>CM036938.1:55625612-61603112 GCA_020800305.1 Porphyrio hochstetteri
GGCCTGACCAAGGTTGGGAGTTGCTTTGTTAAGTCCCTAACTGAGGCTCCCTTAAGGCAGCAGACACCCCTATGTAAAGGGTCCAGCCTACAGATTGGGCCCTCAGTTCCCTACAGAAGGGAATCTCCTAAGACAATGACCCGTCTTTTCTTAACAGAGGCTGTTTTGATGGTTTGCTTAGGGGGTCTTGTCATAGGGAACACTACCTCAGGAGTAATTATCCTGAAATAGACATAGGGTGGAAACTGCAGCAAGAGATTTGGGAATGACACAATTGGAAGCAAGGGGAGAGAAAAGGCAGAAAGCATGGGAATTGTTTTTATTCTAGTGGTTATGTGTTGAGGAGCGATATAGAGAAATGTGTGTCAGGAGCTGTTGCCCTGGTCTCTTGAGTCTGCTGTGGGACAGGGACCCAAGAGGTATCTGCTGGTCCTCTCTGGGCCTGTTTCTAGATTTATACAAGCCAATGAGGTGCATGTATTTGATCTGTATGGCTACAGCAGGGTTAGAGCTGCCATAAACAAGTTATTCAAGACTTCTGTCAAAGCAGGAGCACCTCACAGCTGACTGAAGCCAGTTTGAGTCTCAGTGGACTGCTTTGGAGGCAAGGAAGAGGGGGGAGCCAAACCTTAGTTCCAAAAGGAGTGATTGCATATCAGCGTTTTTGGGCAGGATTATCCCTTCTGAAGCATGCCTGTAAAAAACAGAGAGCAATTATTTCCAAGCATTGCAAAAGGGAAGCAAGCAGACCCAAATCTTAGAAATGGCTGTACACCACAGAGCTATAGTGAGTCATCTGTCCCACAACCAAATGGCATGAGGAAACAGGGAAGGCACCAGTCTCAGTCATGACCTCAGCTCTGCAGGCATGTGGGGTGAGGAGCCCACACCAGACCTCACCACAAATATACAGGACCTTTGTGGCCAGGAAGGAGAAATATCTGAGGTCACAGAAACACTCCAAAAGGACCACATAAACATTTTGTTCAAGGAGGCATACACCTTGCCTGAAGCCAGGAGGTCTGGACTTGATAGGCAGGAACAGCTTCCAGCTTGTGTATCTCTCTCTGGGGTACTATAACATGGTGGGACAGTGGAGATGCACCATTTTTGTGCATCAAGCAATGCAGGAGACACAACAGCGATCCACCAGGAACCTCCAGAACTCCATCACCAGTCTGCTTCAAGCCATATCTCAGAAGAAATAAGAGTGCAGAAATTTCTCATGCTGTCCAAATTGATCTCAGCACTCTCCTCACCACAACAGCTTCCAGTGGGATGAGTAAATATGTCCTCAAATGACGGAAGAGAAAGGGAAAGGGAAGGGGAAGGGGGACGGGGAATGGGAATGGGAAGGACGAGGGGAAGGGAGAAAATTGGAGGGGAGGAGAGTACTACTTAAAGTTACAGAGAGGGGTACATAAGACAGCCCCAGTCCTCACCAGCATTTGCCCAGAAACCTTGAGTTACATCTTGAGGGTCACCAAAATTCCCAGGGATGTTTCTTTTGCACCTGGAGTACTGCATCCAGCCCTGGGGTCCCCAGTATAACAGAGACACAGAGCTGTTGGGAGTGACTCCAGAGGAAGGTCACAAAGAGGAGCATCTTTCCTGTGAGTACAAGCAGAGAGAGTAGGGTTTGTTCAGCCTGGAGAAGGCTCTGGGGAAGACCTTACTGTAACCTTCCAGTACTTTCAGGGAAGATGAAGGGGACTTTTTATCAGGGAGTATAGTGATAAGACAAGAGGTAATGGGTTTAAAGTAAAAGAAGGTAGGTTTAGATTAGATATAAGGAAGACATTTTTCACTGTGAGGTGAGGTGGTGAGGCCTTGGCACAGGCTGCCCAGAGAAACTGTGTCTGCCCCCTCCCTGGCAGTGTTCAAGGCCAGGCTGGATGGGGCTTTGGGCAACCTGGTCTAGTGGAGGGTGTCCCTGCCCATGGCAGGGAGGTTGGAACTGGATGATCCCTTCCAACCCAAACCATTTTATGATTCTATGATCTTGCATGTCAGAATGCTCTCTCCACAGTATAAGTGCCTGACACAGGGAGTCTTTGTGGAGGGCACTGAGCCTGTCCTGCTGCAAACTCTGCCATTTCAACAACAGGGTGAATTATGAAAACACGCCTCCTGAGGTGACCTCCCTACCTGGGCTCAGCTTCACAACCAAATTTCACTGGTAGAAAAAGAGAAAACTTGGAAATCAGTTTGTAAAATGCCCAGAGTTTGTTGACTGACCTGTTCAAAGCAATGTTTTGATCAGTCATTCCAATCATTAGGACATAAATACAAGGTACTCCAGGGGTTAAACTTCCTGAGATTCATGTCTTTGGCAGGCAGCTGGAATAAAAGTGAGTTTCCTCTCCAAACAATTTATTCAAGCTTTTACAAACCAGAGGACAAAAAAGGGGTCAGAGGGGTGGGAGGAGTGTTGGGGGCTGAGCTGGGTGGAATAAAGAAGCGAAGGCTGTTGCTGAATAATGCCCAGCATCTTCTTCCAGATGTCAAGAGACTTTAGGGTTGAGGACTGGGAAATGTGTCATTACTAACCCCCAGTGTTGGAAAGCAAGGAGCTGCCACCCAGGCAGCATGGGCTGACCTGAGGGTTTTGAGTCTGGAGCTGAGTGATTGCTGGATTCCCAAAAACAAAGCTTCTGCACAGATGCCAAGAGCCCTGAGGACTCTGGTGGCACACAGCTTGGAAACTGTAGAGAAGCAAAGAGAACAGGGACTAAAACTAAGTAATCTGGAGATTTCCAGTGTCTAAATAAAAAGTTGAAAATCCAGGTCTGCATTATTATTTTGTGAATCTCAGACAAGCAAGCCTTCACCTAGATGGTATTCCTCCTCCCAGTCCCATTTGTTACTGAGAGCAAGAGTCTCAAAGAGCAGGATTGTCCCATTTCCTCCTCTAATCCCTGTGACACCATTCCTACAGCCTCTGGACTGAGTTAGGTGGCCAGTTGGTAGGCTTAAGGTCATGACTTTCAGTCTAACTTTTGTCTCACTGAAGTTGGCAGGATTTTGCTCCTGATTAACAATGGGCTCAGCCTTTCTGTAAACCCTACCTCTGCATGTACGTATTTGATTTTGCAAAGTTTTTGTTAACAGGCAGTGGGCTGCAGGGGTAGCTTCTGCGAGAAGCTGCTAAAGCTTCCCCTAGGTCTGACACAGCCAATACCACCCAGCTCCAAGACAGACTAGTCACTGACCAAGGCTGAGCCAATCAGTGACAGTGGTATCACCTCTGTGATGACAGGTTTAAGGAGCTAAAGCAACCCCCAAAACCTAGTAGCAGCTTTTTGCCATAAGAGAAATGAGTGAAAAGATGTGAGAAAATTTGCAGACACCAAAGTCAGTGAAGAAGAATGGAGAGAAGTTGCCCCATGTGCTGGAGAGGAGATTCCCCCTACAGACTGTGGAGTTGACCATGATGTCACCCTGCTGAACATAGACTGATGCGGAATAGAGATCCCACCTGCAGCCTATGGAGGACCCCACGCTGAGGCAGGTAGAGACACCTGAAGAAGTCTGTGACTCCTGTCAGGACCTGTGGATTCATGGAGAGAGCAGCCCCCACCAGAGCAGGATTGCTGGCAGGACTTGTGACCCCATGGGGGACTCACACAGTCTGGTCATGAAGCCCTCCATGGAAGAGACCCACACTGCAGAAGTTCATGAGGAACTGCGGGCAGTGGGAAGGACTCACATTGGAGAAGTTTGTGGAGGACTGTGTCCTGTGAGAGGGACCCCACAATGGATCAGGGGAAGAGTTTGATGAGTCCATCACCTGAGGATGAAGGAGCATCAGAGACAATGTGTGATGAACTGACCATAACCTGCATTCCCTGTCCCTCGGGGGGGGGGGGGGGGGGGGGGGGGGGGCTCAAACTTTTGATTTTCTTTCTCATTATACTACTTGTTTTAAGTGGGTAATAAATTAGATGGGGGGTGGTTTATTCCATGTTGAGTCTGTTTTGCCCATGACAATAACTTCTGAGTGATCTCTCCCTGTCCTGATCTTGAACCCGGAGCCTTTCATTATATCTTCTCTCCCCTGTGCAGCTGAGGAGGGGAGTGAGTGAATGGCTTCAGTGGGCATCTGGCCTCCAGCCAGGGTCAGGTCAGCCCACCACAGAGCCAAGAGGAGGCATGTTTTGGATGATCTGCAAGGAAACCTGCCTTTAATGTCAGCCGAACAGGAGAAAGTGTCAGGAACCTCATAGAAACCCTGGGATGTAGCACTGACCCAGGAGGCTGCGCTGAGTGATGGATGAAAACTTAGACTGGACAAAGGCAGCGTTCACACAGAGTGGGACAAAGGAAAATGGAAGGAGGGAAAGAGCGGGAAGGGTTGGGGAACAAAAGGATGGTCTCTGCTTTTATCCAAGCTGAAACAAATCCCGCTGAAGTCCATGATAACTAAGCGTACCTCCCAGGGAGAGAATCTGGGGAGGATGGGAACACCTGCCGTTTCCTTTTGTTTATCACAGGGGAATGTATTTATACACCTATCAGGTGTCATAGCTGGGCCACTCTGATCTGGGTGCAGCAAATATCTGCTCTATCCTGAAAGGAAAAAAACAGGAAAAAAGAAAAAGACAAAAAGAGAAGCCTATTACCAAACCAAAAGGTCGGCATTTGTAAGATGAATTTGCATACACCCTAAAAAATTAGTAACGCTTTCTGACTTAATGCCTACTACTACCATGCATCTACAGCTGTGTTAATTTAGTTCATTACTCCAATGCTAACACTGAAAAGTAATTAAAAGAAATAAAATCCAGAGAAGAAAATGCACTGCTTGCCTCTTTCTTTAATATTTGTAGTGGTGAATAGACCTCTAGTGGCAACAGGAAAAATATCCTATCAACTCTTAAGTTTGTTCTTGGGCAAGAAAATACACTGCAGAAAAAAACCATATGGAAGTGAGGAACTGGCACCTTTGGTAATCGAACATAAGCTTTTTGCTTCTGAATAGCAATGCCATAATTATCTCTGTGTGCTATTATTTGGCCAGTGGTCTTTGTTGTTTTTGCTGGAGAAAATAAGAGTATTAGTTGTGAAAAGAGTGGAGAGTTTACTCATGATACCTGTAATAAATTTTGTCCGTCTTACAATAACTTTTTTTTGTACATTGATTAGTTTGTTACAAAGATTAGTTTTTGGTTTTGGAGCTGAAACTTACAGTCTTGAAATATGAGAGAGTCTGAAACAGTGCAGAAGAGCAGTAAAAGTTCTATCCATATTCATGGCTGTGGGGCAGCGTTGCAGAGGTGCCCCTCTGAAAGAATTTATGTACTTTACAAACTCAGATGCATGAAGGGGGAAGGTTAAGATAGAAATGTAGGTTAAAAAAACCTTTGACCTCCAACTTTTTCTTGCCTATCATTGCAGTAATGTAAGAGTTTCTCAATAGGAACAGGATTGGCCCACGATTTCATCTCATTTTTGGCACTTTGGAGATTTTCATATGTCATTACCAAAAGAGAATCAGAAATTTTAAATCCTAAATCTTATTCATTTTCATTACAGCCTTAGGTTCTCAAGATGTTAAGTTAGCTTGGAAAACAACAGTGGATCACCTGATAATTTTCTGTTTAAACCTCCAACCTTCAAAAGTCCTATTTTGCAGCTGAAGAACACAAGTAATAGAAGAGCACTGTTGCAGCCAAGGGCACATGTGGACTAGGAAGGGGAAGCAGACTGAAAAGCAAATAAAATAAGAGAAGATAGAGAAAGATAACCAAACAGAAATGTAAATATGAGTACATATATATATATACACATACTCTAAATAAAGGGTACATTTGTGCCTGTCTGGCTCTAGGCCAAGGGATATTGTCTATCACTAGTATGAATCACGGACCCCTGTTTTGCTTTAAAACAGCATTTGAGGGTCAGATTACAAACTGCCCAACACATAGTCCAAAAAATGTCCCATGCACAGAGATCTATGACCTATAGTAGTCTTGTGTCCTCGGAAGTTACTTTAGCTGCTCTCCCTGCCTGCCTTCTTAATAGTACCAGAGCAGAGTGGAGCAGGGGAAACCAGGGCCCTCAGGGCTTTGTGGACAACAGTGCAGAGGGTTTTGGACCATGTGAGAGCATTCATCACTGCCTTTTATCTTCTCCTTCTGAAGGTCGCTGGCTGGGTTTCTGGCATCTTCTTCTGTTTGGCTACAAAATCTTTGAACATCAGAGGTTTTTGTGCCTGGTATTCACCTCAAAAAACACATCCCCACCTGAAATAAGGCTTCTTTGTGCTACTAAAGTAGCAAAACCAAGTCACTGAATAGCAGAAGAATAGGTCCAGATTGGCTCCACCAGATTACTAATTGAGATGCATACTACTGCAGAGTGAACAAGTCTTGAAGAAACTGTATGAGCGCAGCTCTGCATAACACTGCTGTGCCTCCATGGCAGGATCGGAGTACCTCGTGTTTTTCATTTCATTCTTCTTTCGTTTTTATTGGGGTGGGGTAGTGGAAATATTCCTCTTTTCAGGTGGGAAACTGCTGCACCAAAGGACCAAACAGCCTCATGTGAAACACCCACAGGTGGAGCAGTTGAAGTGCTGGATTCACTCTCATCCACCCTGTGCCTGTGCCACCATTTCTACCCAGCAAGCACCCCAGAAGGGGCCAGAGAGTCATCAGCCACCTGCACTGTAGGAACCTCCACTTGCAACAGGATCATGCAAGCACCCACACTTCCTCTAACCAGTGAACAGCCACTTGGCAAAATATTTGCATGCTTGAACTGCAGACACAGTCCTGCACAGTGTCCTTTCACAGGAGTGGAGCTTTGGTGGTGGTGCCTCTGTCCATGCCTGATAAAGTGCATGAGCGCTATCTCTTTTGGCATGGGACCCAGCACCGACATGAGTCAAGTATCTGGCTGTCTGCTGAGTGCTATTAGTTCAGTCCATCTGGTTGTAGACACAAGGAGTCAGTCTACACTTTCAGCTTAGGGATACCAGATTGTCTTTGTAGCTAGAAAGAACTAGAAGCTTCTCTCCTCAGTTTATTTTCCTCACAGGAGAATAAATCCAAACAGTGGAACCTTACACTTTAATTTTTTTTTTCTTTAATTTTCTTTAAATTTCCTCTTTTTTTTTGATGGAAGTGAATATTGTACTTGTCATCCTTGCTGGTGTCTTCTCCCAGGCAATACTTTGGTGGCAGAGCTATCAGCACCAAATGGCATACACCCCGGCTCAGCTCCAGGGAGTGCTGCAGTACATGCAATGACACATAATCTTTGGCATGGCTGTCCCTTTTCCCACCTCTTTTCAATACTCCCACAGCACAGAGGAGTGGGAGTGGAACAAGGCTGACTTCTTGGGGACCAACGAGGTCTCTCAGCAGGCATGGCACCACCTGTGTGCCAAGACTCATGTCTCTCTCCTCCTAGGGGGCAAGTCAGGATGGAGAGATCTGCACTCAATGGGTAGCTGGAGTTGGCCAGGGCTCTAATGGTGCATGACCTTGTTGTATCTTTGTCTACCTTTCCATATCCATTCAGCTGGCGTTGCTCGCAGCGCCCATCTAGCCATGCAGTACCCATGCCAGAACTAGAACTAGTCCAGTCCCTCTTGAGTCTGGATGCTTGTGCCTTACTGTTGGTTTCCAGGATTGCTTTCCTGCTCAAGTTATTGCAGCAGTGATAAGTCTCCCTCCTTGCCTGTGCCACCTTTATCTGCTTATCTTCCAGTGGATTGCTGAAAGGGAAATAATAGTATATTCAGGCTTAACTTCAGATAAAAGTTTACTCTTTGACCTCGAGGGAGCTGCATCATGTGCACAGTTACGCCAGCCAGAAAGCTGCCACACTCTGAGGGCTGCTTTTCATCTCAATTTTATTTCTAACTAACTGTATCAATATTGATTAATCAATAAAGTGAAGTAACCCAGACAGTCCTTAAACTGAGAACATGGCCTGTGCAAAGTGCTCTCCCGCCCTGAATAACCTCAAAGCAGAGGCATGGATGAGTGCTTTAGGAGCTGAGTTTCAGGCTGAGAGCACTTCACAGAGCCACACAGAACATGAGGTTTGGAGCCCCAACCCAGGTGCCCAAGAGCAGAGGTGGTGGGCCCAGGTCTCTCCTTTTACAAAACCAAGAGAATGGACCAACCTGGTTGAAAGAGCAGAATGAGAACAAGTTCTTCCCAACCTACTTGCATACATTTCTGCATGGATAGGACCCCTATCAAATTAAATCTTTCAGAATTAACTTTGCTCTCACCCTGAATAAAAGTGGAATGCCATGATGCTGTGGGAGACAGCCAGAGCACAGTGGGAGAGCCCAGCTCCACGTGGTGTGTGGACAATTCCCATCCACTAATTTTTTCAAGACCTTCCTGACATGTGTTAGATGATGTGACACTGCTGTCATAGTTTTCATCATTCAAACTTGGCAGAGACATTGAAGAGGAGTGGCTAGGTGGACATACTCCTTGTCCCCAGAAAAGGCTATTCTCAGAGGGGGTGAGAAACATGTCTGGACAGGTCTGAGGAAGCTCAGACTGCTGCTGCTCTCGCCTTGCAGAGGGAATTTTTTTACTTGTTTGAAGGATGTGGTGCAGATCAAATGCTCATTTCTTGCCATCAGAAAGTTGTTATTAGCCAATGTGCTCTAGCTGGGTGGAGTCCATCTCCCATCCCATCTCTGAAAATGCAAAACCTGGTCAACCACAGGTTTAGGTCTGTAGCACAGAGCAGCTTACGATGCAACTCACTAGAAAGGAAACTTTTTAGGAGGAGGAGAGGAAGATGAAACAAAATGAAGCTTACTTTTGATCCACTGTTGACCAAACATCACATATTTTTTTCCCCGATTTCAAAATGACGTCTGTTACCAAAATTCTTTCTGCTAATTTATTTGCTTTCAAAACTGAAGTCCCAGCTGAAAAGAAATGTTGCCATTTAAAACTAGAGAAAAAGTCTAAACTAGTTTCTTCCCAAGGAAGAGTAAAACAACAGATAGAGTTTTAAAAACTGTCATGTGTCCAGTAAAATTAAAATAAGTTTAAAGACCTCATTTTCACAAAGTTCCAAGCTTATCAAATTCTAATACAGATAAGACTGTAAGCTGCAGCATCTCTTGTCTTCTCCCTATCTTTAAACACACAGCTTATTGGCATAAACTGAAATATACACAGAAGGGCTGCAGATTCAACAGTGCCAAACTTATGTAAGAGGATGAGCCCCACTGAGTGTCAAGGAGAACTCGGACCACCAAAGACTTCTTTAGTCTTTTTAAATCTTGATTTAAATCTGCACCTCCTTGGCTAAATGTTATTTGTGAACCTTATGTGGACCTCTACTCTTCAGAAATTTAGTTGTCACAAAATGAGAAAATAACCCCTCCTTTTCTCTACATGCCATCTATCTTGCAATACATCTGTTCTGTATACACACAGTGCATGCCAAACATTGTTGTGGGGTTGGTTGTGTCAGATACATCACCACATTGTATTTCCAGTAGCCAAATGAGGCTTCTGTGACTGGTGCAGGTTTCCAGCTTCTTCAGAAATGTTATAAAGAAATAAGCAAAGAGGTTACCAACCTCTTCACGGGAAACACCCTTTTTTGATATTTGTCTGCTGATTAAAGTTTACTGAGCCCACTACTGCTAATAAGATACTGAAGCCCATGTTTGTACAGTAATAATAATTAAAATATCACCAATGGGAATCTGGCCCTATGTGAACAAATCCTTGTATGACAATTAATGTAGTAGTGAGGTTTCCTCTTAGAAATAATTAAGATATAATTGGATAAGTTGATCCAGAAAGCATATGATTTATTTATAAGGAGGCAGAGGGGGAAGAAGCAGCTACTTTCAACACGGCACAAATTAGACCAAGAGAATAGATTACATTATTGCATTCTAATTAATTGAACAGTTTAATGTCTATTTCTAATTTAGTTTTTATCACAGGGAGAAAATTGCCTAATCATATGATTTCACAGCCTCAATTTCACCTCAACAGCTCCTGCGGCCAAATGATGCCATCCTCAAACAGATAACAAACAACGCTTCATCTGCTGCATGCCTCACTGCCACCTTTACCTCCCTTCTCCTTGTGGCTTGATGTGCATGGGGTTGGCTTCTCCTGCCACTAAAATAAGTTAGTGCAAGGTAGAGCTCATCACATGGAGACAGGAATGTGGTTTGGCAGCACACTGGAGAACTAAGGCTGTTGGAGATAAAATTTAAAAGATGCCCTGAGGACAGCCAGCTACCTCATTATTCACTCAGCCTTCCGTCCTCTCTGCCCAGCCCAAATTTGTCTCCAAAAAGGTGACAGGAGGGGTATCTTGAGGATTAACCTGCTCTTCTGGGAGACACCTCAGTTCGTCTCCTTTGGTATGCCACAGACATCCCTCCTGACTGAGGGCTGGATTCACTGACTGCCTTCTGCACCGTTGCTTGTAAAGTGACTGTGTTAGAACATTAGAAATACAAAGTTAGCCTAAGAGCTGTTTCATCTGGGTCAAATATGTGATTTATTTGTTTATGAAATAGAAGGCAAAGTATTTCCCTCTTCACAGCAGTTCCTGAGATTAAAAAATTGAAAGCAAGCTTGTAATGTGCACAAACTCTGCTACAGTAGGGGCTATAAAGACACAATCAAGAAGAAAGTAGGTAAGGACTCCAAGACACCTTAGATTTTTTTTTTTGTGGATTGCATATATCCTGCATAGAAATTGAGGTCCAGTGAAAACACCTGTAGTTCCAGGGCTGGGGGAAGACTGATGTGCAGAGACAGTACTAAAACATGGTTGTAGTGTGAAGAGTGTTGGTCTCAATTGTCTCCTAGACTTCCTCCCACCTGCTCTTGGGCCTCTTGTACTTAAGAATAGTCTTTTCTTTTAAGCTTGGTGTTTGCCCAAAATATGCCAACATCATGAATGCTGTAAGAGTACTTCTACTCTCGCAAAAGAATGACCATGCAAGTAGCACCCCAAATCCCACTGTAAATAATGTTTTGAAAATTAAAGGTAGCATTCACCAGATGAGAGGAACCTTTATGTTCATAAAATAGCTGGATTCAAAGAAATTCCTCCTTCTTTCATGTCCTTCTCCCAGCAAGAAAATGAACTGGTACCATAAGAAGTTAGGTCCACACCAGTGTTGTGGATCAGGTCATCTGGAGCCTGGTGGGCTCCACCCCAGTCAGTATGGACTGGTTTGTGTCAACAGTACATAGGACTGGAAACTACTGGTGAAGGCAAGTTACACAGACTCTGGAGAACAACCAGAAGTGTGAAGTGTCCAGGTTTGCCATTGGGCACTTCAGCTATTGCTTACTGAACCTGTGGCAACTTTCCCATTGAAAGTCAAACATACTATCTTAGTCCTTAGTAGAACCTCAAGAAAACTTTGGATTACTGTAAACAACAACAACAACAAAAAATAGATGGAGCCTGTGTGTCCTTCACATATTTTTAACCTCTTCGGCCTGTTGTAGTGGATGTGATATAAGGAGTTACGAAGAGTAAGCTATCTTAGTACCAAGCACTTTTCCCAAGATAAAGTGTTATGATATCTCAATTTCAGTCACCGTTTCAGTGCAGTTTTCCACCTTGGGTTATTTTGAAGAGCAGAAATCTTGCCTATGTGCTTTCCAAGGGTGGCTATTAAAAAGCCGAGAGGACACAAATTCCAACATACATCAAAAAATGGGATTCTTGAAACACATCTGGATGCCTGCGGGATACACTTAATTGGGTGAGTATCCCATTGGAAATCAGGATTTAATTACTATTGCACCAGGAAAAAAAGCCGCCTTTTCCTAGAATTAAATTTGTAAGTTGGAGCAGAATCAATGAAACTGTTTCAAACTGACAAGGTAAACTAGATCATCTGCAACTTAGTGCATTCTGTAAAAAAAAAAAAAAAAAAAAATCACAGATACCACCCCTTAAAGAAGTTTTGAACATGAGTAAACTAGTTCAAGTCCTGAAAAAGTTGGAGGTATATTATATAAGAAAACATCAGCTAAAAGAATCAGTAATAAATAGGTGTCTTAGGCCACATCTTTGGCTGGTAGGACATGCAGACACATCCATTATCACCTTTCCTCATTTTATATAAGCCCTTCCACCTCTGGCTGTTGCAATAAGAATGGATTCAAGAATCAAAGGAATTCACAGGAGCAGTGGGAATCATCAAGTCCTGTATTATGCATATGAATTACTCATGGTAACAGATAGTCTTGGGCAGACTGTGTAATTATTGGTGAATATTATAGGAAGTTTTGGATCACTGTCAAGTAGTAAAAGAAAGTGAAGGAATGACACTTTTAAGGTTTTGTCCCTTTTCAATGCCAAATGAGTCACTGTACTCTGGCACTCTGTGAAAGACACATTCCTGGTTATATTGCTCAGTGAGGAAGAGATTCCTGATGCCTTTAGTGAGTTTGGTGAGACCCAAAGCCAGAGGGAAACCTCAGCTATAAACCAGATCCACACCTGAACTCTGCCCCCTTTCCTTACACAAATCTCTCTTCCTATTCTGGGTGCCTAAAATTGGCATTTTCCTACATGAGGCAAAACTGAGACACCTTTGAGGGCTTCCTTTCAGGGAGAAGTTACTTAGTGGAGTGGAGACTACCTTGGCATAATAAAGTATCAATTTGCAACAATATTCAGATAAAGACTGTGTTCAACATTTTACTCTTCAATATTTTTATTGATTTGGGGGACTTGGAAGCGTGTTTGTCAGTTTGTAGATGTTAAGACAGCGGGCTTTGAAAAACAGGCTGAGAACTCAAACTGATCATAACAAAATGGAAAAGTCATCTGGAAAAAGGGCTTTAAAAGTAGCTTAATTGTCTTAAAAATAATAAAGAAAATCAGGCAGGAATAATCAACAGTATAAATACAGGATAAAGATACTTTGGGGTTATAGCTGGCCACAAGGTAAATGGCAGCCAAAGGGATAGAGGCAATATATGCCTTGATACAGGAGTACAGTTGTGATGTCTAAGACACCCAAAGTTATAATTCAGTTTCTTCACACTTGTAAGGTTTTATGCATATTTACTCATTTGGGCATTTTTGGGCAGCAAATTTAAAGAAAAATGTGAATCTCTTGTAGTAAATGCGGAGGAGAGCAACTGTGGTTGAAAGGCTGGAAATCATTACCTACAAAGACAGACTGAAAGTGTTGCTGGTTGTTCAGCTCAGAGGAGAGGATTGGGTAGCATGAGAGCAGTATTTAGCTATGTTCCAGGCTCCTCTGAGGCAGAATGGAATAATTTTCTTTCCATTTCCATTGCAGATGGGACACAAAATTGTGCTGTGAATTGCATGAAAAGGTCTTCTGTCTTCAGGATACAAACATTCAAACATCAAAAGCAGCTGAGCCCTACAGGTGTCACACCTCAGCCCTTAGAGAGATTGAAGGAGAGATCAGACAAGCATCCATCATGGATAACTTGGGAAAGGTTGAACCTGCCTTGAGGCACAGTAATGGAATAGATACCTCTTCCAGGCCTGCATTCTGTGGTATCCTGGTTAAAAACTGACTGTTTAAATAAATCACCTTCATCAAAAGATTATTTTACTCTTTGCTGTGCAAATGGGTCACGGATGCTCAGATTCACTTCCTCTGTTCTTCTCAGGCTTGTTTGTAGATTTCGTGTTGCAGACAACCTGAGAGTAGACTTTTCTAGCCATCTGATCACTGTGAGCATGCCTCTTCTTTGGAGACTGACACAGCTGAAGGTGGTGGCCTCAGAGCATGAGAGATGCTTATGGTATATAAGGTGGAATTATCCTGAAGTCTCAAATATCAATCACAAGGTGACATTACTTCTGAGAATTGAGTTGCTTGGTGTCAGCCTAACCCACAGCAAAACTGAAAGTGAGGGAGGAGATCTGCTGTGAGAAGCCTGAGCTGTCCAACCTGACTGCACTGCTGCAACAAGCCAAATGTGCTCAGCCACCAGCTACAACAGCTCAGCTGGCAGAAATCATCTCCTCAAGTTATGGCTGGTTGAGTGCTTGAGCCATGACTATACTGATGTTAGCTCCCAACTCTACTCATTAAGAGTTTGAAAACCCTGGGGGAGCCCCCTTTGGAAAGATCGCTTTCCTTTTAACCCTTCAGTGCTGGAGGTCTACGTGGAGGTCTAAACTTCACTTATTTTTGATAGAGATGAATTTCTTATTAATAAGCCTTTATTCCCCTCCATAATTATCTTCACATCATTCAGCTCCTTCTCTCAGTTCTTGTGGGTGCAGTAATTGGTAGCACCTAACTTGGAAATTACAACCTTGCTTGCCACGTGCAGGGAAATCAGTGTGAAATCAACAGTTTGAAGACCTAGGGATTGAGTACCTGCAATGGATCATTTCCTCTATGCTGAGTGTATAGACACAAGATCACACGTACTAATTTAGGTAAGAAGGAACTTTGCAGCAGGGCTGCTCTTAGTAAGACAATCCAGAAACCAGTGCTGAGAGGATGGGAATAGAATAAGGAAGGGGTAGGAGGAATTTCCTGTTGAATACATACACAGAGAAAGAAAAAACAAAATAGCATCCAGAAACCCACAAAGCATATGGCTTACTCCAAAGCTGATACTCACTTTTACAGTTCCTTGAGGAACAGGAGGGGGGATACATACATTGTACAGAAGGATGGCAAACCATCACCCTTTCCAAGGCCATTGCTGCTAATGGAAAGACACCTAGCCACATCATTAGTCATGGTGTTTTTAAGGGCTTGATCTGATTTGCGGCAATTGTTGGATAGGAAAACTTCTGTTCCATCCATCAGACGGGGTGGATAAGAGCCCACATCCTTAGCTGCTGTCCAAAAGCAGCGTAGCTCATGATTGCCTGCACAGATACACTTCCCCAACACAAAGCTTAGCTGCCAGCCAGCAACGTTCTCAGAGTCTAATTTCAGACTAGAGATAGCAGAAACATTCCCAACAGTGTTGCTGTGTCACTTGGCTCAAAATGAGTGCTATCAGAGGAAGGGGAAGGAGGAATCAAACAGGTTTTTTTCTATCATCTCCTCTTTCTTATTATCTTTTTGTCTTGCAGCCTGAGAAGTTGTAGCTAGAATATCTTTTGGAGATTTTTTAAAAGAAAAAGAAAAGCAGGGGGGAAAAAAACCTCCGAAACAATAGACCAAAAAGCACAGGAAACTTTCTGATTTGAGATTTTCTTCAGAAAAAATGTTTGTAGGAAACCACCTTTTTCTGTTTAGAAAAGCATTCAACAAACCTTTCTTTCCCTCCAAATACAGCATTTCTCATGGTCAGTTGTTGTCATATTTAAATCATCTTGATAGATATAGCAATTCTGAAAAACTACCCAAATGTTTTAGTTCTTCTTAAGAATTTCAATGCTTTGAAGTTCTTCTTCAACTACATTTGATACTATCACTATTACTTCATTTCTCTGGCAATAGCACCTAGCAACCTCAATCATTTTGGCAGATGTTATGCAAACATATAGGCCTGTTTACACTTTTCTGCATGTCAGCCAGTGGGCTGTTCTTTTATTGTTGGGACTTATTTGCATAGCTGGTTAGTGTTACCATGCTACCTGCCTCTCAGACACCCTCTGTCTCAGCCAGATCTCTGAAAGAGCTTCTCTAAGTATAAACAAGCCAAGGCTTGGTTGAATCTCTCTTCAAACGGTCATACTCTCTGAGAATTTTTTTTCCTTGCCTTCAGGCTGCCCCTTTACAAAATCAGATGTGCCAATGCAGATAGATCAGAAGACCTCAATGCTTTCTAAGCTCTTGCTGGGAAGAATGTCATTTATATTCCCCTCACTTTTAGAAACCCTTCTCAGGCGCTTTGTTTGCTTTTCAACTGCTGCCAAACATTGTCCAGATGGTCTTAATGTCACATCACTGTAGGTCTTTTATTTTCTAGTCTGTGCTCTGTTTTGTCCTTCCTTCTAAGCTAATGTCTCTGGGACTATTTTTGGCCCCTTACTTCATTTCCTCTCCCTTCTGCACATCAAGCTGGGTGAGTCACACTCATCCATCCAGGAAACCTCATCTATTACCCCAATTGTTTTGGACTGAAAGGAGGAGAAGAGCAGTCATCTCCAGATGACATTGTTTGTGCTACCCCAAAGAAGCTCACCAATGAAGGCACTTTACTCCAACCAGTTACTTCAAACACATACAAGGCTGCCATGGGGTGTGTCACAGCGCTGACTGCACCTCCAGGAATGTGCTTTGGAGAGGGAGCATCTTTGCCAGGACCCTGTGGTTATCACATGCTGCTGTCTTTTTTAACAGTACCAGGAAATCCACTTCTCACCAATACGTGCATGCTCAAAGTACCCATGTATGCCAACAGAAGACAGTATACGAACGTCCAAGTGCAAACATTCAGCTGAGATTGCTCCACACACAGAGTAGGTAAAGAAAGATGCACAAAACTTTGGATCTTAAATTCAGGGAGGTCGACACTTTTCTCTAGCATTTTCCTTACCAAGAAGATTGTTAGAAACCTTCAGTTCCCTCCTTCTTATTTTCATTCCTCTATAGCAAGGAACAGTTTAGTTTAAGTATAACCGAATTGTAAGTCTCTCTCTTTCATTCCTTTGATCCCATTCCCATTTTCAGGGAGGAAAACTTTTATGCTTCTACCATTTCCTTCCAAATTCTGAGTTACCGTTCTCCCAAGACCATTGCTTTCATTATTGTCCTTAGTTTTGATGCTGCTCTGTCTTCTGATTTTGAAAACCAAATCCTATCTAAATAAATATCACATTCCTCCAGAGCAGGCAGCTCCTTCTCTGGGATGCTACTCTCAACATCTGAAAAGGTGAGGGCAAAGAAGCTTTATAAGCCTCAAGCAATAGCTCCTCCCTCTCTCTGGAAGACTAGAGGTTGGAAACAAAGCTGTGGGTGATGGAAACTTAAAGTTATAGACCGTTTTGCAATCAGAAAAAAAAACAAAAAAAAAAAAGGTCTGTGTTCTGCCTCTCTGTTGAGGAAGAATGAGGTCAGGCAAGTCTCTCACCTGTTTGTTATCAGGCTGTGAATAATCACACTCTACCCCCAGCCTCTGGTAACTGAAATGTCAGGTACAATGACCAGTCCTCATCAGCTGAACTTCTTAATCCATAAATCCAAGTATTGAGGCAAAATGGCAGAAGGATGATGCACCTCAATCTGTGGATGCCTGTCATATTTCAATGGCCAGCTGCGGTGAATTGGTGTCTCTTGGTGGAATTCTAATGCTCTCAAACTTTAAACACTAGGATGATGGGCCCATTTGTGTAGCTGAGTCCAAACTTGCCACCTCCCCTGCTGGGAGCTGGCCAGTTGTATGAGAGATGCTGGGCTTGCTAAGTCATGCAGTTGGGTGCAGCTCAGAGATGTTCAAGCCATTGCAAACCAACCTCCCTCTGGTATCAGAATAACCCCATCAGTGTTGTACCCAAGCTAACACAATTAAGGGAGCTGAAAACACTTTGTAAATGGAAAAGCTGATTGATAGTGTCTCACAAGTCCCCTAATTGTGCTCAGATGCCATCAGACATTTTAAGACACAGATCCAAATTCTCACATTGCTTACTTACTGGTGTAGATAAAAATCCCCTGTAATTCCAGAGAAATTTCTTTGGAGCCACATACTGCAGTGCTAGACAGTTCCCAAGAGGAGAACATGGTGTTTGCTCCCTTGCCCAGTTCTAGAGTTACAACCCAGTTCAGAAACACTGTTAACTTTTAGTGGGGAAACAGCCTTTATGTACTTACCAACTTAAAACATGGAGCAAAAACTTCAGCAGCCAGGAAGCTAGCAAGGTAGCAAGGTGCTGAGGATTGAAAGCCATGCATACAGTTTAATTTTGATAAGGAAGGAAAGTTTTTTCCTATCAATCAAAAAAAATAGAAATCTACTTCACAGAAACTCCAGGCTGACCTGATTTTTCTGAAAGTACCCAATTCCCATAAATCAAAGGCACTTGCAACCACTCAAGACCTCTGTGAAATCAGGACAAATCTTGGGCCTTTCTTATTTCCAAGACTAATGTAATACAGCAAATGCAAAGCAAAAGATCCCTCGCAGCCTATTTAATAATCTTCAGAGAGCCACCCCATACATCCTAACACAATGCTGCTGGGGTCAAATACCATCCAGGTTAAAACCAATGCAATCCTGAGAATGGTTTCAAACCCAGTAGGCTGAGAAGTGGAAGGTATGGGTTGGGGTTTTTTTGGATTTGTTTTTTTTTTTTTTTTACATACACAGTGTGACCTTAGCCATATTTTTCACTCTGAGAAAATGAGAGTGAGACTCTCAAAGGTGACACAGCACACTAACTGCCCACCAAGACAAAGATCTGGGACCTAACAGCTTGAAACACAGAAATTGCCACAGGACCTTTAAAGAGCCATATTTAAATCAGAGACGCATTTTACAAAATTTAAATTACATGAAATGCAAAAATATATGTTTTTTAAAAAATTGAAAAATCTTCCCAATCCTACTATTTCTCTACAGTTTGTGAGTGTTGGGGGAGTACAGTCATATAGGCTTGGGACTGCAGAAAGCAAAATCTTTAGTCATAAAAATTGGCTTTGGACTTATCACTCCTGCTGTAGCACAGCTTTCATTTGTAGGAAGTACAGACAACAATCCTGATAATTTTGGTAAAAAACAAACTCCAGAAATGTTATTGTGTTGTACTGCATTGGCACCTGGAGCCAGGGTCATGGATCTAACCATCCTGGATTCTGTGCCAAGGTTGCAGATAACCCCTCCTGTGGAAAGCATCAGTTTCAGTGCAGGTGTTCAACACAAGAAAGCAGAGACTTATAGATGGGAGAGAGTACGGAAACGACAAACCCATTTGTCAGTGTTGGTTGGCTGGTGGTCTCAGTACAACAGAAACTCAAGCACTTGGAAGAGAGTTTTAGAGGAGTCTCTGGAAAAAAAGACAAAACCAAACTTTAAGGAAGGATTTGGCAGAGAAGAGAGGGCAGTGCTGCAGGCAGTGCAGCAAGTGAGGAAGGTATGGAAGAAGGCAGCATCAAGGCGGGTGGTGGTTTAGGCCTGGCTGGAGGCCAGTCGACCACCAAAGTTGGTCTATCACTCCCCTTTTTAGTTGGACAGGGGAAAAAATATGTATCGAGAGGCTTAGGAGTCAAGATAAAGAAAGGGAGAGATCATCCTGTAATCATAGTCATGGGCAAAACAGACTCAACACAGAGTGAAGGAAAGAAAACTATCTAATTTATTACACTACACAGTGAAACCAGAGTTGGGTAATGAGAAGTGTGACCAGATCTTAAAACAACGCAACCAGATCTTAAAGCACCTCCCCCCAACCCTCCCTTCTTAGCAGACATTAGTCATGATTTCACTCCCTTCTTCCCCCCCATTGTGGCACAGGGAGGGCCAGGGACTGTGTGGAGCCCCTCCACGGGCTACAGGTGGGGTCTTGGCCTTTTTCACGGGCTGCTCGGGGACACCTGCTCCACCATGGGTTTCTCCATGGGCTGCAGGGACATCATTCTCTCTGGCACCTGGGGCGCCTCTTCCTTCCCCTCCTTGGCCTTGGTGTCTGCTCACCTACTTACATCTTCTCACTCCCTTCTCTGGGGGCAAAATACACCTGCCTGCATTTCTATTTTCTCCTATATGTGATTCCCAGAGGCGCTGTGACTGTTGTCGATGGGCTCAGCCTTGGTCAGCAGCAACTCTTGCCTTGAATCAGCTGATGTTTACTTTCTGGGGCCTGCAGAGAGCTTCTGGCTGCTCGTTACAGCAGCCATTTTTTCAGCCCCCTGTTCTCTCCCAGCACCCAGCTACGCAAAACTGTGACAAAGCACCTGTTTAAAAGACTCCCAAGCAGGAGTGTGAGCTGAAAGGGATGCTCAGCAGTACCTGAGAGCCAGAGGAAGCAGCAGTCTTGTCTCTGATGCTGGGGAGAAAAAGCAGCTAATGAAAAGGTGCAAAGACTGATCAGTAGCTAAATAGTCACTGCAGCAATGGTCTGGACAAAACCAAATGAGGCTAAACAGTGTTTGTTAAGGTCAGAGAAATGTTTTGGAAGTACTTGACATGCAAGCATTTTATTTGCATGGGTGGGTAGAAAAGACTGATTTTTTTTTGAGGTGTTATGCAGATTGAGTAAGGTAAGTCAGGGCATGACCTGAATGCATGAGTCTGGTAAGAATCCCAAATCAAAAATACATGCAAACAGTTTTCTTCCACCCCTAATATTAATGTTGATAATTTATTAATATCATGTTAATGCCAGTGCTAATGTTAATAATAGGAGTACTATTACAACATCAGTTCTAATGGTTACGTCTGTTCTCCTTCTGTCAAGCAGCTGCTGCAGAGCAGGGATCCTCTGTGTATAAACAGCTAGTTTGGGGACCCAAGCAACTAGAGAAGTAGCTTCTTTTTTCCATAGGCACCACAGACATGACATCCCTGAGATAGCAGGATATGGTTTGTCTGCAACTGTGGATCATCACTAAATTGTTTCCTGAGCTCCTGTTGCCACTCTGTAAAGATTAATGTGAGTGGAACAGAAAGCAGAGTTTTCTTCTCAGACCCTTCACTTCTATTTCTGACAAAGGAGAATGATCACATCCCACATGGTCTCAGCACTTGAGGTAGATCACGCAAGCCTAGCAGGTGAGAAATAAGGGGCATGTCAATGCATGTTGAGGCACAGTGGATGGGAAGGTCTCTAGCAAACTGAGCACGCAACTCCACAGCACACTTCCCCAGGCACTTCTGAGAACAGAGCCCTACTTCAACAGGGCAAGGCTGAGCCTTGGTCAGGGACATCTCTTTGTCAAGGAGGGGTGCGCATTTCTTGTCTTCGCTCCAGCCAGAAGCAGAATACAATGTAAGTGCTACCATTGTCCTACCATGCGCTGAATCCTTTGTGTCAAGTAGCACTCAACCTCAGAAAGCAATGCTCAGACACAGTTGAGTTGAGTCTGTACTATTCATTCCACTTCACATACAGACGCTCAGCACTGTTACGTGAGGCCCCTTAGCTTAGCAGGAACTCCAGCAGTACTCCATGCTTTTGAAATGATGTATGCAGTGAGCTCCTGAAAGATCCTCGGCTCTTCGCACTCCAGATTCTAGGAGCAATTACTCTGAGACCTTCACAGATTTATGAGCCACAATTCTCTGCAATCACCATTAGCAACTTTAAAGAGCTAGATCTATCTAACTATTTATAGAGAGACACCTGAACAACCTCCAAATCACCAAAAAACCTCCAGGGTAACTCATTTTGTCACTGGAAACAAAGGGTGGAATTTCAAAGTACCTGACCATGCAAATCAGCAACCTTGCCTACCTGACAGGGCAGCAAAGGGTAGCACTGCCTCTGGCCATATTCCTGGGGGGGCACAAAGGGAAGTAAATCCATCAGAGTCAGTGGAGAGGTACTGATTTATGCCAGCGCAAGAGCTGATGACTTGGGGTAATTGACAAATGCTTTAGTCACAAATTCCAGTTCATCAGGAAACTTCTCTTGCAGAGACAATGCAAGATGCATGTGCGTGCATGTGTGAAGCTAGCACAGGCTTTTTTAAATTTTTTTTTTCTGCCACTGAGTGGGAATAGCTTTCTCCAGGCTGCTTTATGGTCTATACACTAGCTATTCAAATAGTAGGTCTCCCTCCACCTTCTATTTCCAGGCTCTGGTGTCTCCATTTTGCCATGTTCATGACCCCTACTAAGGCTGTAAACACTGGGCTGGGCCCTGTCTTATTTTTCCATGACAAATGCATTTTCTTAACGTTTCATCCTGTGCCACCTACATGACACATCTCTGTCATGCAGCACTTTGTCCTGGCAATGCCTCAGGCACCACAGAAAATTGTCTGGAACAAAAACCTAGTGCCACAGGTTGGAAAATATAATTCAGGAGGTGTCCTTCCATTGGATTTTTTTTCTCCTTTTGCAAAACCCTTTTAATAGTACTCAGGGATTTACTGTATTTTATTCAATCTTCCTGGAAATAATTTGATGTAACTAATAATATTTTTTTGCACCAGCATGAAGTGCTAGAGAAGGCAGAAGCTGACCAATGTCAATGAGGAAGAAGATACTGCCAAAACTTATAGTGTTTCTTTGCAGTCTCCTTCACTGAGAAGAATAGACCACAGCCATGCACTTCAGCAAGACAGGTGTTGTTGTAAGGTAACAGTTATGGGCATTGTGTGATCCTCAACCTTTCCCAAATTAAGGAAAACTCTGGGTAACAAGCAAGAATATTGAAGAAGAGGAAATCCACTGACAGTTAAAAATACTGGGTTTTGGCCTTGGTTGTATCACCGGCAAGGCACAGAGAGATGAAGACTTCAGTTTTGAAGGAGGAGCTGGTGGTGGGAGACAACAGGGAAAGAGACAACTACTGTGCGATGCTTACATGTCTTAAGGTGTGCTCCAGCTCTCTGACACATTGCTATTTTTCAGGAGGATATTGTGAAGTGCGTGCACTTCTTCAGGATCCACTGCTTGTGTGACTTGTCGGTATCCCTCCTGGGCTTCAGAAGGTGAGAAATTCAGCCTAGTGAGGTCATGGAAAAACACCAGGGAAATGTTGCCTGACATGATCTGCCTTTCCTCAGCCTGTGCTGTTTCTGTAATCCTGACCTCATTGTTTTCTCTTGTGTCCAGCCTGGATCCAGAGATGATAACAGAAGCTTGTCATCTCAGTTGCTTGCCATTTTGCCAAGCTTTAGGGAAATTGTCAGTATGAAGGCACTGATTCCCTACCTCCTCTGCTACTGAGGCTAAGACGCCATCAACCTGTAATGCCCCCTTCTCCCTGTGCCTCTGCATCAGGTCCTCAGAGATGAGATAATACAGCTTTAATCACTCCTGTTTGCCCTGCTCCCATTAGACACCCCCGCCCTCTGCACTACCTTTAATAGAAATTGGAGAACATGGATTCCTACAGCGAAGTATCCATTTCACTTTAATTAAGTCTCCAGTTGTAAAAGGGTATCAAGTGTCCCCTGCGCCAAGGCAGGCAGATCTGTGGGACTTGGAGAAACAGGAATGCACAAAACCAAAAAGGGATGTTTGATTTGAGATGGGCGAGAGTATCACCATTGAACAGGGACTGTGAGATGACCTGTTTAGGTCATGCTCCCCCCCCGGCGGGATGCTTCACATGTGGATGGCACGTGTGGCATGTGCAGGGGGTTCAGTGAGGGGAGGCACAGATTTTTTTGGAGGCACAACCTGATGAGACCCTGCCAACCTATGGTGCCCCTCCCTGGTATTCACCACAGGGGGAACTGGGGGCCTCTGGGGCCATATCAGCAGACGGCAGTGGGAAGGAGAAACTGGAGGCCCCAGCTGAACCAAAAGCAAATGCCAGATCCCAGGGAAAGAGGAGCTCCAGCTCTGCCACAGGTCTGAGCAGCCAGCTCTCCCCAGCCAGGGACCCTGCCATCCCACATTGCTGGTATGGGGGTGGGGGTGACATCCACAGAGCGGATCCTTGGGAGCACTCTTAATCCTCTGCTGCCTTGAGATGGAGCTTCGGCTCCTCACAGCGTGCTGACAAACAGAAGAGCCAGGCCGAAGGTGATGGGGTCCCTCCCAAAGAGGGGAAAGGAAACAGCGTGTTTCAGTCAGAATCAAAACCTTCCATTTCAAATCAAACTTCTAGCAGCATACTGTCTCTGAAGAAGGACCATCCCTTCCAGGACTTCAAACAGTTGAAACTAATTGTCTTAATTCACAAGGAGATCCCATCCAGAGCAATGCTCTTGCATGGCAGGTTTTGCAGTCTTGAATCGGCACCTCCCAGCACACAACCTAGCCTTTGGAAAGCTTCCAACCATCTCTGCTTTGGAGACAGCACTCAGGGCAAATCACATTACCGCATCAGCACTGAAACATGGTTCAGATGGAGGTAGAAACCTAGAGGATTTCCAGAGCAAGTTATTTTGCCGCGCCCTTCACTCACTATCTTTTTTCCACTTCCAGTTCTTGCAAAGGGCAAAGAGCATTGTTATAAGTGTTTGCGTTACTGCTTTCTGCCAAGTTAACAGGATCGCTCCCATAGCCACAGGGACTTCTAGGTAACCTTAATTACTTGCAAGAAACAATTTTAGAGACACTGAAAGCAACGAGGATAAATGGTTACATTTAACTGTAACTCCAGTTGAAAAACTCCAACAAATAAGCTTAAATTGTAAATTTTGCTACAATGCCAGAATTTCAGTTAGTTCCAAGTTTTGTAAAAGCAAGCTGCTTTGAGCACATATTTCATTGCTCTTTGCTCTGTCAGACACTGTTTCACAGTTGCTGTTGTATCAGAGGGTAGTTAGTGAGAAGAAGGGAAAGGACCACCTAAAATAGCCATGTACCAGGTTTGTACAGGCCATTTGATGACTGCCACCTTTTCAAAAGTCCCTCGCCCTTTGCCTGCCTCAAACCTCCTAAGTAATTTACTTTTATTGTATCCCTGCTATGTAGGATAACACTCTTCCCACTGAATTAAGCACAAATCATGGCATGGTGTAGAAGACTGAACACAATTCGCCTGAACCTTACCCTCAAGACTGACCTTTAAGATTATTTTCCCTCTTTCCATTGCATGCAGCAAGTCTCGATCTATCATCATCAGAAACACACAACTGCACCGAAGGAGAAAAACAACTGGGGGACATGTAACTGAGATGATGCACATCTGCGAGAACCACGGAAGTTGCTGAGGGCCACTTTATGATTTGACATTATGCACATCCAGGTAAATTACCATTTCTATATATTTTCCTGTTGGCACAAGAACTAGCATAAACATCACTTTGTGGAGGAAGCACTGAAAGCTCCATTTCACCAGTGACTGTTTTGGAAGGGAAAGAAAACCAGTGGACTCTCTCCCAATCTCTCTTTAGCGCGTTAAATGAAGACATGCCTTCAAAAATGCTAAATCTACCATGATAACACAGGGAATTACACAATCCCTTAGCCTGCCAGAACCTCTTTGAATTTATCTTTTCCAAACTTTTAAAAAAACTTCTATTAACTTTCAATGACAATAACAGGGCAGCAAACACTGTAAACAAAGTGTTCGTAGCATGCTGAACAATTTAAGAAGTAAAAGAAGGAAAAGGAAAATAAAGATAAAAAGAAAAAGAACAAGGAAAAGGAAAAGGAAGAGAAAAAAAAAGAAAAATGAAAAAGAAAAAGAAAAAAGAGACATAAATGGGAAAGCACTGGAGCACTAAAGTTCTCCAGGTTTCAGTGGGGCCAGGTCCGAGTGCTTGGTCTGAGTGCCTTGTGGCTTCAGCCTAACTCCAGATCAAGCCCTGAACTTTTTCAACAGGTTCTGAGCTGCTCTCAGCCTATGCTGCTTCATCAAGCCTTTGGCACCCTGCAGGAAAAAGCACTTTCCCTGCAGCGTTGTGCAAGTGGCTTCCTACAGCTCTGTGTGAGCTGGAGTGGCACAGCCCCAAGCCTCTGCTGGAATATGCAGTGCTGCCTAAGGGATGGTGTTTCCTAAGTGTTGTCAAAAATCAATGTCTCAACATCCTCCAGGCTGCCTGGAAAGTGTTGGCCAAGGTTTGTCAGTAAGATAGGATGAAATACAACATCTTGTAGTGGAACTATTACTTAGTGACTGTCTGTGATCTATACTGAACATTGGAATCTTTCATGTTATTGTATCTCTGTCTTTTCTTATCTGCAGTGTGGGCTTTCTGCTCCCCCCGCCCCCCCTCCATCTACTCCATCCAGTATTTTATATAAACCTGGAGTCCAACGCCTGCACTGACATCTTAGAAGATGAGCCAAGTGACTATCACTCAAATATTTATTTCATGAGAACCTAGAACATTTTGCACTTTCCTCCACAACTCTTTCTTCTTGCTGGAAGAGTGCCCATTGTTCATTTGACACTAAAGATAGGGTTTTGCTGTTTTCTTTTAAGTCAGCAATTGGGGGGTGGAGAGCAAAGAGGGAGTTAAGCTTTATTATTCTGCATTGTCAAAAGGATACAGCATTATGCGAGAGGAATGATGTTGAATAAAAAACTGCAATCTCTCTCACTGGCATTCAGATTTAAAAGCAATATTCTTCCTTCGCTTTGCCTGGTAGATTGGATTTCAGGTGGCTCTGTCAATTAGGCGGAAGACACTTCGTGCACCTTGCTGCCTCCGTCATTTAGGAAGCAGCAATCAGTTTTCTTTTGCCCTCAAAACTTCCATATTAACGGGGCAGAAGAGTGGTGCTGTTTGTCTGGTTTTAAATCTATCTTAAGTGTGATTAGAGCTGGAGGAGGCTGAAGTTTGGAGCGAACAATATTCCCTCAGATCCAAACCAGGGAGAATGTTACATCCATGGAAGGGAGCACAGAGGCATGAAGTGATTTGCCCAGGTGAGACCGAAATGGCATGGAGAGGGCTTCCCTGCCTTTAAACTGGAGGCAGGCACTGGGCTGGGGGGACCACTGTGTTTTCTACCAAGAGAAAAGAGTACAGCTGGTTGCTTTCCTCTGCGGTTTCGTTGGATAAACCAGAAAACACTGAGTGATGCCCCTCCTGATTTGTTTCTCTAACAACATGTCCCTACCTCCCAGCTGCTTGCTTCACTGCAATGTGCTGTGCAGTGGGATCATTTTATAGCCAATAAAGTGTTTCTTCATATGTGCTTATCATCCCTGGAAGTGGAATCCCTGATGGCTGAACGTAGCTTGCACAGCGCGCGGTGGGGAACGCGTGGCAGACTCCAGGCGAATTCCAGCATTGAGTGTGATTAGCTTCCCTGTACCTCTGAGGAATAGTACCAGGAAATTGCCAACACTGTAAATTGTCTCAAATACGCACTTACTAAAGCCTTTAAAGAGCAATTACTGTATGTTAACTGAACACCAATCAACTGTAAAAACAGCAGTTATGTGGGTTTAATAGGTATATAAAGGAGAAAATCTCACCACCCTGTAATTAATTCTAAATCACATAAAAAGTGTAACTTGTACACTTATTGCTTATTAATACAGAAAACATGTACAGCATGTTAAAACATTTAATTAGCACTTACATAACAGGCTAAAAGTTAAGTATCAAATTATCAGTAAAATACTGCCGAGCTCTTCATTAACCATGTGAAACAGCCCCCCAACATGCAGTGTTCTGGTTGTTCCAGCAACGAGGTTCTTACAGCTATCGTTCAGTTAACTTGTGTCGGTTGTGACCCGTGCTCTGCCAGCAATCATGATGTATTGTCCCTTTTCACTGTCTCCAGAGTCACCTGTCTTACAATACAACTTGTTCCTGATAAACCTAGAAGATAAAGAAGGACAGCTCCTGAGCAAGGTCTTCAGCTCTCATCTACCTGAAGCTGTGTTTAAAAGTCTGGCCAGGGAAAAATACGTGAGTAGCGATTTGCAGTGTGGATAACTTACTTCATTGGTAGCTATAAGCACATCAGGAGAGAGAGGAGAGTAAATCTGCAGTGAAGGTCCACACGTGGAAGAGGAGAAGATTAGTGGTAAATGACAGCAGCAGGTGGGCTTGCAGCAGAGACCAGGGAAGAGGGGAACTGAAACCGGAGAGCTGGAGGCCTCCAGTATCACCAGGAGCAGGGTGGGTGACTAGATACCAAAAGAGGAGTTTGAAAAAATAGAAAAAGGAGAGCAGGGAGGGGGTGGGGGCACCTTAGACTTGACTTGCAGTCAAGATGGGTGATTACTAGGCATCCCAAAGGGAAGGAAAACAATAGCCAATATATGCCATTGGGAACTTCACCCAATCATGCAGTCTGTTGACAGAAGGAAACCACAACTTAGAATTACCCTTTGTTTAGTCTAAATCAGCTGCCAGTATGCACATAGACCACATGAAAGGCGAAACCTGAACACGTTCCCAGAATGTCTTCCTGAAAAAGCCATCTGCTGCCCAAGCTAATGTTACTATCCTCCTCATCACAATGAATTTTGAAAGGATAAATCCCATTTTTCAGGCAAGATAATATCCTCACCTTAGCAACACAGCTTAAGGCTTCTTCACAGAGATTCTCAGCTATTGCGTGCAGACTCACAGAAGACTCAGAGGTGTAGAAGGGGTTTGCACATGGCCAGCATGGCCTGTCACTCTTGAGGATTTATGAAGGGCTGTGGACTTGCACCACAGCCTCAGAGAAAGAGAGGGACAGCACAAAGGAAGGCAGAGCTGCCTACAAACTGGATGGGTTGTTGGAGGGAGACCTGCTGAGCTTCTCTGCTTGCAGAAGGAGGTGGTAGAGGAAGGATGTCCAACCAGCCCTCTGACTGCTATGGGGCAGATGTGAAAATGCCTGGTCAAGGTGAAGGCACAACAAGAGAGGGTCATCTCTTGCCCTGCCCTCCTCCTCCCCCACACAGATGCATGGTTGCTTCTCACCACAAAGGGCAGACAGGCCTCCCTTTCCTCAGAAGCATCACTTAACAGACCCCAAGGAGGTGGGTAGTTCTGTTCCCCCTCAGAAAAAGGGTGTCCACTCACTAATTTTGCCTACAGTATTTGGCAATGTTTGATTACAGTTTTATTAATCTTGATAGTAAATCTGAATTTACCAACTCTAAAGATATATCATACCAAAAAAAGAAAAAAATAATGCGCCTCATGCACTGAGTTTTAACTTAGAGCATTTTTGCTCTTGATACAGTGAGAGGACAGATTTAAATGTGAGCAGTTGTGGCACAAAGAGATGGATAGGCCCCTGTGGTGGGTTGACCTTTGCTAGCTGCTAGGTGCCCATCAAGCTGCACCGTCATCCCCGGATCTTCAACAGGACAAGGGAACAAAGTATGACTAAAAGCTCATGGGTCAATATAAGGACAGGGAAATCACTTACCACTTACTGTCATGGGCAAAACAGACTCCACTTAGGGCAATTAATCAAACTTATTGCCAATCAAACTGAGTAGGATAATGAGAAATAAGAGAAAAACTAAAACCACCCCTCCCTTCTTTCCAGGCTCTGCTTCACTCCCAATTTCTCTACTTCCTCCCTGTGAGCAGCTCAGGGGACAGGGAATGGGGGTTGCAGTCAGTTCATCACATATTGTCACTGTTGCTCCTTCCTTTTCATGCTCTTGCTTTGCTCCAGTGTGAAGCCCCACCCATGGGAGACCATCCTCCAACACAGGTTCCTGTCTTCAGGGTGCAGTCCTTTAGGAACAAACTGCTCCACTGTGGATCCCCCACGGAATGTAGGTCCTGCCAGAAAACCTGCTCTCCAGTGTGGGCTTTCCATGTGCTGCAGCTTCCTTCAGGATGCATCCACCTCCCCCAGCATGGGAGCCTCCACAGGGTGTAGAGGAATCTCTGCTCTTGCACCTGGAGCACCATTTCCCCCTCCTTCTTCACTGACCTGAGTGTCTTCAAAGCTGCTTCTCTCACATTTTCTCGTTCTCCTCTCACAGTTGCTGTTATGCAGCATTTCTTACCCTTTCTTATAGCTTCACAAAGGTACTACCAGCATGGTTGATGGGCTCAGCTTGGGCCAGCTTGTGGCTGGAACTGTCTCTGTCCAACATGAGGACAGCTTCTGGTGTCTTCTCACAGAAGTTACCCCTGTAGTGCCCCTTGCCACATAAACCCAGTAAACCCAACACACTCCTAATCCCTGGAAACTGAGTCATGTCTTCAATAGCCATCAGCAAGAATACTAGCAATCCTGGTATCATCTAGCCTGTAAAGCAAGTAAATGTCCTTATCAAGAGTCAGAACAATACAAAGCTGCTCAAAGGAAACAAATATTTTGTGGAATGAACATCCTGCACCTGAACATGTTTTGAAGTTGTTGGAGAAAAATGGTTCTTTTTACTCCACAACACAGCACGTTCTGGTCTATATTCTTTGTACAGAGGGTGTTATTCTTGGTCCAGCATTAGTTGCCTACTGTTGAGTTGGGTTTAGTGTTCTATGCACAGGATCAGATGCTCAGTGTATTTTTCAGGGCTGAACCAGTTTTATGGTTAGCTCAGTTTGGCAGGATCCATCTCCATGATGCAGACCACGTGGTTTCACATTCTTATTCTGATAATAGAGAATGGAAGGCTAAGGCCATGGAGAAGGACACAACATATCAGAAATTATTTTGCAGTTAGAATAAACTTCTCCAGGACAACATAATTTTCTCTACTTTCTATGCCACTTCTCCATCTATCAAACAGAGGTATTAAAACCTCCTTCCGCTCTGACTGTAAGCTGCGACTTGTTTGGCCTTAGAGGGTAAGATTTTTTGGTGAAGGGTTTGTGCTTTGTGCATACTACAGCAAGCACTATGAAAACACTTGTGTGACATGACTTCTTTATGCTACTGTCACGTACGAAAAGATTAGTGTCTTGTTCCCTTTTTTTTATCCCATCCTCTAACTATAAATTACTATCTTTGAGAGACAGTTAGTGACAAAAAGTATTAGCATGAAATACTAACTGACTTCTGTTCAAATTATGACTACTATTAGTGGAAAGAAACATGAGAATTAAAATAATTGAAATGCTTCATTAACAACCCAGGTCTTCCCAGTACTGTGGATCCTCCAGGAAGGGGAATTTGAAATGGTGATAGGAGACATTTGTAAATAGTTTTAAGCCCTTGTCTGTCACAGGAATATAAACAGGAATTAAGGTTCAGAAATTTTGAATGTATGTTTTTACAACTCTTCCTGCTTTCAGAGGACTCATATCAGCCTAAATATTATAGATTTAGTGAATGTTATTCACGACATAGGAAAGTTAGTCAAGAGAAGACTATCACTATCTTTAAAAGAAGGAAATCCCAGCCTGAAATAGGACACAATCTGGACTAACTAAAGCTGTGCTGGAAACCTGCTTTCAAAGATGCAAACAAGATTCCTCATTGCTCACAGACAGCTAAAGATGTCTGGAAAACTTTGCGCAGAACAAAGCAGCCCAATAATGAAACAGCTGCACAGAGAGGTTATTTAGGAAACATCAATTTAGATGTCCAGATTAGAGACGGATCTGAGCCACAGAGTTTTAGACCAGGATTCAGACATGCTATAAGTAAATTTTCGACCTGACCTACCCTGAGAACTGGGCAGTATTGAGCTCCTGACTTCTCCAAAGCTTATGCACAGTTTGGTTCACACAGGGTAGCTTTCACCTAGCCCTAGGTGAGACACCTTGGTTGTAAAAAGAAGTATTTGCATTTTAACTCACTTCATCCTCTGCCTTGAGGTCTGTGAGGAAAAGCACCATGTCAGCCTGGTAGATACAGATAATCCATGTACAGGAAAAAATCAGGAAGCGAGTTTGCACCAATGATTCTCTGGTCTTACATTTTCCCTTTTCCATCATTAGTTTTCAGGTGACAACAGACATCTGGAAAATATGAGCGTAACAGCCAGATTTGAGATACTTATACTATTTGACAAAGGCAAACCATATAGATGCCCATAAGACCCAACCATGAAATGGAGTTCTTGTTATTTGAGGAAAGTATGAATAAAACACAGAATCACTCAGTAAACTCTCATAAAGCAGAAACTCACCTGAGTGCTCAAGAACAGCTCACCTGTACTACACCTGTGCTGCTTCATTTACAGACTTTGTTAGTGTTCATATCAGGATGGAGCTCTCTGAAATTGAATCTGGTTGCTTTAATTGAGAAATCTTGGAGACTTATCTTATTCATGGTTGCCCTTCTGCATGAAAATGAAAATGATCCCTTGTTGCCTGATCAGATAAGCCACCTACCAACACAGCGCTTTTCCATTGCTAGGTGATGGCGGTACCAGATCACACTTCTACTTGAATGCAAAGCGTGCAATCACAGAGTTTGCTCTCAAGGATGAGACCAAGGATGAGGTCTCCTTTTTTTTCCCCCAGGAAAATCCTTTTTTTCCCAGGAATAGATGAAAACATCTGCAGCAAATGACAACAGTTGTCTGCCTCAGGTGAATCAAGACTCCCCATGAAAAGCCACTCTTCCATATATGCTGTCAGAAAGAAGTGCCGGGAGATCACTGGCCAGTGTGGTCACTAGCACATCTATAAAACCAACTCCAATGTTAAGTCCTTAGCTCACATCTCCTGCAATGGAAAGCATGATTTTTAGATGTTTTCAAAACCAAAAGATGCCAACAGGTCCCCTGGGACTTCTAAATTTTGAAAGGCAGGGAGGCTGCCAAGGATGTAATGCATTTGCTTGCTTTTGCCACTGCGTGGGTAACCAGCTATCGATTTGGAGAGCTTTATCCCTTATTGCTCTGTTCCATCCCTTTCTAAGGCTCTCCCAGACTGTGCAGTGTCCCTGGGAGCTGTTTGCTCAGTCAAGGACAACACCCATTTGATATAAATGAATGCGAAAAGAGCATCTCCTTGTCAGCTTTCCAATTAAATTACACAGAAAGAAATCTAAGTTACAACATGAATCCCTGCAGAATGAAGTCCTAATTGCTAAATATGTACGTTAAATGGATTAAATAACAACATACATTTAATCTGATGGTAAGAATATAATTATACTTTTGTTGCTGCTGTTAGTTGAGTTAATTATATGGGATATGATAGCTACATCTGATGGCCTGTCCTTCCTGGGTTTGGTGCACAGGAGAGAAGGCTAGCCAGTTTCTCAGAGAAGGATCAGACCCGCTTAAATTTCTTTACCCCAAAAAAGTGAACAAGGTTTTTGTGACTGAGCTGATAAAATACACCTTCTATTTTCACATCCCCTCCAGAAGAGATCATAAAGACTGATTAAGGCCAGCATAAAGATGCTTTTTTGATTTCCAGGGAGGATTATGTCTGGTTCCAACCAAAGCGTAGCAGACAACTCTGTTTTCTTGTCTTCTTTTATGCTCCTCCACTCCAGGTGGGGACGGTGTCCATGTTGTCTTAGTCTTGCATATACATGAGTCTGGGCTTTCTCTACCACTGACAACCACAGCCATGTTCTCAGTCTTCTACATGCAACACCCCAACTCCTACCACCACCAGCATGGCCAGAGTTTGTGATCTGGTTACTCTGGTTAGGAGACTCCTATAGTAATAGCAAGAAATCACTTGCAGCAGGATGGCTCATTCTGTAAGCAACATGCTTTTAGTGCAGTATGTTTATATACCTATGAGAACACAAATGCTTTCCACTTCTGAATGACTATTTTTACTTAAATCATGTGGTTGGGACAATCATATACCTGAGGTCTTGAAGAGTCTAAGAAGAGGAAAACATTTTCTCTGGAAATGACACATTGAAGACTCATTGCTTTATGGAGCAATGCCTTCTAATTTTCTGCTGGTTCATACAGACAGAAATTACCACTCCTTTTACTGCAGCACCTCTGCCAGGAGTCTTTGGTGACTTTAGTCTAAATGAGTCCACAAAGACTTGAAGCATCATTTGGCCCAGTAGCTTAATATGATTTCCTTTGGTTGTATAGAAAAGTTAAAATTTCGGTACAACATTTTCAACACCAGCTAAATTAATTTGAAGCTTAGCTGGTAAATATATTTCTCTCTTCAAACACTACTGAGAGCACAACAGAACAGCTGTAGAGAGACATATTTCACTTAGATTTGGAAGTCACGCGTGTACAGTTGGCTAGACTGAGCTAAGCTCTTCATTAGTAGAAGTATAAACTCAATAGAGAATTCAAGAATCAAGCTGAGGCATATTTGCTTTAACACAAACTATTCAAAGAGGCAAATTATTTGAGAAGAGAAGCACGTCTCTTCTCATTTCAGCAGCTGACATCATTTTTTCCTAAACATCCTAGCTGAAATGCATCTATTGGAATTCTTCACAGATTATTTTATGTACATGAAAAATGCATTTTATGAACAACATAAGAATAACAGAAATCACACAACTAACTCTTAGGAAGCATTTATTTTTAGGATAATAAAATAACAATTTTTCTTTTAACACAAAAATATTTTGCCTGTCAGTCTTCATCAAAGACACCATGAGTTTGGTAAAATTTAAAAGGGAATCGGTAGCAAAACCACTGTAATTTATAGTACTATAACATAAAATGAATGTGAAAGAGGTAGGACTCCTTCTGCTTCTGTGCATAAAGCTGTCATCAAAATGGATTAAGATGAGACTTTCATTAGGGACACATTATTCCCTTCCTGCTCACTATGGGATTTCCTGCTTTTGCTTTCAGGAGTCAAGACACTGAACTAGACAGGGAACAGACATGATCTGAACAATTCCCACATTCTGCCAGAATAAAATAGATGTCAAATGCAGTAAAAGAAAAGCCAATACTGCTACCTGACACTTAGATGCACACTCCATCTGTTGCCACACAATGGAGTGCATTGCCTGAGAAGGTTTTTGGGGTTTTTTTTCTTATCTTTCATGCTGTTTTCCTCTTTTTTTTCCCCCCCAAAGTTGACAGAAATTGAGATTGGATTTCTCCAGTTGTAACAAGCAAGAATACTGGTTCAATCACAAAAGCAAAGTAAAAACAAAACTCCACCACACTGACACTACTTTTTGGGTATTTCACTTGATTTATAGCCTATTGTGGGAGTGCTGGGCTAAAGGAATTGTAGGATTTAGGTCAGGCCTAATGAAATAGTTTGGGCCAAGATGAAATGCAGAAATACAGATCAGTATCTTTTCCCACATGACATCCGCTTTCTACATCTAGGAGCTGTTATGTGCTGTCCCCTGCTAATGATGAATAGAGAAAGTCTGTTACCAATTTGCTTTGATCCTACTGAGAGATCGTTGCGTTGGGTATGTTATACATCACTGAGCATATATTTAGATGGAAGGTTTGCCTTCTGGTCAAAAATGATTGGACATAGGACAAGGAGAAACACTGGTCAGAGAAGAGTTTATGAGTCAGTGAGCATGACCTTAAAATAGTGCACACTTCGCAAAAAAGGTGGGCTTGCAAAAAGTCAGAGATAAGCTGAGAAACTGAAGGTTAAGAGGACACCAAAGAAATAGGAAAATGGGAAATTGAAGCAGGAAATGGGCTTGAGACAGAGTTCTGGAGGTCTATGATCCAGCCTTTTGCCAAAAGCAGGATTACTGCTGACACTAGAGCAGGTCAGTCATGGTTTTGTCTGTGTCTGGCTTTCACGGTGGAAAAATATTGAAGAAAGACTTCAGAGTGAGGAAGAGCAGAGAATTTTGGGGCATTTTTCATTGAAATACTGAATACTGAACATCTGTGATTGCACCGAGATGTTTTCTCGAAGCCAGAGACTGACTTTTGCTGTTTACTTTTGCATGAAGTCTACTGTGCAGCATTAGATTCCAAGATAACTGGGCCAGGCAACAAGTATCAACATTTCATGTAGTTCTTCTCACATCACAAAGAGCAGACTTTCTACTGGAAACCCTGCAGTTCTGGACCTGTAATCCTTACTTTCTGTGACCCCGCCAACCCTCAGCGTTAAGTTCCTGAGTCACAGGGTAACCTCAACTGCTCAAATTTTCTCCAAGGATGCTGAGTGCTTGCAAGGGAGGGAGAGAACAGTGTCCCCATAGCAACTCCTGCAAAGCCTTTGCACCAGTGTGAATACAAAGGCAAGACCTTTGCATGGAGGAGGGCATTCAGGCCCTGTACCTCTAGACCAAAAGAAAATGCCAGCAGTCGGCTAGCAATAACATGGCAAACATTTACCCAGGCTTCTTAAGACAAGGAAGGACAATGAGCCTGGGAACACAGTGTGTGTGCAACACTGCTCATCCCAGGGCATAAACATTCCCTTTGAAGCCCAGGGCTCCCAGTTTATGAGAAAGGGATTTGTCTGGCAAAGCAGAGAAGTAATGTGAGTAACTGTTTCTTTTGCCTCTTCCCTACCACCCCCTTGTTGTATTTCTGTTTTGGCAGGTGAAACGGTCACATTCAGCCAGAAACCTAAACCTGGGAGAATTGAGAGCTTAGTTTCAAACTCTCACAATCCTGCCACTGAGGCCAATGGGTAATACAACTGTAAGACTCTAGAAATCATCCCAAGGTCTTTCATTACACCAGTTAGGTAACTCCTGTCTGTGACGTACCCATGAGCAACACCACCCTCCCTTTTTAAATTGGTGGAAGTGAAGGTTAGCTCTGGGTTGGAACATACAGTATGCAATTGTATTTGTATTTGTAGGTCTCCCTTATGAACAAATGATTCCAGAGACCACTGAAGAAAGGCAGTGTCTAACGGCCTAAATCTCATTACTTTCTTTATATTTTTCTTTACTTTTAAAAATATAAACGTAAAATAAGGAAATAAGTATTTTAATAGAGAAATGTCTTGACTCCTAAGGAGGAAGGTGGAAGGTGAAAGCATATAGGGAGCATATTTGAACTCAAAGAGACTGAGCTGATAATCCAAATGCCACCCTCTCTCCATCTATTTTGATCTTTCAAGACAGCCTACAACATTTCTCCTTTATTTCTCTGTTTGGGTTCAGAAAGTCAGCAGACATTGGCAGCATGCCCTTGATCTCTAGTCACTGTTGTACTCGTAGATATTCAAGTCATTCTTCAGGGAAGTGGGATACCTGTGTGAGCTAGGGGAAGCCACTCCCCTCCACCCATAAACCCTAAATTCCCTGTAAAATTGGGGAGGAAAGGCTGCAGAGGGGAAAAAGTGTCTTCTGTTCCCTCCCAGAGCTGCCAATTGCAGTCACTTGTACAGACTCAAGAGTAGAAAGTTTGCTGCTCTAGAGTAGCAGCAAGTCTGCACCTGAGTGGTGTGGCTGACACAACAGAAGGAAAGGAAGCCATCCAGAGGGAACCTGACAGACTGGAAAAGTGGGCCCAAGGTGACTCTGATGAGGTTCAACACTGCCAAGTGTAAGGTGTTGCACTTGGGCTGGAAGAATCCCAGACATAGATACAGACTGGGAGAAGAGCTCCTTGAGAGTAGCCCTGCTGAGAAGGACTTGGGGATTCTGGTGGATGAGAAACTTAACATGAGCCAGCAGTGAGCTCTTGCAGCTCACAAGGCCAATGGTATCCTGGGCTCCATCAGAAGAGGGGTGGCCAGCAGGGACAGGGAGGTGATTGTCCCTCTCTACTCTGCCCTCCTGAGGCCTCATCTGGAGTCCTGTGTCCAGATCTGGGGCCCCCAATACAAGAAGGATGTGGAACTGTTGGAGAGGGTTCAGAGGAGGGCTACAAAGATGATTAGACGGATGGATCATCTCCCCTATGAAGAGAGGCTGGGGGAGCTGGGCTTGTTCAGCCTAGAGAGAAGGCTGCGGGGGGACCTCATTGCAGCCTTCCAGTCCCTGAAGGGAGCATACAAACAGGGGGGGAATCAACTTTTTAAAAGGGTAGACAATGACAGGACAAGGGGGAATGGATTGAAGCGAAAGGAAGTTTAGATTAGATATTAGGGGGAAGTTTTTTACAGAGAGAGTGGTGAGGGGCAGGAACAGGCTGCCCAGAGAGGTGGTGGATGCCCCGTCCCTGGAGGTGTTCAAGGCCAGGTTGGGTGGGGCCCTGGGCAACCTAGTGTAGATCCAGGCCTGAGGTTGGTGGCTCTGCCTGTGGCAGGGGGGTTGGAGCTCTATGATCCTTGGGTCCCTTCCAACCCATGCCATTCTATGAACCATGATTCTATGAAGAGTAGCCAATACAAAACCACGCACACACGAGCACACACTCTTAAAAAGTTTTTATTAATTTTCATTGTTTTTTTTTTTTTAAAAAAAACAAACCCGTCAGTGCAACAGTTCAGTATCCCCTTCCTATCCCCCATCAGTAAGCAGTAATTTTAAAATCAGGAAATACCGAGTGCTGAAGCCAATGGGTTAGCATTTTGCTATTATTTCCTTCTGTCAAACTCTGAAAAAGTCCTCTGTATAAATTAAACAATGAAAAAAATGTTATTTTCAATTCTATGTCATTACAGTCAACAGAATCATAATAATGCATCTAAAATGTGTGTCCACAATACATCAGGTATACATTTTTGGGAAAAGAAAAAAAGAAAAAAAAATTATGACATTCTAGGTTTGTTAAAAGGATAATGGTCCCATATTTTTTATTAACAGGTTAGCAAAACAAAATCCAATGGATTACAATATTTACATGTTATTTGAAAAATAAAGTAGTGATAAAAGCATGTCACAATCATTTTTTTTTTTCTTTTTCATTTTTGGTAACCATTACAAACACCCAATCCAGGTATGGAACTGTTGAAATGAAGCCAATTAAAAAACAAATACAGACACAAAATGTGTATTTATACTTGCCCCTCCAATGTGTTTTTCTATGACATTCCCTCCCTACTTCAAAAAACAAAACCAACCAAAAAAATAAACCAACAAACCAAACCCCAACAGAAAAACAAAAAGAATCCCCCTAACACACAATTGTTTAATCCCCAAAAGCAAAACACCATGCTTCTCAAGTAGCACTTATTCCACAAATGCAACATTTTTTGCCATCAATTTTATGTGAAGCTTTCTAGGACACCTTTCCTCAGCAGCTTCCTATCTTCCCCCCTCCCCCTCCCACAGATCCCCCCAAAACAAAAAAAACAAACGAAGACACATGCATTTCTAAAACTAGGTTTCAGTCAAGTACTTTCTACTTTTTGGAAAGAAACTTTTTTTTTCTCTTTTCTTTTTTCTTTTTCTCTTTTTTTCTTTTTTTTTTCTCTTTTTTTCCTTTTTTTTTTTTTCTTTTTTTTTTTTTGTTCACAATCAGAACATACCACAGGCACCAGATCCTGTATTCATTGCTCAGGCAAAATTTCCATTGAGTTTGGTAGGCTTTCCACCTGAGAAGTAGTGCAGGATCAGCCACTTAGGTATGCAGGTTCCTATTCATTCTACACTTCTCCCCTCATGCTAAAAGCTAAGGAGGAGGGGAAAAACTTAGCAACTCCCATATTGGATCGAGTAAAAGTAGTTCTCCAGGCTCAATGTCATATGTAATTATTTCACCTCCACTTGCAAAAAAGATGTATTAACTGACACCCCTCCCTCCCACCACACCAAACAAAAAGAAAACACGCACTCCACAGACAGAAGAAGAAAAAAAAAAAAAAAAAGGCAGCCAATCTTAACAAAAAGTTACTGGTGTGAGACTGATAGATGTTAATATGACAAGAAACAGAACGGTTATGAGGACCTATGTGTTTGGCCCGCGAGCTGCATAGCTGTGCCGTAAGTTTGGTTCTTTAGTTTTTTTTTAAAAAAAAGTTAAAACTTCTTTGTTATTTCCATACATTTAAAATTAACAACAACAACATCAACAAAAAATTCTATTCACAAGATCTAGTCTCCTTTCCCTGTCCCTCCCCCAAAAAGAAATATTCATTTTACATGAGAAACTTAATTGTGCTGTATTTGTAATACCTCAGGCTGACAGAAAATAACATGTGGCAAACAAAACCGCACAATCAGTCACATGATATCTATCAAATCCTAAAATTATAACTGAATACTAACAAACAGCTTACCTGGAATAAAGGATGACAAGTCACAAACAGTTATCTAGGAATTAAAGTCTCTCTCTTTTTTTTTGTTTTTTTTTTTACTAAAATAATTAAAAAAATCACAGTATTTTAAGAAATAAAACCCACACTGGGATTTTAAGCACAATTTGTTTTCCTTTCTTTAAAACTTTTTTTCTTCCTCCATTCACCACCTTGCCCAGCAGTCTCTCTACATTTAACCACAATGACAACAGGTAGTACTGACAAATGCAGAGATCTCCCTTGGTTAATTCTGAGGTACTAGGAAACAGGTGACTGTTTTAAGCAAAGCAGTTTCTGTTTTGTTTTTGTTTTTTTTTTTTTTTAATTTTGTTTGTTTTTCTCTTTTTTTTTCTTTTCTAAAGCAGTTGCATTCAGTCTGGAAAAACGTTATGTATTAAAACTAGAAAAACGCACCCAAATTTGTGCGTTGAAAAGTTGTCCCCCCCACTTCTTCCATGCTCACGACGCTTCCATTCACAAACAATCCAAGTGTCCACTGCAAAGCATGATGTGTAATGTAGGAATACGGGGAGTTGCTTCATTAGTCCAAGATGAATGTAACTTCCCATTGTCAAGATCCAGAAGAAAAGATGCAGTGATGTAATGGAGCCACTTATCCCATCACTTAAATAACTTTAATATACACACACTCACACAGGTACCAGTGCTTTGAAAATAGATCATTCAGTCCTAAAAGCAGCTTTATTTCTTCCTTCTGACCACCCCACCCACCCACCCTACCCCACTCATCACGTTCAAGTACGTTGTTCAGAATCACACCAAATGCTTATTCGTTTTTGGACTCCATGATGTCTGGGAGAGGTTTGTCAGCAGCTATCACAGTGACTGCTGTTTCACTGTTGTGGGAATAGTCCACCACCATTTTCTCAATGCCTTCTTTTTCTTCTGGCAGTGTGCTAACTGTTTCTTCTACATCCTCTTTTGTCTGGCTGTCCTCACTTGTCCGATGCTTGCTTTCGTTCAGTGCCCTGGAAAGCCAAGCGGCAGAGAACACGTCAGAGAACAGCAAAGCCGTTTGTGTGTTATCACATGAGGAAGAAAAACAGATCAGTTTCCAAAAAAGGTAGGTGCAACCAACCACACCATTGCCACCTCAAGCTCAACAGCAGAGGCCATGGAATGAAGCTACAGGTGGGACCAATGACATTCTAGCTCTAAAACCAAGTTTGTACTTCCTCTACAATGGGACAGATATGAGATGAGAGGGAAGAACCCCAATTCTGATTTTAGAAGTTTATTCCCCTTTCCTCAGTCCCTTGTAAATATGACACCAAAGACGCAGGAAAAGTACTTTTCCTAAAGAGTTAATGATCCCATAAAACTTCTTACAGGTTAGACAGTAAAGAATACAGACAAGAGAATATTTCCCATCATAGTATTTCTCATCCTATCACAGCTAACGCACAATATTTTATTCAAATTTATTCCACATGTCAACAAACTTGAATGAAATCTACTATCTGAAGAAACTGTGGTCAGCAAAGATATCACTGCTACTGACGAGATTGTCATCAGAAGGAGGAAATGATTGTTACAGAGATGCCTATCTTCTCTGTGATGTGTATCATCCCACAGTGTGCTAACTGTTACAGAAAGGCAAAGATCTTCATCATGACATTCAACCAATGAACGTCACTATGCACATTTTAGGAGGAGCTCATGCAGATCGATTTTACTTCCCTGGAAGATCTTGACATTTCTGTGCACCTAATTGTTGTGCTGCTATGCAAGTGTAGCTGCAAGCATGTGAAAGAGATACAACATTAAAAAGGGGAAAACCAAACATTACCTTCCTAGAATATTCTGTATACTGTTCAGCCATTTCTATGCTCTGTTGGCAGGCAAAATCAACAGTACACGCAGGTAAAGTTAATCCTGGGCCTAGCAGGATTCACCTTGGGAGAATCTTAAGTTTTAGAACTGCAGTTAAACACCTCAGTATATGGCCACCCTGGGAAGCAGAAGTAAAGAGGATGAATAGGAATTTCCCATGCAGAGATGACCGTATCCCCACCTGGAACAGAATGAATTGTTCTTCATCGAACTGTGTTTGCCTTCTTCACAGGGCTTTTTGAGATGTGTGAAACGGGGAAATGCAGAGACATCTACTGTTACCTTTGGATGTTTGGCAAAGGAATGTGAATCAACTTACATGCCATGTCTCAGCACGTGTCGCTCCCACTCAGAGCCTTCTGTAAAGGATCGGCCACAGAACTCACATGGGAAGCGTTTCTCTGGAGCACCACTGTCAGGAAACATGATGGGATCTGGAAAAAGACAGCATAGCCTGAGAATTCAGAAGTGCCAGGGCAAGAAGGGACTCCTGTGATCCTACTCTGATCCCCTCTGAGAACAAAATGACGTCCTTATTGAATAACTAACTGTGAAAATGCCACTCCCCCAAAGCCAATGCACACTGCAAGCAACAAATCCCATCTTTCAAGTTTTAAAGCATCTCTGCAAATAGGGGAATTAATTGCTACTCCCTGATCCTGTTTTTCAACAAATGAAAAGACTGTGGAGTTTTAATTCAAAACCAAAACTCAGAAGCTTAGGGCTGAAACAGCTTGAAAGCAAAATCAAAAAACCCACTAAAGGCCGCCTATAATTTTTTAATTGGTAGTCCAAATTTTAGGAAACAAAGACTCGGTATATTTAACATCTGATACTTGTGATGAATAGACATCCCTTCATCATGAAGTTTAATGGGTTAAGTGCTGCATCTTAACTGCATAGGTGTTTCATCCCATCCTAATCTTTCACACAACATGCTTGGGGCCTCGTTTGCAGAAGTGTCGAGCACCTAGGAATATGAGTGAAGTCACTGGCAGCTCAGAGAGCGGTATTTCTGAAAGCTAAGTTCCATGTGAACACAGTCAGCTTTAAAAAAAGATGAAATATTTTCTCACAAATTAAGAAGATCACCACACAAGCCATTAAAAATAATTGCATGGACTATCTTACTTGATTCTTTTGCTGGAAATGAGACAGCACCATCTGCTCAGAGTATTAATTCCTTAGCAGGGATTATCTTAAGCAAGAAATCAACAGAATGTCTTTCTGACTCCTCCCAAACTACATAATAAAAGAAAAGGGATTTTGCTTCATTTTGGTTCTGATCTCTGCTCACTTTATTTCTTTACTTCCAGCTTTACTCTGTTCCAGATCAGCCAGCCCATGAACTTAAAACTGCCCACAGATTGCCTAATATCCATATTTAAGTCTTGAAAATATATATTTTGTGACACATTTCTCACTAGTTAGCTGTTACTATATGGAATGATTCTTAACATCATTTTATACCTCTTCTTCCTGAAAGAAAAAAACCTCACTCTGTATTTCCTACTGCCTGTGATTTATTACATGGTTAAATATATCACAAAGCAAGGTGCTGTGTCATAGTATTATAGAATGTTTAGAGTTGGAAAAGACCTTCAAGATCATTGAGTCCAACCATCTATCCAGCCCTTCTAGGTCCAACAGTAGACCATGTCACCAACAACAACATCTCCTTTCCTTTTAAACACCCCCAGGGATGGTTACTCAAAGACCTCCATGGGCAGCCTGCTGTTCCAGTATCTGACAACCCTTTCAGTAAAGAAATTTTTCCTAATATGCAACCTAATATCATGATGCAACTTCAGACTGTTTCCCCTTGTCCTGTCACTAGCGGAGTCAAGAGGAACACAAGAAAGTAATCAATGCCATTAATTCAGTTCACATCTGGACTTTAATACCTTAATCGTGGTACAAATTTATAAACACACCACAGGCTAGTCATGGTTAAGGGACAAATACTTATGGTGGGTAGGAGCTTTGGAGGCAAATGCTGCTGTTCTGTACAAGAGCATACCTTATAGTACAAAACATGAAGCTTATTCTGGTCCTCTGCAGAGAGGAGATATATGATGCAGAGTCTGTTTTACTCGAATAGGGTAGGCTCGAGGTTCTTCAACCCAGAGAAGAGAAGGCTCCAGGGAGATTTTATTGCAGCCTTTCAACACTTAAAGGGGGCCTTTTCTAAAGGAAAGCTGTGGAGGGACTTTTTACCACAGCCTGTAGTAACAGGACAACAGGGTAACTGCTTTAAACTGAAAGATGATATTTTTGGTTGGATATAAGGGAGAAATTTTTTAATACAAGACTGTTGAGACACAGCAACAGGTTGCCCAAAGAAGGTGTAGATGCCCCATCATTAGGTGTGTTCAAGGTCCAATGGTGCTTTGAGAAACCTGGCCCAGTGAAAGATGTCTCTGCCCATGGCAGGGTGGTTGGACTGTATGATTTTTAAAGGTGTCTTATAACCCAAACCAGACTATGGTTTATACTTGCAACTCCCATTAAGATTAGCAAGTGCTACTCTAATAAATTTACTCAAGTAAATCACCTCTTCAGAAAACACTATCTTGTTCACCCTACTTCCCAATCAGTTTTACTTCTAGGGCTGTGAATTTGGACTGCATCTCTGGAGGAGTATCAGAAGCTGCTCTTCCCTGGGGACTGCAGAGGAGAGGTAAAAGACTTCACAGACTCCTGACATCTCTGTGGTTTTCCTGCATCACACATACAAGCTTTGTGGAAAAATACCTCTCAGTTCCAGTTTCTACTTAGACCAAGACATAAAGGTCGCTAGAGACAGGCAGTCCGTCTGAGATGTGATCTCTACCAAGGGCAGCTGTTCTTTCCATGGTGGATGCCAGATACTCTTCCCCCACCCTCCTGCACTCCATCTTCTTCCTCCCAGTTCAACATATTTTCTATTACCCTTCACCAGCAGCCAACCATTCCCTTCCTTTCCTATCCAAGATAGTTCAGCTCTGCTGCCCAGCTCTGTGTATTCACATGGGCAATAGCCCTTCTTTGGGCTGTCCACTGTCCAACAGCCTGTTTGGAGAAGCAATGCACACTCTTCATAACAGTCTGCATTCAAAGTGGTGACTCTAGACAGCTGTTTGACTCACAGGAAGAAATCCTGGTTCTGCTCAAGTCACAGACCTTCAGAGGGTTCAGACAGCATCTGCTTCCAGGCACTCAGAGCACACAGAGGCACTCTCAGCAAATCCCACTTCCTGCTAACACCATAAAGGCTAGACTTGTCAAAAGCAACCAAGTGGTATACAGCATGATACAGTTTGATGTGGTTTGAAAGTTGTGACAGCATTAGCCATGGTGACAGGCTATATTTAAAACCATAGGTCTGGTCCTCTGCTAACAAGGCAAACAATTTCTGTGTTAGAACTATCTTCTGAAAAATCCACAGGGAGATGACAGCATGCGACACAGCCTCCAACCATGCCTTCAGTTCCTGTCTCACTGGGACATTTTCTAAACATGTAGCTCACATCTTGCACCTTATAGTTGTAATCTACAACTTGCCTGGAAAAATATAGTCAGTACAACTGGATCTTTATTAAATATCCTTGCTGCAGTAGGCATAAGGGTTTTCTGCATTTTCTACCTATTTCATTCTAATATATTACAAATGGTGACAGATTACTTAGGAGAAAAATATAACAATGCTGAAACATTGACCCTACAAGCCAGTCAGGAAAGAATATCTGCAAAACCAAATTGGAAACATGCACCACCAGGTAGAAATAATTCTAGACAGTCTAAGATTAAAAACACATAGATAGTCAAAAAAGTACAAAATATTAGCATTACTAAAACACTATTCCTTATTTAACTATTGACGACACGAAACATGGGGATAACTTATCTATTATGCCTGCAAATTTAAATCTCCAGAACAGAAGATGAAATTTTGCATTTTTACAGTGTAACCTAAAGTTAATTTAAACAATGAACTTTACCTTGGGCTGTTCCCCTCCCTGTGGTACATTTACAGAGATTTGTAAGGCTTGGCAGACAGCACCTTCTTCTCCTTGGACTAGATACCATGGCTTCCAAGGTCACATCAACACCTGTGCTTGTATATAATGCTAAGGTAATCCTTACAAGGACAGCATGACTCTTTATCTCCTGCTAACTATGGGTCTATACAAAACATTAATCAGCCTGCTACATCTGCAGCTAAGGTGAGCTGGTCCTTTAGTCAAATCATTACACAAATCATTGCTCCAGTCATGAAGTTCAGAGGGTCAAAGCTCTCCTGGAACAGACACCCAAGCACATTTCCACAAGAGTTACTAATGCTGAACTTTGAAATGCGTATGACACAAACATCCCTTTAGGTTTTCAGTGTATTTTTCTGCTGTTCTACCTAAGATCTTGTGAAGGATATTTTTCATTAAAACATAAATGGTTTCCTATCCAACTCACTTCCTTTCTCATTTAAGTAAAAGCTATCACTTGCCATACTTGAAATGAAGTGGTAGTGGTAAGTGCAGACCGGATTTATGCTGCAGGGATAGTAAAAAAAAGCTAAGATGCTGGGGTCTTGCTACTGAAAGGTAAGAAAAGCATGATCTGAGCCCTTCCTGTTCTGTAAAAAACCTGTGAATCTAGGTATTGGAATTTTCAAGGTCTGAAAATATGTAGGAAGACACATATTCTTTTGTGATCTAGTGCATTTGAAAGCTGAAAATTCAGGAGGAAAAAGGTAAAAAGTTTGATAAAGCCAAATGGCAGTCATCAGAATCAGGAGAGTTGGTGACCCCAGGAACTTGACATTCAGACCTCACAGGGCTAAAGATGTCAAGGAGTTGCAAACACACTGCATATGGCTGGCAAACTGTGCATGAGAGCAGAGTAGACAACACACAGTTTTCACCAGTTATTGCAATAACCTGGTTTTCATGGAGGAAGGTTGTTGGAAGAGAAGGACAAGAAACCTTTAGTTCAATTGAACTAGTTAGAGAACTTACTTTTCCCCACTGATTTAACTTTGACCAAACCAAAAGCATTAGCAAATACATAGCCTAGATTTGCTGGTCAGAGGGATTAGTTTTAGATACAAACATTTAAATACACGATGGTACAGGTGGGACACAGACCTAAGCCTAGCTCCAGAGCTGTCAACTACAGCAAATGAAGCACAACTGACTCCCTCTGACAAGGAATTCTGGGCACAGAGTTAATAACAGCCCATAAAAAGTTTGGCCACAGCCCCTTCATCCCTCATTTGAACAATGCCAAGTGAAAAGCTGAAAATTTGCTACCAAAACAGAATATCTGTCAAACACTAAAATACTCCCTTTATGTAGTTTTCCAAGCCCTTATAGATGCTATCAGCACGGGCAGATAAGTCAGATGTTATCTGTGTTTTCTCATAGTATGTATTTTCTTAACAGAGAGAAAACTTGTAATAAGGATTAGAAATATGAGATTTCCCCCAGGAGCACTGTCTTCACAAAAGCCTCATTCTGCTTCTGCTGGCATGACTGCATGGCTCTACAAGAATGTGCTGCAGAGTCAACAGCTGACCTTGCTTGGTAGGACTGGTGGGGTATGTTGCAGTGCAAAAAGAAGGAGATGGAGGGGGGAAGGGAAAGAAAAAAGAAAAAAAAAAAAAAAGAGCTGTACTGACCTCTCTCTTCAGTCTTGGGGCTTAACTCTTCTTCTTTTTCTTCTTCATCACTGCTGGAGCTCTCTGTTTTCCCCTTCATTTGTTCCAACTGGTCCAAGTTAACCCGTCCAACCAACTCAAAATTACGACTCACCTTTGAGAGAAACAGTTTTGTTAGCAATCAGCACAATCGTCTACTAATCAGAAAAATCACTACATATACAAAACAAAATCAACAAGACCCCAAAGCCTATTCAGCTTTAGGTGACATGCAGTTATCTAATCAAATTAACACCCATTTATTTTTAATTATAGTGATTCCTGTTTTGCTGTTTATTCTGCATTTCTCATTTCTGATTTTCAGAAATTAATGACATTCAGTAAATTCTCCTTCATTTCTTCCTGGTTTTGATGTATTAAAAGAAATTAAAAAACCCCCAAGAAATGCAAACCAGTAAGTTTTATCCTCTTTTTATGGGACTATTCAACAGCTGTGATCAAACACTGCTATTATATATGAACATTGCAGGAAAATTTTTTGTGACTTGTTCATTCAGCTTCATGCATGAAAGGATGGGTCCTTCACTAAACACATGGCTGCTGTCTGCCACATACACATTCACTCATTAATAACAGATTAATTTTCATTACAAAGGGCTGCAAAGTGCTTTGCAAACTGATATACAGACTATAATGGGAACACTTCACCCAGCAGTCAAATTCAGCTAACCCTAGGGTGTCATACACCAGCTACTTAACAGCTAACAGCAGCAGTAGGAAAGCAGCATCTTAGGGCACAGAAGTCAGGAACTCCACCACATCCAACAGAAACAGCAGAGGAATAGTCCAGATTTACAGTAGAGGCGGAGAGCGTGGAGCATGACTAGGACACTAGGGCTAATATTTGTTGGATGACAAGCACCCTCTGAGCTCATTGATCACTGCTGGGAAGAATTTTGGATTCATCTTTCATGGAAAGCGACAGCCCTCCAGCAGCATAGGCACTGAGCCACAGAGGCAGAAAATTTTGGATTCATCTTTCATGCAAAGCGACAGCCCTCCAGCAGCACAGGCACTGAGCCACAGAGGCAGAGAGGATAGAGATGCACTACAGCACCTCCTGCAAGGTACTGCATGAAGCATCAACAGCCACAGAATATTTTGTAATTCCACTGCAGGAATGGGAATGTGAATGAACCTAAGGAGCACTTGAATGAGGCTGTAGTATACCTCCAAGTAGCACACTATCCTAAATGCAACAATATGCGGATTCCTAGCACCACTCCATACAGACAGCTGTGATGAGGTTCTGTGACTCACACATTACCCACTGAGATTTAAATAAACAAGACTACATGTGAGGCACTTAATGCACCTCAGCTTGTGCACAGGAACTCTTTAAGGTGCAATATATCACTTGGGTATCTGAGCCCTGAACGCTGACACAAACTAGTGAGACATAAATTACCACAGACAAATAGGGAAAAGATACCCTTCAACTACTGGCACAGTCATTGCAGGGCTGGATTGAAAGGGAGAGGTAAGGGAATGATCTTCCCAGCCTGATGCGCTGTGTCAAAAGAATGAGGAATAGAGCCTCGTATATATACCTGGTGCCTTGCTGTGGTGACTAGGAGGCATGTAGTGAATCTGTGTGAATCACAGAAGCCTCTTCAGAATTAATAAAGAAGAGGGCAGAGAAGCATAGCAGGTCAACATAAGTTTAAAGAGCTTGTTTTTATAAGACAGCCAAATATTTTTTAGGCATAAAAAAGGTTTCCTAGGACTGCTGCTGCTAATACTTGTCAATATAAATGTATTTGGCTGTAAGTAAAGTGCCATTCAGTCAATGAAGCAGGATTAAGTTTTTAGTGAGGGCGTGGGCAGTTCAGCTTCAACAGGTGTAGGCATATACCTGCCTCTCTTGGAAAGGTGACAAAGAAGTACTCTAACACATACTCCAAAACACACCTCAGTTCTAGAATTTGTGTGTCTCAGCTACTCCATTCACAGTTAAAGAAATTCAAGGCTAACAAGTCTGTTGAAAGCTTCTAATGACTTCTCAAAGATTGGATCAGGTCTGCTCTCCACAAAAATTCCAAAGCAGTCTTAACTTAGGACCTGGTATACTTACTGTTTATCTTGCCCTTGTTAAATGTAAACTGAGAGGTATTGCCCTCTTTGTTATTAAAATATGCATGGCATGTCATGCTGTTGAAGCTGCCAGAACAATTTTATGGTTGGAATCTCCTGCCTTTTAGAGAGGTTGAATCACACAGCCTTAATATTGTTTCATAACACTCCTTTTTTTTTTCCTACCCTCTTTAAATAAACTTAGCATCCACAAGTACCTTTTCCAGGTAATCACACACTGCCTACAACAGTCTGCCAATTCTGGTCAATCTGAAGAGCTTTAGAAATGCTCAATTTTGAGTTTCTAAAGGGAAAAAGAAATAATAGAAAACAGAGGAAAGGGAGCCCAACATGGGAGGTACTGGTTTCCAGATTTGAGGAGAGGAAAAAACAAACAAACAAAACAATGGCAAATTAGCTACTCCGAGTTGACATGCAAGAAAACTAATACAGGATTTGCAAAGAGTAGACTGCTACAAATTAAAATTTGGATGTTACCTTGTGCTCATCTCGAAGGTGAGCATCCAGCTCCTCTGTGTGTTTGGTCTCATAGTAGCAGAGTTGGCATTTGTAAGGTTTCAGTTCATTGTGCTTCTCTATGTGCTGCTGCAAGCTCTCATCACTGGAGCAGGTAAAGGTACACTTATCACAGCGGAAAACAACTCCCTGCAAGTACTTTGACAGTTTGGAACGGCAGACCTCAATGGGAACAACCCGCTCTTCTGTAGAGACAGGAAAACCTTCATTTAACAAATTTTATGAAATACTGGGCCCATATGTCAACAGCTTGGGCACTACTACCCACATAAGAAATAGGATCTGTTACATGGGTAGGCAGTCTACCTATCATGGAATGGGAGCTAAGCTGGAATGATTAAAAAAACCCACAAGGACAAAAATTATTTCTGCAATGACAGGGTTATTCCTCCAAGGCTAATAATGCAGTTGTCCTCACAAATGTAAATGGTCATTGGGTGAAGGGGACGGGAATAGAAGTTTTGGCTCCAACGAAAGTCCACCTGTCAGAGTAGCAGAGCCTGTGAGTACAAAATCAGCTGCAAATCAGCTAGACTGAAAGTCGATTTGGTTCAATACCTGACAGCAGCCATTGGATGTTGGAATGTGCTAAACAGGGGAGCTGCAGGGTGCTTCCAATGCATCACCCCACTGGGTCTACAAAAATCAGAGCTGGTATCCTCATCATCATAGCTAAAGCTACTCCCTGGGGACTGAGATGGTAAGCAAGGCAGCAGTTCATCCTAGAAGAGGCTGCACGATTTGGTTAAGGGGCAGAACCTTCCCTACACACCCACAGCTTTCTGAAAGCTGAAACTCAAAATCTGCACACATATGCCACACTTTCCACAGTTCAGATCATGGATACAGGCATGTAGTGAAAACACTCTTGCTGATTTTTTAAACTCTCCACATCTCAAACAAAGCACTGACATTTAACAGAGAAGAATTATTCTCAGTCATTTTGACAGCCAGAATCAGATATGTGTAACACTCAACCACTGTGGTTCCCCGAGCTGTGCTCAGAAGGAAAGGCCTAAATTTGACCCTTCAGCTGAAGGTCACCAGAAGATCCTCATTATGGTTTTTATTACTCACCTGGCCTTTTGAACAAGGACACTGAAGTTTAGTATTGTTACTCTTTCTGGACTACAGATTAAAGGAGGAATTTGATCCTCCTCATGCAGGTTCATCCCTAATGACAGGTTAAAACAAATGAACAAAAAACCCAGGCCTGAAGCTCAGACAGTAAACACGAAGGTTAGGGGAATGTGGTAATCCACATATGGATCTGAGCCAATGGCTCTTTTCCTTACTGAGAAGGATAGTATCACATCCAAAGACAACTACAGAAATAACAAACTCCCTTATGGTTTCAGGAAGGTGGCAAAAGCTCCACGCCTCCAATCCACATGCCACCACTACTCAGAAGACTTTTTCCGCATGCCAACAAAATAGTCCACCCTGTTCAGCTTCTCCCTGAACACAAAAGTCAGCCTATCTCCTAACTTCACATATTCAAAAAGCAGTAAGGATTGGAAGGGACACCTCTGGAGATCATCTAGTCCAACTCCTCTGCTAAAGCAGGATCACCTACAGCAGGTTGCACAGGGCTGTGTCTAGGTCACTGTTGTGGTTCAGCCCCAGCTGGCAGCTGAGCACCACGAACCATTTGCTCACCCCTCCACTGGTGGGATAGGAAGGACAAATGTACAAAGGTAAACCAGGGCATTGGGATAAGGACAGTTTACTGACACGGCACAGGGAGAGGGGAACAACAACAGGACTTAAGGCAGAATACATAAATGGTGATAACACGAAAGCAGTTTAACTGACCCTATGACCAACTGGATTGCTCAGTCTGCATTCATCTCGCCCTGAAGCTGTGCAGAGCCATCCTTCCCCAACTAGCCCCCTTTCATGGGGAGTATGATGTCACGTGGTCACTCAAAAAGTGGAAGTTTTCCCCAAAGCTATGCCTTAAGAACAAAACCCTGTGGACCTGTAATTCTTTGCTATACCAACAACAGCTTCTCTAGCTATAAAGTCACCAAGTTATGACCACTCAGGGTGGGAAAAAGGAGGAGGAAAGAATAGGATATAAGAGACAACAGAACTAAGGGCTGTGATTCTGGGGTCATGACTTTTTACAACATTGTTGCAGCTGTGTGCTTTTGAATTCACTGAACTGTGACACGCATCTGGTTTCAAAACTGAGAAAGTGAGGTTTTCAAGAAGAGAAATACAAATTAAAATACTTGAAAATTCACTATTCCTCTAGCACCTGGCACAGATTTTAAAAAAACCCCAAAACCCACAAAACCAACCAACCAAAACCCAACCAACCAACACCTACAAACTATAACATAGGATGGTATAAAACTTTTTATCTACCAGTCTGGTGTAATGCAGCATTTCCTAAACCACAGTAGCAAAACCCATTATCTTAAAATCACACACATACACTCTAAAACAAAGGCAGCACAATAACATCAGAAAAGCAAAATAAACATAAACATCAACTCTAGACTGAAGGTTTTAACTTTCTGGGGATGATTTAGAACATTTCTGTGATGTATTCATGTTGGTGAGCTTTCTCCAAGCAATTATTTTGAAACTTGCAGGGTTATTTGGATCCAGAACCTTGTTTTTTAAGGTGATTCTCTCATCTCCAGCTTGCCCTTACAAAGTTCTGTTTATTTAATTACTAATTCAGAAAAACTTCACAGTATCTGGGCAACTCTCAAAATAGCAGCAAACCATAAGGCCCATACAAAATTTGTAAGAGGTAGCTTAATTATCCATGTGTAGACTTCTAAGTTCATCAGTATCTAAACAAATACTACTGTATATGCATCCTTCACAAAAAGATATCCTGAATTGTAGAACCATTAGGCAGGTGTAATTAAAGAAACCAAATAAACCAACACAAAAAACCCTAATAAAATAAACACCTAAAATACATCATCTCAGTCTAAAAAATTAAATACTTCCATTAGATTGAAATATCTGTAATGCAGAGCAGAGATTAAATTGAAAAGCCATTAATGCACTAGGTACTTGCAGTGCGGCAACTCAAAGGAGACACACATTTTTTTGCTCAAGACATAACAGAGCTCATGATTCTGTCAGTCCTTAGTTATACAGGAAAAAAAAAATCTTTACTCAGCAACACAGCACAACATAAACAAGTTATTTCATTCCCTTAAAGGTAAACCAAGTGCAAACAAAACAGTCCTACTATCTAGACACAGACCAATTATTTGGTCATGTTGTTTCAGGTGCACGTTTGTGCCTGAAAATCCAAGCTATACACATTTGCCATTTCAGTAATCAAAAGCAAGCACAACACAAGGGTTCTGCATGAGTGGAGAATATCCACTCTTTACTGGATGAGGCTGGGAATGTGATCACTGAGGATAAGGAAAAGGCGGAGGTTCTGAATGCCTTCTTTACGTCTGTCTTTAAAGGTCAAACAGATCCTCAGGGTACCCCTCTCTCTGACCTGGTAGTCTCAGCTGGGGAGCATGCTAACTCCCCTGTGATTCTGGAAGAAACAGTCAGAGACTTCCTACTCCAACTGGACTGCCACAAGTCCATGGGGCCGGATGAGATCCACCCGAGAGTGCTGAGGGAACTGGCAGAGGTGGTAGCCGAGCCGCTTTCCATTATCTATCAGTCCTCCTTGCTGACTGGTGAGGTCCCAGAAGACTGGAGGCTTGCCAATGTGACTCCCATTTACAAGAAAGGTTGTAAGGAGGATCCGGGGAACTACAGGCCTGTTAGCCTGACCTCGGTTCCAGGGAAGGTTATGGAACAGATAGTCTTGAGGAAGATCATGCGGTATGTGCGGGATGGCCGGGGGATCAGGCCTAGCCAGCATGGGTTCATGAAGGGCAGGTCCTGTTTGACCAACCTGATCTCCTTCCATGATCTAGTGACCCATCTGCTGGATGAGGGAAAGGCTGTTGATGTGGTCTACCTAGACTTCAGCAAAGCCTTTGACACTGTCTCCCACAGTATTCTCCTGCAGAAGCTGGCAGCCCGTGGCTTGGATGGGTACACCCTCGGCTGGGTAAGGAGCTGGCTGGAGGGCCGGGCTCAGAGAGTGGTAGTAAATGGAGTTAAATCCAGCTGGCGACCGGTCACGAGTGGTGTTCCCCAGGGGTCGGTGCTGGGGCCTGTCCTCTTCAATATCTTTATTGATGACCTAGATGAGGGCATTGAGTGCACCCTCAGTAAGTTTGCAGATGACACTAAGTTGGCTGGGAGTGTGGATCTGCCTGGGGGTAGCGAGGCCCTACAGAGGGATCTGGACAGGCTGGAGAGCTGGGCTGAAGCCAATGGCATGAGGTTCAACAAGAGCAAATGCCGAGTCCTGCACTTTGGCCACAACAACCCCAGGCAGCGCTATAGGCTTGGGGCGGAGTGGCTGGAGGACTGTGTGGAGGAAATGGACCTGGGGGTACTGATTGATGCACGGCTGAACATGAGCCGACAGTGTGCGCGGGTGGCCAAGAAGGCCAACGGCATCCTGGCTTGCATCAAAAATAGTGTTACTAGTAGGAGCAGGGAGGTAATTGTCCCCCTGTACTCAGCACTTGTGAGGCCGCATCTCGAGTACTGTGTTCAGTTTTGGGCCCCTCACTACAGGAAAGACATTGAGGCTCTGGAACGCGTTCAGAGGAGGGCTACTAAGCTGGTGAGGGGTCTGGAACACAGGCCTTACGAGGAGCGTCTGAGGAAGCTGGGATTGTTCAGCCTGGAGAAGAGGAGGCTTAGGGGAGACCTTATAGCTCTCTATAACTTCCTGAAGGGAGGTTGTAGTGAGCTGGGGGTCGGCCTCTTCTCCCGTGTAGGCAGTGACAGAACTAGAGGGAATGGTAGCAAGCTGCGCCAGGGGAGATTCAGGCTCGACATTAGGAAGCACTACTTCTCAGAAAGGGTAGTCAGGCACTGGAATGCACTGCCCAGGGAGGTGGTGGAGTCACCAACCCTGGGGGTGTTCAAGGAAAGACTGGATGTTGTATTGAGGGATATGGTTTAGTGGGAGCTAGTAGTAATAGGTGAATGGTTGGACTGGATGATCTTCTAGGTCTTTTCCAACCTTGATAATTCTGTGATTCTGTGATTCTGTATCAATGAATCTGTGTGTACAAGGAATCAGCATATGTAGCAAGGAAACCCTTAGGGAAGTTCATGAATTTGAAAATTTCACTTTTTATTTTAGACTTACTGTTCGAGAGAAAAGGGTATGATTTCTATGAAACAGAAGAACCAAATCACTATTTTGTTCTCACTACCAGAAGGAGAATAAAATGATCACTGAAAGAATAAAAATTAATTTTAAACTAGACCAAATAGGTAAGTTGCATGTAGCCCTGGAAAAATACCAATGTTTTTCAAAATGTGTGATGGGAATGGTCCTGGAAGGGATAATGAAAACTAATTGCATTGTCCAGACTAAATTAAAGGCCAAGACCTCTGCTGTCCACAGAGCAAGAGTTTACTGTCTGCACTGTGTCTCCTCTTGTCACAAGAGGAGAGCCTCTAGCTGTGTCATTCCCCTGCTACAGGCAACCTGTTATGAGTCTCTGCTCCATCTGTGCCCACAGAAGAGACAGTGAACTGCTTTTACACTGATAAGAATTAGGTGATACACTGAGAAGGCTCTTGGAGGTGTCCTGTGTGTCTTAATTCTTAATGGGAAGCAAAGTCATTGCCTAGTTTTTTCTTCCTGACTTCTAGCTGATAATGCTTCGGTTCTGTAAAACTCTGCTTTTGTAGCTACTCGTTATGAGGCAAACAGACTCTCCATTTCAAGGACACATTACTTTACCAAGGATTAGGGGTGCAGCAACTTGGAAGTAATGTAAGAATCACACATCTGTAAACAAGTCTTTTTACACAGGAGGAACATTAGCTATGAAATCGATCAACTCCTTCACTCATGATTTTACACACTGCACCACTCCATCTACCTCAAAAACTAATTTTCTTGGACCACAGCTCAGGGCTATGCCCTTGTTTTACCAATGCAATGGCTATAAAAAAGGAAGGCTTGCTCAGACTATATTCACCACCACTCAGTCTCTCTTTCAGTGCATGTTAAATCTTGTCAAAATTGTTTGTTTCACACAGTTAAGCACAGCACTAGAGATTTTTGTGGTTTATTTGTTAGCTGGACATATGCACCAGAAAGAACTTTAAGGAAGGACCCTACTTCTTTTATTAACTGAATGCTTGATGCCTGAGAAAACCCTTTGTCTTCCCTCAGTGGCATCTGAGATTCTTTACCACCTAAAATCCCATTTGGATTAAAACTTCTTTTACCCTGTTTTACCTCTCCCAGGGCTCTAGCAGATGTATCATTATATCCTTTGCCATCACCTTTTTTTCAGCAGCACAGAGGCTCAAAGTTGGTTTGTGCAACTGAAGGAACGGTCCTACGAAACAACAGATCCACAGTGCCACTTACACAAAAGGTAGCCACTTCCTCGCAATTTGTCAGAAACAGCTCTGTACAGGCAGTACAGCTGCTTGAGTTCATGATTTGTGTGACTCCCCCACTTCTGCAACAGAACATTCCTAATTTCAAGTCTATGCGTGATGGAAAATACTCTAAGCCCATCAAGTTCTCCCTCAGCCTGTCTATCCATATTTTAAAGCTCTGGCAATGTCCACCGGAGCCCTGGAACAGCCACAAACCAGAGCACACCTCAGCAGCACTTGGAACCTCTCAGTCCCCTGCACAGGGGTTAACTAAAACCCTCCTCTCCTCTAAAGTAAACTAATTCTGGACTATACCCTGAAGCTGAGCAAAACTCAATACAACACCTTCAAAGACATGAAGTAAAAGCTAACACATCTGCCAAATTCTTACAACTTAATAAAGCAGATTTGTTACATGCTTTCTGAATCATTGAAAGGTCATTTTTCCCAGATGTTCCCTCAGAATAGCCCTGCTAGCAGATAGAAATTTGTATGAACTGTGCCAATCTCACTGCTTTAGTACAAGAAGGGCTTTAAGCTACCAACACTGAAAAGTGGTATGTTACAATGAATTACGATAGTGCTTGTCACACCAGGATCTCCTCCAGGAAAAAGATGGCATGCAAAACTTGTGTTTGCTCACCACCAATACCCTACTGTGAAACTCTGCCCAACCTGCAAGCAGGCAGACTGCCATCCCAACACATGGATTTGGATTTCAGCAGCCAACAGACCATCTTCAATCATCAAGTGTGATAGCTATGGGCAGGAATCCCAGCCCAGGGAGCCCAAACAGCTGTCTCTTCTGAGCTAGCAAGCCCGCAGTTAATAGAATATAGAAATCCCTAATCCGACTTTTAGATTGCTTAAAAAAGAAGGGAGAGGTGAATAGGAAAAGAGTCTTTAAGAAAAACAAAATATGATAATTCCTGTTATGATCCTACGTGCGCCGAAGATAAAAAATTCAAAGAAGTAAACAAGAGATATTTTGGAACCTCCACGGTTAGCTGATAAACTGTGACAGGGTGTATGATAGCAAGGATTTATTGTAACAAGGACATAAGCAGGAAACAACTCTGGCCTAGATCAGAGCAGTAAATTAGGGCAACTCTTGCTAATCAGGTGTTTGATGATGGCTATCCTTTTTTGAGGAAAAGATTAAAAACAATTTTAAATCTGCTCTGTTTGAACACTGGTTAACTTTGAATTTTACAGAAAATAAAGAACATGCATCATTTAGAAATGAAACAAAAGATACTCAGGGGCTGATGACTCATTCAACATACATGTCCTCATATATAAAGAGGAGAAGATTTAATTATGTACAGAGGAAAAATTTGATGGAACCAGTCTGACAGACAAGGGCATTGCAAACTGGTCCAGGAAGGGGATTGTCCCACTCTACACTGTGCTACTGCGGCCTCACCTCGAGTACTGAGTGCAGTTTCGGGTGCGACAGTACAAGAGAGACAAAAATATTGGGAGAGTGTCCAGAGGAGGGCAACAAGGATGGTGAAGGGTCTGGAAGGGAAGTCTTATGAGAAGAGGCTGAACTCCCTTCATTTGTTCAGCCTGGAGAAGAGGAGGCGGGGGGGAGACCTCATCGTGGTCTATGGCTTCCCCTGATGAGGGGGAAGTGAAGGGGCAGGAACTGACCTCTTCTCTTTGGTGACCAGGAATAGAACTGAGGGAACGGCATGAAGCTACGATGGGAGGTTTAGTTTGGATGTTAGAAACAAACCCTTTACTGAGAGGGTGGTCAGGCACTGGAACAGGCTCCCCAGGGAAGTGGTCACAGCACCGAGCTTGACTTGAGTTCAAGGAGCATCTAGATGATGCACTCACTCACATGCTGAGTTGGCTGGCCCTGTGGAGCCAGGAATTGGACTTGATGACCCATATGGGTTCCTTCCAACTCAGGATATTCTATGATTCTATGGTTCTGAGATTGTTCTGCATTCCCCATATCAGATACAGACACATACAGTAATACTGTTACCTCTGTGCAGAACTATATGGTCAATCATGTTGCGTTTATATTTGGTGTGATATAGGCAAAGAGGACAGCGAAGGTCTTTGGGTCCTTCCTCAGGAACTGCCGAATGTCCAGCTTCCACGTGCATAGTAAAAGCAGATCTGTGAAACAGAAGGGAGAGATGGGAGCAGTCAGAAGAAGTATGTGGGGACTGATGACGTGTCACGGCTTTATAAGGGATGTGTGGTGTAAATTGGTACAGATACCACTCAGCCTTGTCTTCACAGTGCCACATGGCCTTTCAGCAGGCTACTCACATGACTAACACATGAGCAGCGGTATTTGCAGGCTTGTATCCTCAAGTAACTAACTATCATTCTGACAAGATATTCTTTTGCCTGGGTTGCTCTATAGTCACATTGCTGTATTTAAGGCAGCAGAAGAATTCCCATCTTTCATGTTCATTATTTGTTTTCGTGCTGAAATATTCAGTATTGTCTGGCAAAGATTAAATTTTAGCAAGCTGAACAAAATCTATCAACTGTTCTGGTCTTGCAGAGGTGAGGACAGGCTTACTTCTTGAGGGAGATAACATCCTTAACCACCTCTGTTTTTCTAGGACAGGCCCAAAACCAGCTAAAATGTTTAGATTCAGGATTCAAAACAGATGCATTCACAGCGAATCTGGCACTAAGTAGTTAACTTTTAAAGCATCAGCTGTAAGGATCTGAAAACCCAAGAGTAAGAATATTTATTAATGTGGAGGAATAAATGAATACTCCACAGTACTTTTGAACAAAAAAAAAAAATCATGCTGGCATTACTCTGACTGCATACTTACAAGTTAGAAAAGGCATGCATAGATAGGAAATTAACTGTACACTTATCTAACCACAATCTCAACTACTGCAATGAGAGGTGTCTGTAAACTTGGGACACTTGGTCATTTTTTTCCTAAAGCAGTGGTAAAACTTGCAAAAGCCAAGGAGCTTGCCACATTGAACTAGTCAGAAGTCTCTTCTAAGTTTGTTAATGCTGTTAGCTTGAACAAAAAGCAGGTTAATAACTGGCTTTGAGCTGAATCCAGCAATCACAGAATTCTACAGGTGTATTTCTATCAACTTCAGTGAGGGCTTTCATGCATTTAGGTTTTTGTGGTGACCTGAAGAGGGAAATTGTATGGGGTTTTTGCCTCCCCCCATATGGAAAACATGCCGTGCTTCTAAAAGAAGCAAAACTTAATCCCTGAATGTTTGAGATACCACATGAAAGAACACTACTGCTTCACATAGCCATGAACATGTTTAAATGCTGCTTGACTGAAGATGATTTCATTTCATCCAGGTAGAAGAAAATGGCTCTAGCAAGATGCAGATTGTACAGACCTGGCTGTAGCTAGCAATCTTCAAGACATACAGCAATCAGGATATAAAGCACAAGCTGCAAATGATACCAGAAGGGGCTGAAGCAACAGAGCCTAGAGGTATGTAACTAGAGGTTGCTGTTTGTGTGGATTTTCTCAAGTCTATGCTCAAATTTTTCTTCAACAGAACTCCTCCTCTTTATCCCATTCTACTGTTTACTGTTACCAGTTTCCTAAGAAATTAAATATTTATGACTTGAAGGTGTCAGCTGAGGGTATTATGCTCAAGGGTCCAGCATAAAAAGAGATTTTGAACAGCATGGGTGCATAGGTCCTTTTTCCCCTTACAGAACAGCTGCTAAAAACACACACAAACACAACACCAAGTTTTTAAATTCTGCACATCTGGATTTTCTGAAATTTCTCTCTATGCTATCAGATATACTAAGAGTATGCATTATAGCTAGATAGATTGCAGGATAAATGAAGTTGCATGAGAGAGGTTTCTTCAGAAAGGTGATATAAATTCTCTCTCCCTAGGACATTTGATTATGTTTCATGTCGGTGGCACCAGCAAATAACCTCATTTTTGTAGAGAAAATTTTCATGCTTGAAGATAAGGATAACCTTCTAAATGCCTAGGCCAAAGGAAAAAATACTACCTGTACCATTTCCTCCAGCTAGTGAAACCTACTGCAAGGACTTATTGTGCTTTCGTCTGCGGCAGATGGTACCGGCCGTTGCAGGAGAGAGGAAAATGGATTACATGGATGCTGCTGTGATCTGGCATGGCATTTCCTGTGTTTCTCTCCCTGGTCAGCAGTGGCCATGTTTCTGTTTGCTACAGCCAGCTCTCAAAGATCTCAGAAGTCTTTTCAAGTGCTAAAAAAACCCTACTGAGTTCAGTTTATCTGTTTTGCACAGTACTTACTTAAAGCCTGTATAAAAGGAACAATCTTTGCACTTGAAGAGTTTTTTCCCTCCATGCTTGTCACGGTAATGACGCCGAATGCTCTGTATGTAACCCGAGGAGAATTCACAAAATTCACAGTTAAGGATGGCTTCCGTTTTTTCCACTCCTGCAGCACTCCCAGAAAGTGGGATTGGGCTGATGTTGTTGTTGTTCCTGGCTAAAGCTGCAGACTGGTAGTGGTTCAACTGCTGCTGGACATCAGGAGGCTCAGAGTAGGAAGAGTCTGTAGAGAAACAGAGGGAAGTTGTTATTTCAGGTGGATCAACAAACGTAAAAAGGTTTGAGGCCTGCTCCAGCAGCTACTGGCTTTTCGAAGGGGGTTGATCAAGACATTGATTACGAAATCCAATGACAGTTTTCTGAAGAGATTACAAAAAAGAGATGAAGCATTTCTTAATCTAACCTAATGCATATTCTTAAATTTAGAAGGTCATCACTATAAATTATGCTTTCTAGATCTGATTTGGGGAGGGAACAAGTGACAGATTTAAATTAAAAGTAGTCTAAAAAGAAATCTGTTTTTAAGACACTTTTGTGATGGTAAAACATATTAATTGTACTGCCAACTGTTTGTGTTTGGTATACAAACCAGACCAGATCCTTTCAAATGTCTTATGTCAGTTTACATCAGATGAGGATGTGGCACAGGATACCTGTAAATAGCTTATCTAGAAAAGGGGCGGGGGCGCAAGGAGGGGGGAAAGGAAAAATCAATGGATACTAATTAATGGAATTATTTAAGGAACCCACATCAAAAGCTGAGTTTAACAAAATGATACAATATTGTCCCATTGTGACTACTGAAGCAGTAGTCACAAAAGGCAAATTCAAGTTCACCTAGCTGATCGTTTGAAATTAAATTGTCATTAGAAGAAGAGATACTTCATCATAAATTCCAGTTCGGCAAACTTCTGAATCACATTTCCTTAGAAGCTGCTAAGTTTTGCTATAACAAGAAAAAGATGCCTTTATACAGATATATCTGCATGGATACATCTTTCTACAACCCAACTGAACTGTCACACCATTTTAATGGCATATGGTGAAACACAGCCCAGAGATGTCTCGGCACTGAAACTGAAAGGTACAGTACTTCAGTTGGACCCCCAAAAAAGAAGGGAGGGAGGTGCTGAACCTTCCCCAATACACTGCTTGACTGTGGATGTTAGGAATTCAACTGCTTTGTCCCACAGAACCCATGGCTGTCCACAAATGGCACAAATGAAAGCAGAATAGCAGAAGAATAAACTACAGATGATTTTCAGCATAACTTTCCAGGAAGGAAGACAAAAGGCTTTTTTCTTAAGCTTTCTGGAAGAAGGTGGAAACAAGCAAGGGGGGGGGGGGGGGGGGGGCGGTGCTGGGCAGGGAGTCAGGGTATAAATTGTACCAGTCACCTCCTACTTTGATGGGTACTTCATTTTCCAAAGCTTAATTCTCCAAGGCTGGATATGTAGGAATTCTCTAACAGACATACTTGTGGAAACTTGAACACCATCTATTCTAACCAATTAGTATGGAGAAACAGAAGGCAAACAGGCCAACACAGCACCCAGTGTGGGGACGGAACTGCCTGTCTTTGAGAGAGTAAAAAGCTTGCTGTCTTATCTCACTACCATAGAAAAGGGTTATACCTGCCCAAGAAAGAAAATACAAACTAAGAATAAAAAAATCCAACAAACACCAAACACACAGACAAAACACAAGCAGCAAAGAAATGTCTCCAGGCTCCCCTGACTTCATCACCAGGTGTACAACAAAGACAAAGGCAGAGACAAGAAGATTCTTGTAATATGAATTAAATACTTTTTGTTTTTCCTCTGCAAGCTTCAGGAACTGATGCTAGATTACAATACAGCTTTTATCACCTCTGTTTCAATCACTTCTACCGAAGCTTTTCTTACCATGAGGGCTCACAGTAAGCTCCACCCACTCAAATGCCAAGGCTTGCTTTTCCTTGTGTTTGAAACAGGCTCCCCGCTTCCTTTACTTTGGCACAAGCCTGGCCTGAGAGCTGCAAACCTCTACAGAAGTCTCTTCTCCTGCAAAGGTAACAACAATGGGCTTGCCCTCTTTTGGAACAGGACCTTGATATCCAAAAGGATACAAGGTTCAGAGCAGAAGTGCTGACCTGCATTTCTGCAGCCTGGTGCCTAAGCTGCTGGGTTCAATGCTTTTAAAAAGAACAAAACACAGACAAATTTCCTGACATGACAGCCTAAAAAGAGTTCATAGCAGTTGTAAGGGGGTTTTTTTGTGCGTGTACACTAGTCAGATTACTTATAGTGCACTGTTTAAAGCCTAGTTTGTAGCTTACTGTTCCCTTCCAGTAAGAAGGGATGAAAAATCTCCAACACACCACCAAGGTTCCTAGCCAAAGCCTCAGCCATATCCACTAAAAAATTTTACAGGTTTAAAAACTATTATTTTCACAATGAGGAGTTTTTTTGTTGTTTGGTTCAGAAGTTTTTACATCTTGTGTATATTATTCCAGCTTTCAAACTTTCAATCCGATATTTAAATAGAATCCTTAAGGTTGGAAAAGACCTCCAAGATCATCTAGTCCAACCATTTCCTTACTACCTAAACCATGTCCCTAAGTACTTCATCTAACTTTTCCTTAAACACCCTGAGGGACGGAGACTCCACCACCTCCCTGGGCAACCCCTTCCAATGCCCAACCACTCTTTCTGAGAAGAAATTTCTCCTCATTTCTAACCTGAACATCCCCTGGCACAACTTGCAGCCATTCCCTCTTCTCCTATCACTACTCATCTGCAAGAAGATGCTGGCCCCCAGCTCACCACAACCTCCTTTCAGGTAGCTGTAGAGAGCAATTAGGTCTCCCCTGAGGCTCCTCTTCTCCAGGCTAAACAGTCCCAGTTCACTCAGCTGCTCCTCATAAGACTTCAGTTCCAGACCTTTCACCAGCTTTGTTGCCATTGTCTAGACACACTCCAGGGTCTCGATGTCTGTTCTGTAGTGAGGGGCCCAGAACTGAACACAGTATTCGAGGTACAGCCTTGCCAGAGCTGAGTACAGGGGGATGATCACCTCCCTGGTCCTGCTGGCTATGCTACTCCTGATATAATACTTCTGTGGAATATAGGAGTATGAAAACTGCGAAGGTAGATTTATTCCCACAGAAAAAAAAGTACACAAAGTAACTTTCCTCATCAGCAGCAACAGCCAAAAGCAAATTCTACCTTAATATTCTTTCTTTCATCCAGGATTCATGCTGGCCACCTTACAATTTTTAGTATATTGTTCTATTACTATGAAGGCAGTCATGATATTTACAGGAAAAAAAAAAAAGCCATCTGAAGAGCTTATACAGAGAATCTTACACTTAAACAATGGTAGCATGCATGTCCTGAGTTCTGTGTGTGCATTCTTTCCCTTTTCCCTTGCCAAAAGTTTTCATTATTTTGCAATTTTTCTGGAGTGCAAGATTTAGCACTTCCTGAAGAAAAACACCCTGGATTAACACATGGGTATGGGGCTTCTGTTGGTTTCAGAGAATCAGCTTGCCAGACAGCTATCCCAGCACGCAGGTGGCAACCCAGCTCCACCAGAACACTTCGAACGGAGTCCAAAGCCAACTAAAGACACGGGAGTCTTTTCACTGACTTCAGCGAACCACACTTTTTCATGCCCACTCCAAAACCAGGGAAGGCAATGGAAAGGTAGGAACTGACTCAAGTTTGCTTCTAAACACGCATTTTAGCACACAGCACACAATGAACTGCCAGCAAATAAGAAACAGATGATGGGGTTGAGGTTTTTGATTTTTTAATTTATTTGTCAAAAGCAGTATCTGAGAGAAGGACTAGACAGGCAAATTCACAGCCAAGGAGCAACCACACTGTCTTAAATCAGCAGAGTACTCCTACATGGGCACCTCCTCTATTTCTGCTGGAAGAGCACACATATGTCCCAAAAAACTCTGCGTGTACTTTAGTGCTGGGCTGACTTAAGATGTTGGAGCTGCTGTGCACCAAACTGCTGGTCCCATTTTTACAGTATTGCTGCAACAACAGGATGCCTGGATGTAAGAATGGAGAATGAAGGAGGAAGAGAATAGAGCTCTTCCCTCAGAACTGAGGCACGGCTATGCACAATTAAGTTCTACCTTTGTCTTTTTCCTGCATCCCATGTTTAAAGAGTTGGGAGCACTTCAGTAAAGTGCTAACTACCCTGGCCAGGAGGAAGAAGGGTCTAGACACCCATGTCTGAAAAAAAGTAAAATGGCTGTAGAAACCTACATCAAAGTCAGAAAGCAGACAAAATACATTAAAATAAGCAAAGAGAAGAGTTGGAAAATTTGTGTTAAGCAATGTAAAACATGAAGGCAAAGAGAAAACATGAAGGGGAAGAAAATGAAGAAAAATGAAACACCAGGATGTACAAACACTTGTTAAGGAAAAAAATGCCCTTTTTTTTTTCTTCAAACAGCCTCAAGGCAGCACAAGAAGAGAAAGAATATTCACATACATAGTAAAAATAAAGAAAACGTAATACTTAGCTGTGACAGATTTAAAACCAACAAACAGAAAAACCCCAGCAATAACAGAGGTACATTTTTATACATAATTTTATCCAAAATAATTGGAAGGACTTTACCATGCAACTCCAAAAGCAAGATGACAACATAGAATGATCTGATATAAAAGGAAGGACACCTACAATCATGCCAAGTGGCAAAAATTAACAGTAAATGATGTAATAAAAAATGGAAGAACAGCAGTGATGCTTCAAATCTCTATTTCACGAATCACATCTACCTGCAGACTACCTGTACAGGAAGAATAACAAGGTTAGCAAGTAGTGCAATCCCTGCCTGAACCTGTCAATCTAAAAGACTACAGAATCTACCTGCAGTATACACCAGCATTCTCATATCCAAATGCAGAAATTATTAGTTGAAAGGAAAGCAGTAGAAATGACTGTCCACACAGTGCCCCATCTACACAGGCATACTACTGTGGTTTTACTCCAGCCGGTAAAACACCACCACATACCTACATTACTACTACGTGCTGATGGTAACAATACATAAGTATGTAAGTCTCACAGTGTCTCTCTACAGGGTAAAACACAGATAGCATTTCCAGAGTGTCTAAACCACTTAAATGCGTAGTACGTGATTATGCCATTGTGAAAACTTTATTCTGAGTGGACACACAAAGACTGGCACAATGAGTCCATCAACAATACCCAAAGTTACTACCTCATCCAAAAAAACATTCAGAGTCTCCACTACAATGCAATGCAATACAGTTGTGAGAATGCAACTTGATACACACCTGCATACCCTGGGATCATATATGGAAGAAAAATATACAATGAAAACCCACCACTGCAGCAAGATGAAAATAAAAGTTTTCATGGATCCTCTGCAGCACAGAACATATTTCAGATATCTAAAAAAAACCACCCCAAACAACTAAAGATTCTGATCCAGGTACATCAATTTACTTAAAAACAAAATGATGTTTTAGTTATTTATATGTATTTGCAGAGCTATTAATGATCACATATGCAATGGCAAACACACTAAACCAAGTAATCTAAACCAAAGAGCAGCAGACCAGAGAAACACCTGCATATGCATAAGTAAGAGACACTGGAGAGCAGTTGAGAAACCAGAGGTAAAAGTACCTATTAAAGGAAAGAAATTAAACTATTGCTTCAACCTTTTAGGCTCAACAGAACTAGACATCTAATGCAAATATTCGCATGCCTGTACTATAAGGGATAAGGATGGAGGAAGAAAAACTGTTAAGAAAAAACAATTGTTTGAGCGGACTGGAACGAGCTTATTGACTTTGCAAACTATTCATAACTGAATGGCTCAAATGACCAGCAGGGTCATTGCATGGGAGATTAAAACGAAGACACCACACTTTCCTGGTAAATCCACACAGAAACATCAGCCAAAGTCAAAAGAGATCAGCATTTGTGTGACAAATGAGGGGGAAAGGGTTATTTGTCTCCTGAGATAAGGAAAAGAACAAAGAGCACTACCAAAATGTGCTTAAAAATTCAGTAAAAATGTAGGCCTAGGACATTATGGATCTGTGAGACTAAAAGGAAAATGTCTGGAATGCTATTTAATTTTCTCTGAATTCATTCATATAAAGAGAAGATTTCTGTGAAGAATGGAAGAGAAATTCCAAGGAATTAAGCAGCAAACAAATGGTGTCCTATGGATAGAAACATATTTATGAAACCAAATCAAGATACAACACTATGCTAAAAAATACCAACACACAAAAAAATGTATGGCCAAAAGCATAGAGGATTAAACTAATAATAATTTTAAAAGGTGTAAGATAAGGCTAAGAGTGGAACCGATGAGATTTAGGAACATAATCCCTTCTGAAATTGAATGAGACTCAAAAATTACCAGCTCACTGAGTGGTACGATAGCATATCATCATGAACAGCTTGAAAAGTGGGAAGGTGGCAAAGCAGGGCATCATACCAAGATTGTCAAGACTACACACATTTGTTCACTTTATGCCATGCTGCACTGACCTGGAAGGAAGACTATGTGGGAGGGTGAAATGTTCTGGCAATAAATTAAGCTGAGGGGAGGAGAATGTAGAAGAGACTAAGATTCAGAGGGATGCAACAAAAAATTCATGCAGCAGCTTAGGAAACCACGCAGTATAAGAAGATTTTATTAACGGCATATTTAAAAACAGAATATGAATTTACTCTTCTGATTAAATTCTGATATCTACTAAAGAACCTTTGCACTGCTAGGATGCTGTGAATGAGATGCAACAGAAACAAACTTTGTGTCCTTACTTGCACACTCCTCAAGACAAAAGAGTAATCACAGACCTGTAATAAAATTTGAATTTAAAGCATTTACACAAGCACACACACATACACACACACACACACGAACCCCAACTCATCCATCAACAAATCAAAACCCAAAAAACCTTGTTGTAGGAATTTATTTCATCATTATCTGCAAAGGCCACTTTCTGGACATTTTTGGACCAGCTTTTTTGAGAAAGATATTACATATATGTCTAAACCTCAGAAGAGGGCAACCAGAAAGATACTTGAACTATGCAATCTTGTTTATTCAAAAGAGGTAAAAAACGGTATCTGTGCTTCTTCATAACTTTGAATTCCCTATCCCTAAATGGAACTGAGGAGGGATATATGCTCTCCAGCTTTTTGTGCTAACATCAGAATCTTTTCAAAGGGATATAAATTTGATCTACGAAGAAGAAAAAATAATCTTTTTTTCACCTGAATTCCTTTACAGGAATACTCATACAGTTGCCTGCTGAAGAATCTTGGAGGTTCACTGTTGAGATCAAGGAGAGAGCATCTATAATACTACGTATAAGATAATGCAAAGGAAAGCAGTAGGAATTATGTATGGCTTAGAAAAGAGTAACATAACTGATGAAGTTATACCATATTATTTCCATCCGAAGAGAAGGATCAGTCCAAGAGCTTCCCATGCCCTCCTGTTTTTGACTATCCAACACTTCCAGGAATTCCTATAAGCATCAGCTTTCAAGACTGACATAGCATTGTCACAAAAACTGCCTGAATAATTATCTGGCTCTGCTTGTGCTGTGATTTGGAAGGATCAGTTTTAGCAGTCAGGGAACACTTCCTCAATAGACGTTTAATTTCTAGTTACCCCTTCTTTTCATCTGTCCTCCCAACAACATTTATTTCCTAGCTTCAGCTCGATTTAACTTTCCTGCAGTTCTTTAGGTGACTTAGCCACTTAGTAACATTTAGTCTGCACACAACCCTCTCAGCACAAACTAGACTATGTAGCTGTTGCACCACTAGTAAACTTTGCAACATCAACAGCAAGAGGCTACAGCTTTTTAACCCCACTGGTTGCTTTGCCCATTGCTGTTCTTTGCTCATGACACGGAGTTTATGTATGGGGAGTGTTTCCCTTCCTCTGGCATTCATGTTATTTCACCTGTTTATCAACTGCCTTCTGTTTAAAGAAGGCTAAGTATCAGCCACTGGCTTATATTGGGTGAACAGTTCAAACTGTTGGTCATGTTTCAACCCTATATTCTTATGATCTGTTATTCAATCAGTAAGTTTCCATTGTCTAAATACAGAGTGGCACTCAAAACCAAGACTTCTGCTACATGTCAAACACTGGGATCTCAATGTGCTTACCTATTTCCATAAAATAAAGATTTCTAGCGATTCCTTATTCTGTTGAGCTAAACTCAAACTGCATAAATGGAAGTGTACTTACAGAAGAGAGGAACACAAATGAAATCTGGAAATAACTTTAGCAAGATTCTGATGTAACCAATCCACCAAAAGGACTTGCTGGTAAGAGCTACTGAGTATTTTTTTTTTTTTTTACCAGTAACCAAACAATTCTTATGCTATTATGCCACATGATTTCCTTCACAATTTTAGGGGCAATTAATCAGATATTCTTCAGAATTACTCACATTTCCTTCTCTTTTGCTCAGCTTCTTTTGGTACTTACATTAATACAAACACATGCCACAAACACACATGCTGTTGTTACCTAGATGCTCACTTACCTCTAAGCTTGAAAGGAAGAGGGGAAATAAATCCAGCTTTATCAAGTGCTACATTTTTGCATTGAGCTTTAAAGCTGGCCCTAAATTATAGTGACAATATGTGGGTACTGAGGATCCATTCTAATCATAACAGTCAGCAACTTGTAATTCATTCTGGAAAACTCCAGCATACACCTTGGCATTATTATTACTGGCAACAGAAAGGCCTCATATCTCTATCACCAGGTCTGAGTGATGTCAGATCTCTTCAGGCTATATTTTCAAACATTGGTACCCAAGTGTAATAACAATATCCCTTAAAGAAGAAATAAACCCAGCTACCTCAGCATCGAACTTTGGGCCATCAACTATGATGATGACATATGTCCATTTCAACAGAACTAAAATGAGCAAAGAGGCTTTACTTTTCCATCAAGCACCAAATCCCTCTAGCAGGTTTTAGATCAATAGAAAGTAACTGGAGTCTCAAGGGACAGGGACAATATCAGCTAGCTCACACAAGAAGGCTACTAACATCTGGGAATGATAGCCTGCAGAAATGCTCTCTTGCACAGCATTGGTCAAGTTATACCATGTATCCATTCACAGCAATAGCATCCTTCTTACTCTGTACAGAGTGATCACAAATTCCAGGGACAGCAGCAGTGCATGACAGCTAAGAGAGCATTGCTTACTACTTCGTTCCCTATCCTGAACATAAAAATCAGAGCCAAAAGAAAGCAAAAACCTCAGGAAAAAAAAACCCAACAGGAGTTTAGATATGCTTCTTTCTTTCCCCCATGGGTGCAATAGGTCATTTCTGCCTGCCTGGAAGGAATGCAGAAGATGTTTCTTCCTTCGTTTATTATTTGATCCACCCAAACAACTTATTCTGTCTTTTCTCTACCCTAGGCAAGCCTTTCAATATCACATCAATCCCATCACAGCAGGCCAGCCAAATCCATACAAAGACTGGCAGCAACCTTCTCCCAGCTGCATGAGTTCCTGACTCCATCCTGTTGAATCTCAATTTTGTTTTTACCCATTCAATTCAAACACAAAAAACTCAGGACCAGAAAAAAGCACAATGAACAGCAAGTTGACACCCCCCCGAGCACAGCCAATGACAGAATAAACATCTCCCTCTGTTCCATGAGCCACAAAACTGTTCTCAACATGCTGTAGGAAAAGCCCAAAAGCCAAACAACTATACACCAGTGGAAGAGAGCTGCAGAGAACAAGGTCATTCCCAATGCCCTAGGTCCTTGAAACAGAGAGGAATTTGTTCAGTAAACTTGGAGGCGAACAAGCCCTGCACTTGTTCTACCAGTCCCTGCCAATCGCATGCAGGAGAAAAGTTCCCATCTGATCCAAAATCTGATAATTAGTTTAATGCTGACCACAAGACATAAGACACACCAAGTGCTGGAGAGTTTTAACAAGCACTGGCAGGCAGTGTGGCCACTGGCAGCACCTCTGGCAAGTAAAGGCAGGCACAGCCCATGGGGTTAGAGAAAGAAGGAACACAGCTGGGATAAAAAAAGCAGCCTGTAAGGAAGAAGGGCTAATGTGATACTTCAGAGTGAGAAGATGCATCACTCCTCAGGGCACAAGAGCAGGCACAACAAGTAGACACTTCTTTGCAACCTGACTGTAACTACAAAACAAGAAATATCTTCTGTTCTGCAGTAAGCAGATCACTTTCATACCTCTTAACATGGATGCTGTCCTTCCAACTCACCTTGCAATTAAAGCAATTAGGTGTTGAATCTTTGCCTGAATTTATCCTGTAGTCACTACTGTTTGGCTGCCTCCACTGTCGAACAGTCAAATAAAAGGGTATCAAACTTCAGAAGACTGGGGTCCAAACCCTTCCACCTTCAGAAAGCCCACCCCAAACAAATACAAGGTTATTCTGCTCCAATACAAGATTTCCAGGCTGTGAGAACTGACCAATGTAGTCCTCCCTGTACAGCTGCAGACATAAAAAACTAAGACACAGTAGCAACAATGAGAGAGAAACACCACCTAAGGTGAAGAGTGAGGGTCTTCGGAACTTTCTGTCCTGATCAAAAGGCTAGAAAAATATCCCTTATCAAGATCAACAGGATTTTTGAATAAACAGGTCAGCCACAAACAATGGCATGGATCTAAAAAGTATGAATAAATATATCAGGGGTGGTATGTTTGAGCACATGAAAAGCTAGCTTCTCTTCTGGAAGGTGGAAGGAAGATGGAGCCATGTGTGCCTCTAGGGCTGAGTGGACAGTCCTGCCTCACTGGCACCATCTGAGAGAATGTTGTTGAAATGGCTCCTTGCTACACAATGCTTTCCTCTTATTCTGGTAGTACATAAAACTGCTTTAGCAAACCTGCTAAAAGCCCTCTGCACCCCTCAGGATTTAATCTGTCAAGTGGCACAGAAGACACACATCCTGATTATGAATTTTCCACTTTGAAAAAGTGTACAGAAATGGGAAGGGATTTGCAGTTCTTAAACAACAGTCTCAGAAACAGGACTTACTCAAGCAGTTTTGTACCCAGCCTAGCTCTGGCAAAGCAGGGAGATGTATTTATATTTCAGTCTCTAGATGAGGCAAAGTTCTTTTCCACTGGCAAAGGCTAAAGTTCAGAAAAAGCTGGAATAGGCACTGGGTGTTTCACTTAGCAATTTTCAACGCATTTCCTGCTGCAAGTAATTAAATTTAATGAAGATGTTGACATATCATGTACTGGAAAAACTAAAAAAATCTGACCCTGCATGTGTTTTGTGATGTGTGCTGATATTAATGGTAGATCCTGTTTGGTTTGCACAGTGAAAAGCACGATTATTCAGCTTCAAGGGCACACAAAGAGTGTGCTGCTTTCTACATTTCAAGAATTGGTTACCACTAAAACGGATGATCTTGTACAATAGCAACACGACTGAGAAGACTTTAGAAGCTACATCCAGATCTGTCTAGTTTATCACTTGCACTTTACTGTTTTATGTTGACAATTCAATATTCTTAATCAGTAAAATTAAAACCCTATTATTTTGAATTACTGCACATAGTCATCATACAAACAAATTTATGAGGCTCCAAATCTACCAGCCATGTGAATAGTAAGTAGTAGTACTTTGGTCTACAATGCAGTTAGGACACAAAATAAAATGGGGGGAAAAAAAGGTACTTAAAAGAGCAGTAGTACTAGCCAGGGCAATTTAGGGCAAGTATTTTAAATGGCCCCAAGCTTTTGCTGAGGGTGTAGACATAACACAAACCCATCTATCAATCTATTGAGTTATTCTGCTTTATGGGCTTTAGGACAATAGGTCACACTCAAATATTTCTACAGGTTATAAGAGGAAGGCAGTCCACCAAGTCCACAGCTGCCATGTGCTGTCAGCGTCAGCTGCCATGTGCTTTCTCCTTAGCTTATGATCTCTTCACAGATAACACCTGTTCCTATTCTTTTTCAGTCACAAAATTCTTGTGTCTCAGCCTTGCTTCCAGTTCTTCCTTACTGAAGGAGTCTAGTCTTCTAATGTTATGCTGTGACAATGCAGATTGTGGGATTCCCTTGCCCTGCATTCAGGTGGACAGGGAACAGAGCTGACCCTGCACAGTACAACACTGGAAACCCTTAACTATGATACATACTGCCCCTGGAAGATGACAGTATTATCAATAAATCCATACAACCCTTCTGGGCAGAGATTAACATCAATAAAAGTTCTGATTCTCACAAAGACTGTTAAAGAACATGGAAACAGATGTTGTTCAGGGATTCACCCAATTCTCCTAGCAGTCTATACTATTTCAATGTATGCTTAATTTTTATTGTGTAAATTCTCAAAAGTCACATTTCAGTGTAAAGAGCAAATAATTAAGTAAAAATTCAAACAAACAATAAAGCAAACCAAACAAATGCAAACAAATACTCAAACACCACCATTTCTTTTTTTTGCAAGAGGAAAAATACCTTTAAACTATTGAAAAATACCTTTAAACTACTGAAAAATCAAAAGAACATTTTGCCACAATCCTATTATATAATTTCAACAAGAGAGGGATACCACAAACCATTCAGTACACCTATGCTACGTGAAACAGAGAAAAGTTGTACTGGTAATCAACATTTGAGGAGACTTTTTGAGGTTGTTCACAAGAACACCACCCCAAAACCCAACATCAGCACCTCACCCAAAAAAACCCCAACCCTAAGTCCTCTATCTAGTTAGATTAAGATATCATTAAAACAGGTTGCATACACATCAAAATATCACCCAAAATGCAAAGAGAGGTAGGATACTAAAAGTAGTATCTTCCAATGATGCCTCTGTATGAGAGGTTTCTCTGCTGACTCACTGAGTTGTGTCATGATGACACAATCATCTTCTTATACTACTTTCCTGAGAGGCACACAAGCGCTGAACTGGTTGTTTTGCCTACTAATGATGATGCAGTTGCCAGGGATAGGTCTATCTAAAACATTCAACAACTACTCCACTTTTACTTCACTCCCATGAAAAGTATTATCAAGCACCCAAAACATCTCCAAGATACACAACTGAACAATTCAGATAGGCTTGCTGTTACCTACACAGAACTAAAAGACACAAGTCACAGAAATTTAAATATATTTGTATCTTTTAATGCATAGATCAACCTAAAATAACAAAAGAAATGGTTTAAGAAAGACCCCTCAGGAAACTATTTCTACAGGAAAGAAAAAGCATCAGCAAGTTCCACTGGACTGTTGTCCTGGAACAGTTCTGTTCAGACACACACTCTGCTACTACAATTCAGTACCCCTTTCCCCTTCTCCATTTTAACAGAGTTTAACAATTGGCAAGCTAAGTTCTGCTTGCCCCTCAAATCCTCCCCAAGTCACCCAGCTCTATTTCCTATGTCATCCACAATATTAATCCACAGACAACTACTTCAGTTACACCAGTCTGCTGTATACCTACCAACCTACAAAACAAATTTGCAGCAATTGAGGCAACCTTTTGTCTGCCTTTCACCCTAGCCTTATTTCAATTTTGCATCCTCAGTGAATTAACTTGATCACAGCCCGCATTGCGGGTTATTTATACACACTAACACAGGCAAAATCCAACTACTCTACAACACGTGAGCCCCACATAATATTGGCTCCAGCTGGACACCTGTCACCCAGACCTGCATTTACCATTACTGGGACCAGTCTTTTCCCTAATTCTACATACCACATGAAGCTTACAGGCCTAGACCACAGAGACATTGATTTATTTCCTTCTAAAAACAAAAAATAAATATGTTGTAAGAGCAGGCACCATTTACTTGATCTGCAGCCAACTTCCTAATGTAAAAAAAAAGAAAATAAAATACACCCATAACAGACTATTCCTTCCTCAAGCAATGCTGAAAATGTTAACCCAATTATTATAACACCTGCACTCGTCTGCCTAGCCCCCAGTGGGTGCCTACTATTATTGTCACAGTGACTTAACCATTAACCCTGTTTAAAGATGATCAAGCTAATTGGGATAAATTCTGCCTTGGTTTCAGACTGCAACAGAGATCTAGGTAATAGAGTCAACCTCATGAATGCTTGTGTTAGCAGAGTAATCATTTTATGTATTTTTAGGAAGAGTTCCTAAAGGTTGTACAATTGTCTTCTACAGAGATCTGCACTCAAATTTTAACTTCACTATCATGACTTTGAGCTCCTGGGATAAGCAAAAAAAAAGGGGTAAATGAACCATCCCTGCCAAATTCAAATACTGTTCCTCTGTATTTCTCAATTCACTATTGCCACCAAAAGATTCCTTACACACAGGAGGGACAGCCACTGAATTTTCTACCTGTCAATCATTAATGCAAAAAATAAACAAACAAAAAAACCCAAAACAAACAAACAAAAAAAAAAACCCATCACAAGATGCACTCTACATTTTGGATTAGATTAAGCTAGCGATAGCAAAAATAGAAGTTCTATTATTATTAAGTCTTCATTGCACTGGTCCAGATAACCTTTTAACAACAGGTAGCCTGAGAGCAGCTGGTCAAAATCTTTTTATAAGATTCTGATTCTTACCCCACTGACTTGCTGAAACAAAAAAATGATTCATCTCTTTTTCTTCAATAAAGTATTTCTATGCTGATTATTTTTTTCTTTAAATTACTTTCTGCTATTTTCTGAACTTACTTCTTATCTTTCAGTCTTTCTTATTTCATGATTTTTTTTCTAGTGAGAAAGGAAAGAAGACAGGAGACCAAAAATACTGCAAAATGATTACTGATAGTATTTACCTCCCATACTTAGTTCCCCAGCAACACAAGCAAAACAGCAACAACAAAACCCTCCTAAGAACCTCTCAAATGTCTGGAAAAAAGGTATTTTTTTCCCCTTTTCTAATGCCCCCCTCAATCGATCCCAGTTCCTTGGATATATATGCAGGTCTGAAACTTTTTATTTATAGTCATCTACATTGTCCTCCCATGTCAATGCAACTTACACAGGAATTTATGTTTTTTCTCCCCAAAGACCTTCATTGGCAGGAAGTGACACCCATAACATGCCTCATAAGCTACCACTTATAAATCCCTAATGCTGTAATGCCACATAACACCTCTTCTGTGAGTCTGTATTTTCTCTGTTAACAGTGTCCCTTCCTCTGCCGCTTTCCAAGTATCTTCTGCATACTACTCCAGCACAAGGGGATTAACAGCTTTCAAAGAAAGTATAGAAAAGAAAATGATTCTCAGCTTCTCCTTCCTGCAGATACAGTTTAATATCTGAAGGTACTTTTGGTGTCCTCTGTAGCAAGGACAAGAAGAATAATTACTTCTACTATCAATAAAGGTTCACATTTTAAGCTTAACCATGTGGTTTCACTGAAGTGCTCTACTAACAAGATAAAGGGGTGTTTTTCAGGAGCATGGGTTGAATTGGATGCACTTTTCCCCACTTGTTATCAATAGAAGCTCTGCCTTTGAAAATGTTCTACAATTTAAATGTCTAAGAAGTAAAGCCAGCATTGATGTATCCTAAAGTCAACTTTAGGTGACAGGACAAGGTAATGCAGTATGAACTGTTGAGGATCTAAAGCAGGTCACTTCCTACAACACCATGTTTAGTCTTGGTTTTGATGCAGCTTATGTTTTTTCTTAGGATCAAATGAAGCTTCTTTTTGGACAAGCTGCCTGCTGTAATATTTTATTTTTTTGGTAATAAAAATATTAAGCGGCACCTTAGACAATTAAATTCTTGCTCTGAGGCACCTCTTACCATTAGAGTCCTCCACTTCTTCAGCAGGAGTGTGGTTCTTGGAGGTGTGGTGGGCGTGTGAGGCTGCAAGGTTGACAATGCGGGGTCTTGGTAGTGTCAGTGCTTTCCCATGCACTTTCAAGGAGTGCTCTTTCAGCTGGCTGATTGTCATGGTGGAAAATGAGCAGGAGGAACATTTGTAGGCATGTTCACCTGGGTGAGCGAAATACAGGCAAGTCATCAGCTCACAAAATAAACAAAATGGGGTCCCCACACTTCTCTTACTGAATTTGGCAGTAAAATTCCTGTGGACTCTTCAGTGAAAGACTGATCCCAAAGAGAACAACCTATGTGCATCTCCTTGTTGGAGCAGTCTGGAGTCTGAGGATATAGACACCTGCTTTGGGGGACCAAAGTATTGCCTTCTGACAGCTGCAGATCCTTATAAAGTGACTGATGCCAAAAAACAGAGACGAGACTCTTAGCATGCCTGTGTTGCATGGTATGAGAAGAAAACAGACTCTGGGATGAAAATGAAGTCACTTAACTATAACACTTCCAAATTCCTTTGGGAGCACAGCTACTAGAAAGGGTGAAGTCATCTGTTTCTGCATGCAGCACATCCACGGTCATTATTAATGAAGAAGTACATTCCAAAATGCTACCAAAGGGCCCTCCAAAAAAAAAAAAAAAAAGCTGGGAGGTGGAGTTGGAAAGGGAGGACAAGGGACAGGACATTTACATTTGGGAAAGGTCGCATTTTCCTTATGAAAAACCAGCCATTAGGCAGGAATAATCTTCATAGAACTGGTAACCAAGTCAAGGTTGGTTTACGACAAGAAGTGAACATGGCAATGCCAAGAACAGTGCATATCTGTAACGCTGTGTGAAAGTGTGTTATGAAAAAGCACTAAAAGAAGTGGAAGAACAGAAATAATGAACAGCAGTGAATTTAGTTTTGAATACATTCCAAGCCAGAGACAGCAAACAAGGGGAGACAAATCCTGAGACAGGATTTGTTTTGCATTAAGCATGGAGGCAACTGGAACACAAAGTGAAACTGTCCCAACACAAATAATGTGATATCATACAGGTGCCAAAAGTTTTTGTTCTGGAAGTGCCACTTCCTTGTAAAAGAGTAACACTGGCCACACATGAGTTGTACATAAAGTGCCAAAGCCAATATAGGAGTGAAATATTAATGAATAGTAACAGAAGAACAAGAGTTCTGGTAATATGCAAAGCAGAGCATATTTTCCAACACTCAACAGAATTAGCAAATAAGGTTCTCAAACATAATTGTTTCCAACACTGGAAATAGGTGAACCAAAAGATAATGTGAAACCACATGCATTGCAGCAAGTCAGAGTAAGCACACCTGAAAAGATTAGCAACCATCCTACAGAAAAATAACTCCCGCCCCTCTCTTCCAGAAAAAACATGCTAATCATGGGGACAAAATGCAACCACTCAGAAAGCCTCTTTTGGTACATCTTAAAAAGAACAGGTTACTTCAGAGTCTGAAATGGTGAAACAAGAAAGCGTCCCACATTTTTTTCAAATGGCATTCCTCACCTGAGTATTACATCAATTATATATTACCTTTTTACAAATAGAAAGAAAACACTTTTTATAGCACATCAGAGTTGCTCAGTGGAACAGAATCATAGAAGGAAAAAAGAAACTCCACAATATGAGATACCAGTGAGATACAGATAGAGACTTTCACGATTTGTTAGTAGAAGAGATTCCTGGATGAAAGTAGGCACCAATGACTTAAAATCACCACAAGACATTAAAGCAATCAGAGGACCATTTATATATTAAGTAGTCTAGACAAAACTAATATATATACCCACTATTCAGGTGGACATCAGCATGAAAGGATGTGTTTGATTGTAGAGGAAAGCCTACAGTTTGGCTTAACAGAAGCCTTCTGCACTTTTTAGCTGCTAGTTTTGCATTGCAAAGAACTGTTATATTTACATACATACAAAAAAATACATCTCAAATTTATGCAGTGGGTCTCAACATCCAAAAGGTACTCAAAGCATTATGTTCCAGATTACACAGAAACTGAGCAGGATCAATGCTGTCTTACAATCATCCATTTGTGCATGCAATGTATCTAGTTTCATGACCAATGAAGCAAGGATACTAGAAAATTATAAAAAAGGCCCCTCAAAAAATATAAGGAAAAAAAAAGAAGAGAACGGGTTTTGGATGAAAACCGTTTGAACGAAAACAACTGACAGCCCATTTAAAGACACTGTTCTGTTCCATGCCACAGGAGATGGTAGTTACTGGATGAAAAACGTATGCCAGAAACACTGACTGTTACCAGCTGTTAGACAAGTTCGCATTTTATAGTCCACTGAACTTTGACCCATCCCCAGAAAATGGGGGAGAGAAGCAGACTGAGTAAAAGGGTACAGGATTCGGGGGTTTGCTGAATTTTAAACATCTCCAGGACACTTCAGAAAAAAACAGGGGGATTGAAGTTTCCACTTCAAATAAACTGATGAGATGATTGACAAGAGACAAAAAATGGAACCAAAAGAGAAGTTCCTAGAACCACTGCATAACTGAAAATCTGTAGAGTCTCAGGAAAAGTCTTTGTAACATGTTTATTCAGTAGTATATATTTTTGAAGGATTGACTCAAAATACAACAAAGCAAAGCTCAAACTGAAAACATACAAGCAATTTTTCTGTGATATGAAGATTCTTTTGGTAGAAATGGACTGAGGCAGAAACTGATGATAAGCCTTTGGATTATTACACAAGTGATTGCTCAAGCACTGTCTAGGCAACCATGAAATTATGTTCTTACATGATGCAAAACATGGTCCTTCAAGGAGTGTCCACTAACCAAGTTCAAGAGCATGAATTCGTAATATATAAATCAATGACTTACATGAAGAGGAGTGTGAATTGAATATTAGTGGCCTGCTAACTTTGGCTTTAAAGACCTGGCGGGTTCAAACAAGGTAACACAAAGTAGCCCAGCTGTACAATAGCTTAAAGAAAACATTATTTGGAGAAGATAAAGAACCATGTCACCTCGATACAGGATGTGGGACTCTGTAAACTGGAACTGCTGCATACTGCTGGATCTCCTAGAAGGGACAGAATGCCATGGTCCCATACAACAGGACACTGGCCCAAGTTAAGCTAATCCACAATAGCCATCCAAATACAGAAAAGGATCCAGACACAAACTGTGAGAAATCAATACAGGAAATGAAGTAAAAGTGTCCATCAATCCCTCATGCATTTTTGTAGATGAAAAAAGCTTTTGGATCAATGGGGATAATTAATATTTTAAGGGATTTTTTACCAGCAGGCAGCTATAAATCCTGCCTGCCTTTTATCCCCATTTTTCCATTTTCCTCTTCCACCCTTGCCTGAACATATGACAGTGTAAACAACTAATAAATAACCCACTTCCAGACCTGTCATCTGTTTCAGGAGTTTCTACTTGCAAGTGGGCTAGGTTGCACTTTTGTAGATTGGTCAATATTCTGTTATGTGCATCGAAGTGCAGGTTTGGACTGTAATTTGAGGCTTCATCTTCCATCCTTTCAACCACAAAGATGCAACTGTAGCCAATGTAGTCAGTGGGTTCTGACTCCAATCTTTTGATAACCTTTCAATGCATGATGTGTGTCAGTGCAAAGGGTCTAGGGCCATGGACTAAAGATGAGGAAATGCTGAGACTTGTGCTTTTTCATAATCAAAGGTGTAACACTATGAGGTGACCTATCCTGTATGACACATCACCTTCCCAATTTCTGTTCATCAGAAGTATATCTGCTTGCTTGCTTGTATGGATTCCATACTGCAACAGAGATTTAAAAGACAAATTTCCATAATGGAATTGTGTCATTCTCAGTCTGCTGCATGCAGACCTGACTCACAAAATTTGCAGTGCTTGGTTTTAACATGAAAATCAGCAAAAGACTCTACGAAAACCAACGTGCAATCCACAGTTCTTTTCCCAGAGTCACTTAAAGCACAAATATAAATACAAAACTATGGGAGCAAAGCTTACCATCAATCCATTAGGACACCAATGGTATAAGCAGATATTTAAATTCTCTTGGAAACAAGCAGAAATAGTAATATAAACAAATAATTCAAATAAAAGAATGAGAAATAAAAGGAAGAAGTTCTTGAGGTACTTGTCACCTTTTTAAATTTCTGTCCCCCCAAAAACATTCTCGGAACTTCCACTAATACAAAAACTCCCACTGATTCCAACAGGTACAGGCTGGCCAATCCTGACTTGCCTTTGAAAATCTTACCCAATTTTGGTGACAAAACACGTGATTCAAACCAGCATCTCTGCTCTGCAACATGAACACACGGGCCATTTCACCTGCTGCACTGCAAAACTGAAAGAGAAAACTTACCAGCATGGGCCTTGAGTATATGGGTTTTCAGGCGGCTATTATAAGAGGACTTGAATGGGCACAGTTTGCAGCGAAATGGCTTATGGTGTCCATGATGGGTCTGCATGTGACGATCCAGACTTGAAACGAGAAAGACAGAAAAGGGAAACACAAAAGAGTAAATCATTTAAACTATTCATTTGGATGCAAAGAAAAACACTTTACAGCAATAATAAATAAGAGGCAGACTGGGCTAAACTGTCCTTTCTCATGTTGTCTCTACCTCATTCAATAGGTCTGCTTATAGAGTCATCTGAGGAAGAGGAGTACTGACCACCAATTCTGTTACACAGAAAGCAGAACACTTAAATAAACTTATAGGGTAAGATTAGTATAAACTAAGTTAAATTATACCTGCTCCAAACTTCAAGGATCTGGCAAGTATTTTTGTAAAATATATGCCCCTTTTTATCCTGCTGATGGAGTGGGGGAAGAAGATATTTTTGACCAGCTTCACTGTTGAAGCTTTCTTTTGGTTACAGCAACAAAAGCAGATTAGAGATCCTGCTCTGGGGAAGGTGCCAGCAGGCTGCAGTTGATGGGTTCCAGGATTAAAAGGCAGCAGTTTCAGCAGTAACAGTGTGGGAGATTCTGCATGAAGTGCAACAAGTGAAGCAGAGGTGGTAAAGACCAGTCTCTACTTTCTTCAGGGGAACTAGAAACTACCAACAGTTGGAATACTTGGGGGTGATCAGAACCTGCTCTCTCTCTGCAGGTTCTCTACATCTCAGTAAAGTTTGGAAGGGAAAAAAGGATGTTTTCTACATCTTCTAACAGAAGATCAAATTCATTCTGAGTGAGTTCTGCAGAGATCTGCAGTTTCTATGCTGTGGCTGACTGCCATGAATTCCCTGTCTTCAGGTGGCAGGCAGGTAGTTTCAATTCAGATTGTAAACATTTTCAGCTCAGCCTCTTCTTTGGATGCAGTCATGCTCTGTGATCTAGTCCTAGTCTGAGCCACCTTATGTATAGTGACAAAACAGGGCAGATACAGCACACTGGAGGAGTGGCAATTTGCAAAACGTGTGTGTGTGTTCATGCACACACGCTACCTCGATTCTAGACATGTTTCAGGTTATTTCCTTTTATTTTTCCTAAAATGTCCTGTTCTTTTTTTTAACTGAATATCTAAACATAGATCAAGTGGCAGTTGTTCAGCCCTCTCACACTACACAAGGTTGTTACAGGATCTTTAGTCCCACGCTGACAGGAGCTTGAGCCAGAAAAGCCCTGTTTACAAGAGCTAGCACTGATGTCTGTGTATTCAAAGATCTGATGACAGGAAAAAAAATCAACAAACCCTCAGAAAAAAAAAAAAAAAACACCAAACCCCAAAAAACACCATATATATCCTCAAAAGGCCACTTCATAGAAATACAATTTAGTAGAAATTCAGGATGAAGTCTGTGGCAAGATAAAATGTACAACTTTTTTAAAGAAATGTGAAAAAAGTATCCCAAATGAGGAAGACACTCAACACTTTGGAGTGAATATTTCATGCAAAGAAAACTATGAGTTTACCTAACAATTAAGGCAGAGTGCCAAAGATGTATATAGTACATATAAAGATACTTTAAATTTATACCCTAAAGTATTCTACAAAATAATAATGATAAAAATATATTCATAACCATATACTTCGCCAGCAAAATTCTTCTGAAGTCAGGTTTAATCAGACGTGGGAGAACAGGAGGCTGTTCAAACATCCGATTTGGTTTCTTTCACAGACTTTATCTCCCAAGAGAGTAATTGCAACAGAAACAAAAATAAAAGATAAAGCAGACAACTTCAACAACAGCTAGCTAGTATCAAGTTAGGTGATACTTGCAGCATTCTTCCCCGCCCTCCACCACTTTCTGACTTACCTGTCCTCTTGTAGGACACGACTTTATTCACCTCCTAGGTGGGAAACAGAGTGACTAGAGACCAAACTCAACACAAGTCTGACTTTGGAAGCAAACCAATTCACTAGGCAAAGAGCAAGTTCTGTAAGCTATGTGAGACAGGGGTGGTCCCCTGCTATCAGCCCTGATAAAGCAGGGTGAGATGCGCCGTAGTACCCATCCTTCCCCCAGTTCCTTTCTTATCATTGGCTGCTCAATCCCACAGACTTTTCCAAGAAGGGAAACCAAACTATGGTTTCAATTTGACTATGACACTAGTAGAAATCTTGCATTTTAAGGTAAGGTGTTTAAAAATGCTTTTTATCATGCTTTCTCTACTATAGGCATTTGATTGCAAAACAGCAACATCTTCACCAAAGTTAAGAGTACTACTGATGGCGCTATGAATGCCTACAGCAAATAAGCACCTAGAACTCCCTTCTTTTGCTAAAACTGTCTCCTGAGAAAATAAAGAAAACATGTACATGTGAGTCAGACCAAGATGCCAGGAGGATATTCCATAAACCCCATTTTTCGGGGGCATGCCATGTATCTATGATTATGATTAAAATGTTTTCAAAAACTACCCAGCTTAAGGCAAAGTGAGTCACTCGTATACCACGCTGATGTGAACTCAGAAATTACTGAAATTGCATACCATATTTAAGAAAAAAAAATAAAAATAAGGTAAGTTTATGACATTTATTTAACATTATTAATGAAAACTCAATCATCAAAGAGTTGTAATAATTATAAACAAGGTAGCTATATACACCAGAAGTTCTCTTTATATATTAAAGATTAACAAGGAAAATATTTTTCTCTCCTATTCTTGGCTTGGTAAGTCTCATGCATTTGACAAGGTTGCCTGAGCGGTGAGCTTCACTGTTTGCCTACTGAGAGAAGTCCTGTTATTTTGGTTGTATGCTTTTCCCCTCCATGCCAAAAAAAAAGGGGGTGTGTGGGGTTTAAATAAACCCAAGAAGATATAAAGATGCAACCTTTTATAAATAGCCACTCGTAACAGCCAAAGATTTTGGAGCATGGAAAATACCTACGTGCTGAGAAAACTGTTGCTCAAGATCAAGTCAAGTGTGCTCTGCTTAAATGTGAACCTACAAAAAACCCCAGTAGTGCTAGTTTGTGCTTCTTTTGAAAAGAAAAATAAAAGCCACAACTTACTTGTGCCTGAAAGCAGAGACAAAGGAGCAATACTGGCAGCTGTACTTGTCTTCCCGGGTAAACATGGCCAGAGCCAAGTGACTCCTCTCGTGAGATCGCAGACCCTGCATAGACATCAAAACCTGGTCACACTGGCTGCAGTGGTAGCCCCCAGGACTGGTTTCATCTTCCAAGTATGCTCCAGGTTCAGCTTCTGTAAATTCCATAATGCCAGGGTCTTTGGCTCCCTCATAACCCTCCATCAAAGTTGTGTTTGAAGAATCTTCATCTTCCTGCTAAAAAACACATGCCCCCCCAAAGCCATCAATTCTTTCTCCCTTCTGCCCCTCAGTCTTTCCCATGTGTTCTTTATAATGCCTAGGTTTTCCACTGAACTACTTTTCTAGATATATGCCTACAGAAATGCCACATCAATGGCTTTTTGAAAAACGGGCCTACTCTTGGGAGGGAAAAATGTAATTATATCTATTATATACACACGTGTGTATATAAAAAAAAGAATCTAACTCCTTAACCAAATCTGTGTCAGATAATGCAAAAAGACAAGAAACTAAGTCAACTACTAGTCTTGATATGTATTCTCTTAGCTTCATCAGATAAACATTAGTAAGGTATAGAGCAAGCTAATTTTAGTTTATTTTGCTCTTACAGTGTGCCTACTCTGCAGATTAAATCATTATTTTAGTCTCCAGTAGACCTGTCCATTAGTGTCAAGTTTCCAAGAAAGAAGCTGGTAATCTAAGACCCTAGAACCCTCTTTTAAAATAATGAGCAAATTTTTATTCCCTTTCCTAACTTTCCTTTGCTTTCCCTTTTCTAACCAGAGCATGCATTTTTGCAACAACTTTAATGATCTGCATTTCCTTCACATTCCTTTAGACCTGGATTTCAGCTTCTGTTCCCTGCTTCAAAATTTCTATTTACTGAAAAGTGAGCTCTGACCCTACATACACTCCACTTAAGAAGCAGGTGGAAGAGGAAATGGTCTGTTAGGAGGGAAGATACTGACTCCATCTAGTACCAGGTAGGGTAAAGGAAGGTCAGTGTAGGGCAATGAAAGCTCTCTTGGGTAGCATGAATGAGGCTATGAAAGACTCTGCTTCCTCACAGCAAGCAGACAGCATCACAAAAAGCACCCTTACAGGGTGCAGCAGGAGTCTTAGCTGAGAGCTCACTGCAGAATCAGGAGGAATACACAGCTTGTTCCCACAGCCTTGTCGCACTTTCACTGCACCGTCCATATCCTGAAAATCCAGCTGTGGAGCATGGCCTATCCTTGACGATGTTCTAGAAGGCATCCCCTTTCACAGGGAGAAAGAAACAACATATTTACAGCCAAACACCTGAACAGGACCCCTGGCTCAGTTGGCCATTTGAATGTTTTGTTTGGAGCCAGTGTGCAAATTTCATGTGGAAAGGTGTACCATAAGCAACTTCGCACATTTGCACTTGCACACTTCCTCTTCTTAAAAAAAAAGAAAACAAGCAGGTCTTTTAGGATTAAACTAAGCAGGAAAGTAGCTCAGAATAGCTGAGAGAAAGCCTCCTGCTCATAAACCAAGTCTTTCGGTCATCAGCGACATCAACTCCTTTGTGGCTGAGAAGAAATGAGAATTAAATAGTCTTCATGTGCCTGGATCAAGAGTGGAAAAAAAGTTAAAACATCTTAAAATAAACCAAATGCACTTCAGACTTAGCATTAGATTAAAACATCATGCTGAACTGGAATACCCAGTTCAAAACCCATCCAACTTCATGAAAGCCCTCCATAGGTTTTCAATGAATCCTTTATTTTAAACAATGCAAGAAGTTGTAGTTAATGTCAATCACCTTTTTAAAATTCTTACCTTTACTGCAGCTGACACAGAAGAAACATTCCCGTACTGGACATGCTTGCGAAGGTGATTACAAATGGCTCGAAGCGTTGGATGGACTTCCACACAAAATTTGCATTTGTAGCCAACCACCTTCCTTTCCTTAAGTTTTGAAACATCTTCCAGGTGTCCAAAAGCCTGTTTGAGTACATAAGTATATAAATCACTGAAGTATGTTTTGTTGTCTCATTTCTAGAAACACAGACCAGATTTTACATCTGAAAGGAAATTACAACTGATGTACATATGTCCTGTTTTGCAGAACTGTGAAGTCAATTTCTGCTGACATTGACTTATTTTGAAAACACTGATAGATAAGTCACCTATGCAGGAAAAACTTTCAGTTTCTGCAGAACAGTGGTCCTCTACAAGACCATTTGGTTTGGCCTGAAAATGTGCTCTTTCATGACACTACAACTTCCCCAACGGCTGCGTGGAACTTTTCCACAGCAAGTACATTTTGAACTGCAGCAGAAAGAGGGGTAAGCAGGCAAGAAAAAAGAGCACAATTTGGTCATCTGCTCATAAGGCTTTTCCTTAAGGCTTCAGTCACCAGAGTAATTTCACGTTAATACTGAGTACTTAATCAGAGAGAGTACTGAGAGAGACAGAAGGTTGATGGAAACTCATCTGCGGTTTAGAGCTACAGTGAGGAGGGTGATGGGACATTTTGTATAAGAATCTGCAACAAAGTACATGGCAGTCTTGCCATAAATGAACAAGTAACTGTCAGGTACAGATGGCCTTCCAGAATGGTGTGAGGAAGGAAAGAATATAAAGAAAATACTGAAGGAAGCAGTAGAAAGGAGCAGGGCTTCCCTACAGAACTTTGGGAGGGGTGGAGGATGGATGAGGAAATTAAAGCCAAATCTGTAATTGACTTATGGAGCTCACTGGCATGCTGAGTCATTCATTACCATGTGGTCATTTGCCTGTCAAAAAGAACATGCAAGTAGGCGTTATTAATAGGCAGCCTCTTGGGGTGCATAAAGAAAGGTAGTGGTTTAGCTTCCCTCCCCTAGCTGGGAGTGGGGAGCAGAGAAAGAGTAGATACACACAAATTCTTACCCTCTCTTGTTTGAAATCTGCAAAAGCCCCATCCGCGTATTTCTGCTTGCTCAAGAGCTGCTTCCTCCTCTCCTGACGTTTGGCACGCTTCTGGAATTCCTCGTTGTGACCATTCAAGTGTACAGTCAGTTCTGCCATGCTATGCAACTTCATATCGCAATGCTTGCACTGGTAGACAGGGTTCTGAGAGCGAGTGCCGCTTCCCAGGATGGTAAAGTCCCTCTTCAAATCCTTGCTGTGGTGGTCGGTGTAATGCATGCACAGCAGCTCTGCTGTGCTGAAGGACAGCTTGAAACATTTTATACACCTGAAGGGAAGCCACTCTATTTCCTGAGCCTCAGCCTCCACCTCAGGCTTTTCAAAGTCATTCCTCTCCTCAGCTGGAGTTGGCTTTTCATGTTCATCGGCATACACAGCAGTGAAGTAACCCCCCAGCTTGCTCGCATGCTGCTTCTTAGGGAAAACACCAGGGTGACGCTTCATGTAGTGGGACACAATACCCTTTTTGCTAAAGGACTGGAAGGAACAAAGCGAGCATTTCTTCTTCTCTACAGCCCTCCTGAGCTCCTCACTTAACTGAGGAGTGTCATCCTTTGGAGGAGATGGAATGATCACTTTATTGGGTTTGTCGCTTACTGTCCTGGAGGCTGCTAAGCAATGAGTATAGTAAGCATCAATGTCATGTCTTTTCTGGTAGTGTGCTGCAAGCCCTTTGCGGATGGGGTTGGTGTATGAACACAAAGCACATTTGAAGAGATTGTTCTTGCCCTCTGGCTGTGCCCGGACGTTGTTATGTTTGATGCGGTAGTGCCTAGCTATCCCCTTCCGAGTGGAGCAGAAATATTTACAGAGCTGACACCGGAAAACTGTGTGAGACACTAAATGAGAACTGGAAAAATGAGGTGCTGGCACAGAAACTTCTCCAACATCCTCAGCAGCAATTTCTGGGGAGGCCTTGATTTCAGCCATCATGTCTGGCTCCACTGAGGCAGACACCTTTGGTGGTGACTGGGCAAAAACATCAAATTCAGGTTGATTGTGATATTTCTCATAATGAATTTTCAGCTTCTCAAGTGTTCCATGTGTGTAAGGGCAGAGTTTGCACCGATAAGCACCATAGCCTTGCTTGAAAATCCTACTTGTCTCTTCCACATCATTCTGAGCAATATCATTTGACTGCTCCACATCATGCACAAAGTCTTCGGCAGTGACCTTTATTGATGGATGCCGTTTCTGGTAGTGTGTGAGAACACCATGAATACGTGTATTAATGTATGGACAATGCCTACACTTATATACAGCCCCTGGGTTAATGTCTATATCCTGAGCAAAGTCTGCAGCTTTCACTTTCATGCCAGGATGCTTTTTGCCATAATGTGTCAGAAGGCCATGCAAGTTGTTGTACTCAGACTGGCAAACTGTACACTGATATGGAGTGGAGGAGATGGCAGGGTTTGCAGAAGCCAGCTGAACAGTTTTTTCCTGGGAAAGGCTGGGATCCTCTGCACACTCTGCATCCTGATCCATCTGTGATGTTGTCATCTGGTCTTCAGAATCCATCCTGGTCCCAGCTTCATCGGGCTGTGGGATGGATTTGTCAGCAGCATCTTTTTCCTTAATGATATCTAACAACACAGATTCATCCCCATTCATGGCCCAAGGGTGAAATGCTTGGTAGTGATTAGTAATATCCCAAATGGAAGATGCTTCAAAAATGCAGTCTCTACATTTATAGGTCTTTATCTCTGTTGGCATCACTAGGGCAGGAGGGGAAGGATCGGGACCTGCCCAGAGTTTAGTTGCCATGTATGTATAGTCAACATAATGCTCAGGATGTCTCCTTTGGTAATGCACAAGCAAACCACTTGGTTCTGTGTGTGAATAAATGCACCATTCACAGTGATAACCAGCTTCTATCAAGCCATCCAAAAATGCCCATCTCAAAATGGATGTGACTGTGGCCTTCAGGTTTGGGTGGTCTTTCTTAATATGTTTCCTCAATGCATAGAAGTAAGGTGATGTGTAGCTACACTGCCTACATTTGAGGGCCCTCAGCTTTGACTTGTCCCGTTCAGTACTGGAGGTGTGAGTAGGCATGCTGCCGGTCAATTTCTTCTGGCTCCGATCGCAAAGACTTCTAATAGTGGCTGTATGCTGCCTAATCACATCTGCATTAGCTTTGAAGTCACGATGCTTCTTTTGATAATGAATAAGCACACCTTTCACGGTCCGATTTCCATAATCACAGTGTTGGCAGAAGAACATTTCATTCTCGGTAGGATTCATGGAGGTCTCGGATCCACCCCGGCTCAACTGCTGCATTGACACTGGTGGTCTCTGAATACCAGGTGGCAACTCACCAGTTCTCATCATCGCTGCAGTGGGAGGTGCTTGTCTGATATATTTGGCAGTGACCTTTATCTCAGGGTGCCTTTTCTGGTAGTGGACAAGCACTCCCACAACTGAGCGGTTGCTGTATGAGCAGTGTTTGCAATAGTAGAGTTCAGTAGAAAGGTCTGGAGGTGGCAGCGGGGGAGGTGGAGGTTGAGAACCCAAGTTGGACAATTTTGGGGAGACAGGTGTCCCCAGTTCAAAAGACATCTGAGCCAGAGCAGAGCCCCTGTCGACAGAGACTACACGCATGGTCTTCTGAATTCTGAAATATGATGCTTTTTCTTCAGGGTGCTTTTTCTGGTAATGCACTAAAACTGAATGCATGTTAGGGCTTGCAAATGAACACACGTCACAGTCATAAACAACGACAGTATTGACTGAAGGTTCCTTCTGATTTTCACATTCAGGACTAAAACTCTTGGCGGCACTTTTGTTAAAACCAGCTGGCACACCAGCCCCGCGAGCCACGGGGGTGGAGGTTGCCATAGTTTTTGGAGCAGAATTCAAGATCTCTCTCAGTGTCTGAGACTCTGTGTTCAGCCCTTCTTGCTGCTCAACAACATAGCTTGAAAATATCATTGCATTGTTAATTTTCACTGTGGGATGCATTCTTTGGTAATGTGGCATCAGGCTTCTAACATTTGGGCTTGTATAAGAGCAGAAGCGGCAGCGGTAGATCAGATCAGAATGATCGAAGTTCAGTACATTCATAGCTTCAGGGTGATGCTCTCCATAATGCTGCTGTAGGTCCTCAAAGTTCGTGTAGTCAATGTAGCACTCAAGACACCGGTATACTGCGCTGTGATCATTTGGATCCAGGATATACCTAAAACTGAATTTAATATAGGGATGCATTCGTTGGTAGTGGGTGCTAACACTCCTGGCAGATTTGTTGCTGAAATCACAGTGTTTACAATAGTAAAGCCTACCAGAGTCATTAAACTCTGAATTCTCATTGTTCTGATCAGTACCATACATGTTTGACTGACTCCCCAGAACAGAAGCATTAGGGCTCTGATGGTCCTTCATGCTGACAGAAGAATAATAGTCTTCTTCATCTTCAGATAAAGTGAGCTCAATCTCTGCTCCATTAGTGGAATTGTAGTCATGCTGCATGCTTCTAAAGTTTGTCTCCTTCTGGGAATCATTAGCTTCTCTGCCCCACATTTGCTGGGGTGCGTAAGAGCTGGAAACCTCTATCATTGGTTCTGTTTGCTCCTCTTCTCTGTCTAACTCCACTTCTATCTCCACCTCATTGTCCTCTTCTTCCTCATCATCATCCTCTACATTAATCACAGCATCTTCTTGCTGTTTGTTTTGGTTGATTTTGCTCTGCAGGTTGCTCGCTATTTCATCAATTCTAGTTCTCTTTTTCACTGGAGAGAGATCTAAAGGGAAGTCATTTGACACCTTCCGAGGGGCCTTTGCAACAAAGTTGTTTTTAGATGAGAGTCCAAGGATGGAGGTCTGGCTCTTCTTCACTGTGCTGGCAGAGGTGTGTGCATCTGTCTCGCTCTCTTGTGGTGTGTTTGATGGTGGTCCATCATATTTTGGCAAGTTGTCACAGAATGAATGTTTGTGCTGCTGATGAACTCTGAGGCCTTTCAGAGTTGTGGTGGAATAGTTGCACATTGTGCACTTGTATGGGTGCTGTGAATGGGGCTGGGGTGACTGCTGTTGTTGCTGTTGCGGCTGCACTGGATCCATCATCCCAGATGACTTCCGACCATTTATATTTCCACTGTCATAAGACACTGTGCTGTCATTCAATGAAGAGGCGATGCTTTCAGTCTGGGAGTTGATAGTATCCCAGTCAGATGTTGTTCCTGTGTGACACTGCTTATGGGCACCAAGCTTCAAGGAGCTCTTGCAGGTGAAAGGACATTCATCACACTTGTACACGGCTGTCTTCCCAGAGAGATGGATGTTCTCAATGTGACGGGAAATGCTTCGGCGGTGCATTGTCAAGAAAGGGCAAAAAGGACACTGGAACCTGTTCATATACCTTCTAAAAGGAATCCCCTTTGTTTCCAACAATTTGTTGCCATCAGACCCCATCAGCTGCTCGGCAGACATTCCTGAGGTCTGGTGATCCATGGAGTTCAAGCCATTCTCGCTGTCCATTTCATTTAGCTCTTCATCTGAGCTGGAGTCATTTAGCATACTGCTTGTTTCCAGGTCAGCAGAAGAATTCGTCATATCAGCAATTCCATAGCGGGATCTGTCAGACAAATTAACCATGCCCGAGTTGTGAGGTGACTTAGGCTTCATTTGAGGATAAGACACAGAAGAAAACTTGGAAGATGCAGAAGAGTTGGACCTGATAAGGGAATTGCCCATCGAGCTCCTGAAGTTTGAGACGTTAGCACTTGACATCTCACGTCCTGCTGTATTCATGGAAATATAATTAGAGTTTGGAGAGGCATTCTGGGCACTCTTACTCTGTACATCAGGTGCACTAGTTCCATCTTGTTGCTGCCTCAGGCTTGACAGTATTTTTACCATGCTGCGGTGCTTCTTCATCATGTGGTCGCACCAGCGCTCCCTTCGAGGTGTCTGATAGCTGCACCATTCACAGCAAAAGTTGCCCCTAGACTTTGTCAGGGGCTTGACCATGGATTCCAAAATGCTCCGCTCCACCACCTCTGCAGGCAGCTCCTTGCAGGGTTCCTGCACTGGTACAGAAGCAGATGTTGATTCAGACATAGCAGCGGCAGCAGTAGGAGGAGTTGAACTCTCTTTCAGGTTGTTTTTGTGATACATTTTCTGGTGCTTAATAATCCTTGCACGCCTGGGTGACTTGTAGGTGCAGAACTGGCAACTGAAAACTTTGCCAAACCCTTCATGCATCATGATGTTGTAATTTAGGGAACTAGTAGCTGGTGGCCCCACTGAGCTCCCCCCAGCCTGTGCTCCATGAACCTTGCGTGTGTGCTCTATGAGGAGGTTTTTGGAACGGAAATAACGCACACAGAACTTGCACTGGAAAAACTTGTTGGTTGGTTTAGGATTTGGAGCCATGTGCTGACCATAGAAAGTCTGGCTCTGGCTATAGTAACTTCCAGTCCCCATCTGACTTGTTGCATTTTGCCCTAAAATGAGAATTAAGGTGTATACGTAAATAAATAAAAATAAAGAGGCTTTTTCTTCACCCACCCTCTACACATAAGACTGCAACCACATCCTGAATAGGTAAGAATCACACCAGGATTCCCTCTACTTTTGGTAGATCTACATTTCTGGCAAGGGTCAGAAAAATGACCATCATGCATAGTTTCTAAAACATATCCAGCATACAAGTAGACAAAGCCATAATGCGTTGAGCGGGCAATTGGCTGATGGGTAGAGCACAGAGGGTGATAGTAAATGGGGTTACACCTGGCTGGTGGCCAGTCACTAGTGGGGTTCCCCAGGGCTCCATTTTTGGGCCAGTTCTTTTTAACATTTTCATAAATGACCTGGAAACAGGATTAGAAGCTGTCTTAAGGAAATTTGCAGATGACACCAAATTGGGAGGAGCTGTTGACTCTGTTGAGGGTAGAGAAAGACCTGGACAGATTGAAGAGCTCGGCAATCACCAACTGCATGAAGTTTAACAAGGACAAGTGCCAGATTCTGCACCTGGAAAGAGGTAACCCTGGCTGCACATACAGACTGGGGGATCAGATGTTGGAGGCCAGCCATGCTGTAAGGGATCCGGGGGTCTTGGTCGACAGCAAGTTAAACATGAACCAGCAGTGTGCCCAGGCAACCAGGAGGGCCAACCACATCCTGGGGTGCATCAAGCACAGCACTGCCAGCTGGTCCAGGGAGGGGACTGTCCTGCTCTACACTGTGCTGGTCTGGCCTCACCTTCAATACCAAGTGCAGTTTTGGGTGCCACAGTGCAAGAGGGACACAAAACTATTGGAGAGTGTCCAGAGGAGGGCAACGAGGATGGTGAAGGGTCTGGAGGGGAAGCCCTACAAGGAGAGGCTGAAGTCTCCTGGTTCGTACAGCCTGGAGAAGAGGAGGCTGGGGGGAGACCTCATCATGGTCTATGGCTTCCTGACAAGGGGGAGCGAAGGGGCGGGCACCAATCTCCTCTCTTTGGTGACCAGGAATAGAACCTGAGGGAACAGCATGAAGCTGTGACAGGGGAGGTTTAGATTGGATATTAGGAAGAGGTTCTTTACTGAGAGGGTGGTCAGGCACTGGAACAGGCTCCCCAGGGAAGTGGTCACAGCACCAAGATCGACTGAGTTCAAGAAGCATCTGGACAATGCAGTCAGTCACATGCTCTGACTTGGCTGGCCCTGTGTGGAGCCAGGAATTGGACTTGATGATCCTTATGGGTCCCTTCCAACTCAGCATATTCTAGGATTCTATGAACATGAAGAAATACATGTAAAGCTTCTGGAAAATAAAGTCGTCCTCCATGTTTGCATTTAATAAGCAATAAATATAATGCAAGTTTTTTTAAAAATCACATTAAAAGTAGAAGCTAAAACACACTGAAATAAGCACATATAAAATTGAGGGTTAGAGTTGAGATCTAAAGAGTGGAGAACAATCTTAGAGTTGAGATTTACCTGCAATTTCATCTGCAATTGTAAATTCATCCTTTACAGAAGAAAACTCAATCTCGGTCTGGTTGCTGGCATTCATGGAACCAGACCTTGGCTGGCTAGGACTTTCCTCAGTGACATCAGTTGGCTGCAGAAAAGCAGTGTGAACATCCTGAATGTGAGCTTTCAGGTCTTCATAAGATGGAGCTCGAAAATCACAGCCATCACACTGCAGCACCTCCATGGTTCAAGGATGATCTTTCACATTAGAAAATTCTGCAAGAAAAACACAGGAAGGAACAAATAAGAAAAAGATGTGTTTTAAAGCAATGCTACTGTAATGAATCCTGCAAATAGGTAATACCAAAATTATGACTCAGTCATTTCCAAAGCAGTGCAAAACTCAACCTCTGTTTACCATATTAAGAAGCAGCAATTCAGATTCATATAAAGTCCTGTCTAGATAGCTCACTAGTTACTGACTTAACACTAAGAACAGCCAACTTTCAGACAAGTGAGTACCCAGTCAATGGACTTCATCCTCAAGGCTTTTCCATTACACAGGATAGGGCTGCTGCTGAGTTTATATGTTGTTTGAAGACCACAACATAGAAAAACAGTACGCCACTCTAGTGTGCACTGAAATTTACAATCAGGAGACAGTGGCTTCTGCTTTTATGAGGTCCACTGTAACATTTTTGGAAATTCCCAAGTTCTGCCTGTTTCACTACCATCAATCAAAAGCCTTCCCACCTTCCTTTCTTCTCAACATCCTATCAGTCCAGCTGTTGGTGGAAAACCTAGACATAACTGCAAATTGAGATGCAGCTACATGAAGTCAAGGTAGAATGCTTTGCTCTGCCCTGTCTTCACCAAGCTTTATAAGGGCACCTCCATTCTTTGTAACAATGTTTCATTTTATTCTATTTGGGGGACATGACATTTGTGCTTTAGCAGTCTGAAGGCTGGATGAAGAGAGTCATCGCAATGAGGACTACTGCAAAAGTACAAGGAAAAAGGAGTTACAAAGACTCACAGACATCATGACTTTCTTGTTTTATCCAAAAGCTCTGCATACCTTGATGCAAAAAGGAACACAAGATATGGTAACACAAAGCGTGATGGTTCAGCTTCTGACCAATTAATCCTGCTACAGAGTTTTATGTTTCCACACCACCACGAAGGAGACATATATAAGCAAGATAAAAGCCTTAGACGCTCCTACCCTGCACAGCACTTAGGCACAAGAGTTAATAGCTTAATGCAGGAATTACTCCTGTTAGCTTCCATGTAGCCTTCTGGGCAAGGATGATAAAGATAAACGGGACATTTCAGAAGTCCAAGACTGCCCTTCCCCATAGCACTGAAAATTCCATGTGTTTACTATATGTGGAGTAGGAAGCTACTTTCACAGCAAGGAGAAAGATCCAAAACATTAGGTCACAGAAACGAGAGAGAGTACTGCATCAGGATTTTATATGAAAGAATGCTTCTTCTGATAGCCTGCTAAAATAAACATCTAGCAAGTCTAAATCCTGGAGAGTCTGAGCACAGAGGCTCTCCACATATTTACCTACATTACTTTGCAGGCTGCACTGCGTCCTTTCTCTCCACCAACCCCCCCCCCCCTTCCTCCCACCACCAATAAAGAAAAAGAACGCTGCACCAGCTTCTTTTCAGCTAACAAAGTTACAATAATCGAGATACTCAAGCTTTTATGTGCAAGCACCAGACCAAATTGTGTGGAAGAGGTTGCTATCTGCTTTGGATCAAATTACAGCAGTGAGTGAAGCCCCACCCCACGTCTCCTTTAGCACAGTCCATTAGACCTGAAAACAAATTTTTCCATGGAGCAGACGACTCCTGCATTTAGAGCACTTCACAGAAAAGCAGATCATCCAGTTTTCACTACCCATCCCCCAAGCTTAGTCCTTTCATCTCAGCCAAACAAGCCACAGCTCTGCTGAATGTGTTTATCACACTTTCAAGAGATATGAGCCCCTGCGTCACTGAAGCTTTAAGACTCACTAAGCTGCCCTAGTCCTCTGAGCTTTGGGAGCAGCCATTTTAGCTCAGACAACTCCTGCACTCAGAGGCTCAGAGCTTCTCGGCTGTGCGCAACATGGCCTCACTTATCTCAGCTTCATCTCAAAACCACCAGGCTTTTCCTTTTTTCCCCCTTTTTTCTTCCTCCTTTGGTGACACTTGAAAAATCAGTACCCCTAGAACGTATCTCCTCCTCCTCCTGCATGACTTGCTCCTCAAGGCATGTCACTGCTACCCCCCTGCACCACCCAAGCAGCACCTTCCTTCCCTAAGCAGACCTTCCACAAGCATCTCCTAGGGTTGGTTCCACTATCCCATGGATGACAAATGCGATGGTTTGTTCCAGAAACAGTACGTTACAGCATCAAGACACTGGCCCAAGCTGTCCTATAGGCAGAGGCAACGCACAGCTGAACCTCCCAGGGTGAGGGGGGCCGCCGGGGGGGGAGGGGGGCGCGAGGCAGGCAAGGGGCCTCCAGTCTGCCCTGTCCCTGGGGAACCCTCCTGCTCAGCGCAGAAGACACACAACCCCACTCCCCTGCCAGATTCCAAAGTCTAATGACCTTTGTTAATCACCAGCCAGCTTGTCTGCATCAGCAAACCCTGCCAGCAGACACACCCTTCCCACAAAGGCTGTAGCTATGCCTTTTAAGAGAGGTTCTCTGAAAGCTCCATTGTGTAGAACAGAGGAAAAAACAACACACACACATCTCGCTCTTCCCTCCTCACGCCCCCCTTTCCTTCCCACCCCCTCACTACCCCGGAAAACTTCAGACCCCATGGAAACACCACCACTAAATGCTTTCAGCGTTGTCTCTTCCAAAAACTTCAGGCCAACTTAGAAATACAAAAGTAGAAGGGACAGCACACCCGAGGTTCTGAAAACACATAATCCTGGTGGATTCCAGAGGTGAAAACCACCACTGTACCCATCTCTGGCAGTCACAATGCACTGATCCTTGGAGAAGATACCCTCAAGGATGCTGATTGCTGCCTAGACATCTAGACAGTCTTAAACAAACAGTTCCCTTTTCCTGCCAATCAGAAGGAAGAATTTGAGAGATTTTTAATAGCTGCTGATTACAAAAACTGATGGATGCTTTCTAATGGGTTCCAGCTGGAATTTCAGCAGGGTCTGTATCACAAAGGCAACACCAAGTCAGTCTAATCTTCCTGCAGCTAGGAGGAACAAACATCAGGTTCAGCTGAATGGACTTCAATTCCATGTTTTCACCATGCATCATGCAAAAAGCACAATGAAGCATTTTGTAAGGAACTCTACATTTCCACGTTTTTCTTTAAAATTAGGCATTGCATAAAGGCGAAGAAAAACACATACTCCTTGTTTTAGCTCATGTATCAAAAGAAACAAACACAATGTGTGTCTTTCTCCTTTTTTGTCTGCATGGGATATGGAACTGAGAGGCTCGCCTACCCACCAGCAAAGAGCATTTTCAAGTGCGCTGTTAATACATATGTGGCAAGACAGACACACCAGGCAACGGAGATAACACAAGATTTGCACATGTCCATCATGACCAGCTAAGCAACATATTCCATAAATTTTTTAATTTTTCAAATAGAACAATAAGAAAATTTAGTGAGGAATGGAGGAGTGAGTTATCTGATCCACTAAGTCAATAGCAGAACAGGAAGTCTGGGGAGAAAAAACCAAACAAAACAACCAAACACAACCACCATGAAATTCGTCCATAAATCCCACAAGCTCTCTAACTTAGTCAGAACCAATCTGTTGAGACCACATTGCCCGCAGATAATGTGACTTCTAAAATACCCTTACTAATGCGATGCTAACCTCACCAGATTATTAAAATGCCACTGTCTGACTAATTTGCATTTACAACCTCTTCTTAAAATATATAGCTTTAATGCTTAATATGGAGAAGAGGTGTTCTCACATTTTCCTTATGAGGAGAAAGCTTCCGAAACATTGGGCCAAAGAGATTCTCAAAGCCACTATTTTAAAGAGCCAAGATGAAGTCTCAAATTGCATTCAACATCCTTCTTTACACTGACAAATGCATGAGAACATTAGTAACACAGTTGCATTAGATTTCTTGGTTTTTAAAAATCCAAAACAAAAGATAATTGTGCTTGTTGAACAACAGTCATTACAGAATTTGGCAGCAGTCAAAGTAGTACAAATCATTATGTTTAAGTTTGGTTTTAAAGCTTCAAAATACAAAATTAATTGTCAAGCCAAAGGCACTGACCTCAAAATTGAGCTTCTGTGGTTTGACTACCCATCCGTTATATTCTGAGATGGAATCAGCGGTGCTTCTAGAAGTTAAGAATATGCTCCTACACAACCACAACTGAAAAGGTCAGTCAGACCTCACACCCTATGTGAACTTCCAGCTCAGTATTTGTAACTTTGCACGTAAAACAAAGAAATCTCCAGTTCTCCAAGCCTTCCTCTGGTCAGAGACAGCTTCATCCTACTTTATACATGGACATTGTACACACAACTTTGATCTTATGTTATGCCAAGGTGAAAGTGAGAGACAAAGTGCTTCACCAAAATGGTTGTCATGCACTGTAACAGTGTCAAGGGGCATGGTTGAGTCACCATCCCTGGAGGTATTTAAAAGACATGTAGATGTGGCACCTATGGACATGGTTTAACGGTGGACTTGGCAGTGCTAGCTTTATGGTTGGAGTCAATGATCTTAAAGGTCTTTTCTCACCTTAATGACTCTCTGACTCTATGATGTTACACACCCCAACTCATTGGCAGAAACATTGCCAAACCTATATGGAAATACATACTACAATATTAAGATATTTTTTCTGGAAAGAACTTCTATTAGAGATGCAGTACTATTCAACACTAAAGACAATTATCTAAACTGAGCAGTGAGAGAATTCTTTTTCATAAAATATACTTATCTAGCAACGCAGAAGACTGAATCTGAAGTGGAATGCAGGTCAGATCCCAAAAAAGGAGGTCTTCCTGCTACACAGTCTTGGTACATTATACTTTAAACTTCTGAGAAATCTCCCAGTCACATGGAAAACTGGACACACATATTTGTTGATTTTTACACAGTTACTTATGTTCCTGAATACATGCATTCATTTAACATACCTGATACCATACTATGGATTGCTGTAAAGTTACTGTGTATCTTGCAAAATCTTCTACATTTTATAGGAAATATAAACCACATCGCTCTTAAAGCTTGTGGAAGAGAGGCTACATAGTGCTAGGAGCTGCCAGAAGGACAGATAGGTATTTCAGTTCAATAAGAGAACAAGGATTTACAGAACCACTGGTTATTTTTCTTTTGGGGTACTAATACATAAATAAACACATAAATGATCTAAAACTTTTTCAAATGATGGATACATTACTATCAGCTTAACCAGTTCTCCAAGACTATGACTTTTGAAAAAATGACCCAAACAAAGAAAAAAAAAATATGGGGAGGGGAAGCCCAAACCTACAAAACAAAACCATGGTTGCTCAGTTACTGAACATGAATGAATATTAACCATCTCGTGGTAAGACACTAGCAGATTAAATATTTTGGATTTTACAAGGAGATACGTATCTTGAGGAAATGCCTGTAGTGCCCAGTCTCTAGCAGACACAGCAAACTGATGGTTATCTCCCTGTGGAAAGCAAACTTTCATAGCAAGGAAGACAAGAGTCCAAGATGGAATAGTTGACACCCTCGTGTTACTTGCAAGGTAATAAAATCAACAAAGACAACTCAGATATCAGTCACCAAACTACAATGAGCATTAGGCTGGGGCTTTAGTGATTCAAGGTACCTAAATGCTGACCACTTTTTTTCCATTACTCACAAATGTCTCTTCTTCTTTATATGGGCTCTTGAAGTACACAGCTATATATCTTCTTAAAAAAATCCATGAAGCAGCCACCTACATGCCTGAAGGATACTTTCAAACTTTTAAAATAAAATCAGATTGCAAATAAAATGCCACAACTTAATTAAGACAAATTGAGAGTCACTCAAAGTATGATTCTGATTTTTTTTTTTCTTCCCTTCCTGAATGCTAGCTGTGAGGAATACATGGTACAGAGCATGAGCAATTGAGTCTTAGGACGAAGAACTTCACCTATGAGAAGGCTCTCGAATATTAAATACTTTTCACAGAATCACAAGGTTGGAAAAGACCTTTAAGATCATCAAGTCCAACCATTCGCAACCTAAACTAAACCATATCCCTAAGGACCTCATCTACCCTTTTTTTGAACACATCCAGAGAAGGTGACTCAACCCCCTCCCTGGGCAGCCTGTTCCAGGCCCTGACAACTCTTTCAGTAAAAAGTTTTTTCCTAACATCCAATCTAAACCTGCCCTGGCACAGCTTCATGCCATTCTCCCTTGTCCTATCTCCTGTCACCTGGCTGAAGAGACCATCACCTACCTCTCTGTAACCTCCCTTCAGGTAACTGTAGGTGGTGATAAGGTCTCCCCTCAGCCTCCTCTTCTCCAAGCTAAACAGCCCCAGCTCCCTCAGCCGCTCCTCATAGGATTTGCCCTCCAGCCCATTCACCAGCCTGGTTGCCCTTCTCTGGACGCGCTCCAGGCCCTCCATGTCCTTCTTGTGGTGAGGAGCCCAGAACTGGACACAGTACTCAAGGTGTGGCCTCACCAATGCTGAGTACAGCGGCACAATCACCTCCCTAGACCTACTGGCCACACTGTTTTTGATAGAAGCCAAGATGCCATTGGCCTTCTTGGCTGCCTGAGCACACTGCTGACTCATACTCAGTCTGCTCCAAGCAAGACTAGGATGGGGTTTTCTGATCTTCTGAATTACTTTCATGGCACATTATTAATCCCTACAGAAATCAAAAACTCTAAATATATGTCAAAATTTGAAAAACTAAATGGTTGGAGTAGGATTTTTTTACCTTATTAAGTACAGCAGGTACTTAATTTACTGCATAATAGTTGTGGAGGTGCAAGTACAGACACACCGATAGTTTTGTCAAGGTTTCCTGTGGTTCACCACTGTCAATAAACAGAATACTGCTTTGGCCATGTGTTAGAAGATGAAACAACAATTTTATTAGGAAGGGGAGAAATTTGATCAGAAAGGCACACACACACACACACCCCATTATTTAATTTAATTATATAATTAAATCCATTTTCCGAGTTAAAACCTGTAAAGAAAATATCTGTTTAAATCCTTCCAGAATTTAAGAGAATGATGGAACAGCATAGGGCATAACTCTAGAGTAGAAATTTGGTCTGCCACTTGGTTCCCATACTAAATGCTCACAGGAAACAAGCCAAGTCATCCACCTCACTGACACAACCCAATGTCCCAATGCCCTTCTGCAGAGACATACGTATTCAGAAGGCAATGGGCTGGGCCAACCTAGGAAAACCGATAGCAGAGCCAAGTAACTTGGCTTTTGTGCCCTGCTCCTTAGTACTCCCCATATGGCATAGTGCAACTGGAAGTGGTGGGTCTGAGGTTTCTAATTTCCAGCCAAGAATACTGTTAATTACCTTACGAAATCCAGTTCCTGTGAGTTAAGAGAACTGCACGCCTCCGTGTAGGTGGACTTGGGAGAGAAAGATGTCAGTAGGTGGTGCTGAAGAACACAGCAGCACTCTGCCTCGGTACTCCAGAAACCACCCAATTCCTTCTCATGCATTGCAAATAGCATCTTCTAGGAGCTTTTTACACAAAGGATGCATTACCAGCCTCACCCTGGAAGGAGCAGGAGCAAGCTCCTAACCCTAGCATAACCCCAGCTCTCTTTCTTGGCAATAAAAGTCAAGAGCTCATATAAAAAGGGTCCTGCCAGTAACAAATCAGATAGGACAAACAACCACATTGACTGCTACACCATGAACTGAAGTAGGAAAGAGCAAAGCTGTGACTGAAGACAGAAAATATTATCTCCTGATGGCCATCTGCCTTTAAATGAACCCTAACCTAAACCAGACATGTGGAGCCTGTGGTGCCTTTAAAAATAATCTTGCCATTCACCCCAAACTACATGCTCCATTCCATGGTCACTGGCAAATTGCAAGCATGATTTAGAGAGGACTAGTCTTAGTTTGCAAGGAGTACAGTGCTTTTACAAAGGCTAAATACAGTTTATAAGCTGGTGACAGAGCTAAACCATGGGAACACATGAACTACTGGATTATTTTTGGGGCCACAGAATTTTAATCATAGACATCTGAGATTAGACCAGTCAACACTCCTGGTTCAAAACATAAGCAGGCACTCCACTCTGTGTTGTCACAGAGGTGGAAATCAAGTCAGTAGCACTCAGAAACACAAATGCCAAAGGCAAAGCTCTGCTTTGGGTCTGCTACTGAAAAATGTCTTCAAGAAGGCAAAATGAAAAGATATTGTCATCATCTTGAAAGACAGATGTGAAGAACGTCTTGCTGGATATATGTTCCCCCTTTAAGTGTACAGACCGGACCTATGTAATAGTAGTAGTGACAGAGACTGAACTCAGCTAGCTGATGAGAGGAGTAATCTTTCAGCTAGAGATCATTTCCATAGTATGTACCTAGTCTGATAGACACTCAAGATTCTCTAAGTAAGAGAAATTCACAGGGCAGTTTAGAACCAAAATAGCATTGCATGGGTCAGATCCAAGCAAGCCAAAACCTACTGCCTGCCTTTCATCACCAATACGAATTCAGCTCAAGGTCATCATGTAACCTTGGGGATGACACAGCCCTCTCCCTCAATCCATCCTGAGATCTTACATGCTCCAGAGATACTCCTTTAAAGAGTTAACCCCAAGCAGAGAGCATGTAGAGAGGATGAAAAAGGGCATTCAGAGGAATGGGTTTAACCCTGTAAAACCAAAGCACAAGAAGTCATGCTCTGTGCCAACAAACAAGCTGAATAGAGCAAACATCACCTTGTGGACCCAAGCTCACCTCATGCACGACACTAATTATAAAGCAGGACCCATGGCTGAAACCCTAGCGGAGGACAAGAAAATGCTGATTAAGAAAGTCTAAAGATTGTTTTGCTTTCCCGGTCTGCTCTTCAGAAACACTCATTTGAGGAATTCCACTGACATCCTAGCTATTTTAACACAGCTTTTGTCTCCAGCTATCCCTTCCCGTCCCCCCAGCTTCCTGCTATATTCGACATTTGCTGGGCAGCAAGCAGAAGCCTCTCTGTCAGCTGGTTCATTTCCTCAGGTAATACAAATCCATCACTGACCCATTTATAAGCCAGACAGAATACACAGTTTTATTTGCCCACTGACTCACTCACAGTATGGCAGCCAGCATTTCTGCCCTAGGTAGAAGAATATATACTTTCCCAGTATTTCACAGATCTCAGACTAGAGATTACCAAGTAGGCTGCTATATGTCTCCCTGCCACCCCTCACAAAAGATCTTTTCCACTTGTGCAGATGAAGATCCTCTGCCTGTTTGGGATGGTGGCAGCAAGACGCTGGTCCTATCACTGAAGCCTGAAAAGTGATACTGCTGTAAAGGAGGAATATGGATGTACTGGAATGCAAAATCCTGGGTCCAAATGAGAACCTGGCTTCTTTTACTCCCCCTTCAACCTACATCTCCATGCACTTGGTCCTTACAGGAAATAAGTTTTTGTAGTTGGTGCAATACAAAAAGCCCAAGTACAAAGTACTTAAAATAGCACACTGGCTCAATCATTATTTGTGTGATACGCTAATAACAGAGTCCCTAGAAAAAACTACATGGAACATCTACAGTGCACTTCAAGGGGAGGGGTGGAGAAGAAATTCAGAGTGATCCTAGGATTATGGATCACAATATCTATGAAGTGACCAAGGTTAATTAATGTTCTCCAGCCAGGAAGTGTTTGGATCAAAGAGGCATTAAGAAACTATTACATTAAAAACAGAGAAAAGCTGCTATTCACTGTCTATAAAAGAAAACACACTTTGGTATGCAGGTAATAATTAACAACAATCTCCCTCACAAAAAGAAAAAAACTCACACTCTTGTTAACCTTATTTCTTGTCTTTCTAATAATAAACAGTCCTTTTCCCTGACTACTTTGGGCATATCCAAATTAAAGAGAAAACTATTATTAAAGCTCAGTTGTATAGAAAGTGGTAAGATGCTGAAGCTCCTAATGGATTTCTTCTGTCCTAGTTTAATCCTTTTCCTTTAAATAAGCTGTTTGAGGGTCAGTCACCAAGATCCAATTTCTTTTTCTTCCTCCTCAGAAATACCCAAACAGGAAATGGACCATAAAGAAGGAAAAATAACTAAGACTTTCTTTGTAGTAAGGCCCATGGCTAAAAGGGGGTGAGATTATAACCAACTGCATCCTTAAAAAGCTACAATCCTTGCAAGTGTGTAGAACGATGGTGGCTTTTTTTCTCTTCTGCAAGTCCATTACACAACACTGGTTTTTTCTGCTGCTATAAATTCTTTACATTTAACTATTTAAAACTGAAATTTTTTTCAAGCATTTTAAATAACCTTCCTTAAATAGGAAGGTAAAAAAAAATTGCCATTTTAGAACAAATTATCAGTCCCCATTGTTTACTCTCATTTTGAAGAAAGTGGAGGAACCGTTCTCACTTTACCCTGGAGATACAGGGTGAAAGATTATAAAAAAAGATACTAGCTGCCAAAACTTTATCCCACATTATCTAAACAATTTTCAAAATATATATGCAGAAAACAATGTCTCTTGTCATAAAGAAGGTTTGGTTCAGGATTTGTTCATCAACGTATCTAGTGTCTCCCTGGAAAAAAAAATTAAAGGGAGACCATGAACACCCTTGTTTCATAATTTTCAGCCACCCACTTCTTCTACTTAACCCAGTGAATTAAATTAACAACTTCTCACAGTGTACAAATAGTTCATTAAAGATTTTAGCTACCTCAGGTCATTACCAATTTGAAATGTGGCCATCATGTTTTATTCAATACTCTGAAAGAAGGTGGTATATCTTTATTATGGATAAAGGAAAAGCATATGATGCTCGACTTCAGAGGAAGTCTCTGGCTTTAGTTTCCTTAGGCTTTAGAAATCTGGAACCTGAACCAAATGCTTGATTTTTGTAAGAGGTAGAATGCAGAAAACACAACATAGGACCCCAGGAGAGTACTGGGTCATATCAAGGTGAAGACTGGAAGAGAGGAGACTTCTGGTGTAAATTCAAGGTTGAAGGACTTTTTAGAAAGTGCCTAGTCAAAAATGGGACCTTCTCCAAGAAGTAAAAAAGGCCCTAGAAAAAACCCACCAAGATACTTAGACAAATTCAAGAAAAGGCAGCCCAGTGGCACCAGGATTTTGGTTTTGCACATAAGTGCAAAGTGACATGGCAAAGCCTGAAGAGAAGCTTCCTGAAGAAAAGATAAATGGCCAAGAAATAGCCTTCTCATAAACTTTGTCCTCAGAAAAAAACCACATTTTCTTGCAAGCCCAGGTGTTATTGAAAGTTTATGGGATAGTGGCTCTTCAGGACAGGTGTTCTGTTTTGGCTACAACCATGCTTGGTTATAGAAGAGCACCCTGAGCAGCAGTTCTCCCCATTGGTACACTAGCTATTGCTTTAGCTGCTACAGGGATAATCCCCTTTCTGGAATGAAGGGGACAGAACATCTTGACTGCCAACAGTGCCACAACTAAAACACAGAAATACAATAAGGTCATTGTGTACCTGTGTATGGAGCAGATCCATTTCATTCTGGAGGATCCACTGAGCGTTACTGTTCTCACTAGAAGCCCTCTGCAAGAGAACTTAGCATGTCTTCCAAAAAACACTTTCATCAAGCCTCCAGGTCAACCTGCATGTCACATCAAGTGTGTGAAGAGCCAGAAGTAAGGTTGTACACACATTTGGACATACTTTTGGACTTGAGGGTCATTTGAAAGCTTAGTAGGTCTGTCTAAACTCCATGTGTAGACAAACCTTGATATTTACCCTGCACACAAACAAGGTGGAAGTAGAGAAGACACACTTTAAGCTAACAAAGATGACAAAACCATTCTAAAAATTCCCCAAAAGAACCCAGAAGATTCAAAACCTGTGATGGAACCATGGAACCAGATGATACAAAAAAAAAAAAAAAAAGAAAGTTATGCAATATAACATGCCTTTGAATTAATCTGAAAACTACAGAAACAATGTTCTGAAGCAAAGGCAGGGTCGTCTGGCTTACAATGTTTTCATCGAAAAGATGTTAGTGATGTTAATGACAAAGGCACACTGCAATGTTCTACAGTTCCAAAGCAAAGGGCACATAATTGAAATTAGTTTTATTGATGATTTTAGAATCACTTTTAAAAAGGAACCAAAGGATGACTTAAAGGGAAGCATACAAATTTCCCAGCTTACTGTTCTTCCAAGAGTTAAACATAAATACTTTAGGTAGATCAAGTGTCATCGAATTCTCCAGCTCAAAAGGTTTTTTAAAATAAAGCAGGATTACTTCAAAGCAGAACCATATAAAGATATATGTTTTTTCTTTTTCTCACTACAGGAACAAAGATGGGAACAAGCAAGCAAGCCCAAAAAAACCCCAAAAAAACCACCCCCAACAAAACCTAAACCACAAAGACCATAGACTCAACTGGTATAAAATTGTATGTCCTCAGATTTATGCTGGCTGAAAGGGACAGGATGCATCTTTTCAACTACACATGGAGAGAAGACACAGTCAGTCACAGAGATAAACAACCCATGTCTCTCTTCAGTAAGAGTCCAGCTAGGTGAATAGCCATTCAGACACAGCATTTAGCAACACCATTTTTTAGTCAGGGGAGTCTCTTACCTATTTTTTCAGCCCAAAAGAGGCACACATAAACCATATGACACCAAAATACAAAGAATATTCTGTTCTGAGGCACTTCACTTATGTTAGCCAACATCCTTTAACACTATGGAAGAGAAAAAAGCAAGACTGTGATACATTTTGTAGTCAATTCTAGATGTCTTTTTCTGTTTAAAACTCATTTAAGTAAAAGGCATTTGTACTTTTTTATTTGTTTCTTGCAACAAATATTCATTCAAACGTGGGTTCTTGTTTGCAGGAATGTATGCAGAGTAAAAGTTTCACATTAATTTAGGACTTTATTGACAAAAGAGTCTATGCCAAAAGTGTACGAGCAGTCCCTGAAGAAATTTCAGTTTTTCTTCTGCTGTTCATGGAACACCAAAGCAAGACAAAGACAATATATGTTCCAGGTTTCCAGTCACTTATCACAAACAAGTCATTTAAGTCAGCAGAAATGACTTGCTCTGAGTGAAAGAAAAGCCTGAAGTATTCCTTAGTTTTCAACCAGCTTCAAAGTATCGAACAAAATCTGAATACTTGCAAACTGTTGGTAATATGCAAGGAACAAAAAGGCAGAATTAAATAAATCAAGTAGCAATACTGACACTCTATTCCATGCAGTTAATATCCATTTATTTGACTCATGCAGCTTCAGGCCACACTTTTGTAGGTTCTCTCTGTGAAGAGATGAGTGCACCTGCACCACAGAGAACCTGCTTCCTTTACCTGGTCATAGAGAACAGGTAAGTGAATAGCCTGGTTCCAGGCAGCACAGCTGGTCTGTGGCATAGCTGGCAACCTAAGTGCTTTCCAGGCTCCACCCCTTCCCTGTATTTACTTTTTAACTGGAGTTGCCATTTACACCTTTCCGCATACTATCCAGTCCTTTTGCTGAGGAATTTAGGTCAATTGAGCACAATGCAGAGCTGAGGAGAATACTAGGGATGATAGAGGAGTTTACAGGTGATGAACATGGTCTAACCCTTATTTTATTCAAGATCACAGTAGGAAGAAAGAGATGAAGAAAAGGGTAGCCCTTGAAAAACAGTTTTAAATGGGTGTGAGGAAGGATACTAATTTTGGAGGACCGACAGCTAGAAAAACTAAAATTCTTAATGGTCTGAGGGACTTTCTCTTAATACAGTTTTGCCCTAACTGCTGAATCCTTCTACTCACCAAACTATTCTAAATGTGATAATAGTGATTCTGTTTTAGAAAATATCCCAACAAAAACCCATCAAAACTTACTAGAAGTCATCAAAGGTAATCTTCTTTATAGCACCTTTATAAAAATATCTGTAAGGAACAGTCTAGGTCTTCCTCAATGTCTTCTGTAAGCAGAAGATATTAATGACCAAAGAGGAGGAAGTCTGATTTAATCAGCCCTCTCTCTCTTTCACACATGTTAACTGGAGCCACAAAGTGTGTGCACACTTCCACTCCACCCTTGCTAACAAAATTTATGAGAACAAACGAAGCAATTAGTTTTCACATGCTGACAGTTGCACCTACCTTGCATTGTTAGGACACCACCACAAACAAGAGATATTTTATGGATTTTTTTAAAAAAACCCCACGTGATTATAGGAGAATCAGGTCCTATAAAACCTTTAGGCTACAGCATCACCTTCAGCATACATTCAACTAGTATGTAAAGCTAGTATGTTTTTTCCTGAGAACTTTCAATAAAATAAGTGTTGCAGTTTGAGAGTCAAAAAAAGGCGATTAGCCTGTACTGAGAGCCATACACAGACTACCAAGGACTCCTGATCCTGTTTAAAGTGAACCCAAACTCTGCAGAAAGAGCTCACAGACACAGAGCAGTCTCTGTAGCAATCCAAGATACTGCTGGCATTCCAGCTGAAGGGAGCATACTGAGCATGCTTCACCCTATGCCTGCTGAGCAGAATCAGCCTGAGCTCTGCCAAAAGCCAAGTGTGTCATGGGCAGCTGTGACTGTTAACTTTGCCTGGGCAGACAAAGTGGTAACACCTCTTATTAGTTGTTCCCTGCACCACCACCATCTTGACTAAGATACACAGACATATTTGGTGCAACGGTAAGACAGCTAGCTTAAAATCCCATTTGTGTTAATACTGTGAAGTGTATCTGGGGATCAGTTTTTTCTTGAAACTGCACCTGCCCAGTCCATGCACTCAAAACTGCAGGCTCCTGTCTTTTAGAACACTGCCACAAGGCAGCATACAAGCAGGTAAGATTGTGTACAGCTGCCACTTACACAGAGTTTATGTCACGTCATCTGATAGAAGCACACTTCCTGCTGCTACACACCAAGTCACTGGAGGAATCCTGAATTCCTACCCTTGTAAGCCCAGCTCACAATTATCAAACAAAGTCTGGAAGTTAGTATGATGTCAGCATTTTGGGGTAGCTGGTAGAAAAGGGTTAAATTTTCATCTTCTTCATCCCTGCCTACCTTCACAAATGAACGATAATGGCATCTTCCAATTTTCTTAGAATGTTTGTTGGAGTAGTGTTACCTTTTCTTTCAAAAGATCATTCGTAACAACTTATCTTACATTACAAGCTGTATTCCTGGCATTATACATTCAATTTCTCCTTTTCTGCATAAATAGTTCTTCCTGGTCTATCCACGATCTCCTCTGTAGACATCTCCTTCTTCAGGTCTCCTGGAAAGATGCAAAGTGATTATCTACTATTTCCATAGTCTACAGAGAATGATGCTGGTGATGAGTATCTTTAAAGTAGTTCTGAAGTCAAAGGAGTTGGTCTTCATTTCTTCTGAGGGTGTTTGGTATGCCAGTGCCACCGCACTCAATATGAGATGAAAGTCACTACTTTTAAGAAAGGAGCACATTTTCAAAAAGAGACTGCTCTTCCCAGAACCATCACTCAGTAGGGCAAAGAAAATTAGGGAGAGAAAAGGGAAGGCTGGGAAGAAGATATAGCAGACACCACCAGGAATGACAGGTAGTCATCTGGTCTTACTCCCTCAACCCTGCTGATGATGATAGGTCTCCAATGCTCTGCAGAAATGGGTATCTAAGGCTGTGAAAGTCTTACATTTCTTCCTCTTTCTTTCTGAGGAACAAGACTCCCTTTTTGGTTTTTATTGTCCGTTGCTCTGAACTCAGTAACTGATATAACTGTGGTCAGTCAAGATATTGTGCGCACGCGTGTGTGTGTATGCTATGTCTGGATCCTCAGGAAGGCAGCCTGGTATTTTATTTTTAAACTTTGGCTCCTGTTGCACAGCTCTACATATAATGGCTCCACTCCTGAAGGTTGGATAGTCTCTGCTATCAGTTTTCAAAGAAAAACAAAGCCATGCAAGCCAATACCACCAAGAGAACAGGAGTAAAGTTCTTCTAAAGATTTTCTTTCGCTCATAAAAAACCAAGAGATCACAGAAAGATTAAGCCATCAGTGTCATTCCAACTTCCTGCTCCTGTCTTCTCACAAGCTGCAAAATACTGTGCAAGTCCCAGTAACTGCTGTGTTTTCAGAGATTTCTCCATTTTTTTTATTTCTAGAAATCTGCTGGAGTTCTGCCAATTTTCCCCAGCTGAGGACCAGACCTTTATGTGGATCGGTACTTACTGAAGCTTTTTATTGTGAAGTAGAGGGTCAAAACAGGAATATGTTTCTCCTTACCTGAAAGCAGAACCTGCAATGGATCTTCAAGGTCTCAGAAGCTGAAGGAGGCAGAACCAGACTTGCTAATGATAGGACTGGTGCTAAGGTTCACCCTTCCTGAAGAGCCTGCCCTTCAGATGTGTTCCAAATCTGACAAACTAACTTGTATCATATACCTCTAACCACCTGCAGTACAAGATCATTTTGGCAGTGAAGCTTCACTGTCAAAAAAAAAGTGGTTTCCTTTTCAGCTGAGCACACAGGGGCTATATCTGTAGGCTTGATTACTAGAAGAAAGGAAACATTCAAGTCAAAGACAAGAAGGCTTCTTTGCACCCATGCCCAAGAGAAAAGGTTTTATAAAGAATATGGGAGAGAAATGCAGAAGGAACACAGTTTGCCAAGAGAAATTCACCTTCTTATCTTAACTCTTCTGGCATGTCATGATGGAAGACAGCCACTAATCTCAGCATTACTTACAGGTTAAAACAGTCACTCATTCCAAAACCAAGAAACATTCCTGAACATCTTTGCTCTCCTATTGTCTTATTCTTCTGGCTAGACTACTACAATGTAGTGTTCTGAATCTTGAAAGCAATCTTCCAAAACTGAAACTAAAAATTTAGAACTGAAAACAATTTGTCAATTAGGGAATCAAAACTCTCCTTCATCTTGCTGCAGTAATTGATTTGTAAATTTAAAGAGAAAAGCATTTACAGCAAGGCGGCCTCTGCTGCAGCATGACCTTCAAAACCAAGCTAATGTACCATTTTTCCCAGAAACTGACTTGTTTGCACATCAGTTATCAAAAAAAAGAGGATCTAATGATAGTACTTATTGTTAAAGTCTTTGATTAGCACAGAAAAGAAAGAGTTAATCTCTTAAATTTCCTAAATGTATTATCCTTAACAGACCAAAGTGTAAGATTTTCACAGATGTCTAACAAAAACCTGAAACATATTTTTTACTGAAATGGTTAAGAGCATTGAATCAACTAAAAAGCTTATATAATTGGTGGGATACCTCTAATACAAAGTTAGGTTACCCTCGGAAATTGATACGTTGACAAATTCTGACTGGGTTTTTATCCCACAACCACCTCTGAAATGAGTGCAGGACAAAAGTCTCTAATTCCTGTCTGTAAAACTAGGACTACTGTTCTGGGTGACGGAAGTGGTGGGTTGTACAGTCCAGAGAAACTACAAGTCTTCTGTTTGAAATGTTTACTGTCCTTTAGAAACCACAATATGAAAATCTATAGTACCTCCACCAAGACTACAAAAAAAAAAAAACTGGTCAATTCCTCCCTTTCTTCTATTTAAACAACAGGAAAACACATGCATTTTTTTAAGAGGAAGGCAACTTCCACGAACACTGTGCATAGCTTCCACTTTGAGAATAATATGCAATCATTTGTCCATAGTTTTAAGCCCAAGACAGGGAAATGGAGGAAAACCTGCTACAGATAATCAAGCCTAAACTGATTAGCTACAAACCTGCAGTCAACCTTACCATTTCACTTTAATTGGTTGCTTCCCTTTTTCTTTGTCAGGTGAGAAAGTCATCTTACATGTTCTGGTAAAATGCAATCTCCTCCTGAGACTTCCTACACCTCCACGTTAGAGCATTCCCATCATCTCTTCTTGAAGACAACTAATTCCTGTCCTAACATGAGGTAATGGCAGTGTGAGTCATCTTGCTGAAAGCTCACCTTCTACAACTAGACAGTTGTCCTTGTTCAAGTCAATGTTAATAATCTAAAGCGTGTCTCCCACCACAGCATCTGAAGAGAAACTACACTTAGGCTTGACACCTTAGGACTTTCTACAGAGTCCATCAGTCATTCCAAAAGCTCTTAATCTGTTTCCATGATTAAATTAGAAATAAAGAACTATATATATAGCAAACATTTTCTAGTCTTAGATTCCAGCCACTGCATCTTGTTACAGCTTGGTACGGATTCCAGATTCCTATAATATTGGACATAGCCTGGCAAATTAGCTGCTTTTAAGTCCTCTAAATGTCACTTCTGAAAACTTCTGAAAAGGAAGAATGTACTATCTGAAGGTTCTCCATGTGAAGCAGTTTTCCAGACTTCAAATCATTACTATGCCCAGCATTTGCACACTCACGTTTGCCAATCTTGGGAATGGATTCTAGGAGAGGTACTTGTACAGATCAGCAGAGGAATAACAGCATCTCCTGTGTTTATACATCTAAAAGTTATAGCAGTTCACTTAGCTATTCTAACCATTTTGAATGAGATATCCTATTTTGCAGGACCTATGATTTCTGATTTAAGAGGAAGACAGGACTCTTGAAGTCCACATAGGCTACAAAGCTAAGACATTTCTTGAGTGAGTCACAGACCATTTTCAGTTCCACATTTTCTATCCGTTACAGACATAAACTGAATGGGGAGCTTTTAGGTTTAATATATTTTTAAATAGAAACTACAGGTGTAGATAACAGAAGGAAAAAGGAAAAGTATCTTTAAGTCCTATCAGAAACCCTTCTTGTCTGACCCACGGAGTGGTTTTGTTTGCTGTGGAATAGGTTCAAAATAAAAAGGAAACCCCTTGCTTTTCTGTTTGGGATCAAGGGCTGTCAAAGGCACAACACTGGAGGTATTTGTGATCTATAAAAGCAAGGTGATATTTTACTTTGGTCATGGAAAACCCCAAAAGTCTTTTCTGATACACTAGAAAAGCCAAACTCCAATGAGACCTATGATTCCTCAGCACTGTCTGCATGAATATTTCTCATCCCATAGTACCTTTCTCCTTGAGCTGCAAAAGGATGTGCCTCCATCTGGACAATCGCTGAGGAACTGACCCAGTTCTCGATCCCTTTTACTTGAAAGAAAACAAATGAAGTACAAAAGGCATTAGATTTAGAACTAAAGATTGTACAATACATGTTTGGATGATTTTCTTTCTTCAGCTCATCTCCTTTGTGTGCCCAAAAATCTGCTGTTGTCTTTGAAATGTAGTGGGTAAACTCCAAACTTCAAGATTCAGCCACGGGAACTTCAGACATCCACCTTGCTTGACTTGATGAATGACTGAGGAACCAAACACATTGCTCTTGTTCAAAGTTTCATGCAAGCCAACCCTTCATGGCTGCTACTATCTTGGCCAAAATACAGCCTTTTTTGTGAAAATATTATCAGCTTTAGAGTTGGTACAGTATTCTGGCTTTTCAGAAAACAGTGACTAGTCCAGCTGTCTTATATCTTAAGGACTTCTATTATTAAGAAAATAATAAAAACATCCCACAAAACAAAGATAAGATCTGCTTAATGTAAGGTTAGGAAATACAACAGCTTCCAAGGATGCTTTTCTGAGGATCCCCAAACATAGCCAAGATCCTCTGCCATGCCTCCTGTTTCCTGAAGAGCTGATTAAGCAGAAGATAATAAGAAATTCTTTTTCAGCCTTCACCAACAGACAATTGACTTTTTGTCTCTGCTTAGCAGTAGGCTGATACTGTTCTTACTGTTCTTTCAGAAAGTACTCGCTTTCAGACCCAAAACTTTATCATTTGAGAGAATGTGCCTTCATTTATTAATGAGATGTATGTCCACCCAGGAGACTTTTCCTGTTGTCCTCACACCCCATCACTGTTTGAAAGCTCACTGAATTCTTTTCCAATAGTTTTTGAATTTATGCATTTTTGTTCACTCTGTCCAAGTAACAATTTAGTTTAGATAGAGTGTAACCATGGCTGAATAAAGAAGGCAAAACAGTCATAAGAGTTCAGTCACTGAGCAACTAGTATCATTACTCCTCTCCCCAACAGAACTTCCTCTAGGTCAAAGCAGCTGGAAACCCACACTGAAGTTTCTGTTGACTTAAGCCCAGTATGGCAGATCCTCTGGGATGGGTTTTAACCTTCTTCTAAGAATATACAGGTGATTTTGATAATTCCTGAGTTGAAGAAGCATCTGGATGATGCACTTAGTCACATGCTCTGACTTGGCTGGTCCTTTGTGGAGCCAGGAGTTGGGCTTGATGATCCTTATGGGGCCCTTCCAACTCAGTATATTCTATGTATCTATGATATTAAACATGCCTATCATGGTAGCCCCTACATCACACACTTCAGCATTTCAGAACAGCCTTCTACTCAAGGAGTCTGATGACTTCCTGATGCACTTTTATAAGTGAGCTCCTAAAGCAGCATTTTCATCCTCACTGTACACTACTGATGGATTCTGTCAGCATCTTGTGGAACTAATTGCCTCTCTTTTGAATTGACATAACCTTCTAGACAGTATGTGGGAGAACAAAGGATGGGAGGGTTCTCATGGATCACCAGGGCTGCTTCTGTTATCACAGATGCAAATCTAAACTCCGTTAACTCAAAGTAAGAAATACAGCATGCTTGCTAAAGAAATACCAGCTATGGGTCCCTGAGCCAAGATAAGCTTGAATTTAAAACTGGATCCATATGAAAGTATCTTGATCATGAGAAATTTAACAGCTTAACAGTTTTAGTCCCAGTGACCATGGGAAAAGGTAATACACAGAAAACTAACCAGCTAGGATGCTGAAAGAACTTGTACACCCCTCCCTCTAAATGATTAATTTCTCAGCTGAAATCCCCCATGAGGCTGGAAGTCAACTATTACAGCTCTGGAATGTGAGTAACCCTCAATTCTGCCCAGCTTATCAAAAATCCCTGTCCTGCTCCCTCACCTCTTACATTTCTTTGGTCTCATTATGCCTTTAAAGGGGGAGCTTGCTACTAAAATCCCACTTGGGTTAATTTGGCTATGACAGCTTGACAGCTGGAGCAAGAGAAACAGAAGGAAACAGAAGGATTCTCCTCAGCAGAAGGAAACTATCCTGGTAATTTAATCAGCCCAGTTCTCCCTATGCAAAAATCCCATCAGGAACACAAGTGAGAGGTATCTTAGAACACACAGATGAGTTATTCAGTGGAAACTGAGAAGAGAGGAGAGAGAGAGAGAGAGAGAAAAGGAAGAGGAGAGAGAGAGAGAAAATGAAGAGGAGAGAGAGAGAAAGGAAGAAAAGAGAGAAAGAGGAGAAAGAGGGGTAACAAAAAAGGCTAAGAAAAAAAAAAAAGAGAAAAAGAGAAAGAAAGGGGAAGAACTCTGAATTTCCTCTTGCATCATTCTTTAATAGCAGGTCATGATTAATTGGACTGCTGCACCCACTGAGCTTCCCTCAAGGTAGGCTTGGTCCCATAATCCAAACCTGGAACATTTCATCAGCTTCCTAACACCAGTTAAGATTTTCTAGGCAGGCCACAGAAGAGAAAGTAGCCATTCAATAGCAGTAGTCCATTGCCACACTTTCCTATTACAAGCTTGTCAGCTTGCCAGTGCAGAGAACTTCTAGAACTCCTGATTGCTCTCTTCCCACAGAGCACAAAGCAGCATATTCCTTCAGAAGCTATTCAACCTCCCTTTCTTCTCTATGAGCCTGCATCTTTGAGACAATGGACAAGAGGAGGCGGACCACTTCCTCCATTCATTTGCTCAGCCTGCTGAAGCGTCAGATCTGTCTGATCTTGCAGCAGAAGCATTATCCTTTGTTCTGATCAGGTTGCACAAATAGCTGTGCTTGTCAGTCCCTAGAGCAGAGGGTTTTTTTCATGACCAGTATTACAGCTCACATAACACATTGTGTCCTGCTAAAAATGTTGCAGTTTGTTTTCCCCAGATCCAGGAGTTCTACAAAAATACCATTCAGTGTTGTGCACTAAGGAAGAAGGTGAAACTGTACTGCTGGCACTATTTGCATCAGGAAGAGTGTGGCCAGCAGGTCGAAGGAGGTGATCCTCCCCCTCTACTCTGCCCTGGTCGGGCCCCACCTGGAGTATTGTGTCCAGTTCTGGGCAACCTGGTATAAAAAGGACAGGGATCTCCTTGAGAGAGTCCAGAGAAGGGCTACGAAGATGATTAAGGGCCTGGAACAGCTCCCGTATGAGGAAAGGCTGAGTGAGCTGGGACTGCTCAGCCTGAAGAAAAGAAGACTGAGGGGGGACCTAATTAATGTTTATAAATATCTTAAGTATGGGATGCAGGGGGAATTGGCCAACCCCTTTTCAGTAGTCTGTGGAGATAGGACAAGGGGCAATGGCTGTAAACTGGAGCACAGGAAGTTCCGCACCAACATGGGGAAGAACTTTTACCCAGTGAGGGTGACAGAGCCCTGGGACAGGCTGCCCAGGGAGGTGGTGGAGTCTCCTTCTCTGGAGATATTCAAGACTCATCTGGACGCCTATCTGTGCAATATGTGTGCAGGCTAGGGAGCTGCTTTGGCAGGGGGCTTGGACCTGATGATCTCTCGAGGTCCCTTCCAACCCCTACGATCCTGTGATTCTGTGATTCTGTGATGTGTATCCCAGCCAAGTAAGCCAAAATATTTATAGCCTCACCAAATGAGCCCAGCGTCATGAGAAGCTCATGAACGGCCTCGAGCTGAAGGAGTTACAGGGGTGAAGGAGGATTATGACTCCCAAAACATCCCACCACTTCTCTACAGGTTAGGCACTCCCCATGCTGATGAGCCACAGCTACCTTGACAGGTCCTGACAGCTTACGTCTTCCCACACAAACAAATTGGGCTGGCCCAGCCACCCCCACTGCTGTCATGACATACCTGTGCCCAGAATTCACACCTGGACTGCTTGCAAGCCATCTGCAACTGAAGAGACACAGGTTAGCCACTGCCAGGTTATATAAATATTCAAAGCAGTACACCTGGTAAGCCTGCATGGACAGAAGGAGAATAAATCACAGCGTACACTGACAAGAGCCATGAGCTCTCAAAAGGTTACAAAGCATGGCTTTAGTTTTCCCTTCCCCCTGTTCTACCATAATACACAGTACTTATGAAAACAGTTGCTATCACACATCCTTCCTTTTCCTTGGGCAGAAAATCATATTCACCCAAAAACACAACCTGTAGGTTCTTCAGAACTTCAGCCTGTCAGTACTCATTCAGGCTGGAGGTTGAACTTTATCTAGTATGTAAAAATTTCTTTTATTTTTTTGCCTAAGTGTTAAGTATGTACACTGTGTTATCTCCGGTACCAGGTAAAAGCTTGAATCTCCATTTCTGGCTTCTAGCCAGGATTTAAAGAGGGAAAAAATTGCTAATCCATGGTTTGCAATGAAAAAACACCTACCATAGGGGAAAAATCCTCCTGCCTTTAGCCAAATCTAATCTAATCTAATCTTTCCTTACAGCTATAATATCACTCTGAGTGCTTCACTACCTAACTTTAGCTTCACATATGGAGCACAGGGAATTACTGATACAAACCTTTTCTATAAGGCCAGTCTGAAAAAAAACCCATAAACGGGTCTGATTAACGGTCTTCAGTTTGCAATCAGAATCAATACAGTTCCATGAAGATACTGATATTTTTAGTAACTACTATACCCTCCAAAATACAACAGCATTATACGATTTCTGTTTCAGAAAGGCTTTGACTTTCCTTCTATTATCCTAGTCTTGCTTTAGCACATATTTTATATTAGAATGTGTTCCAGGAGGCATATGGCAATAGAACTAGGTCAACCATTAACCAAATAACAGGAAGCTGCTCTGCAGAGCACACCCTTCAAAGCTTGCTTAATGAGCTAGCTCTTCCAAACGTGTCCTTCAGTAAGGTTGAAATGAACAGTTCCACAGGATTTTCTTTAAAGTCACAAGGTCAGCCAAGTTAGGTGGTTTCTGGACATGACAGATTCTCAACAGCCATTCTGAAGTGTAAAGGCATCTAGGTCAGATGATAAGAGATAGAGAACACTCCACAATCAAGCATTGGTCCTTGAACATCAGAAACCAGTTCCAATAATTTCTTCATCTTATCAGTGAGCAGAACCCATCCCATCATTAATCTACTCCCACAGTTTCAGTAAAGAACACAGGAATTTGCCTTTGTAAAGATTGTAGGAAAGGTTTCCATCATGAGATAAAGAGTTACCATCTGTCTCCATCCATGCTTTCCTTCCAGAGGATGGCTAATTAAATCTTCCCAGATGAGTGTCAACTCCAAACACTTGTAAGGTTTGAAAAAGGAGACTGATATTAAGACTTGCAAGTCAGTGTCCGACTAAATTCATTTTCCCCTTGATCTTGTTGAGATACCTACAGGATTTATCATGATCTCTCAAATTGGGGAGAAAAAAATTCCAATATCGTTGTTCATACCTTACTTTGTTCCATCTCAATCCTATTGATTGTTTCTACTAAATGTTACATTCCATACTCTAAAGCAACTAGAGACACCCAGGCTTGAAATACATGTTGCTAGGACTCTAAGAAGCATCAAGTGCTAAGGACAGAATCTGTGACCAACAGTGGAGGTTAGAAAAAGTTCTGATTCATATGATACTGTTAACAGAGCAGTAGAGATGGACTGATCAAATTGTTTCTAAACAAATAAAAGATAAACACTTGCCAGCAGTCTACTTGAAGAGAATTTTGCATACAACAGCCAATGATATTCATCACACAACTAACTGTTGTGATAACATATCTCAACAGCAATGAACCCCAAATCAGTATCAACTTTTCAAACTCAAAAAAGTTGCCATAGAGCTATGTGACTACAGTATATATGGCTACTAATAATAGATTTCTGATACCCTCAGAAAAAAACGGATACAACTTCCTACCTATTTTGTCATAGTCTTTCTTTTGGACAATATTTCTACAAAGCAAAACATTCCAACATCTTGAAGTCTTTGGTTACTCAAAGCAAACCAATACCTTTCTAATGGGAAAGCATGCTGTGAACATACATCTCAAGAGTTTCCCCAGTAGTTCATATATATCCTTGTGACATCAAAACCAAACCAAAGAAACAAAGAAACAAACCCCAAAAAACTACCACCATATCCATCAGACATTCTCCTACAAGTGCCTCCACAACTGAGAAGTTCTCTGTAACCTGATGTTTATGAGATGGGAACTTAATTCCATCTTTCTGGTACTAGATCCTGATGGTCTACCCAATAATAATTCCAGTTCCAAATTATTAGACATGGGAAATGATGAGGCATCCGTGATGACAGAGAAAACAGTGTGTGTGATCATATGTCCCTGCAGATTGCTTTGTATCTTAAGCGACAGCTCCTTGCTGAAACAGGCTAACTCAGTGGAAGACTGCCAAGCATGCTGTGGTGAGATTATCATCTTAGTACTTATTTATAATAAACTATCTTCGTCAAGTAGCACCTTTTTTGGTATGAAAGTCAAGGACACTGTATTTTCTTTGCACTGTATAGATACTTTGTAAGAAAAGGTGCAGACAAAATCTAGAAGCATTTTTCATTTGCATATGGAGAAACACATCTGAAGAACATTCTCCAGTGTGTCTAAAAACTGTTCAACACCACTAGAAAAACAACAAAATTACCAGATACTAGAAGATAAAACCTACAAGGGAAATTACATGGAGAGACACAACAGACCAACCATGCCTCTTTATTTGCCTACACCCTTAATACGTCTGATGCTGAGAAAGCTACCACAACATGGAGCTAGCTATGGAACAAAAAAACGCTCTGTGCTGAGAAATGGTGTTCGAGTTTCACATAATTTTTCAGTGCCATTTCTCTGTGAGTGCTCTATGCAGAAGTGCTAGGCTGCCATAGCTTCAACCAAAAAATCTCCCAAATGGATCAAGGAGAGCTATGTAAAGATGAAGTTACTGCAGAACAGAGCAAACAGTCTTCACACACAAGCTACTTTTTATATGTACCCCCTCCTCCCATCACCAAATTGCAACTGAGAAAACATACCTGTGGGTTGACTACTCCCAAACTCCCACTTCAGTTCTTAGGAGCATATGAAGAAAATCATACCTTTTCAGGGCTACCACAAAACAGCATCTAAGACAAGGATTCATTCAACGGGAGCTGTAATATTATTCTTTGAAAATCCTGCTGAACAGGCAATAGAAGACATGAGAGCTCTGATTATGAAGTTTCACTCTGCCATGCCTGTCAGGAAGCAAACTCTGGTATTCTAGAGCTTCCCAGGTTGCAGCTACAAGAAGGTATCTCGAAACATTGTGGTTTTTTTGGTTTGTTTTTTTTTTTTTGGGGGGGGGGGTGGGAGAGGGGAGGCTGGGGGAGGAATCCAACAACAAATATCCCAACCCAGTTGACCAGTCTATGACTGAACTGACAGAAGCCATATCACTGGATTTTTAAGTTCACAGAATGCCTGGCAAGCTTACTTAGAAATTCTTTTTCTGCAGATTTAGACAGTCATGTAACAGCATTTGGCTTTTAAAAAAAACAGTGTCACAGTAAGTTGCCACTAGCTGTAACCAAATAGGACATTCCTTCTAATCAGAAAGCAGGAACAATTCAGGAGCTTTCTCCAGTTTCTTAGTAACTACAAAGTTTCAAAATCTACACAGTATCACTTGCAACTTTTCATACCTTTCTGCATTTTGTAGCTGCAGTACAATGTTCTCAAATGATTACAGCTTTTGAACAAACTGACTGCACTAAAGCCAAAAGGACCTACAATGAAACTTCATCTGAAGCTCAGGACTTTCACATGACTGAACTCTTCTTTTTCTCCAGATCTGCTTAGCCCTTCAGTCTCCCTCCAGCCCCTTTTATAATCCATCAGCCATGCTTTTGGAGTGCACTTCACTTGTTTAAAAAAACAAGAAATCACCAAACAAAACCAACAAACAAGTTCAAAAAGAGAAAGAAATTAAACTCTGCTGGGCTGAAGTTTTTAGATGACAAAGCAGAAGGTAATAATTTAATACTAAGTATTAAAGCAGCATAAAAGGACAAGAGGCAGAGGGGAAAAATCTATTTAGGCTTCCTGCACTGGCATGAAATGGCTGCTTTCCTTCTTACTGCCAGCTCCCATGCTTCATGTTGACATTACACATCCTGTACTGTAGATCCACCCCCATGCTGATGCTTGCCCAACAGAATTATCTCCTGCGTCACAGCAGTGGTAACAGAACTGCTGGCTCTGCAGATCTGAAAGCACCATTTCAATGCTTAATACATGTAGCGACTGGACACACTACCAGATACTCTGGGTTGGTTTGTGGCACTCTCAGCAGTGTGTTACTTGGCTTAAACTTCTGTTAACCAGATGGTCTGCTCTCCCCTTGGGACCAAACCATTAAGTTTTATTTTATTAATTTCTACCAAAATGCAGGGACCATTTACAGCACTTGTGTCTGGTTTATCTCAACAGGGTTGCAAAGATGAAAATGACCTAAAAATAACTGGAAATGCTGCTTCACACCGACAGAGAACAAGATCTTTTGGAGTAAATATTTAAATGATCTGCCAGATGAACTACCATAGCAGCATGAACCACATGGAGAGTGACTTGTATTATGTATACATATACAAGGTACACACTCCTGTCACTGTAAAAGAGACTAGGTTACAGTTTCCCTGATCAAAAGCACCAAAGCATCCAAAGCACAGGCACGCACCATATTATTATCTATGCAAACCAATCACTTAATCAAAGAAAAATGTGAAAAAACTTGGCTTCCAAAATGTCAGTTAGCAATTGGACTCTGGAAAGGATGAACATCATCTACAGGCAGCACATCAACATGAATGTTCTCACTCAAACATCCACAAAATCCTATTAAATCATCTCTCAAGGAGGTATCAACATTAACTGAAGTCAAACTGTCAAAGTCGAGTATATAACATACATACTCCCTCTGTCAAAGTACAAAGAGTGAGAATGAAGTACCACATGGATGAAAGTAATTATCTAATGCATAAACTCCCATTGGGTCTTGCAGATCAGCTACAACCATGCCCTCACATGCAACCACAAATGAACACCTCCTGTAAGTAGGTGGTAGTTGCTGAAAGCTAAGTGCATCTTCTATTCAAGATGCAATTTCCAAACACCTCACTGAAAACTCCACAAGAATTAGTCCATGCAGCTAAGGAATTGATCTCCAAATGTCTACTCACAGGAGAAGCTGCGGTGAAATTCAAAATCGGATCACAGTGACTATTCACATGAGTAAGTTTTTACAGTGTAAGAACTTTTGCCCCATCTTACTATTATCAGCCAAATTTAATACAGTAACAAGAAATTGCAATGGAAGCTGAGGTCTGACCTACTAAAAAGCCTTTGTTAATGTTCCTAACAGTGGCAATGAGGATCTATTAAATAAATAAATAAAGCATACATGCCTGCACACAAAACAAAATCCCAGGAATGTAAGAAGAATCCTGTAAAAGTTGCAGTTTTACTGCCTTCCAAGGAAAATAGGAAGCCAATCCACATAAAATCTAACCATAATAAATCACTAAAATCTGTTCTTCATGGCTACCACTACAGTGCATTGCTTCCAGAGCAAGCCTAGATTCACTGTTCAGATTGTTACACGTACACATTTGTCTGAGGCACTCTTCTCAAACTAAAGCTCCAAATCTCTGCAGGCTGGGGTATCAAAGTATGATTGGACAGCACTTCTATTATCCAACTTCTCACATGTGACTAACTTCTGCTGTGGAAGGAGATCACAAACCATCTTCTTCCCAACACTTGAGCAACTAAAACAGTCTTTTGGTCACCCATTACCAAAATTCTTACTCAGATCTGAATAGCCTTCCAATCTGTATGTCAACAGATCAGTAGGCATTGCCTTCAGCTCATAAGCATGCTGCTTATTTCACCTGTAAAGAGGATTAGATGTCTTCAGCACATCAAGGAAACAAGCATGAGAACAGACTGTGTGGCATTTTAGCTCTATCTTTAAAATTTCCCCAAAGAGCAGGTTTTCTTTTATGTCCCATTTAAGTGACTACCTCATCATCATATGACTAGCCTCCACTGCCATGACATACAAAACTTCAGTGTATGGTGACAAGCCTCCCAGAAAGTCATTCCACAACCTGAAACATCATCTACCCTTCAAACACACTAAAAATAGATTGCTCACCCCCTTAAGGTCTCAGCAGCCCATCTGATATTACAGTACAGTATTAACAAACCTATGTAGACATAAATTCTTAAAATAAATATCTTCAGAGATAAGACCAGAATATCAGCAAGCAAATTGTATTCCTGCACACCACTGAAGTAACATGGGTGAACGGGTGGAAGCACTGAAGAACCATGGAGGGCAATGAGCAGCATTTCATGTTCGTTTTGCAAGAGCACACCACATGCAACCTTTGGTCAACCTGTCTGTCATTCTGCCAAGCAACTTTTGACTCAAGGCTTTTGGTCTGAAAGACATTTTCTGAGTGCAAGCTCAGCAGTTTTCATCCGGTTCCTTGGGAGCACAACACAAAGTCTTGTATTCCTCCCCGCTCCACAGTGGAAGGAGAGCGGAACATTTGTAGGTGTGGAATGGAAAATCTGTTGTATTATGTTATCATCTCTGTAATCTGATCATTGTAAAAATAATTCAGGTTTACTCACTTATTCTTGCAGCTGGGAGACCCAAATATATTGACCCTCTCCTTCAGCAGCTCCAGTGAGAAATACAGTTATGCCCTCGGAGCCAGGGATTTCAAAAGGTCTCACACATGCCTTGGTAACCTGGCAGGATAAATCTGCCTGCTCTTGAGAAACAACAGCTTCTTCTCAACCTAACAGGGTGGAAACACACCAGGTGACAGCACCACCAAAGGGTTAAATACACCAGGAGCTGAGAGCCATCATGTATGCTGATTCACAACTTGGCCTTCAGTCATATTTACCTCCAGAAAGCCTCATAAAGTCCTTCTCTCCTCAAGTCCTGGTGCTACCGCACACTGGGCTGTTTTACACCATATGCTTGATCACAGACAAGAGAACTTGACCTCTATACGACCTGACACAGCTGAAAGCTGATATGTTTTCTCCCCCCTGCCCTCCCCCAACGATAAAAGGTCATTTAGACCAAAAGGAACCGGTCCACACTGATTTCAAGTTACATGAATTCAACTTTTGGGATGCACTCCTGGCCAGGAATCCAAACCTTTCTCACAGGGCTGCAAGACACAGCCATATGAGAGGGCACAAACAATTCAACAGTCAAGAAACTAATTAATCAGGCTGAGAGTTGTCTGGCTGCTCTCAATTTTCTATCAGCCATGTTTTAACATTTTTATACTTGTCAATATATTTATCTGAGCATGATAGAAGCACAGTTTCAGAACACACCAGTGCTGGAGGTCCTATATCCTGCAGCCAGAGCCACCCAGATGTAGACAAGGAAGGGAAACACTGAAATGCAAGATCAGAGCTTCTAATAAAATAAGGAGAGAAATCACTCTGAATTTGTTCACAGTGACATTTATTTATTTTTCTAGCAGTACTGCTTGTCAAACAATATAGAAGGACACAGGGCGACTCCTTATGGCCATTGCCTTCCAGACTTTGCTTCATTACCAACTAAACTAAGTAAATACTGTATGTATGTGTGTATATATATAGTTAGTTAGTCTCTTCTTCCATACTCACCATAAGCAACAACATACCTGAGAACATATGATCCATCAGAATGACATCAGTGACACAGAAACAAAGTGGTAGGTAACTATAGTTCTCATCTCCCAAATGTTTGCAAACAGTAGAGCAAGTCTGCTCCAGTCTGACATGCCAGAACCACTGTAAAAGTAGAGTTTTCTTGCCTACATATGGGTTTTTTTCAACATACATGGTAACAGACTCCAACACCAAGGTCTTGAGTTCAAATATCCGTGTTAAATTCTAATTATGCTTATTTTACTGGGTAAGTTGAAAGAATTAAAAATATCAAGGGCAAGATTTCAAGGACTGGACACTGATTTGTTGGTCTCTTTAGCATTCAGTCCGAGAAGACTAAAACTCTGTTAGAAAGAGCCATGTGCCCACAAATCTCGAAATCTTGTTGAGTCTATTTGGCACTGAAAATTCCAAGTCTTGACTTAAAATAAGTATATATCAAGGGGCCCTTCGAAGTTGTCTACAGAAGCAGTTTGCTCAACTAGAGATGAACACTCATGCCTGATTTGTTGCATTCACATCAAGACCAACATTCCTCTAAGCTTCCTCATAAGTTTAGCCCAGACTTGAGTGTCCACTCGGTTTAAAAAAAAAAAAAAAAAAAAAAAAAAAAAAAAAAAAAAAAAAAAGGAAGGAATAAGTTGTTTAACAGTTTCACCAATCCCCCTAGAAACTATTTGAGCTGTCAATTTAAGATCAAAAAGAGGAAGGCAGCAAGGTTTAAAAAAACCCACTTTCCAGCATCATCAGGCAGCTGAATTCTGGCATTTGGACCATAGCAAGGCCTTTATTAATGACCGTTTTTCCAGACAGGGACTAAATCAAAAGCCTTAGCAAGTCGAAGTCATTAGAAGGTAAATGCACCATCCTGCATGTCACACACTGGACCAAAATATTCCAGTACATGTAGTCTACCCTTAGCTACCATGATTTTTTAATAAATAAGGAGAAAACTCAAAGTATAGGCTGCTGGAGCACAGGTTCTGTGTATCTCATCCCCCCATTCCGCTCTTTTCCAGCAATGAGAGGTCTAGGGACAGAGTGTGGGAGGAATGTGTTTGCCTTAGTCCTGTGATAAGTAGCTATTGCATTTTGAAGCCATTTGCATGACAACAGTCCAATCCAGTATGACCCATCTTCTTCCCAAAAGGAATATCCTGTGATGCCTTCTTTCCACAACCACTGATACCACCCTGAAGCTGCATTATTTGAACCTTAAGAGCTGCAAGCGGGAAGGAAGGGTTTGCTCATTTGGGCAGTGCAAAGAAGCCCCTATTGTCCTACAAGGCCACGGAAACAGTGACCACATGTACATCAGAAGATTCCATTTTTAGCATCCTTCAAAACAAAGTCTTCTCTTTCACATTATCACGAGCACACTGAATCCTCAGTCTTCCTATATCATTCTCTGCAATGTCTGCTTTGTTTTGTCTTGAAAAATCATTCTCCTGCCTCTCTACCCCACGCAATTGCTCTATTAGCAGCAAGTTTCCACTACACATAATTATGGCATGCCTTAGCCTACTTTTCTGTTTGCTGAATAGCTCTGCCTATTTTCTACTTGTGCTGATGCTACCATTTACTTTTCCTGACACTCTAATCCTTGTATCCTTTGAAGGCCTGACTTCCTCCACCACGACAGCAGCTGGGGTTCTCAGGCCCCTTTCCAGAGCTTTTTAATAGCAACAGTAATGCCATTGCTAAATATCCCACTTCTTAATTTTCAGGTCAGCATACAGCCTGCACCTGTAACCAGTGCTGCAAATATGTCATCCAGTGCTGCAAGACCACCCCTTATCTAAATGACAAACAAGCTATTAATTGACTATTCCCGACACTGAAAGAAGGAAGAACGCAGGCACCTAGCTTCTCCCAAAGGCATGAATCTTCCCAAATTTTCTGCACAATGCCAATTAGATTGTTTTATCTTCCAACATGAAGAAATAACACACTTCAACCACTGAATTCTTAATTGAACTAGCTCAAAATGAACAGGAACAGTCCAGTCAATCAAGTGTTTTCTCAGAATTATTTGTCCTCAACACACTGGCCTTGCAATGATTGCTACCCTGATAAGCTCTCAGTAAGTCCTCCCTAATCACTCATGACATTGATGCTGTGCCTACAGCTCTTTATGCTGACATTATTAAACATGTATTCTTAAAGAGGCTCTATTTGACTCCACTTAAGAATAATGACTGCACATCCTGAGACCTCTCACTTCCATCTTCTTTAAATTACCAAATAAACATAACCCAATTGTTTTTCTCAAGGAATCTTACCCTCTTCCACCCAAAAAGCTGCTGTTAGACCAAGTCAAAAACCTACTGCATTCACCACCCTAGACAGTTGTCATGGAGGTCCATAATTATATCACAAAGACTAGCTAAATATGAAGAGGCTTTTAGATCAAGGGGAAATAACGGGCATAGCACTGTTGCTACATCTGGGACTGATGTGTTGATAATCAGTGTGTCTCAAAAATTACTACAAAGTTATCACAACCAGTGGAGAGGGAAGGATCTTTTTCAAACACTGCTTAAAGAAAAATTCCTTCAAGTAGTGATTAGGCAAAGATATTTTGAGTTACTACAGAAACATATACTGCCTCAAGCTGAAAAAAACAACTGTACCAAGATCTTCAACTTCTGAAGACATGAAGAGACACAGAAAAAAACTGAAATTGTAGATAAGACTGCATGTTTCAAATATAAGACAGCCGAAATAAAGAGCACCTTTTCCCCATCTCAAACTCCTTCTTTCAAATCCCTTCAGAGTTGTGTTCGTACTGAAGCTTCATAAAACTGAAGGGATGAGGGGCAGACTTTAGATCTTTGATATTGTTTTTAAAGTTAAGAGAACAAAATCGAACAAAACCCAAAACAATATCATATGACTTTTTATTTACTTGGGTTCAACTTGCCAAACACAAGCTGAAAGCGGAAGACTACTTCCAAAACTCAGGACACGAGTGAAGACTGGCTTCTATAAAAACTAGTCCCCTCATTTGAGAACCTCTACTAAAGCATTTTCACTACAACCAACAAGATAATTATTGTTAAGTTGAGCTATCTCCCTTCCTCCCCCCTTTTCTTCTTTCAGCACTGGCATACAAACCATGCTATTTTAACTTCTTTCCTGTTCTCCCAGTTCTTCTGGAACATTTTATTTTCAACAGTCAACTCATTTGGAGAAGTGCCATGCTGAAGTTCAACCGTTTACAATGTTAACTGTGTCTCTGCCAGCAACTGAAGACTTGCATCACACCACCTTCTCCAGCACCTCTTGATTAAACAATTCTGAGTTCCTCTCTCTGAGAGGTTAGTAGATGTTTAAGCAGCCTTCATTCTCATCATACACATTTTTTCCTTCAAAGTTATTCTCACTTTCTGAAGAGTAAGGTGGCATTTCTCATCCCCTCCTCAATTAACACTTCATATACCTTCTGCTCACCTCCTATGGGCCCATATTATATTTTAACACTACTTGAAAGACTTCCATTAAACAGACCTTTGCAGACAGAGTGCTTGATTATATAGTAGTCTGGAAGGAAGCACTATTTGAAAAGGAAGCAAGCATTTACACTGATGAAGGTCAACATTTTTAGTTAAAACAGCAATTAGAAGTTGTTGCTCGTGTCTTCACCAAGTTAACTAAATGATACAGTTCTGTCACTAGCAGCAGACCATTTTCATCCAGAACAAGGTCACAAAATACATTATTTAATTTCAAACTACAGTAATACCTGTGAAGAAAGCATTTACATTATTTTTCTACTGCAATTGATTGGAAGTATAGATAATGAAGCAAAACAACATGAAAAAACACAGAAACATATTGGCCTTTTCAGACCTTTCCTATCTGTCAAAACAGGGTCTCCTTCCTCTACCAGTATGATTCTTCAAATCACTTCCTTTCAGTATTTTACTGTGGGTTTTTGGGTACTACAGTTTTTGTCCCTATGTTTGCTTAGTGATAGCTCCATAACTGGGCAATGTTAGTTAATGAGTACTACACAGCTAATCACCAGTTTCACACTTTTAGGTCCTTTTGCTGCAGTTTCTTACTACAAAGCAGTGTTCATCTGCTCAATTAAAAAATTATCCACAACACCATGCAGAAAGTGGTAGAGCAAACTGAAGAAATCTCAATTTATACTGTAACTCTACATGTTGTTTGGAATAACAGAAAAAAACTGGTAGGAAAGACTCACACTTGTCTGGAAGTTCAAAATTTCAAGAGACATCTTCGGACTTTTCAGAAGTAACCTTCCTCAAATTGCACATTGTACTATTATAAGACTCTAGTTCTTCCCATTTCCTTTTTAAGGCTAAAATTAAACTTGTCCATTCCTTGGGGCCCAGAGTAACATCTGCCAGATGTCCAGACATCTGTGTGGAACACAGTTCTTCTCCAATAGTTATCTACTTACCAGCTCTCTTTTCAATCACTCATGTCTTCATAAAAGTCAATCATTCTTTAAGTCAAAGTTCACAACACTAAAAAATTACTTAGAAACTCAACTTCTACTTGCAGTTGTATTTTGCTTTGCCAGCATCCAATTATGTACATGTATTCTTCACAGTCTGAGTATACACAACATATTTGCCATTTTCCTCTTGTAACAAAGTAATTTTTAAGGATTATGGAAGGAAATTCTAAACATGACATTTTAAATTTCTCAACAATGAACACAGTATAAGTATAAGGAAATAAAATAATGAAACGTTTTTAAAGCAGTGGCCCATAGGCTATGTGTAATGGGGTTGAGAAAAGCAATTAAGAAAATCAAGTTTATATACTGAAGAATAAGCAGTGAAAGTAGTTTCTGTGAAAGCTTGCACCATGAAAAAGTTCTGAGCACCCACAATTCAAAAGAAATTGAAAGCCAATGTCCAAATTAAGAAATTTATGCCTGATTACAAGAAACTTTATAGTCACCACCATCTCATGAATTAAGATTATCTCTCTAATGTCCCTTCAAAACTAATGGGGTTGGGCCCTTATTTTATGTTAGTCTTGTTTTGGTTTTAAAAATGAAATAAGTCCCTCAGCTGATATTTTAACAGCAATGTGAACTTCAGTCTGTCTGGTCAGAACTACAGCAAGAAGTATCTTTAACAAGAATATCATTCTCTAAAGGCATTTCAGTCTCATAGTGAAGAAACCTCCCCCTGCCCTGAAATAACACGACTCTCTCTCCAACTCAAGCTATTGCAATGACATTTGGTTTTCTAGGGTGACTGTCACCACAGGGCAGGGGTAAGAGGCCCTCCCACAAAGATTCTAATCTTAAATCTCCAACTTGTTCTTGGACTGCAGACACCACGTTTAAGAGCAGTTGATCTGTAGGGTATGCTGTAGTGCTACTGAATTGACCTCTCAAGAAGTAAGAGTAGATTCACAATTCTGAACTGTTAAATACAAGCAGATATCTAAGAAGACTCCATACAGTCGTCTTATACATGGGATGGATATTTAGGATCCAGCCCAAACAAGCAAAGGTCAGTGGGAACTTTCTCAGTTGCTTCAGTGGCTGCTGATTTAGACCTGGTTGCAAAATACATCAAAGAACATCACCCCGGGGGTAGGGGCGGGAGGGGGGGGGGGGGAGGGGAGGAACAAAACAAAACAAAACACAACACACACAAACAAAAAACCCCCACAGTTAACCTGCCTCTTTACTTTGTCAAAACCTAAGATTAAACGTACCTGGTAGGGTACTTTTCCATGGCCCACTTCTGAAAGATGGAGACAACCACAGTATCTCAGGACTTTGGGTAACGTACCAGCAAACAGAACTTTAAGATATGCACAGTTGATAATGTAATATCCTTCCCAAATATATCAGATTGTATGCTAAACCATTTCTTCCATAGCACATGTAAAACAAGGGCATTGATTTTAACCTTGCAGCAGCTGGATCCCAAGTTCATTGCTGGTCATTGCAATGCTCAAATCTTTCTATTCTTTTGCATGTCTAGGAGCATGTTCTGAAACAGATTCACTGGTTCCCTATCCTCTCACTTACACCTTCCAGATGTAATACATTCCATCTTAAACTCTTCAGAGGAACCTGTGTATGGACATTACTGGTACCTTTCTATGGAGCTGTGCCTTCAAGCTCAGTAGCATTGCATTCTGGTATCCCCCCTCATGCATTTCAGCATATAGTTTGAATTCTTTGTGGAACTGCATCTACTATGCAACTGATGTGCAAATTTAGATTGGTGAGAAAAGAATGAGACCTGGTTTGAATCTACTAAAAATGGTTTCAGAGTAAAAGGTGCGTTAAAAAAAAGCAGACAAATTCCTGTTCAACTCCTATCTTGTTTTAAAGATCTTAGGTTTCCATAATGACATTAAAATCATTAAAAAAATGTTGGCATAAGTTTTCAGAAAAAAGTATTTTAAGACACCAAGAAAACATCTGTAAAAACTGTTCTGTTTTTTCCAAGACAATAATGTATGTTATGATGCTCTGAGGAACCTACTAAAAGCTTGTCAATATCATTTTAATGCAACCAAGCGGGGAGAAAAATTCCATCTTAATTTAAAATACATCCAAAAGAAGGAATGCTCTTGAAATCGGATGTTAAAAATCCCAAAAATCAGGCATCATCATCATCACCTAGAAAAAAATGACATTTCATGACATTCTCTGGAAGAACCTGAGTAGCTTCAAGCTGCATGTACTTACCTCCAAATGCTTTCAAAAATCTGTAAATATATGCATATACACATTATTTCTTTGGCCAACTGATGAACCTCCTAAATTCTGTGGTCTTAAACCACAGAAAAATATCTAGAAAGGTGACCTCCGCATGAAAGCATAAGAGCAAAAAAGCCTGAGGATGTGTTTCTCTGTGTGAAGGAGAATCTGAGCAATTTCCTCCAATCCTCATTTCCTGATAGCATGAAGTCAGAGAGAAGACCCATCACAATGTTGTACATTGAAAAAAACTGAAGAAACCTTAGGGGAAAAAATCATTATTTAAGCCAGCTACTGCCAGCAAAGCTTCAAAACATGGAGACATCCACGATGTTAGGAGCACTTCCCATCTCAGCTTTGTCTACTCTCTCTCTCCTCCATTTTCTGGTGGAGCTAGAGAACATGACATGGCTTACCTGACTCAGATCACAGCTCTCTGCCAAACTAGTCACTTCCTCTTAGACATGCAAGCAGCTTCATGAGACAAACAGACCCCCACAGACACACACACAAAAGCAGTAGCAGAAAGCACCCAAACTTGAAGGTCTTTCTCCTTCCAAACACAAGAAAAACGAATGAAACTTTTCCTTTTTCTCCCCCAAAAGAGAGAGGTGAGGGGGGGAGAGATCCTATCAGATCACAACTACATGAAGCTCCAGGAGGATCTCTCTGTGTGGAGAATAGAAACCACAATGCTAAGAGGAGCGGGGTGGGGAGGGGGGGGGAGAAGGTTACTCCAGAAGACATAAAGAGCCTGTAGACTCTGTATGTGTGCATGTGTGCGAGAGCGAGGAGAAGCTTTGTGTTGTGGAGCCTGGACTGGAACCAAAGCAGACAGCTTGCAAATGGAGGACAGGGAGATAAAGAAAGGGAAAGAGGGGGAGAGATAGGGAGAAAGCTGCTCCGGCTGGTTGAGAAAGGGGCAGGGGAGAAAGAGCCTTCTCTCTCCCCTGGTTTAAAGGTAGGGACATCGGGGAACTGAGCAAGAAGAAGTGGGCTCCTTCCCCTTCCTTTCTTCCCTTCTCTCTTTCTTTCTCTCAAAGGAGAGCACAAGCGTGTGTAATGGCTCCTGCTCTCCAGCTGAACGCTGTCCTCCTCCAAGCCACCTCCTGCGGGCACCACCAGCCCCCCAGCCCCGACGCCGCCGGGGACCCCCGCATCCCAACTCTAGGAGAGCCGCGGTGGGGGCACCAACGCCGGGGTGAGGGACCAGCCTCACCAGCGGCGAGGAGCAGGGCAGCGAGAGGAGAAGAGAAAGAGAGGAAGAGGGGGAGAGAGAGAAAGAAAGAAGGAAATAAAGAAAGAAGGGAAGAAAGAGGTCACCCGATTGCCTGGGTCGTGCCAGCACAGAGCTTTTCTCTCCTCCGTGTCTCCCGTCTCTGATCCAAGTCCACACGCACAGCACCATCCAGACCTCGCGCGCACACACACACATATCCTCTCGGGCACCCCCCACCCGAAAGCTCGGCTGATATCTCACTTATCTCCCCATACCACCACCCCCCCAATGCAACAACAAAAAATTAATTAACCGCCTTCCTCCTCCTCCCACCACCACCACCACCACCACCACCAGCACCTCCTCCTCTTCTCCTCCTCCATGCAAGAGACCTCTCTCTCAAACAAAACACCCCGCTCTCGCTTCCCTCTCTTCTTTTTTTTTTTCCTTCCTTTCTTCCTCCTTCCTCCGTTGACCGAATGAATGGATTTCAGAGGAAGGTGGTGGAAAGAAAGAAAGACAGAAAACCCCAAACTATATACATATATATATAATAAATATATATATATATATGCATACACACGAGAGATGATCTCTCCAATGCCAAACCGGAGATGGGTTTTAATTGCAAGAACTTACAGGAGCGTCCCGGCACTGCTGCTCTTGCTGCTGCCTCCTCTCCTCTTCCTCTCTGCCTAGCTCTTCTTCTTGTTATTGTTGTGGAAGTTGTTTTGTGAGTCTCATGTGCTCCTTGCCAGGTCTCAGCAATGGAGGATCGCCATCTTTCCCTGCTTTTCCCCCCCTCTCTCTTTCTCCCTCTCTCTCTCTCTCTCTCCTTCACTGGTTTGCTGCAGCTGCAGATGACCTGAGATATCCGTCTCTCTCTCTCTCTCTCACTCACCCTCTGTGTCTCTCTCTGAATAATGAGCAACCAGAGGGAGAGAGAGAAAGAAGACAATCTCCTCTCCTACCACACAAAACGCAAGAGCACCAGGGGGTGCAAGAATCCTTTCTAACAACAACAACAACGTGTAGGGGAAGAGGAGGAAAAAGAGAAAGAAAAGAGAAGAAAAGAGAGGAGGAAAAGGCAAGAAGAAAGAGAGGGAGGGAGGTGGAAGAGGAGGGGGGAAAGCAAGCAAACATGAGAGAGATCCAGGAGGCAGGCAGATGGAGGAGAAGATGGTAGTGATAGAGGAGGAGGTGTTGAAGATGAAGGAGATTAAGAGGAGGAAGGTGGTAACAAAAAGTTAAGGTTTGGGACACTGAATCACTCACAGGCCAGGGAGGAGGAGAAGAAGGGGGAAAGATCAGAAGAGCTTTCCCTTCCAAGCTGATGCCTTCACAAAGCTTCCTTTGCAGGAGCGCTCAGCAGCTCCTGCGATGCTGGGGGAGCTGCTCGGATGGAGCGCTCTGTTAGGTCATAGCTCTCTTCCAGCCATGGCAAAAACCGGTTTCTGCATGCAGATCTGCCCCTGAGGTGATCCCTCAGACACATCCATCTAGAGGCTAATCTTCCCTGAGCAGGGTAAAGAACATAAATGGAGCTGGAGGTTGCAAAGTATAAAACCAGATCTACCACGTGGTTGGTTTTTAATCCCCCTTCCAGCTCGCATTTGATGTGGAGAAAGGAGACTCGAATTGTCCATTTCTGGCACGTATTTTGAAGTCTACTCCCAGAAATAAAGACAGTCATCTCCAGGTTTTTTATTTCTCACAAGCATTTAGGAGAAAAGAGAGCTTGTACTACCGTGCACCAAAATCACTTCCTACATTGGTGAAACATTTTTGGCTGCAAAATATAATAAATAATTCTACTTAAAATAACTTTTATGCCTTCCAACACCTACTTGTCTGCTCCTTTGTGACTGATTATTTAAAACCGTGGAAACTAACGATCAAGGCTCACAAAGAAAGGTATCTTGGTGATGAAGGCAAGCAGGAAAAGACAAAGCGGCTGTAGCCTGCATTTTTATTTAGTCTCGTTTCTATTAAGCATTGTGCTGAGCTACTTCTTTTGCTCAACACCCCCCGCCCTCCCTCCCCCTCCAATCCTCCTGCAGCACCAGGTCAGATTCTTTCTAGGGTTATGTCTAGCACTGGAGAGTGTGTGGAGGAGGCGGGGGGGGGGGGGGGGGGGGGTTTGAGAGGGAGGATTAGGGGTTACGTGCAGACTCAGAAAGTCAATACACGGGAGTGAGGCAAAATCAATTTGAGTACAAGGGCATGACTGGTATTGGAACATCACTGGGATTTCTCGAGCCCTCAAGCGCTGCAATTTGCATGGGTGGAAGAGAGACTAGAACCACAAAGCTCCGGTTCGGGTGAAGGGGGAGATCCCTCCCCTGCTCCGAGGACGTTTTATGTGAGTGGTGAAGCTGAGATGATCTTAAAGAGTCCAGATTTTACTGGCTCTGGGAGAGGTCAGGCATGTTAGAACTTCATTGTCTGAACTCTCGCAGCTCAGCTGAAGACCAAATGCAGAAATGCTAACAATAGCAATAAAATAAAATAACAAAAGTCGGTCGCCCAGGTACTAGCCAAATATTAAACTCATGCACTCTCCGATCTTCCCATCTGCAAGACTGCCGTGAGTACAAAGCACACAGACAGGATCTCTCCCATTAAATCTTCTCTTTCTTTGAGCCGTGCAAGTTAATCACTAAACAGGAGAAAGATCTTCTCCCTCCTCCTCTCCCCTCTTTCCGCTCCCCCCTCCTCGCCCCAAACAAGTGCTGTGAGAAATAGGAGGAAGGATAATATCTGGGCAGAAGGAGCACTGTTGGATTTAGAGAATCCTTCTTAAGGAAAAGGGGAAAAAACATCAAAACTGGGGATTCCTACTAAGACTACTGGTTTCATGCAGACAAATGAAGCGGACACCTCCTAAGAAGCTGATAAAAGAACATTAAGGAAAAGGGAGGGACTGTCTTTACGGCTGCCAGAATGTGCATGTGTTCTGCCTGCAATTTTCTATAAATCATCCTCTTCGCAGGAAGAGAACGCCTGGGCTTTGCAATCTTTGACGTACCATCAACGCCGAGGCAGATAATTTACCTCTTTGTCTCTCAGCATTACATTTTAAATTAAAAAAAAAAAAAGAAAAAAAAGAAAAAGAAAATAAAAGAAAATAAGAAAATATAGCAACCACAAAACCCAAAACACCTGACTTCTGATCAGCCCCCCTCTAGGGAAACAACAATCCCATTTCAAAATGAAGGCTCTTGGGAGGAGTGGGCATCAAACCTCAGGGAAAAAAAGAAAAAAAAAAGAGAGAGATAAAGAAAATACATCTTCATGGAGGCAGGCTGGAAATGTTTTCCCGCCCTATCCCCCCAGCCCCGTCTTTTGCCGGGGGTCCCTCCTGCTCCGGTCCCGTGGGGGACCCCGTGCTCCGGCGGGGAGCGCGGGAGTCCGGCACCCACCCGGGGTCCCGAAGAGGAGGTCTGGGCGGCCAGAGGATGCCCGGCGCTGGAAGACAGTGCCGGCGGGTGGCACGGGGCAGGAGGCTGCTACCTAGGGGTCGGGTGGTCCATAACTTCCTCCCGCAGCCTTTCTGCCACTGCCATCAGCTCCCCTCCCCATTTTCCGAGTGCCGCCGGGGAGAGCCAAGAGCGAGGTGGACACACAGGGCTGTGAGACCCACCAAGAAGCAGCCACCAGAGAAAAGAGAGGGGGAAGCCTCCCGTGTCCATAGACCGCTGTTTTCGCACAGGAACCGGCGCTTCTGGCAGACGAGTCCAGTAGAGGCGAAGAGTGCAAGTCCAGGGGGTGCAGGACCCTCCGCGGGTGGTGGGCGGGCGAGGGAGAGAGTACTTTAGCTGCGGGACAGCCCCCCGGCTCTCCTCTGTGCCACGGCCGGCAATAAAGAGGTTAACCGTGCTTACAGTTCCCTGGTTCTAATTACCCCGGCGGGTTAACAGTCCCATTAAGGGGAATGAAAGTAGTTTGCACCTTTCTGAGTGCTGGCATTTGGGTCGCCGGTGACGCCAGAGGACGTCGGGGTGTAGACAAAAGCAGCGGTATCGGCTCTTCCAGGCAGCCCGGCTGCGGGACTGGAGCACGGGAGCGTGGACCAAGCCCGCGGTGGGGCTCAGTGTCCCGGCTCCCCACGCAGAGTTGGGAGGAAAGGGAAGGGAAGCGGACGAGAGGGGATTTTAGCTCCTCTCCGTCTTCCCAAGAGGAGTTGTGTGCCACGGCCGTGCTGGCTGAAGCCACAGGAAGGGGATGTTCTTGGGTTTGAATAAAAATGTTCTTGGGTTTGAATAAAAATTCAGTGCTCCCCCTTCGACCTGGGATAGATTTTCCAGCTCTTAGTCAACAGGAGGGCCTGAGGTGGGGGAAAAAACATCTTTCCAAACCCAGAAAATCTAACCAAACTGGGCCCCATCATTTCATCCCCAGGCCAGGTCTTCACTGCTGTGCAATGATTCAGGTTTTCATGGCTCTGGCTGGCACCAGTGTACTGCTCCTGTGGCTACTGGAAAACGATGGGTACTGCATAGTGAGCTCCACAGCAGCAAGGCCATGGGCAAAAGGCTGAGCATACTACGGAAAGCTCAATATGTGCTATTCTGCCTTCCCATTTTTTATTTTTTCATCCAAACCCATTGCTCCATGGGCTCTAAAGAGCTCCTCAGGATGGGAGAGTGGTACATTTAGTATGGACAATGAATACAGGCTTAGCAAGCAGGAGGTATTAGGAAAGCTACATGGAAAATAGGATGCTGAAAGCACATTTCTTTATACATCATCAGGAATGAGGCAGTGTTGTTAATATCTCCTCATAGAACTCTAAGTGGCCTCTTTTTTTCCCTCTCTGGATATGGAAGAGTTTCTTCCTTTTCCTGCAACAAGTTTGAGTGAACTTCCTATTTATCCTTTGCTTCTTCATGACTGTTGCATCGCACCGTCTACAAGGTTTCACAGTCCTTGTGCAAGAGGCAAGCTCAATGGAGAAGTGAAAAAAACTTTTCAGACTGCTAATAAAATTTGGAATGTTTTATTTCTGTCAGCACTTGGAACAAAGTCTCCAAGAGCAAGCTTTTCACTGTAAGACCACTTTGTTATCTGCAAGGATGTAGTACACATGTTGCAGACCGATAGAGAGATACATTTTTATGTTGCGGGGAAAGCTTAAGAGAAATATACTGGTGAGGACTAGGTTGACTATTGGAAGTCACTTCCTTATCTGATAGCTGCATTGTCTGTAACTGTTAGAAGTGCAGTTTTTGCTCCTTTGCGAAAACTCAATCTTCAGCAGTCAGGTTTGTGTGTAAACCCACGGTTATGTTTTATACCTGTTCACAACTTCCTGAGAAGCTCTAGTCCAGGACCAGGGACCAAGTCATTTTACAAAGAGAGCCAGCCCCACTCCAAAAGCTTTTTATTGAAGTGTGAGTCAAGAATGATGAGTATATGGTGTTGGAAAGCTGTGATAGACTTCAGGAAGGATTTGGTAGGCACCACAGGTCATTTCTCCAACCTAAAAGTATGTCTTAAAAGTGCAGGCAGCAGAAAAAGTTGTGTTTAGATCCCAATTAAACTCTGGGTAGAGTTAATGAAAAAAATTCCTTCAGTGTTAAGATTAACTGGGTTGGAACCAAAAAGAGCACATCCTTAGTAACTGAAACATGAATCACAAACAGCCTTAGAGCTTTAGTAAGTGATTTGTCAGTATATATACTCTTCAATGATCAGTTTGATTTAATAAAAGAATAAAATGCAGTCTCCTTGAAAGGGTGTTTTATCCATCACCAGAAGACAGGCAACAAACTGATTTTGTGGAAATCCGTAATTACCATGACAAGGGTTTGCTAAACAACTAAGAGTACATCCTGACTTCACTTCTTACTGTTAAAAAAACAGTGACCATGAAGCTTAATTAAATTCACTTTGCATTTTTTTAAATCTTTAGAAACAAAATATTCTCTGCTATCAGTGCAAATTAAGTTTTATGAAATTCAGTCCTTCCAAAGACACAGCTGGATTTAATTTAATTTCTGTGTGGGTTTAGATGGAGTCAATGAGATTGAAACTGCAATTACTTTACGACATCTGACCTTCTGGATCATGACAACTGTTTGCTGGTTAGTACAGGAACGTTATATCCCAACATGATATTTTACTCACCACAAAGAGACACTTTAAGAGAAAAACAGTTTGATTTTGTCTTCAGAACAGATAGGTGCTGAGTGATTTGTGAAATGCTTTTGAATTTACTGGCCAGATACAAATGGTCTCTGCTTATATTTACTAGTCATTTCTCAGTCCCCCCACCCGGTATATTTTACTAGATTTATGCAATCCAATACAAAGCTATTCTTACTTGCATATCCTTGAAAAATGCACTTTCCTCTTTTTTCTTTTTTTAAGATCTAAATGCAACACTTGCATCTCTTGATCTGTCTCTCTAGCAGTCTGGTATTTTAAAAACTTAAGGTCTCAAATGCCAGTCAAATAATTTTTATTCTGTATGTCCTATTCAACCTGTATAATATACAGCCTCTGATAGATTTGAGTTCCACTTCCTAGCCAGTATTTCTGACATCTAATTTTTCTAGAACCACCATAAAATTGAACAAGGCCATCTCTGGCTTTGTAGGGAAGTGCCTGGTGCTGCTGAATAATCTGTCTGGTATATGCAGTTTGATGACATTTTTATTGATACATTACAAATTTAGCCCAAGTTTCATTTTTTGAAGCAACTGCAGTAGGTATTTTCATTTCCCGTGGAAGCATTTCAGGCATAGTTGATTTCCCATCTTGCATGTCTTTGAAGATATAAAAAGGAAACAAAGCATTTTATCTCCTACTTTTGAATTACTTCATCTTACAGTTTATTTCCAAATGAAGTTGTTTCTTCTTCAGCTTTTGCTGAAGTCCCTGTTGTACATAACATCAGTTCCAGTTCATTTTCCCTGGGAGCATAGGGATGCTCGCTGCAGGAAGTTGAACACTTGCTGAAGTACATGCCAAAACTCCATTCTTCTAATGAATGTCATTTGGTTTGGGCACACCTTTCCTATCTGTGAGGTTGTAGCTACTACTGCTAATCTGGAGATGTTTTGACAAATGCCACTGAAGATGTTTCTTATGATCTTCAGTTTTTAACCAACACAAAAGGAAGGTCTTCTTCATCCATCTGCTGTCCGTTTATCTCTGATAAAAGATTGAGGTTGTCCTACACCCATGTATTTACGGCACTTTTTTTCCCATTCCACGTCTCCACATGATCAGCCAAATCCTCACTGATGTAATTTGGCTGGCTTCATTGACTCCAATGGATATACTGCTAATTTGAACCTTCTGCCTGGCTCATTCTTGTATCTAATTGGGTTGATAATCTTTACAGTTACTTTCAGTAGTTCAGATATTTCTCTTTTTACTTGTAGATATTACATGCTGAATTACATGTTTTTCTCCATTGATGTTTTTAATGTGATGCATTGATGCCTCACAAAGTGTTACTCTGTTGTTAAAAGTTACATTTCACTTCTGCTACCCTTTCTGATATCTCCAGAGTTGATTCAGTTCCTAATGTCTACCTTGACTTCATATATTTTAAACTACAGAATTTTGCTGAGTTTCTTTCTGCACTAATTTATTTCAATGTGGTATGTTTCAAAGGAGCCTTTCTTCTGTAATATCTCATCTACGCTAGTGCTGTGCCATTTATGAGATGACATTGTTTCCAGTTTTCATCTGTACAGCTAGCTGTTGTGTTCTCTAGAATTAAAGAGACACCATTTGTAATGTGAATGTATATATTTGCAATGACCATTAAATACTGATCTAGTCAGAGATGGGCAGTCATGTTGTCATGAAAGACAACCACATATGTAAGAAGGTGGGTGTAGATTTCAAAATATATTTCACAATCTACGCCCATTCTTACCTGTATTGAGATTGCCTGTAATAAAGTCAGTACACTAACACATGGAAATGGCTTGGTGTGTTTTGTTTCCTTTATGGCAGCACCATTTAGTATAAGAAATTTCAAGCTCTTTTATGGAAACTCAGGCTACATTTCAGCTTCGAGGTGACTAGGTGGATCCCATTAATAGGGAGAAGGTAGGACAAAAAAATAGATGCAAAGAAGGACACAAAAGGAAGTCCATAAATAGTACCAGTACACTTGGAAAAAATTCTCACCTATAATTACAAAAACATTTCAGCATCCCATTGTGTCTTCAGAAAGGTAACAATTATTTATACATATCAGTCTCTATGTAAATGCCACCTGTCCAATCAATATATTAATATTTGAATTAATTTCAAAAGAAGATGGCAGAAAAAAAGCCATCATTTCCTCAGTAATGAACTAATTTATCTGAAAATCTGACAACTGCAAGTGGGTGGTACTCCTTTCTGTGTAGTCTTACAAAAGATATCGCTGCAATCAAGCTGGTACTTACTATTCTAATAGTAAAACATGCCGAGCATCAAAACTTGACATAGAATGTAATGAGAATTGATATGATTGAGCAGAGATTTAGCAGATATGTTACTTGTATTATTGTAGCATGGTTTCTGCCCTGGGTCTTGAAATCTTTACACACACATTCATGTATGCATGCACTCACATACTTGACAATTGAAACAAATTCTTCTGGAGAGTGTGCCTTAAGAAAGGTTTGGAGGAGAGAACAAAGGAAATATGGCTAATGGAAGGAGAATGATCTGATTTTAAATATCCAAGCAGAAAAGGTTGTCATGATATGTGTACAGTGTCTGTTCAACAGGATCCAATTGAACTTTCTTGGTCCTTCTGGTAATGTACTGCAAGCAATAGGAAGGAGTTCAGCCCTGTTGAGTCCTTAAAAATAAGAATTAGGGGGGAAGCAAGGTGCTGTTTAAAGGGGAGGGTGAAAGAGGGAAAGTGGGAAAGAGGGGGGAAGGTAATGGGAATTAAAGGGAAGGGAAGGGAAGGGAAGGGAAGGGAAGGGAAGGGAAGGGAAGGGAAGGGAAGGGGGAAGGGGAAAGAGGGAAGGGGGAGGTAGAAGAAGTGAGAAGTGAGAAGAAGGAAAAAGGGAGAGGAAAAGGAAAAAAAGGAGAAAGTGAAAGAGAGAAAGAAGAAACAGGTAGGGAAATGGAATGGAAAAGGGGAAAGTGAAAGAGAAGAGGAGGGGAGAGGAGGGTAGGGGAAGGGAAGGGAGAGGAGGGAGAAAGAAAAAGAGAAAGAAAAAAAAGATGAAAAGTTAAAATTTTAAATGACTGTAAGTAGTAACCAGAGAAGAGGATTTAGGAGAGTACTGAGATGTAGCTGGAATGATGGGCTGGTATTTGGCAATAATATCTGGGACAGATTGAAGGATACATGGCAGGTATCAGGAAATCCAGAATAACAGTGATTGTAGCAAAAGAAATCAAGGCAAAGGTTTGCCACAAAGAAATTAACACCTTTAGCGAAACAATTTTTGGATAAAAGAAGTTGAGGGCAACAGTAAGCTTGCAACCCTTCAGAATGAAATGTAAGTGGAGTACATATGCAGGGGATATAATCAGGTCTCTGCTGCAGCTGGTTAGACCAAATTCAGTTGAATTTGAATGGAAAATTATTCCCTGACTCAAGACTGGATTATCATAGATGTTGCTGCTTGCCTGTTCTGTTCTCAGGTGGTGATTTTTGCTGCGGGTGCTGTTGCCTATGGAATCTTCTCCTTGACGCCCCATTGTTCTCCAAGGGTGTATGTTGTGTAATGTGTTTCTAGTCATTGCAACTGCAGAGGAAAGTCTGATAAATGTACCTCAAAAACTAGCTGATGCAGGTACTTCTGTGTCTGTAAAGACCCTGGAGCAATAGCTTCAAGAAGTTTGAACCTTCTCATTCATCTCAATATGTTCTTAAATTGTCATTCTTCACCTTCTAACTTAATAATTGTCTTTACAGCTGGCCCCGCATTTTAACTGTTTCCCTTTTGATCATTTCACAGAAGCCCTCTGAAGTTTTTATTCCCTAATTTTGAACTGTGTCTTGTGCCCTCCAGGTGAGAAAGTCTAGAGCTACAATGCTATCTATTTTCCCTCTCGACAACTTTCAAGCTGCAGATGGGAATTGCCAGTGCAAGAACCATGGCATACTAGAAAAAAACCAAACAGGGACTCTGGTAAGTTAATTGTTGTGCCTACCTACTTAATTGTCCCTTGGATTAATGCACTGAATGATTAATTTCTTTTATAGTTAGTTAATTATGGATTTAAATATCTTCAGTGTAAAATCAAACTGCCATGTAATTTCACAGCAACAAGAACCCTTTGGCATAACAACATAGTTTTGGTTTGTTGGTGAGGAGACATGGAGATCTAAATGTCTTTCTCCTTTTGATCTTACACTCTCTGGGTTAAAAGGTTGGTGTTAACCAGTTGTGTTCCATCAGACACTACCTAATTACACTGATCAGTTCACAACTCTTTAGTATCGTACATATTTATTCAAACAGCCATCTTTCTCTTCCTTTAAGTTAAACAATTGGTCTTTATCCCTTGGGCGTGAGGACTGAAGAACATATACAAAGGAAGCATGAGCCATATGAGATGGACACTGCCATTCTTGTGAAATGTGCAGCTTGTGTCCAGGGTTCACAGAATCACAGAATCGTAGGGGTTGGAAGGGACCTTGAGAGATCATCAGGTTCAATCCCCCTGCCAAAGCAGGCTCCCTAGGACATATGGCACAGGTAGTTGTCCAGACAAGTCTTGAATCTCTCCAGAGAAGGAGACTCCACAACCTCCATGGGCAGCCTGTTCCAGGGCTCTGTCACCCTCACTGTGTACAAGTTCTTCTGCATGTTGGTGCGGAACTTCCTGTGCTCCAATTTGCAGCCATTGCCCCTTGTCCTGTCCCCACAGACCACTGAAGAGAGGCTGGCCATTTCCCCCTGCATCCCATACTTAAGATATTTATAAACATTAATTAGGTCCCCCCTTAGTCTTCTCCAGGCTGAACAGTCCCAGCTCACTCAGCCTGTCCTCATACGGGAGCTGTTCCAGGCCCTTAATCATCTTCGTAGCCATCCTCTGGACTCTCTCAAGGAGATCCCTGTCTTTTTTATACCAGGGAGCCCAGAACTGGACACAGTACTCCAGGTGGGGCCTGACCAGGGCAGAGTAGAGGGGGAGGATCACCTCCTTAGACCTGCTGGCCATGCTTCTCTTGATGCACCCCAGGATCCCATTGGCCCTCTTAGCCACCAGGGCACATTGCTGGCTCATAGCCAAGCTGTCATCAACCAGGACCCCCAGGTCCTTCTCTGCAGAGCTCCTCTCCAGCAGGTCATCCCCCAGCCTGTACTGATACAAGTGGTTATTTCTTCCCTGGCGGAAGACTCTACACTTTCTTTTATTAAACCTCATCTGGTTTCTTACTGCCCAGCTCTCCAGCCTCTCTCTTCACAAGCCAGAAGGACTCCAGTTTTGTAGTTACCATGCCTATCTGTCAGAATTCATTTTCCTTGGTCTTCCCTAGCAGGACTGAAAGCTGTCTTTGGACTTACTAGCTCCAAGATGGCCACAGTTTAGCCTGATGAATAAGCCTAGCCAACCTTGTGTCTTTCCTCTCTCATAAGGATTTCTTTGCCTTGTTAAGGACTTGTTTACACTGGGAAACTGACCAGCCAAGCTATAGCAGTATCATTATTTCAATGTAACCAGTCTATTTCCTGTATAGACAAACCCTTAAATTAATCTTCTTGTCTGACCCACAGCTCCAGTTGCAGAAACCTTGGAACCTGTTTTGGAGTCTTGTTCTGCTCCTAGATTATGATGTCTGCCAAACCTTTTCATTTTGCTCAAGGTTTCCTGCCATTTCAGCCCTGGAACCCATATGATCCCAGATCTTTTGCACATCAGCCAAGACTCTTCAGCCAAGCCACATACATCTTGCCACCAGGATGCTTCTGTTTTTGCCAAGCTCAAAATCCTTCTCTGCTCTTCTGCCTGCAGATATCTAACCTTGTTCAAATGTGAACAAGCTGAGCAATGGACAGTTTGAGGACAGAATGCATGCTTGAAGTTGAAGAACTCTATTTCTTTTCCTCCTTGCTAACTTTCATATGGATGGATGTAAATGTTCCTGCTCCAGAAAGAGCTGTGATATAAAGGCACCCATACATTCCAGTGTCTCAGATGCTACCTGACGAAATACAGAAACTCTATCATTCCTTTTCAATCTATTTCATAGTTTAAGCACCAGACACTGATTTAATCAATGTAGCTCTCTGCAAACAGTAAGTGAAGATGACATTCTTTCTCCTGCACTCTTTATTTCATGGTTTTCTACATTCTTTATTTTTTGTTTTAGTTTATTTTACTCATTAAATTATTAAATTACATGAAGAAAACAAAAAACTACCTAACAAATATGCAGTGATGCAGATGTACAGACAGATGTGTATTATGAAGATATCTAAATGCAAGTCAGGTATGCATCACAGGGTGAGTGGACTTTTTTATTGACTTACTGTAATTCTCAGTTTTAATTAGTCTTACACCGTATTCCTTTTTTTTTTTTTTTTTTTTTTGTAAGATTCCCAGCCACAATAGCAAGAGCAAGCTTAATGGAGATTTTAGCATTGTGGACATGCATTGTAAAAAGAAGATTGCAATAGACACCCAATTTTCACTGTATAGTAGTAATTATTCTTCTTGCTATGTAGAATTCAACAGTACAAAAGAAACCAACTGCTTAAATGCTCTTAGGAAGGAAGTGTGGCAACTCCTGAAGGCTGTTGGCTTGTCCCTTCACTGGAGAAAAAACTTACTGCTGCACCAAGATCACAGTCTGGGCTATTTTCTTCACAATTTCAACCATATTTCTACCAAATATTGCAAAACTACCATACTGTCAGGATCTTCCACTTCATCACAAGTTCTACTAAAGCTTGACTACTGATTGTTACAAAGCTTAAACCTGCCAGCCAGCTCTTTCCTCTGTCATTTGCACCAGCATTTGAGGACAATGAGCAGACTTCGCTTGTCATTCATAAGGATCTGCTTTAAAATAAGGTCAGCTAGCCATAGTCTGTGGGACTCATCTCCATTTGAAGTCAAGGAAGGGAGGTCTCCCTAATTCCAACCACGTCTTTCATCCTGCTCTGCTAACCATTCCTTGGCAGCTCTTTTTTCTCCACTGAGTACTCAAGGTTGAAATCAGGGCTGGGAAGGGCCTTGAAGACCAAAGAACTGACCTGGAACAAAGTGTTGGAACCAAGTACTACAAAGATGAGTAACAGTGTGTCTAGAGGTCAATCTAACCTCTTCCTATCTCCAAACAAAAAAACCCAACCCAAACCAAACCAAAAAATTAAATGCCTACCTGAAAGGTAAATAGAGATTTAAAAATTTGAAATTTGAACACTGTTGATTATTTTCATTGGTTTGATAAGAAATATTCTTTCAAGTGAGGACAGAAATTGAGTTAATCCCATTCCCTGCCACTGGCAGAATGACTCCCTTCTCTGGTCTTGGGAACATAAATCACTCTCTATTCTCGCCTTTCCTCAGAAACATAAGAGGACAAGATGCAGTGGCTTTCAATAGATCTTCCCAAGAATGATAGGTATATTGGGTCACTTCAGCCATGCAATGAAACCAAATTAAACCTGTCCTAAAGATTTAAGAAACACACCACGTAAAACTGCCAATGAATTTTGGCACTTCTTTTAGATTGCCATTCATGAATGGCTATGTTGTGTTAAATAAGCATCAGATAAAGTTGGCTGGAAAACATACTTCTGGTTTTATGAGAATTTCAATATTTTGAAATTGGGTTTTGGTTTTATTCAGAAAAGGAATTTAAAAATTCTCATGAATATTTCAATAATAATTTAATTAATAAATTTTAATGATTTTTTTTTTAAATTAAAAATAACCAAAATCTTAACATAGCATTTTGGTAAAATTGTGTTTTCCAAAGAAAACTGTTAACTCAAAAATAATTTAAATAATTCTTGTATGCGTGTGTCTAGCAGTAAGTGACAAACAGACTCCAGCTGATACAGTCTTAAAAATAATTCATTAGCAGCATATTAATGGAATCCCAATAACATACTGATAGCTGAATAGGTTGTTTGGGTGTTTTTAAAGCTCTTCTCTAACAGAGGTTTGAATGGAAGAATAGTTGTGCTGAAATATTTTCATTTTAAAATATTTTTTTGGTGACTAATAAGGTGGTAATTTGAAAACTTTTAAAACATTAATTGAATATTTTCACACCATTTTTATCACATACACTTTAGAAGTTATTAACATCCTAGCTTGTTAAAGAGATTCATTCCCTAGTGTATGAATTTTGGAAAATTACAACCACAGTAATTGATGTATATAGAATTATTCAAGTGGAATTTGTATTTCATTGATCATGGCAGATTTGGTAGAAGCATTTGTATTAGAGTTATATAAGCAACTTCAGTATAAAATTGATGTAAACATCTTAAAAATATCAGGTAGGTATGGCTGATGCTGAAGACATACTCACTGAACGGAAGTTTCAGAGGAAAACATCAAAATGAGGTTGCTTACCAGTATATTCAAAATAATGAGAGAAGAGGAGGAAAACAGGAAGGTGAACAATCCAAAGTTTGAATTACCACAGTTAAGTGGAGTTGTAATAAGGGTGAAACAACACAAAAGCTAGACTAACCCTTTCAATAACAGTGTTGCCTGAGGAAACATGCAGTTAGCAGGAAAAGGGTGTCTGTACTCAATTTAAGGCAGAGGTGGATTTGGCTGAGTAAGAGAATAAAGAAGGAAAGGAATAATCACTAACTATTTACCTCTGGCAGCTGTAAGCACTTTACTTTTACTATGTGTAGCGAGGAGCAGCACAAACCATCTTTGGTCTGTGTGCTGCTGCTGCTGTTGCATTGCTTTCTGTACCAGTTTGCAAAGCATCACGTCTGCTGCTGCGTCTGACACTCCAGAGGGCCTGATGAATCCAATGCTCACCAGTGCCCACAGGTCCTGTCCTTTGGCAATTTCTTAGATTGGGTGCAGGATAGTCTCTGGATATTGCATTGCCAAATACAGGAAAAAAATTGTGGGAATATGAATTCTAGCCCAATGTTTCATAAATAAAAGTGTCCCGACTTGTGATCCTCTCCTCTTTCCACCCAACGTTTTTCAGCCCTGACACTTTTGTCACTCATGTTTGGTTGTAGAAGTGGTTGGTGTGACAACAGGAACTATGGGTTGCAGGGGATGTATCTACTGCACTGTGCCTGTACTCCAGGTTGCTAAAGGCAAAGTAAGATTTTTCTTGAAGATCAAAGGCTTCCTGTAGTATGATCTATGTCTAAAAATGTCTTCATACACATCATGAGCTTGCACCTTTCTGATTCATTGCTGTTTTAGGGAACTGCTCGCTCACTACCATCTAAACAATATATGTAGTGAATCATTCATTTATTCCACTCAAATGGAAAACTTTCCATCATCCACAATGGTGTTTGAGTCAAACCCTGACAGCCTGATGCATCCACTCTTTCTTGCACTGAGTAATGCTTCACTTTGAGTGAAGTCCACTGTTCTTGCCAGCACCTTCTGCCACCTCTTCCTCAGCTCAATCACTGGCTTCTTGTCTTTCAGCTGCATGGTTTGAAACACAGCCTGCTTCAGGAGCAGAGAATGGAGGGAGAAGCATCCCTGGTTTTCAGTGGGCCCCTCTTTGATCTTAGCCTTGCAAGCAGGGACAAGATGCTTTCCCCTCTCACCTCTTCCATGACCCTGTTTCTTGTCTCACCTACAAAAGCCATCAAATGCTTCAGCACACAAAGCAGCAGGACGAGTAGAGTTATGGGCTGCTTGTTAGGGTTTTGAGTGCATTTTCAGATTGTTATTTTTTTTCAAAATATTATCTCCTTCCTGCCATATCTGTAGCCAAATTGAGAAAAAAAAGTTTTTTCTTCTAGGAGCACTTGAACATGGCTCTTTTGTAGAAGAACCCCTTAGTCCCTCAGTTCAGAAAGGATTTTAATCTGGAGAACAATGTCCCATGGGGTCCCAATCAGCTTTTCCTCTGTTTTACATGGTAGAAAGAGTGGATCCCACACTACAAAGACAATTCTTACTGAACAGACCAAAGCACCTTGTCAGGGCTTGAGCTCATGCTAAGAAATGGCCTTATAAGGACAGTGGCAAACTGTACCACTGTTTGAAAAGGAAGCTGTGTTTCTTTGAAATTGCTCTGTCTGATGCAAATGTATAGCCACAAGAATATGTATATGTGAAAGCTCTATGCATGTAGACACATCCTACAGTGTAAGCAGGTTACCTGCTAGACCAAACAAACTTGAAAGAGGATAAAAGAACAGACATGCAACAGACCTCAGTTGGTTGCTTAGTGCCCTACAGGAAATACTCAAGAGACCCAAGTGATGCACATGATATACAAATCCCAAGCAGAAAAGAACAGAAAGCCCTTCAACCAGTCAAAGTAAGTTGATTTTGTCTGGGCTACTAAAGAACATTTAATAGAATTGAAGTTCTGGCAAGGTTCAGGCCCCTCAATCCCATCTCATTATAGGGTGGATTGTTCTACAGAAATTAAAGGTTTGCCTGTTCTTGGCCAGATACTTCACAGGGCTGAGCATTAGCAACACATTGGTTTAAAAGCAACTGTCATCCTCAGGTACTAACTCCCCCAGAGGTCCTCGAGTCCTTTATGTTTAGATCTTCCACTGCACAGTGAGTAGTCTGAGCCCTTGTGGGTTTTGCTTCTGTTGTTTAGATGTGCATTTTATCTCATTCCTGATTAAATCTATTTTGGTGGGGATCAGGAGAGGTGATGGTGTCCAAGCTTCCTGAAATGAATATCAGTGGTCTGTCCAGAGCTGAAAATTTAACAGATGTTCTAGAAAAGGTGAATAACTTGACAAAGTGTTCTTTTCTGATACCACAAATCAAGGACTTCTGTTTTAAAGATTTGTTCTGGGGTACAGCAGGTCAGATATTTTTTGTTGCATTTACTGGCCTGTAAACCAGGTGTTATTTAAAGTGTGAGGCTGGGGTAACTTGACAGGAAGCCCCTTCTAACCAGTCATGCAGGACACTAAGTATATGGACACAAGTACACAAACTAAATCTAAGATTTGTAGAGGTTTATCTTCAGAGGGGTTTTTTTTCAGTATCTGGAAGACTCCACCGGAGAAAGATGTATCTGTAGCTGTTCTGGCCTCATAGTCCTTCCTCATGTATCTGCTATTGATTGTTGTCAGAGAAAGAGTCAGTCTAACCTAACATGAGAAATCTTGCCTACCTTGAGCATATTTACCTTTTTTTTGCTTGACAATTCTGATGAGTGTTTGAGTAGACAGAGTCTTTATCTTGCCCAGTGCTGTTAAAATAAATAGTAAAGAAAAAGGGAACAGATTAAATTCCAGCATCTTGGCACTGCAACACCCCTACAGCATGATTTTCTGCATTAGGAACACAAATGACACATAAAACTGATCTATATGTTAAGTTATGCCGAAGTAGGCCTCAACTTTTCCACAGAAGTTACATGGGCTTTCTGATTCCTTGCTATTTATTTAATCATGAGTGCTTATGTTTCAGATTAAATTCCTTGTTTTTAAACTCCTAAAATTGAAGAACATGTCCTTTTGTAACTCTAGGTAAGTCTGAGATGTAAGTTAGCAAGAGGAGCCTTATGGTTTTATTTTACCAGGCAGTAACAAGCCAGGCATCCTTTCAGATGAGGAATCCAAGGCATCCCTGTGATGGAAACACGAGCTACCTGTGTTTGTTGTGGGAACACTGACAGGGCTGCAGGGAACAAGGGTGTGCAGATCTGCATTTATGTTCCTACATCCTTGGCCAGTATGTAACAGTGTGATACTGGCTGCAGTGATGCTGGGTTAATCACAGTGCCTAACGGAGTGCCGATTCCACTGCAAAAGTCCAGCACACACAGGCAGTTGTGCCATTAACATATGATAATTTGTAATTCCAGAGACTTCTGTGCAATGAAGGCTGCATTTGCATGCCTTCCCTATTGTCTAGGCACAAAGCTCTGGGCATTAAGGACTGAAGGCCTAACAACTTTGCACCTCTCACAGAAACCCTGTAATGAACTCCCATATTTTTATAGAACCTTCTTCAGTTCTTGAGGAATTTATTGTTTCAAATATTATCTACTAGACCACCATTTTCCTTTGTGACTTTTTAGTTAAAAAATCAGAAATTCCACAAGATGAGTTTGTCCACATGAAGTAACCACTTAAATCTAAACTTGTTAGCTTTTGTTAGCTAAATTACAAACTTTCTGGATTTTTAACGACAAGTTAACATTTTTCAAAATAAGCAGAATATATTGTCTGTGATTGCTTTTTTTTGTGAGTGAAAGAAAGAAAATTATGAACAGTTATACTATAAACATCTTTAAGTTTTGGAATGTAAACACACAGGAGAAGAAGAGGTTTCAGCTTTTCATTAGCATGAATACCAGAGAACTAAATAAGAATATCTCTGTGCATCCCACTTGATTTAACCTCCTGTTACCTAATTTGATCGCCGAGTATGAAAATTTGAAGCAGATATTTTGCATACAATGTATAAACAGAAGAATCTCATGTGTCATAGAGAAGTTCTGTGTATCTCTAAGAGAACCAATCCTGGGGTGAGGTGGGTTGGTGTGAGGCAGACTGGAAAGACCAAAAAATGAATTGCAAGTGCTGTAAGTAGAGAAACAGTTCGATGGAGTGGTAAAAGGATATATGAGCTGAAGCCTGAACCAAAGGAAAAGGATTTTAAAGCGCTCTTGTGCCCTCAAGATACTTTGTTTAATGAAGAAAGAAGTCCTCCATGAGTGGCAGAAATAATGAATTTTGGTTTTCAGCATCTCTTTCTGTGTGTTTTTTCCCATCTCTAATAAAGGGTGAGGTTATTAGCCGCTCTCAGGGAGAGAGGAGGGAAACATCATACAGTCTATTATATGAATGCCTTCTCATTGGAAAAAAGGGCTGAAGCTATTGTAAAACCCGTGCAAGCAGAGCAGAGTCAAAGCTAAGAACACCCAGGAACCAAACAAAACATCCCAGGTAAAATTATGGCCTGTTGATGTGAGTGGCAAAGATTCCGTTGACTTTCCAATGCTGAGCTTTCATCCCTATTTTTAATTGTCTGCCTAAGGTAAACATCTCCTTCTCTTTTCTGTGAGGGTGAGGTATGAAACGTTGAATAGCTTCTTGGTTCTTGATTAGCCAAAATTTCCCAGCTATCTAGGGATGAGTTTAAATAATCTAAAATTAAAAAGTGACCCCAGCTATGAGGCTGGGCAAAGACACTAGCATTATCTCAGGGTAAAATATCAGTAGGCTGCAATGCTGGAGAAGAGGCTTAGCACATCGACTTTTCTGTTAAAAAAAAAAAAATACTTCTGATGATGCAGTGATAAAGCTAACATGGTTATGAAGGCAAGTGACTACAGACTTTCCAAGCTTAAGGATTAAGGTTTTAGGTTAAGCAGTCCTTCTGGACAGAAAGGGGGAAGGATTAAAAATCAGAAGGAAGATCAACTGTCTCTGTTCATAATATGGATGATAGGTAAATTGGAAAAAGCACTGTTAAAATATTTTGCACCTGGAACATCAGAGTGAATGGACATGCAATGGCCACATGACAAAGGGTGAGTCCTCATATGTTAAATCCCAGCTGTGTGATAAGGAGTTTTCACATGACATGGGGCTAACCTGTTTACAGCAGTGATGCAGATGATCTCATGGCTTGTTTGTTTTTGCTTTTGTTTTCTTTTTTTCTTTGGGGTAATAGACTGGCATAATCCATAGATCTGATTCTGCAGAACAAAAATTAAAAATCTCCTTCTGCTTCTCAATCTGACAGGCATATTCAAAGTCCTCTCCGAGCTCTCAGCAAGAAAGGAATGTTCCTTCAGAAGAGAAAGTAAAGGAAGTCTGCCTCATTATGTATGCCTCCAAATTTTTCAATGGACAAAAAGTGGACAATGCAACAATCTTTGTGATGTGGGTGATTAGCCATTACTCTTTGTTCTGCTGCAGACACAAACACAGCGTCCACTTTTTTCTTCTTAAACTTGTTTTGCAGAAACTTGACATTTTTACAGAAATTGATTTTTCTTCCTTTTTTTTTTTTCCCCTAGAACTTTAAAAGCACCCAAAGTATTTTTATACTTTACATGCCTTCTTGGTGCACAAAAGATGTTACAGAATTTGTTGGGAGAGAGGATGATGTTGGGAGTCTTTCCTATCATCTCAAATATTTACAGGGCTAGAAAAATCAATATTCATTTGCATAGTGCTATGGAAGAAAGACAGGAGTATTTAAATTTCTGTTATAAGACACAATGAATAAACTATGATTTTTGGGGAAAAATAGAATGCTACAAAGGCTGAGTTATAATCAGCTCAGCAGAGGTCATAGCAGGTTGATCCAACAGCCATCCTCATTGAGGTCCCAGTTCCACACAGCATTTAAATGCATGCTTAATTTTAATCACATACATAAGTCCTGCATGACCTTAATGTTAAGCACGCGCTTGAGTACATAGCTGAAGTGTGGATGGAGAAATGGTTTTCTGAGTGCTGGAAGCAGGAAGAAGAAAGAGCTCCTTACTGTAGGTCTCACTCACTGGACTCACTGCAGGATCAAAGGCTACAGTATTAGCTCTGAAGCAGGAAACGTCCACGTAATGCTGTGAAGCAGAGAATTAAGGTAAATAATTTGTATGTGAAGGTGTACTAAGAACAGCAAAACATGCCCCACAGGCTGACAATACACTTTTCTTCTCTATGGACTGTATTCATTCTGTGGCACTCATTCTGCACGGACCTTTGCAAATGCTTACAGACAGTTGCTGATGACTTCAATGGGAAAGCTTGTCATGGCTCAAAATTCAACCCATACTTGACTTTTGCAGAATACGTGTCTGCACACGCTGCTTATTGATGCAGGGTTGAATTTTACCATCTGCTTCCTTTTCTTCAGACTTTGCTGTCATTCTTTTGATATTAAGTAAGTTTTTCCTTCTGCTACAAGTGAAAAAGCCCACCCTCCCAATTCAGGATAAAAGATGGCAAGAGTTTACTGCTAAGATCCTCAGACTGTGAGGTCAGGTTTCTCAATCATATTCACTTGACAATAAATTGCAAGAAATATCTTGATATTTATACTTGAATTTTGGCAGCTCTGCTGCTTCCAGCAGTTATGCTCCAGAAGAGGAATGGTCACTTCCCCTTATTTGCTTGCATCATTCTGACAATTAAGCTGAACTCTGAGCAGAAAAGAAAACACATTACATGGGGTCCTAACATGAGTATTGTATTAACTGGGCTAAATTCCCTTCTGCTTGTATTACTACTGCAACAGTGAGACTTCAATTGAGTTTACTAGTTTAAATACAAAATATATTTATATATATGTTTAATACAAAAACAACTGGATCAAACAGCCCAAAAAATGAAAACGAAGTGTAGGAGAACCACCCTAAGAGAAGACGTCAGCTCTTCTAGTGCAGTGCCCAGGCTGGCAACCAGCAGAGTTTTGCTTTTCTGAAATTCACGTCTCCTGAACAAACAGCTCTGCTACTCCAGCCATGCCAGGGGGGTAAAAAAGACCCTCCTTTCCTTTCTGGTAAAAGACAGCATGGTAAGGACCACAGTGAACCCCATAAAACTAATTTTTGTCTAACGGTGTGTTGAAGGTGAAAGAGGAACTAATGTGGTTCACTGTTCACCACCATTTTGCTGCGACTCTGGACTGGCAGCACATGGACTTCTTTAGCAATCCTGCTGTTAGGCCTCAGCCAGAAATTGTGTTCATGACTTGAGCAGATGTTTCTGCTTTTAGGAATCAGTCGTTTCCTCTTTTCCAGAAGCACATGCCAGCACAGTCAATATCTGGAAACCTGCTGCTTCACAGTAGGTCCAGAGTCTAAACTGGTACTTTACTAGAAAATGGTAATAAAGCAGTTCGAATTGCTTTTCATCCTTTGTGCTCTTAATGGCTTTCAGGTTCATATGAGACCAATCAATTAATCCTGCTTCAGACCTAGAGGAATGGGATGTTTCTTAGCCTCTGAACAGGAAAGAAGCCCATAACAGAGATTACCAATCTACTTATTAAGACTTATGTTAGCAGTGTAGTCTAACAGAGCCTCCAGCTGGGGTTGGGACTACAGATTTGCAATCTTGTATAAGTCTAATGTTCACTAGTCATATGCTAATTAATTGGTAAATCACAAAAGGCAAATCATAATTATTGTTTCAGGTTAGCAGTTTTCCCTGACCTGATTGCATGCTTGCTGTTTCAAAGAATTAAGGAATGAGGCTCATTTAGGAACATTTACCTGTGTAACCTATGTCTCTGGTTCTGTTTATTCCTGGTTTTTGGTGATGGAAAGTTCTCTTTGATTTGAACAATTCTTGGACAGATTCTGCTACCCTTCATTCTTCTGGGACATCAATGAAGAGATGAGATAGTAATAATGAGAATAAGAGCACATACGGTTGAACGGATTATGGCTCTGGTCCTGAAAAGATTTTCAGTGTACTGAAAATATCACACTGTGGCCAGCCACACTCAGCTAAATTTGTCCAGAACAGGATACATGCTGTGTCCCATTTCAAAGTTTCTTTCTGGAGGCAACCAGGACGTTGGTACAGCAATCCCATGCTTTTCCATTACGTTTCCTTATTTAATAGAATCACAGAATGGTTTGGGTTGGAATGTACCTTACAGACCATCTAGTTCCAACCCCTCTGCCATGGGCAGGGATACCCTCCACTAGATCAGGTTGACCAAAGCCCCATACAGCCTAGACTTGAACACTTCCAGGGAGGGGGCAGCCACAGTTTCTCTGGGCACCCTGTGCCAGGGTCTCACCAGCCTCACAGTGAAAAAGTTCTTCCGTATAACTAATCCAAATCTATCCTCTTCTAGTTTAAACCCATTACCCCTTGTCCTATCACTACATGCCCTTGTAACCAGTCCCTATCTTTCCTGTAGGCCTCTTTCAAGTACCGGAACACTGTTATAAGGTCTCTCTAGAGCTCTTTCCAGGCTGAACAGGCCCAACTCCCTCAGCCTGTCTTCATAGGAGAGGTGCTCCAACCCTCTGATCATCTATGTGTACCCTCCCCTGCCCTCAGACGAACAGACACATGTTCTTCATATGTTTGGGACCCCAGAGCTGGATGCAGTACTCCAGGTGGGGTCTCACAAGTGAGGAGTAGAGGGGCAGAATCACCTTCCTTGACCTGCTGGTCACGCTGTTTTGATGTAGCCCAGGCAACAGTTGGTTTTCTGGGCTGCAAGTGTACATTGCTGGCTTATGCTGAACTTTACATCAATCAACACTCCCAAATCCTTCTCAGGGCTACTGTCAATTTATTCTCCATTCAGCCTGTAGTTGTGCTTATGTTTGCAGTGACCCATGTGCAGGACCTTGCACTTGGCTATGTTGAACTTCATGTAGTTTGCACAGGTCCACTTCTCAGGCCTGTCAAGGTCTCTCTGGATGGCATCTCTTCCCTTCTGCAATGCCAATTGCACCACAGAGCTTGGTGTCATCAGCAGATTTGCTGAGGGTGCACTCAATCCCACTGTCAATGTGTCTGGCAAAGATGTTGAATAGTGCCAGTTCCAATAACAACTGCTGAGGAACACTACTCTTACTACTAGTCTTAATTTGGACATTTAGCTGTTGACTGCAACTCTCTCAGTGTGACCAACCATTTTTCTGATGTAGTGCTAGCACTTGGTAAAATGTTTCTGCTGGAGTGGTAATTGGTGAAGGGAAGCACACAAATCATTACATGCTCTTCCAAAAAACCCATTGAGATAAAAGAAAAGCTCCTTTGATCTCGGACATACAAAGTCAAGCTTTCATTTTGTAATTGGTAATGGCATATTTGGAAACAACAGATCAAAGAAAGCTTGCATAGTTCTTTTGTTACCTGGTCCTGCACACCCAGAACTCAAGGTGAAGTCAGTGGGACATCAGGAAATCTTCTGGCTTGCAGAGAGATGTATTCACACATTATGGCTGGCTGAAATGTGGCTGAACTCACAAGGGTGCAGAAGATACTGCTTTGGCTCAGAAAGCTCTTAGCTTGCTATATAAAACTGTCCCCACCCATCAAGTCTAACGTGTTTAGATCTCTTCCAGTCATTATCTGTTAGCAGAGTGGTGAGAAGATGGACTTGGCAGCTTTGAAATTACAATCTAGAAATTGGAGTAATTTCCTTGCTAGGATTAAGGTAGTTCTGGCAATCCTGAAAGTAACTATACAGGAGAGATGAGTCTGAGTTTGCTGCATGAATTCCTAGTCTGAGGTTATCTCAAGAACAAACAGACATTGACCTGCCCATTGTTGCTAGACAAAGCCATATCTGAAGGATTTTGATGTATGCACTGAGACAACCAGTTCGCAGGACCATTGCTCCCTGCTGCTCTGTGTTTACTGGATTTAAACTGGGACTGCAGAGGAACAACCCTGGCAAAGGACAGCTGCATGGGCTCTTGAAGGAAAAAACAGTGCCCAAGAGAAAAAAGAGGGCTACAGTTTCTGGGCAGTAGATGTCTCAGAAACTCTGAGGGAATTTTCTAGCAAGCAAGAAGCTGCTGCAGACCAAGAGGCATTTGCATTTGGTTCCCTCCACCCTGCTGTAACCCTAGCCAGCCAGTGAATCAACACAGCAGACATTCAGTGGTACTGGCCCCAACCCAGGTCTCTGTGCCAGACTCCTAGCACACCTGTTAAAAAGATTCTTTTCACCCAGATTTCAGCTAACATTTCAGCTGTAGTTGGTACACTTGGACTGATCCTGTCCTATGGCTGCTAGCTACAGTTGTCACCCATCATACTTCAGTGCTCACCATGGCACTGGGACGTCAAAACCAGGCAAAGAGTACTATCGCTCTGAACCATACTGGATAATCTACCTGACTGGCGTAATATTAAGTGCACAGGAAAGTTGTGGTTTTTTTTGGCCAGTGCTGAGGAAAGGTGATGGCAAACTCCCCAGCATGCTGAAACACAACCTCTTTACAGCTCCTACCTTCTGACTTTGGCACTCCACTTGTCCAGGAGCATGCTCTGACAGCTTTCTGCCCAAGTGCCATGCTGTCCTTTGCCATCCCACCCGAGGATGGGGAGAGCTTCATGGCCTGGAGAGAGGCACTGTAGAGAGGGATGTCAGTACCCTTTTTCTCTTCCAGGTGCTCAGCAGGGGCAGCATGAAGTCTACTCTCCCAGATGACTACCAACAGCATTAGAGGTGCATTTCTCTGGAAGATACAGAGCTGTGAGAATGGGGAAGCAGAGTGCGAGGGACAAAGCTTCAAAGAGAAAGTGCAGCTTACCTGGCCTCCCTCGTTGCTGAGCTGCTTTGAAGTTTAAGGTTAGAGTCTGGAAATAGGAGTTGGTTTAAACTTATCGTGAATTTCTTAAGGAAAGGGGAGGGGAAAGAGTAGGAGAAGCAACAGCAGATGTTTGAAAGGACAACATGGCTTTCAGGTACCTTTTGAACAAGCAGATAATATTTTAAAAGGCACATTTCTGCCGTATAATGCACATAGGGATTAAGAGGAGTAGGCAGTGACACAGTACTCCTCCTCCCCTCATTTGGCTTGTCTCTTTCTCGTGTTTATGAACATGTATGGAGGGTTTGCACCTTGCTTCTCTAGGTTAGCCCTAATTAGTTTTCATCCAATGTTGTGATACCAAGAGGACAAAAAGAACTTCTCAGGTAGTCTCTGGATGGTATCTGTCCACCTCTGGAAAGTCCACTGGGGAGTGAAATATCTCTCTTAGGAACAGCAACTAACCTTGTCATTTGAACTTCTGGCTTAGAATCAGAACTTTTTGATACCTCAAGGAGAAAGAAAAGGTGCAGACAAGAGGACTCCATACACAATGGTAGGGTGATTTATTCCATCTCAATATACAGCTACCTATGTGAGGCTTTGTAGGTTATTTGTTTCAACTACTGCTGCTGAAGCCAAAGTTTGGTCTTTTTTTTTACAAACCTAGAGGTAAAGCCACAATACTTGAAATATAAGACAATTCACACGTAGTGATGGGTGAGATTCACAGATACCTCATTTCAAGCATCCCCATCTGACAACTGGGGGCAGGGCAGAGTTATGGAGGTTCAGTCTCTCCCCAAGAAGCTACACAGGAGGCATTATCCAGAGTAATTACTCAGAAGCCTAAGATTACTTTCCTGATCTTGATCCAGATGAGTTCTTTACCCCACTCTAAGTTAAACAGGGCTGGAACTGGCTCTAAAATACTTGGTTTGAGTGCTCATTTCTTGCATTAGGACCTTTCCTCCCTCTGTGGTTGTGGCTGTTCTCTCACATGGAGAAGGCATTGCTTGTGGAGGCTTCACTGTGGTGAAATGGAGGTCTTATTCTTTTAGTTAGCAAAGCCATGTGTGAGATGTTCACTCTTAGCAGTGCTCAAGGGCAGTGCTAATTTATTTTTGTAACAGTCTTTTTTAGACAGAGAAGTTGGTGACAGCCATAATTTATTCATGGTGCTATGCAGCTTTGCATCACATGTCATACTGGCCTGCAGCAACTGGAAGTAGTTATTTTCTTAGGAAAGTGTAGAGACCAAAACTGATAACACACAGTGACGTACAGGAATCTGCTTATGTTTGGAGTAGATAATGCACATCAGCAGTGGGAACTGCAGATGGTTAAGAGTTCTTGTTTTCCTCATGGCTTGTCCTCTTTCACAGCTCCCCTGATGTGGGTGTGTTTGTCTTCATAAGAAGATGTTTACAGCAAGTAGAAATTATTTGCATACATTTGTATTGTTGTTCACAGCAGAGAGTTGTGTTTAAGAGCTTTCTTCATGATTCCTAAGAAAAGACATGACGATATAACCAGGTCTGCTCTTTAGGGATGAAAGCTCAAAGTCACATCTGCTCTCATTAGGTTCAAATTTGGCTATGCTGAACACATGCCATCATCACTATCATTTCCATGGTAACACATTGCAATATTATACTATTCAAGTCATGTGACAGAAGGTCAGGCTGAAAAGAAACCTGGGCTGGGAGAAATGAAGTACTTGTGTCTTGGGTGGTATTAATAAACAAAACAGCTACCAGCAAAGTAAATTGGCTTTTGTATAAATATTCTCTTCCTCAAGCTTGCCTGAATGAAAAACTGTTCTGTAGGGATCGGTCTACTGGTTTGGTCTGGCTCAGGCTATAGGCTGCTTATTCTTCTCCTGTGATCTGTCTGACTGGAGTGCTGGGTTCCCATAGAATTGTTTTTGGGGGGATCTACTTTAATTTTGCATGGTTTCTGTCGAATTAAAAAAGAAGTTATCTTGAGGAACCAGGCAGACAGCTTCATGCAATTCATGAAGCTCTGTTCAGCTGATGGAATGCCATAAATTATGTACTTTATTTCTGAAAGATAAAGTTGACTGTTCTTCAAAGAGGGGGAAAAATCACAGTATCACAGAATCACTAGGTTGGAAAAGACCTTTGAGATCATCAAGTCCAACCATACCTATCCTCTACTAAACCATATCCCTAAGTACCTCATATACTCATCTTTTAAATACATCCAGTGTTGGTGACTCAACCACCTCCCTGGGCAGCCTGTTCCAATGCCCAATAACCCTTTTGGTGAAGAACTTTTTCCTAATGTCTAACCTGAACCTGGCCTGGCACAGCTTGAAGCCATTCCCCCTCATCCTATCATCTGGCACTTGGCCAAAGAGACCAACACCCATCTCTCTACAACCTCCCTTCAGGTAGTTGTAGGCAGTGATAGGGTCTCCCCTCAGCCTCCTCTTCTCCAGGCTAAACAACCTCAGCTCCCTCAGTTGCTCCTCACATGGTTTACTCTCCAGCCCCTTCACCAGCCTGGTTGCCCTTATCTAAACACACTCCAGGACCTCGATGTCTTTCTTGTAGTGAGGGACTCAAAACCAAACACAGCACTCAGGGTGTGGCCTCACCAATTCTGAGTACAGGGGCACAATTGCTTCCCTAGCCATGCTGGCCATGCTGTTTCTGATACAAGCCAAGATGCCACTAGCCTTCTTGACCACCTAGGCACACTGCTGGCTCATACTCAGTCTGCAGTCAACCAACACCCCCAGGTCCTTCTCCCCCAGGCAGCTTTCTAGCCACTCTTCCCCAAGCCTGTAGTGCTGCACCAGGTTTTTATGTTCCAAGTGCAGGACTCTACACTTGGCCTTGCTGAACCTCATCCTATTGGCCTCAGCCCATTGATCCAGCCTATTCAGATCCCTTTAAAGAGCCTCTCTACCCTCAAGTAGATCAACATTTCCTCCCAGCTTGGTGTAGTCCGCAAACTTACTGAGGGAGCATTCAATCCCTTCATTGAGGTCATTGATAAAGATATTGAACAGAACTGGACCCAGGACTTGAGCCCCAGGGAAGGCTTGTGACTAGCCTCCAGGTAGATTTAGCTCCATTTACCACAACTCTTTGGGCCCAGCCATCCAGCCAGTTTTTTACCCAGCAGATGGTAAAACCAGCCTGGACAGGTGGTAGCCAGTTTCTTAAGCAGAACGCTGTGAGAAACAGTGTCAAAGGCTTTACTGAAGTCTAGGCACACTACATCCACAGCCTTTCCCTCATCCACTAAAAGAGTCACCTTGTTATAGAAGGTTAGTTTGGCAGGACCTGCCTTTTGTAAATCCATGTTGACTGGCCTGGTTGTCTTGCATGTGCTGTGTGATAGCACTCAAGATGACCCTCTCCATGATCTTGCACTGAGGTCAGACTAACAGGCCTTCAGTTTCCTGGATCCTCCCTCCACCCCTTCTTGTAAATGCGTATAACATCTGCCACCTTCCAGTTGTGTGGAATTTCCCCAGTCAGCCAGGACTGCTGATAGATCATGGAAAGGTGATTGGCAAGCTCCCTCAGTACCCTCAGGTGGAACCCGTCTGGCCCCATAGACTTGTGAATGCCTTATTGGCGTAGCAGGTCTCTAACCATTTCCTCCTGGATCATGGGAGTTTTGTTCTGCTTTCCTTCCCTGTCTTCCAGCTGCTGAGGCAGAATATCCAGGGAACATTTCACCTTACTATTAAAGACTGTGGCAAAGAAGGAATTAAATACCTCAGCCTTGTCCTCAACCTTTGTCACTAATGTTCCCCCTGCATCCACTAAGGGCTGGAGATTCTCCTTGGCCCTCCTTTTAGTGTTGATGTATCTGTAGAAAGATTTTTTATTATCTTTCACAGAATTGGCCAATCTGAGTTCTAGAAAACCCAAAGCTTTAAGGCTGAAGAAACATATTAATAGTTTGAGCTCATTCTAACACTTAAAAACATCTGGTTTAAAAGAAAAATAAGAAATTCAAAATTAGGGCTCTTGTTCCTGCTTATTCAGCCCTGAGGTCAGTAAGTGTCTTTCCTCTGATTTCAATAGGTTTTAGCAGACCTCCAACAACAATAATATCCTGATTTTTCCTCATTAGAGACAAGAAAAGAAACATTGATATCACCATTTGTTGCATAAAAACAATTTCTCAGTGTATGAAAGCAAAGGTTTATAATGCCACAATTTACAAAATATTTTGGAAAACTTACCCAGCAGCATTATCATATTAGTTTCACTGTAAATATCCAAAACCAATTTAGTTTTTGTCATTGTAAATACAGGGAGAATCACTTTCAAAGAGAATGCTGGGTAAGTTTCTTTTTGAAGAATTAAAGCAAAAGTTCATTAATTAGCATATTCTGTATCTTTGAAGTACAGGTTATATTCAAATTAACCAGAAAGAGTAAATTCTGCAACTGCATAAAGCAAAAGTTTAGATAGCAAACCCATATTTTGGGTCTTTAAAATATTGCCTCTCCCCAACATTTCAAGGACAATCTTTCGTTTCTACTACCATTTCCCATTGAAAGAAAGGTGCATGGAAAATTATGGAAAAAGTATTAAATTGCTGTGGCCATTTCCCCCATTTAGGCAAAAAACCCCAAAGATGCCCAACAGCCACTGGGAAACAACATCCAACCAGATTTGATTCGGAAACCACAGACATCAAGAAAAAGGGCAACCTTTGTTTTTAATGGTGGAACTGGTTTCATAGTGTCCCATTATGAAATGTGATGCCAATCAAGATAAAAAGAGTTAATGATTCTGCATTTCTAATTGGAAAAAATGAAACTGCAGATCTTTCTTAAGTATGTTGGTGGAACAAGCACACTTTTATCAGCCTGTATTTTTTATAAAAGGGAATTTCTGTCACTCAGTCTTAAGAGAAATCTTCATTAATGCCAAAATAGGAGAAAGAGCTATTTCTTTATTAATTTGTGCAGTCTGTTTTCAATTTTTAATATCATTATGTTCTATAGAACTATAACAGCCTAAATATGTATGATAGAAAGTAGACATAGAACGATACAATATTTTTTGTTGGAAGAAACCTCTGGAGGTAATCTGATGGTTCAGCACTCTGCTCAGACTACAGCCAGTTAGATCAGTTTGCTCCAGTTCTTGATCAGTTGAATTCTTAATGTCAAGAGCACAGGTCCTACAATCAACTCTGAGCTCCCATTCCAGTGTTTGACTACTCACACCAGAATTTATTTTTTTTCTTAATGCATGATCAGAACTTTTCCTGATGCAGTTTGCATCCATTGCTTCTCATCCTATCATTGTGCAACACCAGGAAAAGTCTGGTTCTATTCTCTATACCTCTCCTGGAAGGGATGAAGACTGCAATAAGGTCCCATCTTAGCCCTTTCTTCCTAAGAATGTGCAAACATAAAATCAAGTAAAATCACTTGTATGAGAGTTCTAGAAGGAAACATTTATCCAAAAGTTACCTGATATAGCATCTCCTCAGTATTATTTGCATTCGAGAAGATCCTCGAAACATCAGTTAGGAACAGTGTATCTGTGCTGGGTACCAAGGAGGAGCTATAGCTGCCTAGACACAGTTTTTCATGAACAATCAGTAAACAGACAGTAGGGGAAATAAGGTACAAGGCAGTGAAGCTGTGATTGCATCAATGCATTGTGAATTCACTGAGAAGGGTAAGTTGGTGACAGAAGATCTAAGTCGTTAGAGTTTTTCTCCGGCAATATTGAATCAGGTCACCAGGGCTATAAATACTGGATCCAAGGAAAAAAACAGAGGGATCCTGTACACACATAGGTACTGTCTGACCCTCCTATCAATGTGCAAAAGGTATTACTCATGTAATATGTTATTAATATGTCTTGACGTAACATCTTTGCGGAGCTTTCCGGTCTTAGAGCACTTGTAAGCAAATCTGGGTATCTTCCTATTTGAACTGGGCTGTCCACAGCAAGGAGTCTTGTGGTAAACTGACAGAGTAGCTGGAATTCTTAAAACTGTCAGCTAGTTTGATTTTTTTTAACTTCTCACATTAGGAAGAATCAGAGAATTAGTGTCTTGCATCCACAATCAGGTACATCAAACAAGTAAATCCACATGGAACACAGAAGAGAATGCCTTCAACAGAGACAATAAGGGAAGAGCATGTATTGGACTTTGGGTCCTATTTGCTCTAGTAGCCTTTGCCATAACTTAAGAAACATCGCTGGTGAGCAATATGCAAGTGAATAGTTGCTGTCAGTATAAACCACAGTACTACACATTCTGTGGATATGTTCCTCACTGCTAGCTACAGAGAGAATTTAGTTCATTAGTACCAAATCAAAGTTCTCTGCTAGAATTGCAGTTTCTCCCTGTGTGCAAATTCTTTTTTGGAGCTGAGTCCAAGGAGGTGATGAAAATGTATGCATCTGAGGCTAACAAATACAATTCTGTTAGCTGCAGCCAGGAGGTGAGAAGTTCTTTTTCCTCTGTATATGTTCACACATGACATTTTTTTTTCAGCATTAAATATTAAGAGGGGTTGCCTTGAAGAGAACTGCTGAGGCTAAATTCTAAAATACTCTTGAAAGAGATTTTTTTTAAATTACAGAATATACTGAGTTGGAAGGGACCCATAAGGATCATCGAGTCCATCTCCTTTATAATTTTTAGTTATTGTATTTCTCATATTAATGGAATTAAGGAAAGGGGAAGAGTAAATTAGACCTCATTCTCCTGTCTTCCTTCACCCGCACCTAAACCATTTTTTGTTCATATCAAGATTTCACATTTTACCTCAACTTTTTCTGAAGAACCTTTTTGTAATCTATATCTATTTCCTTTTTTTTTTTCTTTTAAGCACATGTTTACTGGAGAGGACACTTTTCCTGTGCATTGAGTTTTCTTCCACCCACTGCAAAGAAGTTTCCACATATATTGAGAGTAGATTATTTCCTGCTTTGGTCCTTTTTTCAAACACTACTAGAACCAGAAACCCAATCTATAGAGCTAGGGCTATAGTCCACTGAGGTGATGGATTCACAAAATTGAGTGCAATACCTTTTGGATATGAAGGAACATGTAATAGAAGACACTGCATAAGCCTCAGTTCATTTTGATGCCAATTACAACTGATACAGAGAAGGTAATTAATTGAATAGATGTGGGAGAGTAGATTTTTATATTAGAGACAAAGGTCACTTTCTGATCACTGAAGACACTGATCAATAAAGGTCAGTTGGACTCTCTGGTGCTGGAACTATTTAAAGCTACATGCCTAGAGCTCATGAAATTGCTGTACTTTTGCTCACACAAAATTCCAGTGGTTAGCTACAACATCCTCCTTTGGCCTCTTTGCTTGGCACAATGTTGAAGCTCTCAATATGTAATCTCTCCTTAAAAATGGGAGATACAATCCTGATCTGATGCAGCCAGCCTGGAGCCCTGGCACAAAGTGGTCACCGTGACTTACAAGCATGTGCCATTGTCCAGAATTAGAGATAACTGAGGGAAATGAGATACACCTCCTTTGTGGGAGCTACATGTTGCTGTTCCAGAACTTTATCTCATAGAAGGAAAATACAGCTTGAGACCAAATCAAACACTGTTCTTCCTCGTTGCCTCACCATTCTTGTTCCTTTTTGGCTCTAGGTATCCATTAAGGAGTCTGGGATGTTTCTTCCTCTGCACAAGTTCTCTGAATTGTGCAGCAGCTTCTCTGCACCTCAGCCAGTTTCCTTCTCCCTTGGCTGATCCTGCAAGTAAACAAAAAGTACCTGCCAAGTAAGTACATCCTGCTCAGCAGTCCTCATCCTGGAGCTTCCTCTCCAGCTTCTTATTCCTTATGGTTTTTTTAGAAGGTTGCATTGGTACCTGGCTCCTTTGTTCTGGCTCCAGGAAAATTCCACTGCCTGGAGCCTACCCTCAGCATGGACACATGGCCTCAGCCATCCTTTTGCATTACCAATGCTTTCACATAAATGGCAGATGTTTAAGTTAATGATCTCCCATTGTTAACCATGTGTCACTCCCCTGTGCAATTTCAGCTCAAAATGATGGTAAAATCATGATCAGGAAGGATTAATGCCTACTTTCAGGGCAGGTTTTTCAGTCTGAGGAAGAAAGTCCTGCATTATCAAAGAGAATTAATAAGAAGTTCAAATTATTTCCAAATATATACTTGTGCCAGTAGACTCAGGTTCATGTTTGATTTCAGAGATGGTTTTCTGAATTGACCAAAGGCCACATAATTAAATTAATAGCTAATAATCTATATGTGTAGTTTAAAAGAGGTTTTTAACAAATGTCTAGATGAAGTTGATAAAGCATCATGAAGAAAGTTAATTAGGTCTCTGTCTTCAAGGCTGATTTTTTTTTTAGTATACTGGCATACCATAGCTGGAAAGTGTCTTGGAAACACTTTCATATTGTTCATAGTTAAATAAATATTAGGGTTTTCAAGGCTATTTGAGACTGAGATAACCAAGCTGCATTTGGAGAAAACCTTGGAATTTATTTATTAAATTTCATCAAGTTCACTTCTGTCTACCATGCTCAGTTACTCCCTTCATCTTTTTTTTTTTCCCTTTGCTTTTTTCCTTTTTTTTTCCCTAAATTAATCTTTTTGGATAGCCTTTTAGGTCATAAATTTAAGAGCAAATAATTAAAAATCTCTACTGTGAGTTTTTCAAAATTGCATAGCACTGGCCAAATGATGCTCTCACTGAAGTCAGCGATAAAAGTTCCAGCAACTTCAAAAGAAGCCAAGTTAAGCCAACACAGAATCCTTATTAAAAGTCCACCTTTATTACTTTAAAAAGAAGGGGAAGTTTAAAGGACTAACTAAGGAAATTCAATGACCAAATCCCATTGTAATTCAATAGGAATGGGGCACCAAATTCCCTCGGGCGGCTTTGCAAATTCTCTCACAATGGATGCCAAAGTGGTTCCCATAATGAGCCAGTCATTCTGTAATGTCAGAGGGTCAAGGTGATTGCTGGGTGGTAATACCTGGCCATAGCTAAAATAATGCAATACTGTGGAAGTATTGTGTTTCCACCACTGTGGATCTGTGAAACAAGATCATCTGCATGAGTTTAGAATGGATTAGGAATCACCCAGCTGGAGGCAGGGGAGGATGGGGCCGGTATGACTCTAAGAGGGCCATCTAGCACCTCCAGAATGATTCATCTCCATCTGTAGGGCCCTCTGAGCTCTACAGAGAGGAACAGGGTGAAGAATTTACAGGCAAGATCACAAAGGCTTGAAGTACTGGTTTAAGAAATCTCCCAAGAGTTCAAATGGTGTTTTTTGTGGTTGTGTCACCAGAACAAGTAAAACCAAAGCTGTAGCTGCTTCCTCGACTACCCATCACTTGAGTACAGTGGCCGGGAGATGTCAAATATTCCTCTCCACTTGACATCAGGCTGGAAAAAGCACTCCTTCTACTGCTGCAGAGATTTGTAAATCTACATTGAGGAGTGGCAAAGCCTTCACCCCATGCTGAGACCTTCCACACCAATGCCAGCCCTGCTCTTAGTCCTACAGTGTTTCCCGCAGAAACAGGAACCAGTGATACTTGACATAGAATGGTGTGCCAGCTTCCTCTAATGCTCTGTCTGTATGTAATATTCACCAAGAATAGCAGAGGGGCATAAAGGTACTTTGGGGAAAACAAGTTTACCTGACTTCACAGAGTCCTTTACAAAAAAATTAAAATAAAACATCCTTCCCCATTTTCCCCACTGCTAAGACCGGTCAGCTTCATGGGCTGAACTAAACTTTTATATGATTCCTTTAATTCAGTTTGATTAACTCCACATGAGCTTGGATTCTCAGAGATATTTTAATATACAAGACAGAAGGAGTATGCTGTTTTGGTAACTCAAGATTTTAAACAGATCAATTTTTGCATTAGAAGAACTAGCATACCAGAATCTATGAGAGACCAGGGGAAAGAACCCAACAGTGCCTCAAGAGACCATTTGTTTCAAGTGGACTCATCAGGGGTCCCTTCAGAACTGTGTTTCTCGTGCTCAAATTATATCTCATAATGTTGTTTTTAGCAGGCAAATTCTTAGATTATGCATGATTTGGGTTTGCTCATGGAGTTAGTAATTCTGCAGGCACTGCGTTATTAACAATTTCCAGCAACGGAGATTTTGTTTGTCAGTATTATTTACAGCAGATTAGGTTAATATCACATATTAGAAGCACAGCATTGTATATCACAGAGATATGGTTTCCCTGAGGTGTTGCTTAGAGAGATTCCAGAAGCCCATGAAAGTCTACAGAAACACTCCAGGCGACCTGACTGTGCAAAGGTCGCTTGTTCTAACATCAAGGAAAAAACTCATAGAGTTAACACGGTCCTATCCTGAGTGCAGAATTACTGTTTATATTTTCCCAATTATTTTAAGTTCAAGTTTCCTGCAAGTATGTGAGAATTTGAGCTGCTCTGATACAAAAATTATGCCCTCTCCTTATATATAAAAAATAATTCATGCTCTCTTACCTCAACTGGATTTTATGGTGGACTGTATCTGAAGTTCTACTCATGCCCCACTGACTCTGAAGTTACTGATGTGTGAAAGACATGGCAGATGGAGCTAGCTAGAGGACTAAATTTGGGGCTACAGCTGGTTATAGGACATAATTCTGACCACAGTCAACTGTATGTTTTTAGGTGGTCACATCATGGTTTGAAGCAGGACCCCATATCTGAAGCAATCTAGTGTTACACAGCAGGACAACCATGAACAGGCATATTGCTTGTTTGTAATAAACTGCTTGCAAATATTTGAGGTTCATCCTTCCTCAGGGTAGTGAGGGCTACTGAGTAGAAGGTGGGTAGAAAGTCAGGATGCCTCTATTCTTTGCTCCTGAAGGAATAGGGCTTCTGAATTAAGACCACTTCCAGTGGTTGTTTTCCTTTTTGTCCTCAGGTTTTTAAAAGTTGCTCTTCACACAACTATTCCAAGTGCAAGAATGTTTTTATTCAGAATAAGCACTTGTTTTCATAGTTTAACCAACTTTCAGAACAGCAAGGTATTCCTAACAGTGAAAGCCAAGAAACCAACACGTATGAGTTTCACCCAGCTCCACAAAGTATGAGAGGTGAATCCTTTATCCTCTGCTTTCTGAACATGGAGAGTAAACAGTCACTGTTACAGAGCTACTTCTCTTCTGGAGAGCCCAGAAAGAACCACAGCTTGTGGAAAGAACCACAGCTGCACAACACTGAAGACATTAGGTGGCAATTTTAAAAAAGTCAGTAAAGATTCCCAGTGTAATTATTCCATTGTTGTGCATAGAGACTCTGACAAATCAGAGTGAGAATCTTTTTCCTCTTCTGATGGTTGATGCAGGTACATATGTCTCCTGGAGTGCAGCCAGAAGTGGGCACAAAGCAAACAGACCTCACAGGGAGGGTGACTTCTTCCACAGTTTATGTGTAAGCTTCCCTGAAAAATCTATGACAATGCAAAAAGAGTCTAATAGACAGTTATTTAAGTTATGTGGGCACCAGCAGTAAGATATTACAAGTGGACAAGGCTTGCAGTTGGTCTATTTTTCTGTCTCTATATATTCTGCTGTCTCTCCCAGACACTATGGACATCTTATATTAATTTCTTCAGAGGATTTGTTGCTTGTGAACCACAGAGCCTCACTGACATGCCCATGTAACCCATAATTAATTGCAAGAATATACCATTTTATCAGTCATTTTGGATTTTCCATTACAGCGCCAACTGTACATATACATACTTCTATAATATACTTTGCATTATGTTATTCACCAGAAATGCCAAAGAGAATATAAAAATATGTTTCAAGTAATTCAAAACTGAAACTAGGGCTCTCAATTCATCTATGTCATTTGAGGACAGGGAAACTCCTAGATAAGAGTGAAATGTACACTTGTCAATGTATTGGGGGGGCATGCGGAATGCAGTTCTTCACAAATTAATCTCTGGTGACGCACAAAGGCAGCTTCTTGTCTTTGTTTTTGTATTTGATACTGTGTAGATTCTTAAAATACTATCTTTGTAATATTGCGTTCTGGGCAAGGACCACTAAAATTTCATATCAGCAGTATCACCAGACATTTCCTATCAGCAATATCACCAAGCTTATTTAAATTGTTATATGCTTTAAAATATAATTCACCAACACTGGCCTTGCCTAGTTCTGTTTCCTAGTATCAGTAATCTTCTCTGAAGGTCTTTTCATGCTGTTACACTATACACTCTGAAATTGGTATACTCAGTAATTCTCCTCCAGACAGATCGAGTAACCCACCTTTCATGAGTCCCCCTGTCATAGTTTTGGCAGGGGCAGAGTTTATTTTCTTCCTAGCAGCTGGCTGAGTGCTGTGGCTTGGATTAGGATGAGAATTATGTTGATAACACACTGATAGTTTAGTTGCCAAGCAGTCAAGGACCTCTCAGCTTCTCATACTGACCTGCCACAGAGAAGGCAAGCAGTGCCTGAGAAGCTGAGGGAGGGACACAGCCAGGATAACTGACCCAAACTGGCCAAAGGTATATTCCATACCAGATGACATCATACTCTACATATAACTGGGATTGGGCTAGAAAGCAGTGTGACTTTGGGAACTAGCTGAGCATCAGTTTCAGGTGGTGAGCAAGTGCGTGTGTTATCACTTGTTTTGAATATTACTATTATTATTATTAATTGCTGTTATTACTACTGCTACTACTAAGCTCTCTTAGTCTTAATCCATGAGTTTTACCTTTTTTTATTTTTTATTCTCTCCTTCACTTCACTGAGTGGGGGAAGTGAGAAAACAGCTGCATGGCTGTTTAGCAGCTAGTCAGGTTAAACCATGACATACCCCTCTAAGAACTCTTTCTTGTCCTTCTCCATCCTTCCCAGCCACTCAAACATCCAAGCAAAACAAAAAACTTGCTTTCTGGGGGTTCAGCAACATGTTTCACTTCAGTGTAACTGAGAGGGAGGAGCTGCAATGCATATGGGAAAAAGGAGGTCCCACTATCTTGGTCATAAGCTTGTCTGTGAATTTCCACTACTGTTATCAAACAAGCAAAGAATGTGTGATCAGAGCTTTAAGTGAACACACTAGTAAAATTGAAATATTTTCTTAGTCATCCTTTGATCCTGGCAATTTGTTTATTTGTGCTTCTCATGGATGTTAAGGCACACAAGGGCAAGCACAGTGACTTATTTTGGTTCTTTCTCCTAAGGTGATACAAGGACTCTATCCTATAATTTCTCCATTAAATGCATAAATTGAACTGTAGCTTACCTTTTCAGAAAGAAGAAACCAACAAATTCCTACAGCAGTTGTTCCACTGTAGTCCTTCCCTGTATTCCTCCATTGATTTTTATCAAGCTTCATGTCACACTCAGTGTGGCTTTTTCCCTTCTCTGCCATGTAAAAGAAAGTATCAGAAACCAGTGGATGGTGACAGACTTGCAGGCTTGCCTACCTCATTTTGCATATAACTGAAACTGTCATGATACTGCCTTTCTTCTGGGTATCTGTGCCTCCATACACCTGTTTTTCTCAATATATTTATTTTGCTGCTCATGGCAAATTTCCGACTTTCTTGGCACAGGGAATAGTGGAAGGAATCCCAGAGGTTATTCCTTCTCCTTCCTCAGCAATAGACCACTTCGTTCAAGTGCCTGCTTTGCTGGTTTGCCAAGTAAAGGCTTAAATGCACCTCTTTTCTTGTCCCTGCTCAACAGCTTGTAAAGCCCTTCTCTCTCTTTTTGTGCCCATACGTAGTGAGCTATTTGTAGAAAGCTGAACAGCTTCAACAGAAAAAAAATGAAGACCGTAATTTGATGAACACTCCCTTCTACCAAAAAGGACAACTTGTTCATAGTTTGTCCTTTACCTCTCACTCCTGCCCACTCAGTTGTACCAGCTCAAGTGTTGCAGCTGAACAGAATGGGAAAAAGTATCTGAGTTAAAAAAAAAGAAAAGAATCACAGAATCACAGAATCACAGAATCGTAGGGGTTGGAAGGGACCTCGAGAGATCATCGGGTCCAACCCCCCTGCCAAAGCAGGCTCCCTAGCTCATATTGCACAGATAGGCGTCCAGGCGGGTCTTGAATATCTCCAGTGAAGGAGACTCCACCACCTCCCTGGGCAGCCTATTCCAGTGCTCAGTCACCCTCACTGTGAAAAAGTTCTTCCACATGTTGGTGCGGAACTTCCTATGCTCCAACTTGCAGCCATTGCCCCTTGTCCTATCCCCACAGACCACTGAAAAGGGGTTGGCTGATTCCCCCTGCATCCCCTGCTTCAGATAATTATAAACTTTGATTAGGTCCCCCCTTAGTCTTCTCTTCTCAAGGCTGAAGAGTCCCAGCTTACTCAGCCTTTCCTCATAGGGGAGATGCTCTAGGCCCTTAATCATCTTCGTAGCCCTTCTCTGGACTCTTTCCAGGAGATCCCTGTCCTTTTTATACCAAGGAGCCCAGAACTGGACACAATACTCCAGGTGGGGCCTGACCAGGGCAGAGTAGAGAGGGAGGATCACCTCCTTTGACCTGCTGGCTACACTCCTCCTGATGCATCCCAGGATCCCATTGGCTCTCTTGGCCACCGAGGCACACTGCTGGCTCATGGCCAACCTGTCATCTACCAGGACCCCCAGGTCCTTCTCCACTGAGCTCTTCTCCAGCAGGTCATCCCCCAGCCTGTACTGATACAAACAGTTGTTCCTTCCCAGGTGCAAGACTTTACACTTGCTTTTGTTGAACTTCATCTGGTTTCTCACTGCCCAGCTCTCCAGCCTGTCCAGGTCTCTCTGGATGGCAGCGCAGTGCTCCTGCGTGTCAGCCACTCCTCCCAGCTTTGTATCATCGGCGTACTTGCTGAGGGTGGATGTTATTCCCTCATCAAGATCGTCAATGAAGATATTAAACAGGACTGGACCCAACACTGAGCCCTGGGGAACACCGCTGGTAACAGGCCTCCAGTCAGATTCTACTCCACGAATCACAACCCTCTGGGTTCGGTCCGACAGCCAATTCTCAACCCACCTCACTGTCCACTCATCTATCCCATGCTTTCTCAGCTTTGCTATCAGGATGTCATGGGAGACAGTATCAAAGGCCTTGCTGAAGTCAAGGTAGATGACATCCACTGCTCTCCCTCCATCTACCCAGCCTGTCATGAGATCGTAGAAGGCTATGAGGTTGGTCGAGCATGATTTCCCCTTAGTGAATCCATGCTGACTACTCCTCATGACCTTCTTCTCTTCCAATTGCTTGGAGATGGCATCCAGAACAAGCTGTTCCATTACCTTTCCAGGGGCAGAGGTGAGGCTGACTGGCCTATAGTTACTAGGTTCCTCCTTCTTGCCCTTTTTAAAGACTGGAGTGACATTGGCTATCCTCCAGTCTTCAGGCACTTCTCCTGTCCTCCAAGACCTGTCGAAGATGATAGAGAGCGGCTCAGCAATCACCTCCGCCAGCTCCCTCAGCACACGTGGATGTAACCCATCTGGGCCCATGGATTTGTGTGCATTAATCCCTTTGAGCCACTCCTGGACCTCCCCTACTTGAACCAGGGGGAAATTCTTCATTTCCCAATCAGTCCTACTCTCATCCAGTGTCTGTGGGTCCCGGGGGGCCTTTGAAGTGAAGACCGAAGCAAAGGCGGCATTCAATATCTCCACTTTCTCAGCATCCCCCGTAACCAGGACACCCCCCTTATTCAGCAAGGGACCTACATTATCCCTGGACATCCTCTTACTGTTCACATGTCTAAAAAACCCCTTTTTATTATCCTTTATGTCCCTTGCCAGCTGAATTTCCAAGAGGGCTTTAGCCTTCCTAGTTGCATCCCTACAGGCCCTGACCACATTCCTGTATTCTTCCCAGGTGCTCAGACCCTTTTTCCACGATTCATAGATCTTCTGCTTCTCTTTGAGTTTGCTCAATAGCTCCCTGTTCATCCATGCAGGTCTTCTGCCTCTCTTTCCCCATTTCCTCCTCAAAGGGATGCATCGTTCCTGTGCTTGGAAGAAGTGCTGTTTGAATGCTAGCCAGCTCTCGCAGGCTCCCATTCCTTCAAACAGCGTAGCCCACGGGATAGCCCCCATTAAGTGGCGGAGGAGATCAAAGTTAGCTCTACCAAAATTCAGGGTAGCTATCCTACTTTTTGGCTTGCTTCTTCCACCCAGGATCATGAACTGAACCATTTCATGGTCGCTTTGCCCTAAGCTGCCCCCGACCTTCACTTCCCTAACAAGTCCATCCTTGTTAGTGAAAACAAGGTCCAGCAGCCGCCCTCCCCTTGTGGGCTCCTGCACCATCTGTAGCAGGAAATTGTCTTCAACACACTGCAGAAATTGTCTGGACTGCATACGACTGGCCGTATTGCTTGCCCAGCAAATATCTGGGTAGTTGAAGTCCCCCATAAGGATCAGTGCCTGGGAACTTGAGGCTACTTCTAACTGTTTATGGAATGCGTTATCTACCTGCTCCTCTTGATCAGGGGGCCTATAGCACACTCCCACAACAATGTCCCCCATACCGGTTTGCCCCTTGATTTTAACCCACAAGCACTCGACAGAAGGTTCATCCTTCCCCAGGTGGAGCTCAACACATTCTAGGTGCTCTCTCACATAAAGAGCAACTCCTCCACCTCGCTTCCCTAGCCTGTCTTTCCTAAAAAGCACAAAGAACAAGTCACGCTCTTCTTTTCTTTTTTTTTAATCCTTAACCCCACAAGCAATTGTTATAGCACAACTGGGGAAGCAGCTAGGAGGGAAGGGGTGCAGCAGAAAGGTGGGTGGGAGGTAAGCCAGCATTACCATTGAAAGGAAGGGGCATTGAACTGTGGTGTCAGAGAGCTCCACTGCAAATACCCTACAGTTTGTAGGCTGACCTCCATCTCGGAGATATGCAGGAGATAGTAGAGTAAAAGAATATCCTTAGTTGGAAGGGATGTATAAGGACCACAAAGTCCAACTCCTAAATGCTTCCATTTGGTCTCCAGGGTCTAAGTACCCCACTAAAATCTATATCCCAAAGTGAAAACAACCAACTAACCTTTGTCTGGTTTGGAAAATGTGACAGAAACCCTGAAATTTCAGGTAACATATTTTCATGTTTTGGATTCAATGAAATGTCTCAATCAACCTGGAGAGGTTTGGGGGTTTTAATCTTTATTTTTTTTTTGTTTATTTGTTTGGTTTGTTTGGTTTGGGTTGGGTTTTTTCCTCTTGAGTTACTGAAAGGCAGCTCCGTTATCAAACAGATATGTTACTCTGCACTCAGCAAGCCTGCCTTCCCTGAACTCCTCCAGGTCCCATGAAATGGAGTGCAGGCGCAGAGTGAAAATTATTAGCTCAGTGAACATCACTGTGGTCAGATCTGACATCCACCTGTGTCAGGGAAGCCTAATATTAGAAAAGTGAAGCAAAATCCTGGCAGTCTGTGGCTTTGAATTAACCAAAATGCATTTGGAATGACCAGTGTGCAACGTTAACACACAAACGTAGCAAAAATCTTTCACTTCCAAAGGAACTCTGCTGCGATTACAAAAAATACCACTCTACCACTTATTCACCTGAATCAATGGCTATTCCCTCCATTACTTTGCAAAGTAAGAGCATCCCTTTAGCAGGATCGATGATTTGTGATTTTTATCCTGAACACAGACAGGAAGGAAACTTTGTGTTTTCTCTAGATGTGGAAAAAAGGCATTTGATCATGTTGGGTGACTCCTTACTTCTTATAAAGTTGTTTAGATCAGGGATGAGTTTGGGTTTGTGGTTGGGTTTTGGGGTTTTTTGTTTGTGTTGGGTTTTTTGTTTTGGTTTGGTTTTTCCAAACAGAGAGATGAGCCTTGGCAATCTGGCAGCCTATCTTTATTTTCCCTATAAACAAAACTAAACCACATACTCTGAACACTACTGTGTTACAGGCTTTCCAAGGACTTTGCAAACACCTTCTCTACAAACACCTCTCTGAGGAAGGCTTTGGCATTATCCCTCAGTCAGAGGCGAAGTGTAGCTTTTAACACAGACCTGGCTCCTGAGTGAAAACAATATACTGTTTCTCCCTGTCAGTGCACACTGTTCAGTGCCTCTCCTGACACGGAGTTAAGTCCAGCTCTCTTCTGTCTCCTTGCCTGGTAGGGAGAAAGAGCCCTGCTGCCCTCTACCATGAGGGCTGCAAATGTCACAATCTTTTTAGACAGTGTATTTCTACTGTGAATTAAGAAATAATCTTAAGGAGGTACTCTATTCCATGACACAGGACTTCTGACAGTGATGATGCATAGGATAAGAGGAGTGATGGCATATATGTAGCAATATCTACTGTTACATATAATAAAAGTGCAAAATGATTGGTTGTTTGCTATCTCTGTGCCATCAACAGCACTGAAACATGATCAGAAATTGTTGCTGAATAAGTAATACCAAGAAGCACACTCAGATGAAAACAGAATTCACCAAAAGTCAGTTTTCCTGAGATGGATCCACAGGTGACTCAACCACTTCCCTGGGCAGCCTGTTCCAGGCCCTGACAACTCTTTCAGTAAAATTTTTTTTCTAACATCCAATCTAAACCTGCCCTGGCACAGCTTCATGCCATTCCCCCTTGTCCTGTCACCTGTCACCTAGCTGAAGAGACCATCACCTATCTCTCTATAACCTCCCTTCAGATAGTTGTAGTTGTAGTCTCAGCTGATGCTTCCCACATCAAACGGATCCAGTGCATATTAGAGGCAATGAAATCTCCCACTAGCACCCTTCCTAGCTGGCTCAGGGCCCATTGTGAGCCTTTACTCCTCTTCTACTTGGTTCTTTAATTCAGACTTGACAACCTAGGATGGAGATTTAAATTCAACTATAGGACAACTATTAATAAGCTGATGAACACTAAGGATGAGAATTCTCCGTGAATTTAAAGCTAAGGGATGTTTGCCAAGAAAATTTGGCTCTCGCTCCCCTGTTGCTTTGATGCTCTTGCTTTCCATTCTCACAGCCTAAGAAAACACTTTTTCCCTCCCTTCTGCTCTCTCCCTAATCTCACCAGGTATAAGCAGTGGAGGAGACGAAGCACCCTTTCAACAGCTGCCCGAGCCGGCCTCTCCTCACTTGTCAGCCAACTCTTCCTGTCTTTTAATGGTGCTTTAATTTAATCTTACTCTTCCCGGTTTCTTTCCCCACCACTGCTGCCAGTCTGGAGAACAGGCTAGACCCAGGGTGGATACAAGGCAGGCAGTGCTTGGTCCAAGACTTGCAGGTCCAGATCACATGGCAGAAATGCTACTGATGGACAGGTAAGGCAGTACAACACCCTTTCAAATGCCACCATATAGCACCTCTTCTTCAGTGGCAGTGTCCACCCACTCACATAATGGGCAGAAGAAAAATCATCAAGACAGAGGATAGCTCTAAACCTCAACAGCCATTTTACCCTCAAGACCAGGAATTTTCAGGTGACTAAATATTTACAGTTTCGGCCACAAGAACATAAATTCAGTTAAATATTTTTTGACTGGAGAAGGGGTGAGGGAGGGATTGGTTTTGTTTTCTTCAGGGTGTTTGCTTTGTGTTGTAATACTACATTCCAGCAATTTTAGTATATTTTGATTTGAGGGTTGGGGTGTTGGGGTTTTTTCCCCAGAAAGGTTGAAATAATTTGTTTTTACAGTCCAGGAAGAAGAAGCTAGTGGATCTTTTGTTTTGAAGAAGTGAATGTCACTTAAAACACTGACCTAAATCAAAAAGGAGGAGGAAGCCACACCAAAGATTTCAGAAACTTAAGCAAAACTTTTCAAGGCAAGTCAAGCATTCTGGGCTGAAGCAGCCTGAAATTATTTTTTTCTGTTTGCTGTCTAGAAAAAAAACCAAAACCAAACTCACAGGGAAAGCTTTTGGATTTGAACCAAATTTTTTCCCTTCCAGTACTTCACCCATTATATGATGAGCTTTAGTAGCTAGTGTGGTTCCCCAGAGACTTTGGACATTTGCTGTGAGCTAAAGAATTCCCCTATTCTGATGTCTACACACCCAAAGATTCAGGGGATGACAGCTACTCTCATTTACAGAAGCCAACCACCATGTGGACACTAGTCTGGGGGTAGCAGAGGACAGTCCTGCATCTAGGGGCTTCTTGCATAAAACAGATCTAAGTTATGGCTATGCCTTTTCCTATGAAGGGATTATTCTCTTCCTCCCAACGCCTATGGCAAAACTCTCTTCAGTCTCAATGGGAGCAGGTTTATCCTGCCAACATTTCAGCAACCAACAGGGCCAGTTTGAAGTTGGATTCCTGGCACTGGAGGGAGAGTTTCATAACCATGCATCACTGTAAACTACACCAAGGAGGATCCTCCTCCCTGCCTTCCTCTTTGTCTGTTTCCTTAAGCAACATAGCTGCCGACAGGCACACCAGTGACACGTCTGGCAAGCAGTGGGAGATGTGTTTCACTGGCAATCAGTGACTAGATGTGTATGTGTCTTGCTTGCTTCACATGAAATAATATTGATCTGAGTGTGCCATCAAAGAGCTGAAACTGTCAACTGTGAGCCAAAAACCTACTGTAGGAACTGCAAGGCCATTTGAAGAATTTGCTTTTTCTGTGTGAAACGGGACATCAGGCTAGTGCAGCAATATAGATCAGTCCTCCCTCATTCTCTACTGGAGGCTGGCTCCTTGGCAGGAGTTTTGCTGGCATTGCTGAAACCTGCAGATTGACTGGTGCAAGCTGGTGAGTCTTTCTGACTGCTGTTCTCCTGCAGCTGACCTCTGATCCTTCTGAATTTCCCTCTGCTTCCTGCTGGAGAATAATTCCTTCAGACACCTCCCTCCCACAGCTTGGACCAAACAGACCTCCAAATGACAGCTTGCTGAGGCTAACATCCCTTCCTTATACTAAAAATACATACCACATCAGGTTAAAGATCCCCCTGTTCATTTAAGCAGCAAAGAACTTCAGCTTCTGAGTACTTGCCTGCTCCTGCTATGCTTTGAGTCATTTACAGAGTCTTAAGAGTGTTGCTGGATCAAGGCCTACTTTTCCTTAGCTAGCTCTGTTCTCAGATCCCTTATTTATTTATTAGACATTAGATGCCCTTTCTTCTTGTTGTCTCCCCACCCGTCTCGAATCATAACATTACCATTGGTTCCTCATATCTTAATTCCAATGCTTTCCAGAGTAGCTGTAGGTTGGGGTGGGAACTGTGTATAGCCATTTCACTGTGTGCTACATCTGCTGATGTGACACCTCTCTTACTGCTTCTTCTCTAGCAGCAAATTCATACCTGTTGTAAAAAATTAATGAGATCAGGCCTTGCAGCCTTTCCTGATGAACGTCCTTCTTGAGGCTGGTGAAGATGGAATTGCAAAGCGTTGAATGGGAAGCAAGACTAGCTTGAGTGTTAGGGCAGCCTTTGAGTAGCATGGATTTGTCCTCTTGATCCATCTTCTCTGCCTGTACACGACATGAGTGAGACACAGCAAGCAAACTGTGAAAGTGGTGAGAGCATGTACCCACTGCCTGTGCCTTGCTCACATGCACTCTTCCACAGACTGGTGGTTTTCCACCACTGAGGGACAAGATATGCAGCCTTATTATCAAATGCTCCTAGGGAAAAGACTCACACCAGGGTTATGTGGTCACTGAGCAGACCCCAAGTAAGAGTCAGCCCTTGCTCCAATGCATCTGTGGTTTGCACAGCTATGATAAAAGTGGAATACAAAGGCACAAATTGTTGAAATGACTCGTGAAAGGTCAGGTTACACCCTATGTCAGCTGCCTGTGGAAAAAAAAAAGTGGAACAAGTACAGGTATGTCTTCCCTGGAATGTTTCTTTGCCTGATCCTTCCCTCCCACCATGGCTTTTCCGTTCTCCCCTCTGATTTCTTGCTCTGGTTTCTCACCAAATACTCTTTTTGTTCTTTACCTCTTCTCTTCTATATTTCACAACCTTTGCAAAGCACAGATCATGCACAACGAGGTCATGATTCAGCAAGAAACCCATGATGTTTAAGTGGAGTAAAAGGAAGCAAGGTAATTTCATCCACACATGATAGTCAAATGTGGATGATGATCTGCTTCAGAAAGTGCTAATGGCCACTATGAAGGTCAGGATGATAATCCAAGGGATATAACACATATAAGAAAGAAAGACAGAAAAAAACAAAGGTAAGTCTTTGTCCTTTTTTTGTCTCAAGTCAATCTTTCTTTTCTTACTCCAAGAGCTCAACTTTATATCTGAACTCTGTGACATATTTGTTGAACTTGTCACCAGGGAAGGTGCTACTCCAGAACCAAATACTGTGCCAAAGCAGCAGTCCATAAAGTAAAGTCCATAACAAAGTTCAATCAGGGTGCTGCTGCCAGACAAAGTTCTTCATGGCTCTCTGTGGTTGTTGAGATTGAAGGACACAACTGAACAGACAAAAATGTTTGCAATTAATTGTTTCTACAAGACCCTGTCCTCCCAGACCATGGCATCAGGTTTACGCCAACAGGAACTGAAGAAGAATCGCCAAAAGGGGTAAGGATTTTATCCTGCAGTCAGATAGGTGCATTCTCTATGGACCTTCCTTGACTTACCAGCCCAAGATCTCATCCATAACGAAGCATTCCTGGTGTTGTGGCACAATGATACAACAAAGACCAACAGTCCCTTTTCAAGTAGACCAATCTGGAACAGAGAAGCCACCTCAGTTCCTGATAAACAAGGTATTGGAAGCTACAAAATAAGGTATCTCTTAAGGCAAACTGCAAAGTGATTTCATTCTGCAAGTTCTTCCATTTTCCTTAGCTGAGTATGCATCTTGGTAATGGTGGCCGTGGTTCCATTCCCTACATATTTCACCTTCCTTTAAATTAGACCAACTGTGTGACTGGCTTTTGAAGTAATTTTAAAAAAATACATTTCACTATCCATAAACTGCTTTTTTGCAATGGAGGGAAAATAAACCAAAAACCATCAAAAAAGTATAAAATTTTAAAACAACAATAAACCTCACACATATTAACAAATTTTTAATGTCTATGTCTGTATTTCCAAGCCTTGAGTGCATTCTACTGTTGTACAGCTCTATAAATAATAACACAGACCTTATCACAACACAGAGGATAAATATGCAGCTTTATAATTTTTCCTGCACCAGATCTGTACTTAAACTAAAAATTTGCAAGCAGCTTCAAACTGTTGTGCCTTTCTTAATTTTTTTTCCTCTAAATTTGGAAATTCTCCTGAAAGCAGTTCTCACTCAATTTGAATATTTCTCGGGATCCAGCCCAGGGCCAAGAAGACTTTAAAAGTGAGAGTATACATAATGCAGTTCTGCACACATTTAAACTCTAAAATATCAATTTTATCATAACATGATTTTTCCATATGTAATAGCAAACAATGGTGAATGTTATAAAACTATTATTCATGATCTTGCTCTGGCTTCACTAAAAACCTTTGTGTTTGTTTGGAATTATTTTTAGGGAAACATTTTCATAAGCTCTGTACTCATTGGATATTATTTTTAAAATGACAAAATGACACCATTTCAGTCACTCAAATTAAAAAAACAAGGAAATATATCATTGCGATTTTTTTCCCCACATTTTTTCCTGTTCAGCTTTTGCTTTCACCTGATGTAGGTATTGCATAATTAGGTGTTAGGATTTTTCCAGTAAGACCACATACTGCACAGAAGTTCCTAGGATCCCATTCTTGGTGTCTGATGCATCAGGTAGTGGGGTCTCAGTCTCTCTCAGGCCTTTATCTTCTACTAAAATAGGGACTGAATAAATGTTATACCAGACTAGTGATCTTTCGTGTGTTGCTGGAGAACAGCTAGAAGTCAGGGTGGCTGTCAAGAAGATGCTGAGCTTCCCTATGAATAAAGCCCGCTTGGAGTTGAAACTGGCAAGGGATATAAAGGATAATAAAAAGGGTTTTTTCAGATACGTGAATAGTAAGAGGATGACCAGGGATAATGTAGGTCCCTTGATGAATGAGGCGGGTGTCCTGGTATCAGGTGATGATGAGAAGGTGGAAATACTGAATGCCTTCTTTGCCTCGGTCTTCACTCCAAAGGCCCCTCGGGACCCGCAGATCCTGGATGAAAGTAGGAGTGTTTGGGGAATGAAGAACTTTCCTCTAGTTGAGGTAGGGGTGGTCCAGGAGCGGCTCAAAGGAATTAATGCACACAAATCCATGGGCCTGGATGGGATACATCCACGTGTGCTGAGGGAGCTGGCGGAAGTGATTGCGGAGCCGCTTGCTATCATCTTCGACAGGTCTTGGAGAACAGGAGAAGTACCTGAGGATTGGAGGATAGCCAATATCACTCCAGTCTTCAAAAAGGGCAAGAAGGAGGACCCTAACAATTATAGGCCAGTCAGCCTCACTTCTGTCCCTGGAAAGGTGATGGAACAGCTTGTTCTGGATGCCATTACCAAGCAACTGGAGAAGAAGAAGGTCATGAGGAGTAATCAGCATGGATTCACCGAGGGGAGATCGTGCTCGACCAATCTCATAGCCTTCTATGATCTCATCACCGGCTGGGTGGATGGAGGGAGAGCAGTGGATGTCATCTACCTTGACTTCAGCAAGGCTTTTGATACTGTCTCCCATGACATCCTGATAGAAAAGCTGAGAGATTATGGGATAGATGAGTGGACAGTGAGGTGGGTTGAGAACTGGCTGTCGGACCGGGCTCAGAGGGCCATGATCAGTGGAACAAAATCTGAATGGAGGCCTGTGACTAGCGGTGCTCCCCAGGGCTCAGTGTTGGGTCCAGTCCTGTTTAATATCTTCATCGATGACCTTGATGAGGGAATAGCATCCACCCTCAGCAAGTATGCCAATGATACAAAGCTGGAAGGGGTGGCTGACATGCAGGAACACTGCGCTGCCATCCAGTGAGACCTGGACAGGCTGGAGAGCTGGGCAGGGAGAAACCAGATGAGGTTTAATAAAAGCAAGTGTAAAGTCTTGCACCTGGGGAGGAATAACCGTCAGTATCAGTACAGGCTGGGGGATGACCTGCTGGAGAAGAACTCTGTGGAGAAGGACCTGGGGGTCCTGGTTGATGACAGGTTGGCTATGAGCCAGCAGTGTGTCCTGGTGGCTAAGAGGGCCAATGGGATCCTGGGATGCATCAGGAAGAGTGTGGCCAGCAGGTCAAAGGAGGTGATCCTCCCCCTCTACTCTGCCCTGGTCAGGCCCCACCTGGAGTATTGTGTCCAGTTCTGGGCTCCCTGGTATAAAAAAGACAGGGATCTCCTGGAGAGAATCCAGAGAAGGGCTACGATGATTAAGGGCCTGGAACAGCTCCCATATGAGGAAAAGCTGAGTGAGCTGGGGCTGTTCAGCCTGGAGAAAAGAAGACTGAGGGGGGACCTAATTAATGTTTATAAATATCTTAAGTATGGGATGCAGGGGGAATTGGCCAACCCCTTTTCAGTGGTCTGTGGAGACAGGACAAGGGGCAATGGCTGCAAATTGGAGCACATGAAGTTCCGCACCAACATGCGGAAGAACTTTTGCACAGTGAGGGTGATAGAGCCCTGGGACAGGCTGCCCAGGGAGGTTGTGGAGTCTCCTTCTCTGGAGATATTCAAGACTTGTCTGGACGCCTATCTGTGCAATATGTGCTAGGGAGCTGCTTTGGCAGGGGGGTTGGACCCGATGATCTCTCGAGGTCCCTTCCAACCCCTACAATTCTGTGATTCTGTGATTATCCATACTAAAGGTCTTTATATTTGCCATCTCTACTTACTTTTCTACATCCACAGCCAGCCCTATACAAGGCTGGTATGCACAGAAAGCAATATCCATATGAGTAGTGTACCAGCCAAGCACCAAGACTCCAGTGTTGTAGTTATTGCTCTGACCCAAAGGCTTTCCAGTCCTTGAGTATTAGCATTGGAGTCACTCAGCTGCAATTTGGATCCTATAGATAGGCAATTACACATTTGCTCAGCAGCAGCCAACCTGCTCTGTAGGCAAAGCCCTGGCTAGAGGGACCAACAGATTTTGGTGTTGCTCCCACTTGCCTCGTCCTACCATTGCCATGTTCCCTATCCCCATGTCTTCTACCTCTCATCTTCTGCCTCCATAGTGAGTGGAGATCTCCCCTAAACGGACAGAAGTTTGTGAATATTTTGCCCCATCTGCATCATTCAGTCAGATCTAATTATGGTTTGTTCAGTGCACCAAATTTCTCTTGCTGTTTCATTATTTGACAAATAGCTGGTTTAGAAGGAACTGTAAGATTGGTGTTATCTGGTAAGTTTGCTTATTACCAGTCATGGGACCACACATTATGGCCTGATATCATTAAGTATACAGCAACACACAATCCTAAAGTAGATATATATTTTTACAAATTGGTCCTTTTATATAGTGCAATGATGACTCAGCTAATCAATGTCATAACCCCACTTTTGTTTAGGAACTGCTCTCCTCCTTGAGTTTGTTTCTGATATATGCATTCACCTATGGTCTTTGTTCACATAGAGCCAATCCAACTGCCTGATTAGATACATATGAACAAATAAAAATGGGATTGTCCCTTTCACATCTTGTCCCAGATGGAAAATAAAGCTGGCTGAAAGGATGTTGAGGGATCATTCAAGATTATCTCCTACAATATACTGTACTAGTAATATATTCAATTCTTCTTGTTATTTTATATGTTCATCTTGAGTGTTCAGATGATCTTTAAAAATATGAACGTGTAGCCAATATAATATTCACCATGCTAGCATTCATACCTTGCCTTAGGTCGTCTAAGAAAATGAGATGTGACATTTCATGATACATGTATTAATTTTAACTTTGGAAAGAAAAAATGTTTCTGAACAAATAGGTAAATAAATACAAAATAATCTCATAAATATTTTTCCAAGTTTGATGGAAAGTCATATCCTTCTGTTGAAGTAATATTCCCCTTTCAGATGTTTCACCAGAAACTGCTTGATGTATTACACTGTTCAGAGTAAAATATTTAGAAAAAATCAGAACTAATAAGCTACAACTCTAGATGCTGCCTGTACAATGGTCAAATCACCTGCCAACAGAGATTTCATCAATCAGTAGCCCTTAGTGATGATTACTGGGCTGAAGACTTTTATGTGCTTTACTATGGGTTTCTCCATATGAAGGGAAGAACCTGATGAAACTATTCCATTTTATCTCTGTTCCAGGAAAATGGGCCAATTCTCAGCTGCAATACTTTGGAGAATTTCCTGTCTGGTAGTTCAGAAACTGCCAAAAAGCAGGGTGCAGAAGCCAGAAAGTATGCTGCTGTCATTGGCCCAAACAAACAAACAAAGATCCCCAACAGAAAATAACCCTCCCCAAAATAAAAATAGTTCTTAAAGATCAACGGAAACAAAAATGGACCAGATTTTAAATGAGAGCTTGTGTTTTACATATCATGTGGCTAGACATAGTTTTTGGAAACAGTCCAAGTCAGCCCACTTTTCCCTACCATCTGTCAGCAGTAGGTTTGCTGACTGTGAGAGCTTAGAGGCAACGCGTAAAAGGCGAGTGTTAGACAATCGAGTTTAAACATGACAAGAGCAGGGAAATTCAAAGGCTTGATGATGTAATGTGCTAACACTTGGCTGTTGTGAGAAAAAGAGGAGGAGGAGTATAACACGTTACAGAGAATGGGGTTGTTCACCTTTAGGCTGAATTCTCTGGTTCTTATCAGTTTGTACTGAGACCCTGACATTATTTAAAGATGGAGTTGGGAGTGTTTATTTTAGACATAGGCCAAAGAGATTTGGGATGGCGATTTAGATGTAGGCTATGGCCCTGGATTTAGACCTGCTAAGAAGCTAAGTCACATTCCAGAACACTGAAAACTTCTTAGATCATGAGATTAGTCACAAAGCTGGGGACCACCAGAAGAAGAGCTGGCTGTGAGTTTTTTGCTCTTTGTCCATATTGCAAGTATAGCTGAAGCAGAGGCTTCTGGCATCCTTATGTTGGCCCTGTTTTTAGAAAAGCACTTCAACCAAATGACCTTTCCTCCTTCTTTTGTTGTGGGTCTATGGCAAAGACCAGACCAAAATGCTTATCATCTCTAGGTTCCCTGAACTTAAATGGGTATAACAATTCAGGGAAAAGACATTGCATTAGGAAGGGGCACACTAGACCACAGGGGCTGTTCTCAGATGCTTCATTTGGAGGCAAAACTCTGAACAATACTCAGTGGATTCTGGTTTCCTCCAAAGAGGACTTGAGGAAACGGATCCTTTCTCCAGACAAAACTGTACTACACTGTAAAACCATTCTCCTTGTAAAATGAGAGAGTTTGTATCTCATTGTCCAACCCTGACTGAAGTTTTACATACTTCCCCAAATCTCCCCCCGAAAGGCATGCTATCAGAAGGGAACTTAAAACTGCTGCACACATTATATAAAAGCATCTTTCAGATATAGGAGATTAGTAGGTTGGGAAAATGCATGCTATGAACTGAAGGATACCTACTGAGCTTGTGATGGTAATTACAGTATGGACTCTCATTTATGTTGTTGCAAAAGCTTCTTTGAGAAATGTGCTTCTCATCTGGTCTTGAACAGCAGGCAAAGGGATTTCTTTGAATGGGGCTATGTTGGAAAGAGCTCGGTCCAGTCTAGTTAAACTGGCTGCTAAAATTACAGCCAGTTGGGGAACTGGCTATTAAAAACTCTCAAATGAGCTATGTTTCCTCCTGATGCTCTTTTCTTGTCTGCTGGGAAAGGCTACGCTTGGTCCAGCAGACAACTCTTCGTTATCCTCTTCTCTCACTCACATTTTTCTGGCTTGATTCCAAAGTTGCCACTGCCTCTGATGCTCAATCCTGGTTTCACTACATCTGCCATCCTCACCTCTGATATCCAGTGGAAGGCTGCTTTCAAAGGCTGTTTTCTGTCTTTTTCCAGTGAAGAGATGCAGAGCAGAGGGCTCCTTTTATCCCACTGTGCCACCAGATTCTGTTCCACCAAGGTACAGTATCTCAGGGAAATCAAGTTTGGTGGCTATGCATGGTTTTGTTTCTTGGCAGAAGAAACTATCTGTAGGTTTTAATTAAACTGTCTATGAATATGGACCATTGGGCATGACAGCAGAGCCCAGCCCAAGAAGCCACAGGCTACCAGAACTCTTCTGAGTGCAGTTTGAGTAGGGAAATGGATCGGCACCTGTGGACTGGTTATAGAGTTTGATGTGGTGCCATTCCTAGGATTCATGCCAGTAAAAATCCTTATAAAAAGTGTGGACAAAATTTACTGCATACCTGCCGTAATCAGTTTTAAAATCAGAACATTTTTCTTGGTTTTGTTGGGGGTTTTTTGTTTAAAAAAATGGTAAGAGGGCAATTTCATCTCTAGATCAAAGTTATAAAGCCTCAAGAAACCATCTGAAACTTATAAACTCTCCATTTTGTTTTACATTTAGAAAATTAAAAAATACTGAACTATATATATTTTAATTGGTATTTAAAAAATGACTCCCAGTCACATACCTTGTAAACTCAGTTTCATTGAGCAGTAAACTTTATAAAGCTCAGTTAAAACAACTTTTAAAAAAGGGGTTTTTATTAAATGAAATACTGACAAACTGGTGAATATTGTAATCAGGTAGAAACAGCTGCCTGAGGAGAAAAAAAATCCACATTTGAAAAAAATAAAAAGTTCTTTGTTTCCATTAATATATGTTCCTATTTTGTCATAACCTACAAAAGTCACCATGACAAGTGACTAAAACATAGAAAAGTGGTTTCACTGTTGAATTCTAACAGTTTAAGAAATCCCAAAATAACTGTGGCTGGTTTCCTCTAGGCATGTTCATACAGTAGGTAGAATGGCTCTCCCGAGCAAACCCTGTTTTGGAAACCTCTGCTCAGCATTTTGAGGGGTGTGTGATGACTGTGTCTTCTGTCATCCAGCAGCAAGCCACTGACTACAATCTTAAAGGGAGTTCAGAAATGCTGAGGAAAATAAGCACATTCCTGCAGCAACCCCCATTTACCTCTGAGCACAGGCCAAAAGTATGGGGCACACCAGCACACCGCTAAAGCTTGCCAACATTCAGCAAGACTTAGACAGGCTGGAGAGCTGGGCAGGGAGAAGTTTAATGAGATTTAACAAGGGCAGGTGTAGGGTCTTGCATCCAGGGAAGAACAACCCCAGGTACCAGTATAGGTTGTGGATGGATCTGTTGGAGAACAGCATAGGTGAGAGGGACCTGGGGGTTCTGGTGGACAGCAGAATGACCATGAGCCAGCAATGTGCCCTTGTGGCCAAGAAGGCCATTGGCATTCTCATTTGTATTAGAAGGGGTGTGGTTAGTAGATCACGAGAAGGTCCTTTTCCCCCTCTACTCTGCCCTGGTGAGGACGCACCTGGAATATTGTGTCCATTTCTGGGCCCCTCAATTCAAGAAGGGTAGGGAACTGCTTGAAAGAGTCCAGCACAGGGCCACTAAGATGATTAAGGGAGTGGAATGCCTTCCTTATGAAAAGCTGAAGTAGCTGGGCCTCTTTAGACTGGAGGAGACTGAGGGGTGACCTTATTAATGTTTATAAATATGGAAAGGGTGAGAGTCAGGAGGATGGTAAGACAGGCTCTTCTCAGTGATGGTCAGCAATAGGGCAAGGGGCAGTGGGTGCAAGCTGGTGCAGAGGAAGTTCCATGTGAATGTAAGGAGAAACTTTTTCACTGTGGGGGTGACAGAACACTGGACCAGACTGCACAGAGAGGCTGTGGAGTCCCCTTCTCTGGAGACATTCAAAATCTGCCTGGATACGTTCCTGTGTGACTTAGTCTGGGTGATCCTGTTCTGGCAGCTAGGTTGGACTAGATGATCTTTCGAGGTCCCTTCCAACTCCTAACATTCTGTGGTTCTGTGAACAAGCAGCAATGAATCTGGCCCCTGTCTGAGAGCTTCCAGCACCAGCCTTTGAAGGACCTGATAAGCTTGGTTGTGTTGTTCTGGGGTCATGGATTTTCCACTGCATGGGAGGACCAAGCCTGCCTACCCCAGGCTACATTTACCTCCAGACCTGCAGGACCTGAACCTCCTTCAGAGGTTTTTTCACAATGTAGTTCTTCTGGCTAGAGCTAGTTACTCCTAACATGCTTTCATAAAGCCAAAGCTAAAGCACTGTGTAAATGCAGTAATCTGGTGGAAAAACAGTTGAGCTGCTTTACCATGTTGTTGTGTATGTCTGTATTGTGCTTTACAAATTAAGAAAGGCTCATCAACTGCTGTCTCCTCTCTTCGTCTCCTTTCCTGTGTAGCTTTCAGTCCCTACCAAATTTCTCTAAACTTGTCATATCCTACACAAAACCGCTGAGCTTTCTGAGATTTGGAATATAGCCAAGTATCATTTGGCTCTAAAGTGGGAGACAGAGACATGTAAGATTCACACACAGATTTCTAAACTGTGAGCTGCTTAAGTGGCAGAAGGAAAACCTAAGTGCTTGCTCGAAGTTGAGCCAGAACATTCATGATTTTTACTATTTATTTCCAGCATTTTCAAGATCTTGAATTTTAATTCCTTTAATTTATTTTTTAAAAGCACAATCACAGCTTGCATATATGATCATAAACCCAAATTAATCTGTGGAACTACCCAAGAAGCCAACAAAGGAATATCAGCTTGTATTGGTCAAGAGTCCTAGCTGCAAGCTTTATATGATTTTCAAGACATACTGTTTCATTGTAAACTTTATGTGGCCAGCTGAGGTTTGCTTAAAACTACTGATCTGGATTAATATAGACTAATAAAGTGGTTTTACACATGCATTAATGTCTATTGTGAAAAAATCATCATTGTGTCCCTGGTCACAAAAAATGAGTAAATGAAAAGTCTTATTTTGCTCTAAAAGAGTGGGTAAGGGGAAAGTGAGGTACAAGGGTCAGTGAACATTAAAAAATTAAGAGGAAAATGGCTCAAAAATGTACTGCCGTAATGTGCAAAAATGTGAAGGATAAAAGAAGGTTGGTCTTCCTACAGCCTTAAAACCTCTTCTAGGTAGAGTGGTGAACCAATGCAAACATGATCAGAAACAAATAGAAACTTAATCAGAAGCATAAAAAAGTACAAAGTTGTCTGATGTCTTTTATGTGTGTCGTTTAAAAATGGTGCTCATCTGACACTATGTGACTTTCTCCAGATGATTGGCTTGAGCATTGACACAACTTTGACCACTGGGATTTGCAGCGATAAGAAACTGTCCATGCTACAGATGTGGTACTGTTGTCACTTCCGTGCATAGACAGCAACAGGAAGAGTTTTCCCCGTAGTGTCATTACACTGCCTCTTCAAAGGATGTGGGCTAAGCCAACAAAAGCTTTTCGCCATCAGCATGGCTATATCCATTTGAGAGGTTTTCTGGAATAATGGTAGGAGTGAAAGAATGAGAATTTATCTGCTGAAAGACTGTATAAGAGATGAGGTGTATGTGAAAGAATGGTGAAAGAAATAAGCCAGGTTAGGTAGTAAGTTTCAGATGAAATAGGCTAAATGAGACCTGGTATTTTATACAGCTTGCATCAAGCAGCTCATAATCTTGGTCACTGTTACATTATCTCTGTACATCAAGACTGATAATTCTGATCTCTGTGTCACTTACTATTTTCTCAACTAATATCCTTGAGTAAAATGTTGACCTCTATCAAGTTGAAGGTGTATGGCCAAGAGGATTTCCTCCTCTAGACATAATTAATCTTCTGGAGAGCAAAGTGTAATAAAAACTCAATCAGACTTTCTGGATCTGGCTGAGGAAAGCCCACATAAATATCTTCCAAAATAAATGCTGAACTGTGTCATCTTCCCTTTCAGATCGTTTCATCCCAAAAGTTTTAACTTAGTGCTATAAATGTAGAAGGCCATGCTCAGACTGCAACTGCATTACTTTGCACTGCTTTAATCCCAGCAGTGCTGTCCTCTGGGGAAGTGCCCCTGATGTAAACAGCTGCAAAGCACGGCCGTGGCTTCATGATCAGTAGCTTAAAAGTCTTAGAAGAGTCAGAAAGGACTGACATGGAAGAAAGAAGAAAAGACATTGGCTGGATGGTTGCAGTCAAAGAGTTGTGTTTAATGGCTCAATGCCCAAATTCAGATTCATTCTTCAGTACTCGGACCAGCACTATTTAACAACTTTGTCAGATACATGGATAGTGGGATTGAGTGCACCCTCAGCAAATCTGCTGATGACACCAAGCTCTGTGGTGAGGTTGACCCTCAGGAGTGAAGGGATGCCATCAAGAAGAACCTTGACAGGCTTGAAAGGTGGGCCTGGGCGAACTGCATGATGTTCAACAAGACCAAGTGCAAGGTCCTAGACATGGGTTGGCACAATCTCAAGCTCAGCTACAGTTTGGGTGGAAAATAAATTGAGAGTTGCCTTGAGAAGAAGGACTTGGGAGTGTTGATTGGTGAAAAGCTCAATGTGAGCTGGCAATGTGCACTTGCAGCCCAGAAAGATAACCATGTCCTGGGTTGCATCAAAAGAAGCAAGACCATCAGGTCAAGGGAGATGATTCTGCCCTCCTACTCCACCTGGAGTACTACATCCAGCTGTGGGTCCCACAAATATAAGGACATGAACCTGTTGGAGCATGTCCAAAGGAGGGCCACAAAGGTAATCAGAGGGCTGGAGCACCTCTTCTATGAAGACAGTTACATTTCTGCAGACTGGAGAGGAGAAAGCTCTGGAGAAACCTTATTTCAGTCTTCCAATATTTAAAGGGGTCCTACAGGAAAGCTGGAAGGGAACTCTTTATCAGGGAGTATAGCAATAGGACAAGGTATAATGGATTTAAACTAAAAGACAGTAGATTTAGATTAGATATTAGGAAAAAATCCTTCACTGTGAGGGTGGTGAGACCCTGGAAAAGGTTTCCCAGAGAAGTTATGGCTGCTCCCTCCATGGAAGTGTTCAAGGCCAAGTTGAATGGAGTTTTGGAAAGCCAGGTCTAGTGGAAGATGTCCCTGCTCATGGCAAGGGGTTGGAAATAGATGATCTTTGAGGTCCCTTCCAAACTATTTTACAGTTCCATGATTCTGTGAAAGAGAGCTGCTCAAGTGTGGTGAAATTTATACAGAACAAAGGTCCCAGGAAAATGTTGAAAAATTGCAACCTTTGTCACCTCAGTGTTCAGAGGGAAGTCAAGGCTCCATGGCCAGCATTAAATGGAGAACCAGGGGCAAGGAGTAGCTCCACACCTTTTCTGACCGTGTCCTTAAGATGAATGTCTTGGTGATGGATTGTCTCTTACTGAGACATGGCTGAACTCAGAAATCCACTGTTGATGGGGTGTCCTAGTGATACTGCTATATAAATAACAGTGAAGGTGTACATTGGCAAATCACGACGTATCTCAAGAGAGTTAGGCAATTTAAAAAAAATGTCCAGAGGTTGAAATAATCTCTGCTGTCTGCATAGGCATGTACAAAGCCACAGTTGCATGCTGGTATATACTCCTCCAGTCATTTATTGTGGAGATGACAAATGCTGGGGAAAAGTTACATATAATTTAGAGTTGATCCAAAAATATTTAGAGAAGCATGTTGTTGACCAACCTGTTCTTCTAGGTGTGACAGTTTAATGTGTTTTCCTGGTTGCTTTGCTGTGCATTGCAAATTCAAACAAAGCTGCATGAATACATTCCTGATGTCCTGAGAAAGAGAGGGAGCCTGAAAAGCATCTCAGACTGATTTGCTTCAGCAGCAGGAAGATGGATTTAGTTTTCAGGTGGTTGTAAAAGTCTGAATGAGATGACAGTCTCATGCAGACTCATATGGATTGTTTATGCTGATGCTGTGAATAAACCTGGGGGTGTAAGACAGGAGATACACTGTGATTTTGGCCTGCTGTGGTTGGTGCTTTCTGATGGCTGTTAAACCATGTTAATCAAAGGTGACACCAATAAAGCTGATGTCATCATATTGCATTTATGCTGGTGTAACTGGAGGCAGAACGTCCAGGGAAAAAATTATATTGCATATAAAATATATTCAAACACTTAATGTAAGATATATTAAATATATATAACACCATATGCATAACAGCTTATACATAATTCACTATAGTACATGAATTCCACGCATATTCACTGTAACAGTAATGATCTTGAAAGAAAATGAGAGACTTCAGATTTGAATTTATCAATAAACACACTAACAGTTACTAGAAGTAACTATCAACTGAGGGACCTGAAGAGAAGGCTGTATAGAAAAGCAATAACAGTAACATGGCATTCATCACATACCTGACCTATGTCATCTGTGATTCCCTGGTCCTGCCTCCCATCGACATCCCCTCTTCTTAAGACAGTAATTCTGGGTCGGTGGGTGTAACTTGGTGCCTTCCTCATCATCTCAACAACTTAGAGGTTTCCACCACATTAAGCACCAACATGAGAAGAATTTTGAAGGCATGGGAACAAATATGCACTATGGCAATCAGTGGGAGCTGGATGGCTACCAAACCTATGTGCTCTTGAGATCACTGTATGGATAGACATCACTTTGGATATATCCACAAAGAATACTGCAAGTAGCCACAGGCTTGCAACACCCACACTTTGTGAAGACTGTAAGCGATTAAGAAAGCATGCGCACAACACCATGTCCACAGTAATAAGCCTTTCTGGAGTCATGGTGCCAGGCAAAAATGACCATCTGATGAGTGCAATGGGGTGGGGTTATGATCTGCTAATTTATAGCGTAGGCAGAGTGAGCTGGTCTCCCAGCCACGCATTGTGCATATGGTCATTATCTTCTGTGGTTTGGGGAAGCCTGAATGAACCGTGCAGAGGGCTGGAAGTGTAGAAGGGGGAGCACTACAACCACATGAAGAGCCTTACTGAGATATCCTGTCCAATTTACAGCCCTTTGCTACCTTGCTCATGTTCCTGTCAGCACAAAGGAGAAAAGAATGAAGTATTTTCCTTCCAGACATTTTGAAGTCTTAGGAAAGAATGGTAGAGGAGGGGAAAGAAGAAAGATTTTGGATGAGGAAGGGAAGGGGAGGGAAGCTGAAAGCAACTGGGTTGCTGTGAATGCAGATAAACCAGGTGAGAAGCAGTGAGGCATGGTCAAAAAGAAAGCTGGCTACACAGCTCCTCTTGAAGCAGTACTTGCTGCTCCAGTTAAATGTCAGTGAGGTAACTTCCACCAAAAGAATGCCTCCTGAGGGGGGAGAAAACAAGCAGAGTGTCAGGACCAGCTGGCAGCTTGAGAAAAACAACTGTACAATTAAACAGCACCACTGGGAACACTGGATGGCTGCCCCTGCCTCCTCATCGTCACTATTCAAGGCCTGTCAAAAGAATAATAAGAGGTGCTATAAAGAGAAGACAAATCTCAGGCAGTCAAAGCAGCAATGGGACTGGCCATAAGGGATAGCAGTCAGAGCTGGATTCCTAAAACTGCGTGAGCAGTTAGGGGCTCACAGACACAGCTGGCTTTGGAGACATGTTTTCTGTCTCCAAAGGTGACAAGGCAATGGGAGGGCCTGCTCATGACCTCGCACCACACAGGGGTCAGGCCCTTCTGCTGATCAAAAATGCAAATGGATTGAGCTGTCCCTTCATTTCCTTGCAGTTTTCATCCATCAGAGTGCTAGAGAAATGCTGGAGGACAGGACTGTACCTGTCAAGCCCCTGGTCTGGAAACCTTCACATAGCAGCCCCAGCCTAGTCCCAATCTTCATCCACCTCTGCACCTCCCTCCTCGTGCTGATACCACAACAGTGTCCTGGTGTACTGGCATCTGCCTCCATGAGAGGCCCCTCACAAGTGTCACTCACCAAAGCCCTTCCTTTCAAATGACCTGATCTGTAAAAGTTACCTGCTCAGTCTTGTGAGGAGCCAGAGATGAAATTACACCCAGGCACAGAGATAATTTTCACTGTCTCCACAACAGGAATCCTTGAGAAGGACAGATTCCTCCAAGCAATAAAGGCTAGGAAGGAAATAGTTTTTGAAGGCCAGAAGATTCTATTCTTTCCAGATTTAGGCATAGTGATAAACATCAAAAGGAAACAATGGCTACCCACTTCTGCAGGTGTTTCCTTCATACTTAACTGCTCCCCTCCAGCCTGTTGGGAATACAGTTCTTGCCTATTGTTTGGCAAATTCCAAGAATCATATTTATATCCATTATGTGAAGGACTGTGTACTAGGTACAAATTCCCCAGTGTGTGGCTGCAATATTGTGCCAACTGGAGCACCGAGGAAGCCAAACATGACCTAGGCTCCTCAGACCAAATTCCTAGGATTGATTCAAAGCCATGGCACAATTTGACACAATCATGTTCTTCTAGTCAGAAAATGGAGAACAGCTAGAGTTTGCCTTCACAGACATTTTGTATTCTAGGGTTAGAAAACATTCCTTTACATACACCTCCACCATGCCAATAGCAATACCTGCTCTATATTGCAGCAGCTGACCTGAAATAACACACCTGTAATAAAAACACAAACATGAAAAGGCTACCTAAGGAGTGGTGGCATTCTTAAGCACAGGTCAGAATTTTTCCTAACCAATAAGGTGGTAGCACAAACAAAAACGTTGGACAAACACATTAGGAAGATGAGCTCATCCATCTGATGAGCCCAACTCCTGGAATTTTCTGTCTCCATCTTTATGTGGCAAAGGTGAATGAGACAGAAGGACAATTTCTGGAAACAAAAGTCAGATGACCGAACGTTTCAGGGATATCAAACTTGGCACACTGGTGTCAGCATGCCTCTACATTAAGCAACATCTTAGGGTGCATTTTCTGTCCATTTAATTGTTATGTATACATATAAAATAGCTATTCTAAAGTAGCTTTTCCATGAACACCACTTTAAACTCTCTACAGTGGAAGAAAGACATAAGCATTGTAATTTTCAGATAGGAAAACCAAGTCATTGGGAGAGAACAGATGTTTCCTAAGTAGCAAAGCATGACAGCAGCACTACTGGAAAAAGATAGTTCTCAGATCTTTCAGTGTATCATTGTCTCCTCACAAGCAAACTGCCTCTAGATGTGTATGGACACCAATGTGCAGACTCAGAATCCAAGTCCTGTATCCCTAATGAAAGGAATAATTTCCTGATGTAGTTGAGACTCATCTGTTAAAACAACACAGATTCCAGACCAAGACTTGAGAATCTCAGTTTCCACCTTCTGAGATTTGTAATGTGCAGCTTGGGTCAACCATTGTATATTAAAATGACAAAAGGACAATTCATAAACAGATAGGAAATTAAATTATAAAATGTGAATTCGAATCAAAAACTCAAGTGTTCAAGTCTAGCAAACGTTTTGAACCTTCAGCAGCAGCAAACTAAGTTCAAGCATCTACAAGAGTAAAACAGTCACCTCTATGTTGAAGACAGTGTGCACCCTTGCAGATAGTGGTACAGTCCATCAAAGCACAGTCAATGGTGATAATTCAGTCTTCCAGTATACTCCCTGTCATCAAACAACTTATTCTTTTTCTGTGTGGAAAATTAAGACATTCAGCTACATGCCATTTGTTGCATGGAAAGTCGGTGGCAGAGGAGAATTTTTCCAAAATATGGTCTCTGAAAGCCCAGAAATGTTTCTGTGATGGACATCAATAAGCCCTCTACAGGTATTCCTCCAACAGAATGCAAAATGCAAACTCACAATCCCTACCACCTGCCATTTGCTCTGGGAGCCACTGTTGGCAGCAAGAAAAAAATAAAAAGCAGCTCACCTTTAACCAAAGACAAAAAAAGCCTGTTCTGAAGAAAATTAACTAGCTATGTAAAAAGTGTTTTCATCACATGCAATGATGGATAAACTATGAATTTTCATCTTCAGCTCAGTGTTCTCCCTTTCACTGTCTCCCTGTTTACAATGTACCTTTCTCCAAACTGGTGATGAGTTTTTACCTCATTGTTTTTGTGCAGTCATTAAACTGTGCATTTCTCATGTGGTAAAAGATAAAGGACAACACGTATTAGTCAGCAGAAGGAAACTTTTTATTTATTATTTATAGGCTATTTTATAGTGCTCATCACTGTTGTCTCTGAGCACTTCCCAGACATTAAGGACTTTCCCCTCACAGTACTCCACAGAGGTCATTCACCAGTAATGTCCTCATTGCTGAGGAACTGAGCAAAGGCCACAGGGCCAAACCTTTGGAATTCCTTTCCTTTGTCTCATGCAGAAGGCAGATCTTCCTTACCTTCCCACCCTCAACCCATTTCTCCAAGCATTTTAAATCCTACAAAACCTGACAATGTCCTTTTTTTAACAAGCACAGTAAGATAATTCACAGTGCTTGGAGCGCAGCAGGTGGGTGAGCCTTTCTGGGTTGACGATGTTGTTCGGCATAAGCTCTCTGTGGCTTCATGGAGCTGAAACAAGATGTCCGAGGAAGGTTGACTTGTTTATGGCATCCTGATAATTAATAACTATACTGGAAAATGTTTCTAGATATACACATACCAAGTCCCAAAGCATGACGTGCACTTTGATTCATAGACACGTGCTCTCTGATACATAAAATTCTCAGTGTCCTGGAGTTTGTCAGCCTGTTGTTGACTCTGCTGAAACATATGTTGGTCTATTGAGGGAGCTGCGTGATGAGCAATTTCTCAAATGTCCCAATTTGGAAATGTAGCTGCAGACACTGTTTTGGAGGAAGTGCTGTGTGATTGAAAGCTGAAGCTGCACCATGCAGTTCAAATTAGATTTGGACATTGTGTGCACTGTCAATTTGGAGAACTCTTCACATGCTTGCCAGCAGTTTATAGGAAATACGGGCATAAGCCACAGACAACATCTAGTCCTCCAGCTTCTATTTAGTTTTAATCAGACAAACCCCTTGAAACATAAAGAGAAGGAACCTTGAATTTCAACAGGGAACACAGAAAAGAGCAGGGATGGAAGGAGTGAGAGAACAGCTTATTCCAGTATGATCTCTGTTCTTCACATGATCCATGGCCTGCTGATCTCAGTTAGTTCTGGGGTCAGTGGAAACCAAAACTAGCAGCCTGCAGGTCATTTAGAGGAGGGAAATAAAAGAATCAGTTTGGAAGTGGCTACTTTCTCATAACCTCACTCATTTCATTCACCAGCTGTTTTTCTGAGAGGTGGTGAAGCAATAAAACACACCCTTGATTACCCTTTTTCCTTCTCAAACTTTTTCAGCCTTTTTTGAAGTTGCAGAAGTGTGAGAAAATCCAGTTGCATCTAGGGTCTGATCCAGCACCCATGGCCCTCAGCAGGCTTTTAATAGAGTCCATGGGCCTGGGTTTGCAGAAGGCTGGATTCAGAAAGGCACTTAATCACATTAGCTGAAGTCCTGCTGATTTGACTGCAAACTTTTTCCATCATGCTTGTTAAAGATGAGGGTGCTGTGAGCAATTTTCCCTTCATTGCATATGTTTAAGTTCAGCACAGCAAAGAAGACTCAAGCTGAGCTGGGGCCCAGTTGATTCCAATGGGATTAAGCATTTGTTTACAGCCAGGCATGTGTGTAAGCACCTTCCTGGATTACAGCCTTACATGTAGTCAGGTCAAAATGACTGTGCTTGTGCTGTGCTGAAACAGGGCTTTATTGTCCCCTGATCTGAAGGTTATATGGTTTAGAGCCTTCTTTCCTCTGCTTTGATGGTTGCACTGAAGGACATTGTGGGTTCCTACAGTAAATCTGGCATCACACAACTTACAGTGATCTTTTTCTATGGGCTGCTATGGAGTTAAAATTCACTTTCTTATGGAGTTAAAATTCACTTTCTTACAGAGTTAAAATTCACAGGGCCACGGAAAAAATTCAGGTTGACTAGGATGACTGTTCCTTCATGCAGCAAACTGGAGCAAACTCTAAAATTCTACTTTTAGAGAAACCACAAAACAGATATTACTATGATCCAAATCCATATTTGATATAAAGCAGGCCAGCTCCTCTTACCATTTTTGTTTAAGCAACTATTTGATAAGAGAGTTTTAACCAAAAGTATGTATCATCTGCGCTTTCATGACTGCACTGGCCTTCTATCAATTACATGTAAATTATGCAATTATATGTAAATCATGGAATATAATAGCACAGGCCATCTATCATCATACAAACATATTCCATAGCCCACTCTTCTGGTGGAACATGATGATGCCAAAATAAATCAGGAAAAGACAAAGGAAAGAAAAGGACTCAACTATTTTACTAGTAATTGTAATAATAATAATGATAATAATAATAATTCAAAGCTAGAATAAGAAGCATTTATTTGTAGCCTGATACAATGCAGACTGAGATCCCTTCAGCTGATTTCAGTGGGAAAAGGATTAGGTCCTTCTTTCCTATGCATGGGGAACAGATAGCCGAGCCTATTTGCTTTTGTTGTTCTCAGTAATTTAACCTAATTTACCCAAATCAAAACTGTACCTCTTTTTTGTAAGTCTTTGACTAGCAGACACTGATGAAGTTGAGTTCTCCTTACACCCTTAGTTGCAAGTTAGCAGTAGCAAACACAAATATCCGGGACAAAGTAGAAATGTGCATCCTAAAGAAAAAAACTTAAGTAAAATATTTACACATGTATGTGACACATCCTTCTGAGTGGGACACTGAAAACACAGTGCCCACTGAGGCAGCCTGGGTGAAGCCTAAACCCTTTGCACAAGGCTGACTGCCTGATCATGTGAAGGATCTTGTGATGGGCAATTGTACCACAGCTTGTCTGATCCTGGATTCTCCATGAAGTCAAAGGGACAGCTGTCCCTTTTCAACCTCAAGGATCTATGATCATCTCCTTCCACATGAGACCTTTGGGACGTACGCTGGCGAGTCAGCTAACAGCAGCACTATATTCTGCAGCAATTCAACATTCCAACCAAGACAAGACGACTACTGCATAAGAACCTAGACAGACACCCAGAAGAAAGCAGGCCCACTGCTCACTTTGAGGAAAAATGAAAGGACAAGTGTGAAGCAGGTGGGGACTGGAAGCACACAGATTCAGAGCTCTGACTCATGGCTGCACATGGATTTAGCTGGGTTAGCTAAGGCAGCCGCTGTCTCAGCTGTTTGCCTCAGTCCTCTGCCAGAGGTTATTCTGGGCTGTGTGAAGGGGATGGGGACCTTTTCATGCCACATATGGATCAAAGGCACCTTGTGGAGGCTGCTGCAGCTCAGGGACAGATGCACGTCTTGCTCAGCCCCCTGGTCCTCTTCACCTGCCAGCATGAGTCAGGATCCCAAGTGATAGCACCATAGGAGGGTGGGTACCCAGAGCCACATCTGTAAACTCTTGTAAAAGTGCTATCAGGATCATCACACATATCTAATGAAAGATGGTGTTCAAGAAACACATTACTCCCATTTGCAGATTAGTGGCAAAATTTCTTAGAGGACTTTGGAAACTAGTGACTTTGGGAGACCACAGATTTTGATATCCAGATTACAATACCCAGACCACAGGTCAGATGACCAAGATTGTATGAAAATAAGGCACTGTAAGTTCAAAAATTAATATTGTTCTATCATTATCTGCTCCCCCTCCCAGCATAGTAAGTGATGCCCCATAACCTATAGACTGCCACTGCCACATAATAAGTGTATGACATGAAGAAGAGTGACAGCAAAATGTGGCTCTGTCGGTACAGAGGTAGCACAAATTGTCTCACAGTCTGTACCAGCAGGGACAAAAGAGGTGGAGGACACTGGCCATTGTGGTGCTTTAACCCTGGCTGGAGGCCAAATGCACACCAAAGTCGCTCTATTACTCCCTTTTTCAGCTGGACAGGGGGGGAAATATATATTGAGAAGCTTAGGAATTGAAATAAGTACAGGGAGAGATCATTCTGCAATTAGTGTCATGGGCAAAACAGACTCAACATGGAATAAAAAAACACTATCTAATTTATTAGATAAAAAAACACTATCTAATTTATTACACACACAATGAAACCAGAATAGGACAATGAGAAGTAAAACCAAATCTTAAAACACCTCCCCCCCACTCATCTCTTCCTCCTGGACACAATTTTATTAATGATTTCTCTCCCTTTCTCCCCTCCAGGTGTCACAAGGGAGACAGGGATGGGGGTTTTGGTCAGTTTATCATGAGTTGTCTTCCCTCTTAGAGGAGGGATTCCTCACACTCTTCCCCTGCTCCAATATGGGATCCCACCCACAAGAGACAGTCCTCCACAAAATTCTCCATCATGAGTCTTTTCCCATGGGGCCCTGTCTCTTCACCAACTGCCCCATTGTGGGTCACTTCTATGGGGTGCAGCCCCTCAGGTCCAGACTACTCCACCAGAGTCACGAGTCACAATTCCCCCCAGTCAACCTGCTCCAGTGTGGGCCTCTCCCTCCACAGGACGCAGGTGGGACCTCTGCTCCCCATTATTTTCCACGGGATGCTGGGGGACAGCCAGATCCACCATGGTCTTCTCCAGGGGCTGCAGGGGAATCTCTCCTCCAGTGCCTGGGGCACCTCCTCCCCCCCACTCTTCACTGACCTTGGTGTCTATAAAGTTTCTTGTACCTTCTCACTTCATTCTTTGGTGGCAAAAAGTGGCTGCTTGCAGGTATTTTTCCCTCTTAAACATGTTATCACAGGGGCACTAGACCATTGCTGATTGGCTCAGCCTTGGCCAGTGGTGGCTTTGTCCTTGAGCCCACCTGGTATTTATTCTGTTGGGCCTCAAGGAAGCTTCTAACAGCCCCTGCAGTTGTGATTCCATTCCCTCTACCCCCAAACCTTGCCATGCAAACCTGCAACAGTCATGCAGTAAGTCAGAGATACTCTGTGCTTTGCCCTTGGTTCCTTGGTACCTTGCCATACCCTAGGGAAGAAGCTGGACTGCCAAAAGTGGGCGGTACCATGACTTTGTGCTCCTGCACTGGCTCAAATTTTGTGCTCAGCTGGCTTCTGTGCTCCAGCAGGCCCTATGGGCTCCCCAGCAGCACCTCTGGCAGGTTCTGGGTGCATACAGCTAGCAGCTTGCCAACAGATATCTTTAAAGCAAAGATGGGTACATCTACAACAGCCTGGAGACAGAGCGGTGACAGCAGGGTAGACGTACCTTGCAGCTAGCTAATTCAAACACTTCATTATCTGAGGCATTGGCAAGACTTTGTAGGGCCTCCGCTGCATTTTCCCTAACTAATCAAGCTGAAGGCTAGGCACAGACCTCACTGCCAAGGCAGAGTACCGAGTGTCCCGGACAATGGCTGCTTCTAGGTAACTCAGCCAGCTTTGCTAACAGGGACAGTCCATTTTGGAGTGATGAATGCTATGTTATTGGCTGTAACTTGTTAGACACGCTGAATTCTCTCAACATGATCACCTAACAGAAGGGAATGGAATACAAGCAGGCTTGTATTTTCCTGCTAAAGCATTCACGAAGAAACAGAAAGCCCTAAGAAAGTACGCCTGCTGGTTCCTCCCCTGCATTACCCACATTGAACTCAGTGCTGACAGAGTTTGTTGAGATGTTGGGAAATAATGTGTTTTTGGAACACTAAAACTATCATTGCCTCTGATTAAAACAATCCAGCTCCCAGTTTGGTATAGTCATGATCACATACTGTTCTAAACATATAGTCCAACCTCTCTACTTATGTTCCCAGTTTCAAACCTGAAACCCATGATTTCACAGAGGTCACTTATACACCTTGAGTGAAGCAACATAAAATTACCTCCAATGTGGGTCTGGAAATAGCCTTTCCCCCTTTTTCTCTGTGTGTTTGCAGGAGTGCATATTTGCACGTGTTCTTGAGTTGACATCTATTAAAGACTGATCTCATTTGTGTCAAACATGCCACCTACAGGGAGCATTTTGGACCAGTCAAGTTACAGGAGATAAAAAAGAAGAAGAGGAGGTAATGAATATAGAGTGTAAATGCCTTAGCACAGTAATGGAGACATGTACTAACAGCAAGTGAAATCTGACCTTCTGGCTGAAAACCTGATAGCGAACCAATTGGAGAACTTTAGAAAATTGGATCAGCCTCAATGGGCACAGAGTAAACATTGGGAGTGCAATATAGTCTTATTAAACATAATGCACATTTAATGCATAATTTTATTGCAACCAATTTCATGCTACTGCCTTAAATGAGTCTGGGTCTACTTCCACTGTAGCAGTCCACTACCATTAGTGCCTCTTAAAAGAATTGCAAGGCCAGTAAACTATCACTGGTCTGATCTCTCCCTTAGCCCATACTTTCTGCTTCATAAACTCTCCCAGCTCCCACAGCTTGTAGTGAGATCTTGTCTTCGTTCACTATGCAGTTTTTGAAACACTAAACTGTTTTGGCAAGTCTTCACAGATGGGAATGTTACAACATTTCCATTTTATGCTGGTGCAGTAAAGCAGTGAACCTTTGCAGCTATAGATCAGTCGGCTGAATCCCAGCCTTACAACAGGAGTTCCTGGACCTATACAATCAGCCTGGTGCTGAAGATTTCTCAAGCACAGCAGGCAAAATCCTATTTTTCTAAGTGACAGCAATAGTGTTTGCCCTCTGACAGGAACAAGGAATAAGGAAAACAAATGATGCTGAGTGCTACGAAAGCGAGTCACCCCCCTCACAGACTGAGAGAGTATGGCTGGATTAACACATAAGAAACTGTAAAGAAGAAACAATAAGTGCCTAATTTCTACTACCAAAGTACAGAAATCCATGTTCTGAGATTCAAGTTGCTGCTTGCTGAGATCTTCACAGATTTCAGAATTGTCTCCTCCACCATGTAGAAACAGCAGCGAGCTACAAGATGTTTCAGCATCAGTCTTGAGACTTTCCAGGTGTAAGAAACATAGATGAGCTTGGACTTTTCAACACCCTTGATTTTCAGGGGTGTTTGAGTCTAGGAACTTGATCTGAGCCCGTCCCTAGATCTGATGATCAGTACTTCATATTTTATCACAGTAATCTGTTAATAACATCTGCAGAACAGTGCTGTTGGAGCTCTCTGCAGGGGTTCTGTTTGCTAGGCACCACACACATATGTACACAAGAGCCATCTCTTGCCCTGACAAGCTGTAGGATTTCAGCTAGTAGCAAAATTCAGCATAGGGCTGATAGACTCAGAAGAGTGGAAGAGGCCACCACTGTTGTCACCAAGTGGTACCATGTCATGAATCAAGACTTCATTGCTAGTGAAATAACATACTGGTTGCTTTGATTCACATCCTGAATTTTCAAGCCCTCCATGCTGAGATCACAGCAGCTAGTGAACTTCATCATCTTAAACCATGCAGGTACAGAGCTGGGGATTTTCCAAAAAAAGACTGGAAGATCGTGATATTCTTTATTCAGACTCTGAGTATCATAACTGAGGAGAGCTAGAAAGACTACTGGAGCCCTGATAGCAGTGTCTTCTGGAGCACACAGGAGTCCCAATATACAGCATGCAGTGTTTATGTCATACCACATAGTCTAATATCTGCTTTCTCATTCATTTTGACAGTGTAAGGGACTTCAAGACATGTGAGAACTGGACCTAATATTTTGCACTCCGATAGAATAATTGGGCTTTCTCATGGTTTCGTGGCATATTGAACTTTGATGGACAAAGCAATCAGGGTACCTTTTCAGAAAGTCTGTGCATGCCGTGCACCTTGAACTTCACCTGGTTACCTAAGTGGCACAGCAAACCTGTGTAGATAGGCTCAACAGTGCAATTTTACCTCCATGTGTTTAAAACAAACAAACAAAAAGATGCAAAATTCTTAATCATCTTTAACGCTAAATAGCATTTAATTAGCAACTCAGCAGCATTTACAATGGCAACACATGAATAATTCTGGAGGGGAAAAAAAAAAAATCTTCAGCATCAGTCTCACCAGGATTTGCAGATTGGGAAGAAGAATGTTAAAATAACTAACAAGCCTTATGATGCAGTCATGTCAGTTTGTGGAATTTAGAGTTGGTGGGCTGGACATGGCCTGTAACATCACTTCATATGTGCACACACATGTTATTTTGAGGACAGGGATAGGCCGGAGGTGAAAAGTGTAGCTCTGGACTTCTACTGAGGCATGTGCAAGTGGGTAGTTCGCCGATGTAGGAGCAAAAGGTTTGTTTGGAACTCCAGCAAAGCAAGCATTTTGTCATCCCTGCTTGAAGTCAGCCTACATTTCAAAAAGATGAAGGATGCCTAGCTAGACTATGCCTGTCTTATTTACACACTGTACATGTAAATGCATATACCTAGCTTCATATGTGTTTTATCAGCATATACAGGCACACAGACACAGAAATACAGAGAGATGGGAAAAGACAAAACTGTAACTCCTCATCTAAGAATGTCTGTCTTTTTCCACCCAGAATTGTTAGGAGCAAGGATGTTCAAAAGCTCTCTGAGGCTTCTCACAGTAAGAGGATGCTCTGAAACCTTAGAGTGCTGCAGGCAAGTGCACACCTCTAGCTTATAACTGTGGATACTCATCTACAAGTGAAGCTTGCTCAAGCACCTTCCAAGCCAGAAGGGCTTGTAATATTTTAAGGTTGCTAGATGAAGTACAGTGCCTATGTCTGAATAAACTTGTCCATCTTTGTAGAAGATCTGCTGGAAAACTGGAACTTTAAATTTGCTAAGAAATGCTAGCAAATTTGATATCACCCAGCTCCAGTTGGAAAGAAACCTGGAAATTACCTATGAAATGAAATGAAGTTTTTTGGATACAGTGTTCCAGAATTATCAAACCAAACCTGTTGAAGACAGCATTCACCATTTCAGGTCATATGTTTAAATAGAAAATCCAGGTGTAGTTGGAAAATGCAAGAAATATTTGCACTCTCAAAAACTTTTCTTTATGTTTGAAATACTCGAAAGATAAAAATAAACTTCTCTGAGCCAAATCAGATATGCATCTGTTAGACCATCTCTGACAGAAGAGCTAATTGGAAACTATAAACTTTCTCTTGCTTATGTCCTGAGACTGTTGCAGCTGCAGTAAAACTACCCCTTCTTATAGAAATGCTTCTTTTTGGTCTTACGGCTTTGACCACTACAAAGACAACTAATTTTTTCAAAATATTTAATGAAATCTTTCAAGTTTGTCACAGCAGCATCTTCCAACTTGAAAATAAATCTGATGCAAAATCATCAGCAGATTATATGAATTTATTTTTTGTAAAGGTTTAAATTATTTTATCAATAATCTATTGTGACACAGATACATTACTTTTAAGAATGGGCGGTGTGTCATACTTGTCATTAATTACATTCATTGTTATTTCTGTTATAGCTGGTTCAGAAGTCAGGTGTCTCTTCTGGTCCAAAAAACTTATAAAAAAATAAAGAAGAAGGTACATATTAAAAAAAAACAGGCCAGATTCTTTTCAATGGTGCCTAGCAACAGGACAAGGGCAATGAGCACAAACTGGAACACAAGAAGTTCCATCTCAATATGAGGAAAAAGTTCTTCACTTTGAAGTTGACAGAGCACTGGATCATGCTGCCTGGAGAGGTTGTGGGGTTTCCTTCTCTAGAGATTTTCAAAACCTGCCTGGACACTATCCTGTACAAACTGCACTTGGTGATCCTGCTTTAGCAGGAGGAGTTGTACTAGATGGTCTCCAGAGGTTTCTTCCCACCCCTACCATTCTGTGATCTGTGATTCTGTATCGCCATAACTTGCTTTATCCTGAAAACATGAACCAATAGAAATCAGTGCTTGTAAAAGAATAACACACAGCAAACAATTAAATTGATATATTCTGCAGACAACTTATGGAACTCATTGCTATAGGATGTTAAAGAGTTGTCCCTTCAGGGCAGGCCTACCTTTCATACTTATTCAGGATATAAGAGCATAGTATGGATGACTACACCACAGGCTTTCAGCCAGGGACCAGATCTTTCTTTCCATGTTGTGGTGTCTCATGTGCAGGCAGATTCTGTGAGACAAGGTGGTGATAATTCAGGATCATGAAAAAAAACATAAATTGTCAGATAGGCAACGCTGAGATGAAAGGAACACTCTCTTTTACAGCATGCCAAGACTCTGAACTTTTATGTCTTTCTACAAGAAGTAATCAGAAACCATGTAACTGTTCTCGCACTTTTCTAATTTCTATTCTAATTTACTGTAAGCCTGGTGTGATAAGACCAAAAAATGTATTTTAGCTGTGGGCAGGTTTTAAGACCACATTGTTCTAAAACCCTGAAAATCAGGGTCCTTCACAGAAACTGTGATAAACTCTGAAGTCCGGCTGTATTAGTAGGAGCTGCTATCATATAGATAAATTAATGAAGATTTCAAATGGTTCTTCTGAGTCCTAAAGCCATTATTCATTGCTACAGGACTGTAAATCACATAAAGGCTCAGAAAGCTTTAATTTGAAATATAAATATATAAATATATATCTCTGAACTGATCAAGAAATTTAATACCAGAAACTAAATTCCCTCTGTCTTTAGCCTGTCCCTTGCTTTAAAACACAAAAATTACTTAAATAAGAAGTGTGGCTGTTTAAACACATCTGCCATACCAGAGGAGCAGACTGTGGTATATGCCCTATGGAAAGCAAACAAGGGGGACTGTCCATTTGAGAAGCTGTGGTCCAGCAACCCAGTAAGTAGATGCAGGAGCAGGAGGGGCTGTTCCTAGTCTTGTGGCTAGCTCATGCAGTAGTGTAGTGTGTTGTACCAGCAAATTAATTTGCCTCTTCAAATCTATATTTCTCCTTCCACTGTGCTGTGGACTTCTAGAGACAAGGTAAAGTCTGTGCATGAGGAGACCTACCAGCAGCTTGGAAATGCTGGAGCAGAAACTGGAGGTCTCTGCTCTCACCTGTGCCATCAGTCACTTCTGTACATTTCCCCTCTCCTATTCTCCTGGCTTTTCTGTGAACACCACAGGAAGCTGGTGGTGGTAGGACATGAGGCATACACACTTCTGGCTTGGACACAGAAATTACTAATAGGAAAAAAAACCCAGTGTTTTGATTTCTAGAGGTTCAGATTTGATATTATGAGATTTCAGCTGTAGGGATTGCCCCTGTGCCAAGTAAGCATGACATTGCCAGCGGTCCAGGTAGGTGATTGTCCCGCTCTATACTGCACTGGTCTGGCCTCACCTTGAATACCAAGGGCAGTTTTGGGTTCCATAGTACAAGAGGGACAAAAAACTATTGGAGAGTGTCCAGAGGAGGGCAACGAGGATGGTGAAGGGTCTGGAGGGGAAGTTTTACGAGGAGAAGCTGAAGTCCCTTGGTTTGTACATCCTGGAGAAGGGAAGGCTCAGGGGAGACCTCATCACAGTCTGTGGCTTCCAGACAAGGGGGAGCACAGGGGCAGGCACTGATGTCCTCTCTTTAGTGACCAGTGATAGAACCCGAGGGAACAGTATGAAGCTGTGACAGGGGAGGTTTAGATTGGATATTAGGAAGAGGTTCTTTACTGAGAGGGTGGTTGGGCACTGGAACAGGCTCCCTAGGGAAGTGGTCACACCAAGATTGACTGAGTTCAAGAAGCATCTGCACATGCACTCAGTCACATGCTCTGACTTGGCTGGCCCTGTATAGGCCCAGGAACTGGACCTGATGACCCTTGTGGGTTCCTTCCAACTCATAATATTCTAAGATTATATGATTCTATAATTCAAGTACTCAAGTCCTATGGTAATGTTTGCAAAGGACAAAAGAGGAAAGGATTTAATCCGAGGAAAACAGCCCTGATGGACTGCACCCATATCACCATGAACGCATGTAAAGGTGCAGTGGGCACAAAGAAAATCAAGTAGCTTCCTCTGTGGTTTTAGCCTAGAATAGTCCTTTCTACCACGTGAGAGAAATAATGATGTAAAAAAAGAAAAAGCTGAAATTGCAGAATGAAAACCAATCAGAAACTCTACAACCTAGGTATTGTTCAAGAGTTCAAGGATCCTACTCCCACAGCTTAGTGGTCCAGGCAGACTCACAGAATCACAAGGTTAGAAAATACTTTTAAGATCATCAAGTCCAACCGTTCCCATCCTATGCTAAACCATATCCCTAAGTACCACATCTACCCTTTTTTTGAAGATATCCAGGGATGGTGACTCAACCATTTCCCTGGGCAGCCTGTTCCAGGCCCTGACAACTCTTCCAGTGAAAATGTTTTCCTAATCTGAGCCTGCCCTGGTGCAGCTTTGTGCCATTTCCCCTTGTCCTATCTCCTGTCACCTAGCTGAAGAGACCATCACCCACCTCTCTACAACCTCCCTTCAGGTAGTTGTAGGTGGTGATAAGGTCTCCCCTCAGCCTCTTCTTCTCCAGGCTCAACACCCCCAGCTCCCTCAGCCGCTCCTCATAGGATTTGCCCTCCAGCCCATTCACCAGCCTGGTTGCCCTTCTCTGGACTCATTCGAGGACCTCAGTGTCCTTATTATGGTGAGGAGCCCAGAATCGGACACAGTACTCAAGGTGTGGCCTCAACAATGCCAAGTACAGGGGCACAATCACTTCCCTAGACCTACTGGCCACACTGTTTTAAATACAAGCCTGGGTGCCATTGGCTTTCCTGGCCACCTGGGCACACTGCTGGTTCATATTCAGTCTGCAGTAAATCAACACCCCCAGGTCCTTCTCTGCCTGGCAGCTCTCCAGCCAGTCTCCCCCAAGCCTGTAGCGCTGCATGGCAGTGATAAGTTTAGAAACCAGCAGTTTTGTATCAAATGTCCATTGTCCAAGTGTCAGCAGCTCCAATCTTGCCTGCCTGACAGAAATGATTTCGAAGCTCCTAGCTTGTTTCATACTGGTCAAAAAATAATATTATGAACCCTTTCTCTCTTCCATACAATATTGTCAGTCCATGGGACCATCCACGTTCTCAGACTGTTTCCTTGTCATCACAGAGGTGGCAGAATCAGCCATCGCCTGGGCAGTTTTAACAGCCTTTCCTGGTGCCTCTCACAACAAAACACATGAGCAGCAGCTGGGAAGGGAAAATGGCATCCAACAGAGGTGAGAGAGACCCTCTGGCTCCAAAGGGACTGTGCTGATTCCCACCGCAGGACGATCTGGCCCACCTGACCCCGTGTGGAGGGACAAACCAAAACACACGTCCCTTGGAGGGCTGGTGCTCAAGTCACCATTTGCCTGTCTGGAGCAGGATAATTTGTCAGACACCAGCTGCTGGGAGCTCTGTCCTCTTGGGCACACTTGTTACTGCGTTACAGCCTGCCTGAAGAATGTAGGACTGTCATGGAAGGGAAAATGATTGCAACCCCGTTTGCACAAATAATCTGAGGACTTCTTTATGCAAGAGCTTCTATCATGTGCGGTGTGTCTGTAAGCAATAGAAGGAGGGGAAGGGGGGCAGATAGGGAGGGGGTGGGACAGGAGAGGGAGAAGAAGGAGAAGAGGAAAAATGCAGGCTGGCAGTGCTGGGGAAATGCTTTTGTGACCACACAATGAAGTTTAAGACTGGATGGAAGTGGTGCCCTGCTTGCCTGCTCCCTTGCCACATCTCCCCTGTCTCTGAAAGAGTTACTCAGGAGGATTTCAAGGGTAGGTTTCTAGAGCGACACCATGTCTAATTATGTACAAGACGGAATGAAAAGGTGTAGGCCTGTCTTTCCAGCTCAGAAAAAAATGTGGTGTCCTGCGAATAAGAAATGAACAGACTGACCTTTTCAGAGCTGCTGAAAGAGAAAACCAGATGTATTCCTCAAGAGTCACTATGACTGAAGGGTGATAAAGGCTTGCATTGTGCACTTGAATAAAAGGAAAGCTAACCAGAAAACAGCAGCTGATAATAGTCAGGCCAGGCTGTGCTATTGTCCAAGGCACAAATGTTCAGCATTGGCCTAGACCACACTGCTGGTATATACAGCACAGACTTGGGGGAGAAAGAAAACAGAGGGGGAAAAAAGGCAGCTTTTTTATTCCTGTTACCTACAGGAGATTGCGCAAAACTGCTAGCAGCTATAAGACCACAGAGGAAGAAAATGATCAGGGATCCTTTCCCCACCACACACAAACACAAACATACACATGCTCCATTTCTAACATTATGTTCCTGCAAGATCTGAATCTAACCATCTGCCAAATGAATAGACAAAACCCAGCTTGTCTTCCAGGGTTCAGATGTAAGGGGGTGGATAAAAAGGAAACATCACGCTGGTGAAGAGGCTGGAGCTTTCTGCACTGCAAAACAGGGGTCTCCAGAGCTCAGGACAACCAGTGAGAAACAACAATGGCTTTAATTTACCCAAGGACCAGGAGCTGGGTGGGGAATGCTTGGAGAGCATGACCGTTCCCCATAACAGGCCAGGTCTCTGACACCACCATAAAACCCTAGAAAAGGCAGAAGCACAGAATGTAGAAGAGGGAAGAAAAAAGCAATTGTGGGGGGGTGGGTGAGGTGGAGAAGGGGCGGAGGAGTTGGGGAGGGAAGCTAAAAAACAGAAAGCAAACACTAGCCCTGAGCCCTTCCGGCTCTTGGAGCAAACTGCATATTCTCAAGGCAGGAGCTACTTGCCTCAAGGCCTGCTGCTGTGACCTCTCAGGATTCTTCAGCATCACAGACCTGCCAAAGAGTCTCTCTGCCACTTTTGAATGTCATGTCACTGTTTGGGAACCAAGGCTGGGTCTGAGTGAGCAGATCTCACTCATTTGAGATCGTTATTTTTGAAGTGGGCATGATAAGCTTCTGCCAGGCACCATCCGCAGCCAACCACATCCGTGCAGAAGTGTAAATCAACCTCAGTGCTTGCTGGGAGACCTTATCTTTTCTTATTTAAATACATTCTCCAAAATAACTCTTGGGGGCTGTTATCTGTGAATGTGGTGGGAGAGGGGTTCCCTGCTCCTCACTGCTGTTCCAGAAACAACAGACGTTCAAAGAAACTATGGGGCTTTTTGTTTTAGCACAGCATTGGCTTTGTCCTTAACAAAATTAGTTCAAGGAGATTTATTGCTGGCAATGGGCACTGAGGGCTGGCCTTGTGCTTGTCTGCAGAAGATGAGACAGGGTGTTCCCACGGCTAAGTGCCTCACTTTGGCTGTCAGAAGATGAGGTGGATTTTGCCTAACTACAGTCTGTGTGACCTTGGGTGCATCCCTTCACCTTTTCCTGCTTGCCCGAGTTGTCTCAGGACTGTGCACACTCCTAAGGAAGTCCTCCAGAGCTGCCTGCCACAGTACATACAGCTCCTAGCACAGGAAAACACATCACTCAACAGGGGATGGAACAGCTGTTTGTATAAGGAATTAATTATACCGTCGCTACCAGATACAAGTCCTCCACTGATCAGTGAAGCAAAGAAACATGGGCTCAAAGGAGAAGCACCAGAGAGAGGACACAGATATCTGCCAGCTGTGCAGTCAGACAGGAGTGGGTCTATTTCCCTCCACTGTGCCTTCCCAATGTGTTTCAACCCAAACCTGGGAAAATGACCCCAGGGAGCAGGCTATTTTGAGGCTCCTGGGCCATGGCTTTTCTGCTGTGATTACCCTGGAGACATCTAATTAGTAGCAATAGGGCTGCCTTTTCTTTCTGATCTCTGCAAGGAACCATACTGAGAAGCTACCAACTCATCTCATGCTGTACCCATAAGACCTGTACAAACTCCCTAGCCAGTTAGCTTCATTTTTCCTATGTCAACAAAAGTAGCAGAGATTTGGGGAGTGGAGTAGATGGACAGGAGAAGAGAGAAAGTGATTCACAGGGAAATAATGTATTCCTGCCATACATTCAGAGAACTAAACAGCATATGTATACACACACGCACACACTCATGAGGCTGAGGAAGCAGGCTGAATAACTTTCAAAAGGCTTGCTGCATCTTGCTCCATGAGTGGGTATTGCTTGGCTATTTCTAAGAGACAGACATTAAAATCCGCAGCACAGTCATTTAGAATTTCAAAGGATTCTTCTTCAGGGGGTGGAATACAAAAGACACCACAGTTATTCACATAATACAAGCAAGGTTGAGGAAACAGCAGCATGCCATTAGGTAAGACTGAGCAGAAAACCTTTCTGGAGAAGGCTAAGATCTATTCATTCAAAGTAAAGAAGTGACCCTAATCATTTCTTATTTATGCATTTATCTGTGTATATATGTGCAAGTGTATGTGTTTGTATATATAGAGCTATCTTTGTGCAGATATATTTTCTACACCACTTGGAGAAGAGCTTGAGAAAGGATCTGAAATGTGTACTGTGGTAGAAAAGAAAAGGAGTGGGGAAAAAAAAATACATATATTCAAAATACATCACACATCATCCACGCATCTACACAAACATGCTTGCATTTCTTTCACCGTGAGCTTTGGGTGTCAATCAGCAGAGAACAAACAGCAAAATGAAAACCAGGAGCTCCTTCTGTTGAGGTTTTATGATAATGTCCTCCAACATTTCCCTGGTTTTGTTTTTAATGTGCTAAACTAACTGTATGGCTGGAGCGGCAAAGAATGCAAAGCTCACACATGTAAAGCATTGTGTCCTCTGACATACTATTACACAGAAGGCTCACAGTTCCCCCCTCTCCCTCCCCTTCCTGGTGTTGATGAATTACATGAGATGAATATCACAGATCTGGGTTTTTTAAACCGTGAGCTTAGGCAGCAACAACGACTGCAAAGCAGACATCGTTGTCTGAACCTCTATTGTTTCTATTTCGGGAGCACATTGAGTGATTAGTTTGGGTAACAGTAACATCACATTACCTTCTACAGGCTGGAAATGTCTTTTAAAACTGAGGCAACGCTGAAGCCATGTGATACAATACTGTAGACAGAGCCAAGTGGAATACATCAAAGAGTGCCTTGATGCAGATGTTTCATGCAGAAGAAAATTAGGTCAGAGACCACTTCAATTTCAGCTTCTGCCAGGCTTGTTTGAGAGCTTCCAGTGAATTCCTAATGAATAGCTTCTAGGGCACTTTTCTCTCATTCAGTCACAAACTGCCACAGCCAGATGAGCTTTCCATGTGGAATCTTTTCTCATTATTTAAAATACTATTACTTTGTGTTCACAGATTCCAGAATCTTCCTTACAACAATAGCAACAACTCCCCCTCCTTCATCACCCCCCAATAAAATACATGGGAAAAGGAAAAGGTAAGAAGAATAACCAATTGATACACAATGTATGCTACAGGGGGGAGGGGGGGAAAAAAGGCAGCCTTTTACCAATTTTACATGGTAAATAAATACTTGCAAAAGGTCCTTCTCAAATGCAGGGCTTTTTGAATCTCAGGTGCTCAGACTTGTGGAGGCAAAGCAGTCTGCAGAAAAACAAGTGTTTTGTTGATGTTATGCCTTTCTCCCTCTCCCCCCCCCCCATTTTTTTTTAAATAATACAAGGAAGCTTTTCAGTGAAAGGACTTTAGGAGAGAAACAACTCTTCTCCAGTGATAAAGTTGTCACATCTTGTTCTTCTTGTTCTTTACCGACCAGAACAATAATTTCTTTTCTTTTTTTTAATGGCAAAGACTGAGATGCTTTAAAGATGCTTTTACAGCCTGGCACTGCCTGCTGTAGCTGTTGGCCCATTGCATTTTTGACAGGAGAGCAGAGTCTGCCTCAGACCTGCACACAAAGAGACTACAGAAAGCCTTCTGAACTTCAGTTGAGGCACAATGTCCATCTGTGCCTCTCCTGAGCTCATTCTCTTTTTGTGAGTAGCTTTGGGGGCCTCTTTTGAACCTCAGAACTAAAAAGCAAGTAGCAAGTATGTTCACTAAGCAGTTTAGATCAGGTTCTTCTTTAAAGCTGAATATGAGCTGAGCAGAGGAGCCTGCAATTCCATACATGGCATACGTCAGGGACTGCAAGGTTATAACACTTAGAAATATAAACAATAGCCTAGCACCTACCTCATCAGGAAGAAGTCTCAAGCACCTGTAGTGTGGGTGCTTTTAGCATGGTATGCCTTTACCCTGGAGTATAAAGCTGTATGCCAGAGTCCATGAGTCCAGTCCAGGTCCCAGCCCAGCCAAAGGTGACATTTTGCGTCTCAGAAATATAATTTAATCCATACTATCCCTGCCTTCTTTTTTCTTCCTGTAGTTGACAGGGAGCCAAAACTGAAGGTGGATTGAAATCTACAGTGATCAGGGTTATCTAAGGAGCTAAGAAGGTGCTGGGACATTACATATTGACAAGGTAAAGATATAAATCTGATTACTGAAATGGGAAAAACGTTCTTACTGGTTACCACCCAGACATGTAGGGAGGAGAGTCTTGACATAGCAGCAAGGTCCCCTCTGACACAGAATCAGGATCATCTCTGAATAATTTTACCTTGCAATCCTGAGTCTCCTGTACACCACCCACATGTTGCACAGGATCAAATTGAGACCGATGAGACAGACTGTCATCGGAGAGGATCCAGAAACTGACATCACCTTCAACATGTCCAGCTGTTGTTTGCTGAGTTGCAGACTCAGCAGTGTGAACATCAGAACAGTGTGAACTCCCTTGTGTTCCCAGAGGCTTAAGTGGAATGAAAACATAATATGAATTTGCAGCGGAACAGCCTCTGTTCGGCATCTCCATATTTCTGTGCAGAACTCAGAGACCTATAGAAGTTCACAGATGTCCATTTCTGTCTGCCCCAAGCAGAACTGAGATCCCCACTCATCAAAGCCAGCATTCCAGAGGTGGTTTGGTGTTTAGGATGCCTCCAAATTCACAGCACCATATTAAAGCACTGAGAGCTGATTTTTTAGACATTTTTCAGACCATCTACGGATGGAATTTTTTGTTTTCTACTATGTCTAGCCATGTGCACTCAGCAATGAAGGACCACAAAACCAAAGATCATATTTGGCCTTCTAAATCCAAGTTGCTTGAGATGACCACACAGGGTCAAGGTCAAGAATAGAGCCCTGAACTGAATGACTTATGGCAGGAACATGACATATATACATCCACCAGACTGGACAGAACATGACAATTTTTTGTCTTATCAGTCACATCAACAGCCATTCCATGTATCTCTTTGGTGAACCACTTAGCTGGATGATAGTTAATCCTACTTTTTCAAAGGAACCAGCTGTCCACAAAATGCCCCACCTGGCTGCTATCCTGCTGTTTGTTGACTTTGTAGCAGATCTGTGCTTCTCTTTGGAGGGTCTCACTTCTCTGGTCCTGACAAGGGACTTTTCTGTGACTCTTCTACAATCAAACCCATTCAGAGAATTCCCAGGCAGCAAATAGGCACATGGGCATCTTTCACTTGCTCCATAATTTGAATTCCTAGTCTCTAAGACAACTTCATCATATGTCTGGAATGCTTGTGCCCTTATCCACAAGGCAGTTCTCCCACATTCTTAAAAACACAGTGGCTCACCTAAATACACCTAAATGTACTTCTCTTCTACCTCAAGTTCTCAGACCTTTTAGCTCAATATTTTGTTCTATTTCATTAGCTCTCCAAGACCTAACAGATCTTATAGGCTTTTTTAAGCTCCAACTTGGCTTAGAAACCCCATCATTTGAATAGTACTATACAAACCTTGCATAAGGGAAAATTATGTAAAATACATTTGAATTGAATTTATCATACATCTAACCAAGACACTTTTATTCACTCATCAGTGGCTGCTAATGTACATAGGATACTGAGATGGAAAACTGCTTACAAAATTAAAAAATACCAAAATAACCCACTTACAGGAATTTAGTTTTTCAGAGTATCCAATAAAAGCTGTCTTAGATCTACCACCTGCTTCACACAGGGGACCACAGCAGGTGATCCTGCTGGCTTTAAAAGCAATGAAGATCTTTGTTTTCTGACCACTAATTGTAGAGAAGAAAGCCTTCTTTCACAGCAGAGCAGATACAACTTAGTAGTAACTATGACCACTTCTCATCAGCATCCTGCTTGCAGATCCAGATATGGTTGCTCTCCTTACCCATTCAGCTGCCAGTATCTCCAGGGAAGCTATCAGTTGCTGCAAAATGTGTCTCTGTTGTGGGCAGTTTTTGACCCAGATCTGGATGACAGCCATCACATTTATGTTTTACACAGACAACTGGACAGCCTTATATAGGAACAAAAATGTCTGCTGTTTCTCAAGCAGTTACTTTTCTGATCCTGGAGGAGCTCAGTTTCTTGGCTGTACACAGCTGCAAGTGTGCTCTTGCAGATTGGAAGGCCAATGGTATCCTGGGCTCCATCAGTAGAGGGGTGGCCAGCAGGGACAGGGAGGTGATTGTCCCTCTCTACTCTGCCCTCGGGAGGCCTCACCTGGAGTCCTGTGTCCAGATCTGGGACCCCCAGTACAAGAAAGATGTGGAACTGTTGGAGAGGGTTCAGAGGAGGGCTACAAAGATGATTAGAAGGCTGAAGCACCTTCCCTATGAAGAGAGGCTGAGGGAGCTGGGCTTGTTCAGCTGAGAGGAGAGAAGGCTGCGGGGGGACCTCACTGCAGCCTTCCAGTACCTGAAGGGAGCATACAAACAGGGGGGGAATCAACTTTTCAAAAGGGTAGATAATGGCAGGACAAGGGGGAACGGATTGAAGCTGAAGGAGGGAAGGTTTAGATTAGATAATAGGGGGAAGTTCTTTACAGAGAGAGTGGTGAGGTGCTGGAACAGGCTGCCCAGAGAGGTAGTGGATGCCCCGTCCCTGGAGGTGTTCAAGGCCAGGTTGGATGGGGCCCTGGGCAACCTAGTGTAGATCCAGGCCTGGAGGTTGGCGGCCTTGGCAGTGGCAGGGGGTTGGAACTCTGTGATCCTTGGGGTCCCTTCCATCCCAGACAATTCTATGATTCTATGGTTCTCTCTTGCTCTCAATTCTCTTGGCATCAGCAGGGATCCAAGTAGCATGTCTGCCCTTTTTCACAGAAGCAATGGTCAGACTACCTCTAACTCCAGCCTTCCGTGGAGCAGGAGTGAAAGGAAAGCCTTTATTCCATGTAGTATTATCCACACAGAAAGAAAACCAGAGCACAATATTTACTGACAAAGCTGTGGCCCATGGGTATCAACCAAGTATCACAGGTCTTAGCCTTCCATTGTTGTGGGTGAAGCCAAACTATGTAATATTTTTGAAACAGCTAATATTCAACGTTTATTTCAATCATTTAATTTCCAAACCCCTCTTCTATGGGTACTTACACATGCAGTCTAATTCCCAATAATGGAGCTCAGTTGATTAAAAGGGCCTATGATAGCAATTATTTCTATGCCAAGTTAAAAGAGTTTGAACAAAGAAGGGGAGAATCTCAAAGATGAACCCATCCCACCACCTTCAAAAGTTACATTGAATGAACTAATTCATCTGCACAACCCATTGAATCTGGGGTGTTTCTTAAATAGACTCTTGACTGAGAATTGATGTCTCATTAATATGAAGTATATCACAGTGACGCCAAATGGCATAACTCTCCATATTGCAGATTACAGCAGAGCTTCTACAAAAAAGGCCTTTACATTTATTTCAGACTGCAATGAACTTCTGCTGTAAGACTCTGATGGGCTGGTGAATACAGTAACTCATCAGGTTTACAAAGGTCTGGGCATGCTGTGTGGGACTGAAATATACTGCCTCAAGGGGATATCACAAGAGCTGTGCAGCCAAATGCTTTCATAGTCAATGTCACCCATGGACAAAATGTGGCCAGTGGTCAGAGAGGAAAACAATGCCTCAGTGACCTGATTCCATACATGACTGCAGCTCTTTTGTGGTGTGAGGCAGGGCTTTGCTATCCCTTTTTCCAGCAGCAAGTTTAAGGGAGGTAATGTTAGTTCCCCTCCAAAGGTAGATGGGCATGGAAAATTCAGAAGCTGTACTCAGAAGGTCCTAGGCAAAAGCTTCTTAAAAAACAGCCATCAGCAGGCAGTTACACCTAGAGCTCAGCAATAACAAGCATTCTGGGGTTTTTTATCTTTCCTTTTAATAGTCATGCTCAGGTTCTTTGTTTTCTCAAAAAATCTATTTCCTTCTCCTTTCCCCACTCCTCTGCTAGCCCTGGCTGTCTGCAGAACTTAATTCAGGATCAGATATTTAAAGTTAGGGATAAGGTGGAGTTTCTGCTTCAGAAATTTAAATTTAATTACACACTGAAGCAGAACATTACCTCAGAATGCTTCATTATAAAATTGTTGAACCAAAATATTTGGATTTTTTCTCAGTTCTTTATTCCTTGCCTTGCGAGTGGCAGTGGGCTGGAGACACAAATCTGCTAATAATTTGAAACTGTAATTTGACAAATAAGTGAACTTCAAAATGTTTCCATATCTAAGCATGTCTGGGTGGATCTGGCATGAAGGCCTGTTCACTGAAGCATATGGAGGTTTAAGGTGTCAGGACTGGCTGAAGTGCTTGGAAAAGAAGGAATGGTAGCAGCATCAAGGACTCAAGAGATACAACAGACCTAGGGAAGCCTCTTCACCAGCCAAGAAAGCTGCAGAAATGTCACAGTGCCTCTGCAGGAGCCTGCTGACCATCGCACATGTTCTTTTGCAGCAGTAGGCTTCTTGCCCTCACAGCACGCTTTCCCCTGCCTCCACCTGCCACCCTGTCCCACCAGATGCCAGGTGCTGGCACTTGCTCCAGGTGCTGGGATCTCTTCTGGTGCCTCCTTTCCAAACCACAGAGTGGTCTGGGTTTTCACATCCAATAGACCTCTCACAACCTGTGCCACCCCCAACCCTGACTTTGGAAAGACCCCTTTGCATCAATCACATTGGCACAGGAGCTTTTGTGGCTTGTGAAAAGTACAAAAGAGCTTGCTTAAGGCAGCATTGAGGTGGGTACTTGCCAAGCCTAGGGAGTAATTGTTCTTAAGTTCCTGCTGGAAGATGCTGTAAGAACTAGACATGCATGAATGCCAGCCCAAGGGACTACTAATACACTTTCAATGAAGGGCCTCATCCAGTTTTTGACCTGATTTTTGCTCTAATCCTTCCTCCACCTTAGTGTGTATGGGCTTTGAATCTGGGCATAGGCAATTCTTTAGTGCCTTTTTGTCTGGTGTTCAAGAGGCACTATTTTCATTATTTTCTGCCAGTTGCAGCCCTTGGAGTGCTGGGGTGAGCTGAGACCCAGACACAGCTTGCATGGGCATTGCTGAAGGACCATTCAGCATTTTGTCAGTCATGACTGGGTTTGAGGAATCTTTTGAGGATTTGGATAAGTTCTGCATAGAAGTTTATTCTGTATAGGATGAAATTAAGTGATCAAGAAAATCTCATTCTTAAGTAACTCTAGCAAATGTCCAGGTCGTTACAGGCTTTTTTTGTTGTTTTGGGTTTTTTGTTGTTTTGGGTTTTTTTGTTGTTTTGGGTGTTTTAATTGAGAAATAAATGTTAGATTTCTTGCCACAGTCACAAATGAGAAGGGTAACAGTAAAATGACAACAGGGAAGAACTTGGCCATCCCCCAGAGATGTAAGGGGTAGAAGCATGGGCACACTATCACAGATAATCTGATGTCATAACTCTGGACGAGACAAATTTTTGGAGAGCCAGACACAAACCAGGCCTTCCTGCCTTCCTAAGCAGAAACTGCTGCAGTACTTTTTCGTCACTGACTACAGATAAACCTAAACCTTTGGCTGAAACAAGGAAATGCAGTGAGGGGGACTAGAAATGTATTTCCAGAGGGTAATGATCTTGCAAAGAGCAGCAATCTTCCCACTCCTTCCACAGCAAGTGTCTTGTTGCCCTGATGGATCCCCTCCTATGCACTTAACAATCGACTGTCCCCTTTTATCCTTCACAGACCCTTATAGAGTGAAGTTTAAGAAGTCAAACCATAGGACATACGTAAGTCACAAAGGATGCCAACAATTTCATCATATTGTCACTGCCAAGTACCCAAGGTCTAGCTATAATGCAGACACACTTTTCAAAACTCCCTACTAAGTCAGCTGCTCCAAAGGCAGGACACATTCCCTCCTAGCACTAACTCGTTGCTAAGTACTGTAAGTCAACAGTTGGCTTCCTGCCTTCCTCTTAAGCTATCTACCATCAGAACATGTCAGAATGGAGGAACATCAATTGTTGTCTGGTAAACAAAAATAGATTTTTTCCCTTATCCTTTCCTGTTGGCCATCTCCTTTGCATCGTCTTCTCAATGTGTTGTTATCAAACACATGTTGGATGATACTTTATAAGGGAAGGGATACTAAATGGAAAGGTGCAGCTTAATCACTTTTGAGCAAGCCTGTCAAACAAAAAGCTCAGGCAGAAATTCCTGTCCCATCTTGTTTTGTATTAGGTAAACCCTGCTACATAAGTACGCAGTGTTAATCCTTGAAGTACAAGTGAAAACAGCAGCAGTTCTAGTGTATCGCTGTGATTTATCATCACTAATTTTATCTTCATACGCTTGACAGCAACAGAGAGTCTGGAGCAATATCCTGTATGGTGAAAGGCTAGCCAGTCCATGAGACCTTCCTCTGTGTGAATAGGTCACTGAGAAATAAGACAGTTCTGGAAATTTAGGAACAATCTTACAGGAACTGAGGGAGTAGTTGAGTAGAGGATGAGATTCAACTTTAGCAAGGACACTTTTATTTCCTGGGTGTATGGTATTTAATGTACACTGATCCCCGATTCTAAGTACTAGCAGATTCTTTGCAGGAAGTTGTATCAATGCCATTATTCCAAGAAAATTGACTTGGTTTTAATTTCTGTGGAGAAAATGCCAGAAAGGACCAAGAAATAGTTAAGACCTGTCTAGATGGATGCTTCCAATGTGCTTTACAAGTTTATAAGTAAGAAAATTATACAGATAGTTGAAAGTGGTTCAGGCATTACTGGTAATCCATGGTTTATAAAATGAAAAATAGGACCTATGAGCAGTAGTAACAAGGACTAACCAGGCAAAACCCAAGCAACAGAAATTGAAAAAAGGTAACATTCAGTTTTTGATGATACTCTATGTCATCTGACTCCATTTGCAAGTCAGGTTTTATTCTGTAAAAGATAAATTCATAGCGAGTGCTAGGAAGGAGAGGGAGAGATCCACAAAAGGAACTCTACCAGTTTGTATGAACAGTCCTGCAGCTGACTTGCTACAAGCTTCTGTCCACAATGTATTATAAATACAGCTAGGTGTAGCAGTACTGGGAAAAAGGTTATGGTGTTGGTAACGTAATGCAAACATCCGTTAAAGACAGTAAATGCAGCTACAAACATAGACAGTTTAAGTTCCAGCACTGTCTCCCATATGTACCAGGGACCACACACAGCTTAGATTTTTATAAAGCCCACAGAGAAGGTTAGTAGCTGAAATGTACAGTGCAAGGAAACAGTTTGATACAAACACCAAATTGTAGTTCCAAAAATATTCTTTTGAACCTGTACAAACCTCTCAGAAGTCAAAGGGTATTTTTATGTTTTTAATTTTATTTGTCCTTTTGAATATGGAGTTCCTTTAACTCAGAATTTCATTTGACCCAGGAAACCTGTCTTTCAACTAGGTTTGGAAGGCACTAGGCAGCCTTGGTAGAGAAAATGAGAAAGAACATGGTCAGCCTCTTTGATTACCTGTGCAGACTGGTCCTGCTATACTGGAGACAAAATGCCTGTTCCCTTTGTTGCTTTGGCACAGGATAGTAGCCTTGCTTTCAAAGTACCTCATGAATCCAGGTCAACAAATGAGCCTTGGCACTGAAATAAGTCCAGCACAATGCAATAGCTTCAGGGTGTAGTCATGGTCACCGACTGAGCCATGGACAAACTGTTTTCCCTGTTCCTTGATGACATTGCTCTTGGAGGAGGTTGTGGGAGGGAGAGGTATCTAAGGCTCTGTGGAACTTCTCTGGCTCACTGAGCCACATGGTTGAACATGGTTTTCCAGTCCCACAGCCTAAGAGACTGATACAGTCATAGTCATGTTTGTCTGTCTTTGACTCCACAGTTGGAACATGTGTGTATGCATTTGCAGCTGAGTCAGTTCAAGAAAGTCTTCAGCATGAGCCTAGAGTAAGGCTTATTTCATGCCCCTGGACCCCCAAGGGCATGCCTTAAACATGTGGCCACTCAGCTCCTGGCTTACATGCACAATAAAATCGCTTATTTTTTTCTTGGCATGTTTGCAGTCTTGAAATCAGAAGGGAACTAAAGGCCTCTCCCTCTGAAAGACATAAGATGACTTGCAAACTATAGTACCTTACTGTCATCTCCTCTGCCAGAAAAGATGGCCAGCTAACACCTTACTGAAAGGCTGCTTGGTAAGATCCTATACTAGGGAACAGTCAGATATCTCATCTGTTCAATCCATGGGAGAGATAAGGTGGAAAGACTGCTGCACAGGGCAGCTTGCCTCTGCTCAGTGCTTGCCTCTTAGACTAAATTATGCCATCCCCTCTCAGAGGTGAGGCTACTTTCTGCTCTGTTTTCAGAGCCTTTGGCAACCTCTATGTTGTGATTCACAGGCTCCATGTGGATTGTTCCCAGATTAACCACACTGATCTCTCTTCTCTCCAATCTCAAAGTATGACTGTGTACATTGCCAGAATATTCTGCTGTCAGGTAAACTGCAGCCTCTACAAAGCCACCATTAGCAATTCCCTTCATTTCCAGAACATAAGAAATGTCCAGACTCAGGTCTTATTGCTGTCTTACAAACCCACCCATTTCCTTATTGTTCCATAGGGGACAAGTACGGTTGGACTCAATGATCTCAAAGGTCTTTTCCAGCCTAGTGTTTCTGTGATTCTGTGTGATTCTGTGATTTTTTTTCCCACCAGGCTTAAGGTCTAGATTAATATTGGTAAGGATTTGACCATTTGCCCTGTGTAATAATTCTTAAATGAGCTAATTGTGAATGGTTCCAGCTTGTGTATGGCATTGGTGTCTTCCCAGTGCTTTTTCTATTGGCCACTGACAAAACTATGACTTGAGACTTGCAGCATTGATTTCGCAGCCCAAGGACAAGTAAGATAAAACACAGATCACCTTGATCTCTCTCAGCCTGTATTTTTTCTGGGGATCAGTCCTTGTTACGGATGAGTACTCCGTCTACGGGTCTGTCTATCTGGATTGCCCAAGATGTTGAAGCATTTGAGCAGCTCTGTGAAACTCCTTCCTGAATTTTTTCCTCTTCTTTCTTTTCTATTTTCCCCTTTATTGGTTAGGTTTTCAACTGATTCCTTGCTATTAAACTTTTCCTCTTGCTGGATCTAAAGCATCTGAAACTCTTTGACTTCTCTCAAACTAGTCATGGTTTGCAAAACATGACTTACTATTATATAGCCAAACATACATGAACTTCCTGCACAAATTTTTATGTACAATGATGGTGAGCTGTGTCCTACTACACATATGGAGGATAAATATTCAACTCTTGTTATCTGTTCAATAGCACTTATGAGTTCAAAGCCCTGGGAAAAACAAACATCCACCCTGCCAAGAGACTGAAAGCACATGTAAACCTATGGAGAACAAACCATCCTACTAGCAAAAAAAATGGAAAACACATTTTCCATAAGGCAGCTAAATAGCATCCCTGTGCCATAGTTGTGATGAAGTTCTGTAATTGGGCCTGCAGTTAATGAAATTCCTGTAGGAGACTGTCAGAAGATTTAATTTCACTGTTTACTGAATTATCAGCACTGTATTGAATCCCATATGCCAGTTCTTTGTGCCAAAGAAGGTAAATTGCCAATCTAGAGACCAGGATTCATCCAAGGGGAGGCCTCCTACAACACGGAAGAGTCAGTTGTCATTATACACACAGATTGTTGGGGCAAATATATCCCTGGTGAAACTGCTTTAAGCTGTATGAAATCATCATTCTCATCTCCAAATAGAGACAATGAGTGAGGTTGGGGATAATATTTGGTCATAAGATCAAGTGATGGTCCATGAACTAGCAGATCAGACTGTTCAGTAGAAAATACCAATGTATGTATTGGGCCCACAAGTTGTCTGCAGTGCAAGGGAAATATGGAAAATGAGTATATATGCCATAAGAATGAGACATAAAATAATGGTTGACGTTTTATGAGAGACTGCTAAAGCAGCATCTTTCTGGAATGCAATGATGGCATGGTGCTCATGACAGTGTGTAATCTAAACACATATTATATTTTATTTTAACATGTCTGTCCACTCTGACATTTCAACAAAACACATGTGCATAAAGAAACCATGACTCCTAGTTGCTGTGCACCTACTGTTACCTACACCTTTGCTAAGTGAGTGTAAAAATGCCAATGTGTCAGGATGGCAGAGTCTTCTCCTTACTTTGTATAGGCAGCTGACGAAAGAACCAAAGTTAATGCAGGATGTGGACCCTAGTCTAATGGATTTCATTCATCAGCTTGTTTTATCTCATATTACAAGTGTGCAGGTATCCTGTTTGTTTTGATTCTATTGACTAACTCAGTGGAAAATTGAAATTAATTGTGGAGGGGAAGTCAATATTTTCTTTAGTGAAGTACATATAGTTGGCCATCTAAAGCTGAATGTAAGATGGCACAGAAAAATTTAATGTAAAATTACATTTTAATTTCATCTGAATTCTTACCCCAATGGCATAGAAACTGAAATATAATTCCCTTTGTCCTTTGAAAAAGGTCAGGATTTTTTTTTTTTTTAAATCGCAGTTTGGGTTTTTTAGCTGTCATGATCTTAAAAAAAAGAAGTATTTACCCTGGAAAAATAACCAATTCAAATTGATAAGTACGCTTTATTTTACTGGAGGTTCATATTTATGAAAAGAAGTACCAAATAATGTTAGTTCTAATAGAAATAAAAGGAGGTCTAGAGGGTAGGACAATATGCAGGACACTTGGTCTTCTCCAGTCAATATATGATCACCAATGATAGCCTTAGCTAATACATGGTTTAGGGTCAGTAACAGTTAAGATAAGCAGAAATGATCCATAAAATCACCAAAGGACAGGCTAGCACAGTTGAACAAGTGGGTAGTCTCTTTGTGGGAAGCTGACTAGCTCCAAGTGACAAAAATGGTGTGTTACCTACCCAGGCCTTGGTTATACTGCTTAAGAAAGCTTGTGTTGGCTTTATACAGTCATGTGAGGCGAGACAATCTCTCCCATATATACTCCAAATGTTTTAGGTCAGATATAAAAGCACATTGTTAAATTATGATCTCAAATTATTGATGATAATGTCCATAAGATATGATGTAATTCAGGCTTCTGAGGTATGGTGGAACTGTACAGACCTTTAACATTAGAAGGAGTATTAATGGGGAAAAGAGATCTTCTCCTCTCCTTTTAAAGCAGAAAAAAATACCACGGGGTTTTGGTTTTGATTTTGTTTGTTTGTTTGGGTATAACAAGGGCTTTGCCATCTATTTCAATATATTTTAACCACTGAGTTTTTATAACAGGGTATTTAACATCAGTCTGACATGTCCCCTATCCCAGAGGACATCTACAAATACCCTTTCAAGAATTCTGTGTAGATAAGACGTGTGGAAATATTCAGTGATAACAATATTTAAAAAGAATTGGACAGGCTATCTGCAGCAAGGAGTTCAGCATGGGCATGCTGTTCATTTTTAGTGTTTAGTTCCTATATGAGACTATGCAATACACTCAGAGTGAAATTTTATCAAATTGTTAAATATGTAGTAGTTCACCACTACTTACAGGTATGCAGCTAATTGTGTTTCTATGAGTTTCATTCTCACTATTGCTTAAGAGAAACTACAAAGTGAGAATTAAGTATCATAAGCAGAGGAGGACTGCTATTAAGTCCAATGTTGCCTAGCTTTGAGACAAAGATGTTACAGTGCTCATAGTTTTATTCCATAGTATGTCGTTTAATTGGTGATTTTCTCTTCTAATCCAATGTCTATGTGCCATTCAACAGTATCAAATGCTTTCCATAAAGGCAGTAAGTTAAAGAAAGTAAATAAATTCTAAACAATAAATAATGAACAGTATTTCAAGGAAAGCAACAATCAGGAGGAAAACCGATTCAGTTCAGGAGTGGTAGAAAGGAGACCTGACCTTGCAGCTGCAAGTCATATTCTGGATAGTTCCAGTTTCTAGAAAATAAGCCCATCCTTTGATATCAAAATACAATTAAATCATTACTCAGCATCCATATCAACAGGGTATCACAGTACTTAATGGGAACTTTAATTCTGGAAATCTATTTTGCTTTTGAAGTTCTGATTTCACTGAATTCAAAACCCTTTCAGGGGCTGGAATATATAACACAATATGTAGAGACTGAAAAATCTAGTATTTTGAGGAATACTCTTTAATGTAAACTAACATGGTTATTTCTGTTTCTCTGTTTTTCCATTCCACTTCATTATACTCGGTATAGGAAATGCCATGAAAGTTGAGAGCATCCAGTAGTAGTTGGTAGTAGTTGCCCTATAAACAAATGCAGCTGTCCCATCAGTAACACCATCAGGGAGAACAAAATTAACTTGTTCAACAGGACATGTCTGCTGCACAATGATCTTGACAAATACATCTGAAGTGGCAAACTATGGGGCACATTTCCAAATGCAGAATAGTTGGAGTTTTGTTTTGTTTTGTTTTGTTTACTCAGGATATAGACTATTCGGGGTACAAAGCATGAAGAAATAGGTTATTATTTTCCACACTGAAGATTGAACTTGCTGTTGAGTTGCAGGAATATTTCTAAACACACTTCTCTTGTCCTGAGGTACCTGGTGAGAGAAATGCTCAAATTTATTCTCATTGTTTCTTTTGCTTGAGCAAATCTTCCAGTGAGAGTTGTGCCTTCCATATCAAAATGCTTAGAATGCATATCAAAATCCTTAGAACATTTTATCGTGCATAGCTCACCTAAATAATTTGTGGAAGTGAAGAATTGTAGATGGAAATTTACCAGTATTTAGTCACAAAAGGCCCTCAAAAACTGGGGTGGATTCTTTACCTGTAGGACTAATTCCTGAAAGATAAACTGATTTTGTGACAGCAGAACACAAAAAGGTCACAAATGAGACAGTAAGAATGTGAGTATCAGTGCACATTCAAAGATGAAATGAGAATAAAAGAGAAAGGGGAAACACATTTTATATACACACAGATCTAACTCCTTTGATAAACATGCTTTGAAGAAACTGAAAAACATTCTAATACTATGAAAGTGGGCTTACCCTTCCCATGGCTAAAAGACAAAATAGGACTGGACAGAATCCTGAGAAGCTAGCTAATCCTTCTGCTTTACCTAAATCAGTACTTTAACCACACCTAAATAATTTCCAAGAAATGTCCATCTTACTTCCAGTGAGGAACATACCCACTTCACATTTTAGAAAGTTAACAAGAAGGAATATGATCAAATGTGAGTCTGTCTGGGTACTACAACTCTGAAGAAAGACAGCATTATTTTAAACCTAACAAACCAGTTGGAGAAAAAAATTGCTCAAATGTCAGCTGACATGCCTCAGTATTGACAGGTTAGCTTAGACAGCAAGTTACTTGTGCTGAGCACTTTAAACACCCAGTGGGAAAAATTCAAATTCCACAGCTTAACTCTTGGAATCAGAGTCTGCTAGAGAATTGTTTCAGCTGAAAAATGGTGCTTTTTTCAGTCTTAGCAGGTGTCCACAGCATTGCAGACAGTATGATAATAGAGGCATACACTCAGCAGGGACATGATCATAAGCTAGGAGAGGTCACAAAATGAGCATAAGCAGCAAGCATCAAGTTTAATCAAGAGAGAAAATGCAATTCAAGACAAAAAGATGAAGAGAAGAAGGAGGACTTGTGGCATATTCATATCAAAGAATCAGGACAGTCAAGATCACCATATAAGGACTATTGAACACAGCACTTGTTTAAAATAGAGAAATAAATTGTTAGGAGTTTAGGGCAGATCCTAAAATAGGCAGGGTGGGACTGATTGAAGTCTACATTCTTACCTAATCCTAAGCCTTTCTGAGTAGCCCAGGGATACTTCAGATGAAATTTACAACAACAAATCCTCACAGAGGTCAACAAAGCAAAACTGTCATGTCTTTGCAGTCCGATTATCAATCCAGCAGACAATCGCCTTGCAATCAGATGTACGATAAGTGGTACACTGGGGTGTGCCATGTAAGACAATATGTCTGTTCCCATTCATAAAGTGTGGTTTCACTGTGAAAGACACACTCCCTGCTCTAATGAGTTTCCAGGCTCAGCAGAGGCAAAAACCCCATCCAAGAGTAAAATCCACATTATATACATATGCCAGAGTTATTCCTTCTTGTCTTAATCAAGGAAGTTTCATCCTGGTCTCCTTGGGTGAAGCATTCATAGCTAAATTGATCGTTATCCTGAAATTATATAAAAGTTTGGAAGAACTGATGAAGTAACACAAAGAAGTCACCTATGTAACTTTTTGTAGTCTAGCTGGAGTACACCACAATCAGGTCAACACTGAAACACTGATAAACAGTTTCTAAAAGTGTTAAAACACAGCAGTGAGTGACAGGCAACTCCAGATTGTTAGTTTGATTTTTAATAGCAAAGAACTTTAGCAGTGAAATTTCTTTCCAGAGGGCATTGTGAAGAAAAAAAAATGACTGAAGCACAAGATACTATAACAAAGAGTTATATTATATATATATATCAAATAACTTGTCAAGTATCATAATAGGTGCACTGGAAAATCCTTTAAACTAGCTAATTCTGTGAACTTCAAATTTATCTGTAGAGGACCAAATTGTCTTCTTGTACTTAGAAAAGTGGGGTTAAACTCTCTGCTCGGGTTTCCAGGACATCAGAGCAGGAGATTGGACCTGATGACCTCCTGAGATCCCTTCCATCTTAAGCTAGCCTTTGATCCTGTGATCATCACAAAGAATCTGAACACCCCCTACAACAGAAAGCAATCAATCACCGAGAGGCAGATGATCTCTGTGAAACCTGTGTGAGACACCAACAAACTTGCTAGGCTGGGAAGGGCATGGCTGCACTTGAGCACTTCCTTGATCCAGTTGAGCTGCTGTCAGGGACACAAGGCTTCTCCCTCACCTGTAAGATGATCCTCACCTCAGGTTGGCCAGACCTGAGAGTGAGTCTCATCTCTGACTCTGACTCCGAGTCAGTCACTCCCTTACCTTTTAAAATCCAGGCAGCTAAATTGGTCTGAGAGTTATTGCAGGCAAATGCCCTTCCAGAGGTCATCAAGCCATGCTGGTAAGGATCTGCTATTCTACCCAGAGGGATCTTTCTGGGAGGTAGATTGTGAAGCAATTCAGCCAAGGTCTGACCAGCTTTTGCTCTCCTTATCTAGGTTTGTTTCCATATGAAAGTGGTAAGCTTCTGGCCATTTCTTGCCTTTCCACATGCGGTATCAGCAGCACTGCAATCAAACAAAAATGTCTAAGCACAAACAGGAAGGACCAAATTGTCTGCTGACATCTGCAATGTAAATCTCTATGAATTGCGTCTACCTACAACTAAACAAAATTAACTCATTGAATTATGCTTTAATTACATTGAAACAATTTTTTTTTCTTTCTGGTCACTTCAGAGCATGCTGTAGTGCATTCCTACAGTCCCTAAGTTTCCAGTGATGGTGTTTTATAGATACAACCCCTGATGAAACCTAAGTACAATGGAGAGCACAAGTTTCCCAATCTGAGCAGGTTGTCCTCTTTATGTTGGCCATCTACAGCAAGGACAGGATGCGGCAAAAGAGGAAATGAATGATCTTTATCATTTCAGTCCTTGGTGAAGGTGATGCAGAGATCGTTTATTTCTTTGGGGTCATTCTTCTGTTCAGATTGGGGTTTCGCGATTTTCTGTCTCTCTCTCTTTTTTTATTTCTTCTTTTTTTCTTCTTTTTTTTTCTTCTTTTTTTTACACTAAATCAGTTAATTTGACCAAATGCAGCTCAGAATAGGGTAGAAGGGGAAAGTGAAGGGGAAAGGCAAGCAAAACCTACAGTTGTATTTTAAGAGCAGAGGTAAATCAACAACAGCAGCAACACAAGTGTAGGAAAGAAGTTTTGTTTTCATGACATGCTTCTGTAATGAGGCGTTAGAAAGCATGGCAGTCTGCTCTTCCCATTCCCAGACTTGGAAGAGCTGACAAAATGGCATAGTTTTAAGAAGCACACAGCTGAGATATGGAAAAGGTCCTCTATCTGTCTGGGACTCTGGCATTAGTGCAATCACACCAGTAAAACCTCCGCAAAAATACAACCCTGCTGATGTAAAACATTTTTACCAAGGTGCAGCTCCCTCTAGGAAAAATCAGTGCTGAGGTAGACAAATTTAAGCTATCAATGCATCCTCAAAATCAGCTACCACAGTGCAAAGGTAAATACAGTGGTCCAAGTTGCTCTCATCAAGAGTAGTCTGCAAGTGAACAAGCTGATGTATGTCATCCCTTGCAGCATGAATGTGTTCTTTCCATCACAATGATTAGAAGAGAAAGCACAGCCTATTAGGTCCCACTGAAGTCCATGAGAATTTAATCTTTGTTCCGAAAGAGAGGAGATGGAGGTCAGGAATTTAGGTTGCCTCGTAGCTGTTCTTGACAGCAATAATATTTATACTGTGGTAGTACCTACATACTAGGTGTGAGACCCATAAAACCTGGAAGAAAAAAAGCATTCTTTGCCCAAAAGCACTTGCTGTTTTCATACAAGAAGAATGCATGACCTTTTAAATGACCCATTCTACATGGATCTCAGTGAACAACCCAAATAAAGCCAGCGATTTAACACCGATGTAATTCCATTGAAAATCAACAGAATTACATCAGCATGAGATCAGAAAGGGGACATAGGCCCAGATTCTGCAGACACTCACAGAATGTAGGAAGAGGTGTAGAAATCAATTTGTATGGGCAGTAACTGACTTCAGTAGAGGAAATGTGTGCTCAAACCAGCAAAAGGGAGCATACCAATGTGGTAACTGTTTAATTATGTCTTACGTTTAAACCGTTCCATTTTTAATTAAATTCATTTAATTGATTAGTATAAGAGCAACCATGGAACCCTCAGACTTTGAACATGAAGAAATAAATTATCATTTATTTGAGGGATTAGTGCCATCTGTTTTGATTTTAATAAAGATAAGAGAGGAAAAACAAAGACTTGGATCCATACCACCCCATGCAATGAAGCATGTGGCTTTTCTCTACTCAAACAAAGGAACAGATATATTAAACATACAGCATGGATATATCAAACGATCATTTGCGTTCTTTGTCAAAATTTTTAAAGGGATTTGGAAATTCATCTGACTCCAGAAGTCATCTTTCACCTGCAAATGTTAACATGACTTCTGAACTATCTTTGATGAATTTTGCTGCATCAGTTCCAAAGGAGAATCTCCATGTATCAGTCCATGAACCTGACTTTTCAGCCTGTGGGCTACTTGGTTTTTGGGTGATAGTTCAGGGATTCAGTAACCTTCTCCAAATACAGGGAACTTTAGATTCTCTAAATGCCAAAGATGCCGGTTAGAGAGCAATCCATGGTTTTGACATTGCAATGGGGGCCAGGAATTTGGTTCTACCACTATAGAGCCAAGCACCCATGTACAACTTTCACAAATGTGGAGTTTTAAAGGCCAGGAGGCACCACCTAATATTTTCTGCATTTGGCCTACACCACTCCATTAAAATATTGTTTTGAAGAAGATGGCAAGTTCTCATCATGACAAGAGTCGACCTGTTTGACAATGAGTTAGTCTCACTGTTAAAAACAATGTACTTCATTCTTCACTAATAGAGAAGAAGTGAAAGCAATTGTAACCCTAAGAAAGAATATGGACAACACCAAACAAACCTTTCAGGAGTTCAAGATGACAACCGTCAGTAACCTTAGGGCACAGATGACAAACCCACAGAAAAAGGAAGACCAAACAATAATAACACCACAAGAACACCTTATCCCAAAACTAAGGAGGGAGAGAAAATGCAGGAAAGAAGAATCTGTATCATAACTGCAGCATTTTCTGAAATGTTAAAAAACAGACAGGAGGTCAAAAGTAGATCCAGTTGCAAAGACAAACAGCAAAGAATAGCATAAGCACATAGGATGAAAACCTCCAAAACAGTGGTGCACATAGGGCAGAATACTAACTAAAACGACAAACATTCCCAGTAAAATAAAAAACCCAACCAAACAACCCCCCTCCAAAACCCCAGCAAAGTCAAGTCTTGGTCTGCTTGCTCAACAGGGAGAGAAAGACACTGACAGACGATGCCAAAAAGGTGGAAGTATTTGATGTCTTTTTGCTTCACTCTTTACTAAAGAGGTCAACTGCAACCAGGTGGCAAATCTAATGAATGCCAGCAACAAAGAGGTAATGCCAGTCCCAAAAAGGAAAAGAATGTGTTAGAGAACACACTGATAAGTTAGTGTTATCAAATCATCTCCACCTGATGAACTTTATCCCCCAGTACTTGAAAGAACAGATTGAAGCAATTTCAGTGCTGTTAGTGGTTTTCTCTGAGAAGCCAGAAGAAAGGGTTATGTCCTAGAAAACTGGGAAAGAGCAAATACCACATGTAGCTCTAAAAATGAGAAGAGGGAGCTGAAGTTGTAGGCCAGTCAGTATAACCTCCATTTCTGTTAGAAGTTGTGCTAGTATTTTGAGCACTTGTCCCAGATAAACTTCTCTGTAAGCACTGAGAGGAAAACAGATGAACAGCAGCCAACACAGGTTTATAAAGAGCAAATATATCAAAGTAACCTTATTTCTTTCTCTGACAAAGAAACAGACCTTGTGTGGATGAAGTTAGTATGTCTCATCTATCTCAAATTTTGTAAGGTTTTGACTTTTTTTTCAGAAGGCATTCTCATAAACAAGCTATGAATATCTAAATAAAATTTAAATAGTGTGGGTGCATGGTGATTGGAAATCATACTTAGACAATAATTATCGATGGTTGACTGTCAAAATCTTAAGATGTTTCACAGGGTATTCTACAGCATTCTGCCTCCAGAGGAGCCCTATTCACCATTTTCATTAATGACTTAGATGATCAATGGAAATATATTTATATTTGTGGAGAGCACTGAGGTCAGAAGGGCTGCAAGTGTGCTAATGAGAAGAAAAGTTATTTTGAGAACTTATATAATTGGTCTGAAATTGGCAGGATGCAATTTGAAAGGACAGGGCTGGGGATAACCAACCACATAGATATATCATGGAGAAACAACTGTCTTAGCAGTTATTGTGTAGAGAAGCATCTGGGGATGATTGTCAGTTGCAAGCTGAAGATGAGTCAACAGTGTCATGCTACTGACAAAGGTTGACATCATACTCATGTGTATGAATAGGAGTGTCATCTAGCAGGCCCATGAAGTAATTCTTCTCTGTGGAATCCCAGAACCCAGTGTCTGGCTTTGAACACTATGTTGAAGAGAGACGTAGGCTCCCTGGAGAAACAACATCATGGTTAAAAATCTTAAAAACATGACAAATGAGGTAGTATCTTCTGAAAAGAGAAAACTGTGGTGAGTCATTGAGGTAATTCTCGCATACAGTTGAGTTGCTACAGAAAGCAAAGGTACAAATGTTTCTCCACACCTGAAGACTTGAAATGCAGTGAGGAAGATTTAATTCAGGTAGACATCAAGGGAAACTTTCTGATGGTAAGAACAGCTAAGGACTGGGGATGACTGTCCATGGAGATTGTGGAATCTCCATCTTGCCAGCTTTTAAAAGACACAACAATACAAGATTTGCTTTTAAAATGTGTCCTTTTGACTTCCATATTGCTGTCATTCAAATGCAAAATGAGAATGATATTGCTTACCTACCCCGTGGGGACCTTCCAAGGACCACTAAAAAGTGTTTACAAGTCTTGATGAGTTTTTCATGCATACGTATTCCAGCATAACAGATAAATCACAGTCCTCATTTGCAACAGGCAGAGAGGAAATCAAAATCAATGCTGCACTCTTTCTAGTCCCATTGCCATAGATAATTGATTTGAAAATATTTCAAGTTAGATGTAGAAACTGGCAGAGGACACAATGTGCCCAAAGTCACACAGCAAAACAGCGGTAGAGCTGGGAGCAGACCCCACATATTTTGTGGTCGCTGAACAACAGCAGCAAATTCTGGAAGCATCAGACGCTCTGCACCATGACCCATAATGGGTGTTCTGGCATAGAGACAAACCATGGTTAGCTATACAAAATACTGTTCTCTCTGCTATAAGAACATGCATCCAGCCATCATTAAAGTCTTAGAATGGTGTTTGCTATGTTTAAATTTCTATGAAATCCAGTTGTATTCTTCAAATGCTCTACTTCTACAAAGTAGCTAGATATGTAGTCAGATTGATAAAACTTTATTATAATTTTTCACTGGGTGTCAGTGGGTTTCCTCTGAAGAAATGACTAATGACATCAGTTCCCATTTCCCCTGATTTCAGCCAAATCACAAGGACTTGAAGCAGCATACATTCAACAGAGCAGTAATTAGAAGGACCTTTGGTTATCCTGGAAATGAGATTCAGATGGCAGAGATAAAACTGGTAGATGCTAAAACGCAGACCCCCTCTAAAGTTTTGGGAGACGAAATAGCCCTGCTGTATATCACATTGCACTGCAGTAAATTGTGGCTGATGAAGTAACGGACATGGGAAATCTGAACTACTGAGGTGCCTCTAAATGAGCTCCGGACTCCAGAGTGCTGAGCCCCTTCTTGCTCAAAGGGTAAGCAGAAAAATGCACACAAGCCTTCGTTCTGTCTCTCGGCACAAGAGAAAATTTGCTCTCAACAAGCAAGAAAACCTGTGAGGAGCATGGCTCCATCCTGCAAGGTGCTGGAGACTCTCAAGAGCTCTGCCCTTTTCCCTCCATGGATTGATTTTGTTAGGAGGGCAGGACTCTTGGTGCCTTGAGACGCAGCAGCCCAGCTCTGCTTTTCAGGCATGGTGGTAAGTGCATGCAAAGCAATGGCCCCCCAAGGGGAAGGGACATTTCCACTACAGCAGCTAAAGTTTTCCTTGTGACAGCAGGAGATGCTGTCGAGTTCTTATTTGCTGGATTTACTAGCTTCCATGCAGGCACGCTGCCGGGAGACTGCTTGCTGTTTGATGGGGGCCTGAAGTTTAAAGCTGCTTCCAGAGTTTTGTTGAGACAGACAGGATTCTGTCAACAGCACACCAGACAGAGAATTGTTAATATGAACACACTTTGGGCTGCTGCTGTGTGCATGCTCTCTTCCTGGTGGTTGCAGTTCTAAACTAATTAATTTCTGTGATCTGAACCATTCTCTTTTATTAGTAGTACCAGCATGTGCAGTGCTGCATAGTTATAGATGATGTGCTCTCTCTGGGGATCCTATCAGCATGCCATTGTAGGTCTTCCAACATGGAGAGAAACGTCTCCTATATTTCCTCAGTAGTGTTAAAATTTTTCATGTTGTTATTTATTTCCCTTGAACTCTTTCTGCTTGCTCCCTCCTTGTGAGCTCTACGTTTGCTCCTGTGGGTTTCAGTGGCTGTTCAGCTCTGTCCTTGACTCTGACTGCTCAGAATGACCTTTCTGATAATTCTTCTTCCCTCCCTGGGGCTGAGGTTTGTGGGTAAGGCAAACTCACAGTTTCCTTGGATAATCTGACTTCATTATTTTCGTTGTCAGGGGAGCATGAGGTTCTTTTGCTCCTTGGTGCACAGCCTTCAGGATGAGTGATACATGGGTTTCTCCTATCTCATGACAGATAATCTTGACAAGGCTCCTCTTTTCTATTGCTTGTCTCACTAGATACAGCACATAAATATAAATAGACACACACATGATCCTTCTCTGTGCATGAACCTATATCAGCTGCATTGCAATGTCTTGGGGGATTCTGAGCTCTTTCTTGCAGCTTGGGTAGGAATGTGCCATTCCCAAAAACACCTGCTGAATTTGGATGCCCTGTCCATGCATCCTTTAAAGTGTTCTCATTTGCAGAACCTGAAGGGCAATTCAGTCACTAATCACCAGCCCCTGTAGGAAAACTAATGTAGGTTGTAGATGTTTCTTCCAGAGAGTGCTCCACTAATAGTTTTTGTTGTTTCATTCTTCGTCCATTTCACTCCCAGCTCACAACATTTTAACATTTTTCTTTCTCAGAAAAGCACAAAATTCTGTGTTCTACCTGCCTTTGGATGGCAGTTGGAGTCTGTTTTTCACTGAAACACAAAGCAGTTGCTTGGCTGCAGGAGATGAACAGATGTGTATTAGGATTTGTGAACTTGAGTATCACCAGGGTCCTCTTATTTTCAAAGAAGAAGAAAGGTCCCAATGTCAATTTTTACTATTGCACATGGACTCTACTACTTTCCTTAACACTGGTATGCAAGCATTCCTGAACCATGTTCTCTTCATAAGTGCTGGAGTGAAAGCTTATCTCACTGTTAGCCATTTCTACCCCTGCCGCTGGAGCATGTCTATCTAGCATATCTGTTACCCCTTGTACTGGCTTCCATTGGCACTTGCAATTTTGTCTGTGTTTTACTTGTTCTTTTCAACAACATTCATCTTTGTCAAAACAGACTGCTATATTCTGAGTATGGATTTATCTGTACAGATCCCATTCCAAATAACTATCTAAATAAAACGTAATATTTCTTCTCCACAGCCATGCCGTTTGTTTTTTGCCTGGAAGCCTGAACATTTATTGATGAATCCATATTTGTACTTACAGCAGCCTCTCCAGTCGTTTCTTTAGTCATGTTCTCTGTGGTTTGTAATAGTGCGTGAAAGTGGAAAGGGAAGGTATGCAAATATCAATAATAATTATGTTCTCTGTATGCAGATTTCCTGAATATTTCTTGAAATTCATCTTCTAAATTACTTTTGTACAATTTAGGCAAATGTAAACATGCATTTTAATAATTATGGAACAGTTTAGAGCTCAGTCTCTACTCAGTTAAGCGGCTCAATTAAGGGAGTACTGTAAATAAAGATAATGTATATACCTAGAAATATGCTTGCCTTAATATTTACATGTTTTCCAGTTTAATGGGTTGCTTTTCTAATTCAAAGTGATGATTTCATTGTTAAGATAGATCTAACCATTTTAATCAAGTGCAGTAATGCCATCTTTGATTTAAGAGAAATTTCCAGAACTAAGGCCTAACACTCCTGAATATGCAGATCTCTTTAGTCAGTGATGTTTGCCTACAGCCATCATGTATTTTACAGATGCTGTAATCTAATACATCCTGGACTTCCAACATGAAATGTAGCACATTACCACAGAGTACACATTTGAGAGATAAAACTATTATTAATGATGGTTCCTTGGTCCATTATTAGCTTTAGAAGGTTAGTAGTTTGTGTCTGACAGTTCTTGTCACTCTGAACCTGGCTGATACTTCTTCCCCCACTTTGAAATCAATAACATGAACGACAGATGGTGTCTGAAATCCTAACAGCACTCTGGAGCTAAAACTCTGCCTGTCCACAGAGCCACCTCTTCCAGTTCCCCTGCCTTTTGTACCATCACCAGACCATCAGCACGCCAGGGCATTTCCCTGCCCTCCCTTCCCCAGCATTTTAAAGAACTACAACTCTCAAAGAACATCTGAGGGTACTACTGGGGCTCCTTTATTCTGAGATGTTGGAGCTTGGTATCTTTAAAGTGATTCACAGAAGCTGCAGGCATCTTCTGCTCTGCATGTGAAGTCTTTGGAAGCAGATAAAACAACAGGCTGAAGACAAGCCTCGTAAGAGCTGTTGACACATCGTCTGTTTCACTAAGGTTCAAATACTCCGCAGCAGGATGCAACAACAAAACTCACACCACCAAACTGAGATGCTTTCATATATGGGTTGATCTACAAGCCAGGAGAGAAAAGATGTATCTTACCCACCTTGGCCTTATCCCATAGCAGTCTTACTGGGGATTTATCTATATATCAACTACAAAGCCATCTCCAGAAAGGGTCAATCCTTATTATAAAACAACACTTACACAGAGCTGTAAATTTAAAATGTGCTTTACAGACAAAGACTGGCAAGTATTTTACCCCAAAAGAACAGACAGCTGTCTGTACCCAATTGAGCTACGGGGACCCTTTTAAAAGCGGTTGCTTATTCAGAAACAATATTCAGAATATGTCTGTAGCTGGTATTCAATAAATCACCACTTTAAACTTGGGCTGCTCATTCTCAGATGTGTAATCAGAACATAGATTCACAGATTTTGAGGCCAGGAGGGACTGCTTTGATCATCCAGTCTGACTTTCTGCATAACACAGGTCAGGGAACATCACCCAGAGACTCCTGCCACGGAGGGAACTATTCTGGACCTCCATTTCAGATGCTGCTGTTTCTATTGCTGTTGACCAGTGAAACATGCTTGTCCTATAAAATGCAGTGCACATCACTTTACTCCAGAAACCTTCTGAGACAGCAAGCAAGCCTCTTAGATTATATTTGTTTATAAGGAGAAGAAACAAAGGAAACAATCCCCCCAGAGAAAAATCAATGCTTCCCACCACCTTGTGGGGAATATAGTGCTGTCGATAAGGCTGAGAATAACAAAAAGCACATGGCTGGTTTGGTACATCCCTGGTGTTTCCAGTGCTTAGGGCAGCAAGGCACTGCACTGAAACTCTGAGAAAAATTAAACCTCCATTACAGCAAATAGGGATACACACCCTAAATTCTCCCAGGGGACTACAGATTTTATATGCCCCATTTTACAGAGAGAGGAAAGTTTTGTAAGAAGAGGCAACATCTTTTATTAGCCCACCTGATAGATTTGGGGGAATAAAAAAGTGCAAGGTATCAGACACGCAAGCTGTTCCTCACATCTGAAATATAATTTTATTGATACTGGCCTTAGGATATCTCAAAGGGCCATGGAGTTTTTTTACCTCATTTCTTACAGAAGAAAACTTGTGTGTTGTCTGTCTGTCAGCCCCACCTAATTGCTTTTGAATCAGTCAATCGATTTCAATCACATTGTCAGGGGGAGGGGTAAAGGTTTCGCAGATATTACATTCTCTCACATTTAAAGAAAATAGGTCACAAGGTAAAAGATAGACCCAGATGCTTGCCCCTATGAGGAAAAATTGCAGGTTGATCATAAGACAATCCACATGGGTGAGAAAAAAGGAAAGTGGTTTTCATTAGTTTTACAGAGTGGGGTAGTATTTGTTTTCAAATTCAGATTCCCTTCAAAGGGTCTCAGAAAATAATCCAGGTGTTAAAGCCAGCTTCTTTGAGCCTACCTTTAACAACCTTTCCCAGTCTACTGTCCAAATTGGCAAACTTTGCTATTTTCTGTACATTAGCTGCAAGCACTTTTTCCTTAATCTGTGATTGCAATGGTGATAACTCATGGCTGTGATTACTGAGAGTCCCAGACAAATTCCCTTTTCCAAACATCTAGCTGCTGACGAGTGAGCTTTACACTGGAGCAGATAGGAACTATGAATCAACATCTGTGCTGTTGCATAAGATGTGGCAATGACAATCTCTATCTCACGAGACCCTTGCTGTTTACTGAGGAATGGGTTGAGATCTAGGTCTGGAGTTCCCTTGGGTAACAATCTGCAACTGGGGAAGCTCCTCAGGCTGTGATTTGCTCTGAAAACCTTTTTTTTTCACCCTGTCAGATGAACCCTGACGAGAGGGAAAAAACAGCACAAAAGGTGTTGAAGAAACAGAAGGTGTCAGAAAACAGTGATTTGACAGCTCTTGCCTTGTGGGTAACTGTGCTGACACAGGGCTTTCTTCTCTTATCAAGGTGTTTTGTAGTCTTGCCTCATTCTATGTGTCCAGTAGCCTTTCCAACTAACCTCCCCTAACGACTGATTAAAATGCAACCCTGTTCAGCTTCTCTTCTGTCTCCTCCTTTTCTGACTGGCGTCCTTCCTGCCACATGCAGAACTCTGAGATTTCTTGCTGCTTTTAACAAATTTCACTGCAAGTCTGCCTCCATATTGAGATCATTCCTGGTGAAAAGGCTGCTCTAATGCTTGTAGCTCCAGACTGGGAATTGCATGAGGTGGTTTCCAGTCCCAGCTTCCCACGTGCTCCTAGGTAGGTGACTGAGCCTTATCTACAAATCTCTTCCTTAATCTGAGGTTACTAATTTATTACACAAAGGAATAACAGGTGTTGGCTCATTCCTGCTTTTGACACATGCAGATGTGCAAGGGAACCACAAAGCATTAAATCCCTATCTGGTTGTCTCCATAAATACCACCACAGCAGTATGGCTGAGTTAAACTCTTAAGTCCTGAAGAGCAGAGCATGGGCCTTGGGCATGAACTCAAGGTAATACCGCAACTACTGGGGCAGCACAAGAGCAACAGTAGCACCAGGCATCAGGGTTGCTGGTGAGACATGTTAGGGAGAGCTCTGGGGAGGACGGAAGGGGTCAACACGGAGGATAAGGAGTCAGAACAGAGAAGTAGCTTAGGTATGCTTTTTGCAGTGCTGCTATTGCATGTTCCTCCTCTGTAGTCATTGAAACTAGAGTTCCGCCCCACCCCCCCCGCCCCGACCGGCTCTCCACAGTTTGACTTCCTCTATATTTATCTAGTGTACCTACTTACTTAGCCAGGAAAAATAATTTCTCATTTATTAAAATTTAGGCGTGTTGGACACAAAGAAACACACAGTGCAATTAGTCCTAGTGAAGTTAATGGTGTCCCTCAGGGTTCTTTTACAAAAGCTCCTCATAAACAAAATCTTGCCTTTAGCAAACTCTCTAATAGTGTTGCAGGTGCAAACTTCAGCGTCTGACCCATCAGAAGACAAGGTATGAAGAGATAACCCAGATTATCAGCTCCATAAGGAGACAAATAAATACTGATACCCAAGTATCAATATATAGCACCACGCAGCTCTCTCAGAAATACATGCTAAAACAATTGGTTAGTTAGGAATATGGATTTTCTGTCACATGTCACAGCTTCAAAGTGTAGTAATAAAATGTAACCAAAGAACCTGCAGGACTCATTTCAGTAAGACTTTTTAAAAACAGAACTTTTATTATAATCAAAAGGAGTGATACATTTATTTGATCTATTTTGAGAATGATGTCAGCTCAAGGTCAATTGCTGATCTAGAACAATGGAGGAAAACTAGGTGAGATAATTTTAAAGCTGTTTGAATTAAGACACAGATCCAACCTGTTTGAAAGGTAATTTATAAGAAATTATCTCAATTTACATAATTCAAGTGTTTTCACTCTTCTACCTTGAAGACGTTGATCTACATATGAATTAGAAGATACTGTTACAGATAGTTTTCTCCCCAAAACTCCCCAAATCGGAACGCACACATGGAAAACATGTGCTATGGAAGAATGATCTAGCAGATACGAAACTTCTGTTTCCAAGGGAGTAGCTCAGCATTTCAGGCAATACACAGTGCAGTCTCCCAAAAGGCACCGTTTATCCCAAGCAGTGACTGAGATTCCTTTAGTGGGGAATTAGGCAGCACGACACATTCTGGACTAGCTGAGCTCCTCTGGTTAATAACCAAAAGCCACCTGCAGAACTTCAGTAAGCACCCTTTTGTCCTCCTTTAACAAGCACACTCTCTCACATATAGAATAGCAAGTTTCACTGAAGACAGCCACAGCTGTCTTCCCTTTCCCTGCAAATGAAAGGGTCTGCACTCCTGCTACAAAATGGTTATCAAATGCAGTGTCAAAGTAAGTGTTTCCCCTCCATTGTAAGAGGCAAGCTGAATACTTTCGGCACAGCTTTCAGTGTCTTCAGACCCAACTGCAGCTGCACACACTCCAAACATTCTGCTGGCGGCTTCCTGTTTGCATTCCTGGGCAGGGGAGAAGTAGGACATTTCTTTCCAAGTCTGCTGCCTGCTCCTGGTTTTCCAGCTCTCTCCTCTGCCTCTCTCTTTGTTCTTCCTTTAGGAAATCTTTGAGATTCATGAGCATAAAAAGAATCCCTTCCCTCTGAGCTGTGTTTTTAAATTGGCTGGTTGTTTCAGAAAGTGGGGGCAGGGCAGGCGGGACCACGAGAAAACCTCGGCCACTCTGGCCGTGACAGTGTTCCTTTGCACAAACAGCTTTCTTCTGCGAGAGGGAACCCTCCATGTGTGCACGTCTCTCTCTCTCTGTGTGTGTGTGTGTGTGTGTGTGCATGCATGGCTTGCACGGACACCAGGAAGCCACAAATGCCGTTTCCTCCTGCTAATGCCAATGAGGCAGGTTTTGCATTCCGTACTGTGTTGTTGAGCGCTCTTTTTCTGGGGCTTTATACCCTCACCCACCGCATTCAGAAGACCACACTCTGCCCTCCAGGAGGGCTCACTGGAAGTCAGACATGCACATCTGAGGTCCAAATTAATGTCTGAATCAGTGCGTGTGACTCAAGGATGTGGTATTGGGACTGACAAGCCCTGACCATCATTTCAACTCTCACTGCAGCTATGAATACTGATGCTTCTCCCTTGTGGTAATTTTCCTTGTCCATTTCTGCAACCACAAGAGATCATCTCCTTTTCTCCCATCTCTTATTCCTTCTTATTCAGGCAATACTTTCTTTGCAGCACCTTTAAACATTATTGTCGAATGGTTAAACCTTGTGCCTGCAACATCCATGCAATGTTTTAAAATAAGAAAAAAATAATTTTGCAAAAAGGCTTGAGTTACATGCTTGCTGATGATGATGCAGGCAGATCTCAACCAGTGGGTTAATGTTGCTTTTATAAAGTGAAGACACCTGATTTCTGTCAGTCGTTGGTTTAAAAACGCACCATCAGCCACAGCTTCTTAAACAACCATATCAAATAGACAGAGAAAAGCAACCAAACCAGTAATCAGATGCGACTGAAGGGACACCAGCACAACACCTGCTGTCCCTGTCCTGCTTTCAGGAAAAGGACTTCTGCCATGCAAAGAAGTCTCTGGAGTATGTGTGGCAGATAAAGTTACAGCCACTTGGAGGATTTTGTTTCAGCTGATGCTTGGGAAAAGGTTGACCCAGAGAAGCTCTTTCAGGAGATGTAGAGGCAGAGGAGCAAGACTGACCCTGGCACTTGATTTCAGTCAAGAGATGCAGAACTGTGCTTGAACAGGAGCAGTGGTAGGTATCCGACTAGAACATAAATGAATGCACAAGTTCTCAGGGGCACTCTTGCACGTGGGCAGGAGCAGGGAGACTGCAGAGCACGGCTGTACAGACTCTCACAGCTCCAAATGCTCGTTGTTGCTGCTCTGTAACAGAGGTTGTTGTGTCCTCTGCACCTTGGGAAAATGAGGGGAAAATAACATATTTGTGTAACTGCTGGCAGGCTTTGCCAAAGCAGCTGCCATAGGCTCCATGTCAAAGCACCAGGGGAGCGCCTAATCCCCTTAGAAATTCAAAGGCATGTGAAACATTCTGTCATTACACTGTCTCTCTTCTACTCATCTCTCCCTCTTTGACTCTTCGACGTCCAGTTCCAGCTTCAGACAAGGGAAGCAGAGTTCAGTGTCAGCATGATAAAATCACATTGTCTCCAAAGAAATAAAAAAACAGAAAAGAGGAGAGGAGAGGAGAGGAGAGGAGAGGAGAGGGGAGGGGAGGGGAGGGGAGGGGAGGGGAGGAGAGGAGAGGAGAAGAAATAAAAAAGAGAAAAGAAAAGAAAAGAAAAGAAAAGAAAAGAAAAGAAAAGAAAAGAAAAGAAAAGAAAAGAAAAGAAAAGAAAAGAAAAGAAAAGAAAAGAAAAGAAAAGAAAAGAAAAGAAAAGAAAAGAAAAGAAAAGAAAAGAAAAGAAAAGAAAAGACCTACTGTCAACAACTGGCATTAATTGGATGGATGGGTCAAAGAGACAGTCTTTTCCCACTGCAGAAGGCTGGGACACTGGGCAAGGGAACACAAGGGGATTTGGTCAGTCCTTACCCCTACCATGAACAAGGAATCCTGTACATGTACCATGTGTTGTGCAGGAGATCAGCTGAGAGAATCTCAGCAAGGTATTCTGACTTTGAAAGTGGGTGGCCAGAACCACGAGATCTCCATACACTTGTCTAGCAACAGTCGACTTAGGGGATGCACACTGATTTATACCAACTGACCTCCGTCTTGGAGAGTTTTACTTGGTCTCACTGAATTTGAAATTATAGAATCCAAGTAAACAACAACAATAACAACAATTTTTATTCATCTCCCCATGAAGCTAGACCTACTCAGTACCACCATTTTCTCTCTGATTTGGCTAGTCAAACCACTGGCAAAACAAATCACTGCAGTGAAAAGGTTGGCTTCAATTTAGGGGTGCTCTGCTAATCCAGAAGCAACACTGAATCCCATTTTTTCATCAACTGCATTGCACTCAGACAGCTTTTGGTTTAAAAGAAGAAGGTTAAACATGATTCAATGAGTTGTGAGTAAGGTGCATGCTGATCTGCTTCTGCAATCATGGCTCAGAGACAGCAATCTGAGTTCCTGATGCTTTTGCATTTTGGAGGCAGTGAAGTGAGGCCCTCTGACAAAAATATCACCCAGTGTGTTTTTATTACCACATAGTCCGGGCCTTTGCCACTTGTCCACATACCACTCCTTAATGCAAACCTCATGTCATCCTGCTCTTTTCAGGTCTTGATTAACTCTAAAATGCCCAGATTTACAAAGCCAGTGGGAAACAAATCCTTTATAGTCAAGAATGCATGAGGGGAGGGGAAAGAGGGAAGAGAGAGAGGAAGATCTCAAATTGCTTGCTGCTTGGAAATGATAAAATTAAAAGTAAAAATATGGAAAGAATTGCACTTCATTTGATGACTTCTGTGTGTACAAATGAAACATCACGTAATATTATAAAGTACACCATATGAGCAGATATGAAGAACAGTATCAATCTGACAGCTCCGTATTGTTCTGGGCAGCCAATGGTGTCAGTAGCAAGTTTTTAAAAAATATTCTTCTACTACCTGGAGGATGGAGACCCAAGATTTCTGCTGCCCCTTGAGTTTGCTGGGTGAACACTGACAAATGCAGTTGACTTAATTTTAAATCACTGCTCAACCAGGTAACCTCCTAGGAAACAGTTTGGGTTTTTTTCCAGAAATACAGTAATCAGACAAGTCTTATTCCAGATTACTTTCACAGCCACAAAAGAGAAAGCCTCTTCTTAGACAGAGGACCACAGGACTCAGAATTGAGAAAGTTCATTTTATGGAAGGCTTAGTAAGATTATTTTCACGAAAGTAATTGAAGTTTCCACTTCAGTATCAGGCAGACTACTTGACTTTTCTGAGACGTGACCCTATTATCTATGTGATCATATAACACATCTAGAAGTTCTGGAGAATGCCCCAGAAGATGTGGGATTCTGCACAGCTATTTTTTTTTCTTTGTGGTTGTAGCTCAGCTTGAGAGTTCACAGAATTCTCCATGAAGGATCATTAGGAACAAAGACCTCTGTACCTACTTTCTTCAAGGATATGCGATATCTGGATGAATTACTACCATACTACACTAAAGAATTTTGCTGTTTGACACAAAAATGGCAGCAAGCTTCCTGTTGACCACTTAAGTTTAGTCACTGTAGGCTCATTGAGGGAAACACAGAGTATAGTCTTGCTCATACTACAGGCACTAATACACAAAACAAGTTACATTTCTATTGCCTTATAGCAGTGACCTTAACTGTGAAATTTTTTCCTGAAAAATTTGTGCAGTCCCATCTATTATAAGATGCTTGCATGAAAAATATCTGGAAATTTGCCATTAAGTTGCAATAAGTTCAGCAAGTAATGCTGATAGGATTTGAACATTAATTCACCAGTGGAGAATGCCAGTGCATTCGTAGGATCATCAGTGTAATGGATTCTGGCATTCCCCTCTTACCATCTTTACAAATGTCACTTTCATTCTATTGTAAATTAACCCAAATTTCTTCCAAAGCTCCAAAATAAGGCTTGCTTGTGAGCTACCAGCCCCATCTACTTTGCTGCTGAATACATTACAGCAGGAAACATGTATGACTAATACATAGACAAATCATTAAAGATATATATTGGACATTCCCTAATAAATGCACAGACTTGATGAAATACTACCTTAGTCTTTATTTTCTGCCAGTGGGAAAGAGCAACCAGAGATACAAAGTGTCCCAAGTAAAAGGCAGCAGAGTTCTTCAGTTAACCGATCCAGTTAACACAACGTGTTGGATCTTGATTTGATATAAATCAGTAAAGGGTCCTTGAAGAGAAAGACACAACACCACTGTATACTACTGATGGATCTGCCCTTAACCCTGCCCATTTAATATTGGAGGATTTTATTGCTTCCTAGAGTGTAGTCTCCCATCCCTTTATCAATTATTCATCCCGGAGAGCAACCTTCTCTATGCAGTAGCAAGAAAATCTGTAGGTTAGATCTAATTTACTCTTTTAACCAGTTTACTTCAGTATCAAGTATTTAAATTGGCCTCACTGTGCTTTCATACGTTACAGCCATATATCAAAGCAATTTGTGCAAATGCCAGCTGAGCAGCCAGCTATATGTATCATGTATTCTGAGATCACACAGTTCCAAATGCCTTTGTAAAGCAAACCTTTCATGAATAAATCAGGAAATACCCTGATGCATGCTTTATGTAGAGCAAGGTATTCTATTTAGGTCACAGGAAGGTTCTGCCAGGTTTGCTAAAATGAACAAATCCCTTGTGTGTACTCTCATTCCACCACATTTCATAACACAAGCAAACATTCCCACTCAGTCACTACTGTGCATTTGTGACTGCTGATGACCCTGCATTTGCTAAGCATCAGCTTCATCGCTTGAAGATCAAACAGATTGCAAACCAAAAGGAAAACTGCTCTGGCACCTATGACTGCTCCGTTCCACACAAGGACTGACAGTGGTAAAAAGAACAGATCCAATTAAAACTCTGCCTCTTTCTTGCAAGGAAGAACCTAGAACACACACCTTTACCAGAGGGCTGCAAGAAGAGTGAGCAGCAGGCAGGCCATACAGCATAACATGGGATGCAAAGTTCTCAGTGAAGTTTGTGGTTCTTCTCCAAGGAGATGAAAGATAGATGAGAATCAGCCCATTAAGTGCAGAATATCTAAACAGCAAACCCAAGCTATGCAGTCATCCATTTCCTCTGCCTTGAATTCAAGATGCTGTTGTTTCTCTAATCACTCTTCCTGCAGCGGAAATGTCTGTGATAAGGTTCCAAGCATAAGGATTTCCAGATTTCCAGGCAGGCTGAAATGATAAGCTATCTAGAGCAGAGGAACAAGAAACTTAATGCAGAGCTTGCTTTGCCTTTGAAAGATCTGCCAATAGACAGGGAAAATAGGGGGGTTTTTTTGGGGGGGAAAGCAAAAAACAACCCTAAAAGAAAAGAAACATGAAAAATGCTAGCAAAGTTAAAGGAAAATAAATCACATCCTACCAAAAATACCAGAAGTTTTCTTTCCTCAAAGACATGGATTCAAAAGTAAGGAAATGGAGCCTCATGTTGAATACATCAGAGGGTTTCCACACAGTACTCCCACCAGTGCTTACAGAAACATTTCCTACCATCAATTAAACTTTTACCAGTGGATGAGGACAAAGACTGGCCCTTTGCATGACACTGCTCCTACTCACCCTCCTACCTCACCTACTGCCTACCAGGCCCATGAAGCTGCACAACCACATCTCCAACTCGTGCAACATGCCGCCCTACTCTCCTGGGCACCCTTCATGACTATTTGCCTTCTCTTCCTTCCCCCTTGCTTCTTTCTCCTCCACCATAACCCAGACTGCACAACATGTTGGCAGCACCCACGGCTAGTTCCTGGTCCTCCGCACTGTGGCCGAGCAGGGAAGAACAAAGAAAGGTGCCTTTCTGTGCCTCAGTTTCCTCCCTGTAAAATTCAGGTTATATTAACTTCTGTGAAGTACTTCAGAGTCTTTTGATGAAAGAGACCACATAACATCTAAGAATCACAATTAATAAGCTCCCAGTTCCCTTGGAGAGCCTTCCCTGCTTCCAGACTCCAGCAGGACTTCGCTCTCCCCCCAGAAAGGTTTTTATTTTTTCCCATTGGCAAAAAGGTATCTCACTATTTTGTTGCAGCAGTTGTTTGACCTGATTAGCATAGTCCAGTCCTGAAACAAGGTACTGAAGTAATGCAGATTGCTTTGTGTAAGCCCAGTACTCTGCTTTGAACATTATTTGCCAAAGCTTGTTTGGGAATTCGTTAGCCTGTCTACATAAGAAGTATTGAAATATTAGTTACTAAAACAGCACAGTGGCCTGTGGAACATCTCCCTTCAACTAATGGGAAATCTTCAACCAGTGGCACTTACAGCAGAGTGTAAATATGTCTAGGACATTTTCTCAACTATTCCAGGCTCTCTTTAGATCACAGTGGAGAACAGTAAGAGAAAACTGCTCTCCGTACCATTTATGTCTGATTCATGCCTTTCATGCTTTTCATTGATGTAAATTCAACCTGGATCCAGTCTGAAGACATCATCAAGACAGAAAGAAATAAACCAGGTAGGGGCAGGAATAAAATGACGAAAAAGTAAACCCCAAGGATATTAAGAAAGAGAAATACAAGGGGGTAAATAAATATGAAATTTGACACTGTTAAAAATAAGCCAAGATTAAAAAATAGATACAATTAGAGTGATGGTACCAATGTAGCCATATCTCTGATATTAAAATCATTTTACTTTTATCTTTTTTCCCCTCAGAACCACTGGGGGTTCCTATCACACTCCGTGTTGTACATTTTTGTGCAACAAAGCCTACGCAAGCCACACAAATCATGGAAAAAAAACAAAAGAGGTTTTTTTGCAGAATCCTTGTTTTTCTTTCTAATTAACATGTTTTAAGGTCTTTTTCTTTGCCTTTCTGTGTCTCCAGAGCATACTTGGGAAATGTTTTCCAGGCTTGCTGTTAACAGTAGGTGTTAAAAACTTGCCTGTTTCAAAATGCAAGCCAAGATGCTCAGGTTTCCAGGAAGTGGATCTTGACAAGAAACACCAAATATCAGGAGACTGAAATCACTAGTGCCAACAATATTGCACGTTAAGATTTTTTTTAAAATTAATATTACCTCAGGGATTAGCAAATGGTCCCAAACTATACACACTGTGACTGAAAAATACTCTTAGCACATTAATCTTCTCACTAATGATTAGCAATTTGTATTCTAATGGAGCCTGTAGGACCCAGCCAGCGTGGAGGTCCCATTGTTCTAAGGTGAGGCATGCCCACAGCGGGAAGTTGTTGAGCAGGCTCACTGATAAACAAACCAGGCTGGGAGTCAGAAGGGAAACCAAGGCATATGTAGTTGAAATGTCTTGCCAGAGAACACACAGCAGGTCCATATTCCAGTCTCATGGAGACCAAAAATAAATATATGCAGATCTTCAGGCTCAGGAAAGATGTTAATTACTGTCAAACCAAACTAAGATAAAAAGAATACAGGCTGAGTGTGTATATTCTTCACAGATAAGTTGAACACCAGCTGAGATGAGGAACAGAATTCCCTCAGGAGTAATTTCTTGTTAATTGCACAACTTCAGGCGCTTTCTTGGAAGTCCTTATAAATTGCAGACATGAATTGTTACAGGAGGGTCACAGCTTCTTCTGAAGTGTCAAGAACAGCTCACTGGTGGAGGGTACAACAGGGGGTATTGTCTATCCATTGGCATAACATAGAAATGTCAAAATGCCTGTGAGAAGCTATGCGATGCTACTGGCAGCTCCGTCTCTTGCAGCAAGATGGGAGTTGCATTTGGGTAACAGGCCAAGCAGCCCTGCTTCAAATCTTACTCTTATTTCACACAGATTTTGTAATCCTGCCTGTGAACTCCAGGAGAGTGGGTGAAGGCCGTACAGATCATACTAAACAAGGAATAGTTGAATAATATATCAACCAATGACGCCACTTTACATTTTAAATAAATATACCTCTGAATGTTTAAATAGCACACTCTCTCACATACACACACAGTGGTATTTTTCTAGCAGGGCTGATAACACAGTCCCTTTTTTTAAGAAAAATATAAATTCTAGTGTATTTAAAAACACTATTCTATACTACTTTATTAATATTCACTTCTGTTCAAACTTTTAGCAAATTATATGGGATAAATCATTCCAACATACTTCAGAGATACTTTTAAGGAATAGCTGGGAATTGGCATTTTGCATTTTTTCAAAGATTTTTTTTTTGTCTATATCTCAACCATTTTGGTTTCTGTCCACAGGACAGAAATATGTGAAGTGTACCCCAGCTTGGAGTCACTTTTTGGTGACACAGAAAAGTCTCATCAGTAGTCAGCTCCGATTCTACAAGGACATAGTTGGCCCCATGGCTGCCCCATGTCAACACCACAGCAGTTAAAGCTGGTTGGGACCCATGCCTGTTTTCCAGTGAGCTCTCTCTCATTTACACTGTAATGCTGTGGAACGTGGGAAGCCAGTGGATTTTCTTCTGCTCAGCCTTGCATAAAGAAGCAGCAGGTATGTGCATTTGTATCACACAGCAAGACCAAAGCAACCATCAAAGGAAACTAGACAAGAAACTGGTAGCTTGCATGGTCAGATCCTCACCAGATGTTAAAAGTCTCCATCAACTTCTGTGGAGCTATTCTGATTTACATCAGTGAGGACATAAGTCATAAACGTTTCCCATTAGACACATCTGATTTCATTACTAGCAGCACAAATTCAGACTAAACCAGGGTATTTGTTACTCACATTCATACCAGTACTTTTGAAATAAGAGTTTGGCCCCTGGTCTTTCTGAAAGAAGTCTAAATTCCATGTAAAGGACGAAGTACCTTGTCCCAGGATTGTTTGACTTTCAAGACCAGGTGCAAAATGTTTGGAACAGGCATGCCATGCAAAGACAATAGGGACAAAGGCACATAAAACAATTCACTGCAGGGCACAAACATATAGAAGCACTTTCTGTGTGATTTTATGCCTTTTAAAAGCCCCTTGTCCTGAAACACATGTTATTTTTCTCTTCTAATGCATGTACTAGCTACTTATTTTTATAAACCTAATGAATGTTCAGTAGGTGCAAAAGTTCTGACTTTGCCTTTTGTGTTGGATCTTACGACCACTGAAGTGAGACACAGCTGAAGTGAGGCTAGAGCTTCAGTCCCTTACACTTGCTCTGTCCACATTGTTTTTGATGGGATGATATTTAGTAATTGCAGACATTAAAGTTAGATAAAAATGAGGATGGTGTGGGAATGGAAAACAAGCAGCTTCCCCAACCTCCTTTGGAGCTTTCTAAAATAGAAGCCATGTGTGAAGCACCATGCCTATCAAAGTGTCCTTCATTTTGATATTGAGTTAATACCTCGCATGGAGTAGAGAAAGATCCTGAGTGTCACGAGGAGCAAACACTCTTTCCTTCCCCTAGACTGGCTTTCTGGTGAGCCAAGTGCTGGTTTCCCATGAGAAAATGTGGTGGATGGACACAGACATTTTCAGCAGGAAGGGCTGTGCTGTGCTGGGTGCAAGGCAAGTGGGACCCAACTCACCTTGCCTGGGGCATATGAGAATGAATGCTCAAATTCCTGTCGCTTTCATCTGAAACAAAAACACTGGCTCCAGTTGGCACCAGTCAGGCTCAGCATGAGCACCTAAAAGAGCCTTCCTTCCTTCCTTCCTTTGTGAACCATGGACAGCAGGAATGAGGAGCAGATCTCCAAACATGCCTGCAGGGCTCCTGCTGTGCCCATTTGCTTTAAAAAGTGGATCTAGATGGTTTTGGCACATCATTGTTTCATTTCAGGTAGGATACAGTTCAGCAGAACTGGTTTTCTCCATGAAAAACCTGAAACTTTGGCTTGTTCTAACCAGTCCCTCAAATTTTATTTTTTTCTTTAGCTGACAGTACCTGAGGTGGACAGTGTCAAGTACCCCTAACAAGCGATTAAGATGGGCAATACTGAACTTTGCAAACAGGCTGCCTGACAAGTCTTCCCCATCAACCAGACTACAGAATCAGCATTCAAATGACCAAGGAAGCTGACTCTATTGACATCTGGCTCCTGTTTCAGCACATTAATTATCCTCTTGGGTTCTCCCATCTTCAGCTGCTTCCACACAGATGCCATCTCATCATTTATCTGCTCCAACATTTTCTCTCCAACCTGAACATCTTTTCTTCCTGAACCTGAACTCTTTTCTTCCTGCGTGGCATTCCTGCTTCAGCAGATGCATTTACCCTGCCAAACAAGCCTTCCCCATCAGTGTCTGTCTCAGCAATGTCTTGAGAGTGCACTGAGCTAATGAAGAAGAATACACCATTTTAACATGTGGATTCCAGGACACAGCTGCACCACAGTAGGCTCTATACAAAATGATAAAGGGAACACTAAGAAAGACTGCATCATTGGCAACTTCAAAATAATGGGACACAGCTTACGCTGTTGTGCAGAAAGCTCATTGTCATGTTGGGACAGCCGGAGGCAGTGATAATACTTGCAAATGCAACACAGCCCAGGAGGGATTCAAACCCCACAGAGTTTAGTAGAGGATCTGACATTCACCATGATACAGAGCATGAAAACCAAAGATTGTGTAAAAATAACATGAGAAATTCCAAACATGTAGGTGAGGCAGCATGGACCACTTGATGCGGGAATGAAATAAAATTCAGGACCTTTACTGTTCTGTCCTCTGTCTGGCCTGGGCTGACTCTGCTATCTCATGAGAGCAGGAAGCTGCAGCTTACTCCAAAAATGCAGGACACTGAATTTCAGAGTGTTGTTGCTGTGACTTTGGAAACCTAAGTGGTGTCTCCTGCAAGGGACTGACAGCAGCCTCGTTTGGATTTTGACAGAGCAAGGATAATGGCTGAAGTCTCTTCTGGAGCTCAGGCATTCAAGTAAGTTGCTTGTGCCAACAGCTCTCTACACCTCAAGATCAATAAGCCTAGTGAGATTCCTGGGCTTGGCAACTGCTCTGTTATAATTGCAAAACCAACAGTTTTCATCAATAAATCAACCTAACAAGTAACCTGTCTAGGACATCCCATCAAGGGTGTTTCTGATGATGCAGCAAGCTGTTCCATTCACTGTACAGTTACTGAGTGCACAACATAATACTACTGTTACATTGCATTAGATATATCCAAGTCTTTTGGACACTCTGGAGTATGCAGAATAATTCCCAAGTGCTTTGGCAAATCATGAGTGGTAAATCTCCTTGTGGTATCCACAACACAAGATTTTACCACATTAACAGCCTGTAACAGTTCTGCAAGGAAGAATTGTTAGCTATGTACTTCTCACTTCTTATAGTGGCTAACAATCAATGAAATTGTGACACAGGTCTCTCAAATCCAGGATCAGAATTAAAAGAAATCCAGGAAAAATCTCACCAAACATCAGCTTGCAGCCCAGCATTATCAAGATAACAAAACACCACTGGCCTGTATCACTACTATGTACTGTGTCTGCTTACTGATGCTTCCATCGTGCATCTTAGCATACAGATTTCATAACGATAAAATTACCTCTTATTCTATTGCTGTGTTACAGACATGGAATATTTAGCCAGTTATTTCATGACCTACTTGCCTGATGTTGATTCATAGAGTCAAGCTTGGGTAAAAAAAGGGTGAATAATAAATGTTAACATTAGGCTTCCTCAATGATAGATGGGAGGCCATACAGTTAGATTGATTTTCAGGAATTCTGTCCATAGGTAGCTAGGCATCAAAGCGTGCTTAATCCTAGTCTGGTTTATATACTACAATTTTGGGAGCTGAATTTTAAGTCCAAACTAGACAAAAAGGGTGACCATAACACATGTTCACGGCAACCTTTTTGCTATTTTGTTCCTTCTAAGGTTTGGAAAATCCTAAATCACTAGATAAGTGTCATAATGCAAGACATTGGGGAAAGTCTTTCCATTCCTGTGGAACAAAAGATCTATCTACTCCTTCCTTTCACCTGTAATGTCTTTGCTGAAAGAAGTTCACTTTAACTATGGTATCTAACTTTTCCAGTGTGAAACCCTGGAACTAGGAACACTTATCCTCAGGGGAGGAGAATCAGGTCAGAGAACATTTAAAGAGATTGAATGTACACAAGTTCATGGGACCTAATGGGATGTAGCCACCTTTGCTGAGCAAGTAAGAGTGGTGTTGTGAGGCCACCCATTATTATCTCTGAAAGGTCACTGGAGATCAGGGGAGGTTTCCCAAGGACTGTAAGAAACAAATGCCACTCCTGTCTTCAAGAAGGGCAAGAAGGATGATCCAAGGAACATGAGGCCAATCAGCCTCAGTTCAGTCCCTGGGAAGGCAATGAGGAAACCCTCCTGGATACTGTTTCAAAACACATTAAGAACAAGAAGTTGACTGAAGTATATGTGAAGGGGAAATCATGCCTGACCAACATGTGATGAAATGACTGGCTCAGTGGATGAAGAGATAGCAGTGGCAGTTGTTTATCTTGACTTTTACAAGGCTTCCAGCACTGCTTCCCATAACATCTTAATAGACAAACTCCATGTACAGGCTAGATAAGTGGCCAGTGAGGTGTAGTGAATGCTGGCTGAGCTGCTGGATTGAACGGGCTGTGATCAGCAGCACAAAATCCAGCTGGAGGCTTGTCACCTGTAGTGTACCCCATGGGTTTATACTGTGGCCAATACTGTATAACATCCTAATTAATAACCTGGATGGTGGGACAGAATGCACTCTCAGCCTGTTAACATATGATACAAAATTGGGAGGAGTGTATAACACACCAGACAGGTGTGCTAACTTTGAAAGGAACCTTGAAAGGCTAGAGAAATGGGTTGACAGGAGCATCAACAGTGTTCAACAGTGGGAATAGGTGAGTTTTCCATTGTATGCCAAAGACCAGCTGGCTGAAAAGCAACTTGGAAGAGAAGGATATGGAGGTCCTGATGGTTGCCAGGCTGAACATGGGCCACTAATGTGCTCCTGTGGCAAACAAGGACAGTGGGACACTGAGCTGCTTTAAGAGAAGCATTTCCAACAAGTTGAGTGAGGTAATACTTCCACTCTACTCAGCCCTGCGAAGACACATGCTGGGCCAAGTGCTGGGATCCTCAATACAGCAAAGATACAGAGTTAATGAACCAAGTTTAGCAGTGGGGTACACAGGGCAAGAGAGACCTGCACATACTTAATCAATGTTTCATAGAGGTGATTACAAGACAGAATGAGACTGTTCAGCCTGAAGAAGGCTGAGTGGGAATATTATCAATGTACATCAATAGCTGACCAAAGGCCTTAAAGAAGACAGAGCCAGCCTCTTCTCGTGGCTCCTCATGAAAGGGTAAGAGGCAATAGACATAAATTGAAACACAGGAAATTCTATTTAAATGTCAAAAACCTTTTTACTGTAAGGTGGTGAAACAGGGGAGCAGGTTGTCCAGAGAGGTCACAGAGCCTTCTTCCTTGGAGGCATTCAACATTGGAATGAATAAAGTCCTGAGAATCATGCTGTAACTGACCCATCTTTGAGAAGGGGGTTGACTAGACAATGTCCAAAGGTGTTTTTAAACTCAGCCATGCTGTGATTCTGACGATTCAGCAGACTATACTTCTTACATAGCTTTTCAGTTGGGTAGATGCCAGCATGCATGTTTTAACAGTGATTGCCAAAGACTGATTTCACTCTTTTCAGGGCTTGATTATGTCACAGAAGAAAATAAGATCTACTATAAACTGGCAAAGGCCTCAAAGTCTCAGAATTAAGATGGAGAAAGTGAGAAGGAAGAGGGAAGCATGTTTTCAGCATAAATAATTTCATGCATTTTACCGCACAATGAAATGTTATTGTAAACTTGATGAATGCTGAATATAAGCAGTTGTTCCACTGTGTGAAATATGCAGTATTCTGAATTCAATGAAATTTAGTTTAAGTCTGAGTGTGTCCTTATGCCAGACCATCAAGGTTTCTGAACATCAAATGACAACTTCAAATTATCATCTGCAGTCACCACCACAAGTTCAAAAGTCTTACCACACCCATCACATGCCCATTTGAAATATCTTCAGGAGAGCCAGATACTTCCCTACTCTGCAGCTGAGAGACCAGAAAAAGGTGTTTGTGCATTTGGGTCTTCCTGGAGCAGAGTTCCCTCACACCCCTAAGGAGACTTATGACAGACAACAGTGGCATTCCTCTGCTTCAGCTCACCTAAGAAGGAAAAATGGGATGTCTCATGGCCGAGGAATCAAACAAGGTCAGACGAATATGGCTGTTCATTGCATTCACGTCTGTCAGTAAATCTCCTCCAATGTTAGCAATGTTGGTAATATTAAGACAATCTGGGGCTGTCTTTTTGACATTAGGATGCCTAATTCTTGGCTGTTTAGAGGCTGACAAATTGATCCCTCTGCCAGTATGCATGTTCATGCAGCCCTTGTTAACCTCAGCAATATCTTGAGGGTGTTCATGATGTTGAATATACACCTCCCTGTTTATCTTTACAGTTGAAATAAAATGTAAAAGACTGACATGCAACAGCTTCCCAAAAGCCTTCATGTAACTTTACATTACGCAATTGCTCCTTTTTTTGTGTTTGCTTTAGTTCCATTTACATTCTGCCTTCATGTAACACCATTCATATTGCTGAAGATTTATTGAACTCATCTACCATTATTCTTTCAGCTGAAGCACATTTATTTTGCAGTACATCTGAAGTTGCCTTCCATGCATTGATTAGCTACAAGGTGATGTAGCACATGCAGATATAAAAGAAACACACTTGTCTTTAGGCAGCTCTTGTTCTTTTCTGGATTTAGAGGTAATCAAATAAGTCAAAGCCTAAAAATACTTATTATCTAGTTACCATCCCTGAACTGTTCCCTGCAATTGTATCTGTGATGTGTCCAGATGCATTTACCTTTGGAATGGGAATGCATCTGGACACATCACAGTTGTGATCACAACTGCAGCTGGCTCAACATTACTCTTGGATGTCCTGATCATGCAGACGTCACAGTGTTTTTCAAAAGAGAGCAGTTATCTTTCAGTATCTATATTCTATTTTTATAAGTATTCGGTAGCACAGTGTGCCTCTGCCTGCTTGCTCTGAATAGCTACAAAGCACTGTATAGTTACTATAGTTTACACAAAAATGGAAGATCCATACCACCTAATACAAACTGTGAAGTGCTACTACATGAAATAGACCGTAGTGAGAATGAACCAGGTTACCTTAGGTAGGAGGGGGTTTTTGCTAGAATGAACCAGGTTACCTTAGGTAGGAGGGATTTTTTGCTAGAATTGTGATCTTGAGGTTGAGGAATCAGCCTAGAACTCACAAACATTTTTTCTCCAGAAGTTCAGTACCTTTTTGTCTTATGCTTTGGAAGGGAACTCTAGAAACAGACTGGATGGAAAATAGACTGCATCACCTATATTTGTGCATACATACTTACCTTGTGTTGGAACAATCAAATCAGCAATGGTATCATCCCAAGTCAGAACTATGTCTAACATGGGAATGTTTTCATGTAATCTTCTTGTGTCAAAACACATGGGAAGGCACACGGGATGACGCAGAAGTTAACTCTATTTTTTTCTGCCTGACTTCTGCAGCTGTATTAACACTGTGTATGGCTTGTGGGGCCAGGCACTGGGGAGTTCACAAGTCCAGATTGCTGGAAGCTGAATGTTCGTTCATCCCAGCATATGGACACCCTGACAGCCAAGGGGAATCCATAAAGCCTGCAGGCCAAGGGGTGCTCTCCCTGGGGACCCTGGGCACCTCCAGGGAAGGAATCTTCCTGGCAGAGAAGTTTCTTCTTAGTCAAAATGCTACCTAACAAAATAGGGGCATAGTTTCAGTCTATAGTTTTAGTGCAAGTAACAAGTCTCTCTCTTGCAGCATCCGAGGCAGCTGCACAGCAAAGAAGCTGTCTCAGCAGAGTTCAGGACCAAATGACCCTGAAAATTTATAATGAAACTTGATACCTTTCAAGCAGAACTGTGCATATGAACTGATACTAACATGTTTTGGACAGGGAAAATATTTGAACCACACTTTTTCTGAGGTTAATGAGGAAAAAAGGCTGGAAACTTTGTGAACCTAGGCATTCTGGTTGGTGATGGTTAGAGACTCTTTGCTTCTCCCTGGTTAGTTGACATAGAATCATAGAATCGTCTGGGTTGGAAGGGACCTCAAGGATCATAGAGTTCCAACCCCCCTGCCACAGCGGGGCTTGGACATGAGTAGAGCTAAGGCACTTCTTTCTCCTCCTTCAAATCTCTGATTTTCTTTTTGCTTCCCTCCTTTTATTTGTGCATTCCCTTCCCACCTGCCCACAGGGCTCCAGATTTTGCCCATCAAGTTCCTCCTAATGCTGTGTTTAGACACAGAGGATGACCAAACTGGACAGGTTTGCACTCAGCTGCTCATTTATCTAAGCTGGTTTCCTCTAGATGCCATTCACTGTCTTCTAAGACCCTGTTGTGGGTGCAAGGAAGGTAACTGGCATTCTCTACAAGTATTTTCTCATTTCAGCTGGCACTATTTTCACGTTTGTTTCTTCTGCTTCTTTGCTTTTCTTGACAAAGATATGGATGTGTCATAAAATCAGATTGAACAGCCCCTTGTAAAAATAAACGTAATTTCATTTAAGGTTCTGAGCACCATAAAAGTGTTACTTGACTTAGGGTTCAAGGTGCCCTATGCTACTGCCCAATATCTAATTAATTTAAATTGCATACATAAAAGGAGGCAGTGAAAACCATGATGACAGAGATGAAGTGTGATTTTCAGTCAAGCCATTCACTCCATTTAATTTCCCCCCTTTTAAAAATAACACTTTCAGGTATACTTGCAGTCTCCAAAGAGAAAGTCTATGTGTTATTTCTCCAGCTGCTGCATGTTTCAGTGGCATGTTGTTGCATTGCATGTCCTTTATCAAACTCCTTTGGGATGTGTAATGCATATCACAATAAGAAGCTGAGGATGATACAAGTAATTATAACATGTGATGCGAACCCACTGTTATAAAGTCAATCTCTCAGCAAATTCATCAACTCGACACATGATGTACAGTACCAATTTTATGTAAATGACTTGTCTAATCCTGCTGGGCAAAATTACTCCCTGATGTAAACTCTGTTAAATTCAGTGGAGTTACACCAGGAATTCATTGTTTTCCTCATAAGATCTGAAGCCACATTTATATGTTTCATTCATCTGGAAACCATGGTAATGACAAAAAGAGTGAAATCACTTGATTCTGAGTGTTAGAGGTATTAAATTATCTTTTGTTTAAAACAAAAGGCTACCTCAAATATTACACATTACTCTATTATCATTTTACAAATATTAAATATTAGCTTAGAAAATTACATTGATTTATAAAACTCTAAAAGAGCAAAGAAGCCTCATAAAGACAATGGACTGGGTTTTGCTGCCTCTTGCATGCTTTGGATCAAGAATTCACAAAAAAATTAATAATTGGAACATAAAATGTATTGGCATTGTAAACTGTCGTTAAAACAGGGCAATCAAATGAGACTGAAACAGGAATGAAAAATACTTAGTTGGTCTGGATAGGGTTATTTTTTTAGAGAGATGTTTAAAAAAACCCAGAAAAACCCCAAACCAAATATTACCCAAACGAGTCAAACCCAATAACTAACAACTAGATTGCAGTGGTAAAAGTGTGTCAGTTACTCTGAAGCTTAAAAGCATACATAGATGGTGCTATCCAGCTTTTATCTGTACAAGTGATTTTTTTTTTTTAATGAACTGTAGTGCTGCTATGTATGGAAACTATATTAATCCCAGATTAAAAAACAATTGTTTGTGAAGTTTCTAGATACATTCAAACTTTATAGCACAGCATCAGCCAGGATACCAAACCTGAACATCCCAGGCTTTAGAGGTAGAGAAGCTTTAGGATACAAAGCCTTGAGATGTCAGCAGCAATAAGTCCTACAAATTCTAAGTTTCTTTTTGTGTTGTCAACTCCATTCATTTTACATTATATGCTAAACTGAGAGAGGATTTATTTTTTGACTTGAGACATCTGAACAGAGAGCACACCCACATGTCTTATTGCTAGATTTCTGCCCAGAGTGTGTGTGTGTGTGGAAATAAATTACAGAAAAACAAAACAAATCATACATAATTTTGAGCCTTTATATTCAAATCTTCTGATATAACACTTAAGAACCATTCATTTTACCAGAAAACAGATATCATTGCTTTGATTCAACTCACACAGGTCAGTAGGATGATCAGAATATTTTCAGCAGCTTTCTCAGTCCACTCCAAAGTTAAATATGAGTGTTGGGTGATGTTTCCGAAAGTCTCTTCAGCATGGCTACTGCTTAGTCAACTATTGTAAAACAGCTAGGTTTGTGGCATCCTATTATCACCTCCAGTCCACTTCTGAGGGTAATGGAATGAGTCTAAAGCAATAAACCCTAATGCAAATCTTTGTATTTTTCAGTACAGTTAGTGCTGACATTTAATCAAATTGAGTTTTGGGGTAGACCACTGATAAACAAAAGCAGAATCAGGGCCAGCAAAACACATGTAATGACTTCTTTCATTTTAGGTAATGTCATTGAAGGTACTTGCATGAAAAAAAAAACACAAAAAAGGCATCCATTAGATGCCAGGTTTTTCATGAAGAAGTCAACCAAAAGCTTTGCATATTGGAAATGTACCTTCTTTTTTTTTTTTTTTATATCTTCTGCCCTCCAGATGGTCTACTGTGATGACATACACCTGTTCAGCGTCAGCTATTACCCATAGCGACATATGGCAACTCACATATTGCCTAGGCTGAGGGGATCTGGGATTCAGGTCACCTGGGGTCTGTTTTCAAGTGGTGTGATGGCAGCTGTGGGAAACATGATGACTGACAGAAAATTGCTGTTCCTCTCACCAGCAGAAAAATTTAGATGTCTCAAAAAACCCAGCAGCTGTATCTTAACTTCACCATGTAGGTACACACAATACACCAAGTGGCTTCTTCAGCAAACATAGCACAATGGAGGTACAGTGCTATCCCTTTACATATTTTTGGTGGTAGGAGTTGCTTGACATAGGCAACATGGGCTGTTATGGTAACAAGTCTTGAAGTGTGCTGGCTAGGGAGGGCTGAATTGGCTCACAGCATAATGAATCTGTGGACCTCTGCCCACTCCTAGAACAACATCTAAAATGCAGTCTCTGTAGGTAATGAAATGTGCAAGTGATTTCTTTGTTCCTCTGCTACATCTAATTTGTGAGGGCTGCTACAATACTATAGCAATAGGACAGAACAGAAGGTAGCTTTAAGAGAGAAAGCATATGGGACTCTCTAGAAAATGGAAGATATAGGAGGCAAAGAAATAAATGCATGGCACATCCCTGTTATTTGGGGTTTTGTTGTTGTTTTGAAATAATTTGTCTAGCGCTGGAAAATAGATTGTTTTCATGGTATTTCCAGGAGAAACAAAAGAGGAAACTCATGGGTGACTGTGGTTTTGAGATGTCCTGCTAAATGTTGTTGAGTTAGACTTTTAGATAGGTTTCTGGTGAGAGCTGAGTTTCTTGGAACTTTTCCAAATCAAACAGAAAATAGGAACTTTTTAGAGGCCCAGCATACCTCCCACATTTCTGAAAGTGACCAGGCATGTCTTTTTCTTCCCTGCTGGTGTCTTATTCTGTATCTGCAGCTGAGGAAGGCAACTGCACTGCAGTTGAAGACAAATGTGAAACATGACAACGTGACTTCTGTACAACCTTATTTTGGGCATCCCTAGTTGTGAATCCAGCCAGCCGCTACATTTAATGAGGAAATACTTTGAAGCTCAGATACAGAAGGCCTGAAATTTTTCTGTATCTTCTGGTTTTCAGTGTCTGTTCAGTAATCCAGGTTGAATTTACCCCTCATGCTACAGAACGCATTTGGCCATGGAACACACTCTTTCGTTGTGTTTATGGTAGTCAAGATCTTTCTCTTGCAGCAATAAACTTTGATAAATGCTAAACCAGAACTAATCAATTTTTTTTCTATCAAAAGTTTTCTAAATGGTAAATGATCTGTCCATTTTGGTCTTTTTTCTTTTTTTTTTTTTGGCTTTCAGTGAAAACATAAACTTGCTAGTTCAAATAATACAAAGATTTCACCCATGATCTCCCATAGGCTCCCCTCATTTTCATTGTTTTTGTTTGTACAACTTAATGTTAGTGGTGCTGAAAACAGAAAAACAATGAGGAAGGCAGGGGAAGAAAAAGAAGCTGTGAAAAATTATTTTAAAAATTGTTATTTACATCCCTTATAAAGCACGAAGTGCACATACTTAAACAGTGTTCCTACAGCATCTTAGACAGCATCCTCTTCCCATCAGTTTCCAGTAAGATTGTGTTCCTGGCTACACCAAACAAACCCAATTGAAATCAGCGTAGAATTACTGACATTTACCTGCAGTATGACTAGAAAAATGTAGTCCTAAAGATGAGAAAAATGAAGGTCATTTTCTATTACAAAGTGAACAGATGTTCATTTTAATGTGCCATTTTCTAACAATCCATATATTTCACCTTTTCATGCAGTTGAATGAATAAAATCAAAATAAGAGAAGAAAACCAATGGAACACCTTCTTAGCATCAGGCAACTGAATAATTTCAATTCTGGGTCATCTACTCACGACTTTGAGGAGTGCAGATGTTTTATTTTCCAGTGCTGGACGATAACCATGTGGTGAACGTCAATCGCTCCATGTTTATGAAACGGTATCTGGGTTTAATTTCTGCTGTCTGTCAATTGGAGGCTTTGATCTTGGCCTGGAATTTTTTTTTCCACTTCACTCTAAGTGACTAGAGGCTACTGCTGTCACTGACTCTTCAATTTCTGATTTCACTTTGCCAAGATGTAAAAGATTTATTTACAGGAATTCTCCCAGATATGATCCTTAACTGCAATTTTTTTTTTCTTCTACCCCCAAGGTATTTTGTAGTGAGTTGTTGTAGGATTAACCTGAAGTAAAATACCCAGCGTAAGGCTGTATGGGACAGTGTCTATGTGAACAAACAGATGTATTTAAGCAAAGAAGTTCAGTCTTAATAACTAATTGCAGCTGGGACTTTAATATACTCTTCTTTTTGAATCAAACTGAAATTCTTGGTGATATGTGTTAAAAATTATGGTTTAAATTTCTGATGATCAAGTTACATAGATTAAAGTAATGGATACCAGACTCTGCATCAATGCAGTTATAAATATGGATGAAATGAATGTACATTACACACTGTTATAAATCTGTGTGTTCAAGGAAAAGCATAAATCTCCCTCACCTTTTCCTCCTTGGGATATGAAGGGTATGGCTATTTTACAGTGTTTTCAATGAAATTACGAGTTAAGAGTAATTTGCTTGTTCTGAAAGACTTCTGGGATTTTACAAGGTCTTGAGCAGCATTTTATTTACAATGGCATATCATTAAAACACACAAAGTAATATGCACTGGAAAGAGCCATGTGACTTTCCAGACATGAAGACAAACAGGATCATGGTGCATTCAGAGACATTTATAAGTATGTATGGTATTTGTAGAGGTTTCTGCCCCTGCAGACATTTGCCAGGTGTGGCACAACCATGTCTCTTTTCACTATTTCCTTTCAATGCCTGTCAGTGTGCAGCTAAACAGTGGCAAATAAGAGGATGTGGTGAAGCCTTATGGTTAGAGGGAGAGGTCTGATTCTAATCTGTGATAAACCACTCAATTGCTGTGTGCTAGCGGGGAAAGTCCCAGAGCATTTTTTTTGTCTGATGAAGCCACAGGGACTTCAATGAATGTTAGGATGCCACTCTTCATGTCTGATATTCAGCTAATTTCTGATGATTAGGAGATAAGGACTTGGGGGACCTGAGTTGCTGGTTCAAGCCATAGCTCTTGTCCCTCATCCAGACAAATATGCCATCCTTCCTGCCCGTTTTAGAGCAGGACCTGTGCTCTCTTGTGAAGCACACATGGAGAATCATCACCCTGTCTCCTCTCTTTGGGAATTGTGTTCTCTATCCTCCCCTGGGCTGTTGCCAGTTTCCTGTGGCCAGAGGAGATGGCCTCAGGAATGGTAGAGGTAGCATTTCCCTGCTATGTGTACAGTGGGCTGTTGGCACAATCTATTTTTCAGTCCTTGTGTGTAGAGAGTAAATTCCTTGAGACACTCCAGGGAAGGGGCTAACAGGCTATTTCCATAATATTTCTTAGCTTTTGGATGACCTACTAGTCAATGAGAGAGACAACAATCTAGGATAATTGGAAATATCATGGGGGTAGGGGTAGAGGAGATGGTTTTGTTTTCTCTGTGATTTTGATCCTTCAACACAAACAAGACTGCTTACAGATAACAAGAGCTCTCTGTAGTCAGCAGATTCTGTGGAGAGCAATTAAGGAGCTTTTCTGGTGCCTGGCAGCTAACATGAAGGTCTCTTTTTCAACAAAGATGTATAAAATCGCGCTCCAACCATGAAAGTAATAACTGGCTGAAAACTGACCGTGAGTTTGAGCCAAAGTCTCTAACATGCTATGATGCCGTGAGATCCATGTGGCAAGCAAAATGAGATGCGTTGCCAGGAAGACACCTGTGGATTTCATCACCTATGGCATAAATCTTAATGGTGAACCTAGCTCAAAGGCACATGCAAAGTTCATTTGCTTTATATGTTCAGTGTTTCTTTAATGTTATATTAGCTCCATTTCACATGTTTCAGGAAGTTTTCCTCACTGAGATTGATGCTAATTAAATACAATTTTGCCTAAACTCAGATTTCTCACTCATGGAAATTCTTTCTACTACTTGGTATTTCAGAAAAGTGAGGCTGCTGCATTGACAAGCACCACATTTTGCAATTTTTAGAGCTCAGTGTTCCTCTCCATTTGGACTGTGCAAAGTTCAGTTGCTTGCAGGAATACTCCAGCCTTCTTGGGAGTTTAAGCTGGTGTAGCAGAGGTATGAACTATACTTAAAGTCATTGGAAACTGACAACGCTCACTGAAGTCAAGGGATCGGTGAAATCAACTGAATACCCAGAATTGAAAGATCTTCCTGTAGATGCAGGAATTAATGTAGCACCATGAATTCAGTAGGTTCATTGCAAAATAAACAAAAATGGACAGTTGGATAGAAAGTCAGGAATTGATTTTTACATTGAAAAACTTCTGACTTGGCCACTGCTCCATCTTCTGTGCTCAGACTACTTGTTTAAGGATGGCATACAACCAGAGATCAGATCAAGTCTCAGAAGAAAGTCACTCACGATGTAAATCTTATCCCAGTACCTTGTCCCAGTGCCTAGTCCTGGTGCTGAGCTGACAGAAAGCAGCAAGAGGCTCCTGACAGCTGGTGTACACAAGGCTGGCCCAGACAAGCTTCCCATGTGCTAGGACAGAGGTAGGAAGGAACCACAGATCTCTGTATCCCACCCCTGCCAGCAGCTACCTGCTGACTGTAACAGGCCCTTGAAAAACCTTACTTTGTGCAATTCATGCATGCCCTTCTCTTCCCCACAGAGATCTACACTTTCTTACATCTTCCTGCTTGGGCTTGGAAACTGAGGTTTGGCCTGTCATTCTCTTGTGCCTCTAATGCTTTATAAAAGCCATTGTCCCTCCTATTCACTTGGAAATCTGCAGCCTTTCTTACATATCCCTGTCCTAATGCTTCCTTTGTCTCAGACTCTTCCCCCACCCAACCCTCTCACTAAACTTATGGGCATCCTTGCACTTATCTCAGGAGGACTGGGCTGGCCCTCAGGCAGCAAGCTGAACATCCTGCTGTCATCAACAGCAACCAAGCTGTCTTCCTTGGTCTTTAGTCACAATGGGCTTGCTTCTGTGGCTTGCATTGCTTTTGGAGACTGTCAAACTTCATCACTGAGCCACCACAGAAATTGCTTTATCTGAGGACCAGAGATTTCTGCTTGAAGATCAGCTCATGGGTTCAGCTGAAGGTATCAAAGGAGGTCAATGGAGAGCATGTGAGCAAAAAAATAAAGCAGACCAAAGTCTAGCTAAACATTCTTCATTTCAGTCCCATCTCTTACACTTTGGTGGCATCCCTCCTGGTTTACACCAGAGCTGAAGAGCACAGCTTACCCATGCTCATCCAAGAATTTATCAAAAAATGTCCCTTGTAACAGAATTTTCAGTTTGAGTAGCCCTGTGCTGAAAAGAGGGCAACCCAGTCTTTCACTAAATGTTTTTCACCCCAGATGGACTCTCTATAGAGAAAAAGAGTATGCTTCATGGCTGAATGCCAACACCCCTCTGGAGACCCAGACTGTTCATGAAGCTGGGCCTTTTCTGCTCTCCAGGTTCATATACTGCCCAAGGCCAAGTCATGGGCTGAGCTGCAGCAGGAGCCCAGAGGCTGCTGCAGAAGGAAGCAGTGGCTGGCCTGCCATCACAACACAGCCCCAAAGCCACTGTCCCATGCCCTTAAGGGGCCAGGCCCAGGGAGGGGCCTGACCACACCACACCACATCCAAATCCCTTGGTAGCTGCCCCAAATACAACTTATGCACACAGTGCAGATGCTTCAGACTACAGACTGGCTGACAGGAACAGTGCTCCCAAAAAGCGAGCAATCACAAGGTTCAGCCCATGTGAACCTGCTCTCAACTCTGCAATTTACAGTGTTAGTCACAGCCATACAGGGATGAGAACCCAGATCTTAGAAGAGATTAGCTTCCAAAGAGCAGCTGGATTTTCAAGTGTCTCCAATGTCAACTGAGAAGGAGAGCACCCAAAATGTTAGCTTCTGGGGAGAGATGTCAGGTTTGGTTGCCTACAGAAGGGGTTATATGCCACATTACTTTGAACCAGAGAATCACAGAATCACTGGATCACAGAATGTTAGAGGTTGGAAGGGCCCTCAAAAGATCATCTAGTCCAAGCTCCCTACCAGAGCAGGATCACCTAGAGTAGGTCACACAGGAACACATCCATCTAGCTTTTGAATGTCTCCAGAGAAGGAGACTCCACCACCTCTCTGGCAGTCTGTTCCAGTGCTCTATCACTCTCACAGTGAAAACTTTTTTCCTTACATGTACATGGAACCTCCTATGCTTCAGCTTGCACCCATTGACCCTTGTCCTATCACTGGACATCACTGAGAAGAGCCTCCTGACACTCACCCTTTACATATTTATAAACATTAAGGAGGTCGCAACTCAGTCTCCTCTTTTCTAAGCTAAAGAGACACAGCTTCTTCAGCCTTTCCTCAGGAGGAAGATGTTCCTCTCCCTTAATCATCTCACTGGCCCTGCACTGGACTCTCAAGTAGTTCCCTGTCCTTCTTGAACTGAGGGGTCCAGAACTGGACTCAATATTCCAGATATGGTCTCACCAGGGCAGAGTAGAGGGGGAGAAGGACCTCTCTCGATCTACTAACCACACCCTTTCTAATACGAATGAGAATGCCAATGGCCTTCTTGGCTACAAGGGCACATTGCTGGCTCATGGCCATCGTGCTGTCCACCAGGAACCCCAGGTCACTTGTCCCCTATGCTGCACTCCAACTGGTCCATCCCCAACCTATACTGGTACCTGGGGTTGTTCTTCCCCAGATGCAAGACTCTATACACTTGCACTTGTTTTAGGTCATTAAATTTCTCCCCACCCAACTCCCCAGCATGTCTAGGTCTTGCTGAATGACAGCACAGCCTTCTGGTGTGTCATCCATTCCTCCCTGATTTGTGTCATCAGCAAACTTGCTGACAGTGCACTATTTCCTCACCCAGGTCATTGATTAGTATATTGAATAGTACTCATCCCAGTACCAACCCTTGAAGGACTCCACTAGATACAGGCCTCCAGCTAGACTCTATCAGATTGACCACAACTCTCTGACTTCTTTCCTTTAACCAGTCCACAGTTCACCTCACTACCTGATCATCCAGACCACACTTCCTCAGTTTAGCTACAAGGAGTGTCAAATGCTTCATTGGAATCAAGATAAACCACTGTCCTACCATCATCTATTCACCTGATTATGTCCTCATAAGAGAAGATCAGATTGGTCAAACATGACTTCCCCTTGGTAAAGCCATGCTCCTAATAACCCTCTTATCCTTGATATGCATAGAGGCAGCACCAAGGACAAGTTGTTCCATCACTTTTTCAGAGATGGAAGCGAGGCTGACCAGTCTGTAGTTACTTGTCTTGCCCTTCTTGAACTCCAGAGTGACATTTTCTTTCCTCCAGTCTTTAGACACCTCTCCTGCTCCCTATGACTTACCAAAGGTGATGGGGAGTGGCCTAGCAATGACTTCCACCAGCTCTGTCAGCACTATCAGGATCCATGGATTTATGGATGTCCAGATTGCTTAACAGATCCCTAATCCAGTCCTCATCAACCAAAGCAAACTCCTCGTTTATCCAGGGTTCCTCTGGGGCCTCAGGGGTCTGGAGATCCTGAGGACAGTCTTCAACAGTATAGACAGAGACAAAGAAGGTATTCAATAACTCTGTCTTCTCAGACAGAGTAACTCTGTCACCAGGGCACCCACCTCATTCAGCAGACAGCCTAAACTGCCTGAGTGTCAGTTTTGTCTGCAGCGTATTTGAAGAAGCCCTTTCTGTTGTCTTTGACCTCCCTTGCAAGGTTTAACTCCAAGGAGGCCTTAGCTTTCCCAGTTGTCTCCCTACATGTTCTGACAACAGTCTTACATTCCGCCCAAGTGGCCACCTCCTCCTTCCATCACCTATAGACTCTGTCCTTCCACTTGAGTTTGCCTGGCAGTCCCCTGCTGTCATGGATTTGTGTGGCAAGGTTCTGGTGGAGGAGGGGAGGCTGCAAAGGGGGCTTCAGCAAGGAGCTGCTAGAAGCTTCCCCTGTGTCTGAAAGAGTAAACACCAGCTGGCTCAAGGACAGACATGCTGCTGACCAAGGACAAGCCAATCAGCAACAGTGGCAGCGCCTCTGTGAACCATGAGGAAAAACACTGCAAGTAGCTGCTTTTTGCCACCAAAGAAGGGAGTGAGAAGATATAAGAAACTGTTCAGACACCAACGTCAGTGTAGAAGGGGGAGGAGGAGAGACTTCAGGCACTGGAGAAAAGATTCCCCTACAGCCTGTGGAGAAGACCGTGGTGGAATGGGTTGTTCCCCTGCAGCCCTTAGAAGATGATGGGGAGCAGAGAGGCCCATACTGGAGCAGGTTTCCTGGAAGGACTTGTGACTCCATGGGGAACCAGGATGGAGCAGTCTGGGCCTGAGGGGCTGCACCCCATAGAAGTGACCCATGCTGAGGCAGTTGGTGAAGAGCTGAAGCCCCATGGGAAAGGACGCACATTGGAGAAGTTTGTGGAGGACTGTCTCTCATGGGTGGGACCCCATATTGGAGCAGGGGAAGAGTGTGAGGAATGCCCCCTCTCCCTCCCTGCTAAGAAAAAGAACTCGTGGTGAACTAACTGAAACCCCCATCCCTGTCTCCCCTGTGACACCTGGCGGGGAGGAAGGGAGAGAAATCATTAATAAAATTGAGTCCAGGAAGAAGGGAGGGGTGGGGGGAAGTGTTTTAAGATTTGGTTTTACTTCTCATTGTCCTACTCTGGTTTCAGTGTGTGTCTGTGCAGTGTAATAAATTAGATGGTTTTGGGTTTTTTATTCCATGTTGAGTCTGTTTTGCTCGTGATGTTAGTTGTTGACTGATCTCTCCCTGTCCTTATCTCAATTTCTAAGCTTCTCAATACATATTTTCTCCCCTGTCATCTGAAAAGGGGAGTGAAAGAGCAACTTTAGTGGGCATCTGGCTTCCAGTTTGGGTCAAACCACCATACCCATTTAACCATGCAGGTCTTCTGGCTCCCTGTTTGGATGCTCTGATCTTGAGCCTGGAAGAAGTCGTCCTTAAATATAAACCAACTATCTTGGGCCCTCTTTCCTTCTAGTACCCTGTCCCATGGCATTTCCCCTAGCAATGCTTGAAAAGGCCAAAGTTGGCCCTGCTGAAGTCCAGGGTTGTGATCCTGCTTGGTATTCTGTTCCTACCACACAGGACTCTGAATTCCATCATCTCACGGTCACTGCAGCCAAGGCTGCCGTCAACCTTCACCTGAATAGACCTTCCTGAGAATTTATTAGTGGGAACTTATATTTATATTAGTGAGAATAAGATCCAGCAGTGCTCGTCTCCTAGTTGGCTCATCCACCATTTGCATCAAGAAGTTACCATCAGTGCACTGGAGGAACATCCTGGACTGCAAATGGCTGGCTGTGTAGGCCTTCAAGCAAACACATGTGTAGTTAAAATCCCTTATATGAACCAGGGCCTGTGATTTCGAGGCTGCTATCAGCTGTCTGTAGAACACCTCATCAACTTCCTCATCCTGATCAGGTGGTCTGTAACAGGCACCCACAACAGTATCACCCATGCTAGCCTGTCCCTTAATTCTCAACCACAAATTCTCAACTCCTCATCCGCCCCTGGACAGAACTTGATACATTCTAGTTGCTCTCTCATATAAAGATCAACTCCACCATCTCACTTTGTTGGCCTGCCATCCATGACCACATTCCAGTCATGTGAGTTGTCCCACCTGGTCTTTGTCATTTCCACCAGATCATAACTCCTTGACCATTTAAGCTTGCTTTATAAATTGCAGTTCAGAAAGATGAAACCTACTTCTCAAAGTATGTGTCTTGGTCAGGTACCACCAGTGCAAGAAACATCTGTGCCACTTTTCTGTGGGATGACTTGCACATCTGAAACACAAAGTAGCAGCTGTCCCTGACTGATGTCAGAGTCTGATTGGGTATCTGGCTAATCTTTGGATGTGTCAATTTTTTTTCAAATTAGTACCGAGCCAGCCACCAGACATAAAGAGAAATTTTATCCTTGATTGTTTATTGCCTTTCTGACTGAGTCCTTATTGCAAGTAATAGACTTTCCACTCCCTGAGAATTATTGTCAAACACCACAGCTACACTGAAAACAACTGCACTGAAAAAAATTAAATTGTGTATCTTGAGCCATTTTCTGGGAAAGATGATGAAGTTTTTCATGGGAAGACCTGTGATCAGTCCTCCATGTTGTGGACAGTTTCTGCTGTGTAGGTAATGAAAAAAAAAAGAAGAGATGTTCTTCTCTTCTTGTAGGAAAAGGAGAGGTGGCCTAGTGGGTGGTAACACTTTCTGCCGGGCCACCTTACCAATGCTCTGAGATCAAGTTTTCAGTGCCTCAGTACTTCCTATTGCACTTCAAGCTTGTTTTCTTGGCACAAGATACATTCAGATGACAGGCAATAGATTGCATGATGTATCAGCAGGTCAATATACTTATTTCATCTCTTGTAAGTGCTTTCATCAGAAAACTATTATTTGTACCAAACCCTGAGAAGATCTCCCATTCTTTGCAGAGACTGTCTCAACTGTGACAATCTTCTCTCAGAATTTTGCTACAAACCTTCAGGGGAACAGAAGACATCGCTGGCACCTCTGCAGTAAGGTCCTTGAAACTGCAAATGAACTCCAGCACTGACCCTCCAGCAATCCTGTCCGTCCACATAGTAGCTCGCTCCAAGCAACAATTCTCATTGTCCCACAGAAGATGCATCTATGACATTTCTGTTTCTCATTCCTATCATTTATTTCAATGGTCTCTAGTGAGTAGAGGTGTCCCTCTTTCTTCATGCACTTCCTGGCACAAAAGTGCCTCTCTAGTGTGTAGGTTTATCTCAAGACCCTGAATAGCTTGTGCCACAAAACAGGGCATTTCTAGGAGCCAGAATACTCTGAGCAGCAAGTACTGCACCAGGAGCTGGGGCATGGCATGTTATCCATCCCAGCTATTTGCTTGGAGGAATTCAGCTCCATGGAGTCACAATCTAGCTTATTGTCTGCTGTTGGAGCAAGGAGGAATTCTGGCAAACTGCCATGGAGACAGAAGGTTTTAACATCCAATTTCTCAGAAAAAGTTCAATCATCTCTTATTATGAACATATTATAATTTTCTATTTATGTTTTCTTATTAAATATAAACCACTCTCTGTGATTGCTTATGTATTAATGCACACTAGAAAATATGCCTGCATTAAGGGCTGTGGGAGAAATCTTATAACAACATTACACAAGTGATAATTTTTTTCTTCAGTGTTTAAAAATAGTGAATCTAAATTCTTTATGTCAAGGGATATTTAAGTTGGCTCCCTGGAAGGATATATTTATTTTTATTAGTATCCCAGCACTGGAGGGACCCATGTGGTCACCATTTTGGTGTTGCCCAACAGTATTTTTACTTCTCTTCTATCTGCTTTCAGGCTGCTCTGCAGCCAGTCTACAGGCTACATTCTGTCAGAGTGTTTGTAATAGGTGCTTATTGATAGACATTAATTTTAAAAATTGCTTGGTAATTCTACCACTTCACTTTCTTAGCTGTGAAGTCACACTATCACCAAGCAGCCATTAAGTCACTGCTGAGGAGGTTTGACTCAAACTGTCCCATGCTATGTTAGCAGGTGGAAGCGCAACTGGAGGATGGTTGATTTGGAATGCATTTTCAGCCTCTTTACTAGGTATGTTGCTTGGTCTGGCTGAGGTTAACACAATTGCTTCCATGAATACCAGTCATCTTTTTGGATGATGTAATGGGAAGGGATGGCACAGATCCTGTCCCTTTTCTCTGTACATGTCTCTCTCTACACTACATTACAAGTTTAAGAGTGATCCAGCTATCAAATGCAAATCAAAGAGCTGAATACCCTGGACCAACACCACTTTGAATCTATGTATCTGACATACAGTCACCAACAAGTCTGCTGAAAGCAGAACTTGCAAGTTCTGCTCAATATTTGGGTAGCATATTCGCATCCATTCCTGTTCAATGATGATGGCAAGAGTGATCCTTTAATGTCAGAATAGGCAATGACAACCAGCTAACTTATAAGTCTGGATATTTTGAGTGTCTGAGGGTTATGGAGACTTTTCAGGGTGTTGAAAAAAAGAAAAGAGGAGTCAGAAACTGAGAACAAGCCATTTCAGACTGGACCACCAGTTAGAACTATCCCTGCCCAGTCTTGCAGTCTGGCACATACAAATATGCGAGTACATGTCACAGATGTCTCAGCAACAGTGTACTGCAAAGCAGGACAGCTTGCTTCAACTTCTACTTCTTTTACTGTTTGCTGTGCCTGGTTCAAGATATCCTGTAAGAAGTGTTACACAGCAACTCTCTCAGTATCAATTCCTTATTCAGAATTTATACCTCAAAGTGGATAAAAATCTAGTTTCTAAACTGTGCCTCAGTTTCTCATGTGTAAGTTGCAAATTGTCATTATCACCAGTCTTCTGTTGTAGCTTAATGTATATACACTGAAAACAGTGTACAATTCCTAGGTAATTGATGTGGGTATTAGATGCGTATACACACAAATCACAGAATCACAGAGGGATAGGGGTTGGAAGGGACATCTGGAGATCATCTAGTCCAACTGCCCCTGCCAGAGTAGGATCGCCTAGAGAAGGCTGCACAGGACAGCATCCAGGCAGCTTTTGAGTATCTCCAGAGATAGAGACAAATTTACAGATGCATACACATACACAGAAAGAGAGATCTGCTGATAGGAAAAGGGGGAAAATTTCACTTCAAAACCACCTTTTTGTTTCAATCAGAGATAAGTTGAGTGTACTCTGTTACATAGCAATAATGAAATGTCTTTTCATCATGCCCAACAGGGCATACATTTTTGGACATGAAGTCACAATGAGCTGTGCCAGCAGCAAGACTGAAGTAATTAGAATGTAAAAGCATTGGTGGTGACCCTGGAAAGAAAAGCACTTACCATTGTAAGTAAACCAAAAAAAAAATTCTGCCCAAAAATATATATAAGTAAAATCATACCAAGTAGAATGGATTATTAAAGTACTCAGAGTTGCATTCTATGGATGAGCAACAAAGGCATTAATCAAAGTATACCTGCATAAACATGAACTCAGCTTGAAGATCACAACGAATACAAGGGTACCATGCATATACAGAGAAAGAAAATTTTGTCATAAACACAACAGATAGGGCTATTAGGTTGCACGTTATTGTTTATGTGGGGTTTTTTATTGCATCCTTTCAAGTACTTTACATGAATCTCTGTCTACAAAGAATTCATAGTTCCCACATATCTGAAAAAAAATCAGCAGGTCTGGGAGTCCAAAGCTGGATCCCAGAGAGCTGTCGAGACTTTCTGCTTTACAAAAACTAAGTCTGCAGCCTGCAGCCAACACTCATTCCTCACTATTGGTGCGAGCTAGGTGAGAAACTATGGGGTCCTCTGCTGTATTAGTTGTGTCCTTCCTAAAAAAAGATCTATCATCTGCTTTGAAAGTTGCAAGAGATCAAACATGACTTAAAAGACATTTCCATAATCCAACCTCCCATTGTTTTCCTACCCATGTCATAAGCACAAGTTCATCTCCTCTCCTGGAAAACAGGCACTCAGAACAAGATGTTTTCAGTCTTCCACACAAGGGGTCTCTGGTGGCTCCCAAAGGGCCACCCCACCACTCCTGCTTGATAACTGAAAGGGCATGGTGTAGACTCTGCTGCTACTCAGAAGCAGCCAGTTCTGACCTGTTGACTTCATGCGGTGACCACACATGAATGAAGAGTATGCTGCACCACCCAGTTGCCAGCAAGATCGTGTGAGGCAGACAAGGAGGAGGAAAATGTGCTTGAAAGCCTGGATGCAACCAAACAGCACGTTCAGCATTTCAGCGGTGGGAGTGTACTTAACAGCTGTCATTTTAACAAGGCTGACAGAGGTCAGGCCTGAGCCATGACATGGGCAGCAGCACAGAGAAGGGTCTGTCATGACATCCTTTGTAAGTATTCTTTCTCCTTGCTCCATCGGTTATTGCCAAAGTCATCAGCTCTTAAGGACAGCAGTTGGCCTGTGCAAAAGATTCAGGACATGCAGTCTCCTAAATGCACCAGTGCTTGATACTAGCTGACATTTTGTGTGTGAAGCTTTCTTTTGCATTCAGATACAACTTTCATTGTCCACAACTAATACATGGTCTTTGAAGTTAAACCACTTTTTAAATTCTCTGGTGTTGATTAAAATTCTCCTAATAAAGACAGAAATAGCTGGAGTACTTTGGTGTTAAAAGGTCTTTTGAACTACAAAAGTGGAGAAATCTCTTCCATTCTGACTTTGGCCAGAAAAGTCTTTTCAAGGACCATACAAGGCATTTTAGTGGCTTCAAGTAAGTGCTGACTGTTGAAGTCCAGCATCAATAACAGGAAGTAGCAGGAAACAGAAGCACCAGGTCAGCAGTACCAGCTAACCAGATTTTGATAGCACATGCAGGAACAAAGGCCTCATCCTTAAGAAGATCACAGAGAACTAGATTGTTACCTTCACCTGTTGGCTTAAGGGGGTTTGGGTTGGGTTTTTTTGTATTTAACATCATGATCTTCGCACATGAATTCATTTAGACACTGATTCATTAAGTGGCCTATGACCTTAATAAATTCAGATTACCAGGAAGGGGTAGTTTATACCAGCCTCTTAGTCATAGAAATGACTCATGATACCCACCCACACTAACCTTTGTTTGGTCTCTCCAAGTATGCCAGGGCTTGTCAGTCTTTCACAAATGGAGTTCTTTGATTCCCTCAATGAGAGAAGGACATCAGTGAACACTGGTTGCAAGAACAAGCTCCCTGTGCAAGAGGAAAAAAACAATAACAGTGACCTTGAGAAGCTGAGGACTTGTTTTCTCCAAAAACATGATGTACTGCTGGAGGGAACTGTCTCACATGACCTGAAGTGATGTAAGATTACAGGAGGGGGGAGCAGGGCTTATTCTCTTCTCACAGTCTGCTAGACTGCTTCTTTGGGAAAATACTCTTAGAGGAGTTTCCACAGGCAGTGAGCAGCAGAGAGGATATAAAGATTTTGTTCTAGTTCTGAGCATTTGGCCACATTCAAAAGAGAACAAAAGTACTGAAGCAAACATAAAAAGAAGAACAAGATGAATCCCAAATAAACCTCCCTAGATATTTGCTTTCCTGTCTACTTAGGGACTCTACCATGGTTTTAAAGCCAAGAGGTATTTCTAACTTCCTTGGTAACTGTTTTTGGAGACAAATACTTGAGAGACATAAAAAGCTATTTTCCTAGCACATAGTTTTGGGCAGAAGGACAAAACCACTCAGACCAGCTGTAACATGAAAAGGATAGAGCCTTGAAATCTGCAGCTTGACAGTCTTTCCAGATGACCAGGAAAATCCTTGAAGGACTTTCCAAATTCCAGTGGATACCACAGAACACATTGGTACCCTAAGATATTACCTCCCTGGAGAACAAGATCATCACAAGTACTAAAAGCTCGATTCAAGATAGCTAGTTTGGCATTGGACCTCTTTTCCCCTTTTATGTGCTTGTAAACTGCTTCAGACAATTTGCTAAAACCACTGTTAGCATCCCTGAATGCAGCTTTTCCAATGAGTTTGCTTGGTAGCGGAGATTGTCTCAGCATATTATGCAGTGTGATGCTTTGTCAAGTATAACCCAAACCACAAAGTAGCCAAGCTATCACCACAATTTCAATGTTCAGGTAGGTCACAAGAGGTTGAAGGACTGGCCAGCCTTATAAGTGTTCCTGTACAACTGCAAAAGGAGGTGGACAGAAGGCTGCAAGAAGAGAATGAGGCATGGTAGAGCATGCCATTGTTCTGGGGCAAGTTGTACCTCTGCCTCAAGAGTTCATTGATTTGCAGTGATTTTAGGAACTGTTTTATCACTTGGCAGTTAAAGAACCTTTTCAAATCTGTATTAGGGAAACTTTTAATTTCAATTTGAGAAATTGAAACCTCAAATTTGACTTCAGAATATTTGACTATGCTTTTGGTCAGTGCTGCAGATGTGACCCCAGATCCTCTAAAAATTCTGAGGGCATTGAAGAGGTTAGAATCTGAGCAGGGCTGTTGAAAGATGTTCTCTGTCAAAATCTGCATATGAAAATATGTAAATATATTAATATTTTAATGTACTGATTTTTTCAATTAAATGATTCATGCTAAAAAGTATTTCTCATCAATTGGAAACAATATTCACTTCCTTTCAAATCAGAAGAAATTAAAATAAATATAATTTGGTTTTCCTGTTTATCTCCTCAGTCAAGGAGAGGGAAGAGGGAGTGGAAGAAAGGAGAGGAAAAAAGCACAAATTTAACTATTTTCTTTGCAGGTCTATTTTGTTTTGAATCAAGAAATATTTTTTTAAATTCAAATCGTTTCATTAAATGTATCAGAAAATTACACAAACTATTCTCAGCAAAATGAAAGGCTGTCAGTTTGATCAAAAATTTTGACAGGCAGGATTTTCTATTATTTGTGTGTTCTCCTCCTGATCTTTATTTTGGAGGTTTAACATACCTCAAATTAAGTGCTTTTTTAGATGGTCCAGTTATTCACTTGCACCTGAATCATCATATCACAAACTTCATACTCTCGCACAGCCTCTGGATGAAAAGCTTTTTCATTTCCAAAGTAAGGTCCTTTTGTCCTAGTTGTCATGTAGTTCGTGCTATGCTTGTACATTTTAAAGATCACTTTGCTCAAGACAAAATTACATGCTCAGGACTGCAACACTCATTCTGCCACAGCAGACATTTTGTCTCTTAGAAATGATAGTCTGTTTCACTGCCCTGAATATCACCCACCTTGACGCACACAGCAGAGGCACAAAGCAGAATAACCCAGAATTCAGGAAAGCATCTTCTGAGAGGTGGAGCAGGGATCAGAATGAGCTCTTCAGGAATATCACACTGTCTGCAACCTTGGTTAGCTCTGCAGGCTTTGTTAACTTAGAAAATCTGATCTGTCTTTCCACCAATACACTGCTGTCAACTCAACAAATTTATTGTACTTCTTCTAGCCATATATAGAGCTCTTTTGAAAGCTCTGACTTCTGACATAATATGAGCACTTGCAAGTCTCAGGTTTCATTTGAAAAGGAAGAGAGGAAGAAGAGAGAGAGAGGGGAAAGAAAGAGGGAAAGGATGCAAGGTAAGGAAAGAAGGGTTAGTTGAATGAGGAGCCCTGTGCAGCTGGGTAGAGTTCCAGATACGTGCACATCCCAAGGCAGCCTCTGCTTATACCTTCTGAATCACTTTTCAGAAATGTTTAGCTTTCTCTGTTGCCGGGGGCTGGGACAGAAAAGGGAATTTAGGACACTTGGAAATGGCCCTGTATTTAAGGCCTACATACTGAATGGCTCTAGAGGAAACATCCTAATTTATTTCTGCACATAGATGCACATGTACATACGCACACCCATGAAACCAGTTCAGATGACTTCTGAAGGCAATCACAGGGTGGGGGCAGGGTTTCCTGGGTTTTTTATTTCTTTGGATGGTTGGTTGGTTGGTTTTGTATAGGAGAGCAAGATTAAAGACAGGATTCTTGCAGAGTTAGGAGAGTTCATCCTTTCTCATAAGTTTGCCTAACACCTACCTGGTCATTGCTGTGACATCTGACTTAGAGAGTCACCAGGCTACTAGGTCCTAAAAATGGTCTGAAAAGAACAAGGACATCATGTGTGAAAGGGAATAGGCAATGTGTTTCATTGTCTCTTAGGAATAAAAATTGATAAACTAAACATTAAGAGAAAAAATATTTAAAGCAGGAATACTACAGAATTCAACCTTCTGGTTAAAAATAGGATGGTAGTAAATAACTGAACTAGAGATGAGAGATAAGATACAACAAGATCTCATTAAATAATTAAGTAACACACAAGGAACAAAGAGACAAAAACAAACTAGTCAGAGACAGACCCATAGTAATTACCAAATCAAGCATGAGGCCTTTAGAATGAGTGGGATCATTCATGTGTTACACAACATTAAATGAATCTAAGAGTGCTATAAAACCATGTACTGCGAGTGAAAGAATTCAGAGCAAGACAAAATTCAAACTCACAAACAGATGCTCAATGAAATTTATTGTGAGTTCAGAGAGTGGCTCTGCTAAATCATTAAATAAAGACTTGGAATTCCTCAGTGCACAATTTAAACCAATGCAGAAGGAAGAGATATAATAAACCAGAGTAAAGGGGAATACACAAAGCTTGTGTTGGTTCTCGGGCTAGACTGAGAGTACCAGTTTGAATCTTCTGAAAGTCAATGGGTGTTTGCATGTATCTGCAGACTAAGAAGAAAGGCATCTAACAAGGGGAAGGGTGGATGGAATGTTGTGCCTTGAAGGGAGGAAAGTGAGATGAGGAAGGAGGAAGCACATCAGAAGGAAACAAGGAAGAAAGCAAGAAAGAGACTGATATTTGGAAGAAGCAGGCAACCATTATCATAGTAACCACTAGTGACAACTCCATGGTCCTATCACCTCCCCTTGATACATTCATGCTCCCTACAGACCATTGTCTCCATGAAGACAAGTGACTAGTGCGACCCCAAATATATCCCTTCAGACCCTAGTTTTGAAAACCAACCATCTCACTGAACACTTTAATCTTTAAGTTGAAGAGTGCGTCCAATTGTTTGAATATGTGTGTGGTGTGAGAAGGGCTGTTCTGATCTGCACGTTGGAGTGTGTGTGCAGGAATGCATGCAACACGCTGTCATGCTGCAGTTTTCCATCTCTTTATGTTCTGCTAATACCCTGCAAAACCCACTGACCTCCTGGGACTCTGTGCACACCTCCGTTTGTTCTTCATCAGTTTAAGTTTCAAAAAAGATATATACTTCACCAGAGAGACCACAGTTAACAGAAATGTGTTTCACAGCACAGTCCTGTGCGTAAATTGGATACAACCAAGACTTCACAAAAAAATGAAAGCGCTTCAGGTTCTGATGATAGAGGAGTAATAGCACATCAGTGAGATATTGTGGTTCTTCTGCCACTGTCTAACCAAGGTCATGAAACAACTCCTTTAGTTTATTAATGCTCCTTTCAGTGTACCACATTAGCTCCAGCCTGTGATTCCTGGATAAAGTTATGCTGTATGCAGGACTCCTGTGTGACTTGTGCGTTAAGGTAGAAGCATGTAGTACATGGCTGGCGTACACAGCTGCAGGAAGAATGCTGATCTAAATTTCTTGTGTTCACCCCAAGTTTACTTTATTCTACATACCCTGAATAGTCTGCTTTGCCAACAGTCAACAGAAATGGAAAAATGCAAACACAGCCATTTTTAAAATCTCAACGTCTCATTCACCAATATTTGCACTAAACATGGTTTTATGGTGCAATGAATAACAAGATGCCTACTACCTGCACATTTCAGTGAAGAGTCAAAGATTTTAAGGGCAGAACATGACTTGAAACTAATTCTATTTAACATGTGAAATTCTGTGACTCTTCGTGTCTGCTTGTTGATGCTTATCTAATTTCCTTGCACTAAAGAATTCTGTTATGTCTATTCACACAGAACAAATGGATGAAAGCTTAGCTGTCTTGCAAAGTTAGTTCTGAAATATTTGTGAATTTAAATACTTTGATTTATCTAAGCCCGCACAAAACTGAAAATGTTTTAATTTAATGGTCACATGTCACCATCACACTACGTATATCAGGAAATACTATTATCATGATCAAAACGTTTGCATTTTGGATCTATTGTCTTCCTGTTTTTATTAACAAATATATCAGTGTATAGCCTAGGATCCTAACCTTGACAGCCCTTTCTCATATTAAAGTAATTCAAAATCACTTTATCTTGAATAAGATGTTCAAGATATTCCCTGCAAACTTCTAATTTTAAGCTTCATTTACCCTACAGGGTGAATAACTGGTTAAACTGTTAACTGACTATACAAATACAGCATGGCTTAAACTCAGATTCCTGCAAAGGGAAGTTAGAGACGTTCTCAGTGTCAATAGGCCATGACTTCCACAAAGCTGGTGCACAGTAGCTGAGAGAGTGACCACCCACAGTGACACATTTTTACACTGAAGATGCAAGGAGGCCTACACCAGTGACCTTTCCTGGAGACCAGGAGAATAAGGCTCAGCAATTCAGGATTTAGCCATTCAGAGAAGTTTTTTTGGTCCCAGTTAATAAAGGGCCTCACTAATCCAAAAGCTACAAACCTAACAAGATTCCTGATCCAGCAGCCACTAGGGTTCAGGGAGGAGTTGGGATTTTGCTTCATTTGATGAGGAATTTATGCTGCTTTGAGCACTGTTTGTGAAAGCCCTTGGATACAGAGGCTGTACTCCTCCAGCCTCTGGCACTGCACGCCCTGCAGGCACGGTGTGTTCTGGGAGGGCATGAAGTCACGCAGTCCTACAGCAGTTCGCCTGTGCTATGAACAGCCACTGAGAGGGAAAGACTTAAAAAATTTCACCTGGCCAACATATTAATTCTCCGTCTGCGTCTGAAGCATGCATGCACGCTTCAGCCTGCCGGCAGTCGCAAACATCCTTTTCATATGTATGCATCCCTTCTGCAGGAAGAATTATTGCCAAAAATATAACACGTTATGCAAACAACTTAGTCACCCAAAGAGCTTTATAAATATGCGTAATAAGAAGATAACACAGAGCAATAAAATACACTTTACTGAAGTAACAAGGAAACATATGGCCTTTCCATTCTGCCTTCAGTGCAGAAACAGCACCAGCCTAGTGAACCAGGTCAGCCAGCCCTGCACATTTTTGCATAAGAATTTCACACAAGTATACTATCTAAACTGATTCCTAAGGACGTCTTTTATTACTGAAGTCACCCAGCCAGAAAGCACAATAATGCGCAGTTTCTTTTGGAAGGAGGGGAGTGGGGGGACAGCAGTTTAAGGCAGAGGAGGAGGTTTTCTAATCCTTTGTGGAAACAGGAGAACACTCAGTGAGTGTGTAGCTTGGAGAAATAATAATTTTGCAATTCAGACTTTTGGGGCAGCCTTTGAGACAAGTGCTTTGCAAACTGCTGAAGAACTGCACTGGTTGCCGAAAAATTCAGCATATGTATATATATGTACATGTGTGTATGTGTATAATGTGTCTGTCTGTGTGTGTGTATATATATACACGTATAAATATAAAATCAAATCCTCCTCTTTCTCTGAAGAGTTAGACTGTCTAGGCTGTGGAACAGACCTATATTCCTTCAAGGCTTAATTCAAGATAGTATCCACAGTTATAAAGCAATGAGGAAACCCAAGTACCAGGATTATTTGAGCAATCAGGTATGACACAGTCATGGTTATTTAGAAGTAATCACAGTCCTAGCAATTTACAGATATTACCCCCTCCTCTTTCCAGTGGCATAGAGATAATAGTAAGCCATATATTCTGAGAGAAAGAGAGAGTGTGAGTGAGCGGGCACATGTCTTTTTCCTCATCTCTTACCTGCTTACCCTCAGTTGAAAAGAGGATGAGAGAGTGGGTGCTGACCTGCAATTTCAGAGTAACAATGTTCCTTTACACCATTACACCATCTACATTCTTCAATGGCCCATTAGAATGTCTCTCATTTTAAGCAATTTAATGAAATAACAAATAGAAAACTAGAGAGAAAAATGGGAGGAGGGGTGGGGAACAGCTTTGCCTGAAGAAAACAAGAACAGAACCAAAAACCTTCAGGGACCATAATTACAGTTAAATAGAACAAATGAAAAACAGCGACATCAAATTACACTCCCAGATTTTCTGGGAATCACTTGTGTAAGTGGGACAGATCCAAGAGAGGAGTTGGTCACTTCCTAGACAATGCCCCAGTGAGAGTGAGTGCAGGTGGATGGATGAGTGTGTCAGTGCCTCTGTGTGTGTGCATGTGTGTGCATGTGCCTGTGCTTGTGTTCTCACACACAAGAATGAAGAACTAGAGTGACAGCTAGAAATGCCAAAGGCAATTCAAGAAAACAAAAGTGGAATAACAAGAATGGAAAAGAAATAGCAGAAAACCCCATCAGTGGTGTTGTGGGGAGAAATGGAAACAACTGGAGACTTTTCAGCTGGGTGAAACAGAAGAGGAATTAAAGAATGGAAGCTGGGAAACAGAAAATAGAAGATATTCAGAAGAACATTTCCAGCCATCTTCATTTTATACCCTGTGAATGGCCAGCACCCTTTTGGATATAAACCTAGCTATAATGGCTCTTGCTTATAAAATATTTGTTTCTTTTTTCTGGAGCCCCATGATTGTTTGCTCACTCTCTCTCACACGGGCACACAAAGGAAGCTTCCTGGAATCATTTTCCTGACTCAGGTGAACATCTTATAACCGGAACCAGACTGATGATAGACAAAATCCTAACTTGGGAAGGGAACATCATCTTATATAATCATAATGTCAGTAAATCTAAATTCAAATTTTATGTGACCTGAATCAGAAGTATAAGCTACAATTATTGCCTCCTGAGTGGTGGAGACAAAGAAATCCAGACTGGTTTGATTTAGACCACCTTTAGAATGCACTCCATAATCTTCCTGTTTTCAAGCCATGACCAGATACTCCCTTCCCGACCAGAACAACAAGGCACCAGCTGAAAACAAACTAAAATAGTTAAAATGACAAACAGTACAAAAATATGACACAAAGCCATGCTCTGAGCAAAGGCACCACTTGGGACAAATGAGGGAATAGAAAAAAAAAATCTATTTCTGTTAAATCTCCTAGGCTATGAGAGAGAATTATTCAGTCTCTTGAGTTCAAACACGTTGTTTAATTGTCTTTCCAAATGCCTTTGCAGAGTGATTGCCTTTTCTAGATCTGAAACCCAAAAAGTGAAGGAGGTCCCAAAATGCACAACTGTGGCTCTCACCCTGCAAGCAAATCCTTCACCCTTAATCAAATCTTGTATTAAAATCCAGTCATAGACAGCAAGATTGCTGAAGTTCAGAGCGGCATAGCTGAGTTTACATCTCATCAAGCCCAAACTTTGATTTATCTCCTAAGCTTTTTTAAAGGGTTCCAAACTCAGCTGATGCTTTGCTCCACACAATTCAGCTGTGCTAACCTGGCCTAAACAAAAGGGACCAGCTTTTGGGAGGAGCCACTAATAGACCTGCTGGAGTCTGTCTTTTAACCATTGTCTGTGTGAAAACAGAGATTATATTAGTTTGGTTTAGCATTTCTTTGTCTCAAGTGAAAGCCACTCTATCTCACTAATTGGCCCTCTCTTCCTAAGTAGTCAGCTGATTCTTCTGGTAAAATTGGTTTTTGCTTTGAACTTGGAGAAGCATACAGAAGCAGAAATATCTCTAATCTATATAACAATATATGGCAGTGATATCCAAGTAAATGTTAGTGCTGTATCTGTTTTGCAGATTAGGAAATACTATGTTGCCCAGCCAGAACATGGTGTCATAGTTTGTTATAAGAGTTTTTTGCCTATAATTCTGGTACAGATGATAGCTAAGTATCATAAAGTTGACTGATACTTTAGCTTAAACATTAGGAAGTAAGGCTTCTGTTCAGGGTTTTTTTAATAATCTTCCTTCTAGTAAAAAATTTCTGCAAAGAAATCGTAATAAGAAAAATATAAATGCAAAAAAAAAATTTTAAAAATTTTTTTTCACTGATAGTTCACTTTCTCAAAATGAAGCTCTCATACATGGTACTCTCATTTATAAAGTGGACAGAATTGTCATTCACCACTAGTATTGAAAATTATACACCTTGATGACGTTTTCAAATAATGCAGGTGACCTTTACCAGCTTCTGATTTCAAACTGTTAATTTCTCATGTTTATGTTATCATCCCAAATGAATAATAGTATCGAAGATTTTAACTTAGTGCAAACGTAGAAATTAATTGAGACAATCTTTTGATGAAGGGACCCATGTAGTAGATGTGCTACAGTACAAAGCTTATGATGGTATTGTACAGTGTACAGCAAACTTTCTGAATAGCTTGGTCTGATACCTTCAGGAAATGCTGCTTCTAGAAGGGTGATCAGAAGTAGTCTAGGATGATGCTCAGAGATCTGAAAAGAAATCAAAATTAACAGCATAACAGCTGTCTCTCCAGTTTTCTGAAGAAGAGATGGTGAATGTTGAGATGCTAGTTACTTCAGATCAACATCAATGTAGAAAGAAGTTATCCTTCTACAGCAGTAAGCTGGTGTTCAACTGTCTTCAGTTCTTTCACCTTCACCACACGCCTGCCCATGGTTCTCCTCTCAATCATTCAAAGACAAATGATAATATTTGTGAACCTGAGTATGTGAAAGGGTTTAAAGGACTGTTGGCAGCAGCAGGGTGATGCATAGCCATACGTGTTCAAAGCAGATGAATTCCATTATCACCCATCAGTGCAACTTCCTGCTTCTGTTCTGCAGGTGAATGTGCTCTGGTTTGGTAGATGAAAATTTAGAAGCGGGGGGAGGATATCAGTAGCCTCATCAGTCTACCTGATATGAGCAGGTAGGAGGAGAAGTGACAGTGTAAGGAAGTAATATATGCATCTTCCACAGCACTTCATTGCTTGTTATGGAAACCTTGTTAGCAGACGAAAGTGACAGGTGAAGTTCAGCACTGTAAAAAAACAGCACATACATGGCATGATGACTGCCAAGGCTGAGGAATGGAGCAATCTGTGAACAGGCTTGGAATCCACAAATAAAACGGGTACTGCTTCATTCCTAAAATCCAAAGACAAGCAGTAACATAGAAACTGACATATCAGGAGGATGGAAGAAGGAGAAAGAGAAAATATATAGACATTTGAGCCTATGGCCTGTAACATCAGTGGGTACTAAGGAAAAAAAAGCTAAAGACGAAGCATAACATGTCACCATCCACTGCTTACATCACATTCATAGTAAATACCTTTCCCACAAATAGAAGGCTTCTGAGACTACCCATGACTAATTCCTAATGCTGTGATGCTAACCTTGGGAGTATTATGGAAATGGTTGCAGTGGACACCAGTTCCAGAATATTCAGGGAGGGAGCAGAAACAGCTTTGCTTCACCACTGTCTGTCATGGTCTTATTTTTAAACCAGCTGCAAACTATTTCAGATACCAAAGTAATTTAGGGAAGTCCCAGCAGTCCACGGCATGAAGGAATAGTTCCAGAAAAAGGTCTAGTATAAGCTGTGTGACTATCTGCTGTTCCTGTCATACAGGAGACATCTGAAAAGATCCCTTACAGAGGCATAATCTTTGCAAGTCAGAGGCACCTGTTTGTCTGAGTCATGGTAAGAAGAAAGCATACTGTGCAAGACCAAGATTTACTCCTTTACTTTTACTCTTCTCAATTCATAATCCTTTTCCAAACTTGAAATTTAATTTGCATAATTTCCTGTTCCAATGAGTTTTGAGGATTAATTATACCTCTGAAAGGGATACAAGCAGTTTTGACATAAATGGTATGAAGGAAGATAACGTGAGAACCTGAAAACTTCTGATCTTCTCCTGTGACCTAAGTACAAGCATTAGCCAGTGTGATACACTGCAATCTTCTGCAAATCTTCCCATTTCAGGTTTGCATCTAGTCATGCATTTTGCTTGTCTTGCATCTCAGGTTCATCAGGAACCTCTTGCTTTCAGTTTGAGGGAAAATAATATTTTCTAAACATTGATATTTCTTTCTTTACCTTTGATAACTGACAGTGAAATATTACCATTAATCTGTATATGGAGAGATAACAAAGATTATCTCAGATGTTGCTTAGTGAAACTTATTTAGGAAATTTTGGTTTATTCATCGTGACCTCTTCTGGCCAGATTCTCAATTATTTGGTACCACCTTCTAACAGCAAGCAGAACCACAGCCACACAGAACCCCCTCTTAATGTTAGGCCCGCATACTTCTCTCGAAACACATTAAACATAATGAGGAAATGTACCACCCTCACATTCTCCCACAGTCTATCTGTTCCTCAAGCTTTTCACAGATAATTTTGATGGTCCTTCTCTGCACTTTACACGCTGCACAGTTCACTCTGTGTTTTTGAGAAGAAGTTGGAAAAAACACTTGCTACCAGCAGACAGACAGCTGTGACTTGGCAGTTGCACTAACTTGGGGGAAGCTTTCTTGGCATCTGTCAGCTGAGGACCTGGCCTCATATTCAAGGTCTAGAGACCTCACCTGAAGCCTTCTAGGTAGTCATCAATAGATAGTGTTACAATGTCTATAGCTGGTGGCAAAGTGACCCATCAATCTGTGAAATCAAAATAACGTGAATTTTAGATGATTATGTGAGATACAGATAATTATGTTCCAATCTGCATTGCTTCTAATGGTAATTATAAGTATTAACATGCTATTATCATCATACTGTAACAGTGTTGATGTAGTATTACCAATATTATGGGTTTCTACTGAGAAGACAGCTGAAATGGATGACCTCTAATCAAGAGGGAGACCAAACAGTCTTACTGTGCTGTAGGAGAAAAAAATGTGGAAATTTGAATTATTTCAAATCCAGGTTGCTTTTAAAATTCTGTACAACAAAGTAATGGGGATTTCTTTACTCTCCCTCTCCTCTTTCTCTCCTCTCCTCTCGTCTTCATTCCTCTCCCCAAAATGATCTCCACAGTTATTTCTTCCCATACAAAGTCCCCAGTGAAAGATATCTCATCTGAGACATTTGTGTTTTGTCTAATAGTTCAGGGCCTCCCTGAAGTTGCCATGCTTCAGCAGATGACTGTCCATCTGCTGACCTATGGTAACTGTCTCTGAACTTGCTTTCAGTCTACAGCAGGGACTAAGCTAGTTCAACTTTGCACAGTGCATGGTGAGGACAAATATCCTGGCTGCAACAAATCCTGTCAAAGTGATTTCCATGCCAATGGAAAGATTCCTAGTTTATTGGTTGTACCCTGTCTCTGCCTACCTGACTGGTCACCAGACTGAGTACTATGAAAACTGTCAAGTAATGAGCCTGCATCTGAGTTGATTCACATGTCACCAATGGGGAACAAGAAAACTAAAATGTTTTGTTGTCCTTGAGGTATCCAAAATTCATGAGTAAGCCCACCCAAAGGCCTTCACAGGTCAAATTTTTGAGTTCTTTACAACCACTGGGATAAGAAACAGACTTACTTTTTTTTTTTTTTTCTTTTAATTGCAAGCAGAGACGATCCTGTTTCCACAGCAAAATCTTTGAATTTGCAACACTAGATTCACTCTCTGCAGGATAAGCATCAATTGACATATCATTGAGAGACACCTCATTTCCAGCAGACTTTGCAGAGACCATTCCAGACTTTCTTAGACTGCAAATCCCACTGCATCTGTAGTGTGTCAATGAGCGGAACCAGTAGCAGTTGGAGCAGTCATTGGTAAGGCATGGGCTGGTCATTGAGAGTCAGGCAAACAAACCACTGTGTATCACCTACTTCTGTGGTCTAAGCACTGTTGCTATTTTCCTCTCCCTTTCTTGTCTAGTAAACTGTCCTTTTCCCAACTTATGAGTTTTACCTTTTTCTTCTGATTCCCCTCCCCATCCCACATCGGGAGTAAAGGGCGGGGGGAGTGAGTGGCTATGGTTTTTAGCCATAGACTGGGGCTAAACCATGGAACAAACATGGGACAACTTTGCAGATAGTAATGCCAAAACTTGTTCTTGGTTAGTCAAACCTGTGAAATTTTCTGAATTTTCTAAAAATGGCTATTTTTTGGTAATTCCCCATGGATTCTCTTCCCCCAAGAATTTTACTCACCCCTCCTTTGGGGGCTGGCATTGACTCTGAGACCACTAGAAGAACACCATTCCTCCAAACATTACCTCCAAGAAAAGTAATTTTCCTTGTAGAAAACAGGTTGCACAAGTCTAAGGAGACCTAGAGAAAACGAAGTTGTTTAGGAACTGCTTCTCATTTTGCAAGACTGGTTAGCAGCATGCTTGATTTTTTAAATTATTATTATTTCTGTCACTTGCTGCAAGTAGTAGCCTCTGCAGTACAAGTACTTCAGGCTTTTTGCACAGCTTTAAATACAGAGTCTGACAGTTTTATTTAGGTTGAATAATACCTTACTGTGTAATCACACTGAAACCAAGTGTCACAGAGACATATCTCCAGGACCCTCCTGTACCCACACAACTTGCCTCCCATTTAGCTCTTTGCATTTTCCCACTTAATGTGTATGGGGAATTAGGGGTAGGAACAGTCAAGAGCACCAGTGTGCTGTACCTGGACCCAATGACCAAACAGTACAATTAAGCTGATTTCCTGTCATCAAGATGACAGGATGTCACCCAGTGCCACCCTTCTGTAAACTGCATATAGTTGTTACATCCATGTATTTGACCAGCTTTTTCTGCTCTGTATACTGTCCACTGTCTGAGCAAGATGAGTCCCTGGGAAATGGAGATAACACTAAGAGAGTGTGTGCTCTGCTGGTACCAGTACTACCAGCTGAGACCAAACCCAGTAGGACTAGACCTTATTAACACAGATCAGACACTCAGCTGCTATAAACCTATTGCAACCTATGCCTATAAACTTACAACAGTGAGATAAGATTTTCCACTTCGTTAGAACTGTCTAAGGAATAGAAAGGGAAAATAATTTTTAGCTCACAATGGAAGTGTATATTATTGGCTTCTTTGGAAACAAGACAGCAGTAGTAATATTAAACCAAAAAAAGGGCAAACTTGAAACCAGTGAAATCTGCATAAACCTTCCAGTGTACAAAGTGGATTACTTTCACTTAGCTTCAACTGAACATGGTGTTATACCAATATATGCCCTTTGCTGACAATGAAAAGAGAACATAAACATTGGTTTACACAATAGTCTACCAGATGTAACCATCGAAAATGCGTGACAGCACCTCTGGTCCTAGGGGTAGTGATAATCATCTAAAGGAACATCTGCTATTTCATCTTGGGGAAAAAATTGATCACTCTTCCCAGAGATTGCACTAAAATGTACATATTTGTTTCAAAAACCTGATTTACTGACTGAGCCAAATCTTCAGATGGTGTACGCTGGCAGAGTTCTGCCAAAGTCAACGGAGTCGTGCTGATTTATACTCACAAAGCACCGAATCTGTTGTAGACAAATATGGACAGAAGCCTCCTTCTCCTATATCCCCTACACACTGTGGTGTTTATTGTCTGACAAACTGTTTGGGGACATACAGACTACTAGAATGCCACTTCAGCTACTGCATGCCAAGATCCCCAGGTTGGCAGAGACTTGCTGACAACCTACAGCACGCTTTAAATGATAGGCCTGTGCAGCACAGTTGCAGTCCCAGAAATGTATTCTCTTAAACCAGACAGAATGAAGATCTGAAGTCATGAATGCTCTCCGTATAGCACTCCAGCAACCACAGGCATTTTGAGGCATTTCTGTGGGGCAACTACAATCCAGTGAATATCCCAAGGAAAAGCAGGCACAGGTGAGATTCTGAATCTTCTGATGCTGAGAAAATACCTTCTTCACAGGCACACACAAAAACAAACCCTGTCTCTAACTCTGGCCATGGATAAATTGCAAAATGTCATCTTATTATTATAATTATGGAGATCCCAGAGGGTACATATAATTGAATTAAGGGGTGTCTCTACTTGCATACTTAGTGGCTGTAGAGCTGTCTTCAACTTCAGTCTGTGGTCCCATAATCAGTGTCCAGAACATGCACAAGACGCCCCTTAATTCAGTTTTAAGTAGCCCTTGGGGAACCATAGAATTAAACAGTATCATAAGGTTCTAAACATGGTCTGTACAAGGGCTAATTCCATGCTCCCGCTCAATAGAGAATTTCTCAGCCTCATCAAAGTTTTATGCTAAAATTTTGGCTAATATTTTGAAAGCATGTTACTTCATTTGACCTAAATGACTTTTGCACATGTTCATTTCCATTTTACTCTATCAGCCTGTTTAACATAATAGCATATTAACAGTACATTTGAAAGAAGAGTTGGTGGTTTGGAGTCAGTCCAAAGCAGTCACAGCAGCAGGAGAGAGCAATAAGAGTTCTGAAGAAGAAGGAAAATCAGACTTGAGTCCCCATTACTGCTTTGAAAAATGCAAATATCCCTGTGCACAGGGGATGTTTTGGCATAAGAACATAATGTTATTTGTACCAGATTACCAGATTATTTCCAGAGAGATGGTTGGTGCCTGAGAAGACTAGACTGCTATAAATGGCTCTTTACATCTGAAAAGTGTTAATGAAACAAATACTTGAAATTATTATGTCTTTTAACATGTTTTCAAGTAGTATATTTTTATACAGTATTGTCATATACCGTTACATATATCCATTCAGCAATAGACATGATTAGTAGAACGCCAATACTATTTAACTCATATTATTAAATTTTGTTTTTTATAACTGCCAAACCAAAACCACTTATTCCATAATTTTCTATGATGATTATCTGACTCAGGTTAATGTATTTAATTTTTTTTATTGAATGCAGAACAGCTCAGTCATTTTCAAAAGTGAGGCTCCAGAAAACATATTCTTTCATTGTCAACTTCAAATAAAATTCTGATTATCTTTTAACAGAGATGCTATGATTAGAAAGAGAGTGTTGACACTCACCAAAGAAGATGAATATGTGGGCTTATGACAAAAAGAGTGAAGCTTCGCTATTTTGCTGAACGTTTAAGACAGAGTGTTCATTTACTTATGAGGAAGTAATTTTTCATAAACTTAAAATGGAAACATTTATTTGGGTTGGATAACCCAAGAAATAGAAAAATTGAAGTGAATTTGAGACATCTGTATTTATTTGAGACTTGCAGATGTTGACTAGCATCAGGTCATGAAGCAAAACTGAAAGTGTGCCTGGATGGAGCTTGCCAACAATACTTGTTCTGTATGGAAAGCCCTATTTAAAATAAAATAAAATATTAAATTAAATTAAATTTTTTAAAATTTACTAAGCCAAGCTGAGAAAATGTTTTCTGCAAAGGTCCTCTTTACACTCCAGCTAGAAAGTACTGATTACAAGGAAAAGCTAATACTTCTAGCTGGGTTTACAACAGGTTACTCTCTGACCTCAGCTTCTTCTATAAATCCCAAACAACATCATGAAATTGTGATTCAACCAAGTGGCATACTTCTGCTAAAGGATCCTATATGAAGGTCTTGTTTGAACTGTGGACAGCTTGAGAGCAGCTGCCCAGTGCAGCATAACTCAGGCAAATGACACTAACAGGCCATTGAACCCAGCTAGAAATGCCTGTGAGGCACAAGGGCACAACTGGGCTCTATTTCTTCTTTTGAACCAGCAGAGTATGAAATAGGCAAGGTACCATGAAGCTTGCAGAGTCTAGCCCAGGGGTCATTGTTAAACCAAGGATCTTTGAAGACCAGAAGCTCCATGCTGCTCTGTGAACCACAGAGCAACCTTTGGCAATCAAAGTACCCAAAGCCTCAAAAATGAACAGGCTGGGACAGCGGATGTTGCAATGAGAAAAGGGACATTGCCACTATTTTAGATACATATACAACTAGGAAATTAGTCAAGCAAGAGCCTCTATGTGGTCCTAGGACTATATGCAATGGAAGAAGGAAAACAGTTTTCTGTTGAGCTCACCTTCAAGAATGAGAGAGAATTAGCATGCACAAATATATATGAATAAGAGAGCAAGATAAACATCAAAACTCTAAGTACAGAGACAGAATTTTTATTTGTATTTTGCTATTTGGAAGAATATCAGCATGGTCATATCAGCAAAATGCCATAGGGAAGTGTTTGCGAGTAGCTGTGCTGTAGTTATAACATTATTATGAAGAGTTAGATACTTCCTTACCACATTAAAAGGACCTATCCAGATTGTTATTCTGTCTTAAATGTGCAGGCTTGGTAGATAACACCTATGTGAACGAGAATGAGTATATATAAACCTATCCCTAGATCCTCTCAGAAAACACTGCGCACAAGGCCTTGTTGCTGTGGAACGACAATCGGGGCTACCTCAGCACTGCTTATCAGTTTCTAACCCATTCCTTTGTACAGGAATCAGAACACAGGAACATTACAGATGGTCTCTCCCAAAGGAACAACTAATTGCAAAAGGGGAATTCTTTTCCTGTCAGTTTTATTACTTAAAATATATGGGCAAACACACCGTCTTCTTTTGGTTGCTAAGAGATCTTAAATTCAAGGCACTGAAATGGTATAGTGAGGGCCATAGCTCTGTGGTGTATTGCTAGTTGTCCCACATGTGCTCATGTTATACTGACTAAGCTCTAGAGCTGGTCAGACGTTTTCTTTTGACACAATAATTTTTCCCTAGGAAATTCCACAGAATCTGCTCAGAGGTTACACTGACATCGGCATAAAATACTCAAGGAATAGTCTTGTCTGCAACTTCTCAACAAACCGTTGTGAAGGAAACACAGCTCCATGAATCCTGCCTGACTCTTGTTTTAAAATCCCTTATCACAGTCACTAAAAGCCAAGGTTTCAGGTGCTCTTTTTTATGTGTTGCTCTACCCAGTCCAGCTCTCAGCATCAAAAGATAAACAGGGACCTGAAGATCCACCTACCAAAGAGAAAGCAAAGGTTCATTTTGTTTCTGTCCCATGCTATGGTAAATTGCACACATTTCCTTATCTCCACACAAGCTGAATGCAACCAGAGCTACCAGAGTCAAAATGGGAAGGCTGGCTGCCACCTCAAGGCCAACATCTGCTTTCCTCTACCTCTCCTCTCCTTTGTGTGAGCAAGTTTCCACCTGTTTAGGCCAGCAGGAAATGTGGCAAGCAGATCACCAGGCATGTGAAGGGAGAGACAAAGGCTAATGTAACTGTATGTGACAGTCACAATTGTTTGTGACTTGAAGATAGTCAACAGCAGTCAGCAGCAGTGAGGAAGTGCAAAGGTCACAAAATTCACACTGCTAGTTGATGATTGCAGAAGGTGTGAAAAATAAGGAGCATTTGGACCTAATTAAGCAATAAGAAGAAGCAGAGTTCTGGTTTTTGGTTGAGATAGATAGAGTAAATCTTCACAAGAAGCTGGGAGGGGGCACAGCCAGGACAGCTGACCCAAACTAGCCAAAGTGATATTCCATACCATATGACATCATGCTCAGCATAAGGGAAGGTTGGGGTGGAGTGGGCTGGTGAGGAGGGATTGCTGTTCAGGGACAAACTGGGCATTGTTTTCTGGGTGGTAAGAAAGTTGCATTGCATCTCACATGCTTTGTACATTCTTTTATTACTAACGTTATTTTCCTCTTCCTTTGCTGTCCTATTAGACAGTCCTTATCCCAACCCATGAGTTTTAATTTTTTTCTTTCAATTCACCTCCCCATCCCTCAGGGGGTGAGGGAGGGGAGGACTGAGCGGTGGCTGTGTGGTGCTCAGCTGCTAGCTGGAGCTAAACCACAACAGTTCTTTTTGGCACAAAGGTGGAAGTAACAACAGATCTGACCAGAGCATGTTAAAACAAAGTTGTTGTAAGTATTTATTGTATTTAAACAGTCACTGGGAACAATGGTGTTTTGTTTGTTCACATGGCTGTGGTATGTAAACCCACACTTGCTGTATGTATTCCCTGTATTACTGTTTGTCACCTCAGGGAGAGGGATCAGGAGTCTCATTTTATTGTACTGTGTAATATCAACTTAACTTAACATTACTGGTCATGAGATTAAGCTGGTATTTGTATGTGGCATTTCTGCCATGCCCATACCTCGTATGACATCTCTTAGATTAATAATCGCACACAATCTGGGGAAGGTGTGGAGGGGTGTTTTCTGCCACGCTTTCACCTCCACTTTTTCCTTCAGGCTGGTTGCAGCAGCTTTTGAGAATTTGGGATGTTCATCCCTTGGGATGTTCAAGCCAGCATGCTCCTAGTGCTGTGTCTCCTGAATGTGCTTCAAGTCTTGATAGAAAAAATTGTTTTAAGAATATCACCCAGAGATCTGCCCCAAGTCTGGGTAGTCACAGGTAGCATGGCATATTGGAGAATATGGACAGGTATTTAAATTCATACATCCAATGCTTTGGACCCTGCTGAAGTGATAGAATATTTGAAAGGAAAATGCTGTGGCCTGGCATGTCAGACCCACAGGCATATAAGGCTCTAGTAGACATCAGTGCACAGTACCTTAATGCCATCAGACCATGAAGGGTCAGAACCCATCTGTATTTTAGAGTGACCCAACAGCTGACAGTCTTGGAGACCAAAGTAAGTCTAACTGGGAATGAGTGGCAAAAACACACCACTGTGTTTGGCCCAGAGGCTCCATGCATCGTTGGCATAGACTTCCTCCAGAAAGGGAATTTTAAGGACTCAATAGAATACCGGTGGGCTTTTGAAATAGCTGCCTCAGAGATGAACAGCTGTCTTTCTTGCCCAGTGTCTCAAAGGAACCTTCTTTTTTGGTGTTGCTGAGTGTCAAAGAAAAACAGGTGCCAATTGCTACTGCAGTGGTGCACCAGCAGCAATGGATCAAATCACCAACCAAGACTGTTGCTGATCCACAAGCTGATTTGTCAACTGGAGACATAGGAAGTGATCAGCACAACTCATTCACCCTTAACAGTCTCATATGGCCAGTATTGAAGTCTAATGGAGAGTGGAAACTGCCAGTAGACTGCCACGGCTTGAAGGAGTGGTGCCATGCCAGACACACTGGAACTGGAATCAAAGGCAGCCAAGCAATACACTACAATTGATACCACAAATGCATTTTCCTCAATCCCTTTGAAGGCAGAGTGCAGGCCACACTTCGATTTCACTTGTCATGGGGGGCATCCACTACACCAGGAATGGACTGTTCCAGGGGTGGAAACACAGCCTCACCATCTGCCATAGGCTGATCCAGACTGCTCTGAAACAAGGGTGGAGCTCTGGAGCACCTGCAGTTCATTGTATGGGGCAATACAGCAGAAGTTGTCTCTGAGAAAGTGAAAAAGATAGTCCAAATCCCTCCAAAGCTGAATTTGCCATAAAATGAAATAAGGTCAGGGAACCTGCACAAGAGATGCAGGTTTTAGGAGTAAAGTGGCAAGGTAGACATTGTCAGATCCCAATGGATGGGATTAACAAAATAATGGCCAAGTCTCCTTTGTTTAAAAAAAAAAAAAAGGAAGCACAAGCTTTCCGAGGCTTTGTCGGTTTCTGGCGAATGCATATTCCAAATTACAGTCTGATTATAAGCCCTCTTTGTCATGTAACCTGGAAGAAGAACAATTTCAAGTGGTGCTCTGAGCAACGACAAGCCTTTGAATAAACTAAACAGGAAATAGTCCATGCAGTAGCCCTTGGGCCAGTCTGGACAGGATCAGATATCAAAAGTGTGCTCTACATCACAGCCAGGGAGAATGTGCCTTCCTGGAGTATCTGGGAAAAAGCACCCAGGAAGACTTGAGGTTGACCCCTCAGGTTTTGGAGTTGTGGATACAAGACTTCTACACTCCAACTGAAAAGGAGATATTGGCAGCATATTAACAGATTTGAGCAGCTTTGGAAGTGGTTGGTACTAAAGCCCAGGCCCTCCTGGCACCCTGACTGCTGGTGCTGGGCTGGATGTTCAAAGCCAGGGTCCCCTCCACATGCCATGCAACTGATGCTACATGGAGTCAGTGGGTCACACTGATCACACAATGGCCTTGAATAGGAAACCAGTCACCCAGGAATTGTGGAAGCGACTGTGGACGGGCCAGAAGGCCAAGATTTCAGAATGTCGCCAGAGGAGGAGGAAGTGACACATGCTGAAGAGGTCCCACTGTGTAATAAACTGCCAGGAAATGAGACACTGTGCCCTGTTCACAGATGGGTCCTGTCACATTGTGGGACAGCAGTATCTAATGAGGGGGAACTGGCTGGGGAGAAGGGATCACTGCTAGGCATAAGGGACAAGCTAGGTGTCAGTTTCTGGGCAATGAGCAAATTGCATTACATACCACCTGCTTTGTGTATTCTTCTATTAGTATTATGATTTTCCTCTTCCTTTGCTATCCAATTAAACTGTCCTTACTCCAACGCACAAGTTTTACCTTTTCCTTCTGATCCCACTACAAGAAATAAGAGAATACATCTCCAAAATAAGGAACATCTCCCTGTAAAATTCTGTTCTTCAATTGGATGCTGTGACTTTCCCAGATCTGTGACACAACCGAACGTTGACTTTGAAACAGCCATACCTGATGTCTATTCTCACTGTGATACCTGTTGGCATCAGATTCTACCTACCTCAAATTACTATGCATAAAAGGGAGACATGGGGAGATGAGGTCAGCTTCCTTCCTCTTTCCTGGCTTAGGATATTTTTTCTAAGGTACTGTTGGAAATGGGAAGTTGCACAGGTAGAGAAAATGTATCACAAGGGCCTCTGTCACCATTACAAGCTTCTAAAGCTGTGTTATTTCTGAAAACATAGTCTCTTTGCAAAATAAACACTTAACTGCACTTAAGCTATCAAAACGTAGGAAAAAAATAAATCTATAGAGATGACCATCAAGAATAAGTAACAAACGGCTTGTGCTGACCTTCAGCTTAGGGTATTAGTGCTGTCCAGTATGAACAGGAGATCTGCAGGTGCACTTCTGCCTGGCAGAACCAGAAATGTTGAGCCATGTTTTCTAAATGTAGAATACTTCCATGCTACAAAGGTCAACAAAAATTACTGGGGCATGAGCAAGTGAAGGTTATTACTACACTTACTATCACATTTTAAGTTGCCATAATCACAGAATCACACAGAATCAAAAAATGTTAGGGGTTGGAAAGGTCCATGAAAGATCATCTAGTTCAAGCCCCCTGCCAGAGCAGAATCACCTAGATTAAGTCACACAGGAATGCATCCAGGTCGGTTTTGAATGTCTCCAGAGAAGGAGATCAATGGTCTAGAGCATTCTATATCACTATAGCGCATACTAAAGCAATGTAGAGAAATTGAGAAGCACCTTGCTAGCCACTTCTCCTAAAGTATCCTTCTACATTGTACAGAAGTACAACAGAGCAGCTTCATTTCTGCTTCAGTTAACAATTAAGGCAAAAAAAAAAATTAGAGGATAGAAAAGTCATTCATATTCTTCATCTTAATTTCTTCTATCAGGAAGCCTAATACACTAAAATCATCAGTTTATAACATGACTGATGTCTGTTTTCTGGAGCTGCTATCTCCAGCTGGCAACAGCTTTTCAACACATTCACTGTTTAAAATACAACACGCACAAAAATAAGTCCTCTATTCCTTTGCAACCATGCAGCAGCAGTAAGGTCACAGGCTGTAGAGACTGAATTGAGACCAGAATTTGGCCAAAAGACTGGCCAAAATCACTGATTGAATGCTGCATATTGCACAAATACCAAATTATTCTCAGACAGGCAGATGCATGCACTAAGGTTCTGTCTGGGGGATATGTGAGGCACAGTTTGGCTAGCACATGCTTCTGAGTGTTGCAGACCAGTTGCATTAACCACATCTGCAACCTAAAAGCACAACACAACTCTTGGCTTTCTAGCCTAGTCTCCTGTAACCTTGCCCAGTTTGGATGACATCATGAGTCTACTGTCATGGATTAATATAAAACTATGGTTTGGATCCTTCACTCAAGTTGCTGTTGTATTTGCCACTGTTTCTCCATATCGCAAGCCTCTGCAGGGTCTGGAATGTCTTCCATATGTGCAGCATATGAAACTCATAGCAAAGTTAGTTTCTTAACTCAGAAGAAACTGAGTTGACAGCTAAGAAGAATTGCCCAGTGTTTTCACTGACAGCTTTTGCAATCACCATTTGGGATCTCCCCAGATTTTTCTAATGGAAGGTTTTTTTGATGCACTGATTCCTTACATATAACCTGAAGATGTGCAAATACTCTAACAGCGAATGGCGCTGTACAGTTTGTTTTAATATACTTCTAAAAAATGCAGTCAGCTGGTGACATTTCAGCAAACAGATGTTGACCATTATACAGGGAGCACAATGGGAGTGTGCATACACATTCACATGCATATTTCCTACACATGCACAAAGACCTTGTCCTCAAAGCTACACAATCACAGAAACCTCAGTCCTCACTCCTAGCATATGCCACAGGATTATAAATGATCATTCCTTGAGGAACACCCTGAAAGACTATAGTACATAAAATTATCATGATACTTCATGAGTCTTTATTTTGTTCTGTCAGCAGTATTATTCTTCTTAGGAAATGTAGCTTCATTCATCAAACCTCATTACCCAACATTTATATATACTTCTAAAAAATATATTCAATGTCTCTAAATTAAATTAGCAGAGCTTAGAAAGAATGTATTAAAAAAGACATTTCATAAGTAATAATAATTTTAAAAAAATATTACAAAGAGTCTTCTTCACCAAAAAATCTTTAGTGAGAATTGAGTAATCCAGATCACACTACATAGCACTGACCATAAGATAAGAAGAGAGACCTCCAACAGCATTTTTAACATCAAGAAGAGAAAACTTTTCAAGTCACAAAATGTTCTTACGTATCTTTGATTTTCACTTGAATTGCAATCCAGGAATTAAAAGAAGTTTTTGAAAAATGCCCTTGATCTTAACCCTAGGCAGATATATAAATAGACTGACATGGATGGTAACAGCGTAACCAAAAGATTACATTATTTCATAGAGCTGCTAAGCCCTTCACATGTCAAAAACTTTCAAAGTTTAAATGAACACCTTGAAAAATTAATTTCTTCGCAGTTCCTTATGAAATGGTATCTTTTTTCCCTTTAATAGACTGGTTTTTTCTCTCCCAAAGAGAACATTTGTCACATATATCATCACCCACCAAAGTCCTTTCATCCTTCTTTTGGTCCTTGACAGATATATAGGGTCTATATGGGTATTTATAAATCAGGAAATACTACTAAGACATGAATTCTAGAAACCACAGCTGACATTCAGCAATTCTTTCCACCACTGCAGCTCCAGACTTACCCTTTGCCAATGGTAAAGGCAAAATCCTGGCTCTGTTGAGTCAATTGCTGAAATAAAAAAGAAGCCTTTCAGACTTAAAAGAATTTGAAATTCATGCCATGGGAACATCCTGTACATGTCAGTCTGAAACACACCCCACTTGCCCATTCCTGTGCAACGACATTGACATCAAGACCACCATTCCTGAATCAAACTTGTGTGTAAAAAACTAGGATCAAATATTTATTTTCTTGGTTTCTGATTTCTCTATATTTAAAGCCACCTTAGTATAGTTCCTTAGTATATTTATGGTGCCCTAACCCTAAGACTATTACCCCAAACTAGGTATTACATGAAATCAGGAAGTAAGTGTAGTAGGTGGATCTGTCTTTACAGTCTGATTTGCATGCATTTGGTCAGGCGTAAAAAGCATCAAAGAGGGAACTGTCAGAGTATTATGAGATCATCTAACCAACCAAACCCTTCTAGAAAGTATTATTAATATCATGCTTTCAAATATTCAGTTTAAAATTAACTTGCAATGAAAACCCAGGGCAAAATTGTGCACTTGGTGATTTCTTGCACAAATACCCAAAATCTGATTGTAGAAAGTGAATGGGAACATTCCATGACCATTATTGAATTAAAACTGACTCTAGAATTTCAATGAATACTCACAGACCCCTTTTCCCATTTGCTCTGGTATGCACATACCACTCATTCTTGGCTCATAATTGTAGAGCTGAGCACATTAGACATGGTGACTACTAATCATAGTTGGTCTTTGAATATCTCTAAATTATAGCCTAGGCCATGAATAACCAAAAATGACTATGATTTCAGAAATTTTGAGCTGTACCTCTTGAAGTGTTTATACCTTTCAAAAAGATTTGCTGAGAATGAAGTGCCCCCCATGCACATAAGAACAAACTGCCTGCCTTAGAATTTGACTTAAGTACATTTTAAAAACATTAAGCCCATTCATTCCTAATTCAAAATACCCTTTCAGTAGTTTCCAGTCTAACTAGTAGTTTTCTGCACTACTTAAAAAAACCAAGTACCACAAAGTTTCAAGGTCAGAATAAACTGCTTAATATTTAGATGAAGTCTGTATGCAAAAGGTGATTTCATTTTACCAAGAAACCCTGATATCATACTTAATGGTGCCAACTAAACAAAAGTATTTCATCCCGTAGAGGACCTGTCTGTCCAACAAGATGTTTCTGAAGTAGCAATGCTCTGTCATACATATGCACATATGGACTCTGAAGCCACCGTCTTGTAAACAGACTTTAGAAATTTTCTCCCAATAACCAATGAAGAAAATCATGTTTACAAGATCAGTTTCTTTGCTTTGGGACTGTAAGCAGGTTTCTGCACCAAGTTTGAGCACTAGTAGAAAGGAAGAGATTTTTACATATATACTGAAATTATTCAGTCCAGAATTCTAACTTTTTATTCTAAACTTTTAATGAAGTAAAAAAAAAAAAAAGAGGGAACAGGTCAGCATATTAACAACAGATGATAAATGCCTAATATAACAATCTCTGTTTGAAAGGTGACAAACATCTAGCTTCAGATTGTAATGAGAAAGCTCAACCATTTCAATATTTAAATTCAGAAAGAGCAGATTGTTAGTTGGAGAATGCAGTTTAATCTGTCTTTGGCTAAGGTTCTATTATAATTAATTTAGGGGCTTAAGTTCAAGACTATGTGAAAGCAATGAATATTTTCCAATGAGAAGATTTTTCTAAATCACTTCTGTGTGATGCCTAAAAACTCCAAAATTACCATGCTTTTATGTGTAAGTAAACTGCTGTACAATTTAAATATAAACTAAACCTGTCCTGGATGTGCACCAAGGTATTATGAAGAAAAGAGGAGACAAGGCACTGCTGCTTCTCCACAAGAACAAATCCTTCTCTTGGTCAGATAGGCCCCCAGAAGAGCAGAGCCCATAGAAATGAAATCAGCAAAGCTCATATTCAGACGTCTGTCAGTTCCATTTTTTCTTTGCCAAAGCGAAAGAAATCATGGCCTTGCTGAGGACTTGTCTGCTAACTTGTTTCTGTATACAGTTATTGCACATGAACTTTGTGTCTTCTCTTTGTTCAGAATTATTTCCTTTTTTTCTGTTAAAAAAGACTTTATACTTTCAGGTAACAATAACCACTTCAAAATAACTATCTGTGATACTCATAGCTACATACAAGAGCAGCCCACATGTTAAGGCGGGTTGGCTTTCTAAATGCTTAGCCAGAAAGTGTGTTTTGCAACTTCCGCTAAGCTTTAGGAATTTTGTAACTCCTAAATTATCAGAGCCTTCTGACTGATCAGTAAGACCATCCATTCTGAAAACAGAGCTGTCAGGATTACTATGCCATTATTTGTCCTACCCCACTACCCTAAAACTGAGTCAAGAAAACCAAAATTATCCCTATCAGAGGTTCATTAAATCCTTTTCTTACAACCTTCCACTGATGAAGACTCCCGAAGAGTTATAATCTATTCCTAGCAGATTTCAGCAGCAGTAAGAGGAATTTTTTAAGACTCTGCAGGCACCCAAGTAAAATACTAAAAAAAATTTAGAATTAGTGTGTTTGAATTGCAGCTCCATAATGTGAGTTTTGCTCACCCTAGTTTCATAACTTATGTATCTGCATATGTTGCTCTGTGTGTGTTAGCGTAAACTGGGCTGGTTGAAAATAAAAGCTTTTTTCTGCAAATGGGTTTAAATCTGTTACCACTTCAAAAAGTTTTAGAATCAATTACGGAAAGCACCGTAATTGATTTTCAAAACTTACATAAAATTTATTATGCAGGAAAATACCAAGGTTTTGGTAAAGTGAAATTTTGAGAAATATTTTGTTATAGGCAAAAGAATAAAATTGAGAGATAGATACAAACTTTTTAAATTAAAATATGGACACTAATTTTCCCCAAGTTATGAAAACCACATTTACTAACAAAAAAGAATACAACAATAGGTCTTTTCATTAAGAATGACCACCATCTGTTTTGTGTATTGAAAGGAGATTACTCCGATGAAGAAGTAAGTGGTCATAGCAACAGTTCAACAGAATCACAGAATCACAGAATTGTAAGGGTTGGAAGGGACCTCGAGAGATCATCGGGTCCAACCCCCCCGCCAAAGCAGGCTCCCTAGCTCATAGTGCTCAGATAGGCGTCCAGGCGGGTCTTGAATATCTCCAGTGAAGGAGACTCCACCACCTCCCTGGGCAGCCTATTCCAGTGCTCAGTCACCCTCACTGTGAACAAGTTCTTCCGCATGTTGGTGCGGAACTTCCTATGCTCCAACTAGCAGCCATTGCCCCTTGTCCTATCCCCACAGACCACTGAAAAGGGGCTGGCTGACTCCCCCTGCATCCCCTGCTTCAGATAATTATAAACTTTGATTAGGTCCCCCCTTAGTCTTCTCTTCTCAAGGCTGAACAGTCCCAGCTTACTCAGCCTTTCCTCATAGGGGAGATGCTCTAGGCCCTTAATCATCCTCGTAGCCCTTCTTTGGACTCTTTCCAGGAGATCCCTGTCCTTTTTATACCAAGGAGCCCAGAACTGGACACAATACTCCAGGTGGGGCCTGACCAGGGCAGAGTAGAGAGGGAGGATCACCTCCTTTGACCTGCTGGCTACACTCCTCCTGATGCATCCCAGGATCCCATTGGCTCTCTTGGCCACCGAGGCACACTGCTGGCTCATGGCCAACCTGTCATCTACCAGGACCCCCAGGTCCTTCTCCACTGAGCTCTTCTCCAGCAGGTCATCCCCCAGCCTGTACTGATACAAACAGTTGTTCCTTCCCAGGTGCAAGACTTTACACTTGCTTTTGTTGAACTTCATCTGGTTTCTCACTGCCCAGCTCTTCAGCCTGTCCAGGTCTCTCTGGATGGCAGCGCAGTGCTCCTGCGTGTCAGCCACTCCTCCCAGCTTTGTATCATCGGCGTACTTGCTGAGGGTGGATGTTATTCCCTCATCAAGGGAGGGTTTTATGCAAAAAATAGGAACTATGTAGGTAGGATCCAAAAAGCAAGGAAGAAATGGGGCTTGATTTCTACCTCATCTATAAACGTGTAAGACATGTTTTGGCCAATACTACTTCCTTTATCAGTAGTCTATTGTGAAACTTCATTATGAATATACATCCCTCTGTATTTTCATGGCCTTTGTGACCTCCATGGAGAAAAAGAGTGGTGTAAGCTATCTACAGGACTTGCCAAGAAGATGCTTGAAAGGCTTGATTTCTCTTTGTTTCAGTTTGAAAAGCAATAACAGATTTAGAGAAAACATCTTATGTAAGGTAATATTTTGCTTTCTTCTCTTTATTTTAAATGCTTCTATCTACATTTCTATGTGATTGTTAGTATTCAGTGTCTCTTGTTGATATTCTTGCTAGGAAGCCCTTCAGTCTGTCTCTACCCAGGCATCCTGCTCTGGAGTAAATACATCCAGACTTTTCAGCTGCAGGCTGCTGCATCCATAGGCATACTGTGCTTCAGATAGACCTCTCCCCATTTCCTCTTTGAGGACATCACTCACTGAAGTTCAACAGTAATTTACCACATTTCCCAGCAGCTGAACTGGTTGGCAGGCTTTCCTGCTCCACGTTCTTGGTACTCATGGCTCCTTGTTCAGCAGCTACAATGACAGAGAATGCTGAGTGTCTTCCATATGCCTAAGCTTAAGAATTGCGTACGTGTTCATAGGAGCAAAAGAGGTTGACTAGCTCATGTAGTGTCACTCTGCACTGATAGGTGTCAAACTGTGGTATTACCCGCGCAACATGACATCTTACTGGCTTCTTCAAAGGGGGATCATCAACTCTTTACCGTGTGTCTGGATTTGCAACATATTATGACCAAAGAGCAGGTCATACAAGAAGGATACACCAAATGACAGGACAAGCACAGAAAGGGATTGGATGTTTTATGACTGGGCACAGACCTATCATGTGAGTGAACAGTTATCCCATGCCACCCAGAAGTCCCTTACCATGTGATGGACAAGCATAAATAAGACAACTGGTCACAGAGAAGCATGCACATTCATCATGTCATACCAGGGTTTAGATGACCTTCAGAGTAAGGCAGTAACCAATCCACTAAGAACAGTTCAAATCGAAAGGAAAATGCTGGTGAGATAATATATGATGTAATTAAAGAAAAAAAAACAACAAAAAACAACCCAAACATGATTTAATCCAGTGTTCAGTGCTCTTCTTTACCAGTAAAATAGCAATGATTTTTTTTTCCTTTTTCATCTAAAAATAAATTTATGGACAAGTTTTTGACTTGTTCAGATACCAAATTGATTTTGTTTCTTACTACTTTGCATGCGGACATCCTATACAATCCTCTTGTTCAAGAAGTGCCAATGAACGTGCAAGAACTGGAAGATTAGTCCGTATTACTAAGATTATAGCAGAAGATTGTTGGGAGCCTGCTGGAATTTTTGTGAGGTTACCAGTTTGCTGACTTGTCTTAAGAGCTGTCAGGTTAAACTGATTAATCATCTCCTTATGGCTGCAAGAAACATTATGGGCCACTGTTGGGAAAAGTACAGATCTCATAGGAGACAATAGCAGCTTTGGAAAATCTAAGGAGTTGTCTCAAAGGAAAAATTGACAGAACACTTGAAAGATAAATTATATGCTGAAATACATGCTGTATACAATTTATCTGAAAGCACTTTTTCAGCTACACCACTAAGAATGCTGCCTGTTTTCCAGAGTCAAGAGGTTTATAACTGTTGTTCACAACCACTGGAAGTTGGATATTAAATAGAAATAAAAGCAACCTGTACTTCCATGGTCTTCTGTTGTCTACTGTGACTATGGGAATAGGATCCATCAGGTGCAAAATTTGTGGCTGAAATGATACTTTGAGATCTGTCTGCATGATTCTCATTGATTTCCACAAAATAGTTGAAGTTTGAGAGTATTTATGGCTCAGGAACAAATTACACTTTTAAAGAGATGCAAAAAATACAGTTCCTGATACTGTAGTTTGATAGACTGAATGGCACAATTTAAAGTTCATTTACTCATATTACCAAATCTTCATTGACTCATTGTAAAGTAGGGTCGGTTTCTCTCTGAAAAAGTGCAATAAAAATTTAAGTCATTCACACAAGAAAGGACATTCTGTTCTTCCCACCAGATTCTTTTTCTCCTCTACTATTCATTTTGCTGGAAAAGCCTGAATTCTTTCCATGGGCAACTTGAAATCCAGTGACGGCAGGGGGAGTTCCCAAGTGAAGAGCAGCAGCCTCATGAAGTCCAGCTCATGTGCAGAAAAGGCTTCCCTGCATTTGACTGCTAGAACAAAGCACACTTCAAAGCACTGAAAGGTTCATGCTTGCCCTTAGTTAGGTCAGTGAAAATGTTTCCATGGGTCTGAATTGCCAAGGTAAAGCCACAATTCTGAAAATCCTGACTGGCTTGCTGCTCTGCATGTAGGCAGCTCACCAAGGCCTGAAGAATAATGAAGTGAAAATCTAACCAGCTAATGATTTCAAGAAAGAAGAAGCATTAAAAAAGAACAGACTCACTTCCTCTTTCTACTGTTTTGCCTTGCCAGCCAAAAGCAAATATTTCTTTTACAACAGAGAGACACTTTCAGAGTGCTCAATTAAAGGCTTGATTATTGGTTCCACATAAGTCCATGCAACCGTAACATGTACCTCAGTAGGACAAGTGGTCCATTACCAGTAAAACTTCAGGAACTTGGCCCAGCTTTTCATCAGCATGCTGGATGATGACAGACACCAGCACTCTTTTTTAAGGCCCATCTATGTTATCAAAGCAGAATGACTGAGCCATACAGTATGGGAGAACTGGAGATCATCTGACAAATATCAGGCATGTGTGACATCCATTACCAGGTTGTTATCATCAAAACAGGTTCTTAGGAACAAGTATGAAAAACACCAAAAGGGCAACTAGGAAAATATCACTGAGTCAGATACAGGGAGGTGTGCCAAAAAAACCTGAACAAATCAGTTCTTGCAGCAATACTGTAAAGTAGCTGTTTTCCTGAAGTATCTGTTGCTTCTTTTCACACTTTCTTAGCATGCTTCATATTCCAGGTTAGCAGCTTTGGTGTGCCTTTGATCTCTGTAGCAACAGGGGAATTGCCAGTTAAATTGTCATTTTTCTCAAACTCCCTGTCAAAGGCACATCTTCTCTCACATGTAAAATCAGCAGTGTTTAGTCAGATTAAGTGTAGAATTAGTAAAAGGATATGGATATTTGTATTCATTTATTTTCTTTTTTCTTATTTAAAAAAAAATCCATAACTGTGATTATGAGACTAAGTTCGTATTCGTCTTCTGAAAGAGAGCAACCAAAATTATTGGAGACCTTACTGTGGGTATCCAAAATTTTAAAAGTATTCCAGACTTAATTTTCCAAAACCAGACTAAAAATCAAAGTGACCTGTCAACCTGTGAGCAAAGTGGTGCTCAGTTCCCATTTGATTGCCATAATAACTAATCTTAAAGAGATTATAAAGCATAGGTCATCTCTCACACACGGATGTGCTGCTGCTCCCACATGATGTCATGGAAGAGTACCGGTACAAAAGGCTTGATGGAATTTGACTTCAGGACTGTAAAAGGCTCTATTTCTCTTCTCAGGATTGAATTTTCTTGTCAGAGCTCTATAACAAGGTACTCTCTGCAATCATGAATACAATGATTTTTTGAGCAGTTTGTTTGTTCATCCCCATGCTGTCAAGGATTGCTACCTCTAAGTGAGAATGGAAGCTTACAAGCAGAAGAGCAGATACTACCATGCTGAGCAGACCCTTACTGTGACAGAAACCTCGCTAAAACCAAATGAATTATCTTCAGTATAAGCTACAGTTCATTCAACTTTGTGTGGCTACCAGGTGTCAAGCCCATATTTTGTTAGATGGTATCCACAACCAGCGACAGCCTGGAAAAGTAGGAATCTCCATGACTACCACAATCCAAAGAGCTCTATCCACTGAACGCTCAATGAACATAAAAGACCTAAAAAGAAGAGCAAACTAACATTTTTAAAAAGACTCCACATCTTGAAGAAAGTGTACAATGAGGCAGAAACATTATCTCTAGCAGAAACCTTATGTTACAGGCTTGCTTTCATTAGCAGTTCCTCTGGGAAGCAAAGATGCCAGTGAAAGACACAAATCAGGTCCAGGTGGGGACTGGAAGAAAATGCACTGAGTTGGCATGTGATGGCTACAGCCACAGACTGACTGTGTGGCACAGTAGATTGCACTCCATTTCCTCATTTACCATAATCCTGTTCATTGAAGTGAGGAATCTGATTTCATTTTATATGCAGGCTAAATGTGGCAGAGCTGGGGAACAGTTTTCAATTGCTAATTACAGTAAATCTTGCCCAGCACTGTCCATACAAAGCAGAGAGGTAAAGACTTTCCAGCTTTTCAAATGTCTGTGCCTTGGCTAATGGGACAGATCTGTTCCTTATTGCCATGAACTAGGTCTAACTGAAGCAGTCTTAATGACCCACAAATGAAATAGTCCTGAAATGAGAATACAGTCTTCTTGAACATAAGAGGAAAAATGCAAAATGTGGGGTCTAATGGAAGCAAGAAGTACTTCCATCTAACTGTCCAAACCAGTAAGAACACATCAACATCATACATGTAGCAAGAAAGACTTCTGAACACACTTATTTGAAATACTCGCTTAAGAAGAAGGCAATTAAACTTTAAACAGGTCTCCACAAAAAAAGACAGTGTTTTACTCCCTTTCAATTTCAGAGGTCCCAGACACATGTTTTCAGATGTTATATGTTAAAGGAGTGATGGGACACTGAATGGAGCTGAATTGTGGCTTTGTTTTAAACAGAAACAGTTCCAAACTGCAACCAACAAATCTACATCTAGTGACTCTTACTTTCTCCTTATCAATGTATTTCTAGCTCTGCTCTAATACTCCTTCCTAAGGGTGGAAAACCACAGAAGACTTACTTTAGACCACTGGAGTGCTGCATTTGTTCTTTTTCAACCAAACTGGAGATGAAAGTCTTGTGTATCACACCTACTTGCAAAGACATACACACACCTGAGGGATCACTCAGTGTGGCACACCTGAAGAATGACAGTTTTGAGAGAAGGTACAAACACAGTGCAAAACCTCAGGAAAGAGAAGGAAATAGCAACGTTTTTCATGATGGTCTCCAAAATGATGGAGAAAAGAGCAGCAGTCTGTCTCCCACCCCATTAAAAGCTCACCCACTGGTACTCTGCTTTCTTCCTTGCTTCATGTATCTCTGAAGCAGCTAAAAGCAGATTTAGTAGCACGCTGTCACACCGCTCAGCATTGGCAAGAGCAGACGCTCTTCTTTCAGCTTGACAAAGGAGACCCATGAATTCCCTCTAAGAGATTCAAAGACTTTTCCAGGTAGTTACCTGTTCAAAGTCTGTGGGGAGATGGCAGGGGAGGAGCATTTCCTTCCCCCATTATCTCGTCTCAGACAGTGAACAATGAAGATGGAGCTCTCCTCCCTAATCCACTTTTGGGAAAGGAATCCACGGAAAGCGGCAGCCCCTCACACAGCACACATAACTTGAGAGACCTCCTGGTGCCCAGCACTTACCAGGAGTAAACGAGATACCCCAGAGTTGCTCCCTTTCTGAATATGGGAGATGCTGCTTCATGCTGATGTCAGTTGATGTCATCAACTACAGTAAGTGCTGGTATTTTAAATGGTGCCTGTTTATAGTGGTGCACCAGTAGACACTTCCTCAGACACAGCAGGAGTTTCCTTTATGTTTCAAATGCTCAGTGAGTGTCTTCTGATATTTTACTGATTCTGGTGAGTCCAGTGAGTTTTTCCATCCACCTCCACCAACAGAAAATAACTTTACAAGCCAGGCAGGATTTGGAAATTCTTTCTAAACTCAGCTATGTGCTAGATAATTGAAACCAGAGAACAAACACAACCCTGTCTTTGGAGATGCTGAGCTGGATGAACAGCAAGGGCTGCACTCTCCATAGTGGGTAGTCTGAATGCCCTGAGCAGGTTTGGATTCAGTGCAACTATGTCTGTCCCCCACTCAAAGTCATCCGCAATGGGCCAATTTCCAAATTTTGAAATCACAGTTTCAGAGCAGGCAAAATTGCAGACTGGAATCTAATTGCCCATACTTAAACCCATGCTACCAAGGCATGGAGCTGTTCAGACTCAGTACCTGTGACCAGGTTGTTAATCACAGTTTCTGAATGGTTTCTGCTCTGAATGCTGACAAAGGGAGCATATAAAATCACATCTCAGCAACTAGCCACATAACATCTCACCTGATCTTCTAGAGATGTGCTCATAGCGAGAGACCTCTCTGCAGAGAACGACTGTATCAGCCCATCACCACTGCTGAAATTTCCCTGTCACATACTCTACACAGACAAGTTTCTGATATCCTTGCCCATATCTGTCAGCAACTGATTTCATTAGTGGTTCCACAAAGTTCAGTGTCCAGACATAAATGGAGCATTCACCAAAGTTGCTCACCAAGCAATCAGTGGAATAAGGCTCTGCATATATGTAATACAGACCTGCTTGCATCAACACACTATTTATCCCTGTTACCAGATTATATTTTGTTTTAAAGAGACTCAAGAAGAATGAGAAACAATGTAAAAATCCTGTAACATCCTGATGGATATCTCTTGTTCAGTATCTTGTCTTTTCTCAGAACTCCTAAGTATGGTTCTCCACTTTTAAGCCTATGAGATGTTTGCAACTATACCCATTCAAACTGATTTCTCAAATGAGTTTTTCAGATGTTCCGTGTCAGTGCTTTGTTTTATTTATCAGCCAAAAATAACAGTCTACATGAGGTAAACAGGTAAAAAATAAACACACACATACAGTTGAAAATATGTACACAAGTAATCAGTTACTGTCTTTTTAGCCATTCTTAAACTATCTAGAAGAAATTGGATTTTACTTCACTGAAACAGTAACTTAGACATAGGCCCTTTAATAATGTTTATTAAAAATGGTAGCCAAAGTGGTTTAAGGAGTCTTTGAATTAGTAACAATGGAGTATATTTCCACAGTTTCATTCATGTAGGAGAAGGAGGAATTTCTCAGGACAGAAAAGAGTTTTGATTCTTAAATCTCCTTGTTTGATGCATTCATATTTTAAAAAGCGGTCAAGGCACGCATGATGGGTTTTTTGTCTATGTTAAAACATGTCATGAGCAAAGAAGTAATATGACATGGTTAATATTATCTATTTCCGATTCAGAAAAAATAATAAATTGCAACCAAATATGAACAATGGTGTCTTATACTTCCTATTGTTACCATCAAGCCACATTTAATTAGAATTGCTACTCAATTGTGGGAGAGACAGATTTCATATGCTGTGTATATGTTATAAGTAGGTTTTTTTCTCTGTCTCTGAAGAAGAGTTAAAAAACTTAACTTTCTAAATCTGTGCTATTAAAAACTTTACATTTCAGTAAATCTTGCCCTACACAACAAATTTTAGTTTAATACTTAACATTCCTCTAAAACTTCAAGAAATATGTATGTCAAATATCACTGCATGTTAAGTGTTGACTTTTCCTAGCAGCAATCAGTATATCTGTGTTTACTAACCTAGAGTAATGTTGGTTTGGTCATGATACAGTCTTCTACGTACCAATGTGTTAATAGGTCTGGTTTTGTCCAGCAATTTTTTTTAATCTCTCATACTACTGTAATCCAGTATTTCTAATAAGATTCATCTGTGTCTCATATAAACAGAACTATAGAAATTTGGACTTCACAATGAAAATTAGCTTAGTTAAGGGAAAAATTATTTTTTAATAAAATAAGCTTGGACTATCGTATTTTGAGAACATATGAAAAAGACATACAAATTTGGGATCTTGGGTTTAATATTCCACACTCTATTCTTAGATAAGACCATTTTGCTTGGAAATAGGTGACAGTAGTACACTACAGCTTACTGTTGTCCAGCTAACACTTAACATGTTATGTGGGGGTGACCTAGTGAAGCCCCTTGTCTGGAAACTGACGCATTGCTTCTTACTCTCCCCTTGACTGGAGAATGACCTGACGGTGATGACTTCTTAACTTTGCTTAAAGAATGATTCAGCTCATGTACACCATAGTTGATTTTTTTTGGGTACATTCATTCTCACAAAACTCTTCCAATGACTTCATTTGAATGTCAACTCTAACCACGTAGAAGGCTGTTCATGTAATTAAGGTACAGGACTGGGACTTGTTTCACATCACGGCTTTTCTAATGGACTGCTATCTAAGCTGAGATAAATCACTTTCACCTCCCTGTGACTCAGTTCCTTACCTGTAAATTAATTGTATATGATAGTATTTTCTTCTTGTATGACCTGCAACACATTTAGATCTCAAGCAAATATATAATAAAAGCAATAGCAATCCCAGGACAGACCTCAAAAGCAATGCAAGCGAAACGATCATGTCATACGTGAAAACCAACTGAAACCTTTTATAACCTCTGCCTTCCTCTTGTAAGAGTTACAGGAAAATTAACATGTTCTGAATTTCAAGGGAACAAATGAGGAAAGCAAAGCACTTAGTCATGTCAACTAAACACTCATAAATCTCATAAAACCTAGGACTGACCTTCAATGGTCTTGTCTGACAATGTTGTGACTATGACTTGGTACAATTTAGATTTTGAAAAGTTGGTGAGAAATAAATCGCCAAAATAAATTAACTCACATATATTCCTTTTTATATTTATATATAAAACACATATATATGTGCTTTCCTCTTGTGCTGATGAAGTCACACAGGCTGAGGAAATTTCCTAGTCTTCCTTTCATTTGTGCAGCTAGCTTAAAACTTTATAGAGCAAACACTGAACTGAAGGGCTTTGCACATTTTATGTGTTGATTTCTGTGACCATTTCAAGAGCTGTGTTAAAAAAAAAGTGTTTCAGGTCAAACCTACATGAGTTAAGACAGATCTTACAAATGACAGTAGCCATTGAGTACCCATCATGATGCCTACTTTAGCTTAATAATCAAATCCTATTTTCTCCCATGTGTCCCACATTTCTGCATCTGACTAGGGACCCACATACACTACTCCCTCCAAAACTGGCTCAGTTAAAGGCAGTTTTCTAGTTTTTTTAGTTCAGTTTCAGAAGATTACAATAACGATTACCAGCAAAGCATAGCAATGCTGGTTGGACCTTGGTCAGCCTTACCTGGTAATGGCTTGCACACACCATTGTGTGTGCCAGGGTGAACAGCAGCCATCTTTCAGTGCAGAAGAAATCTCTAGAGAAGACTTCTCATATAGTCAATAAGTTTCTGTTGAGCACAGAGAAAATTAAAAGGATTGCAGACTGGCCTTTGGAGGAAGTTTTAAAATGGGTAGCAACAGGACCCTACTACTGCAAAGCACTACTGGCAAATGAGAAGAAACTCTCCAAAACAAGGAGGTACAGTAATACCATGAAGACATTTGTAAAAGTGTTTACTATAGAAGTTTTACCACTACTAACATTCTCAGAAACTCTTGGACCCTTAAAAAATGTTTGAATGGAAAAAACAAACTTCATTTGGAACAAAACTAAGATGGAAATATATGAAGCATTGAAAATTTCAAGCCAAACAAGTCCTGCTTGGCAAGGTTAAAAGCAACTGACAACAGGGTCTTAGGTAAGAATAACATTATGCAATCTTAACTAGACATTGCTACCTGAACAACATCTAATTTAAAGCAAGTTCTGATAAACACCTACCCTACTACACAAAAGTGAGTTTTACTTATCTTGCAAACAGCACAAGAAGACTTGCAGAACTTCTTCACTTTGACATTTCATTTTCACTTTGGATAAAAAGATGTCACTTGGTGATGTGACAGCAGTGCCGTGTATTATATCTGCATCATCACTGGCTTTGTCAAATCAACATGGATAATTCAAGGCTACTGCTTTCCCTTTTAAAAATACTGCTATGCCTGGGTTTAATTTTATTTCTTGCTTACCAAAATAATTCTGTGTGGGAAAAGGAATGTTAGAACTACTGCACATCTCAGATTTCAGGAGCTCCATGGAGGAAATATTCCTCCACCAAAAAAGAAAAATGTTGTAGCTAAACTTTAATTTCTTGATTGCAAAGAAAATCTTGCTGAGACACTGGAAAGATATTTTTTACCACCATCATCATCCTGCACAGACATTAACTATCACACATACTGTTACTTTTAACAAAACTGTTTTTCCACTGCATATCTAGATAACCAAGAATTTTCCCTGCATTTTTATCTAAATACTGCTATGGCTTGTCTTCTTTATAACTTTATAACATAACAAAATATTAATGAATGTATATCAGCCTTGAGGGGGTTTAAACCAGTGAGATTAAATGACTCTCTAATGGTCATACAAGATGACTGTGGCAGGTAAAATTGAGTACAGATTCTTTGAGACCTACTCAAAGTTTTTTTTATGGCAATATTAATGTTTCTAATTGCAAGACCCGAAAGTAACATACGGTTTTCCTATAAATGCATATTCTTAGAAAGCCAACAGATGAAGACAGCTACAGTAAAAGAGGGCAAAGAAAGAATGGAAAGTTTGTTGGGGGTGGAGAAGAAAACAACAGACCAGTATCAACCACTGTGAGGGGAAATCATCCCCACACAGCAGTCACTTAGACCTCCTGTCAGGAACTATAGGTGCTGTGATACAGAAAGTTAACAAAAGTTGCCTTTTGAAGATTTAAAACACCAAAGGTGGATGCTGGTAGATTGGACTGATCTGAGATTGGATATGTTATCTTAATGCAGCATCTTCCAATGAATAGGAAGATAGGTAGAACAGGTGTGAAGGGCCTAATAAATTAAGGTGAGTAGATTATATCCTAAATACTAAAAAGGGAAAAATAAATGGAGGGATACTAACTGAAGGGAGTTGCAGTCAAAATGACAGGTTGGAAAGATTTATAAGAGTGAGACAAGGTGGCATTAGTCTCTGCCAAAGATCAGAATATTTGTGGCACAGCATGAGGTGTGATGAACCTGACCAGCTGTAGACGATGTAGATGGAGAAGACACAATCATGAAACATATGAAGAGAATGAGCAAGAACTAAGTCATAATGTGGATTTAAGTTTGTAAAGAAAGCTGAAGACACTGCTTAGTGTAACAGGTGGCTTTTCATTGCTATCAACTAAAAATGTTGTTGCAAATGCTCAGTGGATGGCAGATTTAAGAATTCTGTTTTAGGTATGTAGGACTTTGTCTGAGGACTAGATACCCACCACAAGATTTCAGAAACAGGTTTAGATTCTAGATCAGGGGACAGAAGATAGGTCTGGGTAGCAATGTTAATCTCTTGGTCATCGGCATATAGTAATTGAATTTGGTCTTCAGGAGAAAAGAGCAAAGGAACAAGAAAAAAGAAAGCACCAGCTCTTTATTCTCTATGTATGGAATACATATGGGATGTATTACATATCCCTCCATCTAGAGATGGATGAGGAGACAGCCAAGAGCTTATAGGTCAGGATTAAAGGGAGACCAGGTACAGGGGCATTAGAGTCAGGGTCTGCTACAGGCCACCTGACCAGGAAGACTGAGTGGATGAGGCCCTCTATAGACAGATAGGGAGTAGCTTCTAGCTTCACGTTCACAAACCCTTGTCCTCATAGGGAACTTCACCCACCCTACTATCTGTTGTAGGGACAACACGGCAAGGCACAAGCAATCCTGAAGGTTCCTGGAATACGTTGATAATGACTTCTTTCTCTGAGTAATAGAGGAACCGATGAGGAGAAGGCTGGTCCATGCTGGACCTTGTACTCATCAACAAGGCAGGGTTGGTAGGGGAATGTGAATACCAAGATCAGCCTTGGCTGCAGTGAGCATGAAATGGTGGCATTCAAGATCCTCAGAGCAGTGAGAATTTTGCATAGCAAATTCACTGCCCTGGACTTCAGGAGAGAAGACTTTGAAGTTTTCAGGGAACTGCTTGGGTAGAGTACCATGGGACAATGCCCTGAAGGGAAGGGGGGCCTGGTTTGCATTCAAGAATTGCTATCTCCAAGCTCATGAGTGATACATGCAAATAAATAGGAAGTCACACAAAATCACCAAAAGGCCTGTATGGATGAACAAGGAGCTCCTAGGAAAATGAAAACGCAAAAATAAGTCCAAGCACCCAAGGATCAGGTTAGGAAATCTAAAGCCCTGATAGAATTAAATCTGTCCAGAGACATCAAGGGGAATAAGAAAGCTTCTATAGGTATGTCAGTGATAAAAGAGAAGCCTAGGGAAAATGTGAGCCCTCTCTAAAAGGACACAGGACATCTCAATACTTGGGATATGAGGCTTACGTGTTCAATGGCTTTGTTGCCTCAGTCTTCAGCAGCAAGTAGTCTAGTTGCCACCCAACACCAACCAAGTTGCAGAAGTCAAAGGCAGGGACTGGGACAGTGAAGAAATTCCCAGTGTAGAAGATCAGATTTGAGACCATCTAAGGAACCTGAAAGTTCACAAGTCCATGGGACCTGATGAGATGCATTCATGGGTCCTGCGGAAACTTGCAGATGAAGTTGCTAAGCCACTATCAATCATATTTTGGAAGTCATAGCAGTCCGGTGAAGTTCCCACTGACAGAAAATGGGAAACATAACCCATGTTTTTAAGAAGGTAAAAAAAAAAAGACGACACTGGGAACTACAGGCTGGTCAGTCTCACCACTGTCCCTAGCATGATCATGGAACAGATCCTTCAGGAAACTATGCTAAAGTACATGCCTTCATTAAGAACAAATCATGCATGACAAATTTGGTGGCCTTCTATGATGAGGTTACAGAGTTGGTAGATAAGGGAAGAGCAACCGACATAATCTACTTGGACTTACACAAAGCATTTGACACTGTCCCACATGATATTTTTATTTCTAAATTTGAGACATGTAGATTTGATGGATGAACCATTCAATGGATTAGAAATTGGTTGTTAGCAACATAGAGAGCGGAACTGAATGCACCCTCAGCAAGTTTGCTGATGACACCAAACCGTGTGGTGCAGCTGATGTGCTGGATGGAAGGGATGGGCTTTAACAGTCTTGAGAGGTGCACCCATGCCAAGTGCACGAAGTTCAACAAGGCCAAATGCAAGGTCCTGCACATGGCTTGATGCAATTGCAAGCACAACAACAAGCTGGGCAGAGAATGGATTGAGAGCAGCCCTGAGGAGACAAACTTGGTGATGATTGTGGAGAAGCTCAATGTAAGCCAGCAAAGTGCACTAGCAGCCCAGAAAACCGACTGTATCCTAGACTGCATCAAAAGAAGCCTGACCAGAAGTTCAAGGCAGGTGATTCTACCCCTCTGCTCTTGTGAGACCACACCTGGAATACTGCATCCAGCTCAGTGTCCCCACTATCAGACACACAGGAATCTTTTGGAGCAAGTCAAGAGGAGCTCTACAAAGATGACCAGAAGGCTCCTCTCCTATGAAGACAGGCTGAAAGTGTTAGGGTTGTTTAGTGTGTAGAAGAGAAGGCTCTGGGAAGACCCTACAGCAGCTTCCCAGTACTTAAAGGGTGCCTTCATGAAAGGTGGAAAAGGACTTTGTACAAGGGCCTGTAGTGGTAGAACAAAGGTAGAACTGAAAAAGGATATATTCAGATTAGACTTTAGGAATAAATTCTTCTCTGTGAGGGTGGTGAGGCAGTGGCACAAGTTGCCCAGAGAAGCTGTGGCTGCCCCTTCCTTGGCAGTGTTTAAGACTAGGCTGGATGCAGCTTTGGGCAGCATGTTCTAGTGGAGGATTGGAGCAGGGGGATTGGAACTAGATGACCTTTGATGTCCTGTCCAACCCAAACTATTATGTGATTCTATTATTCTATGATTTTATCTGTGTATACGTGTCTGTATAAAAATATTAGGTAGCCATATGAGCTAGACCATCAGTACCCTGTTTCTGACAATGGCCTGAAACATATATAATAGGACATAAATTGTGTTCCTGAGTTAAAAAAAACATTGAATTAAAATTCCAAAAGGGAGACTTTCTAAAGTACTTTATGTTGATTAAATTCTACACAGTGAATCTTCTACTGATTTCAGCAGGGGCAGAGTGACAGCTGTTTCTACATTTTAAATATTTTACTTTGCGTGAACAAGAATTGTGGGGAGGTAAAAGGGTGACAAGTCTTATCAATGGCTTGGTCTTTTTGGTTGCACTGATGTAAATCAGGATCACAACCAAGGCCAGCAGAGTTCTATAAAATGAGTAAGAGCAGAATGCAATACAGAAGTAATTAATCCATACCCTGCATTCTGTGGAACCTGATTACCTTTGTCTGAAAATTTATGAAGGGGCTGTTCTGCTGACAAACTTTAAAATTTTTTCCCCCAATAAAGAAAATTAGCTCAAAATTTGCATGACCCATAACCCCCCTCCACTGTTCCTTTGCTTCCCTTTCCCACACAACAAAATCTCTGAGACTCCATTCAGGGATACCCAGAAGTTGTTTGGACATTTTGATTTAAAGCACGTCACAGCTCTCTGTATGTTACACATACCAGACTTTAGAGGGTGAGCTGCATTAAACAACAAAGGACTGTGGCTGCTTCCAACAAGAGGCTGCTTGTTTCCAGTCTGGTGAGTCGAACACTGAAGACAACTGGTGGCCACAGCTACTAAGGTGCACAGTCCTGAGAGGAAGCTTGAACTGCTATTGATTTCTAGGGCTGGCTATGTACTTCTATCCTGGGGAACAACCTTAATGCCTGACTGTGCAGTGGGAACAAATAAGAAGAAAGGTGCCAGTTGCATCCAAAAATCTGTCCGATGCATTTCATCAGTCTTCACTGAGGTTTATACACCCACCCAGATCTCCCATATGGAATAGCACCTTACTCCGATATAAGTTGCATGGAAACTATGAGAACATGTGAGGAATCAGGTGTTACTCACCACGGATAAGGGCTTGAGGAGTTGGCTCACTGAAAGTAGCTCTTACATTATGCCATTTTACAAGGATGGGGCAGTCCTGTATGGAAGTTAATAATTTCCACAGTGTATGATGACAGGAGGTCTGGGCTGCTAAACAATCAGTTTGTATTAGCTCAGTGTTCGCAAGCTCTCCAATAAATTAAAGATCATGTTGTTGGCTGTTTATTGTAGATAAAATATAAATCTGAGGAGATTCCAGCACACACTGTATCAACATCAGAAAGAGCATTAATGATTGTTGTCACACAAACACAAAAAGGAAGTAAAAGAAGCTCAGACTGACTAACATTTAAAGATATAAAGCTTTTATATCCCTCCATCTTCTTTCCTTTGTGATTTCCACTGGATTTTCATTTCCAGAGATGTTATGCACTTGCTTTCAAAGGAATTCAATATTTTCATTCAGAAAGGTAATTTCACAGCAAAGTAGCAGAGAGCAATGTCCTGGGTATTCATTTTCTGAGCCAATCTTTCAAAGTCAGTTTGTGTTTCAAGAAGCAGAGAAGACATGAAGAGGTATAAATCCTCTATACTTGGTTTCCACAATCCTCCTCCTCTGCTCTTCTACAAGTGCAGGCTGCAGCAATGCCTGTGCAGAGAGCACATGAAAAGAAATACATGGTGTCGGAAGAGGAGAGCTGTGAACTCCTGCATGATGCAGCTGAATGCAGCCTACCATGGCTGAATGCAGCCTACCACACTGAGCCTGAGCCCAGTCTGAGGGATGGCTTCATCTTTCTTGCCCTGCAGTGAATATGATATCACCATACCCATCACAATAATTCAGTCTATTTTCTCCTCATTGTTCTGAGAACTACAGAAGGAAGCTGGGAGTCTAAGGTGAAAGGAAATGAGATGACTTACTTCCTTGGATACTTCTGTGCAGATAAAAGCTAATCCTGATAAAACCATCTCTGAAATCCTTCCAACCCATGTAACATTAAGGTCACACATTATTAGACAAGCAAGGTTAAAGTCACACAATTTTCTGAACCAAGGAAGACGGCTGGGGGAGGGGAGGGGAGAGCGGGGAGGTATAGGAAGGGAGAGAAGCATCTCCTTGCTCTACTCATGGTCTTTGACAAGTTTCAGGGGAAAAAAAATATTAGAAACCTTCCTGGTTTCTCACGAGAGGTCCAGGGGTGCTCTGAGAACTAGGAGGACAAATAAGGCCCTGCCTACCCCTTTGTTTTGCAGAGCAGACATGCTCCACGACCTTGAGGATGACAACAACATTTGTTCTTCACACAATGATAATGCTGGCCAGTGACTGTGCTTCCCCCTCCCCTCACCCAACCACAAGCAGAACAGGCACGATGTCGAACAAAGGAGCAGCAGAAACAGCAACGAGCATTACGTTCAGATTAGAGGACATTCAGGGTCTGTAAAAGTTCCATTAGAATAAGCACAGACCCACTTTCAATGAGGAAGGGGTCTTTTCTCTCTCCTCCTTTGGTGTATATTGTTAATCTTTCTTCCTGGATGACTCCTCACAAACGCTTTTTGTTTTCTTCTGTGGTTTTACGTGCCAGGACTATAAGGAGGAAGGGACTGAGGCCCTTTCTTGGCAAGCTTTCAAATCACTTCCATAGGAGACACACACCCTGTTGCCATCTCTCTAAGGGTATAAATTAAAGGAGTGATGAGCAGTCCAGACCAATTCAAATGCTGGTAAAGCTTAGGTCCTTCTCCAGTCCCTCATTACAGTGAACACTCTGGCATCTGCTGCACAGACTCAGCTGGAGGAATAAAGTTACACATGGGAAGAAGTGGATGAGCAGAAAGCCTGCATTTACATTGCGTCATCCCATGATGAAACAAGAATCGCTAATTATAATACAGCACTTAAGGGGAAAATAATTGCTGTCAATTCCCATAGCAACAAGGCTACCTTTGACATATCTGTATATGTGCACACTTATATATATTGGATGTACTTTGAGTAAAGCCATCGTTTCAGAGAGGAAGCTATATTATGTTGTTTGCAAACCTTCTGCCAGACAGAACGTTACTGTGATGGCATTTTTCTCTCAATTTATCTGTCTTCCTCCCTTATACATATTTAGGCAAATAAAAATGATTCTTTACACACATAGCCCACATGCCAGCTTCATATTTTCTTCAGATAACCTATTTTCATTCAGCTTAAAGTGCACCTTATCATTTTTATTTAGGACCTCAATGATTTATACCAAGTGAAAAAGTTTTCAAGATGTTTCACATAGCTGTCTTTCCTTAGGATCCATGTGGAAGGTCCCAAACATTGCCTTAAGAAAATATAATCAAGCCACAAAATAGGTGGTAAAACCTAAATTAATACAGAAAATGCAACTTTCAGTTTCCCATTTATTTACCTAATATTTCTACAGATCTTTCACCTCCCTTTCTCTTTTTCTTCAGAGATTATACTACTGTCATATTTCTTGCAACTAGACATGTCCCAATAATGTAAAGTTGAGCTTCTCATTCGGACTTGGATTGAATTTATATAGGATGAGATTTGGACTCACAAATCTAGATGAGAACATCTTTGCTCCAGGTGGATGCACAGGAAGTATCTGCCATTGGAGTATCAGATTGTGTCCAAGCCTACACCACTCTTTGGAAGAGAATAAAGATGATGGAAGTTTTTCTTCTCTCCAGAGGTCTAAAACGCACTAACAGTCAACCTGTTGACTATCACAAGTTCCTGATGAAGACAGTGGAGTGATAATGCTTTTCACTGCAGTGAACAGGAATGAGGATCTCCTGGTAACTCTTCTCTTGTTTCACGGTAACTGCTCATTCTCAGCTTTGTTCTGAGGCCAAGAACAGATTAATACCCTGCGTACCCTATACAGAAGACAAATAAGGGTTTTAACTTAAAGTGCTTTTACGGTTATCTTGGTTAAAGCAAATTAGTTTGTCAGGTTGTCTCCACATAAATTTTTACCCAGTGTGTCCATCACATTGCAACCGTATCCATGTTGATAACTGGATAAATACTTTTTCAATAAAATAAAATTAACCAGTCTTGGAACAAGGAAAACATTGTATGAAGATGAACACACAGGTTCCAAATATCCTTTTTGCTCTTTCTGGCAATTATCTCCTGTATTCATTCATGATGTTTAGTCTGGAGAAGAGGAAGCTGAAGGGAAACTATCACTCTCTACAACTACCTAAAAGGACGTTGTAGTGAGGTGGGAGCTGGTGTCTTCTCCCACATAACAAATGATAGGATGAGAGGAACTGGTCTCAAGTTGCAAGAGGGGAGATTTAGACTGGATATTAGAAAAAATTTGTTTTACTGAAAGAGTGGTCAGGCACTGGAACAGGCTGCCTAGGGAAGTGGTGGAGTCAACATCACTGGAGGGAGGTGGTCTAAAAATATGTAGATGTGGAAATTCAGGGTGTGGTTTAGTGGGCATGGTGGTGTTAAATTGAGGATTGGACTTGATGGTCTTAGAGGTCTTTTCTAACCTTAATGATTCTATGGTTCCATGAAGAGGAAACTGAATAAATGGTAAAGAGCGTCAGAAATCGGCAGTGGTTCAGGGCAGCTAAATCAAAATACTGCCAAGGAGCCCTCCTTTTCTGAAAGGCAGTGAAAAAGAAGCCTGAGTGCTTTCTGAAAATCTGACTCCTAAGACACGTTCAAACTGATCATCTAAAAATTGAGGACCTGTTAACCAAAGGGGCTTTCTTGCTTTTACTTATTTTTAGTCTTAATCAGATTATTTCAGCTGTCATCAGTGTACTCTCAAACCCAGATGTTAGATTCTTGTCATCATCATCAAAATCCACTTCCAGATACTTAAACATTATACCTAGGCTTCCTTGGAAACATTCTGAATTTCTGTTTCTGAACCATTCCCTTACCAACATTTCTATTTCTACATGGCTGTTGTTGTTTATCAGGGCTTTATGTGTGTTACAAAGCAGAAATAATTACGTGAGTGAGGCCAGGAGCATGTTAACTACAAAAAAACAGTTGTCATAAACACTCTGCATCTTAATGCACAGCTTCAGTCTTTACGTAAGATTAATTAAAGAGCAGATGTTCTGTCATACTTTGCATTAGGTATGGTTATCTTTGAGATTCTAGCTCTTCCGTTTGCTGTGTTTTAATTTGCATTATTATGCATTTTGAGCCTGAGGCATGAGTAGTCAAGTGGTAAACATTAGATATACAGAACTATATTTCCAAAATGCACCTTCACCATTAGGCTGGCAAATATAATTCTATTCTATTTTAAGGCAGATTCCCTCCACCTCCCTTTTTCATTTCCTTTTGACATGTTGCATGGCAAGAAGACAGACCAATGGGAAAAGACAGACAGACAGATGTATTCTGTGTGAGTGCATGCATTTGTACATATAAGTAATAGTAACACGAGGGGCTTTGTGTAAAGCAAGCCATATGTAGAACAGTAATTGTACGTATCAGCCAGTGCTGCTAAAATTCTTTATCCTACATATGGAAGGAGCTTCTGCTGAATTCCCTGCATTTTTCTAGAGGTTTGCATACCAGCTACATGAAGACACTTCTGCTTTTGTTGTTTTGAATCTGAAGCTCCAAACTGAATTCTCATTTTCTAAATGCAACTGCTGGAAATTGATGTCTGAAAACTTTTCAAGCAGTGATCAAAGTCTGATGTGAATTAATTTGTCATCATAACAGAGCACTGCTTACAAGTCATTTCAGGCTGGATTTCAGCAAAAGCAATAGATATCTAGGTTGACAATTTCATTTAAAAGGATAGAAAGCCTTACATTTTTCTTTCATTGGTATCTTGATTTAATGAACATACAAACACATCATCACCATATGTTCTAAATATCAGCTTCAGTGCTTGTTCTTAAGAAACATCTTGGAAAAATGCCAATGAGAGAAGCTTGGAAGATGCTTGAAAAGGTTTTGAGACATATTGCTGCAACTTGGGAAAGCAAATCCACTGTTGACTAATTACTCAAGAATTTAATTTGAATAGCAATATCAATAAATTACCAATACATACTTAGCAGATATATAATGACAGAATTCATACTAAGGATAACAAAGCCAGTTGTGTTAGTGACTGGATTTCCAAATGCCTATGTAACACGCATCTCTACAGCAGGTCATAAATATGTGATGAAAATGTTACATGCTACCTCATTATGAAACTCTTAAATAAAGTACTATCACAAACAAGGCTGCAAGCCACAGAAATGTTAGAGACCTGATTTTAACCCCAGAACACCATGCTCCAATGAATTACCCCTCTCTGCAACTTCCACCTGTTTTCAGATCACACACACAAGTATCCACACACTAGCACACAGGCACACACCTGCACACAGCTCTCCTCATTTTCCCCACCCTTAGCATCACCATGGCTTTGATTTTGCTTTTTTCTGTCTGTGAATGCCCCTTATAGTATTTCTCATTGATTAGTGTGGCACTTATTTGTGTGAAATGACTCATCAACCAAGGCCTCCACTGCTGGCTTTTGCTAACAGAGTGCTTTTAAGCTCTAGCAGTTTTCTTTTTTTAACCAGTTTTTCTTCCACAGCAGGAAACTCAGTGAGCCTGAAATAAGAAAAGTGCTGACAATGATGTCAGAACTTCAACCAAGGCCCCTAGGACAAGGTAGTCAAATAGTCAAGTGAGATGTGGTTTAATTTCCAAAGAAGTGTTCCTATTCTTCAGCTGAGACGATAATTATTGAGCAACCCTTCAGGTTTACCCACATTCTGTGCTCTCATGTTTCTTATATGTTTTTCTCTCAATTTGATGAAAGTCTGACTTTCCAGCTAATGATGTGATGGAGGTGGTGGTAGAGGATTAGCAATGGATTTCAGTGAAGTGCTTTGTTCTGAACACTAAAATATATTTCGGTGAGCTCTGCAGCCCAAGGGATTGACAGTGTGATACAAAGCCTTATACCTCTATGTGGTCAATTCACAGCCATCCCAGGTTAATAAGTAATGAAAGCCACAACTCCTGCATGGCTGCTTGTCAGACAACATGAAATGGCTTGGGGTATTTGCACATTACCCTCTGGTGGACAACCTTAGCAAAACAAATCAAGACAGCTGATGTAATCACTGACTATAGTACCAGGGCAACCTGACAAGGAATTTCCAATTGTTCTTGCCCATGGATACTGGTTCTCACCATAATTTTTTGAAGGTAATTACAAACTTTGGGCAAGAAAGGTGAAAAGTCATTCTAGTTTCCAATGTTCATTCCATCGCTGAGCTTCCAGCCTAAACTCATAAAAAAAAAAAAAGGAAAAAAAAAGCAAAAAAAAAGCAGCTTCCTGGTACTTTTCATCTACAAAAACAACACAACTTCCTTAATAGACTTTATGGCATTGAGCAAATGCACAGTACTCTGTCAGCAGCACCTGAGAATAAGAACTGGAGAACTGAAGATATTCTACCATTAAACTAAGCCTGAGGTTCCCCAAATGAGCTTGTGATGTAATCAGATCAGAGGCATAAGAAAACTAGCCTTGCTTCTGGAAGACATTCTAAGAAATTCCTTTTCCTCTCATGTTTCTTGATGAGAAAGTCTCACTAAGATCACTCTTCATTGTCATCCCCTGGAGATTAACTTGCCTGTCTAAGGAGACGAAACACCAAGCATCTCTCTGGGTCCAGAGTAACCTTTAACTCTATCCTGAAGGAGGACAGTCTCTCCAGAGGAGAACTGTCTCTGTTTTTTTAGGTTCCAGTTTGAAAATAACAGGTGAGAAAGAAGCTTGTCTTCAAGAGACATAAAACCAGGCTCAGGCATAACAAGAACCACCAGATATTTCAGAAATAGCTCTGAAACTGAAACTGGACAAGGTAGAAAAGAGAGGAAAGAATTTGCCTTTCATGGTCTGATTTTTGATCAGCTTCTTATGATTAAGGTATTTCTTGTCCAAGTCATACCCCAAGCACCATTTATTTTCCTGTTTTAAAAAGCACAGCATGATATTCCCAGAAGGCCAGAGCTCAAGTTCTAGAACTCAAGTTTTAAGCAAGCCCAACCTTTCAAATGTAAAAGCAAAGAATATGACACTGCTTTTTTGCAGTCTGAGTGCGAATTAAGCTCTCTGTCTAGACACTGCACGTACTTTGTTCAGGCTTGTGCTAGGATCCTTTAAGATTTCAAAAGCCAATGAGCCAGATTAGTACTTGCATGGGAGAACTACATGAAAGGCTGAGTAACTCAGCTACGAGTACAAACAAATCAGCTGAAAATGAATTTATTTCAATCTTCCTCTCCTGGCTTAACAATGTGTTCTGAAGGTTCACTCTCAATGGCATTTTTTTACGTTTCTAAGAGAATTAGAAGAGCTATCTTAAAGAAAATAAAAATAGAATAAAAAAGACACCATACTGAAATCTAATCCAGAAGCAAATATCAGCCCTGCACTCAGACAGGTTTATCTGTAGGTACTTTTATAACATGCCATAATCTCATTATTATTTAGAGTTTGCAAAGTGACAGTGCAAGCAACAAACTGACAACTGTTCATCCTTTCTAAGGGAATCACAGAATCACAGAATCACAGAATTGTAGGGGTTGGAAGGGACCTCGAGAGATCATCGGGTCCAACCCCCCTGCCAAAGCAGGCTCCCTAGCTCATAGTGCTCAGATAGGCGTCCAGGCGGGTCTTGAATATCTCCAGTGAAGGAGACTCCACCACCCCCCTGGGCAGCCTATTCCAGTGCTCAGTCACCCTCACTGTGAAAAAGTTCTTCCGCATGTTGGTGCGGAACTTCCTATGCTCCAACTTGCAGCCATTGCCCCTTGTCCTATCCCCACAGACCACTGAAAAGGGGCTGGCTGATTCCCCCTGCATCCCCTGCTTCAGATAATTATAAACTTTGATTAGGTCCCCCCTTAGTCTTCTCTTCTCAAGGCTGAACAGTCCCAGCTTACTCAGCCTTTCCTCATAGGGGAGATGCTCTAGGCCCTTAATCATCTTCGTAGCCCTTCTTTGGACTCTTTCCAGGAGATCCCTGTCCTTTTTATACCAAGGAGCCCAGAACTGGACACAATACTCCAGGTGGGGCCTGACCAGGGCAGAGTAGAGAGGGAGGATCACCTCCTTTGACCTGCTGGCTACACTCCTCCTGATGCATCCCAGGATCCCATTGGCTCTCTTGGCCACCGAGGCACACTGCTGGCTCATGGCCAACCTGTCATCTACCAGGACCCCCAGGTCCTTCTCCACTAAGCTCTTCTCCAGCAGGAATGTTTTATGGGGTAACAACAAGATAGAAAGTGGTTGCATAGGTAACTGATGTCAGTGTTTCCCACTATCTAAGAGTCACAGAAAATATATTGGGACAGGAGAATTGCTCATATTCTTTAGAACTCAGTTTCAGCAAACTTCATCAGTTCAGTGTTGGAAGGAAAACATACCTCCCTGATACAGATCTGTCAAGGGAAAGGATCATTCTGTCATCCCTCATCCATTTGTGGGGGACTGAAATGGGTTGTCTGCACTGTTACATGTGGCCATATACCTCCTTCCAGCCAGAGTGGGTCAAAAATCCCTCCCTTTCTAACAGCACAGTACCACTGCCTGATTGTACCATGCAGGGGATACCAGCACACATTCGGCAGGGATGCTGTTTGTTTACTGGTTCAAGTGCTCACCATGCTAAGTAGTTAATTTCAAAAGTGGATGTCATCTCTTGGGTTGGCTTTGCACCATGCACCTTTTTGCTCTTCACAATCAGCTTTCAAAGTAACAGGTTCATCAGCTAGCAGATAAACATAGACAGGCCTTTTTTTTTTTTTTAAAGTTACCACCATCCTTTGTTCATCCTTCACCCCTCATGCCAGATGTTTTTGAGAGATGGACTGAAAACACAGGGGATAAGACAGTCACTGCAAAAAAAGCCTTCTAATGAAAATGAGTAAAAGAGACAGAGTTAGGGAAAACAGTCGTGCTACTGCTATTATATCTGGGTGGGAAGGAGATGCTTTCAGACAGGAAGGGTGTAAGCACATGGCAGTACCTCATGTACACAGATAGCTTTGAACAAACCATCTCAAAAATGTAGAGAAATGTAGTCATGTTAATGTGTGCTAACTCAAAGCAAATATGTTAATAGCTGCTCAAATTCAGAAAATCAGCCAAGTGGTATCCATCCTAAAATGACTTCACTCTTCTGGAAGGAAAGGTGTACCGATCACCACCCACCACTGTCTTGGCAGGAAGACATAGCTGAGTGACAGAGCCAAACACTGGGGATTAAGACTATAGTAGATCTGAAGATGATGCCAAATCCCTCAAGCCCCACTATAACTCTTATACCACAATGTAATTCCTCTTCTCAAATTATTTAAGCAGAGAGAAAAACCTAAAATGTGTTCAGAAGTTCCATATAGGCTCTATGTACAGAAAGGCAGAAGAAAAAGATTGTAAGGACAGAGACAAACATAACTTTGTCTTCTTGAAATGTTAGCTGCCTTACTACATTTTCAAGACCTCTTGATTGAAAAGGTAACCTATTATTATTCTCTGCAGCCATTAATATAAGCTTGAGCTGAATCAACTCCAATATTTCTCTAGTATCTATCATGTATGTGTAAGAAGTACTCTTAATGTGAAGGCAAAGAAAGAGAAGCTGCATTATCTTTGTGTTGGGGAGGTTTTATACTTACTGATTGCATTAACCTGCAAGAAACACCAGAAAACCCTCTAGCACACTTGTTCCACTCCACAGCTCATCTCCTTAGCTCTCACAGCTCATCACAGCTGTCTCCTTGGAAGATCAAGGGACCACTTATAACAAGTACAGCATACAAGCCATGGAAAAATCCCCAAGATCTAGCAGAAGGCAGGTAAAAATCAGCATGCACATGCAGGAGACCTCAGTGCATGGGAAGAAGAGGGATTGTGGCAGATATCAAGTGTAGACAAGCAGATCAAGCTCCGCGGGCTAGCTACCTGGAAAGACTTAATGCTGCTGTTATGCACCAGGTATAACTTATGGAAAGGAGGGTTTGAAGTCAGTTACTCTATGAAGACTACAGATATAAATTATATTGAAGTTCCATCCTCTTGGTCCTGACTGAAAATACCAAGGAAAGAAAGTTGTGGAAGGCATGGAATAAACATGACTACACAATCCAAGTCAACAGAAACTTAGAATCAATGAACTCATGGAGAAGGTCATGGGTAGATTCAGTAGGATAGGAGGTCTGACTCAGGGCTTATGAAGAACGGACTCGAAGCCAAAAGGAGAATGGTGGGAAACATCTATAATAGGTTTGGTAGCCCAACAGAGAGGTAACAAAGAGGCAGCTATCCAGAATGTTTTGCAAACTCATTACTTTTCATTGCATTCAATGACACAGATCATAGAAGAGTCTGACCAAGTGCATACTCTATAAGGTTTCTCCCAGCTATATACTTGGGAAGATTTTAAGCACATTGGTTTTGTGCTACTTCTTTGCCTTAGAGGATTTGCCTTAGAGGATTCTCACAGATTCAGAAATACTTTGGTCAGAAATCTCCAATTCATTGAGTTTTCTCCATCTTCTTTTGAGGTCCAAAGCCATCTGGGAGCTGAGGACTCTGTGACTTTAATAGAAATGTTCCATTATTGCAGTTTTCACCTGAAGGGGCCATGGCATTTTATGGAAAAATGTAGCTAATTCTCTTACAAAATGGGAATCGAGGAAGAAAGAGACGGTGTGATAAGCCTTAGGTAACATAGCAGCAAATAGGTAGAGTCAGAAAGAGAATTCAGATCTCCCGTTAAATAGTCCCCATGTTCTGTCTACTTACTGTTGCACTGTGTTTCAGAGAACAAACATATGAATACAAAAGGAGTGCACAAGCAGTGCCACTTTACAACATACATTTAGGTGAGAGTAAGTGACAGAGTAATTTTATTAAATTCCAAAAGGCAAAGTACACTTCTTCTAACCTTGATAATTTCTGGCAGCACAAAGTGTTTAGAGTAGCCCATACAATTTTCCTCACACTGATGCTCATCAAGCAGATGACCTTTGGGTACGCACAGGACCAGTTACAGACACCAACGCATGGGCAGAACATTAGCTGAAGCCTGACCTGTGACTTCACCAGCAAGAAGGTCACACTCCTGGCTTAGCTGTTGGTTTCTCTGAAGGAACTACCTTGTCTCCTTCATCAGCATGTTGCCATCTGAGATACTCCCAGGGAAATGCGGAAGTTCAGAGGGCTGTTATTCCTTACCTCAGTTTGATCCTCCTAGTCTTAATGGTACTTTGTTTACTACCTTTCTGACCCTGGTAGTCACGTATTTCCTTGGTCTATGGGCAAGCAGAAGTAGAGCGCTCCAGAAGATAACACAGCTAATCAAATCAAATGTTAGGTGATGCTGAAATAATATCCTTTACCAACAGAAGATAAACAAGTGACTGCACATATAAACATGATGCAACCTTTGGGCTACAGATCAGGAATTATGTGTTTCAATATAAATCAAGATCTGACTTCCAGAACATCATTAAAGGTAAAATATTCCATGCTATGGAAAAACTTAGGCCAATAGCTTGTGTTGCGAAGGGTAGACAGAGCTGGGTGAATTCGGAATGTAAAGCAAAATGTAGAATTTCTGAGACACTCTCCACTGCTGTATCTCCCTTGTGACCACCTGAACATGAGACACTGCTGCTGATTCACTCAGTTATCATCCACCACACAGGCATGTGGAGATTCATACCTGCTTTTCCTGCTTCAGTGACTTTGTGCTCAAACCTCAACAGCATTACAAATCCAGATTTGGCCATTAAATAATGACAGGCATAAACTGATAATGAAATTTTCTTGAGTTTATCTAAGTCATGTTGTGGGCACACACAATTCCTGACATATCTCACATGAGTTTAATTTCCCCAGGATATTTCTTTCTATGTAGAAGAGCTAAAGAGGAAAAAAAAAAAATCTCACTGCTGGGCACTAGCCAGATGCACTGCACCTAAGTTCATCTGCAGAGGAGGGCTTACATATTTAATCTCTATGCAACTGTAAAACTGGATTTGCAGGCCCTTGTATTAAAATAGTCTTAGTCTTTAGATGTATGGAAGTCTCGGGGTGCTTACCTGTTGACCACCATTAGCTACAAAAATACCCTCTCACTTTCAATTTTACAGATTATCATTTACTGGTTAAGTACCTTGGCCTACTGGGGGGTACTCTTTTGCCACATATAATACAGAAATGTGGATTAGACAAAGATAGGACCTTTTAAATTTAAAACATACACCCTGATCTTCATTGACCATATTATTTATCTTCATAGCAGACTAACATGCCATTCTACTGAACCAAGGAAATAAAGTGTCACACACAACAAATGCCTATGACAGGAGGTACCACCAGGTTATACAGAAGGGTGTTTAAGCAATTAAAAATAACTAGTACTTTAACATGCACCATGCAGTAAAAGTAGTTCCTTCAATACCTTTATCTAAGCTGTAAAGAAATATTCTCCATAGCACTCAGTCATGATGGATGGGAGAGTCAGTAATTTTTTAACTACTGTAGCAATACTGCAGTTATCTTGATTTACACCAGCTGAGGATCTAAACACAGCAATCTCCAATGATCTGCCAAAAGCTCAAACTTCTTTTGTTCTTCCTTCAAAACATTTTTTGTGGAAAAGAACGGCAGTTTCCAGGCATTTTGCCACAGTAATGGCAAGGGTCCACCAGGGAAGAATTCAGGATGTTGTCCTAAGAGGACAATCACACTTTTTTTCCTTTTCTTTTTTCTCTTTTTTCTTTTCCCTCCTTTTTTTCGCCTTTTTTTTTTCTCTCTTTCTCCCCTCCCCCCCTTTTTTTTAAATGTCCCCTTTTCTTTTGTCTTTGTTACTTTTTGCATGCAGAAATGGCCACAGTGAGCCCAAGATCAGTTTTGGGAACACTCACAAACATGTCAATCTTTGCATATGATTACTCACAGAGTAGGAATGTATTATATAACTCCTGTCTTTGTCTGAAATCGTTCAGTCCTCTGACTATTTAGTGAAGACTCTCAGATGTTTGTTCTCTTCTCCATTCGCAGTTTCTCTCACCCTTGGACTTCTCTAGTGCAGCTCTCAGCTTTCCAGAGGAAGAGGAATAGACAGATACTCTTTTGGAAGCTGTCAGTGACTATTCCTGGAAGAGATGGAGAGGTTCTTCTTGAGCAAAGTCTTTGGTTGTGAGCTGATTACTGTCTTCTGCAGTAATATTCATCAGGAAACAAATACAGGTAAGATCAGAATAAAATCCACTCCTGAATTAGAAGTCTTATGTCAGGACTGATTTGTGAGCTGCAGTGGCCTCAGGAAGACAGATTCTATCCCAAAAATCACAACCTGCCACACCATGTCTCTGTCCACAAGCATGGATTTCAACACATTCACACCATCAGAAGCTTGTTCCTTGTGCTATTCTTAACGTTACTGTAAATTAGCATATGATAATGCTATTTCTCTTATTAGACACTTGGTATGTTTTGCCCTGTAGCTGCGATTAGGGAAAGAAAAGGAGGATAAGCTTCAAACCTGTTTTTTCCCCCAACTAGGTTAATGCAAACACAGCCCAAGTAGTGCTTAAAAACAAGCCATTTTAGAGCAGGCATAATATTCCATGCCTGTTATTAAAATACTCGAGCTCATGCTGAACAGATTAATAGGGCTGAACCGGCAAGAAAGAAATTTCATAATGCACTTCTTTGCAGGGATTCTGCATCCACATTGCATTCTTCATAAAGGCAGGTGAAGAAATTACTTCACTACAATGCCTTTGTTAAAGCCGGGATCCTGTTCTGAATGGTGCATGTTTAACACAACCTCACTTGTTTCACGTGCCCAGACATAACATACACCTATAAAAGGAGGACAACGGTTGCGACAGTATGTGGTCACTTACCACATATTTATACAAATACTATCTTCTCCCCAAAACAGCGCCCTGTTACTGTAAATGCAGTGCAGATTACTGGTGACTGACAGTTATTATCTTCCTGAGGCTGCTGGGTGGCAAAAACATCAATTCAGCTGACGTGAGGCTGAGGGGAATATTCAACTGGCAGAGGCCAGGAACCCAGCATTCCTAAAAAGACATCTTGTGTACCTCATATATCACCACCACAATCAGAGCCCACGTTTGTGGGCTTTGGCAAGCCATTTCTTTGTTCTGTATCCAGGTCTTGCTACTTCTGTCATGCTGGCAACTTGCATGATCACCCAAGACAGTGCAAATAAATATAGCTTAATATGTCCTCAGGAGATTATTACAGAACTATTATGCTTGAAATTAGGCACAATGATACATTTTGCATTAGAAGCACACAATCAGAAGCAAAGGCTTGTCAGCAAAGCCAATTTCAGATGAAGCATACTAATACCGAGCTGGAAAAGGCCTTCTTATCAGCAATCATTTTGTGTGGGTAGTGAGATATTCCAGCCAGCCAGCCATATATCATGAACATCAGTTACCACACACACACACACACACACACACACACATACAAACAGACGCACATATGCACACACACCACACACAAACACTGAGCTGATTTGCTAATTGTCTGATAAAATCTGGATAGTTTGTAACCAAGTTATTTTAGTGGCTGCCAAAAAGAAAAATCTTGCCATGGCAAGATATTTCAGCAGAAAACCAGAAAATTACTAGAAAACAGGATTCTGCTCATAAATAAGCAGTTTCAAAAGTCCCTTATTTGGATGAAATCTGCACCTCTGCCTTAAGACTGATGTTGGAGAAGCTGCATGTTAATCTTGAGCAAAGCACAAGGGACACAAATCTCTACATGACTTTGCTTTTAATACTCTGAGAACCTTCCCTTCCTGCTACCTTGCAACATGCATAAAGGTGATTCTGTCAGGCTCTTGATGCTCAGCATATACATATATGTCTTGGAGTCCTACCAGATCTCAATGATGGCTGTAGCTATAGTCTGAAGGTTCATTCAAAGATGGGAGTATATTTTGTTGGCATATTGGATGGGAGTCTATCCCCTGGCTCAGGGATACTATGCCTAATTGTAATTTTATCATCAGACAAGTTGTTTTCATGTCAGACACAGCAGCAGAAAGGGAGGAATCTTTATTCAGTCAGAGGAGAGATGAGGGAGAGAGTGCTCACGTGATAACAGCACGTGGAAGGCAGATCTGAATGGAGACTTTACAGCCAAGAGGATATAACAGCTCCAACACTGAGGACACCAGCTCAAATTTGCTAGGTACACCGTTGATTAACAGAATCACAGAATCACGGAATAACAAGGTTGGAAAAGACCTCTAAGATCATCAAGTACAACCATTCACATCCCAAACAAAACCATATCCTTAAGTACCTCATCTACCCTTTTTTTGAACACATCCAGGGAAGGTGACTCAACCACCTCCCTGGGCAGCCTGTTCCAGGCCCTGATAGCTCTTTCAGTAAAAAATTTTTTCCTAACATCCAATCTAAACCTGCCCTGGCACAGCTTCATGCCATTCCCCCTTGTCCTATCACCTGTCACCTGGCTGAAGAGACCATCACCTATCTCTCTGTAACCTCCCTTCAGGTAGTTGTAGGCGGTGATAAGGTCTCCCCTCAACCTCCTCTTCTCTAAGCTAAACAGCCCCAGCTCCCTCAGCCGCTCCTCATAGGATTTGCCCTCCAGCCCCTTCACCAGCCTGGTTGCTCTTCTCTGGACTCGCTCAAGGACCTCCATGTCCTTCTGATGGTGAGGAGCCCAGAACTGGACACAGTACTCGAGGTGTGGCCTCACCAATGCCGAGTACAGGTGCACAATCACCTCCCTGGACCTACTGGCCACACTGTTTTTGATACAAGCCAAGATGCCATTGGCTTTCCTGGCCACCTGGGCACACTGCTGACATATTCAGTCTGCAGTCAACCAACACCCCCAGGTCCTTCTCTGCCTGACAGCTCTCCAGCCAGTCTCCCCCAAGCCTGTAGTGCTGCATGGGGTTATTATGTCCCATGTGTAGCACTCTACACTTGGCCTTGTTAAACTTCATCCCATTGGTCTCAGTCCATTTTTCCAGTCCGTTCAGATCCCTCTGAAGAGCCTCCCTACTCTCAGGTAAATCAACACTTCCCCCCAGCTTAGTGTCATCTGCAAACTTACTGAGGGAGCATTCAATCCCTTCGTCGAGATCATTGATAAAGATGTTGAACAAGACTGGACCCAGGACTGAGCCCTGGGGGATGCCACTCGTGACCGGCCTCCAGCTGGATTTTGTTCCATTTACCATCACAGTTTGGGCCCGGCCATCCAGCCAGTTTTTAACCCAGCTGAGGGTCCACCTGTCCAGGCCAGTGGCAGCCAGTTTCTCAGTCAGAATGCTGTGAGAAACTGTGTCAAAGTCTTTACTGAAGTCCAGGTAGGTCACATCCACAGCCTTCCCCTCGTCCATTAAGCAGGTCACCTTGTCATAGAAGGTGATCAGGTTAGTTTGACAGGATCTACCTTTTGTAAACCCATGTTGACTAGGCCTGATCCCCTGGCCATTGTGCATGTGCTGCATGATAGCTCCCAAGATGACCCTCTCCATGATCTTCCCCGGGACTGAGGTCAGACTGACAGGCCTGTAGTTCCCCGGATCCTCCTTCCGACCCTTCTTGTATGTGGGTGTAACATCTGCCAGGCTCCAGTCGAGTGGACCTTCCCCAGTCTGCCAGGATTGCTGATAGATCATGGAAAGGGGTTTGGCAAGCACATCTGACAGCTCCCTCAGTACCCATCTGGCCCCATTGACTTCTGGGTATCTAACTGGCCAAGTAGGTTGCTAATCATTTCCTCCTGAACCATGGGAACTTTGTTATTCTTCCCCTCCCTGTCAGCCAGTTCCTGAGGATGAGTACTCACAGAATATCCTTCTTTACTGGTAAAGACTGAGGCAAAGAAGGAATTAAGGACCTCAGCCTTGTCCTCATCCCTTGTCACTAATGTGACATCAGCATCCAATAAGGGCTGGAGATTCTCCTTGACCCTCCTTTTACTATTAATATACCTATAGAAGTACTTTTTATTATCTTTTACAGAACTGGCCAGCCTGAGTTCCAGATCAGCTTTAGCCCTTCTGACTGTCTCCCTACATGATCTCACTAAATTCCTATAATCATCCCAAGACACCTGCCCCTTCTTCCAAAGCTCATATTTTTCCTTCTTTTCCCGTATATCAGCCTGAATCTCTCTACTCAGCCAGGCTGGCTTCCTAGCTCGCCAACCCCTCTTCTGACCGACTGGGACAGCCTGTTCTTGTGCCGCCAAGATTTCCTTCTTGAGGAGCAACCAACCCTCTTGGGCTCCTTTGCCCTCAAGGGCTGCCTCCCATGGAATCTTATCGAGCAGCTTTCTGAACAGTCCAAAGTCAGCCCTACGGAAGTCTAAGGTGCTTGTTCTGCTGTCTCCCTTCTCTTACTTCTCTTCACTCATATTTTGTGCTGCAATTCAAGCACTGCGACATAAAATAGCCAGCACAGATACCTCTGCAACCTACATAGAGTACTTTGTAATCTGCAGAAGACATCTATGCTGTGCGGTTGATGCAGGTTTTCTTCCTAGTTGTGTGAATCTAGATGTACAGTGTTCCCAGCCCTGCTAGATCTGTTTCTGTCCCCAGTGATTCTTGCATCTCTTCATTCAAGCATCTCTTGCCCTCTCAATGTATGAGAATTCTGCACCTTGTTCTCAAGGACATTTTTCTGCTTGGTTTTCATGCAGTCAAACAACTGACTTCATTTTACTTCTCTCCTTTAATGCTAGGTTGGCCTGACATTTTGGGTTTTCTGAAAAGCAGATTTTAAGAAACTAAATAAATCAGGTTATAGGAAACAATGTCTCTTACACTTGTCAGATTGACACGTCCTGCTCCACATTGTGACATGTCCCACCCCGTTCCATCAGTCCATTTTACATCACCATTGTCATGTAATGGGATGTGACTGATAAGACTATATAAGAGGTTGAGTAATTTCCAAATTCAAGAGATCTTTTTCCCTTAACAAAAAAAACCCCAAACAACAAACCAAAACCAGCAACAAACAACCCCCTAAGAAAAAAAAAAAGATAAAAACTCAGAAAATACTAGCTCTATCTATGTAAACATAATTTTTTTTAAAAAAAAGGGAAAAGAACAATAAAGAAAGAAGAAGGGAGAAAGAAGAAAAGAGGGAAAGGGGAAGGGAGGAAGGGAGGAAGGGAGGAAGGGAGGAAGGGAGGACGGGAGGAAGGGAGGAAGGGAGGAAGGAAGGAAGGGAGGAAGGAAGGAAGGAAGGAAGGAAGGAAGGAAGGAAGGAGGGAGGGAGGGAGGGAGAAAGAGAGAGAGAGAGAAAGAAAATAATCTTCATAATCTGAATGGAGATCCATCTTCTCTCCATCTTTGTGACAATTACATAACCCAGTATGAAGTGAGCCATACCTCACACAGGCTCCTTGTCTTTCTTGGTACATGTATCAGAAGCAGAGCACTTTGGCATAGCACTAAGTATTCCACAAGCTCATCCCATTTGCTAGTTTAATCCTCATCAATACTGCTATCCTCCACGCTCCAACTCATCCTCTGAAAAGAAATGCAAATGAATGAGATTTATAGCCTGGGATGTTTTCAAGTTTCCAAACAAGGTGGGGCTTCCACTGCCCACCACGCTCAATGAGGAGCCTTTGGTTGCAATTCCTTTGACTGAGCAAGTGTGTGTGCATGTCAGTAACACTGCCCAGGAGTGCCAACAACCTCTACCCCCTCCTTTTCTGGTTTAGAAGCACATTTCAAAGCCTGCTTGGATTGCTTGGTCTCTTGCTGTGCAAACAAGCGATGCAGGACCCATCTGTAATCTAGTAGACTCTTCTGCATACATTAACTTCAGCCTAGACTTAAAAACAGTGGATATGTCCCAAGCACTGATCACCTCAAGATAATTCACTCTTGAATGGACAGCAGCACAGCCTCTGCTCAATTCCAGCCCATGCTCCAGATAGCTGAGATTCTTCCTTTCCAGTTGGGTTTCTAGGGACCAGCAGCACCTGGTCTTGCAGTCAGCAGCTCTCAGCCTGCTTGCAAGTAAACACCCCCCACCCCCACACAACCCAGCATGAAACCCCAGGTTGATTTTGTAATGAGAGAGAGCTCTCTCATGAACATCAAATGAATTTTCCAGTCAGCTCCCTACACTCCTGGGTATTTTGGGGCTTCTTGCCTTTCTTTCTAGAAGACACTAGGAACTGAGAAAGGCAAACTGTCAGTAATGGGCCACTACCTGGGTGGACTGGAATGACACAGGCCATGGGCAGAAAGTAACAAGAGGCAAAGCTCAGGCTTGTGGTGGCTGGTTCACTGACAGTGGACTATGCAGACTTTTTCCTGTGTGAAAACTAGCACAACTGGTGGGGCTGAGATGCCTGAAATGACTTAGTAGTGCAACACAAACCCAGCCAAACTGTTTCAAGGGAGCTGATAGGAATCTGTCCAACACAGCCATGGTGATGAACTGTTGTTGCACAAAGTAAATTTCATGGTTTCCATCCTCTTGTAATGGTCAGGTGTCCACATCACAAAAATAACCTTTGCTAATTGGCACCTACCTCAGCAGAGAGTCCAATGATTAGAAAAACATGGAGAATGAACTCCACGCTTGAGGTGATACCTCTAGGTCAAAGATGAGCAAAAATTGGCAAGGCAAGAGAAATAGCCACTTCCTCTACCTGTGCTGTTGATGAATAAAGGACTTTATATTCCAAAACTGTCAATCTGGCTTTTCCTCCTCAGCAGCACGAGTTTCCCTAATAAATAGAAATTAAATTCGTTCAAATTTCAAGCTGTAGGGAGAGGAGCATGGCTCTATTTTAATGGCCTCTTTATAAAGGAGCAAGAGGAATAATGGGTAGTCTCCGTGTTACCGTGTTAACAAGCTTCCATTGCTGATAATGGACACCCTAATACACTGTGGAGAACAAAGTGCATCAGGTCTGCACACACTGGGCAGGGAGAGGGCTGGCAAACTGAAACCTTCCACTTACTTTGCATCCTCTCCTAACTATTTCTACTGTATTTCCAAGAAACTTTTTCAATGTCAGGAGGTGAAAGTGACAACTTATGTAGGGAGAGATAAGGAGCAACATCAGACACAAATAAAAGGCATTGTAATGAACAAAGGAATTGCTGAATTCTTAGAGAAGAGCAAATACAAGTTTCATGGATCAGGAACAAAAATGAGTCTGTAGGAGTGGGAAGCATCTTAATATCTGCTTGCCTCAAACCAAATTAAACTTAGAAGATATTACAAAGAGGAGCTCCCTATGAAATGGTATGCAGAAACTAGCAGGGGGAAGGGGAGGATGACAACAGACAATAAACAGCAATGCATTCCAGATGCAAGTAGTTCTCTTTCTGTGCCATTTCCACTGCAAGGTATGCATCCATAACTTTTGACAGAGTGAAATACAGAGCAGCAATATCACCTCTGAATCCTTTCTTTACTTCTGCTGCAAAACCCACCAAGCACAGCTGTGACTTTACAGGAGTCATAATCATAACATAACAGAGGAAGAAAACGGGGAAGTTCTGATCAGCAGAGGACAAACTGATCAGTCCCAGAACAAACAAACTACAAAGAAAGCTTGAAGAAATACACTGGCACAGGGGATCCTCGGTAATTGTCAGTGACAGGAAGAATGGGCATCAGTGAGAGGAGGCTTGGGGATTAACAGTAATCAGCTGAAACCAAGTGTATGCCTATCAATACCAAGAAAAAAGGACAGGTTAGAATCAGATTTAGCATCGAACAAATATGGTCACCATTGGCCAGTACCAGTGGGCACTCTCAGATCCCCTGTCATTTGAAGCCTTTGACTGGAGGCTTGATGGGCATATTGTAAGCTAATTTTGCTTATTAAAAATACAAGTTGGGCTATTATACAGATGCGTAGAGGACAGGAATGAAAGGGTTTGTAAATTGGTTAAGGTATGTAAATTGACTAAGCATTTGTAACTGAAATACAGGAGTGGGACCCAAATTCATCCCAATTCTGGATAAAATAGCAATACCTTCCAATGTATATCTGAATTGTGTTATTTATAATGTCCACAAAACAATAATTACTTCAATTCTTCCCTTCCCTCAGGCTCCCAGGAGCAGTGTTTATTTTCCAGAGGTCTATGCCATAGTCATTAGTGAAGTGTTACATCAGAAAACTGATCAGCAGTACTGTATCTATACACATATTATTTCAAATGAATTGACATTGTTAGATTCTTCAACAAATTAAAAAAAAATCAATACTAAAAGAGGCAATTTAAGCATAATCAGTTTGTATATGGAGAATTTCTATAGTGTTTACAAACTGACAAATCAGATCTCAAATTGTCTCTTACAGCTGCAGCGTATTAAAAGCTACTTACGAAAAGTTTGTTTCCCTAGAAGTAATTCAAAAAGTAAATTTCTTTTCACTCATATCAACATTTCCTTTTAAACTTTTCTTTCAAAAATCAATGAAAACTTAAAATTTAACTTTCCAGTAGCTGAAGGAAAAAAATGTTCCCCAGGTTCTGAGAAATTAAATAAAGAAATGTTGACATTTAAAAAAAAATCAGTCTAATTGAAATGCCATTCTCTGTCAAATCAAAAACTTTCAATAAAAATATTTTTATCAAAACAAATTACGTTCTGTAATCTGTACATGCTTGATTGTGCCATCTGCTTTATTGGGGCTACTCTTAGAGAACCAATCTAGAAAAAAAACCCAAGAATGACTGCTTACTTATTCAGGAGAGAATAAGAGTGAGCTTCAGAGAAGCTTATTTAGCCATCACCAAACCGCAGAATAATGCTTTAAGGTGTGAAATCATACCTATTGCAGTGGAGTAGGAAGAGAAGGTTTGCCCCTGGAGCAAATGCAAAGGAGATGTACCTCAATCTTTTTATCTTTGGAAGAAAAATACTGCTGCATTTGGAAGCCAGCAAGTGCTATGATACTAGGGGATTTGGTGAAGAAGGAAAAGAAGAAAAAAAATGTTTGAAAAACCCAACAGCAGGGGACAATTCATTTTCCTCTCCAGTCACTGTCTGCAGTTCAAGAAAAAGCAGCAGAAATGCCAAACATGTACTGCTCCCCCACCCTGCAGAAGTTTTCAGATCCTTGTGTTTCCTCTCTTCCACGTTAGTTTGCTGCTGCATCCTTCACTCACCTGTTCCTCTCAGAACGATTCACAGGGCAGAAGTGACCTGCTCTAACCAGCCTGGAGAGCAAAGTTGCTGCCTTTGATTGATTTATTATGTTTTCTTCCTAAATTATTATTCTGTTCATCATGCCACGAGGATGCCCCAGTTAGAAGAATGTGCCTGAAAAGATCAATGACCGACTAGGACATTATGGTTAGTGCTCCACAATACAGCCATTCAAAGGTTCTCAGTGACAGCAGAGAGCAAGCCTGGATTTTCTGATCTAAACAGTCAAACTTTCCTATGCTCAAGTAAAAGGAGAGCCTTCACTGCCTGCAAGCTTTGAAGAGCTGGGAACATGGGGAGGAACTGAGCTGTCTAAAAATTTCCTCCACTCATAACTTAAAATGATCTTCTGTACTGGTGAGACAGGGGCCAGAACCTGCAGGAGAGACAAAAGGAGGTCTGCACTGAATGCAGTGATGTGATACTAGAAGAAAACAGCAGAAGATATGGCCCAGAAGTATACTCAAAACCCCTGTTTCTTCATTTTAGGGATAATTCCTGGGCAACACAACAAATATGAAAATTATCTGATGTTTTGGTCATTTCAAAACAAATCTTGGAAGTATTCTCTGCCTCCCTCCCCCCTCCATGTCCATTCAGACTTGGTCCAGTGGATTAATATTATAGACCCACCTACTGTGCTAAATTTGACAGAAGCCATTCCACTATCTGTTAAGGTTCCACTCCTTGAAGGATTTTATTCTTAAGAAAGTCAATTATGCTATCATTTCAATGTAATCACCATGTTTCCATAGTTAACTCCAATTCTATTTTGTTTGTTGGTAAGATGGAATTTTCATTGCACGTAACAGTAAACATGGGCAGCAGATACTTAAGAAGTTTCCTCTCTCCGAAAAGATGAAGAGATCAGCCTTGTTCTATCACACAACCAAATATTATTTCTCCAGAATCACAGAATGATTAGCGATTTCTTACATTAGGAGAGACTGTAAGCTGTGAGACTAAAATATTTTTCTGTTTACTTTGAGGTTTTTATTAAAAACAAACAAGCAAGCCATCAAGCTGGCTGAGTTTGTCAAGTTACTGGAGACCAGTTAGCTGAATGAGAGTCACTGGAAACAGTTGAGTAAATATTTAAGAAGATCAAATGGAGGAACATTTGGTACAGCACAGCTTGCTGAAAGATTGCAAAGATACCAGCATGTTTCAGGAGAGGCAGGTCATGCCTCAGAAAATTGCTGGAATTCTTTGAATGCGCTGTATTGCCACCGGGACAGACAAGAGAAATAGAGTGGACTTCGTTTTTCAAAGTATTCGACAAAGTTCCTTCCTTGAGGTTAATGACCTAAGGAGCCAAGGCACAGAACAGAAGAAAAGTTGCTGGAGTGAAAATTGACTTCAGGGCAAAAACCACAAGGAAACTGTAAATATAATTTGTGAGGTGGGAAGAAAGTTGCTAGTGCTTTAGCAGGTGAAAAAATGTAGAGGCTTTGCTAGGTAATTTTTGTTATAAAAGACTTCAAATTTTTTTCCTTCTTTTGTTCCTTCTCTTAGACTAAGTGATTAATTTAAAAGGTACTAGATGACTAGCCCAAAGGCCACAGAAGTGTTTTTTTAAAATCTGCAAGGCAGGTGGTACTCACATACCTGCAAAATGAGGTTCTTCCCACGCTCTGACCTGGAGTGGATAGGAGGGGGGTTAAGTCCCCATGCCCACTCTGCCCCTGCCTTCCCTATTCCATGTGCCAGCTGAGGTGGGGGTACCAAATCTTGGTTAGTACAGACCCTGGAAGGACTGTGACGGCCACCTTACTTCATCATGTCCTCCAAGAAGCTGAGGTGATACACTGCAGTACACAAGATTCAGATTTCAAGATCTTTCACACTGTGTGACAAGACAGAAAAGGCAGCAATTTCAGCAGACTGGCTCCCTAATTTTTCAGAAAAATTTAGTCTTTTGAAAGTTTATGGTTAAAAATAGGGAATCGTTCCCAGGCACTTGGTATGTGAAATCAAAATAGAGTAAGCAATGGTATTTTCACCACTCTCAGTGAGAGCAAACAAGTTCGCAGGTACCCTTATTCAGAAGAAATGTTGGAAGTACAAAATCATATGAAGCAAAAGGAAGAAAAAAAAAGACCAAATTCAGTAAAACCATGGGATGCAATGAATATATTAGAGTGCCCATTTTAAAATAACTTGTAAGTGAGAAATTAGACATTTTAATGACTCTAAATAGAAGATGCCTGGAATGTCAGTCATTGCAGAAAGCTACTGGACCCAATTGTATGCTTATAAATGTAATTTCCAACACCATTTGCTGATGGAATAATGATACCATTATTAAAAATAAAGCTCATTATTTTGGTCTGTAACATCATGTATTAATGATTTATTAACCATCTGTAATGATATATAAATGGACCATGAATACAGTGGGTGCTTCTTATGCACGAGTTTATTAAAGTTGCATCCCTGTGCTGAGTTCCCTTTTCTGTCACTCCTCAACATCCTGTGCTTTGAGACCCGTGTTCTGACTCAGTGGCAAAACCAGGGACATGGAGAATGCAGAATAAGGTCTTTGGGGCAGAAAGACTTCTGTTCCTTGTAACTGACCACACAGATATTACACGGAAGGATTTAAAGTACCTGCAGTACGTGCACCGGTAAATTGTAAATGCACCTTAGTCCAGGTACACAGCATATAAACAGAATAATGTCTCGAAGCAAAGAATAGAAGGCATCAATATTTGCTGAAAAGGCAACGCTAAGCTTTATAGTGTGGGAGAGAGATTTGGGAGCACTTGAAGAAAATTCCCTCGAGCCCTCAGCCCTACATACAGCACTGTATAGCTGCAGTGAACAAAGCAAATGTGATTCTGTGTTACAGTGCAGGAGCACGATATAAATCAAGGAAGGTGGTAGTAGTGTAAATGTTATATTTATAATGGAAATGCTGATGCAACCCCTAACTTACAGAGGTGCTGGCAGGAGCTGCCATAATATGGTGAGATATCATTTAAGCAGTGCTTGCAGAATTGATCATTGTATCTCAGAAGGAACACACTGTACTTGCTCTTGAAGATGCAAACCGCTGGCTATGAATCAGCCAGAATGACTAAATACATACCGCATAAGCCTAACCTGGAGAGAAAAAAAATCTTTATTCTGATACCGTGTTTGTTCTTTACATTTCAAAAGCTGGAGGAAGCAATCAAATCCATGGCACTTTCTTCTTCTTCAGTAAGTTATATTAAAAAACTCAATTGGTTCAGGATTTATTGATCTGAATTGACAGTGAAGTTCACAAATTCATATAAAAGAGCCATCTCATTACAAGCCCATTTAAAGAATACATGGTTCAGAATTCTCTCACATACACAAAAAAAGTTTCTATGGAACATAAAAAAAAGAATAAGAGGGAATAACTTCTGAGAATAGATGGTACAAATCATTTTGCTTTGGTATCAGTGTGATTTGTCAGATGCAGACAGAAATTCTTGTTTTAATTTTTGTAGAAAATATTGCATGCTCTTTAGCTTGACAAAACCAATATACTTACAGAAACTACTGAGAAGAGATGGCTGGCTGAAACAGAGCCTCCTGACTCTGCTGGAGCTACATTGTGAATAAAATATCATTTAATATGATCCAAGTGAAAGTGTTAACAGTGACTAAAACAAAATTTCACAATAACCTTTTTTTTTTCCCAAAATGCACAACATATTTATGTTAAATCTTGTGTTGTCTGTATCTTTGTGAAAGAGGTAGGGGTTTTCACATCAAACCTCTCTGCTACGTCAAGAAATCAACTCCCTAATACTGAAAATCAGATGTCTCACAAAGAATGTAGAAGACTAAAAGGAAAAATTCAGCACCCAGACATAGTCTGAAGTGCATTAGCGCACCCAATTTTACAAGAGTTTAACAAGAGTAAAACAAGGTGGAGGTCTTCAAAAAACCCCTAAAGTGCCTACCAGGTATTTGAAAATAAGCCTAGCCCTAAGATCACGTAGCACATTGAAAGGAGAACAGGGAATATACCTCAGCAGCTCTGAGTTCCCTCTGCTAATCACAATGGCCCACTTGACAACAAAAGTGAACAGAACAGAACAGAACAGAAGATCTGAAAGTTACTGTGAAGAGAAGATATTAAAGCAAAGTGGCTCAGTCTGTGAGGGACATGTTCTAGGGTTTGTACGTTCCCTGTGACACTGCCAGAGAAAGAAAAAGACTACAACAGGTGATGTCCATGGCATGCAGTCTTCTGGGGCCCACACTGATAATTCAACATGGACAAGGGTCCAGAGAAACTAACCACCACCTGGATTAGCCACATCAGCAGCTGCTGACTTTCTGCAGACCATTGTAAAAGTTAGGGTTTGGGGGTGCAAGGGATGCTCCAGCCAAAACTCCAGCTTTACAACTGCCTCAGATTCCCCAGCCAGTTCTGTCTAACTTAGAACAACCATAAAAGTACAGCAATAAAGGGCAGCAGTCAAGACAGTCTAATCATCTTCCCATGATCTATCAGCAATCCTGGCAGACTGGGGAAGGTCCACTCGACTGGAGGCTGGCAGATGTTACACCCATATACAAGAAGGGTTGGAAGGAGGATCCGGGGAACTACAGGCTGTCAGTCTGACCTCAGTCCCAGGGAAGATCATGGAGAGGGTCATCTTGGGAGCTATCATGCAGCACATGCATGATGGCCAGGGGATCAGGCCTAGTCAACATGGGTTTACAAAAGGTAGATCCTGTCAAACTAACCTAATCGCCTTCTATGACAAAGTGACCCACTTAATGGATGAGGGGAAGGCTGTGGATGTGATCTACCTGGACTTTGGTAAAGCCTTTGACACAGTCTCTCACAGCATTCTGACTGAGAAACTGGCTGCCACTGGCCTGGACAGGTGGACCCTCTGCTTGGTTAAAAACTGGCTGGATGGCCGAGCCCAAAGGGTGGTGGTAAATGGAATAAAATCCAGCTGGAGGCCGGTCACGAGTGGCGTCCCCCAGGGCTCAGTCCTGGGTCCAGTCTTGTTCAACGTCTTTATCAATGACCTAGATGAAGGGGTTGAAGGCTCCCTCACTAAGTTTGCAGATGACACTAAACTAGGAGGAAGTGTTGATCTGCATGAGGGTAGGGAGGCTCTTCAGAGGGATCTGAACGGACTGGAAAAATGGACTGAGACCAATGGGATGAAGTTTAACAACCAAGCCATGTGTAGAATGCTGCACATGGGACATAACAACCCCATGCAGCGCTACAGCTGGCTGGAAAGCTGTCAGGCAGAGAAGGACCTGGGGGTGTTGGTTGACTGTAGGCTGAATATGAGTTAGCAGTGTGCCCAAGTGGCCAGGAAGGCCAATGGCATCCTGGTTTGTATCTAAAATACTGTGGCCAGTAGGTCTAGGGAAGTGATTGTGCCCCTATACTTGGCATTGCTGAGGCCACACCTCAGTACTGTATCCAGTTCCGAGCTCCTCACCATCAGAAGGACATTGAGGTCCTTGAGCAAGTCCAGAGATGGGCAACCAGGCTGGTGAAGGGGCTGGAGGGCAAATCCTATGAGGAATAGCTGGGGGAGCTGGGGATGTTGAGCCTGGAGAAGAGGAGGCTGAGGGGAGACCTCATCATCACCTGTAGAGAGGTGGGCGATGGTCTCTTCAGCCAGGTGACACGCGATAGGACAAGGGGAAATGGTATGAAGCTGCGCCAGGGCAGGTTTAGATTAGATATTAGAAATTTTTTTTTTTTACTGAAACAGGGCCTGGAACAGGCTGCCCAGGGAGGTGGTTGAGTCACCTTCCCTGGATGTGTTCAAAAAAGGTTAGATCACAGAATCACAGGATCACAGAACTGTAGGGGTTGGAAGGGACCTCGAGAGATCATCAGGTCCAACCCCCCTGCCAAAGCAGGCTCCCTAGCTCATATTGCACAGATAGGCGTCCAGACGAGTCTTGAATATCTCCAGAGAAGGAGACTCCACCACCTCCCTGGGCAGCCTGTCCCAGGGCTCTGTCACCCTCACTGTGTAAAAGTTCTTCCCCATGTTGGTGCGGAACTTCCTGTGCTCCAATTTGCAGCCATTGCCCCTTGTCCTATTTCCACAGATGACTGAAAAGGGGCTGGCCAATTCCCCCTGCATCCCATACTTAAGATATTTATAAACATTAATTAGGTCCCCCCTCAGTCTTCTTTTCTCCAGGCTGAACAGCCCCAGCTCACTCAGCCTTTCCTCATACGGGAGCTGTTCCAGGCCCTTAATCATCTTCGTAGCCCTTCTCTGGACTCTCTCAAGGAGGTCCCTGTCTTTCTTATACCAGGGAGCCCAGAACTGGACACAATACTCCAGGTGGGGCCTGACCAGGGCAGAGTAGAGGGGGAGGATCACCTCCTTAGACCTGCTGGCCACACTCTTCCTGATGCATCCCAGGATCCCATTGGCCCTCTTAGCCACCAGGACACACTGCTGGCTTATAGCCAACCTGTCATCAACCAGGACCCCCAGGTCCTTCTCCACAGAGCTCTTCTCCAGCAGGTCATCCCCCAGCCTGTACTGATACTGACGGTTATTCCTCCCCAGGTGCAAGACTTTACACTTGCTTTTATTAAATCTCATCTGGTTTCTCACTGCCCAGCTTTCCAGCCTGTCCAGGTCTCACTGGATGGCAGCGCAGTGTTCCTGCGTGTCAGCCACCCCTCCCAGCTTTGTATCATCAGCGTACTTGCTGAGGGTGGATGCTATTCCCTCATCAAGGTCGTCGATGAAGATATTAAACAGGACTGGACCCAACACCGAGCCCTGGGGAACACTGCTAGTCACAGGCCTCCATTCAGATTCTGATGAGGTACTTAGGGATATGGTTTAGCCTAGGATGGGAACGGTTGGACTTGATGACCCTAAAGGTCTTTTCCAACCTTGTGATTCTGTGATCATCAGTCCGGACTAATGCTGCACAGCAAATAGAGAAGCAAGTTTCTCACAAAAAACAATGAACTTTGACAGGATATTCCTATGAAATGATTCAAAAAGCAGTTGGAGAATCAGGTGCAAAAGAGTGTCTGAGGAACTCAAAAGATTGCTCCTATTTCTATGCTTTTTTCTTTCCTTCTTCTCCAAAGTCAAGAGTGAAATCCTGTCATGTTTCTTGATCTGAACACTTTTTGCCCTACCTGTTTCAAAGGAAAGTGAAGTTTGTGTCCCACTTCAGGAGGTGAGTTTGCTCTTTTAGTTAGTGTTGAGTTTGTCTAGACTTTCCAAAAAATTGGAAAAGCACAACATGGACCCTTAAACCTTGTATGAAATGCATGAACTTTTGAAAGAGAATATTGAAACAACAGAAATTTCTATTACAGAAAAATTAAGGATGCGCACAAGATGCCTTTGCTATGGATAAAACATAAAATCAGAAGGCAACCTCCCGATACTGACATTCCTCACTGGTTTTGCCTTTGATTAGCAACACCTGAGTTTTCAATGTGGGAATTTAGGAACAGACTTTGGAGTTTTTCCATACATCTTCCCTTTCCCAACAGCCAGATGTGACCAGGTTTCTTTCCAAAAACTCCATAGGAAGCCCAGATCACAACACAGGAAGTAAAAGCACATTTAAGAATTTGTAGTCTGACCTAAAATCTAAAAGTTTACCAGAAACTCTGTAGTATCTGCAAGTCAGATAGAAGGGTTTCTATGTCCTCTAATGAAGCATGGAAGCTTGCATAGCTTAATAGCCTTATACTCATGCTTTAAGTTATACACCTAATTGTGCACATTACCAAAGCAAGGCCCAAAGCATTACCAAAGACAACTCAATGTGCTGAAGATATAGAAGAACACAGGTATCACAGCTCATTTTGCATTAAAATTGATTCATGTCTGCTCTTTTCCACTGAAGGCATTTATGACATCAGTGACTCACAAGTAACAAGGGCTATGGGGGTGATCATGCCCATAAAAAGGTAAAACCTCTATTAACAATCAGGAATGGTGATAAATACAGTGCATAAGTGGCATCTCATTTATACTGGGGAAATTAAGAAGAAAGAACACCAGAGATATACATCTTGGAGTCACCTGAGCTGTAACACAACCTCACAGTGACTGGAAATGTAGACTTCCCTCCAGTATTTTCTGAGCTAGTCTTGATCTTCACAAACAACACTAGCTGTTGGTACAGTGGATTTCAGTTCAGCTTTTTGCATAAAAATTCATGAGACAGTATCTATTTCAACTGTGTTATACAGCAGTAAAGAGAGGAAAAAAAACTTTAGCCCTACAGCCACAATAGGGTTCATTTTGAGTGATGATTGCAAACCAGCAGTGGAAATTACAGATGCTACTTGGTTCACTATTATTTTGCAGCATCTCCAGTAATCTTCAGTGATCATTTATAACAGCATGTCTGATGACTTTCAAAACATAACTGGAAAGGATACTTCTGTGGAGAGTATGGCTACTCAAAGGAGAAATCAATCTTTGCTGCTCAGGGAGTCAACTTCATACCGCTCCCATCAGAGAGTCAGAAATTTCAAAACACAGAAATAGGGTTGGGGGATGTTCTAAACCATTTCACCTCATTGTATCCAGTGCAGTATAGCATGTCAAGATGGATCACTCAGTTCCTTTTCTTCTACTGAAAGCTAAATTTAAAAGTGAACCAATATATAAAGCAAATGAAGCCAACTGGTTGCCAGTAAGGGAAGCAAGCAGGCTGCTGAAGAAGCTCAGCTAGACTTCTACCACAGCCCGCCAACAAAACACTAAAAGTTGTCCTTGCACCTGCACAACATCTCTATGGCTCCTGCAGGTGCAGAAGAACTCTGTACAGTCCCAAACATAGGGTCAGTCATGGAGCCATGTCTCTGCATTTGGACGCCAACTAGCTAGAGCTGGTAGTCGGATGGAAACAGTACCTAAAGGACACCAACAGTCTGAGGTCTTCAAGGCAAGGACTGTCTTTTTGATGTGTTCAGAGCATAGATGTAATGGCGTCCTGACCAATGTCAGGGGTTCTAGGCTGTCTTTTAGTATCATTAGAACAATCACACAGGAAAAAACAACATATGCATGAAAACTTTTGGGATGGATTCATTACCCTGAGCATCACCCTTGGTAGCTAAAAAACAAGAGCAATAACAGTGAATCATAGAATTGTAGAATGTGTCAGGTTGGAAGGGACCTTTAGAGGTCATCTAGTCCAAACCCCCTGCAGTAAGCAGGGACATCTGCACTAGATCAGGTTGCCCAGAGCCCCATCAAGCTTGACCTTGAATATCTCCATGGATAGAGCCTCCACTACCTCTCTGGGCAACCTGTTCCAGTGATCTACCACCCTCATAGTGAAGAATTTCTTCCTAATATCCAAGCTAAATCTCCCTTTTTCTAGTTTAAAAATGTTACCCCATGTCCTACTGCTGCAAGCCCTCATGAACAGTTTTTCCCCAGCTTTCATATAGACACCTTTCATGTACTGGAAGGCTGCTATAATGTCCTCCCCGGGAGCCTTCTCTTCTCCAAGCTGAAGAAGCCCAACTCCCTCAGCCTGTCTTCACAGGAGAGGTGTTCCAGCCCGTTGATTATTTTTGTGGCCCTCCACTGGATGCACTCCAACTGGTCCATGTCCTTCTTGCCTTGAGGGCTCTAAAGCTGGACTCAGTACTCCAGACGAGGTCTCACCAGAGCAGAGTAGAGTAGGAGAATCCCCTCTCTCAATCTGCTGGCCACGCTTCTTTTGATGCAGCCCAGGGTGCAGTTGGCCTTCTGGGCTGCAGATGCACATTAGTGGCTCATGTCCAGCTTCTCATCCACAAGTACTCCCAAGTCCTTTTCCTCAGGGATGTTTCAAGCATTTTATGATTCTATGATTACTGAGAGAATATCCTAATGTATTATGGTAGAAGGCCCTGGCGAAACACCCTGCAGAAACATCATGATTGTCTACAGTAATGAGAAGTTGGGGTGAGCCAAATATAATAAAAATAGTGTTAATACAAAACATAATCAAATAAAAATCTGAGAATGCCCTACACTTAGGATATCTTTTTAAAAGATCAATGACATTGTGGTGATAATTGTTAAGACAAATAAGGACTTCCGTCAGAAAGCTGAAGTTCATTTGGAACCTGCTAAATCAAACATGTCAATAAATAATGGTAATAACCTGTTAAATCACTAGCTGCTTTGTGGCCTATAAAGACAGATAGGGTCATGTCTCACTCATTCATATTGGACATATCTCAGCGTCGTATGAGGCACTGTATCACACACCTGCAGGTGAAGCCCAGAGGCCCCAGGCTGAATAGGAATGCAGAACTGTCTCCTTACACTTTGAGGAAATATTTGAAGGAAACTCTTCCAAAGAAAAGTGAAACAGGCAACAGTAGAGGAAGCGTTAGCATGTTTTAATAAAACTGATGTTGTTGCTAAGGTAGTTGAGCTTTCATATTAGTTCTGGGATTCTTTAGTTTTCCTTTAACTGCATGCAGAATGAAATTATTTTCACATTAAAATTTGAAGCTATGCCAAAGCCCTTAGAGCAAAGAGGACAAGCAAGGACGTACTCCCTTCCTAATTGCACACTTGTCACACTGTTTCCTTCAGGTTCCACACCAACTGCACCCACAACACACCTTGCTGAGGTTTGCCCATTTGCTCCCTATGAGGAGTGGCTGAGGGAGCTGGGGATGTTGAGCCTGGAAAAAAGGAGGCTGAGGGGAGACCTTATCACCACGTACAAATACCTGAAGGGAGGTTGTAGAGAGGTGGGTGATGGTCTCTTCAGCCAGGTGACAGGAGATAGGACAAGGGGTAATGGCACAAAGCTGTACCAGGGCAGGTTCAGATTAGATGTTAGGAAAAAATTTTTTACTGAAAGAGTTGTCGGGGCCTGGAACAGGCTGCCCAGCGAGGGGGTTGAGTCACCATCCCTGGATATGTTTAAAAAAAGGGTAGATGAGGTACTTGGGGATATGGTTTAGCATAGGACAGGAATGGTTGGACTTGATGATCTTAAAGTGTCTTTTCCAACCTTGTGATTCTGTGATTCTATGATTTTGTGCTCTGCATGACAAGCTTGGTCTAAGCCACCAGGCTTAGGCCAGGTCTATGTCTTTGTTTACTGCTGAATGCATCATACACTATAATGGTCCTAGACATTCATGTTTGAGACAAACACATGGTGTACTCACACATGCATATCTATATCAAAGAATGTATTAAGTGCAGGCCCAGATAAATTGCAAGATGCAATTTAATACTATCAATTAACTGTGCACATATTTTTGTACCAATGAACTGCAGCACAAGTGCTAGCAGTTAGATGTCCTTTCATATGGTGGAGTTTAAAAATAACTTTAGGACACTCTTGTGATGGCAAATGCTTACACAAGGTATTATTATAGCAGTTATTGACACAAGCTGCAGGAAAATCTGCACCATGATATATGGTAGAGGCATCTGAAGAGATAGAAAACTTAATCAAGATATATGCAAACATTTGCTTGGAGTTAGACAATTTCTGTAGGCAGGAGAATAGTCTGTTTGGTTGGTTCATTCATTTAAAAATTAAGAGGCAAAGATATCCTAAGGAAAAACTGACAATGGTGTCCAAGATTCATTCTCTCTCCCTCTCTCTCTCTCTCTCCACTTAATCCCAGATAAATATCCATGTAGTGGCCAAACCCTTTTCAGATTCTGTAAGTCATTCCAATTGTAAAGGATGAAACCACAATTTCTTATCAAGAAAACACATATGCATGGGAATGCACAGAGGCAAGTGTGGGAGTCCCCATTAATTGATCCTAGGTGATTCTCAGCCATTTTATCCAGGGATTACAGGAGAAACAGAACTTCAAATCTGCCATATATTGTTGACTAGCATATGGGTGTGAAGTAGTTTTCACCTCCTTTTACCAATATTGCAACCTCAGCCTGACTTAGCTAGAGTAACCCTGGTCCCACAAGGACTGAATTTAGAACAAAGAAAGGAAATTGCCTAACTTGAATTAATGTTTGGAAGCCCTAAATCAAAGGTTTTCTTTTGAAACTGCTCCTGTGGCTCCTCCCAGGCATAGTACTATCTATGTGTTGTGAGTGGGAGGATTAGATGCAGCTGCAGGACATGATGTTTGATGGCAGGAAGGCAGTCCTGACCCTGTCAGTGTTGAGCAGCACATGTGCATCACTACAGGGAAGGAAAGACAAAACCACCTCATGCCATGCCCACTCACACAGCTTCTCTGAGGTAGTCATTCCATTGACTTCAGCAGATCTGCACACCCTGTGGACACATTGCCCAACAAGCATTTGCAGTAGTGACTCCATGAGCATTGAAAGGCCATCCCTACAAGATAATTCTGCTATCTTCTGATAGCCTGGTGCTAGAGCGTGTATTCTTTCACACTTGAAGCATGCGGAAGCATTCAAAGGTTTATCTGCATATTCTGTGCTCAACAGCTGCAGAAAAGGTCAAATGAAAACTATTTATAGTTGCAGGTACTGTGCAGTAACTAATTGTGATGAATGATGGTTAAGAATGCAGATGGATAATGTAACCATTTCCTGGTATTACATGCTTGTGCTTAATCATTTTTGCTCATTGATTTCTTCCTCTCCTCTTCTGTTTCTGAAAATTTTGCTGTAACCTAAACAGCTATAGATGCTGAAACTATTTTCTCACCAGGCTACAGATTTTGAAAACTCCCCAGCACCCAAAACCGAGTCCTTACTCTGTAATTACATCTGTACATTGAGAGAAAACTTACAGTACCAAACAATTCCAAAGCAGAAGTGGGCATTTTTCCTGGATATGTTATAACGGCCAAGAGAAGAGATTGTCAGACCGTCCTCTTTCAGATTAGGAACGTGCTGGAATAGGCAGCTTTCAACAGAAAGCTCCTGGAAGAAGCACATCCTTGCATCAGGAGGACAAGAGCCCTGATACTAAATAGTTATCCAAAAACATTTCCATAGACGCTGATAAAACCTGGAAATAAAGCAAGCTTATTTGATTCAACTCACACACACACACACACATATACACCCCCCCATATGAAAAAAAGTTTGTGTTTTGCCAAAGCTGTCCTTTTTATCATAAATCTCGTGACACTTGACATTTCCTTGAAGCCCTAGATCAAGAAGGAATAAAACAGTTTTCATTTTTCATTAAAAAATCTTTCTAATTCTGTGGTCATGACGGAAAAAAAAAAGAAAATAGAAACAGAATATATTCTTACAGAGTCAAGAAATGATAAGTAAAAAAATTATTAAAAACAAAACAACAAAATGAAACAAAAATAATAGGTAGCTTAATTTTTAAATTGATGTGATTTTTGAGATCTGATTTATGATTTGGAAGTCCTCTCACGGTAATGTTCCATTAGTTGATGGAAGAACAAGCATCTAGTCCTAACAATGTTTGTAACCCAGCTCTTATACTTTCTCTAGTCATTGGTCATTGCTTTGACTCCATCAAAAATGTTAGCTTTGTCTGTGTATCCCATGTTCCCACAAGTAACTTCATGCATTCACTATCTCTGTCTTTATGCATTAAAGATACTCAGCATTGAAATCCAGAGAGCCAATAAATCAGTCCTTCTCATATTTCTTCTTAAAACGTAGCCTGGAGAGCACAAAAGCAATCCAAGCTGCTGATGCTCTGACATGTCTCCTTTAAGGATATTCTGGGTTCTGGCATTCTCCTGACCCATCCTCTCCTACCTTATACTTGGGGTATGGACACAAAAGTCCCAGACAAGTTACTGCAGCTTAAAGTAGTTATTGATTGTTAAATGTTCACCAATTGTGTGCACGCTCTTCCCATACGGAAGCTGCAATAAAGCATTATCTTAAACCAGCTTTGACAGGTGAGACTGTACCATGAGTCTTGCAGTCATCACCCATAACCTTCAGCTGCAAACATTGGGGCCCTGCTGACCTGTGTGTTGCATGTGCAAAGCTTGTTTCCACTCCCCATGCATCTGTCATACCACAGTAACAACCACTGCCATGCTCCATATCTCCCTGCACATGAGCACCCTTGCTGAAACCTGGAGTACCACCTGCTTGAAGAATATGCAGAAATACTGACGTATACAAGGCCACGACCTTAAAACTAATGTGCTTTCTGACAGCAGTAAAACAGAAGTAGAATAAATTCAGAATGTCACAGGCTCTGTTGTGCATTGAATATTTCATTCCAGCCTCCTGTGTTTTCCTGATTGGGCTTACTGTTTCTCCCACTGTAATTATTCACGCAGTTTGTAGTATGCTGTAGCTACTTGCTGCACCTTGTGTTAATACATTAGGAACAAGACACAAAAAAGAAGCCATCTCAATATTCATAGATGAACACTGCAAGTGAATTGCTGACAGAATGTTTCCTGGGGTGGAAAAAATGGAGAAGTTTCTGTTTTATGGGTTGCCAGAGGGAATAGTTTCTAACGCACAGCTCGTGCATTGAAGGAAAATGAACACAGTCCCAAAAACAAAACCCTTAGCTCAAGGTTTTCTGTTACTGAGTTATTGCTTTTATTTTATATACAATGCAAAAAAATGCTGATTATTATGATTCAACATTCTCCAAGAGAGATGGAAGCAGTAAATAGAGGAGGTAGGGAGACCGAGGAGGGACTTGTCACCACATCCAGAATGCAGCATTTTTGTGGGTTTCAAATAGGGTAGGAGAGATGTTCCTTTGCTGTGCACAGACACTTAGATGTTTCTTGTAGCTGAAGAGGCCCGATATCTGACCTTTCTCTTCTGCTCTTTTGTGGTCTTTCTTAAAACCCGTAGAATTTTTAATCTTTTTATACTGATTTTACAACATCTGGAGACCATTTAAATCACACACATGAATACACTCCTGAGCTGCAATGCTCGTGCAGAAATTATTAAAACTCTGCACCCATGGTACACACCGGCCTTATCTTGTCCAATATCACCCATTAGGCACATCTTTCCAGTAGAGTCACATCACAATCAACAGTCCCACTGGATGCTATGGGGTTGTTTGAGACAAAAGTCTTTCAGATGATGCAGAAAACAAAGGTCCACCACCACTTCACTAAAAGTCTCACAGAATTTTTCATGGAGTGTATATGTGTTGCCAGTTGTCCCAATTAGCCTAACTCAAATTTGGGCAACAATTCTGTGCCTGAATTCGTTGTTAAATCCCGTTAAACATAACACCTTTCACATGATCTTAATCTGCTTGGTAGGAGGGAGGGAGGGCAGTCTGGCAATTGCCACGTAACGCCAGCAGGAAGTTGCACGGCGGTTTATTGGCAAGCAGAAGCTGTGCTGCCTCCAGGCCCTTAGGATCAGTACTACTTGAATGTAGGTGCTGCGACATCCTAAAGAATTTGGCTTGCAACTGTGATGGATTGCATAGCCCTGATCAAACACTTCTCCATCAGCCTGACATTCTCATGGGTTTTATGAGTGGTGACACTGCACTTGCTTTTCTTATGGTAGCTCGCTAGCACACATCCAGTCAAACACAATTCCCTATCCTGGAGATGCAGACTGGGGGAGCTCAGGATAAGCACTTCCAGCCTGGGAGGAAGATGCTAGCTGAAGGCTAGTGGGTGAATGATGTAAATACCTCACTATAGTCAATTCCTCCTCCAGGTCAGCAGCACAGGATCCACGTGAAGCAGTAGGCACCGACCTATGTGATTTTCCAGTCCTTTTCCTGGAGGACTTGTGGTCCGAATGCTACAGGATGGCAGCAGCTTTTCCCTGCAAGCTGCAGCTGTCCCAGGGCACGCTGTGTGTGTGTGTGCCTGTGTGTATGCATTCGCTGCAGTTTCCTCCTCTCGCTTGTCTTTCTTTTAACTTGGTCATAGCCAAGTGGTGCAGCTCCTGCACCAGCGGGGCGTCCCCGGCTGCCGCTTCCCTCTCCCCCGCCCGGCTCCCCGCTTCCCTCTCCCTCCTTCCGTACCTTCCTTTGCGGCCCTTCCCGGCTGTAAGCCCTAACACCGACACCTGGTTTCTTTGTTCCGCGGCTGGGAAAATTCCTTCGTTCCTGGCCTCCTGTGGGGCGCTTGGAGGAAAGTGTCTTTTCCCGAGGCTTCAGCCACCCCATTGTTCCGCCCGGACCTTGTCTATTCACCGCCTAACAGCCCTTAACGACTGCCTCTTTCAGCGGCGGAGCCGGAGGCGCCGCTCCCCTACTTGTTAGCACCAGAAGCACGAGCCACACGCAGACAAAGACAGTGATTAGACATAAAAACAGGCAGTTCATAAAGCTGCGGTGAATTTCATAAACCGTCCGCCAGCGGATTCTCCCCAAGTGTCAAAGTGATTATCTTTATTTCGAGCTCCTTATTGGTTTCATCTTGTTATTCGGCGGAGACTGGCGTTCGGGCAGCCACGCGCAATCGGACGCGACTGAACCGCGTGAATCCGCCTCTGAGCAGCTGAACGTGATAGCGTGGGAGAGGACGGGCTGCATCGGAAAGGGAGACCCTGGGCAGAGAGGTTCATGGATTGATGGAGGACGTGGGTTATCTGGCTTCAGGTTCCCAGCAGCGTCTGACTTCGGTCATTCAATATCTCCAGTCTCGACCTTCTCGCTAGGGAAAGTACCTGGCAAATGAGAAGGAAAATTTAAGCGAGAAGGAGGAGAACGGGGGGACCTCAAACCCAGCAGTGACATAAGGACAGAGATAGACATGAGTGTGGAAAGGTAGGAATTACAGACTCGAAAAAAGATCAAAAAGAACAGTGTGTGGTTTACTCGCAATTGCTTTGCCTGACAGCTTGAAATTCAGACAGCTGCTGTTTCTCCTTTGTGAGGGATAAGATTTACCTGTGGCACTGCCTGTGCAGGATTCAGCTGGAAACCACACTCTGCCCGTTGCTGTAACCGAACCGAGGTCATGCTGCCGGATCAGACCAGCAAACATGGTCACATGGATGAGGCATCTGCAGCAAAAGAAACTCTTGACGTGAAATTCTGACGTTCCCATATGCTTAGGATGATATGGGAGAACTGCAACTGCAGCCCAAGTCATGCAGCAGCAGAGGTGATCTCCACTGTATAAAATTAGAAGAAGAAGTGGTAGGCCCATACCAAACTATGAAAAATATGGGATACAAGCTGTAGCTTTCCAAGGGATGAAGCCTAGATAGGGATTAGACTACCTGGCAGAGGTTCAGGTGAAAGGAATGGATGATCTCATTGTGCATTGCAGGGAAGATGGCCACACATAGGTCAATCCGCAGCTCTGAACCCACATTAGGCTGGCAGGCAACCTCACGATGGGTCCCCTGCCTAAGCCTTGCCACATGTAAAGGCTGTGTGGAAGCTGGGGTTCCTGTGCAAACTGAATTGCCCATTTTGGGAGGAAGTGAGCCGCTGAGGCCAGCGATCCGCTGTCAGGCTGAAGTCAGAGCCTGCTGCACACCCAGCCCAGGCCCACCTTGCAACACAAATACCACCACCACTTTCCCATCACTTACCTTGCAGATGGCCAGTGTGTGCACTGTGGCTCTTGACTGTGAGGCAAAGAGGTCAGAGTCTAGTCACTCCTGGTATGGTCCTATTTTTGAAAGATTCACATTTAAATTCCTGCCCTGTTTTTTCCTTCCTGTGTCAGTGGAGAAACCTTCTGGCATCTCTGTGCCTCTATTTCCACTTCTGTAATATGATAGTGGTATCAGCACTTTGCTATATGGTGGGGAGAGAGGACATTCAAAAACCCTTGGGTATCACCAAGAACTTCAAGATCAAGGCCTGTATCACCGAACTATGTAAATACAGAATCACAGAATCACAAGGTTGGAAAAGACCTTTAAGGTCATCAAGTCCAACCGTTCCCATCCTATGCTAAACCATATCCCTAAGTACCTCATCTACCCTTTTTTTGAACATATCCAGGGAAGGTGACTCAACCCCCTCCCTGGGCAGCCTGTTCCAGGCCCTGACCACTCTTTCAGTAAAAAAAATTTTTCTAATATCTAATCTAAACCTGCCGTAGTGCAGCTTTGTGCCATTTCTCCTTATCCTATCTCCTGTCACCTGACTGAAGAGACAATCGCCCACCTCTCTACAGGTGGTGATAAGGTCTCCCCTCAGCCTCCTCTTCTCCAGGCTCAACATCCCCAGCTCCCCCAGCTGTTACTCATATGATTTGCCCTCCAGCTCCTTCACCAGCCTAGTTGCCCTTCTCTGGACTTGCTCAAGGACCTCAATGTCCTTCTGAAGGTGAGGAGCCCAGAACTGGACACAGTACTCGAGGTGTGGCCTCACCAATGCCGAGTACAGGGGCACAGTCACCTCCCTAGACCTACTGGCCACACTATTTTTGATACAAGCCAGGATGCCATTGGCCTTCCTGGCCACTTGGGCATACTGCTGACTCATATTCAGCCTGCAGTCAGCCAACACCCCTAGGCCCTTCTCTGCCTGACAGCTCTCCAGACAGTCTCCCCCAGCCTGTAGCGCTGCATGGGGTTGTTATGTCCCATGTGCAGGACTCTGCCCTTGGCATTGTTAAATCTCATCCCATTGGTCTCAGCCCATCGTTCCAGTCCGTTCAGATCCCTCTGAAGAGCCTCCCTACTCTCAGGCAGATCAACACTTCCTCCTAGTTTAGTGTCATCTGCAAACTTAGTGAGGGAGCATTCAATCCCTTCGTCGAGATCATTGATAAAGATGCTGAAATAGACTGGACCCAGGACTGAGCCCTGGGGGACACCACTCGTGACCGGCCTCCAGCTGGATTTTATTCCATTCACCTCCACCCTTTGGGCCCGGCCATCCAGCCGGTATAATAAATACCTAACACAAGTACCCTGTTTTACCATAATTTTGCATCAAGAGAATTTTTATCCATTGATTTTATAGGGTTGTAGAAATAAAAAATAGCATCAAGTACTAACAGGAGTACCATATTTAGAATAAATTTTAGATCTGGTACATGCAGGGAATCACAAAATCGTAAGGGTTGGAAGGGACCTCAAGAGATCATTGGGTCCAACCCCCAGGTTTGGGAAATAATCCCAAATAATCCCAGGGAAATAATCTTCTCTTGGAAAGATTTATTTCTTTAGTATATCCATGTTAATATGGTATTAGCATTTGTATTACGGATACCTGAATGGCCCAGCTGAGGCCTGGTCCCTATTGTGCCAGAGCTGAACACACCCAGGGGTTAGAAATCACATTAGTTCCTTCTTTGGATGTTTTAAAACCAAAGAAACATATATTCCCATTTTATGGTTGAGCAGCTGAGGCAGAGAGACATTAAATAGTTATCACTGACAGAAACTGAGGTGCAGATCAGTGCTTCTCAGTCCTATACGTAAACAGAAAGTTTCTTCTTTCTCCTGTATCTTTTCTTTGAGAGGCTTTACATTTTGGTAATTAAATACAAGCAGGAATTACTTCAGTAGTGACCAAAAAGAATGCACGTATTTTTCTTGTAATAAAGGGACTCTCCAATACTCATTGCTGTAGGGAACATTTATGTATTTTTCCCAGTGAATTGTCTTCCCAGTGTGTGGTCTTTCAGTTGTGTTTGTGCCTGCCTAACATATATACACTGACTATGAACTAAAGTCATTGCTCTTGACATTTGACTGGTCGTAATAATCTTTGCCCCCCTCCCACGATCATGAGCATCTATTTGTAGAACTTGGCAAACGAACTTCTGTTTTACAAAGCAGGAGGTGTCTACGCTCTGAACAGTGAGTTCCCTTCACTAAGCATCTGTGTGTGTTGCTGGGGAAGACCTTGGCAAATGGGAGATAGGTGAGTACCTTGCTGGTAAAAATTTTGGATTTAAGTGGCAACCTGTTGTAGATAGCTCCTGATAGCAGTGATTTTCTAGAGATATCTAAGGGTTTTACTTGTGTACATTTGTGTGGAAAATAGAAACTCTGTCCAAGCCAACAGCGAGGAAAATACAGCTGGATATAGTGCAGAGTGTCTCATTTCTAAAGATATTATCCAGAGTCCAAGAAAAGCAAAGCATAAGTAGAAGAAGGTCTTCCGAGTGCCCATCTCAGATTGCTGGGGACATGAGTGGGTGGCAAAAATAGAGAAGCTACAGATATGAACTAAAACTATTTGAAAGAAAAAATCTCCAGTAACTTCCATGGTCATTTGATAAGGTCTCCAGGGAGGAGATGATCAGCAAAGACAACATTGTGAAAACATACAGAATTTCCTTTCTGTCTGTGTTACATATTTCGTAATGCACCATAAAGACTGCAGAGGACAGCATTATTTCTTGATTACACAATATCATGTATCTATTCAAACTTTTTGGTGGAAGACAGAAGCATAATACATTATAAAACTATTTATTTTTCTGTCACTTTCAATTTTTTTCTCCAGTCTCTCTCAGCTCATTGGTTTCAACATGAATTTCACCACAGGTTTCATTCAGAGGTACTCACTAGAGCTGAAAAACAAAAAGAAAAGTTTGGCTAGGGGATCAGAAAAAAAAAAAGAAATCCAGACCTGCATTTGAAATTTACTTTTAAAAAACCCAAACGTTTCCTTACTCCATCTTATAAAAAAAATACTTGACGTTCCTTTGCTACAGATCAACATGGACTTTTGCTAACTGAGGTATTACATTGCCTGCTGCAGTTCAAATTACAGGACACAGTTCCAAGACTCTTGCAGAAGCTTGTGTCTTTCTGACAAATCTTCTTACTCTGAAGGCTGCCTTTTTCCTTTCTGTGCTGAGCTAGTGACCAGAAAATGCAGGGAAAAACCCAGAGTAATTCTTGACTAACCCAGCAGAGGAACAAACCTTCTGGCACTTTTCCAGCAGCCCTGACATTGAGGTTATTACGGAAATCCAATCACACGCTTTAGAATTAGAACTTGGGTTATCAAAATTAACGGCTTGTTTTTCACTATGAGTAGGGTGAAAGGTGACAGAAAATGGAGAACTAATAGAGAACTGGTAAATACAATTGCCAAGCATATGGGGCAAGGCACAGCAATTAAGAAATGACCATTGGGATTAGGTTCCTCAGCCCTATATTAGACCTCTGACAATGGAGCAGAAGCATGACTGACAGAAGATCATGACTGCACTGTTCAGAGCTTGGATCCTGTAGAGCCCCTAGCTGGAGCCCTGACACAGAAGTAATTAAATAAATCAGACAGAAAAGTGGCATGTCCTTCACATTTGGAGCCACAGACCCTGCTGATCATTCTATGGCACACATGCAAAAATGAGAAAAGATATATTAAGGAAACCCAAGTCTTGCCAACATTATAAAGCTCTACTTTTAGTGACAGTTCTTCAGGCAGACACTAGAAAGAGTTAAAATATCTCAGTAATTCCCTAATCTTGTCTGTCTACATCCTAATTCCATCATCTGCTGCCATCCAGAGAATCTAAGGTCAAATGACTTGATCACATCTTCTTTGTCTATCGCAATTACAGGGCGAACCAGCAAGGTGCTGAGCATTCACCTGGTGTCAGGACAGGATGAGACGGCTCTGTGCTACCAGGGGTCACTGCCTTAGCCTGGGCCCTTACAGGAATTAAAGAGTCAGACACGGGTGATGTGCAGTCACTCCATGAGGCAACATGAAACAATGGGCAAACATGTGCAAAGGTTGTGAACAGTCTGAAGAGGAAAAGGAGGGTGCAATCTCTGAAGTCTATATATTTAGTTTTGTTTATCACCAGCAATTAACCCTACTCTAATTTACACCCCCTTAAGGATATCCAGGTCACAATCAATTTGTGTGAGGAACAACACAGTATTCAAGATCCAAGTTTGTTTTTCATCTCTTTAAGCAACAGCTGACACAAACCCTTACTCCAGATTGTCTTTTAACATTCTGTGGATGGATCATGTGTTCTGGGCACCAAACCAGCATCAACACTCTCTGGTGGGGGTGCCTGGTGAGAGGAGAAAGACAAGTGAAGGTATGAATATCTTGCCAAAACAAAACAGCGGGACTTTATGGCTTCTCCCCAGTTCCCTCATTCATTGGTGTTCTGCAAGGGTGGAAAACCCACCAAGGAGGATCCTTTGAAATCTCAGATTCTTGCAGATCTCTCTCCTGATTTATTCGGAATACTGCAGAAAAGAATGTTTTTCCTGCTCGTGCAGGAATGGGTGTTTATACCACAGGGGAGAGGCAGTAGACACATCCAGGGAATATGCCACTTAAGAAGTTCCTGGCAGCAATAAGTTGAGCTATTTGCACAACCTACCTGAGAAGAAATAATACCTTTCTTTGTGCAGAAGTACAAAAAGTATATGGTAACACAGCTGAGACACGTTCTTAAGTAAATAGCTATTAAAATAAAGCTGTTAAAAGAATGCAATGGTTGGGCATTGAGGTTAATGCATTTGCCTGGGTTTCTACAGCAACACAGTGAATTAACTTTCAATCACAATGAAATAGTCTTCTATTTTAACTACATATAGGAATTCAATTTATATATTTTCCACTCTCCAGCTTCTCCACTATCCTTGACTCTCTTCAGGAAAGAAAAAGAGAAGAAAGAGACACAACCATTCATCTTGACAATGCAGCTGCTAAAGTGCACATGTGTGGACTGACCACTTCACTGCACTTCCAACATGGCTGTTATCTTCTAAAGGTACATCAGCAGCTGTGCAATGAGCTTGAGAGATGCTGAGCACTTCGGGGTGTCGTTGGCTTCAAAGGGAACTCCAGTATCTTCCACAACCTTCCACTACTCTAAGATCAGGATCTCTAGAGACCAGGCCAAAAAAATACTTCAACCTGCAGGTCATATTTAAAACTCCGGGCATTTTTGCACATTTTTTTTTTTTCATGAGAATGAAAATTATTTCTTGGCATATCAAGTACCTGTTACAAATATGCAGACCACACAAACCCATTTCATATAAAGTGGTTATCACACTAGCGCTTTGTTTCTGAGATGTGCTGAGCTGATCCCCCAACTCTTTCCTCAGATTTTTGCAGTATTTACCCTCAATCTGGCACGGACTGTAACAAGACTTATGAGCTTCTCACAAAAAGCAACAAGCATAATAGTACATCATCTAAAACAGGACCTTAGTCTATCGCTCTTCCTTACTGCCACACAATGACACATCCAGTCCCTGACAAACCTGCCTCACTCACATGCTGTCCCACCAGAATAACTGCAATTTGCTCTACATGCTTTCCACCAGGCAACACAATGGGTAAACTCCTCTGTCTGCTCTCATGCATTATGTAGAAGAGACATAACTGGTTTTATTAATGCTAGCTCAATGTCACAAACACATGCGCACATGCACTCTCAGACAAATCCCTCTCTCTATTACAATAAATATCTCATAAAAAAATTACATACCCTGAATGGATTCAGCAGCAAAATAGCAGCTGTTGCATAGTTTGAGGGTTTTTATTTTTAACTTATTAATATGCTGATCAGATTCTTGTAATCAGAAGCAAGGGACATTAATCTCATAAAACATGTAAACTGTATTTTATCTGGGGGGAAAAAAAAAAGAAAAACTTGGCAAAGATGAAGCTTCTTTCTTTTTTTTCTTTTTATTTCAGAAGAGCAGAACATATCTTCAGGTGGAGTTGAAAGTGACTGCAGGTCATCACCATAGGCCCAGAGCAGTAGAAGGAGATGAAGAGAGGACAGAGAGCTTTTCACCTCTCAGCCCATGGTTTAACTCTTGTGCTGATCTGCAGACTTAGAGCAGTTCCTGGTCACAGCTTCTGTGAACTGAGTTGGTAGAAGCCCCTGTGCTAACCTCGGAAGGGTCCAATTACAAAAAGTATCCCTCCTAAACAGAGACAAACTAAAACCTCAGGGATTCAGACCAGCACCTCTTCAAAAGAGTGGGACCCTATTCAGTGACTGCAAATATGTATTTGTAATACCAGTAGACAAGGAGAAGAGAGCTTGGTCTTCTCACTTACCTCCATGCACAATTTCTTCAAAGATATGTGCAAAAGGTTTTTCAAGAAAAGATGCAATAGTAGAGGCCTCAACTGGTAAGCAGAAGATTCATATTTGAGCATCAGGGGTTCAGAGACTGTGATATCAAATCTGAGGTGTTTTAAATAAATGTGATAGGGAAGAAGTAGGCATTTGGCACTTTCTGAAAATCGTAACTTCTGCATAGCAAGCCGAGTAAGATAGAAAACTTAGTCAATCATCAATCTAGGAGAAAAGCTAAAAAAACCAAACCCAAACAAACAAGAAAGAGCTGCATTTTTAAATTAAACTCAAGAAATGGTTATATTTTACTGAGCTAAGGACGTTGAGTTCTTTAGATGTTTTAACAGTTTAATCAATATCCTTCTCCAGGTTCATTAAAAACAGTAGTGAATGTTTCAGAAATATGCGTAGGGAGGTAGCAATGCAAAAGATGCATAAGTTTGATCAGTCAGGATGTTTTCTAGTGCTGAAATACAATTAAAACTAATTGGGTCTTCTTGGGCTCGTCATACATACCTTCTGAGGCAACAGGACTCTGGTCATCTCCGTTACAGTCAATCAAGAGATGTATTCACAATGATGATTATATCAGATCTGGTTTAGATTGACCCAATAGGATTTGTCATCTAATCTTCCATGAATAGATCCAGCCACATGAAGTTAAATCTAGTGAGGCCAATCCAGTTATATGCGCAAAACCAAAACAACATTTACAGAGGCTTGGATGCAACCAGGTAGTTATGACATAACTGAAAAGCACTGAGTTGATAAAGCTAACAACTAAAGCTGTTGCTTGTAGTGTTCCATAACATAGGTGCTTTTTTTTTAGCTGCAGCTTTTTGTTTATTTCTAGGATTTACCTTCCATAAATACTTCAAACTATGCGTTAAATATCAAATGCATAGCTGATTCTCTCAAGATTGGATATAAATTTTAGGTCAGTAGGAAACTTCTGTTTTAATATCCCTACATAAGATGGGACCTTTGAGAATTATGCCCCAGGAACCATGAATTCTCTTGGAGAGAAGCAGACTTTTTTTGCTTGCTTCTTTGGTAGAGCACTGGATGAAGTCCAAACCTACCATCACCGTCCAAACAGACAAATATAGTATTTGTCAGAAGCCAGATGAGCACACCAGGTAAAATAACCATCCTGCACAAAGCCTAGGTCCTGCCTCTTTCCCCAGGAATCTGGTAGGTGTCAGAGTCAAGATAAGGGATTATGGTTGCCTTTGGTATGACCTGCCATCCTTATGTTGTGTCATGTGGATACAGATTGTGATTCTTGGTGTAACTGAGAGAGGAACTTAACAGAAGGTAGAACTAGCACCCCTGAGGACAGTACAAAGTTGCAGAGGTAGCCCTGGGCTGTACTACAGGCAACTAGACACAACAGCTTCTGTAGTCAAATAATAGTTCAGGTAACAAATTTTAAACATTCATCTGGTGTAGCAGAGGTAGAGCGTTGTCATCAATGACCCTACACTGCCCTGGTATTTTACTTGGCATTAGGACTGTGGACATAGGAAGAGAGTATCTAAAGCATTAAGCTGAAGTGAAAAATTTGAACTGGAAGATATTTTCTAGTGTATTTTCATAGAAGCTGTTTTACATGTGATAACCTTGCTAGACAGCCATAATGGTCACTGAAATGAAAATCAGATGACACTGCCAGTTCTGTTTGCAGATTTGCTATAGATGCTCTTATTCACATGATGCTGGTGAATCTTGTAGAATATAGTGCCAGTGCTGACCTTAGAAAGAATATGTTCTCAGTTTTTGAACCTCTTAAACCCTTGGGAAAACCCTGCTAGATCAGCAAATCAAGGCACTCAGAGAACAGTAAGAGGGATTTAGTCTCAAACCTTGGGGTGCCACTTACTACTCTTATACTGATGAGCTCTGACCTGTATGAGGTACGATAACAGCTGATTCGTTCCAGTTCAGCTATTTGCACACCTGCAAGATCTAAGGTGTTAGAGCATACACAGGTGCTGAAGCCTTGCTCCAAAAGTTAGAGAGCAAGGACATAAATCCAATGCTTGCTGATAAGGCAGACCTTGTCAGTCCATTCACTCACCAGTCTGCCAGATGTTGCTGATGCCTTATGGAAAACAAAGTATTGCAGCCAGCATCAGATGAACATTTTATGAACCGATGTGCGAACAGCAACTTTGAAAGTCTTTTCAGACATCAGCTGGAAAAAGATCAGCTGATGAGGACGTCAGATCTAAAGCACATGGAAAGCAACTCGAAAATGCATTATTTGTGACTCAAACCATGAAACTAGACACTAAGCTCTCTATTTTCTGGGTGCTAGCAACCAGAAAAAAGAAGGAAGGATTCTACAACTAGAGAAATACCACTGCATGTATATTTACCCTGATGAAGCCATCTCCAGGCTACTTGTTTGCTTTATTGATGGAACGGCTTGATCCACAGTAGGGAAGTTGTTTACAGGGTGTTTGCAGACCTTGAGAATCTGATGATCGTTAGCATGAAATGACCATTCAGCAGAACCTAGGCAGTGTCAAATTCCTTAAAGTTAAAAGGTGTTCAGATGGGTAACAGAGGAGACACAAGCTTTATTTTCCAGGACAAAATTCTAAGTTGTACGACCCAATAAATACAACAATTTTGCATAGCCATGAAAAGAAATCACATTTCTTCTTCCTTGAAGAACAGAACAAATAGCAGACTGCAAAGCTAAATTGTATTACAGTCTTCTCTGCACACCATGTGTGAGCTTCTCACCTTCAAGTTCACAGAAGACCTCTATGAAAAAATAAGACATTTAAAATAATCTCCTGCATTCCATGCTTGAAATAAAGGAAAGTAATCAGTCATAATCTCTACTGAACACCCAGCAGGCTTCAGCAAGCCTACATACTGACAATTGTGTCAGAAAGATGGAAGTCTTGAATCAGACTCATAAGATTCGCTGCCTTTAATAATATGACATAGCACAGTACCTTGGGCTTGATGCATGCATTGTACCAACTAGCCTGCACGTCTTTTTGAAGTGATGCCCTATTAGCGCTGTGGTAGAAGTGCAAAAGACTTTAAAACCTGCACAACTGTGGTTTTTCAGTGGGGTGTTTTTTTTTTAATTTGGACAAACACAGAAGCTTTCTCCCGGATCTTTCAGAAGCTGCAGGAGTTAGCATGCCATCTGGATGTCCCTGAAGTGTAACAACAGATACCAGCAGCTGTTGTTATCAGCCTTTTGCACCAAAAAGGCAAAATTCAGACTCTGAACTCCAAAAAAATGTGGGGTTTTCCCATGTAAAGATCATATATCCCACTTTTAAACAAGGGCACTCACACAGAACAATTTTGACATCTAAACTTAACCTTCTTGGTCAGAAATTCTGAGTGGACAACTCGTGCCAAAGACAATTTGGAAATGCAAAGGAAAGACTGTACCAGCAGAGCCCAAAGGTGTCTACAGGCTTGTGAAATGGCGCTCTGCCTGTGTCTATCACACCATGGAGGATTTATGCATCTGCTCCTGATTCACAATAGCATCAATCTGTAGCAGCTGTAGATCTATACAATCAGAAAGGCTGAGAAGGAGGAGGACAGGATTGTGAGCCTGTTCCACTAAGATTTTGAGAAGAAGGAAAATTATTTCAAGGTTTGAAAAATAAGGGCTAGTGTGGGCATTATCTGATGCAGACATCTAAAAGAAAGACATCACTACCAGAGGCACTAATGTGGTCTCCCTTGACAGGCATTTCTAACCCACAGAACATCTCATCCTAAGATAGACATCTAAAGTAGGTCACTGGATTGTGCCCTAGAAAGATTTATTCCTTTCTATTGCCTATAAAATGCAACCTAGATGATTAGCTCAGATTTAGATATCCAGAATTAAGTGAGCTAAGATGCTTTTATCATAAGAATAATCTGTTATTTGCTTAGTTCTTTAAACAAGGAATAAAAATGTTATGCTTGTGCTAAGAATCACTTTTTGACTAGTAAACAATTACAGTGTTACAATTCAGTTTCCTTTGACAGAAGGTTGACATGAAGAACACAGTTATCTCAACATGGCTTTCATTCACTGAAGGGTATCATGTCTGAACAAAGTATGCAGACGTAAGGAACTCCAACAGCACTACCTAAGTCACACCTAAGGCTGAAATTTTGCTCTCATTGACTCTGCGTAGATAAACTAGATCCACCTTGCTTTGCATCATGAGTGAACACAGCTGCTGGGGTTTAACAGACTCATCTTCCATAGGAACTACTCTGCAATATGGATAGCATCAGACACTTTAAGCTGTTCAAATACTCAATTTGCAAAAATTCACTCAATTCTGTAATTATTATAAACTGTTAAAAAAACCTTTATTGAAGTGGATATTTATATTTGCACTATTGTCTACTGAACAGTAGAGGATGCACAGAGTACAGAGGGATTGAAGAGCACCAGGTGTCCTCTACTGAACATTTGCAAAGTCAGTGCTTCCAACACCTTGCACACCAAAAGCACAGAGAAATTGTGATTGCTGCTCCAGTTCATACACACACTGGTGGCACGGACAGAAGCGGGACACTTAGCAGCAGCCTGCCATGACCATTTGACTGTGCTCCTTATCTTCCATACAAATACCTGAACATGGGCAAGTTTTCTCTTAATGCAAAAACTTGTCTCATACAAAAATTAACATACCCTGTTCTCTCTTCATTCCTGTCAGTATTTGGCACAGGCACTAAGATTAATTCATATTAGTCGGCATTACTTGTCACCTTTGTGGTTGCTGACTGAAAGATATGTCAGGGGTTTCACCAAAAGAAAAGCCATAAATGGCTGAAACAGAAGCATCACTTTGCTCAACTCAATGATACTGAGTTTCCAACAAAGCTGTCCAAAATGACAACTTAGTGAACCTGAAAACAAAGAATAGAAAGACTGTGCAGCATCATTGAAACTTATGGGTTAAATAATTTGGCGGGGTGGGGGGTGGGGAGAATAAAGAAGATGTCTAATCAGAACTCTGACTGCTTCTAGGTAAGCATCCATTTTAGTATTTTAGGGGGCAATTAATTTGTTTCCTTTGTTTGATAACAATGAGGAGGCTAGCAAGGGTGTCCAAAAAGAAAGTGGTATCATGAATTATCAAGGGGACAGCTGTAGGTTGTTGCTTATTCAAAATTTGATCATGAACAACCTACGACTTGAAGATCAGAAAACATTTTTTTTTTTACCTCAGATGTTATTTCTACCTTAGCATATGGATGTGAAATCTGGAAGTCCATCAGAGGTATAGGCAGATGTCTGAATGCCTTCAAAAGCAAATGACTAGAAAAATACTAGATACTAAATTAAATGAATTTATTAAAAACACTGAGATTCCTCAGACAATGAGTCTAACTAAAATTATCAAGTAAGAAAATACAAGTATCTGGAGTATGAGTTAATAATTAAATCAGAGCATCTGCCATTGCAAGTGTGTCATGAAATTCTGTGAAAAAGCACATAGAAAGGGTTTGAACTGGTAAAACTGTCAGAACTTCACAGCACAGAGGCTTTAGAAATTGCATCCCATCACCGAAAACAATGACTGAACGATCTTTGCATCACAACTGGTGTTTCTTAAGGCAAGAAAGATTCAGATTCAAATTGTGGAACAAAAAAACAGAACCTTCTGAATTAATAGACCAAGCATGTAACCACATACAGCAGATATACAGAGAGAAAAACTCTCTTAGAAATTTGTTCTCATAAGCTTGCTGGCAAATATAAGGGTAAAATATGTTCAGAAACGTTGATCTGCTCACAAGTTAGTCGTGAATATAAAAGCATCAAGTCTTTTTTTTTTTTTCAATGAATAATTTTTCTACTTCTAATGTAGGTCAATGCCTACTTTTTCACAAAGTACACTACTTGTCCTTTAATTGAATAATGGACATTGTTTTATGATGTTTTTTTAATCTTCATTCAAACAAACCTGTCAGTGAGACTATATGGTAATATATAGCAGCGATTAAAAAAAACTAGCTTATTGTTCTTATACGGAATAGTAATTAACCTAAAATATCAATTATATTTCCTCTACATACATCACAGCTGTTAATATTTTGGGGGTTTATTAGAAACTTAAACATCATTGTCTGTTCTGAAAAAGCTAAAATAATCTAACCTTTTCCCTCCCTTCCTAACAAGAAGTATGAATACTTCTCTTTTTTAATTAAATGTTGAAAATATATGAGATCATTGAGGTTTATATAAGCAGATTTGGCAGTCTTTTCATATTTACTTGGACTGTGAGGTATATTTTTATGTACGTCTCTGTCAAAATAAGTATGTAAACCACTTTTTATTTTAGCATGTCTTTTTATTAGACATGGATCAAACGTTGATAATGTCAGCGGACCTATTCTCCAGCCACTTAAAAGCTGTGTAAATTAGGAATAGCTTCACTGAAGTCAGCAGAGTCACAGGGATGTAGAAGCAGCAAGAGGACAATGGGGTCCATGGTGTTTGTAACAACTGAGGCATGTGAGCAAAATCACTCCTGTCAGTCAATAATTGCAGATTGGCCCTGTGAGTCAGGTTAGAATTGCATTTTCCTTCTGCAGACTTGTATTGTTTTTTCATTGGTAATAAGTTTCACCCACTTAATTTGTTCTCTTATAAATGCATTTTGTCACTGCCAGTTGTCAGTGGGCCCGCACCACAAAATTCAGATCCAGACCCAAACTCAGCTCATGTTTCATTTTGCCCTGAATGAGGCTTCTGGCTTGGCCCATCGCATAATTGAGAGCAAACCGCACTGTGTTGATTTGGACACAGCTCCAGCCTCATCTCCCCTGGAGTCTGGGATTCCTCTGGTCCAGACTCCCTTGTAATTTGTGCTATTTAATATCTGCTAATCTTTTATTTTTATTTCTTGTCTCTCATTTCAGACTTCAGAAAAGTATTAGGGAAAAAAAAACACAACAAAATGGAGGGAGTCAAACAAATCTTAGAATATTTATTCCAACATCAGCAGACATCTGCAGGAAGATGACAGATAAAAAAGCGGGTGGGAAACAGCTGCGGAGCAAGGCTTAAATACACCGGACCAAACAAAAGCAGTTCGATGCTGTCATGACGAGAAAGTTTCCCTCCTGGGGATGGCACACTGCTGCTTCCTGAAACCATCCGGGGCAAGGACGCATTCTGCAGGATGGTGCCAGGGCTGTTTGCAGCCTCAGCCTGTCCGTCCGGCTCGGGAGCCAGGAACTGCGGAGACACGGCTCCAGCAAGGTCTGGGGAGGCAAATCATCCCTGCTGCTTACAGGCTGCCACCACAGCCACGGTGGTCACGCCCGCCTGACAAAAGCAGGGATAGAGCCGGTCACAAAGGACTGATTCCCCGCTGTCTGCCCACAAGCAGGTCTTTGTGCTCTTTGTAAGGTGCAGGGCTTTTGGCCGACCCTGTGCCTGTCCTCCCCACTTCCCACTGTAAGAAGCCCTTCTCCAGCAGTGCCCACACACCCCAGGACCTGCAATCTCGGGAGCTGGTGGCATACTGGAAGTGATCCAGAGAAGAACTGTGAGGACAATTAACGGCATCAGGAAATGCACCCAACAGCTTAAATAGATCAAGTCTTTCTCTGTGAAAGAGAAAGGGAATGAATTAATTAGAGATTACAGCCACTCATGAGGAATAAAAATTTGATAATTGAGGAGTTTTTGGTCTCGAGAAAAAGAAGTATCAAGGTCTAACATCTACTGAAGTTGAAGCTAAAACCATATAGATAAGAAAAAAAGGCAGGACAATTAACTGCTAGACAAACACACCAAATTTGGATTTAAAGATTTGCACTGAATTTCCCCCACAAAAGCTGGATTTTTTCCCTGGAAGACAGGCTACAGTTTAAGCAGGAATTAATTTTAGGAGGTTCAACTGCATGCATTGCAAAAGGAATCAGAATAAAAGATCAAAACAGGCCCTCCTAGCTTTGTAAATAAGAAGTCCAATAATAAGCAGCTAAGCTCACATTCCAGGCTCCTGAGGACATATTGCAGGCAGGAACGTGACGTGACTTTCCAAAGGCTGCATGACAAATCTGTGCCCAGACCTGAAAAGAGACCCCAGGATTCCCGACAGGAATGCTCTTTCTTCCTGCTGTGTTTCCATCCTTCCCTTTTCTTCTTTAAAGCCCTCATCCCTTTCCTGTCCTGTTTCTTTCGTGTTCGCCACAAGGTCCTGCCCCGACCTGGTCTCTTCCCTACCCCTCCTGCCCACTCTCTACCCCTTTTCTGTGGAGCTTCTCAAATGCTTCACTGTCGTCTGCAGGTGGAGAGGGCTGCTGCACGTCCTAGGCAGGAGACACTATTGACCACATTTGCTAGGAAGTGCCTGTGGCTGCTAAAGATCAGGTGAAGGTGCCACGAGAAAGAGGAAGTGTACCCTTGGCCTGGAGGTCAGAAATCAGGATCAAATTGCTGCGCCAGTGAGACTGGGGGCCACAGTCCTTCCCTGCCAGCAGCCATCCCTGAGAACAACACTCAGCCAGCAGCAGCATGCTAGCAGCAGCATAGCATAGAGCTGCCACTCCAGACAGATGACATGGGTAACTCCGCCTGCCATGAATAAGCATTTAAAATCTCCTTGGCCATCTACTTAGCTCCTTCTCCGTAACCACATGAGAAGTCATCCCACTACCAAGACCAGTTCAATCATTTTGCTGTAATCCTAAAACAGGAAGCTGCCCATCTGAGCATATGGAAATGAGAACAAACCTAGGAGCAGCTTCAGCATTGGCCCTCATAATTTGCCTAGTTTCTTCCTACCATAATATTCTACAGTATGTATCTAAAATCTCAACCTTGTCTATTGCTTTAGAAAGTCACTTTTCCTCTATTTCCGAACCCTTAGATCAGTTCTGTTCAAAAGAACATATTAATAGCATTCTCTATATTCCCTCTAGGATGCTCTCAAGTCTTACTGTGTTTTTAATCTTTGCAGAGCCCAAAAAACCAACCACATCAGGTGATGTGAATACCAGGTTTTATTCATTTCTTTATGGACATGACTGGTTAGGAGTTCTGCAAAGATTAAAAACCCCATTCAATAAAACTATAGATTTGAAAAAGGTGCATCATGATATGATTAACAGGGGATTCAAAAGAGAAGATAAAAAGAACATTCCTGACATCCATGGAGTGGTAAAAATCTACAGAATAAGTGGAGCAGCCTTGACCTGCTCTCTAATAACAGTGAGAGATAAAACAACCTCATCAAAACTTGGAAGGCATCAGAAGCAGAAAGATTAGGCTGAGATTCCTGGATTTCCAGACTGCAAAGAGAAAAAGTCTGTTTCTTTGGTCTGAAACCACAGAATAAGTAAAACTGTTAAAAAGGAAACCAAAACAATTTGTTTTGGATATAGGCTGCAGAGTGATAGTCATGATCAGGGGATAGAAAGGAACAACTTTCTCACATGGACTGGGGGGAGCAAGAAGGTCCTAGAGCATATGACATTTAGAACCTGGGTCTATAAGCAGAGTGCCATGACTGGTGTATTGTTTCCCAGCATTAACTTCAGTTTTCTCAGTTTGCACTAAGAATACATTCAAACCTCACTTCTTTGGGTTTTGTTTTCATCTTGTTCTTCAAGTCTGATTTTTCCTTCCAGCACACAGTTATCATTCTGGCTTGTTATGTAACAGAATATTCTACCCCGGGAAAATATTTTTTGTTCTTCTTGTTTGCAACTTTTCACTCTTTTTCTGAACAGTTAACCTCCTTTTCAGGGAAAACACGGTGAAACAGAAAATGGCAGACAGGAGACACGCTTATTATCACTCTTTCTGACTAAGTTACAGGACACACGTGATCTTGGTGTTTCACCACAGAAGATACCTCAGCCATTCGCTGTGACTTTTCGTAGGCTGACACATGATGAGAAGATAGAGTTCATCAGTGGGTGAAAATTCTGTTCCAAGGCATCTTCCTGTGTTCCAAGTTATCCCTCTTCTCCAGTGGAGCAAGAGGAAAATGTATTCATGGTAGCCTGTAAACACTTGCTCTCGGCCATTTGTGACCTGGTGACTACAGTCTTCACTCAGGATTTTCCTTTATTTTTCTTCTCTGTTACAGATCACTTAAAGTGAAGCATTTGTTTTTCCTTACTGCAGTCAAGACATAATTTTCTCCCCATAATTTCCTCCCAAGTTTTCACTTGAGTACAAGCAGTGTGAGTAACAGCTAGGAGTTAACTTCTATCAGATTCAACTTCAAAACAGAAACCAAAAACCCAAGACTTGCTTTACTTTAACTGAAGAGTCTACCTTTATTGAAACAAACAAACAAACAAAAGGTTTTATTCAGGGAAAGTCCCATGTAATTTATTCAAGTAACTACCACCCTAAAGATGTGCAAAAGAGAGACAAATCAGGCCCATTAATCTGTCAGCTGTTAAATAAATCCACAAAGAGGGTAACACAGTTGAGCACCAAGCTGCAGTGTTGAGTCCAGTCTGTGTCTTCTAAAATAGAACAGGGTCTTCCAGGTACAAGGTATTACATGTTATGGGGTGCAAGGGGGTGTGGGGGCAGTTATTCTGCAATATGAGCAGGAAACTCCAACACTGCACATGCCACAGCTTCCGCACACCTAGTGTCGTCTCTCACCCTAAGCATCAGTTGCACACTCTCTTTATGCATTCAGCACATTTAAGAAGAAAAATGTCAATCAACACCAGCCTCGCTGCGGTGTGTGACTTCATCACAATGAATGCAACACATTTAGTGAGGTATTGCATAAACAGCAGGGTAAATTTATCTTTAACAGGTGATGAATGCTTAGTTTTGGATCAGACCTATTTTACTTGAGGGAGGAGACAGTTACCATCTTCCTGACATAGTACTTTTCCCTGTACTGACGTATCTTATTAACAAGACATGAGGGCATCGGAACTTAGAGCTTCCTCCACGTGGTCACACAATACCACATGTGATTGTCCTAGCCAGATTTTTGCTTTCCCAACCCTCTGAGACTCTTGCAGTTGAGTTACACAATGTTTTCTTGAGCAGCATCTGTGCAGCAGGAATCTTCAGCCTCCAGAAAGGCTTGGGAAGACAGACTGCTTCCTTACACGTGGTTGCTTTTGTCAATGCATAAATCAGCCCCTCGGAGGCCTCAGGGAAGCAGTGTTGATCCAGGGGGAGGTGCCTTGGTCAGGTGGGAGGGGCCAATCCTTCTAGGTCTGTCTGACAAAAACAGGGAGCTGGGAGAAGCCCAAGAGCCTGGAACTTTATAGTTTTAAAATTTTGAAGGTGATTTTTATGATAGTGTAACTTCCTCAACAGACAATTCCACCGGAAATTACGGAACATTTTCAGGCTATATTATTTAACTGCAAAAGATGGGCATCACACTTTGCAGAACATTGCAGACGCAGCAGAAGAATCCCACAGGAGACCATACAAAGAATAAACTTGCAGCATCAGACAGTTCCTCATAGGCAGCCACTGATCTCATGGGACTGAAGGGACTTTTGCTGTTACGTCTGTTGCAGCAAAATCCCATTTTGCCAGCTCTCCAGGGGGTCACAAAACATTTCTTATTCTCTGGAACATGTAAGGGTTCCTTTCCATAGCTCAGTCATGACCAAACCAATGAGAGAATAGGTCTAGCAAATGCCCTTGGAAGAAAGACCATTTGTAGCAGGGAAAAGATGCCCGGTGAAGCACTGGAGGTCAGTCTGCACACATGACATTCTCGTGAAGTTGCAGCTCTTCCCTTTTTGAAGAACAGTTACCTCACTAAAAGCTCATATAGCTTATCAGGAGTCCCTGCATTCCATCAAGGATCATGGCATAAGCTCTTCGCATATAGCACAGAAACTTCCTCTCTGACACATAGCAAGAACAGCCTCCAGTCCTCACATCTTCCAACCATTTATGACTGTTTTAAAAAAACCTTCTTTACTACTATTTCTCTACACTAACCAAAGCATCTGGGTCTCTATCAAAGAAGTCAAAGATGCTTTCAAGGTCTTTGACATACACAGAACTGCTTTCACTATTTTTCTTTTCAGCTTCTACTGCTTTGGCAGAATCTTCAAGTAGAGCAGCCTCAACTGTTGTCAGCTTACAGCATCCCAGTTTGCATGCCCTACTTAATTGCTTGAAATTCCGAGGTATTGAGCACCTGGGACTCTGGTGGAATTTAATGAGAGCTGCGTCTGCTTCCTCACCTCTGAAAAGTGAGGCCCAGAGGACTTCTTTTGAAGACGTCAATCGCTATCCTCTACCCTGACTTCCTATATTATCTCCAAACAAGCATCTATTACTCCCTATGCTGGTAGGTTTATCTTTTGAATGTTAAGTGTCCCGGTCGAAGGCGTCAATTTTAGTCCAACTTTGTCGGTTTAAAAAGGGACAGGGATTATATTACTTTGTAATTCCCTCTTAACTTTGTTCTACTCTATATCAAATATGAATTATTGACAGAATCACCCCAATCTGTCACATTTGATGAGACACACATACCATGGGATACGTTAAATGGAGAATATAAGCTTAGAAGCATATGCCAGTGAATCTGAAAGAGAATTAATTTCTAATTCAGTGCACGAAACAAACAACATTGAAGAATATTATGAAGCATTGTGACCTAAGAGTAGTCCTAATAATGAAAGGTTTCAGTGAAGTCCAACAGGGTAAACTAGAGTCCCTTGTAAAAAAAAAAGCTTGAAAACAGACACATGTACAAATACACGGTCCAACTAGCAAATATGATTTAAGGATCAGATTCTAAAAGTTTTAGTCCTGTCAAATGGTACCTTCCCACTTATGACAGACCCTATTCAATCAATGGGACCATTTGTGAAACAAGGTGCTAATTCAGCTCAGGAGTAAAGTGAAAGGGATCAGAATCCAGCCCAAAAGTTAAAACAGGAAATTCCAGCAGCCTATCTATCAGTAGTCAACATGAAAATATAGTCATCAAGGGTAGATCGAGACCAATCTCGTAGCCTTCTATGAAGTCATCACTGGCTGGGTAGATGGAGGGAAAGCAGTGGATGTCATCTACCTTGACTTCAGCAACACTTTTGATACTGTCTTCCATGATATCCTGATAGCAACGCTGAGAAAGTATGGGATAGATGAGTGGACAGTGAGGTGGGTTGAGAACTGGCTGACAGGCTGAGCTCAGAGCGTGGTGATGAGTGGAGCAGAGTCCAGCTGGAGACCTGTGACTAGCAGTGTTCCCCAGGGGCTGGGTTGGGTCCGGTCTTCTTTAACATCTTAATCAATGACCTTGATGAGGGAATAGTGCCCACCCTCAGCAAGTACCCAATGATACAAAGCTGGGAGGGGTGGCTGACACGCAGGAACACTTCACTGCCATTCAATGAGACCTGGACAGGCTGGAGAGCTGGGCAGTAAGAGACCAGATGAGGTTTAATAAAAGCAAGTGTAGAGTCTTGCACCTGGGAAGGAATAACTGCTTGTATCAGTACAGGCTGGGGGATGACCTGCTGGAGAGGAGCTCTGTGGAGAAGCACCTGGGGGTCCTGGTGGCTGACAGGTTGGCTATGAGCCAGCAGTGTGCCCTGGTGGCCAGGAAGGTCAGTGGGATCCCGAGTGCATTAAAAGGAGCGTGGCCAACAGGTCAAAGGCAGTGATCCTCCCCCTCTCCTCTGCCCCGGTCAGGCCCCACATGGAGTATTGTGTCCAGTTGTGGGTGCCCTGGTATAAAACATACAGGGATGTCCTGGAGAGAGTCCAGCAGAGGGCTACAGGGGTGATCAAGGGCCTGGAGCATCTCCCCTATGAGGACAGGCTGAAAGAACTGGGGTTGTTCAGCCCGGAGAAAAGAAGGTTGAGAGGGGATCTGATCAATGTTTATAAATATCTAAAGTATGGGACACAGGGGGAAATGGCCAGCCTCTTTTCAGTGGTCTGTGGAGACAGGACAAGGGGCAATGGCTTCAAGTTGGAGCAAAGGAAGTTCTGCACCTATATGCAGAAGAACTTTTTCACAGTGAAGGTGACACTGGAACAGGCTGCCGAGGCGGGTTGTGGAGTCTCCATCTCTGGAGATATTCAAGACCCACCTGGATGCCTATCTGTGTGATCTGTCCTAAGGAACCTGCTTTGGCAGGGGGCTTTGACTCGATGATCGCTTGGGGTCCCTTCCAACTCCTATGATTCTGTGATTGTGCACTGGTTTGCATGCTAAGATACCACTGCAGCTGTTCCCACACTCCAGAAAATAACTGTAATATCCCTTATGACTGTTAGGAAGTCATCTTCACTCTGTGTTTGTAAACAGGTGTTGATTAGAGGCTTCAACAGACAACAGGGACTACCGTGCTAGGTACCTAATACCTAGTGCCTGCCCCAAGGTTATGATCCAGTATCATAGCCAGACAAATGTGTATACAGAATGAGCAATTACATGACATGGTCATATATAGCTTAGACACGGAGCTAGAAACAAAATCTTCAGAGCTAATGTAGTGTCTAACTCTTTCTTACCTGTCATTGACACATACCCTACATGACAACCACAACTGCCATGCTACACAGGCACTGTACACATATTGCCAGATGGTCAGTTGAGAATCACCTGGCTCATTAGGTATCCCTCAGGCCTCGACATCACAAGTTTTTTTTAAAGAGGTTCTACATGTAGAAGTGTTTCACAGTCATTGGCTGGTGGATGAGGAGTAGATTTGACTCTGCTAGGTGGCTGCCTATCTATTAGGCATTGCAGTGTCAGATACTTGTTCAAGAAAACAAAACATACAAAATAGCTAGCTCAAACCATATTAAGAAAGAAAACAGTGGCATATATTACTGTAAAAGATAAAGGGATGGTTTATAAGGAAGAGGGAGACTACACAGGAATGCATGAAGGAGTGAACCAGATTAAACTGCAGGGGACTAACCTATAGCGTCAAGTGTCCTTTCCCTCTCCAGTCAGTAACTCACTGTAGAAATAAAATAGTAGCTCAGCAGCTAAACTCTCTGCCCCACCTCTTATTGGAGTAACTCCTATAGGATAGGGGATCTTCTTGGTAAAATTGCATGAGATATTGTGAGAAAAACTGTAGAGAAACTGAAGTCACTCCAAAAAGACTACTTGTGTACAAATGCTACTGAAATCCTAGAACGGACATTAATTATCAATTAGCATAGGCAGTTTGCCTTGCACATTTTAAATAGAGAAAAAGAGAACACTGAAACTGGAAGAGTCTTTCTGAGCTGCTGAACTTGCTTCTCTTCACCGAGTACATCAAACTGACTGTAATTAACTAAGCAGTAATTAAAAGGTCCAGAAAGAAGCTTGTACTACAGTTGTGGAGAGGAAAAGCTTATTGACAACTGAAGCATAGTATCTTCATACCCAGGAAAAATCAGTATCAGTGAACCAACTGCTGAAAGCAACTACAGGGACCAACAGAATATGAGAAATGTAAGGTCAGTGAGACAGCACGTCTGAAATACAAAGAAAAAACACTACTGATGGTTAGAAGGAAACCAAACAATACCAAACACTAATTCCATAAATAAAAGTAATTTTGTTCCCATTTTCTCTGGACATTCTTTTCTCAGTGGAAGAAAAAAAGAACACCAAAACAAACTTCTGCCTTTTGCCAGTAAGTATGATCAACAGAGCTTTAAATGCAAGTGTAGATAGATAGACAGACAGCAATCCCTGCCAAGTTTGCCTGTTTCACTACAGATGCCAGTAATGTTACCTTCTACCAAATTTAAGTCTAAACAGCAACTCACATGACTAATATAAAACATTTTGCTGAGATTCCACTGAGCCACTGAGGTGCCATTGCTGGGTTGCTGTCTACCTGATGTGCCTTAAAAGCAATTGAAGCTCCTTCATGTAAAATGAAGTTCCAACAGTGCCCCACAAGACCTTCCTGAAAAGCACGTGTTATACATGAAAAACAAGGCCAGTATCTTCCCATGTGCAGTGACAGCCACAGACTGAAACACAGATGACCACCGTTTCCTGCTCTTTGCAGTGGCCAGAGATGATACCATATACCATGCACGGTGCCAGACTGCAGGCCATGACAGGGAATCCTCTTCTTACTGGTACCTCTCGAGTTTCACTTCCTTCCTTCCTAGGGGAACACCACTCTGCTATTTCAGGTTTTCAGGTTTGACTTCAGGCACACCAAGCTTTGCTACTGACAGTGCTAGATGGGAATCCTTCTGTTTCTTCTCACTAGAACTACAAGATTCAGGACCTGCCACTGGGGTTCAGAAGCAGACAATCAGATTGTGAACACTGCCCTGATTGCTGCAGGGACCACTATTAGCATAGGCTCTCAGAGATGCCACCCTGCAAGCCTCACAGGGCTGCTCACAGCTCTGCCTTGTCTCTCTTTCTATTCTCCAGTTATTTTCATCTCACACCAAGGCCTAATGAAACATTATTCCCTGGATTCACAAACATAGCCCACCACAGCTGCTTAGTTTAAATCTTCAAGTATTTTCAAGCTCCGTGCTGAAACTAGGTTCTGGCATTCACTATCATTGACTGCACAACCCATTCTCTTCCTATACCATGAGCTCATTCTTCACCGTGCTTTCAAGAAATTTCTTTTATATTAAATGCTAAGCTGAACTAATGAAGTCTGTGCCAGCTTGATTTACCAAAAGACTAATCATACAACAATGTAATTGACAGTCTGCTGAAGAGACCCTTGAAGTTTCATCTGAACAGGTTACCAACGTCACTGTTGCTTCTTTTCCCACTACCAGAGACCCTAAAAGTTATTAGAAGTACTGTGTGCTGCTCTCTGCTAATATAGTGTCCTCACTTGGAAACGATGTATTTTCTAAAGATTGCTTCTGGCCCTTTCTCTCCAGTGCTGGATAGACTTTATTTGAATGAGGAGAAAAATAATAGAAAAGCACGGTAAAAACAACCCCTCCCCTTTATTCGAATTTCTTAGCTCTCAAAGCTTTGAATATACTTTAGAAAAGGTGGTAACCTTTGTAAATTAGCTCTGCCTTCTCTTCCCATGCAGCAAAAATGACCGAAGAATCCTTACCTCAGGACTAAGTAAATTGCACCCATTAATGAGCACTGTAAGGTACACACATCATAAGCTAGTGACTTTGCCCTGTTTTCTGATCAGGATAATGACTACTTTTTCCTTCTATGACTTTTCTCAACACTCTCTAAATGTGTAATATTACAAATAATAGGGACATGAATCTCTGTTGCATAACTGGATAAGAATCACAAGCATGTGAGCTAAATGTTCAGTGGCAATTATAAATCCAATAATAAACAAGGTAAAATAACACAAGAAACTCACTATTAGAAACTTAAAAAATCTTTATTTACATCAGAATTTTTACCATTTTTGTATTCATGCATAGATAAGTACAATTTCAAGTATGCAATATGTTGAAACAAAGTATTGATTGCCAGATATTTTCTGGCTGCAATGTTTTTCATTCAAAATATGTCTTTGTCCAATTAACCAAACATTGCTTGGAAAAGACTTAATTCCTTGCATCTTCTTCCTTGTGACACAGCAGTTCTGCACAGGAAATTCACAAGAAGACTGACTTATGGGATGCTTATGTATTTACTCCAGGTCCTCACCATACCTGTAATATTCCTAGCTGGGGTAAGATTAAGGATTAAAAATTCTGTGCATCAAGCAATTCATTCTGTAAGCATTCCCCTCCTTGGCCATCGGACAATCCAGCCCAAAATACTAGGAGAACTCGATGAGAGATGTAATTGGAGGGAAAGATGATTTAATTAAAAACCAAACCTGTGTCCAGCAGTCAGACACTAGGAGCTGTGCCCCCAAGTGTCCTATCCAGCTATCAAGCACTAGAACAGACATACCCCAATAGTCTCTTCAGACCCTTTGGAATGACGCAATGGGTAAGAAACACCAGTTACTGTATTGCAAATGCCTACTGGGGTCTTCTCAGTGTACTGGGATTGGATGTAATTCTTTGTAGTTCATAGGAGCTGACAGAAATCATTCTCCCCATCCTGTCCCACTTATCAGTCATCTGGTTTTATCCCTGTGCCTCCATCTTCTGATCTGCAGGTCCTGAGAAGTGGTAGGTACATCATATGTGTGCTTGGATCTTAATAAAAGGCTAATCAATGTGCCTGAGGTGCCATCAACACACACCATTCTTGCATTCCTTCTGCCAGCCTTTCCTTCACACCCAGACTCTCTCATTCCTTCTCCATTCATCCCAGTCCTAGTATTGCTCTTATGGTTTTCTGCAGTATCAGTGTCAAGGGCTTGAGAAACATTAGGCAGAAATAGGATAGCTGCCTCACTTCTAGTTGATGGGTCTATCTCTTTGCTTGTCTTGGCCCAAAGTCTAAAGAATGACTTTCACACAGGTGGGAGCAAATGGGAGGATGCTATCATTATCACTGCTTGGTAACATCTGTAAAGGCCAAAAAGACTCAACTCATGTCCAATGGTGGCTGTCATCAATTTATTTATTCCAGAAAGCAGTGATCCTGAATCTATAGGAGAGAAAAACAAAAAACAGCAAGGTGGCTTTGAGTTGTTCTTAAGGCAGAAGATCTGCACCATCTAGAGATCTATTTCAAGTCAAACGTTGGGAATTAGGTGAGAAAGGGTCACTTACTCATAGGTCTTCCAAAAGGGTGCCATCAAAGAGGTCTTTAGTCAGCTTCAATCAACTGTGAACAGCGGTTTCCTCTGCAAAAAGCCTGGCTTCTACATTTTCACACCACATTCTGTAACTTGAATCTATATTTAATTCATTTTTCCCTTCAGACTACAGGGTATTTAGCCATCTGTGACATGGTTACTCCAGCTACCAGATTCCCTTTGCTGCTATGAACACTGACAATTCAATAAAGTCTAATTGACGACCTTTTTAAAAGGACCCAGATTAAGAATAATTAGCACACAAATGAGTAATGCTCAAGATTCCAGTGATGTAGTGATTTGATCAAATTCAGCATACCTTAGGGGAGATACACTGAGCAGCAGTATAAATGATGATCAGATTTATTGCAAGAAAAACACACAACAGACATTTTATATTTGTACGCTCACATTCCTTATTTATTGAAATTAGCCTCAGAAAAAAATATTGCAAGGAAAATGAGAAATCCTTTAATTAATCATGATTTGGAAAGTAAAGAAAGCATTCATACAGTTAAGTGTCAAGACAGAAAAGAGTGACATAATACTGAGGGAAAGTGCTAAGTCACAGATAATACAGTATGTGTAGAGAAACTCCATACTTAGAAGTACTTACCAAGAGTCCCCCACACGGGCATTTGTGTGTCTGTGCACACACTGAGGCACACATCTGCCATTAATCATGAATTCCTGCAGAGGAATCTGGGTAGTTAGGCAGAAAGGGAGACTGGGAAGGGTAGCTGCCTACATTAAGAACCAGAAAGAAAGAAGGAGCACCACTGAGCCCATGCTGAGCTTCTTTCTTAGAGCTGACTGGCAATAGCCATTGAGAAGCAAGGAAAGTCTCGCACACCCAAATACATGAACTGAAATATTTACCAAGAAAAGCAGTGAGACCTTTCCATCCTGGTGCAAGTTTGCTTTGGCATTTGGTGAGAAGCAGTGCAGCACAGAGGTGCTGTGTGGTCACAGCAAGCTTCCCTTCTTGCAGTCCTACAGGAAGTACCCTGTAGGTAGATTTACACTACCACAATTGGAGCCTTTCCACCATGGAGTTTGGCAATACCGCCAGCGTGATGCAAATCTCTGTTTAAATCCCTCACTGGGGGTCTTAGGACCCCAGGCACTGCATCACGGTGAAATGATGGGCTGCCCTTTCCCCTACACTGCTGCAGGAAAACAGCAGGAGGAGAGGAACACTGTGACTTCCCCTTCTCGTGTGCACCATGAGGCAGCCTAAGTGGGATCCAGCACATACCAAAACAGGGAAACAGAGCACAGAGGTATCACATCGTGAGGAGCTGTCAGCCTGCTGGCCCCAAAATAGAAGTGCTACTTGAAGTGTTAATACAGACCTCGCTGTCAGATATCTGTTTCTCCTCAGTGCCAGAGGACTACACCCCTGTGACATCCCAGCAGGGTGTGCAGAAGGGAGGGTTGAACCTCATTTTACTGAAGGAGGGTGGTATACCAGGCAGATTCAGATACTTGCCGAAGGTGAGAGTGTCAGCCCACTAAACTGTTGACTCCACATTATGTTGCAGCTTTACAACTCATTATTTAGTCTTAGACTGAAAATTCAGCCACATTATTAAAGCAATTTCTTTCAAACAACACCAGCTGGTCATGTTGAAGTTCTCATTAAAATATATCTCCATGATACCGTATATATACACATTTCAGGTGGGCTGTACTTCTCAACAAGGAAAGTCTGCTCTTACTGATACAGTCACTGCAGTGGGTGTACTTGAATCAAGCCGTACTGGAAAGCAAGCCACAAACTGAGCTTCTGCATGCACACTGGTGTGGCCTTTTTTCATGCACAGCTTTGCAATACATGGATGACTGTTTTCCCTTGCCTGCATTGCAGCTATATGGTCCACTGTGGAAACCCCAGAAATCTACAGGACATACCATCTCTCCCTTCAGCACCTGGAGAAGGAAATGAGAAAGGCACTAGAAATGGGCAGAGTCACACTCTGCCTCAGTTGAGCTGTGGTCATGTGCTCCCCTTTGATGTAATGCAGAACTCAGACTGAAGGACTGGGGTGAGCAGAGGTAGAAGAAAAACTCAAGTTAAGGCGCAGCCTCAGTGGGATCATTTAAGAGACTTCAGAAATAGATTTAACCTCTTCTGGCCAATGCTGGAGATAAGATTTTTGATCTTACCTGAAGTCACCTATACAATTTAAAGAATACAGTGGTTAAATTTTGCATATTGCAGTGAAATATCTGTGATGGGAGTTTTCTACACTGGATCTGCTCTGTGAGGAGCATCTGACTAGACGCCTTCCTAAAGGCTACTTCTTCCTGCCTAAATTATTCCGTGAATTCAGCTTTTATTCTATCAAACATAGAAATACGATCAGGAATCGAGCTAGTTTTGTCCTGGTTTGGATTTTTTTTTTTTCTGTCATGACACAACTTCTTGGTTGATATTTTTAACATGGAACAGGCTGTAGATGTGTTTCAGATAGCAGAAATGTCTTCCAAGGAGATGTTTCTAGCTGGTTGAGATGGGAAGCAAGGAAAACCTTGTCTCATATAAGGGAAAAAAATGCATTAATTTTTGGCAGCATTTCAGAAAAGACTTTTTATTTAGTTAGCCTTTTTCCTCTCCTGTAAAGTTCACTCAGCACTGTCTCCATTACTAAGCAGGCATGCTTACAGAAATCTGCCAATTTAGTCCAGCCTATATTTAGATCCAGGAAGTTTTATTTTACTTTACCTTTAATAATATCTTTTGCAAGTGATAAGGAGAACACTCTTGGTTCCATACTACCACAAATCTTTCATTTGTGGTAGCTAATGAAAGTTTAAAACCTATTAGATTACAGAAAGCAGGGCTAAAAGTGACTCTAAATATGGTCCTACCACCTCACTGGCAAGTTAATGACAGTATTACCAGTGACCTCCCAAAACCTTCTACCCCAAAATTCCCTCTTAAAAGTTATGTACTGTGGATGTCATTATAAATGTGAGTGGTGGTGTATCTTCCAACCAGGCCAAGTATACTGCATGGCAGGGTCACTAAATGCAAATGTATTTTTCTCCATAGCATCAATAAAGTCTCAAAATAGTCTTTAAGTGAGACTTAACTGGTGCATAAAATCTTGCTGACACTTTAATAGAGCCTGGGGGTCTCAGTTTTGACTCTCAGTTGTAAAGGGTAATAGGAGACTGTTAAAACTCAGGTACAGCTAAAGCATGTATGTTAAAAACATGTGAAAAAGAACAGGGTCAGAGCAAAATAGAGAAAATTAAAGTCAGTAACACTACTAATTTTGGCATATAGATATCCATGAAGAACAGCACCACATGAATGTACTCTTAGCACTGTACTTAGCTAACCCAAGTGCCTTTGTATGCACAGAAACACTTATGACCTGATCTATCAACCTGGACTAAACAGATCCCCAGAAACTGAGAGCAAACCCCGTTCAAAGGCTGTAGCCTTTCAGCCAGTTTACCCAGGAAAAGTTTCTTCTCCAAATAAGTAAATTTATTTTTCTAGGTTCCCAGACTTGGAAGGAATTCCAAGTCCCACACCTAGTAGCGAATATACTCACCCCACCCCAACTATACAAAATTAACCATCCTTGGTATCTGTATCAGAAAGAGCTCCACAGAGATGCAAAAGGAATAAGTTTCACAGGAACACAAGCAATTCTTTACTTGCAACCTTGGCCTCACAGATTTTAAGACAGGGTTTTTCAAATTTGTGTTAAGAACAAAGGCAAGCACATAGAGGAGGACAAGACATTCTGTTCAAGTGTCACTTTGAGATAGCATCCCCTGCAATGCAGAGTGCAAATCCTACAGTTAAATCTCGGTTAGATAGTTTAGATCACTCATTTAAAACTGCTTTTTCTTACCATAGTTTTCACACAAATCAACACCTGATTTCTGGCCTCACAACCCTAAAGGAAGTCCCACTTCTCACTATATATTTCAAGGCTATGTTTTGAGATGCATGTGGCTCACACAGAAAACATAACAGGAAGCCACCAAGAGTTTGCTGTATTCCATCAAGGATAGGCCCATAAATAACACACCAGCTCAAAATCTTGCCAATAAAACCTCATAAAAGTACCATCCAGTTCGTCCTATGTTTATCATTAAAAGGGAACAGGCATATTTATAAAGCTTCATTCTCAGACTGTGTAGCTTCATCAAAAATACAGACAGAAAAAGAACAAAGCACGTCTTACAGCAGCTTGCAGTGGATAATTTCAAAAAAGCTTTTTTTATGGCTTTGGGGGTCTTCCTTTTGTGCAGTTGTAGGGCCAGTCCACAGAAACCAACATGCTGGGCTTCATGTTCGGATAGAAGGCACCCCTGTCTAGTTCCATATACTTCCATATAAATATGGAATAACTAGTGACTCTTCTCACATTTCAAGGTAAAGACAGGTGAAAGGGAGACTAGAAGAAACACAATTTGTGTGAGAACTGTACATAAATTTTAAATGGGTTTTCAGGGAAAGGGTGGGAGTTTTTGTGGAAAATGTGTGTATAATGTGCGTATATCTATATGTGTATGCATGCAATTCTTGCTTATTTTGTTCATGTGAGCTTTTCTCTTGACTGAGGTGTATGAATTACTGTAGAAATGTAAAAGTAGAAGTGTTCTCAAGAGGACATCTGTTCCACATCACTGACAGATGTGTGTCTGACCCATTTTCAGGATAGGAAACAAGGATTCCAGAATATCCTTAGAAACCCTGTTCCAGTGCTGTATCATCCCCATAGCCAGAGCATCTATCTGAATTCTATCTAATCTGAGTAAGTCTTGCTTCATCTTACTACATCCATTTCTTTTTACTTCATTTTTAGACAGGGAGAGTAGGTAAGTGTTCTTTCTTTATAACATTTTAAATAACATTTTTGCATATTCTATGTGCATTAAGCCTCTTTCCTAGAAAAAAATAAGTCAGTTAATTCAGCTTGTCATCACCGAAGATATTTTCTAAGCTTTGTTCTTTTCCATTCCAAAAGAAGAATGAATTCCAAAATCTCTGTACTTTAAAATGTGCCATCGTCATTGGACACATGCATAGTATTCCCAGGTCATACCTAAATAGTTACTTCCCAGTTATTCACAACATTGCTATTAACTCATTCCGTCATGGAGTTTACTTTTCACTTATCTTCATAGTCCTGGATTTCCTTATTTTTGTTCTGTGCTAAGCCTCTTTTCTGAAAACTGCTCCCAAACTAGTTATTTCATGTTTAATATTGGTGTGTTTGATTTTTCCTTCCTAAAAACTGATACTTTGCACTTGACTTTATTGAATTTCATCCTATTAATTTCAGATTCTTTCTTCAATTTATCATGCTCATTTTATATTCAAATTCTGTTATCTAAAGTGTTTGGAGCCCCTCCTAGTTCAGCAACATATGTTATTTTTAAAAGTTTTCTACATATTCCATCATCAGAGATGGAAATACTGAATAAACCAGACCTAAGACAGACCTCTGTGGTATCTTATTTGATATGTTTTCCCAGTTTGACAACAAACCATTGATAACTGCTTTACCGATAAGCCAAATTTTTCAAACAGTTTTGCACCCATCACATAATAACTTCATCTAAACCATATTTCTCCGGTTTACTTATGAAAATGTCATATGGATGTGTGTCAAAAGCCTCACTAAAGTCAAGATCTATCACATCTGCTGCTTCCCTCTTATCCACTGGGCCAGTTACCCTGTCAAAGAAGGAAATTAGATTGCTTTGATGTGATTTGTTCTTGACAAACCCATGCTGGCTGTTTCTTATCACCTTATTTTCCTCTAGGTGTTTACAAATTGATTGTTCAATAATTTGCTCCTGCATTTTTCTCAGTATCAAAGTCAAGCTGACTGGCCTATAATTCCCTGGGTCTTCCTATTTCCCCTTTTTAAAGATAGGTACTGTGTTTGCCTTTCTCCCCTCCGCAGGGACCTCACCCATCCTCCATGAGCTCTCAGAGATAATTGCTAATAGTTCAGAGATCACTTCAGTTAGTTCCCGAAGTACTCCAGGGTGAATTTCAACAGGCTCTGCTGACTTGAATATATCTAACTTATCTGAATATTCTTTAACCTGTGCACCTCTTTCCTGTAAATTAAACAACTTTCTGCCCGGTATATGTTACACAGTTTTTACGCTTAAAGGCAATATTCCTAATACTGCAGTTTTAATTTATTTTGACTGGTAAAACAGTTACCCTTCACTCCACAATGTCAATAAAGAAGAGTCGCTATATCCAGTGAATGCCTAATGCTCAGAAGGAAAGGTATCCCTAAATCCAAACTTGCAATGTTTTAAAAGGAACCTCTGCTATTCTGCCTCTGGAGACTGTGGACAGCAGGACGCACAAAGCCCAGTCAGACTTCAGCACCCTCTTATGCCTTCAGAGCTTGCTCTAAGGCAGGTCTATGGCAGATCTAGTTGTTGCAGCTTGAGTGAAATCCAGGCATCAGCCATTTCTCCACCCGTTTTTCACAAACTTGGAAGCTTTTCCAAAACATGCAACCCACTTACACAATCAAGCTTCCTATAAAATGCAGCAAGGCCATCTATCAGGATATAAACCAAAAATATATTGATCTAGAATTATACCTACAGGGCTATATTGGTTCTTTTCCTCAAATAAGGTTTCTTCAAGCTAGGTATAGGTACAGAATGACCCTTGGCTACTGTCTTTCTGTTTCAGCAGCTCTGCTTCTGTTTACAAAGCAGTTCTTACCACTGTCTCTCAAATGCACACTTGACATACTTGCTGTACTTGCAATTAGGGCAGGAGAAGCCCATTGTTCATGTTTTCCCCTCTGTCTTTTCTACACAAGTATTTCTCACTGGGGACCTAAAAGACAAAATATTGATTTTTTTTCCCCCTAAATGGCTTGTTCTTTTTTATTATGTTATCCTGGTGGTTTTAATTTCTTACTGCCTACTTTGATATAGCAACCTAAAGACAGCCAAAGATGAAGTTCTAACCCTAAGGCTTTGAAACAAAAGATGCAGCATCTTCTCTCTGTCCCTTGGAAACAGAAATAAAATGGCTTAGTTGAAAGAAATCCGCAGCAAGGAGGGTGTAAAGAAACCTTTCCATTTCCTTACCTCTCAATTAACACAAAGGAGGCACCTTGGACACTTGGAATGGCCTTTCTCATAAGCAAGAATCCATCTTTTGAACTATCCATTGGACACTCCAATCCCATGGAGATCTTTGTGGCCATCAATGTTTTGGGTACCAAGGGGCCTCTCAGTGAAGCCACCTGAGCACAAGATCACCACAGGCATGGCACCTTGCAGCAGCAGATGTAGGAACTTTGAGTAACCACATTCACAACGGTGCAAGCATATCATCCATAACTCAAGTGGGGATTCCTTGAAAAATACAGTTATCCAACTGCTTTTATACTCAAGAGAAGCAACACTTGAGTTAAAGGCCGCCAAGTGAAATATAATACAAGTGACTTAATTTAAGAAAAAAAATGGCAGGGGGCAGGGGAAAGTCTCTGAGGTCAAGAATTGTGGAAATAACTAGGGGTACCACCTGAAAGATCTCTCTGTACTTCAGTCAGTACTCATGGAGTGCATCAGACTGGACCTCAGACAGTCAGTGCCCAGTCCACCCCACACAAAGCAAGGGCCAACAGGAACAGACTCTCAAGCAGGATGGGTATCCCACAGCCTCTTTGGGCAACACATTCTTGGTTCAGGCCACCATCGTGAGGACTTCTGAAAGCTCTGTATCTCCCTGCACCTCATCAGTGTGCACCTCAAGGGAGAGCTCAGCTACTGGACCTTCTTGCCCACATGGTTTTCTCTGCAGCAAGTCCCTCTGTTGGTCTGTCCCTCCCCTGGCATAGGGTTTTGCATTTGCCTTTGCTGAATTTTGTGAGGTTTCTGTCAGCCCATTTCTTCAGCTGTCACTTACTGCAGGTCAATAACTACTTCTGCACTAGGAAAAGCCAGCAATGATCCTGCAAAGAGACAGAAATGGAAGACGGGAGACCTGGGGCCAATATCCCATAAAATAGACAGCGAGGCAGAAAATGGGCTTGATAATAGGGTAAATGTCAATGGATGATGCAGAGACTCATCAAGAACTAGTAAAGAGTGCAGTGACATAAAGCAGCCAGAACTTCAGCCATGCCAACCCCTGACATGATACCACCAGAGCCACTGACAGAAACAAGAGCTTTCACAAGAAATCTTGGCAGGGAGAAAACAACTTTAATGGTGTTAAACTCTTCTTTCATTCCCACAATGATCCATCCAGCCTAGGATTGGCTTTTACAAATAAGAAGGCCCAGAGGAGTGCTCTCTAAGATGCAATGGTGCTGTAGAGAAGAGAAAGGACTCATTTTTCTTAGCTGTAAGACATTGCTATTCCAGAAAGAAATAAACCCCAAAAAAGTTAATTGCAGCCAAAAATCACATACATAAATTGACAGTAAGCCCCAAAGATGCATTTTCATGAGGGAAAATGGGATGGGTGAGAGCAGAGGAGCACTTTCATATCTGGACTGATATCTAAGCTTCCTTTCCATTTATGAGGAGCGAGGGTTGGAAGCTGAGTTGCATTTCAGGCCAAGCACAGCTACAGCAAGACTGAGAATGGTGGAAAATAAAGAAATTATGTTCAAATTCAGCACGGATTAGTGATAAATATAATGATTCATACACTCTAGAAGCAGAGAGATCATGATTATTGCAACACAGAAAAAAAAAGCACAATTCAACAAAAATATGTTCTGCCTTAAAAAGAGACAACCTGCTTTCTAGCATTAGATGCAAAAAGTGGCTTCCATTAATGCCTGTGAAATAAAAGAACAAGCAATTCACAGCCCTTAAAATGAATCTATCTGCTTTCTGTGACGAGAGCAGGCTCAATGTTTTTTGAAGCAATGTGATGGTAGGTCATAACAAGTCACCTCTGGCCTTTATTTACAAGCTCCTGCAACTCACCTTCTTATCTGTAACTCCTAATGCACTCCATGAAAATAAAGTTTACATAAAATCTAAAAATAGACACCAGCAGATGCACCCTATGGTATTGGCAGGGCCAGCTCCACCAGTGTCAGTGTGCTGCAAAGTTTTTGTTTGGTTCCAGGGCTGAAGTTGTACTCTCCTGGCTTTGATCAAGAACTACCAAAAAGTGGCCATCTTCACTGCATGCTGATCAACAGCTTCTTCAGCAACATAGAATAAGGTGGCAGAGAGAAGGAAGTGTTAGTCTCACGCAGGCCTGCCTGGTGCACCCTTTAAAACCAAGCTTCTGTCTTGTGAGTTAGGCTGATGTTTTCCTGTTATGGGGTTGTGATGGTTTCACCTTGTCTGGAGGCCAAATGTCCACCAAAATTGCTCTACCACTCCCTTTTTCAGCTGGACAGGGGAGAAAATATATATTGAGAGGCTTAGGAGTCGAGATAAGGACAGGGAGAGACCATTCCACAATTAGTGTCACGGGCAAAACAGACTCAACATGGAATAAAAAACCTGGCTAATTTATTACACTACACACGCACACAGACAAACAGAGAAACCAGACTCAGATAATGAGAAGTAAAATGAGATCTTAAAAACCTCCTCCCACTCCTCCCTTCTTCGCAGACTTTGTTAAGGATTTGTCTCCCCCTTCCCTTGGGTGGCACGGGGAAGGCAGGGGCGGGGTGGGGTGGAAATGGGAGTTTCAGTCAGTTCCTCATGACTTATTTTCCTTTTTAGTCAGGGCTGGGGGGCATTTCTCATACTCTTCCCCCATTCCAGTGTGGGGTCCCACCCCCAGGAGATAGCCCTCCACAAATGTCTCCAATGTTGAGTTTTTCCCACTGGACTTCATCTCCTCACCGACTGCTCCTGCATGGATCTCTTCCATGGAGTGGCAACCTTCAGGCCCAGACTTTTCCAGCCTGGTCCCAGATGTAGTCACAAGTCCCCCAGCAAACCTGCTCCAGCTTTGGTTGGTCACTTCACAGGCTGCAGGTCCTGCCAGGATCTTGCTCCAATGCAGGCTTCCATGGGATCACAGCATCCTTCAGGTGTCATCACCCACTCTAGTGCAGGGTCCTCCATGGGCTGTAGATGGGCTGTCTGCTCCCCATCATTATCCATGGGCTGCAGGGAAATGACCTGCTCCACCATGGTCTTCTCCATGAGCTGCAGGGCATCTTCCTCTCCTGTGCTAGGAATGTCTCCTCCCCCACCTTCTTCACTGACCTTGGTGTCTGCAAAACTTCTTACATCTTCTTTCTCTGGCAGCAAAAGAAGTGGCCACTTGTGGGGGTTGTTTTTCCTCTTAAACGTGAGTCAGAGAGGCACTAGGGCTGTTGCTGACGGGCTCAGCCATGGTCAATGGTGGGTCCGTCCTTGAGCCCAACTGGTTTTTACTGTTGGGTCCATGGGAAACTTCTAGCCACTCCTTGCAGAAGACACTCCTGCAGCAGACACTCCCCACACTACCCACCCCCTGCCCCCAGAACCCTGCCCCACAAAACCACAACAGGGATACTGCCTCCAAAAGGCATGTTGAACATGTATCTGCACACTGAAGAGGTGAAGACCTCTTTCCATTTGTTGTGGTGACAAACTTCAGACGGGGAGTGATAGCCAGTGGCTCACTTCTTAGTTTGTTGAACATACTAATGATGTTAACATATGTCAGTGTGTTCCTGCAGTTTCCATGTTAAGCCGGAAATCTGAGAGAGATGTTATGACATTACATGTTCTTGGTTTTCTGCAAGAAGACTCTTGTCTTTAACCTGGCCTGAAGTGATACCTGCACAGATCTTCCCTCTGCAGATGCAGGATGCACCTTATCTCCTGATTCACCAGCATTTTGATCCACTTCAATTCAGCCATTGCAAGGAGATCTCTGAGCTGGCAGATTTTGTTGTTTCCTTGATAACTTCATTTTATTCAGGGAGAGCAACCTAAACCTAATGACATTATTTATATGTAATTTTTCTTCAAGATATATTCCAAAGTATATATTTCAATGTGTTCCATAGTCATGGTCTAGAAACCCACCCATAAACAGGTAGAGGCCCTATGGACCAAAGGGGAGGTCTTTTTTGCTATCTACCTCTGAAGTAACTATTATCTCAGTAAGAGAAAACCAAAGATCAGGAACATGTCTCTCACATAAGAATATTGTTTGAGTAGCAGAGAATCTCTGAGTTTATTCCAGAGAGTCAAATCATAGAATCTGGCTTGAAAAATTAGGGTCTGGGTGGAGAACCAAACTAACTCCTCCCTGCAGTTCCTTTGCTCTGATGCTGGCAAGGAGTACATCTTTCTTTGGTCAGAGGGAATGCAAGCTTGGCAGGCAAGGTAGTGATGTGACCTTTATCAAAATAAGAACTTAACAAGAATGTCTACTTCCTCTGTTTATGAGGCAAAGTTGCCCCTTGCCAAGGATGTCAGTCAGATGCTAGACTTTTATCCCACTACTCCTTCATATTTTTTAGCAGTCTTCAAGCTCATTTCTTTGTTCTTTCAACATAGCAGGTGATCTGTATTGGGCAGCCAGTGAAATAAATTTATGAACTGTATGAAAAAGCCCACAGGAGCTCAAGCAGACTCTGTTGTTTGTTTGGGTTATTTTTAAGGGTACAGCCATGGTATTGGAGGCAGGTGGTCAGATCCCCAGCTGATGTAAACCAGGACTACTTTACTAGCTTTAACACAACAGGGCTACGTCTGGTCAGGCCCTTACTGCTGTAACTTGGCTGCAGGAGAACAGCAGCAGATCTGACCTACCTATTACTTTGTGCATGCTAACTAATAACAACATCTTCCCCTCCAGTGAATGATACTGAGGGGACCTCTAGAAATTCTGTCTGAAACAAATTCGAAGCCAAAGAGAGCTGAAAGTGCCAAACTACACATGCAAAATGCAAATCTGCACTTGTGCACTAAGCTGTTCTGAGGATGTGCAAAGGGCATGCCATATTTGCATATACTTTAAACTTACTGGTGGCATGTAAACACTGCTTTTATGAATTACAGATAGCAAAAGGAAACAAAATCAGAAAACCATTTTTTATGTTTTTCCCTTCCTCTCAGCTCCCTTACCGTTTGCATGCAGAAAAGAGAGAGACTGGGAGATGTGCCTTCAGATCCCATTGCATTTTCCATATCTGTACCAACAACAATGCCTGTGTCCTCCTCTGAATCTATCTTAGGTCATTATATCCTGCCTTGCTAATAGCTTCCCAAGAGTTTCTCTTGGGCGCAAGTTTTCTTTCTCAGCTTTGTGTCCTAAACAGTCTCTTCCTTTGATGCAAAGATAGTACCTACACCTCATTCAAACACTGCTAACAAGAGCAGCATTGACATAGCTTGCATGTTTTCAGCTTTTTAAACACCTCCCAGTGCCATTAGAATTTCTGGGTAAGGTAATTTTTTTGTAAAAATAGACCTTCAAACTCACATTTTGTTTAAGTGTAAAGTTGTCCATATTTGCACCTAGCAAAATTAATCCTGGAAGGTAACAAAGGAAGATTTCTTACGTCATTTCTTTGTCACATAAGTAGACAACACCTATTCACCTCAGAACTACACTATCAAGATAACATTAGCAGCCAAGAATCATCTTCAGAAACCATAAAGATATGATATATTTTAATGCAAAGTATTCTTTTCTCTTGAAGGCAGTTTCATCTGCTGCTCCCTTTCACTACCACTGACCTCTGGCACAAGTCCATGCTAACCAGATCTGGTATGAGACAGCCTGTTAAATAGACTTTGCATAACTTTCACTTCAGGGCTGTCTGATGAAAAGGCAAGCATTTGGGTACTCATAGTCCTTTCCATGGCTCTGGGATTCCTGACATATTATGGTCAGCTTACTTCTGATTGATCAGCCACCTTCCCTTTAGTGGCTTGAGGCACAATGTATGTAACTTCCTTTCATGCCATGCCTTGAACAATCTCGAGTTTGAATGATTTCACATGACCTTCAGAATGTAAATCTCCTATTTACTGAAAAGCACACAGTGCATGAGTAAAAAGTTCTTCTGCAGCAAAGAGAAACATTTCTGGATTCCACCTTGCATAGCAATGGGAAAACAATTCCCCATCACAGAATGAAGATAAATGCAGGCTTGGAGGAGCAGAAGTTCCAGGAGGCTACTCTTTCTTTTTATCTTGCAGGAAACCAGGCAAAAATGGCCTTGTAATCTGTGATGCTGTTCTATATTACATCTTAGTCCCCATCCCACTTTGATGACTTCTCTTGGAAGAAATTAAAAAAGCAAACCACAAGTGGTGAGTGACAAATGATAAATCCAGGAGTTCTTTAAAAAAGAATCAGATAAACAGAGTGAAGTGAGATGGATAACGTTAAGGTCCTCTTTCCTACCCTTATGTTTGATGTAGGATGGAGACAAATCTTCAAGCTGAGATGTTAAAGGGAAAGAAAAGTAGTGTTTCTAATGACACCCATGGGCACCACTTGTGGAGGACACCAGCACATCATTTGTAGCTTTTCTGCAATAATAATGACTTGATGACTATAAGCAGCAAAGAACAGAGTGAACTTTGTTCAGAAGTCCACATCTAAAAGAAAATTTTGTCCAGTACTCTTTTCAAGGATGGGAGAAGCATTTCATTTCCTCCTGTTTTTTCAACCAGTTCCCAGAATAGCTTTAAAAAACTGGTAGGCAGACCTTAGTGTTTATTGTGCATACGGCCAGTCCAAATGGATTAGGAAAAATAGTGTTCTGCCTCGTGTCACTGCTTGATCCAACTGAGATTTTGCCCTCCACTTACTCATTTGCCATTGGACTCCATGAAAATCATCATGAAAATAAGGAGTGGTCTGATCTAGTACTGTTAAACTACTCCTGCAAGTTTTTTCAAGATCTTGGGTCTTGCAGAGTATTGGGATTTTAAAATTCACTCCAAGAATCAGTTCCCTTACTAAGCACTGAGAATTCACCAAATAACAAAGAAGTCCTCTTGAAGTAATGACCGGGTTGGTAACCAACCACAATGCACTCAGGCTGAGGAAAGGAAATGCGGACTGTTCGTACACACAAAGACAATTTGACAGGTAATTACTCCTGTGAGTCATTCATGAAGCAGATTTCCTCTGATAAGAAACAAATTGCCATCATCCCTTTTTTCTGTTATTCCTTCCTTAGTCTCATAACAGAGACATGCAGGACAGGGAGATAAGGGCCTCTGTGGTCACCAGCTGTTTAAGCAAAGAGGCAGAGGCCCACACTTTCAGGTGTACAGCTATTCAAATACCATAGTTAAATGTTTTCAAATGTTAATTTCTGACCACCCTAAAATTACTGGACCTTCTTCAAAGACACCCCACAGAAAATGATTTTGTCCTCTGCTGTTGCTTGGTACTGGTTTTATTTCCACAGGGGACAACCGATGACTTCAGGATGGGAGTGATTCACATCAAGGTACTGATGGTATTCCTCTGTTTTTGCCATTATCATTTTCTCATTAATTTAGGGCTCTTAGAGGAAGAGATGCAATGCATAAAGCCTTAAAAATTGTGGAATTAATCTGAACACACACAATCATACTCCGCTCTGGATATTCTGGGAAATGTTACCATTCATCACTGAAATGTTGTCTTGGTGGTTAACCTGATCAAACTGGTTTTTACAGACCATGCAAGACTACTACTGGATTCACTGGGTCCTGGGTTCATACCCATGAGTCTCAACTGAAAAATTTTAAGCAGCAGATGGTAATTGCTCTTTAGAATGCAAAGACATTATAAGCCTTCCTGTTATCACAGTCAATACGCTGCTCCAAGCAGGAGAGACAGGAATACGCTTAGCTCAAGGTGAGGAGAAAAATTACAACATCTTTCAGTTACTTCTTCAACCACACACTTTCCAGTTCTCATTCACTGGTCTCTCAGTAGGAGGCAAGCACCCAATCAGTGAGGATGAGTGTAACGTTAGGAATGCAAAGCACTTAATAAAAGGAAGACTTGCATCTCTGAAGTGCAGAAAGACACTACCATTTGATTACCTGGGAAGACACTCCAGGGAGAAATTCATGACCACAGAAAATAGTTTCCAAATTAAATACGGTACAATGCAAGCATTCAAAACTAAATGCAAACTGTGTAAAATGGATTTTTCCAAAGAGCGTCAAATGGTGACTTTAGCAATAACTTGCAATGAGCTCTGACTCTCCTTTGCTTGGAGTTTCCTTCAGACATTTACACCCAAGAACAACAAGCCAAATCTGCCATCAGTTGAAACAGAGTTGGCTTTATGTCTGTTTTCCACTGCTGCAAACTAAGGCACAAGATATTATCAAGTAAGTTGCAGACAAATGGGAGAAAGGCCACCAGTTCTACTCTTTCCACATAACAGCAAAAAGACAGGATTACAGGGAAGAATAAAAATTCTTTAAAAGTCTTTAGTAAATATTGAACAAAACAAAATGAAATCTGATGGGACTGTTCAGTACATTTACTCCACATGGTCGCTTGAGTCTGATTCAAGCAGTGCAGACAGTAAGACATATAGCTTTACAGCAAGGCTACTATCTTGCCAGGTAAGACCTTCAAATTGCTGCATTGCTTCTCCTGACTCAACAGCAAAAGGCAGAGATTACTACCAGAGCAGAGAGGTACACAAATAATCACAGACATTATTCAGAGCATCAGATATTTAGACCTTGAACTGAAAGCCCACTAAACTCACCAGGAGCCTTCCCATTGTTTCCAGTGGGCCTTGGGTCTGCCACTAATCCAGAAAATTTTAGGGTGGGATTTCCTCTCTCCAAATATGCTCTTAACCTTTTCCACTTCATCACAAAGGAACAGATGAAAAACAGCTTTTGAACAGTTGTGTTGGGAATAGGGGGATAGGCCGTGTGCCCTGAAACAATTTAAATATTCCCATCCTTGGCTTTTATTTATTATAAGAGCATTTCTCCAGATTCTAATACTAACATTTGCAGAACTGAAGCAAGGAAGATGGGAGGAAGCTTGTCCAGCAGTTGTCTGTATAATTTGCCATTGTTACTGGTGCCCCATACTGGAAAGCCTGCGTGGAGCCAGCCTTCACCCAAGGGTCATTCTGCCTCCTCCTGGCAGGAAAGAAAAGAGAGAAATTGCTTCATCTGATTTTCAGGGTTGGAGTGAGCTACTTCACAAGAGCTTTGACAAAGGGGATACGACCTTTGTCCTGAGGAAGAGAGCAAGCCAAAGAGAACCTAAACCAGCCTCTTGATGAAGAATAGTTTTCTCCTCATTTATGTAAGTTGGGCATGCTGAATGCCTTCTCTGCCCACTGCACACCCATTCAACAGTTATCTTCTCAGTTTGCTGCAATACTGTTACGTATTCTTCAACTCCTTGCATGGCCCCACTAAGGTAACCTGGCATTTTCCACATGGTGCTGAATCTATTTCATTGAGTGAGGAACCTCAGCTCAGACACACAACAGACTATGACTAATGTGAGGCACACAGTGAGCAGGCTCTGTCAACAATATACAAACAGCTCCGTTCACAAATACACTCCGATCTGTGTGTGTCTATCAGAAAATACCTGCTGTGACTGCATGTTGCTATTTTTTTCTACTAACTAGCCCAGAATAAATTATTATGAGGCAAAATGAAAAAGATATTAAAACTTTTCACCAGATGATAACACTTCAGTGCTTTGGCAAACACTGAAAATGCTTTCTGGTGTTGGTGTTACACATACCCTCTAGCCTGATGAAACCCCCCTGTTGAAGCCAACAGAACACTATCCATTCAATTCCAGGAACATAATTCAGGCCACATTTATGTAAGCGATCAACATTATCTCTAATCCCATCACCTGTTGTGTTTACTTCTATACCCAAAGGGAGAAGTCACACAGGTGAAAACAGCAGCAATGTCACTTTTTCTGTCTAGTTCTAAAAGCAGGACCTAGTGGGTGTGCATTTGCATGGATCAAGTGTTAGTGTTGGTTCTGCACCCACAGAAAGACACAGTGCCACATATCTGGGGCTGACGGCATTCTGAGCACTACCACCACCCCACACAGGCCACTTCTACAAACACCAGTCCCCACAAAGGGTGTTTTAGCATGGACACTCAAACCAACGGTGAATTAAACATTTGGGAATGTGCAGGGGGGGATCACAATACATTTAAGCACGCATGCCCAACACCAGCTGAACCAAAAAGGGGTGTCAGAATGCAAAAAGTCACTGAGGGACACTAGAGGGAAAATAGAGGAGGAATCAGAAGGAAAGAAAAGGCATTTTCTCAAATGCACAAGCTACTTTATCCCAATGACTAGTGCAGGCAGATATCCCATCGGGTCAGTAGTATGGGCTGACACCAACCATTGCATTGTTAGCAGCAGAACAGGGTGTATTTGGGATCAGTTAATGCTTTCCACTGCAGTTAAAGCAGCTTGTCCAGGAAAACCCTATCAATTTAATCCTGCCTACATAGTTCCAGGGCTGTCATTTCCCACCTGTGCTACAGAGCTACTACTGTATATTCATGAACAGTGGTCTTATTACTAAGAATATACCTAATGTGTATTTCAGTGTAGCAGGAGACAAGTTACAACAGCCCTATTAAAGGAATATGGAGAGATCACAGAATTGACACATTCTGTTTAAAGGCAGCCACACTTATACTTGATTGCACAACTAGAGACAAGTTTGTTATGTACCTCATCTTTCATGAACACTCATATTTACTAGTTTAATACACAAGATAAAAGCCAGCTGTGCCTTGGCAAAGGAATAGGGGACAATAACAAATTATAAACTAAGCATATTTATAGGTGTAAACAGATCTAGAAAAGCAAGAGTTGGATATAATCAGCACTCAATGATATAGGGCAAACAATGTGAGACTTGAAAGCAAAAAATATCCAACAACTTGTAACATCAAAACTAACAATTGCAGGTCTTAGCAGGCAAATGAAATATGAACGACAAATAAGTATGCATACGAAGGGAAAAACCACATTAAATACTTTGATCATTGCAACATAACAAGCGTTTTACAACAGAACAATACAAAATTGATCAGGTAATTATTCGTAAATGCTGATCATTTTGAAGAGCATGTATGGTTTAGCTAGCTCATACTAAGGGAGCCATGCTGAATTTCAGGAAAACTGATAATGTTGGAAAAATAAGGCAAGGTGTCAGAAAGCATGCAAAAGGAACACTGAACTGTTGCCAGTGAATTAGGGATACAGGTTCAGGTGATGTAATGCTTTCAGAATTAAAAAAAATAAAATAAAATATTGAAAGTCAGAAAAGCATCCTTGGATGTTTCCACTTGAGGGCTGTGTTTAGGAGAAATGGATTATGACCTCAAAAGCAAATTATATAAGGCAGTTATGTGCTCTTTGTAAAAAAAAAAAACACAACATTAAAAAGACAAAGAGACATAATAAAAAAGGAACACAGACTGGACCCTGTTAATGTCAGCAGTAGAGACAGCCTGGGAAACTATTTTAAGAGATCAAGAGGAAAAATATTTAGAAAATCATGAGATGATTAAGAACAGGCAATGTGAATATCTAGAAAAGGAGATCAAGTCTCCCTTGTTGGAATTTACTAGGAATAATGTCTCTCAGGTCCACCAGCATTGCACATTTGGAACAGCAGTAAGGTCTGCTGTCATCTCGACAGCAACTCATACACACCCTGGACCTGTTTATAGCTTTTTGTGGCCTGCACAGAACCTGAGACTTCCCAGCTCCTGCAGGAAGGAAATCACACAGTAAAGAGCTTGATTCTGTGAATAGAAAATCCCCTCTGAATTAAACCCAGAGAGCAAGAGGAATCTGCTTCAGAATGCCTTAATGCTCTTTGATGCACAGCCAAAGATCATTCTTCTCTTCATATTTCCAGCACATTTAGTCCTAGCCCACTCAGTTCTGCATTTTTCAAGTGGCCATAGTCAATGAAAGAAGGGTTGTGACTTTCTGTTCAGACTGGGGCTAGCATGACTGCAGAAGCAGTGTATTCTGGCACGTGGGGAAATACGCTCCATCTGCCTGCCCACAGATATGTAAGTAGCTGATGGGTAAAACACAAGATCATCTCAATCTTCTTTGATGAGGGTGAGCTGTGAAAATCAGTGCTGCTCTCTTTATTTCAATTCTATCACGCACAGCTAGGGAGCAAAGTCCTGGCAAGGGACTGGCACAGGTAGACTGGAATGAGTTAATTAACACCGGTTGGTCATCTTGTCTGGTGGTAAGACTGGGATTATGCTGCAGGATCATTTAAAAGAGCACAACACGATTTAGGTATCATTTCAATTTGTTATTTTTGAGCACTTTCTTCTGCTGAAAGAGACAGCACTGGAGCAGACACTAATGTCCACATCCAGAAGCTATTAAAGGTAAGAAAAACAATTAAGAAAAATTTGTCATTTTGGTGAACAGGAGGCAGGCAGAAAGAAATGTGTCTCTTTACACAATTATTGGAACTGTGAGAAGGAAAGGTCACCGCAGTGGAGATACTCTCAGTAAATCTCATGTGAAGATCCTAATAGATGTCATGTGGCAGTGGTCATATCAGGAGAGAGAAAACAGCAGAGGAATGGCTCAGTTAGAATCAGCCACTCACTGGGTAACAAGGCATGCCTCAAGGGTGCATGTTAGCAAGGAGGCTCCTGCAGTACACTTGTGCCCAGCTGCCTCCAGAACATGGGCACAGAGGAACCAGACCCATGGGTCCACATGGGCTCTTGTCTGTTCCAGAACTTGTCACTTTAAGACCAAATACAAGATTGTATCCAGGAACCTCCATCCTTTGCTTTCAAACATCCTGTTATGTGCAACAGACACAACATTGCTGCAGGAAACTTCTTCAAGCCTCTCACTACTTTGTAACCCTCTACTCTGTGTTACCCATATCTCCCTTTTTCTCAGGAAGTTGGTCCTGACTTTTTCATCACTCACTCTGCTGATGGCTTTTCTTATGTCCCTCAAAATGAATGCATCAAACTCCCAGCAGCTGGAATATGTTTACATTTGACAGGAACTTTGCAGCCCACCCGAGTCAAGCAAGAATGGAGCACACTTCTTGGAGATGAAAGGGATTAGGAAACGGGGGGCCTGATGCTGATGTGGCTCAGTGGGCCCCTTGTGTACAGAAGGAGGGGGGAGAGATGGTGCTCTTATGGAGAACAAGGACAGGTGGGGTCTATATAGCAGTGCTGCCATCTCAGATGCCTGTGGAGAAGAAACAATAAATACTAGATAAAGTGCTTTAAGGGTTAAGAACTTCAAGGGGATAGCCTGCACAGTCTCAAAGAAGAGATAATAAAGAGCCTGTAACACTAGATCCAGCCTCTATGTAAAGATAATCTACTCGATGGGGGCTTAATCCTAGCAAGGTCTCTATAAAGGCTGGGAAAAAAGGGGGTATAGTGTGAACCCTGAATAGTCTAATTGATCCCAAAAGTAGAGTCCCTTTTTATATGTAAATCTCACATCTCTCTTCAACCTCTTGATCATTCAGGGTCTAATCAAGGAGTTTCCAAAAAGACATCTGCTGTCAGTAGGAAAAGCCATCCCCTTGTTTAAAACTCTTCTCTCTCATCTAAGGTTTGAAGCTGTGACCCCGCTCATGCCACTTCAGCCTCAAAAGTTCATGATCCTGATATGGACATCCTCTGACACAGGTGATGCAGTCTCAGTGTGGACAAGAGGATCTCTGCCCATCACTCCATGAGCCACAGAAGGTGCAGTGAGAAAAGAGGCAAAGCTGAAGAGCACAAGAGGACTCATGAGATCACATCAGGAAGTTAGCTAGGTTTTGAGCATCTTCTTCTGCCTAAAGAGAGAAAAGTCACTGTAACAGAAGTTATTTTAAATGAAGGCCTCATACCTTTGCTTTGGCAGCTAGCCATCTCTGTTTCAGGATCAAGAAGAACTACCTGAGATACCAAGTTGACGGGCTTCTCAGGTGCTGAAAAAAAGGTATAATTCAGTTTGCTGTCATCTCAGGTTTGAGGCTGAAAAGACTGCTGGTGGAGGACAGCAAAAACAGTGAGCAAATGAAAAATTGCTCTTGGACAATCCTGATCCAAGTACAGATCCAATAGTCTCACCCTACCTCCAAAAGCCAAGATCATCACCAGAAAAGCAACAAGGTCATGGCTGGTGGTGATGGTGCTGCCAGGGATGGAGGGCTGGAGGGGCAACAACATAGCACCTGGAACCTGGAGCTCTTCTGCTACAGCAGATTCTTGGTATGGAGAAATGCTGTTCCTTGTCTAACACTAAACCCACAGACACTAGTGGGAATGGCTTAGGGATTCTCTGGACCCTCCAAGTAAGCTCCTCTTCTGGGAGACAGCTGCCTTGAACTTGCTGACAGCCACAAAGTTGTGCTTCTGAGGAGAGAGAACATCTGAAGACAGATCTTTTCTTTCAAGATGCCAGGAAGGGTAGTTGAAATGGGATAAGAAGGGTTCCTTACCACAGGAGAACTATTCCAGTGGTTTGTTCCTGGATTTTTCTCATTTAGCTGTTTTTGCTTCCTCCTTTATGCAGGAGAAAGAGGTAAACTTAGGGAAATGAGGAGCTCCAGAGACGTACCTGGAAGCCAGAGTGAGAGCCAGTCCGATCCTGTGTTTGCAGTCTGCATAGTTGAAGGCAAAAAAAAATCAGCAGACGTAAAGCTAACACATTCTGCACACCACAGTCTGATCTAAAGCTCATTGAAGATCTCTGACATTAATTAGACTTTTGCCTTGCTTCCTTCCAACAACTTAGACAGCAAAGCAAAGGAAAAACATCTAGAAAAAGATTGACTTTACCCATTTTGTGAAAACAGAACAGCAGAACAGCAAAAGCAGCAGATGTGTTTGACCAAATGGCCTCTGCTTGTTCTGCAGAGGTCTCGCAACATATCCCTGTTACTTGCATTCTAGATTTATGTGCTTTTCTTACAAATTGCATTATTATTGTACATTTTCTTGTGTGAAAAATTTCCTTCACTCAGATGGAAATAAAATCAATGCTTTAGCTGATGCTTGGAATGATGTGGCCCCAACACACAAACACACATCTGTTGTCAGAACTTTTCTGCTTTTCTTTTTCTTTCTTTTAATACAAGTCTGGAATCCACTGAGTGTTCTTCAAGTCTAAGCTCCAAACATTTCAAACAGCACAAAAGGTATGACAAGATGAAAGAAAATGCCCACAAATAGACAGCTAGACAACTAGTTAGCAGCTGTCTGCTTTTCTTCGTCTTTTTTTTTTTTCCTGCAGGGAAAAAAAATATTATTTTTCATTCTTGAAGGAGCTGACTGCAGATTCTTTTGTGCTGGCAAGAATCCAACCCTGTTTAGTGCTGGAAGGGGGGGGAGGAGGTGAACTTCTTGTGATGCCACGTGTAACCTTGAACCTGAGAATGGATTGTCTAACACAGTATGTGTACAGTTACAACAGTTTAAATAGCATTGCTCGTTTTCCTTCTTTCATATTGTACCGATCACAGTTTAATGAGGTTTTGGTGTTCTATCAAGTTGGGACATTTATGTAGAAAAAGGAACCAAAAAGAGCAGGTTTTGATTAAAAATGTGTATGGGCTTTTGGGACCTGGTTTAAATATTTCAGATCTTGAGCAAGCATGGAGTCTGGAGTTGAAGTTATTTATCTTCTCCTCAGACAAATCTGGCTGGAGGGAGGGGTGGTAATGCTTAAATCCTTGATTTTAATTACTACTGTTGTTTGCAAGTATTTTTCTTCTGTCATTTATGTTCTACTTCTCCCCCTAAACAGATGATCAGCAGACAACATGGACTTCTGTCTAACTTGCAGATTTAATTTGGAAACCTGAGCATCCAACGCAAATATGAAACACAAGCTGCATTTGGATTCTCCTCCAAATCTTTACTGCTCACTCAGAGAATTCACCAGTCGCTTTGTGAGGCTTAGTGTGAGGCTGAAAAAATTCCCCTCCTTGCCTCCTTCTGGGTCTCTTTGTGTGTGTGTACATAAATGAATGAGTGACTGTGTATGCATGCACAGGAGTCAGCATGCCAGACAGCATTCCACCACAGATGATAATTCCTCCTTCCTCCCTTTATTTGCACATTTAGTGTGAGTTGCATTCCTCCAGTACCTGCTGAAAGGGTGAAGAGATATTGTCCAAGGACAAGGTACAAAAGATGGGTGGGAAGAACGGTCCTTGTCTGGATAGATCATACATAACCAGACACAGCAGAGTTTCCATCCCACTGAAATAAACTTGTATGACAACTCTGCAGCTCTTTCCATTGACAGCTTCCAAGTAATTTTGCTTCTTTTTCCTTTCCCACCCATTACCTTCCTTGAGCTTTTAGACTGTTAAGTTCAAGACAGAGCTTTTATTACTATTTGTACAGTAATAACAATGGGATTAGTAGAATGCTCGGTGGGCATTCAGACCATCTTTCATACAAATAATAGATAAAGAGGGCAGGCTAACCCCAGAGTTGGGTGGCTGACAAAGGAGTTCCAAGTTCAGTTCCCTCCACATAGTCTTTGGGGCAGTGCTGGACAGGGAGGCCATATTATTTGCATCTCACTTGAAGCATGGGACATATTCTCCTAAGCATGGACAACCCTGAATCCTAAAATAGGACTACAGCAGTGGCATGGACTTACACTGCAGTCCTTGCTCCATCCCTGTTGAGCAACCATTGCCATACCTAGCAGTGAGGCTACTCGAAACTTAAACAATAGCTTTTCTTGTCTGGCTACAAATCCCATGTTCAACATTTTCACCTCCTCTCAGCCAAAAAGCTATTGAGAGTTTACTCTATTGGCCCTGTATAAACTTCATCAGTCTTAACAACCAGTGACATCTGTCTCTGGAGATAGAGTAATGATCAGGTTCTGGTTAAAGCTGCTACTCACAGGATTAAACAATGGAGAAAGCTCAAAGGGGTAACACCTTAAGAGTGGTAAATTCTTGCAGTTAAGTTAGAGGGAATTGTGTGGCCATGCCTTGCCTTCTCATCCCTTCCTGGAAATACCAAACTCAAAATCTCTTTGAATCAGTGAGGATTTTCTAAAGCAGAGCAGGCAGCAAAGCACCAGACATTTATCAGGCTGGAGTCCCATTTGTGCTTGCCAATGTATCTCTGCATATATTCACCTGCTTGGAGGGCTTTTGAGGCTTGTGCCCCCAGTTTAAACCCTCAGGGTAGATAGCATACATAAACAAGACACAGTGATTAAAGCAAAATGCCTGCTTTTCCGTTGCTTACAGCCATTCCTAAACAAGTGGTCGTGAAGAGAAGGTCCTTGTAGTTACTAGGGGAGTCATGAGCTCAAGGCAAAGTCTGTTACAGAAGTGGGGCACAAATAGGGCTGTAGGTAGGATCATCAGCAAAATATCTGGCTTAGCTCCTTGCCTTTGCAGCAGTGTAAGAGGTACTGGCTGGTGGGACATTACTTCAGCATCTTTCTAGCTCTGCTTAAGCACTAGTGAGTGATTGAATCATCTGTGGAGGACTGGGGAATCAGGCCATGAGCTAGCAGAAGGTTAAAAGGACTGTGCAAATAAAAACTCTCTTTCAGCACAGAAGACATCACAGTTCAAAGTGAAAAGCTTCCCTCTGTTGTTCTGGAACCAGAGGCCTAACATGGAGAGGTTACTGTCAGTAACCCTGTCCTGAGAGTGCCTTGTTTAATGGGAAGTTTAACTGGATGCTATGAGAATGAATTCATAAGCCAGTGAGGGAAAACATCCATTGCTTTCTTTTTCTGAACAAGGAAGGAAGGGAAAGAAGGAGACAAAACAGATACCAAAGAAGAAGAAAAGAAACAGATGGACAATGAGCAAAAGACAAATAAATGGTGTGAACATGCACACCATAAAAAGCACTTTCCTCAGAATCAGTGGCTTATCATAAAGGAGGGATTCTTTCCTCCCCTTGGCACATCCTGCTAGTAGTGGAGACTCTTGCTGTGCAAAGGAGAAGGATTTAGGACCCCAGCACTTGGGAAGCTCGATGAGCAACTGCAAGGCTTGGAAAGTCAATCTCTCCACTGCAGTCCAGCCAGACAGCAGCCAGACTTATTCAGGGAGGACTGGGACCATTCCAATTTACTCAGTGTAACAGGATCCTCCTCTGTACCATTTCTAAGCCTCCAGAGCTAAGCAAAGTCTCAGCAAATTCAGGCCACCAAAACATTTACTTTACAATAGTGTCTGAAAGTCCCATTTCAATCCTGTCATCATCAACACATGGTAAATGAGAGATTCAAAATCTGAGGCCTGGATCTGTAACAGATGTTTGCTATCTATTTCCTGTGTAGGCACATAGCTCCCACTGATAGCAAGGGCTGAGGAGCTGAAATACCTCTGTGGAGCTGAGCCTTGGGGTGCAAGACAAATACGTGGGAAGGAAAAAGGCACAGAGAGAGCTGCTTCGCAGCCTCCAGGCAGCTCTAAATTAGATGAGGGCACTGGTCCAACTCTGAGCCAGCCCTTTGGAGATGCTTCAGCAGCCCACATCTGTGCTATGGAGCCTCACTGAGGATGTCCACAAAGAGCTTCCAAGGAAAGGCCCAGTGTTCAAGAAAAACACACGTTGCTGCAGAGTGTCAGGAGACAGAGTCTGAAATTTTCCCACAATTTTTTCTGCCTGGGCTGTTCACAGAGCCATTACAAAGAGGCCTTCTAGGCATGTGAGCCTCACTGCTTTGTGTAGGCATGGAGGAAGGAGGAAACAGGACACTTCAGGTATTTATTTTAAAAGTCTATCATGCATTCAGATGGCTGCTAGTGCCAAAACTAATCATGCTAGTGGAAGAGGTATGGAAGCAGAACAAGCAAAATAAGGAAAGTAAGAAGGAAGGAACCTGGGATGACAAGCAGAAAAGGCAGCTCTACAGATCAGAGGGTTTTCAGTGTGTCGCATGTGCTGCAACCTTTTACTCAGCATAACATGGCTTAAAGGTTTAAGAGCATGGAACAGCATCTCCAGTGTACTACTCTGCTGAAGGCAGTTATTAGAGTCATACCTCCATACTGAAGTGGAATTTCAGTTAGAGGACATTATTATCCTGACCAGACCTACAAGCAAAACCCAGGTGAGTTTTTACCTAGTTCTGGATACCTTAGATGAGATGTAGGCTTTTTGCTAAATAGGTGGTCAAATGTATAGCCAGGCTTTGTCAATACGCTATGGGGCCTTAAGTATGTGCTTCTTGTTAAGCACATTACTCCAGATAATAGATGATTTCTTATAAGTTCAAAACAAATATGGGTACTTTCAGTAACACTGACAAATAAGTAAGAAATTAAATTCCATGCTCATTTTAATCACCCATATCCTTTGAGGAGTTTTTCAGTCCCTTTGTATAGAAGTGCAGAGTAACAGGCAATTGCTATATCCCCCAGCTGATAGTTAGACTGCCGAAGATCCTAGGATTATGAAGTCCCTATTTTCTCTGACCTCATTCACAGATGCATCTTTATATACAGTGACAACCGCATCAGTGCCATTACCTTTGGATGGAATTGCCTGAAAAGTGAAAGCATCAGTAACCAAGAGCAACATAATCAGCTGTTCACATTACTTAAAGAATATATGGGGTTTGTCTGTAGGAAAAACTGTAAAGGTGGACAGGGCTGACTAATGAAAGTGCAGAAGAAATATGTATATGGGGCATTTGCCTCAGGATGAGGAAGTATAGCATTATCTGAATCATGCTGTACTCGGAAATCGTCCCGCTCTGCTATTTGGTGTCCTTCACGAAATGAATCCCACCCACAAGGCATTTAATGGACTTTTGCAAGGGGCTTCATTAACTGAGGTTTCAAGACACCTAAAATACTTAGTGCAGGCCCAGGTAAGTGAAGGGATTAAATTATACTTTGCTAAGCTATCTTTTACCCAAGTATGCTCCCAAGTAAACTATCTTTTACCCAAGCCATCTTTTTACACAGGTATAAATTGCAATGGGTGCAAACTGCAAACTGTACTGCTTTAGAAGGAAGAAAAAAAAAAAGGTAATCATGACAAATTATACTTTTTCCAAGTTATCATCATCTTGCTCTGTCTCTGTCAAATTGTTCCTCAAACACAGCAGTCTGCAAAGGCACCTGATTCCTCTTCTTGGGTTTGGGTTATTTTTTTTTCCTTCTTCCCTTTGTACTATGTATACCTCTTGGATAAAACGTGCACTTTTGCATATCTCAGCCATTTCAAGGGCTGAGATGATGAACTGCACTGTTTAGTCCTTTCCATCACAGTGTCACTAGTGGTCATGTCCCTGATTATCTTTAAGGACAATGCATTCAATAATCGCTTCAATCCAAATCTGTCTATAATTATGATCGAGGATGATATGCTAAGTTATATATGTGAAGGAATGGTTCATTTTTCAAGCCTACATGTTGTTTTCCAAATTCTTTGTATCTGCAATATAACCTTGGTCTGCAACTTCACCAAAGAGTGAATGTGACTTTTCACTAAAATGATTTCTACTCCCTTTAAAAAAAAGAAAGAAGAAGAAGACATACTTATATACACGCACACACTACACACAGTCTCTCTCTTTCATTTTATTCCACCTTTCAGGGCTGTTGGTTTTCGCCTGGGCTTTTGACAAAACAAACCCACTTCCCTGTAAAGCTCACTCAGTATCTGGTGTGGACTTGTGGGTGGCAAAAGTAAAAGAGAAATCTGCTCCGAAAAGCCCTGCTCTGTAAGCTAATTCTGTGCTCAGGACGCCTTTGGTGCTTTAGGAAGGCAGGTAGAGCTCTGTTACTGCCTGCTTGGACCTTTGAAATTTCTCTTCTGCTCCTTGCTTCTGCTGGGAGCAATTTCATTGCAATTACTGAAACGAAGACCCTGAATTCCACTCTGTAGCTATTCACATGACCCTTAGTCCTTTGGACTTGATTTTTCTCCAGTTTTATCCACAACAGGAACAGTTGTGAGGAAATTTTCCTCAGTCAGTGGCTTCAGGTTTCTATTAAAAACTTTTGCTACTTGCAACACTTCTCAAAACCTTTAAAAAACAAACCTTACATTGGAATTATTCAATCAAACGGTATTAAAAGCACAGATTATGCTTTAGAAACCACTTACAAAGAAGGTTTTTACAGATCAGTGAGGATGCTAGTGAGGAGGGGCCCCTGATATGAATGGAAACGTTTGTTTCGATCCTCATTTATCTCAAGGCCCGGGTGCTTTCTGGACAGTGAAACATTCTTCTCCTCCCTGCACTTGGAAAAGTGAGTATCGAGTTGCGAGAGAGTGCCCTTGAATGCTCAAGTAAGGAATTTGCTAAGTGGCCTCCTCAGCCAACACAGCTCCCATGTTAATGGTGGGTTCTTAATTCCTTCCATCCTGAGCAGCAGGATTACCCATCTTTTCTCATCGCAAGGCATCACTGCCAGCTGAGCCCCGGCGGGTGTACCCAGCCATTCTCACATAAAAATGCTTGCCATTTCCTCACTAACCTGAAATTTTAACCAAGCCTCAATAAGGATATACAGCACACTTTTGTTAAGGTCCTAATGTTCTTAACCTTTCCAGGGCTGCTCTGTCTTTGTGTTTGTGTGTATGGGACTGCCCCAGCTTGCCTGGATTCCATACACTCTTGCAATATAAGCATCAATTAAAGAATAAGGAGTTACTATTGTCACTCAGGTCAGTGAACTGGAATGCACCTATATTTAAGAAAAATACGAGAAAACACTAGAATATTTTCATTTTCTGATGGGGTAAGTCTATTTTTGTCTCAGGATCCCACCAGGTCCCTTCTGAAAACAGCAGTGAAGCCCTCTAACAGAAGCAGAACCCAGTCCTTGGCAAGACAGTGGCTTGTACACCTACATCAGAAACCAATTTTGCAGCCCTGGCCTCAAACCCAACTTTTGTTGATGGCAGTGGAAGTTTGGCCAGAGTGGAGAGTGCAGTGTTTGTCCTGTAACTTGCACTGTTAACCTCAAGTTTTTCTTCTTCCTGCCATCCAAGCTTCTTGGGATTAGTCAGGACTGATATTGATGTATGAACATCTTAAAAGGACTGTACATAGCTCCCAGGCTGAAGACTAAACATTGCTGCTTAAAACAGAATTTGGCAGTGATTCTATAGGATGAACCTAATCAGAGCAGACAGATTACAATACATGGTAAAGGCATGGAGTCGAAAAGAAAAAAAAGACTTGCTCTGCAGCATTGCATAATATATTCTGGAGAAACTAGAAAACCTTTCAGAGCAGCTGGGACAGAGGGAAATGAACCATTTGTTCCCATCTGAAATAAACAAAAGAAGGAAATGCTCCAATCTGTCTCCAAACTAGGAAAGGAATGGTGGTGGGAGAAGTGACCAGAGACTGAACCAAGCTTTTCACATTGTCCAGTTCCTGACAGTAGCTGTTTCTGAAGTACAAGTAAGATCACTGAAGAGGCACACATCACCTCCTCCCATGGCCAGTCGTGGTGAGACACAGGCCTCTGCAAGGGAACACAGCCTTTGGCAGATGTTGCTGGATGTCTACACCAGGCAATAGAACTGCTCTATTTTTGAGTCCTGGTAAAGGGAAAATGATAAAAGGAAAATCAAAGAAAACCCATATTGCTCCTAATCACCTGCACTGCTCTGTAGATGACCAAGAAAAGGTTCTTCCAGACACTTGTGATGAGTTTCCCAGAGGAAGGTCATTTTCAGTATGGAAATCCACACAACAAAATTCAGGCAACAAGTGGAAAGAGCTAAAATTCAGAAGGACAGAACCCTGAATGGTGTTGACTCAGCCATACTCAAAACTGCCAGTCATCTCTTCCTTGCTTACGCATTTTGAGCTTAGATGACAACCAGCTCAATCAAGAAAGAGCATGCAAAACTTACTCATGCTACCTGTTTGACAACGGTGTAAGTTCTCCACATCACCACTCTCCTTTTAAGGCCTAAAGTTATGGACCAAGCTGATGTTTTGATTCATGTAGGAAAACTGTTAACTTGAACTTGAAAGCATGAAGTGAAGCCAAGCAACCATATTGCCCAGACTTGTTGCCTTTGTAGTGGACCTCTCATGATTTTATATTTCCCATTTAAAGTCAGACAGAAAAGCCAGCGTTCTTTTCCCTTCCAAGCAGAACCCAAACAAGGTTCTTGTTTAAGTAACATGACCATGAGTCAGTCTGCAACTGTGATCACACTGCCTTTCTGTGGACACCTTATTAAATACTTAGGAGATAAATTGCCCATTCTTTTAAACAGCCTTACATTCACAGTCAGTGAGTTAACACAGATGGACAATGTTCACAACTGACCCACACATTCTGACTCACATTTCTTCCATCCTCTTCTCAGTGTGGACCAAAAAAGCTGTTCCCAAGTTGAGCAGCTAAACCACTGAGTATCCACAAAGGGATACATGTGAAGCCCTTGTGAGTGCCCTCATGAAATCACATCACCTGACACCTCTTGCAGAAGGACACAACAGTCTTAGCTTTCCCCTGCATGCTCCTGCCTGTTGGGAGGCTGCTCCAGAACCTCCCTCAAGTACTTAAGGATCTTCACCCAATTTCCAGAAAAAATTGTCTCTACAGAGAGCTTGTAATAATTACTTCCTGTCACTGCTCTGTTCTTTACCAAAAATTTTCTCCCTTAACTCTTCCCAATTACCCTAGTATACTTCTAATCCAACAGCCATGTTCCCTCTCATTCCTCATCCTGTTACACAGAGCAGATTTAGCTTCTTATGTTTTCGGTCTTAAAACAGATCGCATGTCCAAGCTGTACACGGGTGTATATCGATGGGGTCTCACCACTACCTGGTTCTGCAACACTAAACTGCTGGAAATATATCTTCTTCATAAGCTCTAAAGCTCACCTGAGGGCTCTCTTTAGCCTTTGGTTATGCTGCAGCAGTTTACTGAACTTTACAGGTTTCTGTACCAAGATGAAGAGAGAAGGTAAACACATTTCAGTGGCTGGGAAAAACAGACCCCTCTTGACCTTGCTTTTTCAGTCTGAGTGTAAGAACTGTCCTGCTTGCCTAAATTCCCATATTTTTCCTCCTTTCACAAGGAAATAGTGGAGTTCAGGCAGTTGAAAGAGACATTTGGAAGAGGAACAATCAGAAGAGGGTTTCATGTTTCAGCGGCTTCCTGAGTGAGAGAAGACAGTCATGGGAAATAATAACTCTGCTCCAATGTCAGGGCTGAGGAGATTTCTATTTCCAATTTAAATGTGATTTTAAGAGCTCTTTTAGCAACAAGGGTTCACTTCAAGAACCTGGAGGCTTAGTACACAAATTGTACAGTCCACAGAAATGTTCCCATCAATTTCAGGGTGGCATGCTCTTATGCTGCAATCAGGAATAAGGGAACACTTTAAAAATGCTGGTGTTCTGCAATATTTATAGGGTCTTTCCTCCTGCATCGTTCAGTTCTTGCACTTGGCTGTTTGGGCAGTTCCAAGAACTGCTCATCTGCTGTTTGTGATGCTTTGGTTTCCTTCAGGGAGACCGAGAGAGAAATTGGTAGGGACATCTTAGAAACATGGGAATAAGGAGAAATCTCTAGTGCTGGGATTTAACAATCTTAGGATGAGTCACAATAAATTAAGAAAAAGTTAATTGCTGAGTACTAAAATAACAGACTGCCCACATATGCAACACACTATGATCTGGCATATCATAATTCCTGTAGCCCTCAGAAGGTAAATATGTGCTCATCATACTTCCCCACATAATGTTTACAAATCCTCACTGGTGTTTTTCACAGTGATTAATTAGGTTGAATAATCAGATGGACTAAAAAGGAGAGCATTTTTATTCTGGAAGGACAACTCATTGGCCAAAAAGGAGAAGAAGATTAAACACTGTGCAGGCTTTTCAACTTTGAATATCAACAAAGTTCTTCTAAATAAATTCGGCAGTACAAAAGAAAGACAGGCAGCTCTGAGAAAATGCTCACTCTAAAAGTGCTTGAAAGGAATCTGGTCTGGAGAGCAGAACTCTCCAAACCTAGAAATGGTAAATTGTGACTTAAGTCATGCCCCAGTTTTGCCCACATAGAGTAGCATTCACTCAATTTCCATAAAATATCAAGCAGCTGAAGCAATATTCACAGCACATACCTACAAACTACTTAAAGCACAGCAGGATTTCTGAGCTCTAAATCTAGTAGATAGGAGCTCTAAAAGTAAATATGGCATTCCTCCACTGTATCAATGCTCTGGGTAGTCCAGGGCTGCGATCAGCATACGTTAAGAAAATAAGTATGAATAGAAAATGCCATATCTGTTTTTACTCTTGGCATTGGAGCTGCAAAATCCAGAAGTGCAGAAGCAGAGCACGAGGCTGTGTTTCAGTGTCTTTGCAGCCATATGAAAACCCTAGTTTTCTCAAAGAGCCACCCAAGGGGATAACTTACTTTTTCTTCAAACCTTTTTCTGTGTTTTTATTACTAAAGGGGAAGTGCTGCAGGACTTATTTAGGGAGTGATAGTGGATGACAGATTAAATATGAGCTCACAGTGAGAGACTGTAGCACAAAGAGGCAAATACCATACTGGGATGTGGAGCAGAATTACTTGCAAGACTACAGAGGTAATAATTCCTCTGTACACAGCCCTGGTGAGGCCCCTCTTGGAAAACTATGATCAGTTTTGGGCAACTCAATATAAAGCGGATGGCAATAAAATAGACTGAATACAATGAACAGCGATAAAGATAAGCAGGTTGGAAGGTATGATATATGAGTAAAAGGTAAGGAAACCTAACTTGCTAAGCATAGCTGAAAGATGCAGGAAGGGAAGAGGCAAGAGGAGGAAGGACATGACAATGCCAGAGTATTCCTAGGTAGGTGGGAAACTTGGCTGCATCTGTAGTTGTATTTCAGAGACAGTGCATCAGAAAAGGCATTTTTCATGGAAAATTTCTAAACAAGTACTAAGAACTGCCTTGCTCCTCCTCACCTTATAGAGGTATTTTGGTTTTAGGAGGAAAGAAATTCATTCACTGAGGGGGAGGGGGAGAAGGAATATTCTGGAAAGAAGATAAAATTTCTCTCAAAGAAAAAAAACCCAACCAAACCCAGACTACTCACACATGCACATATAAATGTTCTCTCACACATAGACATTTTGTCCCCAAGAAAAAAGAAATAATTGGAGAATTACTAGTCATCTCTAATCTAAGACTCCTGTTCAAACTTCAGTCTACTCTTAAAAAATTAGATTTTCCCTGGGTAACTTCATCATATTCTGGCCTACTGTTCATGTATTCACTCTCCCCTCAGCAGAAAGATGTCCATCATTGTAAAAGGCCAGCATCATGCTTGCAAAGGCATCCTTCTGGATGAGTTGGATGATCTCCATCTGGACTGGTGGTCAGAGAAGAGCATCTGGCATTGCTCTGAAGTAAGAAGAGCTCTTAGGTTTCAAACTGCTGAAGCCTAGACTTGCTTGGGTATCTCCAAGCACTCAGGCAAACATGATTAATAACAAGGTGGCTGAGCCAGCTCAGGGTGGAGGTAGCAACTGGAGCCAGAGCAGAGGAAGACTGTCAAAGTCAGCAGAGTGTTGTTCAGACAAAGCTGGGTTAGAGCTGGGGAAAAGGGCTGGGGTGGCAATAAAAACAGTATTTTGTATTGTTCATTCCCACTTATGGTTTTGCATTAGCTCAGCTGCACACCTGTATTTAATACATGAAACTGTCTATTGGAAACTGTCTGTTTTATGATGTTGTTTGTATAATCCTTCCACCAGCCTGTTTCCTGGCAATTTGTGACTTTCCTTTAACTTTCTAATAACTTTTCTGGAAAAAAACAAAAATGGGGGCAGGGGGAAGGTAGAGGGGAGGGTCACTATAACCAAATGAACTGTTTAACCAATTTCTTCTTTTCTTTCTCCATCCTTTCTTTTTTTTTCCAAGACAAGTAACAGTACTAGAGCCTCTCATCTTGACTCGACAGTATCTTTGTCCTTCCAACTATTCTGCATTTGACTGGCAGCATGTCCTGCTTATAAATCTTCCAGAAAAATCAGTGTTTGCTTTTCAAACCTTCAACTCCAATCAGCTTATGAATTTATTAGACTGAATTTTTTTATTTTTGCTGTATAGTCTTATCATAGAATCATAGAATGGTCTGGGTTGGAAGGGACCCCAAGGATTACAGAGTTCCAACCCCCTGCCAGTGGCAGGGCCAACAACCTCCAGGCCTGGATCTACACAAGGTTGCCCGGGGCCCCATCCAACCTGGCCTCGAACACCTCCAGGGACGGGGCATCCACCACCTCTCTGGGCAGCCTGTTCCAGCACCTCATCACTCTCTCTGTAAAAATATTCCCCCTAATATCCAATATAAACCTTCCTTCCTTTAGCTTCAATCCATTCCCCCTTGTCCTGCCATTATCTACCCTTTTAAAAAGTTGATTCCCCCCCCTGTTTCTCTGCTCCCTTCAGGTACTAGAAGGCTGCAATGACGTCCCCCCGCAGCCTTCTCTTCTCTCAGCTGAACAAACACAGCTCCTTCAGCCTCTCTTCGTAGGGCAGGTGCTCCAGCTCTCTAATCATCTTTCTGGCCCTCCTCTGAACCCTCTCCAACAGTTCCACATCTTTCTTGTATTGGGGGCCCCAGATCTGGACACAGTACTCCAGATGGGGCCTCAGGAGGGCAGAGTAAAGAGGGACAATCACCTCCCTGTCCCTGATGGACACCCCTCTTCTGATGGAGCCCAGGATACCACTGGCCTTGCGAGCTGCAAGAGCACACTGCTGGCTCATGTTAAGTTTCCTGGCCATCTTTCCAATTCTTACTTACTCTTTTTTGCTCATTAAAACATTTTTTTGTTGTTGCTAAACTGGTACTCATCTGTAAAACAAGTAGTCTTCTCATTCACCTTCTTTACTTCTTGCTTGCCTAACACAGTAGAAATTGGGTCTAAATCACTGGAATTTAGTTTGTTATTTTAGACTGGGGAAGATGTCAAAAGACAGACACTGTCATCTCTTTTAAATTAACTGCTTGGTACTGGTCACGTCAATAGGATGCATTCGCTCTATGGTGAGCTACGATTAACCAGGAGCCTGACATACATGAACTACACAAGAACTGGGAACCCTAGAGCAAAATCTCTCTGTTACAGCATTTTCAGCCACGTGCCAATATCCTAGTGTCAGCTGTCATCCGCAATACCACTGCCCTGACTTTCACAGGGGCCGTTCAGCAGTTTAAGAATTGTAGGCACCTTACCACTGCTGAGAGAAATTGAGCAATGGTTTCACAGCAGGATGAGTCCCAGAGTGTTCCTTGTGAAATTATATACTTTAGCCTGAAAAAAAAATATATAATTTAGAGGTGAATGTGTTTTTCTTCAATAGTTAGTGTTGCTTTTATTTACCTTAAAGGAGCAAGCCTGAAAGAAAATGTTACCATCCATAAACATAGTGGAAGGGAACTACAGTAGATCCACTTGCAGGACCGAAGCTCTCTATGATTTCCTTGGGGATTCTCAGTTGTCTTTACAGTGTTACCTGATGAAAATGGGAGCTGCTAATGTTGAGCCAAAAACAAACTGCCAAAAAAGAGATTTCATCTGCATCTACACAGGATGAGAAATGCTGCAACACTTCACTTTGCACATGCACAGAAAATTCACATCAGCACTTTTACCAATGTTAGGATGTTTTAAGACTGTAAAAAGCTTTATACTAGAGAGATGTGAGTCTCCCTTTGAATCCAATTGTCATTTTCTCTACAATGTGCTCAAGTAAGACTTTTATTTCTCACTCAGACTCCCATTCTTTGTGTGTAGATATCCACAAATTTGCATCTGGTTTGGGTCCACGCTTGTTTACTTACACTTGCCACTAAATGAAGCCTTATTTGCACTGAAATTTGATCTGATTACAAATACACTGCAATTCAATAGAGGCTGAATTTGGTTAAAAAAAGAAAGCTAGAGAAAGGTGCAAGTCTGATGTGAATTCAACTGAGACTCTCCAACTCAGCTAATGTTGAATGCAACCCATACCGAAAGCTGTAATAAATAATTTGGATATTGTCAAGCAATATATGCACTACATGATCACAGAGAATTTCCCCATTTTAATCCCTAATGGTAACCAAATACTTACATTATTAGGAATGCTTCTTACCTAAAAAAAAACCCCCAACTTTCATATTGATTTGCTTTCAACAGAACAAGCAATAAAACAGCTATGTACAGCCAACACTAAGTTAAAAGTCAGAACTTTCTTTAAGAGAATAGCCCATATTCCCCTACTAGTGTGGATGCAAAGTTTAAACTCCTACACAGATTTTGCTAGATTTTTAAATTCAGCTTGCATATTTAATTCAGGTATATACTGAATGTCAAGCCTCAAAACTGTCATCAGATGCTTGCCTGGAAGCACTGGTGCACAGTCTCAGTGCAGAAGCCTGGCATACAGATACCAACATCCTTACAGATACCATACACTTCCTTGTCATCCAGAACCATGACTTAGCTGATAACATCCCAAGTCAGATATTCTGAGTCCTGTTGATACCTAAAAATACTCTCCAAGCTCCTTCTAACCACTGGGAGAATAAAAACCAACCAACCAAACCTCTCTCCAGTAAGCACAGTAATCACCTCTAGAGAAACATATGCAATGGGCACAGCACATTTTGAAGTCACAGGCCCATTAGCATTCAGGTCAGGATCAAGGTTATTAGGCAGCGCTCCAGCCTGGGTAGGACTATGGAGGCTGCGTGCCTCAGGGGTATCTGCATAATGAGGTTCCCTGGCAGGAGAGGGGATGTGCACCTGCATGTCTGGCCATGTGATGGGCATTTGTAGAAATGGCAGAATCACATCTACCTATCTCCTCCTCTAGAGCTGCAGGAAACCTCTGAAACATAGGCAAGGGGGGGGACACTCTAATTATATTTGCTCACATATGGGTTATGGAAAAGATGGATCTTTCCTCCCTACTCCTTTGGTATTCAACTGCAAGGAAATGACTGGGCACAAATCAGAGATTTCAGATTTAGAGATGCCTGGGAGGAGGATCAGGGGAGGGGTACAAGGGATCTCTAAAAATTTCCAGAAGGCTCAGAAAAATTCTTGTATGGAGATGCCAGCCATCAGCTGCATGAAGCTTGGGACTACTTCTGATTTCATCTTCAGAACATCCCAATGGACTGGACTAAGGAAGGAAAGGACTTTTCAGCTGTAGCCACAATGAAGCAAAATAATTTGTCACAGGATTCACAGAATCACAGAATGACAGGAGTTGGAAGGGACCTCCAGAGATCATCTAGTCCAACCCCCTGTCAGAGCAGGATCACCTAGAGCCTCCATAAAGACCACAACAACAAACATTGTACCAGAAAAAAAAGCACAGTGTCCTAGAACTATGGCCTTTGATACAAAACAAGATCACATCAGATCCGTTGACTACATATCCTGTATGAGAAACCAATATATGGATGTGGATAAGGAGCACTGTCCTTTCTCACTTACCATTTAGCCCCATGAGCAAGTGACAGAAATTCATGCAGAGCAACAGCAACAAAGGGGGAGCCTGGCAAGACCCAATGCCTGTGATACTCAAGGAATCATGCTGTGGGGAAGCATAATGTTAACACTCTCCCCCTTTCCCCTTCAAACCCTGCAATGGCAGGGCAGACCAAAGAGGATAAAGCTTTTGAAGAAGTCTCAGATCTCCCTGGTTAAAAGCCTTTCCATTTTTATGGCTACATGCATCCAAAGCTTACTTCCTTGATGTCCACCTTCTGAGAGGCAGCAATTTTTCACAATTTACACAAATGCACTAGCTTCTTTTCTCCTGGGGTTATTAATTCCCAAAAACTTCATTAGTTAATGGACATGAAATATACTCTATATTGAACCAAACCAGAACACAGCAACTCATTTCCAAGCTGGTAAGATGGTTAACTACTTGATGGAACTCTGAATGACAGCCAAAGCTGCAACTTCTTGTCTGCAAGTTTCCAGACGTCACTCAGACATCAGACAGTGCATTAAACTCACATCTTTGTTGAAGTGGGCTTGTTTCTACAAAAGGAGCAAAACAGACCTGTAGATTGAGGACAGAAACCCCAAAGAGTAACCTTATGGAAGAACAATATTACTAGACCATAAGCACAATCAGGCTTCCCTGAAATTATAAGGCAAATTTCTTCATTAGTGAGATTTCAATTCCTTGATGAGCAAAGGCCTGCCACTACTTTTTCTGAAGTCACCAGCCACTATGATTGACCTCACTGGTAAGACAAGGATCACAGTAACCTAAAAAAATTGTGCAACACAAAATCACCTCCCTCCTCACCTGAAAATGCTAAAAAAGCCTTTCCTTAGAAACAGGTCATCCCTTACCTACGTACTTCAGAACGTCCTAGATCTTGGAACTTCTTGCAGCACAAGAAATTAGTGGCAATATGTCAGACTATATAGACCAGCTCCCTCTAGTTTTGATTGGTTCCTACATGCTGCTAAACCTTGGGTTGTATCTAAACACCATCCACAGTTAACTTTCTTTATAATCTTCAGATTTGTCTATAATTCTCAGCATTAAATAGGGAGGAAATGGAAAGGTGGTGGTGGTATCTTCAGAGTGACAATCCGGGTTCCTTAATTATTACATCTTTATGCCTCAGGTATATAATCATAGACATATTTTAGCTGTGGGCAACATTGGTCAAAGGTTGTTCAGAGACTGTGGCAAAGAAACAAAGACAACTCAAGTTCTCTCCACCCTAATGCAGTGACTTAAATGCAAGACCATTCATCTTCCCTCCCTATAGATCCTGATAAAACATTGCAATTTTTTCTATAGCATACAAACACTCTCTTTTTTGTAATTTTATTTGGGGAGCTCTTCATTCCCCTTGCTTTTCTGTAGGGCATTATTCAAGCTCCAGGTTGAGTTTATTTATTTATTTTTGGGTGCACTAGCACAGATTTGAAGGAAACATGTAGGTGGGGAACAAAATGCCTCCGACTGAACTGCACTAGTAAGCACACACTACAGTAGTTTAGAGATTAAAAATAGGATCATTTGAATGCGTGGATTTGAATATGATTTATGGATCACTTCCAGAGACATTATTGTTGCTTATCATTCAGACGACTGTGAAAGTGAAGACTATGTGGGAAATCATGCAGGAGATACATTGCCTATAGAATGAGAAAAAACATTAAATCTTAAAGTGGCTGATGCAGCAATTAATATTGCAACCTTCACTGCCTTCAATGCACAGAAGAAAAGGGTAAGATTGCCTAGATGCCTACTTCCCATAAATAACTTATCTCCAGGCTTAAATAGAGAGACAGACTTAAACACGTATTACATACTAAAGCCCCTTTTGCATTTGCCTTAGATGAAATTTTTAAAAAAAAAAATCATGGACAAATCATGAATTTGTACGCATGTATGGGACTCAGGACTCCTGGGCTGCACCAACTTCACTTACAGACTTGACTGCAAAATATTAGGATAACCACATCTTGGTGGGTGGGTGGAAGGCAAGGAGACATGCTGTAAGTCAGTCTGCTGCTATGCAAGTAAGGACAGTTTGTGTCTGAAGATCTTGACTAGCAGTTACTACAAGTTTCCACAGCTGAAATTCAGAGGCAACTATTTAGACACCTACATGACATTTTTTCTTTTGGTGGCTTGGTCCACAGCAGACTTTAATTGTCAAACAGAAGGATGCACTGACACAGCACTCAAATGCCTCATTCTCCTAAGTCTGCTCAAAAGGGTAGCGTATCTCCACTGACTTCAGCAAAGCTCATCCTGATTTACAATGGCCTAACTGAGGCAAGGATCATGTTGTTCATGCTTTATGTCCATCACTGTGAGAACAAACAAAAACATATATCTGACCAAGCTGCCTGAAATGAGTTCTTTGTTTTGTTACACCCTTTCTGACAGAAAACAATCAAAGATGCAGTCAAGAACATTTATTCCTCAAAGCTGCTGATGTGTGGGCACACTCAACTCCATAGAGAGACAAATAAATTTAAATACATATGCAAAGAATTGTCAGAACAAAATCTGAAAAGCACTCGGACAGCACCTCAGTATGCTTCCCTTGCCTCTGTCACGGATGCTTTTTGCTGAGAAAATTTCTAGCCAACAGTCCTAGTTACTCTTAAAAGTATTATTTTTACTTATGAATACATAATGTTCAAATGAGACTTTTTTCTTCACACTTTTGTTATTTGCAAGTTGGTTAATAAAAGTAATTACCAATACTCTGACTGACAGCTGGAGTAAAAATTTAAACACTTTGGTGTGCAAAGAAAATTTGTGCATGTTTATTGAGAAATTTAATTTATATTTTGAGAAACATCCCAATGACTGCAAAATTGAGAAGTTATGATTGCATTCCCAAAACTGAAAACATGAAGACCACCGAGAGGGGGGCAAAAATACCTTGGTCAAAACCATCAAATATAGCTGTATCAAAACCAGCTGTTAAGGTCAGAAATTATTTATGGAATGCATGTTTGCAAGCTTTTAATTAAAGGGGCTGGATTCCAGTGTGCTAAGAGGGTAATTGAAGAGTGAAAAATAATAATAACACTAATTCAGCCTCACTGTAAATTTCCATTAATGTGACTTATTTGGGAGACTGTACACAATGGGAATGCCAAGAAGAACTGTATTATCACCAGAATTACAGACATATTATCAATAGTCTGCATATCAGTACTGGACACAGTAAAATATACATCAAGATAAAAATATGCCATTTTTTTCTCCAACTACCTTACTTACTGCCAACAGCGTAACTCTGATGCAGCTCAAATATTGTCTTCTGAGCTGTTTCTTCCAGCAAGACCTGGGTCAGCAACACATAGTTGTAATGTGGTAAACTTGGTGTTTGGTGGATTAAGCATTTTTTGGGTAGAAGAGGACATCACATTTTCCTGAGCTGTGGAAAGGGAATCTCAGGGTGGCTACCCATTTGCACAGAGAAAAGGAGTCATGCAGTCCTAGCTGCTAGGTCAGCAAAAGAAGGAAAAGCAAGTGGCACACTTCAGACCTCCCATATTTCCAGCTGTTTCTGAAGCACACCAGTTCTGTTGACTGCATTTAAAGAGGCTGTCGGCTGGTCCCTAATCTTCTGGGCACATTTCCTTCAGCTTTGATGCCCGCCAAATTAAAAAAAACTTCCTTTCAAGAACGCCTAAGAGTTGTATTCAAATGAGGGCTGAAACACTTGGCCAACATGTAGCAAGGGCTGTATATCCAGCACAGAGGCCAAGATAATATTAGGAAGATTTTTCCACCTGCCCTGGGGAAAAAAAAGAAAAAAAAAAGGAAATACAGTACGGAAAGCCCTAGTTAGTTCAGTTAATTATTCACTGACCATTTACTTAAGGGACCTAGTTACAAATATATCCTCATCACAATGACAGGAAATCTATCTGAAAAGTCTGCGAAAGGCTATTAATGAAGAGAGTTTCTAATGCCTATAAACTGAAATACCTTTTTGCTCCTTTCACCAGTAGTTCCTGTGGGTCATTTCTGGGGTCAGCAGTGGTGTGCAGAGTAAAGACTCTGCCAGTGCTGGAAAAGAAAAAAAAAAAAAACCCAAAAAAAAAAACATGAAGAAGAAAAAAGTACTTCAGTATTGTCAATCTTTTATCCTTGAATGGTACACTAGAGGCTGACATTTAATACCCTAAGGATATAGATGTTTGAAAGCTGGTTATTGTAACAAAGGAAACCATCCAAACTCTGCAAGACCGAATGGATCAGATAAAGCTGACACAGAGATAAATCTGTTTTACATCCATTCTTGCAAAAGTTTTGCTAATCTATGTAGTTATAGCTTTCCTGGAGCAAAAGGAAAGGGAGGGAAAAACCCACCCTACATTACAGCAAGTCAACATCTTGCCCCTATTTGTAATCTCCAAAGTGTAACATGATGGTCAGAGAATATTTTTCTCCTGGATCTTGAGTGAACTCTATTAAACAGAGAAAGATAAAGAAAAAGTTGAAAAACTGACACAGAGTGAGAGAGGGCATGAGGACAAACATGCATGATCTTTCTGGTTGAACTTCCATGTTAACATAGATTCTGTTTGTTTGTTTGACACACAAATTCAGATCCTTCATAGACACAGACTCATCTCCCAACCAGTCAGAAACTTTAACACCTACTCTTCATTATCCAGTATTTATACCGCCAGATTGGACTTTCATATGGAAGCCTGGAGCAATGCTGGTACAGATGGCAAGATGACTCTCATGAGATTGATGACTCTAAAGAAATATACAGTATTAAGTCAGAAGGTACAAATGTTAACATTCCGGTGTAGAAAAGAAATATTCCTTGCATACACTTCCCAGGTTTGTTTTCTCATGCATTACAAAGAGAAAGAAAAAGCCCTCGACACACCTTGTAGCTGGCAAACGAGTGATAAATTTACCTTAGTTTCTTTTGTATGTCAACTGTTCATGCCTCAGGTACTTAACCTTTACTTTAAAAACATGGTTCAGATCCTAGCCTTGAAGGTGGGTGGGAAGCGGGGGGATGGTATTCCTGTAAATGTTTCATTTAACAAAGGCAGTACTATAAGAAGGTTCAGTGGTGAGACTCTGAATGGTATTTATTGTTTCAGATTTCAGGGCTTCCATACATCTGCTGCCTGTCAAAGGCAGATACCACATTCATAAAACAAGTGCCCTCACTAAAAAAAGGAGAAACAAAAAAAGGACTCTCTTCTCTGTGGCTCAACCTCCAGGATTATGTGAGAAGGGAAGCTGCAGGAAGTGAAAGATCTTATTTGGTGTAAAGATCATCAACAAGAAAATCTTAGGAAGGAAGGGAAATTTGACTTTTTTCATCTGGGGGCCCTGATTCAGCAAACCACTTTAAGAACTACCCCTATTCAGAAAAGCTCTTAAATGTGTTCTTGTGCCTCTCCATGCTCAGCAAATTGCCTAAGAACTTGCTTAGCTGAAGTAGAGTCCTAAAGAAGAACCTTTTATATTTATACTAACTAAGCAGCTCATTTTACCAGGCCCATTACATGATTTCTGACTTTATTAGGTCTGGAATGTATATTTCACCCATGGTGAGAAACATGCTCATTCATTTCTTATGATATCATAGTCTTCTCCATGGTAATCTGGTGCTATGTGAGGAAAAACAATAGAAGAGAAAACTTTTCATGCCGAGATGAAGACGGATAAGGAATTATGTTCAGCCGGGTGGGAGAATATGTAAGAGGAACAAAAACACAGAGCCTCTGATTCTGAAGATCTGATTTATTTAGTATCTGGCATTGGCCATAAAGTGGGGGCAATGAAAAGAGGAGCTGACCTCAATGCCTTCTTAGCAGCAATCAGAAATTCATTTCAGTGTGTGAGCATTTAATTAGCTTCACCGAGTTTACAAGACCTTCAGTCATTTTAAGACACTCCAGGCAACTACCCCACACATAAGATTACCCTGAATCTGGAATGCCAGCCACTTAGGAAGAATGTCTGGAGAGTTTTAATTGAAGGGGACTCCTTTGTTTTTATATCCATTTGATGTGCCATTACCATTTCCTTCACTGCAAATTTACACCAAGGGACACAACTAAGTCCAAACAATTGTTTTAATCGGTAAATTATAGAAAACCTTCAAGAAAGTTTAAGGTTGTTCTGTGTCTAGGAAAAGTCAAATAGCACCATTAAATTTTTAGAGCTAATCTAATCATTACACAGTGCAGTCACTGCACCACTTCGGTCATGTGGGGGAAGTCATCACCTTGCCCTTTTTTCCAGAGGACCTGCAATATATTTGCTCATGCATTTATTGCATACATACAATAAATATATATGGAGTAGGATTAACTAACAGGAGGCAATTATTAATTTTATTATGGCTTCACGTGAGCTGTATATCCCTGGCAAGGATGAGGAATTGCTAAATACAGTTAATTTCTGGGTTGATATCATTTATATACTGGACACTAATCGCCTTCGTATATCTCATGTGCTTCTTTCTTCTCAGAGATACTGTCCCTCAGTGACCTCCTCCTAGCATTTCATTAAATGTCTTCAGCCCCAGTAAATTACAGCACTTTAAAAACATTGAGTTTAGCATATAAAAAGAGAGAGAGTTTCTGTACACTGCCATGGGATAAGGTGCAGCGAAAATCCCATACAAGCTGAACTGTACTTCCTAATCAAATGGGTGTAACAGATGGCTGCTAGAGCAAGCCATCACAATGGAAATATCTGCAGTTCTCATGGTAACGGAATCTGCCAGGTCTGAGGGATTTGCTGTTTTCCAGGACATCTGAGCTGCAATCTCTTTCGAGCTGTCTAGCAGTCTCAGTCTCGCTCTCTCTCACTCTCTCAGCATGATGGAGATAGAGTTGAAAGGTGGAGCCTGATTTTGCATTCCAGCTGTGATTAAAGACATGCACACACAAACGCACACGCGCACTCTCTCACGCGCGCGCACACACACACAGAGAGTCAATAGCACTGCATATTCATTATGTTATCTAGAACCTCATTAACCACTCAGGCAGAACAGCAAGGAAATTTTAGTATGCCTTCTTCTTTAGGGAGGAGAAGAAAAGTGTAATGGGGGAGAGCGGGGAGAGAGGAAGATAGCGTGTGTATGGAGAATTAAGATGCTAAGACGTACCTTTAAATAAAGATATGGAGCTATGTTAAAACTAGCATTTGTTTCCATTTCGTGGCAGTATGTCAAGATAACTTAACATAGCAGGACAAAACATCTGGCCTAAAAAAATAAAAATTTTAAAATGTCAAATTTCCAAAACAGAATATAGAATCTATGGAAGAAGAAGAGAAAACAGAGCAAGTGTGTACCTTAATACTAAATGAAAGCATGTGGCAGACCTCCTGGTACTGTGTAATTAGAAAGATGATCCTTCTCATAAGGTGTAGGATAACATAAAGACAACGAGCTTTAATTATAAATCTAAAGGACTGGGTTCAAACCCAAAGGGCTCTGTTAAAAGGTTCTTATATTTCTGCACACAATTCAGAATCGTCAGCAGGAAGAAAATAATCATTCATGAGACTTTTATTAAAGTCTTTTCCTTCAAATCCCTACCAATTTAAAGAAATAAGAAGAAGCATACTTCCTTCTTTGCTAGGCTACCTGCTAGAAAGCACACAGAGGGTTGATTCACAGCTGCCTATTCTCTTGGGTATTTGAGCCTGCAGATCAGACAACATGTAAGAATTCAGCTGTGGCTCAAAATGGAAACAAAGAGGACCATTCTTAAGCAATGTGAAATGAAAAACTACAGGCTGTAGACTGTAGCCCTTAGCATGCTGATCCACCACATTGTCCTTGAGGGCACTACAGTTAAATGCATATGACAGCCAAAGAGACAGGAAAAACGCTTTCCAGAATAAAATGACTGGATCTCTTTTTTTTTTCATGATGTAGAATAAGTCAGGCAATGTAAGCTCCTAAAGTACCCACTCAAGAACGAGGTATTGTAAGATGGTATTGTCTACCTATCATGCAGCACTGAAGAACATTTTATGTGATCTTTTCTGAAACCTGAGCTACTTTTACCACAAGTCTATTCCATTGTAGTAAAGATTTCTGGATGAGAAATTTGATTCTTAAGTTGGGTTGGTTAGTTTCAAATAGATATGTAGAGTTACAACAGTAGTGCATTACACCTTCAGGGACCTCCAAACATGTTAACTAGTTAGAAATAACCTCTGTTGCCAAGAAAAGATGTCTGCAACAACAACAGCATAATAGTGATGGTTCTTTGCATTTACGCTAAGCCTTCAGCACCAAAACACTCAACAATATGTGAGACACAGGCAGTTGCCTCTGCTCACAGTAAGCGATGACTTGATTTACAAGCAGTTCCTCAAAGTTCAATAGGGCTTCTCAAGTTGCAAGGTGCAGGGCTACTTAGCATGAGTAAGCAGTGCTCAAATCCATGTCTACTTTCTGCCACCCTTGTGCAAACTAAATAGCACACTTACTCCTTCACCTGACTATGAGAGGCAGCCACCTTTGGGGTGAACTTGGACTGATTTTCAAAAGAATGTCACATTCAACTGAATCAGTAGAAGATTTCAGATCCTTTCTTAAAATACTGCAGCCATTCACACCAGGAAAAACAGTGCATAGTTTTACCTTTTAACAGAGAAAAAGCACCTTCAGATAGGAGTGAGGGGATAATAAAAGAACTTGAAGAGGTAGTTCTGTTCATCATCCCATTATCTGGGGTACTATGTGCCTGTATTACCCCACAAAGCCAGCTGAGATTGTCAGTGCCATGGGCACACAAAACATTTTTTTATGTTGCACTCAGCACTACGCAGGCAAGCATCCTGTGAATACAAACCTGATATACCTGGTTCATCAAAAATTATTGTTTACTCAACTTGGAATATATCTAGGCTTAACACTGTGATTCTTGTAGCAATCATCCCAACCTCAGCAATGACAAAAGAAATCAAGAACCTGTTTTATATTTCCTCACTTGATAAAGCACTCTTCAAGCAACAGGCTATTCAACATTGCGCTGCACTAATATTTATTAAGAGATTAGAGTGTCCCTCTCTAAACAGTTTGTTGCAAGTTTTGACTCAGACTACATCCATTTGAAAAATGAAACTACTTAGGTGCAGTGTGACCAGTGGTACTCCAAGCCAAGGGCCTTCACACACTGAATTTACCCATTTCTGGAGTCCGTTAGTTGTTCCTCAGCTAATCTTAGCACACACAGAGAATGTGGTCTATCTGCAGAGACCTCTCTTCTCGAGACACCATCCCCTCCTATTCAGAACCAATGTGTTAATAAGTCGCTCTTGCCCCTGTCTGCCAACATCTCCCACCTACATTTCCCAAATGGTGTACTTGCTTTGCTCACTTAGCAATGACCTGTGCCTGCTCATCCTGCTTTGCAGTCCAAGTTGCTAAGTGCTAGAACTCCACCAGATCATCAAGTCTAATAATGTCTGCCATGATTCTCCCACATGACATTCCTTGGAGATCATGACAATATCCCTGAATGCCTAAAAAGTTTTAATTTCCCCAGTCAGAACTTAAATAGTTCATCTTCAACATTAGCAAGATGTCCCAGAGTTCCCACACATCTAGGAGGACTTATGAGTTTCTTATGCATCCAGTCTTATTCATGCTTTTCTTAAACATTGTTCAGCTTGAGCACTGATACACCCTTTTGCCTGGGCCAAGTCTATCATGTATTTCTGATCCAGGACACCTAGTGCACCAACAGACTTCATGGTCTCCAGTAAAGCTCATCCAGTCCTCAGTCATACTCCATGGAGGACCTTATTTATCCCCAACATAGATCAGTCTTTCCGTTCTGGACTTTAGGAAAAAGTTCTTCACTGAGAGGGTGCTCTCCATGACAACAAGCCTGTCGGAGCTCAAGGAACATCTGGAACTGGATGACAGTCTTAGTCATATGTCTTAGTTTTAGGTAGTCCTGCAAGGAGCAGGGACTTGGACTCAATGATCCTTATCGGCTTCTTCCAGGTTGAGCTATTTTAGTATTCTATGAATTTTAGGATGTGTTTATGATGGTACATTTTAAACGTCCTGAAGTGCTGAGGAACCCTGCATTGGATACATGGTTTCTTTCAGTCCAAGATTGCTCTTGGTCCACAGTTGACTCCAAAACAGGCAGAAAAAAACATCAGGACTTAGAATGAGTTGGGTGGTGCAAGCTGGTGTCATAAAACTCAGGAATAGACCCTCTTGTTATTTCGGTTCTAATTGGGCTCTTTGCTGGCTGGTTAGCAGACACTTTTCAACCAATTGCTGCATTTACGCTGACAACACTGGATTATAAGACTTGCTCTTGTCATTTCTGTGACCTCCATCTTCCATTATTCTTGCATTCCAGACAGGAGCTAAGGGACCTTATTTCTAACACTCACACCCACAAAGTGGGGAAGGAATCTTCATCTAGCAAACAGCCTCAGATTCCCAGCTGCTACGGAGAGCATATTATGAGTCTGCCATGGCACATCAGTTGAGGATCTGACCTCTAGTACTTACGTGTTGATGGGTTACTCAGATTTGGCATTTTAATCAAAACAAAAAAAATACCCAAATGTCCCCTTTCACCCAAACTTGGTCCTTCCTGGCAATTTCCCACAGAGACCCCAGACCCGAAATTCCTCAACCCAGTGAGCTTTTTCCATCCCCTGCAGGGACGTAGCACACTTTGCATACCACAGCAAATCTGCTCCAGTCAATCAACTTCAGCAGCTCCCTGCAGGCTTCCAACACCTGCTAACAGGAGGGAAAAACAGAAGAGCCCTGCCCCAGCCCTTCACACATTGTGTTGCCTTATTCTTCAAAAATACTGCTCAGAGCATGATGCTCCATTACAGGATGCTCCTATAAATACACTGCACTTTCAAAGGGAAGAAGCAAGCATGCTCTAGTAAATATTTTAGCAATGAAGTGGCATGGGGTTCTTAATGCTTGTCATTTTTCAATACAAGAAGTGCTCCATCAGAAGGTGCTCTATACTCGAGGGAGAAAATGTGCACTCTAACAATAACAGGACAGCCAGCAGTCAACGCCTTATCAGTACTAGCTTTCCTTGAAAACATGTTTGGTTCTTCCTCCACTCTACCACCTAATGTTCAGAAAGCAGTTGATTTAATAAGGTTCATAATGTCAAGTTACAGACACCATGAAAGGGGAACCTGGGAAAGTGTAATTGGCAAATCAACAAATTATTAAAAAAAATAATAATCTGGGCCATCTCTAAGGCAAAAAAACCAAAAGTTTTTATTTTTTTTTAAAGGAGGTTTTCTCTGTGTGTTTAACTCTGTGGCGATGGAAGAGTGCTTGGGAGGACTGGCAGGGGGCAAAGAAGCAGAGCATGGTAGTGTGGAAAACAGTGTGCAAGCATGGAGCCAGAGGATGCAAGTCCCAGAGATGGCTCTGCTGTCACTAATCTAGTTGTTTTATGGGGATAATACTGATTGTTGAGCACAATAATACTGTCAAGACTAACTAGAACTGCCTAAAACAGGGACAAAGAGAAGGACCATATTTTACAGCATGCCTGAAGCCCAGACAGAAGAGTTCCATGGCAACATGCAGGGATCTGTTATTCTTCCATTTATTCTCAAGTGCTGCTCCTGGCATTGATGTGATTTCTATACCATGAGGCAGGAGGGATCTTTGCTCCTCTTTCTATGCAGGCTGCCAAGTTGCGGCTCTTTCCTCAGTCTTATCTGTTCTCATGAGTGTGGCTGAGAGGGTGACAAGGCCTTGCAAAACTGTTCTGGGATGTCTTGTGAGCTAATAGGAATTCCAGAGAATGGTTTCTGCAGGGCTTTGAAAATGTTCTTTTCTGTTCCAGGTGATGAACATCCCCAGTCCTGCAAGGTGCAAAGACCTACCTGCCCACAGGTTTATCTTTATGCATGTGATGATTTCTAGAGATCAGACATTTCACACATACACACAAACACACAAAAGTCCTGATCCCATTCCACACATCTATTACACTGTTTGCAAAGACTGGAACAATGATATTTTCTTTAGATAATGGAAGAGAACAAAATCAGGACTGTCATAAGTGCAGTGTTTCATTCTTTGCCTCACATATTCAGCAGACTTTGTAATCAAGCTTCCTTACTTGAAGACACCCTTCCTGCAAGTATGGAAATGGGAAGCGTCTGTTTCTCGGATTTGTGAAATGTCATCTTATCAAAACTGCTATAAGAGAGACAGGACAGACTGTCACCTGACTGCAGAACAGGAGATGTGTTCCCTTGCTTTCCTGCAGAGGTGACCTTGGACCTCTCTTTCACTTCCAAAGCTTTATCTGTCTTGATCATTTATATGCTAAGTTCGCAGGAGGAGCACAGAAGCATTTTTTACTGTATGTAGACCATACAGCACAATGACTGCATCTCAGGTGAGGTAATGTGTCTGTATAAACACTTCCCTTTTTTTTATGCGAAGCTTAAAACATCTGCAAAGACATCAAAAGAGGAATGAGCATGCTGCATAGTAACACAATGCAGCTGACAACTAGCTGATCTAAGATTACTTGAAGTTCCCTTGCAAGCTGTTCCTCCCATCCTTCATCCATAATGTCATTTGGTCAAATTCTAAGCAAATGTGGCACAGTGCAAAACAAACAGCTGTGGTTCAAAGGGAGCACACAAGGCACAGGCCCTCAAGGCAATGCCCAGAGGAGAGGCAGAAAAGGGCCACTTCCAGCAGGAAGCATGAAGAGCTCACATGATTACAAGAACTGCATTTTTTGCTTTTCAAATCTAAGGAACAATAAAGAGCAAGAGAGCAAACTGAAAGACATATCCTTTTCTTTCTTTTTTTTTAACATATCCTTTGCAATAAATAAACCTTCCCATTTCAATATTTGGCAAGGTGACAGAGTCTAAAAAGGAGCAGGAAAGATAATTGATATGTACAGGAGAAGAAAGCGCAGTTCAAAACAGGCAAAGAATACTCCATAAATAAGAGGTTTGTACTGAGAAAGATTATTGCTCTGGGTTGACACCTGAAATCAAGTCAACTTTAACAGATAACATGAACATTATTAGGGGAGGGAAGAAAAAGCCACCGTAGATCTCAGGCTCTGGATTATGGAAGAAACAAGATTTGTTTCTGACCTCACTTTTTGTCAGTTTAAATCAACAAAGAGATCATGGTTTACTCTTGGTAAGCCTAACTATCCATAACAGCAAGTTTTGTTTTTTTTTTCCATGTACTTAAATGTCTTTCTGCTCTTAACTGGAAGAGGATGCTGGATTGTTTAGAAACAAGCTTCCTCCAGTTCTTGGTTCCTGTTGTGCTTAGCTATTTTCCAGAGGTCTTAATACACATTCACCCTACACAAAGACAAAAAAAGGAAAACAGTTTTCACCTGAACAAGAGGCTTGGGAGGAACAAAACTGTGTGGAATAAAAGCTGAGAATCCAAGCTTCAGAACAGTTTGCGCTCCTGGTCCAATTCATCAGACATGCTTAAGTATTTACATTTCCCATCGGAATAACAGTCCACATTGTTGTAGCTCACAGGAGGGTTTTTGGCTTTTGCCAGTCTAAATAGAATGATTTGAAACTGAATCATTTCCTGCAATTTAATTTCGTAGCTGAACACAAAATATAGCAAGATAAGGTCACAAGCACATGCAACTACCTCCAGAAAGCCATCTAACCCTCTGGGCTCCTTCAGGTGGAACCCCTAACTGGTTACAGGAGATTTTGTTATTATTATGGCATGGAAAGGCTCCTGCAGGAGATGCGCGATGACCAGGAGCAGCCGAGACAGCATGGTAATCGCATGGCAAGTGGGTTTTCCACCTAGTGCCAGAGAATAAAGGGATGCTTCCCAGGCTCTATCTATCTCAGCTCTTTTAACTGAGGATCAATATCACTGAGACAGAGGGAGAGAGACAAACAACCAGTGAATGGAAAAGCAACTGCAGCCTGCCACATTCGCCGTGAGGGGAGATAAAAGCCTGCCGCACTCTGAAATCTAATATGCCAAGTCACCTAGAATGAGTGTCTCCTGAAAAGGGCAAGCCTCCTCAACATCCTCAGCCCACCCCACCCTCCCCCACCCCCTGCCTTCCAGAACTGAAGCACCAGTATCTGGAAAGCTTTAGCCTTATTAGACTCATTAAAAGCTAACTGGCATTTACAGCTCACATCAAGATGAGGTGTCAGCATGAGCGAGAACGCTGTAAAATATGTGTATAACCAATGTGCTACAGAACAGTCTCCATTCTCCAGCAGACATATGCTGTCTTTTCAAGAGTGGATAAGGAATGTGTTGCCTTACCCACTACATGAGCCAAAAAGCAGGTTTGGGGTGCTGAAGACTCTTCTGAGAAAGCAACCAAAGAAAAACACCTCAGCTGTAATAAGCTCTGTCAGAAAGCTGAGGTTTCAGTCCAATGTAATGTGCCTTTAAACAGAACCATGTCTACACTACTGTATTGCTTACTTTCTGAAGCTAAGCCAGAGGGATGTACATAGTAAGATCTTTGTCTCATTTCAGGGAGGATACAGGATAAAGATTCTGTGCCAGTAATCTTCCCTGGATTAATGGTTTCTCTTTTATCTGCTGTATTTCTGCTCAGATGTCTTTGCTCTGAATGAGTCAGTGGAATGCAAATGATAGGTACAGTCAGTCTGAAAATATTTAAATCTAGCTTTGCACTGCACTGCAGGTTTGTGGAAAAAAAATGCACATATATAAATATACATGCTGAAGAAAGGGCAGATGAACATTACAGATATATCAATAATGAAAAAAAAAAAACCAAACCTGTGGTGGGTCAAATTGACAAGAAATTAATTTTTTCATTTCTTCTTCTTTTCACTTTTTTTTTTCCCCCCAAAAGATCAGCATTTAGATGCTTGCCATGATTGGGTGAGAAAAATCTGCAACACTCCTTTTCTAAACAAAAATGAATCCACGGGAATAGGAACCTGATTTTATTTATGCTGCTAAATACCCAATCTTCATTGAGTGTCTTCCTAAAGATAGCACTCTTTTAATCCAAACAAAGGAGAAACCAGACAGTCTAGGCATGATTTCTTTGGACTTTCCCCCTTTCCTTTTTCTATGATAAATTTTTTCTCATTCTGTTGGGATATGGTTCCTCCCATATGCTTATGTCATTGGTTTACCTCTAACGAGTGATTGCACTCCATAAGCAACTCAGTGAGGGGCAACTGGGAACTGCAACTCACTTTGAGAAGCCAGGAGAGAACTCATAGGTCTTAGTCATGGAGCTTCAGCAGGAACCAGCACCAAATGGTGGCTGTTGACAAGAGATTTTTCAAACTATACATACCTCAATGACAGCACAAATGATCTCCAAAAGCTTTTGTGTACTGCAGTGGGATGGTGAAAGGAGGAGTGGGAAGGGAATGAGGAGTTGGTCAAGTCTGGGAATGAGCTGATAACTTCCTGTGCTTTTGAAATTCCCGTGGGACTTGGCTTTGAGACACTACACACTTTCAGTAAGGGATTTGTCCTGGAGTAAGCAGCAGATTTCCGATTAAGGATGTTATAAAATAAATTGTGCAGAAAGAAAACACCAACACTGACTTGGTAACTACTACTCTACTTAATGATAAATCAAAAAGCTTCATAAATAGTGCATTCAAGATAATTTGCATCAGAGTATTAAGCCCTCCATCCCATCATAAAAACCAAGAAAGTCCACCTCTGAAAGACCTTCCTATAAAACCAGTTGCAACAATGCAAACAAACAAAACAAAGACTCACCTACCCAGTCCACCTGGGACTTGAGAATTATGCACAAGGAGCAGTTTGCCTTTAACAAAAAAGAAGATATTTTAATTTTGATGGCTTTGCAATTAACTACATTTTTTTCTATATTTTCCATAAAATTTAACTATTTTTTAATATTTTATATCACATTTATATAACTTTGAATTCTTTAATCTCATTTTTAAAAATCTCTTCGTTTACAAGACAGAATATTAACTTAGTTTTGCGTTAGTTTTACTTGAAAAAAAATACAGATAATTTCCTGAAGAATGGACACTTCCTACATCAGCACTGTCCAAAACACATTTTCAAAAATGGTGAACTATTGACAAAAGTTAACCTTTCAGAGAAAACATCCAGCGGTTCCTAAAACAAGCTGTTTTCTAATTTCTGTTTTTGTTAACTGTACAAAAAAAAAAGTCTTCCTGTCCCCAGCAAGAGGAGATTCTTAGATTCTTTCAGCAATCAGTCTGGTTTCAGGTTCTTTGTGAGTCTGTTGGTGCATCAAACACACTGCACCAGTGGACCAGCAGCTGGGTGAGAGGAGAACCAAGCTGGGTGTGAGGTGCTGGCTCGTCAGTGCACAATTCCCACACAATGACTCAAAAAACTCTTCCAAAGAAGTGCTCAGCTATGTTGTGATTACTGGTTACCTAGTGATGCCCAGAACTTCTTCCAGCTCTTCATGGATGATTAATGACTAAGGCACTTCTGTCGATTTCTAAAAGCGTCCACAAACACTCATGTGAACCTCAGGACCAGGATGGCTTAGGCAAAGAGACAATGAGAGATCAAAACCTGCCTTTTCTAGATAAGCATGCATTGCCATGGAACAACATAGCTGCTCAACAGAGGAATTAATGAAAGAAAGGAATCTGTATGACCATTTGTACATTGAGGACAAGCTAATTATGACCTTCCTCTGCAGGCTAGCAGGGTTCTGCATGGCTGATGCCCTCAACTTTGCAAGAAAAGCTGCTGGTAAGCAGGGTGCTCAGTGTCTAACCATAATTTTGTACTGAATCTAACACGTCAGCTGGTCCCAGTTACTGCAAAACATCTAAATGTCTTTCCCAGAGATGCCCATGATTTCACCTGTCTCAAAACGGTTATATCATTTTCAGCTGGGTAAGGGTCTGCTACATGAATGGGAGCTCACAGCCTAGTCTCAAATTTATACTTCAGATGGATTTTATCTGCCTTTTACAGTTTCCTGAAAATCACTTACAAGGCAAGATTCACTTACACTTACAAGACTCCTGATACCCATGAGCATCTGCTTCATTTATAGGTAAGAAAATGAGATGGCTTTCGGTTAACTTGCAACCAAATTCCTGTGTCAAACTGCTGTTTCACCACACCGGTGACCAGACTTCCACTGTCAGCAACTGAATATCATCTCTGTCCTGTGATTTATCTAATATTTACAGCATTACAGAAATGTGCAGTAGAAATGCAATGATTATTCTTATATCTTTGGAAAGACTCCGTGCATTTCCCTGCCTGAGATCATCTCCTCTGGGGACTCATTTAAAATAAAACCACGGTGTTCTGAAAACGTGTCTTCAGCATGAGATCTGAGTATTTTCTGTGTTCACCATAATAAAATGCAAGAAATTGAATCAAAGTATATTCCTAAAACTATATACTTCTCCTGCATGCTTGTCTCTCTTTTCTGCACAAATACAAACCCTGGAAGAAGACAGATTTCAAACCCATTATGTGGCATGAAGAGATATTTAGAAGCACAGTGCATAACACAGCTACTCTACAAATGTGTCCAAACATAAAATTAACCTTTCGTGGCGAAGAGAGCACATTTTTTTAGTCCAGTTTTCAACATAATAATTTCTTTACAGGAGAAAGCAGCCTATCTGCTATTAAACAGTTCCTAGAGTCCTAGGTCAAGCAAAGTGAGAAATGAATAGGTCCATTCATGCTTCAGACAGGATAATTCTGGTAAAGCTGGTGCTGACAGTGTTAAAGAGCAGTGATGGAGGAGTCTGGCCTTGTTGTCATTCTAATTGTGACCATGAGTGACAAAAAATGTGTTCTCTTTGCCAGCGGACTGATCTTTCAGATTTGTAAAATCTAAACTGTGCTCATGTCATTTGAAATTCAAGGGAGAGAAAATTCATGCACTAAGGTGCATGCTTTGTTTGAGCCTGAAGCAGCTCTGGCACGACAAAACGTAGGGAAGGGTTAGCAATTTTAAGGCACTAAAGCAAGAACAAGGGTGGTACCAGAATGTTAAACTGACCCGTGGTCTTACCCTCTCATCAGCTCTGCCACCAAACTCCTCTGTGCCCCTGACATAATCCCCTGATCTCTATGTCTCCTCACCTTCCTTAGGGAGTGCACTCTTCTCCAAGAAGAGTGGGTTTCCTTTGGTCATGGTGTGCGTGTCCTTATCCTCCTTGTTCCGCAAAGGGAACCTACGGAGTCAGGAGAATTCTCCAGGTAGCACTGCAGGACAAATAACACAAAATAAGAAGACTAAAACAGCTATCACAAAGAATCAGGAAAACTGCCATAGACTAAACCCCATTCTCAGTTACAGCCATAGACTTCTCCCTCATCCCTTGCTTCAAATCATGGTAAGTATCAAAGAAGCATTTTTCTCATCCAAACAGAATACCATTTCCTTAGAAAGGAACTAAATCCAATGAATTAAACATTATCTTTCACAGCAACAAAGGGAAATTAGTATCCCCTCTTACTTTCTTCTTCAGCAGGGCAAGGTAGGGACTTCACCCCAGACAGACAATTGAAATAGCTCCCATAGGTATTTCCTACACCACTTCTTCAGAGGAACCATATTAAAAATAAACTAATGCTGTAGGCAGCTTCGGAAAATTACTTCAATGGTATTTATTGCTTTGATAGGGTCACTGCACAGTATGTGCATGTTGCCTTTTAAACATATGTTTCAGGCAAAGAATCAAAGCTAATTTCAGTGTGTGAAAAGCAAGCAGATTTCATTACTGATTGTGACTTTAACTTCAAAATGATAAGGATGCTGGATGTAGGTTCTCAAAACCGAATGTCCAAATGGGAATTTATGATGTAGAACTTCAGCTTTATCATCCATGGGCTTCAATACAGAAAGAAGAAAGAAATTCTCCGCTAGCAGGAATCTCACAGTTAACCCATAAGCCAGCTGCCTATTTTTCCCTCTCCTCTAATTCTCCCTGCAGCTATTTCCTCTCTGTAACATGTTAAAGCAAGAATGGCCATTGGCACTAACCATTTTTGGCATCCAAGTAGTGGATATGAAAGAGATCTGAAATTTTTTTTCCACCACCACAAAATAGCCCTGCTTCAACTCTTTGCAGAAGTGTCAGCAGAATTCATAACAACCTCAATACAAACTAAGCCACAAAGTGCAATAAAAGGCCTGTTACTACAAAGTCTTTTTTCTTTCTTTTTTTTAATGAGGATTCCTCTCATATTATTATATCAGATCTAGTTCTACAAGGTATGTGGAAGGAAGTGGACATGTAGAAATGTTAAAAGGCTGCGGGCATAAGCAGCAACAAGTGAATGATGCAGGGTTTTACCCAACCTTTTTTCAAGACACCAGGGTCAGAATAGATTATCACTAGTGGTAAAAGCCAGAAGGTGTAAACCTAGTAATCTAACAATAGGTATCTAACTTGGGCTTAGGTACCTAAATAGCCACATATTCCACCAGACATTTTGAGGACATAAACTTTGAAAGAAAACGTGACGTGTTCACTAATGAAGAAAAAACACATAGATATCTGTGAAACTGCTTAATTATATATATTAACATGTATATGAACGCATATAGACATTAAATTAGTAATACGTGTACACATGCTTAGGTACATTACGGGATCAAGACTCAAAAGAGCCTAATTTACACAGTGGGTAAGCACACACATCTTCACTTAGAGTCAAAGAAAAGTGCATGATTTTGTAAATAATCAACCTTTTTCTTTTTTTTTTTTAAATGTCCTTGATATACAGATACAGATGTGCATGGACTATTTTGTTAGTCTTTGTCCAGGTCTGTTTAACAGCCTGCACTCCCCTAGGTTCAAATGACACCTTTGAAACAACTGAAGCAGTAAATCATGCCTCTTTATTATCATCTCAACAAGAATGATAACAACCTTCTCTGCTTGGTGAAATACCCATGGGAATTTCACACGATTACATGAGGATAACGTATCTTTCATGACTCTAGCTGGCCGTCTACCATTTCCATTGTATACTTGGTAGGCAGTCACAAAGGACACAATCCACTGAAGGAAAATGTATAGACAAGGGGTTAGCCATTTCAAGAGTGGAGAAAGGGAGGTAGAAATCGAACGAAGAAAGGGAAAGATGACACAGTGTAATTGCTCAGCTTAGTAGCACAGCTGCTTAAACAACTGAATAGCAATCAATGGGTTAGTATTCAGTCCAAGTTTAGATCACACTGAAATCTATTAGAATACTGCATATAATGAATGACTCTTACTTATTTGGTATTCTATCTTGGAATTAATCAGCTCAGTTGTTATGCAGAAAAAAAATAAATAAATTTTTAAAATCAGTTGGGTAGACAGGCCCAAAACCAAAAAAAAAACCAACCACCTTGATTTCCCAGGTGGTTAACAGCCTGACAGTACTCAACAACACATGCTGAAATTGAACACTCTGGGAAACAATGCAAGTTAGAGGTTTCTGGGCTGTTTGGGCAACAGCCTGGTTTGTGTGTATGTGCAGCTTGCCCCATCCCCTCCCTTTCAGGCTCTTGCACAGTACTCATAGGGTTGTACCATCTGCTGGAACACAATTCAGAGGTAGCTTTAAAATGATGATAGCTCTGGGAAATGATAATCACTGGGTCATAGAAAGCTGTACTGCAGCGTATAAATAAGATAACTGAAAGTGCTGAGCAGGGCATGTTTGCATTATGAAATGTATTTTCCTTTTTCCTGTACAAAACCTGTCTTGAAAGCGTGGGGAATGCAGCAGGATTGAAAACCAGAAGGAAAGCAACACTGCTCCAGAAGCTGCACAAAGGAGGAGGGGGATGGAGGAATGATAAGCTGTAGTATTATTGACTGAGGAATGATAAAAGAGGAAGGAATTCAACAGTTACATCTATTTCGCTTGGTGCAATGGAATGAGATCAAAGGCTTACTTTCACATTAGCCCAGAATAATGCATACTCTATAAATGATGCAAAGCTAGGCCACATTCCCAAGATGTGACAATGCCTCAAGATGCCCCTCTGTTTAAGTTCAGGTCAAGGCAACAGGCTCGTGTATATGAAATTCTTTTTCAAAGTATCCAAACATACCTAAACCATTGGGCATGGAGACAAAAATTCAGAACAGACACGATGTTCTCCATTGGTTTTCACATTTCTCAGAAGGCATTGCAAATTTAGGCATTTTTCATTTCCCAGTTGCTACTGATCTTTCGAAGCACCCAAACTGTCCACTCAAGCACAAAGAGATGCTTGGGCTGACAAACTGGATTTTATTTTATTTTATTTATAAAATAAGTATCAAAGAGGAAGGCATCAGAAGATACTCAAACTCAAATGCCAGGGATGTGGCTCAGTCCCACCCCTGCAATGTGACCTTCATCAGCTCACCTGGGACAGTCACTGTAATGACCACAAAGCACAAACAATGTGAAATGGTTCTTAAAAACCCAGGTCTTTTTTTTTTTTTTTTTTTGTGAGATACATTTGCGAAAGCCACCTAAAGATTCAGATCAGTGCTGGTTGTACCTTGGTTCCTGGGGGATGCAGGTATTGTGGACAACTTGTCCACAATACATCCATATCTAAATGCCTTTAAAAAGTCTTAACCTCTGGGATTCTGTTTTCCATTAGTTAAATGGAGATGAATAATTATTTTCCCTCACCTTTCACGGTTTGGTTAGTGCAGGGATGCGTTGCCATACCAACAGCAATCCAGCCTGGCGGTAGGACAGGGATGGAAGTGTGGAGGTGCAGACATCCCAGGCCAAGGAAAAAAATCCTCCTCTCCCTCCCTCCCTCCCTCCCTCCCTCCCTTTCTCTCCCTGGAAGAGAAGCAGTTTCTCTTTGTGAGAGAGCACAAAGGGGAAGAAAGAAAAGGAATTGTCCATCAAGCTCAGCAGAGCCTCAGGGGCTTTCAGCAGAGGATGCCACAGCCTATGAGGAGAGCGACGCGCACCGAAGGCTGATTTTAAAAGGACAGTTCAACCCCAGCTACACTGAACTGCCTCCAGCGGTCCCCAGCCTGTGAGGAACATGTAGCACCGAAAGACGCAGTGACATCTTCCCGTGTTTTGCTTTCCACAGGCAGGCACAGCTTTCGACTGACGGGGGAGCACGAATTCCCTGCTGTTCCTGTGACACCACCAGACCCTCACAAGGAGCATGCAGCAGGCACCACGAATCTGATAGATCTTCTGGGTCCTCCCCTACTCGCCAAAAACATCAGCGGATCTGGAAATGTCACTTCAGGGAAGATGTAACAGATACATTCATTCCCTGCCAGAGACTAAATCCTCCAGATCCAAACAGTGGCTCTAGCCAATACTGGAGGGAAATAAACCATGTATCCAGTGCCAAACCTGTGTCCCATCCCAGACACCCTTCTTGAGACACCCGAACCAAACACAGACTGGCAATAAGTACAGTAAAGAAGCTGCTTATGAGAGGAGACTGGAAAGAATATGACTGCCACAGAAATGACTCAACTAAGGGCAGACACAATAAATCTATGTTTACATTTTTATATACCTCTGTGTGTCTGTATACAAAAATTAATGGTGTAGAAGGAAAAAAATGGGAACTTCCAATCACCTTTCCTCACAGCATAAGGGAAGAATGAGTGTAAACTAAAATGGAACAATTCAAAACCACTACAAAGTTACACACAACATAGCAGTAAGGGACCCCAGACCACACAATTCCACTGAGACTACATGTTTCACCATGCTCAAAAATAGAATCAGAGACCCTTGAATATCTAGAGGTACAATTATCTATTAAAAGTAAACAAGCCTAGGGGAAATGCAAAAACCCTTGGAGTGCAGAAGGATAGGAAAACATCCATTCATCACAGAGAATGACAAATCATCTGTTAAAAATGAGGAATCCTTGGGTAAATCCTGGGGCATCTACACCAAGAGGTGTTGACCTGCGTTGAACCTGTATTGGCCTTTGGAGACAGAGATGTCAAACCAAGGTAGCATGGAAACACAAAATGAGAAGAAAAAAAGGAAATGGCTGATATTAGGATCATTGCTGCAATTCAGGGCCCTTCCCCTACCCATGACAAACTCTTCAGTGATTTTTCACTGATAAGTAAAGCCATAAACCACCACTTCGAAGCAGAGTGCAGCCAGGTCTGCAGGAGGCTGATAACAGAATGCCCCAGAAACTCCCCGTCACACTTGAGGCCACATGGAGAAGAGAGCCACCACCAAGAAACAGCCAAGTACCCACTCAGACTGGGTACCACCATTTCTGGGCTACAGGACAATAGCAGTTTTATGGTACAACAGTCAGGTCCCCCACACTGGAAGACTGCTGCAAGTACCCAACGTGCAACTGCACACAAAGCACTTGGTGATCATCCCCTCTCTGTGCTGAGACCAGCTGCATAAGCCAGAGAGAACAGAACTCCTTCCTACTTACAGAAGCCATTGCTGAAACATCCTCCTCCTGCTTGTTAAAGTCAAGCCCAGAAGATTTATATGATCTTAAGTGAAACCAGAGTAGCTGGTCTGAGACAGACCACCCTTTCTTGCAGGCAGCAGGACTGACTCACAGAAACCACGTCCTCTCTGAGCTGAGAGTCCCAGCCTGTGCTCAAACTGCTTTAAGGCCCTTTGCCCTTCCAGGATCAATCTACCCTCACCAGCTCTTTGTGTGGGACCATTCACCAGGCACTCCCTCTTCTATCACCCCAAGCCCCACAGCAAAGGGCCCCTTACGCCTGCACCTCATCCCCAGCCCTCTCTCCTCACATGCTGGGCTGTCCCTGCATCTGCTCTTGCAGCCTCAGACCTTCTCTATATCTTGTCCAGTCCCAGTTTTCACTGCAGCTGGGTACTTTCCCCTTTGTGATTTGTGACTGAACTTCAATACAATGAGGATCTCCTGGTCATGTCACACAGCTTTCCATGCTCAGCTCACAGCCCTTTCTCTTCACCTCCTTAAGACCCAAGGTGACTTTCTCTCACCTGAGAGACCTTTTTGCATTTTCCCTGGTAATTGATCTACAAGATCAAGCTAGCATATTTCTCCACCCTCCCTCCCTCGGGTCCTACTTCCTTTGGTGCCCTGATCTTTAGACTACAATTATGACACGAGTGACATAGTTAATGCAGTGAAGGCCAGGTGAACAGAGCAACAGTTATATGCTTAAATTCATTTTTTGGGCTGGACATCTACTAATGCTTGTTCTTTATGACTTGAAGGTTCTCTCCTTCCCTACTCACAGCCCTAATCAAAGCCCCCTGGATGAGTAAACATTCACCTCTTGGGAACATCAAGAGCTCTGATGTGAAGAACAGGCTTAGCTACTTCTCTGAGATAATTTACTGGAGAGGTTGTACTGCTTTTAGAATCTAACCTTGCTAAGAACCGTGAAGTTTGGGTGTCCGGGAACATATCCAGTCATTTCCAAAAATTTGTCATGAGTGGGGAAAACATTGACTTTTTTTAAACTACGCTTCTGGCCAAGGAGATTGTAGAGATGAACTAGATGAGCAGATGTAGAGCAGGCATAGGCTCCTGCTGTTCTTGGTGGAGCTATGTTTAAGTGAAATCCCTTCACCAGAAATAATGAAATGGACATCTATGACAGCATCTGGAAGCTATTCCTGGATATACTTCAACAAGAGCAAATGCATTAAGGGTGGATGAGTTGTATTACGGGAAGAGGCAGCCACGGAGAGGTGGGAGAGCATGGAGGCCTCAGTTAGGGGGAAAAGAGTATGAGAAAGAAGAGAGAAGAGCAGCAGCCAGCCCCACCGACAAAATGGGGAAGCACTGCTGCATGTCAGTTTGTCATTATGCCAGCCTGCTAGAAATTCATTTCTGTGCAGGAATTACACTGGGAACACAGCTGCTACTCCCTGGACTTAAAAAATTGAATTGTTAAGTTAAAATGAGGGGGAGTAAACATCATCATAATGAATGGAAATAAAGTGTTCTTGATCAAGCACCATTATCAAGAGGGATGAATGGTTAAATGTCTCTTGCTACATCAGGACAACTTCCCCCTCGATTTTTCTCTCCCCTTCACTATTGTGCATTTAAAAAAATAATAGTCATGAAGTTTGTCAAAGAGTGGCACTAAGTACTGTTTTGTATCAATGCAAAAATATAATAGATTAATACTTTGTCACTGTATTTTCTTTAGCTACATGTTTAAATATCAATAAAAGCTTTAAGGACCTACAGCAGGTAATTACTTCCTTAGAAAGTCCATTAGACCTTTTATGATTTTATGCTGCAGAACAAACACCAAAAGAAAGGTTAAAGACCCAAAGAATTTCTGATGTAAAAGCTCATTTTTTTCCACCACCTTTTAAAAGTAAAAACATTTCCTCAGGGAGCAAATAAACAGCAATTCTGCTGCCAAAGCCAATGGAGAACTCTTTAGTGAGGATGGGAAGCAGTTCCTTAGCATTCTCATCTCCTTGCTGTCTCACAGGCATGCCAGAGGCACACAGAACAGAGAAAGGCCACACACCCATTTGCAGCAATTTCAACACAACTCCAGGTCCTCAACACAACATCCTCACCTCTCCAAACATCCTGGAAGTGCTCTGTACAATGCCGGGTGGTCTGGTGATCTTTACAAAGTGCCAGCTAGCTTTGGGCTTATGTTTACAGCCCCACCACTATCAGCAGAGAGTGTTTTCATACTTTACAGCATAAAGCATCAAACTGCAGCCTTCTTGCTCCACATACAGGCTTAATGAGTTCAGCAGAACATAACCCAGGTTGACTGATACTGCTTTCTACAAAACTATGGTAGCCTCTTCTTGAAAGAAATGCTCCTGAATTTGAATCTCACATGCTGTACCTCCTCCAAAGGCTCCTCATGCTCACTGTACCTCCTCCAAAGGCACTCACATTGCTTCTGCACAGTCACAAAGAGAGGGCTCTGAACACATCATAAAATTCTTGATGAGGTGCAAAGAAGTGCTTCTCACTTTGCATTTTATCCCTCAAAGTGATACATCCCGATGCCCAGACTGCCTTTTTCACCGGACATGGTGATGACTGGGAAGGTATCCTTGGCTGTTGTCTTTCTAGATGTGTGGCAAACATGTTCCACCCCACACAGAATGTTCTTTTTACTGATCACAGCTTTTATTGATTTCTATTTGTCTGCATTATCTGCTTGGGTTATTTGCTGGCTCACTGACAAAGAGATTCAAATTCATGATGGGTTCTTTTTATACTGCTGCTACAAAAAAAAAAACCCTACTATCAGTAGAAGCAGTTCTTTCTCCTCACTGGTCTCAGTTAAATCATATAGGATCACAATCCTAGGTGAAGGTGTGGCTGGAGAGGCACACAGTACAGCAGTTTTGAATCACAAATGCTTTGGCCTTGGAGGCTGTCTTCACCCAAACCCCAACCCTTGTTAGATGGGAAGCCATAGCAGGAGGCATGCTCTGATGTTCCCACATGGAGACAAAGGGGTTTCACCTCCTGAAAAAGAAAAGAAATCCAGCTTGCAAGTCTAATCAACAACTTCCTAGTTACCATTTCACAGCCATACCTACAAAAGCTGAGGATTCTTCTTTCTGTGGGATGAAGGGTGATTGTACCAGCTTCTCACACAGGTAGCTCATGTAGGTACACAATAAGCTCCCTGGGAAACCTGGATGCTCCAGTCCCTCTGCAGGTGCCTCCATTCTGCACAGACTATCTTTGCAGGGTGTTGGTCCAGGTAGGAAGAGCTCCCCATGTTGGACACCAGCTTGGAGGGATCCTGCCGCACAAAGACTTTAAACAACCAGCTTAAGGAACCATGCTCTCAGTTCCATCAGCAGCCTTGCACAGGCAGCAGTACCTTTGCTTCTTTGTGTCACCAGACTCAGGTTAGGTGACTGACTCCAACCCACCCCTTCCTACTCTTCAGGTAAGAGTTGTACTTGGTTCGTCAGCAGGTCAGCTGTGTTTCTGCTCTATGCCCAGGCCAGATTTAGTTAAATCCTCCAACTGTCTTTCTCATGCAGAGCAAGCCTCCTTTTCCGCAGCATTTCTTCATGTAGCAAGACAGCGTTATGGTGCCCATTGGGCACTATGCTTTGGAAATTGTTCATGGCATACTTCTTGCATCAAGAAGAATTACAGCGTCTGAAATATCTACACTCTATCCTCCCAAGACATCTCGAAGTACTTCAAAGAAGCATTAGAACTGTTTACCCATCCAACAGAGTTAATAATTAACTGGTATCAGATAAAATCCAGAAAAAATGCATGTATTTTATATATGTATATGTATTTATGCATTCACATGATACTTCGTACACATAGACTTTAGGGTGACATGGCTGAACAACAAAAAGCAAACAGGCTATTTGCTTTTTGCAGGGTAAATAGTGCCCTGATTAAATGTATGACCACTCTCCATTTTCACAACAGAAGATTCAAATAAACACGCTCCCCCCCCCATGAAGCACTGACTTCTGGGAGGTCCACCTCACCAGTGCAAAGATTACTACTGACTTCAGCAGGAAGCTGAAGTCTGTCTTTTAAAACCAGCATTTAGAGAACAGCTCGTGGACCTAGACCATGTTTTGGCTGCTTTGTTTCTGGTTTTAAATAACAGACATCTTAAATTCCTAGATGGGTATCTGAGAACCTGGTTTAGACTGGTCTCGTTTTAGAAGTCCTGAACACTTTCAGAGCTAGGGAGCACTTGGGAGCGCTTCAGCCAGCATCTGCTCTGGAAAACCACAGTCCTTATAAGTAGTCTGACTCGACAGGTTCTGAATATGCCAGGGCTAAGGTCACACCACAGGTGTGGCCAACCCCCGCTGCCAGGTGGAGATGCAGTGGTGTTGTCTGTCAGAAAACACTGTGTAGAGCAGTATTGCTGTCACGGTGACAGAAGGGGGCAAATTTGATTTTCACTTGCCCCACTTCCACACAACAGAAATCCATCCTGTTCAAGTGTACTGTTCTTGATTTTTATTTTATTACCATAGCCAAGAGGAGAATCGGGACAAAAGAGCCAGGCAGGATTTTGGCCTCAGTAAACAAAAGGTGTGTGAGCTAGGAATATGGGCATGTTTACGATTCCTTTCTGATAATCACAGTGATGTATTTGTATCACTTTCACAGATATGCACCCTCACTCCTCAAACTGGTTCTAGCTGATCCATATAATGTATGCAGAAGGCTTGGTTCTCACCAAATGGAAATAGAAAGGAAGATTTGCTGTGAGAAAAATCTATTTTTTTCTGTGAATATTAATCATTTCAGCTTTGATAGTGAAGTGATATGAGTGAAAAAGCCAAGAATTGCTCCAGGGCTCCACACAGATGACTATTGCAGCAAAGACATTTGCTGGAGATAACACTGCTTAAGCTCAGAATCATTATACAGTATACAGTTAACTCAAATCAACCTGCTTGCTCCCCAAGATTTAAACAGAATTAATGTGACATCCCAGCTGAAGCTGGAACTCAGCAACTCAGAAAATAAAAGTGACAAATTAAAGCAAGTTCCATATGTGTTTTAATCTTAAATGGCAAAAAGAAAACCATTATGCCAGATGATAGGAGAGCAATATGGTCCCATTACACTGTGCATCTCAGCAGCTTTAAATAATGTTTGATATGTTTTGCAGTAAGAAAAGTATGGAGATTGCTCTAAAAATTTCCATGGGAAGGAGGAAGGTCATCACCTTTTAGCCCAGAAAGTCAGAATAGATTTTGAACCAACTAATATGTGTCACCCAAATATTCTGGTCATTTAGTCATCTCAATAGATTTCCATAACATGACATAAATCTTCACAATTCAAACTGAACACAAAATCTTCTGTTAAAGTGCAAATAAATTATTGCCTTTCTTTTCTTTGGGAAATATATAGCCACTATTCTGAGGGGAAATTTGTGTTACTCCACCAAATATTTTTCTTCTAATCTTATTTATGCTATAACATTTTAAGGCTCCATGAAGGTCACAATTCTTAATGGCAGCCCTTGCAAAAGAACAGCCTGCAAGATCAGTAGGCAAAGGAAACAACCATCACCCCCTTTTGAATAGACAGGGACTGAGGTGCACGGAGGCTTCAAGCAAGACACCCAAGGGCATCCAGAACACCAGTGGCAGAGCTGGAGCTGACTGCACATGCCAGCCTTCTTCCACTGACTTCAGCGCAAACCTACATTTCAGGTAGGTAGATGACCACTGCTTTAACAGGGAAAGAGGAAAGGTCACAGAAGTGCCAGCAACGGAATGTGCATTAGCCATCGGTGTGTGCCTTCTGTGCACTGTGTGAGAAAGCACTAATGGATAATGAAGATGAATGGTCAAAATGTGCACTAACAACTGACTATTGCACCTAGCTGGAAGGGCTGGCTGCTAATGGAATAAAAGCAATGCCATAAGTTACCTTAAACAAATAGTGAAATTAAAAAAAAAAAAAGGCACCTCTGCTATAATTGATACTAAACATCCTTCCCCGTAAAAAACAGCTCTAAGTACCCTTAAAAAGGTTTTCTATTAAAACCAATTGTGCCTATTTTTTGCCTTCTACCCTCCCCTCTTCCCCACCATCATCAGTCTCACAGGTCATTCTCTTTTTCTCCTTTTACCTCACCACATTTCCTTCTCCTGCTAATTTACTGTAACAGAAGCAGCAGCAGGGTTTTCCTATTCATCAGTGAAGAGATCTGAGCTATGCACCTCTGGGAACTGATGCATATTTACAATATCACCAGGAAAGCTCAGTCACCATGTTGGTTTGGACAGTTTGTACTCTGACAGCCCAAAACTAATCAAACAGCACTGCTTAAAGCTTTAAAAACAAAGAATCTTCCAAGTTTTAAACTAATCTGTAATTTTTAGGGTGTGGGTTTTTTTCTTTTTAAAAAAAGGGGTGCAGAAATAATCCTAAAAGTAAAAAAATACTTTGGTAACTTTGAATTACCAGACTCTGTGCATTACAAGAAATAAATGCTAACAAAATGTAAGATATAGCACAAAGCAGGATCACACAAAGGCACAATGAGACTGATAAGAGGAATCACAAAAAGAGAGAACAGTATCTTCTTACACATATATGAAACCTTTCACTTTTTAAAAAAATTACAGCCTACAGGTAAAATTCCACTAGCTTGTGCTAGTATGAAATTAATTTTGACCTAGTTTTTTACTTTACATTATAATACATAATATGAAATTAAAAAGTCAAAACATAAAATTTTTATCCCATCTTTTGATGCAATGATACATTTCATTCTGACAACATGAGGACATTTTGATATTTGTCAGAAGTTTTTGATTTGTTCTCCTTCCACCATCTCAAAATGAAACTGGATGAAGCTATCAAGACTTCAAGACAGATGAAAAATGTAATGACGTTACAGTAAGTTCTCCAAAAGTGATACTGCACAGGCGGCTGATGAAGGCAGCAGAAACAGGAACATGGCCAGGATACCAAGCCTGGCTTTTTAAGTTCTGCTATGGATCACTTAAACAAGTCATCTGGACCTTCTTAGATATGTCATGTTGACTATGTTTATATGTACTGCATGGAATCAAATGTTTTTATATGAAAAATCAAACAAGGTTACAGGCAAAGAAGATTGTACCCCAGCTAAAGCTCACTCTTTTCAGAGCAGAAGAGACCCAAAGCACTACCCAGAGGTATAATAAAGTTAGAGTAGAACTGCAGTAATGAAACTGCATACTTGATGTGCATGTGCAACCAAAAGATGCCACCCCCTAAGCTGCATCTGTCATAATGAAGCACAAGTTGATCCAGTGATCAGAATCCATTGCATCACCTGGAAACATTAAAAATACAAGACACAGAATATATACAGCACAACAGAACATTCTCTGACCTGGTCCACATTCTCATTACATTAGCTCTCTTCAGTTTCAACTGCATGTTCAGGTCAATTCAAACAGGCCAACAGGTCCTTTTGGGCAGGCTTGCTTTTGAGAAACAATTTTACCTCCCAGATTGCTTCCATTCCTGATGAGCCTTCCCTGCTCCACGTTGAAACTCCTTTGCATCCCAGACAGTGACTCCTAAAGCAGAGATGACAGGCAGTCCTTCTAGCCAAGGGCAGAAATGCATGGAATCCCAGGTTTCCAGACAGACTTCTCTGCTCTACTCTCTGCATCTGAGTTATGTGGTGAGACCCATCTCTGGGCTTTGGCACACAGAGAAGCATGATTTCCACCTCCAGCAATTAATGCTTAATGAAAAAACAGTAGCCACAACAACTCCATATCAAGACTTGAGACCATCTGTTACTATCTTGTTAGTGTACGCTTTCTAGAGTGACCAATCTACTTCATACCAACAGTGTGGTATGCATCTGTTAAAGAAATATTTTACTGCACAGGCTCTGGATGGATTTCTGATGTGGGGGAAAGATGCAGAGAAAGCCAAAATAAACACTGGCTTGATTATTTTAAGATGTATCTCTTGTTCAAAGCGCATGTAAATAAACCTCACCCAAGACACAAGAAGGTGGAATTGCGCCGGGGAATGCCTTTGGCTTGTCTTGGGAAGGCTGCTAAAGATAATTAGAATGTTTCAATTTAACTGTTTTTTAATGACCCTGTGCATGCACCTCACCCTTCACTTTCCCTAAGATAGTGTTGAGCTGCTACGCACAGATGAGCAGCAGGAAAAAGAGGGATTTGTTGACAATACATTTGAAAAAGAGGCACTGGCACTGCTGTGTGTCAATACTCATCCGAATGTGCCCATTTGATATTTTACTGACAGAACTGAAAATATGTTTGAATTCCAAACTTGTTGAGATGGCTAGGATGCAGGGATTATTTTCCCCTGAGGGCAGATAAACAAGACGGATGGGCTAAACTCCGAATCGCCTAATGATCAAAATGCAAGGTAAGCTGTCATAGAGAGGGCTTTTCTCATCCTTGCTGACAGCATGAATTCTGCTGAATTATTTCTAGTCTTTCTGATTAATGGGCCTAGTGACTAATTAGTTCATGAATCTTGCTCATAAACGGCACTTTGATAGCTGCCTAATGTTCACTTTGAGAGAAAGACCTCACTGATGCCAGCTGGGGAGATGTTCTCTCCAAAAAAACCTGTCCCTGACGATGGTCCAGAGCTGCCAGCAGGTGCACAGATGCATCCTGGCCCTTCAGGTAGAGTCCCAGCGCCGACTGGGACCTGGGATCTACACTGCCCCACTGGGCTCCCCTGGCTGACAGCAATCGTGATACCAGCCGTGCATCACTCCTGTGACTACAGAGTGGATCAAATGCATTTCCTTACAGCAGAACACCTCCATCAGTTGAGAACCAGTTGGTATTGTAATATCCTTTCTTGTGAAGGGTGAGATCAATGCATCCTGGAAGAGACGCGATGTGTTCCTGGCACTGTGGTGTGCTAGGGGCATCCCTGAGCCACACACTGCTGCTCTGTGTGGTATTGCTGCTCCTAGAGAGAATTAGCCAACCCAGAGGGCAGGGAGAACCACCAGGATGACCTCTAGCAGCACTGCACTGCCATGTGGCAAGACAAAAGCACACCCATCAGACACCAACAAGTGTCTCCTCATCCAAATGCCCAAGAGGTACGTTATTGCACCAGAATTAAGCTGGGTTCTTTGACTAATATTTTGGAGAATGCCTCATTAAAAGGAGAATGATGCCATTACTCCATCCCACTACTCCCAGTTTCTGCTTTCTTCCTTGCTTGGAAGAGCTAGAATCAGTTTACTTTGTTGGTACATCAGGAGGACAAATGTCTTAGGCATGTTTTTAGATCCTGCTGTTCTCTACAAACTTTCCCAGCTACTGAGTGTTGAGGTCAGGGCCTGTACCTATGGCGGAGGATGCACAGGCCTTGACTTTAGAGCTCTTCTGAGACCCCCAGCAACATGTTGACATCTGAGCTTAACTGATCAAATCATCTGGGGTATTGGTTCTTGAAGAGAGGTTCAGTACCAGGATGTACAGATGTACTGCAACACTAGGATGAACTTGCTCTACTACAACTAGGTAAATTGTCTTCTTTGAACCATTTGTCCTGATGAACAAGAGAAAACGTAAATGTCCACAGCAACTTTCTGAGCTCTTTGTCCACTCAAAGAGTACTAACAGCACTTGCTCAGCAGAAAAGCCAAACCTCTCACCCCTGTAGTCCAGGATCTACATAATTTATCCACCTATAACTGAGGCTCAGCACTGATCTCCCATATTTAAAGGCCTGCAAAGCAGTGTTCAGTTTTATTATTAAATCAAAGACTCCCCTTCCCATGTCTCTCTCAGTTGCTATTAAGAGCAGACCAAAATTTGGGGGAGGTTTGCAGCTGTGGTGCTCCTTCTCCACATGAGGACCCATCCACTGGGGACCACTTCAATGGCAGCTCCTGCTAAGAAAGCCAGATGCACAAAATGAGGGCTCTGACTGCCCTGATCCTTCACTTTGCAGTCACACGGGTTTCCACAAGTCTACTCCAACTATTGGAAGTCTTGTCTTTATCACCTTACAACAGGCTGAGTATTATCTATGCCAAAATTTGAACCTCTGATCTCAGTGATGTTTTCAGAAGGGCGGGTGCAAAAAAAAAATGTTGTGGTTGACACAAAACTTGCTCCCTCAGGCCTAGCCTCAGGCACAAAGACTACCACTCGGTACCTGCCTGGCAAAGTCAAGTCCCCAAAACAGCCTAAGTGACCGTGATCTTCCACTTTCTTCACCTGTAGAAAGAAAAAATTGCACATGAAGATTCAGTAAACAATGCTCTAGAGCTTAAAAGTCAGCTCAGTAAAAAGAGAAGGAAACAGTATCAGCGTCCATTACAGCAACCTTGCCAGGTACTGCATTTGCTGGGTTTTTTGGCCTGTGGTGGCCCAGTGCAGCTGAGTAGCTGTGTCAGGTCTTGATTCAAATTTCATACAGATTAACTTCTTTGTTGTCTGCAAGTAGTCCTGGTTCCTACCTGTGCCACACAGAGACTGCAGCAAGGAATCCTTCTGACAACCTGGGGAGAGACCATCCACACCAGGTAAAAAATTATGTATGTCCACTTGATTTAAGAAACAGGTAGCCTTTGCAAAAAGACTGAAGTCCTCCTGTTAGCTAGATTGTCTGCACTTACAAAAATGCAGAAGCAAAATTCAAAGCAAAGGTGCTTTCCAGAATTCAGATCTGGAAAGATAGCCCTGCAAGCATGCTCGAGAGTAGTTCTGGTCTAAGAAACTCCAGCTCAGAGAATTAGAGACTGGTATAGATATGCATTATTCAGCTCAGTTCTGTTCTGATGGCTTGTTCAGCTCGGCGGCTGTATTGCAAAAGGTAAACAGGTTTCTACCCATAATCTCGTTGTCTCTGAGCAGCAATCCATCTGTCTCTCATTTATAGTATCGTCTAGTGGTGTGTCTTCTTACCCAGGTGACACTCCCTTCAGATACTATTTTAATACCATTGAAGACAGACGAAACCCCAGATTTGCCTAAGCAAATTTAAAAGAGCTATTTAAAGATAAAGATGTAGCAAAGCTGAAGCTAATACAGTAAAGATTTCTCAGGAGGGTTCCTAAATGGAGAAATTACTGAGAAGGAAAATAATTTACCAGAAAGCTCTACCAAATAAAATGAACTGTACGTCTAGTTAGGACACTGTAGTAAGCGATATATGCATATCGAGATACCTTGGTATTTTAAATTTCATTCCTAAGAGGCTTCAGTCTATCAGTGAAAGATTTTACTCTAGTCTTTGAAAAAACATGTCTAGTGCTCTATTTGGAAACTTTTCAGGAGCCTGAAGCTTGTGTGGTTTTTCGTCACACAGAAGACAGAAAAGTCCATACCTCATGAGACAAAGATGCTGGAAAACAGTCAAGAGGACAATGGCTGGAATCTCAAAAGCCAGGTGCCATGATCTGGGAAACTATGTACCATGGATCGGGTTTTTCACACTGGAAACTCTATTATGAAAATGGAGGTTATTTGCCCTCTTTAAATAGATTATTAATCTTGCCATTCAGACAGAGACCTTTGCACAGAGAAATGGCTATTGTTGTGATGAACCAGTTTTTCAAGTATAACAAACAGATCAGCTCCCGAGGGTATATGGATTGTCTTCTTAACTAACCAAGAGTCACCTTGACAAAGAGGACCTGCAGCTATAGAAACATGCTGGTTCTCGTGAGCCATTTTAGATTAAGAGTGAAAAGGCAGAAGCAAAAGCTGTCCTCAGGAAAATGACGAGATGCCAGACTCTGGAGAAGCAGGCGTGTGCAAGGAAAAGGAAAGATTAAAAAGGTCTGATCAAAGCCCAAAGAACACTCAAGAGCAATGCCAAAAGTGAAACAAGGTTAAGCATATGCAGATATTTTACTGTTCAGTCTCAACCTGTACATGACCTCTCAGACTATCTGATGCAGTGTGTCTAAAGGTCTTTGGGATGCCTACTTATTACAAGCCTGAAAAGGTAAACACTAAATCAAAACCACATGCAAAGCAGACCACTGGGAGAGAACACGCTTAAGTGGCATGGGTGCCTCCAGACACCAGCTTCCGACCAAAGGCAGCTGGGGGTCCTGGCCCTTTATTTGACCAACGAGGTAACTGATTGCCTGTAGGAAGAAAGTAGAAGGAAAAAGATAATGTCTACATCCTAGTGAAAGTGAGGAAAACATCACAAAACTGTGCCCCAAGCTGATTTTACATCAAGGGACAGCACAATCATTTTGTGACCATCAGCTGTAGGAGGGTCCAAGGAGGGCCACCAGGCTGAGGCACACAGCCTGGCATGAGTGGGACACCCTATCCTCAGCACCTGGCAGCTGAGCACAACATGTCCCCAGGATAAGGCATGCAGCACATAATGCAACCAGTCTCCCACAAACATAGCATGCCTGTTCTCCCCTATGTTCACAAGTATGTCTAACAAAGCACAGTCAAGCTTATGAACAGAGACCAGAGACTGTATCCTTGGCCTCTAGAGCCCCAGGTACCTAGCAGATTGCCTGGTGCTCCAAAATTTCCTGTCTCATGTCAGTTATCCATATCCCCAGGGAAGCCTGCAGAACCACCTGCAGATCAAATGAGTAGATGGGCAAAAACCCTGCCTCAGCTTCCATGTGCCAAAACCCCTTCTCTGACCTTGCCACTGCTGACACACTCTGTGCAGGGATCAATATGGAAGTGTGTTTAAAACCCTAGATCAAGAAGCTTGTGTATTTTTCTCCTTGAAAGGAAAGATAGATAACCAAACACAAAGAGTACTAATCACATCACTTAATGTACTTCTGGAAGATAGCAGAGTGATAAAGGGCAGCATGTAAAAAACAGAGCGAGGCAAACCCCTCTGGTTTTTCTTCATCCTGTCCTTCATCTGTTTTGTCCCTGTCAGATGCAAGCTCTTAGGTACAGAGGATGCCTAATAGTCTCCATCTGTACAGCACCTTGCACAATAGAGTGAAATTTCAATCAGAGTCTCCGGGCATTCAAGCAAGACAAGCATTTCATAGCAAGTGATAAATACATGAAATATGAATTATTATTTCCACAAAAGTCTCATGGGTGGAGGTGGGGATACTTTGAAAGGACCACGTGCATTCAGTCATTTATGTTAATAACTCATCTACTGCAAACTTTCATAACTTTAAAAACATTAAAATCAAGTGGAAAATCAGGTAGACGGGCCATGTTGTGATGCACAGCATCTGAGAGAACACATTAATACAGAAACCGTCCAAGACATTGAATAAGACAACATCAACTTATGATAAACTTAAATCACCACAAAACCACTCAATTTTCAGCTGATGGATTCTCATCATGCTTTCAAAAAGTAAGCCCCTTCAAGGGATTGAGTATTTTTAGACCAAGATCCCCTCACATCAGTAGTCTCCTCAGATAGTATGTTAGATCTCCCATTTTTAGTTCTTCTAGTGCACCAGCAGTAAGGAGAAGACCTGAGGCATCATTCTATTAATACACAACCTCAGGATTACTTTTGGACAGCTATTTTTGGAAAGATTCATGCAACAGTCAGGACAGATCATTATTTGTAAGCATATATCTGCAGTTTGTTCTAATTGCATACCAAGGACAGACAGCTCTAAGTATTTACTGACCAAAGAATTGTCTTGCCATTACAAGTTGCAGAAACCTCCAGAAGGTGTAGCTGAGGACACAACCTCAGATGAAATATGGTTTGGGAACTGTGGAGAGGTAGATTTTATCTTTTGGGCAAAAGTAGGTGGCAGAATTGGTGCACTATAGAAAAGTTTTATGGAAGAAGTAGACTGGAATCTCCCACAACAGAGACTCTACCACTTGGAGTTACTGTGGGAAAGACTTTCCAAAACCTACACTCTCTATCAACCATTTCTGAATCAAACATGAATCTGAAATTGTAGGACAATAGTGAAGGACTGCAAACTAAGTATAGCATTCAAGAAACTGTTAGAGTGAGACTTGACAAGTTTTTTTTTCTAGACTTCAGAAATACAAGGACTAGAGAAAAAATATTAATTGCAATAAAACCCTTCCTTTGAACTGTCTTAATCCAAAATAGATTTGTGTTTTATGAAAGCTTCACAATACACTAATGCAACTATAAGACAAGACAAATGTAGCAAGAAAAGTCAGTAAGTTGGGTATCAAGTTGAGCCCATCCAAAAGAAAAGAAAAAAAACCAAGCAAATAATCCACATGCCATGTTTGTTTTGACCAGACAAAAGTCTAAAACTATACAACCTTGGCAGATAGACATGAGACTGGAAAAACTTACACATTAAATACTGGTTCCATCCCAGTCCAAACTGCAGCTGGTGAAGAAACTGTACGATTTATTAACTGGTGAACTAGGTTGGAGGCCTCCATCTCATTCTTTTGTTTTGCTCTGTCAGGTGGTCCCCTCCCTCGAGAGGAGGTTGAAGCTGTAGTAGGTGCCAGCATAAGGACCCTACTAAAGAGACTGCTGGAAAATGTCATAAGAAGGTGAGGCAAAGGCAGTGTTAAGTGGCAGCATCCCTCACTCCATCACATCTCTTCAGGCAGCTTAGGTCTCCAGCACTGCCCAGCTAACATCTCTAATCAGAAGGAAAAAAAATGGGGTTGGTTTGGGTTGGCTTTTTTTTTTTGATCAGATTAGAAAGAATTATGGTTCCAAATTGCCATGATAAAAACCTCAGTGTTATTTAACATAGTTAGAGGCAGGCTTGTAAAATTCAGCTGTGATCATGTCCGCTTCCAGGTGCCTATTAAACAAAAAAAAATACACAGGAGATTGCCGTACAAACAGAAAGACAGAGAGAAAGTAAAAAATCATGAATGTATACAAAATACAGGAAACATCATTTATATCTAAATATTATTTACACAATGTGCTACTAAGCATCGATGTTTAAAAAAGTTTAAAATATCTAAATGCAAATAGCCTAAACTGCAGAAAACCAAGGTTTTCCTCATGTCTAATTCTTAAATAAAGCATTTCAAAACATGATTGAGGTATAATATCTTCTCTTGCAAAGGCTGTGTATTAAATTCCTCACTGGCAAAGGAATTTTTATGGAAGGTTAATGCTTCCTGTAACATTTATCCTGGATAGTGTGGCTTCTCAAATAATTTTGTGGGCTTTATTTCCTGCACTGTTATAAAGCTTTATCTTCACCATAATAGCTTCACAAATACCACATCTGCAGATACAAAGACAGCAGTTATTTCACAGTCCCACCCCACAGGTTAATTAAACGCAAAACGCAAATTAAAATAACATGTAGAGTGGACATAAAAAACCAGAAAGCAAAGAGACATGGAGCTGAGGTGGTCATACCCAACGCCACCCAAACTTAAAACCGTCCCAGTACACCACTGCCCATTACACCAGCTGAATCTGAAGCCTCAGCCTGCAAGCCTGGGACCTACTGCCCTCCCACCTGCCATGGAAGAAACATTTGCCCACCTGCAGTTAAGAGCGGGACACTGGCATAAAACAAATACAGAGGGCTGGAGCTCCTCAGCCACAACGGAGCACCCTGGCCCCGAGTCACCAGGCACATACTGTGGGGAGAGGGACACCTGCAAGTCTGTAGCCAGAAAACAGGTGTAGATGGCAAAATTACATCAATTGCACTAATTGGCGATTTGGTTGTTGTGTAAAATGAGTACAGCTGGCATGTTGAGGTGTCAGACAGGGCTGTAGCAGAATAGCAACTAAGAGTAGAGTGTAAAATACAGCAAGAAAAGCACATGCAGCTTCATCTCATGCTCTGATGCTAGATGCTCTTTGAAGTTAGCTAGATTTTTTTTAAGCATATTGCCATTTTAGCAGACAGAAACAGCAATGCCAGTCAGCTATTACCTGTAGCATCTGATAAGACACAGACCCTGGGACACACTAAGTCAAGACACAGCCATCCCAGTACCTGCACACCTCACCCGACACTACAGAGCAACACCATGTGATGCACATGCATGCAGTGGGCAGTGATGAATGAAACAAACCACAGAGGTATTTTTTGTCATGTGAATGGAAGACCTTTGCAGAAACCAGCTCTGCATGTTTTTGGGAAAAAAAAATTAATGTAAAATCACATCAATACACACACAAGTGTGATTTAAATCTGACCTTCTGGACTCTTTCCACATACATTCAGCTTTAGCATCAGTGCAGAAACTGTTCCAGCACCTCCCCCTCCAAACTTGCTAGTCCATCAAGTCATCTTTGTGTATGCCCTGCTGCCAATCCCATTAGCAAGAGGCTCCACAGCTATGATATCCCCCCTTCTTAAACCAATGCAATGATGTCAGGTCTAAACAAACTGTGCCATCATGATAAAACATTTCCGGGGCAGAACAAGGCTCCTGTTGCAGTAAGGACATACACATGAGACAAAGTAATACCAACTCAGAGATGTGACTCCCCAAAAATTCAACAAGACACTAAAAATGTAAGCTTGGATTTAAGCATTCTATGTCTTAAACATGCTCATTTAAATATCAGCACAAGAACATTTTTTAAAAATCAGTTTTCGCAAGCATTTGCACATAAACACACAACATGTAGGAGAAAGGGGCCAACAGGGACCCCCTGCAATTGGAGCAGAACCATCAGGCAGCCTTTCCTCAGCAGTGAAGCCAGCAGGAGACTGGTGAAGACTCATCTGACCTCACCAGGGCACCAAGTCCTGGTGGGACAGATGTCAACAAACTGGAGGGGACCAGTGGATGCCACTAAGATAGTGAGGCTGGAGAACTGCCCTGTGAGGACAGGCTGTGGGGCTGGGGCCCGTTCTGCATGGACCAGAGGTAGTTTCAGGATGCCTGACAGGGAAAGGATCAATGAAGACAGGCACAATCTTCCCAGCAGTAACACATGGGAGGACAAGAGACAGTGGCCTCAGGTGAAATTAAGAGAGGTTCAGACCAGACATAAGGACACACTTCTCCCCTGAGGACGGGCAGGCAGTGGAGCAGGTTGCTCAGAGAGGTTGTGCCACCTCCATCCTCAGAGGTTTTCAAGACCCAGCTGGATAAAACCACACATACCCTGAGCCTGCTTTGAGCAGGAGGTTCCACTAGTGTACTCCCAAGGTCCCTTCCAACCTGGATTATCCCGTGATCTTATACCATATATGTCAATACAAATAAATAAATGCATACACATGGTGTATAGCTGTGGATGCACACGCAAATATTTATGTCCGTGTGTATATGTGCAGTACTGAGCTGTAATAAAACACTGCTTTCTTCAGCTGCCACTAAGGAAGTCGCTGTGCAGATTTCAATTTTCAGTTGCTTATTTTTGCAGACATTGTCACAGATGTTAGTTTTGAAAGTGATTTGATACAAAAATTTTCTTCTTTCAGCTCAGGTACCTGTGCTCTCCTCCTGCTGCAGAGTTATCCTAGAGTTTGCGGTGCTGAGGAAGATAGTCTGAAGAAGTGTGGAGAGGACAGGAGGGTGAGTGATGGTCCTGTGGGCGTGGCTGACTACCAAGGCACACATATGGGATGTGCTGGGCTCTCCTACATAGCTAGAATGTTCATTTACAGGATACATAGGTACTATTATCTTTTCCGAAGCACAAGCAAAATAAAATGGGGGTGAATTTGACATGTGTTCCAATATCAGAGCAGAGCCTCAGATCATTAGACAAAAAGTTATGTCTGTTAATATTTCTCTCAATTAAAGCCTATTATCAGTAAGGCAAAAATAACACAAGAAAGTAAACCCGACAGAATCCAAATTATTTCTCAGTTACACTCACGCTGTGCTACAGAAGTCTCAATTCAGGGCAGAATTAGCCCCACTCTGTCTAATAGCTGTTGTGAAAGTTGAATCTTTGCACCCTACATAAAATTGGATTTGATGACAAACCTCACAGTTACTTTTCTTGCTTATTTTTCCTGCTGGTGAAGGTTTCAGAATAGCTGCACTACAGTGCAGGTTAGAAGGTGAGTCAATGGCCCAGTGGCTAAGGAAGGAAATATTGCTTCTCATGAAGTTGCATTCCTAAAATTCAGCAATTGCTAGCAGCTTCTCCCTCATACTTTCAAAAAATTAGACTTTCGTTGGATGGGGCTGAAGACAAAAATGAAAGGGTGTTCTCTATCATTTTGCAAAAATCACGACTGGCAGAAGATTTTCACATTTGGTTTAATCCTGAGTTTCTTTTAAATTGAGACATCATTCTGTGAAGAGCCTGGTTATGACCCAGTTTCAACAAACAGTACAGCAACCTAGGCTGATGCAGGTTAAGTGCCAAGAGGGTCATTGCTTTAAAAGTAAAATGACACGGTGCATCAGTGACTGATGCCACATACAGCACCACAGCAGTGGTACAAATGAGCAAACAGTAGGGCAAACAGGTGCTGGGTAAGGGGTGTTGTGACTTGTCTCCTTCAGCAGTACTGAAGACCTGAAGGTAAAGGAGGAGGGGGCACCTACCAGGGTTGCTACAAAGTCAGCTTTACTGCTACTGCCTTTATGACAACAATATAAAGTAACTCCCATAACACAGTGAAGATAAGCTCTTTAAAGAAAATATAAAAGCATTAGCTTGGCAATTCATCCGAACCTCATCATGCATCGTAGACATTTTTGAAGTTTAACAAAGAAAAGCACATCATTAAAGAATACTGCTCTATCACCATTCTTATGCAAATCCTTTCTGATAGTTGGGTGGAAAATTCCATCTAACACGCAGCAAGAAATAAATGTTGCAGGGTGGAAATTTCAGCTATACCGAGTGCATCTATCACTTGTATAATCCAAACTACTGTATGTGCCCCGACTACAGAATTAGTATTGATCCATTCACCATGTAAACATCAAGTACTTTCTATTATTACTTGAAATAGCATGCTATCACAATTTCTATTTCCTCCCTCTATCTTAAATAGAAGTATTGCACATTAGCTCTTCCCTTCGTGTGCTTTTTTGCACAGCTATCTAACTACAGTGTTCAAGGCTGTGCTGGGGTTCCTGCAGACATCTGCAGTATTGCCATCAGAGTACTTTATTTTCAAGTCATCTCTGATGGAAGGCAATACAGCTCTCATTTGCACTGAAACCTGTTACTGTGGCTTCTACCTGTAAGACACACGGGGTCCTTTGTTTTAAGATGTTGTGACTACCATTATGAATGGCTACATTAGCTTCCTCCAATGTTACACCTCTCATGAGTATCACTAAGATAAGAGTGGACTGCAAGAGTCAGAATAGCTATGTCGTCTCAGCACACACAAGTGGGAAAAAATAATCATGATTTCAATCTGATCTGTCTCAACAAAAAAAAAGCTGATGTGGCTAAAACACAGCTTTGGAAAGTGCTGGGAGATGCTCAGAAGCATAACATACTTCACCTGTTAGAACCTTGCTTTTTCTCCCAGCATGGTGAAAAATTTAAAATGGAAAGATAAGAGCTGTTCTCCCCAAAAACTCTAAAATTTTAGACTGAAGAGCGGGTCCTAAAATCCAGAGGCTTCAGCAAGACAGTGATGCTGCGTCAGAGCTGTGTGCCACTGGATGCACTTTCGCTGCTTCTCGAACACATCACGACCCACGTATTTGCATTACAGGTGCTGGGTCACACCATCAGCAACATTTTACTTGTTATTCAGTGCAAAAAGAAGTGTCTCCAGCCCATACAGCTGCTGCAATAAGAACAGAATTTTCTTCAAATATAATTTATAGATTGCAGTGGAAACTTCCTCCCAGAAGAATGAACAAACTTTGGTGCCCACATCTTACTGCAGCCCCAGTGGAAGCTGAGCCCCAGGTGTCTTAATAGCTTGAAACTCCCCACCTGCATGCAGCTTCTACATGGGGACACCAGTATATACCTCCCTCGTTATATACTGTTGTCCCCATGTATAAATACTGCATCCTGGTGAAACTTTAGTCACAGTTCAAGGTGATGCAAAACGAGAAAGGTTTAACACCCCATCTAGACAAAATCTACAGGAACTACAGTCCTTCCTGGTAGCTGCAAAGAAAGCATGGACTGTAGGCCAACAAGGACGCATTAAAGTTGAAAGCATTTCATTGGTAATGAACGCCTTGCCATCTCGTTTCTGGAACCACTGATTCAAGTGCCTGTCTGAGCTCAAACACCATCAGATGGCTGAGATCGTGTCTTCATGTTGGCCAGATCCCAAGTCATTTAAAGCTTTAAATGTCAAAAGAAACTTCACTGAATCCATCAGGGAGTCCTGCAGCCTCACAGTGCCCAAATGAAACCCAATGCCTCCATTCATGTCTCTAGAATGACAGTAGTGTTAAAGATCTCACGTAGTACTTCCAAAAAGGTCCAGCAAATGAAGTATTGCAGGGAAGGAAAAGTAGCTTATGCAAAAGCCTGTGGTATCCTTTGCTTGGTGGATGCTAGAAATGATATGGTCTGCTGCCACATCCAAAAGCCTTGGGTAACTATTCATCCATGCCTGTTCCTGGTCATACAGACTGCAAGAGTCATGAGCTATGACCATGCACGTGTTCTGCACTGGGCAATCTTCTCCTCCCTGTAGACAAAAGAAACAGATGCCAGTTGCTCAGGCCTGCAGAAGCAGAAGCACCCGTGCTTATCTACTTTCTGCCTAACACCCATGATGGTAACACAACCCAATCAAGCATCCCTAAACGCTGAAAGATCAGAAAAGACCAGAAAGACCAGAAGGCCTAATAATCTAATAAGATTCTGAAGTCCATTATTCCCAGAGAAGATGATGAGCATGGCAGGACTCTTTAGTCCCAGAACAAGAGTGCATCTTCCATATACCCTCTCACAAGCCAGCACAATAAAGCCTCCACTCTGAGGTCACAGTGGTGCTTCTCACCAAATTTCAAATGTGGGGTACCAGAAGGCGCAGCACACCAGCATGTCAGCTGCAACAAACTTTCAAGCAAGAAAACATCTGGGCTATCTCAAAACATATAAAAATGATAGCAGATGGTAAAGGGTAGACAGGGCCAAGTAGGAGAAAGAGGACTCACCTCCTGTAGGTGCCCACAAACCTTCTATTTCAGGATCAGTTCCTTCAGCAGACCTGTAGCCCCTCCCTGAGAGACCCACACAGAAAACAGAGGAGACCCCTATTAAATAAGCATCATTCTTTTCGACATTACTGGGATGGTAATGATTTACACCAGCTGATAATGGACTATGGGGTGTTGGGGAGGAGGGGGAGATTATTCCTCAAAAAGAAGTCAGAAAGAAAGCCCTGTTTCTGGGCATAGTACATAAACTTCAGTGTGAGGCGTGTTTCTTACTGTTTATAAAGTATCACGTAGCTCTGTGGTTCCAAGCAACTGCTAACAGTCATCTTCTGAATGTGATTCCTTTGATATGACCCTGGCAAGAAAGAAGCCTCTCTCCTCAGAAAAGGAAATAAACGATGTGCCTGGGATGCACCAGGGATTACAAGAGAAAAAAACAAACATGAAGGCAGAAGACTGCCTCCAACTTCTGTCAGATAGAGAAATATTCAGGACCCAACAGAAGCATCTCTCCTTCAGCTCCCAGCTTCTCAAGTGTTTCTCAAATCAACATGAACAAGAGGTCCCCCAGCAGTTTCTCCAGGCCCTGTCTGAGCTCTCTCCCTGTTGGAAATTTCAGACATAAACTTAATGCCCGTATGCTGTGGGGCTACTGCAACACTCAGTGACCAAAGTCACTGGGAAGAAGTTGCTGACAGACCCTGAAAATGAAAACAGCAACACACAAGCCGCATTTGGGCAGAACAGCAGTGCTAAAAAATGAGGGTGGGATTGCCAGATACACTGGAATTCATTGGTAGCTGTGCAAGGAATTCCCTTTAGACTTCCTGAAAAATCCCAGTCTTTGGGGAAATCATAGGAGATCACTGTGCTACAAGCACATCATGGGAGGAGCTAGAAATTAAGGCAGAAAAAGCAGAAGATACATTAATGAGATGCAGGGAGGAAACGTATCATGAACTCATAGGCAGTAGATAGGGATGGAACTGCGCTTCACTATCATTGGAAAAACTGACAAGAAGAATATAGTGCAGCATGTTAGCATACCACTACCAGTTTGGCCAGTCATTTCTCACAGCATTCAAGTTTCGCCAATCATCACCACAAGATGTTCCTAAGTATCGCCTCTGCGTCCTCTCCCAATCCACTCTTTGCCAGATCATCAGGTTTCTTTAGTTTCTCAGATACACTTCAGATACCATGAATCTCAGTAGCAGAGACCTCTGGACCATCCCTTGAAATTAGGTTTGTCTGTTTGTTTATTTAAAGATGTGTTATAAAACATGCTGAAGTGTTCTTTTTTTTTTTAATTAAGCAATGTAAAAAAAGGAAACCGTGCTATCAGAAATGACTTAATAAATCTTGCTGTTAATCTCACAGAACTGCTAATTATAAGGCCATAAAACCATTCTCCTCCCACGTAGGCTAAAATAGCCTTACACATAACCAGGTACCTAAAAAGCAACTAATGCTTTATCAATTGCTTGTAGCCCATCACCATCAATATCTGCTGCCTGAACCTAGCACCCTCCTGTAAAAGGTTGGCAGAGAAATGCTTGTGCCACGCTGCCTCTCCTGACATACTGTAAGTCTCTAAGGGCTAAAAGGCAAAGCCTCAGCACTCTCCAGGGCACTTGGGAATGTTGTCTACAGCACTAATTGTACTTTTTAAAAAAAATTCAAGTAACTGTGGAAGCAGTGATTAGAGGCCAGACCAGCAGCCAAATACTTTTCACCATTTCAGCCACACCGTCTGGCCACCGGTGCAGCCCACTCCCTGCACACTTTGCCACTCAGAAGTAGCAGGGAGCAACTCACGCATCAGATGAGTCATTTTGAGAGCTGAACACACAAGAAACCTGGATTCTAGGGTGTCCCACCATCTTTGCTCCAAAGAGCCTTCTGCATTCCCTACACAGGTGTCCAAGATGACAGCACTGGCAGTTACCCTGCTGAAGGTAACTGAAAAGGCTCTGAATTGCAGAAGAGCAGCTGCCATCTCCTGATACAGCACTGACTTCAAAACAGTACTTCCTTCAAAATACCCACAACCATTTCTTGTTGGGAGAGTCCACCACCAGCACATCACCAGAGAAGAAGAGATTGCAACAACTTCTCATGATTAACTAGCTTACAGTGAGCTAGCTGCCTTTTGGGCATTCCTCACTAAGCATGCAGCTTCCTTATGGTGCCTGTGCCATGTTGCATACTGGAATCCAAAGCTCTGGCTGTGGCACCTGACCCAGGACAGTCAAACAGACCGAAGCTCAAAATTTTGCCTCCAGAAGTAAAGCAGCTGTTGTGTCCTCTTGTTGGTTCCCACCCACCATGGTGCAAAATCCTGCTCAGAGCAGATCCTGCTTCATCTGCTGCTCAAGTGTGCAGTACAGGGTGCTGATAGGAAACAGTCATTTCTCTCTTTGGCCATGCACTTCTCTTCAGCTTTAACTGTGTTGGCACCCCCAGCTTTGTTTACTCCTCCTTCTTCTGCTGACTTCATGAGCAGATCTCTGCATCTGAGCTCTGCAGATGCAAACTCCAGCTGCACAGCAAAATTTAGTTCAGTGGCACCAATCACCCAGACCTTCTTCATCACTACTGTAGTGGCAGTTATTGTTAATTTTCTGTGGGGGTAGCTTCTGACATGCAGATGTTATCATGGGTACGTATCTACACAAAGGCCTTCCTAAGGGAAATCTCCATGAGATTATTCAGGACAGAATGACTACTAGCCTGCATCTGCTCTAAAAGTCAGGAGACAGTATAGAGGCAATGAGTTCGGTAGCTCCTTTCCCTACTAGGGAAAGGACTAGGACATGCACATAGGTAAATTTGTTTGGTGTAAGCCAGAGAATCCATAAAACTGTAATTAATAGCCCAAGCTCTGGAGTCTTAATAACAAACCTCAATTAAGAAGTCCAAATCCTCAAAGGTATTCAGATGCCTAAGTTCCTTTGGTTTCAGCACTTTTGGGTATCTGGGCCTGACCTACAAAACTTCACCTGCAAGAGCAGTGCCACACTCATGGATAATACAATTGTTTCCTCCGTTGAGTTCATAAAGACTTCAGAACCAGCTTGCGTGGAAGCAGGGTGGTAGGTGGTCTTTAACAACCCTAGAACAAGCTACAAGGGTGGTCTAATTGAGAAGCATCCTTTTTTTAATATAACAGAAACACAAGTTTTTTCATTGCTGCCTGTGCTACTCTTTAAATGAATCCCACATAGACAGTTAGTTGGATCCTATGAAACAAGAAGACTACACTTGGCACCTGCTGCGTTACAGATTGTGCCTGTGAAATTGAATTTACAAGGACGAGACCGGAGAGAACAGCAAAAAACAAGGAGCTGCTGAAATTATGCATTTTCCTATATTACATTAATAATTTGTCATTAAGAGTAAGCAAAGACTGCCATGCACTTAACAGTGAACATCTCCTTCAATCAGTCTTCAATGTGGGACCTAAGCTATTCACAAAAGCAGCTTTTGGGGAGAATGCTTCTGCCATACATTGGTAATACACAAGAAATTAAACCCAGCTGACTTGCAAGTACTATTTTTGTGTATATATTTACTAGTCAATGACTAGGAAAAGGTCACATTGTGAGTGACAGGTGATATTACCAATGTAACTTCACTCTGCAGAACTGAAACACAGGCACCCTGAAAATTCACAGATTTAAAACCCCCACATCCTAAACAAAAGAAGAATAAAGATGGTTGGACAGCTGCCTGATACCTCAGCAGCAAAAGAAAGACAAGGGAAAAATGTGGACCTGCTGCTGAGTTAGGTGAGTGTGGATGATACAGAGAAGGCGGAGTTGCTGAATGCCTTGTTTGCTTGAGGCCGGCCCTCAGGAATCCCAGACTATGGAGATAGGAAACAAAGTCTGGAGAAAGAAAGACTTTCCCTTGGTTAAGGAGGATGGGGTTCAGAGATCATTTAGGCAAATTTGACAGCCGCAAAATCAAGGGCCCCAATGGGGTGCACACATGAGTACTCAGGAATCACAGACTGTGTAAGGTTAGAAGGGACATTTAGAGGTCATCTAGTCCAAATCCCCTGCAGTAAGCAGGGACATCTGCACTAGATCAGGTTGCCCAGAGACCCATCAAGCTTGACCTTGAATACCTCCATGGATGGGGCCTCCACTACCTCTCTGGGCAACCTGTTCCAGTGATCTACCACCCTTATAGTGAAGAATGTCTTCCTAATATCCAACCTAAATCTCCCCTTTTCGAGATTAAAACCATTACCCCTCGTCCTACTGCTACATGCCCTCATGAACAGTTCTTCCTCAGCTTTCATATAGGCAGCTTTCAGGTACTGGAAGGCTGCTATAAGGTCCCGCAGAGCCTTCTCTTCTCCAAGATGAAGAAGCCAAACTTTCTCAGCCTGTTTTCATAGGAGAGGGGCTCCAGTCCTTTGATTATTTTTGTGGCCTCCTTTGGACATGCTCCAACTGGTCCACGTCTTTTTTGTGTTGAGGGCTCCAAAGCTGGACTCGGTACTCCAGGTGAGGTCTCACCAGAGCAGAGCAGAGCAGAGTCACCTCTCTCGATCTGCTGGCCACACTTCCTTTGATTCAGCCCAGGATGCAGTTGGCCTTCTGGGATGCAGGTGCACATTGGTGGCTTGTGCCCAGCTTCTCATCCATAAGTACTCCCAAGGCCTTTCCCTCAGGGGTGGTTTCAAGCACATCATCTCCTGAGCCATATGATTAACAGGGATTGTCTCAATCCAGGTGCTGAACCATTCACTTGGCTTTGTTGAACCACCTGAGCCCAGTTCTTCAGCCTGTCCAGGTCCCTCTGGATGGCATCCCATCCCTCTGGCATATTAACCTCACCACTCATCTTGGTGTCACCAGCAAATTTGCTGAGGGTGCAATCAATCCCACTGTCAATATCATTAATAACGATACTAAACAGCACCAGTCCAAGCACAGGCGCTTGAGGAACTCCACTTGTCACTGGACTTGGAGCCACTGACCATGACCCTCAGGATGTGACCATCTAGCCAATTCCTTACTCACTGAGCAGTCCACCCACCAAATCCATATCTCTCCAACTTAGAGAGAAGGATGTTGTGGGGGCCATGCCAAAAGCCTTGCAGAAATCCAGATAGATGACATCGTAGCTCTTCTCTTGTCCAATAATGGAGTTACTCCATTGAGGGAAGACATTAGATTGGTCAGGAAGGACTTGCCCCTAGTAAAGGCACACTGGCTGTCTTGAAGCACCTCCCTGTCCTCCATGTGCCTCAGCATAGCTCCTAGGAGGATCTGTTCCATGATCTTCCCAGGTACAGAGGTGAGACTGACAGGTCGGTAGTTCCCAGGGTCCTCTTTCCTGCCCTTTCTAAAAGTAGCCGTGAGGTTTCCTCTCTTCCAGTCACCAGGGACTTCACCTGACCACCATGACTTTTCAGATATCATGGCTTGGCAACTACATCAGCCAATTCCTTCAGGACTCTGGGATGCATCTCATCAGTTCCTATGGACCTGTGTATGCTCAGGTTCCTCAAATGGTCATGAACCTTATCTTCACTTAAAGTGGGAGAGACTGTATCTCCCCAGTCCCCATCTTGCACACCCTCAACTCAAGAGCAGTGAGAAGAGAGGTCACCAGTTAAGACTGAGGCAAAAAGTTGTTGAGAACCTCGTCCTTTTCCTCATCTGTTGTCACCAGGTCACTGCTGTCACTCACTGGGGGAGGGCAGGGGGGATACCCTTTCTTTAACCTTCCTTTTCTGGTTCATGTACCTGTAGAATCCCTCCTTGTTTTTCTTGGCATCCCTTGCCAAGTTCAGCTCCAAGCACACTTTGGCCATCCTGACCTCATCCCTACCCAGCCGGGCAGCATCCCTGTACTTTTCCCAGGATACCTGTCCCCACTTCTACTGCCTGTATAGTTCCAGGAAGCTTGCAGATGATATTGCTAAGCCACTTGCCACCATCTTTGAAAGGTCATTGAGAACATGAGAGGTGCCTGAGGACTGGAGCAAAACCAATGTTACTCCAGACTTAAAAAAGGGCAAGAAGAGGACCTAGGAAACTACAGGCCAGTCAGCCTCACCTCTATCCCTGGAAAGGTGATGGAACAGCTTCTTCTGGATGTCATCTCCAGGCATGTGGAGGAAAAGATTATGGAGAATGGTCAACATGGAATCACCAAGGGGAAATAGTGCTTGGTGAAGCCTTCAGTGACAGTATAACTGGCTGGGTAGACAAAGGGAGAACAGTGCATGTCGTTTACCCCAAATTCAGTGAGGCTTTTGACACTGACTCCCGTAACATCCTCATAGGTAAACTTAGGAAACGTGAGTTAGATGAGGGGACAGTGATCACGGTTGAATAAGAACTGGCTGAATTGTAGAGCCCAGAGAGTTGTGATAAGTGGTACGGAGTCTAGCTGGAGCCTGTAGCCAGTGGTGTGCCCCAAGGGTCATTACTGGGTCCAGTCTTCTTCAACATATTCATCATTGACCTGGACCAGCAAGTTTGCTGGTGATACAAAACTGAGAGGAATGGCAGAGGAATGGCCAACACATCAGAAGGCTGCGCTGCATTCAGTGAGACCTAGACTGGCTAAGGAGTTGGGCTGAGGAACCATATGAAGTTCAACAAAGGCAAGCGTACAGTCCTGCACCTAGGGAAGAATCACCCCAGGCACCAGTACAGCTTAGAAGTTGGCCTGCTGGATCTGCACTTACAAATACCCTGAAGGGTGGCTGTCTAGGGAATGGGGCTAAACTCTACTCAATGGTGTCAGTGACAGTACAAGGTGCAATGGGCACAAACTGGAATTTAGGAAGTTCTGTCTGAACACAAGGAAAAATTCCTTCGCTCTGAGGGTGGCAGAGCACTGGCACAGGCTGCCCAGAGATCCTGTGGGTTCTGACGATATTAAAAACACACCTGGACATGCTCCTATACAACATGTAGAATGTGGGTGCACATGTGTAACATGGATGGAGAAGATAACTGCCTCTGTCTGTGTAAATTGGCTCCTCTTGTAGACCAGCCAAATGGTCACTGACACGGTCAGAATAAAAAATGAATGAAGCGTGGAACTAAAATACGTAGCACCATGTAACACTGCATGGCGTAGCGCCAGGCCTGACCACAACATACCAGTGTCTGGAGTCATGCCATACACCAAAAGCAGCCCAGTGCAAGGGAATTAAATCCATGCTTTAAAGAAATAATTAAGAAATTTAAAAGATCATTAGATTACAACACCCACCCCCACCCTCCCCCCCAAAAAAACAACCCACCACAAAAACCAACCCAACAGACAGGGGCAACCAAACCCCAGCCTTCACTACAGAAGCTTCGATCCGCGTATGGCGCAGCCGGATCCGGGTCCGGTGGCGGGTCCGGTGGCGCTGCCTGCCCGCCGGAGCCCCGCCGAGCTGCTCCCAGCTCTTCGCGGGGTCGCTGCCCGCAGCACGTGCCGGCAGGCGGGACGCGGCAACCCCGCAAAGGGGCGCAGGGTACCCCCCGGGCACACAGACCTCCGGTGCTCGCAGAGCGCTCGGCAAGCAGCGCTTCGCCCAGCGGCCGAGCCGCGGCGCAGGCACAAAGGGAGCGGGCAGCCCAAGCGGCGTCCGCTCCCGCCGCTCGCGGCTCCTCCCGCTTGCAACACAGCGCGGCGGCGGGCGGGGCGGGGCGGTGCCGGGTGGGGGGCGGAGGGGGGGAGGTGGCCCGCTTCCTCGCTGCAGGAACGGCGGGGAGGTGCGCGGCGGCCGCGCCCCCACCCCCGTGCCCCCTCCGCCCCCGGCGCCTCCCGCAGGGCGGCCCGGTCGGATCGGGTCCGGGCCCGGGACGGCGCCCTGCCTCGGGGACGACCGGGCGGTGGCAGCGGCGGGCGCGCGCCACCTGCAGGCGGGCGCGGGGCGGCGGCGCGGCCACGTGGGTCCGCCCGGGCCGGGCGCGCCCGCGCTTTCCCGCACCCGCCCCCCCGCCGCCCCTCCCACCTTCGCCCCTCCCGCCCCCTTAGTCCCCTTCCTCTTCGTCCCCCGGTAGCCGCGGGCCCCGTGGTCCCGCGGGGGGAGGTGTGGAATGCCGCAGGTTTTCCCGAGGAGCTGCCGTGCGGAAAGGCCGGGGGTGGGGGGGAGGGGCTGGGAACACACCCCCTTTCCCAATCGCCCTGCAAGTTTCCCCTCGGTTCCCAGCCCAAAACTTCTCGTAGCGCTTCACATCTTTGTTAAGGCTCGGCCGGGCCATGCTTTCACGCGCGCTGGGCTGCCGGCTCCCGCAGCCCCGGCCCCCGCCTCTCCTTGTCTGAAAGAAACGCGCGGTGCCCTTCCCGCCGGAGCCGCCCGGGTGCCCAGTCCAGCGGGGCTGCCAGTTTAGGGGCGCCGCCGCCGCCCAGGGTTCCCAGAGCTCTGCGGAGCGGCGCTCCCGCGGGGGGCGGCCTCAAACGTGGGGACCTCCGTTTCACCGTCTGCGGTCAGGTCAGCCTGTACTCAAGAGGCCAAGCTGGCACCAGTTGTACTCTGAACACTTCGGTTTGATCGGGTTCGGATGTACTTTACATGTAAACTGCATATATATATATATATATATATATATATATATTTCATAAATAAAGTGTAAAAGTGAGGAAAATAAAAGTAAATCACAGAATCACAAGGTTGGAAAAGACCTTGTAAGATCATCAAGCCCAACCATTCACATCCTAAACTAAACCATATCCCTAAGTACCTGATCTACCCTTTTTTTGAACACATCCAGGGAAGGTGACTCAACCACCTCCCTGGGCAGCCTGTTCCAGGCCCTGACAACTCTTTCAGTAAAAAATGTTTTTCTAATGTCCAATCTAAACCTGCCCTGGCACAGCTTCATGCCATTCCCCCTTGTCCTATCACCTGGCTGAAGAGACGATCACCTATCTCTCTATGGTACATGCCGCTCATCTGAAATTCCAGCACACGGTGATTTCTAAAAGTCAAACATTTTTTATATAAAGTGTACATATATATATATATATATATTTGTTTGTCTTTGAAAACTAACAGCTCTGAGCTTCAAAGCAAATAAAAGCCCTGAAGCCATCTATATTGTCTGTATAGATGGGCACAAAAAATGGTTCTATGGCACACAGTTTGCCATCCAGAAATTACTTTTTTGGGGGGGGAGGGGGGAGGAGAGCGTGTAAAGTTAATTAAAAAACCCCAAATTCTGCAAAATGAAACCAAAGAAGACAAGAGCTCAGCATGGGAAATGTAGCCGAGCAAGTTATTTCTCACCAAGCCCATTGCCAATTGTTAGATGGGACTTAAACAAAGTTGGGTTTTTTTTAGGTTTAATCCAGAACCATGTAAGAGGATTCACAGAGAAGTATCTGTGCTCCAGAGTGCCACTTGTTTTATATCAGGACAACACTTACAACTATCGACAATTGCTGTGTTAGAGCATATCCTTAATATCAAGAGGTAATGGGGAAATTATTTCTGATGGTATCCATCTTTTGAGATCTTTATTACACGGTTTCTTCTTAAAAATCTGTACCATGTCATAATACATCCCCATGCAGAAAGATTTATGTAAACAATTCTGTCGTGTTGCCACCTGCACTGAAGGAGCTGATAACCCACCTGTACTTGATTCCCCTCCGGGTATGACAGAACAGATGGGTTCTTTCGATGTTCAGTTCCAGGTGGTTACCTAAGGATGGCAGTAGCATGGCCAAGGCATTCCAATATTGTCCTCCATCTTCCATACTTTCTGAGATTTCTGGTGAAAATGTAGGGCCAGGTATGGCCAGCGCCCACTATCAGTAACAAGAATTCCACAAAGCTCTCGCTACTTTGGAATAACTTTAAAAGCACAGGGAAGTACTGCAGCAGGTATGTGCACATTTGTATCTTCTGAATTCTTACAGCATACACACTTCGGTGTCTTGGAAATGTGGGACTAAAAAGGGCTCCCCTCGGCTCGCTAATAAGAGTCCTTATTATTGTAGGTAACTGCATCTTACGGTTCCCTTCCTAAACATTTCAAGCTCTACCTTAAACTGAATTAGTTTCCTCAGACTTACAATTTATGTGGGTGGGGAGTGACCAGAGTATAAAGATACAAATGCTGATTTCTGATAGGGAAAGTCTAGAGAAAAGTGACTGAAAAGGAAGATTTTTAGTAACAGAAAACATTATGAAAGTACCTCTGGCAGTACTTTTTTGTTTGTTTTTTTTTTTTACTTCTTTGGAACGGTGTCTTGGTCCATGACACAACCCCCCTAATATGATGTTAGTAACCTACTGCAGAATTGTTCTGGCCATCAGGTTGTCCACAGACACTTCCTGGCTTCAGCGCTAATTTAGGGTACATGTTGCTAGATGGACATCTTCCACTGATTCTAGGAGACCTGACATCTGAGCTGAGAAGCTGAGAAGCGCTGAAAAACAACTGAATTCATGTACAGAGTATAACAATCACCTGGGTCACTAGGAGTTAATTAAGCCTGGTACTTAGAAAGCCAAGACTAAGGTAAATGGTACATGCCGCTCATCTGAAATCCCAGTACACAGTAATTTCTAAAAATCAAGTGTCATATCCACAGAGATATTAAGTGACTGCCTTCCATTTATCAATCAGTTAGTGGGAGTTTGAGGATCAAAAGAAACTTGCAGACAGGTTCCTATTCACAGCCCCAGGGCATTGCAGGGAAAGTAGCCTCAGCGTGCACAAAAATCCTTGACTTCTACCCTGATAACTGAGGGACATATGCCAAAGCCATCATCTGCAGAACAAAATACTGATGGAGAAGCCAAAGTCTCAGGCTTCCCAGGGACATCTTCCAAGAAGATCCTGTTACTGATGATAATTGATGGCACTTTCAGCTGATTGGAGCCAGAAGTAGCTGTGGGGCAGGAGGAGATAGTGCGAGAGGAAGGAAGGCTGGGTAGCATAGGCGTTGTTGCAGTTAACTTCTAGCATAGCTGTGACAGCAAAAACCTTAATTTCTTCAGGTGCTTATGTGTTAGGGGTCTGCATTAGCTGGTGGGCAAGTGCAGGTTGGAAAAGAAGTACATGAATGCAGTAGTGGTGTGAATATTCTTTAAAAGTCCCAACAAAGGCATAAACATTGTGAATTTTACACGTCAGTTTTACACGTGGGTCTTGGCTAGGTAAACGAGTCCAGGACTAGTGTACCACCCCACCACAACAACTAAGTCAAAATACACGCCTCTGTTTACAAAGGGAAAAGTATATCTGACTTACACTGCATGGGAAATACTGTCAGCATTATGTACAGCTCCGCCACGTTTGTGGCAGACCTTGCAGCCTAGCCGAGTGCCAGAATGCATGACCTAATGGTTTTCGCAGTGTACGTGGTCTCATATTTTATTTGGTGATGAATACTTGCCATGAAGTGTTTGTGGAGACAAAAAGAATAAAGCAAGAGTGGTATTCCTGTTGTTTGCCAAGGATAATACCACAATATTTGTTTATGTAGTTTGCCAAAAATATCAAGTATCACAATATACAGGCATCAGGCCACATTTATCTGTTACTGACACCATCTACCCAGCTGAAAGCAGCTGAAGCAATCATTTGGTCCTCAATTTTAAATATTTCAAGAAATACAGGGTATCTCTTTCTGATTTTTAAGTCAAATTCTCTTTGCATACATATATATTATACATTGCACATAGACACTTAACTCTTGCAGGATACAACATGAACAACCATTCCAAAGAGAATGACACAAAGCCAAAGCCTCCTCTAATTAAAGTTAACAAGGAAATATAACCAGTACCTAAACTGAATGCGTTCACGAACACATGCAAATCAAAGTGACATAACAGCAGTAGAAAGTTACTTTCACTATTCTCCATCTTCCCTGCGATCACCCAGCCTTGTCAGCTGAATTATAAATGAGCTTTGTGACACAGACATATTTTAAGTTTGTTTACCTTGATTTAGTTATTGGTTGTTTGGGTTTCGGGTTCTTTTTTAAATAAATAGGGGAGGAGAAGGATGACTGCAAAACAAAACCCCAAATTTGAACAATACCTCAGGAAAATTTGTACGACATAATCCAAGCTTAAATATTTTGATCCTTTTTTACCTCTTTTAATAGAAAGCCAGAAGGAATCAAGCTCCTAGGTACAATTTCTGAGCAACTTTGGACCTAAACTGAGATTTTGTGACTGGACGTTGCCCCCAACGAGTTCCCAGATGAAGTACTACCACACTTATAGGAAAGGTGTTTTTATACCCCAGCCCAGATTGTGGAACTGAAAATTACAAGGACCAGGAGGAATAAGTAGTGTTAAAAATTGTAAATAAGATCAATGCATTTCAAATTAGATTCTGGTAGAATATAAAACAGTGAAGGTGAAATATCATTTGCAATAGAAAAGCAGAAAGAAATGAGAGAAAACCTGAATAACAAGCAATGGGATAATCACATCGACACATAGCTGTATGCTGTAGAGGGTGAAATGATTCAAAGGATCATAGTTGAGCAGTAATGATGTAAGGTCCACTTTGCTGAAGCCAGTGAAGATGTTGCTGCTGATTTTACCAAGATAAGGATTATACAACTCAAGAGTTTGAAGGCCAAGTGCCAAATATCTTTAAACTGATAACAGTGGGAAAAAAAAAAAGATCTCTTGTGCATATAAATCACCTTGACTTCAAGGACTTTGGATTAATTTTGCCCGCCTGCTTCAGCTGGGGATTCGGTTCTGAGTGGACAAAATGACTGTGGGAAAATGTGTTGTGAGAAAAAGAACTCATGATGGAACAGTTTTAATTGTATTGTACTTAATTAAACTGAATATTTCTTACTGATGCTGAGTAATATTTTCTCACATGGAAACTAGTGTCATGAACAATGTCTCTCCACAAAGAGAGACTTCTGAATTTCATCATATCTAAAAGGGAGATTCAAGAGATGCTTCTGGGCTCCAGATGAACACTTGGAAGTGATAGGGAACCCTCTGTGTCCACTGAAGATTTATTCCTGAAATTAACCTCTTCCCTTTTTCAGCTGTGTACCTTAGGAACAGCACAGACCTCCCTCCCGGGGCTTTGCCATCAGGATGTCCTTCCCACCAACCACAGCTTGGGCTTCCCTTGAACAAAATATTTGGGCTTGAAGTCCTAAAATCCGTTCCGCTCCCAATTCCTTGACATATTTTCCAATGCTCATAAACTATAAATAGAGACAGATGGAGTGAAAAATAGACACGCATTCCCTTGAAACCTTTTGGGCCAGAAGAACTTTCTGGATAGGAAGCAATGGAAGAATGATAACTATTTTGCTTTTAAAAACCTTTGAGTTGTTCCTCCTAAGTAAGGCCAGCTGATGTGTAAGGCAGTCAGCTATTTTAGTACTGTCCTGGAATTGGCCAAGGAGTTGCTGAAATACTAATTCCTTTTGACAGAAGCCCTGTAAGTCAACTGCAGACAATTACCTCTGTAACTTCCCAAAAGACAGACTTCCACCATGGCAAGTTTTGTATACATACAGGAAGGCACAGAGAAGGTGACTGTTGCTTGTGTAACATAGCAGTTCGAGGGAGGTACGATGGCTCCTGGAGACAGGATCTCACATTTTCACATCCAGATCCCATTGTCAGGGGGGAGACTGGTTTTGAATATGTGGTGGGGGAGAATTATTTCAAGGACTGGACACTTGCCCTGTAGAATATCTCTGATCTCTGGCTATGATTCACCTAGATCTGATAGTGCAGATTTCTATCCCCCATCAAATTTCAGTGAGAGAAACAGAACTTCTGCATGAATATATGGTTGGAGGCAGATAGATTGTATTTTAGCTAGCAAAGCTGCTCTGTGAAAGCTAAATTGTAATTTATAAACAAGTTATATGAAATCTAAATTATATTTAAGTCTCAATTCTAATGCAAACCTCTTCCTTGTTATTAGCAGTTAACCAAGCATGCAAATCACCTACTGAGTTTCCTACTGAAGTAACGAACAAATGCAGGAGCTGAAATGCAAGGGGTTTCTTCCACGAAACAGGACCTCCATGTTTTTTGGTAATCCTATTTTCCTAGTTTTGGAAAAGAAAATAAAAACCTGACAGCTTTTGGACTGGGTCATCATTGCCAACTTGAACTAACACGGCTCCTTTAAAGCAAATACTCTGTTTTGGAAAACAAATTTAAGAATCAGTGCCTACTGTTACCAAAAGAAGCAATAAATCCTACAGAACATTGATAGATCCCATGACCCTTTCAGATGGGTCGGGAAGTACTTCTGAATTAGCATACACATGACCCTGCACATACCCACTTGCTTTCAAACCAGGGCAGCAGTTACGGATGCAAGAAGTACGTTTATGCGACTGGACAGATTGTTAAGTTGGACCCTAAGTACCCACTAGTTTTCTGTTACACTTCTACTCCCTCGATTGCTTGGCATGCATGGTACCACTGCCATCTCTGCCGTCTCTGTCATCGCTGTCTAGACAGCCGGCCAGCCTTTCAAATTCGGCACCCATGCAGGACGCTACCATACCTTTTACCAGCAGATGTCTCTCAGGCTGTGCAGAAGCGCAGCCCGAAAGCCTGCCTGGTAGGACAGAAAGGAAACTGAACAGCTATAGGCCCTGACACAATTCCAGGATGTGACATACGGAAATTTTAATGAACGGCTGCATATAAAAAAGTGTTAGGGGAGAGTCTAGTTAGTTCAACACATCTTTTACTTGTTTGCATCATCACCACTTATTTGCAATGTCCTTCACAATTGCTTGTGGTCAGACAAGTTAAAAAGCTAAACCAAGTTCTCTTCTGTTTTCAGGGCTGGTAGGGACACCTCAGTGTTGCTTGGAGTACATTGCTTTGTCAGTTGTACTGCCCATACACCAGGCAAGGCTGGAAATGCCTGGACTAGTACATGTAGTCTCAGAGCCATAGGAACAATCTAGGAAGACCCCAGAGTGTGACAGAAAGCACAGTAATAAGGCAGAACAGATGAGAAACTAGAGACAATCAAGCGGGGGGGTTTCTAATATATTTTCAAATATGAACGTTGAAAGACATCGTCAAGGCTGTGTGCACAGAGAGCGCAGTGATGCAGCACCAACAAGGAGAAACACTGCTTAGACAAGGAACCAAGCTGCAAACTCTTCTTCCCCTTGAGGGACTGGGATACTGGGACAGTTACTGGAACCACAGAGCCAAGAGTGGAGATCACCTTCCTAAATGAAGAGAGCACCTTAGTCGTGTATTGCACGACCTCAAGCTCCACCTCTTCTCTACACAGGTCTTACACAGTTCAGAGGGCATGTGTACCATCTCTCTTGCTTCTCAGGAAAGTTCATACCTTGGCAATCATAACTTCAGTTTCTAAGGGATGAGAGTGCTCAGCTGTGGAGGTGAGCACTGGAAGACAAGTTGTTTGTCACTGCAGATGGAGTAGCGCTCCGTAGATAACACTTCACACATTCTGGTCCATGGTGTCCTAATTAAGGATTACAAGTGTACCTGTGCTAGTGTAGTACCTTCTGTCCCGGGTAATTGACTTTCTTGGTCTCTTTCATCAGAGTTGTAATCATGCCACACAAAACCTATACACCTGTCATCTACACACTGATGTTCAGGTTCACATCTCTCTCATTTGACATCAAGATGGCTCCTCCATTCTGTTGTGTGCTAACCCACTCACGGCTTTGCTTTCTCCTACCTTTTGTACCTGTCTCCCATATTCTGCAGGGTGCCACCCAGTGATGTCCTGAGCTGTTAGAGTTCCTAAGCCTCAATGTCTCACAGGCAAAGTATGTCATTCTTTTTAAAAATAATTATGATGCTGTTACTTCATAATGTGGATGTCAAAGGAGATAAAGGAAAATAACCATGGGAAGGTGGAAAGAATAGTTTATTTTAGCAGGCAATTAAAAATCTACCAGTCAGACTGTGGACAAAGGGTTGCCATGGCTTAAGAAGCTACAGCTCATCAGTCGAAACACATTCAACTAGGCAAGCTGCAAATACAATCCAGAACAGGTTAGTTTAATCTATTTTTGGTTAAAGACTGTCTTAGATGATGAGAGTGAAGGGAGGGAGAAGGTAAAATGAGAACAGTTGTATGTGTTCATAAAAGTAGTGTGGCTTTATTATTTCTATATTTTATTATTGTTGTTTATACCAGCAGAGAAAATGTTAAGAATGCCTATTCCATAGAAAGAGGAAGACTTTCAAAAGGACGCTTAGGCATCCAGCTTTGGCCCATGTCACTAGGAATTGTGGATGTCATTTCCCACTGTGCTCCTTCCCTCTCCAAATCCCTATGAGTAGCAAGATGTTCACAATAAATTGGAGCCAGGAATTGCTACAGCAAGGCCTATGCTCCAGCTGGATCCTCAGCACATCCATATGGGCTTGTAAATACATGTTGGAAAAGCCCTAAATAGAGCACTTACAAGACAGAATGCAGCCACTCAAAGAAGACTTCATGGGTGAGGAAATAAAGCCTTGAAAATGTGCCCAAACATACATGTATAGAAGAGACTGTAACGGCTCCAGAGTGCCATCCTTCCACTTTCCCAAATCATTTCTAAAAGCAGAGGCACATGCAAACCCAGAACCCAGCATTTCTCCTCACCTGACTAAGAGCCAAGGACAGACAATACGCTCTGCACTAGATCTCCAGGTCAAGATTATGAAAGCCCCTTTGGAAATTTGCACACCCACGGGGAATAAAACATTGTATGCACTCAGCATCTTTCCAAGCATCTTCTGTTAAGTGTCCAGGCTAAAGCTTTAAATGACGTATCTAGAGCCTTCAGTGCACTGCCAATGCCTGATCGCACAGAGCTGGAAATGGGATCTGCATTTTCTGATCTTGCTATTTATAACACATCTTAAATGTTTTTGGGGCACATGGGGACATTTTTTTCTTTTTTTTCTTTTTTTTTTTTTTTTCTGTGGGAATGCCATCACAGTCAGTGACAATCCTACCAAAAGAGATTTCTATTCAAGCTTTCTCATGGTTTATCTGTAATTTCCTTGTTGGAGAGCTTTGGAAGTAACAGCAAAGCTGTTTACGGCAAGGTCTCCAGACCATTCAACAATAGCACTCAGGCTACTACACAGGTTACACGGGCGGTGCCTGACCCACCCATTTCATGCTGAACAGCCCTGCATATGTTGGCCATATGAAAAAGCACACTTTTGTGTGAAAAGAAACACAGGATGCAGCAAAACCTCTACACACCCACTAGCCAGTCATAATAATATGAGGCAAAGTAACACCAGGCAAGTAAAGGAGAGGTTTGTAGCACTCTTCATAGTTCAGATTCATAGCAATATAAATCTTAGAAGACGTAAGGTACTCTAATTAGATCCAAGAGAGCCGTGGAGGGTGACCCCTGGCTTTTTGCTGTTCACACCCAGGCTGACCTTCATGTTCAGCTAATGCCAACAGCAGCTCCCAGCCCTAACTCCACAGGAAGATGGTTCGCAAATTTTATCGCTCTTCATATCACACAAGTCACAGTCCTGACAACCATGAGGTAATACCTTTGAGTGCAGCACCACAGAACAAAGAATAAGAAAACTTGCCTTCCTCTGCTGCAGATGTTCCTTCTGCTGGCTGAGGTTTCAACACCAAGGTAAAAGCTTAGCGCTGCATCCATGGCAGTTTCAACACTTTCCCTATTTTACTTTGTCTTTCAAGAGTGTTTGTGTTTCCATAATACCAACCACAAGGCAGGTAAACAAATGCTTTCCCCACTTGCATGAGATGCTCAGTTCTTTAAAATGAGAAGTAGAATGGCATGAGTTCATACAAGTTAAAAAAATCAATATCCTCTCACTATTAATAGCGCTATGGGATAGGCTTAAATGGATACTTTTACCATCATCTTAACATTGGACGGGAAAGAGGATAGGACTTCTGTAAAGAAGACTAAAGCTTTTTCTTTTTTTCAGCCTGAAGCTTTTTGAAGCCCTCCAACATGAGAACAATGCTTATTTAACTGTGGCTTACATCAGAAAATTAAAAAAAACCAACCAACTCTTATGACCATGTTATTGAAATAAAGCTCTTTGTCTGCAACCTAAAGAATGAAGACAAGTGATCAGCAGTATTACCACATGACCACAACCTGAAAAGGTAAGAATTTTTGCCATGACTACCCAAGATCTCAAATACTGTGTTATCACAGAAAGTTTCCAGCTGTAGTATGGTTATTCTTTCAAAAACATACTTTTCTTAAGAAAAGATGGATGCGTTTTGCACAGAGCAGATACTTGCTGAAAATATTTATTAATCTCAAAATCTGCTTTCTGAATGAAATGAGAGCTTCAAAGAAAATTTTCCGTCAATACCTAAGCAAATGGATAGAATGCAACTGAAGAGATTACTGTTTCCCAAAACCTATTAAATTTCTTGAAGCTTTTTACATTTCCTCATGATTAATTAAACATAATTTCCCCATAAATAATAGTAGCTGTGATTAAAATAAAGGAGAAGATCATTTTCACATAACAAAATCAGGGTGGGTTTTTTTAAGAAAAATAGTTTTATTGGTTTTCTTTGTTACCTGGAATTAAAAACAATACAATTGTCTTGCAAAAATATGTTTCCTTTCAGTCAAACCCATTTTCAGCTGGAAAAAAGCCTTCAACAAAACAGCCGTGCTCGGTACTCATAGTAATAATTCACACATCAAGAATACCCTTTCACCTGGGCTCCTGAAAGCATTCTGCAATTAACAGAATGAACTGCACAGAAACAAAAGAATTACTTCTGTTTTGTAAGAGAGGAAACACTAAGAAAGCAAGGGCCCACTTTTCAGAAGCAAAAGTATAAACATTACTACTGCAATATGGGATCAGGTCTCTGTAACCCAGTAGCTTCTTGTTTGCCTGGCAGAGGAAACACCATGGTCATGGAAGATGGGTTTCTAGGGTGAAGCCGATCCTTCATGCGCCAGATGTGCTGATCCACGTAATTGCACAGATGCTGTCATTTCCAAGGAATGTCAGCTGTGAAATTTTTGGTGCAAAGAGACTGTCTGTACCTTTCACTGGCCGACAGGGTCTGCCAAGAGTAGATATAGATGTCTAGAGAAAAATCCGTGAATAGGCCAGGCATGTACTAAGCAATGTACCCATAACACTCCTCCAGTGCCTGACAGAACACTGTGAGGCATGCCTGAGTCAGAACTGGTCTCTAACTGCTTTCCATTTCTAGTATTTCTATCTGATACAATGAGTCCCGCAGCTTAATTATACATTCTGAATTGCTACTTAAGTAGTAACTCTTTTTGGTTCTCTCAGTGTTCAGTACCTACCAGTTTCCCTTGAAGCTGCTATATTATGCAAAAATCATTCCATGTGCATCAAGTTCAAATTTGAGTTTACAGACCTTTGCGATAGCCCGTGTTTGCCTCTCTCTTCTCTATCAGTCTTGATTTACTGCACCAGTCACTCTCTGTGCCAAAAATTACACACAATTTTTATAACTTTTCTTGCTATTTCCTTTCACCATAAATAAGATCTAGTTACCATATGTCCTGGGTTTGGCTAGGGTAGAAATTGTCTTCCTAGCAGCTGGTGTAGTGCCATGTTTGGGAGTCAGGATGAGAGCAGTTTTGATAACACGCTGATGTTTTAGTTGTTGCCAAGCAGTCAGGGATTTTTCAGCTTCTCACACTGCCCTGCTAACAAGAAGGCAAGGGGCACCCAGGAGGCTGGGAGGGGACACAGCCAGGACAGCTGACCCAAACTGGTCAATGGGGCCATTCCATACCATTACATTATGCTCAGCAGAAACGGGGGCTCTTGGGGTAGGAGCACATGGCTCTGGGATGTGTAGCTAGGGGACAGTCTGGTTTTGGAATGGCTCTGAGCTGTATGGTCTGAGCTGTGTGGTTCAGTGAGAAACTCCATTGTGTATCACTAGTTTTGTACATTTTGCTTTAAAGTCCTGTTATTGTTATTTCTCCCTGCCTTTGCTGTCCCAGTGAACTGCCCTTATCCCAACCCACAAGGCTTGCCTTTTTCTCCCCTTTTTTTCTTTTCCCCTGCCTCCTGCTTCTTTTTTCCCTGTGAGGGGGGAAGCAAGAGAGTGGCTGTGGTCCTCAGCCTTGGGGACTGAACCGTGACACCACGCTAGTCTGATGCCTCTGGAGGAGCAATAAGAAGCTCCATAGTGGCCATGCTAGAGGTGGTTAAATTCTGTTTTGCCTGACATGATTACTTACTGTGTACTGTGAAACAATTATGCCTTTTATTATCTTGTTTAACGCCCTCATTTATTCTTTTCTGACATTAGTGAACTGCTTAGACATAATCCCACTCTTCTCCACATCATTTCAGCCTAGGTTAAAAAAAAAATAAAAAATCAACACTGTTTAAAGATATCAGAAGCACATCTCATTAATAACTTGAAATGCCTGATCACATTCTTGTAGTTCATGCTGCAAACATATCCCCAGGGGTCTTACCCAGCTTGACCTTCTTAATCATTGCTTTTCCTTACAGCATTGATGTTCTAATTTCATAGACATCCACATAGACCAGCTACAGACTCAGAAACACAGCATGTAACCTCTTAGGTCAGCAACAATATGGTTGTAGTAGTGTTAGAACCATATTCCTAGCTTATTTCTGACAGCAGGCTGTGTTTCCCCCTCTTGCTATAGTAATAGCACATGGTATAGCATTTCCAGTAGTTCATCCACTTTGTCCTGACTCCTTGTGCGTTTGCTTCAGTTTGGTCCAAAGCTCCTTAACCTTGTGCTCCATTCAGTTTGCATTTGAGGACAAGAACACATATCTAGCAATGCACAATTTGGAAACTTGCTTCCTGTGTCTGTATACAGTGACTTCTCTCAATGCCAATGCATGGTTTTGTTTCCTGAAATTTCTCTGCTTAAATATAGCCTTTCAGCACTAAATCTTTGTTAGTTTTTGACAAACTCTTCAGCATTTGGCATCTGTATCTTCTTACTTAGTAGATAATAGCATTGAAAGTTTTGTGGGGTTTTTTTAAACAGCCTTTGTGTTTCATCTTCTTCTAAACTCAAATATGATCCAACTCCTGCCAATCACACTCACATAAAGCTTCAGTCTGGAATAAGCATGAGATTTTGCTAAAGATAAGGGAATGAAAAAATTATCTAAACATTTAATTTCTAAGAAGCTATTCTTTTGGCAAGACAGTTCTAAACCAACATCAGCTACAAGACATCTGGAATTTGCTTGGGAGAGATGGATTCAGAATAATCTGACCTGATCCTGAACTTTTTGATCCAGAAGGTCCAGTATAAAAATAAATCTTATGTGTACGTGCTACAGGATACCCAAATTAACAGAATGTCAATCTTCAGAACCATGCAACACTGATTCAAAACATGGATAGAAATTTGGCAATGAGGTCATCAGCTCTCCTTTGCCTATTATCAGACTTTGAAGCCTAAACTGATTTTGAAAATCCACAAACCCCGTAGAAGAGGCTATTGTTGACAGGGCAATTCACTGCTGATCATTCTTCTTGATACGATGGTTCTCAGCACCAATGGTGGGGTCTGCTATGAGCTAAACATATCATATGAGCTCCCTCTCCTTGATTTCAGCTGCTATACTGAATTAAAGTGGTCTGTAAATATACTGAATAATTGGATTTGAGCCAAAGAACATGCCTCAACTAATACAAAGGCACCTGCTCAGAAAGATGGGTCTCTGTCCCATGCTCCGTTCTTTCCTTCAGCTCAATTTGCAAATATCAAGTAGAGCAGTAACCCTCTCTCCTGTTGAGCTAGAAAGCAACACCAGAGGAAAAATCACCTCCTTCACAAGACAACAGCTCACTTTGGGAGATTCAGAAGCAAGCTTTGGTACATGATGGGTGACTGGTAAGAAGAGAAGTGTTTATACTTTTGAACTACAGAAGTCACTTCTGTGAGACAGAAGTTGCCACAGAATTACATTCTCTCCAATACAAAACACATTTCTTCACCTTGGATTTTTCTGACATTCTGCTCTGACAATAAAAGAATCATATAAATTTATGTCTTCAACTTTCTCAGCATAATTTTCTTGTTAAAAGCCTTGAAGGTATACTCAAATTCAACTGACAGCCACTCAAAAATACTTCCATATAATTCCATAAACATCCCAGGATGATAAACTGATGTAACTTTGAGAAAGCAGAATATGTGCCAAAGAGCTTTGGATCAAAAAAATCTTTCAGTGATTTTGCTCCAAATTTGGCCCAAAAAAAGACCACCACCACCACCAAAAATCTGTAAAACTATTTAATCCAGCCTTGATACTCACCAGTCTTCTTTTAAGGGAAAGAAAAATTCTGACCAAACTAAAGGTAAGACTGATTGAAGTGACTAAGAGGAGCAATTTGTCTAAAATGTATTGTCATAAACTTTCAGCCAAAGACAAAAACATGTTTCTTGCTTTTAGGGTACTTTCATGTGAACTATGTGTCACTGGTCTATCAGCTTCTGGGTCAGTATGGCTGTCTGAACCACCTTGACAGCATAAAATCACAAATCAGAGACAGGTTTGGGTTGGAAGAGACCTCAATGCCCATCTAGTTCTCATCACCCTGCCATGGGCAGGGACACCCTCCACTAGACCAGGTTGCCCAAAGCCCCATCCAGCCTGGCTTTGAACACTGTCAGGGAGGGGGCAGCCACAGCTTCTCTGGGCAGCCTGTGCCAGGGCCTCACCACCCTCACAGGGAAGAATTTCTTCCTCATGTCCAATCTAAGTCTACCCTCCTTTAGTTTGAATGCATTACCCTTTGTCCTATCACTACGAAAAGTGTCCTCCCCAGCGTTACTGTAGGCCCCGTTTAGGTACTGGAAGGCTGTTACAAGGTCTCCTCAGAGCCTTCTTTTCTCCAGGCTGAACAAGGCCTACTCTCTCAGCCTGTCTTCATAGGATACTCCAGCTGTCTGGTCATCTTTGGGGTCCTTGCCTGGACTTGCTCCAACTGGTCCATGTCTTTCTTATACTGGGGACCCCCGAGCTCGTTGCTGTATTCTCAGTGGGGTCTTACCGGAGCAGTGTAGAGCAGCAGAATCATCTCCCTCAATCTACTGGTCACACTGTTTTTGATGCAGCCCAGGATATGGTTGGTTTTCTGGGCTGCAAGAGCACACTGCAGTGTCACGTTGAGCTTCTCATCAATCAGTACCCCCCAAGTCCTCTTAGTCCATTCTCTACCCAGCCTGCATTGATATCCTGGGCTGCCCCAAACCATGTGCAGGACCTTGCACTTGGCCTTGTTGAACTTTATGAGGTTCATGAGGGTCAGCTTCTCAAGCTTGGTCCCTCTGGATGGCATCCTGTCCCTCAGGCGCGTCAACCATGCCACTCAACTTGGTGCTGTCTGCAAATTTGCAGAGGATGCACTCAATCCCACTGTCCATGCTATTGATGAAGACACTAAACAGCACTGGTAGCAGTACACAGCATGGGCCTCTAAGGAACACCACTCCTAACTGATCTCCATCTGGACAACCAAATTCTATTCCTTTTCTATTAGCAACCTATTGTTTCACCTTCAGAGAAGGTGTTAGACATATGCATGCACTAGTTTCTCAGACAGTTGCCTTGGGTTTAATTTGATCATCATATTCTACTTCTTGACTGTAGATAAAACCCATTTGCAGATCATGATGCTCTTGCTTGAGAATATTAATGTGTTTCCCTGGCAGTGTTCATATTGCTATCTGTTCCTTGCTGGACATTTTCACACATTTCACAAAAGACATTTAACTGCCTAACAGGGCAGTTTTATCAGAACAAATGCAAATTACTATTTACAACACATTTTTGATTCTCATCTTAGTGTCAAATGCTGATTCTATGTTGATACTCTTTGTAAGACTTCATTTAGACCTTAGAAATGAGGACTCACCTTCTAAATTAAGCATCAAGCTTGTATTCACTGTCTGGATTGTTGGAAGATGTCACAATTTCAGCATGGCCCTTAGGTTGAGCAAATTCAAATTCCTACAGAAGACAGATGTTTGGAAGTCTTGAACAACTGTGTCTTGCCTAACCATACACAGCAGAATTAAGCTGAAAATGAAGGCACTGTCTGTACGATATCCTCCTACCTTCACTTTTTTTCCAGTAAAATGAAATGGAGAAAATACAGAAGAGGAAAGCAAAAAGCATTTATGATTTAAAGCAATTTTGTTCTGTTTGTGAATCATGTCTTAAGGAAGTTCTTTTTACAGTATTGGGCATGCTTAATAGAAATGGAGACTGAGAACAGCAATTGGATTAATCAGGAATAGGTCCTTCCAGCTCACACATTGAGCTGATAAAACAGCTCCTCTGAGCCTTATTTTAGTTTATATTAGCACAAGATAACTATTTCTAAGCATACCAGGCTAATGACAAAACTTTATACAGCCAACCAGTTCACATATGCAGTTCCGCTGAATCTCATATGCTTTACCACAACAGTTACAAGGAATTCTTACCAATCTCTCACAGGGAAGCTTAGCAGAGATACAGAACTTTCAGCATGAAAGCTGGGAAGGAACTAGCTTTCATATTCATTTAAGGCATTTTGGACAGACTGTATTAAAGTTTCCTATAGAATTCAAGTTACACCCTGTGCACCTGGTTATCTTTTTTGTAATACTAAAAAAAAAAAGTTCTCAGAACACATGCACATACTATTCTGTATTGGACTACTTTTGAGCGCCCATACTTCAGAAGGCTGTGAGATCTTTAAACATGAAGGTTTGCTTTCATAGTGCTTACAACAGGATTTCTTTCAGAGTTATTTATGTTCTGTCTCACAACAACATACATTTTTAGTGTGCTGTGCATGTCTCTTAAGGTGTTCAGTCAAGAAAAGCAACTTTTTTTTTTACATTGTCGTCTTTAAGTCTAAAATAAATACAAACCATCTATTTTCCTTCAAATCGTAGACTTGTGAAAGAGTTAGTCTAAGCATATTTTCACATTTATTTAGGCTAAGAGTAGACAATTGTCAGCCAGTATTTCATAGTTGTGCAACACAGTTCCATACCATAATCCAGTTCTGTACCATTCTTGTGATCACAATTACATAATTACACAATTACACCTTTAAAAAACAACTTAAAAATCCAGAAGTTTTAAAAAATGTTGACATACAACTTTTGCTGGTGTTGTTGGATAACTAGTTATCATTAATGATTTAGCTGGCAGCCTTATTCATACATCCATGATACCAAGCTACAAAAACCTTAGGCACCTTGCAAGTGAATACTAAGTGCATTTATAACTGTACACAGAGTTTCAGTGCAAAATGTGAGAAACATGATCGCTATTTTGTCCAAAGAGATGGAGGTCCTATTATATTTACTTATTTAAAATTCTTTTCCGTTGAGGAATATACTACTTTTAGTTTTCAAAGTACAGCACATTTATACTGAAGTTGAATTCCAAACTGAGGAGTTCACTAGTTTTGGTCACTACCACAGAAATGTGACTAGACAGGCACAAAATATTTCTTGGGTACTTCCTTCTTTTTCTTTTTTCAAAGAACAGCATTGGTGACAGCTTTCCTAAATTTAGGTATGTACCTGGAACTAGAACTTTGTCTTTTCAAATCAGATCTCCCACCACATTCTCTTTGGCATCCAAGTACAAAGATTAACCAACCTCCTCTTGCTGAGAAATTCTCTTCAAAGCAGTACTCTCTGAAAACAAATAATCTAATTCTGTAAAACCAGTTAAAATTATTCTAAAAATTGGCACATTAATTAAAGATTACTCTGAAAATATTCTATTCTTATGAAATGTAACATCTCTAAAATGTCCAAGTTCTCAGTCCTGAACTGTATGTTATATAGAACTGCCCCACTTCATTTGCAAGAAAGATGCAATGAGCAGGATGCAGGAGATCTCAGCAAACACTAATAAACAGTTTCAGTCCTAATAAGGATTTAAGGGCCCTGGGACACATGGTGCAAGGATCTGCAGCACAGGCAGATTTTTCCTCCATCATTCCTACTACAGGGGAGGGATGGAATGAGAAGAGACAGGAAATTAATACCTGTTCTTCGACAATGGGCTGGCTCGAGCCTCACCAGCCTTGCTTTCTAGGGATGGGGAGCACTTATGCCCAAGGGGCAGAGGTATACTCTCAAAGAAGCTGGCAGGCCTCATTAATAGAGCTTTAAACTAGATGAGAAGGGGGAGGGGGACAGAGCCAGGCCAGATGGAAAAGAGCCTGGGAGTGCTGGTCCAGTTACTGAGGGATGGTGTGCTGGCAATGACCTCTGGTCAGCCACCCTAGTAAATGAGAGGGATAGTGCTTTAATTCAAAGTAGAGATGTAACTATTACTGATGGGCTAGGTAACGTAACCAGCTGCCACTTGGGAAGCAAGGCTTCCCTTAGGAGTGTAACAAGGTCAATAGATCAGCTGAAGTGCATCTACACCAATGCACACAGCATTGGCAATAAACAGGAGGAATTAGAAGTCCTTGTAAGTCAAGGAGACTATGATGTGATTGCCATCACAGAAACGTGGTGGGATAATTCACATAACTGGAGTGCTGCAATTGCTGGTTAGAAACTATACAGACGTGACAGGCTGGGTAGGAGAGGAGGTGGGGTAGCCCTGTATGTCAGAGAATGCTTTGACAGCCTGGAGCTGGAGTATGGTGAAGACAGGGTCGAGTGTCTCTGGGTGAAAATCAGAGAACAAAATCAGCAAGACATAGTGATGGGAGTCTGCTATAGACCACCTGACCAGGAGGAGGAAGCTGATGAGTTGTTTTTTAAACAACTGGGAGAAGGCTCACAATCACCAGCCCTCGTCCTTATTGGGGACTTCCAGGATGTCTCCTGGAAGTACAATACAGCAGGGAGAAAACAGTCTAGCAGGTTCCTGGAGTGTTTGGAAGACAACTTCCTGACCCAGCTGGTAAATGAACCAACCAGGGAAGGTGCCCTGCTGGACTTCTTGTTCGTCAATAGAGAAGGCCTAGCGGGGGATCTGAAGGTTGGAGGACGCCTGGGGCATAGTGATCATGAGCTGATAGAGTTCTTAGTACTGGGAGAAGTAAGGAAGGGAGACACCAGAACAAGCACCTTAGACTTCCGCAGGGATGACTTTGGACTATTCAGAAAGCTGCTCGATAAGATTCCATGGGAGGCAGCCCTTGAGGGCAAAGGAGCCCAGGAGGGTTGGTTACTCCTCAAGAAGGAAATCTTGGCGGTACAAGAACAGGCTGTCCCAGTCGGTCAGAACAGGAGTTGGCAAGGAAGGAAGCCAGCTTGGCTGAGTAGAGAGATCCAGGCACATATTCGGGAAAAGAGGGAAAAATATGAGCTTTGGAAGAAGGGGCAGGTGTCTTGGGATGATTATAGGAATTTAGTGAGATCATGCAGGGAGAAAGTCAGAAGGGCTAAAGCTAATCTGGAACTCAGGCTGGCCAGTTCTGCAAAAGATAATAAAAAGTACTTCTATAGGTATATTAACAGTAAAAGGAGGGTCAAGGAGAATCTCCAGCCCTTATTGGATGCTGATGGCACATTAGTGACAAGGGATGAGGACAAGGCTGAGGTCCTTAATTCCTTCTTTATCTGTCTTTTTATAGTAAAGTTCGATATTCCCCGAGTACTCATCCTCAGGAACTGGCTGACAGGGAGGGGAAGAATAACAAAGCTCCCATGGTTCAGGTAGAAATTATTAGCGACCTACTTGGCCAGTTAGATACCCACAAGTCAATGGGGCCAGATGGGATTCACCCAAGGGTGCTGAGGGAGCTGTCAGATGTACTTGCCAAACCCCTTTCCATCATCTGTCAGCAATCCTGGCAGACTGGGGAAGTTCCAGTCGACTGGAGGCTGGCAGATGTTACACCCATATACAAGAAGGGTCGGAAGGAGGATCCGGGGAACTACAGGGCTGTCAGTCTGACCTCAGTCCCGGGGAAGATCATGGAGAGGGTCATCTTGGGAGTTATAATGCAGCACATGTGTGATGGCCAGGGGATCAGGCCCAGTCAACATGGGTTTACAGAAGGTAGATCCTGTCAAACTAACCTGATCAGCTTCTATGACAAGGTGACCCGCTTAATGAACGAGGGGAAGGCTGTGGATGTGACCTACCTGGACTTTGGTAAAGCCTTTGACACGGTTTCTGACAGCATTCTGAGAGAGAAACTGGCTGCCACTGGCCTGGACAGGTGGGGACCCTCTGCTTGGTTAAAAACTGGCTGGATGGCCAAGCCCAAAGGGTGGTGGTGAATGGAACAAAATCCAGCTGGAGGCCGGTCGTGAGTGGCATCCCCCAGGGCTCAGTCCTGGGTCCAGTCTTGTTCAACATCTTTATCAGAGACCTCGACGAAGGGATTGAATGCTCTCTCAGTAAGTTTGCAGATGACACTAAGCTGGGGGGAAGTGTTGATCTGCCAGAGGGTAGGGAGGCTCTTCAGAGGGATCTGAACAGACTGGACTGATGGGCTGAGACCAATGGGCCAAGTGTAGAGTGCTACACATGGGACATAACAACCCCATGCAGCGCTACAGGCTTGGGGGAGACTGGCTGGAGAGCTGTCAGGCAGAGAAGGACCTGGGGGTGTTGGTTGACTGCAGGCTGAATATGAGTCAGCAGTGTGCTCAGGTAGCCAAGAAGGCCAATGGTATCCTGGCTTGTATCAAAAACAGTGTGGCCAGTAGGTCTAGGGAGGTGATTGTGCCCCTGTACTCAGCATTGGTGAGGCCACACCTCGAGTGCTGTGTCCAGTTCTGGGCTCCTCACCATCAGGACATGGAGGTCCTGGAGCGAGTCCAGAGAAGGGCAACCAGGCTGGTGAAGGGGCTGGAGGGCAAATCCTATGAGGAGCGGCTGAGGGAGCTGGGGCTGTTGAGCCTGGAGAAGAGGAGGCTGAGGGGAGACTTTATCACCACCTACAACTACCTGAAGGGAGGTTGTAGAGAGGTGGGTGATGGTCTCTTCAGCCAGGTGACAGGTGATAGGACAAGGGGGAATGGCATGAAGCTGTGCCAGGGCAGGTTTAGATTAGATGTTAGGAAATTTTTTTTTACGGAAAGAGTTGTCAGGGCCTGGAACAGGCTGCCCAGGGAGGGGGTTGAGTCACCTTCCCTGGATGTGTTTAAAGAAAGGGTAGATGAGGTCCTTAGGGATATGGTTTAGTTTAGGATGAGAATGGTTGGACTTGATGATCTTAAACGTCTTTTCCAGCCTTGTGATTCTGTAATACAATAGAATGATAGAATCACTTAGGGTTGAAAGGATTCTTAAGGTCATCAAAGCTGGCCATGAACCTAACATTGCCATGTCCATCACTGAACTATGTTCTAAAACACCACATTTACAGGTCTTTATGAATACCTTCAGGGATGGATACTCACCCACTTCCCTGGGCAGCCTGTTCCACTGCTTGACAACTTCTTCAGTGAAGACATTTTTCCTAATAGCCAATCTAAACCTCCACTGGCAAAAACTGAGGCCCTTTCCTCTTGTCCTATTCCTTGGGAGAAAAGGCCAATGCTTACCTTGCTACAACCTCCTTTCAAGTAGTTCACAGATTCACAGAACAGTAGGGACTGCAAGAGGCCTCTGGAGACCATCTAGTCCAACCCCCCTGCTAAAGCAGGATCACCTAGAGCACAGGGCACAGGATCATGTCCAGACAGGTTTTTGGTATCTCCAAAGAAAAGAGACTCCACAACTTCTCTGGGCAGCCGTCTCCTCTGCTCTGCCATCCTCAGAGTGAATAAGTGTTTTCTCACAATCACAGAACAACAGAACGCTGAGGGTTGGAAGGGACCTCTGGAGATCATCTAGTCCAAATGCCCCTGCTAAAGCAAGCTCAGCAAAAGAACGTTGCATAGGAGCATGTCCAGGTGTGTTTTTAATATCGTCAGAACCCACAGGATCTCTGGGCAGCCTGTGCCAGTGCTCTGCCACCCTCAGAGCGAAGGAATTTTTCCTTGTGTTCAGACAGAACTTCCTACATTCCAGTTTGTGCCCATTGCACCTTGTACTGTCACTGGACACCACTGAGAAGGGTTTAGCCCCATTCCCTAGACAACCACCCTTCAGGTATTTATAAGTGCAGATCAGACCCCATTTCAGTTTTTTCCAGGCTAAACGGAGCCAGCTCCCTCAGCCTTTCCTTTGTATGAGAGATACTCCAGTTCCCTCCTCGTCCTTGTAGTCCTTTGCTGGACTCTGTCCAGTAGTTCCCCATCTTTCCTGAACTGGGGAGCCCAGAAATGGATGCAGCACTCCAGATGTGGGCTCACCAGGACAGCGTAGAGGAGAAAGAGAACCTTGGTGGGCCTGTTGGTCACACTCTTCTCAATGCACCCCAGGACACCACTGGCCTTCTTGACCACAAGGGCACATTGCTGGCTCATGGATAACTTGTTGCCACTCTCCCCAGTTTTCTATTATCAGCAAAATTGTAGAGAGCAGTAACAGCCTCCTCTTCTCCGGGCTAAGCAACACCAGTTCCCTCACCTTCTCCGCAGAGGACTTGTTCTCTAGACACTTCACAGGTTTTGTTTCCCTTCTCTGGACATGCTTCAGCAACTTGGTGTCTTCTTGTAGTGAGGGGCCCAAAACTGAACACAGTACTCAAGTCCCAGGACCGTCTTCTTCCCGGCTAGCTTGTCTTTTGGCACATGGGCATGGCCTGCATTTGTGCCTTTAAGAGGTCTTCCTTGAAGAATGTCCAGTCTTCCTGGACTACTCTGCCACCCAAGAGACTGTGCCAACCAGCCTCCTAAATTGGCCAAAGCCTGCCCTCTGGAATTCCAGGGTGACAGCTCCACTGACGCCCCCCCCCCCCCTTACCTTTTTAAGAATCAAGAATTATGTCATTTCATGACTGTTATGCCCAAGGCAGCCTCCACGACATCACCCACAAGTCCTTCTCTGTTCACAAACAACAGGTCCAGAGGGGCACCTTCTCAGCAGGCCTGGTAGCATGTAAACTGACTCATGATCAAAAAACCCAAAATTCTGCTGGTGACACCAGGCCTCTTCCCCATTAGCACCAGAGATAATCGCTACAAACTAGTGCTGTTATTTGTTAAGAGTAGGCATAATAAGGCTGAACTTACGAGAAACACAGTAAATGTACAGTCCAGTATTCTTTTTAAAAGGATGTCTGACTTTGAAAAAAGAAATGCATATGGCTTGGATAGAAGTACATGTGGAGATATCTAACAACCATCAAACTGGAAGATAACTACAAGGCATGTGTAAAACACCTATATAACATGAAAAACAGCTATATATCAAATGTCTGTGAATAAAGTGTCAAAGTAAACCAACAATTAAAATACTGAAACACTTCTACTTGCTAACTGTAAAGATTTCTGAAAGTGCCAGATAATTCACTCTTATTTTAAAAAATAGAAAAATATGAAAAATATTTACTTAAGTAAACGACTAAATTCTACATCAGTGCAACATGAATTACAACAGTAATCCAGTTATTTTTCTACTTAAAGGCATTAGTTCGGTAGCTTTTTGTGGTTTGTGCAGTATAATGCGATTAAGACTCACAGGATGACCTTCTTATTTTGGACATGCTACTGTGAACACTTGGAAGTGCAAATCATTCTATACAAACAAAATAGAAGAATTGGGGGTGGGTGGGTATGGGAAGATGTGAAACAAGTAATATGTCAGAAAAAATAACAAAGATGATTGACACATTTTGAAACTATTGTTTTAGCATGTAAGCATTAAAAATTATAATAAATACAAAATTGAGTAAACTTAAAATCACTATAAAAATTTGTAGGTTTTACCTTACAAACCCAACATGTGCATTTAGACATCTGAGCAGTAGCTTACAAAACACATTCGGAAGCTGAACACCACTGAAGTAGCATACAGCCCTGTTCTTGCCTCACATGCACTTCACTAAAAAACCAACTTCTCAGCCAGTCTAATCTGAAATAGAAACATCTTCAAAGGTCATGACCATCAGCGATTTAAAGCCACTTATTCTGTCTTCTTTGTCTGTCTTTTCTTAACACCATCACGGTGCTGTTCAGAAGATCGGTCACAGACTGAAGAGCCATTGGAAGATGCAGCACCTTCACCTTTCGCTTTGGGTGGTGTCTTTTGCAAGCCAAAGAACATATAGCCTAATGCAGCCTCAAAGGGAGCAAGTGGAGAAGTTGCAGACTTTGTCAACATCATTGTTACCTATGAAGAACAAAGATCAAGTTACAATAAAAGTTATAGTGACTTCACAACAATTGAAAACAAGTTCAAAGCTGAATGGATGTATGGCATTTCTAACTTTCTACATGACCATGAAGCCATACCACCAAGAACAGAAATAGGTTCATTTAAGCTTGAATTGTTCAAAAATTACTTTTCTCTGTGACCTACGCTTTTCATACAGCTATACACAAACAACATCCCAAAAAACTTCCTACGTGTTTACTAAAATAACACTAAGAGTAAACCACATTTAATGTCATACAACTAAGGTGAAAAGCAACTTCTGCATCTACATTTCGTTCAAACTGAAAAATTGTAAATGCAGTGGCTACTTCCATTTAAATTGCAAGAATAAAATGTGTAAGCACCTAAAACACAGTCAGACTGTAGTCAGAATTCAACACAGCCCTCATACATATTCCATAAAGTTGAGAGATTTAGGTGGAAATTCTTTAGAATACATAACTTTATATCAGAATAGAAAAAAATGGTTCTGCAGATCTAGGTACTAGCCAAGTCTATACTGCAACAGTTTCTACAGCTTCCAGAGACATGAAAAGTTGCTAAAACAAGACACTACTACAGGACTATGGCAGATCCACAACTCTTCCTTTATTAGTTAAGTGGATGCTCAAGTTCCGGATTGTCTGTATGACCATCAGTTTAAGAACTTGGTCACTTCATTGCAGCCTGACAGGCAGCTTCTGCAGACAGATGAAGTATCTCACTTATTCTAGAATAGCATTCCGTTCCTGCTCCATTCCCGATATCCGGAGTTCTGCAATGCTGTTATTGTTTTAGGTCGAGAATCATGAGCATCAGCTTAATGTCTTGGCTCCCTACAGCAACATCACTAGAATTAAACTTGTCAGCTCCTTCACAGAAAGGAGACTGGCAACCACTACTTTAAGACATTCTCTAGTCTGTTCAATAGCAGCTCTGAAGCTCTTAAAATCACCGGACTTCTGCTAACACAGAGACTACACTTATTAGCAAATAATCCTGAAGACAGGCATCATCCTGGAAATGAACAAGACTGGAAGGATTAAAGGATTCAATTGAGTAGTATCTATTTTATTATAAAAGTAGTTACAGCTACTTCAAAGTGCTTTTGATCCACTTTCTCTTCCTACCTAAACGCTTATGTTGTGAACACTTTAAGCTAGATGTTTCATTTATTTTGCAAACCCACAGATGACTGCACAGATACAAGGAAGGTATTAAGCAACTAACAAAAGGCAGAGAACAGGAGAGTTTATTTCTATAAGTGTATGCTTTGTTGAGATTTATGGTCACACAAGCCTGGCATATCAACTGTTGGATGCCAAAATCCCTCTCCCTGCACCCTCCGCTTTTTTTTTTCCTTCACACACATTGAACAGTAATGCTAATAGAATAGTCTTCTGTTCTGCTCATGTACAGGAGACTGAACGTAGGTTTAAGACTTCAGTAGGAGCTGGCCTTCCCATCCAGAAACATGTATTCTAACTTGCGGTAGAATATTTAATGAGGCTGAATGCACCCTCAGCAAGCTTGCAGTTACCAAGCTCAGTGGTGCAGCTGACGTGCCAGAAGGACATGATGTCATCCAGAGGGATGTGCAGACGCTGGAGAGGTGGGCTCATATGAACCTTATGAGGTTTAACAAGAACAAGTGCAAGGTCCTGCACCTGGGTCATGGCAATCCTTGTCATCAATACAGGCTGGGAGATGATGTGACAGCGAGCAGCCCTGCCGATACGGACTTGAGGGAGCTGGTGGATGAGAAGCTCAACATAAGCCAACAATGTGTGCTCACAGCGCAGAAGGCCAAGCATACCCTGGGCTGCATCAAACAGAGAGTGGCCAGCAGGTTGAGGGAGGTGAGTCTGCCCCTCTACTCTGCTCTCGTGACACCCCACCTTCAGTACTGTGTCCAGTTCTGGAGTCCCCAACACAGAAAGACATAGAACTGTTGGGATGGGTCCAGAGGAGGGCCACAAAGATGATTAGAGGGCTGGAGCACCTCTCCTACAAAGACAAGCTGAGAGAATTGGGGTTGTTCAGGCTGGAGAAGGCTCCAGGGAGACCTTCTATCAGCCTTCAAGTATCTGAAGAGGGCCTACAAGAAAGCTGGGGAGGGACTTTTTAGAAGGGCATGTGGTGATAGGACAAGGGGGAACAGTTTTAAATTGGAAGGGGGTAGATTTAGATTGGATATTAGAAAAGAATTCTTCACTACAAGGGTGGTGAGACATTGGAACAGGCTGCCCAGGGAGGTGGTGGCTGCCCCCTCACTGGAGGTGTTCACGGCCGGGTTGGATGGGGCCTTGAGCAGCCCGTTCTAGTGAGAGATATCCTTGCCCACGGTGGGGGTTTTGGACCTTGATGATCTTTAAGGTCCCTTCCAATCCTAATCATTCTATGATTCTATGACTTTTTGCTCTGAAATAATTAAATAACGATGTTTTCTGTTGTTCAGTTATTTGCAACAGTTTCACATTCTTACCTTGGAGACAACAAGAAAGATGGTGTATAAAAACATGAGGTTGTGTCTTGCTATTGGTAAGTACTGGCTGTGTTGCAGGGTAAAAAGAACTGCTCCTATCAAAGTTACTTTCACAGGGCTGGAAATCAAACAAACAATGTTAGTTTCTTTTCTCCAGAGTGAAAGCTGCCATGGCATGGAAAGCAATAAACATTCTTAGTGTGCAAAAGAATTATTTCTGAATAGAACTTACGAAAACTTGTGGTAACAAGATCCAAAACGTAGCTATAATTAAACTAATATTTTCAATTTATATACTATTACTATGCCTTCTGCCCATAATATGTACAAGCATGAAGTTCAGCACTACTTTATCGACCCAGCAAACTCACGTTTGACAAATCGTCCTCAAAATAATGCCTTCATTCAGACTCTACATGTCAGCTTGCTCACTCCCAATATATCTTTCCAAAGAGTGAAATCACAAAGCTTGCGCTACTCAGACTAGACTTAAAAGTAGGTTCCTCTCCTATATTCCAGGTGTTAGTTACTTCAAGGAGGTTTAAGATATTGAAGAACACCACAGCCCAAGTTTCGGTCCACTGTGATAATCCCGCAGTTCGAAGGTTGTAGTCAGCTAGTATCTGAGCCAGGCCTACATTACAGCTGTGTTGATCTGGGACACACAGAGATTGACATCTTCGAGTTATCTTCGTTGTGGTGGTAAATCCCTTGCTAGTTATTATTGACAGTGACCTCTTCCTTCTGGAAGTTTGCTTTCAAGAGTGCTGCTTGGGCACCAATGGAGGGAGAGAAATTCTAAATATCTGGAATTTCAGAAAAAGCCAACAACTGACATAGGCCACAAAAAGTTGAAATACCACCAAAGGAATTTTTACCTACAAATTTCTTCTGTTATTCTGTTGTTAAGAGTGGCTGCAGAAAAGCATAATATTATAGTTTTATTTCTGAGAGTAAGATGGGAAAAATCAAATTACCATTGTGAGCTTATCTTGACTTAGAAGAGTAGCTTGCAGCTTTCCAGCCTGTCTCAATTCTCATTTTACTGTAAAGACTAAACTGGGAGCCATATAACATTCCCATTTTTTGCTTCTGCAAGAGAATTAACATCTTCTGTCTTGTGGTACATTTTTGCTATACTGAATAACCAACTTGCACCTTTCCATATAACTGCTATCTATGGAGGAAAACAGTACTTGCAGAGAAAGTGAGAGTGATGATGCTGAAAAAAATGTCATCTTAGTAATGCTCAGAGCATGCACCAAAAAAAGACTTCACTTTTATGCTGCTGCCACCACTGTCCTTTCACTTTAGATAGAAGACCACATCTGGGTAAGAGAAATCAAGTCAATACTGCTTCCCATCAGCTTCATACTGACTCAACAGTGCTTTCTGCCAAATAATTTTTGTTGACTCGTCTTCCCATTTGGCGTTCTTGTGCTGTAAACCTAAAGTGATTGTTACATCTGCTAAAATTACTCAAGATCATCAACCAATCTTTCACAACATACACACCAAAGCATGGAGTACAATCACATCCTGCTGCTTTTCTTCTTAATCTGAACCACTATAGGAAGTGTCAACACAAGGTGTTGGCAAAACAGCAGTTAACATGTTGCAATCTTGATGAAAAACTTACTAGGACATCTTCAGTAGTTCGTTGGTTTCAGGTTTCCACACCCCTCTCACCAACTGCTCAAAGTTGGAAATTAGGCCACCACCAGCTCCTGAAATTGCAGAGATTTATGATAGGCCTCCACTGACTACTACTATTACTGCACAACCTACTATTGCTGCCAGCAAACCTTGTTACACCAGGTGCCAAACGTAGCACCCAAAGCTCAGACTAATCCAATCTTTCATACATGCAGGACTTGAGCAACCAACATGAAACCTCTGAGGTTTAGCTACTTAGAAGAACCTCAGGTTTACCTTTATGTGACAGCATCTGAACTGATGCACTTATCACTACAGGCAAATGCCTGAATTGCTAAAGCAAATTTACAGAGAGGCTTATATCATTCCATTCTTCATGTCATCATGTAAGTACAGAGAGTGTCTTTATAAACTATACGAGGACTCTCTGCACCGAAGAAAATATGTATTTTTACATTAAAAGAATACAAGACATAAGAAGGTTCTAGCCACTCTGGCCAATGAGACTGATCTGTCTTATAACCTGGGAAAATAGTATGTGAGAACATCACATTAAACATGCCTTGCTTTTCAAAGTAGGAAAGAATAAAGCAAATAGAGACAAGACCTGCTATGACTTCCTGAAGTAGTTCTAAGGTTATCACTACAAATAAGAGCTGCTACAAAAGTAGCTTCCAGGGTCATGAAGGTTCATTCCTGTATTTCAAATCAGCTACAAGTTACAACCCAAAAGCTAAGAAAACAATTTTTCTTTTTCAGCCACATGCAAGGAAAACAACTCTGAGGAAATACTCTGTCCAAAAGTTAACTAAGCAATGAAGCCATTTATTTAGATCTATTTCTTTATTGCCAGCTACTGCCCACCCTACAAGTCCTTAGAAGATCTTCTGAAGGGATAAGATGAACTTCCCCCAAAGTTATTCAATGTCACCTTTAATCCAGGCAGAAACCTGCCTCACAGGCTTTTCTCTTGAAGAGGTAACAGTCTGTGTTAGGACTATCATATCCAGCACAACAAGAAATGGTGCTACAGTTATGCTGACAGGCTAGCCACTTAAATACCACTCCAAACATCACAATCCATCAGGACAAGATGTTATGCATGTTACCTCTGGCCCAGCCCACAGCTACCATGACAAGCCAGGCATCTTTGAAGTGTCTGTCTGCATGTGCAACGCCAGCTGTTATCTTCCAAGTCCTAGTCACTTCTTTCATTCCTACAACTGCAAGCCGAAGAGGCAGAAAGGCAAAGCACTGGTAGAATATGTCTTGTGGGCAGTAAAACACAAGGTACCTGAAAATCATGAGAAAGCCCGTTAGCAACATTCAAAACTTTTCTGCTAAGGAATTTACTCTCTAACAAACTTAAAAGATATTTTTAGAATATGATAACTCACTGTCTTGTGGGATAGACATATTGGAACAGATCTGAAATGCTTCTGAGCATGCTTGAGCTCTTGGCACCAAAATCATCCAAGGTTATTTGAAGTTGTTCTTACTGCCTCATTGTCGTGAGAATAATCCATTAAAGTCGATGAGAAACAGTTTTAATTTATCAACCATTCTATAGCTTACATATCATGTGTTTATAATTGCCATTAATAGATTAGGGTCTGACTGACTTTGTGTGGGTTTTTTGTGGGCTTTTTTTTTGTTGGTAGTGGGTTTTGTTTGGTTTTTTTTAATAGTATTACATCAGGGTAGTAAATTACATGCTGACAACATGCTTTCATACTGATAGGTACATGGAATTACATAACTGCAAGAATGTCTCCACTACTTAGTGTCATGCCTGATGAAATGCACAGCTATTTTCAAACATATTTCACATCTTAATAACCACCAATAGCTTGTCCAGCTTGTCAATTACAAGCACCTTTCTTTTTTCGGAGAGTTAGAAGCATGGTACTCAAAATTTAATAATATCTTTTACCAATTTGCTTTTAAAAAAAAATAAATTTAGTGATGGCTAAAAATTAAATCCTAATCTGACAGTAAATTTCAAAATATTAAATTATGTGGTGCTTTATTGTATCCCTTCAATTATAAACAAAATTCAGTACTTAGAGACATTCAATGACTCAAAAATTAAGATTAATTATCTAGAATATTTCAGCACAGGAATAAAAAAGTAACAAGTAAAACCAGAGAAAGCCTTTCAAAAGATGGGAAGGACAGAAAAAAGAGGGGAAAAGGAGAAGGAAAATTTAAAAGGGAGAGGGGAAAATAGAGGAAAGGAGGGGAAAGGGAGGCAGAGGGGAAGGGGAGGAGTGGAGCAGAGGAAAAAAGGGGAGAGAGAAAAAGAAAAAACTATTAAAAAGGGGAAAATATTAAAAAGAGAAAAAAGATAAAAGACGCTTGCTGGTTTAGGCTTCTGAGCTCAATCCTGTCTACAAAGAATTTCTAAGGCTGTTTCCTTCTCCTGTTTACTGAGGCTGCAATACAGGGATGCACCTCTTGTACCTAGTTTACTTCATTAGAGCTACTAGAAGATGTCACAACTAGGAGGAGTCATGCTTCATGGTTAGAGATTAGAATTAGGACAGCACTTGAGGTTGGGATTTTATTTCTGAGGGAGATAAAAAAAATTGCTTATCCTTTACAGCTGAATACCAGGAAGCTTCCTGCCCAGAAAGGCAAGGTTTAGCTGGAATCTTGTCCTAGTTCTGTATCTTCTTTTTCTTTAATGGATATAGTACTTCGTCACAGCAAATTTCTAAAGCTTCTTCACTTAAAGACCTCACAGACTGGAGTATGCAACAGCCTATTCCTCACATATTAAAAAGTAATTGGAATTCACACTACAGCTAACTACTGCTCTGGTGTTCAGTCTTAGCTTTAACTGTTAAATGACTTGCAGCCTTCATTTTTCTGCTATTGTAAAGTCAATTATCTTTGTATTCAACCAAGACCATAGTCAAAGGCATACAGAGAGCATGTATTTTAATGGCTACTGCAAATAGCCATTCAAGCCATGTACTCAAGAGAGCACTAACCAGAACTGATTTACAATTGCAGAATGCAGGTTTAGGACTCTGAAGCACGTGTAACCGGATTGAACCTAGCCTTGGCAGTCCCACCACAGCATTTTTTTCCCTGTCATTTCTGCAAGCAACACTTGCCAACAGTAGATGTCACTGTCCTACAGGCTATTTAGGAGCATTTCTCACGCACACACAACCCCTTTTGTTTTCCGTTTTATGTACGGCTTGGGGAATTTTGTTTCACATGATCTGGGACTGAGAATTAACGTCATTATACTCACGAAGTGCGAACTTTGTAAAACTAGAAGCTTGAAAGGTTCCGTAATATATATAGTTCCACATAAAATCCTCGTTTTATTGTGCACAGCAAATCGCATTTGACCACGTTAAGTTCAAGAGAAATCATATTCCGTTTAGGTGTACTCCTAACTCATGACATTTGTTAAAACAAGCAGTCATGTTTTTATTTCTTTTCTTTTCTTTTTTATTTAGGGGTTGGAAGGGACCTCGAGAGATCATCGGGTCCAACCCCCCTGCCAAAGCAGGCTCCCTAGCTCATATTGCTCAGATAGGCGTCCAGGCGGGTCTTGAATATCTCCAGTGAAGGAGACTCCACCACCTCCCTGGGCAGCCTATTCCAGTGCTCAGTCACCCTCACTGTGAAAAAGTTCTTCCGCATGTTGGTGCGGAACTTCCTATGCTCCAACTTGCAGCCATTGCCCCTTGTCCTATCCCCATAGACCACTGAAAAGGGGCTGGCCGATTCCCCCTGCATCCCCTGCTTCAGATAATTATAAACTTTGATTAGGTCCCCCCTTAGTCTTCTCTTCTCAAGGCTGAACAGTCCCAGCTTACTCAGCCTTTCCTCATAGGGGAGATGCTCTAGGCCCTTAATCATCTTCGTAGCCCTTCTTTGGACTCTTTCCAGGAGATCCCTGTCCTTTTTATACCAAGGAGCCCAGAACTGGACACAATACTCCAGGTGGGGCCTGACCAGGGCAGAGTAGAGAGGGAGGATCACCTCCTTTGACCTGCTGGCTACACTCCTCCTGATGCATCCCAGGATCCCATTGGCTCTCTTGGCCACCGAGGCACACTGCTGGCTCATGGCCAACCTGTCATCTACCAGGACCCCCAGGTCCTTCTCCACTGAGCTCTTCTCCAGCAGGTCATCCCCCAGCCTGTACTGATACAAACAGTTGTTCCTTCCCAGGTGCAAGACTTTACACTTGCTTTTGTTGAACTTCATCTGGTTTCTCACTGCCCAGCTCTCCAGCCTGTCCAGGTCTCTCTGGATGGCAGCGCAGTGCTCCTGCATGTCAGCCACTCCTCCCAGCTTTGTATCATCGGCGTACTTGCTGAGGGTGGATGTTATTCCCTCATCAAGATCGTCAATGAAGATATTAAACAGGACTGGACCCAACACTGAGCCCTGGGGAACACCGCTGGTAACAGGCCTCCAGTCAGATTCTACTCCACGAATCACAACCCTCTGGGTTCAGTCCAACAGCCAATTCTCAACCCACCTCACTGTCCACTCATCTATCCCATGCTTTCTCAGCTTTGCTATCAGGATGTCACGGGAGACAGTATCAAAGGCCTTGCTGAAGTCAAGGTAGATGACATCCACTGCTCTCCCTCCATCTACCCAGCCTGTCATGAGATCGTAGAAGGCTATGAGGTTGGTCGAGCACGATTTCCCCTTAGTGAATCCATGCTGACTACTCCTCATGACCTTCTTCTCTTCCAATTGCTTGGAGATGGCATCCAGAACAAGCTGTTCCATTACCTTTCCAGGGGCAGAGGTGAGGCTGACTGGCCTATAGTTACTAGGTTCCTCCTTCTTGCCCTTTTTAAAGACTGGAGTGACATTGGCTATCCTCCAGTCTTCAGGCACTTCTCCTGTCCTCCAAGACCTGTCGAAGATGATAGAGAGCGGCTCAGCAATCACCTCCGCCAGCTCCCTCAGCACACGTGGATGTAACCCATCTGGGCCCATGGATTTGTGTGCATTAATCCCTTTGAGCCGCTCCTGGACCTCCCCTACTTGAACCAGGGGGAAATTCTTCATTTCCCAATCAGTCCTACTCTCATCCAGTGTCTGTGGGTCCCGGGGGGCCTTTGAAGTGAAGACCGAAGCAAAGGCGGCATTCAATATCTCCACTTTCTCAGCATCCCCCGTAACCAGGACACCCTCCTTATTCAGCAAGGGACCTACATTATCCCTGGACATCCTCTTACTGTTCACGTGTCTAAAAAACCCCTTTTTATTATCCTTTATGTCCCTTGCCAGCTTAATTTCCAAGAGGGCTTTAGCCTTCCTAGTTGCATCCCTACAGGCCCTGACCACATTCCTGTATTCTTCCCAGGTGCTCAGACCCTTTTTCCACGATTCATAGATCTTCTGCTTCTCTTTGAGTTTGCTCAATAGCTCCCTGTTCATCCATGCAGGTCTTCTGCCTCTCTTTCCCCATTTCCTCCTCAAAGGGATGCATCGTTCCTGTGCTTGGAAGAAGTGCTGTTTGAATGCTAGCCAGCTCTCGCAGGCTCCCATTCCTTCAAACAGCGTAGCCCACGGGATAGCCCCCATTAAGTGGCGGAGGAGATCAAAGTTAGCTCTACCAAAATTCAGGGTAGCTATCCTACTTTTTGGCTTGCTTCTTCCACCCAGGATCATGAACTGAACCATTTCATGGTCGCTTTGCCCTAAGCTGCCCCCGACCTTCACTTCCCTAACAAGTCCATCCTTGTTAGTGAAAACAAGGTCCAGCAGCCGCCCTCCCCTTGTGGGCTCCTGCACCATCTGTAGCAGGAAATTGTCTTCAACACACTGCAGAAATTGTCTGGACTGCATACGACTGGCCGTATTGCTTGCCCAGCAAATATCTGGGTAGTTGAAGTCCCCCATAAGGATCAGTGCCCAGGAACTTGAGGCTACTTCTAACTGTTTATGGAACCTTACCTGTACCTTGCCTGTACCAGAGGATGAGCTGTAAGCAGATTCTATAAGCTCTGCTAATATGCACTATTTAATGCACATTATTCATTTCCTAAATGAAATCTGTCTCTTCTGCTGCAACACGAAGACCGGAAGCCTAACACACAGATATACACCTACAGATACAAACACTTTCATTTTAATGAATTTCCAATTATAAAACCTAAGGGGCTACAAGCAACAGATACTAAAGGATTTCAAGCAGTTAACACTCTCCTCTGATTTCTAAATTCCAAACCACACTGCTGCTCACAAATTTTGTTAGGTGTGAAGGTTTCTTAAAAGATTACTTTCTGGAACAAATGAAGTCTATATATATATGAAAGTTACCCCAGAGCTTTTTCTGAATTACAAAACAGGCCAAATGACTGACTTGTTCACATACCTGATTACCCATTCAGCTCTCTAATTTCTTCCACTACAGTGCCCATTCACATTTGTGAAAGGGCAAAATATAGAAAGAAAAAAAAATAGTGTCGGGGAGTAGCAACTAGAGAAGAGGAAGGACCATCTCTATCTTTGATCACAAATTTCGGAAAAACATGAAACTTAACATCAGCCAGGTTCTGGTCCCCAAGAGCTACTGCTGAAAAAGAAGACTTGGTTCATGGCTTACCTAGCTCTAGAAAAGCAGTAACTTTACTTCAAGATCATGTTTTCAACTGTTTGACCAGGAATACCATAAAAATTTAAGGCAAGCATAGTCTAATGACTGAGCATTTTGTTATACAGCAGCCCATAAGAGTTACTCTCTTAATAGCATTTTACTCGTATAGAATGGATCATAACTGTTTTGCTGCAGTGACTGTCTGGATGAAGAGAAAGGATCAAAATCCATAGCATTTTAAAGTTAAGCTTCTGACTTACATTAAAGCCAACCATACGCTGGGCTGCATCAAAAACAGTGTGACCCAGCAGGTCAAGATAGGTGATTCTGCCTCTCTACTTGATCTGGTGAGACCCCACCTGGAGTCCTGCATCCAGCTTTGGGGTCTCCAGTACACAAAAGATACTGAGCTGCTGGAGCAAGTCCAGAGGGCCACAAAGATGACCAAAGGACTGCAGCACCATTCCTATGAAAGAGTGGGCCTTGTCCAGCCCGAAGAAAGCTCTGAGTAGACCTTCCAGTACCTAAGGGGAACCTACCGCTAAGATGGAGAGGGACTCTTTTATCAGGGGATCTAGTGACAGAACAATGGTTTTAAACTGAAAGTGGGTAGATTTAGATTGGACATTAGGAAGAAATTTTTCATTGTGAGGGCTGTGAAGCACTGGCACAGGCTGCCCAGAGAAGCTGTGGCTGCCCCCTCCCTGGCAGTTTTCAAGGCCAGGTTGGCAGGGGCTTTGGGCAACCTGGTCTAGTGGAGGGTGTCCCTGCCCGTGGCAGGGTGGGTGGAACTAGATTATCTTTGAGGTCCCTTCCCAATTCTGTAATAGCAGTTTACAAGATATGGCTTCCTCAGAACCAATACTACTCATGTAACTTATTAGTTGCTGCTTACCATACTGAAGATGCCAGTAGAATATTTGTGCCTTTTGACAGAAATGCTACTGGAGGTTCTGCAAGCATCAGAGAAGACAAAACTGAACCACCAAAGCAATACAGCATAGCACTAAACCAGCAAGCAACTGGACTACGGACTGCGACTTCCACAGCTCCTGAAACACAGGGAGAAGATGCATAAATAGAAATAAACATTTGAGAATCGCAACGTGCTTTGAAAGTCAGCATTTTTCAAACCATTCAGCCCAGCACTGTTCCTTTAGATAATGAAAAATCCTGCAGAAACCTGTGTGCTTTCACAGGAAAACTTCAGAGCACCCTGACTTAGGTATATGCTATCCAAATAAAAGTGAAAGGCTGATATTGTGTTCTCTGAACATCTTTTGCGGGTTGTTTTATTGCAACTGTTTGGCCACCCTGAAAGAAAAGCTTTCAGAGCATTGCTGAGAGGCCCATAGTAATCTGGCTTTCAAATATGTATTAAAAATACACAAGTGGCTTTGATAACCTAGCCAAGATTGATGTTGGTAACTGTTTGGGGGTTATTCTGCAAATAGCATTTCTGCTTTTGAATGTTCATGAAAACAAGGTCACTGTTTGTTTGGTTTTTTCTCATAATGCCTTGCTCACTGTGTTTGCTGACCAAAATTAAAGCAGTATCCAAAATAAATATTGAACAGTTTCACCTGCAATCCTGAACAGAGAAAAAAGGTTACCCGAAGCCATAATTCTAAATTTGGTTTGTAAACTTAATTATGCCTTTTAAATTTCAATTGAACTACACCAAAAGAGTATTCAATATTTAAAGATTATGCTGGAGGTAATGGGAAGCCTTAACCAGATTCACGGGGAAAAAACACTTTATTAGAGCCAGAAATACCTTCAATTAGTTGTTCTGACTATTTATTTCCACCTCAGAAGTCCAGTGTTGCCAAACTTTCCCTTTACACAGGTGCAGAGCTCTGTCTGCCTGAACTAGTTCCATTTTCCAGTCCAAAGGCTGAAGTTCACTAAAACAGAGATGAAACCTAGTGCCTGACCCAAAATGACATATGTCACCCGTTCCCAAGTCAGGGAACGGATGGGCTCCATTAGAAGAGGGGTGGTCAGCAGGGACAGGGAGGTGATTGTCCCTTTCTACTCTGCGATCATGAGGCCCCATCTGGAGTACTGTGTCCAGATCTGGGGCCCCCAATACAAGAAGGATGTGGAACTGTTGGAGAGGGTTCAGAGGAGGGCCACAAAGATGATTAGAGGGCTGGAGCACCTGCCCTACGAAGAGAGGCTGAGGGAGCTGGGCTTGTTCAGCCTGGAGAAGAGAAGGCTGCGGGGGGACCCCATTGCAGCCTTCCAGTACCTGAAGGGAGCTTATAAGCAGGAGGGGATTCAACTTTTTAAAAGGATAGACAATGACAGGACAAGGGGGAATGGATTAAAACTAAAGGAAGGAAGGTTTAGATTAGATATTAGGGGGAAGTTTTTTACAGAAAGAGTGGTGAGGTGCTGGAACAGGCTGCCCAGAGAGGTAGTGGATGCCCTGTCCCTGGAAGTGTTCAAGGCCAGGTTGGATGGGGCCCTGGGCAACCTAGTGTAGATCCAGGCCTGAGGTTGGTGGCCCTGCCTGTCCCTGGAGGTGTTCAAGGTCAGGTTGGATGGGGCCCTGGGCAACCTAGTGTAAGGCCTGAGGTTGGTGGCCCTGCCTGTGGCAGGGGGGTTGGAGCTACATGATCCTTGGGGTCCCTTCCAACCCAGACCATTCTATGATTCTATGAAAAAGCTTTTGGTTTTCCAGGCATTTCTGTAGGAAAAGCAGCTTCTCAACCAGGATGAGAAATTCAAACATATCAAAGAGAATACAGTTCTCACAATACAATTCATTTCATACAAAAGTATTAACAAGATTGTTCCAGTTTTGGTGCTGGCACAGCTATCACATATTGCAGCACTATCTAAATTCCCATGTAACAGCCAATTTATGAAAATAAGCATTCCTAAGTATCGCAGAATATCAGTATATAAAATAACATCTAATTTTTTTAATAACATAGACTTTTTTTAACTATTGCATAATTTATTTGCTATACTGCAGTACCTGGTGCTTCAAACTGGTTATGCTCAGCTATGTTACTGCATATTACCACTTCTCCACAGCAGCTATAAATTACATGTGTGTGCAAAAAATTAACAGGACAAAATTCTAATGCCTGCTAAAGTCACCTAATAGCAAAAGTAAAAATACAAAGTAGGCCATTACATCCAGAACCCATCTAACTCAATATGGACCTATTTTCACTATCACATTTGAAAAGGGTAAAACACTTCCAGAATATTAGTGATTTGTGCTTACTGCATTGAGGTTCTGTCAATTTAAAATAAATAAAAAACCCTTAAAAAGTTGACAGCCATTCAGAATAAAATAAAATTAAAAAAAAGGCAAAATTGTATCAAGTACATGTGCACTGGTCCAAAAGAACGACGGTACATCCTTCTCACACATATTCACTTGTTTGATGACACAGACGCATTACAAGAGCTACTGTATACCTACTTTACTGCTAAAGGATTTAATTCCTTCTCTTGCAGCAAGAAAAGCATATGCTACCCCCCATCCCTGCTCAGCAGTACTCTCTCTGCTGAGTAGCTCCACTAAAGCTGCTGTGGCATTATAGCACAAAGTGACCATTTAGAGAAGAAAGTTCCCAAACTTTACAGGACAATGCACTAACAGAGGTGTAAGTCACAAATCACTACTGGAACTTGGGGGTACTGCAAATAGGTCAGCTGTTCTGTTATGCACAATCTTTTAACTCCCAGACAGAGGTAATACAGGATGTAATCTGCACAGTAATCTGGTGTTGGAACAAGACCAGTAACCAGATCATGTTAGGAGGTTCCACATCCAAGAACTGCCAGCCTCCAGACCGGGTCCAAAAAAAAATAATTTTTTTTTAAAATCTTCAATTTCAGACATTCCCTGTCAGATGGGTGTGCACCAACCCCTCTTGTATCAGCATGATGCTTCTCACCTTGCATTAGCAGAGAAGTAATCACCTTAACATCTTACCGGTGACCTTCATCAGAGTATGGAGCTATCTCTTCCCTCTCCACAAAATGCAGCATGACTGAGAGCTAGCTAATGAAACCCAGATGCTTCTTCACCGGGTGCTTGGTCAGATTTCTAACATAACGAAAGGAAACCATTCCAGGCACTGTGTCTTTGAATTTAACACACTGTGTTTTATTTTTCACACACAGACATTGACAGCTATTAATGAAACACAGGTAGTAACAATTACTTTTAAGGACAAAATGAAAGACTGTCGTGTATTGGGTTTGAAAATGTTTGAATTGATTTCTATTGTACCTCTGACAATCTCCAGGACAACTTCCTTTCTCTCCTATATACTTTGTGAAAATATTTTCATTATTTTTTCAATTCCTATACTATTAGGCAGATTTTTTAAAAATTATTAAAAACTTTTTTTAAAAAATTAATGAAATGTTGGAATTGTTTTAAAATCAGTTTTCTGTTCTCTTTTTAAATCCATTCCCCCACTCCCCCCATAACTGGCAGCAACTGGTTTCCAGTTTTGAGGAACCTGTAAGAATTACTATTATTATTACCAAATTGCCTTCTATGAGCAGGCTCTACAAGAAAGCACGTAAATTTCTTCATTAAGCTGTTACATGCAAAATAACAAGAGAAGGGAAACTCAACTACACTTCAAGATTTTTCTATTGGTCAACATTGGTTTTCTTGGCTAAAACACCAGTATTTAACAATTCATACCTGCTTTCTAAACAACATAGAAGGCAATGGGGCAAAAAATGCTGATACTTCTTTAAAGTTCATCTTAGCATTGCTACTTAAATGATGACTGGGATGTAATCTTTCAGAAAAGTAACTCAATTTTAAGTGGGTCACATGTTTACCAACAAGTGGTCATTTATATTTGTCCTGTGATGCATCCTCTAAAACTAATGAGGCATCATACAACCATGCAAACTATGATCTGCCAAAGGCCACCAGTCCTGTAAATGGCATACTTTAGAAAGTAAAGATAAGGTTTCAAGATGTAAGGACTATTTTTGGATAGTTTTAAATGTTGTTTACAATAGTAATAAAAAACCCCAAATTTTGACAGCAAATTTATTTCTGCCAGCAGGATAAGACCTGCTTTAACCTTTCTAACATGTTCCAAACAGTCAATCAGGACACAGACAGACACACCTAAGTTTCAATCCAGAAGTGCTTGTAGCAGTTTTTCAAACCCTATTCAGCTACATGTAATAACACAGATTAAGCTAAAGGATTTATAGATTCAGATTTAATTTAGCAAAACTACGACAAAAAAAAAAAAAGTTCTCTTCAAATCACCAGAAACATCATAGAAAACTTGTAAGAACAGACCCAACATATTCCTGGCAAATACGACACCGCCTCAATGCTCAACACATTTTTCTGTCCCTACATCCCCCATAAAGAAAACTGCCAGTTCTACATCTGACTGAAGTTACAAAAGAAAAGCTCCTAAGCAATCCCAAATGCACTAACCAAGAACATTTAGTTTAAAACTAAAGGAAGGCAGCACGTTGGTTGTCACTGCTGTAGTTCACCAGCATTTGCAAGCAAGCAAGAAAATCGAGCTAAGAGGACTGGTAAAGTCCCCATTAGTGTGCACCCATCCATGATACAACTATCCACAGTGAACATGATCTTAAGCAGAGGGGGTGGAGGTGGACTTTTAATGAGACAGTAATCTGGGATAAAATAAATGTGGCTCTGACTTTACTTCTTCTATACTTCTTGTATTACCAGCCGCTTAAAGCTACCCACTTACTCCCCAGTGAAATATAGTTAAAGTATCCAAAAAGATATAATAATGCCTACAGAATATTAATCAATCATAATATATCCATCCTGAGTATTTAATAATGACTGCTACTGCAGTTATGATTTAATATTCAGTCTAAACTGCTTCAGGTGAGCCACAGACCAGCATGCAGTCTCCTAAATTACAGTTATTCATTCAAAGCATTAGAGGATACTCAAGAGTCCTGAACTTTCCAGCTATTAAGTTGATTTAAAAAAAAAATTATCAGAACAGATCTGACCAGACTTCTGACAGCATTTCTACTGTCGAGAAATGCTTTCTCACCAAAACTATGCTGATGGTAGCAGAGACGCCTCTCACCCTGGCACTTCATGTCTATTCCAGACAAAAATTTAAAGATAGTGCTCAATAGCGTCAAATACCTTGAGACAGAAAGCCTCATTTTGAAAGGAACAATTATATTACACAATGCCACAGGTCAGCACCCAGAAACAATTTTAGCAGTAGTTAACAAAATGCTAGTGTACCTAAGCACTTCAGCTCAGTCTTCACACAGTCTGCTAAGTGCACTTACTCAGCAGGAAGTAAAAATTCACCTTCACACATTCAAAGGGACCAAAGAACAAGGTCTCATGAAACAAACAGTACAGAGCCTTAAAAATCAAAGCAAGCAGAGGCTCTGAAAGCTGCAGTATAATCCTGAAAGCCAGTTTAGTTTCCTGCTCAGTTATCAGCTGGGATGTACAGTACCTGTACCTGTGAAAAGACACACCCAAGTAGTTACTCTAAACATTAAAACAAGGCAAATCTTTACATTTACCAACAACTAAAAGCTAGGCTTGGGACTAACAACCATAGTGCAAAACCTCTTCTAGAAAAGAGCATGTAGAGATTAAAGTGTCATTGCATGCATGCAAACAAAATCCATGACCTTGTCACTGGGAGTGAAAAGGTTTCCTCATTTAATTTTACCATCAATGGGTACAACATGAAAAGTCACTAGCACACACCCTGCTCATTAGATTCCCAGGTTCTGTTTCCTAGATGACAGAAGTGCCTTAACAGATTTCTGCATATCCAGGGTAAAGGATATAAACCCATGAACCAAGGAGCTCTCCTCTCACCTCTCAGAGAGGTGCCCTTTACTGGGCAGCGAGTCATGGGCTTGTGATCTTCGTTCCTTCTGTGTGTGTGCAGAAACCTAACTTTAGGGGGCTCAGTCCTTTTACTCTTGCGACTTCCAAAATCTTAAACTGCAAAAAAGTTTTCCAACAAAACTCCTGGTTGATTTCACCAGTGTGTCTAGTTCTGAGAAGAGAGGAAAAGTTCAGCTGGGTGCTTCCCATGTGGCTTCTGCGGTCAATTTGACATTATTTACGACAGACTAATGAAGAGAGCAGAAAATCTTATTTGCACGCCTAGGGACTAACAGAGAACACCTAGATTTTGATGCAGGAGCCGGATCCAGCGGGGTCTGAGCGCGGAGAGGCAGGCCAACGCCAGCAAAGACCTCCAGCAGCACGCAGCCGTGAAGCCTGTGCAACGCTCCGGCATAAAAGCCGAAACTTCTGCTCACAGGGCTCTGCTTCAGGGGCCATAGGGGAAGCCGCCAAACCTCTCGCTACACCAAACCAAACACAAGCCACCTGAGATTCTGTGGGTGTACTGCGCAGGAGCTCGTTGTCAATCCAAACAAATACAATCCAGAAGTAGCGGGGGAAAGAAACCCCCTCACACACTAGCGTTTGGCAGGCTAGGCAGGCCTGGAGGTGCTCTAACACTCCGGCCCGGACGAGACACCTGCGGCTCCACAGAGACCCAGTGGCAAAGCCCAGGCAAAGGCTGGTGAGCCTGGGCAGCGCTCAATACCCACCGGCCCAGACCCGCTCCCGCAGGCAGCCCCGCTCCCGGCACGCCGGCTCCCCTCAGACACCCCCCGCCTTGTTGCGCGGCAGCCACCCTTGCCCGGCTGGGGCAGCCGGCGGCAGGGGACTGCGCGGCCCTCGCCCTTAACCTAGCCCGGCCGCGGGACGGGGAACACGATGGGAGGGACATGGGGAAACACGGCGGAAGACACGGGAGGGACACAGGGAAACACGCGGGGACAACACGGGAACACAGGGGTGTGGGGTGGCTCAGACCCAGTCCGCTAACCGCACCCGCTCACCCCGCTGCTCCTTCAGCGCCATGACGGACGCCACATAGTGCGCCAGGTCGAAGAAGGGAAACATGGGCAAGCGGGAGAAGAGCAACGGCACCTGCCACAGCTCCATGGCCGGGCGGCACCGGGACGGAGGCACGGGGAACGACTGCCAGGCGCGGCGCGGGCCCCAGCGGAAGCCTGGCCCCTGCCGGCCTGCGTCAGCGGCGGGGCGGAGCGATCGGATCTGTTGGGGGAGCCGCGGGCCGGTGGAGCTGACGGAGCGGCGGGTTTTCGTCAGGCCGTGCCGGGGACATGCAGCTGCTGTTCCCGGCGGCCGTAGCTCGCAGGGGCGGATGTGCTTGGTCCTTGTGCGCTGCTTGGTGCCGCTGGTCCGGCTGAACTCGGCTAGCCACGCTCCCGGGTCCTGAGTAGCGGCGTTTCCGCTGCTGCACCTACTCGGGGCAGTTGGGTGACCCCCGCGAGGGCTTGGGTGGGGAGAGGACGGGGGAAGCTTGTGAAAGTATCGCCCGGAGCTCTTTGTGCAGACTGCCTTGGGCCGCAGCCGTGCCCTTCCCGGCGGGTGGGAACGGGCGGTGTTCGCAGGCCCGGGGAGGGTGGGTAAGTCTGAGTTCCCTCAGAACGCATCTCCCTGCACCGCGCTTCCCGGCTGCCTTGAACACGGCAGACGGCTGATTCACAGCACATTAGGAGTTGACACGGCAGGATCACCCAGACTAAATCCCACAGGAACGAACCCAGGTGGGTTTTAATGTCTCCAGAGAAGGAGGCTCCACAGCCTTTCTGTGCAGTCTGTTCCAGTGCTCCATCATCCTTACAGTGAGGAAGTTTCTCCTTACATTCACATGGAACTTCCTCTGCTCCGGCTTGCACCCGTTGCCCCTTGTCCTATCGCTGGCCATCACTGAGAGGACTGCCTCCATCCTCCTGACTTTCACCCTTTACATACTTATAAACAGTAATAAGGTCACCCCTCCGTCTCCTCCAAGCTAAAGAAGCCTGCTAATTTCCTTCACTTCTATAGCTGTAATCCACTGACCTGAACATGATACCTCGACAGCTCTTTTGTTTGCCTTTTTTTTTTTTTTTTTTTTTACGAAATCTTGACAGTCTTGGTTTGTGATTAGCTTGAGGTTGGTTGTGGCTCCCAGAGCTTTTCCTACACTTGTGCTTATTCCCTGGCTGCAGCAGGTTCTTCCTGTACCCGGGGCACTCTGCCTACAAGGTTTAAGTGTAATACCTTACCTTTATCCCTTTTTTATTTTTCCCCCCTGTAGGATATTTCTTTAGTTGATCAGGAGTATTTAGGATATCAACACGGATGTTCCAACAGGTGGCATTTCCCAGGTTGATGCCATCTGTTTTATCGTGTGTATAATAATAATGGAGGGTATTAATATATATTGGAACCTAGTCAGGCCTCAGCAGAAACCCTTTTAATATATCTTCATATACATTTTGAAAGTGAAGGCCATTATTAACTGGTTTGTCTTCTGAAAGTAGATCTCTAACACATTTTGCATCAATCTTACAATATTTTCAACAAAACTACTTTGTCCATGAGCCTGCCAAGTGAAACATTGTCAAAGGTCTGCTCACTCCGAGATGCTCAACATTTGTGTTTTCTTTCTCCACCAGACTGGGTAACTTGCTATAGAAGGAAATTACGTTGGTGTGACACTATTCTTGATGGACCCATGTGAGGGGTTGTTGGTCTCCTCATTTTTTCCAGCATATTAACTTCTCTTTTTTTTGCCCTGTAGTGGAAGATAACTTTTCTTGTTTCTAATTCTTTAGCTGTTTTTCCTACTAAAGGACACAGTTTTTGCCTTTTCCATTCAATTTCCACAAGCTGGTGAAAAGAATTGTTAATGGCTCTTAAAACTTACACACTGTGTGAAGAAGTTAATCCAACTAAGCAGTCTGAAAACATACAACTTCAGCAGGTGTTCTTGAACTTGTTCTTTGTTTACCAAGAACTAATGTCAGGAAATTACTGGAATAACTGTAGGATCATTTTTTTGGGGAAAAAAGAAGTTTATGCAGGCAAAGATAGCAAACACCTGAACTTTTCTCAGAAAAATTTTACCTTTCCATGAATTTTCATTGATCTTCCTCTTCTAGGTAGCATATTTGCAAAATTAATTCACCTTATTCACAACACCTCCTCCTTTCTGTTTGTCTATTGGCTGGTTTTCTCCCAAATACTGGTACCTGGGTTCTATTTTCTGGACATTTCCACCCAGCATTTCACCTACATGAACAGCTTGTGGTTTTGTCAAAGTACCTCTTACAAGTCTTATTACTAATATTTCTAGTTCTTATTTCCCATTGTGCCTATGTGCAATATGGACACTGTGTGCTGTTTTCTAGAGCAGAATATTTTTTTGCCTCAGTTGATAGATAATAAGACTTAATACATAAGTAAGTTGTGTTAAATGGCAGAAATCAGTTTAGTATAATTTTCACAGAATTATGAAAGTTGAAAAATACCTCCCAGATCATCTAGTCCAATCATTCTCCTATCACCTATGTTACTAACTAAACCATATCCCTAAGTACTTCAATCCAATCTTCCTTGAAGACACGAAGGGATGGTGACTCCACCACCTCCCTTGGAAACCCCTTCCAATGCCCAACCACTCATTCTGAGAAGAAGTTTCTCCTAATTACTAACCTGAACCTTCCCTGGCACAACTTGCAGCCATTTCCTCTTCTCCTATTACTACTTATCTGTGAGAAGAGGCTGACCCCCAGCTCACCATAACCTCCTTTCAGGTAGCTGTAGAGAGCAAGGTCTCCCCTGTGAGGGTCCTCTTCTCCAGGCTAAACAGTCCCAGTTCACTCAGCTGCTCCTCATAAGACTTGTGTTTCAGACCCTTCACCAGCTTTTTTGCCATTCTCTGGACACACTCCAGGGTCTCAATGTCTGTTCTGTAGTGAGGGGCCCAAAACTGAACACAGTATTCAAGGTGTGGCCTTGCCCTGGCTGCGTACGGAGGGATGATCACCTCCCTGGTCCTGCTGACTACACGATTCCTGATACAAGCCAGGATGCCACTGGCTGTCTTGGCCACCTCGGCACACTCCTGGCACATATTCAGGTGAGTGTCAACCAACATCCCAAGATCCTTTTCCTCTGTACAGCTTTCCAGCCACCCTAACCCAAGCATGTAGCATTGCCTGGGGTTGTTATGAACCACTGGTTGTTTTCCACAGAGCAGTGGTATGTGCCTGTCCAGCTGCAGCAATAGAGGAGTTATGTGACAGAGTTTTATACCCTGTAACGATCCTCTCTACCTTATGGTAGGCCATTTCTACTCCTTGCAGTACTCTTTTATTCCCACTGAGTGGCATCCTGTTCACTGATAAAAGTGAAAACTATTCAGACTATCTTAGTGTGTAGTCATAGGAGGGGAAAAGAAACAAAAACATCATTAACCACAACAAATCTGTAGTGGCGTGAAAGAAAATTTAAATTTGGGCCAGGAATGTGTTGTGCCTGATGGCAATGTTTGCACTGCAGCTACTGTGGGACCTGCAATTCCTTTCTCTAAAGTGACTAGCACTACTGGTGCTAACAGGTAGCAGATAGGCAATAACTACCTGAATCTTTAGCAAAGTCATAAGTTATGTCCACTCTGAGTAAGTCTTCAGCTGAAGCATTCCATTCTACAGCAGCATGAGCATGTCTAAAGGTGGATCTCCACAAGCCATCCTTGTGCTTCCCAGGAGTCTGCAGAACACGAAGAAGTGGAGGAGAAACATCACCAGGTGACTGCAATAACACTTCCCTGTCCCCTCCTGCTCTCAGTATGGTCTGGGGCTGACCGCTGTTAATCCACCGGACAGCAGCGTGCAGCCCGTGGACCTGGATCCATCTCCAGAACCATCACCCATGGCGGCAGTGGGTCCACCTGCCTCAGGGGTCACCCGCCAGTACCCCAGCCATCCAGGCTCCTTTGTGTGAGACGCTGGCAACAGGCTGGAAGGAGCGCCTGCCTGGATCCCTACTGGTAGCTTAGCCTCCACATCTCCCTGGCCAGACAAGAACAGTTAATAATAAAACAGTTAAAATGGTTTTGGTCTCTCTTATTTGACACTCTGGCGACTGCAACCACACTCCCCTGTCCCCTCCTGCTCTCTGTCTCGGAGTAGGAGGCTCTGCTGCCACACCCTCCTTGGCACACTCAGACCTTTTTCCACAATTCATGGAACTTCTGCTTCCCTTTGAGTTTACGCATGAGCTCTCTGCTCATCCACACAGGTCTTCTTCCACCCTTCCTTGATTTCTTATTCATATCCTCCAAGACATAAGAGTCTGTTCTGGATCTGAAAATTACAGAATCTACTTACACAAAATTTCAACCAAGTTCATAGAGTGGATTTTTTTCTGGAAAAATTCCATGTCACTAATAATCAGTGCTAGCTAGTTTCAAAGTTATTGCCAATAACATTTGGCAATACATTCCTTGTATATTTCTATTACCATAAGTGTTATTTCACTAGTATTATATGTCACAATATTATATATGGATTTCATGTGAGGGCAATCCCATTGCATTACATTCCATATATATATATATGTATGGAATTTTTATATATATATGCAGCAAGAGAAATATCTTTCATTAGAATAACCACTATCTCTGTATCCAAAAGGTTAGGAAAAGCAGTGCTGTGGAGAAGGTCAACCGTTAGGTCAGGAGAAAGCCACAGTGACAAAGCAAGATCTTCTCTTCTATATTACGCTATCTACTTTGTTTATCTCCTTTGTCAAATCCGCACTGCTCAGATCACAAGACTTGCTGTAGAAGGGAAGAAAAGGGTACAGAAAAACCTCATACAATACAAATCACCGTGCTTCAGACTACTCCTGTGCAGTAAGTCCTGCTTGCATGCACTTTTTTTTTTTCCTGTTAGATGCATCAGTAGGGCAAAAGCTTGTGTCTTTAAAGTTCTTGAGATATGAGTGCATTTTAGGTGTTCCAATACTTTCTGAATCTGGCCTTCAGAAAGTACAGGATCTGGGATTACAGATTGTCTCAGATTTTAAAATGTTTAATCAGATGAATTTATGTATTACAACTACCATTTGGTTTAGATCACATCTCATAAATTTCTGTGCTTCCCAGGAAAAGAATAAAACCAAAGGACAATTCCACGTGTATTATGAACATAGGGGCTCCAATCAGCATGTGTTAATTTCAAAAAGCATTGTCTTTATATTTTAATTTTACCTGTTAACCTTATGTTTCTGGTATTTTTTCTTTCCTTTGTTTAGTTGCTCCCCTCACATTTGGAGTTAGTTTTATTAAATACTGAGAGAGAGAGATAGACAGATAGAGAGAGCAATGCACTATACATTCTGCAAGTGAAATCTCAGTTATAGAAGAACAATGCCAGCAAGACACAGCATCTTTTTTGCCCTATCAAATGAACTATATGCAATCCCTTCTCTGAAACACAATGAAAAAGCAGCTGAAACTGAGACTGGACCTGAAATGACAGCTTTAACGCAGCTGGTTTTCCCCCTCCATTTTCTTTCATAAAATGGTGTCCTGAAATATTCTGTTTAGGGCTGCAGGATTGAATAGTCTGCTCTGCATGAGAAAGGGACAAGGGGACATGGCCTGAAGTTGCATCAGAGGAAGATTAGGTTGTATATTAGGAAAAAAATCTTTAGTGAAAGGTTTGTCAGATATTGGAACAGGTTGCCCAGGGAGGTGGCTGAGTCACCACCTTGGTGACGTGGTCTAGTAGGGCTAGTAGGGCTGGATAGATGGTTGGACTTGGTGATCCTGAAGGTCTTTTCCAACTGAAACCATTCTGTTCTATTCTAAAGGGAGCTGTCCTACCTAAGTTGTAGAGCAATGTCTTCCTTCTCTCTCTCTCTCTCTCTCTCTCTCCCCCCTTTCCCCTCTCAATAGTGCATGATTTATCTTCATGAGAGGCAGGAATTCTCTCAAAAAACAGCCTTCTGAATTTCTGCCTGAAAGGAGCACAGACAAAAAAACGTGACGTTAAGGAAACAGGTAATATTCCCCTGTATTCCCTTGGCTGGTAAACAATATTCATAGGAGTTTAGGGACAGCAAGTTCTGGCCATCTCTTGCTGGAAGTGCTGCCAGGCCTCCTTCCCTCTCTTGTCATCTCTGCAGGCATGTACGTATAGATATTGCTTTCATTATGTGTTGAAACAAGGTGCCTCCTTCCAATAATTTCCAGTTTGAAAGACAAAATATAATCCCAGTTTGAGACTACTTAAACTCAGCAGAGGCAGTGGCAAGGTTGTGCTTGCTCACACCATCCTGGAAACCATCTCAAACCAACACATTGTCTTGATCCTGCACTGATTCCAGTATCCTGAGGAGCAATTGGAGTCTTGCAAGCAGGTCAAGGGAAGTGATCCTTTCTCTCTCTTTAGCACTGATGAGGCCACATCTGGAGTACTGTGTCTAGACCGGCCTTCCCAGTATGAGAGACATGGACTTGCAGGAGCAAGTTCAGTGCAAAGCCACAAGGATGATTGAAGGACTGGAATATCTTTCATAGGAGGAAAAGCTGTTCAGCCTGGAAAAGAGGTGGTTAAAGGGAAGCTTCTCAGTGTGTACCAGTATGTCTTGGGAGGGAATGATGTAGGGAGTAAGACTCTCCTCAGTGGTGCCCACTGACAGGACAATAGGCAATGGACACAAATTAAAAAAACATAAAAATCCATCTGAACACATTAAAAAGATGTTTCAATACAATGGTGGGCAAACACGGGAATCAGTTTCCCAGAGAGGTTGAGGACTCTCCATCTGTGGAGATACTCAAAGTCTGATGGGGCATAGTCCTGAGCAGCCACCTCTAGGTAGCATGTCTTGAGCAGGGGGGTTGGATCACATGGTCCCAGGAGGTCCCCACCAATGTGAACAATTCTGTGATTGCTGAAACTCTACAATAGAGTTGCTTTAATCTTGAAAACAATTTTCTCCATACCTTTTGCATTTCCTCTCAGGACTGTTCCTTGACCAATTCCAGCTGTAGCAATGTTGGTAACACGAGGTTGGGGAGGCTATTAGTTCCTACAGAGGGAGTGTCCATATTTAGAGTTGTGTGTGTTTCTGCAAAGCCACTGCTCATTATTCAATAAATTTCAAGTGTAGTGTCAATCTAATTGTACAGATAAGGTTGTATCTGCTCAGAAGCTGTCTAGTGCCATAGTTACCACCTGATGAACAATTTGTGGACCATACTTCAACTACTATATTCTGGGAAGGATTAGTTAAGGAGATAGAAAAGCAATGTTCAACAGGAAACAGACTTGTCATTGTGCCCCCTCATTGCATATTCTCTGTGCTCCCTTTTCTGCTCAGCAGCACAGGCAAGTTTGGGACACTCTAAATTGTCAAGAGCAGCAAGGGGTTACCCAGAGTGTGCTTTCTTTGACAATACAGACGGCTTTTTTTGTTAGCTGACTTGAACCCATTGTCTGTGCTACCCCCTCCCATACCCTCTCTCCTGTACTCACCACCCTCATCCCCCGTCCAACTCACCCTCCGCAGATCCCCTTACAGTCTTTGGCTTCATGAAGTACAAATTAGCATAATCAGATTAGCTCCATGGGGTTGTTCAGCATGGATCTGAAAAGGAAGAAAAAGACAAAGTGGTTGACAAAGAGAAGCCCTGAGAAGGGCAGGAGGGGGTGGTATTGCTGTTGTGCTGTGGTGTTGAAAACTTGCACCTGCATAGCAAACAGATCCTCTTCTCACTAAGCACTCTTAGATGGTATTAACACATAGGAATTAATTGGGAGGAGGGCAAGGAGGCAGAGGAAGTATGACAGGAGGGCTGGGATGGAAAGGACAGATTCTATTGATTGAATTATCTGGACTGGGAATGTATGATTTGCTGACAGTGGAGAACGTTGTTTGATTCCTATTTGTCATAAAGAGGAGACAAGTTTGGTTGTCTTGCCTATCAAGATAGGATTTTTAGAGTCTGCTGGAGGCCCATAATAAACGTGATAGGAAAAAACAAACTGGCTGTGGGGGGACAGTGTGCCTGGGTGTTTTCTGTGGTGAGCTTGCATTCCTAAGATTAGTAAGCAATCTGCTTAATTGGCTTAGTGCCTGCCTTAATTTTCTCTTTTCTGCCCTTGCTGGTGAGAACCCTCCCAGAGGGCTCAAGACTGAAATCCATAGCCACAGGTTTTAAATGTAGCTATAGAAAAACTGCCTTGTTCATCCTTATGTGAACAATTTAATATTAATAATAATTAATACTGTTGGCATATTATGGGTTTTGTGGAATTTGGTGTCATTCTGGTTTAACAGAAGACAATTTTGGGTGAGGTGATACTGAAATGTGGACTGAGGCAGCAAGTCGCTGGGTGGCTACAGCAGTGGAAGAGGACCAGTTTGGCAGCAGAGGGGTAAACCCATCAGAGCTGCTGCATTGTGGCAGGACATTGCTGAGCAGGTAGAAAACATGGCTTTGAAGGTATGTCATGTCAATGTTCACATACCAAACCACCAAAGATCATCAAGACAATGGACTGGTAGACAGGGTTGCTAAAATTGAAGTAGCCCGGGTACACCTGGACTTGAAGCACAATGGTCAGCTTTTTGTAGGTCCATAGGCCCATGAAACATCAAAACTTCTAGGGAGAGATGCAACATCCAGGTGGGCTCATGATTAAGTTGTGGACCTGACCATGGAAACCATGACATAAGTCACTTATGAATGTGCAATATGTGCTGTAATGAAGCAAGCAACATGACTGAAATCTCCCTGGAATAGAGGGTGGTGGCTGGGGTTTCCATGTGGTGAGGCTTGGCACATTGACTAAATTGGGCCACTGCCACAAATATGCCAAGGCAAGTGCTACATACTTTTATAGTGGAAACAACTACTGGTTGCATGGAGACATACCATGTAACTGCATGTAAACCATGTCACTGCCTGAAACACTATCATAGGCCTTGAAAGGCAAATTTCATGGCAACATGGTACCCTAGGAAAAGAAGATAAATCAGAAAACAGGACTTATTTCCAGAATAACCTCATAAACTCCTGGACAAAGAAACATGGCATTGAGTGAGTGTGTCACATCCCTATCACTCACAAGCCTCTGGAAAGATAAAGAGATATAATGGACTGTTAAAGACTATGTTAAGGCATTAGCCAATGAGGCATGAGAGCACTGGGATGCAAATTTAGCAGAAGCCACTTGGCTGATTAACACCAGAGGATCTGGTTAACACCACCCTGGTTCTGCCCAAACAAGACTACTACATACTGTGGTAGGAGATAAGGTCCCTGCAGTGCATGTAGGGAATTGGCTGGAGAAGGCCGTGTTGATTACTCCTCCCATGAGAAAAGGCAAAACCATTCCTGGGATTGTCTTTGCTCAAGGACCTAGGTGTGAGTCCTTGGTGGGTAATGTAGAAGGATGGAGAGACCACGTGTGTGCCTCAAGAAGATTTAACATTGGAGAAGAAAAAAATCTGTGATGTGAGTTGTGTGTTGTAAGAAGTAATGTGGCAGGAATGATCAGCCAATGAAGAGTTGGTTTCACAAAGAGCCAGATGTGTGTAACAATGATCCACACCAAAGTTGGTGCCCAGCAACAGAGCATACAGTTTTTCCTGTCCTGAGCACCCATCCTGATGGATTGGGCCCAAGTCATAGCCTGTTCATGAACATCTGGAGGAGCAGAGGAAGCCCATGGAAAGGAACAGTAACATCCATCTATTGAGGACTGAGGATAGTAGTTAATGAGAATTAAATACAATGGAATGCTTATAAAATATATATATGTATTAAAGTATGTGGGACTTGAGCATGACACAAATGGTATGGAAAAGGGAATGAAGATTGTATTGGTTATGGCTGAGTTGGAGTTAATTTTTCCCATAGCAGCCCTCATATAGCAGGGGCTGTGTATCAGTAGCCAGCAAAGTGTTGGTAACACACCAGTGATTTGGCTACTGCTGAGCAGTGCTGGTACAACACCAAGGCTGTCTCTTCAGCTTTTATTCCCCCTCACCAGCAGGCAGGGAGTGGGCAAGGTCTTGGGAGGGGACACAGCCAGGATAGCTGACCCAAACTGACCAAGGGATATTCCATGCCTGCTCAACAATAAGAAAATGAGAAAAAGGAGAAGTAGGGGAATTAATTTCTTGTAATGTTTGTCTTGTGAAGCAACCACAATGCATACTGAAGCACTGCTTCCTGGGAAGTGGGAGGACATAGCCTGATGATGGGAAGTAGAGAATAATCTTTTGGTTTTGCTTTGCTTCTGTGTATGGCTTTTTGCTGCATTACACTGCCTTTACCTTGACCCAAGAGTTTTGGGTGGGTTTTTTCCATCTTATTTTTATCCCCATCATTTCCTGCTGAGGAGGTCAGAGATAGAGCAGTTTGGGGGGCACCTGGCATCCAGCCAAGGTTAAACCACCACAGGGCTTTATATGCTTATGCATTCAGGGACATGAGATTAAATGACTTCAAGACTTCTAAAAAATCTTCAGATACCTTCCGAGGCTGGTCTCACACTGCCAGCTCTTCCAGCTGAATTGCTTGACCAGTGACCCTTATCTTTCTGAGGTGGCTTAAAAGCATGCATGGGCAGAGATTGCAAGAAAAACACCCCAAAACAGCCCCAAAAGCTGTAATGACAACCCTAAATTGTTTTAAGTTAAACGCTCAATATCAAGAGTTTACTGACAGTCAAAGACAGGTAAAATTGTGTTGCTGAAGTTACCTGCCATGAATTTCTCCCCTTGCTTCCAAATCTGAGAGCTGGGGAATACTCATTTGCATCCCACATGTCTGTGCAGAAATGCAGCCTTTGAGACTGGGCTGTCCTGTGCCAAACACAGTGGCTGGGCATGTTCACCAGACAGCAGCTGGCTGTTCTTCTGTGCCTGTACATTTAGGGAAAATATTTGCAGCATAGCTCAGGAGAAAGAGCCAGAACAGGCAGCTCCCTTCAGCATTGGTTTTTATATTTTAATTCCTATTCAAACGGTGGGAACGTTTCCCATGCAAGCAGGGTGTGCCAGTGCTGAGTGCTTTTGGCAAACCCAACCTGCCAGGCTTACTCGCTCTGTTGGAGACTCTGGCAATCGACTTTTTGCCACTCAGCCTGGTAGAGACGACTTCACTGCCTCTGTGGGGCCAGATGCTTCTTTCTGAAAAAACAAAAAAAACCCAAAACAAAACCCAACCCTTTTAACCTACAGGCAGTAAAACACTTCAGGTCTCAGTCAGCTGGCCTGAGCTGCTGTGGTTAGCTAGGTCTAATAGACTCCACTTAAGGTGCTTTTAGGCATTGCAGTTCCCTCTAGAGAGTCTTCAGGTCTTTCCAGTAAGTATAAAGCCTTTTAAAGCTTGAATTTAACGCTGTGTAGTCTTGAGTCGGGGGCATCTGTAGGTTTTGTTTTGGTTGATTGTACATCTGTGTATCAGAGCACAGTAATTCTGCTATGATTTGAGGGAGATTTAATACCGGCTGCTCTTGACCTTTCTCAGATCTAGGACTGAGCAGTCTGACAGGGTTTGCCAAGTACAGTCAACAAGAGCAAATCAATGCTAAATGTTCTCTACATCCAGGGTAGGAGGCAGAACATTTCCCTGCCGACTTGGGGATTGTGGGCTGTCATCCGTTAGCTTTCCATGAAGGTTTTAGTCTTTCTTTTATCTAAGAAGGAGTCTGTCTTTCAAGGTGCAGAGTAAGGGATTTCAGAGAAAGTGAGGGATCTTCCCCAGGTCTGAGGTATTCTATATTGTTCACAGTGTTCCTGGACAACTGTAATGAGTGCATAGGAAATCTCCTCTGCATGTACTTGTGAATGCCTCTCACACCATTTGCAGCATAAAAATCCAATGCAGTCCATGCTGACATGCACAAGAGTCTCACTGACTTCTTCCCACCCTTCACACTGAGCCACCTCTGTGCTGTTTTGTGGCATTGACATTCAGCAGTGGAGAGATACCCACAGAAAGGAAGGGCTGCTCTTTGCCTCTCTTTTTGGCCTTTGGTGCCTGGAGGGAATCCCCTTTCCGAAAGGTGCTCCCAAGCAGCAGCTTATCCCGGGGTCCTCAGTTGTGCATTGTTGGTTTTGCAGTCTCTGGTGGCAAAACAAACCACAGAGGGATGGAGTGTTCATTCGTTTGCATGCACGGGAAAGGGGGTAGGGTGAAAACACAATGGGATGAGACTTAATTCCATTCATTACATGGGAGAGCTGGACCAACCCAAAGTGCAGTGAAAATGTTACCCATGGCTTGCTGGCAGAACAGTAATTAATGAATTCAACCAGATACATGTATCAGTTGAGGGCAATCTCTAACTTCTGTAACCCAAATACTTGTTTGAGCTGCTTCTTCCATCCACCTTCACCCTCTGGTTCTCTCAGCACCTGCTGTATTAAAAATGCAATTACACTCCAGAAAAGAGATGGGTTTAGACTCTGTCACTTTGTCTATGACCTTTGGATTTAAGAAGGGCTCCCCAGCGACCCCTGCCCCACAGGTCAGTAGTTAAGTCGCCCATTCTCTTCAACTCCTTTCATCACCCAGACTTCAAAGAACAAAAGTCAGATCTGCCTTGCTCACACTACTTTAGCCATAGTCACTGCATATCGTTCCCTAGCAGAAAGGAAATTTGTGGGAGACAGTAAGATACTGGAAGATAAATTACTAAAATCATGAATTGTACACATCTGAAACACATCAGTCATGCAGCTTCTGCTTCTTGCTCAGCCCAAGATGCTAAGCTGGATCTTGGTGTCCTAAAACAAGTCTGTTTTGTCCTTTAATTTGTCTCACTCAGGAATCCTGTGATTTTTTTCCCCCTGACATGCTCATTGTACCTTCCTCCTTCCTGACTTAGATTCAGTACAAATAACAAGGCTGCTGAATAAATGTGTCACCACAAAGCCTTCCTCAGCACGGTGTCCTGTCCCACCAGGCGGGCAAACCAGAGTGATTCAGACCTGACTGTCCCATCACAGCAGACTGGGTATGTGTAGAGCTAAACTTCTTTTCCTTTCCAGGGGCCAGGTTAAACCTCTTTAGCTAGTCCCTTTTAACAACCACACCAGTGAGATTAGCTTCTGTAACCCTCTGCATGGTATTCAGGAGAAACAACAATTACCCAGGCGGTCCAAGAAAGCACAGCTTTACATAAAAGTGAGTATGATCATAAAGCTTGCCAACGAAACAGTGAGGCAATGAGCAGCGGCGACAGTGGTCACTGAGGTAAGCTGAGAGGCTGAGCAAGAGTTTGGGCTGTACAGAAGAGGGGTTCCTGAGATCTGGGCACCCCGTGCAGTTCCCTCAACCCACAGAGAACACCTGGAAGCTCACCCAAGCTCACCCTCCCCCTTACGTCACGTGCCCTCACCTCCCCCTAGCCTTAAAAGGGTTCCAGGACTAGTCGCTCTCCACCCACAGGGCGCAGGCAGGCAAGTGGGAGAGCTCAGACCAGCCTGTCCACCCGCTGGGCAGAGGAAGGATGCAGCTCAGCCAGCTGACAGGTGAGTTTGGCTGGTGAGGGTCACTAATCTCTGGTAAGGAATTGAGTGATTGTGTCTACCCGCCACAGGGCCATGGCCCCAACACCTTTCAATGTGGAAGTAGGAACCCAGTTTAAACAACCACAGGAGCACGTAGCTGTGCAGGTCTCAGGGTGCAGGGAATGTCACAGCATGCTTGCGGAAGGAGACAGCTCTGATCAAGGCTGTGTGCTGTGTGAACAGAGAAGGGATCTCCTCAGCCGAGTGGCATGCCTGCAACATCATGTAGATGTGCTCAAGGATAAACTAGACAGACTTATGAGCATTAGGGAGGCTGAGATGGAGACGGGCTCTGTCCTCCCAGCAACAGAAAAGTGAGCACCCAGTAGATAGTGTCCAGGATCAGAGTGACCCTTTACCCTCCACCAGGCAGTATAGTCTAAATGAAAGAGATGAATGGAAGCAGGTATGGGGCAGGAGCAGTAGGAGAGTACCTTCCATGCCTGTCCTTCCTCCCCAAGTTCCCCTGAGCAATGGATACAAGGCCCTACTAGAAGGGGACCAGCCAGATAATGAGATGGATGATAGGATAATTGTTCCTGAGATAGTGTTTCCTACGACAAGACCCCCTAAGCAAACCATCAAAACAGCCTCTGTTAAGAAAAGACGGGTCATTGTCTTAGGGGACTCCCAATCTTTAGGCTGTACCCTTTACATAGGGAAGTCTGCTGCCTTAAGGCAGCCTCAGTTAGGGACTTAAAAAAGCAACACCCAGCCTTGGTCAGGCCCTCAGATTATTATCCATTTTTAATTTTCCAAATAGGTAGTAATGAAATCCACAAAAGAAAACTGAGCACCATTAAAAAGGATTTAAGGGCCCTGGGACTCATGGTGCAAGGATCTGGAGCACAGGTAGTTTTTTCCTCCATCATTCCTACTACAGGGAATGGGGAGAGATGGAATGAGAAGAGACAGGAAATTAATACCTGGCTCAAAACATGGGGTGAGAAACAGAACTTTGGGTTCTTCGACAATGGGCTGGCTCGAGCACCACCAGCCTTGCTTTCTAGGGATGGGGAGCACCTATCCCCAAGGGGCAGAGGTATACTCTCAAAGAAGCTGGCAGGCCTCATTAATAGAGCTTTAAACTAGATGAGAAGGGGGAGGGGGACAGAGCCAGGCCAGATGGAAAAGAGTGCTGGTCCAGTTACTGAGGGATGGTGTGCTGGCAATGACCACCCTAGTAAATGAGAGGGATAGTGCTTTAATTCAAAGTAGAGATGTAACTATTACTGATGGGCTAGGTAACGTAACCAGCTGCCACTTGGGAAGCAAGGCTTCCCTTAGGAGTGTAACAAGGTCAATAGATCAGCTGAAGTACATCTACACCAATGCACACAGCATGGGCAATAAACAGGAGGAATTAGAAGTCCTTGTAAGTACAGGAAATGATGATGTGATTGACATCACAGAAACATGACTGGAGTGCTGCAATTGCTGGTTAGAAACTATACAGGCGTGACAGGGTGGGTAGGAGAGGAGGTGGGGTAGCCCTGTATGTCAGAGAATGCTTTGACAGCCTGGAGCTGGAGTATGATGAAGACAGGGTTGAGTGTCTCTCAACTTCCTGACCCAGCTGGTGAGTGAACCAACCTGGCAAGGTGCCCTGCTGGACTTCTTGTTTGTCAACAGAGAAGGCCTAGTGGGGGATGTGAAGGTTGGAGGACACCTGGGGCATAGTGATCATGATCTGATAGAGTTCTTAGTACTGGGAGAATTAAGGAAGGGAGACACCAGAACAAGCACCTCAGACTTCCGTAGGGCTGACTTTGGACTGTTCAGAAAGCTGCTCGGTAAGATTCCATGGGAGGCAGCCCTTGAGGGCAAAGGAGCCCAGGAGGGTTGGTTACTCCTCAAGAAGGAAATCTTGGTGGCACAAGAACAGGCTGTCTCAGTCTGTCAGAACAGGAGTCGGCGAGGAAGGAAGCCAGCTTGGCTGAGTAGAGAGATCCAGGCAGATACTTGGGAAAAGAGGGAAAAATATGAGCTTTGGAAGAAGGGGCAGGTGTCTTGGGATGGCTATAGGAAGGTAGTGAGATCATGTAGGGAGAAAGTCAGAAGTTCTGGGCTCTGCACTATTGAGGTCCTGGAGCGAGTCCAGAGAAGGGCAGCCAGGCTGGGGAAGGGGCTGGAGGGCAAATCCTATGAGGAGCACCTGAGGGAGCTGGGGCTGTTTAGCTTGGAGAAGAGGAGGCTGAGGGGAGACGTATCACCACTTACAACTACCTGAAGGGAGATTGTAGAGAGATAGGTGATGGTCTCTTCAGCCAGGTGACAGGTGATAGGACAAGGGGAAATGGCACAAAGCTGTGCCAGGGCAGGGTCAGATTAGATGTTAGGAAAAAATTTTACTGAAAGAGTTGTGAGGGCCTGGAACAGGCTGCCCAGGGAGGTGGCTGAGTCACCAGTCCTGGATGTGTTCAAAAAAAGGGTAGATGAAGTACTTAGGGATATGATTTAGCATAGCACGGGAATGGTTGGGCTTGATGATCTTAAAGGTCTTTTTGAACCTTGTGATTCTGTGAAACTGCACCATGCTTTATATTTGTAGCAAAGGATTACAATTAGTAGAATTTAGCCAAACTGGAAACGCTGTTATTATTGTATGCTGAGAAGGAGGTTAGAAATTGAAAGAGAGAAACAGAGAGACTGAGAACGAGGAAAAAATAAGATCTCAGTATGCATGGATCCAGTGTAAATCATCATAAAGCTGTAGCCCTTGGGTGGCGGGTCCCATGAGATGTCCCAAATCTGCATCTTTGATGCTACCTGGCCCTCCCCATCTGGGGAGGCCGAGAATATCTTGCACAGGCGGTGTTGAGTTGCAGGGTTCTGGAAGTGAGTTGGTGGGGAATGGGGGTCCCAAGTGGTCATTTGACACCCCTCCCAACTGGACTGATGGAGCAATGACCCTGTCCAGTGGCTTCACATAGGACTTGCCTGTCACTGCTCCTTATTGGATAAGGACAGGATCCTGTTTATCAGCGTGGCTCCTTATTGAGGAGCTGCCCTTGCAGGGATACTGTCCAGCTGGTTTATTGAATGAGGACCCCAACTAAGAATAATGTCCAGTTTGTCAGAGAGTGTAGCAGTTTTGCATAACTGGGTACTGGGAGAGAATGGGGGCTGCAGAAAATGGCTGCTGTAAGGAGCAGCTAGAGCTCTCTGCAGGCCCCAAAGAGTAAACATCTGCCGTTTCAAGGCCAAAGTTGCTTCTGGCCAAGGCCAAGCCAATCAGCGATGGTCACAGCGCCTCTGGGAATCACATTTAGGAGAAAACAACCCACAAGCAGCTGCATATTGCCCCCGGAGAAGGGAGTGAGAAGATGTAATGAGGAGGAGGTGCTGCCCCAAGTGTCAGAGAGAACGATGCCCCTGCAGACCGTGGAGAAACCCATGATGGAGTGGGTGTCTCCCAGCAGCCCATGGAAAAGGCCAAGACCCCACCTGTAGCCTGTGGAGGGGCTCCACGCTGGATGGAGCAGGTGGAGACAGAGGAGATGCTGTGACCTGCATTGGAGCAAGCACCCGCCAGCACTTGCAGCCCGTGGAGAGAGACAGAGACAAGCAAGAGAGATTTGGACTGTAACAGGTCTGCTGGGGGTTGGCTGGTGACCCCGTGGAGGACTGGGACTGAGAGACATTGTGATTTACAACTGCACAACATAGCAGTGATCCACGTCGGGGCAGCTGGTGAAGAGCTGAAGCCCTGTTGTGGGAAAGAACTGACGTTGGAGAAGTTCATGACGGACTGTTTCCTGTGGGTGGGACCCCACAATGCAGCAGGGGGAGGGTGTGGAATGAATGCCCCCCCCCCCCATCTTGGCCAAGAAGGAAACCAACTTGCAAGGAACTGACCAAAGCCCCTATTTACCCAGTCCCTGCCCCTCCCTGTGCCACAATGCAGGGGGAAGAAGGGAGTGAAATCATGACTAAAGTCTGCTAAGAAGGGAGGGGTGGGGGGAAGGTGCTACCAAGAACCCTGTTTCCCCAGTCCCTGATCCCCCATGCCACAATGAGGGAGAAGAAGGGAGCAAAATCCTGACTAAAGCCTGCTAAGAAGGGAGGGGGGAGGGGAGGTGCTTTAAGATCTGGTTGCACTTTGTCATTATCTGACTCTGGTGTCACTAGGTGTGCAGTGCAGTGTAATAAATTAGAGTTTTCTTTCCTTCACTCTGTGTTGATTCTGTTTTGCCCATGACATTGATTACAGTCATGTCCTTACTTGAACTCCTAAGCCTCTCAATATATATTTTCTCCCCTGTCCAACTGAAAAGGGGAGTGACTTTGGTGGGTGTCTGGCCTCCAGCCAGGGCTAAACCACCACAGAGGGGCTGCTTGGAGTTCAAGACTCTACAGGCCCTTCAACTTTTGGAGGATGGAGGCCCTAGTCCAACGCTGCACAGATACCTGCAGGATCAAGCCCCTTGTGAGGCAAGACCCAGTCCACAAAATGTTTTCCTGATATGATTCTGTTATAGAATTACAGAATGTGTAAGGTTGGAAGGGAACTTTAGAGGTCATCTAGTCCAAATCCCCTACAGTAATCAGGGACATCTGCACTAGATCAGGTCACTCAGAGCCCCATCAAGCCTAACCTTGAATATCTCCAGGAATGGGGCCTCCACTACATCTCTGGGCAACCTGTTCCAGTGATCCACCACCCTTATAGTGAAGAATTTCTTCCTAATATCCAACCTAAATCTCCCTATTTTGAATTTAAAGCCATTATCTCCCATCCTACTGCTACTTGCCCTCGTGAACAGTTCTTCCCCAACTTTCTTACAAGAAAACTGAAGATTAGCAGTGTCTTCTTTAACCTTCCTCTTCTGATTCATGTACCTGTAGAATCCCTCCTTGTTTTTCTTGGCATCCCTTGCCAAGTTCAGCTCCAAGTGCACTTTGGCCATCCTGACCTCATCCCAGCCTGGCAACATCCCTGTACTTTTCCCAGGATACCTGTCCCCACTTCTACTGCCTGTGTAGTTCCATCTTGCCTTTTAGTTTGACCAGCAGGTATCAACTCAGCATGCCAATCTCTTGCCTTCCTTGCCTGATTTCTTACATCTGAGGATCAAGAGCTCTTATGCTCTATTGAAAGTGGCCTTAAGGGTCTGCTAGGTCTGTTCTGCCCCTTTTCCTTTGAGGGCCATTTCCCAGGGTGTCCTATTGATGAAAAGCGGGAAGTTGGCTTAAGTGAAATTCAGGGTCCTGACTGCACTTCTCATTTGGTTCACACACCTTAGGACAGTGAATCGTACCAGTGCACTGCAGCCCAGGCTGCCTCTGATCTTGACATCTCCAATGAGCTCACTCACTTCAGTGATCATCAGGTCCAACATCGCTTCCCCTCGAGTAGGGCTATTTCCTGTCTCAAGAAGTTGTCCTCTAGGCACTCCAGGAGCCTCTTTGTTTGCCTACAGCTTGCCATGCTACTTTTCCATGTTTTTTATCTTCCAAGACAGATTGTTTGAGACAAGCCACTCATTCTGGTTCCCACAAAATTATATTTGGAGCAATACGCATGGGCAATACTCCAGAAAAAAGAAAAAAAGGCACCGTGCAGATCTAGATTTTCCCTGTGCAATGTCCAGCACTAGGCACATTGTGTTCACAATAGCCAGGACTTAAATCCACTGAATCTCAAGCCAAAACACTGATCGCAGACCTGCCTTCCCTCTAAACACAGCCTGGCCATCACTAGAATTTACACGCAAGGCTACAGCATCCTTGCAGGACACAGTTGCAACATACTTCTTTCTTTATCTAACCCATAAAATGCCAACTTCAATTACACTCCTGTGGTGGGTTGACCCTGGCTAGAGGCCAGATGCCCACCAAAGCTGCTCTATCACTCCCTTTCTCAGCTGGACAGGGGAGAGAAGATATAATGAAAGGCTCCTGGGTCAAGACAAGGGCATGGGGAGATCATTCAGCAATTACCTTCATAGGCAAAACAGACTCAACATGAGACAACACCTATCTCAGGTGCATATGGTGCAGAAATCCCTCTCTTGGTGTATCACGGAGCACTGTCAGGGCTGTGAGGCATCAGGTTAAGCATGAAACTGAAAATGGCCCTGTATCCCAGTGATTTCCCATCTTTTCTTCACAGCTTCTCTACCTGTCATCTTAGTGCTTCCTCTTTTTCTCCCAGCCTCATATTCAATTTGGGATGAAGTGGTTCCGATCAAGTGCTAGTCAAATAGAGCAGCTTTATATTCTAAGCACCCTTCAACTTTGGGTGAGTTTTTAATATCTGAATCTCCACTCCAGTCTGAATCTGTAGGTTGTGCCTATCTGAACATCTCCAGGTAATGACAAACTCTGAGTCCAAATGGATTCTAGGATGTCTTCTGCTTTTTAAAATGGAGTTGGTTAAATATCTTTTGGTGTGAATATTTGGATGACAAACACAACAGTGTTGCACAAGGAATGTTTATTTGTCTTTTTTAAGAGCTGGTCAAAAATCTTAACATGTTGATTGAAAAACAATTCAACAAAAATGTATACAGAATTGTAACAAACAAAGAATTCCTGTCATTCTTCATCACCTGTTAATGCTTCTAACATCAAGACTCTTGGCATAAGTGCTGAACAGTAGAACAATCCTCTACTGGAAATTACATTGTAAAGTTTTTGGTATCCTCTACCGAGTGGTATGAAAATGTAAAATGCAATCTTAGAGAAGTTTAAAAAGACAAGGTTTAGTTTCTTAAATAATTTATTTGGAATATATTAGATGCTAAATAACATCATATAGCACAAAATGTAATCAGTTGCACCATTATTTGTTCATGATCATACAGATTAGAAATCCCCAAAACACAAAGAGAGAAACCTGACTAAAGAAAATAAAAATCTTTGGTACATAGATCTAGTCAAATATGTGCTGAAAGTGAGAATAGGGAGCTCCTAAAAGGAAAGGAGAACAAAGAAAGCGCTGATATGAACCAAAGCAACAAGAAGAAGGGAAGCTTTTTAGGACAGAAAATTTAACAAGCATGTTACTTTTAAAAATTGCCAGGATTTCTTCCCCCTTCCCCAGACAATAACTCTTCACAAGATGTTTTGGCTTGCCCTGGTGACATGTATTTCCTCAGATAAAAAGTAGCTGATAGCACCACCACACCTCGTCCCTAAGTGCTCTGATTTACTTGAACTAATTTATCCTTCTGTAACTCCCAGCTAGTCAACAGCAAGCTAGGAGGAGGACTTGGCTCATTACCTTTGGGGCACTGTGCAGAAGAGGCTGTGGCTCCATTCAGCAATATTAAAGCAGGCAGAGGAGGGGTAAAAGCAGTAGTAATTTTACAGACCGTGCAAAATACTCTCAGTGTGTTTCCACTCAGTGGTTCTCCAATGCAGTCCTCAGCCCTGATTGCTCAGAAATGGAGAAATAAGAAAACTGAAGACTAGCAGTGTTCAGAAACAAAGTGAAGTCATTGTGAAACCTTTCAGCTTTTGCTTTTTTTTTTTTTTTTTAATTTCTCTTTTGGTCAAAATCTGTCCACTGGCACCCCTGTGCCCTACAGCACCAGCCCTGGATGGGGTGAGCTGTGTTTCTGTCAGACCTTGGTTTTGCCAATGCGCAGGATAGCCCAGTACATGCTGAGTAGGAACCTGCCCTAGTTTCTTTGGTGCACCTGCTTGTTGGTGAGGCTTTAAAAGGCAGCTTGGCTGTGGGTACCAAATCCCCTCATGCAGGAGGACTGTACGCATAACATGCACAAATCCTATCTCTGCTTCATGAAAGCAGCTCACTGTCTCATGAATAAGCAGAAAACAGCCTAGTGACATGCCTTGGCACATGGGATAGTTTCTTCAACAGAGGTGAATACTTTTCTAAGTATTGAAGTCTGCCTTGGTCTGCATGGAAATCAAAAAGATGTGTATCAGTGGGAGAAGGATCTGACTGAGAAGCACTTCTGCTTAAACCCAGTGTTATTACTTAAACCCAGTGTTGCTCTAGGCAGCTTTGTAACTTGCATGAGCAATCCAGACCTTTTGCTGACACAGGTTATAACTCAATCAGGAAATTAAATTGATTTGTGGGCAACAACCCACAGTGGTCATTGTCATGAAACTTCTTTTCATCCAGCTTAACATCTAAACACCTACAGCATGGTGGCTGGCATTCCATACAGGGAGCTCCCCACTGACTCCAGTAGAAGACATTTACACAAATCTCTTTGCCCTTCCTCCATCAGTCTATTGGGAATGGTGTCCAGACAAAGGACCTCAACTACAGCAGGCAAAAGAGGGGAGTGAGCTGGGTGTATAAGCAGCATCCTCCTAGTCTTGTCCATGGTCTTGGTAGCCCACCTGACATCAGACATCAACCCAACTTGACTTAGCCCAGTGTCACGGGACCAAAGTTTTACAGGTAACAGCAGGGATGTGTGCAACCCAGTTCTGTCTCCCATGGCAGTAGAAGTGGTACCTGTTCAGAAGCTCAATGCCCAAGACCCATAGTACACAACCCTGTGCCAAAGGGGCACCACTATACAGCAGTGGTGCCTGCCCAGGACCTTCTGCTGGGCCCAGCTGCTCCATCTGCTTCTGCACTCTGGCACGGGAAGGTGTGCTGCTCACTGATGTTTCCATGAAGGTTTTCACAGTGCATCACCTGCCTTTCTCCTGGGAACTCCCTCACAAAACAGGACATTTCCCATTGCTACAGCTATTGAAAAGTAAAGACACTTAGCCATCAACTTGATTGGTGGGCTTTTAAGGCAGTTGGGTCTTCATGTCCTGCTTCCTTCACATGCACTCTACTTCTTGAATCCACTGAAACTCATCTATGACGATGTCTTCTAATTTAAATTGGCATTTTTGCTTTAACCTAATGTTTCATTTTGTTTAACAGTATTTTGCTATGACACTTTCCCTAGTCTGATGGAGAAAGCTGTGGCTGGGTTCAAGGGCTAGAACTTGTATTTTAAAAAACCCAAACAATCAGGCTTGCTATAAGATTCACAGGTTCAAGAGTGAGTGTAGTTAGCCCCTGGAACCACTGGTGGAGAACTGTGGCAAATACCACATCTCTCGAAATCTTTCACTACCAAGGACAGATGTCTGTCTGGGACAAATTTTGTGGTGCAGTCATCATTCTTGAGCTCAGTATTGTTTCCTGGAAATAGCATGGGAGAATATTCTCTTTCCCTTCCAGAAACACTGGATGAATATCTATAGACTGATTTATGGAGGAGATCAGGGCAGAAAGCACTTCTGGCTTGGACTCTGCTGTGACAGCTGTGAGTCCTTCCAAGCTCCCAGCAGCTGCAAGTTCTCTGGTCTTACAGGTTGTTGGCTGACCAAGGATCTCCTTTTCTATTAAAAAAAAAAAAAGTAATAAATATAAATAAGTAATCACAATATATAAAGGAGGAACCCACAGATTCCTCAACAAGAGAGGGACTACCAGACTAAAATCAAGACTGCATGTCTTATTGTCTCCTAAGGAGATGATGTTTCTGACCAACACTCTGCTATATTGCTGCTCATGCCAGGAGAGGAGACACCAAAGTTTTCAATCAGAGTCAACTCCTCCATGCTTTGCAAGTGTGGGGCTTGCTGGAATAACCCCAGGATGCTGCCTCGTGCTGCCACTGCCGTCTGCTGCAGGCCTGTCTCTCCCAGGACCTTGACTAGAAAGTTGATGTATCTCATAGCTAACCGGAGCGTCTCATTCTTGCTCAGTTTTTTGTCTGGTGGGTGGGTGGGAATGAGTTTCCTCAGCTTGGCAAAAGCACTGTTGACATTTTGCTGCCTCCATCGCTCCCTGGTGTTGGTGAAGATCTTCCTTGTCATTCTCAAGGTGCTGCAAAGCAAAGGAGATGGTGAGTGAATGCTAGATACCCCTGGCTTTCATTCAGGCTGTTGCTCTGGAGGCACTGTAACCCCTGGGCTAGCTGCAAGCACACAAGAGGTGGTGCTAGGCATTTCTAATTTTTTGCCCTCTGTGGCTGACACCCTTGTCCTGCACATCCTGCACAGGTTCACCCTAATCCCTGCAGCCTGTCCCCATTTGCAGCCATGATCACAAGCACTGCAGCTGCAAGCAGATGCAAGAGACCAGTAAGGATTTCACAAAGGAGTAAACAAGAGTTTGATTTCTTCATACAACCCATTAGTGCTGCTATAAGCCCAGGCCCTTTAGGGTCTTGAGAGTTCCCCTGCAGAGGAATTCCCAACAGCTGATGCATCAGTCGTCCCACCAGGCTGCATGAGGGACACTGAGGCACTTTTTGTGGTGGAATGCAGGCAGGCAGGCCTAGGGCAGAACACAGCCATGCTTTCTGGGACCCAGTTCACACCTTCGCGAGGGCTGCTCCCAGCTGTCCCAAGCTTAGTGACTGTCCTGGTTTCAGCTATGATGGAGTTAATTTTTTTTTTTTAGTAGTGAATGGAATGCCATGTTTGGGTGTTAGGATGAGAACAGTGCTGATAGCACCCTGATGTTTCCGATTTGTTGCCAGGCAATCAAGTACCTTTCTCAGCTCTGCATACTTCCTTACTAATGAGAAAGGAGGGGACGAAGCCAGGACAGGTGACCCGAATTGGCCAAAGAGGATATTCCATGCCAGTTACGTCATGCTCAGTATAAGGGGGGACTGGGGGGAAGAGGGGGAGGCAATGCCAGGACGTGCAGTTTCTGGGGCGGTCAGGTTGTCCGGGACGGGCTCTAAGCTGTGCGGCCTGAGTTGTGTGGTTTGGTGAGAAATTGCATTGTGTATCACCAGTTTCATCTATTTTGTGCTTTAAACTTCTGTTATTGTTATATCTAGTTTTCTGTTATTGTTTAGTAAACTATCCTTATCCCAACCTGCGTGGTTCTGGTTTCTAGGTTGTGGTTTCTTTTCCTCCTTTCTTCCTTCCCTTTTTCCCCCTCCCCCAACTTTCCTTCCCCCTTCCTTTTAAAAGTACAAGCGACTGTGTGGGGTGCGGCCCCCGGCTGGGGCAAAACCACGACAGTGACTCATGGCTGCAGCTAGGTGGACCATCATCATGGGCCTTCAGTGAGCCACCAGACAACTCTGTGGACACACATGGTTACAGTTATTTCAGGAGACTTCTCCAGGGCAGCAACAGTCTATTTCCCTGCCCAGCACAGGCTGGCTGCTCACTGCTGGTGGCAGAGACTTTTCAGTCTGATCTATTCAGGCTTCTGCTTTACCCTCCGAGAGCTGCCAAATCTAAGCCACAACTGCCATGAGTGCAGGCTGCACCAGGAAAGTGTGATTCTGACAAAACCTGCAGGCACCCCAGCCAAAATGTCCATGTAGATGTTAATTGTCTTCCCTGCCTCATAGAGCTGAGGAAACCCAGCACCCAGAACATACCAGGCAACAGAAGAGAACCATGCAAGGGGTCATGGGGTGGTTTTAAATTGCATTTACCAGAAAGGTCCATCAAAAGCTCTTGAGGTTGTCCTAACTGTTCCCACCACCACTGGAAAGAGTCTTCCTTTCCCTCCCGCAGACCTGCAGGAGACACTTCTCTATTTCTGAAGCCGCGTTTCGTTCCAATGGCACACAGACAGTTGGAGCAGGGAATAACTATCTGCAGCCAAGAGACTAAAGGACAAATGTTTCCACTTACCCTCCCATGCATGTGAAAACCTCAGCTTTTTATATTCATTGGCAAAACCATCCTTACAGCAGTACTACAGGGGGCTGGGGAGCAGGGGGGCATGGCACTTCACCCTCAGAAAGGGGAAACTTTGAGGTGACAGCCCAGCTGTGATCCTGTGTCCATGTAAAGCAACCTCATACTGTGCAAGACACCAAAGTTTGTGGTAGTAGTCCGGGTGAATACAGAAATCCCACTGTGACTCAGAGATCAATTGGGGTGCCCTGGCAGGGAGACAAGATGTTCCTGGCAGATGGGAAAGTTCCCTCACAGCTCCTTCAAGTCCCGGGCCAGCACTGATTACAAATCACCAGGGAAACACAGCAAAGAGGGCTGTAAAGTTAGTCACAGCCATGTCCAGAGACCTTGGTCAGAGATGCAGCTAATACAGATGCACCCATGTATCCTATATACAGCTACACTCAAGCTGCCCTTAGGTCCTGGGCTCCTCTCAGCCGTAGCCTTTACAGAGCTAACATGTTTCTATTTTGGTAGAAGTCTGAAATTACTGTCAGGGCTGGTTGTCTGCCCTGCCTTTAAGGGAAGAGAGAGCTGCCTTATCAAAAAGTCCTCACTTCATGAGAGTCTCGTTTATAAAACAAACTCTTGTATTTCAGGTGGCCAAGAGCTTTTAGTATTTTTTTTTAGACTTGAGTTGAGAACTATTGCTTGATCCAAACAGGAGTCGTACTTCTCTGTTTTTTATTATTCTCCTGATGCCACGAAAAGCTGAAATCAAAACTCAATAACCTTGGTAACTATTGCAATGCTGGGCAGCACAGGGGATCTCCCCTCCAAATGTTCAGGCTGTAAAGTGTCAGTTACACAGCTTTTATACAAGGCATATATGCATATTCATAATATATGCATATTCATAGACATTCCAAGGAATGGTTAGTTTTCTTATTATGAGAGCCCATTATCCCCCACTCCCACATTATGGTGGCCTTCAAAGACATTTGATGGCAGTTCACTTCATTCACTCTTCTCATTGCAGGTCCTTTTGGTGATCTTTAGCTTTTGGCTTGCTAACAAAGACATGGAGCAGGTTCTGCAGACTTGAGGGCCCTCCTGTACTTCTTTCTCCCTCTTCTTTATGGCTCCCTTCTCAATGCACACCACATGCTGACACTGCACATCCTTTACAGGGTTCCTTGCTGGCCAACTAATATTTATCATGTTCCCCGCTTCACCCAACTCCATGTATTGTTTCTGGTTTGTGCTATGGGAACAAATCTTCTTGGTACTTTGCACTTATCTAAAATAGCATGGACCTTTTTGGCAAGAACTCCAAAACTGCTGCATTAGTGACACAGATCTTAAACACTAGCTTCCAGCACTCCTCTGTGCCATGGTACATTCACTCCCCAAGGCAAAACTTTCAACTTTACAGTTTCATTCTTCCAAAGCAGCTGCTTGGATCCATGTGAAATTCAGAGTGCCACCTGCTTCTTTTTCTCTCTTTTTTGGTGTTTATTTGTTGTTTGGTTTTGGGGGGGTTGGTTTTGGTTTGATTTTTAAAGACTAATTTATCCGTGTGCAAAGGCAGTTGTGTTTTAGACCTGTAGGCAAAGTTATTTGGGCTTTCTTATTTTTTCTGATGGGCTGAATGGATTGTATTTTGCCAGGGCTTTCTGTCCTGGTGCTGTGACTCTGGCATGTGGGTCTGGGTTTGATGGATGCCTGTTTACGTATCAGCTACAAATACCAAGAGGGTCAGCTCCCTCTCTTCCCCCTGCTCACTACTTCAGGAAAAGAGGTAAGCATCCTGCCTGGCACGGTGAACATGGCATCTTGTCCTGTTAGAGGTAAAATAACCGCAGCCTACTCCTTCTCACCATGCTTTCTTTGTCTGCCTTCTCTTGCCTTTGGGAAGGACAATACTATGTTTGTGGTCACAAGCCTTGTCAGCAAACAGATGCCTTTGTGAGACCAGCTCCTGCTTTACGCTTCAAAAACGCGTGTTTGTATTTCTGACATTTATTCAAGGTCAGCAAACACCAGCTCCTCCCCTCCCCCCCCCCCCCCCGTGCCTCCTCGGGCGCTGATAGCGCTACAGAGAGCTTCATTTCAGGTGCAATCCTCTCTCGTACATCTCTCTACCTTAAATTCCTCTCTGCTTTTTCCCATTACTACTGTGCATTTCCTGTTGTTGTGCTCGGAGTTTCAGGAACAGAAAGAGGAAAACGAGCCTGGCCTAATCCTGCAGCAATTGTCTCCCACCATCACCTTCACATCCCTCTAGTTCTCCGTAACCACAGCACCTTCCACTCAGAATGCGGCAAGTTTACTGACAAGCGATCTGATTTCCATTCCTTTTGTCTCGCTCCCTTCCTCCTCTTCCCCCCGTCTCTCCAGCCCTCCCCGCCGAGCCTGGCTTTCTGCATAATACTTCAGGTCTTAGCTGATGTTGCACAGCTAATCACTGTATTATTTAGCTTCCTCTGGTGCACTGTCTAAAATACGGAGTGGTCTAGCGGCTATGTGAGGCTTGTATACCAGCGATCCATTTTAAATTTGTGCAGAAATCACCCCTTTGTACGTACCATAGGCAGATAAATTGCATTAAACTACAAGCCTGGGTTTTGTGCTTTCTGGCCACCTCTCCCAAGCGCAGGATAACAGCGCCACATTTAGCTGGCAATAAAAATAAAACCCCAGGAAGACATCACTTGAATTTAAAGAGGATTAATTCTGCTCTCAGGAATGTAAGTCTGCAAAGTGACACCATTTCACTGGAGGAATAACTCCGAAGAGCAATACGTTGCCACCGAGGACAGGATCGAATGAAGAAGTCACATCCAGAAGTAGTGTGTCAGTACAGTTTCATGAACTAAGAGTCACATCTGCAGCGTGTAAAGAGAGTTGTGCAAATAAATAACTCCAGGCCAGCAGCGAAATCAGCTCCAACAGCCAGAAAGAAGAAAAAACCCAAACACCAGCACCCGCCGAACAGGTAACTGAAGCTCTTTCCACGCCCCCTTGCCAGCCCCTGTGAAATATATAAAAGGGTGTGTGAGTGTATGTGAATACCGGCTGCGGTTAATGCAGCCACAAGTGTCACCAGACAAAAGGCTAAACAATGGAAAAGATTAAGATCTCTCCCTCGGTGGCAGCCGTTCTTGCAGCCTCTCTATGCAAAAGCCATTCAGGACGGGGGTTGGACTCGATGATCTCTTGAGGTCCCTTCCAGCCCCTAGGATTCTGTGATTCTGTGACCAGAGCAGCTCAACCACAAAGCACTATCTCTGCTGGGACCTTCACCAGCTAACGACCCCTGAGCCAGGGGTTAATATCTGAGGGCTGACAGGGGACTTGCCAGCAGCCCAGCACTCAGTCATAATTAGCAGGCTGCTATTAAATAAAGATCTTAAATGAGAAAGTTCCTCCCTCAAGTTATACCTTTGACCTTGGTGAAGTTAAATCCATGTTGAAACCAGCCACTGGAGACCCACTCCTGCAAATCTTAATCAGACAGCTGATGCCTGCTGCCTGCAAGAATTGGAGTGCTCCTAGTAAACCTGCAGTGCCATGCTGTACTCTGCCTGGGAAACCCAGTGCCTGCTAGCTAAAATTTGTTATTTAATACAATGAGTTGGATTTTGCAAAGTCCCCTCAGCCCTTAAGTAAATGGCAACAGAAGAGCAGATGGTTCCAGCTTCCTGTATCAGGCAGGTGTGTGTGAGCCTGATCTACAACAGGGAGCAAAGATTCCCCAGCCACCACTCCTCACTGCTGTGCTTTGTTCATTGCGCATCAGTGAGATCTGGAGAAGAGGAGAAAGAAGCAGCTCATTGTTTCCCTCTTCAGTTTCATCTGAGCCTCGGAGCGTGAGACTCGGCTCCATGCAAAGGGGCAGATTGAGCACGGATGTCACAAGACATTACACTGCCTATCCATAACGTGACACTTTTATTCTTTCCACCCCCACCCCACCCATGAGGAATAAGCCTGAATTTATCCCAGCTTGGCTGCTTCCAAGAGGACCAGTGCAATTCTGGGTACAGGCTCTTCCAGCTGTTCTCAGCCCCTCATCTCCATCACCACCTCCCTGTATCTTGACACTATACTCCTCCCCAGGTGACCCCCACCTGAAATCCCACAGGTGTGCTGGTGGACAATGCTGGTGCACAGTGCAGTAAGCCTGAAGCTGGGCTGGATATCTGGGAATTGAACTTCTGCCCTCATTTGCTTCTTCCTTTGCCTCAGGCTAAATGCTTTTTGGTTTTTTTGGTGTCTGTTTGAGTCTGGTTTTGAGCAGCTACCAGCACATGGTTGCCCACTCTTGCTTGATGTAAGTAGATGCTGTGTTTGTGTAATGAAAGAGAAAACCCTTTCCCAACTCTCCCAGGGCGATTCCACACACCTGCAGTGAACTTCATTTTATTTCGAGTAAGACGTGGGGAGAGTAGCTACTTCAGGAGTAAACAAGAGCTCCTTGCACTGCCTCATGCCACTGTTGGGAGCAGTACCTAACAATTGTTCCACAGGACGAAGTACAGCAGAAGAGCAAAGCCCTGTGAAAAAAAAACAGTCAGCTCTGACAGAGTGATTTACCTGTTTTAGCCCCTGTAAATCTGTGACAAAACACACAGAGTGAATTCTCTGCTTCTGGGAGCCTGCCTGTCCAAGGGCAGCATCTACAGAAACTCTCACAGCTACGGTGTGCTCCCACTGAACCACTTGGAAATGGAAATCACTGGAGCCTCAAAACCCACTGTGTAACAATTTCAGGCTTAAGTCAGCCTTTGTGCTTGGGGGTACTTGTCTATATAAGATCACTGTTTCAAAAGGAAAGGTTTTTATTTCTTGGCCCTGCGTTGCCCCTGGGATTCTTAGTTTTGTAATTCAGTTGCCCTCCCAGAGGGTTCAGATCCAGAGCAAGGGAGAGAGCCAGCCTAGCCCACAGACTTCATAACCTGTGAACAATGGCATCACACCCCACAAGGCAGACACAGGAAAGGTACCTCTGTAAAGCAATGGTCTGCTACCCAGCAGGTACTTGGGACAGCACAAAATGTACAGTGACAATGAGGTTTCGCTCAAGGTAACTCCCTCTGCACGTGGGAGTGGTTTTGTGTGTTTTTTGGTTTGTGGGGTTTTGTTTTTTGCTTGGGGTTTGTGTGTGTGCGAGTGTGTGTCCCCTCTTGTCACTGTTTTTCACATTCCTTTGCAGTGAAGTCAAGAGCATACCACAGTTCTGTGCAAAACAAAGGACATGTACATGGGCTGCAACAGCATTTGTTAAACGGAGGTCTAGAGCATTGGTGTGCACATGGCAGCTTGCAAAGCAGCGAAAGGAACGCTCTGCCAGCAGGCTTTGCCTTTATTCACTAAACTTCCACTTGCATTATTTCCTGTTCGAGAAGTTCTCACAGCCTTTCTCGGAACACTGCTCCTCTGTCCTCCTCCCATCTACAGCAAGGCCCTCTTGTGTCAAGCTCTGAACTACAGTTCCTATGTGTTTCCTTTCAGAACAGTCTCTGCCTAATTAACTTCCCAAACATTAGGTACAGACACTATTGCTGTGCTCCGAGGTTAACAGAGAAGAAAAGCTGCTTGGTGGTTTCCAGGAGTTCTTCAGGGACCTGTTTTTTACCAAACTCCGTGTGCAAACGCGTGTTGCACTTAGACACTTGCTCCCTCCTTCTAACAGCACAGACTCCTGCACTCCCCTCTCTGCACCTGCCACTGCGAGGCAGTAAGGTAGCTGTTAACAGAAAAATCCCTTGTTCTAACTCCCTTGCCTTGCTTGCCTACGTAGGAAAGTCCACGTCCTCCTGGCTGAAGGAGTCTTATGTAAAGAAGGGGGGGTTGTGTCAGAGGCTGCATGTCTCATAACCTGGCAAAGACCCACCTGCAGCAGTCCCCACTGTTACAGGAGCTGTTAGGAGCAGAGGTGGGGAAATCCAGTGCTACGGGGGACATTTGCATACAGGGGGAGGTAGATCCTGTATTGGTTTTGGATATGACCCCCGGACAACATTAGCTTTTGCATTTTATCCAGGTCAGCCTTGAGACTGATAGCAAATCTTTCTGTCACTTGAGCAAAACGAAGACCCAAAAGTTCGACAGCATCCTAACAGCAGCACGCTGTGCCCCATCTTCCCACCAAACACAAGTTACAGCCAGTCCAGTGACTGCTACGGCATCACCCCCGGAATTAACCAGGTCTGATGTGCTGTAGAGTAGAGGTCACCTGAAGCACAGAGAAACATAACCACCCCAACTTCCAAAAGTGCGGCACAAGCCACTGCCAGACAAAGACCCCCGTCCCGTTTCCCCCTGACTGTCATGCCGCTAACCTCTGTGGGGCCACACCTGGTAGGAAGATCAGCGTGAAGATCATCCCTTCCTCAGCCGCACTCTCTTGGGCGCCTGCATGGCACGCTGACCCCGTCAGCGCTTAATTTCTTGGATCAGCTGCTCATATTGCAACTACTTTAATGATTTGTGTAAACAGGCGGTAAAACCACGCTGCATTTATTTCGGCTTTGGGTTTGGTTTTGTGTGTGTCTGTGAAACAGTATAGAATCTCATAGTAGGAAAAGGTTCTAAAAATCAGATCTATCGTCCTACAGTGCTATGTGGAAATTAGGAGGGGTAGAAAGAGCTACTTCAGAAAAGAAGCTTGTTTTGTTGTTTATTAACTTTATCAGGCAAATACAGTTTCATGCAATAGGCTAGCCCTGGAAATATAAACATGTGCTATTGGCAGTTTCAAAAGGTTTTAGTGGTTCGATTTTTTTTTTTTAACAAATCTAAGTGTTATTAACATTTACCAGCAGAACTGAAATGAATAAAATTCCTAAGCTTTTCCACCTGGGTGAGCTATAGAACTGAGTAAAATTTAAATACAGCTGATGCATGCATGAAATGCATGGGTAAGACAGATGACAAATAAAGCAGTGAGGATACTTTGAAATACGTGAGCACTGGGACTTAAAACTGTTCCTTTAAATGTTTACCTGTTGACACAGTCATAGAATTTCCACAGTCTAGTGCATAAGCATACACTAAAGTCTAACAAAAATGTGATTATATCTGCTTTTGCAAATTATTTGCTTTAAATATCAAACAGCATTGGAGAATCCTGTTTTGTTTTGGTTCTAAACTTGGAGAGTTTATGATGCTGTGTGTAATTATTTTGCACCAGTGCAATCACTCTGATTTACAGCACTTTGCAGAGGTATAATTGAGTTTGTCTGGTGTGTAATTATACAGTTGTGAGATAAGAAAACCCAGGAAAAGTAGGAACAGTGATCTTAAAATCACCTCAGCCCACCCCACATCTAAGCGTCAGCATTTTTTTAAAATGTAGTATAAATCAATTAACAGACCTGGCATGAGGTCTGGTTCACTGAGTCCCTAAGAATTTAAAAAGCCCAGGCACAAAAATAGGGCGACGCGATCCCTTCGCCGGATTAAATGCAGCCACCCGTCAGCAGCCGCTCCTGTAGCTCTTCGTTCTGGCAGATCAGGTGCCTTACTCTTAGTTTTTTGATTACAAGGTCCATGGATGCCACGATAATAAATAAAAATCCAGCGGACGGTAAAAGGCTACGGCAGAAATTCCTGCCTTGAAGAACACTCCCTGCTCTGAGAGGAAACTTTGGCATTCCTAAGAAACTTGCAGGAGTTTGCCCTGAAGAGGGGAGGCAAGCCTGTAAGGAGAAGAGGTCATTGCTACTTACTTGTCTGGCCGCAGGTGCTTGTGGCTCTTGAAACCTGGTCAGCAGGCGAACGGACAGCAAGACCAGACACTTCCCCTCTCTCTTGCCCGGCCGCGGAGCCCGCTGCCGCTGGAGTCGGGCTGCCGCCGGTCCCGCTGCCTCATTTATAGAGTGGCAGGTCCTTTGTCTGGCGCGTGTCAGCACTAGTCCCAGCGATCCAGGGAGCTTGCTTTGCATCTCCCCGGAGATTCTGTCTGCCTGTCCTTCCTTTTTTCACCACACGCCCTCTGCCCTTCCCTGGGGTTGGTACAGGGCAGTAACTGGGACCTAGAGCAGCGCTGACTGGGTCAGGGGTATTTTGCAGGAAGGATGGAAGCTTCTTGGGGCAAGAATCTAACCTTCCCTTCCCTTCGGGGGGAATTCTTTTCCCCCAGTTTATTTAGCCAGCCCTGAGCTTGTAAATGTTTCCAGAGGCACAGTTGCAGGGCTCATTCAAAAGCCACCTTAAACACAATTAAGCACTGAGGAGCAGGCTGCTACGTTTATTGTATCCCTGAGCAAGAGACGAGGCTGTGGGGGTGAGCATGTGCAGGGATATCAGTCCTGCGCTGTGTTGTTTGGGGGAAGCCCCCTTTGATTTCGAGCCTCGGCTATCACCTCCTGCAGCCTGGGGGACAGCCACAGCTGCGGGGGTCTCAGCTCTTCCCCAGCCCTGTGCTGGGCCCTCTGCCTGAGCCCGCCTGACAACAGGGGGCTGCAGGTGTGAAATGCGCAGGTCTACCACCTTGCCCTTCACTTCGGGGGCCATTCAGTGCACCAAGGATAGGTTAATTCAGGCTTTTTCTGCAAAGACTCCAGCTCGGGTGCCAGCTCTGGGACAGCAGACGAGCAAGCTCACATCCAACTGCAAAAAAGCAAATAACCCAAAACTAAAACATGTAGACTAACACCATCTCCATCACTGGAGCACATGCCTCTGTGTCTGTGAGGGACTGGTCCACCCGGACCCAGACTTCCCCAGGAAAACAATTCTCTGTGTAGGAAAATAGCCACAAAATTAGCCTGCTCAGGAGTCAGCAAGGGCATAGCCTTGTTATAAACATACAAAGCATTTGGGACATGTATGACCTTGTCTACGCCTCCATCCATTTCTCCACTGGATGCAGGGAATTTGCTTCGGGTGGAGAAAAGAGTAAATAGGCAGAATAAGAGCAAGATACCTACTTACACACTGGGAACAATGGGATGCTAAAAGGGAATGAGGGATGGAGAAGGAGGAGCTACAGCTAATCACCCTGCTACAGCCATGGGGCAGGAAAACAGCTGTATCCAGGGTAAGGCAGCTTTAAGTGCACTCTTCAGCGTTCCTCTGCCAAGCCCCAAGAAAACTCAGCTTTTACCCAGAGCACCTCACCCAAACCAGTCTGGCTAGGTAGGGCTCACCTGCTGAGTTTAAGTTAAAAGTACTGAGAACATCTCAGTTAACTGGAGCGCCTCCCATAGATTTTAACAACCCAGAGGTGGAACGATGCGGTTGCTGCCTAGGGAAAGCCAGCCCCACGTCCCTGCCTGGGTAAGCAGATCCTCCCAGGCTGGGGGTTCAGGCCTTTCACACGGTAAATTAACAGCGGCACTACAGCCTGAAAGCTGTGTCAACCGCTTCATTTAGCACAAGTGTTATGTTAACTAAAGGCTCTACTCCGGAGGGGCCTTTGGCCTCACTGAAGCCTAATTTCCATGTAATTTACATTGGAAATTTGCAGCGTTCCCCTCCTCTCTATTACTTCCTCCAAACCATTATTTCCCCACTATCTGCACAGAAATGTGCAGCCAGCAAGGTGGGGAAGAGGCCTGCCAGTCCTGAGAAGCTGAGGAGATACAGCTCTTCATCCCCCAACTGCTGATACAGCCTAGGGCTTTCAAAACCTGGCCAGACAAAGAACTACAAAATACACACCCAGGAAATCGTCTGTCCTTGCAGGGAGGAGGGTTGGATGGGCTGCTGTTTATGCTCATGTATCCATACAGAAGAGCCAGATTCTGCTCTTGTTGCTGTCAGATATGGGGTTTACCTGTGCCCTCTCCAGAGGCAAACTCATGGCAAGATACCTGCCTCCTTGGAGAAACATGAGGAGGAAAAGAGACATCCTATCCCCTTTCCCTGTACTTCACCACCACATCTGTTCAGAGTTTCAGCCACATCCCAAGGTCTCCTCATCTCCCTCATTCCCTTGCGCAAGGGAATTACTGAAAACCTTGGTGGTAGCCCAGCTGAGGCTGTGCAACCCACAGCACCTGGGAGGTCCTCACCTTCCCCTCACTCTCCTGCTCCCCACTGTCCCCTGGGACACTGCAGCCCCAATTCCTTTACTCCTCTGAGAGGCCACCACAGAAAAACTCTGTGTCTGCTCCAAGCACAGTAGATTTCTCCTGCATTGTCAGGACATGTGAGGACACACTGTCAGGCCTTGGGCAGGAGGCCCTGGCATCGGTGGCAGATCATTGGGAATGCTGATGAGATAGGACAGGCACGCTGACTTTTATATGAGCTTTGAGGACCTTTTCCACCCTGTCAGGTTGCTCTGAAGGGGTTGTACATGAGGCACTGCTTCACTGTCTCTTTATTAAGCTTTCTATTGAGTTGTGATTACTTGGCACTGATGACCCACACCAGTCTCATTCAGCTTCCTCTCCATACTTGGCAGTGACATGGCAGCAGGGAGAATCCACTGCTACATCCCTGCAGTCCTACATTATCAATACATCCCTGCAGTCCTGGGATTACTTGTCCCTGGAGCAATCCATAATTGCCAGGATAGTATAGCTCAGCCAGGGGCAAGGAGAGGCCAACAAGAGCAGTGAAAACAATATTAATCCCTGGGCATGCTCTTCCTCACAGTAATTTCTGCCAGTATTCATCCTGAGTTTCCCTGGAGTCTGGGGGGTAGGTGGGGTGGGGTGTCTTTAACTGCAGAGTATGGTTTCTAGGAGCCAAACCTTACCAGTTCCTGAAAAGCCAAGGGGAAACAATGTCTTTTGTAACTTCCACTCTGCTTTCCAACTGTAGTTGACACTAGTGTGTTTGCTGGTGTGTGATTGCTTTGACTGGGATAAAGTTAATTTTCTTCATAGCAGCTTGTATGAGGCTGTGGTTGGAATTTATGCTGGTAACACAGGGATGTTTTAGTTACTGCTGAGTAGCGCTTACACAGAGCCAAGGCCTCCTCTGCTTCTCACCCCACCCACCAGAGAGTATTTAGGGATGCACAAGGAGTTGGGAATGGACACAGCCAGGACAGCTGATCCAAACTGACCAAAGGGGTACTCCATACTATACGACATCATGCCTAGCATATAAAGTTGGGGGAAGAAGGAAGGAGGGACATTCAGAGTGATGGTGTGTCTCTTCCCAAGTCACTGTTACTCGAGATGGCACCCTGCTTCCCTGGGGATGGCTGAACACCTGCCTGCCTGTGGGAAGTGGTGAAGGAATTCCTTGTCATGCTTTGCCTGTATGCACAGCTTTTGGTCTTCTGTTTAAACTGCCTTTATCTCAACCCATGAGTTTTCTCACTTTCCCCCTTTAGATTCCCTCCCCAATCCTGCAGGGGTGCTGGGAGGGAGGAGTGACTGATTGCTTGGGGCTGAGCTGCTGGCTGGGCCTAAACCATGACCGTGTGTAATGGCCACTTCTGCCCCTCCTCAGATACTTTCAGAAAGTAGAGTCCCAGTGCCTTTACAGCACTGAAAAGAAGAGGGATGATGGCAAACACTGTGTGTGCAAATAGGGTAACTAAGGACGTACAGCTGCAGTACCTTCGGATGCAGAAACCACTGATTTATTGCAGCACTGCTGCTGGGCCCTTGCTTAAATACAGACCTGCTCTGCCAGGCAGGTACACATCCTTCACAGCAGAGAGACATTCCTTGGCAAGTTTGATGAAACAAAAGCAGGGAGAGAAAAGAAGAGGTCGTCTCAGCACTCTCGTGTGTAAGAACTGTGTCTGAAGAGGAGAGCGAGTATGGACCTCCTGCAAAGGGTGCTGTCTTTCCCCATGTCTGCTATCCTGTCCAGCATGTCCACTCACCAGAGGCAGCGCTGAACTCACATTCAGCATGCTCGCTTTTCTGAAGAGCCACACATCAGTCAGCTCATCAGCTCGCCTCAGTATCACATATACTGGTGGCAGTAAATCCTGAATGAAGCAACAGGCTGCCTGCATTGCCAGTCACTTATGCAACAGCTTTTACAAATGTGGTTATGCCAAGTGGAAGATGTGAGAGTTGGCCATTTCAAAGAAGTCAAGAACATGTCATGTCATGTCCTTTTACAAAATTCGATGTGCCAGCATTTGAATTCCAGCCCCAAAACATCCTAAGGGAGTAAACCCAGTTATTCCTCTTCCTAAAAGGAAGAAAAACTGTTCCTGGCACAAGTGACTGTGTGATATGCAAGCTGGAGCAAAAGGCTTTAGCCTGCTGCTACTCAGCTTCCAGGTCCAACAGAAGCTCCTGCAAGATAGATGAATTGTCAGATGGAAAAAAAAAAATGTTTGTGTTTCACACTGGGCCAGATCTCAAACCCTATCTGCCATGGCAGATGAACATAAAATCCAAGCAAATCCTACCTAAATATGGCAGAGATTTCAGAAGACGGGCCTGGATCTCTTTCTTCCCCCTTTGCAGGGCAATGCCTTTCAGTCTGATGAAAGCAGCACACAGAAAGTGACAGACAGAAAAAAAAAGGCAGCAAGAGGCTGCAAACACACAACTACATTATTGCTCTGCGTTCAGAGCCATGCTCTACAGATGGGAACAATAAGAGGCAATTATACACATCTGGGCTCCTGCCCTCTAAAATAAAAATTTAGATCAATTGATTTTGAATGTAGCAAGCTAGAGGAGGCTGCTTGAGGTTCAGTACAGCAGCTGCATGCAGACTGCTGAAATATTGAACTTCCATCATCTGAAGCTTTCTGTAGCATTTTGAATCTGTTACTGGTGTTAACAAAACAGTCACATCAGGGGGTGCTTTGAATTCTGGCCACAGTTTTCAGCTTAATTCCAGAAGCAAAAAAATCTTCTCCTTTTTAATGCTGGGACTTGCTGATAGCCTTGAAGAAAATGTTTAACCACAGAAGAAATAAACTGAAAAACTAATGTTTCTCTAAACCTTCTACTGGGAGCAAGAGAGAAGAGACAAGCAGTTGATTTTCCCTTTGACATGGGCATACTGAAACATTAAAAGGTCTTTGGGAATCACCTAAAAATCGAGAAAAACAAGGCATCTCAGAGAATAGGCAGCTGATGTTTTCACTGGCACACAATGCTGAGCTCAGCCAGGTTGCATGCAGCAGTAAGGCCACCACAGAAGCATGATTCAAAGCAGGGACTCAAAGAAACATGGAGTTGAATATAAGAAAAACTTCCTGGCCAGATTACAAGCCCTGCATGGTCTTTGCCATGCACATAGATGTGTTTGCAGCTTCTACAACAACCTTTTAACTAATGACAAGAAGTAGGGATCAAGAGATTTAAATTCCAATTCGGCTTCAAGCAAAACACCCAACCCCAGCCATGTGTATTTCATATGTTGGGAGTCACCAGCCTTTTGCACAACATGGCAAGTTCTCTTTCTTCACGTGCAGGTCTTTGCAACCATGTGGTTTGCTCTTCGAAGTGAGTTCTTGCAAGGAACAAGGGAATTTCCTCTGAATCTCCCAAGTATCTCTTTTCAGAGTTTGGGAATGGCTGGGGCTAAAAGCCTCAATGGACAGGTCCCATATTTTGTGCTTGATACTGCTCTTCTTGCAAGACCACCTGTGCATGTGTGTGCAAAGGGAACTCCAAGACACCCAGCCTCCCAGGCGTTCACTATAATCACACGCTTGTTTTCACATAGAAAACTCAGACCTGCTCACTCTTCTGACTCCAAAAGGCAGTTTTCTTCCTTTGCTTTTAGAGATTTACTCTATTTTTTCTCCGGTACGAATGTGTGCCTTAGTTGCTGCCTTGATGACAGAGAGATGGTACAATTAATTTAAAATCTCATTTTCAGTTGCTTTGTTTCCATTGTTTTTAAATACACCTCTGTGTTTCAGATGCTCAGCTGGTGTAAACTGATATACCAGTTACTGTAGAACAGCACTGAGCCCCAGCAGGCAGAGGTCACTCCATTACTCCTTCTACTCACCTGTATTCCATCATACAGCTGTGCTGTACATCTCTTCACCTTACTCTGGCTCTACAAAAGCCAACAGCAGATGGAGGAAGGGAGACAAATTCCTAACAAAATTCCTTGAGGTGAGAATTGTGCAATCTGCCTATCTGACCACCTGCATTTTCAATATGATTTTGCAAGGTCAAGAAGAAGCTCCTAGTAGTTTGGGCCAGGGTGTCCATTCCCCACCTGCCCATGAGTAACACTGCTGCAGAGCTGGCATCCAAGCCCCTCACATCATGGTACAGGGAAGCAGCTCCTTTAACACCAGTAATGTCCAGTCCTTTGTGTACACACTATCATGTTTTCACCCAGAGTGTGTCACCTTCGCCCACAAAACCAGGACATGCCCTGTGATTAGCTTGACCCATCAAACCAGCAGGATCTGAACTTTGTATTCACAGTATTTTTAATAGCCCTTGAGTGGCTCTTCAGACAGCTTTGCCTACCCACCATGAGCAAGATGTAACTACGTACGTCCAGCAGAGTGGAGGAGGACTGGGGAACAAATTCTCTTGGTCATCTGTGAGTGCCAAAAGGCTAGTGGAAAACCCTGTTTCAGGTGGAAAACCTTGTCTCCAGTGCATTGCATCTGCCATGAGAATGGCAGCCTTGTCTTTGTCACAAACAAAAGGAATTGCTTTCAGCCAGGAGTATTATGCAGCAAATGTAGGTCAGCTCAGCTTTCTGGGTGGCTTTCAGTGGCCACACAGAGAATAATTAGGCTCTCGGCTCCTCTGTTTCAGTTGTTACTGACCTCTCTTGCCTTCTCTAGCTTCCTGCTCCAATTTGTAAAACAACCACCACCAACTCCTAGCTGGATGAAAACGTGACAGGCTTGGAACTGAAGCCTGTGCCACAAGTCATGCTTTAAGTACTGGTGAGACTCTAGTGAGATGCTGTTGTGATTGCCCGGGCTTCTGACAAGTGTTTCAGGAAGACATAATCCTACAGGAAACCCAGAGCCAGAGGATGTCATTACCTTCCAAGCACTAAAACACGAGAACAGGTTTTAGGTGATTGAATGCCTGCATGTCCAGGCTTTGCACACATAGCTTCCTTGGCTATTTTTGGTAACCTGTCCTTTCATTTCAGTTTGATCACTGCATTTAATGACTAAATCCAGTCTGCTGACAGCTCCTCTCATCCAAACCTTGTTTGGGGTGCTGGGCTTTACAGCACGAATGAATGAACTCATAACACATCATGAGCGCAGAAGAAAGGGCAGGAAGTCACTTTGCTCCCAGGAGGTCAGAATGCTCTTTCAGCACACTAAAAGTAACATTCTGGGGTAAAGCACTGGCCTGCAGGGATGCGCTGGCATTGCTGTCCTCAACCCAGTATGGAGACACTGCTAGCACACAGGCAGCACCCGCTCCCAACCTTTGGCTTGCTGGTGTGTCCCGCTGCTGTGCCAAGCAGGAGCGCCTGTCTGCACAGAAACAAAGCCCGGCTCCCCCGCTCCTCATCTCGGCACCCTCTGCCCACCCCTTTCAGCAGCGCTGCCTTTTTGCAGTTTAAATGTTTCTTTTTAGAGTGCCTTTTATTTCCAGCTTGGAGAGCAGGGGGATGAGATGGGATAGGGATGCTGAAGTAGTGATTTACATAATCTGATTAACGGAGGATTATCCAATGGCTGCTGAACAGCCTTAGTGTGCTTGAGCTAAAAACCTTACTATTCATTGCTCTCACCACCCTGCGGGACGGCTGCACCTGCAGCACCAGTTAATTCTCTCCTGGGGACTTCAAGGAAGGAGAAAAGCGGGGGTGTATTTTTACTGTTATCTGGGGGAGGGTTGAGGAGCTGCAGCTTCTTGTGTGCAGTCCCTAATTGATCTGTCTGCATTAGTCTTCAGGAAGCTGAAACGAAAGCTGAGCCAGTTGGCATTATCAGGAACAGCCATCACCTTTGAAAGGCCCAGCTTGTGTGGCTCCTCACGGTTTCCCTATGGGTAGTTCAGTGGGGCCCATCCAGACCTGCTGCAGAAAGGAGCTGGGTAGAAGGGTTCTCCATACGCAAGAACCAAAAGCGTGGTTTTCCCTGTGCTCACTAGTACCCCTCTCAGCTGGGAGCAAACCAGAACCAACCCCTTGCTTTAATACCAACAGAGAGCTTCTCAGTCTACAGCCCACACGTTTCTAGCAGGAACGATGCAGTAACAAGGAGACAAGAATGCTCAGAGACTGAGGAACAGCACACCCAACGAGTTCTCTTCTCATTGCCTGTGAGCTGCCCAGTTAGCCTGGGACTTGTCTGAGATGGCAGCTGTGGGAAGGGCAGCAGGACCCACCGGACCAACCCAGCCGTACAGTCAAGGAAGAAGGAAGAAGTCTGCAAAACAGCTTTACTACAAGCACAGTCCAAGACCTCCCATACCAGAAAGCAGTTCACTCTCCTGCAGCAACTCAGCAGGCAGGCTTAAAAAAAAAATAAAGACAAAAGAAGAGAAGGTGAGGTGAATGCCATAGTCCCTTGAAGACACTACAAAACTCAGCAGCAAATAAGGGCATCGACTGGGGCTGAGTCAATCTCTCCCAGAAGGACATGGGGAGATGGATGAAGTCCAGACTCTGGCAAGACAAGAAGAGTTTGGTTGCTTGTTTCAACAGAACCAAATCTGCACCCCAAACATCCACACATGACAAAGTGGTGAGACTCCAAACTGAAAATTGTGTTAACTGCAGAGTGGAAAGGACTAGGGTTCTCCAGATTAGGGGAACTAGAAGGAAGCATGAGCTGGACACCCACAACACACATTCATGGGAAAGAGGAAGAAATTGGACATTTTTTCTGTTGTACAGAGAGACATCTGTAAGGCCAGGCAACCATAAGATGTTTTTGAGCCTTCCAAGGAAACAAACCCAGACTTTCTACAGAAAAAACCACACAAATAGATTTAATCCTCTGGTAGAAATGCTGCAATATAATCACCCAAGACTAACTGTAAGTCTTTGTTTCCAGGAGCACACTCCATCCTCACAGCTAGGCCTGGAGATGCTGGTGTTGCTTTGCATATTCACTCATGCCTGCTATCCATATCCGAAGGCTGTTGCCATTCACAGAAACCACCTCGCAGTGCAAAGTGTCTTTCTTACCCCTGCCAACAGCAGCGTGCATGAATAGTGCTACAGGGTGGTCTAGCTAAAAAGGGAGATTGCAGAGTATCATGAAGTCATCCTACCTGTTTGTTTCCTCAATTTCTCCTCTTGCCAAGCAAGAAGAGGGAAAGTGTGACTTTTGGAGAAAAAGCTCAAGAACAAAAGCTGGGTGGCAGCTCCTAGACGAGACTTTGTGTGTGCTCACAGCATATGCACAGCCATCTCCACTGAGGCGTTCTTTTTTGGAGAGGCTGTGACAGAGAAGGTTGATACAGCTCTCACAGCTTTTCATACAGCTTTTCATAGAGAGATGTTGCACAGAGACCGGGGCTCAAACATTCATGCTGCCTGGAAACAGTAACACTTCCCAGCCCCTGGCTGGTATGATTTGGCTCGCACGGTGTACAAAGCTGGGCAGCAGTTGCACCAGTGGGATGTAGCTTGTCATGCAACATGACCAATGCACCGTCCACTAGTGCTATCTCTGTGCTTCATGGTGGAGGGAATGTCAAGATATTTCCCTGCTGTGGTGTAATTCTTATCACTGAATTTAGGAATAAATGGATGTAGCCATTGACTAGTAGCAATGTAAAGGGATAAACTGCATCCTGCGGTACAAAAAAAGCTCCCCCACTTTGAGGAAGTTCGCCTCTGTTGCTACATGCTGGCATCTGCCCAGATGCCAAGAGGAATGAGGAAGTACAGAAATTCCACTAGGATTTCTCCATGCCATGTGTTGTGGGAAACATGTTCCTACAGAGCCTTATTTTCCTCTTCAGCAGCAGCCTAGTGAGATCCTTTTGCACCAGTTGCTGACTCTGGGCCCTTGTCTCTTGAGCAGAACTGCATTCAAAAGGGAAGGAGGAAAAAGAGATGTGAGGGAACTTGCCCATATTGATGGATAAAATCCAGGCCCTTTCTTCACTAGGCTTTGCACCTTTATTGTAGACCCATTCTGCATTTTGGAATTAAAGGGCTAGGACTTGGTGTGGATCATCTTGTATCTCGTGGTGTCCCAGGAAGGGAGAAGGTCACCACAGACCACAGAGACAACAGAATGTTTGCTCCATCCTGTGTTCCCAGAGACAGACTTTTACTTCCCCAGAGCTCAGCAGCCAGAAGAAAAAAACTTCCTCACACTTGCTGTTACTGTTTTCCACCCTCCTGTCCCAGAAAAGGCAGAACATCTATTTATCTGCCATCTGCTCCCCAGGTACACAAACCTGGACCACAGGAGGTACAGAGAATACATATACAGCATGAACAGAATGAAGAAAAATAATTCTTCTGAGCCACAGACATGTTTCTCACCATAAATCTTCAACCTATGAGTAGCAGTGTCTTCTCCTCAGCATATGGTGGGCAAAGCTAGGGATCAAAGAGCATGCCACGGAAATATATTCAGATGTCAGGGGCTGGACAACGATTAGAGGGCAGCATGCATCTGTGCATGTGAAGATACCACGCAATCCTTAGCATTAAAAGTCAGCTTAAACATGGACCTTTTCCTTCAGAAAGGTGCAATGAACCAGGGACTTCTTGGGTTTTTTTACTTTTCCAGCCTTGCCCCCGTGCCCCTCCGAGCCGACTCAGGCTCCCTGAACAGCTGAACAATGGTTACAAAACACTGGACAGCTCAGCTCTGAAGCCCTGCGTTATTTATGAGTTTGGAAATCAGAGCCACTTGGGTTCACTGCCAGTAAATGACAATGATTGGAAGGAGGGAGGGGTAGGCTTGTGTGCAGCTCTTCATTCTCTATTCATTGTGTAAAGGGGATCACTCCAACTAACTGGCCCATGGAGATAAGGATTTCAGACAATCTGCATTAGCCTGATAAGCCAGGTTCGCATTGCATAAAGATTATTTGTTAAGAACCTCAGTAAAATCAAATACAGTCGGAAAGCTTATCAGCATAACTCATTTCCACTCACACCCCTCTGCCCACCCTTTCTGACATTTTTTCCCCTATAAATAAAGCTCTCTGCTTGTATCCCAGCTCTCCAAGATGGAGCGCAGATTGAGGATGAGAAGCCGTGGGGGAGGGATAGGGAGGACAAGGAAGAATAGCCTGAAACCTCCCAGCTGCAACTGGTCAGTCCTGATCCATGCTGTAAGGGAGGGTAGCAATGCCCATCTGGTGGGTGCTTTGGGTTTGCCCTTTCTGGTGTAAACCAGGGCAGCTGGGTTGGCACCAGCAGCCTCCCCTCTTTGTACCAGCTAAGGACCAGATCAGGAAGGAGGAGCTTAACACCTGTTTCTCTCTACTTTTTCTCCTTGCATTTCCTCACATATAAAAAGTGGGCCCGAACATGTGAACTGCTGGGTACTGCCAAACTCCCGTCAGCATTCTTTCTACAAACTGGCCTTGGTCAGGCATTTCGCTACAAACCTGCCTTGCTGGATAATGGAAAACTATTCAGAACAGCCCCTTGTGCTTTCCCTTTCCCCCCTTTTCTTCTCAGCACTCTCACCACTAGCAGGAAACACGCTGGACACACTGCTCTGACAGTGCCACCTTTCCAGGAGGTGGATGCCCATTTCTGCACAGGCCCTGAGCATTATTCAGTTCTCCCACAGCAACTCAGATTAAGCCCCTCTCAGGTCCTCTCCCGAGTCCCAGGGGAAAGGTAGCCACACAAATATGAACTATTATCACAAGCTCTTCTAGGTTTTGACAGCCAGCATGATTCCAGTCACTTATCATGTGTAAACTGTTGGGTCGAGCTGCCATAGCTGCATACACTGTTATTAGGTTTGTTGGCAGAAAGACCTTAGCAAGACAGAAAGTATGCTGGTGGGGCTTAGCATTTCTGCTAACGTTGTGGAGTAAGAAATGAGCGCTATGAACAGGGACAGCTCTGCCTTACACCTTGTGTTTAAGGTCTCCAACCCTTTGCATGAGCATCAGTGACCAGGCATGAGAGTTGCTTCGTCCCATCTCAACCACAGGTTCCTCCATTTCAGGCCCATATGTAGGTGAAATCTGGGCTCCTGTGGCCCCAGTGACAAAGCCAAGTATGTCTTCAGTGCAAGTTCTGCTGAAACCCTGTCTTTCAAGAGGTGAAATGGGAGATGTGGCAACCTGGTGACCACTCTAGACAAAATCAAAAGCATTCAGCTCAAGGTTTACACTGGCTTTCTGTCAGTCCACCAGGTAAGACATTAGTAAGGACTGTTTAACAGTCAGAGAGACTCAGAAATGATACTGGGAATGATACCTTGAAAGACTGGACAGTCAAAAGAACAGACAGTGCTGTTTTCTGGGTGCTTCCTTGGTTTGCTCACAGGAGCATATTGTGGACCATTACTCCTAAGTTGGAACAGCTCTACCATACAAGAGGACAAGTCAGGTCTGAGGCCAGGTGAGGGGCAGCCGATTAATTGGTTGACTTCATTAGCTGCTTTTAATGAAGTGGCTGTAAAAGATCAGTAATGAAGAGGTTAACAGTGGTCTCAGGACATTGTCCCTTAGCAACAGTTCAATCTCAGCAGGAAAAAACAGGTATTTTCTCTGGACAAGCAATAAATGCAAGCAGTTGCAGGGTGCTGAAGGGATCAGCAGTGCAGGAAAGTCATCACAGATGGCTACAAGCAGCACGTACCAAGTTTTCAGCTGGAGATGGGTCCCAGGCTCCTTCAGTGGTGATGTTCCTGTGTTGCCAGGTAAGTTACATGTCTTTATTACACTCACAGAGCAAAATGTCAACACCCAAGAACAGCGCAAAGTCACCTCTGACCCTCAGCCAAAAGCCCAACAGACATCTTTTTCCTTGTCTGTCCTAGGACTATGTGTCACAGAAATGTGCCTTTTCTTTCCAAGCGTGGAATGGGACACCATGTCCTTTGGCTATAGGGGGGTCAAGACTAAATTGCACTGCTGCAGAAGCTGGCCCTGGGGACTGAGAAGGCATGCCCCAAGACAAATGCCTCCTTTACTTCCAAATATTGCACCAGAACTCGCTGTATACCCCTGCCTGAAGGAAAACAGGAGTACAAACCCCACTGGTGTAACTCCTCCTTTGTGTACCAGCACGTGAGTTCAGACGGCAGGTGTGTGCTTGGTATGTATATTCCCTCTCCTGCTACAGTGTATTTGCTCAGAAATAAATGCTTCCATCCCACTACTACAGTATAATGGGTGTACTTGGGAGCAATATGGCTTATTTCAAACAGTGTCTTTTCACACATAGACAAGACCTCAAGTTTTGTGTGCATTTTCTCTATGAATATGGTTGTAAAGGAACATGTAAAAATAAGTTTGCAAGGCAGCCATGTGTACAGATAAACACTTTCCCAAAGTATAATGCATGGTGTGTCTGGTCAGTCATGCAGAGCCACCTCCCACAAGCCAGAAATGTATGTTGGTGTTCCAAAATTCATGATGGGGAACAAGAATAACCTAACACCAATTCTGGTTTAGCTCCTGTCTTCACCATCACCCATTTAATACCCTGTTACTTCAGAAATCCCTATCTTTCAGTGCAGCTGGAAAGGTTATTACTAATAGCCAATCAAGCCTGAAATGCTGACAGTATGATTACAAGCACCCAACGAGAAAACACACAGACTTTTCAACAGAATATGCTCCATCTGCCTCCCTTCTGAAGACACAAGAAGGCCCACAGCAGGAGCTGGCTGTGCAGGAGGCTATGCTCAGGCCCTCCACTCCCAGCCCAGACAGGGAATGTTCCCATGGCGGGCCCCAGAAAGCCCAGAAGAGGAAGGCAGCTCTGAGGCCACTTCAGCGCCCAGCAAGAGGCCTCCCCACCAGCAACAGGGCCCCAGGAGCTGGTGAAACCAGGGCTGGGCCCACAGCTGGGCCACCCACCAGCCTTCAGAGTGGACAGGAGGCTGTCAGCACTACTCTAGCTCCAATGCCAGATAATACAATAAATGTATGAGAAGTACAGGAACAGTTTTGTTACCTCTAACAATGTAGTTGGCATTGCTATCCAGACCCACAGTGGTTTCTCATGGGGCCAGAAATGGCTCCCAAGAGGACCAAGGGAAAGCCAACCTTTCCCCAGGGGCAGGAGTGAAGATGACTGTCCAGGAGTTCCTCAGGTCATCTTCCCACCTTTTCTCATGATGGGGTGCTACATTTGGCACTTTCTAGTCTTTGGTGCCTTCCCCAAGCTCCACAGCCTTTCAAAGCCTGACAGAGAGCAACCACACACTGACATCAGCCCGTGCACTCAATACCCGCAGACAAGCACCATCAGGGCTGATGCGTTTGTGTGGGAGAAGACTTGAGTCCTCTGCATGGAATGTCCTCTGATCCTGGAATTCCTCTGCACTACTTGAGGCCATTTCCTCTCATCCTGTCAGTTGCAAGAACAGACCAACCCCCACCTGGCCACAAACCTCTTTCAGGTAGCTGTAGAGAGGGGGAAGGTCTTCCCTCAGTCTTTTTCTGCAGGCTAAACCACCCCATTTTTTTCAGCCCACTCCTCCTAAGGCTTGTTCCCTAGACTTTGCACCACCTTCACTGCCCTGCTGTGGACATGCTCCAACACCTCACTGTCTTTCTAGTAGTGAGGGACCCAAATCAGAATACAGTACTCAACTTGCAGCTTTACCCATCATGAATACAGGGGCACAATCACTTCCCTAGCCCTGCTGGCCACACCATTTCGGACACAGGCCAGGATGCTGTTTGCCACCTTTGCCACACTTCTGGCTCACATTCAGCCAGCTGTTGAACACCCCCTGTGTAAGTGTATTCAGATTATTTTCAACCATAGCTCTAAGTTGCTTTGCTTCATAACTAACCTGGCTATCTCTGCACAGTATGGTGTTGTGACTGACGTATTGCTGCTCAAGTGACAACAACATCCTAGCAGTCTTCAATACAGGCACACTGTAGCCCCTAACACTCAAGCTACTTACTCATATGATTTAAGGAGTTATTCGGAAGTTTTTGGGGTCTGAAGAGGAATATTATGTTCTGTAAACTACCAGGCATGACATTCCACCTATTAAAGTCTGGATAAAATATCTTACATGCCTTTTAGCTGCAGGGAATATTTCTGGAAAACAGGCACAACCATGAGAGTGTTAATTTCTCTCCTTTAGGAACAAGTATTTCATCATCCCCTTTTTTCAAGGGGAAAGCTCCTCTCACCCCTCTTAATTAAGGTAGTGATTACAGGGCTTGGTAGGATTCATTCTGCTCATAACTCACATGCTCTAATGCAGTTTGAATCAATAGGATGCTTATGTATAAAACTAGCCTCAGTAGAGAACTCGGCATTAGGCAAATCTATTGCTATTAAACGAGATTATCAGCTGGTGTAAATTGGCTGCTGGTGCCTCTTTATCAAAACAGAGGATGTAGACCACTAAATACAACTGCTAAGTAGTCTCACATGCTTGCTTACATGCAGTCTCCTAAGTTCCCACATTTTGCAATGCAGAGTCTGACAGAACTACACAAAGAAAAAGACAAGCCTGAACAGCAAGGTAGTTGCCCCTGAACTTCTTGAAATGCTGTGTGAACTCAGAGGATTATACCAATGAGTAATAAAGACACCCAAGTTCCTGAAAGTCATTGTACCACGACAAGCCAGCCCTTGGAAGGAAGGTGTCTACAGTATTACACAGATGTTACTCATTTAACATCTCATTTGTCTGTGCAAAACAACTCCAACTGGCAATGCAAAGCAGACAGTTCTTGTCTTTAAGTTGACAGACTTTAAGCCTTATGACGATGGGAAAGAATTCTCAAGCAGCAAAGGACACAAAACCCCCCTGTTTTTAACACCAGGAACCAGCATCTCCCAGTGTTTCAAGGGAATGGGCATTAGAAAATCTGCAACTACTTTTCATTTTGACAGCAGGGAAAGACTCAACCACATTTTCAGGACTCCCTCCTCTCTGGATCACATCCGTTTGCCTGCAGTTCTTTTCTGATCTTAAGAGTGAGAACATACACAGACTCTTCTATCAGAAGATTCCTTCTGGAAGTATCAAAAATGCCAGCATGTCCCTCAGAAGCTCACTGCCCTGTGTGCCCAAGCATCCCCTGTTCTGCACAGGAATTACAAGGCGGTTCTTTAGCCTGTTTGGCTCAAGACATACCCTTCAGAAGAACTGCATTGCATTGGCTTCCAGTAACATGAAGGGGACCTACAGGAAAGGTAGGGAAGGACTGGTTTTAAGGCCACGTAGTGGGCAACGGTTTTAAACTAGAGCGGGGAGCTTTATATTAGACATTAGGAAGAAGTTCTTCACTAGGAGGGTGGTGAGGCACTGAAACGGGTTGCCCAGAGAGGTGGTGGAGGGCCCATCCCTAGAGGCATTCAATGTCAGGCTTGATGAAATAACCTGAGCAAGTTAAAGGTGTCCCAGCTTACTGCAGGAGGGCTGGACTATATGACCTTTAAAGGTTCCTTCCAACCTAACACATTCTGTGATTCTATGAAATGAGCAGTATTTTTATGTGTGCAAGATGCTGCACATTTCCCACCATTTCCACAACAGGGTGGAGACTCACCGTCACTCTCTAGCTTCAGATCCTAGAAAAATGACCTTTCTTAAGCTCATACACTAACGATGATTTGAATTTCCATTCTGTAGAAGCACAAAGTTACTGAAAACTGCTACAGAACAATGGAAATTGGATTTCCCTCCAGGTGGAACACAGGATTAACTATAGTCAACCCTTAACTATAGTCAGTCTTGGCTGACATATGTCTGTGTTCTCAGAGACCCCTACAGTTAGAGGCTTCACACATTTCCGTATGTGGAATACTCCAGTGTCCTACACAGGCAGCCTCGATTTGCATTCCTCCCAGTCAATTCTCTTTCCTACCAGTAAGGCAAAGGGAGCACATACATTCCTTCCTTTTTGTCACCATTCTTTACAGTTCTTGAAAATGGTTCTTTATGGCCCCTCCTCTTCAGCCAACCCTGTTTCTTCCAACCTTTGGATGTCTTGCTACGCTTTTCAAGGCTCATGGGCATTCCTTGAACTGATTCTGCCCTTTTTACAGTAACACATATGTAAGGAGCTTCGTTTGCTACAGGAAAGTCAAGGTACTTTGCATGGCATTGCTTAAGACCTTAAATGCTTGCCATTAAGAGCTTAGAAACTGCCCTCCTATCCAGAGAGCTTTCAAAATGAAGGTAGTAAGTTACCTCACAGACTTAAAAGTTAATTTTGGATGAGGAAATTTAGAAGCTCACAGGGAACAAATGCCTAAATGTGGATGTTTCTGTGGGCTTCAGCCACAAGGTGTGCCTTCAAAGAGCAGCAGTTCAAGGATACAACACTCCCTGGGACACAATCATAAGCAGGAAATGTGCACTTCACAAAGCATGTCAGGAGACACAGAGGAGTGCAATGTTTGTGCAACTGCAGGATCCTTTTTCCTACATATGGGCTCCTGCTTTATTCCAAGTATCTTCGTTGTATACAAATACCTTTATTAAAAAAATCAAGTTCAATATAGTCCATAAGCAGTGTAAGAGAAGAATTTTGAACTGTTTCTATGTGTTAGGTCATGGCAGCTGCAATGAAGCATGTCAAATGCTGCCCAAGATGACAAAAGGAAAGATGAAACAACATCATGAGTTGCAAATTAGACTCTTTGTCTTCTAACCACTGTTAAATACACACTTCCATCTTCTAAAGAGAAACTATTTTGACACAAAGAATAACTTACAGGTATAAGGTACTACTGCAGCCTTCTTCCCTTTCTGGGACACATGTCTTTTTTCCCCTTAGTTTTTCTATCTCCAAAGTAAAAATTTTTTCCCCCACTCTTAAACATCTATCACATTTGAAAAACTTACAGGCTTATTATATACTATTAAACAAAGAAGTTTGTGAAAGCAGAGTTCTGTAAACAGAAATGATAAGGACATTGGCTTTTTTCATTTTAAGGAAAAAAAAAAAATTCAACCTGAGAAATTTTCCAGGTTGATGCAATGTTTATTTTACCAAGTAAATGGCACTGGCAGGATGTTAGATCTCTCTCCTCAATTAGGGAATGCTAACCAGGTTACCATACTAACTGAAAAGCCAGCACAAGTTGTCAGATTCACAGAATGCTTTGAGCTGGAAGAGACCTCAATGATCATCTAGTTCCCCGCACCTGCCACAGGCAGGGACACCCTCCACTAGACCAGGTTGCCCAAAGCCCCATCCAACCTGGTCTTGAAAACTGCCAGGGAGGGGGCAGCCACAGCTTCTCTGGGCAGCCTGTGCCAGTGCCTTACCACCCTCACAGGGAAGAATTTCTTCCTAATACCCAATCTAAATCCCCCCTCCCTCAGCTTGAGGCCATTACTCCATGTCCTATCACTCCATGTCTTTGTAAATGGACCCTCTCCATCCTTCCTGCAGGCAGGACCCCTTCAGGTACTGGAAGGCTGCAACAAGATCTTCACAGAGCCTTCTACAGGGTGACAATCTCAGCACTCTCAGCCTTTCCTCATAGGAAAGGTGTTCCATTCCCTGGTGATCTCTGTAGCCCTCCTCTGGACTTGCTCCAAAAACACGTCCTTTATATGTTGGGGACCCCAGAGTTGGATGCAGTACTCCAGGTGGGGTCTCACTAGTAGACAGGCTGCTGGTCACACTTCTTTTGAGGCAGCCCAAGGTAAGGTTGGCTTTCTGGGCTGCAAGAGCACATTGTCAGCTCATGTTGAACTTTTCATCAACCAACACACCCAAGTCCTCCTGCTCAGGGCTGCTCTCAATCCATTCCCTGTCAAGTTATGCTTGGGATTGCCCCAAAACATGTGCAGAACTTCCACTTGGCCCTGTAGGACTTTATGTGATTTGCACAGTCCAGCCTGCCAAGGTCCCTCCGAACGGCGTCCCTTCCCTCCAACATACCAACCACAACAAACAGCTTGGTGTTGTCAGCAAACATATGCCGAGGTTGCACTGGATCCCACTGTCCATGTTCCTGCCAAAGACATTCAGAAGCCGAATAATTTACTCCAGTGCTTCAGTAACAGGAGACCCCTGGAACTGAGAGGATTGCCATGAAAAATCACACAGCACACTCCAGGACAAAAACAGCAGGGAAGCTCCAGAGTGCACTTGGAATGACACAGTAGTAAAACACCTGCACAGCAGCAGCCATTCCATCTCTCCAGACCTGTGCCCACTGGAACACACGGCCGTAACATGCAGGTCAGTGGAACACAAAGAGTCGCTACCCAGTGAAAGGCAGAAAAGCTGTGACCCGTAGGTTCCCTTCAGCTTTAGCAAGGAAAGAATGGATACAGGTTTGCTGCAAGTAAACACGAGCTCCATTCAGTACCCAGTTCACAAGTACCAGTGACAGTACTGTTTGTCACAGTCTAACTCACTGGTACTCTTGTCTTCCCTGTACAGCAGGAGCTGGAACAAGCTTGGACACAGGTGCTCACAGAAAACTATTATCTGTCTCCAAAACAGTGAAGAAGAAAGCTTAACTTTACTGACCACAAGCACAAGCAGAAGCAGGATGGGGGAGTTGTCAGGCTTCTTGTCCCATCCAAATCCTAACGTGACACTAACACGAGTGTTGCAAATACACAGCTGGTGTTTGTACACACTTCTGTTACAGTTGGAGAAGAGATGCAGTTCTCTGGGACCTGTGCTCTGTGAACCTGTGTTAAGCAGAACACTTTTATCTACTTGTAAGAAAGCAGAGATAGCTGCAGTCTTCTCAAATCCTGTCAAAACTCTTACACAGAAAACACACTAATTAGGAGGTCAAAACCAGATTATTTATTTTTTTCCTAGGAAAGACATCCCTATGGCATACACCTTCACCTTCTTAGAACAAACCAACCTGGCAACATTCCCTCTGGTAATTCCATGCAGCGGTTAGTTCATGAAAAACCCAACTGCTATAGGAATGTGGGATGGGGATACTTGCGCCTTACTTTCATTGAGTTACACTGTTACCCAGTACCTCCCACATGTAACGCAGGTTGGCACAGCAGTTCCCAGCAACAGAAACATTCTGCTCCCAAAGCACCCTATGGCACATGATAGGGATACATCAGTCTCAAACCAAGCGCATGAGGTACTCATAACTCTGGTGCTTGAAAGTTGAATATTCACAGGCTCTCCTGTGAAAAGAGAGAAACTTCTCTGGGGTTTTTCCATCCCATCCCTTTCTTCAGCTTGAGAAGTTAACAATCCCAAGGTTTTGACGATCCCAAAAAAGGTCTAAGCCTCCTGGCAACTGTTTACATTTAAATAGTCAACGGCCCATAACTTCACTGCAACATTTCTTCTCTATTCCTTTTGCACAACATTTCTTTCAGCTTCCCTGCTCTTCAGTTGCCTTTAATCTTTTCCTTTACCCAGAAAATGCATGATGAAGGTGAAAAAAATACCTGTTAAGCCAAAAAAAAAAAAAAGATAAAAGTCTCCTTAGGAAACAGATGAGAAGTTACAACAGGAATGGATCTTGATGCCATTGTGAAATAGGAAATGACAAACTTGACAGTTCCAAGGATAGCAGGCATGCTCTGTTAGCTGTCAGGTGGGTCAGTAGATTTGAATGACATCATCCCACTCATCAACAGGCCAGATACCATTGTACTGCACGTTGGACGGCGAGCTTTTCCAGTCCCATGTCTTCACAGGAACCTTCCAGTCTGGGCCATAGTTGGCTTCAACATACTGAAGGGTTTCACAGGGCACGTGTACCTTGAGTTCCACAAATTCAGTCCAGCACAGGGTAAACTTTGGGAAGAGATACCTGTGCCGCAGCAAAAGAACAGGGTCACTGGCAGAAGACCAAAGGACACCTCTAAACAAGTTCATAGAGAAAACAACCAACTGCAGCCACTGGCCATGTTACATTGACAGTCAGTTTGTCTCACTCTGTAACTTCCTAACCATGAAGTGTTATTTACATACAGGGCGGGGGTGTTATTACCAGCAGCAACTGGTGAACACTGCGGCCCGCTCGTAGGAAGGAGCGTTTCTAATTCTCCTGCTGCTTATTCCCGTGACATTCTGCCACCTATAGGAAATCGCTCAACTAAGCCACAAAGCAAAGTAATGCCTGCCACCCAGGGGAAAACAGGACAAACTTTGTTAGTGGATCTATAGTCACCAAATAGCTATTTAGCTGTTATTAACCCAGAAAATCATTTATTTGTCAGAACTGCAGTGGGCAAGCATATGTAAAAGGTCACAGTAACCACTGAAATAACAAATCCTCCAGAGAGGGAGCTCTGAATAATAATTTTAAGGAGAACGAACAGGTAATTTAAATAAACAAATTTGCAAATTAAAAAGTAGTTGAAAATGTCATCAAAATAATTACTTAACTATTATTAAAATCAAATTTTTACATTCACTGACAAAACCCCACAGCTTTCACTGACACCTCACAGTGCTGGAATCCTTGCTCATCATTTGCTCATTCCAAGTGGCTGGGATAAAGCTGCATACTCTTGGAAACTTACACAGCTCAACATTTTTCCTTCCAATTTCACTGTCATTGCTCTTCAGACACAAAAATACCAAAAAAGATGTTACACTTACACAAATTCTTCTACAGAGCTAACTCATTTTAAGGCTTAAAGTATACATGATAGATTTGATTGTCAGATTCAGCTTTTATACCTATTCTCTGCTAGAGAATGCAACTGTCCAGCATTACTTTTGTACAGAAATAGGTCTCAAATGCTTTAACTCCAAGACAAGGAGGATGTGCATGCTTGATTGTGCCTTCAATGTTAAGGAAGTATTTCTGTACATGAAAATTTAAGCCATACAGACAGACTTGTAGAGTTCTGAAAATACCTCTCCAAGGAAACAGAGACTAAAATTGACTAATGAAAATATTTTAGAGGCTAAATGAGAAATTCTTTCATGCTCCATACTTTTATTTAGGAAGATGTATAGGAAGCATGCCTGGGAAAATACTTTAGTTTTCTGAGGAAAACATCTTTTACACTTCACTTATAAACTCTAAAATATCTTGGAATCGAACTTCCTCTCATATCTGCGGTGATTTAGTAGCAACCAGTAACTCTTCTGGTATCACATAAACAGCTGGTGAGATTCCTCTAAAGCTGTTAAAGTGGATTTAGCATGATCAAACCAGCATTTCTCTTCTGACTGACCTCTTTGCTTTACCTTCCCACAAGATTTTGCAAGAGCTGAAGACTAAGCAAAACTGAGGGTCACCCTGGTGTTGCAGGCACTCAGATCAAGCCTACAAAATCACCACATCTCACAGCTGAAAAGCTGTGATCCTTTTTTCAGCTTTGGAGAAGGTGTTTGGTATGATACCTATCTGGAATTATTTGGTTAATCCTGCTGAACTGCCACATTCTGTCTGTGGTTGAGGCCCTTTGAACCACAAACGAGCAGGTTATTTCCTCCTTTCCTGTGTGGATTAAGCACAGTAAACTATGCCTAGAGCAGCACCTATTCAGAGTTGGATGCCTTCTGAGAGGCCAGTATGTCCAAGCAAACAAGTTCTTACTGAACTAGAATGGCACATTCGTAAGCTTTTGACAAAAATGGCTATCAACAATAAGCAGTAGGCTACAAGAAGAGTGCTTTATGAAAGCTCAAGTTCCAAAAGAGTTGTAATATCATAGGATACAGGAGCTGGGACACAGCACAGGCATATTCTCATTTCATGAGAATAGAAAGTAGATGTGACCAGTCATATAAAAGGGTGAGAAGGGAAACAGCTCTCAAGTATTCCTCGTCTGATGCTACAAAGGAATTTTGAAAGAGTATGTTGACCCCACTGGCATGGAAAGAGCTATTGCAATTTAGACACAACAGAAGCACAAATGAATATATTGGTCTGCTTCCTCCTCTGGATGCATCACAGAAAATCCTCAGAATCTTGTACAGAAAAACAGAAATTTAGCCTGCTTTGGAAAACTATGAGACTCTTGCTTTATTCTAAGAAAAATACTTTGCAGCACAGCACAACTTCTGTGGGAATACTCCAAGAGCTTTTCCTTTAGTCTATTTGTAAGTGTGCCTTTAGGCTCTGCTCATCAAGGCACCTTACCCAGCCTTTATTTATCATTTCTGAACAAAGATAACTAAGACCAGGACTAGTCTTAGATAACCAGGACTTAGGTATTATCACCAGACAGATGACAGTGCTCACTAAGTTCCCGTTAGCTAAAGATAAGCAAATACAGTTCAGGAAAAACACAATAGATAACAAAATCCTACAGAAGTCAATGAGGTTTTCAAATAGTTTGCAACTGTCTCTGGGTGATGGAAAGAAGCAAATGTCTGGTTATCTCCCCTACGAGAAAAGGCTGAGTGACCTGGGGCTGTTCAGCCTTGAGAAAAGAAGACTGAGAGGGGATCTGATCGATGTACATAAATATCTCAAGTGTGGATCACGGGGAAATAGCCAGCCTCTCTTCAGTGGTCTGTGGGGACAGGACAAGGGGCAATGGCCTCAAGTTGGAGCAAAGGAAGTTCTGCAACAACATGCAGAACTTTTTCACAGTGAGGGTGACAGAGCCCTGGGACAGGCTGCCCAGGGAGGTGGTGGAGTCTCCTTCTCTGGAGATATTCAAGACCTGTCTGGACGCCTATCTGTGCAATATGTGCTAGGGAGCTGGTTTGGCAGGGAAGTTGGACCCGATGATCTCTTGAGGTCCCTTCCAACCCCTACGATTCTGTGAATCTGTAAGTAAATCTAACTATCAAAACCTATATTCAGTTTGCTGATTAGGAAGTTGTACTTATTTCCTGATCTAATACTGAAAGTATGAAGCAAGTAATGTGGGATCCTATTTAAAAAGCAATTTTCAGAACATGAACAGCAGCAAGGTCTGCAAGTTATCATCTGTTGCAGCAGCATCACATTATAATCAATAAAGCATTCCAAATCATTACCACAAAATCCAAAAATGGGGTGTGGTTACTTTGCCACGACAGTTCAAACTTTGTGCCATAATGCATCAAGATGGATGCCTAAGGATTAATTTTGCTATGGCAAAATTAGTTTGTGCAACAAACACTGTTTTAGACTACTTTCTCATCTTATCTGCTTAACTCAAGAGTTTGTCACAGTCCAGATAAGATCTGCTTGGTACAAGACATGCCAGCATGACAGAACTGACATTAGACAAGCCTACCACCTGTCTAGTAAGGTATGGTACTGTTCTCCCACCGCTTCTCCCATCTCAAAGTGCAAAATCTCACTGATTCTCCCCTGACAAGTGCATTTCCCACAGAAAGCACAGACCTGGCCAGGCAACACTCCACAATGCACAAAACACTAAACATTAACTTGATCAATTTCTTTCCTATTAGATATACAAATCCAATTCATACTTAAATTTCTTGCCCGATTTAGCCTGAGTTCCTCCATTCCATATGTGGTCATCCTCTTCATAGAAGAAAAAAATATCAAGTTTCACATCATCTTCTCCCTGGAAAGACAGTTCCAAGCTATCTTCTACCTGGAAGACAAAAATACACACTCATAAAATACAAGGCTACTGACATCAGCAGGTTTCAGAACACCTTTTGGTTAGGTATGCAGAGTGAATCATATCTTGACTGAAGAAAATACACTAACCATGCATTTTAATTTTTTTTTATTTTATGCATCGAAAACACTGAGAAATTTTCTGCACCTTAGTGGGACTATCTTCTCTTTCATCCCTTTAGCCTCAAATGCTTCAGCACCATTTTCTTGTCCTCTGCCACAAGCAAAATAATCTCAGTGAATAAACACCATTGATAGGTGTCTTTGTTTAGCCCACTTCATGTATGATAAAATACTCAATAACACCAGTAATGATGTATGGCTTGAACTGTGGCTGAACCTTCATACTCCTGTAATTGTTCTCTGCCATTCTGCAGCCTACACTCTGAGAACGCTAAATAAAGATCACACAGACACTAATAACAAACAAGCCCAGTGCCTACCTGAGCCATCCTTCCCTCTCTGCTGGTTTTACATACAGGGCTACAGATAATCTCAGAGCTGTCACCAATCCTCCCACATGATGAGGCCCACTCAAGCTCAAAGATGAAGTTCTACCTTGGTCCTTTCATTTCCCTAGCACCACTGATGCAGATTAGACCCCTCTAAAACATACTGAAATCTTCTGAGGAGAAATGCACGCTCCCTAAACAGGGCTGAAGCTAGTAAGAAGGGTATTTCTCCCAAGAGAGCACACAATCAACAAGAATATGTGTTTAGGTAAAACCATCTCCTTGGCAGACATTTACTCATGACTTCAGCTACCCACTTCTATGTAAGTAATCTGCAGCTGTACTCAAACTTACAAGCTTAGAGGAAGGCACATGAAGCAGGTTGTTCATTATCTACACACCTTGCCAAATTTGTGCTTCAGTGGTAAGCCTGCTTTCTGAAAAGCTGGAATGATATCTGCTTTGTAGTCCCTTATGAAGACCCCCAAATCCACATCTTTGCTGTGAGGAATTACATTGCACTGTCTGTACCAGCCTGAAGATAAAAAAAGGGGGCAGGGCAGACATGACATAAACTAGTTAATTCAGGAACATGGGAAATCTACCAACAGAACAAAAGCAACAAAAACATGAACTGCCATCTTTGAATGAGCCTATACACAAGATTTCTGCCTTTCTCTAGCATGAAACAAATCACATAGGAGAAAACAAATAGTACTACCTTTACACTCAGTTCTTTGCTCCAGAAAGCCAAGAATGAGAGAGGAAATACTCTTTTGAAGCAAAAATATCTTCACTTTTCTAATCTGAATGTCTTTAAAGAGAAAAAAATCCTTTATCTGGGCCCAAATCTAATCAGCAATTAACAGTTACAGGGCTACAGCTATGCTTTTAATTTGACACTATCATTTTAAACAATGACTGCGCCATTAATCATCTTACCATCACCACTGCAAAACTGTAAGACAAGAAGTGGGACATCCTTTTGTCTATTTTATTAAAGCAACCTTTAGGAACTGTTCATTCAGCAAATTGTATTCCTTAGGACTCCACAAACACAAGTCAAATATGCACACACATGAGTTTCTGTAACCTATTTCAATAATAAAGGAGTCTTCACCAGTGACACTACTTCATCTTCAGCAGAACTGAAAACTTTGAGTACATCCTGTAAGAAGATGATATTTTATTAAAAGTATGTGCTTAAAAATAAATAAATAAATGTCACCTATCTTTTAAATATCAGCAATAAGGACTAAATTGCATGGGAGGAAAAGTCAGGTGAGAATCTACAGACAGCTCAAATATGCACCCATCACTGCTTTCCAGCTAGCATACAGTAAATTCCAACTCAGGCAATTCAGGGAACTGCTGATTGCTTTCTAAGCAGTGATCAACACAACACAGATAATTGCTAACAACACTGGGAAGTTGCTCAGCCTCTCCAAGGCTGAGGTTTCTAAGGAAAAAGAATATTGCCAGGAGCCTATCTCAATACAGCTAATGCCACACGTTACCTTCCAACCTGGTACATCTGACCTCAGCTGACATCACAAGCAAGAGAGAATGAAATATTTAAAATTTCACATGAATTAAAAAATACACAACACGAAGGTTTTACCAAGGCATGTCCCACTGCTCAGCCAGAACTTTACTCCTAAGTTATTCAGCGTCAGGGCAGCCAGATGGAGCAAGGATTTTGCTTTTTTCCTGAACTCTACTGCATCAAGAGAGGCATCATCAGGGTACAGCTGGAAGTCAAAAGAAGAGTAAGCAAGCTATTGTCACCCAACAAACTTGTCCTTCATTTTTCAGTTTCCTAAAAAATAAAAAAGACCTTTGAAAATTTATACAACTAACACCTGCACAGTATCTGTGCAATCTGAGAACACGCACTAGAATGACAAGTTTAAATTTTAACTCTGAAATATTAATCTTCAGTTTTTCCCAACTAGCAGAACATAAAGTCACAGTAATACAGACTCAGAATCACAGAATGACAGGGGTGGGAAGGGACCCCTGGAGATCACCTTGTCCAAACCCCCTGCCAGGCATGATCACCTCAAGCAGGTTGCACACAACAGCGTTTTGATAACAGGTTCTGAATATCGCCAGAGAAGGAGACCCCACAACTCCTCTGGGCAGCCTGTACCAGTGCTCTGGCACCCTCACAGTAAAGTTCCTTCTCATTTTTAGGCGGAACTTCCTATATTCAAGTTTATGCCCAGTGACTCTTGTCCTGTCACTGAGCACCACTGAAAAAAGATCAACCCCATCCTCCTGACCCCTATGCCTCAAGCACTGGTAAGATCCCCCCTCAGTCTTCTGTTCTCTAGGCTAAAAAGTCTCAAGTTCCTCTCTTAAAAAGAGAGACACTCTAGTCCCCTAATCATCTTCGCAGCCCTTTTCTGTACCCTCTCCAGTAGCTCCCTGTCCTTCCTGAACCGGGGAGTCCAAAACTACACCCAGCATTCCAGATGAGTCCTCACCAGTAGATGGGGAGAACCTCCCCCGACCTGCTTGCCACACTTTTCTTAATAGATCACTAGACTGATCTCGACACTTAGTAACACCACAGATTAACCCTAGTTCTGCTCATAGGGAAGTCAATGCCGAGTTTGGGTAAATCAGGGACAGAAAGAGGAGTTACTTCCCGCACGTCGGCTTATTTGGCGCCACCGCGTGTTATAACTGTGTGTTGACAAGCGCTGCCACCGAGTACAAGCGACGCGAGCAGAAAATCACCCACGCTTTCCTTCCAGCTACCACTGTGGCAAGATCTTCTGCTAAGGCAAAGCCACAACCAACACAGCAGCCTGGGCAAACGCTATCAAATTAAGCACAGGAACAACGCACCACTCAAGACTCGGGACTGGTTTCATTAAAAGCTCCTGGGCAACAAACAGCTGAAATGAATCCTTACTTTTCAGAACAGATGCCAGCTGCTTATTTCAAAGTTAAAGCTCCAGCAAAGTTCAATATACCTTCTGAGGGACATCTTCTCAGCCTGTGGCGATTACTGCCTGGAGGTTTTAGAGCTGAAGTGGAGCACGCTTCAATTTCTGTCCTTTATAAGTTCAGTGACAACATACAGGCACCCTTGGGTAGAGCAACATTCCTGCTACATGTATGGAGAGCAGCTTATTGAGAAAGTCCTTTCCCCAAGACCTCAAATGACTGAAGAATGGAGCACCTCATGTCCTCCTCTTTTCCCCTTTCATGAAACCAGAGATGGCTCAAAGTCACTGATGTGATTCTGACTGCACAGCTTTAACTGTGGTAACTCTCCACCAGTTTATAACTCTTGTCCTTTTCGAGTTAAGACAAAGTGCTTTCCAGACTGCAGCACGAAGTTTTCTACTACCTGCTGGATCAGGTAGCAATTTTCTAAAAATGATACTCTAAATAGTGGTGAAAACATTAGCTTACATGGTCAGAAAGCAACAAAACAAGTAACTTCGGAATGAATATACCATTTCAAATAAACTGAACTAGAACCATGGAACTGCACCACACAGTTAGAAAGAATTTAAATGAAGTATTAAGAACTTTGAGAATTGCCATAAGGAGAACGTTCAACCACAAGATCTTAGTCTTAGTTACATGAAATCTATCTAACAGTAACAATGTGTGAGAACTATGGACATGTTGGTTATCTCTTCAGAATGTGCTCACAAGAGACAGACCATGTACTTCAGTTAGTTTTAGTTTTATTATCACTTTACTGAACTCTGGATTGTGCTGCAGATGCTGTATTTAGCTTTATGGACATGAAGAGTCACATTCAGGTAATAAACAGTGAACTGTCTGTAGGTTTGCATCCATTAACGAAAACATACATTAGATCTCAGAGACACTACCTGATTACCACTAACCTGAAAGAAAGCCCGAGCTTCTCTGTACCTACATTCAAGAAATCTAGAGTGTGACATCTCCTCTAGAAAACTGGACGGATTTTTTGGAATTTGAACTTTTAAGTCATCGATGGAAACAAGCAGAAGTTCTGGCCTACAAGGGAAGAAAGATGATATGTTACCCCATTCAATTCCTTTACAAACCACAACTTTTTCCGTAAGCTCAGGTTAAAAATCTTAATGCATACTACTGACTCTGTCCAAAGACACTAAAACTGATTATAAAGGAAGATCAACAAAAGCTTCAATAAATTCCCCATATACGTCAAACTTTTGTCTAAAAGGCAGCTCTATGCCAGTAAGCACAGTTTGTCAGATCATTGATTCCTTTACTGACTCATGACTACATTTGTTCAGAGCTGCTGCTCAGTGCATTTGAAAATTCAGGCTACTTATTTAGTTACCCAAGTATGGCTAGCAGTTAAGAGCCAAATTTTACCTTGTACTTTTGAGTCTATTTCCATTTAAAATTCAAAAACTGTTCAGCCTTCACAATGAATGCAGTATTTAACACCTTACACAATCACCTTCAAACGGTTAGGCATGTAACTGGTACAGGTTCCATGTTTCAAAAGGAAGAAGGAATGGCATCACTTTTAAGGAAAATGTGAAACAGAATTATTTTGATCTCTGAAATGTTTGGCTATTTTTCTCTGATTTATGGCATATATACATACCCTACAGGAACACTGTTAGCAAAGCCTAGTGCTATGTGCTTGGCTTTGAAAATAGTGACAAGATTTGACATGGCCTGTACTTCCTGAAAGCACTGCAAGAGAAGGCAGACATTTACAGTAACCTTACCAATGTGGTGTTAAGCACCAGACTATGGACAAGTAACCGTTCAAACATTTATGCAAGAAAGGAATCCCCTCAGCATGGTAAGAACATGGGTGAGGCTCAATAGTCTGCACATGTCTTCATGGTACAAACGTCACCTCTTGCCATGCATGTTCTTAACACTAATTATTCAACTGTTACTGAATGGATTTCTGTTGCTTCCCTTTTTAATTTCACGTTCCAGATCTGCATTCAACTCTTGGGATACATATTGTTACAGAAAGACCAACAAATATCTATCAGCTAGTACTAAATCTGCTGCCACATCTACTTTACCCTTGTGCTGCTAGCACAGATGGCTATCAACAGATTTCAAGCTTTTAAATATATTTAACAGTAAATCACAGACTCTAGCAGAAGACACTTTGGGACATTCAACTTCAGTCACAACTTTGACTTCTCTCATCCTTCTGCCTGCTTCAACCTGGCTACACAGCAACTTTCTCAAAGATGCCGTTCTTAGAGGAAGAACTTAAGTGGTGAGATGGTCTTGTTTCAGGTAAGCAGAATTGGATTTACCTTCAAACCTTACTTACAACCACACATGAGCCAATTTTTACCACCTGAATTTAGGAAAGTGAGTACTTTTACATACAGGAGAAAACAGTTACTTTGGAAGCACCATTATAGCATTTTCTCTCCTCTGGTCTGAACTCACTTTTCATAGGCTCCAGGGTAGCGGCCAAAGTGGAGCTTCCGGAAAGGCACAAACTTTCTGTCCATATGTTGCTTGAGCCTCAGGGGGCCGTGCCAGAGGTAATTGCCGCTCCTCTCATAGAAGACCACCAAGTGAATGGCATGAGATGATAGTTTAAATATGTAGTGCAAAGGAATTTCAATCCCAGACAGGTCATCCATCCCATCCAGGCGGGGGTCCTTGTTTATAATCTTTAGCCACTGGAACCCCATCTTCTCAGCAGTTCTGAAAAGGCCCACCTAAAAATTGGGGGGGGTGTGGGGGGTGTGTGGGAAGTTGAAGATTAGATAAACCAAAATTGAATGCTAAAATGTTTAGTATTAACTGATACTATTCCTCACTTTCATTTCCTAATCTGACCTAAGCACAGACTACTCAGAAGCTTCTAAAACCTTAAAGATCAGCAACACAAGTAATTCCAACCACTGTATTTCATTTTCTTAAATTTTGTCCCTCAAACTATTCAATGAAACAACAAATAAATATTGTAAGCCATCCTTGGACTAGGTTTGCTCCTTGCCATAGCATCCTCCTCTGCGTCCTCAAACGCTTCTCTAAAGTTATCCTTGTGCTGAACTTGGCTTTCCTACATCCTTGAATAATGACACCACTAATACAAAGGTGACTACTGCAAAATCTTATTTTATGATGTGCATAAATATTTGTCTAAATCTCACCAAACACGGAACACCGCATTAGGTGACAGGTTTTTGTATTTCCATAGAGTATGGGAATTAAACTCTGGCTGATAAGAAAATGACAGCTCACCATCTGAAAACCCTTTCAATTACCCCCTTGATCTGCTTTTATAGAGGCATATCAGTTTCCCCTCTGGATGCTACAGATATCATCAATGAGCCACAAAGGAATGGGAAGATGGATTTATATTAGTGTGCTGCCACACAACCTTACCCTCATGTTTCTTTAATTCCTTTACAGCTATGAGTAAAACAAAAACCCCCAAACAAAAAACCAAAACCAAACCAAAAACCCAAACCTACAAAACCAAGAAAGTTGTTTGTCACTGGTATCTTTAGACTGTATAAATTAGTCCAGTGAGTATTTCCAGATGACAGTGAGTTGATTAAATAAACTGGGATTCCAGTTTGTCCTTTATCACATGGTATACCTGTTTTTAACACATCCATTTATAAATCTCAGAATAAATGAAAAAGCAGAGATACCAGAACATCAAGTGATAAAATACAATGGTGGTAAGTACAGGGATGTAACAGAAAAAGAAACATGAACAGCAGACTATGTTAATCTCTCTAGCCTTGTCACATCAATAACTGCATTTCTTCCTTGACAGATCTCTGAAATCAATATATATTACAGCCGCACCTACATTACAGGCTTTTTGTCTTGTTTTGGCGTGCCTTTGTACTGTAAGTGTTTCTGAATGTTGCGGGTAGATTCCAAAAAACTTTCAGGTATCTACAAATGACTGGCTATCTTTTACTTTAAAAAAAAACAGTGTTTCCTCTACCAGTGCCTTTGAAAGATTTCCACACAATGCATTCAGAGACCTTAAGACAAACTTAAAAGCATTATGTCACAAAATCACAGAACAGTTGAATGCATCACAGTAACAAAGGCAAGCTGAAGAAAAGGCACTTACTTCATGTTTCCATGTTTTGTCCAGCAGTGCAAACGTAGTGAAGTCTCTTGGAGCACAGAAGTACTTGCATTCTGGACTAGGGCCATCCGGAGAGCTTCTGATCTGTTCAATGTCTTTATCAACCAAGCCCAGAATCAAAGGATCGATCAAATACACTTGTATATTGTGACTGGATATTAAGCCTAGGAACTTCCTAACCACGTGCTGTTTGACAGAATAAAACTAGCAGTTAGAAACACCATCTTTAACGATACAAAGTTTAACACATTAAAACTCTTTGGCAGAAGGGAAAAAACCCAGCCCACTGACAGAAGAAAATTTTATCCCCTAGTACATTTTCTGAGTGTCCACTTTACTTCCATGAACAATTGTGGAAATGAAATGTTTTCACTTGCAGAAAAACAGGCTGCTGTCAGGCTTTCGAGGCCTCTAAGACCAGAGTAAAAACCTTTCAGCTTCAATTAGAACTTCCTACAGCTAAAGTAGTCTAAACAGTCTCTAGGCTACACTCTAGATTCTTTGCAGCTCTTGAATAAACCTGAGGTTATAGGATGAAATGTGATGCATGTGTGGGTGGCTGAAGGAGCTGGCTGATGTCATTCCAAGGCTGCCTTGCCATACCTTGAAAGGCCATGGTGGTCATGAGTTGTTCCTCAAGCCTGAAAAAAGGCAAGTTCATCATGCCATCTTCAAAACAGAGGATCTGGGGAACTATGGTCACCTCAGTCTCATGATCTAGGCAGCTTCTGGAGCAAAACGTCACATCCAAGTACACGAAGGGCAAGGACATGACTCAGAAGGCCAGTGAAAGGCAAACTGCACTTGATCACACCAACTGCCCTTGAAAAAGCCAGTGTGCGAGTGCAATCGCCTTCAGCAAGGTCACACCCAAACAGTATCCTCAAGACCTCAGGTGTGACGCCTGCTGTCTATGAAGGGTGACTCAGTGACAAGGTAGGAAGTGAGGGTTACCCAGCCTTTGGATGTGTGTACCCTGGGCACTCAACCACAGCAACACAGCTTACAGGGTTAAAAACTGTGAGGAATAAGGTCCTGCTCCTGAAGGATACATTAACTTGACTCAGTGGAGCATTTCAATCAAGTATATTTAAACATCCATGGCATACAGAAGATTTAGAGTAGTCACAGCCACCCTGATATTTAAAATATAGCTGACGTATTTAACTGCGATGGTTAAATTTAATGATATAAAGAACCATTATAATCAGGAAAAATACTTGCTTAGAAGAGCACTGTCAGACTTTATGTCTGTTACACCTCAGGGTTTGTAGAAGAGGTACGATAAGGGAAGACAGTGGCCTACTCCCTGAGCTACCTGCCTAGCAATTTGGCCCCGAGTTTCTGAACTGAAGACTGAAGCTCCAACCTTCCTCCTGCCCAGTCACTGAGTCTGTTCAACCAGACTCCAACCTCCAATTCTGGCAGGAGGCTTTGGCCCCAGAGATGTAAAAATGTGGATACGAAGTGGATCGACAAGAATAATTTAGGCAGCAGCACTACATGTGCTGTACAGGCAGAAGCAAGGCCCCTTCTTAGTGATTTCAGCTGTACGCAGCTGAGAGGTGACTCGGCTAGCGTTACTTCTGTAACTAAAACTAGCAGATCAGACTGATTGAACGGGAAGCAAATCTGTGCAAAACAAGCTACTTCTTCCTTCCCATCACTTCCCTGGGGAAACAGATGCCTTTAGTTGAAACTTAAGATAACTGGTGGAAAGAGATGGCCATGACATCAAGCAGCTAAGAGAAAGGTAGTCAGATGGGGTATTTTGGATTCATCATGCAAGGACTCTGAAAATAGCTTGAGGTGCAACATGTCCCTGGTAGGACAGTGGAGCATTCTGCTTTGTTACCAATGATCTCATAAAATCAAATTAAAGCTTAATGAGAACTCTGTCCACAAACTTGCAGATTGGAAGCCCACTGTGACCATGTCACCCAGCACTTTTTAGGTAGTTCCAAGGGGTGCCACCTCCAAGACCAGTGAGACATTCCTGGCACAAGCAAGCAGTCCATGGAGCAATTGTCTTGGATTACTCCCAAGAACACCTCTCAACCAGAGCATTTTTCCTCTCACTCAGCAGAAACAAGGCATCTAAATGGTAATTTTGCTAACTAGCGACATTATCATATTGCATCCAAGCAAAAGGCAGCCAGCTCCCAGCGCATTGCTCTCTTTAACCACCTGTGCTGTTAGCCCATCTCCCGGCAGAGAAAGAAGAGGCTTCTGTAAAACTGTTTCCAAACAAATGCTAACTATTACATTGTAACCGAGCTCCCGATTTCCCGAGGCCAACACCATGCTTCCCTGGCATTCAGTGCTGCAAACTTAAGACAGACACCACACAAACCATCCCATTTCGCCCCCAACACTGCTCCTAAACACTGCAAGTACATCAAGTAATGCCGAAACATAACATTTCCCTGCCTGCAAGGAGCTTTTATGACACAGCATAAGCAAGTAACACAAAACTTTGAGTAGCAGGTTAAACAACTGGAGCAAGCAAAGGGGAATTGTGTGACCTGAGACCTGCAGCTGATACTCTTACCCTGCTACTATCAAACAAGCTGCATGTCAAATAAGCCAATCTTTTCAACACTCAGTTTGAAAGACTACAAAAGCCTGGATCAAAACTTCTGTGTCAGACAGAACAAGTTTTCCTTCTTAAAAAGGACTACTGCTAAGGACTGCACAGGCAAAGGCTGCTCAAAACTGATGTTTTGGAACACTTCACAGCTTTCCTCAGTGAAGAAAGTATCCCTTAGCCCTTAATACTAGAAAATCCCCAGTGAAAAGAAAATTGGACCCCGATTTTGCAATCCCATGAGAGTTCTCTGAGACTTGAGGAAGAACTGTGAGAACCAATGACATTGTACATACCCATCTAGTGCTGTCTTGGCCTGACTGGATTCCTCTGACTTTGGAAAAAACTGCTCCATTCTATCAAAACCGAAGAGGAGGCAGGGGTGGGAGCAGGGAGAGAAAGAAAAAAAGAGTTTCAGTTGAATCCCTGCTTAGGATTTCCCAACAGGGAATATATCCAGTTAGCACTTTCTAATTATGGCTGTGGTTAGGCCTCTGGTCACTCAACTACAGTACTGAGTGTGAGATCATAAACGGGCTCCGGCTTAGTGTACACAGAAGGACAACACCAGCCCTGGGGATTTGCAGACATGCAAGGATTGCATGCTCAGGCCTCGGGTTCCTAAGTCAATATGCTAGTAGTTATAAAATAGGAAGTTGACAAACACTGTTAGGCAAATACCACTGGGGGAATGACAGCAGACTTTGCCTCAGTCTTTCCAGACATAATCCTAGAGAAATAAATCTGAAAGACAGTATATTCATATGATATAGCCAAAGCAGTATCCTCTCAGCTTTTAGCTTTCCTAAAGTACAAAGAATATCTCACTCCCAGCATTACTGTTCACTGTCACAAGCCGTAAGAAAGAAGTCAAAGGCTGCAGTACCACCTAACATTAGGACTGCCTGCATTTATTAAGAATGTCCTCAACAAAATAAAAACTCAGGAAATGTGGTGCCCAAGTGATTCTTCTGTAAAAATAAAATTAAATCCTTTGTCGAATCTGCATTGCAACTGTAAACTACAAAGCCATCAAAAACCTAGATGATTTCACTTACAGTAACACATATCTCTCTTCCCATCACAGAAAAATCACACTCAACTAAACATTGCAGTATAAAAGCAGGGCTTAATATATAATATCTAGAAAATTATGAATACTGAATGATCAAAGACAACTACAGAAAAAGTGAGGTTTTCTTTTAAAAATACCATGCAGGCATGCTGCCTTCTTCCTTTCTTCAAAAACGCCCTAAGGTAGGGCTCAGTTTGACTTTACTTGCAACAAAAGTCACTTAACTAGAGTAGGAAGGCTTGCGGTGGCTCAACCCTGCAGCAGAGACCACAGAAGGGTGCATCCTATTTCGAATGAGCAGGCTGCCAGCGGCTAACACGACAGCTTGGCTAGCAGGCTGACAACTAACATCTGTACTCACATGAGAAACTTGTTCGGGCTACCCAGCTGCTTCGTGCCAACACTACAGCAATCGCTAGCCGCATGAGGGATGTTCGGGGTCGGCATTAATGTTTCTGAAGGGCTCTGAAGAGAATCAGCATTTACACGGGTTTATTTCACAGAGGGAAGCCTGTGCAGGGCAGCTCTCTTACCTTATGTGACAGATAGAACCTGTAGTAGTACAACTGGAAGAGGAGGAAAACCAGGCTGATCAGAGAAAGGAGCGCCAGGACCACGTTCTTATTGATTTTCTGCATTAGTCCTCGGGGCGCTCTCGATCACCGCCTGGAAGCAGCGCGGCGTCGCGCATCTTCTCCGCTCCCCCAGCTCTTCCCTGCGCGCCGGCAGAGGAAAGCGGGGCGCTGCGCAGGCCGCGCCGCCGGCGGCAGCCAGGAGGGCGGAGGCGGAAGCCCCGGGGACCCGCAGCGAGAGCTCAGCTATGGGGTCCGTCCTCCGCCGCCGCTCCCAGCCGCCGCTCCCAGCCACCGAGCCGCAGCGCCGGAGCACGGTAGCCTCCCGCCTGCCAGACCCGGCTCCCCACCCGACGGCAGCCTTTCGCGGCGGCCGTAAAGCGCCGCCCGCCGCCGTAGGCGCACGCGTAGCTGTGTCCCCCGCCCGCCGCGAGGAGGAAGGAAAGAGGGAGTCCGACACGTCAGGGCGCAGGTGTCTGTATTCGTACACAGCGCGCACCGCGCACAGAGACACCGGAACAGCCCGCGGGCTCCCAGGCCCCCCGCCGCTCCGCCGGTGGGGGAGACCTGAGGTCCGGCCGGGGCGGCGGGGTAAGGCCCGCACCGTCCCTCGCCGGGAAGCGCGGCCGCACGGACGGGCGCTGCGGGACGGCGGTCGAGGCCAGCGGAGGCTCAGGCCCGCTCGGCGGAGCGCCGACGCGTTGAGGGCAAAGTACATCCAGGCTTCCCGCTCCGAGAGGGCGTGCAGGCTGTCAGCTCGGTGAGGCCAGGAGGGGTAGGGCGACGATGGGCAGAACCCAATGCCCTTGTCTGCCAGACGGTGCATCACGTTCGTACCGCGCCACCCTCACCGGGCTACGGTACTGCTAAGCCGGGTGTGCCTCCCAGGGAACCCGTTACGTTCCCCCAGACTCCATGTGAAGCAGCAGTACCACGGCAGAGTGCGAGGGGCCGGCGGGGAGGACACAGGACTTGTACATTAGCCTCTACCCCTTCTGCTAGCAGATGGCTGAAGAAATAAGCCCAGCACCCTCAGCCGCCTGTATCTGGTGTCTGGAGAAGCACATGCCACTCGGATGCTTTTAAATAACCCTTTCTGAAATTACACCCCTTTACACAGCTTTCCATAGAAACAACAACAGCCAGAGTTTTCTGATGTATTGAGAACCCAAGGGAAAACAGTTCCTCACAAGTTATTTTAATTCTGAAAGACTAGCAGTAATAAGTATGAAAATTTTTTTTTTAAAAAAAAAATCTTGTTTTGGTCATACAGAAGAGGACCCCTGTCTAGCATCAAACAGTATCAATTCCAGAGCAGAGAGGCTCAGGGAGTATTACAATCATGCTCTACTTAGCATTAACTACAGACCTTCAGAAGGTGTTAACCGATTGCCCAAGAACAGCCCCTCCAATCCCTGAAGTGGATTCCCCTGGGAAAAAGTAACGGGCTGCATGCATCTCTCTCTTGCTGCAGGTACAAACAGTGTACACACTGCAACGAAGTATCACCAATATATTGGTACTGGACAGACACTAGCTCAGAAAAAAAAGTGTCTAAAAAAAATCTAAAGTGCTTAAGGCAATTCTTCATATCCCCATTTACTAGAAACAATTGGACTAGCTGTTAGCAGCAAAAATTTGACGTCTGTGCAAACTATTATATACCAAATTCATCCTTTTAAGGGTAAAAAGTCACATGTTAAATTCACCTAGGACATCAGTTAAACTAAAGCCTGCAAATCACAAGTCACAGTATGAAATACTTCAAGCATTCTTCTAACTAACTTTTAAAAGAAAATTATATTTTTACACTGTGCATATCAAATTTACCTTGCAGGTTCCACTACCTCTTGCTTAAAAAAAAGACTTTCATAATTTAAATTCTCTTATGCGGAGTTGGAGATTACCCAGGGTTCTTTCTCACAACAAATTATTGTAAACATTCCCTTTCTTTCCAAAAAGGGAAATTTAAATAGGAACCGTAGCTGAATACCCAAGATCAAGCCAATGATTGGGCAGCATGAACAGATAGAGCTTACTTCCATGTCTGTTTACCACAGACATTTGATAGCACAAGTCTCAAAATAAGAAGCATCTGTCTTAACCCTGCTGTCTCTGAACACCACCAGGGTCCAAGTATGTAAGTCTTAGCTCCATCACATACCACTGAATTCACAGCAGCTGAGCCCCTAGAACTTCCAGTTAGGTGTTCACTGCAGTGAAAAGAAATTAGGGATAAATATTTAAAGATTATTATCCAAATAGTCTGTGTAGTAACACCTGTATGTAATGCGTGAAAGATTCAGACCCTGCTCATCAAGAACTGTGTCACCTTCCAGTATCATCATTTCAAGACACAAAACACTAAGCTGGAAGAAGGTGGTACAGTTAAACAGGGAATCGTTTGCACACTCCTCTGCAAAAGAGACTACAGCAAACTTTTTTCACAATGCAGAGATGCTCAAGTTCTGGATATGGAATTAATATTAAGGGCTCAACCATCAACCTGCCAGCTTCAAGATTTCTCAAGAGAAGCAAAACTCTCTAGAACAGGTATTAAAATTGAGAAGAAAACTCAAGTTTTCCACCGAAGATCATACCCAGTTTATTGCAAGTTGTTTCAAGGAATTTCTCCTTCTCTTGAGAAATCCTGATGGACATAACGTCCCATTGATATTATTTAACATTGTATTTTACATGATTAGATGACAGTGACTGTAAGACAGACAGAAGTAGTACTTTGGCCCTGTAGAAGAGGAACCAATATACTATGGCCCCTATCAACATGAATTTGAAACAGTTTTCAGATGACAGTAGGAACAAAATTTTAAATTAAGAAACAGTTGATTCAAGTGTGTATCTGAAAATTATTTCTAGGCCCCTGGACTTGACTGGAGAAGAAAGCAGATTTAAACAGTTTATAATACATAAGTAATTCTCATTGAAAAGTTGATATTTTTCATGAAGAACATGATTTTTTCAGCTCTCCCACTATTATAAATGATTCAACTGTAGTTACTAAACTTCCAACTAGGAGCTGAGATTTTGGAATACCCATATATACCAGGCTCAACATACTACCTGATTTGTGAACAAACGTGTAAGTGCAGATCCAGAAGTTGATCACGTTAGCTGGCAAAGCATTTGCTCACCTTCCACTTTTTCCTTGCCCTTGAAAAAGGGGAAGGTGTTAAGCTGGAGGATACAGAAATATACTTCAGAGTATGATCTTCTGAACACGAGTCTCCTAGCCACATATACAAGGGGCATGGTACAAGACAGCAAAAGTGGGATGCTATGTGTATATGTATATATATATACACACACACACACATACACACACACAACATATCTATATAAAACTATAACCTACACTGCTGCTGGATAAAGAAATCCTGCAATTTTGTGGCTTCCCTGGTGGTCCAGAAATTTCCATGAATCCTCACTAGACTAGTCAAAACATGTAGCAAAAATGCATGTCTGGGCTCAGAGGGTACTGCCCCATCACGAGGAATTTAGTGGTGCTGCTGCTGCAAGCTAGCTTTCATATTGACAGACGCTCTTTGAGAAGACTTAAGCCAGCCTTGAAGCTGGCTTGAGAGAGAGCTGAAAGAGGTTTTAGCAATAGCTCACCAGCACAGATCTTCTGGAGGGGGAGAGGGGATGCATTTAAACTGAAGCTCTCACAGATTCGCAGGGGATGGAAGTCCAAACACCCCTGCCAGAGCAGTATCACCTAAAGCACAGGACTGCAAACAAACTGCTTTTGAATATCTCCAGAGAACCTCCCTGGGTTACCTCTTCCAGTGCTCTGTCACTCTCAGAGTAAAGAAGATTTTTCTCATAGGGAGATGGAACTTCCTGTGTTCTGGCTTGCACCCACTGCCCCTCGTCCTGCCACTGGGCACCACTGAGAAGAGACTGGCCCTTTCCTCTAGACACCCACCCTTCAGGTATATATAAATGCAGCCATGTTCCCAGCTTCGGCTGCACTGCCGCTTTGCTGTCAGCTAAGACTCAATTTGTCATTCACATCTGATGAACTGTGTGAATTGCCAATTATCATAATCCAATTAGAGTAATGCCACAAAACTGGAAAGCCAAGATTAAGACCCAAAATTATGAGCTTCTGCGACAGCAGTATCATGCTGTAGTGGTTTTTTGTTTAAAATTTCATTTTTGGTTTTGAATCTTTTACCTGAAATACTTCTTAGGTCAATAGCTGGCTATCATATTGCATCTTCACTGAGGACATAATGCTTTTAAATGCCTTTAATTTTTACATTTTCTGTAACTTGTGATTAATGGGACCCAAACTTTAAATACATTATATTTAAAGGAGTTGCTCATGGGCAATAGGAGGATCTTGTATCAGAAAAAAACCCCACCATACTGCTCTTACAGCTTCTTCATATCAGACTTAAAACTTCTTACAGTATTCTTTTGAAATCATACTGCTGTGGTATTTTGCCAGGCTAGGATAGCAGATCAGTATTCTTTTGAAATACACGTTTGATATCACAAGTTCAAATGGAAAGCCCAGTAGTAGTCAAATATAGTCAAGTTAATTCATGTTAGGAGAGCTAATTTGTTGTATTCTTCATAGAAAAATATTCATAACCACGTTAATATCCAAGTCCAAAATGAAGTGCTTAACTACAGTATTTAAAAAGTACATAGTTATAGCTCTTGATTCCACTTTTCATTTTGAACAGAACAGTTCATTTTCCTCACCTTCCCATCTAGATTTGCAGTAGGTTCCTAACACTTTAGCTCCAAACCGTTGCACTATCAGTACCCAAGCCTTAAACAGCAGTAGGTAGCAAACCCAGTGTAATCCAATGCTCACAAGCTTCTGTGAGTAGCAGCTACACAGAAAAAGAACCACCAGTCAGCAATATAAGTGTTTAGTTGACATTACTAGGCAATATTGTTTAGGCTGCTTGTTGAACCACTCAATCCATTTTCACTTTTCTGGAGCATTTTCACAGCACTTGGCACCTGCAAGCCAGTACTCACTGTAAGCCCACCACACCAGATCTAAAGGAGGGAGAAAAAAAAAAATCAATATTCTGAACATTATGAAGCATCTATGTTTATCTTCTGACATCCCATAATGGAACTAACAAACACAAAATTTGTTCTGCAGCTGCATTTGTCTTCTCTTGCTCCCTTGTCTCATCACTCAGTAAAGCATTCTGATCACACAGAAGCTAATTTTAGGACCATAAAGTCTAAGATGCTTCATATACAATGCCTTATTACTCTAAGTTCATAACAAAGTCTAAGATCCAATGCTTGCCCCTAAAAGGAAAAGTTCTTGGAAGACCACCGTGCTAGCAGCAGGTACTTAGAACAGTGGAAAGCAATACTCCCACTATACTTCTGTGTCTGAAAGCAGTGCTTAGTTTTAGTATGACATAGCTGAATTCTTTTTTTTTTTTAATATTATGTTTACACTGACACACATTTTGAGAAGCTTCAGGGGCTCAGGTGCCAGTGACCTCATTCTACAACTGAGCTACATGAAAGAATGTATCTCCATGTTTAGGAATAACTATGAGAGCTGCAGTTAAGTAGGTTGTCATTTGTATTTTAACTGTTCAGGCTAACTTACTGTCTGCAAGACTGCTCTCACCAAGTACGAGGGGCTGTACAAGATGCAGCCTGGCAGGTGGAAGCATAGTAAGCAAATGTTCCTTGGATGCCTGAGAAAGTGACTTAACGAGTCAGCCTGAGCAGTGCTAGAGGGATGACTAACATGTGTGTACCAACAGCTCTGAAGCTACTCTGTTCCCCGTATTTTGAAAAGGATCAGGAAGGCAACTTATTTAGTCAGCTCCAAATAAAGCACTATTAAAAATGTAGACTCCTATTGTCAAGTACAATTTCTACCCAACAGTAGAAATTGTTTAAGTAATTCTGTGTGATACAAGTGAAAAAAAAAATAATCAGTCGGGCGTTGGGAGATATGCTAGATGTAAGGCTGCCTGGGTAGGTTACTCCTTTTCCATCCTTCCTTCATGCCAAAAGAATAGCCACCTTATTAACTGGCTTAATCACACTTTAATATTACCATGCTGTAATTCACCCCACAGAAAATACAAGAGGCTGGAGATCAGTGCCCAGGCAGCATGCTAGATTCCTAAGTTTTCCCAGACCTATGCCCTGCTCCCAAAGTATGATACACTTGATGGCACCTTTAAAACATCCGAGGCCTACAAATTTAGTTACTTGAACACATTTCTTAAATTAATAAAGGAACACCAATACACCTAATAACTAATCCTTTTCCTGTGTCTTTTTTGCAAGGTCTGAGTCTTTAGAGTTGAAGCAAATGCAGCTTAGAATCACAAATAAGTTATGCATGCCAGTGAAATAACTACCAAGAATAATCCCAATGAGTCTTTTAAAGATTTGAAAAGCTAGTGTTGTGTCTCAGAGGGAAGCATTTAGTGTTATTCTGTCTCATGACACCTACTCTGATAGCTCACAGAATCTTGTGCCTGTATCTGCATCAGTTTGGGGCAATTATGATAGCAGGCTCATCAGCTACCAGAATGTGCTATTAAAAAGTCATCCAATACCCTACATTTCTGTAGGGTAAATTATTTACATAGCTGGGACCATCTAGATGCAGAGTTCTACTGGAGTGCTATTGTAAGCACCACATGAAATAAAAAACAGTTAAACATTTTAAAAAAATTACCAGCCAGCCAAAAGCAATGTTCCAAATTTCCTCCTTTAAAAAACAATTAAGTCTTAAGTACATCAAATTCAGTGGTAGAAATTGAACAAAATTTTATAGATACTGACCATGAAGCCTGGTAACAATGGTTGGGTAAACTTTGTTCTGAAGGTGTGTAACAGCTCCTTTGAGTTTGCATTATAGAATGCCAACAGACCTGAAAGAGGTAGAGAACAAGTTAAAATAAATGTTTAAATGCTGCTGTGTAACTTTTTGTAAAATTGACTCCTTTCAAAGGAGTGGTTTCCATAACACATGAAATACAGTCCACATAACTGAAAAATTCTCACAGTTAGTAGCTCTGCCATATAGATGAACCCAGGTCATTTTACATTACAAGCACTATTACACAAACAGCTCTGGGCCTTATTTTCATAAGAGATTATATCAATCTGGAAGTAATGTATTACTTCAGCCTTCTACAGTTTCAACTTGATACAAAAAGCTAATTTAAGAGATTTAGCTAAAAACTAAGATTGCATTTTACCTCCATCAAAGTCGCAGTATATGCCTATTCTGTCTGGAACAGGCATATCTAGAGTCTTTGTTTTATTATTATGTTTTGCTGAAAACGTGATTTGCAGCCAGTTGTTGATATGGATGCACCAGCTTGAATTAGTCTTTCCCAGCTGGTCAAATTTCCCCAGGTTTCTGTATGTTACGCCCACACTGTAGGATTTGCAGTCCTGGGCTCTCACTTCCCAGTAATGCTGTCCACTTTCAAAAGCAGTGTCTCCTACCAAAAAAAAAAAAAAAAAAAAAGAAAAGAAATGGATATGTTTAACCACTATAACTAAGTGTACTTTGCAATGCTTGCCTCTTTATAGGCACCAGAGATGTCTTCTCTTTTAAGGTGAAGACAGACATTCAAAAATCTGAATTATAAGGAACAAAAATATTCATGTAAAAAAATGATACAGTTTTTACTTACAGTCATTGAGACAAGATACATTTATGACCAATTAACATTTAATAGCAGTGAATGTCAGTCACCAAGAGCTTTGCAATAAAGATCTTCAACAGACTTGAAAACACTTGCTGTAGCAAGGAATTCTGGTAGCATATAGGGAAAACTATCTGTGCCAGACAGCATAGAGTCCTGAAAAATCACTAGTTTTCCCCTCAAATTCTTACCTAGTAAGTCCTTTCACAGCTTTAACTCTAACAAAGGTAAAAAGTTCACCTTACCCAACACTGTGTATGATTCACCAGTAAAATGATCTCTGCTGCCCCTCGGCGAGGATCTCGAGCTAACAGATGTCCTCTTTGGAGATGGTGCACCACTTCTAAGAAGAAATTACCCCCATTCAAGATTTGGACACCATTACAGAAACACACAAACAGGTTTTTCTGAATCAGTTAGGATGCAGCGAACATTTATAAGCATTGAAATGACGTATTAGTTCAGCACTCAAGACTTCTAACAGCATGCATGCACAAGAACTGAGGAAGATGACAAAACAGCCAGAAAAAATATAATACATTGAAACAAACAAGTTCAAAGGCAGGTGAGGAGAAAGAAAGCAGTTGTGTGGCACGTGGTTTGAATGAATGCTTGTATAAAACTGTGTTTAGCCTGTACTACTCAGAACCTTAGAGAATTCATGTTTCTAGTTTTTTGCACAAGATTTCTAGCAAGTCTTGTAGATCAACTACAGCCATCAGACAGGTATGCATACACTGCTGATATTCAATGTCAAAATGCCTAATTTTCACTGGAATTTAAGTGTCAGTGAATGAGCAAATACCACCAATTGTGTTAAAGTTTTTAGCGTGTGTATTGCTGGACTGAAATCCCAAGAAAAACATATAACCCAGTGAAGAATGACAGGAATATAACTGTGATAATTTCATTTCAAACTACATACACTGATAATATGAAAGCCAATTGTGTTTAACCACAATTTACATTAGAAAAATAGGAAGCGAGACTTCCAGAGTTTAATGCACCACAACTCTCCTTAAAAAAACCAAACCACCCGCCCCCCCAAGCAAAAAACCAAACAAAACAAAACAAAAAAATCAGCAAAAGTACATTGAAGGGTGGGGATTTTATTTGACTAAATTAGCTATCAAAGACACATAAAAGGAAATTGTGTCATAATACATTATGCTGACAAGCGCACAGCAACTCCTCAAGAGTCACTGTAAAATTTAAGAATCTAACCTGAGTCAAGACAGGGTTAGATTTTCTAATCATACTTTTTAAAAGCATTCTCAGGAAGCAACAGTAAAATAAATGAAGATAACACTTCGCTCTCGAGAATATTCTAATGAGCAATCAGTTGCATAAAAGAATAATTTTAACCTAATGATGTTTTCAAACATTTTACCTCTGTTATGCCTTCAAAAATAATTCCTAGGAATTTTACCATTAAACAAAATGAAGGCTATTTGCAAATTACTATGATTATTAAGCCATAGTAGCCAGAGAATTACATCTGGTTATTAATTCAAAGGCATCAGCAGCAAAGATTTTCAACCTCTCCAAAACAGCTATGCAGCTTACAGCTTAATTTCATTGGCAAAAAATTTTGAAATTACAAAGTAAGTCTCTGAAAAACACATGAGAAGTAATTTTCAATTCCTTGTCCCATGTAGTCTATCATATGTTAGCCTTACAAAAGTCATCACACAGTTTCTTCTCTTCAGCTTTTCTTTCAGCTACAATTTGGTAACAATAATTACACAGTGAAGTTTTGCTCATTTCTTTCCTGATTCATTCAACACTGATTTCAAGTCTCCTGGGTCTGTCCTCAAATACCATTTCATAAGGCATTAGAAAATGTCCCTTTTGCCTAATACCTTCATTAAAATAAAGTCACATGAGTATCAAAAGTTGAGTAATATCAAGCTGTCATAAGTAAGCAAGCTAGAATCTCTGGTTCATCTTGAGGATTTTGTTTTATTTCTGTTACACAAGCCTACAAGAAATCACTGATGAAAAGACTGTCTACTTTAGCATCACCATTTAGCACATAAATTTGCCAGTATGGACCTGTGGACAACTAAGTTTCTAAATTCCTTGCAACAGTTACATGAAGGGTGTAAGTGGGTATTGTACAGGTACACCACATCAAATGCTTTTGAATTTTGGTAACGTGGAGGAAGCTGTAGTTTACTTACCAAAGAAAAAGGTAACAAGTGATAGCATGAATAAAAAAAAAAGCAAAGCCAAGAATTAAAGCATAATTTCAGCAGAAGCTATCACATTCTGCAGATTCCATCCTGCTGCAAGTGCACTGGATATAATTCAATCACATTTCCAACAAAAGCTGCTGAAATTTTTCTATTAGTTTCAGTATAAGTTATGCAGAAAGCAACGTGGCCATTCAGAGAATCACCATAAAAATACGCAGGTGCTTTGCTGTATTTTCTCAGAGTTATGAAGGCATTAGAAAGGCCTCAGTAGCATTTGTTTTGTTCGAGTCTTCTGAAATGGCCACTGTACGTGCTTCGTCCACTCAGAATCTAACAGCCTTTAGCAGTTCAGTGACATTACATATCTGGTGTAAAAGTTTGAAAAAAAAAAAATGCTGGTTGGTTTGATGCTTCCCCCCCGCCTCCATGCTTAAGTCTCCCTTCTAACAGGGATAGGCTGGAAAGTTTGTAAGAGAAAATTCAGTTTGGTGCCCATTTTCCAATACAGCAGGGCCTCCACTAGCTAGTACAGCATCTGATGCATTTCTTTCACTACGCACTGACCAGACTCTCTAGTTTCATGGTTTAGGTTGTTGCCTACAGCTCTGCAGTTAGTCTCAGTTTTCTTATCCATTTCAGCACATAAGTCATATTCCAAGCAATATGTACTCTTACAGAAAGAAAGGTCACAGAGTGGTATCAGAAGTTATCCACAGAGGGATACCAGAAGTTATCTAGAGGTTTTCCTCTAGTCTAATAAAAATGTTACAGACCTTTAAGCATTTTCTTGCCATCGTGTCTTTCCAGCCCGTGAAAGCTGCACACCTATTTAAAACAATTACACTGCAACTTTTCCCACCAGCTATGGAGCTATCTTCAAACTTTCCTTCTAATGCAGACAATATCACAAAGATAATCTTAAGAGGTAACAAAACCCTCCTGCAGGAATCAAAGCTTAATCTAAATCTCCTGGTAGAAAAGGTCAGCCTGAGATGGTCAAAAATATGGCCACATCTTTCTACCAAAGCAAAGGCCAGAACTAGGGAAGTTCTTTACCAACAGCTACAAAGACAGACCAGAGTTTGTTAAGCAAGCAGCAGTATCTCCAAGAGAGTTTTAAAATTTATTTTAGTGGAAATTGATACACTTTGTGTAGTATAATTATCAACACTGCACAGCTTGTTTTGCCTACACAACTTTTCTTTACTGCTGATCTCAAGCCAAAGATCTATGGACCCGAGACATAAATACACTGGAGTAAAACCTAAAAGAAATCATGAACCAGGCATTTGTTTTGGTCCCACAATTTCTAAACCAGTGAAAAAGAGCAGGAGAGCAAAAAAAGGTAAGTTATTTCTTATAATCATATATTTACTCTAAAAAAGGAATAGTGTGTTTCAGCTGCCTTTACTATCAAAAAAGAAAGATGATGTCATTTGAACAACTCTTTCTGCAAGTAGAAATAGCATGTGTAAAAAGCTTCATGACATCAAGGCTAAACTTTATCCTCTTTGAAAGTGTAAAACATTTATTTTTCTGTGATGTCTAGTAACAGAGATAGCCCAAGTTCAGAGGCAAAAAGGTGATCAGGTTCAAGAACTAAAAAAATATTCTAAAGTTCTCAGAATACCGCATTTCTAAAAAATACTAGTGTTCCATCATGTGCCAGAAGGTTAAAGCAAGCACCAATGTATCTTTAAATAACAGGGAACTTTGTATCAACACTAAAATACATAATGCTCTTCCAACCACAGTAAATCAGGTCTCCTACACACTATGATGTATCCTCCCAGAAAGACTGTTTTCCAGTCACTGGAAAATACGAACATAATCTCTATGAATCCAAATTAAGTTTCAAAATAATTATTAAAAGTATGTGTACTGTAACTGATAAAGGCTATTAGATTTATTTCTCACTACATCAAGCAAAGGAAAGTAGCGTAAACTCCCAAGGAAACTAGGTGCTAGATCCTAGGAATAAGAGGTATATTGTCACCTTCTATTGCTCTTCAGCAGAGGATTCTGGCCACTGTTGACAGAAAGAAGTCATCATTAAACAAGTGTTCTTTACTGCAGTAAGTTATCCGCATTATTAAGATGCTACTAAAAGCTATTCTAGCATGCTTCTGGCAGTATCTGCCTATAGGCAAGGTATCTGTTCATAAATTATGTCTCTTTAAACTGAAAAGCCCAAGTTGAAAGTCAGGTAATTGTCCTTGAGCAGTAAGCAGCCAGCTCTGTGGACAAGGTAAGAGCAATGGACACTGTTCACACCTTGGTTTTAGCAAGCCTTTTGAGCCCAACCCTAAAGCTCAAGAAGTGAGATATAACTGGGTAGTGGGTCACAAGCTGTGTATTGAACCAGGTGAACACCAGGTTCACATTTATGGATAATGTCTTCCAGATGAGAGAACCCCACACAACAGGGCAGATGGAGAGAAAACTGAGGGAAGAGCAGGTCTGCAGAAAAGCAGCTGGGAGTCTTGATGGACAACAGGAGCTGACAACAGGTGGACAGCACACTGCACTGTGCCAACCTGTGGCAGAGGTGGCCAACCACATCCTGGGCTGCAGCAGCCAGACAGCAACCAGGAGGTGAAGGCAACTGACTGTTCCTCCCCATGTGGCACTTTTCAGACTGAGCTTGAAGTCTTTTGTCCAGGTCTGGTCTCCTCAGAAGTGTACAGACATATTACAGCAAGCCCAGCGGAGGGCCAACACCACAATAAACGGACTGCAGCACAGGAAGACAACTGAGTTTGCTCAACCTCAGAAAGACCAGAGCTCATTTCTGCCTTTAATGATGTAACAGCAAGGTACAGAGGAGATCAAGACAAGCTTTTCTCAGAGGGGTGCACACTGATAGCTGAGAGGCCCCTGGTACACACTGCACCACAAGAAATTCCAGTCAGATATCAGGATATTTGTCCCCTCACAAGAAGGTGGCCTGGAATAGAGGCCCAGCAAGTTAACACATTCTTCATCCTGGGATGTATTCAAGGCTCAGCCAGAATAGGCTGATGTAGTGTTGCTCTTCCAACCATATTTATTCAGAGTACAGCACATGTGCTAAGTGCCTAATACTCAGCAATACTTTTCCTAGATGAAAATAGTAAACACGTTTAGGGCTGCCACTTTTACAAGAGTGATGTTGCATTATCCGTTATGTTTCACTATCTCTTTTGTTTTATTGTTATCTTTTTCTCACCAGTGAGGGTTATGAGATAAATCCAAGCACCACCTATAGTACCAATTTTACATAACAATAGCTTTTTCAAAAAGACAAAGTGGCCAGCTCTTTCCTCATTTTTTGTCGTAGAAAATCTGTCTGTTCACCAGTACTGACCTGCAAGAATACTAAGCATAGATTTACATCAGTTGCATACTGACATTTACCTTACCTACTGTATTTGGTTTACATGGCAAGGTTTTGGTAGCCAGGGGGCTGCAGAGGTGGCTTCTGTGAGAAGATGCCAGAAGCTGCTCCCACGTCAGACAGAGCCAGTGGCAGCCAGCTCAAAGAGGGAATTGCTGGTAGCAAAAGCTGAATCAAGCAGTGAATTCAAGTGAATTCAAGGGGTAGCATCTCTATGATAACACATTTAAGGAAGAGTAAAGACTGCTGCACAAAAGCAGCTGGGAGACAGGAGTGGGAATATAGCCACCCTGCAGCCCATGGACAAACGCACACCAAAGCAGGTTTGCTGGCAGGATCTGTGGCCCTATTTAGGACCCACACTGGAGCAGTCTGTGAAAGACTGCAGCAGGTGGGAAGGACCCACATTGGAGCAGTTCATGGACTGTCTCCCTTGGGTAGACAGGTGGACCCTGTTTTGCTAAAAACTGTCTGGATAGCCATGACCAAAGGGTGGTGGTAAATGGAACAAAATCCAGCTGGAGGCCGGTCACGAGTGGCGTCCCCCAGGGCTCAGTCCTGGGTCCAGTCTTGTTCAACACCTTTATCAATGATCTCGACGAAGGGATTGAATGCTCTCTCTCTAAGTTTGCAGATGACACTGAGCTGGGAGGAAGTGTTGATCTGCCTGAGGGTAGGGAGGCTCTTCAGAGGGATCTGAACAGACTGGACCGATGGGCTGAGCCCAATGGGATGAAGTTTAACAAGGCCAAGTGTAGAGTGCTGCGCATGGGACAGAACAACCCCACGCAGCGCTACAGGCTTGGGGGGGACTGGCTGGAGAGCTGCCAGGCAGAGAAGGACCTGGGGGTGTTGGGTGACTGCAGACTGAATATGAGTCAGCAGTGTGCCCAGGCGGCCAAAAAGGCCAATGGCATCTTGGCTTGTATCAAAAACAGTGTGGCCAGTAGGTCTAGGGAGGTGTCTGTGCCCCTGTACTCGGCACTGGTGAGGCCACACCTCAAGTGCTGTGTCCAGTTCTGGGCTCCTCACCATAAGAAGGACATGGAGGTCCTGGAGCGAGTCCAGAGAAGGGCAACCAGGCTGGTGAAGGGGCTGGAGGGCAAATCCTATGAGGAGCGGCTGAGGGAGCTGGGGCTGTTTAGCCTGGAGAAGAGGAGGTTGAGGGGAGACCTTATCACCACCTACAGCTACCTGAAGGGAGGTTATAGAGAGGTAGGTGATGGTCTCTTCAGCCAGGTGACAGGTGATAGGACAAGGGAGAATGGCATGAAGCTGTGCCAGGGCAGGTTTAGATTGGATGTTAGGAAAAATTTTTTTACTGAAAGAGTTGTCAGGGCCTGGAACAGGCTGCCCAGGGAGGGGGTTGAGTCACCTTCCCTGGATGTGTTCAAAAAAAGGGTAGATGAGGTATGTAGAGATATGGTTTAGTTTAGGATGCAAATGGTTGGACTTGATAATCTTCAAAGGTCTTTTCCAACCTTGTGATTCTGTAATTCTGGGAGGAACTCCACACTGGAGCAGGGGAAGAGTGTGAGGAGCAGGAAATACAACACATTATGAACTCGCTGCATCCCTCATCCCCTTGTCTTTGAGGGAGAAGGTAGACAATTTGGAAGTGAAGAGGAACATTGGAATAAGGGATAGACAGGGGAAGTTACTTTAAGATGTGTTCTTACTTCTCAGTATTCTACTCTGACTTTTGATTAGCAATAAATAAATTTTAATTTCCTAAACTCAGGTCTGCTTTGTTGTGACAGTAATTAAGGAGTGATCTCCTTGTCCTTATTTCAACCCATAAACCCATCATCATATTCTCTCCCACTGTTTAGTTGAGGAAGGGAAGCAAGAGAGGAGCTTGCTGGGCACTTGATGGCTAACCAAGGTCAACCCACCACATCTACAAGTTATTTGAATGCCTTCAATGACATTCTAAAAAATCTATTTTAAAAATAAATCACATTTAATGATTATGACATTTCTAATGGCTTCCAAAAGTAGCCTCCACATCTGTGTGAAAGGGGAAGGGAAATAAATTAAAATTTCTTCCAGAGAAAGACTTCTGAATAAAAATTCCTTTGGTGTCCCACTGTTCTTATGTCCTTTGACTGTCCCCTGCCCTCTTCCCTTAATTGCCAGATGAGACATCCTAAACAATGTAAACATTTAGAAAACAGGGTTCTTACCTGCCTTTGTTTTCCTTCCCTTTTATTTTTTCTTGGCCTTTGCCTCCAGTAGGATCCCATTCAACATAGGTATCTTCAACCTTCAAGTTCAGATGAGATGAAGTACTGTCCAAACTGAACACAAATGCTGGTCAAGACAAAATGCAAAACAGTGAAATGATATAATGCTCTCTCCCAACAGTGGCTGTTCATAGAAAATGGTAGAAGCAATAGCAAAATTGTAGCAGAGCACAATTTTATTTTTCAATAGAAATATTATCCTTTTAGTCTGATGCTTGTTACCAAAGTAAGAAGCCCTTTAAATAAAGCTCAACTATCTACCTTCTTTACTGCACAGGTTCCATCAAAGTAAGTTGGGTTTTTATTTTTCATCTTTATAATGCTGCAGTATCAGCAATTCAGCTAGAGCTTTTTGCCAATTACAGCCTATGCCCTCAATTCTTACAATCATGAATGATTAAAACAGCTATGCACATTTTCAGTGCTCTGCAACACCGATTCTCCAACAAGGTGTTTATTATTAATAAGGACTGCAAACTTTGAGAATACTAAATTGACAGAGTAGCAATGCAGGCAGGCACCACTGAAGTGTGAAGTCAAATGCAGATACAAGAACAGCAAGAGAATGAATGCAACTAGTAGAGACCTGGCATTTGTTGCAGCCAATGCCTTTGTCCAAGAAAACAAAACTAATACAACATGCCAAGTTCTCTGAATATGTTTATTTACAGACTATTCTCTAAGTGCCCTGATACCATCTGGCTCTGAAATGTCATTGATATTTTAAGAGTTTAAAGCTCAACTGTATACAAGTCTAAAAAATAGTAAGGTTTTTAGATGGATGAGGATACTGAGTTTCTATGGGCTGATTATTAAAGAAAGTCAACTACGTATTCAAACAGAAGTAGCAAAGATAGTATAGGAAGCATGATAAGTGCCCAAGCTATCAAAATCAGAATTATGTTTCTGGCACTGGATTAAGGAATGTAAATGGGCATTAAATGGACACTACATATCTGACAACAACTGTTGCTTGAAGTATTAAGATAACTTTAGAAAAGTTACGAGAATGCCCATCAGCTCATTCAAATTGCATATAGCTTTGTTTTTATGAAGTCATTCACAAGTAACAGAATTTGTATTTCAATTACCAGTTGTATCAGTCATTTTGCCCTTTATACTACAGACTTTACTATAATTAAAGCTTCAGGATCATTACCTCTACCATAATAGTTAAGATTTGTGTTCTGTCACAAAACTTTACTTCCAAGAAATTTTTATTCATATATTTATAAAACGATGTCAGGCAGCCATCATTCTGAGACCAACTGATTTCTAACACAATGACTTAAAGCTTTAGCAATTTGGACCTGCCCATTTTTTGAATACTGTAACTGTAGGTTCTAATCACTGTCAAAGTAAAAAAAAAAATCCTTTTTGAACACTCCTATTTACAGAAAGCTATTACCTGTCATGCTAAGTACCAACAGCCAGCCAAATACAGCAACTGTTCAGATGCCCTGAGAGTCCTACCAGTGCTCAGCCACAACAATAACCTTCTCTTGCTATATGTTGGCATGATGTAGTGGCACATAATACTGTCAAATCCACAGTTCAAAGCAACCGGTGTCAAGCGCTGTTGGAGGAAATTGTACCACTACCCCATTTTTAATGTCTGAATGCTACAAGACCAGCTTTGTGCCAATAAACTTCTTAATCCTTTGCAGAAATTATTTGTTTCCATTTCACCTAGGTCACATATTTCAGCTGTGTTCATGCAGAAGCAGACTTAACATACAAGCTCATACATGAAGGGTATTCACTACATCTAAGGTTAGTCTTTCAAATTTTACCTTTGGTTTCCAGAGTCACAGGATCAGAGTATTCCCCTGCCACAGCTTTGTTGCAAGCTTGTACTCTAAAGTTCATGTATTTTGTATCAAATTTCAGACCTAAAAAGTGAATGTTTAGAAACCTGAATTGGTATCATTGACAATTTTTACAAGACTAAGATCTGTTCCATATAGTTGTTGTCCATTTATCTCAATCCACAAAAAAACCAAGGTTAAATATAGTGTGAACTTAATTTAACACATGATTTTTTACAAAACCTCAAAGTCAAAATATAAGGCAGAGCCATTATTGTACAAAGCACCCAAGACTAATGTGAAAGAATGGAAGCTTCATTACACACAGGAAAATCTGTACTTTGCAAGATTTCCAAGCATAAAGAGGGACATCCATTTTCTTGCTTTTGAAGTGTGAAAATGTTTACCTGATAACGTATACTCAGTAGCTTTAATATAGTCTATCAGCTCCCAGCGCCGTTCATCTTTAACTCGAGGATGTCCATCAAAGTTGGTTTTCCTGTACTCCAGTACAAAATGATCAATTCGGTTGTCTTCTTCTGGCATTCTCCACGACACTGTTATACAGTTATCAGCAACCAGACATGCTGCTAGATCTATCTCTGGAGCTTTAGGGACTGCAGAGACACAAATATACAGATCAGTTTAAAGAGGAGAATGAACTGAACATTAATTTATTCCCTGTATTTACAGAGTTCAGAAGTTGCCCTTGGCCGAGTAACATCTTTTTCTTTTTAAAGAGGATCTAAAAAAGCACAGTAGAGCACCAGGCATGTCACTTTCATTTAATGTGCATTTTACAAAATGAGAACCAGTGTTAGCTCTAGGGTGAGCATTTGCATCACATTTTCCAGATGTTTGTTTTGTCAGTAAGTTGGCACCTGATCCCCTTCCAGGGGATACACCAGAGTAGCCTAGTGAGGCTCGGAAGGTGAGTGCAGCTGCAACCTTCAAACACTATCGCTGAAGTTTACTTCCACCACTATAGACAGCTAACAGTGTAGTGGTTTCTGCTTGCCAGTCAGCAGTTGCTTAGTTTGTTTTCCATTTTGGCTTGAACGAAGGGGAAGAAGGATGGAGCCCTGCATTCCTGGATGTGGCTGAACACCTGCTTGTCAATGGGAAGTAGCAAATAAGTAGCACACGCAGCTTTTAAACTACCCATTAAACTATATTTACATCAAGCCACATGCTTTCTCACTTTTACCCTTCCGATTCTCTTCCCCTTCCCACCATGGCTGGGGAGGGGGGCAAACAAGCAGCTGTGTGGTGTTTAGCTACCTGCCAAGGTTAAACCACAACAAACTCTCAAGTGCTAATCACATGCATACTACATGATCTTTGAGGTCCCAAAGCATTCTACTCCAAGTCATCCAACAATAATTTGAGAATATCATCAGTAAGACCCTTTCTTAGGCAAAATTAAAAATTAAGACAAGTATTTCAAAATACATACCTGTAAATTTTGCTACTCCAATTATTTTTGTCATGTTGTAAGATACCAAATAAAGAGTCTTCCACGTGTTCTGAATTACAAAGTTTTTGGCATAATTCTGGCAAGCAGTGCACTGCCACAACACCAAACCTGTTTTCAGCTTACCACAGCAGGACATTAGTATTACCTGATATAAGAAGGTCTATCAACGCTCAGTCCAGTTTTGCCTGCAACAGTGTGAGCTATCAGTATTTGGTGTCAGAGCAACCTGATAGCTTGGTACTACAGAAGAAAGCAAGATTGATTCCTGCAGAGTTTATTTTCCCATTTACAAATCAAAGGCCAAACCATTTAAATTCCTATGTATTTGATAAGAAAAATGCATATATAAGCAGAGTTACACAAAATAACATCTTCCTCTGGCTACAAAACTGCTCATACTAGCTGTTAGATCTTTACAGTCCCACTACTGTTAAACAGGTCCACTGTGATCAGCTTACCTACCTTGTTCATTTATTTATGAAACACAGAGCAATGGCTGCCACCCAGAGTCTAAGACTGAGGTGATTTTCTGCCCAGACACTGCTAGCTGACCCCTAGCAACAGTGTTGGTAATTTACTACACCTGCCGCCACATACTGCATCTACAGCATACAAGATAAACATGCAGAAATGTAAACCGATGCTGCCAAGTCCCTAACAGATTTGAATTAGTGACCTAGAGATGAAACAATTTACATCCCTGCCAGCAGCATTCTCGTCAATATATTCTTGGTATCAGTCAAGGGCAAAGTGATTTAAATAGGAAAGCGATATGAATAAAAAGATCCAAACTGGAATACTGTACCTAAGCTTGCTTTCAAACAATGGCAAATAGATGCATCAATACATATTGTGTATTACCATAATATCACTGCCCTAATAGCTTATTCCTGTCCTGCATTTCAGACCATATCACCACTCCTGCAAGCAATATATTAGCTTACAGCTCCATGCATAACACTCTTTCAGGTCTAGGACCTTGGAGCGTCACTGAGCATCAAGCCAGCAGGTACAGACTTGAAAAATGTAAAATAACTTCAGGAAGCACAGAGGAACTGACAACTCAAGAAAAAGACAAGGTCTGGAAGCATCATTCTCACTTCTGAGATCGATATAACTTTCTGAAATCCTGTATTATTTTAAAATTAACCAAAAAATAGTAAAGTCTTTCACATTCACAGTATTCAGCTTAACATCCAATGAACGAGTTTAGGAACTCTGAAAAAATGATGCAAGGGTGAACTTTTTTTTGGTTTATCTTCAATATAGTAAGCTACTCATGTAGTAACAAATCAAACTTACTGCATACATTTTTTTACCTGGCAAAAATGACACAGCCTGGAGCATGCGCCTTTCCACAGCGAAGTCCACCATCAAGTAAGTCATACTATCGCTGACATTCGGCTTCAGAGAGATGCGGAACGCTGAAGCCATTGTGACTCTAAAGTCAAGAAAGCAACATCAGCAAAACGTATTTTGCATTGTTAAAGTCCTATAGCCATTTTTAAAAACAGCAATTAGTTAACCTGTATCATTAATGTCAAACTGTTAGCCAAAATACTGACCAAAGACCCAAAATTTTTCCAGTAGATAGCTGTTTATCATGTAGCTCAGGCTCAAAATACAGCAAGTTTTGCTATATATGACTGAAAGACATTATGGTGCGAGCTCCCAGTTGTGCATATAACTAGGTGAAGAAGTAATAGAAGTAATAGAAGTGACCAGAGAAGAGCTTAAAGCTTCTTATACTAGTGAAAAGAGTTGGATGAGACAACACAAAGCTTGTATCACTTTACACAAAATTAGGAAGTATGAAAAAATCTTAAGCACTACAGCAGGTAGTGAGGAAGGGGGAGGAAATATGATGTTGAATATTAAAAAAATAAGCACATCAAGAGTGACAAGCATTACAATGCTAGGAGAAGATGATGTTCAGTTGAGTATCATAATTACAGAAGAGAGGTCAATTTCCCAAGACAGTTGACATTCTGAAATTCAGTAAGGACTGCCTAGCAGATGCCACTGCTCAGCCATATGCATAGAGTGAATCTCTCTGTCAGGAAAAATAATCCTCAGATAAGCACTAAGAGAACACTAGGTAGTTAGCTTCAGACAGTTTTTTGACTTCTGTTTAGGCCCTGATCTTGGTTCAAAATGATGAGATCACACAGTATTTCAAGAAACTAGAAGAATAAGATGATGTTTATTACAGATAAAAAGCATTAAGATTCCTATCGCTACCACTATCAGTCTGATTTGTTAAGGACACTAAATCTTTACCCTTGGAAAAGCAAAGATTACTTTCTCTAGCAATTATTCATTTTACAAAACACTTCAGAGAATTTAGACAATCACACGCTTCCTTGAAAAAAATCTGTTAAGCCAGCCTGCCTGGCCCACACGAGCAACATGCTAGAATCATCCTGTGAGCTGTCTTTCAAAATTCTAAGCATACCACAGTATGTTTTCTGAGCCAGAAGGTCAGATTCCCAGAAAGTAGTTGTTATTCTTCCACGTGAAGAAAAATGGCCTTTACATTTGTTTTGAAACAGTAGAATTTTGCTTTCTTAACGGTAGTTTGAAAACACAATTCAAAGCTACCAGAAATAGCAATTTCACTGACATTAGCCAAACTGGTATCACCCACAGCTACAAGACTTTTTACATTCAAAATGAAAATTAGCTTGCAAGAGTCTGTTACGTACTTAAAAAAAAAACCCAAGATTTTTCTCAATGTAAAGGGACAAAGTCAGCTATAAACATTACATTTCATTCATCAGGTGTTAATAATAAATCAGAAGTTCATGATTCACGATAGTGATATATTGTGTTAATTATATACTTCCATGAAGAAATAAAAAATAATAATATTAACTGCTGCATAGCTCAACTTCCCTGCACTAAAAACAATCATCTTTAAGGTATTAAAGGCCAATGGGCAGCAAGGAAACACACTAACAGAATTTTTCTATTATCTCTCAAAAGTTGTGGTGTTACAACACACACTTAGAAAAGAGTCAATTAATTTGATTTAAGCTGACTATGACCCTTTCAAAATAAATGTACTTTCAAGAATAAGATTAATTCAAAGACACAAAAGTGACAGACTTTGTACTGTACCTATCTTTGATCTGTCTGGCAGCCTTGATGCATGTCAGGGAGGAGAGAGAAAGAGTAGTTAGTATTTCCATGCACATATCAATGGCAGTAACATGCAAGAAGCCTGAGAACAATCTCAGCTGTATTGCTCAGATTTGAAGATCAAAATGAGTTTGACATTTTCATAAAAATAGTTTTCCCCATAAAACATATTAATGGTACTGGTTAAAACTGCCACAATCACAGAATCACTAGGTTGGAAAAGACCTTTGAGATCATCAAGTCGTACCTGTCTGCTACTAAACCATATCCTTAAGCACCTCATCTACCCGTCTTTTAAATACATCCAGGGATGATATATCACCTGGGTAAAAAAACCCAAACTGATCTCAAAAGCTACAAACCAATTTATTCAATTTCCTGGGTATGACTTTGTCTCTTCAGAATTCTCTTAATTGTCGAAGTTACTCCTGACCACATTTTAAGAGCTATGTGACCAAGTCAGTAAAAAATAGCTACCGTATTATTTTCTTAATAGTGGTATGTAACTATACCTGGCTTGTTTGGCTATACATCACAGGATGAATACTCTGACAAACAAGAAAAATAGGACTTGCTTTAACTTTTCCTCTGAAAGTTATTGTACTATTCTGACAATACTTCCTAAAAGGCTCTCTCCATATGTCACTACTCAAACCCACAGACCTTCATATTTCCCAGCATTTAAATGACACCACTGAAGCAGATGTAAACATGGTGATGACATATTTCAACAGGAAACATTAACTGGCATTCGGAAAGACATAATCCCTGTCCTTCATCAAGAGGAACTGCAACCCTAAGACAAAACGTTACTGTTGATGTAGTGATGGCATAGTTAGGTCTGCTGAATCCAGGAATTAACATTGCTAGTTCACCTAGTTACCATTCAGCTGAACTACTTTCCTTTCCAAAGAGGAGACAAGAAACATCAGGTAGCTGCCCAGTTTAAAATCAAACAAAACCAGAGGAGTTCCAAATTTGTTAAATACAATGCACGCTCAATAAAAATAAAACATACAATGGAGTTACCCTGCTACAAAGCCAATTTTATATTCTCAAAGTGGGAAGCAGAAAACCCCAAGTGTTAAGAAATAATTTAGCTTAACTTGCAGCTTTGTCTTTCCTCAAACCAAAGTTACTGTAGAACTACTCATTGATTTTCCTACGTGAAAGCTGTAGACAAAACAGAGCTACATACAGTCAACAGATTATCTTCGTAACCTCTATGCCTTGTGAAATATGTGGTAGCCAGGACTCCACCAAGAGCCTTCTGCAAGACAGAGCTCCTTTAAATTTAGGGGGTTTTCCAAGCTACTGATGAAGAAGGGTACCAGCCCAATTCAGATATGCTGCCCAGCAGAGTTATACCTGATCCTATCTAACCCCTGAACACTCCTGCATGCTGGTATTCATGTTCTTTTGACTTTTAAGTAAGTTTATTCAGCAAATAAAGCCATCAAAAATCTAACAGGAAAAAAAAATAAAAATCTTAGTCTAGGACTGACTTACTAGTGGATCCAAAGAAAGTTTGTGCCAATAAAAAAGGAGCTGGCCTTTCATGAACACTTGGTATTCCTTTTAGCAGAGCAACAGATTTAGCTAGCTAATAGCCCAGGCAATACTGCCTTAAAATGCTATATCCAAAGATACATTTCAAACTGCAAGCCTGTGCGACACAAATTTCAAATCCTAGAGTTCACCAAATTGGATTTCAGTACCTTAACCCTCAGACTCCAAATTTAAAGATATTTTCCCCAGACAACACTTGAATAACTTTTCCCTAATGTATTTAATTGAAAAAAACCCCAGATATTAGAAATGTCCAAAAGCAACAACTTATAATAAATTCAAAGCTACATTCTGCATAACACTTATGAGCTAATTTAATTTTTACACATCACTATGACAAGACAGGAAGGACTCCAACTGAAGTGCTAAGAAAAAGACTCAGTTTAGGAACTGTCACTCTTAAAGGCAAATAAATCAAAGCTGACACTTAGAAAGCATGGCAGCACAGAAACATGTTTCCAGAAGGTATAACTGACACAGTGAGACAGATGTCCTGCTCACTCTTTTAGAACAATGCATGCCCTTGGTCTGGTTAAAATGCAAAAAGGCAAAAGTAATTGAGTCTTGGACTTGACATGGCTGACCCCACTACTAATGTTAGGATTATTATAGTCAGCCTACTGTACTGAGCATATATGTAGAAGTGTTTTATGAATTTGTATGTATATACTTCTAGCTAGATACAAGCTGACTTATTTACAAGTCTGCTGTGCTAAAGTACATGTTATCTGTACTGGAACTGCAATGTGAGGCTCCAGTCAGGCTCTTGCCTACACAGTACACAAATTAGAAGGTTTTGGGCAATTGCCCTGAATAAACTTTCATATGATCTTTCAGGACAGTTATAGAGTTCAAGGTAGCAAATCCACAGCTTGCATGAAGTTCTGCAAAAACCCACCTTGTCATTCACAGAAAACTGCAACTAGAATACAGAGACTCTCTGCAAGTGTCATCTAACAGCACAGGGCAACTGACAGGGTCACTTGCCACAGCTTTCAGTGGTGGCCATCATGAGTAAGTCTTGATTCAGTTTTATAGAGATTTATTTCACCCTCACTTTCTGTGTTCTCTTACCTAGTATCAGTGCAAGTTTGGTTAACACTGACAGCTGTCCAGAAGAACTGGACAACTTTCCCTTCCCCCAGCATTCTTAAATAAGAAAAAATATTTTATTAGAGGTCGTATAAAAATTTGAGACCATAATGCTTGACTTGGCATCCCCATAAAGAGCATCACCTTTTTTTATATCCTTACTCCGGGTATTCCTGCTAGGTTTGTGGGTGCAGTACAGTAATGCAAAGGATATTTCTAACTGAGACAAATATCAACATCCTCCTTATGCACACCCGTTCAAAGTTTTCTACCTTCAAGAATTCCCCAGGGTCCTTTATGTCCAGCGACTGTGCAGCAAGTTCCAGCAGCTCTTCAGAACTCTCTAGGGCACTACTGCACTGGCTAAGCTGATCCTGAAGGAAAAACAAACCAAGAATAGTTTGATGTATCTACATTTAAAAAGTGATTTATAAACTACTAGTACTAGAACTACATGGCTTTGCTATGCCTTTTTAACAACTTATTATCTTACTTAATCAAGGCTATTACCTCTGACATTATCATGTTAACTAGAACTTCACTGTGCTTGACAGGTGCAGAGTGATGCATGGCACAATCCTATAAATCCAAAGGGGAAAAAGTTGGATAGGTGGTGCAGTCTAATTTAAAAGCCAGGTTTCATTTTAAGGCTTGTTTTTCCCAGCATCAGAATTTCAGAAGCAAATAAATGCTCCTGAAAGGACCGCAGAGAAAATTCTTTCAGTATTATCTAAAACTCTATTATCAGTAAACTACCACTCCCAGTATACTGCACAGTCAACAGTCAACACTGCAGGATCCTAAACAAACCATAGGTTAAACAACATGCACATTTTAAACCTGCCAGCAGCTTTTGAATCACCATTCGACCTACAGTTGCTTTTCTATTCACATGACACTTCCCATAATATCTCAGAACAAGAGCAAGCAACAATTCTTTTTTAAGCACTTCAGGAAGGACAGCTTGCTCTAAAGTAGCCAGTGTCTCAAAAGTAACCATCCCATCAACAGGGAGAGCAGACCAGTCTCCAGTACTTCATAAATGTAACTAGTTTGGCAAGTGTAGCAAATTAAGGTGGGCCTGCTGGCCCTCACATTGACTGTTCAAGGATAGAGCAGCACCAAGGAAACAGTCCAACAGCTAGAAGCTTGTACAGAGCTTCCAGTAACTTCTTAAGAATGCTGTTAATGCAAGTTGTCATTCATCTATTACAGCGGCCCTCCGCTCTGGAGGGTCCCCAATGCTGACAAACTCACACACAGCATGATACTGCCAAAATTTCCCAAAACACCTCAAAAGGAGAGAGGTAAATGCCAGAGGCATTTTCCAACGGGTTTGCAGAACTGTCATGGTAACTGGATGCTTCTATCAGCATTATACTGATATACATCTGAATTTGGGAGTTAAAAATAAACGTTATTAAAACACACTTCCCAAAAATAAAGCAATATATTGTCAACACAAGGGTTTAAGGGGAATTGAATTTTCAGCATTAAGTTCCAATAAAATTATTTGAGAAGAACCAGTCTAAATATTAAATCCTCACCTATTTCCTTCGTTATTTAGCCCTAGTATTTTAAGCTACAGCATATTTCAACTAGAGCATTTAGTCAACTACAGAAGACTTAACTACAGCACAAATACTTTGAGAAGACAATAAACCAAGCAAGTCCATTCCTTTAAACAGACTGTTTAGACCTCACTGGAGTTCCTTGATTCTTTAATTCAAATTTAATTTTCAGTTCCAGTCAAAGTTAATGGCTTGTATTAATACATTCAGTGCCACAGCTTTTATCTCTTAGTTTAGTTTGGTAGACTGACTGTCGGGTCAGTGCCTCAGTTACTGAGGAAGCCTGGTCTGTCATCAAGTAAAGAGGATGTCCTTTAGGCCTGTAGTTAGAGAACAGCATCAGCTGAAAGACAAGTCAGGCACTTAACAACCATGTCCATGATCTGTTACATTCCACTTGTCTTTATCCTCTTCTAAAGTTGCAGCTCAGCTGTTCAACACAGACAGCGGGCAGCAGCTCTCAATACAACTGCACCATACTGACAAGGCTTCAGAAGAACTTGGTTCAACCAGACCTGAGCTTGATCAAACTAGATTAGGTATCCAAAAATTGACAGAAACTAACAGAATTAATAGAAAATTTCAATGGTCAAGCCAAACTGCCAAATAAGTAACTATCAACACAGTTTTCTTCACCAGAATTCTTGCAGAATTAACTTGAGTTTTTCTTCACCAGAAAGTAAGGTAAATCATACATGCCACAGCTGAATTTCTCCTGTGAGCTGATCATTCAGAAGCACTTCTTTAAGCATGTAAGGCCTAAGAGTCCCTGGATGTGGGTAGACCTCTGTCTGTTGACACATTTCAAAGCTCTAAAGGTAATACCACTTCCTTTCTACACAGCAAGGAAGAGAACATAAATGAGCTACAAACCATGAAGCACCCTTGAAGAAGGGACCAGAGAAGTACTCATATCAAAGAAAACATTTACTTTATACTTGCTGCATTTCTTGCAACAATATAAAAATTTCAAATTCCGCTAAGATTTAAAATAGCAGTTTAAACCTGCTTCTACTCAGCTGCAAAATATTTACAGGCTTAGTTATAGTTACCTGCAGAGCTTTAATCTTACGAGCCTCTTCTTGCTGAATTGTGTTGGACATACTCCCCTTCATCTCATCCAATATAGAATATAGACCATCAAATTCTTCATCCAACTCGCTGATTGCATTAGAAGAGTTTATCTGAGAAGAGAATTGAAACTGCTAAAACCTATACTGGAAACAACACAGACTAGCCTTTCAGACTGAAAGTCATATTGTTTGCCCAAACATGGTCTCTTGTGACCACTAGATACCTTGTTACTGCTCCTCACCTTATCAAAAAGGGAAAACATTAGGAATGATGGACACCACCTAAGCAGAATGCACACCAGTGCACTGAAAACTGAAATCCATGAAAATACCACCACCCTCAAATTGGCACAGAACCAATATACTTGTCAAATTTGTTCCATGCCAAAAGGCCTTCATTTCCCTCTCACAATTATATATGGATAGCTACATGTTTGTAAGGGGATAGTTATGCAGCTGCATACAGAATTACTGCATCTGATACTAAGAACTGCACTGAAGAAGCCAGCTTAAAGATCTGATGGATGATTTTCATTTCTGCAGATAACTTAGCTCAGCTTTAACACAAGACAAGTTATGGCTTATTGATAGGCTAAAGGATGCTCAAAAATAAAGCCTAAGTTAAGCCCAACAGTTTGTGACTACTAAAAAGAGAAAGAGCAAAGTATTTTCTCTCAAGTATTGGAATGGTCCCATTTTCCAGTCTGCCAAGGAGATGAGAAGTCTAAAAAAAGAGACCCTACTTCCAACTAACAAGAGTTTGAGATCTCACATCAAAACACAGATTGTCTTTCAAACAAATCAAGTCCTAAAGTGTGTGTAAAGCAAAACCACTGTACCTTTCAGCTAGAGACGGACTTAAAAAATAGTATGTTCTTCTATTTGGTTCCAACATGAAGATATATTTTAAACTCGATTCTCATAGCCCTACCCTTACACACTACCCAAACAGTTAAGGGACTGGCAAAACTAGAAAGTTGCTCCCCTCTCAGATACAACCTTTGAGTTTATATATATATATATATATACCTGAACATTCTTTATTGTATGGTTCAGTGTGTCAATGAAGTTATGAATTTCATCATTTTTGATTGCTAGAGTAGAGACAATCCTTTGCAGAGTTTCCTAGAATTACAAAAACAAGTGTGAGAAGTCAAACAAGAACCATTTTTAACCATTTCAACATATATGGAAATTCATCATACACATTCCAGCTGTGGTGAATTCAACTCTTATTCTGATAGGATCAGAAAATGCATTTTGTCAGACAAGAGAAAGAATATCAAAGGTCTAAGAAGCATTCCATTAAACTAAAGATCTTCAGTTACTAGTTTTATCATAGAATCATAAAATGGTTTGAGTTGAATGGGACCTGAAAGACCATCCAGTTCCAACCCCCCTGCCATGGGCAAGGACACCCTCCACTAGACCAGGTTTCCTAGAGCCCCAACCAACCCGGTGTTGAACAATACCAGGGAAGGGGCTGCCACAACTTCTCCAGGCAACATGCTCCAGTGTCTCACCACCCTCATAGTAAAGAATTTCTATTATTTAACAGAAATCTGCCCACTTAGTTTAAACCCATTATCCCATGTCCTATCACTACACTCCCTGACGAACAGTGCCTCTCCATCTTTCCTGTAAGCCCCCTTCAGATACTGGAAGGCTGTTAAAAGTCTCACCAGAGCCTTCTCTTCTCCATGCTGAACAAGCCCAATGCTCTCAGCCTGTCCTTGTATCAGAGACACTTCAGTCCTCTGGTCATTTCTGTGGCCCTCCTCTGGACTCGCTCCAGCAGCTCAAAATCTTTCTTGTACTGGGGACCCCAGAGCTGGATGCAGTACTGCAGGTGGGGTCTCACCAGAGCAGAGAGGCAGAAACAACTCCCTTGACCTGCTGGTCACGCTTCTTCTGATGCAGCCCAGGACACTGTCGGTATTCTGGGCTGCAAGAACACACTGATGGCTCATGTTGATCTTCACATCCTGAAACGGATGTGAGGGCCTCCAGTGCAACTCGCCTTCCCAGCTGGTAGCATGACTAGGCCTTGCCCGCACGAACTGCCGCGCCGCTCCCTGCTCGCCGGCTGCTCCCGGCGCTCCCGAGGCGTGGGGGTGGGCGCCGTTGCCCTGGCAACGACCAGGCATCGGCAGCAGTTCGCCTCTTCTGCTCCCCCGCCTCGGGAAAACGGCGGGCCCGGCCGGCACCGGAGCAGCTCCCCTCGGCGGCTGACTGACAGACAGACCGGGAACCTGCTTTAGGACTCAGCGTGTTTTGCTACGGCCGCATCCAAAATCACCTAGGCCGGGCTACCCGCAGGCACCGCCGGCTGACAAACCACAGTAGGCAGGCAGAACTAGCAAGCCTGAAATGCATTTTTAAATTAGACTACCAAGTCCAGTTTTGTCGAGTAGTCAGTCAAAGATCCGAAGAACTGGACAAAAAAAGCCCACAGCCAGGTACTTAAAACTGAGCCAAGTTAAAGAATTAAAGCCCAGAACGCATCAGCATATGTAGGTAAAAATAAAGGACGGGGCAAGGAGGTAACGAAGAATTCTCTGTTATTTAATTCAGGCTGGTTGATAATAATTTCTAGATACAAATCTAAGGTGTTAGATTTGGCTCTTTAATAGTAAGGAAAAACCCACCCTGTTTTAATTAAGATATTATTAATCATCATTTCAAGTTGTTGAGCTTAACTTTGTTACTTGACAGCATTTAGGAAATGGAGGTATGGAGAGCTAATAAGCACACCTTAAAAACACCCAGACCACCAAGAAGGTGTTGCAGATGTCCTTTCCATAAGAAATTTCTTAATAACTACTTCCTACTCAGAGCACGTTTGTTTGCTAAAAAGCAAGAAAACATATTTTACCCCTTTACAGCAAACCCTGACACTACATTCCCTGCAAGAAATCTCTTCAGCTGTCCTGGCCATGCTTGTACTTGCTTCTCCTGATCCCTTCCTCAACAGTTTGCCATGAATCTGCAGTGATATATTTCTAGTACCCCAGCCTCTTTGTGCAGTATCATGCTCAAAGTTAAATGACTAGCAGAGGAAAGTGAACTTTTACTGCTTTTACCACAGGCATCATGATGGTCTTACATAAACATCTAATGGACTGCCTAGCAATGACTGAAATTATGACTCTGAGGAAGAGAAACAAGACCAGACTGGCTTCTTACAGAAACAAAGAGTATAGCAAGTCTTGATTCCTTCATTACAGAATCTTTTCTTTGTCCAGTTAAAAATGAACATGTTTAAAGACAATTTTGTACGCATCAGAATGGCAGATGAAACGCCACTGTCCAACCAGCTGCTTCTGCAGTCACTACTGACCAAAGGCAATTGTTTCCCCAAGTCAGACAACCCACAGTTAAGCCTTAGATCCTATAAACCCAAGTGTCAATTTGGATGAGCAAGAAAACTCCCAATCCTCTTTCAGCTAGGATTTTAAGGCTTACTCAGTTGCACCACATGGGAGAAAAAAATAAATATTAGTCTTCTTGTACATAGTACCAATCAATGTTTTGGGTTTTTTAGTGACATACTATTAAAGGAAAAGATCTACATGTCAAGCCTTTCCAACATTACTGGAAGATAGCTGTCAAACACAGCTTTCCACTACACCTACAGTTAAAGTCAACTGATCCAACAGGGATCAGTACAGCTCTTCTTAAGCAAGCTACCAATTTCTCCAAACCAGGTTTGGCCAAGCTCAAACAAGTTTAGACACCTCTTACAAATGCTGATGCAAGGGGCCTAAAAATATCCACCAGCACTAGACAGAATTTTTCTTAAAACACTTATGCAGAAGCTACCAAAACAGAAAGTTTCAGGAGTTACTAACACATAATGTTTTCTAATGTAATTTTCTAATCATTAATATGTAATAAATGGTACATTTGGAAGAAAATCTAAGAGACATGCCAAATTCTTAACCCTGCACTATTTCTATTTCTTCCTTTAACAGGAATTTCAGAAAAGTCACTACAATTGCAAATAACAAAAAGGGTGCTAAAAATTATCAGTGTAAGCAGCAGTTGAGGTTTACATTCTAAGCTACTTCACAAAAGAATTACAACAGCACCAAGCTCAGCAACGCTCCTTGGTATTTCTACACTGAAGGAACTCTGTTGCCCATGGATGGATGCAGTATTTTGTAGAATCCTATTACAATTATTTTTCTTTTAGCTTTCTCTCTGGCTAGCATGTATTATGTGAGCTCAGTTTCAAATAATTTTCAAAATATTATGGCATGTTCTTTACAGAAGTAGTTTCTGCTGCTATCACTGAGCTTCAATACTGAGCTTTTACATCCTACTCTTATTCTCTGAATCTAATACACCCTTTGGGGAAAAAAGGCATTCATAAAGCAGTAATGCAGATATGCAAGGGATGAAGAACACACGAGGATATGAGAAAGGACAGTAAGTCCTGCAACATGTGGTGGCTTGCAGCCTTGCCAGAAGCATATAAAAGTAAACAATATAGCCTTCTTTGAATAGCTAGTAACTAACATCATGTAGCACCTGTTGAAGCAGATGGCCACCTCATAAAAGTTAAGAGTAAACCTTGATGAAGTGTTGTATCAGGTCTGCTTGAGAAGTAAGTTCTCAATTTGATCTAGATCCTACTGAAGCCTTACGTAGCACAGTTTCTAAGGCAGCCTCGGGCCTAGGTCAAAATCTTGTCTTACACTAACTTTCACGTGCAGATCTGATTTCAAACAAGAGGACATACTTACTTAGCATCCATTAATTTAAACTCCTGCACTTGTCCACACATCGAAGTTGCCATGCTTTGAAGGCGTACTTAAGCCAATATAAGTGACGATAGCAAATTAACAAAATGTTGTAAAATACAAGATCAACTGCAGTTTCCACTGTCATACTCAGAATCTCTGAGCAGCACTGAAATTCAAATACTATCAGTGATGCCACACAGGAACATTTACCTAGAGCACCCACAACAGCTGCAGCCCTCATTTATTCCTCCTCGGAGGGACTAATCCCACATAAAGCTGACAAAGGCAGGCAGACTCAAAGTCACATAGTACCCACCAGAAGCACAACTTTGGCATTGCAAGCATAGGTGAGTAGGAAGCCTCAGCACGCAAACAACTAAACCAGCAAACATCTGTGATCTTTAAGTTTCAAGCTGTTAGTAGGACTAGTTACGTAGACCCTACACACTAACCAGTCCCCAAGCTAAAGAAAGCAGTCTTTGCAGAGACAGTAACACAAGCACTTTTGGACTGCTAGACTGAAAGCCAAAGGGCTGAGTCAGAACTTTTTGGAGAGGGTATCACTTTTAGAAAGCCCAGCCCTTGGCCAGACACATCTCTGCTCCCCGGAGATTTCCCTGAGGGGGCAAGTAGCAAGTAAAAGGAAGGAGAGAACTATAGAGCAGCAGCCATAGGAAAACAAAAACCCCAACAAAACACCAAAAACCAAACCCACAAAAACAAAACCATAAAACTCTTTTTATTAATTGGCTCCCTTCAACACAGGGCAACATGGATGCAAAACAGAAGGGCCTGTGTACGCACCGTAATTGCTTCTGACAGGGATACACAACGTGAAAGAGCTCTACACTAGAGCCCTATGTCATTAAGGCGCATCAACTGCGGCGCCAGCGCCCGAAGCAAACAGACACGGAGAAGCCCCCCTCGCTGGGCGGCCCCCGGCTCCGCTGCCGTGCCTCTCCGCTGGAGGGGGGCCTCCCTAAACTCTCACAGCAACCCGGAGGAGGGGGAGCGCCCTTCCCGCTCTCCCACAACCTTCGTCGGCCGCCACCCTTCTCCCCACGCCCCCAGACCGAGCACCCGGGCAACCCTGACACGCCGAGGAAACGCCCCGCCCGCCCGCCTGCCTCCTCGGCGGCTCCAGCAGCAGCCGCTCGCCGCAGCCCGCGCACCGCAGCCCAGCAGCAGCGTCAGCTGCGGGAGGGCAAGCCCGCCTTCTCCCACGACCCGACCCACGCGGAGGCAGGCTCTCGCCACCGGCACTCACTCTCTGCTCGTCCATGCTGAGGGAGGTGGCGATGCAGAGACCGGCGGCAGCGCCCAGCCGCGGAGGTGATCGGTTACCGGCCGCCACTGCCCTCCGCGCATGCGCGCCGGGATGCAGCCACGCCGCGTGCGCCCTCCGCAACCCCTTCCCCTCCCCCCCCCTTCCCAGGGGCACGCCGGCGACACGTGCGCCTCGCCTCGCCTCCCTCCCCCTCCCGCGGAGGGGTCTGCGCACATGCGCAGTGCGAGCCGGCGGGTGAGGGGCGCTTCCTCGGGAGGGCTGTGCTGGGAGTGGCGGGTTTGGGTGGTGGGGTGGGCGGCAGGTGTCTCTGGCGGCCCCTTCGCCCGTGGGCCGGGACACGGGGGCTGGAGCTCAGCCGCTGCGCGTGTCAGGTGTGCCAGGTCATCCCCGGGCAGCAGGCGGGAGCAGGGTCGGCCTACCCCGATGCCGAGCTCCATGAGACAGGCGCCCTGAACGCCTCGGTGGCCTGCGGCGGGGGGGAGCGGCAGGCCCCGGGCCCAGCGCAGTCCCGCGGTACCATGCCGTGCCGTGCCACCGGGAGCCTGTGCCCTTACCCGGGGCGTGAGGTGCCCTTGCAGCAGGGGGGAGTTGCAGTGAGGTGCCTTGGTGTGCTATAGTGCCTGTACGCATGAGGTGAGATGTCCCGGGCTCGCTAACCCTCTCTTTAAAAAGCATACAAACAGTCTCACCGTGGTGTTGGGAAGAAATATTAATGTCACAGCAACGTCTTACAGAGGTAAAGCCATAAAGCAGCCGCTGGGCAGAAGCACAGCCTTACGGTCTCACAGCAGCTTTGAGCCCTGTGTTGATACTAAAAAGCAGTACTTTTCACACCAGGCCCAAAGCAACAGGAGCCCGTTTCCAGTGCAGAAACTTACCACGGCTGGAGATTTTGCCACCTACCGTTGAAGGTGCCTCTCCGGGGGCACTTACGCCTCGGTGAGCCCCGTCTTGCCGTGGTTGTGACTTCTGCAGTTGCAGTGCTGTACAAACGCAGGGCAAGAGGAAGTACAGAAGCCACGAGGTGCTGTTACCTGCTAAGTGGCGTCACTCCACTCTTCCCAGCTCAGTCCAGAGGTCTCCTGGAGCTAGAGTACCTGGCACTGTCTGGCCTTTGCGGTTTGTACGTTTATTGTGTCTTCCAGGTACGTGATAATCTTACTTGTTCCAGTTAACACCCACAGCCTGTGCTAGTATGTTCCACTTGAAACCTTAGTTTGAAAGAGGAGGAAGAAAAATTGTGTCTGATTGTGTCACACCCCAGGCTAACAAGAGACAAGGATTTTTACACCCTCAGGAAAAAAAAAACACTGCTGGGTCCAAGACATACCTGCTGGCTCTGACTTGCACACCTGCAGATTTTCCTGGTCCTGAATAGAAAGCCCAAACAAACTTGGGCTAAAAGAGGCCCCAAAAATCTCTTGGAATGGTTGCAGACAGTTCGGAGAGCAGGGCATGGCTACTGCTATAGAAGTTGTCAGCCTGCAGCTGCTGGGAGACATATACTGGTGATGGAGAAAGGAAAGCTGTAGGATGGAGTGATAACTGGGACTGCTCCATTGAAACCCTTCTGGCCATCCTGTCTTCAGATACATCCTTTCAGTTTTATACCAGACTGGCAGCAAGGGGTTTCAAAGTTGGAGAATATTTTCAACTTCTTTGTTATGACATCCTTTCAGAACAGGACTTAACTCTCATATTTTCCCAGCGGTAAAAAACATGCTGTGACTTTTCAAGAAGACAGCTGTGGCTCTTAAAATTAACTTGGTGCCTGCATTGTTAAACACAACTTCTTAGGGAGACTTGCAATGGGTGTAACTGCATGAATAAAATCTAAAAGGTATCAATGCTGTTTTCCCCAAACTGTTTGACCACAAATACTAAAATTCAAAAGGATTTTTAATGTCTTGCCCTGGGAGAGAAGTTGTAATCTGGGTCAGAAGTAGTGCCTCTGATCTGACACCCAGGGGGCCAGTAACACCAGCTTCAGGAAGGGGCACATTTGGCTCTGAAACCCTTTGCAGTGTGGTTAAAGTGATTTCTGAAGTTGTGAGCCCAATTTTTAATTCCAGGTCTGGATTATGCAGAAAAATTAATCCACACATCTGCCTATATGCTGTCTCATTTCAAAACTGCAAATGTAAAGGAAGAGTCCATGAGGAAATAATTCCATGGCTTTATGGGTTCCTTCAGCACTCTTTTGAGCATGAATTAAACAATGAAATACCTACCCAAGCAGATTTTCTCTAGAGTTCTTTGTGTTCTTTTTTTTTTTCTTTCCATGATTTTTAAAAGAGGAAGGACTGATGAGAAGAAATATTTCAGATTATTAATATTGTCCCTAAAGGAGCCCAGTAACGCTTTATGCACTGGGAAACCAGAGAGCGTGGCAGGAACATGCATGGATCCTTGGCAAGCTGTGGGAACCTGGGTCCTGGACAGGAGCCCTGTTAGACAGGGTGCCTTACAAGCAGATGGTGGCTAAACTAACATGAGCAGAAACACTGCCAGCAGGCTGCTAGAGGGGGTAGGTAGTGTCTTCTAAGTGTAGTCTCCCAGCTTATTTTAGGCCAAAAAGGCAAGCGACAGGAAGAAGATTCAAAGAAACAATGGCAAGAAGTTGGAAGAGGAAGAAATGCTTCCTAAACAAGAACAGACTGGCTTGGGTAATGACAGAATAATACAAGTAGTGTTTTGATTTAGTCTCTCTCCACACAGGATGGTAAATTAGACACATCTATTTGTCAAATTTGTCTTTAAAACAGAGGCTACAAATTTAAGGAAGGACTTTGACCCACAGCACCTTTCTTCTGGAACTGCTTCCTCACAGTTTAACACCTGAAGTGTAAAGGAAGATTTAGACACCTAGCTCCTGGCTGCCTCCTAGTCATGCTTACTACCTTGAAACTCAGGAAAATTAAAATATTAATAACCTTTTTTTCCATCTCCAAGTATAAGATTATGCCATTTTTGTATTTTTTTCAAACAGTAGTTGAACTGCAATACTTGGATTTATCTCCAGTGCCAGATATATCTATGTATTGTGTGAGGAGGAGGCAGCTGGTTTTTGCATTTCTATGTAGAAGAAAGCTTGGAAGTAGTTAATACTGGTAGTAAAACTCTGAGAAACCAAACAGGCAAAATAAGAAGGTAGGAAGATGGCCATGGATGGCCTTTATAACACAGTATACTTGCTTTGTGCTGGCTTTGAGAAGGGCTGGACCCTGTGTCAACTAATACAGACATCAGAGTTGCTTGGTGTGGCTCTGGCATCATCTAACCCCTCTCCTTGTGCAGCTCAAAGTCACTGTGACCTGTTATTTTGAAAAAGCTGCCTTGTCGCATCTTAAGAACCTGGGCAGCTAGCTCACTCCCACCAGCGACCTGGAGACCATTTGTGCTTTTTGAGCAGAAGGTCAGAAACCACCAGCAGAACCAGTCAGAGGAAGATTGGTGGAGCAGCGGAGGAGGCTGGGTGCCTCAGTGTATGGGACTTGGCCTGCCCAAACAATCATCTAAGAACAATAAAGATTCCCCTGGCTTTCCTCCCAGCAAGCTACCAGAGAATGGTGGGGCTGGAGGAGAGGGTTTTCCTGGGCCACACACACACAGGGCTTCACAGGAGTCACCATGGATGGGCTAAGAGACTGTGGCAGTGATGCTTCTGCAGTGCTTGATTATCACATCATTACCGTGATGAAAACCAAAGCCTCAGGAGTTAGTCCAGTGATGGCCAGGAGCAGGACTCAGTGAACCTGATGGGTCCTTTCCAACTCAGAATATTCTGTGGTTCTATCAAATGTAATTACTGTAGTGTTTCTATCATGACTCATGAAAATAAGGTTTGTGCAGTTTCCTTCTCCCCACTAGCAACTTACAAAGTGAGTTTGTTTTATTTTTACTTGTAAACAAAATATTAGCTGCATTTAAAGAACTAAATTGAGAATTTTTTATTAAAATACCCCCTGGTATTCCCAAAATGGTATAGGTGTGCCTCTCTTAGGAGTCTGCTGCTTTGTTTCAGGAACAGAGGACAGTGGGCAGAAGAAAACAGGCTTTCCCACTGTTCTGTGAATCAGTTACTGCACTGTAGGAAACACAGTGAGGTTTTATTTATGTGCATGCAGACAAGGCTGTGACTATCAAATCGGCCTTATTGTTTCAGCAGGCTCTGCAAACATAGAATTAAAATGGACACACAGATTGTTTTGAGAGAAGTACTGCGTGTTACACACATATATTCCGTATAGTACGGCTTTGATTTTTTGATTAATTTTCTTAGTAGCTTTCCAGTTAGAAAGGGGGGAGAGTAAAATGCATTCTGGGATTTGAACAACTGATTTTCCTCCCCTGGAATGCACATTAAAACCAACTGCATTGCTGGTTTTATACACACTAAGGCTTTTATTATTTTCTTTTTAATGGAATTAGAACCAAAAAAGAACTGAGACTTGAATTGTTCTTTGTTTAACGGTACTTTCATGCCAGTGTAAATAAGGTGTCAAATGAGGCTTGGAAGCTGCTTAAATAATATTTTCCTTATTTAAAGCACTGCAAATCAGTGGTGAATCTGTCTTTGGTTGCACTGAATTGTGAGGAGGGAGGAAAGGAGTTTGGTGTAATTCATGTAAAAACTACCGTGGCCACATGATACTCAATAAGTCAGGCTAGGCAAGGTGAAACCTTTTACACCCCAGCTGAAACTTGATGTCATCACTATTACAGAAAAGCTTGCAGCCCAAATCCATTAAGGACATGTCCTGCACCAGGTAAAGTGCCTGTGCTGGCTGCCTCTCCCCCTATGCAGCCTGGATTTCAAGCCTTGTTTGTTTTTTTTCTGAGGAGGAAGATGGGAAATAAACAAAAAAAAGAAGAAGAGAGAAACAATAGCACAGAGCATCTCCTTGATGAGCCTTAGCACTTGGATTTGGAGGTTTTGCTGTCTGCCTGTGTAGAAACCTGACTTCTGTGAGCACAGGTTAGCACAGAAGGCAAGGCATGCCAACAGACTCCCCAGCTGCAGACCCTGTAGCCCAGGGAGGGGAGTATTGCCAGCCTGCTGTTGAACCACAACCTCTTCCAGAAGACCTACATATCCTACCCCATGCAGATTAGTCCTGTGGTTTTGGTGAAAAGGCCTGTACGTGCTCCTGGCACTCTACATGTACAAAGTTCATTATCAGCCTGTGCCCCAAAGCCTGCTTTAAAAATTTTCTGAAAGAACGAAAGAAAATCATACCTTGTGTTCTTCTCCAGAGTACCTTTTGCTTTAAACTCCACATCTATTTCCTCTCCCACTCCTTATTCCCATACCTTCAAGTTTAATACTCTCAGTATTGCTACTGTGCGTGACCCTCCCACAAACACCACGTACCACCCCGCTCCCGTATATTAAGTCAGCTCCTCCATCCATCAGTGCCAGAGTGAACTTCCCTTGAGGCAGGCTTCTAAACCCCTGGCTCCCAACCGATGCTGTGGTGCCAGATGTATCACAGAGCTGCTTGCAGCGCTGCCCTGGGTGATGGGCCTGTTCAGGTCAGCGGGGCGGTAATAAAACCCATGAGATGGGGTGTGCACCTTTTGGGTGCACTTCAGGCTACAGAAAATACCTCTTAAATGCCACAGATTGTCCCAGAGCTCATGATAAGCAGGACTGAAAGAAAACAGTCATTCATCCCAGGAACTGGTGTCACATAAAAATACATAAGCAGTAGGAGTAATAAAAGGGAGCATTCCAGCCTGGTAAAAACAGTTCTGTTGATGGCAGGCAGAGCTGGTACCAGCTCCCTCGTAGCAAGCATGTCAGTGCCTCGGCACTGCATCAGGCTTGTGCCACCTCTGGGACCCTGCCCCGCTGATAATTTTGTTGTACTACTAATGACTCTTTCTGTTGGGCAAAGTAAGTTTCACAAAGACCCAATTCTGTTGAGTTTGGCCTTCAGTTTTGCCTAACTGTGCTGAATTTCTTTCTTTCTCCACCTCCCTTCCCACCCCTGCTCTGAGAGAGAGAGAGAGAGAGAGAGAGAAGGCCCTCAGGAAACTGACTGAAAAGGTAGGGTATGCCCATATGCACCACTCAAATAAAGTGGAGTCAAGGGAGGAGCTCATGAGAGCTGGTGGGAAGAAACAACCCACTACATGAAAACAAAGTTAAGTGTATTGTGCAGGAGTCACCCACCCATGAAGATGAAGGATGCATTCTTCACATCATTGTCACTGTCAGTTTCTGAAGGTGCTTCTCTTACACATGAGCTTTGACCCATGTCAAAAAGCAGCGAACAAGTGCATTTTCTTAGCCACCGCCTATGAAGGCTTGGCCCAGAGCCACACAGTTCAGCAGTCACTTCACATTTTAAAACCTGGTTTTGAGAAGCCCTGCAGCCAACCAGGAGCAGAAGGAAGATTGGTAGAGTCGAGGACATAAACCAGGGAGAAGCAGAGGCAACAGCAGGAGAAAAAGCAGGGGAAAAAGAGCTGCTTCGCATGTGTTGTGGTTTAACCCAGCAGGCGGCTAGAACTACCACACAGCCTTTCACTCACTGACCCCCCTCCCCCCATCCCCAGTGGGATGGGGGAGAGAATTAGAAGAGTAAAAGTGAGAAAACTCGTGGGTGGAGATAAAGACAGTTTAATAGGTAAAGAAGAATTCTCTCCTGGGGGAAAGAATTGGAAAAAGGTAAAACTCACGGGTGGAGATAAAGACAGTTTAATATGATGTAAAAATAAGAAAATAATAATAATTACTGCAATTGTAATAATAGTACATACAAAAGAAGTGATGTGTGGCACAGTTGCTGACCACCCACAGACCACCAATGTCCTGCAGGTTCTCAAGCTGCAGTGTAAGCCTCCATCCAGTTTTATCCAAGTTATATACCAAGCATGACATCATACGGGTATGGAATATCCCTTTGGCTAGTTTGGGTGAACTGTCCCAGCTGTAACCCCTCACAGCTTCTTGTGCACCCCCCAGATTCTTCATTGGTGGAGCTGTACTAGAAGCAGCAAAGTCCTTGATTTGGTGTAAACACTGCCTAGGAACAGCCAAAATATCAGTGTGTTATCAACATTACTCTCACCCTAAATCTGAAACACAGCACTGTACCTGCAGCTAGGAAGCAAATTAACTCTATTCCAGCCAAAACCAGGACAACATGGCATAAAAGCAAGCACAGCTGGGAAAGCTGTGCTGCTGCTGCTGCTGCCTGTTTTTCCGGCTGAGTAAGGGAGCAGGAATTCAAAGGAAATGAGGAAATACAAGCTCTAACCTCAGGGGAGAGATGTGCTGGCATACTCCAGCCGAGAGGCCGGTTGCAGGCTGGAAGAGGGGAAGCATAAATAACGAGGCTTGCAAGGCTGGCTGTGCTTTGCTGGTCTGTATGGTCAGCTGTACTCCTCTGGCTGTTAGTTAAGGAACACCACTTTTCCAACTTGCCTCCTGGACTTCTCATGTCCTTCAAAGAGGTTCCCAAAGCAAACTGGGGGAATCACAGAATCACAGAACATTAGGAGTTGCAAGGGACCTTAAAAGATCATCTAGTCCAACCCCCCTGACACAGCAGGATCACCCAGACTAAATCCCACAGGAACGCACCCAGGTGGTTTTTGAATGTCTCCAGAGAAGGAGGTTCCACAGCCTCTCTGGGCAGCCTGTCACAGTGCTCTGTCACACTCACAGTGAGGAAGTTTCTTCTTATGTTCACATGGAACTTCCTCTGCTCCAGCTTGCACCCATTGCCCCTTGTCCTATCGCTGGCCATCCCTGAGAAGAGCCTGGCTCCATCCTCCTGACTCTCACCCTTTCCATTTTTATAGATATTAATAAGGTCACCCCTCAGTCTCCTCTCCTCCAGTCTAAAGAGGCCCAGCTCCCCCAGCCTTTAAGGAAGGTGTTCCACTCCCTTCATCACCTTGGTGGCCCTGCACTGGACTCTTTCGAGGAGCTTCTGTCCTTCTTGAACTGAGGGGCCCAGGACTGGACACAACATTCCAGGTGCAGTGCCACCAGGGCAGAGCAGAGGGGGAAAGAGGAGTAGAGGGTGAAGGCCGTGCCTGCCTTCAAGGTGCCTGTGGATGGCAGGGGCACGCCCTGAAGGATGTGAGAAAGGCTCCCTAAAGCTGCTTCGTTGCAAGGATTAGCCTCTGTCCTCTTAATGGGCTCAAGACTTCCTAATCCTGTTTTTGTGCTGCAGTCTGATTTGCCCCCCTCCCCTAGGGCAGGCACACACTCTCGGTGCACTGCTGGCTGCACAGGGCTTGTCAGGCGACAAAGGATGTAGTTGGCGGAGGAAAGTTGCGTGTGCTCCCGTGTCAGCCAGGTGGCTGCAAACGCCCAGCTGATGGCACTGTGTCTTCGTCAGTCTGCCTGGCCAGAGGAGAGCGAGGGCTACCCGCCTGTCATCCCTGACTGGAAGGGAACGCTCTAACCCCAAACGTGGTGCAGCACACGTCGGTTTTACCTGCTGGTTTTGCCAAACCTGCTGGTGGGGTCCGAAGGGTATGCACGGGAGGAAGCTCTTGGGTGCAGAGAGACCATAGGCTGGGCGCAGTGGAACTGGAGGCCAAGGTGTGGGCAGCAATCGTGGCTCTTCTCTGGCACGCTGTGGATGGTCGGAAAGCCAGAGGAGTGAAGGAGTGTGGCTAGCAGCCCCACACCCTCCTCCCAAGGACAGACAGATCCAACTCCACCAGCACTCACATGCAAAGGAAGAGATAGGTACACCCTGTCCTCATTCACAGCCTATGGCCAAGCAGCCGTGTTTCCCTTTCCCACAGTGCCTGCCTGCCTGTTCTCAAGACAGGATGAGCCATGCTGCAGTCAGAGACATCCCAAGCTCTGCAGGCCCCCACCGCAGGGTCGGATGGCTGTCCAGATCAGTGAAGCTCCATGGTCCATGGTGAAGCTCCATGATGTGCTCCTCTAGAAAAGCACAACTGCTGCCAGAAACCTGCAATGGAAGGCAGGCTGTTCTGGTCCTCAGGAAAGTATCTGTGCATTGTGCATGCCTTTCTTCACAGAAGCCTCTGCCTGATACTAAGGCAATTTGGATGTGCCTGGTTTGAGGAGCCTGCTGTTTGCTGGCCAGCTGGCCAAATGGGTAGCTTGCTGATCACTGACAAGCATTTAAAACCACATTTTGAGAAGCCCTGCAGCCAGCCAGAAGCACAAAGAAGAGGGTTTTTTACTGGGGTCATTTCCTTTTCTGAAGTGATCACAGTTTTGCTCAGGCAGATAGAGTTTACTGAAGTTGTTGGGGACATGTGAAGGACTTATGAAGAGATTTGAAGGGCAAAGGCAGAGACATGGGGGATCCAAATTTGCAAGCACTTTCACTGGCTTTGCAGCAATCTACATTCTCCTTAGACTTGTGCCGCCTCCCCACAAGCACCCCCAGATCTGGGTATCTGCAGCAGCCTTTGCTGCATGAGCTCCCTTTCCTCCCCTGGGACACCACTGCCATTAGAAGAGCTTGCATATATGTTGGTCCGTGTGCCCATGTTCATGGGGGTCTCCCACCCTCCAGCTGTGGTCTCTCAGAGGAGAGGAGGGTAGCCATACGTGGTACTATGCTCTGCTGATGTCACTAACTGAAGGAAGTTTTAGTTAAAAAATGCCAGGTACTGAGAATGCTTCTCACTTCAGGGTGCTCTTGGGTTTCAGGTGAAAAGTGCAGTGAAATCCTCTGGAAATCAATGTGAGTCTCCTCAGTGTGTCCTCTGAACTGGAGCTGGTGTGCCAGTGAGGGACCCTGTGTCTTGCAAATTCCCTTAAATGCTACTTGAAGGATGGAGATAAAAACCACCACACATAAGGCTTTTGCGTCCTTGTTCAAATCATTTTAGGGTGAGATGTTTAAAAGCACTTGAAAGTGCATTCCTGTTCACCACATAGCTTCCAGTGCCATTCGGGGGGTGGCAGAGCCAAGTGCAGGTGAAATTCCACCAGTAATCCAGGACTCCTGGTTTACCAAGTGTTACACAATGACCCACCCACATGGAGACAGGAACCATAGCATGGGTATGCAAGGAGGTGGCAAACATCCCTGGTCTCTGTTGCCAGCATTGAACTGCAAAGCAAGGAGGTTAAAGCTTAAAACAGCAGAACTGTGTGGTGATCAACCCATCTTATAAAAGGCAAGGAAGATGTTTGAAGATGTGGTCCACCAGCCTACCTTTGCTGAAGGTATTGGGGCAAGCCAGAGCTGCAGAATGGAGACAGCTTCCATTTTTTTTCTCCAAGGGATGTTTAAACTGTGAGACAGAAAAATTTGGTATCTAGCTTGACAAAGGATAGAGACAGCAGGCAAAAGATGAGGAATGTTTTCCCAGACTGCTGGAGCAAGAGTCAGGGTGAACATCCATGGCTATGTGACACCTCAGGTCTGAGCTGGAAGAGGTGTCCTGGAGGGAAGGTCTAGGTGGGGGAGGTGGGAGTCATATGTGGTGCTCGAGGCTGAGCCTGAGGGCTTGTTTGGGAAAACCACAGAGGAGGGCAGAGAATCAGAGGAGGCACAAACAGGGTGATGTTTGGGTGAGAGCGTGGGAGAAGAGAAGGGGGGATAAGGCAGACAGGGAGCAGGAAAGCCACTGAGCATATGGACAGCAGAAGCACAGGCTGAGTTTTACCTGGGGTGTCAGGATCTCCTGTATGTTCAAAGACCAGAAAAAAAACAGGACCACAGCGATTGAGGCAAGGTAAAGAAGGATGGTTCAGATGTGAGCCTCGAGGACAAGAAGAGAATAATAAAAGGATTGGAAGTTATGTTTGTGCACCTCTGTGAAGGCAGTGGGGCAGATGTTTGTGTGTCCCCCTAGGAGACCAGCAATGGCTGGTGCATCCAACCCCTTAACTTCCCCCGCCTTCCAGGGAAGTCTGTCTGCATGGCAAAAGAAGATTTGCAGCAGTAAAAAACCCATTATGGCTGGGCATGCCAAACTCTCTTTGAGCACAGGAAGCTGGGGACCATGAAACAGGTGTCCTAACTGTGTCCTACATGTACTGTAACTGAAACAGAAAGAGCGCAGATCACCTTTGCCCCCAAGGCTGATTTTCTGCTGCCTCCTGGAGAGCAATAACCTCTGGTGCAGGAGCGGGTGGGGAGGTCAGGTACCAGCAATGCCAGTCAGAGCCTTGTGCACCATCTCCTGACTCTGGGCCGGGCCAGTCGGGAGGCCTGCTGCTTATCTGTCCCCACTCCTCGCCGTGTTCATAGGCTGGCTGCGTCCGGCGCCGGAGTCACACCAGGTGCTTGGCCCACAGGAAAGGCTGACAAGAATCAGTAAACCCCTTGGAGGAGGAGGGGGAGGGAGGTGGGACACACCCCCACACCCCCCCATTAGCATCTGTCAGAAGGTCATCAATCTTGCAGTAGTCCTTCAGCTGAGGAGGCAGCAAACCACGGGGCAGACCTGGGCACAGCAAGGAGCCCACCCTCAGAAGGCTGAGGTGGCAGACAGAACTGGGGCAACAGGTTGCTGTAAGGGTCCTTTAAAGTCGCACCTCCCACCAAGAGCTCATCCCAGAACAGGGCTGCCCTGAACGGGAGCAGGTCCAGGAGCTGCCTTTGAAGATTGGAGACTTCATTGCACCAGGATTAGTTTGGTGGTGAAAGATTTCGTTCCATGGTCTCTCAGGAGACAAAATGCCCTTTGTTGGCTTGTTAGAGGCCTAGAATAGATCCAAAATGGAGCAGCTTGCTCTTGCAGGAGAAACTAGGGGGGCAAAAAGTGTAATTTCATTTTTGAGACCTGCACTCGGTCTCGTCAGGACAGTGGAAGCACCATCGCTGGGGGGCTTCCAAACCCAGGGAGCGCAGTGCACTTGTGCACGCCATGGGAAGCAGTTGCACATCACTGGGGTGTTAAATTAGCTTCCCTGGTGAGCTCTGAGTGGCTAGTGAGACCCAGCAGCCCCAGCAAACTCCACTTTCTAGGAGCTCACTGAAATGGTCCACAGTGGAACTGGAATGGCTGCTTTGGTTTCCTGATGTTTACACCTAGGGAGAAAGAGCCAGGCCTGTAGTGCCCCAGAGGAACACATACAGCTCGACACGCACCGAGTCGAACCGAATGGAGTTATTTATGGAGGATATTGCAGACCTGAGTGCGCAGCGGGACAGCCACGCACCTCTCTGGCTGCAGTCCATGAGGGGGAGCTCAGGGCAGCCGAAAATCTTTACAGCTAGCATTTGTAACCGTGCACCCCTGGCTGTGCCTGGGAGAAGGGTACAAAGTGGAAAATTTGGTGGTCAGCGTGGGTCTGAGCAGGGAAATTCCTCGCCCTGACAGCCCACCATAAAAATCACTTTCCAGCTTCTGTGTAATGCTGCTTAATGGAACACACAATGAATTTCAGGGAATGTGCATTTCCTGCGATGCTATTTTGGTGTCAAAATAACTCTATCAGCAGCCTGCTTTAAAATGGAGTTATGATGAAGCACTGATCTTATTAGCTAATTGTGCTTGCTTGTCTGTGGTTGTTTATTTCATGGCCAAATTACAATGGCTGGGTGATGGTCTCTGCAGCCAGAATCGTTTTAATTCCCTCTGGATTTCATTATTGTGACTGCAAGGAAGGAACAGAATAGCAGATGGAGCTGTTACTGCTTAAGCTCATGATCCTGCCTATGCCTTCTACTGAGCTGTGCCTTTAGGCTGAGCAAGTTGGCAGGGCTCATCTGGAGGAGTGAAAACACAGATTTTGCATTTGTCTCAGCTTTTTTAATACAAAAATATCCCCCCCCTTCCCCCAAAAAAAAACAACCCCAAAAAACAAACAACCACCACCAACAAAAAAAATTGGCTCAGGAGCAGCTGCTCTTTTTTCCTAAGGAGTAGCCTACTTCAGTGCGAAGCACTTATCATTTGTGATAGCTTCCACTAGGTAGCCTGCACAAGCACACAGTATAATGCATATAAGGCACACATCTGCATACCTGAGACATGCTGAGTACTGCTTCCCTGCTGTGCTACCACTGTCACAGCAAGGTGGTGTGTGCCGTGGCTTCATTTCTTACCAGGCCTTCCTAACAGATTTTCTATCATAACAGACAGGAAAGACGTTATCACCATTGACCTTATCACCACCTACAACTGACCTTATCACCACCTACAACTATCTGAAGGGAGGTTATAGAGAGGTGGGTGATGGTCTCTTCAGCCAGGTGACAGGTGATAGGACAAGGGGGAATGGCATGAAGCTGTGCCAGGGCAGGTTTAGATTGGATGTTAGGAAAAAAATTTTTACTGAAAGAGTTGTCAGGGCCTGGAACAGGCTGCCCAGGGAGGGGCTGAGTCACCTTCCCTGGATGTGTCCAAAAAAAGGGTAGATGAAGTACTTAGGGATATGGTTTTGTTTAGGATGCGAATGGTTGGACTTGATGATCTTAAAGGTCTTTTCCAACCTTGTGATTCTGTGATTCTGTGACAGCAAGATGCTCAGAGGAGGGTTTCTCCAGAAGCCCTTCTCCTGCAAATCCAGTGGTCCTGAGACTGCAGGGGCTCATCAATCTCCATGCAGTTTTCCCAGACATCTCCATGCAAACGCTTCGTTCTAGCCAAAGCTACCTTCTGCTTTTTACTTGCCAGCAGCAGCAGTCTTCACCCAGGGTAGCTGTAATTGGTAGAGGGAAGCACAGATACCCACCCTGCAAAGAAATGCACTGCTGCCAGCCATCCAGTGAGGCAGGGGTAATGGTCTTGGATCCCCTCTGAGCTTTCCTGCACCTCATTTCTGAGGAGCATCTTTATTCTGGCATCTCATTCGCTGCTTATTGCCTGGTCCATACTCACGGGTTTTTCCACTGCCTTTTCCTTACTTAAGGCCTTTCTATCCTGATCCCTCCAGGGGATTAGTTGGAAATCATCTGCAAGAGCTGAGCCAGGGAGGACATAGCTACAAGGTGCAAATACAAGGTGCTCTGCAGCCTGGACACTGAGCAAGCCTTTGCTATTGCTGGGACATACCCCTACTGACTTCCTTCCTCTGGCTTGGCAGTTCATCGGTCTGTTCCTTCCTTCCTCCCATTTTCTTCACCGAGTCACGGCTTGGGCCCTCCTGGAGCCCAGGCACAGTCTGTGATCACATATCACGTGTTCAACTTGCTTTGAATAACAGTTTCCTCGCCCCCATGGCTCAGAAACTTCATGAGCACTTTTTACTTGTTATGTACTATTCTTCAAGTAAGTCCAAATTATGATTACAGGAAGGCTGGAGGCCTGGCCTATGAGCGCAGTGACGTGAACATAAATGTCAGGTTTGTGTATGGTTCTCCTACATCCTTCATTCAAGCTTTGCTTCCTTATTACTTCTTTCTGAAGCTTAACAGCTTTTCAAGCTGTGCATCTTCTGGGAAAGCCTGACCTGCACACTCTTGTGGTGTGTTTTTTTGGGGGAGCAAATTCTATTTTGATAAAGCTCTCGAGCTTCCTCTTCATCATAGACAGCATGAACCTCAGATGCTCTTCTAGCAGACTGGCTCCTGCTGTGATGCAATACAGGCACTTCTGAGGTTTCTTGTCCTCTTGTTGTCTCACAATGAATGAATGCACCACCAGAGAGCTTTCAAAAGCAATTTATAGTGTTTCTTGCCTGGAGGTAGCAGGACTTCTGTACTTACAAGAACTGAGGCAGTCCTCTGCAGTCCCCCTACCAGGCTTTATGAAACAGGCAGCAAACTCTCGCTTTGAAACCCCTTTAATTTGTCTAGCAATGTTGTAATGTCAGGTATTCAAGTCTAGCTGTAGCCACTAGGGGTAGTGCAATTTGGAGAGAGAGTCTTGGAAAGGATCCAGCAGTGCTTTCCAACATGTGAATGCCTTCTTCTTGCAGGCCCTTGCAGTGGTATTGCTGACCTGAGATTTGAGACTTTTTGTTTCAGTCCAATTCTGTCACAGAATGTTTGGCACATTGTTTACCAGAGGCCTTAAAAATCAAAATAAAACCCCTGGGTTCTCTCAAGATACTCTTCTGAGCCCTTCCCCCAGGATGGACCTTGCTACCCTTCTTGCCAGTCCATCCTGTCAGTCATCCTAACAAAGAAAAGCAGGATATTGAATCGCATCCCATGCCAGGGAAGCTTTCACTGAAACCAGAAGTGTTGGAAACAAGTGACTTGTGGTGAAAGGGAGCCAGGATGATGTCATGTATCTAATCTGCTACCAAGGCCCACTAAAGGACGGGAGGGGATATTTAGATACTTAAGCATCAGAAGAAGGTTGAGTCTCAGGTGTCCATGTCTGTATCATTTCCCAGCTTCCTCCCACAGACCTACCCACCCCTTGCCTTGCCCATCCTTCTGCAGCACCTGAGTGCCTACTGACCCCTCATGTACTCACCTGGTGCCTACTGACCCTTCATGTTCCCACTAGCAGGGAAAGGGAGGTGCGAAGACAGCGGAGAGCCCCAGGCTACAGAGGGGGTCTGTGGTGGAGCAGCAGTGCCTTGGCCCTCCGCCACTGTCCACACCCTGGCCCTCTCTTACCTGGAAACCCCTGGAGAGCAAAGATGGGGGGATGTGGCAGATCCCGCAATCAGGAGAGGTGAAGAGGTGGCCAGATCACCCTGCCACACCCAACAATGTAAGTGCCTACTGAACGTGTTTTGCCCAAGGCTCATACCTTTGTATTCCTCCAGGAATTAGTATTTAAAACAGCTATCAGGAAAGTAATTAAAATCAAGGTACATCTGATCAGTGTTTCTGGGACTGCAGCAGCCTCTCACTCTGTTTCTTGGTTTGTTTTGGCAGGGCACAGGGTCCAGGCCTGTATTTTCTTCTTCAGAGCACCGCAGTGTGGAATACCTGCACGCCCATTTGTCCCCAACTCAGTTACTGTCAGCTGAGGTGCCTACAGGAAACGACTCAGTAGCTTCTGTCATAGGCTTAATTTCTACCTGTGACTGCTCTAGCAGTGTTCTTGGAAAATCTGCCCTGGTGCTAGATTTTCTTTCCTTTATTTTTAGTGTATCCAAGGTAAACAGGGACCAAGTATGCCGCTGTCGGAAAACCAGCTTTTTTTAGGTGTTCTGTGTGTGGCAGCGCAAGCTCCATCCATGTCACACATTCATAATTTAAATAGTAATTAGAAATTCTAAATAATCTCTCCCTGGGCACTAGCTAATCTTCATTAAACATCTAAATACCAGCGACTAAAACTGGGTCAGCTCCTCAGTGGCCGCCGGTGGGCGGAAGGAGCTGTGCCAGACTCGAGCAGCACAGGATCTGGCCTAGGAGATGGGTTTGCCACATGTTGAGGTTCGCATGCAGAGGGTCCCATCCTCTGCGTTGAAGAGCTCCTGTGGCACCCGAGGAGCTCTGCTGTTCTGCAAGCAAGGAGACCAGTCCTTTGGCTGCAGTCAGGGAGCCGAGGCTAGTGCTCAGAGGTACGTGCTCACTGCCCATGAAGTATCTGGGCAGTGGGTGCTGCTGTGAGGCCAAAGGACAAATCCTGCTCCAGGTCCCTACTCTCCTGCCCACTAACACCTTCCTGCATTTTCCTGCCCACTCCATCCCACCTGCTCCCAGGTTTTTCCGTCAAGTCCCATGTACCATTCTGTTCTCCCTGCACACACTTCTCACCAGCCCTTCCCGGCTCATACTTGGCTCCACCCACACCCTTATTTTGGTGGGTTTTTTTTTTTCCCCCCTGGAAGCCACTAAACTCTTGTTTCAGAGCTGAGAGCATCATTGCTCTCTCCAGACAGTGCTTCAGCCCTGCACTGCTGGCACAGCCAGTAAGAGCCGAGGAGTTCCTGTTCTGCAGTTCTGACCCAGGTAAAACCCAGCAGAAATGAGACAGGGGTTTCATACCCTGCATGTGACACGCCTCCCACCCCTTGCACCCTTACTGATGAAGGGCATCTCTGGAGTCTCTTTTGCTCTGTGACTGAATCCTCCTAGCCAATCTTCACCCTTAATAAACTTGAAAAATGCACAAGGCATCACGAGGATGCACCTTCAGAAGAACCGCAGAACACTGAGGTATGTGCCAAAACACCTGGGTCTGCAGCATGGTACCCTGCCTGTAGGCAGAGGTTCTGTCTGGTCGGCTGCCTGGTACTGCCATCCCAAGTAGGGATCTGCCACCATGGCTTCAGCCTCAGGTTCAGAAGTGGCAACAGTTCCCAGATAAAGCAGACCATCTTAGGCAAATGCAGTGCGGAAGTGGTTTGCAGTAAAGAGTAATAGAAGCAAGAAAACACTGTTCATCATGGCTTAATAATGTGATAAAAAACTGGCACTAAAGGAAGCAGAAACCTGCCCACAGGAGGGAGAGGGGAAAGGAACGAATCTTTGCGGCTACACATGCTTCTCCTAGTAAGATTCCATAGGTGTGTTATCAGCTGCTTCCATTCGCCATCCATCTTCAGCTTTCCAGACATTTTGGAGCACCTCTACAGAAGGGTACAGGACCTTGCAGGAGAAGGAGGTGGCCCCAAAAAAGGTTTTGCACTGCAATGTGCAGTTTGCATAACTGTCACAAAAACCCCCCAAGATTTCCTTCATCCCTCCCTACTCTGCATTCCCTCTAAGCTGTCCACGTAAGGAAGAGCCTTTGCTCTACAAAACCCTGCTCATCCTATTAGCATTGCAGCAGGTTTTTGGCAGCAGGACAGTGAGTGAGCCAGGAAGGCACATCCAGGACTAGGCAGCTACTCAGCTAAAGGGCAGGCACAGAGCTGAGCAAAGGTCAGGCAAAGGTCTGGGTGGACTCTGCTTGCTCTTGATTCAATGAAATGTAATCATGCTTAATAGATTGATATAGGTGTAGCTTAAGAGACAATTAATATAACTTTAATATAAGAATTTTCATGGTTTTAAGAATAGATCAGTTTAGGAGAAAGCTTTAACTGTGTAGGCTACTTGTGAGAGCACCTGCAAAACTTAGCCATAACAATGCAACAGGAACAGCCTTGAAGATAAAGAAATAAGAATTTGTGTGTTTTTAGGAATAGATTAGTTTTGGATTTTAGCAGTCATCACACAAGCGGTTTCATGAAAGCAGCTACAAAACTCAGCCATAATAGTGCAACAGCCTTGAAACTCAAGGAAGCAGGAGATAGAGGAGTCATAAATAGTAAGACTAACGACCAATTAGGAGACAGAGTATATCTTGTTTTCAGTGAAGCACTAACTAGTCGGTGCAGGTGTTGGGAGCCCAGATAAGCATGGAGGAGAAACATAAAGAGCATGCGCTGAGAGAGAGGAAGACGTCCAGCCTTCATCCATGAAGACCAGTGGAAGACCCCCTGAGTGTCACTGAGCATGCTCTATCTGGGAGGAGTTAATGTAAATGACTTCTTAGAAATAATAAGCATAACTCTGCCTTTTCTTAGAAATGATAATGAATATGTATAGTTAATCTGTATAAATACGAGAAATTTGGCTTTAATGGGCGCACACTTCCGGAGGAGCGATCCCCTGTGTGCCCAAGCGCTGCAATAAAGGATACCTGCTTCATAGTCACCCAGGCTATTGAGTTTTGATTCCGGCTTTCCGAGGCATCAGTTTGGCACCCCAGGTGGGACCCTCTCTGCTCGGCTGCAGGATTCAGTAAGGAACAGGACTCCCTAGGCGCGCCCTGGGATTTCCCAGAGGGACTCCTCGCCCTGCTCAGCTCACTGCAGGAGCAGACAAGGACCATCCTCCGATTTTTAAGGTATCCCTTTAAATTTATTATTTGAGCTCCTGGTTTGGTGGATGCCCGGCTGTATCTGGTATACTTGGGTATCTTGGTATTTGGTTTCTGGACCAATCGTTCGGGGATACTGTAAGGCTGTGAGACGGTATTCCTCAGAGGAAGAGCCTGGCTTAGCACCCCAACAAGGAAGACACAGAAACATCCTTCTTACTTAAAAAGAAAAACTTTATTTTGATACATTAAAAAATCTATACATTTCTTAGACTAAAATACAGTTTTGCATCAGTATTCTGGCACAATGTCAGTTTACACAGAAAATCTAAGATTAGATCAGCACTGTTAATTTCCCTTCTCTTCCTGCATTCACAGCTTGCAGTATAAAACATTTCAAGTTCTCAGACAACAGTAAACAGTGTCACGTTTACTCTTCCCATTCCCAAAGGAGGTGGCATTCCACTGGAAAAAGGAGCACTTGTTAGTTGATCTTGATTCAATGTAAATCACTAAACTGGCTCAGGGGTTTGACTGCCCTGTTTGAAGCATGAGTGAAAGTGGATGAAAAATTTCTTTCCAGGTGAAGCTTTGATGGACTATGACAATGCAAGTACTGTCAAACCTTTAAAATCTGTTCAGAAGATTTTCCTTTTTCCTTAGGGTAGTTGCTATAACCAGCAACACAATCCACCATATGGAAACCATTCCTTTCTGTAGGTACAGGATTCCACCTTCTTTCTTGCTCTGAAGAGCTCCAGAGCAAAATAAAAGCAGGGCACAGGGGATGTTGCTGTGAGATGTCTGTGAATCAGAATGTGAATTTTCCTAACTACCATGAAGATCCTGCGGAACACTGTCTACCTGTCTAACCCTGCTCTCTACAGCTCCACCAAACCTCTGGCAGCTGCTTTCTGACCTACGGTACAAACAAAACCACCTTTCTGTTTTCTCCTGGTGCGCTCTCCCAGGACACACCACCTCACTGACTGCAGCACCAGTTTCCTAAGGAGACACGCTCTCTTCTTTCCAGCCTGACCCAACCAATACAATACTAGCGTGAGAGCACAGGCGAGCATCTATTTCATGCATTAAAAATCCCGACTTTCATTCAATGGGAACTCCAGTCATCGCCCAACTTCTGATGGGTTTCAGGAGTAGTCGGCTTCCTCATCTCACAAACCCTTCCTTTCTGACATCCTCCCTAGCTGCCCCTATTTCCCCCCGGACAGGGGGGAGCAGTGGCGCACTTAAGGAATGCTAGCTGGCCATGCTGCCAAGGTCTTCCATCACATATTTAGAGAAGCCAGAGCTGTCTTTACCTAGTTTTGCTAAAGTCAGCTGGTACTTTTGCTCTGATTCTTGCCACTTTGGTTCTAACGGGAGCCCCGTGTTTCTACAGAGAAATACCAACTGCTTTAAACACCAAATTCTGCTCATCATATCCACGCAACACTTGGCAACCACTGCAGTGAGCAGGGGAGTAGCATCTGATGGTGTTTGCTGGTTTTCTGCTAACTCTATTTTAACTGATCTCTGTCAAATGAATGCCAGGTAGTTTAGCCTCCAAATGGGTATCTTATAGATGGACTCATGCTACCTACTGTCCCTAGAAATATTTTCATGATCCTAATGTATCTGAAGAGCTTTGGCTTGATTTCATCAGCTTGCAAACACTACAAGACACATCACAGCTCCATCCCAGACCAGAAATTCTGCCTTTTATACATGACCCACATCACAAGAGACAAGTTTCATCTCTTCTCTCATCTCTCTAAATATAAAAGAAAGAAAGTACCTTGAGAACAGTATTTGCTACAGAACACAAGAAATACATATTTAGTAGTCTCCATAATCTCTTTGTTATGTGATGGAAATAACAGCAGAGATGAAATAGTTGAAAGAGCATTTAAAAATTAAATATTCAGAGTAAATTTCTATCATCCCAACAAACAAGCTGAGTGCAAGAAATGCTTCAAATAAATCTGTTGGGTTTTGTTTTGGGAAACACGAGGGGGGTTTTCCACACAGATGAAATAGGATTTTAGTGGCACACAAACTGTTCAAGGAACAATGGACTTGTGGTGTTTGGATTCAGTAAACAGTATCTGCACAGGCAAAGCCATGACTTAAAAAACAGGGATGCTCTCAGGTATCTACTTTTTAAAAAAGCGTTTCTTAAAATGACAGTGCCACATTCAATACAGCGTGTAATATGCACTCAGAACCAAATGATCACCGGATGGCGATGATGGTACGTGTCTGCTACATGCATTTTATTCTGACTCTATAACATACATTCATGGAATACATCGTAACCACTCAGAGCAAACTACTATAAAGTGCATGCCCCGAGGGCACTTTAAGTATGTCTCCAACACTGGCTGCTCAGTTGCCAGAACACTGATACAGAAAGGGCTCATTTCTGCTTTATATCCCCATTTTGTGCTGAAAGAGTAAGAGCTAGCATCCCCTGCTCCCTCCGTGAAAGGGAGCACTGTGGAGCAGGCTAATTGCCTGCTGCTGAAAAAGCCCTTTCAGTAAGAAGTAAACCACCCTGAGAAGGTGCTGTACAGAAACGCAGGGAGCGAGTCTTGCATTAACTCTTGGGTAAGTGGACCTGTGTAACAGGTCAGGCTGGGACGGAGTTCGTTGTCTTCGCAGCAGCCCGCAGGGTGCTGTGCTTTAGGTCTGCAACCAAAGCAGCGTTGATAACCCAACAACAGGTGCTCCACCTGTTGCCGAGCAGCGCTCGCACAGGGCCAAGGCCTTCTCTGTCTCTCACTCTGCCGCTTCACAAGAGTAGGCTGGGGTTGGGCAAGAGGGTGGGAGGGCAGACAGCCAAGACAGCTGACTTCAACAGACAGAATTAATATTCCATGCCATATAACGTCACACTTAGCGATAAAACTAGAAGAGGGGGCAGGCGAGCAAAGTTTTCCAAAGCAGCTATTGCTCAGAGACTGGTTGGGCATTGGCCTGCTGGTGGGAGGTGGTGAGTGACTGCCTCTGCATCACTTAGGTTCCTTGCCTTTTTTTTTTTCCCTTGTTCTTTTTTTACTTCCCTTTTACGTAATGAATCGTCTCTGTCTCGACACATGAATTTTCTTGGTTTTGCCTTCCCCATACCCAGGGAAAGTGAGCAAGCAACACAGTACAGGCTCATCTGCCAGCCAGGGTCAACCCACCAAAACCTGTAACTGTGTTTTCCACTTTAAGTTCTCCCTTCTAAGACATGTTGGCCTAATGCAGGAAATCCCTGGGTTACCATGCCAAGCTAAGGCCGCATGTAAAACCCAGTCCTGGTTTTGGCAGCTGGGAGTGTGAATGCAAGCTACTGGAAGAAGCTGAAGATGCAATTCTAAGCTGGCCATACTGTGTACTTCAGCTGTGGAGCAGCACTGAAACTGTAGAAGTGACGGGCTGCACTAACTACAGCAAGCACAGCAATAAAGCAGTATCATACCAAAAAAAACCACCTCAGAACTTCATCTCAGCACCTACTCCCCCACCTTTTCAGTCCAGGTGATATCCTGAATCACTGCCTCAGGAAGGTGAGAAGGCATGTGCTAAGATCAGCGGGACAGAGGGGAGCTGACACTCTGCCACTTGGCACGCCTTTGCTGAAAGAGCAATACAGAAACAAGAGCTAAAAGAATAATAATTTAAAAAATCACTTAAGACTGGAAGAAGCAAAAAAAGACCACAAACTGCCGCTCAGCTTCAAACAAAACAGAATAAAATGATGTGGAAAAAACCTTAAACAATATAAAGCAAGGCATGCTTTTTTTTCCTTTGAAGCCTAGCTCATTGGAGGCTATGATGCAGCCCATCTGCAGAAGCCAAATACTGGGAACCAGTAATCCCGTTGGCATGTTTTTTAAACCTCAACTGTCCAGCCTGAATCCCCACTCCTCAAGCACTGTTTAGTTCACTGGACTTTCCAAGGAGATTTCTTATCTCAGCAGTCTCCTGCAGCGCTATTCCCAGTGCAGCGTCACCCTCTAGTTAGTCTAGGCTGCTTCCCACAGAGCAGTCTGTACACTGGCTTTAACAACCAGCTAGCAAGGAAAGGAAATATTGAATCCACCATAATTGGCAGATCCCAGCACCTCTGCTGCCAACTGGGGATTTACATGTTCTCATACTCCCCTACCCCCACTAGGGAAGGAAAGCAGAGTCTCAATTTGTCCTGAAAAGTTGTCTCTTCAGGCGTCAGTCTTCTGTTTATCTCCTTGCACAAGACAGAGCTGGAAGAGGGCAGCTTGGGAGTTTGGTTGTGAATGGACTTCAAAGGACATTCAACATGGCCACTGGAAAGCCTGTGTGTGGGTGGCATGCCCCTTTGGCATGGCCAGAAGCTCTGCATGCCGGAGATACACTCAGGAATGGCGCACACAATTTTATTAAGAACTTTATAATGATATAGATTTGTCGCTTAAACATTACAACTACCCATAGAAAAAAGATTTGCCTGTATCTTTTAAACACCATGTAAATAAAACAAATTTCTTTTTAAAACATGATAAACTGCTATAAAAATGGTGCACAGTCAAGCCATACAAAAATATAAAATTTGTTTCCAACTGCAGTCCTATTGCAATTGCAGAGAAAAGCCTCCACCCCACCCAGAACTTCCAGTGAGCAGAGAACACGAACGTGCGCAACTGGTCATGGCAGAAATTTGTTGTCAAAATGTGCAGAATCCAAGGATTCAATCAGGGCACCTTCAGTAACTTCCAGACAAGATGGAAATTGATTTCTCTGGAAGCAACTGTGTACCAGGTAAGGTCCTTAGCCTTAGAATCCAGTTTCTAGTATTCATCTGAGCCAGTTTTTAAATTTCTGTTGCTAAACCACACCAATCTACCCAAGAATCGGTGTTCAGTGCCACTGCCGTCTTAGCCACTGGTACAGCAGGAATGCCTCCTCACCACAAACTTCAGGCTGCTCTAGTGCTTCTTTTGGATAGTCCTCTAAAAGTGACCTCTATCTTGCACTGAGATGCCTCACCAGAGCTCCAGTCTGAATCCCTAGGTTGAAAGCTCTAGTCCAGTTAGCACTTAGACAGACGTGTAAGTTACAACTTTCATACTCAGAGAGCCCTTCCTGATGTCAGCAGAGGTACTGACATGGGTCACTTAAATGAGCATTTAAGTGCTTACAGCACTGAACAATTCTGTCTCCTCGCCTCCCCAGCAGCTATAATTTCTAAATGTATTTTTATTTTCATACATTTTACATAGTTTGGGTTCTGTGACATGAAAAGGGTGAATCATTTTAATTGGCTTACTGAAAGAAAACTAAACAAATTTAAATTATCAAATGACTTATAGAAGCAAAAGTGAAATAATTCACTATTGCCAAAAGGTAGGAGCACTGGTTAGCTACATGATACCATACTTTTTTTTTTTTTTAACTTTCAACAGCAATTTAAAAGCCTGATCCTCTGAAAGGAAGCACAGAGAACTGCTTACTTATTAAAACTTGGTAGCACGAGTTGTGCATGTTTCTATCTAGACCTACCTCTTCACTCCATCGCAAAGCTTCTGTAGAAGGGCTTCTGTCTTTCAAAAGATTATCTTGAATGGAGCGATCAAACCATTGAGGCGTTACTTATTTGTACAGAGCTTATATTTAGTGCAATAAGTTTAAAAATTCTGCTCTGAAATATTAACTTTACATTAACAAAAATAGTTTTCTTAAAAAAATTGTAACAAAAGGAGTATCTAACATAGACAGGTCATGAATTATTAGCAAATACACTTTTAAGCCTTTACCATTACAATATGCTGAAGAATTTAATATTAGCATTCATATCTGGTGAACTTCCAGAGTGAAAAGAAATGTAAATATCTAAGTATAGTAATAAAAAAGCATGTTCTCTTCCCATTATTTGATAACTTTAGATAACTATCATGGCAGATACACTTCCAAAGAAACGTTTCTCTGCCCTCTCTTGCTCTGGCCACCCGCTACAGTACATACAAGTATCGATGAAGCAACAGGCAAGGAACGGTCCCTTCCACCTCCCAAAGCTCTCCGGCGGCATTACATGAAATGAAGCATACAGTACTTTTTTGGTACAGTAGTACAGTTCATTTCTCTTCCCATCCTCAGCATTGTTACATCTAGACATGAATAATTCGTGAGTATGGCTAAGACTGAGCTTTAACGATCTGTTATTTCAACTGCTTATATGGAGAATCCATACCCTTCAAAGGAGCGCTGCTGAAGTGTGAAGGAGGCTACTGAACTCAAGGGGAGCATATCTGGGCAATGGGTAGGAGGGGTAAGTAGGGTAAAACAGGAAGTTAGTTGCATATAAAAATTATCTGTCCCCATTTTCTAGTTTCTGTTTAAAAGGAGATGTAAGGGCTCCCACACACCTGAATACCTGAGGAGTTGGTTATTGTGATATCTGATACTGATAAACAAAACTGTGCCCCACCAGGGCTGTAAAGTAAAATGACTGATTACAAACTATGTTTGAACTAAACGAACTCTCACTGAAACCATCTTTTGAAAAACTAAATTTGAGACTTTTCTTGATTTGAAGGTTCTCCTTACATCTAACTGTCCCGAATTTAATGCAAATCTAAGCAAACTAAGCAAGTAAAACTCTCAGCAGATTAGCAGTGTCATGGGAAATCTGTCTCTAAACCCACTCATCATTTCATATTACCTTTATCATGATACCTCCTCCAGATTGTAAAATATCAAGCAGATAAGAATCAACTTTTCCATGACCACAATGAATAATTAAAAAAATGGAACAATGATAAAGCTGCTTGTAAAAGCCACCCGTATGAAAAGAGTACATGTTTCACAAAAATAATTGTTAAAAAAAGTATTAAATCCCTGTTCCTTTTCTCTGATTTTGGCTGTTTATTTATATATATATATATATGTATGTATATATGTATATATATACTGTTTTGGAATGTCAATGGGTTCCAATATGGCTGGCTAGTTTCAAGATGAACTTGCTCCAGAGGCCTAGAAAACAAAGTCATACAGCACAGTCTTAGACAAATGCCAAAAGACAAGGAAAAACTGAGTCAAAGGGGTCACTGGAAACCATAAAGAAGGAAGTGTGAAAAGGTGCCTTCATATAAGAACAGAAGGTCCTAAACGTTTCCTCCTTCCTGCTATTAATACCTATTTAAAATACAACTGCGCTTAGAGCACGTCACCTTTAGAACTAACTGTCATGTCTTAGGAAATAACTGTATTTCAAAGAGACTGAAACAAAACAGACTTATGGATGGTCCTATTCCAAGTGTAACTGAGGCCTTTATCAACGCTTTGGGAAAAGGCATCAGAAATTGCACAGAGGTTGTCCTGTCCCTGTCAGGAAGCGAGATCCGCACACTTCAGAACCTATTCAGCTGGGGCTGAACACCCCAAAACAAAAGACTACCTGAGAAAGTGAGGCCCATCAGTTCCACACCAGACTACCGCATGAGCCGCAGAACTGGGAGTAATTTAGCAGGTGATACCTAGGCTGAGTCCGAAGTGCTCAGCATCTTCTCCAGCAGTCCTAGGAGGACTTTCAGTCAGTGCCTGGCTCAAGCACCTAGAGTCAAGTTCCTAAAAGAACAAGACCACCCTTGACTTGCAAGTACTTGGTTTACCCTTTTACAAGGCAGGGCTGAACAAAAGTTTTAACATCCAAGCTTTAGGCAGTCAAGTACCAAAGTCTGAGAGGCAGTCCGTGCTAGCACTGACAAAAGCAGCCAGAGCAGAAGTGGAAAACCACTTAAGGTACACCAGCTGTCTCAATTAGAGATTAACAGAATACATTCATTTTTGGACTGAGATTTTTTTGTGCGTGACTAGAGGGTTTGCAAACCCAATTCTCTATCTTTTTAACAGCAGCTTTACATTTACAATGTTTAGACCACTCTGGAAATCCCAACATTAGCGTCTGTTTGAACAGCTAGAATTACTCCCAGAAGGAAACAGTAAATGAGCACAGAAGTAGGGTTTTTTTTAGATGTATAAACACAGCAGCATTTAGGCGTAAGCAAATCGAGAAACTGGTATGCTATAATGAAACAGCAAACACACAAAGCTACGCATCTGTCCATTCTACAGCAGGAACCCATTCCAGCTAGGTCAAAAAGTGCTCATGCAACATGGTTTCACATACATAATTTAAAAAAAAAAAAGAAAAAAAAAAGAATTCTACTGTTAGCATACACTTATTTAGGTTCCATTCAGTTAAAAAAATTGTCCCCACGGTAAGGAACTGCATCAGGCCCCAAATACTCTGAGAAAATAATGATGGAAAAATATTTTATTTCACAAAGTCATACTGCACAATGACAAGTCATACCTTGCCCAGCCTGGGTCTCCATCATAAGCTCTCAGCTCTCCACCTTCCAAACTCATCCTCCTATCTGTTATCTGTACCATGTATAGCTGTTCCTTATTCCAGGCTACTCAGACATGCAATGCCTTCCTAACAGGCACACCATAAGTAAAACAGGCTGCAGAAGCATAAATGATGCATTGTTCACTGTCTGTGTATTTTGACAGTGTGAGATGGAAAGAGCACACAAGAGACAAGCAACATAAGTAGTTGGCAATAAAAACAAACAACTGGGAGAAATGTCATTTGAGCAGGTTGAAAGGAATCATGGTATCCAATTCCTTGGCACTGTATACAATAATTTGGTGAAAGCTTTAAATGCCTGGTCCTACTTTGCAACAATGCATGCGCTCAGTAGTGTTCTTCAGGCTTTTACGGTGAACGTAAGATGAACAAAAATTGTTCAGTTCAGGGCTGAAAAGAGGACTAAAGTCAGCATAGCCCAATAAATTCCAGAGTCATCTTATTTTGAGAGTACTCAGCAGTTGGGGCTATCTGTGTATATCACATACCACTAATCCTAATGAAATGATACTGCGTTTGTTTCATATGACACAGTTCCTTTCATCTTACTTTAACAGGAGATGGTCTCAGCTGTAACAAAAACTCTGCCATCCAGGTGATAGGCAAGCTCACAAACAGAAAAAGCAGAACATCTTGAGTGATACAGAGAACAAAAACTTCTCCTGAAGAAGTGCAGTCAGTAAAGACAAAGAGGGAGAAGAAGTAAAAGTGAAACTCTTGGAGGATCGCCACCTCCTCATCTGCACCTACCATTGGTTTTAGCTCTCTGCCCTCAGCTCCACCTCCCCGGCCAGCTTCTTTCATAGATTTCCTACTATTCTCCACAAACTCCTGAAAAATAGTAATACAGTGGAAAGTGCTTTCTTAGAGCAGACTCCAAACAGCAAACCTCAATAAAAAAACTGCAATGCAATGGCTCAAAATGTCAACATTAATTGCTCCTCCCGCTTCCCTGGGTCACACTTGTCCACAAAGTACCAACAGAGCCTGCCACATAGCCACAAGGGGTCCCCTTCATTTAATTCTGTGAGCCATTCACATTTTCCACACAATGCTCTCCTTTATGAGGAAGGAAAGTAGGAAGGTGGTTGTCAAAAACCCCAGAGATCCTAGTTATTACATCCTACCCTGTGAACTGTGTGTAATGTTAGAAGCCCATTAAACAGAGGCACTCAGAGGTAATTACTTGCAAGGTCTTGTTGATTTCCCTAACTTCCCTTAATTCAAACCCTTACATTTTTCACCAGATCAGAATCACCAACTCTAGAAAAAGGTGCTAATGCTATTTTATGTATTTTTTGTCCTTAAGGGCAAGCATTCTGTAGCAAATTTCAGTAAACTTTAACTGCCTAGTGTTTTCTGGCATTGACCATTCACTAAAGAAGCACACAATGCTTTTATGATTCATCGGCACTGTCTTTTGAAACATTTTACTCTGTGCTAAAAAGCAACTAATTTATTATAAACTCTAGACCGTAGCATTGAACCAAAATTTAACACTGAATTCTTGACATGTTTTTTCAGCAAGTAATCAGAAAAAAAAATATGCTAAGAAGCCATGAGTGTTCCTCTAGCCTACACTTGTGGGTACATTTTACCAGGACGTATCTGATGGTTGCCACTTAAAAGTATTATTAAGAAAATTACCTACTCCACAGCAAACTGAATGGCTTGAGGAGCAGAATTTTTAAATCTTGGTCTCTAGCTAGCATGAACAGGGAATAAGATGGGACAAACAAACATGAACTGAATTCTGCAAAGGGCCTTGATAGAACATCCAAGCTCTTGGAAAGATCATATTTGTTGTCCCTTTGCGTGACAGACTGAAAAGTGAATTCTGTCTCCTGTCTATCTGAAAGAAGAAAAACTCCAGTGTGGCTACTATCTGCATGGGGGTAGAATACTCTGATATTTTTAATTTCAAGTCCCACAAGAGGTCCTTCTTGGGAAGGTAAAACACCCAAGTCTTTACCCTTTGTTTACTTCTTTCCTTTCTGCAGTGTATCCTTTACAAGAAACAATACCAAAAGGTGTGATTTTGCAAGAGAACTGGTCATCTCACAGCCAGTATACAGAAGCCAATACCAGTGGCACCAAGGGAGGAAAGGATCACTATTTATCAGATGCTCATCAGACCACGCTGTTTGCTGGTCAAGCCACAAATACGACAGCAAGGTAACCCAGGTTAAAAAAAAAGAAAAAAAGAAAAAAAAAAAAAAAAGAGTTGTAACTCAGCTAGTGAGTTCATTCCACTGTCAAAATATTCATCTTACAAAATGGTATCCTTAGCCTTAGAGAACAAGGGCAAACTTACCATGAGAACTTTATCCATGTAGAATTCCCTCCCAGGGCTCCCATCATTGTATTTTGTATCGATGGCAAAACATAAGAAAAGCACATCAACAACCATTTCATAAATGGAAAGGAAGCAGTGAGCAACCAGGAATGCAAAGAGGCAGACAATGATGAGTGGCAGCACCCAGATGGTGTAATCGCGTTGGTAATTCAGCAACATAATCCCCGCCAAACCTGTGCTGCAGACAATCAGGACCTGACAAAGAAAACAGAAGACACATCTAATGGCAAAAGCCTTTTGATATATTTCAGTTTTGCTTTGTGTTTTTTAACCTATGTGCTTCTTGCTCTGCCAGGGCGAGAACAAGGGGCATTACAGATGCAATAGTAATGATATGTTTACATCCTGGATCCTCACATCCCTGAGTGTGAATGACATGGTGGGGAGGGGAAGCAGGTCTTGGAGGGATGCTTCAGTTTCCGTTTTCCTGTCGGAAACAACTCCCAAGCTCGTCTTATATCTCTGTCTCATCTCCATACAGAGAAAGCAGATCAGAATTCATGTGAGGCACTTCATGTTACAGCCTCCACAGAACTACGCTATGTGTGAGGCCCTAACAGATATTTCACTGGGCACCAGTTCAGTCTTTGGGAAAAGCAGAAGGACTAAAACAGTTGCTGTGGCCACTGAACATTTTAACATTTCTGAATCTATTGTTATGAAATGCAGCTAAACAAAAAAGCCCTTGTAGAATTGGTCAGCTTTACTGTGTTATAAAAATACCATTTTGCCTGTATCATCATTATGTGTTTATTTTTTCTCGCACCTTTTTAACTTAATTACTGATTAGGAGTTCAGCCTCCTGGACTCTGACTTAATAAAAACAGAGGGATTTAAGGAAGACAGTTCAGTCAGAGTTGGCAGTTCTTTACAGAGGGCTCTATATTACCTTCCAGTTCACTTTGTCATATACACAGATACAATCTGTGAATTTTCAACGTAACCCTGGAGAGTCCTTACCAAACAGGATTTAGAGGAGGTCCTTCCTTTCCTTATAATTTTAGGTTCTAACCATAATGCCAATAAAAAATTCAGGACTTCTAATAATCACTTTTCTGTTCGCTCTTGAAAAATACATTCATGCAAAAGGTGTGAGCATCTTCAGCTATTCCTTTCTGAACGCTTGTACTTAAGTGGGCCATCTGTTTATCCTCCCTATCGCAGACAGTCCCGTCCTGATATGATGCAGCTAGATGTGATAAAGTGCATGCCAAAAAACAGGAATGCAAAGGCATTTTGTATCTGGAGTGCAAGCCATTGCTAAAAAAAGCTTGCTACTATGTGGGTTGGTAACAACTGTATGCAGCAGTTTTATACATACCTTTCCTAGAAACAGCATAAAATCCCCAACTGTGTTTATGGCAGCCACTCGCAGAGCATTTTCCACTAGAATAACAAAGGCATCCTTTGCTGAGGTGCAGAAGTTGGTGCTGTTGATAGCAGTGGCTGTATATGCATTCTGGGAAAAGCAGATTGAAGATTTACTCACAGAATGATCAGATACTTCAGAGGGAGAGGGAAAAGATACGGCTTCTGAGTAAGTCACATAAGTCGTATGATGTTAATGAACAAAGATTCCCTTGAGGGTTGTTGAATCAAGCAGTATGCACCAGCTGACAGAAGACTATATGAGGTAGAGAATTACTATTCTTCTCCTCCCTTGCTCATCATTTATGCACTAACAAGTTTATTCCAAAAAACTAATTAAACAGAATTTGCAATTTCTCTGCAGCAGGAGGCAAGCAGTGGCATAACTACAGCAATTAAGTAGTTAGAAAAAATATTCTGGAAATATAAAAGAGTTTGAGAGTCATACAAGTCCACGAAGATAGATTCTAGTTACTTCGTTAGACTGCATTCAAACTTGGCCAGCATGATTTTCAAGCATTATACTGGGATTTTTTAAAATGCTTTCTTCTGCTTTTATTTCTGTATTTCCACAAGGAAAACAAAAAACAAAACCAACATCAAAACAAAACAAAACCCAAAAACACACGAAAAAACAAAACAAAAAAAAAAGTGAAAGGGATCTTAAAGAGATATTTAGAAATATTTTCAACAAGGTTGGAACCACAGGCCAATAACATCTGTTTCACAAAAGGGTCTGACCAGCCAGTGCATCACCACTTGCAACTCATTTTATACTTTGTAGATGATGACAACAATTTGATGTTATGTACAGTTTTTCAATTGTTTGAACCTTAAGTATTACACCTGGAAAAGCTTTATTCTCTTTTCACAACAAACATAATTTTGAAACTCAGATGTGGTTTGATAGAGTGGACGTAAGGAGAAGCATTCCAAAGCACTAAACAATCTTTTATGAAGTTGAGATAACATGTTCACAAAGATGAATACCAGCTATTTTTCGCCTTGACAAGGTAAACAAAGACTAATATAGTGATTTTCGGTGTAGTTTCAGTAATGGAGACAAGACCGAAATACCTTCATTGAAGTTCAGTTCCAAAGTATGACAGCTTACGTGTCAGCCTCAGACTGCATTCTGTGAATCACATGTATCTATCAGCCCTTGCATAGAACTTGAATATTAAAAATCTTACCTGATTTAAGTAGGTCAGGCACTTTTCTAGACACCAAAGGCAGCAGATGCAGGCCTTGAGCATACAGCGAGCACAAGCATTTTCCTAGGAATTTGCAGAACGTGGGGAAACAAAGATAAAGAGTAAAACCAACAGATCTTAAGAAAACAATCAATATTCCTTTGTGTTTCAGCAATGGACACTCATTATGGTAACTTAAGCAGGCCCTCTCAGTCCCGTGATACTTTAATGACCAAATATTTCAAAACAAGACTTCCAGCCCATGCACAGGTAAAATGATAGTATTTGTAAATACATTAAGCATTGCGCTTCAGTAAGAAAAATTAATCTGTTTATCTTACTTTTCCTTTGAGCTGTGTGTGAATATACATCAGTATCATTCGTGGTATCTTCACTAGCGTGATAATGAAAGACCCCTTTGCCACCGTCCCTAGGTGGTAACAAACAAGGCGATTAACAGAGGCCAGAATAGGAGTGAACGGCAGATCCCTTTTCTCCCTGTTGAAAAGAGAAAAAGAACAAAGCAGAACAATCAGTATGTATTCAGAATCATCTAGAAGCAATACAAGTTCTCAATAAACTAATGTGCAAAAGGAGTGTGTTATGCTAGCCTTCAGCACATATTATTTGCTCCACACTGACAGTCTGTGTGAGTCCCAGTTTTGGCTCTAATGCAGTAATGGCAATAGGGTAACGAATCTGTATGTCTTAAGGGAACTCTTACTAGCAGTTGGCTGCATTACTGCTGCAGCTACAGCGTAGCAGTTTCTATAAAACTACATCTGATGGTGTGCCTTTCAAAACCACACCAAAAAGCAAGAAAAAAAGCTAAAATCATTCCAGTTGGACTACAGACAAACTTGCCTTCCCCATCTCTCCTGTTCTGTTGGAGATCTTTGTGGAGGCTTTGGAGATGATACTGTTATTGTTATTTATTAGGTAAAGTCTTCTTTCAGATGTTTTGCATTTCTGATTTAGCTACTACAAGGAACCAGGGATTAAGCCTTGAAACAAGCTGGTTTACTGCAATTTGGCTAGAGTATTTTTTATTCAATCAGATGAATATTGACTTCTACAGTTTCGAAGCAATTCCCTCTTAAAGCTTTTATTTACACTTCCTACCAAGGAAGACACTTCTGTTTTTCTCTCAAAGAACAGCTTCATTCAACAGTTAAATAATTCTTCTTTATTGGAAATAGGAACATAGTACTAAGGATATTAAAGGAACAAATTCTAATATTTCCAACAGAAAGTATCTCCTCATCTTGGGAGAAAGTTACTTCCACCCGAGTTTCATTCAGGAAGATGAAAAAAGTGGAGTCTTAATCCAATGAGACTCACATCTGCATAACTTAATTGTGAAAGGTTAATGATTAAAATAGGGTTACCCTCTATTTTTTCTTCCAATTAACTTATAGAACTCAGGTGCAGGAAGCCAAATTCCAAAGCCTCTTGGGTGGAATCACACAAAAGGTTTGAGCTTCATACACACACAACCCAGGCACTCCCTCCTTTTGAGGTAAATGTAACTGAGGGCAGAGTCTGTAACGCAGAACACCTTGAGGTCTGTTATTGCCCGAGTTGAAAGCAAGCCATCAGGCTAAGGTTAATGAACAGTGAGCATATACAGACAACTTCATCTCATTTTCTATGGAAAGCTGCTAATATGCAACATAAGGGGAAACTCCAAATTAATGCCTTTTCCTTTCAGTTTTCGTATTAGCATTGTACCTAAATATGCAGAAAAGGCTAAGAATAGAGAGAAATAGGTACCTGCTAACTTAAGATAAAATTCCTGTTATGGAATGATAGGGTAAACGAAAAATCATTCCCCCTCACGTGATACAAAATATATAAGCTTACAGATGAAGCATACACATTCTGAAGTAATCAATTTCAATGTTATTCCTCTCTCCTCTGTATTTTCCTAGTTGTTACTCAATCTCATTTAATTATTCACAAGATTACATCCCTGTAACATCATGTAATAACTTCACAGACGTATTTCATTGGTATTTTGGAAGATGTCATCATTAATAACAAAATTTCTGTCAACACAGTAAATGAATTCCTGGCCTTTGATATTGTTGTAAATACTAGGAGAGATAAGGAGTCAAATGTAATTCAGATAACAGTCTCAATTAAAAAGACAAACCAATTAAACACTTCTGATCTCAACCATGTACTTGAAATTTTTTTGCCTGCAATATTTAAAAATCAATTTAAAAAAAACCAGATAAAAGCACATGGCAAAGATAGAGTGTGGCTTCTGGATATCTTTATACATTTTTATATAAAATATTGTTCATATTAAAAGTTAAAAATACATACCAAAACCCGCTAGCTGAACTACCTGTGTATTTAGGATATTTCTTGAGGATAGCATTACTCCAACATCTTGGTTTTCCTTTCATAAGTAAACCGCCTTTGCTAAGTATCTTGTTAACACCTCCCACCCCTGCTGTTCTTTATTATTTATATTATTTGGTAAAGACTTTGAAAACATCTGAAATAAAATGACTCATCTAGTCTTTGAATGATGATGTGGCGTTTTGGAGAGCGGTGGTGCTGTTTAAGAGGTTAGTTAGGATGATGCTTAGAGAGGTTTCATTAAACTATGCTTTAGTAACATGGATATTAGTGTACTTACTTCTTTTCCTTACCAAAAATATTGCCATGGTTCTGCTCTACATACCAGAATTTAATACTTCACATGACTGAAGTATCATTTGTTCTCATGAAATACTAACAAAACACCTGATACATTTTGAGTTTGGGTTTTTTTTCTGAAAAACCTGGCTCCTAAATGGATAAAACTAGAACTTAAATTTTTCACATATTTAAGGTACAGTTTATGCAATTTCAGAAAAGTTTTTCAAAAACTAGAGACTGAAACCCCAAAGCTAAGTTTGTGGTTCTGAAATCAGTTTCTTATCTCTGTGAAGCAAAATTCTCATGCCTGAAGGTTGCTAAAACCACTGCTTAATAATCACTACTGCCTTCTCGAATAGTTAGCAGATACATGCAGAATAGCCAGCACGAAGTATGCCCCAATACACAATTTAGTACACAAAAATAGTAATGAAACATGGGCCTTTAATGAACACGTGTTTTGTACATGTTTATATCTTAACATGATGCAGTCAGAATCCATATTGTCTATGAATGAATCTATTAACATGATTCTAGCATATATAAAGTCATAATGTATCCATGACTTTAATAACACCTTAAGTGATCTTGTGTACGAAAAATTAATGAACTACTATAAGTAATTTAAAGGGCATGGTTTTGCAATTAAAATAACTGTTTCACTATTTTTTTTATCTCTACAGAGCTTATCAGCAGTAATTATTAGCATTACAGATGACATTCCAGGTCCATTCTCCTTTGTAAACAATTATTTGTGTCTACACAATGTGCAAAAGTTACAAGACAAACAAGACTTAAGTCCTAAGTATCAAAAATATCATCCAGACTAAGTAAAACAGGTTTTTTTCAGACTTGACACGATTTAAAGTCAGTGCAATTTAACTGCTCTCCAACTTTCAGGAAGGAAGCAAGTTTTCTCCCCAAAAGCTGTGACCCTCAGTATTTCCACTAATTGCATTTCTAGGCTGCTCGTAGTAGAACTAGGTTGACCTTACCGTGTAAAATAGTACGTCACAACAGCCCCGGCTACCGTCATCTGCTGACAGGCTAGGATAAACTCACTGATCCAGATCAGCCCCACTACATGGTACCACCACATGTATTTCAAAGGTCCTACCATCCGAAATTCAACAAATCCTTCTTCATTTGGGACAGGACTGCCTAGAAGTAAATGAAGGTATAAAGGAAATGGTGCCTGTATCACTCAAACAAGGAAGCATGATGATGTTAGCAGTTCATAACAGCCTACAGCAGAACCCCTCTAGCATCTACTAACACTATTAAAAGTCATGTTTAGGAATACTGTTCAGAATTATACAGCTTTTGAGACAATCAGTACAAAGGCATTCAAAAAAAAGCACTAAAAAAATTATTCTGTGTACTCAAAATCCCACAACGCTTCTTTTAATTCATAACTACGTGGTGAACATTTCCAAAACTAACCACCACCAAGTAGTAAGAATTCTTATAATTAAGCATAATAAAACCCTATCTTAGTCATTCTTAATTTTAGACTGCGGCTCTGTTGATATTATTCACACAGTCAGAATCAGTATTACACTTCACAGCTCCTTGCATATGGATGCCAACATTAACAATCACTTTCGTTCTCCTTATGGTAGGTCTTTGTGTACGTATTTCAACAATACTTGCAGCTTTAAAAGTATTTATAGACATAAGCAGCAGCTTTAGAGATTCTAAACATATGATTTCATGCATTCAGAAATCCAGTGCCTCTGTCTCATCAGAACAGTGATATCATGTGTTGAGACTGACAGTACATGTCAGAACCCTCCTAGGATAGAAGCCCTCTTTAATTAACTCTTTAGTTAACCCACACTAAGATGTTTCATCTTACACAGCAGTTATGCTAACAGCCGATGAGATTGAGAAAAAGTACTGAAAGTAACATGATGTGTATAAAACTCTTACCTTGAAAACCACAGCTTAGACTTAGCATTGATAGCACCTTCTCTACCTTCTTAGCTATGCTTTTATGCTTATATAAAAAAAAAAGATCAGCATTTTCTTGTGAATGAACTAAAATACTGAAATAATTTTGGTTTTAGTGAACAACCTCTTCGTAAGTGTAGGCTTCATCTCATACACAGATAATACACACTTGCAGTTTCTCCTGGTTTGGACTGAAAAGATCTAGCCCTATTTGCACAAAGATTTAGTTTAACTGGTATCAGTGAAGATACTGAACATATATAAAACCAAAGCGTAACTTAGTCTTTGCAGAATCAAGTTCAGTTGAAGAGTTCTGTCAGAAAAACATATCATCAGCCTAAATTCTGCTACAAATTTAGTCCCTATGCAGTAGTCTTTAACTCACAGAGTGAAGCATGGGACTGAGACTTAACTCACTACCAGAGGCAAACATTTCCTTCACATAGCACAGCATGTAATGAAAGCTAAAAATTTCAACAGTAATAAGAATAAGAACATGTGAATTCTATTACCTCTATCCCTTGCTAGGAATTCAGGCTATGAAATAAAAAAAATACTTCTCTTGTATTATACCAAAATAGCTCTGTGACCTGAAACACTGCTACTTTTGGACAAGCAGTAAACAATAAATTTCAAAATTCTAAGGATTTAATAATGAATTATGGCCTCTATTGTCTTCAACTTAACTGGAAAAGAGCACAGGCATCTCCCATTTGAAAAAGCAATTGCCAGGCTTCTCTGCTGAAGTAACTAAGATTTGAACCTATATGACTAATTTCTAGAAGCTCTTGTCAGACCCTGAACACAAAGCTCTCATCTTCTATGCACTTCACAGCAAGCAGAAATTGAGAGCACGCTGCCTGCTCTCAGAATACGGTGTACAAATAGCAGAAAAGTCACCATAATAATCCTGAAATTGCTGAAATAATACTAGACACCTAAGTTAAGAATACCTGAACTATTCCAAGTGCATTTACAGGTTGTGAGGTAGCAAACGTGCGCAACAGCCCTTTTGTACCAATGTCTTCATTTGTGGGAGGACTGGCTACAATACAGTAACGTTATGAGATTAACTCTAAGATTAGCTGGTTTTTACTTGCTTACATAAAATCAGAGGAAATTATCTGATAAACTGTATCAGTCTTACTAATGGAGTCTAGCAACATGCCAAATGGCATCAAATGAAAAAGTTGGCCTAAGGCACAAAGTAACATACTGGGAATGCAGATTTAAATGCACAACTTTCTGGAAACAAGTGCTCTGAAGTCACTGAAGCAGACAACCAACAACCCATAATATATTCTTTTAGAGATTTCCTGCATGCTTTTTAACAAACTCTGCCTGAAATTTTACAAAAATGAAATGGAATTTATGTAAAATTAGCCTCGTAGCTACTTACCTGTAGTACCAAGGAAAAGCAGGACTGTGATCCAGTATGTCCAGAACAAGATAAGCACAAAGAACGTCCAAAATGGCTGGAAGACTAGCAGCGGCAGGTGAATGAATACCTTGCCAGCCACGTGGAACAAGGCAATGGTGAGAGCTACTCGTTTGCGCATAATTAACATTATCAAGAACAAGATAACCTAGAGGGACAAATTTCCAAATCACAGTTTAAAGAATTGAAAAATAAGCAAGCTATCAATTCGCACTACTAGGATATTCAAACACAGCAAATAAATCACAGAACGCTAGGGGTTGGAAGGGACCTCAAAAGATCATCTAGTCCAACCCCCCTGCCAGAGCAGGATCACCCAGACTAAATCCCACAGGAACACATCCAGGTGGGTTTGAATGTCTCCTGAGAAGGAGACTCCACAGCCTCTCTGGGCAGCCTGTTCAGTGCTCCATCACCCTCACAGTGAAAAAGTTTCTCCTTCTACCCACATGGAACTTCCTCTGCTCCAAAAAACACATGGTCTGCCTATAAGATCATAAGATCAAAATCTAAAACTGCTGTCAGCTACTTCTGCTGATAAATAATTTTCCAAATTATACTTTTGGGGAATTCTAACCTCATAATTATGTATTTGGAATCATCATCAGACACAGGTTTATGAGATTAGACTAGATTCTGTCCTCAATTACATTTTACAAATCAGTGAAATTGGCAAGATTTAACAAAAACTACAATTTAACATCTATATTTGGGCAATGTGGTAGATGTGTCGCATAAGTCAGTCAAACATTGTCAGTTTTTAGTAGTAGAGCAGCCTCAAAATAACGGCAAGGCCTGAAGATAATTTGGTTCAGTAACAATATTTAGTATTTTAGTTCACAATCCCTCTGTTTGTTTTGGGAACTGATTTCTGAAGTAGAAATTGTCTAAAGGAATTTCAAATAAACTGAAACGGTGAAGTACCTCTGAACTGGGTAAGAAAAATCTCGTAAGTGAAACGGGATTGGGAGCCTAATATTGCACCCATTCACAGAAGTCTCTGTGGACATTCTACCATAGAGGAGAGCAGCTGCAGGGTCAGGAACTCTCTCCTGACTCAAAACCAGGTATTACAGAACAATGCCTGGAAAAAAAAAATAGGGGAAAAAACCCACCCAAAACCACCAAAACACCATGACAGAGATTGCAGCAGAAATACACTCATCAAAAATGTGTGTAATATAAAACTTCTACCTGAATTAAAGAAAAGACAATCAGGAAGACAGAACAAGAAAACAATGCAGTCATTAGCAAAGCATACCGTGAAGACTGTAGCTGAAATGGCATAGATTAGAAGAGCCTGAAGATTGTCTTTGGCTATTTGACTCTCAACAGCACTGGCAGATATTCGCTGCTTAGCATAGAGCCACCAGAGGACTCCTGTACCACCTGTGTTTTAGAGGAAAAAAAAAAATGGTAACTGAAGGATGCTCCTTCTGTGTGACACATGTTCTTTAATGTCTAGTCTGGTACAGAATGTTCAAGGGCCCAACAGGAACTTGTGAAGATGGAGAATTGTCCTCTTCTCAAACGGATATACTCTTTTCACAGTCTGAACCAGCTGTGATCACTTAAGAGTCTTCAGCTCTGCGTGTGTTAGGGTGAAGTGCACGAAAGGAGTTGTTGATGGGGAGCTCTAATAACAGAGCTCCTGTTAGGCAACAGAGTAACAAAAACAGAGTTATGAGGTAGGGCATATATGTGTATAATATGGAAGGGAGTGAGAATTTAGAAGGGGAAAGGGAGAAGGATCTTTGGATTAGTATGCAAATTAACAAGAGGAACAAAAGGAGTCTACAACACTTGGGAAGACTAACCAAGAATAGAAAGAACAGCCCTGAAAACAGCGCCTATGTTTAATGACACCTAGCTAAACCTGCATCAGATCTGTGTCTTTGGCACACTGGGAAGGACATCAGCTCAAGAGCCCAACACAATGTGAGGTACTGTCTTCTGACCATAGCCTTGTGGCCAGACTTTCATTCTTGTATTCTAGCGACCTTACCAAGACAGAACTTTTCTTAAATAGAAGACTTAAACCCCTCAGGGAGGCATCTGAGTGTCTCTTTTGAGTACCCTTCTCTGTTCTGTTGTTATTTCTGAACCAGATGCCTAAGCTTTCAGTATTTGCTGAAGGTACATACTTCAGGTCTAAAATGGAGAATGCTCTTTTGGCATCCCCTAAACAAACAGTGAATACTGAATAAGCAGTATGTCTCACAAATGACATGTTCTTAGTCTGTGTAATGGATGCGGTTTTTTAGAACATAATAACAGATGGCAGTAAGTTATTCAACTCTTTTCACTCAACACGGTTGCTCAGCTCCTAAAGAGAATATAAATGGGGAAAAAAGAGAATTCTATTTTTTCCCCTTTTCCATTGGTCAGGGATCCTGTGAACAGCAAGCAGAAAACCCATGTGATCCTGTAAAGACATAGATGGTCTGCTGATTCCTTTCTATTCCCTGCAGTCATGCATTACAACAATTAAATTGCTAGTACTTCCCAATTTAATTATTCTATTTTTGTTCATTCCCTACAACCATCTGCCCATACATTTTAGTTTTGCTACTGAGTATCAGTAACAGAAAACTTTACTTCTACTTATGTAAAAAGTAATTATGATAAAGAAAGGCTATCTTCATACAAGAGAAATCATTTTGGACAAGAAAATCTTTGGCTATTCCCAAGGCAGCATGGCATTCATACATGACCTAGGTCATGCAGGACTTTCTGAGTCATACGGAAATAGAAGGATTTGATTAGAAATACTAGAAAAGCACTGCTGCTTCCTCCTCCCAAGAACAGATTTTAGATACACCTACAGAGGATTGAAACAGCTGACAAACCCGTCATGGTTGTACGGACACATCGACATCCCACGGGTCCCCTGAAGCTGCATGAACAATAGCTGCCCATTGATTCCTGCACAGCTGAATACTCCAAGCCAAACTAGGTGTATTGCTCACACTTTTGGAAGGCAGGGTAAGAAGCAGGGTACGTTTAGGGCTGTGCTACGCGTGCTGTGAGGAATATCCTGTATTGCCTCTGTATGCTTTAGTCAGTTAGACTGACAAGAAGCTTGCCAGCCAAGCAGGAAGTGCAGCAAATCTCTAAGGAGCCACGTATTCTCTGGGGGAAGACTGCAATCACAAATGTGACATTTTTGACATTTGTCTTGCTAAGCACTCAAAGGAAAGCTGAAGGGAAGTGCAGGGGCCAAGATCTTGTGTAGCTGGCCTGAGGACACAGAGCGCAAAAATTAGAACTGGGCATTCAGAAACTGTGAGAGAAACAGGGCTTACCAAGTGATCCCAGAATGACAAGAATTGTTAAAATCCATACAAGTACTCTTGAAATGTACCTGATTATAACCATCAAAATCATGGACAATACTGCAAAAGAAGACAAATAGAGTAATTATTTCAAGTAGAAATAGCATTACTAACTCTCCCACTGCACTAAATGCTTCCTAACAGACTTTTTAGACAGAGATTTATATTTTGAGGCTTACAAACTCACTGCATAGATAGTTAAGGAAATTAAGACACCTCTAACACCTTCAGCTTTGATACTGCTAATTGAAACAAAGACAGCATAAATACGTTTACATGGTACATTAAATACAAGACATATAATGTGTACATACAGACAGAAGTGTATTTAGACAGCGACAAAACAGACAGCAAGATGTGACAGTACTCTGAGTCTAGTAACATGAGCACAGCTCCTGAGGACCAGAGCAGAATTTGCACTCAAATACACTTGTCAAATAAGTGCAGATTATGTGACATCTGCATATTCCAAAATGTCATACCAGTAAAAATAAAACCTACTATATTTTCAAGATTCAAAATTAATTTCTTCATAAGCCTCGCTCATACAGTTCAACTGCCATTGAAGAAAAATGCGTTTTAACTGCAGGTTAAAAAGCCCTCTACAATCTCAGCCAACTAAGCTTTAGTGAGTATTCTAAGGGCATGCACATATTTTTGCACACACTTGCTTGTGTACAGCAGTTACATGAAAACCACTGGAACCTGCCTATATTACACAATCTTACCCATTGTTTAAAAGTAAATTCTGTTTAACCATGAAGGTATGAAAATTATTTTCTAAATTAACTGTATGAAAAACTCTGTACAAACTTTTGACCCTAACCCAACAGTAGCAATGCTAATCAGTCACTTTCGTATTTAGAATGGCCTTTCTACTATTATTATCATCAAATACTGCATCTGTTGACATAGAAGAATAAACACCTTTCCAGTTGTAGCTGAAAAGACACTCAGTGGTCTTTAGTGGGGTTATTTTTACTGATACCTAGCCTTCCTTTTTTTTTAAGCCACAAAGACTGAAAACAGAGGAATTCTTTATCTGACACAGCTTTGCAGTGGTTCTTTCAAAACTACACACTGCTTATATACATGGATGGTATCTGGAGCTTCCTATTTTAGAAACACAGAATATCTTGAGTTGGAAGGGACCCACATAAGGATCATCAAGTCCAACTCCTGGCTCCACACAGGGCCAGCCAAGCCAGAGCACGTGACTGAGTGCATCGTCCAGATGCTTCTTGAACTCGGTCAAGTTGGGATTTCAGCTTTTATACTCGGTAGGACTGACATAAAACTTCTGAGAACAGTAATTTATCAGGGTGACTAGAATTACAACTTCGTTCACAAGAATTTGTTAAAATAGCACTTCAGTGTAGTGCAACGTGTCAACTCTATGGGTCGCAGGCATCTCACACCTGCAGAAACTATTCAGCGCCTCTACGCTGCTGGGAATTTCCAGTTCTTCAGGCAAGGCTGAGATTTTTCAACTTTGAGAGAAGGGAAAAAATGGAATAACACATAGTACAACAGATAGGCGCCTAACTTTCTTATTTACCCTTTGAAAGTTCTCATATCCCTGCACAAGTAAGTTAAATGAAACAAACTACACCCCCTACATTTTAGAGTGTGCTACTGTGCACTTCTCACCCTGTCCTTTTTACTGAAAGGGTCAGCTGAAGTAGAATAGCAGAAAAGGAATGGTGAATATTATAATAAAAATGAGGTTAATGGGGATGCTTTGTTAACTAGTCCAAAACTAATGTTGGCGAATCAACTGCCACATCCTCTGTGTCTCAATCACTGGAGGAGGAAAATAGGAATGCATATGTATATTGCTTCTGAATAAGTTATCCATCTGTCAAATAACATTTAAAAAAGCATTCTGAACCATTTTCTAAGGGCTCATTGCTATCATACATTTTTTTGCTCATATTGTGGTTAGAGGGTGTTAACAATCTCCTAATGCAGTACTAAGAAATAGCTAGTAATGAGAAAAACAATTACCTAGTGATAACAAGCAAAGTCCCATTATAATCTCTTTGCTGGTCATAACTCCACTAATCAGCCTGTGTAAGACACTACTGTCACTGACAAAGGTGATCAGGGCCTCTGCAAACTTGGCATAGCAGGAAATGTTCACAGGAGCACAGCGATGGAAGAATGGAATAGGTGCACTGGTGACACAAGAAAAAAAATCAGAAAAAAAAATTACTCCTACTTAATATAAATGCCACATCAACACACAAATGAAAGGTGAATAGATGCAACCACTCCACCCTCATAACATCATAACCAGAAACCATGTGTTGAATGCACAAGTGCTGCTGAAATGAGGATGATCATAATGGGAAGTGATGCAGTTCTTATGAGTAACCTGTGAAGCTGGAGTGCACAGTCCAACAGGAAACGATTACCCTCCCACCCTCACACAGCAAGGCTCAGAAAATACATGTCCCTATTTCTGTTTAAATGTCTCCCATTCAAGTGTCAGGTGGTGAACCAGCAGCTCAAACAATGCCTTTCATTCATGTTAGAATGGAATACTGGCATATTATTTGCAACAGAAGAAATCCCAGAATGATAATAGTCTTCTTGCAAATATACATGTTATGCTAAAAGACATCAGCACTTAAAACTGCTGCCAAGCAAAACCAATGTATCGATTCTTTGTCTTTCCCCATGCGAAGCTTGTTTACTTTCATTAACTTTGTTAAAATTATGCAATATATTCTTTGCAAAACATATGAAGATGCTTCTATTGTCTTATTATTTCTGAACTGTTTTGGAAGCATCCTCTGTAAAAATACTGATGCTATGCATTAAACCTTGCAGAATGCTGAGCAGAACCTGTTATCAAGTCCATCAGAGGAAGATACAAGAGAGCAAAAACTTTACTTTAAAAGTGGGCAATTTTGTTTTCCAAATGTTTCCCATTAAGTAGCTGCCTTTCTTGCTCATAAACCATGTCAGATCTCAAAGTGGCCTCTTATATCTTTTGATCAATCTTCCCAATTACACCTCAGACACGTTCCATGAATTACATGTTCCTTCCTGTAATTGTATCCAATGAAAGAAATGTCTTTTGTACTAAGTCAGTCTTTTCTTCTAACCTCTAAATTTGTTTCACCTTCCCCAATCTTCCTTACTTAAAATGATTTCGGTGGACTGTAACAGCAATGCACATAATGCAGTTTCCCCATTTCAGCAATGACCTATAACCCAGCAATTTTCTCTACTCAATAACTATTTGTTAAGCTCAAGCATTTCCAAAATTCTAACTGTCATTTTAAACACGCAGTGAGTAAAACAGCTGCCTTAGGCATATCCTTTCCATGCATTGTTTTTGGGGACAAATAGATGAGATGTTGAAAACCATTAGTGTGTAATTATTCTGCACAGAATTCAGGAGAAATTATGATCACCTGCCATACCTAGATAATTAAGCAATCCTAAGTTTTTGTTTGAAATGACTGATGATTATAAATTACATCATTTTAAAGTTATTGTGCTGAGTAGGTAAATGCATTTGGAGATGCTCATATTGACAGTCTACTTTTAGAAGACAGCAGTTAAGTACAGCAAAATATTTATGAATTAATCACAGCTGTTAAAAAACAAACTAAACATGTAATGATGGCTGCCCTACTTAAAAGGTGGCCTCTCAGCCTCTTCCAACACAGGCAATTTTTGGATATGCAGCATACTGCACTTCATTATACGCAGCAATACTGGGAAATCTGTACTGAAGTCTGAGAAGTTTATTTAATTGCTAACTGCTCTAACTTTGCAGAAGGCCTAGAGCATTTAGAAGTTGTCAATATCAATAACAAAGCCCAAATTCTGAGCTGGAAGTAGACAAAAGACTGTCATTCCTGTCTCTAAATATGAAAATACCCATTTTGAAAAGGGATGCTAATGGGATTAAAATGCTGTTTCAATACACATCCCAACAGAGGAAAAAAAATAAGCTATTTTTGTACCAAAGTTTATGTTGCCCATCTAACGTCCCTTAAGCTGTAGCCATTTCACTACACGTTTTAAGTTACCTATTTTTGTGTGGAATAATTAATTTGTAATTTTGTTGTAATTAATTAAAAAAGAGGTTAGTGTTTCCTACAAGCTTTCTTGGGAAAATAGAGGGCTCCTGAGGATCCACCTTTTGAGATCTGCTGCTGTTTCAGTGATTCTAACTGACAGGGTGAGGTATTCTGTCTTGTTTAACAAAAAATGCAATAATAGAACTATTCTCAGTGCTATTTTACACAGCCTCTTGATTATAACATTATAACTAAAATAGAACTACACATTTCTGAGAATAACATGATACTTAATCGCAAACAAGAGCAAGTAAAGTTCAAGCCAGCAGATGACAATGTTAAGTATATTTAAAGGAATATTCCAGCGAAGTCTGGAGATCTATCTGATTGTTTAAGTACTAGATGTTAGAGGATAGCTTCTTCTCCTCTCTACTACACCTGGGTACATACAGCAACCTATGTGTGTGGAGCCTGGTTGGAGTACCACTGCTACTTACTCCTTATAGCCTCTACGGAGCAAGCCCTTTGGCATAGCTCAGCACAACTGTTTGATAAACACTGCAGGGAAAAGCTAGATAGGTTTTCCTCCAGAATCCCCTATTTCAAACCTAAACAGCAAAGTCATGGTCTAATGATGCCAAGATATGCTAGGCACAGTTTCTGGAAGACACATGTATTGCTGGCTGCACTGCTGGACTGCACTGCTGTGTCAAAGACAGACATCGTGCCTTGAAGCTGGAGGACCAGAGTCCATTGAGAGGTGGAACCTCAACTGAAGGGAGTGAAGAAGCCTGGTCATCAAATAGGAAACATCAAGGGACAGGCCTCAGAGCACATGCTATCTCCACCCCATGGATGAAATCGCAGTCAGATGATGGTTTGTAACTGACAGATCAAGTCTGAAAACAGCAGTGTTAGGTAAGCTCTCCCTCAATGCCTCAGCTTACAGGGTGTTGGGTTTTCATTTGTTTGTCGCCACAGGATTCCATTTCCCTTCCAAATGACACTAATTTACTCACATAATTTAACTACAAAAATCTGAAAAACACAGTGTTTTACAGATACAATATCGTCATTTTTTGCTCTAGGGCATTCAGTTCAGACTTTTCAATCTCAGAAAATATGCAAAGATATTGAGCATTTTATTCATATAAAATAAAAAAGGGGCAATACTCCACCTACACAATAGCTTTTCAAAAATAACTCCTGAAGTAGTTTTTGTGAGGAATTTACATAGTGTCATTAGAGCCCTGACACAGTGTTCTATCCTCCTGTTTTTCTTATTAAGCCATATTCATTCAGACTGAATGACATGGGAACACACAGTAAGAAAAGTCAATATAATTCTGGCAAAAATTAAGACTGACAAGCCTTTTCAGTATGCAAGCTGGCACTGAATTTTTCATTTGGTTTTGTATTACAGCTATAACAGCTAGTTAGCTGCATGGAATATTAATCTGCTGTGGGGAAGACAAAAAAAAAACCACCCAGCTAATATTCCAGCTGCTACTTTCTGTCAATACAATATAAAAAAATTATTCACTGGAGGGACTACCATCCAGACAAGAGAGACTTAAAATCGAAGTTTTCAGTAATGATATAATTATAACATTTAATAAAACTGTAACAGAAATCTGTGTATAGAGCAAGGCTTCAGTTACAACCCACTACTGAGTCTCTTTGAGAAGCTAAACTTTGAGAAAATGCAACATGATTCTGCTTGAGTGCCTGGAATTACTGACAGAGGGATGTGCACGCAACAGCAAACAGATTTGCTTCTTTCCTCAACGATGCTCATGTCCTCAGTTCCAGTCACCATAGCTAGCAGAGTTTCTGGAGCTACAGACTCTCCTCTCCTCCTTCACAAAAGGCAGTCTAGTAAAATATTTTAAACAATGAAACTCAAATAGATTTATTTATAAAATACAGCCCTCTTTCTAGTACCTGACCACCCTCATATTGGCCATTTGGGAAATGAAAGAATAAAAAATGAAGTCATTTGCTAAATCTGACTAGCTGAGGTAAGTAGTAAGTGAACACTGTCAAGAGTTGTGTGTGAACATATGCAAAGATCCAAAGTGCTCCACAATTGTCTCTGACAGCACTGCCAACGGGCAACAGGGCAGAAGGCAGAAAAACCACCTGATACTCAGCACAGTGTCAGTTACGTGAGACAGAAGAGAACCTGAAGATACCAGCTCAATTCTCTCAGTAACATATGTGTGGATAGTTTGGGTTTGTCCTCGAAGAGTTGCTTTCAAAATGTCTTTTGGAAACATGTGGCCACAATGCACTAGAACAACGACCTGTTAACACAGAATAAATTTGTACTGCATATTTTCTAAAAAACTGTCATAAACAGACCTCTACTCCCTCCACCCCCAGTCAGACAAGATTAACATATTACCTCTCTGGAACAGGATATTTAGGGCATAACTTGGCGGCCCTTGGGTCTGTTGTGTATTCTGATGGCTGCAGTTCATAGCTACACAATGTGGATCCTGTTGAGAGGAGAAAAAAAATAATTGATGGGGGAAAAATATAAAAATAAAATACTCCTATTCTTTGCAAATGTTATTAAAACTGATATAGGCCCTGGTTCTGCCACTCTTCATGTTATTACTGCAAAGCTGTGTTATAGTTCCTCCTGTAATGGAACAATGAATCAAAAGAAGCCACAAAGCACTTCGAAGTCACCCTCCCCTGTTACTCCACCATGCTTCTTCTTGATCATTTTTGTCCATGAATATTGCATAAGACAACATTCATTATAGAAAGAAAACATTTGAGTTCTTTTCAGGGTGGTTGTTTTTTGGTGTGTTTTCAAAACACAACCAGGTCTCTGGGAAGAGGAACAAACAAACCAAACAGCTGGGAAGTTGGCTGAAAAATAACACAAACTCTGACCACATTAGATGTCCAAAGCTTTTAGTGAAGCTGAACTCTCTCTATAAACAAATTGGAACAGCACAATAAAGATCAAGTTGCCTACAACCAAATTCAAACACAATTTAAGCTTTCCTATGTGACACTTGCCTAATGGAAGTACATTAGCCAGACAGATCTCTTCCCATTTGGCTACAATCAAGCTGCTGAACATCAGAGCCAGTGCTTCTAGGAATACAGCAATTGACAGATCAGATGGGAGCAGCAGTCTCTCAGAAACCTTAGGTAAGGAAGCCTTCAACAATGTAAGCTGCCTATTCAACAATGAGTTTGCAACAGGCTTGTTTGCAAACACACTGCTTACTCCCCAGCACAAGGGTTCTGGATACAAAGCCTTCAGTGTTCTTTTTTTCCTACAGAATAAAGAGTATCCTGATCATCCCTATAAATATTCAATTTTTTGCCTTATGAAAGTCTTCTCTACATAAATACTTTGTAGCACGAGTTTTACAAACTGAATCTAAACAATATATACACACTTTTACCCAAATTAAACCAAGTCTTTTGACAAAAAGCCTTATCTTCACCTGTGCAACACCAAGAAACTGTAGACTATTATTTGCAGAAATCTTGTTTATTATTGCCACATTACTATCTCTGTGAAGAGACATCTTCTATATACAGATTGTTTACTACTCCACACAGCCTCTGGAACACAACTGAAATAACACTTCTAACAAAACACGTTTTTGGAGGCAGGGCCATAACATCAAATGCACCACTGAAGATGGTTAGATTTTCTGCAGCGAGTAAGTATCAGGTAAAAAATCTTATGCCTCCACATGCTTATGTGGAAAACATGGCATCAGATAAACTGACTGCACACAAAACTAGCTTCCTTACATCACAGTTGTAATACCTAAAAGTAACTATTACTCTTTATGGACAAAAGGCTCTATACTGCTGCAATTTTTTAAAAATTTGTTTTTGGAGATAAGAAAACTTCTGGATGAAGTGCTTTTACAAACAACTCCAGAATGTGATGGAGGGGCAGCAATATAAAGTGTCACATGCTCATCTTAAAATAGAAGGAAGAATACGATTGCAGGCATTTATTTTATTTTACTTTGATTATAGCCCTAAAACTAAGATATAAAGATGATTAGAGTAAGAAGTCCTACAAGAAGAAGAGGGGTGGGTGCCAGCTCAGTGATTTTTGCCATTCAGCACTACCAGTGTAGAACTACAGCTTAATGCAAAGCACCCCACACCTAAGTAAGCCTAACTGACATGCTTGATGCATAACTTCTTCCATGTAACTTCTAGAAGCTCAGGCAGAAGGAATAAAGGGCAGGATTTCCTGTGGCCAGGGAAGGATGTCCCAGGTTCTTTGCACAAATGTGTATCTGAAGACCTTCTGTCTGGATCACATATGTAAGCCAAGCACAATGGAAAACCAGAGCCTGATCTGAAGCACAGGTCACAACCTGTTCAAGTCAGACGAGTAAAGGACAGGCCAACAAACCCCTGGCAGTGGAGGAAGCTCCCGGCACCCTGTGAGGTTCCTCTGGAACCCAATGGGATTTCCCTCCTGTCATGCAATGGAGCAGTGCATGACTCTGGGTGCCACTAGCATCTCTTGCTTGGAAACTGCTCTTGGGGCTCCTTTGGATCTCTTCCATCCAGCTGTCCACCTCAAGTACTGTGCTGCTTTACACTCACAGCCAAGCAGGAAAATATTTTTGCTTGTCCTGCACCTAAATAAACTGCCAGTCCAATAGCTGAAATAACACCTATGAGATTTACTTGTCCTTTTGTCCTATAAAATTAGGCAGAATAAATTTTCCCTATTCCCTTAAATATTTCTTTCTTCATATTTTGAAAATATTCCAACTTCTCTAACACAGTGTGGAAGAGCTCTGTAACCCAAACAAGTGCTTGAGTAATCTATCACTCTACATCAGACTTGAGCATGTTTCTTAACAGAACAGTCCCTGTATATCAATAAATAAAAGCCTGACTTTTTGTGAGAGCAGGAGGGGTGGTCTGCTTTGCCAAAGCTTCCACCCCCACTAGTTATTCTGGGTTAGCAGAGACTGTCAGAGCACAGCCAGTCTTACTATTGCTGCTTGTGTTTACAAGGCCTGCAAAAGCTAATGAAGAACTCAAATCATCTGACTTGCTGAGATAATCGGTTTACTAAAGACACTACAATTATTCCTGAATTATTATCACTTGTAAATGTTTCAAAAACACTACAGGTAGAATTCAGAGAACAAACTAAAAGATCATTAAAGTAATACATCCTTTGCTTCCCGCAGCAGCACATATATTTCTTCTGGAGTAATCACTAGGTGAACAACATCACACCGTCCTACAGGGACTTGATTGTTGAGATCCCAACATTTCGTGAGCTTCATGAAAAATGCTTTTAAACTATGCAGAGCAACAGCTGCTGGGCTACTGGTCAGCACACAGAGTTCACTGGTCCCACAGTGCCACATTTAGTGCTTTCACCTCTGCAGATGAACACAGCTTCTGTTCATGATTTCATTTCCAGGAACAAAGTTTCTCCAGCCATTAGAATATTTTGGTGCCATGACTGAAGCAAAGTATCTCAAAAGACAAACTTTCCTTTCAACCTTAGCCTAGCCTTAACCTAGGTGTAAAAGCCACCACTTCCTTTAAAAGCCTTCTTTCTCTTTTGGCTAGACTTGGATTAATAAGGAACTGAACAGCCATTATCTGTGGCATTCTTAAGAACAACTACAATTATCACAGACTACCTAAAGATTTTGTAGGAAGTCAGGGCAAAGATGGGGGACCACACTCTTATTTCAAATATATTTCCAACTGGGAAGTCAAATTATTAAATACCTTGTGCACTCAGGGAACACAGTGTGCAGGACACGACATAACCCCGTGATTCCTAGAGCAGCACTGTAAAGGGAAAGTTCCATGCTAACCCAAGGTTGTCAGATAAAACTAGTTTTAGAGACTAGAGCTCCAGGACAGATTTCCTTTCTGTGTTTGCTGTGGCATAAACAAACACGCAAAAACACTGCTGCATCAAGCATCACTATCAATATAAAAGTTTACAGCTTGAGAAATTTCCTGTCATCTGCTAAGAGGACCAGCCCACAGACATTAATACTGATCAAATAATATTGGTGGAAAGCACACCAGGGGCTCCGGAACCCATTCTGAGCTGCTCAGCAGCACCTACCCATCTCTCAAACTGTTTTAGTTCCTGCTGACACTGGACTTCCAGATCTTCAAACATGGACTCATATTCAGAGTCAAGGCATAGGTTCAGCACCAGGAGCAGAACAGTCACCTTAGGAGTACAATCTGTGTGAGGCACAGCTTCAAGCAGCTCCAAACACCCCTTTTCACAGGCATATGGCAAAGCACAGCATGAGAGACTAAGAACCATAGTTTTGGTAAAGCAACTTATATGATCTTCGATTTACAGTTTCATTGTTCTGAATCTCACTGAAGGTATGCATGTATTGTGCATATCCATGACATAACTGACTTCTAAAAGACCGTATGATAAAGTAGAGATTATAGCTAAAGAACTCAGCATCTTATTCTGTTCCTTCTCAAGCAGCATCGTATTAGTCCATGATAACCCAAGTCCTCTAACTGGGAGGCAAACTCCAGGCAATCACAAATGCAGAAATGTTAGCCAAGAGTGTGAGTGTTTAAATCACAGCCACTTGCCTCTGGACTTTCAGGCCAGTGCTAAAATTGTGAATGCATGACTCTCAGATGATTATGCTTAACCAACCCATGCAATACAAGCTACAAAGCACTGACATCTGGACACTGATGGATATGGAGTTCACTGGCATTCAGGAAGGACCAGGATCCCACAGTCTCCTAAGTAAGAAAATATTAACACTTCTGTACTTCACTCCAGAGATTATCTCAAATCTACCTGTCAAATTCAATCAGCAATAAGCTGTTAATCTGAACTACACTACCAATCCAAAGCTTCATGCAATAAGGCATCTTGATACACTACCAATAACTGCACATTACTGTACCATATCACTCCTTTAGCAAACTGCTTTAGAGGCAGAAGGCCAAGCAAGGACAATGTGAACCTTAACACCTAAACCTAACTTCTTGGATCTAGAAGAATCTAAGAAACAGTGATGCCTTGAGATAAAGAAGGTGGCATAGAACAGACCACTGTGTGATCAGGACTTCTCAGAATCATATGACAGATTCACTGTCAGTGAAAAACTGAGTTTCATTCTCTAAATCTATCCACTGGTGTCTTCCAGAAGCAGAAAAGAGTGTTTTAAATGAAGAAAAATAAGGATTGTATATACCTAAACTTCAAGTTGTGGCAGAGACACAGACCATCACATCTTTAAAAGCTTGAGGGCAGGAGAAATTACAGCCTGCTTTTACAAATAAATGTGGGAATCAAGTGAAAATAAGTATCCTCCAGTGCCTGCGAGAATGTTCAGAGAAAAACTCAACATATAAAACTTGCTGCTTAGATCTTTAAATGTCTCCATAATTTAAGACCACAGAGAGAAGTACTGAGATAGCTAAGCACCATTACTGTTACAATGAACAGTACATAAAAAAATAAAGCTTTTCAAAAAACACCTTATCTTAGAGTCAGAACTCATACAGATGCATTTTCTGCTGTAATTAAAAAGCCCAGACTATCCTCTACGTCGCTATTCTTATCAACAGTACAGAAAGTTGAAAACAACTACTATTTTACTCATTCCTCCACTCATATTTCTTTCACTGCTAAATAAAATTAGCTATTCTGAAATAAAATTAAAAATCCATCTAGTCCAGTAGCAGATACCTCCCTTAATGCATGTTTATGTCTCCACGACTTCTAGCTCAAGGATATCCTTGAGTACTAACCTATTACATATCCAAGTACAATTATTTTAACAGTTTATCCTTTGGTAACTGAAATATACTTATAGCAATTGGTTTCATAAATTAACTATAACTTGTGTAGAAAAAAATCTGGCCATTTAATGCCTAGTAATTTCTTTTTTGACTTCCAAATTTCATATTATTCAAGTTAGGAGATCAAGGAATACAATTCTGTTAACCTTCTCTAAACTATTCCTGCTTTTAAAGACCTTACTCTCACAAATAGTCTTTTCTTTTCCAGGCAGAAGAATCATTTATATTTTCTCGTGATTATCCTTTTTTGCCTTCTCAGTATATGTACACAAGCATACAAGTTAAAAAAAAAATTAAGAAAATACCTCAGCAAGGAAGGACAAGAACAAGGCCTTGAACATCCCAACATGAGTTTACACAATATACATTGCCCGTGTTTTTCCGCTTCAGAATTAATAAACGTTAGACTTTCAGACAATGCTGTGCCTCTACCTAATCCTCCTTCTACACTCCCAAGCTTCATGAGCTCTTTCCCAGCTAGCAATAGTCATTTTAAGGTGAAGCGCTAAATGCATAACAATGGGGTCTTTTTCCCACCCCTTTGTTTTGCAGGCATTCCTTTGCATTTGCAATTTTGTTCCACTGCAATTGATGTCAGATTTTTTTCCTGTAGTTCTAAATAATTTACTAGGTGCAACAAGATTTACCATCTCATTGTTCCTCCTCCTTTTCAGATTGTTTATTAATGTAATCAATAACACAACACAGTATTACTGGAGGACTACACGTGCAGCCACTTTCTGCTGGGAGAATTATTTCATTCTGACCCAAGGGTTCACTTCCACTGCAAGACAACCCTGATAGGCAGTTATGGTAATGAGGTAGAGAATCAGCAGATGAGCCTGTACCTCACAACCAGTCACAGTGTACTTTTATCCCAGCCATTCAAAAAATGACACTGAGAATTAACATACCCGGAGTCTCAAAGACATAATGGTACAGTATCTTTTTAATCATGTGCCTATTAACTAATATCACAGAATCGCAGTGGTTGGAAGGATATGGTACAACAGACCTCAGGAAAATCATGAGCAAAGGATGAAGCTTTAGCAAACAAACCTCCACTAAAAACAAAATGGGAGGAGGGGGACAGCAGCAAGGAAAAATGTCAGAAGCTGGCAGCAACTGATTTAACAACTATTTCTAAGGGAAGTACCAACAGTACACTACATAGATGTACGCTGATTACTACACAAGAAGATGTCATTATCTTCAGACAAAAGAAAAACCCTTTTCATCTCCTCAGTGGCTCCTTCCCATAGCTCAGAAAGATCACCTGCTCTGACTCAGCCAGCTTGATTGCCTTTGTTGACTACTTTCAGATCAGTCTCCTCAGCAGACTTAATGTAGCTTTACCTCCACTTTTAAGCCCACCCAGACCTCAACTGGCTGACCTAGCTACAGAATTATGACAACAAAGATGCCTGCCAACATGTTGTAAAACAGAAATTCCGGTTTCAGTTTCTAAACCTGCATCCAGTCATTTAAAGAACAGATTGGAATTTTACTTCAGTATGGCCTCACTTTGAGTGCAGTTTTGGGTGCCACAGTACAAGAGGGACATAAAAATATTGGAGAGTGTCCAGAGGAGGGTAACAAGGATGGTGAAGGGTCTGGAGGCAAGTCTTAGGACTTAAGTCCCTTGGTTTGCTCAGCCTGGAGAAGAGGAGGCTTGGGGTAGACCTCATCATGGTCTATGGCTTCCTGATGAAGGGGAGCGAAGGGGCGGGCACCAACATCCTCTCTTTGGTGACCAGTGATACAACCCGAGGGAACAGTATGAAGCTGTTACAAGGGGAGGTTTAGATTGGATATTAGGAAGAGGTTCTTTACTGAGAGGGTGGTTGGGCCCTGGAACAGGCTCCCTAGGGAAGTGGTCACAGCACCGAGCTTCGCTGAGTTCAAGAAGCATCTGGACTCAGTCACATGCTCTGACTTGGCTGGCCCTGTGTGGAGCCTGGAATTGGACTCGATGATCCTTATAGGTCCCTTCCAACTCAGGATATTCTATGATTCTCTGATTACTTCCCACAATGAGCAGTCAGTATAGTTGTCACTGAATTAAACATGACAGAAATTATGGCCACCTGTTCAATGTTTCTTTTTAATAATGACATTTCATTATTCATTTGGCACAGTCATATGTGTCAATTTTATCTTCAGGGATATTTCAGAATGCTTTTATAAGACATTGAAAAGAGCACTGAAGTATTTCCTGGACATTTTATTTTGAAGCAACAATCAGCTTTCTGGAAAAAAACCAACTTTCAGTCACATTACTCCAAATACATAATTTTTTAAGTGCCAAAACCAGCACAAACATTGAATCCCAATACTCCTTGCTTGAGGTGTTCTACTGGATGAGAAGGTCCTGGGGAGATCTGCAGCAGCCAGTTCACAATATACAGCATTCTCAGTTGTGTCCAATCCATAGTTCTACAAATTCAAGTACCAGCATGGCTGTGTGACAACAGCATTAGAAAATGTCCACAGCCAACACTGGGCATTTTTGCATCACCTCCAGGAGTTGCTCTGGAACATTCCTGTGCTTTATAGAATCAGAAGAGTCACCTGGGTTGGAAGAGATCCTTAAGATCATTGAGTCCAACCACAGCCTAATCCTACCTAGTCCACATTTAGATCATGTCCTTAAGCGTTCATCTACGTGCCTTTTAAATACCTGCAAGGATGGTTACAAGGATCTGAGCAGCTGCCCAGCTTTTTCCTTCCCTTTCTTCTCCTCTTATAAAAGGTCCCAACCTGTTCCCAACGTTCTGGGTGTCAATCATTCTGAACAGATTAAAGGCACACACTTTTTTTTGTTTCCTGGAACTTCTTAGATGAGAAGATACTACAAATGCAGGACCTGGCTGTGGGGGACCAAGCGGAGTCAGGGTGAAAGTGAAGTTACTGTCCTAAAATGGTGCAGCATTACTCACCAAATCAGCTCCTTTACCAAATTACAACAAAATAGCAAGTGCATCATTACTGATTCAGGAAGCTAAAGGCTGCTTTGTCATGAAATGATCTTCAAGCCTCAAGCAAGCATTTTTCCTGCCCTAAATGCTTATTTATAATTTTGCTTACAGAAAAATACAAGCTGTACTGCACAGTAAGAGCTCTGCCATAATTGCTCTGAACCTTAGGGGTTGCTAGTTCTGTCATGTTGCGTACAAGCAATCAAGCTCCTGTCGCACTTCGGGGCCAATACCATGAATGCTAAGCTAGCTGGAAGATCATAGCTGGTATTGATAAAATCATTAATCGGTATAGGGAATTGTTGCTTGGTTTACTATGGCACACGTTTTGAAAAGATGCTAACATTAAAAAAAAGGTTTCTTCAAACTCACCATACCATCTTGTGATGGTCTAAGGCAAGAAAGATTTCTTTGGGATGGGAGAGTACTTAAACAGTAATTCATGGAAGTACTGCTGGGTGCATGTACAAGTAAGTGAGGGATTTCAGGGAAGAGATGAGCCCTGTGACAATGGTTAACTCTTCAAATGCACATGCAACAACCTACACAGAGCCTACCTTCAGTGCAATTGCTATTTGCGGGTTGCAGGAAAGGGTAAAACTTCCAGAATGGATCAGCAGGGTAAAATTAAGAGTTGACTGCATTCTCTAGCCACATATTTAGAGCATTAAGGTGTTTTTCTTGTTGAGAATTAGGAAGTTGTAAGCCTGGAAAATTCAGTGTTGATTATAAAAAGAAACTGAACACCTCCTTGTTCAGAACTTGACAGTTGAATTCTAAATTCTAACTAAGCATTGTCACAAACAAGAATTGCAATTAAGCTCTGTGCAGTCATGTTCACAGTCCTCAAATTTCCTTATTATCCTATGATCCTTATTATTTTATTTTATTTCCTTATTATTCTATGATCACTTGAAACAAGACAGCCAAACATAATCACAGTATTAATTAATTTAAACCCACTATCATAGCTACAAAGTGGCTCTCAGGAAAAATTATTCTGTTTACTGAATACTGTAGCTTTCATACTAATTCACTGTTCTTGCTTTAACTTTTACTACACATATGCAACATTTAAGGTGATCAGTACTTAAGCTGTTGATTTGCTGTAAGCCATTGCTTTTTGGAACAACTACAGCTTGGTGCCCATTTAAACAGAAACATAACCATGAAAATATGATGGTGATAGTATTTCTCAGAAACATGTGATTCCAGTCTTGCACAGTTTTCATCTACAAAAGAAATGCTCAGCTCAGTACCTATTTTTGACAAGCTCAATATAATAATAATTAAAATGAGGACTTGAACATATTAGTAATTCTATTGTGCTGTAATGCTACATTTTATACTTTTGACCAAGCTTCCTATAAGCTGAAACAATTCACTCTGATATTAAAAAAAAAAAATCAGAAAGATATACTTTAAATCCTAAACCAGTATAGGAGATAAAGTTACAATGGAGAATCATAAGGACAAGGCATAGCATGTTTCAGGAAGAGGGGGTTTTTGACATATTGTAAAAGACTTATGCTGAACATATTTCAGGCACAGTTAATAAGAGATGACTTACAAACACAGAAACAAAGTTTGTGGTAATATACGGCACAACTGCATTTCATTATTTCAAGAGGGACTTCCACTACTGATGACCTTAGACTTCACACCACCAAATAACTGGCCTGTGTTAATTAAGAAAAACTCAGCATGCTCAGTTAAGAGGTAAGGAGTGAAACTGCATAATGATACTGGCTGGTTTCCCTAGGCTTGCGGGTGACAGCAGTGAACCAATGACACGAGGAAGCCGCCATTCTCAGGCCACCCACTGCACCACACTCGTCATCATGCCACAGCTCCCCAGTCCAGACACCCAGGTGTGCAGGCACAATGGAGCAGAAGAACCACGAGTACTAACAGTGCCCTTGGGCCACTTCAACCCGCTCTGCTTTCAAACCAGAAGTACTCACGGCACCTGTACCAGAACAGAAATCAAATTTTTGTTTCCTTCCAGGAAAAGTAATCCACTAGGAACTTCGCCACCCAGACTGATTCATCATTAGCCAGTATCTTGCAAAGAAATCTTACCAAAGCATTTTAAAAAGTTAAATGGGAAAGTTTAGGACAAAACGCTCCCACTTGAATAGCTGAAAACCCTGAAGTTTCCTTTAAGTCTTCTATTTTCACCTTTACTCTCTTTTGGAAGATCCAAAAGTTGGTTACCTCTCATGCATTTTAATCCATAAGGTGTTAAAATACAGACTGAGTGAATAATATCAGTTAATTTATTACACAGAAAAAGTACTGCTCTTGGGGAAGAAACTTTGACAAATACTTCATTTGTTAATGCAGTTAGTTTCCTTTACATTTCTTTTAAAAAGTGGAAGAAAGCAAATAAACGAAATACCCAGGAACTGCACTGTAGCACTGAATGAAGGCAGGAATATTTTTACATCCACAGCCATACTCCATGCTGCAAGGAAGGTTCAACAGCAGCACTGCTCTCAGTAATACCATATACATGAGGATATTTCAACAGCTGCACTGTTGAGTAGCAACATCAGAACATTTCCGTAGAAGCTGAGAACTTACCCTACAATGAGACATTTCCTCACATTCTCATTAAACTTTGTACTCCTGCTTTAATAATAAGCTTTCAAAGCATTCCAAGACATGACAGAAACATATTAATACTACAAGATTTACTACAGTTTTAGCTTAACAAAGACATCACATTATTTCTATTGATACTTCCACATATATATTTATTTCATTTTTAGTTCAGCTAATGCTTAAATCTTCTTTTAATCCCATGAAAATATCTGGCACATGAACAAAACGAGACATGCTATTTTGCATACCATTAGTTTCCGCAAATTTCTGAATATCTGCCAGAGTTTTTAGTTCTTTCCTTGGGCAAGCTGAGACACACAAAGCAAGGGACTTGATCCTCTGATGTACCAGATCAATATTGCATGGATCCAAGAAGAACACATACCTGGAGGAGAAAGAAGAGGTAAATTACTTCTAGTTAACAATGACACTGAACAAAATCAAGTGGAGAGTTGGACTTCAGGACTCCTGTGGGTCCCTTATAACTTTGGTATACTGTGATTTTCATTTCCAACTAAAAGGTTCAGCCAAAACTAACCTTCAGCCCACTCTGAATCACAGCAGAATCAATTATTATCACAATTGTGTGGGTCAAAAGAATTCAAGTACTCACATGCATAAAAATACACAGATGTTTATGTGCTTCTGGATCACACAGAAAGGATATTTAACTCTACCAGATTCAAGTCAATTCACATAGAACTGTTCATAAGAACAGTGGCACTTCTACAATGCCTCTTCACAGATACAGGTCTAAACATTCACAAAGTTTCACTCCAACATTAAACCTGCCTTCAAGATTTCCAACTTTTTTCTAGAAAGACCCAACAAACCCCATAAGGTTATACCTATGCTGCAAAGAGGTCGAAGTCCATGATTACTTTAATGAATACACATAATGCCAGTGACTAAGAACAGTTTTCTGGTTTAGATTGATTTTCTACACCAAAAGTCCATATTACTGAGCAGATTACCATAGTATTTATTTATTTTCAAATAAAATCTGTTCAGATATTTCAAGTAGAACTATCAAGTGCAGTATTTTAAAGAGATTCTATATCATCTTCCATGATGAGTCACTGCCATTTAAAAACCCAATTCATGAAGTACGTATTATAGCTTCCCTGCCAACATCTTTTCCTGGCTATACACATTTCATCATGAACACAAGCCATAGAGTATTGTCCATTTATGGTATAATACAGATGCAAAATGTTTTTCTGTTCTGAAGTTAGCAGTCTTTAAAATTCCTACAATTCTGGTGACACACTATGAATTGAAATACTCTCATATGATTTAACATCATCACAGTAAAACCCCACCAAACCACCACATAAAATATCATTTCTATTTTTGCAGTCCTCATGATAGGAATTAATTCTGTAATCCATGCTCCCAGAAAGCATTTAGTTCCTCTTGTAACACTGCCAGTCTATGTGCCCATTGCTGTCTAACCTTCCCACACACAAAACCTGTTCTATTACCCAGCCTCAGTACACAAGTATTATTACCACCTAGTAATTTTTCAGTCTGTCAAGGCCCCCGTCTTTCTTCCTGAAAAATCCATCAAAACCCATGCCATATGTACCAACTACAATGTGGTTATAGACTCCTTTAATTCTTAAAACAGTCCCTTTCCTTGCCACACCCCTATGAAAATTATCCAATACTATTTTTTTTGGGGGGGGGGGGAGGGGGGAGGTGGGTATCATGAGGGTTTTTTTACTTCAGAGATACTACACACCTCAGGACTCCATAGATTATGCAAGTCTAAAAAGCTAAAAGCAAACATAAAAACCTGTCCCTCACACAGAGCCCAGGTAACTGTGTGTGGGCAACAAGCCACCGATTCCACATTTTTCCTATATTCCAAAGAAAATATTCTTGATTTGATACCCACAGTATACAATACTTGTCCTAACTGGACACTCCAATTACAGCTTCCTCTTGAAGAGGGCAAGTTTCTGCAGTTGCTATTCCCTATTGTAACAGTATGTGGAAGAAGAGCATTTGCTGCTTTGATGGTATCTGGTCAAAGTAGCTAAAACCAAGAGCCTACAGAGTCAAACCTCACTGACACCTGATAAGGGAGGTTGTGACAGGAACAATCATGCACTAATTGGTAGGAATATGAGGAACACGAGAATTTTTCCTTTCAATAAGACTGAGTAAGGATCTTGACAAATTGTGATAGGGAAAAGGAGAGGTCCACTCTGACATAAAACCTGAATGATAATAATCAGGAACAAACCTGGGCCATCACAGTCATTGGTGGACTCACAAGAAAACCAAGGCTTTACAACTGAAAAGGGTGCAAACCTGAGTATGCAGGATGCCGTGTGGGGGGTGTCAGTGGGACTGTACCAGCTGCTGAGAGAATGTACACATGGCATGATTCAGGGAGGAACAAAAGGGGAGTAGACAATAAGGGCTGTAAAAAGGGCCAATTGTGTCTAAGCTAAAGTTGGTCACTACTGATCAGTGCTGTGTATCCTACCTTCTTACTAAAACCTTCCTTAAGACTCTGCATAATCTCATTCTCTATCCCACTCAGTGCCAGCCACCAGGCGAAAGTACCATGATGGATTTAGTACCTGCAACTGGAGTTAGATTGGACTTGTGGTCACCCCTGGCCAGTAGCATCAGCTACCAAAGGAAGTGGGGTCTCAGATGAGGGAGGGGTCTAGGTCACCAGCCACTTGGATGAGAACCCATGTCCCAAAAGAAGAAGAGCTACAGGGGCAGGCAGGGGGTGTGACGCGAGGGGCTGAACAGCAGTGGCTGACACAGGACTGTGGGTCTCAGCCTGCATGGTGCTGGCTGCTAGCACAGGGTAAGCCATGTTTCAAACACTGCACTGCATGGTTTAGAGACATTTCTGACAGCAATAAGGCAGCTGCAAAGCAAATGCCAAGCTTTTAAATCTATGGTCTCGGAAGAAAGAAGTAAGACTTTTTTAACTTCTAGAAGCTAAAAAAATAATCAAAATACTAGGCACCAACATCACAGAGGAAAAGGTTTGGTTTGGGTTGGTTTGTTTTTAAAGCTACATTTTATTCAAAAGTGATTTTACTGCCAAAAATTCCATACTGTGTCACCACAAGTTTTGTTTCTCACTATAAGAATGTGCTTCCATGCTTTGTGCTGCAATTTCAGTTATTCAGAATCAACAATAGACTAATTTGTTGATAAAATAACTGAGATCAGCAATACAAAGACTGAAGTAAACAAAGTAATCATATTGTTAGAGATGCTTCAACACTGCAAATGAAAATGTGTTTGCTACTAGAAATTTGGTGTGTCAGATTTACAACCTAGGAAGCATCTTTATGGATGTTTATGAAGTAACAGTCCTACACAGAAGGACTGATGGTGCTGGTGGATGAAAACCACAGAATGTTAGGAGTTGGAAGGGACCACGAAAGATCATCTAGTCCAACCCACCTGCCAGAGCAGGATCACCCAGACTAAATCCCACAGGAACCCATCCAGGCGGGTTAGAATGTCTCCAGAGAAAGAGACTGCACAGCCTCTCTGGGCAGCCTGTCCTAGTGCTCTGTCACCCCTACAGTGAAAAAGTTTCTCCTTATATTCACATGGACAGGCCAAATAAACTTAGTACGTCAGCAGGGAAGCTTGTGTACTTGTGAAATGAGCAGAAATGAGCCTGTCTCCAAGGTGAGGATGTGAAGGGAGCTTTGGTTGGCACTGTTGTGCAGTGAGCTGTGCCTTATCCTGCCTGCCTGCCATGGCCCCTTCCCACTGCGGCGCCAGCAATGCACACTTGCAGCCCAGAAAGCCAACTGTATCCTGGGCTGCAACAGTGGGTCAATGGAGGTGAGTCTTCCCCTCTACTCCGCTCTGGTGAGACTCCACCTGGAGTACTTAGTCCAGCCCTGGGATCCCCAACATAGGAAGGACGTGTGTCTGTTGCAGCAAGTCCAGAGGAGGGCCTCAAAAATTATCAGAGGGCTGGAGCACCTCTACTATGAATACAGATTGGGCTTGTTCATCCTGGAGAAGAGAAGGCTCTGGGGAGACCTTATTGTAGCCTTCCAGTACCTTTTAAAGGGGGGCCTCATGAAAGATGGAGAGGTGTTGCAGTTCTGCATAGCTGGGTACTGGCAGAAAATGGGGGGCTGAAAAAAATGGCTGCTGTAAGGAGCAGGGAGAAATTCTCTGCGGGCCCCAGAAAGTAAACATCTTGTCAGCAGACAGAGTTGCTGCTGACCAGGGCCGAGACAATCGGCGATGGTCACAGCGCCTCTGGGAATCACATATAGGAGAAAAAAAACCACCAGCAGCTGCATTTTGCCCCCAGAGAAGGGAGTGAGAAGATGTAACAAGCTCTGCAGACACCAAGGCCGGGGAAGAAGGGGGGAGGCACTCCAGGTGCCCGAGAGAAAGATGCCTCTGCAGCCCTGGAGAAACCCATGGTGGAGTGGGTGTCCCCCAGCAGCCCATGGAAAAGGCCAAGACCCCACCTGCAGCCCATGGAGAGGCCACATGCTGGATGGAGCAGGTGGGGAGATGCTGGGACCTGTGTTGGAACAAGCCTCTGCCAGCACTTGCAGACCACGGAGAGAGACAGAGACACAGAGATGAGCCAGGGAGAGATTCACACTGGAGCAGGTTTGCTGGTGGGAGGCTTGTGACCCCGTGGAGGACTGGGACTGAGAGACATTGTGATTTACAACTGCCCACCATACCAGTGACCCATGTCGGGGCAGCTGGTGAAGAGCTGAAGCCCTGTTGTGGGAAAGGACTGACATTGGAGAAGTTTGTGAACTCCTGTGGGTGGGACCCCTCGGTGCAGGAGGGGATAGAAGTGTGGAATGAATGCCTCCACCTCCGGCCAAGAAGGAAACCAACTTGCAAGGAACTGACCAAAGCCCCTATTTACCCAGTCCCTGCCCCTCCCTGTGCCACAATGGGGGGGAAGAAGGGAGTGAATCATGATTAAAGTGAAGTCTGCTAAGAAGGGAGGGGGGAGGGGAGGTGCTCTAAGATCTGGCTGCACTTCTCATTATCTGACTCTGGTGTCACTAGGTGTGCAGTGCAGTGTAATAAAGTAGAGTTTTCTTTCCTTCACTCTGTGTTGAGTCTGTTTTGCCCATGTTGTTGATTACAGGATGATCTCTCCCTGTCTGTATCTTGACTCCTAAGCTTCTCAATACATATTTTCTCCCCCGTCCAACTGAAAAGGGGAGTGATAGACTGACTTTGGTGGGCGTCTGGCCTCCAGCCAGGCCTAAACCACCACAAGAGGGACTAGTTAACACAGGCATGTAGTGACAGGGCAAGTGGTAATGGGTTTAAACTGAAAGAGGGTAGATTTAGATTAGATATAAATTCTTCACTGTGAGGGTGGTGAGGTACTGGAACAGGCTGCTGAGAGAAGTTCTAGATTTCCAGCCTTAGAAATGTTCAAAGTCAGGTTGGATAGCTCTTTTTGCAAATCATATGAGCAAGTCTATCTCACCTTCAAGTATTTGCCAGTGTCATTGATTTCCTGTCAGACCTCAAGACATTTCTTTATAGGCAAATGGGTACTTTACAGAACAACTGTGTGCTGTGATCTACAAGCCTTTTATCACAATAATGGAGAAGTCAATTAAGCGATCACATACACTCTAAATAAGTTACAGGTAGGGCATATACAATCTGCATGTGTGCTGCTCCCTCAGTTTTCCCACAACCCAAACCCCAAGCACATTACTGAGACAAAGCATTTATTAAGATGGAATACCACTCTAACTACTCTTCCCTATGTACATAGTAGCACATGTACATCATTTTATACTTGAATAAAGAGAATTAACTGAATTCTACCCAAGCAGCAAATACTGGTCATCAGAAAAATCAGACTGAACTATCATTTCAGGGACTTGTATTTGGCTGCTGTGGACATAATTTATTTGCAAATAAAAGGTCTTTTTTTAACCCACTTATAACTGCCAAAACTTGAAAAGCAAGAAGCTTAATTGAAGCAGATAGATTAATGAGAATTCACTACCAAGACCAGACTATAATCTGATGTCTGACTCTAGAACACAGCCTAATAAAGCTGTACTGTGTTTTCTTTGTAAAAATAACAAGAAAACTGATTCACTCTTTGCTGAGAAGGCCAGGCTGTCCCTGGTCCTCCTTCCCAACATTACGTCTCACTGGTTTCATCATATCTGATGCAAATGGATCAAATCATACCCCTGTGAGGACTCTGCTCCTTACCCGTACCACCCAGTTTTCCACATCCAGAGAGACCACATCCATTTCACTTTCTCATTACAGTGTCTATAGATTGCTGTCATTTACAAGGAAGAAAATGTTATTTTTACAGATGATTTAGCTTTTCTGCCTTGGACTAGGAAATGAAGACAGAATTACCCTGCAAGCAGAATAAAATGAGAATAACTTCATGTTTCCAGAACCACATTTGTACAGCTTAAAGCCCTTTCTTTCTCTACACAAACTGAAATGTACAAGCAGTAAGAGTTATTTTTACAGTCTGTCTGAAGAGTGCGCCTATAAACCAGCATGAAATACTACCATGAACCACACCTCAGACACTGCAGGAACTCCATCTGCTAGAGACAGATGCAAAGTAGAGAGTTTCTTCTGAAAAACTGCCAAACAAATTTAAAAAGCCATAGAGTGTTGAGAGTGGGAAGGATCACTTGCTTATATAAGAACTGGCCTCTTCCAAAGCTGGGTACCCTGGATTGTACTTCACTGTGAACAGTTATAATTGCCTTAGTAGAAGGTTTTCTTAACCAAGCAGAGATGCTCGTAACCCCTATGAGCGTATCCATTCATTTGTTTAGGTCATGCCTCAAATTTTATTAGAAAAACCTTGTTAAGACTTCAACAAGCAATGGGCTTCAATCAGCATCAAAAAGAGTCTCTGTTTTTATGCTAATTTTCAGCCCTGCCTTTATGAAAGTAAATCACTTAACAGTGGTAGGTGTTTCTCTTCATGATGGCCAAATTTGTGTCACGTGTAGGAGATGCAGTGTTAATTGTTATGTTTCAATAAGGGGTCCAAATTTCTCTGCCTTCACACAAACTCAGACAACATTTCCTTCTAAAGGTAAGCAAGTTTAAAATTCTAACTTAAAATTCTTTCTCTCAAGAATGACAATTTTGTATTGAATACACCTGATTTTAGAAAGCACAAAAATTTTAATATAAAGTAGGAAAATTATGCTGTATCCTGGAAACTGTGATTAGATTAAGATACTATTCTTCTGACAGAAGAAAAAGACACATTGTTTTATTATGTCAAATTCTTCTGATAACACACCAATTCCTTAGGCACATTAAATCTTACATCAGGTATTCAGAAATCTTTAATGTAACAACTCAAAATAAGCAGATCTTAGGAAAGCATCCCTACAAAATAATTCATGTAAATTATGGACTTTCTGTTAGTGTGAGAGTAAAAGGCTATCATACTCCGAAATTAAAGACTTTTTCGTTCTTTGAAGTAATCAGTGAAAGAAGCACCTTTTTTATCAGTTGCTTTCTAAAGTCACCTAAGTTGTATAGATGCAGTCTGAGCATCAGACAGACTTCAAAAGATGTTCAAAGGTTTTCAACCCTCTTGTCCAGAATTATTGCTACTCAGCTTCAGTACTACTACTGCAGCATGACTATTTTTTTTCTGCTGGATAGGAAATACCTGTGCTGGTTCTGACCTGTAAGTACATGTTTTCATATCACACTGATTAGTAAGAGCTGTGTGCTGCTTAAAAGTTTTGTGCATTTGCTCTACAAGCCACTCTGTAAGAGTTAGCTGTACTCATACTGCACATCTGCCAACCTAAGCTCTCCGTGTACTGTTGCTGGTTGTTATCATAGATTGTCGTTCTCTAGGTGAGGAGAGTGGAGGACAAGGAGGAATGAGTTATCATAACCTTATTCCAATTTTATTGGAAACCATTTTCAAAGGAAGAAAGATTTTGCCTTTCCTGGTTTACTGAATTAAGCAACTGAACCATATACTCACTTCTTGTGTGTGAGGTCCAAACCACTGTTGATTATTCCCTCCACCTTGACATTTTTCTGTCCACAAATATTTCCATAACTGTCATATCCTGAAAGCAGTCTTGCTGCTGCTCCTGTAGCTATTGAAAAGCCACAGATAAAACCCTGGGGAAGAAAAACACTGCACAGTTTAGAAATACACTGCATGACAGCTGGGAAAAGTCAGTTTAATTCATTTGTTTCTAAGCAGACTTTAAAAAAAAAAAACAAACCACAGAACCACAAAACACTTCAGACTGGAAAAGGAAAGACAAGGACCATCCACAGAGAACTGTTGGGCAATTATAAAATTAAATGCAAGGGAAAAGGAGAATTTGGACGTATATGTTATGTATTAGACAGACAGTATTAAGACTAGGTAGTTTTCTGAGAGTTGTTATCATCAGCAAGTCGTGCATGAAGTCGAAGGGAGACCAAGAGCAGGCAGTGAGGGAGTGCTACAAGCACAGCAACAATTATCAAGGGCTAGTATGCATCTTAGAAGATTCCAGACTGTCCAGATTTTCTTCCTTCTTCCTTTAAATTATGTGCTTTCAAAGATGAGCTACAATGAAGAGGCCTCAAGGAAATACTCTAAAGCAAGTGACCAGGTCAAGGCCATTATAGTTCCAGATGCTGGGTTCAAATGCAGGAAAGAAACAAACCACAAGAATACAAGATGGCTCAGAGCAATGTGGAAAATACCCAATGTCAGGCAGGTCTTGCTGTGAACTTAAAGCGGTATTTCACTAGCAAAGTGAAGCTCAAGGTGGTGATGGTGATATGAGGAGACTGGCTCAAAAGACTCATTAGCTCTCTAGCAACACCACTGACAGGGAGAAGTGAACCATCGTCTCATAACCATCATCTTATTCTGCCACCATCAATGAACTGTTTTTACAGATGAGTCAAGCTAAGGTCTGAGAAAGGGAAGCAGACTGAAACAAATATGTGCAGCAACAAATGGCAGTGACAGGATCAGATGACAAGACGACAACAGGTAACGAGGTCGGTATGGAACAGTTAAAGTGTGGGTGGTTTCAAAGGTCTGAAGATAGAGGAGAGTGACCTCCTCTGCTAGAGAGGCTATCGCTATAGAGGAACTCCAGGCAGCAAGGTGGCCATTACGCTAATGCACTTATAGACTTAACACTCAAAGGGAAAAACAAGGGCAAAGCGATCAAAGGGCTGTTACAAATAATGGCTAAAGCTGATTTCCAGTACTCACTTTCAATTTCTCAGACCCCTTACTATCCTGTAGAGGACACACTACACACGTTTTACATACAATAGTAACTCAGGTTCTTGACTGGTTCAAGAATTTTCTCCCTACACATTGGGCAAGGGAAATCATGCAAGTCCTCTCCCACCTAATCTAATTTACAACAGTGCAGGGATGCCCTTGTGACCCATCACAGTACTTCAAGTAAAGTCCCCTATATTTGACCCAATAGGATAATTACTCTGTATATTATACTGCGTAGATAGGAAAATCTGGGACACTAACCCACAGCAGACTAATTTATAAGTTGGAGAAACAGGTATGTATAGTCTGAGTAATGGGGGAAACATCAACAAGGGCAGGTGGAAAAAAAAAATTGCTTGTTTCAGGAAGTATTGTGCTTTAAGATTTTAAGCTATTCCCATGTTACAATGACAATATAATTTGTATGATTTAAATAAAAAATTACCATCTTTGCATTTGAAGTGCAGCCAGTGATAAACACTTCAGGGAAAAAAAAATTCAGTGGAATAACTCCAAAGACCAGAGACCAAGGGACAGTAAGAAAGAAAGCTGCCAGCACAGAACTCCAAAACTCTTAAGAGCTACTGCTTGCAACACAGCGGTACAAGACAGTGACAGGGATTGTGTTTAGGAAGAGCAGCATATGTAAGTCCATGAAATGGAGACAAAAAAAGATGAAGCATATTTCCAGTTTTCACTCATCAGCATCTCTTGGAAGTTTGTTTTTTAATATAAAGCGCATAGTGTTGTGAGGTTGTCTTGGGCAAGGTGACAGTTTCGTCACACAGAACAAAGCTGGGATAACTTGGAAAGAAAGAGCACACCATTAGTAATATGGTTGTTAATAGTAAGTGCCTCTAGTAAGCAACCAAGAAGAAAAAAATGAGCTGCTGGATACTTGGAATTTTTGTTCCTCAGATAAAAGTCTACTGTGATTCACAAAACTGTTTACCAGACTCAAAGCTATAATTTCTGGGACATCAAGAGTCCCATAAGGAACATGAGTCTAATCATGCCTCTCCATGATTAAAGTCACTTACAGCGAAACTGAAGTTTCAGGGGAAGAGGAGCTGGAGCAGGAATTGGCACAAACAATAAATTATGGATCCCTAGCTATGCCTTTGATGTGCCCACTTCTGTTCCACAACTGACAGGTCTCAGACCAGTATACCCTGATCTTCCGCAGTTACTAAATGAAGAGTTTTACAATTTCTTTCTAATGAATTGCAAACTCTTCAACAATGTAACATCCACAGAATCCTTTGAGTTTTACTCACCATTCCGACACAGAATAGGATGAATAACAGCAGCCATGGTACATCTGTGCAGCTGTGGTCCTCCAAAGGCTTCCACTCTCGCTTGGAGCTCTTGTGTGAGAAGAGAGAGATAAGGTCAATAAAACTTACTTGTCTTCTGTTCATAACAGAAAGAGGCAGAAAACAATTATCCAGGGCATTAAGATATATCAAGAAATATCCTTAAACTCTGATACAGCTGAAGCAACTTTGGCAAAAAACTTGAAGATTCATGAAAGACAATTCAAAAGAAGTGCCTGAATTAGACACTAGATTAAACGTTTATCCAGAAATTTCAGGTATTTATCAATGAAACAGGATATTCTTTTATGAACAGAAAAAGAGAAGCTAATGGCATAGAATCAACAATATCTGCTACTGCCCTGTTCCAAAGTTATCTTCTGGTAATCTGCTTTCCAAGAAGGATAAAATATTAAACTTTTCAAAATTTCCTAGGTTTTAAAATACTATTGGCAGTTTCAACAAGTACAGTGAATGTAGAAAGTTGATACTAAATTGCTGGTAAAGGAACAGTTCTCCACCTGACAAGAGGCAGCTGAGCTTAACATTTCAGCAAAGAAATCCCTAGTCCAGGTGCCAGAAAGGAAAGTCTGGTACTTAAATGCTGAAGCATTTAATGATGGAGGCTCTACTGTAAAGTATAAAGAGGCAGTCGTAAGCAATTCAAGTAGTTTGCTGCTCATTAGTTAAAATTGCTCAAGTGTGTATATACTGCTAAAATATTGGAAGCTTGTTAAAAACAGTCATTTTGCTAGGTAGGCAACATGTTTTTAAGAAAATAACTATTTAGGAAAAGAATGATCATTGGCTGTAGCACAAAACTAACCACTCTATCAGAACTTGCTTATAAAAAAATTAATTACTGTAGCTGCTTTTACAAATACACAGTTGCACAAACATGCTTTTTCAATTAGTTCCCAAGTACTAACTGCTCACATATGTCTACTAAGACCCAAAATCTACATACATTGTTTTCATACTAGAGGAAAAGGAGATTGATAGAGGGAGAATACAGAAGTCCTTTCAGAGAGAGAGAGCAGAAGGGGTAACCTATTCAAATTCTGAATTTCTTTTTCCTCTCAAGACTGAAGCATGTTTGAGACTTCCTTGACAAGGTAGCAAATGTCAGTACTGAATTAAAACAGAATGGTTGGGAAAATGTCAACAGCTTTTATCTCCAGCATGTATTTTTGCAGATTTTTATCAAAATTAAAAGCTATAGCATGTAACTCCTGATACCAGCAAGGTGGGTTTTTTTGGTATTGACTTTGGGTTTTGCCAGTTCACAAGCATTAAGCCACCTTTACAAATAATATCATTTGCATTGTATCCAGTTTGTAAATGCAATCTTCTATGCATGCTGCTTCAAAAAGCAGACTTATCTAAGTAGCCTAGCTTCACATTAGGGAAGTCAGTGCTATTTTTGCAATCTTGTATTAAGGAAGTTCCACTTTCAGATATTTATATTGTTAATTCAAACTGCACAAATTCACTTCAACTCATGAATAAGCTTCTTTTGGTTTTATTCAATCAGTAGTGAGAGGTGCCAAAAGGTGACATGCACACTACTAAACTCAATTCATCAAAACTGTTCTCTGATTCTAGCAGTTGACACTTAAAACTAACACACTTCAAACTCACTATTTACAACAAGGTTGTGACATTCATATTGTTATAATTAGCATGATCATAATTGCATAAAATATGCAAAGCTTCATGCTTCCTATTCCTAAATCAACTCCAAGAACTCTGGACTCTTTTTACAAAAAGAGATCTATTTACAAACACCAGAGAGAAATTCCAGCTTTGCTGCACCTTTGAGTAAGCTGTCCTTGACAAGAGGCAGCAGCAAGATACACCAGGTGGTACAGCTTGTTTGTTTTGTTAGGGTTTATCCTCTCTGTACCATCTGCAAATAAAATCTTTTAATAGGATTTTTAAAAGCCACTGGACATCCTCTGGAATAGCTCTGGCAAAGATTTAGGTTGTCTGGCTAGTCACAGTTAGTAAATAAAATGGATTACTTATGGTAAGTGGAATGCAATTTATATCAAAAAGAAACTTGAAATGGCAGGTGTAATGCATAGACAGATTCATTCTGTGTTCATAGTCTTTACTCTGCCCTAACACATAATGAAAAAAAAAAATTATTTTAAACAAAAAGTACCCTTTGAGGCAATTCAGAAGACACTAGATACTTAACCAACCCTCAATTTAACCACTCAGCATATGAACATCATTATGAAATTATACAGCTTTAGAACAACACCCTTCTCCAGAAGGCTGTCCAATCTTCTCTCAAGATCTTTCTACAACCCAAGATAGCTGCTAGCATCTCTCTGTTGTTTTCTTCTCAGCTGCTTCCTTGTACTCAGGATTGCCACTGAATCTTCCATAATTCCACAACCCTTCATTCTCATCTTTGATGTTGGTGTCCATGTCTCTCTAGTGACTACTCCCTGTCCACTCAACACTCTTACATGTTTACTAAGACCTTGATATTCATGCTTGGGCAACACAAATTGTTAATCTATGGTCAACATAAGGTGTAACAAATGTTATTTGCTCTGCAGTCTGGAAACCATGCTCTGTCTGCGTTGTACCTGAAGAACCGTAAAATTTCAGCAGACATGCTCTGCCTGCAATCCTAAATAATCTTTTCCTCCAGACAGATTAAATGCCTTCAATACTTGCTGATGCAAGAAAGCTAGATAAACTAGAAGAATTTTTTTTTTAAAAAAAAAAAGTAACTCTCCTTTTACAACAGAGATTTGTTACCTATGGATATATTCTTGCCATTAACAAAGCATAGATTACGTGTGCACAGCACAGAGAATCAGGAGCTCTATCAGAGTAGAAAGCAGACAAAAGAGCCTACCTCCCCAAAACAGGCCTGCAGGTTGGGAACGCTTCTCCTACCCATCATGGGTCTTCTGTGCTGATCCCAAGAGTTATTTACTCAAGAACCCAAAGGGGTTATGTTCAGAAGTTTACATGTACCCATTTTGCGAAAAACTTAGCAAACTCAATGCTTCTCAAAAACAAATCGGAACTGCTGGGTGCAGCACAATTGTACAATTGAGTCTTAATTCTACTCCTAAAATGCCAGATATCTAAAGTCAGGCTTTCTCTTGAATTAGAGTGAGGAATGTCAGCACATTATATGATTTTTTTCAGATGAATTCAGAGCTAGGTGGTCTCAAGAGAATAAGTACTTGAATGCAAACAGAACATAAAAAAGGGCCTTATTTTTGGTACTATCTAGTCCCTTCAAAAAAACCACTGAAGCCCACCATCCAGATTTCTTTCTGCCTCACACTTCCAAAATGCACCTTTGCAGCATGACCTAGCAGGTGTGAATTTACCTCTCTCCTGCATACTGCAATATACTTTACAGGTATCATCATAGCACAGAACCAATGGCTACCACTTTCACTGTTAGAGTTAACAGCTGTACTGGATGCTACCACACAAGCACTCACCATTCTCAACTAGAGTGCCAAATACACATAAACACAACCAAAAAAAGTAGAAAGATATGGCATGACAGCAGAAGATTACAGAAGCAAAGAATTAGGGAGAATTTTTTTTTAACACAGAAGGTCTTCTGCAATATACAATTCGGAAGTAATGTGACTAACGCAAGAAGCCAAGTAAAAAACATCTGCAGTATTATATATATGGCTAATCAAGCTGTGGGTAAGTGGCAAAGATGGGAATAAGATCAAGATAAAGACAGAATTTGCCATCAGCAGAGGATGTTGCAACACCATGAGAAAGGCAGCAGAAAGAAACCCTGAAGTGTCATGGTGATCAGAGGCCGTGTTTGGGGAACAAGAAAATGAAGCTACTGCTGAGTCAGACAGACTGAATTAAGAACCCAGAGAGTAAGTGGCCTGAGTAACATCCAGTGGGTGAAAAGGAGACACAGGGAGATTTTAGATCCCAGGCTTTCCTTTGGCTAGTGAATTTAAGATAGGTACTGAAGCATTTAAGACTACTTGTATTTGCATATGAGTATCCAGGTTAAGACATAGCTTCATACAGGTAGTTAAGGAGAAAAAATAGAACCCAAGTACAACCCTCAGAGTTTTCAGCCTGAAACATGTCTCAGCATGAAGTATGTCCCATCAAAATCCAACAGGAAGATTTACTAGTCACGAGGAAGAACAATCTTCAAAACTCCAATCTAATCCAAGGACTACCAACCAAGTGTTGAGAAAGCCAAGAGGAGACAGAATTTTAAAGCAACGTCCAGAGCCAGCAGCCAAACCGAGTTAAAGTACATGAGATACCAGTTACACCAGCAATGCTGTGCTGGCTCAAGAGGTGGCTTCCATGTGTAGGTGCTCCAAACTCTTGCAATGTCCACAGCCAGGACAAATTGTTTCATCGCAAGTAGCACATGCGGATAAAACAGGTATCCACTGCTACTCCAGCATTTGGTTTAAATCAGTTCCACTTCAAGTCAAGAGAGGAAATAAGACAGAAAAGTAAAAATAGTTTTTATACAGAGATGCACACAAATCGTTGGCATTCCCTCTTAAAAAGCAAGCAATTCTTTTGATTTAGTTTCCTTTTAACCTGGTTCTAACATGCAGTTTTGTGCTGCAAAACATTGTTTTCTGTTTGCAGGCATTAAAAAATGAGCTTTCATATTTTCTACAATTAGAAATGGCCAATTTTTTTTTTCAGGTGAATACAAGGCATTTTGACTCATCCACACAAACAAGCAGGCCTAGATTTATAAAGTTTTTCAGATCATAGCATACTCAGGTATTTTTACCTGGATTTTTTTCTAAAAACAAGAACAAAAAAGGACCTACTATAAAAAAATCACATTTTAAAAAATTAATATTTATTAAAATAAAAAACCTTTAATAATATAATTATTTAAATAACTATGGAATAGACATTTATTAAAACAAATAATTAAATAACCCCACAAATAAATATATGCCCCAGCATTTGGCCTGTTCCCCCTTTAACAGGTCATACCTTGTTTACTGCCTTTTCAGATCACTTAACGATTTCTGAAAATTGTGAGTTCAGCTGGTGGTTTAAAGTACTGGCAGACAGACACCTGATGTATGGAAAAGTCACCACTGCTTTCACCATTTACATTCATTAATTGTTTGACCTTTCCCTTAATGATTGGCAAGTTCACAAAATAAAATAAATCCATCCACTACCCTCCCCTCACCAATACACAAGGGGTTTTTTTTATTGCTTCTGGCCCTTAGTTTACCTTCTATAGTATATACAACTTCCAAGATTTTAATCTCTCAGTCACAACAGCAACTGCATCTCCTTGTCAAAGATTTCCTCCCTATGAGCATTTAAAAGATCCAAGAAAATTTAAGGTGCATCGTCATTCCACAGAACTGTTGCATTAGGATGTTAATTACAAACACCACTATGCACGAACACCTGAACTGTGGCTTGTTCCTCACAATGGTGTATATGACTATTCTTTTCAGTGGGACACATAATTATTTTTGGGTTTTTTAGCACAAAACCCAGCTAAAAAACCCTATAGTTCTGGAAGCCATGGAACTAGTTAAGATTGTACTGTGCAGAAAGTACAGAGGAGATCAATGACAAGCTCTGATACCTAACAAAGGTAAAGTTCAGATCATAGTTCCTCATGCAGTGAAAACAATTCCTGATCTTCTTTTTTTCCTTCTCATGTAGGTTCTGGTATATAAGAATAACTCAGCTTTTGTTACAGCCCCTTTCTCTGCGGCAACAGTTTGACCTCAATCTTTCATTAAGCTCACAGGAATGCAACAGCTTTGAATCAACTATCTCTGCTAAATTAGCTATTACTGCTAAGTTAGCTGAAGTCAGATCAGTGATTTTTAAAGTTATCTGGGGAAGAACAAATACAGTTCCTGAAGGAATGAAATGTGTGTAATCTGTGCAAAATACTGGGGGTTTTTTTAATGCTAAATTACCAGCAGTTTAAATTACAACAAAAGGATTACATAAATGAACTTTTCAAATAGCTTTCATTTATTATTTTGATCTGCAGAGAGTCAACTACAGAAAAACTTGGAATATACATTGTTATAATTTTTAAACAGTTTCAATAATGATAAGGTACAGAAAAATCTGGTTCACAAGTATTTCAGTTTTTTCTTTTTAAATGAAAGAATGGTTTTCATCATACTTTTAAAATTCTTCAGGGACATGATTACTGATGTGGCACTTTAAGGTCATTTATTTTAAAACCTCATCCTAAAAACCACTTTCATCTAACTACATTCCCTTTAAAAGTCTCTATTGTTTTATCTCCTGGATTCAGAGTATATACAACCATAGCTCAGGGTACACAGAATGTACTGCTGTTTGTATGCATAAATCAAGGCATTAGAAAAGACTGTGTAGCTGCCTATCCACACAGGACACAAACAGTACCATCCCAGTGTAAGCACAACACGAATAAACAGCACTGAGAGGCAAAAGGGAATACTCACCAGGATCTTTAGTGGGAAATCACCATCACACCCTGCAACACCTACCTTTCCACAAGGAAGGCTAGTTCTGATAAAGAACCCAAGGCTGCACTGACTGTACCAATAGCATTCAGCTAAATCCAGCAGTACCCTGAGTACACAACACAGTCATTTTACACCTTGTCACGGTTCAGCCCCAAGAAGCGTCTGAGCACCCCTCGCTTTCCTCCCCTGGGAACAGAAACACACCAAGGCCTGCAGGTTGGGATGAGGACAGTTACTGACAGCACAGCCAAGAGAGGAACAGTAGAGCCCACAGCAGATTTCACATGCAGTGCTGACATGGAGCACTTTACCAGTAACACTGGGCACTGCACCAATGCAATGACCAACCCGACTCCTGACCACATGTGGACTGTCCCGAAGTCACGAGGGACCCATCCTTCCCCAACCAGCCCCTTTTACAATGTCATGTGCTGTGGAAAACAGCCCATGCTGTCTGCTTGGGAAGTTACCTTTGGCCTGGCTGGCATCAAGACATGCCTGTGGTGCAGGTTCAGTGCTTCAGAACTGTGGGGTCCATTTCAACACTATGCACACCACAAAAATTACAGGCAAGGCATGGTCTGTTCCTGAGTTCTCCTTGGGAAACAGGCAAGACAGGTTAAAGAAGGTCCTACCAAGTCGTCATTCAGTCCAGAAGCTGTTCTGTCAAGTCTAAAACTAGAGTTTCACATGCTATTGAAGCATCCCCACACTGCCAAAAAGACAGTTCTTGGCCGAGTTTCCTAATGACCACTTCAGGAGCAAATTTTTAACTTGTTATATTTATCTTTATGAAGCATGCCACCTATGAAAAAGGGGAATCAATTTACTAGTTTAACAAAATGTTTCCACTGAAAGAATGTAGTTCGCAAGTTTACTAAAGAACATGGCAGTTTTCTGCCCAAGACACAGCACACCTTTCTACACTCTTCAGCTGTTTAAAGAGAAGAATTAGCAGCAAGACTATATTGTCCTGATGAAGTTTCTTCCACCTCTGAACAGAGCCTGACCCTGAGCACGAATAGTTTCAGATACTTCTAGATCACTAACCTTAAGGCTAAGACCAAGACACAAGTCCCTTATTCCACAGGCAGCTGCAGCCATTTTGAAATCAAATTAAGTAACCAGCCATTTCTCTCTTTCAATATGAATGTTAAAACTGCCATCGGTGAGATTACCAGTGTGGTGCATCTGAACTATGCTTTAACTACTTGGCAGTCAAAATGCGTATGACACCAGTTACAGGTGTAGACTAATTGTATCTCACCATAAACATGATTCAATAATTATTTAATTAAAAACAGGGCATTTCTCTATATACACAGACAACTTTAGTAGATGACTGCTGATCTCAACAAGCATGTAAAACATTGCAATATAAAATTAAAATCTAGCAAGCTGTTTCATATTTTCAAATAAAAACATTATGCAACTCTTAAACCATTGGAGTTACTGCACAAAAGAATTCATACCTCAGTATTTTCTAACGCCTTCACGAATAATAAATAGAGCCTAGAGTCCCTGACAACACCAGCATGGATGTCTGTGCATCTTACTTCTAGGGAGAAGGAACTCTGTAGTTATTCTAGGATTTTACTCTGAGGGCTGGACAACACTGTTCTTAAAATCACCCGCAAAAACACCTCCCCCAAAAAACCCCACTCAGTTTCACACACACATATTCACTGCTAAGGAAAAAAAAGTAGCAACTCAAGTAAACTAGCTCTCTATGTAAAATCTTCAAGTGGTGAATGCACTCCGTTTAAGCATCCAAAGCAAAGCCTTTAAGTGTTAAACTATCTTAAACCCATGACTTCATCAACTGTCTTACAAATTTTTTATAAAAAGCCTTTAGTTTACTGGACCATGAAGCTTCAGAGCACTCTGGGAAGCTGCCCTAGTCAAAATGCTCCCTATTACCTACAGACTTCCCAAGGACGATCTACAGGTGTTGAAATAAAGGACCAACCAGGAGATTACTGAAGTTTATCACAAATTAAGACAATTCTCTCAAGCTCACAGCAAACATAAATTACTGAACAGCACATTATTGCTATGCCTCTTATTAGAGAAGACTTTTACTCTACTAATCTATAAACACATACAAAAAAATAACCTTAGTCTAAAATTAGTGTAGACCTTCAGGGAAGAACAGTATTGCTCCTACCCCAAAGAAGGGACTCATTACAGCATTTTCCAGGGAGGCAGAGGCTCAAATTAACCTCACTGGGCTTACAGAACTGAAGCTAGGTCCCCCAAGCGCAGGTGAGCTTGTCAATGTAACACCATTCAAGCAACTTGTGGGGGTTCACCCTAAAAAAAGGGAAAGCCATATACAGTTCCCTGTAAGTGCCCTCCAGGATGACACCATCCTCCAGATTACAAGCCAGATGCCCCACAGGCATTCCAAGAGGGACATGCAAATCACAGTGGTGTCTCACACCCATTTTGGTGGAATTTCTGCTTCAATCCCATTCCAAAATACTTAATTTTTCAACTTGCTGCAAAGCAGGGACTAGCCATGCTTCTGAATTTTGCTCAGAGCTACATGCCAGTACTTAACATAGAAGCACCTTTGTCCTTACCTGCCTAATAACTCTTATGTTACCACTTGTCCTCTGAGGCCTTGTCCAGTGAAAACATGCTTCTCCTTTTTATTTGTACAAAACCCAGAGTTACTGCTAGGAAAAGTTTTCTGATAAAATTATCCACCAAAGGGCAATGAATTCACACTTTGCTTCTCTTCAGATACCAAACATTCCACCATTTCAGGGTGGCCACACCTGCTACTTCATGAACATTCTCGTACTCCCCGCACAGTATTTATGAGAACGTAAACAAAATTGAGCGCACAGAAGGCAGCATTTGCAACATTATTGATGGTTTAGTTTAAAGATGTTTACCCTGAAAACTCGTAAGTCGGAGTATGAATCCATCATATGCTGTGTTGTATATCATCTTCCAATTATCTTTATTACACGTTTCCAACTCAGTCTAAAACTTAAATATTTATCGTGAAATATAACACGGCTGATTAAAGAGCTGACATGATCAGCACACCTGCTCAGATTTTAAAGTTTAAAAAGAAGGCCAACTGCAGGCAAAAGCTCAGTTTTTAACCCCAGAAGTATTTAGTTCTTGTTTCTTTTCTTCATTCCACATTGTTCAGTATTTTTTTAAAGCAGCAGTAAATAAGGACACTTCGCAAATATCACAGTAATATTTTTCAGGGGGATAAAAATATCCACTTGAAAGCATGTTTTGTACTTCCATGGCTCAATCATTAATAGGAAGTAGCCACTATCCCACCCCCTGCCCTCCCCCACCCCCCCAAAAAAAAAAACCCAAACAACAAACAAACCACAGTTCACTTCTGAAGATATTTTGCACGCACAGTTACTTCATTACACTGAATTCTCTATTTGTACATCAACCTGTTTAACATTCTCAGATTTTACCCTATGAATCTACAAGTCCCAAATTACAAAATATTTTAAAGCTTTGGACTAGTAAAGCATTGTCCAACACACATGCTTTGCTTCCAAATGTGTTAGCTTTATGACAACATGAAATTAGTGTAAGGAAAAAAAACCCCACTGAAACAAAACCACAGCAGAGCTCTCCAATTAGCTGTCTCCAAAGAACATGAAGGACATCCCCTAGAAAATGCTGCCCTTATTCTCGGCACTCTTCATGTGTGATGAGTACTTTTCTGTAAAAGATTTTTTTCGCCCTTTTAAAGTGCCTAAAGTCAGAATTCAAGAGAAAAACATCACAGCTCTTCAAGAGCTTATGGCCTCCACAGTATTGCTGTGAAAAATGACGATGTTGCCAGTTACTAGAGACATTCATAGCAGTTTAGTAAATATCCTTTCAAAATGCATGCTACATTTAAATGGGTTTGTCAACTGAAAATCATAAAATCGTGTGGTTTTGTATTGCACTTACAATCCTTGCTGAGGAGTGTGCTATCTTTCAAAGGCAAAGGACTAGGGGGAGAGCATTGGGAAGTTCATGACTCGTATTTGCATGTGTCAACACAAACAAGGTCCTCGTGGCACTACACTGAATTAACTACTGCATAAACTGGCCACGTACATCCTTCCATGTCACTGCATACAAAAGCCACAAGATAGAACTATGCTGGAAATTCAGAAGCCAATAGCCATATTCAGTCACATATAAAGATGGCATCAGCGCAATAAAAGCTTCTCAGACCTGTTTCCCCCCCACTTTCCTCTAATGCAGATCAGAAAAAACTTTAAACTTAGGTCTTTGGGAGGGGGGTGGCGCACAGTGTGGAAGCTTACATTGTGCTTCTTAAAGTTCCTGACTCACAGGTCCAAATTTCTGGCATAACAAGAAAACCACTTAGGATTACAGTAAAAGGCCAGTGATTGAGGGCATTGAAAGCCTATTAGATTAACATGAACCAAGGCTAAAAAGGCACTATCTGATTTATAAAAGAAAGAGTGGGAGGAGAATGGAAAGGGAAGTAGCGTGTCAAGCCCGTATCTTATTACATAAGCATACTTCCCTGTAAGATGGCAATTATTCTGCAGTTTTTCATAGCAAGCTAGGGGGACTGTGACAAAGCATTCCCAGGATGTGCTTATCACGACCTCAAAACAACTGCTTTAGTGGGTTTCCTCTTTTGTGTCTACAGATCTTAATACAACATTCAGAGGTCTCTGTCTCAGTCAAATAAGGTATCAGGAGGGCAGCATGAGTTGTTTCAATTAATTAAAAAAAAAACCACAACAAAAAACACACAAAACAAAACAGGGCACAGTTCATTTCTGCTGTAAATGGCTGCTTAACTACATCACATTTATTAAGCGAGGTTATCGGGCACGAGTTACCATGTTCTACTTGCCATGACTATCCACCATATTCTTGCAATAGGCTTAATTAGCAACAGATAGAAACTAACATATAAAATGCAGTAAGGAATCTCAACTTCCCTACCCACAGCAATCACCCGTTCTTGCAGTGCATGACATGCTATGTTAAAATCATATTACAGCAGATAAAACAAATTTTAGGACTGTAAAGCTGAACTTTTACTCTTCTCCTGAAACATGTATACAGATGTTGAGGTTGTTATCATACAATCATATGCTTTTTGCCACATTAGAAATTTGCTTACCTAGAAGATTTAAAAAACCCAAACAACTCCAACCCAAAAAGTCAAGCTTAAAAAAGAGGGAGACTAGGGACAGGAATCAACCAACACAATAAAATCTATTTACTTCATAAATCTGTGAAACTTTAAAGTGGCTGCAAGACATATACGAACCAAATTATACATTCACTAACTCAGATTTCGTCTCCAGAATTTATACACTAAAAAGCTGTCAGAATAGTTTCATCAAATAGAGGTAAAAATTAGCAATCAGTTTAGTCCACAGGTAGAAATCACCTGGCAACACTCTGCACAACTGCTTTCCTAGAAGCAAAGCAGAAGATTTACACAATTATCCAACAGCTCTTTCAAGCGAGAAAGATTCAAATACAAAATAACATAGAAACAGTTTCTGCCGAGTTGGTTTGTAAGTTTTGATTTTCACAAAAAAGCCCCAGCAATACTGAGGTAAATTCAAAGGAACAAAAATTGTAGTTAGCTGAACAAAGACAAGCCCAGTTAGTGCAAAGGTCCCTTTAGAGGAGACAGCATTAAAACAACTGACTTCTTCACTACATGACAAACACTGTAATTTCTTCATAACGAAAAATAAGAGCTGAATGACAGGGAATATACCCTCCTAACAATTAATAACCTGTAAGTCTGAAATCTAATTGGCATCTATCAATAAGATAAGCTTTGGATTTAGCATTCAGTATGAACAATACAAGATATTTAATCTTTTCAAACCTGTTAACACTTCACAAAAAAAATTGTCTTGTAAGGATCCAATGTCCCATGCTTGGTCTTAATCCAAACTGTAATTTCTAGAACGGCTTAAAAAAATAGGCCAGTCTTTGAGTTACCTGACAAAGAAAAGGAAACAATGTGCTACTTAAAGATGTGACACAACTGAAAGATAGTCTGAAGTTCAGAAGGAGCTAGTGCTCAGTAGGAAAAACTCAATGAATTTGAAAATGCACTTACAAGTAGCTGCATATTTGAAATACTCCTTTCTACACTAAGATCAAAAGGAATTACTTGCACAGGTTGAGCAGTTGCTTGTGACAGCATTTGTAAAAGGACACCTGATGCTTTACAGAGCTCACAGACTGGGTATTCAACAACTTCATGAGATGCCTCATTAGCACTGTTCTCAGATCCTGCTTGTTTTCTTCATCCTTCATATTGTATCTACTTGCCAGAGGCCAGAACAGACGCTTCATCTACTGTCAACGTGTTGAAAGGGAAATCAAGATTTCTAGCTCCTGCAAGTCGAACTCACAGATCATTCTACCTATCAACACTATACTACTTAGCTAGTGGTCTTCTGTGATGGCACCCATGCCTACAGTGAAACAGGCTTAGTTTGATGCCTCCTACATTCAGACAATGGAATATATGGCCAAAGTACAATTAACGATTTGTATTGTCCATAACAGCTCAGAAGAGACATTTCACAAGAACTACTAATTTTTTAAAAAAAGTTAGGAACTCCAAATTTATTCTGTGTTGTTTTGACAGCAGGGGCACAAGGAAAAGTTAATGAATGGTCTGTGTTCACCTTGTCTTGCAAAAGGAAGTTCTTCTCGTCTTATAAAAACCAAGACCACTGAAAACCACCAAGAATAATACACAGTTTGTTTATTCCAGTCATGCCTCCAACTTTCAGCAAGATTTCAAGCTCCTCTCAGACATATCTTAGATTAAGCCAGTAACATACAAAGCTGTAAGGATAAAATAAACACACACATTATTTTGCAGACCAAACACAAAGGCCTCAATGTTGTCTTGTTTCCTGTAACATCTTGCCAAAGCAAATACCTTTTAACTACAATCAGCCATTGCAACCGCAGAATGTATTCCACATCATAGCCACCCCAAGAAAAAGCAGCTTAAGTTCTGCTTCTCCCCACAGTTTGTTCCCTTCATGAACTATGAATTTCTGTCCCCCCAGACATCACAGTGCAAAACAAATCAGAGCAGTGGAGAAATCTGCGCTACATTGTAAAGTAAGTTTGCTTGCTTAAAAAAAAACAAAACAAACCACTCTAAAAAAACCCAAACACCTGTATGGATTACTTCAATCAAACAGAGCTTACAGCACAGCCTAACAGCTATGGTGATGTGGGAGCTACGAACTCCAATGAGATCTCCTGCAAATCCAGTTTTATAAAATATTGTCAACTGCCTTTATGCTGTTTACTCTAAAGACGAGCTTTGCACTAACTGTGCATGTCTTCTCCATTGCATACTGTGAGACTGCAGAAATGAAAACCACTGATGAAAGAGGAAAATGGAAAGAAAGGGAAGAGAGTATTGCAACTTGACTGCAAAACCCGTATTTCTTCTTTAGTGAAACTAACTATTTGAAAGAAATTTGGTAATTCTATCAGCTCAGAGCTTCAGGGCCATTCACTCAGATCTCCGAAACAACATAAGGAAACTATCTGTACCAAAAATGATTTTAAAAAACCCTTCAAGCTGTGTGGTACAGTAGATCCATGATGAAAGAGATACACCTAGACAGAAGCACCCATCTTAAGAAGCTCATGATAAAGATATGGCAAGGGAAAACAGTGGGCTGAAATCACATGAAGGTACTAACAACCTGCAGCACTGCAAGACAGAAGATGCACAGTTGTTTGTTGGGGATTTTCTTCTCCTGTCCTTTACAAGGTTTTCATCTCGTATGTTCGCACACTTTGGCCAAACTGCTACAGCTTATCAAGCTTCAAGAAGCTGAGAGTCAAGAGACAGCAAGCAGAAAAAAGTACAGCAAAGTCACATAAAGAAGCAAGAGAATAGTGTGATTGCCTGAAGAAACAAAGAGGAAGGCACAGTTACAACACCACTAAGGAACAACACATAAACAAGAATTCTGGTTGTAATGATAAAGAACAAGTGCAGGTGACAGAAGATAATACACTAGGGGATGTTAAAGAACTTCATGTCACATGGAATAGAACCAAAACGAAAAAAAAAAGAAAAAAATATGGTGGAAAGAAGTATTCTAAGTACTTCAAGAGGAAAAACAGCAGTGGAACGTCAGAGAAGAATGAGCACACATGAAAGAATGGCTGGCATGGCTGTATTAAATTTAAGTTAACATTACTTTTAGCAGTTCAAGTTAAAAAGATGGTAGAATAAGAGGAAAGCTAACAAAAGGAGGCAAAAAACCTGGCAAGTATGAGCACAGGTAGCAGTAGAGAAGAAATAATAACCAGAGAGTAGAAAGCAGTGAAGAGAAACAAGAGGACAGTGTTACAGAAGCCCTGGGAGAATAAGAGACATCAAGTTGTAGAGGATTACAGACAGTATCAAAAGCAGCAGAGGGTAAGGAGGGGACTCCTTGCAGCTTGGCCAGTAAAGAATTTAACGAAGGCAATTTCAGCAGAGCACAGAAACTGGATTGGAAGGAATTTAATATGAAAGAGACAATGTACAACAAAAACCACAAATGGAAAAGAGGGAAGCTGACTAGAGTTGCCTGCCAGTTATAAGGAAGGAGGACAGTAACTCAAAATAAAACTAGGGAGGGAAGAAGATGTCAGCAAGAGGTAAAACCCAAAAATTTGGGAGTTAAAACAGGAAAAAATTGAATGAATGGGGCTTTGGGATCAGGCCGAGCAGTCAAATGCAGAAAAAGCAGAGAGCAAACATGAGAATCCAGCATTAAGTAGCAGGCAAGAGTGCTGAGGAAAGGTAAACATGCCAATTCTAATCAGATTTTCACTGGAAACCTTTAGATTCTGCAGGAGAAGAGATAGGAAAAGGAAAATGCCTAAGGCAGAGCTCTAGACAGCCTGCAAAACAAAGGAACTGGGAAATACACTGAGGGGGGAACCATCATGAGTATGAAATAAGAGTTAAGAAGATGACGTCAAAAAAAGTCTGCCTGGTTCAACAGCCAGTCATAGGGAGCTGCACTATCATAAATGAGACAAGGAGGTGGGAGGCTGCAGTCATGAGAAAGGGACTTGGAGATGCAGTAATCAGATAAAATGGCTGGCAAAATCAAAACAGAAGTAATCACTTTTCACAGAAACAGAAATGAGGATTAGCAGATGAAGATCAAATAGGCTACAGAGCTAAATAATAAACTCAATGAGAAATCAGCTTGAAAAACAAACTCATATAGAATGAGGATGAAGAGTCATAATAAGAGGAGAGACTGTATGTCAAAGACTAAGACGAAGCTACATAGGGAGAAACAAGAAGTGAGGCAACGTAAAGGAACATCTGATGGACTCCTGCTCAAGAAAAGCTTAAAAGGAAATAACAGAGAGAGAAATATAAAGACAATGTTAGACAAGGAACACAACATTTATTGTTACCGGTGAGAGGCTAGGACAGACATAAGGCACTAATGCAATGCTGTATTGTTGGTAGTAAGTTTTCTGCAATCGATATATCAGACAAAACTGTTGCTGATAAAACATTCAGCAAGTACCCTTTGATTTGGATTTCCTGAGGATGCACACAATTGCTCATGGCTAAGGAATTAAATAAACAACCATTTTTTATACATCAGTTACAATATGGGATACAAAGCTCAATTATTGTTCCACATCTTGGCATACATAAGGAAAGCAAATGAAAGGTTCAGTAGCATACTATTATCATCATGTGCCCTGACAGTGGAACACAAAATTGCACTGAAAAACAAAATCAGTTGGTTGAAAACTATGAACAAGCCAGATATTTTAACCTCCTCATCCTCTATTTCTTCTGCTTTTGGTCTCATAAATAAGCCTGCATTTTCATTTAAGAGAAGAACATAACAGCAAACAGCAATACAGAGCTAGAAAGGGCCCAACAGACACTAAAGAAAAGCATATTTTTAGGAATCACTGAAAATAAACTTGGAAAAGACTTTGAAACCTGCCTTCAAAACATCAACTTCACTCTCAGTGCTCTAAGTCTTGATCAGTTTTCCCTAAGCCCTTCCTGACAGTGTTTATCTAACATGGCTTTTAGCAAACCTCAAACAATACACATTCCACAATCTCCTCTGGCAGTCTACTGCAATGACTGAACAATTTAAAAATCTTCCCTAACATTTGGCATTTATCTCCCTCTCTGAAATTCAAACCATTTCTTCATGCACCATAAGGCTGATTGCCTTCCTCTTTGCAGCAAAATTTGCTGTATGGAAAGGATGTTCCCTATTGCAACTGGACAGCTCTCTGCAGTGTTTTGCATTGGAAGGACGGAAACCTTATATTAAAAAAAAAGTCTGCCTGAACAGATGAGCTACAAAAACTCATCTCTGTGATGAGTCATCTGGGACAGCAGAGACGGACTTTCCCACATAAGCAGTCTGCTGGAAGCTGGATTCAGCCACCGCAAGTGACACAGCCAAAGGAAACTAGCATTTACAAGCAAGCAAGGCACAGCCATAGTGTTAGTCATGATCCCTTGTCCTACAGCCTTCAGCAAGAAACCAAGCGAAAAACAGCATAGCCCTGATCGTGTTGTTCAAAGGGAAAGTTAAAATCGGAAGCAGAGCCGCAAACTGGAGCGCTGGGTGGAGCTCCTGATTGTGCCTTGCTTGGCAGCAGCACTCTGGAGGAAAAAAAAGGAGTCAGTAAGGGCAAAGGAGAGCATGGGGGGAGGGGAAAGAAAGAGAAAACCGAGCTGGGAAATGAAAGATGTGCATGGAGTCACTGACACAAAGGAAAAAGAATGCAGGCAGGCACTTGAACCCTTGGCCCTGGAGTGGGGAAGAAGGTTGGCATTAGGACTGTCTGCTTTTCCAGAGGCAGTGGACCCGGGGGGTGGGAGAGGGACAGGGACTGGTCGCATCAAGTTTCTTCCCAAGAGATGACTCCTCTCCCCTGGGTGGGGCAGTAGGGGCCCCCAAAGGAAATGCTGCAGGGGAGTGCAGAGCTATATAGGGGAGTACAAGTGCGTGCAGCAGAGGGGAGGAGGGAGTATGGAGCCAGAGGACAGGGGTGCAAGGTAGTATGGGGATGGCAGGGCAAGACTGGAGACACACAGCTGCAGCCGTGGCAGGGGACTAGAGCAGGGTTAAGTCAAAGACTGCAAAGCAATACTAGAGTTGCAGAAAGAAGGGACACGATGATGCTGATCCACAGGGGAACAGTGGGCAGACCAATGCAGAGGTAGAAGTGCACTGCACGGTGGCAGCAGAGCTGGGGCTGGGGGGGGGGGGGGGCACAAATAAAAGGGTGCATAACCATAAGGGGGAAAGTGGAGACCTACAGGGGAAAACAAAATGATGCACCATGATATGCATCAGGGCTGGGTGTGGGGGTGTAAAGGGGTTTGTAGCCATGGGAGAGCAGGACTATAGGAGGGGAGAGTAATGGGTTCACAGCGACGGGAAGGCTGAGCTGCTGGCAGGGCGAGGGGGGAAGGGAAAGCATAGTATTCACAGCCACGGGAGAGTCTAGTTATGGGGGTTCAAGTGGGTGTTCGTTCAGCCATGGGAGAGCAGAGCTACAGGTGTAACGAGGGGATACAGAGCCCTAGGAGAGCAGGAATACAATGGTGGGAAGGAGCAAAGTGGAGTACGGCCATAGGAAAGGAGGGCTACGGGGGATAAATGGGAATGCACGACCACCGGAGAGCACGGCCACGGGGAGAATAAGCGGCTGCACAGCCATGGGACAGTACAGGGGGAGAAGCTGGGGAGGGGTCCTACAGCCGTGGGGGCCAGTGGGGCCGGCCCACAGGCGGGATACAAGGCCCGGCGGGGGGGCCACGGGGGACAGCACGGCCCGAGAAGAGGGGAAGAGGGGAGGGGAGGAGACGGGCAGCAGGGCCCAGCGGCGGGCGCGGGCCGCTCACCTGCGCGGCGGAGCTGCAGCAGCCCATGGCGCCCGCGAGTCTCTGTCCTGGCGGTGCCTGCTAGGCGCCAGCCGGCGGCGGGCAGGCTCTGGGCATCCACCCGCCGCGACGGCCCGCCCCGGGCGGCGGTAAGGTGAGAGGCGACGCGAAAGACCGCCGGAGGACCTCCGGGCCCGATCAGGCGAGCGCGGCAGCAGCACCAGCCCCACCGCGGCGCCCCCTCATCCTCCCCCCGCGGCGGCGGCGGCGGCCGCGACTGAGGGGAAAGGGCGGAGCCTGCAGCAGGCGGGGCCCTTGGGGTGGGGCCAGGGCACTGCAGCGCGGGGGGTACCTGCCCGGCCGGGCGGCTCCGCCCCCGCTTCCGCCCCGCCCCGCGCGCCGCGGGACGCTTCCGGTGGCGCGATCGCCTTCGCCCGGTTGCCGCGGCGACGGCGGGGCTGGTAGTGGGTGGCTGGTGGCGGGTCCGGCCCGGCCCGGCCCAGGCCCCGCCCCACCCCGCGGACGTGGCTGTCGCCTTTCGGGAGCCGGGCACGGTTAGGCGCTCCTCCCTCTCCTTCTTCTCGAGCCCGGTGATGAGCGGGCGCTGCCCGTTGAGGGGCAGCATGAGGGATAGCCCCGGGGCAGGGCGGTTTCCAGGTACTTGTCGCTGCCGGAAAGGGAGGACAGGGCCGCCGTGGTGCGGGTACTTGCAGCCGTGAGAGGGAACTCTGAGGTGCCTTCCGTTGCCGATGGGAGATGCTCGAGAATCCCGCAGCCTGGGAGGTCTCTGACTTCCACTGCCTTCGGTGTGCTTATCCTCTCCACTGGACTAGCTGTTATTACCGGGATAACGGTGAGATCAGCCTGTCGTCTGAAATGGCACCCTGGGTGTCGGCCTGTCCCCTGGCTTCGCAATTGATTGCTGTGCTTTAGCAGCTGACTTTGTCGAGCTTTGTCACCTTTCCAGGGGCAGCAGTGCAGGTGTCGTTCTTTGGAGGTGTGTGCCTCAGCAACCGCAACAGTTGATTTCATGAGCTGTGTCAGGGATGACTTTTGCTGCGTAGTTAACTGATGCAAATTCAGCCTCTGAACTGTAGGCCAGGCCATGTTCTTACGCCATGCAGGTAGCCTGAAAGCTTCTGGCCCAGTGAAGTAACTACCCGTCTGCATTGTGTAGGCATTAATGGCAGCAAAAGTGACAGCTTTTCTCAGAATGAAAACTGGCTGCCCAGCTAAGGTTAAGTTTACTGGCCCAGCAGGTGTGTTTGAACACGGTCAAAATTTACTAAGTCAAAAGTTTGAGTCAAAATATATTTTTGCTGAATTTTAACTGTAAAGCAGGGCTAATTCAATCAGTGTCATAGAATATTCATGTTAAGAAATAAGACTGCAATGACTTGAGTTTACAATGATCCTTTGACAGGCAGAATGAGGCAGAAGAAGCCTTGTGACTAAAGAGGGAGTCTCATTAGGCTTCCAAAATAGAACAAAAACTGGCATGTGGGTGAATTGCGAATCATCCTTTTATAGTTCTTCTCTGTTTAATGGCAAGTAACATCACTTGTTGCAATTTTCATATTTTCTAACACCTGGTTAAAACACCTTTTAACCACTTAGATGTACATTGTCATTATTTCTTATTGTTCCACCTCTATCGAAGTGTTTCTGTTGTATTCAAAGGTGTTACTGTTAGCTGGTTTTTTTATAGAATCATAGAATGGTCTGGGTTGGAAGAGACCCCAAGGATCATAGAGCTCCAGTCCCCCTGCCACAGGCAGGGCCAACAACTTCCAGGCCCAGGGCCCCATCCAACCTGGCCTTGAACGCTTCCAGGGATGGGGCATTCACCACCTCTCTGGGCAGCCTGTTCCAGCACCTCACCACTCTTTCTGTAAAAAACTTCCAGCTAATATCTAATCTAAACCTTCCTTCCTTTAGTTTTAATCCATTCCCCCTTGTCCTGCCATTGTCTACCCTTTTAAAAAGTTGATTCCCCTCCTGTTTGAATGCTTCCTTTAGGGACTGGAAGGCTGCAATGAGGTCCCCCTGCAGCCTTCTCTTCTCCAGGCTGACCCAGCCCAGCTCCTTCAGCCTCTCTTCGTAGGGGAGGTTTCTCCAGCCCTCTAATCATCTTTGTGGCCCTCCTCTGGACCCTCTCCAACAGTTCCACATCTTTCTTGTATTGGGGGTCCCAGATCTGGACACAGGACTCCAGATGGGGCCTCACAAGGGCAGAGTAGAGAGGGACAATCCCCTCCCTGTCCCTGCTGGCCACCCCTCTTCTAATGGAGCCCAGGATACCACTGGCCTTGCGAGCTGCAAGAGCACACTGCTGGCTCATGTTAAGTTTCTCATCCACTAGAATCCCCAAGTCCTTCTCAGCAGGGCTACTCTCAAGAAGCTCTTCTCCCAGTCTGTATCTATGTCTGGGATCCTTCCAGCCCAAGTGCAACACCTTACACTTGGCAGTGTTGAACCTCATTCGGTTCACCCGGGCCCATCTCTCCAGCCTGTCAAGATCCCTCTGGATGGCTTCCTTTCCTTCTAGGGTGTCAACCACACCACTCAGCTTGGTGTCACCCGCAAACTTGCTGAGGGTGCACTCAATTCCATCACTGATGTCATTGATAAAGATGTTAAAGAGAATCGGTCCCAAGACAGACCCCTGGGGGACACCGCTTGTCACCGGCCTCCACCTGGACATAGACCCATTGACCACCACCCTTCATCTACGTTCTGTCAACCAGTTCTGTCAACCAATTCATTTGCAGGAACGCTCTCTAGGCAGCATGTTTCCTTTGTAATCGACACAGGAATAGATAACAAGAAATATGTAGTCAATTCTTTTGTTACTTTGGACATGTCACTTCATTTTCTTTGTTCCTTAGTTTTACGATTTAGAAAATTTACTTTTGACCCAGTGTTTGTCTTATTCATTTGCTTGGGTAACAACAGCATGATGTCTCTGCCATAGATGCCATTTAGTCAGTCTGTTAAATAGACCAAATTAATTTTAAAAAAATATTTCTTGTGTTTTATTTAGGACCTCAAAGTGTTGTCATAGTAATTAAATACTGCCTCCTACTTTTTGCATGCAGACTAAACATGTTCGGTGTGGTTATCAGAAGATTGTAACGGACTAAAACATGGTCTCTGTCCACCAGAAACCTAAAACCAGGAAAGGGCAATCAAGCCAATAATCAAATGAGTTGTGCAGCTTTGTCTGGGGAACGGTATCTTTAGCTTTACAGTGATTAAAGTCCTTCATGGGCCGGGGAAGCCATTATGGGAAAGCTAGTACAGCATACCAGCTGTATCGTAGGTAACTGGGGTTTAGTCTGTTTGTGACAACTGTTGGAAGTATTTAGACAGATCTGAGTGTTAGAAGTAATCACCAGAGTAATTACCCTTATCTCCAGACCAGCATTTTTTTACAGGGACGCTGTAACAGCAGCAGAAGTAGATGTCTGTCTTTCATTAATTTAACTGATTTTTTTGGTCAGTCACACAAAGGAGAAGAAAAGTTAAGAGGTTCTTGCTTATTCAGATTGCACCTAATTTTGTATTTATCCAGGTTATTATTTTTGGAAGAAACTGGAAGGGATTGAAATGGGAATTGCTGAATCTCAACTTGGTAATACAGAAGTTGATCTTTAAGCATATGCCTAAGTGCATTTTTTGAATTGTGCTTTATGGATTCCTTTCTGAAGCTGATTCTAATCTGCTATAAGGCATGGTTACATCACAAGCTGTTAAAGCACAAATCTGACCGCCCAGATTTAGTGGCAATAAGAACATAGCTTTTTTTCTGTAACAGATTTGAGTCTGCCCTTCTCCCCTCAACCAAGAAGGCTGAGCTTTATATTTTCATTTCATTGCTAGACTCAGAATGACAGGTTAGAGTTTTTGAAGTACCATCTGATACCAAGAAAGGGAGACAGCAACAGACAGAAGGCCCAAAAATGACAAAAAATGCCTTTAGTACTTGGGTTGTGTAAATTGTAGGTTGCATCCAACCTGCTTCCACTCTTGGAATTGTGGGGAGGACAAAAAAGAAGGTACGAAAATATTCCAGAAAGCACGAATTGTGTGATAATATTTACCTTTTATCATGAGGTATAAGATTCTGACCTTAGGCACTTGTATTTAAACAGCTTTTTCAGTATACAAACCAATCTATAGCTTCTGTTCCATATTGATTGAGAAAAATACCTTTAAAATAGCAGTAGGTGAAATCCAGGCCCTTTTGGATATGATCTTAAATATGAGTTTTAGGATGGAGTTTTCAGACAAGCTCAGTTCTGGGCTACCTGCTCAATCAAGAGGTCTAAACCTGGTCTTGCTGTTAATGAAGAGTTGCACCATGCAGACTAAAAATTGAGTATTGCACCAACAAGGCATTGTGGCAGTCTGTGTATTTGTCTCCCTCTTCTAATAGACAAATTCAGCTTATTATCATTCTGCTGACTTCTTCCACCTACCTACCAGTAAGTCTGCACCTGTGAATGCTTGGCAACCACTTGGCATTTTTTTTAACAAACCTCACCCTGTGTTCTTAACCTCAGTATTCTGTATTTTGCAGTTTGTTTGTTTTTTTAAAATGAAAAATTTGTTTAAATACAGAATCAGATATATTGTGTCATAATGCACCCCATGAACAAATAAACTGTGAACTTCCATACACGTGTGTCACTGCAGTATTCAGAGTGATTCTGCTGATTTCAGTAGGAGAGCAGCGGAAGCACAATGTGAGAAAGCATTCCAGCAAACACATGGCAAGTGGGATGTCAGCCCATCTCTGAGCTCTGTGGGTATAAAGCCCAGTGATCCTCTCACTTGTCTTGTGTGTATCAGAGTCCACCTGAAACTGATGGTGTTCCTGAAAAGTTCAGACATGACATTGCACTTGTTTACTTCTGGAGAACTACAGCATGGGTGCTCTTAGCAAATCACACAGGACGTCAGTTAGAAAGCAGACAACCGAACCTGTACCTGTATTGCAAACTCCAGCATTTACCCTGCAGGTCCTGTCAGTTACAGATTCTACTTGGTCACGGCAAACGCGTCCGAGCAAACTAGAACGGCAGGATTCACACAGACTTTTTCATCTCTGACGAAGTTGCATACTGCTCAACAAGTCTGAGCTCTCACAAGTTAGAGCTAAGATTTTCTTCTTGCTACCTGTCTGACCACAAAGAGCAGGTCAAGTCAGTGAACTTACTGGGAAAGTCAGAAAACCTCTGTGGTTCTACTTTGTGCTGTAGCCCCATAAATCAGTCACAATGGGTCTGTTTCAATTTAAAAACTAGAGACTGCAAGGAAAGAGAAAGCAGCAGAGTTTTCTGAATGGAGGGCAAAGTCTTCTTTCTTCACTTCTGAATCAAGATTTTAGTCCATTGTATTCTAACACATGTAACTTTTTATTGAGAGGACAGAGGTGTACATTAGTGGCAATCAATGTTCAATTAGAAGAAGATTATTTCAGTGTGTTGGCAAAATGCCTTTCTAAGTGTATGCTTTCTGCCTACAGTACGCTATTCATGCCATAATGAAAATAAAGTAGACATTCTTTCTAGATAAAAACATGTTGCTTTGCACTAATACCTGTTGGACTTAATTCTGGTGTGGGACACCTGTCCATGAAGAGCTGTTTCTGTAGATCATTTCACACAAGTGAAAGACCCATCACACATTTACACCCTTATCAACTTAAAGCCAGAACTGTGCTAGCAATCTGCAGCTGAAATGTTCCATATCCAATATCCAACCCCCTGTGAAATCCACTCTTCCCAAAATGTTCTTTAAAATAGCTGAGACAGTGCTGTTGTGTAGGGGTGGGGTGCCCAACTGATGTCACAGTAGCTACCAGGAAAATGTAATTTGTGTCAGCTCTGTAAGAAAGTTTTGTGTTGCCCAAAAGAGGCACAGAAAGCCAAGTGCAATCCTTTCTGAAGAGACAGTATCATCATAATACATGATTAGCCATTATGATCTTCTGTCATTTCACTCTGGGAAAATTATGGCACTCACTCGGAGGATGTAAGGCTACAGATGGAGCACTGCCTGCCACAAATCTTTTGTAAGGCTGCTGCAGTAAATCTCCTGGAGAAAAGTCATTGCCTAAAAAAAACTACACTGAAGGGACCTGCCATTTGTTTTCTTAGGGAAGCAGGGCTGTGGAGGGAGGCCCTGTTCCATTCTACACTCTTTAATGTCATGCAAGAAAGCATTCATCAAAGATTCAGCTTTTTCTCGGAGCAAGACAAGAAAGAAGACAGGGCAATATTCAATGTGTTGTGTGGCTCTGGCTTTCTCTATAGTTTTTTGTATGAGAGAAGGTGTAGAGACCTAACTCTCCAGAGGCTGATGTTAGCTGTGATGAATTTTATAGTTCAGTGATAGTAAGGGACACCTAGAGGTTCCTAGATTGGCACAGCTCTGGACTATTGGTTGTGGAGAACATCTACAGTGAGCTCAGAATTGGCATTCAACTCAGGTGCAGAGTTAGGACCAAGCAGTGCTTTATCATTGGCATAAATAGTGCATGAATGAGGGTTTATGGTAAGTGAATAGACACTGATAGATCTCTCAATATTGATGGGTATCCTGGGGGTAAGTCCTTGAAAGCACTCTGTTGAAACTTTGAGACTAAGTTATACCAGCAAGGTGGATAGAGAGATGGGATTGTCACAGGGCTCATCATAATTCAGTTCTGTACTGCAGTTGGCAGCATACATATGGCCAATGCAACTGAAAGCTAACAGAATTATGAGGGGATTCACACTGAATTTTACTGGACAGCTAACAGAATTATGAGGGGATTCACACTGAATTTTACTGGACATTTTCCTTCCAGGGTGGTTTTAAATGTCCCAGCCTCATGGCTTTGTTGTTCTTTGTGTCACTCATGTTCACTTTTAAAATAAGAGTATTAACAATTTGAAAATCAATTTCTTTTTATGCAATCCCTGCCATTCCAATTACAGAAAAATAAGTATAAATTAATACACAGGCATCAAGATTTATTTGAAATGGAGGATCTCAGTTTTCATGTTTCCTACACATGTAGACATGGTTGACTTTAAACTTAGTGCTTTGCTTAGTGAAAGCCTGTAAGGGATCATAAGAATGTTTAAAAATCTAGTATTATATTAATTTTTCTGGCTTGCAGAAACTGATGGCGAGTTTCAGAAGCTCCTGTTAATCTTCACTCTCTTTTTAGAAAAAAAACCCCAACAAAACAAAACAAAAAACAAACACACACCTCTACCCCCCCAAAAAAAACCCAAAAACCCAAACCAATCACCAAAAAACCTACACAACAAAACAACAAAGTCACAAAACCTCAACATGTTTCTTATTTAAGAAAGTAACTTTAACTTTGCAAGTGATAGAGCTTGTGTCACATAGCTGGCCTAGTTGGAGAGTTTTCATCCTTACTGGTCGAGGTACTGTGAACAGCGTATGTTCTCCAGTAGATATAGGCTGCACCTGCACAGCATATCAGGCACCAGGCTGCCCGTGTCCCTTGGCTTGTGCTGGCTGACAAAGCCTCACAACTGTGGGGTCCAAGGCCACAAAAAGCTTGGGTGGGGGAGAAAAAATTCGTTGTACATCTGCAATACTTACTGTGGTGTAAACACCTAAGTAAAAACATTGGCTGACATTATTCTTGGGAAGAGCAAGTCCTGTTAAATTCTACAATATTTTTTCTTGTCAGCACTTTATCTTTGATTACCAGGTCTTTGATTACCTGGATGCTACGGCTCACCTGCAGAATTTGCAGAGATGCAGTTGCTTTTGATTGTTCATTCAGCTTCAGAAGTATTTTACAGGAACACAATCAGTAATATTTTTCTTATATTTGTTTTGTTCTTTCTACATCTGTTTTGTTTGGCAAAGTGTTCCTCTAAATACTGAAATAATATCTACCAAGTAAATTGTTTCATAACGTGTAGAAAGCAGGATTAGTCTGCAGGAATTTTTTTTCTCTGCCTTTCCCATAACCATTAACAGTACTCCAGAATGTTCTAGCTGCTCTTTGCTGCTTCCTGACACCATTTAAACTCCATGTTTTAGTCACCTCTATCAGTTTTCCTGCTATTAATGCTTCTGTTGGCAGTTGGTATAGGTTCTTTGGTAGGAGAATACTTCCAAAATAAAAGCAGAAATGGTTTGCCTGTAGATAATAGGCTGACAGCTTGCTGTTCGTTCTCTTCAAGATACATCACTGTTGAGCAGGCGATGCTGAGAAGTATCTCCTTTGCTGTGACATCATCACATTTGTGGCAGACAAGCAAAAGTGTTTAACTTCTGTTGCAGGATTAATTAGCATATGATTAATGATTCAGAACTGAGATATTGTGGTAAAGGGACACAAGCAGCAGGCTAAGAACATGGGGGAAAGTGGGATGAATGCTTATAACTGGCTGAAGAGGTTTTTCTTATTCCTCCTGTCACTGTCCCTGTTACTGTGCTGCTTTGATTCCAGAAACCTGACCATGGCAGTTAGGTAGGTATTGAAAATAGGGACCCCGTCAGACCCTGGATACGAACAGTGCAGCTTTATCAGTTGTCATGGCACACTGGAAAACACCAAGGGTAGTGTGCAGTGTCTGGTAAGGATGCTCTTGCAGCTGTTTCTGGTAGGAGGAGTTGGGGGAGTGAAAAGCGTGTCACTTTGAAATTCAAAAAAATAGACGAGACATTTTTCAAGCTGAGAGATGAAGAAAATTTAAATGAGGAAGAAGTGGGGTTTTTTAACAGTGTTGTAGGAAAAATGTATAGTTTAGAGACATGGAGTCTATCCAACACGGTAGGTGTTTGTAATAGCTCATTACCAGAAAGCCTTTAGCGAGTTTTAGAAGTAGATGAAGAAATCTCTCCCTTCTTGCTTCAGATCTTCATTATGTAGGGCCCAGAAAAAATCCACCTTCCAGGAGTTTAGTTGGCTGAGATACATTTAGCTGTGTGAGACCAAGGTCAGCACCTTCACTAGTAGTATGAACAGTTTTAGAGAAGGCCAGAGATGAGGGCCTGCCCCTCCTCTCTCTCGGGAGATGCCATTACACTGAGGTTATACAGCTTTACACTTCACAGCTGTATAAGCAGATGTGTCAGGCCCAGTCCTTACCTTGACCAGGATCCAGTGGGCTGGGCTGCCTGACTTGACATCAGGCTGCCTTGTCTCTGGTCTGACTGACCCCAGTTGCTATTTCTGGCCCTGATCCTGACCCAGTCTTAATGCTCTGCATCCTGGCTCCTTGTTGGTGAGCTTCTGGCTCTGCGCTAGAAGCTCCCCTCCCTCGTGGTGCAGCTGCCCACCTCGCTGCTTCCTGATGCACTGTGCATTTGAGAGAGGTTGAGGATGTAGCAACCCTCTGTTTTTACAATCGGAGCAATGAAGAAATGAAAACAGTGAAAGGCAGGAAGTAGATGAAAGGCAGCGAGTAGATGGAGAACACAGGTTCTCTGAGACAACTTAGATTAGACATTGGACTTTACACAATAAAACCTCCTTATCACTGGTAAAGTGTTGACCATCCCACAAAACCAGATTTCAGTAGATGTTTGTTCTGCATTGTGAAAATAAGGAATTTTCTCTGTTACAGCATGTAATTTAAACCAAGACTATTGCTACTAAGGTTGTCTGTTGTATAGCCCTGTGTTAGTTAATGTTTATGCAAACAACTAACACATTTAAGATGTGACTGTCAAAAACCAGAAATGTAATACATATATTGTTTGTATGACTAACAAACCTTGAAGAATCGCTGATGATTGCCAATGAAGGAGGAAATCAGGAGAAAGGTTCTTCCAACAGAGGGAGACTGGAACCACTGACCCATGGACCACCCACCCTAATTATACCACCGGCTCAAAAGAAAGAACTACTAGGCATGCACACTAATTTACATAGGCAGTGTAGGCCTATTAACAAATCGTATAATGATACATAATACCTATGTAGTAGAAACATTAATTTGTTAATATGAAGTGTATAAATAGGTTTGGAGCTTTGGTGTGCTGTCTTGGGACAGACACCCACATCTGCAAAAGTGTGCAATAAAATGCCTCTGATCTGTGTGTATATTGGTGTATTGCACACTGGGTAAATGAGCCCCCAGGTTAAGGACAACAACTCCACATTTTTCTTTTTAAAAAATTAAGAAGCTGGGTTTTTTTAGCTGATAAGATATTGCAGATGCTGTTGGAACTTGTTTTCCAAGTGCATGCCTCACTCCTTGAACAGGTGGTTTGGGTTAATGACCAAGGGTGGACACTAGTATAGATCAGAAGTACTTCAAGCATCAAAATTATTGTCTGACAGACTTAGGACAAGATATATGCTTTGCCATAAGAAGTCAGCTTCAAAGAACTTGCAGTTTTCAAGTTTCAATGAAAAACTGCTTAGTCAAAATACTTCTTAATAAGAAAACTCCATTGCAATAAAAGTGATGGTAAAGTTTCAAAGAGCTTTAGTTATGACTGGGAGACCTGCCCTCCTTTTCAGCTTTTATTCCACCACATTTGCCAAACAGCTCAACCTCAGAGGCTTTCCAAGAATAGATGTCATCCTACTGTGAGGCTTTTCTCTGATTAGAACCAATTCTATAATATCTCCAAAGGATATGTTCTGCTGCTTAGTGCTGGTGGCTCAGTACAGGAAGAGGGGACTTCTTCCATCCCTCTGATGGGTGAATTTGTGGTCTTTATTTGGGAGATTGGGGGGGGGAGGGGAGGGTGTACATGGAACCCAGGAAAGAATCAGGGGCTTGAAGGAATAAATAACCTCTGCCTCAGATACTGAGCTTGCAGGACGGACCAGGGTTTTTGTAGTGCAGATCCATTCTGTTGTGAGGAGTTTTTGTGAGTCATCATGGAAGTCATTAAGCAGGTGTCAAACAGTGTGTCTGATGTAAAGGAGAGCAAGACGATCTAAGTAAAAAGGATATTGGCTCCTGCTGCTAGTTTTGTGTTTTCCTTTACCTGGGTCTGATGGAATACAACTTGCAGCAGTTCCTCCTCCTGAGAGTTTCTAGGTGGGCATGAAGTATCAATCATTAATTTTTGTTTGTTAAGGTAGAATTGTTTTGTATTGTTGCCTTTTCAGTGATTCATTATGCTGAGCTATCTGTGACATCTGCAGAGGAATCTTTTGCACCCTTTCTATCAGAAAAAAAACCAAAAGGAATTCTGGGAGGAAATAATATTTTAGCTCTGTGCCCATCTGTTCTAATGGGGCTCAGTGGTCTGGAGTAGAAAAGTTGTACCCAGTCCTGAGCTGTGGCCTAGTGACTCTTCTGACATGTGAAAGTGTGTATGAGACTTTTCACTACGTGCTTTCTAGAAGAATCTGTGCTTTAGTTCACTTTTAATTAACAACCACCACCACTATACACACAGTTCAACTGGACATGTGGGACAGTATAGTTCAGAAAACCAAAGGTATGTTATACACTCATATCAGGTAACAGGAGAGGCTTTTAGTAGGACATCTTACCTGAGTTGAAACTTTTAGATGGACCACTTTAGAGATGTCTACACCCTGCTCTGCTGGGCCCCTGTGAAATAGGTGCTGTCTTCAGTAATGCGTGCACCGTCCAACTCCTTAGAAAAAGATAAAAATCAAAACAGTTCATGGATCTCCTCTAGTATCCATGTAACTTTCCATTTTCCCCACCATTATTTTCTGAATCCAAGTTGTTACTGAAACAAATACTGCCTTAGAGATTCTGCTTTCAAATAGTAGCTAAAAACCAAAACAGGACAGGCTAAGCAACCAGATGGAGATGGAGGATAAAATACAGATACTGTGGAAAAAGAATGGGGCGTCCTTCTCCCTTCCTACTAGAATTTTGCTGTGGTTAGGTGTGCTAATACATGGTTTAATCACCAGAAATGTAGTAGCATTTCTGTTTTGCGTGACTATGTGGAGTAGAAAACACCTGAAGGGGTTTTCTGCTGATTTACGTATTTTTTACAGTATTGCTGTGATAATTCCAGGTGCCTTGGATTCCAAGTGGTAAATACATGCTGCACAAAAGGATGAAATTCCAAAGATTTTCAAAAAATGCTACATAAATGAAAGTCTGTCACTCCCCAGTGACACGTTTTTGTTTACCTCCTTTTTTTTTCCAGTTAACAGCTGAAAAGACCTGCTTAAATGCCATAGCTTCAAACAGGAAGCCAACTAAAGGTAAGTGGATACTGAAGTGCCATAGAAATGTCTTCCTGAATACCTTTATTTCCCTGGGACAATGCTGAATAGCTGTATGAGGTATGGGGTTCTGAAGACACTGGACCAGACTCTCTGCTTACCTTCTTTTAGTTCCACAGTTTCTGATTAAATTTTCTGAGTTACAGATGCATAACGAAGAAGAAACCAGCTGACTGAAACCAAAGCCCCATATCTAGCTTTACTTCTAGTAGCTTTTTTTTTACAGCAACCTCACTAAGGATGTGACATAGATGCACAACTACTTAGGGACAAAGTATTTTCAAATCATTAGAGCAAGAAAGATAGAGATGGCAAGCATTGATTCTATTGGCAGCTCTAGCCTTGACAAGTGCTTAATGATTAATTGCAAAATTTGTTAATTAGTTATACAGGCCTGTAAGTAGCTCAGATTTTTGCATCTTCAGCCTTTCAACTGTAGTTTTCTATTTTATTTGCCATCCTCATTACAAAATCCTGTAGAGTGCTTTGCTATACGTAGGCACTGAAAAGTGCAGCAAGTAGCAGTGAGTTTACACCTAGGTAAGCCTAGGGATGCTTCCAAGGCAGATGTGCCGAAGCTGGTTGTTTTAGCTCACATGATTTTGTTTTGAAAACACGTTTTGAAACACTATGTTATTTGTCATTTCCCTTCGTAACAGCAGGCACAGAAACCTTTCCACCCTAAATGCTTTATCTCCTCCTTGAATGCATGTGGTACAGGACAATGAAAATAAGGTCACAAGATCCTGGGTAGAGAAGAGCACATACATTTCAACTGGATGCAGATGATGTCCTTTTTCAGGTATGGCTCAGCTCAGAGGACTCCATCTGACATTTAGGAAATTGCATCGAATCACGCTATGGCCAACATGCTACTGGGACAGGGAGCGCTGATTGCTGGCAGTTCACCTGGAGAACAGAGCTGTGATGTTTCACTCTGTGTGGGTGTTTTAAGGGTGAATTCTGAAGGAAGGTCCTGCGGAACGGATACTGCTGAATCTCCCATACGCTGGAGATTTGGGGCTCAAATCAGGCTCACTGTCTGGTAAGCCAAAGGTCTGTGAAAGAACAGCAGTGCCTTCCCCTCTGTCAGCATTGTGCTTCTGTGCAGGCAATAACTGAACCAACTTACTGAGCTGCCTGAAGACAAGGTCTGGAGTCATTAGCAGGTCCGGTGAATGATGATGTTCCAGTTCAGTAAAATGCTGATGAATGAGCATTGACCCAGGGTTCTATAGTGGCTTGGCCATCCTTCTCATGCACTGCTGAGCAGTGTACACTGTTCCTTTTCATGGCCTGAGCGTGCAGGCAGGCTGCCTGGATGAACCTCGGGTACTGACAGCGTTAGGGCTGTGCCCATTCACCAGATATGGCACAGTTGTAGCTCCTTGAGCCAATTCTCCTTCAGTTCATAAACGGTAGGTTAATTTCCCTTGGTCACTAGGTGGCAGAATTTGCGTTATTAAAGCATGCACGATTTTTTTTTTTCAGTGATTACCAGCTACTTCAGCTCTGTTCCTGTAGACGAATTACTGAGTCCTGGTAGACGGAGCTGTGTGAAAGCAAAAAGCAGGACTCCCTCTCAAGGATATGATCTGTTCTGCAGCTGTCCAGGTCAATTGCATTATGCTCAGTTCAAGAGATAGGCAAATTTGACAGGTTCTCCTGTTAATGCAATTCTTCCAGCTTTGATTTGCTGATCTGGTGTCACCAGAGGCCCTGATTCTAGGGGGCTTTTCTATTTGTTGAACAATATTTGCACTTTTCATCAAGAGGAATCTGTCTCTGAGATACGTCCCATAATTCTTTTGGTGAACAGTAGCGGAAATCTAAGCTCACCCTGTAGCTCAAGGGATCATAGGGGATATATTTTTTGAGCTAAGCCAAAGCACTGGGAAAAATCAGGTCTGGAGAGCTCTTTTACTTCAATGTCTTTCTCTCAAAGTGTTTTATAAGTTGGTTTGAATCCTTAGGCCACACAATATAGGGAGAATATTTAACTAATGTTTTTAAATTCTGAACACCTTTCTGATAAATGGAGATTGTCCAGGAATTATGTATAACAGGAATGTGATTTTACAGAGAGATTTTAAGCTTACAAAAACAAGATGCATTGCAGAAGAGGTAAATATAATGATACATAGAGCATCTCCGGTCAAATCAGCTTCTAGTTTGACAGATTAATTTTGAAGCTTCTGTTTCTTCTGTGCTTAGCCATAGCAAAGGTTGGTCAGAAGGAACAGCAAATGGGGAGAACAAGATCTCCCAGTCTGGAATAAGACTGCTGTTCCCTGTTCTGGTAGATCTGGAAATAAGCTGGCTGAAGGACAGGGTAAAGAACTGTTTGGCACCAGTACTATCACACAGCATAAAGAAAAATTTCTCTCTTGCCACCTTCCTTAATCTGTAATTGGCAGTCCTATACACTTAGGGGAGAGAGACTGTTCCATGATTCTCACAATAGAATGAGGAAGGAAGGAGTACAACTTGCCTGTTCACTTAAGTTTTTGGCTGTCCGCTGGGTAGCATAGTATTTCAGTACATGAATCAATGAAGGAACATCTGTCTGCCCTTGAATTTTATTCCAAATAAGCAGCCACCAAGCTAGTAGCAGTGTTTGAGGAGAGCTTGCTCGTATGAGAGCTCCTTTCAAGTGTTCATAGAGATTGAGTGAAATTTCAAGATTTTGAACCAAATTCTTTGGACCTTGAGGGAAATTCAACTGCAATTAAAACTTATGGTATTAACTAGCTCCAGTTTTGCATTTCACAGGCTTCATAATCTTCTGAACCATGTTCCCAGATCTCAGTATCTTCAGACTTGAAACCCAATTCCAATTCTGTGCCTTGTGCCCACTGAGAATTATTCTGTATGCACAATTCAGTGCTTTTAACCTTCATCAGCTGTATTCCCCCTGGCTAGCAGTATTGAAGACTGTGAGGGAAATTGGTTTGCTGTGGTGATTCAAGTAATTTTATATTTTCCTCCTGGTTCCCTTGGGTCTTTGTACTCAAATGTGTTACTACCATTCTTCTCTAGTGATTTTTTCCCCCCATTTTTCTTAGCAAAAGGAAAGGACTTTTATTATATGTGAAAGTGGCATCTGACATATATTGAGAAAAAGTCAGGAGAAAAGCTCAGCTTTGTTCCTCCCTCAAATTCAAAATATGCAAAGCAAAAGATGAAATCCAAGCTCTAATCACATCAGCCATCATTTCTGCTTGCCTTCCACAGCCAGGAACATGATGCTTGCATTGTGTTCCAATAGACTTCTAAATGTTCTGCATGGGTCTCAAAGGCAAAGCTTCTGTGTTTGTATTCCTGGCCATCCCTGCTGGTTACTGGTGACAGGGGAAAAAAGGAGTTGTGCAGCAGAAATCCCTTGAGAATAAGGAAAACCTTACAGCCCCATAGTAAGCTTGCTCTTCTCTCCATTGCAACCAGCAAGAATCTTTATGCTTCAGGTTGTACTGTAGTAGTGCCTGTAGTTAGGAATAGGACAAGGGAAGGATGACAGACATCATCTTCCTGGACTTGTATAAGGCGTTTGACAGTGTCCAGCACAGCAGCCTAGTCTCTAAATTGTAGAGACATGCATTTGAGAGATGGACCACTCGGTGGATAAGGAGCTGTCTAGATAGTCACACTCAAAGACTTGTGGTCAACAGCTCAGTGTCCACATGGAGGTCTCTGGCAAGTGGTGTTCATCAGGGGTCATTACTGGGACCGACACTCTTCAGCATCTTTGTCAGTGACATGGGCAATGCAATTGAGTGCACCCTCAGCAAGTTTGCTGATGATACCAAGCTGTGTGGTGGGGTCAACACATAGGAGGGAAGGGATTGCCATCCAGAAGGACCTTGACAAGCTGGAGAGATGGGCCCATGCAAACTACATGAAATTCAACAAGGCCAAGTGCAAGGCCCCATACCTGGGTGGGGGCAATCCCAAGCACAGCTACAGGCTGGGCAGAGAAAGGATTGAGAGCAGCCCTGAAGAGAAGCGCCCTTGGGGGTGCTTATTGATGACAAGCTCAACATGAGCCAGCAGAGTGTGCTAGCAGCTCAGAAGGCCAATTTTGTCCTGGGCTCCATCAAAAACCAGCATGGCCATCAGGTTGACGGAGGTGATTCTTCCCCTCTGCTCTTGTGAGACCCCCACCTGGAGTACTGTGTCCAGCTCTGGGGTCCCTAGTACAAGAAAAACATAGAATTGTTGGAGCAAGTCCAGAGGAAGGCCACAGAGATGATCAGGGAGCTGGAGCACGTCTCCTGTGAAGACAGGGTGCGAGAGTTGGGCTTGTTCAATTTGGAGTAGAGAAGGCTCCAGGGAGACCTAATTACAGCCTACCAATACTTAAAGGGGTCCTACAGGAAAGTGGGAGAGAGACTGTTCACCAGGGAGTGTAGTGATAGGACATAGGGAAATTACTTCAAACTGAAAGAGGGCAGGTTTAGATTAGAGATTAGGAATAAATTTGTTACTATGAGGGTGGTAAGGCACCGGAACAGGTTGTCCAGAGAGATTGTGGAAGTCCCAGGCCTAGAATTGTTCAAGGCCAGGTTGGATGTTCAAGGACAGGTTGGATGGGGCTTTGGGCAACCTGATCTAGTGGAGGGTGTCCCCGCCCATGGCAGGGGGGTTGGAACTAGATGATTTTTGAGGTCCCTCCCAACCCAAAGCAGCCTGTGATTCTATGGTTCTATGAATCAGGAATATCTGAAACCATATACATTTCAAATGGAAGCAAAGTTTGTATTTCACTCTAATGTCTGGAAGCTGCTGAAGACAAGTTGTTGGCTGAAATACTGGAGGATCCAATTGTTCCATTTCTGCTGTCTGTGGAAATAAGGGCCTTTTGTATATTTTGTTGCTTGACAAAATATTATAAGTCTCATTTCACTATTCAAATCACAGAATTCACAGAGTGTTAGTGGTTTGAAGGGATCAAATATTGTGGTACTTTATTTTCAAGAAGGTGGGAGGGTCCCTTACAGCACTGTGGTCAAAGTATTTGTACAATTTGTAAACATACGACTTACCTTTATGTGGAATTTGCAGTGAGATGGTCATCTTTCCATTTGTACATTCAAAGACCTGGTTTGCCCCATAGCTGCAGTAACTGTGTATCTAATTTAGAGTAAAAGAGTAAGCTCACAAACCTGGTATTCTGCTTTTTTTCATTGTCTAGCCTTAGAAGTCAGACCTGTTCTGTATTCAAAGAAGACAGCAGCTATTTCTTTGTGCATACTAAAATTCTGTACTAGAATGAAGATGGAAAGTATTTTTAGCATCTAGCTTTGGATGTCAGCAGAAATGTTGTTAACTGCTATATTAAAAATAGTTTTGCAATGACAAAGTTTTCAAATCCCAGTATTTTGTCTGTTCTTGCAGTTTTAGTACATAGTGATACAAGAATTGGTTTCTTTGATTGCTGGGGTTTTGATGACAATATGATGCTTGAGTACTTTTGATGACTTTTCAGAGATGATTATTGCCTAAAATCAGTGCCCACAGGCTTTTGTGGGTTTTTTTCTCTCCACAGGTAGTGACATTTTCTAATATGTAATTGAACAACTTTAGGAGAAAGGCTTCCAAATCTGCTGTCTTGCAGGCCTGGCTGGTGTCTCAGTAGGAGAACTAAATCTCAGATGTTCTTGGAGATAAGGATCTGGTCTAGGAAAGTACTTTACACAGGTAGTTGATTTCAACTGTGTGCTTAAATGCTTGGCTGAATGATGATGAACTTTAAGCATGTGTAACATTAACTGTCTGCTTGATGCATTGCTGACCTGGTGCTACAAGGATTGGCTATGAGGTCTGAGCTCTTAGGTCAGGCATCTGGACCTAGTGGCTGCTTTTGAGTTGAAATGTCCTGTCAAACATAGAGTCCCAGAATGCTTGAGTAGACATGATATCACTGGGGACAAATGGAATTAATATTGTAATGCACACGAGACAACTCAAGGCTGCCTTCTGTAAGAAGGGAATTTGGCTCTGGAAGGACACTATTGCAGGTAGCCACCAAGCCCTTTGTCAGGACTCCAGCTTCCTGCTAGATGCCATTATTTTGTCTGAAAATACTACTTAATATGGCAGGACTAAAAGATGAGCAGTTCAATAAGAGCAGTGTTACTGCATTGTGAGCATCCAGTTGCCAGGCATATTAGTGTAGGCCACATGGGTAAGACTGGTGGCTCTGCCTTCTCTGCCCAGTCAGCAAAATAACATGGCTTTTGCCCTCCTTCCTGTATTTTGCAATGCTTTTGCAAGTCAGCACTCAGAAGCCATTTGCATGTGTTGAGTTAAGTGGAGCAATGCAGGACTAGCAAGGAGCTGACACGCAGTTACTGAAGAAGAGAATCTTCTCCTCTCCAAGCAGTGTCTCTGCAGTGGTGGCATTGCTGAGCTGCTGACCAAAGCATGTAAATAGATGACAGTGTGCTAAAGAAAGGAGACATGTCTACAACCCATGGTGGCAGAAGAAAGCAGCTCTCTGTAGCCCTGTATGAATACACCAATATGTGCAAGTAGGTCAAAAAGCGGGTATTTTAAAGCCAGTGACTGGTCTGCCCTTTCACAGTGGGACCATGGTGCTTCTCTTCTCCCTGCCCTATTCTGTAAGAGCATGAGAAGAGACACACTTGGTCAGACCCCAAGTCTCTTTCTCCAGCACAAGCCAAAACACAGTGTTTAGGGAGAAGTTTAATAACAGAGCAAGGATGAATTAACATCTTTAAATACTACTCCCGATTCTACTGAGAGGACTTGATGTGGCCACTGGGGATTTTCCTCCTGCAGATCTTTCACCACCCTATGTTTTCTGTGTGGCCTGAGTTATTTCTGGTTGCTGGGTGGAGCTGGCTCGCAGCTTTTGCCTTGTCCCAGAAGAGAGGAAAAAATACAGAAGTTAGGCTACCTGTGTTTCAAGGAGAGTGAGGGGACTGCTGCTGTTGTGACTTAGAACCTGCCAGATGTTAGAAATATCAATGGTCCTAAGAAAGGACTTGAGGTAGACACGTTAGTGAAGCAGTAATTTATTATATGTTCTTGCAAGAGCGGGTGACCTAACAAAGTAGGCACACCTTTGGTCAGAGCTGGTAGGATTTTTATACCATATCCCCGTCTGAAACTATTAGATTACCTCATACACCTATACATATTCATAACCTGTCCTGCTTCATAGTAAAATGAGTCCCAAGAAGTCATTTCCATAAACTCCTCCCAGCTGCATCTGTGCACTGCTGTTTGGTGGTGGTCGTTGAGGGTCGTGGGGGATGAAGTCAGATGGCTCCTCTTCATCACTGCAAGTAACCTTCTGTTTTGCGCAGACTCAGTTACCCCTTGACTCTGATCCAAACTACAAGCCCGGTTTCAGCGGGTTTTGCACACCTTCAAGGACAAGGGGGAGCTCGAACTAGCTACAATGAAATATTTTCTCTGAATTTATGACCAATTATGAGACAAGCAAGAAATTCCTGAACAGATAGGGAGTTCGTTAGACCAATGGGGGGACTAGAACTCATCAAAGAAATAATTCTATTTTCACAGATCTCTTAGTAGGCATTGTTTATGCAAGGTCATTTCTGACACAAACTGTTAGTAAGCCTGCCTTACCAAGCATTTTATTAGCAAGCACCCTTTAACCCTTTGTAAGCATGTTAGAAAGCCCCATATCAATCCCCCCTTTTCTATAAAGTTAGTAAATTCTTTTACTACACCTTAATCCTAATATAATGATTCTCTGTCTAACTTTTCAAAATAGTTGTCTGATTCTAGCTTTCGCCTTCATTTGACTCAGGCATGCCTGAGCTTCCTTTTCTAGTACTTTCTGTGGGGAGGTTGGGGGAAAACTCTGCATGCGCATTTCCAAAAACACAGTTAGGGGAATGAGCACCCGAGCAGCAGAAAATGGCTGGTGTGGGTGAAGGCGAGACCCCAGATCCCCTCCCTGAACCTCACAGTGCACCTGCGACTCCCCAAGAGGTAAGGCCTCCCCTCTACAGCACTATAGCCAGGCAGTAGGGACAATGTCCTTGCTATGGCTATAGTGGTATATTGTTCCTTTACCATTAGATTCTCAGGCCATCATCGCCTACCAGACGAGTGCTTTTTCACCCCCCGGAGCAACCAGAGAGGTGGGTGTTCTTGAGACTGAGTGGTCTCTTCAAACTTAGATAGTTGGTTTAGAAAGGATGAAGGTTTTCCTTTTCTGTTATTGCTTTATTTCTAGGCAGACGACCCATGCCTCTCCCCGCAGGGCGGCAGATGATGCGGCGATGTATGAGCGGTGCCTGAGGATTGCATTTTGTGTACGGATAGGAGTTGTTATTACTGCGGTTTTCCTCATGGTTGTGACTGCTTACCTTTGTTGTTACGGCTGTGCACACTAATAAAGTTTAGTTTTGTTCAATTAATCAGGCGTTTCTCTACATAAATCTATTAGACAAAAGCGGGAAAAGGGGGAGAAAGTTGCTACACCGCGTGACTGATAACAAGTAAAGTAAAAGTTTCCCTCCCCTTTATGTTATGTGCTATTTGTTACATTCTAAATTCCCTACAAAGGATTTCTGATGAGGCAGCCTTAGTCCTCCACAAAATACAATAATCCTTTTCAGTTTGCAAAAGCAACATTTCTCAGCATTTTCCAGACAGAATTGGGATGTGGTCCATGCAGGTGCTAAGAAAGGACTTTCTGGTGTGAATACCTTTGTTTTGAATGTTAAGGTACTGCTGGCCTTAATGGGACAAAAAGAAAACATCTAAAAACCTAAAAGCACAAGGCAGATGAATTATAACCAACATTTTTAAAGGGTCGTGAAACTTGATTCAAATTCATTTTCAATTATTTGGAACTGGAAATACTGAATGTTTGCAAAGGCTTCCCCTTATATGATAAATAGCATAAAGCACCTGCCATAGAACATAACAGGGAAACACTGACCTCTTTGTCTTAACCTTGCAATCCACTTCCATTACTAAGCACCACCTTTTTGTCTTGAAGTATAAATTTGGTGTGAAAGTTGTTACATTTGAAAGCAAATGTGAGTATGTTCAAAAAGCCTGGAGAATATTAAAGCAGTAAAAGCTTGTAAAAGAACGACCATATTCAAAGGCAAATCAATCTTGCAAGGACAAATTTGCTGAATTTAACCATTTATATAGACATACCCTTGCACTATTTTAGGATACCAGATTAAAGACTATCCATTAAAAAATGGGCCAAATTGCTGGACAACACACTGTGACAGGGAAATGAGTTGTCAGTACACAACAGACTCTCTTGTCTTTTCTTTTGAAGTGGGGAGAGCGTGACTCTCGAAGTAATCTAACTCTGACACTGATGTCAGTAGATAAGGGTGTAGAGAGCTTGCACATTTTTTAGGCACAAGTCTCATGTTTCACAGTATGCTTAGCATTTACATCTTCAAGAAATGGCCAGAGGTATTGAGGACAGACTGTGTGAAAAAGGGGAGCATAGAAGACACCCTTCTGTGAGGGCTCCTGTGGGCAGGGTGTGCTCTTCTGAGAGCAGGTCTGCTTATGTGCAGAGCAGCAAGGTGGGCTTGTGCTCCTCTGGGCTACAACCTCCATCTTGGGGGAATTCCTTTCCTCCTTCCTTTCACTTGCCTGCTAATTGTGCTCTTCTTTCTGGGCAGTAACCCTGTTTGTGACAGCACCCAGCTTTGGAGTAATGTTGGAAAGATTCCAAAAGAGGGAAAGGTTTCCTCATGTTCCCCATCTTGCTGTCTGCAAGCCTAAGAGTCTTGCAACTTCTACAGAGCACTACTTAAAATCCATGAGCATGTGACTGGTCTTCCTCAGCACTAAGGAACTTAGCAAGCATAACACTGCCTTTAATTTCTGGTTTGGGGAGTGTCTTTTGTGGATCAGGATGTGGGGATTATTTACGTAGAATTACTAAACTGAAATTGTCTAAAATGACCCAATTATAACAGATTACATTCTGTTTTCACTCAGTTCGTTAGATGCAATTATTTCTGGCAGACTGTGTCAGAGATTCCATCAGTGGAAGCAGAGGAGTGAGTATATGATTCTTTTTCAGGCAACATTCTGGCTTTCCATGTAGCGCTACTCAGACCGAAGATGATCTGTTACCAGATTTTCTGTTTTCTGATAAATCTGATTCTAACCACACAGCAATCCAGGATGAAAATACTGCACAGATTGGGACTTCAGAAATGTACTTCTCTCCATTCGCATTTTTTTCTCTTCCTTAATTTTGACTGTTAACTCTCCAATAAAGGAAATGTTTTTTCATAATGTTTACTACTGAGGGGTAAAGCGGGGAACATGATTAATATTAGTTGGCCAGCAAGGAACCCTGTAAAGGATGTGCAGAGTTCCGCCTACAGGGCCACAAAGTCAGCACGTGGTGTGCATTGTGATACCTCGGGAGGAACTTTTCTGAGAAGGGAGCCATAAAGAAGAGGGAGAAAGAAGAACAGGAGGGCCCTCAAGTCTGCAGAACCAGCTCCATGGCTTTGTTAGCAAGCCAAAAGCTAAAGATCACCAAAAGGACCTGCAATGAAGAGGAGTAAATGAAGTAAACTGCCATCAAATGTCTTTGAACCTGATTCAATGATATGTAATAATGCTGAGGAGATTGATATAGATGTAGCTTAAGAGACAATTAATTAATATAGCTTAATCTAAGAAGAAGCGAGACCTGGACAGGCTGGAAAGCTGGGCAGGGAGAAACCAGATGAGGTTTAATAAAAGCAAGTGTAAAGTCTTGCACCTGGGGAGGAATAACCGTCTATATCAGTACAGGCTGGGGGATGACCTGCTGGAGAAGAGCTCTGTGGAGAAGGACCTGGGGTCCTGGTTGATGACAGGTTGGCTATGAGCCATCAGTGTGGCCTGGTGGCTAAGAGGGCCAATGGGATCCTGGGATGCATCAGGAAGAGTGTGGCCAGCAGGTTGAAGGAGGTGATCCTCCCCCTCTACTCTGCCCTGGTCAGGCCCCACCTGGAGTATTGTGTCCAGTTCTGGGCTCCCTGGTATAAAAAAGACAGGGATCTCCTTGAGAGAGTCCAGAGAAGGGCTACAAAGATGATTAAGGGCCTGGAACATCTCCCGTAAGAGGACAGGCTGAGTTCAGCCTGGAGAAAAGAAGACTGAGGGGGGACCTAATTCATGTTTATAAATATCTTAAGTATGGGATGCAGGGGGAATTGGCCAGCCCCTTTTCAGTGGTCTGTGGGGACAGGACAAGGGGCAATGGCTGTAAATTGGAGCACAGGAAGTTCCGCACTAAGATACGGAGGAACTTTTACACAGTGAGGGTGACAGAGCCCTGGGACAGGCTGCCCAGGGAGGTGGTGGAGTCTCCTTCTCTGGAGATATTCAAGACTCGTCTGGACGCCTATCTGTGCAATATGTGCTAGGGAGCTGCTTTGGCAGGGGGGTTGGACCCGATGATCTCTCGAGGTCCCTTCCAACCCCTACAATTCTGTGATTCTGTGATTCTGTTTTGAGAATAGACAGTATGTGCATGTATGGAGAACAGAAAGTATTTGTGTGTTTGGGATTTTAGTAGAATATGGCTGTAGCCATTTGAGCTGTTTCGTGAGAGCAGCTACAAAATTTGACTGTAACAATGGAACGGTTGAAGAACTGTTAGATAAAGATAAAGAAGTGATGATAAAGACTTGAAGATAAAGAAGTGATGATGGGAGAGTCATAAATAATGAGACCAACAACCAATTAAGAGACAGAGTATATCTTACTTTCAGCTAAAAAGGTTTACTGACTAGTTTGTGCAGGAATGTGTTTTTGAGCGCAGGAATGTGTTTTGGTAACTATGGAGAAAACCATAAAGAGCATGCGCTGAGAGAGAGGAAGACAACCAGCCTTCATCCCTGAAGACCACCAGAAGACCCCCAGAGTGTCACTCAGCATGCTCTATCTGGGAGGAGTTAATGTAAATTACTTCCTGGAAATAATTTGCATAACCCTGCCTTTTCTTATAATTAATATGTAGAGTTTATCTGCATAAACATGAGAAACTTTGCCTCAAACAGCACACACATTCGGAGGAGCGATCCCCTGTGTGCCCTGCCCTGCAGGAGGGAATGCCTGCTTCATTGTCACCAAGGCTACTGAGTTTTGATTACAGCTTTTTGTGGCTTCAAAGCCCACCATAATGTGCATGTGGGAGTAAGGGATAATGGGCTCTCATAATGGGAAAACTAACCATTCCTTGGAATCCCTATGAATATGCATATATTATGAATATGCATATATGCCTTGTATAAAAGCTGTGTAACTGACCCTTTGTGGTGCACACATTAGGAGCAGTGATCCCCTATGTGCCCAGTGCTGAGACAAAGAACACATGCTTCACAGTCACCAAGGTTATTGGGTTCTGATTTAGGCTTTTCATGGCATCAAGGACTCAAACAAGGTCTCCAGGTTCAGTTGCAGGAGAAAGATTTGTATTTCAGCAGCTCTGACTTTGACATTTTGTTGCATACTTTAGTCTCTTATTTCCACTGTTTGAATTTGACAGCTAACGTCAAACTCCATGGGTCAGGTTTGGCTTTGTCATTATTACACTGATTTTAAAAAGTTATAAATCAATTCGACTCATTAAAGAGGTGATTCTGTGGAGTTCAGAGAGGTCTTCACATTTTCTGGTATCCTACCAATGATATATGAGGAATTTCAGTTTATGGTAAATGTTTTCTCTTTCTCTAAACAACTTTGCTGGATGGCTTTGCACAGTATTTTGTGCTATTTATTTCAGATTAAAAAGTACTGGGGTATGTTGTTGTTGTTATTATTATTATTATTATTATTATTATTATTATTGCTGCTGCTGCTACTAAGACTATAACTACTACTACTACTATTAGAATAACATGGTTTTTATTTCCCTTGTTTTTGCGGTAACTTTTTCTTCTTCTGTCACATGCACCCACAGTCATTTGTACAGTGAGGAAAAAGATCGTATCAGCTCACCTGCCTGTCACTGAAATGCTACTTGCATAGCTTTCACCTGAGATAAAATCTGTGTCATTCCAGAGGGATTCCTCAGTACCAAATAATGTCTTTAGCTATATAATTATATCTCTGATCAAATCAAGAACTTCCCTAGCAGATAGCTCAATATGCAGCCTTCGTTGTTCACTGGTAAACTAATAAGCCAACAAAATACTAAGAACCAGAAACTATTTCACAGGAGTTGATGGAGAGCTCGAGTGAAAGCAAAACAGCAATGTCTCAGATTGTTATGATGGTTGTTCTCGGATGTAATCTTTAATTTTTTGGAAGATGGTATTTTTATATGTAGGCTATCCAAGCTAGCTGTCAGCATTTTGTAACAATGCAAAAGTGATCTGTCACCCGTAGCTGTCGATGATGAGATTCAGTGGGCTCATTGTATACAATGAATACCTTGAAGTATTACCATAAATCTCTTTAAATTGTGAGTAACTTCTGCACTCATTAAAATGCTGTCAATAAGTTTACTGACCTTTTGCAAAGTGTTCTGCAGTCCCTGGATGAACAAGATCCCCAAAATGCCAATAGTGGTTTTTTATTAGCATAAGCACAAAAAACAAATGAAGCTGAAGCTTGAATGCCAGGTGACAGTGCCACTCAGGACCTCAACAGACCAGTATGTGAGCTACACCCAGGTTGGCAGGCCTTTGTAATCTGAACAGCACAAGCAACTACTCCTGCTTTGAAGCAGCAAGAAACTTCAAATATAATAGCTATAGGGGGGCCCAATGCCAAGCATCATAATATTTGCTTTCCCCCGCCTTGAATGAGTTCATGCATCAGTGCCATGAAAATAATGCTAGACCTGTCTCCTGCCCTGTTTAAGACTCATGAATCAAAGTTCTTGATGAAGGGGAGAATGCAACAAAGATCTGAACTTGACAGCCTACTTTCAACTTTATTGTCTCTGGGTGTTTTGGCTTATTGTTCTTTCCCTACTCCAGTTTGCTGGCATTTAGACCAAGACTGAATGTTCACTTTATTGGAACAGAAGCATATGTGGCTCTCTGCACAGTGCAAAAAACAATGAGAAAAGACCAGCAAAGCATGTATAACCCTGTACTGAAAAGTCTGACCTGGTTGGCTGTGGAGAGCTGAATGAGGAAAGGAATAGGAAGATAAAAAGAGATGGTCATAACACTGCAAAGAACTGCAAACCATTCCGAGTAGAGAGACATTGGTCTTGGCTTGGGATTACAATGCTAAAACTAAAATTGGAGCTTGCTTTTGCGTATATAATTCTGGCTTTTCATCTCCAACAGATAGGTAGCAAATTACTTATGCCCCAAATGTCAATGATGGAGTATGAGCAACAGCTAAATTTGACTGGCCAACATCAGATGAGCAGACTGTAGAAAACAGGAGTTTCTTCAAAGCTGTTGATGAGCTCTGTGGATTCAGAGACCAAGAACAGAAAAATAACCACTGAAAGAAAAAAAAAGAGGTGGTTTAGTTTATTTGGGACTTTTTTTTCCTCAAATCACACTTGACTACTTTGCTCTTCCTGGTCATAAAACTCTGCATAGATTAATGTGGCATAACACATCTGAAGGTCTTCTAAGTCTTGCCCAGTGCCTTAATCAAAAAGAAGAAATAAGGTATATGACTCTCCTGTAAAGTTTGCACTGGGCAGTGGGCATTTAGGAACAGAATGTTGCCACTAACACCTGTGGAAGAGATGGATAACAGCATCTGTCTAGGAATTTAATTTTTAAGATCAGCCACCTCCAGTTGCTTTCCAAGTCTTCTGCATTGTGATGTGTGATTGTCATTGACCAATTACTTGATGGAGATACTTACTGGTCAGTAAGAGAGCAGCATTTCTTTCAGATGGCCGAAGGGGACATCTCCATACTTGGGGTAGCTGTTTCCATGTTTCCTTTTCCAACCTGCTTCTACTTGTTTCTACCTGTTTCTACCATGGTCTTTGGATGTACCAAGTATTGTCATTACGTATTCAGTAGGAATATATATGAAGTGTATCCTTAATAATAGAGAATGTTATCGTACCTTATGAAGCTTAGGCATCTGCATTTGTATATAACAAAACCACACTGAAAGCTCTTCTAAAACCTGAAGATGCTAGTTATTGCAGCTTTTCATTGAAGCCCAGTCTTGGTTGCAGACATAAAACTCTTACTTCAGAAGGAACTTTGATGAACACTTGTAAGCTTCTGCTAGTGCCAAATATACCTACTTGCCCACCAAGTCAACACGCTTTTACAACACACGTAGCTTCTCTTTTCCAGTCTTCAGGGGTGGAATCCAGCCTTTAAAGTTGGCTGCTCTGAATCCCATTTTCTCTGCATTGCATAATGACACCATTGTTCAGAAAGCAAGCTTTGGTTTCCCAAGTATATACTCAAATGGAAAACCTTCAAAGCAGAAGGTAATTTTCAGATGGTAGCCCTGTTCAAATGAACCAAGCCACACAGATGTTTTTTTTAGTGGCACTTGCCATTTCATCATGCAAATACATGTTTGCCACTGAATGCCTTACAATTTCTGCAGCACTGTTTGCTACTCCCAGCTCAGGCAGTCTGAGTGCTCAGCTGAGTTGTGCATCCCCTGTCCCATGTTTACATCTATGGGATTCTGCCAGGCCTACCTGTCAGTAGTCAGTCACATCTTATGGTATGCATAATAACTGTCAGTGTTTTTCTCTCATCCCACCACATTAGAGATGAATGTGAAGTTGATATCTTCATGTCTGACACTTTGAGATTTCATTAAATATCGAGGTGGAGCAAATAATTGTGTAAAGTAAGTATTCTGAAGTTTTCAAAGAAAGACTCTTTGAGAAACACCCCCATGGAGTAGGAATTAGCTCTATGTTCAGGAGCAGAGCACCAGTGAAGACAAGCACAATAGGAATAAGACTCTTATCTCTCACCATAGCAACATACAGCTTGGTTTACCGGAGGAGGAGGAGGAGGAATGGGGACTGTCTCCTCTTCGAAGAACAGCATTGAAAGGCACCAGGGCATTACATCTCACTGCCTTTCTGTTCAGGTCACTGATCTGAGATATAACAGAACAAGTTTAGTTTCAAGTTGGAGACTCAGTTGATAATCTTGTCTCCCTGCATTTCTTATTACAGAACCATGATGTTTCCTAATAGTACCATGTTAAGAGCCTCCACTCATTTCCCAAAGAACTTTTTATTCAAAACAATATACATTAGCTCAAGGAGTCAGCAACAGAAACCTTTTTGAGATCCTATTTGTAAAAAAAAAAAAAAACCAAAATATTATAGACCTACTCTAATTTTTATGTTTAAGGAAAAGCCAATTCCTGAATCTGGGAAGGTTCTATAAAATAAATTATTCTTATACTACAGTGAGCAATGCCATTGACAGCCAGCACTTTATCTTTACCTGGGCCTTTATGCAGTGGACAAGCTTTGGCTGACAGGATTCATACATGTAACGCTGGCTGGCAGGTGTAGCAAGACTTATAGGCCTCTTGATTCTTGCCTTTGAGCAGATATAAGCAGATGCAGTTAAAGGCCCAAAGCACAGGGACTTGCAGATGAAGGACAGCTTGCTCACTGGAGCTGCAAGCTATGTAACGAGCCACAGTGAGTGGAAAGGCCATGCATCCAAGTCACCAGAGGAATGATCAATGTCCAGCAGCAGGCAGCTGGTTCTAACGTAACAACGATCCAACCAACTTTTTGTCATGTTATTAAATATCACACTGGGGAACTGTTAGTCTCATTTATCCTTCTTGTTCCCAGGACACAGTTACAAAGGCAACTTCATTAGATAAGAGAATTTCACAGAAGAGAGTTTCATACAACATATACATCTGTGAAGTTGAATGCCCGTCTTTGCATGGGCAGCAACCACAGAGTGTTACTTGAAAGTTAAGCTCAAATTCAGAAGTATGGTTATTTTTTTCCCTAATTCTGATGTTGCTTTTTTTTCTAGTTGCTGTCTATTTGTCTAAACATTTTTCTTGACTATCTGGAATGAACCCAGACAAGCTCCATGGCAAAAGGGTACGAAGTATTGGACTTCAGTCTCCCCGTGTTTTGATTTGTAGCTGTAATTTTGATTTTGCCTGTTTCACATTTCAGTCATTCTTTCAGGAAAGTGAAGGTGCAGTATAAAGTGGCACCAGTAAGAATGCTATGTGTGGGAAGCACAGAATGAGCAATGGATCTTTGTTGGCCATTAGAGAAGAGAGATTACTTACTAGTCTATCTTACTGTGTCTGAGTTGTGTGACCACCTAATCTGATACTGTGACCACAGCTGGAGAATGGAGACAGTTCAACCAGCTTTCCAGAAACAGAGGAGGAAAATGACAGACAAGATCACCCAAAGCATGAAAGTACTGTGAATGAGTTTAAAGCTTCTAAATGCCCGTATTCCAAAAAAAACCCTCTCAATTTCCAGAGCCAATGCTTATCTCCCAAGGAATGGCATGGACATGTATGTTGAAGTATGAGAAATGCTGACATGCTGCAGTAACAGAAAGCAGCAGATGCCTTCTAGACTACTACACTGAAGGTTTTGTCAGCTGTTTTTTAAGGAGCTTCTGGTCTCAGCTGAGTGAAAGCCAAAGGGAGGTACCACTTTTTGCTTTGCAGGTGGGCTCCTCTAGCCCCCAGAGAAAAATTCATAGGTAGAATGGTGTTCTCTCTGTGAGTACTCTGCAGAACCATTTCTACTGATTTCAGTCACCTGCAGTATTGCTTCAGCTTTGAATTGAGACTGGCTTGCCACAGCCGAGGTCAGAAGCTGACAGTGGTCTGAGGAAAATTAAAATTCGTTGGGAGTAAGCTGAGGAACATATGTACAGAACACAGAGGGTGCTGAGATTAAGCAATCTGCACCCCAAATTCACCTGAATGAAACATGAGATGACATTCTCTTGAAAAGTACTGGTAAACTCTCAATCTGCAGTTTATAACCCTGCTTCATGCTGAGGCTTAAGAAATCAAAGAGAGTAAAATCCAAGTTTACTCTGTTGATGTATTTTTAAAGCATAAGGTAATGTAAGTTATGCTGCTTAATGAAATTACAATTGAACACACTGAATTCATTATTACAGGAAATGGGTTTCGTGTGAAGATGTGTAATCATCTCAGACAATGCTCGCCATTTACAGAATCACAGAATCACAGAATCACAGAATCACAGGATCGTAGGGGTTGGAAGGGACCTCGAGAGATCATCGGGTCCAACCCCCCTGCCAAAGCAGCTCCCTAGCACATATTGCACAGAGAGGCGTCCAGACAGGTCTTGAATATCTCCAGTGAAGGAGACTCCACCACCTCCCTGGGCAGCCTGTCCCAGGGCTCTGTCACCCTCACTGTGTAAAAGTTCCTCCGTATCTTAGTGCGGAACTTCCTGTGCTCCAATTTACAGCCATTGCCCCTTGTCCTATCTCCACAGACCACTGAAAAGGGGCTGGCCAATTCCCCCTGCATCCCATACTTAAGATATTTATAAACATGAATTAGGTCCCCCCTCAGTCTTCTTTTCTCCAGGCTGAACTCAGCCTGTCCTCTTACGGGAGATGTTCCAGGCCCTTAATCATCTTTGTAGCCCTTCTCTGGACTCTCTCAAGGAGATCCCTGTCTTTTTTATACCAGGGAGCCCAGAACTGGACACAATACTCCAGGTGGGGCCTGACCAGGGCAGAGTAGAGGGGGAGGATCACCTCCTTCAACCTGCTGGCCACACTCTTCCTGATGCATCCCAGGATCCCATTGGCCCTCTTAGCCACCAGGCCACACTGATGGCTCATAGCCAACCTGTCATCAACCAGGACCCCAGGTCCTTCTCCACAGAGCTCTTCTCCAGCAGGTCATCCCCCAGGCTGTACTGATACAGATGGTTATTCCTCCCCAGGTGCAAGACTCTACACTTGCTTTTATTAAACCTCATCTTGTTTCTCCCTGCCCAGCTCTCCACCCTGTCCAGGTCTCTCTGGATGGCAGCGCAGTGTTCCTGCGTGTCAGCCACCCCTCCCAGCTTTGTATCATCAGCGTACTTGCTGAGGGTGGATGCTATTCCCTCATCAAGGTCGTTGATGAAGATATTAAACAGGACTGGACCCAACACCGAGCCCTGGGGAACACTGCTAGTCCCAGGGCCTCCATTCAGATTTTGTTCCACTGATCATGACCCTCTGAGCCCGGTCCGACAGCCAGTTCTCAACCCAAATTTACATTTCAGACAAGCTCAGCATTTACACTAGGAACTGTGGTTCTTTGCTATCCCTTCCCATTCCCTTCAGAATCCCATTCATTCAGTTTTATTCCCAGGCCCCTTGAATCAAACAATTACTTTTTCTGCCACTACTTGAATTTGTGATCTTTACAGGATCTCAGTAGGCATCATACATTAGTAGGAGGAACTTCAGCAAAGTGTACTATAACTATCTCTGTAACTACATCACAGCAAAACCGAAGTTATTTTTGAATGAGAATCTTAAAGATTTAGTACTTTTGTCACCGTTTTTTTCTTTCCATTGAACAGTTTATCTTGCATATACTGATTTTCTATGTCATTGTTGTTTTCTGTCTCAAAATTCACATATTGCTGAATCTTTTCAGGAATACTATGCATGTGTATCAGTGGCAAATCTTCTACCTGTAGAAATTGTCTTGATAACTTTAATCCGTATTCAGCAAGGCATTCATACGTGTGCTTCACTTAAGGCACATGAGTATCTTTGTTACTTCCACTGGATTATCCATGTACTTGAAACCAGTTCTGGGCTCCCCAGTTGAAAAAAGAGAAGGAACTACTGGAGGGAGTCCGGCGAAGGGCTACAAAGATGATGAGATGACTGGAGCATCTCTTGTATGAGGAAAGGCTGAGAGAGCCGGGTCTGTTTAGCCTGGAGAAAACTGAGAAGTGATCTGATCAGCGCTCATAAATCTCTGAAAGGTGGATATCAAGAGGATGGGGTCAGGCTCAGTGGTGCTGAGTGACAGGATGAGGGGTAATGGGCACAAACTGGAACACAGGAAGTTATGTCTGAATGTATGGAAAAACTTATTTGCTGTGAGGGTGCTGGAGCACTGGAACAGGCTGCCTAGACAGGTTGTGGAGTCTCCTTCTCTGGAGATATTCAAGACCCACCTGGATGCAATCCTGTGCAACATGCTGTAGGTGATCCTACATTAGCAGGGGACTTGAACTAGGTGCTCTCCAGAGGTCCCTTACAACCCCTGTCACTCTGTGATTCAAGCTTGCTCAAACTGTCTAGTTTTATGAATAGGGACCTTCAGAATATCAAGCAGTGCATCAACCAGCTAAATACATCCCTGATGAATTAGAAGGGAAGTATGAGACTTTAGAGCTCTAAGACCTTGATTTTGTACTAGTCTGTAGTCACCTTGAAGCTCTGTTTTTTTAATTATTTCCAAAGCTTACTTCTTTTTTTTTGTAAATGTCTTTCTCTTCTTAGACACTACTATGTTATCAGCTTCCTAATTTTGTCAAGTGCAATCATAACAAGATTTCTTTCTCCTTATGCCTGAGAACATGAGTCTCCCCAGAACCTCTTTTGTTTCTGTGTCTGTACATGTGCTTAGAGGAGTGGAGTGCTGCGTGGACATCTTGATCTCCTCTGGGAGAACTTTCCAGGTAGCAAAAGCAGCCCCTGGCGCATTCTGCAGCTGCTCTGCCTGTTCCCCATGCTGACCGTGACACTGTCCTACATGTTGCAGAAGCCCTTCTCAGACAGAGGTCATCTCTCTGATAATACAATGATGAGAACCCTCATCTTCTTTTGACCTGGAGCCAGGGAAAAGAGCAAAGCCCAGAGCTGCTGGTTCTTAGCCATCTGTGTTGCATGAGCAGATGGCCAGCTGCACAGTGAACCAGGCTGTTTTAAGGGGCAGCTGCTCTCTGCTTAGGCACTAACAGTTGATGCTATTTAGACTTGGCAGTCAGAAGTGCTGAGTGCATGTAGCTCAGCATAGGTCTGACTGGATCAGTGTGACTTCTTACTAGTCATCAGGGAATGGCCATTTCAGTGAGGAAACAAGAAGAACAGCCCTGTCAGCCTTTCAACAGAAGGGGGGAGTACCCCATAGGAGCACCATGCCAGTTGAGGAGGGAAAGAAGATTCAGCCTAGTTCAGTACCAGCTTTACTATGTGACTTTGACAAATAACTCGTTCCTTGATATTTGCTAGATAAACTGGAAAAGTGAGCACAGTCTCAGGCCACTGCTTCGTTGAACAGCCAGACTGCACATTACTTGGATGATACAGACCACATAACCCCCTCAGAAGTAGATGGTGAACAGTGAGTTATTCACAATGCTTCCTTATGCAGGCTGCCTTAGTCTTGCCTCACACGAGCCATCTACTCTTTCAAGTCAGCTAACTTTGAGATCCAAGTGGTAGATTTATTTGCACAGGATGCAACACAGATTGGAGGAGGCTGTTGTCAGCATATTAACTTAACCAACACTTTCCTAATGTCCCACTGTAACTTCATGTACTCTATGTCATGAACAGGATGAGGGGAGTTTGCAGAACCATATCCTCTATGTGGGAAGTTCCTCCTCTCTTCGTGAAATATCTACTGTAGTGTTCTGGACTGCTTGTATGTTTTTAAAGTTGTCCCAAAAAAGACTCAATATTTCTAGCAGCTGCTGTCGGTGAGAATTTGTTGAGTTGTTTGCTTCTGAAAGGAAAACAGCTTCTAAAATATGTCAGTAGCTGCTGATTGATGATGTGATGGCTGCTGTGAGGGATTAAGAGTAAGGAATTTCCTCTTGGTCTCTACAGCCTGCACTGTCAGTTTGCCCACTCCAGGGTTGCAAAAGACACCTTCTCACCTGGTCAGTGGGTTTTATCAGGGAAATTTGCTACTTTAGCCTACTGAATAGCTGCTAAGTTGATTTACACACCTTGCCTCTGCAGAACCACTAGCCTGGTAAATCAACACCCCTAGTCTTGCCTGTTCTCATTTCACTGTGTAGGTTTGGGTCCATGCAAAGAAATGCTGACAGCAGAGCATAGGATGCACTATAAACTCATATCCTAGTATGCCCCAGTCTTTTGTTTATGCCTAAAGTTTTCAGAAATTAAAACCTTACTGGGAATTTTGGTGAACCCATCTTATGACTGTATGCTTACACCTTTGGAGATCTGTTTTCTGATCCTGACACGGTCCATTTTGTGTAGTCCAAGCAAAGCAATAGAAACTAGTTGAGATGAGCGACAACAGGAAACAATTTTGCTATCTATTCCTAACAATTCCAAGTGTTTGTCATACAGTCATTCCTGCAGATCCAGACAAGTGTTTTCTTGGAGTTTGTATCATACAGACTAATAATAAAAATTAGTTTGCCATCTCAAAGATCCTTCAGTGGACAGGCAAGAATTATTACTTCTCATTACAAAGGCATAAAGAGATTTTGTTACTTCCCCAGATAACAGAGGAAACTCGGGTCAGAGTATGGGACTCAAACCTTTCAACATGTGGGAACAGCCAAATCCTACTTAGAGCCTGAATACCAAAGAGTTACCAGCATCTGAGGCACAGCTTCTCATACAGCAAGGACTGCAATAAGTAGAGCAGCTGGGATAGTGTTTGTCTCTCTCCTGATCCCATGCTGTGACCTGACGTTGTTGTGGGTGGCTTGGAGCCACAGACATTCAAATTCATCACCTCCAGAAAATTAAAGTGAAAAAAAAATGAGGTTGCTTAATTTGTGTGTGTATTCATTGCAGACATTGTAGAAACAGATACTGCAAGATAAGGTGGATATATGTAGGTCATTCAAAATGTATTCTTCCCTGGCATGGTGTTCTTTTCTCCTGCACTTAGAAGATAGGATAAAGAATGACACTCAGAAAGAGTGGAAGTGACAGGTGATGAAAGAGAAAGTGAACAAAAGTGACTATTGTAACAAAGCCTTTGAATTAACAGCAGATGAAAAGAAACCTGAACTAATTCAAAGCTAAAATATATGGATGGTGTTTGTCTGTGGTAAAGCAAAGATACAGCAGTAAGCCATTAGAGCTGACCATCAATTCTGCAGGCTGCACTGCTCCTTCATTTTGGAAAACAGTGTGATAATGAAAGATGCACAGAAAGTATCCCAGATCAAGGCCCCTGAATAAGCATTCTGTAATGTTGCAAGCTTCATCTGTGACAAAATTAATTCACTTCTTTTCATGAGTCCAGTCTGCACCGCTGACAATGCTTCTTGGAGGACCAGATCCAAATTTGCCCTCCGTGATCAAAAGCTAACGAGTACTAATACTAGTTAGGAAGCGAGCCAGAGAGAATCAGAGCAACCTAACTTCCTACACCTGTCTGAACAGCGTCACCACAACCTACACGGGTGTCACAAGAACGTTGAACTTTCATTAAATCAGACTTGCCAACAGAGGGTCAAAACCCAATATCTGAGCCTGTTTCTAATGTTCTGCCAGCACGCTGCTTCAGTTCTCAGCAGACTAATAGCTGCTCAGGTGGGAGCGCGCTGCCACAGCGCTCTGCCTCCTGGTCCCTCCCAGGCGCCATCAGCTCCTTGAACACCTGGCTCGCCCATATGTCTGCCTGCACCTTGTGCTGTCTTTCATGTCCCTGTGGACAGGGCATAAAATGCTTCCATGCCTGTTTCAGAGCATATCAAATGTCTTTGACACCTCTGTAAGAATTTGAGAACGATTAGGAAAAGTAGTAGGCAAAGCAGAATAGATTTCTTAGCAGAAATTTTGATGGAAATTTTGTCTCGTTTCAGCCAGTCAAAACCATTTAACCAGTGTTACTGGGAGCAAGAGACAAAGTGGATGATTTAAGAACATTTAATTTAATTTTTTGACCTTTTTAATATTGCTTAGCTGTCATGCTGCAATGTGTAAGATGACAGAGATTAAACGAAGCACATCAACCTAGTCAGGTTCAGGTAACTCCAGAAATATTTTTATTCAGACTTTTTTACAGAAGATTCGGATATAGTCTATCAATACTCATGCTGTTTGAGAAGAAAATAACTCAGAAACACCAGAATTCTCTGTGCATCCCACCACAGGTCTGCATTTTGACTGGTAGATTTTGGCATGCTGAATCTTAGACCAGGATATCACAGTTTTAGACCTGCACTAGGCAAAACCCCAAACTTTTTCCATAAGCAGTTTAACTCCTGGGATATCGCAATCTTCTCTCCCCTTCTTAGCCTCCATTTCTGGTATTCTCTTCCCTGCCTGACTCCCTCTTGTGCTGGCATAAATGTCTTAAATACAGCTGAGATCTGCATTGGGTAAAAGTTAAGAGAAAAAATGGTATGGAAGTCATATATATGTATGCATGCTCCTAGAGATGATTAACTTTTTGCAGGCTGAATTATAAAATGACATGTAAAAGGGAGGCTGGCTTATTTTGCTTTGTTTTCTGAATGAACTCAGATTTCTAGAGAGCATAAAACTCAATTAAGGACATCTAAGCTACAGCAACCATATCGTGTAAAGCAGGAGGGAAGTGAACATGAAGTAAGAGCTGAGTAACTCTATCAATGCAGCATTCTGTGGCTGAATTAATAACAGCTCTGCAGATACTCCTTGCTCTGTAGGATATCGGGCAAAGAGAGGGGTAAAGCTGTCATTTTTAATTTAATTTATCCACTCCATGTTTTGATGTTAGGTTGTGTTCTGTGAAGACTGTTAAGTATGCCTGTTACTAGTTGCCCTAGCACCTTAAGGGCCACACGTGGCGCAAAGTACCACTGTGGTTAGATTGGTACAAGCAGAGGACAAAGCAAATGTTACTGCCCTTGAAGACCTTTCTAGATATCTGCCAAAACTGAGATTACTTCTCCTTTTACATGAATTTCCACCAATGCTTTGAAGTTATTGATGCCGCGCAGATTTGTACCACTTGAGGATGTGCCTCCTATTTTTGTAGATTCAGCAGGATGTTGTAGCCTCCAAAACCAGCTGAAGACAGCCTGTTCTCTTGCTAAGCTCCAGCTCCTCTGTAGCTCCAGCTGTCATATGGAAGCTTGCTGGTGAGTTGCTTTGCTGGAAGCTGCAGCTTCCCAGCATGCTGCTCTTCACACACTGGGACGAAGCAGTGACGGCAATATTTGCTCCCAAACAGAAGCGGTTACCTTTTTCCTCTTGTCACCCTGCAGGTATATCAGCATTGCACTGGGACAGCTTTTCAGCTGCTGCTCCTTGGGTCGTGGTTGCTCTCTTTATCTCAGGCAAGTGGCATGGTTTGGCTATTTAAAGTCAAAAGTGGGGAGTCCAAATGTGTGCAGGTGGGAGGGTGGGAACTGCTTGTGCCTGGGCTGTGCTGGTTCCATTTCCTGTCCACCAGGATAGACTCTTCAGACAAACACATTTTTGTTTCAAGCTTTAATACCTGAACACTGCCACCTTCATGCCCTTAGCAGGTCAGGTCGTCAACGTGTGACAGTGAGTCCTGCGATGATGCCAAGCCTCCCCCACTGGTCTTGGCATGGTTTAGGTCCTGTTCATACTGTACTTGTGGGCTGAACTTTATGTTATCTGCAAGCTCAGGTGTGGTGATTGTCCACACCACAGAGTCCTTAGCTTGACTCCCAGTGGCTATATAGCCCTTCAGCAAGCTTTCCTTCATGGTATGAGAGGTTAATGCTGTCCCCTCCCCTCTTCCTCTCACCCCTTTGTCACATTTGGAACCAGCTGCTGTGATCTAGAGACAAGCAAAGAAAGTCTCCCATGTGCTACCCCAGCTCCCACATCTCAGTCATGTGTCCCCACTCGTGTTCACCTAGACCCAATCCCCATAGAGAGGCTGGTATCTAGCACTCTCTGCTCGGGGAGCCCAACACGGGAAGGTGCGTGGTGAGAGTTGGGTGGGGGCAACTGAACGGACAGATCGTGTGGTTCAGGCAGGGGAAAGGAAATCTGTGATGTCGCTCTGTGCCAGATGGGTGACATGAAAGGCTGATGACTTTTTTGACTTGGTGCCATTTTGAAACCAATCACCTTCTCAGGGTGGAGGAAGAACACCAACTCTGTTTGGCCTGGGAGCTTTCAACTTTTGCCTATGCAGTTTGTGGCTTTAGGTCAGGAAGTATTGTGGCAAGTTTTATTAGTCCACCAAAACTCAATTTTAAAAAGTAAAATATTTTAATAATATCTCAAGCCTCAAATTAAGAACCATGCTTAAAATGCCTCCTTGAAGAAGGTTTTCATTATGTTTTTATCTACTTTTAGAGAAAGTAACTTTTGCAGATGGCAGATCTCGTGTCATTACATCAGTAGGTAGACTACCGTAATGGAGGATTAGGTACTTTGTAGTTTAAATTTGCTAGTGCAGCAAGGTAATTAACAAAAGCAGTTTAGAGCGAAGATATTTGGTGATGCCAGAAAAATTATTTCTGAATGGGAAGGATCTGTACTGTGTCAGCCTGAGACATCCATTCACCTAATAGCCTCATTAGGCAGGGTGGTGGGTGCCTAAAGCAGGTCAGATGGGGAAGAGCACAAAATCAGTGAAGTTAAGTTGAATTAATAAAGAACAATGAACACTGCTCAATTATACCCATCAGTAACATCTGAAGCTAAAAATTCTCTACTTTGGATAACAGATGCCAGCAAAATAATATGAAAGGCCTGAATTATTGCTAAGTCTTAATAAATCAGCTGGCAACAAGAGGAGTAAAATAAGCACCTTTTGATGCCTGAAACATTGCTATTTTTCAAATACTAAATTGTGTGGAATCCTTGGTAGGCTTGAAAGCTCATCCAGGGTACAATAGCATCACAAGGCAGAGATGGACAACCTGAACAACAGTATGTACACAGGGAATGTACACAAGTCCACGGGACCTGATGAGATGCATCCCAGAGTCCTGAAGGAATTGCCTGATGTAGTTGCCAAGCCATGATATCTGAAAAGTCATGGCAGTCAGGTGAAGTCCCTGGTGACTGGAACATCACGGCCATTTTTAAAAAGGGTAGGAAGGAGGATTCTGGGAACTACCAACCTGTCAGTCTCACCTCTGTGTCTGGGAAGATCATGGAACAGATCCTCCTAGGAGCTATGCTGAGGCACATGGAGGACAGGGAGATGATTCAAGACAGCCAGTGTGGCTTTACTAGGGGCAAGTCCTTCCTGGCCAATCCAGTGTCTTTCTACAATGGAGTAACTGCCTCAGTGGATAAGGGAAGAGCTACAATGTCATCTATCTGGACTTCTGCAAGGCTTTTGGCATGGCCCCCACAACATCCTTCTTTCTAAGTTGGAGAGATATGGATTTGGTGGGTGGACTGCTCAGTGGGTAAGGAATTGGCTGGATGGTCACATCCCGAGGGTCATGGTCAGTGGCTCCAAGTCCAGTGACAAGTGGAGTTCCTCAAGCGCCTGTGCTTGGACTGGTGCTGTTTAGTATCGTTATTAATGATATTGACAGTGGGATTGATTGCACCCTCAGCAAATTTGCTGATGACACCAAGCTGAGTGGTGAGGTTAATGTTCTGGAGGGACAGGATGCTATCAGATGGACCTGGACAGGCTAGAGGAGAAGTGGGCCCAGGTGAACCTCATGAAGTTCAACAAAGCCAAGTGCAGGGTCCTGCACCTAGGTCAGGACAATCCCTGTTATCCATACAGGTTAGGAGATGATGTGCTTGAAAGCAGCCCTGAGGAAAGGACTTGGGAGTACTCATGGATGAGAAGCTGGACATGAGCCACCAGAAGCTGCAGGTGGCTGTCAGGGATGGATGGATTAGGATTCTGACTTATCAGCCCCACATTGTACATCCACTGGTACAAAGTTCCCTTTGATGCATATGCTGCTCTGCCATATCACACCTCCTCATGGGGAGTTTTATATCTGCTCTAAATTTATACAAGCAGTAGTACTTTCTTTTAAGTCAGACTTTGCATAGATAGGAGGGTGAACTCTGTTGCTCTGTCTTCTCTCCTATAGCTATAGAAATAAATTGTTTCTGCCTGACCTCAATCAGCAGACTACATGTTTATTCCATGACAGTTCCTACACCAGGTGTTGAAGGGAGGAGAAAACTGGGCTCTTTTCACCTTTGTGGGAGACAAGGGACATACCCATTCTTTATTTTGTATTTAACTCTGAGTGTTCATGCTTCCAGAAAAAATAACTATTCTGTACAATTTAGCTTTCTATTTTGTGTTAAATCTATGTAAAGTTCTGTGTTTGTGTAGGCTGAGGGAAGGAAGATGGATACCTTGTAACAACAGGGTGATTAAGGAGGAGGAAAGTAAAAACGGTATCTCTTCTTTAAGGTGACCTGGGAGTCTGTGCTACCCCCTTGGACAGCTCCACTTGGTAAGTCAGTGATGAAAATTCATACGGAGGTCCATACTCACAAGAGTTAACAGGAGCTTACTGTCTTTTTCAGAGCCGAACGCCTGATGATGATAGCTTTTACTTTGAAATGTTTGCAACTCTGTGCCAGTTTGTCAATGTATGGTCTTCTGGGAGATTTTGTTAAGCCCTTGTTATAAATGTTTCATGAACATGAGCACCAAGCATCAGCTACACCAAAAACACCTTTTTATCTGTTCCAGCTTTGTACTCCTTACAGTGAGTGACTTCATACTCATGTCAGTGGTGACTCCTGTTTGTGACAACTGAGAAGAGAGCAGTGTGGTTAAAGCATTTTATCTGTATGTCTGTCACGATCTTTGCTTTTCCCTTTTTATTTTTCATATAAACAGGTATGTTTTTTTGCATCTCTCAGCAAATAAGCTTCATGTATATCTCAAGGCCCTATAACTGGTTTACAATTTTTAGTGTCAGGGAGATGTAGCTTATAAAAGATGGCACAGGTTTGTCATTTATAGTAACATTCTATTATTTTTCTCTAAGCTTTTTTCTCTATGCATTTTTATTTCCTGGCTTCCTCAAAAACCCCAAAATTTAGCATCCCAAAATCTAATCACAGCAGCACTGGAATACATGAGATAAAGCCAATGCTGTAAGCGTGGAATTAATTTATGATTTACTGATTTAATTGTGCATTTGTCTGATTAGTTGTAAAATAATGGGAGAACAGTCGATAAAGCCAATGTTGTACCAAACAGTTTATAATAGTTCTGAAGTGCTTTAAGATTTACAGTATTATAAATGCTTATACCTCGAGCCTTAAGTGAGTTAGAATTAAAGGTGATTATGATCTAAAGATCTTTTTCAGAAAAAAAAGGATGCCTGCTTAGTTTTTTTTAATAGAGCTCAGGTCTTCTGAACAAGAACACTGCTTGGAAGAATTATTTTAGGAAGTTTGAGCAGAAGCAGTTTGGTGCAATGAATAAACTTTCTTTCTAGCTTTTATATTTATAAAGAAAGGCATATTTTTCCATGAGTAGAATAAAGCATCTGGACAGGAGACACTGAAAACGTGAAATCTGGAATGGAGATAATCCATTAGGCTTAATGGAAAACAAGCTGGTTTTGTTGAGCCAGACCATAGACATTTAAATTGCTTGCCTTCACAGTTGCTCAATTATATGTATTAATTGAGACATCACTTGGAAATCCGAATATCATTTGATGTCCAGCAGATGGATTACATATTAAACTGATGAATGAGGAAGGACTACATCAGGAGCACTAGGGTAACAGTAAGTGTAGTTCATATTCATGGATTGCTATGCAGAGAATTTGTGAATATTAATTATAGGATTGAAGATGGTATTATTGCACACATTGGCAGCAGGGCTAAGAGTTGGTGTGCAACCTTGGGATACGGGACCTTTAAGCACTTCACTTTGGCATCCTACTGTTCCACTAATAAGTTTGAGCAATTCTGTATCAGCATTGTTTTGTCAACTTTGATGATGCTATGCTGATTTGCATCAATGAAAGATGTACCAAACAAACTCTTTAAAGAATCAGTATGATATGAATCATACTGAAAGAAATTAATCAAACTTCTCCATGATTAAGCAAGACAGTCGAGAATGTGTCTAAACTTGGAAGCGTGTGAGAGTGATCCTCCTGAAGTGAGAGTTTAGCATGTACATAAGCACCTGCCTGGTCTGGGGATGCATTTAAAGATCTAGAGCCATATCGTGGAATGACTTTTGACTCTGTGACTGATACCAGAATTGCATCAGATTGCAAATTCAGCCTGACTTAGAATGTAAATATACACCACCATATCCCTGGCATAGCTCTTAATTTAAACCTGAACATGATCCTTCCGCTCTTCCATTCTGCAGAGAAGTAAGAGCTGTTTAATGTCTCATTCAATCTCACTAAAGAGTGGCAGAAGTAGATTGCCTGTGCTCCTTCTAGCGTCCTACAAACTTTTTATCAGAACTGTTTCTCCTTGTAATGACTTTTCCATCTCTGACTTGTGCCAAAGAAGGAAAAATGAATAATGATTATTTGTTCAAACAGCAGGAACGTGGCAAAATGAGTTTGAGCTATGCTATGAGGATGTTTGGCTAGCTACTTCATCTAAATGAATGCTGAATGTAAATAAAGCATAATATTCAGAGTTCACCCTACTTTAGAGCAGCAGAGGCACATCATTAAAAAAATTTCTGACATGTCAGTGAGCAATGAATTACTATGCAGTGCAGCACTGTAAAGACATAACAAGCAACTCCCTGCTGGTGTATAATGTGCCAGCACATGGAAGATGATACATAGAATGAGACAAGGAGTAGGTCCTTAGGGAATAAGATACTTCAGGCCTAATCCTGAGGTGCTGTAAGGGGCATATATCTCCACTGAAAGAACTGGAGCTCAATTTACTTACAGCATTCTGGGTGCCAGCTCTTTCTCATTAGTGAACAGAGATGATGTTCGCTGTATTATAACTTTTTCCCCTCCAGCTTGACAAAAACCCTTCTGCTACTGTCTTAAGGTTTCTCCACTGCTAGCCATCTTCCTCTGAGTCTCATCTTTGCATTCAGCCTGGTGCTCTACCTTTCTGCTCCCCAGTCTTCTGCATTGAAACTTGACAAGCCATTCCCTCCTTTAATTGGGAATGCATCTTGACAATGTTTTCCAGCTGCTGGTCCTCCACATCTTGTCAGGGGACTACAGAAAATCACTATCTGCTCAGAAGGCTTAAATTTACCGTTCAGGGGTCTGTACTTCCACTGGAAAAATAGGGAGTCTGCAAGCTGATAGAGGCTCAATGCCAGAGTCTTAGTAGATGGTGACTTCTGCAACTTAAATGAAGTGACAGCAATGCATGTCAGGAGGGCAAGGAAACAAACAAGAAAGAAGAGAGGTCCAGATTGATGTAACAATAAACTGTGCTACCATGAGGACAGCCAGGCAGTAGAACAGGTTGCTCAAAGAGGTTGTGGTATCTCCATCCTACAAGGTTTTCAGAATGTGATTGGACAAGGGACTGAGCACCCTGGTCTCATCTCACAGCTGACCCAGCTTTGGGGAGTCTGAACTAGAGACTTCCCATGGTCTCTTCTGCCCCATGACCCCATGAACTTCATGCATGGAATGTAGATGGGAACTTTTTCTGTAATATTCAGAACTGGCTATCATGAGTCCTGAGAACTTAATGGACCTTTTTAAGTCACAGGAATATTTGTGTTCTGTATCCTGTATCAGGATCCAGGAAAAAACTATACCAGTAGATCAGAAAATTGAGAAAACGTTTTGTGGCTTGTGAATCTATAGTCATATTAACTGTACTTTTCAGGCCCATGCATGATACCAGTGGAAAAGACATGGTTAATGAATTACTTTTAGGCTGTCTTTAACATTTTTTGTGTTATTTCTGCACTCTAAAACATGGTTAAATATGCAACTATATACATATATATACATATATAACACACCTTTTTTTTTTTACAAAGGTCACATTAGTACAAGCCTTTCAGCTACTTGGTGTATTGGCTGATGAACCTCCACCCTACTTCTAGCTGGACCATTTCTTGCTGTGAATGTATCAGTAGTATATTGTCTTAACAGCTAGAGGCACTGGAGTTGAATTTGAGTTACACTGCGAAATGCCTCTTACCTCTTACTGTGCCCAGACTGCACATTTGACCAAGAAAGATACAGAGAGTACTTCATGTAGGTTTTATTTGAATAATGGCAGTTAGCAAAAATAGAAATAACTGGTTTAACATGCTGCAATGTCCCCTGGAAGCTGTTAGGGTTAACTGCAACGAAACACCAAGTTAACAGGTACAATTTTCAGTAGGTGCTCTTTCTTTAACAGGATTCCTGTGTTGCCTGTGCTTGCATGTACAGTTGTTGCTTAGCTGATGTGTTTACTACCAATGCATGTTTGCAAAATAATAATTAAATGCAGAACATATGCTATTGTTTTGTATGTGGCCTCTCTGGGAGGGCATTTATCAATGGGTGTTTTTGTCTCCGTGCTGGGGTTATTCTAGTGCAATGGAAGACACCCAGATCAACAACTGTTTGCAAAATTGTGGCTCTGAGCAGTGCCAGCCCACGAGAGAATTTTTGAACCTGCCTGTATAGCTCATGGCATGTGAGTAGCGGCAGGCAGAAGGGTTACCAGAGTTCAGCAGAGGCTGCACAGGGTTTGGATTACTCAACTCTCACAGAGCTTTTGCTGCCAAATGGAAAGGAGAACATTGTAGGATAAATAGCTGTTATCTGCACTTAGAATAGGCCTTCCAAGTGAGATGGAAGGTGTTTTGCCTTACAGGATTATCTGGCTGTTCATCCTGTCACGTGAAACAGTGATCCTCTGGTTGTTATAAAACATGTGCTGCCAACCTTTATTTATTTAGGTTCACATGTTTAGGTTCACTGGTATAAAAGTTGTTTTGAAAGAAATTAAAGAGCCCTGATTCCAAGCAGATGCAGCTTGTAAAGCTGTACACCGTACTTCTGTTGCTCTCTACTCTGAAACTTCTTTTGTTTATGGTAAGAGTAATCACAGAGAGAGAGATTCTGGCATGGTTTCTGTCCTCTTCTTGGGCCTATCCCAATACAAAAAATATATGATGGGTGTTCCTTGGGGCTAAACAAAACTAAACCAAACCTAATGGGAAGTAACAGATTACCAAAGTTGATGTCAACGAAGTTGACCTTTGGCTCAGATGTTTAGTTAGTGTACACATGTACAGCTTTTTCAGACCTTCATGGTTTCATTACTAATTTTTGTGGGGGTGGAGCATGACAGATGTGGGAGAGAGGATAATGATGAAACTCTGGCATCCACAAAAGCATCAATATGACTCACCCACCTGTCTTTATCAGTAGTTATTACAGAAGTTTGTTGCTTTAGAAGGTACCTTAGCCTTTGACTTTCATTCTCCGTGTCACCCTGTCCTATACTTATACTTTTTGTAGAGTAATTCTTTGGGAAAAGCTTAGGAGAAAATAAAATTTTAGAAGTCTTGAATTTAACTTTTCAGTTGGGTGGAAAAACACATATCCTACAGATGAGGCTTTGGGATAACTCACTGCAGTGTGACTTTCTTTAGTGAGCTTTTCTTACTGACTTATGCTGAGGCAGGAATGGCACGAAACTTCTTTGCCCCTTTTCTGTAATTTATCACCTCAGTAAACAAAGCTCAGCAGATTTCGCTGCTTCCTGGTTTACTCAGCCACCTCATGTCCTTTCATAGGCCACACCATGCAACCCTGCAAACTCTGTTGCTTTCCATCAAGTGAAGGGGAATATTTCCACTTCCCCTGCCTAATGCCTGCTACATGTAATCCCCTGCTACACGATTGGAACAACTTTTGCTTGCTGCATGCTACTGTTACACCTAAAGAAAGCTCTCTGCCTAATTATTACCTATTACTCCAGCAAAATGTTTCTTCTGGTCTCTTGACCTCACAAGGCAGATTAACTCAAGATTGACTTAGACCAGCTTCTACAGCCATTGTCATGAATTCTGTTTCATTTTCTTGGTTGACCCTACTTTGAGCAGGAGATTGGACTAAAGAACCCCCAAGGTCCCTTCCAACTTGAATCATTCTCTTATTCTATGATTAAGTGATGCTGACTGAAAAATGTCATCGCACTTCAACTGGTTATCTTCCTGTTGTGCTCACTGCACAGTGGAATGTAATCACTAACACAAATAAAAGAAGAGAGAGGTGGCCGGTATAGAATTCAGCTTGTGTTGTACTGAATAATTAGTGCTGTGCTGGGTTGGTTTTTTTAAGTTTTTTAATGTGGGATATATTTTTTGTTTGCAGTGATATTGTGTCTACTGTGGAAAAACATTTAATAGGGAAATATTTAGTTCTTCCTGACAGTTCCAATTCTGGTACCACTTGAGATTAGCAGGTTGACAGGCTCTTACTGCCTTTGAAGCTTTGCATTTGCCTAGGCAGAATGCCTTTTTCCCCCACCATTTGCTGATGGTGTAATCACAGGGAGCTGAAGTGTATTTTATCTCACTGCACAGCCAATTGTTATTTTTAGACCTAAATCATTTCTTTGGAGTTATATTCACCCTTTATTATAGGCATTAATGACACAGTTAGCATCTTCTAAAAGACAGAGTAAGATCTAGAGATTAATTAAAGCTGATGATGAGGCTTTTACATGAAGTCACTGATGTCCTCTACAAGTGCCTGTAATGCCTTGACTCATGTTGCTTACATTAGAAAAGAAAACTTAGGACCAACTTGATGCAAATTATTAACTATGAAATCAAGAAAACATTTCTTCGAAGCTAGACTACTTTTGATAATACTAAGATTAAAGTAATAGAACTACTACATCAAACTTGTGTCAGCAGGTTAACACCAGTGCTGGCTTGGAATAAAAATTCTCTCCACTGTTAGGCTGTTCTGCGAACATGGCTATCAGCCTATATAAAGCCCAGGTAGGAATTCAAGGAAGAACCCAGTGACTGTAAAATTACCAAAAGGCAGTAAATTTAAAAGGTCAGAAAAGTGTCTGAACTGCAGCATTAGAGCAGGTGCAAAGCCTTGTAAGCTGTCTGGTCTCCTACACAGGTAAACATTTCCTCACTAGTTCTCCTAATTTTCAGGCTGTCACTGATGCTCTAGTAAAATAAAGTTGGGCAACTCTTGGCTGGCAGTTTATAGCTGATTGTTTTTCACTCTTTTAGGTTACTCAGAGAATAGAGAGCATGCTTTTTTGAGTACCTGTACGAAGCTGTTCAGGACATTTTTATATTTTTATACTGCTTAGATGTGCATAGGACAATACCTCTTATACCTCCATTGGGAAATTAAAAACTTAAAGAGGTTGTGGAGGAGATTGTGCCTGGGATCTTCCACGGCAGTACTTTGGCCCAGTTATCACAAGGCATTTTCAGTTTGGCAGAGTCAGCATCACTGTGCAGAATAAAGCCTCCCCTCCCTGCTCAGGCCAAATCTAAAAAGTACACGTCAGCTTTCTGAGAAAGCTCTCCCCCTCTCCTCCAGCTTCCTCGTGACTGAACCCTGCCTGACACGTTACTGGCTTGTGGAAAGTTCACCTACAAACTAGAAAAAGTAAGTGACTGGAAAGATCCATCTGCTTGGCACTCAATTTGTGAAATGCCAAAGCAATGTAAAAATCTTACAGGTAGATACTGCAGTTCTCCTAAAGAAGAGGAGCTGACTGCACCAGAGGGAGTCAGGAATGTTGCTCAATATCACTGCTTGTTTGCAACCTCCTCTTCTTCAGATGCAACAAGAGGCAAGCAAATTTGTTTGCTGACACTGCAGATTCCTGTTTCTGAGGTAGTAATTCTGGGGGTCAGGAAATGCTAGCCACCCAGGCCTTTACCCTTGATCTTCACTACCTCTGCTTTGCATGCCTGTTCCACAACCTTCAGTGATGCTCCAGACCTCCAATACAAGAGGCTGGCCCATCACACGCCATTTTCAACTTATCAGAGTCAAGATCTGCACACCAAATGAATTCATACCCTCATCTCCATCACTGTGGATGTGTAAGCACTCAGTAAGTGCTTTTTGGGAAAGCGGTGCGACCATCTTATGGGCAGGTGGCACCACAGACTTTATCTATAGGGACTTAGGCCACAAGTCAATCAGGTGATGTTAGGAGTTTCATCCCAGCAGAAACAAGGAGATGGATAGTCAGTGCTTTAGTATTACCTGGATTTTCTTGGGAAATTAGACTTAAAATATGTAAAGTTTAAGGCCTGCATTATCCTGAATATTTTCTTCTCTCACACCGTGCTGCAGAGCTGTAGGATGGCAAAAACATCACTGAAATAAATGGATTAAAATTTTCAGCATGTGTTGACTTGTAAATGCAAACTACTTCTTCTCATTATTTGTCTCATAATAATTGGAAAACTGGGTTGTGCCATTTATCCACAGCACTCTAGACAGGGATTGTGGTTGGGGGAAACATCTTCCTCAAAAGGAGAATATCCTCCCAAAAAACTTATGAGCTGGTGGTACCATCACCTTACTGGCATTGTGTCACATCTAAGGACCATTGTAAAGATGCAGGCAAGTAGGCTGCTTCAGATGAGGAGCCACGGAGACAAGGAAAGAGCCATCCAAAGGTTTCTCTCACAGACTGGGCAGAGAAATACAGAGGTTTGAGTTTCTTCCCAAGACAGAGAAAGTTTGAAAAATATGCTGAATTCATTTTTATCTGTATTTTAAAATTTTCAATATTGCATTAGAAATAGTTTTATTTTAAAAATCTAACTCGCTAAACATTGGCTTATCAGGCTGAGAATCCAGAGATTCTTTTTCTACATTTCTCTCCTGTTAGACATTCAGATAGGGAAAAGCAGATCAAAAAGACACCTCCTGAGTCCCTTGCTAAATGAAAAATTAAATTAAGACCATCTTAATAGGGAGAGTGAAATATATTGTTGGGGGTTGCATTTGTAGGGTATCAAAGTGCTAACAAATCAGAAAATCCCTAACAGAGGCTTGCATGTTGACTATCTGGATGGAGAAACTACACTCTTTTAGAAGCTAACTACATTTTCTTTTAGAAAACTTCTGGAAGTAGTTGACAGCCAGTACAGTTCTGAAAGGAACCTGTCATGGTTTAACCCCAGTGGGTAACTGAGCACCCCACAGCCACTCACTCAGCTTTTCCCCTGCCAAAGGGGATGAGGAGAAGAGTAGAAAAAAAACCCCCTCAGGTGTTGAGATAAAGACAGTTTAATGGAATCATAGAATTGTCTTGGATGGAAAGGACCCTTTAGATCATCAAGTCCAACCATCACCCTAACCTGTCAACCACTACTAAACCAGATGCCTAAGCACCACACCTAACTGTCTTCTAAAAACCTCTGGGGATGGAGACTCCACCACTTGGTGGGCAGCCAGTTCCAATGTCTAACCTCCTCCTCTGTGAAAAAAGCGCTAGTCCAGGGTCAAATAAGATTACAAAGGAAGATAACATCAACAACAACAACAACAATAATAATAATAATAATAGAGATGCACAATTTCAATTGCTCACCACATGCAGAACAAAGAAGCAGCCAACCTGAATTCCAGTGTGTTTCCAAGCTGTGAACCTGCATCCCATGTAGGTTCACCAGTTATATATAAAGCATGACATTATATGATAATGATATTATGGTAGGGAATATCCCTTTGGCCAGCCTGGACCAGCTGTCCTGGCTGTGCTCTCCCAGCTCTTTTTGCACTTGGCAGGATGTGAGAAGCTGAAAAGTCCTTGGCTCAGTCTAGGCAGTAAAACTAACAACTAAAAAAAAGCCAGTGTGTTATCAACAATATTCTCGAGCCAAGGGAAGGTCGTGCCTCACCAATCTGGTGACCTTCTATGATTGAGTGACAGCATCAGTAGATAAAGGGAAGGCAACTGATGTCATCTACCTGGACTTGTGCAAGGCCTTTGACACAGTTCCCCACCACATCCTTATCTCCAAACTGGAGAGATGTGGACTTGATGGGTGGACCATCCAGTGGATAAGAAACTGGTTAACAGACCGTAGCCAAAGGGTGGTGGTCAATGGGTCTATGTCCAGGTGGAGGCCGGTGACAAGCGGTGTCCCCCAGGGGTCTGTCTTGGGACCGGTTCTCTTTAACATCTTTATCAATGACATTGATGATGGAATTGAGTGCACCCTCAGCAAGTCTGCAGGTGACACCAAGCTGAGTGGTGTGGTTGACACCCTAGAAGCAATGGAAGCCATCCAGAGGGATCTTGACAGGCTGGAGAGATGGGCCCAGGTGAACCTAATGAGGTTCAACACTGCCAAGTGTAAGGTGTTGCACTTGGGCTGGAAGGATCCCAGACATAGATACAGACTGGGAGAAGAGCTTCTTGAGAGTAGCCCTGCTGAGAAGGACCTGGGTGTCATGGTGGATGAGAAACTCAACATGAGCCAGCAGTGTGCTCTTGCAGCTCGCAAGGCCAATGGTATCCTGGGCTCCATTAGAAGAGGGGTGGCCAGCAGGGACAGGGAGGTGATTGTCCCTCTCTACTCTGCCCTCGTGAGGCCCCATCTGGAGTCCTGTGTCCAGATCTGGGGCCCCCAATACAAGAAAGATGTAGAACTGTTGGAGAGGGTTCAGAGGAGGGCCACAAAGATGATTAGAGGGCTGGAGAAACCTCCCCTATGAAGAGAGGCTGAGGGAGCTGGGCTTGTTCAGCCTAGAGAAGAGAAGGCTGCGGGGGGACCTCATTGCAGCCTTCCAGTACCTGAAGGGAGCATTCAAACAGGAGGGGAATCAACTTTTCAAAAGGGTAGACGATGGCAGGACAAGGGGGAATGGATTAAAACTAAAGGAAGGAAAGTTTAGATTAGATATTAGGGGGAAGTTTTTTACAGAGAGAGTGGTGAGGTGCTGGAACAGGCTGCCCAGAGAGGTGGTGGATGCCCCGTCCCTGGAAGTGTTCAAGGCCAGGTTGGATGGGGCCCTGGGCAACCTTGTGCAGATCCAGGCCTAGAGGTTGTTGGCTCTGCCTGTAGCAGAGGGTTGGAACTCCATGATCCATGGATCCCTTCCAACTCATACCATTCTATGATTCTATGATTCTGAAATGTTCGTCAGATACTCTGGAGTCAAATTATGTTGCTTAGATAACATTTTTTAATTTGTTCTTTCATTTCCAGGACTCCATGCAAGGGGCACAACACAGCCCTTGTTATGTTCATGTAAATCTCACTTTAAAAATGCACAGAGAGGTAGAAAGAAAAGAAAAGATTGAAAACTGCTGAAACCCAGGGCATTCCAGTGTCTTTTCCTCCCAAGATGTTTATATCTTTTTATTCTTGTGACTAGAAAGGTGACCAGTCATGGGTTATCTACTTATATACATTGAATTGAGGTGGTTTTGTGAATAGATATATAAAATGTGATGCCGCCACCTTTAGATCCTGTTTCTGGAATGGTAAGAACTAGTTCCAGAAGTAGACAAATTCATAGATCCCGGTCTGTTTGGGTGTGCATCTTGGTGTTTTAACAGTTACATCAAACACGTTTTGTCAGCACACTTCTTACTGGACCCCAGTAAACTGACCACAGAGTGAGTTTTGCTGGTCAGTTAGGTAGAGTTCTCATTAGAGCTTTCCAGTTGTTGGGGAACAGGTAGCATCTCTATCCTATGTGGGTCCTCTCCTGTTAATCCTTTAGCGCAGCCTTACCCAAATTAGCATGCTGATAGAGGCACCCCACCACCCTTTCACCTAATTTTTTAACACATGAAGGAATTGTGTATCTTTGTGATTCCTGTCTATGTCAAATTCAACTGTAATTGGACTATGGGTTCAGAAGTTATTAACAAACTCACACACATCTGTAGCGCAACTGCTGAAAACTGGTTTCCCAGGGGACACCACCAGGATACACAGACTAATGATGGGCCAACAGGGATTTCTACCACAAAGTGTCATGCTTCACATTTGTGCATCCTTCCAGCTTCAGCCCAGGCCTTCGCAGGGCAGCACATCCACACCTTGGTCTGTCCTGGTAAATTCAGCAGTGTGCTGGGGACTCAAGTGCTGTTAAAACTCACTCATCTTTTCTCCACCAACCGGCTCACCTGCAGGCTCTTTGGTCACAGCTGTGCTGCTGCTTCTAGAAGTTTTTGGAGTCCTTGGTATCTGTGGGTTTTTAAGATATCTCCAAACACAACAGACACGCTGGAGTCAGTCTGCAGGCAGTCTCCTGACCAAAGTTGTCATTATGCCCATGCAGCAGATATGTCGTCAAAGATAGCAGGCAAGAATGTACAGAAAGGGAAGGGCATCTCAAATGTATGTGGTTGAAATGAGATTCCAGGTAATTTTTAAGTGGATCACGTGTGAATCCATTATTTGCACTCTCAAAATGTGATTACATCCTTCATTCATTTCCTAGTTCAGGTGGAAATGATCCTTCCAGCTCAGGATGGAGCTGGGAGACGGCGTACGCTGAGAGAAGATCTAGTGGCCTCTTTCACAAGTAGGTGCCAGGAACTTCTCATCAGTGTTTATACAACTCACCATTCCTGTCTCCTGCACCTCGTAAACATGGATAATAATAGGTATAGTGCATATTTCACTGGAATTCCTATGGAGAGCAATTAAAACTTTGAAGATGTAAATGTTTAACATTGTTTATAGTCCTGCTGGAAACACGAGATGCCAGAAATTACATAAGCTCTCGAGATATGAATAAGCTCCATGTAAGCATCTGCTTCTCTTCTTGATTAATTGTTTGGCAGTACCTTGCATAATAAGGCTCTGATTCTAAGTGGGAATCAAGGGGGGCTGCCTGACTATAAACTACATGAAATGATAATCTGAACTTTTGGCATTTGTTATGTGTCCATGGGCAGGCCTGTAGCTTCCCCTCTCCTTGGCACTGGCCTCCTAGTGTGAAAGCATGGAGAAGGACTCTGCCTCTGGACATTCCATTTGTTATTTCCTTATTGTATCCTCTAAGGAAAAACAAATATAATTCAAAGTATATGTTTTCTGTCAAGGGAGAAAATCAAAAGGCAGCCGCAAATTGAGGATTTTGTGGTTGTCTTCACAACAAAGGAAAAGACACGTTGATGTTATGATCATGTCTGGTGATTGAGTACTGTTGTAGGTAGAGGCATCAAAAAGAAATGTGATAAAAAACTGTGGGAATTGGTGAGTGTTTGCCAGGACTGGGTGATGCTTGCCTGGGAGCTCCTAAGGAACAGAATAGCTGTTCTGATGATAAAAACTATGCTCTTTATCATTCAGAACAGTTGCTTAGCTGGAGAGTTGTCCATGTTATACTACTCTTCTGAGAAAAACTGTTAGAGGGAAATATTCTAAAGTAAATCTTTAGAGGTGTAATTACATAGCGTTATGAGATGAACAGTACAACAGGGGCTGAAATAGCATTGCCTTTATAAATGACAAATTTGTAAAGGTAAATTTCTTAGGAAGACTAGTAGAGCAGATTCTTGGCTGCTAGGTTCCTGACCCATATAAAAACAGAGAAGTCCCCTGACGTCAGTGGTGTAAGGGCATGCTACATAGGCTATGGGGGGATGAAGCAAACCATTCATGATCAAGAACTTAAGTGTTCTAAATAGCTTTTTTTAAGTACCTTGTTAGAAACTATTAAGAAAGCCTGGAATCCAGAAGCTGAGAAAGCTCTGGGAAGGATTAAAAATTGGTTACTAGTTGGAAAGAAAAAGCCCTTTCCTCATTAAAGCAGCAAAGCCTCCTGAGACCGCAGAGTTATTTAAGATAACCAAGACTAGGGGAGAGTAGGAAAGTTCTAGAAAGGGTAGTTAACAACAGAGTATAATGTTGCTTCATCTTTCCATCTTTTTCCCTTCCTACTCCTGACTGCACACTCCTGCAATCTTCCCTCATGCCAACACAGGCAGCCACACAGTCTTTATGAAGTCACTTGTCTCATTATAAAAAGAGAAAACTAGTCTGGCAGCAAATGCCAAATATAAGTGGAGTAGACTGAAAGCTCTGACTAAGGCTGGAAGGAAAGTGACCACGAGCAGCAGTAAAGGGAACTTGTGCATTACTTCTGGTTGCAAGCAGAAAGGATGGTTCTCAAAAGAAACCCTCTGTGAGGGTACCTTACATTGCTGCAAGGTGAGTGTGGAGTGATATGGAGAATTTTCTTCAAGAGTTGTATCTGCAGATATACATTATCCCACAAGCTCTACCTGGCTGACAACTCCCAACTTGTAACACATAAGTTAAGCTGTGGATGAAGACCAGAGGAGGAATTCTGTCTTCATTGGCAATGGGCCTCCTCCCCTCTCCTTGGCTTTGAAAAACCTAGGTTTTCCCTGTCAGTTTGTGTGTTCACACTGTTCAGAACTGCAGCTTGTTAGGTGCTAATGGCTCGTAGTGTTAGCAACAATCAGAATACACCCACAACTATTTATCCCAGCCAGGTTAACCAGGGTAAGCAGGAGCCATCACAGATACACAGCTCTGACAACACAACTCCAAAATCTCATGCACAGCTTTTGTTTTAACAAAGCTTTTGTTGAAAAAACCCAACTTTTATTTTAACAAAGCTTTTGTAATCTACATCTCCATGCAAGTTTGCATGGACCCCTTGGCACTGATTTTTTAATACCAACTTTTGAATGGCAAGTGGATGTTTATGTTTGATGTAGTGCTGGCCCGGACTGTCTTCTTAATCAGCAAGAGACAAATATTGCTAGTTTTGTTTGTGGTATAGGAATTATAAAAGCACTGAAAGACTAACAGACAGCACTAAGTCATCCTCCACAGCCAACACAGATAAAAACGGCAAGTGGCGCAGGATGAAAGCTCTGGCCTTTCCCATGCACTGAAAGATTAGCCTAGTGGCCAACAGGGAAGTAGAATATCCTCCTCGGTATTGTCAACTTTTATTGTGGCTCATGCCCTGAGTCATCCTGTTTAGAACAAAATAATTGACAGACAAAAGAGATGCCTTCCTGCTGGTGGTGTTCCACCCTTTCAGGATTCCAAGCCCTTTCATTATAACAATAGGTTGTTTGAAATCTGTTCTATTGCTTTAATTAAGTACTTCCTGACAATAGGAGGCAAACTGGGTATATAGTGGGGTATATTTCACTGAACAAATACATTTTTGGGTTTTTCTGTAAAATTAAGGGTTGACAATGTAACTATATCTGAAAAATATATTGACTTGGAATATATATTAAAAAAACAACCCACAGTGATAGCTTGGCTGTTTGGTTTCTTGTGTTTTTCTTAATTTTACCATTCTGTGTTCCTCCTTTGTAGAGAAAAATGAGAAAAACTCTAGTGTCCAGGACCTGAAACTGAAAATAATTAACAAAAGTAGTCCAATTGCCAGATGCTAAGTATGTACATTTCCCAAGGAGGCTAGTGACAGCTACATGTGATCAGCAGTTCTGGAAGCAGTCCTACATTCAGAGTTTTTAAAAAGAACTTTAAATTTGCATTGGATTTATGTCTTTAAAGATGCACATCAGTTCCTGCAACCTTTAGTGTCTTCAAACACGGTCTCTGAGTCAGGAGCATCTAAACTAGGTGGTGCATCAGGCAGAAATTCTTCCTCCTTCCTGTGCCTCGCCCTCACAAAACACTGCCCAAAGTGCTGAGTTAGGAACATGAGCAAAGTGTATGAAAAAGTATGATGTTTGAAATGCCTTACTGTGGTGGGTTGACTACTGCTGGACATCAGGCACCCACCAAAGCCACTCTGTCATTCTCCTCCCACCCCTCAACTGGACAGAGGAGAGAAGATAGAGGGAAAGGCTCGTGGGTGGAGATGAGATATCATTTACCAAGTACCATCAGAGGCAAAACAGACTCAAGTTAGGAAAAAAAAAATCTGATTTATTATCAAAGCAAAACAGAGTAATGAGAAATAAAACCAAATCTTAAACCACTCCCCCCCCCCTTCTTCCTGGGCTTAACTAGACTCACAATTTCTCTACCTCCTCCCCCACAAAACCAGGGAACAGATAATGGGGGTTGTGGTCAGCTCATCACATGTTGTCTCTGTCAGTCCTTCCTCCTCAGAGGGAGGACTCTTCATACTCTTACCCTGCTGCAGCGTGGGGTCCGTCCCTTGGGAGACAGTCCTGCACCAACTTCTCTGACGTGACTCCTTTCCAGAGGCTGAAGTTCTTCACAAACTGCTCCAGCATGGATCCCTTCCATGGGGTGCAGGCCTTCAGGACCAGACATCTATCCCATGGATCCGCCACGGAATCACAAACCCTGCCAACAAACCTGCTCCAGCATGGAGCCCTCCTTGGACTGCAGGTGGAGTTTCTAATCCCCATCATCCTCCATGGGCTGCAGGGAGAAAACTTGCTTCACCATGATCTTCTCCACAGGCTGCAGGGCAATCTCTGCCCCTTCCCCTCCTTGATGTCTCCAGAGTTTCTCACATCTTCTCACTGCCTTCGCTGGTGGCAACAAGCTGTTGCTAGGTTGTTGGGTTTTTCCCTTCTTAACTATGTTATCCCAGAGGTGCTACCACTGTCACTGAGATTGTCTTGGGTTTGGCCAGCAGTGAGTCTGTCTTAGAGCCACCAGGCACTGGTTCTGTGAGACCTAGGGGAAGCTTCTAGCAGCTTCTTCCATCCCTGGAACCCCCTGGCTACCAAGACCTTTGCACACAAACCCAATACACATGTGCTTAAAAATTATGATAACAATATAAGAAGAACCAGACACCTAAAGATCCTTAAAGATTTTTAAAATTTGGACAGTCATCTCATATAATATACTGGCTTATATACAAAAAAGAGAGAGAAGGCATGGCAGCTGGATTTGCCTGGCCTTTCTTCCTGGCATTATGTAAATTCAGTGTGAAAGGTATCAGCCACATCCTGAATTAAACAAGAGTCTTGAGTACAGGAGATTGGACTAATCTGTTTTTCCAACATTTGCATAGCCCAAGGACAGGTAAATGTGTCGTGAACACCAGAGATGACTAAGACCACCCACTCCAAAGTGTAGTCATAATTTAGCCTACCCAGTTTAGGTGAGGAGATGGCAAGGCAGGGGAAGGGGAAGTGTTCAGAGCAAAAGCCTGCAGGCCCAGATCAATAGCTCCCAACATCCCGTATGACAATATTCTTTCAATACTCTTGACGTGTTACTCAAAACAGGTCACAAAGGTAGGTCACTGAATTGCTGTGAGTTGTTTTGAGAACAAGGACAACCAGCTGAAACCCAGTTTTGCAACATTTGCAGCAAAATCAGTGATAACTATATTTGTAAAGGTGTGTCTAGCACCAGGTCCACATTTCCATGGGGTTATAACAGAGTTAGCTGTTCTCCAGGTGAGTATATGCCAGCGCAGTATTTGCACTACGTTGGGCATAGTGGTCACACAGCGTCACCACGGAGTACTGGTGGTAATAAGATGGACTAATGAAGCCCATCATGGGCTAATAAACACAAGGGTGAGGATACGGTTTCTTCCTAAAACTCAAACTACTGAAAGATGACAGTATCTCAGCAAAAACATTTCTATATGGTAGTCCCATTCTTGTTTTTTCTTTTCCCCGAACTGTTGTCTTTTCTACTGCCTGTGACAACACACCTTATCAGTGAACATTTGGTCTGATTTATCTCATATTTGTAGCTCTACCTAGAATTTCATATATGTTAGAGTCAGATTGTTGTTGACATCTCACATCATCTTGTAGCAGTGCAGTTTTCATTATATATTTCCAGACAATATCTCTGAATTAATTGTGCTCTTTTGGAACCTTTCTTGCTTTGCCCTTTCTAGAAAAGTTGCACAGGTGGAAGACCTGGACCACTTTCTTTTTTAGCTGAGTAACTACTCCAGGCAAAATAAAATAACACTCCATTTATCAGGTCATTTTCATATCTAGCATTTTTTACTGACTGTACTTTGAAGGAAACTGAAGCTGCTCGCTCTTCCCTTTTAGCACTTGCACTGTGCTGGGGGTATCTGTGGCCAAGTAACACTGAACAGCAGCAAAAATAATTACAATCACCAGGTAGGAGATGGAGAACAAATCTCAGTTGAGTCAAGGAAACGTTTTGGCTTGAAATAAAAATCAACAAGAAATGTTTTAACGTGTATTTAGCACTTCAGTACTACTTTGATAACTTACCAACATGTATTTTCATTTGGGTTGAAGCAGAATGATTATTTCCCCAGGTTTTGGTGTGACTGTCAATAAAAAGGTCACTGTTTGTTCTCCCTGATTTAGGAGAGGCAAGCTCAGTTCTACCTCTGCCAGTACTTTTGAGTGTGACCTAGAACACTCCCATATCCAAGCCTCTTTTCTATAAAATGAAGGCAATGTCTGCAGTCTCTTTTATAAAGTGCTTTGAGATATATAGATTATATGTTCTTATCAAAGGGAAAACAAGATTCGTTTGGTTTGCAATCACAGTTTTCACTCTTCTTTCTGAAGGTATTTCAAACTCTTCTGATGGAGAAGGCTTTAGAGGCTATGAACCAAATATCACAGAAAATCTCTGAAAACAAAAACACTTGTTGAAATGCATGTAGCAATAGTGTATGTCTGCTGGCATTGATAATCACTACTTTGCTAAAAATCCTTCAAAAAAGTAAAAATAAATCACAGAGAGATTACCGTTATATTTTCTTTATTCATGTTTTAATGCAAATTGGTTTGATCTAGAGAGAATAATTTGTTCTTCATTTCCCAGGGAACTGTATATTGTCACTGAAGTTTCCACAGACTTGGAAGAATCATGACTCCTAGGGCAACTGAGGCTGAAAGGAAGCTCAGGAAGTCACTGGACTTACCACCCACTCTACATCAGGTGGCTCAGGGTTTTACAGTTGAGCTGTGAAGAATGGAGATCACAGAATCACAGAGTCACAGGGATTGGAAGGGACCTCCAGAGATCATTGAGTCCAACCCCCCTGCCTAAGCAGGTTCCTTAGGACAGGCCGCACAGATAAGCATCCAGACGGGTCTTGAATATCTCCAGAGATGGAGACTCCATAAACCCCCTGGGCAGCCTGTGCCAGTGCTCTGTCCCCAACAGGTCTCTCTTGGCCTCCGTTCCCGTAGCTGGCTACCTTCACAGTAAAAAGTCTTTCCTAGCAAGCGTACTAGAGTTCCTTGAGTTGCAGTTTGTGCCTATTACACCTCACCCTGTCCCCCTGAGCCTCAGAACAGGGTCTCATGCCCAAGACTATTACTTTCTCTCAAATGTACTTCACATCCCTTACTGCAGACCAAGGCACAAGCCAGAGTCCTGGAAGGCAGCCATACATAAGGCATCCCTCTAACATTGCAAGTAAGTTGTCAGAGAGCTGATAAAGAACCTTTATGCAGCCCAGGACTTCAGTTCAAACCTGACACACTCTTTCACCTTCAAGTAAACATGCTTTTTTAAACACCCTTCATAATCACTAACCTTCACTCCAACGCCAGCTTATTCTCCTTAATGCTACAGCTGTAAATCCATAAATCCCTACAGAAGATGGCCCAGGTCCTCCTGTAGAAGCTGAAGTGGATTGGTCGGGGTTATTACTGCAGTGTATTCTCTCAGTAATACAGACCTCGGCATGATGCCAGTGAGGATCTTCTGGGTTTTGTGCATTAACTTTAAAAACTTAAAAAAAAAAAGAAAGTTTTTTAACTTAAAGAGAGCCTCCCATCCCTGAATTTGAGGTCATTGGAGACTGAGAGGCTATGTCAGGGAAGTAACAGAGACAGAGCTCTGCTCTGGCCAGTGCAACTATCCTTATGTTCTCCTGTTAACACACTTCTAGACCTTCACAGTTCTGATCTGAAAATTACTTCACAGTGGCAGATCACCAGGTACATTTTACTGGTGCATTTGTTACTGGAATAAACCATCTTCTGACCAGATAGGTCACTCTACACTGAGCTAAAAGCTAACAGGACTGGGAAAATAGATACATAAAAACCTTGACAGCAGTAGCTGTGGTCTGCTTCTCAGTATTTACCACCTTACTAAGAGTGGAAATACCACGCCAAGAGAAAAGTTACTAAAAGAAATGTCCTTTGAGACTTACCACTTTCACTTTGTTGGAGCAAACAGGCCCCAGTGGGAAACTGAAGACCAAGTTCCTTTTCTCCTTCAGTGCATAACACTGGTGAGACCTGATACTGTCTTATCCAGGACACATTTGAAGTGCTCTGAGACTCTCAGTTCCTTCTCAAGCAGATGCTGCAGCATCACTTAGTTTTCCGCTGACTTTACTACAAAAGCATTTGAGGTCATTGCTCAAGTACAGTACTGAGATAAGCTTGATGAAGTGTCAAGTCAGTTAATAATGGGAAGATTTTGTGGATGTATACCCTAGTTAACTGCATCCAGCTCCTGGCCTTCACCTCAAGTGATGCAGTTGTGCCGGGAGTCTCTAGACCATGGTGATCACATCTGCACTGCGTGAGTACATGGGGTAGTGATCCCTTCTGGCCATAAGGCACATACTGGTTTCTATGGTGGTCAGTACTTTTTCCAGCATAATGGGGTTTTTTTCCAGCATAATGGTTTTAGCATGAAACCGAAATAGTATGTTGCATACCTTAGGCTGTAGCATGAGGACATACAAAGGTGTTCTGAGGGTGCAAAACCTTCTGGGATATTACTAAGGGATTATATACGGCAGAACTGATGCTGTCTTATTGAGGCTGCCTTTAGAGTGATTGCCCTCCAAAATTACACTTAGGTCACAGAATCACAGAATCACAGAATCACAAGGTTGGAAAAGACCTTTAAGATCATCAAGTCCAGCCATTTTCATCCTAAACTAAATTATATCCCTAAGGACCTCATCTACCCTTTTTTTGAACACATCCAGGGAAGGTGACTCAACCCCCTCCCTGGGCAGCCTGTTCCAGGCCCTCACAACTCTTTCAGTAAAAATTTTTTTTCTAATATCCAATCTAAACCTGCCCTGGCACAGCTTCATGCCATTCCCCCTTGTCCTATCACCTGTCACCTGGCTGAAGAGACCATCACCTATCTCTCTATAACCTCCCTTCAGGTAGTTGTAGGTGGTGATAAGGTCTCCCCTCAGCCTCCTCTTCTCTAGGCTAAACATCCCCAGCTCCCTCAGCCGCTCCTCATAGGATTTGCCCTCCAGCCCCTTCACCAGCCTGGTTGCCCTTCTCTGGACGCGCTCCAGGACCTCAATGTCCTTCCGGTAGTGAGGGGCCCAGAACTGGACACAGCACTTGAGGTGTGGCCTCACCAATGCTGAGTACAGGGGCACAATTACTTCCCTAGACCAACTGGCCACACTGTTTTGATACAAGCCAGGACACCATTGGCCTTCTTGGCCGCCTGGGCACACTGCTGACTCATATTCAGCCTGCAGTCAACCAATACCCCCAGGTCCTTCTCTGCCTGACATCTCTCCAGCCAGTCCCCCCAAAGCCTGTAGCGCTGCATGGGGTTGTTCTGTCCCATGTGCAGCACTCTACACTTGTCCTTGTTAAACTTCATCCCATTGGTCTCAGCCCATTGGTCCAGTCTGTTCAGATCCCTCTGAAGAGCCTCCCTACCCTCAGGCAGATCAACATTTCCCCCCAGCTTAGTGTCATCTGCAAACTTACTGAGGGAGCATTCAATCCCTTCGTCGAGATCATTGATAAAGATGTTGAACAAGACTGGACCCAGGACTGAGCCCTGGGGGACGCCACTCATGACTGGCCTCCAGCTGCATTTTGTTCCATTCACCACCACCCTCTGGGCTCGGCCATCCAGCCAGTTTTTAACCCAGCTGAGGGTCCACCTGTCCAGGCCAGTGGCAGCCAGTTTCTCAGTCAGAATGCTGTGAGAAACCGTGTCAAAGGCTTTACCAAAGTCCAGGTAGGTCACATCCACAGCCTTCCCCTCGTCCATTAAGCAGGTCACCTTGTCATAGGAGGTGATCAGGTTAGTTTGACAGGATCTACCTTCTGTAAACCCATGTTGACTGGGCCTGATCCCCTGGCCATCGTGCATGTGCTGCATGATAGCTCCCAAGATGACCCTCTCCATGATCTTCCCCGGGACTGAGGTCAGACTGACAGGCCTGTAGTTCCCCGGATCCTCCTTCCGACCCTTCTTGTATATGGGTGTAACATCTGCCAGCCTCCAGTCGACTGGAACTTCTCCAGTCTGCCAGGATTGCTGGTAGATGATGGAAAGTGGTTTGGCAAGCACATCTGACAGCTCCCTCAGCACCCTTGGGTGAATCCCATCTGGCCCCATTGACTTGTGGGTATCTAACTGGCCAAGTAGGTCGCTAATCATTTCCTCCTGAACCATGGGAGCTTTGTTATCCTTCCCCTCCCTGTCAGCCATTTCCAGAGGATGAGTACTCAGGGAATATCCTTCTTTACTGGTAAAGACTGAGGCAAAGAAGGAATTAAGGACCTCAGCCTTGTCCTTATCCCTTGTCACTAGTGTGCCATCAGCATCCAATAAGGGCTGGAGATTCTCCTTGACCCTCCTTTTACTATTAATATACCTATAGAAGGACTTTTTATTATCTTTTACAGAACTGGCCAGCCTGAGTTCCAGATCAGCTTTAGCCCTTCTGACTTTCTCCCTACATGATCTCACTAAATTCCTATAATCATCCCAAGACACACGCCCCTTCCTGCAAAGGTCATATTTTTCCCTCTTTTCCTGTATATCTGCCTGGATCTCTCTGTCCTGTATAACAGGATAATTTGCTATCTCAGGAGTAAAAAAGCCCCCAAACCCCAAAACATATACAAACACATACACACACAAAAACCCAAACAAAAGCCCCCAACAAATCAAAATCCCAGAGGATTACATAAATTAGCTGTAATGGAGATGTCGGGGAAACAGGACAAGGAAGGAACTAGAGAGCTGAGCAATGCAGTGTAGATGTGTGCCCTCAGAGAGTTACTCTGTGTATCTTTATGGAAAGAGGAAACAAGGCGACAGTTGCTGGATAAACAAACTTTCCCAGGGGATGATTTATAGATAGAAAAATATTGCAATCACTCACCCTAATGTAAGGTTGAAAGCAAGGAAACCCAGCATCCTGGCAACACGAGACTCATACCAGTCTACATGTGGCAGAGAACCAGAAGCAACACACCACATACATTGTGGAGGATCAAGAAGACAGGTTTGTACCAGGCTGTTCATAGGCAGGAGACAATACTGACTGATCACCAGTGTCTGATTGTGCTGCTATAAATGGAGTTAGGATGGGCTAGTTTATGGACCTCAAGGCAGTTGAAGACACACTGAGAAAGTTCTTTGCTCATTTCTGCCTCCATGTGGGGGCCTGGATCATCCAGCAGTACCCACCTGTATGAAACATTACTTTCTGTGGCACAGTGGCACCCAGAACACACAATTTGTTCAGCGCTGGTCACCCCTTGTGTAAGGCCTTTGTGGGTAGAGGGGACCCAGGTTTTCTCTTCCTTATCAAGTAATTGAACTAAAATTAACTCAACTTTTAAAATGACATCTCTAGAAATTGTTAAACTTACAGGTTTTACCAAAACGACCCTCTCGGGACAGACTCATCCCTGTGAAGAGTTTTCGACAAATTTAATTGTAAGAGATTAAGAAGACCCAAATATACTACATCGGGGTGGTGGTGGTGAGTTTTAGTTTTTTAATTTAGTAGCTACCATTATCTGATGGCTCACTTGCAGAATTGTTTATTTTTGAAAGGCAGACACAAACTGAATATTCAGTCAATGTTACTGATCTCTGTATGTCACTGTCTCTTAATAGAGCTGGTCAACTAATTTAGTGGAACACTATGTGGTCAAAGAAATAATTATCAAACCCAAAAATTCCTGTCAGAATATATCAGCTTCTGTACTACATTTAGCTATCAAAAATCTGCTGTTATTTGTGGATAAATTGTATATTCACTCCAGCTAATGTTGCTTTTATGAAGCTGTGAGTTTGCTATTTGCAATAGGTGTATGCATTGCCAGTTTTTAATTTGGAGATATTATTGCAGTTTGAATATGCAGTACTTCTAAAAGTGAGAATTTGGAATTGTTGATAAACATAATTAAATGCAATAAAAGGAGGCAGTGTTTGTATTGGTCTATGTCAAACAGAAGACAGCTGTTTGTTAAGACTGGCATACATTCCGACTGTATGTTTGCTCTTTAGACAGACCAAAATTCTCCTTAGAAGGTTAAGTTAAAGAAAGAAACTCATTCTGGAAATATTAATGACTAGCCAAAACACACAGCTTAAGAAGAATGACTGTTCCTAACTAAGCTTTGTCTCTATTTCTAGGATATTTTCCTCCTATTCATTTGCTTAGTGAACCAAAAAAACCCCACTTCCAATTCACAATTTCACATACTACTTCATGCGTAAGATTCATTATTCAGCAATACAGAAGATGCTAAACTTTGTGACGTTTGTGATTTTGTTTGCTTTTTTTTCCTAAAGGAGCTGTAGAAATCTCACAAACTTTTTGTTGCTTAAGCCATTCTGCAGAGCAGTTTTGCCAGAGGGCCCATGGGTTGTGCTCCCAGATTTAAAGTTTGGTGTTGAGTATATGCCAATCCCTTTTCAGCTGTGAGCACGGAATCCTGCACCAAAATTGCTGTGGACTCTTCCTGGTATTTATGGTGCGATTGTGGATTTCTAGATATCCTATTTAAAAATATTCTGTAATTATGACTCATTAACACTCTTAAGTCTTCTATGTCTGGGCAACCCACATGCAGTCTCTTACAAGTCTCTGAGGTTCAGAAGCTGGAATGTCTTGAACTCAAGCTGCACCAGGGCAGGTTCAAGTAGACATCAGAAGAAGTTCTTCACCGAAAGCGTTATCACGCACTAGAACAGGCTGCCCAGGGAGGTGGTTGAGTCACCAACCTTGGATGTATTTAAAAGACAAACAGGATTATAACCAAAATTAACAATTTATTAAGCGAATGAAGGCACACAAACAGTGCTAAAGTGCACAGACAGTGCTGGGGGCACCGGGCACCTCCGCTCCACCAAGACGCACACTGCACAGCTCCAGGTTCGTGCTTATATACTGTCTGAGAGTAGACACCTCTTTCTGTGATTGCTCGGTGTTCTGTCGCAGCCTGTCGCTGCGCGGCTCGGCAACAGTGACTGCGCATGCGCCCCCACAGGCGGGCCCCCCCCCCCCCGTACCGCTGCGCAGCTCGGTAACGGTGACTGCGCATGCGCCGCACCGCTCGCCCCGGCCCGCCCCTCCCTCCATAAATACAAACACTATTTACATAACACTGCCCCTGGCCATACGAGGGTATAGGAGTGTCACATTTCATTGTGCTGCCCCAACATTATTCCATACTGACATGAATCAGAGGGACATACATCGCATACATTTACCCATGCGGTGTATTTACTGTTTTTCACGCAGGGCTGGGAGCACAGCTTGGCATAAGCACAGATGCTTATCAGAACTTAACCACATGCTGCCTGGACTTCCCTGCTGGTGACCTCAACTGTGTGGCAAGGAAGAGCCATGTAGAGTCAGTCTCCCTTTGCACAGAACTCCAAAATAAACTTCCTAGGTACAAGGAGAAGATCTTTAGTCTGCTGATGGCTGAAAAATGTGACTTAGAATTGCTTGGTGAGACAACAGAGGGGGTAATTATACATTGGTTTAAAATTATAGCAGTGTGACTCTGCCTGATTTCCACGACAGCTTTTTTTTTCCCCTACAAAGCATTATGCTGGAGGACGTTCTGTGACACCTAAGGTACAAATCATGAGTGTAAATACGTATCTGTATGCTTCTCTTCAGCACAGCCTCTACCTAGCTGAGTTTCATCAGTTGACCATTGGCATGCCAGTAAATTCTGAATTCTGTTTTCCAGGTATAACATGTCTTTGCATGAGTTTTTAAAGCATCACATAGGGATTCAGTGCTTTGATTCCCATTAAAATTAATGGTTGTTGTGTGGCTAAAACACTGCATGATAAATTAAAAAAAAAAAGTCTGACATCCTAAGGATTCCATTTATTATGTTTTATAACATGTGTTTATACACAGCCAGGAAGAGAGTGAGAATCACTCTCTCTTTTATGGGTTATTAGTAATACAGAGAGGCCTTTAATACATGTGGTCTGTTTTAATGGCACCTATTTCTGTGGAACATCTGAAAAAGTTGGTCTTTACGCTATTTACAACCTGATCCTGATAAAAAACAAATAAGGACATTTCTACAGAGGTTGGAAAAACAATTGCCCATACAATTACATATATTCTTGTGGGACCTAGAGGCCCATTAAATCAAGCCCTGATGATGCTAGCTGCTGTAAAGAATAGTAAAGATAGCTCCAGCCCTGCTAAGAGGGGATGAGATGGATAGCAAAGATGCATGTAAGGAAAGACAAGGCTCTGAAGAGATATCCATCGAGCCTCTGGGTTCTCATGGCATGCAGTCCTGCATTCTATATACTGACTTACCTTATTGACCCCCACTGTGTTCCTAAATCTAGCCTGAAATACCACAGCTAAGTGAACAGCCAGGGCAAAGAAGACCTCCCAAGAATGTATCTCCAGAGTCTAAGGAAAACACATTTTCAGTACATTCACAGCTTGCTGGGGTTTTTTAAATCACTTCCCAGAAATGTTTTCACAATTGTATTTTCATAGTGGCAACACTTGCAAAATCTGTGAGTCACTTATTTCCTCACAATGGAAAATTAAAAGCTTGACCATAAGAGTAGTCCAAACTGTTCTTGCAGAATATTAGTGGGCCTCCTTACTCCCAACAGACGTGCATAAACTTACTTCAATGCTCTTCATGTGTGTATAACCTGGAGACTCCTACAATACATGCACTAGCCAGAAGTCACGTTTTAGAATCAGATGTAAGATCTGAGATATGTTTTTGCTGCTTAGTTATACAAATTCTCTAATGGGGAAAAAAGCATGCGACTTCAGCTGGCATTAAAATACTAACGGAGTATTTGTCAAACTAATCATTGGCATTGAGGAATAGTCAGCATGGATTCACCAAGGGGAGATCGTGCTTGACCAATCTCATAGCTGCCTATGATGGCATCACCAGCTGGGTAGATGGAGGGAGAGCAGCGGATGTCATCTACCTTGACTTCGGCAAGGCTTTTGATACTGTCTCCCATGACATCCTGATAGCAACGCTGAGAAAGTATGGGATAGGACAGTGAGGTGGGTTGAGATCTGGCTGTCAGGCCGAGCTCAGCAGGTGGTGATAAGTGGAGCACAGTCCAGCTGGAGACCTGTGACTAGCGGTGTTCCCCAGGGGTCGGTCTTGGGTCCGGTCATCTGTAACATCTTCATCGAGGACCCTGATGAGGGAATAGTGCCCACCCTCAGCAAGTACCCAATGATACAAAGCTGGAAGGAGTGGCTGACACACAGGAACACTGCGCTGCCATCCAGCGAGACCTGGACAGGCTGGAGAGCTGGGCAGGGAGAAACAAGTGTAGAGTCTTGCACCTGGGAAGGAATGACCGCTTGCACCAGCACGAGCCCCTGCCCCCACAACTCTGCTCCTCCACTCACAGTGGGACATCCTTCAGGCCACAGTGCTGCCATGCCAAAACCTGTCATATTTGGCTATGTGATGTAACAATCACCATCACAGTGGCACTTCAGACCACAGTGCCGCCATGCCCAAACCTGCCATATTTCGCTATGTGACATCACAATCGCCATCACTGTGGCAGCCAAGAAATATGGGGGCCCCTGCAGGTGACCCACACTTTGCTGAGCTTCAAGGCCCTCAGATACCAAGCATGCCTGGAAGGAAGGGGACACGGAGCAGAAAAAAAGCACAAAAGGTGTGTGTCTGGCCACCTTTGCATGCCAGGCCACCAAGCTGCTACACGCAAGTGCAGCAGAAAAATGCACCTCCCAGGAGGAGGAAGCAGAGGCGAAGGAGGAGAAAGAGGAGGAACAATTGCAAGCCCAGAATCAACCTCACTCCTTTGATCGAAGCCATGCAGCGCTTGACTCTAGGCCCATAAGTGAATGCCACAGGGCCCAAGCATGTCTGCCTGCCAGGGAGCCCCCAGAACAGTGTGGTGGGTGGCTACCAACCAGGGAATTCTGAGGGGCCAAGGCGTCTCACCCTACCGGGGAGCAATGGAACAGCAAGGCGGGTGGCTGCCCACCACAGAGCACCCTGAAACAGAAATATGTCTGCCTGCCATGGAGCAGCTACAGCAACACGGCGGGGGCCTGCCCAGCGCAGGACACCATCGAGCCAAAGCGCACCTGCCTGCCAGAGGACCCCAGGAGTAGCCCAGCAGCTGGCTGCTCGCCTCTGCGTGAGACAGCACAGAGACGGTTCCCGGGACTGCCAAGCAGGACTGTGCTTCCCAGCAGCCTGCAGAAGACGAAGGAGTGGAGGAAGAACATCACCCCTCCACCATGAGAGCCACCACCTGTGCTCATGTGACCGTTGCCAGCCAGTGTGCGGCTGTGGGCACGCAGGCAAACAGCCTGGGCCCTGGCGTGCCTATCTGATGAGGTATGGCCTGCTGCCCGGGCGTGGCAGCCCACCAAAGGGCAACGTGGAGCCCGTGGGGGTGGTTCCACCACAGCATGGTCTGGGGCTGACCGCTGTTAATCCACCGGACAGCAGCGTGCAGCCCATGGACCTGGATCCATCTCCAGAACCATCACCCATGGCAGCAGTGGGTCCACCTGCCTCAGGGGTCACCTGCCAGTACCCCAGCCATCCGGGCTCCTTTGCGTGAGATGCTGGCAACAGGCTGGAAGAAGCGCCTGCCTGGATCCCTACTGGTAGCTTAGCCTCCACACCTCCCTGGCCGGACAAGAACAGTTCATAATAAAACAGTTAAAATGGTTTTGGTCTCTCTTATTTGACACTCTGGCGACTGCAACCACACTCCCCTGTCCCCTCCTGCTCTCTGTCTCGGAGTAGGAGGCTCTGCTGCCATACCCTCCTTGGCACACTCAGACCTTTTTCTGCAATTCATGGACCTTCTGCTTCCCTTTGAGTTTACGCATGAGCTCTCTGCTCATCCACACAGGTCTTCTGCCACCCTTCCTTGATTTCTTATTCATAGGGACACACTGATCCTGAGCTTGGAAGAAGCGCTGTTTAACCACTGACCCCCTCTTACCTTCTAACAGCCTAGCCTGTGGGATAGCTCCTATTAGGGCCCAGAAGAGATCAAAGTTTGCTCTCCTAAAGTTCAGGGTAACCGCATGTATCAGTACGGGCTGGGGGATGACCTGCTGGAGAGGAGCTCTGCAGAGAAGGACCTGGGGGTCCTGGTGGCTGACAGGGTGGCCATGAGCCAGCAGTGTGCCCTGGTGGCCAGGAAGGTCAAGGGGATCCTGGGTGCATTAAAAGGAGCGTGGCCAGCAGGTCGAAGGAGGTGATCGCCCCCCTCTCCTCTGCCCCGGTCAGGCCCCACATGGAGTATTGTGTCCAGCTCTGGGCTCCCTGGTATAAAACAGACAAGGATGTCCTGGGTAGAGTCCAGCGGAGGCCTACAGGGATGATGAAGGGCCTGGAGCATCTTCCCTATGAGGACAGGCTAAAAGAACTGGGGCTGTTCAGTCTTGAGAAGAGAAAGCTAAGAGAGGATCTTACTAATGTTTATAAATATCTCAAGTGTGGGACACAGGGGGAAATGGCCAGCCTCTCTTCAGCGGTCTGTGGGGACAGGACAAGGGGCAATGGCTGCAAGTTGGAGCACAGAAGTTCCGCACCAACATGCAGAGGAACTTTTACACAGTGAGGGTGACGGAGCACTGGAGCAGGCTGCCCACGGGGGTGTGTAGTCTCCTTCTCTGGAGATATTCAAGACCCATCTGGACACCTACCTGTCCGACCTGTCCTAGGGAACCTGCTTTGGCAGGGAGGTAGGACTCGATGATCTCTGGAGGTCCCTTCCAACACATAAAGTTCTGTGATTCTTGCCAACTGGACCCCAAATCTTCAGGAGATCACAGAATCAGAGAATTGTAGGGGTTGGAAGGGACCTCAAGAGATCATTGAGTCCATCCTCCCCCAAGACTGTGAATAAAAACTTGCAATACGACAATCGCTTCCGACTGTTAACGCCAGGAAACGTGTGGAAGCCGAGCCCGCGAGCCCGTCGCTTGCTGCCGCAGCAACGCTGACAGGCCGCAGAGAAGCACCATGAGTTGTTCTGCAGTGCTCCCTCCGGCTGGCAACAGGAATTGCGGCTGGAGGGGAAACACGCTTCTAACCGGGAGCAGGGGAACCAAAACTGCGACGGAGGGGGCGGCAAAATGCGAAAGAGAATGAAACTTCCTGAAAAGACCAAGGTGTTACTTTCCCTTCCGAATAAAAGCTTTTTAGATGATCCCAATGGGAGGTAGCATTCAAAACTATTGAAGCAGAACCTGTTCCAAGACTAAACTTGACCGCACCCATATATGCCCTTAATGTGCAGTTAACGAGCCATGATAGGTATACATCAGGTCAGCCAGGCAGACAGCGGCAGATGGGGGCGTTTCCTTCTTAACACAGCTCCTTGTGATAAGTGCTGCAGAAACGATTGCATTTAGCTAAATGCAGCTGGTCATGATGAATGGCAGGAATTTGCTTTAGGGGACAAACTCATTTAAATTATTATAATCTTTTTATCATTTGTTTTATCATTTGAATTAATGTATTTTTTTATCACTTATTTAGTATCCACACACATTCCACGACTTACCTGTGTATAGGGCAAACTTATTTATATGCTTGAGACTTGTGAGATAAGCCAAGCACATGATGAGAGCAGAAGAGAAGAAAAACACAAATTAAGGGGAACTTGTTTCTCAGGGGAACTGTGGAGTTTATGGTCGACTGCCTCTTTTTCTGCCCACCTTGATACGCAGCCAGAGGCCCTGGCCTTGTTTTGGCATGACAGTAGTTGTGGAGGATTATGCTGGAGAAAAGGAGGTTATGGTGTGTGTGGGTGACCCCAGAATGCATATACGTGAAACAAATATATTAAGCGGCTGCAGCAAGGACCAATTCTTCCACATTTTATTTTGTATCAGGGTTGGGTTTTTTTTTTTAGGTTTTATTTGGAATAAACTAATTCTTCATCTCAGCACCAGAACAGCAGAAGTGTTTGCACCATCCTTCCTGTCCCAGACTCCTGATTCACCACCACTGATTCAATAGCTTATTTCTTTTTAAAAAAAACCAGCAACAACGGCCACATGTATCAATGGAACTGTAGTAACAAGCCAAAGGGCACACGGGAGTCCATCACAGCCATGTTGCCACCACATGCCATCACTGCACAGCCTCCACTGACATGCAAAGCTTTATGTTTCTTAACCTTCTGCCATTCACCAACTTTGTGAAGGCACCAGGGAAAGCACTCAGCTGTTTGGACAACTGGGCATTGTCTTTGCAGCGAAGAAATTTGATGGCACCATTCAAAGCACAGCAGGTTGGAACCCTGAGGTAAAGGCACAGATCTAGGTCAAATGGCTATGTGATGCCACCAAAGAGTCTAGCAAGTACAACCAGTCTCATCCTCTTCTGGAGACAGCATGCCCTATCTGTTTGGATTCAGCTCCCCTTTCCACCGGGAGTTCAGAGTCTTTGAACTAAAGTTTAGTCTCAACATCAAAATGTTTAAGGGACGATGCCTGTGACTGTAGCGTTCCTAAGTTCTTGAGGAAAACAGCGTTCACTTTCTACAGGAGGATCAGGCTCTGGCTGCAGGACACCCTGAGAGATGCCCTCAGTCTTTGGATTCAGTCTGCCCATCAAAGCCACAGAGCCTCTCCAAACAGTTCTTTCCACCAATCTTGTTCGGATTTCAAAAGGCTGTCCTGGTATGTCTGGAAAATCACCCAGTAAGAAAAAACTCTGTAGAGGAAACAGCTGTTACCCTGATTTGGTAGGTCTCTGAATGCATCAGGGTTGCTATTAGAAAATGCTGCCAGTAAATTTAGGGCTAAAATCTTGCCCAAGGTGAGATCAGGCAAACAGAAACTTAAAAGGCCCTCTGTTTCCACAGTGGGGTGCTGCTACTGCAAAGGAGGCACTTCGAAAGCCCTGTGCTACTGAACTAGTTTTGGATTTCACTGCAGAAACAAAAACCTTTGAGATCCTCACAGCCTGGAGAGGCAGACAAAAACCAATGAGTGGTGTCAGTAAAGTCCTCTTGGTTTACCTACTTCAAAAATCCTTGAATCGTCCCTCCATTATTTGTTGAAAGTGCTCTCAGGATGCACGTGGTGAGATGAACCTGCTAATACACAAGGAGCTCATTCTCCAAGACTGGAGAACCATGTGTGCCTTTGGGTTTTGAAAGTGCAGAGTGTTTAGGAGACTGAAGAGGTCAGTAAGCTCTTCACGACATTTTCGGTAACGCTGCAATAGCTTTTAAAATTTGACCCTTCCATCCCTGGCAAATTCCTTGTATTTGCACCTAACAACAAAGTACTAGTTCCAAAACGACAGAAGGGTGTTTCATAACCCAGCTGTCCCTTGCACCCTCTAGCATGTATTACCCTGCAAACCAGATGCCTTTTGTGGTTATTTAGTATTGAAAACAGAATTTTGCATTTCCCTATTTCTGTGACTTAAGGCAAGAAGATCTGGTTCTGTTGTGTGGCTTGAGAACTTCTATGAAGAGTCCTCCATTGGGGTTACTTCAGTTTAGAATCATTACCCAAATGCAGGGTGCTGCTTTATCGCCTAGCAAAATGCAGCCACTTCCGGGGTGAAACAGAGGAAGTATCTGAACAGAAGAACACAGAGGATACCTGAGAATAGAAGATACACCGGTTAATAAAGAGAAATAGCCTGAGTGTGTGAGGGTGGTATGTGTGTTGTGCTACAGCCTGCCAGCCCTGGCTACAGCCAGAGCCAACAGGAGCTCTGTGGCAACTTAAAAGCAGATAGCATTTCGGGGATTTGAAAAGAAACGCTGAGGAACGGCTAAGCCAGTTCAATAAGAAAAAGTGCTCTCAGCGCAAGTGAGAACTGCAAAGCTTCTGGGAAGAGCTTGGAAAGATCAGAGATGTAAAATGCAAGGAGCACTTCCAGCGGAGCAGATACCTGCTCGTTAGATCGATGAGGAGAAGCACGAAGGCACAGCTGCTTCTAACACAGCAGGCATGAGAAGGTCAGGGAACCAGTGAATTCTCAGTGTGCAGTGATCCTTGATAGAACACATTTTATGACTGTCTGACAGGACCTTCTGCTGAGAGCTGAAGATAATCTAACAGAGCAGCTGCAATTATGGTACAAATACTTCAGGGAAAAGGTAGAGACTTGCTTCCTTGTTTTCCTGCATAATGCTAAAGTGAGCAGGCATCCAGGAGAAGCAAAGCCAGGGCAACACAGACATTTTTCTTAACCATCGCCACTGCCACCCCACTTCAGTTTGGTCATTCCAGTCTCCTCCCTATCAAGTACCCTGGCTGGTGTACCTGCAGAGGTAGGACCGGAAACATTGGACCTTTAAACAAAAAAATAAAATAAAAAACCAGAAGCCACCTGGCGATACATAGTCAATGTGCATCAGAAGCCCTTTCTACACTGAATTCTCTTGGGATGGGATGATTGTCTCAGCAAGAATGGTCTGGGGGTGGGCTGATGAAAATTAAGTGTAGGTGCTCACTGGACTCCACCTATTTATATCAGTCAGACTCCATCTATTCATAACAAAACAAGAAGATGGAAGCTTTGTGGCTCTCCAGATTGGAACTACCTTTCTTCTTTTGCCTGCGGTTCACTAGGGCTCTGTGTTAATTTGGAAAACTAACGATGTTAAGTCCCCATGGCAGAGCTGACCAGAGCGTGGTTTTGGAATCTGGTTCACATTTTTTTAAACCATGAAAGATGAGGAATCCATGAAAGTTCTGGGATGTGACAATCACCCATTAAAGAAACGTCTTGGCCTACTGAGTCACTGCAAACTCGTCATGAGTTTGGAGATATAGCTACCTAAATAAAAGGGGGATTGTATGAGAAAGCAGCAGCAGAGGGGAGTGATATAGCTTCCCTAAGAGTGACATTCGTCTGGTAGGTTAAGGGGAAGACATGTTTGAAGGTGAATGCTACTAATGCAGTAGTGTTACATACAAGCATGATGTGAGATTATAGCCCCCTCCTTATGTTTGCTGTATGTACAAGAGATACGGTCTGCAAGAGCTTAACTGAAGCACATGTAGCAGATGCATGACTCACACTGGTTTTTTTTGCTACAGAACTAGTTCTGTGCCTGTCTTGTGTCAGCCTGTTCTGTGAAACCACTTCCTTAATTTACTTTGTCTAGATGTCATGGCTTAATCACTTGGTGTTGAAACCAATCTGGGGTTACAAGAAGTCATTCACCTTATGTTTGAAAGCAGGCTGTTATGTGCAGTGTAAATTAGAGGCAAATTTTCGGCCTAGCATCCATATGACTTCATCAAGAATAATGTGCTGGGTTGCAGAATACATTTACATTATGTAGGGCAGATTTGCTTAACAGTTCAGCACTAAAAAGCTCCAGAGAAATGAAACTGCCAGAAGTTCCCATGAAGTTCAATCCTCACTGAGCAGTAGGCAACTGCACAGTTGAGGGTGTATGAAAAGAGCTGCACCCTCCCTCCTCCGCTTGCCCCCACTTTTCTCATGATGCAGTGAGCAGACCCCAACAGGGGATGAGGATCTAGGCCTTTGGTCTATCACTTCTAAACTGCCAGATAAGAATGGAGGCCTGAATTTCATTAGGTATTCTCTTGCACACTTACTTTCCTTCTTTCCTCACACTTTTCCGATTATTCTCCTGTGACTGCCTAATTCAGTTGTCAGCGTAAAGGACAGGCACATGGGTGTAGGTCATTCTTCTATGCCAGGGACCTTCCAAGTGCCAAAACTTGGCAAAAGAGGCTTTTGTGCAAATAAAATCCTGTGATACGACAGACTCGTAAGCACTGTGAAAGAGCAGGTTTGGAGAGGAAAAGCTCTTGGGGACACTCAGGCAGTCTGTGACCCTCTCTATCTGGGAGGCCTAATTAGCTGGATGCTACAAAAGGCCATTTGCAACTGGCAGGAAGGACTGATGGTTGGGAAGGAAGAGGCACAAAGGGCTCCTTCCTGAGCAGTGGGTGAAAGATTTCTTGAGTTCTCAGGCTCAGACACACTGGGAGCCTATGAAGAAGCATGAAGCAAGATGAGGACCGGACGAAGGCAACTGAATGACAGGTTTGGTGTGTCAAATGGAGCTGATGATCTTTGCCTATGTGTCTGGGAAATAGGAAGAACTAGTCGCCTCCACAGCCCATTGTCCTTGCAACAACTGTGGACAGCCCACACCAGGCCTAGCAAAAGCACTTAAAATAATGCTCAGGGAGTACAGAGTTTTCAAGAGTTTACCCTCAGATACCAAAGCAAGCAGGCTTCAAGGCGAACACACACACACATTAAGACTTCTCTTCTGAAGGAGGGAGCCATTGAAACTCAGAACCACTGCAAATTATCCTTTACCTGTCTTAGCTTCAGCCTTCTTTGAAAAGGCCCAAAACTAGCTATCGGTCTGAAAACTCCAGTCTGTAGAATCTTTAAGGTGGAACTGAGACTGGGTGGACTGGCTTGGGGTATTTTGCACAACACTGGACGCAGACACACGAGGCTGCTGTTCCTCAGGAGCTGGCACACTGGCACACTGATCATTCTGCTCTCTCAGCCTCTGGGGTGTCTCTAGCTGACACAGGGACTACCTACCCATCATGGATTGTTTGGCTTTTTTCTGTTTTCTCAGAAACGTGCTAAGTAAGGGCAACTTGGGAGTAAGAATGAACCTGGAGAGCAACAAAACAGAATGCCTGTTCTCCAGTTTCTGCCTCAACTTTTGGCCCACATGGAACAAAGCCAAACATATTTCAACCACTTAATTCTCACCAGTGTATTTTCTCACTAGGAGAGCAGTGGGTAGGTCTGGCCCCTGCCACTACACAGAACACTCAAAAGGACAGCTAGTTTCTGGAAGATTCAGGTGGCTGAGCACAGATACTGCCCTGCTGCCCTGTTTCAGGCACAAAGAGCCAGGAGGAGGAAGGGCAACACTTAACCCTTGAAAAAGGTTATTTACCCCAAGTATACTGCTTTCACCAGCCCCTCATCACAGTGAGGAAGACATATGCCTCCTCCCTTTTGTCCCTGTCTGAATACTTGTGGAAAGCCTCTAACAATGAGAGAAGTCGCTGCAGGAAGAAATGTCAGAAGGCAAAAGCAGCAGCTCAACACTTGAGTAGCTGCAGTGAGGCATGACTAAAGTTATGGATGGAAACAAAGCTCTGCCTATACTACATTAGCTTAATGGAGGGATTGATCTTAATGGAAGAGGTCAGGCCAGGCTTTTGCTCTGTAACAGGGCTAACAGGGCATGAATGGTAAAGCTGGGGTACTGCTTTACTGGTATCCAAATGGTAAACTTCAATTCCTAGTGTCTGAGATTTTCAGCAGTAACTTGGCCAGATAAGCTCCTCTCTTGCCAACTTGGGTGAAAATTTAATCATGTATTCATGGAGAAAAGCAAGGTGAACCTTTGGAGAAGTTGCCGCCCAGCTTTTGTACAAACTCAACACCAAATCAGTGCCCCACAACCAAAAAGCTAACATGTCTGCCATTCACCACTTTGGACCGAGTTTAACATCAGCAGCTTCGGTGTTTGAAAAAAAGGATTGTGAACACTTTAAACCAGAACACTTTCAAATTGTACTGTGAGTTATCCAGCATTTCTGAGCACTGTAAAACAGAAATTGCAGGCTTTCAGGCATGCTACTGTGCGACTGCCTGGACAAATGTGAAGGGTTTTCTAAAAATGCACGTTCCTTCTCTACTGAAATATACTTGCAGCTCTTCCTTGCTGCTCTCTGGGGCAGTTGTGTCCTGTTCCAGCATGTTTGGGTTGCAAGGTTACATACATTTGCTTTCCATAGGACTGGGCCACAAGTCCGCTTGTATCGGGAAGAATTGTTTCTGGAATCTACAGAGAAAACTACTAAGTAGATCTAGGAAAAAGCAAAGCCAAGTGTACAGTGAGTTTTCATCAAAGCAGAAACAAGGTGATGTCAGTCCTGGAGAAACACAGACAGTCTCTCAACACCTAAAATAGAAAATGGAAGAAATTCACATAGACAAAACCCAAACACAGAAATCTACAGTGCTGAACAACAGCATCATGTTTTCTCAGTGTTGTGATTGGCATCACACCTACTGCAGTTTGAAACAGTTAAATCAGGTAAAAAGTATGTTTTGGGATGAAATCTGCCTGACGATCTCTTGCACCTGGTGTTTACAAAAGGCGGAAGCGGTGACATAAGATAAACCCACCTAAATTTCCACTTAGGCACAGCTTTAAGGACCTGAGAAGTTCCTGTCACTAGTTTTGTTTGGTTGTGGTAATCACTATCTCCTATCTCTGGGTAAACGCAAGGCTCAAAAAATAGTAAACACAGTGTTCTTTGTGCTCTGCAAACTGCAGTACAATTTGAAGCTTGCAATAAATTATTCACATTTTATAGGAATTAAATTCAGCAGAGGGAGAGACGGTGAGTGCAGACTGTGAGATGCTGCAAGGCTCCCTCTGCAAGCACCCCTGTGCCATGCTGTTCTTGAAGTTAACCACTCTCCTCCTGCTTCACAAAACAAAAGCCTACTGCACTGTGTGAGAAAAAGAAGAAAAAAAAAAAAACCTGGAGATTTTTTGGCTTCCCAGTGTGACTCCAGGTCCCCACCCAGGCCAGATGTTTACAGAATAGGCAGTTTTCCAGCTGAGGGTCTCTGGTCCTGCCCCGGGAAGGATGCTCGGTCCCTTCAGCCACTCATTCTTCTGATGGCCACCATGGCCACCGCTTGAGTGGCCCTGGGACCTGCTCTCCCCACAATAAGGTTTTCAGTCCTTAAGCACTGCCCCCCAGGAAGATGCTCAGGATGATGAACTCCAGCACCAAAGATTCTAATTATATAATCCTGCGTGTACATGTATGTATGTATGTATAACATCAGACACGTATGTATGGGTATATGAGAGTCAAGGGCTCTTTCTTCACGTGCTGCAAACAGTAACAGGGAAAGTCAGAACCTGCCTGGGTTAGGACGGGGGTGAATTACCCGCGCTCCTGAGGCGATATCGTAAACAGATCAAGAGCAAGCCAGCCGAAAGCAGAGCCATTTCTATTCTTGCCTCAGCCACCTTAGGGACGAAAAATCCATTTAAAATCCGATGTATCTGTGGGAGAGACCTAGCACAGCCTTACACAGCCTTACCGCCGGCAGTAGCGCTTCACAAAAACGAACCCCTACGCGAGCGGAAGCAGCAGCTCTGCGATGGGCCTGGGGGCTGCGTTCCGCTTCTCAGGGGAGCACCACACGCCATTTAAGCGCGATTCGTGTCCGCGCGGTGCGTGGCAACGCGCAGCGCTTCGGCAGCGCACCCCGGCCGTAGCGCCCCGGGGCTGGCCGGAAAGCTGTGCAAGCACAGCAGAGGTGTCAGGGAAGGTGCGTGTATTTGGGGGGGGGGGGGCGCTCGGTTTCGCATCCCCAGTCCGGCAGCTGGGAGCACACCCAGCTGCGTGCACAGCTGCGGAGCAGGACAGGAAGTGGGAGGGCAAGCCCGGGACCTCGGCCCCCATCGAATACACGTACCGACCACGCTCCCGCGGGAGAGGCCGGTTGGAAGGATGGATGTGCGTACCCTCCATGCTGTTCCTTCGGCCGCATCCCTACCCTCCACGGCCCCACAGCCCGCCTCTGCCTGTGTTCTGCCCCGACAAGACCCATCGTTCCTGCAGCACCCCCCCTCCCCGCCACTTCCTGTCCCCGGGCCGGGCACCCCATCCCCCCGTGGGGCCGGGAGGGCGCGGGAGGAACGAGAGAAGGGGAAGCGCATCCCGCGCATGCGTGTGGCGCCGCAGCGCTTCCTGAGGGCGCTGACACCGAGTTACCTTTCACCTACTTCGCAGCGGCGCGTCCCGGCGGGGTAACTGTCGGTCAAGCGGCAGCGCTCAGCGCGCCTGCGCCGGGCCCCCCTCCCTTTCTCCTACCCGGGGCCCGCGCTCTGTTGCTGGGTTCAGCTGCGTGGCCGGCTTGCCCTAGCCTCTCCCACCTCCGCAGGCAGACCCGTACGGGCACCCCTCCGCACCCCGGCCTGTCCTTCGGGACACGGACCCCCAAGCGTGCTACGCTCCCTACCGCGCCCCATGCAGCCGGGAGCTCAACCTTTCCCTAAGGAGCGGGAACCCTGGCGACCCGCAAGCCACGCAGGTGGCGGTGGCACTTCGTGGGGCGCGTACGCTGATCCGCAGCAGAGGTCGGTGCGTGCTGTATTTGCCGGCTCGGCTCCCTCTCCCCTCCCACCACCGCTTGAGTTTGCAGTCGAAAAGTTATGGTCTTGCGGCGCTCACGCTATAGATACCCCAGCGCTTGCTCATCGCGAACGCTGGCAGGGACAGCGTGTTTTCACCGCGGGCTGTGCGCGGGGTTACTGCCGGTCGCTGCTGGAGGGCGTGTACATGCCGCGCCGCTTGCTTTCCATTCCTTCAGAGGGAACGGGGAGGGGGGGCGGCTCTGCCCACAGGCTCCCATCGCTTGAACCGTGCTGCTGGTGTGGCAGTAAGCGCTGCCGGGGCGGTAAGGCGAGCCCGAGCTGCTCCGGAATCACCTCGCGGCGCGGAGCTGGCGCCGGTGCCGCGGGTTTGAGCCGGGACGGATTGCTCGCTCTGGAGCAGCCGGGTGTCTCTGAAGTGTTAAACCACAGCGGCGAGGCGTGCATCGCACCTTCCGAAAGGCAGAAAACGAGTATGTTGTAGATCTGACACCACACCACGTGAAGCCCGAAGCTGGGTTGAGTTTTGCTCTCGGGAGGGCTAGACACATAACTGTAGATAGAGTTCACCCGGTCTCAGTCTGGCCTCTTCCTCCATAAATTGACCCTGTGGTCATTAACCAGGAAGAACAGGTGAGGAGTTGGTCCCATCTCTGTTGTATGTGGCTACAGTACTGCCTTTCCTACGCCTCAAGGTCGTCGCGAGGATGACCCTGACTGGCCTTCGAGCTGGAGGCTCGGGCTGTCCTGGGGGATTGCTGAGATCAGTTTCAGGAATGTTTGTACATCTTTCTGACACTGCACTCTTAATTTCCTTTCTTTTCCTTTGTTTTTTTTTAAAAGTCTTAAAAGCAGGATAGGCTCTGAAAGCACAACCCAGCAGTCCTGCGTTGGTCTAGAAGAGACCAAAACTGCAAGGAAATTCAATGCTGCAAGGATTTGTAACATGATCCGTGTTCCTATTTTCTGTATACCACTGCATAAAAGCAACGGTTTAGCTATCATTAAATAGCTACAAAAGAGATGAGCAGGGCTTTTTCTTCGAACTACAGATTGCTCCTGTTTAGCTGCTTAAGCTGCAGGATACACTCGCACCATACTGCACAGCAATGCAAAATTAAGCAGTGAAGAATGTAGGATAAGTATGTCGTTACTCTTAGAAGCAGCTTTGCAGTTTACTGTAAAGTTAAATGCTTCCATTGTTTGCCCTCCCCCTCCTCCCCCCACCCTGTTTTTCCTGGTGTTTCTCACTGGAATCCCACCCGTTCCCTTTCCAGACTTTCTTCTCTCCGTCTGTAAAGCACTGATTTATTTCTCTCTCTCTTCTAGTACTCTCTTGTTACCAGGTTGCTAAGTAAGGTCATCTCCGTGCTGTCAAAAAGGCACAAATAATTAGATGGGAAATACTGAGATTTGCTATGGTAAATGGGTGAGGGAGGGTGGTATGGTAGGAAACTAACCATTTATCACTTTTACAGCCTTTGAAGTTATCCAGCCCCCCCAGTTGCGTTGCCCACACCTGTTGATACAGATTTTCCACCTGCATGTGTTATCTTTCACTTCAGAAATTTTTAAGGGAAACTGCACAATTGCTGTTTACTAAGTGCAGAACTGTCTGGGGGCCCATTATACATACCAGTGAATCTTATGACTTCCTCATGAATACAAAGCTTATCAAAGCTTTTTTTTTTTTTCTTTTCTCTTCCTCTCTCTAGTAGAATAATGAGAATATCTTTATGTTTATTCACAGAGTTTTTTGTTTCCTGAATTTTATAGTAGCTGTGGACTTGCACACATACCAGCGAAGAAGCAGTTTTTACACTGCAAAAGAAGTGTTGGCATGGTCGGGAGGATGCAGTTATGAGCTGAAGTGGGTTGAAATGAAACAATCTTTTGAAGAATAGCTTTCCAGAGGTAGTATTGCACTCCCTTACAGAAGACCCTGCCTTCCACAGGTTGTCTTATAGGTCTGTTCTGCTTGCACTTCCTGGGGCTTCCTTTCAGAATCACAGAATTACACACAAGGTTGGAAAAGACCTTGTAAGATCATCAAGTCCAACCAATCCCATCCTAAGCTAAACCGTATCCCTAAGGACCTCACCTACCCTTTTTTTGAACACATCCAGGGAAGGTGACTCAACCCCCTCCCTGGGCAGCCTGTTCCAGGCCCTCACAACTCTTTCAGTAAGAAATTTTTTCCTAACATCCAGTCTAAACCTGCCCTGGCACAGCTTCATGACATTCCCCCTTGTCCTATCTCCTGTCACCTGGCTGAAGAGAGCATCACCTACCTTTCTATAACCTCCCTTCAGATAGTTGTAGGTGGTGATAAGGTCTCCCCTCAGCTTCCTCTTCTCCAGGCTCAACATCCCCAGCTCCCTCAGCCGCTCCTCATAGGATTTGCCCTCCAGCCCCTTCACCAGCCTGGTTGCCCTTCTCTGGATGCTCTCCAGGACCTCCATGTCCTTCTTGTGGTGCGGAGCCCAGAACTGGACACAGCACTCGAGGTGTGGCCTCACCAATGCCGAGTTTTTAACCCAGCTGAGGGTCCCCCTGTCCAGGCCAGTGGCAGCCAGTTTCTCAGTCAGAATGCTGTGAGAAACTTTCTCTTCTTCCTTATCACCTGTCCTTACTCGACAGGCCTTTGTCCCTCCGTATGTGGCTTCAGTGGTGAACGTACAGTTGCAGACAGAAATCTCAGCCTGCAGTAGCAGAAAATGTCATTCTCGATTCAGGCAGGAGCATCTCTCCTCATCCCACTGACAGGAGTTGTGTTTGAAAAGCAGATAGACACACAGCATTTTTAAGCAGTATTCCTGTCCTGCTGTATTTTAAGATGGTTTGCACTCTAATTTGGACGGCCTAAACTGTTAAAGAGCTGTTCTTGAAAGGGATATTTTTGCCCAAGGGTAGAAAGCTTATGCTTCTACGGTGCTTCTAACAAGACTGGACATGTCTCTCCAGCCTGGATACTAAGCCAGTTGAGCTGGAATTTCACTGTAAACTGCATTGTCTTTAAAAATAGCACAGTTTTCCAATTCAGTTTCATTGGAAGTGTAATTGGAGCCATGTTTAATGGAGTATTCATTATCTGCCTTACGAAGGGAAGAACTCCAGTTATACCTCATGTTGGGACTCTCCAAAGTCCTGTACAGTAAAGAAGCAGTTAGGATCACTCAGTGTTCATTTTCGGCTTTCCTTTTAGAATTAGGAATTTAGGATTAGGAACTTACAATTAGGGACTAGAATGACACCGTCTTATCTCAAACGTGGCGGGGGTTTGGTCAGATTTTTTTTTTCCGCTTTACCAGGAATATGGTTAGCCTCCTTAGGTCTGGTTTAAGACTTCAATCACATACCTGGAATTTCATAAACAGATTTCTGCAATGATTGAACGAAATTGTGTGTGTGATAAATGAGGCCAGGCATGGAACTAAAGGGACTTAGGTTTTTTTGTAAGATGTTCGCAGTCTGCAAATACAGTGCTCCGCATGTGTGAAAAATGTTTGTATGCTGCAAGAGGTTCCTTCATAGTTGGTGTTTACACAGTATCTGATGACTGGCTGGAAGTCTTGTGTGCTGCTGTAGCACAAAGAATAAAATGTGGGGAATTCTCATGCGTAATGAATTATAAGAAATGCTTTTGCGTCAGGCTGGAGGTAAAATAATAAATGTCATGAAGAATGCAAAGTCAAAGAAAGGATAAGTGGAAGTGAATCATGCTATCATAAGCTTTCCTCTCTCAGAAAAAAAATCTGTTCTTGGTTTCTTTGATTTCAAAAGGATGTCCAACATAATAATCAACTGGTGACAATTTCTCTCTATGTGCGAGAAATCTGGGTATTTTTCTCAACTGAGTTCCCTTTACATGCTCAGACTGTGTCCCCACAGTGTACACAGAGGTGCTGCTGCGAGCTGGGACACTGACAAGCATACATCTCCTTGCGCTGGATTGCAGGAGTAGAGGTTTGGAACAGTGTCTTTTGATCGTGCGCAGCTGCTTGTTGGGGTTTGACAGCACAGTGATTGGCACTGTACAGGCCTGAAATAATGGTGAACTGCAGAAGCTGGGCTATGAAAATGTTCTACCTTTTTAATAATTCTTTCTTTAATACTCTGCAGCTTTTCTTTTTTATGCCAAGATAGTAACACACACTGATGAGCACAGTGAACAAGCTAAATTCTCTGGCACTAACTATTCCTTACAGCTTAGAGATCTATGCTGTGTCTAAACGATCTTGTGCTCTGAACAAAAGCCTTCATATTAGAGAAGTAACTCACTTTGACTTTAAGAACTGCACTGAACTCAATAATCTCTTCCTGTTCTATGGCCAAGGAATTGAGAGGTTTAATATTGAAAGAAGAGAAACAAAAAAATCTCTGCAGTGTGGTAATCTAAAAACACAGTTGGTTCAGGATTGAAACAGATGTGGAGGCCAGCCCTCCACCTAGGGAAGTAAACATGTTCATTTTTATTACTGTAAAAGCAGGATTATTGCTTTACATCATATGCTAGTTACTGTGTTTTCAGAGCCCATAGCATGCTCTGGGCACTATGTAAATAACAATTCTACTTAAAAGAAGCACTGTTCTCTTTTTATATGCAATTACCTGTTAGCATTACCATAAAGCCTCTGCCTGGGCCTGAGACCTGGCTTTCTAATCCTGGCTGGTTGAAGAGACTAATTAGTACACAGACAACAAATGTAGCTATCTAGTAGTCAGAAGCACTTGGATATGCCTGGGATTTTCCTTTCCTTTAAAGATAATATTGTCTTGATAATTCTTCTGAATGCCATTTAAAAATACAAACTGGATGTTTTAGTGTTGAACTGACTAAAACACCAAATCATTGCGAAGTCCATGTTCTTTGAATTCATCCCAGAACCTGCTCTAATTGAGGAGTCTCAAGCCTTCCCGTTTCTTCCCCGGTTTGCAGTTGTTGTGGCACTCATCTGAAGTTGTCGCTCTTACCGAGGGCTGTATTAGTTCAGCTATTCCTGAAGGAAATACTGGATAATTGACATGGAGGTAGAATTGCCGTGCCACAGAAACACTATTTGAGTTTTTAAGATTTGTGGATTTAGTGTATCTTCCTCCTTTTTCTAGGCAGTTGTCATGGGTGGGAGGTCATATACATTGTTCCTGCCTTTACATTATCTCATTAAACAGCATATGAATCCTAAGTGCTTGATGCAGTCCAGATGCGGGACACGGGTCTTTGCTGGGAGGGCTGTTTTATGTGATAATGTCAGTGCCATTGAAAGAAGGGTGCAGTATATAGAATTTTCCAGATCTGATACTAGCAATAACAAAGATATGAACCCCAATGCAAATGGGTGCAACAAGTCTGGGTTTGGCTGCTGGACTGCACACACTTGTGGCCCTATTTAATCAGCGATGTAGAGGTGCTCTTGATCATGAGTCATTTTTGGCGTTCTTAACTTATTACCTAAGCAGTTCTCTTAACTGGCTTTTAACATGCTAAGAAGAGTTACAGTAAAATACACAAGCAGCCTTCCCAGTTGTATGCCCCTTGGGGTCACCTGAAGCTTTGCAAAATTCAAGGCACAATCCATTCCCTGAAAAGGGGGGGAAAAAACCCTGTAAAGGCTTTTGTAGAGGTCTTTTGGTGCCAGCCAAATTTGTCTCCCTTGAACATGCCCAAAGGAAGAAACTGATCTTTTTTTCTATGATCCCTGCTTATAAAGAAGGATATTAACTTCTGGCTGGGGATATGGGTAATACTGGTTGTAAAGTTTATCTGTTGGAATGATTCTTCACTACCAGAAGGTTTAATTTCTATTTTAATATTAGCCGTACACCAAAGAGCAGGATCAAAAACATCTTTGACTTTGGCTGCGATGGTGGAGCCTCTGCTGCAGTTTGGGTACCGTAGTGCATCAGCACATGAAGCCTCTATGAGAAGGTGACAAGGACCTACAGCTCCAACTCACACTACATCTGCACCTTCAGAAACAGTGGCCTTGCCCAAGGCTTAGAAGCCATGTGCAGATGAACTGAAACGGGCTCATACCTGCTTTGATTTCCTCCTCTAAGTTATTTGGAAGTTTCTTTTCTTGTTATTTTTTAATTTCCTTTGTTTAACCTTGGCGTAGTGTTTTTATCTGGACCAGGGGTGTAAGAGGAGTGAAGGTCTTTGTTAAGGAGAGACCTAAACCTATCTTCTTTTACACAGTGTTGAAGGATGTGCTACACATGGAGCTCAACCTGTACCTCGCTTTCCCGCCAGAAGAAATTGGATGCTGTTCACAGTCATTTATACCAGACAGCTCCTGCTGTCTGCTCGCATATATAATACACACAGAAGTCCCAGAGTTGCGGGTCTCAGCCATGGTACTCTTATTTTAAGGATTTAATCTGGCTTGTGCTGGCAAGGGAGTTCCAACTCAATCTTTTTTTGCTTACAGGTCCCTTAGAAAGGCAGCCCCACGAGTATGTGTGTATGCAACCTGAGTCTGCATACTTCTAAGCATACAATTGTCCTCATGATTCCAAACTTATATTTCAAAAAGTAGTGACTGAGGGGCGCATATATATATATATATATATATATAAAATAGGATTAATGTAGCTAAAAAGTGGTTTTTTATGAGCTTCAACTTGGCCATCTCAGCTTGGAGCGAAAATAAACGCTTTACTTGTGATGCGCACACCGTGACCAAAGAAGTGGTGCCAACGTTTATGCTATTTAAACATAGCCGTGGCCTAATATTGGTGTGTTTCTCTGAGTGAGAATGAAAACTTCTCTGTAACTGATACTACTGGAAGCAGGGTATTTTTAGACTATGCTGTTGTGTCTTCAAATGAGCACTTTCCCATTGAGTATAGGTCTTGCTTTGCAGCCTTGTTTTAGGAGGGTTTAACTGTTTGCCTTTGTAGTGTCATGTCAGAAAGGATGAGAAATAATGGGATGTCATTGGGCACAGAAGAGAAGAGCTGATCGGTAGAACAGCTAAGCTGAAAATAGAGGGAGAAAAGCAGAACAAGCAAGAAGAGGTTGGTTGGCAAAGAGCTCTTCAGGTGAGTTTTAGGAAAGAGAAGGATAGAAGGCTAGAGGAATTTTCAGCACAGCATGGAAGATGAAACAAAACATCAGGAAAGCTTTGTTTTCCCTTTGGAAATGTAATAGTTCTGTTAACAGCTGACTAACAGAACTCACCTTGTGTGTGCATGTGTGTGATTTTTGCCCAAGATGTTTAGGAATTAGCCTTCCAGCAGTTTACCTACCATCTGTTCGGCAAGCTGCAGTGGCATAATCCAGAAGGGATTACTATGGGTAATAACCATAACTTTGCAGGAAAGGTATGGTTTTCTTGTAGGGTTTGGATTTTTTTTTGTCAGTGGTTCTTACTGTGCATTTCAGCATATTCAGCATATTTGTCTTCACTGGGTCTCATGAGGCTGGTGTGCATCGCACTGGACAATCTTCCAGGAATCATTCCTGGGCCAATATTAACTCAAAGATAGTGGAGTAAACTACTCAGGTGGTAGTTTATTTCATGCGCACCGAATGTGCCCATAGAAGAACAATGCTCAGCTGTAACTTCACTTTGTTTCTTACTGAGAAGTAGCTTCCTTGTGTAGAGCTTCCTTAAGCTCTAAGTCGGCTTGTGTTTAAACTAGCAATATAATGGCCTGTGGAGATGGAGGGATGCTTTCTAGTAATTAGACATACTTGCAGCATGTATCAGCAATTCAGCAATTTGCTGACTTGAAAAATCAAACTCTCCATTTGCATCAGCCTGGCTTTCATGCTGGTCTGCAGTGGTGTAATGTCAGCTGGTGGCACTGGGTGCACCCTCATTTATCCTGTCACAGAGTCCAGCTCCATGGGCTGCTGTTCGCTAGCAAGGGACATTTGTACAGGCCAAGGATAGTGAGAAATAAAGGAAGTCTTTTTTGTAGGGGAGAAAATAGGGGGAAAATACAGGGGGAGATGAGGTCTGAACTGGCATGGACACTAGATCCCATATTCTGTGGAGATAATTCTCTCTGTCCAGTGTGTAAGCTTTTGATATTTGCTTTTGTGCTATGTTTTTCCTCGGGATAAATACGGATTAGATGGTTCAGTCTTAGCATAGAGAAAAGAGATAAAACAACGTGCCCCAAGTAGATTTTCACCCATATATAATTTGCATGTAATAGTTGCATTAACACCAACATGTGAGGGTTCATCCATTTATTTAAAGCTCATTAAACATGTTAATAAATAATTACGTTTCTGAGAACTTGAAAATCACAAACTTTGTTATGAGAGACTGCATTATAACCGTCTCTGATGTTGTCTTGCAGCTATCCATAGGCATGCAGGATTTTGATGTCATTTGGATGTTGCAGAAGGAAGCTTTTCAGATAGATTGGTTTGACAGAAGAGCTTGAAGAGGTTTTTCCTTTAATATGTGTATGTATGTGAGGCCCAGCTTCTCTAGTGCACCTCCATGTAACTCAGTAATATTATTGTAGCTGATGGAACTGTAATCTCTTAACTAGCAGAAAATACTGCCATCTTGATCCATGAATGTATGAAAGGCTGAAATGGAGTTTACCAGCAGTTTACCAACTGCACTTGAACTGATTTTTTTAGGAAAGATAAAGGCTGGTTTTGTCCTGCCCATGACCGGGTACTTTATTTTGTGCCTATGTGGAGCTGAACACAACTTAACTTTGGCCAGAGGTGGTCTCCACTGATACGAAATGGTATTTTCTGTGATCTGGAGCAGCAGGGGAGAACATGACACAAAGGTGAGTGACAGTGACTTATGGAAATGTCAGAAGTTGGGGTCATGCTATGCGTTGCTTTGCAGCCACTCTCTCCTATACTATTGTCTGGATGTATTGTTGCATTCAGCCTCTACTTCATGGCTGTGCGCAGCTCCAGGTCAGCTTGTGCATTTTGAAGAAAGGAGAAAGGCCTGCCATCTGCTCCGTACTGCTGCTGCCAAAACTACACAGAATGCTGACAGTAAGACAAGGCTTTGCTGCCAGCAGTTTCCATCTCAGAAGCGCCACGCAGTGCAAGTGAAAAGATGCAAACACAAAACCTGACTGTCTGCAAATCAGTCCCAGGAACAACAAGCTGGAAGAGCCACAGCATTGAGATTCTCAGGAAATTATGGGTAAAATAAATGTATGCAGGATTTGCATACAGTTGTCATAACTACAGTATGCAGTTAAGTGCGAAGTGTATTACTGATGATATTTGAAGACAAAGGTCAAAACTGGAGTTTAGTTGCTGTTTTTCCTAGAACAAGCCTTGCTTTTTCTTGCATTGCCTTAACCATTTTTTCTCATCAAATGATTTTAGGTGTTCAGGCAGGCCCACACCTTCTCAAATCTTAGGCCCATGCTAGAAAATAAGTCAGTGAGGATGTTCTCCTCTAAAATTGCAATGCAAGTAGCAAAGGGGTGTGTTTGGCTTCTATTACTTGCTAGTACCAAGCAGGCAAGTTGCATACATCAAACAGATGCTTCCACACGGCAGGTAAACTGTCAAACATGGAGAGCATCCGTGGACAGCAGTGGGCTCTTCCAGTCTCAGAGCCAATGGAAACTGGGACTGCTGGAAAATTTTGAAAACTGAAAAGCATAGGCTTGTGTAAAGCTTGAGAGTACTAACCGTAGATGTACATTGACATTCCCAAGGTGGCTGATACTGTGCAAAATGATGAAGTGCCTCAAAACTCCGGGTCCTCCTCTAAACAATCATGGCATAGTCGTATTTTTTTCGCCTCATGTTTTCCTGTGAGAACAAGGGCTTCCAGCCATGGCACTGTAGCTGGTTTGACCCCTCCTCCGGCTCCCCTGTCGCAGTGTGCGCAGCTGAGCGTGTCTTGATGCAGCAGTATGCAGGTGTAATTTCTGGCTATGCTCTGTTCCTTTGCAGGGAGAGCAGCATGGAAAAACAGAGTGGGAAGGTCCCTTAAGGAGTTGTTTTCGCTACCATCTTTTTCCAAGTTAGAATCATCTAAGCTTAAGCTTTTCCTACCATAACAGCTGGCTAAATTTCCCCAGAGTACTACATGAAAAACTGTCATGGGTTGACTCAATGAGGGGATTAAAGATATATCAGCATAAAGAGAACAGTGTAAATCAAGATGGACTCCGGCTTCTTGCCGTCATTCACTGGTAGGTTGCAGTCAGTTCTTCAGACTGGCAGTATAAGAAGGGTTACATTCCACCCATCACCTTCAGGGACATGCCTGCTGTGGGGCAAGAGCAGCTGTGCTGCCTAATGTGTATGGGATGCTCAATTCTCCTTGGAAAATGACCCAAAGAGACCCCTGAAAGAAAGAACATTTCATTTTTTTTTTCTCTGTAAGGAGTTTGTTCTTGTGCAGGCAGGATCAGAATGTATCCACAAGTCACAGCTGTTAAAGTTTGTCTACATGCAACGAGCTAAAGAAGAACAAGCTAATCAGAACTGATAAAAACTTACGTAATTATTCTCTGAAAGCTTTGGTTTGTGGTGGACACAAAACTGTAGAGTTTGTTCTTTGTAGGGACATTTCCTGTTTATTTTTTCTAGTTCTTCCTAGCTTTTTTTTTTTTTCCCCCTAAACTTCCATTGAAAGGGTGGGAGCAAGGGCAAAGGAAAGAAAGAACAAAGCAGGTGGAGTCCCTTTATGCTTTAATTTCGGGTAGGAAAAGATTCTTTTATTCTGAGCACAGCAGGTACTTTTTCATTCTTACTTTGCTAGGAACCCCATCTCCCATTTTTAAAGGCCAATTCTGGGGCAGGAAAGCTTCAGTGAATTTTCCAGTTGGCTCTACAACCTTGGTTCCATCTGTGCAGCCTGAGATTCCCCAGCTGTGATACCCTACAGCTCACATTGCTACATACGATCCTGTATGCAGGAATCTGGTCAGGGCACGGTATTGCCTTATTTGTGCAATGGTATGTGCTTTATGTCTAAAGTGTAATTGAACAGGGAGGAGTTTTGCATAAGCTTTCTCCCATCAGAGATTTATTTATCATGAATACTGGAGCATGGATAAACAGATCATTAATATTACCTTTAAACAGTGCCCTAATCATTGCACACAATGTTGAGGAGAGGAAAACAGGTAAGGCATTGTGGCTCCAGAGCTGTCACACCAGAGTGCCCCAAAGAAGTTCTAGCTATTGCTGGCAGCTACGAAGGTACTGATCCAAGAGAGTTTGACTTATCTTTCATTAAAAATGGTAAATGACCTAAGAAAATTAAACCTGAGTGCCCAAACTAAAAATTTTCCAAAGTGGTCTTGGAGAGCAAGAGTGAAATTCTGAACCTGTTGCATTGAGTGGCTTCAGAAACTGGGACAACCAAAACTTCCTGTTTAGTTGGGGACAAAAATTGCTGGGCAGCTTTTTAACTCTAATCTTAATTTGCTTTTCATAGTCAGTGAACTGCTTTGCCTTGGCACAGTAAAAGGACTGCAAAATGTGCAGATGGACTGCGCAGAATCTCTGTGTCCCTGAGAGAAACACCCTAAAACTGGTCAGTAGCAGGTTCGATCTGAGAAAGACTGAATTTCTTCTGTGGGTGATAAACATCTGTTGTAAACAAGATCCCTTCTGTATGTTAATAGGCATCTGTGTAGTTTCTTGTCTTTTTAAGACTGAAAAGTGGTAATGGGATGGGGAAAAGAAAAATGAGTAATACCCAGATGGGCCTGGTTCACCGGGAGATGTGTTCTGTGAGGAAACTGTGGATCTGAAGTTGAGCTAATGAACTAACACCCAGTTAATCAGACCAGTATGTGTTTAGAGGGAATGGAGTCTTGCATAAATGGATGAGACCTAAAGCCTTTGTAATCTGTCTCTAAAAGCGATCATAACCAGATGCGTTGCAAAATGGCATGTGAACACTAAAGTAGCTCTACAAAGCTATTTTAACTTGAAACCCCCTGTGGTTAGCACAACATGTGATATATGAACGTAAATGCGCTAATGGAAAAAATGTTTTTACAGAAATGAGATTGTGTAGGTTTTCTATATAGTTTTCTTAATCACAGCTTCTTTGAAATAACACTTTTTCTGGTATCTGGATTGCCAGAATTTGTCAAGGTTCGATTTCATTGATTTTAATTAAAAAAACCCTGAATGTAAATGCATGTTCATCTTGTGGCTAACCATGGGAGGGCTTTTAATGGTAGCAGAGGAATTTAACTTGTCTTGTATCTGCCTGTATGGTCTGCATCCCCTCCTCTTAGTGTTAGGTACCCATCAGTTTTCTCATGCCTTCCATTTCTTTATATAGCTCTTTCAGAAACTAATAGTTTTGGGCTTATTGCTAGGAATCATTTTCATTGCAAATTTCATTTCTTTCTGGTTCCCTAACCCACACATCACCAAACAGGAGTCCTGTAAACCTTGGTCAAAAAATCTGGCCCTGATCATAAGGTCCTTTAGAAAGATACAAATGTTGACACTGATGAGCAGCTTAGGGAGGAAGCCTGGACAGAGATCACAGGATACAGAAATTGTAATAAAATTATTTCCTGAATGCACAGTAAGAAAATGGTCAAGTTTTTAGAGCTATCAAGAAAACCAACACAAACAGATACCCCATTGCTCTGTAATTATGATGTGGCTAATGCTGTAGACATTGCTTTTTCCAAGGAAAAGAAAATATTGCACTGACTGCCTAGGAAAGGCCTGATCCAGTGTATGCTGACTTGGAAAAAAAAATAAATTAAAGGAGTCTTTTATTCCTTTTAAAGTAGTTGAGTTCTTAAAGCTAGCTAATTCCCATGTGTGATACTCTGAGGCCTGAGAAATGGAGGAGACGGCTAACAGGAGAAATAATAATCCCCAGAGTTACTAGTTTTTGTAGAAAACTAGCATGACCAGGAGCAGAATAGGATGAGTGTGTAAAGACTTGAGAACAGAGAAATGGAGGTTGCTTGTCTTGTCCTCCAGAAGTAGAGTGCCTCCACAGTGTTGCATTATTCTTGCTACAGGGGTGGGTGGGAGTATGCTGAAGGAGGAGCATCAGAGTGAGGAGGACCTTTAAGCTGGAAAGAAAGAGAAGGAGCCTCTTCTGAAGGGAAGGAAGGATCTGGATACTGAAGTCAGTTTTGATGCTAGACAATAAAGAGACAGCATTTTGCACTTGGACGTGTCATGAGGGGATAAAGAGGAACACTGGCCAGGAACAATAAGAGATGTAGCTTAGGTGCAGGAGCCTCTGTGGAAATGTGCAGTAGATTGTGAGTCCACTGAATCACCAGGAAGATTGCTGATACCCTCACCAGTGGCGGCACAGTCTCTGGCACCAAAACTAGAGGCAAATTAGAGACAGCATTTGCAGCAACAGGATTAGTCTTCTCCAGCTACTTGATGAGATCACACCGTAATGGATGGAACGGATGGAGGGGCAACAAGGAGTGTTAAACTAGTCTATGTCTTCTTGCTGCAGATGCTGGAGAGTTAATTAACAGGCACAGGGAGATACCTGTTCTGCAGATCAGGACAAAATGAGCAGAAGCAGGAATTGGCTCATCTCGGAGCCAAGAAGGGGATTGTGTCTGCAGAGCAATCTGGCTACACCCTGGATCCAGACCCGGATGCCTGCAAGTAGCTGGAGAATGTAGAGGTCAAACCTGCTGCCTTGATAAAAGAGCTGGAAACATTGAGAAAGCAAAGCTGTTTCGGCAGGCAGAAATGTAATGGCTGGCAGAACTCAGGGGCTGCCTGGTTTCTTATGTACGTGCACAGCGCAAAGCAAACCCCGGACTGAACAAGCAGGTGAGATGAAAACAAGTGAGGCCCTACAGAGCAGGCCGCGGTGTTTGTACGTGAGCGTGGAAATCAGCTGGCAGTTCTGAGCAGCTCTGCAAAGGTTTGGGTCCTTCGTTCTGCAGTGCGAGTTTGTCTTGATGTCTGTCTCAAGATTTGAAGGGACACATTTAAAGCTGGATTGCAGAAGCTGCTTCCCCAGCTGTATAAACAGAACAAACCCAAAACCTAATCTCAGTTTTATCTCTGGCAAAAGTCACTCCTGGAAAAGGAGGTGTAAAAGAAGTGTTTGTCTCCTGGAAAGCAAGGATGGAGCGGACACTCAAAATCTCAGTAATGTGGGGTACCAATGATCTCAGTAGAGGCTAGGGATAGGGAAAGAGAAGGAAATGGTTCTGACCACCACCACCACCAAGTGTGACTTTAAAGGCACTGTAATTCATGGCAGCTCCTCCCTTGTCACAGCTGTGGAGATGCTGTCAGGAGAAGGACTTGAGGTACTCTTCTACGGCCATGCTGAAGGTCTGATGGGTACAGAGTGAGCAGAGGTAAGCTGATAGAAGGCTGAAGAGCCTAAAAGCAGAGCTTCAACTGGGTGGAGGTGAAGGGCCTCAGTGGCCTGTATATTGCAGTGAGGCTGGGTAAATAAAAACCTTCCAGGGCCTGAGGATGGTTTGCTCTGAGGGAAACTCTTACATTCTGAGGTGAGGGATAGTGAACTTTTCTCCATGGCCTCTGGTCATATCAGCACTGAAGGAGGCCATCCAGTTATGGACTAGTCCCCTTCTTTGCCTTGTGTTTCACAGGCAGGTTTTGAGCAGTTGATGGTGTGTTTCCTTCCCATCTTGAGAGTCCTTATCTAGTGAAGGAAAAACATCATTTCCTGAAAGTGCTTCCCTTGACACTAAAATTTGCACTGTCTGGAACTGTGAGTGAAGGAAGATTTGTTAATCAGCAACTATCTTTATCTACAGTTAAAATTTAGAGGGGGCACTGCTGGCCTACGCAGTCAAATTCTCAAGTGCACATCTCCACTGACTTAATGGAGCTACTCTAATACGTGCTTAGTACATGAACAGCTGAAGAAGCTTTAGTAGTAATAAGCATAGGCAAGAGGTCATTGAGTTCCCTGAGAACTGATTGAGTAAGGTTTTTAAGCAATTGGATTTTGATATCTCTTAAATAATTGTTTAAGAAACAAGATTACTGCCACTGATGTACAATGGCATTTGTCTGGCCAGGAGGAAGTTTTGAATGTTGACCATCTTAATTTACATCTCAAGGGCCAGGTTGGTGAAGTTGACATCCTGGTTGGACTTCTTTACACCAGTGAAGATTTGTCCTTCAGGGTCTAAACTGAAGTTAGGAAAAACCACATTGCATCCTTTTATCTGGCTTTTTTTCCCCTTTCTTTTTGTGTTTCATTGGATTCTATGTCTGCTAGGCTTCACTTCTGTTTTGTGGTGAATTTCTGCTTTCTGGTTCCATGCACTAGGAATGTTTTTAGCAAGAACATTTTTTGTGGTTCATGAAATGCAGAATTCTTAAGCCATGGGCTTCGTTCACACTGAAATTCTACATTCTGCATAGCTATCCATCCAGTCACATTTCTTGCAGAGAAACCCTTGCTCGTGCAGGACAGTCTGTCCTCATAAAAGTTACCTGGCAGCGCGTGTGTAATTCACACTGAAATATTTCCGAGGGAGTTCTGGTTTGGGCTAATTTTTAAAAGATAAGACAGTTGCACAGAGGAAGGCTGAAACCCTCACGCTAACATGCTTACATGTGGCGTGCCGCTATGAAGTACACCTCTAGGGAATCTGAGAAAGGAAGAAACTTAATACACAAGTAAAATTGCTACCTTGTATAAGCTCCCAGTATTTTAGTTGGCAATCCCACATGTTTTCTTTGCTCTTCAAACTATAGGTTAGATCCATGGTTGGGAAAATCAGCTTATTTCTGACTGAGTCAAAGAATTTTTGCCACCCAAGTATTTGGTTGCATGTGTATTTTATATCCAAAATGCAGTAATTTTGTTAACAGTGAGCCTCACAGCACCTTGCTGTATATAGATAACTGCAGATGTAATTTTGCTTATATTTAATGTTAAGTGTTTGTGAGAAATGACAAGGCTATGCTTGTGGCAGTGGGCTCTCAAAATAACAGCAGTCATTTGTCAACTAACCTCACAAAAAGACAGCCTTGAAGTTGCCCTTCTTAAACACGAGATAACCCTTCTTAAGAAATGTTACCCATAACAACTTAAATCTCGGCTTGCTTGTATCTGAGCTTCAATATATGCTTTATGCTTTATTTTAAAGGCTTAGAAATATCTTATGAAGGATTGGAGGCAGTTTGAAACTGGTGTTTATATTGAAAGATGTAGAGGATGAGAACAGTCACCAGGACAGGGCCTCAGTGTTCATTATCTGGAGGGCAGAGAGGTCCCAGATTTGCTGTTTTGCATGGCATAGATGAGCACTTCAGAGCTTTCCGGTTGCAGGGCACAGCAGAGGATGTAGGGGTCATTAAACCTTGGCTAGTGCTTCTGTTTCTCTCCAGGTGGACCAAAGCATCAGTAACTACCTGTTACCTGTTGTTTGGGTTGGGTTTTATTTAATAGAAGGATGGGAAGAAAAGTGAGCATGACAGGTTGCAGAAAACAGCAGTGATACAGTCACTTGTTCTCAGTGGGCTGCAAACCAGGCTGGAGTGACTAACCCCTGTACTAGGAGAAATAAACTGAATCTGGGATGCTCAGTGAGAGCTTGTGTTGCTGTAAAATAATAACAATGCAATTATTTATTACTAAAAGTTAGGGAGCTACTTCCAGGAAGAGCTAATAAAAGCTGTCACCATCCACTGACTAAGATAGGGCAAATCAAGGGAGAGAGTAGAGTAAGAATAATGAAATGCAGCTCAACCTTCAGTGCGTACCCCAAGATACAAGATTGAGGAATCCTGAAGCTATGGGTGCTCTAGAAAACTGTCAAGTAATAGAAAAGAGGTGAGCAAAGATCTTTGAAAAGTAATTTTCTGAATAGAAGTATAGTTATTCTGCTGTCTGCCCAGCTTCCTGAACTAATCCAAACTAGGTCATCTAGGGCTAAAAAGAGCTTGGTACCCAGGTGAAATAGCTCAACAGCTGACTGCAAAAGGTGTGTTATACTGAGGCTTGCTTTATTGCTGGAATCTGCCTCAGTTTATACTGAATTACATTTCTTGATGTGATTGACTAAGACCACAGTCCTCTCTCGTATCCTGAGGTTAGGAGTCATCAATCTTGCAGGCTCAACAATGGTGTGGTTTACCTTGTAGAAGTCACAAGTATGAGGAAACAACTTCCTCCTCAGCAAGAACACAGCGTGTTTTCCTATTTTCAGTTCCACCCCTTCATTCCACTACATAATGTCTTTTCCATGAACAGCAATTTACATGGGTTTTTTGATCTCTCGTGGTCCCTTTGCAGGTCCCAGCCTTGGACCCTAGCGTGGGTGGCTGGTTCCATCTTGAAAAAGGACGTTGTAGTGCAGTAATAGGTTGAAGAAAACTAATCTTTGGAAAAGAAGAAAGTGTCAGGTCTAATCTTAAAGTGCGTGTCATGGGAACCATGTGTTGGGCATAACTGTCAGGCTTTTGTTAGCAGGGGGCTGCAAGGGAGGGGGCCATGAACTCCTCGGTGCCACTCAGGTTGGCTTTCAGCCAGCTTTGTAAGGGGTGAAAGCAACCCACTGTGCACCAAAACCTCAACTAATGACAGCAGCACGTGGCATCTCTGCTCAAACATCATTAAGAAAGAGCAGCAGCCTCTAGGGCAGCAGGCACTGGAGGAGGTGTGGGGAGATCTGTAGGAGGAAGAAGTAGAAGAGACATGTGGAAAGGAGAGACACAGTCTTGGAAGGAGGCACTGCATGCCAGAGCAGGAACACCCTTGAGGAACCTGTGGACCATGGAGGGTGAGTGCAAGAATATGGCATCCCAGGAGCCACTGTGGTCCATGTAAGAAGCACTGTGAAGCGGAGGAACAGTAAGAGGAAATGAGCAGTGGAGGAACATGGTGATATGATGGCATGACTGGCTGGGTGGATGAAGGGAGGGCAGTGGATGTTGTCTACCTTGACTTCAGCAAGGCTTTTGACACCGTCTCGCATAGCGTCCTTATAAATAAACTTAGGATGTGTGGGTTGGATCACCGGAGGTGGAATGAGAACTGACTGGATGGTAGAGCTCAGAGGGTTGGGATAAGTGGTGCAGAGTCTAGTAGGAGACCTGTAGCCAGTGGTATGCCCCAGCGGTCAGTGATTCGTCTGGTCTTACTCAGCATATTTGTCAGTGACCTAGATGGGAGGACAGAGAAAATTTGGCCATCCCTCAGCAAATTTGTTGGCAATACAAAACTGGGAGGAGTGGCTGACACACCAGAAGGCAATGGTGCCATTCAGTGAGATCTGGACAGGCTGGAGAGTTGGCTGGAGAGGAACCTGATGAAGTTCAACAAAGACAAGTGTCAAGTCCTGCACCTAGGGGTGAATAACCCCAGTCACCAGTACAGCTCTCCCAGTACCTGCTGGGAAGCAGCTCTGCAGAGAAGGACCTGGGAGTCTTGGTGAACAACAGGTTATCCATGAGCCAGAAATGTGCCCTCGTGGCCAAGAAGGGCAATGATCTCCTGGGGTGCACTGAGAAGAGCATGGCCAGCAGGTCAAGGGAAGTTACCCTCCCCCTCTACTCTGCCCTGGTGAGTGCTGTGTCCATTTCTGGGCTCCCCAATTCAGGAAAGACAGGGAATTACTGGAGAGAGTCCTGCTCTAGGTGATCCTGCTCTAGCAGCAGGGTTGGAGGTCCCTTCCAACCCCTGCCATTCTGTGAATCTGGGAACATGAATAAGAAGCAAGAAGAAGTGGAAAGAAACCTTTACACACTGGATCCCAACTTCCCACATCAGCCAGTGTCTCACAGAAGGAATGGTGAGGGACTGAGCAAGACACCTGTTGAAAGCAAGGGATGTTGAGACTAGGAAAGGGTGGAAGAGGTGCCTTACTTGAGCTGGGCTTGGGGAGGGAGGAAAAAAGTGCTTTCCCTAAGTGTTTAATTGATTATGTCTTATTCTCCTCCCCTCCCCCCCCCCCCCCCCCCCCCCGCAGTATCTGAATCAGTAGTTGAAATTTTGTGTTAATTGGCAGTAAATTAAATTAAGCAGAGTTCCCTGGTTGACACTGCTTTGCCTGCAAAGGCCCATCATACCTTCCACAGGACACAATAGCCAAAACAGTGTTTTGCTGTGGCTGTAAGACTTAGGAGGTACAAATATCCCTGAGAAATGTCAAGGAGCTGTATGTGCTCATCCACTCTGAAAACTCAAGCCACCCAAATGTAAGTGTGGTCAGTGGAGGAAATCTTTATTCTTAGAAACTATTCCCAGCATGACTATTGAGTTTGTGTCTGGTCAGCCCAGCCCCTGGATCTGACTCTGCACCCCTCTCCTTGTCGTCCTTGTGCCATTTGTCAGGGCTTGTCTCTCAGTGATCTGATCGTGCAACCAGGAGAATGCAAAAGAGGGGAAATACTGTCCAGTGGAGCACAAAGATGCTTTCCCACCATCCTACAGGTATTTTAACAGAGGAAAACAATTTAAAAGCTTCATTTGCCTCTCATGAATAGCTGTGTGTTAGCTGCTATAGTGGAAAACATTGCCCAGATGCTTTAACAGTGGTCACAGATACTGATTTCCAGAATTTAAAAAATCCAGCCTTCCAATGATGTTGGAACATCCAATGATGTTCCACACTTTCCTTAAGGAATCTGGTTTAAGAAGACACCAGCAGCAGGGCAATTTTCAGTTCTTTGGTACTGATGTAGTGCTGCTTCAGCTGGTGTCAGGTCGCTCTCCAGTATGCCCTACCGTCTTCCACACTCTTTACTATGTGGGATGAGCCCTAACACTCCTGGTAGTAACCTGGATGTACTTTTTCCTTCTCCCTGTGTTCTGAGTAAACATGCTAAAATTATTTATTTTGCACTTTGAAGTTATGACCCAGTAAGTGTTTGGAAATGTGTAAAGATGGAAAGCTCTGGTATGTGGTGAAAGACACACAGCTGCATTTATACATAAAAGACCCAATTTTTTTTCTGGGTCTTTTTCAGTTTTACAGCCAGATGAAGGTACGACCAGAGTGAATCTGTATAAGTCAGTGAAGTTAAGTAGCAGCTACACTGGGGGTACTGAGATCAGAACCAGGAGCTTTTTAATTTTGTCCAGGCTTGAGCATCTCTGTGAGATGGTCAGTGAGAGAAGGAGCTTGGGTCAGTGCCAAAATGAACATGTCAGCTTTTATTCAGTGTAGGAGGGTCTACATTATTAATCTGAGTATTTACTGCTATCTGTGAGGCTCCAGTGCATAGCATTATTCCAGACCACAATTAGCCTGTGCTCTCTGGAGTTTGCGTGCAGGTTATTTGTATTTCTGCGCCACTCAAGGAAACACAATGGTGGCAGGCTCAGCATCCGAATACAAGTCGGGAAACTCGGAGATACAGTTTCCTCAGTAACCACGTATCATCCAGATTGCTCATAATAAGGCAGAGCATTAGCAGCGTGCCCCTAACGTCAACCACTTCACTGCAGAAGAGCAGTGGCGGTGTATTATGTCTGTAGACGGAGCCATAATTTGGAGTTGTCTGCTTTTTGTGCATTACTTGTTTTCATTCACAGAACGTTTTATGCATCGAAAATGCACTGCTGCGCTTTCAGGTTGCACAGCAGCGTTTTGAAGTGCTCCTGCTGTGTACCAAGCAAAAGATTAGGAAGAGGTTGTGTGATGGGTGATATTTCTAGGGGAGGAGCCCTTTTGAGAGGACAAGTGACAACCTCAGCCATCTGAGAATTTAATTGCCAAGATCAATAACACAGGCCATTTCTCAGGTAGCTAAAACACGCAGTCATTTATGGATTTTGTGTTTGGAGCAAGCCAAGTTGGACACTGTGAACCTTCAAAAATAAGTTGGTGGGGGTGCTGTTGTTTTTTCTTTTCAAAATTTCTGAGTGGTCATCAGTTTCTCCAAGAAATGACTCGAGTGAATTCATCACCTTATTTATGGGTACATATCAAAGTGTTGGCTTTCACAGTTCCTTGCCTTTTCCTTACCATGAGCACCATGGAGGAGGCATTCTGGTCATGATGAAGTTGGTTGTTGTTGATTGATTCCTGCCATGCCAGCGGTCGCAGTGTGCCATGTAGCTGTATGGCTGAGGATGTTTCTGAGCCCTGCTTATACTGTCTCGGCGCTGGAGTAGCAGGGAACGGAGCAGGTGTGGAGCTGAGGGTGGTGGAACCTCACTGACCTCCCAGGTAAGGCAGTGCCCGGGTTTCTGTTCTTTCTGCCAGTGGTCCTCAAGAAGGGTCGGCGGGGAGGCGGTGTGGGGTCCAGGTGCAAAGGGCTGGGATGCTTCTCAGGCACTGAGGAGCGCGGGGTTCCGCGAAATGCAAGGCAGCTAGCCCACGCCATTCGTGTCCTGCCGCGGGGGGAGGTCGAGGAGGACATGCACAGCCCCATAGCTTGATTTTGGCTGCAATGTGCACGCCCACATGCAAATCGCCGCTTCCCCGCCCCTCCTCCGCCCACCCCCACCCCCTCCCCCTGCCCAAGCGGCAGCTGCTGCAGAGGGAAAAGGGGGGAAAAAAAGGGGTGGGTGAAAAGAAAGGGAGGGGGGATGGGAAAGGGAACGAGGAAAAAGAGAAAACAACAAGGATAGAGGACGCCAGAGGCGCGGGGAAGGGGACAAGAGCATTCCTGGGCGGCCCCGTCGGTGAAGAGGCGGGCGTCCCGGCCGCGGGCAGTTCTCCGCCGCCCTATAAGAGGCGCTGCGGGGCGCGGGTATCCGGCAGCGGCTGCGGGGCCGGCGCTGGGGCCGGGAGCGTGTCGCGGAGCGGAGGCGGCGGAGCAGCGGCTCGGCGCCCCGCGGTACCGACGGCGGCTGCCGGCCGGGGAGGTAGGCGGTGGCGGGGAGGACAGGACGCGCCGCGGGCAGCTGTCGGGGGGAGAAGCAGCAGCAGCTTCCCTTCTTGTCCCCCGCTCCGCCTGGCGCAAGCGACGTGAAGCGAGAGGAGGCGGCGGGGGGGGAAACACAGAACAGAGCGAACAAGTGGTGTTTTCGTGTTTTGGCGTGGTTTGGTGTTTTTGTTTTGGGTTTTTGGTTTGATTTTTATTTCCCGGCGTGGTGCCGCTCGCCGCGCTCAGCCAGTCAAGAGCGTAGCTCGGAGGATGGCTTGCGGGGGATTGGGAAGGGGCTAATACTGGGGTTTGGGGTTGCTTTTATGTCTGCTTACTTTTTTTTTTTTAAATAATTCTTTTATTTTAGCTTATTCTGAGCGAGGCGACTCTGGCTTGGCAGCGCTCGCTGGGGTGGCTCACCTTACCGCCGCCTCTCGCAGCCCTGGTGGGTGCTGGAAGATAACGGGAGGGCTTTCGTCGCCTTCGCTCCTGTGGGAATCCTGCGAAGTCGTGAGGGGAGGCGCCTTGGGATGAGGAGGGGGATGTAAAGGTCGGAGATCGATCCGGCCGCTTTTGCGATGGGCAGGAGGTTCAGCCGCACGCAACAAGCCTTGGTTCTGCTTGCCAGGGGGTTGTTGAGCCTGGGCTGCTGCTACATTACAGCCTGTCCTCAGCCTCTGACAAAATACTGCCGCTTGGTCCTGGAGGTGCGTGACTGCCCAGATGCTCGAAATCTATCAGGGAAGATACCCCAATTAAAAGTTGATGTTAGGAACTCGTTTCCTTTTTTTAAGCATAAAACGGGAGTGCCTCCCCCCTAACCCCCCCACCCCCTTTGCCCCCCCAGTTCTTGGGCTTGGTGATTTTAAGGGTATATAAATAATTTGGAGGTTCAAAGTTGATCTTTACAGACCTTAGTGAAGCCACAGGGATGTAAGCATATCCTTGCACACTTACAAATGCGTTAAATTGAAGCCTAAAGAGAAGTTGGACTTCTTGGAAATCACTAATACAGATTTACTCATTAAAAATAAGTTTTGAGGTGCCATTAAAAAATGAGTTGCGTCTTGCACAGCAGAGAGCAGCCACGTCTTGGGGATGTTCCATTAAAAACAGATGGCCAAGCTTGCTGTGGAAAGGCTTTTGTAATTGAGCAATTTCACTGAGTTTTGAAAGGGGGTCATGGTAGTAAACATCAGTGCAGATGTTTTTTGTTCTTGGCCCTTGTGGCACACCGCCTTCTTCCCTAACAAGTGGGAATGTCAGTGTGTGCTGAGACTCCCCTGTAATGCAGATGAGTTTGTGATTCCGTGATGCCCCCGCAGGCCATTAAGGTAAGTGGGTACTACCTGGGACTCTGCAGCGTGTTACTGATGTAATGGATAGAAACCCTGTTGGTGGGTCTTCACAGTTCAGTGTGTAACTTTGAATGTTAATGTACGTGAGAGTAGAGTGGTAGGGCCTGGACAAATAAGGGCAGGTGTCTGACGCCTTTACTCATGGCATTTCAGCACCTTGTTTCTCATGTAACCATAACTTGGTAAGGCTCACTGTTGTTAGAATTAGAAGTCAGCTTTTTACAAAGTGTGGACCAAAGTAAGTTTGGTAGCATGAAACACGAGGCATATGGTAAATATATTGAACTTTTAAAATTGAGAATGCCTAAATTTTAAAAAAGCGTAATTTAATTTTTTTTTTAAGTGCTCATTGTAGGTGTTCCAAGGAGATGTCTGCTGGCCTGTGGGTAGCAAGAAATTACAGTTGCTCTCACTTGGGCTTAGAGAGAAATAAATCCGGCAGCTAGCCCCAAGTATTTGCAGTGTTTCCCCTGTTAAGTTGCTTCTGAAATACTTAGCCATATAACAAAGGTGGGGGGTTTTTTTAAGCAAAACAGCCACCTTTGGGTGTAGCTAAGTGGAAATTTTGGCTTTTGGAGGAGCCATGGTAGTCTTCTGGATACTGTTTCCAAATTTCCTCTGAATACAGCTGCATAGCAGTGTGAGCAGGAAAGTTCCCTAATGGTTTCCTCACCTAGGGAAATTGAGGCATGTTTATAAATCAGTTTGCCTCAGGAAGCTGCTGGCAAACCGTTTTTGTAGAGCTAAATTTGTTTTCAGAAGTGAGCGTAGCTCAATACAATTGGTGTGAGCAGAGACATGGTTCGACGCCAAACTTAACATCCCCCAGCACAGTATAGATAAGACTGGCTCATGGTGAAAAGCTGAACTACAGAAAACCATGAGTTCAGAGAAGTCAGTGAAATTATTTTGGGCTTTGTTCCAGGATTAGGCTTTTCTCTAGCATTCCTTATGCCAAACTCCCCTCTGGCTGTGCAAGGGCAACATCACAGTCCACTGTGATTCGGAAATAAGCTTCAGTAATGTGAGGAAAGAGGCTCTGTACCTTCTATGCAAGTTCTGGGCTGGCGCATGCAAGGTCTTCAGTGTTGTTCAAGTATAATATATGCAATTTGGAAAGGAAGTCTTCCAAATTCACCTGGGTTCACCTGTCAGAGTTAGACCCCCAAAGACAGAGCAGGAGGAAGAACTCACCCATCTGTGGCCAAATGCGATCAGCTCTGCTAGTGCTTATCACACGCCTTGCACCATGCAGGCACAGTATTTCACAGGGTGTGGTTTCTTCAGAACTTTAATCCAGTATAATTGAAGGTTGCTAGTGAGCCAGTAATGAATCTCCTTCACTTTTCCCTGAGCGCATGTTCTCTTTTGCACTCCTGTTTCATCCTCCTTGCTGTTGTTGGTGGAGTTTGCTAACCCAGGGTGAGTAATTGAGAAGAAACTCTTTTTGCTTGGTGATATTTTTTTTTCCTAGCATCCTGTGTTCAGTCTTCTCATTGCTTTGAGCACTGGTGCCAGCACAAAGATGATGACAGGGGCTAAGTAGAAAGCGGACCAGACTACCACTTTGTTTAAGTAACCTTGGAGCAAGCACCCTTGGTGTTTGCATAGGTCTCCTAGGCTGGGCAACACACCAAATCCTGAAATAAATCAGAGGCTGTGGCTGGCCAAACACCAGTCTGTTTCCATTAGGCTGGTTATTCCTGATGACCCCTGCTGTGAGAGGGGCTAGAGTCAGAACCTACTATTTAGTAAAACACGTTTTATACATAGGTCATACTTGCCTTGTTGATCAGAGGTAGTTAGGACTTGCACGTCTGATATGGTTGAAATTCCCTGAGATTGTCTCATAGTTATGCCTGTTGTCCATGTAGTTAACCAGAATGCACATCTGCAGTTACTGATATTAAGAGTATAGATTAAAAATGCCATGGTAAGACTCTACTTGTAGCATTCAAAACATGATCACCGCAAAAAAAAATTATTTCCTATTCTGTAGCCATGTGTCTTTGACTTTTGTATGACCAACAGAAATACAACAGAGCAATTCTGAATTTCCACGGTTTGAACTACTGGCTGGAGTACTCTGTTCTCCTTTTTTTTAGTCTGTTTCTCTAAAATATGTTACAGCAAAGCTACTCCTGTCTTTTTTAGAACTTGTCATGGGGGGGGGGGGGGGGAACGTGAGCTTGTCTCAAGAGCCGAGGGCAAGACAGAGTGGGATGGTAAACTGTTGATGCAGCTTTCCTGACACAACTGCTAATGCTGTAGGAAAAAATGGGAGCATTCAGGTCTTTATTCATTGGGTTATTAGTGAAAAAGCTTTATCATAGTTTACAAGAATGCATATCAGTTTGGCACAAATATCCATATACAAGCTGACCTTTTTCCTCTTCTGTTATTTTGTGGAGGAGTGTTGCTTAGCAGAGCTTTATCTAATGCAGTAAGAGATGGGTTTGCATTATGCTAACTTTGTTAGGAAATGATTGGTATTAGACAGAAAAAGGAGAGCAAAAGAGCCTTTCCAGGACTGTTCTGGTTTGGGCTAGATAGCAAGGTCATTCTCTGGGAAAGAACAAACAGAGTAAGAGCCTCTGACCACATGGTTCAGAGATCATTCTGGAGGCCTGGTTTCCTTTTTAGCAAATGGGAGGCTGTGCTGTGAGGAAGAGAGAAGTGGCCAGAGTCTGCTCCTGGCCTGCTTGCGTGGCTCCCTGAAACAAACCCCAGTTTTGCTAGCCCGTTTCCAGGTGAATGGTGGTTACTGGGAGTGGGAAAGCAGACTGTGCAACTAATACTCATTAGCATTATTGGTTGTTGCCTTAGTAAAGGGCAGATTTAAGATATTTGGTAGGCCTCAGATCAACAGTGGTGGTAGTGTTGTAGGTAACAAGATCCCGACTAAGGCATGGGAGAACCTGGCCTGTAACCCCTGCCCCCATCTTGTGATGATTTGCCCTGTTTCCTCTTACCTGCCTTCACCATCCTTAGGGTGAAGAAATGAAAAAAGCTTATACTCTTCGTGCTTCATGATAGAAGTGTAAGTGGTCTTTTCTCACCTGTAGCAGATAAAAAAATAATCTTTTTAAAGACTGTAGGCTGTGTTACCTGTTTCAGTATCCTGGGCTTAAGTCCTAGTGTTTCAGATATTACTTCTGTTCTTCCAGGTGAATGCTTGTGCCTTCAAAAGAAGCAAGCAAATTTTCATATGTGCTCTCTTGTCCGAGGGCTGTAGTCATGGGGGATATACTGATATTCTAGGGAATGGCTTTTTTCCCCTTCCCTGCATTGTAATTGTGCTCCTGTAACAAGAGTTTGGCTATGCCTGCTGGTGGAGCAGTTAAGGCCCCACTTGAACAGATTAAAATAAACCGTGAAACTCATCCAAATAATAAAGCAGCACCAACCTTTTCTGAGCACGGACACATGGACACCTCATTATGGTAGCAGGTCTGGAATCAAAGTTCAAAATCTACTCTAAATGGTATGTTCCTATTTGATAAACTAAACTGATCCTGTAGCTGTATTTTTTTAACCAATTGGTTGAAGTGCTTTTTATGGAATTTCTTTGGTTTAAAGTATTTTAAACACTTTAATTATTTTTTATCCTATATAAATCAGAGTAGCAATTCTTACTGCTTTGCTTACCAGCTCTCTTGAGCCTATATTTAAATATTCATCCTGCAGTAAGCGATAGGAGTTTTTCTACTGTCTTTGGGGAGATCCAGGCCCTCTTCTTTCTCCCAGCAAACTGATACCATCATCTGTATCCAGAGTCCTTCAGATCTTATTTTTCCAGGCTGTTTGGGGTTTTTTTTTTTTTTTTGTTCTCCTGATTGCTCTGTCTTCCAGAGCTTCATTCCCAGTCCCTGCAACGTGCTTTTAGTATTCCACACCACTAAGGCTATATTCCCAATTGTATTTATATATAAAACCAGACAAAATTGCAGTCAACTGGACTGTCTTTAGGGAGTTTGCCATGACTCCAGTAGAACTTTCTCAGTGAGCAACATTGAGGTTGTCCTAAGCTGAACAAAAAAAGTGCTTTGAGTCCTGTATCCATTAAGTTTTGTTTACGAAAAAGTTTACGTTTCTTGCTTGCAAGCTTATGGTTCTTCCTTCTGATGTTTCATGCTGCTTCTGCATGCATTTGCAGTGTGTTCTGGGTCATTTGGTTGAAATGGAGTAGACCACAGTTCTTCACACGAGTGTTTGGTCCCTTGAAAGTATAGAAGAAAACTAATGGAGCTCTGTCCTGAATGTCTATGCATCAGGAGGTGCTGCTTAGAACATGAACAAATTGTGTCATCCTTATCTCTCTTAGATCTGTCCATGTTGTCCTGCTTGTTAACTGTCATGGTGACCCTAAGGACTGAAGCTTCAGCAGCAGTGGTATGAGTTGTACAGCCAGAGCTGAAGAACATAGAGCATGTGGAACAACTGTTTCCTCTGTGGGTCAGGCCAAATGGGAAGATGGGAGCACTCCCAGAAAGCATGCACCCAGCTATCTGCCCTGTGCCACACCTGCCGCAGCAGGCATGTGAGCTTCCTTATCATTTGTGCCAATTACTTTAATATTCTTCTGTGAATAACTTTAGAGATAAGTGGTCATTGAGCTCTGTATCTGTTGCCAAGATTGATCAGAAATTCATTCCTCTTCATAGTGGACATTATGATACTTTCAAAGATACCTGAACATCTGCTTATTGCTTTAGTGATTTATTAGCTTCCAAATTCATACAGTTGGGTAGTAGCCATGGGGGAGTTGAAGACTGGTTCTGGGCTTGCCTGTCATAGGCGTTAAAGGATGAAACTCTGCTCAGGCTGACAATGGCTGCTAAATACTGCCTTTGCCAGCTTGTTGCTTTTTTTTTTTTTGTGACAATGTAATTTCCTTCCATTGTGCTAGAGGCTTTTTCTTGGCTGATGTTTTTCTACATAGTTCAGGGATGGGTTTTTTGTTTCATCTGCTGTTACTTATGCCTATGCCACAGATCAGTGTAGTTGTGTACACACCAAGCTTAACAGGCAGCTTATTCTTTATGCCAGTGAATACTGAAGGCACTACTTGGATGTTGTCGATGGTGTAAGTGATGATATGTCCTGCTCTGTTATTGAACACATACTGGTTTATGGCATGATGGTTCCAAATCATGAAGATCAACAGGGAAACAATGGTCTTTGGATGTTACGGGACAGGTGTACACCTCTAACTGCAGTTTAGTCTTGTCCTGGGCATAGTTTGCGTCCTTATCTCTCAAGATGAAGAGCAGGCTATGAAACCAAGATGTAGGACAAGACAAAAATCCTTACAAACATGATGACAAAACTGCAAGGCTTGGTAACTTTGCTCCTTAGAAGATACAAGCACCCTGGTGATGCTTTAGTCACTCTAGGACCTTGGAATACCTACCGGCATTGCACTTTGATTAACCACGTTTATGGCTACTTTGTCTAAAGTGATTCAATGAGTAGGGTGTGCTGTGGAAGGGATGGTGGTTCTAAGTGTTTCTGGCCTAACACTCTCTGAGCCTGTGGATTTATTTTCCCAAAAGCTGATGGGATTGGCTTTCCTGGGGGAACTCTGCTTTCCTCCTCCCTCTGGAGCCTGTGGCCAAGCAGAAAAGTATGTTTTGCAATGTGAAATGCTTCATCCGTTTTCCTAGTTGCACAGATAACGTCCTTAAACAGGATGCGTCATCATCTGGAAAAAGTAAGTGGGGCTGTGTAACACAGCTTTTTGCAGACTGTGTACTGATCGTACTATAGTTGCTCAGAGATCAAAGCTTAATGGCATGGATTGAGCTCAAATGTCGCAATTATTATTTTAGCAGGATGTTCTATTATTTCTAGATCCCACTAGAGAAAAGCTCATTCTTTGAGAGCCAAAAAAAATCTGCTAATATGGACTATGGATTTTTGGACATTGGCCGTGATAAAGCAAATCAGCTTTTTTGTTTGCTTTTGCCAGAGAATGGACTAGATTTTGGCTTTTTTTTTTGTTGTTGTGTGGGGAAAGTAGGGGATGTTCAGTGTAATGTTGAAAGTTGAAATGCTTCACTTATTTCACAACCTTCCAGTAGAAGCTGCTTGGGCTTTTTTTTTTGTAAAGTAGATGGCTGTATTTCATCTCGAGTGTTATACTTGACATTTGAGCAATTCCTCTTCCCAAAGTGTGTGTGTCAGTCTCCTGCATGTGCCTTTCTTTGGGTCAGTCTGGCTGTGGTGCATGCAAGCTCAACTTCCTCCATTGCACTGGAGCTGCATTTATTTTCACCAAAGAGCCCTTTGAACATGCTAGAAGTAATGACAGCCCAATTTTTGGGGTCATTCTGGTAAGCAGACATTGTTCTCCTGTCACAGGTTTTCAAAACAGCTTGGCATGTGGTGTCACAAGGGAAGATTATAAAACACTGGCCATTTCTGAAGATGTGGCTTTGTGCAAGTGTCTAAGGAGGCACTGAGGGTGTTGGAAAATGTAGTCTGATTTCCGTTAAGGAGTACTTCATAAGCTCCTGCTTGACGATTTGGGGAAACTGCCCCATGTAGTATGTTTATGATTGTTGGGAATAGGCCCACTTGTGGCCTGGAGTTCAGCTGTGACAGAAGAGAGAAGGGAGATACTCTGAAGTGTTCAGGGCTAGGATTTCAATGCTCAGTATGGTATTTCTGGGCCATGTCTTTCAAAATGTTCATCTGCTCATAGTGGAGCGCTCGGGGTGACTGACTTGGAAAACCTGTTTGCTCAGTCCTAGTGCTGAGGCTAGATACCTTTAGAAACCCCTTATCAATTTGCCTAAAGAGTTGGGAAGTGAAATGTCTGTCCCTAACGTCCCACTGTGTTATTCCAGCTTGCCAGAGCAAGGTCCAGGCCCCCGTCTCTGTGTGGTACCTAGCGCAGCAGGCAACATCCAGTATTGGACTTGGTTACATCAGCAATCACAGATTGTAGGGGTTGGAAGGGACCTCATGAGATCATAGAGTCTAACAATTGTTTTAATAGCAGGAGTTACAGCTGGTTGTGAATAGTATTTTCTTGATTTATTGCAGAAGTTCTCTTCTGCTGGTTTTCTCCAGTCTTCTGTGAGATTTGGCCCCCTTAGACACCAATGGGAAGTAGTTTTGTCAGTGTTTGGTATCTGCCTTAAGGACCCTGTGGGTGAGTAAGGTACTGGGTGGTTTTGTCTGGATCAGAGGTGGCAGGTCACTATAGGGATTCCAGGAGAATGCCAAAACATTGGGCAGCTGATGAAACTCTGTCCTTTAATATTAGTTGTACAAAACTTGACATGGTCCTCAGGGAGGGAAAATTAATCAAAATGTTTGGGGATTATCATGAAGCTGGATCTTAAAGTGCTTCTGTCATACAGATCACTGTTATTTAGAGGGCAGGTGGATGGCCATGTTGAAAGCGATGTACTAGTTGCACTCAGTATTACTATGCACTGGAGAACAAAGCCAGAACCTGTTTATAACCAAACCTAAGGCAAATGTGTGTAAAGTGATGTAAACTAGCAGAGGATCTTGCCAAGAATTGCCACCCAAATATTGTTTGTGGTCCTAATTAAATTCTTGTCTGTTGATCCAGAAGCATTCTGGTCATGTTACTAGTAACAGGGAGTTGGTGTAAACCCTGTGATGTGACCTGGGTGATCTTGAAGAAGAAAACAGTTCTTGCTGAATTAATTTTTACATGGAATAGGAAGCTCGGTGTCTGATATTAATTTGGCAAATGGGAGAGAAATGAAAGTCCTCTTTGGGGATGTTACGAAAGACTTGCTTTTAGTGTCCGTGTGGCTCCACTGATAACAAGCCTGTGTCCCAGGCAGCAGGCTGTGGGTTCAAAGCTCACACCGCGGCTGCTGATCCTGCATTGCTTGTGATTGCTACAGAGTCTAAGCGGCGCTTAAACCAGGAGACAGTTGTGTGGGATCTGGTTGGTATATTCTCATCTCTGCATTTGCTTTGCTTGTGTCCTCAGGTGAGTCACTTGAGCTCTCTGTGCCCCTAACATTTTCATGGCACCTTTTTGTAATCTGGTTCAGGATTGTTGTGTTAAAATCTTATTTTGAAAGATCAATACTGTTATTCCTATAAAAGTATCATCAGCTTTGCCTCTTTACTGGAGCTCCAGTAGCGCTCAAGTTTTTTTTTTTTTGACTTCTGGAAAGTTTTAGACATGGGAATGCCAGACTCACTGTGTGGGTTTTGCAAGCTTTGTGCAAGTTGTTTTGACCACAGAATGGACATTACTTCTGACTTTTTATTGCCCTGGTTTCTGCTGTGGATATTGTCTCTAGCAGCACGATAAAAAAGAAAGATGGTCTGTGTCCACAGCTGCTCTTTATCTACCTTAATCTCAACAGAATTGGGATCAGTGCTATTTTTCTTCCCCCTTTCATCTCATTTGAAGTTCCATAGATGCAAAGTGCTTCACTTCTGGGAATTGTGGAAGTTGTGGTGAAAGTGTTCTCCACGTACTTGCATCTTGAGAGCTTCTTGTGGCATTGCACAGTCATAGTTTGTACAAAGTGGATGTAGTTGTGTAAGAGTAAGTCACTCGCTTGTAGCTACTGTGCTGGAAGAAAGCAAATCATGGTGCTCTGCTGAGAAGTGACCCAAGATGCGAGACCTTGCTTTGGGAGATGTGGCTTTTATTTTGGAGTCTCGGCTTAATCTGCACCTGATACTCAAATGCCCATCCAGGCCACTAATTCTCTGATGGTCCTGTCTGAGTCAATGCCAGTTCATGAGGCAGACACTTCAGTCCTGCCTTGGTGTTTGTTCACAGATCTCATGGGGACCTGATCCCAGTTGATGGCATATCAAGCACTGGGGGACTTTGGCCTTGGATCTGAACTTTGCAGAGTTGACAAGGCTTATGATGTTACTTGCTCCACAAAATGCAGCCTGACACTGCTAAAGAAAGTGCAATGTTAAGACACTTCTCAGCATTCCCAGAGATGACTGTGTATATGCTGAAATCTGGTATTTGTGCTTTGGTTGCCCCTTTTCTTCCAGAATAAGTCCTGTTTGACTTGATACATATGTATAGGTAAAAACTATTAGAGTTAAGCAGATGACGTGTTTTCGGCTGAGGCAGGAAGCATGAGATGCTATACCATGGGAGAGGAACAGTGCTGGCTCTAGTAGTTCAAACCCATACTATGTCCACCAAATGTGGTTTTTTTCTTCCACTTGTAAGGGCATAATCTCTAGATATTAAGATTGGTACTCTCCATGGCTGCTTGGTCTGTGGAGAGCTGCCAGTGGTGGTAGCATTTGTCATGTGGAAATCTGGCTGAGAGAATGGGACAAAGGCTACTAACTGATTTCACGGAGGAACCTTGGTCAACTAGTAAAGACTTCTAGCTCTCCTGACCAGGACAGGGTTTAAGCTGTTGTTGGGAGACATAAAGGATATATAGCCTATTGACAGAATCTTGAGGTGTTCAGTTTCATAGGGTTTGATAAGTTTGCTTTGTTCTATGACTAAATAATGATTTCTTCTCTAGGGGAAAGGGTTTTTTTTTTGCCCCCAAAAGAAAGCAAACAGCTGCATTGTTTGCAGAAAGCTGCTTTTCAAGGTTGTTTTATGTTTACTTAGTACAGACACCAGGCATGGGGGTGGGGAATTGATTCTCTGCCACTTAAGCTTTTTTCCTCTTTAAATCTACAGCTGTAAAAATACATGGCTTTGTATTTAAGATGGATTGGGTCTGGAAACTCTTGGCATATCAGCTAATGGACTTTTCAACAGCCATTCTATTTCCAAGTAATGGGTAGCACTAGAAAGAAAAGGTTGGTCAAAGTATGTGCTTCACTACCAGCGTTTTCAGAGGTTGCCCTATAGCCTAAATCTCTCTTAGAGAATTTTTCTGAATTGCATGCTGAGGTAGAGTTGCAGCCCTGTAAGTCTGGAGGCCATGTGGGGTTTCCACAGCAGGGGAAAGCATTATGTACAGGGAGTCTTCTGCAAAGGCAGACGACGAACAGTGTGGACCCTGTACTCTAGCTGTGCTGGTTGCTGGTCTGAATGAGTAGAGAGAAGGTCCTGATCTGGTGATAGAAGTTTGCTAACCCCGAGCCAGATCAGAAGGTGCGCTCAAATCACTCTCATCTCCTGCCAATCCTCTGATGTCCACTGACTTTTGGAGGCTGAAGAAGCTTTTTGATAGTTGTAAGTTTAAACCTCTCCCTAGGAAGAAACTGGTGGTAACTCTTATCAAAAGATCTGGGGAAGAATTTGGGCATCTTTATTATTCTGTCTTTTGTCTGAAACTGAGAAAACCTGAGACACCTAACAAATGGCACACTTGGTGTGCACGAATCTGACCTGTTGGTAGAGCTTCAACAGACCTCTGTGAACTGAATGAATCCCCACCATTTATTTGCTAGCTAAATATAAAATGGCTTCTTAATCCTTACTTTTCCTTGATTGGCTGGTTAACCAAATTTTTATTGTATCCTTGTTGCATGAGGTGTAAGTCAGTATTTGGGAAGTAATTCCAAACAAGATTTTTTCAGTTATCAAACAGACCCTTCTGATGAGATCTGTTTACTTGTGCTAAGGTGGCAATCCGAGTTTGCTCCGGAGTTATTAGGCAGCTGCCAGGTGTACCCTGAAGCTGTGTAGACAATTTGTGTCTCCCCTGGTGTGCTCCATGTGGGCCAGGTTGTGCAGTTGTGTATACTGGTGACGAAGTGGAGAAATCTTGAAGCACAGCTAGACAAATAGGTTTCTAGGTGATGAAGAAAAATAAGCCTGATGTCTCTAGGCTTAAAATTGCTGTATATTGGTATCTACTGCTACTGGAAAATTTCCACTGTTCACACTAATAGGAGATTAGATGTGTAAATTGGATGTCGTAAAGACCTCTCCACAGCTAAGTTGCACTGACTCTTGAAGTTGGAAGAATTCTCCTACTTTTATGAAGTAAGTGCTTTGTAAAAAGTGGTAGATTGCCCTTCAAAAGGACAGGTACAGTATCGGCAGGTGTAAATCCCTGTTCTTTTCAGCAGAGACATGGTGCTTTGCATTGCAGAAATCTTATGCTATGGTGATGAATTCACACAGCCTTTCTTTTAGACAAAAAACAGTACTGCTGCTTTACGTGGTTCTGTGTGAGGCGTGGTCACTGATAGCTACTGTTGGCTCAACATACTAGGTGAAGAACAACAGCCTGTGTATGAAACTAGCTGTTATTTGTGTGTTTTGGCACCACAGCACTAAATGGCAACTTGGATTTTCCAGCTGTGTTGAACTTCTCAGATGAGTTTGAAGTGGAAATACAGGTGGGCTTCAGCTCCAGCTGAGTGTAGGGTCTATCAGTTTACTGCTTCTCTGTCCTGTAATTCTTGCCTCTTGTCACCTGGAACATCTGAAAAGGTGCTAACCCTTTTTCATCTGAGATTCTTAGTTTGCAGAACACTTCCTGATGTGTTCAAACAGACCTAGTTAACTTGTATCAACGGTGAACCAAATATGTCAGCCTCTATGGATCAAATCTCTAGACATCAACAAACCTGTGTTAGCCAGTCTAATAGATACCGGGGCAGAACATATCTTCAAAACTGTCACCCCAGCATGGCTGGAAGAAGAGCTGGGTGCGCTTCAGGTTCAAGTTTTGTGCTCTTGGTGAATAATCCAGTGTGAGGTGCTCCTAGTTTAATGTAGGGACTTAACTGGTAGTGCCTCCATCTGGGCCAGGTTTTTCTGTCTTCATTTACAGTCTCTACAAATCAGTGGGCTTGCTTCATTTGAAACCTGAATCCATAAAAACTGGCCTTATTTGAAGGCCAGCACACTTCCTTTGTTCCCAGTAAAATCTAGCTGAACTCCAGAGAGCTGGAATTGAAGTTGTTGGCCACAGCTGAGTTGTCCTGGTTCCACAGGCTTCTGATGAGCTGAGATGTGTTAAATGGTCAAATATGTGACCTTATCTCACTACAACTTGCTAGTGCAATGTGAACCCTACAACCTCTACAAAGCAATATTTCTATGTTCTGGATCCTGTGGACAGACTGCAGTTGTGAGTGACTAGTGTCTGGATTTTCACTGACACGGAGTAAACCAACTACCCCATAGTTAGCTCAAACATCCCACAGACTGCTTCAAATTTTTTTCTGCCTGTGTGGGGTTTTAAGGCCCAGGAGTTGCTTTTATTTCCACTGATAATGACATAGGTCTCTGTTTCTCCCTGGGATCCTTCCTGCACTCCTCCTGTGGTATTTTATATCTTGTGGATTTTGGTCTTCAGCTGTAAGTGCTGGAAAACTTTGAGTAGTTTGCTGTGCAGAGCTGATGGATGTTTTTTTAGGGGGGCATGGGGGGTGCTGTGGAGTAGGTACTCTAAACACCCATCTGAAGATATAATCTGTTGCGTAACTGCCAGTGATGGTAAACAGCTGTGCAGTGCCAAAGCTGTCTGCTGGCTGCAGGGCTGTGCTTGGGCAGAAAGGCTTAAGCCTGGTGGTGTACTGGAGAATGCTACAAAGCAAGGATAGGCCTGTGACCCGCCGACCTGTATCCTTGCAGAAGAGTGCTTGAGAAGAGAGTTCCAGTGTTCTGTGAAGGACTTCTTCACCACATTGGCCACAGAGCACCTGTGTAGTGTGTGGGTAGCAACCCAGGCTGCTCACAGGGAGAATAAAAGCTTTGTTGCCAAATCCTGAACAGAAATGGATCAGTGGAGAGGCTACAAAGGAGGGGTTATAATATTCCCTACTTGGTTTCTTATCTGGTTTACATGTTAATTACAGACTTAAGCCTGTAATCTGACCCCCAGAGGAGGTGCTGCAAAGTCAGTGTTGTGTGTCGTCCCCCCTATCGTGTCCTGCCCCCCCCACTCCCCCACCCCTTGTATTCAGGCCTGTAAGCAAAGGTATGCCCTGGACCCATGAGCAAGCGTGTGCAGGCCTCAGCAGCCAGGGCTTGGCCGTTGAAATTAGCCACAAAGCATGGGTTTTTTCCCTTGCTGCTATTAGCCTGTTGAGTGCCTTACTCTGAATGTATCTGGTAATTCACCATCTACCAGCCAGATGTGCATGCAGCTGGAACGTGTTAGTGCCAGGGGGCTCCAACCATCAGGAAGGTCTGGGTAGAGGAGGAAGGAAGGCTCTCCTGTCACATCAGTTGGGCATGCCTCTGTGAAGCCAGCATCACGGTCACATTGCTGAATTAACGTTTAGTACTTAATGACCCCATGCTGACTGTACACTCAGCTGTCTGTGTGCTGACACGATGTTCAATTTGTAGGTTTTTGTAGGCGTCTGTTGCTGTTCTTCGCTTCCCTGAACTGACATTAAGAAGCACTGTTGTCCTGTTGTGCTACTACGGTATAATTATCTGTAGAACTTGGTGTAATGGGATCCATTCTTTTTGTTAGTCATGTTAGTGAAATTTTTTTTGTAATACAGGCCTATATAATTAGAGACAAGTGTTTTTAATCTGCAAGTCATTGAAATAATGGAATTCATTTTTGGATGAGACTTAAAGGCCCCAGGCGTTCATTAACTCAAAGCTCATGTCCAGAATTGCCATTTATCATCTAGTCTTACTCCAGCATAGGACTGGTCAGAGCACTTCCTGAGGAAGTCTTATGTTCCTAGCATGTTTATGGATTTTTTTTTTTTTTTTTTTGGAAACTTTTTCAATGCAGTTTGCAATCAGGCATGCAACTCTGAATCTTTGGGCTAGGGTACTGGTATGTGGGACACTAGAATCAAAACCATGTGTGTTCTCAGTTTAACAGATGTTGGAGGGAATCATTCTCTTGCTGTGTGTTTGAATAGGTTGTTAGCTGTCCAGTTAACACTGAGCCTGTCAACAGAGTATATTTGAGTACACAAATCAGAATTAATTTCATGTGGATTAGCTAAATTCCTGTGTGGACACTTACTCAGAATGAAAATACTCATAATATGAAGTGGCTTAAACTCAAAAGTAAATTAAGCTATGTCAAATTAATTGTGGAAAAAAGGTTTAATGAAGTTTAATGTACTATAAGCTCACCTTTCCATTTGATTGAGTCTTCCTGGAAGTCTGTGTGTAACCAAGCCTATCCCATGCAATTATTAATATCCACCAGAGACTCAAATGTGTTTTTCAACCCTTTGTATTTTCTCATGCTCTTGCAAGGTGTGTGTTGGATGTACCCAATTCACAGCAGTGTTGGAGGCTGGGTGATTGCAAGACCTGACACTGACTCAACACCAACTTTCCTTTCACTTTATTCAAATATGGATAGCTGCAGGGTCATTCTTAGTCACTTACCTTCAAGGAAATGGATGTTTCTCCCTTGCATGTTAATTACATAGCATTTTCTCCTACAAGTGATGGTGACTGGACTTCAAAAGAAAGGCTTTCCTAATTTGGCAGTAGGCTTGTCACAATTACAGATGTAAATATGGAAAGAAGCTTTTTTTTTAAAAAAAAAAAAAAGGGTGGGTGGAATTATTTGTCTCAATCTCATTCAGAAGGTCTCTAAATCAACTTTCAAAGCTTATGATATTTTCCCCCTTTCTGGGCTATTCTTACTCTTGCAATTTTGGGGCAGGAAGGAGGGAAAAATGTTGTCCTGCGGGTGTTATGTTCTTCTGTGCCTCTGAGCTAAGAGACAGTGAGTCTAAACATGAGCTTACTGAGAACATTGAGACTTGGCTGGAGTGCATTGGGTAAGAAGGTAGCAGTGAGGGGAGTACAATGGGGGGCTGTAGTGTCACACATGGTGACAGGATACAGTCTCTGCCTATCCCTTGTCATTTTGTCTATTCTGACTGACGTAGCTGTTCCCTTCCAACTTTTTTTCCTTTTTTTCCCTAGTTAATGCCCAGCCAAAACGTCTCTGCTGTGTACTGCCACTGCTGCTGCACAAAGGGAGCTCCTAGGCTTTTCTGAAGGAAGATGGCTTTCTGGACGCAGCTGGGATTGCTGCTATGGAAGAACTTCACCTACAGAAGACGACAGACTGTAAGTATTACCCAGAGGGCTTTTTGAGGTTTAAATTGTATAGCCTTTTAGCTTACTTCTCAAGCAAAACAGGTAGAAAACCTGTATCAGTTTTATATCATGTGGTCCCTGGCAGAGCAGTGGTCTGCCACTGGAAAGACCTGATTCAAGTTGAGGAGTGGTAGGTGGACAGAAACCAGACGGCTTGGAGGTGCTGAAGAGTTCAATTCTGAATCCCAGTGTTGAGGGTGTGTCAGAGTACTGAAACATGCATATTGCAGAATGGTTTGGTTTGGAAGGAACCTCAGATCATCTAGTTCCAGCCCCCAACTGCCATGGGCAGGGACACCCTCCACTGGACCAGGCTGCCCAAAGCCCCATCCAACCTGGCCTTGAACACTGCCAGGGAGAGGGCAGGCACAGCTTCTCTGGGTGACCTGTGCCAGTGCCTCACCACCCTCACAGGGAAGAGTTTCTTCATGATATCTAAATATGCCCTTCAGCTTAAAGCCACAGAGGGTGTACAACTGGTGTGTGCGGCTAGGATGGTGTTAATTGAAAACCTGTGCTATGATCTGCTCTGCTGGTGGGGTGTTGCCAGTCTGCAGGGATATGCACTTGGGTCTATAAGCTTTTGAATTCTGCAAGCTGCAACAGCAGCATCAAAATTCTTCTGTTTCCTAATAGCAGAATTGTTAGAGGCAACCTCTTTCATCAGGGAGAGAAACCCAAGCCAACCAGACTTGTAGTTTAAGTGACTGGCACGAGATGTTCTCCTAGCAGTGCGTAGACAAGCCCAAGCAACTGCTGTTTTTCTAACAAGATGTCTTCTGATTTAGTTTCAGTGTTAGCCTCACCATCTATTAGCAGTGTGAGAATATACCTGCTCAGATAAACAATATGCAACAAGAGCTTCTGAAAGGCACAGGAACATGAATCCACTATGATGTTCATGATGTTCTCCTGCCTTTGAGACCTCACAGGATGCTGCAACTCCTTCAGACAGCTAGAAGCCAGAGAAAAACATGTTGTTCCCCTCCAGGGATTTCGGGGAGTAACTGTGTTGGACAAAAGCCTGTCCTGTACAATAGGAAGAAGCTGGGTCCGGTTAGATCTGGCCTTGAGGAGGTATGAATAAGGAATGTGAAGAAAATGCAAGGTACTAGGTGGTGCGTGGAAGGTGGTCTCCCTCTGCCTTCTGAACCCTGCCAATGTCTGGATCCTTTCCAGATGACCAGGGCTGGGTCCCTTTAGAAACTTGGAGTCACAAGGGAGGGGAGGTAGCTACACTCCACCATTGGATATGGAGACTGAAGTTTTTGCTCAGGTGTCTGAGGCTTGTTTTCACAGGACTCATGTCAAGTAAATTCAGACCTGGATTTAGTTTGTTCCTAAATAAAGCTAGACAAAGGGGGCTCATGGCATCTTTGACTTTTCCTGTGGTTACACAGCTGCCAGCAAGTGCAGGAATTGGTGATTTGCATGTTTCAGGCATTTTTGCCCCAGAGGTCTTGATCTCCCAGGACAGCACTGCTCTGCTGAGAGGCTGCAGGTTGTGTTAGCTGCATGGGGGGAGTCAGTCTGGACATACAGCCAGCATTCTGACCTTGGAACAGCCTCATAATTTAGAATGATGTTGCAACAGAGCTGAGGAATGTAGTCGCAAAACTGGCTATGGGGTCCTAAAAAGACAGGCTGTTTGTAGCTATTGCCCACAGAACCTAGGCTTTTGGAGTTGAAAACAGCCTCTGCCTCCCTTGCTGTTAGGGATCTTGCTTTTTGACTTTTCCCAAACTGACTTTAGCAACTAGGGGAACCCCAGGACATGGGTGGATTCCTTGGAGCAATTGCTTAGACTTGTTAAACCAGGAGGAGATTTCAAAGGATGAGTTTTACATTGAGGATGACCGCTTTTTTTTTGTGGTAAGGTCTTCTGAAATTAATGTGTCAGCTTACTTGAGGACATCTGACTCTAGTATTACATGTCTGGTTAAGGTAGCTGTAGCTAGCTTTATGGGCAGTAGAGATGCATTCAGATCCTTCAGTGATGCCACAAAAATGCAGTAGGCTAAGCCTGTGTCAGTGAAAAAACCTTCCTGCTTGTACTTCTGTCATGATCTTGGATCTGCTCAGCTATTTCTCAGTACCTTCTGTCCATCAGATTCTGTATCTGCTTCCTATCAAGTAGCCCAAAGGGCATAAGACTTGCCTGCAGTCTCCCATGCCCATATTACTAGTTGATTCACAATGAAGGCCTGAGGCATCACTTGTTTTTATGGGGTTCCCATGTCTCTGGGTTTTTTCTCATTAATAATTTCCATTTGGGCTTTACCTGAAGATGTCAGGAGGGGAAGGCCACTTAACAGAAAATGGTAGAAAAGTGCCTCAACATCTCATCTTATCGCAGCTGCACAGTCATTCGTTTGTTTGCTTTACTGTTAGGAGGCCAGTGTCCGTGAGATAGGTGTGCTGGTGATGGGTGTCTCCTATTTGTGCTTACTGAAGATGTAGCCCAGAAAAAGTTTGATCCTTACTCTTCTTCCTACAAGACCTGCAGGGTAGCCTTTGCTTCCCACTGAATCCCCTCCTCGGGTGCTGCGAGTTTGGGGCTGTGTTGCGAAAGGTGAGTTCAAAGCTCAGCCTGATGTGTGCAATTCAAGTGTTACTTTGTACTGGATAACTTCCAACAGCACTGGACTTGGGGAAGGATTTACATGGGGAGATGGAAGACAAATCATGTTCAGGGGTCACTGTGTAAAAACATCTCTCTCCCTGCTGTCTCATAAATAAGGAGACACCCCAAACTTGCATGGAGAGAGTGGTCAGCTGCTCATAGCTCCCTTCATTGAAATGGGACCATAAAGGTGAGGAAGGATGGTTGACAGTGAGATGGGGTGACAGTTTGGTTAGTTCTTACGTAACAGATTTTCTGTGGACATATTAGATGTTAGGAAAAAATTTTTTACTGAAAGAGTTGTCAGGGCCTGGAACAGGCTGCCCAGGGAGGTGGTTGAGTCACCTTCCCTGGATGTGTTTAAAGAAAGGGTGGATGAAGTACTTAGGGATATGGTTTAGCACAGGACAGGAACAGTTGGACTCAATGATCCTAAAGGTCTTTTCGAGCCTTGTGATTCTGTGATTATCAGCCAGCTGGTATGAATTGGACATGCTTCTGGGACTAGCCCCAGTAAAAGTAGAAGCAGTTTGTGCTGGACCAAGCACTGCCATGGAAATCACCTGCCATGTGTAAATGGGATGTTCTTCCTTTTGAATCAAAGGCGGAACAGGATTGGCAAAGGAGTTACAGGCTTGAAGGCTCACTTCACTATTTACCAAGTTGGTCTAGTAGCTGCAGCTCAAAAGTGGGTTTTGCTTGGTATGAAACTTAGTGAGATGTGTCCCCTTTAGTATCTGTGTCCTCTTCTGCAAAGGCCATAGCAAATGACAAGTGCAGTCACAGGAGGGTCAGGAAGCAGTAGGGGATGGAACCTTTGGGAGAAAAAGGAATAGAATTCAGGTGGTGTTGAATAGCATGGGAGGCTGGCCAGGGACTCCAACCTGGCTAGTAAAATGCCATCGATGTATTGAGTTTGACCTATGCAAGCCTCTAGCGCAGCAGTTGCCAGCTGTGTCTGCCACGATGCAGCAGTCTTCAGCTGTAAAGGTGTAACTCAGTCCGAGCTCCATCACTCCTTTCTCTGTGCTCCTGTCAGTCTGCAAAGTCAGATGTGTGTGCAGAGGTATAAAGCACTGTGCGCATAGCCCATGTGTGGTTGTGTGTGTGTGTACCTTTATGATTGTGTAACTAACTATAGTTGGGTGTACAGAAGAGGAGGTGGGTGGGTGGGTGGCTGGCCAGGCTCCCCTTCAACAAACAGGCTGTTAATGCACTCCCCTCCACGCCAGCATGGTGTGGCTGTGGCTGATGTTTCTTTGGGCAGGATAAGACTTGCTCTCAAGGGCAGTGTTTTCTTGCTGGTTCTGTAGTGGTTGCAGGGCAGCAAGAGGCTATCTGGGCACCTTGGTCACCCCAAGGAACTTCAACAAGCCCTGCTGACATGGCTCAATCCTCAAGCAGTATAGTAGCAGTTGCCACAAGTATGCTCCTTACCTATGACCTGGGTGGCAGAGGGCCCTCATCTGTGCCAGAGCATGCTCATTGATGCTGAAGGAGGGAATGTCTTGTGCTGGTTTCACAGGTACCTTTCTGTCAAGAGGAGGAAAAGTCCTCCTACGCTGTCCTGGCAGCAGCTGTTGAGGGGATCCTGGAAAGAGAAGAGGCAGAGAAGTTGTCAGTATCCTACCTCCGAGTGTCTCCGACCTTTGGGAGACCAGTGTTTAACGTAGAAGGAAGCAGACTGTCACTGTTAATGACTGTGTATGCTGCTGCTACATTGTCTGCTGTAAAAACAGAGAGCAAGATACTGAGGCATCTTCCTGTCATCTTTGTTAGCGTCATCTCAGTGGAGTTTCTTATCACAGTGCATGCATACAAATAGTGGGTGGGAAACAACATCCCCATATCATCCTGCTGAGCCTGGAGCATTTCTACCAGGAGTGTCTGGGAGACCCTGGTGTTCAGTTTTCATGTCTTTCAGATAGGGTTGCCATTTGGTTGGATGTCATCCATTAAGGGTATCTGCGAGGACCCATTCTAGAAGGCTTTCTCCGCTGGGTCAAGTGGCGTTTGTTTTAAGGCACTGTTTTTACACTGAGATTATTTTGAGGTACAGTAATCACTTAGAAGTCTTACCTCAAAGTATGCCTGGAGTGCGTTGAGCTGAGTGTCAAGAGTCTAATTTTAGCTGTTAATGGTGTAACATGGGAAAACACATTTGTGTGTGGGGATTCTCTCTCCCACTGGGGTTCAGGTCTTATCCTCTCTGGCTTGTAATAAGAACGATGCAGACCTCTTAGGAGAAAAGACAGGATTTTCCAGGAAAGAAGGGGAAAAGATTACATTATTGTTTCCTTCTCCCCAGGGAGGAAAAACATAAGTAGCAAGATAAAAAGCTCTCAGTTTTCCCTTGCTCATGGCTTGCCTAAAATGCAAGTTTAGGCAGCGTTTCTGGAGTAGGAAAGGAGGGGTGTGCCTGGTGAAGCTCAAGACTGGGAAGCCTCAGCTTGTGTCTCAGTTACGGGCTGTAGCATTGCCTTGTCCACGTGCTTCTGTGGGATGTGGCACATATCAGTGGGTTTTTTCCTATGCTTCAATTCCCTGTCTAAAAAACCTCTGCACATAACAGCAGACCCTTCTTGTATTCTGAACTAGCCCTTTTGAATAACTAAATTCTTTATCGCTTTACCTGACACTAACTGCTACTAAGTACCCTGGACCAGTGGATGCCTACCTTGGGAACAAATGTACATGAAGCTCATACCTATATTTTTTTGTTCTAATCTTAGCATTGCGTTCTTGATAGCAATATACTTCTGCAGCAGTGACACTAAAACATTTGACAAGCTGTGCAGCAGCACGATTTCCATACCTGATACATTAGGGTGGGAGCACAGTGGTTTACTCTGTACTTCCCACTACCTCAAAATATGAGGGGAAAAATTCAGCTAATTGCTGGCAAGGTTTATTGGGATGTTTCTTTCAGTCAAGGGATAAAGAGAACTATAAAAAGAAGCCAAAAAATGACCCTTTAGTCCCGTAACTGGCACATATCAAGGAGAAAATCCCGTAATTCTTTGCAGATTATGCTCTGAAGCTGGAGGAACAAATTTCCCGCTCCTGGAATGCACAGGCAAAGCAAAGTGGGGCGGTGCTTGCAAAGTTGTCCTGGTTTGTACTGGAACCTCTGTTCTGTCCTGTATTTTGAATATGATGTCTTAATACTTTGTATCTTATTGTTTCCAGTTCCAGCTGCTGATCGAAGTTGCCTGGCCTCTGTTTATCTTCTTCATCCTGATCTCCGTAAGACTTTCATATCCGCCCTATGAGCAGCATGAGTGTAAGTACCAAACACAGCAGCTGCATCCAGAATAGTAGTTGTGTCATGGTTAGAAGGTAATAATGCAGCTGGGAATATGTAAAGGAGTAGGGGCAGTAGTGCATTCTTTGGTCAGAGATTTTCAGGGAAGCTTTAATGGCTCCTTTTCTTCCATCTTTGAACTGTAGTGTGTCCCGACATGTTAATGTTGCTTCAGGACTGTATGCTGCTGCTGTTTTTCTTGCCATTTCTCAGTTTTTGCATTTATAATGTATTAGCTGAGAATTTGCTATGGAAGCGTGACAAATCTGCAAAACCCACACAGAACCCAAGTCTTGATTTCTCATCCCTGATCTGTGTATGACTTAGCATAAGAGAAGGCAGTGTTCAGATCTGTAGGAAAGCAATCTCATTTTGGGGCAGTAATGTTGGTTAATGTATCACATCAGAGAGCACAAAAGCAATTCCATTCTCTCTAACCACAGGCTGTCAGCTCTGTATTCAGTAGGCTTGTTCAGCAGTCATACATTTCTCAGGGAAAAGTATTCCACTTTTCTGTTTACATCCTAAGTGGGCAGACTTCTAATTTTCCTTATAATGAAGCTTATTCTTGTTCAGCAAATGGCAATCTTTAGGCCTCAGTGGTGGTTGCCATTTGATTTAGAAAGAATGACTTGTTTATTCGCAGTGAGCTTCATCTTACTATGATTGACAGCCTAATACTGCAATTCGCTGACTGTGGAAGACCTCTTTGTTTGTCTTTCCTTTGCCTAATTACTGCAAGGCCAAGGGTTAAGGGTCAGCACAACATGATTCCGGATGGCATTCTGAAGTCTGTCTTTCTTAAAATGAGTAAAGATCTAGTTCTTACAGCACTTGTCCCCAGACACTTCGAAGAACCACGGGGTATTTCATGGTGCTTGCTAGGCTTTCAAGCCAGCAAGGATCCTTTCAAAGCTGAAGTGTTAATGTTTGCAGTTGCCCATTTGGACACACTGCTGGTTCCATGTACAGACCAGCTCACTTCTTACATTTCTTGGCAGGATGATTGAATCTTCCTCAAATTATATCTCATCCTTTGCTGTATGGCAACTGAATTGCCTTTTCTGACAAAGTTACAGTGCCATCAGGAGAGATACCTGCAATACAGATGTGAAGCTGAAGAGAAACAGTCATCAGTCTGCTTAGCTGGTGTAAATAACTAGCAGCCTCAATGATAATCTGTCCCAGCTGTAGCAGTGCTGTATATAAACTCAAACCTAGTGAGAGATGACTCTTAATAGAGTTGCTTAGACTAGGCTTGGTGATGTTAGCCTCCTTGTAAATCCTTCACTCTGCCACTAAGGTGCCACAGGCAGAGTTCTGAGTCTTTCATCTGCTGCCCTTTTTTCTTCCCATTTATGTCAACTGATACTATTTTCTCAGCCTCTTCCCTTTGTTGTTATTGGGCATTTTAGACTGTAGAGCACCTGGTAACTTTTTATGGTTAATGCACCTGGTTAACTTTTTATGGTTAATGCTTTTCTAGTCTTCTAAAAGCTTCTGAGGACAGGTAACTATATTATTTAAGCCTAGGCTAGTTTCATTGAACATTGACTCATGTGCTGACAGATGCACATCTGTTGTATAGTGGAACATGTTTTGCTGAACTGTGAACAGAGATAGAAAGAAAGAAACCTTGAGTTCCTGGTGAACTCTGGCAACCTTGTGGATGCCTTGAGGGGAAACAGGATTGTTATCTGCAGTGGCAGTGCTGTATGCTGTTATGAAATGACTCGCAGGTAATGCCTGATGATAGCAGTAACAGAGCTGCATGCAAGTGCTTCGTAGCCTCCAGATAGCCTCAGTGTTTTAATGGTACAGTTTTTTCAATAAACAGATAAGACTTTTAGTTCTGTCTTCCTGTTTGAGGAAAAGAAGAACCCAAGGATCCACGCTGTCTGTGTGATCAGACTTTCCAGTCAGGGTTTTTTCTAGCAGCTTGGCCTCGTGAGAATTTTGCTTGCTCTTAAGTGATAGATATATGGCTTTGACCAGACCAGCCAGAGAAGACATCTTATATTGCCTTTGAGCAAGGTTGCTGACTTCAGTCTTGTAGAGTTTAACTTTCTTTTCTGTTCTCGTGACCCTTTAAGGTATTCAAAATGCACTGCATTTTGGCGGGGGGGGAGGGGAGAAATCTGACAAGTACTCTATCTGCTGAAAGGTAGGTGTTTGCAGCAATGTAACTGAAAACACTGTGCTGTTATACTGTGTTTTCTATGTAAGTTGGCTGTCTTAAAACTGGCTCACTTATGCATTACTCTTTTTGAGAAAATGCTTTTACATATTTCACTATAAAAATGCAATGAATTCTCATGCTCCCTTTTTCATAACTCTTTTGAGTTCCTAGCTGTGTGCAATACAAGGCATTGAGGAAAGAGGAGTTGCTTCTTTGAGAAGTTTTAGGAAAAACTGAAAGTGTTAGCATTTTTCCTCTTTCCCCCCACCCTACAAGTGCCTCTGCCAAGAACAAAAAAGCAAAATGAAACAAAAGCCAGGCAGCTCAGGTAAATAGCTTTTCTATTTTAAAATAAGAGAATTGGGAACAAACAGTCCCCTGGGTACTGGAAACAATGAGGCTTTGGTTCCTTCACCTTTCTCCTGAACAGAGTCCTTGGCTTTCTCCTGGGAGGGCTGATAAGCTCCCACTCTTTTCTTCAGCCACCTAAACCAGCCTTGCTGCTAATCAGAAGCTTTGACTGCCCTTCTTCCTCGGGGCTGGGTATCTCCATCACAGCTGTGGAGGAAGGGAACAAACCCTGCTGTGTAGGCATGTTGTGAGGGCAAGGTGGGCACCAGAGGGGGAAAAGTGCATCTCATGGTCAAATCCTTGAGTAGCTGCCTTAAATAGCAGTGAGGGGTACTGAGGGGTACAGAACCTTCCTCCCTGCTCTTCACCTTAGTGTGGGGGTGAAGAAGTGCATTGGCTTGCAGAAAGCATCCTCATGGCTAGTTTGAGTTGCAGGATTATGTGAGGTAGCTTTCCTTACCCTATCTTTGGAGGGTAAGGGCTTTGCAAGTGTTGGAGTGGTATACCAGTGGAGATCTGCAACAGGTAGTTTGTTATTTCATTGCTTCACCTGAATGCAGAACATAAACAGGATGTAAACTCTGGGCTATGTCTTAAGTAGGTCTTCAGTAGTAAGAGCTAGACTTCAGTGAAAAGCTTTGAGATATGACAGCAGGTGCCTAAGGGCATTAGGAACCTTAAAGCGAATATGGGAAACCACTATAGGCACCCACTCCACAATTCCTGACCCTTTCCTTGCTGTTACAGTGTGTATAACTGAGGTTAGGCTTTGAAATTGCCTGCTGGTGTCCATTCCTTAGCAAAATACTGTATTTTTCATTAGCAGGGCCAAAAAAAAAAGTGGTGCAAAGATGAGAGTAGCGAAGAGGTTCTCCTGCAGGGTTAATGTGTACTTTTTACGCAGAGGCAGCCAGAGCTATGTGGAGATGAACTCGCCTCTGCATGCTGGCTGTTCTGTGCTCTTATAAGCGATTTGAGGCAGTAATCAGTACAGAATTACTGTTGCCATCCAAATGCAATGCAGTGTAGCAGTGCCTTGTATCTTGTGATTCTGTCTTCCAACTCCTGTGTTTGTGTTTGTAGGTCACTTCCCAAACAAAGCCATGCCTTCAGCAGGAACCTTGCCATGGATACAGGGGATCATCTGCAATGCCAACAACCCTTGTTTCCGCTACCCAACTCCTGGGGAATCCCCTGGTATTGTTGGAAACTTCAATGCCTCCATGTGAGTTTGCCTGCTTTTCTTATCTCTCTTCTTGGGGGATCATGTGGAAAAAGGGTATTTGGAAGCTGCCAGCTAGTTGTGTATCCCTACACTATCAAGGGTTTTACTGTTTCTTTTGCCACTGAAGTGACGAGCTCTCTAGTTAACAAGTTCAGTGGGACTAGCAGAGAGCTGGTGGGTGCACAGTATCCCTGATTCCAATCAGTTGAAGCTCTTGATGAATGAAAAGCTCTGCCTGGGCAGGGACTAAAGTTTGCTCTTTTATGGGTTGCTCAGAATGTGGCCCATAATAAGGCAAGGTGTAAGCTCTCTGATCAGGGACCCTCTTTTCCTGTTTAATAAGCCTCTGAGATGGGCAGTGTAGAATGAGAGGTAATTGAAGGGAGGGTTTGGGGGATATTCTTGACACTTGCGTTGCTTATTACTGGTTACTTATTGCAGAAAACTAAGGTTATAGCCAGCTTCCTTCTACTCTGCTGTGCTTGTGTCACTCATACTGCCAGGCCAGTTAGGCTTAATGCGGAGTGAAATGTGTCTGCAACCTGGAGAAGCCTTTGAAAGGAGCGAGGACATACTTAAATCTTGGCCCTTTTAAGAGGAAGCAGTTTACAGGCAGTAGGAGGCCTGGGCTCAAGTAGCCGCTTTCAAAGGCGTGGATGTTCCCAGTGTAACTTTGCTTGACCTTGCATTAGCAGCCATCTTTACTAGGCTCCTTGTATCGTCCCAGGGTAGTCACTGAAGAAAGGGCTTATTGTACTGGAGAGGGCAGTGGCATAACAGAAAGTGACAGAAGTTTGGAATTGGGTTGTAGAACTCTATCTGTGGATGCTGGCTTGCAGAGCTGATGACTACTGTCTGTTCTTGTCTTTCCCACCACCAGTGTTTCCCGCCTGTTCTCAGATGCCAAGAGGTTACTTCTGTACAGCCAACAGGACACGAGCATAAAGGATGTCCAGAAGGTCCTGGGAAAACTGCGCAAGTTGGGGAACTCCTCTGGCTCAGGTAATGGCATGGTAGAAAGCCTCCTACATCTGGCTAATTCTGAGCATACAAATTTCTGAAATGTACCATAATGGGCAGATGGTGCATGGTTACAATTTACAGCTCATCAAACCCTTTCCCAAGCCTGTGGAAATACCTTAGGCCTCGTCTGTATCAGAGCTTTGTTTGCTCTTCAGCTTCGTTGATAGAGAAAGGGGATGGTCTGTAATGCCAAGAATAGCAGCTGGTTTGGATGTGCAATAACAACCTTCAGCCCACTGAAGTCAATTAAAATGCTGATTTTCTCAAAGGAGTCTAAGTAGTGTGTGTTTTTGGAAAGCACTAGTTATTTTGTTATTTTTTCAGTGGAGCAGTGCATGCAATATGGCTACAATTCAGTCTGCTGAGCTCCGGAGGGAAGTGTGCTGGAAGGATTCAGAGGAGGAAAAGCTGATGTTGGCCTCTGGTTTACAAACTCAAAGCTGATTATTATCTGACAGAAAAGTCTCCATTTCCCTTTTTCTTGTTTCTATGTGACTATGTGGTGTAGCATACTTCATCCTCTGCTATTGTCTGTCAGGACTTTGAATGGCAAGGTCCAAAAGAAAATATTTTGTCTTGGGGGCTCACACAGCTCCATTTGCTGTGAAAAATGAGAATCTTTCTGTTTTCAGTGTGTGTGGGAAGGCTTGGTTTGCCTTCCTGTCCCGTGCAGCTGAAGAAGTGACTAGTGTGAGATCACACAGGAAGCTTGCAGCAGAGCTGGGACATTAAACAGCTCGACCACTCTCAGGAAATTAGCAGGTCTCTCATTATTGCTGGGTCTCTCTCACATGGCAGCTTGTTAGAGTATTTTTGGGGTACTTTTTCTATGAAAGACTATTTTTCTTGGCTGCTGTGTTCATGCTTGTATTGGAAGTGATGGAAAGTAATGTTTCAGAAAGAAATATAACAGGGAAATTGAGCAGGGAACACAGCTGTTGTGTGTCTTCCCTGCAGCCACTATTCAGGCATGTGGAGCTCTTTTGTGGGTGGTATTTTAGTGTTTTGTGAAACTTGTCCCAGGTTTTACACTTGCAGTTTTTCCTAGCTTTCTGTTTCAGGGGCTCAGGCAAGCTCCAGGAAGAGAAATACCTGACCTGCTGTGATATGAATAGTTTAATGTCTGATGTCCGGAGCACACTTCTAAAGTGGATAGATGGTGTGTTTACCTGCTTTCTTATGCTGCTCAGTACTTTGCAGGTCACTTTACAGTAATCTGCATTGTTAGTGACAGGTTGGCAGGTCTGTGCTGCTGTATTGCACAAACACAAACTGCAAAGGAAATTGTCTTAAATAGATAACCCTCCAGAAAAAAAATGAAACCCTTTCAGGGCTGTGCAGGATCCTGAAGTGATCAGATCCATAGGTCTAATGACTTTCTTTAAGCATTAGGTGATACTTGTCCTTATGTGTAAGGGATACCCTCCTGTGCTGGGCTCAATACTAGTATTGCCAGGCTGCCCTCTTTTCATTCTGAGGACTGGTAAGTGGTATCATTGTGCTTTGCCTTAATCTGCAGCAGTTTTAAGTGGGAGATGATGTAGGGTGAACCCTTTGTGTGGAGATGGACACACAAAGAATGCAGCCAAAATGAGCTAAGACTGATATTTCCCCAGGACAGATTTAATACTACTCTTAACGGAGCTCTTGAAACCCTTGGTTTGACTTGGTGGTCTTGTGGGAGTGGGCTCTCTCCTTTAGAATGATGGATGTTGTTACTGGGTTTTACACTTTGTCTCTACAAGTTAACTCCTCCAGAGACCGTAGATGCTGGTGTTTTGTGCTGAAACATGTGGCGAACATCAGACATGGACACTTCCAAGAAAACTACCAAAGCTGCAAGCTGAAGCTGTCATTGCTGGGAAGGTCTGAGGGGGAGGAGTGATTCCAAGAACCATTTTGCGTAGGGAGTATTGTACAGGCTGAAAGTCGGAAGACATGTTTCTCTATGCTGTAGAGACCAGTGGATTGACTGCAAAAAAAAAGCCTCGGACCAGTCATCAAAGATCATGTTTCTATAATAAAATACTTAAGATGAATAACAAGAAATCAAGCCTCTATGTCACTAGAATGACAGACTGCCTGTTGTTGGTAGGGCTTGTAGGGAACAAAGCCTGTTTGTCCTTCTCATGGTATGCTCATTTACAAAGTCTCCAACTTGGGGGTCCCTGCTGCCAGATCCTTGGCTGCCTCATTCATTCTCTGACAGCACACATAAAAGAGAATCCTCTTATGTTACTGCAACTTGTGTATTTATGCTTAGCAGTGCTTAGAGCCCTCTGCAAGGAAGGGGAGTACAGCTGAAGGTCAAGCTGCTATTGACAATGAGGTATGAGATGCTTAAATCCTTTTCTCCCTGGGGCATTTCCTCCAGTGACTCTGGGGACCTGAGAAGACAGTAGGAGTGAATGTCAGGTGTAAGTGCACCTCCTAACACGAAAGCACTGCCTTTATATGTATTTATATACACATTTCCTCAGTTATTAGGAGGGTTAATTATCTGACAAGCTAATAATTGAAAACACTTGTAATACTTCCTCTGTTTCAGCTCTGGCCCAGATCAGAAGCCATGTGAATGAGTGGTGCAGGCAGATGCAGCTCTGCAGCTTGTGTTTCCCCAGTGGGAGTGACTGTATGCTCCCATGTGAGTTCTGCTGAATTTCTGCATCTCCCTCATACCCTCTCACAGTGGTGGTGATGTCCTGCCTTCTATTACTAGCACACAAGCTAGAGCTGTGGTGTAGATACTGTTCTAATGTGAGCCAGGCAAAGCATATGTGTCTGTATTTGGCTTCAGGTGTTTAAATCCTGTTTAGAGAGCATTTGCCACAGTCATTTCACTTAAAGCTTTTTTTTTTTAAAACAACCCTCACAAACAAGATGTGACTCAGTGTTGTCTGATGTGAGGCATGTGCTGAACCCTGGGGAAGGGATACTGACTTAAGATGGCAGGACGCTTACACAGGTGCCCGCAAGTAAGACAAGGTAGGACACAGATTTTGTTCAGGCAGTGCTGACAACAGGCTTTGTATCTCAGCCCCTTCTTGATTACATGGAACATAATGTCTCATAGCAGGACTGTTAGTACAGGAGTTTGCGGAGTGGCTTCTGAGCTCAGAGCAGCAGAGAACCAGAAGAGTGCTCTGACAGAGAGGGGATGGTGTTATCAGTAGGGAACATCCCACCCTTGCTTCATGTAGCACCTTTTCTGGCTGTGGTGAAGCACTAGCAGTGTGAGGGAGTTCAGCACTGGCAGCTGTCATGCTGTAAGGCCGATGCTGTTCTGTGGCCACTTTCAGCAAGCTGCGAGCGGTGACATCTACGTGCGGGCACACACATACCGAACATAATCAATTCTGCAGGCGAGTGCCAGGTGTCCTCTCCTTTCCAGCTCTTGTTACATCTCTGTCCAGCGGTACCACCAAGGTCTTTAACACTCATGATAAGGCAGAGTGCAAAACAGAACAGAGTGTCAAAGACCTTGGTGACGGTGCTTCCAAGAGTCTGACATGGCTGCTGGGATTGCCATCTGCAGTAGATTGGGCTCACTGGATTTGCAGCTGCCCTCAGTGCTATTTTATCAGAGGATTAAGCGGTTGCAAGAAATAAGCTTTCCTCCTGCTCTCAAAGGTGGAGATGCAGCTTGTGTGGAGAAGTATGCTTTTATTTCTTCCTTTGCTGTACAGGGCTCCCAAATGCTTTGTTATCCCGTACCATGGGGTAATAAATCAACAGGTAGCATTAGAGCCACCTTCTCTAGCTGTTGCACACAAGCCAGTCTAGCTGGTATTTACCTTGTTGCTCTTAGTTTTCAGTGATCCCAAAGGGCATGTTTCTATTTTTCTTGAAACTTACCCAACTAAACAAAAAAGGAGCAATGAAAGATACAGAGGGAAACAAACATAGCCTAAGAAATTGCATCAGATGTCAGGCTATTATGCCACACGTGCCCTGCCTTTCCCAGTTGTTTACCGGATTAGTATTGCTTGTGGTGTAGGAAACATCAGCTGGGTAGCATCCTATGGTGATGATGCACCCTGCTTCACTGACAGATGTTGGCACTGAAGGAGCTTGTAGCCTGTCTGGTCGGAACCAATAGTGCAACTTTTGATTTTAACAGGTGAAGGATGGTGGAGGAGGGCTTGGGCTGAAGAGCAGCCTTGGAAGAGGTGTTCTGCTGGCATGTGTCCTGCTGTGTGATTATCAGGGTGCTCAGGGTAACACGATGTCATTCATTATCTGTTAGATGACATAAAGGTGATAGCGAACTCCTTCCTTTGTCTTCTCCCTAACAAAAATGAACGCACACCCTCAAGCTAAACATTCAAATTGATTCTTATACCGCCCACCTCTCGCTAATTAAGCTGGTTTCCTCCCTGACTTCACTTGGGAAAGATCCTAGGAAAAACCAGCCAGGCTAGAATGAAGACTAACAAACCTTAGGTCCAGGTATCCCTCCACCCTGGAAGTATCAGCAAACACCAACTGCAGCAGGGTGGCATTCCTGCCATTGCATGGTTGCACATAAATATACAGCTGGGTTCTCTGACACTGTGCTCTACAGTGATGCACTGGTCCTTGCCTTTCCTAGGTTTAGGTTTCCTTTAGGTTGCCAAAAACTGCTGTCTCCAATCAATAGGGAGATCTTGACTTCAGGGGGTGGTTTGGAAGGCTGCCGCTTAACTTTGTTAAGCACAGGTTACTCTGTGTTAGCCCTCAGCAGAGCTCCCCCAGGCATTCCCGGCTTCTGCTGCCTTCCCAGCCCAAAACATCACGCCAGGAAGGGGAGTTGCGGTGGTGCAAGAACCAGTGTGACTTCTGCTTCAGTCAGGTGCAGGTGGAGCAAGTGAAACAAGCTGCCAATACTGGCTACTAGGGTTGCACAAATGTAGCATACAGTGTTGGTTGGGTGTTTAGGAGGTTCAGGAGCACATGGCACTCTTTCTACATTTGCCTGGGTGTTTTTTTTTTTTGTTTTTCCTCTCCTTCAAATCACTGGGACTCTGAGCAGGCCCAGACCTGAGTGCCCTTAGATTGTCTTTTTTTTCCAAAGTGAATGGAAGATGTACAGTCAACTACAGACCTTCTGGAAAAATGTTTCCGCAACATTCTCAGAAGGGCACTTTTAAGTCACTTACTACAGGTAGTGGAAAAAGTCTCTGTGTAAATCTGTCTGTTGTTTTTCTGTCCTAATCTGAAACTGGAAGCCCAAGATGAGACTAAAGTAGTAAAACATTGTCGACAGCGATTTAGGCACAGAGGTCGTCTGCTGCATTAAATCTGTTACCAGGACAATCCTACTTGTTTCTCCTGGGGCTGCCTATGAACATTCAGAGGTTTCTTTGTAACAGTGTTGTTGTTACATGACCTTGCTTAGAGGTTGAGATAGGTAAATAGATACAGCATAATGTGCCTCGTTGTCTTCTGGTTGTGCCACACTGGGCTTTGGTGCCTGGTGCTGGCCATTCTTTCTGCTGAGAAGCTTTTGAAGTGAAGCGAGAGGTTTGTAGTTGTGCCAGCTTGGATTTTAGGTGTGTATGGATGTGGGAGGGGAAAGACTGAAATGCCTTTGAATGGAATTGTAAAAAAGGCAATGCAGTATTAACATTAAATCCGTCCTTCCTGTAGTGCATGTAGTATACAGGGTGATGAGAGCCTGAGGAAAACACTTCTGAGAATCCCATCACAGAAGGCTCTAGGAACCCTGTTTAAAACCACGTGAGGAGAATCACAAGCATGCCAGCGCTGGCCTTCACTGGTGAAGGGCTGTACTGGCAATGTAGTTACTTTAAGACCAGCTAACCTGATGGTGCCAGCTAACAGCTTGGCTCCATGCAGGGTAGCCAACAGTTAGCAGCACAACTATTCCAACAGATCCCAAATCACTGTACCTGAGAGGCTCTGTCTTTGTCTTGCTGTTAACTTGTCAAGGTAAAGACACAGTGCCAAAGAAACAAGAAGTGCTTACTGTGCTTGTCACAGTGTAAGTGCTATTGGCACATGCTGCAGAGGCAGGACAGTGTTAAAAAGTTCTGGATGCTTTCTTTAGTCTCCTAATGCTATTCAACTTGGACTGTCAGTGCTGACTTACTTTGAACCACTGAGGAAAATGGAGAGTGTTAAGTAAACATTTACACTTTATCCTATTATCTCCCTCTTTTTGTATGCAACCTTATGGGTACAGCTTGCTAATAAGAGCATTATGTTGCTGAAAAATTATGCTCAGTGTTAACTTCAATTTGCATCTCTTCTATCTTTTCAATGCTGTAACAACTTCAGGATTTGCTTTTGGTGACTTCTAGTCTCAGAATCTGTTTCCCTGATTTGTGGAAGATTGCATTTGACTTAGGTTGCAGTCTGGTGTTGGTTGAGAGAGCAGGACAGAGGCTTTGAGATTGATGTTAGTAGTCCTCTAGGAAGTTTGGTGAGAAATCCAGCTTTCTTGGTGGATTTCTATGGGGCTGAGCTCTCACTAGTGGCTATTACAAAACTGTCCACCTTTGTGTCCTACTTGGTACTGAGACCAAAATACCTCATTAGGATCTGACCTCTGCAAGTTAATTATTCAGATTTGGAGTCTTCTCTAGTAATAATACATTTCATCTTCAGTGTGCATTATGAATGCTTACCACCTAATTCTTATAGTATTCCTGAGCGCCAAACAAATAGCTGCTAAGGAACTGAAGCCATTATTCTGAAACACAGTAGGATGTGGTGGCTTTCAATGTAGTCAAGATGCAATAAAAGGTGATGGCTTTGAAATACTGTTGATGTCAAATCAAAGTTAATTTTCACCTAGTCTAGAGAATAGAGCACTTGACTGATTTTTATTTTTTTTAAATCTGTGAGAGTTCAATTCTTGTAGGCAGCCTTTTTCAGAGGAAACAGATGCTGCTATATTTAAATATTTGTGATCATAAAATAAGTGAGTGTTAATGCCAGGATCCTGGCTAAAATCAAACAACATATTCTACCTCCTGTTGCTAAATTTCTTTGCAGCTTCAACAAACTGCAGCATTCCTCTCCTGCAGCCCTACAGTTTTACTGATGTTGCTGTGTGTTATCAAGTAGTGGTTGTGTCTTGATGTTTTCTTAGTTCAGGTTACAGGCTTTAGGCTCGTACCATACTTAGCATATAGTTTGTTTCAAAATTTCACAGGATTTTTCCAGAATTTAAATGCAAAAGCTGCAGTATTAAAAAACCCCCACATCTCTTTTAATGTATTAACTGTTAGTATTTAACTGAGTATGTTATAACTAAATATTGCTTATGCCTCTGTGGCATGTCAGCACTCAGCGGGGGGGGGTGGAACTAGATGATCTTTAAGGTCCCTTCCAACCCAAAGCATTCCTGCGATTCTGAGATCCTCAGCTGGTGAAAAACTGCTGTAGCTCATCCATTAGCTGAAGATCTTGCCCTAGCCTTTTTTTACGCTGACCTGGCAGCGCTGAACTTGATGTGGAGAACATCAAGGCTCCTCTATGACACGCATCCTCTGTAAACAGCCAACAAACATCCCCCTTCTAAGTTACAGCTTTAAGGATGGTGCAATGAAAGACCCTTTCAAAGGATTTCAAATAAGGCCCATTCCTATATATTCTTGCTCTCCCTGAACCTTTCTGTTATTTTAAATGTATCTTTTTAGAGGCAAATTCTAGCTGAGTTAGTCCTTGGATGCATTTTTGGTTGATGATGGATGAAGGTTTACATAACTGCAGACAGCCTGAACTTAAGCACAAACTATTACATCTCTGGAGGTCCTTTCCTTGTGGTTCTCCATGTATTTTAGCAAGTGCAGCTGAAACCTGACTGGGCTGTATCTGAGACTGACTGACTGAACATACATATATGCCAGAAGGGCATTTGCTGACGTGGTGAAGATAATATCTCAAGTCTGAGAGCACTTGTTCTGGCTTGTGCCCACCAGCTGCTTATGGAAAGCAGCAGCTGTTGTGTACACAACAAAATGCTACTTCAGAACAGTAGTTCTCTGCTACTTGAGACAAAGTGCAGACAGGAAAGTGAGCTGCCCTAACCACTTTCCTCATAAACCAGAGGCACAGCTGTGTGAAGACACGGTCAGCAGCCACCAGATATTCCTGCTCCAGCTATGTAACTACACTGCCCTCCTCATGTACTTTCCCACTGCCCAGCTGGTAGGGAAAAGCATGCTGTAAAGCCAGAGAACATAAGTCAAGACAGTGGAGTAGCCCTTTAAGGCCACAAGTGTCTTCACCTACCTGGCCACTTCCTTGCTTTTTCATGTTACCTCTTGCTGCTACCTGAAGAAAGGGCAAAGGAATTTACCACTGCATCCATATAAATAATGCATTAGAAGCCTTCAGCAGTACCCATGGTTTTCTTAAAGGTTAATTGCATTGCTTTGGGACTCTAGTACACATGACCAGGTTCCTAAAGCAACAAGGGGTAATACTCTTTTCTGTCTGCTAGTAATATTCCTGTCCTCCACGTAAAACCCAGTGGACCACCAGTATTGGTGCAAGTACGTCAAGGTGTGTTTTCAGCCACAAGTTAGGTCAGTACTGAAGGGAAGGAATGGTTACTATGTTGACAATCTAGAAGAATACCAACCTGAAGGAAGAGCTCCTTGAACTACCAAGGAAGGGTCTGAGAGCATCCCTATGTAAGCAGCAGTGTATTGTCACACTTAGGATACAGGAGGAATGATCTCTAGCCAAGACTCTATGGGAATTTGAGGAATCCATATCTACTAAGCATCTGCTTTTCAGTCTCTCCCAAAGATTGAGAAAGCTGAGTATTTTGAAGTGCTGTTGCTCAACAGTTTGATTTATACTAGGGAAGTGGCTGAATCATTGCAAAGGTTGTCCTAAACTAGGTAAAGAAAACAATCTTTTGCTTTAGTGCTGAAGACTAATTTTTAAAATTATTTTTCTTCCTTTGGACTTCAGTCTCAAAATCAAAGCCAAACTACAATCTATAAGGGTAACTTTCCAAGGACCAACTAAATTGAAACATAGGAAACAGTCACAGGAGGTTGCAATAATTTAGATGTAGCTATTTTTTTTTCATGTAGAGTAGACAGTATTTCTGATTAATTACAGAACGACAAGGTTGGAAAAGACCTTTGAGATCAGAGTCCAACCATACCTGTCCACTACTAAACCATATCCCCCAGCACCTCGTCTACCCATCTTTTAAATACATCCAGGGTTGGTGACTCAACCACCTCCCTGGGCAGCTTGTTCTAGTGCCTGATAACCCTTTTGGTGAAGAACATTTCCCTAATGTCTACCTGAACCTGCCCTGGTGCAGCTTGAGGCCATTCCTCCTCATCCTGTCATCTGGTGCTTGGGCAAAGAGACCAACACCCATCTCTCCACAACCTTCTTTCAGGTAATTGTAGGCAGTGATGAGGTCTCCCCTCAGCCTCCTCTTCTGTAGACTGTTATATTAGACCATAACAATTGGCTTATCCTTGTTAATCTTTAGCTTTTTTTGCTGCTGTTTGGATTGGTTTGACCCTTTGTTCTAGAGGTGACTTCCACTGTTGTGTGCTAGATGAGGTACATTAGAACTTGTCACTAACTCAGTGACAGGTCTTCCTCAACATAGGGGAAGCAAGAGCCACTATGATCTGCCAATGGCAGACTTGATATCATGTTAAACTTTCAAAGAAGTCAGATGAGGGTCAAGTTCTCCTGTGAGGAGTTCTGTGAGAAGCCAGCTGTGACAGGGTGAGGCTTCACACCCAAGGGAGAGGTGTTGATTTTTTTTTTTCCCCTCTTCTAGTCAGCCTTTCAACACAAGGCTAAACAAACACAAGTCAGGACACTTGGGACTATTTGACCCTGGGTAGCTCTGCCTGCTTTTCTGCTTGAGGTTCACTATTACCCAGTTTCAAGGGGGTAGCCTTTCAGACTGGATAGCTGGTGCTGTGCTAAGTTTCAAGTAGTGTGATACTGCTGGGGTGCTTCTGTCTGCTTTTTTAGGGTCTCTGAAATGGTCCTGGTATAGGTGTCTTCTGTTTGCATTTGGACCAGCAGTCTCTCAGATGTATTCTCACACAGCCAGCTCATGAGAACCCTTCTGCTGTTAGTAATGGTCACTTGAATAAAATGTCCAGTCCTGCTTTCTCCTCTGACTTGAATTTCCATTGAATTTATGGTTACTTGCTTGAATACAAGAAATTCTGTTCCTCCTTGTTCACTGTTCATGCTTGTGACTTCTGCTCAGCTCCATGCTTTTTAATAGCATAGTGTTATTCCCTGTAGGTGCACAGCAGTGTTTGCCATTAAAATAGTGGTATGTGGCGGGATGTGACCATGACATCTGGTTTCTATGGATTTTTGTTGATTTCTTCTAATGTATTTTACTGTGTCTGAGTTGATGTTTTGAAACGTCTAAAATCTGTGTATTATCTAGGGCATAATGCTCCTAGTGAAGCCAAAATCTAATCTTAACAGCAAACACTTCTCTCTCTGAGCTGGATTTGACTTTAGAGACCTTATTCATAGCCTGCATCAGCCCTAAACATGTTCTGCATACAGCTCCTGAAAACTTTATTTTAATAAAGTAGTATTGTATCTGGTAACACCTAAAATCTGCCATCTCTGTAGCTGACAAACAGATTCAAAGGCTGAAAAATTTGAAGTTTGTTTTTATTTTGTGAAAATCAGCATGAAAATTTTCAACCTGTTATAACTGCCATGTGACTTGGGGCTCTGCTTGGCATTTGCTGCTTAAAGCAAAACAGTGAAGATACTTAGGGTGCTTCCTTTAAACTTGTTTCATTTTTTTGCACTCTTGGAAGCTTGAATAATTTTCTTCCTGGTTTTTTTTTTTTTTCATTGGCAAGCTGTACTTCACAGTTGTCTGTGCTAATAACAGAATTTGGCTTGCAGCAAGAGTAGGTGCCAGAATATATGTTCTGTGGTGTTACACAGGACATAGGGAAGTGGTTGGGTGTGTCCCTCTGTAGACAGACACTCTACAGGGCTGTTTACTGGCAGGGCTGGTGATGACCAGGCTGTGGCTTTTGCTTCAGTGCTTTGTCTTTGCTTTCTGATGCAATCTTTCTCATCATGTATGCCATACATGGACACATACGCACTGGTGGCACTTGGGACTTAAAGTACTACTCAGAGAGGTATGGGCCTTGTGTGGGCTGACTTCCCATGCAGATTGGAGGTGAGGTCTCAGCTGGCTTAAATGGGCTCTGCATCCTTGAAGCCAACATACTGCCAGTGAAGGCTAATCAAGGATTGGTCTCTTGCGTGTGCACCCGACACGGTGTCAGCTGTGCCACCTGCCAGAGCGATGGTGCTGGCCGCTATTTCTAAAGCTCTTCTAAACAAAAATGCTGACTTGTAGAGGAATGGAGGTGGTCCTGATGTTTGCAGCCCCAAGATGGGAGGGAAAGCTCAAGTCTATTGCCACAGGTTTCCCTTTGTCCAAGGAGAGATCCTAGCTGCTGGAAGTGAATAGCAGGCTGCATCCCCTCTATTCATACCACCACTTGATAGAGTGAATAAACGAAGACAGTGGGCTCTGGTTAAAGGGGTGCTTGCTCTGCTCTTCTGGTGTCTGCAGAGGCAGCACTATGACCTGCCTGACGGAGACAGAGCAGAGAACTGGCCTTCCAGAAAAACAGGTTGCGCTATGGGCTGCAGTATGAACAGCACTTCAACTGTGAGAAAATTAGGCTTGTGTCTTCGTGCTAGCTGATCCTGCATAACAAGCCTGCTGAGCTGCTTGGGGTGTTTCTGTCAGCAAGTCAGAGTATGGCCGGCCAACTTGGTTGGAGGACAGTTTTAGCTCCTGCCAGTTTCTACAGGGATACAGGTACCTCTGAGAAGTATTCCTGCCACACAGATGGAAGAATGCCTTATAAGAAAAAACTAAAACATAGTAAATGCTTAAAAATAATAATTTTCTTGTACATGTAGTCCAAAATCAGAATAGAATGAAGGCAGACAAAAATTTACTGTCTTGCCAAGCCCAGCATTGTCCCACTTGAAAGGTTTGGTTTTCATATTGTAGATCAGGGACGTTGGCTCAGTAGGGTACAATGCTCTAAGAGGCTTCAACATTAGATCACTGTTTGCTGTGATTGATCATCAATTCACAGCCTTTGGATTCACTGTTGAACTTGTTGGAAAGCCTATTTTTGTGGGAAGTAGCTTTAAATACCTTTTGTGTGTAAATCAGTGATGGGTCATGAGTGTACCAATCAGTTGAGGTGTTCAAGTGCACCCATCAAGTATCCCTAAGGAATACTTCCCAGATACTTCACTGAAAAATTAAAACAAAGTTCCAGTGTACAAAGCAATTCTGCAGAAGTGCTTGGTGTGCCTGCCCTGGTGTGCTCCCTGTGTGAGGGTTCACTGAATGCTAAGGCAGGCTTCTAAGCTGGAGTCCTTGTAGTCACATGCCTGACCAGTAAACGCTTTCAGCAGCTGGAACTCCAGCTCTTGGTTTCAGCTTCAGCCCCTTCACGTGCTTGTCTTGCAAAAACTCCCCTTGCTAGGAGTATGACTGGTGAACAAATGAATCTGTGGGTGAAGTGTGAGCGGGAAGACTCGTGACCTCATCCTCCAGTCGCGTCTGGCTGCCGTGGTGTCCTACAGGCTTGACAGCCAGCTGTGCAGTCAGGCTGGTGTGGGTGTCTGGGTTATTGCCGTCGTGTGAGTGCTGTGGAGGTGCCACACACCTACCTCCCTTGCTGAAGAAGTGTGTGGTTTTACCTGAGTGGGGAATTCAGAGCTGTGAATCTGAACTTGTGTGTGAGGATAAGAAAATGCCTTATTTGCTCACTTGCTGCTCTTCCTTGCCTTCCTTCTCTGAACTGGTAGAGACAGGTGCCTCCAACAGTAATTGTACTGGCAGTCTTCTCATCTCCTTCAGGTACTTCTGGAAGCCTACTGACTCATTAAAAAAAAATGCAACAACAAACCACTCCAGACAACTAGCTAAAGCTTCTTGTGCCCCATCTCATTGTGCTGTGATGCCTTCATGCTACTGTTATGAAAATGATTGGGTTGCTTTATGAGCAGTGACTGTGATGAGAAATAAAGGGTCATAATTTAAGACCAGTTTCTCTGTTGCCTTGATACTTGGCTATAAAGAATACTCAGAGGCCAAAGGCCAGTAAATCCTCTGACCACCATGGATATACAGAGAAAATAATCAGGTTTTGCCTTTCATGTTCTGTCACTAGAGACAGAAATGCCCTGAAGATAGTCATATTTGTAAATCAGACACTCTCCTCTGGTTTCCTCTTAGCTTCTGAATTAACTTATGGCATGAATCCTTTTCACCCAGTTCCTTGTAGGAGCTTAAAATGAATGTGAAGTGGGGAAGTAAACAGTTGATCAGACTGTCACATTGTTTTTACTGAGTTTGTTAATTTTAAACTGGCTGAAAATCTGGTTTATTGTAGATTATGGGCACAAAGCCTTTGTGCAGAAACCCCACAAATTGAAGTCAGACCTGGTAAGCTTTGTAGTCTATGGTGGATTGACATGTGTTGAAATACCACTTGTGTGCCTTTTATTTTTAGAATGCAGTGTTCAGGATATGAAAACTGTAGCCACAATTTCCGTGGGGTTTTGTTTTTCTACCCTATTGTTTCATTTTAAAAGACACTGCACCATTAAGTTTCCGGAGGAAGGTATGAGCCCTCTGTGCTTCCAAGTAAAGCAAGAAGGGATGGGAGAGAAGTCTGAGGGAAGTAGTCTTACCCTGTAACCTGTCCCATCAGGCTTTTTTGTCCTACTTGTCTGTGGATTTTCCCAGTATAGCTGGGACATGGTCAGTGTTTTCTGTGGGACCTGTCATGGTCATGCTTGTAGAAGAATCAGCAAATTAAAACTGGTTCCTGACTGTGGTTTCTCTTGCTTTTTTCCTACAATAAGCCATCTTTTGAGCTTGGGAAAGTAACTGGGGATATGTGTCTAGAATGTACACACTAAAAACATCTGGCTGTGGAGAATGTATGGATGATGGACACCTTCCATCAGTGCTTCAGTTCTGATCTACACGGAATGGAGACCCCACATACCACTGTGGGGTTTTTTTTATAATCCTTTTGCTCTGATGTTTGATATAACCAATAATGTTACAAGCATGGAGCTTCTGTTTTTCTTGGCTAATTCATGAGGATGTCTTGAGCTCTTTGAGCAGGTTTTTATTCCTATTGTCACAATGATTCTCAAGGAAGTAGTGACCAACCTAGCTCTGTGCTCTGGCAGGAAGGTGCTGGAAAAGGTTGAATTGTCAGGAAAATTTAAATCTTAAAGATTTTAAGCAGTGTGTCAGTCCTGTAAGAGATGCTCTGCAACCTGATAATCAAGAGTTTCTGGTTTCCATGCTCATAATTCAGCCCCCCAAATTCAGTTTGGACTGTGGAAATGAAGGACAGCTGTGCCTTTCATTAAGTCTCTATCTGTGAAATGCTGACATGTGTGATGGTCTAATCCTGACCTGTGACTTCAGAGAGGAAGGGTGGTTTTGTGGTTAAGGCACAAGACTACAGCTCTGGGAGCTCTAGGTTCTGCTGGAGGTTTCCTTATGTAGCCATAGAGAGGACCTTTCTTCCTACCCCACGCAGAAATGGACTTCTGCTTGTTCATGTGGATGGGGACCATCTCAGGCTTTGCTGCCATACAGTGCCTGAGCTGGAGCTAGGCAGAGCAAAAGCACTTCAACCTCATTGTGCCTGCTGTTATTGGGGGGTAGGACTGTTGCATGCTTTATAAGCAAAGCCTCTACTTACATTCTCTGTTGCCCCCCCGGGGTCAGGACTGAAACTCTGAAAGTAAGATTACCCATGAGGATAAGCTATCTCAGTGATTCTCCTGCAGACATGCATCTCACCACTGAATTAGTGAGATGGTTCACATCAGATTTGACTATCTGAATGTGGTTGGTCAGCCTGACCTGAGGGTCATTGCAACAGTTGTGCCTGGAGTTTGCCTCAGTTGCTGGGACCTGAGGTTTCAATCAGGAGGCTGTACCCTGAGGTGATGAGGGGAGCCTGCTGGACTGTGGCTCCCCTTTATTTTTTTTTTTTCTACTTAAGATGCTGTTGGTCAGTCTCAAATCTGGGAGAAGATGTGCAAGTTAAATCACGTTTGAGCTGAGATATTTTGCTTCACGTTGTTTGAGTAACTTGATAGTGTGTTTGAGCTTTTATGGCAGCAAAATATTGCAGTAGTAGGCCTCTGGTTGTAAAATGTGTTGTTCTACTCCAAATGCTTGTGCTATTAGATAAACTTGGTATTTGCCTTCAAAAGACTTGCCTGTTTCTTTTGTTTTCTATTTTTGGAGGAGTTCTTTTAACTAGTGCTCTTGTATTTCCTTAGGCCCTAGTGGGCAAGCAGTCTTGGAGAAGAATGGCTGTTTTCAAGAGGAAACCTCTAACTCTTGTCTTTTGAAGTATCTAGGGCAGGAATTTAAAATGATTGTAGTGCTTGGTACTTTTCCGTGGTTTCACCTGCAAGTTGTTATGCATGTCTCCATGATTGTTGGGGGAGGGGAGGGGTAGAGACTGTGTAAGATATTGAGCCGCAAGTGCTGGAAGTAGGACTGGATGGGATGGGGGGAAAATGCGTAGTAGGGAAGTCTGCCTGTTTGCTTAGGGCAGTGCAGTGGGGCCTTGGTGTTGGGATTCAGTCCCTTGGTCTCTCAAAGCTTCCATGTGGTCTTGGGCACAGAAGGTTATGACTTGTGGGCACAGGTTCATGACCAGTGAGCTTGAAGCCAAGCATTGTCCCACAAAGCAGTTCTGGTAACTTTATGTTCTGTTCCCTTCGTGTTTTGTTCCTCTAAACGATGATGAAAACTACTTTGGATGTTTGTAGGAGTTGCCTTGGAAGGCAGCTTCAACTTTCAGCAAATTCTAGTGCTGAACAAGTCTGAAAATGCTTCGCATGACAAAAAGGCCGGAGAGAAATGCCCTGTTTACACTGGGCTGGTTAATTACAGCTGCAGAAGATAGCAGGCTCTTTGTTACTTCCCATCTTGATTATGGGCAATCCAGCAAATAATCTCAATGTAGTTCAGGTTGCTTTCCTGCAATTACCTATAGAATGTGTCCCTGACCAAGAAAATCCTCATTCTGCATGGCAAAAAAGGCCCTGCTAACCTAAACCCACCAACAAAAAACCCTAGGCAGACCCAAAAGCCTAACAGTGAGGAAATGGAACAGTCTCAGAATTACTGCCTGGTTACATTTTTAGAAGGTGTGTGTGGCCCTTTAAGAGGAGCTTGAATAATATTTTAAACGGGGAGAGATTAAAAGAGAAGGCTTGCAAATCTTATCGCTGCCTGTCAGCGTGCCTTCAGCCAGCTACCCCTTTCTCCATCGGAGTTTCCGAGCTGTTGGTCTCACCGAAAAATAAACAAGCGGCAGAAGCGTTTAGGGAGATCTGTGAGGTTAGGAAGTGACTGAGGAATTGGAGTGGGGGAAATTCTTCCTCTAGTTGCGGTGGAGTGCTTTTGCCTCTGTCGGGATGAAAAGGCCAGTTCCCTGTTACTGCAGGAGCCGGAGGGGGTGCTGGCTGGTTTTTGGGGGTACGGTGCAGTGGGGTGTACGCATGGAGGGATGAAAACCCGCTCATTGCTGAGTGGCCCTGCTGGAGGGGAGAGAGGAGAGCCAGGGCGATGCTTTTGCCCCAGAGTAACCTCTGCGCCGGCTCAGAAGAGGCTGGTGATTTACTTTTTCGTGTGGAACAAGAAGGCAGCAGGGAATTTGTAACTGGATATGTAGATGAGAGAGCAATGACCGTCAGTAACCCCTGCGTGCTGAGTGCCGCAAGAGCCGAGCGCGTGGCTTCCTCCCCGTCACCGGCTGCACTGAGGCGCTTGAGCCTGGGACACAGAACCTTCCTCTTGCCCAGCACGCATCCTCCCGGGCTTCCTGGAGGGTAGCACCTGCTGAGCTAACAAAAAAGAAGGGCGGGGGGAATACATTCTGTTACAGCTCACCGCTGTAGGAAGGGGGAAGGTGCAAGCTCCTGGGGCTCTCCTTGCGATACTTCCCCTTTAGATCTTGTTTTTCACTGTTTGCAGTGGGTTTGTGGTGTCCTGTCTTTCTGGAGTACAGACAGCAATGTGACACCTAGCTGGTTGATTTAGCTTAGCCTGGAAATCTTCACCCCAATAAATCCTGCAAGACCCTTTCTCTCAGCTCCTCCTCTTTGCTTGCTTAAGCATAATTAAGATAAAATTGTTCTCTCTCTTTCAAAAACTAAAATAGCTCAAAGCAGCATGAGGGTTATCCTGCTTAAGCTCCTGGTTTGTGAACTTAATGTACATGGATTTTAGTTTCCAGATGGTTCCCCTCTGCTGTGATGGAAATAAAAATTTGTTTTAAAGCCAAGGGCTGAAAACACCAATGGCTTCAGAGGGTGAAGCTTTTTGGAAGGAAAATGGAGTTTAAAAAGCACTTGCAGAAATATAGTTGAGTAGTTAAGATTGCTTCCTAGATCTGGGTGCAATTCTGTATTGTATCTGTGTGTCTGCACGTCAGACTTTGAAATTTATGGCAGAGTATACATCTACTATTAACACAATTAAATACAGGCTACTAAATCCCTCAGTGATCCATGCACTGGTTCAGTCCCGTGTTCAGTAACAACACAGGGATTAAGTGAAGCTGAATCTTTGTGCAAGGCTAATACTGGTGTAGGTTTCACCCCAGATCCGGGCCGCAGCTTGGTGTGCCTTGTGCCTTCTGTGTATGTACATGCAAATTGAGCTGAAGTAATGATGTTAAAACGAGTGGGCTTTAGAGGTTTGTTCTTTGGAGACTGAGACATCATGGACTGACATATCTGAAAGCTGCCAAGTTTCAGAGCACTTTCGCCAGCAGCATCTCTTTTCCCTTTGTGCAATTCTGTCTCTCCTGTTTGCCAGCTTTGTGTTTCCTGTTCAGAGCCTCTCGCATGAGTTTCCTTTTAGCTTTGCCCTGACCAGAATTTTGCTTGTTTGGTCACTTCTTAGATTTGAAACTTCGGAATTTCCTGATTGACAATGAGACATTCTCAGACTTCCTGTACCATAATGCGTCCATGCCATCATCTGCAGTGGAGGAGCTACTGGATGCAGAAGTCAACCTCCAGCAGGTAAAGAGAACTTTAAACCACTAACATAATGCTTGTCTATTATTTATTTAACCATAGTGCTAAGATCAACAATGCAGGACCCCTCTGTGATAGGTAGTGTACAAACACAGAGGAAATTGTAATCTTTGTCTCTCTTTCCTCTTGCCCACAGTTTACTCTCTTACTTGGTTGTAAACTGTAAAACAACTGAGACCTTCTTGAAAAAGTTTTGATCTGCGTAAGAGAATAGCCTAGCACCCTTCAAGCTAAACTGAATTTCTTCTTTCCTGTTTGGTTTTTTTTCTTCAATTAGGTTCCTGGTGCTGTTTGAATGGTTTTGTTTTGATTAGAAATAAGACGACATAGTTGTTTGGTCACTTAGTATGGACTCAAGTGGGGTTTCTGTGTGTTGCCCTGCTTTAATTCCCGTGCAGCAGAAGGAGGCCTGCTTTTTGGTCTGTGGCCAGCCCTTCAAAACAGGGAGTAAACTTATATGTTATGTAATACAAGACAGTCCTGATCTCAAATGAAACTCCTGAGTGCTACCGTGACTGCTGTTATAAACATAGGCAGTGGTGACAGTGGGCTGGAGCCCCTGCCTTGGGGTGGCTGTCCACCATTGTCAAGCTTAGAACATGTGTTTTTGCTAGGCTGGAGATGAGTTGGTCCACCAACATCCTTTCTAAAACCGAAGTTAGAACTGGTTGCTTCAGACTTCAAAGGAAGAACTGTGGCTCTTTTAAGGTGTAGTGCAAAGGGTGATGTGCAAGAGCAGGAAATCATTCCAGATCAGATCTTTTCTTTGAAGTGGAGTCAATTAGTCCTTTCAGACTTTGTTTTTGTGTATTTACAGATGCTGCTGCCCTCACACACATTGCCTCATTCTTCAACGAATTGTCAAGCCATATTTTAGTGCTGTTTGATTATTAATCCTACAAGTTAAGGATATGTCCCACTAAAAAAAAAAGAGAGGAAAGTCTTACCCTTTTTAGGCTGCAAGTTTTGTTTTACTTGAAACTATTTAAAGATTAAAACTGAATCATGCTGTGAATGGTTCTGCAAGGATAAGCAGAAGGCTTCAGCAACAACAGTCATTCTCCCTGAGCTGATGGAAAGGCGGAAAGATTTTCAGACAGGCAAAAAAAAGCTAGCTCTGACCTTACATTGTGTGACTGCCATATTATATTGATTGTATGTGGCAAAGCCACATAAAGAAGCTTAGCTTTTATCTACGTGAAGTATCTGAAGGGCGATGAAGGGGTAATCACTCTGCTAGTTCTTGCTTGAATGCTTTAAGCTTTGTTCTTGTTAGTAGAATTCTTGTGCTGATTCTGTCAGGACACTAGGAGTGGTGGTGTTTAATCTTAACATGCTCTGGGATGGTACGAAGAGGTAATCTAAAGAGCAGTGAGGTGACCTGCCCAGTTGGGCAGTGGCACCCCAGATCTTTCTTTGGGTGCTTCTCTGATGCAGATAGCTGAGAGCAGAGCTTTTTCTTCCTGTGGAATGACTTTATCTGACTCACAGTACAGAGCTCTGATTTTGCTGGAGATCTGGGGTGGAGATCTGACTGCACTACTGAGCTGCATGGTCACTTCAGTATTAATAGGCAATAGTTGCTTGGTTTCTGACCGCACTGATGCATCACAGCTTCCTTCATGGTCATATAGAAGGGCCCATTCAGCGTATGCAAACCTGCCACAGCAAATACAGCCTTCTCCAGCAATCTCTTAGTGTCCTGTGGTGGTTCAACAGGCCCAGAAGTTCCTTATTTGCAAGCAAATAAGGAACTGAGATCAGCAAGGAGATGGGACTGCTGTTCACTGGTGTTGTGGCAGTGACAGTACTTCAGTGTACCAAACAGGGTCATGTATCCAGCCTACCAAGTACAGTGCAAATACATAAAAAGGCCAAAGCCTCGACCTGATGAGTGTGTTGTTTCCTGGGGCAGAGTGGCTCAACATTGTGTTTCTCTGATAGGGGCAGGTGTACTCAGGAGGGTGTGTTGTTTGGAAGGAGCCTGGGTAGGCAGGCAGCAGATCAAGTCTAGTATCCTGCTGTTGTCCAGGTGTGGCCAGACAGCTGTCCCATGTCTTGGATAGCAGAAGAAGGTCCTGTCCCTGTAAGCACAGTGTGCTCTTGCACCAAGGCTGTAGTGTGGTGTGTTGAATGGCATCAAAGACTAAATAGTGATGGACAGGGCATATGTTGTCTGGAACAAAGCTCCCAGTTTCATACAGCAGGGGCGGTCCCTGGTGAGAACAGTGTGACCTGTGAGAACGGAAGTCACCTGTGACTTTAAGACACAAGCTTGGCATTTTGAGAGTCCCTAGGGGACTTAACCTGTCATTTAGAATTTATTTGCTTGTTGAAGATATCATGTCTTCAGATAACTTGAAATGGTTGCAGATAATTGACTTGGTGTGACTGTGTGTGAGAGGTGTGTAGGCAGGCAGGGCCTTTGTTCTAGGATCATGTGTGGCAGACCTCACTGTATTTGGAAAGAGTGGCTTTCTTCAAGAAGAAAATGGTGGACAGAGGGGATGGTGAAGGATTGTTCATCTAGACTTTTTTGAATGAGCACTGCAACATCATGAGATGCTCTTTTTCCTGGATGTTCCTGTAGGGAAACTGCTTTAGACTGATCCCAGGTCCCCTGAATATCACTCCAGTGCCATGGTAATATCACATTTTCAGCATGGCTGTGATGGTGGTAGTATCTATGCTGATAAAGCTACCCAGACTTTTCCAAAAAGCCAACCTTTTTGATGTGAGAGCTATCCCATTTATTCACCTGAGTGTGAGCATGGAAGCATCTTTGGTTTTGCTTATGGATACAGGTTAAAGGCTTGCACAAGTGTTGCATTATGGATCTCTTCCCTCTATCAGCTCTCTTTTCCTTATTTTCTGAACATAGTGTGCTCTTCCCACCGCCCTCCCCCAGCCTCCCCAGATTGTTGATGCCCTCTTGGTTTTGAAAGATGGGAAGATTTTTGGTCTTGCAAGTGTGATTCAGGAGCTGTTAACTCTTCTAGGGTGTAGATCACTCCTCTTCAGCTGTTGCTGGAAGTTGGGCAAGGCATTGTGAGTGTTACAAAACAACAAAAAGAAATCAAGTGTAAAGCTGTGTTTTACTGTGCATTTACAGTAAAACTATTACCTCTGTCTAGCCCCAGGACAGACAAACTTCCCAATGGAAGACTGGATTTTCCATATGTTTATCACCTTTATGAAGAGTACACCTGTTTGACATGTACCTGTTTGTTCAGCAAACCTAAATCTTGTAAATGACCTTATTAAAAGAAACCAGGCCATCAGGTCTGAGAGGGACTGGTGATAATCCAGAGGGGTTTTATGCATTTCTCTCATGAATAAAGTGCTTGCTCATGGATTAGAAGACATTATTGACAAGCAAGCTGTCATCTTAAGTAGAATACACTTATGAAAGAAGACTAGGATCTTAGCTCTTGTTTGTTGCAGCCAGCACAATTTTTTTTTCTCTACTGATAGAATATCTGCTCCAAAACACTCAAAATGCCTCTCTCAACAATTAGGAAAGAGCTAAGGGAGATGGTGGTGTTGATCTGGAACAGCACAGAGAATGTCTGGCACATATTTCTAAGGAGTTTGGGACATAGGTCTTTTGCCCTTCACATACATTTGCCAGACTTATGTCTGATCACCAGCCTTGTTTTGTCTCTGTGGCCCAGTTCCCAGAAGACCAAAGGTTGGGCAATGTGTGTATGCTTGGTTGGAGGAAATGCCTGCTGTGGAGAACAGGATTGCTGCTGTGTTGTGCATGTGTGTATGGAATAGAGACCTGCCTCCCCCAGGACTTCTACCCCATCTACTCAGCAGGGAAACATGTTTTTCTTGGAATTGTGTTGTGCATGGGTCAGGGCTGTGTAACATGTAGAGAAAAATGGTCTTACGCCTATTTGAAAGTGTTATGAATGATTAGTTTTGTTTAGGTGATAATGAATTTTGTGCTGTGAGTTTTACATGGAGACATATGCTTTCCCCACTTGTCCAGGTCATTGTGTCTGGTTACCGAATGCGACTGCGAGATCTCTGCAATACCTCAAAACTATCTGAATTCCTTACAATCCGAAATCGGACAGTGGCCATGGACTCTGAGGCCTTCATTTGCACCCTGCCAAAGGAAAAACTCCACGCAGCTGAACAAGTATTCCGTGCTAACCTGAATCCTTTCAAGCCTCTTCAGGTGAGTCCCACCCATGACAGACTGTCATTGACATGGGGACATTTTCTAGGGCTTTCAGTCTGGAAACTCATCCCTGCATTTCTGGAGTAAACTGTTCATTGGCAGTAAGAAAAGAAAGATGTTCTTTATCACTGGAGCATGAACACTACTTCTTCCTGTCATTCTTACCCATTCTGTTGCAGTGCGGTACTTGCGGAACACAAATGTGTGTGGTCTGAAGTTCAGTTTGTCAAGAGGAAAATATTTATGCTGTATAGAAGCAAACAGGCTCTTGATTGTCCCTTTGTTTTGGTCAGATGTGTCTTGGCTGGAATGAACATAAATGTTAGACCAGCCCATTCTGAGTGTTAAAACTATCACCCTCTGCCCTTGCCATGGCGCAACTGAGTGCAGAAGTGTCTAGCCAGAGGCAAGCTGCAACCTTTGAGCAGGTTTAATTCACACAAAAAGTCAAGTTTTAGCCCTGTTTCACAGCTTGATCAACCAAATGGGTTTTTTGAGCAAGAATTCAGTGACCTTCAAGAAAATACATTAATTAGGATGTGATTTGAAACTGTATCAGATGTAGCTGTTTATCTGGGAAACCCCAGTGATGCTTTGTTACAGGTCTGCAGTAGCTGGTAAGATACTAAACTTTGAGGAAGATAGTGCTAGAAGTAGCAGTAGAGAGATGGGACCAGAGAACAGACTCTATGACCTGCTAAAACAGATTTGAAGAGCCTTTCAGAGACAAAAGTCATGTACCACTTGCTTGGCTTTGTCCCCAGTCAAAAACTGTCATTATCAAGTACTAGAATCATATTACTCTTCTACACGGTACCTAGTGGTCAGTTACTTCTCTCCACAGCTCATCTTCCATTTTCCATGTGTCCTCCATCTGCACTCTTTGAAGAGCAAGCCTAATCATAAGCATTAAGAGATGAGGTAATAGCACTAAAATTGTCCCCATTACAAAGATGGGCTGCTTGAAATGGAATTGCTATAAGCAGCTTCTTGTGTTCAGTACAATGCATATATGTGCACTTACTTCAAATCATTTGAAGTTGCTAGAATTTTGGGGACCAAAGGGGGTGAAAAAAGCCAGCTTTGTTACAACTTAGCATTGGTCCTTGGGACCCTCTGGTACATCAGTCTTGCTTTTTCTAATTTACAGGCATCTTTACAACTTAGCTGACAGAAGTGGGTGCTGAGCTGTATCTGCGTTGTCATATCTGTATTGTTTGTTGATGAAAGAAAGCAGCCATAAGCCACTCTGTGCCACCTGGCAACGGAAAAGTAGATTAAGACATTATATGCAATTTTAGTGCCCTTCTGAGAAGCTGGCTCATGATCTTGCTTCAGGGGGGAAAAAAACCCCTTGAGTCCAGAAGCCAGCAGTTCTGCCTTCAGCATGGTCAGGGAAAATGAATAAATTAACTGGAAGTTCATGACCGACATATTTGAAACTTAGTGTCTTTAAAGACTAACAAGTGCCTTGACCTGCAGTAACATCTTCAAGCAAAAAGGGAACTCTCTGATCAGGAACAAAGAAGTCTTTTGACATAGCTTATTAAAGCCACTGTAAGTCAAATCTTGGATACATACAGAGCCTGTAAACCAGTGCCAACAGTTTGCCCAGAAATGTAGTTTTATTTTTTTTAATTTATTTTTTATTTTTGTATTTTATTCTCCTGATGCATTTCACAGCATGGCATTTCAGTAAGTAAAAGTAACACCCAAGTCAAATGCATGTACAGCAGCAACTCAGAGGTTTTTGGCTCATATAATGGGGCCTGGACTCTGCTGGTTGCAGCATGGTGTGATTTATGGAGAGGCAACTTGTCCACATGATTAGGTGAATACAGTTGGGTTGAAAAGGACTTGTAACTGTGTGGAAGAACTCTGTATGTTGAACACAAAGGATTTGCATAGTAAAACAATTTTTCTGCCATCTGGGCAGCAGAATGGATGTCATTTTCTTGAACTCCCTTAATCCAGAAGACTCAGGACAGCATCTACCTGCTTGTTCCTGCCCTTGTGCATTCCCACTTATTCCCTCTGCAAGATGATGCAGTAAATTACATCATGGAATTGATCCAGATTAAAAAGGACTGACCTGATTGTGTGCTTACAAAATGGCTTGTACTGAAACACGAAGGGGAGGATGCAACACTGACAACCCAGTGGTCAGGGTGTGTGGCTGTGTGGGCTGAGACCCTGATGTCAACACCTGCTTCTGAGGGCTTAAAGTGTGTGTCTGCATTTGCAGCCTGAGGGACACAATGTGTTCTAGGTAACACACTAGCTATTAGCAAATTGTGGACAGACCACAGTTTGGTTTTGTGTTTGTTTTTTTTTTAAAAAGGAAATGAAAATATATATGTGATGAAATGCCTGACTTCTAAATGTGACAGCACTGTTAAGGAAATTTTTTTAAAGAAAAGTAAAAAAAAAAACCCAAACCCCTCATTCTTTACACACTGGCTCATCAGTTCTGTCCAGAACAGCTCGAGTGTTGCCCAAAACACAATAGCACAGTTAAAACGAAGAACTTCCAATTAAAATTTTCTACTAGAATTTCTAGCACTGACGCCCATCCTTTGTATGACTTCAATTTAGCATGCTCTTTAGGACAGCAAAACAGAGCCAAGCACACAGAGGCATGGGTAAGGAGGTTAAAATATATCTCCTTATTCTTTCTTATGTAAGAACCTATTTGGGGCAGGGTGTTTAGATCAAAACCCAGCAGAATATCTGGGAGTGATCGCAGGGTGCCAAGGCAGAGGATCAGCTTTCCTTCTTGACTATTTACTCCAACAGAAGCAACATGTGTTTCAAAGTCAAATTCATCTTTCCAGGACCCTCATCTTAATCTTCATCCATTCTCTGAAGCCTCTTGGCCACCTCTTTGTTGAGACTTGCCCTGTACGGTCTGTACTCATTGAGACTGAGGCAGGAGGAGCTGGTTTGAGAACAGCAGTGAAAAAATACCTCTAATTGCATGCACACAAACATTCTTTTCAGATTTCTGGCTGTGCTAGGCCAGTGGTTGTCCCATGGAAGGACTGCACAGTTTGGAAAAGGTTACAGGCACCCCTGGCTAGCACAAAAGCAATGACGGTAAATCAGAGGTGCCCCACTGGATTGGTGTTGTCATGGGTTGTGATTGTATTATATAATAAAAATACCTGTCTCTGTGACAACCCTCCCTCTGCAATCCTCCCCAATTTTGAAAGTGATTTGGGAGGAAAGTTAAAAGACAAAGATTCACATCGGTCCTGCTAGATTTCATCCCTGTAGTGCTGCCTAAAAAGGGCTTTGCCACACTCACTTCCAGTCCTGTGGGTCTGTAATAAGCCATAAAAATGCTGTGGCTTGTGCACTACAGTGGTCCTTGAAGAAGCGTGGGTGAGTGCATGAAAATCTAATTGTTTTTGTAATACGGGTGGTATTTTGTCATATGATTATCATGATCTAAGCATAGAATAATAAATGCCTTCCAGTTGAAAAATGGCTTTATAAAAGGCCTCTTAATGTAAATATATGCTGCAACCAAACTTGTGGCTTTCCTTGCTCTTTTGAGAGTGTTTTCAATCAAGCACAGTGATATCATGCTATTAAGCAGCTGTACTTTGGGACTTCCACTCACGGGAAACAAAATCAGAAGCTTAAACCATGTGTTTTTTTCTGCAAAGGTCGTCTGCAGTTTCTGCTAAGATCAATATGAAGTTGTAGTAACTACTTCATACGAACCCTGGAAGAGTGGTCTCTCCTGGATGCTGCAGACAGTGCCTGAGTCTTGTTATCACCTCCCAGTGCTTGTAACGCATTCTCCTGCAAGTTAAAGAAACAGGTGTCCATATGTCCTAGTAGAGGCTGACATGTGGACTTAGTCAAGGCTAATCTCAAGTATTTATCTCCATTTTAAGTCTTGTAGCATGCATATACAAACACACAGTCTTCTCAGTGCAGTCTGTGCCTCTAAAAGACAAGTCAAAATAAAGGCATAACTTGACAACTGTTGACACAATAAGTGTACAGCAGTGCTGTCCAAACCCTGCTAGAACTTCCCCTCTTTACAGTGTTTGGAGCTTTGGTGTGCTGTCTTGGGACAGACACCCATATCTGTGCAAGAGTACAGTAAAATGCCTCTGCTCTGTGTGTTATACTGGTGTGTTGCACACTGGATAAATGAACCCTTGGGTTTGGGACAACAGTGGGACCAATATTACTGGAGGCGCCCTGAATGTAGAGGGGTCTTAAGAATGTAAGCAGCTACTTTGTAGTGGCTCATTAAGAAAACATCATGATATGTTGTTCACCCGCACAAAGAAGACTGGCCGCTTGTGACTGACTTTTGTCATTGTCTGTGGAGACAGGCCTTGAGAGAGACTCCCCTAGTTGGCTTTATGGTACGAAATTCCCCCCCTAGCAATGGCATCACTGTAAATTCTGGTGAGAAATGAACTTGAGAGTTCTCTGAATTTATTAGGGAAGAAAGGTCAGCGTGGTGGGCTACAAAAGGATAGGTTCCCCATACCTTTCAGGGTGATGTTTGCAAGCTCTTTGAATCGCTTAATGTTTGTACACTACATCAGACCACAGTCCTGTTCATTATGGGTCACTGCTAGACAAGCACTCAGGGTGCACTGAGCTGGAGGCATGTGAAGTAACACAGGCAACGAGCAAGTGCATAGTAGCACATCCTGTTCTTAAGTAGCTTGTAATTCAGACTTTCTCAGCTACTCCTGGGATATTTGTGTCTAATAGTACTCAGCTTTTTTCTTTAATGAATTCTTCTAAGCATCCCTCAAACTCACATTAACTTTCAGTACCTTTGGCTTTGCACAGAGTCTATGAAATTCCTCCATTTTCGCTAGGTTGTACATGCATGACTTGGCTTCTTTGGTTTGTTTCAATTTAATCTTTTTACTGGAAGCCCTCTAGTCTAGTAAGATGAGGCACAATGAGCAATCATGCCCTGTGCCTGTTCTCCATCCCACTTGTAATTCTACAGACCTCTGTCATAATCTCTATTTTTCATTACAAGTCCCGTTGGAAGAACAGTGGCCTATTGTTCTTCCTTCAGAAGCCATTCTTATCTTGAATCATACTTGTGGCCTTTCTCTGTACTTGCGTTCCTTTGGAGATGAAGGACCCAAAACTGCACATAGTACTTAAGAACCAGGATTACACCGTGGATTTATATTGATGCTGATCTGTCTTATCACTGTAATTATAAGATCCCTCTTTCTGAGTGGCAGTATCTAGTTCAGAGCTGTCAAAGGTACCTCAAGGTGGAACTGTCTTCTCCCTGTGTACTTTACTTTGGAGCACTGAATTTTGCCTGGCACTTTGTAACAGTGTGTCAGCATGAGGCCTTTCACTAATCCTCTGCAAGTGGCTTCTGGCTTTTCACTGTTCTGAACCAATTAGTATCATCAGGAAGCCCATCCTTATCTACCCTGTCCCTGAAGCACCTCTTAACATGGTGAATAACACAAATCTGTGTAGACCTTGATGAAGTAGATGGAGCTGAACAAGCACATCTACTGTTACGCATAGACATGGGACTTCCTACTTCCCGTGTTGCTGAAGCAGCAGTGCAGCTATGTAGCTATGATATTCGCTGACTATACTTCTTTAAATGTGTCTTGAAGGGTTTAGCCTCTGGGGAGTCTGAATTCCTTTTCTTTGAGTCCGAATGATGCATTTCGATTTATCGGAACCTCAAGGACTGTGTTTAGTAGAAATCTACAGAATTTATAGATACCCTCCCCAAATTTGCAACTGGCTTTGGAGCAGGCACTGTCCATGCGCTCAGAAAAGTTAGCTGTGTCTTAAATGCCCTGGCAGATCAGTAGAACGGTGCCCATTTACACCACCTGACACTGGCCAGGTCTTACCCCTCTCCAGCAAATCAACTAGAACATGTGAAAGCCTCTAGATTTTGCTTCCAGAAACTACTCCAGGGAAGATGTGAAAAGAGAAGCTTCAGCCCAAAAGCTTGCTACTCTTTAGGGATGCCTTTCTGAGAGCTCAAGGGCTCTCTGTCCCTCTGAATAAGAAAGTGGGCAGGAGGGGCAGGAGGCCAGCATGGCTAGGCAAGGACCTGCTGGTCAAACTGAGGGAAAAGAAAGGCAAATACAAGCTGTGGAAGCAAGGGTGTGTTGCCTGGAAAGAATACAGGGATGCTGTTCGGACTTGCAGAGACGGGATCAGGAAAGCCAAGGTGCAGATGGAACTGAACTTGGCGAGGGATGTTAAAAACAGCAAGAAGGGATTTTACAGGGACATTGGCCAGAAGAGACAGGCCAAAGAGAGTGTAGCCCCTGTGGTAAATGAGAAAGGAGAATTGGCTGCAACTGATGAGAAGGATGAGGTACTGAATGAGTTCTTTGCCTTGGTCTTCTCTGGCAGCCAGGATTCTCATAATTCTCAAGTCCCAGAACCTTGCATCCCTAGAACTCCAGGTGGGAACTAGGGGAGCAAATCCCCCCCCCACTGTAAGAGCAGAGCAAGTCCATGACCGCCTCATGAGACTGAATGTCTACAAGTCTATGGGGCCAGATGACATGCATCCCAGGGTCCTGAAGGAGCTGGCTGATGTGGTTGCTGAGCCGCTCTCCATCATATTTGAAAAGTCATGGCTGTCAGGAGAGGTCCCTGAGGACTGGAAAAAAGGTCACATCACTCCCATTTATAAGAAAGGGAGCAAGGAAGACCCAGGGAATTACAGGCCGGTGAGCCTCACCTCTGTGCCTGGGAAGATCATGGAACAGATCCTCCTGGATGACATGTTGGAGCACATGAGGGAAGAGCATGTGATCAGGGACAGTCAGCACAGCTTCACCAAGGGAAGGTCGTGCCACACCAATCTGGTGACCTTCTATGATTGAGTGACAGCATCAGTAGATAAAGGGAAGGCAACCGATGTCATCTACCTGGACTTGTGCAAGGCCTTTGACACAGTCCCCCATCACATCCTTATCTCTAAACTGGAGAGAAGTGGATTTGATGGGTGGACCATCTAGTGGATAAGAAACTGGTTAACAGACCGTAGCCAAAGGGTGGTGGTCAATGGGTCTATGTCCAGGTGGAGGCCGGTGACAAGCTGTGTCCCCCAGGGGTCTGTCTTGGGACTGGTTCTCTTTAACATCTTTATCAATGACATCGATGATGGAATTGAGTGCACCCTCAGCAAGTTTCCGGGTGACACCCTAGAAGGAAAGGAAGCCATCCAGAGGGATCTTGACAAGCTGGAGAGATGGGCCCAGGTGAACCTAATGAGGTTCAACACTGCCAAGTGTAAGGTGTTGTACTTGGGCTGGATGAATCCCAGACATAGATACAGACTGGGAGAAGAGCTTCTTGAGAGTAGCCCTGCTGAGAAGGACTTGGGGATTCTGGTGGATGAGAAACTTAACATGAGCCAGCAGTGTGCTCTTGCAGCTCGCAAGGCCAATGGTGTCCTGGGCTCCATCAGAAGAGGGGTGACCAGCAGGGACAGGGAGGTGATTGTCCCTCTCTACTCTGCCCTCGTGAGGCCCCATCTGGAGTCCTGTGTCCAGATCTGGGGCCCCCAATACAAGAAGGATGTGGAACTGTTGGAGAGGGTTCAGAGGAGTGCCACGAAGATGATTAGAGGGCTGGAGCACCTGCCCTACAAAGAGAGGCTGAGGGAGCTGGGCTTGTTCAGTCTGGAGAAGAGAAGGCTGCAGGGGGACCTCATTGCAGCCTTCCAGTACCTGAAGGGAGCTTATAAGCAGGAGGGGATTCAACTTTTTAAAAGGGTAGACAATGACAGGACAAGGGGGAATGGATTAAAACTAAAGGAAGGAAAGTTTAGATTAGATATTAGGGGGAAGTTTTTTACAGAAAGAGTGGTGAGGTGCTGGAACAGGCTGCCCAGAGAGGTAGTGCCCTGTCCCTGTAGGTGTTCAAGGCCAGGTTGGATGGGGCCCTGGGCAACCTTGTGTAGATCCAGGCCTGAGGTTGGTGGCCCTGCCTGTGGCAGGGGGGTTGGAGCTCTACGATCCTTGGGGTCCCTTCCAACTCATACCATTCTATGATTCTATGATTCTATGTGTGCTAAAACGAAGGCCCTTGGCCATTCCTCTGTGTGTCACAGTGCAGTAACTTTAGCATGCTTTCAAATGCTGCAACATGTAGCTGCTAATGTGAAATCTTAGGAAATTATTTTAATCTGCACTCTCTTGAAAGAAGGATTGTGTTCAAGTTTTTCTTATGCAAGATAATCCAGATATGTGAACAGAAGGGGAAAAGAACCCCACAAACCAAAACCTAGCACCACCAGTTACGTGTAGAGCAAAGGGAAGCAAGGAGTTGTCCTCAGTGTGACTCTGTGTCTAAAGCAAATAATTTTCTGAAAGCTGTGCCTTCCGCTTCTGGGAAACCTGTCAGTCTTTCTCTTGTGATGATGGTGAGCGTCAGCTATTTCATGGAAGCTAGTTGTTTTGAAATAAACCCTTGGTTTAGATAGAAAAAACCCATCAAGGCCTGATGGGAGGGCTTGAGCAAAGAAGACTATGTACACTGTAGCAGGTTTTCACTGTATCTGAGCTGATATCTGTGGAGACCCACTGCACGATTGTGTCTACTAACTGGTCTCTCTCTCCCTTGTCTAGACTTTGCACCCCCTTCTTAGCACTGGCTTGCAGGCCTGTCCACATGCTTTCCTGTAGGCTGTGCTTGATTTGTGACCTGGAACACAAGCCATCCTTTTTACTGTTGGTGTATGTGAGCATTTTATTGGTATGGTTCTGGTGAGACCAGAATTCTGAAGTGTGAGTGCTGAAGCCCAGGGAAGTCGGCATACCTTAAGCTGAAGGTTGCACAGAAAGGCAGCTGTGTCTTCTCTGTCGAGTACTTCGCAACGTAAACCATCCTTACCACTCTTCTTCACAAGGATGTTTGGGAGAGTTCAATTTCTTTGTTTGTGCCTTGCAGTGACTTCCAGTTTCCTTTTCTCTCTCTCTGCAGGGACAAATTTCTTTCAATTCCTCCTTGCGTGATCTGTCAGAAACTGTGGAAGTTTTGAGAGACAGCCTTGGAAAGCTTGTTAAAGAGGTAAGGAGTGCCTTCGTGCCGGAGAACACGTCGTCATCCATGGTTGCTGCCTTAGCCTGCAATCGAATACAGGAAGCACATGTCTCCACAGTGTAACTCAAAGTCAAAATCCCTGGCTTGTTTTGAAACTTCCTGCCATCCTGTAGCTGCTCTCCCTGTGTCAGCAGAGGTACTTTACAACGCCTTGGCACCACAGCAGTTCATCACATGCCTGGCTAAAAGTTGGGTCCTCCTGGGAGGAGCAGGATTTAATATGTGTTCTGTGGTGTTTGCCTTCTTGGTGGTGACACAGCTGTCAGGCTTGAAGTGCATCTGCTGCCTAGCAGTGCCTTGTAAACTGCACGTGAAGGTTTGCCTCCTTTGTGTTTTTTTCACTCGGTTGCCAGCCATGTCACACTCACTGCTGGAATCTACTGGTCTCGGGGTGCTGCAAGGGTATGGTATGCAGGATGTTGCGGCTGTCCTCATCAGCGTTAGTAGCTATAAGCTGCTGTTTGCTCTCGTGTAACTAGCTTTTTTGGGGCAGAGATTGTTTTCTGGCTCTTGTGGGACACACAGCATGATGGCATCACGACACCAGCCAAGAAAGGCTGCAGCAAAACATAAACAGCAATTTGTAGGGGCAAAGTGACATTATAGAGGCTGCAAGCATTTGGTTTGCAGGTGAAACGATGGATTAAGGAAAACGCCCTGCATGCCTGCCCTGAGTCAGAAGTCCAGAACCGTGTGTGTGCTGCGCCTTTGAGCCAGAAACTCATCTTGTTGCTTTGACTGGCTCTTTGAAGGCGAAAAACAGTCTCTCCCTGCCGCCGAAATCACAGCCATCTAAACTAAACAGTGCCTCCGCCGCCTCCTCCCTCTTCGCTACTCTTCCGTCTTTGCAGCAGAGCGAGGGCGCCGGCAGCCGTGACCGGCAGTAACCCCGCCGCGCACGCCCGGCGCGGGTCACTCCAGGTTAGCGGGCGCTCCGCTCCCGCGGAGGGCGGGCGGCAGCACCCTGCCAGCCCGCGCCGCCCGCCGTCCGCCCCGCCGCGGGCCCCGAGCCCCGCCGCCGCGTCCCGTTTGCGCCGAAATCCAGCGGATTCCGGGCTCGGCTTCAGATAAGACCGCGGCAGGGCTCTCGCAGCTAGCAGGGTGGGTGCCCTTCGGAGTTCGGTTATAGCTGTTTCCCGTTGCGTCACTTAAGCTTGCCTTCCCCGCCTTCCCCCTCTCCCCTCTCTTCTGGTCTGGGATAAAAATAATTGAAGCCATGTGATGTTCAGTTTGCTGATGTGGCCGAAAATGTCCTAGGGTAACGTGCCTTTTGCTTGGCAGCTGTTTTTGGGTAGGACTACCTTTTATTCTGCCCTATTGCTGTGCAAAACAAAGGCAGCTTTTTCCTCTGCCTGCAGTGCGAGGCTGCTCCAGATGGCTTGACCGAAAGTTACTTCTTGTTGTCTGGCAGGCTGATTTCTCTGCGAATAGGAGGGGCTTGCTCCCTTGTTTCGAAGGGCAGCAGCTTGAGGGGGTGGAGAGAGCTATTGTTTGTGCCACGTCTAGGAGCCTTTCTAGCAAGGAATTTTAATTAGAGAATGGTCTGAACAAAATATTTGTCTCTGAGTTTGGGGATTGATTGGCTCTGTGTCTCTGGGCTCTTTAAATCAACCTAGGAGGGCAGATTAAACACAAAGAGCTAGGGCAACTATTAAGAAAGGCTTAGAGAGACAGGTCCTACGTCTGGGAGAAGAAACAGCTCTGTAGCTCTTCACACGTGAGATACTTGCTTCCATGTGGTGTGAGCAGAGCCGCTCTGCATGTCGATTTTAAAGCTGCCGGTGCCAAAGATGAAACCAAGCTCCTTGCTGAAACTGCTTTAAAACCGCTGTAAAAATGTATTTGCTAATTTAGGCCCTTCCTCTGCAAGGTGGTTAACACCTCGTATTTACGGGAATGAGCCGCACTTCCTACTTGTTATGCACCCTTGCTCATGCTAGGGTGTTGATGATACTTTAACTAAAGCAGTTGACTTCTTGCCGAGGAAAACAATCAGCTGGTTTATCTAAGGTAGCAAAGGCTCCCCGAGGGGTCCCTTCAGTCCCAGCACTCAGACTGTCACACCTGAAATGCATCTGTGGCTTTTTGGGCCAAGAATCCTCATGAGCATATGCAACCAGCAGAAGCTGTTGCATGACAGTTTTTTCAATTCGTGTCCCATGATGCTAGTCTCTGTGTCAGTCACCCCGAACCTGTGGAGCCAGATTGAGTGGCACCAGGGCGCAGACAAAAGCAGTGGTGAGGAGATGGAAGTACCCTTGGAGCAGTCGCTCTGGGCACAGGTACTGAATCTCCAGGCTTTAGCTGTTCTCAGTGTCATGTGTTTTCAGGCAGCTAAAAATAGAGGCTCCTTGTGTATGTGACACATAGTGGTTGTTGTTTAGCATTGGGAATTTTTGTCCAGATGCTGGCACACCTAAAGCATGTGCAGTGCTACACTACAGATGAATACGCAGTGTCAGGTTGGCCTCCCAGTAAAAGGCTGGGGACCCTGGGAATGGCCTCCTTGGGTGAAGTTGGATTGAATTGTTCCAGCACACCCACTGCTTTCTGTGTTGTTGTTGGCTGGCTTTGCCAGCTGTCCTAGACTTTGAGTATCTCTGTTTTATTTAAACAGAGGTGACAAAACCAATACACAGTGAGCAAAACTGGCAGATGGTCTTTGACTGGCTCTCTTATTGTCTCTGAAAAGAGGGTGGTTTGGCCACAGCGCCTGAAGTTGTTTCTGAGATGCAGTTGATGAGCACTTACAAATAGGTGTCTCAGCAGCTCCGCCTGCCCTTATTAGTGCATGTTGCTGTTCTGGGCAGCACAGCAAGAACATGCAAGTTAATGTAACCTGATGTTTCAGTGGCAGTCAAGAAATCGGATTAAATGCGAGAAAAGATGTAAAAAGGGATAGAGAACCAGCTGTAAGGTGTTACTATGACACTATGTAAAACTGTTGATTGTCTTTCTGTTCCAAATGCCTTCATCTCAGGAAAAGAGACCCTGAAAAAAAGTTGGGAGAAGTGTAGTTGTGACATTTAGAAGTGGAATGGCTTTCACACAAGGAACAAGGGAGTAGGTTGGGACTTGTCAGCTGGGAAAAGAGGCGAGTTGGATGTGACAGAGATCAATAGGGTTGAGTGGCCCAGAAAAAGAGGTAGGGATCAAATGTTCACTGTCTCTTCCAGTGGAAAAAAAGCTTGGCACCACATGGAGCTAACCATACCTAAGTCAAGGAGAAGATGAGGTTCTTTACAGCGATGTGTGGGATGTTAAATACTTGCAGATGCTCAAAACTCAAGGAGTTTACCATGGAAGAAATTAATTGAGAGTTAGGAAACAGAAGTCCCCCAAGCTGAAAATAAATGGAAGCTGGAAGGTTACTTGGGGGAAGTGTCCCACCTTTTTGCCCTTGCCATTCCTTTTCCTAACATCCACCTATTGTCACCATCACAGAGGTTACTGAAATAAACAGATGTATGGAATATCCCTCCTGATGGTCTTAGATCTCCAGACAGTAAGTCTGAGAGCAGTGCTTGAGTGCAGCATGAAAGCAGTGCTCATGGAGCAGCATTGTTTTTTCTGTTGTGGAGAGCTTGGCCATGCCTCAGAGTATGATGTCGTTAATGCAGTGAGTGTCTCAGGCTGCGCGGATGGTGATCTTGTTCATGACACATTGTGGCTAGATGCTTATGCTAGATAAATGAGAATGGAGGTACCCACTGACCTGGCCAGTTGTGCAGTCACCTTGAGCCTCATGTCAGGCCCTAGGCTGCAGCTAGGGTTGTTTTCAAGGGTTTTTTGGGTATGCTGTTGGCAGTGGGGGGCAGGGACATAGGGAGAAGCCGGGGCAGGGACAAGCCCTACCAACCTAGGAGGTCAAACTAGCTGCCTGGTAAAATCTGTGGAAGCTTGCTGACCTCGGTGGAATTGTGCCAGGTGACCCTGCCAGGCCTGCAGCTACTCCAGGCTGTGTCCCATGAGCTGCACGTGCTTTGTGTTGTTCCTTAGTCACTGTTCTGACCGGCTGGACCCCTGCACTCCACCCAGATTGAGAGTGCTTCACTGAATGTGAGCTGTTGTGCAAACCATAGGAGAAGTGGCTTCCATGTGAGGGGGCAAGGAGGGCAGGAACCACCCACAGCACTGGAGGAGAAAACTTCAGAGAGCTTAGCAATGGCATGTTCCTTGTGCATGCAGAGAAGACACTTCCATGTATGATCTCCCACTGTGGGGAGTGGAAATGTGTTTTCCTGGTCTTTACTGTTGATATTTTGTTCAAGGGGATTATCATCAGTTCAAAACCAGATATGTGATTTGAAGGAGAGTAGTGAGATCTCCTTTTGCTAATCCTGTTCGTATCCCTGCTTCCCCTCTCTTCTTCCAACTTCCTCTCCAGTTGCTGAGCATGAAGAGCTGGAGCGACATGAGGCAAGAGGTGATGTTCCTGACCAACGTGAATGCCTCAAACTCCTCTACACAGATCTACCAGGCTGTGTCGCGCATTGTGTGTGGCCATCCTGAAGGTGGTGGGCTCAAAATTAAATCCCTCAACTGGTATGAGGATAACAATTACAAAGCACTGTTTGGAGGCAACAACACTGAAGATGATGTTGCTAACTTCTATGATAACTCCACAAGTAAGTGAAACCCTGGCATGGCCTGAGGTCTTACCTACTTTGTGGTTGTCATCACTTGTGTTTTTTGAACTTCCACAGATGACAGTGGGTGGTCCTGAGAGACAGCACACATTCTGTCTGTTTCAGAAATGCTTGCCCATGCTGCCTCCTGTACATGCCCTTAAGGCCAGTAAGAGGGTATCAATTCCCAGGGACCTTGTGTAAGAGTCAACAGAAGGCTGTTCAATGGGCCTTCAGGGAGAGAGGGAGCACAGTCAAATGAAGTCTTTGGAAATCTGGCCTTTTCTGGAAAAATTTAGCTTCTCCCATGCAGCAGGGTTAGAGTGGTGCCAAGCTAGCCAATGCTGAAGGCTACCTGGGTGCTCCATGTTTGCTGAACAGACCGTGGAGCTTTGGGCTGAAGGGGCTTTCTGTGGAGCTTTGCAGTAGAGAAAGGTTTTTGTTTTCTGACAAATGCTGTGCTTTAAACAGCTGTTACTGTCCTTAAAGCCCACACAAGTGGGACATACGCCTTCTGCAGTTGTCACTGTGCTGTTCAGCCACTCACCCTTGTCTTCTCCTCAGCACCCTACTGCAATGAGCTGATGAAGAACCTGGAATCCAGCCCGCTTTCCAGGATTATCTGGAGGGCTTTGAAACCCTTGCTGATTGGGAAGATCTTGTACACTCCAGACACACCAGCCATAAGAAAAGTCATGACTGAGGTAACTCTAGCTCTATCCTCTGCTATATACGGTGAGGTATGTCCTCTGGCTGTGCAGCTTAGCTACTCTGTGTTAAATTGAGCCCGAACACAAGCCTAGAAAGGATTACCTGCAAAGTACAGCCTCTCTAGTCTCTCACCTCCCATGCACTTGTTATTGAAGGCTCAAGGGGAAAAGGCTAGGCTGAACATTTTCTAGACTTAGCTGGAAGCTTTCCTGGTGGTGCCTTTTGATTATCCACAGGCTTTGCATCTCTGATGTGGGATGTGGGAGTGGGGAAGACCTTGATAAGTATTCAGGTGTCCTTCCTCACCTCCACTTAAGGCTGGTCAGCGGTTCCTGAATCATTTCCGATCGTGGTTTACCTAATGTGCTCTCTTAAATTCCCCAAGCTCCCTCAGCAAGACTCTTCTAGTATGTGGGGAGGGGCTGACTCTGCATGCCCTTCATCTCCAAGGCAGAGTCAGTCTCCAAGCTTTGAAAGGCAGTGCTCAGCCACAGACATCCATGCTCCCCGTTGTTGTTTTCTTTTCAAGTGCACTTTCCCTACTCTGGTCCTTGCAGAAGCCGAGCTTCTGTTTGATTATAAGCAACACTCAGTACTTCGCTTGACAGGTCAATGCACCCTCTCAGCCTGCAGTGGATTTTTGCCAGCCTTTGGAAATAACCTTCCTCTCCTCTTTGCCGACAGGTGAACAGGACGTTCCAGGAGCTGGGTGTGTTTCGTGACCTCGGGGGGATGTGGGAGGAGATAAGCCCGAAGATTTGGACGTTTATGGAAAGTAGTCAGGAAATGGATCTCATTCGGGTCAGTATGTTGTCCTTGCCTGAACCACCACTGTCATCTTCTGTAATAAGTGATGAAATATTTATTTGAGATGGTGCTTCAGTGTTGAGCTGGACAGATAAATAGTATGGATGGGACCCTTTCTTGAAACATGTTGTGATTGTACCAATCTTGCATTATGCTTGGCATTCTTCCTTCATCTAACAACCTCCTGCAAACACCTGTTTCTAGCCTGCCTCTGTGGGGAAATGGGCTTTTTCTTACACAGCGTTGTCCTAATGTGGTATGAACATCTGTCATGGGGTATGTTTGTAAACTGGGGACCTGTGGGATTGGTTGCATGTTCAGCTCCCTAGCGGTAATCTGGCAGAAGTCTTGTAAAAACTTCAAATCAAGTTGGATGATATGCTTAATGTAGTAATATTTGGCTGCTCATGGGAGAAGAGCAAACATCCCACAGCTGATCGCTGCGTAAAGTGCTATACATACTAGACCATGAAGAAGAGGCTGAGTCTTGTTTTGGATTTGAAATGCTTTCTGCTAGCCTGCTGGCCCTCTGGAACATTGTGACATGTGTCAGACCTTCATTACTGGGGCATTATCTGCTTAAGAGGCTTAGTTTGCTGTTGCTTCCCTGAGGTGCAACTCTGAGGGGCAGATCTTTGTGCTCCATGCTGATGTCTTTGGAAGCACAGTGATGTAAAACTGGGATGGCACAGCTTTTCCTGCTCTCTCTGCAAGACAGCTGTTTGGCTGTCAGTGCAACTGTTACACAGTGACTTCCCCAGGTCTTAAGCCTTTGAGTTCATTGTTTACTCCAATGTAAGGCTGAGCTGAATAGTCTCTGACCTGCCCTGTTGCTCTTTCCCATCAACATGACATCTGAGAGGGTCAGAGACATAATTTTATTGCTCCCGTGCCTCTGTTGGCTTTATGAAATGCTGTAGTTGTTGGCATCAGAGACATGAGAATTTGGGCCACCAACTGTAAATGGAAACATTTGATGCAGAGAGTGCAGACAGAAGGTTGTGGTGTATTAGTTTGCAGTCATGACCTTTGAAAGGTGAATGTTGCTGCATGTTTTATTTTTTATTTATTTTTATTTTTAATGAGTCTTAGGCTTGGTAGCTAATTCTTCATCGTCCCAGCAGTCTGGTCTCCTCCTCTGTAGTGTTACAGTAGAATCATAGAGTGCTTTGGGTTGGAAGTGCCCTGAAAAACCATCTAGTTCCAACCCCTCTGCCATGGGCAGGGACACCTTCACTAGACCAGGTTGCCCAAAGCCCCATCCAGCCTGACCTTGAGCACTGCCAGGGACAGGACATCCACAGCTTCTCTGGGCAGCCTGTGCCAGTGCCTCACCACCCTCACAGTGAAGAATTTCTTGAAAACATCTAATCTAAACCTGCCCTCTTTCAGTTTGAAGCCATTGCCCCATGTCCTATCACTTCGCTCCCTGATGAGCAGTCCCTCTCCCACTTCCCTGTAGGGTGTTCATTTGTTGTCACTTCTTGCAGTTCACCAGAGCAGGGGTCCTTCACTGTCAGTGCCTGGACAGCTCCTAGGCAGCATCCCATTCAGTTTGGAGGCGCAGCACGGATCTCTGGTACATGAATAGGCTGAAACAGAGTTGCCTGTTTCTAGCCGCTTTCATGAGGGAGGTCAGTCCTTCACTGCTAGCTGCTGTGCTGCTGGGTGACCCATCATCACCTCCCAACTTTCTGGGTTGTGCAATCTGTTTGGCATATTGTTTCCTGCTAAAGGAGAGGAAAGTGCTTTGCTTGCCCATCTCTGGCACTTCCAGCTTGCTGCTAGTGCAGCTGCTAACTTCAGAGAGGACAACATGTGCCTCTGGAGTTAAGAAGCTTTAATGTTGCCTCTGAGCATGATGAGCCTGAGCCTGTTGCCACAGGCACAAGCCAGCCTTAGGAGGAGACCAAATGTGAAGAGAGCACAGTGCACTCAATCCCTGTTTGCTCAGATTTCCCTTCCACATTTTCTCCTTTGTCAGCTTGGCCTGTTCTGTGTTCCAGTTTCGTGATGCTGTTTCAATGACTCTGTGACCCACTACTTTCTGGTAACAGACAGAGCATGGGGAAGCGCTGCACCTCTCTGCTTCATTCTTTGTTCTGGCAGAAAATCCATTTCCTGTTTTTATTGGTTAGGATTTTTACAGTTTTCTTTCTTGTGCAGGGCTATTTTTTTTCCGTCTCCCCCACAAGGGCCCAACCAGGCCTTTCACAATTCATGCTCCCCTCATGCCTGCCCTTCTATTGTCTGCCCAGAGGACTGGTTTCTGCTTTTAAATGCTTCTACCTGGAGTGCGCTTGCGTGGGGCACTGTGTATTGTGTTGAGGAGCAATACCCTGTCCTCACAAAGCTAGCTGTTGAACCAGGTGGCTTAAAATAAAGACACACTGTCCCAGTTAGGAGAACCGAGAGGCTGGAGCAGCCCTGATGATGTAAGAAAGGCCGTGAGGCTTCTGGTGCTGGTGCCTCTGCACATCGCTGTGCCAGCGCAGCTTCCAGCCGTGCCACCGCCCCTCTCCATCGCGGCCGGGAGCGGAGGTTTGTTCAGGGAGGTGAGCAGAGGTTGACAACCATCACCAGCCCAGCTGCGTTTCTCCTCCTCGCCCTGTGCCGCCGGCACAAGGCCCGGTTTGCATGCAGAGCTGTGCCTGGCTCTCTGCTGCCCTCTTCTTGGTAACGGGTGACAGGGCACGGCGGCAGCCGGCCTGCAGACACCCACCCCGTCGTGTAGCTAGCTGTACGTGGATCAGCATCCTTCGCGATGGGAGGGTGTGAGGAGGGACCCCACCATACTGACCACTTCACTCTGGCAGAGTGCATCTCTCTGCACCTTCACAGAATCACAGAATCGTAGGGGTTGGAAGGGACCTCCAGAGATCATTGAGTCCAACCCCCTTCCCCTGCCAGAGCAGGTTCCCTAGGACAGGTCACACAGTTCAGATGGGTCTTGAATATCTCCAGAGAAGGAGACTCCACAACCTCCCTGGGAAGCCTGTCCCAGTGTCACCCTCACCATGAAAAAGTTTTTCTGCATATTGGTGTGGAACTTTCTGTGCTCCAATTTGAGGCCATTGCCCCTTGTCCTGTCTCCACAGACCACTGAAGAGAGGCTGGCCATTTCCCCGTGTCCCACACTTCAGATATTTATAAACACTGATCAGATTCCCTCTCAGTCTTCTTTCTAAAGAATGAATAGCCCCAGTTCATTCAGCCTTTAAAACCTTCTTAAAAGATGTTTTCCCCAGTAGTACTCATTTTTGTGATGAGAGAGGAGACGTAACATTAGTTCTCAATAACTTTCTCCTTTGAAAACAAAATATCTGCAGACGCTACTGAAAGGCAAAGCTCTCTGGGACCTGCACCTGCCAGCTTCCAACTGGACAGTGGAGGATGTTGCCCATTTCCTGTCAAACCGTCCAGAAGACTTTGAGACAGCAAATGACTCGGTGTATACCTGGATGGATGCCTTCAATGAGACAGACCGGGCTATCCAGACCATCTCCCGCTTCATGGAGGTGAGATCCTGCTAGTGTGGGCAAGGAGCTGGGGGAGGGCAGCAGCTTGAATCTCCATGTGTGCAGTGGGGTGTTCCCAGGAGGGGATGTTCCTCAATCTATGTTCAGTAAACAGCCAGGCTTTAGTAGGGCTGAGTGCATAGTGTGTTAGAAAATACCTTTTGGTCAAATGCCTAAATACAGATGTAGGAACCTAACTGTAGGCCTTGCTCTTGAAGCTCTTTCTTTGGCCATTGCCTGTGGCTTTTAAGAAAAGGAGGCTGAGGGGAGACCATATTGCTCTCTACAACTGCCTGCAAGGAGGGTGTAGAGAGGCGGGGGGTCAGTCTCTTCTCTCAGGTAACAAGTGATAGGATGAAAGGAAATGCTTTCAGGTTGCACCAGGGGAGATTCAGGTTCCATATCAGGAAGAATTCCTTTACTGAAAGGGTAGACAAGTACTGGAACAGGCTGCCATGGGGTCACCATCCCTGGAGGGATTTAAAAGGGGTGTAGATGTTGTGCTTGAGGACATGATCTAGAGGTGGACTAGGCAGGGTTGGGCTGTGGTTGGAGTCAATGATCGTAAAGGCCTCTTCCAGCCTAAGTGATTCTATGATTGCAGTCTGAGGCTTTAGCAGGGGACTGCGGGGAAGCTAAGCAGGAGCTTTAAGTCAAGGAAGATCTAGTGAATAATGAAATTTGCTCTACTTGTTACTTGGCCATCTTGGCAGATGGGCAGAAACAGAAACAGACCTTAGCCTGCCAGGGAACTTCGTGCTCCAGTGATTTTTAGAAGCTTTCAATCAGACACAGTTTATTGGTAAGAAAAGAAATAGGACCATCTATGGAAATTGATGATTGTATGAGGTCCTGTATCTAGTATTGCAGTGCTACCTAATCTCTTGTCCAGAAAATAGCTCTGCTGGGGTTATTTCTCAGTGGTATATGTTTGACTGGCAAGTGACCATCAAGTAGGAAAAAAATGACATCTCTAAAAACTTGTCTGGGCTACCATGAACCATTGCAAAGTAGTCCAGTGCTGCAGCCTTTTCTTGGGCATAGCATTGCAGAGTTCTTTTTAATTCCTCCCTCGGGTTTGGTAACTTGTACCATAAATGCTTTTAAATCTGTCCATGTCTAGTGTGTCAACTTGGACAAACTGGAGCCTGTGGCCACAGAAGTCCGTCTCATAAACAAGTCATTGGAGCTTCTGGATGAAAGAAGGTTCTGGGCTGGCATAGTCTTCACTGAAATAGCTCCTAACAGCATAGAGCTCCCTCAACATGTGAAATACAAGATACGTATGGACATTGATAATGTGGAAAGAACCAACAAGATCAAGGATGGGTCAGTCTTATACCAGCTTATGAGCAGTGTTTTATGGAGGGTGCAGTGATGAGGATTTCTAATGGAAAGATCTTGTTCCCTTGGTGCAGGTACTGGGATCCTGGTCCCCGTGCTGATCCCTTTGAGGACATGCGCTATGTTTGGGGAGGCTTTGCCTACCTTCAGGATGTGGTGGAACAGGCTATCATCAGGGTGCAAACAGGCACAGAGAAAAAGACTGGAGTCTATGTGCAGCAGATGCCCTATCCGTGTTACGTGGATGACATGTATGTATGCTGTCTGCTTTGACAGCTCCCAGGAGTGTTGTGTCTTGGGAAGCATGGGGTCTTGTTGCTCCTCAGACATGGTTTATGTCCCTAGTATCAGTGAAAAAGCAATCTCCTTAGTGCTTCTAATCCTTGGAATTAGGGTACCTGCATGGAGGTTTTAGAAAATCTAATGACTTGTGGAGTCCTTCCCAGGAGGACTGTCTGAACCGGAGTTTCTTACAGAGTGCATCTCTGAGATGTGCCTGTATCCCTAAACTCAATACAGGCAAAAATAGCACTGGGGAAAAAAGGAGAGACTTGGGTGTGGGAGAAGGGAAAGAGGACACCTGAGAGCAGTCCCCAGGAAAGGGAGGTCTCCATACCTGATTTTCCTCTAAGCAACAGTTGCAACTCCAGCTGTCACTCCAGGCTGGTGATGTGCTCTAGACCCATCAGTCTGACCTCATGGTGGGACAGTGATACAGTGTCATGCTGTGCACACTGGTTGCTTTGTGCAGTGAAGCTGTAGCATACCCATCGTCATGCTCTGCTAGCCCTTGAATGGTACCTGAAGTGTTACTGATGTTTCTTACTCTGTTCTTCTGGCTTCTTTCTTCCTCCTCCTCAGATTTCTTCGTGTCATGAGCCGCTCCATGCCTCTTTTCATGACTCTAGCCTGGATCTACTCAGTTGCTGTGATAATTAAGGGCATTGTATATGAGAAGGAAGCTCGGCTGAAGGAGACAATGCGGATTATGGGACTTGACAATGGCATTCTTTGGCTAAGCTGGTTCATTAGCAGCCTCATCCCTCTCCTGATGAGTGCTGGCCTGCTGGTTCTCATCCTTAAGGTGAGTTGACTGGTTTAGTCTGAGGCTGTGTCAGAATCTAGAGCCTTGAGAGCCTGCTAAGTAGTGGTCTGTGCTAGCACACTGGGGAAGAGTTAGTGAATGTGGGTTGACCAGCAGCAATTTGAGAACAGAGTTTTGAGGCTGAGTAGCTAAAAACTGCTGGAGGGGTTGTAGTAGATTTACTGCTCTTGAAAAAGTGCCACTGGTACTTCCCCACTTCTGGGAAGGTGGTTGTGCAAATTGCAGCAAACCCAGCCTCCCCTGAGCTCTGCAGGCCTGCTTGTACTAGGGCTACCTTGGAGATCCCTTTCAAAGACTGATGCACATGTTGTTTTCCTGCCAGATGGGGAATCTGCTGCCTTACAGCGACCCTAGTGTGGTGTTTGTTTTCCTCTCGATCTTCGGTGTTGTGACCATCCTCCAGTGCTTCCTCATCAGCACCGTGTTCTCCAGGGCCAACCTGGCAGCTGCCTGTGGGGGCATTGTCTATTTCACTCTGTACCTGCCTTATGTGCTGTGTGTTGCCTGGCAGGACCATATCAGCTTCTCACTCAAGATCTTTGCGGTGAGTCTCAAGGGAACTGTCCTGCGTACTGTGCCTCCACCAGTATGGGACTCAGCACTGTCTAGCTAAACACTGATTACGAAGGGTGGAGGTGGCAATGGGATGACAGTGTTCCAGTCTAAGAGGTTATTTGGTCTGTGCTTGGCAAAGAGGTTGACTGAACCTGCTAAGGGGCTGCTTGGGAGGGTTTTATTTGATTTGGTAGTAGAAGTAATTCAGTCAGACTAAGCTGCCTTGATCTCTATAAGCTGTGATGCTGTACCACCAGATATAGGGGCTGAAGTAAGCGTCTGCCTTCTCGCTGCCCAGCACTTTTTACTTGTCTGAAGAGAGTGGCTTTTAGTGATCTCTTCACTCATAAATGGCAAGGGAAAGAAAATAAGGAAAGAAACAATTCTGGGTGGTCATCCAGCAGAGACTTCAGGCCTTGCTTGTTCGAACCGAGGCCGAGTCAGCTGTTCCATCTGCAAATAAAGCCATGCTCCTTGGAGCTTTGACTTTTCCTGTAAGACTTCTGGACCAAGTCCTTTAGCTTTGTGCTAGAGCTGAGTTGCCCAGTTGCAGAGTAGTTGTAAAAAACTGAATGCATGTTCATGCCTCCTATTTGCAGAGCCTGCTGTCTCCAGTAGCCTTTGGCTTTGGTTGTGAGTACTTTGCACTGTTTGAGGAGCAGGGAGTCGGTGTTCAGTGGGACAACTTCTTTGAGAGCCCATTGGAAGAAGATGGCTTTAGCATCACAACGTCTGCTGTCATGATGTTGTTCGACACCTTCCTATATGGGGTCATGACCTGGTACATTGAATCCGTCTTCCCAGGTGAGGCCTGCTTCTGAGGGGTGATCGTGTCTTCACACTTTTAAATTGATGCTCTCACACTACTTTTTTGCCAAGGTGCAAATTTGACCCATTTTTAAGCAGAGCTGCTTAAAGATCATGGAGGAAAACCACAGATCAGCATCACAGTAAGGCTGCTGCTGCTAATAGCAATGTCTGTTGCCCAGCACACAAGCTGCCCCCCATTGTGGCAATGGCTGAGCTAGTCCCAGAAGCTTTGCTGCACTTCAGCCTTCTCTGAACTGCTCAGTCTACAGACCCCGCTGCAGCGTAGGAGTCAAGAATATCAGCACAGCATGTGGCTGTTTAGCACCTTTCAGCACAAGGCTTTTAACCCTAATGTGAGACCTGGGAAAGGAGATGTGTCTTACCCCTGAAGCCTGGCGGGACCTTCATCATGAAACATCTATTCTTAGTCCTGCCTAACCTAGAGTCTTACTGGAGGTGCAGTACTTCCCTTCTCATCCTGAAAGCTAATATATGAAAAGGGATGGATGCAGCCAGGCTCACATAATGCTTTTCTCTTTAGGCCAGTACGGCATTCCCAGGCCCTGGTACTTTCCTTTCACAAAGTCCTACTGGTTTGGCGAGGAACCACAGGACAGACAGCACTCTCATTCTGACCAGAAGGGACCTTCAGAAGGTACGTGTGGGACACAGAGCCTTTCTGCAGTGAAGTGTTAGGATCGGCCTTTTGGAAAGGAGAGTCCTAGGGCAGCAGAACTGGCATAGCTAAGGTGAAATTAGTCATCCCTTCATCACAGCTTGGGTATATCCAAATAAACATAAGGTACTTTGTCCACTTGAGTGCAGGTGGGATACTCCAGCCTCATGAAGTTAGCAGTTCCTTCCATTTTTGCCAACCGCGCTGACACTGGAGATACCCAACTCCTTGATGAGCCCAATAGAGAGAAAAGAGCTAAAGTACTACTTCTGTGTGAGGTTTCTGTCCCTGAGGAAGAAACGTGGCCAGTTCTTATAGCTCATTTCTCCTTGCATCTCCATGGATTTGGGGGAATGTTATGTTTGTTAAAACTCCCACATGGTTGCTGTTAAAACTTCTGCTTTGCTCTGTGTTTTTCCAGTCTGCAAGGAGGAAGAACCTATGCATCTGAGCCTTGGTGTTTCCATCCAGAACCTGGTTAAGGTTTATCGTGATGGCAAGAAAGTTGCTGTAGATGGTCTCACACTGAACTTCTATGAAGGACAAATCACCTCCTTCCTGGGTCACAACGGAGCAGGGAAAACCACTACCATGTAAGAACAAAATAATGTTTTAAGACAGTGGGAGAAGCGACTCTGAATACTGTGTTTTCTGCCAGTGTGGTAGAGGGGGCTGTACAACTGCAACCTACAAGCCAGTGCAGGCTAAAACTGGAGGTAGTTCAAGTTGAGACTGTGCTGAATGAACCTGCTGGCAGCATTTTTTAGAAATGCCATTTGTGACTCTGACTTAACCAGTATAAGGAAAGAAGTTGGGACTGAAAGGATGAGAAGCTTTTAGAGGGAAAAATCATTTCCTTCAAGCAGTCATGTGGGTGTGCTCTGATCACTGTTAAAACCATTAAAGCTGTTACATGTTTTGGGGTTGGATTTTTTATTGTTTTTAATCCATTAGTGAGATGTTTCCAAGACTACTTTTCTGATATGGGAGTTTCCCAGAGTTTCTACCCACTCTTCATTCATCCTGACCAGTGGCAGCCTACTTCCTGGTGTTGGAGCTTGCTTATCTGTTGTGTTTGTCCTTCAGGTCCATCTTGACTGGCTTGTTCCCTCCAACCTCGGGTACAGCCTTCATACTGGGCAAAGATATCCGCTCTGAGCTCAGCACCATCAGGCAGAACCTGGGTGTCTGTCCGCAACATAACGTGCTGTTTGACCTGTAAGTAGCATCAGTGAGATGCAGGGCTGCTGTTATCCAATAGACATATGGGTTGTTCAGGAGATGGTAGCGTGCTTTCAGCTGGGACAGTCCTGTACTTACCTGTGGGCACGGTGTGAGACAGTGGGGTGGACATTCCGTTTCCTAGCGTGTTTGTACACATCTGTGAGTTGTCAGCACTAGCCTACACTCTCATCTTTTGCCTCTCTTTTGAAAGAAATCTACACCATTACACTTAACAAGGCCAAACGTTTCCCCAGTTCCAATTGGTCTGGGATGTTTGGGGTACTCTGTCAAGCACCCTTACAGGAGGATTATTTACATTGGTGCTGAAAATCCATACTCTGAAATCAGGCCCAAGCTAAGCACACCTCATTTGTAGCTCCTTCCTGAAACCTTGACCTTAAAAGGTATTTTCCCAAGCAAGCATACATGCTTGCTGTAATGCTAATCCAAGGGATGAATCCCAGCATGGTGCTGTCTGCTGTGCCTGAGCCTGTTCTGTTCCCTAGGCTGACTGTGGAGGAGCACATCTGGTTCTATGCTCGGCTCAAAGGGCTGCCGGAAAAGAAGGTGAAAGAGGAGATGGAGCAGATGGCAATGGATGTCGGTTTGCCTCACAAACTGAAAGCTAGGACAAGCAAACTGTCTGGTAGGTTCAGCTGCTTTGATGTTCACAGCTGCTCCCTCAATCCCAGAAAGACACTGTTGGGTTTCACAGAGGCTGCATCACGGACCTCGGTTGCATCCTACAGTTAGTTGTAGACTACTGCACAGTTAAGCACTTAAGGAATTCCATTATTTATTAAGTACCTTATCAGTATACCTTAGTAAACTTAACTTACACTATTTTATGCTATCTAATGACCATAACAAGTCACTCACTTTCTCTGAGCATTTTGTACTTGTTCCCATCACGACACAGCCCAGCTGCATGTGATATATATTCTCCAAATGCTCACTAATGTTTGGATCATATGGGTTTAGATGAGAGTGGCTCAGACCATAATCTCCAAGTTCCTGCTCTTTGTGAACCATATGTGTGTTTCTTATGCTGACTTCCACTTCTTCACTGGTATCCTAGAGTGACCTTCCTCTTTATTTAGTTGAGGGACCAAGACTTCTTTGTTCCTGACTGAGCTACCAGCACAGACTGCACATTTGACCTTGGGAAGAGAGAGCAGATGGCCCCAGCTTGGCCTCAGTCTTGAAGATTACAATATAATTCCTTGCTGCTGCTGCCTCTGACACACTTCTACATGAGGTGTATTTATTGGGGACCTATTCCTATAGCTCAGGCTCTGGAGACCTGTGCTCCAGATCCTTAATTATGGTTAGGCCTTTAAGCTGGCAACTAGCTACTCTTGATTTTGAGATAGCACGATTCACTTATGGATGGGCTTGCAAGGTGTGGTTTCCTGCAATAGGAGGAAAGTTGGACTACAGTGAGGGAAGACCATTCAGTTGAATTACCCCCTGTCCTGAAGGTGATGGGACGCTGAAGGCATGGAACAGTAGCAGTGCTTGGTCTTCTCAGTATGCAATTCTGCTTTTTCTTGGAGAGCTGATTATCCACTGTGCCGCAGCTACTGCTGTTCCCTACATCTCTGCCTCAGGCTGAACACCTCTTTCTTGTGCTTGTCAGGTGGCATGCAGAGGAAGCTCTCAGTTGCCTTAGCCTTTGTTGGGGGCTCCAAAGTTGTCATTCTGGATGAGCCTACAGCTGGGGTAGATCCTTATTCTCGCAGAGGGATATGGGAATTGCTCCTGAAGTATCGGCAAGGTATGTGGTCTTTTTCTCTACTTGTAACAAATGTGCCATGAAAAGCAAAAGAAAAATCAGATTCGTGACTGTTCCCAAAATAGTTACATGTCTTTGCAAATCTTTTGTTGTCTGCAGTGAGGAAGGAACAAAGAACATGCAGGATGAGGATGTTCTGATCTCTCCTCTGTCCTCCTTTCTCATCCTATTCATGCCAGAGCTCATGAACAAAGTTCCTCACTGGGTTGTGGGAGCACTTAAAGTCAGAAATTCACTTCCAGCATGCAGCCGTGCCCTGTTCTGCTCTGTGCAGCCAGTCTTGCTGACATGAAATTAACCTGCCTTTCTTAAGCATGACAGGAGCCTGTGGAGAGTGGGGAAAGTAAACCCACAGCAACAGTTGTGAATATTTTCCGTACTGCTAGCCTTGTTCAAAGGAGCCTGGACTTGTGGCACCAACCTCTCATCCAGCTGCATGGCAAGATCCAGACAATTATGGCTTTGGCTTGGGAAATTGATACGGTTGACTTACCAGCAGTGGCTTTCCTTTCTTTCTTTCAGGCCGCACCATCATTCTGTCCACGCACCACATGGATGAGGCAGACATTCTGGGGGACCGGATTGCCATCATTTCTCATGGCAAGCTCTGTTGTGTTGGCTCTTCTCTATTCCTGAAGAACCAGCTGGGAACAGGCTACTACTTGACCCTAGTCAAGAAGGATGTGGATTCTTCTCTCAGCTCCTGCCGAAACAGCAGCAGCACAGTGTCCTATCTGAAAAAGGTACAGCTGACCCTTCTTGTTTGTACTCCTCCTTCTTTCATGAAATTATAGGTTTATAGGAAGCAGCAGCTAAGATTTTGGTTGGTAGAATATCTTACTCTTCAAAAGTAGCATTACTTGCTTTTGTTGTTATTATGCCAGATTGTCTGGTTAAACTGTTGCATGGGACTTAAATCAGTGTAGTTGATTTCAGTGCCACTGGTCCAAAGCACATTGGAGAGATACAGAACATATGAAGCTCATCCTAGTTGTATTTCTTCCCTTTGCAGTGGTAGGTCACCATTACTTTGTGACTCCTCTGTGGAGTATTTCTCATGTTGCAGTATCTGGTTGGAGTTACCTAGAGTGTAGCATCTGTTGGGTCCCTTTTTGGTTAGACAGCAGAAAACAATGGTTGTCTTCTCTTTTGTGACCAGGATGACAGTGTCTCCCAGAGCAGCTCTGATGCTGGCCTTGGCAGTGACCATGAAAGTGACACGCTGACAATAGGTGAGACTTGGAAAAGAATGTAAGATTCCATCCCAGTGCTGACACTGCCCTATCTTTGACCCTGGACAACTGCCTTAACCTTATCCCTCTTGTGTAGCTGCAGTCTTGTGACAATTACTAAATTCACAGACGTCATATTTTTAAATCCATAAATATTAGAACAGTTTTCTGTAGAGAGCTCTTTTGGGTTCAAGCTGTTCTGAGATTTAATAACCAAAGATTGTACAGTTGCTAAGCCTGTTAGCAGTATGTAATGTTTGCTGGTGAACTTACATGAATGACATGCAGGGCTGCCAGTAGCATGCATAATCTCTCCCAAAGTCTGAAAATAAGAAGAATAGCCAGGCTTGGGTCCAAGCCTCTGTTAAATGTAAAAAGAAACCAGATTTTCCATGGAAATTAGCTGCTTTCCAAAGATGTCCCATTTTCCCTCCTTTCCTTTAGGCAAGGTTTTTCAGGCTGAGCTCTTTCCACACAATGAGCAGTAACAACAGAACATCTTTTCCTTTTGGTTCTTCTAGATGTCTCTGCAATTTCAAATCTCATTACAAAACATGTTCCCGAGGCCAGGCTGGTGGAGGACATTGGCCATGAATTAACCTATGTCTTACCATACAAGGCTGCTAAAGAAGGAGCTTTTGTGGAGCTGTTCCATGAAATTGATGACCGCCTCTCTGATCTTGGCATTTCCAGCTATGGGATCTCTGAAACCACCCTGGAGGAGGTGAGTGAGCTGCAGTCTGATTCTCTTTTGACTTAAACTATGCAAGATGAATCGTGGCAGAAATGAACAAAATGGAGTCTTGTGTCTTCCTGTAAATATTTATTGTGGACTGGGCAGCCTTGCATTCCTCTCATCAATGGATTGTCGTCTTTCCTGTTTAAGCATGTGCTTGTGGTGTGTATTAAAAAATGAAATGTAGTGCAAGCAAGCGCAGTCAGGTCCTTTGTACTCAGTTGCTCAGATACCCTGTGAAGGTTGGGCCGCAGTTTGGCTTCTAATGACTGTATAAATGCCTTGAAAGGTATTTTTAGGGATGCTTTGTGCTGCACTTAACTTGAAAACATACATTTCAGTACTGGAGACTGTACTTTACAGAAACCACTTAGACATATGCCCTTGTCAGGAATGTTTTTAGCTTTTGTTCCTTGTGGCTCTGTTCCAACTGATAAGTATCCGTTTCTTTTATCACAGAAGTGTCACTTTATCTCCTGTTTTTGTGCAACGCCCTTTAAAAAAAAATTACTGTGTAACTAAAATGGTGGTGCTGTCAGTTATTGAAGTTGCCCTCTCAGTCCTACCACAGCTGTGAAGGTCTTGGCTGCTGTCTGCAATTCAAAAATGGTTTTTTTCTGGTTTAGGAGAGTCCATGGGCCAAGTTCCACAACAGTGCATATTCAAACATGAACAGGAGTGTGATCAGTGTCAGATTTAGGAGGAAGTTGAGATTCCCCAAGTTTAGAAACTGCGCCTTTATCTGAAGCGTGTGTTTGACATGCATTAAGAACAGATATTGGAAAGGGGGAGTGGCTGGTATGTCGTTTCAGGCTGGCTTCTGGAAGCTGGAGAGAAGCCACAAAATCCCATCTCCCCGTCATGCAGGGGCTAAACCCTGTATCCTCTTTTCGTGCTGCATCTCTGTCTTGTGCTCTTTCATGGTGTCTCCTGAAGCAGTCCACAAAATATCAGCCCCCTTCTAATTTTCAGTGGCACTTGTGATTGCTTTTCAGATCTTCCTGAAAGTAGCTGATGATAGTGGTGTGGATGCAGAAACCTCAGGTAGGTGGTAGTTGTCTCCTACAATGTTGAAGAGGACTTTGAGGGGGGAGATACTGTATGAAAGGGTATTTGTGCTGTTTAAGCACAAAGCTGACCAAGCTCTGAGGTATTTTAGGGGTACAATCTTAGCACAGGGTGTAGCTCCCAGTGGAATAAAATGTCTAGTGGGTATCTCAGATGAAGGGTGGTCCTGGTGTCACCAGCCTTGGGCATATGGGTGACCTTTGTGTATGGCAGCATGTCCAGCTATATGTGGTGGTGCATGTGAAAGGCACTGTTTCAGGCTCAGCTGGAACCCTGCTTTGCTAATATTTTTAATAACCTAAAATAGCTGTTCCTAGTATACGTTGTGCAGGCTTTTATCTACTCTTAACTTCTGTTGACTCAATGGTAGTATGTTTATTTTGTAATAGTGAAATTTATAGCGTTTGAGTTTGTTGTGAGTTACCTGACTGGTGCTGTTGTCTGCTCTGCAGAACGGGAAGATCTCTTGGCAGGGTCAGACTACAGTAAGGGATCGAGTGACTTTGAGAGCAGCTCACCGTGCTAAGTCTTTGTGCCAGTATTTCCCAGTAAACTAGTGCTAGCAAACTGCACTTGAAACCCTATGCATATTGAGAATTTTCTTAGTGAGAGCAGCCTGCAGTGTCCATGCTTAAATAAAAAAAGAGTCCAATGCACTGGAAGGAGCTGAACTGTACAGAGCACATGACTCTTGCAAAGTGACAGTCTTCATTTTACTTTTTTCTAGATCAGCTCCTCAGTTTGCAAATGGAAGACCTGTAAAATTAAAATTATATTGCCTCGTTGCTTTGTTTTGTTTTGTTTTTTTCTGGGGCTAACTGAAGTCTAACTGAAGCAGTTCAGCTAACCACAGCTGCATTATTTTCAGATGGGACATTGCCAGCCAGAAGGAACAGGCGTGTGTTTGGAGACAGACAGAGCTGCCTTCGTCCATTTACAGAAGATGATGCATTTGATCCTAATGATTCAGACATAGATCCAGGTATTGCTGGGGTGCAAGCTTGTTTTATCCTTATGGACACTCTTTCATGTTACAAATCATAAGGCTAAGACTGCAAAAGGTGATTTATTTGCCTTTAGGAATAGTGAATAGGGCGGTATCCATGGTCTGCTCAATCCTCCTATCAAGGCTCAGGCAGATAAGGATGAAAATATAGTCATCTAAATTTCTGTTGCTATCCCTGCTCACCACTCTTTTCTTTTTTTCTTTTTTTTTTTTTTTTTTTGAGTGGGGGTAGCAGCTCCAGCTGTCACCCTACGTCTCCAGCACAGAAATGCCTAGAGAATATCTCTGTGAGCTTCTAAATGAGGGTCATTTTTTCTCGCTAGCAGAATCCAGAGAGACGGACCTTCTCAGCGGCATGGATGGGAAAGGATCCTACCAGATGAAGGGCTGGAAACTCACCCAGCAGCAGTTCATGGCTCTGTTGTGGAAGAGGCTACTTATTGCCAAGAGAAGCTGGAAGGGCTTCTTTGCTCAGGTGAGAGCACCCAACATGTTCACAGTCAGCTCTGGACCATGTGTTACAATTCAGAGGACAGAAAACCTCAAGGCAATATGTATAGCCAGAACTGGTCTTCACTGCACATCAGAGCAAAAGGGGGCCTGTGCCAAGTGAAAGGAATTACGTGATAACCAAGTAGTTACAGCATTGTTGCACAGCAAGGGTGTAGCTGAGGTTCAGATTCAGATTTGGCCTTGAAAGCAGCATTTGCAGGCTGTCCTCTGCATCCCAAGTGAGCGCCCTGATTGACTGCCAAGGATCAGTCTTGTATTGGTGTCTAGCAGTGGGTTGCTGTAAACAGCAAAGACTTCCCTGGGAAATGTAGAAAAAAGTTTTGATCCGTTAAGTGACTCACATGTAGCTCCTGATGCCTCTGGGAATGCTTGTTTTAAAAAGGGCTTGCTTTTTCCTTGCAATTTCAGATTGTGCTGCCAGCTGTGTTTGTGTGTATTGCTCTCATGTTCAGCCTGATTGTTCCTCCCTTTGGGAAGTATCCCAGCCTTGAATTACAGCCCTGGATGTATGATGAGCAGTACACTTTTATTAGGTATGTTTCTTGCGGCGTGGAAGTAGTGCTAAATCCTACAATTCTGTTCTTCTCTGCAAACAGGAGTTACAGAGTTTGTTTAAATCTGTTTAGCTCAGAAGCACATTGTCGTAAGACTCCTGATACTTTCTTTTTTGGCCTTTAAATGCCAACTTTAACTGCTTGCAATACCATACCCATTTCTGAGTGGTGCTGTGACTCTAGTAATGCCGTGTACAAAGACCAGGAGTGTATGTGTGTGCTCCTAGGCCAATCATTCTTCAAAGGGAAACCTCCAACCATACCCTTTTCCTCAGCTCTTTCACTGTGCTCTGCTGCTGCTTTTACTGTGTGGCCTGTTATCCCACTGACCTGATAGTGTTTCTCTGCTGTACCCATAGCAATGATGCTCCAGAAGATGCAGGCACTCAGAGGCTTTTGGATGCCCTTCTCAATAAGCCTGGTTTTGGGACACGCTGTATGCAGGGACACTCCATCCCGTAAGTAGAACTGTGTGTTGGGAAGAGGAAGAGAGGAAGCCTAGCCCTGGCCTCTGGTCACCCAGTGGATTTAACTGGCTTTAGGGAATGACAGTCATGTGTAGCATTAAGACAAAAGAGTTGCAATTCAGTTTTTCTGCTTAGGATCTTTTAGAAAGTTACCAGACCTCAGCATGGTGAGGGAGTGGGGTTTGAGTGCAAGTCCATACTGACAGAGGTGGGAAGGAGACAGTAGTCTCTCCCTCAGATTTCCATGTTCAGAACCAAACAGTAAAGGACCTGTTGCTGTATGTCATTGATATGTATCTAGTGACTCCCACTGAACACTCCTCTGTTTCTAGCCACACTGGAAACCTAGGTTAGCATGCCCATGAACACAAAGAGTGGAGAGCCTGACAGCGTTGACCTAGCTCTGCCCTGACTTGCTTGCATGGCTTGGGGCCACTGAAGATCCAGGCGGTGAATGCAGAGGAGTATACAGAGTCTGGGACAGTCTGTCTCTAGCCTGGAAGAGGCGGGCAGGGGCCCTGTCTGCTGGCTAGTCCTGGAAATGAAGCTGTATGCTGTAAAGTAGACCCAGGAAGTGGGTTACCCCACTCATGGTGCACAAGAAGGAGGCTGCCCACTGATGCTGCCTTGGGGAAGAGCTGTATTCTGGTGCCCCAAAGGCAGAAATATTATCTAAGAAATGACCGTATGGTCTTGATCATAGAATCCTAGAATATCTCAAGTTGGAAAAGACCTTTAAGGGTCATTGAGTCCAACTTTTGGTCCTTCCAGGACTACTTAAAACTAAGCCATGTGACTAGCAGCATTGTCCAGGTTTTTCTTGAACTCTGGACATTGGCATGCTGTGACTGACTGAAATAAAGCACTCACATGCTGTAGAGTGAACAAGAAGAGGGGAGTGTCCAGCACTGCCCAGTGTTGGCCAACCTCACTCTCTTTGGCACTGGGATCTGCTAGGAGCTGCAGAGCCTGGTCTGTTGCTCTGAGCTGTTTGTCTCAGTGAGGTCAGGCTCCTTTGAAAAACAACCTGCTGCTTCTGAGGACTGTGGTGTCTGTTACCTAAATGGCTTGTAAGCAAAAAGCCATCATAGTTGTTTTAAAAACTGCATTTGCTTTGTCTTTTTTCTGACAGAGACACTCCTTGCACCATGGGACAGAGGGAATGGACCACTGCTTCAGTCCCAGACTCAGTCCTGGACATTTTCTTGAAAGGCAACTGGAGCATGGAAAACCCTTCCCCATCTTGTGAGTGCAGCAATGAGAAGATCAAGAAGATGTTGCCTGTGTGCCCCCCTGGTGCTGGTGGACTGCCACCCCCGCAGGTAGGAGGGAGCTCAGTGGTGCTGCGATGAGGGATGCTCCTGGAGAGCAGAGTGGCTGGGTGTGATTTTTGCGTGCAGCACTGCACACAGCTTGTTTGACTTGACACCTGTGTTTTCTGATGAGCGTTTCTGTGTTTTCCCTGGTGATGCCAAGCGTGAGCAAGACACTGCTGACATCCTCCAGAATCTGACTGGCCGCAACATATCGGACTACCTAGTGAAGACCTATGTGCAGATCATTGGGAAAAGGTAGCTGTTGAACATGCCCTGTTCCTTCTCACCAAATGCTGTTTGCTGCATGGGGGATGCTGCTCGGATCAGGCAAACAGGCCTGGGCAGACTAAACTCTTCCGCAGTGGGTCAGACCCACTCAGCTCCTCAAACTGCCCTGATCAACAGCTCAGATGATGCTTCTGCTCTGTGGGTGATGCTGTGGCAGTTCGTGGGGGGAGGTGTCCTGAGCCTTGTTGTCAAAGTATAGGAAAAGTCTGGGCACCAACCCTAGGGATTACACTGAAAAAGAGTGGTGGGACCTGTGCCAGATGTGAGAGGCAGTTGCTCTTCCCTGGCCATGTGCCTGAAGCACTGCTAGGTTTGTCTCTCCTCTTGTTCCTTGTATTATATATACATTGGCTTTCTTTTCTGTCTACAGCTTAAAGAATAAGATCTGGGTGAATGAGTTTCGGTGAGTTACTGTCTTTTCTCTACCTTGTGTGTGTCCACTAACCCTTGAGCATTGTATTAAGCAGAACAGACCCACCCTGCTTTGCAGGGGTTTTTGAATGAGACTCTTAACTGCCAGATGTTGAGGGGAAGTGTGTTTAAAGATAAATAGGGACAACACCAGAGGACATCACTGGAAAGTATGCCTGCCTTATGCAGGGAGTAGCATTGGATTGAAAAGGTTTGCAGGAACAGCCTACTGATATCACGTTATGGGAGGCACTGTTCATCCAAGCAAGGGAAGCAGGGAGATGTCCTGCCTTGTCCGTGCTGGCAGCAGAGGATAATTTCATTTGTGAAACAGAACAGCAGTCATAAGGTGTATTTAACCTTAGAAACAAGGGGCAGGAGACACCATGCTAAGCAGCAATGTAGGAAGATCAAAGTCATCCCTTCATATAAGAGTGGAGACCCTTGCCTTGGGTATAGTGCAGGAAAAGAAGACATCTGGGGAGGGAGGAGTGGAAGCAATTCCTGGAAGCCAGTAAGTAGTCAGGTCTTAGCATTACTTTCTGTCTGAACTTTCAGGTATGGTGGCTTCTCCTTGGGAGCCAGTAGTTCCCTCATGCTTCCTCCAAGCCATGAAGTCACTGATGCCATTAAACAGGTGAAGAAAATCTTGGAGCTAGCACAGGTGAGCCGCTGTCCCCCATAAACCCTGGATTCTTTACTGTCAGAGTTCTGTTACTTGGGAGAAGATTTGGAAGCCATTAAATGATGAGCATATGTTAGCTGTGTCCAGTGGCTTCGCCCCATTACCCCTGAGCTGGGATATCCTGGGCTGGTCTGGGAGCAGCAGAAGACTTGGGGACAGGCTCAGCTGAGGTTTACACAGCCCACATTGCTGATGTGTGTTCTGCCCAGCACCACTTGCAAGCCAATGGGGATTACAGACACCTCTGAGTGCTTTGTGGCAGGACAGGGTGGGCTGTCTCAGGGAATTAACAGGTGGTTGCCATCTCCTTCAAAACATCAGTTCAGCCCTCCTGTGCTGAGTCTGCCTTGGCTTAGGGGAGAATTTGGGACACTGATTTGTTCTGAGACTGTGGGCTGCAATGTCTTTGAAGGTTGCTTGCAACCCTGATTAATACATATTGCTGGGATAAAAGCAGGGCCAAGGCTGACTTCTCTTATGGGTCAGACTGCAGAAATGAAAAAGGGGAGGAAAACTCAGTTTTCCAGGCTTCTTACCACCCCTGTCTTGGTAGATACAGGTGGCAGAATGGAAAGAAAAATGTCAGAACTTTGAAAAATGTAGTGTTGACTCCCCACCAGACTCCAGGACATGAATGAAGGTATTTTCAGAGAGGTGCTAACTCTCTTTGATGTTTGCAGGGGAGTTCTGGAGATCGGTTTCTCAACAGCTTGTCAAGCTTCATGAAGGGCCTGGATACAAAGAACAACGTGAAGGTAAATTAACCAACCCTCACTGCTGTGCCTGCTATTTGAAGCTTTGCTAACCTGGAGTTATTTTTAGTTAGCAAAATCCCAACAGTTTTCCATTGGACAACTGTGCAGACCAGAGCTTTCTTTAATTGCTAGTGGAGCAAATGCAGCTTGCATTCTTGTGTGGGTTTCCTCAAAATCTGATTCTTCGTTGCAGTCTAGGCCTAAGGCTCATCAGGAAATGAGTGCTAGCTTCCAGCAGCCTCTTGTGGTTATTGATCAAACTGTATGTTCTGTCCCTGAGCTGGAAGGATGTGGAGAGAAAGGATGTATATGCTCTCAATAGGGGAAGGGATGCTCTGCAGGGCTCAGGGACCTGCAGCCTTTCTGATACGCGTGTGATCTCTTGCAGGTGTGGTTCAATAACAAGGGCTGGCATGCCATCGCCTCCTTCCTGAATGTGATCAACAACGCCATCCTCCGGGCCAACCTGCAGCAGGGCAAAAACCCCAGTGCTTACGGGATCACTGCTTTCAATCACCCGCTCAACCTCACCAAGCAGCAGCTTTCTGAAGTGGCCCTGTAAGTCACGGTGTGGTCGTGGATGGCTTTGTGCTCGTCAGGGCTGGCTACTGGAGACAGGCAACATGGGAGGTGTTAGCTCAGTGGTCTGTAGCATTTAGTCTCTAATGTACTGGCCTTATTTCCTATGGTCTGGGCAGGTGGCAACACATGCTGTTGTGCACTTGCTGTTGAACAGCATTGCTGTACAAGCTTTCTGCACCTCCAAATCCCTGGAAGCTGCAGTTTCTAAGAACCAGTGTAATCTTGGGACCTTGTGACCTCTCAGAAGGAACTAGAAAGGCAGCTTGCCATGAATTTGGTCATTCTTTTGCCCAAAAGTGCCACCATCGTGACAAGGAACCATTGACAGATCCTGTTCAGTTTTACCCCGCTGTCTTAACCTAGGGGCACACAACAGGGCTTACTCTGCTGACCCACAAACTAGTCCAGTCCACTACCACTACAACCAGAGGCAAGACTTGTAAGCTGTCTGCAGATACATCCTTCAAACCTTAGAGCAGTGGTGGATGATAGTCAGATACTTCTGAACTTTCAAACAACACACACACACACACACACACAAAGACTAACCTCCAACAACCCCAAGGGATGTGTTAAGTGGGAAACAAAGTGGTGGTGATAAGGAAAGCTGAAAGCAGTCTCTTATGCTGAAGTTACCAACCAATCTCCAGGTTGAGTTGCTTGAGAGGCCATCAGGTTCTGTATGTTCCCTTTGGTATGTGTCTGGAGGAAAACTGAGCCATCTTTTACCCTGGAAAGCAAGGACAGCAGAAGGAGAAACAGTTTTTGCACTGACCTGCATAAGCTGCCTCATTTCATCTCAAAGGAGCCAGCACCAGCTTACAAAGGCTTTGTTTTCTCCTTTTATTTTTTTCTGTCCAGGATGACCACCTCTGTGGATGTCCTAGTCTCCATCTGTGTGATCTTTGCCATGTCCTTTGTTCCTGCCAGCTTTGTGGTCTTCCTTATCCAGGAACGTGTCAGCAAGGCTAAACACTTGCAGTTCATAAGTGGTGTGAAGCCTGTGATCTACTGGCTGGCCAACTTTGTCTGGGATATGGTAAGGGTTTTGTGACTGCACTGAACTCTCCTCTGTTCTGTGTTTGAGGGGTGTCTGTTTCCCTGAAGTGCAAAGTGCAGTTTGGACCAGTTGGCACTACATTATTTAAGTGAATAACAACTGTGATTTCTCTGATTACTCCATTGTGGTGGTGGTGGTGGTTTGCCTTGGTGGGACAAGGAACACTGAACAGAGAGTGGGTGGGCAACCTTAAGCTTGATATCAGCATTTATGATGTCACTTTAAAATACCTGCCACAAAATGTTTGCTTCTGTTGCCTCTTCTTCTGCTCTGTTTAAAGCAAGTTGTTCTGTGGTGTCCAGAACCTCTGGGAGTCCACTGACTATTTCTAGAGGGTCCAAGAAATGTAAATTCATGGGTACTACATTGTAGGTCACACATGTGACATCCCTAAGAGTCTCTCATTGGAAACAGCTTTGGGAACACTGAAGAATGTTGAAAAAAACTGGTCAGAGCAGAAAGGCATCTTTCACTATTTTTTTCATCTGGAAACAAATATAAAGCCATATTTTTCACCTTCCAGTGCAACTACATTGTACCAGCCACACTAGTTGTCATCATCTTCATCTGCTTCCAGCAGAAGTCCTATGTATCCTCCTCCAACTTGCCTGTGCTGGCTCTCCTTCTGTTTCTCTATGGGTAAGGGATTCCTCATGAAAAAGATGAGTGGGAAGGCTCTTAGACTTGGAAAATGGTTACCTGATGTTGCTGCCTTTCCTCTTGCCAGGTGGTCCATCACCCCTCTCATGTATCCAGCCTCCTTCGTGTTCAAAATCCCCAGCACTGCATACGTTGTGCTGACCAGCGTGAACCTCTTCATTGGCATCAATGGCAGTGTGGCCACCTTTGTCCTGGAGCTCTTCACCAACAATGTATGTTTCTCCAGCAGCTCCTTGCTGTGTTGTGATGCTATGATCTAGTTCCATGTTGGTGCCATGTTGCCTTAAGCAGCCAGTTCTTCAGAAAGGGTGACCCCTGTCCTGTACCCATTAGCTACTGCAGCAGTTCAAACACAGATTCTGATGGAAATGGATTAAAGCCCACTTCAGTAACGTTCACAGAACTGTTAAGGTGGGAAGGGGCCTGAGATTGTCTAGTCCAACCTCTGAGCAGGGCCATCAGGTTTTTACCATTTCCAAGATTTGCGACTCCACAGTCTTGCTGGGCAACCTCTTCAATTCTCAGTCTCCTTAGGGTAAAAATGAACGTAACAATTTTAAAATATTTTTTAAGTGGAATTTCCTGCATGTTCTTCATAAGAGATAGTTTCTGTCTACTAGAGGTCATTCCTAGCAGTCAACCATTTACTTGCCCTCAGTTTTGCCTTCTGTGGTAGATACCTTTCTACCTGCATTGGGAACTTGGGCACCTCACTTCAGTTTTTCCACAGCCAAGTGCCTACTGCAGAAGATGAAAGTTCCTCTGACATTGCCTGTACATAACACAAGATGTCTTAGCAGACCCCATTTGACTCACACAGGTGTGAAACACTCCCTGTGGGAGAAGGTTGAGGAGACCTTGTGGTAGTTACTTTATGATTGAACAGGGGGAATATGGAGTCAGTCCTTCACGATGGTACCATTTGTTACAGGGCCTGTTTTAGCTCAGTAAAAACATGTACCTGCCTGAAGATAAGTGCCTGGCAGAACAGGAACCTCTCCTCAGGCTGCTGGCGGTCCAACCTGCAGGCTAAGCCAACTGGAAAGCAACAAAGAAAATTATTAGAGCAGTGATCTCCAGTAGGGGATAGGGAAGGGCTACCCATGGCCTCTGAGATAAGCAGTCTGTGCAAACACAGATTTCCCATCTCAGGAAAAGTCTCTGAGGTTGTGAGTTTTGGAGCAATGTCTCCTTCTGTGCAGTCTGGTTGTATTGACAGCATTTTGAGCAAAGCAGTATCACTGACTCTTGGGAGAGCATTTCTAATCCGATTTTTTTGTGGGGTTGCAGTGTTGGGAGATGGAGAGGTCAGTCACAACTTGGGTCACACTTGGCAGGTGGTGGCTGCCTTCTGCTCAGATGGCTCATTGGCACTTTATTTTGTCTTAACAGAAGCTGAACAACATCAATGACATCCTGAAGTCTGTCTTCCTCATTTTCCCCCACTTCTGCTTGGGACGGGGACTCATTGACATGGTGAAAAACCAGGCCATGGCTGATGCTCTGGAGAGGTTTGGTGAGTGAAATTGTGTATTACAGGATGCTGCACTGAACCAGGAAGGCTCAAGCCTGCTCCAGCTGAGCACCCTTTGCTCCTCTGATTTTTAAGGAATGGAAAGTGCATGATTTGCAGCACAGATTTCTGATCAAAGCTGGCCAGTCTCTGCAGCTATCCTCTTTAGGGTGTTACAAGGTCTGAAGGGGCCCTAGCAGACAGATTCCCATAGTTCAGAGCTATTAGGGTGTTGTGGTTTTGCATGGCAAGGTTTTGGTGGTGGTCATGGGACTGCAGGGGTGTCTTCAAGAAGCTGCTGGAAGCTTCCCCTAGGTCCAGCAGAGCCAATACCAGTCATCTCAAGGATGGACCTGCTGCTGACCAGGGCTTAGTCGATGGTGGTAGCGCCTCTGTGTTACCATTAAATAAAAATGCTTAAAGCCAATGTCATGGGGCAGATGCTCAGACAGCTGGATTTTTTTTGAGGGGGGGGATGCAGATGCCAGACCTGAGTCAGTCTTTCTGTGCTTCACTAACCTTTTGGGAAGGTGGGACAGCTCTTCTTTGGCAAGCTGAATTTTGTGGGCTTGAGTCCCAACTTTACTACAGTAAGAAATGGGCCCGTAGCCACAGCTGGTACCTTCTGTGGTCTTCCTCTTCCCTCTTCCCACTGGCTGCTCTCCAGTTGCCCTGGTGCCCAACATGGTGAGCTCTGCAGGAAGAAACACTAACCTGGTTCCATTGCTCTGGAAATGTGACTGTGCTTTCCATCTCATTTTGGCAGGAGAAAACCGTTTTGTGTCCCCTCTGTCATGGGACCTAGTGGGAAGGAACCTCTTTGCCATGGCAGTAGAGGGTGTTGTCTTCTTTCTCATCACAGTGCTCATCCAGTACAGGTTCTTCATCAAACCCAGGTAGGTTGTCTGCTCCACTTCACTGCAAGCCAGTCAAGTTTTCATTGGTGTCCCCCATGATGTGGGGAGAATATTAACTATGGAGGCCCTGCTATTTTCTGCTAAGACTTTATCATGTTGCTCTTTCCAGGCCTGTCTATGCCAAGCTGCCTCCAGTCAATGATGAAGATGAGGATGTAACAAGAGAAAGACAGAGGATAATTAGTGGAGGAGGACAGAGTGATATCTTGGAAATCAAGGAACTAACCAAGGTGACAGAGAAGTTCTGCATTCCTAAGACTTTTTGGCACACCACCATGCAGTTTGCCAGAAGCCTCATTTAGAGGAATTTAGTGGGATCAAAACCAGAGTGTCTTTGACGTGTTGAATATGTATAAATTACAGTTCTCTTTGACATTGTCCTTCTCATTCTTTTTCTTCTTGTTTCAGATTTACAGAATGAAGCGAAAGCCAGCAGTTGATAGGATCTGTGTTGGAATCCCCCCTGGAGAGGTAAGCTTATCTATCAAATTTATTGCTTTGCTGTTACAGCAGATTTAAGAGCAACAGACAGCAAAGGGTAGGGGAAGATCAGTAACAGATGATCTTCAAATTACATCAAAGGAGGTTGCCTGGAAGTTGAAGAGGTTTCTGATTCTGGCTCTCTTTGCCTTTGAAGAAGATACTGAACACTCGGTGTCTGGGATGAGAGGCCAAACTGATAACCTCCAGGGTTTGGCACACATGCTGGGTGGTGGTACTGCAGCAGGGTGACACCACAGTTCATTTTCCCAGACTAAAGATTAATGCTAAAATCAAAGTCTTGGTTTTTTTCTTAAAATGCTCTGAAGACTCCCTCCAACTGTCATGAAGATCATGTTTGCTCCCTCCCTTTATGTCAGTGCTGAAAATGATGCAGCTGAATCCTGTTTTCAAGCATGTTGGGCTTATCTGCTTTTTTATATCCCCAGTGCTTTGGACTGCTGGGAGTAAACGGTGCTGGCAAGTCATCCACTTTTAAGATGCTAACTGGAGATACAGATGTGACAGGAGGAGAAGCTTTCCTCAAAGGAAACAGGTGAAAGACCATACATCTTCCCTCTGCTTTGTATCAAAGCAGGTCCTTTGTTGCTTTCTCCTCCAGCTTTCACAGTGTTTGTTCTACTTCCAGCAAGGCTCAACTCTGCCCCACTTTTCCCTTTTTCAAATCCTGGTATTTGTTTCAGCACTTTTCTGAGTCTGGTGAAGTACTGTTGTAGCTTAGGATTTGGTAGTTACTTCTGAATACTTGTCCTCTTGTGTTTAAATGTCATATTAGAAAAAAAGGGGGGATGGGGAGAGAGAGATAAAAAAAAGAATTTGGCAAAGGCTGACTTTCTAGGATCCTGTATTTTTGTTAGTTCAGTGGTTTCAAAACAAGTGTTTCATTTTGCCGCTTTTAACACCTAAAATAGCAGCAAGTACTTATGAAATCCTAACAAAGGGGTTTTCCTTTTACAGTATCTTGTCCAATATCCAAGAAGTCCATCAGAACATGGGATACTGCCCACAGTTTGATGCTGTTAATGAACTGCTGACAGGGCGAGAGCACTTGGAGTTCTTTGCACTCTTGAGAGGTGTTCCAGAGAAAGAAGTCTGCAAGGTAAATGGAACACTGCAGGACCCACCACTGCAGCCAGCTGCTCCTGCTTGTCCCTGCAACAGAATGCCATGTCATTATGTGAAGCTGAGGGGTTAGCATGTAGTGAAATCTGCCCCCCTCTTCTGGGACAAAGCAGTTCCTGTGTTTTCTTTCAGTGCTGCCTAGAAAAGGGTACTAAATGGAAGGGCAAACACTGCATTCTCATACTGTATGCACTGCTCCATTGAATGACTGCTTTCCTCTAAGAGTTCTAAGGGCTGCAGGCCCTGCAGAACCTCACCTGCTATCAAAAGTCCCTGGGAGCAAGCAGCTTATCAGAAGCCTCATGCTGGCTCTTCCCTTTCCAATTGCTCCTGCATCATTGAAGTGCTGCTATTGGGGCATTCAGATATGGAGGTACCCTAACAGCCTTTAGGCAGTTAATCACAGCTGCTGGTACCAAGCAGCGCCTTTCTTGGTGCTGTTTCCTTAACAGCAGTCTTTGTTGTCTGTGTCCTGTGTGCTGCAGAACAGGAACTGCTGTAGGCAGGGAGGTGACATCTGTACCCAGTGCTTTGTGTAAGACCAGATCTGGTGCCTAGGGTATGTCCAGGTAGCTTGAAACTACCCTCTTTGAGAGTAGTGATGATGCAGCAAACTCCTTTGAAGGTTGGTGGTGAGTTCCTCTAGTGATGTTCCTACCAGCCCTGTATAAAAAGAAATCAGGTTCTGGAAATGATCTGAAGAGTAGCTGTATCTCTTCCCCCTTATGCTTTTTAATCCCCAGGGCAACAATGCCTGCCTGTTTGCACCAGTAGCCATGCCCCTGAATAACAAACCAGATCCACCCCATCTGGTGGGGTAAGGTGCACCACGTAGCTGCTGCAAGCCCACAGCATCTGGAAAATGAGCTAAAGCCAGTGCTGTGAAGAGCGCTACTCCAGTGGTTAATGTGGCTCAGCTGATGTTAAACTCAGGCTTACTACCAAATAAGCTGCAGCCATTTGACTTTTCTGGCCTCCCAGGGGCAGGATTGCATACATCCTGATCTAGAGGTGAACAGGGTGTTTCAAGACCCATATCCATGCCACAGGAAATCCTGGAATGAATGCTCCTCTCAAAAATGTTTATGAAGTCAAAGCTCACTGTGTAGATGTTGCCATGCTTGATGCAACACGGTGTTGTGCTGTCTTCTGTAGGTTGGTGAGTGGGCAATTCGGAAACTCGGCCTCGTGAAATACGGAGAAAAATACGCTGGGAATTACAGTGGTGGGAACAGGCGCAAGCTCTCCACTGCCATTGCCCTCATTGGAGGGCCACCTGTAGTGTTCCTGGTGAGTCTGTAGCCTTTGCTCATGGAGGTTCTCCTTGGGAGACAGAAAAAACAGGTAGAAAAGAAGTCTAGATACATCTCAGCCAGCTAATTTCATAATACATCGTTAGTTACTTAAACATGAGCAAAGAGCACAGGGAAATAAACATTCCCTATTTAAATGTAGCTGCAAGCTATAATGTGCCTCTAGGCTTCTGTTTCTGAAAAATCACTGAAAAGTTGGGGATTCTCAAACATGATGCCAAACTTCCACCTGTGTAGCACCTTAGTATTTCTGCAAAGATTTTTATACCTACAAAAACATAACAGCCTTCCTCCTGGGCACAAGCAAATCTTGCTATGCTGGAGAATCATTCCTTTTTAACATAACTGGAAATAAATACTCTAACATTCTTTACATTAAAATCAAGGACAAACCTTAGGATTTCCGAAGTTCATAGTGCAAGAGAAAGTAATCCAGTGCTTTATTTAAACAAAGCTAATTTACTTTGCTGTATAACTGGATATTTCAATGTTATCATTGCAGAATAAGCAGTACTCCTCAGTTCTGAAAGTTTGCTAATTTAAAATTTGGAACATGAATTATTTTCTCATTTTGGAAAATGAGTCAAACTTAGGTAATTTCAGCTTCTCCTGTATGCATAATCAGAACGGACAGGTCATGTCAGGGATGAGGTATTTTTCAGTAGAATGTAACAGCATTAACATGTTTTTTATATATATTTTGCAGGATGAACCAACAACAGGGATGGATCCCAAAGCACGTCGTTTCTTGTGGAACTGTGCTCTGAGTGTAATCAAAGAGGGGAGATCGGTGGTGCTCACATCTCACAGGCAAGCAGCAGCCCATTTGTATCATACCCTGTCTTTTGCATCTGCTAGGGCTGGATGCTAAGCTCTGCTTGGCTGTTCTGCCCCTTGCTGCTGCTTGCAGTGCTAACGAAGTTGCTTCTCCCTGCAGCATGGAAGAATGCGAGGCCCTGTGCACTCGGATGGCGATAATGGTCAATGGGCGATTCAGGTGCCTGGGCAGCGTCCAGCACCTAAAGAACAGGTAGCTATTTCCTTCTCACACTGGGGACTCTGTGGTTTCGGGAGACAGAAGCATAATTCCTCATGCAGCGTTCCCATGGCCATTCTGGCTGGGGGAAAAACTCTGCTGGATTTCAAGTGTTTCAAAAGCATTCAGGTGCTGTGCTGGCCATCTTGTTCGTAGGTTTGGCGACGGTTACACCATCGTGGTGAGAATTGCAGGGGCAAACCCAGACCTGAAGCCTGTTGAGGAGTTCTTTGGGCACGCCTTCCCTGGAAGTGTTCTGAAGGAAAAGCATCGGAATATGCTGCAGTACCAGCTTCCATCTTCACCATCCTCCCTGGCCAGAATATTTAGTATTCTCTCCCAGAACAAAAAGAGACTCCACATAGAAGACTACTCAGTTTCTCAGACCACACTTGACCAAGTAAGTTTTTAGTAGCCTGTCTGCCAAAAGCTTCTTTGTGCAGAGGTAGGAATAAATCTACCAGTTTACTGGACCTATCTTTCAAAGGGCATTTCAGTGGGGTACTGAGTCTCAGTACTACTCCAGGAAGCCCAGCCTATAAAATGCTCTGACTTAGTGAAATTCCAGGGTGATGTATGACATGGCCTTTTTTCTTGTAGGTATTTGTAAATTTTGCTAAGGACCAAAGTGACGACGACCACACTAAAGACCTGTCATTGCACAAAAACCAGACTGTGCTAGACATTGCAATCCTTAATTCTTTCCTGCAAGATGAGAAGGTAAAAGAAAGTTGTGTGTGATCCAATTTCAGCAAAGAAATGATAAACAGAATGCAAACTTCCTTTTCCTGGGATAGGATACTCCCGAAGAAGAACCTAGAGGAAGAGAAACTGGACACTCTACTGATAACCATTCAATGCAATGCAATTCAATGCAATGAAAACAAAATTCCTTTACAGGGGCAGTGCCTCGTGGAGTCGTCTTGTACTGTTCTCAAGTGAAAGACTTGAACTTAGCTCATTGCAGTATAACTCTAAAGCTGTGGTAAAGCACCCACTAGATGCTGTGGGCTTTCAACCATACTGTACCTTGTCCTGTACAGTATGTTTTTACTAGGGTTGCAAAAATAGTTCATTGAGGAATCATGGCCAGTGGTTATTTATAGATATTTTAGACATGCGTGTTTTAGTCTTAAAGCAATCATGTCAGGAGTGGGAATTCCCTGGTGCTACATCCATTGCTGGCAATGAACGCACCAAGACAGATTGTGGCAAGAAAAATCACCACCACTGTTGTAGCCTTAGATTGTGAGAACTTAACCTGACCAGCTGCTTTTCCTAGACTGGTGTAGGTCAGCTGGTGACAAATCTGGGGCTACAAAGCAGTGCTGTGCAGATGGGATGGCAAGAGGTAGGCCATCGTATCCATACATCTCCATCAGTGAGCGGTGATACACTGAACTGTGAACCCTGTAAATGCACAAGATTGTCCCACCAGCATCACAACCGATAACCTACTCTGACTAGGTTTTTGTGTAGTGAAGTACGCTCCTGCTCCTTTGAGGTACTGCAGCAGCTGCATGAACACCTAGTAGGAGGAAGTGGGTGAGAAGCAGATCTAGGGTTTGGACCACAGCAGCAAACTCAGTAGTTGTACAAGCTGCTAATGCCAAGAGCACATTCTAAATCATGAGATGTCACTCAGATATGTAATATCTGCTCTTTAACCCCTGCTTTGCGCCAGAAAGGTACCCATCATCTGAAGTTACTGCTTAGCATAAGCATATTGCCATTTCTGGCTTTGCCAGATAAAACTAGAAATGAGATGTAGATTTTTTTTTTTAACAGTATTATTTATGACTTTAAATAGGTAGATAGTGTTAATTAGGGATTGAAAGTGCTTTGAGTTGATCTTTGTAGCCACAGTATTTCTTTACGTTATGCCTGCAATGCTATGCTCTCATTCTGTCCATCCAGTGATAGCTACATTGTGATCTGACCAAGTTCCAGACTCTAGCAATCAGCCGCTATCTGCAATTACTGCAAGTTCTTCACCTAAAATTTTCCCGTTTGGAAACTGGTATAACGTTAGATTAATGTGTAAGTTTCTGCTTCTGTTGTGCAGTGTAGTTTCAGTCATTAGGTGATCCCTAACTGGAGAATACACCCTTACTATACATGTGACAAACTGCTTCAGTAAAAAAAAAAAACAACAAAACACTTCAAGAACAAGGTCGTTCAACACAGAATTGCTACAGTTCCATCAGTCGATAATATTTAAAGGATTCCAAAGTCAGCGTAATATTGGAGGGGATGATATATGACAGGAAAAACCAATTCTTGTTCACATTGTACAACAGTCATGGGAGAGTATGCTTTCATTAATACACTTACAGGCCCCTCTGTCTTGCTTTTCTAGTCCGAAATAGGTTCAGTAGTGTGGTTTGAACCCATGTGCAGTCCCTGGGCTATACCTGTATGTTACACCTCCGCCTTAAATACCCGTACAGGTTCTGCACTGGTTCTTGATGCTACTCCACCATGAATCAGTCATGGACTATTTTCTTCTGTGAATACCCACAGCAGCCCAGCAAGCAGTGGAGAGGCTGGCATGAGCCTGAAGAAGGCCGATTATGTATTTCCAGGTAGACTTGGTAACACTGACCAATTCAGTGTTTTTAATACATGAACAGTTAAACATTTAGCACAAGTTCCCAGTCCCTGCTGTGTCCTGCCTTGGGATAAAGTAAGAGCTTACTACATGCTCTGCTGAAGTGCCTTTTTCATACTTTTTTTTTTTTTTAACCTGTATAATACATTGCTAAGGGGATTGAAAAAGGAGTGTAATGGGGATTGGTATACCTCACTTAAAACATACTTTGTTTATTACCTTTATGGCATCATCACCCTATGGGGATGAGTTACAGGGTGATGAATACACCAGACTTCCAGGTGCAGAAAAATGACTGAATGGCTGAACTGCAGCCCTGATTTCTCTGACAGGCTGCAGTTACGTTACGGTTTCACTGAAACAAATAGTGTGTATTGAAGGCTTACCACTGCTAAAAATCACTATTACAAATCAGCGTTAAGTCACCAAAGCGAAGGGCTTTAGTTTTGCACTGCATCAGACTTGTGCATGTAGAACTAAAACGAGTTCTAGGAGGATTCAGATTTGGTACTGAAAGGGCTGTGGTTTGCTCTTTGTAACTGCTCACAAAAATAATTAGTTTATCAGGAAACAAGTGTCACATCATAATCTTTCCTTAGCCCACCATAAAAAAGATTCTGGATTCCAGTTGCCCTGTGACTGTCATGCCCATACAGTGTCTGCCATCTGTGACGATGTCACAGTAAACATGGATATTAACTGAACTATTTCACAGCTCTGATCTGTCTTGTTTGTACTGAACAAATGGCATAATGCAACTCTCAACATGAAGATTTGGCATGGAATAAGTTCAGACAGCCACTAATTTACTCTTTCGAGTGTGTGTCGGGGAAAAAAATCACTCTAGAGTCACATACAGTATATGAACCACTCTTGATAATGAAACTGCACTGAAGTGTTAACTTATTTTAAACTTTATTGACATGTTGCATCTCTCTTTGTAGTACACTTTGTATTGCAGTAAGGAGTTGTATTTTCCCCATGGTTAAACCACCACTTCGTGCTTCTCCTTCCCTCCTGAATTATAGTTGGTCCTTCATTCCAAGCACTTTATGCTATCTGTAATGGGATCTATTTTTGCACTGGAATATCTGTTAACTTTGCAAAAATCTAGAGAGATTTCACAACTGAAATTTCTAAGTTAAATCCTTAAAGTGGACATTTTCATTAAAGCAAAAAAAGTATATATATTTGTATTTGCTAATAACTGTTATGTGGAGTATTAAAAGGCACTCTAATTGCCTTGTATTAAGTAAAAAATAAAGCTGTTATGGCACCACTGGTCTTCAGAGTGTGATATTTGTGTATCCCCTCTTGAGGAGTGCTGTTAGCAGCTCTTGTTTTGTTGTGAACTGTGATGCATATCATATAAATTAGCATGGAGCACAACCTATTTTCAGGTAAGTGCACAGACACAATATTTGAAAGGAAAATGCTACTTCAAGCTTCTAGAGTTAATAAATAAGAAGGTCTCCAACGAATCCTGAATAAAAAATGACGGGTGTGACTGTCAAATCCAGCTGTAGAGTGTAACAAACTTCCCGGGATGTATAAATCCCCAGTTAGGTACCTGCCTCTCAGTATCTCCCCCAAACTGCAAGTAGGCAACTGTCCTTGTTTGCTAAAACAGAAGACCACCCTGTATCTGGTTTTGCTGACAAAGCAAAATGCTATGTAGAATCTGAAATACCTTAAATTTAGCTAATCCTTAGCAAATACCAAATTAAAGGAAGATCACTCAAGTTAATACTAGGTTGATTTTAACAGCAGTTTATAAATGAAAAGAGAATAATGGACTGGTTGCTCAAAGGAAAACTAGTTTTAAAATTCTGCCTTCTACGCCTCTCATCCCACTGTAAACCAGTTAAATTCCAGAAGCCAACCTATTCTTGGAGTTAGACTCATCAGGAAAATTCATCCTGAAATAAGAAGCCAGTGAAAATTTCCTGTGTTCTCTACTTCAATCTAGTTCCCATATGGTGCTTTGAATAATGTGCTTGATTTATCAACCTCTTGTCAGAAGAGTACAAACTTCAGAATAAAGCACCCCTCCAACATCCCAAGTATTCTTCCTCATCAATGCTGGTGACAAGGCAAATATTTTTACTAACAGCCCCTCCCCCAAACCACTGTTTTAGTATAGCTTACACAACTTTTGCATTCAGGCAGAGAAAAAAAAATGTCTTATTAATTCCCCGTCCCTTTCTTCCGCCCATGATTTTGTTATTAAAAAAACAAAGTCCTCCTTTAACTGCCATAAAGCAATATTCTGAATCAGTTATTTATGAGCCATTTATGCCTCTAAAAAGTTATCTGTAAAATAAAATACAGTGGTCTCTGAAGTAGTGGTTGTTCCACCCTGAGAACGCTGGAGATGTCCTTTTTGGAGGGATGAGAGTATGAAGACTTGGGTATAGGAAGTGGGACCCATTATACTCCCTTACTACAGCAGCTCTATCCATTCCATGCACTTTGATCGTACCCGTAATTGCCTGGACCTGTTTTTACTGTGCTTTCTAGGAGATGTCAATGCATTTTACAGAAGCAATAGTCAAAGATACTCCAGTAGAGATGTGAAATCAATTGGTCATTTCAGATCAGTGATTACTCTGCCAGTTAGTGGCCTCTGAGTTGCAGAAGAAGGTGCTTGGTGCCACTGTATATCCAACACAAGTTTGCCTTAGCCTGTATGCCCTCTGTCCTGCTGCTGTTCACACTGTTGACCAAAATGCAAGACCTGCTGAATGCTGCACTTGGAGAAGGGGGTTTATCATTTCATGGTTTAAAAATAAGAGCTTGTCCTGTAAAAAAATCCTGCTTTATCCAAAGCATTCAGCTTTGAACAGTCTGCGGAAAAGCATTTCAGAGAATGTGAGCATGGGTAGATCAGCTGAATCTGACTACACCATTGGACCAGAAGGGCTAATCCGTTTCAAATGTTAAAATACCTATGGCAGAGCATCATGTGTGTCACACACAGTTTTGAGGAAGTGTTTACTGAACAAAAAATGATAAGGCTGAAGCAACCTATAACAAGATGTTCTTGTAGCAGAGTTTATTGGGACCCACTACCTCACCAGCCTCGCTGCGGCACCTCCTAGGGGCAATTCCTGACGTTTTACCTCACTCAGAATCGGTACAAAACATCCCAATGAGAAGTCCGATTAGAACATAACTGGGTAACAGCTATCTGGGGGCGTTCCTTCTTAGACCAGCATGCAATAGCCAAGATGTGATAATTACAAAAGTCACCAAAATATGTTAGGAAAATTATACTGGCCCTGAGTTGTAACATTGGAAAAGTAGCTTTGAGAAGTGACTTAGCTATGCAGAAAGGTATTAAGATCTGAGGGGTTAAAATAAACGGCAGGTGAAGTGTGGTTTGACCTGCAAATGAGATGGCTTGAGTTCTTTTTCCTGGTGATATACGAATATAATCATAAACTTCTGTTTAAAAATTGCAATCAGAGTCCAAAACTTTATTGCAAATCAAGGCTAGTGATAAACATTTTGCATCCATTTACTGTAAAGTGAAGAGCATCTAGCTCAGTTCATGAGCACATGATGATCTATGCGACGGCACATCTGTCTTGTCCCTTCTGCCATTAGTCACATCCTTTAGAAGAAGGTTACTTCAGGGGTGAGCATTGCAGAGGAATGAGGAGCATATTTTGCTGGGAGTCCAAGAATCTGACACTGTCCCGCACTGAAATTAAATGCATATTTAATTAAGACAGTAATCTAATCAGAAATAATCATTTTCTCAGTATGCATGCAGGTAACATTAGTGAGTTCTCTGGATCCATCATCTCTTACCAGCTGCTACAACTCTGGCATCTTCATGGGCACTGTGCCTTCCTGCTGCCCGGTGATCTGGGTTCTCGTTCCACCAGATCACGTGGACTGAAAGTACAAATAAAGTCAGCTGAAGAATGTTAAGCTGCAACACAACATGTACTGTAAGACCTAGTAGTCTGCCTTCAGGTGTTGGATGCCTCACAGTTAGTGGAAACAATTCACCAGGCAAGGAAGAGGTGGGATGAGTCTTTCCTGAGCCTTTAAAAGATTTGACTCTAACATCAGATCTGAAAATCTTTTAAGATAGGAGCACTTGGCTTAAACCTATAACCCAATACACAAAACTGGGTTCAAGGACTGTTGACAGGACTTCAGTGATCTGCACCACCATCTCCATCAAGCTGGCCAATCCTGACCCGGGACGAGGGTTTGCCACCCCTTCCCATGCTAAAGTCTGTATCAGAAATCAAGCAGTACCTGTGTTAAGTAATCCATACTCTGTGTGGAAAACACCGATCAGCTTGGTGTAGCCTGTGTTGATGTGAGCATTGACTGCAGCTTGAAACGCTTCACCCCACAATGCTGGCCCACCAGGTTTCATCTGGAAAGTAACCCATTCATATACCCCTGGAAAAAAAGGCAAAGACGACCACAAGAAAGGAAAGAGAAATTAATACGCCAGTTCTCAGTGTGTGTCATGGCCACCACATACTTACTGAGAAACAAGATCTGCAGTTCCCTGCCATTTCGGGTCACCCGGGTGTGAAACTACCCCTTCATCCCACTGCATACAACGTATCACAGCATACAGGGGCTGACAAAAGCACACAGCTAATGAGCTAGTTCACATGCAAATACAAGAACCAGGACCCTGAGGAACAGGAGGTTTCACACATAGCCAAACTTAACAACTTGCAGTGTTACCTTGAAATCTGAGGAGAGTCAGACTACTTTGCAGCAATCACAAATACTCACACGTTTATGGGGTTTGGATGGAGGATTGACCAATGCAAGGCGACCTTTTCTAAGACTGGTCATTTTTTCTGGCATTGAAGTAGTTTATGAATGCCTTTGACTCCTGGCAAGGGGTCACAGCAAGATCTGAACATATAACCAACAGAGTAGGACTTGCTTAGCATCTCTGCTCTGCTAAACAAACTCTTATTGTTTGTAGACGCCATTCCTGTTACAAGACACGTTACCTGTCCCCTGTCCGTTCAGGTAGATACTCTAAATCTCAATTGTTGACACTCTAATAGACAGCTAGGCACTTGCCATATGGCAATGTATGTCTGGTCCAGCATAAACTAACATGAGATAATCTAACACGGGAATGAAGTGTTTGAAAAGTCAGCGCACCAGTGCTAAGAGAAAACTGGACTGCTTTCAAATTGATTGTAACAGCATAAAATTAAGAATCGTAACAAAACAAAGAACAAGGATTACTGTATGTATGCACGTGTTGAGGCTAAAGCAAGGCCTGTTTGCTGTCACTCCATGCAACAAAGTCTGCAGATATGCATAAACTGTGGCATGGTCAAGACTATTAATAACACATTTGCTACAGAGAGGAGTAAAAATACATCAGGACAGGACATCTATGTCTAATCAAGGATTGTAACAAAGTATGTTTGACGCACACACATCTTTAAAATACTATGGATTTTTTTTTTTTTCTTAAAACTATTATGTGAAAGAACCAGTAACATCAAAGCAAATTGATAAAAGAGAAAATACTCTGTGAAACAGAGACAATCGTCGGCTTTACTGCCTCCAGGAAACGCCTTCTCACTGTCAGATGGGCAAAGCAAGTCCAGAAGGAATGCTCTGACCACTACTACTTAATTTAGATCTTTATACAAACTTAACGATCAGGGCTCTGGTCAGTTACAGGTGTAAGTTAGCGTAGGATCCTGCTTAAAACCTGTGTCCCTCATCAGTGTTATGTCACCTTTTTCACATGGCCTTATGTACTCGTACTTGTTACATAACGGGTTATAAAACCTGGTTTAAATTTTAAGCCACTTTTTTTGTTAGTCCATCAGCATCAGTAACTTTAATCAGCAGAGAAGATAAGCTTACCCCCTTCTTTTGGAGGCTTCCCAAGTTGACACCAGGGTACCAGATAAGCAACCTCATTGTGCTGCTTTTCTATCAAGGGGAGAGCTGCGGAGATGAATTTTCCCTGCCAGTCTTTGTCACTGGCTAGTGCGTGCCGCACGGCTGCTCTGTGGGCAAAGTTGTCTGTAAGAAAGGTGGGGGAAACAAAAAGAAAAAAAGGGGAAAAAAATACGCACTTAAAAATGCACTTAGTGTCACATCAGACATAATGAAAATGTGTAAGGACAAGGAAGCAAGGTGTGCTTAGGTAAGTTTGAAATCAATTATTTTTAAACAGATTATTAGCTTAAGGCAGACGTGGTAAGTCTCCTTTAAATTCTGCACAAATCTCTGCTTTAGCTAAAGAGGTTATGAGTTAAAATACATTAAGTGATGTTACTGTTAAGAAAGGTTAATATCCACGGGGCCTACTAGATGTGGAAACAGTTACCATGGATGAGGAGAGTCAGAGAAAGCACAGTGGATAAAGAAGTGAAATGGAAATGAAAATTCAGATGGAATATGAGCCTACCAAGAGAAAATTAAGAAAAACGTTTGTTTTGGTTTATAGAAAATGACATTAAAATTACAAGTATAGAAATCATGTTTGTTTGTTCAGCTACAAAAAACATTATTATGTGGCCAAAATCTAAACCCTTTCTTTTTTATTTTTAAAAAATCCACTGAATTAACAGTGCCTGAACTTCAACTGGTTATGCTGCAGTGGCCTCTTAAGTAGTAGGTTTATGCAGACAGCTTTCAATAATACAAGAGAAAAATCCAGCACCTGAGAATGGGAAGTCCGTTGAGAAGTATCAGTATCTTGGGACCAGGAGAAAAACATGCCAATTATTTTTAACTACTAAAAAAATATAAGCAGGGGCCTGATGAATCAGGCAGAAAGGATGTTGTACTTTACACATGTAAACACCATTAGGAAACAAATAAAAACTGTAGTTTTTTCCATTTTAAAAGTTTCACGCATATTAGTAAAAATGGGAGGTGGGGGAGGGGTTTGGGGGTGTTATTAAAGAACAAACAAGGCTAAAAAGTATTGAGAAGTGGGATAATTTATTAGCCATAGATGCATATAAACTCATTCCTGTCAACTGGCAGCTGGTCCCTCCAGGACAAAAAGGGTGCCTCTTTCCTCCAAACAGGTACTGTGAACATGCTGGATTTCACCGAGCAGGCTGGGGACTTCAGAAACAGAATTCTGTCTCAGCCTATAGATACACCCTGGACTGCAGCAAATACACACAGAAGTTACACCTGTGTGCCTTCCCACCTCCCTGCAACCTAAGCATCAAGTTCCCTTGGGCTCCACAAAGAGCCCAGCCAGCACACTTCATTTCTCTCATAACTGTAGCTTTTCTTGGCTCACCAGCACCAGCCAGGTCAGCACCGACCTCAGTAACATAAAAACTTGATTATACTGCAAGAAGCCAAGGCTGAAGCAGCAGTAAAATGCTTCACGTGCTTGGGAAGTTGGGGCTGATGGAGTAGCTGCCTACGTGCTGTGGTTCAGCGCCAGCCAGCAGCTGGGCACCGCAAGGCCCCTTGCTCACACCTCCCCCCAGCTCCTGCAGGACTGGGAGGAAGATCATAAGAAAAACGTAAAATCTTGTGGGTTGAGTTATAGACAGTTTACTGGGACAGCAAAGGAAGAGGAAAAATAATGAATACTTAGAAGAAAAACTTCAACCACTGTTGGTGCCTGTTTCCTTTTGCGGTCCACTGCTGTCAGTGAGTCGGCCTCAATGTGTATAGTGAGCTCTGTACAAACTTCCACTTACATGGGTTGGCTGCCTTAGATCTCACCAGGATCTGTGGGTAATGGCACGTTATCTGGGTTATAATAAGCTATCTGGTGCTGGATACCTCTCCACATGGTGGTTTACTTGCCATCTTTAATGAAAGATACCTTTCCCTCAGACTTGACAGAAGTCAGCTCCAGAGGCTGAGGGCTTGTCTTTTTCCCTTGTCAACGCTCCCTTCCCTAGACAAGGAAACCAGGGATCCCAGCTGTCTGGCTTCCCTAAACTTGGAATTAGAGAGATTACCTCTGTTACCCCAGTATTGGAGCAGCCAGGTAGCAATGTGCTGACCTGGATGAAGGCTGATACTTTGTGTGTATTTCACAGCTCACCCGGGGACAGCGATTGGGTAGATTACCTCCAGTTCTGCCTTCTTCCTTCTGGCCTCACAACCATCCTGCTTTACCATCATTCCTTACTAAACAAATCAATTTTGTTGTCTATTTATTCTCTATAGGGGTGACTGATAGCAGCACAGATTGGCTCGGTTCAGGTGCAACGACTGTCCCTGGAGCTGAGTAAACACAATGCCCATCACCTGTGCCTGTTGCTGGGTTCTGAGTAGCCACAGTGTCACCTGTTTTCCCTCTTTCCCCTGAGAGTGCTGCCTAATATTCAGCAGTGTTTGGCAAATACTGGCCAGGGACCAGCACAGTGCAGTAAGCTGTTTCTCTGGAACAGCCACACCATTTTCCTTTCAAATATTCTATCACTTCAGCAGGGTCCTGTAGTTGTTCATGAGCAAAGTTCCAAACCACTGAGGGTGAGAAGTTCTCTAGATACGTGCCCATATTTTCCTGCCTGCCATGCCACTCATGACTGTCCAGCCCTGGGGCAGATCTCTGGGTGGTATTCTTAAATGAATCTTTTGTAACCTGAACAGGACATGAAACATATTTAGGAGACATGGGAGCATGCTGGCTTGAACATCCCAAGGGTATTCCAAATTCTCAAAAGCTGCTGCAACCAGACAAAAGAGAAAAAGGATGGTGAAAGAGTGGCAGAAAGTACCTCCCATCTTCCCCACAGATGGTGTGCGATTATTAATAAATCCCAAGAGATGTCATACGAGGTATGGGCATGGCAGAAATGCCACATACAAATACCAGCTTAATCTCATGACCAGTGATGTTATCGTAAGTCGGTATTACACAGTACAACAAAATGAGAATCCTGATTCCTCTCCCAGAGGTAATAAACAGGGAATACATACAGCAAGTAAGGGTTTACGTACCACAGCCGTGTAAACAAAAAAACCACAACTGTGACCAGCGACTGTTTAACTAATACACTATATGTGTACCACAACTTTGTTTTAACATGCCCTGGTCAGATCTGTCATCCCAATCCTTTGTGCCCCACCTTGGGTGCCAAAAAGGGCTGTTGTGGTTTAGTTCCAGCTAGCAGCTGAGCACCAAATGGCCACTCATCCCCTCCCTAAACCCCTTTGGCCAGTTTGTGTCAGCTGTCCTGGCTGTGTCCCCTCCCAGTTTCTTGTGAAAACCAGCACTATCCCTATGCCAGTTGAAAACCAGGACACCACCTCAGCACAGTCCAGCTGCAGGAGGAGTTTAAACATGCAATCTGTGTGCTCATTTGTTTTAGGGAGTGACTGTTAACACTGAACTAAAATTTAAGAAAAATTATGCATGCATATAAACACATACAGGCTGCATATAGATTGTCTGCACTTGCATTTACAAGAAAGGTTGTAAGGAGGATCCGGGGAACTACAGGCCTGTTAGCCTGACCTCGGTTCCAGGGAAGGTTATGGAACAGATAGTCTTGAGGGAGATCATGCGGCATGTGCGGGATGCCCGGGGGATCAGGCCTAGCCAGCATGGGTTCATGAAGGGCAGGTCCTGTTTGACCAACCTGATCTCCTTCTATGATCTAGTGACCCATCTGCTGGATGGGGGAAAGGCTGTTGATGTGGTCTACCTAGACTTCAGCAAAGCCTTTGACACTGTCTCCCACAGTATTCTCCTGCAGAAGCTGGCAGCCCGTGGCTTGGATGGGTACACCCTCGGCTGGGTAAGGAGCTGGCTGGAGGGCCGGGCTCAGAGAGTGGTAGTAAATGGAGTTAAATCCAGCTGGCGACCGGTCACGAGTGGTGTTCCCCAGGGGTCGGTGCTGGGGCCTGTCCTCTTCAATATCTTTATTGATGACCTAGATGAGGGCATTGAGTGCACCCTCAGTAAGTTTGCAGATGACACTAAATTGGCTGGGAGTGTGGATCTGCCTGGGGGTAGCGAGGCCCTACAGAGGGATCTGGACAGGCTGGAGAACTGGGCTGAAGCCAATGGCATGAGGTTCAACAAGAGCAAATGCCGAGTCCTGCACTTTGGCCACAACAACCCCAGGCAGCGCTATAGGCTTGGGGCGGAGTGGCTGGAGGACTGTGTGGAGGAAATGGACCTGGGGGTACTGATTGATGCACGGCTGAACATGAGCCGACAGTGTGCGCGGGTGGCCAAGAAGGCCAACGGCATCCTGGCTTGCATCAAAAATAGTGTTACTAGTAGGAGCAGGGAGGTAATTGTCCCCCTGTACTCAGCACTTGTGAGGCCGCATCTCGAGTACTGTGTTCAGTTTTGGGCCCCTCACTACAGGAAAGACATTGAGGCTCTGGAACGCGTTCAGAGGAGGGCTACTAAGCTGGTGAGGGGTCTGGAACACAGGCCTTACGAGGAGCGTCTGAGGAAGCTGGGATTGTTCAGCCTGGAGAAGAGGAGGCTTAGGGGAGACCTTATAGCTCTCTATAACTTCCTGAAGGGAGGTTGTAGTGAGCTGGGGGTCGGCCTCTTCTCCCGTGTAGGCAGTGACAGAACTAGAGGGAATGGTAGCAAGCTGCGCCAGGGGAGATTCAGGCTCGACATTAGGAAGCACTACTTCTCAGAAAGGGTAGTCAGGCACTGGAATGCACTGCCCAGGGAGGTGGTGGAGTCACCAACCCTGGGGGTGTTCAAGGAAAGACTGGATGTTGTATTGAGGGATATGGTTTAGTGGGAGCTAGTAGTAATAGGTGAATGGTTGGACTGGATGATCTTCTAGGTCTTTTCCAACCTTGATAATTCTGTGATTCTGTGATTCTGTGATTGTATTAAGGAGGCCTCAACCTTTTTTCCATCAATTTTGACATTCTGAAGACATTTGTGGTTCAGGAACTGGCCCTAGTTTAACAATATTACCATGAACAAAGCACTCTGCTGCAGTTCCTTCATCACACCTGTTTCAAGCAGAGACTGCTGTTTAAGAATAGCCCTCATCCCAACACATTGTTCTCTAAGGTGTTAAGTAATCAGTTAAGCGAACAGGTTTTTTGGGACACTTTCTAAGAGCAAAAGTAACAAATAAAAGCCGAGTAAGCCTTCCCCTTGCCTTCTTCCCCTAGAGACAGGGAGGACAGAGAGAGTAGAGCAGCGCAAAGGGATGCTGAGCGTACCGTACTTCCAAACGTGGACAACCTTATTCATCGCTCCCAGCTCCGCAGACCAGAATCCCACCAGCTCCGAGTGAGCTGTGCGAAGATGGAAGTACTTGTTGACCATTTCCACAAACTCCTTCATCTTTGATGGCTTAATATCGTATGTGCGAATTTCGTAGAAAATGCTATTATTTTGTCTGGGCCCTGTAGCAAGGGATGCAAGTGCCTGAGAGAAAATGTTAAGAAAAGTAACTAAAACTAGTTCTCAAGGCAGAAAACCGCAGTCTGTCTTATTTCTGTCCTTTTTCAAAACAGTGAGATGCTACAGATGTTATTTTTTTTACTGGGGGCTGAAAGGGGGAGTACTTCATGATCTCCACTACCAAAATACTCTATGATTTTTTAATGTAGAAATAGTTCCTTCCCATCTGTATGACTTGCTGCAACTCCTTTTGGCAAGGCAACAGACCATGACATGTTTTTTATTCGTTGCACTCAATTATTGAATTATTATCCTGCAACAAAGCAGGATCTTCCTTTTCTCTTCCCCTTTCTTAGGAAGCCAGCAGCAGGATGAAAAGAGTCAAAGCAATAAACAGTCCAATAAGTACGTTCATTCAAAGGCAAGGTTGCTGATGCCACTGAAGCAGAGGCTACATCAACATCTGCCTGCGTTGCCCTTATCCGCTGAACTGGCAGTAATGCAATCTGTTTCCCAATTACAATCTTACACGAGTGTTTGCAAATTACACACTGCTGGCAAAAGAAACACAGAGATATCAATGCTTCGGAAAAAAACCCTAATTCCTTCCAGCACAAGACAGCTGAAGTTCCCATCCTTGCCTGCCACTGGCTACTTCCCAAAGGCTGTTCAGGAACAGTTTTTCTATCCATACAACCTACAATCCCTCAGAAGTCCAAGAATATGCCTGATTTTTCAACTGCCTCAACAACCTGGCACACGCCACTCACCTCTCAAGTAACACTAGAAAAAACAAATCTCTGCCCTTTAGCCCGTGTTTGCACAGAGGTGGCTGCAGGATGGATTTTGGACAGGGCTTTCACCACCATGAGCAGGCACAGGCACCGCACAGCTCAAGCCACAGAACACGGGTGGCCAATACCAAACGCCGTGTTGCCCAGTGACCCTTCGGAGAATGACACGTCTGGTTTTGTTTGCCACGTGTCACTGCTGCTTTTGGCATTCGGAGTTTCCAAATCCCCCCAGGATCCTGCACGGACAGAAACCCTACGATTACGGTAAGCAGTCACGGCAGCGACTGGCTGTCGGTGACCCATCCAATGCCAAATTTCTGCGGGAAATGAGAAGCCTGGGCATTTTCTGCAACTCGAGCCGACACTGGATCACTGCCGGACCACCTCCCCTGCCCGCAAATCACGCCACACGACTGCAGGGAAGCCCCGGAGCCAATTCAGCACGAGGCATACCCCCTCTTGCAAGCGGGACCGTCAGAGTATGTCGCGACAACAAACCCTGCCCCGGCGGGAACCGCCCGCCCCGCCCCGGGGGCGGGAGCCAGGGGCGGGACCGCCGGGCACCTCCCGCCCCCGCCCAAACCCTGCCCTCTTTGAGCCGAACCCGGCCCACACGCCCATCCAAGCACAAACCCCGCTACGCAGGACCGATATCCCGCCCTCTCGCCGCTCCCGCTCAGCGGCTCGCATCACCGTGCCCGCTGCCTGCCGCCGCCGTGCTCGGCTGCCCCTCGTAGCGCCCTGGCCGTTACCTGAGGCTGGGCGCGGGCCCAGGCCAGACGGGCGGCGGCGGCCAGGGGCCGGCGGAGCGCCCCCGGGGGCAGCATGGCGAGCAGCAGGCCGGGAGGAAGGCTAGCGCAGCTGTGGGCCGTCGGCTCCGAGGGAGGGAGGGAGGAGGGGAGGGCGGGCGGACCACCGTGGGGCGGGACGGGACCAGGGGACGGTGCCTCCCTCCTCGGGGCGGGACGGGACCAGAGGACGGTGCCTCCCTCCTCGGGGCGGCTGTTGGGCGGCCGGCACGGTGCAGGGGCGGGGGGTTGGAGAGGCTTGTGCGGCGGGGTCTGCTGCGCGGGTCGGCAGGCAATAACCGCGGCGAAGGGCCTTTCGTTCTGGTTTCGTGCCGCTGGACTGGGGTGCAGGGAGGGAGGGAGGGATGGGCTCACGGCTGAGAAGAGATGCTCGTTGAAGCTACCAGGCTTCGGTGCCTGGAATGCGGTGTATCCGTTTCTGCCTGGGTGCCTGAATACAATGAAAAAGTACCCCGATTGCCTGGGGAGCCGCTTTGTTGCCCCGGGGCAAATCCACCCATCCACACCCCCCCACATACCTCCTCCCCCTCCCCGCCCCCGCCCCAACCCCGGGCATTTGCAGGATCAAACTTACAATTACACAGATATAAATCCACCACCCACAGCCTTCCTCTGGCGCAGAGCCCCGCGGCTTTTTTGTCTGTAGGGTAAATCCAGGCTTTGCACCAGGGGTGTGCAGTGCCAAGTGCTGTCACCCCATTACATCTGCAGGCACAACGGCATGGTCCTTGCTGCCGTACGAGCTACCTGGGAGCGGGAGCTTGTGATGACCGATGCTGTATACCCTTGCGGAATTAAATATTGGCCAAAACCAAATATAAAGGCAAAATTTCCTTCGACATCAATGCCTCTGGTGTTTTACCTGTGGAAGACAAACGGGCTCCTAGCAAAAGGTGGTTGATGGAGGACTACCTAAAATTAACAAAGCATTATCTTTATGAGGTTTAATAAAAGCAAGTGTAAAGTCTTGCACCTGGGGAGGAATAACGGTCTGTATCAGTACAGCCTGGGGGATGACCTGCTGGAGAAGAGCTCTGTGGAGAAGGACCTGGGGGTCCTGGTGGATGACAAGTTGTCCATGAGCCAGCAGTGTGCCCTGGGGGCTAAGAGGGCCAATGGGATCCTGGGATGCATCAGGAGGAGTGTGGCCAGCAGGTTGAAGGAGGTGATCCTCCCCCTCTACTCTGCCCTGGTCAGGCCCCACCTGGAGTATTGTGTCCAGTTCTGGGCTCCCTGGTATAAAAAGGACAGGGACCTCCTGGAGAGTCCAGAGAAGGGCTACTAAGATGATTAAGGGCCTGGAACATCTCCCGTATGAGGACAGGCTGAGTGAGCTGGGACTGTTCAGCCTGGAGAAAAGAAGACTGAGGGGGGACCTAATTAATGTTTATAAATATCTTAAGTATGGGATGCAGGGGGAATTGGCCAACCCCTTTTCAGTGGTCTGTGGAGACAGGACAAGGGGCAATGGCTGCAAATTGGAGCACAGGAAGTTCCGCACCAACATGGGGAAGAACTTTTCCCCAGTGAGGGTGACAGAGCCCTGGGACAGGCTGCCCAGGGAGGTGGTGGAGTCTCCTTCTCTGGAGATATTCGGACCTGTCTGGATGCCTATCTGTGCAATATGAGCTGGGGAGCTGCTTTGGCAGGGGGGTTGGACCCGATGATCTCTCGAGGTCCCTTCCAACCCCTATGATTCTGTGATTCTATGATTCTATGATTCTTCTTAATGAGGCAGCACATTCCTTTCTCCACCCTGAGTAATTGATTTTGAGGGCCTTGGCACGGATTTACCATGAAGAGAGAAATGATGGCTTTTTGCCTATGTAGCTTTCATGCTGCTTCTCACAATTATAGACAGTTTTCCCCCTTTTTAAAGACAGGCCCAGGAAGAATGATTGTCTAAATTAAAATGAGATAGAAAAAGTAGTTCTATCAAGCACATTAAAACAGAGTGTCTGCACTGCATGTATGTTATATGTTCATTTGCAAATGGTATTCTTAGCTACAATTTTTTTATATAACAAGAACTGAGCATGATATATTCTAAAGTATTTTTTGCCATATGTCATGAATAATTATCATAGATGCTACAGCAGAAGCACACATTAAGTGTGATTCTTGAGGTAGTTATTGCCAGTTTAAGATTGGTTTAATGTGGGGATTTTCTCAGTTACAAAAAAATTGTATTTCAGCTGAAGACAGGGAATGAGATGGCAAACTCCAAAATATGTAAATTTCTTCTTTGCTTATTACATATGGATGATGTTTATAGTCATGGTGTGCTGGAATATTCAGAGAATCACAGAATTTTAGGGGTTGGAAGGGACCTCCAGAGATCATCCAGTCCAACCCCTCTCCCCTGCCAAAGCAGGTTCCCTAGGACATATGGCACAGGTAGGTGTCCAGACGGGGCTGGAATCTCTCCAGAGAAGGAGACTCCACAACCCCCCTGGGCAGCCTGTCCCAGGGCTCTGTCACCCTCACTGTGTAGAAGTTCTGCCGCATGTTGGTGCAGAACTTCCTGTGCTCCAACTTGAAGCCATTGCCCCTTGTCCTGTCCCCACAGGCAACTGAAAAGAGGCTGGCCATTTCCCCCCTCTGTCCCACACTTCAGATATCTATAAACACTGATCAGATCCCCTTTCAGTCTTCTTTTCTCAAGGCTGAACAGTCCCAGTTCATTCAGCCTTTCCTTGTAGGGGAGATGCTCCAGGCCCTTCATCATCGTTGTAGCCTGCCACTGGACTCTTTCCAGGAAATCCCTGTCTTTTTTATACCATATATTCCTTCGTATTTTTAGAAGCTTTTATTATTTGTACTTTTACCATGCTTGCTTCCTCATCAGGAATGATCACACAAGCCAGGATTTGAAATGAGTGGTCCTAAAAAGCAGGTTTTGTTCTTGTTAACCTGAATAGTTAAGAAGAAGCTTTGGGTTTATATTTCTTTTGTGTAGTAAGGGAATAGAAAGGTGAACATGATTTTCCTGTCTGTGCAAAACAATTCAACACAGTTCAGAGCTAAAATGTATGACAAACTGCACTGGAACTCAGCGAAGACCCGAAACGACTTCCTGAAACAATTCATCAAATCATTTTACAAAGCAAGTAAACTTGAAAAAACCTGCTTATGTGAGCAGCTAAGGAAGTGGCTAAGTTAAAATTCATTGAGAAGGCTGTACTTTCAGTTCTGCGTTTTTGCTTGGAATTTGAATTCACCATACCTCCTGGTATTTTCTTACTCACATTCTTCTAGAAGTCCCGGGGTATATTCTTCTTTCCGCGTGGATGTGGCAGAGCCAGTGATGAAGCTAGAGGATTCTACCTCCAAGTCTTGCCTGCCACTCACAGGTCTGTCTGCCAACACACGAAATGGTAAGCAGGACTTGCGCTTCATAGACATAGATTTCACAACTCAAAGATGGCAGTGGACATCTGGGAATGACACTGTTGATCTTGTAGAAGAGATAATAGTGGATAGTATCTGTTGCAGATGCTTTTTGATGGGAAGTTTTAATTTTGGTACTGAATTGGTGAATCACATTAAATTTTCAATTTATGTGGGTGTGACTGCCAGAGCTGCCCGAGTTGAAATGGTTTATTAAGAGTGTTTGTTGCAGAAGGAAGCCAGAGCCTCATGGAGGCAAAGCGAAAGAAGGTGATTTGTGTGAGCATTTACATGCTGTACTTCTACATGCAACATTTTCAGCCATTTTCAGTTTCCCATGGAACAGGAAACACTTCACCTGACCCATATGTGATTTATGAATGTGGGCACGCACTGGTTCACATTATTTTATTTCCTTTGTACTCTTAAGTGGAGATGGTGATACAGGAAGGTAACCATCTGCGCCAGAAGACTTAATGTTTTCAGGAGCAGCATAAGTTTATTTTGTGATGTTCGTTTAAACACGGAGAAAGTTTCTGAGAGTTTTGGAAAATCAAACAGCACAGTACCCACTCCTTTGCTACAGGGAATGTTTCCCTTGATGAATCACAGCTTTCAGTCGCCTTTGGGATGAAGAATAAAACAAGTAAATTTCCCTCTATTTCTGCCGTAAGTCCTTCAGCTTAAATTCCTTCCTCAGAATAGCAGTTTTCAAAAGCATAGGCAACTGCAAACCCTTATTTTCAATGGCAGTAGGGTTTTCTTCATGCAATGTGGTGCCACTGGTACGCTTGAGACAGGTTTGCAACGAGCTGGTTTAGTCCAAGTGGTTTCCACTGTTGTGCTGAGTGCTGCCCTTCCTCTCACTTGTTCTGCTGCTGGGTGAGCAAGCAGTAAGTGGTTTGCTAGTTTGCACACAAGGCAACATTCCTGAATGTAATGCAGCCTTTTGGTATGTTCCCAGTAGGCCAGAACATGTAAATATCTTCTGGTTTCCATTCTCTCAGCTTCTCCATATGAAAATCTGAATAACAGCTTACCAAACGTGGTATTTTCTTCCCTGTTTTTCCTAGCCAGTTTGCATTCCTTATCTCATGAAAACAATCTGCATTGTATGTAAATATTTATTGTGTGGTGCTGATGAGAATACCTGCAAGAACCAGAGTCATCTCTGTGTTTACTGGTTGTAAGGGCCATGTTAGTGTTTGTACCCAGGGCCTGAGGACAAGCTTGAACCAGAGGCACGTTCAGGTGCCCTACCAGGCAGTGAATGAGCATCGAGAAAGTTGGTTTCATGCTTTTGCTTTGCTGGAGAAGGCAGTGGGAGAGCACCATGGCAGTGCTTGGTCTCTCTGGGAAGCAGGTCTCTGCTCTGGACTCCAGATCTACAGCAAATGTGTGCTGAGGTTTGACACAGCCCCTGACCACACCAGAGCGAAGTTCATGATCTGTCTTCACCTAAGAGGGTGCAGCTTTTCAGAGCCGCAGAGCAAGAAGATAAAGGGAGAGCAGGCGCCTGTGGGCTATCTGGAAGGGAATTGGGGAATCTGCTTCCTACTGCTTGATTTTCAAAAATGTTTGGGCTTGATGTTTGCGGTTGTGATGCCTTGTGTCATTGTTTATATCAACACTGGGAGGAGATAAACTTTACGGTATCAAACGTTCTCCACTTATCTTGCAACTAGATGTAGCACAAATTGGGTAACAGGCCACTAGGTCTGTTTGAATTAAGTTCAAAGAAAACGTTCAGATGTGTTCCCTATCCTTTCTTTAGAAGATGTGTTTCTTAGGAGCTTGGTGAACAGGTTTTTCCTTTCTTTTCCTGGGAAATCTGTAATGGTTTAATGATTCCAAAAGAAGGAACATGTTAAAGTGAAATTCCCTAATCATTTTTTGTGTAATAAAATGGTTTTATTACCAACCTCTGATTTTTTTAAAAACCTTTCCTATCAACAGGCCATTAATATTACATTTAATGTATTTAAAGACTCTATTAATTGCTTGTGTTTGTTACTTGGTCAGTGTAACTGCAGTTGTTCTCCTTAGAAGACCTATGTGGGCTTTTTGAATGATATTTTTAACATCTGAGAGTGAAATACTTCTATTCAATCCCCTTTTAGTTAATTAGGAAAAAAATGGATGCTCTGCTTGCATGTTTTCACAGACGGGGTGACATAAGGTAACTTCTGCCACTGTGGGTATTTCAAGCACAGTAATTCAGTTGAAAACTGGGAGGTCTGTGCTTCAAAGAGGATGGAAAGGAGACAACTTGAGTATGCAGATGAAGTTTTACATGACAATGACCTAGCTGGGTTCACTTTTCACTTCACGGATACTAGCTAGCTCAATTAACATTTTCGCCAGTAAAATTAAGACCTGAAAGCATGCTGGTAAAATAACCAGATCCTCTTTCCTAGGTTAAAATTCTCTACAGCCTTCTCTTAACGTGCTTCTCTTTCCTGTATACAATAAGCTGTCTTCTGTGCATGCAGAATGAGATTTTTCTCTAGCATTTAGCCAAGGTTGCTCTTGTGTTCTGAACCCAGGTTTACTTGCAATGCAATAAAACACAGGAGCTAAGTATTGCTTTAAGGCAGGCTCTAACTTCTCTAGTATGAAAGCAGGTAAAACCAGGTGGCAGAGATCAATCTTTAAAGCCACCCCACCGTTCTTTGGGCAGATATTTTCAGGGTCTTCTACACATAGACAAGGACTTGTTTAACTTGGAGAAATTCAGGATTCTTTCAGCTGTAGATGGAGCAATACTGTGCCTCCTAACCTGTCTGAAGCTGTATGTGATTGAGCAGACAAGCGAAAGTGCCCACTGCATCAGAGTTGTATGCAGGAAGATGGAGTCCCACAGAAGACAGCTACCTGGGGCAAGCACTTTCTTACCTTGCAGTCCCATCCCAGGCCCAGCCCAGAGGTGGAGAAAAGACCTGGTCCTGGACAAGCATAAGAGAAGTGGGGAGGCTCATAGGGACCACTTTCCTTTCTTGGGTAATTTCTTTTACTCTCTGCCACCTTGGATGCTAGGTGAATGCAGACAGGCCACTCTCAGACGAGTGCATCCTCTCACATCATTTTGTTGCTGTGCTTGTGACAGAGGGAAGCCCTGACTTAGCAGTTATTGCCTTCTCCCCGTGCTGCCCTGCTGAGCCTGACCCCAGCAATACCCAATGTAGAAGGGGAGTTCTGCTGATTTTCTATGAATCTGGTTAACCTGGGTGGAGAACCATCAGTGCTGGCACACAAAGCATGTAATTTATAGGTATTTTGTTCTATATCTTTTTATCTGTGACCCACTCTAATACCTATAATACTACTTATGACATTGACCCACACAGCCTACAGCAAAAGTAAGCCATGTTAATGAAAGGAACTCCATGATGGCTGTGCTTGGCCTCTTTGGAGGTAGAGGCAGCAAGTCTTGTTGCTCTTTGCTTGTGAGCAAGCTTCTCTGACCTAATTTAGCTCCTCAGTTTAAGTCCTGGAGGATCTTTCATCAATGAAAATGCCAAAATAATGAGTGAGATTTCTAAGCAAGTCTGACTTACCAACTCTGGTAACTCACCTCTCCTAATTATTGATGCATTACTTAGATAAACATCTCTTTTCTGTAGAAAAACAGCCATGCCCTTCTTGCCTGGAAAAATTGTTCCCTCTTCCAGTCACCGTAAATAATGTCTTTCAAGTCTTCCTTTGCCTGGAGTTGTATTGAAATGAATTCTGATAATAGACCTCTGTTTCTGCCTTAGTTGCTCTTCCCTCAAGCCCTAGAAAACTTGCTTTTCTTGGTACTGCAAGATGAGAACTTCCCCTGTTATACAATGTGTCTTGCAAAGGTTTAGAAGGCATTACAATGCTCTTTAGGGTAATGAGCTGCAGGTGCTCTGCACTAATTGCACAAGGGGTATTTGCAGCAGTACTTGTCAGCTTTCTCTGATGCTGTCCAGCACAGTGTCATCATCATCTCTGGCCTTCCATGCTAAATTCTGGTGCAGTAAGCATAGCTGAAGCCTGGACTACTTCATCTGCCTGTGAGTGAGCTATGGTTAAGACAAGTTGAACGTGCTAAGCAGGGTATATAGCTCAGTTAAATAAACCGACACGCTAAGAAGATGGAACCTGGGAGCAGAACAGACAAGTTCTGCCACCGTGTTCCTCAAAGCAATCCCTAGAATGGTAGTAGGCAGCAAGAGCTGTGAGGTACATCTCAGCACTCAGCCATCACACAGGAGCAGCTGAATAAACAGGAGGTAGGCACATATGAAGTTGAGTGGATGTGCAATGTGAAGAATGTTTGCAAGTGGGCTTGGCTCACCTGGAGATTGTAACTTACGTTGGTGCCCACTCCCGTTTAGAAAAAAAATACAGGCTTCTTTTTGATTGCTTACAGCACTCCATCTGTGACTCACTCTTTAAACAAAAGAGTAAAAACAAGCAGTGTTGGTGTCTTTTAATATGCCCACACCGTTTCAGAAAATGCTTTGAAATGGTGCTGTGATTGCTATTATAAAAGGACCTCTCTTATAATTTAATGTATTAAATCCAAAATAAACCAAGCCCTTTTAAGTTAGGAAGCCTATGAAACTGTGTGAAGCTTTGATATAGAGTCTCTTGGCCAGTACAACTGAAGGAAAGTGATTGTGTAGGAAGTTCTAGTCTGGAGGATAAATCTTATGTCGGCCTTTGTGTGATTCCACGTGGATCTCTCCTGCAGCGCTACAAAAATAAAAACACCAGCCTGAAACAGAGAACGTTCTGATACTCTTAATCATCTTCTAGGGAGAAGGAGTACACCTACTGTAGAGACAATCCTCCCAGCAGCCTTAGACAGCTTGATAGTAGGAAACCTGTGAGACAGAGCAATATTAGGCAAATCTGTTTAATCATTCACTCAGAGGGCTTCAAATATCAGTACTTACATGGGATTCCTGGTGTTCTGAAGTCCTGCACGTCCTGACTTTTACCTAGAAGCTACTGATACCCTGGTGGTTTGATGCAGTCACTCATGAAGACCTTTGATTTTTAAAGACACCTGTGGTATTTCAGAATAAAAATTTTTAAAATAATTTTTAAGAATACCTATCGACCTGGAAGTCAGCTGTAACAGTGAGCTCTTGCACCAGACTTCACAACATCTGCACAGTCTACAACTTTATATTACCTTTGGTCATGCTATGCTAAGTTAAACAAATTGTTGTTTCTAGACCTGTCAAGTGAAGGGGCTGCGAACTGGGATTCAGTTTGCCTAGGACCAGACAGACTGGCAGCAGTACTGGGATTCAGTGTGCCTAGGACCAGACAGACTGGCAGCAGTACTGGGATTCAGTGTGCCTAGGACCAGACAGACTGGCAGCAGCAAAACTTGGGTTTGAATCTAGGTATTTCTCGCTCCCGCTTGGTAGCGGGTAGCTGCAGAAATCACTGCTCAGCTCTGGTGAGGAAGGTAGACTGTAGACTTTTGCTTTATCAGGCAGGCAGGCCTATCTCAATACAAACAAGATACACAGGCGGCAGGACTTGGAAGTAAAGGCTGAACGAAAGCCAAGGGTTGTTTTAATTTAGAGAAGAGGCGAGTTGGGGGTCATGTGATCCTTTCACATGTAATTACAGGAGTGCTTCAGAAGAGAAAGGCGTAATCTGTCCTCCCTGCCCATGGTGGATAAGATAAAAGCAGCAGGCTGAAATTACAGGAAGGGAAATTTAGATTAGGTGTTTTCCACTTGTTAAGACAGTGAAATGTTTGAAAAGCTTGTCTGGGAGAAAGTAGGATATACAGGCCTGGAAATAACAGGGATGGTTAAAACAGTGTTCATGCATTCACACAGGTAGTATGGGCTAGAATAGTGTGTTTAACCTGTGGAATATGGACCACAGAGTAACAGTCCATGAGATATGCAGGGTCCATGCAGCACAAAAGGGCAATGGCAGAACAATTTAAAGAAACCCCTCTGTCTGTAGCCAGCAGACCTCTGCCCTCTCCTCTGAGGGTTTATTTGACATGTTGGGGGTAACCCCATTAAAAATACCATTTTGTAAAATGGTAACTCTTTGAACAAATGCTGACTAATGCACTCATGCATCACTATCCCTCCTAATTGCGATCAAGTTCTGAAATTCTAAATGGTTTGTAGCCTTTCCTGATCAAAGAATGTTGAGGTATCTTTGACTACCTGACTGTCTGGGTTCCCCATGACCTCTTGTCTAAGATAATGTGAATTTCTGAGAGCAAATAACTTGAATGTATATGTGGAGATTCTTACAGTGCGTTGGTAACAAGCAGCTACTGCGAAGAGCCAGTCCTTTGTCACTGAAGGCCCACAATAGCCTTCTGCATTTTGAGCCCTACGCCTCAGGATTAAACACTGCAATGCAGCTCTGCCCCCTCTGTGCCACAAAGAAGTTACTGCTGGGATTGAGACAGGCTTGGGAAAGGGTGGACAATTGCAAATACAACTTTGGTCAGATGTTTTCTTCACAATTCCTCTGCCTGTGATGCTGAGGCAGCACCCTGCATATCTACCAAAGAGTTACCCTTTGGTAACCAGGAGCTCTTCCCTCTGCCAGCAAAGAAAAGGAAGGAGTCCTCTAGTTAGAGCTGGAGGAATTTCAAAGGAACCAGCTGTGTTGCTGTTGAATCACCAAAACTATGGCCTTGTTTGCCTGCTAGCAGGGCACATGAATCACAAGGAACTTCTGCCAATGGTAACAAAAAGCACAATGTTTTGTTAGGTCTCCACTCCTATGGATTCACTCTTTTGGCCCTACCTCATGGCCTTGTATCAGTATTTCCCATCTCCCATTTGTGTCTGCTGCTGGGTACCTCTGGCAGGCAAAAAAGTGCATGTATGAGTGATCCACTTGCTGAGTGCTGCACAAAGGGGTGTGCTTCTCCCTGTCTTTCCCTTGGAACAAGTGTTTAAAAAGTGTTGATTGCCATTAACCTGATTTTCCCTGAGACCTCTGTCCTACTTTTGTTTGAAATTAGCTAATCGTTTCAAAAGATATTACAGGAAGCAGACAGATGAACAAACAGATAGCAGCATAGCCCAGTAAACTCTTGTTTTCTTAGAAAGCCAGGCTAAAAAGAGCACTGTTTAATCAAATTGTTGCTGCCTGTGAGTTCGTGATCACGCACTGAGCTCAGAAGGACTGGGTTTGCACCTCACCAATGATGAAGCCTTCTTTTGGGATTAGAGGGAGAAGTTAAGGCAATGGATTGAAGAGGGGAACTGCAAGAACCTCAGTTCAAAGTGTCACCTTCCAAGGACACCTTTATTAGCCTTCCTGCCATGTGATTCGTAGCAAAACATCACCTTTTTAAAAAGCATTACTCAGAGTGAACTGAGAACTTTTTGGGTAAGAAGCAAAGCTTAGAAAGCATTCTGCACAGTTTAGTCTCTCCCACAAGTTACATTAATAGTTTTGGGTGGTCTGAATTGTACCCTGTTACTGCAATATGCTCTGGTCTTTGAAAGCATTCCACTGTGTTCATCTTCAAGATGGCTTTTATTCCCCATAGACTCCAAGGTAACAAGTTTTCACAGAATCACAGAATCACAGAATTATCAAGGTTGGAAAAGACCTAGAAGATCATCCAGTCCAACCATTCACCTATTACTACTAGCTCCCACTAAACCATATCCCTCAATACAACATCCAGTCTTTCCTTGAACACCCCCAGGGTTGGTGACTCCACCACCTCCCTGGGCAGTGCATTCCAGTGCCTGACTACCCTTTCTGAGAAGTAGTGCTTCCTAATGTCGAGCCTGAATCTCCCCTGGCGCAGCTTGCTACCATTCCCTCTAGTTCTGTCACTGCCTACACGGGAGAAGAGGCCGACCCCCAGCTCACTACAACCTCCCTTCAGGAAGTTATAGAGAGCTATAAGGTCTCCCCTAAGCCTCCTCTTCTCCAGGCTGAACAATCCCAGCTTCCTCAGACGCTCCTCGTCCTTGTCGCTTTCTCCATAGTTGCCCAGTCTGAAACTGCAATATCATTTGGTTACGTAGTGCCATGCCCTATGGATGATTCCAGCCCATGTGGGGAGATTTGGACTGGTGGTTTATCTTGCCATCTTTAGGGAAGACCTTGGTATCTTGAGAGCCATTAGTCATAGACAACAGGTTGTGCAGTGTGCATACTAACATATCTCAGACCTTCCATGGGCTCTGATCTATAGGAAAAGCCATGCTTGTTGTGGTGGTTTAGGACAGAGTATGTTGCTGTGTTCGCTTTCACTACCTTCCTCTACCACACCTCCAGCCATGCACATTAGCCAAAGTAAATTGCTGGAGTATATGCCCAACCCCTGCCAATTCTTGTAAAGAACCCCTTGGATCACAGATAGCTGGCCTTATTAAATTCGAACATGGCTTTCTAAAGAGAAAAAAAGGATTAGGCAATCTCTTTTTGCCAGGTTACCTCAGTGCATATAGCACAGTACTTCTTTTCACATGTTGACTGTTTTATATCCAGAAGATACCCTTCGTGAGGAACCTGCAAACCCTCAGGCTGCATCTACTGCAGCTGTATAGCTTGAGGTCCACAGCCTTAATACAAATATTGCCTTTGCAGTGTTCATGTTGCATTCAAAAAATGCATTCCCTGCAGGAAATGCAGGGAGGACGCAGGAAATGCCGAAAGGTTTCCGGTCATGCCACCAGATTGATATGCTGGGTTTTTGTCATCATAAGCCTGTGGTATTTGTTTTCTTTGGATATCAAAGTCATTATTTAAGCAAGTCTATTATTTAAGCAAGTTATTTTAGCAATGCTCACATTCCCATTATGGGAAGTGCAAGGGCTTTCCAGTGTTCTCTTGGCTGTTGCTAACCTCCAGTGCAAATCCGCCTGCCTCCCATAGGTATGTCTAAAGAACTGCCACATGAGGAGTTTTTTGGAAAACCTGGACCTTTGTATTTTACAGAGACCAGTGATCTTCTGTTGGTATTAAGGGAGTTGCTAACACATTGACAAATACTGACTTGCAAAATGAGGCAAAAATCTCCCATCCAACTCAGATAATCCCCTTGAGTTCAAATCCAAGATAATGAGTCATGTTTATCAATCTGAGGTCACTGGTTGAAAGGTGCTCCCCATTCAAGTAGGAGGAGGGAGGAACAAGACAGAGTGCCTCAGAGTGTCATTCTCTTTCTTTTCCACCCAGTTCCAACAGCTCAGGCTCAGGCAGCCCAGGGAAATTGAACCCTCTTTTGAGGGCTCAGTTCAGCAAAGCTCACTCTTGAGGCAGCTGGTCTGGTTGCCTATTCTGTGGCCACTTCAGGTATGGTAAATACACTGGAGCTCATGCTCCAGCACCGTGCTTGACCAGTGCCTAAAAATGTGCATGTGAACCTAAGATATTTGGGTCACAGATTTATAAAGCATTTGTATGCCTACCTAATTTCATGTACATGCCTATCTTCAGTGGGACTGAACCATGTGTTTAGTGGGGACTAAGAGGCACCAAGCTGAAAGACACCTGGTTCATTGCCATGCAAAGAGCAGCCTTTTCATAGTGACTGGAACACTTGCTTGCATCTGTGGTTTGATCATGTCATTTAACTTCTCTAACTTGGTTGTTTCTCCTGAGAAGCTAGATTGCTAGGACTTGCCATTTTGACAAGTGATGTAGGAGGATTAATTCATGAGCGTGTGCCCTGGACTTCAGAGAGGTCTGTCAGTATGAAGAACTATAATTAAGAATTGTTTGTCCTGCACTTGAAAACACTTGCACAATAGCCTTATTCTGAGCACAGCAGTCTGTTTGGCACTACTGCTCAAAGCAGTAAAGCTTGAATTTGCTCAGCAGGATCAGAACCAGACTGAAAATCTACTGTTAAGACAGCCATTGGAAATCCAAATTTTGGGAAGAACCTAAGGATTTTAGAACCAAGGGAGACTCCAAAATCCAAAGCAGTCAGTAATAGCTTTCCACCGCCTCCAGCAGGCTTTGAACCAAGATTGTATCTCCTACAACTGTCTCAGATGGTTATCGCTTCATCACCATACATACCTCTTCATCTTCTGCTTCTCTCAGAAAACAGGAATCCAGCAAGCTCGTCAAGCCAGGAGACAAGTTTTTCTGACATCAAGGAAACGGAAAAAAAAGCATGTTGCTTCTGCACCAGCTATCAAAATATCCTAATTTATAAATATAAATGGAAGAATTGCAAAGGATTGGAACACATACTTGTGGGAGTGAGCAGCTTTTTCCCTCAGGCGGAATTTGGACTTGGATTTGATCTTGAGATAGCTGTGGAGTTGTAAAGCTGGTTTCATGGAGTTGTAAAAAGTCAGTATGATGCTGAAGAAAAAAACCAACCCACAGGCTTTTGGAAAAAGAATAAAGGATTTTTGGATTTGAGGGAGTCAGGAGCAGCACATCTGTTTCACCTATAGATGCTGGATCCACATGGAGATGGTGAGTGATAGGGAGTGGGAAATGACAAGCAACGCTCACCACCACCCTCAGATAAAACCCGCTTTGCAGGAGATTGGATCTCCATGCTAGAGTATTGTATTGTTCATTTCATGCCTCCTGCATTCCCAGTGAGGATTTCTTGAAAGTAAAGGGAGGAAAAGAGATAGATGCTGTATAGCCTGATAGCCTGGCTTTTAGTAGTTATCTGGGGTACAGAGAAAGATGTATGAAAATGGTGAAAACTAATGCTGAGGGCTGTAGGACGGGAGCAATTGGGAGCTTTTTAATCCAGTTGCTGATGAAAAAGTAAGGCTGAGGTAAAGGTATGGGGGGAGCAAATATGATAGCAATTTATTTGGAAGAAAATATGTAGGAAAAAACTCAAATGGAAGGTGATGCTTCTTGGCCAGAGTATTCTTTTTGCACAGGGTGGGCCTGGCTAGATGTGGAATTTGGCACTACTTTCACATGGTGGGCAGGAACAAGAGTGGGGTGTGTGGGAACTTCCTACATCTTTCCTGCTGTGTCAAGTAGTGTTGACAGTCTAGTCTGTGTGCCCATTTCACTAACAGAAGGTTGGTCTTCGACTAGGGGCAGGGTGGAAATCAACAAGTAGGTGGGGAGAGAGCAATAATAATAAGATAAATGATTAGTGAGAAGGTAGGCGGCACAAGACTAGGGATGTATGGCAGTGGGGCTGCGACCCTTCACTGAGGGAACACCAGTGGCAGCAGGAGGGCAGGAGATTGAGAGCTTCTGAGTTGGGGTCTGGCTTTGAGTGATGTAGGAGGCCAGGGCTGTGAAGAGCAGGAGGTGGAGCTGGTTGTGAAGAAGTGGGGTGGTACCTGAGAGGGTTGGAACTTAAAGGATACATGCTGAGGCTGACATTTGGGGAGAGAAAAGAGAGAGAAAGGAATAGTTTTAAAGGAGGTCCAGCGTTCTGATTTGGAGAGGAGCAGAAAACTGTAAGAGATTCATATGAGAAGAGAGGACAGGTGTCTTCCTCGGTAGCCTGTTTCCTACCCACAGCTTCAGTGGGTAACAACAGTCCTACACTCTCTGTCACCTGATGCACAGCTGGGCCTTTCTTCTTGCTCTGTCCCCACCCCAGCATGGGGCTCTTGCTCTCCTAAGGTTTCCCATCTCTTCGGATGACCTTTCAAGACTGATGTTAGCCTAGAAGGCTGTGCAGCTGTCTTGTGTAGCAGGCCACCCTGGGAAACCACATACAGAAGGAGAAAACACAGAACCTCCCCAGGCCTGGGGATACAGCCCTCCACACTGCAAACCGCAGCTGTTGCCATGGTGCTGTGCTGGGAGAGTGGCTGTCTCGGGTGTCACATTCTGGCCGGATACAGGATACCTCCAGCTCAAGGCTTTTTCTGCTTTGGCTCCTATTTTCTGCCCTGGGTGTCTTCCTTTGTTTAGAAAATCTGCCAAGGTTTGGTCTGCAGAGACCTTCCACTCTGACCAAAGTCACTACTGAGCTGTTCACGTTGGCTGGGTTTGCTTTGTCTGAGTGAAATGTGCTTAATTGTTGACATTTAACCTTCCACTCATCATTTGTGACTGATGCATGTTCACTGCACGGGGAGAGCTGTGGAGGGATGTGTATGTGCCCAGGCATTTCCAGATGTTCCATTGTCCTTACCTGTTGCAGCTTTGTTGAAGCAGGGGCAGCAGATCTTGTTAGTACTTACATCTGCAGTGTTGATTCCCCTCTTGGGCTGCAGCATTTCAGCCAGTGGCTGTTGCATCAATGTCCAAGAGTTGCAGGCCACAGTTTGAGAAGGACAGTGCGGTGAAGTGCCTTATGTTTGCCTGACTCTGAAGGCTGCTTGTTACATATCAGTGCAGGTATAGTTGTAAAAAAAAGGGTAGATGAGGTACGTAGAGATATGGTTTACTTTAGGATGAGAATGGTTGGCACTTGATGATCTTCAAAGGTCTTTTCCAACCTTGTGATTCTGTGATTCTGTGATTCTGTAATTGCAGCAGTTCTCCTCCAACTTGGGCTTTACAGACACTGGTGGTGCTGTAAAAAGCTGCTATTTAACCAAGAAAAAAAAGGCCATTGAACGAATGTTCCCTTCCCCTCACCTGTCACTGGTTTGGTATCTGGCTTGCAGTCTCAGTCCAGTCTGAACCATCTGTATCAGGAGAAAGAAGACACACATGAAAGGGGGGAAACTGTACAGGGGGACTTTACAGGAGGATGCCAGAGTAGACAGAAGCCAAAAACACAAAGCCACCATATCTTGGCTTGAGATGTATGTATGCCTTGATGATCATAGCATTCCATACAGCTGCAGTACTTGGCATCTCCTTTTGGAGGTCAAGACTGGAATGATTTATGTGAGACTGGCTAAGAAAGGACACCGTTCTGTCAAATCACATGTGCTCACAGAATCATGGGATCACAGAACGGTTAGGGCTGGAAGGGATGTTAAAGATCATCAAGTTCCAACCCCCCTGCCATGGGCAGGGACACCTCTCACGAGACCAGGTTGCCCAAAGCCCCATCCAACCTGGCCTTGAACACTGACAGGGAGGGGGCAGCCACCACTTCCCTGGGTAACCTGTTGCAGTTCCTCACTACCCTCATAGTGAAGAATTTCTTCCTAATATCCAATCTAAATCTACCCCTTTCCAATTTAAAACTGTTCCCCCTTGTCCTATCACCACATGCCCTTCTAAAAAGTCCCTCCCCAGCTTTCTTGTAGGCCCTCTTCAGATACTTGAAGGCTGATATAAGGTCTCCCTGGAGCCTTCTTCAGCCTGAACAACCCCAACTCTCTCAGGTTGTCTTTGTAGGAGAGGTGCTCCAGCCCTCTAATCATCTTTGTGGCCCTCCTCTGGACCCATCCCAACAGTTCTATGTCTTTCTGTGTTGGGGACTCCAGAACTGGACACAGTACTGAAGGTGGGGTGTCACGAGAGCAGAGTAGAGGGGCAGACTCACCTCCCTCAACCAGCTGGCCACTCTCTGATGCAGCCCAGGGTATGCTTGGCCTTCTGGGCTGTGAGCACACATTGTTGGCTTATGTTGAGCTTCTCATCCACCAGCTCCCTCAAGTCCTTATCGGCAGGGCTGCTCGCTGTCACATCATCTCCCAGCATTGCCCCAGCTCAGGTGCAGGAGTTATTCCAGAGGAGAAAAAGCCACTTGGAGGATTTCTGTTCTGCTCAGACACAGTGTGCTCCCTTCACTGGTGTGTTTGATTGAGTGTGCTTTTGAACACCTTTGCTCATGTTCATGCAAAAACCTCTTTCTTCTCATGGTTGTTAGTCTAGATGAGCTGCTAGCGAATCATTTGATTTCCATACCCAGGCACAAGGCAGAGGAATCACTGAGTCTAGGGGAGTTAGGGTGCTGAGAGGAGGACCGCTAAGAGTACCCATGCTTAGGCAGAGGTTTTTCAGACTTATTTTGAAGTGGCGTGTGGTTGGTCTATCTGACTGAACAAAGCACTGTTGACTTGATTAACATATGGCTTCATGCTTCAGTCTGAGAGAGGAAGGTCTCTCTAATCTTCCTTTTCTGCTAGGCACTGCATCTTCTGGGACACAGCTGAGGAGCTGTGCATGTTGGATTGATTTGTGGGGGTGATGATGCTGGTGTGATGCAAGGTCTGTGTTAGAAGACAGAGAAAAAGCCCCTTCCCTCATACCTTCCTAACAGCCAAATCCCGGCTTGCCATATGGATGACACTGCAAATAAACCAACCCATGACTGTCTCCTTTATCCTTTATGTGGCAAGTTGGAGGAAGGGAAAGAGCCTTCGTTTGAGCTCTAGAAAACTCACTTATTAGGACAGACCCAGACACAGAAACTACACTGAGCTCCTGGGAACTGGCCGAAACTTGCTTTTCCCTGCCTCCACAGTTGGTGTTCCTGTTGCTGGAGCATCCTGGAGTCCTAGACCTGGCCTCTTGCCTCCCTGTCAGATGCAGGATGGAGGGCTTTCCCACACTCAGGAGGGTGTGGATTGCACCTTTAGGGCTGGGGAGCAGCACTGAGAACTCTGTAGGACTTGGCATCTCAGGGTTAACCAACTATTTTTCCATCACTTTTGGAGGGGCTTGGGAAGAACATGTCCAGCTTCAACCTGGCTGAGACCCCTCCTCGGGTTCTTCACTCTGGAGAGCTTTTAGTCCCAGAGTTTAGGGCCCCTAAATGACACCATGAATGCTGCTGCTTTTGGAGGGAGTCCCAAGGAAAAGGTTTAATGACCTGTCCCTGCTGTGGGCTCACCAGTCCCACACCAGCTCCCAGGAGCTGTGGCTGCTTGCTGGGGAGGGGATAGTGCTCTTGGCTGTCTCTGGTGGCTTGCTTAGAAGGTACAGACAGATGGGCTGATTTCTGGGTCCTACACCCTTCTGCTAAAGAGAGAGCCAAAAAGAGATTTGCTAGAGATGGGGAAGGACAAATGTTAAGATTAAGGGGGTGTGGGGGGGTGTGTGGGGTGTGTGTGCCATGAACCTGCCAATACAGGGACATTCAGCAGGATTGTCCTGGTTCTGGCCAGGCCAGAGTCAACCTCCCCAGGCAGCCAGCCCAGGTGAGCTGAGTTAGCCAGGATGAGCTGAGTTAGCCTGGGCTGTTTTGCACACCACCTGACACCACACCCCCATAAAAGGGGCTGGTTGGGGAGGGGCAGAGGCTTGGTGTCTCCAGGACAGTGTGAGTGTGGTTGGGGTGCCTGGTCAGTCGGTTGGTCAGTTGGTCCTTGTGTTGTGCAGCACTCTGTAATCATTGGGTTGCTCAGATATGCTGTGTTATCACCAGGTGTGGGTGTAATTGTCTGTTACTGTTCCATGTTCATGGTGATTTTTGTCAGTAAACTGCCCTTATCCCACCCCATGGAGGCTCTGTCTGTTTCTCCTCTGGGGGTGAGCCAGCAGCATGTGGTGCTCAGCAACTGGTTGGGGCTGAACCACCACAAGGGTTTCATGTGTCCTTCAGTTTGGTTTGGGCTAACAAGGAGATTTCTAAAGAGTTGCCCAGCAGGGGAGGTACCTATTCTGTGAGGTCCCTGTTTTTTGGATGTCAATATCAAATCAGTCATCCCAAAAGTCTGATGGGTGGAATAACAAGCCTCTGAGACTTCCCATCAAATGCTCTTTTTTTTTGCCAGTTACAGGGCTTCTCAGGCAGAGAATTTCGGTCATTTCCTTTCCTCCCAAGGAATGTGTCAGATAGAGGAGGGAGTAAAGATAAATCTCTGGAGATAAGAGATGGAGGGTCTGAAAAAATTATGTTTCCTGGAGTTCTGGGCATGACAAGACTCTTGAGAATTGTCATGGAGGGAGCAAGGCAAAAATCAGTTAATCCCTAAAAGGGAAGTTTGCAAGAACTTCAGGTGGGACTCCAAGCCAGCTTGACAACCTGTGAGGAAAGGGCCATGTGAAGAATGATACTGACAGGCCTTGCAGCATACCCCTCCTCACAGCAATGCCAGCTAACTGCCTCGTGCATGCACTAACCCATTCTTTGCCATGGCTGTCACCTTGGGCATTGCTATAATGATGAGCGCAACCTGACTCCTCTTGAGAAATAATACCAAGGTTACCCTCTTTATAAGCATCCAGTTGTTTCCTAGTCTGTGCCTGCAAATCTGCTGTTCCTCTTGTGCTGTTGTAGGTACTTTCCCTCCCTTAATTCAGAAAGAGAGGGTTGTGATGGTGACTGTTTTTCTGAGTAAAAGAAGTTTTCCCAGCTGTGTCAAGTAAAATCCAGACACACAGAGGAAAATCCAATAAATTATGAACTAAGTCTTTCCATCTGTAGATAATGGTATTTCTGAATCTTTGGTGGGGTTTTTTTGTTTGGTTTTGTTGGTTTGGGTTTTTTTACTGTTATTGTTGCTAGCCACCTTCTCCCTCATGGAAAAAGAGAATCTCTATTTGATTTAAAATGCAATGTCCTGAGTACCTGGATGATGGTTTACATGTGGTTTTTTGCCTTTTGAATGAGGAGGAGCAAATTGGAAGTGAGTTTCCTGTACTCCTCTTATCTCCCTGTGTGAGAGGAATAATGAGAAAAAGAGCACTTTTAGAGGCAAAAGATTAGAGAGTTTATGCATTGGTTGTTCTTTACAGACCACTGATTGTGATACAACTTTTTTTTTTCCTGAGGGGGCAGGGTGGTGGGGGAAGGTGTTTTCAGCCATGAAGCTTTGACCCAGATGATTAATGTTAGTTTAGGAAGCTAGTGCCAGCTGCCTGGAACAGGCACCAACACAGCAATGCCATGATGCTCGACCCACGCAGCAGCCCAGGTGCAGCCCTGTGGTCCCACGTTCTGACCAGAGGCAGGTTTGATCCATGTGGTACGGTCAGCAAAGTGGGTTTGGTTTGCTGCCCTGCTCCCTCTCTGGGGGTCAGATGCGGGGCTGTTTGATGGGCACACCTCACCAGCCACTGTATAACTTACCCATTGTTCTGTTTCTTGACCTCCCACTTTTCACTCAACGCTCCTTGAAAACAAGCAATCCACCACAATTACTCTTTTGCCTTGGGTCGCACTTCTGCTACACTCCAACTTTGTGTTTTCATAGCCTTATGTAGGTGGTTAGGATTACCAGAGGTGGCCTTGCAAGGCTCCACTCCCCCAAAACATCCCCAAGCCCCTCCTTACACAACTCCTTAAATGAGCTGTGAGATCCAGACATCCCTCATGGTGCTTTCACACTATCTGTTGTGGCCAGCAACTTCTGACGTCGCTGCTGATGGCCGTTTGCCTGACTGAACCTCAGCCCACGACCCAGGCCGCAGCTGGGTCACCTGCCTAGGGTGTGAGCTCCCTGATCCCCCATCACTGCCCTTGGCTGGGCTATTTGCAGCAGCCTAGCCACTGTACCAGGCTGGACATTCCTGTGGGGTTGACTGTTTGCCATCTTCAGAGATGTTGACTGATGGGTGCCTGCCTCTCTCTTTCATTTTTAATGCTAGGTTGGGCTGTGTCAAAATATACGTGGTATGCTTGAACTTGAAACCTCAAGCAATTTTGGAGTGTGTTGTAGATGTGACAAGCTCTCACAGCTACTTTGCAAGCATGCCAATTTTTGTATGAGCTTTTGCTGCAATAAATTTTCTCATACAACTAACTGGAAACTTAAATCAAGCCCTTGGACAAAAAATTACAGATTTCTTTCATAAATGCACTAAAACTGCCCTGTTTCTCTTCTGATTGCCTGTTCATGATAATGTTTTGGGATTTAATAGGGCAGTCTTGCGGAAAGCAATGACTGATCGTGTAAGGAATACCACCTTTCCCCATGCAGATCTCAGGGTGGGTGGTGCCAAGCCCCATCACCCTCCTTTGCAGTGAAGGAAACCAACAGCTACATGCCAGTGTGGCAGAGGGTTGCAGGATCGTCCTCCCCCAGGCTAGCAAATGCTGTCCTCTCCCAGTCCTGTGGCACAGAGCATATTCCCAGCTGCCTAAATGTCTATGTGACTCAGGCCAGATGCCTGGATGGGAGAGGAAAGGTCAAATACTTCTAAACAGAGCACAAATAGGGGGAGAATAAAAACCAATTTGGAGTGCAGCTGCCACCTAGGTGCCTGAGACCGGGTGAGGGGCAGCACCAGCCCTTCCCCATGCCCCCCTCAAATCCATCTTTTGCTCCCAGATGCCTCCTGGCTTCCAGCAGCATTACCTCAGCCCTGCCTGTGAGCAAGAAGGCAGAGCACATCACCTCCTCAGAGACCCAGGCACTGGGTGGATTTTTTTTCTGCTGCATTAGACAGCTCAGATGTGGCACAGATGGAGAATCTGCAGCCTGTGCCCCCAAACTGGCTCCCAGGGCCTCAGAGGTGCCTGAAACAGATGGGACAAAACCCCACAGGGCCAAAGTGTGCTTGGCATTGCAGCCCTGGGGGGAGAGGGGTGAAGCCCTCCAACACATCACCCTGTCCTGCCAGGACGCTGTGGTCCATGACATGTGTTGGCCATGGATGGAATGGCTGTGGCACTGCATCACATGGACATGCTGCTCCTGTGGGTGCCAGACTCAGCCCTGGCACATGGGGCAGAAGCAGATGAGGTGGTACCTGAGGGCCTGTGCAGGGACCTCTTTGGGACCCACGCCAGCCATTGTGGGGTATGGAGAGACAGGTTTTCATCCAACTGTTCCTAGAGGACAGAAATGTGGAGTGGAGGGCTGCTGAGCGGGCTGGAGGCAGATCCTGCCTCCTGGGATGCATGGCTAAGCTTCGCTTGGAGTGCTGGGGAGGCGGTTGGGAGGCTTGAGAGGGAGAAAGGAAACTGTATGGAAAGAGCAGGATGCTTTCTGGGATACAGGGTACACTGGGCCTGAAGAACCCAGATGACTGAGGCAGTGCAGTCTCCTGCAGGGTGGCGTGGGTGGAGAGCAGGACTAGCACTGCTTAGGTAAGTACATGGCTGGAGGTGGTGAGAAGAAAGAGTGAGTTTGGGTTAGGAGGAGCAGCATGAGCTGTGTGTGCCACAGACCTACCGGGAGGAGAGTGGAGAGATGGTGCTGGATGGAGCTTCCCTACGAGCTAGAAAAGCAGAGGGGTGGTGCTGCCACCCCTCTTGCTGCCAAACAGAGAATGCTCCAGGCCAGGGTGCATCATGCTTTATGACTGAACTTAGTTTTTGCTCCCAGAAGTGGATTTTTGTGCTGTTTCCTTGGTGCTGGAGACTTGAAAGGCTTACATCACCCCGAGCTGGCGGGGAGTGTGGCTCTGTCCGGGAGCTGGGAGGACAACTGGGAACAAGGCAGGGCTTTGCTTTCCCCTCAGCTGCAGAAGTGCTGCTGTGCCCGGTTGTGGTACAGTTAAGTCAGTGACTTCATGGTGATGCACTTCTACCACCAGGACTGTCCAAGGCCTTCCACTACAGGAGGGCAGCTGGAACAAAGAAGCAAACTTGAAAGTGTTCAGCAAGTCCTGGTCGTTGCTCCATCTTACTCCCAGATAGCCTGCCCTCAGTTTTGGTAGTTTAGAAAGAAAAGTTTCCAACTGCTACCAAGCAACATGCAAATATGCTGAAACTGTGGAAACTAACTACAGAAACTTGTCTCCCACCCCTCAGCTACTCCTGTAGCTAACCTCTGTCACTGGGCCCCAGGAGACTTGGGGGTGTTTTCTAAAGCACAGCTTCCGATGGGGAAACCCCTCTCTTTCTGTCACTGAAGAGGACAATTTGTAGAATTCCTGGCTAGGGAAATCCTAAGCCATGTGGCTGCGCACTCAGAAACCTGTTGGTGAAGGAGAGCTTCCAGCGAGCGGTGAGAGCACCTGAAGTGTCAATTCAGGTGGGGTTGCTTGGAAGACAGCTGTGCCCCTTTGCTCCTGGCAGTGGGGCTGTGCAGAAGGAAAGCCCCATGGCGTTGGAAAGGTTTTTCAGTGGTTTATGCTGTTGTCGGGGGTGTGTGTGTGTGTGTGAGGATTTCAGCAGCTGCGAGCGGCACTGAAGGGATTTAGGAGCAGAGCAGCGTGCGGCGCGGTCCTGCCCCCGCGGGCTGCTCACGCCGTTGCTGTGGCGCGCAGCCTGGGCTGCGTTCCTCCCTCCGCTGCTTTCGGTAGTCCTGAAATGATTCCCCCCCCTCTTTCAGGAACACGTGGCGTACTCCCTCGTACTCCGTTCCCCTTCGCTTTCACTACGGCCCCCGCCCCGCCAGCCTCCCCTTCCCTCCCCTCCCGGGAGGCCTCCCCCCGCTCCCGGGCCGGGCCCCGGCCCGCCCCCGCCCCGCCCCCCCCACCACCCCGGGCCCGGCCCGGCCCCTCCGCCCAGCCCGTGCCTCTCTCGCTGCCGCCGCGCCCACCGTGCTGGGGCCGCGCTGCCCGGCTCCGCCGCCGGCGCTGCGGGCCGGCAGGGCGCTAGGGCCCGGCCCGGCCCGGCGCGGCTCGGCTCGGCGCGGCCTCGCGGGAGGGCGGCAGCGATCCGCCGCGGCCGGCGATGGGAGATGGAAGGCGGCGGCGGTGCGGTAAGGGCGGCGTGTGCCGGTGCGGGGGGCGCGCTCAGCCGCGGGCGCTTTCCACCTTTCAGTTACTTCGACCTCTTCGCCTTCTCCCTTTGTATTCCCCACCCCCAATTCCCTTTTCTCCGCTTTTCTCTCCCTTTACATCTTTACTTTTTTCCTTTTATCCTGTTTTCCCTTTTCATTTTTTTCCTTCTTCCTATTTTTTCTCCTCCTTTTTACGCTCGCCTAAGGAAGAAAAAAGAAGGCTGGTAGCCCGCTTCTGTGCTCGTTACTGCTAGATCCCCGAGACGCGAACTGCGCCGGGGAGGCTGCTCAGGGACCCCCGCCCCGGGGCGGGACCCCCAGCCTGCATCCCGTTCAGCGGGTTTTACTTTGGTCTCTGTGTTGCCGCACTGACCAAGTTTTCTGGATCACACCAAGTTCTCGATTAAATGACACGTTGTGAAAAAAGAGTCTCTGGCTGAGTAGTAGCGCTGTGCTTTCTGCGGAGGAGTGGGGTTGAGGTGAATCTCCCAAAGATGTAAAGTTTTGGAACACTAAATGTATGCAGGAACGCTCCTGCGCAGGTTGAGGTGTTACCTTCATCCTTGCTGCCGGGCTCTGGAAGCTACGCTTCTCAATGGGAACAAAAGCGTAGAGGTGTAATGACCTTGAACTTCACGCAAACTCACCAAAGATTCTGACTTACCAAACAGATGCAGTATTTCCATGCCGTAAACAGCAATTACCTGGCTCCCACAGGGTGCCAGTTAGTACTTTGTCAGGCAGAGAACATCTGCGTGTTATTGAGGTGATTTGGGTGTGTAATAGGCAACTGCAATTACTACTGCTTTTGCAGCTCCAGTCACGCTTTAATTCCGTCTGTGCGTAGGGCCATTAAAACAGGAAGTCAAATGCAGTATTTCTAATGAAACTGGTGGCTTGCACACCCAGCGTTTGAATCAACTCTAATGGGCTGCTGAGAATATCCAAGCCTTTCTGGTTTGGCCAGTAGAAAGCAACCTCTTTCTGCTCCAAATGCTTTTCCATCAGCCGTACCCTTCGTTGATGCGTTCTCAGCAGATGGTACCAGTTTAATGCTAGCCACGGCTCTGGCCTGGCTCTGTTGATTTGCACAGGCTGAGAGTTTAGTGTCAGAGATGTCGGCTTTGGGGTGTGCCGTTGGTGGGAGAGGAGGTGATGTTAAGCCATGTAGGAACCCCTATGTAAACACTCTTTCAATTACAGCCTCTTTCATTGCAGAAAGAGTGTAAGAAAATCCTGTGGCGATATTAAAAACAATTCCAAGAAGCTTTTGGTGCTGCTCTCTTCAACATTCAATACAACAAAAAAATTTGGACAAGTCCTTCATACGTAAACTTTTGCGCAACTTATCTGTGTGAAAGGGGTCCTCTTGTGCGACTGTTACTTGAGCAGATTATCTGGTTTACTGTTTCCATTTCTGTGCCATCACATTGAGAGGGAAAAGAGCAGTGAGGATCCTATTAAAGATGCCAGTGTGTTGGAGTTTTTTCAGCAATAATTTCTTTGCTGTTGTCAAGCTGCATAGCTGAAAGACCTGGATGTCGTTCAGAGTATTTCCCTTTCCCACCTACCCCCAAAATGGTCCTTTCTATTCTTGCCCATCTTACCAGGAAAGTTTTGCATTTGGTTTTGCAGCTTTGATTTAAGAGATGGTTTGGGGTTTGATTGCTGCGGGATGAAGAAGCAGCCTGTCTGCGGGAGTATCATGGACCAGTGCCATGGACCATCTTTGCAGACAAGTAGTTGTTTCCATGGGCATGCTCTGAGCCAAATGCTGGGAGTTTCAGCATTGGGGCTGGTGGTTGAGGTGGCACAAGTCACACCCTGCCTGTTGCTATCAGTGCAGGAGGAGGGTGCTTAGTCTGTGGCTGATAAACTGCCCTGGCAGAACTCCGGTTGCTTCAGACAGTCCCTACTCCGTGGAGAGGTGGACAGTCAGACCTGGGAGCTGGGGTGATTTTTTTTCTGAGGCGTTGCGTGCATTTCCTTTTGTTTAGTTGCAAGGGTCCTGAGAGAAGTGGGGCACCTGGGGTATTGCTGGGTACTGGTTTAAAGATAATTTGGAGGTAGGATAATGTAGTGGCTTAGGAGAGGGAGCACAAAGATGGGAGGGAGGGAATAGCATCTGGAGAGTGAGATTAGGCAGGTCCCCAGGGTACCAGGGAGCCATCTGCCAAGAAGCAGTGCTCCAGCTGAGGTTGGGCAAAACTGTGAACTGCTGCCAAAGCTCAAAGGTCGGGGCAGTCAGCCTCCAGCCAGTGTATCCCACTCTCTGTCAGCTCTCTGACATGGGCACTAGGGATCTCTGGGGTGCAGCAGCTGGTAGAGTTGACAGTGCGAGGTTTGTGGGCTCGGACAGAAGAAGTGGGAGCAGTGTCAGCAACACATGATGCCCGTTCTCCATGAAGGAACTCTTCCTTACAGATGGTTCCTGATGGAGGGCAGTGTCTGGCTTATACTGGAGCAGGGATTTCATGGTTTGGCTTTCCCACCCAGACCCATTACACAACCTGAGGGTTTCGTCACATCCTGGTGGGTTGTAAAATTGTGTGTGGGTCCTTCTCTATGGAAGTTGTTGGAAAGGGGGACATCTGATACAGAGCTACTCCAGATCATTGCCATATGGAGGAGTGGGGCTGCAGATGGACATGTTTAGGTCTTGAGCAATTTATGTCTTAAAACATAAATATATGAATCTCTTTCTGAAGGGATTCCTATCTTGCAGCACCCATGGTAGCAGAGGCTGTTTCCAGTCCCTTTTTCCTGTTTGCACTGAGAAAATGTTGAGGGAGAGGGGGTGAGTGAGGCAGAAATTGTAATTTCCATGGGATGAGAAAGCTATTTGAGACCAGCTCTAAGTGTCTGCCCAGCACTTTTTGGTCTGACCACAAGTGTCCTGTTCCTCTCAGGAATGGCGCTGTCTGAAGTACACTTCATGTTTCCAGGTGCTTTTTCTGAGCACGGCACTCCTTGCTCCTGGATGCCTCTTGCTGTTGTGCCAGCCCCGCTCAGAGACCATGGGGATGCTAATGCTTCCAAGCGTTTGTTCTCTGCATTACAGAACTGAGCAAGGCGGGTTGTGGATGGGGCTTAAGAGCAGGGTGGGGCGAGGGTTAGCCTTTTGGGCGCGGGCTAGGTTGCTACAGGGTTGAATAAGGAGGCAGAGTTGCTCAGGTATTATCTATCCCTTGAAACTTGAATTGCTTCTGAATTGACTGCACTTCCTGGATGCTGCGAGCAAACAAACCTGCCTGGGCACCGGATCAAGCTGCCTGTCTGGGATCAAGCTGTCCGTTGGAGCTGGAGCTCTGTATTTCCACCTCTACCAAGTGCCCCAGCCACCGGCTCTGGCTGTGGGAAGTGAGTGGCATTTGCCGTGGCTTGCTTTGCTAACTGTACAGAAAGATTTTCAGTGCTGTGACTGCTGGACTAAGCCCAAGGACACCAAGCTGGAGCTGGCTTTTGAGTTTGGGCTGCCAAGGTGAAAGCACAGCGGTCACTGTCACGCTTGCCCGGGGTTTCACATTGCAGCCACAGCAATTGTTTCTGACACCTGGTGAAAGGAATGAGCAAGCGGGCATCGTCTTGAGCCTGTGATACAGTACCTAAGTAGCAGTAAGAAAACAACCCGAATGGCACAGGTCACACAAGCCTTGCTTTCTGCAGAAGCAATGAATGGGGCTTTCTTTCACTTCTTAGTGTGAAACGGCACCGTGGAAGAGGTGGCTTGTCTCCAAAGTGTACTCATCGTTTCTTTCACAACAGTTTTCAAACAGGAAGTGTCACTGTGGTAACAACTGCATCTCCCAGGCTGAACAAAAGCCAAGTGTGATGGCAAGATGCACTAAACCTCAGATATGGCTGCATTTCAGTGTTAACAGAAGAATCCTTACCAGGAAAGCCTTTTTTCTTTTGAGAAAGGGCTTCCTCACTTTTTTGGCATCTTCTGCCTTCCTGTCATGGCTGAAACTGACTGGTGGCTCCTAGTGGGTCGTGGGGCCACAGCAGCCCAAGGATGCTGATGCTGACACTGCATAGCTCACACTTTCTTAGCAAGCAAAGACTCTGCTCTTGCAGAAACACCTTTTAATCTCCCCAGCGCTTGCACAGCAAGAGGTGTACATGAAATTTGTTGGTGTGACTTCTAGCTTTTGCCTCAGTTGTGCTAGGGAGAAGACAGCTCAGATCGAGCTTCAGTCAAATTTCTGATCCAAAAAACTTCAGATAAATCTAGTTAAGACTCAGAACCATTCAGGTGAAAGCTGTAAAAATAAATCTGCAGGGTCAGTGAGCTATGTCTAAGTTAGAAGGAGATATACACACACCTTCTTGCATGCTTTGTTGCTGTACTGTAGCTCAGCAGTTTGCCCTTGCTCTTATGTAGATTAGCTTGGGTTTGAGTGTGGGTTGGGGATTTTGGGGGATTTTTTTTAGTGTTCAATGAAACTGAGGTGTAAAGAATATTTTAATCACTTTGGGATGCTATCTTAAACCATTTTTAAAACGGAAGATGAGCTCTTCCAATATCTTGTCTTTCTTCTATCTATAAAACCAGCACTTACTTAGCTGCACATAGTGAATGTGCAACACATGGAAAGGATGCATCCTGCAAGTTCTCAGGACTTGGTGGATGTTGGCTTGGGTTTTGAAAAGAACTTAGCTGCCCAAAGATACAGAGGTAGTGTCTGGTAGGCTTGTGAGACACTTAGGCATATCCAAATTTTAGCTTCCACGGAGTTGAAATCCATGTGAGGCAGACCTGTAACCTGCTTAAATACTGTTCTGCTGTCTGAGAGACCTCAAAACGATGGAAGCTCACTACCTGCTGAAAAGAAGCAGTCTGTCAGTTTGCTAAATATACTCAGAGCAGCTTGAACAAAAAAAGTAACTGCAAGATGTCTAATACATGCACCATTGAATTTTCTGAATAAAAGATGTGTGCAGTTTTCCTTAAATCAGGTCCCTGTCACAATGCTGTTTAACATAACTCAAGAAAAATACTTGCATTATGGCTTTATTAAAAGTTTTGAATCCTTTATACTATCTTTACACTTTATTTCTAAGAATGTGGTGGTTCATGGAGTGAGCTGAAGCCCACCTCTCAGTGGGCTACCTTTGATTCTTGCACATACCTTCAAAATAATCCATAGATATGCAGAGGCTCTTACAGCACACACCACAAATCACTGTCTTGGCAAATACAAAATGTGAGTGACCTTTAATGGTAGAGTTCACACAGTTACAGCTCAGCCAGTGTCAGCCTTTGCATAATTAAAAAGCATTTAATTCTGTATAACAGCTGACTGATTCCTTACAACTTCAACCAAACAACAAAGCACGCACTTATCATTTAAGGTAAGAAAACTGCAGGTGTAAGCAAGTGATTGATACATCTGCTAAGGCATCCTGCTTTTGTCACTGTTCCATGCCTTTTTCTGAGCAGTGACTCTTGCTCCATTTTGGAATTGAGCCTCTTGTCAGACACTGAACTTCTGTGTAGTGCTGACTCCTAATAGCTGTTTTTAAAGTCCTCTGGCTGTTGTATCAAAGGAGGTGTTTAATAACCAATTGCTCTTTGCTTTGTTCAGACCCCTTGTGACTGCACACATCTCTCAGCTGCCTCTACCCTTCAGCTGAGAAGTTCCTGCAGCGTTGGTCATGCCTTCCTATAATCCAAACTTCTCTGCTGGAGAAGCCCTTTCCTTCTCACCTACCTTCTGGCTCTCTACACAGCTCTCTGCAACTCCTCTTAGTTAGGAATTAGTTAATCAAGTGTTAATCTATTTTAATAATGCTGTAATTTAAGAATAGCAAACATGTATTAGGATGTGGGAGTGTGTGTGCTATTTTAAGAATAGCAAATATGTATTAGGATCTGGGAGTGTGTGCTTGAGGTAAACATAAACACGGTGTATGAGGTCACATGGGAGACTGCTGCTAGTGGTCTTTTCGTGAGCACCAGCAGTACTCCCTCTGTGCTGTGCCTTTCACCAGACAGCAAGTTTGTTCTCATTCCAGCTCTCTGCATTTCATGTTCTCGCTTAGGAAAGTGACTAAAGAAAAGCTCAACAGAACCAGTCTTTTCAGAGCAATTAGCATGACCTGTCAAAAGCTGTGAGGTTTTGCTAAGCTCATGCCCACCAAGGAATGATTAGAGTGCTTAAAAATAAGGGCTGGCCACTGGCTGTGCCAGGCTGTTGGGGAGATTGTCTGTCCTTCAGAGCAGAGGCAGAGCTCCCAATGCCCGTCTTGGTAAAGACTTGACCATGGTGTGGCAGTTTGACCCACATGGGCCTTTTGGCCTCCTGGGAACATGTTGGAGAAGGCTGGAAAGCTGTGGAATTCCACAGATTCTTCTATCCCTCATTCATGAGGTTGTTTGGTTTTTTTGTTGTTGTTTGGGGGAGATTTTTCCTCCTTATTTTTTGTTCTTTTTTTGAGCTAGCTCCATTAACAGTTACTATATTTCACTCTGTCTCTGGGGAAACTCCTGAGGTGCAGAAGGGAAGATGAATGTAGATGTTTAAAGTCCTGAGAGCATGAGCTCATTATGTCAGCCTGTATGGTAGGCTGCTGAGAAGCATTTGTCTTCTTTGCTGCCAGAGATGTTGGTGGAGCAGTGAGAACACAACAAGCACATCCTGGGATTAGAAATGGTTCGGGTGTGGCTGTGAAGTCCTCTGTAGCTGGTCTTGCCTTACAGGCATCCTGCAGAGGCCTTTTCCTGCATCCTTGGAGCAGTGCTGGCAGCTCCATTGCGGCCAGTGCAGGGGCTCTTGCCCAGCTGCAGGGAGCTGGTATCCCCCGGCTGCACAGCTGAGCAGCAAGGTGGTTGGCTCTGGGAGGAGGACCTGTGCACATGCAGAACTGTGCAGAACTGGGACTCCCCTGAGGCTGCCACATGGTATGGCTTAGCTGTAGGGACCCCTACCCCAACTAGCCAGTTCCCTTCTGGTCTTCCAGTAAGCCTAGAAGGATTGGAGTAACGTTTCTTTCTGGGTGTAAAGTGGCTGGATTTTATTAAGAAAGCTTGCAGGGATCTCCCTGAGGTTGCTCTGACCTCTCTGTCCTGGCTCACAGCCCTTCATAAAGGGCCCTCAGAGCCCCTTCGTGCTGATGTTTTATTTTAGCATGGCTGGTCTCCTGCTGTCCAGTATTTCAGATGACTCTTGCTCCCTGAAGGCTCAAGCTTGGGCAACCATCCCATTCTGCTTTTTCCAAGGACCACTTTCCCAGGTCTCCTTTGAGGAGTCAGTCTGTCTAGCAGCATCTATCCTCTTAGGGGGTCTGAGAAACTCCAGACTGACACTTGCCAGTTTATTATCTGCTCCTTTGAACACTTCCTCCTTATTACAGTTTTTCAAAGAAAACACATGACCTTAAGTGTGAATGCTTTAGGAGGCGTGGGTTCACCACAGCTCCTTGTGCCCAGACTGACCCATTCCTTAGCCTAGCGGCCATGTACAGTGTCATCTCCTTCCACTGAGACCCACAGAGATGGGGCACAACTCTCCTTTTTGGCTCAGCTGCAAATGGTGGCTTAGAGAACAAGACTTTGATATTCCTCAATTAATGCTCTCTGCGATGTAGGTACCAAAAAAACCCAAAACCAAACAACCCCAAAAATCCCCAAGAACAAAAAATTCTGTCCCCAAAAAGACCCCTTCCAGAACCTCAGTTAAATTCAAAAGAGCATGCTTTGGTGCTTTCCTTCCATGGAGAAAGGAGAAGCATTTTTTTCAGGCTTGGATGACTCACCACGCCTGTCTAAAACCGCTGGGATTTTTGGGGGGAAGTTTATGGGGAGCTGATTCCTGAAGTTGAAATCAAATTCGCCCAGAGAGAGGCATTGTGCTTCAGGAAAGGCAGCAGCTCACTCTCATCAGGAGCCTGCCTAAAGCCACTTCTCAGGGTTGAATTGTCTCAAGGGTTTATCCTTGCAGCTACTGACCCTCTGCTCCAGGCAGCGCGTCTGCTGACTTACCTGTCCATGGCAGTTCCTGCTCAAGGAGCCACATCCCTGAGGTCTTAGCATCCTATTGCTGTTCAGTTCAGTGCTGAGACATGGATTCAGCAGCTTCACTTCCTGTGCTAGGCTGAAACCACCACGAGCCCTGTGGGCATGCCCTAAACAATCTCTGTTCCCTCTGCAAGGGACAGAAGCTCAGTGTAGGTGAGACCTCTGTTGATCTGTGCTCTGTGTGAGGTCAGCAGAAGCTGGCCCACTGCATTGGTAGGAGGTCTGAGGGGTGAGGACTGCCATATCTAAGCTAACACAGCTTCATGAATGTTAACACAAAATTCACCCAAGTGGCAAATGCAGTCTCCAGAGCCCAACCAAGAACCATGACCCAGAGAAGCAGGCTTCATCAAACATGGTCAAACAGGCAGAAAATGCGACAAGAGTGGTGAACGAATGAACAGGAATTCTCTGCTGCTCTGCCCAGAGTGTTACTGGACTGAAAAACAGCATGTGTATGGCTTGAGAAATTTATGTACAGCTGGGCTGATTTAAGGGGACTGATTCTTTGAGCAAGTGTCACCCTCTCTGGCAGTGACCAGCACCAGATGCATCAAAGGTGGTGGTTAAAGCCCTCTGAGGGAAGCAATTATGAAATGAGCTGACCCGGATACAGATTTCTTTGCCCTTCAGCTGAAGGAGAAGGCTTAATCAAGAGTTTTATATCCCTTCCAATCTTGCTTCCATTTAATCCTTGCTAATGCAGCTTGGAAAGTGCCGTAAATTTTTGTCCAGCCCTTCTCTGGGCTCCAGTTTTCAGGCTGTGATGACTTCTGTAAGGTTTGGGTGATTGGCAGATCAGGCTGGCAGAAAGAAGTAAAGGCGAGCATATGTTCTCTCTTCGTTTTGGGTTTGTTTTGGTTTTGGTGTTTTTTGTTTGGTGGGTTTTTTCTGTTCAGTGTGTTGGTTTTTGGGTTTTTTGTATCTAAGGAAGGAGAACAGTAAAGCAATAGTCTTAAAAGCTAGTGCTGACCTCAAGGCATCCTCATTCTCCCCTCCCTTCTTGCTTTCGCTTCTTAGTATTTCGTGTTTGGACAAAATATCAGAAACTTGTCCTTAAGCCTGGATCGCAAGCTCTGAACTGCCTTTCTTTTACACCCTCTTACAGTGCTCTGACAACCTAAATCGATGTTAGGTTCAGCTGTTCCCATGCACAAACCAGTATCTGTAATTCTCATCAGCACTTCTGAAAATCAAGTTATTCCGTTCAGACGCCAAGACAAAGGTCTTGCAGTCTCTGTTTAGGCACCTAACTGGTAAATGCTGCCCTGTACACTGAAAACCCATTAATTTAACCATTAATTTCTGCCTGTTATTGGATGATGCAGAGGGTATTGTGGACTGGACTCTTCTTTCCTGTAAGGTAGAGGCAGATACAGACCCTTGGAAAATGCATTTGCTGGCAGAGAAGCTCAGTGCAGCAGATGTCTGTGAAGCCTCAAGTAGTAGAGCTGAGGGATGGAGATGCTGTGTCCCAGGGGTGTGTAGATCAGAAACTACTGTCTGGTCAGGAGCTGGGCTGCTCTGTCCGTGTTATTTTCCATTTCATTTGTCAGTGAGTAGAACTTGGCATCAGCTAGTTGTTTAGCTGTCCCATTCCTCCACATCCATTTGGGTAGGCTGAATTTTTGTCTCATTCCAGAAGCTACTCCTGTCCAGGCTATTGCACATTGAGAGCCTTCTCCTGTGTGCTTTCTAGCCCTTCCTGCCCCCCTGCAAATTAATGCAGCCCTGTAAAAAGCAGGGGAGACATTGAGGCTTCTTCCAAGCCTATTTCATTATGCTCATGATAGTCATCCTTGTGCTAGAAAGCCCTTCATCTGTTTCGTCACATTTTCGTCGAAGGATTTGCTAGGCTAGTATTACCAGGTCCATCAAAGTTGGAGCCCTAGTGATAGGCAGTTGGACCAGTGAAGGATAAAATAGATCTAAAGTTCCTGCATAAGATCTACTTCCTGCTTATTACATATGTGTGTTGGACCTTCTGCTGCTTTGGGGATAAACAAGAAGAATTAGAGGCCTGTGTGTGATCACAGGGCCATGATCTTGCTGCATGAGTAAGATCATGAGTAAGATCCACTTACAGAGATGTGGAGGGGTAGCTCTCATGACTGGAATGTGGTCATGGATGGCTTTTCAGGAAGAACAGACCAGCAAGTTGAGGTGGTGGAGTTGCTCTTTATGTGAGAGCATGATTGAAATGCATCGAGCTCCACGCAGGGGTGGAGGAAGAATGACTTGAGAGCCTATGGGTAAGGATTAAGGAGCAGGCAAATAAGGGTGACATTGTTGTGGGTGCTTGCTGCAGGCCACCTGATCAGGAAGAGGAAGCCAGTGAGTCGTTCTGCAGACAGCTGGAAGCAGCCTTGTGATCACAGGCCCTGCTATTCATGTGGAGGACTTCAACCACCCTGGTATCTGCTGGAAAGGCAACACAGCCAGGCGCACACAGTCCAGGAGGTTCCTGCAGAGCATTGATGACAAATTTTGGTGCAGGTAGTGGTGGAGCCCATGAGGAGAAGGGTGATGCTGGACCTTGTACTAACAAACCAAGAAGGATTGGTTGAGGATGTGAAGGCTGGGGGCAGCCTTGGCTGCAGTGACAAAGAGATAGTGGAGTTCAGGATCCTGCTTGGAAGGAGCAGGGCAGTAAGTAGGATTAAAACCCAGGACTTCAGGGGCACTAATTTTGGGTTCTTCACAGACCTATTTGGAGTAATCCCATCGGTTAGGGCTCTAGAAAGCAGGGGGTCCAACAGAGCTGGTCAATATTCAAGCACCACTTTCTCCAAGCTCAAGATTGGTGCATCCTGAAGGATAGGAAACCAAGAAGAGGAGGCAGGAGGCAAATTGCTCCTGGAAAAACTTAAAGGGAAGAAGGAAGTTTAGCAGATGTGGAAAAAGGGACTGACCACTTGGGACAAATATGGGGATGTAGCCAGAGAATGTAGGGATGCAATAAGGACGGTTAAGGCCCACTTGTAATTAATACTGGCAGGGGATGCGACTAGTACAGGTTAGGGGTTGACCTGCTGGGATACAGCTCTGCAGAGAAGGACCTGGTGGACAAGAAGCTCTCCATGAGCCAACAGTGTGCCCTCATGGTGAAGATGGTCAGTGGTGTCCTGGGGTGTGTTAAGAGCAGCATGGTCAGCAGGTCAAGGGAGGTTCTCTTCTCCATCTACTCTGCCCTGGTAAGGCCACATCTGGAGTGATGTGTCCATTTCTGGGCTCCCCAGTTCAGGAAAGATGGGGAACTACTGGACAGAGCCCAGCAAAGGGTGGCAAGGATGAGGAGGGCACTGGAGCATTTCTTGTGTGAGGAAAAGCAGAGAGCAGGGTTTGTTTAGCTTGAAGAAGACTGAGAAGGGATCTCATCAATGCTTATCCATCCTCTAGACAACCACCCTTTAGATTCTTCTCACTGGTACCCAGTGGCAGGACAAGGGGCAGTGGACACAAGCCAGAGCACAGGAAGTTCCATCTCCATAAAAGAAAAAAACTTCTTTTACTTTGGGGGTGGCAGAGCACTGGCACAGGCGGCCCAGAGAGGTTGTGGAGTCTCCTTCCCTGGAGATATTCAAGGCCTGTCTGGACAAAATCCTGTGCAGTGTCCTTTAGATGAACCTGCTTTGCCAAGGGGTTGGACTAGGTGATCTCCAGAGGTCCCTGCCAACCATTATGTGAACCTGTGAATCTCTGACTAAATCCTGCAGAACTGGCACAATGCAAAAATGAGGGAGAAGAAATAGGGGTAAAAAGCCAGGAGAACTTGGAACAAAACAGTTCTAATGCATGGGGCATGATAGTTATTTGTCAGTATGCTCTTGGAAGAAATTGGAATTATTGGGAAACCTGCTCTTGCAGGAATGTATGGATTTGTGATTCCATCCATCTCTGATTAAAGAGCCTTCACTGCATGTTCTTGTGAATTATGTGTCTCCTGTACTTTGAATTTCTGTTTGTATCTGATGCTTACCCTACGGTATTTGGTAGAAGTGTATAGAAGTTATTTTTGTCTTGGGGGGCAGAATGTTCCATCTGGCTTTTTTTTAAAGAGTAATTTTGTAAGCTAAATGTGAGCCATGCAATGACTTGCTGTGCTGCAACAGCTGCCTGCCTCAAACATAGGGTATGAATAAAAAAGGTCACCGAAGAATTTATAGAGTTAATGATTTATTTCATGTGTCACTTCAGAGAGAAGAAATACAGGCTCCGTATTGCCCTGCTGGAAAGAAACTGAATGCTGACTGCAGACATATTTTGCACTACAGTTTATTGCTTGTGTGTGCTTTATCTTGGAGATTTGATTTGACCAGTTCAGAAAACTAATTTTAATCTCAGTCCTGCAGCCTTTCTCTCCTCTGAGAAACTGGACCTTTACTGTGTCAAACTGCTTCTTATGGGAAAGAAGCAGTGGGACGATGCTGGTGGCATCAGGCCTGGTTGGCACCAGGGTGCCTCATCCATCTGTCCATCCATCTCCTCCGTGTGCTCCTTAGCTGGAGGGACCACCCTGTGCCCCCTCCCTGCCTCCTGGCCATAGAAGCAGGTTTGACTCTTGTGGTATGGTCATAAAACCAGGTTGGGCTAATGTCCTGATTTAGAGAGCAGTGTTGAGGTGTGGGCTGCCCAACAGGGACCCTCAGACAGCACTCATCACACATTTACACACGTTATTACCCTTTTTCCCCATATTTGATCATACTTCTTGTAGCCCTTGCTCCTCCCTTTCCCTGCCCGAATCTCCTCCCAAAGAAACTGCTTGCCCCACTTACAGTTTTCCCATGGGTTCCGGTTTTGTGACATCCACACTCAAATTTGCTATTTCTGATACTGCTCTCTAGACATTTTTAACCCTTGCTGGCATTACTGAGATGGTTGCCCAGTGCTGCTGGCCGTGCAGCAGGTAAGCCAGCTAAAGATGTGAGGGGTCGGGTACTTTAACATCACTGCTTAATACTGACATGGTTGGCTTTGAAGAGAAAGGTGAGCTCCTCAAAACCACTCTTAAGCTGGCCTGTGTCTGTTCTGGTGGAACTTGGTTGTGGCAAGAGTTAAGTGAACACTTTGCAAATCCTACCAGACAGCCCACCTGAAAGTATTTCATGTTTCATGTTCCTCCTGCTGCTTTTCCACTAGAAGGTAGATAAGCTTTGTTTATGTCAATTCTACAGGCAGAAGCATTTGTGTGGGATAATGATGTGTCGGCTCATGCCCAGACTGTTGCCAAGGCTAAGTATGAATTTCTGTTTGGCGTGGAAGAAGAGAAGCCTTCAGAAATGGGTAAGTGCTGTTTATTACTATTACGCGCAGTACAAATAAATAAACAAATAAATAAAAGGATCTCTTAAGCCACTCGGGAGAGTTCTGCAGAAGCTGCTCTCTAACGACCCAGTGAGGGCTTGCTCTCTGCGCTAAGCTGCCCTTTGCTGAATCACAGTGCAAGTACCAGACCAGAGGAGCCTGCTGCTGGTTTGGCCCCAGAAAACAACAGCAGCTCTCTGTCTTGCTGACCCCCACGTTTCTCTTTGGCTCACCTGGGCCATCTCGATGCCGCAGTAGGGAGTTGGTGGAGGGAATCCCAGCACTTCTGTCCTGCGGAGTTGCTTCAGCCACATGTTCTGCCATTTCGTGTTCTGAAACACCAGCCATCTCTGCCTGGAGGTCCTTCCAGGAACACCTTTCGTGGCCTGCACACTGCTCCTCCTACAGCTGGAAGTAGATATGATTTTAATTTAGATACTTCAGGTGGTACTTGTTCCTCTGCAGTTAGTAATTCAAGAAATCCAGGTGTGGTTATCACAGAATCACAGAATTGTAGGGGTTGGAAGGGACCTCGAGAGATCATCAGGTCCAACCCCCCTGCCAAAGCAGCTCCCTAGCTCATATTGCACAGATAGGCGTCCAGACGAGTCTTGAATATCTCCAGAGAAGGAGACTCCACCACCTCCCTGGGCAGCCTGTCCCAGGGCTCTGTCACCCTCACTGTGTAAAAGTTCTTCCCCATGTTGGTGCGGAACTTCCTGTGCTCCAGTTTACAGCCATTGCCCCTTGTCCTGTCTCCACAGACCACTGAAAAGGGGCTGGCCAATTCCCCCTGCATCCCATACTTAAGATATTTATAAACATTAATTAGGTCCCCCCTCAGTCTTCTTTTCTCCAGGCTGAACAGCCCCAGCTCACTCAGCCTTTCCTCATACGGGAGCTGTTCCAGGCCCTTAATCATCTTCGTAGCCCTTCTCTGGACTCTCTCAAGGAGATCCCTGTCCTTTTTATACCAGGGAGCCCAGAACTGGACACAATACTCCAGGTGGGGCCTGACCAGGGCAGAGTAGAGGGGGAGGATCACCTCCTTAGACCTGCTGGCCACACTCTTCCTGATGCATCCCAGGATCCCATTGGCCCTCTTAGCCACCAGGGCACACTGCTGGCTCATGGTCAACTTGTCATCCACCAGGACCCCCAGGTCCTCCACAGAGCTCTTCTCCAGCAAGTCATCCCCCAGGCTGTACTGATACAGACCGTTATTCCTCCCCAGGTGCAAGACTTTACACTTGCTTTTATTAAACCTCATAACACCTTATCCGGTGTTATGCCTAAGGATCAGCTCTGCTTCTGTTCTGTCTCTACCTTTTTGCAGCTCAAGCTTAGAAGAAAAGAAATGCAGTTACTGTACCTATTTCTTGTGCCTCGTAATTATCAACAATCTCTGCCCTCTTTGCAAAAGTATTTCCTCAGGCTGTTCTCTTTGAACCTTGATCCCTTCTAATTGCAAACTTTCTGGTATGTCACTTTTAATTAAAGAAGACTCCCTTCTTGGCAGAGAAGGGCAGCACTTTGTAAAGAAACAAGCTGATAGGCTGCTCCACTTCAGTAAGAAAAGGGGAAAAATCAGTGAAAAAAACAGGAAAGGATAAAAAAACCCAAACCCAACCAGAACTGTAGTCTGAAAAGTGAGTAAACAGTCCCTCCCTGGATTTTCTAAAGTTTGGTGTTTCCCTTGGGCAATCCTAATTGCAGAATGGAGGGGGAAGAACCAAAACCAACCCAAACGTCCTCATTTAGGAATTTTAAAAACATTTACAAATTCCCAAAAAATGTGTCTCAGATTATTACAAGATTCATGATGACCTCATTTTGTGTTTGGAGAGACATGGTGCGCAAGCACTGTCAGCAGGCATTAGTGCATTTCCAGAGTTTGGCCTCAAATACAGTATGCCATGTCTAATAAATACAAGTGAATCTATTGTTATTACTAACCAAAGCAATTGTCAAATGTGGTTGGTATTCTGAGGTGGCTGAATGCTGAGCCCTGAAAAAAAGGGCAGCCAAAACCAAGCTGGATATATTGGCTTTTGTGTGTACTTTTCTGTCTTTTTCCTGTGCTGCTTCTTGCCTTCTGAATCTCCTGTTCCATTATTGATCAGAAATTGCCATTAGGGGCTAACAGTAAGTGAAATGGGAGTGACTTCAAGGGAGAGTTTCCAAATATTTAACAGTGGTTAACACACAACATTAGCGAATTTTACCCGGAATATATGATACTGCACCTACACAGACTGGCTTCATGCTGTCACATGCATGCATCCTCATCCTCCTCCAGGAAGAGGTTTGACCGCAATGGATATGTGAGAGTGTTGCTGTCCCTTCTGCTTTTTTTCTTCATGCAAGCAGGTTTTTAACTGTTTATTAACTGGAGATGATGAGGATGAGGTGACTGAGGGCAGAGTAGTAGAAACCCAAGGCTCTGTGCACCAAGTCCTGGCTGCTTTTGATTTGATTTATGTCAAATATGTCTTGCCATACATTTTCGGGGGAAGCAGCTATGCCTGAAACTCCCTCTGACCTTCTCTGTGTTACATGAGGAGGGAAGAAACACCACCAAAATCTAAACAAACCAGCTACTTTCTAAAGTTGCCTTTAAAAGAAAGAAGACATGCTTTTGATGGGTCCAGGTATGAAAGATTTCGAGCAAATCAGGGGCAGGGCCAGGAGAAATGTTGTTGTTTAAATTTGGTCAAGAGAATAGCTTGTCACTGTGAGCAGCAGAAGTGAATTTTAATTTATCTAACCAAAAGCAGTTCACCCATGGTTTCTGCGACCAGTTGTGCTGGTCGCAGAAACTGAGGGTATAACATGTAAGCTGCTGGACAGTCTAATTACTTCTACCTCACTGTTTATCCCTTACCTTTCAGCCACAAACATATTAGTGATGCCCAGCTGGATGTTGAGGGTATAAAGATTTTGCTTGCATACTAAACTACTTATGTTGGACAAGCCAGTTCACAGAGAAGGAAGAATAATTGGGGGTGACTGTAGCAAACACATTCTGCTTGCCTTGGTGGGAAACAGCAGGCTTTGTTCATTAGCTGCTGTGCTAATTTTTTACCTTTTAGGTTGAAGCTTGTGGTCATTTTCACAGGTGAGAAGAGGGTGGGAAAAAGATGCCTGTAGAAGAGATGTTTAATTGATGATATTCAAATGTTAATAAAGCTGGCACATTAAAATCAAATCCTCCTCATTTCTTTCCTTTGCTGCCCCCAGTCTGGTTTTACCTGGTAGATTTGTGATCCCTGATGTATTGCTGTGCTTTTATCTTCATGGTGTGATGCTCTTTGTCTGGCTCCTCTCTGACTGTTGCCCGTCCTGCTGCCCTGCTGCAGCACTTGGAGCAGAGCTGGTCTAGCCCCCCCCGCCAGTACCCTCGTCATATCATGGGAGGGCTCGGGACCACACATTTCCTTGCAGGCCCCTGCTCCTGAAGCCACCCTCACTGCTGTGGGAGCAGGATGCACCCCACACATGGCCACGTGGCTGTATACTGCCTGGCCACCTTCCTTGGTGAAAGCCCAGCCTTCCAGCAAAAGAAAATGTTTGTTAAAAGCTGGATTTGGCAGGGTTTGGCAAGATGTCTTCTCAGCCTCGTTGACATAAAGGATGCTTGTTGTATATGGAAACATGCCCTCCTCTGGAACCAGCTATGGAAACAGGGATCTCTATTGAGCAGCCTTATCTTCAGGGCTGGGTGCACTAGAGATTACTGATGTTTATGGCTTTGCAATGAATACATTTAAATAATCAAAAAACAACAACAAAAAATCCTGCCACTGCGACTTGGTCCTAAAAAGTACTCCCTTTGGGGAAAAAAGAGGGGGACACTTCAAAATAATTGCTTAGGTAAACATGAGAGCCAAATACCACAGAATTCCTGTTACATGAGAAAGTAAACCCAAGGCAGTTGTTAGCAAGAAAATAGTTTCTTAAGGCTCATAAACAGTCTTTTCTCTTACGGTTCTAGGGGGAAAAAAGCTTTCACCTCCTCCTCTGCAACAGAGGGTTTAATCTCATCCTTCACAAAAAAGCCCTGTTCAAATAGTCTCTGGGTTGCTATGCAAATCTGGTCTTTCCCAACAGCTGCGGGAAGACGCTTGTTTTTGAATTCCTGGTGAAACAAATAGCTTTTTTGGAAAGCTTGTCACTTGCTGTTTTGTGTACAGTGAGGTGTCATGAGGCAACTGAGCTCATTTAACAGCTTGCTTCTGGCAAAAGGGATGGTCCCAGCCGTACACGGCCGTGGATTGTCACATGCTAGCTCTTAGCAAGCTCAAGCCAGTTAAAACTGAGTAAGAATTAAAAAAAAAAAAATCGCAAAACAACACCAAAAAAAAGGTTTAAAAAGAAAAAAGTTAACTTTCTCCTGGTGGTGTGTGCCTTATCACCTCTGGAAGGGGTCAGACAGTGTGATGTACCCATTCCTGAATCTAAATCAGTAAAACGATTGATTTTTTAATGTAGAATTTCTTTTAACTTGTTTCAGGAGTGAAGAAAGCCCACACTGGCTGTTTTGTTTGGGGTTTTTTTTTTGTTTAAGCAAAGCCTTTTTTTTTTTTTTTTGGTGGTTCTGTGATGCTGATTTAAAGAGCCTTAAAAAAAATGTATCCTGTTGAGTGTTCCCCACGTCCTAATCCAGATCTTGGGAAACTTTTAGGTCCAGGGTCTTCTAAAGAGCGGGACGGCGCTAGGAATCAGACCGCACACCAGTATGGCTAAAAGCAGTCAGTTCATTTATTCTACAGAGCAGCGTGATTATATACTCTCCAGCAAGCTTAACAAAGCATGGCTGGGAGCCACGGGGGAGGGAAGTGAAAACAGTGAAGGCGATAGAGCAGACACCTGTGCAAGACCTATATCTCCTCTTGCCTCAGAGGAATGTTTCAGAATTAGGAGCTTCTATTCACAGCCCATACTCCTTAACCCATTTTCTGACTTTGCTGCTAGCTCCACATTCCTTTAGAGCGATGTTTCATTCTGGCTGTTTTGTGCGCAGGGATAGAGAGTGGGAATATGTGGCCGTTCTCACGGAGCCATTCCTCCACAGTATCCCAGTAAACTTCTTGCAAAATGAGTGTTGCTAACTCTGTAGCTTGTCCTTTGCTCTTCTGCCTCGCTTGCTTTTTCTGTCACTTCAAGTCACGCGCTTCCAGCTCTGCTGCATCCTCCTCGATTGCATGGATGTGGCGCCTTCCTGATCCTCACTCTGAATCCTGTCCTTAGATCACAGCTGCACACATGTGGCATCGTTCTCAGGCTAGCCCAGACTGCTGGCTGTAGTCTTGCCCAGCGCTTCAACCACACTGTTTTCCATTTCGATGCACCACCCTTTGTTGTGTTTTCATCTGTTGCTCTTTCCATCTCCAGGCAATCCTGAAACTCTGGGCTTCCTGGTGTGGTGTCTCCCTCTGCTTTCCTGAAAAAGTGCAAAACTGCATTTTCTGAGGGTTGAAGGACTGCCCGATTTTCATGTTCATGTTGCTTAATTATGGTGGACAGAGGCTGTGAAAACAGATTCGTCCAATGTGTGTTTAAGAGTATGTCCAGGAACATTTTCCAGCAACACATGCAAGGCTGGAATCAAGAAAGCTCAGACCTGTGGTGCCCCCTCCCCCCTTAATTAAAATTCCATCATCATGTTGTGCATACTTGGCTCTATTAGCTTTTTATGTTGTTGTTTCTATTGACCCAGCACATTTTCTGACACACTGAAGATTCACATGAATTTTTAAATGGTTGTGTGTAATCAGTATGTTTTCTTGCTTGTATCCCTGTTGTCTGGTGTTGCTGGTTGGCAATGGTGAAAAGAGGTTAACGTCTTAAATTTGAGTCTCCAGGTGTACTATATGGAAAAATACTTGCTTTCTACACTCTAAGAAGTCTCTCTGGCACCAGCACGTTGACTGGCCATGCTGGATGCCCCTCTTTCATTCCAACACAGAGTAAACCAGGTGATTATGATCTACTCCTTGGATGCTCTGAGGAGCAGCAAGTTCTTACAGTGCTATCAGAAGAACACATCTGACCATGCTTAGGTTAAAATTAATACCGATGAAGGACAGGTTGTACTGTGCTCTGCATCTCAGCTGTGTGAGGTGGAGCTGTTTTGCTGCCTCAGCCTTTGAATTTCTGAGTCCCACTTCCCAGCGCTGGGTGAATCTGAGGCACACTCTGGAGCTGTCAGGAGTGGTGTGATGGATGCCTGGGTTTCTAGTCCCAGGGAAAGGAGAACTGAAGGGACATGAGGCATTATGCTAAGTCCTTTGCTCTGCGGGAGGAAATTGGATGTCTTGTGACCTCCACTTGAAAGCTGGATAGTTCAGTTATGATAACCTACAGCTGCAGGGAGATTACCACATCCTTAACTTGGTGGACAACAGAGCGGTTTGAAGGCCAAGGGTTTAGTACAAGCAATTGTTAAAACATGGGCTCTTTGTTTATTGCTTTTTAAAGGTGCAGAATTAAGTGCTCAGAGGTTTGGAAATGCCGTGGTTAAGGCAGTAATTACCTCCCCATCTGTGGGCTGCCAGCCATGCTGACACGAGAGCACAAATATTTGGGGGCCTGGTGATGCTGGCAGCCTGTCCATGGCGTCTGGCCGCCTCAGATGCTCTGAGCTCATGTGGTGTCGGCTGAGCTCGGCTGAAGCTGGCAGGATTCAGAAACACTTTCTCAGAGGTGGCTGGGCCCTTTCCTTCATCAGGCAGATGGAAAATGACGCATCCAGGTCTGAGCACAACAGGAGAGGCTCAGCCAGCTGACCTGGCTGGCTGTCAGTGGGTACCATGGGGCACATCTGCCTTTCTGCTCCTTGCCACGGTTGGCTCCTCTCCTTAGCACCAGACCCATCACCCAGTGAGAAAGGCGGTGCACCAACACGAGCCCTCCGACGTGCTGTAGCCTTGAATAATCTCTCAGGTCTCCTGATGGGAGAGATGCGTGTTACCCTGCTGCTGGTGATGGCTTGATAATGAACATGAAGCAAGCGTTTAATTAAAATTATGGGGTTAGATGCCGCTCTGGCCTGATATTGCAGTGAAAAAGTGTAACATCACAGTACGAGTATTTTTCCTGTTTGCAGTTCATTGCTTTAACAAGTGCCTTCTGCTCTAGACCCCCTCAATGTTTGTTTAACCCTGTCCAGCTTCCTGAGGAAGGGAATCTCAGTCACTGCGTGAGACTGCTGCAAAGTTACCGTGCGATGTCCAGCTGCGCCCTTAGCGGCAAATACGCCAAAGCCTGGGGGACGCACGTGTCCCTCTCTGCCCTATTTTTGTTTTAGCTGTGCGTGTAACTCGATATCCAGCAGCTGGGGTGCTTTGAGGACTGCTTAGCAATCTTTTTCTCAGCCTGGCTAATTGGTCCCAAACCCTGAAATGTGGTAACAGCACATCCTCACATCCTTTTCTGTGGATGTGCCTAGTTTCTTCAGTGGCTTCTGCAAACATCCAGAGTTTCTAAGATCTGTGAGTAGTCAGTAGTGTGGGCTTTTTTAAGCCATTGTTGCTTAAATGGTCTGGAGGTGATTTTTTTTTTTTCCTGAAGAGATCTTTCTATTTGAAGGAATTTGTGAGGGTTTTAGAAAAATTCTTTTAAAATACAGTGTTTAAAATATGTGACATCAAGCAGAAGTGGATTCAGGGAGGCTGTAAAGTCATTGTAGATGCTGCAAGTGTCAAGGCAGCTCTGGGCTGTCACTGCTCCAGAAGCTCGCTCTTTCAGATGATGGCTCTCGGGGAGCTTTTGCATTCTCGCTATCACTGTGTATATCTACACTTAGAAAGTCACCTGTTGGCCACTTTTTTTTCTAAATCAAGGCAGTGGAAATACAGAAAAATTCAGGTTCTTTTTCTGTCATTTGAATTGGGTTTCAGTCTTAAACCAAAACTTGAGATTCTCACAGGCGTGTCACTTCCAGGGGCTGGAGCTTTAAAGAATAAAAGTGCATTGAATGCAGCAAAACTCACCCACAGTTTTACATCAGGATAAGGAGGTCAGATAACTCCCTTTGTATTCCCTCCTGTTCGGCTCATGCTAGCAGCTGTATCGCTCTTACCCTTTTATTTTCCAGGGTAGTGACTCATGGGACCAAGCTCTCTCACTGTCCATCTGTGACCTATACAGTGATTTGTAGCGGATAATGCCTCACACTAAACCCTCCTAGCACGTGCTGCATGTTAGTTTTGGACTTTGTCCATTCTGAGCTAGCTGTAGGACCTGTGAGCTGCTGCAGCGAAGTGCCATACTTCCTGCAGCCAAGGGACAGGTCTGGAAGACTCTTAGTTCACTGGAGTTGGGGTTACTCAAGTGCTCCCAAACTGTTTGCCACTGGGAAAAAGTTAACATTTGGGGGCGGGGGGCAGGAAGAGCAATGGAGTCACAGCATTGCTTACCTGAGGCTTTTCAACAGGAACTGGGTTTGCAGTTGTAAAAAAACCCACCACACGCACACACACACTCAAGCAGACACAGAGTGACCAAGATATTTTACATGTTGTTTTGGTCATTGCTTTCTTAATTTCTTTCTCACTCTGTTTTTTAAGCCATGGCAATTCGGGCATCACCATCATCACCTGACTCCAGGCACTGGGACTTGGGTAGTGGAGAGATTAGTGATGGATTCACCCAGTGTAGGTGTGACTGTCCTGTGGCAGACCGAAAGTTCATCTGACAGCCTCTGTTTCCCCCAAACCCCAGAATTTAGCGCACTATGCAAGAGCAGCAGCAAGTAGTGCTTCTTTGATAATCTTTCAGCATGCAAGCTGCAGGTGCAGGGTTTACTGAGCGAAGTTCTGGCCCTGGGTGCTCACAGGGGGACTATTTTCTCCCCTGAACTGGTCAGTTTAATTTCTAGGTAACCCTGAGCTGCTGGCTGCCAGACTGCTGTCTGGCTGTTTAAGCAAAGGGAGTGCAAGGCACACACACTGCCCGTGCACACTGCTGGGTCTGTGTCAAAGCAGGGACCCCTCCCCCTCTGGCTGTCTCTTTTTGGGGTGAGTGAGCTCAGCCAACAAGGTCACTTATTCTGTGTAGGGTCTGCTGCGTCTCTGGTCCCTTCCACCTTCCCCCCAAGTTTGCTGAGGTAGCAGAGGCAATTCACCAGCAGTGATTTTCTAGGCTACTCTCCTCTATCTCTTCCCTCAGCTCCCCGCACCCCCTCCTTCACTCCAGCTTCCCCATTTACACCAACTTGTTTTTACATACTGCCAATGTAAAAATGCAGGCATGAAGGTCTGGCTCTCCTTCTCTGTGCAAGCAGACTGCCCAAAAGCCTGGAGAGCAAGCTGCAGAAACCCCTCTGCCCAGTCTGGTCCAGTCATTTGCACTCCCGACACAAAAACACAATGCTTGCACTATGCTAATCCCCTGGCTTTGGCTAACGAAGGACCTTAGCTGTCCAGGCAGGATCTATCACAGCATGGAGAATGACATCAGTTGGAAAAAGGGCTGCGATGCAGGGCTGCCAGTGATTGTGCAGCATCCCTCCCCTCTCACAGGGGGAGGCTGCTCCGTCTCGGTATGCGCAGGCACCGCTTTATAAATCAGAACACTTTAGTTAACCACAGAAGTTATAACTGGAGGGAGAGCAAGACGAGGAGACACGTGTGACCACCCTCTGGCAGGCTGCAATAATGACCCAGTGCCATAAATCCTGCAATTTGTTCATTAAGCTCCGTCATCTAGAAATTTGTTAATGCGCTTTGTTTTCACTTACACTGACTGGCATTTTACAAATAGCGGCGAGAAATGCCGGCACCAAGGCAGCATAACTGGTGTGACGCTGCGTGCCGGCTCACCCATGTGCTGCCGGTGAGCGGTGCAAGGAGCTGCGGAGAAATGAAATGCAAGATGACTGGGCTGCTTTGTGAAACCCTCCAGCTCAGTGCTGCTGAAACGCCGTCAGGCACCCCGTGCTCTGAAACCAGCACACGACTCTCAGCATCACCATCCTGCCCGTTTCCTCCCTTACGGATGCGGTTGTAACACACGGCAGCTAAGCACAGGCGTCTCCCTGGCATGCCGTCAGGCAGCCTTGCTGAAGGAAATCTTTTTTTTTTCCCCTGCAAGCTGCCAAGGTGGACTCCTTAGCTCCTGCGATAGACTGAATGAGACTGCAGTTCCCCCATCAGTTTCATAATACTCAGAAAGCATCCATTTACATCATTGTGTGCAGTGCAGGGCAGCAGCTGCCAGGAAATTTGAAGCTATTTTGATTCCAGTTGACTAGAACAGCAGCAATTGAATTAGCTGGTATCGCTATAGATAAACTGATGATCTGTGCATTTTATTTCTTTGACCAATGGGTAACTGCTGGAGCTACAGTAACCTCTGTGAGTAAGGAGACTGTTCAAGCAAATATATCTAATTTCTGGAGCTAGCTTATATAAATATATATATATACTGTATAGAGAGAGACACACACCATTCTATTGTAAAATGTACCTGTAAACAAAATGTCTGTCTATGCTTGTAACTTGTGTTTTGCTTCCTAGAATTTCCTTTGATTATGCTGTAGACAAGCTTGCTTGACATGGAATGGTTATTTACCTATGAAATATCATATCTATGCCTGATTTAAGTCATGAATTCTTTCAACGTCTAGTCATCAGAAAGACTGCCAACTGCTATTAGGTTATATTTGCCCAGTCTCAGTTTTCTAGCCACTCACCCCCTTTCTATTTTAACCTTTTCTCTCTCAGTTTAATTCTTTTTTTTTTTTTCTTTTTCCTTTGTTGAAAGAAGCCACGTTCAATGCAAAGTAGAAATTGGTGTTACCTGAGAGTGTGTCCTTTCTTTGTTTGTTTGGTGATGGGTATTTTTTTTCCCTGCTCATCTTCAGTGCAGTCCTTATATTTTGTTGTTGCCTTTCTAGCCTTGTTTGTAATGCAGTCATATTGGGGGATGGGGTTGGACAGGATATGCCAGTAGCTGCAGCAAGACATGATGCTGTGGTGGTGGATGGGAATAAGGGAGGAGTTTCCCTTAAAGAGCTCAAGCTCCTCATAAGCTCTGGTACCCAAAATAACTCTCTGAGCAAAGGGAAAGGGTTTGCATATTTTAGGAGTGGGGGGCAATTGGTGGTGGTTTGCCTGTACAAGGAGTGGAGATCTCGGCAGTCGCATGCATGGTGGTGCCTAACGTAATGGGGACAGGCTGCTGCTTCAGTGCCATATGTGATTATTTGTTTTAATCAGGCAGTGAATTAGGCAATGTTCCTGAAGGATGCCATGAAGGCGAGAATCCTGTCGACTTGTGCTGGCATACAGGAGCAGCAGCAGTCCTTCCAGAGCAGGGCTGATGGTGCCTCACTGTAGAAAAGGCCTTAAATTTCTACTGTGAACACAGCCCCCTCTTGCCCAGGTGAAACATGGCTTGCAGGTGTGGCAGAGAGGAGTACCTGTGTGCACGCTCCCTCCTCCTGCATGACTCTCTGTGCGCGAGTATGCTTGTATGTGACTTTTACATGTACCTCTTCTGGAGCCTGCTGGGCTTGCCAGGGGGTACAGTTTGTTTGGGATGAAGTTCAGAAGGAGAAGTAAATGAGAAACTTGTTTGGGGCTGCTTACCGCCATCAGCAGCAGCCGTTGGTGGCAGATGGGGATGCGCAGCAATGCATTTAGCATTCATCACCAGAAATAAGGCTGCCTCTGTTTCCCTCGTGTCGGTTCAGAAGCTAAGATAGCAATTAGCAGAGATGGGCCGGGCCCCTTGGCAGGGCCTGTGTGCAGTGCCTTGTTAGGGCTTGGCTTCCAGTGCACGTTCGCTGGAACCCAGTGCCCCGCCAGCCCCCGGCTCCATGGGGGGGCTGGGAGGGTGATGCTCTAGGCTTCTTTCCAAGGAGGTGGGGTCTGTGGGTTTGGAGGGAAGTGTGGGGGACCCCAGCTGCTGGGGCACTGTGCATTGCCTCCCTTGGGAAGCAGCAGAGTGTGCAGCCCAGGCAGTGGCATGCCCCCATGGTGCGGGGGGCATGATGAAGTCCCAGCTGGACCACTTCCCGCTTGCAGGCCTGCAAGCTGAATGTTGCCGCAAGTGGACTTGTGTCCACTGAGAAGGGTTTAGGTTAGCATCTACGGTGGCAGGATCCCTGAACTGCCAGCAGTTCAGTTCTCTTAAAAAAGCCCATCTCTGGATGTGTGCTGAGAGAGCAGCGAGCACTTATGTGCTGCATTAGTGCAGACCAGGGCTGTGGGGTGGGGACCTGGGGTCTTTCACTGTCTTTGGGCTGGTCCCTGTGCAGGTGTAGGGATGTTGCACTGTGAGTCCGTCCTGGTGGAAGTGGCAGCTGGGTGTCTGTGACGTGAAGTGTGTGGGCTGGAGATGCACCCAAGCACTGCATGGCTGGAGCACGTGCAGAGAGGCCTGTTCATCTCGGGATTTGGGCACTTTGACAAAGCACCGTGCCTGGGAATGCTCACGTGGGTAGAGGGATCTCATTCTTGCCTTCAGACTCTGCAAGTGCACCCACACCTGTGTGTCAGAAACACTGCCAGGAAGGCAGGCTGGTGATGGGAGATGTGGACAGGGCATCTGTGGTCCTCACAGCTCCCTGAAACATTGCAGCAAAGGTCCCCTCTTTGTCCTCAGCAGCAAGCAAGTCATCTAGATGAGACCTGACCCACTTATTATGGAGTGATTAAATCAACAGCACGGGGATATCTGGAGAGCCTACTGGGGGATCTGGAGAGCCTACTGGGGTAGGCTGTGGGTTGGTGCGGTCCAAGTCTTGTCACGTTGATGATCCTGCACCACACACAATGTGTGGCATTTACCCTGTGGCTGGATATGCTGGGTAGTGAGCTGGCAGGTGTGAGTGCAGTGCTGAGCTCATGTTAAGTTATCCTCCCTTTCACCTTGAACTGAGCCTGTCATTAACCACAGGCACATGTATGGCTTCCTCCTCAGAAATGGCTTTTGGCCAGCCTGCTCCGAGCAGAGATGGGGATCAGCTTGCCATGCAGCACCTAGAGGTGCATCTCAAGCAGGGCAAAGCATCCAAAGGCAAGTTGGTGTCTGGTTTCAGAGCCGCCACCCCTGACATTTTTTGAGTAGGTGTTTGGCTCTGGCCCCCTTGTTTGTTTTAAAGTGCTTTTATACTCCAGGCCAGTTTTTTCCAGAAGAGTGCAGTGAATGCAGCTGCTGCTATTTTGTTTTTTTCAAGAGCTCAGTTCCTCCTTGGGCTATAATATAAGGTGGCCAAGTACTAATCATTCTGTCATCTGTGAGGTCCCTCTGAGGACAGCAAGTTCTCTGTTACCCCACAACAATGGGAGCCACTGGGTGCTCGGCGCTTGGAAAATGGGACCATGTATTTTCACTCCAGCTTTGTTTACATCAGTTGGAAAGGCGGCATGAGGAGGAGAGGGGTAGCAAGCGTTTAGTGTAGCACTGAATTTGCTGCAACAGAAAATGTGGACTGCTTGGTATCCATACATCACTGTGACACAACCAACTTTCAGTTATCTGAGTTGTTAAAGGAAGAGGGTAGTGCTGGCGGAAAGTTGAATTGCTCATTAATTGCACTGTAATTTAGCTAATTGGTTTTGTCAAGGCTGTGGAATATATAGGGTGTGGCTGTTCATCTTCCTGGTGTTTCATCTTTACCAGTGAAAATTACCTAAACCTTTTTTTTTTTTAAATAAAACCAACATGTATGGAGCATGCTGTGGATGGATGTCAGACCTCTGAATATCTGCTTTCTTCAGCCGTTGTGGCTGGCCTGTGGACTCAGACTGTTCATGGGCCACTGGGACCCTTTCTGAAGTGTAGCAGACATTTCTGGCATTCCTTCCTCAGCAACGCACACTCCCAAAGTAGGGCTGCCCAAAAACTCCTGTGTAGAAGGACCAGTTCTTGGATAAGTGCCATGTGAGAGAGTGCAGAACTGAGTTGAACTGAAATGGTGTTTTCCCTGCAGGGGAGAGCCTAGTTACTCCACTAGGAGAGGTCCTGGAAGGGAGATCAGGCTTTTTGCTTATACACACGGTGGATAAACTCAGACTCTCTTTTTTTTCTTTGCAGGTAGTGGCCATGGAAGCAGCACGTTGCTTCCTCACACCATCATCAATGAATTTCCAGAGTATGGCACTGTAGAGCCAAGCAGAGATGTGCCGAGGGCTTCATCACCATGCCAGGCAGGACCTGTGACACACGGCCCAGAAAGACAGGACAGTCACCACCGGGCACCTGCCAGGCCCCTTCCTCAGCGTGCGGCTTCTGCAGACAATTCGGGACCTGGTGCTGGGGCAGTGCAGCCATGCACCCCAGAGGAAGGTTTGCAACCTGTGGATAACCCACTGGAGATTACAGAAATCTCTCGGCGGCTGGAAGCAGTGGAGGTGCAAGAGAGAGCAAACACTTCTCTTGATTCAGAGATGCAAATGGAAAAAAAGAGCATTACTGGCAGCCAAAATGTGCAGACAGCCAGCAAACCAGTTGCAGCAGGCCAAGAAAAACCCTCAGACATGCCTCTTCCATCTGAACGAACAGCTGAGGAAAAAATGCATTTGATCGTAGAGAAAGATCTGGCTGCAATATGGACTGAAGAAAAGCAGTCCGAGTCCTTGCGAGCCATTACTAATAAAGCCGAGAAGGTCCATGCAGCACAGGAGACAAGCTGTCACAGACCATCTGTGGCAAACCTGGAAGCAGCCAGCAGAGTGGAGGGGTGGGCACATTTTGAGGAGTTTTCAGCACACAGTCAAGGCAAAATGCAAATGGGTCCTGAGAGGAGGCTCTCTAAAGAGGCAGCTGTGAGCAAACATGTAGAATTTCAAGGGGTGGAGATTTTATGGCTGCAAAAAGCTGAGGAGCAGAAAAGGCAGAAGCACTCACTGCTGGAGAGTGTGTCCGTAGAGAGGAAGGCATTCCCCAAAACGTCCAGCCATCCTGCACCACCAATGGTCTCCCCAGGCTTGCCCTCCTTGCCAGATGTCACTTGGAGTGAGGTCTGTGGGGACCCGAGACTGGGACCCACTGCCTCTGGAGCCACTCCTCTGGCACTGCTCAATAAAAGTGGGGAGGATGAAGATTTTGTGAAGGACAAGAAGAACCATGGCGAGGAGAACACGTCTGTGCTAGCAAAAAGCCAGGGCAGGTGAGATGGTGCTTGTGGGGCGGGGCGGGGGCCGAGTGGACCTTCTCTCATCCCAAGCATGTGGCTTCTGCTTACCCCTTTAGGAGCTAATGACAAACAATAAATGTTGGCATGGTGGCAATGTAAAGATGTCTGGAAATGTAAAGATGTGCCGTGCAGTTTGCAGGGTAATGGCTATGTGACAAAGTGTCTGTAGCAGGTGTAGCAGTTAGGGCAACCCATGCAGCGTGCAGGCCTGGCCATACGCGCCTGGCTGGATTTTCTGGTTGTGAGGCAAGAACGGTGCGAGTACCTTTGAGAGGCTGGATAATAAAGATGTGTCACCCATGCCCTTTATGATATAAAAGGGTAAATGCTGTGATCTGCTTTCTATATTACCTGTTGGTGTTTATATAATTTTAACTGTATATACTGCATAAATAACGTGCTGCTTATTAACAAGAGCATCCCGATGTGCTCACTTCTCTTTCCTGACACACATCTATAGCAAGGCAACAGGTCCCACCGGCATGCTCTGAGCAAACTGTGCCCACTCTAACCTGGCAAGTTGTTTGCAGCAGAAACACCAGGAACTCAGCAAGGCAGGTGTTGTTCCCTCCTCTGCACCTCAGGATCTGTGGAGTTTTGCTTTGGCTGCTGTGTGGGATTGCTTGGCACGTGCCGTGAGAAACCCCACAGTTTCTGGTGCAGCAAAGAGGAAAACTCTCTGCAGGGGGATGCTACATGTTCCCCTGTGCATTCGCAAGCAGGGCAAGTCTTCCTCCTTCAAATCTGTTATTCTTGGCTCCAGCTTTTTAACTGCATATGCTTCCCTTTGTGTTTTTGAGGGATTTCCTCCAGCCTTTCACCAAAGACCCCAGCCCTAGGACTGCAGAGCCAGCAATTTGTCCTCTGAGGACAGAGAAATCATCTGGGTGTGCATCTTGGACCTGTGGAGCCTCTGGCAAGGCAGTGGTGCTAGTGGAGACCACAGGCATTTGTGGGTGCTCTTTGCACATAAGCAGCTGATGATGGCTGTTAAGCAGTATTAGGCTTTCCCCCACCCCCCTCTTTTACCCAGAAGATTGTTTCTTTTTGCATCCTCTGAGAGGGATGTGGTGCCAGTCATGAACAGAGGTGGTGCAAGGAGAAACTACCGTTTTACCTGCAGCATCCTCTCCTGGATGAAGCTACATTGACCTTTCTGTTTGCAAAGGTGGAAGGTGAGGAGGTTCACCCAGAGGTCTAAGCCTTGCTCCTGAGCTGAAACAAGCTGTTTCTGATTAATTTCCAGGATGATGGAGGAGGGGGAAGCAGCTATGGGAGGATATGAAGATGTCCTTGGGCAAAGGCACTCTGACATCTCTACAGATCTGTACAGCTCACAATTCGAAAACATCCTAGACAATGCATCTTTATACTACAGTGCGGAGTCACTGGAGACGTTGTACTCGGAGCCTGATAGCTACTTCAGCTTTGAGATGCCACTCACTCCCATGATCCAGCAGCGCATAAAGGAGGGCAGCCAGTTTTTAGATCGGACATCAGCCTTGGGGCAGTCAGAAGTCCTGCAGCTTCCCCCTGACAGGGAGGTGAAGGTCTGCGGTGAAGGCATCGCCAATGGCTTAAGGGTTGTAAGCGAAACACTCTTCAGAGGAGACGTCACAGAAGTCGCTCATTTGGAAAGGTAAAAATGGGTGAGCTTTCTGTGTGCCTGCTGATTTTTTGGCAGTGTCTGTCATGGAGTGTAGTTTTGACTCAGCACTGCACATTCGCTACCCAGAGTAATTTCCAGTGTAACAGAGTGAGCTGGAGGAAGGGTAAGGCATCCAGACTTGTCCTTTGGTTTAGAAAAGTGCATATTCACTTTATGAAGGTTTTGGTAGCTGGTACTTGTGTCATTAAAACATTGTCGCATTGCTGGGACCTGTCCCTGGAGGAGTTGTGATTCTGTGATTCTGTGAGTTAGTTACCGGTGACAGATGAACCTTGTTCTGCACTGTTACACCTGACAGTTTTAGGAACTGTAACACCCTGTGCATGCGAGTGAGTTGTCAAAATGCAGCTTGTGATTTGGATGTTAAAGGTATGTCTCTGGGCGTAGCTTTCCCTCTCCTGAAGTCAGTGGGAATTTTGCCAGTTAATTTAGCTGGGACAAGGTTTTGCCCCCACCACATTCATGGGTTTTAGGGACCGCTGGCTGCTTCTTTCATTTGTGCACTAACTACTGCTTGAGAGACACTGGAGTGTTATAAAAAGTTTATTTCTCTTTAGGTAAATGGAGACCTAAAAAAAACCGATCAAAAGAAGAGTCATATAAGAATCAAAAGCTAGGCTAGGTGGTCAGAAAATACTGTGTAATTATAGAAACTCACTCTGTGAGCAAAATTTTCTCATTGTGTGTTGTCAAAGAAGGTGGAGAGAGTGAAGGGCAGCAACAGGCAAAGGGGGCAAGAGGGGGCTCTAGCCAAAAGCAGTAGTCTGCGGATGGGTGAGGGACCTTGTGAGTGAGAAAGATATGAGGTCTCCATCCACTAAGGACAAGAATGATATCTGGGAGTCCTTAGAATGTTACCTTAGATGGGACTAGTCTTGTCTGAGCTTTCCAGGGACTTAGTGGTGGGAGGTCTTTTTTCTGTTCTATTCCTTTTGTGCCAGTGTGAAAGAATCCTTTGAACAGAAGTAGTTTTGCTAAATTTATGGTTTAATGGAGTTTTCCCTTAAAAGAACAGGCAGAAAGAAGGACTTAGCCGTTTAGAATGCTTTTTCCATCAATCCTGCTGAAAAAAAGGTGTTTAAATCTTGCACACCCCTGAGCTGCTTGATGCCGATAGGCAATAAATGACTGCTAATATGCTACAACCAGTACAGAGCCAGAAACCAAGCAGTCCTGACACTTGTAGCTCCTTATTTGTACTGAGACCAGAGACTGCTGTAAGACCAGGCAGAGGAGGACAAGCAGCACGTACAGATCTTGGTTCCGTTACCTTGTAGTTGCAGCATTTAGTATCCAAAAAGTACTGTGAAGTGAGGCCCCCATCAGCTCATCAACACGGAAATTACTGTGTACTTAGATAACACTTAGAGACACCCTAGGTGTCTGCCTAGTGTGGATTTCATTAGGAATTAAGTTAACTTTAGTTTAAATTTGCAGCCATAGTGATAAAGAGGATTTTACAGGTGTTCTTTTTCTCCCCCTAATAAAAAAGAACTAAGTGTCCCCAGCAGCAGGTTTGTTAGGAAGCTCTGCTGTGCAGCCTGCTGTTAGGGACAAGCCCCAAGGGCGCACTTCCTTAAGGTAGCTGCTGATAAAGAGTGTAGCTCTGGCAGTACAGCCAGCCATGGGTGTGCCCAACTGGGTAATCCTCCAGACAACAACCTTACTACCACCACCACAACCCCTCCCTATGATATTCTAGCATTGTATTGTATTGCACCAGGGTACAGGTGGCTGACAGATCCTGTGCGGTGTATTGCTGGTGCTGGTGATGAGTCACGGTTTTACAGCATGTGGGTGAGGAGCACTGTGATTTGTTAGCAGAGAGGTCAAGGCAATGTTGCTCTGCGATGTGCAGGTGAACCAGAAATAGGCATTGGGGCCGTGGGTACTGTTTCAAAGAGCTTGCGAGTGTGGCTGTGTTGCCTGAAGCAGTCCACGACTTCTTGTTTCAATGGAAAGCCCATGCGTGTCACAGGTGTGTGGCGGCAGCCACGGCAGCACCTTTGTGCCTTCTGCTCCAAGCCCTTTTTTCCTGTGGTGCCAGGAGCCGGCCGTTGCGTCGGGGCCCAAGTTCCCCGTGGTCCCACCTGCCTGGCACTGCGGAGCATCAAGGGGCGCCCGCCGAAGTGCCTGAAGCTGTCCCGGAGAGCGAGGTGGGGAAGGCGAGCCTACCACCCTGCCAGATTCAGGTAGAGCTCCGCGGCCCAGCATCCCCCTGCTGCGGGCAGGAGCTGTCGGGCAGCAGCTTGCCTGTGATATATCGCAGAGCCACCGGAGGTCTCTGTGCCCTCTGCGGAGCCGCCGGTGCCCTCCCTACAGCCCGGCACTCCCGCAGCTCTCTCTGCCCACCGGGTGATGGGAAGTGACCGGAGTGTGCGTGCAGGCAGGAGAGCAGCTGGAGGACCCCTTCTTGTGGGGGTGGAGGCAGGTCTGGAGTCCCAGCGTGTAAACAGAGGCAAGTGTAAAGTGAAGCAGGACAATTTGGGATGCTGGGGAGGAGTTGAGGGAAGAAAAGAGGTGCAACATTGCAGTGCAGCACGAGAAGCAGCATAACATCCTTATCTCTAAATTGGAAAGATGTGGATTTGATGGGTGGACCATCCAGTGGATAAGAAACTGGTTAACAGACCGTAGCCAAAGGGTGGTGGTCAATGGGTCTGTGTCCAGGTGGAGGCCGGTGACAAGCGGTGTCCCCCAGGGGTCTGTCTTGGGACCGGTTCTCTTTAACATCTTTATCAATGACATCGATGATGGAATTGAGTGCACCCTCAGCAAGTTTGCGGGTGACACCAAGCTGAGTGGTGTGGTCGACACCCTAGAAGGAAAGGAAGCCATCCAGAGGGATCTTGACAAGCTGGAGAGATGGGCCCGGGTGAACCTAATGAGGTTCAACACTGCCAAGTGTAAGGTGTTGCACTTGGGCTGGAAGGATCCCAGACATAGATACAGACTGGGAGAAGAGCTTCTTGAGAGTAGCCCTGCTGAGAAGGACTTGGGGATTCTGGTGGATGAGAAACTTAACATGAGCCAGCAGCGTGCTCTTGCAGCTCGCAAGGCTAATGGTATCCTGGGCTCCATCAGGAGAGGGGTGGCCAGCAGGGACAGGGAGGTGATTGTCCCTCTCTACTCTGCCCTCGTGAGGCCCCATCTGGAGTCCTGTGTCCAGATCTGGGGCCCCCAATACAAGAAGGATGTGGAACTGTTGGAGAGGGTTCAGAGGAGGGCCACGAAGATGATTAGAGGGCTGGAGCACCTGCCCTACGAAGAGAGGCTGAGGGAGCTGGGCTGGGTCAGCCTGGAGAAGAGAAGGCTGCGGGGGGACCTCACTGCAGCCTTCCAGTACCTGAAGGGAGCTTATAAGCAGGAGGGGATTCAACTTTTTAAAAGGATAGACAATAACAGGACAAGGGGGAATGGATTAAAACTAAAGGAAGGAAGGTTTAGATTAGGTATTAGGGGGAAGTTTTTTACAGAAAGAGTGGTGAGGTGCTGGAACAGGCTGCCCAGAGAGGTAGTGGATGCCCGTCCCTGGAAGTGTTCAAGGCCAGGTTGGATGGGGCCCTGGGCAACCTAGTATAGATCTAGGCCTCAGGTTGGTGGCCCTGCCTGTGGCAGGGGGGTTGGAGCTCTGTGATCCCTGGGGTCCCTTCCAACTCATACCATTCTATGATTCTATAACCTTTTCCTGAAACTGTGCTGACAACCCCGTTGAACATAAACTGAAAACAAAACCTTGGCAGATCCCTGTGCCATGGGATTTCAGTGACATAGAAAAAATGTGTGGGAAGGTGTGTGGGGAGAAGTTACACTCCCAAGTACTAGCACTAATTTGTGGGGTAACGGAGTGTGAAACACTGGCAGTTCTTCACAGTACGGTACAGAAAGGGAGGGTGGATGTGAGAGCAAAGACTGAATGTTTTACACCTGGAGATTAAAAGCCAAGTCCCCATTAGGAAAGGAGGAGCAGGTGCTCCTCACAACGATGTCTTCCTGATGGCAGGTGGCTGAGCACTGCAGAGCACCTTTTGCATCTCTCTGGAGGGATCCTGAGTGGAACTGACATGTGGACCCTAGGTGGCGTGAGGTTTTAATGTGTAACAGCGAGGAAACCTAGTCTTGTAATGAGTAAGCTGGAGGGGAACATCCTTCTCCGTTCTTAGGAAGTCACTGGCTCTGGGAGGGGTCAGCTCTGGTATGTGAAGGCCAGTCACATGCCTTCAAAATTGAAAAAAAAAGAAAGAAAAGGAGGAAAAGAAAATTATTAGAGGCTTGTGGGCTGCAAGTTCCTATGGACTCTGGTGTGCCTGGATGTTTCTGCTGTCCTCCCTGTTGGCTGCTGCCCGTGGTCAAACACAGTAAGTCCTAGCGAGAGCCCTGTGGCCTACAGCTCTGACAGCTGCTCCCGCGTTTCCTTAGGGCTGGGGTACCTCAGCCGGCCTCTGGGTTTTTCTGCAGGACTGATTGGCTTGCTTTTGCAAGTAGTCCTTTCCTAGCACAATGTGGGTATGCTTTGTGTTGGGCTGGTGAAGGAGGGATGCTTGGAAGAAGAATACACAGCTTGCCTTCCTTCGGGAACAATTCTGGTGCTTGGTGTCTTTTGGGGGTGTTTAATCTCTTTCCTAGGAATGTCAGGATCATCCCTTTGAGGGGAAAACAAATTTCTGCAGCTGAAGTGGCTTCAGGTTTCCCCAGGTGGAGATGGGAGGACTGTGTGAAGTTTTAGAGCTGCTGTATTGTCAGAGCACCACAGAGTCCCTGTGAAACATGCTGAGCCACAGGTTGCCACTGTAATGAAGCTTTGCAGTGGCAGTAAAGATGCTGCGTTTGGGTTGGCTTTGGCCCCCTTGCCTCTGTGTTACCCCTGCAGAAGCTTGCAGTTGCTGCTGTCACACACGTGTTGCAGATACTGCACTCCTTGTGCTGCTGGGCTGTGTTGAGATGGAGCAAGGCTCAGGCATGCTGTGAAGGGATTCAGTCTTGCTTGCAGAGGCTATAAGAAAGATGGTTTGCAAGGCACTACCTGGTTGTTGACGCAAATTAGATTGAGGGAGAGGGATTGTATTTCCAAAGCAGTAAGATATACCTGCGGGAAAAGTGAGTTTTCTTCATTATGTTGTGGTGGCTTGACCCTGGCTGAAGGCCAGGTGCCCCCCAAAACTGCTTTATCACTGCCCTCAGCTGGACAGGGGAGAGAAGTTATAATGAGAGGGTTGAGATAAGCACAGGGAGAGAGCATTCAGCAATTACTGGTACAGGCAAAACAGATGCAACAAGATATAAAAGTCCTGTAATTTATTACCCCAAAAAAACTGGAGGAGGGTAATGAGAAATAAAACCAAATCTTAACACATCCTCCTACCTTCCCCTCCCCGCCTTTCCTGGACAGCTTAAGCTTCTCCTGGTTTCTCTCCCTCTTGCCCCCCTAGGCAGCACAAGGGGATGGGAAATGGGGTTGTGGTCAGTTCATTACACACTGTCTCTGCCGCTCCTTCCTCCTCAGGGGAAGGGACTCCTCACACTCTTCCCTTGCTCCAGTGTGGGGTGCCTCCCATGAGAGACAGTCCTGCACCAAATTCTCCAATGTGAATCCTTCCCACGGGGTGCAGTTCTTCATGAACCTCTTCATTGTGGGTCTCTTCCATGGGGTGCAGACCTTCAGGACCAGACTGCTCCAGTACAGTAACTCAGAAGATCACAGGCCCCCCAGTAAACCTGCTTCAGTGTAAGCCTGTCTCTCTGTGGTCTGTAGGTCCTGCCAGAAGCTTGCTCCAGCATGGGCTTCCCATGGGGTCACAGCTTCGTTCAGGTGTCTCCATCTGCTCCAGTGTGGGGTCCTCCACAGGCTGCAGGTGGGATCTCTGCTCCCTGTCATCTTCCATGGGCTGCAGAGGGACAGGCCATGGTCTTCCCCACGGGCTGGAGTGGAATTTCTCTCCCCTGCACCTGGAGCGCCTCCTCCCCGCTTCACTGAGCTTGGTGTCTGCACAGTTTCTCTTACCTTATCATTCCTCTCTCTGGCTGCAAAAAACTCCTCCACTCAGATCGCTTTTTTTCCTTCATAACTGTTATCCCAGAGGCACCTCTGCTGCTGCTGCTGGGCTCAGCCTTGGCCAGCAGCAGGTCTGTCTGGGAGCCAGCTACTATTGGCTCAGTCAGACCTAGAGGAAACTTCCAGCAGTTTCTTGCATAAGCCACTCCTGCACACACCCAGTCCCCCCCCACCCCCCTGCTACCAAAGCCTTGCCACACAAACCCAAAACAGTGAGCAACAGAGCACCAGTGCATCTAAAAGTAAAATATGAAGCTCTCTCAGTGATGATCCCTGTCTTTCTTTTTTACTTTCAGACTTTAAAGACAGAATTCCCTCTTTCCCTGTATGCTGCAGTCAGAACAAGAAATTAAAAGAAACCAACCTACTTCTGGCATTCCTTTACTTAAATCATCTCAGAAGGTGTGGTCTCTGTTGGTAGGAGGACATCGCCCAAGATTTTTCTAAATCCAGAGAGAAAAGAAATCTGTATTGCAGCTTCTAATCCTCAAAAATGCTAAATATTTGCCACCTGCCATCATCTTCAAAGAGCTGCTGCTATTCAGCTAATTCTGTAACTCCTGTTTTGGTTTGGTTTGTGGTTTGTTGGGTTTTTTTTTCCTGGAGATGCAAACATAAATTTAGTCACATATGTATTCTTTTGTAATTCAAGAGGGAGAGAACACACACTCCCTAAAACAATCTGGTGGTTCTCATAATAAATACACTAGAGCGTAGACTGCCATTCCCAATGACTCCCAGGTTACTCCTGATGGTTTGATCCTCTCTCAGTAGGTCACATAGTTGTATTCTTCCTTCTGCGTATGGGATGCTTCCAGCAGTTTCTTAGCGGTCTGCTTATTCCTTCTTTGAAACAATAAACTTTGTTGATTGATAAACCCAGTTTTGATCCCTTTAAGTCTTGCTCCGGTTTATCAGTATCCTGCACAACAGTTATACTTCCGATTTTCAGCTTGTACTCTGCTATTTCTGTCCAAGGCAGCTTGTATTTGATTTTCAATGTAGATCCCAGACTTGGTACTTAGATACTTAACATGTAACCTTTATTCATTCATTTTATTATTCTGTGCAACAGCAGTCTGGCAGAACTTTTTGTGCCCTTTGAAGTCACCTTGTACCTTGGTAGGTTTTTTGCATTTAGCCTGAAGCTTGCTGAGATCTCTGTGTTCCTATGCAGATGGGGTTTTTTTTGCCTTCAGACATGTCTCAGCTCATGACAAACTCCGGGGCCTAGGAGGCTGTCAGAAGGTGGTACTTCACATTTATTGCTATCCATACGCCCAGGATAAGACAAGTTACTCAGAGGCAAATGCATCTGCAGCTGGTGGGCAAGCAAATGTGTGCTGCAGCTTGTTTGCCCACACATGGGCTACCGCATCTGTCAGTTTTTGAGCCACTGGTAAGCACGATACGCTGGCATGGGTATATTAAATCCAGGTTAAGGTGAAGTGGGAAAATCTGCAGGGGTAAATTTCTGGAACCAGTGACATTTTGGCAACTGAGGATTTGCCCTGTTATCGCACAGCTTAGTAAATTCAGGAATGTTAAGCCACACTGATCACCTTGGTATTCCCTGCAGGAAGGTGGCATCACTTTATCAAGGCTCTGTAGTTTTGTCTTTGCTCTGGCTAAACGAGGTGATTGTCAGGCCAGTTTAGTGAGAGTTTGTAAAAGTGCCTCTAGTTCCTAAATAAACTGTTGTTTTAGAGGAAAAAAAAAAAAAGTCTGCTGACTTTTCGCCTCTTCAGTTCCCAGCCTCCTCTGAAAATAAAACAAACAAAACAAAAATCCAGGAGCTGACAGAGACAGAAAACGAAAGGAGAGAAAAAAATGTGGAGCAGCTGATCAGTTCCCTACACAAAAGCGCCTCAGTATAAAGCTGTCAGCAGCTCAGCTTCTAAGCTGGCATCTGTTGGCATATCTCCATTAAAGTCAAAGCCATTTAGGTCAGGAAGCCTTCATTCACTGAAACGGAGGCATCTCTGCCAGCTCCAAGTCGGTCCTGAAGTGCAGCCTGCCGTCTCATCCATGAGCTGTGACTGGTTGCCAGTCAAGCCCCCTTGCACGTTATTACTGGTTAACTCTTTTCCTCCGTCTGTCTGTCTGTTGGGATAGAGAGAGGCAGAGCAGAGCCTGGCGGCTGGCCCCGGTGGCGTAGAGTCATGTATAGCTTCGGATGTGATGTGGGAGCATCGCTGGAGAAGAACAGGGCACGCGTAGCGTGCAGACTCCCTGCTAGCACAGCTGGGTGAGCTGTGGGTTGGTTGGTGGTTGTTTTTCCTTTATTATGGAAGTCTATATTATTACTATTATTAACTATTATTTTTGAGGACAGGCGGTTCATTGCGCTGTATGGTTGTAATGTAAAGCTGCTGTGTGATACTACTGGCAGCATTGAAACACTCCATCTGCACGTCTGCAGGCGAGCTTAACCGAAAGGTGTAAGCACTGTACTTTCATGCATTTTTTATGCATCTGTTTTGCTCCCTGCCAGGGAGCTGGACCAGCTGCCCCATTTATTTGCACTCCCTGGGGCTAGTCTTCAAACAGTTAAACTGCCCCAAGCATGGGCGGAAGTACTCTGCTGCCTTCCCAGATTTGCTTCTGTCCCAGAGGATGGTGCAGGAGCCGTGCACTGGTGCTGAGTGCAGGCACAGCTCTTGGCATTGTATCTCGTGTGGGGCAGGTGGGCTCAGGGCAGAGAGCCTAACGGCTCCTGAGAAACCCTCGGGGCTGAGTGTTTTCTGAGCTAGGTTATGGGTGCGCAGTGCATTTTTGGGTCAGCTTTGTTTTGCTTGTGTTTGGGGGCAGGTGGGCTGGATCCTGGGCTTAGGACTATCCTGATGTGTCTAAGAGATTGGTCTGCATGTCAGTGTATCTGTCATAAATAACCATCGGGAGGGGGGTTGGGGGGGGGGGGAGAGCCCTTGGGCACCCTCTGCAGTGAGAGCCAGGTTTTCACTTTCTAGGCATGGGGACATTAGTGTGGTGAGAGTCCCTTTGCAATTGCTAACCCCTGCCAAAGTTTGCAAGGGGATCAAACCTGAAGTATTTTTAGCAAAACATTTGTATTTCAGCTGGCAATGGGCCAGTGTGTCTGTGTAATAAAGGACTCACTGTCTGTCTGGAGGGCTGCAGTCCTGTTCCTGTGTGCGGCAGGACTCCTTGTCCTAGTGCTGTGGTCTCATAACCATAGCCTTCTCCTTTGCTGTAATGCAAGCCTATCAGAAATGTCATTTTGTGAGTGCCTTAGCTTTTTAGCTCCCTACTTCCAGTTGGCAGGAATTCTTTTAATCAAAGAAAAAGGCAGATGATTACAGGGAGCAAGGGGTTATTTTTAAGCAGCGGCATGCGTTCCAGCCCCTGAAATTGACTTTGCATGTGCATTTTATTGGTAACCAATAGGAGATTACAGGGCTTGTTTATTTTTTTACTTTGCTCCTCTCAGTGTGATTTGGCAAGGCTGAGGTACCTCTTAATGGGTCATCGGTGGGTGCTCTGGGTTGTAGAAACCTTCATGTCTTCTCTTCATGCGTCCTGGCTGATGCTGTGCTCTTGAGACTCCTGCTGAATCGAGTTGCAGCAAAGTGCAGCTGTGTCAGTCCTCAAAGAGGGATCTACTTCAAAGCATGTCTTTGAAGAGAATCCATACGTAGGACTTCAAAGCCGGTTAAACCATTCGGAGTAAAATAGCACGGTGAGTCATCTGCTAGGAAAGGGCATTATGTTTATTATTTTTCTCCCCTTCCTACAGTTGTGTCTTGGAAGAGCCCTGAAGCTGGAGGTAACTGGCAAGGTAAATAGTTGCTTGACGTGTATCTGTGCTCCCTCTCTCCTGGCCCTGAAGAAGCTCATTCAGAGCTGCAGTAAAGCTGCAGGAGAGCTGTTCCCAGCCCGTCTGTGTGGTCAGTCATTTGTAGCAGGAACTGACTCATACGTTGCACTGCTGCAGGGATTTCTCTTCTTTCTCTGGTGGGGCTATTTCTGTCAGAGCTAGGCTGTTTGAGCACAGCTTTTCAGGCTTTCTTGAAACAAAAATCATCCTGTGCCACCAGTTGTTTCTGGTATGCTCTGAAATGTGGAAAGGTTATCACTGGCTGAGCATCCATGTGTCTGAAGGGTTGTGGGGTAGAGATTCCCTCCCTTGGGGGAGGACTTTTCGCAGAGGGAAGCCTGTTCTTCCCCCTGTTACAGTCTGGGATGGTGTCAGGGACATCTAAGTGCTTGTGCCTTTCTGATGCCCCTTGCACATTGTAAGGTGACAGGATTCAACTGCTGCTGAGGAGCTGTTGAATTAGAAGTAGAGTGCACTTTTTGCAGCCATATTTGATGGTTATGGCTGAGGGGATGGTGTCCTTGGTTTTGGAACCAGGGGGAGAAAGCTGCTCTGAGTGAGGGCCAGCACAGCGCTGCAGAGGGTGATTATCATTCCCAGCATGGTTCCCAGCCAATGCTGTACCCCTGTTGAAAACTGCGTTTGTTCTGGCCCTAGCTTCAGTGCACTAGTAATGCCTCTCCACCCTTCCTTATTTTCAGTCATTGGTATGTTTTGCTCTGACTTTGCTGGCAGATACCTGACATAGCTTGCCTTGAAGTCAAGCTGATATGAAATGTGTGCAGATTATAGATAAAAAGTCGGTTTTCTTTCCTTTCTTTCGGCCTAAGAAGCTCCCAGCCCTGTCTCATCTAAACACCCCCTGAAATAGGTGCATCCAGGGGCGATCATGCCACTGTGCATGTGCTACACTTTGATCTGGCAAGAGCTGCTGGCAGTGGCAAGCTGGGCTTGCTGACATGGCTGGACTGAGCACAGCACTTAGGCTGAGTTGTCACCCAGTGTCAGCTCCAAGCATCATTTTGTGCCTGGGGTGGTTGCTCCATGCTCTTCTCACAGACAGCAAAATGCTAACACGCTTTTCCTCCTTGGGACAGAAGAGAAACAAGGTACCTGAAACTGCAGGTACTCATGCCAGAGTTTCCAGTTGCAGACTAATAGACTGGGACCACTGAGATAGGAGGTGCCTGTAACCTCACCATTATGTTACTAGCCCTGCTCTGGTTTCATTAGGAAGTTGCAACAACCATTCTCCCGCCATACGCTGCTGTGGAGGATTTCGGTTTTGGTGAAACACAGGATGGTGGAGGAGGGGAATATGTGAATCTAGAATATTCTTAAACAGATGAAGTGTCCTAAGTGCTGAGGATGACATGATTGAGATAACTAGGCATTGGGAGCTAAATCACTATAGGCCTGGTCAGTAGTGGAATAAGGGAAGAAAACAGTATAAAAGTGTTTCAGGCTCTGCCTAGCTGTTACAGTGTGTAATGAGAAACTAGCTTCACAGGTGTTACAGTTTGCCTGTGTTTCATCCCTGAGCACAGAGGGTAACAGCTGTTAGAAGGCCCTGAATTTGCCAGAACAGCTGTTTATCCAATTGCTGTAGTTTCTGCTGGACATGGTGGTCACAGCTTCTGTGCATTCACTGTGAACCTGGGGGTGCTCTGGTAGAAGGAGGGGGCTATGTGTCAGGAGTGCATTGCTGGGGACAGAAGTATCCAAGGACCGGATTTCTGGCACAGTACATGTACTGTGAGGCGAAAGAGGTTTGGGGTTTTGCAGCTTCTGTTTTCTGTGTCTTCTGATAGCGGAGAATAATGCAGGAGTCTCTGGATGAAAATCAGCAGCTGTTGTTGTACAGGTGATTACAGTAGTACTGCTACAGTCACTTTTGGCCTTGGATCCAGGATTAGGGGCATTGTAATCTATTACCTTTTCAGCCTGCTTTTGCCAGTGGATGTTTCTCATTTTTATATGATAAAGAGTAAATCTGCGTGAGGAATCAGTGTCCAGTCTTGTACTGCATCACAAAGCCCTTTCTTGACTCTATTTAATGCTGCTGTGGGCTCTTTATGTGTAGAAATTGCAGGCTGTAGAAGACAGACCTATTTTCAGCCTCGGTCACTCCTAGCCCTTGATGAGAGTCCATCATAAACACTTTCCAGAGGGAGGCTAGTATTGCTATCTGTGTTCAGCAACTGGGAAAACAAAGGCATGGAAGGGAAATGGTGCACCCAGAGAGACCTGGAGGTAAGAAGAGATATCAGCCTTCCTCTCAAGTAACATCCCCCAGACCCTGCTAAAATAACCTATCTAGAAAGCAGCTTGCGGTATTTATGCACAGGGCATCTGTATTTCCTAAGCCTTCAGCGATGTGGGCCTTGTTTTTTGGCTTGATGCATGTATGTGGCCACTCTGTCAGGGTGAAGTTTTAAATCAGGGAGGCTGGAAAAGAAATTCCCTTACGCAGTGCCATCAGCTAGTTCTGGTGAACGGGGAAAGAGCATGCCTGCCTTGATGTGTGTTCCTCCTTCACATCCCAGCCACCTCTCTGAGAGGCAAAATAGAAGCTGGGAGTTGCCCTAGTGTTTATTTCACTAAGTGGCAGATGCTGGCACTTCCTTTCTTTCTAAACTCATGGTGGTTTGCGGTATCATTGACTCTTGTAGTCCACAGTTTCCTAGCAGGGTGCAGATGTTTCTTGTCAGCTTTGGCCATCTTTCAGGGCTATAAATATTGTGTTTAATAAAGAGCAGTGGTGAAGCAGGGCTGTGATTTATGGGTGAGGTTCTGCAAGTTGGCATGGCTTTCGAAGCAGTATTCATACGTGGAAGGCTCTGTAGATGTGTTAGCTCACCTGGTTATCATTTGGTCTTATCAGTTGTTAGAGTTGGGAGTTTGAAACCAGTCATGTCTGAACGGACAAGGTGTTGCTTGAGCTGTGTATCAGAGGGCTCTGGAGTTTGGAGTACACCAAATTTAGAGTATTTTAGACATTGGCTAGTGCTTTTGGAGTGGGCTGAGAAGACAGCACTATTATCAGGAGGGACTTTTTTTGCTTTCTAGCATAGCTGGTGGTCAGTGATAATGATGTTGGAATTAAATGAATGGTATTAATTCCTTACTAGAGCACTGAATGTGGGCACCTTATTGTTTATACTGAAATAAACGTAAAATGAAATCACTAGTACTTGTAGGAACAGGTTAGATGTCTCTTTTCTCCAGATAGTTGATGAGCAAAGTTGTAACCACAGCGTGGTTGTGTGGTACTTTTGATGCTCTAGCAGCACCAGGATGGAAACAGAGATGGGCAAGTCACCTTCCCATAGGAGCACTGCATACCTCCTTCTCTTAAACCATGCATGGGAAGAGAGGTAGAGGTGATGATTTGTATGGAGAGGCATGCAGAATAGCAAAAAAATTTTATGTTTAGGTCACATTATGTGAAAAATCTCATCTTTAAAGGATTAATGAGTAGCTAGCAGACATTTTGGTAAATAGCTAGAAAATTGTTACTAGAGTGTAGCAATCAGTTGTTCTAACCACGGCTTGTCAAGCCCAAAGATTACAGTGGTATAAAACCGTGGTATGTTGAAGTGTTATGTTTAAAATCATCTTTAACTCATTCCACTCATATCTGCCCTGTGCATGACCCCTGCTGATCATTCATTAGTAAACAAGGATTTAGTGGAAAGAATTTCTGTATAGTTGTGGAGGTTTTTTTAATAGAAATGCTGTCACACACACACAGAGCTGAGATTTCACAAGAATTTTCATGCCAGTGTTGGAGAAAAGCATTTCTAATGTTAAAAGCCTGCCTGCTTGCAGGGGTGTGTATACGGGGGTGTGCTTCCTGGCGTGGAGGGCTCTTGCCTCTTTGAGTGGAGAAGCAAAGCAGGCGTGTAGCTCAGCCAGAGCTTTCATACTGTAGTAGAGGTGGGAGGAATCTATAAATGCATGATTTATGTAAAGTGCTCTGGGATTGCTATGCTGAACATCCTGACTTTGAGCAGCCGGTGAGGGAAATTATTGCCACCATGAGGGAGCAGGAGGAAAGTGAACAGTTTTCTAGGCTGGCCTGGGTGGCTTCTGTCTCTTTCCCATTTCCCCAAACTGGGCTCCTTGTTCCGAGTCCTGTTTTTTTTCTAGCAATGACTCCTCGTGGTATGCCCGCTCTCATGGGCAACGTGAAAGCTGCTGAGACTTCTGTGGATGTTATTTTAGATTTGGGGAGTTGTATTGTTTCCAGGACAACTAGGGAAGAGCGAGGAAGGGACTTGCACCAATTGAGGTTGGAGCTACTGAAAACCCTTGGCTTGCTCGCTGCATTTTCCCTTGGAGAATGGCTAATGGCCTACTTTTACAGGGACCCCTTCAAGCCAATCAAGTGTTGTCTTAAAAAATACTAATGCAAGAAGCAAATGAGGAGCCAATGCTGTCAGGTACAGTTGTAAGCTTTTCTCTGACATGGGCACAAGTTATGGACACTGTGAACTCAGAAGGTGAGTGCAGACCAGAATGTGTTTCTGGGCTGGAAAGCCATGTTTAACTCTCTTAACCTCTGGTGGCTGCTGAATGAATGTCCCTGTTCTACACAGCTCCTTCAATTAAGTAGAATTTGCTATATTGTGTAATTTTGCCTCTGTACCATTAATTGCCTTCTATTCTAAGAGGAATGAAATCCTTCTTGAAACTGTAATGTCATTGTATTTTCCTTCTTACTGTATTCTTTCTGTCTCATAGCAATGCTGAACTGCACAATGTGGTGTTAGACTCCAGTGCTACCATGGGGAGCAATGAACTTCAGGAGAAAGATGCCACTGGAGCCCTTGGCCACGATCTCAGCAATGGCAGCAGCAGCAATTTGGAAGCAGCCAGGCGCCTGGCTAAGCGCCTCTACCATCTGGACAGATTCAAACGCTCTGATGTGGCAAAGCATTTGGGTAAAAAGTACGTATTGTTATGAGACCTCCAGCCACGTTGTTCTCCTTGCTGGTTCTGGAGGGATTCACTCTCGATTATAACCTTTACTTATTTATTTGTTTGTTTAAAGCAATGAATTCAGCAAGCTTGTGGCTGAAGAATACCTGAAGTTTTTTGACTTCACAGGCATGACTCTGGACTACTCGCTCAGGTACACACCCCTTTGCAGACCTATATTCCTGTTTTAGTGTTTGCTGTGTTGTCCTGATTGAAGTAGTTGTCCTGTTGGAGCTTAAGAGCATGAGGAGAGGGATGTGATTTGTTTTTTGGGATGGAGCTTCTCTCTTCTATTTGGCTTGGCGTGCTGCCTTACTCCAGAGTGCTAGTGGAGTGATGGCATTTCCTGGAGGGGGAAATCTTTGGGTGGACCTGCTTAGAGATGGTCCTTGATGCAGAAAAGACAGAGAAGAATGACCAGTCATTTAGTCTGCCATGCGCTGCTGGGGAGTGAAGGTGTCGCTCACAGCAGGGCCACACAGACTCTTTGGCTGATGCCTTTTGGAGCTTGCTCTGCCTGGCTGCAGCACACAGAGCCACAGCCAGGTTTGATGTGGCTCAGCAGCCCCCCTCCCCGTATCCCTCTGAGCATCCAAAAATGTGCAGAACTGCAAAAGCTTCCACGTGGAAAATGTCGTTTAGAGTTTCGTAGCTGCCAGCGTGGGTGTTTGAAAACCCAGCCCTACCATTTTCCTTTCTTTTTACACTGGAATTAGGCCTCAATGATGTTTGTTTTCAGTGTCTTTTTTTTTCCTCTTAGGAAGCAAAACACCAAGTTTGTGTAGCAGCAGCCTGTTAGCAAAGTTACTGATGAGTTGGTATTTAAAGGGGTTTGAAGTGAGTTTAAATCATCTGGCTGAGGTTACTCAAGTGGGTTATTGGTTTTTGCTAATGGTAGAAAAACAGGAAGTCCACAGGCACTTGCCAGGCCTCTTACACGTGCGTTTCCAGGGGCGTAGCTCCAGGAGGCCAAGGCAGACCCTAAACAAAGCCCAGAGTCCTGACTGCCAAAGGTGACAGAAAGGAAAGGTGCCTGTGGGAGACTGAACTGCTGGAGCACCCGTGAAGCCTAGGGCAGTAGCAGCTGGGGCAGTGGGAGGTCTGCTGCTGGTTCCAGGTTTTAGCAGCCCTGAAGCATGATGCTAAATATACCCGTCTTTAAATTGTGAAATCCAACACCTAATTGCTTTGTGGCACATATTTAGGAGGTCTCTGCTCCCGGTAGATCTCCTGTTAATATTAATAGTCATGACCTTCTCTAAAATATGCCCTGGCACATGTGGGACTTAGACGTGCCAGGGGTTTGCTGAGGTTTCAGGGGTAGTCGCAGCGACTGCTGGCTGCACGCCCTGAACATGCAGCAGAGGCTGGGGACAGAGCATTGTTCTGAAGCCTGGGGGAGCCGAGGCGTGCTGCCTCATGCTCACAGAGAGTGAGAGGTAACTACCCTGTTGCTGCTGGCTTGCTGACAAGCTGTGGTTTGTTATGTGTGTGCGAGCTGGTGGCAGCAACCCAGACCTATGGTACCCCTGGCATTGTGCTCTAAGAATGAGGAACCTACCTTGTTGTTTCATCAGTTGCCTCTCCTAGGGAGCTTCCAGGGGGGTAGAGGTACTGAAGAGGAGGAGAGGATATAGGTTGGTCATGTCTGGTGTAGGCACAGGGTGTTGCTGGGAAGAGCCTGAACTGGAGGATGAGGAAGGATGGCTAAGTGTCAGAATGTCTCATGGGGGCATGAGGTAGGAAGAGAAGAGAAACCCTGCGAAGACTCAGTTGTATCTACTTGTGAATTGGGTTATTTGCAGTACGTTACATTTGAAATTAAGTTATTATCAGGCAGGTCACTCTCCATATGGGTGTGAAATCATTTCAAGTACAGCCTGTCTCTGACCTTACATCAGAGAAAAAAATAATGTCCAGGCTAGATAGACATGAATGTTCCAGCAACATATTCCATGCCTTTGAAATCTGGTGTTAGTTTCAGTCCCATGGGGTATTTTAAAAATGTCTTATTAGGCACTTATTTTTATGCTGTCTTGCTTTGAATCCAGAAGGTTTGTGTTTTCAGGCTTTTCTTAGAAGCATCCTGACAAATAGGCATAGACTAGTACTGCTGAGGTCATCTCTTGGCTCCAGGATGATTTTGGGAAGTGCAGAAGTTCTTCTTTGGCTGTGAGGCAATTTTTTTTCTCTCAGAAAGAGCAGCGGGGTGGTTAAGTGTCAGATGAAGAATGGAAGATGGGTGTGCATGCCACCTCTTGCACAGGCTCACTGGCTGTGTCTGGAAAATGTGTACAGGTGTGCCCTGGGCCATCCTGAGCAGGAACCCAGGAGAGCCATGTTGCTCCTCCTACTGTTGAATGTCAGTGGAGATGTTATGATTCTTCTGCCCTTTTCCCCAGATGTTTTCTGTAGGTCAGGTTGTCACACACTGCCCACCATAAGGTGACTGGTGTGGTCCTGGCTGCTCTGATAGGTGACCTTCCATAAGGAGGACCCCAGCAGTGCACATGCTTGACTTCACCACCTAGATTAGCTTCCCTGATGTGGATGGGAATATCAGAGAGTTTAAAGTTGAAAGGTGCAGTGGTGATACCCAGTTATAAAAAGGACAGAGAATGCCCTGGATGTCTGTCATGCATAAACAGCTACTGCTCCAGTTCTTCCCCACCCTAAAAAGAAAAAAATACTAAAAGTAAGAACAGCTCTTTCAAATGGTCCAATTGCTTATTAGTTTGTATATTCCATGGCTGAGACCAGAGGTAATTTAACTCCTGCTTCATTTACTGTAATGTTGGGATTAACTGCACATGGGATAATAGGCCATTTTTCTAGAAAGGTTTCTTGGAATCAAATGTCTGGTGTGTGCTTATGTACTTCTTGCTGTGAAGTGTGCTTTGCTCTGTGTGCTGTGTGCGGCAAAAAGAGATTTATGACTTTAATTTCACCTTTTTCTGCTCTTTCAGGAGTTTCTTTAAAGCCTTTTCACTTGTTGGAGAAACCCAGGAACGAGAGAGAGTTTTAATCCACTTCTCCAGCAGATACTACCAGTGCAACCCTGGCACCATTTCTTCTCAAGGTAACTTTGTTTTTGGTATGGAGGTCTTTGGTTGTCTCCCTCTTGCTCTGTTCTTGCCTCCAATAGCATGTATTCTGCATGCCTGGGAACTGAAGGTGTGTAATTGCTGTGCCACACTTTAGAGACTGTTGTGGTGAGCGTTGAAACACTTGATGTTCTGCATGCCTAATCATGGTAGCAGAGTGAAAAATCTGTGTTTATCCATGGTCAGGATAAGTGTTTAGGTCTCCTCATTGCAAATTCTTAGCTATAGGATCTCCAGATTTGAATGTGCTCATTCAAATGTGGTTTCTGGTCTCACTGAGTTCCTGTGCTGTACCTACGTGCATATGGATGAGAGTAGGTCCCATCTCAGGTGGAAGAGAAGCTGTTTACTTTATGTGCTCCATTCAGTGCTTGTGTCTCTGCATGCACTGGCACCAGGCATGCCAGTGCTTGCCAGTTGTGGGGGTGAATTTTGGGTGCTGTATCCAGACCCTGGCATGGTTTCATCTTGACTAGCTAACATCAGTCAGAGTGCTGCCTCCTTGCCAATGTTTTCAGTCATTTTGGAAATGGATGGGGGAAACAAGCATACACACAGATCAAACCTGAGAAAGCTGGCATTGGAGAAGAGGGAGAACTGTCCGCTGGCATAGCTGCTGCACTCAGCCAGCTCTGCCAGCAGAGGCGTGCAGCCCTGTGATTGCAGTGCGGGCTGGTCACACTCTTGAGAGAGGGAGGAGGGCGAGAAAGAAAATAAGTATGGGCTAAGATGTGCCTTTAGTCTCAAGTGAGAAGCAGCTGCTGCACTTGCAGGTACTACTGCACTGCCTTACCCCGTGGTTTGTGACCTTTGCACCGATGTGATGTTTGTCCATGTTGTACCTGTTCAGCTTTACTGGCTGGCATGCTGAGGAGGGGAATAGGTAGCAGTAAGGCAGGATCTGCTCCCATGCTGTCTCTGTCCTTTTCCTAATGCCCTTCTTGTTTCAGGACACTGCAGGTAGTCAGATAGAATAGCTTTGTCACATCCAGTCTGAAATGACAACTTACGCATTGTTGTGGCAGCCTTAGTCTAGTCCAGGGTGCAGGAGAGACATGGTCACTTCTGAGCCTGAGTAGCATTTAGATTGAAGTGAGTCCTGCAGAATTTGTCCAGGATTCTACATAATTTTGATGATGTATTTCTACAGTCAGTAGTCAACTGCAGAAGTATGGTGGTTCTTCCCTCCAGTGGAAATACAATATTCTATTTGCCTTTCTCTGTTCCCATTTCAATTCTCTGGGTGTGTTTGTGGACTGAAAATGAGAGGGTAGGCTACTCTAGAGTAATGTGTAGACATGAGCTGGAGCACTACAGCCCCAGATTCAAGCTACTTCAGACTTACTATTGCTAGTGCTAATAGTTCTTTCATTTCATGCTCTGCTACAGTTGTTTGGGTGCTAGGCCCTGTACAAACATTGTAAGAACATGTGGTCCTTACCTTGGGGAACATCTTTTGGTAATGGCTGCACCTTGCACAAATGCAAGCATGTGATAGTCACACTGAGTGTGAGATGTATCTATCATCATCCCACATTCCTCTTCCTTCACAGCACAGAGGGACCTGTATGTGATCGTTATCTGAACTTGGCTACAAAGGTTTTTATGTACATCTCCCTGCAATGCGTGCACATCTCTGTGTCTTTGACACCCCTGTGAGAAAAGGAAAGGTGGCACCATGTGTTTGTGAACAAGAGAACAGTGAAAACGTTGTTCCGAATGTTTGCAAAGTGGCTAGAGGCATTTAGATTTTCAGAGGCACTGCCATTTTTGTCTGGATTTGTGCACAGCCAATACATGTTGGGTTTTGAAAAGGTTACCTGGAAAATGAGGCATATGAAATTGGTGTCCATCCTTGCAAATTACAGGCTTCACTGACTTTTCCCAAGTCTGCCACGGTGTTGCCAAGGATGGATCTAGGGATACAATCAGTCCCTTCTGGCTCATTGTTGATGAGCTACAGGACCTTTGCTACAGAACCACCTTAAAAATTGCTGGAGTGTTCTCTACCCAATATAGAGCCAAGGCAGCATAAATAATCTGACTGAAGTTCTCCCAAATTCACTGTAATTGAGGCCTGAATAAGGAAGGAGCCAGAGGGAAAGGAAGACAGGATACAATGCTGTATCAAATCTGCACACAATAATGCATGTATTTTATGCTTCCCTTTCTGCCCTGAAATAAATGAAGAAAAAAGGGGCTGATTTAGACAGTGGTATTAGCCAGCAAAGGATGATGGCATGGTTTCCTGTCTAGTTTGCCTCATCCATGGATTCTGCAAGATAGTTTTGACAGTCATTAAAAGATGAAGGAGAGGCTGTTCTGGCTTGGCAGCTGCATGATGACCTCACTGTTCATTTATTTAATTATGTATATTTCTTGATAAAACAGATTCTCGTTAAGGGAACAGAGTCAATTAGGTTATGAGGCTTAGTTTCAGCTGTTCATGAAGGTCCAGTTGTGGACTGTGTGTAATTCTGGTTGTATCTCTTTCTGCAGATGGAGTTCACTGTCTCACGTGTGCCATGATGCTGCTGAACACAGACCTGCATGGCCATGTGAGTATGCATAGCTCTGTGTAGACTGGCTCCTGTTGATATTGTGGTTGGAGGGGGATAGTCTTCTGGCAGCAGAGTCCCCTGGTTGGTGACTTGCTCCTAAAGCACCCATGTAGACTGTGCACAGTGAGAAGGCTGCATTCCCGGGCTGTCGTCCCATACAGGGCCTTCCAGCCTGCCCAGATCAGTCATCTGTAAGCCTGGCATTGTGCCTGGTTTTGCCATAATGTGTGAGGATGCTCCTTATCCTCAGGCCCCTGTCTTTCTGGTATTCCCCACCTTTCCCTGGTTACAGCAGCTGGCCCTGGCTGGGAAGCTGCACTGGGATTGGCTTCCCCTTCTGTATAAACATTTGTGAAGGCAGAAGAAAGGAAGGAGGTGGCAAACAAGTGCTCGGAAGGTCACAAGGGGAAGGTGATGTTTGTAGGCATCTGGTTGCAGGGGGTGAGATCTGGTGGAACCAGAGCTCTGCTCAGGCAGTGTAATGACAGGGGTGTGCCCAGAGCCAAGATTGTGGAGGGAAGACGTGCGTCCTGAGTGGGAGCACTGTATTCCCTCACTGCACACCTCTCCCCACTGCCTGCCCAGGAGAAACAGTGTTCCAGTTTGAGTCCTCTTAGTCACACTGGTACGGGGTGTCAGCAGCACTAGGACATGTATTTTGGCACCCATGGTGCAATATGCCTGCTACGCATGATATTTCCATGCTGATGGGAGGTTTCTTCCATCCTCAAGTGGGGATGGAGGGGGAAAAACACAGGGAGTATGGCACGACAGCATGCAGGAGCTCTGCCTTCAGCCAGGTGGCTCTGGGGCTTCTCTCTGGCTGAGACCCTCCACTGCATTGCTGAGCACTCTTCTAGGAGTCCCTCATTTGGGGGCTCTTACACATCAAGGGCACGTGGGGGCTCTTAAACGGCAAGGGTGGAGGCTTGGGCAGCAGGAGACGGAGGCACCCTGGGTCTGTCTCCCAGGGCTCAGCCCCTGTGGGTGCAGCTCTGCAGTGGGTGCAGATAATGAAGCTGAGGCTTGTGTCTACCTTCCCACGGGTTTTGACACCCACCTCCCATTAATTGAGTGCCTTTGTCTGAAAATAGTAGAAGCACAAGGGGGAAGGGAATTGTGTAGTTTTTTTGGGGTTTTTTTTCCTCTCAAGGCAGAGCTTTTCCCAACTGAGGAGCACATCAGGCATGCTGGGGGGTGTGTGGAAGTACAGGAATGTGCACCAGCGTGCCTCTTAGCATATGATGCTTCTTTGAGCCCACCTAAGACTGCCTGTGCAGGTTTCCTGCCACCCCACCCAGGGATGAGCAAAATGGGGCACCTGCTGTCCAGCCTGCCTGGCCTTGCAGTCCATGGAGGGAGACCAAATGGTTGTGCATCAGGTTGACAGCGCTTCCCGTTGCTCCCTGCAATATTTTAGTGGGCCCTTCTGCCTTCATTAGGTACTGGAGTAGATGGTATGGCTCTTGATTCGTTGTTGCTGCTGAAGATTTGCAACTGAAGCTAGGGATGACTCTATGTTGCCATGTATAAATCTGGAAGATTATCCTACTGCTGGTTGTTAGTGTGTTGTTACTTGTACACAGTTGAAATGTTTGCCAGGCTCCTGTGTGTGTCTACTCTTTCTCTCTCTCCCTCTCTCTCTTTTTGTGCTTTCCTGTAATTTTGGTCTTCCTCTTAATGCTTTGCATTTTTCCACATAGGTGGTAAGTTGGGCATTTTTGACTTGGAATGCAGCCCCTTGCAGCTATACACTAATTGCCTGTTTTCTAACAAAGATAATGCTCTGACCCATCCTTAGCACGATTCTGCTAGAGCAGGAAGCAAATGAGTCACAGGGCTTGTCTACACTGAGCTCCATTTATTGCTGACATACTGATCCTAAGTGTGGACTCCTATTTCACAACAAGCTGAACTGCTTGTAGGGCTATAGGGCGCCTGCTCTGCCCCCAGTTCACACTTTCCCTTAACTCTTGTAGACAAACTCTTACTTATCCCTTTCCTTCTGTCTTGCCTTATTTAATTCTCTTTGTAACTAACAAAATCATTTTTGCTAGCTGTGCCTTGGAGATGCATGCTCGCTTCTCTGCAGGGAGGTCATCATGTAGACTTAGCCTGGAGAAGAGGAGGCTGAGGGGAGACCTTATCACTACCTGAAGGGAGGTTATAGAGAGGTGGGTGATGGTCTCTTCAGCAGGAGATAGGGAAAGGGGGAATGGCACAAAGCTATACCAGGGCAGGGTCAGATTAGACATTAGGAAAAAAAAAAATCACTGAAAGAGGTGTCAGGGCCTGGAACAGGCTGCCCAGGGAGGGGGGGGAGTCACCTTCCCTGGATGTGTTTAAAAAAAGGGTAGATGAGGTATTTAGGGATATGGTTTAGCATAGGATGGGAACGGTTGGACTTGATGATCTTAAAGGCCTTTTCCAACCTTGTGATTCTGTGACTGTGATGCTGGAGACTTTTAAGGTATCTCTAGATGGCCAAGGCACATCCTCTGGAATCTGAGTGTCTGGAATCTGAGTGGAGATGTTAGCTTTGGTCCTGGAGCAAAGCAGCCATTCCTCTGCAGTGCCAGTTACTCACTGTGTGAAATGAGCCATGCTGCTGTTGGTTTCGGTCAGCGTGGGGAAGCTGCAAAGTGCTGCCTGGAGGAAACAAACAGAAGCAGGCTGAAGTCTGTTGCAGGGAGGAAGGAAAGCATTTGCAAGTCTAGTAGAACAGCTTCAGCCTGTACCCAAAGACTGCAGTTATGAGCTATATTCTGCAAGCTTAGCAACCAGAGAGCCAGAGTTACAGCCAGACTCTATTGTCAAGAGCCTTCCTGATGCGGTAAGCAGTGCATTGTGTGCCCCTCCAGAACTGTCTCCTTCCTCTTGCTGGCCACAGGCAGTGGAAATCTTCCTTTGAGGCTAGATGACACTGAAGGTCAAGGTTTTCCATCTCTCCCTAATCATACATTTGTCAGAGGGAAGTAGAAGATGTGCATTCCAAGCTTTTGTAGAATCACAGAATGTTATGGGTTGGAAGGGACCTTAAAGCCCATCTAGTTCCACCCTCCACTAGACCAGGTTGCCCAAAGCCCCATCCAGCCTGGCCTTGAACACTGCCAGGAAGGGGGCCTGTAACTGATAACACTGAATGATCTGTCTACTGACCGGTGCTCTTCTTTGGGCCCTACTCCTGTGTTAATTTCAGCTCTTGCTGCTAACCCAAGTCACTGTCTGCACACAAAGCTTTTTCACTGTGTTTCTACAGCCATAGCATACCCTAACCATGGACAAGTTGTCTTCACCTCTTTCACTCCTGACTGGCAGTGGTGGCATCCCCAAAGATACCATGGTGTCGTGGTTTTGCCCCAGCCGAGGGCCGCACCCCACACAGTCGCTTGTACTTTTAAAAGGAAGGGGGAGGGAAAGTTGGGGGAGGGGAAAAAGGGAAGGAAGAAGGAGGAAAAGAAACCACAACCTATAAACCAGAACCACGCAGGTTGGGATAAGGATAGTTTACTAAACAATAACAGAAAACTAGATATAACAATAACAGAAGTTTAAAGTACAAAATAGATGAAACTGGTGATACACAATGCAGTTTCTCACCAAACCACAGAACCCAGGCCGCACAGCTTAGAGCCGTCCCCGAACCCGGAAACTGCCCGTCCTGGTGTTGTCTCCTCCTCTTCCCCCCAGTCCCCCTTTATACTGAGCATGACGTAACTGGCATGGAATATTCTCTTTGGCCAGTTCGGGTCACCTGTCCTGGCTACGTCCCCTCCTTTCTCACTAGTAAGGAAGTATGCAGAGCTGAGAAAGGTCCTTGATTGCCCGGCAACAACTAGAAACATCAGGGTGCTATCAGCACTGTTCTCATCCTAACACCCAAACATGGCATTCCATCCACTGCTAAAAATAATTAACTCCATCATAGCTGAAACCAGGACATTATCCACCCCTTATTCCATACCATTTACGTCATGACCAGATCCAACAATTTTCTTTAGGTACAATCAGTTTCGTGTTTCACATACCCATATATGTATGTACACATGTATGCACACATACGTGCATACAGATCTTATTCCCTCAGTCTGTGAATCATCCCTCTGAAGTTGTTGAGTTCATTTAGTCCATGATTTTCAGGCTCCATTTGTCGTAACAGTTTCTCAGGATAATTGTATGTTCCATTGGCTCGTTGCATGCTGCATCTCAGGCTCTTGACTGATACACCTGGCATGGTCCATGCTCATAGTCTGTGGGTCAGAGTTTATTTTCAAAGGGAGAAAAAAAAGTTCTTAAGAGGCCAGGCTTCGGTTCCATCATCATGGCACTCATTCTTCATTAACTTGTATGACTCCGGCTATAATGCTATGGTACAACATACAGCAATCATAACAATAATGAATATACAATAATGGGTTATTTGGCAATTATTATAATTTCTACTCTATTAATTATATTGGCTATCATAACAATAATGAATATACAATAATGGGTTATTTGGCAATTATTATAATTTCTACTCTATCAGTTATATTGGCTATTCTCACCCAAAATCAAATCCCCTTGAGGTACACATCGAACTTCTCCATCCCTCTGCATTACCCACCAAGTACAGCCAGGTCCTTGAGCAAAAACAATTCCAGACATGGGTTTACCTTTGCCTGAAGCAGGGATGACCCAAACTCTCTTTCCCAATACACTCTTCATATGCACTACTGGGACTCCGTCTCCCTCTACAGTACGTGGAAATTTTGCCTGGGCAGGGCCAGCCCGATTGGTAGATCCCCTAGTGTTAACTAACCATGTGGCTTTGGCCAAATGTGTATCCCAATGCTTGAATGTCCCACCACACATTGCTTTCAGTGTAGTTTTTAAAAGTCCATTATATCGTTCAATTTTCCCAGAGGCCGGTGCATGATAAGGAATGTGGTACACCCACTCAATGCCATGCTCTTTGGCCCAGGTGTCTATAAGAGTGTTTCGGAAATGAGTCCCATTGTCTGATTCGATTCTTTCTGGAGTACCATGTCGCCAGAGGACTTGCCTTTCAAGGCCCAGAATTGTATTTCGAGCAGTGGCATGGGGTACGGGATATGTTTCTAGCCAGCCGGTAGTTGCCTCCACCATTGTAAGCACATAACGTTTGCCATGGCGGGTTTGTGGGAGGGTGATGTAATCAATCTGCCAAGCCTCCCCATATTTATATTTCATCCACCGTCCTCCATACCAAAGGGGCTTTAACCGCTTAGCTTGCTTGATTGCAGCACATGTCTCACATTCGTGGACAACTTGTGCGATGGCGTCCATGGTCAGGTCCACCCCTCGATCCCGAGCCCATCTATATGTTGCATCTCTCCCTTGATGACCCGAGGTATCATGAGCCCATCGAGCTAGGAATAATTCACCCTTATGTTGCCAGTCTAGATCTACCTGAGCCACTTTAATCCTAGCAGCCTTATCTACCTGATGGTTGTTTTCATGTTCCTCCATGGCCCGACTCTTAGGTACATGGGCGTCGACATGACGTACCTTTACAACAAGTTTCTCTAACCGAGCAGAGATATCTTGCCATAAGTCATCAGCCCATATAGGTTTGCCTCTATGCTGCCAGTTGTTCTTTTTCCACTGCTGCAACCACCCCCACAGGGCATTCGCCACCATCCATGAATCAGTATAAAGGTAGAGCCTTGGCCACTTTTCTCTCTCAGCAATGTCCAGGGCTAACTGGATGGCCTTCACCTCAGCGAACTGGCTTGATTCACCTTTTCCTTCAGTGGCTTCTGCTACTCTTCTTATAGGGCTCCATACAGCAGCTTTCCATCTCCGATGCTTACCCACAATGCGACAAGACCCATCAGTGAACAGGGCATATCGCTTCTCATTCTCTGGCAGTTCGTTGTAGGGTGGGGCTTCTTCAGCGCGTGTTACCTCCTCATCCTCTGGTGACATCCCAAAATCTTTGCCTTCTGGCCAGTCTGTGATCACCTCCAAGATTCCTGGGCGATTGGGGTTTCCTATTCGAGCCCGCTGTGTAATTAGTGCAACCCACTTGCTCCACGTAGCATCAGTGGCATGGTGTGTAGAAGGAACCTTCCCTTTGAACATCCAGCCCAGCACCGGCAGTCGGGGTGCCAGGAGGAGCTGGGCTTCAGTTCCAATCACTTCTGAGGCGGCTCGAACCCCTTCATAGGCGGCCAGTATTTCCTTTTCTGTTGGAGTATAATTGGCCTCAGATCCTTTGTAGGCCCGACTCCAAAACCCCAGCGGTCGACCTCGAGTCTCCCCTTGTGCTTTCTGCCAGAGACTCCAGGTCGGGCCGTTCTCCCCAGCTGCAGTGTAGAGCACATTTTTAATATCTGTCCCTGTCCGGACAGGCCCAAGGGCCACTGCATGGACTATCTCGCGTTTGATCTGCTCAAAGGCTTGCTGTTGCTCAGGGCCCCATTGGAAATCATTCTTCTTTCGAGTTACATGGTAGAGTGGGCTCACAATGAGACTGTAGTTTGGGACATGCAGTCGCCAAAAACCTATAACACCTAAGAAAGCTTGTGTTTCCTTTTTGTTGCTTGGTGGAGACATAGCTGCTATTTTATTAATAATGTCCATTGGGATGTGACGACGCCCATCCTGCCATTTTATTCCTAAAAACTGGATTTCTCGCGTAGGCCCCTTGACTTTACTTCGTTTTATAGCAAAACCGGCTTCTAAAAGGATTTTAATTACCCTGTTTCCTTTTTCAAAAACTTCCTCTGCTGTGTTGCCCCATACAATGATGTCATCAATATACTGCAGGTGCTCTGGTGCATCACCCTTTTCCAGTGTATTCTGGATTAGTCCATGGCAGATGGTGGGGCTATGTTTCCACCCCTGGGGCAGACGATTCCACGTGTATTGGATGCCTCTCCAGGTGAAAGCAAACTGTGGCCTGCACTCTGGCGCCAGTGGGATCGAGAAGAAAGCATTCGCAATGTCGATTGTGGCGTACCACTTGGCTGCCTTCGATTCCAATTCATACTGGAGCTCTAACATGTCTGGCACAGCAGCACTCATACCTGGAGTGACTTCATTTAGGCCACGATAATCTACTGTCAGCCTCCACTCTCCATTGGACTTCCTCACTGGCCATATGGGACTATTAAAGGGTGAGTGGGTTCGGCTGATCACTCCCTGATCCTCCAGTTGACGAATCAACTTATGGATGGGAATCAGGGAATCTCGGTTAGTACGGTATTGTCGTCTGTGCACCGTCGTCGTAGCAACTGGCACTTGCTGTTCTTCAACCTTCAACAACCCCACAACAGCAGAGTCCTCCGAGAGTCCAGGCAAGGCACACAGTTGTTCAATTCCTTCTGTTTCCAAAGCAGCTATTCCAAAAGCCCATCGGTACCCTTTTGGGTCTTTAAAATACCCTCTACGTAGATAATCTATACCTAAAATGCACGGAGCTTCTGGACCAGTCACAATGGGGTGTTTTTCCCAGTCCTTCCCAGTTAGGCTCACCTCAGCCTCTAGCACAGTTAGTTGTTGGGATCCCCCTGTCACTCCAGAAATACAAACGGGTTCTACCCCTTCATGATTCGATGGCATTAGAGTACACTGGGCACCAGTATCCACCAGAGCTTTGTACTCTTGTGGATCTGACGTGCCAGGCCATCGGATCCACACAGTCCAATAAACCCGATTATCCCTCTCCTCCACCTGGCTGGAGGCAGGGCCCCTCTATTGCTGCTGATCATATTTGTTTTCCACTGGTTGCATAAAGGACTTAGAGGTCCCTTCAAGAGGATCAGACACATCAGACATATAGGTAGGCCTTCCAGTTGGTCTAGGGAATTGCCCAGTAGAAACTGGTGCAGCCTTCTTCCTGGCAGAATCTCGTTGTGCGAATGTTTTACCCCGCAGCTCATTTACTCGTGCTCGAAGGGCTGAGGTGGGCTGCATATCCCATTCCCTCATGTCCTCTCCATGATCAAGCAGGTAAAACCACAATGTACGTCGTGGTGTGTATTCTCCCTCTTGGAACGATGGACGCTTTCTCCCAGTAGCTGCAACATTGCTCCATACAGGTTGGGAGTTGGACACATTGTTGTCAAGTCGTTGAACCAGTTTTTCTACTGCTGCAATGACGGAGAGGGAAACACTGTCTTGGTATTTCCGGAGTCGGCAGGCCACCTCATTTACGGTTGGTGGATCCATATCAGTCCAGTCAATTACTGCCAGTGAATTGGTGTACCCTGCTGGTGCACTTCGTACAACCTTACGCCACATAGCTGGAGTGCATAGGACTTCATCGGGATCAGCGGGAAGCCGTGAATTGTCCAGATCATAATAAATTATCTCCCGTACAGCTAATTCTCTCAGGTGCTGGATAGCTGTCTCTATGCTGTTACCCTTGGGTGTCTGACATGTAATATATTCCTTTATGGGATATCTTTCCTGCACACTTGACAGTAGTCGCCTCCAGAGGCTGAGGACTTCCGGCCTCCTCCCAATTGCTTTGTCAATTCCTCCTTCTCTAGCTAGGGATCCCAACTGCTTGGCCTCTCTGCCTTCTAACTCCAAACTATTGGCCCCGTGATCCCAACATCGGAGCAACCAAGTGATAATGTGCTCACTTGGGTGGCGGGTGAAATCTTTTCGAACCTCACGCAGCTCACTCAAAGTCAGGGATCGGGTAACAATCTCTGGTTCTGCCTCCTCCTGATATCCTCGAGATGGCCCTGGTTGATCATCATCATCATCCGTCACTGTGCGAACTGATTTCTTTGTGCATTTCCTCTTTTGTACGGGAGCAACAGACACTGGTGTGGGTTTGTTTTTCTGATCATCTGCACTGTCTGCTGTAGAGATTACAGTAGCTGCAGTGTCAGCCCCAGTGGTTGCAGCAGCTATAGTATCTGCCAGTCTGTTTCCTTTCCCTTCTCCCTGACAGTGCTGACAGTGCTGACAATGCTGCCTGCTATCAAGCAGTGTTTGATAAATAGTGGCCAGAGCCCAGCACAGTGCAGTAAGGTGTCCATCTCTGGGAAACCTACAGCAATTTTTCTTTAGGTATGCAGTCACTTGATCGGGGTCTTGTAGCTGTTCAGGAGTGAAGTTCCAAACCATCGGGCGTGAGAAAGTACCTAGGTACTTGCCCATACTTTGCCACATGCCCTGCCACTCGTGATTATTCTGTCTCGGAGAAAGCTCTTCAGTGGTATTCATAAACCTATGCTTGATATATAACAAAAACTGAACCATCTGCCCCAAACCTACCAATAGCAAAATGCTAGTTTGAAAATCCCAGAGATATTGAAGGTTTTCAAAAATTGTCATAAGAGCTGTTGTATTTAGCCCAAAGGAAAAGAAAGCAGTGCTGTTATTAACCCCTCCCTGTCCAAAGAATGGACAGGACAGCAAAACCTCATACAAGTACCAGATTAAGCTCATGGTCATCGATATTATTGTATCATAGACCGATATCATAAAATACACTATAATGAAGTATGGGAACAAATATGGGAGCCGCAGACCTGAGAGAGTAAAGAATCCTGCCAGGATTGTATACAGCATGCGATGGTTTTGATACCACAGCCTTGTGAATAAATACCACAGCATCGTGACCAGAGATTGCTTAAACAACAGTGCTTATCTTAATTGCGATAGTTAGGGTCAGATCTACCGTTATCCCAACCGTTCGAGCCCCACGTTGGGCGCCAAAATGACTGTCGTGGTTTTGCCCCAGCCGAGGGCCGCACCCCACACAGTCGCTTGTACTTTTAAAAGGAAGGGGGAGGGAAAGTTGGGGGAGGGGAAAAAGGGAAGGAAGAAGGAGGAAAAGAAACCACAACCTATAAACCAGAACCACGCAGGTTGGGATAAGGATAGTTTACTAAACAATAACAGAAAACTAGATATAACAATAACAGAAGTTTAAAGTACAAAATAGATGAAACTGGTGATACACAATGCAGTTTCTCACCAAACCACAGAACCCAGGCCGCACAGCTTAGAGCCGTCCCCGAACCCGGAAACTGCCCGTCCTGGTGTTGTCTCCTCCTCTTCCCCCCAGTCCCCCTTTATACTGAGCATGACGTAACTGGCATGGAATATTCTCTTTGGCCAGTTCGGGTCACCTGTCCTGGCTACGTCCCCTCCTTTCTCACTAGTAAGGAAGTATGCAGAGCTGAGAAAGGTCCTTGATTGCCCGGCAACAACTAGAAACATCAGGGTGCTATCAGCACTGTTCTCATCCTAACACCCAAACATGGCATTCCATCCACTGCTAAAAATAATTAACTCCATCATAGCTGAAACCAGGACACATGGTTATCACAGGACTCTATTTTTCCCTCTGTCTTTATCATGTCTCACAGCTCATGCCAGACTACTACCATTTCCTTAGATATCTCTGGGCTTCTTTTTCACCAACTCAGTGTTGTCCTTGCTGCCTGCTAACAAGGCTCCTTGCATGCCAAGCATGGGACTTCTAACACCTAAGGGACCAAGTAGGGGACCTTCTCTGAGGAGTGTTTAAAGACTGGTATCCAAGAGCAGTTTAGGGCAGCCTCAAGCCTCTAAATGGAGCAGTTCAGGTCCTACATGGACGTAACTATTCCCTTCCTGTTTGTGTCTCATATGGCCAACTTTTTGGCCTAAAAATTACACAGGAAAAGAGAAAAGAGAGCAATCCTATGGAATAGCCAGGGCAGCATCAGCCTGTGAATCAGAGAACGTAATGGCTGCTCCTAGGCATCTTAATCCAGCTCAGGGCAGATGCTGCTGGAAGGAGGCATTAGAAATCATATGGGTAATGTGTGGAAAGGGCCTCAGTTGGCTATTTCCTCACAGCAGGATCAAGTAGAGGTTTTCCATCAAAGGCTGGTAATGCCTTGGTAGACAAGGGCGTGTGAGGTACCATGCAGATACCAGGGAGCTTCAATATCACCTTCTTCATTACCCTCCAGTGTTTAGCTCCTTTTTGGGTGGATGTGTGTAAGTCGGTGTCCAAAGGCACCTTCCCTTTTCTAACTCTATTCACATAGGGATGCTTGCCTCTGGATAATCTTAGGGATGCCTTATAAGTGCTGCCTGCCTTGGGCTTGTATGAGAGCAGGGAGATGCAGTTCATCTGGTATTGCTCATTTACATTATTTTGGAAAGTAACGTGAATATGATGTTGTGTTTCTCTGCTGTTCCTTCCAGAACATTGGGAAAAAGATGACCTGTCAAGAGTTCATTGCTAACCTTCAGGGCATGAATGATGGCAAAGACTTCCCAAAAGGGCTGCTGAAGGTAAGGAATGAACTGCAGAACCTGTTGTTTGTTTGTTTTGTTTTTTAGGGAGAGATGGTTCGAAACAGAATGGCCTGCTTGCGTTTTCTGAATCTTAATTATCAGACAGGACAAGCGATGTGCACGTTTTTCCTCCCAAAAGAGATATATCATCTATAATATATGCAGCGTTTATTCTCTTGTTTCCCTTCTTGCTCAGTTGATTGTGTTCCCTCTTGATCACTTGATTGTGATCAAGACTTGCAGTGTGGAGAGGTGAGACTGAACTCCAATGGGGCCAGCTCCAGAGCTGTGTGTCGTGTCAGCTCATGTGGTTATGCTGTCCCCGAGTGCTGTCTCCTGATTAAAGCAGCCAGAAGCAGCCAGTTGGTTCTAGCTATTGAATACGTACGGGCTGATACTGAGCTCTGCATATCCGCAAGGCGTGTGTGTTTTTTCATCAACGGTGCTTTGGGGTTTTCACATCAGAGCAGGAGATGTAATTTCAGATTAGAATGTGTTGTCTGGCACAGTCTGCTTTGCTTCAGGTTTTGTTCATTAAGTTTGTGCCAGGAGTTAAATCTGAAGAAAAGGGAAAGAGGCTGAGCAGGACGAATCTTGTTTCATTGTCAATAATAATGAGAATGTTTCATTTTTCTTTTGTCTGATTGTTGGCATGAAACAGCAGTCTGTTTGAATGAAGAGAGAGAACTGCATACACTAGAGTTCATAATTTATTTTTTTAAAATGGAAATAAAAATGAGAGGTTGCTGCATCTGAGTGCTGACCCAAAGCCTACCAAAGTAAATAAAAAGAAGTGCCGCCTCTTCTGTGTGTTTTGTCAGCCCCATTGTGAAATGCAGATGTACCTGCATAGTTACAAGTAGCACTATTTTCTAGTATTGATAGTTTGTTCTTTTTCTCCAGACTCTTCAGGGAGCTTTTTGTTGGGCCCTCCTGCCTCAGCTCTTACTAAGGAGTTAGGAATATAAACTCACCTCCGTTGTTTTTAGATTTAATGTCTTTTTTTTTCTTTGTATAGAGAGCATTCATCTGTCATCTGTAATACCTTTTTCTTTTTTTTTTTTTCCCCCAAGGAATCTTATTTCTCATTCTGCCATAGAGAGATGTGTTCAGATTAATTTGCAGGCTAATTACAGCCCTTATTGAATAAATAGGTCTCCAGACTGTGTTTAAATAACCTTCTGAGTGTACTGATGAGAGACTTCCACTGGTGCTCACCTGCTGTTTATTTTCCTGCTGACAGAATTATGCAGTTTGGGCTGTATCTTGGTACGTAGCACTGACTTGCTAATGCTAAGACTGCCTGGCTCTTCACCACCTCTACCCACAGCAAAGATCGGGGCTTGGTATATTTTTGGGTGTAGCGAGGTGGAGGAAACCCATTGTTGGTGTCCTGTCCCATTTGAGGCTTTCTGCCCTTTGCTGCATGCTGTGCTGGGCTCTTGGGAGCAGAGCGAGCACCCGGCCTCAGACTCTCACCTCGCTTGCTGAAGATGTGCTGATGATATGCCTCTTTTCAGGGGAGGGGGGTGAGTGGCAGTGTGCAATTCAGTAGCTACTTCCCTGTCAGCAGCAGCCACCCTGCCATTAGATTCGTGATTACAAAGACAGAGCAGAAATTAAATTTGCGTTAGTCTCAACAAATTAAATTCACAGAGCTGTCCTGCAGGACAGTGCCAAAGCGCGCCCGGGTGGCTGGTGCACTAGCAGTGTGACTAACAAGCGCTGAGGAGGCTGCGAGCCATCTCCCCGCGTCCTCCCCGGCCGCCGGGAAGAGGAAGGGCCGTTTCCACAGGGTGGCAGTGTGCCCCTGTGGGAGTGAGGTCCTCGGCACCCACTGCTGAGCGGGGCAGGCCCGGGTTGGGCCAATGGGCTCTTCTGCTTCTCCCGTCCTCCCGCGTTCCCTAAACATGGCTCTGCAAGACCCCTGTGTGAAGCTCTGCAGCTCTCCCGAGGCCTGGAGCAAAGCTGAGTGGTGCTAGAGGGGAAGGAAGAGAGCGGAGATCTTAGCGGGTGCTTACATCTTTGCAGGTAGTTACAGGTAATGCTTATAAATATGTAAAGGGTAAGAGTCGGGAGGATGGAGCCGGCTCTTCTCAGTGATGGCAGCAATAGGGCAAGGGACAACAGGTGCAAGCTGGAGCAGAGGAAGTTCCATGTAAATCTAAGGAGAACCTTTCTCACTGTGAGGGTGATAGAGCACTGGCACAGGCTGCCCAGAGAGGCTGTGGAGCCTCCTTGTCTGGAGACATTCAAAACCTGCCTGGATGTGTACCTGTGGGATTTAGTTCAAGTAATCCTGCTCTGGCAGGGGGGTTGGACTAGATGATCTTTCAAGGTCCCTTACAACTCCTAATTTTCTGTGATTCTGTGATACCCAGGGCTTGGAAAGCTCTCTGCAGTGTAGCAGAGTCAGGGGTGCAGATACTGCTTGGCTATCCCAGACAGTCAGCAGACAGGCAGAAATCAAAGAGTGCCTTCAGTTAGTCCCATTAACCATAGTGCTGCTGGGTGCAGAGTATGGCCCTGAGTGGGATGTTTTTGTCTGGAAAGGAAAACAGCCTTTCAAGAGGCAGACATGTGAGGAGGGACACTCTGTCTTGCCTGTGAACAGCCTCAGAAAAGTCTGCTGAGATCTCATTGCCCCCGTCCACTTCCATGAGGGAGCCATCTCTTTGTTTTGTTTTTTCCCAACAATAAGGATGCTTTGGTAAACACCATAAGGCCTTCAGGATGTGAATCTTGGTGTAGTGCTTGGAGAACAGAGATTTTACTCTGGCTAGAGATGGAAGTGAAAAGTGCTAATATGATCTTGCTCACCTTGTGTCTTTCTGTCTGTTCATTAACACTGAAAAGAGTTCTGCTTTTGTACCCCCATCTGCACAAAGATTCATATTTTTTTCTTCTTCGTCCCTTTTGTCAGATCTGACGTTGCTTTAAAGTTGGGACCCATAAAGGCAAATAACCCAAACTGTGATTAAAAGCATGATTCTCCCCATGGGATCTACTTGCAGTATTCATATATTCAGTATTTTGCCAGCCAGGCAGATATATGTGCCTTCCCTTTCATTCCATTTTAGCTCTGGTTCGACCGTCTGTCACACGTCCCATTAATCTGCCATCAGCTGCTAGTAAAGACTAGACGTGGAGACAGTAGCCTGATTTCCAGTTATGTACTGTCAATGCACGCTGACCCGAGAGTGGTAATTTATACTTACTGCAGGGTTCCTGTATGCCTTCAAACTGGGGCAAATTCCTTGTAAATGAGAATCACCATCCCAAGCTGTGATTCTCTTCTCTGGTGTAAATCAGGAGCATCTATCTTTGTGGTCTGGCTGGTGTAGAAGGTCTGTCAGGTCTCTTAAATCCAGACAAATTAAGGTTATTGAAAGTGAAATTTTTCAAAGTCAAGAAGACTTTTTGAAACTCCCATCCTTTGACTCTGCACACCGAGCACACAAGTAATTTTATATTGTATCAAGCTGTGACCTGGCAAGGTGATCTCGAATTTCAGCTTTAACTTTAGAGTTCCCGGTAGCAAAGGTCCCTTTGTCTTGGAGAGTTGAAGCCCTGGAAGGAGTGCTAAATACCAGGAGCTGTGACTGCTCATGTTCTAGTTACTGCAGCAGCACACTGCTGTGGATAGGCTCAGTGCTTGCTCCTAAGGCTGACGGTGAATCACATAGTTACAAAGCATTTACCAGTGGGGATGAGTGGCATATTTGCTGAAACTGAGAGAGACAAAAGGGACCCAGCTGCATCACTCAGCTCCTCAGAGTGGATGGATCTGGCAGCCTGAGTTAGCTGCCTCAGATGCTGCTGTGGATGGTGAGGGAAGCTGGAGGAGAGATGTGGCACCACCCTGAGTGAGAGTGCAACACATCAGGAACAGTTAAAGAAATGGAGTCCAATCTGTGCATTGTTAGCCCAAAAGAAAAGAATCTTGACTACATTATTTTTCATTTATTCCTGTAAACAGGAAGGCCACAGCTAGGGTCTCCCTAGTTGGAAGGGGAACAAAATTGTTCTGGGGCAACGTCAGGACTTCATGACTACAGTGTAGGAGCAATTTAGCTGCAGGCTGGTTTGTTCCTCTTGTGCTCACACCAGCTTTAATCTGGTACAGTGATACCATCTTCGCTGATGATACTCTTTGAAGTAGGTGACCATAGCCTTCTTCAAAGCTGAACTTTGTGAGACTGACTGGAATGAGAAGAGGAGACTGGCTTGGAAAGAGACAGAATTTTGGCCTCACACACTTGCTTGAATTCCTGTAGGCAGTGTGGTCTCCACAAATGCCATGCTGGTACAGCACTGGCCACTGCAACTTCCTCTTGTCACCTTGTGTCAAGGTGAGGTGGCAGTAACAAGGCCTTTCTTATGCAAGAAGAGAAACTGTCTGCCTTGGCCTACAGAGAGCCTGCAAGGAGTCACCTCTGAGGAAATGGATCCCTCGTTTTGTTAGGTAGCATCTTGGGAAGGGCACTCTGTCATTATGCAGTGTCCTAAGTCCCACCTGCCCACATTGCATAAGTAAACATCCTCTGCAACTGCAGTGGCCAAGGTAGCTCATTCATGAAGTCATGGGCATTGCCCAACCTCTGACATGGGCCAGATTTGGTGTCTGTGTTGTCCTATGACATGTAGTCTGGATGTGAGGCAGTCATACCAAGCTGTATGTCTTCTGGTAGGCAGTGGTAGCTCTTCGCTGACCCACTGTGCTGTTAGGGAGATTCTCTGTCACACTGAGGGATCTGGGATGCTCTATGGGGACCTGGCGAGAGCCATCCCAGCAGGAGCTGCTGGTGGAGATCTGATGGCAGTCCTGCATAAAAGATCTGCTTTCTTCAGAGGCTGTTTTTTGGCTAGGCCTTATCTCCAGGAGAAGCACAGTAATGAAGTGACCAAATCAAGTGGGAGTTGCTGGTGTGGAACTCTTCTGAAGAACCAATCCCCCTAATTTCCTGAATGATCTGAATTCTTGATCAGCATTTCTAGGACATGCAATTTCCTATAGAAGCTGCAAGGTAGGGTTTATTTCATTTTGCTGTCAGTTCCCTGTGCTTTAATTAAGGATTTTCCCCTTCTCCCAATCTCTCTCCCCCCTCCCACCCTCCAAGTCCTCCAAAGCAAACATTCAATTTTAAGAGAATTACTGGCATCTTGCTTCATCCATTCCACTCATTTTAGGTATTTAGCAGAGAGAAGGCAGTGAGCATCAGGTGGCTAACCCCCGCCCCCCATTTATGCAGAGGAAATCACACTAATCAGACTGCTGTGTACACCCTAATTGCTCTCATCTGCAGTCTCCACGCTTCCTCCATTTCATAGCTGAGGCTTTGAATTGGCAAGGAATTCCCACCTTCCTGCTACTGCTGAATGGAACTGGGAGCGTGATGAATTTGGGGAGCGTGTGGCAGTGTGCCAGAAGGGCCCCAGGAGGATGATGTTGGCTGATGGAGCATGACGGCAGAGAATGGGGGGCAGGAGGGCACCAAGTGTCTCTGCTTTCCGCTAAAGAAGCCAGGATTCTGCTCAGTGGGAAGAGGGCTTGCCTCCTTGCTTCTCTCACAAAGTGACATTTACTGTTTTGAAAATATTTCTTTTGGAATCATGTTCCTGGGGCAGCCATTTCATACCTGTTCAGAATGAAAGATCTGTTACTGAGGGCCAGACAGACACAACAGAGTCTTATTTGGCAGTATAAAGTCAAGGAATGCAGGATAAAAGCATTAATCCTTGTCTTAAATAGTTGTTTGTGCAAGCATACTTCCCTTTCACTTTCCAAAGAGCCACAGAGCCTTAGTGACTGAAGGGAACACCTGGCTTGTCTTCACTCTCTTCCATCCCCAGCAATGACCTTCTTGCTGCAATAGCCTTTGTTTCCTTTGGCTTGTGACTTTTTTGGGTGTTCTTGCTTGTCCTCTCTAAGAGTAATAACCAGTTAAAGCATGCCTGTGAGGAACTGTGAATTAAACCAGATTATGATGGCATGAGCATTGCTTTGGGTCCCACGAGTAAAGAGATCCTGACAACCCCCTACCCCATTGAAATGCAAATGTACTTTATTTTTATGTTCCAGGACCTTGCTTCAATGCATATAAAGAGAAAAATCTGAAATCTATGCACTTTTCTCAAGTCAAATAGGCCCAGGTATTGTGTTGAGGAAAGCAACAGAAGATAACAGCAAAAACCTAATACTTTCTCACCAACTCTCTGTCCCTGAGCAGGGAATGTAGAGCTTTAGAAAATACTTAAAACATAAATTTTTCTAATGGCAATGCAGGAGTAAGGATTGCTCTGCATGGTACTAGGGATTGCTTATCTTGCTAGAAAGCAGCCACTACAGGATGGGTCTGCTTTTGCTTTGATGATCTGTGTTGCTCTGAATTATTTTGGCTCCAACAACCTTTCATCTCTTTGCTTTGCGATTGTAATCCTCAAGATCTCACCTAGCCCACCAGGCTTTTTTGTCAGCAAGGAGTGAAACCCAATCAGAGTCAGCTAAGAGTTTCCATTACTACTGGCTGCAATTACATGGTTCAATACCAGCCTCCTAATGAATGTTTGGGGGTTTAATTTTCATCTGTGGAGGCAAGGTCTCCATAGTGCCTTGTCCAGGCTGGTCAGGCAAGTGAATCATTTGATGTTTAGCTTCTCCAGCCTGTCGGATAGCCAAGGCTGTCAATAGTCCCCTGGTTTAACTGAAATGCTTAGCAGCTTCCAGGGACAAATGTCACTGTTCAGAGCTTCCCATTTCTTGTGCTGTCAGCGTGGAGGGTACAGACCAGGAATGATGTACTCTGCTACTTTAAAGGTGGAATTTCGGTCTCTTTTCAATCTGGGAAATCTCTAATACAATGTCACACATACATTTTGGTCCCTATGACATGTTACTCCCACCTCCATGTAGGTAGAAAACAAATTCTGAAAAACATTCTTTGATCTTCCACCCACTGATCTGCTTGAAATTTAAGTTCTGTGCTGCAACTTGAGGGAAGGAGGAGTAGGAATATAATTTATACCATATTTAAAAAAAAAAAAGAAAACATTACTTCCACCAGTCTTAGGATTTTTGCTGTATCAGACTTTGGTATTCCTTCCTTCTGTTTGTCACCACGCTTTTCAAATGACCTTGGGCTATTCTATCTCTGACCCAGTTGTACTGTTTTCTTTGAAGCAAGAGCACTAGGTTGCTACTTAAATTTTGATTAATTTTTTTTTTCCTTCTTTCCTGTGATGTTAAGTGGAACATTTAGTCTCCTTCTAAGGTCATGCTTCCTTGGCTTATGAAGTATTTGTAGGATCCTGGTACAAACATGGGGCAAATGCAAGCCACCTATTTTCTGCCCTGCTGACAGATGGGTTCTGGCAGGCGTTGTGGGGGTTAGGAAGGCTTTCTCCTGCTTTTGGAGCAAGACAGCTGCCCATCGCTCTATAGGTGGATGCATTTGTAGATGAGAGGGATGTCAAAGGTTACGCCTGTTTTTCTTCCTGGAGCTACCCCTTCCATGGTGCAGGGCTTGCAAGTGCAGGTGGCACCCACGTGAAACCTGTCTGGTTCCAAGTGTGGCCTGCCAAGTGTGGCCTGGATTCTCCTTTTTCTTTTTTTTTTTTTTTTTCACTTCCTCCTCCCCCCCCTTTTTTTTTTCCCCTTTTGCTTTTTGTTGTTTGCTGTCTGAATCAGAGGGAAGCATTGAAGGGTGGTTGTTTTTCTTTTTTTATGCATGTCTCTGGGAGGGTGTTGGGTAGAGAGAGGATTATTTCACTGTTGTTGACTCTCAGCATACTCACTGCAGGGACAGAGGCAGGGGTTGTTTGCAGCCAGTCTGAGAGAGCTGGTAGGCTTTACATCAGTGCTTGGTTCACCTTCTTGAGGGTTTCTGTCACAGCCATGCAGGATTTTAGGGTTTTGGTGCTTTTATGTATTTATTTGAGGTGCTGCTGCTTTCTGTAGCTACATTTGGCAGTTTTAACTTAAGCAGCTTTGTGTTCCATGTTAGTTGATGCCTACTATGTGGGTCACTTAATTTCTGTTAGCCCTGCTGGCAGCAGACTATAGTTCCTAAAAGGAGGAGAAACCTTTTCCCCTGGAGATGATAGTGCTTTGCCAGGAAATGCAACAGCTAGTCAGTGTCACAGCGCTGTTTTCAGATACACCGCAAGAAAAATGAAGATGGGTAATGGCATCTCTTCACTTGTAATGCTAATTAGGATGAAGGGGGCATGCTTGTGGATGTGCTTTTAGCCTGCTTCCCATATAAAGGAAAACACACAGACTTTATTTGCCCTCATGGAGTCATGGGAGCAATGCTTGTCTTTTCCTGGTGCTGGAGTTAATGTGCTTTGCTTCATGGTTGAGGAGATCTAAAAGCACATGCTTATGCAGCTACAATAGCCTAGCTGACATGGGATAGCTTTCTGGGCTGTAGCAATCTGACCACCTTTCATTGTAAGCATTACTTTCCATATCGTAAGAGAAATCAGAGTCATCTCCAGGGATTCCTTCAGAGCCTATAGCACAGGTGTATGTACTACAATGTAAGCCATAAGAAAACAGAACATTCGTTCTTGAAGATAGCAACAGATGGGTTTTTGCTGGTAAATTCAGACTGGGACAAAACCCAGCATCTCTGTAAATGTCTGGCGATAAGGTACTGTGGTTGGTGGAGAATAGTAGTCTCTCACCAGAAAAGCTAGATAGGAAATTTTGGGTTATGGTTTTGAAATGCTCTGTCATTTCCCATCATTGCTGCACCATACCTGCTCTCACCTTATAGGGTTCCTGTTGACCTGGTCACTTATGCATGTAGAAACGAAGTGGTTGCTGTAGGATTTATGCTCCTTACAGGGATGGCAGTTGGAGACATTTAGATTTAATCTTGATTGTCAGCTCCCCTAGTCAGCAGACCTCAGAAATCATTATCTTAATATCACAGGAATGCCAGTTCAATATTGCTACTGTTGATCAGTTGTTGACCTCTAGTTCTGTAGCCATTGTCTGTGAGTAGCTTATCCGGCAGAATTAAGGTTTCCCTCCCTGTCCATTTTGGGGAGAAGGGAAAAAAACCCACAAACATCCCAAAATAAAAAACAAGGATGAAGGAAGAAGAAAAGCAATCTTATGAAAGATTGAACATGGTTTATTTAACAAACGGTATTTAGTAGCATTAAATAGTGCCACTTTTCTGTGCTACACAAATATGTTACGGGCTGTTCAGAATATATTTCAGGTAATTGTTGTATGTGTGTTTATGCTTTTTGTTGGCTTTTGTTGGTATTCTTGTCACTGGGATCAGGCTTGAATCATGCTGATGGATTCTTGTGGCTTTGTGTGAGGATGTTTGAGTTATTTAGATTCAGTAATGTAGTCCTTGGGCCCAGTCCCTAAAAGCCAGTATTGATTTTACTTTGAATCTCCTAGCTTTTTTTGTTCTGTTGTTGATTTGCTGAATGACATCAGGAGGACCAAGCAAGGACTGAGTTTGTTTGGCCTCCCAGGGAGACCTGACCAGTGGGAGGAAGAGATGGGAAGGAACTTACTGCACTGCAAGTTGGAATGGTTGCCCATTTCCTCGATGGGGGTTGTAGTCTGCTGTAGTGCCTGTGAGAGGCGAAAATCTATTAGGTTGCTTTAAAAGGGTGAGATGGAAGAAATAGTTGACACTTTTAATTTTACTTTCCCCGCCCCCCGCATCTCTTTTGTCCAAAGTTTAAAACTCTTCTGCTGGTTTATGATTTGATCTTTAGAGGTGTTGGTAGGAAAGGTCCATAAAGGGGGTCACTGTACTTTTGGTCACCCCAGCGGTGTCACTGGATTGTTGAGACTCAATACTGACTGCATTCTGCCCCTTTTCCACCACTTCTTTAATGGCCTCTGATCAAGGGGAAGATCATGACTTCGTGACACAGCTTAAGTGTCCACTGGGTGTGGACAGCTTTGGCTCTTCTGGTATTGTACAGCCATATCAGCCCCTCTTAAAAAAAAAAAAAAATCCCTTCTATCCTTCTATTTATAGTAACAGCCCACTTCTTCCTCAGAAATCCCTGTTGCTCAGTTACAGACAGAAATCAATCGTGTGTGCATGCTAATTTCCAAAATGGTGGGACTTCTCTAGTGTTGAAGAGTGGTCTTTCCCCAGAAGATGACAGTCACTGTGTATATGGGGGCTACAGGCTTAGATGGGAGTACAAGATCGTATTATCGCTGGCAGATGAGAAACAGGGGCTCTGCTGAAATCTGAGGTGAAGACATTTAAGGCTTCAAAAGCGTGATCTCAGGAGGCTCTCTCTTTTGGAGGCTGTGAGTGGAGAGAGAAGTATTTTCCTTACTCCATTGGGGGCAAAAAAAAATAATTAACAGGATGCAGCCTGTCACCCTTGGTGTTTTAGACTGCTGCTTGGTTACAGCTGAACTAGACCTGTTCCCTCATGAATTAAGGTGCTTGTCCTGCCTGAGGATCTGTTCACCTCAACTCCAGAGATGCTAGGTGGAGAACAGCTGCACTTAGGCAGCAGCGATGCTGCTGTGCTGTAGGCAATAGAAGAGAAACATTGCTGTGATTCCGTCTAGCTTGTGCTTAATAATGAAATTGCTCTGTGTAATTCACATTGGCCTAGGTCTGCATGTGATATTTAGGGAATATAATCATTTCAGATGTGTTGAGGGTGCTTGGGGAGGTGACCTTATAAATATGAGAGCAAGAATAATCTGCTAGGCAGGGGGCTGGTAGGATAGGGAGTGATTTGTGGCCATTTACGTAGCACCTGTCGGGACCTGCTGCTTAGCTCATCTGGAGCTGTTTGATTGCAGTGAAAATTTCCTCTAAGAAGAGATTTTCATTGAAAAGCTTTTCCACTAGCAGTGGATAATTTCAGATGGGTTAAGTAACATAAAATCTTTTCTGGGAAGTGGCACAAGTAACTTAGAACATGCAATTGCTTGTTGCCAGAGAAAAAGGGTCCTCTGTTCCTTCAGGTACCCCCTAGCAATGACAGATTTGTGTTAAAAGGCTGGAGTGTGTCTAGAATTTGATCTTAAACGTGTGAGGTTGGGGTGGGCTTGCTAGACCTGGCTTTCCTGAAAACGAGAGTGCATTTTACTTGTTTGCTGGGTGGGAAGAAGTCTGTACCTGAAGTGGGAGAGAGTCAGACTCTGTTGGGGATCAAAATTTTGTCACCTCAGGAACAGTTTTTATATTGATATTTAGGTCCCTCATCCCCCATTCCACTGGCCATTGTCCTTCAGCATGATCCACACCGATTACAACCCGTGGGCAGGATTTGCATCTGTGGCATCCTTGGGGGTGACGCTGCATACTGGGAAGGCAGCATCTTTTATGAGCAAAAATGTAACTGGGGCAGTAATGTGGCTCTCTAGCCATTTACCTGCTAAGGACATAAGTCCCTGATTACAAGAGGCTGGGAAGGTGTAACCAGGGGTAAAAAACCCACTCAATGAATCTGCTCCTTGTCTATTCCTGGGTGCTGTCACGCATGTGATGCAGGGTGAGCAAACTGTTGCTCTGCCTTAACATGGCTCAGCTGACACTGAATGTGACTTGGGTGTGAATGGGGGCTGGAGCCCCTTCACCCAGCCTATGGCTGCACAATATGTTTCAGCACAGGACGTTTGCATTGGTGTACCAGGACAGCAGCCCCTGATCCCTGTCCACCCACTCAGACTTATGTCGTGAATGGGACAAGAGGCCCTGGTGTCCTCCCAGACTGTGACCCCACTGTTGCTGGCCTTGCTCTGCCTGATGGGCTGGTGGCATGGGGCAGGTCACTGAACCCGGTGTTAGCCTGCGGTGAGGACCCCTGTGTTGTGCAGTCTCCAGCTCCTCGTGGTCCCTCTGCTCAAGCTGTTTGCCTCTTCTGAGTTCAGGATGACGTATGTCCCTGTTGTCCACTTCTGCCTTGGTGCTTGCATGAGCTGCTCCATTTGCCCCGGTGCGTGCCGGCAGCTGCCATGACCTCTTGCTGAGCAGAGATCTCTCTCTCTCTCATCAGAGCAGGTTGCCATGGCAATGCACAGTCTGCTGCGCTCTGGGTCTTCAGGAGCCAGAAATGATGGTGCTTTTGCAACATTGAGGTAAACATCTCTCTTTTCCCTTATATAGTGCATCCACGCCTGGTAAGAGCGCTGGCTGCCATTGGCGGCGGCCTCCTCTCGCCCCCTGCGCGGGGGAGAGCAGCTCCAGGTGCCAGGAGCGTGCCTGACCCACGGAGCTGGGCTCCTGTGGGTTGGAGCAGTGCCTCTGGTGTGCGTGGGCCATGGCAGTAGCCTTCCTGTCACAGGGTGGTTGTGCATTTCCCACTGGGGAGGAACAGGGCATTGCCTCCGGGATCAGTTGCCAGTGTGTGGGGTTTGCTCACAGAGGGGTATCTCCACAGCTCTGCTGGATGCTGAGGGAACAGATGCATCCCCAGCTGCTTGCTTGCATCTCTGCCACTCCTTTGTGCTGGTCACCTTGGGAAAGTCACCTCTTTTCCCTTAAGCCCTCTTAGAGCATGAAGGTGGTTCTGGTCTCCCTTGCCCCCTGGGGAAGGCACCCGAAGCACTACAGCTAATGAGTGCAAATGCTCAGTCGTGGAAATTTGCAGGGGCGTCTCTCTGGGGCTTGTCAGAACTTCGTAGTGGTGCTGTGGGCTTTTGCTTGTTTCTCCAGTGCTTTGGGGAACCATCGGTATTTCTTACATCCAGAAGCCGTAGCTGGCAGGTGATTGAAGACTCTTTTTACGGTGTCCTTTGTTATTGCAGGCAGTAATGAGCATGGCAGGCTGTTGCAGGCAGGGAAGTGTGGCCGTGTGAACTGAAAATGAATCTCTTGCTTGATCTGCTGGCATTTGTTCCAGCATCTTTCTCTCCACCTCTCTTCCTCTCACTGATGGTGTGTGTATGAAGGGGGAGGCAATGCTGAAGAGGGGAGTGGAGCCTGGGAGGAGTTTTTATCAGCCTCTTCTTTTTCTTCTTTTTTCTTTTTTCTTTTTTTTTTTTTTTTCCTCCCCTGTCCAGTGACGTGAGCAATGCCTGGAACAATCAGGCTGGATCCAAACAGTGTGCCTGAAGATGCTGGAGAAAACAGCCTAGTGCGCTTTAAGCAAACACTGATTGCTTGAGCCTGGGCTCTCCAGACATAACATTTTCCAGTTCCTCTGGAGGGGATTGGGAAGTGTCATTAGCTTTCTTCTCCCCCATCCCATACGCTCACTTTTGGAAATGATCGGAGTTAACAGTGTTCAGAGCACCAGCAAAGTCCGGGTGAGAGCCACAGGTTCAGTGAAATACTCCCGAGAAGAATCTCTCTGGCGGCAGTCCCATCGGTCAAAATCCATGAAAATCTCCAACTCCTCTGAATTTTCTACTAAAGAAAGCAAGGTAAATAACTAAATATTCATAGTGTTTCTCTTTGCTGGGAGTAGAGGTGGTATTATTGAAAAGGTTACACTCTGCAGGAATTAAGGGCTCTGGATGATCTGCAGTGATCCCAGAATTGCTCTCAGGTCAGGGGAAAAAAAAAAAAAAAAATGGTTCTGGGCTTGAGGAGGGAATTGAAGGTGAAAAAGGTCTGGTATGTGATTGTGATCAGGTCTTAGAGGAATGCCCTGTCACTGAGCTTGGTGCAATAGTAGACAGTGAAAACTTGCTAGTGAGAATGCTAATTGGACCTCTGCTCTTGGGAAAGGTGCCGGAGTTGGCAAGTGTTGTCCTTGGGATTATCTGTTTAATGGAAATGATTTTCTATGGAAAATAGTTTTTGCTCTTTCTCTACAGCTCTCTGGTTTAGTAGGTGTGGGTGCTAGGTAAAAATATCATCTCACTTGCATGCATGATTAAATATTGCCATCAAGTATTTATTAGGAGGGCATCACTTGTGCATTCATAGGAATACATTACTGTATTGTAGCATTCGGTATCACTGGCTATGCCCAGCCGCTACAGAGGCAGTGTGCAGCATCTCCTCTCCTCTCCCAGCCCAGCCCAGCCCAGTTGTTCGGTTCCTAGGCAAACAACCCCCACTCCATGCAGTATCGCTTCTTTCCTCATTCCTCGCTCCCACTCAGTAACTGTGAGACGCCCAGGAACCCCTGGCAAGAGCTTTAATAGCCGTCTCCCTCGCAAAGGTGTTCCATGTCTCCAAGGCTTGGATGAACTTTATGCAGTGACCAAATATGCCTCTAATCTCATTCCTGCTGCCAATCAGTTCTGCCTCAGGATTAGATGATATATTTGCATAGGTGTATTGAATGAGGAGGAAATATTTCAGAGCATCAGCCAAAGGCATTTAACTGTATCATGTGTCTCTGTGTGTGCAAACAAGCAGGTGCATGCATGAATATTCCTGTGCTATCCCTTCCCTAAATCTCCTATCTGTCCTGAGAGAAACCTTCTCTGCTATGGTGAAAAGATCCCAGTGCTGCACAGTAGTTGCTAGCAGATCACACTCCGCCTGCTTATGGGTTGCATGGTATTTCAGAGCCTCAGCTGCAGAGCTTTAGTCACAGCACAGAGTAATGCAAACAGAAATAAAGGAAGTATTTTATTCACTCCGATTTCAGGAACCTCTGTTTTGAGGGACTTATTTGCCATAACTTAGAAATAGTGTACTGCTAGGGCAGTGGCAGAGAAATAGCGTGGCCATCGTTCTCGGGCTGTTGCTGATGCAGTAGCTGGTACTCCAGCAGAAGCCGAAGTAAAAGCTGCATCTTGCAGGTGCTCTGGGACCCTGCTCTTGTGATCACTTTCACCCTAGGCATGGGAATAATAGTGCAGTATTCAGTGGGGGGATTTATGTATGAAACGTCTCTGCATATAGCAGAAACTCAGGTCTTTTGACATTTTGAGAATCACTTAATTTCTGTACTTCTGTTCCCTCCTCCAGGCTTTGTGTCCACTGTGTGTGCATGGTGCACTGCCCTCGGGGCAGGCACTTTCTACCAGGGACAGTATCTGACATGGTTTATTGCAGTTAGTGAATGCTTGGTGCTCTTCCGTCTGTGGGATTCACATTTCTGCCTCCTGAGTGCTCTAGGTAGTTGTGTGAGAGAAACCCACTTTTCCTCCTGCCTGGCTCAGTAAGTTGGGTGGCATATTTCAGTTTTGTTTGTAGTGTTCTTTCCTTATACGAAGGTATTTGTGTCTGCAAAGCATCTAAGACCTGTAAAAGCTGTGTTACGGATGGCTAAGAAGATCTCTACATGCCCATCAGTGATGCCTGACCAGTTGACAAGATGACAGGCAGCTCTGCCACTAATTGGTCTTGTGGTTTTGGGCAGCCCTGTTCTTTCCACGTGTTTGTTCCACCTTATGGACTTTGCCCATCTGTTTTGCTAAGAGGTCACTGGTTTAGAGAAGTGATTTTTATTTGAGCTTTATCTTTTCTGTTGTGTTGGTGGAGGAGACCTGGAAGTTGTTGCCAGTGTGTAACATTGCAGAGGAGGAGGTCTTTTCATTGGTGTTAAGTCCATATATGTGCTTGTACATCACTTCTCACAAAATGTCTTCTGTTCTAGGCTGAGCTTTCTGAACAGTGGTACATTGTAGATACCCTAGTCTCCTGCAGGGATTGATTTGTATACTCCTCATCTTCTGTATTTCTGTGGGTGTGTTCCCCTCTTTGTATCTGGACTGCCTTGTGTTGTACCCGCTCCGCATACAAAGTGATTACAGTGCTCAAGACCTGTTTCTGTGTCTGCTTCAGCTTGCTTAGGGCAGGAGACAGATTTAACCCATTTGTGCCTCAGAAACATACTCCTCTGATACTTAAGACTTAGGTGACTCAGCCTGTTTTGCTGAGCTAGAGAATATTACATATCCTCATGCTCCAACCAGAATGAACAAGGCACCAACATGGTGCCTGCATACGAGGTCTGCCAGCTGCCAGTGTCCAAGAAGCTAGGTAAGCCAAGGACCCATCATCTCAAAAAACATCATGTAGTGATTCTGTGCACATGGATGTACACACATGTGCCTGTACGTATACAGGTTCCACTAGGTGATGCATCCCAGGGCTGTATTATAAGCAGGTATGACAGCCTTAGCCAGCAGGAGAACCTGGGGAAAGGGTGCTGTGAATTGATGTACTGCTGTTCCCCAGGAGAGTAGGCTCAACCCCAGGCTGCATGCAAGGTGAACCAGAGGACCTTAGGATTGTCCGTGGGACCCAGCATGCTCAGCAGCCTCTCCTCCCAACAGGCTCTGCTTTTCTGCAGCCATGGACTGAATTGCAGAGTGCTTGTTCCTGTCCTGCCTACAAACGCACAGGGCCAATAAAACAATTGCTGAAATAGGCTGTGTAGTTGCCCCACCATCAAGAAAGACTTCTGTAACCTTTTCTCTGTTCACCCATAATAATTCAGTATGCTGCCTTTACCAGTTACACTGATGAAACACTCCAGCAAGTACAGAACAAATCTTTTCTAGCAACCCCCACGTTATCAGTTTTAAAAGAGGATGTATTTCTTGTGTGGCATTAATTTCTTGGCTTTCAGGAGCCCCAGCTAACCATCCTTTTCTGTTTTATGATGATATATCTGGCACAATCTTTCTTTCCTTTTTTTCTCTCTCCCCTTTCCCCCCTCTTCTTCATACGAACCAGATTTTTAACAGAGGAGTTTCTCTTAGAAATGTTCTCCTCCAGTTGGTGACGCACTTGAAATTCCCTGGGTGAAATGATCTCCTTTCCTTCCCCCTAAAACATTCTTATCAACCCTATCTCCACCCACACCAAAACAACATTCATCAGTTCCATATGCTGCTGAAGAGCTCTGTGCTGTTATATGAATAATGTATGCTGGCTTGTTAGAAGAACGTTTGTTGTACAAACCAGTGGAATTTGAAACTGATATCAGCAGATGTGCCATGCCATGCACTAACCCATGGGCTTCTTGGGGTACTGCTCTGGCATCCTTGCTGCACCCTCATCAGAAGGGAGAAAATGCGTGAGACATCAGGGGCATGTGGGCTTTGAGCCTGGCAGGGAGCTACAGGCAGTCAGTCATCAGAGCTCTTATTCTCGTCGTGCCAGGTGTTACAGATCCATACATGAGGATAGGAGAAAATTTCAAGATCTGGATTTTGAGGGAGGATGGCAAATAGGAAATGGTGAAGTAGTATAGATCTGTATGCAAGCAGTGGTTCTAGGGGACGGTCATCCATCAAGTAATCAATCACCTAAACAGCAAACCAGGAGTGGTATATAGGTACGTGATGCACACCATCCAAACCTGGTAGAAAGCAATGGCACAGAGGCACACCCAGATCCAAAGGATGGGCACACTCACACTTACCAGGACTGCATGCACACACCTGCAGTGTCTGGTATCTGTTGCCTGTGTAACCTGTTTTATTTTTGTAGAGCTGCGTTACTTCTGTTATTTTTCCTTCCTGCAATAAACCACAGATGGTGGGTGCAGGGGCTGGTGCCTGGCTGACTGCTGTGGTTCCAGGGGCAGAGCTGGTGGACTGGTACTGTCCAACAGCATCACTCCCCTGGTGACCGGGGGGGAGATGCTGACTTCTGACTGAGCACTTCTGATTGCAAAGACTGAACGTGTCTTTGCCCAGAGGTGTGGCTGGGGCTTCCTTGGCTGGCTGGGATCAACTGTGCCACTGCCAGATGGAGGTGCTGAAGAAAAGTCCCCAAGCAGGGCTGCTTCTGACAATGGCTTGCAGGGAAGGGTGGTCCTGGGTCAGAGAGCACAAGTGCATCCTTTTACCTGGGGACTGCAGAAGCCACCTGTAGCATCTCTTGTAATGGTCAGATTCCTCCAACAACAACAATTCCATCAATCATGGTGGAACTGGGTGTATAAGTGTGAGCAGAGAGTTGCGGAAACAGAAATGGGAGAAGACAGCTGGGTCATCCCTGCTGCCTCTCCGAACTTGTTATTGGTCTTGTCTCTTTCCCTGCTCATGGTGGGTATTTCTGGATTCTTTGGTGCACAGAGCAGGTATAAGAAATATCTGCAATGTATTCCTTTCCCTCCGGGCAGGCTTTTCTGGATGGGCTGGTCTGTGCAGAAGTCTGCTTCAAGAGCCAGCCCTATGTTGCCTTACGAGGGAGGAGCTCGCGCAGTGCCCCAGGACCTATTGCACCCTGCTGACCAGGCTTTGGCGACCCTGTGCCTACTTGTAACCTAGATGATTTACTGAGGTGACTGTCTGGGTGATTTCTTATGCCTTTGTCCCTGTGTGCACACCTGGTTGTGCCTTTCCTTTGTTCACTGCTTCTGCATGCAGAGGCTGAGTCACAGTATAGCAGGCAGTCGGCAGGTGCCCAGAACAGCCTGTTTAAAGGCATCCAATGGTTTCATGCATGTGACAAGGTTTTCAGAGAGGTGAGGATGGTGAGTGACCTTTTTTTCTTGGCAGCTTTGTAAAGTAAACAGGAGTTTTTAGAAGCACTCCCTGCTTAGTTTTGCTTCTCTTCCCAGTTGGAATAAAAGTAGCAACTGGTAAGAGCTTCTGAAAATCTGGATTTTTGGTTGACCCTACCTGCTTACCAAAGGGACAGAGGGGAATGGAGTTCAGCAGCTTCTTACAGATTTACAGGCCTCCACTTACAAGTGTAAGTTTCTTACCCAGTTTATGAACAAATACAAACAAATCCCACAAATACATGAACAAATTCCGTTAGTTTTTTTGGGGGGTTTTTTAATATTGCATTCTGCTAAGGGTCAAATTGGAGCTGTAGGAAATAGCACTGGAGTTAAAATAATGAAGGTGTCTAGGATGTTGCCTGCTGTTTTATTTTATGCAGCAGTTAATTTCTTTTGTTCTCCCTTCAAAACTGCATTTGTTTATTCAGGGAGCTTAGAGCAGTGCTGGGCATCAGGTGTGGTAGACCCAGAGATCAGCAATTCTCAGAGAAGAGAAAGCTGAAAGGAGTAGGTTTTTGCAGCCTGGGTAACAGATCTTAAGAGTTGAAGCAGTGAAGTTGGATATTGCTGAGAAGTTGGTAGCTGGGGGTTTGGATCCTTCCTGCAGTAGCCTTGGATGCCAAAAGAGACAGAAAATGGTATGGGTCCAGCTTGGAAGGTGATGCCCCGTGCAGGATTCATTCTGGCATTCCCTGCTGTGGTCCAGCCTCTAGTTTTCTGGCTTAGATAGCAAATTTGCCAAGCACTTCCCATGCTGTCAGGCAAGATGCTGTGATTGTTGTCAAACTGTGAGAGTGCTTTAAATCAGAGCACCTTTTTTTTTTCCCCCAGATAGAAAACACGAGTTAATAAAAACTGCCCTTGCAGCTGGTTAGGTACAGTGAAAGTCATGTCCCCGCCGTAATCTCTGATCAGCTTTGTTGCAATTTAGTGAAGCATTTAAGTGCTTGTCTCCAAGTTTGTTTGATTTAATCGTACTCCGGAGAAATGTCTGCTGAGAAGAGCCGCTGTCTGAATCAGGGCCTTGGGAAACGGCCATGATATAAACGATATAGCAGGTGCTGAGCTCTACATGTCTGCTACTGGTTGCAAAACATGCGAGGAGGAAAATCTTCCTCTCCACATCATGCAAGAGCCCAGGAGACATCAGGAAAATCTTAAAGCATAAATTGCTTTGGAGAAGGAATGTAAAGCAGCTCTAAAAGACTGGTGAGTATGGCTGTGCATGTGTGGTCCAGCAGCAGTCTCTGCCAGAGATGTGGGTTTGGGAGCAGGCATGAGAACTCATGCATCTTCATCCCTTGAGAGGTCTACTCACTGAGGTCTCTCTGAACACACTTGGTAGACATGCTGAACATGCCCTGTATACAGCTGCCCAGGCTGTGGATACTCTCTAGGGTTTTTTCTTTCATTTTTGTAAATAGCAGGGACTTTCTGAGAGGCTATATTTGATGCTTTGTGGGGGACACTGTGTCCTTCGTCAGATGTACGCCACATGACTGGGTTGGTGACTGTTACTCCCTAAAGAAGGAAGATGAAGTCTGGCTCATTAGTAAAGATCGGGACAAACACATGTCACTTTCCGCAAGGCAAAAGCCTGGGGCATTTGTTGTTCCCACACCAATCTGGAGTGCTGCTTTTGTATGTCCTGCTCTTTGGCTGGAGTAATCCCTAGCGACTTTAACAGCAAAATCCGATAAAAAGCAGTACTGAACAGGGCAGGTGTTCATTTTCAGAGGTCATGGCCCAGTCTTGTAGGCATTTGGGCCAGAGAGTAGCAAAAGGCATTTGTGATACCCCAGGCCAGGTTTTTGCTACATTTTAAAAACTTATCTAACCAGCTGGGATAAAAAAATGCTGTTTCTGAAAAAATGTGGAGGCAATTAGGGAAAAAAAATGCAGCCTCTTTGCATTATATTTGGAAGTAGTTTTCTGGCTCAAAATGCAGGAGAATATTTTAGTTGTAGAAGGAAGAAAAAGAGTAAGGGGATGGGAGGGCCTCTGACCAAATCATTAGAAGCATAGTGGCTTTTAATAGGAAATACTGGGCGACCCCAGGGAATTGATGTCAGCATCAGCTTGTGTAGAAAAATGGAGGTGCATCTAATTCTGCTGGATTGGTGGTTGCATGGTAGGAGAAATGTTAGCCCTTTCTTTTGCTTCCTTCCTGCAGGGTAGTCTTAAAATCTCTTTATAGCTCTCCCCTGAAAATTAAGCAAAGGGCCTACAAACTGCCAGCAGCACCCTCTCCATCATCATTGTCTGGCTGTTTGCCTTCAGATCAGAGCTCCTTACACAAGTTTGGAGAAGATAGGATAAATAGAAATAGTGAAAACTCCAGAGTTGGAGATATTTCATCATATTTCTGTGAGTAGCGCCGCAAAGCCCTGTTAGTGGTAGCGACCTCTCTCTGCTAGCTCAGTGTAAGTGGGATTTGGGATGATTCCTCCTCTTGGCCATATCTGTTCTGTTGCTCTGAGAAACCTACTTTTATGGTGCATGGTGACGAAAAGTTGCTGCATGTGTAGCATCAGTGTGAGGCAAGTTCTCCTGGTATGTTTGACCTGCTTGCGTGTGGTTCAGCTGAACCAGATTTTCACAGAGCTGAGTATCAGGGAACTGCAAATAGTCTGCACAAGATTTGGAAACAAAGGCAGTGGATCACAGGACAAGCAGTTGGGATATGCTCATGGGATTCTCTCTGCAAGTTCAGCTATGGCATATGACAAGACTAGTTTCAACTCTACAGTTTCCCAAATTATTTTTGTTTTGGGTCAGAGTTGAGGCTCTTTAAATGCTAATGTTTCTGTTGAGCATGTCGTAGCTATTATAGTATATGATTTTCAGACTTGTTCATACTTGATGTGCTACTTTTTGGTAATCATGTGCATCAACAGTTCTTCTACACGTTAACATATTTTGAGGCTGTGTAGGAGTTATGTGCCAGAGGGAGTAAATCTAGCTATGTATATAAGGTAAATTACAAATGTGGATTATAAGTGCGAGAATCAGGGACATTCCATACTGAAATACTTCACTTGAGTCAAGTGGCCTATTTGAAGAGCTCCATTAGCTTGTAGTAATAGCAGGCTTTTTTCCATTGTATGCATCAGCTACTGGACGGCTGAAATCAGACATGTTATCCAAATGGTGTACATACTTCCTCTCAAAAGAAATCCACCCAGCTTAAGTCAGCCTCCAGACCCTTTTCTTTGCAGGGTCATATCAACAGCAGAATTGTGACCCTTGGTGTCAAACCAACTGGCATCTTCCCTGTGAATTTGAAGAGTAGCGATCTTAGCAGGCAGCAGTCCAAGACATTGATGTTCAAGCATAAAAGCTCCTTATCATTCATTTTCTGTTTTGCACTTAGAAACTGAATGTGTTTATGTTTGGTTATGTGTCTGGGAAAGCATTCAGGTATCTGTGAGGCTCAGGGGCTTTGAATAACCATTCTGGCATAGTTCTACAGGTAAGCCCATATGCTGAAGTCTTGGCAGTGACAAAAAAAACCCTCACTGATTATCAAGAGTTAAACTGGAGCTTGAATTTCAAGGCTATAATCTTGTGGCTTTTGCAAACTTGACAGAGTTGTGTTTTGGGTTTTTTTTTTTTTAAAAAAAACCAACCCCAAACCAGGAAACCCAAAACCTGCCTGTGAAAATGACTGTAATCTCAAACCCTGCATACTGATAGTTTTTCCTTACATGAGATTTCTGCTCAAGATTTTTGTGTTACCATGAGCAGATACGGTACTTTGTGGTCAGAGACAGTTTACTTCCTGGTATTAGGTAACTTTCCTCAGCATATGAGTGGATGTGTAGCAGGGGTCAAACAATAATCCCATCTCATTTCTTTCCCTTTGCAGGCCCTCTACAATTCAATCAAGAATGAGAAGCTGGAATGGGCTGTGTAAGTATCCTGCATAGAAATTAGGAGTTTAAAAATAGTACCTGTGTAGTAATCTGTTTATACGTCCTGTGTCACCATCTGAGTGGGCTCCAAAGTAGAAGATAGCCAATGTACATTAATGAGTTTGCTTTTCTGTTAATGAATGACCTGGCAATACTGCCTCATCTGTTTCTTTAGCAAGGGGAGTTGTTAATGATAGGAGCCAACTACATTTGTAAGGAAAGAGGACTTTTCATTTAGTAGGAAACTTCAGCCTGAAAAGAGAAATTAAATCCTCCATTGTTCTGTGACTGCATAAATAAAACAGAAGTTGACTTCTCCCTTTATCTTTTGGTACATTGTGTCAGAACCACTGAATAGAAACACACCTCTTGGATTGAGTTTCCTGCTGTTGGTTTATTGTCTTTGTTTGTCTCCTGATTAACTATGAATAGCTTGACAACAACCTAATATGAAAGATGATAAATTGGACAAAGTCTGGTATCCCCTGTCCTTAGCTACTTTCAACAGGCTAACACTTGTTAACTATGGAAATGCTGCAGACAAGAAAGAGCTTCAATTTTTGATTGTGTTAAATTGGCATTTCTCTATGCTTAGGTTTTATATGGTCTAGGTATGCCAGCATAGAGTAGAACTGTCTGATTTAGATTTTGCTGCTAGCAGAACAGTGGATTTTGCTGAATAATAAATGAGTTGTGCATTTTTTTTTTCTATTTTGGCTGTACAAGATGTTTAACTGTGTGGATTTACATACCTGAATCCCCATAATCTTAAGAACAATCTATGCCTGGGTTGAATGCTTTGACACCTTTTGTGGTAGAAGTCCAAACAACCACCGTAGGTCTTGCAGGCCCATTGGGTTCTGATCTTCCTTGTTTTAAATTCGGCATCTGCAAGTGAATTTCTTGTCAGGGTATGCATCCTCACTTAAAAGGGCTGCAGGTCCTAACTGGGATCACAGCCCTTGTTCAGAAGGGTGTTAGATAAGGGGGGATCACCAAGAAGTGCCATCTTTGATGAGTCCCTTCAGAAGCATGATGGGGGACATTTCTGAATCTTACATGTCATCACACCAGAGTTGCTTGCAAGACACTCTCTCACAGGTACTTCAGACCCAGCAGAATCCATTCTGTGACTTTCTCGATGTCAGAATTTTCCTCCAGCTCTTGGCAAGAGACTATATCGCGTCTAATACACTTGGGCAGCCTCCAGGTGGAAACTGGCTCATGCCTGGCTCTGCTTCCATGAGCTTCAGTCAAGGTGATTTATGAGATAGTTACCACTTACACAGGAGTAAGCTTCTTTGGCATTTACATAGTTCAGTCTGTATCCCTTGCTAATGAATTGTTTGGGGGAAAATTACATGCAGGCTGGAGAAGGGAGAAATTTAAATCCTCCTTAAATAAGGCTTTGAGATACAGGTCTAAGTCTGCCTTCTCCTAGCAGGATGTTCTAAGTGGCCAGTTGTCCATTCTGGTCTGACACTCAGCTCAGGCTGATGTGACAATGTGACTAATGTGACAAAGCTCATCCTGGGCATAGTCTTAAGAGTTTGTGTCTTTACCTTTAGGGCTGAGAGGGCTGGCTGGAAGAGGGAATGTGAAGATATCTCTCCTCACTTTTAGAGATGTATGGTTGGTGTAATCACCCCAAGGAGCTCCAGGACTTGTGAGCTAGAGGGACAGGGCACATCACTCACTTCCTATGCTGTCATGGTCCACAGAGTAAAGATTGATAGGAAGTGGACATGTCCAATTTTGCTGTGATGGGGCTGAGGAAGATTGCCTCTCCTTTCCAAAGAGTGTCTCTTTGCTTCCCTGATGCAGTTGGCAGGGGAAGAAGTGAGAGGTAAGGCAAACATGGAAATAGGGCTGCAACAGAGGTAGTGCAATAGAGATAGTTTCCTCTTATGAGGAAAGGCTGAATGAACTGGGGCTGTTCAGCCTTGAGAAAGAAGACTGAAAGGGGATCTGATCAATGTTTATAAATATCTGAAGTGTGGAAGACTAAGGCTAACCTCTTCTCAGTTGTCTGTGGGGACAGGACAAGGGGCAATGGCCTCAAGCTGGAGCACAGGAAGTTCCGCACCAAGATGTGGCAGAACTTCTACACAGTGAGAGTGACAGAGCCCTGGGACAGGCTGCCCAGGGAGGTTGTGGAGTCTCCTTCTCTGGAGATATTCAAGACCTGTCTGGATGCCTACCTGTGCGACCTGTCCTAGGGCACCTGCTTTGACAGGGAAGTTGGACTCTATGATCTCTGGAGGTCCCTTCCAACACCTACAATTCTGTGAATCTGTGAGAACCCAGCATAAGCTTCCTTACAATGCTGGCAAGTTAAAAGAATGTCTTTCCTCCAACCAGAGTAGCTTTGAAGATCTAGGACTCACTTGTTGAGCCAGACAACAGTTTAAGAGCTTCTCTGGCAATGCGTTGTTTGGTGGATTGATGACTGTCAGCAAGTCCCAAGCAGGGAAAGGTAACAGCAATACATTGGATGGGGGAAGACTGATCCTTACCTTACTAGCTTAGAGCTAGGTGTGTCATCATCCTAGCTGGTTTGCTGTCCATTTCCAGTAGAATTACAGTTTAATCCAAAGCCCACAAGAAAGTCTACTGTTGATTCCAATTTTGTAGTCAAGAGAAATGGCAACCTTAATCAGCAGATATGCTGATTTCAGTAGGGAAGTATTCATTTATCCTTTATGAACAGGGAAGCATGAGTACAGCTCTGGAAGAGGTAATTGCATTGCAGTTCTTTTTTTCTGCAGTAGTTCCAGGTTCAAGCTCTCCAAAAGGTTAAAAGCAAATCACGTACCATGATCAGTAAAATAAGCAGATCTGACCTCAAATTTACCCTGAATGGATCCTGAATGCACACTCCTACTCTGCACTGCATCCCCCAAATTTTTTGTTACTTTTCACAATAGAACTGCTAGAAAACATTATGCCATTTACTTTGCCTGCTGTTTCCTCTTGCCTGCTTTGTTGTTCAGTGTCCTGGAAGAGACGAGAAACACAGTATGGGAAACCCAAATGTCAGAAATACAATTATACTTTTTTTTCCATTGCTCTCTACTACTTGCAGTTCTAGATCTCTCCTATCGGTTGGATGGTGTTTCATTTCTCTCAACAGCATCCAAAGCACTAAGTAGTGCTTCATTACTTCACTTACCTCACTGAAGTAACTGGTAGAAGTTCCTAGTGTCTGTAGTGAAGCCACATACTGTTTCATCCATTTAGTCCAGTGCATCGTGTTTTCAGTGTGCTGAGGTTACTGGAACCACCCAGGACTGCACGTAGCCCCAGTAATTGTGTCCTAAGTTCTCATGCTGTTTAAATTTCCCTGAGGGACTTGGTATTTCCATGAGATTTTTTCATCCTCACAAGGTAAACTCTTGTTCTTCAACCATGACATAACCCGTAGATGAAATGCACTCAAGATTGTGTTAACATGGAACAGTGAGGTTAAAGGAGTTGGGTTTGTTTAGGTAGAAGAGGAGGCACTGAGAGGGACTTGAGTGTATTTTGTTCAGGGTGTAAAGGCTCTTGCAGAAGAGAAGGGTGTGCATTATTCTTCACAACCATTGTGGATGGGCTTAAATTTGAAACAAGGAAATTTTGGGTTGAACATTAAAAAAAACCTTTCTGGCAACAAGCCTTTTAAACCAGGCTTCTGTTTGCCTGGATGAGCTAAGGAAGTGCTTTCACTGGTGGTTTTTATGAACCAATTATTCTCTTAGGAAGAATGGATCTGTCTTAGAGGTAAAGAGATGGATTAGCTGACCTCTTAACATCCTGTTGTCTATAAAACTATTGTCAGTTTTAAGCTGGAGAAGAAAAATTGATTTCAGATATGATGGGACTGCTCATTCTGGATGCATGTGGAAGAAAAGGTTGTCAAGAAAGGTCAACATGGATTCACCCAGGGGAAATCATGGTTGACCAATCCAATAGCTGCCTATAATGTCATGACTGGCTGGGTATATGAGGGAAGAGTGGTGGATGTTTTCTACCTTGATTTCAGCAAGGCTGTTGACATGGTCTTCTATAACATCCTCACAGTTACCTATGGAAGCTATGGATGTTTGGGATAGATGAGGTGACAGTGAGGTGGAATAAGAACTGGCTGAACTGCAGAGCTCAGAGGGTTGTGATGAGTGACGCAGAGTCTAGGTGGAGGCCTGTAGCCAGTGGTGTGCGCCAAGGGTCAGTACTTGGTCCATTCTTATTCAACATATTATCAATGACCTGGACAAGGGTACAGAGTGTACCCTCCGCAAGTTTGCTGGTGATATAAAACTGGGAGGAGTGGGCAACGCACCTGAAGTCTGCAGACCATTCAGCAAGACCTGGACAGACTAGAGAATTGGGCGGAGAGGAACCTGATGAAGTTCAACAAGGGCAAGTATATAGGGTCTTGCACCTAGGGAGGAATAACCCCAGTCACTAGTACAGCTTAGAGGTTGACCTGCTGGGAAGCAGCTCTGTAGAGGACCTGGAAGTCCTGGTGGACAGGCAGATCAACATGAGCCAGCAGTGTGCCCATATGGCCAAGAAGGCCAATGGTGATGTGGGGTGCATTGAGAAGACCATGGTCAGCAGGTCAAGGGAGGTTCTCCTCCCCCTCTACTCTGCCCTGGTGAGGCCACATCTGGAGTGCTGTGTCCATTTCTGGGCTCTCCAGTTCAGGAAAGATGGGAAACTACTGGACAGAGCTCAGCAAAGGGCAGCAAGGATGAAGAGGGGACTAGAGCATCACTTATATGAGAACAGGCTGAGAGAGCCAGGTCTGTTTAGCCTGGAGAAGACTGAGGGGTTGTCATCAATGCTTATAGATATTTGAAGGGTAGTTGTGTAGAGGATGGGGCTGGACTCTTCTCAGTGGTGCCCAGTGGCAGGACGAGGGGCAGTGGGCACAAGCCAAAACACAAAAAGTTTCATCTCCATATTAGAAAAAACTTCTTTACTCTGATAGTGACAGAGCACAGGAGCAGGCTGCCAAGAGATTGTGGAGTCTCCTTCTCTGGGGATAGTCAAGATCTACCTGGATGCAATCCTGTGCAACCTGCCCTAGGTAAATCTGCTTCAGCAGTGAGGTTTGGACTAGCTGATCTTCAGGGATCACTTCCATCCCCTACCATTCTGTGAAAGATCAGTTTTCAGGTGCATGTATCCAAAGGCAACTTGAATTTTCTGCAGGTCATCCTTCTTGCAGGCCTATCCTAAAGTCTGGTGAGGGTTAAGTTTGAATTGCTACATCCTTGATAAAGCATATTCAGAACATATCTGTTCAGCGACATTTGGAGGATATGTACAGAAAGGCTAAAACCCAAACTGTTCTACTGCTTGGAAACTTGTCCCAGTTGTCCTGCTTTCTTCTTCCACTTCACCATTGAAGCAATATGGAGTATTTGAAGAAGTGGATCTGAGATTCTCTGGTCTGTTTCCATTGGCATTTGTTGTGGTTTTGCGTGGTGAGGTTTGGGTGGGGGGCTGCAGGGGTGGCTTCTGCAAGAAGCAGCTAGAAGCTCTTTGCAGGCCCCAGAGAGAAAACACAAGCTGGGCTCAAGGATGGACTTGCTGTTGACCAAGGCTGAGCCCATCAGCGATGGTCACAGCGCTACTGTGAACCACATTTAAGAGAAAAAAAATAAACAACCCACAAGCAGACACTTTTTGCCACCAGAGAAGGGAGTGAAAAGATTTAATAAACTCTGGAGACACCAAGGCCAATGAAGAAGTGGGGGGAGGTGCCTGAAGTGCCAGACAGAGTGATTCCCCTGCAGCCCATGGAGAAGACCATGATGGACTGGGTTGTCCCTTTGCAGCCCATGGAAGATGATGGGGAGCAGAGACCCCACCTAGAGACTCTGGAGAGGCCCCACACTGGAGCAGGTGGAGACATGTGGAAGACACTTTGACCCATGCTGGAGTAAGCTCCTGGCAAAACCTACAGTCCATAGAGAGAGCTAGAGATACAGAGAGAGGTCCATGCTGGAGCAGGTTTGCTGGAGGCGGTGCTTGTGACTCCATGGTGGACCTGGAGCAGTCTGGGCCTGAGAGACTGAGAGACGTTCTATGACTGCAGCCTGTAGCAGTTACCCATGCTGGGGCAGGTGGTGAAGAGCTGAAGCCCTGTGGGAAGGACTCACATTGGGGAAGTTCGTTGAGGACTGTCTCCTGTGGGTGGGACCCCACGCTGGAGCAGGGGAAGGGTGTGAGGAATGTCTCCCACCCCCAAGAAGGAAAACAGCTTGTGAGGAACTGACCAAAACCCTCATTCCCCCTGCCTTCCTCCTCATTCCTCCCCCCATCCCTGAGGGAAGAAGGGAGCAAAATCATGGAGAGAGATGCTTTAAGTTCTGGTCGCCCTTCTCATTATCCAACTCTGGTTTCACTGTGCAGTGCAATAAATTAGAGAGTTTTCTTTCCTTCACTCTGTGTTGAGTCTGTTTTGCCTGTGATGCTGATTACAGGATGATCTCTCCCTGTCCTTATCTTGACTCCCAAGCCTCTCAATAAAAATTTTCTCCCCTGTCCAGCTGAAAAGGGGAGTGATAGATCAGCTTTGGTGGGTATTTGGCCTTCACCTAGGGTCGAACCACCACAGTATTTCATATTCAAGATCAGACAAGACATTTTGTCTTTGTCTGCCTTGTCTGCATTTGCCTTTTGAAGAATTCCTGTTGAATAGCTGCCCCAGAGATGCTGAGTTCAAGAGCACTACCCACAGCAGTAGTGATGTCCAGTTTCCCAGGATTGCTCATCACATCATCTGCGGCTGCTTGGATAAAGGCATTGATATGTTCCCAAGAGACAATTGATCAGTATAAGATAATTTGCTCCCATGACTCCAAAGAGAATAGTTTATTCAAAAAAAAAAAAAAAAAAAAGCTATAGCATATACCATTTACTGCAGTAGGTCTCTGATGACAAGGAGAAATCCACTGTGTCCTTGGCAGAGATCCCAGAATTCACAAGGTACTTCTATGTGATAAATCAGCCCAAGTGTTTGTGCCCTATGAGAGGTTTTAGTCTGGACTAGATATCACAGACTTGTGTTGAGTGAATTTGCTCCTGGAATGGACACATGTTTAAGAAACACGTGTCACGCAATGGTCCAGACTTGCTAGTAAGTGTGATAGGTACAGGAAGGGTGGTGACAATGAAAATTATCAGAATTCCTACACTTTTTCAATTGGGAGAGGGCTTCAACCAAAGAATTCATGAAGAAATACTTACTGCTTTGACCAACAAAATGTTTTTTGCAGATCTGCCTTTTCTGGAGTAGGAAAACACATATCAATAGGCTGAAAGGACTGCTCTCTCTTGTACAAATCAGGTCTTCAGGTAGAAGGTACTGTTCCTCTTAATCAGGAGGCCATGCAAGACAACACTGTCATGGTTTGGGGCACCATATTGTCTGTATCTCTACAACTAAATCAAGCGTCACCACCGTGACTGTCAGACCAAATGTTAACTTGTAGTATCTGTATCTATACTGGTGAAAAGTCTTGCCCTCCAAAAGAAGATGCCTGCCTCTGTGCAGCCTCTTAGGGTGGTCCTTGACTGCTGATTCCTAATCTGTGTCTGGAAGTTGTTTGGGATTGGGCAGGGCTGAGACCATGCCAAGCACAGGGTGATCAAATGCCTGGGAATATTGCCTGGCATTGCTGGACTCACTGTATTAAGCCTCCGTGTGTCTGGATTTGGTTTCCTTATTGTCAAACCAGTCTATTATCCTTGTACCTCCTCAGACTAAGTTATTCCCCAAAAGGCGATTTCAGCTCATTGTCACTCTAGCCTGTGGTTCTTGGAAGACATATCTTTGGTTGGCCATTCTTATAAGGAGACATGGTTGCATTGTGTGCCCCAAAAAGAGTTTTTGTACTGATGTATGCTTTGGTTCCTCATCTGATATGTGCCTTTGAATATGTGCTTATGGTTGCAAGGTCTGCATGAGCTTGCTCTCTCTGCTGATGTTCTGGCTCCAGTGAGGTGCAGCAGCTGGAAGTCCATCCCCCCATTAGCCATCACTACTCTCAAGTGATCATGATTTTTATTTTATTTTAATCAGGTCCTGGTCTTAGGAGGAGCATTGCTACCATGAGAAGAGGGGGCTGAGGGGAGGCCTTATCGCTGCCTACAACTACCTGAAGGGAGGTTGTAGAGAGGTGGGCGGTGGTCTCTTCAGCCAGGTGACAGGAGATAGGACAAGGGGAATGGCACAAAGCTGTGCCAGGGCAGGGTCAGATTAGACATTAGGAAAAAAAAAATCACTGAAAGAGGTGTCATGGCCTGGAACAGGCTGCCCAGGGAGGTGGTTGAGTCACCATCCCTGGATGTGTTTAAAAAAAGGGTAGATCAGATACTTAGGAATATGGTTTAGCATTGGACAGGAATGGTTGGACTCAGTGATCTTAGAGGTCTTTTCCAACCTTGTGATTGTGTGTGATTCTGTGACTTTCTAATGGCAGCCTTCATCCTCGCTGACACACCTTTTCCAGTCACCTGGAGGGGAATGTGTGGTGCTTCAAAGGACACAGGGCTGCTCTCTAATCTGACACTGTGGTTCTTCCAAATACATCCACCCAGATTCTCTGGCCTGTTGTTCACTGAAAACCATAATCCTACTCTTGTGATGGACACCCTTTGTTTTTGAGGTTGCCAGGTCCTTTTTGCTTTTGGCTGTGATAAGCAAAAAGGCATTTATTAGCCAGGCAATGCTTGTGACTTGCTGAAATGGATTGCATTGTTGTCTCCAAGAGCTGTGTTGAATGCATTGCCCTAATAAGTAACATTTTGAGCAGCATTTTGTTTCTAAAATACAGGTAATGTAATTCACCTAGTATAGTTTTTATTTTTAAATTACTACTTTTGTGCCAGTCTGTGGAGGAAAATAAAGAAAAGGGGGTAGAGCCTGTGTTTCATATGTTAAGGGGTAAGCCACAGTCATCTGTAGTAATCTAATCCCTTTTCATATACACGTGAACTCAGGAAGAAACCGGAGATTTTTCAGGAGAGCCCAGCAGGCAAATATTTCCCATTTTAGCACTCAAGTAAGTGGAATTAAGAATAGGTGAAGTTAGAAGGCACGGAACACTCTTGAAATCCTGCCTTTTGAGACTGTAAAAGGGAATCGGATTTTCTTGAAAATCCGGCCCCTGTGTCCTGTGCTAGTGAAGTAGGTGAACCGAAGCTTTGCTATAATCTGACTATGTTTTAGTACATGTCTGTGTTTCTCTTTAAACACAGGGTCCCCTCTCTAAACACACCTCTGTCTTTATAGGGTCCCTCCCCCCTATAAAGAGAAAGAGGCATGCAAAAATTATTGAAATGAAACTTTGCTGGTCAGTCCCTCGTTTATGCTTGTTTTTCACTGCTTTTAAAGGGATGAAGAAGAGAAAAAAAAGTCTCATTCGGATGGTACAGATGAAAAAGATAATGGGAGCCAGACGAAGGCTGTCAGTCGAATTGGCAACTCAAATAACCCATTCCTGGATATCCCTCATGACCCCAATGCTGCCGTGTATAAAACTGGATTTCTGGCTCGGAAAAGCCATGCAGATATGGATGGAAAGAAAAGTGAGTATCTTTCATTCTTAACATCTCATTTTCTTGTTATCTCTGCACAATGCCACTTATGATGAGTCCGTGTGCTTCTCAAGGCAAATAGTGCTGTTCATTAGGGGAAATTGCAGCAATAACAAACAACGCAGCAATTGGATTATCACATTCTCACTATTAGGCCAGGATTTACGATTTTCAGTCGCATTTGCAGAATCTCTAATGCATGAGCATAATGAGTAATGTGATACAGCAAAGCAATGTGAATCTTTTGTGCTAAAAGAAAATGAATCTCATGGTTTGCAGAGAGAAAACAATTTCAAGTGAATTACAGTAGCTGTTCTGTAGAAGTTTGGTAATTCTCCTCTTCCTTATGCGACACCAGATTGTTTCAAGTCTCCCCTTCCCCCCTCCTACTGTCTTTAAAGAAAGGCTGTTCTTTATCTCTGCTTGGAAGGTGCTGTAGTTGTTCCCTTTCCTGTTTTCCCAGCCATGGGTCACATACCCAGTGAAGGTCAGCAGTTTTGGTAACTTTATGCCATGCAGTTTTTCCCTGCTCCTTTATAATAATACTGGCGTGTCTCTTGCTTATGTTATTCATCCTTTTTCCTTCTTGTCCTACTTCATTTGCGGTGCACTAATTGTTGAAGGCTTCTGATTCACCTGTGTGTGTTTTATTTGGACATCTTCATTTGTTTGTTTTCTGTTGATGTTCTTGGAGACAGCAGAGGCTACTCAGAGCATCTGTATTTTTCCCAGTCGTTGCTGGCGGTCACCTAATCATGGTTCACGCTGTTGGGCTGAATCCTGAAGACAGGGTCTGACTTTGTAATGGGTTTCCAGTAACTGCAAGTCTGTCCTAGCTGGGATAAGCTCTTTGGTGTTTACGTGTTTTGCTAGCGTATTTTAGAAGGTACAATTACAGGTCAGTATTTTCAAGCTGGAGGCTGACAGCTGGACAACTGAATTCAAGCAGAGATGTCGAAATCAAACTGACCTCATTCTTTGTGATGACCGGATGCTGTGAATAGGTTCTTCTTTATTAAACTTCTGTTTAACCTTAATAAATAATTGTATCTAGTTGCCTTTATTAAATTATCTGTAAGTAAGCAGAATTCAGCACATTGGATGCTGGCATTTTGGGGATAATCCATGTATGAGTAACCAGGGCCATGCTTTTGGAAGTTTCTGTACACCTTAGAGGTCTGTCTCTTATTGTCATGCATGTCTTGAAAAAGTTACATTTTGACTTTCAAGTTGCAAATAAAAGAAAACTTTTTTTAAAAAACAGTTAGACCTTTCTATATTTGGTTTCCTAATGGGATTGTTACAGGGCAGAGATGAGCTTGTGCAGGATTGCTAATGAAGTGATGTGCTAGCGTGCCATGTGCATCTTCTCAGGAAAGAAGTACCGAGGGCTAAAGCACTTTGGCAGTCTAGAGGAGGATGTAACAGGGGCCAGTGGTGGGAAGCTGAACCAAACAAATGCCAGTTAGAAATAAGGCCTGTCATGTGAGATGAGAATGATTAACCTCTGGAGCAAGGGACTAATAACCTCTTCAGTATTGCTTGCTGTCTTCAGATAAGAATGGGATGCCTTTCTGAGGGCAATGCTTTAGTTGTGCACGGGTTACGAATTTCAGTATAGAGGCAAGTAGATGCTGGTCAGTGGGGTGTGCTTGTTGAAGAGTGAGCTTAAATGCAGGCTTCTGGTCTCCTGCACTGTGATCGTACTGTCTGTGCCTTCTCTCTCTATTGCAGTTTAGGTTCTTTTCCCCCTGAGTGCTTGTTTCTTGGAATTTGTGGGCTGGCTATGTTGTCTCTGTTACATTCTTCAACCTCTAACTGACTTCAGGTTTCTTGAGGAGTGATTTTTTTAATTCTTCAGGATATTGTTTGGCTCCTCTTCTTTTCTCCAGCTTCTTCTGAGGCTGCAGGAAGAGGGGAGGAAACCAAGAAGCCATCTGACTACTTTGGTGCCAAGTTGGGTATGCATCAGAACCAAGGGGGAAGGATGTTCTTGAGAGGTGCTGCTTTCTGAGCCCTTGAGTAGCGCCTGCTGGCCTGATGTGACATGGAGAAAGGGTGGTTCCTTCTGCAAAATCTGCCATGGCGTAGAGCTCAGACCTATCTGTGTAGGGACGGTGTCCACTTACCTCAAAGAGCACAAAGACTGGATCTCTCTGACCTGCTTTCTGCATCTCTGCTGTTCCCTCCTGATCCAGGCCAGGGCTGGCATCAGGGTTGTTTCATTACTCTCTCACACAGCAGGTATGCGCAGGCACTGTGCTGAGTTGCATTGTCCTTTGAAAAGGAGAGTACAAAGGAGGTTTAACACAGGACTAATGTAGCTCTCCTGTTGCCTAGACAAAGTGTAAAAATGGATCTGAGTTAAATGGATTTTCATTTGTTTTCTTTGCAGCTCCCCGAGGAAAGCGAGGCTGGAAAACCTTTTATGCTGTGCTGAAGGGAACCGTCCTGTACTTGCAGAAGGTAGTGGAAATCGCTATCTTTTGGAAACTAATTAAAGAAGGATAAAGCAGCAGGCATCCTCTCTGCTCTCACAGCCCACCTCCAGGCTTTTTTCCCCTCCAACACGGAGTATAGCCGTCTCTCTGCCCCCCACCCTGTTCACACACACATTCAGGCATGAATCTTTTCAGTGACACCCTCTCCCTTTTCACACTTTGAAGTTCAGTTCCGTTGTCCCCATCCACAGGTGCACCCTTATCAACTCCAGTTTATACCACTGCTGTTACTCACAGCTGAAATCACAGTCAGCTTCACCAGCAGAGACAGCAGCATCTCTCTGTCTTGCACTCATTCCTCTAGGCTGGTTTTAACACTGCAGTTCATATGTGTGACTTCTCCTCCTGTAAGGTTGTCCTCCTTTCCCATCTTTTCATAGTATACTTTTCTGCAATGCCTGCAAAGTCTAGCTGCGAAACAATTGAATGTCAGTTTGGGATTGGTAGGAATCTGAGGCTTCTGCTCCATAGCAAAATTGAAAAGGATACTAGGATCCTTTTTTTTTCTCCCCAAAGCAAGATTAGACTGGTTTCTAACAGACTTGCTCCCTGACAGCAAGTAGTCTAAAAAAAAAAAGTCAGCTGAAACCCTTCAAATCTTTTGGCACAAGCTTTAGTGGATTATAGCACAGTTTTAACTATTATCTTGGAATGTGAAATGCAACATAGGAATGAGAACTGTCGAACTCAAATAAATGGTAGCAGCTAATTAGATTGTTAAGGCATTTTTGCTACCCCTAGCATAGGTGAAATGTTCATGAAATAAGTGGTGTTTGTCCAGACTGTCTTGCATTGTAGAAGTATGCTCTTTTGAAAGCCTTTTTACATTTCCACTGTGTTTTGCAACTATCAGGAGCACAAGTTCAAGTGCATACTGCTGTTTCCTCCTCCCTTGCTGTGGTTTTTTAAAATTGTTGGTTTCATTCAAGCCAATCTGCATAGTCTCTGAGAAGAGAGAGACAGAGGTTTGGATCAAATCCTTAGAGCATGAAGTTTACAAGGTGGATGCTCTATGTGCAGTACCTTTTTGAGAGGCTGAAATACTGTAATGGTCAAAACAATCTGCAGTCAGGAGAGAAGATTTGGGGTGAAAGTTGGATGTGACAGGCTCAAAGCCAGTGCAAGAGACTAGAACCAAGTCTATTGAATAGCATTTTAGCCTTCCCTCTGGTCCTCTTGTTGCCAGCAGGTTCAGATTTTACTAAATTGGCCTTCATGACAGGTTTGCCTTTGTCCTTAACTGGGTGGAATGGAGTCATCTGCTTTGCTTTCTGAAATAAGTCATCTTCAGTGTTCACCTGAAAAGACTGCGTGGTTTCCTAAGAAGTAAGAATGCTCCTTGTCCATAACATGTTAATTAATTTCTTATTTGATCTTTGAGGGGGGTTTAGTAAGCTTTCAAGGGGAGAAGTTGATATGCTGTCTATTTTAGAGTCTCAATTAAATACTTCTATGAGTGTCACTGTCATACTAGTTTAAAATGCTTCTCTTTGACAAAAAGTAGAGATGCTGATGTAGCATGCAAATTTTTCTACCGAATGTTGCTCTTCCCACTCTCACCCTCCATCCTTTGGAGAGTAAGAGAGTAATTTCACATCTGACTGCTGCAGAATTAAATGCATTGCTGGAGTTCTTGTTCTTATTTGTTTGCTATTTGTGCGTCTTGCACTTGTCACAGCACTTGAATTCAGTCATTACAGGGTGGTTACTCCACAAAGCTGGACTCTCCATGCAGTCCTGAAGGCATTTGCACTGAAGCTGTCTTACTTGTAGCACAGTGACAGGCAAGACTTCTATGTTAATATTGTCAAAGGTTGACAGAGGATCCTGATGGGAAATGAGTCATTCCCAAAGCAATGGGCAGCTGTGAGCCTCCCCAGGATGCCTTCAGCCCCTGCTAGCCACAGTACCTCATGCTGCAGCTGTGAAACATCCCCTGTTGTTCAGCTCCAGAAGGTCCAGCAGTCTTGTGCTTCACCCCTGAAATAAACTTTACTCTGCTAGGGACATGGTATTGCAGAAGTTGAGGGTGCCAGGGTTTTAAAATACACAGTTAGACCAAGCTGTTATAGTAAAAGTTGCTGAGCTGTTGTTTCCTTTTGCTGTATACCAGGAGAATGAAGTTATCCTAATATTAGAAAGTTCAGGACCATTTTAGAACAGCTTGATTTCTTTGTAAAAATGCATAGCTCTGGCAGTAGTCATGGGCAAAGGATTTCCTTGTCTCTCTTTACCCTCTCTCATGATTATGCAGTAGGGCAGGGTACATTCATATAGGAAAACACACATTATCTGTATATTACCTATATATTTGTGGAGGTAACATGTGAGATAATGGTTTCATTGCACTGAGTGCTGTTCAAGCAGCAGAGAGAAATCTCACTGTTCCAGGGGCTGTATACACATAAACACATATACAAACCTCTGCACTATTGCTTTCTGTGTTTATCTGTAACTCAGCTGTTCCCTCAAGACACTACTGTAATATAAATATTAATTGTTTGTAGCAGCTGTGATTCCCCCAGTGGGCACTGTGATCCCAATCCTGCTGCCATTCCGCACACCAGTTCAGTTCTCCTTGTTCTGATGTCAGAGTCCATGTATGAGAGTGGCTTGTGATGGTCACTTGAGATTTACTCCGTGCCTGCACATATATATATTTTTATATATATATATATTTATATAAAAAATTATTTATTTTTCTGTTGGAACTGTTCCAGTGCTAGTTCCTGTGCTGCATGTTGGTTTATTTTTAAATGGGTGTTGTAAGAGGGGTGGTTTCTGAATTAGTGAGCACAGAGGCCGCTGGAGTGGCTCAGCGGAAGCATTCACAATTATCCAGCTAAACATACCTGTACTGTATTACATAAACTGAGAGGTTTGACATGTTTGGGATGTTGGCCCTGTCTCTGGGAATCCTCAGGCCAAGGTTAATTTTTTGCCCTCTGTTCATAGCAAGAGGAAATTGCAAAGTAGGATTTTGACAGAATGTCTCTTTACTAGACTGACATGTGATGTGATGTGCATACAGAAGAGAGGTGTATAAGGAGAGGGCATAAGGCTGACCTCACTTCCTTGCTAGAAATTGCTTCTGGGCTAGCAGTGCAGGACGTGGACATTTAAGTTTTGTTTGGGCTCTTCTGTAAGGTTTGCAGCATCTTTGCTTTTTGGTGTGGCACTTTATAATCTCATAAGCTTTCAGTTATTTTTATATAACTTTTCTCAAATGTCTTTCCACTATTAAAATATTTTTTAAAAAGAGAGAGAGAGAGAGAAAGGACAGAATGATGAAAAGTCTTTGGTGATGAGGCTTTCTGAAAGACAGTCTTGCAGCCGTCACATGCAGCTAAGCGGAGATATCCACCCACGGTGCACTGACTGATAAAGAGCGAAATGCCATTCTCTGGTCTATCAGATACACATTTAGAAACACGCTGACTCCTGGTCAGCAGGATGTGGGAAAGTCATTCTCCAGGAGTCAGAGAAGGATGAATTCAGCATGTCGTTGTGTTGTGAGCAGCACTCACATCAGCCTTCAGTTGATAGAGAGGTCACAGTTTCATTCTGGCTCCTCATATATTTCTTGCCACTGTTTTGGTCTAACTTTAGTGAGCTGCCTTCCATTCCAGCTCAACCTCCGCACTGACACCAGCACATCAGAGCACTTGCTATCCTTGATGGCATAGGAGATATGGATGTTCCCGCTCCCCTGACATTCCCTGCCAGTTGAAAAGCTTTGGAGGAATTTTGAACAGCACATTCATGTCCTTCCAGCTTTCTCTGAGGCTGGCCAACTACGTGGAGACATTTCCGGTATGCTGGTCAGTGCCTCTGGAGAAGCTGGCAGAGCCCCAGCTGTCAAGGTAGATAGCAGCCAGCTGATCCGGTGGGATTAGCAAGGATTAATGTGAATGCTGTCTTGTCAGTAAGGAAGGGTTCTCAGCTCGGACTGCTTCTAGGACTGCCCAAATGTGGAGTTGTGTTGGAACAGGTTTAGACACCAGAGCGGGTTGTAGATGTTGGATGCATCTCACAGAAGAAGCTGGGAGGCAGCAGGCAAGGCAATAGCTGACACTGTCTCTAGGCAGTAACTTGAGAAAAAACAGAATATCATGTTTCTGAGGCCTGCCTAAGTTCATTTCCTGCCCCTGAAGTTTTTCCAGTTTCCCTGGACAGCTGAGCCAGTCATTTACCCCAAAAGTACTACCAAATAAATCACCTTTTGAAGCTGTGAAGGAAACAGCTTGACATGGGGACTTGTTTCCTCCATCTTCAAAGTGGGGCTGAGCCGGATGTTGAACAACCTCCCCCAGTTCTTTTCCTTCAGCTAGGGACTTTGCCAGATCTTCCTTGAAGAAGGTTTAGAAATTGTCCTAAAGTGGAAGTAAGCAAAGTCCATCTTGATATGGAGATATCTCCAAAGCTGGCACTTGGGCTGTGAGAGGGGAACGACATTAGGCTTCACTTGCTACCAGACCTTGAAAACACCTTATGTCACAGATGTTTAGGTTGAAGGCCATCCTTTGGTCATCTCTGCAGCAGTGCTCTGCCTTTCTGCTGGGCCTGCAAGATCTGTGGTGTGTTGTGCCTTTGCCTGTCCCAAAATGGAGGTGGTGCTGAGACAGTAGTGCTTTTTAAGTGCCTCTCCTCTGGTGAAGCGTTTGAGCAGTAACAAGTTCTGTGCCTGCACTAGCTGGACTTCTGTGAGGAAGGATGAGAACATGACACAGAGGAGCAGATGCTGTTTTCTCCCTTCTGAGAGGTGGCTCCACATCCATTGAAATTCATTGTGGAGCACGGGTGGCAGCAGTGTAGTTGCCACTGGCTGTGACCCTGTCTGTGTGCTGCCAGACAAGCCCTGTAAACCAATTCATCCACATTAACCAGCTGTGCTCTGGGGTGGGTGTCTCCCTCGGTGTTTAAGCCAGTGCTGTCCCTGCACATTGTCTGTGTCATGCACTCAGTTGCCCATCTCCTAACAATTCTGTTCAAGTGGAGGTATCGATAATTATCATGCCTGCAGAGAATTATTATTCTGGTTTGCAGCCTTCACACCCCGTCCCTTGGTGGGTGTTTTGGATGAGACTGACTGATGTCTGTGATGTACTGAGAGGGAGAAATGGAGTCAGTTGCAGAGTACTTTGGCCTATCCTTCAGAAACTTTGCATGTGCAGCATTCCTGGCAAGTGACTTTTCTTTGAAAAAGCTCCTGGTTCCAAACCTTTTAGAGTCAGAACTTGTGGGCTTTAAACAGAACTTGTGGCTTCACCATGATGGTGCCCTCATCCAGGATCTGCCATTCAGGAGATCAAAGACTGCTGCCAGGCTGACACTTGCAACACAGAGAAGTTTGACTCCCTGCTTTTGTCATTCGGTGTTGGAAGTGGTACTGTTGTTGTGTCAGAAACCTGGATGGTCCTGTGCTTGCCACCCAAGACCCTGAGCAGAGAGATTTAAAGGAGGTTGCTCAGCAGGCTTCTCCACTGTGTGAAAGCCTGCCTAGGAGGACATACTAAGGTAGTTGTTTGAGAAAAATGAAAATCGAGCAGTGGAGGTTGAAAAACCTAAGCAGGAATCATCAACTGAGCCGTGGAAGTGGGGAGCTGGCCATGAAGGATTACTGAAATGAGACAAATAGTCCACAGATGTTGTGATAGTCAAATACTCCTTGCTTACCCCTCTTCCTGTCAAGCAGGTATCAGAACTACTTCTCTCCCTTGTAAAGAGATGAAAAAAAGAGAAAGAAAGATAAAGGAAAAGATGTTAAAGGTAGTGGAAACTGCAAGTGCTCAAGATGTTGAATTCAGTTCATATGCTTTTAATACCAATCATGACTACGGAACAAGATTTTTCCCTAGGTTGAGGAAAAAGGAGAGTAGGTTATAAAGAAATAAGATACCATTTTCCCCCTATTAACTCCTTCAGGATGAATATAAGCCAGAAAAGGCTTTGTCGGAGGAAGATCTGAAGAATGCAGTTAGTGTGCATCATGCGCTGGCATCCAAGGCAACAGACTATGAGAAGAAACCCAATGTCCTCAAGCTTAAAACAGCAGATTGGAGGGTCCTGCTTTTCCAAGCCCAGTAAGTGCTTCCTTCTGATTTGTGCCAATCGTTGAGGAAAGCAAGCAGTGCTGAAGGGAGGGGAAAATTCATGCCTGGACAGGTTAAAGCACAGGCTTAAGAGGTTCAATCTGTTTATTTGATCAGAAATAAGATTAAGTAGTGATTTGATTAGTGTGCACAAGTAGCTCATGAGAAAGAAACATCAGGTTTTAAGAGGCTTTTTAATCTAGCTGAGAAAGGCATAACAAGATACAGCAGCTGGAAGCTGAAGCTGCAGGAAATTCAATTTGGAAACAAGGCACAAACTTCTAACAGTCAGGGTGATTTATCATTGAAATAAATGACCAAAGGCAGTCTTGGATTGTCTGTCTCCTGATGTCATCAGGTCCTAGCCGGATGTCTTTCTAGAAGATACGCCTTGGTCAGAAACAAAGTTACTACTTAATACAAGAATAATTTGATTAAGGTCTTCAGGCTGTGATACCCAGACAGAACAGATGACCTGCATTTTGCTTCTGACATTAAAAACCTGTGCATCAGTCTTGCACATGAGCCCCTTTCTACTGAGATCTGTATGAAACCTCCTAGAGATCTGTGGTGTCCAGCACATCTGAGACCCTGGGATATGTCTGAATCAGGTCATTGGTTGGCTCTGTTGCCTGTGTCATTTGAATTGGATTAGGAAAACATTTGCGAGGGTGAGTTATGGACCTAATCATGAGTCAGCTTGTGACCAAGATACCTGACACAAACTACTTGCAAAGATAGACCAGAAGACTGAGCAGACTTTAAGACTTGTCCAGTTCTGGTTATTTTCACTTTTAAAATGTCATTGAAGGGGTGGGAAAGAGGTAGAGGAGCCTGAGTCAGCAGGTCTTTAATATGTGTTTCTTCCCCAGGAGCCAAGAAGAAATGCAGACCTGGATCAACAAGATTAACTGTGTGGCTGCTGTCTTCTCTGCACCACCATTTCCAGCAGCAATTGGCTCTCAGAAGAAGTTCAGTCGCCCACTCCTGCCAGCCACCACAACAAAGCTATCTCAGGTGAGCTGTTTTTGTATAGAGGGCAGGTGATGGCAATTTCTGTGTCTGGCTGGAGACTGGTCAGTGGTCCTTGGCATTATTTTGTGGCTGTTGCTACTAAAATTCCTATGAGAAAGAGGCTTGCTAAATCTCTGCTTGTTTTTTGATGCAAGTGAGGGGAGAGAAGGAGCAGGCTTGAATACAATTGTTTTATATTTTTTGGGGAAAAAAACCCCACCAGTGTTCCTAGTACCAGATATAGAATTTTCATCCTGTGGTTATGGCTCTGCAGAGAACACTTCACATACTGACTGGTGGAGGTTTTTGAGATTTGAGTGTTTATTGCCACTCATTTCAGAAGAAATTGACATACTTCTGGTGTTTGGCTTATTGGGGTCATAAAAGGTGAAAGCTGATACAGCAGGCAAGCATCAATTATATTTATCCTGCGATGCTTTTCTGGAGTCCAACCCTTATGAGTTCTGGGATTTCCTGTTTAATGTATATTTATAAACTGAGCCTTACATGAATATCTTTGGTCTCCTCTTGTGATCACATAAGCGTTTAGCTTCCCCAGCATCCTGTGGTGGGGAGTTTCACAGCTCTACTACTTCTTGCATGAAAAAACACCTGCTTGTTTCCAACCCGCTGTGTCAGATGCTTTTGCCTATAGCTGTGTGTACTTTCGGAGCTGTGGTGCATGCCTGCAGTTCCTCCCGCACTGGCACAAACATGATGTTGATTGCGTTCGTCAGGTTAAGAGTGGTGGAGGTGATAGATCCCAATCCTAGGTGTATACTTTACAAGTAATCCCCCGTAGCTTTTAAAGTCATCTGCCTATGCTGGATTGCTTCTTAAATGCAGGATTTTTTATGCCATCTTCATAGCTTAGCAACGCTCCTTAGAAACCACTATCTCATAATCTACATTTCTCTATGGGGGTGGGTTTTTTTATGTCGCCCCTGCTTTTTTCCTCTCTGTGGCAGTAGCCTTTCTTCTTACAATGTGGTGACCGACTTTCCGTCTTCTATTCTGGGTTAAAGTTTGAAACATGTCTCATACAGAGTTATGCTAACTTGTCTCATCCTTGTGGTTTTACCTTTTGCTCGTGCATACCTTTTTAAAAATACCATATGGGTCTTCAATAATTTACCCTTAGTCACCAAAAAAAGCTTTTTTACTCATCGTTGTTCTGGGTGATTGTTCCATTTAGTATGCTGTTTCCTAGTCTCATTGTTTCCGTTTAATGAGGAGAGGAAAATTAAGAACACAGCCCTGTGGTTGGTGTCTCAAAAGAAGGGGAAACACGAAAAGTGGAATAAGATAAGCTGTTTTAGCTAAAGGCAGAAGAATGTTAAGTGTTCAAAGCAGATAAATTCAAAGGCAAGCAGAAACATGTCCGCTTTTATCTGTCAATGTGGAAAAGCTGCCAGCAGGCTGCTTCTCATTTGGCAGGCAAAAAATACGAATTGTCAAATCCCTGTGGTTGCTGTTTAGGATTTTGTGGGCTGAATCATGATGGACAGTACTTCTTCAAAGGGCCTGTTCCTGATCAGGCAGAAGTCAGGGTGCAGTGAGAACTTAACACAGGCAAGGGAGAGAGGTTGGACATGACAGGTTATGCGAGATCATTGTACCAGGTTTGCTTTCAGAAGCAGATCAGTGTCTGATCTTGGGTAGTCCAACCAGAGAGGGATGTGACTAAACTATATATAAAGGAACAAACAATCTACAAAAGATCTACTAGGGTTTTGTTGGTTTTTTTCCTTTTATCTGAGAATGCGCATGCACACACAAAAGCTCCCAAGGGCTGCTGCCCTGGAAATTACAAGTGCCAAATTAATAGCTGCTCAAAGACCTCTGGTCACCAAGCTGTAGAGCTCACCACAGCAGGATGTCACTGGGACCTGGCATTCAGCACAAGGTAAAGAGTGATTGGGCACTAATAGAGAGAGCAAGCTGATCCAGGGTAGTTACTGAGAGCAACAGGAATTTTTGGCAGCCAATAGCAAATGGTTTGAGCCTTACCATGCATAGATAGAGACAAATTATCCCACATTTCTGTCTTAATTCTCTTCCAAAAGAGTTGAAAAATGAGATTAGCTGGGGCTCAGCTATCATCCCCTGTAGAAGTTTTCCCCTTTCTGTGTTTTCCACAGCTCCAGCTCAGTGAGCTGAGAGCGACTCACAGGGCAGTGCAGACACGTCCAAGCTAGACTTGAACCTTCAAGTTGTGCAGCCATGCCTCTGGGGGACAACTACTGGCAGCTGTCCCCTCCTCTGAGTCTAGGTACACTGGCTCCTACCTGCTGTTGCACCTCTGGCTAAGTCACTGAGATCTGCGTGATCATTGTAGATCCAGGCCTGAGGTTGGTGGCCCTGCTTGTGGCAGGGGGGTTGGAGCTCTATGATCCTTGTGGTCCCTTCCAACTCATACCATTCTATGATTCTATGATTTCTATATTTTGGACTTACCTAATTCAAACATAATTTCAGATCTGTGGCCAGAAGGCCATGCTGCGGGAGCTGGAAACCTTCTGAGCTGAGGGAAGGTTAGCTGACAGATGGACTGGAGGAAGTGAGTGGGCCTGGGATTATGATAAAGGAAATTGCCTAGAAAGGGGGTGTAGCAACTCCTCACTTTCTCCAACTGCACAGTGGGATAAGAGCTGGTAGCAGCTTAGCAAAATGAGATACTTTTTGGAGATTGGACAGCCCTTCCTCTTCTTAATTCTACTCCTTAATTCTTAATTAAATATTGTTCTGAACAAATGGAAACTGCAGAACAGAGTGTTAGTGCAGAAATGGAAGGAGGGGCTCTGACGCCATGTCTTTTCTATCCTGAAAGGAACTACTTTTACACTGCAGATACCTCAGGCAAGGTCTTTGCCTGTCTCGTTCTGTCGTTGGTCTGACTGCATACACAACAGCCTTAATTAATTAGCAAAAAAATGTATTAGAGCAGAAGTGTCATGTTGTCAGTAATGCTCTGCAGCAAGCTGCTTCCGTTGCTCTCAGCAAGGCGAGGGATGACAGGTTTGCTATCCTTCCCGGTGGCATCTGCTAGCTGCTGAGTTTTTCTGCAGACTTGGCCACTTTGCTTGGGTGCCTTTGAGATAGCTTTTGGGGACAGAGCTCTGGGATAACACACCTTATCAATCTAATTAAAATTAGTTAAAGGAAAGAAGGAGAGAAAGAGTGAAGGAGAGGAAGAGAGTAAGTAAGGAAGGCAGGCAGAAAGAGGGAAAGAGAGAAAGAAAGAAAGAGAAAAAGAAAGGAACTGAGAAACTGCTTGGTATTATTGCATAGGGATCTCTTTATTTTCCTTTGCTTATTGAATATTTTAGATTCTGTCACTTAAGTGCCTAATGTGTTTCTGAAGGATGAACAGCTGAAGTCCCATGAAGCTAAGCTGAAGCAGATCTCCACTGAGCTTGCTGAACATCGCTCCTATCCTCCTGACAAGAAGCTCAAGGGCAAGGAGGTAGATGATTACAAACTGAAGGACCACTACCTGGAGTTTGAGGTATGTATAAGAAACATTATTACTTCCACTTTCTGGGTATGGATGGGACAGCTGGTCTTGGGGTACAGTCCTAAAGTTCTGTGTTTTTCACCTTACTTTACCAAGGAGTATGTTCTTGTTAGGCAGTTATATCACAGCAATCCCAGAAGCTGGGATGTGGCTCCTCTTGCTGCTAAGGACTTCCTGAGACCTTAGACATGAATTTAGCTCCTTGTCTGTAAAAAGAATAAATGTGTCCTTGCCTGATGTATCTACTGGAAGAGACAGTAAGGTCTTCAGGCAGGAACTGTCTTGAGTTACGAGGCTGTCTGTGGCCCATTTGTTGGCACGTCAGTCTCTGTGGAATGCATTCTGGAGTTATAATTGTCTTCCATTGGTATGTTCCAGAGGAACTGCTCTTCTAAAAGTATTGTCATCAGAGCCCTTTGTGCTGGGTAGCAGTGAGCTGGATGTCAGGACAGGCAGGAAAGGAATAGAATTAAAGATCTCAGGATTGAGTGATGCAGGTTAGGCAGCTGCATTAGGAGATTTTTCTGACAGTAGCTTTTATCCGTGATGGTGTCTGCGACATTGTAGGACTAGGTGGGAGGGCTACCCAGCAGATGCCTGGTATTTTTCATTGCTAAAGCTTTGAGCTTTTTCCCCCAGAACTGCGAGTTGCTTCAGATCTGAAAAGAGACAACTCTAGGTAGGCACTGCTTGGCAAGGAAAATCCATAGTCTGAAGGAGAGAAAGAGCAAAAAAAGACATAAGTCAGAGACACCACCCCGGGGGAGATGCTCGAGGCAACACAAGCCTCCAGAACTAAAGTAAGCCTCCTGCCATGTGTTGTATGAGCTTTTTAGAGGAATCTTTTTATTCCTGAACATGACTGTTGTGTATTTCGGCTTTTGCAGAAGGTTGTAACCACTGTGTTGGGTTTGACTTTGCTGTAGCTCTGGGGTGTGCTGCATTTGGTGAGGTTGAGATGTTTTGTATAGATATTTTGCTACTGTTTTGTATAGGCAACACAGCTGGACAATTTCTTCTTTCCAAATCCCACATACCTGAAATCATCTGACCAGCAATCAGATGAGGAAGTGGTGGAGAGGACTAGCAAGTAGAGGGGCACAATGATGTGAACAGAAGAGACAACATGAATTGAACAAACAGGGCTCAAGTGAGATGATGAGATAGCTCACATGACCTGAGTGCTGCTATGAATGGATATATGCTTTTAGAAATGACAGAGAGAGATGTGAGCAAGTAGCAGGCACACATCAAACTTTGCCTAGGTAAACCAGCTGAGAGCTTGTAGGTCAGGATTAGTGAGCACACCAAGATGGCTATCGCCATGGTGGCTGGCTGTTAGGTCTTTTTTTCGAAAAACTGGAACAAGCCTTGTGTTTACAGGCTCTCTTCCTCATGGGGAACTTCAGCCACCCTTATATCTGCTGGAGGGACATCACAGAAGTGCACAAGCAATCCAGGACATAACTGGAGTGCACTGGCAACAACTTCCTAACACAGATGGCTAAGGAGCAGACAAGGAGAGTAACTTTGCTGGACCTCTCACTTATAAACCAGGAAGAACTGGTAGGGATAATAAGGTCAGAGGCAACCATGGCAGCAGCAGTGTCCATGAGATGTTGGACTTCATGATCCTGAAAGGAGGAGTCAAAGTGAAAATTAGGATCACAGTCCTGGACTCCAGGAATGCTGACTTTGGCCTCGTCAGGGAACTGCTTGAAAGAAGGTCTTTCAGGGGAACAGGACTTGAGGAGAGCTGGTCACTTTTCAAGGATCACCTCCTTTAAGCTCAGGAATAGTTCACCCTGTCAAGCAAGAAACCAAGCAAAGATGGTTGAATACCTTCATGGATGATCAGGTTGCTCCTGGCCAAACTCTAAGGAGGAAGTGTGCAGGAGGTGTAAGCAATGGCAGATGACACTGGAGAAATAGAGATACTGTAGAACCATGTAGGGTTGCATTTAGGAGAGCCAAAACCCATCTGGAGTTGAATCTGGCAAAAGATGTGGAGGGCAAGAAGAAAGGTTTCTACAGGTATGTTAACATCAAGGCAGCTAGGGAGAGTACGGGCTCTCGTTGGGGACAGTAATGGGGCAGGGGACCTGGTCACAAAGAACAGGGAAAGTCCAGTATACTCAATGTCTGTGTCTCTACTGGTAAGACAGCCTTTAGCAGTCACAAATACATGACCCCAGTAGGAAAACCTGGAGGAAGGAAGACTTACCCTTGGTGAAGGCAATAAGGTTAGGGAATATTTAAATCAGACACATGCAAGTCCATGGGATCTGATAGGATGCAGTGCTGAATGCTGAAGGAGCTGGATGATGTCATTGCAAGGCCACTCTTGACTACCTTTAAAAGGCCTTGGTGATCAGGAGAGGTTCCTGAGGACTGGAGGAAAGTAAATGTCATTCATGTCTTCAAGAAAGGCAAGGAGGAAGGTCAAGGGAACTACAGATTGGTCAGCTGACTTTTCCATCCATGGGAAGGTGATGGAGGAATTTCTCCTAGAAATCACTTTGAAACACATTAAAGACAAGAAAGGTCATCGTGAGTAACCAGCATGGCTTTATGAAGGGAAACTCGTGCCTGACCAACATGATAGCATTTTAGAATGAGTTGCCTGGTGTGATGGATGAGGAGTGTGTAGTGGATGTTGTTTGGTCTTGACTAGCAAGGATTTTGTTCCAGTATTCAAGGATGTTAGAGGAGGCAAGCTGATGAAGCGTCGGCTACGAAGTTGACAGTAAGGTTTGGAAACTGGCTGAATGACCAAAATCAAAGGGTTGTGACCGATGGCACATTATCAGTTTTGAACATCTCACTTGTACAGAGCAAGCTACTCACTTTCACTCTGTAGGGGCTTTTGTGCAACTCGCAAGGGCAAAGAGTTTCTTGGCTTTGGGTCCTTGACATGAAGTTTATTTTCTGTCACTTCTAGAAGCATGACGAGTTAGGATAAAATGTAGGCTGGAGTGTTAGATTATTTTAGAAAGATTGATGGAGAAGGAGACTGTTGTGGGGTTTTTCTGTTTTGTGACAATTTGTTCGTGATGTTCTTTAGAGAAGTATTCCTCAAGTACCTCAGTACAAAGCTGAACCAATACAGCCCAGGAAACAAAAGACGTCATCTCTCCTAGCACAAGCCTTGAGCAGCAATTGAACTGTGCAATTCAGATGTGTGATCCGCACCGCAGGAACGGCCGTCTGAGCAGTTGTGCGCAAGAAATGGTGATTCAAGGTGCTGCTATGCTGTGCTGTGTTACCTTCACACTTGGCATAGATTTCACAGGCCATGTTGAACTATCAATGGGCAATTAAAAAAAATAAAAGGCAAAAAGAAAAAAAAAAAAGGCAAGCTGTATGAAAATCCTGAATGGAAACTTACCCCTGGTTTGGGGGTTTCCTCACCTCTTCTGTCAGTGTCAGGCAGGAGCTGGTACAGACCTCGCTGCATGGTGTCAAAGCAAAAGGGCAAGAGGTCCCTGTCCTTGTTCAGGGATGCAGCTGGGAGCATTTCTTCTTGGTGGTGTATTTGCTTGTAGACACCAAGGAAAGAACATTTCCTCTTTGGTTACTATCTGAGATAGTGCTGCTCCAGGTGATGGTTGTTCATTGCAGCACATTTGTGTTTTTCAGTGCTGTCAGGTGAGAGATGAAGTCTGAAATCTGATGGGTGGCTATCTCATCTTCTTATGTGCATTTATTCTTCAGAAACAACATTGAGGAAGCTTTCAACTGGTTTGAATTATGTGTTACAACTTTCCTGACAGAATTTTCTGGATTAATTTCTTTTAAGGAAAAAAATTCCACCAGCTTTAATACCTAGCTTCAAATGTCAGATCACTAAAAGAGCAAGTTTATTGCAGTTGAAATCAAAATAGAAACTTCAAAATGCATTGCTTAATTGTGGTAGAAATTGTAGGCCTACCACAGGGCCTATCGTAGGGCCAAGTAGCCATTGGCAGACATGCAGGGCAGAAACTGGCCCTGGATTTCCATTCTGATTGCCAGGTCTTGTCACTCTGGTGGTGTTTACTGGACCAACAACAGCAGAAGTCTGTATGGCAGTGAAGTCTCTCTCTCCCTTGATGAATATTAAGCTGATCCCAGGCTCAGAGCACTGGCTTGCCTTCTCTTTTGCAGAGGTGTCCCGTTCGTTGCGTGGTGAATCATTCATCAGTCCAGTGCATCATCGTCACGGTTCTGCTTGCTGTTTCTCCATTTCATTTTTTATTGAATGACACATCTTACCTGCTTCATATGTTTGTCTCTCACATTCTGAAGCTGGAGCTCCAGATATGGAATTGATAAGAGTGCTTTCTTATTTAATTTAATTTTTCACTGGATTTTTTTATCATCCTCTTCTATGAGGTTTTGTTTATTCAGAGGAATCTTTGGAAACACAGTCATGTTCTCTTCTTTCTTTTTTTTTCCCCTTTATATTCCACACTTCAGAACAGCTGCGGAACTGCTTGACTTCCTCGACTCAAATAAGCATTATTACCAGAATTTTATTATTTTATTATAAATTGGAAGGACTTTTCCTAAACACTTTTTCCTCTGTCGAGAACATAGTAGTTTGGCAACTGTTTTGCCTCTTTGAAATATAAATTAATAATCAGTACGGATGTTTACGTCCTCCTTCCCTGGTCCCCAGCACACTGAGACCACCTTAATTACAATGCCTGCACCATGTCTTTAGTGGATATGTCAGGGGCAGGTTATTAAACAAATCTCAGGAGGTGGGTTGCTCTGTTCTCAGGACCTCCTGCCCCAGCTTCTGGGTTTTTTTAGGCCCTGCAGGGATCTTTTGTAAATATACCCTCATTTTGTTGTTTGCCAACATGTTCTGTGCTGGAAGATGTTACTGTGGCACACAGAGCGAAATCTTGCTGTTGGGCAGGGGAAGCTCTGCTCCAGACAAGAAACAGAACAAGTGAGCATGGGGCACAGTAAAATGTTTTCCAGCTGAAAAAAATACAGGTGTCTGGACAGAGAGCAACCTTCATTATTCACCATGAGTGTCCCTGTCAGGGGAACATGCCCTGCTCCTGTCGCAGCCCTCTCATTTGCGACTTTATGTTAAAGCCTGGCTTTGCAGAGCATCCTCTCATGAGGCTCAGTGGTGGGCAAGCTGGTACAGTCTGAGCTTAGCAGGACTGTGCTTCAGTCTCCCTATGGGCTGAAGCAATGAAAGCAGGACCATCTGATGTGAGCAGAGTGTTGCAGGGGAGAGCTGTAGCCAAACATGGCAGCCTTTTTTGTCCCATAGTTTGTTGCACTTTACGTCCATGCCTGTGTGGGGCGCATAACATCTTAGAGTGTGTGTGAGCACAGAATATGAGTCAGCATGACTAAGGTCAGTAAGCTGTAGCTGGGTGGTGTTACTTGGAAATCGCAATACGCTCCTGCTAGCTAGGAGCCACCATTCAGTAAAGCACCGGGATTTGTGTGCTGCAGCACTGAGTGAGTTTAATTGCACAGCACCCCGGGCCCAGCCTGCCTGAAATCCTTTTTGTACAATGTAATTTACATTAGCAGCCATTGTTCATGTCCACATCAGGCACCATTGTTTGCATCTGTATTAGGCTGCTGGCTTTCAAGGCCAGCAGAAACCATTAAGTTACATAGATGATGGTCTCTCAGGTGCTTCTGCACAATTTCTTCCGGACTGATTCGGGTCTTTTCATTTTTCAGAAAAACCGTTATGAGATCTACGTTGGCCTCCTGAAAGAAGGGGTGAAGGAGCTGCTGAGTGGAGGAGAGAACGATGCACCAGGACTGAAGAAATCTCACTCAAGTCCCTCATTGAATCAGGAGTCTCCAGTTAGTGCCAAGGTGAAACGCAACGTCTCGGAGAGGAAGGACTACAGGCCAGAAACACCCAGCATTAAGCAGAAGGTCACTTAGGATGGAAATGACAACTAGGGGAACAGCCATGCAGCAAAGTACCGGTGGTCAAAATTTTTTCATTTAATAACCTGTCATTCACAAAAAATAAGTGCATCTGCCTGAATGGGGTGTTAGTGACATTTTCTATTGTATATTTTGCTGTTTCTGTGCAGATTGTGGGAGATGTCTTTGCTCCTGCTTTGCTTTGCTTTAATTTATCATTTAGCAATTGAAGCATCGGGACTTTTTTGTGTTGTTCTGTTTCTAAAGGAGCTGGGGGAGGGGTAGAGCGCTGTGACGTATATTCTGTCTCTTCCCCGTTTATCTCCTCCCATCGGCACGTGGCTTTCATCTCTCAAGTCACTTGTCACTTTATTTACATGGTGGGTGGGAAAGTAACTGGACAAATGCTGCAGTGCTGTGAATGTGAGCTGTAGCTGTGAGAAGAGCTGTGCAGACGGCCAGCTGCAGAAGGCTGGCTGGAGCCTAGGGTGCTGGGAACGATGGTTTCCTGATGATGCAGAGCTTGTTGGTACCGACACGTAGCAGCGGGTGCTACAGTAAATAGTCATGGTTGCTTCTGGTTATTGCATTGACCCTGGCCCCAAATGCACAAAGGAGTGAAACCTGGAAACCTCTGGCAATCCCGGGATGACAGCATTGGAATAATTAATTTTCTTTTTCCAAGCAAAGAGTCTTCTCCTGAGTTAACAGGCTGGGGGTATCTAAACCCATGCTGTCTCTGTGATCAGGGAGATTAGGGATTACCCAGTCAGAATGAACCTGGGCTTTAAATTTATTTGTGGAGGAGGCTGCTGTAGATGTCCGCCATTAGCATTATATTTTAAAGACAAAGGGCCTCTGTGTAGTTTTTAACTATACGCTCTCACTTAGCTGCTATATAGAGCCTTATGATATATTGTACCCCAGTGCTACCCCTTGCAGGAGTTTCCTTGTTGGTGTGCGCAGATAGTTGTTTGCAATTTCTCTGCTAGTGACAAAGCACTTTGCCTTTTCTCTTCAGGAAGGGATTCTCCTCAACTCTCCTTCATCCTGCTCACATACAGGTGGAAGAGGCTGGTACAGGCCAGAGGGAGGGGACAGACCTGTCCTTGCAGCCCAGAGCCTGATGCCGTCCTGGCTACTCGATGCCTGGAGTCCGGCGCAAGGTGGATCTGCCAAACCGTAGGGTACCAGCCTGCCTTGCAGCTCCTGCACACAACCAGCACCAGGCTTTCAGGGGGGAAGCATGAGACAGGGAGAGACCATGATGGCTAGAGCTTTCCATACCTGAAAAAGACCCCTTTTTGTGCCACTGACCATCGGGATGGCCAAGCACTCTTCAGGCACAGGGATTAGAAAGATATGTAGAAAACATTTTCCTGCTTCCCAGCCCGTCCGCCTGGTGGCACTGGGGCTCTGCAGACTGTGCTGGATGACGTGTTACTTATCACCATGGGTTTTAATCTCGGGTTTAATACTGGACCACTGGGTGAGCTTGGACAGGCCTCTCCCATCTTGCCTCGCCCTTCTCCTGTGCCGAGTAGGACAAACAAACTGGCCTTTCTTACTGAGGACCTTGGGAGATAATTTTGAGGGCCGGCTGAAAATTGTTTGTTGCTGTTATTTTTGTTGTGCCAGGGCAGCCTTCCTGATGGATGTAATTCTTAATGCATAAGGAAATGTCAAGATCAATGCAAGGACTGTTTAAAAATGCGCTAGTGTTTCCAGCCCAAGTAGTCAAAGGGCCACGTATCAAAAAAATTACCACCTGAGAGGATTTGTGTTCTGCCAGACTTCCCAAAGGGTCCAAGTCAATTAATCTGGCTTATTGAACTGCCAGTTCAGTGGGCAGGACAGGGAGTGATCAAAGAGAGAGGGACCTTAGCAGGTGTCTCATGGTTTGCCTCCCCCACTGAGGACCACTGTGCAACAGCTTTCCTGGTGTTGTGCTCACTGTTGGCTGTAACAAAGACCTTGTGCTCTCAGATGCTGGGAGGTGATGGAGCAAATCAATCCCTGCAGTTGCAGCCCAGCAACAAGAAGAGTTGCAACTGTTTCCATGTATGATGTTGGAACGCACACATTGGGCATTAGTAACCAAGAGTGGCTGCTTCATGCTAGAAGTCAGGAGGTCATCCCTTAACCCTGGCACCACTCCTAAAAACTGCAGAGTACTACACAGAAACCATCAGCGCTTCCCAAGTACTGGAGCTTTAGGAGCTTTGTGTGCTTAGAGTGGAGAAAACATTCAGTCCTCCTCCTGAAGGAGATGCCTTCTGCTGCTGGAGCCAAAGTGATGTGGTGCAGCATGCTATGTTAGGGGACTAACTGTAGACAGGTGCATGATAGTGCTCATTGGGAGAGATTGTTTAATTAATCAAGTGCAGTAGATCAACAGCTCATGGAGGGGAAACAAAGCCAGGAGGTCCCTGCAGCTGTTCATCATGGTCTGGTGGTTTAAAACAAACAAGCAGAAGAGAAACAAGAAATTCATTTGGGAATGCCAGATGCACGTTTGAGAAGGAAACTTGTCCTGTCTTAGATGCAGGTTAGGAGGCATGCAGCAGAAAGGAGCAAACAAACAAACAGCAAGGAAAAAAAGGGCAAATTTGTAAATGGGCCCTGATTAGCTGTCAGGGTGGGGTTGTCTAGATGAGCTTTCTGAAGGCAGGCTGGAACATGCCCAGCAAACCTCTTGTGATTATGGAGTGCGAGGCTTTTAAGAGGCAAAGGGGTGACATTTAACTTTTTTTTTTCCCCAGCTTTTAAAATATTCTGGTTGCTGTAGACTGCAGTTAAATTGCTGAGCTCAAAAAGAAATTTTTCCTGTAAAATACGTTTCCCAGCTCTGACACAGAAACTGGGTAATTCCTCTTCAAAGTCATTGCAGAGGAGATGAGTTAAAGCAATAGGAAACGTCAGAAAGTGAACAGCAAAATTATTTTTTTAAATTTTTCATTATACTTGTAAATGGATTAGGGTATATTTTTTAAGTATCATCTGGGCTTAGCAAATGCAATTTTTCACTGCGTTTTTTGAGCCATTAAACATTTGTTGAGCTTCGAGCGCTCTTGGTGAGACTGCTGAGGCGTGCAGATTAGTTTACTGAGAATTTGTCAGGTTCTGTTCAAGTTTTAATTAACGCCATTTTGCTCTGCTGCTTTACAAATCCTTTGCATCCCAGGCACCCATGTGAAAACGCTCATTTCGGTTGCAGAGGGAAAAAGATGATCCTGTTGTGAATACCTAAGGCCCCGGATTCCCATGAGAATAGGATCATCCACTAAGCAGTACTGCAATTTGCTTCCCTCCACCCCGCCCCCTGATGCTGCTGTAAAGAGTAACGGCAGGTTCTCAGGAGGTCTTAGCAGTGCATCTTCTTCAGCACCACTGAGAGCCTGGCCAGACAGATTTACATGGTGCCTGGTATCCTGCTTACCTTTGTGGAAACGTTTGCCTTTAGGAGAGATAAGTGCTTGACCTCAGAGACTCAGGAGCTCCCGTTGCAGTATGTAAGGATACTCTGCTGATTTTTCGGCTGTCCTCTGGGACCCACCATGCACCTTTCTGGGGGTGCTTAATGCAGGAGCAGGAGTTACTGGCAGACGACCACAAGCATGTGTGCTTGCAAGCCAGCCTTTGCGTTGGTGCTGCAGGGAGGTGTCATCCTTCCTTGTCATCCTCCCTGCTAGAGCAGGCAACCCGCTCTGGCAAAGCCTCTGCCTGCATGTTGAGGGTGGGAATTCAAGGAAAGGAGCAGTATGGGGCCAACAGCTCCTCACATCTTCCCCTCCTTAAGATGCAGACAAAGGTCCTGGAAGGACCTATCCTGCTCTGAAGCATTGCTCAATGCTCCCCCTCCGGGGGCTGGACCGTCTCCTCTCCCTGTCTGAGGGAGGAGAGGCAGAAGAGGACCTCACTGGTCTGCATCTGATGGCAGAGAGGTGAGGGAGGACAAAATTGTCTTCACCCCACCCCAGTGAGCAACCAAAGCAGGTGAGATACCATTCCAAAATGAAAACTGTGCTCTCCTCTGTGAACCAGCAGGATGCAGGGGTCTGTTTGAGATGGTTTTCCTTCGGCAGCGGCTGCGAAAGAGACGCTGGGCCGGCTGTGTGTTTGTGTGTGTCTCTGCAGATAAATCACGCATGGACCAGTGAACATGACTACAGCTTTTTAATCCAGTATTTATGTTGTGTCTTTAATTGATGTAGAGAGATAAGTCAGCCAGCAGAGTGATTAATGCAGCGTTGCTGTGGGGGAATGCTGTTCAGCTGCGACGCCAACTCAGACAGTTTTTCATCTATAGCCAGCCACTTGTAAATGGTTACCAGAAGCTTTCTAAGGGCTTGTAACAGCTCGTCCCTTCAGTGTTTTCCCTCTGATCCTGCCTGCTCCCAGGGTACAGCGTGTCCACATTTAGGGACTCTCCTGGAGAGTGGTGCCTGGTGCAGCCCTGCTTTGAGCAGGAGTTTGGATTAGCAGACCTCCAGAGACCAGAATTGTTTCATGATTTTTCGCAGCTCCAGTGCCTTCTGGTAACAAGGCTGTTGTTCTGGCTTAAAACAGACAATATTTTTGCCTGACTTTGTCAGGGGAGTGAGGTTCTTGCTTGATGAGAGAAGCCCCTTCAGTGAGCGGAGGTAGTTGTGCTAAGCTGGGGAAAGGCAAAGGCGGCAGGTTTATCCCTGGGCTTCTGGAGGCATTGCATGGTAATGTTCTTGAAATTGGGGAACGGCTTTCTCTGCAGACAGCACACCACTTACTGTGTCAGCATTCTCCATCCCTAAATCAATTTTGTCCTTATTGCAGTTAGTCTGACAGCTCCTCCTCCTTTTCTGTCAAGCTGCTCCTGTCTGTCATCTTAGCACCTCAGCTGCTTCTGTATAACAGGTCTCTTTTCCTTCCATGCTTGCAGAAATCCAGAAAATTTGAGTGTCCCATCTTGCCTTGAGAAACCTGCTCTGAAGCAGTGCTGTGTTGAACGGATAACCCTGTGAACAGCTTTTTCATTCTGCTCATTGGTAGCCTATGTTTTCAGCCACAGTGATGGCTGGGAGGTGTGAGACAGAGTTTCAGACTGCTGTGATCCTCTACCCTTGCGCTGCAGGGACACAAGGTCCTCCCTCCCACACTCGGGCCAGACACTTGTGAAATTCCTAGTCTCCTTTCTGAAAGTCTTGGAGGCAAAGGCAACCCATGCTGTGGGGAAACTTTGAAACACTGTTTTGCAAGGAGTTGGGTACTTTCCAAATCAGGGCATACATTCTGCAGACTTTTGGGAAGCTCTTGGAGGGAAGAAGGGGAAGCCATTTTCAACCAGTGCCCCCCTAGCACAGAGCAGTGGTATCCAGGTTGTTGGAGCTGCCAGCTGTGTGCCGTATGAAGGCTGTATACTGTATAAGGGCAGTATATACACCTTATCTCAAGCAGCCTTCTAAACAAACAGCCTTGCAGTTTGTTTAAACTTTCCCAGCACTGCTCTCCCAGGCTCTGGGACATCGCATCTGCTCTGAGAAGGTAGTTAAGAAGCCCACATTTCTTCTCGGAGCACGACCAGAGCTCCCCGGCATGTGTTCCCAGCATCTAGGCTGCCCAGAGGGGCGAGCCAAAGAAGCAGTCTCAGAAGTTTCTTTGCAAGAGCCAGTCTCCAACTTGTGCTTTGTGCGTGTAGAAGCAGCGAGTCTGGCCTCTCCTCTGGCTCTGAACTCTCCCAGCAGCACAGGGCTAGTACAACCAGCTGCTTCGCCGTGTGGGACCCCAACATCTGCTCCAGCAAGGAGAGGCTTTGTCAGCCTCCTGAGAAATGACATCACCTCAGCTGAGCACCAGCACACAGGGCAGTGATACTGTAGGTGGACAGTCAGAAAGCTAGTGCTCCATGGCCGATTGCCTGCTGGGAACTGAGTACTCCAGCGTTGCCCTCAGTGCTGGGGGTAATGAGAAATGCCAGTTTCCTTTTCCACCTACGCTGGGCAGCCTGGCAAACTGTCCCTGCTTCCTGCTGCTTTTCTCCCTTGTGACAGCAGTACCCTCGTCCAGGTGTGCCGCAGTACCTTTGTTAAGAGGCTGGTTTAAATAGGAGTGAGGAGGACAGGTCCCAGGGAAATGTGTCCCGGTGCCCTTTGGAAGTGTCTGCTCTCCTGTTGGCAACATCCAGTGGAACAGCAAGAGCCTCAACTGCTTTGTTTGCTGCAGTGAGGCTGTATTTTAAGTATTTATTAGGGCCCTTCCCAAAGCAAATGCAAGCAATGGCTTTCCCAAAGGCTGCACCATTGACCTGACTTTGCTCCCCTGGTCAGAAGGAGCAAAATTAGGCCAGCCCAAAGTGTTCTCTGCCCTCCCCCTTTGAACAATGAACTACTCTGTAAAAACTATAAATATTTAAACAATGAGGGACCTCCCATGGCATCTGCTGCTAAATCTGTGCCAGGAATCAGCTAGGGTACAGGCCGGAGGTTTATTTGGACTGAGAAAAAGAGTACTGCATAGCAATACAAGGATTCAAAGTGCTACAGACTACAGAGGTGGGACTTTTCTCTGACATAAACTGTTACAGTGAGCGGCTGCTCTCTAGCAGTGGCCCTGCATGTAACTTACCTGAATGAGACCAGATCAACAAGATGCTTTCTGTCTAAGCAGGCAATATTTCAGCTTTGCCTTGGACCAAGCAAGTATCTTGGTGTAACCACAGAGCAGTTAGCTGAGCTGCTGTTGAGACTTTGATGTGAAATCCTCTGACTCTCCTGAGCCTCTTGCTGGGAGAAGGGAGATCAATGATACCCAGTCTGTGTCACTGCACAAGGCAAACTCCGTGAGTGATGTAAGTCTTAAATCACTTACATGCTTATGAAAACCTCATGCCTAGCGCTGTCAAATTCTGAAAGACTGTAGGATGAGAACAAGGGTGGGTTGTGTGGGGTTTTTTTAATTTGTACATATTCATGACAACTACATCCTCTTACTCAAGGCTGGGATTATAACTTGGCTAAAAGAACAGAGGTTTTTGGCAATTTGAAAGCTTTTCAATCACCACTCTTCATGTGAGATACAATCTGAAGCTTACACTTCTTGGTGAACATGTTGCCTTGGTGAAAGTGATGCCTATAGATGTGTGTATGTATTTCGTAGGTATAGTATGGCTTCTGTGGCTCAGCATTCCAAAGCCTGATGTTCTTTTCTGAGGCTTATTTTGATCAAAGCAGTTGCAAACTTTATTAGGATGCTTGTTGTTCTAGTTGTTCTCAAATTAGGTTAAACAGTCATCAGAGCTTTCTCGGGTTTCGGGTATCCCTTGAGCTAGCTGCCTTGATCTCCATGTGTTTGTCCACTGGGGGCTGCCTGTTGTTCTGCGTGTCGAAAGCAAAGGTGTGTATATCTGTGACTCGGGTGGGATTTTCTGCTAGCTCAACACTGGGATAACTCTCCCTGTTGATGTCAGCCGATGCCTGCGCCAGAAGCATCCTTGCTGACTTCTGAAAATCACACTCTGGGGATCTAGTACACAGCTTTAATTCTGAAAATGTAAACCTTGCTCTGTGAAAATTCAGCACAGGGACATCATGTTCAAAAGTGTCTAAGAAGGACAGGTGGCTGTGATGTCTCCTGCAGATACAGCTGTACAGCAGTAGTTGAGGAGTTCTTTCTACACCTGTACAGATTTCCAGAAGAACATCTGGCTCAACAGCAGGGAAAAGCAGAGCAGGAAGGACAAAATACCTGTCTCTGGCATCTTTTATGCCTCCGAGAGGTTTCTCCTGTGGGAGGTTTAAACAACCTTTTAGCAAGTTGCTGGTCTAAGTAAAAAGACTCAGGGAAACCCAGTGGGCTTTCCTGTTGTGCTCTAGTCAGGTCAACACTAGCATTATCTACATTATCTCTGGAAAGGAGCAGCAAAGCCTGAGGGTGGGATTCTTATCTGGAGTTATAAAACTTGTCATGCAGTTACCTTGAAGCACTTGAGCAACCTCAGTGAAGACATGCCTTTGGGCTTCACTGCACCAAGGCCAGAGTGACCATGTCTTGCAGGACTGAGATATGAGTGGACTGCAGCTCAGGATTAAGTGAGTGGGGACGTCCCCGTCACCTTGCTTTGGGCAAGCTGTAATCCTGTAATCCTTTTCCAGGCGCCAAGCTTCTCCCCTGGGTTACCTGCCTCCCATGGTGAGGCAGTGGGAAGCTGAGGGTGAGCACTGTTACGCTCAGGAGTTGCAGCTAGGAAATGTCATTTGCCTTCCACCTGAGCTGTTGCAGAGGTGTTTTCCCTCAGGCCAAGAAAGGGGGACTGAATTTTCAGTTACCATTGTGTGGTTCCATGCCGGAAGAGTGGTAGTGCAGGAAAACGTCTTGCACGTCTGCAAACACACCCCGCCGTGCATCCTGCTTTGGCAGGGGGGTTGGACCCGATGATCTCTTGAGGTCCCTTCCAACCCCTACGATTCTGTGATTCTACTGTGCAGACCTAACCTTATGGGCCTGACAGCAGTCCTTGCCTGACCTTTCCTCTGGGTGGCCTCCCATCCCTTTTGCCAAGTGTAGGAACCTTCTTTCTGATAACCTTGAACTCCGTTTACTCTCATCACTGAATCGCTGGAGTGTTTTTTCATGCAACACACTAGAGACGCAGTCCCGGTCTCACTGCTTTGTGGTAACTTCTTGGTCTGCTGTGAAGCAGCATTGAGGTAATCACTAAATGTTTTCCAGCAGCATGACGCTTGCAGCTCTGACTCTTGGGGTGGTCATCGTCCCAGGATTGAGGCTGTCCTGCCACCAGGACACCCTGTTTTGTCCCTGGGAATGTTCGTGGCCAGAAAAGCATAGTCTTCAGTGGTCAGAGTCAGAGCTGTGCAGACGTAAGTCAAGCCCTGGTTCACGGGAGGTGTTTCCACGTGCTGCTGATGTCCATAAGGACTCAAACATGTACTTGCTTACACAGGGATGCTTTCCTGAAGCAGAGTTGTTACTCTTTTCTACAGGTACCACAGGATGCCCTCCCTTATTCTGCTTCATGTAACTGGTACTAGAATGATCATTTCCTGATAAATGAAGGCACTTAATCAGTCCTCTTCCCCTTGGAAGAAGGACTTTTTGGGGATATTGTTATATCATTTAAAATAATATTTTGGAATTTAAGTTTACATTGCTTTATTTTTCACTTGAGGTGACTGTATATAAATATTTTCCTCTATTTTATCATTGCTGATAAAGTAAGCCTACGGTATACAGACAAATAATTTGCCTTTGATGTATTGAAACTGTGAGATATAAAGTAGACTTCTCTCTTGTGTCCATGTTCCTGACTATAACTCTGTTCCTCTGTGTTTTTATAAGTTGGAATAAATGTTGCTTACGGGCAACAGAGAGCCTGCAAGCTTCCCAATAATTTTTATGTAATTGAAATAAAGCAACCCTAGTGAAGGATCTCACATATGTATAATGATATATGTATATGTACAAACTTTAGAAAGAAATAAATCAAATGTATTTCATCTTCTGCAGTCGAGTGGGGTTTTTTATTAGAGCGCTTACCGTTGCTTCCTATGAGTAATAACAGATAATAAGATGAAGGTGGCTCTACCAGCTCATACAGCAGCCTCTGGCTGTCCTGAGACAGCCCAATTAGCTGGTGCAGCACTTTCTCCAGTGGACCCTTCTGACTTCTGGCAGTCAGCAGTTCCAAGGTGAGCTGAGCTGAAGGGTGCATATCCTGTCTGCCTTACCCAAGCAACACTTCCACACCTCTGCAAGGGGTGGCTAGCCCTTCAGGCTGTTACAGGGTGTGGAGCCTGCGGAGTTACCACCCTTTAGCTGAGAAGAGCAGCCAAGAAGAGAATTTACTGATTAAAAATGAGTTTTCCAACACAGGGGTTGGAGGAGGAATGCTGCAGGAAACAGCTGTTCAGAAATGATTGGGAGTTGACCTTTACATTTTTATGACGTAGTTTGTTCAAGGGCACTGTCAAGGTTGGAGACTGCACTTGGCCTGGTGGATGGGAAGCAAGGACCCTGTGAGAGGCAGAAAAGTTGGGCACCAGAGAAAAATAAGGTGAGCAGAGAAAGAGGTGGGAGTGGGCAAGAAACAACAGCTACCTAAAGTGAGAGGGAGTGGGCTGTAAAACACACACAAAGAGCCTTGTGCTTGCAGATCTTAGGTTGGACATGGTTCATCCTCAAAAGATAGGACAATGTGTGGAGGATAACAGGGGAAATGAAGAGGACGTGTCCAGTAACAGGTGGGGCATGGAGAAGCTTTACAACAGGGCTGGGACATTATATTTGTAGCCAACAGTAGGGAAGACGTGGTTTTTATTACTGAGGTCTCTGAATGACTGTCCTGAGATGAGTGTTTCTTTGTATTTTTTCATCCTAGGGACTCAACATGTTGCCTTTAGATGAATGGCAGGACCTCCAGTGCCTGAAATAGCTGTGCATTTTTTTTTCCACACTATGCCATGGGATGTCAGATTTTTCTATCACTGTTCCATCCCAGTTACTTCAAAGCACTTGGGGGGGGGGGTTTGTTTCCCATGCGTGCTCCTGGATTAGTATGTCTTTTATGGAAAGACTAAACAAAGTGGTGGTGAGGATGGGTGGGAGTGTTTTACAATATTCTAATATAGTATTAAATGCCTTGTCTGAGCCCAAATGAATGTTTTAACCGTGTCTGTATGTTAATGTCAGTGATGCTCAACATGTCTTTTCCTAATTCGTCTTCCCAGCTGACAAAGCCAGTGCTGAGCATTTTCTGGTGATCCCGCTCTGCCTAGAATCATTAATTGTGTCACGTTGCTGGCAATGCGCTGAAGTAGAACAAAATGACAGAACAGGTGCAAAATGAAAGACAGGTGCATTTATATTTTTTCCCATGTCCGTTTTCAGCTCAAGTTTACAAGTACGGAATAAGATTATCGAGGGAGCCTGAAAGGGCTAGCTTGTGCATGCAGGTGAAACTGCCACCAACCACGGCAGCTGCACGTCTGTCTGACTCTCTGTAAATAATGTAACATGTGAGTGTGGCTTAGCCCAAAAGGAAAGCATGGCTTGGTCTGAAATTGTTGTGGTTATCTTCAGGTTAGGAGCGGGAAGAAAATCCCTATGCAGCAGAGCACTGATGTACTGCAGTGGCCTCCTGAACAGCAAAGAAAGGGCAAAAATACCCAGTAGCTTTCAAGATGGAGCTTGAAGGAGGATGCTAATGACTATGACCCAGGTTATTGTTTGTCAGACCATTGCATGTTCCAGCTCATTCTTTCCATGTTTGCTGCTAAATTGACATTTCTCAAAGCAAACGGTGCCAGGCACCGTTTCTCTCCCAGGAAAAGGGCTGTCTTAGAAAACACAAACTACTGCACAGTAGGGACCCACCGTGTCAGGTCTGCTCTCATGATCATGTTCATTTTAGGGCATCTCTTCTGGTCCCATTCCACAGCTAGTTTTTGGGTGGGTCAGGTACATAGATGATGAAGGTCTTTGTTTTGCTGGTCTGCTCTTGACAGCAAGATGCAAAGACAAGGAGCTTAACTGGGATGAGGCGGAGGAATCAAGGCTGAGCAGACTGATTTGCTTCAGACAATGTGTAAGGTAATGTGCTGCTATTATGAACTGGAAGTCTGTGGGGAGGTTTTGGCCCCCTGTACTTGGGCAAGGTGCATCAATAGTACTGTGTGAGTCTGAGATTGTGCCCCAGTAATAACTTGGAAAACATCAGACTTCTGTACAGATGTTGCTGAACTGGGCCAGCAAAGAAAAAGCAATGAGGGACACATCATGTCTTAGGGAGGAGCTTGGGCAGAGAAAGAGATACAAGAGTGGCAAAAAGGTTGTTTCAGAAATAGAAACAATGACGAATAAGGTAGAAAATTAGGTAAGAACAAAGGCTATGAGAACCTTCTGCAAAGAGGAGTGCAACGCCTGCAGATGACGATGATGCTGACTCGCAAACCCGAGCTGGCGGGACTCTCAGTCAGGCTTTCCATCAGGTCTGTGTCTGAAAAACACTGCGTGAGGGGGTGGGCTGCAGAAGGATAGATTTCCACCCTGGAGATGGGTCATGTAGGGAGTGAAAGGTGGTAGATGTGAAAGTGAATAGTAGATGTGTGTGATTCATAAGATTTTAGAGTGTTAAATTAACAGCTTTTTAATTGTGTGTAATAGGGCGGAAAATATTATGATTGCAGATTAGCAATAGTGGTGTGTTTATTTGATAACCAGTATATTGATTCTTAACGCATTGACCAGTTTCTTAGTAATGTGTTGCTTAATCACCAAACACTGTAGTTTCCTGAATCAGCCAAATTCTGCTCTTGCAATCCAAATGGAGGGAGCTGCTTCCTGAAATAACAGTTACATGGGGAGAAAGGCTCCAAGACAGCTCCTCTCTTCAGCCACGATGAGTTTAATGAGTTACATAAGTTTAATGAAAACTGCAAGGATGTTTGTAAGTATATGTGAAAACATTTGAATTACACGGGAGCTCTGCCAATGACCACAAGCCACAGGGATGAGTCCTGAGAATGCAAAACCAACCACAAAAAAGGACACACTGGGAAAACAAGGTCCCTGAAATAAAATCTCAGGGACAGATGTTCGAGGTGCACTAGCATCACGTTTTCTCGAAGAATAAACAGTACTTGTCAGCATGTGTGAAGCCGCTGGTAGGCCTTTAGCTATGTGGTCTGGAAGTGTAGAAGAAATGTACTGTACAGGTGTAGAGAATGCAAACATACTTGATCAGACCAGTCCAGGCATCATGCCAAGAAGCAAGGGTTAAACCAAGAACATGGGAGAGTGTGTTGAGCAAGAATCTGGGACAGAATGATATGCACAGACCTGGGAATGAACTGGAACTTGGAGGAGAGTGTTGAACTGTGGCCTGGGAAAAGCATCTGGCTTTGTGATATTTAGGGACCCGAGTCAAGTGACCACTGGGGGAAGGAGCGGAGCCTCCCTTCAGAGGAAGGTATTTCAGCAGCAATGTGTGTAATAAAGCTGATTCCGTGCTTGCCCCTGCCAGAGTCCGTGTCTCCCATGCGCCACATACAGGTGGCTAGAATACTGCAGAAAAAAAGCAGAATATAGCACCAGGGACTGAAAACTGGAAAAGAAGATGGCAAGGAGGGCTTGCCCAAGGTACTGTGAAAGCTGGAGGCAAGAAGGAAACTGAACAAGACTGTAAAGAAAAAACATGGGAGGCAACTGACCAGTACACTGATTCAGTTATCATTTAAAAAAGACCACAAATAAGGAAGGATCAGCCACCTGTGAAGGTTGCTTAACGCCTCCCTTTGTCCAAGTGCTATTTTGGTGAACAGTTCTCATTCCCCCACTGTTTGAAGAGGCACTTTGAACACCATCAGGGCTGCCATGGGGTCAAGAGAGTGTGCTGTGTGCTGGCCTTCAGGGAAAACTGCTTAGAGTTAGCCAGGATAAATACTCCTTCCTGTCCTCTGTAGCTTGGAAGGCAGCATCATCCCTGGGCCTCTGCTCTGTCTGCTGCGTGGGAAGTGGCTTTGCCAGAAAGGGCAGAAAAAAACCCAACCAAAACCACATTTTCCCCTCACCACTATGCAGAGATTGTTCAAAACCTGTGGGTTTGGATGGGTAATTGTTTTCTTTCTGCCCAAGAAAATTTCAGTGTTCAGCCACAAATGGTCTTTTTGTTCTGCCTTATCCTTTGATGCTGAGCTCAGAAATATGTAGCAGAGATGTTCTGTCACCTCTTTGGGAAAGTGAATATTTTCAGTCAACTTCAGCAACCTCCTCCTCTCTGCCCAGGTATCCCATGTAAAAATCACACTTTCTCTTTCCAGGGTAATTCTAACCAGGGCTGGTTAGCCAAAACATGTCTCTGGACACTTGTTTTGTGTGTAAAGCCTTCAGCATAGACATTGTGCCCTGTCATCTGAGAAGGGGTTTGGATCATGGTGATGATGGAGATACTGCTGTGAGGGTGGGTGTGGAGCATGCTCCTGTCAAGCCAGAAGTGCGTATGTGATACCAGCTCTTGGTGCATGCTGCTTCCTTGGCTCTCTCCTCTCTGGGGCCAAACTCTGCTGGGCACCCTCTAAGTCCAAGTACTGACATTGGGTGGATGGAGCCAGGGCCATTGCCAGCACAATTACCAGAGCAATAAAGACACCAATTACTGCACCCTTGGCTGCCCCCAGACAGTTCCTCTGTCAGGAACTTGCAGTGGTACTGTGCCTGAGGTGGGAATACTCTCTGTGACTGAGCTCAAATGTCCTGCTGGGACAGCTTTGTGGGGGCCTTGCAGCCAGCCAATGATAGCAAGCATGGTGTAAAACCTGAGTCTCTATTACCACAGCCATACCCATGCTGCGTTTCTCAGGCAACTGAGGTGTGGGCAGCAGTTAGAAGTTGTAATTGTTTTTAGGGGGAAAAAAAAGCCCAGATACACAAGCACACACACACAAAAACTCCCCAAAACAACAACAACAAAAGCCAACAACAACAAAAAAGCCCAATGAAAAAAATAAGTGCTCTTTCTGTTTAGCTGCAATTTATGACTGCACTTTAGACAAATTGTCAGAATCCACATTCCTGTTGGCAGGGAGCCAAGCTCCCCAGCACGCTGATTAAACTGTGTGTGGGCAAAATGTAGGCAGATGATGGGGAACCGGTATGTTGAAACCTTGGAGGGCTTTGTTTTCCTTTGCTGCTGCTTTCTTTTTCTCTCCAGAGTCCTTGCAGGCTAGTTTTCTGACCATCCCTTGTTGGATGACTGTAACAGGTTGCCCAGAGACATAGTGGAGGCCCCATCCCTGGAGATATTCAAGGTCAAGCTTGATGGAGCTCTGAATGACCTGATCTTGTGCAAATGTCCTGCTTACTGCAAGGGGGCTGAACTAGATGACCTCCAAAGGTCCCTTCCAACATTACACATTCCCTGAGTCTATGATCTACTTCCAGGCATGAACCTTCAACTTTGGGCGCTGAGAACTGTGAAGCCACAGCGGCAGCTGCTCACAGTACATAACCCTGCAGGTGAGAAGGTAACCCTCTGAGTGCAGTGAAGGTACTGTAGAGAACGAAAACTTTGGGCTACAGCAGTATAAGGGGAGTTTTTGCAGACGGGTGGGAATCTCTCTGGCAAAGGTGTACACCTAAATCTTGCAGCCATAGTGTTTCTGGTGACTCGTGTGCGAAGACTGGGGACCATGGCATCATTCCCAGGATATGTGTCCACCTCTCATGGTGGGCACCCTTTGTTTATATTGACTTGCTTGTTCACTAACTCTTCATTTGGTCTGTCATCACTTCTCTTAAGGGTTTTCAGCTCACAGACAGGAAGGTAACCTTTGGAAACACAACATGGAGACACTTTTCAGGAGCAGCCATTAGGCTGAGCTCCACAATGACTCAAGGTCGCTCCACTTCCATGTGGGAGCTGATGCCACCACAAAGGGCTTGTCTGTATAGCTATACCTGACGTGAGGCGACTCGGCTTTGAAACGGGTGTGCTGCACTGCACTGAACCCTGTGTGGGTGTCCTAGTTCAGAGGCACAGTGGCCTCCATGCAGCTCAGCTTCTGGAGCTCGACAAGCTAAATCCCTTTTTAACATCTGAACGTGCAAGCCGAATCCCCTTTTTTATTCCCACAACAACTTGATTCGCGTCTTTCGTTAATTCCTCTTGAACTTTCTAAGAGATCTGGCACAAACAAGTCCCTAGAGGTATTTTGCAGCCCTCTGGGCTCTTGCTGTGCTTGTGATTCATCAGTGTCTTGATGATTAGCTCAGTGTGCAGCCTGACTGACAGGCCCTCCTTGCCAAGTGTTGGGAGCTGCAGAAGTCACGCAGGGGCTCGCATGTGCCGACGACCATGATGTCCTACCACTCAGCCTCTAGTGATTACTAGGAAGGAGCCATTTCTTCAGGTGGGTGCTACCTGGAAGCTGAGGTGCTGTCTCCAGCACATCCCCTCTGTGATCTGCCTCTGTGTATAGGGGCCAGGAAGGTTTCACCCTCAGCTTCCCCAGGAACAGACTAAGGGCAGAGCTGCGTGCGTGCACGCCAATTCTGCCCATACTATTTAAACTGCAAACTCTCCAGGGCAGGGGCTTCACCCATGTGCTTTCAGTAGTGATAAACACTAATCCTTACAGTTAGCATGCTGCTTGGCTTTCAGAGACTGGTTTGACTTTAATGGAGGTCATAAATGACCTGGCACAATGTTCTATGAGTCCTGGGGACAGTTTAACTTGTTTGAACGTGTATTTGGCTTTGAGTCACAGATATGATCAATCAAAGGAGCAGTCTTTTCCCTCTGACTCACCAAGACTGATTCCTTGAATTTGAGGGGTTTAAATACCCACTTGATTCAAGCATTGAAGGAGTTTGACTTGACAAATTCTGGATGCTGAGGCTATCGTGGAGGCAACTGACCTCAGCTCTGGTGAGGTCAAGGGAAGATCACTCGGATGCTCAAGGCAGAGGACATCTACTGGCTTTCATCAACTGAGAACTGAGCTTTGTGGACAACAAACTGTAGATTCACAGGAAGGGGCAATATATCCAAAATGTCCCCTGTAAACTTGTTCTGATCCATCTCTCATCTAATTTGCTTTAAAAAAGTACAGAAAACCAAATCCACCCACATGTAATGGGATTTTCAGGTTTGTCATTCCACTCCTGGGAACCCTGGTTTTGCCAAAGGATACTAAAATGGGAAAGGAGGAAAAAAAATCCCATGCCCCTCCTTGTCCATTCAGATGCCTCCTGCTGAAGTACAATTTTTATTCTACATTTCCTTGGCAGGTTATGCCTTGAGGCCTGCTGGGTTTCTGCAGCCCTTGCACTGTGTCAGCATGAATGGTGAAATGGCCTGGCACAATTCACTATTCCTCTTTTGGCTGGGATGGGCGTGAGAAAGCACCAAACTCTCTGGGCTGCTGGTATTACTTGTAGCATTGTGTTGTTGGAGTACATCATCCCCAGGTGCTCCTATGGTTGTGCTAACTGACCACGTCATATTTGCACCCCCTCGCCATGATGTTTCTTGTCTTCCAGGTGGAAAATGAAGCACAAAAATTCTAGAGTAACTCAGTCACCTGGGAATCTGTCAGCAGATGTGGAAGGTGAATTCCCCTCTCCCAGAAACCACAGTGTATTGCCTTGTGCCATGCTCCTTTTATAGCTGCTGTGAGTACACTGACAGCTTCACCTCCTTTATGAAGATCATCCCTTCTTGGTTCTTACCCTTTATTCTTGTTCTCAGCTTGCTTAGTTCTGGATTTCTGTTAAAGACAATGTCGCAACTGCCTGGATCTCCTTTAACCAACACCTCTGGCATAGGTGCTGTGGTCTCAGCTCAGTGCAGATCACCCATTTCAGACCAGGCAGTAGAACTGGACAGATGTATCTGTGGTCACTGGTGCTACAGTCCTCACCTGAGTCCGGAGTACTGCTATGCCAAGCAATGCACAAGCCTCCCACACATCCAGACTGGCTTTGACCCAAAGGTTTATACCCAAGCTGAAATTCAGAGGCTTTTAAATACTGATAGGGTCAGGACAAACTGGCTGGCTGCAGAGCATAAAGATTAGCAGACAAAACAGGAAAGACAGCCAAACAAAGGCAACAAAACAGACATATTGTGGGTATTCGGCCATGGTCAGATCATTGCTAACACTGTCTGTTCTTAGAGATGTTAAGTACAACAGACAGAAACAGGGGCTGCTTGGACCCAAAGGTGGAGGTTAGCTGTGCCCTGGCACTGGCTTCCATAATGGCAGGTGAGGGAAGGAAAGCACAACTTCAAACAAATCTAAACACTAGCCCCTGTTTTCCTGCTAAAGCACAGCATAAATTATACAGCACTGGCCAAGTCTCCTTATTAATTTCACTCTGTAAGCAATCGTAAAACATTTAGTTTTAATATGAAATATTCAAATTATTCTGGGTTGTTTTTTGTTTATTATTTATGTATAATTTAAAGAATTTGCTAACACCGAAATTATTGACCCTGGATATGTCAGATTACAACACAGCTGAGGAGGAGGGACAAGGATAGTGAAAAAAAGAAGGATTTACCAAGCTATAACAAAGTATTTTTAGTGCAAGATTTTTCCTTGGGGTAATGAAAACAAGAAATAGCTTCCAATTTTAAGGCTAGAAATGACCTTGTTGATAATGTGCTAGAGCCAGAGCTACTCAGCCTGCAAAGCCCTGGATGGGGTTGTTATTACTGGCATGAAACTGTTGCCACACCAGATGAGTTGGCCTGACTTCACTGAGTGCTTTAGCGCAGTGAGTTCCAGCTTTTGCAAAAGGTGCTCCAGAAAACATTGCCCTGTGGTTCCCACTCACTTGATCTGAGGTCTTAAAGGGATCCATCTTGTGCCTAGGTAAACTGCTTTTCACTTGGGGAAACAGTGCCATGCTTGCTATGATGGTGTATCCCCAACATGTGCTGTGTAGCCATAAGGTATTTGTAGCATCATGAAAAACAAGTGAGTTGTTCCGATCTCTGCTGGTGCTATACACTTACTGGCTTTCTATGTGTGTTCCTAGACTTGCCTCCCTTGAAAGGGGAGGATGATGAGGTGGGTGTGCAGAGGGAGAGCTGTCAAGGTGAAAGCCCTCCTTGCTTCATCGTGGAGCCAAGCTATGTCTGAAACCCACCAACTTTTCCTGGTCAGATTTCCTCTCTGACTCTTTCCAAAAAAACACTGCCCCCAGCTCTGTCCATGCATGCCCCCATGAACATCCAGGTCCTGTGAGTTTCTGTTGCCCCACAGCATGCCAGTGTGTAGGAGTCTACTCCAAAACCTCAAGCTGCAACAGGGTGCAGCACTCCTAACCATCTGCCTTCTGGCCTTCCTGGCTGCCTGGACTCTCCCCACCAGTGCACAGCAACAATGCTCTCTTGCCAAGATGTCTGCTCCTATCTGAGCCCAGATGCATCACAGGCAGCATCTGCCTATGCTCTGCTGATGCTGCTGGAGGTCTCCGAGGGGTGACAGCATCAGTGAGCAATGCCCCCCAGAGACAGGGGACAACCCATGTCCTATTGGGGTGGCCACACAGGCCTATTTGGCACGGCAGGGATGAAAGATCGGTGGCTGTGGCCATGGATGCCCTTGGTGAGGGAGAAGAAAGAGCAGAAGCCTCACAGACATGCCAGAGCAGAGCTCAAAATGTGCTGCCAGAATGCAAAAACCTCTGTCACAGCACAAGGGATAGTAGTGCTCTGGGAGAGCAGCAAGGGAAATCTGCCACAGAGGGCTTGAAAGACAAGATGGGGTGAAAGGGCTGAGGAGATGTGCTGAAACCTGGCTCTGTAAAGAAATCTGGCTTAGAGATGCCTGGCAAGTTCTCCTAGGTATCAGCCTCCCCCAAGGGAGGCTCACAAAGAGTGCTGGGGCAAGAGCAACCAAGGGATGAATGGGAGAAGCATGGGCATCTCTGTCCCTTGCCCCAAGCCTTAGCCTTGAGGTCTTTTGCTGGTGTCAGTGTCAGTAAATCCTGAAACACTGCTCAGAGCCCTGAAATGGATCCTGCATTGCTTCAGGCTTCCTGCCTGCCTGTGATATGCTGCAGGGTGGTGATGGGGTTGGCAAGATAAGAGAGGGGGCAGAACTTGCTTGATGGAGCTTGATGTTCTTCTTTGGCCAAAAAAAGTTGCTGCTATGATTATTCACCCTTTCCAAGGCTATTAGTGGGCTGTGGGCGTATAGGGTTTTAAGAAAAGTGTTATCCATTTAAAAGCCAGATAAAAAAATCAGCAACCAACTATGTTTCTGAATAGAAATATGAATTTATGGAGAGCCAAACATCTATTTATTATTACTGAGAAGCCAAGTCCTTTCTGAAAAACCTGGCTTTTTGTTGCTTCTTGTAGTTTTGAATCTGATGCAGTTGCAGGTGGGGACAGTTCAGTGATGGGAGCTTTCACATGGATTAGTAGCACAATAGGCACAGGAGCAGAGGGAACATTTTGTGCATTGCATCACAGCAGCTAAGAAAGGCATATGTGAAATATCACCCTCCCATCAGCCACGCAGGCATACATCTGAATTCTTTCTTCCCCAACTGGCTCCTGCTTCAGGGGGCTATGAGGAATGGAGTGCCGTGTCGGGAATGCAATCGCTGATTGCACAGGAAAGGGCAGTCCTTGGTGAAGTGGTTATCAATTCAAGCCTTGTGCCAGCTCCAGAAGAGCCAGGACTTAACATTCTTCCTGAGCAAAGGGAAAGGAAGGATGGAGTGGGGCAAACCACTGTGCATTTTAAACAGCTTTGATTCCGAGTTGGAGCTTTATGTTAAATACCATGATTCATCTCTATTTATTTTGTTAAGCAGTGAGCAAGCAGAAAGTCTAGCAGCTGAAATGATGTGCCTGAAAGACTCCTGGCAGGCAATCCATCAAACAAGTATTGATTAGTACTGCCACAGGAGCCATTTTGCACAGTAAGACCTTTATTCTTTGACAAATGCTCACTTAGATGTAAATTAGCTGAAGGTGTCCTTCTCTCATACTGTACAGCTGAACTGGGAATGAAGGTTTGCTATCTTAAGAGCACAAGTGTTGAAAGCATTGCAAGAGCCACGAGGAAAGAAAGAAAATGGTTAAGATTCCAGGGCTCCAGGAGGTGTTTTTTTCCTTAAAAAAAAAAAAAAGCCAAAAACAAAACCAAAAACAAAACTCCCAGAGGGTCCCCCCTCAGGCTGAAATGGCCAGAGGCTTGCTGGTAAGGGTGCCTAGCCTCACGCACCTCCTGTGGAGCATAATGTAAAGGAAATCAAAGGCAAGAAAGGTATAATGGAGGTGCTGTTGTACCATGTATACTTGCATTAGTTCACTGCATTGCCCCAGTAGCATGTGTGTCATTACAATGGATGATACAAGCTTTTCTCTCCCAGGAGCAATCGGAAGATGCTGCCCTTGATGCCTTCCACCAAATGGTTAATCCTTAAATTTACTAATCTTTCTAAACTCAGTGTAAACATCTGTCTTCAATTTCCAGCTATTGGTTCCCACTGTACCTTTCCCTGCTTCATTAAACAGCCTTTCAGGATCCAGAATTTTCTCTCCCACAGAGGTACTTTTGCAGTGCAATCATGCCTATTTAAGTTACTTCTTGAAGAGCTAACCAGATTGAGCTCTCTGCTTCTGCTCTGATCCTAGCTTCAAATGCCCACTCTAATTTTGTCAGTGCCCCTACCCATCGCACTTGCAAGTGCCATGGCATGACAGCGTGCTCAGACATAACATTGCACTTTTGGTTTCCTTCATACTGGGTGCAGAAACAATCACAGCTCTTATCCTGTACCTTGCCTCTTTGCAGAGGCACTGCTTGTAATACCTGGAGCTCATAGCCAGGTCAGAGCATTGCATGTTTTCTGGGCTCTGCGATGGTCTCCAGTTGAATTTGCTAAGGATGGATGACCAGGAAGGGCTCTAACCTCTCTGAGCTTCTTTCTGCCCTTTGCTGAAGATAGGTAGTGATGTTATCACTGCTGTCATCATGTTGAACTAATTGTTTGCTGTTTTCCCCAAAGATCTGAGATAGCTGCTCTCATTCTTGCATCATAACTGAAACCTTCTCCCAAACTCATGAAAAAATACACGGAGGTGAAACAATCAGTATGAGCCCATATGTGGCTGTTTGTAAAGGCTGGATGAGATCTCTACATGCACAATTTTCAGTCTCTCTGTGGATGACTTACCCGTGATAGCTTGCACCTAGTGTCATCTCCCTTCTAGGATTAATTAGGTGTTGCCAGAACAACAGCAAGTTCCTGGACTGTGTAGAACTGCAGACAATTGCTGTGCTCAGCTTGTCAATAGCTCAACATGCCCATAAACATCAACCCAACAAGGTCGTGTATTGGAAAGCCTCATGGGTGAACAGGAGTTTGTGGGCTGTTGAGTACAACAGCTGAGCAGAGGTAATATCTGGGAAATGTCCTGGGTTTTCATCCTCATAATGCAATAATGAAGCAGATAGATAGCGCTTAGTTCATGTCTAAAATTCTGACACTGTGTGCCCTGGGGACAGGTGTGTGGCCTGGATGGTGACTCTGGGTGGAGGGCTCTGCTGCACCTTAGATGAGCAACAGCCCTGCTAGGTTGCCAGGTGGGCAGTGAAAAGGGAAGGGTGTGTGTGTCTTTCTGTTCCGTCTGCCCTTGCATCTAGGCAGTACTTTTGGCTCTTTCTTAGATGTCATGCTGACTCCATTGCCTGTGGAGGTCTTGGTCTGAGGCTCCTCTGGTAATGTACTCCCTCTGCTCTCATCCTGGCAACGTGCAAGCAGCATATCGCCATATGATATGTATATAGTTTAGGTTTAGGTGACTGAAGACTTTATGGTAGTTCGATGCCCAGTCCATCTCTTGGAGAAGTGTTACTGGGCCTGAAATAAAGCAGTACATCCATGCTTCATCTAAGCAAGAAGGTTCAGCTCACACCACCAACATGCCTAATGATAAAATGACTAAGCTATGAAATACACATCCTATTATGTCCTGGAGTGTTACATGATGCATGAAATAATGGGGCAGAGAAGGAAAGTGAACCAGCCTCTTTCAAACCGCTGCCTAAACCCACTTTGTGTCTTGGAGAAGACATTGTATTACAATGGTTTTGCTACGCTGATTCTGAATGACTTTAACTCCTTTGCCTTCAAAGCAGTTTTAGCCCTGGCCAAAGCTAAAACTGTTTCAGAGCCTGTGCCTAAATGCATTTTGAACTGAGACTGGTGTGAAATATAACAAACTTAGAAAAGCTGTGACTTGTACTCTTTCAGATTTTATTTATTTCAGGCTTCTGTTTGGGGTTTTTTGTTGTTTCATTTTTGGGTTTGTTGTTTTTTTCTTTTTCTTTGGAACTAATTATTTCAGAACAGGTGGCAGGGGAGAGGTTGAATGCATCTGTAGAGATGTGTTCAATCTCAGCCATTTAAACAGCAATTAGTTGTAATCTCTTCTAATTTATTAACTTGTGCAGGGTCTGGTATCACAAAATATTAATAAGAGCTGGACAGGGAATTCAACAGCAACAAACTATCTTTATGCATTTAATTGAGTGTTCAGCTTATTAAATTATAGTGATAGTCCAATTTGAAGATGCTCCACTGTGTAAACTATTGTGACCTCACCTATTTTACTCCATGATTATAGTCACTGGGGACTTTCAGTACTTCTCCATTACTCTTGGGGATTGTTTTTACTTCACAGCTCAGGTACTGATTTCTCTTAGTAGGGGCAGGTAGGAAAACCATGGAGAAGCACAGGGTAGGATCCAGCTGAGGCCCTGGAGAACAGGACTTGTAACTATGGACCATTTTGCAGGAAAGGGGGCAGAAGGGACACCTGTAATCAGACATACACACGGGCTGCAAGGACTGACAGCAGCTGGTAGGATCTCAAGCACCATGTGCCTCTTTGCTTTGCTTCCATGGTACTACTACCTCAACACCACTACTCAGCACCTTTCTTTGCTGTACACATTTCTGGACTCCCTTCTTGCAACACCCCAGGTTTTTTTTCTGGCTACATACGGATCCCAGGTGTAGCAGGGCTGGTTCTTCTACATGGCTGTCTAAACCGCAACAGGAATTATTTTCCAAGGACCTAGCAGCACCCTTACTGATTTTTCTAGCTGCATAATTGACCAGCTCACAAAAATGGGGCAAAGAGGGCATGGGGAGGGGAGCCAACACAAAAGATACATGATCATATATTTGACCATCAGTGCCATGCATGCTGTGAGGTCTCAGTGCTCACCATATGGAAAACTTTTAAGAAGCAAGATCCCACACCTGGTGGTGGTAGTACACCATTGTTGGCTGCCACCTTAGTCAAGAGGTTTTAGACATCTCTGACAATCCTGCTGTTTACAGGGACAGAAGGGATGGGACCTGGAGGGGCTGGAAGTATGGTGGCCACCTGAAAGGCTCCTTTGGAGTAAGGAACTCCAGTGTGTGGTGGTTGCTGCTGCTGAGCCTCTGACTGAGAGTGGCAAACACAGGCATGTCCTCTTGGGATGTGGCAAGCACTGCTCTGCTCTGCGTTCACCTCTGCAACAACCTGGTCAAAACCCTGGGATTGCTGCAGCCCCTTTCCCTGTCTGTCTCCAGCTACCTCGGGTGTCTACAAGCTGCATGGCACTGTGTGACTGACTTTGAGCCTGGGGCAGAGACAGGGGGCAGGGTCAGTCAGCACAAGTACCCCTTCTTCTAATTCACTCATTTAAAGGCCCTGCTCTGTGATGACACTGAATGAAGGAGAGAGAGCAGCATCTCCTGGGAGAAGGGAAACAGGAAAGGACAAAGATCACTTTCTAGACCGGACACTCATTTTCTTGTATTAAAATCCAGATCAGTATCTGCATGCTTTCATCCAGTCACGAAGTGCGAGGCAGGAATGCAGGAACCTGCTCAGACCCATGGCACACTGAGCCACATGTTGTGTGTGACTCCAGCGGCAATGGGGAGCAAGTGCTGCAGAGGAAGGCATAAGAATCTTCCAGTGGTTTCTGGATACACTGGAGATTCCTGGAGTCTGCAAGTCAGTCCCTTGGCTGCTTTATGCTTCTGCTGCCACTGTGCTCCTTCTCTTCTGCAGCACTTGCCCAGAGAGGCCCAGGAGCACAGTGGAGGCAGTAAACTTGATCTCATTTAGCTCATACAGCACGTGTGACTGCTCAGGCCTTCGGTAGGACCCACTCTGGTCCTATGCACATATTCTTTATGTCCTTGCTACAACTCCACTACCCTTGCCCTGGGACATGATGGAGGACAGGAAAGGAGACCTTGGCAAAACCAAGGGGAAAGCTCTTTTCCAGTGCAGCCAGTGACACAGGGCTTGTTCTGGGGTAGGTGCCTGGGCTGGTGCTTGTAAGCATAGAGGCTGAAAAAATGGCCACAGCTACCATTTACAGGGTCAGGAACAGGCAGGCTGGCAGCTGCTGAAGGAAAAGCCGGGGGTCTGTCCTCGCAGGGCTTTTGCTGCAATGTCATACCCTGCCAGGGAAAATAGCTGACCTCCTCTGGCTTGGCTCCTGGCAGTGGTCTCCCCAGGTTTTGCTTCCCCTTCTCCTAGGAAACCAGAATCCTCTTTACAGCAGGAGGAGGCTTTGCAGATGCATGCTGTGGCACCCTACATCCCTCTCACAACTTCAGAGGGAGCAGGGCTGGGAAAAAATCAACACCCTGTAAATGCTCTCCACTGACACACTAATTCTTGTGTAAGTGCTTACCTCAGAGCACTTGGCCTCTGGGATGGGGGAACCCACACAAACAGTGGTAGTCACCTCAAGAATATCCTGCTCTAAGAACTTCCTTAATTTAGTTACAGGCTTTGTTGTTTCTCTTTGTGTGTTTTAAGCCCGTTATTTGCAAATGGATCCTCATCCATATGTTATTATGAGAATGGAATTACCCAGCTGCCCATCCACAAATCTACTTAGTATTTGAAGCATAGTCTTGAATTTCCATTTATGACATCTCTTTCTGAAATAATGTGCTGATCCTTCAGTCCCTGAAGCTGCATGAGATTCTTTACTTCCTTGGAGGCTTTTCTTACACCCAGGTTGTACTCACCCATAAATGTTTCTTGGCAAGGGTGTAGTTTCACCTAATTGCTGCATGTTCACCTTCTGGGGAAGTTCAGGGGCTCCTCTGGCATGCAGGCAGCACATCAACACCAGGTCTAGCTGCTGCTTTCCTCGTTATTCATTCTGAAATGGTGAAAGCAAGTGAGTCAACTGCTAAAAATTTCCTACAGAGCTTAACCGAGTAACACTTGCAAGGAGAAAAGCTCCTGTTTCCCTCCACCCCGTTTTCAGCTTGCAAAAGACCATCTGAAAAACAGTGACAGCCCTACCCTTTATGATCTCTCCATCGCACCAACCCACTAGAGTAGTTACATCTTCTATTTCCGTGCCAGTAGGTGGCATTGCTTACTCTCTTAAATGCTTGAAAGCAAAGCAGAACCTTCGGCCTTGCCTTTAGAGGCAACCTGTTGGAGAGGCTCACCATCTTTCCAAATACTGCAAACAGCATCCAAATCCGGTGTCTAAATTTAGGCTGGAAATTAGTCCGGTTTCTAACCACCAGAGAAATGAAACTGTGAAGCACTTCTCTGCTGGAATTACAGGGACAGGGAAACCAGGCGGGTTTATGCTGTAACCCGTGGTTACCTGTGACACTAAAGAACTGCAGTCCACGACCTTGTCAGTTCTACAGTGGTGTGCCAATGCAGTCTGCTCAATGGAGCTGGGCCACTGGCAATTACAGCATCACCTTGTCCTGGGTTGCAAGCATGGTTGCAATCATGTTGTCACTCCATGGTGCAGGCTGCCAAAGATGTGTCTGTGCCATCTCTCTTCCCAATGGATACCCATTTCCTGTTCTGGAAATAAAGCACATGGGACATCATCTCTCTATCATAAAAAGACTGGAGAGTTTTCCAAGTGGATGTTGAAAATTCATGGGCTTGGCTCTGCAAATGCAACTTTGCTGAGAGTCAGCGCTCCAGGAAAAGGAACTTGGCAGGCTAGGACAGCTATGGTGCCACCATTGGAGATGACTGTCTACAGGCTACTGGGAGAGGAGAGGCATATGAGGAGAAGGGCAAGCAGTGCAAAGGTAATGGGAAGTCTAACTGATGCACACACAGACACACCACTGTTGTTCTACATCCATAAAAAAATACACAGACACACATGTGAGTCCAGGGAAAACTGTAGGGTCTCTTCACTCATTGCATGCAATGAGTCTTCTGGAGGATTCTCCCAAACAACACTCATCACCACTGGATTACACTTAGGAGCTGAACATGTATCCTTGGTCCACTCATGAAATGGACACATATGGATACATTAAGTGATATACCCAATATCTCCCTGGACACTTGTCTCTGAAGCAATGGGCTAACCATCATGCCACTCATTCTGGCTCAGGAAAGTGGAGGTCCAAGCACAACTTTTTTATCCAGACATCTCTGTGTTGTCACATCCCAACCTCAACAACACAAGGTATCCTATTGCAGCAGCTAATGTGTTATGCTTTCAGCATGATGATGAGAGTGCGTGATTCACGGAGGATCTCTGCTCTGGGCAGAGGACAGCCTGTACAAAAACACTGGGCAGCTTTCTGAAGGAGAATTAGGTTCAAGTCTTCCCAAGATGACTTCTACCTGGTCTTCCCCAAGATTTCTCCAAGATTTCCCCAAAATCTTGGGGAAAGGTTTATGAGCTGGTCAAAGCTCATTTTTTTAACCTCCCTCAGGTTTATCTGCCTCTTGCTGTGAGGATGACATGCTGCACTTGCCAGTGCTCTAGCCTCAGTACTCAGGATGACTCTGCCTTTCTTTGCATAGCCAGTAGACCACTATTTTCTCAGCTATGCATGGCATCTGGCACAAATATGGGAAACATTTGAGGCATCATGAAATCTGCCCATAGGAAGCACTTGTTTCTATAGTGATCTTCTCCTACCATGTGCTGTCCCTTATCTTCTGATTAGGAAAGTCTTGTTGGAGTTCATGTCCACTCTTTCAGGAGTTGAAATAGTCCTGATGGGCTGGGCCTTACATGGTCTCTCCTGTGCAGCTGGAAGCCTTGATTTACACCACTGAGATGCTGCCCTAGGCCTTGAGTGGAGTAGGAAGGGGGGCACATCTGGTATAGGAGCCTGAGCTATGTAGAAGACATGAGGCCTCAGTACACAGTGACTTTTGGGCCTTTCCCTCTTCACCCATAGCTGAAAGTTCCTATGTTCTACTTGATACTTCAAACTGCTGACCGGAGCTGATGATTTTGGCCCCTAAAGTCCAGCTGGGCGGCAAGAGCAAGGCCTGCAGGATACACTTCCTTATAAGATGACCATGATTAAATACCTTTCAGCTTATATCATAACTTCCTTTGTCCCAGACTGAAGACTTCTGAATGAAGAATATAATTAGCATCAGACGGTGCTCACTGTGAATTAAAAGACTTTCAATTCCATTGTATAATAATTCTATGGAGCCTACCTAGATTACCCTTTCCTGAATTATTTTTAAATTGCAGCAAAGCACTGGAGTCTATTCTTCTTGGAAATAGATGTATGACAACCTGTGGGACGTTCTCCTGGGTGGAGTCATCGATTGTCTTCTCACATAGCGACTTTACCATTTTTGGTTGTGAGCTCTTACAGAAAATTCGAGTGTGCTTCAGGTTCCAAAACACAGGTACCCAGCACCATTTTAGACATTCTGGGTGTCCAACCCTTCCACCCAGAAAAAGCAGATCTGGTACAGAACGTATGAGCCCACAGGGTTCACTGACTATTGTCTGCAAGCTACAGTTTTTGTAGCTGGCCTCTTTGTTATGCAATATTGACTATTTCTTGCTTATTTGCGTGTTAATGGAAAAATAGTGTTTTTCTCTAATGCTGGAGGAGTTACTGGGGAATGAGCCTCTTGGGTTAATAGTCAGCTCATCACCTGCTTGTTCTGTGTCATGCCTAGAGCATTTCGGGCACATTGGACTTGCGTAAGAAGGGGAAAAGAGAACAGGAAGGGCTTCTATGATAGGAAAGCGTGGGTTAAAGTAAACCAATGGATGTACAGCTTGTCCACTTTGATAATACAAAATTGCATACGCCTTTCTTTCACTTCTGCAATTAGGAGCTGACAGCCAAGTACAAGGCAGTCCATACTTAAGCACAGTGATTAATTAATTAATTAATTAATTTGTAAAAGATGCCCCTGCTTCCTCCTCTTCTGCAGTTAGGTAATCCCACTCCTCCACCTGTGGCTTTTATGGTCTTGGCTGCAAATTTCATAGGTCAGGCTGACCTGAATTGGCCTGTTCCTTTGATTGAGAGAGTCTTCCAGAGGCAGCAGCAACATAAAACACATGATCCCTCCTCCTCAGACTTGGCTGGGGATCCATTTTTCTGTTCACAGCCCTGACTTAACTGTGCTCTTCATCTTGCAGGCTCTATCATTGCTGCCATGATATCCCCTTACTGAGACTGAGCTAGTCCTGAAGCAGTCTGCTCAGGTACATGTTGTGGCATTGCTGTGGTAGCCAAGAGCTGAGAATGCCTCAGCTGCCTGAGCATGGGTGGCTGACGAACACGGAGCACCTGGTCCTCTCAGTGGGCCACTCACTCACAGGTGTGCTGCTTCTAGGAGTGTTTCAGGCTCTGTTAGATCGTTGGCTGTTGATTATGATATGGGAATTATTCCTCAGTAACATAAAAATAACTTTTTTAGACTAGGAACTAGTACCAAAATGGATCAGCTGTCCAGAAACTTTTGGGTGATTTTGGATGCTGTCACTGATATGAGTGCAACATGCTACTCTGGAAAAGGAGGGCCATGGTGGAGGAAGTGGGAATGCTAAGCCTCTGAAGGATGACAGTGCTGGAGAGGCATTTCCCTCTGTTGCCGGCATTCAGAGGGAATGAGAAGGCATGTTAGCAAGTGTCAGGATCTTTATTTGTTTCTAAGGGTCTGTAGGGCCAGGAAACCCCCATCAGGAGAGAGGATGTGCCCAGGATATACAGCTCCTTTGTACTGCCCTGGGGGCCTGAAAGCTAAACCAGCCACCCAGGAGCACAAACTGTTCTAACATTGCATGTGTCCCTTAAAGGTTGCCCAACTATTGGATTAGTGTCAATAGGTATCTCTTCATTAACGAGGAGACAGAATAATAAACTGGCCTGAACATGCAGAGTGGCCTCACATTTCCTTGCAGGTCTAGTCAATGAATCCCAGAGCACTTTTCTTCTATTTTTACCCCATCATCAAGCACTGGAGTCAACCTGAGGAGGGATGCTTGTTGTGCTAAGCTGGAACTTGTAGGTGCTACCTGCAACCAGGGTCCTGTTTTCTTGGACTTTGATGCCCCAGGCACATAGTCAAAGAGTTTTTCAACTTCTGTGAGGTCCAGTGTTACTTGAGCACAAAAGCACACACAGAGCTTCTTATCAAAGCACTCTGTGAATGGGTTTGAACTGTTTCAGGGGTTTTCTCCTCCAGTTCCATGGCCATATCAGTTATGGTAAGGAGCTGCCATGGCTGTGTTTGGCAAGGAGCTGTGTGATTCCGGAGCAGTGCAAGAGGGCACAATGAATGTGCCTGTGAATGCTCTTCTTCTTGAAATACCAACTGGCTGAGATACTCAGCTGTGTGGTGCTGTGGACCTCAGCGTGTCTCCTGCAGAGTTTGGCAGATGAAGGACCTAAGAGAGGAAACTGAGGCATAGCATTCAGGCTCTTTTGATGGTGTTTGTGGACCCAGAGTGGTAGAAACTCTTACAAGATCTTTTGTTCACGACAAACATTAGCTGAACTCCACATCCCAGCATTTTGAGTGACTGATGTCTTTCAGATAAAGTTGGAAATTGGTATTGACCCTAACCATTCCTTTCTCCTTCTGGGGATCATGTCATATAGTCCTTTAGCAAGTCTTCAGGACTGCAGAACTGTGTTTTAGATCTTGGCAGTCACAATTTATCAGCTCACCACGAAAAAGGTATTGGCTCATGGGGCACAGCTGTTCCTTCCTGCAGACCTGAAATACCCATGCCTGAGGCCTGCAAAGGATGCATCTGAGAAAAGATATGAGACAAAATTACTCTGGATAGTTTTACAATCTCAATATCGAACATGATATCTGAACTGAAAGTAGGAATGAGGATTACTTGCTTTAAGACAGGTATCGCTTGCTTCAAGTGTCTTTAAAATTTAAACAGCATAAGCTTTAATCTGCAGCGTAATAAGCTGTCCTGTCAATTTGCTGATGGTGAGAATCTGATGGCTAAAAGAGAGCTACAGGTTAAAGGTATTGATCATCCCCATTAGAATAAATTCTTCTGCAGCAAGTGACCTTTCCTGAGGCAAAAGCAGATTAAGAAATATTTCTGAACTTCTTAGCTTGCATTTAATTTCAGCAAATAATGAAGAAAATTTAAAATAGCTCAGGACTAGCAATATGTTTCATAATTTGCGTAATACTGTCTTTTTCCTAACTGTACACTAGGGATGAATGGTAGGAGTTTATGTCCTATTGCATAATTAACCAATTCATGCTGTTCTTTCCTGATTTTTCAAAACAGTTTGGATGCTTCTGTAGGACGATGGTCTTCTGTCTGGAGATTTTTGTTCCTTCTTTTCAATTTCATTGTTTGTGTTACAGACTTACGGAAATACCACAACCCCCCTTATCTTTAACTACCTCTGTCTTGCCAGTAGACCCCCAGAGGCTTCCTCCTTTATCTTTCATATCTAATGATATATTTGTTGGAGCTGCAGATTCTTCTTCCCTTTTTCACTACTTTCCCTGCCCCCACTGCATGTACCAAAAATGTTCTTAGGCTCCTTGCTGAGGGCATGGAAAACCAGTAACAGGTCTTCCGGAACTGTGTGGGTTTTTAACTCTCATGTCTGAAGACCTAGGCTGGAACATATGGGAACACCCATATTTTTCCTGCAGACAGTTTCCTCTGTAATGGCTTCTCTGCTTTTGATACCATCTCCCAATGCTGAGTTCTTCCAGAATAGTTAACGGATTTGGGTGCCCAGTTTAGAAATAAATGGCTGTCAAGTGTTCCTCTAAGAAACTTTGAAATCTCTTGGCCACAGCATGAAATCTGTGTCTTGTCATCCTTTTTCAGACAGCATGCAGTGGGGAGCACTCTCTCCATTGGATCAGGCCTTAAATCTCATTTGTTTTCTTGCTCATTGAATCCTTTATGTCATCCAAGAAAAACAACCGGAACTTTCCTCTGGCTGAATTAGCTGAACATCTCTTAAGAGACTGTGTTTGACTTTCTGGGGGATGAATTGTATTCTTGAGGGATAAGGAACAAAGAAAAAATGTAGAAAGTGACTGCCAGAAGTTGGTTGTAGGGACTTGAGTAGGTGGAAGGATAGCAACAGCATCATCTTTGTCCCAGAGAATTTCTCCAGTTGGCTCTCTTGGGGTTTGTAGGGCTGAACATGTGAGTGGAAAGGGTTGCAATCCTGGCTGTTTGGATGGCACTCTGGGGCTTGGAGGGGCTTACAGTGATGAGTGCTACCCCTTTACCTGGGGGCGAGGGGCAAAACATGAAAGACAAGATACTTACTCTTTTTCTGATTATTTCTCATCAGACCTCACTGCATGCTGGATCTTCATCAACTGAAGTCTTGTGAAGGTGATGTATTTTCAGTTAGGATGCATATAGATGCTTCAGTGTACTAACTCTGTGCATTTCTGTGGAAGGGCTTAAATGCACTCTGGAGGCTGGAAATCCATTACAAGGTTTCACAGGGGAGTTCATTTCTAGCATAACACCCTCTCTCTTTTGAATTTTCGTATGTGGGGACAGATGCAAACAGTCAATAGCACCAAAATGCACAAAGCCAAGTAATGAATGAGGAGTCTTGGAGGGTGTTGAGGACATGCAGCAGCTATATTCAAGGAATAGTTTTATAATGCAGCATTTCCACTTCTTGGTGTGCACATCAACCTTGCATTAAATACCTCTACCCAAAGTTGCACCGACCCCCAGATTCAACACAGAGGGATGGTGTTCGCAGGTTGTAGATAAGCATCTGCTGTGGATGGTGAGCTGTATTTAGCAATCGTTTGGCTGGGCTGCTTGCAAGGCAAGCTCAGATCATGAAATTTTAGCTGTGTGCTCCCTCCTGGGCATTGTGTCAGACAGGAAAGGCCTCTAACTTTTAAAAAGGTCATGGCTGGACTCCCAAGGGACTTAGATTGCCCTTCTCTATCCTTGGGGAAGAGGTTAATTTTCCAGTGGGTGTGGGTGTAGAGAGAGAAAGGATGGTGTAAGGTCTTGGAACAAAACATGAAGCTGAGGTTTGAGCAAGTTTGAGGCCAGAGGGGAGTACGCCTGATTCTCCTTCTGGGTTAGACAGTGATCTATTGAGATGGTTGATCCAAGTGCAAGGTCCATTAAGATCTAGTATGATTTCAGTGGGTTGAAAGAGTTCTCAAGTGAGAACAAGGCAAAAAAGCGATCAACACAAGACAGAGATTTAGAAAAGGGATGCATTCATGCAATGCAGACCAGTATGAGGACAGCTGAAAGAAAGGGCTTGTCACATGAGACCTTATATAGTAGAATAGCACTGCCAGCATCTGCTTCAGCTCTGCAGCTTGCCAGTTTGTTTGGTAGGTTGGATAGCAGTGTGAGAACGAATACCCAAAAACAAACCAAAAAAAAACCAAACCAAAAACCCCCACCCCAAAAACCCTGAATTTACAATTTGTGCAATTTTATTCTCGGTAGAATTTTTAATTTTAGCAAGAATAAGGGTTTTTTTTCATTAAAACACTATCTCCTGGTTTGACCAGAGAAGACCAGAAGTCTTTCCAGCTTGTGCAGCCATAACATACAAAGCTAGTGAAAGGATCCAATTTGGATTCATGCTGGGAGGCCTCCTTTGTGCTATCCAGAGACTGTAAGAATTACTCAGCATGTGAAGTAGCAAATTCCTGCATTAATCTGCAGTATTTTTGCAGAGCTGGTTCTGGTCCTGGATTTACTGGAGCTTCAGGATCTTTTTTCATGACACTTCTCACAAGGGCTGGTATATATGAATTGGTACTCTGAATTTTGGGTTGGATGTTACAGGAGTGCTACAAACAACATGGAACAGTGGATGGACCACTACTGTCTGGATAGCCAAAAATTTTGCATCAAGAACATGTGTTTAAGGGAAGGCTGGTAGATACAACAGTACACATGACTAAAGATGGTCAGCCAGCTGACACAAAAGAATATGCGCCTCCAAACACCACGTACCAGATTCATCAGCTGTTGCACTCTTCACACGTTCCTGGAGGCTATGATTTCCTAGGGGTTCATCTGTGTAATTTTTGCATGCAGTTTTGGGATGCAAGAGTCCTCTTCCTTTTTCCAGTGCCTGGGGCAACACAGCCAATAGAGTTTTGGGAAACTTAGCTTTTGCAACACATGCTGTGACTATCGGATGACAGGTGGTAAGGTAATAATGTATTATTGCTGTCAGTTTCTCGTGCTCTATGCCAGCATCTAACTAGGGTAAAAAGTTTGGGGAAAGGGATTTCTCACTGAGTGTCAGAGAGTGCAGCAGAAGCGGTAACTAGGCACAGATACACACACCAGCATATTTCAGTAGGCCCCCAGTAGGAAAATAATACCGCCCCTGCTCAAGTCAATCAATGCTCCCAGCCTCATGCTTCAACAAGACCAAAATCTACCAACAGATTGAGCTAGGAGGAATAAGCCAGTTCCTTTGCAAGCCCTTTTGGGATAAGCTGCGATTCTTCCCTTAGAGGAGGTACCAGATTTTGTTTCCACACTTGTGGTGGTGTAACCTCCACCCCCCTCCCAGCTCCTTCAGCCACTTGGTACTTTCTCACCCCTTTTCTGGGCCACATGTATAGACAGCAGACCAAAGCATTAAGCCACCCACTTAACATGCCTGGCTCTTGCTTCATTTCGGAGTAGGAATGGCCTAGTACATCTGTACTTGGACCATGACGATCTTGCTCTCTTATTGTTTGGGAACAATAGTGGCCATTGATCACCTCCAGACAGCCCAGTACACCTGTACCTGGTCCGTGGCCCAAAGGGGGAGATGCCAAAAAAGTTCTGAGTCTGTGCATCTGCTGGAAAGGAAGTACCAGAATATTTTATTATGTGAGCTGGGCCAAAGTGGAAAAGTACCTGTCAAAAGTAAAATATCTTAGATCCTACAAATAGCAATTCTAAGGAAGTCCCTTTGAGTCTCTCCTGGATGGTGGCAGGCTGTGACCAGGATGTCCCCTGAGCTGGGACACCTCTTAGGTACAGACTCCACAAGGACTGTCTGCCAATGGAAGGCCAGGGTGCAGCCAGACTCCTCTATCATCTGCTGAGGAATGCCAGTGCTTTGTGAGTATTTAAAGTCGAGGAGGGAAATTTTAACTACAAGCTAGCATCCTTCATCCACCTCCCTACCTGGCCATGTGTTTAAATACACACATTTGCATTCACAAATGTGGGTGACATATATCACTGGGCCCAAACATTTCTGTCTGCACCTGCATGTTTTATCTTTATACATATATATGTGTTTATTAACGTTTATTTAAGATACTTTATAGTAAATCAGCGTGAATCTTGTCATCTTCAAAGCTGCAATTATATCACTGTTTTGATCATAATATATTTTACTGAATTACTTGTAAATCTTTAAATTAGTCAATCATTGGCTGCTGCTAAATTTCAACCTTTGGTTTAACTGAACCTGAATTGACTGAATTGTAATCACATTGAGCACCTTCATCCACAAACACATGTCTAAACCTTTTGTTGCAGAAAGAGGGTCACCTGGCCAGGAAAACCATCTAGTAAAAGGTCTAATTTCACTAAAAGGAAACCTTTGACTTCACTGCTGACTATTGCAGTTACTAGTAGCTGATGAAAGCTAATTTTCTATATCTAGTGTGTTATTGCAGAAGAAAATCACAGAATCATAGGCTGGTTTGGGTTGGAAGGGACTTCAAATATCATCTAGTTCCAACCCCTGTGCCATGCACGGGGACACCCTCCACTACACCGGACTGCTCAAAGCCTCGTCCAACCTGGCCTTGAACACTGCCATCTTTCCAAACACAGCAAATCTGACAATTACACAGATACCAAAACATTAAAAATCATTTGTGATTTTAACGTATTTTCATTTTTTGGAGCCAGATTTTTGAATTTATGCTGCTATTATAAAGCTGGGGAAATTACTTTTTGGGGATGGAAATCTTACATTTTTGACAAAAAAAATTAAAATGCTATGTCTTTTGTTTTTTCTTCAGAAAAAAAAAGAAAATTTGAAAGGGAAAGAAAATGGGAAACTTAGAGGCAGACATTTAAAGTGCACTGGTAAATTTAAGACTAAATATATCATATGCACACAGACCTGCTCTTGCCTCACTTTGTAGGAAAGTCGACAACTGACCACTTGTCCTACTGCAGTGCAAGGCAAATTGGAAAGGCTGCTCCCACACCATTCATTCAGACCATAAATCATATGCCTGTATGCATAGATGTGTATGCACAGGCCTGCCAGTGTGGGCAAGACCAAAAGCAACCGACCCAACGTGTCCTGTCTGCTGCACGGGCCAGCTACCTGGAAGCACAGTGACATTTGCCATCCTGTGTTTCTCTGCACAAGTACAAGTGATCCCCAAGACACAGACCAAGAAGTTTGGCAGCGGGTTACCATTAAGAGATATTTTTCTGTCAGGGTCAGGGAAGCTGGCATTTTTGTGGTATACTTCTCTGGCTAGTACACTTCCAGTAAAAGGAAAGGAAACGTGTCTTACCCTGCCAGCTGGACCAAGTTTATAGCTGCTTAGCACCTCTGAGACCAGTGCTTGCTCAGGGCACGGAGCAGCCGAACTGGTCTTCCTGGATTTTCAGGGGATATTTGTATGGAAAGTACTTGGATGCAGGAGGATATTCAGTGAAACAAAAAGCCTTACATCTGAAATACCTGTGACCAAACACAGCTAGTCATTAAATCAATCGGTGATCAATAACTGCCCATTAAATCAAAAAGTCTCAAATATTCAAATTTGATTTTGAGAGCTGGGTGGTCATTTCCTTTCCTACATTTTAAAAACAACTTGGAAAAGAGGTTCCAAACCAGAAACTTTGAAAAAGCAGTCAAAAAAAAAAAAAAAGTGGCACTATTTTTTAATCTTAGGCAATTTAGTTAATTCAGCATAAAACAGCAAAATGTTGTGATTGAGTCATAAGGTAAGTTTTCAAAGCCAAGAACTATTTAGGTTGAAAATACTTTGCTTAGCTCTACTTCTGCCTCTAAAGAGAAGCCTGCAGCTGTTTCATGGTGAATTATCCATGGAGCACTGACTCCTTCCTTTACCATGCCTAATCAGCCCAAAATTTGCCTTAATCCATTAGCTTTGTTTGCTCTGTTGTCTGTCTCTGCTTTATCTTGGGAAGGAATAAAGGTGACAGCCCAGAACCAAACAGGGCAGCAACTGTCCTCTTCAATTGCTTGCAGAGCAATTCACGGGGTGGTTCTTCCCTCTAATCACCATCCTGCAATGTCCCTAAAACAGGAGGCAAGAATTTTGTTAGGTCTCCCTAGTTAAAGGAAAACTCTTATACAGGAACCGTTGGGTTTTTTTTTTTTTCCATGTCCACACGTGGAAGCTCCTTTGACGCTAATTCTTTCACAAAGCTTTCTTCTCTCCTGACTGTTAAGGAAAATAAACACACAGGCCAGCACAAGAGCAAAAGTAAAGAAAAAAAAATGTCTTTGCTTGGCTGATATGACAAACCACAATATCCAGATACGAACCACTGAAGGAGTCACAGGGTGTCAGCAGTTCAAAAGGAGCAGCCATTACTTTGCTGGCAAACATAAATAAATGATGTAAGAATTATGCAGTAAATTTGACTGGAGATCAGCAAGGAAGAGAAAACCAGGGGCAGCTTGTGAACAGTTCACTAATCCTTAACAGGGCAGAAGCTCTCAGGAATGAGGGCAAGTCTTGTGGAAGCAGGTAGTTTATGTTAAGACTCCTCTTCCAGTCCTGCAATTACTGAGGACTCACAGCTTGCATTACAGAAGAGTAAATGTTTAGCCTTCATGGCCACCAAGAAGAGTCTGATGACGAGAATGTTAAACCTTGAAGACTAGAAGGCAAATAAAAAATACCCCAGCATTTGCCTTTTGAAACAAAACAAAGAAAGCTTAGCAGTTTTTAAGCTAGACTGAGTACTGTTCATTCTTTCTGCTGTATTTTCTACAGCTTCTTCTCAGGCCTGTCAGTTCAACCCCATACCTCAAACACAACATTTGGAGACAGCCACAGGGTTAAAACATGTGCGTGCCATTGCATGAACCCATGCTTCTCCATGGTCTGGACCAGGTGTCCATGGGTTTGGCTAGTGCACAGCCTACCTCTCCTGTGGGCAAGGCCAGTGTCATGCCATTCCCAGCACCTCCTCACATTTTCTTCAGTGGCACTTAGGATGGGTTTAGGTGACATTTCTAAGACCGGAATTCAAGACAATGTCTAGGTCGTCTAGGTCAGGAGACCAAGAGAGTCAAATGCTGCCAAAGAGAGTACTGCATTTTGTCCTTCAGGGTGCCTAAGCATCATGCAGCCAAGCATCTACAGAAGTAGCCTATGACTGGTAAATGCTGATGTCCTCAGAAAAAGACATCCCTGTTAGGAGCAGTCTGAGCACATGGAAGAGATAAAAACTACATCTTGCATAGCCACCTGTGCTACAGCTGCTAAATGTGAAAGTGCTGTTTGGTCCTGGGCTGGGAGCAAGCTGAGGAGGCATCCTGCGGGAGCTGAGTGGCAAGGCTGAGTGCCAAGAAGACTCAAGCCCTTCAGTGGCCTGTGGGAAATGTTGTACAAAACAAAAGTTTGTCAAGTTTACATTAAAATGGCCTCAGAAAGGACTCTGTGCTTGGAGGAAAACTTAAAACTGCAGTAGAGAGTTATAATTTATTTTCCCTGCAGAGGATAAGCAGGGAATGCCTTGGTGCAGCATGGAGGTGGCACTCAGCTGCAGGTGTGCCCCTCTGCTCAGCAAAAACTCAGCCCGTCCTGCAGCCCAGGGGGCTGGTGGGCAGCTGGTGGGGGTGTGTGTGTACTGCCACCAGCAAAATGGGAGTGTTCCTGGGACCTTCCCTCTTGTCCAAGGGAATTTTAATTACAGCCATATTCCCACCTTAGCACTGTACGCACTAGGAACTTCTCCATCTAATTTTATTTTCCCAAGATTTTTAGGTCACATAGCTTTTTATGTTTGTCTTGTGCCAATTTTTTTTTAAAATGTCCCTACATGCAAAGGCCTGGAAGTCTTAGGACTTACTGCAACATAAAACAAGTATCTAAGGATGTGAATAACTTTAAACATCGTGACCCTATAAAGTTTGAGGGAGAAGTTCACTCAACAACAAAGGAACCAATATTCTTTTAAAAAGCTTCATTCCTAGTGCTCTCATGGCATCAGACCGATTGGAAATCAAATTCATGTGTCCCTAATTATTTAACAAGAATTCTTAAAATTCCCGCAGTAATAAGTAATTTGAAACAACCCACAGAGCTATTCTGCCTGTTTCCTGGGGCAAATTTATGTCATAGTTTGGTTAGTAGCAATGTTATCAGCTGCCTCGGGAAAAACAGCCTATGCTAATACTGCCATTACCTAATTCATGCCTGGAGTCTGATCCTCTGAGATTTCTAAGCCTTTTAGTGATCCCTTTGAATTGCCTCTTTATAACTTTAAACACAGGGACATTTACTGAGGTAGCTGCCATAGTAAGTAAACAAGGAGGTTCATAAGAACAGCCATTTTTGTTTGGTGTCCCACCATCCACGCAACTGCAGACTTCTGTATAAACATACATGACTACTTTTTCACAGCTAGGCAGGAAAATAAAAATTCCCCAGTAGACTTCCAGGTCACACTGGGAGATGTGACTGTGGAGGGGACAAAGGTGCTGGTGGAGCCTGATATCCCTGGTGTCCAGTGGAGATGGAGGCAGCAAACACTCTTCATGATTTTCATTATTTCTTCTGCTTTTATACCCCCTAGGAAGGCTGGGCTATGGGTCTCTTTTATACTTCTGACTTTGTACACAGCCTTAGGGCAGGCCATTTTGATCTCTGGTGCCTCAGCTTCCTACTGCTCTGTGAAGTGCTACACATGGCCTCAGGAGCTGAAGAGGACGAGCTGCTGTGAGTGTTTTCCTCTTGAGCCTCACTGATGACACAAGGGACCCAGCTGAATAAAGCAGGAGTGAGTCAGGAGGAAGATGGTGACAGAGATAACCAAACAAGCCAAATTTGCATCTTCTCTGTGTGGGCTCTGTCTGGTGGGGAGGACATTGATCTGGACAGGCTGTAGTCTCTGCTTCCAGGCCTGCCCTTGACTCCAAGGACTGGTACCTCTGGACTCCTCCAGCAGGAAGGAGCTGGAACATACCTCTTCTCTGACACACCACACCGCAATGCCTCCAGCGACAGCCTTTCACAATAAAAGTGCCAGACCAAGCACTTTGGGATTTCAAAAAAGCCTCCCCAGATTTTTGGCTACCATGAGCAGGCAGATGAAAGTGATTTGGTACCCTCAAAAGAGGCCAAGTTGATGTAGCTCCCTCACAGGCTCTCTTTGAATAAAGGGCCCTCAGGGAAAATGTCATGTTCCAACTTGGAGAATCCTGTCTATGGATGTGAACCCCTCCACCACCAAGGAATCAGGTCTGCTGTCATTCAGGTTCCTCCTGTAGTTTGCATGGTGACTGGGATCTATTGAGAAATGATGGAATCTTGTTGCCATAGACCCTGCCCTCCCTTTCTCCTTCCCTTCTTGTTTGTTATCTCCTCTTTGTTGCCGTTCATTTTGGCAGGAGTACCTCTGGGACAGCGACCACAGCTGTACATGTTCCTACAAAGTGCCAGTGTACTTGTCAAGACAGTGAGGTAACATGACGAAAGAAGTGGGTGGAAATAGATGCTATTTATTGGTTGTTTACATGTGGCAAATAGAGCAGACCAGACAAATTTTACTGTGTGTAAGCAAATATGGCCTGTTTGCTGTTTGTAGTTTGAAGGGAGCTCACAGAGTTCAAGCTTTGCTCAAAATCTTTTAAATCTCAGAGTCCCAAGAACTGATGTACCTAGAATTTAGGAGCACAAAATCACTGCTGTATCCCTCTTTAGTTCTTAGAGTCAGTGCACAAGGGTGCTTTGACTGCAGGCAGGCGGAACCCTCCTTTGGGAGTACACTCCTCTGTGAGCACTTCGGTTGGATGTCCACAGCAGCAGTCTTGGGCCAGGAGGGAGTTTTACTTAACAGTTGCAAAATCCCAGAGCAGCAATGCTAACTCAGCCTAAACTTTAAATGAAAATTAAAACAAATCCCCTTTGGGATGAGACAGAAATGTCAGCCCAAGGAGGAATCTGTTCTCAGTAAGTTGCGAGTGACCGAAGGAGATACAAATTGGAATCCAGCCTTGGCTGCACCACACACCATCTGTCAGCCTTGCAGAGCAAAATAAAGGAAGAGTAGAAAGCGTGCAATTATCCTCTCCCTCACTGGAGAGCCCAGAGGCCAGAGAAGTGTCTTCTCTTCCCTGACGCACTTCTTGAGACGGAAGTGTCACATTCGTTTTCTCACCCTAGCAATGCCAGGTGTTGCTCTCTTGCCCTACTCACTCTTCCCTTGGGAAGCAGGGATGCAGACTGCCAGGCTGGGACCTCAGTGAGAAGGCTCTGTTCCCCTGGTTAGAGACGACTTCAGGAAATCACAGGAGAAAAGCAAGTGAGAGAGAGGACGCCGAAGCCTCTCCACCTGGCACCCTGATGGCAAGATGCAGGGGCTTGCTCCTGCCCCTGCAGGCATCCGAACGCTGCTGGGACTGAGCACTTTCTGTCAGGCAAGAGGTCTTCTCTCTCCTTCTCCCCCCTGCCCTTGCACATTTTCGTAACCTTGAAAAAGTTTCAGATAACGTCATCTTTAACCTACTGCAGGCAGGGCGTGGGAGCCATGTGAGGGACAACAAGGGGGACCATACTTGGTCAGCACACCAGCCCCACGGCCAATGAGTGGGGAGCTGGACTACACTCCCCTACCCGCCACCCCAAAAGAGGTGCAGGAATGTCTCTCCCTGGCATTGCATTTTGAAAGATGTGTCTGGCGAGACTGCAAGCTGACTTTGGCAGGCACTACCGGCAGTGTGATAATTAATTAAAGCACAGTTTAGAAAATCATAGCGCAAACCTACTCCGCAGCTAGATCCACAGCTCACCAGCAGAGCAGAGCAGAGCAGAGCATCCTGCTCTAGCCCATATCTCTTTATTAGAAGGAGTAGGCAGCTTGCATTTTGCACTTAAAATAAGGGAGTGGGATGAAAAGGAATGAATCCTTGTGCTAATCAGCGAGAGAGGTCCTTGTCTGTAAAGTAAGACCTGGGAACAGAACAGCAAGACATACCACAACAATAGAAAGGATAAGCAAGGTAAGACAGCTCATGGATTTTTCACACAAGGAGGTTCCCCTCCTCCTGTTGCCTGTGTGGCACTGAAGGAGTCTCTCCGCAAAACAGAAGAGTGGCCTCTGTCTTGCAGTCAGAGGCCTAACTGCTGCACAGCTCACTGCCACCACCCTCCCAGCACAGTTCTGTGCCTTCAGCTGAGCTCTTCCAGGTACTAACAGTGAAGGTGCATGGGTTGTGTTCCTAAATGGACACTTAGGTGTTTCCTGCTGCCACCTTTCCCACTGCTGCACATTCAGGCAGATGCAGGATAACCATGACATGCAGACTTCCCTGCAGCGGCGGCTCTTGCCTGCCTGTCTGTCACTAGACTGTCCCTGCCCCAACTGATGGGTACCCGTCCCCCACGCTCGCTGCCAGCGTGGAGGGCAGGAGGTACTGTGCCATGAAAAGGGCTTGCAGATTGGCTTTGGTGGGACATGCTTGCCACAGGTCACCCTCGAGCCCCTGGATGGCTTGATGCCAAGTTGCTCCTAACTCAGAACATATCAAAGAGGCTTGGCCAGGACCAGAGGACCTCCACCGCTTGTCAGGTTGTTGCTGTAGCCCAACCAATCATTACAGACCCAAGAAGGGAAGAGTCATTTTTCATGCCCAAACTGGGTTTTCATTAAAAATGGATGTTTTTCACAAGAAGACGTTAAAAAAAAACCCCAGATCACGTATGTCTTTGAACAAAAAGTAGGAGTAAAGGATTCCTTGTTTGTTTGTTCGAACTTACTCGCAAAGAGATCACCTGGAAGCTCGCTATCTTGCTCTGACTGTTTGGACTTAATTTCACTTTTCTTGGGGGGGGGAGGGAAGAGAACATTTAAATTTTGGGGGTGGAGAGAAGACTTCTTTCTTACTTGCTTTTCCTAGTCAGGAGAGCAGAACATGGGTTTTGCTTGTTTCTAAGCAGATACTTTTGCTGGAAGACCTCTCATCCTCAGCTATCAAATCTTATCTGAATAGATTTAAAGCAACACAAGTTTTGCAAGTTGGTGTCGGTCTCTCTCTTCCCCTCCTCTCCTTTTGTCCTGTGTTTCAAGCTGTCTTTGGAGCATTGCTGTGGAAATGAAAATTTGGGGTTGATTCTCTCAGTGCTTGCTGTTGCGTGAGGCCAGTAATTTTACCCAGGGTTTAGCACAGCCACACCACACAAACCAGTGCTGCCCATGTTGTGTTGGAGACACTTGCGGGCTTGTTTTGGCTTTAACCTTCCACATGGCCTGTGGGTGCAAGCATCAGCCTAGTTATGCAACTCCTGTCTCCATTCCTCCAGACTTCCCCCCCTCCCCTTGTTAGAAATAACGTAGTTTAGCTCTCACTGTATTACCTTCTACCCACTTTGGAATCCCTGAGTACTATAAATCAGGCTCTATTTTACAGATGAAGTTTTGCTTTCCCCTGTAGGATTATGTATTTTACAGAGGAAGCAAAACTCAAATCCAGTTAATGGTTGCACTGAAGCACACTGACTTGATGCTATGAAGTTTCTTCTCCATCCAATCATCGTTATCTACATGGGAAAGAAAGGTTGTGGGAAATGTGCTGTGTCAGACTGGTGCAACTGCACATCGTTTAGTGTTCAGAGATACATTCTGCCTTCCTCAAGTCCCATCCACTTCAGACTATTTTGCAGCTGGGTTTACAACAGACTTAGGCAAATTGTTCAACATCAGAGAAACCAGAATTATCCCCCCTGCCCCCGTCTTTCATAACATTCAAGTTTTCTTTGAGTGATTTGGTTTTAATCTTCCTTCTCTGCTTTAGGTAGAGGCTGTCTTATAATGAGGCATGGGCTTAGAAGGGACAAAACAACTATGCCAAGGAGCACTTTCAGCCTAACAGGTTAGATTTTATTCTGAGTAGCTTGTAAATCTGCTGCCTACCCTTGCTACTGGTAGGTTTCACAATCAGTGTTGGGAATGAACTGGAAGTCTGATTACAGCCTGTGAATTAGCAGAGATTAGTGAGGACCAGCAGCCCACCCAGGGCTAGCTGGCCAAGCATTGCCACTGCTCTTTCTTACCTGCTTAATCTGATCCTATGGCAGCTGTTTTCCCACAGCCATACTGTGAGGCAAGTTTCTGCTGCAGTAGTCATGGTTGCAACTGTGCAAAACTGGGGTCTTCATGCTGGTTTGTTCTGGTAGCATCACCTGTGATGAAGGTGGCCTGACAGTCTCCATTACAGCAGCTTGCATTAAATTGATTGTTCTTCTAGGTTGCCAAATGTTGCCTGCAGGGACTGAATTTTCTAGGAAGGATGTCTGAACCTAGATATAGTCTGGCTGATTTCTAGGGGTGGAAATTACACTACAGAGTTTTGACTAAATTATATCAAGAGAAAATGCATTGTTTGGTCCACACTTGTCGGGAAGAAAAAAAAAAAAAAAGACATGAGAAAATTCTTGCTATTGTTTCTATGAGAGCGTCTCAAATACTGGTCAGAGGATATGTTTGACACTTGGCATGCTGAAGCACAAACCATAGTTTCCCGTGCTCACACCACCACCATCATCCTCTAGTGAGGAAGGCTGGTCTCTTTCCTTAACCCCAGCCTCTTCATGACTCTGACTCCCACCCTCTCCCACCACACCAGCCACTACTTTAGACCCCCTCCCTGACTCTGCTGTCCTGGTTGTCTCAGTTGGAAAGGAAGTCTCAGCACGATTAGTTTGCACCCTCATTAAATTCTTCCAATGCCTTTTTGGATATAAATAGGGGCTGGCAGCACAGGAGCTTCAAGTTGGGTCCTGGGGGAGATGCATTCTCACATACAGATCTTACCAGTCTTTTAATGGAATCTAGTGTTGTAAAGGTGACCCAGTTCTGCTACACTCAAGCAACCTCTTATTGAATAGCCTCGATAATATGAACCAGGTATATTTTAGTCTCCTCTGGCACTCCTGAGGACACTAGAGGAGTTGCCTTCTCCTCAGGTAACTGAGAAGAACAATTTACTCTCAAAGTGAATCCCATTTACTTCATGTTGCAAAGCTCAGGGAACCCTCATTCCCTCCAAGTGCCATAAGTGTCTTAACGAAGCTGGGCCTTTGACAACACACAGTGCCGTGAAATGAGAACTGGTCTGGTTATTAATTTAATATTTATTACATGTCCTTACATAAGTGATCCCTCACCCAGTGGCCACCGATGCCAAGCTGCTCACAAACCGTATGGCCGAGGCGAGGGCAGAGAGAGTTGAAAAGCTCAAGGAGGCGGCTTTACATTTCTCCAGACCACAGATACAATCTCTAGCGACTTAATTTGCGCTTGTAACTTGCATCTCCTTAACTGCTGGCAAAGCAAGGTTTCAGAGAAGTTTTTTCAAGGGTATAGCAGCAGGCCCCTTGCCGGCACTGAACGGGAAGGGCAGACAGACATTCCTGGGGCAGAAACGCGAAGGATAAGAAAGATCTTATCTGAGGCACAGCGGGGATAGGTCGCGAAGGCACGGAGGACCAAGGGTACGGGGGCCCGGCCGCATCCTGGCCGTGCAGGCAGGGCCGGGGAGGCACGGCGCGGCAGGCAGGGTGCTGAGCTGGGTCAGATGCGGGTTGGCGAGGGGGTGCTGGGCTCGGTGCCGAGGGGTCCACAGACACTGAGGCGCGCTGCCTGAGCTCCAGCGACTTGGCGGCGCCGAGGTTAGCCATGCCATGCCATGCCGTGCCCAGCCGAGCCGAGCCCCGAGCCGAGCCCGGAGCAGGGTCCGGGGCCGGGAACTGCGCTTCCTCGCGGGCGACCGGGGTCGCAGCTCCCTGCGGAGCAGAGCGGCGCGGCCCCCCACCCCGCCCGCCTTCGGGCAGCGCCGGCCCCGCCCCGCGGCGCGCACCCAATGGGTGTGGGTACGTTTGCATATTTGCATATTGGCGGGGACATAAGGGCCCGGCAGGGGAACGGCCGTGGCAGAGCGTTGGTTTGGGGTGCTCTGGGCTGCGTCGCTAGAGTGGCTCAGTGCATTCGCGTTACCTTTGCGCTGCAGTTGTATTTAAAAGAAAAAAAACCCACCACTTCTAAATTTCTTTTTAATTTTTTTTTTTTTTTTCTTTTTACTAAAACTTTTCTGCCCCGGCGAAGCGCAGCGAGCGAGGAGGCAGGATGCGGAGGAAGGTGCTCCTGGCTGCCCTCTGCCTCTGCCTGCGCTGGGCGGCTGCTCTCGGCGCGGCGCCGGCCGCCGGCGGTAAGTCCCCGCGCCGGGGAGGGGCCGCGGTGCGGTGCGGGGGTGTGCGGGGGAGCCGCTGGCGTGCCTACTGCGTTTCGGGCGCGCGCGCAAGTTGAGCGTCGCCAGCGTCACGGGGAAGGGGAGTTCGCAACTTGGCTGTGCGAGGCTCTCCCGCCGTGCTGGGGACGCTGCGGGACCTGGGTGGCGTGGGGTGTCCTCGGGAGGCGCTGGAGAGTGATGCTGGGGCGGCGAGGGGAATCCTCCATCCTGTTAGGACAGAGCCGGAGCTTGTTTCCTTCCCGGAGCGCAGGCACAACCAGCCGGGCTGATGGCACGGGGTGCGGAGATTTGTGATGTGTTTTGTTTTGGGGTTTTTTTCCTCAGGAACAAGGTGGTTTTCAAGAGTCCCTTGCTGGAGGGACCAAGAGTCCCTTGATGCTCCCTGCATCTCAGCTTCCTCTGTTTTGTGTGGGACTGGCCCATCCCGTGGGAGCCCTGCATCCCAGCTTCCTACGGTTCTTGGTCCAAATTGTCTAAGGCAAGGCTGAGTTTCGTCAGTGTCATGATAATGTGCTTAACTTGTAGTTAATATCTTTAATGCAGCAGAACGCTGGCAGTGTCTGTATATACATATATGACTGCATTTAGACTTTACTTACTGTGCCTGCATTTCTGCATAGGCTCTCTCCGGGCTGGAGAAAGTGGAACATGTGCCTGTTCTGGGTCCTAGATGTTTACTAATGCTCTCTCGTTCATCACGGCATGGTCTCAGCTTTCGTGAACAAAGAGGGAAAAAAGTTTCAGGAGACTACTGCTCAAAAGTTAGCTAGCAGTGTCCTGTCACAATCTTCTTAGATATTAGGCGTGGGAGATTAGTGAAACTGTAAAAGTCCAGAGTCTTAGAAGAAAATGTGCCTGTAGGTCTTGGAGCTACTGCATAAGACTAAAATGGACTATGGAAACGGCTGCTTTTTTTCCCACTGTGGCTGCCTTTATTTCCTTTTTGTACAAGGAAGCTGAAGGGAAGTATTCAGAAGTAAGAGGATGGGGTGCTAGGGCACAGGCGAAGGAATGTGTTCTCACTTTGAATCCAATTTTGTGCCATCAGAGGCAATCAAAAGCAGTTTTCATCACAGTATCCAAGTTTCATACAGTAAAATAACTATCATCCCAAAGCAAGCTTTTATCCCCGTAGGAGTTGATTTGACACAGACTTACTAATGGTTACCCTGTTCCTTCTCCTCAGGAAAAGGTTAGATGGAAACAGGTTGTTACAATCATTCTGAAACCATCCAAGCCTTCAGTGTCCTGCTGTTTCTTGCACACTACAATAAAAATATGTTTTGAAACCATGAGAAGTACATGATCCAAACCTTGAAGAATCCAGAGTATTTAATAAACAACACAGAAAAAGATATTCTAGGTGAAGTTAACATTGGTGTTCCAGGAAAAGATAAAAACATTACTAGGAATACATTCTGATCTCTATTTTTACCAGTATAAATCCAGAGTCGGGGGTACAGAAGATCTACACTGTGTGATGTGAGCCCCTGGCTTTTGCTATGACTGTGTTTGGGACAGACCTGCCAAAGCAGCTGTGGCATGGCCGTTCCAGAGACAATGCATTTCTGAGAAGGCACAGAGATGAGGCTGGCAGTGTGCTGCAGAACAGCATGAGTAGCAGCACTCCCAACAGTTTGATGCAATCTCTTCTGCTCAGGAAGTACTGTCATGGTATGGCTTTCTCCTGAATCCTTTCCTCTATATTACTTGCAAAGTCTTGACAGCAATTGCATTTTATTGTCTTGGGCTAATTCCAGATACTGCAGAGGGACTGATGGATGGCAAGAGCTCTGCTGGATTGAGTTACAAGCCTCCCAGCTGCAGCTAAGGATCTGCTTGACAGGGAGTGCCTCGGAGCTGGGCAAGCACCCATGTGCACAGTGCAAGAGCAGCAGTTTTCCTACACTCTGCCAGCTGCAGGACTTGAGCTGGCAGGTCCCTGTGCAGCATCTGAACTTGGGCCCAGTTGTGTTTCAGAGGTGCTGCACTCTGAGTTTGCGTGGGGACAGGAGAGTGTGCTCCTGGGGCTCTGCCATTAGAAAAGATATAAATAAACTTTAAGTTGCAATTTGTTTTACAGCAAAGGTTAACAGTAACATGACTTACAGGGTAGGTTTTGTGAGAGTGCAACACACAGTAGTCCTCTTTTGGTTTACAGTGTAGATCAAATTAAGCTATAACATTTTCTCTGATACAGCCCATTTATTAGAGCTGTTTGCTTCGGAACTCATGTAAAAATTCAGTATCAGTGATGGATAGGTGACGCTAACACTGGTTATAGGCTGAGTTATTCCCATTAACTATAGAGGGTTGTGTAAATGTTTGATGTTACCTGCAGGTATTTGCTGCTGTGTATGTGCATGTCTGTGGGCTTGAGTTTACAGAGTCTAGCTGTATAATTTCTAATGATCTTTGTGCCTAGTTAATAGCACTTCCATTTCTGTGTATATAACGTTAGGAAATTGCTGTTTATCAGAGATCCCCTTTTAAAAAACATAGTTTAGGCGTTCTGATTGTGGCAAATGCATTTTATCATATTTGGCATCCTATGTCTGATGTGGGCAGTTTAACTTTTGATTATTATTCCAGATGCTGCTACTTCCTCAGAACACACATTCTCCACCCAGCAGACCAGTGATGAACAATTTTGTTCATCACAATGAGTTGCCAGGTCGCCTTGGGCCTCCTGGGAAGGAAACATGAAAAACATGAAGCTGAACTCTCTTGATTAGTATGCAAACTTGTATTTGTACAGTGTCAGAATACCTTAAGGTCAGTGGGATGCTTTCAAAAGTGATAGGAGTCCCTGGATGAATGGAGTTTCACAAATTGCAAGTCGAAGTGTCATGAGGTTTAAACAGGAAAATGAAAACTACTGACCTTTTCCAGCTTCTAAGCTTTTTTGCACTTTTCCCCTGTGTTCTGTGATATGCCTATCTCTACCTTGACAAACAGGACAGCTTTTTTAAATTACGCAAGCTGAGATTATGTAAGTGGAGGTGTAAGAAAAGCATCAGAAAGTTTGCAAAACATGATAAAATGTGGTTTGGCAACATAGTCTGTAGACTGTTAGAAAAGCCAACTTAGGGCTGAAATTTGTGGCTTAATTCTTATTCTGCTCCCTTTTCGTGTTCCTTAAATAATCCCTTTGTAGGTCACCTTCTTAACTGTAAGCACAGAGCAGAGATCAGGAAACTTCTTTTTTAAATAGGGGCTTGTATTTGCTACTGTGTGGCTGGAAGCTTTTTTCAATACAGAGCACATGCCTTAACATATCTGCTGAAGGAAGCTTGGGAAAGTGTGATTATGGTTTAAGATTTCTGGGTTTTTTTAGCAAAAGAATGGATTTGTTTTGTCTACACATTTTTACTTATACGTCTGCTTTTCTTCAAGGCCTTGTTTAGAACCGGACTTGCATTCTTATCACCAAAAGCTGCGTCAGTGTCGAAGTATGAATGCACATAAATCTTTTTTACATAATGCTGATATAGAACTTGGATAGAAACCTGATGTGAATTCAGGTAAACTTCTATCCACCATTAGGAACATGGTGGAAACTCCTAGTTTCTGGGTTTTCCCTGGTTTAATCCATTCGGGTTAAAATACATCATTAATTAGCCTGCGGTGAGTGTGAATATTGTTGGTCTCTGCATTTCTTCAGCTTTATGTAAGGCTGTAAGAATGAGACCTACTTGTTTGACTAACTTGGGACATGATTCAAGGAGACCTGTCACTTTGAATCTATGAGGAAAAGGTCTGTGGCAAAAGTTTATATATGACAAAGTTTGGTTTGGGATATTCATTTAATAGACCCAAGATACTTTGAGGTATGGAAGTGGGAAACACTAGTTTTCTGAGGTGATAGGCTTTGTAGCTTCTCAGTTCTAAAGTGTGGTGCCTATAGGTGTCATTATGTCTGAGTGTGTACATACTACTACCTCTGTTACTGTATTTCTGAAATTCAGTGTGCAGAATGTGGGAGGTGAGGTGGCACTGCAGCACGTGTCCAGCACAGCATGGGGTGCAGACAAGTTATTTAGTGTTCTGAGGCATACAGAATTGTCAAGGGGCAACTTTTGAGGATAGCTTCTTAATGAGCGTGTCATTAAGAAGTCTGTAACACACCCCACCACACACACTTCCCTCCAGTCCAGAGGGTATCTGGCAGCTGGGAATTGGGTGTGCATGGACATTAGACAGCATGACAATTTTTTGTGAGCATAAAAGATGCTAACAATTTCTTCTGACTTTTTAATTCCTCATAAAACTAAGTGAGTAGGGTGGCCTTCTGCCATGTCTGCAGCTGATAGGCTGTTTGCTGCTTTGCAGCTGCTGCATCTCAGGGCCCTTATGCCTTCAAATCCCACCGAAAGATTTTTAGGCTGATAACACAGATATTTGTGAACCACTTTGCACATCTTCAGTGGCACTGTACTGCAGTCTTGCTAATATTTGCACTTGTATGCAAATTATATCATGTGTTTGTAATTGAAAATACACTACAAGACAGGATATATATTTAATTTAGATTTTTGGATGATTATCAGGTTTAATTCAGAAGGGAAATGATACCCAAGTATGAAAGGAAGTGCTATTAACTAGTGAGCAGGTGGACTGTTTTTTGCCTTCCTGTGCTGGGCAGGAATATACATAATTGAAAGACCTTGCATTGTATACCTTGCAGCTGAAAGCTGTAATTCTTGGTCCTTTCAGGGTTTTACTGATCAACTGCTGAGTGAGAAGTTATTGTTGATATTTAACCAATCAGTGCCTTTGGGACTCTTATTTTTAAAAGCTAAAGTAAACAGTGGAAGTCCAATAATTTGTTTCAGAAAGGGGGTTTCTTGTGTTTTGAATGTGCAGAAACATACAAAAGGGGCAACCTCTGTAAAAGATCATCTTTTGCTTAGCTTGGTAAATCTTATTTTCAGTAGGCCAAGTCTTATATTCACCTCTATATGAATACTTCCCCTGGTTTGGAGAAAGGTGTTTTTCATAAACTTTATCCCTCCGTTAGGGGGAAGGAGGCAGGAAAGGGGCCCTCGGTGTAATTATCCTGGATTAGTTTAGCCAGCCTAGCGCAGTCAAGGTCAGAACCTAAGGCTGAGTGCGCTCTCTGTTCAGTGAACAGTTCTTGTTTCTCGCCTGCACGTGGGCCTGGCTTCGCTTTCGGCGGGTGAGAAGTCCTGAAGAACCAGGCAATGGTAAAGCTGTTGGGTGCAGATGACAGCAGTCCCTCTGAGGTTTGTACACAAACAGAGTTTACTCGGCTACCTGAGGGCTGAGAGAGGCCAGGCCTAAGTTGGTGCCATGTTGAGCATGGTGGCTTTGAAGAAGACCAGGAACACTGATTTTTAGCGGGAGGGGGTTTTGTTGTTTATTGCCTGAGTGATACCTCTTTATGGAGAAATATAAATCCACCAGTTACCTTAGGAAACCTCTTCTGCCATGAGAAAAAGAAGCGGTGTGGAAGTGTTATGCACACCTGGTGTGAGGTTCTCACCGTGTCCCTTTGCTGGGAGTTGTTCATTAACATGTGTTGAGTTTGTGAAAGCTTTGCTGGCCCCGATGTCAGGAAACACCACTGAGCAAGAGAGAGCTGGCCTGAGTTCTGCACTGTACTTAGCTAATATAGTCAGTATTTGCTACATGCAAGTAGTCTTAAGTGGAGCCAGGTTCTCAGAAAGTACTGGAGTTTTTAGTCCGCAGTTAATTACAGCCTCATCTGGCCATAGAGGTGCTTAAGTGTTGAATCATATGTAAAAAGAGGAGACATTGAAGTTTCTTCCCAGACAAAGGAGGTAGTCAGCGTGAAGCCTGAAGTTGCATGTCTTCCTTGGCAAGGACAAAAGGAAAACTTATGTTTTGAAGCTGGAGTGATCTTTTCAGGCCATCACATGCTTTGCTACTGCCCCTCCCCCTCCTCCTCTTCCTCCCCCAATAGCTTTAGGCAGAGGAAGGATTTTTTCTGTAGTATTGCTTATCAAATGGTCTGAGAAAAAAATAGGTCCTTCGAAATTGCAGGCTTCTGCTTTGCTTAGTTCACCTTCCTTAATGGGCATCTGATCTTCTCACCTGCTGTTGTTCTTGGTTGGTGAAGAGTTAAAACTAGCACTTCGTAAGACAGTGGTGACTTTGCAGCTCTTTCTTGAATGCACTGAAACTACTGGGTACTGTGATGAGCCTTGATTGATTGAAGAGGTGTGGAAGATGGAACTCCAGAGTGTGTGATAGCTTGGTAGGAACTAGCTGTGTTCCTGCCTGTATCATCTGTGAATTCTCTGCAGTTTTCTGCACTGCTGTAGTAACACACAGGTTTTGTGTTAATACTGGAATGGGGAAAACACTGACTCCTAAGAAGAATTCATACCTTTCTGGCAGCTGGCCAGATTACCACTTTTTCCAGAACCTTGGAGGCGGGGCAATTTGTACCCTTTGGTTTCTTCTTTACATTGTGGTGCAAAAGGAGCACTGTAGAAAATTAAAAACACGTGTCTTGACTGTTTCCAGTACCTATCCAACATAGTACCTGTGGCTTCTGAACCATTCCAAGACTCCTAAAACACTGCTGTATGTTTCCTGTACTCTTGCACCACAGAAACTGAGACCAATTTTGAGGGAATTGAGAGCAAGTTTTCCTTACGGACGCCTGCAGAGCCTGACGAGGATGTCTGCTACCTGGTTCCTGGGCAGGTGGACAGCCTGGCACACTGCAACTTCAACCATACCAGTAAAACCTTTGTGGTGGTTCACGGGTGGACGGTAAGAAACAGGAAGGAGTCTCGCTTTAACCATACTCCTTGTAAACTGTGCTAGATACATCACCTGAGGTGTCTGTATATTGCAGAAAATATTAAGATATCTCCTTTTTTTAATTAAAAAACAACAGGTGACAGGAATGTATGAAAGTTGGGTCCCGAAGCTGGTGGATGCTCTCTACAAGAGGGAACCTGATTCAAATGTCATAGTGGTGGACTGGCTCATTCGAGCTCAGCAGCATTACCCAGTGTCTGCTGCATACACTAAGCTGGTGGGAAAGGATGTTGCTATGTTCATTAACTGGATGGAGGTAAGACATGTAGCTGGATGCCTCATGCTATCCCATAAGCCAAAACAGCAATGATGCAGTTTTGTTAATCATCTCTTGTTGAGTATATGGCATTAAAGCTGTTGCAGACAGTATTCTTAATGAATAGGTAAAATCCTGGCTTTTATTTCATAGTCGTCCCTTGCATAAGGAGGCCTTTTATAGTACATCCCAGAAACTTTACCTTGTGGTCTGTGGAGTCCCGTGGGTCTACGGTACTAGTCAAGGCTCTGAGAAGTAGATGTGTAGGACAGGTTGCTGTATACTATACTGCAGCCAGCCTTTGGGACACAGAAGTCTGCCCTGCCTTTGGGAGATACCTAGGAGACCCAGAAACTGGCTGGGAGGGAGTGGCTGAAAACCTTTGCTATAACACACAGCCCTGTGTTCATTCTGCATTCCTTGTGGCTTAGAACTTTGCTTAAAGTTTGGTAACTTAGACCACCTAGTATGGCACAAAATTATGCTAATTGTGTTTGGTGTTTTTTCTCTTATTCGTGGCTCAAAGCTAAATACTAGTGTTTACAAAACCTTTTCCTTTGTCTTCTGATGTTTTTCTCATTTGACTGCAAACTTCAAACAAATCACTGTCTTCTGCAGGAGCAATTCAATTATCCTCTCAACAATGTCCACTTGTTGGGATACAGTCTAGGAGCTCATGCTGCTGGGATTGCTGGGAGCCTGACCAAGAAGAAGGTGAACAGAATTACTGGTAAGAAAGCCTGTGGCTGTAGAGTGGAGGGTCCTGTCTCTTCCATGCTGAAATATTATGTTCCTCTGGAAAATAACTAGAATAATTGTTGCTTGTTGGTAGTACTTAGGTTGTGTTCATTCTTTAGTCATCAGGGCTGATAGTTCTGTAGTAGAAGCAGAAAAGGTTCAGAAAAAACCCTTTTTGGGTGGGATCTGTTTTTGTACAATAAATGAGTAGGAAGGGGTTTATTTGGTGTGAAAAGATACTAGTTGCTGGCTGGGGGAGAAATGTGATTGAGGCTGGCCAAATCTGTGGCTTGGAGAAGGTCACAGTATTTCTTGCAGCATGAGAAATTTATCTGGTTGTTCTCATCCAGATCATCATCCCTTGCAGCTGGTGGGAGCCATTCAAAAAGAAAATAAGGTAGATCCTCCGGCACTGGGTCTAGTACCTGCAAAGCTTTGCCATGTGATACTGCAGATGCAAGACCATCTGTATGTGCTCAGAGGGAGTCTGGAGAAATAATTAGTTATCCACTGTGGGCTACTAAAAAACCTTATCATAGCAGGCTCAAGTAATATTCCAGCTGAAAATAGTAATTCAAAAGTTTTGGGAAGGGCAGGGACATGTATGTTTGCTTGCTCTGTTCCTGTGCATGCTTAGGGTGGTTTTTTGGAGGCTAAGTGTACTAGTCAAAGAGTACACAGCTGCTCTAGGGCCCAGCACCTGGAGACCTGAGCCCCCAGCCCTGATCTCAGTGACAAAAGAAGTGCCAACATCAGCAGATGAGTCTAAGAAAACCTGTAGTGTCTTTGAGAGCATGGGAGCAGCATTTAAATGGGAGCCTGTCTCCCTTCCTTCTGGCACCCTTTGCCCTTTTACCTGAGCCTGACTGTGATTCCAGATTCACAGGCATACTGAGGAGCAGGTAGTGGGCTAGGCAACAGTCTCATCAGGAAAGGCTGACTCCCAAAAGGTGACAGATCTAAAATAAGGATGCCAAAGCAACAGTCCCTCCACTCTTCCTTTCTCTTAGCTGCAGTTTTGTTGCTCTCACTGAGGCTGTCACATCACTCAAATACCAGTAGCCTTCTGTCATGCCCCCTTGGTACCCAGGAGGAATCTTTCCCTGGTAAGCAGTATCACCTCTGAGCACAGGGAGGAACGGGATGTGGTCCCTGAAGCCCTGACAGCAGAGGGGGAGGCAGCTCAGTCTGGGTAAGGCTGACTAGGAGTGGACATCCTAGGTGCCTGTCCCCAGCTGAGGGCTGTCAGAAGACTTGTCCCTTCAGCTCTGCCTTCAGCCATCCCTCAAGTGGTATTGTGGATTCAGGAGATAGTACTTGTTCACTGGCAGAATAGTTCTGGGTGTTTTTCATGTCAGTGTTGCTGCAGCTTGACAGTTTACCATAGTAATCCCCTTCCCCTTAGGTGTGTAGACAGTGGAGTTCTTGTTTGTTTCCTACTTGTTCCTTTAGCAGGGATTTAGCAGCAAGATGTTTTCCATGCTTCAGATTGAAATTTTACAATTCCTCTGTTTCTTGACAAGAGAGGAGAGTGTCAAGAAAATGTTTACTAACTTGGTTCTTCCATCCACTGGGAGTGCTACAGCTGAGAAGAAGTTATTTGGGCTTCTTTACATATGTTTACATACACCTTTCCTTTTAAACAGTGATACTTTTCAAGGTGGTGCATTGTGAATGCTACTTAAGTGATCCCACTGCAATGTCTGCAGTGATACCAACACCTCATGCAAGACTCCAGCCCAATGTGGTAGCTGAGTTTGGCATGTGTTACCGTTGTCGGTGTCTCTGGCAGACAATCTCAGCTTTTCTTTGTGGATTGATCCCATAAAGGGTTGGATCCAGCTGGTCCTACCTTTGAATACGCTGATGCCCTCACCCGCCTCTCCCCGGATGACGCGGACTTCGTGGATGTCCTACACACCTACACTCGAGGCTCTCCAGACCGCAGCATTGGGATCCAGAAGCCTGTTGGACACATTGATATTTATCCTAATGGAGGAGGTTTCCAGCCAGGCTGCAACCTGGGCGAAGCGCTCCGTCTGATTGCTGAAAAAGGCTTTGCAGGTGAGGCTGCTCGGAAACAAGCTGTGTAGCATCAAAAGGGGGGTCTTGAATAGCCTACAGGTTTCTGCAAGCAAGTATGAGGCAGAGGAGCTTGTTCTGAAGTGCTTTTTAAAGAAAGTCACCCTATAAAGCTCAGGTCTGGCATAGTGGATCTGCCTGTTGACTGCATTGCTTAGGGGCTTGTATACATGTCTGTAGACACATTACACATTTTCTTTTATTTCAAGATGTGGATCAGCTGGTGAAATGCTCTCATGAAAGATCCATCCACCTGTTCATTGACTCCCTTCTCTATGAAGAAAAGCCCAGCATGGCCTACCGCTGCAACACAAAGGAGGCCTTTGAGAAGGGTCTTTGCTTGAGCTGTCGGAAAAACCGCTGCAACAACTTGGGTTACAAGGTCAACAGAGTGAGAACAAAGAGAAACACCAAAATGTACTTGAAGACCCGTGCTCAGATGCCCTATAAAGGTGATTCCTGCTTGCTTCCTGGTGACCTAGACCCATCATTTTGCTCAGCTGCATGTCAGAGTGGGGTGCATGCTGCCTGTGACAATATTGCTGCTTTGGTGCCCGTGGTGAGCAGGGGTGAAACTTGCTTGCAGCTTGCCATTAAACACAAGCTCAAGGGCAGCCTCAGAATAAGCAGTGTCATCTTACTCAGGGTGGGGAGGTGGGGGCTAAAATATACGGAGGAAAGTATTTTGTCACAAAACAAAGATTGCTTATTTTGCAGCCTAGTCCCTTGGAATAACTTGAGTCTTCCACACTTTCAGTATTTTTTTACACAAACGAATTTTCCTAGTGCTGGGAAAATAATCAGCCTGATGAGCAACTTCTTTAAAGATGTGCAACTACTTGACTTGTACCTTTGCCAGAAGAGCACTAGCCTGTGTTAAAATGTCACAGCACTTCTTGTTTCCCACTGCCTCAGTGGTAGGTCTGAGAAGGACATTGCCAGAAAGAACTGGAAGCCTTTCAGATAGGGAAATATCTTCTGAGTTGTACTTTACTACTTTTTTTATCCTCCTAGCTTTGACTGTGCCACATGGTATGCTCATTGTGTGCATTGTGTGATGGACCAGCAATCAGGGGGCACATTCCTGCAGTGTTACAACAGCTGCGAGACTAGGGTTTTGTTGGCATTTGATGCTTAATCTGCAGTGTTAGTGGGTTGAATTTCTTTTTCATCAAAGCTCGTGTTAGAGGAGGGCATAGCTCACTTGTTTCAAGTCGATGGCAAGTCTCACAGGTTAATTACAAGTTTGAAGGCAATATTGCAAACTATATGGCTAATATAGTGGCAGTCAACAGAAAGGCAGAGTTTAGTTGGAAGAGCTGCAAAGGTGTTTTTTAATTATAATTTCCTTCTACCCTAATCTGTACCTCCGTACTAAATTGAGGAGCTTAGTTCCCTGCAGGTATCCAGGGAGCTATTTTTGTAATGTTGGCATTTTCCAGCCTAGGATTTGCATGGGTTTTATCACCAGCAGTCTCTCTAGAGGGTTTTTTTGACTACTGACCTTTTCCTTTTGTGGTGTTCCAGTCTTTCATTACCAGGTCAAGATCCATTTCTTTGGAAAGACTAATACAACCAAGACAAACCAGCCATTCCTTATATCTTTCTATGGGACTCTGGGTGAGAGTGAGAACATTGCTTTCACACTGTGAGTACCTATTGAATCACCTACAATGTACCTGTTGAGTCTGCCTAAATCTGTTACAGCCCCAGTTTTAAAAACTTGTTCTAGCTCTGGCTACAGATATCTCACAGGTCCCTGAGTCTGCTTTTGCCCTCGATCAAGGAGATGCATCCACTGCTGAAACTAATGATAAAAGCTCTTTAGAAGCTGCTCTTGATAAGAGATCTGAAATATGGCAATGTGGAGTCTGCCCTGTGGCTCAGCCTAATAAGAATTTTTCTGGTGTGGCAGGTTTTTTCTGCGTGTTCCAGCTGTATTGAAGCCCCTTAAAAGTAGACTGCAAGCTGGGCTTAATTTCTAGTGGGTTTGAAGGCCTCCATGTCCAAGGAGTCTTGATTCCATAGCTCTGCAAATAAGCAAGAGTCTGTGCTTACATCCCAGTACCTGGGCTGGCAGGGAATGGGTCTGAAAAGCACCAAAGTCTGTTTTCCTACAAGGAATCTAAACTATTTCTGACTGGTTCTTGCCTGGCTTCTCTGAGAGCCGTCAGCACAGGAGAAGATACCTTTTGGCTGACAGTCTGTCCCATCCTCTTACCAGCCTTGCTGCAGAAAGCTTTTCCTTGTGCCTCTAGAAAAGCTTAAGGTGTGCTGCTTTGTTTGTTTTCTTTATTCAGTTCATTCAGAACTATAGGGAAGGCTGCTTCCTTCTCTGAAGTAGATAAAGTTATTCTTCTATGTCTTCCCTTAATTTTCTTTATCTGTCCAACAGTTCCCTTTGTTTCTTTTTCCTTATTCTCCACTCCGCAGGCCTGAAGTCTCCTCAAACAAGACCTTCTCCTTCCTGATTTACATGGAAGTAGACATTGGTGACCTGCTTATGCTGAAACTGCAGTGGGAAAAAGACACTTTCTTCAGCTGGTCAGACTGGTGGACTCCTTTTACATTTGACATCCAGAAAGTCAGAGTGAAGTCAGGAGAAACTCAGAAAAAGTAAGCTGTTTTGATTGTTATAAGCTGCTTTAGTTTTAATTGTTAATGTTTCTGGATTCCTGGTATCTTGCAGGGTGGGACAAAACGTAGAAGCAGTTATAAATGGGTGCAGCACTGATAATCAGGGTTCCAGTGGCACCAAACTGGCAAGTTCAGTTGTTTGCTTCCACTGGGATCTGCAATCTGTAGTTTTACTCCCACGTAATTGATTGGCATGCAGGAGAGGATCTCCATGAACCAGCATTTCTGATTGTATTTGTGGTCCCTCTCCTCCTTTCTATTTCTGGGTGCTTGCACAGGCTTTCTTGCAGAAAGGAGATTTTTAGAAACGCTGTTTCAAAAATGCATTTGCACAAGAAATCATTGCTTCATTAAGATGGATTTTCTTAGGAGTTGTGAATACCTGAATGGTGGGTGAAAACTGAGATGTGACTGTTGCAGGATGTTGCTGTTGCATGAATATTAAAAAAGGCAAAGTCTGAACAGAACTGCTTTGACCAGAATCTTTTGAAATGCTCCTATTCACGAGATAAGAGGTCTAGTAGAAGAAAACAGACCCAGAACAGAGTATGTATGTCATATGTACAGTGCTGTGCGTAATATGTACCCCAGTTGAATAAACAAGGCTGTCTCTTTATCAGAGAACAGTTATCAGAGCTGAACAAATATAGGCACGGGGAAAGTCCTGATAAATAGAAAAAAACTGCTCAGGTTTGCTGGAATTGGCAGCCTACTCTGTTTGCAAACAGTTGAGGGGAGTAGGGCTTTCTTCCAAGATCACTCACCTGACAGAAGTCACACAAGGACTGGTGTAAGTAAAGATCCAGAAACTTTGAGGTGGAGTTTCTGCCATCTTAGCCACAGGGAGACTTTTTATGCAAAGGATCAGCAAAAGTTATGGCTACAATTTTAAGTCTTTGCATAATGCATTTACCATTTTTCTTGCACAGAGTCTTTGTCAGAATTCTTTTTAAAAGTAATTTTCTCACAGGCTTGTAAAGCAGTAGTTCCCCACAGGACAACATATGAAGAAGCACTGTTCCTGTCCCTGTGCTTAGAGACACATGGCTCAGTTGCATGATTGTCTCGTACTTATTCCACAGGGTGGTGTTCTGCTCTCGCGATGGCACCTCTCGTCTCAGCAAGGGAGAAGAGGCTGCCATATTTGTGAAATGCTTGGAGCAGCCTGTCCACAGGAAGAGAGGAGGGTATGAATGGTCATTGTTGTTTTGGGGTGGGGGGGAAACTTGAAGTTTTCAGGCTGATTGAATGCTTCCCATTTATTTGACTTGCGCCCTAGTCTTTTCGAGGCTGCCTGAGCATCACAACTCAGGCTAACCAGACGTTTGCTTATAGCAGCTTAAAAACCCCTGATCTGTTTGTCTGCTAATCATCTCCTTGTGTGGTGGTTAGCATGTCTGAAAAGTATCTACAAGTCACTGCCTCATATTCACATGGTGGCCAAGTATAAATGACTGTTAAAAAGGATTTACAGGTGAGGCACTAAGAAGAAAGCATCTGTCTAAAGATGCTCAACATTTACCCTTAATTCAAGAACATCCATCAGTTCAGAGTCTTTTGGCTGCAGGCCGGAAGGCTGGTACAGAAACTGAGCAGGTGTGTGCAGGTGCTCTCCCTGGCACCCTGCTTTCTGCTGGTAACCGCCAGGTGAGTGACTTCCTGAGATACCCATCTCTGATTTGGATCAGAGACTGAGTCTTTTGTGTTTAATAACCCTTGGTGCACTCTCTTTTGATCAATAATTTTTCTGGCCCAAAGTAAACTTTCAAGTGTGGGGCCAGATCTATTTGGACTTTATCCACTAAAGTTTGAGCTGGAGAAGTAGTTATATTTATTTTAGTGCAATTGCTGTGTGTGGAAGGTCTCATGGGGACACTTCTAGACTGAGATCTAGTTCTGCACAAATAGGCATGTGCACTGACCTTCACTCCAGGGCAATAACCTGGGGAGGCCTTGAGGGCTCTGTGTCTATTTGACGTGTAAAATCAAGCTGCAGCCAGGAAAAGCCCAAGGACATAATTAATTTTCCTGTTAAGTAGTAGCTTTAGGTATCAAAAGTAAGTAAAAATGGAACAGGTATCTTGCATCATCATCTGCACCTTGTCTGTCTTCCCTCCCTCACAGTGCCAAGAAAGCATCTAAAGAAAATTCAGCTGTTGAATCTGCTTAAATGACAAGACTGAAGATTTTCCACACTGGGGAGGAGGAGACTGTATTCATCCCTGTGGAATGGATGTTCAGAACCAAATATATAGAAATACTTATCCGCTGCTGGCGCTTTGCCTGCTATTCCTAGTTAATTTAGGAGACTTCTTGTAGGGAAGTCTCAGTGTACAAAGTTACTAACCATGAAGTTACATTATTCAAGTAGTTATAAACAAAAAGAAACCTGCAAATCAACTTACCAGAGGCTTGAGTGCTTGGAAGGAATAAGTAATCTTGCTTAATCATGGTGCCTTGTGACAAGGTTTCTTGACATCAAATCCTCTGTAACAATTTTTAGTATTTATTGGGAAGAAGCAAAGCCCCCTGTCTGGCTTTTCTTTCTTTTCAAGTCTTCTAAACTGGATGTGTTTTTTTCTGGCTTGACTAACTGAATTTTCAGACAGTTCAGTGGCTAGAGGTCATTGTCTTCAAGTGTGTGTTTAGCAAATGAGTAGGTTTCTTGTGTGAAAACACCTTTGCTGTGTGTATTACTAAAAGGTGTCAGGGACTGACTTAATATGGGGATGAATTTTCTAGTTTGTGGTTATGAATGTGTTTTACTGGGGGTAGATGCCAGTGCTGCTTAGCAATAGGTATGATTTCTTAAGCTATATACTTCTATGCAGCTTACCCTGGAATAAATAGCAGTTGTAGGAGAAGACCTACGATACCAGTATCTTGTGTAGACATTCAGCTTTTATCTATGCTTTCATTCCTTGAAAACAAAACCATCCAGCTTCCAACACCATGAATAAGAAAAAAGGAATAGAGCTACCAGAAACTACAGGAGACTTTTATTTTATTTTCCCCCACCATTCGATTGCATCCAATATGCCAAAACTGTGGCAGTTTCTCTGCTCTTTGACACCAAATGTCAGTCATACAGCTGAGTGCAAGCAAATTCTCTTGACAGCTGACAACCATTCTCATGCTTTCTTGTACTGGAATTGTGACTGCCAGTGACCCACCTAAGTTTGTTGCTCCTCTGTGAAACAGTGCTAGATCCTAGGAGCTCCTTGGTTGTCTGATGTGAGGTGGAATTCTGCAAGGAGCGGGAGGTGTGACAGTTAAAAGGAACCTGATTATATGATGCACATCAATGAATGCACTGAAAAATACTTGAATTAGGCATGTTGTAAGCTGGAAAAAATAAATATATTGGAGGCGTTTTCCTCCCCCTTTCAGTAACATGTAATTTTTCTAGTCTCTGAAAGGTTCAGTAGCCCTCTTCTGGCTTTATAGAAGATAAACAAAATACTGGGGAAGCAGAAGGGCTTGAAAGTAGACATTTGCAGAAGTGTCATGTGAGCTACCGATGCTGGCTTTTTGTAGTCTTTTTGTGCATGTGCAAGTCTCTGGAGGTGGTAATTTCTCCAATATCATCCCATCCTGAAAGCAAAACCAACATGTATGCATGTCTGTGCACAGTTTGGTTTTTCCAGCCGTGGCTGCTACTTTATTTGGGGATAAAAGTCTTAAACAGTGCAATATGTTCAAATATTAATAACTCTGAAATTGCTTACATTTGATTTCCTAACCCTTAAACTACAGCAGAGATGTGATGAGTCACTGAGGGTGGGGTTGAGTATTGAGCCACTGCATTTGAGACCTCTAAAAATAAATACAACGATTTATTCCCTATAGACTTCAGATTTTGTTGCAATTTTCTCTTAAGAGTTAAGTTCTTTGGAAATAAAGTGACTGAACAGGTGTGCTCTTAATATAGGATCAAATACAAACACATACAGAACTTCAATAGAAAACAATGAATGTTCTTGTACATGAGGACACATGATTAGCTTGGATGTTATTTATTAGCTGTAAATAAGATATTTATGTGTGTAAAGGTAGTTTGTATATATTGCTAAAGTTGCTGACAGTCTCTACATTAATACAGTTGTGTAGTATTACTCCTGTATATAGCTTTCAGAGATTTTTATCTACAAACCACTTACACTGCATTATTTCCTATGTGATTAATACTTTTTTTAAAAAAAGAAGCGCTCAGTTTTGTACAGAATGGAAACCTGTGGTTTTAATAAAATTCTCAAACTGATGCCAAAGTCAATAGTTTCCTTTTGGTGAAACAATCTGCTGTGTATCTTTTATGTGAAGGCCACAGCCTTTTACTTGGATTCTGATGTGAAAAGATGGGGTGAGACTTTTTTCCCATGCAATGTGTGGGGTATTTTTCCATTTCCTTTTGGGAGATGTGGAAATAACATAGCAAGACATCAAGGAATCCCTGTGTGCCAGCAAGTACCTCTATCCCAAGAGAAGTAGCTGATCATCTGCAGTGTGTGGGTTTAAGGTTTGTGCCCTTTAATAGTCCTTATTTCAAACTGTTCATTTCCTGCTTTGTTGTTTGTTTTTTTTTGGCAAATACCAGAATGATGCTCCTGTGCCTTGCTGTACCAAACAAAATGAAGATGTTCTGACCCTGTAAGTGCAGGCAGCAAGCACCACCAATCCCTTACCACCACTCCTGCTCCAGGGAGTAACAGTGAAAAACATCACTCTGATGGGCTTGTAAGCATGGCTGATCTGGGGATGAGTGGCTGTCACCAGAACAGCTGGCTCTGTGTGATGCACAGCAAGGCCCTTAGAGAGAGGTGCCAGCCTTAAGGACAGCTGTAGTGACATGCCTGGGGAGGGGACATTATTAGGAGTATTTAGAGCAGCTCTAAAGCTAGCTTTGGAGTCTCTGCTTCCAATACATGCTCAAAGAGACTGACAGGAGCAGGGCTTCACTCCTTGTGAAAGCAGAGGAAATGTGGGGAAATAAGAAGGGATGGGCACAAAAAGGTAGAGGGAGGGCAGGGAGTACCCTGAGGAGAATGCATAGGAACAGGAAGATGGGAGGCACCTGACCTCTAGAGAGGGCATGAATGGGAAAGCTGGCTGCAAGTGTGCTGAGGACACTGCTGCTTTCCCTGTGTCAGTGGCTGGGTTGGGAAACATTCTGGAATGACTCCCTACAGTTTTAGATTACATTGTCACAGGCCTTTTCTTGTAAAAGCCCCATGACATTACTACGCTTTTAAAGTCACAGGAACCTCACTACACTTGACATGCTGTTAGGTAAAACAGAGAAATACTTTTTGGGGCAGGGACAAGATGCCAGGTTTTAACTGTGACCATTCAGAGCCATTCCTGGTCTTGTTACTCCTACATCTTGCCATGCAGTGCCCAGCTGCATCAGGAAGGGTGACGATCACTGCTCGGCCTGCTAGGTGTCTCTGCAGAGGGCTATGGAGGGGGGAAAGCCTGTGGGTGGATCAACTCTCCCAGCGTTAGCCAGTGGTTTGAGCAGGCAGAAAGAGCCATTCTACAAGTCTATGGGGCCGGATGACATGCATCCCCGGGTCCTGAAGGAGCTGGCTGATGTGGTTGCTGAGCTGCTCTCCATCATATTTGAAAAGTCGTGGCTGTAAGGAGAGGTCCCTGGGGACTAGAATATAGGTCATGTCACTCCCATTTATAAGAAAGGGAGCAAGGAAGACCCAGGGAATTACAGGCCGGTGAGCCTCACCTCTGTGCCTGGGAAGATCTTGGAACAGATCCTCCTGGATGAGATGTTGGAGCACATGAGGGAAGAGCATGTGATCCGGGACAGCCAGCACGGCTTCACCAAGGGAAGGTTGTGCCTCACCAATCTGGTGACCTTCTATGATGGAGTGACAGCATTGGTAGATAAAGGGAAGGCGACTGATGTCATCTACCTGGACTTGTGCAAGGCCTTTGACACAGTCCCCCATCACATCCTTATCTCTAAATTGGAGAGAAGTGGATTTGATGGGTGGACCATCCAATGGACAAGAAACTGGTTGACATACCGTAGCCAGAGGGTGGTGGTCAATGGGTCTATGTCCAGGTGGAGGCCAGTGACAAGTGGTATCCCCCAGGGGTCTGTCTTGGGACCAGTTCTCTTTAACATCTTTATCAATGACATCGATGATGGAATTGAGTGCACCCTCAGCAAGTTTGCGGGTGACACCAAGCTGAGTGGTGTGGTTGACACAGCAGAAGGAAAGGAAGCCATCCAGAGGGATCTTGACAGGCTGGAGAGATGGGCCCGGGTGAACCTAATGAGGTTCAACACTGCCAAGAGTAAGGCCTTGCACTTGGGCTGGAAGACTCCCAGACATAGATACAGACTGAGAGAAGAGCTTCTTGAGAGTAGCCCTGCTGAGAAGGACCTGGGTGTCATGGTGGATGAGAAACTTAACATGAGCCAGCAGTGTGCTCTTGCAGCTCGCAAGGCCAATGGTATCCTGGGCTCCATCAGGAGAGGGGTGGCCAGCAGGGACAGGGAGGTGATTGTCCCTCTCTACTCTGCCCTCGTGGGCCCCCATCTGGAGTACTGTGTCCAGGTCTGGGGCTCCCAGTACAAGAGGGATGTGGAACTGTTGGAGAGGGTTCAGAGGAGGGCCACGAAGATGATTAGAGGGCTGGAGCACCTGCCCTACGAAGAGAGGCTGAGGGAGCTGGGCTTGTTCAGTCTGGAGAAGAGAAGGCTGCGGGGGGACCTCATTGCAGCCTTCCAGTACCTGAAGGGAGCACATAAACAGGAGGGGAATCAACTTTTCAAAATGGTAGGCAATGGCAGGACAAGGGGGAATGGATTGAAGCTAAAGGAGGAAAGATTTAAATTAGATATTAGGGGGAAGTTCTTTACAGAGAGAGTGGTGAGGTGCTGGAACAGGCTGCCCAGAGAGGTGGTGGATGCCCCATCCCTGGAGGTGTTCAAGGCCAGGCGGGACGGGACCCTGGGCAACATTTTGTAGATCCAGGCCTGGAGGTTGGTGGCCCTGCCTGTGGCAGGGGGTTGGAACTCTATGATCCTTGGGGTCCCTTCCAACCCAGACCATTCTATGATTCTACAATTCTATGATTCTTGGCTGGAAAGAAAGGATGCCTGCAAGGCAAGTACGTCCTGACTGAAGTGCTTAGTGCCTAGATTTTATTCCCACTTATTTAATTCTGAGAAATGTTTTGATCCAGCAATGAATGCACCAATATGCAGAAGAACTTTTTCATGTTGAGGATGCTGGAGCACTAGGACAGGCTGCCCAGGGGGGTGTGGAGTCTCCTTCTCTGGAGATATTCAAGACCCGCCTGGATGCCTATCTGTGAGACCTGTCCTAAGGAACCTGCAGGGGAGTTGGACTTGATGACCTCTGGAGGTCCCTTCCAATGCTTACAATTCTGTGAATCTGTGAATGTGTGAACATGCTGTCTGTAGGTGTCTCCATACTCAATTAACAGTTTGGTAGTTAGCTGATTTGACTCCCCTGCAGAGGCACCATATTCTTCTTAGGTGCCTGAAATGCAGCACCTGGTTGCACATCGGGGGCACACGCTTTAAATATTAGCTTGGGGGTGGGACAAGAATAATAACTACCACTTGAAGTCCAACATTAGTTCCTCTATAAAAGCTGATAAACCACTCAATGATTCAGCAGGGAGAAAACTATTCCTCTTTCCATGTCTGTTGATTCCCACAAGCCCTGAAATCAGGAAGGCCTGTGTAACCTGCATGCACTTGTATACAAACACTTTTTTCCCTTCAAGAACTGTGATGAGTAGCTATGGAAAATACTTTTCTCTCTTCAGATATATTTGTGTGTTGGCATTTTTTTGTGTGTTGGGAACAAAATGTCATAAGCTTGCCGCTTTGGATGAGCAAGGCATTGCACATATATTGTTACTAAAGTTGGTCAAAACCAGATATTGAAAACAATTTTTCAGTAGAACGGGAGAATTGAAGTAGATTTAGTGTCTCTCCTTTTTGTTTACAGCTGTCAATGCAGGACTGTCCATATTTTGGCTCTCAGCCCAAACAGAGCAACATTAGTATCCTCAGGTCCAAGGGGACCAATCCAATTGCCCCCAAGTCATAATGCAGGAAACAAATATCAAGCTTCTCTTGCTGCCTCTTTCCAGAAAAGTCTTCCAGTCAAATGTCTTTTGTAGCAGGTCTGGAAACCCAACAGTTTACACATAAACAAATAAAGGGATTAACATTCTCCAGTGACTGAAGGAGAACAAGGAAATGAGAAGAGGAAGGGAAGGGAACCATTTGGCAGAACATCCCACGTAGAGCTCATCTCAACAATGCTTTTGTATCCGTATGTGGCGCTATCTCTGCTCAGCAATGCTTAGGATGCTTCCCTAAATCATTTCAAGTTAGCTCAGCCAGAACAATGCAACAACATCAGAAAAGCAGATGGTAAACAGGGCCCACTTTGGGTGTAGCAGGTGTTAGCATGTGGGTGCAGTGTATATCCCATGATGTAACCTCCCAGCCATTCATGTCAGATAAACACCGTGTTCTTAATTGTAGGCTCTTCCCGTGGGAAGTAACTTGATACCGTTAGCCTTGCTTCTCAGAAATGACTCTGGAGAGTCTCTCTTACTGTTCATCACCCCACCATGTTGAACCACTCAGTGAGCAGTTAAGACAGCCTGGCTGGTCACGTGGCTGTCCTGAAAATTGCCAGGAAGTGAGGACATGTCTCATGTTGCTCCACCTACCATAGGGCTTTTTGTACCTACAATTAGCTGTAAACCTGGAATCTTCTAAGCAGTGAAATAAGAACACTCCCTAAGAGAGAAGACTGACAGTGCCCGGCTCACTTCTCCATATCCACAGAAGTTAGGATCAGTAGAAAGAGATTCCAATGCTACAACAGGTTGAGAAAATGCTAATAGCCACATTTTTTCAAAAAAAGCATTAAAAAAAAATCAAAATGTTTCCTTGTCAGGTCCTCAGACTTTGGTGAGGCCATTGTTTCTTTCCTTGGCATGCTGCATTCGGGATCTTTTGCCTTTTTCTCTTGGAGCCTGGGGCATTGCTGCTACACAAGGCTCCCTTAACCCTTGGTGTAAAAATCTCTCCAATGGCTGACTCTGGGGTGAGGAGAGGGCTAGGACCTCCAGGTGAAAATGCCAGATCTACCCTCACAGTGTGAGGCCTAATCCAAACCTTACTGAAGCTGGGAAAAAACAAGGTGGGCTCTTGAGTGCTTTCCCGACAGCTGACATGACACCCCACTTTTGAAACGAAAGCACGTCTCAAGCCTTCTAGCTGCTTTTTTGCATGACTACCAAACTGAGTGCATACAGCGTCAGCTCATGAGCTGTTCAGACACTAGATTAAATACCAGTTCTGGATGACTTCTCACAAATATTCCCAGCATCTCTTGGCCAGTACAGACTTGCTTATCTGTGAGATGCCAGAACAAACAGCATAACTGCAGTGATGTAAATAGCATCCAATTAGAATTAAAAAAAAAAAAAAGAGAGAGAGAAGACATCACACATAATGACTTGTTTAACATTTAGGGGCTCTTGTAAGGAGGGTATGAGACCAAGACAATCCCAAGCAAACCTCACGGTTTGTCTTGGCTTTCTTGCTGGTAGGTCAGATGGTCCCATGTGCAATAGGAACCATCTCAGGGATGCTCCAATGCAACTCCAGCTCACTTGCTCTGTGTGGAATGCTACCCCCATGTCTCAGGTAGTGTGCCCCTTCCAGACATTTGCTGGGTCTTGCCCAGCATTGAAGCCAGGCATTGTCACACTGCTTCTCAGTGGTGCCAAGCTGCAAACTGGGAAATAGAGGTCTTTAGTGTTGCAGCAAGTTGCACAGTGCTCTACTGTAACATAGTGAAATCAGCCACACCAAGACTAGCACAGTAAAACTCTTAAGTATTCTCTTGATTTTAAGTACACATTCTCCTGACATCAAGAAAATGGAATGTGCACCTGAGGCTGGGTATACACGCAAGTGCTTTACTCTCTGTTGATTTCTATTGAAAATGTTCAGTCCATAACAAATCAATCCTAAAGAAAAGAATGTAAAGACCAATTATAGAAAGATCACCCAAATTACAGAATGAAGAGCAAGACACAAAGTTTAAAAAAAGTAGAAGCACGTATTCAGCTGGTTAGTTACTAAGCAAAAAGAATAAATAAAGAGGAAGAGGAAAAGCAAGGAAGAAGAGCTCTGCCTTAGCAACTTATTCCACCCAGAACACCCACCCACATATTCTTGAATGTAATTGAGCTTTTATTTATATATGACTAATTTCCCCTCCCCTTTTTAATGTATTTATAACCCAGACACAAAATTAAGCCAAATTTTCTTGTTTATCTTGGCAAAATTTTGTCCTTTGCTTGCAAGGTTTTTCAGTACAAGGGTAAAATCTAGATCTTAATCTCTCTGATTTTATTTCCCAGGCCTTAGACAGGAGACATAGACCAGTCTCAGTGCAACAGAAAGGCTGCTTCCAATATCAGTCTTCTCTTAATGTCCTGAACACAGAGCAGTGATGGAGTAAGCAAATGCCTACACAATGGCTGATTCAAGAAATGGAAGATGCTTGGGTTGTTTTGTTTCGGTTTTTTTTTTCCTTTTTTATTTATAGAGTTGTGTTCATGCGCCTTGCTGCAGTTCTTTGTTTGTCTTTTAACATCAGTGAATTTAAAGACCCTGGGGACAAATCAGGGAAATGCTGGGGAACATTTTTTTGACAGTAACTTTACTCCCTTACTTAATGCATGTAGATTTAAATTTGGAGCACAAAAACAATAGCATTTTTGTGGCTGGATGTTTTTTAATGGAAGACTTAAGCACCCAATCAAATTCAAAATTGGGTATAATTTTTTCTTCCATCTGCATTTGAAAACATCATTTTGAATTTGCATGGGAGGCATCAGAAGAGGGTAAGAGGGCAAACCTACCATACAAGGTTTATCTGGGGCTTTGTGTCAGTGCTCAAGCAGTCCTCTGAGATATTTCAGTTACTCAAGGTATCTTTTCTGAGTGACTGGTCCCTGACCAACACTTCAGTTGTTTTCTGCCATTGTCTGACAGGATCTCCAACAATGGCACCTTGTTGGCTGTCAAGGTAATAGTCCCATTGCCTTCAAGACTTCTTTGGACATCTTAGGGGTAGCAATTAGCAGTTACATGGCAGCTTGTTCTTCCAGGCTAAGTGCAGCCAAGTTGGCAAAGAGCTCTGAAAAGTATCTTTTAAATGACCAGTGGGTAGAATTTGTATTTTCTTACTAAACTTGGGCAGATGCTTTGTGTAAGTATGACTAAGCCTCTATGACCTTCACTCCAAACTTAAACTAGCTTGCTGCTTAGTCCTGTTTTCCATTTCTCCTTTCATTTCTCTTTTGACCAGTTTCGCAGTATTCGACATCCTTTCCCTTACCAAAGCCTCTGTGCTCTGTGCCCCTTGACCTCACAGGACCCTTGTGAATTTGTGTTAGTCTTTGCCAGACATTCCCCTCCAGCCTGATAGGAGATGAGCCTGCATAGCCTACTTCTCTAAGGACTGTGCAACATTTTTTTTCCCTTTCTTATTACATTCCATTTAAGCCCAGTTTTTGGTCTAAAAGCCACCACAGACAGGGAGAGAAACATACTGACATAACAAGATAGGTAGGTGTTTCTAAGTCCTCCATGAGTTGATCACAGAACAGGACCTAGGAGCCTAATAACACTGCAGTAATTGGTTTCCCCAACATTTTTTCCTGTGACACAAGTACTTTTTGTATTGATACATATTAACTTCGAGAGAATCAATACAACCAAGAAGTAAAGGACCCTCACATTAAAGCAGAGCAGAGACCACTTAGCCCTATCTCTTGATAGATATATGTCATGAGCAAGCAAAACATCTTGACCTGTGGGAACACCTAAAATCACTGTTGTAGCATTCAAGGTGGGTATTTCAAGCCCTGTTACTTTGGGAGAATCGCAGAATCACAGAATCACAGAATTGTAGGGGTTGGAAGGGACCTCGAGAGATCATCGGGTCCAACCCCCCTGCCAAAGCAGGCTCCCTAGCTCATATTGCTCAGATAGGCATCCAGGCGGGTCTTGAATATCTCCAGAGAAGGAGACTCCACCACCTCCCTGGGCAGCCTATTCCAGTGCTCAGTCACCCTCACTGTGAAAAAGTTCTTCCGCATGTTGGTGCGGAACTTCCTGTGCTCCAACTCGCAGCCATTGCCCCTTGTCCTATCCCCACAGACCACTGAAAAGGGGCTGGCTGATTCCCCCTGCATCCCCTGCTTCAGATAATTATAAACTTTGATTAGGTCCCCCCTTAGTCTTCTCTTCTCAAGGCTGAACAGTCCCAGCTTACTCAGCCTTTCCTCATAGGGGAGATGCTCTAGGCCCTTAATCGTCTTCGTAGCCCTTCTTTGGACTCTTTCCAGGAGATCCCTGTCCTTTTTATACCAAGGAGCCCAGAACTGGACACAATACTCCAGGTGGGGCCTGACCAGGGCAGAGTAGAGAGGGAGGATCACCTCCTTTGACCTGCTGGCTACACTCCTCCTGATGCATCCCAGGATCCCATTGGCTCTCTTGGCCACCGAGGCACACTGCTGGCTCATGGCCAACCTGTCATCTACCAGGACCCCCAGGTCCTTCTCCACTGAGCTCTTCTCCAGCAGGTCATCCCCCAGCCTGTACTGATACAAACAGTTGTTCCTTCCCAGGTGCAAGACTTTACACTTGCTTTTGTTGAACTTCATCTGGTTTCTCACTGCCCAGCTCTCCAGCCTGTCCAGGTCTCTCTGGATGGCAGCGCAGTGCTCCTGCGTGTCAGCCACTCCTCCCAGCTTTGTATCATCGGCGTACTTGCTGAGGGTGGATGTTATTCCCTCATCAAGATCGTCAATGAAGATATTAAACAGGACTGGACCCAACACTGAGCCCTGGGGAACACCGCTGGTAACAGGCCTCCAGTCAGATTCTACTCCACGAATCACAACCCTCTGGGTTCGGTCCGACAGCCAATTCTCAACCCACCTCACTGTCCACTCATCTATCCCATGCTTTCTCAGCTTTGCTATCAGAATGTCATGGGAGACAGTATCAAAGGCCTTGCTGAAGTCAAGGTAGATGACATCCACTGCTCTCCCTCCATCTACCCAGCCTGTCATGAGATCGTAGAAGGCTATGAGGTTGGTCGAGCACGATTTCCCCTTAGTGAATCCATGCTGACTACTCCTCATGACCTTCTTCTCTTCCAATTGCTTGGAGATGGCATCCAGAACAAGCTGTTCCATTACCTTTCCAGGGGCAGAGGTGAGGCTGACTGGCCTATAGTTACTAGGTTCCTCCTTCTTGCTCTTTTTAAAGACTGGAGTGACATTGGCTATCCTCCAGTCTTCAGGCACTTCTCCTGTCCTCCAAGACCTGTCGAAGATGATAGAGAGCGGCTCAGCAATCACCTCCGCCAGCTCCCTCAGCACACGTGGATGTAACCCATCTGGGCCCATGGATTTGTGTGCATTAATCCCTTTGAGCCACTCCTGGACCTCCCCTACTTGAACCAGAGGGAAATTCTTCATTTCCCAATCAGTCCTACTCTCATCCAGTGTCTGTGGGTCCCGGGGGGCCTTTGAAGTGAAGACCGAAGCAAAGGAGGCATTCAATATCTCCACTTTCTCAGCATCCCCCGTAACCAGGACACCCTCCTTATTCAGCAAGGGACCTACATTATCCCTGGACATCCTCTTACTGTTCACGTATCTAAAAAACCCCTTTTTATTATCCTTTATGTCCCTTGCCAGCTTAATTTCCAAGAGGGCTTTAGCCTTCCTAGTTGCATCCCTACAGGCCCTGACCACATTCCTGTATTCTTCCCAGGTGCTCAGACCCTTTTTCCACGATTCATAGATCTTCTGCTTCTCTTTGAGTTTGCTCAATAGCTCCCTGTTCATCCATGCAGGTCTTCTGCCTCTCTTTCCCCATTTCCTCCTCAAAGGGATGCATCTTTCCTGTGCTTGGAAGAAGTGCTGTTTGAATGCTAGCCAGCTCTCGCAGGCTCCCATTCCTTCAAACAGCGTAGCCCACGGGATAGCCCCCATTAAGTGGCGGAGGAGATCAAAGTTAGCTCTACCAAAATTCAGGGTAGCTATCCTACTTTTTGGCTTGCTTCTTCCACCCAGCATCATGAACTGAACCATTTCATGGTCGCTTTGCCCTAAGCTGCCCCCGACCTTCACTTCCCTAACAAGTCCATCCTTGTTAGTGAAAACAAGGTCCAGCAGCCGCCCTCCCCTTGTGGGCTCCTGCACCATCTGTAGCAGGAAATTGTCTTCAACACACTGCAGAAATTGTCTGGACTGCATACGACTGGCCGTATTGCTTGCCCAGCAAATATCTGGGTAGTTGAAGTCCCCCATAAGGATCAGTGCCCGGGAACTTGAGGCTACTTCTAACTGTTTATGGAATGCGTTATCTACCTGCTCCTCTTGATCAGGGGGCCTATAGCACACTCCCACAACAATGTCCCCCATACCGGTTTGCCCCTTGATTTTAACCCACAAGCACTCGACAGAAGGTTCATCCTTCCCCAGGTGGAGCTCAACACATTCTAGGTGCTCTCTCACATAAAGAGCAACTCCTCCACCTCGCTTCCCTAGCCTGTCTTTCCTAAAAAGCACATAGCCATCCATGACAGTGTGCCAGTCGTCCAGGTTGTCCCACCACGTCTCTGTGATTGCGATGAGATCATGGCCCTGCGACCGCACAAAGATCTCTAGTTCTTCTTGTTTGTTCCCCATGCTACGTGCATTTGTGTAAAGACAGTTCAGTGGTGAAGCAGATGTAGGTATCCTCAACGGCCCACAGCGAGATTTCTGACAGGGGACTGGCAAAAGTGGCTCCACGGAGGAGTACTCAGGGCAGTCCACAGAATTTTCCCTACTCTCACGTGGAAAAACGTCCCCAAGTCCACGACTGTGCTGTTGGTATTTACCTCTTCCCACCGTCAACTCCCGTTGTGTCTCCCGAAGCCTAACCCTGGCAGCCGCCTTAATATCCCCTTCCCCCTTCCTAACTAGTTTAAAGCACGATCATTGAGCCCTGCTATCTCCTGGGCGAGGATCCGCTTTCCTTTATAGGACAGGTGAGCCCCATTAGCAGTACTCATGCCAGGAGCAGAGTACACCATCCCTTGGTTAAAGAATCCAAAGTTCTTGCGCCGGCACCAGCCTTTTAACCACACATTCAACTCGTGGGTTATCCTGTCCTGCTCTGAGCCCCTCCTCCCGCAAGTGGGGATAGAGCAGAATATTATTTGGGCTCCCCCCCCCTCAACAGAGCGCCCCAGGTCCCGGAATTCCCTTTTGACAGCTTGCAGGCTACACTTTGTGATTGCGTCCCTGCCTGCTTGAACTATCAGTAAGGGATAATAGTCAGTGGATCTTACCAGGCCTGGTAGCCTTCTGGTAATATCCCTGACCCGGGCTCCAGGGAGGCAACACACCTCCCTGCGTGTAGGGTCTGGCCTACATATAGGCCCTTCTGTCCCTCTGAGAAGGGAATCTCCTACTATGACTACCTTCCTCTCTTGCCTAACAGAGGCAGTCTCAAGGCGTGCAGATGCATCATACAGCTCTCTGCATAAAGCAAAGCCATCTGCAATGTGACGACAGCTATGTCAGAAAATAGGTAGTGGTTGCAAAGCTTAGAGAAGAATAGTTTGGATCCAGTCAGGACCAAGAGTAAACTACTTCTTTTGGTTAAGGATTGACAAAGGAGAACACATCACAAGGCAGTTTCTGTCAACTATAGTTCTGTTGCCTTGACCAAAGCACTTCCATTGATTTGGTAACTTGGATTCTGCACCATCTTTTCCTGTAAGAGAAAACCTGTCAGTATTGCTGTTGCTGTGCACAGACCTGTGAAGTGCCACAAAAGAAAGGTAGCCAGGTACACAACTCTGTGGTACAATAAGGCTGACAGGAAACACGGCTGTGTTCCTTCTACCTCTTCTGGATTAACTCTTCTGGAGTGCAAACCCAAAAATAACTTTTCAGGAGAGAAAGGAAGAAAGAAAGGCCCAGTGTAACACCCAGAGCAGCTGGAAGCAGGAAGGGCTGGTGTGGAGGAGAAGGCACTGGTCAGTATTCGGGCTTCAGCCATTGCTGTGTGAAAGAGCAATGTAATGTAAGAAAGGTCTTTGCTCTTTCAACAATGCTGAGACAAATTTGTAAACAGCATGAGGTAGTGAATACTGTATCATTCACTTGCAGTACTTATCAGTACCTTTCACATTTGTTGAAAACCAGTGAGGGGAAGAGAGAGAGGGCAAAAAAAGCTTTCCTAGTAACTCGGTACTCTGAAGACTGAATGCTGAAGATAAGCTAGTCACTGCTGTGCAGTGCTGGGATACCATGCATGCTTACCCTCCCAACCTTGTGAAGTCGTGGCAGTTTTACTCAGTCACAGCACAGCTAGGTCTGAGATCCTCAACTTCTAACCACATCCCTTACCAGACATGTTGTCTTGGATTGTTACTGACCCCAGATCTTCCCCTTCTCCCCCATGCAGGTAAAAACAATCCATTTTCCTTAAAGGCAAATGTAACAGTAATCTCGGTTAATCGCATCCTTCATCTTTTTTGTCTTCACAAATTACAGTTGACAGACCATGTTTCTAGGCTCAGAGGTTTTTCTTCTTTGACTGAAAAGTACATCAAAATAAAGCTGGAGGTGAAAATGGCCTTTTACAGCACTACCAAGTGCAGTCACAGAGATATGCATACGAGGACAGCCTTGCAGGCAGGCCAGTGGTCCAGCATTGTACCCTCCCTGCTGATGTTGGAGGTCCTGCTGATATGAGAAGAATGGATTTCTGGTCTCCTTTGCTGGACTTGTCCATCACACCTCCACTCAATGTACTACAAGGTACTACCCAGTGTGTACATACCTACCTACATAGACACTTTTTTTTTTAATTAACTGACAGCCCTGGCCAAAGAAAACTTCTGGCAGCCGTGCACAAGTTTTTCATATGGTATGGAGCAGCTAGTGGGTTGTGTCAGCTTTTCTGGGAGATCTGTGCATTCTTGGTAAATGCAGAATCAGGTGGACAGTTTTAGGAGCCTTTGCTTCTGGAAAGGCAGACCCTTGACTACAGCTCCCTAAAGACATATGCTCTGTATATTTTTCACAGGAAGAAATGAGTCCTGGAGCCTGGGGTATTTTCACAGAGGTGTGGGTAGGCTTCATGTCTCCCTCTGGCCACATGTTGAAAATGACTCTTATACATTATCAGTTCCTGAGAGACTTGTTTGTCTCCCTCAGAGGCCCCATGGTGAGGAGATAAATCGACAAGAGAAGGAAAAGGCTCAGTTAGAAGGTGAAAAATCTCGAAGAAAGGACCTAGAGCTGTCTGAGAGCTGTAAAAGAAGCTGAAGTGCTAGTTCTTTATAACAGTGGTGACCGAGACCCCAACACCATCTATGAAGACCGCAGCCTCTGCAGATGTGCCCTTCCCCTTCTGGTGTGGGTAGGCACGGAGCAGGCACTGGCAGGCAGAGAGGGGAACCACTTTCTCTGCAAGAGGAACCAATCTGAAAACAATATAGACTGGGAAGAAATGGCATGCAAATGGCATGAGTGGGCAGTGAGAAGTTACTCACTACATCCTTGTCGTGTTACCCGCCTTCCAAAATATATTTTGTCCCCCTCCCTCAGTCTACAGATGAACGCTCCAGGGCACAGCTATTTCCAGTGCCTTCCTGACCTTTCTCTCCTTTGTGGTCACAATCTATCCCTCTCAAATCTTCAGGCTGCATGTTCCTCTTCTGCACCATCTTTCCCAGCATGAGGCACGTGGGGAAAGCTGAGAGAAAAGTAAAGAAAAAAGACATACAAATATATGTCAAAGAGCTTATGCCAGTCACTTCCATCATGGAAATGAAACCTTCCTTTCCTTCCCTTCCTGGGGAAAGCCAGGCTTGAACTCTCTGAGATCAGCAGCCTCCAGTACCACCCCTCTCTAAAAATCACTACATATATATACCTATTTATATATGGATTATATAGGTATTTGCATACTGACTCCTCTGAGCTCCTTTCCCTGCTTAGCTTTTCACTCGGATAGCTGCTGCCTGTCAGCCCACCATGAGACTAACATGAGAAGGGAATTAAACAATGCCGCTGCTTCAGGGGAGAAAGGTTACTTTCGGGCAAATTCCTGCTGAAGCGGCAGGATGGCTATTTACATGTGACTGCTGCTTGTGCAGGGGTGAACATAAGGTTTGGTGCAGAGGGAAGATGCTGGACTGTTTTCAGCATTTGGCTTTAGAAGTAACATGCCCAAAAATACTGCTTTGGCTATGGACACAGGCAGTCTGGAGAACAATCCTAGACAGAGCTGAAAGACTTTTGGGGTTTTTTCCCAAATGGATGCTGGTGAGCATAGGTTTGAACTGGCATATTATTTCCTTTTTATTCTTTTTCCCCACTACGTTATCTAGGCACTTGTGGGCCCACACCTTCCTACTGCTTCCCTATCCAACAATCATTAATGAGTTTTATTCTCATTACAGTCTATATAAGAAATGCAAAGCAGAGATAGTGGGGTAGGTAAAAATGACTCACCTACAGGGACCAGGGATGGTTCAGCAGTTGAAAACAGGTCTCCCAGTACTCATAAAAATTCTTTCATCAGCCTCTTTCCTGCCAGGTACTTTGAACATAATTAAGAGTAGAAAAGAATTTTCCAGTCACCTCAGATCCAAGTGTGTTAAAAATCGGAATCACTGTATAAAGGTACAATGGCAAAAAACAATTTAAGATCACTTTCAAGAGCAAGTTGAATCCTAGGAAAGAAAAGGCAATAAAGCAACATCCTCATTTTAACCAACCCTTCTTGCTATGTGGTCAAGAAGCCTAGTAGGTTCAACCAAGCAGCAGGCTGGGATACATCCTGGTGTGCTGAGGAGACCTGTGGGAACTTTCCCTCCTCACAACTCCAGACTAGACAGTGACAACAATCTATATATCTAAACCCAAAATATGAACATCAAAATGAATGATAAATTTCACAGAACATGTACTTTAAAGGTGGGACACTTTGGCTTTAGAAATATAGATACCAAAATATCGTGATCAGACATGTTAATGGAAGAAAAGTCCTTCAAGGGCTGTCACAGACAACAGTACTGCATATAGAATGGAATTCCCTAGCCATCAGATGACCAGAGGCTGGGAAAGCATCTTGGAGAAACTTGGCTACATTTGCTGTGTTTTGCAGGTATTTGCTGTTAGCCACTGTTAGAGAAAGGTTTCCAGCTGGAAAAACTATAATCTGGTCCAGCTGTTCTCATGCATTCTAGTTGACAGTCCTGCTTACTGATTGTTCACGTTCCAAATTAGAGCTATGTAGTACACTTGAGCAAGCTTTATTTAATTGTCTTGGTTCTTCAGTCTTAAAGAGTTGGTTAAAACCGGTTGTAAGTGTGTATTTTATTAGTAGGGACAGTGAGCATTCCAGTTTATAAAGTGAAGGCCTTTGGATAAACTGAGAAGTCTAGCACAGAAGTAGAACTTCTGTATCTAACTACGTACACACCAACTGTACGCAGGTGCACAGTGTGTTAAAAGGTACCAACTCTTGCTAAATTGTTTATACTAAGGCCCAAGGTACACAGTCCTTGAATGTTCATTTGTTAACATGTTGAATGGGTTGGACTTTAAGCTAATGCTTTGCAATAGGTTTTTGCTGGTTTTCTCTATTTTTGTCCTGTACTGTGGCTCAGTGTACCTAAACCCACGGTGAGACCCACTCTGTGTAGCAGTGTAGGCAGCCCAACTGAATCAGTGGGTAACTGAGCATCATAAAGATCACAGATCCCAGGACAGTAAGGTGACAGAGGCTAATTAACAGTTTGTGAATGTCTTCACACTCAGTGGGTTTTGGTTTATTGGTTTCTCAGCTCTTAAGAAAATATTTCTCATTCGTTCCATGCTGAGGAAAGATTGCTCCTGAGGCAACAATAACTTATTTCTGGAAGCCTGAAATCATTATGTTCCAAAAGGTGTACATATAGACTTCTTCCCAGTGCCAAGTAACAGATGCTATCATGGCAAAAAATGGGACTCTAGTCACAGCAGTCTGAGGTGACAGGTCCTGTGCAGGTGTAGGAAAAGTAAGGGATAACATTTAGGTTCACTAGCCCAGTAGCAGGCTACATGATTACCTAGGACCCACAGGTGAGTAATTTCCTGTTTCCTTTTGTTGCCACAGATTATTCTGTGTTTGGGGCTTCTTCTTCCTCTGCTAGAGAAGGAAAATGCTCTGATGTTGGATGTGGTGTGGTGGCAGAGGACTAGAAGTTTGAACAATATGAATTTCCCTTAGTCTGTGAGTCTATTGCTCTCCTCAAGACACATATTGTTCGGTGTATGTACCTAGCAGCATGGCATTGTCATGGTGATCTGCAAAAGGGGCCTTCTTGCTAGAGAAAAGGAATGACTGCCCCAGGACAAATACAGTTAAAATAACAAAGCAATTACTCATTAAAGTCCTGGAGACAAGGGTCACAACATACAGTGCAGCTAAAACATGAGAAACTACTCAGTCTACAGCAGTTAGGGGTTGGTTTTGGGTTCATGTCCTATCTTTGTTGGTAAAGGCAGTATGAACAGATCCAGTTTAAAGGAGAAGAATGGAAGTCATCAAAACTGGTTCTTCCCTGGACCAGCAGGTTTCTGATATACCTCTTTTCTGTTAATCCATTCTTGCTCCCTGAGAAAAACATAGTCCTCTGGCATGCATCTGACAACTTCTTTCAGAGCAATAGAGCAGAGCAGAAAAATGGTTGGTTCAGCACTAAGAGGGACCTAAGCACCTTATGGTACACGTGGAAATCCTTCAGGGAAGCTATACAGCAGAAACAAATGAGTTAAAAGATAGGAATCAGGAAGTGGAAGAATTGAGTTTTTAGACATGGCACGAACGCCACTTAGTGCAGCCCATACCTTGATCACTCACTTTATCCAGTTGAAAGGTTCATGGAATCAGATTAGATCCTGTGATTACTTTTGTTGTTACAGTTGAGTCTACCACATACCTAAGTCCCTTTGCAGCACTGACATGAGCCAGTCCTCACATACAGCTGCCTACAAACAAGGAACGCGGGTAATTTCTCTTTGATCTGTAATATTTTTCTTGTCTGGTGACTACTTGTTTTGATGCCTTTTCCTCACAGAGCATAGCTGTTAAATCAGAAATCCCTGCCTATAACAAATCTTTGCTCATCTAGAAAACCTGAAAAGAATAAAAAGCTGTGGTTTTATTATTGCTCTTCTTTCTGGTGACAGCACACACAGGCCTTCTGCACCACCTGACCTATCCAGCTGAGTGAGGGACTTCAGACTGCTCATTATTTCAGTCATGAGGAGGAACATGCTTTGTTTCTTGGAGGATTTTGGAAGGACTCCATACCAGAGGACAAACTTGGTGGACTGGGGAATTGTGCAAAATGCAGGCAAGGTATGTAATGCCAACAGACTTAGCTGTCCACTTTTCTCCATCTTTATTATAATTTCCAGTTTGTTCCTGATGAAGATGTTGACTCACACCAAGGTATCTCTATATTAATGTCTCTCCCTTTTCCCAGTAGTAGTTAAAGGTTGCACCACTGGGTTTGCATCTGCACTCTGTCACGGCTTGTTCCCTATAAAGCCATCTGTGGAGTGTAGGAAGGCTGGCACTGCACCAAAGCAATACGAACAGAAGTAGCGATTTATTACTTTTCCATATAAGGGTAATCAGAGAAGCTGGCATATTGACACAGGTCTTCAGGAAAGGCACAGAGCTGGAGAGGGGAGTGGGAAGAAGCCTGCCCTATTGCCCAGTCACCCCCCTGAGGTCCTGTGACAGAGCTGCACTCATCCACTGTGATTAAGTGGGCCCAAAACAGAGACCCCATGATATCCACAATGACTGCTCTTCACTTTCCTCTGAATGCAGAAGTTGTCCCTCCCACAGAGAAGTCTTCTCTGTTCTTTGCCACCCACAGACCTGACTCGGACCTGAAAGTGACACTGCTGAGTTAAGTAACTGTGCCTACTTCTGGTGGGCTTAGGGAAGCTAGTCCTCAGGGAAGATCCTCAGGGAAAACAGGCCTCAGCCTTTGCAGCTAACAAGGTAGTTTCACAGAGGGATGGTGTGGGTTAGAAGTGTATGCAGCACAATTTCTGTCCTCCGAACTTCTCAGTGCTCCCTCTGCATCCTCTGACCTTGCAATCTCTTGCATAAACACTCAGGACAAAGCTTTCTGTTGTCTGATGCCAACGCACGACACCTCAAGCTTTGTGTAGCACACACAGCAGCAGGAGTGTGTTAAATGCAGCTCCTTGGGGAGATGTTTATTACTGTATCATGTACATTTCTTAGGGATGGAAATGCCAGTCCAGGTGAAGACTATGAAAGGAGATCTGGCAAAACTGGAAGTCATTGTCACCTGAAGACAAATACTGCTGGTTTCCAGCGAGTGGATTCTGCCAGGTTTCATTCTAGCAAAAGAGGTTGCAATGCTTCCCTCATCTTGGCCAGCCCACAGCATTTACAGAGAAGGGCACGGAGAGACTTTAAACACGAGTTCCCTCTAGAGGAGTGAAGTAGCAATGTACACATCTTCCCGTGCTCCGATGGAGCCGGGGATCCATTTTCTTTACAGGTGTAGACAGACTAACAGTGGGATAAATCCACGTACGAGTTACACTGTGTGTGCACGAGCAATGGAAATAAAACCGTGTCAACTACACAGTAAAAGTTAGCAGGGCCTTACAAGGACTTTCAGTGTCAAAACAGGGAAAGAATGGAGCTTCTGTCTTAATCTAAACACAGTTTAATACAATTCTGCCACTAGAAAGAAAGAAATCACTATTGATGCAAAAAACCTGTGGGAATCCCTCACAGTGATCACGACCCCATTGTACTGGATGCTGTCTATCCCTCCCCTGCAGGGCTCAGCAGCTACACAGGGGGTAGGAGAGGAAACTGAGGCACAGCAAAAGGATCAGGCTGTGGCCAAGGTCACGCAGAAGGGCACTTGTACAAACAGAACTTACTGTATGGAGTCATTGTCTCTCCAAGTCTTTTTACTCACTATTTTTTAATTAATATAAATCAATTTTAGAAATGCTTTTATTCCATATTCTCTGAATATTGCAACATTTTTTATGTTTCTAAGAAGTATGCAGCATTATGGAAAAGCTCCACAACTGTATAAACACAACATAACTTTGTATTCTCCTTTTACTTTGGACTCGGATCACAGTATGAACCAGTGAAGCATCAGCATTTCTTGTCTTAGCAATAACTGTTCAGAAATCTTAGTGGGAAAGGCCATGGGATTAAGTTGTCTTGTTTCCAAACCAATCATGTATGAAAGCAAAAGGGACCAGCTCACTTGCATGGAGAAAGATGACAGTAAACGCCTGGTTGGGAAGATTGATTCTCAGAAGTATTTTGCATTACAACAGACTGATTTACACAGAACTCCGTAGAGTGGGCTCTTCAGAAGAGACAAGAGGCTATAGACATACAGCTCCCACTTATGGTCATCTGAAACTTCCAGCTGCAATAAAAGCATGTTATGCTTTGACCTTCTCCATAGATGGGTTTAAACATAATGCCACCTTGCATTCACCTGATATTTCTTCATCCCAAGGGAGTAAGGGTCTTTCAAAGACATGTGTGAAGAACTGTTGATGTAATTTTACATGTGAGGACAGAGAGACAAAAAGATGAATTGCCTGCTTTGTGAGTAAGAGCAAACAGCTCTCTGTGTCCATGCTAAGTCCCAAAGAAGAAAAGCAGAGAGACACCCACAGCTAGGGACTGTGGGCAAACTCTGGCTCACATGCAGCTAAGTACATAAACCTACTCAGGGTAAAGGTCCCAAATCAAATAACTCAACAGCAGCAGGATATTCTGCTTATTTGTATCTGCATATATTTGCATATACTTATATCTGCAACACCATGTTCTGCTTATTTGTAAGACATACCCAGAGAGCGGACAATAAATGAAAGATACAAGAAAACTGACAGTTTTGGGGGGTAAATTTTATAATACTGAATTACAGTATAGCTGTCAGATATGCATATAGACACACATACAGATGTATATATAAAAACTACCTTCCAGCAATACTCCTACATATATGCAAAGATTTGTGGAGAAAAGTGGCCAGTGGAAGTTAAAGACAGCTGGTAAACAGAAGGCCCAAAGGTTTGCCTGATCAAAACAGCCATCCAAGTATGTTTGAAAGAACATGTAGATACTATTTCAAGGTGAGTAAAACAATAACATATAAAAGCCACAACAGTCTGTCTGCACACTAGCTTCTTTGTTAAACATAAAGGCCTTAAAAGGTCAGTGTAGATTTCATGTCTTTTCATTGTGATGGCTTTGTCAGTTAAGTTGTAATAAGTAATCTGCAAGCTAAGGCAAGACGTTAGAGTAGTTCCAGATCTTGCCCCATCTAGATTTGTTTTGTGACTCATGTTCACAAAACAATTTGCCATGATAAAGTGGAATATGAGACAAGTGGAAAAAAAAAAAAAAAGTTCAGAAAGCAGCATAAGGACCAGAACAATCTTTCAGGACACTCAGCAAGAGTTTTCTAGTCTGTCTTTGTGACCATGGACAAATAATTTGAATAGTCTCTGCCTTCACATCTTCAGGTATGAGGTAAGTTTTTTAATACTTATCACACCAGACAGCTTTTTATGCCTCTCAAAGACAAAGTTGAAGCCATGTAATTCAAAACAGAAAAAAACCCCACAAAATTATAAATTTTATGAAAATTGCATTATAAATTATAACATTAATCTGTCTTCTACAATTGATGTAGTTCCATGCAAAGGCACAATTTGGTTTGTATTACCCAAGAAAGAGGACTGTCATGATTTTTATCTACTGCTCCATACAATACTGTTACTTCTGTCCAGAAGTACAATACTGTACAGAGAAGGGCAACCAGGCTGGTGAAGGGGCTGGAGGGCAAATCATATGAGGAGCAGCTGAGGGAGCTGGGGCTGTTTAGCTTAGAGAAGAGGAGGCTGAGGGAGACCTTATCACCACCTACAACTACCTGAAGGGAGGTTATAGAGAGATAGGTGATGGTCTCTTCAGCCAGGTGACAGGTGATAGGACAAGGGGGAATGGCATGAAGCTGTGCCAGGGCAGGTTTAGATTGGATGTTAGAAAAAATTTTTTTACTGAAAGAGTTGTCAGGGCCTGGAACAGGCTGCCCAGGGAGGTGGTTGAGTCACCTTCCCTGGATGTGTTCAAAAAAAGGGTAGATGAAGTACTTAGGAATATGGTTTAGTTTAGGATGCGAATGGTTGGACTTGATGATCTTAAAGGTCTTTTCCACCCTTGTGATTCTGTGATACTTCTGTATAGGATGTTTGGAACCTGGTGTCATGTTTGAGCCAGGAAGTTAGCCACAAGAACACACCTGTGTCCCTGAGAAAAAGTTTGGGTGTTTACTGCCTCTGGGAAACAGTAACTGTAGTGCAAAGACCGCTACCAAGTTTGATAACAGCAGTTCTCTCTACTTCCCATTTCCCTGCAGACAGCAGCAGAGCTCTCAGCAGTCAGGAGGAGCAGGGTGCTGAGTGTGGTGGCTCTGGCCATGAGAGCTTGGTCCCTGGCATCCGGGCAGATCCTCCAAGGCAGAGTCATGTGTCCTCCCTCTTGGGTGGAGGTGGGATGAGGCTGATGAGGGGAGAGCATCTTCCCAGCTGTTGGATCTTTCTTGGCCCTTGCACCTCCCTGAGCTATTGCTCGATAATGAGTGTAGTGGGTCATGGAGCAAATACCCTTGTACCAGTTTACTTGTATTCGTTTTGCCAATAGCTTCTTTTCTATCATACCACCTGCTGAATTGTGCTTTATCTAAGCAGTGTTACATCCCTAACGACTACGTAGCAACGCACTGAAGGTCAAACTATGGGCCTCTAATATTGGTCTGACTACTTAAGTGATGCCAGGTCTGTAGACTGGAACACTAAACAAGCCCTTGCTCTTCACCTCCTTATGCTCACTTGTCTAATGATACACACTCACATAGTAAATAACATTCTCTGCAACAATCTCCACGTCTTCCATTGCAGGAATGGTTATACGTGCCCCTAGTAACAGGACAATAAGGTAAGGAAGGAGGTGGGACAAGGCATTAGCACTTGGATGACAAGTAGGAAATCTTGCCAATGTGCTTCAGGTGCAGAGGCTCCATTGTGAGCAGTGTTAAGTATAATCCCATCTTGATGTAACATTTTTATTAATACCTCACTTTGGGAATTTGGGATTTGCAATTTTTGTCTCTAATTCTGCTTGCTTTTGGGTGCTACTTTTTAGGTATCTTCCTTTCTCATAGCTTGGTACTGTCCATTGTATGCTATCTTTTGAAAGGTTTCTAACATCTGCCAGTGTGATTACTGGGGCGTGATAAATGTGAATTCCAATTACAGCACTGGTTTTAAATTTTTGTGCAGGTGGGAATGAACACGTTCCATCTTCCCACTCTACTGGTGGGTCTGCAGATGTTACTCAAATACTCCTGGTTTAATTATATTTTTCTCTAAAAGATATAAAAGTATAGCTATCTTGAGTTTTGTGACTTGTACTAGAGTCAATTGCAATTTTCCTCTGTTTCTATCCATTGGCTATTAAGTCTGAGTATCTTGTAACACTTCTTTATCACCGAATCACTGATTGGTTTGGGCTGGAAGGGACCTCAAAGATTATCTATTTCTACTCCCTGTGCCATGGGCAGGGACACCCTCCACTAGACCAAATTGTCCAAAGCCCCATTTATTATTAAGATAACAAAAATAATTTACTATATGCTGTATTTCATCCACATTCCTACCCTGATGGTTTTTTGGCAGCAGCAGGGTGATGCAGCCATGGGGGGAACACAAGATATTGCTGAAGGGAGCAACATTTTTTTACACTAGGGTTAAAAGTGACACCATCTTAGAAAACACTATAAAATTATGCTATGTTCTTTCAATGTTACCTGTATTTTGGCTTGATCATAGTGTTCTGATATTCAGTATAATTTCAAGCTTTCATACATGCTTTTCAACCCACAATTTTATTTCAACTTTTGACCGCTAAGGTACAGGCAGCACTTAGCTGGCTTTCCCTTTGCTTCCAACTTTTTATCTTCTTGATAAAAACCTTTTTACCTTCTGGATTCTTTCTGTTATTTAAATATTTGTTTAAAAGAACAATACTGAATCCAACTTTTGTCACAATGTCTAATTGCTTCTTTCCAAGTTATTCTTCAAAGGATCACATTGCAAAACAAAATAAAAAGAATGATCAAGGCTGCTAAGTTATTGCAGTTGGGTTTAAATTGTGCCTGTTGAAACTGGTTTTGTTATCATTATTCAAGGTTGCATCCTTTTACTTATTAAGCTGGAACTGCTTATTTGTATTATACTTTATCATCAGAGGTTTTGTTATATCTTAGGATATTTTGTAGTCCTCTCTGATTTCATATAAAATTGTTCATAATTAAAGCTATTGCTTTAGTTTCCTTGAGACCTCTGGATAAAAGAGAATGTGATACATCCACATAAGTACATGTTTCAGTTGTCCATAACTTCTCTGTTTTGTTTCTGAAATGAGAACTACTGTTAGGGTCAATTATTTAATGTGTCCTATGTCTGCACATTTTGTTTGTTTGTTCGTTTGTTTGTCTGTTTGTTTGTTTTGGTAAGGCTTACCATTGTACTCTAGTAGTGGCATAGGCTGCTGGATAAGATTCCTGTTAGCCTCTAGTCATTTTTACTACGCTTAGTACATAACAATGTCCCCCAGCAGTTCTGCGTGAAAGTCCAATACATTCTACTTGCTATGCATCTCCAAATTATTATCTTTTGTGTTTCAGTACCTTTTGTTGTTGAACATTATTTTTCATTAATGCACAGATTCTTTGTTCCTTGTGTAGTGGCATATCTACAAGTCCACCCCTCCAGATCTGCCCAGATATAGGTGTCATTTTCAAAAGGCAGGTGCCCAAGATGCAAGAACATACCCCATTAAAACTTCATTTAGTTTCAATGCTTGTTTAATAAAGCTGAGTTTGGCTTTCCTATGTACACCTGCTGGCCTCTGGTGAGCCCTCTAACACTGAATTGCACCTTTCCATGCAGGGTGTGAGGGAACAGGGTGCCCCGAGCTCCTGTATTCACCAAGACTTGATGGTCTATGGGTTGATGTGTGGCAGGCCACGGGACCTGTGTAGTCCTGTAAGACCTGCTACCAGGTCTTATCAGTAAGTGTCGTCTTCTTTCACCCCTTTGTTCCACTTGTTTGGGTGAAGGGTGTCACTGTGGAAGATTTACCAAAGCAAACTCTTCAAGGCAAGGGCATCTGTCAGTGTGCTAGGAGCCATGGGGTCTCTCCTGGGGCAGCAGCTCAGTGCCTGGCCACCAGGACCTGTCTCACCACCACAGCTGAAAGCAGGGGAAGCCCAGGGACAGTGTCAGCCCCAGGCATTGGGACCTTCCCTGGGCATAGGATAAAGCCAGGCTGGGACATGGACACAAGGGGTGACCTTGCTCAGGTGGGCCTGTGGTCAGGGCTGTGGGGAGCTGGAGGACAGCCCTGTTGAGGCAGCAGCTGTCAGTCCCAGGGGTGAGATGTTGTCCTCAGATATGGTAGACCATTCCATAGTCTCTGTAGGCCAAGACACTATGCCAAGCTTAAGTTTGCATTAATTAAGGCCAGTTTGGTAAAAGATCATTTGTTAAAAAACCAAAAGCCCTTTCTTATTTTGTAATGCTGAATATACCACACTGACCCTGCAATCATCAAAGAACTCACTGTACTCTGATAGTGAAAATGTGCTCTGTATTTGCAACAGCAGGATATTGCCAATGAACTCTACCTGGGCAGCCTTGTCCCGAGACTGTTAAGAAAAATATGTTTATTTATGAGAAATAAATAATACCAATGTGGCCATAAAATAGCTGTTGCTTAATTAGGGCAAATTTGCAAAAAAATAATAAGTGTTATCTTTTATCTGTATTGCAAGGAATAGTTTGGTTTCTTTCATGCAACTCCTCAGTTCTTTGTAAACAACTTCCAAAAATTATTCATAAATTTGTATCTTTGATCTTTTAAATACAATCTTTGCATAGCCATCAGTATTTTCTGTACCTCTTTGTTCACCTTTTGTACTCTTGCTAATAAAATCTCCAGTGTTCTCTTTCTACAGCAGGAACTGTGATTTTACTTGTACAGCTCCACTTTATTAATTGCACCCTCAGCTATGACCTTCTCTACCAACATTAATAAAGTCAGAGCAGGAGGTCACCCCTCAACTGCAGATTTGCTCACATGTTAAAAAAGTCAGTTTGACTTTCTGTGCTAAATCAAGCACTTCAATTCATTACTGGTAATTATTACAGTTCTTGTATTTTTTTGATACCAAAGGATGACGAGGCAAGGACTTCAGAAGTCCTTGTAATCAGGAGTGAGAACTCAATCGTGCTTCTGGAGAAAAGTCAGAACCTGCAATTAAAAAACATAGCCACAAGAGTTGGAAGGAGCTTTTCAGAAGAGAGCAGAGTCTCTGTGCTTTAGCCTGCACAAAAGAAAGGTTTATATGTTGTTTGCTATGGGCAAAGCTGAAGCACCCCTCCTATGAAGGGAGGCAGAGAGAGTTGGGTCTTGTTCAGCCTGGAGAAGAAAAAGCTCTTGGTAGACCTTATAGCAGCCTTCCAGTACCTAAAGAGGGCCTGTGGCAAAAGAAGAGGGTCTTTTTACAAGAGCATGTAGAGATAACAGTCTAGGCAATACTGGGTTAAAACCAACAGAGGGTAGATTTAGATTAGAAGGAAGGAAGAAATTTTTCACTATGACGGTGGTGAGGCACTGGCACAGGTTGTCCAAAGAAGCCTGCCTGCCCCCTCCCTGGCAGTGTTCAAGGCCCGGCTGGAGGGTGTTTTGGGCAACCTGGTCTAGTGGAAGGTGTCCCTGCCCATGGCAGGGTGGTTTGAACTAAATGGTCTTTAAGGTCTTTCCAAACCCAAACAAGTCTGTGATTCTAGGCTGAATCCTTAACGAAGATGTAAGGCAGTGTCTGACTCAGGAGAGTAGGCAGGGCACACCATGCTCTGAACGCACACAGCAAGTCAGTAACAGAAATAAAAGCAAACAGCCACAAGATAAACTCACGAATCAAATCAATTCTGGGCACATACTAACTAGCTCCAACTTTTCACAGAACTTCAGAGCTTGATTCCTTTCCACAGACTGTCAAATAATAGCATCAGGTTCCTGAGTGTTTTGTCCAAATTAGAAAAATCTAATCAGTGTGTCTCAGTTTCTTCCCAAGTGACTGTTTAAATTATCACAATGCATTATGTGCATCTGCTTTAGACTGCTCCTTGCCTTTTTGTCTCCAGAATTAGAAAGGGCAGTTAATAGGACATTTTAAAAACATCCAGTGGGATCTGGATTGAAAGCCTTGGGGAAGCCTGCCCTCTGACTATCTCACTCCCATGAACAGGGAGGCTTGTCCACCATGAGTGGTTTGGTTTCCTTCCACAGACCCCTCATACATGCTACTTAACACTTGCAGCTCACTGATTGTTCTTCCTTATTTTTGGTGACATGAACTTTCCACAGGCTGACTGGTCTTGGAGATTTGTGCTACTTGCCTACTGCATTTCCTGACTTTCTGGTCACGCTCCAGCCATTTCTGAAGCTGCAGGCAGCTTTAAATGATGGGTTCGCTATTAGTGGCTATTACTTTGGTTCTCAGAGCTAGTGTACCCACAAAAAAATTCTTCTTCTGTATTACCATGAATTCCAGGCCAGATCTGTGTCAATGCTTGTCACAAACCGAACTTTAAAAACAATGGAAAACCATAGCCTGCAGAATATATCCTATTTGCCCCATTTTTGCTGCGCAGGAGTGAACCACAGGAAACTTTTTTCAACTGTTGCCATGTCCTTCCTTACAAACAGGCAGACAAATGCTCTGCTGTAGGGCCACAAAGGAGAAAGCAGGGTGTGCTGCCCCTGGTGAGCCATGACTGCTGACCTCACTTCAGCAGCAAGCACTCATGCTCTGGCAGCATCTGGGCATAGTGGCTGAGACCACTAGCCAGCCTTGCAGGAGAGGATGGGAAAGGGGCAGTAGGATTAGAAACATGTGTCCAGAGCCTTGCAGGGATATCCATGTTGGATTATGGAAGGCTGAGAAGACACAGATCCCCTGCACATTTAGAGGTTTTAGCTAGCTCTCTTTAGCATGTCACAAATATATAGATGTGTGTGTGTATGTGTGTGTGTGTGTGTGTGTTTTTGAGACCCCTTTATACATATTTCTAGATTCCCATCTGATACAAACATTCTCAGGATTGAAGGGAATCAGGCCTATATAGAGTTCTTATTATTAAGTTGCCTGGTGTATTTAAGAAAATTGCCCATGGTGCTGCTGTGTGGTTTTTTATGGGCAGTCCAAAATAAAGCATAAAAGTTGCCTCCCTGTCCTGAGGAAATCCAGTTTGAGCACTATGCATAACACCAGAGATGGACAGTGCCAGGAGACCACACACATCAAGGAGAGAACATAGATGAACATGGCAAAGGTTGTGTTATCCCTGCAGCTTAGCTTGGGAAACATCTAAGCAAACGAGAGTACTTGAAGAACAATGTTCTGGTTATGAAGATGTTAATCACTGCAGACAAGACAACTGTTCTCCTCTGTCTAGCCTCTGTTTTATCCATACTTAGAAATCCTGCTGCATTGAAGTTTTCAGGGATCTTGAGGGACTGCTATGGCTCCCAAGGTACTCCATGAGGTGAACATTAGGACAGGAGAAGGCTCTGAAAGGTCTTCAAAAGAGAAGCCAGGCAACTTATAGTTGATATTATTATCCTGGTATCAGCTAGGATATAGTTAATTTGCTTCCTATCTGCAGGTACAGTGCTGTGTTTCAGATTTAGGGTGAAAGCAATGTTGGTAACACACTGATATTTTGGCTGTTCCTAGGCAGTGTTTACACCAAATCAAGGACTTTGCTGCTTCTCATATTGCCCCACCAGTGAGGAATCTGGGGGGTGCACAAGAAGCTGTGAGGGGATACAGCTGGGACAGTTCACCCAAACTAGCCAAAGGGATATTCCATACCCGTATGATGTCATGCTTGGTATATAACTTGGATAAAACTGGATGGAGGCTTAGACTGCAGCTTGAGAACCTGCAGAACATTGGTGGTCTGTGGGTGGTCAGCAACTGTGTTGTGCATCCCTTGTTTTGCGTATTCTATTGTTATTTCCCTTTTCTGACATATTAAAATGTCTTTATCTCCATCCACAAGTTTTACCTTTTTTTCCCAATTCCCTGGTCCATCCCACTATGGGGTGTGAGGGCTGAGGGGAAGGGGCAGTGAGCCAACAGCTGTGTTTCAGCTGCCTGAAACACAAATGGGTTAAACCACATTTATAAAGAGATGGGAGTCCATAGAGGAAGGTGAAAAGAAGGGTAAGCTATTCTCAGTGTCAATAAGTGTGTGTGCTCTTTCAAGCAGGCTAGCAAAGGAGCTCTTTTTCACAAGTCTCTGTGGTGTTGAGGATCAGGTTTCCCACAGTATTTGCAGAAAAGGTCATTGCAGCAGAATACCCCTCAGTCTTTTTTTCCATATCAGCAGCAAAACAGGATAATGTGAAGACAGGCACTACAAAAGACACCTCTTTTACCTGCTGGCCTGTTAACCTAGATGGGACATATTTAGGTTGTTCCCCATGGCTCAGTGCTGTGTCCAGTTTTGTTCAACATCTTTATCAATGACCTGGATGAAGGGTCTGAAGTTCCCTCAGTAAGTTCACAAATGACACTAAGCTGGGAGGAAGTGTTGATCTGCCTGAGGGTAGGGAGGCTCTTCAGAGGGATCTGAATAGGATTGACTGATGGGCTGAGACCAAAGGGATGAGGTTTAACAAGGCCAAATGCAGAGTCCTGCACATGGGACATAACAACCCCATGCAGCTCTACAGGCTTGGGGGGGACTGGCTGGAAAGCTGTCAGGCAGAGAAGGACCTGGGGGTGTTGGTTGACTGCAGGCTGAATATGAGTCAGCAGTGTGCCCAGGTGGCCAGGAAAGCCAATGGCAACCTGGCTTGTATCAAAAACAGTGTGGCCAGTAGGTCTAGGGAGGTGATTATGCCCCTGTACTCGAGGCCGTACCTTGAATACTCTATATTCAGTTTTGGGCCCCTCACTACAATAAAGACATTGAGGAGCATGTCCAGAGAAGGGCAACCAGGCTGCTGAAGGGGCTGGAGAACAGATCTTACAAGGAGCAGCTGAGGGAACTGGGGTTGTTTAGCCTGGAGAAGAGGAGGCTGAGGGGAGACCTTATCACCACCTACAACTACCTGAAGGGAGGTTGGAGAGAGATGAGTGTTGGTCTTTTTGCCCAAGTGCCAGATGATAGGATGAGGGGGAATGACTTCAAGCTGTGCCAGGCCAGGTTCAGATTAGACATTAGGAAAAAGTTCTTCACCTAAAGGGTTATCAGGCATTGGAACAGGCTGCTCAGGGAGGTGGTTGATTTCACCAACCCTGGATGTATTTAAAAGATGGGTAGATGAGGTGCTCGGGGTTATGGTTTAGTAGTGGACAGGTATGGTTGGACTCAGTGATCTCAAAGGTCTTTTCCAGCCTACTGATTCTGTGATTCTAGGTGAGAAAAATAAGCAGTGATATGTCAGAGGGGGAAGTCCCTCTGATATAGAACTAGGACAATCCATCTGTCCATGGTTACATTTAACTCATGCAGTGAGTCTATGTTCCAGTTACTCTGTGTAATGCCGGTGGCCCTAATGAATAATTTTCCTCCAGGTGGACTGTTTCATTAAGATCCAGAGGCAGGCTTGTATTTGGCATTTTCATTAGTTCCTTCCTTTATAGACCATACTTTCAGGAGTTGAACTTCCCAGTACCATCTCCTTCTCTGAATCAAATTATGTTTATACTTTGTCTGTAAAATACACTTTCAGTAAGGAATTTAAAAATGCCTTTTCATCTGGCAATTTTGCCAGTTTGTGTCTATGCAGTCTTCAGTTTCCTGACTTTTGCAAAGGAGAGAAATGATTTTTCTTTCAAGAAGTTTCTTCAGTATTATGGTCTGACAATTTTAGCTTCCAAAGGAGTCTAAAGGACTCGAATGCTCCATCTCCCACCTGCTTACCATACCACAAGCTTTCCCAGAGTGAAAGAAGGACCTGGGGGTGCTGGTTGACTGCAGACTAAATATGAGTCAGCAGTGTGCTCAGGCAGCCAAGAAGGCCAATGGCATCTTGGCTTGTATCAAAAACAGTGTGGCCAGTAGGTCTAGGGCAGTGATTGTGCCCCTGTACTCGGCATTGGTGAGGCCACACCTTGAGTACTGTGTCCAGTTCTGGGCTCCTCACCATAAGGACATGGAGGTCCTGGAGCGAGTCCAGAGAAGGGCAACCAGGCTGGTGAAGGGGCTGGAGGGCAAATCCTATGAGGAGCAGCTGAGGGAGCTGGGGCTGTTTAGCTTAGAGAAGAGGAGGCTGAGGGGAGACCTTATCACCACCTACAACTACCTGAAGGGAGGTTATAGAGAGATAGGTGACGGACTCTTCAGCCAGGTGACAGGTGATAGGTCAAGGGGGAATGGCATGAAGCTGTGCCAGGGCAGGTTTAGATTGGATGTTAGAAAAAAATTTTTTACTGAAAGAGTTGCAGGGCCTGGAACAGGCTGCCCAGGGAGGTGGTCGAGTCACCTTCCCTGGATGTGTTCAAAAAAAGGGTAGATGAAGTACTTAGGAATATGATTTAGTTTAGGATGCGAATGGTTGGACTTGATGATCTTAAAGGTCTTTTCCACCCTTGTGATTCTGTGATTCTGTGATTCTGTGATTCTGTGAAATATATGGCTGCATGTTAATTTAGGTAGTGTCTGACCCACTGTAGACACTGTTCAGATACGAGAAAACTCAATCACAAATTTAATCTCTTAATATCTTTTTGTTTCTTTCCTAGGACTGCACATCAATCATATTTGTTGCTTAAAACCTGAGGAATTTATCCTGTTCTTAGATCCAGTAGCTTTCATCAATGCTAATCAACAAATGCAACTGAACTCTGCATGCTTTATTTCAAATCCTAATAAATTACTACAATCTTAACCATACCTTCCCAAGTTAGCAGAGTTGCAAGACGTGCTGTGGATTTAAGCCACTGTTTTGCAAGGTGCTTGAGACAAGTCATGAGGTGGAGCAGACTGAGGTACAGTGATGCTGTCTGTCCTGACACTGTCTCCTGTTAGATTGCTTTAACTTGCCTGCTTGGCTGATGACATTTGCTCTGTCTCCCAGCAAAGATCTTTTAACTGCATTGATTGTCAGCTATCCCAGAGTCCTTCTTGGAAATTAAGTCTCTTGCACAGTGCAATGCAGCTTTGTCTTCTTTCAATTTTAATGAAATTCACTTTAATGCTAGTCAGAAGTCTTTGCTTTTCTTTAGTACTTTTTAATTAAATGATAACCCTCTGTACTTTGAACTAACACATTTTCCTTGTGATTAATTCTATTTCATCAGATTGGGTTTCTATCTCTCTCTCTCTCTCTTTTTTTTTTACTGTGAGGAACAGCATTAAAATAAAAAATCAAGGAAGTAAGACAAATACAAGTTTGACTCCCCATCTTTCATGTGATGCAATTGGATGATAAAGGCAGTAAGTCTTCGGTAAACTGTGATACTGGCTGCTTCTAAATCCCCTCATCTGCTTTTACATTACATTCTTGGTTCTTTATGTGCAGACTTGCTTGGATTTCAGCTGCTTCACTACTGCAAAAGGCACTGCTCAGTGCCTTGAAGACAAGTACTGTTTGACCTAGTTCAGGAGACAGGAAAATCATAGCTGTACTTATGAGTGTAGATTGTAAAGAAATAGTCCATTTTGTGAAAAAGAATATGATTGCCTGACAGGAAAAAGGAGTTACATTATCAGATAAGTATGGGAGATAGCTTCCTGTATTATCTTAATTTATTATCGGTGGTCTGATGAGACTAGAGAGTGTGAAAATGTTCCCTGTTATGTTGGGATGAAAATTCAAATTGTGAATTTTCTGCAGGTGGTTCAAGGAAAGAAGTTCAGTGCACACTATCTCCTCTATACCTGGCACTTCCAGCAAAAGCACTGTGATTTAGATCACTGATATTACATGCCTCAGGATGATGATAGGTATACCCCAGGTAGTAACAGATAACGTCTACTTCCAGAGTGCTCCAAAAAATAGCGGGGCAGAAAGAAGGAAAAAATCCACAAGAGAGCAACCCAGAATTGAAATGACTTGGGTGAGGCCAAAAAAGAGGTGGTGAGAGTGGCAGAGATACAAAGTTGGCAGCTGCTGGATAAATAAGGGTTTTATTCAAGCATCACAACAAACACTTGGTAAGTGATATCTGAGTCCTGACTGCATGCAGTTTTCCCTAAATTACCTTTCAGTTGTCGTGCTCAGGTGTCACTCTTAACTCCCATGATTTATCCAGCTACTACCTGTGCTTCCAGATTCTTCTCAGAAGAGCAATTGTATTCGAATAGGTTGTACAGACCCAGTCCACCAAAGCAAAATGATGCTAATTTGAGAGGCATGCACAGGTAGTTTAGACAAGTTTGTTTCAAGTTGAGGATGATAGCTTAAAGTCCAGTGCTGTACCACAGCCCAACATTAATTACACTTCCGTAGGCAAATTTTTGTTATTATCAGGAGATTCTAGCATTTTCTGCCTAAGTGAAGGATGTTTACTCTGGAGGTCTCAACATTTGCTCTGTACCTCTGCCAAAAGCAGAGAGTTTCTGGAGTTTTCTGTCTACTCTGAAGTCTGCTGCACCAAATCAAAATGTAGAGTTCAACATAGAGTTCATTTAATACAAATGCTAATGTAAACAGGCCTTGTGAGTTCACTGAGTACCTGTATCATATCTGTATCTTCTAATGAAAAGAAAAAAGCCACTATTAGAAACAAAATATGCTGTTATGTCATGTCTCATCCCTCTTTGATGACTGTCTCCTTCTGTGGTGGTTTGACCCTGGCTGGAGGCCAGATGCCCACCAAAACTGCTCTATCACTCCCCTTTTTAGCTGGACAGGGGAGAAAATACATATTGAGAGGCTTAGGAGTTGAGATAAGGACAGGGAGGGATCATCCTGCAATTAGCATCACAGGCAAAACAGACTCAACAGCAGCTCTGGCTTTGAGTCGGCTGGTGTTTGCTCTGTCGGCCATGTAGAGAGCTTCTGCAGCACCCCCCACTTCTCCACCAGAACCCAGCCATGCAAAATTACAACATCTTCCCTTTAAGATCTTGTAACTTACATTTAATGTGATTTTTTCCAGTTTAGAGAGTTTGGAACAGGTCAGGTGCAACAGATGAAGAAGCCCTCATACAGCAGAAATCCTGGAGAAGCTGAAAAATTTTTAATTGAAACTCTTCTTCACTTTCTTCATCTTAGTAATTTCAGCTATTTCCTGTGTTGCTCTTGTACAAAGAAAATTTTGTGTGAGTGGGTAACAGATTTTCTTTTCTTCCAGTCAATAGGGTCTATTCTCCATAAAGAATCTAACTGGAAAATGAAGGTCATCATCCTTTTAAAGCTCAAAAACTCAGAGTGCACAGTAATACTTGTTGACTTCATAGTAAGCCTAGCCATATTCAGAGCATGACAGTTTGTCACACCGAAATTGCACTCTAGATAGTGGTCAAAAGAGGAGGTTATTTTGTCTCTTCAAATAGACAGATAGTGTAGTTCACATGGACAGAAGCCAGAAATTTTCAGTTCTGAACATCTTAGAGCCATCATCTAATACTAAGATTTAAAGTGACAAGTAGTAAGAATAATGATGACATTATTCTCTGCTCATAGGGCCAATTATTGCCTCTAATTCATGATGTTCTAGTTACAGGTGAGGCAGCTTTTCCATTACAAGCTTCTTCTCTGTGTCTGTGTCACTCAAAGCTGACATTTCTCATAGTAGCTGTCAGTCCAGTCATAAGAGAATTTTATGATTAATAAGATTCACTTTTTGCTGTTTCTGATGTGCTTCAAATCCCACAGACATAGTTTAGCAGAGGGAAAAAGTAGGACAGTTAAGGCTTCTGATAGCAAGTTCTACTGATGCTCAGTTGTACGCAGGTGGGTTTTTTTGACACAATGACCAGTGTTTTTTGATAAAGCAACAAAACATTAATGTCTTCTATGATTTACTGCCCTGTCCACACGTTTCTCTGAAAGGAGGCCTGGTTGAAATGCAAAGGGAAACTGCTATGATTTTTTGCCTTTCACTGAGGGGAAGGTTCTAGAAATGGATTCTCTGATAATTTTTGTTCCTTCTGGTTATTTATTTTTTTTAAATGACTGTTGGACAGAGTTATACATGGTTTTGTGGTTTTCTTATCTTGTGCTACAGTATCTTTCAGGGTCTCCAACTGGTACCAGGGTGTTGAGGTGCTTTGTATATACCTAATACAGGGATTTTGAAGGTGTGGGAAAAAGCAGGAATGCTTAAGGAGAAAACGATGCTCTAGACTGGAAAAGAGCCGACTGACAGGGATAAGACAGAAATATCTCCTGAGAGGAATGGAGAAAGAAAATAAGGAAATTACTGTTTCTCATATGAAAAGAAATATGGAACTCCAAATGAGACCAAAAGCTAGCATGTTCAAAACAAAGGAAAGGACATGGCTCTTAGATAATAGGTAGATGAGCCGTGGGCCTTCTTACTCCAAAAGGTTATCAGGCTGATTTTGCATAGACTCAAAGGAAACAGGAGAAATTAATGGAAGGGATTCTGTCCTGTCCTACCTGGAGGGTGGTTAATACAGAAAAATGCTTGCTATTTATGATGTTTCCAGAGCCACCAAATGGTTAACATCTGTGATAACATGCTGCAGTAGTATCATTGTAGGTCAGTTCTGACCTTACATGCATTCTTAGGTATCTGGTTTTGTCTATTGCTGAGATTCAGAAGTAAATGGGCCATTGGTGTGATCCAGTATGACTATTCTTACATGCTTTTTATGACATGTTTCAGATTGTTTTGTTCCAGGAAGAGGCATGAGCACCTGATAGGAAATCCTAACGGAAGTTGTTGTTGGTCTGAATGTAAGTCTGGCAGCATTCAGAGCATGTCAGCTTCTCATAGCACAATTACAGAATACCCAAACAAATTTCGACAATTAAATGTGCTGGAAAATTCATTATTTCCTCACAGAAAAGAAAGACCAGGATAACTCAATTATGTTGATTCAATCCTTAATTCAAGGAGCCTACTGATTATCCCAGTGCATCTGCTGACAGGGTTTGGAAATATTTTGAAGTGGATAAAATCTTGGTATTCTCCACTAGCTTTGAAGAGTCCAAAGCCTGTGCATTAAATGCAATGGTTCCACTGTAAAGTACAGGAAATAACCCACTCAAAATCTGCAAAGGAAAGTGTACTTATATCCATGTGATAAATCAGTCCTGCAAGTTTTATATAGAATGTGTGCTGGCAATGAAAAGAGAAGGAATATCTACAGATGCATAGACAGACATTCTCTATCCTCTCTGTATTCCAGAAGCTAATGGTTTTGGCGGTGTTTTCTGACTGCATCAAATACTTCTTTAAGAAACTGAGTATAACACTACATTGGTAAGTGGGTTGGGAAGTCTGTCTCTGAAGAGTCAGGGACCTGCAGAGGGCTGCTCTGGTATTCACTGATAGATAAAGATTTCTCAAAAAGCTGAACTAGACTGGTACTCTAGCAAAGGGCTAAGCTGAGGTTTCATGAGCAGAGATGCATGACAGATACAAGTATGTGTGATCACTTTCTCCTGCACTCAAAAGTTGGATATGACCCAAAGGGAAAGCTGGGAGAGAGAACATATTTCAAAACAGGATTTTGTGAAATGCAGAAACTTATCTGTACTATCTTTGGAGTCTCAGACCATTAATCCATCCCTATCGAAAAAAGCACTTCATGAGCTCTTCATTGAGAACATCCACAGGCCCCCATGGCTAGTAACATCTGCTCACAGACTCTATTGAATAAGGAAACTTGGAATTCTGTATTCAAATTTTTGCTGAAAAGTTTGGGAGAATCAGCTTGCAAAGTCATGTTAGCATGTTACAGAAAAGAGCCTGCAATTAGCCAAGGGAGAAAGAAAGATTTCCAGCAAATTTTCTTTTAGTTAGGTAGACAAATCCCAGATGCCTTATCCTGGCAGTCTTTGACAGACAGCAGTGCAGAATGATTGTATACTTACATAAACATATTTTCAGGAGGGGTAAAAGTAAATTTTCTGAATTATGCTAACTCCCAAAAATCTCTTCCACTAAGCTTTCTCTCAAAAGAGCTCTCCCTTGCTGCATTTTTTACCTCTGATTTACTTCAGTGTTTATCTATAAAGTCCCTAGTAATTTGGCATCCAGATGCTTAAGCCTCAAACAAGGATCAGAGTGCTAGACACTACAAAGCTTTAATTTGTATTATTCAGCTTTGTGTTGCAACATCACCTAACTGTCAAGGGACTCAAATTTTATTTTGCTTTGTTCTGTTATTAAGCTTACTGGAGGTAAGAGAAAAGGCCAGTAAAGGGAAGTGGTTTTCTGAAGAACAGGGAAGTGGTTTTCTGAAGAACTTAGCTTACATTTAGGAACCACAGGGACATAATCTGATTTTTAAGGTTATTAACAAGATATTTTCTTTTCTAGGTATTGCTTTACATAAAAACCTGTGGTTTTCTGGTCACTTTAGAATTTTGTATGTCCACATTGGTGCTCAAAGGGAAAGTCCCACCCCAGTATTCCAGTTCCCACTCTGCTGGTACTGGCATAAACATTTGTGCAACTGAAGAGTCAGCCAGGTCTAAGAACAGATCAGCTGAAAAATATCCTTAAAAATACATAAAAACTGTCAGACTTGGGCTGTTCTAAAATTGCACGTTCTTCAACTAGCGCAAGGAAAAGATAAGTGAATTACAATGGGTTGCAGCATGATAAGGGTCTATCTTTCTTAGTGGTGATAAGGATTCCCATGGAGTTGAAGTCACTGTCTAACAACCTTTTGAGCAGGGACTACTGTAAGTAGCAGCACAAATTTTATTTAACAAATTAGATTGGGCTTGAGATGCTTTTTTTTCTAGCTCCCTTCTAGTACATGCAAGATTTTTCAGGGCAATAGGAATCTTTGCCAGGCCTGATCTCAGCTATGAGTCTTGTTCCTTTTGCAGACCCTTCAAGTAGCGGTTGAACTCATACACTGGACTCCTGCAGAAGCAGAGAGCTCCTACATCTTCATCCTGCATTTGCAGGGCAAGTCTTCTGTCTGTGACAGTACCTTTCCCTAGTGCTTCCATGGAAATAGTCAAGCTGGTGACATAAAAGTGCTCTGCCTCTGCTTATCTTGCTCCAAAGAGATCTGTTGTCAGCCGAGCCTGCAATATTTATTAATGGGCTGGTCTAGCAGTTTGCTGCTGGGCTGTTAATGTTGTAACCTCCGTATTCAAGCCTTCAGATTATTGCAGGGAATTGACATAACTTCCCAAGAGATTTGCTGTCTTGCCCTTGTTATTCCCGGAGCAAAGCGTTCATGCACGCACTGAACACTGAAACTGGGCCAGACTCTGTTCTTGTTCCCATAGTTATTGCCAAAGGACTCGAGTGTTTCCTTGGCAATACACATGCTGCACAGACTGAGGCACTTGCATCAGGGCCTTCTTTCATACTTTTAGGACTGAGATAGCACCGAAGGACCAGGTTGCATTCTTGAACCTTGTTCTCTGGCTCCGGACTGCTCCTGGCTCACAGGGAGGAGAAGAGGAGGGAAGAGGGAGCAACCTGGTGTCCATGCCAATGCATGCAGACCCACAGAGCAGGAAGGAGATGACTAATAAGCTGTCCTGGGTGCCACCAGGCCAGTGCTAACTTCCCCAAGCAGCCAGTGCAGGCGTGTCAAGCTGGTGAGGGCTGCTTTCCACACCATGTGACATCATGCCCCTGTAAAAGGGGCTGGGAGGGGAGAGGTAGGTCCGCTGGGCTCTGGGGCCATCCAAGTGTGGTCGGGTGTCGGGTCTGGCGTCATGTCAGTCACTGCTCTGTGTTATCACCTCATTGGGTCGGTAAACTGCTACATGTCATCACTACATGTGAATTCTGCCATGGGTTCTGTTGTTTTTCCCTTTTTGCTGTGCTGTGTCAGTAAACGTCCTTATCCCAACTCGTGGGGTTTGGGCTGTTCCTCCTCCCAGAAAGGGGTGAGTGAGTGGTGAGGGGTGCTCAGCCGCTGCCTGGGGCTGAACTGTGACACAAACCCAGTGGATTTAGAAGCTGTGGTGCTACTTGCTGTCTGGGAAATGGAACGGACCTATACTGTATTCTCCGCCCAGTTTTAGATCTCTTTTAGTAACCCCCAGAAATATGTTTCCTTTAGTGCTATTGACAGTGGGTTGGATTTTACTAAAAGATGAACAGGTGGGATTCTTTTTGTGATTGTTCAGCAAAAGACACACTGCTGCCCTGTAAAAATAGGTGCAGTGCCCAGCACTGTCCACAGGGAGGGGAACAAATCCTAGCTTGAACTGGAATTTTGCAGTGACAATGCAGCGCACCCACACCAAAACGGAGCAAAAAATGTTCTAAATACATTTTACCAAAAAGGCACAATTTCCTGGATGAGACTGCAGGGTGAACTTGCATTTTGTTTAGAGGCAATTGTAACAATCAGTCTGAACCTGAAGAAAAAGGAAGACATCTACGAGTATTGAGGGTTAAAGCATGTTCCCTTAGCCCATTCAGGTGCTTCTTGTCATAAGAGGTGATCTCTTGGCAGAGACATACACCTCCTGAGCACACTGAAGTGTCTATACTACGTTTCTCTTTCATATAGTTTCTTCATGATGTAAAAACATAGTGCAAGACACAGTAACTCACACGTGCCTGAGTCCTCCAAACAGAAGAGCCATGTGAGCATGGGGCCATGCTGAAACTGGCAGAGCTAGACCTCTGTCTGGAGTACCTTTGTACTGTGGCCCATTTATGAGCTAAAGATCCCCAACACAGGCTGACCCCTGCTTTGAGAGATTAGAGCAAAGGCACAAAACCAAGTTGGCCCTGCGATCATGTCACTTAGCAAGGAAGTCCAGTGCACGGGCAGTGAACCTGCATTTCATTCTTGTCCATAGCACTAAGTCTGTTTACAGCAGATTTCTATAAAGACCCATGTGATAACACGTCCTGGCCACTCTTTTGATTGTCCAAAGCCTTTTTAGACAGTTTTAAGTTCAGACCTGTATTTCAAAATTGCAACACTTCCACAGCGGTGATTAAAGCCTATGGCAAGGTAATAGCGATATAGGTAGGAAGCAGGCTGATGAGAAATGACTGTCATATATCTCATCCTGGTTTGTTGTGGTTTTGCGAGGCAGGGTTCTGGTGGAGAGGGGGTGGGGTGGGGGGAAGGGGGGGATGGACAGCAGGGATGACTTCTGCAAGAAGCAGCTAGCAGCTTCCCCTAGGCCTAACAGAGTAAATACCAGATGGGCTCAAGGCCGGACCTGACGCTGACCAAAGCTGAGCCCATCAGCGATGGTCATAGTGCCTCTGGGAATCACATTTAGGAGAAAAAAACCTGCTAGACCATGGTGGAGCAGCCTGTCCCCCTGCAGCCTATGGAAGATGATGTGGAGCTGAGGTCCCACCTGCAGTCTGTGTGTGGAGAGACCCTACACTGGAGTGGGTGGAGAACTATGGAAGATGTGTTGGAGCAAGCTTCTGGCAGAACCTGCAGACCATGGAGAAAGACAGAGAGAGAGAGAGACCCAAGCTGGAGCTGGTGGGAAGGCCTCATTTTGAAGAAGTTTGTGGAGGACTGTTTCCCATAGGTGGGACCCCACACTGTAGCTGGGGAAGAGTGTGAGGAATGGAAAACAACTCATGAGGAACTGGCTGAAACCCCCATACCCTGTGCCATTCCCCCACTTTGTGCCACTGTGGGGGGGAAGAAGGGAGAGAAATAATGAATAAAGTTGAGTCTGTTTTGCCAGTGACGCTTATTGCAGGATGATCTCTCCCTGTCCTTATCTCAACTCCTAAGCCTCTCAATATATATTCTCTCCCTTGTCCAGCTGATAAGGAGAGTGATAGAGCAGCTTTGGTGGGCATCTGGCCTCCAGTCAGGGTCAAAACACCACATGGTTGCTACAGGGGCAGGCAAGACATTTTATGTTTGTAGGGTGTTTGTATGCTCTTGCTGTCTTCCTTGATCCTTTGTACCTACAGGCCCTCAGCGCTATGCCAGTCTCCCTCTCCTCCTGCTCAGACATGCATCGGCAGTGGTTGCTTTATTTAAAAGCATGTGCCTAGTATGTGAGAGATTGCCTTCTGGCCAGGGACAAAACTATTACTATGATGAGTCACAGCTACATGGCTTGGTGGCTTTGACAGGTTTTGGATGAGGCTTTTGATTTATACTGAGGGCAGGTAAGCAGAGGTCGCTGTTTCTTGCTGTGGTTGTGTCTTACCTGTGAGGCCAGTCAGAATCGTGTTTGGAGCACACAGGAACACTCAGTCTCACCTGTGCAGCACTTATACCTGCCTGAAGTGAGGCAAAGGCATCACATATCAGCATCAAAAATCATCTCTAGCCTGGGAAGTGCAGAAGTTGCTCTGCACCTGGGGAATGAGGAAAAGTTGATGGTTCCCTGCCTTTACTATCAATGCCATGTGAGTTGTATTTTTTCCTTCCCCTTTGTCTCTGAAGATGAGATCATTAATTATCATGCATAAGGCATGGCTTGTGCAGAAGGGAGTCTGATTTCTTCATTGCTGGATGTGACTTCTTTGCAAGGTCTATTATTGCAGTCATATGTGAGCTCTGAAATCCCTTTTGTTTTGTGAGCCAGTACAAACGAATGAAGTCTGTTGTGCTGATGCTGTGTGTTTCTCTTCAAACCCGTGGATGTTGTGTTGCAGATATCAAATTATAGCTTCAGGCTGTAATTACAGAATGAGGTGGCCAGTTGCCTCATTCTAGAGGCAACTGAAATAATTTCATTCTTTGAAATTATTTCATCCTTTATAACAGACTTACTGTTGCTTGCCATTAAAAGCTAAATTATGGGGCTCCAAGGTTTTCAAGGTGCTCAATGCAGACTGTGAAGATCAATATCAGTTAGCATTAAGTTAAGTAAGTTTATATTTGAATGTTGAACTTAGATTGGAAAGGGAATCTGCTGACCAAACTCCCAACTGCTAATGGCTCTAGTTATCACCAGCTGGCAGATACATCTGTTCTCAGAGAAGTGGGATGAATATCTCCCTTGCACTGACGTTCTGCCATCTTGTCTGAGATGATGAGTTCGGAAAGAGCCTTGATGCTTAGTTTAGTCTAGCTGCCTAATTTTCAGATGCTTGAAGTTAGGTAGCATGAATTCCAGCCACAGTGATCAGGATGTTGGCCAGCCTGACTTCAGTCTAGTACACAGAAACTTCTCCCAAGAATGTTACTGGGCTATCACTGGCAGTGCAGAAATCCAATTTAGAGCATTCAAACTGATTATATGGACCTTTGAAGGTCTTACGCCATTCTCACTGTAGCACTACAAAATTTCACAAGAAGGCCTATTTTGACCATGATAAAGCTCAGATTCTAGCTTAAAAAAAAAAAAAAAAGAACCTGAACTGAAGATAGTTGGAAGCATTTAAATAAAAATTAAAAATTAAAAAAAGTACAATTTAAAACACAAGTGGAAAAATCTGATGTTGATGGCCACTGTAGAAAATAATGAAACTTTTCCCTGAATATTCCTTTTACATCTTGCATGGGAAAAGTGTCAGCTGAAAACATTAGATGAAGAATCAACCTGTTTTGATGGAGACAAAATGGATCAGCATATGCTGAGAAACTGTGGTGGGAGTTTTCCTAGAACAAATTTTGCTCAGCTTTTGCATGAAAACCTTTTCTTCATGGTTTTCCCCTAATGCATGCAGAATGATACTCGTTGGGGTTTGTTTAGGTCATACTTGTCTTTCTGGGTTTCTTTTAGAGGAGTTTTGAGTTTGAGTGGGAGACACTTCTGAGGCATAGTGATGTGTGTGACAGACAATACACGTTAGGTGGTGGGCAAAAAACTCCAAGTGACCAGAGAAAACCTACCTAGCTGGTCTGTTTTGCGGAGTTTAAATTGGGGAGGGTGCTCATAACACTGCAAAAACCCGAAGCTCTTTGTAAGTAGATATGTGTGCTTTAGTCACAACCTGGTACTGCCTGAGGTTGGAGCAGAGAAGTCACTTGCTGCAGGGGTAGGCAGGATTGAAAGTAATAACAGGCTATGCTCTCCTGGAAGCACATAGAAGAGAGAGAATAGTACTGATTTTTTCATGCAGGTAACAGTTCAGAGAATGAAGCCTGTAATTCTGCTTCTTTTCAACCTGGGAACCTTTTCTCTCTCAGTAGAGTATTATCACTCCCACTTGTTGTTTGCGGGATTTATGTGCTAATTTAGCTGTATTATGAAAGAAAAACTTGAGATTAACTGTATTTTCATCTCTGCTTTTTAGATGTAGACAAGACTATGCTGCAGCAAATCCTGGAGAATTGTCCCAAAGGTGGTGAGTGGATCCCCAGTAGTATGCAGATTTTAAAAATGGTACCGGAGTGATCTGGAGCTAAGCACAGATCTCCTCCTTTGGGCAGAAAGTAATTTTGCAGTTTCATAATGTGTCAGGGAGTTAATAAGTGGGGAATGGTGTGCTGAAATTAACACAGCTGAGGGCTGTGCTGTAGGTACATATTTTTACTCTTTCCTGAGTAAAAGGTGTGGCAAGACAGCTGTGCTCTCCAGTGCTCCCTGCTTTCTGGTGAGTGAGATCCATTTACTAGTATTTCACAGATTGGTAGTACAAGGCAAGACTTCAAGGATCATCTAGGTATATTCTCAGCAAGACAACCATGTGCAAGATGGTACTTTTGAAGGGGATCTTGAATACATGAACATAGAGCTGTACATCTAGTATAAGCCCAAGTCTAGTTCTTGAATGACAGCAAATATTGAGCTAATCTGCTTTCTGGAAGACATAACTCAGCCACAGGTTATTAGAGTTAAATCAAGCCATATTCTGTTACACAGAGATTTGTTTCTGTCCATGGCCAAGGCATACTGGAGGAGTCCTTCCAGTGAGCAACAGCAAAACTTTAGCCAAGTGATATAAACTCCATTTTATTCTCATGCAAAGGCTGTAATTTAATTTGTCAATATTTTCTGTTATATTCCTTCTAGAGGTTGTGTTACAGTGAGGTGCAATGAATCAAGATTAATTTTCATTTCCAGGATAAAAATCTTGGATGATGTTATCTGTACTTTTGACAATATTTGAAAAGTAAATTGTGAAAATTTCAGTTTGGCTCATTTAATTAAAGAGAGCAAAGGAAAAAAGTGGAGAATTGTGATTTAGAAAGCATCTAAGATGTCAACTAAGTTTCCCTGTCCTTGGCTTCAAAATAGTCTGGTATTGCTACAGTTTTTGTGGGTAAATTAAACTAAAAAAAAGTGGACAAAAATGTCAATAAATTGAAATTCCACTTTTCACCTCAAACATTGCAAAGCCAAAACCACTTCTGAGTGAGAATATGTAAGTTTGCAATATTGTATTTGCTGCACCATGACACTCAAGAATTTACATAAAATGTCTGTTTGTGCTGAAGGCAAATCTCAACATTCCAATCCTGCAAATGCATATTCACAGCTTAGATTTATGTTTGTGGTATGTTTTATGGGCTTCAGTGCTGAAGAAACATGTGAGGGCTTGCGTGGCCTTCGACAGGACTGCGAGAAAGGAGCGCTGTTCACAGTCCAGCTACTGTGTTTCTGTCCCCAGCAGGACTGTCAAGTGCTACAGAAGTCTCCAATTAAATACTTCAGTTATTGCTCAGCTGTACGGAGAAAATGCCACTAACTCAGAAGCTGCAATTACACTTGGACAGGACTTATCTTTGGGTTTTAACAGAAGTGTCATAAAAGAGGTGCCATAATGGTACACAGAAGTAGAATTCCAGCTGAACCTTGAGAGGAAAACCTGTCTAAAAATATTTAACTGTGTAAAGTGGTCTGCGTTATTTTTTGTTTTCCATTTATGAGGAACATATGAAGCAATGGGGTTTGAAAATGTCTGTGTTCACCTTCCAAATTGTGCAGGTGCTGCAGATGTGTGGTGCTTTGCATAGCATTGCCCGGCTGACACAGGTGCCATGAAAAGGCTGTTTTACCCTGGGATGTAATTTGGGGTGGGTGCCCTTAGTCAGCTGTAGTTGGGGACCAGGAACCAGCAATTCACCAGGCACAAGAGAGGATATTCTCCTGAGGACATCTCCTGAAGTCCATTAATTCCTTCTGCACTCCTGAGGTTTTGATTATCCTCATGTAGCCACCCTCCTGTAAATCCTGTAAACTCTGGTTCAATTTCCCATTCACCAGCCAAGAAGCTGCCACCTTGTAAATGGTGGCTTATTGTGCTAAGGTCTAGAGCAAACACTCGTAATCTAGGATTAGGTGTGGGTTCAGATCTCCCTTCCTGGCAGACCCTGAATTACCTTGGTAATTGGCTGTTGGTAAAAATTATTGTTGTTATTGGCAATTATAAGAACTATAAATAATCACTTGTGATTACAGTAATACAACACTAATATGTTAATATATGTTTCCCAAAGTTAGGTACTGTGGCACCTAATGAATGTCATCTTCTTCAGACAAAATGGATCTATTTCACAGCAGCAAATGGCAAAAGCAGGATCACGTTCCTGACGTAACACCTGTATAGATCAAAGCATGAAAAATCCTTTGATAGACCTACTTTCTGGTAAGGAGCAGTATAGAGCTGGCCAGGAATACAAATCTGTAATACAAAAACAGCAGTCCAGAAATTCCAGATGTTTCTCATGAGGGTGGGGTTTTTTATTTGTTTTTTTTTTTGTTCTTTGTTTTTTTTTGTTTTTTTTCTAAATTTGGTTTCAAAACAAAGTCTGTGAATGAAGTCTAGGTCAAAATTAAGTATGTTTACATGGTCTGGGGAGAAGTGATCAGGGTGGACATAAAGAAAATTTATAAGGAAAACTGGTGTATTCTAAAGCTGAAGACTAGAAAGGTTTTGTGATCCAATCAAAAATTACCCAAGAAATCTACAGGAGATCCAAGAAACTCCCTTTAGTTCTTTTGTGTTTCAGTTCATGGCTGTAGTCCTGGATCAACTTTCCTCTTCGAGTCAAATAACTAGACTTTTAAAATTGAAATTATCAATGAATTTAAACCAGTGGAAGGTCTGCTTAGTTTCTGTGTTTATTTATTACAGGATAACAGAGCATAGATGGCACTATATCTATTTCAGGAAGCAAGTGTACAACTTAAAAGCCTTCAGAGTCCCTCATAGAATTATAGAAAATAGTGAACAGCTATAAAGCATTAATACCTTCATCAATGCAGTTCCTGTAATAGCAGCAGGTAAGCTATGTGGCTTCTTCCAGACCAGAGAACCTTGCGGTGCAGCAGCAGTATCAGTAGAAGAATTAGGCAGGGACAGAGATGACCTCCAAAGGAGTATGTTATTTAAGATCCTATTTCAGGGTCTCCTGAAGAAATGGTGTGGAAGCAGTGGGACAAGATGCTCCCTAGCACTTCTTACCCTCATTTAATAAACACTCAAAGGCTGAAATGAAGAGTGGAGATTTTGTGATGATTTATTTGCCTACATGTAGGTGACAGGGAACATTTTAGTCTACAACTTCAGCTGCCACTCCAGACGTCTACATCTCCCATGGATCTGTGTTCCCTCTTTAACCCTTGCTGAGTATCTTGAACAGGTTATGCCATCAGATTATTGAAGTGGAAGTGAAGCCTCTTACTTTCAGTTTTGTCCTGAGCTGTCCCTCATGTGTTGTCTAATATCACGTGCTCCCAAAGGAAGAATAACTTGTGTTAAGAGAGCTCTCTTAGAGTCACCATACCTTTACCATCTCTCCATGTTACAGAACATCCAGCTTTCAACTTCTTCACATCCATGCAATTGTTAATCATTGCAGCTGGACATAAATCTCATCAGTTCCTTTCTCCTACTGTTAAATTTTTACATTTACTTTTGCTGTTCACTGTTCTTCTTTCACTTTTTCATTACAAAGTGTTCAGTTAATAAAAGAGAAGTGGATTGTATTCATAGGTATGATTAGCCTGAAGTGAATGAATATTATGTAGTGCAAAGAAGTGATTGTTAGCTAACTTGTCTCCTAAGCACAGGACCTCCGCAGCCCAGTCTGAGAAGGTGTGTTAACGTTGCTTTTTCATCCTTAAGGGTGGCAAAAATGCAGCACAAAACTGTTTGCTTTCCTTTATGGATGTTTACTACCACACGAAAAGTAGCTCAAATGTAGCACACAGTCATTCACACCTATGCCAATTTCCTTCCAAATATTAAAATTTTTTTTCTCCCTTTATTCATCTCAGTCCTACTGCAGGAGAAGGGACAGAGGCAATTATTAATGTTCTTTTTAACATCCAAAGGGATTAGAACAAGCAGTGTCTTGGTGCACAGCAGGCTGGACATGAGCCAGCAGTGTGCTCTAGCAACAAGGAGGGCAAAGTATGCCCCAGGCTGTCTCAGGAAGAGGACAGCCAGCAGATTAAGGAATACAACTTTTCTATCCTGCAATTCTAGGGAAGAGAATGTTCACAGCTATCTTGTCCTTGAGCTACTTCTCAAGGTATCATAGGAAAATTTTATTCACCTTTTAAGACACCACTATAGATAAGTGAAAAGGAGCAGCTCTGAAACCTCAAAAAATGAGGTTTAAGCTGAATCATGCTTTTTACTTTGAAATGGCTCATGACTGCAGTACAAATTGACATACTACTCCATAACATTCTGTGATTCTTTGATTCAAAATGCAAGAGGCAAAGAACACGTATGTTGTTGGCTGACTCAGTTCAGCCAAGAAGATTCAGCTCTGCAAATGTTAATGTCAGTAGATAATCCAAAGTGATTTACAGCTGGGTTTGTAACCATACGAGCATGTTTATTTAGTGAACTAAGTTCAGTTGATTGAAGGCCACTGCAAGCACACTAGAAGCTGGTACTGATTTAGCATGATCAAATTTAAATTACTTCAACTTTTGATGTTGACACTGAGCCAAAGATCCTTATTTTAACACTTTGTATTTTAACATTTTAAAGAAATGTAAATGTCCTCTTCCCTTCCTCCACCAAACTTAAGGGGACTGTAAATTAAAAATGTAGTCTCAAAAAGTAGCCTGCCCTAATACTTGAGCTAGCTTTGCTTGTTTGTTCTCTTAGAGAGAAATGTTTAGCTCTGAGAAAATTTTGCGTAGTATTTTTACTTTTAAAAATTTTCAATTTGAAAGATCAACTCAGTGAAACAGATGAAGATCACCTTCCACCCCTTCATTTGATGGCATTAGTAGTATCTTTAGCCTAAAGCCTTACCGCTGACTGTGGCTAGATCTGTTGCTCCAGATGAAGTTGCAAGGAACCTCACAGTAAATGATGGCAAATTTGAAAGTTAGTTTCTATGCCATGGCAGAAGTACTTTTATAATATTCCATAAGTAATCTCTGTAATCTCTCAAGCAATTATGAGTGTTTTTTTATGATATGATGTAAAACTGTTTCAGATTTTTAATAATTCTTTAACATGTCTTTCTGGTCTGCCTCAGTGATATGTTGCAATAGTCAATTCCACAGGTTAATGAAGTGCAACACAGGGAGATGTTTCATTCCCATCACTTTTAGATGAATTGACTTTCCTTCCTGTTGCAAGCATTCCAGTTCCTTTCTGTTGAAAGAGGGCAAATGAGAGAATATCATAACTTGCCTTCTTGCAGCCGGGAATCTACTGCTTCCCACTAGCTTGTCCTGTCTCTTGTCAGTTTTTGCTTGCAATTAGCCCTTTGACTCAGAGTAGTTCCTTCTATACTGACAGCATATGAATTAGTATGTGACACACAGGTTCAGTGCCAAGATATGACTACATTTCCTGGCAGCTTTGTTGTTTTCAATTAAGGAATTACAACCAATAAAATCTGCAATATTCAGTTTGATCCTGACTCCAGTGTTTTTTTCACTCCAGTACTCATGCAAGAGCTTTCCCTTATGTAGTTTGGCTGGCTTGGTTGTTTTGCTGGTTGCCTTAGGTCCAGAGGGAGTCATATAGATATATTTCATACTGTCAGGGGAATGGATTCCAGAACCTTCCCTGCTTCTCCCAGGTCACCTATGGCTATCCTGTATCAAGGGAGATACTTTCCACCCAGAAGTAGCAAAAAACCTTCCCAAAAGCTCACAGGCAAATCCTTCTGAAGGCAGCTCTATTCCTAAGAGCTCAGCTCTACGGTGGTGCAACTGTAGATTACAACAGTGCAACAAGCACCAGACCATGGCTGGTGAATGGGTGAGCGAGCATGTCCTCTTAGCCTGCTACAAACATGCTGCCACGTGGCTTATTTCAGTCCCCTTTTGTGCACACCATGAATGCATGCAGTTCCTTTTTGACAGCTCAGGCAGTGTATGACTTGCTGAACTGCAACAGTCTGGCTTTGCCTGAACCCCAGACCCTCCACTTAACAATTTTGTCTGTTTCTAGCAACTATCTTCAAAGATGTTTGTTGGACCACTTATACCTGAATTTCTAGGAATGTTGTTCCTGCATGCTCAGGCTGGGCCTCTCCTGGGTCATGAGACCAGCTATTGACCCTGATGGCACTATTGGTGATCTTGGTCCAAGCCTTCCTGTCAGCACCCAGATGGTCTGGCAGAATGAGTGTTATGCTGAAGCTGTCAGTGGAGCATTCATGGCTCCTATTCACCTTTCCACAGATCGTGTTTTTGCTGAACCTCTCCTGGCATCCATGTACAGATGATACCTGTGCACCAACAGCTTCTCATCCAGGTGACCAGAAACTCTTTCAGGTCCCCTTGAAATGGAGCGCAAACTGACCCTTTGAGAGAGGCCAGTGATTTCTCACTATCAGAACTCTTTGTCCACTCTCTTGCAGGGAATAAGGAAACGCCCTGTTACTACATTTGCCAAAGGCTTGACAGTTATGCAATTTTTAGTGAAGATGTTTAAGAGATAGGCTGTTGGCGTTAAGAGGCTTCCAGAAAGTGGCTGGAGTTAGATCTTCCTCCTATACACAATAGGGAAGTCAAAATGCCACTTTCAGGGACTATGTAAGTGATATCCAACCCATCCCATACTTCAAATAAGTGTTACTTGATTTACAGAAATTACATGGAGCATGAAGTTTGCCAAAGGAAAAGGAGTTCATTGTAATTGATTGTGAAATTGATACAACAGGCTCTGTAAACCTCTGGGGAACATGATTCACAGAAATGCAGTCATCTCTGACTGAAGACTTGCAACAGGATTGAGCCTGGTGGTGCAGGTCCAGATGTTCAAAGGTGTGTGTGTATATACCTATATGTAAATATATATACACACACATACACACACACACAGAGACACACAGAGAGTTCCCATTCAGATTAATGAGACTTAGGCACATCAAAGACCTCTGGGGTCCTGGAGCAAACAGTATAGTCCTTATGTGCTTTATTATTGAATGTTACTGGACTTCGACAACATAACCATATGCTGTGCTTATTGGATTCAGGTCTGATCCACTAAGGCACCTTGCCTGAAAGAGCAGATGCTTTCAAGACAACTGGAAATTCAGCTTTCCACTGACTTTTGCCAGCTGCTGTGCCACAGGCAGTCTTCTTCCAATGTAAATATCCTTAGGCCCCATTGTTTGAATTTGTTCTACTGGAGAAGCCAGTAGATACATAAATGTACATATAGCTCTATGCAGAAAAAACACCGAATATCAGAGAGAAAAATAGCACTGATCTCCACATAAGGAGCTTTAAATGGAAGCTATAACATTTGCAGTTTCTGCTTTAATGATGCTGGGGTGAAAGTCTGTATAAAATTTCATATTAATTAGAGAAATGTTGCTGAAAATCCATTCTCTCCCTTGGATAAAGGCCCCTCTCTGTCAGCAAGTAGACCATCATTGACTTGAAGGTCTTCAAGTCTATGTCAAAAGCTGAAAATAGAATTAGGTGCTGTCTTTAATTAAAAAGAAAAAAAAATAAAAAAAAGAAAATGATTTTGTCATTTTCATGGTATAAGGAAGAGACTTGCATAAAATACTGGTGGCATGAAGTTGACCCGGCATGAAGGTTCAGACCTGGATTCCAAATTACTTTCTCCATAATAAAAAGTGGTCCAATGGCTTGGATTTGCTTGCTGGGAAGGTGGAATGTTTCAAAAAAGGAAGAAAAATCATAGAATCACAGAGTGGTTTGGGTTGGAAGAGACCCGTGCAGTGCTTCATCATCCTCATAGTGAAAAATTTCTTCCTTCCTTCTAATCTAAATCTACCCTCTGTTGGTTTTAACCCAGTATTGCCTAGACTGTTCTCTCTACATGCTCTTGTAAAAAGACCCTCTTCTTTTGCCACAGGCCCTCTTTAGGTACTGGAAGGCTGCTATAAGGTCTACCAAGAGCTTTTTCTTCTCCAGGCTGAACAAGACCCAACTCTCTCTGCCTCCCTTCATAGGAGGGGTGCTTCAGCTTTGCCCATAGCAAACAACATATAAACCTTTCTTTTGTGCAGGCTAAAGCACAGAGACTCTGCTCTCTTCTGAAAAGCTCCTTCCAACTCTTGTGGCTATGTTTTTTAATTGCAGGTTCTGACTTTTCTCCAGAAGCACGATTGAGTTCTCACTCCTGATTACAAGGACTTCTGAAGTCCTTGCCTCGTCATCCTTTGGTATCAAAAAAATACAAGAACTGTAATAATTACCAGTAATGAATTGAAGTGCTTGATTTAGCACAGAAAGTCAAACTGACTTTTTTAACATGTGAGCAAATCTGCAGTTGAGGGGTGACCTCCTGCTCTGACTTTATTAATGTTGGTAGAGAAGGTCATAGCTGAGGGTGCAATTAATAAAGTGGAGCTGTACAAGTAAAATCACAGTTCCTGCTGTAGAAAGAGAACACTGGAGATTTTATTAGCAAGAGTATAAAAGGTGAACACTGCTTAGATAAAGTACAATTAAACAGGTGGTATGAAAAAAAAAAGGAGCTATTAGCAAAAATAGCATATTTAAACTGATACAAGAATATTTGCTGCATGATTCACTACACCCATCATTAAGCAATATCTCAAAGAGGTGTAAGGGCCAAGACAGATCCAACAGCTGGGAAGATGCTTTCCCCTCATCAGCCTCATCCCACCTCTACCTAAGAGGGAGGGCACATTACTCTGCCTTGTAGGATTTGCCTGGATGCCTGGGACCAAGCTCTCATGGCCAGAGCCACCACACTCAGCACCCTGCTCCTCCTGACTGCTGAGTGCTCTGCTGTTGTCCACAGGGAAAGGTGAAGTAGAGAGAACTGCTGTTATCTAATTTGGAATTGATCTTTGCATTGTTATTTACAGAATAGCCCATGATACAGTTGGCTTTCTGTCCTGCAAAAGTACATTGCCAGTTCATGTTGAGATTTGTGTCCACCAACACTCCTGGTCCTTCTCAGGGCTGACCTGTATGTAGGACCTTGCACTTGGCCATGTTGAACTTCATGCAGTTCACATGGGCCGGTCTCTCAAGCCTGCAAAACCCACTCTGGATGGCACCTCTTCCCTCTAGTGTGTCAACTGCAACACATCAGCAATGTTGCTGAGATGCACTCAATCCCATTTTCCATGTCTCCAACAAAGATGTTAAGCAGCACCAGTATTGGTATTGCACCAGTGCCAATACTGACCCCTGAGGAACGCCACTTGTCACTGGTCTCCGCTTGGACATCAAGTCATTAACTGAACCCTTTGAGTGCAACCATCCGGCTATTTCCTTATCCAACAAGTACTCCATCCATCAAGTCAATGTCTCTCCAATTTAGAGGTAAGGATATCATGTGGGACAGTGTCAAATGGTTTGCACAATTCCAGGTTGATGACATTAGTTGCTCTTCTCTTATCCACGATGGTCCCTAGTGAAGCCATGTTGGCTGCCACCAACCACCAGTTTTCCACGTGCTTTAGTACAGTTTCCAGGAGGGACTGCTGCAGGATCATGGTGGGCTCATACCAGTGCTTTAACCTTAGTACTGTAGCTGAGCACCAGAGTTTGAGATTAAAGATCTGACTATTTGAGCCTATACAGTAATAAGAGAAGCAGCATTTCTTTATTAAAAGTGGATTCAGAAATTTGCTGTTTCTCCCCTCTTTCTAAACCTGAATCCTAGTTTCTAAGCTTCAACAGTCCTTAATTTAATCTTTTTCTTGCAGCTCTACCTCAGTTTAGTAGTTAGGGAAAAACCTTTTGTTAACTGAAGCAACATTTTTTTGTCACCTACAGCAGCAAGAAAAAACTGCCGAATAGTCTCTGCATCCTGATACCTCCAGGTCTTCCCACAGGGTTTGAATATTTGTCTTAAAAAGCCTTATGTGGCAACATGTGATACAGGCACAGAACTGTATTGCTGCAATCTGAAGCAGCTCTCTTGTAGTTCTTAAGCTTGGAAAGTGAGTTTCCTCTCTTACAGCTTAGTAGCTCCTGGAGACAAAGGAAATACAATCCATGTAGATTATATTGCAATTAATCTCACCAGATGCAGAAGACCACTTTGGATAAGAAATGACCTGTGATTAAAAGGAATTACAGGAAATAATCTCCCATATCTGTGCTTGCTTTGGAGACAACATCTCACTTTGGGTTCAGTTCATACGCTTTATCATCAAAAGGTAATCGACTGTATCACAGTTGTTTTGGCTACACCAGGGTATCACTGCAAGTGCACAGACCGTACTAATGAAAAAAGCAACACTGGCACAAACACTCATTTGTACAGAAAAGGGCTAGGAAGTGGTGAGGCACATCAAGCAGTATGACTCATGCAACTGCAACTCATACAATTGTAGTTCAACTCACCCTAGAAGCTTCAGTGTGTTATATAGAATTTGATTTCCTCCTTCAGAAACCTTTTTATGTGCATGGGTGATGTGAGCTCCAGCAGCATTTGGCCAACAAACATACCACATAAAATTGCTACAGTTCAGGAAAAATTGCAGCAAGTCCTTTTGTGCACAATGACTGTATGCTGACTTAACCAGTGAAATGGAATGAAAGTCTGTATTGGGTTTGCATGGCAAGATTTTGGGATTAGGGGTAACTACAGGGGTGGCTTCTGTGAGAAGCATCTGGAAACTTCCCCCGTGTCTGCCAGAGCCAATGCCAGCCAGCTCCAAGATGGACCCACCACTGGGAAGGCTGAGCCCATCAGCAATGGTGGTAGCTCTTCTGGGATAACACAGTTAAGAAGGGGGAAAAACCCCCAATGAACCAGCCATCCTGGCTCCAGCGAGGCCAGAGCTAACTTCCCCAAGCAGTCAGCACAGGTGAGCAGAGTTGGCCTGGGCTGTTTTCTACACCACGTGATATAACACCCCTGTAAAAAGGGCTGGTCTGAGAGGGGCAGTTTGGCATGGTTCTGGGACTGTCTGAGTGTGGATGGGTGTCGGGTTGGTGCAGTGCTCTGTTACCACCATGTCAGGTTGCTAAAGTGCTCTTGTGTTATCACTGTGCGTGTGAATTGTGCAACAGGCTATTATTGTTCGCCTTTCAGAGAGTTATCAGTAAACTGTCCTTATTCCAACCCACGGGGGCTCTGTCTGTCTTCTCCTCTGGTGGAGGGGTGAGTAAGCGGTGTGTGATACTCAGCCGCTGCCTGGGGCTGAACACCAGCAGCATTTGCAGCCAGAGCAGAGTTAGAAGATGTGAAACAGCCTTGCAGACACCAAGGTCAGTGAAGAAGGAGGGGCAAGAGGTACTCCAGACATTGGAGTAGAGAGTCTCCTGCAGCCCATGGTGAAGGCCATGGTGAGGCAAGCTATCCCCCTGAAGCCCATGGAGGTCCACGATGCAGCAGAGATCCCACCTGCAGCCCATGGAGGACCCTACACTAAAGCAGGTGGAGGCACCTGAAAGAGTCTGTGACCCTGTGGGAAGCCTGCACCTGTGCAAGTTCCTGGCAGGACCCACAGCTTGTGGACAGAGAAGCCCACACCAGAGAAAGTTTTTCTAGCAGGACTTGGGATCCTTGTGGGGGATCCATGCTGGAACAGTCTCTTCCTGAAGGTCTGCCCCCTGTGGAAGAAACCCATGCTGGAGCAGTCCATGAGGAACTGCAGCCTATGAGAAGGACTCACATTGGAGAAGTTGGTGGAGGACTGTCTCCCATGGGAGGGACCTCAGGCTGGAGCAGGGGAAGTGTGAGGAGTCCTCCCTTTAAGAAGGAAGGGGCAGCGGATACAATGTATGATGAATTGATCACATCTCCCATTTCCCATCACCCTGTGCTCCTGTAAAGAAGGAAGTAGAGAAAACCAGGAGTCAGTTTAAGCCCAGGAGGAAGGGAGGGTAGGGGAGGTATTTTAAGATTTGTTTTTATTTCTCATTAGTCTGTTTTCATTGGTAAAAAGTTAGACAATTTTTTTTCCTGAAATGAATCTATTTTGGCAGTGATGACAATTTCAGAATGATCTCTCCTGGTGCTTATCTTGACCCAGAAACTTTTAATTATATTTTCTCTCCCCTTTCCAATTGAGTCTGTGTGTAGGTGTGATGGAGTGGCTTTGATAGGCTCTTGACATCCAGCCAGGGTCAACCCACCACAGTGATTCATGGTCACAGAGAGAGATTCAAAGAAGACATTCCTCTGGGAACAACCAAAACATTTCTTGTTTTTCACCACTGAGGAGCACTTGACTACTCAGACGTAAGAAGAATGTGTTCAAATGGTGAGAGTAGGTCCAGGTGACAAAAAAGAAATAAATAAATAAATACTATCCAAACGTGCAGGGATGGGGTTAGGAAAGCCAAAGGCAACCCAGAATCTAATCTGGCAAAGGAGGTGAAGGTCCATTAGGAATAATTCCATGTGTACATAGCAACATAAGGAAGGCTGTTAAAAACACGGGCCCACTGCTAAGTGTGACAGAGGCTCTGGTGAGAGCGGGCATGAAAAAGGTCAGTGTAGTCAATGCATTCTTTACCATGGTCCTTACTGGTAAGACTGGCCTTCTGCAATTCCAGGCCTCTGACACAAGAGGGAAAGCCTGAAGCAAAGGAGATTTATCCTTGGTGGAGGAGGAGCAGTTTAAAGCATGGATAGACAGACATGCACATACAAGTCCATGGGAGTGATGGGGTGCACCCGTGAGTTCCGAGGAAAGAGGCTGTTGTCTTTTCAAGGCCATTCATCCTTCTCTTTGAAAGGTCATGGAGGAGTTTTTCAAGAATGGGAGAGAGCAAATAAACCTGGACACCATTTCCAAACACATAAAGGACAAAAAAAGGGAACAGAAGTCAGCATGAACTTACAAAGGTAAACCTAATGTCTTTGTATAATGAGATCACTGACTGTGTGAATGAAGGAAGAGGAGTGAATGTTTTCTACCTCAGTTTAGTATGGCTTTTGACATTCCATCCTGTAACATTCACATGGACAAGGTGATAAAGTCCTTGTTAGATTAACAACAAGGATTGTTAGATTTCAATCCAACAGTGAGTTGGATTGAAAACTGGCTGAGCAGATGATGTAAAATCGGGAAGAGAGACTAATTCAGCTGTGGCTGTTGTGGCATTCAGAGTGCCTTGAAAAATTGGAGAAATTGACAGAGAAGGGTCTCAGGAAGTTCAACAATGGGAAGTACAATGCTTTGCATCTTAGGGGAACAACTCCATGCACCAGTATGTGCTGAGGCTCAACTGGCTGGAAAGCAGCTTGGCAGAGAAGGACCTGGTATACACCAAGTTGGTCATGAGCCAGCACCATGTCACTACGGTAAATGTGGCAGATAGTATCCTGGGTTGCATTAGGAAGAGTGTTGCCAGCACATCGAGGGAAGTTACCTTTCCTCTCTACTGTAACGGTTTTGCAGCCTTGCTGTTTTGGCGCTGAAAGTGACAAAGCGAAGGCCCTAGTGAGGGGTTTGAGGCAATGACATAATGGAAAAATGTGGGATGTGAGCCTTGAATGAAGGCATACACCACATCAGCAGGGCCAGGATTGAACTCTACATGCTTACACAGTCAAATTTGAACTTGCAATTCCATTCCAGGCAACGAGATCACTAACATTTCAATACATACATTATTCCTCCTCATCCCTCATGCAGTCCTTCTGCCACCCAGGGTATGCACAGAAAGGAGAAGACAGCTCTAATATTGCTAACTGCAGGTAGCACAGACCATTTGTTTTTTCTCTGCTTATTACCTGGGCTCTCCCTTGGCAGCTGTATTCCAGATGCAGTCATTTCTTATTCTGAGCAGAAATCAGGCTCATTTATTTCAGCGAGATGTTTGCCATCAATTGTGGGCAGTTTCACACTGCACCATTTCCAGCCTAGCCGCAGGGGGGGTTTAGGTGTTTTTTGCAAGGGAGCATGATAGTATGGAGTCCTAACTTCTATGTTGCTGAACCCGAATCAAAGCAGAGTGTCTTTCTGGATGTTCAGGGGAGAACAAGCAAGTATTGATACTGTCCTTATGCTGCAGCTGTAATCTTTGCAAGCTAAAGCAGTAACAGTGTATTGATTGAGTTGGAACCAACATGTAAGCATTATTTTTCCTTTAATCAAGTCTTATTTTTAAAAAATCCACTCTTTACCCCCTCTTCTTTTGGGGGGGAGGGGAAGGAGAAAATTGGGGAGTGGGGTAGGGAAAATGGTCTTTTTTCCAGATTGAAGAGATGCCCCATAAGATTATCCAGATATTCCATGATCTCTTTGGGTTTTCTAATTAATCTTTCACATAACTTACACATTTTTCTCTTCTAAGAGCAGGGAAAACAATTATGGTTGGATTAACAGACTTTGATGACATATGAAATAGCTCAGGGCTAGATTTCTTCCTGAATATAAAGCCTTAGATTTGAAAGTGATTTTTTGCTTGGTCTCTATTTATTTATTTCAAATTCATGAATCCTTCAAGTCCTCCTTTAGCTGGGGCAGAAGCAGAAGTTATGAAAGCCCTTTTTTCCCAGACATGTCACTCCTATACTTCACACCTATCTAAACCCAGGAAGAACTGAGAGACGGTTCTCAACCAGTTCAGCTTCCAAACAGATTATAAGATTTGTCATGGGCTTATTTTCTATCTTATCCTCTGATCAGACCAGAGACATTAGTGTTCCTCCTGTGGCTGGAGAAGATCCTCTTTCCCACTTTTAGAAATTACTGGTTTGGAGAATGCATTAAAAAAAGTAGCAATTAGGATATCTATTGAACCTGAAACAAAATTATTTTCTCAGGGCAATATTAGGACCAATTTTCATAGCCAGCTTTGCTATGCAGTACTAACTTACTCCTTTGGAGAACTTTTAGACCGCAAAATTTCACAGCAGTGCACAATCCTAGCAATCTTGCCTTAACGTTTTATTGAATTACTGACATCATCTGGAGAGATAAGCATAAGTTAGACTCTCAGAATAAGTAATCTTAGTGCTGTCTGGTTATCATGGCCTTTCACTCCTGCATGTCAATGGGCAGTGTCTCGGATGCAGATACTACATAATAATATTATCACCATGGCCTCTTTAGGATTAAGAAAAGCTGCATTCTGCAGTTGAGAAGTACATCATGCCTGATACTGAATTCTGAGACAGCTGCCACAGGAAGGAAGTACTTAGTACACAAAACTGCAGGGCTAGCCAAGGCTATCGTGGGCAGTGAGTAAAAAGGCATCCTCACCTGAAATGGATACACAGTTCACAGGAAACCGTGAGCTTTTCCACTGGAGAAAGCCCACAAAACAATGCTGGGATGGGTCCAAAATGGTCACACAGGGAGAATTAAGTTGCTGTGAATGAGATGAAGAGGCCCAGGCCCAGGCTGGCATTTGCCATAAGCACCTGTATCTCAGCAGAGCAGTTAATACCCCTTAGGATGGGTGGGGACTTGTACGCACAGCAAAAAGCTTGGATCAAGAACCCTAGTTCTTGGCACGTTCTCTGGTACCTCTCACTAACCTGTGCTGAGTTCCTTCAGCCAGGTTACAGACAGCCCTGCTCACAGGATGGTGGAGTGAGGACTTTCTATAAGTGTGGGCAGAAGCTAGAGAAACACTGCAGGACGGCTTTGTGATCAGCAGGGCTGATTATTACTGCAGAGTGGGAAATAAGCTTTTGCATTGCATCTCCCTGTAGGAGGTCTCTGTACCAATCTAGGAACAGGAGCAAACAACCTTTTGCCTCTCAGCAAGGCCCCAGATCCACCACCCATCAAGGTAGGAACTGTCTTTGTGTGCCCAAGCCCAGCTGTCTGAAATACACTCCTGTATTGAACCATTAGAAAACCATCATGCAGATATGCTTAGAGGTATTGCAAATACTGTCCTTCATCTTGGCGCTGCTAAAATGACCAGCAAATAGTAATTTCTTGTACTTACCAGCTTCTAGTGGTTTGAGGGACTTCAGCATTTGTGTCATGGTTTTGGAACCAAAACCACTTCCTGGTTCTTCGTCCATTTCAATAACCTGCAGAGACTATGAAGACAGAGAAAGAATCCATATTCTCGTCTGGATGCAAGGTTAGACTAACAAGGTCCCGGGTCTTTCCTCACACCTTTTTAGAGATTAGCCAGCTTCCGTTCTTCAGGGACCTCCGCAGACTCCGAACATTTCTGGTAAATGATTGAGAGGGGGTCCTGCCATAACATGTTCTTCAGAACTCTGGGATGAATCCTATCAGGCCCCATGGACTTCGTAAATTTCAGTATTATTAAAGACTGAGGAAAAGGACACATTGAATGCCTCCACGTTTCTTCATCCCTGTTAGATGGCCATCTTCAACAAATATGGGTCCAAGGTTTTATTTAGACTTCCTCTTACTATTAACATGCTTAAAAATGTCCTTCTTATTATCTGACACAATACTGGCCAGTTTCAACTCTAATTGTGCTTTGGCCTTTTGTGTCTTCTCCTTGCATAAAAGAACCACAGCTCTGTAATCCTCCTGCAAAGTCTGACCTTGCTTCCAGAGTTCACACAATTTTGTCCACAAGGAGTTCCTTGTTGAGACAAGTTGTTTTTTGCCCTGCTTGCTAGACTTATGCCACAGAGGAAGTGCATGCTCCTGTGCTTCTGAAAGGTGGTTCTTGAAAGTATTCGTGGACTCCTAAGCCCTCAAAGGTCATCACTAGTAGACATCCACCACAACATCTTTGTTTTCAATCCCCTCTATCCTCACCCAGAGGCTCTCAACCACTACTTCATCACTAACTGTAAGGGCTGTGTAATCAAACCTGTCTTGTATAGAGTATGACACCTCTGCCTCACCCCTGCACATCCTTCCTGAACAGCTAATGGCCCTCCACCACAGCATTCCAGTCATGGTACTCATTCCACCAAGTCTCACTAAAACCAATGATATTGTAGTCCTGGGAACTGACCAACATTTCCAGTTCATCCTGTTTTTCTTCATAGTGCGTGCATTTCAGATATACTCCCAAGCCCTCTATGCTGTGCAAATATTCCCACTAGCATTGCTACCCTCAGGGGATGCTATACCAACCTTGACTTTCCTATTGCAATCCTGTTGGTATCCATCTCTCCCACCAATTCCAAAGTTCTCTTAATCCATCCTGTCAGCTTATGTTCAAAGGCTCCTTTTCCCTATCAAGACAGGTGGATGTCTCTTCCATTGCTTAAAACCCCGAAGTTTCTGCAGAGACACCAGACCTGTAGACAAGTATTGGTATCTTGGACACTCCTTTTTCTTCCAAAGTCTCTAACTTTTACCTTGAGGATTAAGGAAAACACAACTTGTGCTCCAAATTTTTTAGCAGTCTTCATGGGGCTCTGAAATATCTTTTTATTGACCTCAGAGTTTTTATTATGACATCATTGGTACCAGTGTGAAAAAGCAAGAACAGATAGTAGTATGAAAGTTGTACTAGGCGTGTTCAGACTTGTGGTGATATTCCTAATTCAGGGCCCAAGGACGCAGCAAATTTCCCTGAAAAGGAGGTTTGATTTGTTCGAGGATGCTTCTGTTCTACACAGGAGGGAATCACTACTGACCATAGTTCACCATTATTTCTTCATGGCACTGGTCTTAATGCATATTTTGTTGTAATGGGTTAGTTTCTCTGACCTGTGCAAGACTGCACAGGTTCCTCCTTTTCCACATTCATCTGCCATACCCAGGGCTTCATACCTGTTCTGTAAGGTTAAGGAGAGGTTCCTCTTACTCCTCCATGCCTCCACTCTGTTCATGCTGAGTTGGCTCGCATTCATCATAGGTGGCAGAGCACAGCTCCATTGATCAATCTCCCTCTCAGACTCTCCATACTCCTCAGCCTGACCACCTACTGAAGCTCAGCCACCAAGCAAAACAGTTCATCTCTCTGGCCCAACCTCCCACAGGCTTGCTGGCAACACTTTACCCCTCTTGAATGGCTCAGTCTCTGTTGGTCAGCTCAAGAGAAGCAGACAACTCGGCTTTTTACCAGGTGGTCAATGTGTTGCCTCACACCGGCGCATTGGGACGTATATATATGCCTGTTCATTGCAATCTGCAGTGGTAACTGCTTGCATCTTCTGTGCTGATGCCTGCAGGCTCTGCCCCTTTCTGTCCTGCCCAGTCAGTGGATCCAGTATTAGTACTTGAATAAGAAGCTAAGGGGAAAAAAATCTCTTGAGCAGAAGTGACCTTCTAGACCCCTAAAAAAAAAAATTAAAAAATATAAATATATATATACACACACACATATATATATATGCACTGAGGAAAATACTGTTAGGTGAATTTTCTTTTCATAAGAGAGCTAAGGAAATTATTCTGAATTAGTATTTAAATACTACTGTCTAAATGAAGATGTTTTCCAGTACTAGGTGAAAATTACATTTCCTTCTCTTTGATGGAAGAATCAATGAAGGTGTTCAATATTGTTCCATTGCTACACTTCAAAATCATGCTGCTGCTTAGTTTGTATTCATTTCCTAAGCACCACTGTGTAGATAAATGCCCTGACACTTGGCTTTTGTCTTGAGGTGGGAATCAGTGGATTCCAGTCAACTTTTTCAACAGAGAGGGGACTGTGGCAGGCAACGAACCATTATTCAGGGACATACAGATGCTCTGGTAGAGACAGAGAGGAGGCCTAGCTTGAAGCAGGATTCCAGGAAGAAACCCAAAAATACAGAGAAAATGTGATATTTTCCATCAAAGTTTTTATTGGGTGGGAGCTGATTTTTCCACCATGAAAAGACAACAATGAACTGCTTGTGACCTCAAGGTATGTGTTGAAAAGAGAGTCCTGTGAAAGAATTGTTTACTGCTGGACAAGCTGGGCAGTGGCTTGCTGGGACCATTGCTTGAATGTGGTGTATCAAAATGCATCTGTATAAATGTGTGTTCTAGACATAAAAATCTGCTAGCATCCAGGACATAAGAACATTATTTTAATACCTATAATAGCAATAACTAGGTGTACTTTGATTCTCAAAGTGCATAGTCACGCAGCCTATGAAATACTTCAGAGGATACTCCCATTCCACACACCTCACTAAACTCCTACAGTGAAGCAGTGGTGGTTGAGTAGTATTAAATTATCTGTGATATCATCATTGTCTAATGGACAAAACCCCCTACTTTTCCTTTTAGCTCAGCGCATACTGTCTATAAACCCATGGAAATGTTATTTCCAGAGTTTCAGTTAAAAGGCTGTAAAAAACATACAGTCATTAATTAGCATTACTCTGCTTAAGAGGAACACTTATAACTGCACATACAAAGGGATCCCTTTCTCTTGCTGAATAGAGCATTTCAGAATTTCATACTAGCATAATAGCTTTTATTTTTTCCCCCATGAAGTAAAAAACACTGCCAGGAAGGTAACAAAATCTGAAATGCTGTCTAGAGTTGAAACTCAAGATTATATTTATGGTTACAAATATTTGAGAAGTGCTGGAAGGTAACCACAACTTCATTCTCTCCTTTTGAGACCCCTGTGTGGGTATATAATCTATCCTAGAACCTAGGATAGATTAATTATTACTTTTTTAAACTTTTTTTTTTGGTAGGCATTTTAAACTAAGTGAAATGAAAATTCTCTTTGGCCACAGTAAGAAACTTTTCCCTAACTTTCCATCACATGAGAAAACCCTTAGTCTGTCACTTTCTGAAGTCACCAGGACTCTACTGTGTATTGACTGTTAGACTGCTATCTCTGTGTAAAACACTACAGATTTTAGACATTGCTGTCTTAATTTGGGATGCATGTGGAAGAGGACCACACAGAGCCAATGGAGGCAGGGGAGAACAAGAGACAGTAACTGGAGAATGAAGAGCAGATAAATAGAAAACTCTAGGAAAACAGTAAAAAAACATGGGGAAAGGTTGGGGGCAAGGGGGCAAGACAGAAATCTTAAAAAAATGTGTTCAACACAGAAAATAAGGTGAAGGAACAGAGAGCTCTTGAGAATGTCAGGTATGGAAAGCAAGGAAGCAGGGAGGAAGTATGGAGTCCTGACCCCATGGGTCTGTGGGAACCTGAATAAGACCTGTAGATGGTATGAGCTGTCCAAAAATTCACCCTTGATCTAATAGAATATATCTGTTTTCCCCAGAGATACTTCTTGTCCACCTGCAATCTCCTGCAGCTTCCAGAGCCCTACTACAGCAGCTACAACGAGTAGCTGCTGAAAGGACTACTTATCACCTCAACAATGCTGAAGAAAACTACTCTAATGTTGTAGGTGTATTCAAGCACAACACACCTTGACAATAGCAGCTTCAAGATTTGTCCTTAACTGAGAGAAAAGAGAATGGACACTTTCTTTTTTGGTAGTAAAAATATGAGGTAAGGCAGAAAATTAAGCAAAATGCCTCCAGGTTTGTTTTCTTTCATTCCCATTAAAACACATGGTAGCAGAGCACTTGGTCTCTCATACTGCTTTTTGAAGTTACTCCAACATGAAGAGCAAGCTGCCTAAAAGGAACTTCTCCATTGAATTATTTTATCCTTCTGGGGTGAGAGTAAAACTACAAACGCGTCTCTTTTCACTGGTGCTGAGTGATAGGACTAGGCGTTATGGACATAAGCTAGAAGATAGGAAGTTCCACCTCAACATGAGGAAAATTTCTTTACAGTGAGGGTAGCAGAGCTCTGGGACAGGCTGCCCAGAGAGGCTGTGAAACCTCTTTCTCTGGAGACTTTCAAAACCCACCTGGATGTGTTCCTGTGTGACATGCCCTAGGTGAACCTGCTTGGCAGGGGGGTTGGACTAGATGATCTTCAGAGGTCCCTTCCAAACCTGACGATTCTGTGACTCTGTGATTCAGTATGTCTTGGTAAGTCATATTCCAGGGGATAGGGAGTTCCATAGTCCAGCTAGGAGAGGGATCTTCTTACCTTATCACTTAACAGAGGACATGACTTAGCCCAGACTCTTGGCTTGAGTCAGGACTATCTCTGCTTGTCTTTCCTAACAGGTTTCCAGGAGCTGCCACTGAAGGAAACACCACCTCCTTCCACCAAGCTGCTGTGGTGTTTGGCTGTCTGCATGGCTGAACAGTGTTTATATAATCTTAGTCTTCCATACTGCAGCTGAAGCTCATTTGATCTTGTTCGTTCTGCTCAATCATTGGTCTGAGAATTGCAAAGGAACTGGGATGTAGGATGAGGGTTTTTGCTGTTAGGTCAATATAAGGTTACACAGTAAGGAAACATCTGGGAAACCAGGTCCAGATGACTACAGAATGACCTGCATGCATAAACAGAACTGTTTATGGTCTGCCAAGTTGAGTGAGCAATGCATATGCCTGCTGCTTGCTCTGTTGTATCTTTTCTGTTTAGTGGAAGCAGATATAGAGTAATGATTGCATTATTCTGTCAGACAATTCATGTAGCAGAATCAAAGGTGTGTGTAACACTTGAAGATTATTGGACAACTCGTTAGAGCAGCCCACTGACTCCTGTGAGATTTTACACCTGATGTAAATGGGATGAGAATTTGGGTTACTGCCTTTCAGTATGCACTGATGTTTGTCAAAAAACCTCTCAAATGCAGGCTTGAACATGTAATTAAAAATAATGAGAAAATGGGTTTATGATTCTGTGTGTGATAGAATGTGAACTAATTACTAGTGGGCCCTTCCCTTTTACCCCCTCTTTGGCATGATTGCATAGTCAGTCATTTAAATAAGGGTCTTTTTCTTTGAGAGACAATGTAACATGGAAATAATTACAACAAACCTCTTTTCTCCCTAAAATCTTGATCTCCTGAAGACTTAATTGATTCCTAGCTTCTTAAAGAAGAGATCCAGCAAAAAAGGTAGTATTTTCTTTATATGATACTGATAAGTGTAGATGTTTGATAGTTTTATCAGCTATTTTGATATGCTAAGGCTGTCAGAAATTACTTTTTATGTCAGTGTTTCATTCTGTATGGCAGAACATCAATAAATTGGTATTGTTTTGGGAATTAAACTTGATGGGGCTGTATGCCAGATGGATTTGCTTTTACGCCTTTGATGAATCTTCATTTTTGAAGGTTGGTACTTGTAAAATGGATTATTATGGAGGTGAATAGCTCTGTTTCTTCAGATAATGGATTGCTCAAACAAAGAGGAGATAGACAAATTAGCTTGTGCATCCCAGGCTAATTAGATATTGATGAAAAAATATAAATTTTACACAAAACTCCCTAAACACAGCATTCATTTATTGATTGCAATGAAATCTCAGGTAGGTTTTCTACTGTATTTCTGTAAAATCCTTTATTTAGAATGTTTTATTCAGTAACTAAAATAAATTAAAGTATTGTTCCTACAGAAGGTGGATTACTTTCCCATTAAAGTTAGAAAATAACACATTGTATAAAGTTGGTACTCTGCTTCTTCAAGATTAAAAACGTGCAGGATTATCAAAAGAGAACTGCTGTTAATACTAATATATTTATCATATATTTGTTAAAGCTGACACTAATCTCAAGCTTCTCACAACACAGTTTTATTACAGGAAGCTCTTGGAAATATGAGCAACTGTATGCTGGTTTTACACCTCTTTGGCAAAAGTGTTGCTTTTCCTGTAAGTTGTGCACAGGAACTTCTTGCTTATTTAAGGTGTGTGACAATCTACCCAGAACCTCGGGTTTGCTGCGTATTTCTGCAGTCTGAACTGAACTGTTAGGATAATCTTTGCCAACATACTTGTTTCACCTTCCCAGTTTAGTGATGCTGGAGATACAAGTTGTCTTTGTCAGCTAAGCCAATCTGTGCTTAGGTTGGAAGGGAAAAAATACTTAAAGAAATCTGAATTTCAGGATTATTTCCAGTGAAAAACACCAACTCTTCATATACGGAAAAGAAAAAGGCATCTGAAGAGTGCTAGTACAAAAATCATCAGAAGCCTTCATGGCAGTCAACGGTTTCCTAGGATGTAAATAAACTGCTGTCTTGACTGAGACTATTAATTAACAAGATGCAAAAGATGCTGACTTTGCACCATAGAGGTATGAGAACTGAATGTGTAACTGCAGTAGTCAGTATCAAAATTCTGGTCAGTAAGGCAAGACCGGATAGTTGTATTTTAGCTTCTATAGTCACAGAATCACAGAATAGGAGTTGGAAGGGACCTTGAAAAATCATCTAGTCCAACCCCCTGCCCGAGCAGGATTACCCAGACTAAATCACACAGGAACCCATCCAGGTCGGTTTTGAATGTCTCCAGAGAAGGAGCCTCCAAAGCCTTTCTGTGCAGTCTGTTCCAGTGCTCCATCACCTCACAGTGAGGAAGTTTCTCCTTACATTCACATAGAACTTCCTCTGCTCCATCTTGCACCCGTTGCCCCTTGTCCTATCGCTGGTCATCACTGAGAGGACTCTGGCTCCATCCTCCTGACTCTCACCCTTTACATACTTATAAACAGTAATAAAGTCACCCTCAGTCTCCTCTTCTCCAAGATAAACAGGCCCAGCTCCATCAGCCTCTTCTCATAAGGATGTTGTTCTACTTTCTATAGGGAGAGGGGTTTTAATGATAGCTGAAAAGTATGGCTTTGTACTTCAGCCAGGCTCACCTGGCAATGAGCTGCTGCTGGAAGAGGTGTTCATAATCACTTTTACTCAGGACCTTGATCAGGTCCTTCTGTCAAATCACATGATCATGTGCCTCCAGAGCTAGTGAATGAAGTAGAAATCACAGACTTGATTTCCCACAGGTTGGCTACCCGAACTGAATCCTGTAGAGGTGTACAGCCCAACATGTGGTGTCCATTCCAAGGTGATGCTACTAAGAGACATTCACAAACTCCAAGATATCTGTACTCTGGGAATGGTTTGTTCCACGACAGCAGCAAGACTCCTTTCACAACCTCAGGGTCTTCGCAGGGAAATCTAGAGGACATAAGAATAAATTAGTATCCTTGATAGTATATTGAAGTTGGTAGTATATTGGTTCATATGGTGACCCCAGGCTGTACCACATACTGGGCTTCACCAAGTCTGCTTTGTCTGTGGAATTACGGGTATCATCCCATCCCCTGCGCAGGAGAGCTCTCATATCTATTTCATCTGGCTGCAGATGTACCCTCAGCATGCAACACCAAAGGGAATGGCAAGTATAATCCTTGAGGTACCTGTCCCCCCATCTCAGCTATGCATGATCACCTCTTGAATAATAAGGTGACACCTGCAAATGAAAACAGGTAGAGTATTGTAGGAGATAATATCCCCCCTAGTGTGATTTGTGACCTCTCTCCTATCACATGTCTAGATAATGTGGACCTAAAAATGCAGAACGAAGACTCAGAAGTGAGGCTGGGCAGATGTTGACAACAATTCAAACATTTCAAAACTTCTTTCCCTGTCAAATAGGCAGAGAACCGCAGGGTGACACTTTCAACAGGCTGTGTAATGATCTGAAAAGCAATACATTTGAGAGAAAAGAATTTCTGGATCAAAGTGTAACTTGGCTATTTGAAGAAGGTTAAATTTGCATTTCCCTGGTGGGAAGTTTTCGTTTTGTCTTTTGCTGTTTTCGTATTACACCTACTTACGTTAACCTCCAGTAGTCCCTGATGTCAAAAGAAACCACTTCTGCCTGAATTACCTGGTGTTTGGGTTTGTGTGGCAAGGTTTTGGTACTGGGGGGGAGAGGTGGGGTGGGGGGATGTAAAGGTGTGGCTTTCTGCAAGAAGCTGGTAGAAGCTTCCCATAGGTCTGACAGAGCCAATACCAGCTGGCTCAAGGAAGGACCTGCCGCTGCTGAAGCCTCTGTGATAACATATTTAAGGAGCAAAGAAAAAAACCAACCTAGCAGCTGCTTTTTGCCACCAGAGAAGGGAGAAGATCTAAGAACTTTGCAGACATCAAGGTCAGTTAAGAAGTGGGGGTAGGAGGTGCTCCAGGCCCTGGACCAGAGATTCCCTGCAGCCTATGGAGAAGACCATAGGGAAGCAGGCTGTCCCACCTGCAGTGCATGGAGCACCCCACACCAGAGCAGGTGGATGCCCTGTAGGAAGCAGCCTGTGGACAGAGAAGCCCACAACAGAGCAGGTTTTCTAGCAGGACATGTGACACTGTAAGGGACCCAGGCTTGAACAATCTGTTCCTGAAGATCTGCACCCTGTGGAAGGCACCTACATTGGAGCAGTTAATGAAGAACTAAACCCCATGGAGAAGGCTTATGTCAGAAAAGTTTGTGGCCTTGCTGTGGTCAGTATACTTCATCCTGGTAATATTAACAATACAACACAGTGACAAACCTTCAGTCAATACATTGATCCAAGTGATGGCATGCAAGTGTATAAGATAAAAAAAGATCAACTGAAGCAATCCTGGTAATTAAACTTTTCAGAAGGTAAATCAGAGAGAATTCTTGAAGGGTTGCTTGGTCTTGACATCTTAACTTCCCACTTGCTCATTTAAAGTGCAAGTAGCTAATGATACCCACCATCATATGCAGAGAGGTTGCCAATAATGCTCTGTTTTGAAGATGTCCCACAGATGGTAGTTGTGTTAATTGGGGTGCTAGATTTATCCCTAATTTCCTTGCAGCAGTTCTTTTGGCTGCAGTTCTGTATTGATGTCGGCTCTAACTTCCACTAATGGAAGCATATTCCTAAATGAAAGCAAGTTTCTAGCTGCATCCCCACTAACTTCAGTGGAGCTCAGCAGGGTCAGCCAAGCCACCTAAAACAGCAACTGTGAAAAAAGGGAACTTCTGATTCCCAGAAAAAGAAAAATAGACAAAAAATGCACAGTGATTGACTCTAATGTCACATACCTAAGAGAACAGAACAAGCTGTTTAAAAACCCTCAGGTTATTTTAAAACTGGCTGATTCAGAAGGCAAATGCTGTTAATAACTGATAAGCATGTATGTTTAGGCCATGATCCATGAATTGCCCAAATGAGAGCAGTGATAATACTGATCAAAGATGGTGGAAAGATAACAACAAGGCAAACTGCATTGCTTTGGTTCTGTCTTGAACAAGACTACATGTGTACAAATTGAAAGCTTCCTTAAGAAACCTTTCAGCTAAAGCTTTTCTTAAACAATCTCCCCATTTGCCCCCCTTCACCAAGATAAATATTTTCTCCTTGTTCTTAAGGCAAACCTGTTCTCTCACTGAGAGTCTTGCAACACGACAAGCCTGCATAATCCGTGGTATGAAAAGATCTCCAATATTATTTGCATGACATCGAGCAGTGTAAGATGACAATTCAGACAGAGGTATTTGAAAAATTCTGGAGAGTAGATTTTCTTGTTTTTCAAGCAGAGTAAGCTAGCGATGAGCCAAAAATGGATGAGAGCATTAACATTTAGATGAATAGTGAAGGTGCTACAGTAATGGAATGAGGGTAAGGTATGAAAGAAGACAGCGATTTATAATAATTTTTGTTTGTTTCTCAGAAGATGAGACAATATTGAAGATAGAATACAAATATGCTTCCACAGGTAATTACTCCTCTATTTTTAAACAACACATCACTTGTTGTGTGCTGATATTTATGAAAAAGGAAGCCTAGAGATCCAAAGTACTATTTTGAGTTCTATTTTATAATGTGTTTGCAGTAACATGGAGATTAAAAAAAAATCTTTCTCTGTGGTTGTGCTAGTTTTTCAGTCTAATAATGCTTAGTGGAATAGGCAGTAACTCTTGCTCACTGCTGTAACTGGTGTTAGACATTATTAAAAACAGATCACTGTGGAAAAATAACATATTATTCTTGATAGAGTCATGCACATAATGTGTTTAAGGATTCAGAAAAAAGATGAAAACAAAACCCAAAGCTCTTCAGTATTTTACATGTCAGACCTTAATAAGGCAAACCCTTTAGTAAAAATCTATCCATGTGTTTAAGGACCTGAATGGATGGTCAAAAATCCTACTTGACCTCAAGCTCCCTCTGGCAACTTGACCAGGACAATGGTTGTCACTTCAGTTCCCTTTGAAAAAGCAGATCATTTCTGTCTTCATATTTGGGTGTTATGAGGGATAATTTTCCAAACTTCTTCCATGGGGTGTTCTGATACCTTCATATGGATAACACCAAAAGATGCACAGAACTAGGTGGAAAAAAATGTTACCCCTTCTTCACCTGTTCTCATAGAGTGGCCCCTGTGATGATGGGGACCCACCTAACTCCATCTGGCTGCTCTGCATTCATCATACTCATGGCTCCAGTGGTTCTTCTCATTCAAACCATGCATCATGTGTAACCCATGGCTCAGGAAAGAAGGTCATTCTGGGACAGCCCCTTCTTCCTTTGTGACTCAGAGGTTAGTCAGGCAGGGCTGCTGACACAAGAAGCAAACCCTGTGCTCTTGTATGGGGGGTCCCATATGGATGGGACTTGTAGCGAATGTCACCAGGTCATCTAGTATCTTATCCCCAGGGTACAACTGAATAATGAAAGTGTTAAAAAAATTTCTAATAGAGTCTGTTGACAAAGTACACTGAAAGGGGCAACAATCTTGTTTGAGCATTGCTGAAAACTGACATTGGGAGTGTGAGTGGTCCAGACGTGGAGATCTGATATTTGAGAAAGAGTGCTTGCTCTGACACAGAAATCTGACATTGCCTATGCAAATCATTTAGCCATCCTAAACCAAACACTATTAGTAGGTAAGCATCCAGGCATGGATTCCAGGCTCTCTCTACAAAAGAGTGGCCAGAGCATCTGAGCTCGTCTCTTGCTCATCATGCTGGAGGGATGTCTCTCCCTCACATGGACAATGCCAAGGCTATGACCACCCTGCATTGCTTATCTAACGTGTGCCAGCAGTATCCCAGGTGTAATGAGAAGGATGCTGCAGGACTTGGTTTGATTGTAAGCATTATGGAAGGAACAGACAAACATTTGGGTGATGTGTGGGCACTGTGAGAAATGCAAATGGTGGTATTAATATCACCTCAGACAGGGTAGTGCAGATTACTTTCCTGATCTATCATTTTTCACTCTGGGACAATATTGCTATCATCGTAACAGCAGAAAGATAATATATTCTTTACACATTTTAACTATCTTTTTTCCTTGCATTACGAATACACAATGTCAGTCCATCCCAGCAGACACCACTTCAAACCCAACAACCTAGGTTACAAGCACAAACCCCTTTGCTGCAGCCTGCCAACCAAACCCCAGCCCAGCACAATGAAGTGCAGCCACTGGTCCTATAGGGTCAGCAACTGTTTCACCAAAGAGAATTTTGGGGGCTTCAGCAACACCTGCCAGAGGTCAACAGCAGGTAGTTTTCATGTATGTAGGCCCAATGAAATCAGTCCTTTCCTTTGGCTTGTCAAGTCACTGGACAAGTTCTGCACTGCAGGTAGTTTGCCAGACTTGTTCCCACACTCTGACTCAATGAAATGACAGTGTTTATTTCCCCTGGGACTGGTAATGGCCAGATTCTGACTATGGCTGGAAAGGGTAGGGTGGTGTCAGTGTTCCTCTCTGCTTCTCTACCCTTTAACGTGCCAGTTCGGTCTGCAGAAAGTGGAAATAAGGGACTACTTTTGCTGGTGATGGTCATCATGGGAGTAAGGGAGACTGTATTCTCTGATATCCCTAACTGTAGTAGCTTATGGTTATTTGACTCAGAAAACTGACTCTGCAAGATGAATATGGATAGATTCTCAGGCTGCCTTATTTAACATAAACCCACTCACAACTTTGAGAACTGTGTAGGTTTGCTTCTTGCCCATTGCAAGACCAAACAGACATCCTACAGGCAAAGACTGACCTGCAAAACCCCTCTCCCTGTGATATGGGATTTTTGTCTATAGAGGATGGTGCTTCAGACACAATGTCATTGCGAAATTTTATTTATCTTTATTTATCTGTCATCAATCTTTACTTATCTATCAGCCTTGACTCTGCTACAACATGGATTTATTTCAGGAAATAAACTAATGCAAGCATGCTTGAAAGCTTGTGTATTTTCCAGCTTTATCTCTCGCTGTAGTCAGAGATATTAACTTTTTTTTTTCCCCATTCCATTTTTTTCCTTCCATGGCTATTGAAAATGTTCAAAGAACACCTGGAGATGGTTTGAAGGAAGATCAGGTAGCAAAAGTGCCCTTATAGATATAGATATATGTTCTTTATCCAGGCCAAATAGAATCATAGAATCATAGAATATCCTGAGTTGGAAGGGACCCATAAGGGTCACCAAGTCCAACCCCTGGTGCAGTATGTAATTTAACACTTGTTCTCTTTTGCTGACTGTTATTTGATTCTCTCTCTGTTCATCAACTCTTAAATCTTTTTCAGGTATGTTTTTTTCTAAACGAATGCAGTTACCAGCACCAAAATATTCAGGGCACTACAGATTTTAACATATAGCTTTCTTAGCTACTGTGACACAATTATGTTTATACCAAAATCTTGTGGCCGCTTTTGGTTGGACTAAATTGTCATACTCTGTCAGAACTAAGAATCAGATGAGATGTCATTTTGTGCAGAAACATTAGGTCAGAAAAGCATCAATCTGTGTAAAAAAATCTATTTGTAAAGCCAAGCTATAAATTCTCTTCAAGTGCCTGGATGCTGTTTTCAGCTGCACCTACACAAATGGCAGATCCATCTTTGCAATGTCTGCCCTTGCTGATGGCAAGAGACAAACCAACTTTCTCCCAGGAGCTGAACAGTCACATTCAGCATCCGCACAGCTCCGAGCAAATGCATTTAAATGGTTCTGGCCCGCAGCCGGCAGGACACACCTGTGAAGCAGGTGTGGTTGTCTCTACCTGTCTGTGTCCCAAAAGTAGAGTCCTGGTCATTCTTTCCAGCATCTGTGGCACTGAACACTCACATCGACAAACTTTCTTTTCTCAATTAGCCCAACAAGTGGAAGCACAATTAACCCTACAACCACCAGTTATTTAATTCCCATGTCTTACTCTCAAATTCTTTCTGCTTTTACTTAGCTATGTCAGCTCACCTCAATGATTATTCTTTTTTATTCTATGGAGCTTTACACTCAACTGTTTCTTCTGTCTTATGCAGCAAGCCAAGTGTTAAGTTTATTTCAATTTTTCTCACCCTCAGACAATTTCCTTTTAGTGGACATTGCTGCAGGTAAAATTCAGCCTGAATTGAAAGGCTGATGTATTCAAAGACATAGCACAGACCTTTACGTACTTTCCTTTCTTTGTTAAGTAATGGTCACTGTGCTTCAGTGTCTAGCAAAAATAGTTTTACATTTTGTTTCAAATTTTCTGCCAGAATGCCTTTTTAACCCTTTAATTTTTTTTTCTTTTTTCTGCTGAGTGGTGTAACATTTTCTTTACCTGACTCATAGTGTACTGTCTTTCTGTCAGGGTGTCCCTGCAAGCCTTGTCATAGAGAGCTCTGAAGAAAAGCAGGTGAATCATATTTGGGTCTATTCCATTAGAAGGGACATCTGTCTCTAAGAGATCACATAAGGCAAGACAGCCCAGACTTCTTGAATGTAAATTTCAGTGAAAGAGTTCTCATATTTGTGTAGAGGTTACTGTAAGCTTAATGTATGTTAGTGGTAAGATTTCTTTACACTATGGAAGCAGGAAATTGAGGACAAATGGAAGTAAGATTAAAAGTCCTGTAGTGTGGTCATGGAAGAAGCAGGTGTGATAACTTTAAAAACCTCATACCTTTCCAAGTGGATGCTTACTTTCTTGGAAAAGAATAAGAAATAATTAATAATCATGACTTTAAAAGCCCCATTCAGATCGTAAATTTCTCTCTCAAACCTGAAGTCCACAGTTGAGGGCCATTTCCCATTTCAAGAATCAGGTGTTCAGTGATAACAGGAGATGGCAGGCACTAGTGGTACATTTGGCATGGCCACAGGATCAAGACTCTCTGGATGGACTGTGTAGCACCTACTCCCAAAGGGTTGTCACTCCAGTACCAGCTTCCATGTCATACATAGCTGTAACATAGATAGTCTCCTGCCAAGGCTTGCCAACAGTGACTGACTGCAGACATTGATGAGGCTCTGAGAAAATAGAACAGTACTTTCAATCTTACTTTTTCTTCAGTCAGGCAGAGTGGGTGGTCCAGCCTCTGATGCCATACTTCCCATTTTTGTGTCATGTAAAACGGATTAGGAAGGGAGCCCCAAACCACACTCCTCCATGGAGATGTTGAAATTGAAGTTTACTCACCAGCCTCAAGACAAAAGCTGCTGTTACCCAAGGGTGTCAATCAGATAAAGGGAGCTTCTTCACCTGCTGGGGCTTTCCCATTAGACTGGGGGAGTGATGTCCACCTTCCAGATGGAAAGCTGGTGGGCCACAGTGAGCCTGTGACATGTGCTGAAAGCAATTTGCCAAGTGATCTTAATCATCCACCAGGTTGGAACAGAGGGATTCTTAAGGAAACATGCACCACTTCAAGGGCAGAAGTAACCCATTTTCCCCCTCAGCAGCCTTGTAGCTGTTATTTATATAGCCCAATCCCTCTGGAGGTCCAGAAAGAAGTGAGTATGTATCCTACCTTGTACTCTGTTGCTCCGCATATACCCCAAGCAGGATATGCTCTGCATATAACCAGCAGTTAGTGATGGGGTGCAAAGCTCTTATGAGAACCACGAAGTGCCCTGCTTCTATACCATATGTGTGTTTTTTCTGCATGCTGCATTGGTAGAGGAGATCTAGTAGCCTGGGTCTTGCAATAAAGCATTAATTATACTAACCAATGTATATAGCTATGGAAGCTGTAGAGTTTGGGTTTTTTTCTTTCTGTATTGTTTGAGTGGGGGGAGAAAAGATAGTGTATTTTGTTAATGCAGTAAACTTGGTGTAAATTTCCTCCTCGTGTTGCTGTGTGTGCACATGTAGTGTGATATGTACTCAACATTTCGTGTTAAATGTGTCCTTGGTAGCAAGCAGTAATGCATCTTAAGAGATAAATGCCTTTGTGACATCCTTTTGTACTGGGAGACTGTGTCTCCATGGGTGATGCAGGGCATTATCTGAGAACATGATAGTGCTTAAGTAATTATTTATTCCACGTTGCACTCTGTTGCTTCTTTCTGGGAAAAAAACCTGACACCAAAACACCCTAAACAAAAACCAAACCCCAAAATAAGCCACTTCAGATCCTTAATGTAAGAACAGTAGATGGAAGATATGATATCCAAGATATCCAAGACTTTTGACCTCCAACTTGTCAGAAGTCTGTCCAGCCAGAAAGGGGAGCCGGGCAGAGACAGCATCTGGGGCGGCTTGCTGTGCATCTGAGACAGCACAGCAGGGCAAAGCTTCTACCACAGTTGTGTTCAAGCACAAAGAGAGACAACAACTTCAGCGGCATTTCCAGTGTGAACTTTAATCCGTTACACCCATTGCATCTCTTCAGAGAAGTTTGCATCAAACTGAAATGGAGAGTCAAAGCAATTCTGAGAGATCAATGCCAGCTTAGGAAAGAGCACTAGGAACATATTTATAGCTAGGGAGAACAGCTTCAAGCCACAGGGACAAGCATTACTTCTATGACTGATAGTTGTATAAAGAGTAAAGGTGTTATGGGACCTAGAGACAGGACATTAGAGAAATAGCCTCCTTTGCCAAGAAACAGGTCTAGCTCAAGGCCTCTATTCCTCCTGACTCTATAGATTGGTGTCATATGGGTCAGTGTATTTCAGCCTGGCAGGTAGGGACACACGACTTAGTCATTGGATAAGGATTACATTCAGTGCTCAAGTGCAGACATGAATGTATATCTCATATTGCTTGAGTTGTGCAATGGCTTGCTCTGAATTTCTGCCCAGTAGAAGTGGTAAATGCCCATGGGTAAGGCTGGGAAAGGCTGAGGATACCAATACTTGCAGGGATACCGAGAAGGAGAAAGTGGAAGCGGGAGGAGGACCATAACCACACCAGCACAGGGGAAATCCAAGGTGAGGAATTTGCTAATAAGTAAAGCAAAGGGGGATAAAAAGAACAGAGGTAGGAGTAGGCAGCAGGACTTAATAGAAGCCCAGTTTTTTCTCCCCAAGCAAACCTCTCTTATCTGCAGACAAGGTTGGAGAAGTTCTCAGCCTGGCTGAAGTTGTCAGGACAAGACTCAACTGCATCTGCCCCTGGGTGGTGTGAGAAAAGGTAATCACAGAATCACAGAATCACAGAATCACAAGGTTGGAAAAGACCTTTAAGATCATCAAGTCCAACCATTCGCATCCTAAACTAAACCGTATCCCTAAGTACCTCATCTACCCTTTTTATGAACACATCCAGGGAAGGTGACTCAACCCCCTCCCTGGGCAGCCTGTTCCAGGCCCTGACAACTCTTTCAGTAAAAATTTTTTTTCTAACATCCAATCTAAACCTGCCCTGGCACAGCTTCATGCCATTCCCCCTTGTCCTATTACCTGTCACCTGGCTGAAGAGACCATCACCTATCTCTCTATAACCTCCCTTCAGGTAGTTGTAGGTGGTGATAAGGTCTCCCCTCAGCCTCCTCTTCTCTAAGCTAAACAGCCCCAGCTCCCTCACCCACTCCTCATAGGATATAAATGATAAAAATGTTGAATGTAAACCCCATGGGCAGCTCTGTACCTGTTACTGGGAGCTACTTCTTTTTTCCATAGGTCTAGATCATAACAAACAGTGGTCTTATCATGTTCCATGATTACACAAGGACTTTGCACTTCAGCAGCTTTTCATAACCCATCTGAACTTCAAGCATTTCTAAACCAAGTGCCTGGGATCAAATGAAAAATATGTAGCAGTTGTGTAATATGAGCCTCTCTTTTGGGTATTTCTTCTCATCTAATGCTTTCCAGAGCACTTGGGCAGTCTTACAGTAGTCTGGTTATCATACCCATTCATCACACGGGTGTTCTCTTATCCTCAGATTATGGGTGCACAAATCTGAATTCAAAAGGACTTACTTGAGCAAGTACTTTCAGGTAAGTGATAAGGAAAGTGAAAAGTAACAAGGTGTGAACTCCAGGCTTCGGCCTACAGCTGATGTCTACATCACCTTTGGATGATCATCATGTTCTGGAAAGGAGGAATATATTTCTAATATGTAATTATCTTTCCCTACCATTCCCAGAGAAAGGAAGAGCCACTAGTGGAAACTGTAGAGGGACCATGGAGATTTATTATGCTTCCATTTCCCAGGATCTCTGTCCTGCAAGGTGACCAGTGTACAATGCTTTTGGAAGTTAAGATTTGTTGAAAGCACTTGCTTTGTTAGAACTCTTCAATGATTAGGAATGTTCAACAAATTTCAGGAGTCTGGGTTGGCAGTTTTGGGTTTTTTTAATCCTGTATTGCACTGAAGACTTCCTAGAGAGAAGTTAAGTGAAAGCAAGGCTCAGAAAAGCAGTTCCTTACAGAGAGAGCAGAAGGGATCAAATTTGACAGAAGAGGAGAAGAGTCAACAGCAAGAATCTTTTCAGAAGGAGAAAAGGTACACAGAGCTTAAAAAGCATTGAACAGGGGGTGTAAAAGCGGGTGCATCATGCAGTTAGTGCTCCTGCCAAAGTGTGGTATAAAACAAGATGTCTCTAAAGACACAGACAGTACCACTTTGCACAAAGTCAGTGCATAAATTTGCTCCTTACCACCTTTTATCAGGAATACTCTCTAATCTGCCTACAACTACCTGAAGGGAGGTTATAGTGAGATAGGGGATGGTCTCTTTGGCCAGGTGACAGGAGATAGGACAAGGGGGAATGGCATGAAGCTGTGCCAGGGCAGGTTTAGATTGGATGTTAGAAAAAAATTTTTTACTGAAAGAGTTGTCAGGGCCTGGAACAGGCTGCCCAGGGAGGTGGTCGAGTCACCTTCCCTGGATGTGTTCAAAAAAAGGGTAGATGAAGTACTTAGGGATATGGTTTAGTTTAGGATGTGAATGGTTGGACTTGATGATCTTAAAGGTCTTTTCCAACCTTGTGATTCTGTGATTCTGTGATTCTGTGATCATTGCTCCTTGACTGTATTAAGCATTTCCTTGCATTTTCCATGCCACTTGTTGCCTTGGATTTGAGTGGCAGAAGAGATTTCAAAGTACCTACTGGATTTTACCAATCCCTGGTATTGCTGCAACTTGCTGTGATTTCAGCTGCTGGATTTTCACAGCAATCTCCTAGATCTGTAAATTTGTCTTGTTATAGCACAACCCCCCTCCGCCCACCCCAGACTGTTTCACTTTCACTGAGCAGATTTTTCGCCTTCTCCCAGATACAGGATGTCACTCCCTATCAGTTGCACTGTATCTTTAGTGGATTGCTATCTCTTCCTCTGGGCAGTAGGTCAACACAGCTTTTCCCAGACCCTGTGGGCATCTGGGCTTCCACACTTGAGGGAATCACAGTACCTGTGAGCAATTGAACCTATGTTTCCTGTGAAGATCTCTCAGCACAGTCACTCAACATCAGTCCTTTTGTTAGACAGCATTAATGCTCAGCTGCATGCAAAACACTCAGCTATATGCAAAGTTAAATATGACCACAGCCGTTTCCCTGTCCTGGTTTTCTCAGTGCTCCTGACCTTTCTCTGTATGTCTGTATGGGACTTCTCTTTCAGCATGCCATGTCCATCAGGTCATAAACAAAAAAACTGAGGGACTCTCTTGTCCTTTATCCTCTTCTAGACCAACTTACAGTTAACTGGCTGTAGAACCCAGTAATTTACCAGATGCCAGATACAGTTATCAGATGATTCCCTGGCTGGTTTCAGGAAATTCTGTCTGGATACCAGAAGGTCTTCTCCTGAAAGAACCTATTCATTGCCTTGCTCATGCATGATAGGTATGTAAATCCCCGAACTGAATTTGGCTGTGTGATACACATACTTCCAGATTACCTGTTTCTTACATCCAGAACTTTTTAAAGAAGTGCCTTGATATACAGTGAGAAGCAGTTTGAGATTAAACAGAAAAACTAAAAATTTTAAAATAAAAATTGGTTCAAACAACTGTTTCATGAAATCTGTCAAAAATTCTTTGCCTTAATCCAAAAAATTACAGAATCACAGAATCACAGAATCCCAGAATCACAGAATCACAAAATCACAGAATCGTAGGTGTTGGAAGGGACCTCGAGAGATCATCGGGTCCAACTCCCCTGCCAAAGCAGCTCCCCAGCTCATATTGCACAGATAGGCGTCCAGACGAGTCTTGAATATCTCCAGAGAAGGAGACTCCACCACCTCCCTGGGCAGCCTGTCCCAGGGCTCTGTCACCCTCACTGTGTAAAAGTTCTTCCGCATGTTGGTGCGGAACTTCCTGTGCTCCAATTTGCAGCCATTGCCCCTTGTCCTATCTCCAGAGACTACTGAAAAGGGGCTGGCCAATTCCCCCTGCATCCCATACTTAAGATATTTATAAACATTAATTAGGTCCCCCCTCAGTCTTCTTTTCTCCAGGCTGAACAGTCCCAGCTCACTCAGCCTTTCCTCATAAGGGAGATGTTCCAGGCCATTAATCATCTTTGTAGCCCTTCTCTGGACTCTCTCAAGGAGATCCCTGTCTTTTTTATACCAGGGAGCCCAGAACTGGACACAATACTCCAGGTGGGGCCTGACCAGGGCAGAGTAGAGGGGGAGGATCACCTCCTTAGACCTCCTTAGATTCTCTCTAGATTACAGAAGAATGATCTGAGAAGTGTCTTTTGCCAGTGGTACAAGGATTTATTTTTAAGGGTGACCCTTAAAGATACCTATGGACTTTGGATATTGACTGGATTTTGATATTTGGATTGATTTAGTAGGCTTCAAGTATTAAAACACATTAGAAGCAAAAATCCTTACAAGACTCTGCAGTCACATCATAAGAATTATAATGAAATGGTTTTCCAGACAAATCCTGGGCATAAGTGAGTTTCAGGGGAACTATTCTGAAGTAGAATGAAGGTAAGTGGATATAAGCTTTTGTGAGAATCTCTCTGCAAATAATTAGTTCGGTGTGATTAATCTGTGCATAGGTTGCTTTTAGAGTCTTCAGAATTATTTTTCTGAGAAGACAAATCTGGCATTTTATTCATCTGCAATGACTCATGAGGATCAATAGTGAGGACATGGGCTGCTGCACTAAGATGGGTGTTGTACTTCTTTGGGTAAGAGAGCACTAGAAGAGAATATCAGCATTTTGATGGGACTCATGCATTGGTAACAGAGAGAGTGTTGGAGCATATCTCTGGTCTGCTCCTAGGTTTCAGAATGTTGTGATCAAAGCGTTGTCAAAAAAAAGGTTAGAAAGCACTCAAAAGGTCATCTATTCTATTTATCTATGTTCTGCACATAGGTTGTACCTATGCCACTTCCCACAGATGCTCTCTAGCCTATTCTTAATGACTTCCTGCAATGGAGACACAATGAAGTCCTCCTTTTAATGTATAATTTAATACTGTTACGCATTAAAATCACTGCTTGTTCCCTTTGTGTCAGGACAATATCATAGTCTCTTTGTTCATGCAAGAAGCCTTATCTAGATGGTGCTTATTTCTGTGCATCGCCCATGCGATAAAACAGCCCTGCTCATTTCACTCTTGCCTTTTAGGCCATGAGTCCTTGACTTCTCACATTGTCCACCTCAAAGTCATGTCACCCAAAGAAACATGCAGTGCCCAAGGCAAGGCACAGTGACTCATATAGTCCTCGATGGTGCTGGGCTGCCTTCTAGAAAACACTCATGTTCTTCTTCTTTTTGTGTGGCATAACACAGAGCTAAGATGCTCCTGCAGAAATTCCCCGGACAGCTAAGCACTCCTGGTCTGAGCCAGCACCTAGGCTTTCAGGAGTCATCCCATCCTCCCCATTGTGCAAGACCAGCACTGCACACACGGCTTGCTGGCCCTGGCACCATGCTATAACTTTGGGTTATCAATTAGAGCTGTAACTCCTTTTCCAATTTGGTCTCAGTACTGTATCTAGCACTTGAAAGGAGAATGGGGATCTCAAACCCAGAGACAATGTTATTTCTTTTATAAACAAAACACAAAATGGAAAAAAAAAACCCCAGATCTAGCATCAGGAGGATTGGTGTGAATGCACAGGAATGAGTCCTTCTGCTGTCTGCATTGCATGAGTATGCAAGGTTAATTCAACTGCTTCCAGTGGGGCAGAAAAGAGATTTCTTCCAAGACAAAATGCCAGAGACTTCTGCTTTTTTTTTAGTGCCTTCCAGCAAGGATCATCTGCTAAGACCATCTGGACATCATAAGTTCAATCATTTTCCCCTGTTAAATGTAAACTTGGCTGTTGGAAGAGCAGCAGGTCTCTTTCTATTTGTAGCTGACATTGCTTGCCTTTTCCTGTTGACCATAATCTGTGATAGAAATTTTGCGTGGCTTCACCTCTCCTCCCCCATTCTCTTGTCTTTCAGGGAGTTTTAAACAGCATGATTTATAAAAGCATTTTGGAAAAATGAGCCCAAGAAGAACAATCACTCTCCTCAACTTGGGGAATCCCTATGTCCAAACACATGGAATAAAGAGATTATAACGTAGCTTTTTTTGTCAATAATTGGACCTCTCCTTTCAAAGGGATTTCCTACCTGTGTCAGTCTTTTACTTGACTTTCATGGCATTTGAGCAGCTCATAATTCTCATTGCCCTACGATACTCCCAAGGGATTGGTAAGGGCACAAAGAAATGTCTGGAAACTGCCCTTAGTGAAAGATTTGGATGCATCCTTCATGGAGTGTCGATTTTAGTTTAAGTAAGTACAAAAGCCAATGCAGTCGGCTTTATACTGATGCAATATATTGATGTCCATATAGGGATACGCACTTAGAGAAATGATACAGCCTGAGTGATCTAATTTACAGTTTTCCACACAGCAGTTTTTGGTAGCCTAGGGAATTAGAAAGAGACAATACCCCTGTTTCTTCTCTTCAAAGATTTAACAGTCTGTGCTGTAGGAAGAGAATGCACCTGGGAGATGTTCAGCATCCTGGGCTGAGTCCTTGCTTGCCTGCAGAGCTCTGAGGCAGAACCAATTACTGCTTGAAGCTAACTTCATGGGAACTGTGACCCGAGTCATTCGCACCTAGTACTTGTAGTGCAGGATTGGGAATCCAAGTATTGACTGTCAGAAAGGCCTTTGTAAAATATCAATGTACACATTTTAAGACAGACCACAAAAATTTGTTATAAGGTGTTTAATCTTTATCTTTATTGTTCTTTAATATCTTTATTGCTCTTTAATATCTTTATTATTCTTTAATATTGTTATTAAGGATATTGACAGTGGGATTGAGTGCACCCTTAGCAGATTTGCTGATGGCACTAAGCTGAGTGGTGAAGCTAATGTGCCAGAGGGACAGGATAACATTCAGATCTAGAGGGACCTGGAAAGGCTGGAGAAGTGGGCCCAGGTGAACCTCATGAGGTTAAAAAAGGCCAAGTGCAGGGTCCTGCACCTGTGTCAGGACAATCCCCATTATCGATACAGGTTAGGAGATGATGTGCTTGAAAGCAGCCCTGAGGAAAAGGACTTGGTAGTACTCATGGATGAAAAGCTGGACATGAGCCACCAATGTACATCTGTGGTCCAGAAGACCAACCACATCCTGGGCTACAACAAAAAAGCGTGGCCAGCAGATCAAGAGAGGTGATTCTGACCCTCTACTCTGCTCTGGTGAGACCTCACCTGGAGTACTGAGTCCAGCTTTGGAGCCCTCAAGACAAGAAGGACACGGACCAGTTTGAGCTCATCCAGAGGAGGGCCACAAAAATAATCAAAGGGCTGGAGCCCCTCTCCTGTGAAGACAGGCTGAGAGAGTTGGACTTCTTCAGCTTGGAGAAGAGAAGGCTCTGCGGGGACCTTATAGCAGCCTTCCAGTTCCTGACAGGTGCCTATAGGAAAGCTGGGCATGTAGCAATAGAACAAGGGGTAATGGTTTTAAACCAGAAAAGGGGAGATTTAAGTCCACGAGGTCGACTGCTCGGAACCGGTACTGCCAGAGCTGCAGCGATAGATCGTGAACTGCAAAAGCGTTTGGAGAGATTGCTCTGTCAGGAGAACCCGCGGTGAAAGCAGAGAGACCGGCGGTAGGTGGGAGCCCTGTCGCGAGAGAGGCTGACGTGGCGTTGGCGTTGCCAGGGCAACAGCATCTCCAGCACTGGCCATCACCTTGAAAAAGCCTCAGGGAGGGCAGCGACACGTCGCTATCCACCTGACGCAGAGAGGGGAGGTCAGTGCGTGCGCAGTGCTGACCCTGTAGCTCGTGTGGCCGGGCAGGTAAGGTCTGTCTCTCATCACTCGGGGAACTGTCTCACCTACTGACAGTCTCTGAGACAACAGGTTACCGTGGCCTCCACCAGGCAGAGGGCTCACCCCTTTAAGACTGTGGCGACCCAGACCTAGGGCCTGCCCAGGAGTGTGGCTGTGCAAGTCTCTGGCTGCAGGGAGTGCCTGAGCCTGCTCCTGCTGGCGGATGGTGGCAGCAATTCCACCTGTGTGAGGTGTGAGCAGGTGGAAGATCTGCCTAGCATGGGGGCAGAGCTCAAAGAAGAGGTGGAGAGACTGAGAAGCATTAGGGAGTGTGAGAGGGAGATTGATTGGTGGAGCAACTTGCTGGCATGCCAGAAGGAAAGTCAACAGGGAAATTTTCCTCCAAAAATGATGGATCCCCAGCCCTATCAGGCAGAACAGGGAGAAGTGGGTGACCAGAAAGATAGAGAGGGTTGGAAGATAGTCCCGGCTTGGTGCCGTGGGAAAACCTCCTCCCTGCCTACCTTGGTTCCTCAGGTCCCTCTAAGCAATAGGTTTGAGGTGCTGGGAGTTGAAGAGGAGGCAAATGGAAAGGTAGGGGACAATCTCCCTAATAGGAGACCAAGAGTGAAGAAGTCAACTCCATGCCTCAAGACTGCCTCCACTAGGAAAGACAGAAAGGTAATTTTGGTTGGGGATTCCCTTCTCAAGGGAACAGAGGGTCCCATACACAGACCAGACCCTACCCATAGGGAAGTGTGCTGCCTCCCTGGGGTGTGGATCAAGGACATAACTAGAAAACTCCCAGATCTGGTTCATCCCTCTGATTGCTACCCATTACTCATTGTTCAGGCAGGCAGTGATGATATCTCTCAAAGTCAGAGAAGTATCAAAAGAGACTTCAAGGGTTTAGGGAGGCTGACTGAGGAAGGGGGAGTGCAAGTGTTTTTTTCTTCTATCCCATTTGGGGCAGCGAAGAACACAAAGTAGGCCAAGAAAGCAGAGGTGTTGAATGGGTGGCTGAGGGGCTGGTGCCACCTCAGGAACTTCGGGTTTTTCAATCATGGGGTGGTTTACTCAGCACCTGGCATGATGGCTGCAAACGGGTGTCACCCGTCTCCAAGAGGGACAAGAATCCTAGCTCAAGAGCTGGCAGGCCTTGTTAACAGGTCTTTAAACTAGTTGGGAAGGGGGAAGGGGATATAGTGAAGCTTGCTAGGGTAGAGCAAGTAGCTTGTAGCTTTATACTAGATTCGAAGGGTGAAGAGGGAGAAATTCTACAAGATACAGAAGGGCTTGGGGTTGCTGAAATTCTACAAGATTTTAGGGAAATACCTCTAAAGTGTCCCACAGGAACTTCTAGGCACTCCTCAGAGGTAGTATTGCTGACCCCCATTCCGGAACCTTTTAATGTCCCTCTAGGAGGCAGTGGGGGAAAACTTCAGATTCCTCCCAGAAGTTTAAGGGAGGGCTCCTCAAAAAAGGTAGTGAGCCAGAAAGCCCAGCTGAAGTGTCTTTACATGAACACATGCAGCATGGGTAATAAGCAGGAGGAACTGGAAACCGTGATGTCACTGGAAAATTATGATCTAGTTGCAATCACAGAAACATGGTGGGATGATTCCCACAACTGGAATACCCCTGTAGAAGGAATATTGCCTTTTTAGAAGGGATAGGCTAGGTAGGAAGGGTGGTGGAGTTGTCCTCTATGTTAAAAAGTGGATAGACTGTGAGGAGCTCTCTCTGAGAAGTGGCCAGGAGCAGGTTGAGAGCCTGTAGGTCAGAATTAGGGATGGGACTAATAAAGAACAGCTGGTGATAGGTGTCTACTACAGGTTACCTGATCAAAGAGAGAATACTGATGAGGCTTTCTTCCTTCAGCTGCAGGAGGCATCACGGTCACAGGCTCTCGTCCTGATGGGGGACTTTAACCACATGGACATCTGCTGGGAAAACCACCCGGCGAGCTGCAAGAGGTCCAGGAGACTCCTGGAGTCTGTAGATGACAACTTTCTGGTTCAAATAGTGGATAGACCGACCAGAGGTGATGCATTGCTGGACCTGGTGCTCACCAATGTGGGGCAGATCACTAAAGGTGTTAAGGTTGCAGACAGCCTGGGCTGCAGTGACCATGCCCTAGTTGAGCTTGTGATCTCAAGGAATGTGGGCCTGGCAAAGAGTGGGATCAGGACCCTGAACTTTAAGAGAGCAAACTTTAGGCAGTTTAAGGACTTGTTGGCCAAGATCTCCTGGGAGGTGGTCCTTAGAGAAAGAAATGTTGAGGAAAGTTGGCTACTCTTCAAGGATGCCTTTCTAAAGGCTCAAGAGCTCTCTGTCCCTCTGAATAAGAAAGTGGGCAGGAGGGGCAGGAGGCCAGCATGGCTAGGCAAGGACCTGCTGGTCAAACTGAGGGAAAAGAAAGGCAAATACAAGCTCTGGAAACAAGGGTGTGTTGCCTGGAAAGAATACAGGGATGCTGTTTGGAATTGCAGAGACGGGATCAGGAAAGCCAAGGCGCAGATGGAACTGAATTTGGCGAGGGATGTTAAAAACAACAAGAAGGGGTTTTACAGGTACATTGGCCAGAAGAGACAGGCCAAAGAGAGTGTACCCCCCTTTGGTAAATGAGAAATGAGAATTGGCTGCAACTGATGTGGAGAAGGCTGAGGTACTGAATGAGTTCTTTGCCTTGGCCTTCTCTGGCAGCCAAGATTCTCATAATTCTCGAGTCCCAGAACCTTGCATCCCTGGACATCTAGGTGTGAACTGGGGGAGTAAATCCACCACCACTGTAAGGGCAGAGCAAGTCTGAGACCACCTCATGAGACTGAATGTCTACAAGTCTATGGGGCCAGATGACATACATCCCAGGGTCCTGAAGGAGCTGGCTGATGTGGTTGCTGAGTTACTCTCCATCATATTTGAAAAGTTGTGGCTGTCAGGATAGGTCCCTGGGGACTAGGAAAAAGGTCACATCACTCCCATTTATAAGAAAGGGAGCAAGGAAGACCCAGGGAATTACAGGCCGGTGAGCCTCACCTCTGTGCCTGGGAAGATCTTGGAACAGATCCTCCTGGATGACATGTTGGAGCACATGAGGGAAGAGCATGTGATCCGGGACAGTCAGCACAGCTTCACCAAGGGAAGGTCGTGCCACACCAATCTGGTGACCTTCTATGATGGAGTGACAGCATCGGTAGATAAAGGGAAGGAAACCAATGTCATCTACCTGGACTTGTGCAAGGCCTTTGACACAGTCCCCCATCACATCCTTATCTCTAAATTGGAGAGAAGTGGATTTAATGGGTGGACCTTCCAGTGGATAAGAAACTGGTTGACAGAATGCAGCCAAAGGGTGGTGGTCAATGGGTCTATGTCCAGGTGGAGGCCAGTGACAAGCGGTGTCCCCCAGGGGTCTGTCTTGGGACCGGTTCTCTTTAACATCTTTATCAATGACATCGATGATGGAATTGAGTGCACCCTCAGCAAGTTTGTGGATGACACCAAGCTGAGTGGTGTGGTCGACACCCTAGAAGGAAAGGAAGCAATCCAGAGGGATCTTGACAGGCTGGAGAGATGGGCCCGGGTGAACCTAATGAGGTTCAACACTGCCAAGTGTAAGGTGTTGTACTTGGGCCGGAAGAATCCCAGACATAGATACAGACTGGGAGAAGAGCTTCTTGAGAGTAGCCCTGCTGAGAAGGGGGATTCTGGTGGTTGAGAAACAACATGAGCCAGCAGTGTGTTCTTGCAGCTAATGGTATCCTGGGCTCCATCAGGAGCAGGGCCAGCAGGGACAGGGAGGTGATTGTCCGTCTTTATTCTGCCCTCGTGAGGCCCCATCTGGAGTCCTGTGTCCAGATCTGGGGCCCCCAGTACAAGAGGGATGTGGAACTGTTGGAGAGGGTTCAGAGTAGGGCCACAAAGATGGTTAGAAGGCTGGAGCACCTCCCCTATGAAGAGAGGCTGGGGGAGCTGGGCTTGTTCAATCTGGAGAAGAGAAGGCTGCGGGGGGACCTCATTGCAGCCTTCCAGTACCTGAAGGGAGCTTATAAGCAGGAGGGGATTCAACTTTTTAAAAGGATAGACAATGACAGGATAAGGGGGAATGGATTAAAACTAAAGGAAGGAAGGTTTAAATTAGATATTAGGGGGAAGGTTTTTACAGAAAGAGTGTTGAGGTGCTGGAACAGGCTGCCTAGAGAGGTAGTGGATGCCCTGTCCCTGGAAGTGTTCAAGGCCAGGTTGTATGGGGCCCTGGGCAACCTTGTGTAGATCCAGGCCTGAGGCTGATGGCCCTGCCTGTGGTGGGGGGGTTGGAGCTCTATGACCGTTGCGGTCCCTTCCAACCCAGACCATTCTATTATTTGATGATATCTGAAAAAAAATATGAGGGTGGTAAATCACTGGAACAGGTTGCCCTGTGGAGGCCCCATTCCCAGAGATATTCACGGTCAAGCTTGATGGGGCTCTGAGCAAACTGATCTAGTGAAGATGTCCCTACTTACTGCAGTAGGGTTGGACCTGGATGACATTCCAACCTTACATATTCTATGATTCTATGATTCTGCGTCTTAGAAATTTTTGAGCTCATTGAAGTGTTTTCCCTGGGCACATAATTCTTGTCCCTTGAGGACAGAGGCTTGCAGAGCCATGCAGATGACTTGCCCTGACTCACATGCTCAAACAGGTAAGCAGGAAAGAAGAAATAGGGGAAGGATAAGCTGACTTCCTTACCTGTAAACAAAGACTGTGGAAGCAGAAAAAAAAAAAGACAATAAATGCCTAAGTCATACTTATAACACTGTAAACAAAGCCTCACCATTCAAAGGGAATAACGGTGACTAAACAAGATAATTAAACACATTCTGCTGACATCTCCAGTTCTACTTGTGGAGATGTACTTTCAACAGCATTCTAACCTAACTCCTATTAGACATTTAACTAAGAAACACAGTGGAGGAAGCACACCACAGAACAGGAGTTTGGCTTCTATACTTTTTTTCCTACTTTCAAGCCCTGGCTTTGATGTTCTGTAATAATGTGTTGTCATAAGAAGTGCAGTCTGCCTTAATTGCTCTGGTATGCTCCTGGTTGGTCTTTCAGCTAGATAACAATGTGCTGCATCTTATGTTGCTATGAAAGACTGGGCAGGGAAACTGTTGTGGGATGCTGTGTATTTAAACAGTGGGCTATTGCATGCAATGCAACACCTGTGCTAGGTGGATACAGGTTTACTGCTGGGAAAGGTGAAGAAGGGCTCTTTTCTGTCCTACAGGATCTGCATTCTGTTCTATGCTGGGAGCAGAAGTGTCAACGAGACACCTCTTACCCTAGAGCATACCCATACAAGTTTTTGGCCCCATTACACACCCCATATGCGATTGCGTGGGAAATGTAGGATCTGTTGTGTATGATGTATTGCTATCCCATTCACATCTGGGCTGTGTCTGTCCCTGGTTGTTTGACGTGCGGCAAAGGAGGTGTGCATTTGTGAGGGCCTTGGGTAAAGGAAACACTCCTGCAGTTCCAGGCAGGTAGACTGAGGCATTAATCTCTGTCAAGCCTGAGGCAGCTGTGAACATGTGTGTACCTTACCCAACTTTAGAGTTTAAAATAATTCAGCACCCATTAGAGTATTAACTTTTGTAAGAAACTTTCTAAACAGCAAGTTGGAAAACATCCAATGACTCTCCCCGTTTAGGTTTAGGCCCAAGTATATCTCCTCCATGCTGGAGTGCAGATGTATGGGCCAAAAGTTTGGTTTGGAGCACATAAGGAACTCTTTATGAATGGAATCTGTGGCACTGCAGATGAAGTGTTTCTATCTACACAAGTGCCTGAGGACCAGGAAGGCTGGGGAGAAGACATACCTACAACTCACAGCAGCCATACTAGCTTGGTTCTAAGCAGCCAGCTTGGGCATTGCTAAGTCTGTAATCACAACAGCCTGGAGGTGTCAGGCTGAGCCTAGCCTGGTTATTCCTAATACTTGTCATTGCCTACAGGACAGGACACTTCTCTTGCTGTACATGTTCAGGAAACTTGACAGACATCCTAGTTAGTTTCACTTAGCTGGGATGTGACAGTACACAAGTACACAGACCTTCAGGCTCTTAATATCTACAGGGGCTATCACAACACCTTGTATGGACTTCGCCCTAAAGCAAGACAGTAAGGCAAAGTAATGCTTTATCCCTGGAACAGAATAGGGCGAATTGAGAGGGGGCCTTCAGACTCAAGCCTCACCTGTGACATGAAGTTGTTGGAACTACAGGAGGTTCGTTATTCCTATGAGGAGATACCTGAGTTGGGAGCAGACTTGCCCCTATGTGGGCCTATGAGCCTCTGCTTTCTTCAAGGCTGCTGATTCCACTCCAGACGGGTCAAATATAAAGTGTCCAGAGCAGGCTAATGGCGAAACTGTGTGGACAGTTTTGTAAGGATCACAGGCTTTGCCAAATGGGAAAAAGCACTGACTTTCTTTTTAGGGCAGACCTGACAGTGCACAACATGGAAAATTGTTTCCTGGAGAATGTCCTCAGGCCCACACGCTACTGACACAAGGTTGACATACCGTGTTAGCAGCATGTGGTACCATGAGGATTTGCATGTCTGGAGCAAGGTAGAAATCTTGTTGCTTAACTAGGTCTCCTGGCCAGTTTAGGAAAGAGCTTAACAGGCTGCAGAAATGAAATACTGATTTCATAAAAGAATGATTGCAGTCTTTTAATTTGGCTTCTGACACAATATGGGTCAGACAGTACTATGCAGCAATTTCTGCACTGGCAGGAGCTTCCTTCACTGATTTGAGAGGGCTTCAAACAAGACTCAGCTCTCTGGGTAAGCGTCAGCCATTGCAGGCAGCCTTTGCTGAAGGGCTTGTTTTACATTGCCTGCAATTTCCATAGATAAGTTTTGTGAAATGAGATTAGATTCAGTGTTTGTTTTTCTAGTAGCAGGAGATGGGACTGGTTGGATCAAAGAGATACCCTGTTAGCAAGTTTTTACAAGGCAAGTCTTCGCAGAGAACTCAGAGCAGCCTTGGGTAGCCAGTGGGTGATAATGCATGATTTGTTCTCTTCCCAGTTGTGCCGCTGAGAGGATGATGCACCGATTCTCCTGTGCCTCCTTGGTAGCTTTTGGGCAGTGCCAGTGAGTGTCAGAATCTCTACTTAGCATGCCCATTTGCTATTGATTTGATGGTTACTCTGCTCTCATTAATACTAAGACAAAGTTTAAAAGCTCTTAAATCTATTACAAAATCCTTCTCTCTAACTGGTTATAAAATGTTTATCCCAACATCCATTTTCCCCTAAATGTTCCTCTTCTATAAGAAATTTCTGATCCCAGAGTGTTTGTTACTAAAGCCAAATGCTGGCCTGTCTTTTGTTTTGTTATGTTTAGTTTCCATCTTCTTTAGGCTTTCCTCCATTCAGGAATAACCTGACAAACATCTGGTAAATGTAATTTTATTCCATGGAAACAAAAAATAGAACCTTTCATTCTAATAAGAAAGGTATTGCAAAAATATATATTTCACAGTGGAAAATAGACATTGATTTATATTTTCTGATGATGCAGCAGTTGCAGTTATTGCTTTTTCAAATGTGAATTGTCCATTTTATTACAGTTACTTTTTTCTAAGATATGCCAACTCCAAAAAGCTGGATTTGGTAGAAAATTTAGGAAGTAAAGAAATTTTCTTCTGTATTTTTCATATTTTTTACCCAGGTTTTAGGTTGTATTTATGATACTCTTTCCACAGACATCAATAGATTTGCAATCAGATGCACAGAGACAAAAAGCATTCAGTCCCAAGAAAATATTGCATATATTGTCATATCTTTTGATATAAATACCGTCATAGTGTGATATAGTAGAGAATAAACACTGCCAAAGGATACTCTGTGTCTCACGTAGGCCAAATTAGAAAGCAAAGTGAAGTAAGTGGAGTACTTTATCATATTCCTCACACCTTTCAGGGTTTTAATTAGACTTTCCATGGTCAAATAAGATCATGTTTAATTCCCTCAGTATAGCTTCATTTAGCTTGGGTTGGTAGGCAGTCATAAAAGTGGACATCAGAGTTAGCACACCTTTAAGAGGAACTGGGTGGTCCTCACTGAAATAAATGAGTTATGTTTTCAAGCTGCCTGCAGATAGAGGCAGACATCTTGACACTGCCAAAAGTAAGCTGGAGAAAGAATTCACATTCATAGCACAACTACCCATGCTGTCAAACACTGCAGTGTAACAGCACAATCTGTGGATTATGAATGGGTTGGCTGATGTTTATTATGCAGAAACCTCAACTACCTGTGGAACAACGGTGGTCTACTTCTCCAGTTTCATCAACACTCTGAGTCAGTAAGAAGTTTGTCTTTTCATTGTTTCTGTTGTTTCTTTTTCATAGTGATTGAGCCTTGACAATTCTGCTGCCTAAAGCAGTCTACCTCCTGTCCAAACTCATTGAAGTCTAGAAGCTCTTCTCACCATAACTCAGATATTTCTGACTGAGTATTTGCACTAGTAGCACAGCAACATCAGCCACTAAATCATCTATGGGATGTAAGGCAACAGGCAATGCTACACATTCTAGCTAGAAATGGTGCTTGTTGCGACAGACCACAACCATTCTTCCATGCACAAGCTCACCATGGGTCCTTTGGGTCTTTGGCAGAAGAGCTCTGTGGGGTATTCCTCCTTTGCATGACAACAAACTGCTCATGTCTAGACAGCCTTAGGGCCCAGGGACACATCTTGCTTTGTGATCTAAGGTTACTAGATTGGAGTAACAGACATGCGGAAAAGCAAGGCCTGAGATGAACATCTGGAATAGGCTAGCGTAGGCTGCATATTTTTTTCTGCCCTCCAGTGCAAACCCCAAAGTATGCTGCTTTTCAGAAATTCTCTGTGATGTTTGTCTTTAGGGATACAATCTGGGTCTTTTGATGTAAAAGGATGCGCCTCTTATGACCTGACCTATCTGCTTGGAAGTAGTATGATGCATGAGCAGAGCTGGTCAAGAATTTAAAAATGTAGTATATTTTTACAAGAAGTGCTTCCTGATGAGTTTGCTATTGTTCTTCAAAAACTTCTATTAGAAATGTGTCTTAGTCCTGAGGTGGAATTCCTGGTCCAAGGACAAAGTGCAACATGGGACAAACAGCAGATCACATGTTTTACAGTGGGGTGGGTACCATGGCAGGAGACCCTACTGCATTCATTGAGCTCCCAACTTAGTCCAGAGAGATATCCTTATGTTCAGAAGGAAAATATACTTTATCCAAGAGGCAATGCATAGGACAATGTTCCTCCCCAGAGGCCAAGAGGGCTGTGCAGAAAATCCTTGTTTCCTCCTGATTTGAGTCAGAGGTAGGGGAATCTCTTTTTAAAGATTGGTCCAGTCCATTCAGTTGGACCTAAATCATTGTCTGGACAACTAGCGTGGATGTCAAAGTATTTCTCATCAGTTCCTGAGCTTAGCCTAGCCAGACAGTATGAAAATCCCCAATATAATCCATCTGGGTAGGAGATCTATTTCCAAAGCACATCAAAACAAAGGGAGAATTTTCTCTATGATGAGGTTGTTACATGGGCTATGGAATAGAATGCCCATTCCTAAGTTTTTGGGAAATAATTCCTATTATTCAAATGGGAAGAGAATCAACACACTGGAAAGCTCCTGGGATCAGAAAAAAGATTCCCTCAGTACATCAATCTGTTATTAGCAAAGGAAATTGCATTATTGTGTAGGACCATCCCAGAATCAGGACAGCATTTTTTTCCACTGTGACAAAAAATATCCTCCAGTGCAGAGAATACCCAATGGGGTTCAGAGAAAACCCAGGGTACCAGGAATATCTGAACTTCCCATGCACAGTTGTCCCATTTTTAGGTGGGAGTTCATTCAACCACTCCTCTTCTAGGCTTATGTGCTGTGCAGGGAATGACAATGATGGGGAATTGCCTGATTTCTCCCATGAGTTCAGACCCACTGTATGGAACAAAAGCATCCTGAAGGCATTCACTCCAAGCATGTCAAACATTTTGTCTACCCAATTGGTCTTCAGTGAAGCTGGAGGTGCTTGAAAAAAAATTCCAGGCTAGGAGAAATCTTGTAGTGAACAAGCAACTAAACATGACAGGAGTATATGTATTGGACTTGTGTGGCAAGATTTTGGTAGGCTTCTGTGAGAAGCTGCTAGAAGCTGCTCTTGTATCTGACAGAGTCAATGCCAGTCAGCTCAAGGATGGACCCCCCACTGGCCAAGGCAGTGAGAAGGTGTGGGAGAAACAACTGTGCGGACACCAAGGTTGGTGAAGAAGCGGAGAGAGTAGGTGCTCCAGGAACCAGAGCAGAGATTACACCTTCAGCCTATGGAGAACCCCACAACAAAACAGATGGCTGCCCAAAGGAGGCAGTGACCACACAAGAAGCCCATGCTGGAGCAGGCTCCTGGCAACTCCTGTGGACCTGGGGAGAGAGGAGCCCATGCAGGATCACGTTTTCTGGCCGGACCTGTGACCCCATGGGGGACCCACACTGAAGCAGTCTGTTCCTGAAGGTCTGCACCCTGTAAAAGAGAGGCACACTGGAGCAGTTTGGAACTGCAGCCCATGGCAAGGATTCATGTTGGATAAGTTGGTGGAGAACTGTGTCCCATGGGAGGGACCCCACACTAGTGCAGGGGAAGAGTCTGAGGGGTCCTCACCTTGTGGAGGAAGAAGCAGCAGAGACAAAATGTGAGGAACTGACCACAACCCCACTCTCAGTCCCCCTGTGCTGCTCAGAGAGAGAGAAATCAGGAGTGAAGCTGAGCCCAGGAAGAAGGGAGGAATGGGGGGAGATGTTTTAAGATTTGGTTTTATTTTTTTCATTACTCAACTCTGATTTTGTTGGTAATAAATCAAACTAATTTTCCTGAGTTGAGCCCATGACAGAAATTGTTGAATGATCCTTCCCTGTCCTTATCTTGACCTGTGGACCTTTTGTTGTATTTTCTCTCCCCTGTGCAGTTGAGGAGGCAGAGTAATAGAGTGGCTTTGGTGGCTTCCTGGCCTCCAGCCAGGGTCAACCCACCACAACATGCCATGCTCAAAAAAGAGATCTGGTGAGCAGAAGAGGCCTGAAGCGTGGCCAGGTCCACCAGAAATGCCTGTTGTGCGAGAAATATGAGGTTGACAGCCACACAAACCACATTCCAGACAAATCCTATGAACTAGCCAATTCAGGGAAAAGAAACTGCTTCTGAAAAGCAGGCTGAGGGTTCGCTCACCCTTAAGAAAGAGGTGCCTAAGTCAGAGGCAATCAGAAGTGCAAATCAGATTAATGAAATTAATCTGTGAGAACGGGCAGCCCAGAGGTTCACGAGGTGACTGAGCAGCATTTGTCCAGCACTGGAGCACCATCTGGTGACAAGAAGCAAGAACAGGTTTCTGTAGACCTGGTATGATTTTAGGAAAACATGTTTTGTCTGTGACTGAGATGCTGCTCAGCTGTCCAAGCACTGATATTTTCAACAGAGTATATCCATCCTCTTTTATCTCTCTAGCAAGTGATGTGACAAAAAAGACAGTGGAAAACTGCCTAGACTGCATACTGCTGCAAAACCAATGCATGTCTTTAACAGCAGGCAAAGAGAAGATAGCCCAAGTAGGTAAATCAGCACATACATAAGTTATTCTGCAATTCTTAATAACATTAGAAATGGACAAGGAAAGACAGTGTGCAAAGAAAGAGCATCTGTATAAAAGTTACATAGGTCCCACAGCCATAGCAGTCTGATAGTTTTTGACATGAGTAAATCCCCCTTTGAAGAAAATTTCTGTTCGCTTCTAAATGCACTGGGACTGCTAACTTATCAACATCAGCATTGTGTAAAGGACACACTTAACTGGAATCACAAGGTATAAGGCAGTGGCCTGCTCCTTCATTCAGGTATGTGCTCAGGCCTTACTCTTTTAGATTCACAGAATCACAGAGTTGCAGAATTTTAGGCGTTGGAAGGGACCTCCAGAGATCATCCAGTCCAACCCCCCTGCCAAAGCAGGTTCCCTAGGACATATGGCACAGGTAGGTGTCCAGGTGGGTCTTGAATATCTCCAGAGAAGGAGACTAAAACCCCCCACCCGGGCAGCCTGTCCCAGGGCTCTGTCACCCTCACCATGAAAAAGTTCTTCCGCATGTTGGTGCAGAACTTCCTATGCTCCAGCTTGAGGCCTTTGCCCCCTGTCCCAGCTCCACAGACCACTGAAAAGAGGCTGGCCATTTCTTCCTGTGTCCTACACTTCAGATATTTATAAATATTAATCAAATCCCCTCTCAGTCTTCTTTTCTCAAGGCTGAACAGCCCCAGTTCATTCAGGCTTTCCTCATTAAAAAAAAAACAAACAGGAAGAATATAATTCAGGTGGATGATAAACAGATTTGTTACACAATTTGAAGGGTTGCTTCTCATTCCTTTGCCTTCCATTTAGCTTGGGGACTTCATGCCCTGGAAGAGGCCCTCTGAGCACAGAATTTCTGTACATAATCTGGTCAGAGCAGAGACTATATATAGAAGATCAGCACAGGTTGCAGTCAGAGAAGAGTGGTGGGAAGGAGTTTGCTAGCTAGAAGTTGTGTCCCCTTAACTGAGGTCTAGACTGTTTGTCTCAGTCTTAGCAGTGAGGCAAAACTGACCCTTGCCTGCAGCTGTTTCACTGTCCCTGTTCTCCCACAAATAAGGTTTCCTGCTGACCACTAATGCCTTCTGTCACCTACAGCATTTCCAGACAGAATACCACATGGCTGCTGTCAGTGGCTAAAAGTTTGAGGCACAACCCCCTGATCTCATGCTACCAGAGGAGGTCATGTCTGCAAAGAGAGTGCATGTAAGAGATACTGGCTTATTTCTGTGACCAAACTCCCAAGCTGGTTTCATACATGGCTTCCAAGTTGGCTCTCTGAGTGGTCTATTGGAGTGCAAATGTAGCTACTTAGAGATCCACATGACATATAACTAATGCCTCCAAACATGAAGCAACTCAGTAACATGCAGCACTGGAGGAAAGCACTGGCTACTTTCTTGTTAGATGTCAGGTTGGCATTGCTAGGCAGCTCTTGCCTAACTTTTGACCCTAGCTTGGATTTCTTGGGTGAAAGAGCAAACCAAGCCTCTGAACACCTGCTGCATTAGGAATTGAAACTGCTGCTTGGAAATGAGTGCTTCTTGTTTCATGGGTTGGCATACTAGCAGCCCATGTGTATTCAGCGTAGTGGCAAACAATGCTGTTTGTCGTGCATGAATGTACTAGTGATTTGGCTGGTTTGTACCACAACTACAGGCAGCTTAAATTTCTCTGGTATTTCCCCCTGCTGCCACTTCTCTTAATATTTTTCTAATGCAAAACCTCTTTATTCAGGTGTGTTTCTTAAATCAGTCGGAGTTGGAAAAGATTTCTGCAAAACAGTGATATCTTTCTCATTAACTAATGTATACCTTTGCTTTCATTAAGTGATGCACTGATTTAGTTTCTTCTCCTGTATAGGAGGGCTGGAACAACGTTAGACAGTCCTGCTGAAGCACAGTCAAACAGAGACCAATGGATCCCATCCTATATTCAGAGGAGTTTCCTTATTACAGCCAAAGGTGTCTTTTTTTGATGCAACTCCATGCGGATTTGGAGGTAGAGGGTGTCATGATTCAGAACAGAGTGTATACCTCTGTGGTGGTTTGACTCTGGCTAGAGGCCAGACAACCACCAAAGCCACTCTATCACTCCCCTTTTCAGCTGGACAGTGGAGAAAATATCTACTGAGATGCTCAGGAGTCGAGATAAGGACAGGGAGAGATCATTCTGCAATCAGTGTCACGGGAAAAACAGACTCAACAAGGAATAAAGGAAAGAAAACTCTAATTTATTACACTGTACTGCACACACGGTAACACCAGAATCCAGTAATGAGAAGTGTGACCAGATCTTAAAACACCTCTCCCCACCCCTCCCTTATTAGCAGACTTCACTTAAGTCATGATTTCTCTGCCTTCTCCTCCCAAGGATAGGACAGGGATGGGATGGGGAATGAGGGTTTTGATCAGTTCCTCACGAGTTGTTTTCCTTCTTAGGGGGGAGGTGTAAGGGGTGCATTCCTCACACTTCCCCTGCTTCTGCATGGGGTCCCACCCACAGGACACAGTCCTCCATGAACTTCTCCAACATGAGTTCTTACCACGGGGTTTCAGTTCTTCACCAACTGCAGGGTATACCCCTGTGGTGGTTTGATTCTGGATGGAGGCCAGATGCCCACCAAAGTCACTCTATCACTCCCCTTCTCAGCTGGACAGGGGAGAAAATATATATTGAGAGGCTTAGGAGTCGAGATGAGGACATGCAGAGATCATTCCACAATTAGCATCATGGGCCCAGCTGGTATTTATCAGGCCTAGGGGAAGCTTCTAGCTGCTTCTTGCAGAAGCAACCCCTGCAGCCCCAGCTCCCCCACCCCCCAGAACCCTGCCATGCAAAAACACAACACCCACACAGAGCACCAGTGACGTATGGGTCAGTGTGTGCTCAACTTCTGATTTTCTATCTCACTTTTCAGCACAAGTACAGCAGGAGGATCATGCTCTAAGTCTTCCAGAACTGGTAAGCAGAGCTGTCACTGTTGAACACTCCACCCCCATATGCCACATGCAAGACTGCAGGCTGTAGGACTCTGATCGGCAGTTTGTTCTAGAGATGGACAACCAAACTCTGCCTTGCCTTAAGTTCTACTGGAAATGTCTCACATTTATGTCCTATATGGATCCTGTTTAATTCTCCTGAACCTTAGTGAAGGACTCAATGTGACATTCTGTCCCCAAGTGAAGAAACAGGAAGAGGAGCATTGCCTGAGTAGAAAGGAGAGAGTCTCAAAATTAGGAGTATTCTTTATCAGTAGGAGGAAGCAGTGCTTTATACTGTCATGAGCCACAGTTCTTTAAGCTGTCTCTCTACAGAAAGGAACAGATTGGACTATGAGTCACACTGAAAGTATCATGATCCTTTTATATTCTCAGAGCAACAGGTCTTCCACATACGAGTTATGACGTTACTGAAGGTATGTGATACAGAAAGTGCTTCATTTCCCTTCTGCCATTCACCCACTCCCCTGGAAACCAGATAGCACAGTAAACTAATACAGCAGATAAACACAAACTGGTTTCTATTTAGAGGCTCATATTGGTACTCATATTCCAAAGATGGCTGGCAAAGTACAGGAAAGGAAACAAACCCAAATTCCTTTCTTACACCCCTGTTGGTGATCACCTGCTGTTACACTCCCTTTGTCCCTGCCATTGGGTGAGGTTTAATGCTGGCTGAATATTCAGAGCAGGGATTTTGGTAACCTCTTTACTGGACACAGAAACTGCTGATAAATAACATCCTATCTTCTTTTACATCAAAAAGCATTAATGCTAGGGAAATTTTCAGCATGTACCAGACAAAACCGAAGCTCCTATGCAACTTCCCTTCCTCACAGATTTGGTACATTGCTATTTTTTGATGCTGTGAGTTAGCTGATCAAATTAGCATGAGCATTTATAAAGTGACTTATCCTACATGAAGGCAGATGAAAAGTCTGGGCTAGATTCAAGGACCATTCACTAAACAGCAGGAATTAACTTTACTTGGAAGTAGATGAAAGAGAGGTACATCACAAAACTGAGAAATCTGTAGTATGCATAGACTTGCCAGGGTCTCTCTGTGAGAAACTAAAATACGAGCTGAGAAGGCAAGAGTTAGGAATAGCAACCTTATAATTTTATTACTTTTTTTCCCGCTGAGTTGTTGGTAAGGGCAGGAGAAGCACAGGTACTGCCAGTCCTCTGAAAACGCTCCTGATCTGAGAGTTGGAGCATAGCCAAAAGGAGGAGACACCTTGGGCTGGAGCAGACCAAGAAAAGCACTTAGCCAGAGTGGTAACTAGACATACCTTTTCCTTTGCTCCCTTTCAATTACCCAACTTTCCCTCCTCCTCAGACCCAGGTTGAGCCAGGGATGCCACACAGGAACCTTCTTGTGGTGTAAGTGTTGACTATCTTTCCAGATCTAGAAATCATTGTGTTTCAGTGCACAGCAGAGAAAACTATTAATGTGCTTTGAAGATAAGTTCTTTTGAGAGTTGTCAAGTAGATCTTCATCCATTCAGTGGCTAACACACCACATAATTCTATTTTTGATGGAAAACACTATCCAGCAGCAAGTCAGCAAACACATCAGACATCTACAGCACAGATGTCCGTTACCCTTCAGCTCCCCTTAAAAAAAAATCTGTCATGTACTAAACCAACAACAAAATCAATGAAAATAAATTAAAACTCTTTAAGGTCCAGACCAAAGTTACAGCCAGGATAGGGTTTTTTTTAAAGGTGTTATTTCTTTAGGCAACAGTTTTTTGGTGGAGGGAATGGAAAGTAGAATGAAGGTGCAGCATTGCTTAATGTAGAGCGTACTTTCCCACATGATGTGATGGGAAAGACAGAGATGCTATTTAGAGCAATACTAAATAATGTTGGCAGCAAAATCCATGACTAGGATATGTTCACTCTCATGTTGAGCATGGAACATGCACTTAGAAAAATAGCTGCAAGAGCACATTCAGAACAGGGTTATAGCAGAACAATCTAAAATCAGTTCCTGCTTTTAGCTGGCTCTTCCAGGCTCACTCTCCTTTGCTGACAGCTCTGCTGCCCTGTGAGAAAGCTGCTGAGCACTCAGTCTTAAGTTGCCCCTAGACCCAACAGCTCTTAAAGAAAACAGTATGTAGAAGAGAGAAAAAGTGCTCATTGAACTGTGGTGGTTTGTTACAAACATAGTACAGCACATGCATGACTTCATGTAGAAATTAATTGCCCAAAGAAATAGAGAGTTTGGAAGAGATCCTTACCTCTTGAAATTATAAATACTCCTGTATTTGGTCTTTTGAGACTGGACAGAGGTAGAAATACTTGCTTTAAAAAATGGCACTTGAAATACAACTTCATATTTGCCTTGGCTAATTACGCTTTAGTACATGAGGCCTTCAAAAAGCCATGAAGAAGTACGCAGATATAAAAAATGAGCAAAGAACATAATAACCAGGACTAAGCACTGCCTTGTTAGTTCAGTCACAGTACCCCAGGGACCTGACTCACCAAAGTGCTGTCAGGTGAAAGGGAACCTGCAACAGCTTCTGTACGTCAGCCTAAAACTTATTTAGCTTTCCCCCTACAGGCTTGGGGCAGTTTCTAAATGTTAGATCTCACCAAAGCTAAAGCAGGAGATGGGAGAGAACCATGTAGTGGTCTTCAGTCTCAAAGGAGAATGCCACAGAGGAATGCTTGCATTCCACATGCAGAGTGCTATTTGGATGATCTTGTGAAACCACAGAAGACGGGGCTTTGGGGTGGCATGACCTCCTCATCCCTTGAGCCACTTGATAGTTGGTGCAATCTCTCCCCTCTTTTCTGGACTGCATACCTAAGCAGCAGACCAGAGCACTGAGGCACCCCCTTAGTGTGCCTGGTTCTTGCTTCCTCAATAACAGAAACAGCTTGGCACATCTGTGCTCAAACTGTGACCTTCTTGTTCCCTTACTACTTGGGAGCAATAGTGATAATTGATGACCTCCTGACAACTTGGTACACCTGTACCTGAGCCCTGGCCCAAAAGGGGTGGGGGGTGCAAGTGGGGGTGGGGGATACCAGAAAGGTTCTGAGTCTGTGCAGCTAGTAGAAGGTACTGGAATATGTTGTCACCTGAGCTGAGCTGAAATGGAAAAGTACCTGACAAGTGTCAGTTATCTTAGACCCTATAAACAGCGATTCCTAGTGAGACCCTTTGAGCTCTCCTGGATTGCAGTGGGCTGTGACCAGTACGCCCACCAGAACTGAGACAACTCTCAAGGAACAAACTGTGAGAATCATCTGCAAGGGCACACCCAGCCTTCTCAGTCTCATCTATCGCCCCTTGAGGAATGCTGATGCTTTGTGAGTATTTACTTTAAAATCAAAGAGGGAAATTTTAACTATAATCTAGCTTTTATCCTTCTTAGTCTCAACTATTGCCTGTCAAGGAATGCTAATGCTTTGCATTTACTCTAAACTCAAAGAGAGAAATCCTAACTATAAGCTAGCTCCCTTCATCAACCTCTTTATGTATGCATGTCTTTAAATACATATATTTGCCTTTACAAATGTGGGTGGCATTTATCACTGTGCCCAAATAATTCTCTTTATCTGTATCTATATCTGTTTATTTTAGGTTTAATGTTTATCTATCTATCTGCTTTGTCTTAAGATATCTTATGGTAAGCTGGTGTGAATCTTATCACCTTTGAATATGTAATTAAGTTGATGTTTTAATCATAATATATTTTACTGAACAACTTGTAAATCTTTAAATTAGTCACTCATTAAGCACTGTTAAAATTAACCTTTGATTTACCTAATACCATTAATAAATTTTGGATTGACAAAATCATAACTGTGTCAAACACCTTTGTCCGTAGCAGGCTTTTGGATGATTTTAGTACCAGGGAAGTATGGGTAAGAAGTTTCTTGGGAACCGAGTCACAAGATAACAAAGCAGAGGGAAAAGCCTGTTGTCTCTCACTAGAGATGTTAATAGTCACATGCATTTCTTCCTTGCTGAAAATGTCTTTCTTTGTGTATGCAACTGCTACCAGGTGAACAGTTTCAGAATGGGGTACAACAGGTTTTGTGCTTGCCACATGTGCAGGAAGGAATTCCTGCTGTCTGGTACCTAAGTCTTTACACTGCAACATGTTCACTTTTCATCTCTTTCTGTGTCTTCACAAGCTAAACAACAGAACTGATGTTGCCAGTTCTAATATAAGCTCCCTCAACATTTTAGAGCCTTTTTGCCCCTTTGGCTACTTCTGTGTATTTTTAGGTCTGGAGACTTTTCAAATCTACTCACAACAGGAAAACATAGCTTTGGCTCCTCATTAAGTCTAACATCTAATGTTGTTATTGGAATATGTGATCAGCTCAGATTGCAGGAGTCTAAGGCCATACAGCAAAATGCTTTTTCTCGATGGTTGGATACCAATCTAACCTAAACCAGGCTGCATGTAAACAGGGCTTTTCTTTCAAGCTGTGCTTGATCAGTTCATTTGACTAGCTATATGATCGCTGAGAGTGGCAGTTCAAATTACCAATTGTGAGTAGTGTCTGATAACTTACTCAGTTAAGCAAGTGCTGTGGCACAAAGATGGAGGCAAAGTGTCCTTCCTCTTTCATCCTGATATGTATATAGCAGCTTTTCAGGTTGCAAATCAACCATCTCACATTCTTAGGAAATGAAAAATTTTGATTCTACTGTTAAGGAAACCATAGCAAAGCAAGATAAAGTGCAATTTTGGCCACAGTTCACTCTTTTTTGACCTGACCCAACAAGTCATACTAAATAACTTGAAATGTCATAACTGAAACCACAGCTAAAGCATACTCCTTAAAATAAGCATTATTAATGCAGCCTTCTAGACCAGAAGGATGAATAAGCTGTGCAGTTATGTAATATCTGTATATGCTACAACACAGTGTACTGGTGGCTTTATCAGAGTCTTTTCAGAGATGCATGTTCCAAGTTATTATCAGCTTTCTTCTGCTTGCTTTGGTTGTTTGAAGGGTTGAGGTGGATGTCCTGGTGGGCAATGCTGAATGAAGTCTGCCATCGAGCACCTGGTACGGTGTGGTTCTAGGTAACCTCTCTGAACACCCCATCCCAGGAAGCCAGGAAAATTGCTGGTCTTGCTCCCTTGTAGAGTAGATGAGATGGCTTGCTGCTCTGTGGCCGTTTTGTGAACATGCAGTCACAAGGTGAACACTTCACTAATCTTGCAACTGTGAGGCAAACACAAGTCCTAAATTATTTCTTTTGTCTGATTACTCTGAGAAATTGTATTTTAATTCATTCTTAATTTGCAACTGGATGAACTATTTCTCCTACCTTCCTCATAGATATATTCTGCATACAGCCATAATGGCTCGTAAAGCTCTGTGGTGACAGCATTTCAGTGGCTCACCAGATGGAAATACCCCTGAGCCTGAAGGTATTTATTTCCTGAAGAGTGGCCAAAAAACTGAACTAATTTTTGATTAGCCAGATGCAAATGAACGATTCATGTTTGGGCAGCATCTCTGTAGTCCAGAAAAGCTGCAGTTGAAAACAGGCTCTTGCTACTCTTAGATGTTAAGTAAGTTTCCAAATGCTGTTTTGCAAGGGCTTATGACTGCTGTGAAAATGATGAATCCACAACGTGGATCTTCAGTGATCCCATAAAGGTCTTATGTTGGCATTAAATAATGGCAGTTCTGCCTAGCTCTGGAGAACCAGAGCCTGTGATTTTGAGGCTGCCATCAGCTGTCTGTAGAAGGTCTCATCATTTTCCTCATCCTGATCAGGTGGCCTGTGACAGACACCCACAACAGTATCTCCCATGTTGTCCTGTCCCTTAATTCTCACCCACAAACTCTCAACTTGCTCTTCATCCTCCCTTGGACAGAACTCGGTACATTGTGGTCGGTCTTTCAAATAAAGAGCAACTCCACCACTTCACTTTGTTGGCCTGCCTTTCCTTAAAAGGACATAGCCATCCGTGACCACATTCTAATCATAGAATCATAGAATCATAGAATGGTCTGGGTTGGAAAGGACCCCAAGGGTCATGAGCCAGCAGTGTGCTCTTGCAGCTCGCAAGGCCAATGGTATCCTGGGCTCCATTAGAAGAGGGGTGGCCAGCAGGGACAGGGAGGTGATTGTCCCTCTCTACTCTGCCCTCGTGAGGCCCCATCTGGAGTCCTGTGTCCAGATCTGGGGCCCCCAATATAAGAAGGATGTGGAACTGTTGGAGAAGGTTCAGAGTAGAGCCACGAAGAAGATTAGAGGGCTGGAGCACCTGCCCTACGAAGAGAGGCTGAGGGAGCTGGGCTTGTTCAGTCTGGAGAAGAGAAGGCTGCGGGGGGGCCTCATTGCAGCCTTTCAGTACCTGAAGGGAGCTTATAAGCAGGAGGGGATTCAACTTTTTAAAAGGATAGACCATGACAGGACAAGGGGGAATGGATTAAAACTAAAGGAAGGAAGGTTTAAATTAGATATTAGGGGGAAGGTTTTTACAGAAAGAGTGTTGAGGTGCTGGAACAGGCTGCCCAGAAAGGTAGTGGATGCCCTGTCCCTGGAAGTGTTCAAAGCCAGATTGGATGGGGCCCTGGGCAACCTTATGTAGATCCAGGCCTGAGGTTGGTGGCCCTGCCTGTGGCAGGGGGGTTGGAGCTCTGTGATCCTTGGGGTCCCTTCCAACTCATACCATTCTATGATTCTATGATTCTATGATTCTTTCCAGGCAACACACCCTTGTTTCCAGAGCTTGTATTTGCCTTTCTTTTCCCTCAATTTGACTAGCAGGTCCTTGCCTAGCCATGCTGGCCTCCTGCCCCTCCTGCCCACTTTCTTATTCAGAGGGACAGAGAGCTCTTGAGCCTTTAGAAAGGCATCCTTGAAGAGTAGCCAACTTTCCTCAACATTTCTTTCTCTAAGGACCACCTCCCAGGAGATCTTGGCCAACAAGTCCTTAAACTGCCTAAAGTTTGCTCTCTTAAAGTTCAGGGTCCTGATCCCACTCTTTGCCAGGCCCACATTCCTTGAGATCACAAGCTCAACTAGGGCATGGTCACTGCAGCCCAGGCTGTCTCCAACCTTAACACCTTTAATGATCTCACTCACTTTGGTGAGCACCAGGTCCAGCAATGCATCACCTCTGGTCGGTCTATCCACTATTTGAACCAGAAAGTTGTCATCTACAGACTCCAGGAGTCTCCTGGACCTCTTGCAGCTCGCCAGGTGGTTTTCCCAGCAGATGTCCATGTGGTTAAAGTCCCCCATCAGGATGAGTGCCTGTGACCATGATGCCTCCTGCAGCTGAAGGAAGAAAGCCTCATCAGTAGTTCAAATCATGTGAGTTGTCCCACCTTGTCTCTGTAATTGCCATCAGATCATAACTCCTTGTCCGCGCATAGATTTCTAACTCCTCCTGTTTATTTCCCATGCAGCATGCATTGGTTTACAGGCATTTCAGGGAGGAGGCTGAGCATGCTGATCTCACCTTGGTGAGGTGGGAAGCCTTCTGGTCTTCATTAATGCAAGAACACTGCTCCACTGATGGAAACTCAGCAGCAACGCCATACATGAAGCAAAAAGAAATACTTTACAGGTCTGGCTCAAACTCTGTAGTGTTGAGCCACCGGATTTTGTGTGTGTTTGTCCCTACTTTAACTGCTAGCTGTCCTGAACAAGTTAAAAACCCTTCACTTAAGTTGCGTTTGATTTTGTAATATAAGCAGCTTTCCAGGGCATTTGTTCTTCAAGTTACTGATGCCAGGCAGTTTGATCTGCTTTTGAGGGGGGAGTCAGAGCTGGCAAGTAGCTCAACATCTGAATGCTCCTACTGTGAGGAAAGGTCCAGTCACAAAAGAGAGGGTGGCTAGAGGGGTGGACCCAGAAGGAAGCACAGGAAGACTGGTGAGTGAATCCCCTCTCTTGTGCTCTCCAGCAGGGTGGTGGTCCAGGTGCATCCGCACAGCACCTGGCTGTAATGCCAACAGGTCTCTGACAGCAGCTAGCCAGCAGAGTGGACTGCAGGTGACAGTAGTGCCTTGCTGCTCAGCTCTGCAGCTGCACTGAGTGAAAGACAAAGTTGGGTTATTCAGATCCTGAAATAGCCAGAAACTGAAATATTACTGTGCTTCAGTTAACTAGATGCCAAGTGTTAGATCTTTTTTAATTCTTGTCAGAATTCTGGATTAAAAGGATTGCTCTTCTCTGCTCTGTTTCCTCAGACATTTAGCAGACTAAAGGCAGAAGGATTGAGTCACTTGGTGAAAACCTTATCGGAAATACACTGGCATTCAGAAAGAAGTTCTGACTTGTACACGCAACTAATATTAGAAACACCTGAATACTTAGGACATGATATTCTGGTGCCTGTTTAGATCTTTGTTCCTACACATCAGGTACACATCTAGGTACAGAACCACCTGAAAATCCTCAACTTCTCTTTCTCTACCAGTTTAGTTAACCAAAATCAGACATTAAGGAACTCGGTAAATCTTAAGCTGTGCTGTCTTAGCTCAGATGCTGTATGCTGTTTGTTTTTAGTAAAACTGTGTATTGATTTAATACAGACAGGGAATGTGAGAGAAGAGGCTAATTTATTGATCTTTTTGAAAGGACAGACTTCGTACTTGTGTGTAAAAACAAACAAACTAGTGACAGGTTTAATAGCGGATATGATCAAAACCTCATCAAGCATTGATTTAATTTTAGAACAATAGATGGTAGTGGAATATTGATCTATTTAGAGTGCCTGTTCTGAGAATACCATAACTTCATTTTAAATAGATGTAAGCTTTGCAGCTGTTCCTGATTTTGCGAGGGTTTCAGCATTCTGCAATCAATCTGAACTCAAGCTTGAGGGGTACCCAATGCCTTGAGAGCATTGTGCTCACAGTGAATTTCAAAGTATCCGGACAGCATTTCTGAACAAAGCACCTATACACTCAGTAGCTACTGAAGCTGTGTTTCAAGTGGTTTATAGCTGAGCAGTCCACTGCCACTGAGATTTATGTGCCCAAATCAATCTTAGCATCATATTGCTTTGAGCCAGTAAGTCTTCCCACTTGACATGATCTCATTTTTTTAATGGTGTCCTTTTACTAATAACAGACACCTCCAAGACAAGCAGCTCTGTTTTGTCCAAAGTGCTTATATTTACATACTTTTGAATCCTGAGGAACTGTGGTGGCTCTTTGGTAAGCTAGTGAAGACAAAGACTGTACTTGCAGGGATAATTTGGAAGTGGAACAGTTCATTTTCCAGAGCTTGAGATTCAGATATGGCTGGCTGGCTCTTTTGACAAAGCCAGCTATATGCAAAAGGAGACGTTATTTAATGAAACAGGCGTTACTTAGTTACAGTGTGTTCCTCTTTAGTGCTTTATTTGAAATATCTGTTGTACTGTCAGAAATCTGCTGTATATGGAAAAGAATTCTTTCAGTTTCTATTCCTAAAAAATTAAAGAATGTTAAATTGACCGCTTCTGGGTTGTGTGGACAAGTTTTATGGCTCTCATATCTGCAGAATTTTGAAAGCAAGTCTGGAACAAAAGTGCACATGGGCTAAATTGCTGTAAGGAATAAAATTGCTGCTCCTAATCAGCAGCTCCACAAGGTGTGAGTGTGTGTTTCTGTGGGTCGTGGTGGTGTGTTGACTCTTTTGTGACCTGCAGTAGATACTGATTGAATTCTGTCTGCACAGCACTGTGTAAACTGCATGCAAAAAGACATCTGCATGAGAAAAGTTGGTGCTTCATTCTGAGCAGCTCAGCTGACATGTTTGTTCTCACATCTTCTTGGTTCTTCCTTGCTTGTTTAGCTATACTGTATCTCTCCAGGGTATGCATACTGAGACTCCTTATGCTCTGACCTTGAAAACTGATACTTTTAAAAATAGAATAGGGAGGTGTAGGTGGAAGAATGTTTAAAGCAGTCTTGCAAGCAAAATTCAGGATTGAGCCAAACTTTCACAAAATCTCCTGTGTTGAGGCAGCGCCTGGAACAATAAGCCAAGCCACCTGACTGGGAAGGGGCAGATGACATCTCCATAATGACTTCTAGGCAGCAGCTCTCTGTGCACAGCAGCTGGGATGCTGGAACAGAAAGGATGCACTGCACATTTGCAGTAAAAGGGCTTGGAGCCTGTGTCAGCAGTGCCAAACTGCTGTACTCAGGTGTGGGGTATGACCTGGTCACTGTGCACTGTCACATAGGCAGACATGGTACTGTACAACAAAGACAGTCTAGGCTCCTAAGGCATGAAGCATGCTGTAGCATATACAGAAATGTCAGAGAGTTTAAGAAATCCTATTTAATTTCTGTCCTGAAGAAAAAGGATGATGATGATGATAAAAAGGCAAGAACTGAATGCACGTTAGCAACAGTGCCAAGATCCTAATGTGAGCAAGCAGAAACCACCACTATTAACATCCCACTCGTTAATACTGTTAGTAAAGCTGAGGACTTTTTTCTGTAGTTTTTGACATCATTTTTCTGTAGTCTTCAATCCTGTAGTTTCTTGTATGGTCTAAGAATCAGACCTAGACTGCTGGTGAGAGATGACTGGTCTCCCTGCTGGCTGTGAGTTTAACAGCTTTTCTGCTGCCAGATCAGACCAAACCCCAGAGAACCACCTTTATGGCTGTAGGCATTGCTTTTCAAAACCAAAGACAAACATAATCTATGGATTTCTTCAAGAGAACCCCCCATGCACACTTCAAAATTCTATGTGGAGATGTAAATAGCAGCATGATGGCATTGCAGTTTCTATGAGCTGACATGCATTAGGAAACCCTTGTGCTGTTCCTGACCTACAATTCTCACTGTGTACTGCAAAGGGCATCCATGCTGGTACTCCTCACAGACCTCTCTGAAGCACCTGAAAAACCCTCAGATCACACCAGGGTGGCAATGTTTCCAATGAAGAACAGTTCTGCTTAAAACAGAGGACCCCTGAAGAAATGTTTGGTGTTAAGACATTGCCACTTTTTGCCAGGGAAAACAAATCAGAAAGGCTTGTGCCTGTGCTCCTGCAAGCACCTAAGCCTTGTCCAACCTTCTGCTCCTGCTCCTCTGCCCCACAGTGAAACAGAACCCATAGTGGCTACAGCCTGTTCCTTGAGTTGCGTAGCCCAGAAACATGGCACTGCCATTGCTAGTACCAGACTGCAGACTCAGCACAGAGTTTTCTGGGTGGGGGAGTTGGAAGGGCCCAGCAGAGACATGAGGTGAGTGTAAAACCAAGAAAATAGAGAGAAAGCAGCATGGGTGGGGATTACAATGCCAGAGATTGATCTTAACATTGGGACTTTTTTCATAGATTTCATGCCTTTATTTTCTTTTACTGCATACTAATTATATTTAGGGGGCTGTGATCTCTTAGAGACCAGGTTGAGTGCCAGCTGCTAGTCCTATGTGGTTTTGAGGGTCCCTGAGGCACCCTCCTGGTGTCACTGATGGCAGGGTGCTTTCTCGGGAGAGGTCCTAAGGGCTGCTGGCCTTCTTCTTTGGTGAACATTTCCTACCCCAGCTGGGAGTGCGGCGCCTGGGCACAGCCTCCTCTGAGTGCCCTCCTGCAGATCTTCTCAATCCTCATGTGCAATAAAACAAGGCTGAATGGGAGGTTGCCAGGACCCCCATGAAGGGCTGGGCTGGGGGCAGGTAGCCCCCTTTGGAGGCAGCGAGGCCAGGGGAAGCTGTGGGGCTGCCCTCCCACTCCCCCTCAGCAGCATGGGTGTCCTCCAGGCCCATCTGATGTTGGGCCTCTGTGCTGCACTGGGCCATGATGATGTCAATCAGCTGGCACACAACTTTCCCCATGTGTAGGCCAAGGGTACCCCACAGCACCTGGGTCAGGGTTTCCTCACCCAGGCCAAATCGCTGCAGGCAGGAGAGGATGAGCTGCTGCTGTTTCCAGGCAGCCACCCCCAAAGATCAGCTGCAGCTCCTGCTGCAACCAGAGCTGAATGGGCTGTAGCAGAGCTGGGTCCTCTTGCAAGAGGGACATCCAGACATAGGGCTGGAAGCTGCCCACAGGAGCCCTGGGCACCAGCCCCACAGCTGATGGCTGGGATCCTGCAGGGCAGAGGAGATAGTTGGCAGCTGGGAGTCCAGGAGCTTTTCTTGTCAGGTGGATAACAGCTGATGCACCTTTGCCTATTTGATCATGTCCAGGTATACTAATTGCCTGTCACTAATCCACTTATCATTGACACTCGTGTGAAGAGTTGGACTAAATTTACATAACCATTTCTGCAAAACATGTTTTTCAGTTGAGCTCTAGTTACATGGAGTATATACCAGAGCAAACACTGATAAAGCTCTTAAAATGAATGGTATTTTCAAAGCCAAAGTGATGGTGCAACCCAGTTTAATCTTAGTTTCTCCACTAAAAATATTTCTGATACTTCCTTGTCAGCCTCTCAGACTTTATTTGACTGCATGTAACTCTACATCCACAGGAGGGGGTACTTCAATAAAATTTTAAGCAGTTAGCTGTAGCTCTGCTTCATACCTTATTTTGTGCACAGCTCCTCTGTGTGCTGGAGACAGAGCTAAGAGATGATGAAGATGTATGGAAACAGACTGAGGAGCTGTGGTGGTTTGACCCTGGCTGGAGGCTAGATGCCCACTGCTCTATCATTCCCCTTTTCAGCTGGATGGGGGTAGAGTGGAATATATATTGAGAGGCTCAGAGTCGAGATAAGGACAGGGAGAGATCATTCCACAGTCAGCGTCACAGGCAGAACAGAGTCAACACAAAATAAAGGAAAGAAACTCTCTAATTTATTACACCACGCTACACACCCAGTGAAACCAGAGTCAGGTAATGAGAAGTGTGACCAGATCTTAAAGCACCTCCCCCCACCCCTCCCTTCTTAGCAAACTTCATTCTAGTCATGATTTTGCTCCCTTCTTCCCCCACATTGTGGCACAGGGAGGGGCAGGGACTGGGGGAATGAGGGTTTTGGTCAGTTCCTCATGAGCTGTTTTCCTTCTCCAGATCTTAAAACACATCTACCTAGCCCCCCCTCCCTTCTTAGCAGACTTCACTTTAGTCCTGATTTCACTCCCTTCCTCCCCGCTCATTGTGGCATGAGGAAGGGCAGGGACTGGGGAAGCGCAGGTTTCGGTAAGCTCCTCACAAGTTGGTTTCCTTCTTGGCTGGGGGAGGGGCATTCCTCACACCCTTCCCGTGCTGCACCATGTGGTCCCACACATGGGAGACAGTCCTCCACTAATTTCTCCGACATGAGTCCTTTCCCACGGGACTTCAGCTCCTCACCAACTGCTCCCTTCCATGGGGTGCCAACCTTCAAGCCCAGATTGCTTCAGCCTGGTCCCCCACAGAGTCACAAGTCCCCTCAGAATCCTGGTCTGGCATGGGTCAGACTCTCCACAGGCTGCAAGTCTCCAGGAGCTTGCTCTAACATGGGCTTTCCATGGGGTCACAGTGTCCTTCAGGTATCTCTGCCTGTTCCTATGTGGGGTCCTCCATGGGCTGTAGATGGGATCTCTGTTCCTTGTCATCATCCATGGGCTGCAGGGTAACAACTTGCTCCACTGCTGTCTTCTGCATGGGCTGTAGGTACTCCAGCACCTGCAGCTCCTCCTCCCCTCCTTCTTCCCTGGCCTTAGTGTCTGCACAGTTTCTTACATCTTCTCACTCCCTTCTCTGGTGGCAAAAAGCGTCTGCTAGTGCCATTTTTTCTCCTAAATGTGCCCAAAGGCACTATGACCATTGCTGATTGTCTTGGCGTTGGTAAGCAGTGGGTCTGTCCTTAAGCCCAGGTGGTATTTACTCTATTGGGCCTCGGGGAATCTTCTTGCAGAAGCCACTGTTGCACCCCCACTCTCCTCGACCAGAACCCTGCCACACAGAACCACAACAGTAGCCCATCAAATTATTAAGTAGTTTGCAGAGACCTTCTAATAGGTAGATCTTGCACTGTTTCAGTCAAGCTTTGCCTTAAATCAACTAATGCATACACAAAACATAACTTGTTAAAATAAATAAAACGGAGTCGTTTTGTTCATTGGGCTAAAAGCTTTTGTCCTCTCTCATAGAGAATACGGCATCTTACAAAGAAGCCTTTGTTTCATGATTAACAGTCACACATATACATCTAAAATAGGAAATCTGTCTTTCTGAAGTGTTGAATTAGACTGAAGTGCAAACTGCTAGCAGTTCAACAGTCTGGAAGGTCTTAGTCTCTTACAGAGAAACTGTATTACAGTTTCACATCAGCTTTATTTAAAAAGATATTTGTTTCCAGTATCTGCCTGGAGTACAATGGTTCCTGAGGGAAATAGTGAGGAAAATATACTTCCGCATGCATTGCCAGTAGGCTGCACTTCAGCTGCGTGGATACGTCAGACCTTCCCGAGGGACCACGACTTATCTAAGCATTAGGAAAGTAGATGCCTGGTCCTGCTAGACCATGTTTCTTGTTCTTTGCTGCTCTCTAGTGCCTCTCTGATTTTTTATGACCAACCAAGGTAAGACACCTTGGCAGAACTGGTTTTAAAGCTGAAGATATAAAAGAAGCTGGCAGAACTTTACACACCAGAAGGACTGAGAATTACTATCACCAGTAGACTCAATGGCATGTTCTTTTATGCATCTCCCTTTAAAAGATGTTTTAGTCCTCCTTCCATCCTTGCTTTTGTTCTGTTTAAACCCTGAACTCCGGATATGGACACTTTCTGCTCCTCAGGACTGGAGTCAGCTGCACAGCTTGAAGGGCTTTCTCTTCACTGGAGCAACCAGGGACCTGTTTCTATTTCCTCAGGCTAATGTGTGGGGCATGCAATGAAGACAGCTCATTGGAGGTCCACTCCTGCCACACCATGAGTCCTGATCATAGATCCAAAGCTTCTTCTAAGCCAGGGCATATTCTTCTAACCTGGGCAAGGATGAGGAAAAGGTGACTGCTGATCTCAATAATCAGATCATTACACTTGAGAGGGAAGAATTAGAGAGAACATCTGATTTAATTAGCAAAACTTCATGCTTTTCTTTTTCCTATTGGTAAGTGGTGGCAGATATATCTTTCACTGTCTTCCATAGACCCTACAACAGTATAAAACTGTATCTTGAAAAGAGCTCTTCTAACAAGAGAGCTTATGTATGGCAGGGACTCAGAACAGGAAAGAGAAAAGAAGTAATGAGACACATTATTAAATTTATCACATTAATCCTATTCCTGCTGGTGACATATGCATAATCAATTAAGTTAATTATTTTCCTGCTGCCAATGTTGTGAATTTCATGTAGGAGTTTGTTGGTTTTCTTGGGTTTTTTTTTCCACTTTCATCTTTTCTTAATGACAACATGGATTGGTTTTCCAAACCCTCCCAACACCGGCCTAACTACACTTTCTGACAGCTGCAATCAAATTCCTATTTGTCTAACTTCTACCACTTTTACCAGTAAAATGCTGACTGACTGCAATTGAAGCAATTCAGGCTTCCCTAAAAATACCACTCCAAGAGATTGCTGTAGGAAAATAGCATGATTCTTGGGCTGCAACAATGGTTACTTATTAGAGCCAATATCAACAGATGAGGAATCTGAGGCAGGAAAAGACACACCTTTTTTGGTTATGTGGCATCTATTGGAAGAGCAATCAGTACCTTATTTTCCTGAGCCCATGAGGGTTGGTTGAAATTAAGCCTCATTGTTTAAAGTTATGCCAAATGCCATTCTCTTGATGTCTTTGATTTCAAGTAAGACATTCCATCCTGCTTCAAAGCCCTCAACTATTTGAGAACTATTCAGGGTCAGCTACAAGAACACCATCCCACTTCATATTCCTGTTTCTCAGAGAAGGCATCTGCCAAACTGTGGCTGCTTATTTCTGTGACAAAGCCAGGACCATTTTAATTCTTTTTCTTTCTTGAGAGAGACAGCTGCTTGGCTCCACTGACTGCAATGCGATTTTAAATTCCTGAGACTCCAATTAAAAATTAGATCCATTTCCAAAACACTATTAATGACACACCAGGGGATAAGGATTTGAATGTATTGTAATGAATATAAAGCTTCCCTCCTAACTTATAGCAGAACAGTGAGGAGAGTGTGCTACAGACAAGCCTTTTCGTCTAGCAGAGTGAAAGAGTGTCCCCCCAAAAAAACGGAGATTGTAACCAGTGTTTTTCCCCTTGTGATATGTCTAGACTAAAGGAGCTGGCACTGGTGAGACATGCATACCATTAGGAGTGGTGATCTAATAAAACAGCTGGCAAACTTTCTGTGCTGACTCTGCCTTGTGTCCAGCTCATTTGTTTTCTGTGAGACACTTAGCACTTGATGTTCCCAAGCCTGTGGCATCGGTCTCCATATCAGACAACCAAATATGCAGAAGTGCTTCTTGCCACTTTGAATATTACCTGAGAAGTGGGCCTGATAATACTTTTCCTCTTATGACTACTCCCTGCAGGGATCTGCCCAGAAAAGGAGATGGTACGATTAGTTGTATCAGTTTAGGAATACGCTTTGCTTCAGTTCTGCCTAAAGCTGGTCTACCAAAATTGTCCGCGTTGGTTCAAATCCTTTTCTCTTGGTGGTGATTACAGTGGACTCCTAGTGAGCTCAGAATAATTAAGCTAAATCTTCAGTTGTCTGTCAGCATGTCCTTGAACTCTTCCTGAGTTGCATGTGGGTAGACATGAACTCAGTCTTCACCAAGGGACTGGAAAATGTCAGTCTCTATGGAACTCTCTCTAACTGTGGCTGACACATCACTGTTTGCCAAAAGCAGACTTCTAGCAATTGTGGCGGGGTCAAAACTACTGAGATGTTTGAAGATCTCAGTGCATGGCTGGGCTCAAAGAGGAAAAAATCATTATTTCAATGTTGAATTCAAAAAGGCATTTACAGAAAGAGATCAATAGGCCTTTGTGTGTGCTTAACATAATGCATGGTGCTCAAGACAATAAGGGTCAGGTTCTGACCAAGAGGAAATATAGTTTGATCACATTGTAATCATTGGCACAGGGTACATTGAACCTGTTTAATACCTGATCTTTAAGAAATGCTAGAAATATTCAGGAATGTAGAGTCCAGGGACCATCAAGTAGGAATATACTTTTTCTCATATCTGACCTCATGACATCCAGAAGTTGAGACTTGATATGAGAAAGCCTGACAACTGCTTGCTGTGTTCATCTGGTCTTTCCCTACATGCTGCTATCAGAAAGGACACTGTATTACATGGGGCTTTGCTCTTGGCAGTACAGCTTCCAGTTTTTCCTCCTCTATGAAGGTACTTCTAAGCAGTCCTTAGGCAAGGCAAATGTCTCAGGCACACTTACCCTCTGTAGTTTGTGTAGCTTTGTACAAAAAGGCAGGATGACTTTTCATCTTCACCTTGGGACCAAAGGCAATGGTATTGAGAGGAGCTGACTCTGAAACACATTTTCCTTCTGAGGAGCAGCATCTCTGCAGTTGAGACTGACACATTCCAAAATTCAAAGAACAGAGAGGTTTCAACCCCAGTGCTAAAACACTTCAGCAGCTTTCTCTATTCCACCACCACTCCCTGCCTCATTTTATTGGATTCTTCCTTAAATCCATAAGTGATGGCATTGAAAACACTATTGAAGACCCTGGAGAGAAATGAAATGCCTTGTAATGGAATGAGGAAAGCAGAATCCAGCATTTCTGTAATGAAAATTGAGCAGACTAATGTGAGAAGACTCTTAATGTCTTAATTTTTCTCCTTACCACATATTGTGTGTTGATTCCCCAGATGAAAACAGCAATCAACATTTAATTGTGTAGAAAATCCTTCCCTTCCACTTGGTTCCTCAAGAGCTGCAAGTCATTCACACTGCAGATCTCCCATTGCCCTTTTTCTGGGAGACAGCCCACTACAAGAACTAGCAAGGTTCAAAAACCTGGAGAAATTATTTTGGGGTTTTTTTTTGGTTTTCCATTAGAACAATCAGAGCTGTTTGCAGAAGACAAAATAGAAAATTTATAAGGAAATTCAAAACTACCAGTGCCTCTACTACTTGGTTATATTGTCAAGGCCAGAAAAAAACTGTAACTTGGCTGCAATAGGCAAACAAGTTCAAATTCAGCTTTAAAGGAGACGTTCTAAGTCATTGAAGCTTTACCTATTATTTGATTGGCAGGATTCTGGTCCAAGCAAACCAAAAATAAAGAGAAGTCTCCAAAGGAAAATAGGATCAAACAGACTTGGAAGATGGATTTTGTCTCCTTCCAGGAGTATACTTACAAGTTTTACTGCTGATTTCTTCCCATCTGAACTGTTGGATTGAGAATGTGAATACCACCAATACCAACAGTTGCTGGAAATAGCAGGAAACAGGGAACAACTGCCACAGTCACATGATGGATAGCTGCATTTTCAACTAGTTTGGCACTTCAGACAAAAGAAGGTAGAGACATGTCTGTCACTGTTAATGACTCTAAATTCACAACGGTCATTGGGATATTTCAGGTGGTGATTTTCATGAATGCATTCATCAGACCACTACAGTCCTTCAGGCTCCCCAGGAAGTGCCGGCCTGGCATCAGTGCACGTGCACCCTGATTCCCACCACTCTTGAGTGATGAATTGTTAATGCTAAGACATAAAATGGCTAACTTTATTCACTGTGCCAGATGAAGGATCACTCTTATCCATATCTGTTCTTAGAGGCAAGGATGGGTTGGTGGGGAATGAGTACTTCAGGGACTTCCTGAATGATCTACACTGGATGTTCTTCCTTCAAGGAAGTGATTCACAAAAAAGAAGGGTCTAAAGTGATAAAAGCAAGGATTTGTCTCATTATGTATTAGGTTTGGATTTGGATTGGTGTCTCTTTTCATAAGTATCTAGGATACAACATTTCCATGGCATGGAAAAGTAGGTGGAAAGTTTAAGGACTCCTTTTTAACCTTGTCAGCAGCAAGATCTTGTAAATGCTAGAACCTACAGTAAAAGAATCCTTTTCTGGTTCAGAAAGAAAAGTAGAAAAAAAGGAAGCAAAGGGATTGTGGACAGCTGCCATACCTGTTTCCACGTGCAAGAGACTGGGAAGAATTAAAGATGAAGTGGTTTTATTCCAAAGTGCTTGTATATCTCAAAAGTAAAATGTTAATTCCTTCATTATGGAAAACATTAACACCAACAGATAAGCCTTATACTATTTCCATGGAGACCACTGCAGTCTTTTAGAGCTCTAGTGTTGTGGGCAGGGGAACAATCTATTTGATTTACTAACACTTGAAAAGATGGATATGAATCCTCCCTCTGTATTTTGGGAACTCACATAACCTTAAGGCGATGCAGCTACAACATTATAAGAACAAGATCTGGCCTCCAGTAGCTACTTCTTTCAGGTGGAATTGCTGGATGTCAGTGTCACAAATGACCACAAAACACTATGTCAATGTTTGTGTGAGTGTTCTGACACTCTTTATGAGGCCCTTCCCCTCTGCAATAAGGAGTAGTCTGTCTGACACTGCTGTGAAGGGAACAACCTGATGCTGCTAATTCTGTTCAGGTTTCTTCCACTGCTACCTGTCCCAGCTAGAGCAGAGGGCATTACTGTGCTCACCTCACACAGACAATATGCAAAGTAAAGTAGAAAACAGACTGAGGCAAGCCATTTTTCTGGTCTCCTTGTCTGTTTCCAGGCTGTGAGATCACTATAGTGAGCATGTAGTGTAATACCACTGTGCTCACCCATTTGCTTCTACTGATCACATACTTAAAAAAGTTTGTTTTGAACGAGTAATGGATCTATTTGCCCTTTTTTTTCTCTTCCTCCTTCTTCCTGATTTATGTCCTGACGCTCTAAGTCTAACTTCCACCTGGAGCACTTTCTTTTGTGTAATGCCTACAGATCTGGACATACCTTATGTGGAAGATGAAAATCCTGAAGAATTGATGACAACTTGAAGCCCTGGTGCGGTGCTTTGGCACTGGCTGGAGGCCAGATGCCCACCAAAGTTGCTCTGTCAATCCCCTTTTCAGCTGGACAGGGGAGAAAATACCTATTGAGAGGCTTATGAGTCAAGATAAGGACAGGAAGAGATCATTCAGCGTCATGGGCAGAACAGACTCAGCACAGAATAAAGGAAAGAAACTCTGTAATTTATTACACTGCACTGCACACCCAGTGACACCAGAGTCGGGTAATGAGAAGTGTGACCAGATCTTAAAGCACCTCCCCCCACCCCTCCCTTCTTAGCAGACTTCATTCTAGCCATGATTTTGCTCCCTTCTTCCCCCACATTGTGGCACAGGGATGGGGCAGGGACTGGAGGAATGGGGGTTTTGGTCAGTTCCTCATGTCCTTAGGCAGGGCGGTGTGGGGGAGGAATTCCTCACACCCTTCCCTTGCGCCAGCATGGGGTCCCACCCATGGGAGACAGTCCTCCACAAACATCTCCAAGGTGAGTCCTTTCCCATGGGGCTTCAGCTCTTCCCCAACTGCCCCAGCGTGGGTCACTTCTGTGGGGTGCAGTCATAAATCATAGAATGTCTCTGAGTCTCTCAGGCCCAGACTGCTCCTGCCTGGTCCTCCATGGGGTCACAAGGCACCTCCCCAGCAAACTTGCTCTGGTGTGGATCTCTCTCCAATGTGGAGCTTGTTTGACAGGCATGGCTTTCTTACAAAGAGAGTGAAAAGCTTTGCATGGAAGCCAAGGGTAAGAGTGTTCAGTAGGATAAGGCCTCCGTGAATGAAATTAGGCTAAGTCTGGAAGTCTCTCAGGATGGTTTCTTCCTCCTGGAAAGCACCTGTTTTAGTAATTAGGTGTGAGAAATAGACTTAACAAGCCAAACAGTTTTTATGAAGAACCCCACTATTCCAGCCTGCAAAGTCTTGCCTCATGTTCAAGCTGATGACGTATGCTGTTTGAACAAAGGTAGACTAATAAGCAGTAAATGTGGGATTGCTTAGAGAAGCCAGCAGATATATCTTTGATTCAATTTGGATGCATGCATGGATAGATGGGTGGATAGAAATCAGCATCTTTCTTACCTCCTGCTTTCCCTGTGTTTGCATCTGTTTGCCATGCTGGTGTAGGCAAGATACTCCTAGATTACTCCACTGATCCTCCATTACTGCTCTTAATCTCTTCTTTTCCATTGCTAACTGAGCCATGTAAATGCTCACAAAAGCTTACAGAGCTGCTCTCTTTCTCCTGCAGGTTAAATGCAGCTGACTCTTGTTCAAGAAAAAAGTCTGCTGCATGACACCAAGTGAGACTTCCCCTGTCCCAAAGCTCTCTACACTTTTTTCTGAAGTTGACTGCCATTTGCAGGATGCTAATGGTGAAGAAGGCTTCAGGGCTGGGGTATGAACTGCTTCCAGTTACAAGCAGGGTGACCCTCTATGGTTCCCACCCATGATGGTTATGGATGTACTGGCAAGAAGTGAGTCCATTCTGATGAGGGGCCAGGACATTGTGGCTATTAATGATAAATTAAGCAGACAGATACAGTCTTATTCAAGCAGTACTTTGAATATGGAAGTACTGAGGCATATGTTTTATGATTGTGAATTCTCACCTGTTTTGCAGTAGTCACAGCTATGCTTGAACAGTGTTACAACCAGAGGTGTCAGTGTTTTGAGCATTAATTTCCTGCTGACATGCAGCCCGCTGTAATAGATGCATAATGTGCTCATTTAGTGACAAGCATTTACATTAACCAGGGACATTAATTAGTGAAACAAAGCAGTCTGGAGCTGTATGAAGTTTATAGTCCTGACCAGATGATGTCTGACTTTTATTATTCAGTGATTCACAAAGTAGGCAGGAATATGTTTAAAACACATTATGCTCTCTGAAAAAGCCTGTCTGAAACTATCAGGTAATCTGATAGGCACCCACTGCTAAAAATACAGTGTGTCAATTGAAACAGCTTCTAAGTACACAGAAGTAAAGTAGTTTACAACAGCCGAATTTATATGTAGCCCTTGTACAAGCTTACTGTTTCTGATGAAACTCAACTGCCCACACTTCACTGCTCTGTCTCAGGAACTAATGACATTGAGTAGACTTGGGTAACTTGTTGGGATAAAAGCTAATAAGTTCATATAAAAAATACCTTTCTCTAGGCACTGTTAGAAAGTTAGGCACTTGTCTGGAAGAAACGATGAAAAATAGCCACTCTGGACAGTGTAATGCTACAAATGCTGGTGATGAGGTAAGCCAGCATCTAACACAGCATCAGTATTTGTGAAACCTTTAAAACCCTAGATTGAGAAAACTGAAATGAAAATTTGATTTTCTTTATATGTTGGCTCCTGCCTCTTGCTTTTGGTGTAACAAGAATGATTCCAGAGACAGCACTTTGAGGGCAACCTGATTGGTAATACTTTCTATGCACAGCTTGTCTGGAAACTACTACATCAACGCCTGAAAGACATATGTGGGCTTGACAGTCATGTTTGAGGTGGAACTCCTGATTCTCTACAGAAGCTATTGCTTATTTCAAAACACATTTGTAGCTGCAGACATAGCTCAATTCACTCAGCCAGTGGCTTAAGAATATCGGTGTCAGTTGTGGTTGTGATCCTTGGTATCTCTGCTGAAGTAGAACTGCTTTACTATTTGGCTGATACCCATGTGGAGGTGTCAGAGCACGTGCATGTTGACACTCTGTAGGCAGAGGTAAAGTAAAGGTCAATTTACATTGCCCAGCTTTTATATTATCAGCAGTGATTTCATTCTTGACAACACCCGGAAATAATAGGAAAGCACTTGCAGAAGTCCCCTGGTTGTGGAAAATATCAGACCATAATGATGCAGTGTTTTATAGATCCTATGAAGTATAACTCACAGAGCAGGGCAAGAAGAAAGCAAGAATTTGCGAGGATTAGTGGGAAAAACTCAGGGAAGACCTTTTATGGGATAATCCTGTGTGTTTGTCAAGTACTACTGTCTTTGTTTAGAGCATTTTTGAACAATTAAGTTAAAAGATTAAACCAAAATTACTGCAGCTACTCAGTGTTAAGCCTGGGATATTTCACTTGAAAACATATGTGGATGCATCTGTTATGAAGAAATAGGCTCAGTCCTATTTGAATATTGGGGCTGAGATTTGACCCATGGATCATCTTGTGCTGACTGTGAATTCCTGTTTCTCCCTGATTTCTATTCATGGACACTTTACTCTGCACCCAGCGAAGACACTATGTTTGGATCTGGTCTTTCCTAGTGCTTGCACTTACCAGGCAACCCAAAGAGCCGTAGAGCATATCATTAGTAACCAGTTAAGGACAAAATACATGGAAGAACTAAACCAAAAGTAGTTTTATTCCACTGAAAGACTTGCACAACCATAAATTTGTTTTTCCTTGACAAAAACATGAGGATTACAAAAGCTGCTATGTTCTATGCCTGTATTAATGGCACTTGCTAGACACAGAGCGAAGTCTTACTGTATCTGAGACTTAGTCTGGTATATGTGCACAACTGGCCTTACACTAACCAGCTGGATGGGAAGGCCAGAATTTTCTTACACCTGCAGTTCCTGAATATGGACAGAGATGTGAGTGCTATGCTTTCTGCTGTGAAAACTGGAAAGCTGCGTTAAATTTCCGAAGTTGGAGAATTTGGAAGACAGGTTGGTTTGAGTCCCTGAGCCTCCTCTCTCGCCTCTGGAGGTTTTAGGATGCTAAATTTCCCCTTACAAACTCACAAACAGGAGCAAGGAGGATCAAAGGGAATTCAAGACTTTCTAGAGACAGACTTGTGCAGTACTAGCTCAGGAACAGGAACTGTGTTTCTCCCACCTGCAGGACTTGCATTTGAGACTTCCTACCTCCCAAATGCAACCTAACATCTTGTCCAGGAGGAGAGGACAGAGGCCAGAAGTTTGGGGATCCCTTTGCAGGTCTTTCAGGGACGGCAAAAACCCAGTTCCATTGTTTCCACTCCTCAGACGGTGTTCTTCCCTTTAATTTCCCTCCCAAATTCTTGCTTGAGAACTGGGATTTTGTCAGGGTTTAAGTGGTTCTGTTACTACTTTTGTGTCTTAGCTATGATCTGTGAGGACCACTGCTTGCTAGAGCTGCTTACAGGCACCCTTACTCTTGGTCTTCCTCAAAACCAGGCTGCTGTGAGAGTTGAAGGTCAGAGCACACCACCACATGGGTTACCACTTGGCATAATGATGTGCAAACTGTACTTTACTTGGAGGCCCAAAGGCTACACGCCCATTAAAGAGATCTGTCTCTGGACATTTTCCTGTCCTGGTCATTGAAGTGACAATGACATGTTCACAGAGCTGATGTATAGTCCTACTGTCTTCTGGGGCTCTGCTTCCACAGATACATATTTGCTATCTATTTGGTGTACCAGGGCAGGTTCAGATCAGATATAAAGAAAAATGTTTTCACTGAAAGAGTCGTTGGGGCCTGGAACAGGCTGCCCAGGGAGGTGGTTGAGTCACCATCCCTGGATGTGTTCAAAAAAAGGGTAGATGAGGTACTTAGGGATATGGTTTAGCACAGGACAGGAATTGTTGGACTCGATGATCTTAAAGGTCTTTTCCAACCTTGTAATTCTGTGATTCTGTGATTCTGTGCCAGGTCAACCCAGAGTCACTGGTGTGCAGTATATAAAGCCTACCACATAACTACTTAGCAGTTAATGATTATCCCTGATCCTCTGCTGCTGTTTCCTGCTCTGCTCTTTTGCTTTCAGGGCTGTCCCTTTTCTGCCAAGACAGTTACATGCTGATTGGCTAAGTAGGAGCAAAGGAAAACAAGCTATCACTCACATTTCAGTTGTCCTCACTACACTGCCTCCTTCAGTGTCAGACAGGAGATAAACTGGCTTTTAATCCCCCAAGGCTCGTTTACAACAGTTTACAGCCTCTAATGGATTTTCATACTTCCAGGAAAGCAGCCTTTAGACCAAATGTCTATACAATGAGCTCTTTGAGGAGTAGTTTGTTTTTCTTGTTGTCCAGACAACTACAAATGACACATCCTATGGATTTATTTGCCATATACCTGAGTAAAGTGTTATGAAGGTCAGAAGTACGAACTACCTGGAGGATGTACTAGCAACTCTTCACTCTGTTAGCCCTAAGGATGCATCTGGTTTCCTTAGAAGTACTTTTACTCCTCCTTTTCTGAGCATAAACTGACTAGCAGGGTACGGGGAAAGTGAAGCTTTCTATCACTGGGAAGTCATTTGTTAGGAGTCACAGTGACCACAGTACATTTTGTACAATGGTACAAAATAGTCACTGGGACTTATTTCCATGTTCTCAGAGAAATCACTATATCAATTGACTGAAGATGTTAATATCGGACTTCACTTCTTCTCATGTACTAACAATTACAGGACAGCGCAGCCCAGCAACACTTCAGTCACCTGGTTGCCCCCCAGATTGGAGCAAAATCAACCATTCTTAAATAAAATTAATTAAATTAAATTAAATTAAATTACATCTACATTACAATTTCTAGTTCTGGGCATGAGCTCATGGTTGAACTGATTCTTTTACTGAACTGTTGTTAAAAATGCCTTGGGTTTAAAGAACTTGCTGGATTAGAAGGGGGAAAAAAGAAACCTGATTGTATGTATGAGCAGGCAGGATAAGGAAGTAATTCCTTCTTTTCCCCTTAAAAAAACATCAGTGTCTATAAGCTTTCTGGAGTTGTGCAGCAGAAAATCTGTGATGTTATTACATGTACTAACTGTAGACATGCAGCTAAAGGGGAACAGGTTTTACGTGCTGGAAAGCAGCATGTAATCTTAACCAAACTAAATGCTCAGAAGAATCAAGATTTACAAGTACCTTCCTGTGTGCATAGGCACTGCAATCATAGAACACCAGCTTGCATTTGTTCCAAGAATAAGGACTCATTCCTACATATATTTGCTATCTTGATGCCAAAGGAACCTCTACAGTAGAATATTCTTACTTGGTGCCTTAACTATTGCCATTTCAAATATTAAGAGTTATGGGAACTAAATGATATCACCAGAGTTCTGCTTCCAAGACCTGGGCTCTGGTATATACTGATTTAATCCATGAAAAGAGTAGCCAACACTAGTCACAAAGACTACTTTCCTGGAGTAACGATATGGTGACAGAGGATACAGAGAAGGTGGAGTTGCTGAATGCCACCTTTTTTCCAGTCTTGTGATGGGCTGACCCAGGCTGGAGGCCAAGTGCCCACCAAAGCAACTCTATCACTGCCCCTCTTCTGCTGGACAGGGGAGAGTAGATATAATGAAAGACTCACACGTCGAGATAAGGACAGAGAGAGATCATTGAGTAATTACTGTCATGGGTGAAACAGAGTCAACAAGGAATAAAATTAATGTAATTTATTACAAATCAAATCAGATGTAATGAAAAAATAAAACCAAATCTTAAAACACGCCCCCCACCCCTCCCTTCTTCCTAGGCTCAACTTCACTCCTGATTTCTCTAAGTCCTCCTGCTGAGCAGCACAGGAGGACAGGGAATGGGGGTTGCACTCAGTTCATCACATGTTGTCTCTTCTGCTCCTTTCTTCTCAGGGTGAGGATTCCTCACACTCTTGCCCCTGCTCCAGCATGGGGTCCCTCCGATGAACACAGACCTCCACCAACTTCCATAACATAAGTCCTACCCATGGGCTACAGTTCTTTACAAACTATTCCAGTGTAGGTCCCCCATGGGGTCACAAGTCCTGCCAGCAAACCTGCTCTGGTTTGGGCTCCTGTCTCCACAGGCTGTAGCTCCTGCCAGGTGTTTGTTCTGGTGCAGGCTTCCCACAGAGTCATAGCCTCCTTCAGGTGCCTCCACCTGCTCCATTGTGGGGTCTTCCACAGGCTGCAGGTAAAATCTCTACTCCCCATCATCTTCCATGGGCTGCAGGGGCACAGCCTGCAGGAAAATCTCTCCTCTGACATGTGGAGCACCTCCTCCCCACCCTTCTTTGCTGACATTGGAGTATGCAAAGTTTTTCACATCTTCTCACTCCTCTCTGTACTGCAAAAAAACCCAACCTGTCACTTGGGTTTTTTCTCCTTCTTAAATATATTATCACAGAGTTGCTGCCACTGTTGGTGATAGGCTTGGCCTTAGTCAGCAGTGGGTCTGTCTTGGAGGTGGCTGGCATTGGCTCCATTGGACACAGGGGAAGCTTATAGCAGCTTCTTGCAGAAGCCACCCCTGCAGTATTTATCAAGGTTTTTCACACTGCTCCCCATAAAATCTTCATAGGTAAGCTTAGGAAGTGTCAGTTAGGTGAGGGGACAGTGGGATGGATTGAGAACTGACTGACAGAGCTCAGAAGGTTGTCATAAGCGGTGCAGATTCTAATTGGAGGTCTACAGCCAGTGGTGTGCCCCAAGGGTTAGTGCTGGGTCCAGTTTTATTCAACATATTCATCAATCACCTGGACAAAGGGACAGAGTGTACCCTCACCAAGTTTGCTGATGATACAGAACTATGAGGAGTGGCCAATACACCAAAAAATTGTGCTGCCATTCATCAATACCTGGATAGGTTACAGAGTTGAGTGGAGAGGAACCTAATGAAGTTCAACAAAGGCAAGTGTAGGGTCCTGCACATAGGCAGGAATAGTACCAGTCACCAGAACAGGTTAGGGATTGACATGGTGGGAAGCAGCTCTGCAGAGAAGGACCTGCAGAGAAGGTCGAGGCCAGTGGTGTCTTGGGGTGCATTAGGAAGAGTGCGGTCAGGAGGTCAAGGGAGGTTCTCCTCCTCTACTCTGCCCTGGTGAGGCCACATCTGGAGTCCTGTGTCCAGTTTTTGGGCTCCCCAGAGAAAGCCATTCGAGAGAGTCCAGTGGAACTGGAGGTAAAGGTGTCTGGTTGCTTGGCATGTGGCTACAAAGATGATTACGGGACTGTAACTCCTCTCTTATAAGGAAAGGCTACGAGACTTTGATCTGTTTAGCCTGGAGAAAACTGAAAAGAGTTCTTGCCAATGCTTATGGTATCTAAAAGGTAGATGTCAAGAGGATGTTCCAGACTCTTTTCAGTGGTTCCCAGCAACAGGAAAAGGGGCAACAATCCTGGAACATGGGAAGTTCTGTCCAAATATTAGGGAAAGCTTCTTTACTTTGAGGGTGACAGAGCACTGGAATAGGCTTCCCAGAGAGGTTGTGGAGTCTCCTTCTCTGGAGACATTCAAAATCCACCCGGGTGCGATGCTGTGCAACCCACTGAAGGTGATGCTGTTTTGGCAAGGGAGTTAGAGCAGATATCTCTAGAGGTCCCTTCTAACCTCTACCATTCGTTGATTCTGTGATATGAATGTCTTTATGACTGCATGCCCATTACAGGCCTTTCTAGTTTGACTGCCCTATTAAAATCTTCCACAAATGCCCAAGGCCTTGGAAGAAATATTTCCTACCTCAAGAACCATTTACATTGACACGACGAGTGAAAGGAAACAGACATGCAGGGAGCAGTCTGACTTGTCCAAAGCATCATAGCAAGCCAACTGCAGATATGGAAGTAAAACTTTGCTTCTTGACTTGCAGCCCATATATTAGCTCTTGCACTCAGAAGAATAACCAAATTTTGCATTTTTGTGTGGACTAACTTAAGTTGAATATATATTTTCCATGACTGGAGGGAACCTAAGATATCCTTAGGTAGGAAATACATTCCTTGATATTATTAATTAGCAGGATGGTAAAGTCAGTAAGTAATAACAATGGCAGACAGGTTGGTACTTCCAAAAATTTGCCTCTAAATGCTTCATGGAGGCTGCGTTGAGGAACAGAATGGCAGAGGTCAGGCTAAGCTAGCTTTTAATTTATGTTTTTTAATAGGTGTTCTTTGGCCTTATGAAACCAAATGTTTCCTGTTTTCCCTGAAACAGGCTGCAGGTTGTACTGATATTCTCATAGGGACTGTGGAGCAGCAACAATAAAAAAAAATCAATGAGAAACCAAGGGTACTCAGGGAATTAGGTTTTTAATTCAATAGTGTCTGTATATTTTAGGAGCTCAACTTCACTTTCCTAAGACTGAATTTGATAACGTGAAGCCTGCAACTAGTGATATTGTAGACTTTGCACCATAGCTGAGCTGAATGCTTACTAAATGCTAATGTATTCTGTATGGAGCCACTAATTGCTGTTATTAGTATGGGGTCCAGCTCAGGAAACAGATGATCTCAATACTTTTTTCTTTTGAACCTTTGAAATTGCTCAGACTTTCAGATTGTCTGATCATGACGCTTCATGTCCACCTGTCCCAATTTCACTAGGATGCTGCGAATTATTTATGCAATAATGTTTTCAGCATTGGGAATAAAAGATTTGAAGACTGGCAGATTTGATACCAGAATGAAAAGGCATCTGGTTGCTTGGTGTAGGGATTTCTTATGACACAAAAACTAAGTTTAGGCAAACGAAAAAATAGCTGCTTAAGAGATGGAAAGGACTTGATTTTTATAAAAATGCTATGCAGAGTTCTTCTAGTTGTCATGGCTGAGGTTAAGTCCACCCAGATATCCTGGTCTGTGGCAGCAGTGTAACAGCAGTGAACACATGATCCCTGTGTGTGTGACCATGTGTATGTGTGTGTGAGTGTGTGTGCACGCGTGCGCATTTTCATCAAGAAGAGAAGGAGCCTCCTGAGTCAGGAGGATGGAGCCAGGCTCTTCTCAATGATGGCCAGCAATAGGAAAAGGGGCAACGGGTGCAACCTGGAGCATAGGAAGTTCCATGTGAATGTAAGGAGGAACTTTTTCACTGTGAGCACTGGCACAGGCTGCCCAGAGAGGCTGTGGAGTCTCCTTCTCTGGAGACATTCATACCCACCTGGAGGTTCCTGTGTGATTTAGTCTGGGTGATCCTGCCTTGGCAGGGGGATTGGACTAGATGATCTTTTGAGGTCCCTTCCAACTCCTAATGTGCTGAGCTTCTGTGAGCCTCTCCTGATAGGGCTGCATGCCTGCCTTTGCATCACGAAGCTGCCTCTCATAAAGTGCTGGCCAGGAGGAGCCTCTGACCATGCCATTATCACAAAATCAGAAATAGCCCTTCTGCTGAACCTCCCTGTGATTCAGCACTGTTGGCACAGCTCAGTCACCAGGGGGACTCAGGGAGTGCTGCAACTAGAGAGGAGGCAGAAGTGTTTGTCTCTCCATCCAGTATCAGCTCTGCCATCCAAAGGAAAAGTGTCTTCTAGTTGTGGTGAGGCAAAACTTAGACAAGGATTTAAAATGCTTAACTCCAAGCAGCATTTTGTTTACTATGGACTGGAATTGAACAACTCACCTCTGTGGTGGTCCAAGTGTTTTTTACTATTGAGCAATCATTCAGTTATGTAAATTTAAATAGTTCCCTTGGAAAGCAAAATTTTAAGTAGCGCCACCGGATTTTGCAGTAACCAGTGCTGGGTAAGGAAGCTCTCTCTTCACAGTGTAAGCAGCAGAGCAGTATTTCTATCAGGGAGAGAAAGGGAGCAGAGCTGTCTGGCCTGTGGCTGTTAGAGGCCCAATCTAACAGCTAGTCATTTCCTGTCAAATTCCTGTGCAAATGTGGGGGTTTTGATAGTATTTCCCCACTGTGGTATGGTCTGGCACTCACTGAGCGCTGACAGGGCTATGCTACATAGTGCTGTGGTTACATACAATACGTGATATATTTGGTGAATATCAGCTTGAACATTTGTTGTAGCTGATAACCATTACTATAATAAAAATTTTGAAAATTCATTGAAAAATATGAGAATATTTCAGCACTATGACCACCTGTAAACTGGTAAAACAAAATCTTCTGTACTTCTATGTGAAACCATGTTTTTATAAGTATGTGTGAGAGCTTTGGGATAGTTGGTGCAGAGACCTATTGTGATAAAACTTCCATAAATTGAAGCACAGCAGAAATAAATTATTAGATGAAGTAGATACTGGGTGCATTATTGAAAGTTGACTATTTTGATGAGTCTAAGGCTTCAGCTGTAGTGTAATGGCTGCTCTGTGCCTTTACATGAGCTCTTCTCCCTTCTTACATTCAGTGTGTAAAAACGGGTGTTTATGTTGGTGTGGACAATTGGTATCTTACAACATAGACTTTATATAGAAACCAGTTGTAATTAATTTCTCAAATTCAGTTAGACAAAACTATACTACACAAGGTCTTTTTCTCAAAACTGTATTCTGAATGAGTTGGTAGTAAGTACTTCAGGGCTTAGTCTCCTATGGATGCAGGAGAGAATACACTGGTGCTTGTTGAAAAACCCCAGTAAAGAAGGGTTGTGTGCCCATATGAGCAGAGTCCTCAGACTTTTTCTGGAGAACTCTAGTGTTGTAGTCACCAGGAGATAATACAGATGAATGTTACACAGAAATATTTCTTACTAAATGATCAGGCACCTTGTCAGAGCATATTTAGCTTGTGCAATGAAGAGTGAGGGGAATTTGCTTCTGAGAAGTGAGATGTGCCAAAGGAGACTTAACAGCAGCTAAGACACGATGCACAAACTGTTAATAGGAGTTGGGAGTTACACTGATATAGCTGTCAGTTTCTGGAAGAGCTGCATGGAGTGCAAACTTTCAATTTCCAGGAACAGCTTCCTTCCTTGTCCCTCTCTTCCCAAGGATTTTGGAAAAGATGATGCAGTAGTAGTAATTATAAGCAACCAGAGCTGAGAGTTCCCATCATCCCTTACATCTTTGCAGACCCCTCAAAAAACAAAGAAGGTACACTGGAAGTAAAACCTCATTTATTAGGACTCCAGCTTTGAGGGCACAAAGAGAAGCAGGGCTAGGATTCTGAGTACAGTTGTCTGCAGGACCATTGTGTACAGGGGAATATAGAATGTTTCCTGCAAACCTGCTTTTAGCATAACATATAAAACTGCAACAACTGACTGCTTGTGAAATCCCTAATGGATTTGGCTGTAACTTGATTGATCCTATACAGTGGTAGCTTTTCAAGAAACCTAGTTTTAGCAATGTGTTGCAATGAACTTCAGAATCCATGTTTTTTGTGTTACCAAAACAATTGACTGACCAGAGAATTTCTTCAGCGTAGTTCCTGATGTGTATAAATTTAACCACTCTGTGATGTGCTGACAATGGAGAATTTCTGCTTCATGAATCACTGGCAAAGCAGCAGCAAGCCATTTGTCATACTGCACAGCTAACATTAAGTAAACATCACTTGTATAAAATAATGAGGGCAGTCCTCTGGGAAAGCTGCAGGGCCAAGCAATAGATATCCTGCAAGAATATAACACTGTTTTATCCAAGGAGAGGCAATATTTTTATTTTAATGGAAATATTTTATGAACCCTGTACTAAATTCAGTAGTTTCTGTTTCATCCAATGAACGTAATCATGCCCTAAAAGATGAATAAGGAAAATGATCATGTTGGCTGCTTACTCTCTGGCATCTGACAGTTGTTAGTTAAATAATCCCTTAATTCTTCAGTGAAGATGATAGCACTCTCTTTAGTTCCCCGTTGGACTGGAGGCATTATCCCCTCCCTTTGTCAGTAAGTAACCTGGCTAGGACTGCTGGCACATAAAGTTTTTGCATCATCTTGATTTATGTGTGGATATCAATGAGCCAGTCAAGTTCTATCTCACTTCTAGTTGGAGACCAAGGACAGTATTTGAGGGTACAGATGTGCACTTCTTGCTCCCCAGAACTCTTGGAAATACTGCTACCTTAATTTTTTTCACTTTTAGTTAAGGTTCGGTAATACGGATTTGCATGATGTTACCTAAATCCTGTGTGCCCTTTATCGGGTTTACTAAGTTGATACTTAGACCATATGTGCTGAAACCATTCTGAAGAAAGGATTCTTCAGTTTGGGTCAAGTAATTCGAGTATTCCCCCAATCACCTCTGAGCCTAACTTTCACATGCATGAAAGCTGTTCAGCCCTCTTCAAATCCTTCCCGTGGGGGCATTAGTATCTTTTTTTGTGAACTAAAATTGAGGCCATCTATGGGTTTGATATTCATTACTGCCCAAATAAGTTCAATATCTGAAGCAAAAGAAAGGTAAAATTGTAGGACCAACTCATCTTGATGCTTGTTTCCATCTCACTCAATCCATGATGCTTAAGTGACTCATTAAGTCAGGAAAGCTTCTTCCAAGATTGATTGGGAAAGTAAACATGTTCCCAGAAAAGCTCAGTTGCTGCATGCAGTGAAGTGATGCTTTAAGAACAAAATGGCCTGAAACTTCCTCACATAAAGGACAATGCATTGCAGTAAATAATGCACTGGGTAGCTAACTGGTTGGCTACTCTCTGCTTATCTCTTCAGGTAAGTTGTGGCAGTTGCATTGAGCCATGGAAACAGAAAATGGCTTAGGCCAGCCACAGCCTAGAACTTCACTGAAAAAAGGACACTGTACTGTTTCACTACTTGCAGCACTGAATAGTTGGGTAGTGCAGAGCCTGGATTCTTTTTCATAAACAGATCATGGGGGCTGTGCACAGTAACTGGCAAACTTTGCAGCCTTTTCTAAATAAAAGCACTACCTTAGTATGTTAACAGACAGACAGAACAGAAGGCAAGATCAGTGGATCCAGAAAGACTCTTCAAAATGCCTTTGTGAGGCTGGTGAGCTACTGATACTCTATTAATAGAGAAGCCTGCTTGCCAAGAACATGGAGGAGAGCAGAGGGTGCCAGTTCTGCATTTCACCTCTGCAAAGTTAACATCCAAATCCTGCAAGGTCTCCTATCAGGCTGTGTCTTCTGCCACAATGGCCCATTTATCTAGCTCCCTTTGTCTGAAATCTGTGTAGTCTGCCTGACTGTCTTATCACATATTAGTTCTGCTTTCTATTTTCTAAGAGGAGATGGTAGGTCAGACTGATTCATCAGAACACAAACTTTATTCACAAAAGCAGAAAGAATCAATGGGCTCACATGCAGCTTGTCTTGGACTAGTATTTTTCTGAGCAGGAATGTACATGATTGTCAGTAAAGCAGGACCGTAAGTCTAGCTCTGTATTCATTTCTCCCATATTAGCATATATAAATCAAATTGTGGCAGCAGCTGGAATGGATTTTTTATATATGAAGATAAATCTTTATGTTAATACTGATAATGGCTATTATGGCAGTTGTACTCAGTCTATGGCTAATTTTCACAGCATGTGATTTGACATCAGAATGACACAGCATGGGTTAATTTTAAGCTGTATGCATTCATATATGCAAAGAAAATCCTGCTTAGGATAGGTCATATATTTGACTTCAGGTATGACCTAATTAAAAAAGATAACATTTTGGCTTCAGTCTGAACTTGGATAGAAAGCTCCCTCACCTTTTGAGTACTCAGCCTTTTGAAAGATATAGTTCACTAGCCAGCCCTCAGCTAACAGAGGGAATGCAAATTCCTTGTCTATGTCATCTTTATTATTGTTTCTGTGCTCCTCAGAGTTATGAATACCTCTCAAATGAGGATCTGAACTGCTCATAAGGAGGATCTGGGCCTTGTATCTTTCACTCTTGCTGCATCCCTAGGGACTGCCTTGGAACTATTCCCTTTGTTATATAGGCAAGGTACGCTTTGCACGTACTAAGCATTTGAAAGTGTCCTTTTATTCCTTGGTGCCAAGAAAGCATTTAATGTATGTGAAAACTGGTACTTAGCATATCTTTTAGCTTCAGCTTTTGTCTAGCAAGCTCACAAGCTATTACAAAATTGTCAGAGGGCAAATCTCTCAATCTCAATGTTTACACAGTCCCCTACTTTCCTATCTCATTCCCCAAAACTCTTATCTGGTCACTTGACTATAGCTGTGTCTGCTGGGACACGGATAAACATCAACTAGACTGAGAGCAGTATGAGCAGAAAGCTCTGTGCATGAGTTAAAGTGGTGTGCACCAGGCTGTGCCCTTGCAACAGTGCAAGAGTAGCAGAGCCCCTAGTCTGAACCTCTGACATTTTCTATTGAATTTACACACTGGCAAATTAGCCAGATCCTTCAGGAAGCCCATTTGAAACTGAAATGTTTGCTAAAACTTGTCTTTCACCTTATTTTCCTCAGCTTCCGCTATTTATAAGATAATTATTTGTAAACATCAGTCACTCCTGTTTCCTATTTTCAGGTCCTGCAAGTGGACCTGACCTGTAACTTCCCCCAGTTCAAATGAACAGTGTCACTGTCAGCTCAACAACCCTTCTGCTGCCAAAGCCCTTTGCTGCAGACCATCAAAAGACCCACCTTGCATCCTACTGAGTGTCACTTGACTCCTGAACACTCATCTTCCTGCGTGTGTGTGAGCAAGACTTGTGGTACAGATTCCCTCAACATGCTAAAGGCAATTTTGGACTATCCCACAATACTATGGAAGTGCCTGATAGAAGCAATAAGATCTTTGGCAGGCAGTGGAAAAGGGTTTGCTGGGTGAAACATTGTCATCTGAATGGAGGCCTGTGACTAGCAGTGTTCCCCAGGGCTCGGTGTTGGGTCCAGTCCTGTTTAATATCTTCATCGACGACCTTGATGAGGGAATAGCATCCACCCTCAGCAAGTACGCTGATGATACAAAGCTGGGAGGGGTGGCTGACACACAGGAGCACTGCGCTGCCATCCAGAGAGACCTGGACAGGCTGGAGAGCTGGGCAGGGAGAAACCAGATGAGATTTAATAAAAGCAAGTGTAAAGTCTTGCACCTGGGGAGGAATAACTGTCTGTATCAGTACAGGCTGGGGGATGACCTGCTGGAGAGGAGCTCTGTGGAGAAGGACCTGGGGGTCCTGGTGGCTGACAGGTTGGCTATGAGCCAGCAGTGTGCCCTGGTGGCTAAGAGGGCCAATGGGATCCTGGGATGCATCAGGAAGAGTGTGGCCAGCAGGTCGAAGGAGGTGATCCTCCCCCTCTACTCTGCCCTGGTCAGGCCCCACCTGGAGTATTGTGTCCAGTTCTGGGCTCCCTGGTATAAAAAGACAGGGATCTCCTGGAGAGAGTCCAGAGAAGGGCTACTAAGATGATTAAGGGCCTGGAACATCTCCCGTATGAGGACAGGCTGAGTGAGCTGGGGCTGTTCAGCCTGGAGAAAAGAAGACTGAGGGGGGACCTAATTAATGTTTATAAATATCTTAAGTATGGGATGCAGGGGGAATTGGCCAACCCCTTTTCAGTGGTCTGTGGAGACAGGACAAGGGGCAATGGCTGCAAATTGGAGCACAGGAAGTTCCACACCAACATGCGGAAGAACTTTTACACAGTGAGGGTGACAGAGCCCTGAGACAGGCTGCCCAGGGAGGTGGTGGAGTCTCCTTCTCTGGAGATACTCAAGACTCGTCTGGACGCCTATCTGTGTGACCTGTCCTAGGGAGCCTGCTTTGGCAGGGGAGTTGGACCCGATGATCTCTCAAGGTCCCTTCCAACCCCTACGATTCTGTGATTCTGTGATCTGAGTTACCAGGAAAGTCATACGAGGAGATGATAGTTACTGTCTGAAGCTGGAAATGAAAATGTGGAATTGACAATGTACAAAATGCCGGGTTGACTTCAAAATTTCAAGTTGCCTATACTGCCACAACAGCTTCTTTCAATATTTGGGAAGGCAGGAGGGCTGCTTTTGAGTCTTATGTGGACCAGTATCCAAAGAGGGATGCACCTAGCTTCTTCTCTAGTGACCTCTCCAGACTGAGTGGCTCTTAAACTCAAAAGGGGTTTTTTTCCCTGGGTAAAAAGAAACCTGAAATATAAAATAGTAAGCTGAAGCTACTGAGAAAGAGAAAAACGAGTTAAACAGACTGGTTACAGCTGTCCTGCCCCAGGGCTGTCCAGGCAAAACTTTGTGCAGTGCTCTCACTGGAAGAAGTGTGTTGATCACTAAAAGCCTTTCTGTCACTTCTGAATTCTCTTTGTTACTTCCCAAAATTGCACAGTTCAAGTGAGGGGTGAGATTTTGTGGTGCTAAAATTTCACCTATAAACATTCTTGAATGTACAGTTCTTAAATGTAAAAGACCAAAATGTTTCAGGTGAGACCATATCACAAAGGAGAATAATGCCAAAGACCAGAGCTTGATCACCATCTCTGACACACTACAGAGGAGCCAAGACCTTCAGTCATGTGAAAATGGAGTGATTTAGGGCCATAAATGCAATGTTGCTTAGCAAGATCACTGTCAGATCTTGCTCATCTATCCTGCTCAAGCTGAATTGCAACCCGTGTTTCAGAGTCTACCGTTTTTCTCATTTTATTCTTCTCCACATCACTGTGGCACATTCCAGATCAAAGACATTCGTACAAGCACTAGGTACTCTAGGTATGACTCTAAACTCAGCAGAGAAGAAATGGGTTTTAAAAGGTAATGTTCAAGGGCTTCTGAGAAAGAGGTGTTAAGCAGCTCCTCAATCTGGTGTTCCAGGCTATTTCTGGTGATGAGGCAATGCCAGCTGGCATACAAGCTAAGCCACTTCACTCAGATGAGGAAAACTTAGCAAAACAATGATGAACCTATGAGAGGCTGCAAAGAAACAAAAAGGCAGAAAAAAAATGCTGTAGTAGAATAGAGACTTGCTCCACTGTTTCATCTTCAAGAAGCCCTCCCCCACACCCCTCCCAGATTAGTCCTGACTCCAAAAATTAATTGCAGAAGGTTTCTCAGATCACTGAGTATGGCGGTGTGGAAACCTTCTGTGAGAAAACTGCACTGAGGCAAAAAAGGGGCAGAAATTCAAACTGGCTCAGGGACACCACCACAAAGCTCAGCCCAGCTGTCTTCATACTCAGGTCCCTTAAGGATGGACTGTCTTTTAAAAATGCCTGATGTTGAGTGGGTGCAGAATACTCATTTCATGTCACAAGCTCTGCGAGTTCTACAGGAAGAAAAAAGCTGTTGACATAGATTGACATTATTTCTTCCATGGAGTCCTTTGAGTTCAGTGGGCCAGTCTCAGTTGTTGACAATAGGAAGCTCAACTTCTGCCTAGAGTTCACACTGCCTGGGGAGAAGTCTGGTTAGGGTTCTGCACCACCCCTGCTTTCTGGGACAGAAGTGAGCTGGCAGATAACTAAGCCTGTCTGGTATTGGAAAGACTGTAGTAACCTGCAGACTGAGGTCTGCATGAAAATTGTATTTCATGGAGGGAATAATTCCTTTCAAGTTGGAAGTGTCTTATGACTGGAAGAATTTGGGAAGGCTGGACTGGTAACAACCTTTGATGTTCCAAACATTGTTTGACTTTTGAATTCTCTGCTTTGCATACCCTGCTGCATATTAGTGAACCACCGCTTATATCAGGTGAGTGCTTAATTGCATTAAAATGGCTAAAGGTCTGACTAAACATACTTACAAATCAAATCAGGCTGTCTTAGGTTTTTGCCTCTTAACAAGGAAACTCAAGGCTTTAGGCACTACTTTTGAAGGAGCTGTCTGTTTCCAGTGCAAAAACAGAGCTACAGCACTGGGATGAAACCCACCAAACCCATTAATCATTTCTGAGAGCTATGTGCATTTGGTGTAACAAGGATTTTAAATTCCAAGTCATCCAGAGCAATGCATCTGTGCTCTCAAGACAGTGGCTTGCATGCCACAGTGGATCTGAGTTGTCTGTAATTAACCTGATAATTTTGGCTCCTGGGGCAAGCAGAGAATCCAATTACATGTTGCAGGTATGTGGCCTCATCCAAATGTGATTAACTGGCTTTGCTAAGGCATCCACTAGGGAGCTAATTTAAACCAGTGGTCATTAATAATATTATTTCACTGTGACAATATTAGTGACAATTCTAAGATGGGAAGAGGGAAAAGTGCCTTTGAATGACTAATGTGCCTGCACAGCATCTCTTAAGGTGATAACAAGCAGCTAGGAAAAACTTGAAAGGTGGTTACTTGCCAAAACTTACCTGATAAATCAGTGTGAGGTCTCTGCCATGTCAGAGAGGTCTGGTACAGCAGCAAGGGTCATGTTTTTGCTGCTGTATCAGACAGGCCATCATAAACAGAAGTTTTCAAGAGCTTTATACAAGTGAAGGCACACTATGAATAGGTGAGTGCAGCTGATAAGTGCATGGGTGTACCATGAAGCAAAGATCTACAACGCAAGTGAATTTTCACAGGAGTCCAGGGCCTGAGTGAAACTTTTCAGGGGCAAACAAAAGGAAAACAGCATCAGAACTTTGAATTGTTGGCTGGAAATTTAATTTTGTAAGTCATCTAGTGAGGAAGCTTGTCATGGGGTCAAATGAGGTGTCTCCATTTTCAAGCATTTGGGATTCTGCATAATAAACTTGGAGTTGGGGGTTTGGGAGAGAGAGATTTTGAGTTGAGCTGAACTCAGAAATCACACGGACTTTCTGCAGGGTTCCTTGCATCAGTAACAAACCCTCGTTAGGAAACACCACAGCTTTCCTATTGGGTAGGAACTGATATAGAAAAAATGGTCCCTTTCAGTTGCTGGAGTACAGACTGTGCTATTGTACCCCAGTGAGCAGATGTGGAATACAGACTGAAAATACTGTAATAATTATAGCAGACTAGCAATGAGAGAAACTTATCTCCAGTACATTTAGCTAGCACCACTGTTTTTTTTCCCCAATTCTGTCTGTTGTCCCTTCATTCCTCATTAAATACAGTATCTTGTCATGTCTTTTCACTATGCAGTCCCTGGTTTGATCAGAAAACTGCTATCCCTGAGGAACTTTAGGGTCACTTGTAAAGACAAAGGAGAAAACACCTGCCATCCTTCTAAAATGTCTTCTACAGCCACAGTTGTAGGTGTGTGGCTATTCTAGAATTCAATCCTTCTGCAGGAATGCACAAAATATATAGAAATCACAGAACAAGGAGGTGATTTCAAAAACATAGGTAAAGGAACGTGAAAATGTTGTCTATCTAAGACTGTCTGCTCTCTGGACAAACTTTCATGACAGAAGGAAGCCATCAGTCATAAACCAGACTGAGCGGCAAAGGAAAATGTTACTGTGGCAAAACACCTAGTAGATGTGAAGTGTGGGGAAATACAGTAGCAGCCTCATAATTGTGTATTAAAAAAATGCTCTATCTGTAAGTGGGCAGCATGGTGGTAATGCTCTTACTGAGTACTACTGGCAACCAGTCACCAGCGGAGTTCCCCAAGGCTCAATTTTAGGCTCAGTTCTTTAACATTTTCATAAATGAACTTGACTCAGGACTAGAGTGTATCTTAAGTAAATTTGCAGGTGACACTAAACTGAGAGCTGCTGTTGACTCTGTTGAGGATGGAGAAGCCTTACAGAGAGACCTGGACAGATCAGAGAGCTGGGCAATCACCAACCACATGAAGTTTAACAGGGCAAGTGCCAGATTCTGCACTGGGAAAGGGGCAACCCTGGCTGCACTTACAGACTGTGGGGTCAGACACTGGAGGCCAGCCAGGCTGAGAGGGATTTGGGGGTCTTGGTCGACAGCAAGTAAAATATGAGCCAGCAGTATGCCCAGGCAGCCAAGTGGGCCAACAGCATCCTGGGGTGCATCAGGCACAGCATTGCCAGCTGGTCCAGGGAGGGGATTTTCCTGCTCTGCACTGTGCTGGTGTGGCCTCACCTTGAGTACTGTGTGCAGTTTTGGGCACCACAGTCCAAGAGGGACATAAAAATATTGGGGAGTGTCCAGAGGAGGGCAAAGGAGATGATGAAAAGTCTAAAAGGGAAGGGAGACTTATGAGGAGAGGCTGAAGTCCCTTGGTTTGTTCAGCCTGGAGAAAAGGACCCCCTTTTTGGGGTCTATGACTTCCTGATGAGGGGGAGCAAAGGGGCAGGTGCTGATCTCCTCTCTTTGGTGACCAGTGATAGAACCTGAGGGAACAGCATGAAGCTGCGACAGGGAAGGTTTAGGCTGGATATCAGGAAGAGGTTCTTTACTGAAAAGGTGGTTGGGCACTGGAGCAGGCTCCCCAGGGAAGTGGTCACAGTGCTGAGCTTGATTGAGATCAAGAAGCATCTGGACAGTGCACTCTTTTCTGCAGGGGGACCATCAAACCTGGGAATGTCTTGCCTTCCCATCTAATTTCAGTGAGCCTCATCTGTTATTTTTGAAGCAAAGATCTGTGAACAACAGTGATATACTTTGGGGGAAGTGAAGGCATTGACTACTCCCCTGAAACACATAGTTTCAGGGTGAGGAGTTCTGGGTTCATTTCCATGTGCATGTGGTACTCACCTCACCTTCTGTTAACAAGCACAATACATATTACCTCCAAACCTATTTATAATTACATGAAGATGCTGGTAGAGAATGTTTTTTCTATGTTTTCTTCCCTCCAGAGCATGACTGCCCAGTTTCTCTGAACACTGCCTCATCCACATCTGTGATAACTCTGACACTGGTTCTTGGCACGGTGAATGGGGTGCAGAGACAATCATTGGACAGGTTTGTTCTGCCAGCCAACCTTCATTTATAAACTAGACCATATTCTAAACCAGACTCAATTCTAATTTAGTTGTGTCATATTGGAAGTTGTAGAGAGGTGGGTGATGGTCTCTTCAGCCAGGTGACAGGAGATAGGACAAGGGGAAATAGCACAAAGCTGCACCAGGGCAGGGTCAGATTAGATGTTAGGAAAAAAGTTTCATTGAAAGAGTTGTCATGGCCTGGAACAGGCTGCCCAGGGAGGTGGTTGAGTCACCAGTCCTGGATGTGTTTAAAAAAAGGGTAGATGAAGTACTTAGGGATATGGTTTAGCATAGTAAGGGAATGGTTGGACTTGATGATCTTAAAGGTCTTTTCCAACCTTGTCATTCTGTGATTCTGTGATACTCAAGATGGTGCATAATCAACATGTACCAGGCTTGGGGAGAGGCTGAAAAGCAGAAGACAAGACTTGCCTTCCTGGCATTAATCTTTTCTGTGAACTGTTACTACAAAGGAGTCCTGTGCATAGCAAGTCTGGATGACCAAGACTAGAGTACAGCCTCATGGCCATGCAGTCTCATCATGATAGCTTTATGTTGCTGAGTACCACAAGAGCCATAAGACAAGGGGGAGTGGTTATATAGGGGTTATATAGTGGTTATATAGTGGTTATATAGTGATAGGGGAATATTCTGGATCCTGTAAATCTACAAGTAAGGGATTTGCTTGTGTTTGGGTTAAATGTTCAGGATGATCATCCAGTGCTACCTGTACAGACCTCACCACTTTCTCCCAGAACTCCTGTGCCTACACAGGTCTGCAGGTGGTGTGGTCATACACCTGCCAGGAAAGCTCCTCATCAAGGTAAACCTGGCTTGAACAATGTGGCTTGGAGTTAAAATTTCTTGTGCACAAGCAGGCCTGGAACATCTCCCCTATGAGGAAAGGCTGAGTGAGCTGGGACTGTTCAGCCTGGAGAAAAGAAGACTGAGGGGGGACCTAATTAATGTTTATAAATATCTTAAGTATGGGATGCAGGGGGAATTGGCCAGCCCCTTTTCAGTAGTCTGTGGAGACAGGACAAGGGGCAGTGGCTGTAAACTGGAGCACAGGAAGTTCCGCACCAACATGCGGAAGAACTTTTACACAGTGAGGGTGAGGGAGCCCTGAGACAGGCTGCCCAGGGAGGTGGTGGAGTCTCCTTCCCTGGAGATATTCAAGACCCGTCTGGACGCCTATCTGTGCAATATGAGCTAGGGAGCCTGCTTTGGCGGGGGGGTTGGACCCGATGATCTCTCGAGGTCCCTTTCAACCCCTACGATTCTGTGATTCTGTGATTCTGTGAATAAAATTCATGAAGCAGAACACCAACTACCTATCAAAAGTCACCCAGCAGAACTTAGCATGAGTCTTAAGATCATGACTTTATTAAAAATGCAAGGCACATGATATTAGCCTGCTGACTCAGTCTTACTTATTACTGCCTGATTATAATGTCCTGGCCTTACCTACATTTGCTCTGAAAACTTGGTATCAAGCTGTAAGGCTTAGCAGTGTCACAGCTTCACATAGTACCAGTTTGTGCTCAGGCTGGAGTCCTTCCCTGTCTTGAGGTCCAAAACGTATACTCTGTTCCCCTCAGTCAGAGTATACTCTGCTTCACTCTCACAGTGGAGTTTGCTACAACTGCCTTTTTGCAGGTTCCAGAGGGAAGTACTGGAAGGAATCTGTAGCGAGGCAGAAAAATCTTGTAGGTCATGATGAGCTTTAAGTTGTCTTTTCAGTGTAGGAAGAAAGTAGTTATCAGAGATTATTCCCCTTCTCCAGATACTCATACTTGGAAATCTGCATTGCTATATACTTGCTTTGTATTTACCTCATGGCTCTTGAAATGCACCTGTGTTTGCAGTAATGATTGCTTGTGAGATTGAGTGTGAGAAAGAAATGGGAAGGACTAACTGGGTCACCTATCAACTGTTAGGCTGTCTAAGCCAAAATGCAAATTGCTAAAAATAATTACTGTGGAAGAAGTGAGAACATTCAGGCCTTGTTACACTACTGCAGAAGCTTTTCTCACCCTTTCAAATATGAAGCAAAGTCCTAGTGAAGTTTATGTGTGCTTTTCAGGGGACTTTCTCTAGCAGCTCAAGGCTACAACCTTGTCCATTGTTACTCAGAAAAGTATTGAGAACGATGTGCCCACTACTGTTGCATCTTATCTCTGTGCAGTAATAGGAATTTTTGTTTTATAGTTCTGTGATTACTACTGTCAGACAAGGTCACTCTCAAATCTTCAGCAAAATAATGTGTAGAAGTTTGTAATGGTGCAAGGAGTTCCCTTCTGAGCTTCAGTCCCACTGTGCTAAGCCACAAGTGAAACTGTAATCTCAAGGTCAAATTTCTGATGATGGCTGAGACAGACAAAATGCTGTTTCTTCAGCATGTTGGCTTGTGCCCAGTCTTCCCCAGTTCTACAACCTCACACAAAATATGTGCTTAATCTATACCGAGTATCAAGTCAAGACCACTCTGCTATAAGGCTGTGCATGGGCTCAATCTTGGGCTCATGCAGATGCCCAAGGAAGGAAAAAGCCCATAACTGCAATTCAGTCTATGTGCATAAAGGCAAAGTAAACAAGACTCAGTCTATTGCAAGGTTATTATAAAAGATCATTCTTTTTAGTAGTCCAGATGCATGTAAATGCTTCTGAGAAAAATAGCTTAGATTTTTCTCAGCAGCGGCTGAGACACAGGCAAGGTGCTTCCTGCTTGTATGCTGAACTTTTATTAGGTTGTATGTCGGTTTTGGTTAAAAGAGAAAGTCATTGAAACATAATTTTGAAATTCAGCTAAAAGATAAGAGTTGCTATATACCCAAACAGGCTTACAAACCATGACACCAAAACATGTATGTTAATGGATGCCTATAAGTCACTCTGCCAGAGGTCCTCTCTTCTAAAATCTTCCCCCCAGCACTTCTTGTGTTTTTTCTAAAGGAGGTTGGGACTGATATTCTGCAGGGGAGCATCATTATTGCTCATACCATTTGTACACCCCAGAGTCCCTCTCTGCTTGGCAGAGCTTCCCTGTTGTGGGAGCTCATGCTGTTCATGATCCACCCAGCCTCATCCCCCTTCCAGAGAGAGCTGGATAATGTCCTGCCCTGCTGCAACCACTGGGGCTTGGCTACTCGTTTTCCAGAATTGTTTGAAATAAACATGAGAAACATTTCTGGAAAATCCCATATGCTGATAAAAGTTTGGCATGAGCATGTGAATAGTCCTGCTAGATCAAAAGGATCTTTATACATTCAAAAGTGCATGCAAAAATCCCAGTTCACATGTGATAGTAACTGCAGAAGACTATGTCTTATGAGATATGATGAGGTGGGCAGTGTTTGTGTCAGCTTGTACTTCCATACAAGTGTCATAGCACTTCCCAGATTTCTGTTATAAAATCAAAATATTTTAGCAGTTCCAATATAGAACAAAATATGGAACAGTAAGCTACAAATCACAATACTTTCTCTTCATACTGACTGCACCATTATTAACAAACAGAAAAAAAATTCAGTCTTAGTAATATTACTAGTTTGAATGTAGAGATGATTGCGACTGCTCAGCATGGATTCAACAAGGGCAAGTCATACTTTACCAACTTGAAAACCTTCCACAATCAGATGCCTGACTTGGTAGACAAGGGGAGAAAATTTTTTACCTTAATTTCAGTAAGGTTTTTGACACTGTCTCCCATTACATCTTCATTGAGAAGTTGATGAATTATGGGCTGGATGAGCAATCATCCTCCAGTTTGATGTTGGTTAAAGACTGGCTGAATGATCAGGCCCAGAGGGTAATAACTAGCAGCACAAAGTCTAGTTTGAGGCCAGTAACTAGCAGTGCACCCCAGCAATCAATATTAGGCCCAGTTCTGGCCATTTTCATATGATCTGGATGTTGGGGGAAGAGTGTGCACTCAGCAGGTTTGCCTATGGTACAAAACTGGGACAAATGGCTGATGCACCATGCACCATGGTGCCATCCAGGAGGTTCTGGAAAGACTGGAGAAATGGGCTGACAGAAACCTCATAAAGTTCAACAAGGGGAAGTACAAAGTCCTGAGCCTACTGAGGAACAATGCCACGAACCAACATAAAGGCTGGAGACCACCTATCTGAAAAGCAGCTTGACAGGAAAGGACCTTGGTGCACACAAAGTTCACCATTAGCTAGAAATGTGCCCTTGAAGAAAGAAGGCTAATGGGGAGGTTGTGGAGTCTCCTTCCTTTGTGATATTCAAAAGCCATCTGGACAGGGACCTGGACCACCTGCTCTGGGTGGTCCTGCCTGAGCAGCAGGGTTGGACCAAATGACCTTGAGAGATCACTTTCAAGCTCAACTGTTCCGTGGTTCTATGAATATAGTTATATTTCGTGTTAGCATGTTAAAAAGCTTTTGGGAGCAGGCAGATAGGTCTATGTAGTTTGCTTGCATTTCACCAAGTGCAGACTCCTCTGAGTTAACTTAGGCTGTAAAGGATATATACCTGTACTTTTATTTTACAGTAGAATCTTTAGACAAAACGTAAAGCTGGGACATGTTTCCTATCAGCTGTTGATTACCAAACATGCTGCTGATAAAAAAATCCTTCTTAGTATGTACCATAGACATGTAAACATAATTCCCTTTATGCTTTGGTGAGATGGCTGTATGATGCTTTATTCTCATTAATCTTTGGTTTTAGACAATTGAATGCATAGTGACTCAAGCCACACGTCCTCTTTGCTATTTTAAGTCCAAGAATAGATGTATTCATGCAACAATGAAACAGTGACTCATGCCTAAAGCAAGACATTTAGGCTGTAATTCTTAAGTTCTCTTTTACCACTCAAGGGGAGAGTAGTGTGGAGGGACAGAATCACAATGTGAAGGAAAATTGGACCTTTATCTGCCAAAGCTGGGGAAGTAAAATGTATTCTTTATTCCTCCTCCCCCCATCCCCAGCAGTTCATATAATATATGAATAAAGATGTCCTTTGCACAAGTTTAAAGAAGTTTCCAAGGCAACCTTATTGTCCAAGAGGACACATTCTTCCGTCATGCCATGGCAAACCAAAGCTGTGTTTTGGAGGACTGTTTGAAAACTGAGCGGCTGGGCAAAAGATGTGATTCTCACTCAGCTTCCCTCCACAGTAATTAACCTGGAGCAACCTCAGAAGACACCCCAAGCAGGCATCCCCCTTATTATGTAAGCATCATGCACTTAGAGAAAGCTTGGCTCCAGGGAAATTCATTCAGAGCAGAGCAGCTTAGAGGAGAAGACATGAGCACAGAGATCTGTGGCAAGTGTAAAACATTTGCTTTTTGCCTGTATTCAGCAGGCAGCTGCAGTTTCCTTGTGGCACAAAAAACTGCTCTATTTATACCCTCCAATAATGCTAGCAAATTCCAGAGTTTGCTGGAGCATTCTAGCAATATGAAAACAAAGTTGTTTTTTCAGTGGCAGAAGGAAGATGTGAAAATGGGAGCTTTCTCTGACTCATCACAATCAGAGGGGTTATTACAAAACAAAATTCTTCTTCCAAACTACTATTTCCGCACAAACAACTCATTTGCAATTGTGAAGATGAGTGCCTTAACAGAAATAGACCCTTCTATTATTAAAATGTTGCCTTCTTCCTTTACTGTAGATTTCATTTTAACAAAATGGATATGAAAAAATCTTCTACCTCTTTTTACTTTAAAACAACTACTATTAAATTAGGTTTTCAAAGATACCTTCTGTTTTACATTAGTAACAAACAGCTCTAATCAAGGACCTGTTCTGCTGTCTTCATGTCTTTTGTTTGAGATGGGAAACACTTTGGATCATTCCTGCTATGATATCTTACACCAAATTTGCATACTCTTAACAATTCCAAGGAATGGCCATTTCCTGCTGTAAGAGATGCTGTGGACTGGGCCAGCAGTCAGGGTTTAGAGCTGCTCTGTAAGGCCAGTCACCCCTATTCCACGTTCTTAACTCTACCCTTCACCTGTGAAGCCCACCTTTGCCCTTCTTTGTGCATAGATGCAGTCCCTGATGTAGGTCTTTAAATGTGTGGGAGGAATGACCACTGAGGCAATAATGCTTCTTTGTAGGCAGGGATGTCCTTTTTTTTTTTTTTTTTTGATTTTAGGAAAGTGTTCAAAGAACTGTCTGCTTTCAGCAATGGCGTGTGGGTATAGTCTGGGGCTGTGCTGCAGATCTCCCTCTCTGAACTGCTATGGATTTTTTTGCTCCTAGAGGGAAACTCTGCTGTTATCAGGGAAGACAAGAGTCTCCACTGCAGGCAGGCAGCAGGGCTCTGCAGAAAGAGGTATAATCTGAAGGTTAATTGCACTCCTTGCACACAGCTTTTTGTTTTGCCCTATGAATGAGAGATGCCAAGTATTTTGAGTTACCAGGACATTTTGAGTCTGTTTTTTGCAATAAGGGAATCTTTTGGTTAGAAGCTTACAGAAAAGAGAGGAATTCTTCAGCAGCAGCCTATGAACAAGACTTCAGTGAGTTTAAATATATGGGAAGAGTCTGAGTTATTCCATTACTGAGCTAAGTGGAGGCAAAAACTTGGCACAAGGTGAAAAGACCCATTTTAAAGATTAGGTTTCAAATCCTGGGTTTATTTCAAATCTCGGGCTTATTTGTAAACTGGCTTGCAGCTAATTTTCTAGGTAAAGCAATAGCAATACAATTTAGGCGAGAATATAATTTCCCCAGCCATAACAGTTCATTTGCACTTCAAAGCAATGATCCAGGCTGAGTTCAGCCTTAACTATTATGTCCTAACTAACTTCTTCATGATGCAAAGTATGTCTGAGTGCACCATATGGTTTGCCATGTTGAAGGGTAGCTTTTGTTCTTGTGGCTTGATCTGTCTTCTAATTAGTTCTATCTGTCAAGCACTTCCCCTTTCCATTCCATACCTATGTATTTTCCTCAAGTAATTTAAATGGAAGGCCCTCAAAACCACTTTAAATCTAGATAGATTATATCCAGTCTACTTAAAACATTTTTATGATGTGCCACAAGTTTCTTCGTGAAATGGTGCTGGCTCTTGTTTCAGGCCGTTTTGCAATAAATTGTATGATTTCATCGTGAATGGTTGCGTAACAGATGAGCTTCAACAGCCTGAAGGCAGGTAGCTCACTGTGGTGGTTTAGCCCTGGTCAGAGGCCAGATGCCCACCAAAATCAGTCTATTGCTCCCCTTCTTAGTTGGACAGGGGAGAAAATCTGTATCAAGAGGCTTAGGAGTCAAGATAAGGACAAAGAGAGATAATTTTATCAGAAATGATACAGGCAAAACAGACTCAACACAGAGCGAAGAAAGAAACTACTCTAATTTATTACACTGCACTAGAAAGGACAGTGAAAACCGGAGTTGGGAGCGCAACCAAATCTTAAAACAAATGCAAGCAGATCTTAAAACACGTTCCCCCCCCACTCCCTTCTTAGCAGACTTTAGTCAGAATTTTCTCCCTTCTTCCCTCCCTGCTCTCAGTACTGTGGGGGGCAGGGACTAGGAAAAAATAATGGGGTTCCCGGTTACTTCTTCATGAGCTGTTTTCCAGATCTTAAAACACCTCTTCCTCCCCCCACTACTCCCTTCTTAGCAGACTTCACTCTAGTCACGATTTCACTCCCTTCCTCCCCCCGATCACAGCACAGGGGGGCAGGGACTGGGAGATGGGGACTTTGGTCAGTTCCTTGCAAGTTGGTTTCCTTCTTGGCCAGGGTGGGGGAGGCATTTATTCCACACACCCTCCCCCTGCTGCACCGTGAGGTCCCACCCATGGAAGACAGTCCTCCATGAACTTTCTCCAACGTGAGTCTCTTCCCCCAGGGCTTTATCTCTTCGTCAGCTGCTCCGCCTGGATCACTGCAATGGCGGACAGCCATAAATCACAATGTCTCTCAGTCCCAGTCCTCCGTGGGGTCACCAGCCTCCCCCCAGCAAACCTGTTCCAGTGCAAAACTCTCTCTTGATCATCTCTGTGTCTCTGATTCTCTTCATGGGCTGCAAGTGGTGGCAGGGGCTTATCCCAACGTAGGGTCACAGTGTCTTCTCTGTCTCCACCTGCTCCATCCAGCGTGGAGTCCCTCCACGGGCTACAGGTGGGGTCTCGGCATTATCTATGGGGTTGGTTTCTCCACGGGCTGCAGGAGCATCTTTCTCTCTGGCACCTGGGGAGCCTTCTCCCCTGTCCTCCCCGGCCTTGGTGTCTGCACAACTCGTTACATCTTCTCACTCCCTTCTCAGGTGGCAAAATGCAGCTGCTTCCGGGTTGTTTTCTCCTATATGTGATTCTCAGAGGCGCTATGGCTGTCTCTGATTGGGTTGGCCCTGGTCAACAGTGACTGTGTCCTTGAATTGTTTACACTTTGGAGCTGCGGAGAATTCCAGCAGCTCCTCACAGCAGCCATTTTCTGCACTCTTGTTCTTTTCCAGCACCCAACCACGCAAACCTGTGACACTCACCCTTTTTCATCAGAAAGGAAAAAAGGATGGTTTTCTGAGAGCATGGAAATATTTCCATTAATGTTTTCCTGGTTAACTAATATATGTAAACAATTGTCATCCTGACCTCTGTGCCTGGAAAGATCATGGAACAGATCCTCCTAGAAGCTATGCTAAGGCACATGGAAGACAGGGATATGATTTGAGACAGCCAGCATGGCTTCACCAGGGGCAGGTCCTGCCTGACCAACGTGGTGGCTTTCTATGATGGAGTGACTGCATTGGTGGACAAAGGAAACACGGTGGGTGTGATCTATCTGGACTTCTGTAAAGCCTTTGACACAGTCCCCCATACCATCCTTCTCTCTAAATTGGAGAGATATGGATGTGATGAGTGGACTGTTTGGTGGATAGGGAATTGGCTTGATGGTTGCATCCAGAGAGTACTTATCAATGGCTCGATGTCCAGATGGAAGACAGTGACAAGTTGTGTACCTCAGGAGTCTGTACTGGGACCGGTATTATTTAATATCTTTATCAGTGACATTGATGATGAGGTTGAGTGCACCCTCAGCAAGTCTGAGGATGACACCAAGCTGAGTGGTGCAGTTGACACATCGGAAGGATGGGATGTCATCCAGAGAGACCTGGAGTAACTGGGGAAGTGGGCCCATGTGAACCTCATAAGGTTCAACAACAAGTGCAAAGTTCTGCACCTGGGTCATGGCAATCCTTGTCATCAATACAGACTGGAAGATGATGTGACAGAGAGCAGCCCTGCAGAGAAAGATTTAGGGGTGCTGGTGGATGAGAGTGGTCAGCAGGTCGAGGGAGGTGATTCTGCCCCTCTACCCCACTCTTGTAAGACCCCACCTGGAGTACTGTGTCCAGTTCTGCAGTCCCCAACACAGAAGGACATGGAACTGTTGGAACGTGTCCAGAGGAGGGCCACAAAGATGATTAGAGGGCTGGAGCACCTCTCCTATGAAGACAGGTTGAGAGAGTAGGGCTTGTTCAGTCTAGAGAAGAGAAGGCTCTTGTGGCCTTCCAGTACCTGAAGGGGGCCTACAAGAAAGCTGGGGAGAGACTTTTTAGAAGGGCATGTGGTGATAGGACAAGGGGGAATTGGAGCAGCCTGTTTTAGTGAGAAGTGTCCCTTTCCATGACAAGGGGGGTTGGAACTTGAATGATCTTTAAAGACCCTTCCAACCCTAACCATTCTATGATTCAAAGGTTGCATTAATTTTATGCATTCGAGGAGTTTCCAGGAGCAGGAAAAATTAAGAGTTAATCTGAAATAATTTGTTCTGAGATTGTCTTGCAAAAATGGACTGTTAAAAAAAAAATAATAATTTAGAAACCATCCTGACCTATGTTCCTGGCATCTGATGTGTTTAGACCTACAGAAATGAGTGAAGAGGCAAAGCTGAAATAGAAGTGTAAGTTATGGCTAGGTCACTATCAAAGTTAAAATAATTGAGGCCTTTTGTGTAAAAAGTGTTACCTGGAAAGTCTTATGCACCCCTGGCCTTTGGAGATGAATATGTTATGGCTATGAAAACAGATAACACCTCTCTTGGAGTCTCTCTTACTTTTCTAAGAGATTAATATGTATAGACACAAGCTATGTAACTTCTTGTCATTGGTCATCATGTTGGACAAATGGCTAAAAGGGTTCAAGAATGAATAGGCTGAATTAGTGGAGCTGTTAGACCTAAACCAAAGAGGAACAGATTTTGGGGTAGGGTTAGTCTTCACTCACAAACCACTGATAGCTGGAATTTGAGAATTGATACTGAGGAGAATATCAGCCTATGGTAGTTTTTAATTTTGTTCAAAACATCTGCTGCAGAATGATGGAAAGAAGATACTAGATGGATCATTGTCTGACTAGTAAATCAAATGTTGTGTTTTAACCGCAGTTGGTAAATAAGTACCCCATAGCCTCTTGTTCACTCCTCCTTAGCGTGTTGAGGGGAAGAATTGGAAGAATGAATGTGAGAAAACTTGTGAGTTGAGATAAAGATGGTTTAGTAAGTAAAGAAAACATTTTGTACAAAAGCAAGCAAAAGAAGGAATTAATTCATCACTTCCCATTGGCAGGTAGCTATTTAGCCATCTACAGCTGGGCTCCAACATGTGTAATGGTCACTTGGGAAGACTTCAAACATTCCCCCCTTCCTTGTTCTTCCCCCTCCATTCTATGCTGTATAATTGAAGTTGTATAGTCTAGAACACCCCTTTGGTCACTTGGAGTCATCTCTCCTGGTCGTGTCGACTCCCAATTCCTTGTGCACCCCATATACCCTCTAATGAAGTGGTGTGAGAAGCAGAAAAGGCCTTGGCTCTGTGTAAACACTGCTCAGCAGTAACTAAAACATCTCTGTGTTATCAATGCTGTTTCCAGCACAAGTCCAAAACACAGCCTCATACTAGCTACTATAAGGAAACGTAACTATCCCAGCCAAAATCAGCACAATTATGGTATTTGATACAACCGATAATGAATTATTTGCATGGGAACAGTGGGAAAGATCTCCTTTACTGCTTTTAAGCACTTGAAGAATAGGCCCAAGCCTACAAAAAATATCATTGTTCACTTTAAATCTTCCTAAAAAGGATCTGTCTGAACTGAGACTCTACATGTGTGCATGCAAGGCAGGCTGTTTGGAAGACTGCTGCTTTGGGAGATGGACAGAAGAAATGCAGCTTTGGTCCCATAAGATACTGCTTCAAACTTGGGAACTTAATTGCACTGAAGAACTCATACTCATTTTCTGTTCAGCACCAGATGTCAGCAGAGCTTTAGGTAGCTGGCTCATAGTCAAGATTTTCAGAATATATTTAGCTGTTGTACTCCACACCAAGTGTACACTTGCATGATAACCACTTGCTGAAGTACTAAGGGGGAAGAATTGCTGTTCTCTGTCCTTTCACAAATGTCCTCTGCCCCATGTCTGAGCAGCTCAGTATTTAGTGGAAGTGCATACTTCCATTTTCCTGCTCTGCTTCCACAAGGCACTGCTCAGGCATAACTGTTAATTGCTCCCTTCTGCAAGTGCGACTCTGAAGCTCGCTATCTCACCAGACAGTCAATACCAGCTGCCCTGGCCTGGGCCTGCTCTGTAGTTCTGGCAGAAGAAGAGTGGATTTTACAGATTTTCTTTTCCTCCCTGCATGCTCTAATTCTCAAGATCTGTGAGAAAATGTGTCAAATTTCAGAGACTCATATCTACAATTTGCTTAAAAGCAAATAATAGAAGAAATCTTGAAGCCGTGGTCCCTAAGCATTCCCAGTTGGTGCATTAGTGTCAGTGAAAAATACAGAAAGTTTTCACTTTCTTCATGTCCAATAGAATCAATAGAATAATGGAATAGTTTGGTTTGGAAGGCACCTGTAAAGCTCACATGGTCCAAGAACCCCTGCAACTGGCAGGGAAATCTTCAACTAGATCAGGTAGCTCAGAGCCCTGTCCAACCTGACCTTAGATGGGATGGGGTATTTACTATCTCTCTGGGCAAACTGTTTCCCGGTACCCTCATTGTCCTTCTTACATCTAGTCTAAATTTAAAACAATTACATTGCTCTATTGCAACAGGCCCTGCTAAAGAGTCTGTCCTGATCTTTCTTATATGCCTCCTTTACCACTGGAAGACAGCAATAAGGTCTCACTGAAGGCTTCTCTTCGCTAGGCTGAACAGACCCAACTCTCCTGGATTTTCATTACACAAGAATCCTTCTGATAATTTCTGTTGCCCTATGGGCTCCACATGAGGCTCCTCATTCTGTAAAGCTAGCTGTGTTTCTGTTCCTTACAGCTTTTATATATACATAAAGATTAAGTGCTGTGTCCTGCACTTGGGTCACAACAACCCCATGCAACACTACAGGCTTGGGGATGAGTGGTTGGAAAGCTGCCTGGCAGAAAAAGAGCTGGGGGTTTTGATCAACAACCAGCTGAATATGAGCCAGCAGTGTGTCCAGGTGGCCAGGAAGGTGCACAGCATCCTGTCTTTTACCAGATACAATGTGGCCAGCAGGACTAGGAAAGTGATAGGTGCCCCTGCACTTGGCACTGGTGAGGCCACACCTCAAGTCCAGTGTTCTCTTTTTGGACCCTCGCTGCAAGGAACACACTGTATGCTGAAGCACATCCAAGGAAGGGTCTACACCACTAGCCTTACAAGGAGTAACTGAAGGATCTGGGGTTGTTTAGTCTGGAGAAAGGGAGGCTGAGGGAAGACTTAATCATTCTCTATGACTACCTGAAAGGAGGTTGTAGCCAGGTGAGTGTTGATATCTTCTTCCAAGTAACAACTGATAACACAGTTAGGGAAGTACTTCAGTTGTTCCCATCATTAAAGGCAAAACAAACCACTGCACAGGAAATAAGCTGAAGTATACTTAAACACAGCATGGTGATATATGATTATCATTAGAGATTTTTATCTAAATACTGCATTTCACTGTGTATAACTTTCTTCCTATGTTTTCCATGTGAAATAAGGGATTTCCAGATGAAATAAATGTAGTTATACTTAGTACTTTATCAATTAGGTTTTCTAAATCAAGAAGGACACAACTTCTGCAGGCTAGTTCCATGGCATCTGTAGTTAATTTATTTCTGAATGTCAACTTGGCATGGTAAGGATGCTTTGAAAGCTGACTTTCCCTTTAAAAGCTCTGTACATCTCATTGGAGTGCTACAGAAATCAGGTGGCTTGTTCCACTGAGGGTGCTTGTTTTTTGCCTTCAGGGATGTCTTGTGGCCGGATTTAGCTACTGCTAAAGAGAAGTTTTTGAGCCTGGGTGACACTTGCAGGCTGGTCCTGCTGAACAGATACAATTTGTCTGCTGTGATGTCAAGTGTGTCAACACTGGGACAGCTCTGTCAAAGTTTCTTTGAAAGAAGCATAAGACATTTCTAACCAGGAAGGAACCTAGGGGAAGTTTTACTCCACCAGAAGTGAGAGGAAGAAGTCCTTTATAACCTGGCTAAAGATGAGTCTCATCAGCTGGAAGAGTAGGCATGGCTGCAGCATACCTTTTCACACAAGAAAAAAAAGACTGAATAAAATGCAGTTTCTCTCCAAGAGCCCACCAACAAAAAGCATGCTGAGATTCACTGAACCAATACTTATCCTTGGTCGGATTTTCTGGTGTAATGGGTTCATCACAGCCAGAAGCTAAGTTTCTTCCCAGTCAATTACTCACTCCAACCTCTCTAGTGGGATGGGAGAGAGGTTTGGGAGGGAAAACGTGAAAAAAGAAAAAAAAAAGTAAATAGGGGTCAGTAATAAGTAAAATAGGAAAAATAGGAAAAAAGCAAGTGATGCAAAGGCAGTGACTCATCACTTCCCACCACAGACTGATGCCCAGCCCATCTTCAAGTAATGGTGACTTAGGACGAAACTCCTCTGCACCAGTTATATTGCTGAGCATGAAGTCACATGTTACTGAATGTCAGTATATAATATGGTCAGTTTAGGTCAGCTGTCCTGGTTCTCTCTCCCCAACCTCTTGTTCATGCCTAGAGTTACTCCCTGGGGGAGGGCAGAGTGAGAAACAGAGACAATGAGCAAGCACTATGCAGCAATAGCTAAAACATTGCTCTCTTTGCTCTTAACTTTATTTTCATCACGAATCTAAAACGCAGCACAATTTGGGCTGCTGTGAAGAAACTGAATGCCACCCCAGCTGGGGTTGTACATGGAGGAAACAAACTACCCCCTGCTGCTAGTTCAGACCATGCAGGCTTGCTATGCTTAAGCTGATGGGGATTGCATAGCTGATGGTTAGACCTGCAGTGTGATAGAGCTCTAAGTTTAGTGTGTAGTACAGGCTGACCCATGTTCAGAAAAAAAATCAAACTTGTTTGCAGGCATGCTGCCAAGGGAGTTATATAGTCTTGCAGAGTTCTCCTTCCACTAGCTACTGTGAAAGAACAGTTTAAAAGCATGGAAATGCATGCTTCCCCACCTACTGAGTTCACCTTTCTCTAGAATTTGTCACTTCTTCACACATATTTTTGATTTGGGAAAAAAAGAAAAAACGAAAAAGGAAATAGAGCCTAGCAGTATTCACCTGCTCATCCCATGTCCTGTCTTTGCCTCTTTTCTTGCTTCGTTGGTAGCATGATCTGTCTTGCTGCAGGAGTGTCTGGCTTCAAACAATTCATTCAGTTCATGATGTTTTCCACTGTCCTCCTCTGTGACCACCATGGGAACACAGGAGAGGATACAATGAAGGCAGTGCTACACCACAGGTCTGAGCTGGGTTGGGTTAGCCCATCCAGGATGTCTCAAGGACCAAGGGAGAGTTCTATGTGTAGGAAGGTACTCCATGGCAGCTTCCCATTCTGTCCCTTCCAGGCTTAGCAAAGAAGTTAATGCATTTAACTCTGTACCTTTTTGACTTCAGTAGGACCTTAAGTTCACCATCAGATACCATGCTAGTCTGGGACCTGCTAGAGAAGCACAGCATTTCAGCTGATTTCCTGTTCATGTGGACTTCCATTTAGCAGGCACTTAAGTTTTGCCAGTTCCTAGCCCTTTAGTTAGTTAATATATTAAAAAAAGTATATAAATGTATGTATAATTTCATGATATAGTACAAAGGCAGTCAAGTTTTATTCATAGAATAGTTTGGGTTGGAAGAGACCTTGAAGATCATTTAGTTACAACCCTCCTGCCATGGGCAGGGACACCCTTCACGAGACCAGGTTGCCCAAAGCCCCATCCAACCTGGCCTTGAACACTGCCAGGGAGGGGGCAGCCACAGCTTCTCTGGGCAGCCTGTGCCAGTGACTCTTAGTAAAGAATTTCTTCCTAATCATGATTATGTACCACTTTTGTATACTTGTAGGCTGATCAGCCTACATTACTTTTTTTTATCCTTAAACATCCATTCTTGTCCTGTTTGAGAAAGACACAAGAGGAACACATGCAAATCAGAATCCCTTGTACTTGTATGGTTAAAAGTGTTTTTCATATTATGCAGATGATTCATGTAGCAGGGTGATAAAGAAGCTGTGGTTATTATTATTATTATTTTACCCATCTTCCAACAGAAGACAAGCACAAAGATCAGAAACAGGACTTGGAATTTTGTACCTCTAGGGCTGTACTCAAAAAGAGGTCACTCAGTCTCGGTAAAAAAAAAGCATAGTGATGTTTCCCTTATGTTTCTGCTTGTATATGTCAAGCAATGGAACTAGTTGAGACTAAACATTTTTCAGTTAAGCCTCTAAGGAGACAGAAAGTTAGAAGGACGGAGTCACATGTTCTGTGAACAGAGGCAATTGATACAGAAACAGGACCTGATGTGCATCACAGTCACAGATGCCACAATCTTCAACTAATATATAATGTTTTTCAATAATATGATACACTTTTCTCAAGAAATGTGTGAGAGTCAGACCTCTGTGTAGAACCATGTGAAGTCAATCCCAGTGAAGTCCTTAGGGGCGTGATACATCTTTGTTGATGCAGGCACGAATCCTGTTGTATGAAGCAGTTTCAGCCCCATAATAAAACAATGTTGTTTCACATTCAGAGTATGTACCTGATTCTCATTTACACAAGAATGTTTCTACATCTTGCCTGAATTGAGGGATTTTAATGTTGCACAGATACTTGCACTTTTACTTAAACTTAGACTCTCTATGCATGAAAAAGAGAGTGATATTACAACACAATGGCTAACTGTAGGGGTGTATGTCTCTTCTTAAAGGCAGTCAGAGGGAAACCTTCATATCGGCAAGCAATGAATCCAAATCCTGATGTATAGCAATCCATGTGGAGTTTAATTGCCCAGGAATTTTGAGGGAAAAAACCCTACACCACTAACAGGCTTTTAAAATATGTTGTATAAGCTGATCTAAACACAAATAAACAGGACATATTTTCTCCAAAGGTAAACAATTAAGTACCATATTTAGGTGAAATGATCCAGGTTTTGGTTCCTGTAACTGTTTTATTGCTGACATAAGAGCAAGAATGACAGGTTGCCTTTTCCAGTTGCTCCCTTGGTTTCCATGTATCCCAGGTCTGTTCACAGGAAATGTATCTGCTGTTCTAAAACTGGCAAAAAATGACTCTTTTTTTCTTAGAAGAAAGAGTCTCCTCTGCCTCTTCTCTTGCTGAGGCTGCCTAACGAGAAATCAAAGTAGTTGTCTTGGCAGCCTCCAAAGGCTGTTGCTTTGGCTTTGGTTTCTTTTTTTTGGGTCATACACCTTCTCTGAGTTAACTTCAGCACTAACAACATATACGACCAGCTCCTGAGTATGGGTGAAAGCTGTTAAGCATCCCTTTTCATCTTTATGTAGTAAAATAAACAAGGGGATCAGCTCTAGCTGAAGAGAGTTGCACAGGGAGAAGAAATCATCTACCATTGTCACAATATGAGAATGAGGTTCTTTTGCAGTCTCTTGCGTTCATGGTTTGATGAGGTGTATGCATTTATCTCTAGCAAAATTAGTGAGATTTAAAATATTTTATTTTATTTTTGTGCCATTTAGTGCATTTATTGCACATCCTTAAGCCTACCTGTGCTTTACCCTGGTATCACATTCAGACCCAGACATGAAATGAACAGGAGTTTCCCTGTTTGTCTGTTCTACATCAGCCCCTTTGGAAAGGGATAAACAGATCTGAAGTGTTGTGGGACTTCAAAACCAGAACACGTACTTTAGAAACTGCATTTCTACTACACAATGTCAGTGCACAGGAAAGCTGGAGATAAGTCTAGGTCCTCACCACTGAGAATCTCTTTTGCAGCAACTATTGAAACAGAGCATGTATCTGTTTCTCTGTTGCAAAAATTAAAATACTATCAGACTGTTCCTGACAGTAGTATAAAATACTATATCAGAAAAGTACTTTGTCTGCTTTGGGAAAGAAATCACGATTAATATGCTAAAGAAAAATGTTTTTCAGTGATGCATTTTCTTCTGTAACTTGTTAAGACTAAAAGCCCTTGCATCTTGGACAAAGCAAGTAAGGCATCTTTGACAAGGCAAGGAATCATCCCTGGGCTGTGGCTTACAAACAAATTTTGAGCCAGAGGCCGCTGTGATTTTTGTCCCATGGGAATCTTGTAGAGAGCGTATGGGGATGAGAATAAATACACAGAATGAGAATGCTGGTTCCTCTGGAATAGACGTCACCTGACAGGCAGCTCCAAGACCTCAAAACGCTCAAGTGCCAACACTTTCCAAGACACCTGAGACAAAGGTTCCATTGGGGTTGAACCTTTAGCTTTTGTGAATATAGAAAGTAGGGTTGGCTAAACAGACCGGCTGGCTCTGCCAGCATAGAGGCAGTGGTCGACTAAGGGTTTGGTATCTAGCCACCAGAGGGAGATAAAAGGCCACATGCTCTCAGCTGGGTCGTCTATCTTCCACTGACACGTTCGTAAACCTCCACACTGCCATCGTAAAGCTCATTCTGTCAGACTAACTTTTGTGGCAACATCAGCATCATTCTGCCGCTATCACATGCCACAGTTAACATCATATTAACTCTGCCTCTAGCCAAGCTAATGCATGTAGTCCTGGGGGTAGGGCGAAATCAAAATATTTCTTGGTGGCTTTGGAACAGGTGTATGCAGCCTGTGGAAGAAGTTTACAACAGCAGTTCTGTGCTGTGCATACGTCATTCATTTTATACTTTTTACTGCTCTACAATGAAGTCCAAAGAAATGATAAGTTTCTGCAAATATCTTTGTTACATGGATCTTTTAGCAAATGTTCTAAGGAAGCTCATCCTGCTGGATTTTTCTTAGAAGGTATTGCAGGAAATACATATAAAAAAACCCCAACCCAACAGAACAACTCTAGCAAACATTTCATATTAATTCTCCACTCAATCGTTCAAAAGGAAGAATACAGGATACAATAAAAACACTTTGTGAGCTGCTGCTGCGAAGACGATTTAGGCAAACACTTGCTGAGACTGTTAGTCTGTAGGGATATTCTCTATCTTCTTACTCTTTGTCTCTGTCTCTTTTTATGTTGTTCCTGTTCCCAAAGATGTATTGAAAAATGGAAAGATCTAGTTATTCCTTGTAATAAGGAACCCAGAGCTGTTTGGAAAACTCAAGCTACAGTTCTGGGTTACAATGTAGATTTCTGTTTTGGGTCAGGATGGAAAAAAAAAAGCAAATATGTGACAAATTGTATTTGTGTGTATAAATGTTAAACAATTTTAGCAATTTTCATGAAAATAGGACATTTTAACAATCCCAAGCAAAAGTCTTCGAAGGCTGGATCAGCAGGGAGCTGCACTCTTGAAGCCTTTCCCATGTTTGCCTCCTTTCTAATGTTGCTGTCCAGCTGGGGAACACCTTCCATGATACCTTAGTCTCTCATTGACTTTAAATTATCTGCATTAGAAACTAGAGGAGGCACAAGGTCTTGGCAGGATGTAGAAGAGGTCAGGAGTTGGAATCTGTGAAGTCATTACCTGGTCAAACACTTTGTCAGACAGGATACTAAGGAAAACGGGGTAGTCCTCGACAAGACATGCAGAGACACGAATGTGAGCGACAAATGTAGTGGTGACTAGGTGAGAAAAAAACCTGGTCAATCACTGTGATCGATGGGCTGTCAACAAACTGCAGACAAACTGGGCCTTTGCAGCTGATAAGGATGCAAACCCAAGGATGCAGGATGCTGGCAGAGTTGGTGGGACTGTTTCAGCTGCTGTGGAAATGTGCATGGGACAGGATTTGGGGAGGAAGAAGAGGTGGGGAGCAGACAGAAAGAGGTGTAAAAGGAGCTGGTGGATGTAAGCCTAGGCTGGTCAATATACATTGGTTGCACTGAGCCCAGGGCCTCATTATAACAATCTGTCCTAACTTCTTACCAGATCTTTCCTTCACAAGTTGCACAGACACACTCTCTCTCCTGGGTGCTTGAGTTCTGCCAACACAAAGTAACAGCTACTGGGCAGACCCATGTGATGGATTTGGTGCCAGCAACTGGGGTCAGATGGATGTCAGGTGGAGAGGAAAACAGTCCCAGCTAACTCATCTCACCTGTGTTGGCTGCTTGGGGAGGTTAACTCTGTCCTGGCCAGAACGAGGATGGTACCCCAGGCCTGTGGTGTTAGCTACCAGAGAGAGTGGGGTCTCAGTACCAGTGACCAGGGCAGGGAGGAGTCCTGGCCACCCGCCACTGCGGCTGAAATGGTGTATGTCCCAAAACCCATGAGACTGATACTGGATCAAGGTGGGAAAAGTTGGTAGAGCAACTATCAGAAAGGAGGAATGGTCCTTGTTAGGAGGTTGAATTATGTCTTTCTTTGCCCCATGGGGATGAAGACTTAGAGACAATAGTGAGTTTCTCATAAGCACTGTGGAGCAGCAAGAATGTAGAACAGTTATTTCAGATCAAGCTTGGTATCATCCAGGTTATAATTGTTGTTCTTATTTAAGCTGGATGAATCCCTTACTGGTACAGAAATAAGTTTGAGGGATAGATTTCCAAAGGAAATATTTTGGTGCAAAACCCCAAAGCTGCTGTTAAAATGGAGCTCAGAATGATTATTAAAAAAAATTACCTTGACATGATTGCCTGAGTTCACAAGGGACCACTCTGTGTTTCTACAGAACACTTGGTTCAGAATCTCCTATCAGAAAATGTGCTGAAAAATTAATAAAAGCAATTCAAAGTCCCTCCATGAAAGGTTGGTCTTCAGCCTTCAACCACATATTCCTCGCTGTAATGTGGCCAGCTCTGCTACTGTCATCTGCTGTGAGAGAAAAGCACAAAAAGCAGAATTCATGCTTCTTGCTCCACCACTCTCTGGCACCTGGGCTTAGTGTGACATTGTTCAAATAATCATTTTTTTTTAGGGAAAACTTGATGATGCCTCTTTTTTCACTTGGTCTTTTTTACCTCCTGCACCCTAAACTTTTCCCATGTGCATGAACTATTATGCTTACTTTTGTCATCTCCCAAAGTAAACATGGCAGGTTTTTGACACATATTCCATTGTCATATGTGTGCTGTAGAAGGACCCTGGCCACTTTCTTCTACAACCTAATGAAGTCCCTGCTTTTGTGCTGCTTTTAACCTTCATTGTAATTGTTAACTGATGTGGCTGTTTCACTCTCATGAAAGTGTCTGCAAAAAACACTAGAGTTTTGTGCCAGAGAGATTTTGGCTCCCAACGCTGACTGCTATTAATCACACATTGTTGAAATTAGGCTTTAGCCATTTTTATATGTGTGAAGTATTTCTACTCCTGAATGTCATCAAATTAAAACATCACAGGAAGTCAAATAAGCTGATGAAGATTTCAGCAAGTGCACAGTAGTTATCAAAAGAGGCAAATAACTCACATTCTAGGTACTTTGGCTTTTCTCTAGTTCTGCTGGTGGGAGGATGGAAAAGTTTCACCCTGGAGGATGCTGAATGGGATGGTAGTTAAGTTACTCCAGACAATGAGCATCAGTAAGATTCAGCATATTTTTCCCATACTCCCAATGCAGCCTTGCACAACGTCTAGGCAGCTTCTCTTAGTCAGGATACAATGTAGTGAAAATTCTTGCTGCTGCTGCTGCTGCTACTGCAGCCCATCTAGAGCTACCACCACCAGACTCAGGTTCATGGGGTCATGAGCAGTCAGCACTTGCTTACGTTGGTCCTCTTTGTATAGGCCATAGATCCTACAAAAGGGCAGAAGGCATGAAAATCCTCCAATCTGCCTGTGTTGACACAGCTTATGAGGGTACTGGACCACCATTGGTGATGGCTGGCATCAATTACAAAGAGCTACTCACAAAACACAGACATTGCTCTCTGCAGCAGGCCTGATACTTAGAAATGAAGTATGACAGTAGTTTGATGCATGTGTTTGTCTGCAGTTTGTCTGATCCGTGTTGTCAGCACACACTTGCAGGAGCTACATGGAGCTTTGAATTTTCTTGTTCTGAGCATACAAGAGTAGATCTACTTAATGGTGCAGAAGTCTTGACAACTGTTTGTAAAACTCTTGAGATGCAAGAGGCTTTGTCAGGGCCTGTTTCTTGTAAGCTGCTCACCATATCAAACAAATGGCTTACTGAGTTTTACCCCTAGAGCTGACACAAAAGCTGTGGCTTCCTTGTCAACCAGAGAGTGAAAGGCACACAAACTGGAGCCTTGGAAGTTGTACTGAACATTTGCTTTGATTTTGCCAGCTGAAACTATGTGGGGATTTCCTAAAAGCCACAGGAATATCCAGTTAAAGTGATCCATACATCTTACGACACAGATGTGCTGGAGGCATTAAATTCACTTTAAGTAGCTTTGTAGTGATGCTACAAATGGAACTAATTTTTGTCACTGTTTCTGTGTGCTTCTGTTAACAATGTCTGCAAGATCAAATGTAGGTTTGCTCTTTTTGCTTCAGCCTAAAGCTCCAAGTCATCAAGATGTCTAAGCACATGTTCAAGTACAGGCTGCTGTGCTTTGTTGAAAATCTGTACATTTAAGCACATGTTTAACCATAAACATGTGCTGAAATGCTTTCCTAAATCAAGACTTTTCCCCACAATTACTTAGGTGGTGACTGCAACAGAAGCTTAATGGTAGTCTGGACTGAATCAGTGAACCTATGCTGGCATTAAGGAAATTGATTGATTTTAATTTTATTTTTAAAATGTAGGTAAATGTGAAAAGAAAAAAAAAAGAACATTTTCTTGTATAAAGTGGACACTTCCTGCTAGGTTGTCCCATATTTTTAAGAATAAACACTAGTTCTATTGTTAGAATGAGAGGGTGAGACATAGGAACTTTGAGCAGTCTCAGGATTAAAATCAAGTATTCAGATCACATAGCAAGGGTGCATTTGGGTCACTGGCCCGTGATCTATTAGGGAGGCCTGCTTGCTGGGGGAGAGACCAGATGACACAAAGGGAAGTTTTCAAGGCGTCACTTGTCAGAAAGCCAAAAATTATCTGCAAGCTGTGCTGTCTAGAAATATCTGAGCTCCAATCACAGATTTCAGTACAAATCAGACCTCTTTGTCAGGCACTGCTCAAATTAGGAATGCATTGAAGTAATCAGTATTCTCAGCAAAAAAAAAGATATTGAAAATTATTCTTTGTTTTCCCTTCTTATTCATTGCTAAGGTCTCTTTCAGGAGCCTATTGCTGATCTGCACATACTGGGGAAGAGGCAAGAGGTTACTTGTGCTCAGAATTCAGATACCCATATACCTGATCACAGTGTGCTACTGGTCAAAGCTGTCCACGTGTACTGGAGACTTTAGATTTGCCTTTAGATACATAAAAAACTGGCAGGTGGGTAAGGATGTGCAAAAGATATGCACTGGGCAAGTGGACTAGAAGATGCATGGAAAAATTGGCTGGAGCTTGGGATTCCAAGTGTTTTAATACGAAATACAAATTCTAGCTCATGACTGATTATTAGCAGTGTCCTTCTGAAATGCTGATACAGAGGCCAAGATTGTGTAATGTCTTACTGATGACCTGGGTGATGGGACAGAGTGTGTTCTCAGTTTGCAGATGTTCCCAGACTGAGTGGAATAGCGGATGTGCTGTGGAAAAGGGCTGTTCTTCCAAGGCACCTTGACAAGTCAGAGAAATGGACTGATGGGAACCTCCTGGAGTTCAGCATCCAGGTTCAATGTGGGCTGCCTAGGTCATCTTAAAACAGACACTGACTCCATGGAGCAAGTCCAGTGGCAGCAACTGAGATGCAAGGGGGACTGGGACGTGACACATGACAGAAAAGGCAGCAAGAAGTGCTTTTGTTCAGCTTGGGAACAAGAAAGTGAAAGGGAGCTCTTCTGGCTGTCATCAGCTCCTTCACAGCAGGGCGCCAAGATCACAGAGGCAGACCCTTCTCTGAGGTGCACTAAAGACACTCATTACAATATAAGCACTCACAAGAGATTGGAAGATACCTTTCTTCCCTGGGAGGGTGCCTAGCAGGGGACCCAGTGAGGTGTCAGGCTCTTCCCAACTTGACTGAATATGGCCCAGAGGAACCAGCTAAAGTGTCAGACTGGCCTGCCTGTGAGGTAGGGAGGAATCTCTGAACCAGTATGGACGGGGGCTTTTGTTTAAAAGTGGGAAAACAGGGTTCTTCAGTGAGCTCTTGCAATACTGAGTCTTGCTGTCGGTACTTTGTACTGTTGTTTGCCTACCGTGTCCCCTCACAGTACAAGCTATTCACCAACGGGGGGTCTTGCCCTGCATGTTCTTTAATTTAGCAGTAACTGGGGGCATGAGACCCTTGCTTATGTCTACGTCCCAATCAAGCACAGGGCAGACTCGAGGGAAGGTTTCTCAGTGAGGAACTCGTTAGGAAGCTTGTGAACGACCCCCGGTTGTTGCAGACAACCCATGAACAACACCCTCCACTTTGATTTAGAAAAGGGGCGTGAGAGGCACGAGGCAGACGGACGAGGAAGAACTCTGGGGAACGAAACAGAATCGCCGATGAAGGGACGATATCCCCCGTTTATCGCTTCGGTGGGCTGGGGGCCAGGGGGTAGCTGCGGCCGGCCCGCGGACAACCCCGGCCACCGGGCGCCCATGGCCGGGCGGCCCGGGCGGGAGCGGGGGGTTCGAGGGGCGGTGCGGTGCGCAGGGGGCGGGCGGCGGGCGGGGCGGCGGGCAGCACCATGCGGCCGCGGCTCCCCGCCCTCCCGCTCCGGCTCTGCGCGGCGGCGGCGGCGGCGGCTTCCGCGGGGCGGCCAGAGGGAGGTGAGCCGCCGCCGCTGCCCTCCGCATGGAGCCGCGGCCGCCCGGCGCCACCGCCGCCGCGCTGCGGGGGGCGTCCGCGGCGCCGGGGGCGGCGGGCGGCGGCGGCGGCGGTGCGCCCTGCGGAGGATGTGGTGAGTGACGGCGGCGCCGCGGTGTGCGCGCGTGGGTGTGCGCGAGCCCCGGCGGGGCAGGCCGCCTCCCCCGGGCCCGGGTCGGGGGGTCCCGGCCGCCCGCGGGTGCCCCGCGGAAGTCGCCGCCCGCCCGGTCTCCGCAGGGGCGCTGTCCGCGGTGCTGAGCGCAGCGCCGGCGGCGGGCGCGGCGGCTCCGCGGCGGGTCCGAAGGCACGTCGGGCGGCGCGGGGAGTCGCGCAGGGAAGGAGGGTTTCCTTCCCGGCCGCTGCCTTGCGGTGCAGTCCCGACGCTGTCTCGGCGGGAGCAGGATGGTCGCCGGGCTCGGGATGAAAATACCTGGCCGAACGTTTCTCGGTCCGCCTGCAGCGCTTGTGATCCGGTCATCACAGGAAAGGCGCCAGCGGACGAGACCGTAAGCAGTTGGCTAGAACATAGGGTGACACCGACACAACTCGGGGTAGTCGTTCAGAACTGGATATGGTGTTGGGTTTGCATTTCTAGGCTGTATCTGCTTAACATCTGTTTGCAACAGACAAGATAAAGTCAGTCCGTGGCACCCTGCAGTTTTGCAAATGAAAACATAGGCTGTGGCTTTGCTGTGCATTATCCTAAATCAGTTTGAGGTCAGCTGAAGCTTAGCTGCATTATTCTTACGTTTTCTTAGTCTCGAGTCACATTGTGAATAATGCTGATTGCTGGGCAACAATACATCCTTACTCCTAGGACCAAATCCGTTTCTTCTAGTGGAAACTTCTCTGAAAGGCAAAAGAAGTAGCAACTATACACTTCTATTCAAGCCTTTCCTTCTTGCAGCCGGTGCTCAGCTTCTCCTTCCTACAGCAGCTAAATGCACACCTTACTTTGCTATTCTGCAGCATTTCTTATATGAAATGTTTTTCATTTGCATAAATAATGAACTACACTTTTGCCTTTTTTGGTATTTAGTTTATTTTTGAATTTTCAAAACAATGCTTTTTTTCTGAGCTGCTGTGGGTGTGTGTGTGTAGGTGTGAGGAAGCCATGCTTTTGTGTTCACTAGTCCACAGTTCTTAGCACCTAGATGTTAACTTGGACTTAGTGGGAACTGAACTTTGCATGTTGCTGTAAATGTATGGCACTTGGGAGAAAGTTGTTTTTTGTAGGGGTCTTTGTTTGTTTGTTTGTTTGTTTTCCTGAAGTTGCAAGGCATCTGCCAGTTTAAAAGGTAACCAGGTACTGTTTACCACAGGTGTTACCTGGTAATGGCTGAGAGCAATCAAACTGTGTGATCATGAGGTTATTGTATAATCAGACAGGTTGGCCATGGACAAGGACGATTCTTCAGCTGCATGGAAGCTGACAAAATGTATTTCTAAAGGTGAAGCTTCTGTCTAGAGAGTGAAAGCTGGCACTGGCACTCAGACCTGCCAAAATGGGACTCTCTGAAAATCTCGGGTTTGGGGAAAGTCACACCTAGTCAAATCTAGACTCCCTTCAATGCCTACACAAACTCCTTTCTGGTTCAGTGGGATTTGTATCTCACTTGGTGTGTCCCACCTTTGGGATCTGCTTTTCTGATTAATGATACTAAACCAATTTATAAACTTGTTTCTGAGATGAGAACAGGTCCTTTGATTTGGGTTTATTTTGAATAAAATGGTCCTGCTGTGGCTACTACAGTGTTGGTGGCTTCTCCTGAGGCTGTGGGAGAGTAAAAAGAGCAACTGAAGAAAGTAATAAGCTGCCTCATGTTTGTATCTTTTCCTTCCCTGTTTTCTCTGCTCACATAAGTGCTTCTGCTGGCTTTAAACAGACCTCACTGTGGACATAAATTTTCTCTATTGTTTTGAAGGCAGAGCTGTCATTCATGAAGGCTTAGGTCTGTAGGTGTTCTGCTGGCATGATTAATCATGCAAGTAATCCTAGGCACTTCCATGCTGCACTGCTCATGTAACTAATGAGAAGAAATATACAACATCTATGTAGAAACCTGTGCAAGCAGACAGAGTGAGGAACAAAGCCTCAGCAGAGATCATCTTCTGGCATGCCACTGCCTTTCCTCTGCTCTGTGTAGAAGACAAAGTGGGGCACACAACCTATGGCTACTTGTTGCTCTTGCTGGACCCTTGTTTCCTCCCATAAATTCTCAGGGCTGTAAAACACTTCCCATGCTGCAGCTGCAGAAGGACCAGGAGAGCTCTGGCCCACAGCTGGCAGAAGTGTGCTCTGAGGAATAGCTGTATGCTTGTTCAGTCATGCTTACTGTGCAGCTCAGATGTTATTACAAGCAGCCTGTCCCCTCTTGCAATGTGTTTTACTGTCTTAGATTGGCAGTTATAAAAGGCAGAAGTTAGAGCATCCAGCGTATTTCAACAGTCCAGCTTTGCAGTTGTGGATGCTAGTTATATAGATAGCTGTTTCCTCACACAGTTGAAGATACAAGCCAGCTGGCAAAGCTGGGTGGGTGGGAGTTGTATGTCTTGACCACAGGCAGGCCTTTTGACTTGCTTATAATTTCTCGAGAATGCCACAAAGCAACGTAATGAGACTAGTAACAGCCTAATTGCATTTATTTTGTTTTGCAAAAACATGTTTGTACCAACAGAAATTTGCTTAGATGTACTCATCAGGGTGCCTAAAATTGAATGAGGAATTCAGTTTCATTTTTATATAACATGCATGTGATATGCAGAACATGTGAAAAGTATTTTTCATGCCTGTTCGTCAAGTCAAACTGCCTGTAGAACCTTAAGGGATTGCTTCTAGATGTAAGCAACTTAAAAATGCATTTGAAGACCTGAGTTAAAAATAGTTGACTCGCTGTTTGCCTGCACCAGGGAGTCTATTTTTGTCTTTATTTGGTAGCTGATACACAGGCAATTCTAGGGGATGTTTCAGGCCTCCTCTGTAGCAATCCAGCTACAGATTTGTGTGCTAAATCTTTTCGGTTTGGTTGGCAGTCCTGTCTGAAGAGTCACATTTCTCCCTGAGGTACAGATGTTTCTAATCAAGCAGATAGCGAAGGAATAAGAAAGTTTATTCTAAACTTTAAGTATGTTGTCATCTCTCTCTTTGAATAGCAGCATTATTTCACTGTCACTGCAATTCAGGGGAAGATGCAAACTCGAAACCTCCTTTAAATACTTGACTCTCCTACCTACTTATGGTTTGTATCTTTGCCCAGCACCACTGAAAATAAACTCCATCAATAGTTAATTTTAAATCATTTTATCTATAAACTTCAGTTTGAGGCTAGCTAAAATGATTAATGTATCTCTTCATAAGAAGAGATGTGCCACTATCTGGAAATACTTTTATTTAGAGTTTGTGTGGATGCTTTGTTGAATTGAAGCTGCATAGGCAAAATGTATTTCTCTTTCATTATCATATATATCTATTTAAAGCTGAATAAATCCTATGTTTAGAGAATGATATAAGCAGGAACAAATTTTATATATTTGTAGGTGTTCAATATATATTTATGTGAAATCAGCCCACATAAAGCAGGCATATGCAGTATGCAGGCATGACTGATACCTCTTCAGAATACTCTTGTTACTTTCCATCTTTACAAAAGCTTCTAGTTTTCTGATCAGAAAACAATCCAGCCCATCAGGAACCTCTGAAATTTTTTTTTTGTGTTTCTTGAATAGTAATTCTTGTTGAGATAAGCGCACTGCTGAAGGTCTGGACGTTGATCCTGATCAAGCACCTGTTGTGCGATAACCTTTTTGGATTTTGTCTCTGTTGCTGCCTCAAAAGCTGCTTGAATTGTGGGGTTTTTCTCTTTTTGCTTTTTGCTTGCAGGGATTTAGCTGCCTGTCACTAGCTTTGTCTGCCAAGTCAGAGGGTAGCATTCCTACCTGCCTTCTGCAGGCTGGATTTTGCAGCCTTCCCAGTCTGCACATGAGTCATTCTCTTAGGCAGAGACTCATCCTAATAGCCAAATTTTTGAGGTGCTAAAGGACTCCTTCAAAGTGCAGTGCTCACCTTTCCTGCTTGCTTGGGGCTTGGTCCTGTGCCCTTGAAATGGGCAGGAGGTTTGTTATTGCCTCTGGTGCCTACAGGGTCTGTGCTGTGATGGGGACCTTGTGTCGAGAGGAGGATGCGTCTTTCCCCTGCCTCACATACACAGGCACACACTTTAATGTACTGCTGTTTGAATTTACATGCTAGGAATAGGAAGCTTGCACGCCCTTCCCTGCTCCACACACACACATGCTTCCATATTCAGTGTTTTGACCGGGGATGGCTTGTGTGAAGGGACTGAGCAGAACTTGCCTCTGTTTTTCTCATGTTCAAGTCTCACTGCCCAGGTGCTTCCATGTGCATCACCAGCAGCAGCAACAGATGCAAGAATGGATAGCTCTCTTCCAAAATAGTATTGATGATTAATCACATCAGAGTATCTGCTTGCAAGATTCATTTTGTAATACATCTAAATATGTAACAGGATGGTATAAGTCTTTGCAGGGGAAATAAAATCAATAAACATGTATTAAATCATTATTTTCAGGCAACCTGGAAACTGTTCCACTCATTTATATATGTAGGTATTTGTGTAACTATAATTTGTGTAAGGGTTGCACCCTAGTGCTAATTAGTAATATGTTTTGATTGCATTGTGTTAGTAGTTGCAATTATTTGCTTGATTTTGAGCATTTCTTTTGTCCACAAAGAGATACCTCATCTATGATTGTGTAATGCTCTGGGATAGCATAGCTATATTGTTCTTTCTCGCCAAGATCATCTTCAGCAATGAGATGCATATCTAAATAGAATGCATCATGGTCATTACCTTAATAAAATGTGAGTCATACACACCAGCACTTTCATTCTTAAAACAGTTCAATAAACTGGTATTTATTTTAGTTTATCGATGGATAGAGCATACCGTGGAAGACAAATCTGTTTCTGTATAGACAGATAGTCTCCAGCATCTTCCCTGAAACCCTGTTCTTAATTTAGCACTTTATGAATGAGCTCACTAATGAACATTTTAAGCATACTTGCATGATGTATATCTTTACCAAGTTTTAACTAGAACTGTAATCGTTCAGCTATTGTAAAATCTATTCTGACTTAAGGAAGTTTTAGGTTCTAAATGAGACTGTTTGCTAAATATTCCAGTTTGTTCTGGATGGCAGACAGAAAACCTGACTGCTTTATAGCTAACTCTGTACCTGATGATCCCACACCTATTGAGAAAAGGCAGCAACTGATAGCACAAATTGCTCCAAAACCAGCGTCCAAGCTGGGCCCCCTGAATAGTAATTTATGACACAGAAAAACTTTCACGTGCTATCTTGAAAAATGTATGTGTGTTGCGGGGAGGTAAAAGGGAAAGTGGAAACTGCCCAAGCTATCAGGCCCAAACCATGTGTGTCTCTGCAGGACATCAGCAGCAGGATACTCAAAAGGAATCTGCAAAGTATTGCACCTGTGGGATGCTATGGTACCCTGGTGTTTCAAAGGGATTTTCTTCCTTGCAAGGAAGAAGCATCCACTTCAGGGATGCGCGAGGAACATCCAAAAATGTCAAACTCTGACAAAGGCATGTCTACTTTTCGGCATGCATTAAGGCCCCCTAGTCAATTAGCCAAGGTAAACCCCTGAAATCTTCGGTGCAAATTAGTCTGCATTTTTTATGTTACATTCTGCAAATGCTTCCCTAATACTGATTTTTTAAACAAAGAGGTTTAAAAAGGAACTTTTCAAAGGAACTTCAAAAACCCCTATTCTTTACATAGTACTGCATTGGGTTTGTTTTTTTTTTTTTTTTTGTCATGCTAGAGACCCTGTTATGGCAACATTCAAAATTTGCTTATAATCCACTTGCTTTATGACAAGAACAGTTGTCAGTTTTTTAGCTATTAGCTGTATGTATGTGTTTACATTTTCTTTGTGTGAAAAAGCGTTTGGGAGCCGAGCAGAGGGAGGGAATCTGATTCATAACAGGTGAATAGGAATTGGTACAGCTGTCTGAAACATTCAGTCTTTCTTGTGAGGACAGGCCACGTACATAGTGACTGCATTCTTCTTTCTTCTCAGCTTTCACTTTTGCTCGGCTGATGAAGAGCAGTTAACTCTACTGTAGTCTTCCTATATTGGAAGATGTATAAGTGCAGGAAACATACCGACCCCAGACAGCAAAGTAATTTTGATTTTTCCATCGCTGAAGATCATCTGCCATCGAACACTTTCTCACAGAATCATCAGGCTGATAGAACTTTTTAGTATTCTTTTTCAGAAACAGCATTTCTGTTTGTAGTGGGGGCTTTTTTGTTGTTTGGTTTTTTTGTTGAATTTTTTTGAAATGCAGTGTTTTACAACTAGCTGCTTTCAAGCATTTGTGCCTCAGAAGCCAATAACTCACATTCTGTGAACAAACAGTTGGGAAAAAGCAAATTTTGTGGTCCCTGCAGGGTTTCTTACTGGCACATGTAGATTCCTTCATGCTAGAGGTGGGTGACTTGTTTCACTTTATGAAAGTTTCTGCTGGCCCCTTTGAGCGTCTTTTTACATTACTGCCACTTTTTGCCAGTGTTTTTGAGTTGGGGGGGAACAAGCTGTGTGGAGAAGGATTGACTGTTGAATGGGCATTGTTTCACGATGTGCTGATGAGCTTTATTTTGGCTGTTGGTGGGAGAACAGTAGTGGTTTCACATCGTCGCTGGTTTTCAACAAATGCTTTCCTGGAGACAGTGGAGATTAATGCTGCAGTGCCTGTTGTTTGATCTGCAGTGCCGAAATGAAAAACTTTGCCACAGCTGCTTCAGCTGGCAGCAAGGCAGGGCCCTTGGGGACCTTCAGCAGGATCCAGTCTCTGTGCATCGCTGGCTGAGAGCAGGAGTTTACGAGCACTGGTCATTTGTTTATTTATGAAGCCTAGTTGCTGCCAGTGGTCCCCTGCAGCTCATGCGTGTTTAAACTTAAATTGGAGACGACCCCTGCCCTTTTCTTTTGCTTCTTACCTCAGTGATTTGCTGAGCCCTACATGTGGTTAGAGAGGTTTTTAACAGATGCTCTCCGTACTGTATTGTGTCAGAAACCTAAAGCACTGTGAGCAAATTTTGGACAAAATCAGGTAGCTGGTAGGTTTTCAGAAATATCCAAAATTCTGATTTACGTTAGAGTGTATTTCTGCACTGAAGTCAGTGGCGAAACTTGCATTGACTTTCACTGAAAAACAGCCCCTGAAGCTATTGTTGTAGTCCAGCCTAAATTGCATTGGAAAGTGGTTTGGAGCTTTGGGATATTTCAGTGAATATTCTGAAATAATATTTCTCCCTTGACATTTGGCAAATAGCATAGCTGAAAGTTTCAGTATGTTTGTATACTCTAATAGGCAATGCTTTTGCATTCACTTTTAAACAGGATTTTTTGGCCCTCCTTGTACACATATGCATACACACATACAATATGCATACTTCTAAAGGGTAGTAGTGCTTTAATACAGTAATAAATATAAGATGGAATATGAATGAAATGTAAGTTTTATTTAATAGAGATGTGAAACCTTCCTGTTAACAATGAGCTAAAGATTGCAGTGGAAAATGAGTACCTGCTGAAATTACTGTGGTTGGTGATCAAACCTTTCTGAGATTCCTTTTATTATACAGTTTGAATTTAAAACAAAACACAAAATAATACATGATAAAGTTTAACTAGGGAGTATTTTCAAGATGGAAAGAAGATTTTTGACACGGTTTAAACTGTAGACACTCAGGTGATTCCCACCCCTCCCCCTCCCCCCTCCATGCCCCCTGTCCCACCCTCAAGCCTCAATTAGATAACTAGTATCCTTCCAAGAGATGACTGTATCTTTTGCTGAGCATTAAGGTACCAGTAAACATGTATTTCAGAAGATTCTGGGGCCAAATTTAGGTATCAACATTTTAGAACAAAGATGTATCCTAGACATAAAACATAGAAGAAAAGTAGGAGCTTTTCTAAGAATCTTTTCCAAACATTTTTGTTGGGAACTTCAAAATTGCTGATTGGGTATGTATATCTGGATATTTGCATCTTTTTGGTTTGTCCAGTTCCTTGTTAATAAGTTGTAGGAAAAAATATGGTGAATGATTTCTTAGGTGTCTTTGAAAATCTACCAGTTTTTTTCTAAACCCAGGAATGGTCTGCAGGTCCATTGTCTCTGCACTATGATGTTATTATGTACACCATGATTTTTAGGTAATTTATTGCTACAACACGTTGCATGATTCACATCGGTTTCTGGTGAGTAGCTTGTACTGGATTTAGAACAAACATTTTCTTCTACTGAAAGGACTTGTGGTGTCATGGAGGACCTTGTAAGAGACACAGACTACTTCCTCCCAACCCTTTAACAGCTTTTTCAGTATCATCAGAAACCACATAAAACCTAAAAGGGTATCTTAACACTTCTTTCTTCCTGATATGTAGAAGAAGCATCCAGTGGCTTGGTGAATGCTGTGCAGTTGAGTATCTCTGTTCAGCTGGAGTGAGTTTTTGTCCAATTGTGGTAAATGAGAGTTTTGTCTCTGGCTGGGAGCCAGATTTTCAATCCTTTAATTTACTTGGGATTTTCTTCTGGCAGGACAGGATGTTCTGCTATGTCTGTGAAAATGTCTTACTTTATTGACAAGTTATGAAGGTCAAGAGAAACATTCAGTTAGGTTTGTATTCAGCGACATCTTCAGAAGATGAATAACAAGGGAGCCAAGGGAAATAGATGTAGTCCATTTAGAAATGCACATTAAATTTAAACCTTCTTCAGAGTTGTAACTGTAACTGGCCACGCTTTTCATCTTCAATTCTGACCTCTTTTCATGTATAATTCCTGTTCTAGGTGGCTAATTTTGTATTTGCTTCTGAAAATGTTGTCCAGACATAGAATGATGAATAATCTCTGTGTAGGTGCAGGCAGGACTGATACTTTTGCTTCTGCTGGTGATTTGCAGTAGTGATTTTGAACACTAATGCTTCTGATTACATCCACTAACTTTGAGATTTAAATACTTATGGAAAGCTATATCCATGGTGTAATGCTGTTTAAACTGCACATGTTTTCCTAACTCCTGGTCCCAGGAAGCCTCTCATATAAAAAATCTGGTGTCATTTTTTAATCTCACTGTAACTGAGAGTTCTAAAGAAATTTCTTCCATACTTCAGAGTTGCCATTGTTGCTTAAGATGACATTATAAGATAGTTACTTATAGCAGGCATCTATAAAAATAAAGGATACTGATTGAAAAACAACTGTTCTTTTAAACTTCTATTGTTCAGAGGCATTTTCTATTTCTGGATATTGCAAGAAGTTCAATATTTTCATTCATAATACAGAACAACTATCGACTGCTGTATTGTGGTATTGATTTCATAAATACCCTTGAAATTAATATATCTAACTTTTCAATATTACTCTGGACTCTAAGAAGGCTCTCCTGATCATGCTCCAATATGTGACCAACTTTTGTCTCACTTAATTAAAGCTTTCTGTCTTTACAGTTTCTCTAAACAAATAGTGGTTTGACATCATCAATTTAAAGTTTATCTGTCGTATCTCCACTACTTTTAACCTTTGTTTTTCTCAGCATGGCTCTAACAGAGAGGATCATGTTCCTATATTTAGGCACACATTTCAGTTTTCTGTCATGTTTTTTCAATTGCTAAACACTGAAGCTTTAACTGATGTTTTGCTTTGAATATTTGTTGTAAAGTTTCCGGCATTTTATTTTTCTGAATGCCATATATTTTTTTCATAGGCTGGCTTGCAGATACTTAAATGTAAAATATAGAGAACTATGCAGAAGATAGCACAGAAAATGGTTTAGCTACACCATGTTATTTAAAACAGGCACAGCATATGCAAATGGTAAGAGTTTCATTAAATATTATACATTTCCTGATATAGTGACATGTGGATATAGAAGTAGAAGAAAGAGATTTAGAATTTTTAGAGCAGAAGAATCATATTGATTGATTACTATGATAGGAGCTATGTAGGCAGATGTTTGGGGAGCTTAGTTTCTCTTTATATAAAGGACAGTTTATCTGTAGCTCAAGGTGAAAATCACAATTACTTGTGTCCTTCTTTCTTTCAGGTTGCAATTTTCGGATTGATTTTAGATCCATTTTCCTGAAATGCATTCTAGTTTCCCTTCTTATGTTTTGTGCCAGGCTGTTGTTCTTTTACAGATCTATAGGTTTTGTTGATGTCTTAGAAGAATAAGATATCTTAGTTCTTTCTCTTTTGCAGATAGTGCCTGCTTTAGTGTAGTAAGTTACATTTCTCTCTTCAAGTGTAGGTCAGAAAGGCCTTTTGCTTTAGTAAGGTGAAGGTTTCTTTGTCCCCAAAAGTTAACATCCTCCCCAAGGACTTTTTTTTGAAGTTACTTTGGTGATGGGGATGTGTTCACTTCTCATTGTAAATTCACTCACTTCTCAGTCTAAGGTTCTATTGGTGGCTGATTTTGAGGTGGGAAACATTTACACATAGCATTGTTAGCATGAAATCTGAGTCATGGTCCTTTGCAATATGCCACCACCATCTATGTCACCTTAAGTCACAGTTCTATGTACAGGTATATTAGTATGCTTACTTTAAAAAATCTTTTGCAGTTCAGTTTCAAAGGGAGAGAAAAATGACCAAAGTATATCCAGGCAGTTTTCACACAAAGATCACAGAATCACAGAATTGTTTGGGTTGGAAGGGACCTCAAAGATCATCTAGTTCCAACTCCCCTTGCCATAAGCAGGGGCCATTCACTAGAGCAGTTTACCCAAAGCCCCATCCAACCTGACCTTGAACACATCCAGGGATGGAGCATCCACAACTTTGGGCAACCTGCTCCAGTGTCTCATCACCTTCACTGTAAAGAATTTCTTCCTAATGCTTAATCTAAATCTACCCTCTTTTAGATTAAACCCTTTAAGCCTTGTCTTATCTCTACATGCCCCTGTAAAAAGTCCCTCTCCATCTTTACTGTAGGCCCCCTTTAGGTACTGGAAGGCTGCTATAAGATCTGCCTTCTCTACTCCAGGGTGAACAAAGCCAACTCTCTCAGCCTGTCTTCATAGGAAAGGTGCTGTAGTCCTCTGATCATCTTTAAGGCCCTCATCTAGACTCACTGCAAGAGCTCCAAGTCCTTCTTATGTTGGGGACCCCAGGGCTCGACACAGTACTCCAGGTGGGGTCTCACCAGAACAGAGGGGTAGAATCACCTCCTTTGACCTGCTGGTCATGCTTTTTTTTTGATGCAGCCCAGGATACAGCTGGCTTTCTGGGCTGTGAGCACACATTACAGGCTCATGTTGAGGACTGCTTTCAATTGGTTCTCTGCCCAGCCTGTAGCTGTGCTTGTGATTCCATCGACCCATGTGCAGGACCGTGTACTTGGCCTTCTTGGACTTCATGCAGTTCACATGGGTCCATGTGAACTCATCTCCCATGCCTGTCAAGGTCCCTCTGGAGGGCATCCCTTCCGTCCTATGTGTCAACCACACCACAGAGCTTGTTGTCAGCAAGTGTGTTGAGGGTACACTGGATTCCGCCACTGTGTTGCCAACAAAGATGTTAAACAGTACTGGTCCCAGTACTGACATCTGAGGAGTGCCACTTGTACTGGTCTCCACTTGGACACTGAGCTGTTGATCTCCCCAATCTTTGAGTGAGACTGTCCAACTGATTCCTTATCCACCATGTGGTCTATCTGTCAAATCCATGTCTCTCTAATTTAGAGACAAAGATGTTTTGTGGGACAGTGTCAAATGCTTTGCACAAGTCCAGGTAGATGATATCTGTCAGTCTTCCCTTATCCACCAATGCTGTTAACCCATCATAGAATGCGACCAATATTTTAGGCACGATTTTCCCTTTGTGAAGCCATGTTGGCTGTCAGCAGTCACCTCCTTATTTTCCATGTCCCTAAGCATAGTTTCTGGAGGGGTTTGCGCCTTGATCTTTCCAGGTACAGGGGTGAGACTGACCAGTCCATACTTACCCAGGTTTGTGGTTTTTCACCTTTCTTAAAAACAGGCATTATTTTTCCCCTTTTCTGGTCAGTGGGAACTTCACTAGACTGCCACCACTTCACAAATATTCTGGATAGTGACTTAGCCAGTTCTGGACCCACAGATGCATCTCATTAGGTCTGATGGACTTAGGTACTTTCAGTTTCCTTAGATGGTGTAGAACCTGATCTTTTCCTACAGTGGGCAGTTCTTCCTCCTCCCAGTACCTGCTTTTGCCTTCTGTGACTTGGGCAGCATAACAAGAGCCCCTGCTGGTGAAGACTGAGGCAAAAACTTTGTTGAGTACCTGTGTATATCATGGGTAACCAGGTCTCATGTTTCATTCTGCAGGGGGTACGCTTTTTCCCTTTTATTCTTTTTATCATTGATATACCTATAGTAACTTTTCTTCTTGCCCTCGATGTCCCTGGCCAGGTTTAATTCTATCACAGATTTAGCTTTCCTATCTGGATTCCTGGCTGCTCAGACAGCTTCTCTGTATTCCTCCAAGGCTACCTGTGTGCTTCCATCCTCTGTAGGCTTCCCTTTGGCATTTGAGCCTAGTTTAAAGCACTGTCAATGAGCCATGCTAGCTATGGGCAAAGACCCTTTTTTTCCTTTGAGAAAGGCAAATCCCATCTCAATTCCTCAAGCCTGGGAAAATGACCAAAACTGTGTTGGTGATACCAGCCACAAAGCCATGTATTGATGGACTGTGTCCACCTGTTCCTCAGTGTTGCTGCCTGCAACTGGAAGGAAGAAAGAAAACAACCTGTGCTCCAGATTCCCTCAGTAACTGTCCAAGACCTTGAGATCACTGTAGATTGCTTTTACAGCATGCTTCATCACCACACACTTGGGGGAGCAGTAGTAGATAGGAGTCTGAGGGCCTTATCAGGATGGGGAGTTTCCTAATAATGTCTTTAACACGGTTAAATACTTTTAATACTGGAGATGCCAATGAGAATCTGGTTTGGTTTGAAGGTGAACCGTATTAATTTTACTTTCATACCCATGCACTCTCTATCTACATGCTGTGAAAAAGAAAGTTTGAGATCAAAATATTTTAAAAATCAACATGAAGTAGGGTGCCAGGCTTTCTAAAGTCAGATAGTAGCTGCCTATTGGCTTGGTATTCAGAAATAGTTATCTGGAAGAAACCATAAAAACTTTGCAGACTTTTAAGAACAGGAAGAGTTTATTGGTACAGCATCACCTTGATCTCTCGTTTAGTTGGATGCAACTAAGCAGTATGCATTTTTATACAGTCAAATTGAAGTCATAGCTTTTGAAACAATGACTAAACCCTTTGTCAGGAGAGTAGAATTTGGAGTATTCTGGAAGTAGCATCTGTGGGAAGAAATCACAGGTTCTGAACACTGACAATAACAAAACACTAGAGCCTGGTCTGGTGCAGGGCCAGACTTAGGGGGGGTGTCTGAGGTCATTTGGTTTGTTCATCTTGGAGAAGGCTGAAGGGTGACCTCATTGCAGCCCACAACTTCCTCAAGGGGAGAAGAGGTGGGAGAGGTGCTGATCTCTCTCTGATGACCAGTGGATAAGGCACAAGGTAATGGAATGAAGCTGCATCAGGGAAAATTCATATTGGACATTAGGAAAATGTTCTTCACTGAGGGGGTGGTTAATCACTGGAAGGTTGTGGTCATATCACCAGGCCTGTCAGAGTTCAAGGAGCACCTTGACAATGTCCTTAATCATATGGTTTGTAGAAGGTAGTATGGTTTGGTTTAGGAGCAGGAAGTTGGATTCAATGATTCTTATGGGCCCCTTCCAACTTGAGATATTCTATGATCCTATGATTCATGCAGCTATGATCTCAAGAAAAGATATAGGCAGACATTGTGAGATGTTCACAACATTTATTTGTTGAGATGTGACACATTATTTTCTTTTACCATTTCCAATTTGTATGTGTGTATTTTTTGTTCACATCTCTCCTTGTGACACTAGAGTAACATAAAGGCTCTCTATAGACTTTTTATGAATGGTTCTATAGAGACCAAATTGTAATCTGTTTTTACCTTGTCCATGGCTGAAAAGGCTAGTGATATTTATTTCCTGTCATTATCCTGTTGTTACTGTCATCCTTTTTTCATTCATCCTGAAACACAATGAAATATGGAGGGGTTAAGTAGGTGACGGTGATGTGGATGCCAAAGTATGAATAAGGAAAGAAAAGTTGATATTATGCTTTGAAGTTACAGCTTCTTCAAGAGCATTTCCTCAGGTGCAAGCTGGTCCTTAAAATTCGTTTGGTATTTTCTCTTGAACTTCCATGGTGTTTGGTGGTTTATAGAACTCTTGTAGTTGATCTGATCTAGACTGATCAAGGACAGTGGTACTTTTGCTTGAGTCATGAAGACAGTCATAATGAAAAACTAAAGAATCAGATTTTTTCTTAAAATTCATAGCAAGGAACTCAAATTCCTAAACACCCTGAGGAACCTAAGAAGACACATTATGATAAAAAATGCTAATCAAATACTTGAAACAGAATGTTAGTGTTCTAGACACAGGAGAACAGACATGAAGTGACTGGGTAAATTAGAAAACACACTGAGCAGAATTGTGGACCAGCTGGAAGTCTGGAAGAAAAATGAGTCTGAGGGAAGACCTTTTCACTCTCTACAACTACCTGAAAGGAGGTTGTAGAAAGGTATGTGTTGATGTCTTCTTCCAAGTAACAACTGATAGGAGAAGAGGAAATGCCCCCAAGTTATACCAGGGGAGATTTAATTGGATATTTGGAAAAATTTCTTCACTGTCAGTCATTGGAACAGGCTGACCAGAGAAGTGGTTGAATCACCATCCCTGGAGGTACTTTAAAGGCGTAGAGATGTGGTGCTTAGGGACATGGTCAATGGTTAGGTTTACAGTTGGATTCAATGATCATAAAGGTTTTTTCCAACCTAAATGGTTCTTTGATTCTATGACATAAATATTTGTGTCAGGAAAAAACGTCTAAACTAGCCTCTGCCTGCAGTACATATGAACTCACTCTCAGCTTCAGGAGTGACTTTTAGCTTCATTTTGGATGAAATGCTGTGGTGCTGTCAGGATAGCTGAAGTAGCAAGCAGGAACATCCATCTATAATTGTGAGCATCAGAGAGCCCAGCAGTTAATGTGTCCTTGTGGTACTGAAATGGCTTTGTGATCTGCAATGATGTTGGCTAGTCATTCTCAGCATTTCTTCCCTCACCTCCCCAGAAGAGCTCTCTTGCTTTGCTAAACCTCAGCTAGATGCTCTGTTTTTCTGTTGTGGTGGGAATGATGTCACCTGTGTTTGAGGAGAAGAAAATGAAGTACTGGTGCTGGCAGTTCACTTTGCTGAGTGACATTATTATTGTAGTGAAACTTGCTGAGCACCTTTGGCAGTAGCATATGGATGCTAGCTCCATATGGCTAACCCTTATGGAAAGGGGTCTAACTACCTTTGCAGGGTCCTATAAATTAAAATGGCTTGTGTTCCCATGAAAAATGCAAGTGTGGGGGGTCTGTGGTAAATAAATAAAACAAGAAACACTCCTGATATTTTTGATAAGCAAACCTGGTGTGTTGGAATCCTAGAACTACAGGAAAAAAGGCTGTCCAGTGTAATTTTTTGATGATTAGCCCTACTCAGGGGAACAAGTCAAAAGCACCCCACTGAATGGAAAAATAATGAAGAAAGAGACATGAAAAAGATACTTCCTGCAAATCCCTTTGCTTTACACTGATTTGTTAATGGTCAGCACCGCTATTGCAGCCTTAATGTACAAGCCTCTAGCATCAATATATAGAGGTCTTCTGAGTTTTATTTCTCCTATCAGCATTACTTTTTTCCTGATAATTTCTCAGCTCTTTAAATCAGAAATTATTTTAACATTGTCTGCCCAAGAAACATAATGCATCATATAGGCCTTAACAGCACAGATAGCAAGAGGATGGTTAGTGTAACAGACATGCTAGATCAGGCCTGCCTCAGCCCTGTCATACCTTTTGACCACCAATATCACTAACACAGATACACCCACACTATCAGACTCTCACTTCCTTAGTTTTTAAATACCATCAGTGTCTTCCATGGCAACTCGATTTTTCTACTGCAGATGCTTATGGATGACTAACACATTGTTACTTTTTGTAATTCCCCACATTGTAAATGCCGTAATATGATGTTTTAATGTGACCTATTGTTCCCTCTTGTTTAATTCTATTAATTTGCTCTGGTTTGAAAATGGGTTACAATGAAGTAGAATACCATAGACAGCAATAGCTAAATCTTTTCCTCAGCAGTTGCTACATCCCTGCAGGCATTTTTCTTAATGTTTTTGTTTGATTTGAAGCCACTTCTATTATGGTTGTAATTCATAGTTTGGTGTTGTAGGTGCAGCTCAGAGACATTGAGTTAATGAAAGACACACTGCTGGCAAGCAAATGTCCTCATGTTTTCCACAGAAGCCCTTGAAGAATACAATAAGTTAGGAAGCAAATTATTTTTTTTTTAACTGGTTGTATGTCCTAAAAATGAGAAATGTCTACATAGAGAAGACAAGTTATTACAGTTATAGCCACAGCACTTCTGATTGATAACATGATAGTGTTGCTTTTTATAGGACTAAAGAATATTTTTTTTGTGAACTCAGCAGTGATAAACTGCACTTTCAGCACTGCTCTTAACAGAATATATCTTAATTGTAAAGCAAACTGTGAAAAACACCAGTCTTCAGAGTGTGGAATAATTTTCTGGCACATCAGACTTTGACTACTGTAAAATACTTGAATAGCCTTTGGACAACCATCTTATGTTAAGATGCTGCACAGGGGAAGAATTTCACACATGCCTATAAGAATAATTCTTCTTCACTAGTCTTAAACTCTAACATGCTGGAACCAGGCACATGCAATTTGGCTAACCCTTGTAGGAAAGAAGATGAATGCATAATGATGGTAATGTTTTAAATGCCTGCATCAAAATCTGAGCACCTGCCCAAACTCTGAAGCACATGAGAAGCAGGGAGATAGCAGGAGAGCCCAACTTTGCTCTATTTTCAGCAAAAGCTACAGGAACAGAGAGAGCTTTTGCCATGTTGCTTGCAGATACATTTCCTGCTGTCCCTGCCATCTGCGATAATGGCCAATAAGATCACCACAATGACAGGCTTTGTGTTGGGTGTCATGTTAAAGATGCTATCTATAAGCTTCCTTGGGCAAATATAGTTCTCTTTGATACATGTCTCAAGCCCAGACTACGTCTGAGCATAGTTAAAAGGAATAAACACCTGCAGCAAAAAATCAACTCTATTTTACTCTAGATACTTGGCCCATCACTTCAGTAATAAAGGATCTTAAGAAAATATAAAGCATGATGACTTAGGGTACTTTGGTTATTTGGCTAAAGCCTTCCTCATCTAAACGATACAGTGAAAGCATAGCCCAGCCATGGAGTCCATCCATCCATCCATGCCTAAACAGTGAATTTCCATGTTTGCTTTAAAGAGTCTTATATTTTTGATATTTTTTTCTTTAAAGCAAAGGGAAAAAATTGGGTTTTTATTACACTTATGCAGCAACGTGATGCCTCATTCCTTCTTAAGGTCTGTGGTTATAAGAAAGGCTTTATTATTTAGAATAATAGTGACAATAATGACTACAGCAACAGCAGTGTCTACTTTTGAGGTTTTCTTCTTAATTATTTTTACACTGGTTTTATGGTAGCAGCTTCAGTCTGGCATTTGAGAGTAATTTTTGAAAAGAGAAGACTGAATAGCATGCTTAAATTTAGAATTTGTTTTTAACTGTACAATATATATCCTCATTACTGTGTGTTTCTGGCACATAATCTGAAGTGTCTCTTGGAATGATTCCTGTTTGTGGCTTTAAAAAACCTCCACAAAACCCATTATGTTTACTTGTCCTAAGATACTTCAAAGCTTTATTCCAGTTGTTTCAAAATTACCACCACAAACAAGTTGCTCCACCAGTTAAAATATATATTGTGTCAGAGCTTACTTTATAAGGAAGGCAGTGGGTTCTTTACTGTGGTCCAACTAAACTCTTAAATACCTGCTCCACGTTGGTACCTTGGGTGCAAGAGTGCAAACACACATTTAAATGCTCTATTAGATCATAGCACAGTGCTCTGCAGGACCAGACTCTAATACATGAGTACGTTTTGCAGATAGCATTAGCATCACACAGAGGATACATATGCACAGGCAGCTGTGTGAAGCTGTCAGCTTTGGCTTTGAAAAGGCACTATAAAAATTGACATGTTTGCCTGTAATATCTGAACACCAGTTGTTTATTAGACAGCTATGATCACTGTTGAGCCGGAAAGGAAAGAATGGCTCTGAAGTCGATAGCAAAAATTGCTTAAGTCAGCATTTAATCTGAAGTGCCTTAAGAAGTCTGCTCAGGTTTTGCTTTATACCTTTTCACTACAAGCTCTGTCTTCACCAAGGAATTAGTAAGCAGTATTTGTGGAATAACTTTGAAATTTCTCCTTGTGCAGCAAAATCCATGGCTATTTTTTGAGCTGAATAAATAATTCACAGGGAATAATTCATTAACTGAGTTCATCCTCTTTTCTTTTTTATATATTCCTCACACTTGCAGTAATGACTAGCTGTGAATTGAATGAAAGTGAGTCCCCCTGATTTTTAAGTATCATGTGTTTGTTGGGTAACACTTTGACATTATAGCATGAGATGTTTTGTGCAAGGCATGGCTTTCATTACTTTGCCTTCACCTAGTTTTGACTCTTTCACATCGTAGATGAATATTCTTTCTCATTAGGCTATTCCATAAGCACAGCTTCTGTCTCATGATGGCTACATGTATTAGCATTTCCAGTGTGAAAATCTGGGTCAGCTATATCATGCATATATTCCAGTTAAGTCCTCACCTCCCAACCCTGATGAATACTAACTAATAAAGACCTGCTGAAAATCACTTGCAATCCATCTGCAAAGTTAAATATAACCATGTAAATTTATTTGTGCGCTTCTATTTCCATTATATATTCAAAAGACTTAGAAATTCACTTTCCATCAGTATTACCAGCAATAAAACCAATCATTCGAGTATTCAGGGAAAGCAACCCCAAAGAGGAACAAGCGGATTTTGAGGTAACCCCATTTCAGTTGGGTGAAAGGACTCAAGATGAAAAGGGCTCTGTTTAATCTGGTCCCTCTCAGTCTGTCGGTATGGCAGAGTGTTTCCTACAGGTGATTTGAGAGCTTGTGTCCAAACTAGAATACATCCCAGCTATACTAACAGGATCTTCACCATCTAGGACTGCTTTTTCTGCACCTGTACAAGCAGTCCTGTGCTAGCAAAGACTGTTGTTTCCCTTGTTTAGTAGGGGTATAAAAGGGAAGGAGCCTCGCTTCATGCCAAATAATCACAGGAGACGTAGGTGACTGCTGACTTGAAATACATTTTCCCTCACAGACCTCTTTAGATACTAATATAGATGCTACACATCTACACACTATTCCTGCTATAAGGTCAAAGTTGGATCAATAGCTTTCCTACAGCTGATGAAGTGCTGCTATCCAGCTGTTTTCCTGGGAGCACAAAAGCTCAGTCCTGACTGATTGCTGACTGATTGCTATCCTGACCTGTTTCCCATTTTTAAATGTAGCCTGCTGTTTCTCAAGGCTCCAGATAACTAAGTGAAAATGACGCTGATGGACTGGACTTTGTTTTGAGCAGGAAGGCTGCTGAAGTAAAGTCTCAAGCAAAGAAAATAAAGATCATGATGGCCAGGACCAAAGAGTTGTGGTGAATGGAGTTAAATCCAGTTGGAAGCCAGTCACAAGGGTTCTTCTCCAAGGCTTAGTACTGGGGCCAGTTGTGCTTAATATCTTTATCAGTGATGTGGACAAAGGGATCGAATGCACCCTCAGTAAGTTTACAGATGACACCAAGTTGTGGGGGAGTGCTGATCTGCATGAGTATAGGAAGGCCCTACAGAGGGGTTTGGACAGGCTGGATCAATGGGCCAAGGACAATTGTATGAGGTTCAGTAAGGTCAAGTGCCAGGCCCTGCTGGTTTGGGGAAGAGCAGTTGGAAAGCTGCCTTTGCAGAAAAAGACCTTGGGGGTATTGGTTGACAGCTGGCTGAATCCCAGCCAGCAGTGTGCCCAGGTGGCCGAGAAGGCCAGCAGCATCCTGGCTTGTATCAGGAATAGTGTGGCCAGCAGGATTAGGGAAGTGAACACCCCCATGTACTTGGCAGTGGTGAGGTTGCACCTTGAGCACAAGCTCTCTTTTGGGCCCCTCACTACAAGAAAGACCTTGAGATGCTGAAGTGTGTCCAGAGAAAAGGAATGAAGCTGGTGAAAGGTCTGAAGGACAAGTCCTGTGAGGAGTGGCTGAAGGAACTGGGGTTGTTTAGTCTGGAGAAAAGGAGACTGATGTGAGACCTTCTTTCTCTCTACAAACATCTGAAAGGAGGTTATAGCCAGGTCTGTTCTCACAAGTAACAAATTATAAGATGAGAGAAAATGGCCTGATGTAGTACCAGGGGAGATTCAGATTGGATATTGGTAAATTTCTTGACAGCACGGTTTGTCAATCACTGAAACAGGCTGCCCAGGGAAGTGTTTGGGTCACCATCCCTGGAGGTATTTGAAAGAAATGTAGATGTGGTAATTAAGGATGTGATTTTCAGTGGACTTGGGGCATTGGTTTACAGTTGTACTCTGTGATCTTGAAGATCTTTTCCAACCTAAATGATTCTATAATCCTATGATTCTATGGCTCTATTTGGTAGCTTCTGCTAAAAAGAGCAGAGGAATGGAGTGAAGCACACAAAGTCTATTTACAATAAATGCATAAATTTCCTCTGCAGCTTCAGCTAAACAATTAGGTGACTGACAGAAGAGCTCAGTGGGAATGAGGAGGAGGAGTTTGAGTTTTGCTGTTGCACTGCTTATAGAGGGCCAAGAAGTGCCTCAAGTTGTTATCAGAGATGCAAACCAAGTTGTACCTGATATGGCATCTAGACGTGAGGCACAGGTGACTGTGCCGGGACAGGACTTTGGTTGGACTCTTATTCTCGGCAACCCTATACAATACGTATACAAAGCTCCTCCTGTTGCGCAGCCTAGGTATTGCTGCTTTAACATTCACTGGCAAGAACACTTATTCCCTCCAGTCATCCCTCATTTGTTCTTTTCTTCACAGCAGATGGGAACCAGGACACAGAAGACACACTGTAAAAGAGCAATTATATCCTTATCTTTGCTTAATCTTGATTTTTCTGTACCTTCTTTCTTAATAGTTGATTGGTTCTGCTGTGTCAAGCAGATGCTTTAAAGAAATCTATTTATGGGGATGCTCTGTTTGCAGCTGGAAGTGGTTTACAATGGCAAATAAAAGGACTGTCTGCACTGAGATTTGCAGATAGACCCAAGGTCAAACTAGTCAGACAGCAGGCATTCTCAGTTAGTGAGCCAGATCATTGTGCTAGCACAGTCAGTTTCACTGAATCACAGGATAGTTGAGGGTGAAAGGGACCTCAGAAGGTCATCTAGTCCAGCCCTGTTGCTCAAGCAAGACCATCTAGAAATAGTTGCCCAGGACCTTGTCCACATAGCTTTTGAGTATCTCCAAGAATGGAGGCTCCACAACCTCTCTGGGCAACTTGTGCCAGTGCTCAGTCACCCTCAGTAAAAAAAACCACCAAAATTCCCAGTGTTCAGGAGGAACCCACTGTGTTTCAGTTTTTGTCCAAATTCCAAAATCAAGGGTTTTTTTTCTCAGAATAATCCTGCTGGCCACAGTTTACCTACAATTGAGTGTGAGCAGAAGTGCTTTTATGTACCTGCATGAGCAGCAGGAAGAGCTGCTGTCTCTTCCCTTTTTTGGTGAAAGAGAAGTTGAAAGAATTATCTATCACCATAGAAGAAGCCATGGGGAAGTGGGCCTGATGATAGGCTTGGATCATTTGGGCCACTTTTCCATATGGTCCAGTCCATAATATCTCCAGGCTGACTGGAATTTGTCTGATTCCTGTCAACTACACACCAGTGTGTGCCTCTGTTGGCATCCCCACCTCCCAGGGATGCATGCAGTTTTGATATGCCATGTTTTTCTCCTGTGGTCTCAGAATAATACGAAGGGCATCTGGGGGACCGTAAAAGGTGAGAGCACAGACTTTACAATTATAGTATGCAAAACTCCTTCCTAAGTTAGGTAAAATCTAGGGAAACATTGTACTGGGAGAACACACAATTTATCTGCAGAAATCCCAGCCGGATTCCTTCTCAGCACAACTGATGCTGCCTGATGTGGGACAATGGCAAAAAGAAGTCCTCCAGAGGGAAAATTTACAAAACCCTGAGGTACAACATCAACTTTGAAAAAGCAAAACCTGTGACAGTCTGCATGTGAGGGGAGCATACAACAGGCAAGGTCATATGTATGCATCCTTCACAGACTGACACAGACCTGCTGATCACAGAGGTCACCAAAGGCAACTTCTTCATGATCTGAAATTCAAAGATACAGCCCCTGAATTAGTGGATAACAAGGAAAAAATGACCCATTACTATGTTTGGTTTCTGCTCCCACCTGGCCTCCTTTTAGCACAAAAATGGTGATTTTTCTCATGCATGTCTTGGCCAGATGTGCTTGACCTGGTGTTTTTGAAACTGGACTAGTTTTTCCACTAGCATGAAACTTAAGTTAATACCAGGTTGATATGAGGGCTCAAAAAAACACTGAAATAGAACAGAAATAGAATGTTTTGATTACATGCAGACTACCTTTCATTTTTGTCAAAAACTAATAGCAGAAGGAACAATTTTTCAAAATAATGAGCCCAGGTATATAACTTGCCTCTAGATTTTCAGCATGTTAGCAGCTAGAGAGTTTAAGATCTCTATTTTGGTTGAGGCCTAGCTCTGACTGCAGTAGTTACCTTCAGAAGGCACCAGAAAGAAAATAAATACTGATAATCAGGTTTCATAGAGGAAAGAGTAATACCAGCGGATGTCACTACTCCCCCCCACCCCTCAGTTTGACTGGAAAAATAGCATACCATGTAACAGCACAACTTAATAACCTAAATTCTTCATTTTTTAATCAACCAGAGATTTGTTGTTTCATGCAAGAAAAAATAAGTTCCTTCCCTTTGGTGAAGAACATCTTCTTAGGCATACAACATATTAGAGTATGGTCAGTGTGCAGTTCTGCTGGCTTTTTTATAGAGAGTGGACTGTATCCCAGGATAATTTTGCCTGGATTGTGGGGATGTAAATATACCTGCAAGAGCATTTTTTGGTGTTGCTACAAACACAGAAGCCTCATCTTTTTTCTGTGAACCAGGATTCAGGTAAGGGGGTGCATTCTCCATGTCAGTGAAAACATCTATTTTTCTCCATTCTTCTTTGGCAGCATGTTATAATGATAGGGTGGCCATGCATGCTGCTCTTTTCAGCGCTGGCAGCAGCAGCAGCTGTTACTGCCTTTCTGAAAGACAAGTTTTGTTACAGCGGCAGCCAATTACACTGAAAACCTGTTGTTCTAAATTGGTTTCCTTAGCTAGGCAAAGGCAGAAAGTGGTTAAAAGGAACGGGAAAGAGAGGGATACGGGGCCCTCATTTATTTATGCCACCTAATTTGTATAAAGACACAGATAATGAGGCTGACCCTGATGGTTACACCAGATGAGTGGGGCAGTTAGCACCCTGCTAGGACAAGTCCTCTATTACACATCAGACCTGGGCACTGACAAAAGCTTGCTCACTGTACCAAAGCAGAGTGGTCCTTCACAAATGGTGTGTTATTTTCCAGTCATTTGGCAGCCTTGCTGGGATTTCCTCTGTGTGCAATGAAGGCTAATAAGGGAAGAAGCAGCTCTGCTTCTTGGAGAGTAGGAGGAGGAGGAGTTAGGTTTGCATTGCCTCATAACTGTCTTCCCCATCACCTGTGGAAACAGTGATGCTGCTGACACCATCTTGCAGCTGTGTCTGACACACTAGCGTTTCCTTGCTGAAATGTCAGGAAGGTGCTATGTCGTTGTGAAAACGGACTGACCTTGCAGTGATAACTGATGTTTCATGCTCGGAGGCTTTTTTCTGTGTGAAGGGGCTTGAACACAAACTGAAGGAGAAAAATACTTTGGATGAATGTGGTAATGCAAGACCCTTTCTTGTGAGCTGTGACAGATAATAATAATTTCTGCATTTCCACAGCTCCCACTCTGTGATGCTACTGCAAAATAAGAAATTGTTAAGATAGGTATATATTTATTCTTTTTTAAAATTAACTTTCTTCTGAACCTTCTAAAATTGAGCTGCTTTCTGTAATCTCTCTCTTAGCATGATGGCCGCCTGAAACACTGTTAGATACCTCAGTTACACCTGCTGTCTTTTATATGTTGACCAAAGACTTGGACAAAATCTAGAAATTCAAATAGAGGTGACACAGAACATCTCACAGATGACACTTTTTGACTACTTTCTCAGCATTGAAGTCACTGCCTGAACTTTCTGAACTGGAGCTTGTTACACCATGATACTCTTTGCAATGCTGAGTAGGAATCACAGCCTTTCCTGACCCTGTGAAATACTTCGGTATCTATTTGAGGCGTCTCTAACCTTCAGTTTTATTGCAAGTAGAAAATGAAGAATGAAACCCAGGATTTTTTTTCCGTTACTGCTTTTCTGTATTCATATGTAGGTTCAAAAGTCTTCTGGTTTCCTTAGAAATTGTCTGAAGGTTTTGTTATCTGTCTTGAAAATAAAGCCACCTCACTAGAACTGAGGGTTATTCATACACATGTGGGGGCTGAATTAAAGCAAATAGGCACATTTTATTCTTGCGTTATTCTGCCTCTGAGTGCTTGACTTTGCAGGCTTAATGCTCTTTATACGTAGGAGGTTGGTGGGTGAAACTTAGTGTGGATACATGCATACGCAAGCCAAATGAGCAGTCTATGGTTGTTAAATCAGTATCCCATTCCCTTGATCCAGAGGTGTTGTATATATTTCAGATGACATTTTTCTTCATCACTGAAAGTAGTATTTCTACATCGCTGGAAGTAACAATCCAATTCCATCACCACTACTTCTATATTTATATTGGTGAAACAGAAAAAGGAGGATGCATGAGCCCAAACCGGGCATTTTTAACAAAAGAATTTACTCAGTGCTAGATTACTGTGTGGTACAGTTGCAAATCTAATGACGCCTGCAGAAATAATTTATGCTTTGGAGAAAAAACGCTGACCTGAATCCTGCAGCTGGTTTTCCCAAACAAAAGTGTAGTTGTTATAAGGCCAAAATGAGAAAATAACTCTTTGGAACTTGAAGGAAAACTTTTCAATGCCTCACAGTTTCAAGAGAGACATGAAAGAAAATGTTACTTTATCATATATGGAATACTGGCCCAACCTCTTCTGAAGTGCCTTTCCACTTATTTTCCCTGTAGGAGCCAAGATGATGAACAAGATGGTACCTACCAGACAAAGTACTTGAAAGTATGACTATTTAGTTCTGATAATGAAGCAGTATCTAATTTTGGTCCCGTATTTATGGAACCAAAGTCACTTCAGTTGCCTAATTGAGACCTGTCAGAGGTCACTGATATTTGAAACTAGGAAAGGTATGAAAACTAGGCAAGTGCTCCATACCCAACATCATACTAGAGAACAATGAGGAGAAAATGTTAATGGCTATAATTGTACATCAGAGAAAAGAAAATACAGTTTCATGAAGCACATCATAAAATGGGAAATTTATTACTTGGTGATAAACAGGTATGGGTGCTAATAATATTGTAATTAGAGAGCTAAAACAATGATAACAATCTCCTGCTTCATGCTGTGATTAGGAGTACACTTCTCATGCATGGTGCTAAAGAACAGACATCTGTGGTATAGGATTTGTCCTCTATTTAGTGGCCTTTACCGGTGACATTTCTAGAAAAACAAAAGTTATTTTCTTGTTGGCTAATTTTTCCATTTCTATATTTTCAAGAGACAGTAGTTAGGGCCTCTAACTCTGTGTGACATGTTTGTCAAGAATGTGCTTGCATAGGGCCCATACTGTAAGCAAGCAGATGTTGGGACAGAATTTGTTCTGAGGAGTAATTATGAAAACTATTTTGGCTACACTGCAGGTGGCTGGACTTCCGTCACACTTCCCTGCTGAACTGTGGTCCTGATCTTTCTGGGGATCCAGAATTATACGGCACCCCTGGTGCAGGCATCCTTCTCTTATACTCAAGCCAGTCATGTGCTGCCCACTACCCTTCTTCCCTCAGCTGTAAATAGCCCCAACAGTCTAGCTGTTGAAGGATGGAGGTTAATCTTTTCCTTTTGTAAAGGTATGCTCATTTATGATCACAGAATTGTTTGAGTTGAAAGGGATCTTTAAGGTCATCTAGTCCAAGCTCCCTTGCAATAAGCAATGACATCTTCAACTAGATCAGGTTACTCAGAGCCTCGTCCAACCTGGCCTTCAATGATTCCAGGGATGGAGAATCTACAGCCTCTCTGGGCAACCTGTTCCAGTGTTTCACCACCCTCATCATAAAAATTTTCTTCCTTTTATCGAGTCTAAATCTAACCTCTTTTAGTTTAAAACCATCACCACTTGTCCTATTACAACAGACCCTACAGGTGATATCTGTCATCATCTTTGTTATAAGCCCCCTTTAACTATTGAAAGGTCACAATAAAGTCTCCCTAGAACCTTCCCTTCTCCTGGCTGAACAACCCCTACTCTGTCTCTCCTCATGCTAGAGGTGTTCCACCCCTCTGATCATTTTTGTGGCACTCCTCTGGACCTGCTCCAACAGATCCACGTCTTTCTCATACTGTGGGGGCAAGAGCTGGATGCAGTACTCCAAGTGAGGTCTCACCAAAGCATAGGGGCAGAATCATCTCTTTCTACATGCTGACTATGCTTTGGGATTTTTTATGCAGCCCAGAATATGGCTGGCTTTCTGGGCTGAGAGCACACATTTCTGGGTCACATCCAGCTTTTCATCCACAGTACTGAGTCCTTCTCTGTAAGCCTCCTCTCAATCACTTCATTCCCCAGCCTGTACTGATACCAGGGCCTGCCCCGACCCACATGAAGGGCCATGCACTTGGCCTCATGAGGTTCACATGGACCCACTTCTTGAGCTTGTCCAGGTCCCTCTGGATGGCATCATGTCCCTTGGGTGTGTCCAAGTGTTTACAAACCTACTGAGGTGCACTCAGTAATATGTATTTCTGTGACGAATGACTAAGAAACACTAATTTTTCTGTCATTGGCTGTGAAAAGAACTCTTTCACTTCCCTTTCTTCTTCCAGCTGTTTTTCTCTGTAGCATGATGGTGCCCTTTACTGAGTCCTATCCATGGGCTGATGGAAATTTAGAGAGTAGGTGTGACTAACAGTGAGACTGGTTGGTAGAAACTGAGCTGCTGTTGAATCCTGATTGCATACTGATCTCATCCCATGACAGAAGATTGCATTACGGATGGAAAAAAATAAAACCAATTTTCAGCCTGACTGGCAGAACCAGAACAGCCCTCTCTGGACTGGTGTTAGAGCACATTAGGTGCATGCCAATATCTATGCAGTTTTGCTACTAAAGCTTTAAAGCAGAACAATATTTTTTCCTGCCTACAAGCATAATCTCGGTGATGCTAAGGCAAAACACATTTTTCTCCGTTCCCTAATTTATTCAGGAAAGGTCTACAGATTCCACCTGAAGTTCTGTTAAAAACTACACAGAGATCTGATCTGTACGTGCTGTCAGCAGACAAAAGCATAGACAGTAATACTGTGGCCTGCACGTCTTACATTTGATCTTGACTCCCTGGCCTAAGCGATCAGATATTCATTTCCAGCATCATCAGCCACCTTCAGCACAGGCCTCAGCCCATCTTACAGTTAGTGAAAAATTGCTTGTTCTTCCAGTTAGTCCCCAGCCTGGGTGAGAGGGTTGGCATGCCAATGCAAGGATTTTCAGATTCAGTCAGAGGCAGAATTATGACTTGGTGCCAAAGCTAGCAATAAAATTAAATATTAAAAAGTCAGCAAATGTGAATTTTAGTTCTGCTTTTAGGATAATGGTAACACCAAGCTGGCTAATCTGTCAGCCAGTCTTGTAAATGGTGGCTAAATTACCAAGCAAAGCTGGAAGAAAATTCTACCATTTGGAAGGATGAAGTTAATGTGAAACTGAGATACGCTTTTGCTCTCTATATAATCACAATATGCTTTGATACCCTCTTTTGAAATTAGCTTTGCAAAATTTAGATTAAAGCTTTGTTGTGGATTTGCATGGTGGGGTACTGGTGTAGAGGCAGCAGGGGTGGCTTTTTTGGGGGTTGGACCCGATGATCTCCTGAGGTCCCTTCCAACCCCTACGATTCTGTGATTCTGCAAGAAGCAGCTAGAAGCTTCCCCTAGGCCAGACAGAGTAAATACCATCCAGGCTCAAGGCCGGACTTGTTGACCAAGGCTGAGCCTGTCAGCGATGGTCACAGCGCTTCTGTGAATCACATTTAAAAAAAATCCAAGCCCGCTAGCAGCCACTTTTTGCCACCAGAGAAGGGAGTGAGAAGATGTAATGAACTGTGCAGGCACCAAGGTTAGTGAAGGGGGTGGGGGTAGGGGAGTGGGGGCAACAGGAGGTGCTGTAGGTGCAGGAGAGAGATTACCCTGCAGCCTGTAGAGAAGACTGTGGTTGAGTCAGTTGTCCCTTCACAGCCCATGGATGATGATGGGGAGCAGAGATCCCACCTGCAGCCTGTGGAGAGACCCCATGCTGGAGCAGGTGGAGACATATGGAAGGCACTGTGCCCATGTTGGAGCAAGACCCTGGCAGCAGATCTGCAGCCCATGGAGAGAGACAGAGATTGATCCACGCTGGGGCTGGTTTGCTGGGAGGAAGGGGCTTGTGACCCCATGGAGGACCAGGCTGGAGCAGTCTGGACCTGAGGGACTCGGAGACATTCTATGATTTATGACTGCACCCCATAGCAGTGACTCACGCTGGGGCGGCTGGTGAAGAGATGAAGCCCCTTGGGAAAGGACTTATGTTGGAGAAGTTCATGGAGGACTGTGTTCCATGGGTGGGACCCCACACTGGAGCAGGAGAAGGGTGTGAGGAATGCCCTCCCTCCCCCGGCTAAGAAGGAAAACAACTTGTAAGGAACTCACTGAAACCCCCACTCTTCTCCCTGCCCCTGTGCCATCCTTGTGGGGACAAGGGAGCGAAATCATTAATAAAGTGAAGTCTGCTAATAGGGGAGGGGTGGGCAGAGGTGTTTTAAGATCTGGTTGCACTTGGCATTATCTGACTCTGGTTCCACTGTGTGTGCAGAGTACTGTAATAAATTAGATGTTTTTCTTTATTCCGTGTTGAGTCTGTTTTGCCTGTGACGCTGATTGTGGAATGATCTCTCCTTGTCCTTATCTTGACTCCTAAGCCTCTCAGTATGTGTTTTCTCCCCTGTCCAGCTGAAAAGGGAAGTGATAGAGTGACTGTGGTGGGCATCTGGCCTGCAGCCGGGGTCAAAACCACAACAAGCTTTTAAGCAGATCTCCTAGTTTCTCTCTCCTATGCACGTTTCTAATAATTTTTCTTAAAATCAATATTTAATATCAGAACTGGCAGTGAAGCTTGTATGAGGCTGTCAACAAAAAGTTGCCAGTACAGGAATTATACAGGCCTTGAGAGGGCTGCTTGCAAAAAACACTGATTACCAACGAGGTCTTATTCTGAGGAGAGTAAATTGCAGTATTTGGCCTGCAGATGCATCCCAGATGTCTGTCAATGCACACCAAAAGCATCCTTGTGCCAGGGAGAGATTTCTTTTGATGGCTATTGCATTGCACAACAGCTGATACAGGAGAAGAAAGCAGAGCAAGAGCATGAACAGGAATGGACATGTTCCCTCTTCCAAACTGCTGAGGCAGGAATGTTTTTAGACTCAGCAGATGAATGATACTGCAGGGAAATTGTGACCAGAATGAAAGAAGTGGCATTTCTTGCAAAGACAGATTAAAATCATATGCCAGGCATCTGACAGTGTGGAAATAGCAAAGACCACCTGCTTTTCAAAATATTTTGTAGGAAAACAGGACCAGGTATGGATCTGTGATTCTCTGGTCTTACTGAAAACATATCCCCCATGTTTTTACAGTAGTTACAAAATCACTGATTAATGATGCATTATATGTTGAGATACAGGAAGCTTTAAGCTTTTCATATTCTCAAATTTTGAAACTGCTTATGATCTTAAATTCATGACATATGCTGGGTGGGGTTTCTGCAGACTCCCATAAGTACTTAGCTACAGTCCAGACTTTTCCCTGTTTTTTGACTTTCAGAGACGTGTTTTGATATTCAAACAAATGATGTATTGCAGTGAAATGGCTGTCTATTAGTTCTCCTTGATAAACTCATGACCAAAAACATTTAAAAATCTTTGACCTGAATGCTGTTAAGAAGACAGGTTATTGACATAGGAGAATAAATTGCAGTCCCTAGGCTAGGGGCACTGAGTTAGTAGGAAATTCTGCCTTTTGCAAATATCTCACATATGGGGAGAACCCAGACACTTGTATATTAGTGTAGGTGAGACTGTTTCTAGCAGAGGTCTTCATTGCCAGAAAAATAAAGCTTTAAACCAGTTTTCTGAGTTTGGTTTTATAGTACAACTCCGTGTCATGTCATATGGGTTACGCTGGTTAGGTTTTGGCACAGTAGAAATGTGATAATCTTTACTCTTTACTTTCCTTTCTATTTTTCACTTATATTTTTAAAAAATATAATTTCAATTTTGGTTTTTTTCTGAAAATAAAAAATGTATTAAAAATGTACACATTTCAGGCTTTAAAATTTTTTTTAAACCAGTTTGACGGTTCTTTTGATTTGTTCTCTATTCCTAGAAAAGAAGATGCTTGTACTGAAAATCCTGTGGTTTCATTTTCCATCCACATTTCCCATATCCTCCCCCACATGCCCAGGATTAACCCTCCAAAGGAAACTTTTGCAGTCCACCCGAGCTTGGCCATCAGCAAAAAAAACTCTCAACAAATTTGGAATGAATTACTATGTGTAAGCAGGAACAACGTATGTTAGGTCAGCCTCTCAGTACTGCAGTTCAGAAACCTCAAGCTAAAGCAAGCCTCCAACGTGAAGTATGCCAGTGATGCTATGTTATCTGTGTTCCTCTAAGACTGTTGGGTAACATTGGGACTTAGCATGTTTCTGTCTTATATAAGGACAATAAACACTACTTGTGTCAACCACTGCCAACCAGCCAGCCAAAATACTTGGTGACGGCTGTCCTTCGGGCATTTGGTGTATGTAGTCTTCTGCAACTATGATTCATGTGAGATGAGAAGAAGCCCATGTTTCCCTGGGAGAGTTTTCAGCGCATGCTGCAGATCTGAGCTGTCCCATTGCTGTGTAGTACCTGGGGAAAATGGGTTTTGGAACAGACTCACATGTGTGTTCACACTGCACCTGGTTTCAGCTGATGCTCTCCTCTAGGGCAGTCAGGTTTCACAGCAGACTCTTTCTGCACAGTTTTCCTATTGCATTCCTTGAGGAGCAGCTGTTGATGGGAATATCCCGCAGATTGTCTCCTTCTGCATGAACTCCCAAGCAATTTTAGGCTTGAACTTGGGTCAGACAGTCACATGTGAATCACCTGGAGTGGACCATTTATAGTATCTTTTGCCCTAGAGGATGGCACTGCTGACTTGTTTGGCAGCTGGACACTTTGTTCAGTGCATAGTACAGGGCTGAAACTCACGAGCATTTTCTGGGAGCTATTGCTGAGCAAATACTAAATTCCTCTGCCTGTCAGAAGAGCTTGTGTTGTAATACATGGTTTGACATTTGCAACTCACCTAGCTCACTGCAAACTTATTTAAAAACAAGAAAACTGTGAGACCTCTCTGTCTGGTGTTGTGTAAACATTAGTGACAGGAGGTGTTTTTTGAGTATTTGCTGTCATTAAAAAAGAAATTGTAAGACACATTTCTTTTCTCCAGCCCACAGCTGATTATGTGATCTCCTCCACTTTCTTTTGCAGCAGTTCCAAGCCTCATCTTTTTTCATAAGATTGCTAGCTCAAATATTGGTACACTGGTTTCATTAGGTTTCGGCATACCTACCTGTCTACTGGAACTGTGATTCTTACAGACTTCTACAGCATTCCTGCAATTGTAACAGAGTAGCTGATGTCCTGGTAAAAGGAATTAAAAAATGAAATGTACTACCTAAAGAGGAAAAAGCACAACCGGCCTTGTGAATAACTGTTAAACACGAAAATCATAATATTTACATAATTAGTGTATATCCTATTGTTCAGTGGTCCCTTTCTGCTTTAAATATATATGTGTATTGGTAAGTATAGAGTATCCAGGTACAGAAGGTTGTTTCCTTCATATTTCTGGTTGCTGTTGTTTAGAGGTGATGACCGAAATACGTGCATCTGATCTTTCAGGACCCCAAAACCGTAAAACTATGGTATCCAACCCACTGGCTTCTGCTTTCTGCATTTGCACATCTGTGTGCATGAAGTAGCCAGAAGTAAGTGAGAACTTTGACAAACTGTACAATCTGACCTCGCAATGCCAGATAATGGCTTACACAGAAACTTAAGAAATGTAAAAAGAAACTTAAGAAATGTAAAAAGACAGTGCTCTTCACCCTTGTCTTGGTCTTTTGTGTTCTTAGGCAACCATGACACTTTAAGACATTTCTTGAATTTAAGCATAGAAGTACCTTTGGTTTTTGTCCTCCTTTCACCTATTCAGTGAGCTTCACAGCTGTGGTTAGAAAACCTTTCCTAAATTCCAGCTTAAATATATTCAAACCCTATTTGAACCATTTCTTGTGCCAACACTCTCCTTTAGCCTGAATAATTCTGTTCTTTCCCTGCTGCTTATCCCAAATCAATTTATAGACAACAAACATGCCCCCTCCAGCCTTTTCCTTGTTAAATTAAACAGCTCCCACTCTTTGGTTGTCTCAGCTCAGGCAGGCTTTTCTGTATCCCTTCTCCATCTAATGTTTCCTGTTTCATTTCAGCCTGCCTTGAGATTATTGCCTGAAACTAAGCACAAGTGTTCACCAGCATCTTTGTGTAGTGCCATATTCTTGCTCTTGCTGGTATCATTTCAGTCATGGTTGTGCTCCATAGAGGATAGACAGGACTTTTTTGTGTGTGAAGCTCCATACATGGTTTAGTTCTGAGAGCATCAGCCTTCTGTGTTAACAGGAAAGTGAGCTGCAAAAAGAAAAGTGCTAACTCCTCTAAGTTATGGGACATTTCTGCAGCTGAAGAAGGCGTGGAAGTGTTTAACTCAATAATATGCACTTGCATTCATTGTGCATGTTCATGGGCACTCCAGAGCATCTGTACTGGGCTGCTTACGTATGAATTTTGTGAGCCTTTTTCTGGTTCGGGAGTCCAGGTACGGCCCTTCCCAGCAGTTGTGGCTGTTGTGCACAGTCCTTCAAGCTGGAAAGAGGCTGGAGATGTGCTGTATTTATGGAGTGTGTGTCTTCTACATGGCCCCTGGGCTCAGGGTCTTCCTGGGTGCAGCCTTGCACTAGAACCTGCTGCCATGTTGTATAATTCAGCCTGCTTGGACCATCTCCTGGTGTGCCCCTGCTGGTGTATTCTGCTGTAGAAGGATCTCTGGAAAAGGATGGTGCATTTCACAGCAACTATTCTTACCCTTTCTGTCCTTGACTGCCACTTGTACAAGTGATTGTGTATTGCTGGTCTTCTTTCCTTTGCCTGGCTGCACATGCACAAGCCGGGTCAAAGTTCCACCTTCAGGTTCATGGCAGAACACTTTTGTGCATGACTTATTAGGTGACAGAAAAGATACCTTAAAAGTCCTGGGATGTTTGGAGGTAATGGCAACCAATCAATCAGGAGTATGTATCAGACATTTGCTTTCTGAAAAACAGCACTCTCTGAGCATCAATAGCAGGAATAGAGAAAGACAGGCCCTGCTTGATTAACCAGATCTACTTTGATCACAAGGTGACCTCCTTAGTGGATGAGGGAAAGGCTGTGGATGTTGTCTAACTAGACTTTAGTACAGTCTTTGACACTGTTTCTCACAGCATTCTCCTGGAGAAATGGGCTGCTCATGGTTTGGATGGGCATATGCTTCACTGGGTAAAAAACTGTCCAGATGACCGAGACCAAAGAGTTGTCGTGAACATGCAGTTGGTGGCCAGTCATGAGGGGTGTTCTCCAGGGCTCAGTACTGGGGTAACTTCTGCTTAATATCTTTATCAGTGATGTGGACAAAGGGACTGAGTGCATCCTCAGTCTGTAGATGACACCAAGTTGTGTGGGAGTGTTGCTCTGCTTGAGGGAAGGAAGAATCTACAAAGAAATCTGGACAGGCTGGTTCAATGGGCCAAGGACAATTGTATAAGCTTCAGTAAGGTCAAGTGCCAGGCCCTGCTGGTTTGGGGAATAGCAGTTGGAAAGCTGCCTTTGCAGAAAAAGACCTTGGGGGTATTGGTTGACAGTTGGCTGAATCCCAGCCAGCAGTGTGCCCAGGTGGCCAAGAAGGCCAGCAGCATCCTGGCTTGTATCAGGAATAGTGTGGCCAGCAGGATTAGGGAAGTGAACATCCCCATGTACTTGGCAGTGGTGAGGTTGCACCTTGAGCACAAGCTCTCTTTTGGGCCCCTCACTACAAGAAAGACCTTGAGATGCTGAAGTGTGTCCAGAGAAAAGGAATGAAGCTGGTGAAAGGTCTGAAGGACAAGTCCTGTGAGGAGTGGCTGAAGGAACTGGGGTTGTTTAGTCTGGAGAAAAGGAGGTTGAGCGAAGACCTTGGTCTCTACAACTACCTGAAAGGAGGTTATAGCCAGGTGTGTGTTATTCCAAGCAACAAGTGATAGAACAAGAGGACATTGCCTCAAGTGTTACCAGGGGAAGTTTAGTTTGGATATTGGGAAAAAATTATTCACTAGAAAGTTTGTTGAGGACTAGAACAGTCTTTTCCAATCTAAACAATTTTATGATTGCATTCTATGATTCTTAATAACATAATGCTCTGAGGAGATCTTATTGAGGCCTTTCAGTACTTACAGGGGACAGGAAAGATGGGGACAGACTTTTTAGCAGGGCCTGTTTAACTGGACAAATGGTGATGGTTTCAAACTAAAAGAGGTTAGATTAAGCTAGATAAAGGGGAAAAAGAATCACAATGAGGCTGGTGAAACAGTGGGACAGGTTGTCCAGAGAAGTCCTAGATGTCCCATTACAGGAAACATTTAAGATCAGGCTGGATGGGGCTCTGGGCAACCTGGTGTAGTCGAAGATGTCCCTGCTCAATGCAGGGGTATTGGACTAGATGACCATTCAAAGTCTCTTTCAACCCAAACAATTCCATGTTTCTATGAATAGAGTGTGTGTTTTCTTCACTTGGGTGCTAGCAGGTCTCTGTGTATCTCTGGTGGATTACTGAATACACTCTTTGGAAAGGTGGAAGTGCTATGCTAGTTAGGTAATTTGGTACCTGCTTCTAAATACTAAAGTAACCTTTTTATCAACTTCAATTTAATTTATAGCCACATGTCACCAATTCTTTGAAGTTTGTTTTCACAATAAGATATCCCCCCCTGCAATTTTTTCTGTGAATGTGTGACACTGAATTAGAATAGGTGACGGGTTTTCTACCTATGTGTAATTGGACCTGTGGGTGTTCAGTGTATATTTATGCAAGAGTAATTTGGTTAATGACTCATGCTTACTGCCCTCGTCTTTGAACATGCTGTAGTACTGCTGTTGCCCTGAGCAGATGCAGATCTGCACGAATACATACCATTTCAGAAAGTGATCCACCACCAGAGTAGCAGTAAGAAAAGGGCTTATATTAATATTTATGTCCCAAATCGCTGGGGTTTTATTTGCCATGTCTTGCTGGTACATGAGCTATGGCAACTGAGAAGCCTCTCTTCTCTCTCATAGGACATATAGAGGAAAAAATTACATCCAGAAAAGGCCTGAATAGGTTCTCTAAGCTAGAACTTTTTAGAGCTTGGATTCCTTTTTACTTTTAGGATGCCTTTAAGGCTTTTTTATTCCAAGGGAATGCTAATTATTGTTTATTTTTTATGGGAATGGAGACTGGTTTTGTTATGGAAATGTGCAGAGTAGCCTCAAACATTTATAAAGTTGTTTTTAATTTATACATACTTGGGGGATTTTTTCAGAAAAATATTGTTCTCCTTACTACGTACCCTCTCCTTTGATTAGAATAGAACAGTATATACTTGATAAATTTCATGTGAAAAACAAAATAAAAGCCTATCTTCAAAAGAGAAATTTTATCCCAAAGTTACTTTCCATTTCTTTATGCATTTTGGTGAATGAATTCATGTGCATCAGATCACAAGAGCAAGCAGAAAACGTGATGGGAGAGTAATAGCAGTGTTTGAGGTAAACCTGTTTAGCACTTTCTCTCAGGCTTGTCACATAAAAAAAAATACAAAGGGAGTAACTACATAGAAGGAAAATAAAATATGCCCATTAAAAAAAAATTACATAAGCATTGTATCTTGGCAAGGTTTCTTTGTTTGTCTTTTATTGGTGGGTAATCTCTCAATTACTAGAACATCCTTTCTCTCTCCAGCTGTGCCTAGCCTTGTTTTGGCTTCATTATAATGAACAGAGGGACTGAAAAGTTCTGAGTTGAAGTATAAGTGCTTAGGTCACGTTCAGCCACTTTCCTCTCCTTACTTCATGAGTGCATTATTAGGGCAGTGAAATGTCTTTGACTGTAAATGCAGGTTTTATCTGCATGCTTTCTATATACTTATAAAATGAATGTGGTATTGGTATATTTATCTCATTTGAAGCTACATTTATAATGAATGGATCTTTTTTTTGTGTGCCAGTTTCTGATTGTTCTCTTGGTTTCAGATACTGCTGTGTTGTTGGCATGTGAATCTGAGCATGGGCTCCTTCAGCAGGGACACTGATTAGCTTAAACAATGGTCAGGAGAGGAGCAGAGGAATAGAGGGGAAAAGAGACCTTGAGTATGCAACAATAAAATCAGTTGCATATGAAGAACTGGCTATTGACCTATACCAGTAATAAAAGTTGCAGGCAGCATTTAGATTCAGAGCTAAATTCTTGTGAAGCTGACACCTTGACATGTTAAACTCACACATTAATTCAATGCCAGATAGACTGACCTGATGGCCAGATTAGACCTGCTGCTTTAATTTGCATTACAGTCCTCCCGTAGACTGACAGAGAGGGAAAACCGTGGAAGCCCTTTGTGTGCATTGAGTGTGGGTGCTATCCCACGCCGTCAGTTCTGGAGGAGATTCCTCACTAGATTTCAAAGCAAGTTCAAACTCTACTTCAGGCTGTCGTGGTTTTGCCCCAGCTGAGGGCCGCACCCCACACAGTCGCTTGTACTTTTAAAAGGAAGGGGGAAGGAAAGTTGGGGGAGGGGGAAAAGGGAAGGAAGAAAGGAGGAAAATAAACCACAACCTAGAAACCAGAACCCCGCAGGTTGGGATAAAGATAGTTTACTAAACAATAACAGAAAACTAGATATAACAATAACAGGAGTTTAAAGCACAAAATAGATGAAACTGGTGATACACAATGCAGTTTCTCACCAAACCACACAACTCAGGCCGCACAGCTCAGAGCCGTCCCGGAACCCGACCGTCCCCAGAAACTGCACGTCCCGGCGTTGTCTCCTCCTCTTCCCCCCAGTCCCCCTTTATACTGAGCATGACGTAACTGGCATGGAATATCCTCTTTGGCCAATTCGGGTCACCTGTCCTGGCTGCGTCCCCTCCTTTCTCATTAGTAAGGAAGTATGAAGAACTGAGAAAGGTCCTTGATTGCCCGGCAACAACCAGAACCATCAGGGTGCTATCAGCACTGTTTTCATCCGAACACCCAAACATGGCATTCCATCCACTGCTAAAAAAAATTAACTCCATCGTAGCTGAAACCAGGACAAGGCTAATAGAGAAATGTGTCAAATCAGAGGCATCCTGAGAACACAGTACAGGTCATCCCTTTGACCACCCCCTGTTTTCTCTAAGTCCCGGTCCACAGGCACCATGTCTTGGCAATACTTTTGACATTTATTACCAAGTTGCTGCCTTAAAGCTCATCACAATGTGGTGCAATTAAAGGGTTGGACCTCCTGTCATTGAGCTCAGTAGGATATTTCCTCATTTCACACTAAGCTTAGTCACTCCTCAGACAGACAAGGAAAAAGGACATATGTTTGACTCTGGGTACCTGAGATAGAAGCCAGAGCTCCTCAGAGTCAGGGGTTCAGACAGGCTCAGCCTCATGCTCTGACTTGTCATCTGGATGAGCTGAGTGTTCGCACCACGTGCTTTGGGAGGGAGAGCAGGACATAACTCAGCCCCGAGTCCAGCCTGCTGCTGCCATTATTATATTCTTGCATGGGCACGAAAATAAAGAACCTAACAGCTGTGGGGAGTTGCAACACTGGACTAGGTCTTCCAACTCCAACCATTAACTTTTTACTTATCTGCCACTGCTCAGGAGACTGGACGAAAGTAAGAGTGCCCAGAGCATCAGTTTTTCATTCTACACTACTGTATCTTGTTTTGTACTCAGCCTGAAGGTGCGGTGAGTTGTTCTCAGGCTAGGCCTTCCAGCATTTTCCTTTGTCTTTGCTAAGGGCAGCTGTAAATTGCACTTGGGTTGTGCTTGTGAATACTCCTGATGTGTGCAATGTGTCCAGTGGGCTCTGTGCATACCAGGCAGTGTGTTCTGCTGCGTGAACTAGGTGGGATCAAGCTCTGTATGACTAGTGCCAGTCTTTAAATCTATCCCTTACTAAATGTTTTCTCCCAACAGCTGGAATGTAGTTTTAATAAGGGATACAGCAATCATTGGGTGTTTGAGACAAGTTTTAAAAGAAATTTGTTTCAGTTTCAAAAGGTGGGTATGGATAGCATGCTTAATGCCCGTTATGTCCAAGTAACAACATGAATCTGTGACTGAACACGGAGGTAGAGCCCTCACAAGATTAATGGACTAAGAACTCTTGAAGCCTTGTGAGAATCCTGGTATTCAGTGTCGCTGGCAGACACAGCTGTTCGCGAGAAGCCAAAAGTCAAAGCCTTCTTTGGAGACAATGAGCATGTGATTACAGAACATGTCCTTGGATCTGAGTGCATGTAAAACATTTATGAATTCCACTGTATGCCTGCAGAGTGAAACACATTTGAGAGTGTCCCAGTGTTATAAGGCTTTTAAGTTATTGATAGCGTTGCCATTCAGATGGGAGAACATAGTTTTGAGAATCTCACACCTGTCATAGAGATTTGATTGCCAGTTTCCTTTACAGCCTCATAAAATTTCTCTGTTCTAAATCTCACAAGAGATTTTTTATAAAAAAAACCCCAGTTCTAAAAATGATTGCTGTTAAGTCATAACTAAAACCAATTATCCTGAGTAAGTGCACTCCAGCAATTTCCCAAATATGGCATCCCAGTAGGTTCTAAGATGCTTTTTGTCTCTTCACATGTAAGCAGTGCTTAGTGCAAGTAGCAAGTATTGCAATTCACTGAGATCGTGACATTACTGTGGAGATAGCAGGAAAGTAAGAATAGAGGCCTCATGTAGTATAAACCCGTACAGTTTTACTAAAGACATAATAATGGCTGTAGTTTGTCCAAATCAATGTTTGAGCAGGCCCGCTGGTTGGATTCATAGTATCTGGCTGCAGATGTCTAGGAAGGACTTTGAAACAGGGCCCATACTTGTTATCCTGCTTTTGTACAGTTTCCAAATTTCCACAAATCTGTGAATCTTCGAGGATTCATGTTGGCCAAGCATGAGACCTCGTTTTTTATTTTTTGCAATTAAAACTATAAGGATGTGAAAATTAAAACAAAGTAACCTTCCTAAAGTGCCTTGTTCAGTTGCCTTTTAACAGCCAGAAGTGATTTTTTGTTGGTTGCTGAGACTGTCTTTAATACTCAGAGCTGCAGTTTGCATCTTTTTCTACCAAAAGGATGAGAATACCTGTAGTCTTTTTGTAACTCTAATGGAGATGTAATGCTATACAGCTCTGATGCTTAGAAATATTCTATAGTAACAATGTTGCCACTTAGAGAATGTGACCTTTAACCAATTTGTTTAATATTTCTTCTGCCATTGTGGCAACCTAATAGCTTGCTAATAAAATAACACCATTACTTGCTTTTTAATATCTTCATTGACGACCTTGATGAGGGAATAACATCCACCCTCAGCAAGTACGCTGATGATACAAAGCTGGGAGGGGTGGCTGACACGCAGGAGCACTGCGCTGCCATCCAGCAAGACCTGGACAGGCTGGAGAGCTGGGCAGGGAGAAACCAGATGAGGTTTGATAAAAGCAAGTGTAAAGTCTTGCACCTGGGGAAGAATGACCGCTTGAATCAGTACAGGCTGGGGGATGACCTGCTGGAGAGGAGCTCTGTGGAGAAGGACCTGGGGGTCCTGGTGGCTGACAGGTTGGCTATGAGCCATCAGTGTGTCCTGGTGGCTAAGAGGGCCAATGGGATCCTGGGATGCATCAAGAAGAGTGTGGCCAGCAGGTCGAAGGAGGTGATCCTCCCCCTCTACTCTGCCCTGGTCAGGTCCCACCTGGAGTATTGTGTCCAGTTCTGGCCTCCCTGGTATAAAAAAGACAGGGATTTCCTGGAGAGAGTCCAGAGAAGGGCTACAGGGATGATTAAGGGCCTGGAACAGCTCCCCTATGAGGAAAGGCTGAGTGAGCTGGGGCTGTTCAGCCTGGAGAAAAGAAGACTGAGGGGAGACCTAATTAATGTTTATAAATATCTTAAGTATGGGATGCAGGGGGAATTGGCCAGCCCCTTTTCAGTGGTCTGTGGAGACAGGACAAGGGGCAATGGCTTGTCTGGACGCCTATCTCTGCAATATGAGCTAGGGAGCCTGCTTTGGCAAGGGGGTTGGACCCGATGATCTCTTGAGGTCCCTTCCAACCCCTACGATTCTGTGATTCTGTTATTCTGTTAGCACACTATGCTACATTGCTGGAGCTCCCATGATGATGCAGCAGATTATGAAACTGAAAACCAAAGTAACATTCTAACAGGTACTATTTGGGTTTACATGTGGTCAGCTTGCATCGTTGATTGCAGTGGGGCTCAGATTTCTTCTGTAGCTGTCTGTTTTTCCTATTTTTACATTCACAAACTGCCACTCTGATCTTTTTTCTGCTCCCACCCAGTACAAGTTAATTGTGGGGTTAATGAGTTTGTGGCAACTGGGGATATGTGCCAGATGGCATAGTCTGCTCAAACCTTTCTTGATTTACGGATGGAGTTTCTATGAATTAAATGACCTTAAATGTCATCAGCTTTTCAGTTGTAAAATAAAACTGACTCCCTGGGTGTGGAGCTCCTGAGTATTGCTACAGGTTAATAAAGACAGCTTACATGAGGTCTTTAAACAATTGTCAAATGGCTTTGGGGGTTGGAATCAATGATCTCTTGAGGTCCTTTCCAACCCCTACAACTCTGTGATTCAAGTGCAGAAAAGTCACTCAGACTGCATTGTTTTTACCAGCCATGAGTCTTGCCATTTACACATCTGTGGACCCAGTCCTGCCTATGGATGTGCTTAATTACTTTACATCCAGGTTGCTCCTAGCACTTTAATTTACACAACAGATTACTGTCTGCCAAGTTTGTCATGGACTTCAGATATTAATGAGGGTTGGATGTCCAGTGTGCAGAGTTATATATTTTAACTTACCCTTCTTTGGTTTTTCCTCAAGCTTTTTAAGCCAGTGGAACAATACTTTTCACGTTTTGAAATACCTAACAAATGCATACACTACAAGATGCATTAGGTTGTGATTCAATGCTGTGGACAGATTAATCCAAAAATCAATTGGGAAAATGATGGAAATGTCCAGGGTTTTAATATGCCTAATGAGTCTAATAGGAAACAGTTGAAAAAAGGAGAGGGGGAGGAATAAAAGAGACTATCTCAGTTTAGTTGTACCAGAGTGTCCCTTATGCAAGCTAGAAATGACTGACAGCTTGTTCCAGCTTGTTCTCACAGTCAGAATGGAAAGCTCAGTCTGCACTTCTTCCATATCACTACATGGACTCTTGGGGCTTCTCAGAGGGTGACTGCAAAGGTGGACCTTGAGAAGCCTGGCAGAATCCACCCAGAGAAAAATGATGGCTGCAGAATTAACAAGCACATCTTTCTCATCTTGTATTTGGTCCCTGACAAGTTTCAGGTGTTGCCGAGACCCATTTGATGCATGGCTCTTGCAGTAGGTATGTGGGCAGCTGAGGACTGCTGGAGTTCTCCCAAGCATGTTCCTGAGCCTAGGCAGAGGGTGATTTGAAGTCAGAATCACATAATCACACAATCACAAGGTTGGAAAAGAACTTTAAGATCAACTGTTTCTCTCCTATGCTAAACCATATCCCGAAGTACTTCATCTACCCTTTTTTTGAACACATCCAGGGAAGGTGACTCAACCCCCTCCCTGGGCAGCCTGTTCCAGGCCCTGACAACTCTTTCAGTAAAAAATTTTTTTCTATAATCCAATCTAAACCTGCCCTGGCACAGCTTCATGCCATTTCCCCTTGTCCTATCACCTGTCACCTGGCTGAAGAGATCATCACCTACCTCTCTATAACCTCCCTTCAGGTAGTTGTCGGTGATAATAAGGTCTCCCGTCAGCCTCCTCTTCTCTAAACTAAACATCCCCAGCTCCCTCAGCTGCTCCTCATAGGATTTGCCCTCCAGCCCCTTCACCAGCCTGGTTGCCCTTCTCTTGACTCGCTCCAGGACCAAAATGTCCTTATGGTGAGTAGCCCAGAACTGGACACAGAATGTCTGAATCAATGCTAGGCACTCACTGCTGCACAGTGTGGCATGTTATAAACTCACCAATGACACCACACTGATACAAACAGTGTAATGTGTTATTAGATATTTCTGATGCAAAAATCTTTGGTGATCAAGAGACCAGCTTTTTAGGTTCTTTTCCCAGTAACTCTGTAAGGCCCTAGTTCAGAATCATTTTGGAATCTCAAGCTTTCCTTTACAACCACCAATTATATTTGGTTGCTTAGGGAGTAAAGGGTTTAAATCAGATCTGTCTAATCAGATCAGATTCTCTTCATTATTAAAAGTACCTTTACAAAATAGATGTGTTTAAAGTGCTAAAAGTGTTAAACTGTGTTTTAGCTTACGTTTTCTAGTGAAAATGTTTCTGTTGCTGTGAGAAACACTAAGAAAGTCAACCTTGGTGCAATTTAATTGTGAAAGATGCTGGTGGGATGCAAGTAGGCAGACTACATGGATCACATTTCCACAGATTGTGGCTCATACCTTGGATTCCTGGCAAGCCAGTTTTATCAAAGCTGGCAGCTAAACAGGCAGATACCATCTCCTGCACTTTCACCTGGTCTGCAGAAAATGGGAAGCTGGGGCAGCTCTTGTAGCAGTGGCATCTGGACTCAAGCAGAAGTTGCTACTCCTGTGCACTGCTTGCAGGCTGCATTGATCAGATTTTCACAGTCCAGAAGTGTCAGCTGAAAAATCTAGCCAGGGGATAGTAGCTCTGTGACTTAAAATTGCTCGCCTGCCTCAAATTCAGGGTGGAGGAAAATGACAGCAAATGTTTCCTGGTCTTCTAAAGGAGTAGAAGTGTTTAAAAATTTCACTGAATCTCTGGCATGGTAGGACCAGACAACAGAGCTAGTGAGAAAGAGAGTTGACTTGTGCCAGAGATCTTGCACCCTGAGGAAGATGCCTGTGAATTGTATTCTGCACAGTTGAAAGAGGCATTTTGCTGCTGCTTAAGAAATAACGTGGCCATATATGTGGAAAGATGCCTTCCAGCAGAGAGATATGATACTATTTTAAGTGGTCTAATGTGAAAAGAGGAGGTTGGCTGGCTCAGGAACCCTGGGGCAAGATGTCAGTCTAATGTGTTTCAGTGATGTGAGCTCAGTGTAGGGAACATCAGAGAAGAGCAGTGAATTTCTCCAGCTGTGATCCTACTGTTAGCTCCTTGCACATGCCTCCCCTGGGCTTCAGAAAGGTAGTGATAAGGTACAGAGGTGCGCCCGCATGGTTAAAGCTGTAGGATAAGTGAAGTCCTCCTTCCTCGGCTCTAAGATGTTCCTTGTATTACAGTAGTATTAAAGTAATAAATTCACAGAAAGAGAAGCCTATTTTCCCCTATGAGGCTAATGCTCTGACCTGGCCAGCAGACCAAACACAGAGAGAAGAGGTTTCTGAGGAGAGTGCCTTCTGTGGTAGGCCTCCCCATTTTCCTTCAGCTAGCACAAACCCACCTGCCTCACCCTCCAGCTTCAAATTGACTTACTTTTATTTATAAAGTACAGGTTTATCTGGAAAGACATAGCATTTCTTAACAAACATGTTCAATGGCTTGAGAAACAGTATTTACTTTGCATTTACTTAAAACACACACAAAAGACTTCTGCATGTGCTTGTTTTATGTGAGGATCTCTAGTATCCTGTCAGTTTTAATTTTATTGCATGCTTTTTTTACACTCCTTCTTGTTTTCATGGGTGAGCAAGCCACTGGACTTTTCCCCCTTTTTTTTTTCCTTTTTTTTTTTTTCCTTTTTTTTTTCTTCTTTTTTTTTCCTCTTCCATGGTTACACTCCTACTTAACACGTTATGACAGCAGCTACAGACTCAGTTGTGCTTTGGAGCTGTGCAGGGATCATAGAAGAGACTGTGAACCCAGAGACACAGCAGGCAGTGTTTGTTTGGGGGAGGCCAAGGAAGGGACACGAGGGTGTGGTGAATCACTAGGTGTCACGCGGAGCATCAGTGGTAGACAAAAAGGTTGGCACAGAGGTCCTCACGACCTGCCACCTGTGGATGTCTTGGTCAGGTGGCAGCCCTGCTTCAGCCTGGATTTCCTGCTTTTCCTGTACTTGGAGTAGGATGTTTCACAGCTTTGAAGGAGGATGCTGTTAGCCTCGTGATGTGCACCAAATCCTTTGGAGAATTTCCTGCCCGTTTGTGTTTTGGTTCAGCAGAACAGGTTCAATCCTACACCACTGTGCTTGGAATGTATGTGTTGTGTTACAGACTCAAAAAGTCAGTAGGCTGATCCAGCGCATACTTGACAGCCTCTCCACTGGGATCTTATGGGACGTACTTGAAAAGCCTTACTGAAGTCCAGGTAAACAATGTCCACCACTCTTCCCACCCTGCCCCCATCTACCAAGCCAGTGACTTCATTGTAGAAAGCTGTCAGATTGGTTGACTATTCCCAATCACCATGTTCTTGCGCTTTGTGAGCCTGGAAATGCTGTCCAGGAAAAGCTGCTCCTTTATATTCCCAAGGGTTGAGGTAAGGCTGACTGGTGTAGTTCTCTGTGTCTTCCTTCTTGACCTTTTTGAAGATATGAGTGGCATGTGCTTTAGCCCAGTCCTTCAGCACTTCTCCCATTTGCCATGACAGATCAGAAATTACCAAGCATGGCCTCATAGTGACATCAAAGCTGCTCCAACACTTTTGGGCACATCCCATACGGACCCATGATCCTATCTATGTCCAGTTTGCTTTATCATTCTCTAACCTGATTCTCTTCCACCAGAGATGAGTCTTGTTCCAGACCTTTTCCCTGGTCTCTAGGTCCCCAGTTTCTGAGTGTCAGTCTTAGTGGTAAAGACACCTCATCAAATATTTATGTAATCATGCATTTGTAAGGGAGCTGCAGCTGAAATTACTTTTTTGAAGTGTCACTTCAGTGACACTTCACTTTGCTGAAATGTTTTCCTCTAATAAAATAACTCTAGCTTATATCCCTCTGCTCTGTTTGTGTAAGTGGAAGACTCAAACCGAAACCATGGTAGTAAGTACAGGTGATTAAGCTCTTGGATCATCCAAAAATCTCTGCTGAGAAGCGTATGTGCAAAATTAGAAGAAAATCTGACTCCCATGGGCTCAACTGTGCCGTCAGACTTGTGTTCATCTTGTGGAGATGGCCAAAAGCATCTGTCTCAAGTATTTCCCCTGTCCCGAGAATTTCTTTGCTGGCTCTGTGGTAAGGAAGATCTGTGTGCCTATTTGCACCCCACCTCCATGGTGCAGTCCTAGCAAAGCATAATACAACCAGTCCCGTGTTCCCCAGGCACCATCCTCTGGAGTAAGCATGATCCATCCTCTCTGTGCTTATGCCAACACTCCAGGTATTGGGATGTCCCTGGCAGCAGTATACTCAGCAGCTGGCTCCCCTTTGCAGAAGGGGCTGTGTGTGAGGACAGTTGCTGAGGGAAGCCTTGTGCCATCACCTCCCCTAAAGACAGCTCTTAGCCCACTGGGATATGGCTTCATCTTGTTGCTGTGTCTCAGCCACAGTGGCTGTGTGTTTCCCTGTTGCATTTGTCTGACTGACTGTAACCCAGTGATTCCAGTAGATGTTTAGTCTGTTTAGGGAGTAGAAAGTCGACAGGTGAAGATTTTTCTTTCTGGAAGATTTCTAAATGTGCTGTTTCTTAACCTATTTATTTTTACTGTGTGAAGAAAGGAGGAAGGAGAGGATAGTCTAACTCAGGCTGTGATAAAGATGTATTTGTTTTCTTACCCAACAACATTGATTAAGCTGAAGGCAGGAAAGCATATTCATTTCCACACTGCTGTTCCAAATCGGTGCCCCCTGCCAGAGGAATAGAACCTGATAGTTTCCTTTAGCAACACGAGATGCCAGAGCTATACTGGCTCTGCAGCCTTTCTGTTGGAACACCATCACCATGGTGAATGTTTTTCTTTCCAAAATAGTTTTTGCAGCAGTGAAAATAGGCAGAGACTCTCCTGTGTTGTGAGGCAAGAAAGGCTCATGCAGAAAATGCCTGACTTGGTGGAATAAGGATGCAGTCACTTGGAGCAAAACACCGTGGCTATGTAATGCAGGCTATAGTGTGCTAAGAGATGGACAGTGATGTCTTGGCTTCTACTGAGCACTGTGAGCACTTGCTTAACTTCAAACTGTGTGTGAAAGTACTACCAAGCAAAGTAAAAGTTTGTTTTGACCTCTGTTACTTCTGCTTTTTAGTACAATGCATAGGGGAGGGTAGGAATGAATCTTTCAAAAATCATCATACCTAAATTCTGAACATTGATACAAAAGATTTTTTTTTCTCTTGTTCCCCTGTCCTCAAGCAGTGGGATTGGATGCCTGTATTGCTTTACTCTTGAGCTGATAAAGTCTAATTTCTATTTAGACTATGTTCTTCACTTGCCATTTTAAACACCTGACATAGCTCTGCAGCTCTGTAGACAATCCTCACTAAAGTCATAGTGATCATAGAGCTAGATAATATATTTTTTTTTCTCCTTGATTAATACATTTATGAGAAAATGAATTTTCACCTGGCACTGGAAAAATAAAATTAAAACATTTGCAAAGATATGAGCCAAACCTTCCTTAGAAGGGAAAAATTAGTAGAGGAAATCTTTTTGTGAAAGCATACAAATACTGCAATTCTACTCTTTACATAATGAAACACAAACTTCTTAAAAAATGTTTGTGGGTGATCTATGTTAAATCAAATACATGAAATTAGGGTTAGGGTTTGAGTAAATAATAAATTCTCATCAAAATAGCACTTCTCTTGCATTTTCTTGACCTGTTTGTCTTCATTATGTAGAAAAGCTGAATAAAAATTAAATCACAGATGCCCTGTATAAAAATATAAAGCTTGGGAGATGACAATCTGAAAAATGCCTTAACTCTAAAATTCTTCATTATAATTCTAAAAAGCAAAGGAAGTACTGCAGTAAGCTGTAGAACACAGAGCTTATGGAGAACTTTTCAAGAGCAGGAAGCTACTGAAGGTTAAGTTTCCCTAAAACTAAGCTCCTAGTAGGACCTATTCAGAAACTGATAGACCTGAGTGTTTGGTTGCTCTCTGGGGATTGTTTCCAGGTCAGTACACATTTCCTGAACGTGCAAGGTCTGTGTTCTTCTCCCCATTCCCAGGAGCGCAGGGTCGGCATCTCCTGTACTGTTGTCTGACCCAGATGCAAAGGGATCCATGATGATAATGTAGCAGCACCTGGGACTTTGGGGCTGTCATCTTAGAAAATGTTCAAGGTGAAAAAGAAGCTCCTAAACTCTTGGGGCTGCTTGCTGGTATTCCTGGAACAGATTTTCCTCTAACACTTCCAGATAACAAGGAATTTCCCAAGCTTTCCTCTTTTTCAGACCAAACACAGCATCTGAGCTTCAGATTTTCTCAGCCAGAGATACCTGGTTGCAGACAAATCTGTTTAACATCAGGTACCTTGGAAAGGGAAGAGCAACTATTTTCCTTGTGAACAGCTTTGTTTATTACTCTGTACCCAAAAGCTATTTCTGCCACTGCAAAATGGTCACACAAACACAAGAACATTTTGCAAAGAACTAGCTTACCAAGAAGAATTCAGAGCAAGGAAGAGTCTAACACAGTGCCTGTACATCCGGGCTCCTTCTCTCACCTCCTCCACTCCACCTCCATTTAGGCTGGAGTGCAATTGGTCTGATACTTTATCTGAGTCTTAAGTCGAAGTCTGTGTTGTTTTAAACAAGCACAGGCTCCATTTATCCTTGAGTGTACTTCTGTGCAGTTTTAGATACTCTGTCATCTCTTGGTTTGTGCTGCAAAGTTTCCAATCCACAGATGGAGTAGTCTCCTCTGGCTTTTGATAAACCCTTAGTAAAATACTGCCCACATTTCTTCTACCAAATATTGTTCTTAGTGTCATTGTTCTGGGATAACATCCCCTTACATGAAGTCATTTTCCCACTACAGAAAACAGTGGAGCAGAATCTGAATGGAGGCCTGTGACTAGCGGTGTTCCCCAGGGCTCGGTGTTGGGTCCAGTCCTGTTTAATATCTTCATCGACGACCTTGATGAGGGAATAACATCCACCCTCAGCAAGTACGCTGATGATACAAAGCTGGGAGGGGTGGCTGACACACAGGAGCACTGCGCTGCCATCCAGAGAGACCTGGACAGGCTGGAAAGCTGGGCAGGGAGAAACCAGATGAGGTTTAATAAAAGCAAGTGTAAAGTCTTGCACCTGGGGAAGAATGACCGCTTGAATCAGTACAGGCTGGGGGATGACCTGCTGGAGAGGAGCTCTGTGGAGAAGGACCTGGGGGTCCTGGTGGCTGACAGGTTGGCTATGAGCCAGCAGTGTGCCCTGGTGGCTAAGAGGGCCAATGGGATCCTGGGATGCATCAGGAAGAGTGTGGCCAGCAGGTCGAAGGAGGTGATCCTCCCCCTCTACTCTGCCCTGGTCAGGCCCCACCTGGAGTATTGTGTCCAGTTCTGGCCTCCCTGGTATAAAAAAGACAGGGATCTCCTGGAGAGAGTCCAGAGGAGGGCTACGAAGATGATTAAGGGCCTGGAACATCTCCCCTATGAGGAAAGGCTGAGTGAGCTGGGGCTGTTCAGCCTGGAGAAAAGAAGACTGAGGGGAGACCTAATTAATGTTTATAAATATCTTAAGTATGGGATGCAGGGGGAATTGGCCAGCCCCTTTTCAGTTGTCTGTGGAGATAGGACAAGGGGCAATGGCTGCAAGTTGGAGCACAGGAAGTTCCGCACCAACATGGGGAAGAACTTTTACACAGTGAGGGTGACAGAGCCCTGGGACAGGCTGCCCAGGGAGGTGGTGGAGTCTCCTTCTCTGGAGATATTCAAGACCTGTCTGGACGCCTACCTGTACAATATGTGCTAGGGAGCCTGCTTTGGCAGGGGGGTTGGACCCGATGATCTCTCGAGGTCCCTTCCAACCCCTACGATTCTGTGACTCTGTGATTCTGTGAAAACACAACAGACTTGTCTGAATGCCTATGCTGGGTTTTCTCATGAATCATGGATGGTTCCAGATGCATCTTCTTTCTGCATGGGAAAGCTGTGCTTTGCAGGACACACATCACTCCACTCCGTGTGTGTTGCAGTCAGAAAGGGTGGATGAGCATGACCGGTGGCAAAAAGCAGCTAATTTCTTCCTTGGGATTAAGGAATAGGTGTTTTGCCTGGGACTCGGTGGCTGTAGCTGATATACATATGTTTTCAGGAAGGATAACCATTGTGCAGAGGGATGAGGTATGGATGACCTTGTATGTTTGCATCGGCACATTTCCCTGAATCGATAAATTGCGGTCTCATAGCCTGGCTGCATGAGAGATGCCTGTAGCATTTTCAGTCTGTTTTTCATTCCTAGGCAGGAGTCAGTGACCTCGCAGTCCTTGCATCTGCGGGACTCCCTGGGAGAGGGAGGTTCTAATGCACGAAATGTAGAGATCTCACAGCAGTGGGTTGTGCATAGGGGAAATACTAGACTGCAGTTGCCTACCAGCTGGGAAACAGTAGAATTAGGTTAGTTGCTGAGACAGAATTGCAGACAGAAGTTCAGAGTGAGAATAAGGATCGCGAACAAAGGAAATGGAATTATCTGTTCTGAAGAGGACTCTGCAGCCCTGTTAGAAAAAATGGAAGGGGGCCTGCAATAGAAGGAGTGAAGATTTGGCTGCTGCCATAAAGCTAATATGCACACCTGCACATCAGTGAATGTGGGTAGTAAAAACCCCTGATTTTGTGTATAAGAATGGTGTCAAACTGTTTTGGATCTGGCTCTGTTATTTTTTCCCAGTGTTCTTGAGGTTCAAAGTTTCAAACATGGACCAAATTGTTGAAAATCATGAAATGTTTTGAGACACTGATGGTCTCCCCCATTAAGGTAAAAAAAAGTTTAGAAAAAACAAGATTTTAATATTATTTTAAGGTCTGTAGGGTGTAGCTCAGTTGAGCTTTCCAACTACTTCATGATAACCATGAGGACTAGATATATTTTATTTCCTTACCTTCACAAAACAGGGAATGAATAGGAGCCTGACTAGTAAAGATGTACTCATACATGTTCAGAAAGAGGTAAAGGCTAAAGTCATGCTACATGAAAGAATACAATCATAAGAAATTATTCTGTGAGAAGAATATAAACAACACATTGAGGAAACAGAAAAAAATCACTTTTGCATCTCTTCTAAAACATATAGAAAGTTGTGCAGATGAGTTTTTGCCCAAAATGGTTTCTGTCATTATGAAAATAATAAATTATCACAAATCTTTAACAACTAACCAAAATCAGCCTGCCCTTTGGTTCAGTTTTACTTCACCTTCATCAGCCCTACCACACACTGGGATCAAACCAAATGTATTTCCTGTAATCCCACCTTGCTGCAACTTTCCCACATAATGTCATGGAACTTCGTATTTTCTTTCACCTGTTTGTCATATGAATCATCCACCTTGTGTTATCAGAAGAAAAACTACTATGTGTTAAACAGTATTAAATATAAAACATTTGATTTACCAGTCAATATTCTGGTTTCCTGAAATATCTCTTGGCTGCAAAAAACAAAAGACTGAGATAAGTGTCAAAAACCTGCATTATTCTACAAGAGAAAAAACACATTAATTGAGGGGAGAACAAACAAAAGCCTGAAGAATAAACAGGAAAATGCCACTTTTCTCCTAACACAGCTCAACAGGACTTTTGAATATTTGCAAATGGTTTAGCATCCCAAATTTCACATTCAGAAAGTCCAGGGAAGCTGACCTTAGGGGCACGTTCACAGAAAGGCCGAATTATAAATTTTACTATAGATAACACATTCAGTTGAGCAAAGACCATGTGGGAAAGCCCATCCTGGCTCTATTAGGAATAAATCACTATCTGCTTATGGATTGTGTCTGGCTGAGAAGGTGTTGATTTTCCCCTTACAGAGCTGTAGCCAGCAAGGTGTTGGTAGCACCCCAATGATTTGGCAACTGCTGAGCAGTGCTGGCACAACACCGAGGCTGTCTCTCCAGCATTTATTCCCCCCTCACCAGCAGGCAGAGAGTGGGTAGGGTCTTGGGAGGGGACACAGCCAGGACAGCTGACCCAAACTGACCAAGGGATATTCCATACCATATGATGTCTGCTCAATAACAGAAAGCTGACAGAAAGGAGGAAGGGAAATGGCATTTGTTATTTTCAATGTTTGTTTTCTGGACAATCAGCTGTGGGTACTGAAGTCCCAGGAAGTGGCCAGACATCATCTGCTGATGTGAAGTAGAGAATAAAACTTAGAGCGTTTTTTATGTGCTTCCACACATGCCCTTTTGCTTTATTAAACTGTCTTTAGCTTGATCCACAAGGGGTTTTTTGTCTTATTTCCTCTCAGTCTTGCCCAGCTATGGGAAATGATGTAGCAGCTTGGTGGGCACCTGTTTTCCAGCCAAGTATTATCTGTTGCTTCTGTGAGTTCACAGTTACAACAAACTGAGGGGGGCAGTGCTTGTCACAGGTGAAACCACCTCAATGAAGGCAAGAAACAGTGTGTATTTTCCAATTACTATATTTGGTTAGTTTTGTTTGCAGTTTTATTTTATTATTTTATTTTAATTATATTTTCATCACCTATCAGAGATCTGATTCTAACGCAGAATTTTAGTAGTAGCTGTATTGTTTAAAGAGCTTAAATAAATCTTTTTCGGTCATCCAGCCCCTGGCCATAGTATTGATTTTAACATGTGCTAGCCACCTAATTTTGTCCTATTTATTTTTCATACCCACAAGGCCAGCCCTTGCTGTAGTACTTCATGGATTTCATCAGCAATTTTGCTTTTTAGAGGCATGATATTATACCCATGCAAGAGCTGTTACTTCACAAAGCCAGGCTGGACGAGGCCTCAAAATGCAGCTCCATTCAGAGTCAAGCAGTTCAAAGCCCTGGTGCCACGTCCTGCTTTCCACCTGGTAGGCTTCATATCTGTGTTTGCATTTTATAGGTTTGTCATTTCATGTAGCCTTGATGCAAAAGTTCTACTCCTGAGTTTCTTGGGTTGACCTGAGTTTAGGAAAGAAGCATTATAAATAATTGGAGCCTTTAGTCATCAAAATACAAGCCTGGACCAGCACTTTGCAGTATTTCTGAAGAGTCCATTGAATTCACTGCTTTCCTGATCAACCTGTGAGGCACAGATAGCCGATTGCCTGCTCTTCATTGAAGCCAATCTGAAATGGGAAAACAGGACACAACATCAAAACTGTAAGAGTTCTTGTATAAAATAGTTTCCTTGTTAGACACAACCCTTTTATTAACTAGGATGTCTGATAAAGACCAAAATTATCACAGCTAGAGAAGGGCATCCGGCTATCTGCATAGTCAACACTCTCATGAACACATGGAAACCTGTGGACTTCTGTGGGTGTCCTAGCTGTACGAAATACAATGTTCATGCTTTTTCTCATGACAAATGAGTACAGTAATTAGGACTGTAGTGTCATTTTGAGCATGGGTAGCGTTGTTAGGAGCATCATGTGTATGTGAATATCCCAAACTATAATTTCAAATGAGGTGGAAACTTCAATAAAAGTGTTTTGCTTCCATACAGTTGAATTATGGTTCTCTTAAAATTCAGAAGGGATTTTTATCTGATTAATAAACAACTGGAGCCCTTATTTTTGTCTTCCAAGAGAAGGCAGGAATCCTTAAACTTCTTTCAGTACACACACAAAAAAATAAACCACTGTAAAAGTCTTGGTGAGAAAAACAATGAAAAAGACTTCTGGGTCACCTCAGGGGAAAATGATATTTTATCAGATCTCGATCATTTCGTGCATGGAAGTGAAGGACACCTGACATCATGCTTTTGTAAAGGAAATTGCTCTGAAGTGTTTTGCAGTCATCAACAGTGACAACAGCATCTCCTCAGAGAATGGACTTTCACCAGCTGTGAGATGATAAGAGTGCACAGCTGGCTTGCAATAAGGCAGGTGTAGTGTGAACTGGATGGCACTTGTACTGCCAGACATGTAGCAATGATTTAGTTTTTCTTAAAGTACATTCCTTCTGTTTGTATCCAAGAAATTTGTTCCCTCTATCTTAAGCAAATAAGATTTGCGTTTCTGTTGGCTAATTTGGTTTTTGACTTGTTCTCTGAAGGCCGATCATGCTTGCTGTCTGAAATCCTACAGAAATAGGCTGCAGTTTTGCTGCTAGTCACGTATGAGTCTGTATGGGCCCTGCTACAGATTTGGGATCTTAATCAAAGTAAGAAGACACCTAAGTCTATGAGGTATCACATGTTTGTCTGGCACACCCAGGTATATGTAAATGTGAATCCACGCCAGAGTCTGCTAAGGAGTAGCAATAGTGTGTATTACTGTGCTTTCAGATTCTGATGGAACCAGATACAGACCCTCAGTTGTGGCAACATGACGAAAGCAAAGCAGTTGTGAAGTACCAGTCTTTGAATAACTCTGCTGTCAGTGGTTTTCCAAACAGGAATCAGAATTGGAGAGATGCATGTATATGCATCCTTGAATTAACTTATTGTATTTTTTGGACAGTTATGGAACATGGGCAGGATTTTAGGGAGGGTGTGTGGGATTTTTCCAACAAAGTCTCAAGATGGCCTGCCTGCAATATAATGAGTTTTCCTCTAGTATTTTCACTTTTCTGTGTCTATCTGTTTCGGTAAAAGCTGCTTTGGCTGCCCTGTAATTAAGACCTGCTCATTTCTTAACCCTGGTGACTCCTTTAGTTCTGCTTCTGTTCGCAGCTGGGGACCTTGTGTACTGAACTGTGGTACTTGACTGAAGGTTTTCCTTACCTCAAATTCAGGAATAGCTGAAGTTGGTGGTGACATAAGTGCAAACCGACAGCTGTGTAACCAAGGAAAGAAAAAGCAAAATTGAGCCCAAGTGAAATACTAGGCAGTGGTCACTCTGAGTATCTAGATATGTTTCTTGATTTTGTTGATTTTCTGAACACTTTGTAAACAATCACCAGCCAGGTCTCAGGTTCATTATGCCATGCTGTAAGCAAGCTCCCATGGTTCAGGCTTCTTTAGGATATTTCAAGAGACACTTAACTTTCACCTGCTCCTCATAAGATCTGTTGATAAGCGTGTTGCCACTTGAAATATGAAAGTCAGGGTTAAGGAGGTTGACACAGGTAAGGAGAACACTGGTTTGATACTGCTCAGAGGTCAGAGCTGTTGGTGCAGAGGGAAAAATCGGTCATTACTCCATAAATATTATTTTGGAGGGCTTGATAAACTTCTTTTTTATGCAACTCAATACTTGTACATAATTTTGGAGAGACAATCTTAAAACAATAATGGTCAAGAGCAAACATCCTGATTTTATTGCTGAATTTTGTTATGGAGTTTAAAAGACTGCCCAGAGAAACTGGATGTCCCTCCCTGGCAGTGTTCAAGGCCAGGCTGGATGGGGTTTTGGTCAACCTGGTCTAGTGGAGGGTGTCCCTGCTCATGTCAGGGGGGCTGGAACTAGATGCTCTTCACCCCAACCAAATCCATTCCATGATTCTGTGATTTCTCTGAGTACCGTTGCTGCTCAACCATAAACAACAAAAATGATTAATTGAATGTGTGTAAATGATTATGTATAAGAAACAACCTTTCTCACTACTTCCGTCACTTTATACACAGTAGCTGGGTTTTAAGCATATTGTCTTTGATTGTTTTGTGTCTGGCTAAGTTTATTTGTATAGCATATCTTTCTTCTTTTAGGTTACTGAAAAGCAAATGCAAGTTCTTTTTATTCTTCCAACTTTTGTTAAAAAAAAAAAAAGAAAGAAGAAAGAAAAGTAGGTTGGTTTTTCAGCTCTTGAAGGTATGTTGCAGCAGTTATTGGTCCAAAGTAATCAACTGATATTCTGGAACTGGTGCCACATTTTTTGTGAGAAGAAAATGTGATGATACAGAAAAGCTGCTGCTTCCCCACTTTAATCTCTTTCTTTATAACAGATTTGAGTATGAATTTGGTTCCAAATTACTTAACAAATAAGATTTCTATGTATTCATGATGTAGCCAAATCCCTGGAATCTTCCTGAAACAGACAATCCAGAGATTCGTGCCTATTTTCCTTGTTTATTAAAGAATAAAAGAAGGATGATTGTCTTAAACATGATTTTCCAATTTGCTGTGAACAACTAGAAAATACTTAACTTTGCTGGAATTTACAGGTCACATCTCAGTTCTCAGGATACACAGAAAAAAATTTTCTTTGCAGAGATTCTTATATTACTAGATGCATGTAATAGAAACATCTCTTATTAGGTGATGCTTTCTGGATAATCTTTATTATCCAGATTATCTTTATTATCCACCACCCCTATGCGTGGGGGGTGGGTGGTGGAGTGTGGGATGGGGTTTGGGGGTGGATCACTAAACAGTAAAGCCTGCTTTGGCTTTAAAACCCCACACATTCAATGTGTTCTTTCGATGCTTCAAAAAGCCATCACTATAAACAGGGATTTTAGATAGTCAGTTTTAGGAAAAGAGAGTGATGTCCAACACCTCTAATAGCATTTGCAGCTACTTTTCACTTCCATTTGCCATATTGAAATCTGTTGCTGAAAGGTGTCATGTCAGCATTGCTAACCATTCTGTTGAAGGCAAAGGAGTGAATGGCTGTTCTTGGGGCTGTGCAAGGCCTGGGCCCACCTGTCTGCCAGGCAGGCAGGCAGGCAGGCAGGAGTGTTTCTTGACTGGGACAGGGGACTGGCGACCTTAATGTAGCTTGCATATGATATTAATTATATGACTACGTAAATCATTGTGGTTTACCTTAACAGTCATCAGCTCAGCCTATCTATGACTTCTGTACGTGAGTACTTACTCTTGTGCTTTGGTTTCCTGCAGTGATGCTGAACCAGGACTCCCACAGTGCTAGGTGCCATGCCAACACAGGGCAGGAGGGCTGTGTTTACGCCTGAGGAGAGGATACTCCTTTCTCATACTGAGAATCACTAGGAGTACTGGTGGTAAATAAAAGGCTGTAATGGGCTAATATCTTTAAGCTCTTTTGATTTATTCTTCCCAAAATGAATAAAATCTATTACTATCTGATTGAGGGACCCACAGCTTAATGTTTAGAAGGGAGTAGAAAGTAAAATCTGCATCAGAGTTCACATAGAGGAAAAATCATGTCTGACGAGGAGAGAGGAAAAAACGCTCATTGCAAAGTGCAATGCTTCAACTCAAAGTTTTCAAGCAAATTGGGTACCAAGCACATCCCCACTGCTCCAAGCCTTCTCATTTTTTAATTAGTTATGATGTCACAATGAAACATTGACTTCCTGCTGAGTGGTTGCTTCTCAGCAAACTCAATTATCAACTTCACAGTGATGAAAACCTGTGCAGGAAAGAGTCAGACAAAGGAAGGGGAGGGTTGGAGTCAGAAGGAAGAGAAGGCTGTGCATACAGCCAAGAGGGGTGAATTCACAGCATCTCCCCTTCCCTGCAACTTCCCTGCTCTACCTTTTTCCCCCTTGTCAGGACCTCCAAATCTGACCTTGACAGACGAAGTTGTCTTAGGGGTGGCTTATTCACTCAGGCTCCTATTGCTGGTCCTCCTTTGATAACCAAGTTCTCAGTGGTCCTTTTAATACTAGCTGACATTTAGTCATCTCCAGGAAAATCTTTATGGGCTTTAAGGTCAGCCTTGGAAATAAGTTGTGAATCAGCTGGGTGAATGAGAAAAAGCCTCTGAAACGCTGCTGCTCAGGGCCTGGATACTCAGTGGCAGCTATTTCCCTGAGTATTTTTTGAACACTTGGTCTGATCCCCTGCATGTGTTCCATGAATGAAACTCATGTCAACTAGTCCTGAAAATAAAGTTCATATTAGAAAGAGTGTGGTAAATAGACAGAAGCCCCATAAATTTGAAGCTTTTAGTTTGTTTTATCTACCCTCCAGAAGCCCCATCCTATCCACTTCCCATTCAATGGGAAGAGCCATAACATAGCCTTCTGTTGGTAGTTTCATTGGCTATACATTTTACACAGAAATATGAACCTTCTTTGTAAATTTTAGAAATTTCTACTTAGAAATAGACATTAATCAAATCAGTGGAATATCTTTCCTTTGGTAAAGAACAAACATAAACTAACACCCTACTCAGATATTTCACATCCCTCAAGCACTGTTCCTTGATAAAATTTATTTATATATAAATGACATAAGAATTACAAAAAGATTGCTTCTGTTGGTGATGCTTTCATATAAAGCCCAGTAATGAAACAATTGATCAGAATGAGAAACAGCAATATTACCAGCTAATTGGAGTGTTAAACTTCCTGTGTGATTTTTTTTTCATAGTCTGAATCATAAAGTGTTTAAAGAGACTATTACAACAAAATTTGTCATTCAGCTCTATTTAAAAATAAACAGAATTTAGGACATGAGAGAAGACAAATTGGTGATATAAAAGGAATTTTAAACAAAATATTGCTTTAAGAGTTTTACTGGCTCATGTCTTCATATGGAAAATGTGTTAGAGCTTCTTGTAAGGAAATACTGTATAGTAGCTATTACCTGTGAATACAGAATCTGGGCCACCACAAAAGGAAGGATAGTTTTGTGGTTATTGCCCCAGAACTCAAGAGTCTTTGGTCTGACCTACAAATCTGCTAAATGCTTCTCATCTTGCTTTGGGCAAAGCACTCAGGCTCACATCTGTCAAGAACTTATCCATATACCTACTTTTAATTTGTTATCACATGAGTTATCCCATTGAATGCAATTTCTATTTCTAGAAAACTGGGAAATGCTCATGCAAATTTTGCCAAAAATATTTTGCACAATTTAGGGGTCAATGCTATGTATTTTGGGCTAGATAGCTGTCAGAGTCAGCAGTATGCCCAAGTGGCCAGGAAGGCCAATGGCATCTTGGCTTGTATCAAAAACAGTGTGGCCAGTAGGTCTAGGGAGGTGATTGTGCCCCTGTACTCGGCATTGGTGAGGCCACACCTTGAGTACTGTGTCCAGTTCTGGGCTCCTCACCACAAGAAGGACATTGAGGTCCTGGAGCGAGTCCAGAGAAGGGCAACCAGGCTGGTGAAGGGGCTGGAGGGCAAATCCTATGAGGAGCGTCTGAGGGAGCTGGGGATGTTGAGCCTGGAGAAGAGGAGGCTGAGGGGAGACCTTATCACCACGTACAACTACCTGAAGGGAGGTTGTAGAGAGGTAGGTGATGGTCTCTTCAGCCAGATGACAGGTGATAGGACAAGGGGGAATGGCATGAAGCTGAGCCAGGGCAGGTTTAGATTGGATGTTAGAAAAAAATTTTTACTGAAAGTGTTCTCAAGGCCTGGAACAGGCTGCCCAGAGAGGGGGTTGAGTCACCATCCCTGGATGTTTTCAAAAAAAGGGTGGATGAGGTACTTGGTGATATGATTTAGCATAGGAGAGGAACGGTTGGACTCAATGATCTTAAAGGTCTTTTCCAACCTTGTGATTCTGTGATTCTGTATTTGGTTTTCCTATTAAAGAAAAGTAGTATTTTATTTCCTGTAAAGTCCAGTATTTTCATTGTCAAAATCTGTTAATATGTTTTTCACAAAATTCAAGTATACTTTTTTGTCCTTCCATCACAAATCATGTATTTATTTATGGAAACTGATTCTTTATGAAACTATTGCTAAATCAAGAAAGGCAGATTATACCAAAATACTTTTGTCAAAAGTCTTAGATAAGATGTAATTTTAAAGAAGATAAAAACTAATGACAAAGTCCTCTGAAATGCTTGAAATTCAAAGAATTATTAAGATAAATGAGTCTGCCAACAAGCACTGCTGCAATCTATGCACAGAAGTAGCAGCTCCAGGAGAACCCATTTGAAATGATTACCTCGCACATTTCTCCTTGGTCAAGTTCTCTGTTTGTGTTGGTTTTGAACAGGAAAGCAAATTCTAAAATTCTAATTCAAAGTTCTAAATTCATCTCTCTTTTTAAACATGTTTAATTCATGTTGTAAGAAAACAGCAAACTCAAAATCTTTTTAAAAAATGAAATCATAAAAAATACTATTTGCTATTTTAAATTCCATCTCAACTGTAAAATTTAAGATCAGATCAGAATGGGTTAGGCTATCCTGTGGCTGAGGTTTTACAAGTTACTATTGCTAATTTATAGACAGGACTGATTTTGGGGGATACTATCAGTGTTTCTCAAAGTTATCATGACTTTGTATCATGAGAAAATAGCAAGGGAAGAACCTCAAATATTCCTGTTCTGAAACTTGCTCCTAGAAACTTTGCAGAAATCAACAGCTTTGATGTCCTTTGAGCTTAGCAAAGCAATATTTAAAATCTGGCACATGTAGCATAGGATCACATTTGGAGTTGCTGTGACTCAAAATTCAGGTGAGATTGACACCACAAAAAAACCTGTAGCATTTAAGCAACAAATAGAAGGAAGTGGTACCCTTCCTCACCTCCTCCCTTTTAGCAGTATTCTTTTCTTCCCAGATTTTGGACACATGTGGACAATGCTCCTACCCTTCCCATCTGGCTGCTTGGGTCTTTTTCCATCACTGTGTCTGAAAAGAACATGTGCTAGGCACTGTATGTCTGAATTCTCTTCTGTGTTTAGAACTCTCTGAAGTTTTCTGTTTATATCATCTTGTGTCAGAAACAGGTGGGATTGTGCCAATCACCATACCAGCAAATACTGAAACGAGCTCCCTGGTCCAGTAAGGCACTGTTTAAGAAAACAACAGTAGGAATAAAAACACTTTTAAAGTCTGAAAAAGGAACTTAAGTAAAACAATTCCCAGAAATAGTCAGTTGAAACAAATGGAAAGAGCATTTATAGGAGGTAGAAATAAAACGATCTGAACCAAATGCATCTTCCTCTTTGATATTGCCCTCAGGGCAAAATATGGTAATTCGGACATTTTGAAATTCTTCATTGTTTTTCCTGTGTAGCCTAATGCTGCCCTATGCTCGAAATACTCCTTGCTACCTTTCCTCTCTAGGGTTCCTGCTGGTATTATCTCCCTTTGCTTTGCCGTCTGTCACAGGCATATTTGGCACTGTTAGCCTGGTTTTCCCCAGGTTATCTTAATGACAGCACTTCTAAAGGATTAAAAGCTGTAAAGCCAGGCTCCATCCGCCACTGGGTATCCATAAGGCAATGGGAAACAAACTCGGTGAAATTGCATGAAAAAAAACCCAAGGCATATATGTTTCTGTGCATGCATGTTAGCAAACAAAGGGAAAGGGGGATGAAACTAAGAAGTAGATACTCAGTGTATAGTCTAATAAAATTTCTACTGAGTTGTAGATGAAAGCCACTGTAGGAATACTGTACAATATGCCTTATTTTCCCCCCTCTATCCTCAGCCACATGGGAAGGTATTTCTTCAATTACAAAAGCCTGGAAAACAATGATGAGATGATAAAGGGGGAAAGGCTTGAGTCTTCTGTTTGCAGTCTAAGCACACAAAACTGTAACCTTCGCACACAGAAATAGCGTTGTGTTGATGCATCTCTAGCCAGCCAGTAATTGGTGGTTTGTAGACATAATCTGATCACAATAATTGTGGATATTTGGATTGTAAATACACACCACAAGAAAAAGACATTAGGAAGCAATTAGAAAGGCTGTGGTAGTATATTAGCATCTGCTGTACTGCTAGACTCTAAAGCTCTTGAAAACAGTGAGGGGAGACAATAATTTATAACAGTAGGAAAACCAGGCTTGCATTCAGCCTCTGAGTCATCTGTTTGAAACCAGATAAGAGCCAACGGCTGGTAACCTTGAGGGATTAGCATTTATTTGCAATGACCTGTCTAAGAATGCATTTGGGCAACTGCATTTCTGGTACTGGTTTGTTGCAGTTAATTCTCTAACTTAAGCCTGGATTGAGTTAGCTTGGCAACAGCAGGCTAAGAAGATGAGACCTCCTACTTTTAAGTGTTGTATTCAACAGTCACCATGCAGTGATATGTGGGAATTGGGGCCTCTGGAGATTTCAGGTTTTCTCTGACTACATAAAATACAAGATATTATTAAGCTTATGCAAGAAGGAACTGGTTTGGCTTGGTAATGTTTTTAGTTTTTTTCAATTGTGCCACCTTCTGCACTGAAAGAAGAAACTCATGTACATGAGATGAGGCAGAAATATCTGTTCCACTTAATCTTCTGAGGCAAGGGGCTGCCATGTCTCTGTCTTACTGAGGAAGGCAGTGCCATGTCTCCTCATACTGAAGGCTGGGTGATGTGTAAGGGCACCAATAAACATGGAGAGGAGAGACATATCAAGCATGGTCTTTTGTAGGTTGTGGGAACAGTAGGCAAAAGTATGTATGAGCATCTGTTGCAGTTTTGTGTAGCTGTGTTTTAATGGAGAAGGGGCATGCTGCAGAGATGGCTGCTGCAAAAAGCAGCTAGAAGCTCTCTTCAGGCCCCAGAAAGTAAGTATCGGCCAATTCAAGGCCAGAATTGCTGCTGACCAGGGCTGAGACAATTGGCGATGGTCGCAGCGCCTCTGTGAATCACATTTAGGAGAAAAAGAAACGCAGGCAGTTGCATTTTGCCACCAGACAAAGGGGTGAGAAGATATAAGAAGCTGTGTGGAGACCAAGGCCAGGCCTGAAGGAGGAGCGGGGGGTGGGGGGCGCGGGGAAAGAATGAGGCACTTCAGGTGCCGGAGAGAGAGATTCCCCTGCACCCTGTGGAGAAAACCACGGGGGAGTGGGTGTCCCCTTGCAGCCCATGGATAAGGATGGGGAGCAGAGACATCTCTGGCCTGTGAAGAGATTGATCCATGCCTCAGCAAGTTTGCCAGGGGACTTGTGACTCTGTGGGGTACCAGGCCAGAGCAGTCTGGGACCAAAGGTCAGCACCCCATGGAAGGGAGCCATGCTGAGGCACGTGGTGAGGAGATGACTCCCTGATAGAAAGGACGCAGCTGGAGAAGTTCGTGGAGAACTGTCTCCCATGGGTGGGACCCCATGGTGCCTCAGGGGAAGGGGGTGTGTGTGGAATGCCCTCCCCAGCTAAGGAGGAAAACAACTCCAGAGGAACAGACTGAAAACTCCCATTCCCAATTCATTCCCAACTCCCAGATGACACTAAACTAGGAAGAAGTGTTGATCTGCCTGAGAGTAGGGAGGCTCTTCAGGGGGATCTGAACAGACTGGACCGATGGGCTGAGACCAATGGGATGAAGTTTAACAAGGCCAAGTGTAGAGTGCTACACATGGCACATAATAACCCCATGCAGCGCTACAGGCTTGGGGGAGACTGGCTGGAGAGCTGTCAGGCAGAGAAGGACCTGGGGGTGTTGGTTGACTGCAGGCTGAATATGAGTCAGCAGTGTGCTCAGGTGGCCAAGGCGGCCAATGGCATCCTGGCTTGTATCAAAACCAGTGTGGCCAGTAGGTCTAGGGAAGTGATTGTGCCCCTGTACTCGGCATTGGTGAGGCCACACCTCGAGTACTGTGTCCATTCCTGGGCTACTCACCACAGGAAGGACATTGAGGTCCTCGAGCACGTCCAGAGAAGGGCAACCAGGCTGGTGAAGGGGCTGGAGGGCAAATCCTATGAGGAGCGTCTGAGGGAGCTGGGGCTGTTTAGCCTAGAGAAGAGGAGGCTGAAGGGAGACCCTATCACCACCTACAACTACCTGAAGGGAGGTTGTAGAGAGGTTGGTGATGGTCTCTTCAGGCAGGTGACAGTTGATAGGACAAGGGGAAATGGCATGAAGCTGTGCCAGGGCAGGTTTAGATTGGATGTTAGGAAAAAATTTTTTACTGAAAGAGTTGTCAGGGCCTGGAACAGGCTGCCCAGGGAGGTGGTTGAGTCACCTTCCCTGGATGTGTTCAAAAAAAGGGTAGATGAAGTACTTAGGGATATGGTTTAGTTTAGGATGCGAATGGTTGGACTCGATGATCTTAAAGGTCTTTTCCAACCTTGTTATTCTGTGATTCTGTGATATTCCATTCCCTGCCCTTCCCTGCACTGTGATGGGGGGGAAGAAGGGAGTGAAATTATGATTAAAGTCTGCAAAGAAGGGAAGCGGGAGGGGAAGTAGAGGTGGTTTAAGATCTGGGGAAGAAAAGCAGCTTATGAGGAATTGACTGGAACTCCACTCCCTCTTCCCTGCCCCTCCCCACACCATGTTGGGGGCAGGAAGAAGGGAGTAAAATTGTGATGAAGTTTAAATCTGCTAAGAAGGGAGGAGTGGGGGAAGGTGCTTTAAGACCTGGCCACACTTCTCATTACCTGGCTCTGGTTCACTGGGTGTGTAGCTGTAGTGTAATAAATGACTTTTCTTTTATTCTGTGTTGAGTTTGTTTTGACCATGACACTAACTGGAGAGTGATCCCTGTCTGTCCTTATCTCAACTCCTAAGCCTCCCAATAAATATTCTCTCCCCTTTTTGGCTGAAAAGGGGAGTGATAGAGCAGATTTGGTGGGTATTTGGCTTCTAGCCAGGGCCAAACCACCACAGCATCTCATCCTTTAAGAGTCTGGGACAGCTTTGTGCTCCCTCCTAATACAGGTCTGGTTTCTCGTGGTGCACCCAGATTGCTGCAGTAGTAGTGGGTTGCAGGATCCGGAGCTGATGGTAAGGTGATTGAGGACTGTTGCTGGGACCTTTCCCTACCCTGTGGTTGAAGTGGTTAGGAACAGAACAACTACCAGCAGCAGGGGAAAATAGCAAGAAATGACTCAGCTCTAGAAAGTTCCTTTGCTTTAATTCAAAGGGGTGGAGAAAAGTACTCTTTTGTAGCTTGAGTCAGTGTACCCTGTTATACATTAGCAGATAATGGTGAAGTGTTTTTACTGTAGGCAAAGCAAATGAGTCAAGGACATTTAGTGGGATCAAGTACGCAGTTGGCCATTTTTCCATCTTGTGCACATGTAACCATTAACAATCAATGCACATGTTTGTCATCATGGATTATTTGAGCTTTAATTTTTTTTGAAACTTTGGCACATCGATCAGAAGGACATTTGTGTTCCTGCTCACCAGCATACTGAGCACTTGACAGGACCCCGTGACAATTGCCTCTTTGCTCTCAGTGAGATAGGAACTGAAGTGTGCAACTCATGTTTTCCATAGAGGGTGAAATTTGTTTAGTGTCCTTGGAAGTCAGAATTGCTATGGTTTTGCAAAGAAAAAATGTGTGAGTTCAGGCTTACTGAGAGCATTGATACTTGTGTGCTCACAGGGCATGAAGAGAACAAGTCAAGGTAAGAGTTCTTTAGAGCAATGTTACTTGTTCTTCAAAGTGGTGGGATGTGCAGCAATGTTCAGTGGTTTTAGAAAGTCAATCGATGTTGTTGCCTTTGTGCAGACAAACTGTTCTGTTTGTACAGGTTGTTGCATCATGCCTTCAGGAATGGTAAAGTGCCTAAAACAGTTATATTAGGTACATGTAGAGAAAAGGGAAAAAAGAAAAAGGAAAAGGAAAAGCAAGAAGGAAGAAGGAAGGAGGAAGAAAGAAGGAAGAAGGAAGAGAAAAAGGGTGGGTTTTATCTTTAGTGATAGCGAGTCACAAAGGAAGCCCCATCCAAAACCACAGCTCTACCAAAGGAAGATGCTGAGAGAGAAAACTTTGCTTTTGGAGTCCTTGTTATTCCTTGCTGCCCAAAGCAAGGCAAAAAAAGTGAAAACAGAAACCTAGGCATGGAGAGCCATTGTCTTATGCAAATACAAAGTCGTATCTAGGAGTAAAGCACAGGTGCTTTGGACCTCCCTGTGGATGATTATGATCCAACAATTAGCCAGTACTGTCAGTCTGTAACAGACTCATTTTCTATACGTACCATGGAGCAATTTCTGAATTGAGCAGAACAACAAATGAAGGTGTTTGTTCTTTGGGTTTTCAGGGTTGTTGTTGTTGGTTTTTTTTTTTTTCAGTTGGTTTGGCTTGGTTTCTAAATTTATTTGGTTTGTGATTATTTACATTCTGAATGTAACTGCAGCCACAGGACTGACAGTTCTGCCTTGACATTAGCATCAGGTAGATTACCACAGAATGACTGGGCCTGTTTAAATGGCCAGAAAGAAAAATGGTGGTGTAGAGATTCAATTTTCCTATTGGCTAAATGACCTGGTAGGCTGCAATCCATTTTCCTGAATTATGGATGTTCCCAGAGACTGAGGGGCAGCAGAGAAGGTGTCAGAGATTTAGATAGTCTGTCATTGCTGGTGTCCATAGAAAGACATGTGAGACAATGTCGGATGCCAACACTGAACAGTCAGAGAGCTCTGTAGCAGTACATACTGCATTGGATAAAATGTATTTTTTCAGGAAAGAATGGAAGTAATGTCCAGGTCCTCCCCAGCCTCTGTTTTCACCAATTCTGTGCATTTGAGCAGCATGGGAACCAAAAAAAATAAGTACATGGAAGCTGCTAATTGGATAAGATGGCTGTCACCGAGATGGGGTGTATGGGTCTGCCTATAGCTGCAATGAAGCATAAACTATATAGATCTGTATAATACAGGGATAAAGGTCTACATGTTGAGCAATGCCTATTATGGGACCCTTTGTTTTCTTTGAGGTCTTTGTCTGTAGAAGTAGAAACAACTGCTGAGCAGCAGCAAAATTTGTTTTCACTCCTCTGGCACAAATGGGCTTAAAGATGAAGGACAATGTGATGAAGATTTAGATGATCCCCTGAATAACACAGGAGGGGTCATGTTTCTTGGGATTATTGTAACTTCCCAAATTTGGTGAAGTTAAACTAGCAGCTTTTTCACAAAGACATCTGCACCTCCTTGACATGCAAGACCCAAAGAACTAGAGAACATGCTGCTTCCCCTGCTGTCTGTCCAGCAGTTAATTATTCTCCACTTTTGCTGTCTTCTATGAGCCCTGGTTGAACTAGACTAGTTTGAGCTCCTTGCCACTGGATCTCATTAGACCCTTGACCTGACAAAACCAGAAGAGTCCTTTCATGTAGCACATGGCTTTTTCTTCACACAGACTGGCACTTTCTCAGCTTTCTCTTCAGTAAGCTGATAAATCAACCTTCTTTCTTATGTCATAACAAGTATGCTGTCTGGCTAATGAGACATTTATGTGGCTCTCCTCTGAGCCTTTTGCAGTGTTAAACATCTTTTTTCTAGCTGCACAGCAGAGCAGGGAGCAGCATCCCCTTGATTTTTCTCTGACCTGGTACTCAAAGGCACTCTTAATCTTTCCATGTCAGCCTCAGCTCAGCCTTCAGCCTTGTCAGGCAACGTGCACGGTGCTATCCTGCTCAGCTCCACCACTGCTGAGTGACCCTGAATGGACAGATAGACTACCAACAGCTGTTTCCACACAGCTATGGGGTAGTTTGGCACAGCTCTGTTTTGCTATGGGGCTTCCTACCAGGCAGGAAATCTTGCAACCCCACTACTCAGACTAGCACCTCCTTCCCAGGTCATGCCTCTTCCCTGACCTCCCAGGAAGATTAAGTCCCCAGGCCTGCCAGGCTTTGGAGCTGTTGATGAAGCAGAGGAGAGGCCCCAAGAACTGTGTGGCATATTGCAAAAACACACCATCAAAAACAGCTTCAGCATTTTGACTGCATTGACAACTGGCAGGTGCTCATTTGGCATGACTGACTCATGTATGGCACCAGTCAATAGGCAAGAGGCAATTTTTAGCCAGCAATTTAAGCCACCTTGAGTGGTTTGAATTATCGAACAAACCCACCAGAAGCTTAAAAATTCTAGCAAATTGCCTGAATTCTTGTCAGAGTTTTGAGCTCAAATACTGTAGGGGGTCTGAATACTGCCCAGAAAGCTTAAGATCCTCAGCAGTTCAGTTTACCCTGTCTCATGGGCAACCATGAGGATAAACACACAGGACGTACCCAGGACACTGTGTGGTGGCCTGGAGTAAGCAGCCACAAATCTAACCAGAAATTGTTAACAAACTAAAAAAAATTTTAGTCTAACAGGAAAAGAGAACAAAAGGTATAAATACTCTTTGGCAAAGACTAAATGGCTAACAATCTTGAGTAACTGCATTTTTTTATTATAACTAAAATTCTTAAATCATAATTGTACTACCTGAAATCAATAGTAAGAAATTGGATTATAAAGAAACATTGCTATATTGGCATATTAAAATAATTTATAATCCAATAAGCATACCTCTAACACGAGATACTGCAAACTATAATTTGCAAAAGTTAAATTGTGAATAATAATTCAATACAGTGCTTGATGTTTATTCTGTTATGCATAAAGATAATAGACATAACAATTTATTTGTTTACCTGTAACAAAAAGCCTACTCATTTTTAATTTGTGATATTTCATTTTGCTCTCTTTTATGGAACATTTAGAGGATAATCCTGCTCTTGCTTACCATTGAATGAATAAAGGTAATTCCACCAAAGGCATGGGCTGATTTGCATTTTTGTGCCATAGATCAGAATACTGGCTATTGAACTTTTCACGTGGCTATTTTCTGCTCAGCAAGCTTTATATAAGTTAGGAAGAAGCTTTCAGCTTAATCGTAGATTAGTTTTGGCTGCACGCTGTGGAGCACTCGTCTAGAAAAGCGGCAGTTGGTTCAGCTCTTGGAATGATCTCACCCCTTCAAAATTAACACAGTTACCAAAATGACTGAATGTTGATAAATCGCATTTCTGCAGATTGGCTGACATTTTAAGCTAGCAGAGATCTAGAAACTCAGAAATAGTTATCAATACTTTTTAATGGTTCAGATGTTGAAATAAGCTTGTGTTTGGTGTGTGATTTTTCAGAACATCTTTTCAAAGTTTACCATACTTTTGTTAAAGAACAGGATTGTTGTTGGCTCTATTTCTTGCCCATTCCTCTTCTTTGCACTATTTTGAAAAGGTGAAGGAACTGTAGGAATTGTCATAGCTAGAACCTTAGCTAACTTTATTTGATTACACATTTTTCTATCTTTCACATATCCCAGCATATCTCTGAGATGTTTGTTGGGAGCATGGAAGAAGATGTAAGAGTTAATATATATTTTTCTTATCATAAATAAATCTCCCAGAAAGGAGCCCTGCAAGAAAACTAAGTCTATTTTTTAATTTATCCTCTAAAGCATTATACAATCCCATTGCTTTTCAATAGCGATCCTCAAAAATTAACTTATATAACAATAAAGAGGGAACATGTATTTGCATATATTTATATGCAAATAACCCTTCTGTGTAATTTTTATAAAATGAAATTAATACTGCCCATGTACAGTGCTCTTCTTTTTATCACCATTCAGATTAGGAGAACAAAAGATGTCAATTGTTTTTTTAAAGACAAATATTTCTTTGCGCCTCTTGGATAGAACATAGTCTCAAAATAATGATTTCTTAGGTTGGCTTTTACCTCTGTTGAATAGTTCATGAAGTTTCTTTCCCTTCAGTTTCTCTTATTAAGTAGGAAGCATCAGAAAATTGTTCAGAGTTTTTCTTCCAAAGAAAGAAAATAAAATTCTCTTTATCCATTAAAGTGTAAAAATAATTTTGATAGAAAGAGATAATGGCCTTGAAAAGTAAGGTACCTCTGTTTCTGAAGTCTACTGGCACAGAAGTTTTCTATCCATTTTTATTTTTAAAAAAAGATAAATATTTTAATGTTGTCTGGAGGTGTTCTCCGTGACCATGACATTCAGACTTGGTGGGACCAGGAAGTACTGTGAATCTAGTTAGCTGTGCAACCATTAGTGTGCCCCTAAACAGAGAACAATATTCAAGCAGTGTGCTCATCTTTATTTTTGAAACGCTTATTCATCTTTACACAAATCTTACTAGACATTAAAAGATAGGTTGGTGGGATGTTATATTACTGGAATCCAGTTCCTCTCTGGTTGTCTAAGCTCCATCTGACTGAAGGGTAATCACCTTTTAAGCCAGCAATGATAAAAGCCTTAGAGACTGCTTAGTGAAATGGCAGAATGCTTTTCCACGTCTGCTGATCCTTGCAGACCCTCCAGCTGACACAGGAGACGAATCTTATTTGCTTTACCTGGTGCATTACCTGGAGCCTGTAACCTAGGAGATTCCTGAATTATTTGTGCTGGAAGGACAGACCACAGTGTGAAAACTACTTGCCTTTACCCTTATCCTTGATGTGTGCTTTTTGTCCAGGACACTCCCCTCCAGCATGTGCACAAAGAAGAATTAGTGTAATTATCTAGATGCATCCAGAATCTCCAAGAATACCTTAGAATCATACAATCATTTTGGCTGGAAAAGACCTTGAAGATCATCAAGTCCAACTATTAACTGCTAAGTCCAACCATTAAACCATTTCCCAGAGGACCACATCAAGGGTGGTGACTCAGCCACATCCCCGGGCAACTTATTCCAATGCTTGACAAATCTTTGGGTGAAGAAATTTTTCCTATTATGCTATCTACACCTATGCTGCAACAATTTGATGGTATTTACTTGTGAGAAGAGACCGACGCCCAACTGGCTACAATCTTCTTTCGGGTAGTTGTAGCGAGCAATGAGGTTTCCCCATAGCATACTCTTCTCCAGCCTTCATCTGTGCAAAACCTGTCCTCACTTAAAAATCAGAAAAAGCAATAAGCTAGTTGGCACCTGAGACTACTAAGATTTCTTGATGTGTTTTTCTCACCACCTCAAGCAATGTCCAGTAAATGTCCTTGAACTTATGTTTAGACTGTAGCTTTCCAGAGGCATATTGTGCCATTTTTGTTCCTTATTTCTTCATTCCACAAAAAAAAGAAAAGTCTCTTTTTATGATTTATTTCTGGTACTTCAATAGGAACAATAATATAGGGAAGAATGCACTAACTAATGAGGGTTTCTGTTAATTCAACAAAGTAATAGGAGCATTTTTTAATTAAAATGGTTGCATCCAAGCAATTTCCTTCTGAGAACAGAAGCAAATGTTCATGTGGGCAAAGCATGAAGACAGAACATGATATAAACCAATGGCAGATATCGTATCTGCCTGCAGTCAATCTGGAAGTGGTTGCAACTTGGTGCAAAGGGAATGCCCCAGTCCCTTTCTAGTAGGAGCAAGTACTGTGCAGCTAGAATACCACAGCTCGTCTATACAAAATTCAAAAAGTATGTCAGTCACTGCTAGGTTTGTGATACTGAAAGGGACTGAAGGGTGAATCTCAAAGCAGAACCTGACAATGTATCTAACAAGACCAGAGCAAGTGAAGGAATTTTCATTTGTTCTTGGATTGTGTTTCATTTAGCTTCACAACCTGTCTATAGAACCAATGGTAAAAATACCTGATGTAAAATCTCATTTCACCTGTTAAACAAGAAAAAAGGTGAAATTGACTGGAGGGAGTAATAAACTTCTGAGGGAATGTAGACACACACTGACAGCAAGGTTTTCATGAAAATGTTATATGTGTAGACTCCACAGACTGTGAGGCAATCCTGTCAGTCCCAGTATTGCCAGAATAAATCTGTTTTTTTGTGGAGTCAATGACAGGCTAGTGACACATGGCACTATGCTGAGAGTTTTGATAGGCAAAAGAGATTATGTCCAAACAGAAAATCTTATCCTTTGATAAACTGTGGCTGCATAGCTGATGTTGCTAAGACTGACCTCAAAAGACCTTGGTTGTCTACTGAGTTGCCTTATATTTGCACGTGTGCTCTTCATAATTATGCTGCTATTTGTGGGGCAGAAAACACAAAAGAGGGTGAAGTCCAGGGAAATGCAGAAAAACTCCTGACATCAACCCCATGAAATCCAAGTGAGGTGTTGACCAGCTGGAAAGGAAATGGAAAAGTTCTTGAATCATGCCTCAACTTCTAGCAAGTTCACTGACAGCTCTTAAAATGTCACAGTCTTTCTCCATCAGAAGGCTTGAAACCTGAAGTATTCAGGGGCGTCCATTACAGTCCCTAAGAAACAGTGAACAGCAAGGGGCAACCAAAGGTAGTGCTAGGTGGAAACTCTGTAACGTGTAGAAGAGAACCATATGAAAACTGAAGTGGTTCAATGATTTTCTTCTGGCCTCAAAGAGTTATTTTTGTGTCCTATTTGAAACTTCATAAATTCAAACTCTTTATCCTTAAAATATTAGATATCAGACACTAGATGAGGAGAAGGTACACAGGACTTAGAGATAAAACAGGAGGAAGAGCTGCAGGGTAGGACACTGAGACTGCAGCTGTTGGATATCCATCAGTTTGTCTGCATGGATGCTGGTCTCACAACCACCATATTCCCCAGAGATAGCTGAGAGTTTCAGTCCCTGTCTTCAGGCAGATTGGAATGATCTTGCAGGAGAACATTACCATCCAACACAGAAAGCTTTATAAAAAAGAAGATACAGTTTTTATAGTGTGTTGAAAAAGGTGCTTACAGGAATAACTTGAAGGCTTGAGTTCAGAAATACAGTTGAGTGCGATTGTAAGTCAGAAAGGATGTTTCTACTGCAGGAAATGTCAGGGTGCTGGAAAACCTCCCTGTACTTGCACTAAAAAAAGCTGTACTCCCTCCTGAAATGGCTGAGAAAGTGAACTTCTTTTCACCAAGATTATCAGTTTCCCACACCATATCTTTTTTAGGTCTACAGCACAATATTGCAAGCAAAGTTGACCTCTTGTAGGTATTTGACATCAAGGTGTCTTTCACAGCAGTGTGATGTTGGACCTCTCTGTCATGTGGTAGGTCACACTTATAAGCTGTATCCCTATCTACATATGTGGCCCTCACAGCATTAATAACTTCTGCTGGGATTTCTGGGGAATAGAAGGTGACACTCTCTGACCAATCTGTCAGTCAGATGCCTTAGAAAGCTGAGATGTCCCTGTTATCTGCACTTTTCTTTGATGACTTCAGTGCCATCATGGACGGCCTTAGTGCCAGCAAGTCTGGTCATGGTCTTGAATCCAGTCTGCTGACCTCTTGATAGAGGTACTGCTGTGTTGTCAGCTCTGTTGTATGACAGAAAACATCTTTTCCTTGTTAGAGAGCTGGTAACAATATATGCCTTTATAGTAGACACCACGCAGTAAGAGGTTAAACTGTATGTTTAACCTCCATGCTGATAGATAGCCCAAATGAAGTGGATTACATTCACCATTATTATTTATTTGTGCAATCTAACTTGTTTCTATTGTCTTTAGTGCCAATACTATTGGTAAGCTGTGAGACTCTGATTACAAAGCTTTAGTCTGTTCCCTCCAGACAAACCATCTGCATTTAGATCTTTGTAGGCCAGATTAAAGTCACTGTGACTAGACAAGAGATTTATTTACAAATGTTTACCTTTATGTACTGTTTCAGTTTGTAGGACAACCAAAATTGACTTGACAAAGTGCATATAGGAGCAGGTGAATTTAGCGTGCCACCAACATTTTCACAGCTACATAGGCTCCAGGATAGATGTATGTATGTATCAGCAGAATAAGAGTGACTGCATAAACAAGTAGGTAATTTTCTTCGAGCGTAGGTGACTCATTAAATACTACTGAGACACCATTTGTGGAGATCTGTTCTGCTAAAGTTCACTGACAGGGCTATAAATGAGATATAGTTAACTACAGATGACAGCAAGAGAAATTAAGAAGAAAATGCCAGAAAAGAAAAGAATAATAATAAAAAAGTAAGAAATATCTTTTCACCATTCTTAGCGTAGCATCTACATGCTATGCAAGTGTAGCAAGTACAGTGGATTCCTCTTCCATTTCTTCCTTTCATTAGTTCCATTTCAATCTGATAATCCTTCATACATATTTAGGGATGTTCTGTGGTGATGATTTGCAAAGCTAAGAGGGCAATTACAGGCTTGCCTTTCATTTATTTTGAGGGAATTTTTTACAGGTTCTGAAAATCTCAGCCTGGTATGTGAGTATCAATTTTATCCAAGTACTTAAAAATAACCCTGCCGTTCTTTCAGCAGTGGTTAAAATTATAAGGTGAATTTATAATACATTCCTCCTCCCCAAGCACTCTGCAGTGATTTAATGGGAATAACTCAAATAGTACAAATAACAGCTCTGTCCACATGCAAACACTTCTTTCTCTTCCTTGTTTTCTTAGTAATAGTTAGTTAAAGGAGAACTTCCCATGGTTTTGACCGTTTGACAATGGAGTTGGCACCCTTCCTGAACCCTTTTGAGATGATGTTTAAATTACCAAGAGGTTTTGATGCTTAATGCAAAGTACCTATAACCTATCATGAACTTTGCTTTACTTGGTGGTTGCTTAGCTTTGAAATCTTTCTAGAACAAGATGCTTGGCTTTGGAAAAAAAAGCTGTAACTGGGTTACCGTTTTGTTTTTTCAGTCTTTTTTTTTTTTATGTGTAGAAAATTTCATAGCTTCAGTGAGGTGGAGAGGAGGGTTACCTCAGACCTATTAGCCTTATATAGTGCATTTATTTATGAATTGTAATTCAATATTTTATCAGAAGTTATAATGTCTCCAAGGTTTAAACATCTACTTTGTATACTGGGTTGGGTCCTGAACCTCAGTGAGATGAGATGAATGCCTAATCTGCCTTTTCGTTGTTAGGCATAAATGCTGTTTTAAGAGGAAATTTAGCTTCTCTGGAAGCTGGGCTACCAATGCAATGGCAGTTTTGCCTTTGTACTCTCCCAATCTAGCCATAACTGAATCAGCTTGTTCTATATTTAATAATTCAGGTGAGAGGCATATGGGAATTTATCTGTAATTAGTGTTAAACAAGGTATTGTGACAACTTTATATATCCAAAGAATAATCAAGGACTTACATTGCCTCAACACCTGCTACTGTTCCAAGTCTGTTCTTTGATGACAGCAATCTGAACTGGTGCCTGACAAAGTAACTGTGCTTTATTTAGTTGCTTTATTTAGTTGCTTTATTTAGTTTTAGAGAGTCAAAATTATTGCTGTACACAGCTAAGGTCATGGCAGAACTAACTAGCTGGGGCCACAAATCTTCCTTTCATGCTCTGCTGGGCTCAGTAATCCCTGGAGGCTGTGGGTTCTGATTGTATTTCCAGATGGGCTGCTTTGGTGAAAACGCTAACTGTGCTCTGCCCAGCAGCATCAGATGTGTTGGCAAAGAGCAAAACCATAGATCACAGTTGCTCTGGGATTGCACAGCAGATGCCACCTGCTGCATAGCTCAGGGCCCTGGTACCTTCTGCCTTCCTCAGGACACCATGTAGCCTTGTGAGTTGAATGACAAGGGGTCAAGATGTTGGAGGTGAGATCAAAGAGTACAGACGTTGCAAAGAGTACACACTTGGCTTTTCTCATTCCTTGGGGTGCATGGGATGGAAACAATTAAATATCATTTCTGTGTTGTTACACTGCAGACCTCTGAATCAGCCAGCCTTCACCTAACCAAAGGCTAAACCCTTTGCCCCTACATCAGGGGCACCATGGACAAAGGAAAGGGAGACCTCTCCAGGGGATTCCTCACCTCCACTGTGATCTGGTTTGCCCTCTGGAGTTGCAAGTTTCTCTCTTTTGACTATATTTAGAAAACTTAGGTCACCTAAAAAGCTTGTCATCTAACAGTGTAAGAATAGGTAAGATGAAGCTAAGGTGGGTATGTCTTTACCATGTGGAATAAAAATCTCATGCATTTTGTACTGTGCTCAGAACTGGTAGAGATAGATACTCCTAGCCGTTCTCAGAAGGACTTTTACTTTAACAGGCCACTGCAGGAACAAAGTGACCATTTTGCTTCCATTGCCCCTCATATCTGCAGGCTACTGGGCTCCATATTTTTTTAAAGATCTGTCTCTGCTTTGTTCACTCAGTTGCACTAAGAAAATAACATCATCATCTGTTTATTTGACATATCTTTTTGTAAGCTTTGATTAGCCTGTGGAGGAGTAAGAATGCATCTCTTACCATCTTATAGTACCTTGTGGACTGGCAGAAGGACTCAGTGTGGTCTGCTCTGTGGCTGTCAAAAAACTCCTTATGGTGTCTCCATCCAAAAAAATCCTGGTTGGCCCATGGAAGGGTCTCAGTTTCTTTATTGAACTTTAAATTTACCTAGGATAAGGTAGTTTAACCTCTCTGCGATAATGCAGGGGCAAAACAATCCCCATACATCACTTATGTAGCCAAAGCCAGGCTGCAGGTCAGCAGACAAGAAGCTCCTCATGAGGAAAGCACAAAGGTAAAGAGGAATGTAAAAAGGATGAGGAACACACAGAACTTGGTGGAGTGAGGAAACCACAGAAGTAATTAATGCAGGAAGCAGAAGGGAAAGTAGCATCAGTCCCTTTACAGTAAAATGTATGTTGCGGAGCAACACTTCTCTCTGGTCTGGTCAAAACTCTTCTGGAGGGGGAGTCATGAGTCTTACGTGAAAGGTAATTCAACAGGGACCAGCATCGTTTTCAGTTTTCCAAATAAAGTATGCTTTGGGAGACTGATGTAACTCACACCAGCTTTGGACATCTTGCCTGGGGGAAGAGGCCACGTAGAGCTCCATTTCTGCCACCTGTCCGCCTGCTTGGGATGAGAAGGAAGGAGCAGGTTGCAAGAGAAAGGATCCCTGTTTCCAAGTAACAGAAAGGTGAGAGGACAGATGATGGCAGCAACAGGAACATGTTTAAAATGTTTGATCAAAGAGGAAAAAAAAATCAGTGAAACATTTAGTTCATTTAATTTGCATGATACTAGGCGAACAGAGTAATTACTACAAGAAGTAGAACATGTAATTGCACACATCCCTCTCTGGTTCATAGCTCATCAAAATGGTGATAATGTTCATTAAAAATATTTTTAAAAGGAGAAATGCTTCCCTTTGGATTGAATTTTTATTGAATGATTCTTTTAATACAAAAAATGTTTTCAATTATGTTTTTCAGTGATAAACTTTAAAATAATTTTTGGTTCACAAAATTATTTTGCATGTTCATGCTTCTAAATGAATGTTTTACATGGATTTAATTTCCTTTTCCAAATCTGATTTATTTGTTTATTTAGAAGTTTGACTATACCTGTTTCTTTCTTTCTCCCTATCTGTCTGTTCTTGTTGTAGAATGATAGAAGATGCATACTCAGTATTGCTCAGTTTACTTATATATACCAGTCTCCTTACCCTCCCATTTCAGACACATCCTTTGTGCTGCATCACCATTTCTTTTTTCAGGCATTCCCAAAAGGCAGCTATTTTAAATGATTTATTAAAGCAGAAGTACTTAAGCAAAGGATTAAACTGTGAATTGATTCTACAATTGGTTGACAGTAGTTTGGCTGAATTGTCAATTGAACAAATTGCTTGAGTATGTTTCCAAATCTCTTAATTCTCCAGCAGATGAGGTCAGAACCACTCCGATGCCCACAGCTGGCCCACAGGGAGAGCTTAACATAGTGTGTGTGGGGAAAAAAACCCACTTTTAACCTTTTCTATGGTAAAATCTTCACATAGCTTTGTAATTGGCTATTTTTCTATCAATTATTTTCCCATTCTGCCTGTGCCTCAGCAGCTAGAACTGCTCCTAGCAGATCTTTGCATAGCATTAGATTAACATTTTCCATTTCTACAGTATGTCATTCACCACTGCATCTCAAAGCTTTTTGCAGATGAGTCAGTTATGTGCTGGCAGGTGAACATGATATAAGCTCAGAGCAGGAACATTGTGTAAGACAGCCGGTTTTATTTCTTGTATTTGTCACTCATCTTACAGGAAAACCTTAAAGGTTCTCTTGAAACAGCAGAAACAGATGCGGAGTTTTTCGGTTTCTCATTCCACTTTCTGAGACATCATCTCTCTCTCTCTCTGTCTCTCTCTAGTCCAAGGCTAGCTATGTGCCTATCAGCACAGTACAGGATGATGTGTTGGTTTTGTGCTTAGATTGTTCCTTAAGTCAAAATGTCCAGGAGGGAAAATGGAGTAAGAGACCAGTATTATTTTAATATGTGACAATGACAGGCTTGTGGGTATGGCAGATGCTTAAATGAAAAGTATAATTGCATGAATATTTAATCTCCTGGTATGTTTCGTCTTAAGTCCTGAGTCAGTGAAAGGACATGGAAGTCCTTCTTCTAGTACCTCTGAATTCAGCTCAAGATTCTGAGAATTTCAGGAGCATACTGGTGGCCCTTTTTTTTGCAAAATTCTCTTTCCCTCAGCAGCCTTAATGCTGGTGTTTTCCCTATTTCACCATGGAACAGCAATCCAGTGACCTGGATGCATCTGCATGTTGAGGTGCTGGAATGACTTCCTGGACTGGAGTGACCTCCACTCCCTCTCTGCTTTCACTTCTATCCCTCCAGCTTCTTCTCTTCTTTCCCTCCAGCTTCTTCTCTTCTTTCCCTCCATGCAGAAAGCAAGACCATTTCTCTCATGTGAAATACCTTCCTAACCCACTTCCTTTGACTGCATGGGAATGTGTTCTCTCTGGGCAGCCTAACGAGCAGGAGCCATTTGAAAGCAGCTTGTTTTGCATGATTTCTTGTGAAACCATCTGAAAGTTTGAGTTAAAAAAGAAGGGGAAAAAAAAGCGCCATTTCCAAGAGATTCAGAAGCTGAGGCTTAAAGTTAAGCTCTTTAAAATGAGCAAAGTCTTTGGCTGAGAGGCAAGAGTTGCTTATTTTACCTAATGGGCTTGCTACTCTTCCTGACACCAAAAGAAATATGTGAGTTTTCAAGAGCTGCCTATCAAGCAACTAGGATCACCTCTGTAGTGGTCAGTGCTTGCCACACAGGCAGAGCTTTCTGAAGTATTGACTGATGATTTCTGAAATTTTGTGGATGTTCATTTGATGAAAAAGGGCAAATTTCTGTCCCTACAGGGAAACTTCACCTCACCCTCCTCATGCCCAAGGGTGGTGGCAGTAATATCATGGTATGCCTTGCCAACAAGAGATAAGTGTGGGGCTGAAACTGAAATGCTACTTCTCTGCAGGATATTAGGTTTCTCGATTCAGTGGACGTGATTCACAGCATAGGAATGTGGAACAGAAAGGAAGGCTTGGTGTTTGGAAAAGTACTATGCTGCTTTCATAGGACTGACGTATACTGTTGAGTAACCCACACTCTCAGTGTCAGTGAGGAGTGTTTGGAATGGGCCCAGTCCTTCGACAGGCTAGAGCTTTCAGTCCTAGTAGCTTTCAGGTAGTCATTGCTGCCACATGGCAGCTAGTCTGGCATACACAAATGCCAGTTAATCCCCCCAGATAAACCTCCCAAACTATTAGTAGCACAACAAGATGCTGTTTTTCTTCTCTTTATTTTTTAGGAGGGAAGTAACCTCAAGGGACAGGAGTTTCAAAGTACAGATTGAGGAGAAAAATCCTTGCCTAATACAGCTAATGGGTTTATAATTTTTAGTGCCTCTATGCATATTCACGCAAAGAGGGAACCTTACTCTAAATCTTCTTATGAGATCATGAGGAAAAATGCTTCCAAGTTTGAAACTTAAATTCTTTTGAATCATTTAATATTTTAGTTCTAATTTTCTTAAAATATCATACTTTTTTTTTCCTTCTCTGTTTATGTCATAGTAATAAAAGACAAGGGACTGGTGTGTGAAAAGAGGTTTCATCACAAGTAGAAATAAAGGATGTTTTGAGGGGGTGAACTGGCTGTTCTGAGAACTGCAGGGACTCAAGGAGAATACAAGTTTCTGGAAACCAGATGACATTTCAGATATTTTGCTTTGCGGTTACAGCATGAAACATTTGTTTCCTCAAAGTTCTGTTCCCCTTCAATTTCTTCTTGATGTTTGTTTATAAAGTAAACATTATGACTAAAAAAATACATGGAAATGAACATGCAGTAAACAGATTACTAATTTGTGAAAAGATGTTTGAACACCCATTTTAAGGACTGAAAGCATATATTACTGACCTGACTTTATTCCAAACAGCTGCAGAACATTTTTACTTGATACCTTGGGTAGGATTTTCAGGAGTCGTCAACTGTGCTGTAGGTTTTTTTTAATTTCAAAAATTAATAGAAATTTTATCATCTACTTTATTAGAAGGTCTTTTTAAAAAGCTTCTTCTCTGTTAGGTTATTATGTTATCCCAAATCAAATAAATTTCTGGTCTTGGATGTTTGTATTGAAAGCAGCTCTTGTACCATACCAGAGCATCTTACCTTCTGATTCTTTTTAAAGGCATTCAGGTTCCCCTTGCTTTACCAGCATTTGAAAACTGAGAGTGTCAAAATTGGTTGGGGTACTGCTGCCATTTTGACTCCATACTAGCTCATTGTTCAAGGTCCAGAAGCAGTCTTTGGAGATGATTCCCGCCTCAAGAGAACCACCCCAAGACCCTAGTCTCCATCCCATCTTTCAAAACCTTCAAAAATAGGGTAATCAGGTATATTGGAACTGAATACTAAAGTTCCGCAAGCTACTTTGTATGTGCCTGCCAAACACTTCTGCTTTGGCAAATGCACACCATTTTTAGAATCTGATCTTTAGAAACTACCATTAATTCTTCAGAGTCTTTGATACCTCTGAATAGACTTCTCTTTAACAAGAGTTAGGATCTATCTGAATACGTTGCTTTGCAATCCTGGGAGAGTAACTAGAAAATAATTCTATGCTGTCTAAACATGCTGAAGACTCCAGTGTATATCAATTTTTTTTTTTTTTTTTAAGAATTATTGTATAATAAGGGAACAGGGGAATCATAGGAGTGGGAGGGGAAGGAATAAGAAATCAATTCAGTAACAAATCTTTGTTTTGACCTCCCAGAAAAATGCATTTTGTGCTAAGTTACACCCTGTTTTCTGCAAGTTTTCTGTGTTCTTATGTAACTCTGCTCTTTCCTCAGAAATCAATTTTCTTAATTTGGGAAGAATTGAGTTATTGCTTTCCACAGCGAGTTCAAGGTTATCATGCCAACGTGTCTCCTTTGATGTGCCTCTGAGCTATTATTATTACTATTACTATTATTAATTATAACTATTATTATAATTATAAAAGGTTCTTTAAAAAACCCACCACTCTAGCATCAGATACTCAGAGACATAATTAAGAAGAAATACATTTCTTACTTTGAAAAACTGTAAAAGTTTAGGTACATACTCCTGCATGTGACCAATTTTTACCATCAAAATAAACCACACCATTTTATCTTTAGCTGTTAATGTGTGTTACTATGGAAATGTTATCCATATTAATCTGATCTTCTTGGGCAATTTCAAATCCCTTCAACTCATGGACTCTCATAAACTTGCAAGTGAAGTTGGCCTCCTTAATCTCTAAAGACCTGAAAATCTCAAGGCAGCTAGACTGTCTTTTACTTATTGCTGCAGTAACCAGGGTGTCTTGACATTGAATTTTTGGTCAACTTGTCTTTGAATTGTTTTGAGGAAACATAAAAATATATGATCTTATTGGATATTTCTTGGGTGTCTAGCAGTAGATAAACTACCTGGACACCCACAGTTTTGTACCTGTTTTCCAAATAAGGATCAGCTCATACAGTCCATTTAGGAATTGTGGATCAGCTCTCCCTGTGTACTTGTAAAGAATAATGTTGAGTGAAAAAATTCCTTCCAGTATACATTTCTCTTTAATAGTCATTTTTGTTAACCATAGGAATCAGTCAAAAATGGGAAAGAGGAGAATAGCATTAAACCAAGTGGAAATGTTTTTTATTTAAGTAAAGATACAGGAAAAAATATTTTGAGTTTGTAGACTGCTCATTGCCTAGGATCATCACATGAAATAGCACTGCAGTATTTGATATTTCTTAAGAAATTTGTATTTAATTTCCAGGCATAAAAAAATCTCATTAAGCTCAAGTTATCAATGATAGTACAGCTCAGTCACTTCAAGGTAAAAGGTAGTATCATGGGGATATTATAACTGTCTGAGGAAAAAAACAACCCTGAATCTCTGTGTTAATAAGTTAAACTGATAAGTGAGAAAGAGGAAGCCATGTCAAACACATAGTTCATCTCCAGGTGACTCTCCATTTAGGCCTGGATTTAAACTTACCCTGTGGATTTTCTAATTGGAACACATTCAGATTGCCCTCTATTTGTAGTGACATGGTTTGCAGCCCAAACCTAATTATTTTATTTTCTCATTCTGTTACTTCATCATTTGTTTTCTCCCCAGGATGATATGCCTCATAGTTCTTAATGAAGTCAGCAGGAGCTGTGAGGACAGATCTTCATATGGTGAAATTTATCCTCCATCATCCCATTACCCCTCATCAAAGAGCAAACCCACTCCTTTCTGACCTCACACTTCTTCCAGACAGAGACTATTTGATATGATGTAACCTACTTCAGTGTTAGTTGATGTGCTTTTCGAGGTAGGCAGTTACTGTAACTTAACAGGGTGATTTGTAGAAGATAGTATCTCTGTTAGAGACCCTGTTTGAGCCCAGAAGGGCATTTATATGCAATCAGCTGACCATTTTATGCTACAAATTGTTAAAGAAGCTTGGCATTTTTCATTCCTGAGGAGAAAACAAGCGCACCAACTTAATTTCTCACCAAAATGGCAAAAGCATTTCTGTGTAAGTCATGATCTCCCTCAAGCATTTCTGAACTGCATAGTAAGCATTTGAGCATTGTTATTAGCATAATCAACAAAATTGCATTGCCTCCTAAAATTAGATTCCTCCAAAGTGTACCCATTCCCCTGGGTAGGTCACTGTAGTCTTCAGTTTGGTGATCCTTTTCTGTCACAAGGCAGAATAGGTGAAATTATCGGGTATGACTAATTAATACCATAACTTTAACATGGGAAAATAAATCAGACATGCTTTGACTCTCAGCTTTCTACTTTGTCTTATGTTATTTTTTCTGTTTTATCCTTTCAAGCCTACTAACACTGCATTGGAGGGTCAATAGTGTTTTGGAGTAAGAGGGATTCCCCATAGTATTTATTTGTCAGGTCCTTTTACTTTTTGTAAAGACATGTATTGTCTTATCTCCCTGCTCTGAAGACAAGTTCACTCTACATCCAATTTTGGAGGTCTCAAGTTCATGCTAAGAGCTCCAGGATATGGAAGAGCTGAAATGTTTTCTGCACCCTACTTTGAGACCAAGCATTTTATATTTGGTTTTTGCAGACTGGATCTGGATAAAGCTCAACTGCTGCAACTTAGATCATTACCAGTTCCCTTGAGCTGGTCTTGACCTGAATCTCAGTACTGATGATTTTGAAAGAATTTCTCAGATTTTAGCTACAGATTCACTCTGACTTAAACCTGTTAAGTTCTGGTTGTTAAGGTCTTTTTTTTCTTTATTTATATTTTTTTTACCTGATTAGAACAGAGTTGGGATCGTGGTTTGAGAAAAAGTAAATATGTTAAAAAAAATTAAAAAAGAAAAACAATGTACGTGATGTAGAAAAGAGAAAGGACATTGGGGTAGCATAAATCTTTAGCTATAATTATTTGCCTTCAGTATGAGCAGCAGTGGATCAAGTGGTTCAGCTGTGATGTATTAATGTGCAGGTGTTACCAGATGAATTCCAGATGGTCTTGTGTGTTTTCTCCTCAGTTGCATACTGTTTATAAAAAAAGACAGAGAAGGAAGAGCCCAAGTTTGGCAGATACTGCAGAGAGGTAAAATGGTTTCCACAAAGAGAGATTCAGCAGCTGCCACCACAGTTGTATCACTGTATACAACCATCCCTCAGGGTTACGGTGGGTTTATTCCATCAGTGCCCCAACTTTTTCCTTTTTTTTTTTTAAATGAGAAAGAAATAGGGCTAATAAGATGTGCAGTGAAAAAATGCAGATTTGTATGCAAATGCATCAACTTTTATTGACAGTTTGTTGTGGAGCGAGTGAGTGAGTTTGTGAGCATCTCCTGTGTTTGAGCAGTAATGAATAGCAGGCTTCTTCACTGGACCAGGTTGAGCCACAGAGTCACCAAGGTTGCAAGGGACTTTTTGAGATCTGCCAGTACAACACCCATGCTGAAACTGGTCTTCTTTAATTTACATAAAAGGCATTATGCATTCAATAGTGTCCTGCAACTCAAATACTCCATAACAGCTTCTAGCAAACAAAACAATCATAAGTAAACCATTTACACTTCTCACACTCCTGTGAAAATAAGACCTTGCACAGTGCAGCAAGTAGGCCAGGAGTGGTTCCTTTTTAGCCACCATTTGAAGAATGAGTGTTGTTTTTCTAGATGTTTTCAGGGATGCCCCTAGTGGGACAGGAAATGCCATTCTCAGATGCTACTTGAAACTCTGCAAGAGAGAAACAGAGCACTCGGGACTTGACAGGAGTCATGAGACGAATCAGTAATTTACACTGAAAGCCAAGTTAAAAAGTGCATTGATTTTCAGTTCTCCTATATGAGACAGTTATGTTGCAACCTTTCATGAAGTCCAGCACCAGAAACTTTTCAGCACTAATTCTGCCACACTTGGTTGATTGTACAGGCAAATCTTTGAGCTCCTGTGGCCGAGGTTGAAGTTGCTCCTTTCTCTGGAAGTTGCTCTTCTCCTTCTCTGGAGATATTCAAGACCTGTCTGGATGCCTACCTGTGTCTTAGGGAACCTGCTTGGCAGGGAGGTTGGACCCGATGATCTCTCAAGGTCCCTTCCAACCCCTACAACTCTGTGATTCTGTGATTCTGCTGTGACTCAGCCTGGCAGGGGAACTTGGGTCCCCAAGTCTGCCTGCTAGGTGAGGCTACTTCCAGAAGATCTGTTCATCACAATGTGTTTCTAGAAGTCCTGAGGCCTTGAGATGAAGGGCTTTGGGAGTAGTAATTAAACCTTAACTATATGTGAAGTCAGTGCAGATCAGTGACATATTGGTATGCCAGCTGTATTAGAACCTTGGCCTGTTCTTACTGAACCATACAAATGAATGTTAGCAAGGTCAACAATATACACCTGTATTCAGTTATACAAAGTTCCAACACTAAAACTGCATATTGTGGATGGATGTGATCCACATTTAAGTCAGAAAGAAAGCTTGAGACTGCATTCACCTGTAGTATGACTTAAATCCTCTGTGGACATAAACGAAACGGAGAGTGTTCAGGTGCTGGCTGTTGAGAAACTGTTTTCTTAACTTTTCCTATCTGTGAAGCCAAGTGCTAAGTTCAAAGCCTTGTGGAAGAAGCAAAGTACATTAAAATGTTTTTATTTAGAAATCTTATCAGGACCATGATGGATGAAAATTGATTTCCTGTCTGAGTCAAGGAAGAAGAGTGTCTACTGCTTTCCCTTTTTATCATCTTCACTTGTCTTTAACAAGTCCAGCTTCTGAAGTCCATTACTCCATTTCCCTGCTTTTATTTTCCTCTTAAAAAAAAAAAAAAGTTCTGTCTGTATTCTTTTGGAAGAAAAGTTTTACAATATGTACATTATGCTTACCAATAGGATGCATCTTAAACTGTCAGTCCTTTCAAATGCAAAACAAATACATCCCACTATGTGCTCCACTGCCTTCAGGTAGTGTTGTGATTACTGGCCATGTCAGACTGCCTCAACAACCCTGAGCCAGAGAACCTGAAACTCTCTATGGCCTAGGAGAGGGAAGTCTGACTGCAGCGTGTAATACAGAGGCACAATGACTTCTCAGAACGTGAGGAGGTATGAAAGACACAGAAAGGACATTCGTTATAGTTAAACAATCTGCCTGAGTTATATTTTAATTTAGCAAACTGATGGGGTGTTTTAAGCCAAGGACTTGATGTGAAACAGCATCTCCCTATGCTCTACTTCCCCAGGGATTTAAAAGGAGCCTGCTGCTGTTTTTCACCTTGGGTTTCCACCTCCTATTGCAGTTTCTAACATTTTTCCCTGTTTCTAACATTTTTCATGCCCTTCTCTGCTTTCTCAAATCCTGTCAGCGAGATGCTTGCTGTCAATCGTATCTTCCCATGTGTATCCTGATATGTAGATGTCTTCTCAAATTCTCTTGCTTATATAACACTTTTTAGGCCCTATCATGTCTGATTTCACCAAGGCCTTTAAAACAGGCTAGGATAAGAAACAAAGTTTACTTGTTGGCAGCAATGACACTTTATGATGGACAATAAACATCTCATTATTTATTAGCTGATACTAACCCTTGGTGAACCTCCTATGTTATGCTCCATAACAACAGAGGTCAAAAATTAATCTCACGTCTTAATCTCAGGAAATACAGTGTGATTCTGTGAGGTTGCTGTCTGTAGAAGCTCAGGATCTAGTCAGAACTGATGTGTGAACTTCTGCTCACACTTTGCCATGTGCAAATTAAAATACTGAAGTGCCTGCACTCAAGGCAGCAGGTGGCATACATGAACTAGGCAGATATATTTACAAAGCAATTTCTGCCCTCTTCTACATCAATCTTACACAGTCTGTCCAAAAGTTTTCATATGGCCTCTCTTGTTAGAATATTTTCCAAACACAGGAGAAAAAAACCTGCTGACATTCCTATTCATTTTCTGTAGAAAACCAAACCAAACAAAATGATACAATCAATACCCAAACCTTCCAGTAGGAATCAAGCTGTGGTGTTGTCTATCACTGTGAGAACCTCACAGAGATAGCCAGTTAAAAATCAATGCATTCAGCAAACAGTTGATGAAAATAGTATTTTAAATTTATATAGTAAGAATTCATTTTCACATTTCAATTGAAATTGAGAATTTCATCTTCAATAGCCTCAGAATCTGATTTTGGAAAATGTCTATGCAATTGGTTCTTTTTCATCATAAACCAAATGTTCTGTAATGGTTAAGATTAGATTTCACAGAGTTGTAATAATAATAAATAGCAGCAACAATAACAATAGAACAATAATATTGTTATCATTGTCTTACAAACAGGCTAACAAAGCTTCTCTCCTTTATTCTTGGGCTTCTGACATGATGGTATTTTAGGGCAAATCCAGATAACTCTATCTATCAGATATTGTTCATAAAAATACTCTTTACTAATACAGACTGGATTTGATCAGCATACCTAGATTTTTTTCTTTATTATTGGCAAACCCTAACCATAAGAAAAGTTAATTTTATGCTTTTAATTCAGAAGGTGATTATTTCACTTAGCAGCTCAGGGAAACAGGCAGGGATGTCACCCAGATCCATCCCAAACTCTGGTTGCTGGGGAGGTTGTGGAATATGCTGCAGGAAGTGCATGCTGAGGTCTATCCAAGTAGCCTTTACATTTGTCACCACTGGAGACAAAATCAAGGACTACACAGCTGCTCTGATTCAGAATGCATTTTCTGTGTTACATATTTACTTTGATAATATTGTAAGGACTAAATTTGCATGAACACTTTGAGATCCTCACATGAAATGCTTGTTATTCTCACTGCAACAATCACCAGATGGCAATGTTAAAGTCTTATTTGGTATGCAAATATTTCACAGTCTTTCCAAGAATTTTTTTTTTGTGTGTTTTGCAGGATCCTTTTCCTTTGTTTTTTTTAAGTGTCAACCACAGAAAGTAGCAAAAGAGTTTTTAAAATGATGGGTTATTGGTTAAAAAGCATTAGTTAGCAGAGGTTCATGGCAGAGGTACTCACCTATATGTACTCCTACATAAATGGGATGTATCCTATAGATACATACAGCTTGTGAGAAAAAAATCTACCCTCCATATTTCTGACTTGCTCTTCTGCACAGGAGGAGAAGTAATAGGGCAGTGATAGAAACTTGGGATTTATTTCCCATTTAATTTTTAGTCTGTGGTGTTTTCAGATTGTAATTTGTGGTCTTGTGTTTTCAGTACCTGGGTTATTGGAGAAATTATCTGTGGAACACCTATTGCAGTTATGCTTCTCCTGCTGCAGTGTGAGCATGTCTCTGGGGAAAGAACATTTCCACTTGTTGGGTTCCAGAGGTAAAAGTCTTTGCTCCTCCAGAAGAGATGGGGTCAACTCCCTGCCACTGCAGGCTCCTCAATTATATGCTGGTGTATATATATATATATATATATATATAAACAGCCATGGTCCGCCTTCCAGCAGGCTCTTTATCATGTGTTTAGGTACTTCAGTCATGCACTTAAATCACAGGGGTTTCCTTAGTGTGCGTTATTTAGACTAGAGGCACTGAATGTGAGAACATTGCTGTTTGGTATCTGCTCCTCTCTGACAGACAGAGGATGCTGGAGAAGAGAAGGAATTATGTCTGTTGTGAAATGCTATAATCAATGCAGTCATTTACTTCAGGTTCGTTTTTTGTTAAGGGTTTTGTTCTGTACCAGCTGTGACCCATTCATTGGTTGTAATGGGTGTTGAGGAAAGCCATTAAACACTCATGAATTAGTGCCACTAGTTATTTTGTACATATTAATGGGCAACATACATCAAGGTGTTTCAGCCTGCAGTCACCTTTTTTTCCTGACAACACAGCTTTGCTGGCTGTGGAGGAAAAGCATGGAGGTGCTTTGATCCAGGGAGGAGAACGTCACGAAGCCCTTGACTTGAAGGAGTCACTGTCAATGCTGCAGTCACAGCTGTCTGGCTACACCTCTAAAGGCTGTTTCTGAGTGCCAAATGCTCCCAGCTTGTGGAAGCACACATTCGAACCCTAGTTTTCCTAGCAGGACTGTAAAGCAAAGGCATCTTTGTAGGGATAGATGATTTTTCAAAAGATACACTATTTTTAGTTCTCAAGTCATTTATACTTATGTCAAAAGCTCAACAAACCTTTGTATACCATCAGTGACAAGACAGGCTGCTGGGCTCTAAGGCTGCTAAGCTATTAAATAAACCCAGGATTTAGGCAGATAACATCTAGACCTTCAATCATTCTGTATTTCAGACTTTGACACAAAAGCAGTGCACACAGGTCAACTAAAATGACTCTTTGTTCCACTGAACGCTAGTTATTGTAGAGCAGTTTTCTTCCAGGTGTACGTTGATCTGTAACACAGCTGTAAAGAAATTTGTAAGCTGCAACACACAGAGGAGAGGGCAGAAGATAAGGAGGGTATAAACATATGATGCAGCTTAAAGTTCTCTGCTTTTTATGTCTTGGAAATGATCATCGGTATTTTACAAAATGCATGGGAAGACACCTTTGGCCCAGGCATTTATATATATGCTTTTCCTGAGGTTGCTTGGGTTGTAAGCTGGCTGAACCTGATCTTGCATTGCAAAGACATTTTCTCCAGGAAACACAGTGCATTTAGCGGGCCCGCTACTCTTTTACTTACCCACCCCACTGAGTGCTCAGGATTGCTAAGGACAGCTTGGTTTAGGAAACATTCAACTTGGTTTTTATTAGAGTGAAAATGCATTTCTCCAAGCAACTATCAAAATTTCTTTTATGTTCCTTTCAGAAAGTGGCCAGAACAACAGGAAAATGTACACACTACTGTAATTCAGTCAAGATACACTTCCCTGCAGAGGCTCTGGAGTCAGCTGTTCACACTGATTTTGGCAATGGATACTTTTCCTTGATAATCATGGAGTCATTCCACAGCAGTGTGAAGTCTATGCATGACTTGGTTCTGTATTTGCTATAAAGGTTTGCAAAAAGGAGTGGAATAAGACAAGGTGACCTACCCCATCCTGCTCTTTGTCAGCTGACCATTGCTGCCTTGGCACCAGGACCATTTTTTGCAGTAGGACTGTGAATGACTGGTCTGTAAATGAAAGGATCAATAATAATCTCTTAAAATAAAGCACACCTGATCTTCTGTCTCTTTCACATGCAGCCTGCCTGATGTTATCAATCCCAGTTCCCATATCCTTCTGCTATGATGATGTCCATGCAGATGTGTTCCATATAGTCCATTGAAGGAAAGTAGATGTTTTTGGTTGTGTTACCTGGTGAGGTGTGCACATGTATAAGGAAACTTTATGCCATTTGAAACTTGTTGGCTTACAGTCAGCAAGTGTTCTTCCATATTTCTCAAAATTAACATAAAATCATAGGAACTTGTTTGGATTTTTTCCCCACGTGTATTTTGGGAGACTCAAGCCACTGTACTCCTTATTGCCCGCACAAGGAAGGGTTCTTTTGGATTTTAGTGTAAAACTCTAACATATGATAGGAGAGCAAACTTTAGGCTGTTTAAGGACTTGTTGGCCAAGATCTCCTGGGAGGTGGTCCTTAGAGACAGAAATGTTGAGGACAGCTGGCTACTCTTTAAGGATGCCTTTCTGAGAGCTCAAGGGCTCTCTGTCCCTCTGAATAAGAAAGTGGGCAGGAGGGGCAGGTGGCCCAGCATGGCTAAGCAAGGACCTGCTGCTCAAACTGAGGGAAAGAAAGGCAAATACAAGCTCTGGAAGCAAGGGTGTGTTGCCTGGAAAGAATAAAGGGATGCTGTTCGGACTTGCAGAGACGGGATCAGGAAAGCCAAGGCGCAGATGGAAATGAATTTGGTGAGGGATGTTAAAAACAACAAGAAGGGATTTTACAGGTTCATTGGCCAGAAGAGACAGGCCAAAGAGAACGTACCCCCCTTGGTAAATGAGAAAGGAGAATTGGCTGCAACTGATGAGGAGAAGGCTGAGGTACTGAATGAGTTCTTTGCTTTGGCCTTCTCTGGCAGCCAGGATTCTCATAATTCTCAAATCCCAGAACCTTGCATCCCTAGAACTCCAGGTGGGAACTGGGGGAGCAAATCCCTCCCCACTGTAAGAGCAGAGCAAGTCTGTGACCGCCTCATGAGACTGAATGTCTACAACTCTATGGGGCCGGATGACATGCATCCCAGGGGCCTGAAGGAGCTGGCTGATGTGGTTGCTGAGCCTCTCTCCATCATATTTGAAAAGTCGTGGCTGTCAGGAGAGGTCCCTTGGGACTAGAAAAAAGGTCACATCACTCCCATTTATAAGAAAGGGAGCAAGGAAGACCCAGGGAATTACAGGCCGCTGAGCCTCACCTCTGTGCCTGGGAAGATCATGGAACAGATCCTCCTGGATGACATGTTGGAGCACATGAGGGAAGAGCATGTGATCTGGGACAGTCAGCACAGCTTCACCAAGGGAAGGTTGTGCCTTACCAATCTGGTGACCTTCTATGATGGAGTGACAGCATCGGTAGATAAAGAGAAGGCAACCGATGTCATCTACCTGGACTTCTGCAAGGCCTTTGATACAGTCCCCCACCACATCCTTATCTCTAAATTGGAGAGATGTGGATTTGATGGGTGGCCATCCAGTGGATAAGAAACTGGTTGACCCACCGTAGCCAAAGGGTGGTGGTCAATGGGTCTATGTCCAGGTGGAGGCTGGTGACAAGCTGTGTCCCCCAGGGGTCTGTCTTGGGACCGGTTCTCTTTAACATCTTTATCAATGACATCGATGATGGAATTGAGTGCACCCTCAGCAAGTTTGTGGATGACACCAAGTTGAGTGGTGTGGTTGACACCCTAGAAGGAAAGGAAGCCATCCAGAGGGATCTTGACAGGCTGGAGAGATGGGCCCGGGTGAACCGAATGAGGTTCAACACTGCCAAGTGTAAGGTGTTGCACTTGGGCTGGAAGAATCCCAGACATAGATACAGGCTGGGAGAAGAGCTTCTTGAGAGTAGCCCTGCTGAGAAGGACTCGGGGATTCTGGTGGATGAGAAACTTAACATGAGCCAGCAGTGTGCTCTTGCAGCTCTCAAGGCTAATGGTATCCAGGGCTCCATTAGAAGAGGGGTGGCCAGCAGGGACAGGGAGGTGATTGTCCCTCTCTGCTCTGCCCTCGTGAGGCCCCATCTGGGTCCCGTGTCCAGATCTGGGGCCCACAATACAAGAAGGATGTGGAACTGTTGGAGAGGGTTCAGAGGAGGGCCACGAAGATGATTAGAGGGCTGGAGCACCTGCCCTATGAAGAGAGGCTGAGGAGCTGGGCTTGTTCAGTCTGGAGAAGAGAAGGCTGCGGGGGGACCTCATTGCAGCCTTTCAGTACCTGAAGGGAGCTTATAAGCAGGAGGGGATTCAACTTTTTAAAAGGATAGACAATGACAGGACAAGGGGGAATGGATTAAAACTAAAGGAAGGAAGGTTTAGATTAGATATTAGGGGGAAATTTTTTACAGAAAGAGTGGTGGGGTGCTGGAACAGGCTGCCCAGAGAGGTAGTGGATGCCCCATCCCTGGAAGTGTTCAAGGCCAGGTTGGATGGGGCCCTGGGCAACCTAGTGTAAATCCAGGCCTGAGGTTGGTGGCCCTGCCTGTGGCAGGGGGGTTGGAGCTCTATGATCCTTGGGGTCCCTTCCAACTCATACCATTCTATGATTCTATGATATGATAGATTTAGGTGTTAGCAACAAAATACAAGCTAGTCATTCTTAAGTAATCTCAACGAAAATGGCTGACTGCATAGGAGATCATGAAGATCTCAAAAAATAGAGGAAGGAAAACAAAGAAATTTTTTATACTCCTCACTTTCCCATATTAAGGGGTAAATCAGTTCACATTGGAGATAATGTTAAAAAAACCTGTATTTATGGCTCTGCCAAATGATATGTACAGAACATGGGGAGACATCAGGATAGGACTCAATGTGGATGGGGTTTCCCAGGTTCTGAGCAGGTTTTGCAGGAGATAGACAGTTTTGAGTGCTGGAGCTAGTTCAAATCTTTTTCAGGACATGTGATAACATCTTCCTTTGATGTCAACATATTCTCACCTATCATAGAGCAAAAACTAACATAAGCAGATGAACGGACAGTGTAGAACTGCAGCTCATGCCTGCAATTTCATAGAAATAAGCATAGATCTTGGAACAAGCTGCATTTTTCAAAAACATTTACTGGTTTTGCAGGAATTCCATTGCACTTTAACTAGTAATGTGACTGTGATGCACTGTGGTTGTATAATAGTATGGTATAAAATTCTAGCACATGTGGTAAAATCTGCCTTGTGTCTTTACCCATCATAAGAGGGGGAGAGAAGGGAGGAGATCAAGATCTCATGGGAGAAATGTTGCTATGACAATTTATACCAGCTAAAAATACACTCATGAATGCTTAAAAGCCGAGCTACTGAAAGCAGTATTCCCATACCAGAATAAAACTGAAGAATTTATTGGAAGTTCAGAAATGGGTAATTCTGTGGAAGGTAGTTAGAGCTCTGCAGTGAAAGAATTTAGTTTCTGCAATGAACAGTAAATAATTAAAAAATTAAGTTGTATAGAGAATATGTAGGTTTTCTACGGTGAATTACACGCTATTGCATTTGCAAGGTTTTTGAGCATGTGAATTGCTGTCCGTGTGCTGATCACTTCCAGAGACCAGCAATACAATGATGCTGGTCATGAAAGATGATCTCCAAGGTCTGTTGAAAGATGTGACGTGACTTTCTCGAGCAGACAATTAAAGATACAGCTGTGCAAATCATTATGTCATGTCTAAACAAAAAGTATGCAGGAATAGTTTTCCAAATGTCTCTGCCAGTATTTTTACAGTAACATCATCTGCAGAGTGGGATGGACTTCTGGTTACTAAATATTTTTTTTGAGTTGAAAACACAAATAAGGATGTGGCAGGTCACACATACACCTCCTTCTTGTCACAGTGGTTCTTGTACTCAGTATCAAATACTGATGGAGAGGTCAGGGTTGTTACTTTGCCCCTCCAATGTAGGTAAAGTCAAGCATTCTGAAAGGCTAAGAGCAGTACTTAGCCCAAATCGCATCTGAGACCCTGTGCCATAGTTTTTGCTTGTGGCTGGACATAGGTTTTCAGTCCTCAGATGAATTATGATTTGAAGGTCTCTGCCTTTCTCTGCTGAATACCAGCACCCAGCAATACCATGCTAAGCAGCATTCCTCTAATTTGGAATCCCAAACAGAGTTTGCATTGTGAGACCCTGTAATTCTCTGCAGGTTCTAGTTCCCAAACCCTTGCTGAGGGCCCATGGGATTTCCAGCCACCTTTACAAAATGTAGTTGAAATCCCTAAGGCTGCCGCATTGACACTCATTCCCCTTACACCTGCATCCTCTAGTTTTACCAGCGAAACCACAGCCATCTGAACTGGACTGGCACTCAAGTCTCAAGGGTCACAGGAAAGAAGCCTCATTTACATACAGGTCCCAGAACCTAGTCTGTGGCCTGACACAGATGCTTCTGGTACAGGCTTCTAAATAAGGTTTTTCAAGACACAGAAATCCAGTAAGTATGCCCAGGAAATTTTACTGAAGCTTTTTTACCATTTTCGCACATCCTCTGAAATTCACTTAAGAGGATGCAGTGGCTGGAAGAAATTAAACTTTCCATTTTTTCTGGTGTTTGGAAGAAAGCATATGCTAAATAAAGTGGAGAAATGCAAGTGAGAATTGAAATGAAGTGAGTCAATCGTCAACGACCCAACTGTTCTACTCACTGGTTGGACTGCTAGTCAGAATTCCCTGGACTTCATATACAGAAGGACAGATCAGATGATTCTGATATAAATGAATTTAGGAGGGTCTATTAAGCACTTTAACTGGGATAGTCCCTTTATTTTTACCCAGGTCAACAGTCAGAAGTTTGACTTTTACTTTCTTTTCTTCTGTGTCTTTCAGATAAGATTGTATAAAACTAAATTTGTGGAAACTCCCTTTTACTCAGTGCATCCAGCCTCTCCATAGGTATAAAAATTTGGCAGAAGCAAAATTATTTTTCTTGAAATATTAGGTATTTATCAGCAAACAATTTGAAAATAAATTCACAGTTTCTGCACTTCCATTTCATTTAATGCAACCAAAGAATGAACTCTGATTTTGTGCAAATTTTGTAGTCATCATGATTTTATCTAAAAATCAAAAAATCCCTCAGAAAAAATGAAAACATCTGTGCTTTCAGCTACTGTTCTATAAAAGTTGATAACTTACCCTCTTCCTTTTCTTTCAGCCTGATTTTTTTTTCTGCATATATTACTGAGGGGAGTGGATCCTTAATTGTGCGTTAATGCACCATGGTCCATTATTTTGTTCTTACCCTTGTTTTTTCTTCACATGTTTTAAGGGCTGCAGGCACTTACCAGGGCAGGCTGCTGCACTGGGTCAGGGTTCTGGTTATGCTTACATGTATATACCTGCCGCTGATATCATGTATGGTTTTGCAGAGATGGCATTGCATGAGTCCCCAGGTCTTGTGTATTGTTGAACTTAGCCTGCACATCTCACACACCCTTCCTGCACACTGCAATGTCCCTGATGTGTTTTTGTGTAGCTCATGATCCTGTCCATAGATGGACATCCTTTACACTCCCTCACCTCTGGGGCTTGTCATTCCCTAAGGATAAATTGCTTAGTGGTGCTTAGTGCGTGCAGTGTGTGGATCATCTAGCTGCTGAGCTGAAGGATGAATGTCCTAGCACAGTTTGGGACATAATCCTAACCCAGCAGTTTCTGCAAAGTAGGATCAAAGAAATACGTATGTTGTTCCAGGTCTGCAGAAAGCCAAGGGAGACTGGAGGAGAGGAAAATGAGAGCAATTAATTCATGAGGCTAGACACTTTTATTAGAAATACACAACAGAGCAGTGGATAACTCTTATCGAAGCCTGTCACAAAATCAATTATCTTTACTGTCTATTTAGGCGGCTGGATGAGGCCATACCCATGTAGGCACAACATAACCTTTTTTCATTGCAACCAATTTGATTTCCATCTCTGATTATTACCCTCTGTGTCCACCACCACATTAAGAGGATAGTAACATACTTCCAGTCTAAATGTCTATATATAGATCTTTGCAAGCATGATGAAAAAATTTGGAAGAAACCCAACTGGAACTGAATTTTCTTTCCCATCACAGAAAAGGCTGTCCCTTGCAGTTACAAAGGCACTAAAATCCGCATTACAAGGAATACTTTAAATTTTCGTTTGCTTATAAGACCTTTGATGTGGAAAAACAAAATGTCAAGGGATTTGGGTGTACATGTTTGTGACTGTGCCTTTTATGAGTGCCACTTATAGGTACAGACAGAAAAATTTATAAAGAAATAAGGCCAAATCTTGGATTTATAAAATAGAGTAGCATGGAGTTACTTATAGAACTCTGAGGCTGTCACATGCTGGTGCTTCAGAATTCTGTATTGAGGAGGTTTGTCACAAGTATCCTTGACTACTGGAATAACAAAGATTTTCTTTTGTATTGTGATTCCTAATAGTGGGAGTTGCGTATCAGTCAGCCTGGAAAACAGGCTAAATATAAGCACACCTTTTGAATGACTGAATCGGAGCTATTGTCTAAGGAAGCCAACTACTTCGTGTTGGCTGTGCCTCAGAGAGGCATGTGGAAGCATAACTCTTCTTCCCCTCTCCTTTTACTGATGGAAGGAAATCAAAGGCCCAGGCTAACATTCAGTGCTGCTACAAGGACACTGATAGCACTAGGAGCTGTCAAAAATGGGAAACCTTGGAACTCCATGCAAAGCTCGCAACCAGTTGTGTGTTTTCAGCCAGAATTTGACCAGATATTGCCTTTTAAAGCAGGAGAAAGACACAACTGTAGCTAATTTCAAAAAGAATGTTTATAGTATCTTATGTCATTGTATTGCTTTGCTTTTTTTTTTTCTTTTTTCCCTGTATCCTACTGGTGTTCTGAGGTAAGCTGCTGCAACCAACAGCACAAGAACCTATGTCATACCTCAAAGTGTGGTCTGGTGTTTGAGAAAATGTACTGAACATAAGTATAAACAACATGCAGGGTGGTCCCCTTAAAACTGGAGCCAGTCAGCATCTGGCTAGGAGCGCAAAACCTTAAATACATACTTTCAAAAGTTAGGCATCAGCATCAATGGTATGGCAGGGCAGGGCAGAGAACTCAGTCCCCAAAGTATTTTGCTTGCAGGATTAATTTCTTTTTCACTCCAAGCTTTTTAAATGTATCCTTATTTCTACACAGCTAAGGGATCAGAGTGAAGGTAGGCCCTTTCTGGTGTGCATAACCTGTCCTGGAGACTTTACCTTGTCATGTGTTTTTGCATTGCTTTGCATTGATTGTCTGTCCTGTTGTGTCTGATGGTGAAAGCCATGCCTGAAACTAATGGTGTTAATCCAGAGTTCAAGAAAGGCCTTTGCTGTGTAGCGTGCAGTGATATTTTTGCAATTCCAGCCTGTCTGGATGCCTGGGATAAACCTGCAGGTAGGGGCAACAATACTGCAGCTTTAAGAAAGTTGGGGTGAATTTTGCTGTGTTCACCTTGCAAAGCAAGCTTAGAGTTACATCTCTCCATACCCAGGTAATGAGGCAAAGAGCAAAAGGAGAAACTTTGCAGCAGCTGAACAAGAGTGCCAACAGTAGATAGGGAGTGGAGGAATGGGAAGAAGCAATAACCCTTTTGACTTAGACATACAAAAAAATCAGCATCCTGGGAACACTGACTGTTGCCTTCCCTGAAAGAAAAAGGAGACATATTTTTGCATTGCCTTGAAGTGTGCCAGGCAGAACACCTAGGTCAGTGGTGACTAACTTAATGATTATGCCTGTGGAGGGAAGGGGAAGCTACAGCTTTGCTCCCACTTTGCCTCCCACTTTGTAGCTAGGCAGTTCTTCTCTGCCCAGATTTCTCTGGGAGAAACTCAAGTAGCTAAATAGATGTTGCAGGTCAGGTGCCTGACAAACAGATAGTCCCTAGCTCCCACTTCTATTCTTAGGGATTCATGGTGTTAAGATGGATGAATATAATGCTTTCTGTTCAGGTCCTAGTACAGGGCTGGGACTGTGATGTTTTACCTCTGTTTTTGAACACTGGGCTGGATCATCTTGGAACTGATCTTGCCTTGCTGAATTACTGGTGAAAAGAAAGATGTGTTAAAAAAATGGACCTGCTTGTCCCACAAGGAGTTGCAATGTTTTACTGCATATAGGCTTATCTGTTGCAGGACTGCAATGATCATATCACAGAATCATAGAATAACAGTATGGAAGGGTCCTGAAGGGTCATCTGGTCCAACCTTTCTTGGCAAATGCACAGTTTAGACAAGATGACCCAGCACCTTTTTCAGCCAACTCTTAAAAGTGTCCAATGTTGTGGAGTCCACCACTTCACTGGGAAGATTATTCCAATGGTTAATACTTCTCATAGGGGAAAAAAATGGAATCTTCCCAGGATCGATTTGTACCTGTTACCCCTCATCTTTTCCATGTGACTCCTTGTAAAAAAGAGAGACTTCTTCTTTGTAGCCACCCTTTAAATATTAGAACATGTTGATAAAGTCTCCCCTGTGCCTTCGTTTCTCAAGGATGAGTCTTTCCTCATATGTCAGGATTCCCAGTCCTTTGATCCTCTTTGTTGCCCTTCTCTGGACCTTCTTTAGTCTGTCTACATATTCTTTGCATAACAGGAACCAAAACCAAACACAGTATTTCAGGTGCAGCCTGACAAGCACTGAGTGGGATGATGACTCTTTTATCTCTGCTCGTGATGACCTTGTGTATGTAACCCAGCATCCTCTTGGCTTTCTTTTCCCTCTGCAGCACACTGTTCATTCCTATTGACCCTGCAGTCCACCAGGAGCTCTAGGTCCCTCTCCAGAGAGATGTCCCTAGCTTAGTAGATCCCAGCCTGTGTTGCACTCCTGAATTGTTTTTTCCAGGTGAAAAACCTTACATTTGTCTTTGTTACTCTTAAATCATGAGCTGTTTACTGCTTCTCAACATAGATTTCTAAATGGGTGCATCTCCATATTTTTTCTTCAGTTTCTAGAGCTGCTATAATCTGCCACCTAGTGTAGGTCATGAAAAATCAACATTTCAGCATTCATTCAGCAAGTCATATGGATTTATAAAGTCAGAAAGCAAATGTTAGCTTCATTACATATTTCAAAATTAGGACGCATTACCTTGATTCGCTTCTGACACGTGCTGAAAATCACTAAAACTTTCTTCTTATTTGAATGTGAGATGTATACATAGGTTGGTGTTCGTTAATTGGGGTTTATGTAGAGTAAAATAGGTTTAATAATGCATCTGACTCATCTAGACATTCTTTGCCACATGTTGGTCAGGTCTTCTGAAAAAAGTATTTTAAATTCAAAAACCCAGTGGACTTGAACATCATTGTCTTGCCTTTTGGTGGTGTCCTGCAACAGTTCTCACATCTCATTGACATTTGGAGTCATTGCTATAAATGAGAGATCTCTTGATTTTAGAATTGAAAGGTTTCCATTTTCTAAGTCAAGTTCCTTTTTCTTCTCCCTCCACTCAGCCAAGAAGAGTAAGATGCTCTGATCCAGGAAATGTGTGGTCACAGTTCATTTCTTTTAAGTAGAACTGATGGCATCAGGGTGACCAGGGTTGTCAATAAACTGTTTGGAAAGGAAGGCTTTGCAGGGATTAGAGCTGCCCTATGTCTTAGTCCTTTAGTCCTTGCTGTTGGATAGGTTGCACAGGAGGAGATCCTCAGTATTACCTGAGCATCTGGTTTTGTCTGAAATAAGCAGGAATTTACACCAATGGCAGTCACATAACTAAACACCTTTTGAGGACCTAATTCCTATACTCCTGTCTCTTCTGTTAGGTAGGTGAACTATTCTGCTCCTTCTCCCTGTGTGAATTTGTGAGGAGGCCTGATATAAAAAATAGGATCAGAGGTCTCAAACACAGCCATTTCAACAGGTTGTTACTGTTCTTACTGTACCTGAAGATAAATGATAACATCAAGTATGTTAGCACTGTAGTACTGAAACTATAGTTATGGCAAATGTGTACAGTCTTATTGCCATTTTTCTTAGATAATGCCACAATAGTTCTCTCAAATAGACTCTAGAGCTTCAGATTTATTATATTTATCTTTTTAAATGTGTTTTTTATTTCTAAAAAGGCTGAAAATTAAGAACTCTGCTGTTTCTTATTGCCATTTGGGTTTTTTTCTGCCTTTTAAAACAGAGCCTGTTGCAAACACTGTGATGATGTCCACAGTAATGTAGGTCAAAGATCTCAACTACAATTACTCAATCCATGCAAATTATCCCTATCTTGAATTAAATCTTTATTGCATTAGTTGTCAGTCTTGCAATTGTCACAGGTCTCACACTGCTACTGAAGACAGGAGGAGTGTCTGACGATAGGAACAACAAAGTGCTGAATTTTTGCACCACTGTAGTACTTGCTACTAGTCTTCATGGTAGTTATCAGTACTTTACTTGAATAAATATCTGTGAAATATAGATTTTTTCAGTGAAGAACTATTAGCTGACATGACTTTATGCCTAATATTGTAGGACAGCATGGGGGGGTGTCTCTGATGTGTGCTCAGCATCTTCACACCAGATCAGTGTGAACTCCGTATCTAGCCAAATGACTAACAAGTCATGATGGGGAAAATATTCAGAGCATTGACTTCTTTTTACCCTACCTTTGTTCTGTGAAAGTGGGAAGTGGGAAATGTGCTAAGAAAAATACCCACTTCAACACCAAGTTTATAAAACAAAATCAAGTAACAGAACTTTCTTGAAATTTTTACAAGTCTGCCAGCCTTGCATAAAACTATCAGTTCCTTATGGAGTCTCCCCCAGTCATGATGTCAGATGCATAGAACGATAATAAACTGCAGAGCTCTAGAAATCCAACCAGAGCTTGAATTTTCATTGTTGCTTTAGTAATCAAGGTTTGGTTGTCAAAAGCCCTTTCCCTCTTTTTTCAAAGCTTGTGAGTATTCAGCTGACTGAAGATAACTGAAGCTAGTTGTGGAGCATTCTGACTGAAAAGTCTTGCTTCAACACCTTGACACACTGAAACCCAAGCACCTCTGTTATCTGTGTGAATACATTTCTTGGCAAAATATCTTTAAAAATTGTCCAATTCTTTTTACTGTTAAAAAGATTGGTGTGATACAGAGAATTTGACTTAATGTTCCGTATCAGCAGTAAGCTGTTTGTTTCCATGTTAGAATTCCTGGGGTGACTCGCTCACTGATACCATTTCCAAATGGAAAGACTGGTTTGACTGCCTTGCCACGACCCCTTTTCTGAAGAAGATTTGATTGCCTCTCTTGATACTTAGCAACGTCCATGTGTTTTGTCATGATTACTATGAAAGTCTTCCAGCAATAGTAGTTTCATGTTTCTCTCACTAGAAAACTTCCTTTCTTCCTTTGGGAAGAAGTATTTTGTTTGGTACCCTCTTCTCCCCTGCTTCTGGTTCATCATTTAGTACATTACTGTTGAAAATCCTTTAAAAAACTAAATGGTTTAGCAGAAAGTTGTAAGAAAGGAAACTTTAGCAAGCATGAATCCCTCTGAAGGAGAAGAAATTAGCAGGTATATAGGTTTGTGACCTGAAAAAAAGAGCAATAGTACCCCCCTGGGGCATTTTGGAAAAGGCAAGTGCATTCCTTTAGGTGTTGTTAATGTAACCAGGTAACTCACTACACTGGAAGAGGCCATGCACGTGCAAGTCCTGCTGAGGACTGTTGAAAGTAACGACACCCTTTGGGTACTCTGCTTGAGTTGTGTTGAAAGCACCTAAATGAGGGCACCCAGTGTTTCTGGTCACTCTTCAAAGCCTTATCTCAACAGTCTGTACGCTCAGCAGGCTTCCCTGACCAAGTGACAGTTGTAGGGATTTAAGTAATTTGCAGTTTGTTGTGGTTTAATCCCAGTGGGCAACTGAGCACAACGCGGCTGCTTGCACACTGCTGCCCCCAGGGGATGGGGAGGGAAATGGAAAAATAAACCTGGGCTGAGATAAAGACAGTTTAATAGGATGTCAAAGGAAGACAATTACAGTAACAGGGCATATGATTTTAGCTGTTACTGGTTTGCTTTTAAGTGCTGTTTCTTGCATCAAATCAGAGTAGCCTTCACATTGCCTCATATTCATATAAGCTGCCACAGGGCCTCCAACTGACAGGTCCCTAAACATATGCCCTCCCTTCCTCTTTGGGTTACATTTCACAAAACCTTTTATAATACTGCCAGTGCCTAAAGTCAAAAAACAGGCTGAGCAAAGAGAGTCATTCAGAAAATTGAATCAAGGCTAGGTCCTGTAGCTCACAAGGCCTGAGTAAATGCATCCCAATTCCTACCAGTTAGGGTCCAGGAACTATTTACAGTTTTCACATATCTCATCTACAGTTTCAGAAGTTGGAAGGGAGAGTGTGTGGGGGGGGGTAGGTGGCCAGGCCAGGAACTTTAAAAACTTTAATCAGAAATAAACAGGAGCCTCTTTTGCAGGCTTGTAATATTTTGACGCTATCTAACCAACTGCTACAGTAGCTGGAGACAATTTTTTTTTTTTCTCCAGAAGGTGCAGAGAGATATAGGAAAATCTCTGAGTTTTTTTCAGTACAATGTTTTTCATTTTCTAGCTAGTGTGTAGATTTTTAGCTCAAGTATAATTTCAAATGCGTATATCCTAATTTAATACTTGAATTCTCCTCTTCCTGATTTAGGTATTCCTTCTTAGGATCATTTTCTTATTTCAGAGAGAAGCATTACTTCATGTACTCTGTATCCGTGACATCTATCCCAGGAGCATACAAGCTGTACTTTTGTTTTATTAATAAACCTAGTATTAGTAAGATGTTTTGAAGGTGGAAAGCACCCTCAAAGTGCTAATATAATTATAACCTTTTCTACCAACCGTGTTCCTAGGTGAAAATGTACTGTGGGTATGATTAATCCACAATGGTAATAGGCAGGAATCTCATAACATGTTAATGATTTGGAAATCACAAGTTACAAAAGCATAGTTAGTTTACAGTTTAAAACATAGCTTATAGAGCCAAGTCCACCCATAAAAATGCAAACCTGAAAGTATTTTGATAAAGTTATGGATATGGTGTGTACACATATGCATGTCTAGCAGCATACTGCACAATATGGCAGAAAGGATTAAATGATCTTGGAAACACTGGGATACATAGCCATCTTTTTGCAGCAGATTTTATTTTATGGATTCACTGTACTTCAGAACACAGCTTCCACCTCAGTCGCTTCTTTCCCATGCGTTTCTGTTTATGCAGTGCCCCATGACAAAGCACTGATGAAAAGCTGACCATTTTTGTAGCGCAAAGTTACATCCCGCACAACTTCACAGGCAGCCCTGGCAGGGCCTGCAACAAGGTGAGAATTCCTGAACTTGACTGCTGACAGCGTGACTTTACGGACCAAGGCAAAGTAGCCAGGCACATCTGGAAAGGTACTGGACAGCTAGGATTTCCCAAAGTTGCCTGGTGTCTTTGGATCTAAGCTAAGGACAATTCTGAATTCAGAAATATACCTGGGTTTCTCTGAGAAGTTAATAAATAGAATTGTACTTCACTATGCTCTCACTGGCTGTGAGCTGAATCAAGGAAGTAGAGACAGCCAGTGAGGCATATATATTCACACCCTCTCATGCTGACCTCAGAGTTTATCCTAACTGGGCATAATTTCTGCTTGGTGCAGAAAACTATTTTTCATACTTTTGTGGTATGTCATCCCTGAACTTCTGTCCTACAAATAGTTAATTATATGAAAAGGCCTATTAACTTCAGTAAGAAGGCTACTTGCACACAGAAAGCTGTGCGGTGCTTATCCAGGTGCTAATAAAAGAAAGCTGATCACATTATTTCAAAGGGACAAGACGATCTGAATTTCTCTGTATAAGTTTAAATTAATTCTCCCAGGGAAGTAGACTAGGAGTTTCAATTTCTGTGTTAGTGGTAAGTCTCCCACCTTTATTCTCCATCATTTATACTCATTGGCTGCAACAGACTGAAATCTCTGTGGTTTTGCTTCTATACAGAATGGGATTTTATTTCCTCAGTGTGCAGGGATTCCTGTTTTCAGTGAAATGCTCTGCCATTTCCCTTTTTCCCCAGCATGCTTTTGCTTATTCACAAGGGTTGTATGTTTTAATGAACATTATTTTTTTTTTCTTTCTCGGCCCATCAGGAAAGGTTAGTAAACCTCGTGACTTGTAACAAATGCATTTAGCAGGTGGATGGAGCATATGTGCAATGTGCTCTCTTTGGAGTTGCTGTCTCTGTAAATTACCGAAGTGCAGACCAAAAACATCTGGCATTCCCTTAAGGGGAAAGGTGAGCAGAGATTTCTTAATGCTGGCAAATCCTAGCAGGGCTCAACGTTTGGCTTCATCAGAAGGAGTTAGGGAAAAACAGCATGAAGCATGTCTGCACCATGCATGCAGATATATGAACATGCCTCTCCGCAAGGCAAGGAGGCAGCAGCGCCCCCACTCCCATTTGACACCTCCCCTGTCTGGATATACCACTGTTTTCCTTGTGGTGTGGCATCATTCCAGGTTTGTGTCCTACTTGCATGGTAGGAGACAACCATACTGCCCTCACAGGGACTTTACTTGCATCTAGGAAGTGCAAGGTTGCCTTGCAAAGGGTAGGTATTTTCAACATGTGTCTGTGGGCTGGACACAATACAGCCATGAACTTATGCTCAAAATATAACCTAGGACTTGAACTGATCCCCTTTGGCAGTCATCTGGAACCCCTGTGGCTAAGAGCCTGAGAACAGCACAGCCAGCACTGGAAATGTCTGCTGCCACTGCAAAGAGGGGCATCTCTTTGATCCAGTAAGTCTGTTGGAAGACTGAAGGTTACACGTAAAAGTCTTCTGGAGCTTCAGAAAAGTTGCTTCCTGAAATTGTTCGGTTGAACAGAAGAATCATTTGGCCTCTACTGAGTGTGCATACACAAAGGATGCCCAAATTGAATAGGAAATCAGAGCAAGAATGAGCACATTGGTTTCCTGGGAAGAGAGAAAGGAGGTCCCATTGTGCAGTGATGTGCTGTTTGATGACTCACAATGTTGCCACAGCAGCTAGGCAGTGGAGGAAGACATGATAAGCAGGGAAAGAGGCTCTGGTAATAAGAAATTATAGGCCATGTGAAGTACCTAAAAATGCACAAAATCCACTGCATTGAGAATTCCCCTGTATTTTTTTTGCCGGGTAAAGCTAATTGCGGATCAATAGACAAAATTGATTGAAAATAGACAAAAGATCAGTAGAAAAAAAAATCACTTCTTGTTAAGAGCACAGCGATTTCTAACCTACTGAATTTCTTTCACATGTCTGGGCTTCTGTAACAATTTATATATGTAATAGATCCAAGGATTTTAATCCAATGTGCTTAGTTCTGAGAAGTTACTGCATTTTTAAGTGAATAACCTTGCTCAGTCTTTGCCTTGGTTCCTTATAACATTGTCTGATGGATGCTGGAAGCAGAGGAATTACTGTGCTCCCAGCTTACTGCTCTATTTTAAAGAGGGTGGCATGGCCCAGTGGGCTGGAACGCAAGAGATGGATTCTCCATCAGGTAACCTTGAGTGGTTGGTTTCACGCGTATGAGCTTCAGCTGACTGTGTAGCTGAAAAAGGAGAGGGGAAGGGGAGCTGGTGGCACCTTCTCTTTGAAAATGTTTGAGACACGAGCAAAAGAAGCAGGAGTGACCTGCAGCTACACCTCCTGAAGCAGGCTAGTTTTGGCATGTGATTCAATTCTCCCATCTTGCTGTCATTCTGTACAGTGAGAAACACGTGTTTCTAATCTGAACACATTCATCCTGACCTGTCTGTTCAAGGTTATTGGTCAAATGGCTAAAAATATAAATGAAGATATACACAAGGTTTGCTGGAACAATGGTGTAAAATTGTATTTCTTCTGGTATGCTACCAGCTCTTCATACATCAAAGTCTTAAAGCGCGAGGGATTCCTCCTTCTGTGAATTACAGTTGTTGCAGAAGAAAGCCATTTGACTGAACACTGTCAGTCTAACCTCTCAAAACAGCTCTTTGAAGACAGAAGTCTGAATTGTACCTCAGTTGCAGATGCGAAAGCCATGAAGAACTGGTAAAGCTGAGAGTATTAGTAGTAATTTCAGAATAAATTTAAAATGTTAAAAGAATCCATGCTTCAATATATTTGGGAAGTTGAAAAGAACGTGAAATATGTTTAATATTTGTAGAGGAATCACACATCTTTGGAAGCTAGTGTAAGGCTGCTTTAGAGCCTTCAGAAACGATCACTTCAGCTGCTTCCAGAGCTGACATGAGTCAGTCTTTGTTTTCTGTTAGAGCAACACCTAAGAGTCCTCAGCAGGGACTCTGAAAGTGAGTTACTCCCCTTGTATTTCTGTCCAGTTGTCTGCATGCTGTCCAGATTCATAAGAGGCAGTATCTCTCTCAAAGTACTTGAAGCCTTACTAAGCAAGACAGCAAAGTTTTGTAAGTACAGACAAGCAGGAGTGAAATGACTCGCCAATACACTTAACGCCTAGGAACAGATATTCTGAGTCCTAGAGAAATGTCCCACCATCAAAACGTGGTCTCCCTTTTACGCAAAATCTGTCTGAATAGCTGAAGCCATTCAGAAAAATAAAGCAAAGGAATAAGAAAAGGGATAAAATGTTGTGCCTTAGGCTAATTATGGTGGTGTTAATGATACCATAATGACCTACTTGATTTTTAAATGGCGTATTTTTTCAAAATCGTTGAATCTCACATTAAAACCTAGAGGTACAATGTGATTCTTTAAGATATGTGTGAAAATGAAATTATTATCTCTATTGAGTGTTTTTCCACCTGATGCAACATGGAAGTTCTAATAATAATCCTAATAAATAGAACCAATGGCATCAAATGCTCATCAGTTATCCACATTTAGGGCATTGTTGTCTTTCCATGTCTCTGTGTTCTTTCTTTCCTAAACGATGGCACAATGTAGAAGAATAAGGTGGGATCTTTCAAAAGAATGTTTATATTTTCTGATGCTGCAGCTTTCAGAAGCCACCAGAAAATAGCCAGGGGAGCTGGATGCATGAATATTGGATGGCTTGAAATAGATGTGTGCACGTGGTAAGGAGAGCTCTGTTGCCTCAGCCAGTGGCCATGGGATTTTTCAATATGCTTATTTCCCCACACACTAAAGGTGCGACGAGAAACACCCTGAGCGAAGGAATGGCCATGAGGTACTGCTGCAGTGTTTTTTTCCTGTAGAATATGTGGTCTGGGTGAAGCAAATCTGTGAACTATTATGAAAAAGAACTTGGGCTGTCAGTTAGAATCACAGAATCACAGAATCGCAGAATCTTAGGAGATGTAGCTATCCTGGGCTCATCCTGTACCTTCATAATGCATGGTTACATGTCCCCTCTTCCTCTTAGCGATGGATAATTATATGGAAATTATACAGACCTCTAAAATAAATCTAAAATAAATAAATTATCTGCTTGATTTCAAATATTTCAAAATTACTCAGGACTTTAAGCAAGACTGAATATATTTCCTGATGAACTTTGGTCCAAATATAGAGTATCACATTAGCAATGGATATTTGTCAATTTGAATTACAGGCACCCATATTCAGGTCATCACAAAGGTCATTCAGGTCATCATTATATCCTTTTCAAAGAGTGACATAATTTCACCTGGAGTTTTAGTTTATGTCCCCTACTTTTTTGGGCGAGTCTCATAAATTAGGAAGTGAGAGATGCTTTTCCTCTGGTGGGATCAGTTATCAAGCTCCTCTCCCATAGTGAGTCTCTGATAATCTGGTTGGATTAATTCTGCACTCATTCATTTCACTCCACGAGGGCAGCTGTCTTTCCCTCCACCAGGTGCCAAATGGATGGATTTCTTCAAAATGTGCTATGTTATGCAGTTTTTTTCCCTTTGCTTGTGTTTGAAGAACCATTGACAGGACAAGGGGAAAAAAAGATTGATCCTGTTGGTGTTTATGGACTGTGGCCACAATAATTTGGCACAGAAAGAGCAGTCCAGCGGGCTGAAACATTTTGTGCTGCTATCACTACAACTATATTCTAAGAAGTTCAGTTTTTATTTCAAGTTGGATTTAGTGTAACCCCCTGAATTAAGCATCTAGGCTCTTGTGAATCAAAGCAGTCATTGTTGAAAACCCTTAAGTCCCTGTTCAGTTCTGGAGTGCATTTGCTGTAAACCAGACTGGAGATTTTGAACATTTTCTCTCCAAAAGGAATCCACTTAAAATATCCCTAAACCACTCTACATACTGAACAAATGCTCAGAAAGAGGGAATTACTATAAATTTCTCTTTGTAACTGCATCATTATTTAAAAAAAAAATTAAATTTTTAATATACCTGTAACCTTACATGAGGATAGTCCAAGAAACATTAGAGTTGTTTATTGCAGTGACACCACGGTCCATGCCACAGTGCACCGACACCAGTCCGATTAGTGGCATTGGACAATTCCTACCTGTAAGTACTGCACTCTACAGTGATTGTTGACAAAATTGCCTTTTTAAACAGTAGCCCCTTACATTTCATGGAGGCTAGTGTATATTCTTTCCATTAACAATGCTTCTTGCTACCAGCAACACCCTTCAGCTGACTTTGGTCTTTCCATCTTGCACATTTGATCATCAAAAAGAAGTGCAGGTATATTGAATTAGTCACTGAATTCTGGTATATTGAATTAGTCATTGGTTCATTTTACCATGCTGTGAGAAGTACACGCCGAGTCATTAACAGCTGGTCTCCTGAAGTGTTCTGTACTAAAACATGATGGGTGCATGCTCAACTTTTTTGAATCTTGGCATTATGTGCAATTATAGAAATGAGGATGGAAGTTTTGAAACCTGCAATTCTGTAGGGCAAGAGTTCTGGTCTGTAATTAGTCAGCCCTACCCAGTTTAGCTTTTTTAGTTTTGAAAAGTACATTTTATTCATCTGATAAACAGTGTGATGGTAAATATGGAATATATTAATAACAGTAGCAGTAAAAAGAATAAAAATGGTCTTGCCATAAGTATGAATATAATTCTGTTAGCAGAGCTTCCTCTGAATCTCTCTGGTGCTGCTGAAAGATAGTTAAAGTTCAAATACTTGGGAGCTGTACAGAAAATTGAAGAAAAGCAGAACTGATACTGATCAGTATCAGCTGCAGAGCTTTAGAAATTAAAAGGTTGATCGCACATCAGACCTGACCTGGCATATGCAAGAGAAGGAATGGGGTAGCAAGCAGTGAGACATACTCCGGAGGTCTTGTGGACTGCGAAACCTGTCTTGAATTAAAAAAAAACTTTTCCTCAAAAACACCATCTGGTCTTAAAAATCTGAATATTTTAGTGAACAGGGCTGCTAAAAAAACTGTAACAACATCCTTAAAATGCATGCATCATACATTCAGACTATGCTGTCATTGAATAATAAAGCTGTGATTAAAACAGAACAGGAGGCAGTGAAAATCAGCAGTTACACCTAAAGGAACAAATGCTTGCACAGTGAGCAAGGGCAGCTGTCCTAGATTACCTGTGTTCACTGGTGTTTGTGAACCCTATGAATATACATGCATACATTTTTCCACTAATGCAGACTGGGAGTTTTTATGTAACACAAGCTTACCAGAACATCATAGTGATGAATACCTTGGCTGTAAAATTAGATAAATTAAGGTTTGCCTAACCTGAAGTTGATCAGCATATGTATTCATCTCCTGATACTCTAGACTGTCCATTCCAGATCAGGAGTGTGGTCAGATAAAGTGGGCCCAGTCCTGAGTGAGCCAGGTGTCAGTCACACAGTCTGGAGCAAAGAGTGGAGCAAGACAGAACTAATCTTGGGTAAGTATTCCTCTTTCAATTTAAACCATTAAATAATCCAGACTGACAGCACTATGTGGACAGTCCTGAATGCAAGGCTGGCATGTTGTATTCGGTAGTTTAGGGCTGGGACTGAGTGAGAGGCTTTCCAGAATGCATGCTAAATAATGGTTGGGTTTATGGTAAGAGGGCAAAAAAAAAGCCTATTTAGCACCAGCTATTTATGTAAAAGTTGCTGTTACAATACTTTATTTGCACTTCTCCAAAGCGGATTAAGTTGAACAGCTGAAAGGCATTTTTCTGTGAAATTAGATAACACACACAAAGAGTTAGAGAAGAATAATGATGGCATATTAAATTCACACCTGAGCTTATTAGACAATAAATTCCCTGTGTTGACAGGTACTGAGAACACAAAGCTGATAAATGGATTGTCCACATAAACTGTGATGTGGTTGCAGCAGACAGGCAGCCAAACAGCCTTGAATGCTCAGCACAAGCACGAAGGGTGATGTTAGAGAGCAGCAGAGCTTTTGTTGGCTAATTAAATAATCATGCTGTTACAGAGTGAAACAAATGAAGGAAGGGAAATATAAGATAGGGACAGCATTAAAATAGCAACGTCAGCTGGAAAGATGTTGAGCAGAACATTGACTCAGTTTATGACAGAAGTAAAGATTTGGACTCAGAGATTTCAAGCTATTAAGGCATCACTTCACAGAGCCCCGTGGTGTCTAACCTTCTTACACATGGGCTCACATTTTTTTAAAAAACAAACAGGCAGACATTTGTGGTATTTTCCTTGCCCATGCTGAGGTGGCAAGTACCAGAACCCTTTTCTCTCCCCACTGTAGGAATGCAACTTGCCCTGCACATCCCAGAGAGTGGTGGTCTGGGTTGTGGTTGCATGAGGAGGTGGTGGCCTTGGCATGAGAAACACTGCTGCAGGACAAGTTTCCTCTCTCTGCAACATCTCTCTGAATCCTGGGCTTTTGCTCTGTTCTGTCAATTACACGGTGGTCTGTGAATTCAGATCAGCTGTTGGTTTAACCCCAGCCAGCAGCTGGGCATCATGCAGCCACAAGTTCTCCCCTCCCTGCACTGAGTGCAGCTAGGTCCTTGAGCAAAAGCAATGGATGGTTTTGCCTTTGCCTGAAGTGGGACTAACCCAAATGGTCTTCTCTCACATCTTCTTCATGTGCTGTACAGACACTTTATCCCCTATCACAATACGTAGAAGTTTTGATTGTGCAGGGCCCAGTCCATTGGTAGACCCCCTTATGTTGGCTAACTGGGTGGCATTTGCTCAATGTGTATACCAATGTTTGAGGCTCCCACTAGTCATTGCTCTCAGTATAGTCTTTAATGGTCCATTTTACCATCCAAATGTCCCAGAGACTGGTGCCTGGTAGGGGATGCAAGACACCCACTCAATGCTATGTGCTTTGGCCCAGGTGTCCATGAGGGTGTATGGAAAATGAGTCCCATTGTCTGAGTCAATTCTTTTTGTGGTGCCAGGCCACCATAAGCCTGCCTTTTCCAGGCCCAGTGTTCCCTGCAGTCACGTGCTGTATGGAATATGTTAATGAGCCATCTGGTGGTTGCTTTCACCATTGCAAGTACATGGCTCTTGCCTTGGCAGGTCTGTGGGAGTGTGATGTAATCTAACTGCCAGGCCTCACCATATTTAGATTGCAGCTATTGCCCTCCATACCATAGAAGCTTCATCCACTTGGCTTGCTTGGTTGCAGCACAGGTTTCACATTAATAGACAACCTATGCAATACAATCCATGGCCAAGTCCACCCCCTGATATATGTTATATATCCCATCAAGCTACAAATAATTAATCCATTAGTGGACAGTCAAAATCCACCTGAGCCACTTCATTCTTAGCAGCCCGATCCACCGATGGCGTTTTTCATATTCTCTGGTTGCCAAATTCTTGGGTATGTAGGCATCTATGTGATATACTTTTATACCCAGCTTCTCTTGCAGTATTGTGCCACAACGGGGCAGCCCAGATGGGTTTGCCTCTGCTTTCAGTTGCTTTGCTTCCACTGCTGTAACTAACCCCACAGGCAATTTGTCACCATCCAGAAGACAGTGTAGAGGCAGAGCATTGGCCACATTTTCGGCCATGTCTAAAGCCAGCTGGTTGGCTTTCACTTCTGTGAACTGGCTTGATTCACCTTCTCCTTCAGCAGCTTCTGTGACTTGTCCTGTAGGACTCCATAGCAGCCTTCCGCCTCTGATGCTTTCCCACAATGCAACAGGACCCATCTGTGAACAGGGCACAGTGTCTCATTTCCTGGCAGTTTATTACACAGTGGGACCTCTTCAGCATGTGTCACTTCCTCCTCCTCTAGCGACATTCTGAAATCTTGGCCTTCTGGCCAGTCCACAGTCACTTCCACAATTCCTGGGTGACTGGTTTCCTATTTGAGGTTGCTATGTGATCAGTGTGACCCACTGACTCCATGTAGCATCAGTTGCATGGTGTGTGGAGGGGACCCTGCCTTTGAACATCCAGCCCAGCACCAGCAGTCAGGGTGCCAGGAGGGGCTGGGCTTTAGTACCAACCACTTCCAAAGTGGCTCAAACCCCTTCGTATTCTGACAATATCTTTTTGAGCTGGATTGGTGGCTTTGGATCCTCTGTGCCCCTGAGTCCAAAACCCCAGAGCTTGACCTCATCTCCTCTGGTGTTATCTGCCAGAGACTCTGAATCAGGCCATTGTCCCAGGCTGCAGTGTAGAACACATTTCTTGTATCTGGTACTGCTCAGACTGGCCCTAGGGCTGCTGCATAGATTGTTTCCCATTTGATTTGTTTCAAGGCTTTTTGCTGCTCAGGACCCCACTTGAAATTGTTCTTCTTCTGGGTCACCTGATAGAGAGGGCTTACAATCAGTCTGTAATTTGGAATATGCATCCTCCACAAAATCATAGGACCTAAGAAAGCTTGGGTTTTTTGCTAGTTGGTGGAGATACAGTTATTACTTAGTTGACCACATTCATTGGGAACTGATTGCCATTTTATTTCTAAAAATGATCTCCTGTGCAGGTCCCTCAATTTTACTTTGTCAAAGCTGGCTTTCAGAAGTATTTGGACCATTCACTTTCTCAGGGACTTTTTCTAGTGAGTTTCCAAATACAATGACGTTGTCAATGTATTGCAGGTGCTCTGAGACCTTCACCTTTTTCAAGTGCAGTCTGGAATAGTCCATGACAAATGCTGGGGCTGCATTTTCACCCCTGGGGCAGTCAATTCCATGTGTACTGGATCCCCCTCCAAGTGAAAACAAACTGTAGCCTGCACTCTGCCACCAAGGGAACGCAGAAAAATGCATTTACAATAATGATTTGTTGGCTTTGACTTCAGTTTACATTGAAGTTCTTTCATGTTCTGGCCTGTCAAGCATTCAGTGGTGGCATGATTTCATTCAGGCCATGGTGTTCTACTGTCAGTCTTCATTCTCCATTAGACATTCACACTGGCCACGTGGGACTGTTAAAGAGTGAGTGGGTTCTGCTGAGCAGTCAGGTCTCCAGTTGACAAATCAGCTTATGGATGGGAATTGAAGAGACTCAGCTGGTGTGATATGGCTGTTGATGCACCACTGTGGTAGTGATTGGCACCTGTTGTTCTTCAGTCCTCAGCAACCACACAACAGAAGGGTCCTCCAAGAGATCACGCAAAGTAGGCAGCTGTTTAAATTCCTCTTACTCTGAGGCAACTATGCAAAAAAACCACTTGTACCCTTTTGGGTCCTTGAAATACCATCTCCTGAGGTAGTTTATGTCAAGGATTCATGGAGCCTCTGGGCCAATCACAATGTGGTGTTTTCCCTCGTCATCCCCAGTTAGACTCACTTTGGTGTCCAGTAGAGTCAACAGTTGGGATACCCCTGTCACTTCAGAAATACAGATGGGTTCTGCCCCTTAATAGTCTGATAGCATTAGGATCACTGTGCACCGGTGTCCACTAGAACCTTATACTCCTGGGAGACTGACAAACATCATACTCTGATTTGTGGTAATCACACCTTTATCTGCATCTGAAGGAACAAACGTTTCCTATTCATGAAAAGTGATAGAAAGGCTATAAATTAAGTTCTTTGTCAGTACTTAGTCATTGCTTATCACAACAGGGGCCAGAGGGCTTTGCTAAGTTCAGAAAGTAACTTCTGCTTGGATGGGCAAATGGGAGGTGGTATGAGGAAAGTGACCTTGGAAAAATATGACCTCAAATCAATGTTCTGCACCCAGACAACATTGCAGTACACAAGTACTCAGGAGAGCAGCTGCTTTGCCCTCTCCATTTGCTCAGTTACTCCTCTGCAATCTTGAGCAGTACTTTGTGAATACTTTATCACTCTTGATGGCCTTGTACTGTAAATATTTTATATGGAAAGGCACCGTTCTGCCATGGGGGCTGGGACAACAGGATGGTTCTTACCAGAACTGTCATGTGAAACAGGGTGAATCCCAAGGCTGGGCAGTGGAGCTGTTGTTGAAATCCTCTGACTTGCTAAACCACATGTACACCCTGCTTTAGTCTGCAAAGACTGTCCATGTTCCTGAGGCTGCACTGACCACATGAGACACTGCAGGAAAAAAGCAACCTGGACTCAACCCTTGCCTTAAGCAGAAAATATTCCCTGAGACACCAACCTCCTCCTTCAGGTGGAGTTCTCAGTTTTTCAGGTCTGCTCTTCCATAATATGTTTTCATTTTCTAATGAAATCTATGTGATGAAATGAGACAATGGTCCCATGTGGGACTTGAATAGACCAGTTCATGCTTGCCATTAATTAGCTGGGTTTCAGTTCCTGATTTCAAACTATTACAATAATTAAGTTTGTATGAAGGCTTACTCACAGAAAGCAACCCTAATCTTACTTGCAGTTATGTCAATAAGAGTCCCACTGGACAACACACTTCTGGTTAGCTGCTTTCAAGTGTTGCTTCTGTTGACCTGTTCATTCCATCTAACTGGTCTGCTGATTGCAACAAATGAATGAGGACTGCATGAGTCTGGTACATAGTTGGTGCCAGGGAAATTTTTCTTATTACAATATCACAGAATCACAGAATCGTAGGGGTTGGAAGGGACCTCGAGAGATCATCGGGTCCAACCCCCCTGCCAAAGCAGGCTCACTAGCACATATTGCACAGATAGGCATCCAGACGAGTCTTGAATATCTCCAGAGAAGGAGACTCCACCACCTCCCTGGGCAGCCTGTGCCAGGGCTCTGTCACCCTCACTGGGTAAAAGTTCTTCCGCATATTGGGGCGGAACTTCCTGTGCTCCAGTTTACAGCCATTGCCCCTTGTCCTGTCTCCACAGACTACTGAAAAGGGGTTGGCCAATTCCCCCTGCATCCCATACTTAAGATATTTATAAACATTAATTAGGTCCCCCCTCAGTCTTCTTTTCTCCAGGCTGAACAGCCCCAGCTCACTCAGCCTTTCCTCATACGGGAGCTGTTCCAGGCCCTTAATCATCTTCATAGCCCTTCTCTGGACTCTCTCCAGGAGATCCCTGTCTTTTTTATGCCAGGGAGCCCAGAACTGGACACAATACTTCAGGTGGGGCCTGACCAGGGCAGAGTAGAGGGGGAGGACCACCTCTTTCGACCTGCTGGCCACACTCTTCCTGATGCATCCCAGGATCCCATTGGCCCTCTTAGCCACCAGGGCACACTGCTGGCTCATAGCCAACCTGTCATCAACCAGGACCCCCAGGTCCTTCTCCACAGAGCTCCTCTCCAGCAGGTCATCCCCCAGCCTGTACTGATACAGACAGTTATTCCTCCCCAGGTGCAAGACTTTACACTTGCTTTTATTAAACCTCATCTGGTTTCTCCCTGCCCAGCTTTCCAGCCTGTCCAGGTCTCGCTGGATGGCAGCGCAGTGTTCCTGCGTGTCAGCCACCCCTCCCAGCTTTGTATCATCAGCGTACTTGCTGAGGGTGGATGCTATTCCCTCATCAAGGTCGTTGATGAAGATATTAAACAGGACTGGACCCAACAGCGAGCCCTGGGGAACACCGCTAGTCACAGGCCTCCATTCAGATTTTGTTCCACTGATCACGACCCTCTGAGCCCGATCCGACAGCCAGTTCTCAACCCACCTCACTGTCCACTCATCAATCCCATGATCTCTCAGCTTTTCTATCAGGATGTCATGGAAGACAGTATCAAAAGCCTTGCTGAAGTCAAGGTAGATGACATCCACTGCTCTCCCTCCATCCACCCAGACGGTGATGAGATCATAGAAGGCTATGAGATTGGTCGAGCACAATCTCCCCTTGGTGAATCCATGCTGACTACTCCTCATGACCTTCTTCTCTTCCAGTTGCTTGGTAATGGCATCCAGAACAAGCTGTTCCATAACCTTTCCAGGGACAGAAGTGAGGCTGACTGGCCTATAATTGTTAGGGTCCTCCTTCTTGCCCTTTTTGAAGACTGGAGTGATATTGGCTATCCTCCAATCCTCAGGTACTTCTCCTGTTCTCCAAGACCTGTCGAAGATGATAGCAAGCGGCTCCGCAATCACTTCCGCCAGCTCCCTCAGCACACGTGGATGTATCTCATCCAGGCCCATGGATTTGTTTGCATTAATCCCTTTGAGCCGCTCCTGGACCACCCCTACCTCAACTAGAGGGAAGCTCTTCATTCCCCAAACACTCCTACTTTCGTCCAGGATCTGCGGGTCCCGAGGGGCCTTTGGAGTGAAGACTGAGGCAAAGAAGGCATTCAGTATTTCCACCTTCTCATCATCACCCAATACCAGGACACCCACCTCATTCATCAAGGGACCTATATTATCCCTGATCATCCTCTTAATATTCACGTATCTGAAAGAACTCTTTTTATTATCCTTTATATCCCTTGCCAGTTTCATCTCCAAGCGGGCTTTAGCCTTTCTAGTCACGTCCCTACAGGCCCTGACAACATCCCTATAATCCTCCCAGGTGCACAGACCCAGTTTCCATAGTTCATAAACCCTCTGCTTCCCTCTGAGTTTACACATTAGCTCCCCGGTCATCCACACAGGTCTTCTGCCTCTCTTTCCCGATTCCTTACTCAAAGGGATGCACCTATCCTGTGCTTGGAAGAAGTGCTGTTTCAATGCTAGCCAGCTCTCGCAGGCTCCCTTGCCTTCTAACAGCGTAGCCCACAGGATAGCTCCTAAAAGGTTGCGGAAGAGAGCAAAGTTAGCTCTTCCAAAATTCAGGGTAGCTATCCTGCTTTTTGGCTTGCTTCTTCCACTCAGGATCTTGAACTGGATCATTTCGTGGTCACTTTGTCCTAAGCTGCCCCCGACCTTCACCTCCCTGATGAGCCCATCCTTGTTAGTAAGAACAAGGTCCAGCACCCACCCTCCCCTTGTAGGTTCCTGCACCATCTGTAGCAGGAAATTGTCCTCAACATACTGCAGAAATTGTCTGGACTGCATACGACTGGCCGTATTGCTTGCCCAGCAAATATCTGGGTAGTTGAAGTCCCCCATAAGGACCAGCACCTGGGATCTCGAGGCTACTTCTAGCTGCTCATAGAAAGCACTATCAACACGCTCCTCTTGATCAGGGGGCCTATAGAACACACCCACAACAGTGTCACTCATACTAGCGTGACCCTTGGTTCTTACCCACAAGCACTCGACTGATGGGTCATCTTTCCCCAGGTGGAGCTCAATACATTCAAGCTGCTCTCTAACATAAAGAGCAACTCCTCCACCTCGCCTCCCTAGCCTGTCCTTCCTGAAAAGCACATAGCCATCCATGACAGCATGCCAGTCATCCAGGCTGTCCCACCACGTCTCTGTGATCACAATGAGATCGTGGCCCTGCGACTGCACAAAGATCTCTAATCCTTCCTGCTTGTTTCCCATGCTACGTGCATTTGTATAAAGGCATTTTAGAGGGGCAGCAGGTGCAGGTATCCTCAGCAGATCACAGTGAGATTTCCGACAGGGGATGGGCAATAGTGGCTCCACTGAGGAGTCCTCAGGGCAATCCCCAGAATTTTCCCCACTATCACATGGAACAACATCCCCTAGTCCATCACTGTGCTGCTCGCATTTACCTTCTTCCACCGCCAACTCACGTTGTGTCTCCCAAAGCCCATGGCTAACCCAAAGAGCCATCATAATATCCCCTCCCCACTTCCTAACTAGTTTAAAGCACGCTCAATGAGCCCTGCCATCTCCTGGGCAAGGATTCGCTTACCCCTATGGGACAGGTGAGCCCCATCAGCAGTCATCATGCCAGGAGCAGAGTACACCTTCCCTTGGTCAAAAAACCCGAAGTTCGTATGCTGGCACCAGCCTTTCAGCCACTCATTCAATAGATGGGTTCTCCTGACCTGCTCCGAACCTCTCCTCCCACTAGTAGGGACAGATGAGAATATTATTTGAGCTCCGCCCCCCTCAACAAATCACCCTAGATCACGAACCCCCTTCTTGATAGCACGCAGGCTACACTTCATGATCGCATCCCTGCCTGCTTGAACAATCAGTAGAGGATAATAGTCAGAGGGTCTTACCAGCCCTTGGGAGCCTTCTGGTAATATCACAGACCCTGGCTCCAGGGAGGCAGCACACCTCCCTTCGTGTAGGGTCTGGTCTACAAATGGGGCCCTCCGTCCCTCTGAGGAGGGAATCCCCTACCACAACTACCCTTCTCTCTTGCCTAACAGAGGCAGTCTCAAGGCGTGCAGACTTCTGCCTCACTCTAGGCTTTCGCTTCCTCTGAGGCAGAGGGGCTGCACTCATCCCTTCACATACCTCCTCCTCAACTTCCAGGGCCCCAAACCTGTTGCTTAGGGAAACCTGGGGGAGTGGAGTAGGTAGGCAGAGGGAGTGCCTACGACAGCAAGACCGGACTGTCTTCCAGCCCTCCTCAGGGTTCGGGTCACTCCCATTTACCTCATTAGGTGGCTGGGAGGACAGAACCTGACTTATCCAATCTGTCTCTACCTCAGCCTCCCTGGTGCTCATGAGCCTGTCTAGTTTACCCTTGAGTACATCTACCTCTTCTTGCAGGTATGCTGCACGGCTGAGGAGATCCCTTATGATCTCACACAGTACACAGCCATGTTCAGAGCTGTCTACTGCCGCAAGCATGTTGTGACAGTCCCTGCACCCCAAGACCTGCACCACAGAATGCTTCTGCGGTTGATTAAGCTGAGTGGCTACCTCCACAGTGGAAGGTGTTGGGGTTATGGCCCTGCACCGGGTAGACACCATTGTGCAGTACCTACCCAAGTGTTAGTGACCCTCTCCTGTCCTTAGGCTGGGCTCCTCTATTTCCTCTGCCCGGTGAGCAGGATGGCTGGCTGCCTCCTCTGAGCATTACTGCTGGCTTGCCTGCATTGTGTGGGTGAGCTGCTGCCCTCCTTAAGCCCTTTTAAGGTTAGAGGGTAGGGTCACGTGACCTTGGGGGGTGAGCTTAGCCGGACTTCCGGGTACTTGCTGCGGATCGATGGAGCTGGTGCCCAGATGTAGGGAATCTCACTAGACCACCCGATCTAACCCACAGCCCCTGAGCTTACCAGAACGATCGCTGTCGCCAAGAAACTTTCATTACTACTCCACATGGACAGCTGTTGAAAAATGGTTTACTTTCCCTTGGCTAGAGCTGAAATTCAAGTCATGTGCTTATGCCCTTGTTACATAAAGATGAATATCTGAAGTCAACAGTGTGTTTAAGTGTAGTGCTAGACCATTGCCTAAATGAATATGGAAAGCCAAGGAGGTTATATAAACCTGAGTAGGGCAAAAGGTGTCTGGACCTCTCCCTGAGCAGTGGCTATGTGTGTGCTGAGCCAGGAGTACTGATGTGGGAACATAACACCTTTTCTGACAGAAAGCCCTCCCTGTCCAGTAAATGGGAAAGTCGCATGTTTTGAGGCACTCCAAGAGGCTTTTTCAGTTTTCCAATTTTGCACCAGTTCAGAGAGTGTATGTAGAAAATGTAAAGAACCTATATGGAAGTGGACTGGTATAGTACATATTTATCACATAAACTCTTTCACCAAAGCAGCAAAGTTTTAATTAGCTTACCTTGTATTGAAAATTATTTTCCCTGGCTTGCCTGTGGCCCCTCTGAATTCCACAATAGTTAAGAGGGCAATGGCTTAGGAGATCAGCTTATCTCATGCCAGTTGCATTATCTTCTATGCATCTAATTGCCTTCTCATGTTAAAAATATTCCTAAATTCTCTGCTTAGATGCAATAAAAATATTACAAAATCACAGAATCACAAGGTTGGAAAAAGATCTTTAAGATCTTTGAGTCCAACTGTTCCTCTTCTGTGCTAGACCATATCACCAAGTACCTCATCCACCCTTTTTTTGAACACATCCAGGGATGGGGGCTCAACCACCTCCCTGGGCAGCCTGTTCCGGGCTCTGACAGCTTTTTCAGTAAAATTGTTTTTCCTAACATCCAATCTAAACCTGCCCTGGCACAGCTTCATGCCATTTCCCCTTGTCCTATCTCCTGTCACCTGCCTGAAGAGACCATCACCAACCTCTCTACAACCTCCCTTCAGGTAGTTGTAGGTGGTGATAAGGTCTCCCCTCAGCCTTTGAGTCTCTAGGCTAAACAGCCCCAGCTCCCTCAGCTGCTCCTCATAGGATTTTCCCTCCAGCCCCTTCACCAGCCTGGTTGCCCTTCTCTGGACTCACTTGAGGACCTCAATGTCCTTCTTATGGTGAGGAGCCCAGAACTGGACACAGTACTCGAGGTGTGGCCTCACCAATGCCGAGTACAGGGGCACAATCACTTCCCTAGTCCTACTGGCCACACTGTTTTTGATACAAGCCAGGATGCCACTGGCCTTCTTGGCCGCCTGGACACACTGCTGACTCATATTCAGCCTGCAGTCAGCCAACACCCTCAGGTCCTTCTCTGCCTGACAGCTCTCCAGCCAGTCTCCTCCATGCCTGTAGCGCTGTATGGGGTTGTTCTGTCCCATGTGCAGCACTCTACACTTGGCCTTGTTAAACTTCATCCCATTGGTCTCAGCCCATCGGTCCAGTCTGTTCAGATCCCTCTGAAGAGCCTCCCTACCCTCAGGCAGAACAACATTTCCTCCCAGTTTAGTGTCATCTGCAAACTTCCTGAGGGAACATAAAGATGTTGAACAAGACTGGACCCAGGACTGAGCCCTGGGGGACGCCACTCGTGACCGGCCTCCAGCTGGATTTTGTTCCATTTAGCACCACCCTTTGGGCTTGGCCATCCAGCCAGATTTTAACCCAGCTGAGGGTCCACCTGTCCAGGCCAGTGGCAGCCGGTTTCTCAGTCAGAATGCTGTGAGAAACCGTGTCAAAGGCTTTACCAAAGTCCAGGTAGATCACATCCACAGCCTTCCCCTCGTCCATTAAGCGGGTCACCTTGTCATAGGAGGTGATCAGGTTAGTTTGACAGGATCTACCTTTTGTAAACCCATGTGGACTAGGCCTGATCCCCTGGCCATTGTGCATGTGCTGCATGATAGCTCCCAAGATGACCCTCTCCATGATCTTCCCCGGGGCTGAGGTCAGACTGACAGGCCTGCAGTTCCCTGGATCCTCCTTCCAACCCTTCTTGTATATGGGTGTAACATCTGCCAGTCTGAGTGTAACATCCAGTCTGAGTGGAACTTTCCCAGTCTGCCAGGATTGCTGATAGATCATGGAAAAGGTTTTGACTAGCACATCTGCCAGCTCTCTCAATACCCTCATGTGGATCCCATCTGGCCCCATTGATTTATAGGTGTCTAATTGGCCAAGTAGGTTGCTAATCATTTTCACCTGAATAATGGGAGCTTTAACAAGTTTTGACTTCACAAGTCAGGATGTTCTGAGGTCATTATTACACCACATAGGCATGACTTCTTTTAAAAGAACTTGACCAGAGTTTTCATCCATCTTTATTTCTCTTCCTTTAGAATACAGGCCTTATGGGGGAGAGAAGTAAGACCATAGATTACTAGATTGCACAAAAATGCAGGAAAGGGGAAGAATATCCACACGCTGAGTTCCTTGACACTGAATGGCTGTTACTGCCACAGCCCACAGTGCATCAGTAAGTGGGTATAGCAGTCCAGGAAAAGAGAATCAGAGAAAGTCTGAGAATCAGAGAATTCAGGAAAGGACCAGAATGAAATGTAAAACTATGCTGAAATAAAGGTAATGCAAATATTATAATACAAAGGGAAAACCTTGCCCAGAAAATTACACTTGGGTGTGTTCGAAAGGGAGGGTGTTGAAACAGGCAACAAAACCAGTCAGAGCTGGGGAGGTTTTTTTGAGTAGAGGATGAACACACCCTGTTCTAAGAGCAGTGACAGGATAACCCTCAGTGAAGTAGAGCATTGTGAGACGTTTCAGTGTTTCTGCTCAATCTACTGAGACCAGGAGGGTACACTCAGTGAAACTAAACGAAATACTTCTTACACAGCAAATAATGAACTTCTGGCACTTGGTGCCACAATACAATGTTGCCTTCAGCCATGTAAAAGGAATGTTGAAAGCTTTCCTGATAATGGAGGATCAAATCTGTGAAACAGGATTCTCTTATCTAGTAATTCAGTTTTAGGTGATCTGCGCACCTTACGTCCAAAGACTGGATGGATTAAAAGGTGTGTTATGATTAGTTCTTGCACTTGGCAATGTAGTACCAGTGGCCCAACTCTTCCAGTTTCATTCATATATACACCCCCTCTAAGAAGGTTCTACAGCTTCTTCTTTCTGTGCAAATTTATCTTTGTCAATATAGGTAAAAATCTTTGCTGAAAGAGCAGAACTTATTCAAACCCTTCCAGAAATTAGCAGGATAGCCCTTCTTCCAGGACTGTCATAAACATAGTGCTGCTGTTGATGTGTTATTTTGAAGCAAGTGCGGAGGGGAGATAAGGCACGTACTATGTCACCTTCAGTGTGGCTACAATGCTGGTTTCATTTAGCAGCTGCTGAAATTGTATTGCAGCACTTCAAAGTGGCTGTCCATATGGTTCTAACGCTGTACATTTGTAGAAACAGGGTGTTGTGCATAGATAAGGGCTTAAGCAGGTTTCAGAGTGTTGTTATCTAAGTTTGCCAGCATGCAGATGGATTTTCTTGATTTTCTGTCTCTTTGTATTTCTCATACTGTTCTGAAAACTTTGTAACTATGCACACACACTCTCAAACATATATCGTACGCTATGCTGTAAAGACCAGGCTGTTGAATGCAATTTATAGTGAAGTAGACCCACAAGCCCACAGCTCCAAGACAGGAACCCCTGTTGCTGAGCATGCAGATGTGGAAACACACCTATGCTGACAGTATAGGTGTCACGCTCGCCATGCTGGCCATAACCACTTGCTACTGCTGGTGGAGTTGTGTCTAATCTGCAAAACTATGTGCTGACTGGTGTTGCGCTGGGACGAATTTATGGTCAGAGCTTCTTAGGACATATCACAGGATTGCTGTGACATAAGCCTCACCTGTCTTCTTCCTCAAAATATTTATTTAGAGTATTTCTCTTCCCTCTACTGTACAGGATGGAAGGCCCTTTCTGTATTTATAAATGTGTTAAACCTTCTGCCCTCTGCCGAACCACTCTCTTGAGGAACGACTTACAGTGCCTTGTACGGTGTCCTGTCCTGTGGCATGTTTTTCTTTTCAACCAATCCACACTGAATACACACTGCCTTTTCTGACCAGCTCCTGATTTCTCTAAATAAAGAATTGTATACAAGCAGACTGTGTTCATAATAACAACTTGCCACAAAAAATTCCATGCAGATAACTCTGTTTGGAAAATGTCAGCCCTCAGTGGACTGCATCTCTCCTACTTCAGCTTGCAGCACCTGCCACAGCTGCTTAGGGTCTAAGCAGGCAATGCACATCACTGCCAAGTGTTGCATTTGCTGGGCAAAATCAGATGCCAGCAACACTGACTGGACATCTTGAGTCATAAAGCGATGCAGACGTTGGGTTGATAAATGTCTTAGGAGTAATAGGCAGTGAAGATAACTGGAAACAACTTTCAAGCTCCATGCGTGTGAGACCTGAGATATCCTGGCTGGATGCTTTGACACTGTAATTACTAACAGCAGACATGGATTCCCTGGGGGCTGACCAAACCAGTCAAAGTGTGCTAACCTGTGAGAACCTTCAAGAAGCAGGAAGAGTGCTTTTATTCCTCTCTGAAATACACTGATGACTGTGGATACCTAAAACAGACAAAAATGGGTTTCCTCATTTCCTACTTCCTCAGCCAAGCTAAGCTGAGCTCCTGTGATGTTACAACCATGTATTACTGGTTGGGAAAGGTGCAAAACAGTACCTACTGGTCTGCAGCTTGTAGCTTGCCTGCCTTCTTGTACGCACATGTGGTTGAATCTACTTGCAAAGGACCAATCTGCCTAATTTGCCGAATAAATCTTGTTGCAAAGAACATTGTGGAGTAATGTTTTCTACAGAAATTGGGCGGGCCTAAGTGTTTCCTAATGAAGCTGGTGGTGGCATCCAAGCAAGCTTCATGCTTGATGTTTCAGAAAACTTTATGCAGTGTGAACATTGTGCATATAATAATGCCAGTACAACAATAACTAAATCCATGTTGCTCAGGTGGCTGGAAAGGTATATAAGCAAAACCTCTACATACACTGCTTAGCTTGCTTCTCTTCATCCCTGGAACAGCATTTTTCTGATACTTCTCCAGTTGTTCTGGCAGCATCACTTTTGCTTTATTCCTGGGAAATCAGAGTGAAAATGTCACTGTTCAGGTCTTTAATCCATGGAATTAAATTGGGGGGTTGGACCCAATGATCTCTGGAGGTCCCTTCCAACCCCTACGATTCTGTGATTCTGTGAATAACTTCACTGAAACAGTTCCCAATTATTCTCCGTGGATTTTGAACTAATTCCTCATGTTCCTGATGCTGAGAACAGATTGTGAAAGGCATCTTGACCTCAGTTGTTGATGGGTATTATAACCATCTGGTCCCTGGAGCTGGATCTCCTGTCAGCCTTGGGCTGAGAGACCCAGGTGGACTACAGGGGTCTGGTGGCAGGAGAGCCGAATAGGAAATACCAGGAGAAAGCTGTCTGCTGTGACTTCAACAGGCATGAGGTCATGCCTTCTTCATATTGAAAAGTATGCTATGGGAGATGCTTTTCATACACAGTTCTCTAGAGGCCCTTAAATCTCCTGCTAAGAACTCTGACTTTACCAATCTTTAAGGATCATAAAGGGAGTGTGTTATTATATTATGCTTCTTTCTCCCAGAAGAAGCAGGGGAGACATTAAAGAAGGATTGTCCTGCTAGCTGACAGTTACTCATTTCTTATGAGTGTTTTGAAGTCCAGATCATGTGTTTATATTCTCAGACTGTATTATTCTTCCCATGTTTTTTGAGGCCTCCACATCTTTTCTCAGAGGGGTTTCTTCTTAGCCTAAGCCATTATCAGTCATACAAAAGTTAGCACTCGACAGCAGCTGTGTTGCTCATTGCACATCTAAGGCACGCACAAAAAGTTTTGCCCATGGACCTGCAAAGCTGTTTTTTAATTTTTATTTTTTTAATGAAGAAAAAGATATTGCAGCTACAAATGTTGTGTTTCTCTGCTGGGGGGTGACTCATGTAGCAGCTTGCATAGCTCATCCCAAGCATGCTGTTCTTCCTATAACTTCAGTGAAAGAAATTAAAATACATTATAATAGCAAAAGAATCTGATAAATCTACTGCAGATAGGTAGAGCTGCAGGGTTTAGCAGAGCAAACAGCATGGCTTCAAAGAGCTATTACCAGAAGGAAAATTATAACTCTAGAAGGATAAATTCTCTGCACAAAACCTGGGTGTAACCAAAAAGCCCTCCTCTGTGCAGCCTTTGGGTAGCAAGGATGTGGTTTGCTTTGTCTCTTTAGTGGCTTGAGTTAAAGCAGCATACCAACTCCCCAGCCCCTCCCCAGCAGCCTGTTGCTGAGGGCAGGTGCAGGCAGAGCAGGCTCTGTGCAATTTATGCACACTGGATTATGCATCCCTGCCAGTACGACTCATGATAAAACAAAAGGGGTTCAGAGCGTGAGTGTTACTCCGTGTTTTTTTCTGACACAGGATCAGGAGAGAACATTGCACCAAATACTCCTCCCTGGTGCTGTGTCTTGTAGGTGTCAATGTGACACTAAGCTGGGAGGAAGTGTTAATCTGTCAGAGGGTAGGGAGGTTCTTCAGAGGGATCTGAACAGACTGGACCAATGGGATGAAGTTTAACAAGGCCAAGTGTAGAGTGCTACACATGGGACAGAACAACCCCATGCAGCGCTACAGGCTTGGGGGAGACTGGCTGGAGAGCTGTCAGGCAGAGAAGAACCTGAGGGTGTTGGTTGACTGCAGGCTGAATGAGTCAGCAGTGTGCCCAGGCAGCCAGGAAAGCCAATGGCATCCTGGCTTGTATCAAAACCAGTGTGGCCAGTAGGTCTAGGGAAGTGATTGTGCCCCTGTACTCGGCATTGGTGAGGCCACACCTCGAGTACTGTGTCCAGTTCTGGGCTCCTCACCATAAAAAGGACATTGAGGTCCTCAAGCGAATCCCGAGAAGGGCAACCAGGCTGGTGAAGGGGCTGGAGGGAAAATCCTATGAGGAGCGGCTGAGGGAGCTGGGGCTGTTTAGCCTAGAGACTCAAAGGCTGAGGGGAGACCTTATCACCACCTACAACTACCTGAAGGGAGGTTGTAGAGAGGTTGGTGATGGTCTCTTCAGGCAGGTGACAGGAGATAGGACAAGGGGGAATGGCACAAAGCTGCACCAGAGCAGGGTCAGATTGGATGTTAGGAAAAACATTTTCACTGAAAGAGCTGTCAGGGCCTGGAACAGGCTGCCCAGGGAGGTGGTTGAATCACCATCCCTGGATGTTTTCAAAAAAAGGGTGGATGAGGTACTTGGCGATATGATTTAGCATAGGAGAGGAACGGTTGGACTCAATGATCTTAAAGGTCTTTTCCAACCTTGTGATAGTGTGATTCTGTGAGTGCAGAGGTGTAGCTGGAAGGCAAAGCCCTGCACAGCCAAGCTACTAATCCAGAAAGTCAAAGACACTGGCAACTACCAAAAAGTGTTTGTCAGATGCAAACATCAGGGTCAAACTGCTTCAAAAAGCAGTTTTGAATCACTTTGTTTCTCCTCATGCTCTGATCAGAGAGAAGGGTAGCCATTTTTTCCTCTCTTTGGAATCAGCTGTGACAACAGGCACCTTGCAGATGGTGGAAATACTACCAGCATTTTGCAGGAATACTTCTGGCATGTGATAGACAGTTGCTGAGTCTCATAGGTTTCCTCGACTCATCCTTCACAAGCTAGCTGTGGCACGGTGGGAGGTAGGGGATGCATGATGCTGGAGGTTCCTGTTTGTCTCCTGCTGGGGAGAAATGTTGCCCACATTGCTGACAGATAGTTCAGTCTGCAGCACTGCCAGGAGGAGGCACTCAACAGTTCTTCTTATAAAGCTGGATGGATGATAGATATTTTTTCTCCCAGTAAGCCTGTGCATTTAATCTGAACAAAAAGTCTACTTGTACTTAGCACCCTTTAAATAGAAATTACATCTAGCTCATTACAGTCGTGTTGGCTAATAATTGCTGACAGATGTCTGAATAAAACCAGGAAACAGCAACACAGCAGAGGAGTGGGTGGTGCATTTTCTGCCTTCAGTGACCAAGTTCTGTGTGTCATTTCAGTGGGGGAGACTGAGCCTATACTGTGACTATAAATTGCACACCTCTGCTTCTGCATTGAAGTATCTCAATATGGGAGTGAAGAGATACTGAAAGCTACTCTAGATTCTCCAGTCTGTCGCTGGCATTGCTCCCAGAAAGTTTGAATTTACCATTGCAGGGATGTTGGAGGGATTGCTTATCAAAGACAGAGAAGTCTTTCTTTCCTAATAAAATAAAAAAAATACATGTAATATTTCTTACAGCTAGAACTGAGTATAATTAAGAAACAAAACTGAATTCATAGGGGATATTTTTGATGTATTGATGTGCATCATCAAACTTAATCATCTGCCTTCAGTTTTTTTACACTAAACTCTGAGAGCCAAAGATATAATGGAAAATGTAGGGAATTGAAATGTTGAAATTAAAAAAAATAAATTGGATCAATCTGTCCAGGTAATCTGGTATGCTTTTTTAATATTTTTTTTTTGCCAGTGTCTGTGTATTCCAGCCATACTGAGATAAGCTAATTGGAAAAAAAGGAGGACAGTGAGCTTGAAGATTCACAAAAAGCTGCTTTCAAAGTACCTCCCTTGATTATAAAATTCTCATTTCTTCAGTTGCTTGGTGACATCAATCATCTGATCATGGTTATAGAAAAAAAGCCACCTTATGCAATTTCCTCAATTTCAAATTGTATATTTGATTGCTATGCTATTTGTGTAAATAACCTAAACCACTGTCTGAAGGGGACAAGCAACATAACATAGAATAATTCACCATGTGCACCCAGATTGAAAATCAGTATGGACAATTTTAAAGCAATTAATGAACAAAGGTTCTTAACTTTAGCCAGCTTTAATGAGCTCTGTTTTCTCCGAGCACTGATTACTGTCGTTCTTATGGTAGGAGATGACTGGAAAGACCACTAGACTCTGAGGCACGGAAGAAAAATCACATTGGAGGTTAGACCCAAGGAAAAAAACCAACCAATTGCTTAGTTTGTGTCCTAGCAGATTAATTATCATCAGTGATCTAGGAAGAATATTGCCTGCTTGGCACTACAGATACTTTGAAAAACCATTTGGAGAACACTGACAGGTGTGTGCACTGCAATCCTGTGAGCTTTTTGTCATTTGCTGGAGGAATGGCTTCAAATAAATAGTAGTGAATCATACTGAGTGGTGATGCCCGCAGCACATTTTAATTAGCTTTGTCAAGTAACTCCCAGCCTTCTGGAGAACTGGTATTTGCTGTACAAGCTGGCAGGGAAACTGTTACCTTTCCCACAAATTAGTTTTGGCCAGCTTTGGTAGATGACTGTCGGTCCATAATGACAATGTGTGTCTTGAAGTGCTTTGCGTCAGTCTGCTTGGACCACAGAAACAGCAGGCATCCGTTAACAAAGCAGCAAAGCAAAAAGTGTGTTGATTTTATATGTGATGTCTTGCAGCAACACATCAGTGAGGATTTTTTTGAACAGCTAAGACAGGGGAAGATGAGCAGGAGTACTAGCAGTACCAGTTCAGTAGCACGCAGGTGAAGGCTCTCACCGAAGAGTTAAGCAATATGCAGTGTTACAGTGTTTTCTAAGGCTTGTGAAGGTCCAGCTCTAAGGACCTAGGTGAAATGTAACTGCTAGTAAAAACAACAAAACTAAACAAAAATCCCAAACAAAAAACCAAACAAAGGTAGAAAAGGAAATTAAGTAATCTTTTCTGTAATCTTTTGCCTTCATGTGCAGTTCCTTTCCTACTTGCATCACTGTAGGAAAATGAGACCAACTATACCTAACAAGGACTCATGCTTGTGCTACATCAGTTCCAGCTGTTTCATACCTGAGTGTGGAGCTGAACACCTGGATAGTCTCCTTTTTTCATGTCCCTAAGCTGTTGTGAGGTTACTGGTTACTTGTGAATTGTTGGATGTTATCAGGCTGAATTCTGTCCCATATAAGGCAAAAGGAAGAGATGATCCAGCAACAAAAGTTGAGGTTAGTAACATGTAGCCTGTAGTTAGTGATGTCAGTTTCAGTAATCAGTTTGGCATTGGACACACTGTAATATTTCAAGGTCTCACAACTTTTGCAGGTTTCCAACATCTAGGTTTTCCTCTCATTATGCCAAAACCTGTATGTGTCTGTAGTTTCCTCCATGCCTTACAGGGAAACAGGAACGTGTGCAGAATACCACAGTGATTTCCATGTGGATTACGGATTTTTCCTGGTATAGGTGGGTCTGAAAAGTGCCCTGATGTGTCTGGTCTAGTGATTTAAGGAGGAATTGATTAACAACAGCAATTTTCTTTGAGAATTTGAGCTAAATCTCAGGCTTTTTGTTTGTTTCCCTACACCTGTGGCTGAAAGAAGTATCACTGTATGTGTTATGAAAGATGGGTTTCAATATCCCATTTCCCTCTCCATGCCGTTTCCCTTCCACCTTGGAAGTTACAAGGCTGTACAAGGATTTGGGTGCTCTCTCTCCAATAAATTGTTATTTAAACAATCTGGTTTAATCAGGAGGAAAACTGCAGTCCTAATTCTCTGTCCAAGCCACCTATTCAGACTAAAAAAACTTAGAAGTGATCAATACTTAATTTACTTAAGTAGTTCAGGAGCTCTCCAGCACAGAGGTCTGGGAGATGCCTGCCTTCTCTGTTGCTTTTACAGATTTCTGGAAAGACGCCATGTCTTCCATTCTTGTTTCTGACATAGAAAAAGATCAGGAAGATCTAACTGTGCTAAAATTGAAAATGCACTTAACTCAGAGCCACCGGATGTATTCTGAAATAATAAAAACACTATTTTATAAAATAAGACATACAGAAAGTGACTGGGTGGTAATTTACAAAATCAGATCCATGGAGGTATTGAGACATTGGACTCCTATTTCATTTGATATATGCCATAAAAACGTTGCAAACCTGCTCTAGGAGCTAGTGGAAATCAATGCTGGCAAGCTCACCACTCCCAAAGTGTGGCTAAACATCACCCAAAGAACCAAAATACTGTTGGATATCTTGTTTGGGGTTTTTTGTTTTGTTTTGGTTGGTTGGTTGGTTTGTTTTGGGAGGTGGGGTTGTGTGATTTTTGTCTAGCTCCAGACTTTGGATATGCCTTGGACAAGTTGCATGGACTCTTTGTCAGATCTTCAGGGTTATTCAGGTTTGAACTAACATTGTTCACATTTCTAGTCTAATGTGTATGTGAGGAGTAGCACTTAAATACCTTAAAGGATATCAGCTTTGCTGTCCCAAAGGAATGTGAAAACAGGGGTAACAGTTCTGCTGATAATCATAGACCAACAAGAGAGAAAATTATGAAGCTCTCAGGTTCTGCAGTAATCAAGATTTTGTGACTGCCTGGGGATGACTAGAGGGTTGTTTATAGGAACCAGGGCTCCCAAAATTTCCTGCTCAGCTAGATCACTTTTTACTTTCAAGCACCTGTCCATGCCTTATCTTTTAAAAACACAAGTGGAAGTGTGATTTGGCAACAGTGCAGTTTTACATGTGCACAGTCAGTTCCCAACTATCTTTCTAGGGACTAATGCCAATGTTTCTGTCCTCATCTTACTTGACTCCTTTTCCCCAGCCTTGTGCTGCTCCTGGGTCTCATTGAGTGCAAGCTATCAATGGGGAGGGAGAGTGTCATCTGCTTTTGAATACTATTATTTTAGGCAGTGTCATAGGAGTTGCAGAATCTGCGCACCTCCTAGCATAACCTCCAGGAGCATCTTGTGATCGTAAATTGTATGTCAGACTAATTGGTAAATAATTTCAGAGTGCTACCTTGTTATTCTCTGTTGTCAGTTCAAAACCACTGGAACTGTCAGACAGTTAGGATGTTGCCCTTAATTTCCCTGCCTTTCAGAAGCCTCAGCTACTGGAAAAGATTAATGGCCCTGGTTTGCTCCACTGACCTAACTTAGGTTGCAGGCTTTTTTTTTTTTTTCCTCTGTAAAGTATGAAATATGTGCATTTGGGAGATTCTGCATTTCTCTGTTTATTCTCCCTGATTCAGGAAGCATACTAGTCAGCTGATTTCTGGTAGTAGGTTTTTTGTTGTTCAGGCCTTCTTGAGAAATCCTTGCTGATTTAGCTGCACTAACCATTGAAAACTGGCAGGTTGTTGTAATGCAATATGGAATTCAGCACTGAGCCTCGAACATTGCTAATCAGTCTGCATGTGGTACACCTGGATTTATTTCAAAAACTCAAAAATATTGTGGAAAAAATGGTTGGTCAGGCTTTCAAAAAAGAGAGAAGCGGCCTGTCAGGAAATTCTTCCCTAGAGACAGCTGCTTTGTGCATTAACTTATTTCACCCTTTCTGCAGCAATCCTTCTCATATGACTTTGTGGTAGTAGTGGATGCTGCTCAGACAACTTGCGCCCCTCCCTTCATCCAGGCCTGAGTGCCCCCCTTTCCACCTTCCCTGTAGAGCCATTTGCTGTCAGTCTGTGCTCCAGAAGTACTGCAACATGTGGAGCCACTTCTTCGTGATGTGGTGTCCCAAAGCCATTGGTCTGCAGGCAGAGAGCTAATTCTAACCTATTTGACGTACACTTCTTAGATGATGCAGAAAAGAAGCCCATGGCAGACTTGGAAAGGGGGAAAGTTGTATTATTGACTCCGAGGAGTGAACTTGCAAACACTGAACTGGTTGGAGCTTTCTCTGGTATTATTAGTTATGTGATATTATAATTTATCTGTTGACTTCAATCTCTTGCAGCATTTTCTCTTTCACCAGTTTCAAGCATGCATCTTGCACTGTGTAAGAGGATTCATATTTCTCCTCCTTTCTTTTCCAGTGTTAGGTTTCTGCAGTTTTATGTGAACTTGCAGCAGCTGCTGTCCCTTACTTGGAAATAATTTCCCACAGATAATTTATACATGCCAAATACTTACTGTTTGAGTCAGCATATAACACTGCTTTATTGGCAGTGGCAAGTGAGTGCATGCAAGTTATCCCATTAACCTCAATAAAGCATCACTTCAGTGATACTAATTTTAGCAGTAACAGATGGAAAAGTTGTCTATTTTTGTCTTTAGAGGAAAGTGCCTCAAATTTTCATATCGTTTTTGCCTCTTTCCTGTTTCTGAGGGAATTAGGAAGGTAAAATAGGTTTAAAGCATATTTCTTTCAAAGAACAGGCACACATGTATATATGGTCATTGTGTCATAGCCTGATTCAGGAAATCATTGTGTCACAATGGCCCGATACCTAATTATTCTTTACAGGATCATTAAAAAATAGAACTTGTATTTTTATGCAAGTTTTGGAGAAGCCTTTTAACTCAAAACCTTGCACTTTTTCCTCCAAACGGAGCCTTTACTTAAAGGAAAACATAATATTCTCCCCTTACATTGTACCTGTTCCCACTTCTTCCTCTGTAAATGAACCTTTTCCGTACACAAAAGCAGTTTTCTGTCCCGGAAGCATCAGCAGTGCTTGTAAAGCCTCTTGTTACATCGCCATCTAGTGATTTAAACACAGCGCAAACCTGAGCTAAACAGTTTCTGCGAGATGGCCAGTTTTAAGTCACGGTATCGAAGACACTGACTTGGCAGGGCAGCTACCAGGGCTAATATGCGTGATCCGTAATTGAACGTAAGCGACTTCTTAGTTTGTGAAGAAGTAATCTTTTCTCTGCTTTGGTGCATTTTTGTATGAAATGGGTTGCAGGTGGAGGGAGGAAATATGTCAGTAAGCCTTGAGTATACAGCTGAAAAAAGGACCAATGTATCCTTTTGGAGAAGTATTGTTCGGGCATACTGAAGCATGGTAGCACTAACTGAAAACTGCCTGTGCTGCAGCAAGTAAAAAGTCTCTTCCATTCAGTTTGATTTTTAACACAATCTACATTATCTGATTTTGTATTCTGTATTCCTACGTCGAGTGCGGGTATCCAGTTACAGTTAAGATGGCGTGGCCAGTACTAAGTTGCTTTTACGCTTGCCAGTTACAAGGTGAGCAGTTGTGGAATGACCATGTATACATGGTCTTCACATTTGTGCAGGGGGGTGAAGATCCGGTGCTGCTTTTGATTTGGATGTGTGGTGGCACAGGCAAATAGGATGTTTATGGAGCTTTTCTTTACTGAATGCTTCAAAGCAAGGCCAAGGAACAGATGTTAGGCAGGATCTAATTCTCTGGAATTATCATTCACAGCTGTGCTGAATGGGCAAGGATGTAATTTCTAATCTGTGAGATCAACAGCCCTTTTACTTCTTGCAACAAGATCATTTCTCACTGTTTATAACTCTCAGTGTCCTGTATTTGCTCATGTTTTGTGAGACTCATTTTCACATGGAATTTCCAGCAGTAACAGTTTCATCAGCCTGTGGACAGCAGAGAGATTTTTGCTCAGACAATGTCCCACAGCTCTGCAGACTTCATGTCTGAAAGGGATAAGCTGGATGCCACAGTTATACAATATTCCTCAAATACCTCATTTGTAATGGTAGAATGTCAGATAGAAATCTGTGTGAACTACCTGAGACTGAAATAACCTTCCTCATAAGTGTTAAACCAGCGTGCACCTACCTAAAATATCTTTACTTTTGAATCAGCAGAGGGGAAAATGAAGTTGTACTTTCTGGCAGTATTGTACATAGCGATACTCCCACCATTGGCTGTCTTACTAGTAGGGGAAGAATATGCCTAGTCTGAAAAGTATTTCCCTAAATCTGGGGCACGTGTCTCAGAAAACTGTTGCAGAAGGGGAATATGGCCTTTCAGCATCAAATATGATAGAGCAGAATTCAGTTTAGTAGTTGGCTGTGTAGATCCCGAGGGTTTTACAGTGTCCAGAGAGCCTTCTGGAGAGATGAATATGTGGGGAATGGGCAATGAGCAGAAAAGGAGTCCTCAAAAGGGTCATGCCAGAAATCATACGAAAATCTGCTGCCCTTATAGGTCATTTGTTTACCAGCTGTCAGGACTGCTAGTCAGCTAGCTTGGTAAGGGAGTTAGAGATTCTGGGGCTGAAACCTTCCTGTTACTATTTAAGTATTTAAGGAGAAACCTTTGTGTTTCAATTGCTTGCCCTAAGTTATTTACTTCCACAAACTTTCAGTTCAGGGGTACTTTAGATAAAGTGTGCTTAACTGCTACATTTAATCCACAAGCTCTATGGCAAAGGAAGGGCAGATAATGACGATGATAAGGCAGGGTGTTTGCATTGCTAGTAGATAAGACTTTTATGTAGTTGACTGTATTTTTAACTTAATGCATGTTTTATGGGAGCCAGAACTGCTACTGAAAGCTTGTTTTACACAAACTTATTCCATAGCTGAAAGATGCTCATTATATATGTTGGTTCACTGGATTTATACTCTGTTTGTATATAGGTGTAATTTGATTTTCAAGCTGCAGTACTGGAATCTATACCTGTGGCTTGTAGTAGTGATGGGGGAAACACTGATCACAAGAACCTAGCATATCTGAAAGAGTTTTAAAAAGAAGTCAGTGTAAATATCTGCATTTTACAAGGTGAGAAAATGAGCTAATGGCAGTGTACTAAATCAGCTTACACAAGGTTCCCTTGCAAGCCAGCAAACAAGACAGGGAATAAGAAGTTATCAGATATCAAGATATTATCCCTAGAGAACATATGAAAGGAGCTTCATTGGCCATCTGGAAATCTAAATCTAGTGGTTCCCTCTGTCATAAACAGTTAATCATGTGTTACCATGTCCCTTCAGCGAAATATAAGGAAAGTCTCCACTCCCTTGAGCACTAAGATGGGCTCTGTAAGTCTCACACATCCTCACATGCTGTACTGCAAAATAACGTTACAGGAAATTTGTCCCTGCAAAAGTGCCACAGAAGCTTTAAAACTCAGGAATTATTTTTCTTTTTATTTTATGTCTATGCAAGGCTAATTACTGATAAGCTGAGTGCACTGGTGACTTGTTTTACTGCGTGGGAGTCATCAATTTACCTCAGTAACACACTGGAAAGAGAACAGAGACAGGCTTTTGTTCCTTTGGCTCTATAATGGATTTAGAACTATACTATGCATCTTTTTTTCCATTGTCTTCAGGAATAAATATCATCATAAATTCGGCTGTGCATTTACAGATTGAGTTATCCTCAGATGACAGAGTAGAAAGTTATCTTGACTTTAAATGCCGTATATGGTAGAAAAGTAGTCTATGTTGATGGAGTTCTGTTCACAGCGTGATGAAGGTCACAGACAGGAGAAGTCAACACTAATGACCTGCAGTCTCTTAAAAGATGGTCTGATTTTTGCTATCAGGTCCTCCAGGAAGGCCAGCCCACCTGAGGAATCATTTTCTGCCCAGGAAAACCGCATCTCCTTCCTGTTGAGAGCCAGGACTGAAGACAACTCTTCTCTCCATTGTATTTTCCACTGAAGCTCATGAACCTTTTGTCTGTAACTGCTGTTTCACCTCAGCTGTGTGTTTCAGATTCTTTCTTTCCCATTGCCCTGTGAAATCAATTGGTCTCTCTATCGACTGTTAGTGAATTATAGGGCAAGAACTCACGGATCTGTTCACAATGTCCTCAAAAACAGCAGCCCAGCGTCATAGATTCATAGAATCATTTAGGTTGGAAGAAACCTTTGAGATCATCAAGTCAAACCTTTAACCTAACACTGCCAAGTCTGCCACTAAACCATGTCCCTAAGCACCACATCTATATGTCTTTTAAATACCTTCAGGGATGGCGACTCAACCACTTCCCAGGGCAGCCTGTTCCAAAGTTTGACACATCTTTTTTTCTAATATCCAGTCTAAACTTCCTCTGGCACAGCTTGAGGCCATCTCCTCTCATCCTATCATTTGGTGTGAAGAGACTCACACCCTTTCAGGTAGTTGCAGAGAGAGGTCTGCTAAGGTCTCACCTCAGCCACCTTTTCTCTAGACTAAACAACCCCAGTTGTCCCTTAGGTCTTGTCATAATACTTGTTATATAGACTGTTTGCCAGCTTTGTTGCCCTCCCTTGGACGTGCTCTAGCAGGTCTTTGCACTCCTGACTACCTTGTAAACGTCTAAAAATGCAGAGGGCCTGAGACTTTTCCTCTTGTTGTGGCACTCTTTAAGCCTTTTTTCTGTTCTCTGGCACTAACAAGCTTACCCAGCCTTTTTTAGAAGATTAGGTTAGTGCCTGGCAGTTCTGTTGTGCCCTGTCTTTTTCACAACATTTTTTGAATACACCTCATTTTCTTTTGAATCCTAGCTAAAAGCTAAGCCATATCTATATTCCTGTATTGTTATATAAAAGCAAATGCATATCGACATTTTTCATTTTCCAGCACAGAAATATTTTAGCAGATCTTTGTACTTCTGAGCCAACATCACATTGGCCCTTCGTATCTTCTAAGATCCTGTTTGTAAAAGAAATGGGGTAAGCCCTGATGTTGAAATGGGTATTCAGACCACACCTTTGAATTTACTTTTCTTTTCAGATACGTGTTATTAGCTGAAATAGGACACCATTCCATAAATAGCTCAGTGATGTCTTCTCTTCACAAAAAGGAGAAGGAACATCATAATTGAGTGGCTTTTTGAGCAGCAAATAAAACTGAATTGTTGCATGGTGTTGCTCTGGGCCTCACTTGCAGCAGTAGCAGTGCCTTTAAAGTTCTTGGCATCCTTTGCTTTGCTGTTAATTTCACCTGAGATTGTAAGCAAAATTTAAAAAGGGTTGTCTGTGATGAATAGTTCTGTCCTGAGCAGTTCCATTCAGTGGTCTAGCAGCCATCAGACATTTCACCTTTGTGTACATTCGATCACGAGGCATGAAGGTCATTCTCAGAACCTTGCAATGTAAGCACCCAATATATTAACTTCTAGAGGTGTAGAGTCTTTCTGCTCCATTGACTATTCTGTGAAATTAGCTGTTAAAAGTACACTTGCAGGGCAGGTCACTTTGTGTCAGAAGACAATGTTCTCTTTGGCCATTTGTAAAGCTTAGCATTTGTTGGAAAGATGTTTGGAGTCACTAGGGTGATCAAATAAAATACAATTGCAAGAATGTTGAGTTATTTTCTGTGGTGAAGTGGTTTATTGCCATTGCATTTTATTATATTAATTGAGCATAATGTCTCACACACAATAATGTTGAAATTACTGGAGGTTTTATGAAACTTCATCTGTTGTCAACCATTTGATGGCGATGTTTGAAGTCCTTATTACTCAGTATAAGATGTGGTAATACTGAAGTTCAGTGAAGAACTGCTTAGCGCACCACTGTATCACAAGAAATTACAGTGCAAATAGTTGTATGGTTTGCCTGATATAGAAACTCATGTACTGAGGCTCCTGTCAGAATTCTACTGGACATGATGGTCTGCCAATCTTTTATAATAAACAAAACAGTTCAAATGTGTTGATGTTAGGTATGACAGCCATGTAGGGAAGTAGGAGTATTCATGAGGTCATGATGGAAGGAAGTCTGTCTCAGAATCAGCACTGCTCCCCTCTGCTACTTTTGCTCCTTGTTTTCTCCAGTACCTCTTGATTTTCTCTCTGTGTGCATAAATCCTTCAGCCAAAATCCATGGACTAGAGTGAGAAGAGAAGTTTAGGAAGTAAAAAGGCTGAGAAAAAAACAATTTGCAACAACCTGGTGTCTCAAGAATTTTTAGAATACACAAATGTTTGTATCAGGACCTAATATGCCAGAATAAATTGACTTGTAAATGAATATAGCTAAATCTGAATTAAAAAATAGAAAGACAGAAGGATACAATTACTGAACTGGAGGCAATGCAAGTTAGGATTATTATATTATTCATTACTTACCAGGGTTTTACTGGAATTTTGTTAATTGAGGCATTTTTCCTGTCTAGCAAATGAGACATCTTGTACTTCACAGTAAGAGACTGGCCCTTATCTTCACAGCAAGGTCTGAAGACATTTGTAGATAATATATGTAACTAGAGTTTGATTTTCGTGTGGGGAGTTTATGGGGCCCAGGCAAGGCATCACCAGTGCTACCAGAGATATCAAGCTGGGTTCCTGGAAAGGCATCGGATCGTAAAAGTGTGGTCAGAGTGGTAGCGAGAGGTAATATTGTCTTTGGAACAAGTGGTTGTACCAGCCAAGGCCACCACAGCTGTGACAACCCTTCTGCAACACTGTGGAAATATTACTTGTCTCAGATATCAGATTATCTGTCTGCAAAAGAGATCACACAGCATGAAGAGGTTCAGGAAGAGTGGGATGGGAAACCAGACAAGCTAAGCAGAACCATCTGCTTAGATCAGTGCATCTAATAGAAGACAGTGTAAGTTCTGTAAATCCTTCGATCACCATGTCAGCACAGTTGCTGCCATAATATGGCATTTAGGGTAGATAAATTCAAAAGCAATTGACTCCCATCTTTAACACTGTCTCAGTAGTACCATGCTTCTGGGCCTCCTCTGTTGTTTTTCAAGACATGATGTAGACTATATCTTAACATTTTTTTTCAGTACAATTAGCTGGCAAATGTGATTTGTGACCATGGAAGCCTGAAGGATTAGATGCTTTGACTTTTCTTAGTTTCTGTCACTCTGTTGGGGTGTTTCATTGCCTTAAACTTGCATTGTGGTTTGGTTATCCTGTAAACTGTCTTCCTCTAGCTCTCTACTCTTCTGGGAGAGCTGATGTGCCCAGATCAGACTGCACTGCTTGCTTGTACTGTAGATTTCTCTCAGACCACAAGAAACACTCAAGTTCAGAGCACCTGGAAGTGACAGAGTGTTGGCCATTAATGGGAGAAGCGAGTGGTCCCTTGCCCACCCCTTGCCCAACCTGACATGGGATCAGCAGGGACTAAGCACACACACCTGACCACATTGTGCCACCTACAGTGCTCACCGAAGAGCAGCCAGAGCTGCAAACTGCCCCATGTAGCAATACCAGGCACCACAACAGATTAAGTTTCCGGGAGTAGTAGCACTGTTTTCCAACTTGGGATAGCTTGACTTCTGGTGAGTTGCATTCCATGAGCAGGTCTATGCTGAATATGCAAGGACAGAATATTCAAAAGGCCATTTGAGATGGGGAAGGAAAAAAAAAAAATCTCTCCAAAACCTCATTTCCTAGTACTTTTATTAGGTAAGACAGAGAAGGGCCTTGAAGCGACCCTCTACATAGTTGTCTTTGGGTGGTTGTTCCCCATGATCAGCTGGTTTTCCTGCAGCAAGAAGGAGATAAGGTGCACACCTACTTCTCTGCAGGCTCTTCCCGCTGTATGTGGCTAGGTGATGATGCAGCCAGTAGATGGCATCAGCAGTATAGGCAGTCACCATACAACCTGGGAAAACCTGCTCAGCCTCAGCCCTGCGGAGAACTTGAAACACTAAGTAGGTTAGCTGGGTTGACTTCATACTCCAATCAGGCTGGGCCATCTCCACACCCCATGGACAAATTTCTAGAAGTTCCTCTGCTTCCAAGTTGCACAGACCAGTTTTCTGATGTAGTATGAGAATATTGTTTATCCCAAGTGGCACATATTTAGCACCACGGGTATTTCGGAATGGTCATGCCATCTGAAAGCATCAGGATTTAAATCTGACAGAGCTGTGGGCAGCTGTGCAATGGACTTGGCAAATAACTAAGAGAAGGAGAACAAGGTTTGTGAGCTATCTGTCACACCATAGGTTTGATGCAGTCTTTTATAGTCCAGGCAGTGCTTCTGAGGCTGGTCCTGGAATGAGAAAGCTGGTACTGGTCACTTATTATAATTCTGGTTGCCCAGCTCCTGCCATGAGAAAACCTACCTGGCTGCATGCTTTTGTCTTCCCCTAGTAGCCTCCTTATTCCATGGTGGACATCAAGGCTTCTGCTGTTCACGTTATCAGAACTGCCATTAACTGTGAAGTTAATATTAGCTTGCTCATCTTTAGCAGCATTTTTACATGTACTCAAACAGCAGTCAGATCCACAAATACCCAAATCATTCTTATCCTTTTATTTTTATTTTATTATTAAGAATTAATTCCTGTCTCCTGCTCACTCTTGTGAGTTGTTGCTGACCTATTAGTGTTATATTGTGCACCTCAAAGCTTATACCACACTCCATCTCCTCACTGCACTATGTACTATTCCCATAGAGACTAAAACTGCATCTGAGAAGGTGGGTTTGTAGCATATACTTAAGAAGCAGGATGTAGAAGAAAGATCATGAGGAAGCAGTAATGCTGTTTTTGCTGCCAGCACCTATGGGAGAATACACAGCTTCATGAACTCATGGGCTGACCATGACAGCTCTTTTCAAGAGCATGCATGTTTTTGGTACCAGAAAGTCTGAGTACTAAATTAGATGGCTTCCCAGGCACTCACCATAGTCAGCAAGGTTAGAGATTGGTGGTCTGGTTTGCCTTCCACAGGAGCTTATGTTTCCTAGAGAGGTGAAACAAGCCAGCCAAGTCAGGTACTTAATGCAGCCATATTCATATATGAAAGAGTTATATTAGGTCAGACTAAAAGTTTGGAAACCACTGGAAGGAAGATATAGATAAATAATATTTCTGCATGCTCCTTCACATTGAATTTTGTCTCACATTAGCAAGATTTCACTAGGGACCACCCAATAGCTTGTGGGTGAAAAGAAAAAAAGAAAGAAAAAAGGATGCTTTACTGTACTCTAGAAAAAGACTAAGCCAAGTTTTTTTGTGAAGCAGATTGTGCTTTGGCAGAAGTCTTCTCAGTGATCTGAATTAATTAAATAAGTTATTTAGAATTTCCTGACTGTGCGGAGGTTGTCTAGACTAGAGAACTTTGCAATAGTGCTAAGGGCGCTGATGCACTTATGTATAAGGTTTGTGTCCTTTTCTATTTGATTTCTGATTTGAGCCTTTGGTTGTACTCCATGTTTAAAGCTGCACACTTACAATGCCAAGAAACTTCTTAAAGTAAAACCTGAAAATCTTACTTGCTGTCAGTCTACCAAAGTAAATTAGAGTGACGCAAGTTCCATCTTATAACAGAGCAGTAAATTTACCTTGAAGGGTGGTATTGGGGCATACCTGCCAGTGTAAATAAGTGCATCATGTTCTCTACTTCAGAATGAATACTTCACCCATCTGACTTTCCTGTCATTTGGCTTGCTTTCCCTGTGAGGGAGCTCTTGGTCTCCCCTCAGTTTTGAATACTGTCCTAAAAGCAGGTGTTGCTTGGCCAAAGATAGGGACAGGTGTGAGGAATGATAGTGGCTAGAAAGCTTTGTTTCAAGTGTCTGGGTGAAGGACAGAATGAAATTGGTGGTAAGCCAAGCCACAATGGCCTGGGAAGAGGCTCAAGAATAAGAAGACATCGTGGGGTGTTTTGGGTAACCTAGATGTGCATCTACATAAACCATAGTAGCATTCACATTGTGCTCAGCTCAGACAACTCTGTTTTCCAAAGCTGGATATTTCTGAGTGGATATTTTATAAGACAAGCCAGACAGTCACCAGGTGAGTTTTTCTTGGAATTACTATGTTGCCACTTCCTTAAATAGGATTCTTTTATCAGTGAGTTTTTTGATTGCAAAGTAAACAAGTTAAGCTAGCACCCAGGATGAAATCAGCATCATTTGGGACCACGAGCTTAGTGGTTTAGGTTCCAGAAAAAGCATGCTATTACAGCTTTTTACTGTATATTTTTCTCCTCCAAAAGTATGTTAGGCTTCATGCCAGCCAACCTTCATTGTGGTTTTTATGTCTCCAGGAGACTTTCAGAGGCCTGACTATCTAGGCCAGCTTGTGGATTTCTTCTCTTTTAGTCCTTAACTCACACACTGTCACATTCAAAATTCCCTCTCACTCTCAGTCTTGCCAGGATGTCTCAGAGCCCTCCGAATCACCAGGTACCTTAAAATGCACAGCAGAATTTATCAGTTTTCTTGCCAATTTCAGAAGTTTTGGGTTGCAGCTTTTCTGTACCTTTCACCCTTCCTATGCAGTTGGGAAGTCTAGAAGCTTGCTCTATTTCTGCTTCACTTACATACCTTCAGAACCTGTAGAGAACATGATTAAATTCTCAGTAAAATCCCAGGCATTAGTAAAAATGCTTTCCTGATGCTTTGAAAGTCCCATGTTCAAGCATTTGCTGTTGTCTGAAAGTCCTTTAAGTATGACTGTCAACTGGGATTCATGGGAATGACCTAATTGAAAAAGATGTCTGGAAGGGATATTAAACTCATATTCGTTATGTTTCATGTTCATTCACCTGTTAAAGTGTTCCAGAGTGCAAATGGCATCAGAAGTTACTTTGCACCATGGAAATAAACTTCAGATTCTTACCCAAGTGACAGTTCCCTTGTTTCTAAGACAAGGTCCGGTTTTGCCAATTTGCAGTGTCTAGGCTTGCTTCAGTTTCATATACCACATCCATGTCATTGTTTGACAAAAGAGAATAGCTATTTCAGTTCCCAAACCCCATTGTATCTTTCAGGTAGTATCCCTGTAGGTTTCTTGCACAACAGATCTGAAGTCACAAGAGGTTTTTGTGTCTAATGAAACTTTCTCCGTGTGAGGCATCTGTAGAACATGAGATTGCGTTCATTCAGCTGCTATTCAAGAAGAGCACAGGTGATAGTGCATGCTACTACATTTCTGTATACCTCCTCAAAATGCATTGAAATCAAGGGTAGTCTCTCAGTCATCATATGACTGCTGCAATGCTGGGTAAATGTGAGAGTTATCTGTGTTATTGTTACACCTTTGCAGATGGTCCAGAAGCGAAATAATTTGCCTAGAGCCATTTTCAGTGAAAGAAGCATTTGGGCTTATCAAAGAAACAACACTGTTTCCAGTCCTTTAATTTTAACCATCTATGAAGTGATAAATGTTTCTTTATATCCAGGGAAACATTAAACACTTAGGGAAAGGCAACATTGAGAAATATACCACCTGATATCACCCATGAGTGTCTTTCATCTCACTGTGCTGTTAATCTGCATCATTTAATGATCAACTTGATGCTATCATAAAATTTTTTCTCTAATTTCTATGCATTTTTAAGGAAATACTTCCCTTTGAGCAGTAGCTTGTTTGTGTTCCCTTTAAAGAGTGGGTCTATAAAAGACTAAGTGGCAGGAAAGCGTGCCTACTTTAAGAAAAACGTCTTTGATGTGTGTGGAGAAGGCAGCTCAGCAGAGTGAATAAATACTCTTTTGTTTCCAATATGATGATCGGTAACATGTGATGATTGTCCTGTCTATACCAGGATTTTGACAGGTGCAAGTTAAAATACGTTTCATAACAAAGACACAGAATCCTTAGAGAGAAGCAGAAATACCTCTTTGAAGATGCTGCTGTGCAGCAGGGGATTCTGTGTGTGGTGATAGGCAGGGTAAGTCATGTTCCTGATGGAAAAAAAAATAGTCAAGCTAAGGCTGTGGGCATTTTTATGTGTACAGCTTGTTCATTTTGGCTGTATGCACTGGTCCCTGGAGAGAAGCAATCACAGAAAAAACCTTACCTCCATAACCTCAGCCTGAAAGTCTGTGTGCCTTCTCAAGCAAGCAGCTCTTCCTGGGAATTTGCTTTGTCTTAGATTTGAAGTGGTCATACTATTCTCTGACACTTGCCACCATGTTCTTGTCCCTCCCCAACCACCGAACCTCCCCAATCCCAAAAAAGCTCTATTTCCCACTGCCTAAATTTTGAAGGACTACGGAAAAAGGATCCTCAACACCATGGATAATACTGCATCTGCTATTGACTGCTGATCAAAAAATCCTGGAAAACAGTGAAAATTTAGAAGACCGTTATATTCTGTAAAAAAGCAAGCAAGTTGAGGGTAGTCAGGATGGAAGATGCCCTGAATGTAGTTGTAATATGAAAAATGAACGAATTGGATAAACCCAAAATCACAGGAGTAAAGGAGGGCAAGAACTTTTCAAGTGAGACTGAAAAGAAATTGCTTAAAATTTGAAATATTTTATATTGCCATAGAAACTTATCCCTCTTTAGACATTGTTAGACATTCTGCACAGTTGCTTGATATGACATTCCAGAAAGGGTAAATTACAAAGAACTCTAATAACTGTTTTATCTAAAACAGTAAGTACTTGTGCTTAAGAGGGGGCTTTTTGTACAGCTGGATTTTACACTATCTTGTTGCTCAGGTGGAATATGCATTATCATTTTCTGAGTGCTACCTTAAACTTCCCACATGTAAATTTCCATGAATGATGTGAATATTCTCAGAAGGCTATGCCTGCTCCACCCTTAGCGCTTTGCCCTTCAAGAGCAGAAGAGTGATACTCTCTGCCAGGCTGTTTTGCTTCAGATAACAAACTGTTGAGACTGACCATGATCTCAGGTGGATTTTTCTGACCTGTGAAGAACACATAGGCTGATATGTTTGACTTGAAAAAAAATGAATTTTGTAGAACACTGCAATGTGCAGGTGGCCACAGAAAAAAAACCCTGCAGAATTACATCTGCCATCCTGTGATCCATTTTGCAGTAGTAATTCCAATGTTGTTTCCTTGCTCTGTAAATTAATGTCTGTGCATCAACAGTGTGGTGGTGAATGGAGTTTGATTACTTCATTATTCCAGGTTGAAATATAGCTCTGAAGAGATATTTTTGTCGTTATAAAGGCTAGAAATGTAAAACAGCATCATCTTCCTTGCAGGTGTTGGGACAAATTGGGAATTTGCTGCCTTGAAGAGGTCATAGACTAGGCACAGGCTGGGATATGACAGCTGACTGATCATACTGAACACAAAAATTATTTGTCTTGAAATACAGGATCTGAAGTCAGATGGGTTATTTTCTGTCCTTCAGATGATTAATACCATATTAATGTTGGTAGTACAGATCACCCGAATTTAACCCAAAATAGGAGAAATTCCTGGCAGTGGCAGTAGGAATTTAGGATTCCAGAGGGAAAAAAAAACCCAAAAACCGAGCAACCTGAAAAACTTTAAGTCTTCAACTTTTTAATTTTCTTATTATCAAAGTATTGTTATTATTTTATAAGTATTATTAAATAATAAATATTATTATTATTATTATTATTATTATTATTAGCATCAGCATCATTATTATGTCCCAATGAAAAATATGGAGCATTTGGTGGTTTCTCGCTCCAGATTTCTTTTTGAACTTGCACTAAACTACTTCTTTTCTGTCTCTGGAGAATATGTCTGTGAATTATGATGACGTCTCTTGGCAACTGTTGTCTTCAGAATCATGTAGCTGTCAAAATATGTGATGAAGTCAAATGGCCTCAAGGAAGGAAAATGCCATTTGTTTTTCATCATGACAAGTGATAACCTTTCTGAGATAGTCTAACAGATTAAACTTTATCACAAGAATCAAGAATCATAGAATCTAGGATAGTTTGGGTTGGAAGAAATCTTAAAGACCATCTGCCGTGGACAGAAACTTTAATGATCAAACATCCCCACTTCACAGACTTTCTTCCCCTCTGTGCTTCCCCCAGGACACTTTGACTGATTCTGTCAACGTGAGATTTCCAGCTGAGATCCAGACAGACAGCAAAACACGCTGATATTTCTTTGTGGGCACAGATGCTGACTGTATTTTTAAAAAGGTACTGATGAGAATCAGGCAGGACACCTCTATATGTCACCCACCATATGCCATGGTACTGATCGTGTCTGGAAGGGAATCAAGTTGTGATCCTTTGGAAGTCACTCCTAGTGCTGTTTTTCTTGGATTCAACAGCTCTGTGGCAGGAACAATGAAAAATCTGGTGTGAGGTTGTTTCCAGTATAAAATCACAGTGCTGATCCTGTATTGCTTGTTTGCTTGTTGAGATTTACTGAGATCCAGTGTAAAAGCTTGTTTAAGCTGCCGGGTATAGTGTTAAAAGCTTTTAAATAAGAAAAACCAGAAAGATATGAACATTTTGGCTCAAAGGACGGTGACTGAATCCAGATTTCCCCTTAGAGCAGAACTACCCCCAGCGCTGCATCAGGGCAGCTTTGTTTGGCTGAGTCTTGAAAACCTTCATAGTGAGTCCATCCAGGGCTGCATCGTCCTCTGCACCTTCCAAGAGGTTTTCCTTTTGTTGGGCCTGAATCTCCCCAGGTATGATCCATGGCCATTGCCCCTTGTCATATCACCTGCAAAGTACGGCAAGAGGTTTTTTTGTAATTACCTCCAAATATTTGTAAGCTGCTGCTAGAACACCCCAGCCTTGTCTTTGCCTGACCAAACAAGCCCGGCTCCCTCATCCTCCTGTGTGTACTCCATGCTAACAGTTAAGCTAGATGGCAACTTTGGTTTTGCTTGAAACTCCTCATTGTCTGCTAATGCTTCCCAGTGGGACTGTATCTCAGTTCAGAGATATTGCGTGAATTTTACGGGACTGTTAACAGCAGCTGTGGTGTGCAGGGATATTGTGTTTCTGTGCTGCCTGCTGATGAGCTTTGGGCTGGGTGTCACCTCCTTACAGACAGCAGCAGTAGGTTGGAAAGGAAAAAATAATAAACCCCCCCCAATTTGAGATCTTTATCTGTGTTCTCAGAAACCAGGTGGATGATAGTAATAAACAGCAGCATCCTTGTCACGTCCAGAAGATCACTGTAATTCTTGGTTGTGTACTGAAGGAAGAACAGAAACTAATTGTCTGTATGCTCTGCTATGCCAAGCACCCGAGCTGGATGCTTCAGCTGATCAAACTGGAGTACCCTGGTGCCTCTTCTGAGATCAGAGAGACTGAGATCAAACTCCTGAGATGCTATAGTGTAAAATAAATTTTACAACAGCAAACAACAAGGAGAGGTGCAAGGATGGGCCTGCAGGCATGCAGATTGTTTAGAGTAAAGTTAACCTTAGAAATTTTATTCTGGTACTCTTACTTTTCCACACTGTCTTCTTAAATCTCTTTACATAAATTCAGGGTCATATTTGTTGCTTACACAACCACACAAGGCTCAGCAGGATTACACCAGCAGAAAGTTTTGCCTGGAGAAGGGGATAATTGACAAAAAAACATCTTCGTACAATTTAATGGTTTACTGTCTGCAGAATGCCTTGAGGTTCTCCAGTGGTGTCTGTACTGGAGCAATACATTAATTACACTCTGGTGAACACTGTAATTCAGAAGAAAGCTGAGTACTAACTACCACTGTATCATAGCTTACAGCATCTGTTTGTTCTCATCTCAAGCAGCACTTGCATGGTCACTTCTATGTTCAGTTTTTTGCTTCTCTACCACTTTGTCCACAGAGCAACAAAACTGTAATAAAATTGAATTGTGCATCTAAATGCTGGGTCTTCTCTTCACAATTGCTTGATAGGTGGCATAGACTGCAATAGTATGGATTCAGCAACCTGTTCAAGACTACATGTGTCTGTACCCTGTGCCAGGCAGCAGGTGTGGTGAGAGGAGAGGTAATGGCCATGAAAAGGGGAATCATGAGGGGGAGAGGGACAATCAACTCCAGATGGGGTGAGAAACATGGCACAGATGAGGATCAGCTTCAGAAAAGCAGAGGAATCCTCTACCATGAAAACAGAGAAGGTGGCTCTCTTGGCGGACTCTTCCTGTGCCTTTAGTGCCAAGAGCAAGAGGTGACAGGCCTGTCTTTGGGATCTCTTGCACGAAGGTATGCAGAGTGGGGTCTGCCTGTGGAAAGGAATTTAACAGAGCAGGCATTTGACTTAGCCCTGTAGCTAGAAGGACTCAACCTTTATTATGCTGGATAAAAATCTACAGCAGGAAGACGTAGAAACTGCAGAAAGCAGGTGGCTGGGCTGAGGGGTGAATGATAAAGACAAAAGAAACATAACAGGGGAAAGCACATGGCAGTGTTAACGTATTTGAGGTCTGTGGATACATCCTCACTTTTAATAGCCTGGCAGAGGCACTGAATCAGTCTCCCCCATGGCAGGGATGCCTTGGGGTGTGCGGTGCATGCAAGGGCAGGAGTTGGATATGTGAAGGGCTTGCTGCAGCCTGTTGAATCCCATGGGGTGCTATTCCAGCTGCAGGAATTTTACTATGACATATGCTATGGAAAAAATAAAGAGCGTTTGCAGAGGCTAACAAGTGGCCTGGGGCACTGCATGGTACGTAAAACTGTCTTCACTCTACTCCCTCCACCCCCTCAAAATGGGACTAATTTCAAGATTTCTGTTTTCCTTTCAAAAGGAAAAAATAAAATCTTACCTTTAACAGTTTAGTAAAATTGCATTAAAAGAGATGAAGTGAAGCTCGTCAAAAAGGTGATCCCTGTCAAAGTATTACAGCTGTAAAGCTCAAAGGGATTTTGCAGGTCCATTCTGAAGATTTATACCTTTAGAGTTTTACTGGCTTTCATGTTCAGAAATTACAAAACCCCCTCTGTGTTCCTGTACAAATCTTCTGTAAGTACTGTGCAAAGTAAGATTAGCAGGCCTGTCTGGTGAAAGCAGTCTCAACTGCTGGGTGCGCAGAAAGACTTTGAAAGGAAAGGTACTCAGCACTCACTCTTACCACATCCATGCAAAAATAGGTATAAGAAACCCCCGCTTGAGCACCTCAAATCATCCTGTTTACAAAGGCATGGGGAAACACACATGCAAGAGGTTCTCACTGCTCAGCTTGTGGTGTAATCCTGGGATTCCTGTCAGGATGTCCTCTGATAGCTTGGAGAAGGCTGCATGGCTTACTCTGCATGGAGGCAAGACATACACATCTCTCTGCTGGTGAGGTGACCTCAGATGTAGAGACCTGGGGTCATAGCCTTCCTAACACAGCAGCAGGTGGCTCGACATGGGATGCTTACCCTGATGCTCGGCCAGCACCGAGAGGGAGTTGGTAGCTAGTTCTCATCAATCTGTGCTATTTTACAACACAAAGACACCCCCAAGTTACCTTTAGAGCGCTGATTTGAGTAGAAGAAATGCAATTTCTGGAGAAGCAAATGGCCTGAATGTGTTCCCAGAATCCTTGGAGGAGCTGACCTGATATTTTGTCCACATGACAGGTTAAGTGCCTACTTTCCAGATTTACTTTTTAATTGTAACAAGCAGGATGAGGGAAAAGGACAGAGAAGATAAGCCAGCAGGTTGCCTTGCTTTTGGGCTGCCCTGTGTTGCCAAACAGAACTTTCCCAAGCAGACCCACTTTGCCTCTGCCAAGGTGGTATTACTCTTTACACTGTTGTGTTGTCACGTTGTTCCTTGGCAAGGTCACTTTTGATCCTTCTTTTCCCTACTGTCCCATTCCTTCATATCCCCTTTGGTCAGAGATTCTGGTATTTTCCAGACACTCCAGTCCCCATCCTTATAAACTTTTTCACAGCAAGCTTACAGTTTCACTGACTGACTGTTCCAGGTAATATTGAAGCTGTCAAGAGCAGTATAAGCTACCCCCACCCACATCCTCAGGAGAATTAGGGGAGGATATCGAAGGTATATCTTTTCTTGGCAGTTACTAGAGGAAAATACCACTTGTGAAGGGGCCTGTAGGATCTAAACATTTTTTGACCTGTCCTTTATGAATGGCAAAATTCAGCTACAGGGGATATATGCTTTCAGATGTTGCTCTATGCTAAAGATTGTGAAAAATAAATCTGCTGGAGATAAATGTTTTACAGCAACAATTAAGCCTGTTATTCCTCTTGAATTTTTCAGTTGAAAAGCCTGTCATCACAAATAGCCGGTGTAATTGCCAGCTTATAGTACTGACATGGCCCAAAGCAAATTCAGTGATGGCAGTGAGCATTCAGAACCTTTTCAGCAAGAGAAGACCTTCTGATTTCATTTCCTCCAACACCCCACAATAGATTCCTTCTGTTAACTGATGTTTTGGACAGTTGAATGGCAGTAAAAGATTTTATGTTGAACCACAGCCCAGATAAGTATGGACTGCATCTGAATTGTCAAATTATGGCTATTTGACAAAAGAAAAGGCTTGAAATGCTTACATCTCTGCTGTACTTAGTAACAACGCATGTGAAATCATTGCTATTAGATAGACAGACATTCATATTTTCCAAAGCAGTTGGTAATTAGAACTGAGTGATATTTCTAATGTGCCCATTAATGATGGCTACCATCCAAACGTGTCACTTCTGGACATTGACAGATTCATTTGCTAGCAGCACAAATACTAGTTTTCAGTTATGAGTGTGTGTTCATCTGGCTCACTCTTACCCCCTCTTCCCCAGAATAGCTTGTAATGATTAAACACTCAAATACTCATTGAAATAAATGAAAACTGAGGAATTTGCTCCCTTGGGTGCAGTATTTGAAGTGTGTCAGCTGTAGTGCATTGTAGGGTGTCTCAGATCCTGTCCTCCTCTATCTGTTGTTTCATGTCAGGTGTTATCTGCAGTCAGGGTGGTGTTATTTCACTTTTCCTCCCACTGAAAATGACTTGGGGACACCCCTGCCCATGGCCCTCAGCTCTACAATTGAACAGGACTTTTAAATTTTGTACATAGATGGAACACCTTCTGAAAATGGGAATGGACAGAGGTGAGGTGACCCCCTTGTCCCTTGGCATCCTGTTGCAGTTTTGCGTGGCTGGGTTCTGGTAGAGAAGGAGTAGGCTGCAGTTATGGCTCCTGTAAGAAGCGGCCAGAAGCTCTGCAGGCCCCAGAGACTAAACATCAGCTGATTCAAGGCCAGAGTCATTGCTGACTAAGGCTGAGCCAAGCATCGATTGTCATTGCGCCTCTGGGAATCACATTTAGGAGAAAAGAAATACAGGCAGCTTAATTTTGCCACCAGAGAAGGGAGTGAGATGTAAGGAACTGTGCAAACACTAAGGCCAGTGAAGGGGGAGGAGGAGGAGGTGCCCCAGGTGTCAGAGAGAAAGATGCCCCTGGAGCCTGTGGAGAAACCCATGGTGGAGCGGGTGTTCCTCCAGTGCCCATGGAAAAGGCCAAGACCCCATGCTGGAGCAAGTGGAGACATACAGGAGATACTGTGACTCACTTTGGAGCAAGACCCTGCCAGCACTTGCAGCCCACGGAGAGAGACGAGAAACAGAGATGAGTGAGAGGGAGATCCACACCGGAGCAGGTTTGCTGGGGGGAGTTTGGTGACCCCGTGGAGGACTGGTACTGAGAGACATTGTGATTTATGACTGCCTGCCATAGCAGTGACCCACACCGGAGCAGCTGGTGAGAGCTGAAGCCCCGTGGGAAAGTACTCACGTTGAAGTTTGTGAAGGACTGTCTCCTGTGGGTGGGACCCCACGGTGCAGCAGGGGAAGGATGTGTGTGGCATGGGGTCCTCCATGGGCTGCAGGTGGGATTTCTGCTACCCATCATACTCCATGACCTGAAGGGGCACAGCCTGTTTCATTATTGTCTTCCACGGGCTTCAGGGGAATCTCTGCTCTGGTGCCTGGAGCACCTCCTCTCCCTCCTTCTTCACTGACCTTGGTGTCTGCAGAGTTTCTTACATCTTCTCAATCCTCCCTTTGGCTGCAAAAGCTGCTGCTTGTGGGTTTTTTTTCCTTTTTAATTATGTTATCCCAGAGGCGCTACCACCATGGCTGATGGGCTTGGCCTTGCTCAGCAGCAGGCCCATCCTGGAGCTGGATGGCCTTGGCTTTGTTGGACATGGGGATAGTATCTAGCAGCTTCTCACAGGAGCCACCCCTACCGCTCCACCCACTACCAAAACCTTACCTTGAAAACCCAAAACAGAAGTCAATTGGTGATGCTGATGACTGTTGTACACAGCGAAACAGAGAGTTAATTATACAGGTCACCTCATACCTTAGTTTCTAATCTGGTGATGTTCCCAGTTTGAAACTCAAAGGCCTGGAGGGGTATTTAGGTCCACCAAAGCTTCTTTATCATGCAGAATACATCCAAATTCTGCAATTCTTCCTCCCAGGAGGAAGCCCATTTTTTCAATAAAAGCGATTTTCTCAAGTGGAAGAGGTGGAAAATCTCTAACAAAATGATTGTCTAGAGAAATAACAGTGCAAAAATATGTTTTGTCTAGTAAGAAATTCTCCTGCTCCTCTCAAAATGACTTGAAATTGCTGAGTAGAGCAATATATACTGAGCATGCAGCTTTAGGAAAATGTCAATGAGCAGTTAGCCATGTGTTACAAATTAAGCAGTAATTAAGAGCACATATTCTGCATTCCCAGGCTCTTCCACCTTTGATAATTTTCACTGTCTACAGCTGCAGTCACCAGCCTTAAATTTAATAAGTTATTTCCATCAAAGACAAACTTGGCTAGTAAAGAAATTCAAAGCTGAGTAAGTTGTGAAAGGGGATGAAATCTTCAAAGGCAATTCCAGCACACAGTGATCCTAAGGTCTAAATACAATGAGCATCAGAGCATTTGCTTGTGTGCTGCCTTTTGCTTCATCAGTTGAGGCTCATGTACTTAACTAACATAATGGGTTATCAAAGTAATGGACCTTGTAAGACTGTTGTTTAAAACCTTTGAAATCCATGACACAAACATGGTGGCTAGCCTGGCTTCTCAATTTCAATCCATTGAATATTTCAGAGCATATTGTTCCAAAGGGAAAAGTGACATCATCATTACCAGTTTAATAAAAATGAACTGAGATCGGAAAATTGTACGTGCTTTCCTGCAGGTATAGACCTGACCTCATGCATACCAGTTGGATATTTACTAACCACAGAAGTCCTCCTGAAGATGCCACTGTCTTCAGAAAGCTTTACAGTCCTCTGAGGTAAAATCTAATCACTTTTTTCAAAACTTGCTAAGAATGAACCTTTCCTAGGGGTTTCAGCATCTCAGTGTGTTTAATGTCCATCACCACCTTAGTTTCAAGAGCATTCTCATGGTCTTTTTTGGTCTCTCAGGCAGTTCAGGGAGAAAACACTTTTCTTCCCTTCTTCATCAGACAAAAAAAAAAGAAAAAAAGAAAAAAAGGAAGAGTTTCTGTCATGCTACAGCTATCTGGACAATCACTGTGGTTTCAACACAGAATAAGCTTGGAGAATGGATGGTTTGTACTCAGTTTCTCCTTCTCCTACTGTTCTCCAGTCTCTGACTGGGTTTCAGCAGGGAAGTCTTCCCCAGCTATGGCAGTGCTGCAACACTGGGATGCTGCTCCTCACGTGGCCCCAGGTGAAGGTGTTCCTGTAGCTACCAGGCCTCAGATGTGAGAGTTATGACCCTCTTCCCTTTTAGACATGGAAAGAAATATCTGGATTTTCGAATTTCCTAGTGCAATTTTTAAAGACCCTCTGGGAGTGTTATAAATAATGATGCCAGGTACTGAGCATGCTGGGGAAGCTAGTTTCCCGTGCAGCAGTTTGAGGTCATCACACAGGAGGACACAATACCAACCACTGTTGGTGTGTTCAGCAAGGCAGCACAGGTTGGGCAGGCTTTTGGAAGTGCCTTAGGTCTGTTCCTAGTTCCATGTCTTTCCTTGAGAGCAGTATTTACTGTGTAACCCAGAACAACACAGAAATTACTTGCTTCTGACTTCTTGATAGATTTCACTTAAAGATGTGTAAATGTGTGCTTGAAAATGAACTGGGCCTATGTGCTTAACTCTTCCAGTTGGCATTCTGAGTCTGCAATGCAAACTAAAGCCAGGTTAGTTCTGGTTCTCCTTCCCCTCCCCCTTATCCCCTCCTGCACCCCACCCCCCCATCTTGGTATCATTTATCACAGGCTAAAAGTTTTTTGTATTTTGGGTTACAAGAATGTAACCACTTGCTAGCATATGCTACAAGTGAATTTTTATTGGTGAAGCATTCAGTCAGTGAGTGAGGAGCACTGCATTCAGAGTTAAGAACCTTGCACAAATTACTTGCAACAAAGACAATTTTCACAGGACTGTCTGCCACTGAGGTGAGGATTAATTTTACTATGTGTTTCCATACTGGAATCCCTTCTGAAAATGCCCAGTTTATCATTATCTCTTTGTTGTAAAACTCTGCATGGTGCTCAAAAGCTTTGCCACTGAAATGTCGTATTCCAGACTTTGCACAGCAGAAAAACTGTCCTTAAACTCATTTCAAGAACAAATGCAATGGAGGTTTCCAAGTTTGGGAAGTGGAGGTTGCTTTGGCAAGTTGTTTAAGAATGTTATTAAATTCAATTATGTTCTTCCTTGGGACCTTTGTATCTCATAGACATCTGCTACAGGGAGAAGGAAGTTGAGCTGTGTGAGAGCCAGAAGCAGGCTACCACCACACCTGAGGAACACCTTGGAGAAAACTGGGCAGAGTAGGAAGGGGAAAGGGAAGGAAATCTGGAAATATGCTGGACCTTCACCAGCTCTGCTGCAGTCAATCAGCAGAAGCCTCCTGCCGGGGGGCAAAAACCTTAGCAAGCACAGTGCATTAGGTAGGAAAGGGGGGAAGATGAGAAGATGAGAAAGCCTGTTGGTTTCCCAGAGAGGGAGTAGGTGAAAGGAAACAGGGACAAAATGAATGCAGAGATTGGGAAGGGCTGGCCAGTGGTGCTCCTGGGCCATGTTTTAGTCTGCAGCACCAGAGTCCTAGGAAGCAAAGAGTGCGGAGAGTCTAAACTGTAAGGGCATAGGGCATGCTGCTCCCAGCTCAAACTGCCTTGCAGGCAATTTGCTTGGAGGTGTCTGCACAGCTTTCCAGCACTATTGCCTCTGGAGAAGCAAGCATTTGTGCACAGACATGTCTGTAACACTAAATCAGCTATGTCCACACTCAGAAGACATTGTGTCCTGAAGGGGGTCTATGTTCCAGCCCAAGAATAGAGAGTAGCTCAAGTGCATGGCAAAACCAAGATTGTGCTTGCTTTCACAGCACATTCCCTCAGTGGCATGGATTGTCCTTACAGTCAGTCAACAGTAACATAAAAGGCCCCAAACCAAGAAAAGTTGAATTAACAACTATGAGAACGTCTGCAAACTGATGCCACTGTGTTTTATCCTCACTCACTTGGAGACGCTGTTCACCTAGGGGCCTGAGTTATGGTCCCAGGGTAAAATAAGGAGATGGCTCCTTACTCTGAAGGCTAATAATTACGTGTTTCTGAAGCTACTGCCCTTTTACTTCCTTCTGGTTTCTGTGCAACTGTTTTATTTATGAGTTTTGGTAACTGGAGGCAGCTGGTTTTAGAAGTGAGGGGGTGAATGAGAAAACTTGAAAACTTAAAAAGCGTCATGTTGCCCTGCTTTCAAGCTTGAGATAAGTTCTTGGTCTTAACTCCATGTTTTTCAGCTTTTGGTGTTTTGTTTCATTCCTTTTTTTTTTTTTTTTTTTTTTACTCCAGTTGCTGCATGTTCTAAATACTGCAGTGAGGTGTTTGTAGTGTAGGAGGTAGTTCTCTGTTACAGGAAACTTCAGGGATAATCCCTCTGAGGCCAATATTGTTCCAAGTTCAGGAAAGTTACCAAACAGGAACGTAATCTGCCCAGTCATTGTCAATTGCTGAAAAATTCATATCCTTTTATCACTGCAACATATCTGTATCTCTGTATCTTTTCTGGGACCTGACAGGAGCATTATGCATTATTTATGTATTTATTTTATTTCTACGGTGCATGCTTTTATCATCCCTTTTATCCAGGTTAGTCCTGTTGTATGTCACCTGACAAACGAAAGGGGATGCTTCTCATTTCTGCCTCCTGGGGGCTGACACTCTCCATCCAGCAGCATTAACCTCATATTGATATGAACTTCAGAAGGAAAAAATGGTTGGACTGGTGTTGGATTGGTGGGGCCTGTAAGAGATTAGGTATGTGTCATGGCAGACAATGTACGAAGTGAGAAGTCATTACTTCTGTGAGGACTACAAGAAGAGAAGGGAGAGTCATGATTGCACATTGTGGTCAGAGGTGGCACGGAGTTCTTCTGTTTCCAGACATGTACTTTGACTAGTTCCTCCCCCCATCCCATGGTTTTCAGCTTGGTAGCAATGCTGGGGATTGCTGTGGTGCACAAAGCATGTGCTCTCCTCTTCTTAACAGATGCCACTTCCTTGGAAAGAAGTTGGTGGAACTAGAAAAAATATCAGTCATGATGTGCATGTTAGTCACCCTCTGCCATCATGGGCTATTCCAGCATGCAGTACCATGTTTTTCTGGTGCAGGCAGGGAGAGGAAACAACTGGGAGCATGTCATGGGCTGTGGCTCATTATGCAGCAGTTGGAGGAGAAAGCAACTGGAAAAAATGAATTACTTAGCAGTGTAGAGACACTGAACCTGCAGCCAATCCCATTTGTCATGAGTCAGATGCTAAAACTTGGTGCTCTGACTTCATGCCTTTCCAAAACTGCTCCAGTACCATTGTGGAGGGCACAGACAAACAAAGTGCAGCCATCTCCTCTACTGGAAGTGTAATAATTAGGGAATTTTTAAGCGCTATGTAAGTACCACAGGCTCTTCAGGAGGGAACGCCCTTCTGTGACTGCAAGCTCAGTTCTGCTCCTCATGGTTGATCGCGCGCCAGTGTGGTGTCAGCAGCGCCTGGCCAGGGATCACAGCCAGGTGATTCCTGGCACTACTAGCATTGCTCATGGTACCAGGCAAAAAGGAAAGAAGAAATCCTCCTGAAGCTGTGATGAGACGCTCCTGTCAGCCCAAGCTGTACATAGGATCAGGGACGACTGACCTTGAGTGAAAAGCCAGGTCTAGAAATTCCCATGGAATTTCTTACTCTTGGACTGTCTTACCCCTGTGTTAAAGTGGGGTAACTTTGAAAAGGCAGTGAGCATAGTTTGAGCACAGAGATGGGCAAAGTGGTCAAGCGTGGTATGTCAGTGGTACAGTAAGGACTCCAGACTCCTTGTACCCACCCTTTGCCGTAGTACAGATGGCAGGTCAGCTGCATGGGTATATGTTGTCAGCCCACTGTGGCAAACCGTCCAGCAGCATCTGCTCCAACCTCCTTACGTTCTAGGACTTGAGGAAAGGCACTGGGTTTTGTGTTGCTCTCAGTTCCTTCCAGGCAGCTTGTGGTTGCCAGCTGCCAAAGCAGCATTAACGTAATTCCCAGAGGAGTGAATAAATGGTGAAGAATGTTACCTGCAGTGCATGGGGCTGAAGTGAAAGAAAACAGTAGCTAACAGCCTGATGCAGATCACTGAGTGTAAGAAACCATCCCCCCCACCCCGCCCCTTTCCCTGCAAAATTTTCAGAGAGATGCCTTATTTGTTTTGGTCCTTTTTACTCTTGTGTAATCTCTGAAACGGTAGATGTAGCATTAGGAGCAGTGAGAGGAGCAATTCTTGTGTCTGAAAAAACAGAGAATGTGGTGATGAATAAAGCTTTTGTTGCCTCATCCTTAGAAAGCAGTGAGGAGGGGGAAATCTTCCTTGGTAGTCCCTGCATTTCTGGCATCACCCATAAGCCAGTGGTAAAAATGGAAGACAGTGTTGAAGTGTGCTGTGCCAAAATCAAAGCTCTCTCAGCTAAAGAATCTCAGCTTGATTTTCCCCCCTTGCTTTTCTTTCCTTTTGGCAATTTTTTTCTTTCAAAAGCTGTCATGAATGGTCTTGAGGCAAAACACAGTGGTTCCAGGTCTGATGTGAAAGAATTAAGGTTTTAGAGTAGGGTTGAGGGCTCTAAAGACATCATCATCTCTTGATTTCTACTTTTACACTACATTTTCTTTATGGTTGCATGTATTTTTAATGTAAGATATACTGGGAACGCAGTGAGGGTGACAGAGCACTGGAATAGGCTGCCCAGGGAGGTGGTGGAGTCTCCTTCTCTGGAGATATTCAAGACCCGTCTGGACGCCTATCTGTGCAATATGAGCTAGGGAGCCTGCTTTGGCAGAGGGTTTGGACCCGATGATCTCTCGAGGTCCCTTCCAACCCCTACGATTCTGTGATTCTGTGAAAAGATAGGTGAAGTTGTCTCTGGAGTTTAGCCTTGCCTCATACGTTGTGTACGCTTGCAAAGTCTGTAACATGTAAACTGGTCAGGAAACAAATGAATTCCCAGTAGCAATTCAAGTCATCCTAGTCAGATCGTGATTGACTTCAGATGTCCTCGCCCAGCGGGGCTGTGGATTCTCCTTCTCTGGAGATATTCAAGACCTGTCTAGATGCCTACCTGTGTGATATGTGCTAGGAAACCTGCTTTGGCAGGAGGGTTGGACCCGATGATCTCTTGAGGTCCCTTCCAACCCCTACGATTCTGTGATTCTGTATTGCCTGTATTCACAATTAGAACTGTGCCCAGCACATGGTGGGAATGAGTACCTTTGTCACTTGTTTGTGTAGATATATTCATGAAACCTTAACCTCATGGGTATTTCTTTAGATTAGTAATGCTAAGCACACAGCAGTGGTCCCCGTCACCCTTTATTGCAAGCCATTGCTGCCACTTGTTTTTGTATTTTAATGAGAATATTGTAGAAGCAAAGGGAGCAGTTGCTGAGAATCGTTCCTATAAAGGATCCATATATCAGAATGTAAATATACTGCATGCACTTCGCTTTACACTCTTTCTTCATATTAATTGCCCTGGAATCTACCAAGATATTTGCTTAGTAGTGCCTGTTTTCCCACATCTTTTGGTTAAGCTGAGGAGATTGGGCAGGCTGCAGGACATCTCTTTTGGAAGTCTCATCTATAGGGCTTTTGTGTGCCCAGATGTAGGCTTTGCTGCTTCTTTCTACTGTATAAAACCATTTTGCATCATCATTGGTACCTGTCATACAGAAACTGCCTACAGTAACTCCTTACCCCATTCATTGGTGACTGACTTGGTTCCACTTAGTTCCAGCTGTGGACTTCAGTGGCAAATATAGCTATTCCAAGCTTTCATACCACTGATGAAGTGCTGACCTGGAGAGGAAAAGCAAAGCTATGTTTGAAAACTTAGGAATGAATCAGCTATGTCAGTTCTATGGAGAAAAATTACAGATTGCATCTTATTCCTTTCTGTCTGTGGAGACTATCATAACCAGAAAGTTAGTAGAAGGTTAGCTGAAGGTGGTAGAGGGGCAGCAGATGTGGAAATAACCATTCTTAGTGATGTAAAATCTACTAGCTACAACCAGCAACCTCTAAGCCCCATCTGTTGCTCAGGGACGTCCCTGTAATGCATGACAGGAATGAACTCCACGCATGTTCCATCTTGAGAAAATTTCTTCTGCTTGACAGCACCCTAAATGGGTTCTATAATGAGTACTTTAGAGTCATGCAGTAGTTAACTGTGGAAAAGTTTCAGTGCACTGACCCGAGAGAAGTATCAGAGGTAGGTATAATTATTTGTAAAGTAATTCAGATCTGGATTATGAAATATTTGCTCATTCATTCTCTTTGGCGTTCCAAGAGGGTGGAGGAAAGGTGGAGGTGCTGATGTTATCAACACAAGCATAGAAAGGTAATGGTAATGCTGCTGGAAGCTGAGGATTCCAGGAGAGAGGGGGCATCTGTGCTCTGCACAGAGGGGAAGTGGGTGGTCAGCAGGAGGCAGAAACCACATCCATCTTGTTCTTTGCTTGTGAAAGTGTCTGACACTCCAGTGCCATAAAAGACAAGCAGATAGTCGGTGTTTTCTAGATCACTAGCTGTGTAACACAGGGGGAACGTCTATGGGAAAAGTGCACACTGTCACTGCACAAGGGTGGAGGAGCTCTCCCAGAAAACGGGCAGGGCAACAGGATCTGCTACATCTATTGAGCCCTCGTGGCAGAAAGATGAACACAGGTCTTTCTTGGAGGCTGTACCATAGCACAATTTGTGGTTCTTGCACTCCATGGCTCTGCATTAAATCCTGCCTTTGCAAGCACTATGATGAAAGGAGAACGGATCCTCATAACCCCACATTGTCAAACTCACCAACTTGCTCTACATTTGCAGCAGCTTAATTGCTTTTTTCCCCATTGTAGGTAGTACAGAGAATATGCGGTGGTTTGGTGTAACTAGTTAGTGAGCAGGAGTTCTGCCATTGCTTGGCAGTGACACGTGTCAAATACACCTGATTAGAGTGTTGAAAGGTAGCGTCATTCATCTTTTTATTCAAAGTTCACTTGATAGCATGTTCTTCCAACTCATTTGAAAGACTTCTAGTGGTGGGGCTGGGTCCTCACAGTGCCCTCAGGAAACCCTTGCACTGCTGCAAGGCTTTTCTTGTTGTCTAGCCTTGCTACCACTTAGAGCCATACCTGTCACATCTGCTACAGATGCAAAGAAGAGAGCGCTCCATTCCTCTGGGTTAAGATTTTGGAAATGGAACTAGCTTTTTGTGTATTTTCCCTTATAAAGAATGTCAGTTCACTCCCTCTTTCCCCATATTTGTTTAATTTTCCCTATTAAATAATCTTTGTTACTTGCCTCTGGAATTTTTCCAGTTGGCCCATCAGATCTTTCAAACTGTGGCCCCAAATAGCTGCTCCAACCTGCAAACAGTGGATGGCCATTGACACTGAACCTTAACAGTATAGTTTTATTAAACAATGGTTAAAGCACTTTGCTGCAGGTTGTTTTAAAAGGCCATATATTTAGCTAATATTTTAATCTGAAAACAATTTTTAACATCTTGTCCACCTGTTTGGAAAGCAGTTTTAACATATTCACTACTCTGCTCTTGGCACTAAAGGGGAAACTTCTTGCTTCAGCAACTGACACAGTCTGAGACTTCTCCCTGGCGCTTTTGTGGAATGCTTTATGCAGCCCATAAGCATACTGAACTTGAAGTGTTATTGCACACTGTAATACAGCATGTTACACATTTAACTGAGCATCACCTTCAGTAACTCAAGTGACATCATATGATTGTCCTGTACAATTGTACAATTTAACATGTATATCCCCAACCCACTTGTCATGTTTTGGTTTTGTGTTTCTTTTTTTTTATTTTATTTTTTTTAAAAATTTCCTTTTTTTTCCTCTTTTTTTCTCTTTTTTTTCTTTTTCTGTTTCCAGCATAGCAAAACAGCAGCTCTCAGTGCTGCAGGTTGGTTTCTTTTAGGTTTCTCTCTCTTTTTTTTTTTTTTTCCCAAGAAAAAGCTCAGAGAGCATGGGGCTGCAGTTACATTTTTGATTTCTGAGACCTAGGTTTTTTGGTGGAAGGAGGAGGATGGAGAACATAGGACTAAAATAGGGTATGAATTTAAAAGTTGATCTATGATTCTGTGATTCTAATTCAGAATAAAATCTGTGGCTAGCAGGGCTCATGCAGAATAGCTGTGTTGGAAAAAGTCTGCAGACAAGCACTGAAGTGTATGATCCATCCTGTCACCTGCAGGCTAGTATCACTGACACTCCATGTGTGTGGAGGCCAGAGGCCCACCAAAGTTGCCAAAGTGGCTCTATCACTCCTCTTGTCAACTTGATAGGGGAGAAAATATATATTGAGAGGCTTAGGACTCAAGGACAGGAAGAGATCATTTCGCAATTAACATCACAGACAAAACAGACTCAACATGGAATTAAAAAACACATCTAATTTATTACACACACACACACTGAAACGAGGGTAGGATTATGAGAAATAAAACTAAATCTTAAGACACATCCCCCCACGCCTCTATTCTTTGCACACTCAACTTTGTTAACGATTTCTCTCCCTTCCTCCCCCTTAGGTGTCACAGGGGGAGACAGGGAACAGGGGTTTTGGTCAGTTGCTCAGGAGATGTTTTTTCTTAGCATGGAGCATTCCTCACACTCTTCCCCTGCTCCAACATGGGATCCCACCCATGGGAGACAGTCCTCCAGAAATTTCTCCAACGTGAGTCCTTTCCCATGGGGCTTCAGCTCTTAACCAACTGCCCCAGCGTGGGTCACTTCTATGGGGTGCAATCTCTCAGGCCCAGACTGCTCCATCTTGGTCCCCTACAGAGTCACAAGCCCCCTCAGCAAACCTGCTCCGGCCTGGGCATCTCTCTTCACAGGCTGCAGGTCCTGCCAGGAGCTTTCTCCAACGCAGGTCACAGCATCTTCCATATATCTTCACCTGCTCCGCCGTGGGGTCTCTCCACGGGCTACAGGTGGGATTTCTGCTCCCCATCATCTTCCATGGGGCGCAGGGGGACAAACTGATTCACCAAGGTCTTTGTCATGGGCTGCAGGGGAATCTCTCTCTCTGGCACATGGGGGAACCTCCTTCCCTCTTCACTGACCTTGGAATCTTCAAAGTCTCCCTTCTCTGGCAGCAGAAAGTGTCCACTTGTGATTTTTTACCCCCCCCCCTTTAATATGTTGTGACAGAGGTGCTACCACCATCACTTACTGGCTCAGTCTTGGTCAGCAGCAGATCTATCCTTTAGTCCAGCTGATGTTTACTCTGTTGGGCTTGGGGGAAGCTTCTAGCTGCTTCTTGCAGAAGCTAACCCTGTTGCCTCCCATCTACCACCAAAACTTTGCTATGCAAAACCACAACACTCCCATTCTTCAAAATCCCACCTTGTCCTCAGAGAAGGCATGTAGCACCATGCCTTACTTGGGTAGGTTTGATAGGCATTTTTGCAGGCCTGCTTAGAAGTTTACATGTTCTGATAAGACAGAGAAAAAAATCCTTCTGCATTTCTCCATTTTCCAACTTTCCTTCAATTTGCAATTTGTGACATGAAGTCGTAGGACCATTTATCTGATTTGTTGATGGGGCTTAGGATTTAAAATATATCAATAACATTTTTAAAGAAATAGATTATATCCCTTTGTCCATTAGTGTTTACTTCTTGGTTTGTGAACTTTTATGGGACCTTGTTTGCAAGAGTTTGTCCACAACTGCAAGAGGTAGACATTACTGCTTTTACTATTAAAAATAATAGCAAAAAAAGAGTTGTGTTGGCATTTCTGTGGAGTTGTATGACTGTGGGATCTGCCACAATATAAAAAACCTGCAAACAACACAACCCAAACTGTAACCAAATCATATGAATCCAAATAAAATCAAGTAAGTAGCCAGTGCTGATTGCAAACATTTATGTTCCCTATCAAGTTCCTAAATATAACAAAATCCCATTTGCTTTTAACAGTAGGCCACCATCTATGGCAGTCAACAGCAGACTCAAATACAATTTCTTGACATAAATTAATCTTTCATACAAAGAAATAGGATTTGGGGCATTTTGCATATTCAGATAGCTGATGTCAGCAATTATGTTGTATTGCATATTCTCCTTGTGAAAAATGGTTAATGGTTGTCAGTTATCTGCGTGTTGCAGACCCATAGCATGCAGCATTTATACAGTAGAGAATCTTTTGCTGTTTATCACGTTATAATAGCAGTTGTTTCCAGTTGATACTTATCTTCAAGGACATCAGTTCCCTGCTTCTCATGCAGTACATATTCTAGCAGTATTTCCAAAAGGCCAACTGCTTATTATTTATAAATTATCTGAGCCAGTAATTACTAGTCCAGCTTTGGGTAATTTTGCAAGCTGTATTTCAGGTTGTTTTTTCCATGGTTAAAATTATGTCGATTGAAGATTAAACTTGCTTCTCACTGAGGGGCTCTGCCCAAGGCCCACAGTTTTACCAGCATTTGAGATATAATCATAAGATCATAAGTGTTGCAATTTTAGGTTGATTTCTTTGGCAGCCAGTAGTTTTCAGACAGCCACAGGCAGCTCAGTAGTTTTGGATCATCCCTAAATTAATTGTATTGTTTATGTCTATTTTGAAGCTACATTGAGCTCTCAGCTGGCTAGATTGCACAAACGCTTCTGAACGTTTGGAAAAACCTACTCCAGAGTATCCTAGCTCTCAGTTTTTGTTAGAGGTGCCTGAAGCCACATCTATATAGGAAAGTTAATTTGGACTGCAATGGGTTGTGAATTAAAAGCAGAATAGCTATTTTCAATTAACATCTTAAATTGGCAGCACTCTCTCTCTGGATTAGCGTAATGGAAGGCAGACTGACATTTACACTGAATAATGCTCAGTAGGCAATTTTCCAAGGTGTATCTGCATGAAGCTGGTTGATCTGGATATTTTTTTCCTCTGTCCACTTAAATGGCAACTCTAACCCATGGCTCTGTGGCTTTGTGCTTTGTGTATGACTGCTAGCTGTTGGAGAGCATGCATGTGTCTGTAGCCCCATTGAAGTGCACACAGTTGAACAGTGTTTTCGCTGGAAAGCAGAAAATACAGAGCAGAACTGTTCGCTTGTGGTCCTTTTTGCCTAGACCATCAGGACCTCTACCTCTGCCATTTAACTGTGGTTTACTCTGTTCTGCAGCAGTCCAGAGAAAACCCAATGAGGGCAGCACACTAAGAACATCTGCATCCCAGAGACGCTTCTTGTCCTATATCCCACATGGAATCTTGTGTGTGGTATTGCAGTAAGAAGATAGAGTCTCAGCTGTATCCTTGTGTTAACATCCGGTCTTGCTGATGTACAGAGATTTCCACCCCAGAGTCTGTAAATGTTTAAATGTTAAGTCTGCGTGTCTACAGAGATGCTCTTAAAAGAGAACAGCAACCACCCACACAGTGGAGAGCTGATAGTGTCTAGCCTGGGAGATTCAGCCTGCTGAAGTAAAAACCAGTTTTCTCCCATCACTTTTACAGATGTGTGAAATGTTTCCCTTTTGAATTTCTATTTTATATGCATTTACTTCACACAAAAAGGAAAAAAGATGGAAAATTTCAAGATTGATATGAGGGTTGGTATAGTTGGTCTTTTGTTTGCACCAGCTTCAGAGCATTTTGTAATAGTAGATCCTGCCTGAAATTGGTGAGATTCTGAGTATGTGTTTGCAGAAAGGACAATATGTATCATATTACAAATTGCAATAGAAATACTACAGCGCAAAGCCTTTTTTCATATTAAAGTTCTCCCTGTTGCTCTTTGGGGAGGGTATGATTTTAATAAATTGCAATCTGAGAGGACTGTTTTGCAGCCAGACAGCTGTGTGGCTTGTCATCGCTGTGGTTTATAGATGTTGTCCCAGCATATCCAACCCATATAAGAGAGCACATCACTCCTACCTCAGGTGGTTCAGACAAGAGCAGTATTTAGACAATAACAGGTGCTGCTCAGCCTTCTAGCTGCCACTCCTTCCCCTTGCTTACACCATTTGTTGAAAAGTTTTCAGTAGTTAAACTGACTTGCTCTTGAAATGAAGACAAAACCCAGTGAACGCCTAATGACCTCATGAGATATATTCCAATGGAAATTATTCTTTGATTTTATGAATCTGTGTGGTTTCACTGCACTATTAAGTGCATGAACAGGCATACTGCATCATCTGTCCGAGGATTATCATGTCCATACTGCTGTTGCTCATGTACATTACCAAAGACCTGAGGTATCTCCCGTGAATACTAACAGTATTAATACTAAATTAATGGGGACTGTGTCCTTCTTCTGGATCTGTAGAGGACTTGTGGGAACGTGCCAAAGAACCCTTGTACTTCAGAGGTGCAGCCAGTGTCCATAATCTGACATATGTAAGCACGGAGCTCATCAAATGCAAAATGTGCTTGCTATTGATACATCTGATGTAGACTAGACATCAGAAACATACCATCTCTAATTATGAAGAACTCCTTATCAGACAAATTATCTACAAAGCAACATCTTATTAGAGCCTCTTGGACCATTGCCAGTCCCTATATTGGCTATACACCATTACAGTGTTAAATGTGGACATGCAGTTTGTGATAGTCACAAATAATATTACGCTAGAAACCAGGATAGATCTGTAGGCTCTAGGTGGTGGTTGCACTAAACATAGGTGCAAAGCTTTTATTGTAGGGATGGAGGACAGGGACACTCTGCTTGTATTTCACTTAGTGACATTTTACAGGTGAAATTAATATTTTGGTATTGCTTCCAGCCTTGTAAGTGTTTGTAGTGGGAGCAGAACAGCAAGAGATGATAGACATGCCATTGTACAAGAGCTTTTAGCAGAAGAGCCTGCTTTAACCGTAAGTGGAAAGATAATACTCTGCGGCTCATTTTCACATGCATTTTGATCTGTTTGGATGTTTATTTATTGCATTTCATGTTTTGGGAAAAAATGGGTAGAGGACACATAAATGTGAGGAGTCTGGGCATTACTACAGCATTCTGGTGGGATCCTGGGAATGATGTACCTGTTGCTCTGTGCCTGTCCTGTCTATGCTCACCTTTTTTGCCCTTGCCTCCATCTGTAAAGTATCTACTACAGCACTGACTTATGGAATATACACACTGAGAACAATAAAATTTCCCGGTTTTCATGGGTTTTACTTGGGTAAATCCTATCACATGGTCATGTGGAGTAGATACTTTAGATCACAGAAGATGGATGTACCACACCCTAGTCAACCACATATCTTTGTAAGGGCTATTTTTTTTTGTTTTAAAAAGTGTGCATGGTAGAAGTCCGTTTAGTTCCATGGGTAGGAATCTAAAAGTATGGCAACCTAACCCTGCCTTTAATCTCATCTGCCATAAATTAGGGCAAATCTCTGCTGGATCTCTACCACTTCACATGAATGAATCCTCTGGTACATTGACTCTCTTTTCCTGAGGGAAACTTCATACCTCTGGAATGTCACGTTGCAGGACAAAAGCTCTCCTTGTGTCTGAGATGTCTGTCTTCTTCATCTTTGCAACTGCCAGCCTGTTGGGACATCTGTGGCCCTTCCCATGATGCAGCAGTTTTCTAGAATGCATCATTTTGCTCTCAGTAACATAAACTGAATACAGGCATCTAAATTATATTAGTTTATAAATGGGATTGTTCTTGTATTCAACTGTTTGAAACCTTTAACACTGCTATGTTTACAGAGGATTTTGCTTTATTAGATTCCCTTTTTAATTTGGCTGAAATTATATTATTATGCCAAGGCCTGAACAATTCTTTCCTGAGCCTGTTAAACTTCTGCCTGAGTATGTCAGGGAAAAAATATTTGAAAACTTTAAAAAAACCTTTAGGTGTTTTTAAGAAACAATTTATAGTTTGCCATTTATTTAAATAGAATCAGACACTCTACCGTGGCAGTTTTAAAAAGCAGTTGGTTTATTTCCTATCTAGGTCCTTAATTATTTCTTAGTTTTCCACTGTAGGATTCCTTTTTCTTGTCATCCAGAGAGGGGGAGAAGAAAATCCATGACATATATTCACAAAACTAGATTTTCTTCTTTATAAATATGTTTATTCAAATTAGAATCTTGAGAAATCAGGACAGAGCGTGTAGAAGACTTCAGACTGGTGGAAGTGAGAAGAAAGTAGCATGGCTTTGGGTCTTCTTATTGGGAATCTGGGCAGCTGCAGAGGAAGGAGTAATAATACTTTTAGATGAATCAGATTTAATTCAGATTTAATGTGACTACTAATGTGCTAAAGTTCTGTTTATGAATAACAGTTGTTTAAATGGTTAATTGTTATAAGTTGGTTAGTGGCATATAACTGTGTGTAAAATCACCTGGACATGTGCTTGCATGCATAAATAATATACCTATTAAATCTGTATCGTGCTTCTACTTGCTTAGAATGTCAGTCACAATAGAGGTATTTTATAATGCTACAAAAACATACAATATGACTGGACTCTTCTACTCTATATGGCTAATACTACAGTTAATCAGTAATTCATCATCCTTGAGGTCCCCTAACAATTCATATCATCCTTACCCAAATGCTACATTCCTTGTGCGATGAGGTTAGACAGTGGTATCGGAGTAAAGGTGCAGTGGAAAGCCTGAGCATCAGTTTGCATTTTTCTGCCTTCCCCTAAAGACATCCAGCATTTAAAAGAGAATAAGAAGAGCTGAAGTGGAAGATGAACTCTAAAAAGTGGTGGGTTTTTACAGTCTTTACCTTTACAATTTTTCAATAGTGATAGGAATCCTCACACAACTGTACGAGTGGAATAATGCTGCATATGCGCAGAGTAAGACACCCTGCTCCCAAGGGTTTAACACAGTGAGAGCAATAGCCCCATGCTCCAGTGTTTGAGTTGGGACTGGTGAACTCTACATGCACACTGATATTAAACAGCAGGGGACAGATTTCTGAAAAATAGCAGTGTTTCTCAAAATGCTGCTGAAATGCCTCGTAGCCGATGAGTGAGACACCGTTTGGCTTTTCTTACCCAAACTGGAGAATGTGTGAGAGAAAGACATGCACCAATTGCAGCGGGCAACTGAAACAACATTGGATTTCTTCTTCCTCTTATCAATAATTGTCCCTTTGCTCTCAGTGGGACTGCATCAAATTTTTGTCAAGAACAATATTCTGCAGTTACTGAGATAGGACAATGTTTAAAATGGGGCAGGAGCTACTTTGGACCCCAAATTAATGGTTTCCTTTGAAATGGAGCACCTTTCTTTCCAATAAAATTCCCATTGATGAAAGGAGATTTTAGCTCAGGCAGGCAATGTACACTGAGCTGAAACAAGTCCAGTCACAGTCTCTACAGCACAATGTGTTTCAGTCTATGTCACTAAGCGAGGCAAAAAAGATGACCTCTATTGTGCACTGTGGTCTTTACATTTTTCTATAGTAGTTACCAGCAGATACTCCAGTTAAAGTCACTCAGTACTTCCTTCTGCCATTTCTTGCTTTCATATAATTTTAACTTTACAAGGCATGTATTTTCATCCAGTTTTGTCTTTTCTGCAGATCAATTTTTTAGTTTTTTTTTCCAAAGGACTGTGACCTCAACGTTACCAAGTGGCTGAGAACCAACAAAGTTTTATTCATTAATGCTCACACTTGGGTAAAATCAGAACAAAACAGGCTCATTTATAAAAGCAAAAGAGGAAATAATTTATCTAATTCTGATGGTTATCCTGATACTTCAACCTGTCAATTGATAATTTTAGGATGATAATTCAATCATCAAGTGTGGCAAAATTAAGCTAGGCCTTCTTAATGAATTGCTGGGAGAGTTCATACAGACCGCTTGTAAGGAATTAGGCAATAGGTATTGTGCATCACTCAGAGAATTTTTTCCCCTACCACAGCAGGATGTATTCGGAGTCAACTGCTACAGGAGAGAATCACAGCATAAATTAGATCTATTACATATCAAATTAATTGTCAATACTAGCAATATGTGTAAATTTAATAATAGTCCTGCTGGAAGTATGAATTTTTCACTGATTTCACAGTATTTTAATTCCAAAGAAATGCTCTGCACAACCAATTAGTTCAGTAAGTTCATTCACGGTGGATATTTTTGGTGACACTGTAACATGGCTTGTAACTATTGTTCAGTCAAGGTCTAGGATATTTGGAGACGGCACTTCAAAGAAAAACCTTTCAGTGCTACAGATGAGCCTTATTTCTTGGCTGAGTCATTGGTCAATTCACTCTTGTTATGTCATTTGCTAAATTTACTTTCATTCCTTTTATGTCTTTCTCTGGAGAGATGGAAAATTAATATCAGAGACTCCTTTAAAATTTCCTCTTCTCTTGATCAGGTGGCCTCAGTACTGTCAAAGGTGTCAGAACCCTTGTTCACCAAGATGCTTTCCTAAGGCGGTTTTGTCCTTGCAGCCAGAACCTAACTCAAATGGAAATAGCAGGTCACAAGTCAATATAAGTAGGCATTGGGTAAGAGAGTGTTAAGAAGCACTTAGAATTATTTTGTCGTATATTGACTTATAATTTATGTCTCAGTTCTAATGAATTGAAAAGCTTTCTGAGGCCTGTTTTTCTCAGACTCTGGAGATACAGCGATCATAGTAGTCAGTGCAGACACTGTAAAAATATATGCAATTAAATAACACCATTTATAGCTTGGTGCCGTATTTCTTTCTCTTGATATGAGAGCCTTCTTGCTGAGGTAATGATGCTGGTATTGATTCCTTCAAAAGTGAAAGGGAGAGCCTGCCTCTGCCCTTGTGAATTCTTCCAGGAACGAATGGGGGGACACCCAGAGTCCCACAGGCTGACCACTGTGAATGAAAGCAAAGTCTGAATTTTGTACAAGAAAAACCTTCTCCATGCTTTAAAGGGTGCCCAGAAACAGCATTTTAGACAGACACACAGGACTTTTCATGAGAATATTCAATCCTATTTTCTGTGGGTTAAATGTTATTTCTGCAGAGAAGTTCAAACACATTGGGATGTGGTGTGTAGAAAGACTTCACATGTAGTGCAAGGGGACAAGACAGTAGGATATGAAATCTTACGTTGCAGCCATCTTCTAGATTTCAATTAGCTGACTACTCGTTATACCCAAGGGCTGCATGTAAGATCAGGTGGGTCCCCCTTGACTTTGCAGCTCTAGGGATGGCTTTCAAACAGGTTTAAGCTTTGACAAGCTTATAAATAAAAGACTTTGTGGGAACGTGACCACATGGATAAAGAGATGTCGATAAAGAATTTCTGAAGATCACACAGAAGTACAGATGTAAGATAAGGGCTAAAAGGTCCATTTTCAATGTCTCCATCTTTAATCTGATTTTTCTAGAATTCATTATTATTGCTCAGCTCTGCAAGCTGTATGTATTCTGCTCCTTGAGCCACTATGTCACTACAGCAAGCGGTCCGATCTTAATGATGATGATTGTGGCTTCCTGGAAACGATGATTCACATGCTGCAAGGAAGGACCATTGTCTTTGGAAACTTGCCTCAAGTTGTACTTGGGCCAGTACATTAGCTGTTTCTTTTTTAGAATTTTGTTCTTTCAAAACTCATAAAGGCCCCCTGCTCGTCAAAGACCATGAAAAATAATGGTGATGACGCAGGCTTTGTCTTTTGATTTGTAGTTACCAGAGAACAAAAATCCATATATGAGTGATGATTTGCAAATTGAGGCCAAAATCCTGCTGATACTTTATGCCAATCTTTCCTATCAATATCTTCAGGAGGAGAAATAGCCTTCTGAGGTTCCTCTTTATATTTTCCAGACATAGACCTACAAGACTTCCCACTTCTTATAGAATGGTGGGCACACACAGAGAAAATTTGTGTTCGCTGGATGAGTAAAAGACACTTGGTAACTAAATTGGCCATTCCTGAAATCTATTTCAATACAGATTCCAAAAGTTATGAGCGAAATTTAAAGACAAAATGCTCCAGATTCAAGGGTTTAATTACTTATTTTTAGGGTTCAGTTGAAGTCCTACTAACACCTCACAGAGAATCACATGAGGTGTCTTAGCAGTCACAGCTGGTTTGTGTGCTAGACCTTCAGCACAGTATTTTGGTGAAGGAGAGAGGCTCTGCAAAACAAATCCTGGGAGAACCTGTAGTGAATGCCTAGTGATTCATTAAAAAAAGTAGCTGCTACACAGCCATTAAATGTAAATATCCACACCAGAGTAGCAGGTGCATATTGAGAAATGGACTCCCAGAAGACCTCCAACTTATTCCACAGTCCCCAAAATGGCTCTTTCATTGATACTATCTACAGTGTTCTTTTAGTCTTTGTAGTCTTTGTGTATGTCCCACAAACTGTGTGCTTTCGACATTCAGAAAATGTGAATGTATGGAAAAAACAAGTTCTGCTTTTGGTCAGGGTTTCCCTTCTGTTTTTTTTTTCCTCTGCCTGACTGTACTGTTTTGGAGTTAATTCCTCATGCTCCTCCCTAATACACCCACGGGGAAGGTATTGGCGCAGCCCTGTGACTCTGATTTTCACAGACAGACAGCATCTGCTGTCACAGGTAGGAAAGAGGAGGAAAATGGAGGCAGCACAGCTGTTGACATAACTGAAGGCTCTGACATGAGTCCTTTTAATTAGGTGGAGAAAGAAGAGAGCTAGGAGATATTTTTAGAAAGCAGGATGCCGGGGAAAATTACCTCATGCTTGAGGTCTCTGGGCTTTATCATTTTAAGCTCTACAGTGAAAAAACATATTGAAATTACATCTCTCTAATTCTTTCCACTTCCTTATTTATCCCTTGACTTTTTTCCACCCTGTCTTAAGAAACTTTAATCAGAAGTTCATTCCACAATCTTTTTACTGCTTACCTGTCTCCTGCAGATCAGTTACATGTAATTTCAGACCTTCAAAGAAAAATTAATAGAAGTCAGAGCCAAGAAAAAGGATTAAGGGAGGAGGGTTTAAATGCACCCAAATTCTGTCTCTTCCTGCTGCCATCAAAGCCCAAGGTAACTCTTCTGAATTTCAGTATTGCTCTGTTATCATTCATGCCAATGCCTGAGAGCAGATGAGGCCTTCCAGATGAGTAGATGTGGGCCAAAGTTCAGCTCTCTTGAGTATGCCCAACTGCGTCTGACCCACAGCTCATTTCAATCAATGCAAAGTCACTTTTTAACCTCACATGGGCTTGGATCAGCAAACAAGATGCACCAGTCCAGTTTTACAGTTCAAGGGTTTCTGCCTTTAACTCTGTCCTGCTCTCATTTCACCTATAGCAAAGCCCAAGAATGTTCAGGACCCACCTGCATACCCTGTCTGGAAGAAGATCTCAGGTCTCCTCTAAAGAGGAGAGTTTCACTGATGATACTTTTTTTGTTGATGATCCTGCTGGATTTTTCCCCAGCTTTACATCTTCGGTATTGTTTGGTTGACGTGAGTGTTTGATTGATGTGGGTATGTTAGACAATGCCTGCATGCTCACAGCCCCTGTACCTGCCAGCCTGCAGGGCCAATACTGAGCATAATGTTTACCATTTAGGTCTTGGTTTTTTATTGAGTGGTCCACCATTTAACAGCCAGTGTTCTGCAGCAGGTATGAGAGTTCAGGAAAGGGTACATCCTCAGCTGAGACTGTCCGCAGTCTTGCAGATTACACTAATTTGGGAAAAGGTTATGTAAATTTTGAAGATCTCTCTTTTGGTAATCATGAATCTTACAAACATGATTTTGTACTCTGGTTTCATAGAATCACAGAATCATAGAATGGTCTGGGTTGGAAGGGACCCCAAGGATCATAGAGTTTGAACCCTCCTGCCACAGGCAGAGCCACAAACCTCCAGCCCTGGATCTACACAAGGTTTCCCAGGTCCCCATCCAACCTGGCCTTGAACACCTCCAGGGACAGGGCATCCACCACCTCTCTGGGCAGCCTGTTCCAGCACCTCACCCCCTAAGATCTAATTTAAACTTTCCCTCCTTTAGCTTTAATCCATTCCCCCTTGTGCTGCCATTGTCTACCCTTTTAAAAAGTTGATTCCCCCCATCTCTATATGCTCCCTTCAGGGACTGGAAGGCTGCAATGAGGTCGCCCGGCAGCCTTCTCTTCTCTAGGCTGAACAAGCCCAGCTCCTTCAGCCTCTCTTTGTAGGGGAGGTTTCTCCAGCCCTCTAATCATCTTCGTGGCCCTCCTCTGGACCCTCTCCAACAGTTCCACGTATTTCTTGTATTGGGAGCCCCAGATCTGGACACAGGACTCCAGATGGGGCCTCACGAGGGCAGAGCAGAGAGGGACAATCCCCTCCCTGTCCCTGCTGGCCACCCCTCTTCTAATGGAGCCCTGGATACCACTGGCCTTCCGATCTGCAAGAGCACACTGCTGGCTCATGTTAAGTTTCTCATCCACCAGAATCCTCGAGTCCTTCTCAGCAGGGCTACTCTCAAGAAGCTGTTCTCCCAGTCTGTATCTATGTCTGGGAGTCTTCCAGCCCAAGTGCAAGGCGTTACACTTTGTAGTGTTGAACCTCATTAGGTTCACCTGGGCCCATCTCTCCAGCCTGTCAAGGTCCCTCTGGATGGCTTCCTTTCCTTCTGCTGTGTCAACCACACCACTCAGCTTGGTGTCACCCAGAAACTTGCTGAGGGTGCACTCAGTTCCATCACTGATGTCATTGATAAAGATGTTAAAGAGCACCGGTCCCAGGACAGAATCACAGAATCACAAGGTTGGAAAAGACCTTTGTAAATCATGGAGTCCAACCATTCTCATCCTAAACTAAACCATATCCCTAAGTACCTCATCTACCCGTTTTTGAACACATCCAGGAAAGGTGATGTAACCACGTCCCTGGGAAAGACAGACCCCTGGGGGACCCTGCTTGTCACCGGCCTCCACCTGGACATAGAGTCATTGACCACCACCCTTTGGCTACGGTCTGTTAACCAGTTTCTTATCCACTGGATGGCCACCCATCAAATCCACATCTCTCCAATTTAGAGATAAGGATGTGACGGGGGACTGTGTCAAAGGCCTTGCACAAGTCCAGGTAGATGACATCAGTTGCTTTCCCTTTATCTACCGATGCTGTCACTCAATCGTAGAAGGTCACCAGATTGGTGAGGCACGACCTTCCCTTGGTGAAGCCGTGCTGGCTGTCCCGGATCACATGCTCTTCCCTCATGTGCTCCAACATGTCATCCAGGAGGATCTGTTCCATGATCTTCCCAGGCACAGAGGTGAGGCTCAGCGGCCTGTAATTCCCTGGGTCTTCCTTGCTCCCTTTCTTATAAATGGGAGTGATGCGACCTTTTTTCCAGTCCCCAGGGACCTCTCCTGACAGCCACAACTTTTCAAATATGATGAAGAGTTACTCGTCAACTACATCAGCCAGCTCCTTCAGGCCCCTGGGATGCATGTCATCCGGCCCCATAGACTTGTAGACATTCAGTCTCATAAGCTGGTCTCGAGTTTGTTCTGCTCTTACAGTGAGGGGGATTTACTCCCCCAGCTCCCACCTAGAGGTCCAAGGATGCAAGGTTCTGGGACTTGAGAATTATGAGAATCTTGGCTGCCAGAGAAGACCGAGGGAAAGAACTCATTCAGTACCTCAGCCTTCTCCTCATCAGTTGCAGCCAATTCTCATTTCTCATTTACCAAGGGGGGTACACTCTCTTTGGCCTGTCTCTTCTGGCTAATGTACCTGTAAAATCCCTTCTTGTTCTTTTTAACATCCCTCACCAAGTTCAGTTCCATCTGCGCCTTGGCTTTCCTGATCCTGTCTCTGCAATTCCAAACAGCATTCCTGTATTCTTTCCAGGCTACACAACCCTTGTTTCCAGAGCTTGTACTTACCTTTCTTTTCCCTCAGTTTGACCAGCAGGTCCTTGCCTAGCCATACTGGTCTCCTGCCCCTCCTGCCCACTTTCTTATTCAGAGGGACAGAGAGCTCTTGAGCTCTCAGAAAGGCATCCTTGAAGAATAGCCAACTTTTAATCTGCATTTCCTAGGGAAATGCAGATTAAAAGGTTATGCGTAGGTTGCTACCTCAGTCATTAATTCTTGCTGCTTTCCCTTTGTTTCTTAAGTAACATTTAAGGCAGCTGATGAATTTCAACTAAATTTGGCAGCAGGGTTGTATCTCCAAGATTTTTAGTTTCTCTAAGTTTAATGAAAATGGGCAGCTGTATAGAGGAGACAGGGTTCCTAGGAATGGAAGCACTGCAGTATACCTCAGCCCTTATCAAATTTTGTAGAAATCAAGTGGGAGACATTTTGAACACTTCAGAAAGCTCTCGTTTGGCACACGACATAATATAGTCATAGTGATGAAACCTATACAGAATGAACTCTGTAATTTCTGTACTTCAATAAAATATTTTTTTTCCACTTAAGAAACCGTAGACTTGGGACTTGGAGATCCCATTGGACTGTATACACCAACAGGCTGGATTTTTCTCTTGGATTGTGTGTCTGATAGGTGCTTGGCCTGATGCAGAATGCAGCAGTTCTCATAACACTGGCATTACAAAGGATGTAGAGCTGTGATACAGCTAGAAGTGCTTTCTTATATAGTCTAAATTACCTGGAGAACTGATGTGAATTAACATAACTCCTTCTGCACCCTGCAACCTACAGTTCAAGCCCAGCATTTTTAAACCAACAAAATGAAAACCATTATTTATCATTACAGCCCAAAGGTATCTACTTGGCACTTGAACAGCTTCTTGAGAAAAGCTGGTGATAGATTTTTATTGCAGTTAAGTATTTAGTTTTACCCAGGCACACATTTTGAAAGGATTATTAGTTGCATTAGTGTTCTGTGGATGAATGGAGATTGTTTACCCTAATGTCTAACTGGCCATGTACTGTCCTTCATTGATTGCTATGACTACAGCGCAAAACAGTTTTGCAGCAAAATCATTGACAATGTACTGATGGTCAGAGAGCCAAATTCTGCCTTTGGTGTGCAAATGCAAAGCCTGTTACAGCTGGAAGGCTGTCAGTTTTGGCCCTCCAGTGCACAATGTCCCTCAACTTTGACTGTGAGATCAGAAAGTCTCTGAATGTTGACTGGTACATGTAATTATTATGTTGACTTAAGTAATTACATGCTTGAGTATTTGTTGAATCAAGGTCTGTAAGCTTGCTTATTTTAGCTTGTCACCGTTCACTGAACTCAAAGAACTACTTTAATTTAAGGTTGAAATACAGAATCATAGAATCATTAAGGTTGTAAAAGACCTCCAAGATCATCTAGTCCAACTGACCCCTACCACCTATATTACTCACTAATCCATGTCCTTAAGTACCTCATCCAACATTTTCTTAAACACCCCGAGGGATGATGACTCCACCGCCTCCCTGGGCAACAGGTTCCAACGCCCAACCACTCTTTCTGAGAAGAAATCTCTCCTCATTTGTAGCCTGAACCTCCTCTGGCACAACTTGCAGTCATTCCCTCTTGTCATAACTACTTATCTGTGAGGAGAGGCTGACACCCAGCTCACCACAACCTCCTTTCAGGTAGCTGTAGAGAGCAATTATGTCTCCCCTGAGCCTCCTTTTCTCCCAGTTCCCTCAGCCGCTCCTCCAGAGCGTGTGTTCCAGACCCCCCACCAGCTTTGTTGCTATTCTCTGGACATACTCCAGGGTCTCACAGAATCACAGAATCACAGAATTGTAGGGGTTGGAAGGGACCTCGAGAGATCATCGGGTCAAACCCCCCTGCCAAAGCAGCTCCCTAGCTCATATTGCACAGATAGGCATCCAGACGAGTCTTGAATATCTCCAGAGAAGGAGACAGCCTGTGCCAGGGCTCTGTCACCCTCACTGTGTAAAAGTTCTTCCGCATGTTGGTGTGGAACTTCCTGTGCTCCAGTTTACAGCCATTGCCCCTTGTCCTATCTCCACAGATCACTGAAAAGGGGTTGGCCAATTCCCCCTGCATTCCATACTTAAGATATTTATAAACATTAATTAGGTCCCCCCTCAGTCTTCTTTTCTCCAGGCTGAACAGCCCCAGCTCACTCAGCCTTTCCTCATACGGGAGCTGTTCCAGGCCCTTAATCATCTTCGTAGCCCTTCTCTGGACTCTCTCCAGGAGATCCCTGTCCTTTTTATACCAGGGAGCCCAGAACTGGACACAATACTCCAGGTGGGGCCTGACCAGGGCAGAGTAGAGGGGGAGGATCACCTCCTTCGACCTGCTGGCCACACTCTTCTTGATGCATCCCAGGATCCCATTGGCCCTCTTAGCCACCAGGGCACACTGCTGGCTCATAGCCAACCTGTCATCAACCAGGACCCCCAGGTCCTTCTCCACAGAGCTCTTCTCCAGCAGGTCATCCCCCAGCCTGTACTGATACAGACAGTTATTCCTCCCCAGGTGCAAGACTTTACACTTGCTTTTATTAAACCTCATCTGGTTTCTCCCTGCCCAGCTTTCCAGCCTGTCCAGGTCTCGCTGGATGGCAGCGCAGTGTTCCTGCGTGTCAGCCACCCCTCCCAGCTTTGTATCATCAGCGTACTTGCTGAGGGTGGATGCTATTCCCTCATCAAGGTCGTCAATGAAGATATTAAACAGGACTGGACCCAACACCGAGCCCTGGGGAACACCGCTAGTCACAGGCCTCCATTCAGATTTTGTTCTACTGATCACGACCCTCTGATCCCGGTCTGACAGCCAGTTCTCAACCCACCTCACTGTCCACTCATCAATCCCATGATCTCTCAGCTTTTCTATCAGGATGTCATGGGAGACAGTATCAAAAGCCTTGCTGAAGTCAAGGTAGATGACATCCACTGCTCTCCCTCCATCCACCCAGACGGTGATGAGATCATAGAAGGCTATGAGATTGGTCGAGCACGATCTCCCCTTGGTGAATCCATGCTGACTACTCCTCATGACCTTCTTCTCTTCCAGTTGCTTGGTAATGGCATCCAGAACAAGCTGTTCCATAACCTTTCCAGGGACACAAGTGAGGCTGACTGGCCTATAATTGTTAGGGTCCTCCTTCTTGCCCTTTTTGAAGACTGGAGTGATATTGCCTGTCCTCCAATCCTCAGGTACTTCTCCTGTTCTCCAAGAGCTGTCGAAGATGATAGCAAGCGGTTCCGCAATCACTTCCGCCAGCTCCCTCAGCACACGTGGATGTATCCCATCCGGGCCCATGGATTTGCTTGCATTAATCCCTTTGAGCCGCTCCTGGATCACCCCTACCTGAACTAGAGGGAGGCTCTTCATTCCCCAAACACTCCTACTTTCATCCAGGATCTGCGGGTCCCGAGGGGCCTCTGGAGTGAAGACTGAGGCAAAGAAGGCATTCAGTATTTCCACCTTCTCGATGTCTTTCTTGTAGTGAGAGGCCCAAAACTGAACACAGTATTTGAGGTGCGGCCTCAGCAGAGATGAGCACAGGGGGATGATCACCTCCCTGGTCCTGCTGGCTATGCTATTCCTCATAAAAGACAAGATGCTGTTGACCTTCTTGGCCACCTGGGCACACAGGTGGCTCATGTTCAAATGAGTGTCAACCAACACTTTCAGATCCTTTTCCTCCATACAGCTTTCCAGCCACCCTGCCGCAAGCCTGTAGCATTGCCTGGGGTTGTTATGATCAAAGTGCAGGACCTGGCACTTTGCCGTGTTGAACTTCATCCCATTGGCCTCTGACCATCAATTCAACCTGTCCAGGTCTCTCTGAATGGCCTTCCTACCCTCCAACAGATCAACACTTCCCCCCAACTTGGTGTCATCTGCAAACCTACTGAGGGTGCACTCAATTCCCTCATCCAAATCATTAATAAAGATATTAAAGAGGATGGGCCTCAGTACTGACCCCTGGGAAACACCACTTGTGATCAGCTTCCAGTTGGATTTAACTCAGTTCACCACCACTCTCTGGGCTCAGCCAGACAGCCAGTTTTCAGCTCAGAAAAGAGTGTATCTGTCTAAGCCATGGGCCACCAGCTTCTCCAGGAGAATACTGTGGGAGACTGTGTCAAAGGCTTTCCTGAAGTCAAGGTAGACCACATCAACAGCCTTTCCCTCATCCACCAGGTGGGTCACTTGGTCATAGAAGGACATAAGAGTGGTCAGCCAGGACTTGCCCTTCATGAACCCACTCTGGCTGGGCCTGATCCCCTGGTTGTCATGTACATGCTTTGTGATTGCTCTCAGGATGACTTGCTCCATAATCTTCCCTGGCACTGAGGTCAGGCTAACAGGCCTGTAGTTCTCTGGATCTTCCTTACAAATTATCTAGCTGGTCAGATTCTGTGTCTAGTACTAGGTGTAAAGACAGAAACAAGGTTGCTCGGAAAAAAAGGAAAACTACTTTCTGGGCACATTGACAAAGGGAAAAGAAAAAATAGATTATGTCATCTAAAGAACATAGGAACATAGCTGTCCCTGCAAGATGATTTCCAGGAGCTTTCTTACTTGCTTTGTATAGGTGTAGTTTCTATAGGAACTTGAGTTTTTACAATGCAAATCCAATACAGTGAGTTTTTACAATGCAAATCCAATACAGATTTATCTATTCAAATACTGTATGCAAAGGAAAAGTATATTACTGCATTGCTACAGAACGAGTGAAAACAACCAATCTTTTCAGAGTAGGACAGCTACTTTCAATTAAAAAAGTACTGCACTGTACACCTCATGCAGTGTTTCCCGTATGTCAGCTAGCTGGCTGTGACCCAAAAGCCTCCTTCCTTCCATACTGAGAGATCTTCCTTGCTCTGCATATATGTTTTTCACATGTTGGTTGATGTATCTTGGAGGACTTCAATAAGAATTTGTGTAACACTATGTAACTTATGAATCAAGGTAGAGGAACAATTCACTTTCAAGTACTGCTTGCAAGTCACTTTACCCAGATCAAAAGGTTGTGTGAGCAGTGTTACTAGGAGTGTTTATGGCTCAATCTCAGCAGTGGTGGCTTTTCCAGCAAGGAAACCCTTGTGTGGTGTAATTGTCATTCCTGCAGTCAGATATCTCAGACTACGTCCATTTTGGCTGGACACAGTTCTGTTTTTTCTTCCCCACCAAAGATGAGGGTGTCCCTTTATAGAGATAAAACACCAGGTAGCACACTTAAATCTTGTTAGGGAATAAACTGTCTGTCCTTGCCCATGCAAGGGAGCAGCAGAGCAGTTGTCTTCTTTCTTCACTCTTTCTGCCTGTTTTACATGTCCTGGTATGGGATGAGGGGGTGTGTGTGTTCATACCTTCAGAACAACGAACACAACAGGGACCAGAATTTCAGCATCAGATGTTCTCCAAGAGGGTAACTGTCGGTGAATGTTTTACTGTACAAAGATTGGAAATCAATATAGAACTATGTAACACATCCTGTTCCTAAAACCTTTTAATCTTCTTTTTTACATAGGGTAAAGGTGCTGAAACTGAAGCCCCTAATGTCTGCAAATATCAGTGTTCAGAATTTTCTGTGGTCTTTATTAGCTTCATTAGCTGAGTGGGTTACCAAGAAAACAGAGCATTAACTGTATTTTGAGGGCTACTTAAAGCTTCTAGATTAAACTCTTTTTTATTGAGGCAAGAATCGAAGTTGATATCATCTGCAAGTTACTGAATATTAATACCAGAGTCTGAGAAGTTACTGAAATGGCCGTCTCTGCTACCTCTGTGAACCAAAGGCTGTTCAGACAATGCATTTAGCTGCACAACACTGGTTATAAGATGCTTACAATGAAAACAGATTCTGGTCAAGAAAAGGGCAAAGCTTTCATGCCTTGCAGCATCCAGATTCTGTCAGATCCAGGGTGTGTATTAATTTACTGTTGGGAACCTTCTTTTGTTTCCTTCATCCAGAGAAGAAGAGTTGCTGGGAAAAGAAGCATTCCAGAGACAAAAGAATCTGTTCAATCTGGATCTGCCCTTGTCCCCAAAGGCTTCATAGCTTTGATGGTGAAGTGAACCCTCTGTTAGCCTAAGGGAAAAAAGCAAGGAGAGAAGTTACAGTAGTGCCTCATTTTCCATGCACAGGAGAATTTGAGTGACTGGGATCAGGCAGAATTATTTCAGACCAGTCCATGACTGCATCACTGGGGCTCTGAGACAGACTTAATCCAGTAAGCTAGATATTTCAGTCTTTGAAATAAAGTGCTTTTCTGTGCTTGGCAAACAGTAACCAGATATAATAAGCATGTTTACAATTTAATTCACTGCCTGCCCTTTGGAACCAGGTGTCTTAAATGCACTCATCCTACAGCCAGAAAGGGAGACCTGTGATTATCCCATTCAATCCCTGCAGTGACGCACCCTCCTTGCTTCATTCAGCAAATCCAGCACTACAGGAATTACTGCTCTGTCCTTATTCAGCCAGTAACTGATGCATGTGGAACAAACTTGCTGGGAAGACATCCAGGCTTGGCTTTGACTCCAAGTGACAATGAATTTGCTACTCACTCCCCATCCTCCCCTATCCCTCACCCCTCCCCCCCCGAAATTCATAGCTAATTGCTGTCACCAGTAAGAAGAACTTCTGCATCTGCCTGCTTGGCTTCTGTTCTATCTCTGTTGATGCTTGGTGAGACTGAATCCTTCCCCACCCGCTCCTGTCCAGGGATATTCATGCATCTCTCAATTCACTTCTTAACCCACACTTTCCACCAGATAAAAAATTCTGCTGTTGCTTGGAAGAGAGGCTTGGCTATGGTGAAGGGAGGTATTTCTTAGGGAGAGATGGGAGTTCCCCTTGGAAACAGGTCTTTTTCATCCATGCAAATCTGCAAAAGGCAGCAAATTGGGTGTCAGTGTAAGGGATCAAGAAGATGAGCTCCTGGGCTATGTTCTTTTCATTTTGTACATCAGTTGTCTTAAAGCCTTTGGTCTTTGAGATAACCAATGCACTGATGTCTCCTTATCTCTCAGAGGGTCCTAGAACTTAATTAATTAGCATTTATGAACTGTGAACACTTCCCCTGATAGCAGCTATTAAGTATCAGAGAGAAATATGAATAAACTTGGCATGCTCAAATTAACTCAGTTTTGGCATAGGTGAAAAGAGAATGAGTAATGCTACATCACAGGGAATATCTTGGGTTATTTCAAATGCTGTAATCCTTCTTTTATGGATTTCTGGGCTATTTTTATAATACTAATTCTGATTAAAAACATTAAGTCTGACTGTCAGCTCTAATCCATGCTTCATCCTTGCATATCTAGCAATGTTAAATACTCTGATTAGTCTAAAGGCATTTAAAAACATTCCTATGCAGTAGAAATACCCACGCTGCACACATTGCTCTGTTTCTGAGGTAGGAAGAGGTTATGGTGATGTACAAGCAAGAATCTTTATTTTATTTAGTGTATTGGCTTTGATTATGTCCCAGAAAGCATATTATTTATTTTCTAGGGGGTTTAAAAATTTTATCTGTCTGTTGTTCCAATGTAATGATTTCAACACATTATGTAGCAGCATGTAACTCCTGATAGCAATGGAGAAAAAGGCACAACTCTGGAGTTATCTCATGTTCTTAGACAGTTTTGCCCCACTTTGCTTTGTATTTTGGGCTGTTTGTACTGCAATTAGAAACAGACTTTGCAGTACTGAATTCTACATTTTTAGACTTAAAAAAGCTTGGCTAACCTCCCCAAGGCTGCACAGCTGCTCTGAGGGGGTTTTCAGTCACAGAGTGTGAACATTTTAGCACTGCCTTGAAATTAAAATGAGAAAAACTTAAAAAAAAAAATATTTTTTAAAAATATGTAACTTCATGTAGTTATTCAGTACCCTGTGTGTAAAAGACAGGGTTTTTTTCTGTTTTCTAGTGAAAACTAATTTGACCATGTAAAAAGAAATTAAGCTAGAATACGTTGTTCTGTTTTATATAATCTTTACATTATTTAGAAGCTGAATTTAGGGAGAGGAGTTGTTATTTGTACTGACCAATAAAGACACTGGTGATTCTATGTGCAAGTAAACACAGCAGGAAAATTATGTGAGGCACATAAATGTGAGAAAGGTCTAAGAAAGAAAGTATGTGAGGAATAATGTACTTGGTCCTGCAGATTTTGGCAGCCATATGTAGTGTGATTTTCTGGTATGGACAGATGGAAAAACAGTAATGTAAAAATGCTGTGCTAGAAATCATTCCGTTCAAATCGCCACCTCCAAGTTGTCTTATAACTTTGAATTCATTATTTCCATCTGATATATTACTATAACAGGTGTCATCTTAAAGACTTCCTTATCAGAGGAAAATGGAATTCATTTGCTATAGGGATGTGTGTAGGACAATCCAGAGGGTATAGTGCACATCAATTTTGTAGTTAAAGAGTGGTTTGAAAGCAATGCTTTTCACTAAAGATTTAAGAAACCTACACAGTAAGAAAGGTTTTTGCATGCTAAACAGAGGAGAAGGGCATAAATTTCTTCCTGTAATGACAGTACTGTGCCTGGGGACAGGATGCCCCCAGTGTTGTCTTGATTGGACTATCCGCATATAATCACTTCATAAAGACTCCTCTGTTTTCAGAGTGGGGGACTTGCAGAGAAGTTAGTCTTATGCTTCAACTCAGTGTACATGGGTTCCTTGGCCATATAGTCAAAGAAGATGGGAGATGAATAGAAGTAACCATGATCACTTCAGTGCAATGGAAGAGCAGGCTCAGAGAGAAAGGGCAGAGGGATTATGAGCACACAGATGGTGTTTTTTCTGAGGTCACAAACGTGGCTGTTTTGAAAGCACATGTGGTGGTTGGGATGTAAGAATCCATAGGAAAGCAAGACTTAAAAGATGCCTAAGTAATTTTTTCAAGGGCAGTTTGAGTTCAGTTTTCTCTGTTTTGAAGTGCACTTATAGCCAGATTTTTAAAAGAACCTGGAGGATTCTTCAGAATATGCAGTCCTGGCAATTTGTGCAAACCAAGCTGCAAATAACCCAGGCTGTCCCTCTCCTGCCAACAAAGTCAGGGCAGCCACTGTCTACTTTGAAGAGCTGTGCCCATCTGTCCTAGAACTATAATAAATGCTATGGCAAATGCACTTTCTCACATGCAGCAGTGAGTGTGTAAGTGTTGTTTGCCACTATTTGATTATTTTTCCTCAGGTTGGCCCTTTTGTGATTAAACAGAACCACAGAGTGACTGTGGCCTGCTGACCTTTTTTAATGACACAATGGATGAATCTTGTCTTTCCATCACAGAACCATGAAGCAGACAAGGCTATGTCAATAAGCTGGGTTTATTTTTAGCTTCCTGTGTGCTGCCTCCTATTTCTTTGCCTCTATCTCTCTAGGCAGTTGGGAGATGCCGTCTTCCTCTCTCACAGCCCCTGGTGATTACATATTATCTGTTCTGGACTTCATGTCCATTTTCCGAGAACAAAGATAAGATATAATTACCAACAGTGGATACCTTGAAGCCTCAGGCTCCTCAGATAAATACTCATGTCAAAACAGGTGTCTGTTAATTTCCATTTCATACGCTTCTTTCTTCTCTGAAATGACTAAATGTAGTTGCCGTGATCCTAAAATTCATCACATCAAGTAGCATTATGGCGTGCATGTCACATAAAAACAATCATACCAGATCAGACCAGTATCCACTAAGACAAGTGTCCCATCTCTGAACTCCTCTACATAAAATTACAGGAACAGGGCAAGGACATAATGCTGCTTCACTGAGCGTTGAGTGAACTTTTGGAAATTAGTGGCTTTGGGACTTCAGAGACAGAGAAATAAGCAGTGGGTTGTTTGTGCTTAGAAGCTCATCAAGGACCTTATTCTTTGAATTTGTTCAGTTGCTTCTGAAGCCTGCTTTTTTTTTTTTTTAGTATTTGCGATGCTTTATGGCTGGGATTTCCAAAACTGAGCTACACTTTGCATGAATAAGCACCAGTCTTTTGTTTTGAAACTCTGTTTTTTGCTCTTCAGTTGCTGGATGAGAAAATATGGTGAAAAAATTTATCAATGCTCATTTTCTCAGCGACGCTTATGCTTTGATAGATCCATATCATATAATTCCTAACGTGCTTTACTTGCTTTAGCTTCAAGTGTTGACATTTGCTAGAGTGCATGCATCTTTCTAAAGATGGCTCACAGCAATGACTTGGATAGGTTAGAGAGCTGGGTGGAGAGGAATCTAATGAAATTCCACAAGGGCAAGTGTAGAGTCCTGCACCTAGGGAGGAACAACCCCAGTCACAAGTACAGGTTAGGGGTTGATCTGTTGGGAAGCAGCTCTGAAGAGAAGGACCTGCGAGTGCTGGTGGACAAGAAGCTCCCCATGAACAGTGTGCCTCTGTGGCCAAGAAGGCCAGTGGTGGCCTGGGGTGGGTTAAGACCATGACCAGCAGGTCGAGGGAAGTTCTCCCCCACCAGATGCAAGGCCACATCTGGATTTCTGTGTCCATTTCTGGGTTCTCCAGTTGAAGAAAGACAGGGAACTACTGGAGAGAGTCCAGCAAAGGGCTAAAAAGAGGGTGAGAGGACTAGAGCATGTCTCATATGAGGAAAAGCTGAGAGAGTTGGCTCTGTTTAACCTAGAGAAGACTGAGAGGAGATTTCATCAACACTTATAAATGCCTGCTCTATGCGAACCTGCTTTAGCAGGGGGGTTGCACTAGATGATCTCGAGAGGTGCCTTCCAACCCCTGCTGTTCTCTGGTTCTGTGATTCTGTGAAAAGTCATAGGCAAGAGAGTTTCTACCTGTTTCAAGTTCACACCAGGAAGAAAAATGTGGCAGAGAATTCTTCCCCTTAGGTCTGTCCAGAAGTCCTTCATGGCATACAGCATTACTAGACTACATATACACATTCACTTCAAATTCAATGCACATAATAAGTAGGATTGGTGATGTCACAAAGTAATTATTTTTGAACAATGGTTGGCAAATTCCAGGAACCATCTACATCAGTTATTCCTTAACTTGAGCCATGAAGCTGGCCCCATTCCCAATATTTTGACATTATTTCTTGTTTTCAATATGGGCACAACAATGATCCATCCCCATCCACTTCTACAAAAGCACATAAAATCCAGCACTGGTTTGGAGTTTTCATAGAGAAAGCAAGGACATTGACATGTCTGTGACTGAAATCATTGGTTTCTGTCTGCAGCCGCCTTGAATCCATCAGACAAGAGAGTCAATCATTCTTGATATTTTTTTTATTGTCAGCTAGTTCCTGTATCGATAATGCTGGATACTGTCAATAATACTTACAGCAGTTGTATTTATACCTATGCTCCCTGCTGCTCTTGAAGTTGTACTTGGAGGACACTGTGATGATGTAGAAGTATTCATGTAGAATCAGGGAATTATTTATTACACACATGAACTCTTAAGAGGAGATTATTAGGATTGCAAAATGGAGCACTCCAGTTTTAGGAGATGCAAGAATTATGCCTGTCTGTGGGGCCTTTTGTTGATAATTTTGTGTGCTGAGCCACTCTGCTTCACTGCCTTTCAAGTGGAGTTTTTTCAAATATTAAAGGAGCACCTGCACTGAGTGTGCTACAGTGGGTAAACCACTTCCTTATCAGAAGAAATTCCAGCTCTATAATTAGAATTACCATCAGGCTATGAAGGATTGTGTTGATAAGGAGATATTGAAAGGAGAGTATAGATCTCCACAGGGCTTGATAGGAGTTCTCAGTGCCTTGCTGTGAAATCCCTCTGCTAAATCCTTTTGCAATCATCTGCATTGTTTCTGTCAGCAAAGCAGGGTGAAAGCGCTATTCTCCACTATGACCTTTCTATAATCCCTTGTGCAGATGATGGTCCAAGCCTTTAACAGTTCATTGTGAATAAAGCCACTTAGATATGAACTAGATATATGTTACTGGATGTAGTGTAGGAAGTCCACGCAGCTTAGCTGGACCAATGGGAAAACTTGTAGTACTTGGACTAAGCCCTTTTAACAGAGGGTGCAAATTTTAGAAATTTGGATTTCTGATAATACTTGGAGACCTTCTTAAATTTTGCTTTAAAATGAATTCCCAGTTTTGGTATTTTGTATGTCAGAAGAGGTGCTGTTAAAAACAGTGAATTGTTAATGATTTCTTTAAAAGCCTGATTTACTGATAATGACTTCAGAAAAAACATAAATTACTTCAGAGTGTTTGAAAACACTACTCCAAGAGGGGCCCTTAGATGAGTTAAAGATCCTTTCAGAAAGCTTTCATATGCTTTGGAGTTATGAGGCAGAGCAGAGCAGAATCAGTTCTTCAGCTCTACATCTACAGTTAACCCTTCAGCTGAGGTGTGCAAGAGTCTGTCAACATCAAGCTGTCATCATGACTGGTACTTTTGCCATGCTAATGGGATGCCAAGGTAGTGTCTGCCACCATGATCAACAGGGAGGGACAAAGGGTCATGAGAAGAGGAGTGCAATCCATGGTAGCGCAGAACTGGCATGTTGTGAGCTGGAATTTCATTTAGTGCAGAACAAAACCATCTCAGGCCTTTAACTCTTGGACTGGGATGACTGGATGAAACAGGTATAGATTGATTTATTTATATACTCTCTATCTTGATGTATTTGTGAAAATAGGCAACCTTTAGCAGTACTAAAATATTCTCTGAAACAGCATACTAACCTTTTAAAACTCATCCTGCAGACAATTACTAAGCCCTTAGGCAATTTTCTCTTCTCTGCTATGGACATCTGCATATACTGGGTTTTTATTATTTAAATATGGTTTGTTACTAACAGCCTCAGGTTAAAAAAAATGAAATTTCATTTTGTTAGGCACTGCATGAAATGAGAAATATGAGGCATTCTTTTGTGAGCTCACTCTGATATCATGATAAAACTCATAGTCAGGCCTTCATATCTGTGGCTTCTAGATGTTGCTGGATGATGAATGATGATAATTTCAAAGTAAGTGGGATGATGTTATGAAAATGGGTAACATCTGCCAAGAGAATATGTGGTTCCTTTGAGTGAAAGTAGCAGCTCAGGCAATGGAAAAGAGGGCATTAAATCAGTGCTTGTGTTGCAAGAGGAGACCTGATGGCTTTCAGTTGAGGTTCAAACCTGAAACAAGCTGGAAAACAAGAATCCTGTTTCCTTGGAAAAACTGAGACTTCTTCTTCCTTGAAGAGGAAAAGCCCCTTTCAAGATTTGAGATATCTGTTCCATAGCTGAAGGGAAGTCAATAATTAGACCATGGGCTGTAATCTGGTTTTGTTGTAAAAAGCAAGTTGCTGAAAGTTTTCCTTCTGCAGCTCTTGTAGGCAACTGAATACAGTTCATGTCAAAATACCCAACAGTCAGTTATTAGGGCAGCAAGCTAAAATGTCGAAAATCCAGATTAAAGCTCATCTTTCAACGTCTGGTAAATCAGGGTCTTTATTTTCAGTCTCAGTGCAGTTGACCTCTTTGACTACAAAGGTGTTTGCTATTTAAGCTGTCCCTCTTTCTGTCTGTCATTGGCCAGGTAATTCATAAAAGAAATTTTAGAGGCTACTGATCATTAAATCTGCCTTCCTTAGACCTATTTTAAAACTGTGAGGTCTGCACCATCGGGCATGCTGGCACCTGATAAGTGGGAAAAAAAATAGGTATCAGTTTTAAGAAGAAATCAGCTAGTGGTGTTTGTTGGTGTGGTGTATTTGCTCCTGTGATGGAGGGAACTCCTTTCTGCTTGCAACAGGTTATTTCCCTGGCTGCTCTCTCTTGGCTATGGTGCAAGTTTGGGAGATTGAAGGTGGAGTGCTGAATTCTGACTCATTGTCAAAGATGGATGAGGAAGCTTGCAAGTACTGGATATACATTTCCAGGGTACCTAGCAATTCACCAACTTTCAGATGCCAGATTTGTAGTCATCTAACATTGTGTTTCCACCTTTTAAAATTGAAGAAGTATGTAGCTAGACTCCTGCTTCTTTGTTTCTTCAACAGAAAACTATAGCCTGAAAGAAATTTTAGAGGCTACTGATCATTAAATGATGCAGGTTGGAAGGATTTCTGGAAGATGCTTATGCTTCCCCCTCCTCAGCACTAGTCCAGCTAGATCTGATAGCTCCACACCGTGGCCAGCTATGATTTGAATGTCTCCAAGTATGATATCTCTGAGACCCCATGCTGTAATAGGCACCTTCCTCTTTGGGGAAAAATATTGTTCCTAAGGTCTCAAGCGTGTGCCTTGTTTTGCATCTTGTGCCTAACAATTCTCACTCTTTCTCTGGGAAATATCCAACTTTACTTTCCCCTCCCATGACGCTGCTGAAGACATCAGTGAAGTCTCTTTAGGTCTTCTTAACCCTGCCTTGAAAATCATTACCTATCATAAAGAAATTTAAACTTAAGAGATTTAATATTTTGGGGGTTAAGCAGGAAGGGATCATGTTCAGGCTTCTATGTGCAACCATAAAAGCAACTGTTCATTTTTGTCTGAACTTTTAATTGTTTATTGAGAGCTATGGTTCTCTGATTTCCATTTATTCCAAGGAGCTGAAACTGTAAATAAGTGTTGAAAGAAAGGAAAGAAAATAGTAACTTATGGAAATTTTGTGTCTTGCAGGAGTAAAACTTCATTAATGTAAGTCAAATGATCTTTAATTCTTGGAGTCGTGAAACAAAATTGTGGTTGTGCTTTCTATTTCAGAAATAATCCAGGAGTTGGACACAATGATCCTTATGGGTCCCTTACAACTCAGGATATGCTATGGTTCTATGACAAATGCCAAAACTATAAACGCAATTTTAATTGAAAGTGCTTTTTGTGGGCACATAAAAATGCTTGTATGTGGTATTGCTTCAATGCTTGTGAAATACTTTGAATTTTCCCCAGAGAAATAAAAAAAAGATTAAGAAACTCAAAAAAGCAGTATTGACTGGAAATAAGCATTTTCCAGCAGCATGGAAAAGATGGGGTATGTCTTCATAACTTAAAAAACCACCCACTTTTGGTTTCTTTCTTCTTGCTTTGAAGATGTAATTCTTCAAGGGATGCACAGAAAGGTAGAGTGGCTATCCTGTGGTAAAATCTGTTAACATTTGCATTTGGGCAGAGACACTTCTGCAAGCCTTGCATTTGAGAAGTTTCAGTTTTGATATGTAAAGAAATGTTTCAAGAAATAAAGACTTTATAAAAGCAGTAGTGACTTACTGAAAAATGTTGAACAATTTAAATACCTTAGTAAGGAAACAAAGGCAAGGCAAGGCAAGGCAGGCAAAGGTGTTGAGGAAAAAAAAACCCTGTGATGGATGAGTAGTAAAACAATATGCAATTAGAGAAAGCAAAGCTACTGTGCAAACAAAAGTGAGGAGCAGCACAAATAGAGGCTGGAGACCAAAAAAAAACTTGGAATAGAAGGAACAAGTTCTAGGAAAATCTTCATAAATAATAAGAAAGCCTTAGAAGTGGTTTATTTGATAAACTGGAAGCAAGCAAAATCCAAGGTAGATAGCATGATGGGTTTTTAGTAGATTTGAGAAGGCTGTTTTGGAAAAGCAAATAAAATAGCACTGAATAAAGAGTAGTTCTGAATAGAATGCGATCTTTAAAACTACAATAACAGGTCAATGGACCACTCACCTCACTTCCCTCTCAGCTAGAAGAACCTATGTGCGCCTGTTACATGTGAAATAGCATCAGAACAAGAGCTCGTGACCAAATTACTTTCTTGGGCAATTCAAAATGCACCAAGATTAGATATTAGGAAAAATTTCTTCACCTAAAGGGTTATTAATCATTGGAATAGGGTTTATTGGTGGACTTGGCAATGCTAGGTTAATGGTTGCACTTGATGATCCTAAAGGTCCCTTCCAAATTAAACAATTCTATTCTATGATCATATTTTATTCTGAAGGGTTTGGCCTGTTGCTGTTTTTTAGCAAATAGCTGTAGCAAGCAGATATAAGTACAAGTAAAAATTCAAAAGCTCTTCAAAGAATGGAGTCTGCAGTCAAAGTAACTCAAGAGTAGCATCAAAACCTCTGTCGGGGTTTGGAGGGATGGCCTTATATCTTGCTTTAGCTGATTCTACTGCAAGGCAGAGACCATAAAAGTAAAATTCCTCCTCAGCCTTTTCATTTACAAGACACAAATAACTTCACTGGTATTCTTCTACATTCATATAATGGGTGAAAGCATCTGTCAGCTTTAACTTTGCATTAACTGCTCTTCAGTTACTCTAATGAAAATTTCTAGATGGTATAAAGCTTATGTGTACATTCCAGTGCTTTCTCAAATGAAGAATTAATTCTGCATATCCTCTCTGAAAAATCCTATAATTATTGTGAATGCTGTTTTATCATCCATCTTCATTATTAAGTAGTAGGTATGGCCCAGTCAAATGCTGTAAGAGCAAGACAGGGAGATCATTTAAAGAGAAGTAAGAGCTCAATAAGGAAAATGCTTATTTATAGAATGGTGTTTAGTCTCCCTTACTTAGTCAGGCCAAGAGTTTGAGCTGAAGTAAGTACAGATGCCAATTCCTTTCCACTTCACTGGTAAAATCTCCTGCTGTTTACATGCCCATGAACCTGTGGTGTTTATGGATTCATACAACTGTGGAATCATAGAATGTGTAAGGTTGGAAGGGATCTTTGGAGGTCATCTAGTCCAACCCCCCTGCAGTAAGCAGGGGCATCTTCACTAGATTAGGTCACTGAGAGCTCCATCAAGCCTGACCTTGAATATCTACAGGGATGGGGCCTCCACTACTCTGGGCAACCTGTTCCAGTGATCTACCACCCTCATAGTGAAGAACATTTTCCTAATATCCAACCTAAATCTCCCCTTTCCTAGTTTAAAACCATTACCACTCATCCTAGTGCTACATGCCCTCGTGAACAGTTCTTGCCCAACTTTCCTATAGGCAGCTTTCAGGTACTGGAAGGCTGCTGTAACATCTCCTTGGAGCCTTCTCTTCTCCAAGCTGAAGAAGCCCAACTCTCTCAGCCTGTCTTCACAGGAGAGGTGCTCCAGCCCTTTGATCATTTTTTTGGCCCTCCTCTGGATGCACTCCAACTGGTCCTTGTCCTTCTTGTCTTGAGGGCTCCAGAGCTGGACGCAGTATTCCAGGTGAAGTCTCACCAGAGCAGAATAGAGGGGCAGAATCACCTCTCTCCATCTGCTGGCCACACTTCTTTTGATGCAGCCCAGGATACAGTTGGCCTTCGGGACTCCATCTGCACGTAGGTGACTTCTGTTCAGCTTTGTATCCATGAGTATCCCCAACTACTTTCCCTTAGGGTTGCTTTCTAGCACATCATCTCCTAATCTGTATGGATAACAGAAATTGTCCCAACCCAGGTGCAGAACCCTGTACTTGGCCTTTTTGAACCTCATGAGGTTCACCTGGATCCACATCTTCAGCCAGTCCAGGTCCCTCTGGATGGCATCCTGTCCCTCTGGCACATTAACCTCATCACCCAGCCTGGTGTCATTATTTGTTCTGTAGCAGCAGCAGAGAAATTGTTTTTTTTTAAAAACTCTATGAACCTTTCAGACTTCTTGAGTTGCTTATAGTACAACATGTACCCAAGGGTCTTCCATCAACGCTACAGGTAAAGCGAGGTCATATGAGCTAACTCTGATACCCAGACCTTGTAGAAATGAGAAAGTAGTAAGACCAAAAAAGAACAGAATTGGAAATGCAGTGAGAGTGAACCCAAATGTTAAAACACATGGACTCAAGTGTTTTCAAGCTGAGAGGCTGTCAGTACACCTCTGGTGCCCGATTTAAAAAAGCAACATGTTTGGAACAAACATCAGAGCAGTCTAATGCCTATACCTCTGCATTGTCTGTGACAGGGACCATTCCCTTCATAGCAAATTCACAAGTGCAGTTTGGCAAAGAAATACACGTCACGTTGATAGTACAGCTATTTTTGACCTGAGTCAGACATGTCATTAATGACAAAGAAGACTTGGATTATACTTTTCTGAAGGAAAAGTTATTCATAATAAGGATTCACTGTCTTTTTTTTTTTTTTCCTTCTGCATCCAACATCTGTTAATGACCAGGTCATCAAGACATGCTCATGTCTACACTCAGGAGCTGAGGCACTCACGTTTCACATTCAGATTGTATCCTATGCATCTGTCCTTAAAGAAATATTAAAAGATTAGCTGAGGCTTGGCACCCTCGTCTGCCAGTGTCCTGCACATACTTGTTGCAATGGCATCACCTGTTCCACTGCTTACAGACCGTCCTGTTTAATGACCCCAGTCCAAGGCATTTCCCAGTATAAGGCTGACAGACAGAACAAATGAGACTCCTTGGCAGGACTGGAGGCAGCCAGCTTCTCCAGATTTCTGCTGCAAGATTCTTTGTGTGCAAGCGTGTGTGTTGAAGGGGGGCAGGAATTTATAGTAAGAAGTTGTGCTAAGGAGTAGTGGAGTGTGTCTGCAGGTCTGTTCAGTGGGTTTATCTAAATTTTCCCTTTTCTTCCCTTTCTTTCCCCCTTCCCTTCCTCCCTTCTTTTCTCCCATTTATCGTCAGGAAGGGCCACCTCTGAAGGGGCAATTCAGTACAGCCTGGAGCCGACACAGACGGACACCAACAGCAGTTACAAGAGTGAGTGAATTTGCAATCAGGGGGACTCATTGAAATGCTATTGTTTCATGTGCATGTGGAAGGTGCAAGAACTCTGCAGAGATCTTCCAGAAGAGGGAGAGGGTAGGTTTGTTACACCTAGCTTCCTCTGGTTGAAGCAGACAGCAAGTTTTTGATGCCCTGCTAAAAGCCCTAGATAAAGGTAGATTTCCCTGAAATACACAAAGATCCTGATGTGCAATGTGTCAGGGCCAGTGACCAAGCAGAATAGGCTTTTGCAGCTGGATGCTGTTCAGAGAAAACTGACTACTGAGAAAGCTTAAGGCATCTCAGCTGACTAGACATGAAGATGGAAGCCACGCACAGGCAAGTCTCTTCATGGGACTGTTAATTTCCCAGCTGGACACAGACAAGATCTGCCAGTCTCAGATTTGTGTAGGAGCAGTGACAGTATTTTAGGATAGGTAAAGAGAATTTGTTTTCAGTTTTGGGGTAATTTAGCACCTATCACTTAGACTCTCTGGTGCTCTCTGGAGCATCCAGAGGAGGAAGACATACCCTTACATGTAATAATACAGTTTTTTTCTTTCTTATTATGACCACACAAAACACTATCCAACACTTGTTAACCCATTCCTCAGTGGCCCCTTCTCCTGGCATGTGTGATGACAGGAGAGACTACAGGGTTGTAAGAGGGGAAAGAAAAATTACACAGAGCAAATGAAAAACAACATCTGCTCCTCACTGTTCCTGAAAGATAATCCTGCCCTGTATTTTCCTCTTAGTTGTTCTCCTGGGACAAAGAAAATTAAGCCCAGCATCACAGAGAAAGTAGTTGGGGATGGAGATAGTAGGTTAAAGGGGAAGTGGACAAGGGAATGAGCTGGAGAGGATGAGAAGGGGTGATGGTGAATGGGGAGGACACCAGGAGGGAAAAGACATGGCAGTGAGAACATCCAGAGAATGTACTTCTGGGCCTCTGAAAAAGCCATCTGAGGGCTGAGAATGTCACAGTGAGCTGTTTTTCAGTTAAACTGACTGTCCTGAGGTCTGGAAAAAGCCTCCATTCACCCCTCCCCTTCAAAGATTGTGGGACAAATGATACATTCTGGCAGGGACTGTACAGGAAGACCCTGCCTGTCACTGGTTCAATGCTGACCACCAGAGCTACACAATTAGTAGCACCTCATTCATGGAAAGGTAGTATAAAGCAGTTGCAAACTACTGCAGTGATGGGATAAATCCTGGTTTTTTCCAGCTGTGTTGTCCTCAGCATAGTTCTAACATTTTCCATGTGTCTACTAAACACTGTATCTTTGGTGTATAAATGAAAATCTAGTTTTTATTAATATATTTTAATATATTTATTAAACTCTTGTACAAATTGTAAATGTAACTGTAGTCTATGATGCAATCTGATTTTATGCTGCACAGTGAACGAAGGCAAATTCACAACATAGAACAAAGTCTTACTGATCTGTGACTCTTAGCAAAGAATTGGTTATTTCTTCTTACTATGCTTCTTTGCCTTGAATGCTTGGGTGAGTCATACTGTATTTTTCCTCCTTTTAGCTTTTTGATGGATTGCTTAAGTTCCACAGTTCATGCAGGCTGATGGTTCCTTCTGTAAACTATTGCTTGGAAGTGTTGATATCCTGGGCAGTGCATTAAACCAGATGTTTAGGCAGCTGCATCAATCCTGAGAGCAGTTTCATGTGTCAGTAAATATGTGGACATGGGCCTTGAGATCAACAGGAAGACTCACTGTGAAACTGCAGCATGCAGTTGAGGGACATGGGTCTGTATTTGTGCCAGGTGGAAGTTATTTAAAAGATTTAAAAGTCCCACAAAGATTGGCTATTGGGCACCTGGCGAATTCAGCTTATGCTTGGCTCATCATAGGATGCCTTTAGCAATCAATGAGTGGATCTGAACTACAACACAGGGCTTGCATTTTACCAGACTGTAGATGAAAAAAGCAGAAACAGGAAAAAGCAAGAGCCTTGGGGATGTACAGCCTCGTGGTTTGGGAGAGCATGAGCTGAAAAAAGCTTTTCAGGGACTTTAAGTCTCAGTGAAATACAATATAGTATCATACCTTCCTTTTAGCTCCCATAGTCATCAATCCTGTACTTGTCCAGAGCAGTACTCTATTTTTGGCTTCTTTTTTTTTTTTTCTGAAGTTGTTAATCAAACTTCAAGATGTATTTGCTGTGATTAAATCCCAAGCCCCACCTTGAACCACGATTGATTTTGTTCATGTCAGAAAGAAGAACAGTTTGAGGCTACGCTGTATGAGTTTTCAGAGGGAAATTCAAATAAGAAAAGCAATAGTAATAACAAGTAAGTGATCTATTGAGCAAGGCTATTCACAATCCTTGGACAATATATTTTTTAATATTTTTTTTCCCCTGTCAGTTGTATGGAGCCCCTCCCACTCGCCTGGTCAGAAACGGGACCTTCAAGTCTTAGTGTTGAGATTATTGTAGCCACAAAATACTTGGAGATTCCTAGAAAGCATGTCAAACTGCTATTAGGACTTTATTATTATTATTAAGGATGAATGACAAAACCTGGTACAAACAGAAATTCACTGAAGAAGGCTTGGATCAAGCTGATTGAACCGGGGAGTCGTGCTTTGAGCAGGGTTTGGACTCAGTGTCCTTCCAAAAAACATTCTAATTCTATTATCTATGGTGAAATCAGTGGCAAAGTCCTGCACACTGAGGTACATCCAACCTGACACTTGGTCTACCACTTAAGCTGCACAAAATACCCTTTCTCTTTGGAAATAAACTGTCTTCTCCAAAACCACCAGGTGAGTGCTGCCTTTTGGTAGTCTACAGTGGACAGGACTAAAATGTGATGGAACTTTTTGCATCAAATTAAAAGTCTGCTGGTGGTGTGTGCACAGACTATCTAGGACTTTAGGAACCAAGGGCTGGAAGGTGAGCCAGCTATCCTAAACAGGCAAAGAAATCTTTCTCCTCAGAAGACTGAGAATGACTGAACTTTCTCAAGGGTGGAAGGACAAAACTGTCCTTTCCCAGATGTCCTAGGGATCAGAGCTAGAGGCAACTTACTCTGACAGCATTGTTCCTGTTGTGTAGTTAAATTGAATGGGTCAGGTCCTGGGGCTGTCAATCCAGTTAAGTTTGCACCAGCATTTGGAAAGGAAGTAGATACTCTCCAAGGGCTAAATGCCAGTGACTCTGATGTGACATTGTGATCAAGTCCTGGGCTCTTTTGGTGGGAAGAAAGTATTGTTGCATTACTTTAATGACTTGTGATATCACATACACTTCTCTTTTATTCTGTGATTTCAAACCCTGTGCTCCCATTTGTTTTTGATGGACTTCAACTTTTGTCTTCAGAATGTTTTTTTTAACCTTTCTTTTTTTGTAGTAATGGGAATCTAAACTGTGAGCTCATTACAAATTCCTGCTGTGCACACTGAACTCCTAAGTATTACCTGAGGCATGGTCTGTGGGAAGAGGTAATAGCAGATATTCTCTTATACCAGCCAACATAGATGTGAAAAACAGACTGATTTTCTGACAAACCAGTCATTGCCCACATCTTAAAGAGATGCAAGAAATTTCGAGTCATCATGCTGCATTCTGTGTTTCTTGGCTGTTGTATTTTTCTTCTTAAAATTCCTGTTCATAATCCACTGAGGCTGCTTGGTTGGCTGCTATCAATTTTTGTTGGGTTGGGGATAAGTATCATATCAGCAAGGTTAATGATTATAATTGAATTTATACTGGTTTATGGTTTTTTTCTTGGTATCTATGGCATTACCAGCTTTTTTTTAATAGCCATTCATTAGAAAGCAAACTATCTGACTCCGTAAGACATGCCAAATTGTTTCTGCATTCTGAAAATGACCACTAGTTCTGCTGGAAGAGTTCACAGGGAAAATTTAGAAAGTGTATCTATATTACTAGCAGCAGTGCTGCCAGCTGACTCTGTTATTGCAAGAGTTAAACCCTTATCCTTTCTGCGCTCTGACTTATAAACTGTGATGCCTTGATTTTGTCAGCATCTTTATCATGCCTGTCACAATACAAACTAAATGGAAAATCTTCCACAGGAGCATCCTGCCTACCATTTTAGCATTAGCAAGAAGTAATTGAGCAGCGCATTCTACGGAAACATTTCATTCCATTACAGCTGCCAATTTCAAATGGTTGGTTTTGTTCCAGTTAACGGGAGCTGCTACAGAACTGTCACTGTGGCACAAATTTTGGTCCTGAGATCTGCAAGCATCAGACAAATGGCAGCGACCGAGAGAGGGTTGATGGTTCTCACCATGTGGAACAACTTTTAGTAATGGCAGGATGGCTCAACACCTCTTGTTTGCTGTCAGGCTCCTAATGCACATAGGGTTTTATGAACCTGAGCAGATTTGGAATGACTTTGTCAGGTCACCTGTGCGATTTAGTCTAGGTGATCCTGCTCTGGCAGGGGGTTGGACTAGATGATCTTTCAAGGTCCCTTCTGACCCCTAACATTCTGTGATTCTGTGATAAATTCAGCGAACTCCTTCTGAGCTGATGACAGATGCCAATGCTGGATTATGGCCTCCAGATTCCTTATTTATGACACAAAAACAATGCAACAAAAAGTATGTTTTTCCAGGTAAGGGATACAGGCAGAGGTGATGGCAGAGATCAGGCAAAAGCACGTGCCAACACTTGCTGTGAGACTGGCAAGTCAAGAGAGTCTCAGCAGTGTCAGTACCACTGCAGGGTGAGCCCCAGCAAGAAGTCTGTGTCTTGTTCACGATGTGGGCACAGGGTGCAGGTACTCATGGCATTCAGAAAGAGCAGGACTTGATCTTTAAATACTTCAGGGTGTTAAAGCTGTGAAATGTTCAGTGTTGTGGGATTTTTTTTTTAATGGTTCTTTCCTGATGATGGATGTAAAAGAGAAAAAACATCCAATAATTTTTTTTTCGTTTTGTTTGTATCTCATATTTCACAAATGTATTTCATAGATATTCTGGAACCAGTTTATGTGGTTAAGAAACACCTGAGGCAGTAGGATCCTAATTAGTTTTTGAAGTGTATTTATTACACAGAATTAGATACTGGTGTGGGCACTCTCAGTCAGAATTAACCTAAATTAAAGGGTTAAATTCGAGAGCAGTGTATAAAAGGCAATGATAACAAAAGGAGAATATACCTTAATTTGAATTTTATGAGAAGCTCATGGAGGTTAAATGCTAAAAAATGGATCCTCAGCCAGTGTAAGTGAGCATTATCCAGTGATGTCATTCAGGAGTTCATTAGGGGAGAAATTGTTCCTTGGCAGTAGGTAGCCATGCAGACTATAAATGCTCAGAAACTGGGTGGTATGTAGGAAAAGAGCATAAGCTGCAGAGGTTTACAGAAGCATCTGATGTTTAGATCAGGTTAGAGAAGCCTTTAGCTTGTCCTGCTTTCTGTAGATATCAAATCACTGCAATTTTTAAGTCAGTACTCTTGCATCTGACTGCTTCTTTTGTAAATAGGACAAACACGATGTGATAGAAAATATAAAATGGAGAGATCTAAACATGGACCCAAGGGTACTGAGGGAGCTGGTGGAAGTCATTGCTAGGCCACTATCCATCATCTTTGCTAAATCCTGGGAAACAGGAGAGGTGCCTGAGGACTGGAGGAAAGTAAATGTTACTTCAGTCTTCAAAAGGTCAAGAAGGAGGACTCAGGTAACTAGAGACTGGTCATCCTCACTTCCATCCCTGAAAAGGTGATGGAAAGATTTATCCTTGGTGCTGTCTCCAGGCACATCAAGGGTAAGAGGGTTGTTAGGAGCAGTCAACATGGTTTTACCAAGGGGAAGTCTTGCCTTTTATGAGGATATAACCAGGTGGGTAGATGATGATAGGGCAGTAGATGTGGTCTACCTTGACCTCAGTAAAACATTTGACACCATCTCCCACAGCATCCTTGTGGCTAAACTGAGGAAATGTGGTCAAGTAGTGAGGTGGATTGAGAGCTGATTGAAGGGAAGAAGCCAGTGAGTTTTGATCAATGGGACAGAGTCTGGTTGGAGGCCTGTATGTGGAGTGGAGTCCCTCAGGGGTTGGTACTGGGACCTGTACTGCTCAATGTATTTATTGATGACCTGGATGAGGGAATAGAGTGTACAGTTAGTAAGTTGCTGATGACAAGAAACTGGGAGGGGCAGCTGACATACTGGAGGGCTGTGCTGCCATTCAGCAAGACTTAGACAGGCTGGAGAGTTGGGTGGGGTGAAGTTGAATGAGATTTAACAAGGGCAAGTGTAGGGTCTTGCATCTAGGGAAGAACAACACCAGGTACCATTTTAGGTTGGGGACTAGACTGTTGGAGAGTAGCGTAGGTGACAGGGACCTGGAGGTCCTGGTGGACAGCAGGGTACCTAGGAGCCAGCAATGTGCCCTCTTGGCCGAGAAGGCCAATGGCATCCTGTGGTGTATTAGAAGGGGTGTGGTTAGTAGGTCAAGAGAAGGTCCTTCTCCCCCTCTACTCTGCCCGGGTGAGACTGCACCTAGAATATTGTATCCAGTTCGGGGTCCCTCAGTTCGAGAAGGACAAAAGCTCCTCAAAAGAGTCCAGCATAGGACCACCAAGAAGATTAAGGGAGTGGAGCACCTTCCTTATGAGGAAAGGCTGAGGGATCTGGGCCTGTTTAGCTTGGAGAAGAGGGGACTGAGGGGTGACCTTATTAATGCTGATAAATATGTGAAGGGTGAGAATCAGGAGGATGCAGCCAGGCTCTTCTCAGTGATGGCCAGCGACAAGACAAGGGGCAATGGGTGCAAGATGGTGCATAGGCACAGGACATTCCATGTGAATAGAAGGAGAAACTTTTTCACTGTGAGTGTGACAGAGCACTGTGACAGGCTGCCCAGAGAGGCTGTGGAGTCTCCTTCTCTGGAGACAGTCAAAACCCACCTGGGTGCGTTCCTGTGGGATTTAGTCTAGGTGATTCTGCTCTGGAAGGAGGTTGGACTAGATGATCTTTCGAGGTCCCTTCCAACTCCTAATGTGTTGTGATTCTGTGATGGAGGAATAGATACTTCTGCATCAAAATACAAGAATTCAGAGGCAGTGGTAGGTATTAAAGATGACAGTTTCACAATATGTAATTAGAATATGGAATCCACTGCTATGGGAAGATTTGAAGCCAAGAGTTTAGTTACATTCAAAGAAGCATTAGCAACTTGTATGAATTGCAAGAATACTTAGACAAGTCATAATTAATTACGGTGAATGTTCTAGAAAGGATATGAGATGGTGTGTTTTGGCTATTAGGCTAGTTTCTATCAGAATGAGATATTCTAGCAGACAGACAACCTGCAGTAGGCAGAAAATTACCTGAGAAATACCTGGGATTGATCATTATAAGATTTAGAAGATCTTGAGACACATCCAGGCTGTCACTTGATCTAGCTTCCTTTTTTGAACTGCTCCATCCTTATTTTGGCTGAGTTAAGTCTTTCAGGTGTCCAGAGGCTGCTGAGTAATGTATTCTGATAATACTGAATCACAATGAGTCAGGAAACCTGACATTTTAATGAAACTTGCAGAAGAATCATGTTGAGCTAGGTGTTCTTGGAGCCTGAATAGTCCCATAAATAATGGTGCTGAGGAAACTGGTCAGCAGGTTGGACTCTGAGTTTAGCACGAAGTCCTGGTTGAGATGTAGAATTGGATTCATTATTGTCAAAACAGTTGTCCAAATTTATTAACAACATGCTGTGGGAACTGACAGGTAAGTTTGCTTGAAGGATCCTCAGGGTAACTAATAAAGCATCTATACCCAGGCCTGCTGGGGGACATTATCCAACAGAGTTTCTCCTCAGCAAAGAAATCAGTGGACATCAGGGAACAGAGCAGGAGAGAATGCTGCTCTCTCCTCTTCCATGACTCACAGAGGAAATGATGTGGAGGGAGTTATATGCGAAGTAGTAAGATCCAGGAGTCATGGTGTAGGTCATTTCATGCATACATTTCACACGGCAACGCAGACAGTCCCCATCCTGTGTCAGCGCAGAAAAGCCAGTATCCAGTAATTTAATGTTTCTTACAACTTCTCTACAGTCAACTTCAGCTCTGAAATAACTAAGCTTTATAATTCTGTCACTTCAAACTAAAGTATATACCACAAATCCTAACTGTCTTGTAGAAGAAGAATTCAAAAAAGGAAGATTTTTTCCTCATCTATTAGTGTTTTCACATGAAGTTTTTCCTTATATGAGGAAAAAGAAGTTTGAAATGTCAAAAGAAACCAAGAAAACATAGTTTACAAGCTTTATCTGTTCTGGCTGCTGCAGCTCTCTTTCTGCTCTTCCCAAGGCAGGTAGGGTCTTACAAAAACATAAGGTGGATGTAAGCATCTTTGAAAAAGCCAGGACTATGATGTGGCTGAGATGACCAGCTAACTGCTTACAAGACAGCAGCTGATTTTCTGCTTAGATACAGTAGTTTCTTTACGCAAGCGTACTCATCTGAAAGGTACACACACCTTTAGTTATCACACCTGAATCCTTAAGGAAATATCACAAAAACTCACAAAAGTTGTGAGACAAATGCTAAGAACACCCAGAAGTTTTCCAAATAGCAGATAGCCAGGATCCAGTGGGCAACAGAAAAGAAAGCAATCTGTTGGATTTAAAAGCTCATAAAGTAGCAGGCTGTATTTGAGGGACCAAAACAGGACAAGTTGTGCAACATTTTACAGATGCAGAGGTCGGGGAGGAAAACACCTCTCCCTCCTTTTCTTTTCCTTGGCTCCCTTTATTCATACACAGCTAAGCATCGTGGGCTGCTGGCTGCCTGTAGGTGTGGGTCCTCGCTTCTGTAAAGCCTGATTGTGCTGATAATGTGAACTGCTCAGGGATTTTCCATTACTACCCAGACTGGAGTGTTATTAAGGATCTTTTCCTATGCTATTCTTAATATGCCTTATTTATAACAAGGAGAAAGTCATTTGCTGTAAGAGGATAACATTTACTTCCTTTTGTTTGGCAATCTCTACACCAGCCCCCTTGTATTCATCCGTGTCACAGGGTAACTCCTGCCATCACGCTGACTAAGCCAAAAGAAATGTGAAAGGAATTGTGTGCATGCCACTGGCCACAGTCTTCTTGTGCCACCCCCTAGATGCAGCAGATGATTTCCTCTCGCTGTTATAAATCGGGAGTAAGTGAATTGGGCCTACAAGGGCAAAAATGGGATGCAAGTGGCAAAATAATATCTAGTGCAGCAAACATAAATTCAGGAGGAAGAAACAAGCAAAGAAAAAGATACCACTCCGTCTCTTCTGAAGCTGCTGAAACAACTGTGGCTACTTTTATGTTTCCAGTATGCAGATATTTTTTTCCTGTGATTTTAAATGAGTTACAGCCTTTGGAGTTTTCTCTCCATTGCTAAAAGGTTTATAAAAATCTTTGTTTTCTAAGGCCAATGATAACATAGGGGTGTTGGCACAGTCACTAGAATGAGGAACAAGTTTTATGCTGCAAAATCCCCAAATGAAGTTTTTTATGATCTCTGCATGCCCAATTAGCCTTCCTATATTCTTGTCCTCTCTGGGATGGCTGTACTTTATGGCCAGCCCTGTTTGGACCCTGGTGTTTGCAAGAACATCTGATTGGCCCTTTCTGTCCCTTTTAGTGGCCTTCTTTGCTAACCACATCTGTAGGTCTCCAGATGATCTATCAAAGAGAGAAGTGAGAAAGAGGTAGAAAAGCCCTTCAGATAAAGCTCTCAATGTATTGCTGAAGCAGACAGAGCATTTCACAAATGCTGCTTGAGTGCAGACAGGCCAGGTGTTCAGATGGTGTGAAAGCTGTTCTCTCCAACATCTGATGCCATTACTCCTGCCCAATTCCTTGAAATCCAACCTTACCTCTGCATCTTTGTCTCTCCATGCTTTCATATCCATCTAAAGCCATCCAAGATCTAGAAAGTCAGTGCTTGTGTGTCAATTCCCAGCCATGCTTCCCTGACTCCTGTCTTATGTCATCTCTCCTATTCCTGCAATTGCAAGAACTGACTGAAAAATTAGTCAAAACTCTCCTTTTGCAGAGGTAGTTTTCAGGTGACGCAGTGGATTCACAGGAGAAGAAAGGTACTATCAGCATCTCTGCTCAGGAATGGCTGACATTTCAGTTCAATGCTTGTTCAACATTAAAGTCCAAACCTGACAGGTGTAAGGAAGGCCTTGAGTGAGGGGAAAGACTTTCATGAGTCTAGCTGTGAATTGCAGAGCCACAGAAAAACATTGTTTATACCACTGCACAGAGTACTGGTGAAATAGCAAGAGCATTTAAGTTCACCACAAGCAGTCTAGAATACTGCAACATCTAGGAGACACTCAAGCCCCATGCTCAGTGACATTTCATAGGACTGCCTTCCAAATAGGATGTGACTTTGTTTTCTTCCCATTGCTTATGCCTGTTTCTGAACAATCCTTACTGATGGGAGCTTCTGCAAGATAGCTGCTCTTGGGAGCGTAAGCAGATTTCTCTCACCATGGCTCCCTGAAGTTCTAACTTCCCATCTGGGTTTTCAAAATGTAATGCCTGCCCCTGCAAAACATAAGAAATGTAATTACCCAGCAGATCAGCCTCGTGCTGGATATGATGAGTTCTCTCATGCATGTGGTGTTTAGATCAAGACTGAATTTGGGGCAGTGTGGGACTGTTTTTTTCTTACACAGATTCCAACTGTGAGAAAAGCTCCCCTGTCTTCAAAGGTCAGGTTTGGATGTGCAATGGGGTCTAGGCTTTACTGACAGGGCAGATTCACTGCTTTCTGAGAGAAAGGAGGATTGCAGACTGCAATCCAGGAACAAAATGCCACAGATAACCCAGCATATAGTTTTACAGAATGTCAAGTACTCAAAATGAGTGCACCATATTTTGTCACCCTGTCAACAGCATGAGGCAGCTCCCTCTCTACAGAAATGCTTCTTGTTTAGAATAAGTGGAGAAGCCAAGTTTGCCAGGTTTCTATGGTATGAGGTGAAGAGTCAAGGCCCGAGACTTTTTGAATCCTCTTTTCAATGAATGCACAATGGTTTCTATTTTGCTTGCAGAGAAATACCATACTTCTCTTCTTGCTAATCCCATTTGTATTGGGTTTCATTTCCTTCTCTGATACAGAAGGTTTCCAGCATGTTCATGCCCAGGAGGCATCAGTTTGCATCTGTTATTAAATTCAAAGCACATAACTGTGCCCTCAGTTTCCATTTTTTGGAAACCTGAATGTACCATGATTAAAATAGACTGCAAACAGATGCTTGATGATAAAAAGGTCCCTTTTGCTTGTACTAATTGCAATTTGTGCTGTGAGGATTTTGTCACCGCCTAATGGCTAATCTTTGTAAACGTCCAGTGAATCTGGGAGGCTTGGGGTATTTGCATAGCCATGATAGGCCTGCAGTTTCAATTTGTGGAAGTTTTGGATTCAAAGCTTGTTGGGCAGCCCAGAACCGCCCAGACACAGGAAGTGGCAGCCAAATATTCACTCTGTCACACACTTCTGCTGCAAGTCCTGCAGATAGGGACATCTGTCTTACAGTGTCCATGAGAAGAACAGCAGTCAGTTGTGTGCACCTTGCACCATTGATGCACTGAAAAATTGGTAATTTGGCTCTGGCAAGTAGAAAATCTTCCTTAGTGTACAGCTTAGAAAGGAACCTTCAATTTTCTTTTGTGTCCATTGAACTTCAATGAGTAAAAGCCAGAGAAGGCAGGTGGGGACAAAACAAAGGGGTCTTTACAAAAAAGTCACTTAAAATCTCCTCTGACAATTAGGCAAGCGCAGGTCACAGGATACACAGGAACAGAAAAGACAGAGATGATCCTGTCTGAATCTTAAGGCATGTGCCTGAAGCAGCTGTTGATAAGTGTCAGCTGTTCATGTTCCTCCAAGATGAGTTTGATGCCCCTAGCTCACACGGATGAAGGGAATACTGTCTCTCCTCCCATATCTCCAAGGCCTACCTTTATGCCAGTCCTCAATATGAAGTTCTGGGGACAAACCAAAACAGCCCCCTTGTCTACTCATACACCATTGTACATCAGGTGTGACTGCCTTCACAACAGTCTGAGAATGATGCAGAACCTTGACTTTAAGTAAAAGAGAGCTCTCTGTTCCCTTAGATAGCTTTCTCCTGAGTTCCAAGATGCATGAGAAGGTCTGCAGATGCCCTGCCAATGCCTGACTCTCAGAGAGAGGGCCAGCACTGCAGCATACATGACACATCCCATCGTTGGTGCTGTGAATACACCCGGGGCTGCAGGAGGCCTGCAAGGAAGGGCTTGCTTTATTTTTCTGGCTGCTCTGTTAAACCTTTGAATCGTGTATCTAGAGTAAAAGCAAGCCACAAGCAAAGTGGGAGCTGGCCAGACATGTGTTTATAACAAACACATCGGGTTTTTTCAGTACAGTAATTCTGAATGGAGTTGGATTTTTAGCCCACGTTTATTAGCAGTCTTGGATTTTTGTTTTTATGAATCCAGTGTCTCTGTGAAAATGAACAGAAATGGCAACATAATAGATGAAAGAAGGGGAAAAGAGCTAAGCAGGGTGATAAAGGTAGCAGTACCCAGGGCTTTATTTCAGGTATTTGCATGTTACTGATAGGAGGCAGCAAAGCTGTGAGGAGCAAGGGCATATGGTATGATGATTTCAGCTCTTAGGAGTCTTGAGTTTTGTATGTTTAGGTCAGAAGTGAGTGATTTCAGGGCACACAGGGCTGTGTCCAAACTATTTTCAGTATTTCATTGGTAGGAGGCATCCTGTAAGCATTGGAATGCTGTGCTGACACAACCCATCTCTCTCTTCCTTCATAGGGTAAGATCATGATAAATAGTGCTGTGCCACATGAACCACCATGCACATGTGGTACTTGTCTCTTAGCAAGTAACTTTGACTACTCCTAAATCATGCAAGGTGTGGTATTGCTTGTCTGTACACCCTAGCTGGAAAGCAAAATATATCAAACTCCTTTCTTGAACAAGTGTGATCTTCTTTTTAAGTAATTTTGACTTTGATAAAGGGTCATTTAAGAGACATTTAGTTTCTATTAGAACTTTAATAATTCCTCTCCTCTCCTCTCCTCTCCTCTCCTCTCCTCTCCTCTCCTCTCCTCTCCTCTCCTCTCCTCTCCTCTCCTCTCCTCTTCTCTCCTCTCCTCTCCTCTCCTTTCTCCTATTCTCTCCCTCTCTTTCTTTCTCTCCTCTTCTATTCCTGTCTCTTCTCATCTCTTCTTGTCTCTCAATGTGTTACAGTACAGATACCTATACCTTTCAATGCATCAGTGTACCCCCTCTTTCTAAAAGTCTAAATTAAAATTGGAACAATCTTGTATTTCTGGACTGCTTTGCAAAAATTGAGAACTATATGCTACAAATAATCATACAGGTGAAAAGACTTAAAAAAAGTTTGGGTTTTTTTTTTTAAATTTAAGATTATTATTTCTCAGTATCTTTACAGGCCCTATAAATTGCCATGTTCATTTTGATCAGAAGAGTGTTAGGGAAGGGGTACTCTGAAAAGGACAGTGGGACTCTCAGTATCAAGAAATTTTTTTCAGACCAGTTGTATTTTCCATGGTCATTTTCAGAAATTTTTGCATAATGCTGTGCATAGAAACTGATTTAGAAACACTAGAGGTCCTTTTGTAGACTCTAGTTTGCAGAGTTACCACTGCTTTCACCAGTTAGACTGGTTTCACTTGCCTAACACAGGAACAAGCGCAGCTATGTCTGTTTTCCACTTCTCTAAGTGAAACAGAAAATTGAAATAAAATACTGACTACACACTCCTCAGTGCCTATTTAGAAATATCCCTGGAATGATCTTTGGGTGCCATTAAGGTTTGCATTCAGACTTGCAATTTGGGACTGAACAGGTCAACCCACAGGAAAACAGCTGAAATGTGTAAACAACTAAAAATAAACTACTGCTATTCTGTCCAGGATGCTTATCTCTTGCAAAGCATAATTGTGCATTAAATCAGGTGTTGAACAGTGGGATGTGGGTAGGAGATGTGGCTGACAGGCAGTCTGCTGGTGTCAGGAGAGAGATTTTCAAAACTCTACACAGGGTATTTTTGTGCATTCATTGTACTGGAAGCTGCTAGATGGTGCTTTTGAAAGGCTCAGGTCTATTTGCAAAGCCCTCACCTCTGCAAATTTCTGTGTGTATCACATACTGCATGGCTGAGTGGGGGCATCCACCTGCAGGGAGACAGGTTACAAAAATTTGACATACCTAATTCTCTAAAGATAGGCTTGGGAGTCTAATTTTAGGTATCCAGGTTTGAATATTTTAATCAAATGTTGGCTGGAGCAAGGGAAATAGTTTGCTAAATTTTGAACAATGAGAGTATCTTGTCTCCCTGTCCCATTCCCTCTCCCTCCACTCTCCTCCCATTCCTTCCCCTCCCCTCCTCTCCCATCCTGTTCTCTGGGGAAGTGGAAGAGAAGGGAAATGGTTTGAGTACGAATTTTGTCTAGGCAGTTTCCCCTCAGTGTAATTTTCATGTGAATTCATTAGCATGTAGTGGTCTCCACAGCTTGCTATATTCTAACCAGTTGTCTGATGCCTTCCTCCACATGCTTGTGCCAGTTATCTGCCAGTTAAAAGGGAGTTAAAAGATGCCATGGGACCTTTTGCTGCAGCATATTCTCTTCACTCTGTCAAAGATTCCATGTCCTTTGGATTCATTAACCAGAGTTTAGCTGAGGGTCATTGTTCTATGGATTTATCCTGTTAGTAACCTTTATTATTAGTTTGCAGATTGTATGGGAAAGTGAGTTATTACCACTGTAATGATGCTGTGTCATCACTGTCTGATGTTAGTCTGAAAAGCTGCTCCTGATGGGGTGGAAGTGCTACAAGATATCATAAACCACAATCTATAAAATCTTTATTAGGTACATCATCATTTATCATTTTAATCCATCTTCTGTCATACAAAGACAGACCTCCAATAATCTTTATTTTCTGTAGTTCTCTTCTCTCAGGAATCCTAAATGTATCTACTGCAACAGTTAGGAACAAATGCTGATAATTCACCTTGTAATCCATGCAGAAAGGAAGAGAAATTAAAAAGACAGGCACTTCAAATGTCTTTTTTCCTATTTCAGAGGGTCATTTTCTCTGGCCTACAGAGCATTTCATTGCAGTTATTTGACAGTATATGGCATCATCGTGAAAAAAGAAGAAAGAATCTTTTAATGATCCTCTTGCTAATTAAAAAGATTCTCACAGTATCAGTGACTGTTCTCAGCTCTGTAAACAAACCTGTGGCCACAGAAAAGTGCCCGGAACTTTTCACTTGGAGTTCAAAAATTCCTTAATTACCTAATGAGAATAAACATCCTTACCCCTCAAACAAAAAGCATTAGATGACACCAGTTTTGAAGTTCTTCTCATATGGCAGTTCCTGAGATCTGAAGCCAGCTTCCTGCTGATGATAGCCTCTCTGTTCACATCAGTACCACACCTGGTAGCACCACTGGCTGGACTACAGTATGTGAGAGTCAGAGACAGTTAGGGGCCATTAAATTTTGCAGACTTACTTGGGAGCTCACATCTTTAGTTCTGTTCTTACACTTGGCTGACAACATGCATAGTTTACTGTGGAGCTCCTTTCCCCAGTCTGGGATACCAGTTGTCAATTGCTGAGACTGATCAGTTGCTGATGCATGGTGTTGACTTTTGTCCTCAAATGGCCCACTCAGGTGTTTTGTTGTATGGATAAAAAGTCTCCTGAACTTCAAAGTCACATCTGCAATGCAGACCTCTTAGCATAAGGCATGGATACTCAGCTGGAACCATCTTGTGGTGATAAACTTACAATTATTATCCAAGACCAAATTATCTCGCACTACAAAGACACTGCACAGGTCTGCTTAACCTCATTGTAGTGTCCAACTATGCTCTCAGCTGCATGCAAAGGGAGGCCAGATGTTTCCAGAAGGTGTTTTCCCAGGCCTGTAGTGACCAGCTACAATGCAATGAGAGCGCAGTCTTGCAATAAGGGTGTGTTACAACTGTGTGCTAAAAGGCTCTAGTTCTGTAGATGTTTTTTAATAGTATCAGTGATGAACTGTTCTGAACTTTGGTGCTATATTACCGGATCACAGCATCATGTTAGCTTTGATTGTAAAAATGTGCTTATGGATGTGATGTTTTGTTAACCTGGACCTTGTACCTATTAGAGAGAGTAAATATAGCTATATTAATGGGTTCAGACCTTAGGAGTTGTTACTCAATGTTTGATTCTCACAAGAGGAGAATTTTTGTGTTAAATCTGGTATTAATGAATTCAATTAATTCTGATATGTACCACATTTTCATCTAAGTGCTAAAAAGCATGTGTATTTTGACACTTCATATCTTTATATTAACAGGCCCTGGAAGATGTTCAGAGTATTGCAAAATTGGCTGTTAAGAGCAGTTCCCAAGAGCATGATCAGGTGATCATTGGTGGGTGAGAAGATGCTGCTGCCACTGCCACTGAAATATGGTTGCTGATCACTCGCTGCTAGTTCACTACAAACTGCCAGCATAATAGCAAACAGCCGATTAAGGTGTGCTGATCAGATTACTGGTGCTAGCCTGGTCATGCTCAGATGCACCCTTATGCTTGTGTTTGTTCGTAAACTTAGGGTTTGCACCTTTAGGAAGGTAAGTCACAAATCCTGTACTGTAGACTGTGTGGAGCCAGAGAAAATTTCAGCCATGAGGGCAATGGAAAGTTCCAGCAGCACCCCTCCTGTGAGCACCCAAACTTGTTTCACTGAGAAGGTATCCCCAGGAAGGAGGACATCCCGATTAAAGAAAGACTGAGGCAGGTCTCTAACAAAAATAAAGACTGACACAAAAGGACACCAAAGGTCCATTACACCTAACTAGCCCATGCTTGGGGGAATAACTTGCAATGGTTACAATAATTTTAAGACTTTTCCAGTGTCTTTGTTGTCAAAATTGTCACAGGACCAACAGAAATAGATGTTGCACCCCATGGTCTCAGGTGGAAGAAATCCTCTGTGTTAATGAGTGGATTCTAATTAGCATAATCTAACAGCCAACATTTGACTTTCTAAAGACTATGATTCCTTCTGATTCTAGTGTCTTAGGTGTCACAGGCTGGATGGTTCTGCTGGTGCTGCTCTATGGCAAGGACCACATGAGCTGACCAGAGCTGCAACAGAGAAAGGGAGGTTACAGGAATTCCCGTATTCTCACGGTGCTTTGAAGTGGCATACAGAGCCCACTGTGGGCCTCTTTGCCAGAACCATTTTGATGTTTGGAGGATACATTTAATTGTGTGTGTATAGGATACCATATGGCATATCTCTAGCAATTGTGTCCATGTTTGTACTTAAGAACTGGTGCCTCACTCTTTGAAAAACATAAATTTCATAACAGTGCTATCGGAACAAGCCAACTGCAGCTTTCTTGTGTACCAGAGAATTTGGGTGGAAATCGGTTTTGTGATCCATGTAAATCTCATGCTACAGCACATGTGTAGTGGGTTTTCCTGTACGAAACAGAACCATGTCTCTAAAAGTGAAAGGTTTCCCACCTCCTGAGATTCAGCTGTCCAAACAGTCTTACTGGCAAAAAGTCCTGGTGCATATCACTCACATACACTCTCAGAGGTTTTCTGTTTGTGTTAGAGAGAGTGTGTATTTACAAAGACAGAGAGGTTCAGTAACTTGCCCAGTCATGCTGGGGTCTGTGGTGAGAGACAGGGCATAAATCCCATATTCTTAAGCTGAGGTTCCAAGGCTGCCTTTACATGATACATAAATCTACCCTCTTTTCTTCTTCCCTCTTCCATGTCCACATCATGGACATTCTCTAAAATGGGTGTTTCAAGATCTACTTCTGGCTCTACTGGTTCTCATAAAAGCATCACTAGTTCAGGCATGTATAAGTGATGCATCATTATATGCTAGAAAATGCTGCAGGCTGACATCAAGAAGGATATATTTGTTGACAGAGTATTAAAAAATAATAATCATTAACAAGTATTAGCATTGTGCCATCATGCCCACTTGGTCATGTATTTGAAAGCATGTACTTTGCTTTTCTTTAGTCTGGTTTACCTTCCAGATCACGGGGAATGTGAGTAACTATGCTTGCAGCCCCTCACATTCAAAACATCAAGCTCTGGTCATGTTTGAGTGGCCAACTGCAATAGATCTGACTCAAATGCCTGTGAAAGCCAGTATTTTCCACTCACAGAGGGCTCTGCTGATTCTGTACAGGTTGAAACAAAGAACTAAATAAGGCATTTTCCCGTGGGCAGAGACATGAGTGGCTATTCACTAACAGATGTCCTTCTTGACAACTTTGCCCCAGGTATGTAGAGCCCATAGGTATCCCATGGGTAACCTCATTGCATGCATAGTTAAATAATAAGGGCAGCTGTGTAGCATGGATGCTGGTGTTGGTCACTGCGGTGAATTTTCAGTTGAGGGCAGTGCTCTGCTCAGAGAAAAGTTAGTCTGTATGTAAGCGTTTTGCAATCCAAGGATGAGGAAATAACTCCTCAGCTCCCAGCAAAGAGCACAATCTCTTCCTCCTGCAGCTGGTGACTTTTGGGGACATGGTCTCATGGATCGAGAGTCTATACAGCACACACATGGGAAAGAGAGGCTAAAAATAATCAAGAATTGGTTTGATGGAATCATAGAAGCGCAGAAAGAGAGGGGGTTAATTCAGTTAGTAATTATTGTAGGCACTGCCTATAAATATAATTCTTAAAAAATGTCAGCATTCATGTGCAAATCAGATGGATCAGGTCTGTGCGTGTGATAGTGCAGTCAGCAAAATCTTGGGCCTGTGTCACTAGGACAGAAGGGTTTGAGATTTTGCTGAACAAGCTCCTGGCAGTTTTCAGAGTTAATTCGTTTATACCTGTAATTCAGAATTTACAAAACTCATTGCTCATGCAGTTTAATGTAAGAGTTACCCAGTGTCAACCAAGACTGGCTTATGATAGAATGAGATATTTTGAAAGTCAGTAGGAAAAAATATCTGCCATGTACCAAATCTGCAAGAGTTAAGAAGATTTGGACTATGCATAACTTTTGACAAGAGAGAAAGTGATCTATGGAGCTTAAAAAGGGTACTAGCGGCATCTGAACCAGAGGCCTTGTTTTGGGAAATGAAGAAAGAGGCTACTAGATTTGAAAGGGAAAAAGCATCTCCTTGCAATGTGCATAGAAGTCTACTGCAATGAAAAATGCAGGTTATTTATATTAATAATGTCTCTATTAACACTCCAGTATGTGACAGACATTATTTAATAAAATCCAAGATTAACACAGAAGGCAGTGAAGTATGCTTTCCATATTATATGAGCTTAGCTGTAATGGCTGTACTGAATAAAATATTTTCTAAAACTGGTCCCGTGAGTCAGTATTACATTTTGTGTTAATGGCTTTTATTAAATTGTGGAGGAGGTTCTTTCTTCGGTCAAACTTAATTTTTTTTTGTGCCCATGGATTTTAAATGTTAGGCATTCAAATATTAGAATAAGTTTTTTCAAAAGAACCTGAGAGACATACCATCTGAAGAGAAAGTAAATAATTCGTATCCCTGTCAGTTAAAATATCTGGTGGTACTACATTTCAGATTTGTATGCTTTGCTCTAAGTTTGTAACACCTTTAAACACTTTAAATGCCTCCCAGGGCATCAAAGGATTTTGCAGTTATAAATTCTGCAGTTATAAAGCTCATCTTACCTGGGTACACATTTATTAAAACCAGGCTGTTCTTGAAGGAAAAAAAAAAAAAAATCTGCCACTATTGTAGTCGAGCTGAACAAAGTGCCCATAGCATGTCATGGCTTATTTACATGAGTGGCTTTTTGCTTTAGTGAATACCAAGGAATGTGAAAAGTCCCCGTCTAAGACAGAGCTAATTTGGTTCTAGGCGTAGGTTCCAGGATTTTGGTCCTGTTAAAGACTCACAACTCCCCTGGAAAGGAAAGTGGGAGGTTTCTTATTCAACTCAGAGGTGATCATCACTGGATGTGGCTCACTCTTGGGAATAATGTAGTCACTGTTTCGAGGCATGCAATATCTGGATTTCAAATACTGTGGGACATTGCTGTCATGCCACCCAGAAAGTGTAGCCTGGTGCAGGAAAAGGTAAACTGAAGTGTGATGAGGAAAGCTGGGAGTTACAGAGCAGCTTCAATGTGTGCAGTAACTAAACAAAGACTATTCAGCCACCACATCCCCAGAGCCATTACAGCATGACACCTCATACAACAAACTATAGCAGTCCCTTGATCATGTGTTTACAATAGTAGGTATTAGTAGCTAGCGCTCCAAAATCACCTCAGGCAAACTTCGAACTGATGAACAATCACTTGCCATGCAGAGATGGAGACAACCACAGAAGATAAAAACATCCTCTTTTCAGTAGGATAATGCTTTTCACAGAGCAGTTACTCAGTAGACTTTCAGTTTGGAGCCTCAAACAAGAGGTTCTTAAACACCTTCAAAAGACAAGCCAAGAAATTAGTCCTTAATTGTCAAACATGAAACTCCTAGACTCTGAACAGGTGTTTGTTGTATTACATATTAATATTTTTCTTTACCATTAGCCATAATCATCCTATCACCTCTCCTGCTTCTAAAATCCTTCCTCTGCCCCATGAGAACCAAGAACTTTCTTTTTCTTAGGTGATCTGACTAATTACCATGTCTAGTAAAAATCCAAAGAATTATTCCAACTTCTGAAGAATGCTATGTCTGGTTTATACATGAAAACAAAGGCTAATGTGCAAAAATAATTTCAATTTTGTACCAGCTATATTGCTTAGCCCAGTAGAAGACTTAACCCCCTTCCACAAACCTCATTGTAGTTACATCATGAGCTTCATTTCCACGAGACATTCAGAAAAAGATTAATATATGGAGGACAGGACTATCACTGAATTTAAAATGGCAACTGGAGGACAGAACAGAAAATAATTGCTCAGTGCTTCCCTTTTTCATTAGTATATTTTCTTAAATTAGCTGCTAGTGTTAGAATACTAGGCTAGATGCATCTTTGGTCTGAGTGGGGCTGCTCACCATGTGCTTGCAAAGCATCTACTGTCAACACATCTATGCCTTGGATAAGTTTTTTATCAAGCCACCATTTAATTATATCTTGATTAATTACAAAAAATTTTAAAATTAAAATAATTTTTTTAAAAAGCCAGAGCTCTTTCACCCTTATAAATGGGGAAAACAGAATATATGGGATTTTAAGGTTAGCATCTGAAAATGGAGAATTCAAGTCCCCGTGTAAAAATGCATTTGTCACAGACTTTCTTTTACAGCAAAAAATAAATCAACAGTCAGAAAATAAGTAACTAGACTCCTGAGTCTGATCAGAACAGGTGTCCAAGTGAGTGTTCCACTAGTACTGTTTGGCAGAATAAGCCAATTGTTCCACTAGTACTGTTTGGCAGCATAAGCTAATTTTTAATTAGACATTATATTATGTCAGCAAGATGTCTAAAATGCAATGTACATACTGCCTGAGTATTGTATCATCATCCTATTAGTCATCTTAATTGATTCTTGTTATTTGCATTTGGCTACTAAAAGCAGTAGATTTCTGTTCATAGATCATAGATAATAGAATGGTATGAGTTGGAAGGGACCCCAAGGATCACAGAGCACCAACCCCCCTGCCACAGGCAGGGCCACCAACCTCAGGCCTGGATCTACACAAGGTTGCCCAGGGCCCCATCAAACCTGGCCTTGAACACTTCCAGGGATGGGGCATCCACTACCTCTCTGGGCAGCCTGTTCCAGCACCTCACCACTCTTTCTGTAAAAAACTTCCCCCTAATATCTAATCTAAACCTTCCTTCCTTTAGTTTTAATCCATTCCCCCTTGTCCTGTCATTGTCTATCCTTTTAAAAAGTTGAATCCCCTCCTGCTTATAAGCTCCCTTCAGGTACTGGAAGGCTGCAATGAGGTCCCCCCGCAGCCTTCTCTTCTCCAGACTGAACAAACCCAGCTCCCTCAGCCTCTCTTTGTAGGGCAGGTGCTCCAGCCCTCTAATCATCTTCGTGGCCCTCCTCTGAACCCTCTCCAACAGTTCCACATCCTTCTTGTATTGGGGGCCCCAGATCTGGACACAGGACTCCAGATGGGGCCTCACGAGGGCAGAGCAGAGAGGGACAATCACCTCCCTGTCCCTGCTGGCCACCCCTCTCCTAATGGAGCCCAGGATACCATTGGCCTTGCGAGCTGCAAGAGCACACTGCTGGCTCATGTTAAGTTTCTCATCCACCATGAGACCCAGGTCCTTCTCAGCAGGGCTACTCTCAAGAAGATCTTCTCCCAGTCTGTATCTATGTCTGGGATTCTTCCGGCCCAAGTGCAACACCTTACACTTGGCAGTGTTGAACCTCATTAGGTTCACCCGGGCCCATCTCTCCAGCCTGTCAAGATCCCTCTGGATGGCTTCCTTTCCTTCTAGGGTGTCGACCACACCACTCAGCTTGGTGTCATCCACAAACTTGCTGAGGGTGCACTCAATTCCATCATCGATGTCATTGATAAAGATGTTAAAGAGCACCGGTCCCAAGACAGACCCCTGGGGGGACCAGTTCTCTTTAATACAGATCACAGATCACAGAATCGTAGGGGTTGGAAGGGACCTCAAGAGATCATTGGGTCCAACCCCCTGCCAAAGCAGGTTCCCTAGGAGAACCTTTTCATATCCAGGTTTCTACAGGGTTACAGAGCAGGAATAAAGCAAAACAAGGAATCTTTGACTGAAAAGTGAAAAACCTGTTTCTTTGCAATGTGCGTGCTTTTCTTCATCCTCATTAAACTACAGCTAATTTTGGTGTGTTTCTGCAATTCCTTGAATTGGATGTGGTTAACACAAGCACAAAGCTTGTATTTGACCATCTTTTAAGGTGTTTTTGTTTGGTTGGTTTTTTGTTTGTTTCAAGGGGTATATGCTGTGCATATCCAAGGAGGTCTGGGTCCTTTCTGTTAATCTAGAAGTAGGCACGCTGGTAAGGTATTTGTTGGGTTTTTTTGTCATCCTGATGACTTCTTTCTCCAGATGTCATATGGGACTAGGAGTGAGTTAAGAGGCCCCTCTTTGCGATCTGACAGCAAGATCCAGAGGCTGTAAGGTCTAATCTGGTCTCAAAACCTGTTTCCAGGGAGCAGGTAGACACTTTTGTCAACCATATCATTAAAGATTACAATTAAAAATTAAAAGATACACAGGAGAACATTGGTGGGATAACTAAATGGATTTGCACATTGTGCTGTACTATTTTTCCAGTCAACCACAGTTTCCTTCTAAACAGAAGGAAAATTTGGCTCTACATTTATTATAAAGATTAACTTGCTTTGACTGCAAACACAGGAAGTGTTTTGGAGGTAATATGATTTCTGAGGTAATAATTGAATTTTCTCTAGTGTTTGGGGTTTTTTTTGTGGGTTTTGTTGTTTTTGGTGGTGGTGGTTTTGGGGTCTTTGGTCTTTTGTTGTTGTTTGCTTTTTAATAATATCTTCTTTCTTTTCATATTGCTGAATTTTACTGGGGTGTTGCTTCCAAAAAAATGTATTTTCACACTTCTAGTGTGACATTTGATGTCCAATTTCTTAATTTCACACTTCCATCTTTAGAGCACGTTTGAGAAACAAGTTTTACTGGAAGTAAACGGGAAAGTGTTTTACCTATTTTACTTTAGGAAAGTGCAGCTGGGTATGTGCAGTAAATTGATTCCTTCACCTATGAAATAATTGGTTCTCCCAAACAGTAGTTCAAGATGCTTTTTCCAACCCACGAAAAATATCTTGCAAAGCTGGTATTCCTTTCCAGCCTTTGGCTCTTAGTCATTGTGGTGAGATGTACCAATCCTCTAAAAAAAGTACTCTAACTGCTAATCAGAGACTGAAACTGAAACAGAATTAAGCCACAATGTGAATATTGATAAATATGCAAGCACACCAACATTTTGGCTCATCCTTTCCTTGGTACATATGAAACGTCAGAACTGCTTCCAGTTTTCTCACCTCAAAACTACTGCACAAAAAACCACATTTTAATTGAAATTCAGTTCTCTGTAGGAAAATATCTTCCTTAAAAAAAATAAAATTTGTTTTCAATCTTTTAAAAGCAGTTTTTCCAAATGATATGTTTGTACTGATTTATTTATAAATTGTTTTTTGTTACAGTGTGTGAATGTAGATGACTCGATTCATGTTAGAAAAATGGAGCATGCTTTTAATTTGGACTGGCATTGGAATTTACATGTCAAAGGTGAAATATACATTTTAATATTTTAAAGTGGCTAAATTTTGTGCAGCTTAAAGGCACTTTTACCTTCCTTCCAAATGCAAAATAAAATGTATGTGTTTCCACCTACGGTTAGAAAATCAGAACATTACCGTCTTTGTCAGCTAAAGCTGATCTGGAACTCAGGCTGGCCAGTTCTGTAAAAGATAATAAAAAGTCCTTCTATAGGTATATTAATAGTAAAAGGAGGGACAAGGAGAACAAATCTCCAGCCCTTATTGGATGCTGATGGCACATTAGTGACAAGGGATGAGGACAAGGCTGAGGACCTTAATTCCTTCTTTGCCTCAGTCTTTACCAGTAAAGAAGGATATTCTGTGAGTACTCATCCTCTGGAACTGGCTGACAGGGAGGGGAAGAATAACAAAGTTCCCATGGTTCAGGAGGAAATGATTAGCGACCTACTTGGCCAGTTAGATACCCACAAGTCAGTGGGGCCAGATGGGATTCACCCAAGGGTACTGAGGGAGCTGTCAGATGTGCTTGCCAAACCCCTTTCCATCATCTATCAGCAATCCTGGCAGACTGGGGAAGTTCCAGTCGACTGGAGGCTGGCAGATGTTACACCCATATACAAAAAGGGTCGGAAGGAGGATCCGGGGAACTACAGGCCTGTCTGTCTGACCTCAGTCCCAGGGAAGATCATGGAGAGGGTCATCTTGGGAACTATCATGCAGCACATGCACAATGGCCAGGGGATCAGGCCCAGTCAACATGGGTTTACAAAAGGTAGATCCTGTCAAACTAACCTGATCACCTCCTATGACAAGGTGACCCGCTTAATGGACGAGGGGAAGGCTGTGGATGTGATCTACCTGGACTTTGGTAAAGCCTTTGACACAGTCTCTCACAGCATTCTGACTGAGAAACTGGCTGTCACTGGCCTGGACAGGTGGACCCTCAGCTAGGTTAAAAACTGGCTGGATGGCCAAGCCCAAAGGGTGGTGGTAAATGGAACAAAATCCAGCTGGAGGCTGGTCACGAGTGGCGTCCCCCAGGGCTCAGTCGTGGGTCCAGTCTTGTTCAACATCTTTATCAATGATCTCGACGAAGGGACTGAATGCTCCCTCACTAAGTTTGCAGATGACACTAAACTAGGAGGAAGTGTTGATCTGCCTGAGAGTAGGGAGGCTCTTCAGAGGGATTTGAACAGACTGGACCTATGGGCTGATACCAACGGGATGAAGTTTAACAAGGCCAAGTGTAGAGTGCTGCACATGGGACATAACATCCCCATGCAGTGCTACAGGCTTGGGGGAGACTGGCTGGAGAGCTGTCAGACAGAAGGACCTGGGGGTGTTGGTTGACTGCAGACTGAAGATGAGTCAGCAGTGTGTCCAGATGGCCAGGAAAGCCAATGGCATCCTGGCTTGTATCAAAAACAGTGTGGCCAGTAGTTCTAGGGAAGTGGTTGTGCCCTTGTACTCGGCATTGTTGAGGCCACACCTTGAGTACTGTGTCCAGTTCTGGGCTCCTCACTATAAGAAGGACATGGAGGTCCTGAAGCAAGTCCAGAGAAGGGCAACCAGGCTGGTGAAGGGGCTGGAGGGCAAATCCTATGAGGAGTGGCTGAGGGAGCTGGGGCTGTTTAGCTTAGAGAAGAGGAGGCTGAGGGGAGACCTTATCACCACCGACAACTACCTGAAGGGAGGTTATAGAGAGATAGGTGATGGTCTCTTCAGCCAGGTGACAGGTAATAGGACAAGGGGGAATGGCATAAAGCTGTGCCAGGGCAGGTTTAGATTGGATGTTAGAAAAAAATTTTTTACTGAAAGAATTGTGAGGGCCTGGAACAGGCTGCCCAGGGAGGTGGTTGAGTCACCTTCCCTGGATGTGTTCAAAAAAATGGTGGATGAAGTACTTAGGGATATGGTTTAGTTTAGGATGCGAAAGGTTGGACTTGATGATCTTAAAGGTCTTTTCCAACCTTGTTATTCTGAGATTCTGTGAATATATTTATGCACCTTTCTAAACCAGTGCAAAATACCACAAAGTGCTGAGCATTTGGAAAACATGACTCAATATACACTCGCTGTCTGAGCCTAGCTTTCACTGGCATGCCACTGGTACAAACTCTTCTGCTTTATTACTGAGAGAAGATACCAAATACCACATGTGTGCACGTGCGTGTGTCCGCATGTGTATGTCCATGTGTCCATGTGTGCGTGCCTCTGTGTGTGTGTGTAGGGGGGGAACTGTCCTGGTACAAAGCACAGAACATCTGCAGACTCTCCCTCAGCAGCTGATGTGGATGCAGCTGAGGGTGCAGGTGACAGCAGCACGCTGCCTCCAAACTGCCTGTAGTGGTTAAACATGTTTTTGCACTCTTACCTACAGGCAGGTTTCAGCTAAAGGTTGCCTGAGGATGGGAAGGTTTTCTTCTTATCTGTGTAGATGGTGGAAGGGATTTGGGATGGCATGATCTGCAAAACTCTACTCTGAAGGGGAATTAATGTTCAGAGGCAGATCGTCTCAGCAGCAGAAGGACAGTATTTGGAGCAGCAGCCAGTTGTGGTATTAGTTCCACTGATGTCTCCTGTTCTGCTTATGAACAGCAGTTGCCTACCTGGTTGCTTGAACAGGTTAATCCATTGCATCAACATGTCGTGCAGTGCTGTATGCACGCCTGTGGCTGCAACCCTCCACTTCTGTGCTGTTTCACTTCTTTAGTTGAAGACAGGGTACTTTTTTTGGTAATAGTTATTTTGATCATGTTCCCTGCAATGCTGTAGGGTGCTGGGGTGCACTTTTGTGGATTTCCACACTTGGGGAAACAGGCAGATCTTTCAGGCTGAACTCCTGCATGGCACAAGCAATAAGGCTTGGTGTTTCTGCTGCCAGTTGACTACCCTGTAGATGCACTGGAGCATCTTATGTTGACCGAGAATTGCTTAAGAAAGTTTGAGTTCCTGCTTAGTGACATGGATGTGTTTTAGAAGGCCAGAACTTTAGAAAACTGCAAGCAAGCTTCTCTTTGTGTGATTATTTCTATGCTATTATCGTGCTAAATAAGCAGCCTTGGTAGCCTTGATAACATTATTATCAAAGGGCCCCCAGTAGAAGGAGGGACCGAACTGAGGCCCAGCATGGCTCATGTAAAGCAAAAGAGAATGTGTGTTGGCTGCATGTCTGTGTGTCTTTGCATTATCAAGACAATTGTGCTTTTTGACTCCAGTGGCCGAGCATGAGCACAGGTACCCCAGTGCCCTGTGAAGAGCAGTGTCCTGGGGAGCTCTGCCTACCAGACTCTTTGCTGGCCTGGTAAATGCACTTTGTAAATTCTCCTGACAGAGGACAGCCCTGAAACACCTGTATTTTGAGGTGATAAACCATCTGAGTTTAAACAACCAACCTCCCTTTCAGTAGGTGAGCATGTGGCTGTGCTGTCTTGGGATGGCACACCTGAATCAGTGCTCCAAGTTCAACTTACCTCCTTGTAGAAACCTGTGCCAACACAAACAGCCTAAAACATTGTTCTGATCTCATGGCTGATTGCAACAGGTGCAGGACAAGTGGCAGTCAGTCTTTATGGTTTCTCCCATGCAGAAGCTTTATATCAAAACTATACTAAAGGGATTTTCATATCAAGATGTAGGAAGAAAAGTAAAGAACATCTACCCAAACTAATTAAAGGATCAATGGGGGGTCATGTTGATTCAAGAGTAAGGTAGTGAGTTAGAGACATTTCAAATAGAAACATTGCAATTTCAGTTGCATATTTCACTGGAAAAAATGAGATTCTTAGCCTCAAATAATTCATGTTGCTGTAGGCAGACCACACTGGGGTTTTGCTACTGCTTCAGGAAGTAAATGCCCAAAGATCAGAAATGTTTTGCAGGAAGTAAATGCCCAAGATCAGCTACGGCAATGCTATAAGAGAGGATAATTTGGCCAACCTATAGTAATGAGAAGGAAGGGGTTCCTGCAAGATCAATTGCAGGCATCTGCTTGGAAATAAAAGCATCTGGATAGCTCCACAGAGGTTTTAAAAACCACCTAAATGAATCAGTACCAGAGCCAGGAATATAACCTGCCTCAACGGATTTCCCACAAGGTGCCTGATCCATTACTCCACCACTGAAAGGTCCCACTTGCAAGAGTGACCCACCCATGAGTCGGTAGGGGCCTGAGGGAAATCATGTGAGGCAATTTCCATCAACATTTGTGTCAAAGTGAACTGCAGAATTTATCTCTACATACAGCTGCATTTGTCAGTCTGCATCTGTCACTGAACTGAGCAGACAACATTGACAATTAGCGGTGAGGATTGGAGGATAGCCAATATCATTCCAGTCTTCAAAAAGGGCAAGAAGGAGGACCCTAACAATTATAGGCCAGTCAGCCTCACTTCTGTCCCTGGAAAGGTGATGGAACAGCTTGTTCTGGATGCCATTACCAAGCAAATGGCAGAAAAGAAGGTCATGAGGAGTAGTCAGCATAGATTCACCAAGGGGAGATCATGCTCGACCAATCTCATAGCCTTCTATGATCTCATCACCGGCTGGGTGGATGGAGGGAGAGCAGTGGATGTCATCTACCTTGACTTCAGCAAGGCTTTCGATACTGTCTCCCATGACATCCTGATAGAAAAGCTGAGAGATCATGGGATTGATGAGTGGACAGTGAGGTGGGTTGAGAACTGGCTGTTGGACTGGGCTCAGAGAGTTGGGATCAGTGGAACAAAATCTGAATGGAGGTCTGTGACTAGCGATGTTCCCCAGGGCTCGCTGTTGGGTCCAGTCCTGTTTAATATCTTCATCGACGACCTTGATGAGGGAATAGCATCCACCCTCAGCAAGTACGCTGATGATACAAAGCTGGGAGGGGTGGCTGACACGCAGGAACACTGCGCTGCCATCCAGAGAGACCTGGACAGGCTGGAAAGCTGGGCAGGGAGAAACCAGATGAGGTTTAATAAAAGCAAGTGTAAAGTCTTGCACCTGGGGAGGAATAACTGTCTGTATCAGTACAGGCTGGGGGATGACCTGCTGGAGAAGAGCTCTGTGGAGAAGGACCTGGGGGTCCTGGTTGATGACAGGTTGGCTATGAGCCAGCAGTGTGCCCTGGTGGCTAAGAGGGCCAATGGGATCCTGGGATGCATCAGGAAGAGTGTGGCCAGCAGGTCGAAAGAGGTGGTCCTCCCCCTCTACTCTGCCCTGGTCAGGCCCCACCTGGAGTATTGTGTCCAGTTCTGGGCTCCCTGGCATAAAAAAGACAGGGATCTCCTGGAGAGAGTCCAGAGAAGGGCTACGAAGATGATTAAGGGCCTGGAACATCTCCCGTATGAGGAAAGGCTGAGTGAGCTGGGGCTGTTCAGCCTGGAGAAAAGAAGACTGAGGGGGGACCTAATTAATGTTTATAAATATCTTAAGTATGGGATGCAGGGGGAATTGGCCAGCCCCCTTTCAGTGGTCTGTGGAGATAGGACAAGGGGCAATGGCTGCAAATTGGAGCACAGGAAGTTCCGCACCAACATGCGGAAGAACTTTTACACAGTGAGGGTGACAGAGCCCTGGGACAGGCTGCCCAGGGAGGTGGTGGAGTCTCCTTCACTGGAGATATTCAAGACCCGCCTGGACGCCTATCTGAGCAATATGAGCTAGGGAGCCTGCTCTGGCAGGGGGGTTGGACCCGATGATCTCTCGAGGTCCCTTCCAACCCCTACAATTCTGTGATTCTGTGATTCTGTGATCTTCACTTTTTTCTCAGATATGCCTGTGTAAGACAAGTGGGTAGTGTCTTTGAATGGGTGTGAAGAATCTCAGGAACTGACTTTTTACTACTGCAATGGGAAGTCTTTTCCCCTTCATCTTTAACCATCCAACCCATGAGGACCATCTGCTGCAGTTTGATGATGCTCCCATGTGAAGGAGTAGTGGTTGAAGAAGTAACTCTACACAGCAGATACATTTTCTCCAGCCCAGGTCAATGCCTACATGGGCTGTAGCATGTTCTCGGCATATAAGGTCTCTTGACTCAGATCCGTGGCTTCTGCTTCTGGGATCAGGCTTCCAAAAGAGTTCAGAGTTGCAATACAAGGTCCTGTGCACCTTTGTGTGTCTTCACCTCACATTTTGGTTTGGGAGTCCTTTTATTTTTAGCAAAAACCAGAGCCCGTGGGTAAGTCACTTATTTACTGAAAAGCCTGAGAAAAGTCAACGTGCCTTTTATTGCAGCCAATTGCTTTGCTTTTCACCAGGCTTCTGTGAAAAAGCACACTAATGCTGGTGTATATTCACCACTTCCAAGACATTCCATCTGAATCGGTTTTACAGCAAATAACAGCAAGACAGGGAGTCTGCTGTGACTTCTTCCTTCTGTTTCTCCCCCTACATACACATATGTGTATATATGTCTGTGTGTACCTGTGTGCTGGAAAACTTTATATATATTGTTATTTTTTTAGAACTGCAGTGACTATCAGAGCATTCGCAAACTTGTTTTCACTTCGGGGGTGACACAGGATGTAGCCATATGTTATCAAACTAGCATGCACAGTCTGCCCTTTGGAAAAAAAGGAAAAAGGAGTGACTGATGTTCATGAATTAGTCATAGACAGTATTTTTAGTAACACATACATCATTTCTCCATGTCCTGCATCAAGAATTTCTTCTGTGAAAACAGGCTTTCTTTTTCAGTTTGTGAAACTGAATGCAAATCTATAGAAAGATTTTTGTCAACAAAGGAGTAAATATTTGGCTTAGAGTTTTGGAAGATGTCATCCTATATTGTAGTGCCATTGCATGTATGCAAAATTTGGTACCTCTAATATAAAATATAGGCACTCAAACAAACAAAAGGTACAAGTTGCATTTTATGTTTATTTTCTACCTTCTTGCAGGTGCAGTCTGCATTTGCACAAAGACAAAACCAAAACTAACAAAAAAGTCTGACTGACTGTAGGCTTGAAATGGACGTAACAGAGAAAAAATCCTTTTCCTGTTCTCTCCATAAAAAAGAAAATGTCCAGTGACTGAGGGTGAAAAAATTCCAACTGATAAAGTCCTACAGAGATTAAAACTAGCAAAAATGTTTATAGTAAAGACAAGCTTTGAATGAATACAAATTCATCTCTGGTTTTGCCAAGTAAATTATTTCCTTAGCTCAAACATGTAAAAAAATCTCATTGAGTTTAGTATGTTGAAATTCATTGGTTAACGCTAAGTTAAACATCTTGGCTGTGCTGTGCACCTCTTGGTAAGCTCTGAGCATGTTCTGGTGCTTGTTATCCTGGGTTTCCTGAGTGCATTGCTGGATTGAAGGCACTTGGGCAGGTACTACACTACCCACACCTGTTTCTTCTGCATTTTTCTCCTGAAAATGTCATTCAATAACACGTCATATGAGGCCACTTAAAAGTGAGGATTTGGGAGCAGTGGGAAATAGAGAACTAATTATTTTTAGGAACTAATCGGTTCCTCTGATTTGGTTGGTCATGGGACCAAACCTCTGGTGTTCCGTATCTCATAGAATTATTAAGGCTGGAAAAGACCTCCAAGATCATCTTGTTCAAATGTTCCCCCACCACCTATATTACTTACTAAAGCATGTCCCTACTTACCTCTTCCATCTTTTCCTTAAACACCCCAAGGAACAGTGACTAGCACCTCAAGCAATCATATCTCTTCTATTTAAATTACATGTGCTTTGGGTGGTATCTGCATCCAAGAGAAATTTGGTATTTATGTCACTACACATGTATTTTAACATGAATGTGAACTACTACCACAAAGAGTGCTAAAGGTAGAAGTCTTTCACAGCATCACAGAATCACAGATTGTAGAGATTGGAAGGGATGTCTTGAGATCTTTTAGTCCAAACCTCTTGCTAAAGCAGGTTCACCTTGAACAGCTTGCACAGGATCATGTTCAGGCGGGTTTTGAATATCTCCAGAGAAGGAGACTTCATAACATCTCTGAGCAGCCTGTTACAGTGCTCTGTTACCCTCAAAGTAAAAGTTTCTCTTCATGTCCTGTTGCTGGGCACCACTGAGAAGAGTCTGGCCCCATCCTCTTGGTACCCGCCCTTTTAGATATTTATAAGCATTGATGAGATCCCCTCTCAGTCTTTTCCACACTAAACAGACACAGCTCTCACAGCCTTTTCTTGTACAAGAGATGCTGGAGATTTTCCAGAAGCTCCATGCAGGTTTCCTGTGTACTTTGCTTGATTTCTTATTCACAGGGATGGGGATGGATTGGTCTTGAGCTTGAGGGAAACAGTGCTTGAATATTAATCAGATCTCTTGGGCTTACTACCTTCTGGACCTCTAACCTATTGGATTACTCCAAATAGATCTATGAAGAGCCCAATGTTATCTCTCCTGAAGTGCAGGCTTTTAAACCTACTTACTGCCCTGCTCCTTCCAGGCAGGATCCTGAACTCCGCTATCTCTTCGTCACTGCAGCCAAGGCTGCCCTCAGCCTTCACATCCTCAACCAATCCTTCTTGGTTTGTTAGTTCAAGGTCCAGCAGCACTCCTCTCCTTGTGGGCTCCTCCAGTACCTTCATCAAAAAGTTCACATCAATGCTCTGCAGGAACCTCCTGGACTGTGTGTGCCTGGCTGTGTTGCCTTTCCAGCAAATACCAGGGTGATTGAAGTCCTCCACATGAATAGCAGGGCCTGTGATCATGAGGCTGCTTCCAGCTGTCTGTAGAAGGACTTGTTGGCTTCCTCTTCCTGGTAAGGTGGCCTGTAGCAAGCACCCACAACAATGTCACCCTTATTTGCCTGCTCCTCAGTCCTTACCCATAAACTCTCAACCCATTCTTCATCCAGCCCACAGTCAGAGCTCTCTCACACAAAATGTACATAGCCGCCCATGACAGCATTCTAGTCATGTGAGCTATCCCACCATGTCTCTCTAATTGCATCAGATCATGGCCCTGCAACCACACACAGACTTATTCCCCATGCTGTGTAGTTTGGTGTACAAGATATTTCAGAGAGGTGATCATGCATGGATGTTATCCTGGAAGGGTGCAAGATGATCCACCATGGCCATCCACACACTTGAGGTGGTTGTCTTGGGAGACACTTATGGAGCATTTGTCATTGCTCTGATTCACATGGCTCATTCCCCTGTTTGATGTGGTGGCATGAGCCTTTTGCCATTTTAGACCCTGCCCTCCACAACCCCAGTCCTTCAGTTTAAAGCCCACCCACCCTGACCTTAGCTATGCACATACAGCAGATAGGTAACATTGTCTGAAAACAAAATGCTTGGGATGGTTCAGGGAGCCCACCCAGGCTCTGGAATTCATTGGGGCTGTACCATGCTTTACCACAAGACTTTCGGCAGTGGTGGCACGTAGCTGTGTTACTTGCACTCTGGAGAGACTGTGAGAGAATGGTCCTTCTATGTGCCTCAGGTACCTGGAGGTGAAAGCAGCTCACTAATTCCCTGGGGCTAATGATAAATAAAAAAAAAAAATTTAAAAAAAGCAAAGTGTCAAGGGGCCGAAGATTGGATTCTTGCTGCTGCCCATTCCCTGCTACCCTGCTGAGATGAGCATTTGATGTCTGAGAGGAAGGTGGTCCACGCAGTGGGTGGGAGCACTTCCCACTACTCTGTGTACCCCTGCACATTCAGGGCCCTGTGAAATACACAGGATTTTGGCAACAGCAGTTTCCCCCCACACTCCCTGGATGGTTATATGCACAACTGATTGCCTAAAAAATTAGGGTTGGCCAGGCTTTTATTTGTGCTTTGATGAAGTGCAGGTACGCTGGGAATTTATGTCTCTCTACAAGAAAGGAATAGCTGAATCTTATCAGATACATCATGTTTGAAGGGTGCAAAGCCGATCCCTTGGATTACAAATTAACTGCAGGAGACAAGGCTGATTTTCCTTCTTGTTCCCTTGGCAACACTTGCTCTTGTATTCAGCACCAGTCTAGCAGCCTAGAGCATAATTGGATGAGGGAGGAGGTGGTGGGCATGGGTAGGGGATAGCACATCATGTAATTAATTCTGAGCGTGGCTTGCTAGGGATGGCAGACTTTCAATCTCTGCTGCAACACCTCCATCCCCAGGCAAAGGAGCTTGTAAAAAGGGAAGGGGCTTGGGGAGGGGGTGGGGATTAGCTAGGTTTCCAAAAGGAGAGCTGAGATTTCCGAAAGTAACCCTCCCACTGATTGAGATATGGATGTGTCACTATTTATCAGCAGACCAGGCCATCTGCTAGAGTGTTTCCCTGGAAACTTCTCGTCTTCTCCCCTCCCCCACCCTTCCTCCTTCGCAGTCCTTTGCTATCAGAGTGGGCGAGTGCCCTCCCATGCACAAACCATGGAAGTGAAATGAAAGGGTTCCCAGTGACGTCATTGGCACTTTCTCACTCGGGGAATCCCTAAGCCAAACGAAATCCTCCTGAGCACCAGGCAAGTAGGAAATCTCGATCCATAAAAAAATTGCAGGCAGAAAAGGAACTGTAGCCATTCACAAAGCAAGTTCTTAATCATTATTTTCTTTTACAGACACCACTCCCTTCTGCAGATTTCCCTGGTGGATGAAAAAATAAAAATAGAGCCGGAGCAGGTAAAGCCTTGCTGAGTGGCAGCGCCTGCTCTGTAGCTGATTGCTTTCATTTATCATTAGCTGTTTCAGAAATGTGGAAAAAAAGAAGCAAAAAAAAAAATGCTGGGATTTTTTAGGTCCTGCAGATCCCAGGTACACCACCAAGGGCGAAAACCCCGTCATTCAGGTAATCTTAAAGCAGAGGTTTGTTCCAAGATTAATTTTTTTTTCCAACCAAAATAATTGTCAGAAGCACACTGACATGTTTTATTTGCCTTTCACTTACATGTGTATCTCTGTAATGCCAAAGTACCGACAAGCTGTAGCCCCATGGTACTAAATGGAAAGGTAAAATACAAAAGTAGTATTTGTTCTCCAGAAGATCCTATTTAGACAGGGGAGGCACTGATTTTGTATTTATTGATAGTTTTCCCCGAAGAAAAAAAACACTGTAAAGGCAGAAAACATTCCCAGAATGACCTCTTATCATTCTGGATCCAACACAAAGATGCAGAGTAATCCCAGGAAGCTTCCAGCTGCCAGCTGACTGTGCCAAAGCTATGCACCTCACTCCCTGAATACAGAAGGAGAAAAATGTTAGTGCTGGCTTGTCTTGTGTATAGGCCCTTTCCTCACTTTCAGGATAGCCAGGGTTTAGTTTTTTCAGACTGATGCAGAAAGTTTCAATTTGCCTGTTACCCTCCCATGTTAAATCCAAAAAACAGAAGAAAGAATATTAGGATGTGCACTAATATTTCCCAAAACAAATATTGAAAAGTTGGATTACATTTAATGCAAAGTTTTAAAGGAGAAGTGAATGTTACTTCAATCTACAGATAAAATTTATTTTTAAATTAATGCTTTAATTTGGACTTAATTTTTATTTCTCAGTTAAATAGTAGGATAAATTTGTTCTCTCTATTAAAGCCCTTTATTCTAGCCATTGTTCCAGCTTTTAGACTTTTTCAATAGGCACCTCAAACTACAGTCCCCATTAGAAAATACTTGATGATGATGACATAGTTGCAAAGCTTGAATAAGAAAATATTTCATTTGTGGCATCTAAAAGCATGTCCTAAAAAACCTCTCCTTTTTCTCTTTATTTTTTTAAAATTCAGTCACCAGACTGTTGATGTGTTATTTGTTTAGTTTGATTATTACAAGTTCATACTTGAGAAGATCAAGACTGACTAATCATATCTTGTGCTCTGCATTATTTGTTTTCCAAAGGATGTCAGCACTCTTGTGGTCTAGATTTTCAATTTTGTTATTTACATATTTCATTTTTGATTAAAAAAATTCTACAATTGAGCACACAACAGAGCACAGATAGAATTAACGATGTTGTTAATTATGTGCTAGAAATGTGCATTCAGGCTCAGAACAGAACTTCCCTACAGCTATAATCGTAAGTCACATTCTTTCTTCGAGGAGGTCCTGTTTACTTTTGTCCCAGAACTAGTAATTTAGCTTCTCATTTATATAGCATTTCTGATACTCAGTCTTTTATGTATTCCTTAATAATGTTGTATTATAATCACTGTGGAAAACATAATCATGGTATTAGTTGTATATATTGGACAATATAACCAGTGCTCATAAAAAGCTCAGACCCAGCTTGAACACTTTGCCCTAGCAAATTTCAGGCTATTGAGTAGACTGCATAACTTGCCATATTGTACCCCCAGGAATAATGAGCCTATGTATAATTTTTTACCGGTATCAGTGGGGTTTGTAGGAGTCACATGAAGCAAATATTGGCAATGTAATGCTCACTGGCAACCTGCAGAGTAGGACACTGTGCTAAATAACAAGGGAGGTGGTACAGGCAATACCACTTCTTTGACCACATTTAGGAAAACAAACAAACAAACAAAAAACTCCCAAAAACCCAAACAAAAAAACCCCATAAACCTTCTGGCTTTCTGGACATCTTTCAATTTAAGAAGACATGGCAAAATCCAAACTAACTAAGGGTAAGACATTATTGTTGTTAACATATCTTAAGTTTGTTAATTTCAGCATTTGGGAGTTTCTGCGATTAGCGAAGTTCAGTGCAGAGCTGCTGCATAAATTTGGGTTTGTTTGATGCCCAGACTTTTATTAAGTGGGTGAGCTGTTTATTTTGGTACCCAGGCTCATATATTACACACAACTTGTACATCGCCTTTAGGGCAGGGACTGATGGCAAGTTTTTGTGAGTGATGTTTTCATTTTCATAAGAGGCAATGTATCTTCTTGGTGACCTGCTATGTTTGCTTGCACTGGACTGCAGTGGCAGAGCAGTTTGGTTCTCAGAGGGGCTCACATCAGGCCCTGTCCTTTTCAGCCAGAAAGCAGAGAATCTTCTTGTGTGGTCTGCTGCACCACACACAGGACTAACACTTGTGCAGTCAGGGAGAGGACATCTAAGTCATCACATGACTTTGCAAAAGCAATTTCTGTTAGATCATATAATCAGAATCCTGGCAGATCATTGTCTTAAAACTGAGCAAGTTCATTCTTAGTACCTAGATGCTGCTTCCTGCTTCAATAATTTGTTACAGAAATTCATCATCCAAAATGGAAATAGGTTCTTTACTGAGAGGGTGGTTGGGCACTGGAACAGGCTCCCCAGGGAAGTGGTCACAGCACCGAGCTTGACTGAATTCAAGAAGCATCTGGATGATGCACTCAGTCACATGCTCTGACTTCGCTGGCCCTGTGTGGAGACAGGAGTTGAACTCAGTAATCCTTATCGGTCCCTTCCAACTCAGGGTATTCTATGATTCCATGAATTAAAGTGGTAACAGACTGCCTTCTCTCAGAGACTATTTCTGAAATGGTTGTTATTTAACTTCAGCTGCCTACTGTGCACGGGAAGAACGGCAGTGTTCCCCCATCACATCTAACCAGGTCAGTCAGTACATTGCTGTTTAGCTATTGTCATGTTGATTTTTCATGAACTAATAATGAGAAACAATTTTCTTTTGGATTACTTCTGTGAAATGACGTTGTTACTTTCATCTTTAAAGCTCAGACATTGTATATGTGGATGAGGACCCTGCCCTGCCAGTTTGTACCACACCATTAAAAGCCTTTTGCAGCCAACTCCTTAGGCCTTGCTTTCCCAATCCCTGGAGAGTTTGGTTTTCTATTTAGCTATGTGAAGACTCTCTCTAGCCCTGCCTTAGGATACCAGTATCAAAAATTCAAGCTGCAGCATATAGTCTTTAGTAAATTATGAAAAATGGTTATCCCAGTAGCTATCAAGTATATAAATGCTATAAAGACCTTCTGAGAGTTTGAATATGAGTGACACCCCCTCATAGAAATATGGAGAAGATGCCAAGCAACCCCACAGGAGGTCAAAAGGAACAAGTTATACCATAACTATAAAAAGTTCTCTTATGTCCGTAGATGATCCCAACAACACTGTTGATGTGATATAAATAAGCCATTTCTAAGGAGTTACGTAGATGTATATTTCAATGTTTTTCCATCTACCACATGCTGAATTTAGCTTTACCTTCTGATAGCTTTATTTAGTGTAGCAAGACTTTCCTTGTCTGTGCCAGCCATAAAAATTGCGAGTAGCTTTCAATACACAGGTCTTAAATTACATGAATAGTCATGAAATTTTATGTAGCCTTCACATTAGAAAAAAAATTTAGTTAGAGTACACTATTATTTCACTGTTGAGCATACCATGCTTCCTTCCTATGTATTTAATCATTCAAACACCAAAGCTAGTGTCAGCATGATTTTCCCATATTGTGAGCAGTGTCATCCTGTTGTTATTAGTGTGCAAAAAAACATAAGTAGGCTCACCTAACCATGTCATCCTACAAAAAAAATCTCCCTTTGCACTCCAACTCCCAGTAACAGGCTGCCCGGGTTGCTCATCAGGACTTTGCAACACTTGAGGGAGTGAAATTTACATCCACTTAAATCAGGTTTGAGTCAGCCCCTTCAAAATTTGGGCACTTGGCAGAGCAATGAAAGTGCTCTTTTTTGTAGCCTGCCTTCTGTACCCCAAAGGTTTGATGCACACCAGTGCTGCAGACATGGATAGGAAAGAGATTTCCTTCTGGTCGATGACTACATCATGTCTCTGAAAATACTGCTGCACTGGAAGCTCTGACACACTTCTAAAAACAATCCATTCTTTCTTTCTGAAAGCCATGTTGCAAAAGTGACTACAATTCTAAGTATGGTACGGTTGTACCACGCGATTAGCTGCTTTGGAAAGACAGCTGGAGGAAGCTTTTTTCAATGTGTGCGTCAGTTGCACAAATGAAGATAGGGCCAGGAACTTCAGGGTTCTTACCACCTTTCTTCTAACAGATTAACAGGACTAAAGTGTTTGCTACACTTTAGTGTAATGTGCTGCCTAAGACTGCTGAGTCTGGTCTACAAAGTCCTTAGTGCCATATTCAGATATGCGCCAAGAGTAAGGCTTGTTTCATTTTATTCCCACATCTGGCGTAGCCAGCTGGGAAAAACAAGACATGACCTATTGCTCCCTAAACTGCTTATTTCATCAGCTTGGTGGGCAGTTTCACTATACCCCCAGGCTGGAGAAGGTCAGCCAGGAAGGTGGAGTGACTCAGCTCCTGACATATTCATCCTTTGATGGATCAGAAGTAGCATCATCTGGCAGCAGGCAGCCAAGGTGAGCACATGCTGTGTCATGGGGTAGAAGGAAGGGTTAGTGGTGAAGGATATTTCTCACAGCCTCCCACAATCATTTTACAGTCATCAAGCCTGTGTTGGAAAAATGGACTAACAAATTTTTGGCTTCCTGAGACAAGCTCCTCAGAGTTAAGCCTAGATGGCCAGAAATCTGTGAAATGTCAGTCCTCAACTGGGCAAAGAGGTGCAGAGTAACCTGGCTCTGTTTACATGAGGTTTGTTGTTTTCTTGAGGCTGTTTCTTCCTTAACACTTACGTTGATACCTGTTTGTACTAGGAGAACTCATAACATTTATATTTCTCAGCCCCAGAGGTGACTCACACGGAGCCTGCATGCCAAGATCCTCCTCCCCATGAAGTTTCCTGAGAGCGTTGATCAGAACTGTACCGCAAGTCTACAATATCCTGGGAATGCCTCTTCATAAGGGGCTTTAACAAATTGCTTTGTAGTGTAATAACTTCATTTTTTGATAGCGCGTCAGGGCTGACTCACAAACTCTTCACAGGAAGGCACTTCCAGACCTATACTGCAGAACAAGGGTAAAGGTCACTGTCAGCAAATGTGTCGTAAACTGGTGGAGGCACCTCACAATTTTTTAAGTCTTGCCTTTCAGGCACATCAGTAGAAGTAAGGAGATAGATTTTCTAAGGGGATACAAACTTCTAAGCTAAAAGAAAAAAAGAAAATAAAAGAAAATGAAGCATTAGAACCAGTAAGATATGTATGGTATGGATCTGGTCAGGTCACAAAGAGGTTTTAATCCTGTCCCTGAAGGGAGTGAGGTATGCCTTTCATTTCAGCCAAAGCCAGGTCATACATGAATCATGGTGTATAGACGTAAAGAGATGGATCAATAGATAGATAAATAGATTATATACTTAGACACAGCTTTTATTTAAAGCAGTAAACCTGCCAAATGAAACCAATCAACTAAATAGCACCAATGTATCAGCTAAATGTTATGGACAGGATCTCTGGCTAGAGAAAATTGTTATGGTTCCACTGGCAATTGTCAAATAAATAATAGTTGCTACAAACTCCACTGTTCCATCTCTCTTTCAGGAAGGAGCACTAGAGCCTCTAACCTGACCTGTGTAGAAAATATCATCACATTCCACTTCACAGTCTGACCTCTTGTTCTGATTGAGCTGAAGGGTTTTAGAGATATCCTATTTTGAGTAATGACTCACAGAAAAAAATCCACAATGTCCTTTGAGTTGCTTTTCTTTAATACTAAAATAGGAATAATTGCAATTCAGAAAATGAAACAGCTTCCTAGTCTGAATCTGCCTTAATTATCCAAGCACTGTCTGAGTTCAGACCTTACTATGTGGCTTGTGTGCCTTTTCCTTAGCAGCAATATTGGCTTATGGATTTATTTTGCTCTCAGTCTCTTCCAGCACCTTTTTTGCATCTCTGTTCTCTTTCAACTTGTTTAGGGCTAGTCACTGTATCAGTTCAGGTTTTCCTTTTCAGGACTGTTTTCAACCTAGATTTATTAAGATAAATTTCATCCCCATATACAGTTGGGTCACGCAACTGAAGGGGTGATGTGGGGGAATGAACAGGGACTTTCAAAGGAAGAAAGGTAAAGGATCTGTATGTTGCCAAGAAGGTGTTCCCATATCCTTGCCAGCTAAAAGGAGTGCCCGGTACTCTTACTTCCATGGACATACTTAAAATTAATTTGCCTTTTACCTTTCTCTTTGTTAAGTCAAATGCTCGGTTTCAGTACTTCCTGAGGAGCAGACTTCCTGTATCTCAGATATTATTCTAGGTTCCTTTCCTTATATTCCCCAGTGTCCTTTTTGTAAATATGACTGGGAATAGACACTGCTGACAACAGTGGTGGAATGAAGTTACTCTCCTTGCCTTGGAATTTGTCATATTTCATAGAGACATGGGTGGTATGATATTGATTTAACCCCCATACAAGATGACAAGCTCATCTCAGAAAAGTGTCTGCAGGCCTAGTGATTTGTGGCCAGAGTTTCATGATGCTAGTAGCAAAGTCATTAGCTTTTTTCTTCTGTTTTGGGAATAGTGTCTTTTATCTCCTCCCACTTCCAATCTTCCTGAAGATTCTTATGGTCACTAAGGCCTGAAGTGGAAGGTTCAGTGTTTCATTTCCGTGCCTTTTCCTCATTTTGGCTCTGAACCATGGATAAGCTCATGAACTTTGGAATTAAAACACCTAGCAGCAGCCAAGCATGTCATAACAGTCAGGTCAGAGCCACTCACAGTTCTCTGCTCAGACTTGCAGGAATGAGGGAGACTGGGACCTCATTGTCGTGCATTGAGCCTTTCTAGAAAGGAGTGCCTCTCCCCTTTGCCTGAACTTGCCAAAGTGAAGGTTGCACTGTAGCACATTCAGTATATACACAGCCTGCTGTTTTGTTTTAACTGGAATGTCAGAGCAGGAGCAGAGAAATGTGCCAGTGAAGCATGGAAAAGTAAATACTTTTCAAATGCTGTTTGCCACTCACCAAGACTTAATTTAGTTTCCTACATCAGTTCCCTAAATACATCTGTTTCTTAGGAAATTGAAAGGCAGGTAAGGATGCAATACCAAAGAAGATGTTAAAATGTCAGTCTTTGCCAACCATTGCCACATAGCTACCACAGACAAAGAGGAATGTAATTTCATTATTTGCGTAGTGCCAACAGTGTGATGAGTGATTTATGGCTACTTCTGTGTGCTGTGAGACTCGCCCTGCTCTGCTTTAGGTTAGGCCTCCAATGCTAAGGCACTGCAGACTCCAGTAGAAGCACAATGAGGTGCTTATGAGATCAGATCAGACTTCAGCTCTAGGGACCCTGTGTCTCCTCCAAGAAACATATGGGAAAACCACTGCAAACAGAAAGACATTACACATTCTACACAGTGTGTTTTCTTACATTCTCGATTCCAGCATACAGAATAACAAACTGTCTGCAGTACCTTTTCAGAATACTGGATATGAAAGAGATGATGATTTCCTCTCATATCTGTAGAAAACTGTGACTTAAATAGGTTAGTCTATCCTGAGCTTGCCTATGATCCTCAGGAGACTGTTCAACATATATGAATATTTTTAGGTTGGTGTATGAGCTGCCCTCATTGTGTCTGTGATTTGCTTTCCATGTAAGCAGATGCTGTGGGTACCCTAATGTGGTTATCTGTGTGCAGGCTGGAGGTACCCACAAGGCAGGATCACATATAGAACCAGACTGCTGGGTATCCAGTAAAGTTAGTCTCTGTTACCTTTTAAAACCAACAGGATAAGTGTGAGCAGTCTTTCTGGGACTTTGTAAGTAATTCTCTGATAAAAAAATGCTCTGAAACAAAACAATGTTATGTCCTTGTGAGTTCATGACATAGTGCCACCTAGGCCTCTTCTGAGGTAGACAACATCCTGTTTGCACTTGTGTTCTGTGTCTACTGCCATCACCTTTAGGGACTCTCTTCTTAGCCAGGATGCTGAGAGGGAAGGTAAGAGTAATTGTAGCAATTTATGACTGCTCCAAAAACTCCCTGGGAAAACTGTAAGATAGAAGTATAGAGAAAGGAAGGAAAGCTAGCAGAGAAGTGTGATTAAGAGTTTTGCACAAGGAAATCCATCCAGCCATCTTCTGAGGACAAAACGAACAATTGAGAATATATCGACTTGTCCTATATATCCATTAGAAACAATATATTTCCAGATTGCCTAAGTTGTTCCTCAGCTTCTGCCCTGGAAAAGAAGGTTCTATTTTGATTAGCAGAGTGAGCTCCAGAACTTTTACCTGTTGTATAAAAATTACACCTGTAATTTTTCACAATACTCCTGTTTGGGAAAAATGACGCAAGCAGTGATGATATTTCATGATGGTGGTGAAACACACCTGGTAAGTTATTATTAAGCATGTTTAAATGGACTCTGTGCCTTGTCACTTACAGATTGCAAACATTTTGCATGCTTGTCCATACCACCTTTCAAAAATATTGCAAGTAAAATACCTGGCCTAATGTTAAGGACTGTCCTCCAGAGTTCATGGCAGTACCTGTACTGAACCTATAATGATGTGAAAATGTTAAATCAGACATCACCCCTCAAAGAGGGTGGCTATGGAGTATAATCAGGCACAGTCTTTGCATCCAGTAGTCACACACAGCAGAACCCAACGTAAGTGCTGATGCACTGTCTCCTGATAGAAGTTAGCTTATGCTACTTATCACTTATTATTGTAACTTGGTGGTCCCATTGTGCAAGAAGCAGAACAAGTACACACTGAGAGATGCAGAAGATGTGCATGTCAGGGGGAAGTCAGTAGCCTGCTGAAACTGAGGTAAACCTCAGGGTTGTATCCACAGCCTGGTTAATAGACTTAGGATCATAGAATCATAGAATGGTCTGGGTTGGAAGGGACCCCAAGGGTCATAGAGTTCCAACCCTCCTGCCACAGGCTTAGATCTAGACAAGGTTGCCCAGGGCCCCCTCCCACCTGTTCTTGAACACCTCCAGGGATGGGGCATCCACTATCTCTCTGGGCAGCCTGTTCCAGCACCTTACCACTTGCACACTTCTGCGAGTCCCTAGTTGCTGGCAGTAGCTGCTTCATTTGAGGCATTTGCTGAGAGCAACTGGCTTGCCTACCTATAGCAACGTACACGTCCATTCAGCTTCTCCCCTTAAATAAGGATGAAGAAGCCAAACAAGCAGGTGGACATAGCTGTGTTTCTAGAAGCTATCTACACCATTACCTTTCCACTTCTTCAACTCCCCTGTCAGTCATCAGCCTGAACTGAATCTCACAGCAGAACAAAAGCACTCTGCAAAGATTGAGTCATAAAACATTTCTAACCCCTCCTGGATTATTGCTTGAGCAGCTGCATGTGGTAAAATTACAGAATCTTATGTACTGTAGGAGCAGAAGTTGTAATGCTGAGTGCAACAGGCAGCACTTTGATCTTGTATTTGAATTGGTGCCTACACATTAATCTTATTAGTACCTAGTGCCAACCCAAAAGCAAAGACTAAGATCAGGTGGTATGACTTTGATTTTTCAAATCAGGCCCTAGCTGTGACAACTGAAAGGTTTAACAAGCTTCCTTCATTTTGTTTTCCATTGTATTTAAGAAACACATGCATGATGCCTTAACACAGCTGATGGCCTGTCAGTCTTGAGAGTGGTTAGTGGGCCTTGGAGAATCATTTTTTTTTATGTGGAAAATCCTGTGGAAAACCACTTTGGGACTAGATTCTGCACTCCTAAGTGCCTCTGGAGAAGTTAAAGAAAAAAACCTACTGGCTAAGAGCTGAGTAGTACTGGAGACTCTAGGAGCCATTCCAGCCCCATTTCCCACTGGTTAATGAGACATTTTAACCTTCTCACTGAGGGCACAAATTGCTGTCTTTACTGATTTGGTGGACACACCAAACTCAGTGTCTGCCCCAGAGGACCTCTGCTGCCTCTCTGTGTGTTACCCTGCAGCCTTAACCCTGCTAGAGACCTGTGGAGGTCATTCAGAGCTGTGTGGGCACCTGCTCCATGGTAAAATGCTTCCTAAATAATTCACTTCACCGAAAAAGAAAGGAAGGAACATAAACTTCTGCTGAAACAGAAAAAAAAAAAGTTGAATGGTAAACTCAGAATGAGGGAAAATGGGTCTGCGAGCAAGGTCTGCATCCATTCATAGGAGCAAAGGACTTGATGGTGTAACTGAGCATACATAGCTCAGAGCTGAATTCAAACACCCTGAGTCCGCAGGCTGAAAGGTGCCCCTGAAGGGCCCTCGTCAGATCCTAGACTAAAGCTTGAGAAGCTGAGAGTGTTTACGGCCCCAGGATGTCATATCCAGGAGAAGGTCTTTGAAGACCTCTCTCCTGTACTCCCCTCACAACCATGCACTTTCACAGATCACCCTGGTAAGCCTCTATAAAACTGGAGATCGTGAAGAACTGGCTGCAATTAATGTTTGAAAAGCAGTTTCATCTGGAAATATATTAGAAGAACGCTGTTTGACATGTACCTCAATGATTTTAAGTGGAGAGATTTAGATAGCTTGGTAGTTTGCCTCATTTTTGCACTATGCTTTTTATTCAGAAAAATGACAGGTCAAATATCCTGGAAGAGAGGTAAATAAGCTCTATGTGCAAAATGGAGAGTTGTATCATATAATGCACCCCAAAAGGGCTAACGGATAATGGTAGAGGTCTAATTGAGCTAGGACCTCCAAAGTAGTGCCATAAGGCTATCAGGGATCTTACAGAATAGGGGAAGGAATTCGAAGCAGGGACACTCTTGTGGCTGTATGCAGCATTAGGCATCCAAAAAGAGGTTAGAAATGTAGGAAGTGATTCAGAAAATAACAGCCTAAATCACCTGAAGTCAATAAAACTCACTTTACTGTGAGGTTATTTGAGAAGCATGGTCCATTTCATATGTTCAAGGGAATTGACTCAATGCATTCTCTAGAGAGTTACCTGAAGAAAGGATCACAGACCTTTTGTCATGTGTATCAAAATAAGCTGAAGGAAGAAGGCATTGGCTAGGACCCAAGCTAGAGTAATTCAGAGCAGAAAGAAAAGTGAAAAGGTTTACAGGGATTGAGTCACAAGTCACTGAGCAACATGGCAGATTTTAATATTTTCAGGCTTAAAAAAAAACCAACCAAGAAATACAATAATTCAGTTAAAATTTGCTGAAATTCAGTGGCTACAGGAGATCAGAGTTGATGATCTCTGTAACGTGCCTTGGTCCTTAGGAATAACTTCTGGTAAGCATTACAACTTTTCAACTATTTGCTAATTAGCCACTACCCATTTGTGTAGAAATGAGCTTTATGTCTCAAGCACAAGTATTGTAAGGGGAGGTACTTCATCTACTGTGTTCTGTTCAGTCATTGTAGTCAAATCCTGTCTTCTGGAAGGAATAAATAGCAAGTTGCAGAGCTGCAAAGACATGATGAAGAAAAGCACAAAGCAGAAATGATTCCCAAACCTTCGGATGTGGTTCTGAATGTGTTTCTTCAGAAAAATCAATCTAATTTCTGATAATATAACCAAAGTAGTACATTAGGAAACCTGGAGTATGAGTTTGAAAGCAAAATGGTTTCACTTTTTATTCCCAATGCAGTACTTGACTGTTAAATTACAGCATTAAACATACATACCAAAGGTTCCAACAGTAATAATATGAGGAAAACAATTCACTATGCAGTGAGCTAGGTGGCAGGAGGGCAACCTATTTTTGCATCTCACAGCGATGTTGTACAGTCCAAGGCAGTGTACGGTCACCCCATCTGAGTTTACGGGAGCCTGAAGAGTGGTAAAAAAATATTTCCACATCCAAGAAACTTGGAATCAGGTGCCTCGTAATGCCAAGAAGAACTTCATTATTTAAATGCATTAATTTAGTATGACTAATTTAAATTAATTTAAATACCTCTCAGTGGAACTGGTCACAGATAATGGTTCTATTGTGGAGCTTTTTTTGCATGTTTCTGTAGACAGTGGCATTTCCATACTCAGAAAAGAATGGTTTCTGGTATTTGCTTGATGCGTTCCACTGGGCTGCCTGTGTGCTACAATGAGGAGGAACTATGTTATTATTGCAATATTCTCAGTTAAGCTGATCATGAAGTTCTGTGACATTCTTGGGAGGGTGGCAGTCCTGGGCTCAGAAAGTTAAAGAGCAACCCACCTTCAGTTTTCATAAACCAAGCAATGGTCAGCTGCAGATAATTGTTTATTGGTGTCTAATATAAGATGTGTTAACTTCTCAGACTTACAGAAAATGTTAACCCTCCTAACTCAGACACTTTTAAAGTCTAGGGAAATCAATAAGGTTACTAGTCAAGTAAATGTATTTTCTTGGCTGTTTACACAAGGAGGTGTTTTCATGGAAAGAATGGCATACTGGAATGAAATGCAAACAGTGCTCATTAGGCAAATTAGACACATAGCTGATGGCTATGATTCAAAAATAATAAATAATTGCAAGTTAGTATGGCCTTCAAGCTTTATCAATATGTTCATGTCACTGATACAGTAGCATCTTAAACGCTGCAGTGCAATGTGACTTCTAGTAACTCACACAGTATTTCATGAGGATATTTCTTTCAAAAATATGTTTCAGACTTTGATGTCCGTGATTTTTTAAGAAGTACTTGACAAGCTTTGAATTTCTCTGTGTTTATTTTGTATGCTTCTGAGTGCTGCCATATTACTAAAGAGCCATTTCTAGCATGTCAGAGAACAACAGCAGTGCGTTTCCCTCAGCGTTTTGTACCTATATATTGATAGGTGTTCTCTGTTTATGATATGCTAAAGGACTAAACTAGTGTTGTTAGGCGAGGGCATAATCAACTTCTACTGCGCTTTTGATCAGAGAGATTACAGTGCCTTCTAGCTTGAAAATCCCCTTAATTTGCAATATTACATTAAGGAAAAAATACCTCAGCAATTTCAAGCAAGCTCTGTTTCTGTCCAGAAGGGTCAAAAATGACAGCTCTGCTGTGGCTTTGTCCAGACAAGCTAAAGCAGAGACATCTTGACTTTCCTGGTGTTCTTTGTCCCCAACGCTCTATGGCCATTTAACTTGACAATATTGTCACAGGGGAGAAGCAGAAGCAGTGCCAGAGAATCGGGCTGGCATTGGTGTTTCTACACAACTGGAACAATGTCCTTGTGATTCACCTGTCTTGTGAATGGAAATGCCCATCTCCAACTCAGAAAGTGGGGAGACAGAAGGAAACACAAGAAGCTTCTTGCTACTGCCTGTCACCAGTGGAAACATTCTGTGAATGATTTTAACTACTTGGTCACTGTAGGAAAGGGGACACTCTTTGATATTGGAGGTTTTATGTGCTGTCTCATTCACTTTGCTCATTTCTGACGGGTGTTGGCGCAGAGGTAGGCTAGATGTTGAGGACTGTGGAGAATATTCCCGTGAGGAAATTGCTGTGCTCCATGCACACATTTGTCTTTCAGTTGTTTAATAAGAGATACCTCAGAAGGGTTGTTTCCTACTTATACCTCTGATGGCTGTGGTTCTGAGACAGCAGGAGAAGAGCAGAGGTAGAGCACAGTGCTTTGTGGGTCTTTCATCCTGCCCTGTTTTGCTCTTCCCATATGTCATCTGCAGTTCCCTGCTCCCTGGTGCCCTAGGATCAAAGCGCTGCTGAACTGAAGGGCTGTGTTTTGCCCTGGTGTAAGTAACAGAATACATTTTGGAAAAGCAGAGAATCAGTCTTGGAGAGAGAATTTCAATTCAAAGCCTTAAACTCTTTGTTATCCTTCAGTGTAAGAAAGAAAAAGAAGAGAAGATGGTCCAGAAACTGAAGTAGTAGTTTTGCGTACTTGTATGGTGCATTCCTTCACCACAGGCTCTTTGCTGCAACTATCATTTCATCTTGGGCATGGCAGAGAGAGGATGAGGGATAAGAATCACAGAATCACAGAATCATAGGGGTTGGAAGGGACCTCGAGAGATCATCGGGTCCAACCCCCCTGCCAAAGCAGGCTCCCTAGCACATATTGCACAGATAGGCATCCAGACAATTCTTGAATATCTCCAGAGAAGGAGACTCCACCACCTCCCTGGGCAGCCTGTCCCAGGGCTCTGTCACCCTCACTGTGTAAAAGTTCTTCTGCATGTTGGTGCAGAACTTCCTGTGCTCAGTTTACAGCCATTGCCCCTTGTCCTGTCTCCACAGACCACTGAAAAGGGGTTGGCCAATTCCCCCTGCATCCCATACTTAAGATATTTATAAACATTAATTAGGTCCCCCCTCAATCAACTCAAGAGAGTTAATTAATTCACTACAGACTAGCATCTGAGAAATATGATCCCCTGCACACAGCACCTGGATTTGGGTTTAGTACCAAACTGTTCCAGTGCCAAAGTCGAGTATTGCCAGACTGCCACAAGCTCTTTGTGCACAAATGCATGCAGGAAACGGAGACTGTTGAAACTCCAGAAATGCCACACAAATGTTTACAAGTCTTGCCTGAACTATATATCAAGATTTCCTGAGTTAAGAAAATGTATTTAATTATTACAGATGTATTCTTGTTAACACAAAGTACGTATCACTGTAACAAAAATTATGTGCCTTCCTTCCCACAAATGAGAAAGCATTTTAAAAATGCTTTGATAAAAGTAGAAATAAGCTGAATTAAATTAGCAATGAATTATTAATTTTAAAGTACTAATAAAACAGATAGGGGAACATGAATAGTTGTGCTCAATATTCTACCGTTTATGTTGATAAGCCCTTGCACAGTAAACAGCTTAAGGCTAAACCTTAAAAGGTTTAGCTTCAGGTAAAGAAACACAAAAAATAAGAAAAGTAAAATGAAATTAAATAAATATATACCAATATAGAATTGTGTCCCAAGAAGATCTGGCTAGAGACTTGGGCTGACAAAAGGGAGCGGAAGAAAAGGGATAATATTTAATTATAAGGAGAACAATATATATCAGGTGTTATTGTGGATATCCTGCAGTGTTCAGTGCGGTGGAAATACAGAATCATCATAGAATCATAGGATGATTTTTGTTGGAAACATCAAGCCCAACCTTTACAGAAGCAAATAACTCTGTACTCTAAAGCTAGCTTTTTGCTGCTTTCCTTAGAATAATTACTGAAAGGTTTCTTAAGTAGGATTTGAAATATCAGGAAGCAAGATCTGGGAATATGACAGGAAACTTGCTTGTTGGACTTCTTTTTGCATATATTTGCTGAACTATTCCCAAGTTAGGTTGTTGAATTAAATCTTTGGCTCACTGGGTTGAGCTTTTAAATTGTAGTTGAGAAATGTCTTAAAAGCACTTTCTTGCTTCTGCAATGATGTTTAGTAGAACGGACTATTTCAGTTGGAAGGCACCTACAGTGATCCAACTACCTGACCAACTCGGGGATGACCAAGTTAAAGCATGTTGCTAAGGGCATTGTCCAAATGTGTCTTAAACATTGACAGGCTTGGGGCATTGAACACCTTTCTAGGAAGCCTGTTCCTGTGTTTGACCATGCTCATGGTAAAGCAGTGCTTCTAAATGTCCAGTCTAAACTTACCCTGACACAACTTTGAACCATGCCCACACATCGTATCACTGGATCCCAGGGAGAAGAGCTCAGGATCTCCCTCTCCACTTCCTCCCAGGAAGCTGTAGAGGACAATGAAGTCAACCCTTGGCCTCCTCCACTCTAGACAAACCCTGTGTCCTCAGCCGGTTCTTACATGACATTCCTTCCAGCCCTCCTCTGGACACATTCATGTACCTTATCATCCTCTTGAATTGTGGGGCCCAGAACTGCACAGAGTAGCGAAGGTGAGGCCACACCAATGCTGAATACAGCAGGATAATCCCCTCTTTTGACCAGCTGCTTGTGCTATGTTTGATACTCTCCTAGGATGCAGAGTGTCCTCATGACTGCTGGTGTACAATGCTGACTCATACTAAGCTGATTTCAGCCAGTACCCCCAGATCCCTTTCTCCAGCCACTCCTCTCCCAATTTATGCTCATGTCCAGTGTTCCTCTGACAATGGTTCAGAATTCACCATATGGACTTTTCAGATTTCATTCTGTTAATCACTACCCAAAATTCAAATCTATCTAGCTCCCTCCTCAAGGCCCTTTGTCCCTCAAGAGAGGCAATAGCACCTCCCATTTTCGTATCATTGGCAAACTTGATAATGATGCATTCAACTCCTGCTTCCTGATCATTGATAAATATAATGAACAGAACTAGCCCTAGAACCGAGCCCTGAGGAACACTGCTAGTGACTGGCCATGAGTCAGATGTAGCCTTGTTCACCACAACTCTTTGAGCTCTGCCCTTCAGCCAGTTCTTCACCCAGAGCACCAAAAACCCACAGTTGGACTTGTCCAGAAGGATGCTGTGAGGGACAGTATCAAAAGCCTTATTCAGGTCCAGAAAAACTACATCCACCACCTTCCCTTCATCCACTAGGTGAATGACTCCATCATAGAAGGAAATTCAATTAAACACAACTTTCTCTTTGTCTTTTCCCTGTGCCTGATGATTGCATTATTCTCTAAATGCCTTTAAATAGTACCTAGTATAATCTTCTCCATTATTTTTCCATGAACTGAGGCTAGACTAACAGGTCTGTAGTTCCCTGGGTCTTCCTTCACACGCTTTTTGTAGACTGAAATAATGTTGGCCAGCTTTCAGTCATCAAGGATCTCCCCAAACACCCAGGACTTTTAGTAGATTATCAAGAGGGGTCCTGCTGTAAGATCCACTGGATCCTTCAGAACTCTGGGATGAAACCCATCAGGCCCCATGAACTTTGTAAACTTCAGCTGATACAGCTGGTCCCTGACAATTTCAGTGTCCACAGATGGAAAACCAGTTCCCATGCTCACAGTCCTCCTACTGAGCCCAAGGTCTGTCAGTGTTACTAAGACTGAGGCAAAAACCACACTGAATGCTTCTGCTTTTTCTTCATCCATGTTAGTCAGATGGCCATCTTCCGCAATTATTGGTCCAATTTTTTCTTTAGACATCCTCTTATTATTAACATGCTTTAAAATCCCTTCTTGCACCTAACACAACACTGGCCAGCTTCAACTATAATTGAGCTTGGGCTTTTCGTGTCTTCTCCCTGCATAAAAGAACCACAGGTCTGTAATCTTTCTGCAAAGCCTGACCTTGCTTCCAGAGTTCACATGGTTTCTTTTTCCTTCTGTGCTTCATGAAGACTTCCCTGTTGAGATAAGCTGGTCTTCTGCCCTGCTTGATAGACTTATGCCACAGTAGAAATGCTCACTCCTGTACTTCTAAAAGGTGGTTCTTAAAACCTGACCAGCAGTCGTGGACTCATAAGCCCTCAAAAGCAGACTCCTAAGGTACTCTGCTAAATTACTCCCCAAATAGCTTAAAGGTTGCTCTCCTGAAGTCCAGGATTACGAATCTGCTCTCCTTTATTTTTTTACTACTCTGCCAGTTTTAAACTCTAGAATTTCATGACCACTGTGTCCAAGACCCCCATCTATCATCACATACCTCTTGAGTCCTTCTCTATTCACAAATGTCAAGTCTAGGATGGCAGCTTTCCTAGTTGGCTCACTAACTAATGTCGAGAAGTTATCACGAGCAAACTTGTTTGCAGATGACACTAAACTGGGAGGAAGTGTTGATCTGCCTGAGAGTAGGGAGGCTCTTCAAAGGGATCTGAACAGACTGGACCAATGGGCTGAGACCAACGGGATGGAGTTTAACAAGACCAAGTGTAGAGTGCTGCACATAGGACATAACATCCCCATGCAGCACTACAGGCTTGGGGGAGACAGGCTGGAGAGCTGTCAGGCAGAGAAGGACCTGGGGTGTTGGTTGGCTGCAGACTGAAGATGAGTCAGCAGTGTGTCCAGATGGCCAGGAAGGCCAATGGCAACCTGGCTTGTATCAAAAACAGTGTGGCCAATAGGTCTAGGGAAGTGATTGTGCCCCTGTACTCGGCATTGTTGAGGCCACACCTTGAGTACTGTGTCCAGTTCTGGGCTCCTCACCATAAGAAGGACATGGAGGTCCTGGAGCGAGTCCAGAGAAGGGCAACCAGGCTGGTGAAGGGGCTGGAGGGCAAATCCTATGAGGAGTGGCTGAAGGAGTTGGGGCTGTTTAGCTTAGAGAAGAGGAGGCTGAGGGGAGACCTTATCACCACCTACAATTACCTGAAGGGAGGTTATAGAGAGATAGGTGATGGTCTCTTCAACCAGGTGACAGGTGTTAGAACAAGGGGAAATGGCACAAAGCTGCCCCAGGACAGAGTCAGATTAGATATTAGAAAAAAAATATTACTGAAAGAGTTGTCAGGGCCTGGAACAGGCTGCCCAGGGAGGTGGTTGAGTCAACTTCCCTGGATGTGTTTAAAAAAATGGTGGATGAAGTACTTAGGGATATGGTTTAGCTTAGGATGGGAATGGTTGGACTTGATCTTAAAGGTCTCTTCCAACCTTATGATTCTGTGAACTTCAAGAATTTCAAAGACCTGCTTGTCACAGCAGTATGAGATCCCCAGTTGATGTCTGGAAGGTTGAAATCTCCCATAAGGACAAGGGCTACATATCCAGAAATTTCTCCTAATTGTTTCACCGCATTTCACTTATATAGCTTGAAACTGAAACAGTTGCTCAATTTTTATCCAGGTATGTAACATGTTTTCTGTTGGATTTTTTGTTAGGTTCAAAGGCATATCTGATGGAATTTTGTAGAAGACTTTTTTCTATTTGATTTAGCAAAATGATGATTGAAATTTCTTTATAGAATCAGAGAATCATAGAATGACAAAAGGGGTTGGGTTGGAAGGGACCTTAAAAATCAAGTTCCAACCTCACTGCCTTAGGCAGGCACACCTCTCATTAGAACAGGCTGCTCAAGGCCCCATCGAACCTGGCCCTGAACACCTCCAGGGAGGGGGCATCCACCACTTCTCTGGGCAACCTTTTCAGTGCCTCACCACCCTCATAGTAAAGCATTTATTCCTGATATCCAATCTAAACCTACCCCCTTGCAATTTAAAACCGTTCCCCATTGTTCTATTATTACATACCCTTCTAAAAAGTCCCTTCCACTTCCTTGTGGCCCCCTGTGCCTTCTTTTCTCCAGGCTGAACAGCCCCAACTCTCTCAGCCAGTCTTCATAGGAGAGGTGCTCCAGCCTTCTAATCTTTGTGGCCCTCCCCTGGACTGGTTCCAGCAGTTCCATGTCCTTCTATGTTGGGGACTCCAGAACTGGACACAGTGGTGGGGTGTCATGAGAGTGGAGTAGAGGGGCGGAATCACCTCTCTCGACCTGCTGGCCACACTTTTGATGCAGCCCAGGATTCGGTTGGCCTTCTGGGCTGTGAGCACACATTCTCAGTGATATCCAGTGATATCCAGTGATAGGACAAGAGGCAGTGGGTGCAAGCATAGGAAGTTCCATGTGAATAGAAGGAGAAACTTTCTCACTGTCAGGTGATTAAACACTGGAACAGGCTGCCCAGAGAGGCTGTGGAGTCTCCTTCCCTGGAGACATTCAAAACCTTCCTGGATGCGTTCCTTTGGGATTTAGTCTAGGTCATCCTACTCTGGCAGGGTGTTGGACTAGATGATCTTCTGAGGTCCCTTCCAGCTCCTAATGTTCTGTGATTCTGTGACTCTGAGATTCTGTGACTCTGTGATTGTTGGCTCAAGTCCAGCTTTGCATCCACCAGTGCCTCTAAGTCTTTCTCTGCAGGGCTGCTCCCTATCACATCATCTCCTAGCATCCCTTTAGTATATAAGCTTTGCATATGCAGACAGACAGGAGAAGCAAGAAGCTCTTAACTGGATTTTCTAAATCCAAATGTCCTGCAAGTAATAGTTTTTCAATGAAAGTTTCTTTGGCAAATCGTTTGATATGAATTCTCTTGCAATACGCCGATACTGAAGCTTCCGGCTGAAAAAAAAACCAGTTAACTTTTTGTTCTGAAGCAGCAGAGGGAGCTCTGCCGACGTAATTAGTGTTGCCGGGCTTCTGCAATTGTCAGTGGAGACTTGCGTGCTGCCTGTTCCTGGCATCTGTAGAGGTTAATATCTGGGAAATATATTGAACTGTGATACCAGAAAATATGTCAGAGAAGTAACGAACAAGATGGAAAAGCAAAACCAATACAATGTTCAGATGCTCTTAGGGACTCAAAAGCCTAAAAGACCTTGCAGGTAGGTGGGATGTATGCGTTTCAGGTTTTGGGGTTTTTTTTCTTTACATTTTTGAAAATTGCATTTTTCATTTCAAGAATGTGGGGAATTCTAGTTACTAGTTTGAGAGCCCAGAATGGCCTTTTTCCACCATCTGCATCTTCCTACATCTTCACCCGGACAACGGGACCAACTCACAAAGCTTTTTGCTGTCTCCTCAAAACATGATGCCTATACACCACTGTCTGCTCTGAGATACATGCGTGCACTGACAGTAAGACACATGCTTAAACACGTGGCTGAATAAAGGAAGAGCTTAATTGCTTATACTTAAGCATATGTCCAAGCCTTTTATAATTCTCCTTGAAGGGATTCACGTGTAGGCCTCTTAATGCCAAGCTCTAAAATCTTTGTGAGCAAAATATCTGAAAAACCTTGTAATTTTCACACATAGCCACATGACAAAAAGACCCTGTCCATATATATAGGTGTGCCTTATGACTTTATATGCACGGTTGTGATTCTGTGTGCAAGGATATATAGATATATAAAAATAATTTCTCACAAAGCTATGTAACAACTGACATCTTCCTCTTCCTATGTTACTTCCAGCCCTCCCATTTTGAGACCAGCAACCACCACAGGAAATATGTAGATCCAAACACAAACAGCATTGAAGAGGTCACCACAGAATTTTGGTTCACAGTTCAGGGGAGTGAAATTGCCCAAGGCAAAGCAAAAACTAAAGAAAACACAGCTCTGTGTAAGCTATAAAGTTTAGTCTCCATTCCTAGCCCATCAGATAATGAGCCAGATCCTAAATAACCAAGTTTTCAAAATAGTTAATTTATGGAAGGGGAGTGTACTCACCCACAGGCATCCATTTGAGCCTTCATGTCACTTCTGATTGTAGCCAGAAGATTAATATGGGGAAAGACAGGGGGGTAGAAGAGATGTTATGCAAAGCTAGATTTCTCCTCTTAATGTTGCAGTAGCAAAAGTTAGGATGAACAGAGAAAATGTAGAACACTTTGGGACTTCATGCAGAACCCCAAATGTTGTGAGTACTGCCTTGTGCTTCAGTCTCAGGAGACCCTTGGCTTTCTCTGGTCAACATTCCCCACTAATGTGAGGCAGAACAGGGTCTGACCAGCAGTATCACAGAATCACAGAATCACAGAATTATCAAGGTTGGAAAAGACCTAGAAGATCATCCAGTCCAACCATTCACCTATTACTACTAGCTCCCACTAAACCATATCCCTCAATACAACATCCAGTCTTTCCTTGAACACCCCCAGGGTTGTTGACTCCACCACCTCCCTGGGCAGTGCATTCCAGTGCCTGACTACCCTTTCTGAGAAGTAGTGCTTCCTAATGTCGAGCCTGAATCTCCCCTGGCGCAGCTTGCTACCATTCCCTCTAGTTCTGTCACTGCCTACACGGGAGAAGAGGCCGACCCCCAGCTCACTACAACCTCCCTTCAGGAAGTTATAGAGAGCTATAAGGTCTCCCCTAAGCCTCCTCTTCTCCAGGCTGAACAATCCCAGCTTCCTCAGACGCTCCTCGTAAGGCCTGTGTTCCAGACCCCTCACCAGCTTAGTAGCCCTCCTCTGAACGCGTTCCAGAGCCTCAATGTCTTTCCTGTAGTGAGGGGCCCAAAACTGAACACAGTACTTGAGATGCGGCCTCACAAGTGCTGAGTACAGGGGGACAATTACCTCCCTGCTCCTACTAGTAACACTATTTTTGATGCAAGCCAGGATGCCGTTGGCCTTCTTGGCCACCCGCGCACACTGTCGGCTCATGTTCAGCCGTGCATCAATCAGTACCCCCAGGTCCATTTCCTCCACACAGTCCTCCAGCCACTCCGCCCCAAGCCTATAGCGCTGCCTGGGGTTGTTGTGGCCAAAGTGCAGGACTCGGCATTTGCTCTTGTTGAACCTCATGCCATTGGCTTCAGCCCAGCTCTCCAGCCTGTCCAGATCCCTCTGTAGGGCCTCGCTACCCCCAGGCAGATCCACACTCCCAGCCAATTTAGTGTCATCTGCAAACTTACTGAGGGTGCACTCAATGCCCTCATCTAGGTCATCAATAAAGATATTGAAGAGGACAGGCCCCAGCACCGACCCCTGGGGAACACCACTCGTGACCGGTCGCCAGCTGGATTTAACTCCATTTACTACCACTCTCTGAGCCCGGCCCTCCAGCCAGCTCCTTACCCAGCCGAGGGTGTACCCATCCAAGCCACGGGCTGCCAGCTTCTGCAGGAGAATACTGTGGGAGACAGTGTCAAAGGCTTTGCTGAAGTCTAGGTAGACCACATCAACAGCCTTTCCCTCATCCAGCAGATGGGTCACTAGATCATAGAAGGAGATCAGGTTGGTCAAACAGGACCTGCCCTTCATGAACCCATGCTGGCTAGGCATCAGGTACCTCTAGACTTTGGAGCTCTGCTTCGTGATGCTCCTAATTTCTAAAGCCCATAGCCTGGCTCTTTAGGTGGGCCATGTGTTTAATAGCAGCTCTTTCCTTGTCTCAGTCCAAATATTTTTTTAGATCTGTCTGCTTTAACAGGACACTGCTTCAGCCTGTTTATCCAGAGACTGCTTCTTTAGAGTTTCTACTCTATGCTTGTCTTCAAAAGTGGGGGTGAGGTAAGTTAAATTAGGTTTTAATCCTCAGTGCACCTGTATTTAGCATTCAAATACTGCAGTGTTTAGTGCATCAGAGAAAAGATCAAGATTCAATATGATGTTTGTTAAGAAAACGCTTAGCATAAAAATGTGTATCTCTAAGAAAAGGTACAAGGCAATCTTATGTATATGGAAATTGACTAGTTGAATTTCAAGTACATCTCACAAAGGTGTAAAGGAGAGGCCAGATAAACTTGCTATTGTCAGTTATAGAAACATCTGTTTGTAGTTTTGTTCAGTCAGAGCATTTTAATGTTAACAGATTTGCTCTTTTTACTCAGTAAACAAAGAAGTCAGAGTATAACAGAAAGGTCAGTAGTAAAGGAGGATTGTCAAGCTGTCTATAAAATAGATGTTTTCTGAAGCATTCCCCTGACTTCCCTGTGTGTCCCAGGGTGGGGTGGGAAATCTAAGCACTGTGAGGCAGCGAGAGCAGCAGTGAGCACATGGGGGCCCAGGTAACCCCGAGCATGGGGGTATTTTGATGCCCCTGGAGAGAATGGGTTTCAGCACATGGAAGGATCTGGGTCCATGCGGCACTGAAGCTTCTTTATTCTTCAATGTTGCACTTGATCACTGCTGACACGGGTAACGAAAGGAGTGAAAGGGTGACTCATGCTTAGCATGGGAACCGATCTGAAGCCTAGCAAAGGGTTCATAGATGCTCTTCCAGTATCATGGGAACCGATCTGAAGCCTAGCAAAGGGTTCATAGATGCTCTTCCAGTATCATAACGTGCCTCAGGGTAAGATACTTAAAGGATCAGCTGCTTTATTAGATTGGTTAATTCATGCTTGCCCTCCTGTTTTCCCTCACCATCACTTTATCTCTGTGAATTCATGTTTTTGTTAACTAATGGTGAAACCTCCTGACAGCACAAACTGTGCAGCTCCAAACAGGTTCCCAGCAGAGGAGATCATGTCCCCAAATTCATCTCCCAAATGCATCAATCATTAGTGGAAACCTTCTCAGGCTGTGAGAACAATATGCCTTCATGAAGGTTCAGAGACTCACTATTAGAAACACGTGGCTTTTCGATATTTTATATTCCCTTTCTTCCCTTCCTCCTCTTTATGGTGTCTTTACTGTTGCTGACTGCTCTTTACTAAGACTGACTGCAACAGAATAAACACTCTCTAGCTCTTTAAAAAAAAAAAAAATTCAGGTGGTTGGGATTTTGGGGGGGTGGGGGTTGTTGTGGGCTTCTTTTAAAATTGATGATACTTTCCAGCATCAGGAATAATAGAAAGGGAGTTGCAAACAAGCTCCTTGTAAAAGACTTCAGCCTAAAGACAGCAACAATACAGGAATGAGCAGATAAGCTTTTTGGGAGAGGAATAAAAGTGTCTGGCAGGAAGACTATGAAAAAGAAGAGTCCATGAGAGAAAGTCATAGGGAAGTAAAAACTGACTTCCTTTCTGTACTCTTTCTGCCCAGACTGTGGTTGTGTTATAAGGACTATGCAAGGAGAGATGACTTCACTGAGCTTCCACAGATCACTTTCTCCTTTTAATACAGTCGCTGATTGTTCCTGATCAGAGTAAGTTTGTAGTAATGTTGCCCTCTTGAAGAAACTGTCTTTCTCTTGCCTGAGGTACTATATCTGCTGCTTTAGCAGGGATAGCATTAAAGCTGTGTCCTTTCTTCACCTACCAGGAAAGGATGAGAAGTCTGATCAGTCTTGTAACAAAGTTTAATTTCTTGTGGTACAAAGAGATACAGTTTCCTGACATATGCAAGAATCTGAGTACATTTTACAGATGGGTAATATACTTTGAACAACATCAGAGCAAGGGACAAAGGTGTCCTTGCTGGTGGGACTGTCAGGGACCTTGCATTTCTAGCTGTCCATATGTTTTTAAAATACTTTGTAAAAAACCCATCACTTAATTTCTGTAAATGAAACACCTGTAAAAACTTGCTGTCAGTTTGCTGTATTGTAACAAAGATTTTGTTTGTGGAATCCCTGATTATTTTTTTAAAAATAGAAACGGTCTATACAACAGAAGGACTGATCAATGCAGTTTGTTTGAAACCTCCTTCAGTTCTCTGTTACCACTGTGGAAAATTTCTGAAGCACTGACACAACTCACTACAGCTGGGACTCACTTCACCTCAAAATCTTTACCATCCAGCCAATAAACAGAAGATAAAATCAACAGCAAATGTCAACAGTATATTTCCATTACAGAAATAGACAAAGAAGCAAAGTTAAGGTTGACATAGCTATGTAAACACTGTTTGTTAATAATGAGTGATAAAGGCTTATGGGGATTTTGGGAAGTGGCTGAATTCCTTAACCATCCATGTCTAGACAGACATACTAGTTCTAAGCGTGAAATGGAGCTGAGGAGGAAGGGTTCCTTCCTCAACTGTGAAAAAATGGTAGGAAAACCCATATTGATTAATACCTACTTTTTGTACACAAAGCATCATCTGTGGTCATGAAGATCTGTTTTCCATCCTCGAGTGAGGCAAACATTGGGGCTTGGAGTCCTTCCATTCCACAGATCTTGTCAAAAGCTCTCAAACCTGGAAAGCGCTATCTGAGGAAAATGAAAGCTGCAATTTTCAAGCAGTAACTGAAACCTGTACAAGTTTCAGCAGAAACAATGCATGTTGTTGAGCTTGTGATGTCATTGCCAGCACTGGAAATACTGTTGTGCCAAAATAGCAGAAGCCAAACCAGGAGTTTCTTCCTTCTGGAAAGCATATTTCCTTTGAGGTGACCTTTGCAAGGGCAGAGGTTAATTGTGGTAGGCAAAGATCTCAGCTCCTCCTTCAGAAGGTGGAAACACTAACATACAAATATTAATCAGTTTTGAGGTCAAACAGTATAGTTAGCACAACAACACAAACCAAAAAATTGTGTGGACTCTTCATAGTTTACTCACAGCTGATTTGATGTAAATGGCAGCATACAAAGGTAACTGTTTCCCTTAGTGAACTTCAAAGATACTCTTTGCCATATTTACATGGTGGAGATTGAGGCAGCATCCTTCGAGACTTGTTGGAAACTTGTTGGCACAAAGTTGTTCTTATTCCTAAAGTCTTAGTCACTATGAATCATTGACTTCTTTTGACAAGCCTCCAGCCTCACCTATAAAGAGATTTATTTGTAGGCTCTTAAAACAATGTGTGGATGGAGAAAGAGTTGCTTATTTTGGTTAACAACCAGACTGCCCTCACAATGCATAAGCAAGCAAAATGTTTAGTTATAAAGTTTGGCTATGTTCTAACATAAACATCATCTATCCTCCAAGGCTGCATTTTCAGGGAAAATTGGGATCATACCACACGGCATCCCCAGTTATCATCTTCTCTTTAGGCTTCTCAGCTGAGAATAAATAATTTTCATTAAATTACAGAACTGCCATTTTTATTAGAAAAGGAATGAACTACTGTTCTATGCCTTGCAATATGCAATGGTTACCTCTCTCTGAATGTGAAATAAGAGCATTCTTCTTTGAATGGGTTAGGAAACGGTTATAAAATGTTGGAGTTAATGACAGCAGTTACAAGGGGGAATGTTTTCCAGATTTTTTGAGAGTTTAGCCATTTGTGCCGTCTATACTTCTCAAGGACTATGTCTACAGTTCTTCTATGGGTTGCAGGGTAGTGTTTAAGTACCCAAACAACTTAAAGCCAGAAACTTGATAGTTCTTCTACCACAGAAACACAATATAACACAGGCAGACCTGAGAAACCAGGTAGACACTGCTGACTGAAGTTCAGGCTGCCATGGCCAGGTTTTGTGTCTTCATACCACCATGCAGTATTCAGGATAGACCTATTTCTGTGCTTTTCCATGAAGGTGACGTGTTTTGGAGCAAGAATGAAGATGCTCCTGTTTAGAGAATGTTGTCAGGGTTTCTGGGACAGGTGGTCCCTAGGTTCCTCCTTGTCCCACTGAATTTGCCTCTCCTAAAGCTGTCACATAAGGATTTGCATGCCGGGACAAGTTGTGGCTGATGCACTGATGTGGACTATGTTGTGCTTACGATGAGGCTGAGGCAGTAGGAAAAGTATGAGAAGATTTCAAAAGTAAATATAAAATTGCCCAGTGTTGCAAACACTTGGGAACACAATGAAGGCACGTCATTGCATGGTTTGTTTCTCTTCTCCGTAAGTATTTGGTATGCAAGTAATTACAATATCATGATCCCTCCTTTGGAAATCCTTTTGCTTATAACTGAACTTAAGTACTGATATACAGAGTCAGATCACAGGTCCGTTAAGCCAAGCTGCTTTATTTTGGGTGACTATGCTTTAATGAAAGGAGAGGTAACATAATCCTTATGTCAATTCCAGATCTAGAGCCAAAGCTTGTGGGGTGATGTCTCCACAACAGGCTATGCCTACTGATCCTGGAGACAATCTCAAAAGATATAGTAGTAGGCTAACATAATTTTTGAAGACCTGCTCCTTTTCTTTCCCCGTTCCTTTTTGCATCAATCATTTAAGGAAATCAGAAGGTCTCAAGGGGTGGTGTGGGGGGGGGTGTCTTCCTTACATGTCTAAGTTTTCATTGTGGCATCACCTTGATGGCTAGGAATTATCTCTAAAACTCTAATGAGATAATGAAGGTGGAGGCAGTAACACTGCCCTTTCACATGATGATCTTCCCCTTCTTCCCACATGCTCATCAGTCACAAGACGTCCCTAATGTACCCCAGAAATCAATACATAAATGTGCCAAGTAACACTGAGAGTGAAGGAGGAACACTGTTCAGGACGGTTCAGTAAGGTTGAATCAGGTCTGGGACCAGGGGCTAACATTTGGTCTCCCTGATGGATGAAAAACTGAGCTCAGAAAGAGGTTATGCTTGTCTGGTTTAGAAGGGGTTGGGGGTGGGGATGAGGTGTGTGGGAAGTATGTATGTGTGTTTGTCCCTTTCCCTTTCCTTCCTCTTCCCCTTCCCATTCCTGAAGAGGAGAACATAAATTTTGAGAGCTTGTAGTCTGGCTCTTCAAAGTGCTGAGTGCTTGGGTAATGGCATTGAGCTGGGCCTGGGTCACATAGCTCTGTGTAACGCTAACTTCTGTACTAAATCAGGGCCAACCTATACCAAACAGCACCCTGAAATGTGTTATTATTTCCGTGCCGCTCTTCCTCCTCTGTGAGGATAGGATAATAGGCTCTTGTGTCATCGTGGTGATAATTGCATGTTTCTGAAGCATTCAGATAATATAATAATGAAAGCCATAATAATTGAGGAAATTAATAGCAGTTCATTTTCATCAGATTTTAAATACTAACTACTGGTGAATAAAGGAAAACTGAAGAAAGGGAACTATATAAATATCAGAACAGGGGACAATTCCATACTTTGGAAAAAGAAAGGAAAATAATGATACATTCTTACTGCAAAACCCACATTACTTCTCTCCTGAGCACTAAGTAAATTTGACGTCAGACTGTTGAAACCTGAATCCTGATCTATCCACATAAAACAACTGAACTGGGGAGCGGGCATTATCTAACTTTTCAGTGCTTAATATTCTTACTTCATAATCATCCATGCAAAATATATGTGGAGAGTGAGAGCTTAATCTTGCTCCTTTTGACTTCTGAGATACAGATCTTGATAATCTCGCATTTGTAACTAATACATCTGTAATTCTGTCAGGAAGTTTTAGTGGTAACAGAAACCCCAAGATGAAAACCTCAGATATCTTATCTCCAAGATGCAAGTACTTAGGAGGACCTTGCAAAAACTGGAAGTGGGAATATTGTTGAAGCAAATCTGAGTGCTGATTGAATGGTAGTTTTACTGTAGCTGCAGAAGCTGGGAGATGTCCTTGAAGGGTGTGATGGTGCACTGGGCAGGGATAAGAGTTCACGTGTACCTATGTGTGCTGTTTTCAACTCCAATAGGATGACAGAAGCCAGCCTTCGCTAATCTGTGCTGCAGGGCTGCATCCTGCCCTTCTGCTCAGCAATGCCAGCAGCAGCCCATGTGGGGAAGATGGCAGTGAGCTATAGGCTGTAACTGTGCCATCCCATCTGTGTGTAAGGAGACTGTCTTCGTGTTTGTAAGATGAGATGAGTTTGTTTCTTGCTGTGTTTATATCCAAGGCATATACAAACATGGAGATCTACCTTCTCGGGCTAACATTCCAATGTGACTGTTTCTTTCTGCCTGTGACCTGAATCATCATCTCTGCTAAAAGCACTGGGATATCTCAAAGGCAGTGGAGAGGGATACTTTACTCCACCTGACCTGCAACGTGCTGTAGGGAAGCTGGCAGGGTCACCACAGTGTACCAGTACATCATCTTCACTGTGACTAACACTCTTTAGATTCAACCAAACCCAAGGGCTGACAAAGGAGCTACTTTCCTGCTTCATCATGACATGCTGGATGTTCACCTCCAAAGCTGTCCCCTTGTACTTTGGGACTGGTCACTTCTGCCTTTCTGCTCTCCTGCTGCTTTCACCTTGGAAGGAGCTTCCCAGGGCTTGTCTTCCCCAGTCAATGCTCTCCCCAGGGAGATTTCAGTGTCACATGTATATATGCCATTTCACTGAACTTTCCAAGCGTGATTGAGAAAATTGCCGTTTCTTGAGTACTTCACTGCTACATTCAGTTGTAGCAAGGGGATTCTCCAACTTCTTCTTACAAACCTGTGTCACATGAACAAATCTGAATGAAATAAGAATAGACCAGGGTGTCTTTTTCACTAGGCTGGACACCTAAATCCTCTCACAGACCTGTACAAGTTGAGAATACTTTTGTATTACTTTAGTTCTTTTATTTTGTTTGGCAGAAGAGCAAAATTATCCAGTGAACAGTAGCCTTTGTGGTATTTCTGGCCTCATCAGAAAAAAGATTTCTGCAGAGTTTTAGAAAATGAGGTCTTTGGTTACTGTCTTAAATACAGCTTCAGACTGTATGGGTGCTGCATGAAGAGGCATTCTTACTGTCTCAAGGTGCCTAGGACATATATTATAGCTATCCCAGGAGCATTTTACTGGCATTAGGGTATGGGGATCTTGCCTGTTCTTCCCATTGCTACAAATTACTCAGATGACAGTTGCTGTATTATAGTTTTTCCTTTAATTACATCTGTATCAAGGTGATTGGCATCATTCTGTCAGTGGGAACTGTCCTTTTCACAGCCCTGGCTGAAAGTGTAGCAAGTGAGACCTGAAGAGCACAGCTGGTTCTGGCTGAGCATTATACACCTCCCACAGCTGCCTCAAGGGATATGCGGAGCCCCAGCATTTCTAAACATCATCGACTGAACTGTCTGCAAGGCTTATTTCTGTGTTATCGTATCATGCAGGAGGTCAAGAAAGTGGGCAATCCTTTTTTGATGGAGATTCCCGGTCTTAGTTTAGCGACAGGATGGGAAGGAGGCATGGATAGGATCTGATCCAAGTTGAGCTTCTGAGCTCTTTGAGCTTTCCTTGTCCTTGTTCCAAATTTGTGCTTCGCACAGCTTCTATGTCCAAGATAAGAGATAACCTAGGTTGCCACCACCTTACATTGTACCTAATGGGGACTGTTTCACTGTGGCCAACGGCTGCTTCAAAAAAGGCACCTCACCTAAAAGAAATCCTGGCAGCCAGTTATGATGGTTTATTCGCTAGTACCCATGGAATACGTGACAGCCTCTAAGGATTTTACAGGCTGAGTCATTGGATAGTGACTAAGAGTGGTTATTCATCGCTAGCTGACAACTAAACAATCTTCCAGCCTTGTGGGACAGCATCCTTCAAAGCTTTGCAGAAAGTTGACTTTAACTCCGTATATAGTTGTCAGGTTTTAAGTTGCAAAGTATGAATAATGTTGTGATTCAGATGTCTCAGAGATGTTCAGAAACCTCTTACCATAAGAGCTCCTTGTCATAATTATTAATCATAACATTCCCAGAAGAAGGTCCTCCCATGCACCATGACTCTTGAATTCAGGTACTGGAAAGCAGCCTTCCCTATCCTTTTCCTATGTGGGTAACAGAGAGGAAAAATAAGAAACCTGGAGCTGCTTCCTGTGAACAGGAGTAGGAGTAGTTACTTAGGACTACTGACTGTGCCATGCAGCAAGGATATTCATTTTTCATAGCCCTGAGCCTCATCAAGGCAAATCAAAGGTCAGACTCAGAATTCTTAGAGCTACTCCATTGACTTTCATTTAGAGGTCTGAATTACACTCACTCAATATCAGCTCTATTTATGATTCCCTTACCAGCTGTAGTTTACAAGACTGCTAATCCAAGAACAGGATCTCAAAGAATTGCAGAAATTTGTTCTGATTTACATAAGGGTGAAAATTAAATCTATTTTACCACTAGCTCAGCTTTGTTAGATCAAGCTGGAAAGACACTCAGGAAATCAGCTTTTCAGGTTTTTTTTCCTTTGCTTTTTTTTTTTTCACTCCTGACAAGTTTTAGGAGAATTTACAAAATCAGAATTGTAATGAGACCTTTGTTCTTGCTTTTCACAGTGCTCTGGGTAGTCTCTTGCTCACCATAGCTTCTTTAAGTGGAGTAGCAATGATTGTGCTTCCATAACAGCAGGGACAAAGCCATTAGAAAATAGAAAATAAGGGGTTGTCCTTGTCCATTTTTTGCTCATTTTTGCACTGCCGTGTAGAAAAGCAAAAGCCCCTCCCTTGCAACTACCGGCTCAGCATGAACCAGCCTAGCCTAGTGCACACTGAGGGACAAGGATAGGTATTCTTCAGGAAGGTCATTGGGAGGTGAAGGCAGCTTTGCAAACATGAATGTTGCCTAAAAGGCTTATTTTTTTTTTCCCCAGACATATATATTTGCTACATCAGGACCCAAAATGTACCCAGTCTGAGTGGGAAACAGTCAAGGATGTTTAGCTCAAATAGAGCTTAGGTTGGACCTTTATCAAGTACTTATTTTCAGGGACAATAAGTTAGGAAGCAAAATTATCAATTATTATAATTCCATGTAGAAAAATCACAATTTAAAATTCAAACTTCATCTCTTCTGAACTCCAGTGAATATTTTTTTTTGAAAAAACATGGTTTAAAGTTAGAAACTCAAGCCTGTATCTAAACCAAAGCCCTTATTATTGTGCACTTTTTAAATCTCATCCTACTTTAAATCTGAAAAAAATTACTGTCACGTTCACATGACAAATACCTAAAATGCCAAATATTTGTGGGATAATTATTGTTTACTTGACATTTGTTGCTGCCCTGAATTTCAGCAGACATACGCTTGCACAGTTCAACCATTAAGCTTAACATCAGCTACTTTGCAAAGTTAAATAATTCAGCTGTTTGCATTTGCCTACTAATTGCTGAGAGCAGCCATCCACACAAAGGATTAAGTGACTGAAAAATTGGACTATTATTCTACAGGAAGAAGTCTAAAAAATGTTGTTTGGTACTTTCATATATAGCATCTCTAGGAATAAGTTAATGGCGTTCGGCAAGTTACAAGTATGTTCGGGCCTGTATATCAAATTCCATCCTGATGTGCTTTTAACTTTAGAAAAACATTTTAGAAAGGAAGTAGCACTTGGCTCTCAACTTCCATCTACTACTAGTGAACTGCTGTGTTTCTACTAGAATGAAACAATTCATTAAAAAACCCAAACAAATAAGCCATCAAGTCCAAAAGCATCTGAAAGCTTGCAGTAGGCATTAATGAAGACAGCAGGCTCTTCTGTGATTGGGGTGCTGAAAACAACACAGCAATATATAATCAAATGAATACTTTATGAGTCATTGTAAATCTGTCTTGTAAGAGTGCCTAGAAACAAGAATTACATTCTTCTCCTAAACACTTTTAACTTAGTAGAGCTTTCTGCAAATTTTTTACAAGCAACTGTGACTTTTAAGAGATTTTCTTCCCTTTGCATTGATAACTCCTTCAGAGTTCATTGTTAAGGAATAAAGGGATACATCCAGAGGCAGTAATTTTCAGAGTGTTCAGTTCAGTTTGACTAATCTACTATGTATACATCTCAAGGGTTCTTTCCCTGGTTAAATAAATACAGAGGCTTTCACTAACTCTTGCACTTGCTGCTCTGCCAGTAGCAATGACACTCTAGCAAAGGAAAAATAGTTGCACTGGGTTTAGCTGTAAAATAGAAGATGGTATCTCTGCATCAATAAAAGCAATTTTATTTCCTTCGTAACTTTCACTTAGAGATGGTGTCTAAAGTTGTGGTTCTTTGGTGTATCTTATTGACACCCATGATGCCTCATAAGCAAGGAGCTGTCTCTGTGGGGCAAGGTGTGATGCTGTGCAAAGACACTGGTGCAGATTGTCGAAGATGCAGCTGAACAACCGCAGTGCCATAGCTCTGTGGGTGACTTAGACTTGGAGTGACTAGATCTCCAGCCTGGCAGGCCTGTGCACAGCAGCTGCACTCCTGGCTCAGAGCTGCCTCCTTGGACCATCACCCAGTGACTCCCATTGCTCTCAGTCAAGCTTTCAGAAAGACACATGCTTCTAAAGACACATTTCACAATCTTTTGTCTGTGTCAACTTCCCTGGGTGTTTTCTAGAGGAGTACAGATATCAACATATGGTTGAAATGTGCTTGCATCATATGCTTCTGGCCCTGATGCTTGTGCCAACACCTTTGCTGCCAGGTGATAGTGGCTAGTGCTACTGAAGGAAGGATGGGTTCACATGGATGGCTTAGGGGTACAGCAACTGCCAGAAGTGGCAATCTCTGCCCTTACTGGCAGAAACAGCAGTCTCCAGCCCATATTTGTCATTTCAACAGTTTCTTTGCTTCCAATGGCAGCAGCAGGATTGCTTGGCATAGTACCTGCCTCTCACTTCCAGGCAAAATTCACTGTTGCCTTGATACCTGAGAAGACCCTCCATAAATGTCACAGGTGTTTATTTTACTTGTGGATGTAGGTTTCTGAGTTATTTACCTCTGCAGATCTCTCAGAAATAGTTCATGGATTCTCATGTCTTGGATTGGCTGCTGTAGGAGGTGCACACACTTGTAGCAACTACTGCTGTCTGGGGGATGCTGGAAAAACCCCAAGTTCAGGGAAGCTCTCAAATTATACTCTTGTTTTGCTCTCACCTTTAAAATCGACTGAGCTTCCGTTCTTCCAAGAAATGGTCTTTGGACTGCTCATTCTTGTGCAATCTTTGGTCAGCAAAGAATATTTCTCCATTTCACGATTGTTTGTCTATATCCCTATGTCATCTGCAAAACTTGCAGTGTGCTGTTTTGGTAACAAAACTGGTGAAAGCAGCATACTGCATGTGATCAGTACTGGTAGTTTTGAAAAGGCATTTAAATCTGTTTCAACCCTGTCACCACCTATGTTTTAGCACTGTGTTGTGCCGGAGGCAGCTTCTAACTTCTGGGGCTTCTGTGCTTGCAGAACTGACCAGCAAAAGAACTGGCCAGGTTTTATTTTAAGGTTACATTCTTACAAAAACAGTATGTGATTAATGAAAGCTTTGAGCTTGTTATAGGCATGGACAATCTATGCTGTAAATAGCTATAAACACAGCAGGAGAAGGTAATGTAGCTAATTCTAAGTCAATGTTTATAAACAACTTGTCAAACTTTATCACTGTTGGTTAATGTCTATTAATAATGTATTAATGCTTTATAAACTATTTATAAAGGGAACCTTAATATAGGAGGAATCTTATGCAACTCAGTTCTATGCCTGTGGTTAAGTACAGCTCCCCACTGCAGGGGTATTTCTCCTAAAGTCCAAAGAACTAGTATGGGACCATCACTAAATGTTGTTGGCCTTGATAAATGCAATGCTGATATGCTGGCAGAAAAAAAGCCCACCACTCAGGAGGTTCTGACTAGGTACCTGCTTATTGCTAATCACATACCCCCTAACATTCTGCTCCGGTCTCTTTCCAAGTGTCTGAACACTGAAGATTTGCAGTATTTGGTCATCGGTCCCAAGTCTTATGTTGGATAAATATACAGGGGACAACTTCATTGTGTGATCATGTGTGACCATTGGATCTCCTAGGCCATGGCAAAAGAGAAGTGCTGCTGAGGAGAAAGTAACTCACTGGCCTTAAGTAAAGAGGTGAGCAGACAACCCTCTGGAGTTACCACCAGGCTCAGGTATTTCAATTGACCTCAGTCCAGATGAAGGTATGTCCTTGCTCCTCCCCTTCCACAGGATAGCTGCAGGGGTAAAATAATTTTTAAAAAATTTGATGTCATTTCTTCCTGGAGCTCAACTCTGCTTTCTTCACAGTTGTGACTACCAAATACCTCATAGGACTGTGACATTTTGTAAAGCCATATTCATTCCAAAGATGATTTTGAAAGATCAGAATACTGTTGTGATAAATATTTTTGCACAATAAGGAGTATTAACTGTGTTTCAAAATGTTATCTGAACCAATTTTTATATTTCTCCTCTACAGCCAAATTGCCATTATCCATTAATGGATTACACACTTTACAAATTAACTAAACCATGTTAAGAAGTAAAACAAACTCAACTCTTTTTTCTCTTTGCATTTATGAGTCATTCTACATTTTCTTTTTCAAAGATAAATATGGTGTGCTAGGCTAGCCTAATTTACATACAGTGAAAACTGTTTGTAGAGTCCTTTCCCCTTTATTTGGGCTATCCGTTATTCACCCTGGTTACCTGAAAGCTAAAAATGCACGCACCCTACCTTAACACCCAGCAATGCTAAGGAGTGGTTGTAACAAGGAAGAACACAGAGCAGACAGCTGTACAGTACAATGCACTTGTGACCTAGCAATGGCGCTTTCTTGTGGCATCAGTCCCTACAGGGTTCAGCCAACACCACTCTGAGTCCCAGCTTCCTTCCTTGGCCTCCCTCTCCATTCAGAATCCCATAATCTGGGAAGGGAAAGCCAAAACAAAAGTGAATGCATTCCCTGAGACATGTGGTTTCCATTTTCTTGGAGTTTTTCACTATTTGACGTGAGGTGTATTTTGTGGAGGCTGAGAAACAAGGCAGCATTGCTTCGCATTAGTAAGACAGTGCAGGCTTTCAACACATGTTCTGGGTTAGATTGAAATTAACAGATGAGGGACTGTATGACCCAGGGAGTTGTTCCTGATGATGCCATGTCACTAAAAGGAATGACTTGTGCTGTTAGTCTCCATCTGACAAACATAGTCATTAGCTCTTTGAGATTTTAAGGAAGTTTCTTCAAAAGTGATCTGAGCATGCCATTTTGCTGAGTGGCACCTGGGTGAGGGACTCAAACAATTAGGAACAGGCAATATTTTAGCACTTGTGAATCTAGAGAAGAGAAAGAAAAAGGTGAGATCTTCCCAAAAACATTCTTGTAAGAAGCCCAAACTTGTGTGCAATTTGTTTTAATTAACGGTCTGTCAGAAGAACTTGTGAATTCACTGGCTGTGCTGAAAGAGGTACTGCATGAACCACACAAAGCAAGCAACTCAAAGGAATATTTTTTAAGCTGTCTCAGTGATTTAAGGATTATTGCCAACATTGAAAAATAGTAAGACATAAATATCAGTGAAACGCAGGCTCCTAATTGCCTACAGATCCTTGTCTGCAAAGATGTTAAGGTAGAGTTAGGAGCAAGTGTTTGCTGCTGGAACAGAGCACAGGACACTGGGATGCTGGTAGGCCACAAGCCAGGACCCAGCTGCCTAGCACCTGCTGAACATCACACTACACTGGACCAACACATCAAAGCCAGGTTTCAGCTACATGTGCAAAAATATCTAGGGTTTGCCATAAGACACTGCAAAATATAACGGGCTTAGCAGGTGAATTCTCAAGTTCTACAGATCTTCTTCAGCCAAGCAGGCAGTTTTTGTGAAGTATGGAGAATCAGATCTCATAAACTTCCTGTGTTACCTTGGGAAAAAGTGTCATATATGCCAGTTTTGGTAGATTTTTATTAGCTGCTCTGTAAAGAAATGAAGAAAAAAGTGAAACATTTATATGCTACCAATAATATTAATTTATGGTGCATTCTCTTGCTGCCTCTATAATGTCTCTCTTGGTTGTGCTTCCCATTAACAGATCACACTGTTTGGCAACTGAGACAGTCATGTTTAACAATGCCTTGGTCTGGGTCTATGTGAGATGTGATGGCAACTGACACATGAAAACAACCCATCGGACAATTGCACTCACATCAGTATCAATAAAAACTCTCCTTCATATGGCAAATTAGTCATCATATTACCCCACTTCTTTAATTTTTCCAACTGGTTTGTACTTAGCTAGCAGAATCTGCTCATCAACTTGTGTTCTCCTGTGGTGAACTTTTTGGTGGGCTCCATTTTATGTGATTGAGACCTACAGGTTACCTCCTTGACAAGTTTTATTTTAGGCCCACTACATCGAGAAAGTGAAGATCTTCAGGTGTTTTTGCACTGCACTTTCCTGCTAGCCCAGGTGGTAAACCATGCAAAGCATCTTCATAGCAGTGCATTGACTGGAGTCAAGAGTGTTTTCCTTTCCAACAGGCAATCTTTGGACATTTGTAGAAGTTGACCCTTGTGCTCTCAGTGCAGTCAATGGTTTTGCAAACTGTTGATTCAGAGCTACAGAAGACACATTCTAACACCTTGCCCATCAACACAGACAAAGCTATTCACTTCTAGAAGCAGTCTAGATCATGGAGGAGATGAAGAAGATGATACTAGCATTTCCCATAAGCAGACTGTGACATCAGGTCTCTGCAGTAGGTATGCCAGGTTAACATTGAAACAAGAGAAACTTGTGTCACAGATCGAGTACTGCTTTCCATACACAGCTGAGCAAGCATTGGCAAATCATGGGCTGAGGCATGTGGAGAGCACCCACTTTGACAGCTATTGTGGTTCTTAAAAAAGGCTCAGAAGAGGCTTCAAAGCATAGAAAAATGAGTGAGGTCAATTTAACAAACCTCCAGAATTTAGAACACTTTTATCCTAAAGCCAGATCCCAGCTTCTGCATTCCTGGAAGTCTCTCTCTTTCACAGTGAGGTAAAAAGGACTTCTTGCTTTTTCGATTTATTTTTTAAAATGCAAAACCAACCAAACAGAAAAGCTCTTTACCAGGTATATTACTTTTCTGGATGTCAATACAAGTGTATCCTGCAAGGGCTGTTTCTCTTGACCCAGACTGATTTTTTTCTAAACCAGCAAATTAAAGAAACTTTATTATGAACAGAATGCTACATGATCGTGATTCTTGTGACATTCTGATGAAAACCGAGGGGCTTACGACATATCCGTGCACTTGGGGAATGTTGCTTATATTTAAGTAAAAAGTCAAAAATTCCCATGCCAAACAATGACATACTTTAGTCATAGTATTACTGTGAAAAACATCTGTTCTTGTAGTTCCTGACATCTCAGATGTCCTGTGCTGATGTTCCCTCCACATCTGCTGCAAAAGCCAAATTGTAGTGGGTGGGATTTCTGTCTTTTTAGGGCAGCATGATACCATAAAGCCAGTGTGGAGGAGACAAGAGCTATGTAAGTCACACATCTGCCTCCTAGCTGATGGGCAAGAAGAATAACTGTCTTTCTTTTGTACTGCCTAGATCCTTCTGTGATAAGCATTCAGCACAGTCAGAGATCTGCCACAGGTAGGAATTATGGGTGTAAATCAGAAGTCTCACACAATGTACAAAGATAAGCACTTGATCCTTTGATCAGTTGCAGGAATGGGCATTTACCTACTCTGAGTCTGATGGCACAGCCTAAGCAACAGACCTTTGAATCAGTTCTCAATGAACTTAGAGGTTTCCACCCAAAACTGCTTCTCTTCTTCCAGAAGTCATTGGGAGTTTACACATAAACCACTATGAAATTTATTTCTAAGTCAAAGAGATCCTCAGCTTCCCTACACAGCACTGGGCTAATTTGTTGGTTAAGATCTCATTCTGTCACACAATGAAGTAACGGCTCTCTCCATTCTTCAATTCAGCCTTTTGTGAAATTTGCACTTTCATTTCTCTGATATGGTGTGTTAAAGAAAATGATACTGGCGTTTCTTGAGTAATTAATATTACTAAGTAAATCAAACAAGGCAATGTGGCCATTCAGTGCATCCTACATTTCAGTTTGGTATATTCAGCCAAAGCAGAATCAACTATATTTTACCTGGTTTTTTCCAATTTCATTCAAGCTGGATGCCATTTCCTTCCTATTTTGTAACTTAAATTTACACCCACATGTTTTATCCTCCTTATCTTTCCTTGCTTTCCCCTGCCTTCCTCTGCCTTTCCATGCCTTCTGCTGCCTTGCTTTCCCTCTGTTTCCTTATTCCCTTATCTTTCCCCTTCCCCTTCTCCTTCCCCCTGACCTTCCCCTTCTTCTTCTCCTTCTCTCTTCTTCCCCAAGTGGTGGAGAAAATGAGGCTGAAAGTAGAGAACAATGTTCAAGAAAGACTTGATTGAAGAAGTTTCAATGGAGGCCATGAAGATGGTGTGATTGGGGCACTCACCTGGCAAAGGGAGGCTGTGGGAATGAGTCTGGCTCAGCCTGGAGCAGGAGCAACTTTGGTACACTAACAGCACCCCAGTGCCTGTGGGGAGGGGATCAGCAATGCATTGCAGGAGAGGGCAAGACAGCAGGCATTATCTGAAAGAAGACAGTTACATTTGACAGATTCCTGTTGTGCCTCAGCCTTGACTACAAGCAATTTAAGCATAGTTAATATCTTGTTATCATTCGAACTCAATTGTAAAAATCACAAAAGAGCAGAGAAAGACTCCTCATATAAACACGGAGTGCAGTTATTTAACCTCACACACAGACTCTGCTGGCATGGCTTCTATGGTTGAACTCTGCCTTTGTGTAACTCTCCATATTCCTAACTTCAAAATTGCAAGCCCATCATCAAGGCACTTGTCCCAGAATCTCAGGACTGTCTGAATCTTTGCTCCAGAGCTAGTAAAATATGTAAGCTCCTGCTTCAATTTAAGTCCTTACCTAATATTTATCCAAAAAAGAATGTGTGCAGTTGCTTTGCTCATCTCAAGCTATAATAATTTCAAAATGATGGTTGGTTTGTAAATTGTCTTGTTGAATGGGAGCGGAAGATACAGCTTCAACACATGAGCCAGCAACTGCCTCAGAGCACTGTGAAAGACTCATGTTGGACCTGATTTGGCTGGTATAGCATTAAACCTACTCACTCACTGCAGAATCCACCTTCAAGCCAAAGTTTTGAAAACCCAAAGCTTGTGAGGTAAGATTGTGGCTTGCACTGCACTTGTGTCTTCCACAGAGATATTTTTGGGTTTCATTTTTCTCTGGAATTAGAAAGGTCACTAGCTGCAACCGGATAAGTCTCAAACACAAGAACACTTTGCAGAGCCTGTAAGAGTTGTGAACCATGAAAAGCACACTCTGTAAAAACAATAGTCATTTATCTTTGTTAATGGTGCTGAGGATGTTGCACAAACTTGTAGGAAATTCCCATTCAGGGCAAGGAACAGCACTCCTCCCCCACCTTGCATCTTTATTGCAGTTCTTACAGTAGATGAACTGTTACCAAATGACCCAGAGCTGCGTCATAAAACAGTGGCAGCAGTGCAGCCAACGCACATGATGATTTTTCTGTTAACTACAGCTCCCACAGCCCTCTTACTAAATGACAATCCTAGCTTTGATACACAACAAAACAACAGCAACAAAAACAAAATTAAAAAAAAAACCAATAAAAAATTAGCTTATACCTGTGATTTGGGAGAAAATATTTAAAATAACCACCTGTTAAAAAACCCAGAAAGCCACTAGAAAAATCCCAGCAGTATTTCTGTGGTTTTGTATTTCTCAAGCAAATTTCAAAACAGAAGGGGTTACAGGACATGTCAAGGGAATACTTGACTCAATTTCTGATTTTTAATTCTCACTAATGTCAGTACTGCAAAAAAAGAAAAGAAATAACCTATGTTATGTTTTCCGAGGAGTTTGACCCCTACTCCACCATCAAAATAAAACACCCTCATTTTTTAAACTGCTCCATCCCCACTCTGAGACATGTTCTTTGAAAAATAAGAAAATGGGTATTTCTTGTTTGTTTTGGTAGATACAGGGAATGAATCTGAACACTTTGGTTTAAGAGCAACCAAGTAAGAACTGAACACTCTGTGATATGCCAAGAAACATATTTTCCTGTAGACCTAGTTCGATTTTTCTTAGAATTTCTGTGCTTCTGATTACCTAGTGATACAGAAAATGGTAAGAGAGGCACATTTTCTACCTGTGAATAGCCGAATCCTTACCAGCAAAAATTCCTGTTTGGGGTTTTTTTGCTGTCCTGGAGCCCATACTCTTTGGTCTGTACAACTATAAGCCCATGTGTCACTACTGATGATACAGTCAGCTGAAGGAGGGTTGTTTCCCATTCCATCAATAATTTAGTTATATATGAACTGCTTGTGATTACTTTTCTGGGAATGTGCTAGATTTAAAAGCATTTTAAAATGCTTCCCCCACTTTAAAGTGACACCCACTTCATGTCTTAGCATATCCCCACTCCGTTGGACTTATCTTTCCCCCATCAACACTCTACGATGTTCTAGCAGGGATTCATTGATATCCCATGCAGACAGTTGAGCTCACTTTGTCAGTGACAGCTGTGGGACAGTATTTACCTTCTCATAAGTCTGTTGGTTTATTTTCTTTTTGTCATAAACTTTGCACCAACTTGCCAAAAAAGGCCTACTAGACACACAGACAAGTTTGAAACTGGAGCTGTTCAATCAAGGCTGAAAAAGGAGGGGTCTATACAGCACTAATAGGATGAAATATCAATAAAATGCTGCTTCTCTCAGGACAAAGCCAATACGTCCACTTTTGGGATCCACTTCCTCCTGCTTACAGGAAAGGTCACAACTGCACCCAGAGACAGCATTATTTTTGGTCCTGAGCAGAGCTGGGATGGATGCACAGACAAGCCTGCCTTCCACCCGCTGCCTGCACATAGCTTTCCAGTCCCCTCTTTCTCAGACAGTATGAATGAGTCTGAGATATCTGGCATCTCTAGAAAGGCCAGGATTGTTTTACCCCACTGGCCTGCCTGAGGGGGAGAAAGGAACTGGTGGGAAGTCTGCACTGGTACAGTACAGCGAATCCATTGTATCTGTTTCATTGTGCTTTAGGGTCCTTGAAGGGCACCCAAAGGGGCATTGCCCTGCATAGTCCTGTCAAATTGGGAAGCAGAATGGTTTGTGTTTGTGGGCTTCAGTCCTGAGGGAAGAGCTACACCGGTACAATGAAAGCCACAGAAATAGTACTCCAGGAGAAACATGATGCTTCCTTCTGTCTTGCTGAGGAAATTGCATATTGAAGCACTGGGTAGTGAAAAATTGGGTTAAATCCTGGGTGTCTTCTAGTCTCCTTTGGTAACAGTAGTCAAGTATCTGACAAGACATTGCTGAACCAATGCAGATATCCAAACTACTGTCTTCTAGTCACATTTTTGCCAGCATTTCAGAGCAACGATTTACTCTTGCTTTGGTTTTAAGAAGTTCCCAGCATTATTGGAATGTAATTTTTGGCTGAGGCCTCAAATTTGTAGTAGTGCACAGAAATTAGTCATTGATGTCTAGTTTCAAAATTGCTTTGAGCCAGTAAAGGTCCATACAGAAAATAAAAGGTTGGTCCTGTGACCTTTACCTCCCCATCCCCAGACATGCATTGGCATCTTATACCATCTCTAGTGCATATGTACATGTGACCAGTGAGACAAGAGAACGAATCTGCCTTAAAAGTAACAACTTATTGTCTCATGGCATAAGTTTTCAGGGTCAGTTTTCTGTCATATGATTTCCCTTGTCCCTGGCTGCCAACACAAGAAAGAAAAAGAAAAGAGCAGAAAGGCAAGACAACCTCTTAAGGGAGTAGGTCATTGCATAACCTTCACAAGTACCTTTACATTCTTTCATGCCAAGGATCATAAATAATTTCTGATATAAAAACCCCATTTTCTTTCCTTAGGTGTTTTTATATAGAAACACCATATAAGTGAATTGGCTCCTGTGGTTTTGGTTTTAGGCCCCCCTTTTTGAGCAATGGGAGTGGGTGCTTATTACTGTGATTAGTGAGATCCTTGAGTTATCCAAAGCCATATGTCTGTCTTCTCAAAGCCATATCATTTTTCAGCGTGTGCTTAGAAGAGATAGTAGCATTGTCATACTCCTAAACACAGCACAGTAATCCTCCCCACAGCTCCAAAGTAGAAGCAAAGTGAAAGATTCTACTGGCTGATAAAGATTATCTGCTGTTTCCTGTTCTAGGGACAAAAAATGAGCAAAAGTAAAGGTCATCTGTGTTTATATTAACAATACAACTGTTCCACTATGTTTCGTAACAAAGTTGGGTCATTATTTATCCACTTGTCCTTTATATCATTGCTTTGAACTCTCTGGGTTTGCTTATCATGATATTTCTAAAATCTGTAAACAGTGAGAGAGAAGCATTTCTAGTTTTCTAAATAGAGCATTAGGTCATTTTATTATCAGAGAAATATAACGCTGCCCATCTGTTGTTGTTCCACATGTGGAACAGCAAGCAGCCTCCTCCTAACTGTTAATTATTTCAAGGAAGTCACTACAGCTACTTTGCCATATGGGCCGTTTCTTTTTTGCTCCTCAGGGTAGCCTTCTCTATCCATGAAGGACAGGCAGTGCTGTGTTAAGAAAACACACCCATCCATGCAAATCCCCAGCTAACAACCCAGTCTTGACACAATTTACTGCAAGTATTTCAGATTTCCTTAGTGGACCAAAGATAAAGTTTCATTTTCACTTTAGGACATTAATTCAGTTCTTGGTTCAAAATCAGTTTTGCTTGTTCCTTGAAACCTCTGGAAAAAGTGAGATTCTCTGGTCCTTAACCTGGGGTAACAATACCTGTTGACTATACTGCTCCCCACAGCAAGATGTCTCTCTTATTAGTCCCATATAATACAGGAGGGCTGTTAAAACAGATAGTAGGAATATTTGTTATCTTGATCTGATAATCCCAGGTCCCTTTGTAGCCCATTGAAAGCATGTTCTTCCATGTCAGAAGATGATGGAAATGTTGATGTAAATGCGTTCAGCCCCAAAGTAAACAGGAAGCCACTGTGGTTGGAAGCTCCTTCAGGCAGGTAGCACATTTCTACAAAATATCTGTGCAGTAATAAGGAAACATTGCTGGTCCTTCCAAGTGCTACAGTAGGGCAGAAACACAAGAAGTTGTTTCAAATAGATAAATGAAACTAAGGAGTTACCACAGTGATGTGATCCCCTTTCAAATTTAGAAAATAGAGCAAATTGCATGTGAATTTGCTTCCCAAATACTACTATTTCTTGTTCCCACCACCTTCCCTCTTCAGTACCACCTCATTCAGGCACATTCTGTGTCCTGAGGAGTTGTCACCTCCATGGCATGAATAAGTACATCAAACTGTGCATCAGGATGTGGTGCTTGTGTCTTCATCTAACCTCATATAGATGCAAAAATCGATGATGAGTTTACTCCTAATGAAAGTGTAAGTTAAGAAATGGCTTGGGAACACCAGCTGAGTCATTGTGAGCTGTCTTTGTGTCTCAGGATGGCGCAGAGAACAGGATGCTCTGTACACACTGAGGGTAGCCTGGGACATGGGGGTTTTCTGAAAGACTTGTGGTCTTTCTTTCCTGGAAGATTACATTGGGGTGTGAGCTGCTTGGTTTGCTTTGTCTTGATGAGGGATTGCTTCTGCTTTCTGTTTTGGGGGGTTATTTTTTCCTGGTTACCATTATGCAATGTTAAGCATACTCCTTGTGGGCACGACACATTGCAACGTAGAGAAGACCCAGGCACTCTTAATGATAAGAGATTGTCTTCTTCACAGAGATTGTATCTCAGCCACACTTTCTACACCTGTTCAAAATGTCTGCAGCTTCTCTCCTGACTGTATCCACCTTCCCCTCATCAGGCATTGCATAACATCCTCCCTTGCAACCCGTGACGTTCTTCTAGGGAAGTGCGACATTGAGGAAACCCCAAGTTTGTTTTATGTGTCTTCGAAGAAATTTGTCAGCAGGAAGTAGTGTGGGAAAGAAAGAATGAAAAACCTTTGATAGGTCAGCAGCAGTCCCCAGACCAGATGATGAGAAACCTTGTTACAAACTGGTTCTATATGTACTTGCAATGTTAGGTTAATGGCTGGACTCTATGATTTCAAAGGTCTTTTCCAACCAAAATGATTCTATGTTTCCATGATATGTATGGATGACATATATATGGTGATTTTTCTTTAAGGACCAACTGGATGGGAATATGAGAAATATTCACACTTTATCTTGAAAAATCTGAGAGCTATACCAAAATTATATACCTGTATCAGGATATAGCTTTGTGCTTCATGCAGTAGACAACACTTTATTTTGTGTTCTGTGCACACAAATCCACATACATTAAAAACATGAGAAATGAGATATGTGAAAAATGCATCAGAAGGAGCTTAAGAAGACAGTACTCACTAGGAAACTACCAAAGCCCCCTCACAAGTTAATGAAGAAGATTGAAATGTGAAGATAGGTCACTTTGGAATTACTCTACAGTGTGAGGAGTCTCTCTTGGTTGATGGATGTATAATCTTCTCCTTTCTGCAAAATCAACGGAATGGGGAAGGGAATGCAATGAGAAAATGTGAACTAAATGAAAGTCAGCCCTGTCCAAGTACCAGCTTGTTCCTCAAACAGATTAATCTGGGGTAGTTGCTTCCCCTAATACCTTGAGGGAAATCCGAGCTGGATGCTGGTTTGCTTGATCTGTATCACTCAACTGAGGTACATGCTTTCAGAATGCTATCCAGGTCGCTGAGAATTTTATCACCAAACTAATTTGATTATTCTTACCAAAGAAGAAATTTTACTGAGAAAACTGTTGTCTTCTCTGAGGTTTGTCTTACTGCAAGTAACATGTCTCTGTGAGTTGAAATAGTTTTCAATGTTAAAGACTACCTGGGGGGGTTTAATGCCCAGATATAAAAGAGGCATCCTGTGGTTTTTATTTATGTAATTATTTCCCAGTGATCTATGATTATCTTCATGGCCTTGGTCTACTTTTAATATATTTTTAAAAACCCTCAAAAAAGTGCTGTTCAATTGCAAGTATAGGTTAAATACAGTTTCTGGGTTTTGTTTTCACATTTTTCTATGACTTAACATGGATCAGGGTGCAGGTGAGATGGCTTTTAAATATGTAGGTACCATTAAGCACCTTCATTCCTCAAGTACAGTCCTCCCATAAGGAATGGCTGTATATATTCGATGCAGCAGCAGGAACAACCACAAAATGTGGGCTACATTCAGATCAGTGCTTTACCTTGAACTGGATACTGCTGCAAAGACAGTTAATCTTTCTTGCTTGCTTTTCTCTCCCTTTCTCAGGTTTGTGTATCTTTCACCCAAACAACTTGTAACATACTAAGGAAGTCCCTTGGCCTAAATCTTGATTGTATCTTATTTACATGTCAGGAGTGTCAGTTGTGCTTTTTCCCATGCTGACTGTAAATTACGTAATTTAATAATGAAAATTTAGCCTTGATACCTTTGGTGTATTTCTTAAAGATGATATTTTTTCTTACAAGGCTGGCAACTGATGTCGTATGAATCACTAGATGTGGCTGTGCCCATTTCAGGAATCCCAGCTTGCCTCTTGTATGCTTCTCCCAAAGAAGCAGCATCTGGGCAGAGGAACCCACTAATACTATCATTGTTTCCCACCAGGAGATGCCTGCATGTAACCGTACTGGCTGCCTATATCCCCGTTATAGAGCCCTGTATCAGTACCAAATTTATTTCCAAAGATGGGAGCAATACTAAAGGGAAGGCAAAGGTTTTTCAGCACTTTTACATTTCTGCATGCAAATGGGGGACTTTATGAAACACATAGTAAGTATATAATAAAAAAAAAAACCCAACAAAATAATAGAGTAACAATAAAGTAAATTCGAGTAAAGGTGAGTCAGGGTCTGGAGGTAAGAAAAGAGACTATAAAAGAGGGGGGAGAGAATGAAGGTCATCTGGTTTCTATCAGAAAGCTAGTTTAGAGCTTGAAATCATTCCCACAAGGACAGAAAGATGTGTGTGACACATGAGGAAATGAACTCTCCAGGATGTGCCTAGGGAGTGCTCTAGGACAGAGACATTTTGAAAAGAGGTGATAATGGCCTTAAAGGGCAGTGATGAGATTGTGGAACTCCTGTGTGTGTTCTGGAAAAAAAAGATATATTTGAAAAACCAAAAAAACCCAAAAGCTCCTGGAAAATACAAGGAGTTGTGCTAATTGTAGACACTTGGAAAATGGAAAGACTTTTTTTTTTTTTTCTAAACAGGAGCTTTTCTAATCTGGCTTCTGTTCAAGGCATAAGGAAAAATGTCTTTATTTCTGTCTCTGTTATGTACACATTTTGCAATCACAGCCTGACAACCTAAAACAAAGGAAAACATGAAAGGCTAAATCTAAAATATTCTACCACACTGCTTATTGTTCATTAAGAAGTGGCCTGTTTTCATGGATGTGTCCATAATGCTATTTCTATTTTTACATATCCATCAAATAAAAGCTTAGGAAATGTGTATCTATCAGACAGATACATCAGACAGCAAACTTAAATTAAAACTTCTCATTATAGTAATCTATAATGGGAAATTGTAGGAGCTCTAGAGCCCATTACCAACTCCAGTGGATCTATGGTACATAACTCTCTTATTGCTGCTGACATCTATGCATTTTTTTGTGTCATCTTATCTGAAATTAGAACATTTGTCTTACTGTAAGCATGGCCAGATTTCTGTCCAACTGTGTACCTGACCAGATTCCTTCTGAAATCAACATTTCTTACTCACTTATACTCATCATTTTGCATTAGCAACTCTGTGAAAATGGTGTTGAAAGGTAGGTTTTCAGAGCCACTTCTTCATCCAAGTCAACCACAGGAATCCCTTCTTCATTTCAATGTCTCAAAGAAAAACCTTGAAGGCTGTTACCTTGCTGTGAAATACCTCTAGACTGTTCATCACTAGGGTCTGTGGAAAGGTCCATCTTTTAGACAAGGTTGCTGAAAAACTAGACAAAAATAAAGTGTTTGAATTAAAATAAGAAACTTATGTGCTGCTCTCTACATTTGTTGATTTTTTTTTTCAGTGCTCAGTGATTTCCTGTTATCTTTGTTGCGGGATTGCCCTCCTGTTGCTAACTGTGTCAGTGTTGTCTGAAGCATTGATCTGGTTATCTGTTCTCTTTGCTATATGGTGAATCTTAATGATATCCTAAGCTGATTCTTTGTTTTATACTCCATTTTATTTGCTACTTAGTGCTGCAAAGTTAGAGACATGAAATCCCATTCAAGGAGTCAAGAGAAGTCTTGCACAGTTTGGTTAGGTTGGCATAGCAACTTTCTGTAATCTCCAGGGTCTCATAGCCCATTATGTTCTTTGCTGTGCATCTTGATGCGAGCATTACTGATGCATAATGTACTGCAATTTAGTCCAAGAAGAAACAGCATCAGGGAGGAGGCCTTAGGAGGTACCACAGCGCTGTTGTTGAAATCTGCCACCCAGCATCGCGCCTGTATTATCTTTCCAGAAGGAGCTATCAGTCATAAAGCATTTGGCTCATCCACTATGTCTTTTCTGGGCTTTAGTTGTTCTTGAAAGGCTTAGTAAAAGCACTGCAAATTACTGAAAATTCTGGGAGAAGTGTACAACACCGAGTCTTGAGCTGGTTTTTAGAATCACATTTAAAAACTGTGGTTTGGTCAGCTAACGATCTTAGTTGGTGCACAAGTTGTATCCTTTTCACTCTTTTCCTTGGTTTAAGCCAACAATTAATCATGGCACAAGAGGTAAATGAGTGGGGGATTTCAGTGTAAACTGTGCTGGTAGATTGGTAAACATTTCTGGTATTGTTGCAAATAACCAACACAAGTGTAAGGAATGGAAGTTTAGCTTTAGGCCTGTATGTTTACTGTTATGACTTTAAACTGTTTATAAGAAGAAGAGTACTTTAAATGTTCCTGAGGAGATGGGCAAAACCACATGGCTACTAAGGGTTTAGCTGAGATAAAATGTTTGCCTTAAAATTCAGAGAAACATGGTCACTTACAGCCGTGGTTTGTCATTTAAAACATTGCTGTTGATAGTGCTGTGACGCCAGCATAAAACATTTATGGTAACTCCAGAAATGAGGTGTATTAGAAGCTGGGAGGCAACATCTGGACTCTTCGTTATCACTGTGTCCTCAGACAGAGCTAATTCAGAATTGTCTATTTAAAATAATAATGAAAAAAAAAATAATCTTGTTCCTACTAGTTTTATTCAAGTCAATAAGATATAGATTTAAATATTTTTCAATAAAGCTCTAGGACCAGTATACATGGAGTTAGGTGGTGTCAGCTTTCATGGTGACCAGTAAAACATTGCTTGGGATTTTTCCAATAGCTAAGCTGCTGGCCAAAAGTTTGGGAGCTCTGGGTACTGCTCTCTTGGGTGCTGTGAAATGGACATCCCACTTCCCACGTCTGCCAGGATGCCTCATCCGGCAGCTGCCCACTGTGCTTCAGAGCTTCAAGTCTGTGGCTCAAACTCTTCTTCTGTGTGAGAGGGGTCAAAACACCCTTTCCCACCATTAAGAGGTTTTCCAAGAGACTAGTAAAGTGTTACAGTTTAAAGGTATTTTCTATTCTATAGAAGCTGGTTTACGCTTCAGATGAAACTAAAAATTAAGTGGAAGAGAGCACAGCTCTTTAACCAGATCATACAGCTCTGGGATGGGACAGTGAAATCCTTGGTTCCAGCCGCTGTTCCAAGGTCTTTCTAAACATCCTGTGAGGTTTGGCGCCCTGACTCAGGATTTGTAAACACGTGGCGTTGGCAAGTAAGGAACCGAGTTACTGATTCCAGTACAGGTGGTGAAAGATGTTAGATGGAGAAGGTTCCTCACCTTGGTGAAAGGGGTCTCCACAGCTCTGTCTGAACTCCACTCAGCAGCAGTTCACAGTAGCCTGGTGTTACTGGAAGAGGAGTTTTGATCTTGGCACCATTCAGAGGAAAAGGATAAATACATAGCTTTCCATAGGTGTGACCATGACAGCCTGAAGCTAGGAACAATGAAGAAGTATTTTGCTACTATGTGGAATGCTCCTAGAGTGGATTTCAGGCTGACATCAGTATTTATTAGCAACAGCTACACAAGGACAAATGTAATCAACATTGCTGTCCTCACCTGAGAGTTCTCTGTTTCTCTTATTAGCGTTCTTAGCTGATTGCTTTTTTTGTTAGGGTGGAACCAAGAAGGCTGCCTGACCATGATGGACTCTGTAGAGCACTGAGCTGTCCACAAGTGGCATGCGTCCTTGAGAAAGCTGTAATCTAAATAGCAAAGAACAAATATGAAAGAGAAGATAAGCATCCATATTGCATGTCATTGGCTTTCCCTTTAACCCTATCTTCTCCACACACTCAGATCTGATGAAAACAAACTAAGCTATCTTTCCCTGCATGTGCCCCTCAAATTTGAGATGATGTATTTTGAGTGACTTTTTCTTTGAAAGTTCTTTCATGCTACCCCAAAGTCAACCCTTACCAGCTAGTGTGGCGTAGTGCTCCCACTGTATTTGTGCACTTTGTCAGATAAGGTATTTCTGGGTTCACTGCTGAGGAATCCGCAGCCTTCACTGGGTTTATCCTCTCTTTGTACTTGGGCCTTGTACACATTTTAGGGACCTATCTCCCAAACTTTTGACCACCACCCAACCCACTGAACCTCCTCTGTATCACAAGTGCTCTGTTATTGAAGTAATATGTATGAAAACTTGCTTCATCTCATAGAAGAGCTCCCATTGAAAACAGAATAAGGAAAATGGCATTGGTTAGCTAGATGGGGAAGATGCATTCAGTGCAAAGGAAATGAGATATGTGCAACCTCTGACAAATTTCTAGAGCAAGTCCTCTCAGATTTAGAGGGTCTGCAAAATAAGGGTCTTATGGGTAACCTAAGGCTTGTTGCATGGGTAGTATCTTGGATGGAAAATATTCTTTAGTCCTATCATATGGGAGGAGTATTCCTTGGTGCTTTTCTATTCTTTCTCAATGACTTTGATTTAGAAGTAATGCTTCAAAACCATGCTACCTGGGATAGTATTGAGCTAGAGTGTCACAACTTACTTTTCAAGTGTCTGTTTCCAGCCAAGCTAAGGTAGCGTAGAGCTGCTGTAAACAGTGGGCAGGTATTTAGGTTGCCATGTTTGATACAGCTGATGAGGAAGAACTAAGGAAGAACTATCAGTGCAACCAATTACAAACATATAGTTAATATCTACCTAGAATACAGGTGGCTTGTGCAGGCCTGTAGACACCACTAACATTGTAACAGGGCCCGTAGCAATATGCTTGCAAGGAAAAGACAATTCATTACAGAACAGACTCAGTTACCAGGATTACAGTACACCTCTTTATACAACAAGGCCAAGTTAATTATCTCTGTTATACAAAATAGCTGCATGTGTCTAATGGCCTTTGCTCCTTCCTGGAGGGAGAGATAGTTTATTATTTGCTAACTCCAGATCTGAAACTGCTAAGAAATTTGGTTTTTAACTTTTCTCTGTGGAAATCACCTGAAACCATGAATCTTGTTATTACTTCCCTTGCCCTGTCTCACAGATCAGAATAGGAAAATCCCTATTAGACTGCAGACTGATATATTCAGTTGTATTGATTAAAAACATATTCTAGTTCATACATTCATACTTATACAGATATGCATCAATTTATACTTGTATTCATATGTATTCACAATTATTTGTGTGTAGCTACACATATACACGCATGAAGACATATATGCATGCATACATATAAATATAAATATTGTATATATATTTATAGACACACACATGTACATCTACACTACCACCCTGATATCCATAGAAGTCATTCTCAGTGTGGAAGGTCCTGCACCTAGGGAGGATCAACCCCAGTCGCCAGTACAGGTTAGGATCTGACCTGCTGGGAAGCAGCTCTGCAGAGAAGGCCCTGGGAGTGCTGGTGGACAAAAAGCTCTCCATGAACCAGAAGTGTGCCCTTGTGGTCAAGAAGGCCAGTGGTGTCCTGGGGTGCATTAAGAAGAGTATGGCCAGTAGGTCGAGGGAAGTTCTCCTGCCCCTCTACTCTGCCCTGATGAGGCCACATCTGGAACTGGCTCCCCAGTACAAGAAAACCAGGGAACTACTGGAGACAGTCCAGCAAAAGGCCACAAAGATTATCAGGGGACTGGAGTATGTCTCACATGAGGAAAGGCTGAGTGAGCTGGCTGTGTTTAGTCTGGGGAAGAGAAGACTAAAAGGAGATCTTACCAATGCTTGTAAATATCTCAAGGGCAGGTGTCAAGAGGATGGGGCCAGACTATTTTCAGTGGTCTTCAGTGACAGGACAAGGGGCAATGGGCACAAACTGGACTGAAGGAAGCTCCATCTGGACACGTGTAAAAACGTCTTCATGGTGAGAGTGACGGAGCACTGGAACAGGCTGCCCAGAGGGGTTGTGGAGTCTCCTTCTCTGGAGATATCCTGTGGAACCCACTCAAAGTGATCCTGTTTTAGAAGGGGGTTGGACCGGAAGATCTCCAGAGGTCCCTTCTAACCTCTGATTCTAAGAGAAATGGATTTCCTTTCTGACACTCATCTGGCACTAATGCTTTTTGTTGTAGTACCGTGGTAGGATAGCAAAAGGATGGACAAACAAGCTTTTTATTTTGTGAATGAGCAATTGCAGTGGTGTCAGGCTCTTCATGAGGAGATTTTGCTCCTGGAGGGGAGCCCTCTCCATTGTCTCACCAATACAACCTGTGGATCAGCAGCACCTCACTGAAGCTGCAGGTGAGCCTATGCCAAGGGTGGGGAAGTGGAAAGTGGGCTCTGAGTGAATTTCAGACTATGGGTCACAGCAAGAAAGCAGGACAACACTCGGATCACTTCTAAGGGAATGATCCTGTAAAATATTTTGGAATAGAGTCAGACGCTGAGACATAAGCCTATGGAGGATGTATGAGGTTGGTTAGTTTTAGCTTCTGGTGGATTTCTGTAATGTAATCACTCTGCAGTCTTGCCTCAATAATGAAGAATGACTCAGCATTCCTTTTCTCCAATTATATACGGCATGTGGGAATCCTCATAATATAGTCTTCAGTTTCTCAGCATTTAGTGTGCATCATGGACAGACACTAAAACCTAGCAGGCCACCACTGAAAATATGAATTCATATTTGGACACCTGGGTCCTCACTCAGGGACACATTTAACCTTTTCTAACTCTTCTCAATTTCTAAGGAACTAATGCAAGTCCTGGGAGTTAAGTATGTGTGTCTTTAAGTGTTTAGCTTGATCCATTAAAGACAGCTTATATTCTCATGGCAGCCTCTCACCTCAGTTCCTGTTCAGATTAATTATATTTGTGAAGCTCATTGGAAATATAAAAATAGGCATGGGTCAACAAGCTATGAACAATCAAATACATTAAAATATAAAAGGCGCTTGTGGAAATCATGTTGTGCCAACAGACACGCTGTTCAGAGTGGCTAAAACTCATGGAATAAGTTACCCATTGTGAATTATTCACTCATTTGTAATAAACAAGTAGTTTTCACCAGAAATCTTGTACTGTTCTGTTAAATAAAACAGAGATATAAACTGACAATGGGAAGGAATCTGGTAAACGGTTTTTGTTAAGGCACTCTTCTCTATGTCATCCAGAATCATAACTGAACCTTCTTTTCAATGGTTTTCTTAGATGCTAAAAAACAATAACAAAGGACTAGATTGACCTTGGAGACCAAATATCTGACTTGGACCTAGCAACATTTTTATTTGGCTACAGAAGAGGAAGTAAACTACATATAAATGAATTCATGAGCAGAAAGGGATTTGGGTAAATAGATAAGGAAAAGTACTTATACAGGTGTCATAAGAGAGATGAAAAGGGACTAAAACAAGCTTCATTTAGGAAAAATGGGACCTGTGTAAACACCGTTTTCAAGAGCAGAATTTATTCAAAAGGCTATTAAGGCAAAAGTGGACAGAGGAAATAAAGTTAAAGAGAAATGTGTTATGTGAATATGACTGTAAAAACAGTGGTTAATTTAAGTTCTATAAACATCAAAGTATCTGCTTCCTAAAGCTAGGTTGTAATAGATCCTTTTCATATCCTGGCTGGGTCCCCATACACAATTGTTAGAAGGTTCCACTGTTTCCAAGGAATAATGGTAACCTAAAAGGGAGATCAAAATAGAAAGACAAAGATTTACGATCTGTAAGAATCAATATAGGAAGTAATAAAAGGCACAGAATGGCCTTACTGCACGTGTGTGGTGTTGGTCACACTCTGCTTTACAGGAGTCACCCAAGATAGCTCAGTTGGCTTACATCTGTTGAGATACTGGTCCTTTAGTGGGGTAAAGCCTTAGGTAATTAATTTAAATGAATTGGTGACCAGTTGTAGTAGGTTAAATCTTGTCAAAATTCATCCCTTCCTTTTCCTTCTTTCTGTACTGTTTATCTGAAACATCTATGCAACCTTAAAGAGGGAAACACAAGACCAACCTGGCTAATGAATGGAATAAAAGCCTGATAACTCAATCTCAAATATCAGAGTATGACGATGATCATAAATGCTAAGCTTTTACACATACAAAATGTCTGCAGAGTATAAAGAGCTGGGAACTGTTATCTTTGCACTATGAAAATCCGGGAACAGAACCTAGACTTAGAGCAAGACCTTTGGACAGTTGCCCATGGAGAAAGCCATAAGATATTTCTCAGTTTCAAGTGCTTCAGGCATATATCCTCTGGAGATATGTTATTGTGAATTAAGTGCCTGAATATCTGGACTTTTCACTCTGGATCAGAAATGCCTTTAATCTTTTATTTGGTTCAGGCAACATCTTTTGAGCCACCTATGCAGGTGAAGGTGTCAATGGAAGTTGCCACCTGTGCTGGCAGGGTGGCTCTCCAATACACTATATGCAAAAACAGTTGACATAATACAAACCCTAGTGTACAAACCAACCTGGCTGATAGTCCTTGAGATGGTGATGAGCACCTTGGGGGTAATAACATCATCATCTGGCTTAGCTCAGTGCAGTATCAGACTCTCTGTAGCTGTAAGGCATGGAACCAGCACCATCACAGTTATTGTAATGACTTGCCTACAACTGGCCTTCCAGTTCCAAACTGGAAAAACCTGCAAGAAAAATTGGCACCCTAAAAATCTTGAAAGAGAACTAAAAAAGAGAAAGTATTGTATAATATTATGGCTAATAATGAAATCACAGAATCACAGAATCACAGAATAACAAGGTTGGAAAAGACCTTGAAGATCATCAAGTCCAACCATTCGCATCCTAAACTAAACCATGTCCCTAAGTACCTCATCTACCCTTTTTTTAAACACATCCAGGGAAGGTGACTCAACCACCTCCCTGGGCAGCCTGTTCCAGGCCCTGACAATTCTTTCAGTAAAAAAATTTTTTCTAACATCCAATCTAAACCTGCCCTGGCACAGCTTCATGCCATTCCCCCTTGTCCTATCACCTGTCACCTGGCGGAAGAGACCATCACCTATCTATCTATAACCTCCCTTCAGGTAATTGTAGGCGGTGATAAGGTCTCCCCTCAGCCTCCTCTTCTCTAAGCTAAACAGCCCCAGCTCCCTCAGACGCTCCTCATAGGATTTGCCCTCCAGCCCCTTCACCAGCCTGGTTGCCCTTCTCTGGACTCGCTCCAGGACCTCCATGTCCTTCTTGTGGTGAGGAGCCCAGAACTGGACACAGTACTCAAGGTGTGGCCTCAACAATGCCGAGTACAGGGGCACAACCACTTCCCTAGACCTACTGGCCACACTGTTTTTGATACAAGCCAGGATGCCACTGGCCTTCTTGGCTGCCTGGGCACACTGCTGACTCATATTCAGTCTGCAGTCAACCAACACCCCCAGGTCCTTCTCTGCCTGACAGCTCTCCAGCCAGTCTCCCCCAAGCCTGTAGCACTGCATGGGGATGTTATGTCCCATGTGCAGCACTCTACACTTGGCCTTGTTAAACTTCACCCCATTGGTCTCAGCCCATGTCGTGGTTTTGCCCCAGCCGGGGGCCGCACCCCACACAGTCGCTTGTACTTTTAAAAGGAAGGAGGAAGGAAAGTTGGGGGAGGGGGAAAAAGGGAAGGAAGAAAGGAGGGAACGAAACCACAACCTAGAAACCAGAACCACGCAGGTTTGGATAAGGATAGTTTACTAAACAATAACAGAAAACTAGATATAACAATAACAGAAGTTTAAAGCACAAAATAGATGAAACTGGTGATACACAATTCAATTTCTCACCAAACCACACAACTCAGGCCGCACAGCTTAGAGCCCGTCCCCGAACCTGACCGCCCCAGAAACTGCACGTCCTGGCGTTGTCTCCCCCTCTTCCCCCCAGTCCCCCCTTAAACTCAGCATGACGTAACTGGCATGGAATATCCTCTTTGGCCAATTCGAGTCACCTGTCCTGGCTGCGTCCCCTCCTTTCTCTTTAGTAAGGAAGTATGCAGAGCTGAGAAAGGTACTTGATTGCCCGGCAACAAATCGGAAACATCAGGGTGCTATCAGCACTATTCTCATGCTAACACCCAAACATGGCATTCCATTCACTGCTAAAAGAAATTTAAATCCATCATAGCTGAAACCAGGACAGCCCATCGGTCCAGTCTGTTCAGATCCCTCTGAAGAGCCTCCCTACTCTCAGGCAGATCAACACTTCCTCCTAGTTTAGTGTCACCTGCAAACTTAGTGAGGGAGCCTTCAATCCCTTCGTCAAGATCATTGATAAAGATATTGAACAAGACTGGACCCAGGACTGAGCCCTGGGGGACGCCACTCGTGACCGGCCTCCAGCTGGATTTTGTTCCATTTACCACCACTCTTTGGGCTCGACCATCCAGCCAGTTTTTACCCCAGCTGAGGGTCCACCTGTCCAGGCCAGTGGCAGCCAGTTTCTCAGTCAGAATGGTGTGAGAAATCATGTCAAAGGCTTTACTAAAGTCCAGGTAGATCACATCCACAGCCTTCCCCTTGTCCATTTCATTAAATGAAATGAAAAGTCTCCTGAGACAAGGGAAATACTTCCTTTACTTCCACTTCATTTATTCTTACCTTAGATCTTTCTTTATAGACACTCAGGAACCACAGTGGAGTCCTTTCAGGCTTGTGGACTATGGTACACTTTCTTTCTCACAGGGCAGCTAAGTTTCATAGGAACTTTGTAGTAAGAGCTTTCCTCATCCCTGACACAAGGCAGTCTTCCTTACTCATAAAAATAATTGTGGTTCTTACCATGAGGAGAAGTTTTGCCCAACACCTTTGACAGACTTTGTCTACAAAACACTGACAGGGCATGGTTGGACTTAAAGATCTGCCAGGACAACACATTCAAACTTGTAGATGTTATGGGAACATATCTGCAGGAGAGCTACTTTGAGGAACTCAGAGTTACTGTGTCTGCAGGAGAGCTACTTTAAGGAACTCAGAGTTAACGTGCATCAGGACCCACTCTCAAACAGCCTGCACAAAGCTGTATCTGTGGTTGTAGGCCCATGTAGGTACCATGGAGTGAGGTGATGGTGATTTTAATTTTTCATCCCTACCCAGCTCCAAAATTTATATTTGATTTCTTGGTGATTCTTAATGATTAGTTAAAGCTAAAACTAAAAGAGAAGTACTCATAAATTCTCAATGTTCAGGGCTGACGAAATAAAAACTACCAAAATACAGTAAATGCAGAGTTTTTACTGGCACCAGGCAAAGTGAAAGCCAGGCAGCACCACCCATTCTACAATATCCTATAATGTAACATGACACAAAACATAGCCAGAAAACAAGAGTGGAATGTACAGAAACAATTTGACTGCCAGAGATCATCCACCCCCTAAAATTCACTAAATTGTAGCTTCAAAGTAGCATTTATCTTTTCTCTCAAAAGCTGTTTTTCCAGGTGTTCATATATAGCCAACTCTGTGAACTCTGGAGTGCATAGAGATCTTCTCCTATAGATCAAAAAGCCATGGAAAATGGTGTTTCCCCATTGTTAACAGGAATCAAACAGGAAAAATGCTTTCTGCATTCATGATTTAAAAGAAACTGATGTTTCCTCTAGCTAGCTTTCCACTGTCAGCTCTATAACTGCAAGTCCCTTTGCCTTGATGGCAAAGGCAGCCAGTGTCCATATGGACTGAGAAACCATAATTCTACTCTCAAGAGTAGGGCAGACCCATGCACCAGAATTAGCAACCCCTGCCAACTTCACCCTGCAGGTTCACACACAGTACCCCCCAGTCAGCCCTCAGCACATTTGCAGACCGGCAGTCCCAAGATATATACCAACTCGTATCACTCAGAATGGGGAGGGTTGCTGGGTCCCAAACCCAGTTGATTGTGAACCCGTTGCTCCTCCCCTATGGGAAGATAAGAACCTGATACACTGATCAGTGGCCTGCTCTGACTTCTTTACAAATTCTATTTGGTGTCATTTTATTAAAGAAAATAACTTTTCTAAACTTGAAGACTGATCAGATATCTTGAAAACATTGATTTTTCTCTCTTCCCTTCTGCTAGTATTTGCTGCTGTAATGGACCTGCAATGTAGAAGTAGCCTTGAGCAGGTGCTGAGCTACACTGTAGTGGAATACAACTGGGTCCAAAGCACCTCTCAGCATTTCTAATATTCACAAATTTACCTGAGTAGCATCTCTGTAAAGAGCTCATTGGGTTTTCTTTTAACCAGTCATGAGGACTCTTGGCCCTCAACATGGCATAAAGGGATTGGGCACAAAAACTGGAGAAGAATGATGAACACGTCTGATTCTGACTCACACTCAGCACTCCAAATCATGAGTTCTGGCAACAGATCAGTCATGAGTTCTGACATCTTTACCTGCAGACTGCTTTCAGCTGTCCACCCTGCTTCTTGGCCAGAAGATGCAACTCCCATTCTGGTATGAAAGAAGCACACATGCCTATGACATACAACCCAGTATATTACTTAAGGGTCCTAATCAGAGGTGGGTGGAAAGGCAGGGGATGGCTACACTTTACTCCATGCAAGACAAAACCACCGGGCCTTATGATTCAAAGCCCGCACATCCCAATCACACCACACAAGTAGTGTAAAATGGCTTTCAAGGCTTTATAAATACAGAAGCAGTGCTACTGTGTGTCAGTGCTATGGAGATTCCAGGTCCATCTAGAAATATATTCTCGTCTTTATAGTTTCACAGAGAAAACCAGTTACGCAGTGACTGAAGCTGCTCCAGATTTGCAGGGAAACCATACCCACATTGTGTGAGGCTATTGAAAGGATATGGAGGAAAATGGAGGATTGTTTGGGGCATTTCTAAGTTACAAAACAGACTTTGATTGGATATATTTTCTTAAAAGTTATCAAATATCTAATGCATTTCTTCACTTTTTGAACAAAAACTTAAAATCAATTCTCCACAGATTTCTGTGCTTTCAAGGTGCATTTGAAAAGGCTGCATTGTCTTCCCCATAGTCTCATGAAGCTTTTTTAAGTATCTGCTAGCCTGATGTCAGGAGGAAACGCATATGGTCCTCTTTCTACAGAAGTGGTTGACTACTTCAAGTGGATAATCAATTGGACAGCTGACTTAGCGGTCAATTGACCTCTCCAGTATCCAGTCTGATTGATGATTTTCCCTTTCTTTCCTGGTGAAGCCAAGCATACAGGTGTTTCTTTTGTTGTGGAAATACTGGGGGATGATGTAGCCTTTCAATTAGGTGATTTCACCCTTAAGGAAGGAAAAATGGGCCCTTTGCAGTCAATGGGTGCAGATCAAAGTGAAAGGGCGATGAAGAGTTCATAGAGTGGGAAAGTGAATAAAGGCTGGAGAATAGATGACCACAAATTGCACTGAGATCTCATTTCAGCAGACGGACCATCCACAGCCCTTTGTTTTTCTAGGGCTTCCTGCTCACATAATGTTTGAGAGGACGTAAGTGTCACCCGTCTTCTGTAGAGCTTGGGACATCAGTTACCAGCAATTCCATAAGGTCTTCTCATGTGCTTGGATGTCCTGGTTCTGGCCAGGCCAAAGTTAACCTTCCCAAGCACCCAGCCCAGGCGAGCTCAGTTAGCCTGGGCTGTTTTCCACACTGCCTGACATCACTCCCCCATAAAAGGGGCTGGTTGGGGAGGGGCACTCTGGGGTTCCTCCAGGGCAGTCTGAGTGTGGCTGGGGTGTAGGTCAATCCTCACATTGTGTGGCATGATGTTATCATCAAGTCAATAAGGTACTCTGTGTTATCACTGTGTGTAAAGGAAATTTGCTCTGGGCTGTTATTGTTCCCCTTTCACTGTGATTTTGTCAGTAAACTGACAGAGCCCCAGAGGCTCTGTCTCCTTCTCCTGTGGGAATGAGAGATCAGCGTGTGGTGCTCAGGCACTGGTTGGGGCTGAACCACCATACTGGAGAACCATATTCATAAGTGACCTCGTACTCACAGTTTTCCCTGGATACGTTTTTGTTGGTTTTTGTTTAACTGATACCAAGACTGGTTGTCCATACAGATATCAGATTGGAAATGGAGGCCCACAAGGCAGCCATTGAAGACCTTTGAAGCTCTGGGCATGGTCAGTGGCTGAGTACATTGGAATCATGGCATCTGACAGCTGGAGAAGAAAGAGGCACACCTATGACAAGCCACTCAATGGTGGAAAGATACAGAGTCACTTTCTAAGGACAGTGTAATCATTGTCCTTTGCACCACAATTGTTTTTAAAAATGTGGCTGAAGTCCCTGGGTCTCTTATATCCTTTTAAATTGTGTAAACAGAAGCAAACCAGATTTCTGTGTGGTTAATGCTGAGCTGGAGTAGAAGCTTATAATGAATGTTATATTCCTTCTGTATGCAGAACATGCAGGCTCTCATTTCTGTAAGTTCTCTTTGCATTATTGCAGGAGTGCTAAGTGGGTGTAAATATAATTGACAGCCTATATAAAGCTATAATATGCTGCCAGAGTGATATGAAAGGGTCTCTTAGCAGAATAAATGGCTGCCATGAGAGTTCATTACTGTCCATACAGTAGCAATACAGCAAAAGCATTATAAGGTATCCTAAGCTGCATTTCTTTTTGGCTGAAGTGATTTAACATTTAGAAATAAGGTTGGTGGAAATCCAGATAAAATTATCCAAGTCCCACAAAAGACCTTGCCTCTGTCCACTGCATTTCCAGGCAGGTTTGCCCACCTAGTTACATGGTTTCTTAATTGAGATTCATACATCAAGAAGCTTCTAATCTGTTGAAATGCCAAAAAGAAGGGGTGAGGTCTATCCACTGCAGTTTTGCTGGGGAGATGAACATGAAAGAGAAGGTGTATTCAAACTGAATGTACACTTTTAGAGTCTTTTTCAAAATTCCTCTGCTTTCTCTACTTTCACTTTGATATGACCTATGTCAGTCCATAAGACCTGGCAGCACTACATTTTACATACAACTATTGTTAATCATTTTGCCTAATCTTCAACTTGGGAGGCATGGCATGGTAGAAGAGGCCATGTTTCAGACATACTTGAGAGGACAACTTGTAAAGAGTTCTTGGGATCCAGAGTAGAAAAAAAAAACAGTGTTGTTTGAAGACCTTTTTAGTCATAACAATTTGTACATGTTGAGATATGCTATCCAGAGGGACCTGGACAGGCTGGAGAAGTGGGTCCAGGTGAACCTCATGAGGTTCAGCAAAGCCAAGTGCAGGGTCCTGCATCTGGGTCAGGACAAACCCCATTATCCATACAGGTTAGGAGGTGATGTGCTGGAAAGCAGCCCTGAGGAAAAGGACTTGGGAGTACTCATGGATGAGAACCTGGACATGAGCCACCAATGTGCACCTGGAGTCCCGAAGGCCAACTGCATCCTGGGCTGCATCAAAAGAAGTGTGGCCAGCAAAAGGAGAGAGGTGATTCTGCCCCTCTACTCTGCTCTGGTGACACCTGAATACTGAGTCCAGCTCTGGAGCCCTCAAGACAAGAAGGACATGGATCAGTTGGAGTGCATCCAGAGGAGGGCCAAAAAAATGATCAAAGGGCTGGAGCACCTCTCCTATGAAGACAGGCTGAGAGAGATGGGCTTCTTCAGCTTGGAGAAGAGAGGGCTCTGAGGAGACCTTACAGCAGCCTTCCAGTACCTGAAAGCTGCCTATAGGAAAGTTGGGCAAGAACTGCTCATGAGGGCATGTAGCACTAGGATGAGGGGTAATGGTTTTAAACTAGGAAAGGGGAGATTTAGGTTGGACCTTAGGAAAATGTTCTTCACTATGAGGGTGGTAGATCACTGGAACAGGTTGCCCAGAGAGGTAGTGGAGGCCCCCATCCATGGAGATATTTAAGGTCAGGCTTGATGGGGCTCTGAGTGACCTGATCTAGTGAAGATGCCCCTGCTTACTTCAGGGAGCTTGGACCAGATGACCTCCAAAGGTCCTTTCCAACCTTACACATTCTATGATCGCACTGCTTCAGCCTCATTCCTCATCATGACTGATGACAGTTCTCCCATTAGGGCAAATCAGTGAGAGCTTTACCTGATATTCCTGGTGGGAGGGATGAGCAGGCTCTAGAGTAGAGCTGGGAAGAATCTTTGGGACACTCCATCACATATTTCTGCTGCAGCATGCAGCCCTCCCTGCTGAGCAACAGCCATTTGCCTCTTGATCCGTAGGGAACAAGAACATTGTCGTTTTCAAGCAAAACAGAGTGACAGTTGGAGCCTCTGATGACAGGAAGCAGGATTTTTTTTTTTAAATGTGGGTTTTTTCCCCCCTTTTCGTTTTAAGAGAGTAGGAGGAAGTGATTGAAAGTGAAGCCTGGGAACAGCTGGCTTCTCTTTTGGGTCACAGAATTATCCAAACTGTTTGCAAACTCAGGTCTGTAAAGCTAACAAATCGAAAATCACTAAATCCACCACATACTTTATGTTTTGTTTGACGCCCACATGCTGAAACTACCTCACTTGCGTCTGCTAAAAGAGAGAGATCCTTGCTGGAGTGAAGTATCACCCCTGGGCCACTTGTCTGAACAGGCTCACTTTCAGTGTGGGGAGAGTTTTCTTCAGCTTTGGGCAGTATCAGCACAACGACATCTGTGGCTCCTTCACCCACTTGCCTGAGCATGAGTGAAGTCACCTGCAAATTCCTGACATGTGCTTCTGTAACAATGGTGTTTTCTTTCTAAGAGACAGACTTAGGTCTGGCTTAGGTCTCTCAGGTGTGTGGAAGAGAAAGCAGACAGCATGGCTACATTTCTGTAACCTCCAGCTCTTCGGCTTGTAGTCAGCACAGTCTTTGTCTGAGAGGAAAGGAAATACAGGAAGACAAAAAGTAAGCTTCTACACTGGGAAAGTCAGTGGGGTGCACACGTGATTGTCTCGCTCCTACAGCTGATCTCTTTCCCTGTGCACAGTAGTGCACAGCACATGTTAAAGTTAAGTACATATAAGCGTTATAATAGGTGTTGGAGGTTTCTCCTGTAATTCCCGCTACATTAGGCTTACTGACTGCTTTCAAATATCTTAACTTTTCCAATGCAACTTCCTTAACATGGTTGTTTTATCTGTATTACTTAAACACCTGTAGTAAGACAGTTCTCAAAGCCAATTAAAAACCTGTGCTGTTACACTCTAGGCTTTAGAAAGTGTACTGGAGAATGCTGCAGAAACACATCCCTCAGTTTCACCGACTTTAAAGTGTACTTACTGATGTTTGCAGCTTGTGAAGTTCTCCAGTACCTGAACCTGCAGCCTGGAAGATAAGACACAGCAGGTGGATTTCAACAGTTGCATAGGCAGAGAGACAGGGTAACACAAAAAAAGTGAGCTTTAGGATGGCCTGGCCGTTGTGCACTACTTGCTTAAACTGTGTGATGTCTTTGGTAATATGTTTTGGAAAAGGAAGCACCAGCATGAAAAAGCTGTCTCTGGTGCATTTTCAGCAGTCAAGGAGCTTCTCAAGTCTGTTGTTCTTAGGTTTCATTTCTTAAGTTGTCAGCCTCCATTCAACAACAACAACAGCCATCTTAAGAAGAAATCCTCATGGGACAGAGGAAAAGAGCCTTTCTGGTCTGTGTGGTCATCACTTCCAACCACAAACATATCAGCAAGGACACCACTGTTGAAAGGGCTCCTCATCTCTCTTAGAAGAAGTTCTTCCTGGTGAAACTAATGTTCGTATGTGGTCTCAGAAGGGTTACCAGATGTCTCATACTAACATAAACCTAGATAGAAGAAACTGATATTTGTCCATTTGATTTTTGACCTCTAAGTCAGACAAGATTTGTTTATATATCCATTGCTTTTCATGCATTTGGCAGGATTTTTGTTGGTTTTCTTTTTGTGTCTCAATATGTTCACTTAGCTCAACAGCACCATTTGCACTTGTGTTAACCAAAGGATCAAGACCTAAACAGAAAAACTTTTCTGTGAGATTGGCTTTAAGTAGAGACAATCAGGCAGCAACCTTGCTTCACTGATAGCTGGTAGTAGAAGATGGCCCCATTGAGGCCACCTGGTTTTCTTTGCTTTCTTTAGGGAGACATATCTGTTTAAGCAGCACATACTACCTGAAAAAGTGATCTCCATCTCTTGCATACAGAGACATGCACAGAGCTGGCCTTGAAGGTAGCACTGGAAGCTGAGGAGCGGCCCTTCTCCTTCTCTCCTGCTAGAAAGAGATTTCTGCATTCTTGCAAAAAGAAGGAGCAGCAAGCTTCAGTGCTACTCTGGTCTCCCTCTGCTTCAGCCTGTCCCCAGCCTACTCACACACCAGCAACCAGGAAGGACTGGGATACCCTGCTGTGAAGGCAGACAGAAGGTCCTACAAAACCTTTTGGTCAGCCACTAAGATGCACAGTACCTAGGAGGCAAGAGAAAGAGGCAACTGTGGCATTACATAGAATTACCTGAAACCTTCCCACCATCTTCAAGTCCCACCTTTCAGACACCCTCTGTTACAACCATCCTACCCAACTTCAGCTCCTCTCTCTTTAAAGCCCTATTTCTTCCTGGCAGCTCACCTCTCTACTCACAGCCTCTCAACACCTCACTGTCCTGTCAGGGCTCCACATACATGTTACTGACACATTTCTAAATACAAGTTAAAAACAGCTCTTGGTCTGACTTCTTTCTCTCATTCACTCAGCTAGCTCATACTTGGAGGAACTCCAAAACTCCCATCACTCACAAATAGCATGCAATTGTTGCACTTGCAATCATTTGTGTATCTGATCTTTTCAGTTACCCTGTAACTAAAGAAATAGAGATTTTTTTTTTTAATTAGGTGATACTAAAACTTCAGGTAATGTCACTTAGTAAAAGTAACTTTCAAAAATATTTCCTTATCCTGCAATGAAAACAATGCTTTGGTTCAAATAAAAAAGGAACAATGTGATGCAAGCAAGGCTAATTCAATCCTGAATTGAGGAAAAAAGTGAAATTCCTAGAATGTTTCACAAAATAAAACATTGTTTTGTCTTTTCTTGTATAGGCCTGATATTATTTACAAAACCCCAAGCAAGACAGGAAAAGAAAAAAAGTGCATTGTTAGATGTCTTTATTGAAATTAAATCTTGATATTCATTAAATATTTTGAGAGACTACCTATTTTAAATGTTGGTGAAAATAGGTAACTTTGCTACCACTGAACGCTGATTATCTTTGGCAACTTTTATATTTTTTCTTATCCCCAGAAATTATTTACAACAGTTTCATTCAGAAGCAGCTGCTATTGGACACTGTCAGATTTTTTGGTGTATCAACAGGCCAAGTTGCAGACAAGCAATTCAATTCATCAAGGAGCCTATGTAAAGATGGGAGTTTACAGGAGAGGTCTGTAGGCTTGTAGTCATGAACTACAGGTTGGGGGATATGTGAAAGATTGCTGTGATCGAAATATGCAGGAAATCAACAGTTTTCTTAGCATGCATGCATGTGCCTTGTTTCACCCAACAGTTCCGCACACTGCAGCTGAAAAGAGTCAAATACACAATTATTGGCCTACCGCCCCTTCTCTGTTATTTTCAGTCTGTCTGGTGGGGCCAGGGCAGACAAAATGCCTGTGCCATTGGAAACTGTGGACAGAAAAAGCTCTGTAGATGTTACTACTCAAGTGATGTCCTGTCTACAGGAAGGGGAAGGCACAACCCAATGTCGTCACTGCTCCACTGCATGCTTGGCATGGGGAACCTTATTCTGTTGCTCAGGTTGAGCAGGGAAGCTGCCTCTAAAAAGCCACCCAGCTGTCACTGTGACCGACACAGGCTGCTGATTTCTGTGAGTTTTAAATTACTGATAAAGTTGTGCCTGCTTTTTAAATTCAGTTCTTCAAGACCTATCTGCTGTACAAATAAATGTGGCAGTCAGTCAGGCCAAATTAATCTGATCACACAATCAAACTCAGATCATTCAGTGACTGCTATGGCTGTTTGCTCCTCCAACAGGTTTTATTCAGATAACACTGGTCTGGTTTAAAGGCATTTCTGTGACCTTTATGAAGTAGTGACTTACACCTAGGGTGTTTGGTCATGACACGAAGAGCTTTGATAATGGGTCCCAAGGTTTACCATGGCAATCCAAGGCAAATTTCAAAATCAGCCTAGAAGGTAATTGTTCGTTCTATATAATTGACATGCAGTTTGTGTGGAGAAGTCAGATCTTAGAGTAGCTGATCCATGAGAAAATACAGTCAAACTTTTAGCACGTAATTCCTTCTCCAGTTTATCAGTTTTTTCCAACTCTATTGGTTGTTTCAGTTAAGAGACATTACCTTTCCCTGCAATCTTTGACCTACTTCTATCACTAAATCATCACAGTTACAACACAGTCACAACACAGTCCTACCTACTTGTCCATCTGGTGCTCGGAAGTATTTTCTACAGCTTCTGGTTGTGATGGGAAATTATTATTATTATTATTATTATTATTATTATTATTATTATTATTATTATTGTTGTTGTTGTTGTTGTTATTTTTATTGTTATTCTTATTATATCAGCTTACATTTTAAAAGTGTGTTGAAGGACAAAATAATAAAGTAAAAAACTAGAGGTACCTAGAATACAACCTGTCTGTACAGACCAAGCTCATTTTCCCAGAGTGTGGCCTTCCTAGAGCGTGACCTTCATTTTTTTCCCTCATGACTTCTCCATCCAGTACAGTTCTTGACTTTTAGGCTGCTGGGTTTCGGTCACATATCCACCCATAGACATCTACACCTCAATAATTTGCTGATGTTTTCATTGTGAAGAACGTCCCAACTTCACACCTGGGTCTGATCCTGATTCCTGGTGGGAGGAAATGAAACTTCACTTGTAAGGCAATTTGAGTATCAAAAACTGGCTTAGCTTGGTGGATGTTGCTTAAAGCACTATACAAGTCTTCCATTCCCTGAAGTAAACAGAAATGTCAATTCTTTAAATGAAAGCTTAAGCAGTAGTGAGTTAGTAGGGAACGCTGTGTAAAAGGCAACTGAATGGATTATGGTTTCTACATGTGCAGCTAGAGCTTAAAAGATTTCATGTGGTACAACCCTGCTTTCAATTCCCATTCTACCTCCTTCTTCAAAATATTAATCTGTTTTAGCTTGGATTTTATTCAGCTACATTTCAAGAAGATGTGTATTTTCCTCAAGGCTCAAAAGCTTTTGGGGCTATGGGGGTAAGTGCTTTGTCCTATGTTGCAGAAGGGGTGACTTTCACTGGTTACAAATTCATTCAATTTTAATGCATTAAAAATACTTCTACCATGGCTGTCTGCAGAAGCAGGAATACAAAATGACATCTTGAGCATGATTCTATATGCCATCCTTTACTCATATCAGTGGGTTTTTAGCTATGTATTTGAACAATCACACTAAATGGGCAGAGAATGATGATACATAAGCTTGTCAGATAACTAGGAAGCAACTGATTTAGGTTTAATCAGAGACTTTTCAAAATATCACCAAAAATACCTTAAAAGACAAGAAGTACTGGGGTTATTTTTCTTCATACTTGTGGAGAATGTTGGCCCAAATATTTGCACTGAGCTTCAGAAGGTGTTTGCCCCTGCTCACACTATGCACCTGAGTCAGAGAAGCCCAGAGCTGCTTTAAATGACTGCAGCTGCCAGTAGCCTCTCTGAAAGCACACAGTCACTGAGAAATGGTGAAGCACAAATTCTTTTGATCCTAAACCTAAAGTAATCATCTTGCTTTCTTCTCCTCTAGGACAGGGGAGGGTGAGTAAGGAAGATGTGCTGGTTGTGCCTTCAACTCACTGCATATTCCTTTGCTTGTAGCTGGGTCTCAGCAAGCTCGCAGGGATGGTTCTGCTTGGGGCAGGGAGGGGGAAGTCTGTCCTTCCTATCTGCTCCCAGTCTGTCAAAGCAAATCGGGTAGTGTCCCCACTATGAGCGCCTATTTCCTACTGGGCTTCAATTACAGAGTGAAAACACCATCTGTCTGGGGCATGCGCAGCTCACTGCAATGGTATTCTCTTAATATGTGTATTTATTTTCCTCCAAAGTTGTTCTAAACAGTGATTTCCCACCCTGAACAAATATCAGCTGTCTGACACAGATCAGTGAAGAAAAAGAAAGATTCCTCTCTGGGCTAAATTACAAATAAAGGCTTAAAGGTTGCGCATAACTAGGAAATCATGAAGCTGAAGTGGTCATCAGTCATTTTGCTTTTCTTCTGAAAATCAGTATGTGTACGGTTTTCACTCTTCTCTTCTGTTTCCCAAGCCCAGAAAAAAACCCCTCCTTGCCAGCCTGTTAAGCCAAGATGGATGCTTCAGAAGACAGCCTGGGATGGTGCCTGAGAGTCCGAGCACCCTCTGTGCAGCTGTTTGTCATAAGGATTTAGGAGGGCTTGAGTTCAGCTTTCCTGTTGCTTTTTGTCAGCGACGAGAGACAGCGAGGCAGACATACCTAGCCACCCTCTTCTGCACAGGCAGGAATTAAAAGCAGATACGAAAAGCGCAATTTCACAGGTCTGGAACACAACCACAGCAGAAGTGTTACCAGTTTTTCCTAAGGATTTTACAATGTTTTTTCATCCCTCCTATGTTTAAGAAAAAAAAAAGATCAGAAGGAAATTTTCTCAGTAGTTTGTAAAGGATTATGTTAAAGGGAAGGAAGGTGTGTGACTTATGCTAGACTCTGGCTTGATCACAGAATCACAGAATAACAAGGTTGGAAAAGACCTTTAAGATCATCGAGTCCAACCATTCACATTCTAAACTAAACCATATCCATAAGTACTTCATCTACCCTTTTTTTAAACACATCCAGGGAAGGTGACTCAACCACCTCCCTGGGCAGCCTGTTCCAGGCCCTCACAACTCTTTCAGTAAAAAATTTTTTCCTAACATCCAATCTAAACCTGCCCTGGCACAGCTTCATGCCATTCCCCCTTGTCCTATCTCCTGTCACCTGGCGGAAGAGACCATCACCTATCTATCTATAACCTCCCTTCAGGTAATTGTAGGCGGTGATAAGGTCTCCCCTCAGCCTCCTCTTCTCTAAGCTAAACAGCCCCAGCTCCCTCAGACGCTCCTCATAGGATTTGCCTTCCAGCCCCTTCACCAGCCTGGTTGCCCTTCTCTGGACTCACTCCAGGACCTCCATGTCCTTCTTGTGGTGAGGAGCCCAGAACTGGACACAGTACTCAAGGTGTGGCCTCAACAATGCCGAGTACAGGGGCACAACCACTTCCCTAGACCTACTGGCCACACTGTTTTTGATACAAGCCAGGATGCCACTGGCCTTCTTGGCTGCCTGGGCACACTGCTGACTCATATTCAGTCTGCAGTCAACCAACACCCCCAGGTCCTTCTCTGCCTGACAGCTCTCCAGCCAGTCTCCCCCAAGCCTGTAGCACTGCATGGGGATGTTATGTCCCATGTGCAGCACTCTACACTTGGCCTTGTTAAACTTCATCCCATTGGACTCAGCCCATCGGTCCAGTCTGTTCAGATCCCTCTGAAGAGCCTCCCTACCCTCAGGCAGATCAACACTTCCTCCTAGTTTGGTGTCATCTGCAAATTTAGTGAGGGAGCATTCAATCTCTTTGTCGAGATCATTGATAAAGATGTTGAACAAGACTGGACCCAGGACTGAGCCCTGGATTAGTATCTGCAAAGAGAGGAGATTAGGGCCCAGGCACGTGGCACCAGCTGAAGTACATCTATGCAGAAACAGCCTTGCTTATGGAAAAGTGCCCAAAATGTTTCTTTTTCCCTTCAAAACACACATCTGTCCAGGTAAAAACTTAATTCTTCTTCTCAGCCATGCATCAGGAAAATTTTTTCCCATTAGTCCTATGCTTTCTGTTCACGTTGTTTGATGCAGTCCTACCAAGCATCATGAAGGCTTCCTCAGCAGACCTGGCAGAAAACAGCAGAACCCCATGCTGTTGAAAAGAAATCTTCCGAGGGCAACTGAAAAATTAGTGAGAACTTTGTTAAATGCCCTCACCTAGCCCAGAGCTCTGCATGAAATTCCATCTCTTTGAGGACTCAGAGTGCTTCCTCCCTGGGCACTTGGGCCCACAACCCAGTTGTGTCTGGTCCCTACTTTTCGATTTCCTTTTCCCATGGTCCAAAAAGAAGAGTGGCCCTGAAGATGCATCAGAGTATTTGCACACATACCAGAAAGCATATGGAGGCGATAGAAAAAGCTGCTCCCAATGCAGGGCAGATGCTGTTTGCTCCTCACAGCACAATGTCGAAAACTGCCTGGCCCAGGAGTCTCTTGGAAAACAGTGTCATGCAGATACCTCCTGTGCGTGGTGAGACATAGCTGCAAGGCACCAACTGGCCCCAGCATGTGCCCGACAGTGTGCTGTACAGGAAGGGTGTGCGTTTGTTTGGGGTGAAAGGAATTCCACCAGGAAATGCTAGCACTTCCAAGAAACTACTCAGGATATTTATTACCCATGGAGTGAATGCCAGGCTTGGGTGAACTGCATCCCATCTGACTGAATAGCTCCCTCCTCTTTGGCAGTGTTGACTAAGTCAACCCTGCTGAAACTTGAAACACCTTTGTATGATTTGTGTATTTCTATGATGCTTGACCATATCCACTAGGAAGATACCTAGCAGGACTATAAAAAAGGAATAAGGAGGAAATACAATGCACTACAAAGATATAGAAGAGAGTAAACATTAGTGTATTATTTTACAAGTCTCTTCATGTGTCTTTCTGTAAGATCTGTAATCTAGATGATTCAAAAGAACAGCGTTGGTGACAAGCAGTCTCTGTCTGAGAGCCTCACTATTCAAATCAGGGAACTAATAACACCTCTTCTCCCTGGTTTCCTGTCCTCCAGTATAATAAAAATAATGGTATATTTCCCATTTAGTAACAATTTTACACATATTGCAGGAGAGGCACACAGGGCGTGGTGTGACCTAACATAATTTTCTACACTTTTTGAAGCAGTCCATTACACCAAAAAATTAATACATTTCCTCTGACAGTGATGGACCAGCTTAGAAAACTCCCATGTATTGCACATTCTTTTCACTTTCTGCTTCTTTTTTCTTCCATCTTTGTCATGATTGTGTACTCTTTGTTTGCCTGGCCTACACTTTTCCCTTACAACACCCAGTCAATCCTGCATTCCTCTGACTTTACAAAAGCTTGTGGCTATTAAAGGGATCATGCAAAGGTGTTCGAATAATGCCTGAAGTAGGCATGCACAAACGTAAGCATGATCGGGTATTTAGTAGCCTGCCTGGAGAACCCTTTTCTCCTGGTGAGTAGTCCCACTGACTTAAATGAGATGACTCAAGCAAGCGATGTGTTGCCATCAAGAGGTTGAACACAGGTGGAAAACCAAAAGATGTACAGAAATTCTTCTCTGCTGAGTATGTACACCTAGTTCCTGAACAACATGAGCAGCCAGTGCATGTGTTCACAGGTCCTTCTGCGGCAATGCATCCTTCCTGGTTTGCGACTGTGCTGGGAAACATGTCTCTCCTTACCTTTCAGTGCCCACTGGTCAATATCTGCATTTTTAAATGGGATTTTTTGTAAAGGAGGAGAGAGAAACTGGATCACAGAGCTGAACAGAGAAACAGGGTCCCTAAGAAATCACACTCCATGACATTGCTTTGCTAGGTAGTAGTGGTTTATGTGTTACAGCTGGGACCTCCTTTCTGCTAGGAAGAAAATGGCTTGAAGACTCAAATGCCTGTTCACCACTGAAACAGTGTTGACAGACAACAGGCTCCAGCTCTTCACCTGAGCACAGCTGTTGCTGCCAGCCAGGATGTTGCCCCCTTTCTAGTCAAAGTAGGCAACACAAATTAAATGCTCCATCACCTGCACTGTCTGTGTTCTTACTTTGTCCTGGGAAACGAGAGAATGCAAAACAGGTGTCAGGTGATGCTTTGTTTTGGATATGGATTGCAAGCAGAGTTCGCAAGAAAAGTAGTGCTGATGTGGTCCAAAGTAAGCGTAAGAATCTTTTGGGCCCACAGGGGAAAACAAAGCTAGTTTAATGCTAGGATTTTTGCTATTAGTATGTAATAGGTAAATTTGGCGTTATGCAGCCACTGGCCATGAAGGCATTAATCTAGCCCATTAGTCTTGGCTGTTCTGATAGAAAACAGGGTCGGTGTTTGGAATTAGCAATTCTGAGGCAAGGGCCACTCCTCATTAAAAGACATGTTTCTGTGGGCAGAAGGTGTCCTAGGAAAGGAAAGCTGTGGAGCCACACTGGCACCCTGCTGTCAGTTTGAAGACAGCTCTGCAGTGTGCTGCTTAGGACCCCACAGCACAGACACTGACAGAGACGTGCCTGCACCCTTCTTCCCATCCCACAGTACTCTTGAAAGGGAAAGAGGGCCTTGTCAGCTCTGCAAGAGGAAGAGGAAGCATCCCCCTCCTCCTCCTCCTCTTCCTTCCCCCCCTGTGAGCGGGTGTGAGAGGTCTGGCTAGTCTCCCCATTGGTATGATCAAGTTCATGCGACCTGTATGTCGTGTCCTATTGAATGAGAGCAACAAGCGCATGCTTGTGCTTGGGCAAAGCATCTTCCCTGCCCATCATCTATCCCAAGCAGCCTGCTGATGTGCTACACTCAGGTAGCCTTCCTGACCAACTAGCAATGCTGATATAAGCAGGGGGGAAAGGTGAGGGACCATGGTTCCTAGTGTGCAGACTTTCAATGGGGGAAGCTCCATGTGGTCTGTTGGCTTCCACAAAGATGCACTGACTTGCAACAGCTGAAAACCTGTTCTCTGTTTTTGCCACAGTTAAGATACTTTCCCTTCTTAGGACAGGGACAGAGTAATTATTGCTATGCAGTAAGTTGAAGTTAATCTCTGTTTTCGCATGAGTATAAATGCCAAGGCCTGCATACATACATTTCAGAAGTAAAAAGAAATTACACACTGAACCAACGGCATTTCATTAGCATTTTCATTATCTTTGGGCCCAGCGGGCTCAATGGAAACGGAGACTTTTTTGCAGAAGGAACTTTACCCAGGGCTTTGTAAGGGCTTTTTTCTTTGGTCTTGAAAACCTCCAAAGATGGAGAAGCCTCTCTGGGTATCCTGTTGCACTGCCTGGTTGCTGCCATGAATCTCTTTCTAGCTTCAGCTTATGTCCATTGTAGCTCCCCTTCCTGTGAGTCACTGCCAGGATGCTGTCAGGTGCCCCAAAGCCATTTCTGCTCCCGGCAGAACCAATCCCTCCTTTTGGGACCATGCTCCAGTCCCATTAACCCAGTGGGCAACTGAAGCCCCTCTAGTTTGTCATTGTTCTTCTGGGGCCCCAAACAGGATGTGGTGCCTGTATGAGGTCCAATGGGTCTTGAGCCAAGGAGATCACTCCTCTTCCCCACACAAATCAATCTGCCCTGTAGAACTTGCAAACTGGAAAATAAAAAAGACAAGCTGGGTCACAGAAAAAACAAGGACATGGAGAACATATCTTGCATAAACTTAGCTTTCTTAGCTGAAACCTCCAGGCCATCTATCCCACTACCCTGCCCCTGAGACCAGCCAAGAGCCCGTAGTGTTGTAAGACTGTAAGAACATAGCAGGCATTTAGAGGGAGATTTTTGGGAATGATTACCCAGCTTCCAAGAACTTGAGCAGCATGGGTAAGAATTTTGATTTAATACTTCCTGAAGCACTTTTTGGCCATGAGTTTTATTGGTTTTGAACACTATGTAAACCTTTACCATCCAGAGTATCTTGTGTGTAAGGAGTTCCACAATGTAATTACCTAAATGCTGTGTTAAAAAGTACTCCTTTCCTGTTTGAAATTAATAGGTATTTTGTTTGAAACTATCACTTTCTGGTTTTACCGATGCTCATTGCTTCACTACTTCCCTAAATGCCTTCCATGTTCCACTTACATGGAGTGCATGGGATTCCACCACATCCACCAGACTGCATGACTTCAACCATCTGTCTTGCTCTTCTCTGTACTTTACCCATAGCAGATGCAGGGACAAGGATGCAATAGGGTTTTAAAAAATGTGGCTGCAAACCAAGTTTTGCAGAGATGTTCTCTCTACTCTTCTTTTTTCCATTCTCAGAAGTTCTTAACACAGATTTTGCTATTTCAGTGGACCGTGAGCCTTGATGTTTGCAGAGCTATCTATCTGAAACTCATCCTGAGTGGGGACAATCCACTGAAACCTTGTCACTAACCAATAAAGGTCAGGGAGAGTTTTTCCTCTGTAATATTCCAACCCCTTTACCTCCACTCCGGTGTTTTTTCTGCTAAGCTAAGCTGACTTCCAGGAGTCATTCCTACTCTTCCATTCCTGCTCTCATGTTGTCTTGCCTAACACACTCCAAAACTTGCCTCACTTTGTCCATGACACAGTCATAGCACAAGGACTACAACCAAAAAAAACCCCCTTTTTCTGGGCTTTTTTCTGTCCAACTGAAAATCCTATGGCATCTCTGCATGCCTTTCTTTCTGCAGCCCTACTGATTGCTTTAGGCCTCATATTTACCCCAAACACACAAACTACAGCTTTTAGAGCACATCCACCCCAAGAAAGGCAAGAGGCATTGAAGGGTTGTGGGAGAGAGACTACATGTGAAGAACAGGAAGGAGGGGACAAGCCGTCCCACTGTGTGTACAGGCATCCATAGCCTGCATTATGGTGATGGTCAACCTCCATGAGCACTGTTTCAGAGACAGGAGAATGGCTACAGCACAAGCTGTGAGCCCATACACTGGCATTGCTGTTACACTGCGGGTCACCTGGTGCCATCCCAGGTCAGAAACTGACCCTCTGGGCACTACTGGAGGTTAGTACCTGCTAGGTCCACCTGGTGCCGTATTGAATCAATGACCATGAAAAGGGAAGAAAACCTGTTTTCACTGTTTTATCTATCTCAGAGAGCACTAACTTTTCTGAAGGTGACATGTGATTAGTTCAGCACAGTATAAGAGCACCCCTGCAACATTTTTCCCCTCCTATCAATGACTTTTTCTGTGGCTGGTGCAATGCCCTTAGTAAAATTCTCTCACTGATGTCTGTGAGCAAAAGATGTGGCGCTTTAGGATTACACTGGTGTGTCCAGCTTTCTTCAAAAAGACTGTGGCCTGTGGCCTGTTATGCTACATGTAGGACCACTTCATGGGGCACCCTGTCTGCGGATCCTGGCAAAAAGACAGTCCAGAGCAGATTGAATGTGTCCTGAATCCTATCTCAGACTGGGACCACCTGACTTTGCCAGCAACACACAACCTGAAAGGCACAAACAGACATTTTTGTGCTGAATAAAGATCTCGGATAAGACGGTGCTCTGCAGATTGCAGGAACAACATTTAGAAGATCTGGTGTCTTTATGATTCTGTTGCTGCTTTGATGAACTTTACTGAACAAATTGCTTCTTCTCATCATGCTTGTGTTTCCACTGCTGTTCAACAGGGAGCCATTATATGGACCCCTAAAAGCTAGGAATTATCCCAGTTAAACCAAGGGAATGGTGCTGCTGGCAATCTTTTCAAGAACTGATGACATTTCTTGGAGGTAAACACTGTCATTTTCTTGGTGGTTACCAGAAGGTATTTGTGGATGTTAGAGTTAATAGTAATTAATTGACCATGTAAAACCGCCGATGACTGAAGAAACTGACTCAGATCCCACCTCTTTGTTTAAACTTGTCTGTAAATTCTTCTCATTTTCTTTTGGGAAGAACAAAGATAAACTGCTTTAAATGTAACCACAACCGGTAAACATAACATGCAACGTCTGAAGGTTGGGTCACATTTTCTGTTGGGTGAGTGGGTGCAGCTTCCAGACTGAGGTTGAGTGGTTGGCTCTTCAGTTTCCAAGCCATGAACATTTCCTCTCTGAGAGAGAAACAGGGTTTTCTGCAGTATGAGGAAGAACAGAACAGCTATCTTAAGGGCAAGGGACAAGGCTAACAAACTGGAATAAATGGACATGTAAGGGTAGACACTTGCTGGAGGAATATTCAGGATCTTAAAGAACATAAGGGAAATGGGGCAAATGAGAGGTTTCACCATGGCCTTCAGTCCAAACTAACAGGCAGATGAAAGTTTTGAAAATACCCTAAAAGAAAAATAAGCACATGGGAGTAGGAAAGCTCTGCCCCTCAAGCAAATTTCTCATTTGTACAGAGGTGCACTGGGGCCACAGGGGCCTGAACCCTCCTCCCAAAACATTTCAGTCACCCAGAGATATTGAAGCCTCACCCCCAGCTCCTTCTATCAATGCAAAAATGCAGATGTGTCTGACCTATTCACATGCCAACAGGCAGACACAAACACTGGTGTTAGAGGACATCTATGTGCTCTTTGCTGTTAAAGCAGAGACTCCAGTCTCCTCATTGCACCCACACCTCAAACAGCTCAAGCTGCAGTAGGTGGGGTAAGACTGGGTGCTAGGGAACTCACTTTGCTGCCCCAAGAGAAGTCACAGCACATTTCTGCCTGCCAAAGCCATTAGCTTACCTCAGAAACTGTGGTAAGTTCTGAAAAATGCCACTTGAAAACTAGGCCTGCCTTCCCCAGCATTTGCATTGGATTACTTTGCTGATCCTTAACTATTTTAGCATTACTGCAGCCACTCTTGCTAGCTAATTATTCTCTCTGAACTAGTTCAGATAATCCTCTAGCTCTCAGCACTTCACTCGGGACAGTCACTCACTTACTTATTTTTGCCAGAACACTGGGATCCGTATCAACATGACTTATTATTTTCTTGAGGTGTCCCTGAACATCAAACACTTCATCAGATTCTTTAATATCTTTTGCATCCTGTTGCTGTAGACAAGTCGTGCACCTGCTAGACCATCTGCCATTGCAGACTGCAATTCAACCCACGCACATTTCTTCATCCATTACTTTGCACTTTTTTCAATGGTATCTGTCTGCACAGAGAGGCTCTAGTGAGGTGTTTCAGAAGCACAGGCAAAATCTGATTTTTTTTTTTTCTCCTGCCATTAACTCTGAAGGACTCCAGTTCTACCTCCAGAAGCTGAAAAGAGCTTGTGGGGAAACTGCTGGGCAATGTGGCTTGCTGAGTGTTGTTCGTCCTGCACCCAGGGAAATGGGAGGTCTGGGACAGTGCAGAGGCATGAGCCAGCCTAGGTTTCAGGACCATAGCACAGAGTGGGGAGTGCTGGTGCTATTCTCCCTTTCCTGCCAATTTTCTTGCCTGTTCCCTGCCTTCGTCTTATGTTTCGTGTCTTGCTCATGCTTACAGGACAACACTAAAAGGCCTGGCTTTAATCACCTGACAATTCCATGAATTTTTCTTATGCTGCTTTGGGTTTTGTTTTTTCTTTCTTCTTGCATGTCACAAGCCAGCCTGTTGAGGAGTCGTTCTGTAGGTTTATTAGGCAATCCAGCAAAATACCCAGTTTACCATTGTGTTCCCAGAGCTTTGCATTCACAGCAATATTTTCTTTTCCAATTTCCTTGCAGTATGACCTGAGAGTAAAATGCCTCTCATTTGTTTTGTTGTGTGCATGGCCCTGCATCACTGAAACCCATACAGCTGAATTTAGTTTGCAAGTCAGCTCAGTCTCTCTGGTGGGCCAATAATTCCATTTTGGATACATGCTTCTTTGACTGTCTGCTAAGAGGGTGTTGGCAATATTTGCCATAACAGCATATTGGCAATATGGAAAGAGAAGACTTCTCTTAGTTGTCATAGATTGAGAGAAGGCGAATGCAGGGTTGTTTTGGTAAGTCTTAATGTACTGTATTAGAAGTGTGCATTTCCCGGGGATGCTTTTCTTTGAGGACTTGCTTGTTCATTCTTACAAGGTCCCCTGGAGTTGGTTTGTTTCGGTTTTATTGCTCAGTGTTCCTGGGAAACAGATATCTTGTGACTAATTCTGACAAAAATGTCTTCTCTTTGTATTTTCTGTTCAAAATGTTGTTACCGCTGGTGCTGTTGTACAACCACACAATGTGAACACATCAGTTACTAGTTCACCCCAGAATATTTCATGGCACTTTTGATCCCTCCAAGGTTTTCACTGACAGGATTTTACCAAAACATCATTATTTGGTTGACTGTATTCTCTTTGATTTTGTTGTAGAGTCTTTTTCTCTAGAGATAATCATGTAATTAAAAGTGAAAGACATAAGGAATGCTAATGGTAGGGTTGACTGTCTCTTACCTGGCAAAAGAAGGAATAGTTAATACCCCTTGATGGGGAATAGAAGTCAGTATGCACTGGGAGCAGTGACTGCTTTCAATTCCATTATTAAGTTCAGATCCTGGGTTCAGTTATAAAGGTTACTTTCCCGTCTTGGAACATAAACTTTGTGATTTAGGTGACTATCCACATAGCTGAGATGGTGGCTCTTCACTTCTCCACAGCAGCTGTGGTGAATAGTTCAGGAGCAAACCATAGGATTAAATGGGTTTACATAATGGGCCAGCACCGAGCACCGAGCTACATGCAGCAATCAAATTATCAAACGGCTTGTAACTGACATGGTTGGAGTCTTTCTGTGGGTTAATCATGAACAAAGGCCTGAGCTTGCAGAATATCACATTCACTGTTGATTTTAACTCATGGACAAGCTTGCAGGAGGAATTGCCATTAAAATATATTCTTTATCTGCTTGGTGAGGTGATCCCACAACCTTCGGTGCTTCACTAGCGAGCTGTATAGGACCAGTATGCTTAGGTTAATAGGATTCCTGTCTTGGCTCAATTTTGGATGTTTTATGAGTCAATTAAAACCACTTGAAAGAATTTAGTGACACAGCACTACATATTTTATTCCCTGACAACTGAGTTCCACATTGTTTTCCTAGGGGTAGGATTAATTAAGGTTTTACAAAAACTTTGCCCCAGAGAGAAGTACCCAGATATTGGTATTTTCAAGCACTGAATCTTAGCAGCCAGGGCAAGCCAGCTTGTAGGAATTTTTCAGTGATACAAAAAAACCTTCTTAGTATGTAGGTCTTCAAGTGTGCTAAAGGACTATGTAAACTGGCATCTCTGTGGCCCCACAGCACCTCCTCAGTTGTATTGTGTGTGTGCGTGCATGTATATGACCGGAAGATCTCCCCAGAATTCTGTCTAAAGAGTATTTCACAAAAAGTTTTATCCACAGAGGAAGTCACAGCAGCCTGATTACATCAGAGTCCTTATAGAGCTGAGGGTCTACAGCTTGACTCCCTATTAGGACTTCCTTCTAAAAGGGAGGAATTAGTCACCAAACAGCAAAACTGTTTGCTCTCTCTCTGTTTTAAACTGAGGCTTGTCTGTAAATAGACACAATGTGTTAGAGCCAGATCTTCAGACATGTAAAACACTTTTTCCATAGACTTCAAAAGACCCATACTATTTTTCCACCCTTGGGGACGTGACCTCTGGATTTTTCTTCAACTTACACACTATCTTCACCACCTTCCTTAACACGCCTTTTGCCATACAAAGTCATATTTAGCCCATTGTCTGATATTTTATGCTGAATTAAAATTTCCCACCCCACCACCAAGCAACCCATAATACCTTCATTCATGTTTCTAAAAAGCTGTCAAAATTAAAAAATAAGATCTTTTTGAAATGCAATTTTAACTTTTCCGTGTCTTTTTTTAACAGATGTATGACTTGGCTATTTTTGACACCCCAAAATGAGGGAGTAGGAGAGGGTGACTACATGGGTCCAGTGATCCTACCTGTGGCATAAGGATAAGGCAGCAGGGCTTTGTATCGTGTCTCTACACTTGTTTAAAAAGTGGAAAGTAATTCATCTGGAAAGAAGGAACAAGTTCCTACAAACAACTCTGAAACAAACAGAGCTCACTTACCAATAACTGAAGTCACCAATTGCTTTTGGAAACAGGATGAAGTCTTATGCTAACCTGAAACCTTCGTCACTTGTCAAATTGCATGCAAAGCAAAAGATCACAGAACAGGTCATACTGGGTCAAACTCAAGTCCCATCCAGCTTAATACCCATTTTCTAGCAATGGCCAGGAGCAGGCTTCTACAGCAGATTTCAAGAACTGGGCATGTAGAGAGCAATTTTCCGGATTTATGCTCCTAGTTCCTGTCTGTCAGCCAGGTACCCTATTCTTAAGGTAACTGCAGAGTGTGCAGGTGTATTTGGGGTGCACTTTTCCTCCCCGGTGGTTGGCAGGGCTGAAGACAGACAGATAGACAGTTTTTGCTCAGGCCTATCTGCAGGTAACACCCCACCTCCACCCCACCCACTAGTGCACTGCAATTTCAAAACGTTATTTTTTGAGGCTTGAAATATCTGGATTTCCCTGGGCTTTAATTTACCACTTGACTAGTTTCCTATTTAACCTTTCGCTTCAATCCTTATTTCACAGCATGAAATGATACCCCTGCACAGCATATTTCTCTTTTTGAGGCAAGCCTACCAAAATTATCTTCTGCTTGGATGTGATGGGAAGTGCATGCAACTTTCTGAAACAACTCAGTGAAAACAACTTATTACTCACAGAAAATTCTCAGTGAAGGCAGTAGCTGAGAAACTTTGATAGAAGGAATGGCATGTCAGACACATTTTACCCAAAGTTTCACTTATTTAGAAAGGAAAGGGTATGAAAACTTTCTTAAGAACAATCTTTCCCAAACCCTTTTCTGAAAGGTCCTAAATCTGTGCCTGGTTTTGATCAAAGGGGTTGCCACAGAAATACTACTGTGCTTAACATGACATCTACTAAATCAGGGATTTAACCAGGGGTATCACAAATAATCATACACATTTTTACAGCCTGAGCTAAACAGTCAAGACTGGCTAGCTATAGATGTATATTTCTTACACAGGTACACAGAGAAGTCACAGCAGGGAATCGTACCCCAGGTTCACATTTTAATCAGACATATCTTAATTATCTTGCTGGATGAAAGACCTTAAAACAAAGCTGGAGTGACTGTATATCCTTTCTAACACTATTTATTCATTTTTGCTTAGGATTTAAATAAGAAGAGTTATGGAGAAGAAAAAGCCCACACAGGGAGACTCCTCTCCCCACATGCAATATATCTTTGTTTACTGCTGCTCATCTAACTACTTTTCATGGGCAACAAAAGCTCCAGTTGAACCACTGAAGTTCTGAATTAGCTGTGGACGTGTGTGTGTGCATCTGCATTTGTGTGTGTGTATACATATGTGGTGAGGTATGTGCATTGGGGAAGTCTCATCCTTCATTTTGTATATTAATGACAACATGGATCCAAACAATTTCTGCATTTAACAAGACATTTAGCTGAGCTCTCAATGAAATACATACACACAGACACAGACACATACACACACAAAAATGTACTGTGCATGTCTGGCTTAGGGGTCTAGACTTGTTGGTACACTCAGATCTAAGAAAGAATACCCTCAGTCGGTCCAGTCATAGTTGTCCCACCACATACTGGGCCAGAGACAAAGAAAACATGGTAGTGCTTATGTGAAAGAAAGAGAGCGTCTCAATTCCAGTTCCTGCTTTCCTAAGTGTTTCACCAGTCCAAAGATTTTTGGCCAAGGTGCCTAAAAGTTTGTCTAACTCCTGAGAGATGTGCACTTGCATTCCTTCAGACAGATGAAAGAACCAATCTCAGCTTTCTTTGTCTTGGGGAGAGGACAATGCCCAACACTGGGCACAGGCGGGGGGGGGGCCTGTCCTTGTTGCAATCATCTTCAAATAGCATCTCCTTTTTTTTTTTCCCTGGTGTTTTTCTTCCACTTTGGGGCTGTGAATGCACCCCCCTGCAGCATGGTGTTGAAAGCCTCCTAACATTCAACAAGATATCTTGTTGATGAACACCAAGACATTTGGCTAGTTTCTTGCTTAGCAGGCATCAGGCACTGAACACTCCTCAGGCTCTGAATGTGCAGCTTGTGTGCCTAATTCAGGATGCTGTTTTGATCATTAAGGGTTTGGAGCTACGAATCTGAAAGCTGTTGGATTTGGATCTAAACCCACCTCAGTTCTAAGTCCTTTTCCCCTTCTGTAAAGAAAGAGGCTAGTAGCTTTGCCTCACGGTACTTAAGGGGGCCTAGAAGAAAGCTGGACAGGGACTGCTGGCAAGGACATGGAATGACAGAACAGGGGTAGTGGCCTTAAACTGAAGGAGAGTACATTTAGATTAGATACCAGGAAGAAATTATTCCCAGTGAGGGTGGTGAGGCACTGGAAAGCGTTGCCCAGAGAAGCTGTAGCTGCCCCCTCCCTAGAAGTGTTCAAGGCCAGATGGGATGGTGGTCTGGGCAACCTGGTCTAGTAGAGGGTGTTCCTGCCCATGGCAGGGGGATTGGAACTAGATGACCTTTGAAGTCCCTTCCAACCCAAACCGTTCTGTGATCTATCTGCCACATGGCCACAGGGGTGTTTTGAAGAAGAGATGCCTTGGACATTGCATGCAACAAAGGCGGCTGTAATAACTGTGGGTAGCAGTGCAGGCAAAATAGACTCCGGTGTGCAAGTGCTGCTCTGGCTGACTCCAAGGGGGAGCTGTTTTCTTCACAGAGCCTGTATAGCAAAGGCAGCATGAACAGGAACTCTTGGGCACACATCAGACTAGCCAAGTGATTTAGTCAGGGACACCCGGGTAATAGTGCACCTTGGTTAACTGCACCCTGCTGGGACCATCATTTTTGCTCCTGCAATAGAGCAGGGTTGCAGGCTGGTGTCTGTGCTGTCAGTCAGTTTACCGCAGGACTGGCTAGTTTGTTGCTGCAGAGGGAGAGATATTACAGGGAAGCACAGAGGCCACAATTTCCCCGCTGTCATGGTGGAAAAGACCATACAAGATATAAACATACCTCTGCAGCTCAGTGGTTCAGAGATAGAAACAGCTTTACCAAACCCACCAGGCAGAGTGCATTTTGAGTTTGTTAATCATGTGGGTGCAGGCTTGGATGTGGTCATTACCAGCATCCCTTCTGAGACATGTCACCATAGAGGTAAGGCATGTGCTCTGGCTGTGGTCAGACATAGATGAACCATAGATTTACACTCTAAGTTGAAAGGTCTGTTGGTCCTTTTTGAGTGCACCTGTGGGGATTGTCATGCTTGGTCAGTAAAGTCTTGCCCACAGTAAGGGAACCAAATTTGGATCAAAAACAGATATATATTTAACTTGAATTTTTTAAACCACATTAAAGCTCTGTTTTGGCATTTTTAATCAAAGGTGCTTTTAATGTGGTTAGACTATATTAGCTTACTAATTGAATTGGTCTGAATTTAATTTCAGAATTTTTTAGACCTGAATGAGAATATATAGCCAGAAATTGAATGAAGTTTCAATATAAACTTTAAAAAATAATTTTGATTCATTTCCATGAGGTGTCTGGACTGAACACTGGTCAGTGGAGTCACACCGGTGAAGTGAGAGTACAGCTGGCACTGGAAGAGTTTGGATTCAAATGAGGAATGCCAAAATTATTCCTCTTAATAAATGTTTAGTTTCCATGCCTTTTCACTTAGTTTATTTTCAGACACCAATATCCTTGGCTATAACTAGTGATGTTTTTCAGGAGTGTAGTAGCCTGTAGAAACTTTGATCTGGTATGTTTTTGAAGAAGATAAAGCTTATGCCTGTTTACTACATGAAAATATGTTTTTGATCATCCCACATCAAAAAGTATTGATGTCTTGCACATTAATGGGGCTAGCAGTTGTGAATAGATGACCTAAAAAGTTCTGAAAGTAAATGTTAAAGTATCCACTTATCTCTAGACAGTTTACTGAACTTTCACAAATTGAGTCTGTAAAAATTGTTGGTAAATTGGAGGCTATCAGGTCTTGTTTGTAGCAACATATATATACAGACACATGTACAAACAACTCTGAAATGTGCCATTTCCTGAAGAGAGACATTAGTGAGACGTCATCACCTGTCACGATTGCCACTGTTGCCGAAGATGTTGGTCTGGTCAGCACGACCTTTAAACCACTGTTAGGATACTTTTGTGTAATCAAGATTTGCATCTTCAAAATGTCAGCAGAACAAAAGCTACTCTTGTCCTTACTCAACTGAATAGATGTCAAAGACTTGGTGCTTAGCTGCTAACGAAATTTAAAGTCTGATTTCAGATAATAATGTATTTTATTCACAGTTATGGTTAGGATGTATCTTTACCATTTAATTCTAATTATGCTGATGTTTCTTACTCTTTTCTTGACTCCAGTGGAGTGGCAACAAGCAGTTTTGATGTTTATTGTCTTCCCACTTGCCTTCATGGGTTTTGAAGGAGCAGTAAATGGAGAAGAGAAATTAGGGCAGTCCTCAGTTTAAGAGAAGACTGACAATAGGTTTAAACCATGAACTTTATTAATTCAGGAGGGGAATTTCTTAAAAGAGTACATATTCTGTAAGAAAAAAATAAAAGAAAAAGTAAGGTTTTGGAGTCTGAAAGTAGTTGGAATTATGCCCCTTTTGTATGGTAAGTGCATTTGCAAAAATGACCATAGAGGCAAAATCTAACCAGACTGCTGAAGTTTTATTCAGCTGTTTGTTGCCCTGGAACATATTTATTTATTTTTGTTTACTGGTCTGTCTCTTTTGCCCTGCATTGCATTTTGCAGACATGTTAATATGAATGAAAACTCAGACTTAGCAGCGTCCTGCATTCACTTTGCGTGAGGTAAAAATTTGCCCAAAGTGCAGAGGTGAGAGCAGCCAGGCTACCAACAGCCAGATGAGTTGGGGCATAGGCAGACCTAAATATTTATGCTAAAGAAGTTGACATGGAGAGAGAAAGGAGATGAATGAGTAAAAGCTTCATATACAGTCTCTTCCTCTGTGTTGGTGCCAAGTGAGCAGCCCTCCTCTACCTGACCTATGAGGAAAAGATGCATGTGGAAGTTTGACTTCCGCTCCCCAGATAGCTGTGTAATTTTTAGGAGATTGCACAACATGTCTGAGCTATACTTCCTACTCCACCAAAATGATGTAAGTGGTTGCATCTCTCTGCTTCAAGAAGTCCAAAGGGGTCTTTGGATTTGGGAACTGATAAAGTGCTTTGAGATTGGTAGACTGGACTGTGCTGTAGCAGCTCAAAAAAGGTTGGGGCATGTTCTGCATTCTCTGACCCATCTCTGACAAGCCCACTCGCTACCACAGTACTGCTACTGCATGGGGGAAACAGCTTAACATGGTATTAAACCAGATGTTACCCACTCTGGTGAAGTACCTCACAGCTGGCAACAGAAAAGGAGAAGAGATTTCGGTGCTATAAGCCATACCTCTTTCTTTCTCATCCGTGTATACTGGAGTAAATCATACCCTTTTCTGTGGATCTATGACACATTGCCTAAAATGAATGATAAGCATTCTTCTGAGAATAATAGTCTTATTTCTGGGGAAGATTTCTGGTATGTTTTCCCAAGAAATTTCCCATTCCTGACAGAGACTGTACCAGGCAGTCAGAAATCTGACGTTTCATTTTTAGGCTTTTATTTTTAACATCTCCTGGGCTCCTGGGGGCTTTCTCACAGTATCACATCCTCAGAGAGTCTTTAGTGGGGGTCCATCCTGCGTCCTGCTGGCAGCGCCTCAGAGCTGACAGCTCGCCGGAATGACGGTCTGACCCTGATGAACACGGCGTGAAGGTAAATGTTTACCCCGAGCATTCGGATTTCGCAGAGGACAGAAAACCAGATCATGTCGAAATTTCTTAAAAGTACACTTTGTTACCCAGCACAGCACCTTACGTTTTGCCGGGAGCTGGCTCCCTCCTTGCTGACTAGTGACCCCTTAAGGAAAAATCGAGCTACTGCCGCCAGCGATGCCTCCGCATCCTCAGCCAGCTGTTCTTCCGAGAGACTTGCTTTCTCTCCCCGCCCTGCCTGGGGCTTATTCCCTCATTTTCGTCTCAGTAGATGTGAGAAAGGATGTCATAATGCCGTGTATCAAGACATCCAAAATTTCGCTCAAATGCCCCGTGCAGCAGGCAACTTCTGTAACTTTTTTTTTTGTCAGGACTTGTACTCACGTCTTCATTTGTTCACTAACGCTGTATCACCAGGACACTTAAGAAGTCTGTTTTAGGGGGCTTTGTGCCTTATTGTTTCACAGTCGTTGCCGTTCACTGCTCTTATTTTACCATAGAAACAGAACCAAAACAAGCATTGGGTTTTTTTCCCTATTTTTTTTTCAAAGTAAAAATGCTGATGACCCAGTATCACTGGTGAACCATTGCTTTCTTCAAATCCTTCTTGCTCCAGGAAAAAATCTTGGAAAAAAAAAAAAAAATTGAACCCTGAAAATGAGACCTAAAACTTTCAGCCACAGAAGATGAGGAACTCACTGTATGTTTGGTCTGGAGTGTCTTGGCTTTTTTTGGGGGGGGGCCTGACTCGGGAGGATTTTTTTAATGTTTTCAATCAAGAAATACTGAAAAATAGTTCTATAGCATCTTTAGTGCCTGGGTGATCATCGTAAATGTTCTTACAGCCTAAGGGACATGTGACATAGTGTCCTCAAGAGAAAGAGGAATCTCGAAGAACTGCTAAGTAGCAATCCTAGTTTTAGGCTCTGATCTCCTGTTTTTCCACGTTGTGACCTTTCTAGGCATTCAGGGAAAACCTTCTGTTGTGAGATTTCAAGTAGTTTATGGAGAACTCTTCTGTAAATTCCCGGTGTATTGTGTTTCCCATCTAATTGTGTACCTCCAACAGCTAAGAGTTTTCTGTGTGGAATATGGCTCCAGTTAGCTGGTCAACTACATTAGACAGATTCTAGGAATTTTCTGTATGATAGTGGAGTTCAGCTTGGTATATTTACACTGGTACCAGTTACTTTAAAGCTGTCTTGGGTACGGCTGCGTCTCGTGTGGCTTCACGGACCAACTGCAGCAAAACTCTGCCTGACCAAGTCTCAGCTGTGAGAACTGGTGGCTCTGGGGTCAGACGCGTGAAAGGATACACAAAGTAGAGAAAGTGGACCGTAAGCGCGACCTCCCCGGGGTCAGGATCGCCTTGCAAAGCACAGGTGCGGGAGTGCACGCTAGCTTTGCAAATCCCCCTTCCCTTGAACATCCGCGACCGCCTGAGGGGGGAGGGGGATGGGTGTGTGAAGCGGCACGGCTGGTGACCCCGCAGGAAGCCGGAGTTCTAGCAGATGTGTAAAGTGGGAGCACCCAGGCACCCTGAGGACCCACTGCAGCCGCGCCCGCCTCTCGTTTTCTCCCAGCCCTGACCCCGCACCGGGGTCACCCGCGGTCTCTGGGAGAGCTCCTGCTGTGTATCCGCAGGTCGTGCGGCGGCAAAGCCACCCGCGTCCGCGACGAGCCGCGGGCTTTGACGATCGGCGGGGCGGCACCAGGCTGCAACTCCCCACTCTGCGTCCTGCCCTGCCCTGCCCTGCCCCGCCCGTGCCTGCGCCCTCCCCGGGGCTGGGGCCGCGACCGGGGCGGCCCCACACCCGGGGGCCGTGCAGGCTCCTCCCGAGAGCAAGCGTGAGGTGCCCGGGGCGGGCATTAGTAAGGCGTGTGCCGAGGGGGTGTGTATGTGGGCTGGAGTTTATTATTATTAGGAAAGAAAGGGAAAAGAAAAAAAAAAAAAAAAGGGGGGGAAAAAAAAGGGGGTGGAGGAGAAGGGAGGGGGGTAAAGGGAAAAAAAAAAGGCCCGGAGAGGAGTTTCCAAAAACTTCCAAGGACCTCGCTGCTCCAAGTCCCAGGCGACGGCTGCTGGCTAGAGCGATGCTGGAGCGTCGGACGCTCCGGGAGCCGACAGCGGCAGCAGCGGCGGCGGAGGGGGCAGCCGCGGGGACGGCGGCGGCAGGGAGCGCGGTGGCAGCCAGAGCCGGGATGGCCGAGAAGAAAAAAGACGGCAACGGGAGGAAGGGGAGGAAAGGCAAAGGGCCCGGCAAGAAGCCCGGTCCGCCGGAGGAGGGCGAGGCGACCGGGTCTGCCACAGGTAAGCCCGTCGGCAGGTGCGAGGGCCGCCCTTGCGCGGACCCACCGCGCTCTTCCCGTACCCGCGGGGCCACACGAAACGGGCTCCTCTCTGGCGTCCGCCACCTCCGGCCCGGCCCGGCCCGGCCCGGCCCGGCCCGGCGGAGCTGCGCGCCCCGCGGTTGCTGCTCGCCGAGCTGCTCGACCCCGCGGAGCGGAGCGGAGGCTGTGGCGCTGCCGGGCGCCTCTCGGCTTCCCGACCGCGCGCCGGTCTGGCGTTCTCCCTCCGACCGGCCCCAAAACTCTCAGCGGCTCTCGGCCAGCTGTTGCTTTTTTTTCTTTTTTCTTTTTTTCTTCTTTTTCTTCTTATATGGAGGGCGTGGGGCTATCTCTCCTGTTACAAAACACGTCTTCTGTCCTTTCCTTTCCCCAGAAATCACTTAGCTGACTTGCACAGATAGCAAACTTTTCCTGTGGGGTATTTTGTCTAAACTTGCAGCTATTTACTCAGGGATGAACAGAGAGCACGTGTTGTTCCTCTTATGCCTCCATAGTATCGAGCACAAGGATACGTGACAGTGATACCCTTGTCCTTTTTGAGTGTCCACAGAGGCAAGACTCTGTGGATCACCCCAAAGGTAGGGTCGCAGCTGAGAGTGCTGGCCGTGGTTAGTTGTTTGTATCAGTCAAATGCCCCAATCAAGATCAAGACTCTCTAGCTCTCTAGTGCTGTACAGACACATGATGCTTTTCCTAGAGAGCTCATGTCATGACACCTAGTTTATCAAACAGTCTAGAGGTACACGCAAATGCACATAGCTTTTTACAGCAGCAGTTTGTAACTGGAGTTATTGGATAGTTTATATCCTTGAATTCTTTGTTGTTTGTGGAAAATTGCTTTAAAAGAAGCTTGGAAAAGCCCAGTCAGTTGCCTGATTTGGGTGTGCTTTTTTAATTTTGGGTTTTTTCTTCCCCTTTGGATGTTCCCCCTCTAAACAGCCAAATAAACAGAAAGCCCAGAAGGGTGAAACTTTCTAAATATACCACCATTAATTTTACTTAGTACATCATGGCCAACACGATACTGCTCTAGACCGTAATCATCAGCCCTCAGGGAGTGCATGTGATTCAGCAGCAGGAGGTATCCCTTTGGGCTAATAATCTTTACAGACTAGCACTGCCCAATCTATCCTCTTCTCTGTGTCTCTTGGAGACACAGCTCACCTAGCTTCTGCTCAGCTGTGGGTGTAAATGAGTTTCAGGTACAGCAGGGTGTTATTTCCCCTGTTATGCCAAGTTATGGACAAACTCTCCTTTAGACCTTCTTTTGCTCTCACTCTACTGCTTTTTTGTAACTTTGCTTGCAAACATTGCCTTTCAGAACATTAAAACCTCTGGCAAACTTACCCATGACAGCTAGGCTGTTTGAAGTGTTTGGAGTTTTTTGTTTGGTTTTGTGGTTGATATAGAAAACAGGAGGACAGTGACATGTTAGAGGATTTATGACAGGAAAGCTCTTTTGAGGAAGTGTGAAGCAGAGACACATTTTCTGACCGTAAAGACCACAGAATCCCATAGTGTCCCATCCCTTTCTTGTAGAAGAGCTTCTTTTTCCAACTCTGTGGACAGTTTTGCATCTCCAGTGGAGCTGGGTTGCTGCACTGGAGGAGCTAGGAGAGTCTCAGGCAGCTGGGCTGGGCACTTGTACCAGTGCTGAGGGAGCGGGGAAAGGAGCTGTGAACTAGTGGAGATAATTTCTGGGTAATCCAACCAAGCTGAATCTGTTCCAGGCAGAGAGTTTTGGGAAAAAGGTCTTTCTCTGGCAGGGAGGAGACAGAATAACAGTCTTGAGGATCCAAACAGGTATATATCACCTAAGTTTTAGGTATCCATATGTATTTAATCCCTGCATCTGGTGCTGTGGTCTGATCATGTCTACCATGGCAAAAGTTTTGTCTGAAATTCTGCAAAGTGGCCAGTGTAAATTGAGGTTCATCAAGGCAGGGCTCGGATCATGCGGAGCTCCTAAAGCTTTACTAAAACTCCAGAGGACTCATGTCCCTGCTAAGCCAAAATACGTTGGTGTTTGAAGAAGAAAAAGCCATTTTTTCTGCAAATGCTTACCTCAGTTCTCCGAAGTGCCAGTATGTTTTTGTTGCTATGAAAGTGTACCGCCTTCATCCATGCCTGACATTACTAGTCATATGTTTCCTGTGTGGGCAAGAGTTGAGCATTCTTCTAACTAACTTATGTAATTAAAATCCCACTCCTCTCAGGATGAGTGTATGGGGCATGTGTAACTAGTAGTTTTTGCAGGTACGATATCTAATAGGAGAATGAAATATAGCGTAAGACATCACTGTACACTTGACTCACAATCAAATAATGTCATATTGCAATGTTATATTTAGAAATTTTGTCTAATCTGTTACTTAAGGATATTTTCTGGTTTAGGGGTTAGTTAGAAGCAGAACTGATATAAGAGAAGGAGCAGAAAAATTGGTTAATGTAAAATGTAGCAAGAGAACAGTTTTACATTTCATGCAAAGGGCTTTTACTCTTTCTGGTCAAGCATATTGGAGCTTGACTTAATGACTAGGCTACATATGTCGATTAACACTATTTACATGTTAATGACATGAATACCTTTTGGCTTTGCTGGAACTGTGATTTCTCCTGTTTTGCAATGTACTTGATGATCAGTTGATGTGCAGTCTGAGAGGTCATGAAACAGATTTGCTCTTTAGTTACCTGCTTTCTTAAATTTAATTATGTCAGGAATCATCATCTTCTCTGGTGTGTTCTCCTCTGTTAGTAGTTGGCATCAGCTCATGGTCTCCCTTCCATACGAAAAACAATGGCTTGAAGTCAATTACCTGTTTCAATATATGTGCACTAGCACGGAAGACCTTAGCAGATCTTGAGTATTTTTTTTAGTGCTGATTTTTCTTATTGTTGCTTCTCTCAGCTTAGTCTTCTTTTGCCTGTCAAATTATATCACATGTCACTTCAATTCTAGAAGCATTGTCTTACTGGCAACTTGTCACTGGGGTGAGAATCCACTTTCTTATTTGGAAAAAAAGTGTATGTATGAGAAAAAGTTTCTTTACTATATACAGTCGTAACTTATCTGGGAACTCCAGAATTACTGTTGGAGAAGAAAGTTAAAGAGTTTGTGAAAAAAAAATACTGAGCAGGTTTGGCCTCCTCTGCTCAGCTGTACAGTGGTATAAGAAAAAAACCTCAACACATCTCATGTTTTCCATTGCCCAGGTGAAATCTGGGTTCAGTTACAAAAGTCTGGGGAGGTCCACATTGCTATGGTTTCTTTGTCACTAAAATTATGTAGAACATTTTTCCCCTCACTTCAAGTGGTCTGAAGCAAACTGATTCTGTCTGGTTTGTGTCAAGTCCAGATCTTCCTTCAGCAGGATACTCTGGGCTGTGATAAATAGGAGAACTGTGAAAAACTGAGGAGAGAGTAATACAAATGGACAGAAGCTTAGATTTTCTGCAAGAGATTTCATGTAACTGCTATGCCAACTGAGCCTGCAGAGACGCTTCACAGCAGGGCTTCCTCAGGCATCCCCAGTGCACTGAAAATACATCCTGACTGGGTAGAGAAACCTAACACAGGGAAGCTGAGGTTGTGAAACAAGGGCTCCCGACCTTCCTCTCACAGAGGCCCTGCTACTGACTCAGGGTGCTGTTTTAGGAGGGAGACTGGGACTGCACCCACTGTGTCAGCCCTTGAACCTTCTGGCAGCCCAACCTTGGTGTTGGACCACAAAAGTGGTGCTAGTCAACTGGGAGAAAGGAATTACCCCAGGAAAACCCTCTCTGTGAATGAGCTGTGTTTTGGTATATAAGGTGGTGCGCCAGCATTTCATCTACTCAAGCCTTTGTCAAGTGTTTGCAGACATCGTGGGGAATGTGAGTCTTCAGGTGGTTTCTGCTTAGCAGAGAAGATGAGGGAGAGGCTGCTGGGTTTGAAAGGAGAAAGTGCGAGAAGACATGAAGCATTTCTGAGAAAAACACCTTGATAGGTGCAAAGACTATGTGCTGTCAGAGCACTGAACTCTGTGGCAATGTCAGCCACTCTCTAGCTCAGTAGCAGTGGTAGCAATGCTGTGCATGGATCTGGTGCAGAAAGGCAAACCTGGTGGGGGGGGAAGAGGAAAGAGCAGTAAAGAAAGATAGGTCCCAATCATCATTTCAGTGAGGTGATCTCAGCAGCATCGTTCTGAACACATCAGCACTTCCATTGCCCAGGGAGGGGAGATTGTGGTCATCAACATAGGAAGTATGTATGTCTTGGTGAGAAATTTCATTTAGACTTGGGTAAAATGCCAGAGCTTTGAGACTGCATGACAAAATAAATGGCATAAAGTCCAGATAAGATGCGTGTGACTGAGAATCACCTTTAAATGCAGCCTGCAGGCTTGGTTGACAGAGAAAGAAATGGTTTTGATCATATTAAGGACCCAGTTGCAGGTCAGGGCTTGGCTGGGAGGGCTAAAGCTCAATCTGATGCTTAAAGTTTGAATTGATACTCAATATTCATAAAAAGAGGTCAGAAGGCAGGTCAATATTTTAGCAAAAATTGAAAACAAGACCCTTGAAGATGAAATGAAAGCTGTGATTTCTGGGAAAACTTGTCCAACTCTAGAGGAAAGCCATTTCTTAGAAGGAGTGACAACTTCTTCTGACATTTCCAGGCCAAAATATTTATGTGCTGCTGGTATGCCTGTACATTTTTCTGGGAGGAAAGCCTCTCCACCTCTGTGCAATGCCTGAATGTTCCAAACATTCCATGCAATCTTCAGAGCAATTTTGAGAATGAATCCTTTAAAAAGCATGCGAGTGTGTTCATGTTTTGTGAATAAATGAGATTAGTCACCATTCAACTTTTTTGACTTAACACTAGAAGTACTACTTGACTGTAGCCATGGGAATGCAAACAAAATTGTGAGGGCATACCAGTACAGGTGTCCAGTAAATACCAAATGTGTATAGAAAGACATTCCCCCTGTGAAATAAATCCAGAAACAGTTTCGAACTTTGTGCAAATATTGATATCTAAGGAAGGCCAAAAGAAATTTTTATCTTGGGTATAGAAATGCCAAGATCTGCTAAGCTATGCAAGGATTTTAAAACATTAATCCCTGACAAAGCTTGTGAGCTGACACTCAAATCTGAGTTTTTGTATTTGCAATGGTGGGTTTCTTGGATTTCTGGAAGTTTCAATGGTGAGTTTTGCAGTGGTGAGTTTCGTGGATTTTTTAAACTGAGAAAGTTTTAAAAAAAATAAAGAAAAAGTGAAACAGTTTGAAATGTGTCTCATAAGTAAAAAAACCTCATATGTAGCTGAGTTTTCAGAAGATTTCAGTACCCACTGTTTGGGGCAGCTCACTTTTCATCTTATCTACTGTATCAAAGTCACTGGGTTTTCAAGAAAAATGTTGGGTGCTTGATTCATGAACATTTAGACACAAAAAAATCGGAGAAGCTACTGAACATTTTTGACAACAGATTCTACTTTAGGCACCAAAGTGGCAATTCATTATTTTGTAAGTAAAGACGAGCTGAGTCCTGAACTGTGGAAAACTTTCTTCCAAGCATCTCCCTTCCCCCACCTCCCATTTTAATCTGCCCGTAAGCATCTGATAGTCCTTCGAGACAGGTACTTATAACCAAGAGCAAAACAGTGAAGAACAATCATGTCACAGGCTGTCAGAAGCTCTGGAAATGCTATGAATTCTTACCAAATCAGTGTTTTGTTAACATTCCAAAAGTAACAAGAGTGAATGTGCCTTTAACAGTACTGATAGTTTATCATGTTCCGTTATGATACAAGAAAACAAACCAAGTGTCAATATTTTGTGTGAGTCATTCTAGCTGTACAAAGAACCGCTTGAATGTGCTCGAAATGTTTCGGTTAACCCTCACTTGCTCCCTCAAATACCCGGAGTCCTGAGGGCGGAGGGGAGGGGAGGCTTCTCCAGCCCGATAAAATTTACAGTGAGAGCCTTGCATCTGAAGAGTTACGGTGCCGGTGCCGCGGCTGGAGGCGGCATGCAGCGCGGGGCCGGGGGGCGCACAGCGGGGAGAGAGGAAGCCGGTGTCGGCACTGCCGCGCTCGCACGTCGTGCTTACGACGGCGCCTGTGGAAGCGCTGCTTTGAGCGTAGCCAAAGCCGTAGTGAAAGGGGAAAAAATCATATCTATATATAATGTATATCTGTTGGTGACCTGAAGGGAAGGGAAGGGCGCTGGAGGAGCGGTGCCGCTGCCCGTGCTGGTGCCGCTGCCGGCGGCGGCCGCGAGAGGGTGCGGCGGGAGCGCGCTGCCGCCCGCGGAGACCCGCGGCGGGTCCGGGACGGGGAGCTCCGGCCCCCGCACTTTCCTCTCCTCGGTCAGAGCACGGGTACGGTGTGGTGGCAGCTGACCGCTACCCCGGAGCTGCGGGGTGTTCGGCTGAGGCGCGTGGGAGACTTGGGAGGATATCTTTTGGCTCTGTGGGTGCTTCACCAGTGTCCGAGGGTGATGCGAGGATGGCGACTTGGAAAGCCGTCTCCTGAAAATGCAGGTGGGGTGGGGGCTGTCAGGTTGTGCTGATACTCAATGGATGTGCAGGTAAACTGATAAAAGAAGCTGTGGCCTGGCAAACACTCCACTCTTTCATTATGAATGCATCAAGTGCAAGGTCACAGGTGGATGTTCATGAGTATGCTTTTTTCCTCTTTTCCTTCCTTCTTTTTTTCCTTCATTCTTCCTTTCCATCTTTTTCTCCTTCCTTCTTTCCTCCTTTCCATCCACTTGTCCCACTGTCATCCTTCTACACCTCACTCTCTGTCCTTTTCTTCCTCCCTCCCTTCTTTTCTCCGTCTTCACATCTTACTTTCCCTTTCACCCTCCCTCCTTCTCCTCGTTTTTTTCTTCTCTTCCTCCTTTCCATCCATCTGTCCTCCCTCCTGTCCTTACCATCTGCTCTATTTTAGTTAATGGAGAAAAAAACAATAAAGTGAAAATAAAGCAATGTATTTCATAAGGGACAGATAGGGATCTTTAACATAACCTCCTGTCTGAGGACCAGTAGAGTTTTATTTGTGCACAGAATACTACTTGGGTCTGGTTTTGCATTTCTGGTTACGTAATTTTCTTTGGGAGAATTGGATTCGGGGAGAAATCGACCATGTCATGTAGTTTGTTCACTGTGGGCTACTCCATGACTCTAAGCCCTGACAAAGAGTCCACAGTCTTCACAGGTCAGGGAGGAAAGGAAAGATGACATTTCACTCAGGAGCCTTTCCTCGTTCCCTCTGTGGATGTCTTTCTCAGGTTTTATGAGCTGATGGTCCTTCCACCTCTGTAAGCAGGGGGAATCCAGGTCAGGCAGTTTGGGCTTGGCATTCAGTCTTGGACTCAGGTTGAGCCTTGCTCAGTGCCTTTCTCCTGCATTAACAGCTTTCATTTCACCCCTGAGTCAACCGCATGCCATGTCTTATGGCTAATGGTTAATCCCTTTGAAGACAGTTACGGAAGCATGAATGCGTACTTGAGATGTCTAAACAGAGTTCTGGTAAACATCCAGTTGCAGAGGTGATTGATAGAGGTTGTTCCCACTGCTGTTACTGCCTGAAGAGTTAAATTTTAAATCAAATATTGGGAGACATTCTCTTTGTGTGTTTGTGTGTGTGATATTTTAGCAGGATTTTTGGCTTCTACAGTGGCAGACTCTTTAGTATTCCTTTGGGGAAGTCCACTGGACTTTGAAAGGAGAAAAAGGGGCTGTTCTGTCAATGCCATATTGCATCTGTATATAAAACAGCACTGAAAACTGTGCCGAGTTATTGCATTACATTTGGCGCAGATAGAGTAAATAAAACAGGGTTTGCTATTCTGTGAATACATTTTTGCTTGTAGTCCCGAATTACGCCAGATAAATTGGTATTGTTTGTGTCATCATAGTCCTCTGAGGTCTAGCTGAAATCTGTATCCGCCAAATTCCCCTCTGAGGAACAAGCTCAGAGAGCAAACTCCTATTGCCTAGAAGCCTCTGTCTCCGCAGATCCACAGCTACAGCAAGTCAGAGTCTGATCCCAGCACAAAAATCAAATGTCTTCACTCTGTTTAAACTCTCTTTCTTCAAACCACCCTGTTTCCTGATGTATAGCCATGCTAGAGATAAGAATAACCCACAGGTAACACAAGCCTGTCTCTTGTCTTGTGCTTTGGTGTGCAAAAATTTTCTCTTCCCTCTGTGAAAATGGGTTTCCCAGAGGGCACTGTGCATTGTTGATACAGCTATTGCAAAGGGGACAAAAAACTGGGGAGATCTTTTTAGTTAGCATGCGCATTGCTGTCACACTGATCCTGTGCAACTAGGTCTGTGGCAGGCACTTTTTCCACCAGGAGGACATGGAGATGAAGTGCATCATGGAACACCACAGTTGTGCCAGACCTGCATGTTCAGTGAGTGTCACTGGTAGGATCGGAGAGACCCTCAGAAAAAAGGTAGTATTAGAAAAAATTTCCAGCAGGCTAAATCCAAGGGCACCGTGTCCCATTGTAAGAACATGAGAGAAACATCCTGTGCAGAGCTCTCCCCTCCACTGGGAGCAATATGACCTGTAAACCCAGTGTCCCAGGGTAGACAGTGCCTCCTTCTTGTTTCTTCTCTCTGCTGTACTTCTGCAGTGAACCGTACCACCTTTGCATCAGTGTCCTGATTTATCTCAAGAAGTTACTTTTGGGGAAGTTAGCTAAGCTTTTGGAAAGCAAACCTGGAAACATGAAAGGTGCTAGTGAGACCTGTTCTTGGAAAGGGTGGACTGGAAACGCAGAGGTATAAAACACACTGTAAAGAGTGTATTCTCCATTGGAGCTCTAGACAATGAATGGAGCTGCCAGTGCACTGGTGGAGTGAGCTAAAAGGCACTGATTGTAAAAGTGAATGCAGTTATCCAGAGGAAGAACTTACCTGGGTGTATGATCTCATCAGATACTCTGTCACTCAGAGCATCTGAGTCAAGAATTGATACATTTTTCGGAAGATATGCTAAATCAAACACAAAATCTATGGAATGAACCCAGAAATTACTGGGTGAGTTTCCTCTGTGTGTCAGGCTTCTAGTTCGACCCCCCAAGCAAGTTACTGCCAGACTTAAGGTTGTAGATTCCCACAGTCTTGGCCTCATCTTGTTTTTTGTTATTGAACCATTTTGATTTAACTATGGGTATTTTTTTCTTAAGCACATCACCCATGGCGTGTGGGAAGTTGCAAAATGGCTGAGTGCAAATGCTAGATGACAAAATGAACTGTGGGGAAAAGAAACTAATAGTCAATGCAAGTAAAACTGATGTTGAGCACGGGTTTTCCCGGTTGTGTGAAGTGCCAGCAAGGTCAGAAATTGGAAAACTTCTGCAGAGCAATAGTCTAGGGAAGGGGAGACAACAGATTTTAAAATAAGGCCAGAGAGGGGGTATTTAAAGTAGACAACTGACCTTTTAACTCAGGCCCACTTCTATGCTATTTGGTACTGCTATGTCTTAATTTCTTCTCTCATCTTGTGAGTGAAGGTGTCTCTCACTTCACTGTGTTCTCACTCTAACAGTGAAGACCATCCAGATGTGGAGCCTCTTTGTATGGTTAGGGCCCACCCTATCACAAAGTAATCAGCACTCATTCTTGCTACAAGGTGTCTCTTGAGGCTCACATCAGTTCCATAAATGCCAGAACTCTGTGGTTTCAACTGCTGATGTCCTTGGTTCCACCCCCAAAGTGCTGCCCTCAGCCCTTCTGCAGCTCACACCCGACTGGTAGGAGCTGTTGGCAGGGTGCATGAGGGTAACTGGTTCTTTGGCTGCAGTGTGAGTTGTATATAACAACAGGATGAAGGCAGAGTTTGGCGTGAAGGGGATGACACCTTTACTGCTATCCACAAGAAAGAACAAGGGAGGGAATAATATTTCTAAGGGCTGTTGAGGAAGCAGTAGCTTCATCTAGGCATTTTATTTTAATGGTATGGAAATAGTTGCGCACCTGTTGCCAGTGACATTGCTTCCTCATGAGGGGAGGTGCTGAAGAGAGATTCCCAGGGCACCAAAGATACCTGAGAGTGACTTTAATCCCAGGGTGGATTTTTAAATGCTTCTGATGACTCTAGGCTTCTAGGTCTAGACAGATATTTTTTTTTCTCTCCAGAGTCTATAGTTTGACTTTTTGGTGTCTGTTTCCCTTTTGTTTCCCAAAAGGTCAGACTCCACTCTTGTGCTGGGTTGTTCTGAGTGCTGGCTGCCACAGTGAGCTTGCCTGAAAGTACCTCCATGGCACTGGCAAGAGGGAAACATCATGCCGATGAGGTTACATGGCAGAAGGACATGTGAAAATAGTTAACTTTGCAAGCTTTTCAAATGCTTGCATAAACAAAAAGTGATTTGAAGCCTTGTCTTCTGTCACACAGTGTACTGCCTCTGCATACTTATCCAAGATTCTTATACCTGGGAATGCCAAATCATAAATTTTCACCAGACTTGCTCCAGTACCAAAGGCTGCTCAGTGCTTTGGTAGAGAGGCTTCTCGTGCTCTGCCATCTCCACCATGAAATCAAGTAGCTCTGAAATTGCTCTGATGTATACAGTCATTTGGTTTGAAGTGACTCCTTCCCACAGTGCTGGGAGTTTTAGTCACTTTGTACTATCCAGGGGCATCAGAAGACAGATCTTGAGTCAGCCCACTGTCAGTGTTTTCATCCAATTCTAAGCTGTAAAAACCAAGCATATTTTGGAGGACCCATATACTATGTGCATGAGTGGCAAAGGACGGACTGTGATGCTAACTTGCTTTAGAGTAGACATACTTCCCCTAAATGTGTCCCAGGAACCTGCATACACCAGGCAGGGAAGAGAAAAAGTTGCTTTTAAGCCAAATCCCCCAAGGAAGAAACATTTTCATTACAGGCTTCAGGGATCTGGTATCTCCCCCCTTTTGGGCTAGGACTCAGGCACAGGTGTACCAGGTTGTCAGGAGGTGATTGATTATTACTATTGTTCCCAAGTAATAAAGGAACAAGAGTGTCACAGTTCGAGCACAGATGTACCAGGCCATTCTTTCTAAGAAGCAAGCAAGAACAAGCTGCATTAACGGGGTGCCTTGATGCTCTGGTCTGCTGCTCAGGTATGAAAAAGAGGTGAGAAATTGTGCCAAGTACTGAGCCGCTCAAGAGACAGGGTGTTGCACCACCAGAGAGGGGACCTTAACTCATAGGCAGAACAGTGCACCTATTACCTATTACAGGCAGTTCTGGGTAACTATGTATTTTAAACTGAGCAGGCCATCTTGGGTGTCCTTTGGCCAGTCCCAGAAGAGCTAAGTGAAAATGCAATTAATGACACTGCAAATTATTTAAACTGAGAGTAACAAATGTTCAACAAAAACAGCATTTGAAGGAAATTTGAATGATGCACTGTATCATGTCTACTGGGCTAGAAACAGCAGGGAGAGAAAGATAATTAAATACCTGTGAAATCAGCTGCATGTACATTTTGATAATTTTTTGCCATCTTTTTCCATGTTATCCTCTTTGTATCAGTAGAGCAATAGTTGTTTCTCATTCTAGTCTTAGCTTTTGCAAAGAGAAAGCAAACTTTTTTTTTCCCCTAGAGTGATGCTAGAGTAGTATTAATGCAAACATATATGCAGCCATGCACACACATAACCTCTGGTCCATCACAACTGCAGCAAAAGAGGAGTTAATCCTGAAGTGTTCAAGACCTCCTGGAGTTATATATTACATCAGAGAACTTCTCCACTGGGAAAGTGTCAAGAAAAGAAAAGGCTTCTTTTCTAAGCCATTTTTAACTCACAGTTCCATAAAAATGCTGGAGCTCCTAGAGAGAGAGAGAGAGAGAGTGAGTCCACTCCCACTCTCCCCGCCTCCAGGCAGCAGTTCAGTGAAATGTACCAACAGCTGGATGGCACAAATTTGGAAAACACTGCTGTCCTTAAAGAATAGAACTGCTGTGAGAAAGCAGTGCATTTTCCCAAATAATCCTTCTCATTTCGTATAAGTGTTTTAGTGAGGAACATATGCATCTTCTTTTGATAGTGTTTGGAAGCAAACTTTTCATGGAAAAGCAGAAATCTCCCCACCATGACTCACAGCAGGGAAGTACTGAAATGACCAGGGTTTCCTTTGATTTTTTTTCTTTTTTTTTTAAGCTGCAATTGGTTAACAGTTCCCTTGCCAAATTAAAGAAATACCAGGAGGCCTCAGGATCACTTTGTTTCATGGTATGTTTCATAATGTTTCTTGCTATCAGTTAAATGGCAAAACCCAGTCCATTTCAAATCAATCCCAAAGAACCCAGGTACAAATAAGAGCTATAAATCTCTTTGAAGTTGAGGGATGATAAGAAATAACTTGGGGTATGTAGAACTGGAATTTGTGAGGCTGTTCCCATTCACAAAGCCATGGTGGCTGCTGGCTCTATGGCCAGGGAGTAGATAAGATAAAAAAAACCCAAACCCATAAAGCAGGATTACCCTCACAGTGTTCATCAGCAGGGTCCATGTGGGCCTGACAGTTGCCATCTCTGATGCAGTGGAAAGGCCCACCTCACTGCACTTAGGTCTCTCCCTGGAGCCAGCCAAGGTTCCCCACCACCTCTAAGCCCCACCAGAAGAGCAAGAGGCAACTTGTGCATCTATGTAACAAAAACTTCTATATATTACTAACACTTTTCAGCACAAATCCAAAACATAAGCTCATACTAGCTACTATGAAGAAAATGTAACTCTGTTTGCTCCCACCCCCTGGGCCTGACCCTTCAGCTAGTTGCCCCCCCAACACATTATGGCTTTGTCTGGTTGTGTGATGGACATTTTGTCCAGCAAAATACTGTGAGACACAGTATCAAAAGTCTTACTGAAATCCAAAAAAGTAACATCAGCTGGTTTCCCTTGGTCAACCAGCTGGGTGACCTTGTCATAAAAGGAAATCAGATTGGATAGGCAGGGCCTTCCTCTTCTGAACCCATGTTGGCTGTGACCAATGACTGCGATGTCCTTCAGGTGTTTATCAATATCTCCCAGTATGTTTTTCTCCATAATTTTACCAGGCACAGAGGTGAGACTGACAGGCCTGTAATTACCAGGGTCTTGGTTGACAGTGAAATAAACTTTAGCCAGCCATGTGCCCAGGCAGTCAGGAGGGCCAACAGTATCCTGGGGTACATCAAGCATGGCATTGCCAGCTGGTCCAGGGAGGGGATTGTCCTGCTCTGCATTGTGCTGGTGCGGTCTCATCTCAAGTACTGAGTGCAGTTTTGGGCACCACAGTCCAAGAGGGACATAAAACTATTGGTGAGTGTCCAAAGGAGGATAACAAGGAAGGGGAAGGGTCTGGAGGGGAAATCTTATGAGGAAAAGCTGAAGTCCCTTGGTTTGTTCAGCCTGGAGAAGAAGAGACTGAGAGGAGACCTCATCACGGTCTGTGGCTTCCTGACGAGGGGGAGCGAAGGGGCAGGTGCCCATCTCCTCTCTTTGGTGACCAGTGACAGAACCTGAGGGAGTGGTATGAAGCTACAACAGGGGAGGTTTAGATTGGATGTTAGGAGGAGGGTGGTCAGGCCCTGGAACAGGCTCCCCAGGGAAGTGGTCACAGCACTGAGCTTGGCTGAGTTCAGGAAGTGTCTGAACGATGCACTCAGTCACATGCTCTGACTTGGCTGGTCTTGTGTGGAACCAGGAGTTGGACTTGGTGATCCCTATGGGCGCCTTCCAACTCAGGGTATTCTATGATTCTATGAAAATTATTTCAGCTGAAACCAGGACACCCTATCACCCACTATATACCGCACCTGGAGATGGGATACTAGGCTAGACTGGCTTTTTGTCTGACCAGGATGGTAGTTTTTACGGCTGCTGAAGCATTGTTGAGAATGGAGTGAAGGATGCCTATGTGGGACAATTTGACTAGGGAAAATATTGGGTGTAGAGGATCTTTCAAGCAGGAATGGAGGACATGCACTTGACCAGGAATGAATGTATCTGCAACTCACGGAATCCTCCTTTACACAGCTACACATTTCTTACATTCTCTATGCTCTGCTGCTGTCCTGGTGTCTGCTACATATCTTTTCTCAGCACCACCATCCATGTTTCTAACGAACCCTCTTGCCTGGAGCATGCTGTGTGTAAGGTTTCTAGGGAGGAATGTGGGGGTGGAAAGACCACATGAGGTCATAAAGTTTTTGTGAAGCTGCAATTTGATCCAAAAAGTGAATTACCAGGTGCTTCTTCAGAGAGGGATTGGGGGTTATATTTAAATACCTCATTTAGTAAGGCCTTTTACTCCAGAAGAGAATCAATTCCATTTATTCTCTAAATGTGCATTTGTTTTACCATAGCATAGTTCCAGGATGATGTTTAAATTGATCAGTAGATTGAACTTAACAAATTAAGAAATAAAAAAAAGAAGGCAATTTCCCTAACACAGAGGATTTTATCAGGCTACTGAGTAATAAAATTTTTAAAAGGCAATACATTTCAGATATTTATTTTCAGAAATTCGCCTTTACTTTGCAGGGAAGGGAGACAGTGGGGGTACAGCCCCAGTACTGTAGTCAACACTTGAACTCTGTGTTCCAGGGCCTGGGTAGATAATTGATCCATAGGCTTTAATCAAGGAGGGGTGACAGAGGAGCTGCTGGTACAGTTGTTACCTCTCAGGGAAGCTTCTTGTATCAGAGGCTTGGTAGGAAAGGCATTACATTCCTGTGAGATGTAAGCAGGGGTGCAGCAGGTTGTGGCTTGGCTGGCAGGCTACTGGGTCTGCTGCTGTTTTCTGGTGGACAGGGCTTCTGGAAACATAGGTTTCTTACTGATGTGTTTCTGAATAGCAGTGTTGAGCACTGGTCTCTACCTGCTTGTTCAGGAATTCACCAGGGAGGATCAGCTGGAGGCAGTAACAGCACTGCTTATGCATGCTTGGAAAGCAAGAGCATGTGGCAGCAGCCTGTTTATGCAGTCACACCCGGAAAGCTCATCCAAAACAGCTTTTAAAGTGCATACATTAAGCCATACTGGATCACCATTTGAATTTTTTTTTTTCTTAGTTCAAAACCAGCCATAATTAAGACCAACTTGTTTCTGAAGGTGTGTCCCCACCATAGTGTAATTGAAGTACTTTATATTCACACTTTGAATTAGTTTAGTTAAAGTTTTGCAGTCTACCCTTGTGCCAACAACCCTAAACACCCCCTCCACCAGCACCCCTTTGCTGTTTTGCCTGGGCTAAGTCCCTGGCCCCAGCTGAGACTTCAGGAGAAAAGAGAGGGCCCTATCCTGCAGCACTGCAGTGCCCTCACACATGAGGTGTTACACAGAGGCAGGGAGAAGTCAACCTGGGACCATGTTCAAGAGGAGGGGAGAAGGGATGGGAAAGGGCAGGAAGACAGGACTGGGATTTGTAAGGGTAGATATCAAGCAATGGAAAGACAGTGAAGAGAGGTCCTTCTTGGAGAGCAAGAGGAGGGAGAAAGGTAGGAGCAGAGAGCTTTGGGAGCAAGACGTGGCTGAGAGATGAGCATGCAGGAGGAGTGGGAGGGAGAGGTACAGGTTTGCTTTTGTCTTGGTGGAAGACTGGAGATTGGGGAAGGGAGAAACTGAGTTGTGACAAACCCACAATAAGGTTAGAATGAGGAAGGGATGGAGAAGGAAGTGGCCTTGTGGGGGTAGACAAGGGGTTGCTGATGCAGAGGGCATTGTGCAGTCCCGCTTTCCCTGGGGTCAGCAGGCAAAATGACTTCACTGGCCATGCTCATCATCTCTTCTCCGCCCGCACAGCCAGGCTGTTTCCATGCAGTGACCATAGCAACCCAAGTTTTTGACTGGCTGCTCTAGGATGGTAGCCATAATGATAGCAGTAATGAGTATTGATGGAGGGGAGGGGAAGGCGAGCAGCTGTGGAGCAGGGGAAGTTGCCTGAGTACAGTAATCGTGTTTGGGAGGTCAAGGGTGAACCGTGGCCTGCGGGAGTTATACAATGCCCAAGGCTAGCAAAGTGGTGTTATAATAAAACCCAGATGTTTCCGCTATTTACAATGTATACGTTATGTTTAAACCTGAAAATGCATCCTAGGATCTGGAGGGTAGGGAAACAGTTATTAGCTGCTTGGAAATGACTTGCTGGTAATGTATCTGTTCCCCCTTGATATTAGCTGTTGCCTGTATAATATATAAATCTTCTAAGCAGAGACCCTCACGAGCAGCTTCTTTGCCAAACCAGTGGTTCCGTTCGGCTTCATGTGAAACAGCACCGTGTCCCCCAACAGCTTTTCGGGAGGGTGCGGCCTGGGCACGCTGGCCCCAGAAGCCATGCTAGCAGCCTGATTGTGTTGGTTTGGGAGAGGCACTGCTGTCAGGCACAGGAGTGCAGCCCATCACAGGTGCGCAGAAAACACAGCAGAAATCACTGTTTAATTTCCCCAGACTAATTGTTTTAGAGCTGGGAGCCAGGACCTTTGTGGTCTGTCATGGGCCACAGCGGAATCACAGCAACTTCGAGTAAGTATTTAAGAGGGGGGTGGTGGATTTACTTGATTAGATTTTTATGGCAAAACAATGGCTTGTCTACAAGAGTGAATTAGTCAGCTAAACTGTGAATTTACAGCCCAATGGTTGCTTTGCACAAATCCTCTATGTGATCAGGCCTACAGCTGGTCCAGATGAGGGACTCAAAATATTAACATTTTAAGTGAATGAGTTCAGCTGTGGGAAACCCTGGAGCTAACATTCCTGTTCAGAGATGAGCCCTTCTTGGTAAATTGGAGTTGAATCTTTTCTGGGAGTGAATTACACCAAAATCACACAAATTCAGAAGAGATGTGTCTGCTTTGGTGTTTTATTTTATTTAAATAATGCAGGAAAAATGTACGCCTTTGGTGAATCCTGATTAACATCTTGCATGTCCCCCACCTGCCTGTGTCCCCCATGCATGAATCTGCTCTGTGCCACACTCACCTGTTCCATGGTATGGAGGTACCATGGGTACCTTGGGTATGGAGGGCCTTGTCTGGACCTCTCACCATGGGATGTACAGACACTAGCCCTGTGTGCCAGCAGTGGAAGGAGGAGTGCTTTAAACTAGGCTGTGCAAAAATATTGACAAAGGCCAAGCAACAGTTTACAAGGAAAATGGCAAAAAATGGGGTCTTCACCTGGATGTACCAGTTTAATTTACTTCTGCCAAGATCTCTTGCCCACAATCTCTGGGATATGTGAGAGAGCTGAGTAGTCACATTATGCTTCACTTGTCTTGATACCCTTTTGGGTCTGTGTAGAAATGAATCTCGGAGGTCAAGGAGCAAATTATGACAATTTTGACAGTTTCTGTCAACTTTTTCTTCCTTTTTCTCTGTTTCTACCCCAAACACTCCCTCTACAGCTATCACATCACAAGTCTAATGTGACTTCTATCAAGGACAATGTCTTTTTTCCCTGAGCTTTATTGTCCTCCTGCATTCCATGTGCCTCTCTTAGAGTGATCTTCTTGAATTCTAGCTCCGATGAGCAGCTCTCTGACAAGTCATCCAGTTTTAGAGTATTTCACCTCACACCTCATAAGAAGGGGCACAGTAGGAGTATTCTGCTAGGCAGACTACCCGTGTGATGTTGATGGCCTTCTATACCTCTCTCTGATATGCTTGGACTTGTTATCATGGGTGAAGGAGCATTCATTTCAGTGGTTTCTAACATGATACTTCAGTAAGCTGCTCCAGTCAATATGTATTTAAAGCCTGAAGTGACTGAGTGTAAAATAACCAAATTTCTGTAAATTCACATCCCATCCCATATGGAAAGCCCAAAGTGCAGAAATGTGACTTTTCTGAGATCTTTAGTTGAATGCTAGGCTCATCTGCCTTGCTGATCGAGAAAAGACTAGGGTTTGGGGTTTTTTTAAATGTTTATAATCTATTTCATGTAATGACCAGGGTTTTTTCAAAGTGCAGTTTCTGAATAAGAGTTAAAAAACAAAACCCTGCATTTTTCTCTCCCAATCTAAGTTTAAAACTGAGGTACCTCTCTTTTTTTAAGGCCATGATGACCATACTCAAATGTGACTCATAAAGCCACTTTTAGTACTTCTGTGTTTAGTGAGCCTGCTGATTGTGAATTATAAACAGATTTTAATAACATTTCTGCTTCTCTCCTTTCACGTGTGTCTAGCAGATTCAGTTAATGCAAGTCCTATCAAAATCCGCTTCGTCTGTATTTTAATCTGTATCCCTGCAGAATAATCAGTCTGATAAAAAAATACATCAGGTAGTGCATTATTTTCCAGCATAAAAACCCCAAGAATTTATAGGGTTGTTATGTATATGTTCAATTATACAATTGTCTAAATTAATGGTGGACAGAGACTTTATATCCTTAGAGTCGGGAAAACTCTAAGGATATAAAGTTACCAAGCTGTGAATAAAGGCTATGCTTAATAAGAAAAAGAAGTGATATAATAGTTAGCAACTAGTGAGAATGTTACTTTTTTTTTTTCTTTTTGGAGAAAGAAAAGAAAAAGATTATTAAAACCTGTTGTTTAGGTCAGTGCTTCCTCTGATTATTTAAATTTTGTTTAAGATTGGGGAAGCAGGCTGTGGGGATTAACAGCTGTCAAACTTCTCAGTACTATCAAAACAATTCCATATCATGAACGCTGACAAATACTGAGAAACAAAACAAAACAAAACAAAACAAAACAAAACAAACCACTTCTATTTTTTTCTTTTTTGCTCTCAAAGGAAGTCTGGGAAGAAGAGACAGTGAGAAAAAAGGGCAACTGACCCTGGAGCTTTCTGCCTTTCTTGGCATGGAAGCCTGGACATTAATGATTAGATGTTGTGTTTGGTGTGCATTCACTCAACCCTGGACAGGTCTGTGAAGGCTTCAGATGGAGATGCCATGCACTGGCAGGGGAGACAATAACTTTGCTGTTGTTTTCCTGTATCTTGGCCTCCAGTGCACTCCCAGATCATGTCAGAGTTCTAAATGAGAATGGCTTTTGGGCCCTTTCACACCTCCCTGAATTCACCATGTGTGCTCACTTCTTCTCCTTCCACCACAAATTGTTCTGGAGGCTCCAGGAAAATGCTGTTTTGATACTGGTTTTCCTTAATCCTTGGTCTCTTCATGTACTACAGGAAATTCATGAAGCTCAAAAGATAAAACGCTCTGTCAAAAAGATCAAACATGAAAATAATGACTTCCAGAGTCCAAAGTGTGTTAAATTCTTTCTGGAAGCAGTGATTAAAAAGGAAAAATATGATAGACATTCAGTAGAATGACAGTATTGTTTTTTATTATCATTATTTTTTTCATCCCTGTTGGGTTTTATGACGTGTCTCTGTAGGCACACAGATTCAGAATGGGGTAATACTGTGGGAAAAAAAGTATGCTTATCTTCTGCACAGCACTCTTCTGGCTTTATTGCCTCCATTTCTCTCAGCAGTAATGGTGTCTTGCTTGGTTGCTTCCTACATAAAATTCCCTTTGCAGCCAGAAGGGGGACTCACGATATTAAATTTCAGCAGATGTGGTGAATTCATGCCATATGTTCTTTTTTCTGAACATCCCTTCCTGATACTGTTGCGGTTCTTTCTCGACTCCCTCCATCAATCTTTCATGTCTTTCATTTGCACAGGTTTCATTATTATGTACTTACTAATGTAGGGCAAATTTTGTGGAAGGTAGTAATGAAATGTTAGGACTCATGGCAGGATCAAGGTCCCAGTCCATCAGGAAGAGGCTTTAGTGTACTTTTTCTGTGTCTATTTATCACAGGGGTTTTCAGCCCCTATATTAGCAGGTCTCCATGTGTAGGTAGAATCCCAGACTTTGATTAATACAGGAATATTTTGGTGATTGTGACACCCAAACAAGGAGGAGTTTTGTGAAAACCAAAAGAGGTCTTTGGTCTTCTGGATGGACTTCAGACCACCGCTCAGCTCATGATGAAAGAGAATAAACGGACATTCCTAAGCAGAGATTTTAGTGTTGCTTCATGATAGCAGCAGTAGTGAAATAATCTGTGAGAGAAAAGCCAGAGGTAAAAAAAGAAAAAAGACGGTAGAAGAGCCAGATGGTGTGGATACATCATTTTAGGTAAACAGCAGACATCTTTTTGCTCATCAGCAGGAAACAAATCCTGCCTGCCACTGGTCTTGTGAGACCGCCCAGTTGTCTGCATTTAGGCCACCTTGCAGGGCTGTGTCTTAAAGCAAACCTGATGAACCTGCCAGTTTGGTTGCTTGGGTATCCATTAAAAAAACCCGTTTTCTCAAACTTTTTTAAGATCAAGCTTTTATGTTTGATTTATTTGTGTAATAAGAGTTTCTTTCTCATGCCTTCTAGAAAATCTGGATAAAAGAGATGACTGGCAGCCTCCTCGAGTTCAGCACAGTTGGGGAGAAGGTTATGCATTCTGCCTGTTACATGCTATTTTCTATGAAATCCAGATTGGAGCTTGACATGATAACATCTTTTTAGGATAATGTGGTTTTGTTTGGTTCATGAAAGACTGGGGTTTTTTTTGAAGACTACTAGAAGAAAGAAAAAAGTGACAACACCTAAGAATTTGAGCTCTGTGCAGTGGCTCAGTGAAGGGATATTTGGTTCAGATTTGCTACTTCAGTCTCAATGCATGGGGATACATCTCTCTTGTGTATGTCAAGGAGCAGCAGCCCCCTCTAACAGATTTTGCAGTTACTCACTTTAGATAGCTTCAGAGAGGCACAGTGGACACATGTGATGAGGTTGGAGCCTTATCTTAATTCTGGCTCTGCAAGAAATAGATAAGCAACCTGCTGAGCTGCCACAGCTTGACACCACTGCCAGCAATGAGAGAACCTTTTTTCTTTTCTTCACCTGGACGTTTTTCCTGGGGAATAGTCGCAGATTATTCCCATGTGAGATTTTTTGACTCCCTTGGCACAGTAAAGAGTGTGTAGATCACTGCCTTCCTTGCAGCTCAGCTGTCCAAACCAGAAAAGAGCTGGTTTGAGCTCCAGTGGGACTCTGTGGTGGCAACAGCTTTGCTGAAGATTTGGCTTGCAGTCGTTGTTCTAATGCTCTTCCGTAATTTCTCAGCAGCAGAAAAGCTGGACGGTATGTGTGTACACTCCGGGTGATTTAATGATTGAAGTCGGTGTCCTGGCTGGGAATTAAGAGCAAAGGGAGAAGTTCCTGTTTTCAGAAATAATGACAAACTGAAACTTTACTAGTAAGTAATGTGGAACAGATAAGTCACAGGAGATGATATGCAAAAATCTCCGTCTCAGTAGTAGCATTATGAAGCCGTTGCTTACAAGGCTGTTATCACTGAGAAGGAAACAAAAAGGAGACTAGGAATGGGATGGGACATTGATTTGATTAGTCCTTTTGTGCAGAGCTTTATAATCACATTGATGTTTTTCTACCCTGGATGATGAATACATATTAACATGTATGAGTGTTAACATACAAAGTCACTATCATTTAAGTCAGGTTTCTTAGATCAGTTCAACTGAAGCAGAGTTGCCTCTGAAAAGACCCGTTAGGATTCATCGATTCAACTTCATTTGTTAAGGATTTATTTTAATGTGATTTTAATCATAAATCAGCTTTAAATCAGTTTAAGTATGTTCATATTGAGACTTTGGATTGCTTTCAATAAAATTGATTTATACTTTACTTAGAAAATCTGCAAATGTGGATATAAACAAATCTGTACTTTATTTTCTCCCCTTAGAAAGACTATAGCACATTTCTCTGTTTTCTGGGTTGAAAGTCTAGCTGTACCGAATCAATGACAAAGTGTTTTATTTTCACAGGGCCTGAATTTTACCTTAGTACTGAGCTGGGCCTTCAGTTCTTATCATATAGCAAATAAAGCCCTGAATACTTGCACACTTGATATAATCAATTTTCAAGCTCTGGTTTTATCCAAAACTGTGACACACAAAAACCATTTGCTAGTTTAAAAGAAGCGGGGGAAGGGATTTTTGCTTGATTTACCGTGTCTTTATTCTTTTTATTGGCAGCCTGTTCAGAAGTTTATTCTCTAGCTCCCTTTTAGCTGAACTTTACAATATAGGGTCTGTTCTGTTAATGGACAGCCTTGATTGCGTCAGAAGATTTGGTAAATTACACACATTACTTACTTATATTTGAATGGATCTAGGAAGTCTTCCTGTGGCTTCTACATAAAGAATATCACCTTCCTACAGTAAAATCAATAATTCCTCCCCAACAATAGATAGTGGTGGCAATAATCACAAGGATTAAATACATAGAGTGTTAAATAATTCCTGTTGAGTGCATGTTATAGTTCTTTTCACATAGTCATAGGTTTTAAGGCTATTGAGGGATTTTGACAAAAGGTTACGTAAATACCTGACAGGATGGGCTTAATTGTTACGGACCGGGAGGTCCAAGCTGGACTTGCTGGCCTGGACATCCATCTCACTTTGAGATTTATTTCAGTTTCCTGTATTTTTGTGATGAGCCCATTCCTGTGTGGCCCACTACTTAGCATTCACACCAGTTTCCTGGTATGCAATTACACCACTAACAGTTGATCTGGAATATTTTTTTTAAGCTTGGTAATTTTTCCTACATAATTTTTGAACTTTTGCCTGCAGTCCAGAATCCATTTCAGAGTAGCATAAATTGTTCCTGTTCCTCCTCCAGTGACTGCTGGACCATGGCATGTTTCTGCATGCTTTACTGATCATGTGGTTATGGATTTTTTGGAGGTTGACCTTTAAAAGGATGTCTAATCTTGTATAATAATTTAACCAGGGGAGATGCTTCTAATTAGGTCTTTTTACGAGCTGTTCCTGATTGCAGTTATTTAGCTATATTTATTATTAAGAATTTAATTTAATTTTTCATTTGTCTGAAGACATTTTCAAACAGGTGTGACATAAACATTCCCTTTACACTGCAGTTTCCTTTTCTGTTTTGCCGTAGCTGCAGAGCACCGGTGTAGGGTTCAGTATGTGCTGGAAGTATATTATTCTGAGAGTATATGATAAGATCCTGTCTGCAGACTGTTCAAAGCCATAAATGCTAAGTGCCATGGTGAGATTTTTGTTGAGCTGGGTTTGAGCTCATTTGTGTGCAATGACCAGACATATCCAGATCCTCAGTTTCTGAAATGAGTCAAGTGGCTTTTTGTCTAATTGGTGAAACTGTTTGCATACCTCCTGGTTAAAAAAAGGAATATTTTACTAATGGACATTCTCAAGGGACAGCCACCTCAGTCAACTGAATGGGACAGTGCTGTTTGTGCCTTGTCTCTAGGGAAAGGCACCTTCATTCACTGTGGGAGTGGCACCCTTTTAGCACTGTCTGAGCATGTTGATTTCCCCTTAGCATGTAGATATTAAAGTAGTCATCTTCTGAATTGACTGAGAAGTGGAGGCACAGCATGTTTCACCAGAATTAGCTCCAATGTTTTCTACTTGGTGAAGATTTTGGCAGGCAGGGGCAGGAGGATTGTTCTTTGGGTGTTGTGCAGCTGGAATGGGGCTGGCACATACTCTGCTCCATCTGTGACCAGCACCAGGAGACAACTACTATGAAAAATTTTAGAGGCAGCTCTGGTTATGTCAAAGTAGGGAGAGACCCCATTTTGTGGTTACTGTGGAAGGGCTGCCCATGCCTTCCAGTCATTTCCTCCATGGAGTTTTTGAGCACACAGATGTTTTTGTAAGCCTGTGTCCTTACACAGCCTGTGCTGCACACCCACAAGAATCCCAGAAAAAGAGTATTGCTAGGAGAGTTGACCACAAAGCATTTAAACAAGAGGGAGAGGAAAGTGGCAAATCAGGAGTCAATACTCTTTGTGTAAAGTTTGACTTGTGCATTAGCAGATCAATGTCTTGAAAGTTTTGAAGTTCTTCACACTGCTGTGAGTATTTTATACACCCTGTAATGCAAGAGCAACTTCTTCCTTTTGATGATCAAATTAATCTTTTTTCCTACAAATACATGTCTACATTTTGGGTTCATTTTGGTACATGTCAAAAAAGCGATCAGACAGGCTTCAGCTCAGGTTTTCCACTTCCTACCCTAAAATTTCCACAGGTATGAGTGGTTCTTTGTGGGGAAGAACATTAGTGGACAAATGAACCCCCTAAACTGCCAATTGTGCCTGGGGATGCCCAGAAATTTTCTCACCTACTTTGTAAAAAAGTGGTAGCTTCTGTGTGAATTTTGTGAGATTGTTTGGGACTTGTGGGAAGCCAGTTCATTTGGAATATCCCATTTGGGATCTGCCTGTGCACTCACTAATTATTCTTTCCAGTGGTTGTATTCCCAAACTCAGATTACCTAGGTATCCTTGGTGGTAGTGGCAGTGACTCTAGATCCGCGAACCCAAACAGGATGAGATCATTAGTGGCTACCTGTTGAGGTACCCTGCATTCCATGGTCCAGGAATTTCCTTCTGAACAACATTTCCACTGAATTTCACCTGTTATGGTACTCCCTACTCCCCATGTTGCATCACTTGGTAATAAGGCATCCATGTAGAGTCCTTCTGGTTTTCCTATTCAACATGGAGAATTGTTTTAATAGTGGGGAATCCTATGACTACAGTGTTGTCTGATGTCATTTAAGTTCTGCATCATGCACTCGTGTGACTGTTACTTCTATACAGAATCACAGAATGACAGAATAACAAGGTTGGAAAAGACCTTTAAGATCATCAAGTCCAACCATTCACATCCTAAACTAAACCATATCCCTAAGTACTTCATCTACCCTTTTTTTAAACACATCCAGGGAAGGTGACTCAACCACCTCCCTGGGCAGCCTGTTCCAGGCCCTCACAACTCTTTCAGTAAAAAATTTTTTTCTAACATCCAATCTAATCCTGCCCTGGCACAGCTTCATGCCATTTCCCCTTGTCCTATCACCTGTCACCTGGCTGAAGAGACCATCACCTATCTCTCTATAACCTCCCTTCAGGTAGTTGTAGGTGGTGATAAGGTCTCCCCTCAGCCTCCTCTTCTCCAAGCTAAACAGCCCCAGCTCCCGCAGCCACTCCTCATAGGATTTGCCCTCCAGCCCCTTCACCAGCCTGGTTGCCCTTCTCTGGACTCGCTCCAGGACCTCCATGTCCTTCTTACGGTGAGGAGCCCAGAACTGGACACAGTACTCGAGGTGTGGCCTCACCAATGCCGAGTACAGGGGCACATATATGACTGAGCTCTCTGTGGGATTAGGGACATTTTGGTATGCTTAATCAGGAAGATCTCTGACCAGGCACAAAAAAGTCCGCTGGCAATGTTGGTGGATGTGTGTCTTAAGGCTTCCACAGACTCAAGAAGATGATGAAGGTTTTGAGGAATAAGAAGGCCTGCCATAGATAGATCTGTACTGGGTTATTTATTGGCTGATGTGTGGTACACTTTTGTCTAAGAAGTGAAACTATTACAGAATCAGAAAATGCTCCAAAGCCGAGAAAATAGTGTAAGTCAGAAGAAATAAATGGAGCTCTCTAGCGTTAGGATCAAGGGAAAGCAATCTCTCATGTCATTTATACATGAGCATCCCAGCTTTGCTGGAACATTGTGAAGGGAAAGTGTATGACAGAGAAATGCTGAGAGGGTGAAGAAGCAATTGGCAGTAGAGGAGACGGAAACAAGGGTTATAAAATATATCATAGTGCATAGGATTTGAAAAGCTCACAGGATTCAGCACACAGAACTAAGTCTTTCTGTTTCCTGACAATGGCAAATCAGGAGTGTGCTAGAGAATACAAAACATGAGAGGGAGAGGAGGAGATGGCTGCACCCCTGTTGAGCCTTCAGATTGAAAGCCTAAAGCTCTAGGGAAGCTATTAAAAAAAAAAAAAAGTTGGTTTTACCAAAAAGTGAAAAAAGAGAGTAACACAGGAGCTGGATTTTCATCAGTTATCTAGAGGAATAGCCTCTGAAAGTATACAAAGAAGTTGCCTGGTCCGTCTTTCCTTCCTTGACTTTTCTTAGTCCATTTGTTTTTATTCTTCCCAACATGATCCTCCGGCACATCAAGGTGGCTACACATGTATCACAGCTGAGACACAAGGTTTAAGTTGTGTGTGCCTCTCAGGGGTAAACCATCCCAGTCTGGCCATAAAGCATAATCTGTGACCCCATCAAATTAACAGTGCAGTCACTGCCTTTGCTTTTTGTGGTTGTCTTAGCTACATCAGTCTGTTTGTTGGCTTACTTTATGACTTTTTTGTAGCAAATACAGAAATTAGTGATGAAGATCTTTTCATTGCCTATCAAAGAAAAGAAAATGGCATACCTATGATGTAGCAAGCTGTACTTCCTCCACTCATCTGACTTCAAGCCACAAAACTTGAGACAAACTTTTTAATGTGCACTTCTGAAATTCAGCTCCTAAATCAAAAGTGTCTTCATGTAAAATGAAATCACTGAGTGCTTGCAAGTCCCCTTGAAGTCCATAGGATTTATGCCTGCATAGCATTTCTATGCATTGGATTGCTTTCATTTTAGTGCTCAAATAAAGATTCTGGAGTCTACCTTTATGCATTTAGGTATGTAAAATATGGACCTGCAGATTTCTATATCGACTTTATGAGCAGTTGTCCCTGAATCACTTATTGGATATCAAGTATATATTTATTTTGCGCTGTACCCACATTTTCAGTCTGTATGATCAGATTTTTGTATTGACAGTGTCTAACAGGATCATCAAAGTTTATCAAGGATGCAGCCAGTTGGAGTCAGCTGAAGCACTGTGAACCAGAGGAGAGAGTATTTAATGCAATCAGGCAGCGTGTTCCTGTAGACACAATCATCAGTAAATAAATTAAGTGTTGACCTTTAAATTGTAATCTTTAGGTTAGACGCTTGCTCACACCCAGCTTCTCCTGTGAAACCTACATTTTGTTATCTTTGAACACAATTCCCTGTCTCTAAGGAGGTCTAAGCTCAGAAACTGATATCTTGAGTGACTGCAGGAGGCTGGACAGCCTGGCATTATCTTGTTACACTGAATAAATGGGCATTCTTAGGCATTCCCTCATGGACATGATACTTCTAGATGTGCTGGTTTGTCACTACCATCCTTTTTCCGGCTCCACTGAAGAGGCTTTTTACTTAGAGTGGAGGGAGGAATAATGAGACCTTCTCCATTTGCACTGTACTTCATCCATATGTCCATTTTTAGTGTCCTGTTGAAAATCCTGCCTTCCCACAGTTACGTTCTGAGTTGGCCCATGATACTTTCATTGGAAGTGTCTAATAGGCTCTGACTAGGAGAATGAAAAGAAGATTAATGTAAGCTCTGAGATCAGCTTCATCGCTAGGGGTAACTATCCATGAACCCTGGCATGATATACCATGTACTTGAAAGCATCTCACCCTGAATAAACAAACACTTTAGGTTTGCAGGGTGCACAATTACTTTGAAAGGACCAGGTGAGACTTCAGCACCATCATACCTAAACCTGTCAGGCTCACTGAGTTTAGACTCAAATGTTCCTCAGCATGAGATAAGTAGTTCCCAGGCAGGGTAATCATAGTTGCAGTTGTGATTAGCTTTTGGGAGTAGTTACTCTGATTTATAATGGCATTTTCTGGTTCCTTGCTGGTCCAGTGTTCAAAGAACAAAGCTGTAGTGCTGTAAGCCTCCCTGTCGCTGTTTCTTGGCTCTTGACCATGTTGTTAGCCATTCCTGTGGCATTCCTGTTACTTTTGGCCTTTACCACATCTAAAACTTCTGCAAAAATCTTCTTTTAACATCACTAGGAAAAACAGGATTCTCTGGAGCTTGCTTTCACATGTACTGCTCACAACAAATGCCAGGTTTGCATTTTTCCCTTTGCTCTTCTATACAGACTTAAGTATCCAAATTGTACTAAGACCCAGGAGCTGAAATGTATTTTCAAAAGAGTTCAGAACTGAGAAGTTCCCATTTAAGTAGCTAAATGATTTGTTTGGTTTTCCAGTCTCTGAACTCGTATTCAGTTACACTGGTATTTTGGAGATCTGGTTGTGTGGGATTATGTCCTATCATTACTTGCAGAGGTTTATCGTGTAGGTAATCCTGCACAGAAGCTCAGCATGCTGGAAGAAAATTGCCAGTTTTTGAAAAGTTTTCACAATCCAAGTCTTGCCCAAAGGAATAACAAGAGGATCAGAACCAGCAGAAAACAACAGAATTTTGGGGGGGCATTTTTAGTTGTCAAAGCAGGAGCAGTATACATTTTAAGGTGTAGTTTATATGGTTTATACAAAAGAGTTTAGAAATTCTAATCTGGCCTTCTGATGATAAACCTGAGTTTGATAACAATCTCATATGCAAGGGGAGAAGGCTTTGTGGAAATAATGAAATTTGTCTTGCATTACTGCCCAGCCTTCAGCCTTATGCTACAAAAATCCAGGTCTGAGGCCAAGGCAATGAGCACTGTTCTTGTGAATTCTATTCCCACTCACCAAGATGTTGGTCACAATTTTGCACAGCAAACTGTGCACATGTGCCTATGGCAAGCATACCTAATACGTTCCTGTGCTCAGACTCCAAGGCTTTGTGCCTTCCTAGGAAGGGGGGAGGGGAAGGAGAAGGGGGGACTCAACCACCCATGGAATTTCAGCTGAAAGAGTGTAGTTGTGCGATAATATTTTGCAGGTTTCCTGTTTAATTTGTTCAATGTGTTGAGCTTCCATGCAGATTAACTATACAATCAAACACTGAGGGTGAGGAGATTGCTGTGCTTTGCCAAACTTGCCAAAGTCCAGAGAGAAGACATTATCTCCAGTCATACATTATCAGTGAGGCTTTTGTAGAGAGAATATGGAAATGTGTGCTCCTTATCTGTGATGATATTATGCAGGCCAGCAGACATACATTCCTGAAAAAAATTGCTAACAAAATGACAGATATTCAAGTCATCTTAATAAGCAGAGATCTAACACCTTGCATGCCTTCTCCTGTTAAACCCTTCCAACAGCACAGGACTTTTGGTGACACAAGTGCTCTGACACTTTGTGAGGGCTTGTCACAGCATGACAGCCTTCTCTTGCTGTTATCACTCAAGTTGCTTTCTTAGAAAGTCTGTCAAACCAGGGAAGGTCCATGAGGGAGAGGTCCTAACCAGTGAGTGTGAAAAGCTTGGGGTTAAACATGGGTGCCTTTCTGCGTCTCTAATTGACTCTCAAAACATGAAGCCTGCCTGGGTTTCAGCATAAGAAATGCAGATAAAGTATATCCAGCAACACCTCTCATTCAAGCAGTGCTACTTTCAGTGTGTTTCCATGCTTAGCTACTGCTGTTTCTCTTCAAGATTTGTCTGTTTTCTTTGCTACCTGGCCCTTGTCATTCTGTGATGGAGGGCACGTGTAAAGGCTCTGCTGCCACTGTACTGGAGCTGCTCACAACATTGCAGCCCAAATTGTGACCCACAAGAAATGCTTCCATCTTCTCCCCAGTGGCACCTTAATCTCCATCCATGTGTAGGAGATGCAGAGAGTGTTTTCCTTGCCCTTTCTCCCTCATTTCTGCCCGCAGCAGGAAGTCTCACCCATTGGGGAGAAGCCTCACTGGTGGCAGGAGCAGTGCTGCATGACAGGCGCAGCAAGGAGTAGTGGAAAGGAGCCAAGCTGGCAGGAGATGGCATCAGGACAAAGGGGGAAGGGGTAGAGAGGCAAGGGGAGGGAGGTGTGATGGGGGAGCAATGTCTAGTTATCGTTGTAAGCATTTTTTGCCTCCTTTAAAAGCATTTTTACCCCTCAGACAAGGTCCTGTCTACCAACACCAGAGAAATTGGCGGAGACTGATGAAAGTCAACTACCTCTTGTGACAGTGGAAGCTGTAGCTGATCTCAATCCAAGCACACAGTGCTGTAGTTTTATCAGCACAAGCTTTCTTATATGCCTGGCAGGTCTGATTAACTTTTCCAAAACTGTAGCTGAAAGGAAGCAAACATAGTGTAAATGAAAAGGAGAAAGAAAAAAAAAGAAAGAAAAAAAAAAAGAAGAAGAAACAATCTCTTTTCTGTCATGTCTGTGAACAGCTTTTACTGCTTTCCCTGGAGAGCCTGCATGCTTGGACAGCGAGTTACTGTGAATTGGTGAGGGTCACTGCCATTGATTAAATCCTCTTTTATGTTTCCTGGTAACTCCTGAATTATGGCAAGAGTTGAGCATATTAATTTAACACTTTTTTTTTTCATTGGCAGTTCTGATGGACGAAAAAATCTGCAAGTCATTTTGAGCAGATAATATTGAATTAACATAAAATTCAGGAACAAAATGGCATCTCTGTTTTATTCCCAGTTTCACACTGCTATATTGACAGGAAAATCTTTGCAGTTGTGGTTATCGTCTTAATTTATGCAAGATATTAAATGGGACCCTAATAAATGAAATACACTAAAGTAAGAAATGTTTAGTTTTTCATTTCACTTCTCTGCAGTTCCTTTTCTTACATAGGGACAAAAGTCTATAACCTTGACTTGGTAATGATAGAATGGAACTATAAGCACAAACCTCAGTAGTAAAGCTTGTTAATTAAGACAAATTGGTTTTGCTGGAAAATTTAAAGGTTGGTATTTTGCAAAAATTCTTTCTCTCTGTTGGGTAAATAGCTGAATATTTACACATATGTGCTTATGAAAATGTGTGTATATATACAAATAAGCACACGCATACTCTTAAAAGTATATATATAGAGAGAGATTGGATTCAGAATGATGTGTGGGCATTTGTTTTTCAGAAACCAAAAATTGTTTTGGTATCATTTGGGAAATGCACTGGAATTTCCAAAATTATCCCAGGGAAGTAGAAAATAGAAAACAACATATGCAAAGACATTTTGGGGGAGATTTTTTCCTGGTCATGAAATGCTGGGCCTTACCTGATCCATCCCAGTGCCTCCCTGACTCCTGTGCCTGCCCTATGCAAAATCTACAGGTACACCCTTTCCCAGAGAAGGTCTCAGACATTTTACTGATGTCTAGCCTAAGCCTTCCTGTCAGGGACTTGGTTTCCCCACCAGCAGAGACACATGGAAAAAGTCATCACCTTCCTTTGATCAGAAGTTTTTTAAGTTGACGGCTGCTTCATTCCCATCATGTCTTCTGCTGGTAGATCCAGCAGGATCTGTTTCCAGGAAAATCAGGATTTCCCTGGTATCCCTTGGCTTTTCTGGGAAAAGGAAGGTTGCCTCACTTGTGCAACAGGCCATGCTGCCGTCTGCAGCTGCTTGTCAGACATGTGTGTATCCAGTTCTTTATACACACCTCTCATAATAACAGCTGTGATGGTGCTGCTTTGGTTTTTGTCTGATTTGAATAGTAATTAAGGTCAATTCAATTGACGTCAGCAAGTTTCCACAGACACACAACCAACACATATCAAAATATAATCAAGTGTGTTCCGGTTTGTTGAAACATTTTCTTGTACAGGACCATACTGGAGACCTGTTGTGTCCCAGTGAATGCTCATAATCTGCATGTTGTGAACATCCGTTTTGCGATGCTGGACATTTGTTTCCTCGGACAACATTACTGCCATTCAGGAAACAAAACAGACTGCAGCTAGAGAGGTGCTGCATGGGAATACCGGCTCCCCAGAGGTACAGACCAATGATGGGGCACAGCTGAGCCAGGATAGACTCAGAAGCTATCACCCATCAGCTCACCAGCTGTAGCACCTTGTATTAGTCCTCCCTGGTTATGCAGTGAAGGTGTTGTCTTAGGCCCCAGAGGAAGTCAAGGTTAAAATAGTAATTTTATTTTAATACTGAAGCACACTAGAGGCTGGTTTACAGCTAACCCATGGGATCAAATGAAGCGTGGTGTCTCACAAAGGGACTGCAACTTCTCGTGAAGCCTGTGTTCAAAGAACAGTCCTGGTTGTGAAATATTAGAGATTTTAATTTAGAAAGCCCTAAATGGTTTGAGATTTACGCACACAAGAAATACTATTGCTACAACACAATAGAAATTGAGATGCATCAGCTGGAGCCCTTCAGTGTGTAGGAGCCGTTGGCTAAGCATTTTCAATGCAGTGTCCCCTTCTGGGTCCAAAATACCCTTAATTGATATTGATTCTCTTGATGGGCTTCCAAGCCTGTTGTCTCTTGCCTCGGGGAAAGGATATGGCCAAGCTGAGGTCTGAGGTAGATGTATAATTTGCGTTATAACATTTGGCTGGAGCAAATGCCTTTTCCTCAGAACGGGGAAGCTGTTGAGCTTATATTTATGCTTTTAGCTCCCTCTCACATCAGTTGCACCTGGAGCCTTTGTATAGCCTCTGACTCACAGCAGTCGAAATAAATAAAGCAGCAGTACACCCCCCCCCTCCCTTTCCCTTCTGTATTACCTACCAAGGCTGCCTGCTGCAGCATGCTGTCTTGCATCTAGGTGCACACAATCAATTAAGTGGTGTTAGTGCTTCTTACTGTGTTCTGAAGCAGTACTTTTGTTCTTGCTATGGCTGTGTGTGGCTTGCAGGTTGAGACCTGTGTCAGACAATTCCAAAGGGCCAAACTAGGCTGTCATTAAATGTACCCTCATGCATTAAGAGATGATACCCACAACTCAGAAACTATCCTTATTTTCAGGTTTTGATGTACCTGTTTCTAGTCTGGTCGGGGTTTTTCTGTCTGTGGCTTGCGTAGCTCAGTTTGAGTTATCACTGTTTTCCCTTCTAAGGATGGCCTAATCACCATCACATTCCTTTATTTCTTCAGCGGTGCCTCCCAAATTGAAGGAGATGAAAAATCAAGAGGCTGTTGTGGGGCAGAAGCTGGTGCTAAGGTGTGAGACGACTTCAGAGTACCCTGCACTCAGATTCAAATGGTTAAAAGATGGAAAGGAAATAACAAAAAAAACCAGACCGGAAAATATCAAGATCCCCAAAAAACAAAAGTAAGTACAGAAATATTTCTCACAACTGGGGCTGGTAGGGATCTGGAGAGCTGTTCACCAGAACACAAGGTTTGAGGTTGTTAATTGTATCAGAAAGCTAAAAGCTGTTAATTACACAGGAAGAAGGAAACAGACAGTGACATTGTTTTTCTTGAATGTATGGATGAAGTAGTAGTATGGTATAAATATTCAATAAATAATTTTATCTTTTCAATTTCTGTTTATTTTCTGATAGCAAAAGGCTATAATTTTAACCAGTAAACCTTGGAGACAGGCCATTTTTGAACTACTGACAAGAACAGAGGTATCTTATGTTTATTGTTGAAAATCCAAGAGCATTTAAAATCATCACAGCAATTGAGATTTGGAAATATTTTTGAGATTTTCTTTGCAAGAAATCTAATCCTTAAGAAGGCTGAATGCTGCCTGCATTAGCTTATAATGTGTTACACAAGCTTGCAGTAGTCCTTTACCAGGGGCATTCCTGCACATTTAGAACAAGGCTACTCAGACTAGTAGCAAAGTCTGCAAATCTCATTGTCCTGGCTGGGGAAAAATGTCCTCTACATGTGACTGATGACCAGTGCCAAAAATGGCCTCATGCTTTGTGCAGGGAAAAAGAAGAAGCTATACAATGTGCTTGCTGCACTGAGACAGGAGAAGGCTTTTGGTCCCTACCTTGTTGTTTAGGTGGAAAAGTTTCAGTTGTAGCCATCAAAGGAACCTATGGAATCTGTTTGAACACAGCACTTCAGCTCTCACTTCTGCACTCAGTAGGCAGGGCTGCTATCTGCTGTGTGGGGCCATTGCCTTCCTTTCATACAAAGTCCAGAGGATTTGGGGTGGGCTCTGCAAATCTTTCCTTCTAGGGTGTCAAGTGCTCCCATACACTTTGTAAGGTCTCATCTTGCTAGGCAAAACAGCATCCCAAGTCAAACAGACTCTTGACCTTTCGGAGTAATGTTACAAAGCAGACATCCTGCCCTCCCTTCAGTTTCTTGTGCCCCAGCCTGGAAAATAAGGTGAATCAAGGAGGGGGAGCAGAGCCGCATGACCGCAGCCCTATGCTATGGTCACACAGACAGCAAGAAGGAACCTGTGATGTCTTGTTCCAGCATTTGCAAAATGGAGCTGTTCCAGGTGGCAGATAGCCTGGCAAATTGGACACATTTACAGGGCCATATGTCTCTGTCAGAGTTGCGTTTTCAGTCTATTCTGTAAAGAAAATGTTCAGGTCAGAGCCTGGCCCTCAGCTTCCTCAGCAACATAGTCGTCCATGTGAGGGGCACACAGTGTTTTCTCCTCTTACATTTTGGCTTGATGCTGATTGAGCAAATGCACTGGAGCCAGGATTGCACCTTCTGGGGCTGGGTTTTGTCAGCTCAGCATTGAACCAGTCACCGCCTTCTGCCAGCTCCCTTCATTCTCTTTTTTTTGCCTTCTTTTTTCCCCTCCCCACAAAACTTTAAGGAGCTAGCAGAAGGGAAACTAGCTATTAGCAATTGATTAGAGCATGCATGTGGAACATGTGAGACTATTTTTTCAGGTTGATGTGCCAAAACATGTTTAAAATTCCCCAAAAGATACCTAATGAAAAAAAAAGTTAAAATTGGGCCCTTTCCTGGAAAATGTATATCTGAAGTCATAGTCCCCCACTGTAAGTGGTTTGGGTGCAGGATTTGACCTGGATTTCACCCTTCTGTGTGCTACCCCGGCCATGAGGGTATCACTCATTGGAATTTCTCTCGTATGTTTTCTGTTTTAAAACAGAAACATCTGTGTGAAACAGAGAAGCCCTTCCAGTTAGAGATGTGAAAGTTACTAGATTCAGAGTACAGAACAGGGAAAGACAAGGAAGATCTGCTGACATTTGAAGGATTTTTCTTGTTTTTCTACTTTGAGATTTTTATTTGGGGACACATAGGTGCCTTGCCATTTCTTCATTTGCTATTTTCATGTGCTTCCAAGACTCAGTAGATGTGAACAGCAAAAGGAGATAAATTTTGTTTTGACAAAAATTGGGACAGGCATGTGTTCTAAAACTAAAAGAAAATGGGGGGAAATGCAGTGCAAATGAATGTATAAAAATACATGCACAGATTACAACATAGAAAGCCACATTGCATCCAATCACAAATAAAAGGCTTATAAATGATCAAGGAGTTTTTTCATCACTTATTTTTTTGTGTTTTTTTCATGACAGGACATCAATAAATTTTTGTCACTTTGACATGCCTGCCATATTGTTACAACAAGAATTTCAGTGTGAATGTTTTATTATTACCAAGTGTGGGAAACATAAACTACGAAGGCTAGAGTATCTGTTGAGCTGTCTGGGATTAATGTCTATTCTAAAGGTCAAATGGCTACATAAAAATTGGGCTATGTTTGTGGAGAGCCTTTAGCATGTAGGGTACCACACTCTTACTGACTTCTTCAGTCCAAACACTCGAAAATAACACTTTCTACATATATTATAAAAACCCACAAAGTTTGTGTAAATAGTGCCCAATAACTACAACTGAGTTTTGGTAAGGATATATTTTGCAATAAATTACCTTACTTGTTGTGTGATAGCAAAATAAAACCTGTTTGTTGTTCAGAGCAAAAGAAATGTTTCTGAGGTCTAGATAGCTAGCTTTAGGGTTTTTAACAAATTGCAAAAATATCTAGCAGAATGATGAAGTGTCTAGCACAGAAATTCACTAAGGGGAAATCGTGCTCGACCAACCTCATAGCCTTCTACGATCTCATGACAGGTTGGGTAGATGGAGGGAGAGCAGTGGATGTCATCTACCTTGACTTCAGCAAGGCCTTTGATACTGTCTCCCATGACATCCTGATAGCAAAGCTGAGAAAGCATGGGATAGATGAGTGGACAGTGAGGTGGGTTGAGAATTGGCTGTCGGACCGAACCCAGAGGGTTGTGATTCGTGGAGTAGAATCTGACTGGAGGCCTGTTACCAGCGGTGTTCCCCAGGGCTCAGTGTTGGGTCCAGTCCTGTTTAATATCTTCATTGACGATCTTGATGAGGGAATAACATCCACCCTCAGCAAGTACGCCGATGATACAAAGCTGGGAGGAGTGGCTGACACGCAGGAGCACTGCGCTGCCATCCAGAGAGACCTGGACAGGCTGGAGAGCTGGGCAGTGAGAAACCAGATGAAGTTCAACAAAAGCAAGTGTAAAGTCTTGCACCTGGGAAGGAACAACTGTTTGTATCAGTACAGGCTGGGGGATGACCTGCTGGAGAAGAGCTCAGTGGAGAAGGACCTGGGGGTCCTGGTAGATGACAGGTTGGCCATGAGCCAGCAGTGTGCCTCGGTGGCCAAGAAAGCCAATGGGATCCTGGGATGCATCAGGAGGAGTGTAGCCAGCAGGTCAAAGGAGGTGATCCTCCCTCTCTACTCTGCCCTGGTCAGGCCCCACCTGGAGTATTGTGTCCAGTTCTGGGCTCCTTGGTATAAAAAGGACAGGGATCTCCTGGAAAGAGTCCAAAGAAGGGCTACGAGGATGATTAAGGGCCTAGAGCATCTCCCCTATGAGGAAAGGCTGAGTAAGCTGGGACTGTTCAGCCTTGAGAAGAGAAGACTAAGGGGGGACCTAATCAAAGTTTATAATTATCTGAAGCAGGGGATGCAGGGGGAATCGGCCAGCCCCTTTTCAGTGGTCTGTGGGGATAGGACAAGGGGCAATGGCTGCAAGTTGGAGCATAGGAAGTTCCGCACCAACATGCGGAAGAACTTTTTCACAGTGAGGGTGACTGAGCACTGGAATAGGCTGCCCAGGGAGGTGGTGGAGTCTCCTTCACTGGAGATATTCAAGACCCGCCTGGACGCCTATCTGAGCAATATGAGCTAGGGAGCCTGCTTTGGCGGGGGGGTTGGACCCGATGATCTCTCGAGGTCCCTTCCAACCCCTACAATTCTGTGATTCTGTGATAAACACCTTAGCTTGGCACCTAGGGCAGGCATGGGAAAGATAATACTGCAAATGGGTGTTTATTGGGTGCATTTGGCCAGTATGAATACTCCTGGATCAAAGATTTGCAGAAACGGGGCAGAGTTTTACTGTGTTTCGCTATTTTTTTAAGTGTCCAGAAGACTCTGTGGCCATGCAGGCTTCCTGAAAGCTTAGCTTTCAGAAGATGGCCTTGCATGTAAAATAAAGTCAGGGGAACGCTCCTCTAAGCATGCTAGGATGGTTTCAGGGCAGTTGATTCACAGAGCACAGAACCCTGGTACACAATGACTTGGCAGTACAGCAGGTGAACTACACTAAAAGACTGTGCCCCTTCTCATTACCCTGGAAAGTCAAGAGAAACTGAGTGTAAATTGTAATGAAAGGCATTTAAAGCAGTTGCTTTTTGCCTGAAATTTGTCTTGGAGTGAGACCATGCAGTCAGTGAGTTTCTGATGCTTGCATGATCGCTGATGATTTCTGATGCCATGATTGATTGATTGTGCATCCAAGATCTAAGCTATTCGTTTCTGTCAATTAAGTTACAGAGAAAAATCAGGCACCAGACAAGGGCTTTTCACCTGCTATCTAACTTTCCCATGCCTGCCCACTTGTACTGGTAACATTGGGTATTCTTTCTCTGATTTCAAACCCAGGTAAGCCTGCAAATTTTTGGTTTTGGTAGCATGCTGTACACAGTCAGACCCCCTTCATCACATGAAGAGAGGCCCCTTTATCAGGGTTGGGTTTGGGGGTGTGGGTGATGGGCAGGGGGAAGGTATTTGCCATTTCATCTAGCTGATGGCTTTGGACTCAGTAGTGTATGAGAAAACTTTGTGTGCAAGTGCCCTGTACCTTGGGCTTCATCCAAGCTTCACTTGGATATTTGCCTGCAGACAGGCAATTCTGGATGACAGATGGAGGCTGGAAGCAAAATGAATTCAAGCAGTCAGATAAGGTGGGCTGGGACTGCATACTGCAGATGTATTTCTTCCCCTTTCATTTATGAATCCAACCTCAGCAGTGTCATAGTGGTGATGAGCTAAAGAAATAGCAGAAGTAAATCTTATAGGAAGAAGCATTTTTTTGGTGTAGCATGCTATAGAATGAAAGAAGTACAAGCATTTGAGTATGAAATCCCTTATCAGAGGCTTTAAGTGAGTACTGTTACAGTACTATATTGCTAGGTAGCCACTTCATTTACAGCCACTAATGAGTCATCTTCTCCTCTATTTTGAATTGTCCTGATATGTCTCAAAAATATTCTTAAGGCTATAAATATTCACATTATTTCTCCAGCTCTCAGAGAGTTTTTCTAAAAAGAAGAGTAAGAGTAAATTTGTTAAAAGTAAATTTGTAAGATGACATAATTCCTCACTTTTTCTATAGGTATCATGTAAAATGAAGAGAGTAAAAATAAACATGCAGGTCAGATAGTTTCTTCTTCTAAAAGAAAAAGGTGGTTGGCAGCAATATTACTTAGATATCATACAGAGAGGAAAAGAGACTCCAGCAGACATACAGTGGGTGCCCAAATAAAAGTGACAGAACTGCCACTGTGCTTCTTGCTTATTTTTGGGTCAAAGTGAGTTCCTTAAAAACCTGAGCCTGTTTATATTGACTTTAGAGGCACCCTGAGACTAGTGCCTGCTCTCCATCTAGACAAATGTCTGCAAGCATGGCTGAAAACGTGTGGAATATGGGAAATACTGCACATCCATGCAAGCTGTTAGGTGGTGTAGACTTCTGCCAGATGTTCCTGGACAGGCTGTTACAAAGGCAAGTGGGTATATGGCCAGCAGGAAGATTAAAGAGCAGGACTTTTTCACTGTTAGAAAGGTGCAAAATTCCCACGCAAAAAGACAGTAGCTTTAACCTTCTGGCCACTTTTGTCCGTGTCTCAACCACATTTTTCTCATATATTGATGGTTGCCACCAGCTAAAATATGGTTTTGTATGCCATCCTAGCTTGGCTATTCTTCCTTCTTGCAGGCCCAGCAGCCTCAAGATGTTCTTCATGATGTTCTTTCATGACATGAAGGAACTCTTGTAATGTGTGTTTCTATGCAAGCTGGGGGTCCACTTAGCACACTGCTTTCATCCCATGAGAGCCACAGTGATGACTCCTCAGTGACAGGACTTTCATGAACACATAGAAACAGGGAAGGTTGAGCTTCTGATAAGCAGATGTTTGACAGCAGACGGGATACTTTACTATGCTGGAGGGAGGGATGGCTCACAAGGATGGGTCGAACATTTTGGTTGCTCCACCAACCTCCCCTGCTACAACATATCTGTTTCTGATCTGAACCCAGCCCTGCTCAATGGTTCACAGAAGGGGTAATCAGTTTTGATTTCTGAGTGGAGAATAAGGAGTCATGGCTCTGTTGAAGCGAAGCAGCTCCCCAAACTTTGCTTAGCTCGTAACTCATCACTAGACATGCTGGTGACTACAAGCATTCAGAATTAAGAAGCCCTGACTCCTGGGCATGAGTCCTTCATGTTGGGGTGAACCAACTTAGAGAAGCCAATGCTCATTCACTCTACTAAGTGACTATTCTATAGATAAATGAGCAGGTTGTGCTACCAGGAAAACACTTCCCCAAAGCATTTATTTTAAACAGAAACTGGGAACAGCAATAATGTCTGTATTTTCCCCAAGCTAGTCATTCTCCACAGTCTAAGTAATGGGATTATTGCCATCACATGAGTTGGGGACCCCTTGAATGACACCAGAACATGCTCCTACCAAATTAATGGGTAGGCAGGAGTTCTGCATTTTAAAATCTAATCTTAAAACCTTGGAGACTGATTAGATTATGTCTCTGAGCCAGGAACAAAATGTAGCTTCATGCAAATTGTGCTCCTGCCCATAATTTTTTGTTAGCACTGGAGAATGATTTACTATTGGGATTTCAGAGGTTGTTAAAGAAAGTGGTGTGTCCTAATCTCATGATTATTTAGTCAGATGTTGGAAACTACAGTACTTATCCAGAACTCTTCTACTGGCAATATGAACCTATAGGAAAAGGTAATCTATTTTAATATTACACACATCTCCATGGCATCTGGATAGCCAACAGTTCAGCTGAGAGAGAACGGTTGGTTTTCAGATTTCGTTTAAAAATAGACTCCTCTACAGAAAAGCATAAGCAAGTATCTTCATTTGAGATCATTAACATGCCTGTTTTCCAGCACCCTGTAGGAGATACATTTTTTTAATTCTCCTTCCTTCTTTCAAAGCTGGATAATGTTAATCTGTTGGTAAGAATGGAAGACAAGGATTGGTGTTGAGAGAAAATCAAAGAATGCATTAATTGATGCAGTGACTGTTACTCCAGTACAGGATGTTTACTTTTTTTTTCTAATTTCACAGGAAATACTCTGAGCTTCACATTTACAGAGCCACATTGACTGACGCTGGGGAATACACATGCAGAGTGAGCAGCAAATTAGGGAATGACAGTACTAAAGCCAGTGTTATCATCACAGACACCAATGGTAAGGCTTGACTATTTCTTTTACTGTCATATTCAGGAAGACTGTGTATTAAAGCTGCCACCAGAAATAAAGGGTTTGTTGGAGGGGAAAGCTTTGCAAGTGAAGTGGAAATACTGAAATCTATTAGGTGTGGTAAGAGAATGAATCGGGCCTGGCTTGTCTGCTCTGTAGTGGAGATGTTTGGTTTTCCTTACCCAGACAAATGGAATGCCTTCCTACAGATCACAGGAGAGATCAGAATTTTCTGTGACACTTTCCAACACTACATCTAAGACATGGCCTAAATAGTCAAGAGAACTAGAGGATGATGGGAATCTCATACTACTTCCTATAGTACACATGAGAATTGGAGGCACTGTAGTCATGTGGGGAAGCTTTCATTTAACTTAAAACATGTCCTTATTAGCCAGCACCCCTCTCTTTGTCTTTACATTATATTTGTATGGCTCTTATTGCCACCATTTTTATTTTCACAGATGTTGGTAGGTTTTTCTTTTGATTTCTAAAATAATGAAGGGAAAGGTGTGAATGTTTTTGAAGACATATTATTCAATGGCATGCATGTAATTCACGTATTTTAACTCAGGTTAACTACGATTTAAACTTATATCTTGAGGAATGGAGCTATTCATAAGGCAGATAGCATTCACACTTACCCCGATGATTTAAAACTATTATTGTTTGCTGTTTTGGCAGGACTCCTTTCCATTTCATTTACAGGAAATTCCTATTCCTTCTGATGGAATTTCATGGGTGTTTCCATTGCACACAAATGTTTTAGCAGTACTCTTTCTCCTTGTAAGTGCATAGGAGGCTGCAGTTTCGCTGAAACGTTTACGTGTGACATTGGCTAATTCAGCTCTTATAATTCAAACTCTGGTGTCCAGGCAGTTGTGACGTATCAAAGACACGTGCCCTCATGAGCAAACAAAGCAGAAGTTCTGTGTGTATCTGAGATGGGTTTAAAGATGATGTTGAAATGGGAATTTACCATGGATACTTTTCTGTTCCTAATTGTACTCTGAAACAAGAGTTAGGCATTGAAATAAATAGGAAAACAAACATAAACCTTTGCCAGAGGGATTTGACTTTGGCTATCTGCTGTTTTGTGGTCACACAGCAATTTCTCGACTATATTGACTTTGTGTATTTATGATTCTGTTTCATCCACTATGGAATCTCAAGTACTAAGATTTCATTCTAGCTGTATGGTATCATAATCACAGTAGGATGTCAGGAGACTGATAGAAAAGATCAAGTGTCATTTACCAGAATGTTATTACAAGGAAAAACGGGTAGGTGTAGCTTTGTAAATGCTCCTGGTTTCCATGAACACAAATTTCGGTTGCTCATTAGCTGCTCACATGGAAAGCTCCTATACTGTTTCCAAGATACCAGAGTTTCCAAAACTCAGCTTTAGGCACTGTGCCTGGGCAATGATATACATAAATGCAAAAATATGCTTGGGCATCCTCTATTACTTTCTCAGACAAGTAATAGTGGTGTGGTTGGAGAATGCATGTGGGCCCACATTCCTATGCTTTGTGACATAGATTTTTCAATTTCATTTGGTCTGTGCTGAATGACAGCAAAACACTCCTGCTTCAGGGAAATGAGAGCTTGGTTTTGAATGAAAACATTTGCAGGCAAGCCCTATTATGTGCATTTATAACTGGTATGTTAGAATCTGTCTAATCTTGTTGTGAAACATAAGTTGTTTAAAACACAGCCGTGCATGCAAACTCCCTTAAATGTGACCAAACTTGGATTTGATCTAAACCTGGCAGCTGGCTCTTGTCTGTAAAGATCTGAACTGGAAACTCGGTGATATCTGAACTGGAACATCTCAATGACATTTGATAATCTATAATCAGGCATGGCAGCATTCATTGGATGAATAAATCAGTCGTGTGTATGTGGTTGCCACACATACATCTGAGCCCCCTCTGCTTATTGTTGCTTATAAATTACCAGTAAAATTGTTTCTAATTTTCCTCATAATGATGGAATTTTCCACCTGGATTTGAGGAACAGCATGGGCAACATCTGGTGACTTAAGAGCAATGGATCCCTAAGGCCTCAGAGGGCAACATCTGCTTTGCAAACAAGGACAGGACCCCCCTGTGCAGGTGACCTTCTCACCTCTCCTTCCCACTCATTCCCTGACCTCTTCCCCTTACTAGCTTAATGACAGATTTGGGATCCAAACTCGGTAATGAGCCCTGAAGGGCAGTCATTACTCAGGTCCTATATATCTGTGTGGTCCTGCACTATTCATAAAAAAGGAGTGGGTTTTTTGGGTTGTTTTTTTTTTTTAAAAAAGCAGCATGTTTAGCTCTTATTTGTTATTTCCTATGAATGGACTTTTATAGAGGACCTTGGGGTCCAGTGCAGTACAAAAGCCCCTGTAGAAAACTAGTGTGTGGACATCTGAGGACTGAACCTCTCAGGGTAGGCTTCCTTCCACCTCCAGTGATAGGGCGACAGTGGGGTATAGAAGGGTGCATCAGAGGTTCTTACTTCATTGCAGTTCTAGCTACCTGCTCTGCTATGTGAACCGTAACTTTAATTATTACCTTTAATTTAATGACCTCACCTGGGCATGTTTGTTATGTGTGCCTTTGGTATCTGCAAACTAGATCTTCATTTCCCTTTATGCTGGATGCTTTAAGACTGAGGGAAGATAAGGTGATGGTGTTTCTGGGCACAGGATTTTTTTTTTTTCCACTAAAAGATGAGTGCTTTTCATTATAAAAATCTAGGGTTTAATTCCCTAGAATTTTGTCAAACTTTAACCAACTTTGTTGAAATTTTGTTTGCTGCTCTGTTCCACCAGAGATCTCTAGGGCCAGGCCAAAGGTCTACCTAGCATGATGCCTCGCAATGGGCATTAGGAAAAAACACATGAAGAATAAAGCAAATGTGTTGGACTTTTTCCCTAAGAATATGCAAACCCACAGCATTGCCACTGGGGTCATATGTATGAAAACTGCTAATTCAAGTTTCGTGTTGCATGGCATAGAAAAAGAAGTATTTCTCAATAAAACAATTGTAAAAATGTCTTTGTTGCTTTCAGTGAGCAAAGAGCTTTCTTTTTCCTTGAAATAGTAAAATTTTCTGTCTCAAAAAGTAATAGTCAATGCAATAATAATTCCTATCCTTTGTGCTGTTACTGTTAATATTGCTGATATTTAAAACTCTCAAATTTGCTCTTGTGCATATTTTTGCTACATGTAAACATACACACCCCCCCCCCAATGGTATTAACCTATGTAGACTTTTAAATTTTCTCATATTTACTGAAAGAATCATAAAGCTTTTTCTATAGAGCTATATGTGTGGATTAAAAATTTAACAAATATATAAATAAGTAGACAAACACTATTTTTTAACTAGTCTTTATAGCAAGCAGTGGGAGCTATTCTGGTCTCTTTTAAATTTATAACGAGTATAACTTGCCCACAGGATATGAGCTGCTTTCTCATTTTCGTTCACTCCTGTTCATATATGACTCCCTAAGAAAGACTGTAATTGAGGTCAGAATAGAGGCATGAAGTTATCCTGGAGTTGTATAAATAGTGCATATGTTTGTTAATTCAACAGAAATTGCTCTTTTGCAGTTTTTCTAATTTGTCACTTTAACCAGGCAAATATCTTGCAGTGAATTTTTTTGTGGACTTTCTCATGAACATAAGACCTGATTAAGCTTAATAAATAACACTGAAAGAATACTTCATACTACAGCTGAAGCTTTCGATTTCACATTCAAAAACTTGCTTACAAACCCCCTTATTTAGACAACTAGGTAAGTCACCTGGTCTTCTAAAGCGTTGAGCACGCCACAGCTCCCTCTGAATGTGGTCTCAGTCTTTTCCATTAAAACCTGTTGACCTAAATATTTTGACTCTCTAAGGATGTTTGCTGGGCCTGGCATGACTCAGGGTGCAAAAGGGTGGATTCCTGCAGAGGTATTTCAGAAGTTAGCATTCTGTGGTGCTGGATAACTGCTGGGTTGTGTGAGTGCTCATCCTGTACATCTGTGCAAAGTTGATATAGTTTGAGTCATCAGTGGGGGTGGCTGGGACAACTTTGCATGAATTGAAGGGAAAAGGAGGGCTCAGGTGATGTGCTTATGTAACTGAAGTGTAGGCAGAGGTAAGATTTGGTGAACTCATTAGCTACATAGTAAGTGGCCTGGGCAAGCTTCTTGTTTTGCATCCGCAGGTCTTGCAGTGGTACTAGCAGTTCCGAGTTGTACAGTAGTAAAGAAAAATCTGACATTCATCATTCATTAAACTTTAGTTTGCTCTTCCTCTTCTGAAGGTGCCCAGTAGCTTAGGTTCAAGAAGATGGCATAAAATAAGTAAACAAAAACATCTTACATCAAGTATCCATAGAGCATGTGGCCAACTATGAAATACTTCAGAAGTCCCTTCTACTCATATTATTAATAAATAAAAGCAGGAGATTAAGGTATAGCTTGTCTTGCTAGCGTAGTTACAGGTGACCTGGACCATATATCATTTTTAACTAACTGGCATAATGGGTCAGATTCTGAACTGGTGAAATCAGCATGCCTGGAGCAACATCACTGATTTGGGTCTTCATGTAGAAAGAAATGTGTCCATCACTCAGATTGGCAGAGCAATTCCCCTAATAACTCCAAACCTTACCTTGCAATTTGACATATTTCAGTTGATGGTGGTGCCCTTCTCATCCAATTGAGGGCTGTAGATTCTTGGAGGACCAGGAAAAAGGTAAAAAACCACAGTATTTTTAAGAAATGGAAAGTCAGTTTATCCATTGGATCTCACTGTCTCCTTGATCACATGTTCCTGTCTGCCTCTCAGGTGTCAGACTATGTATGGGCTTACCTTCTACACACCTACTCCCTACTCTGCCATCTGTAGAACTAGTAGCGGAGGTCTCAGATACTCCCATTTTCTCAAGGCATGTGCTAGCTTGTGTCATTATTCATGTAATCCAGAATGTGTCATATCAATGGCACAATTGATGCAAAAGGCTTCAGTCTTATATCACTGTCAGAAAGTAAACCACAGGATGACAGAAAGCTTGTTTGCAGCTACAACTACCTTTGATGTTCATGGTGTTTGAATCCTCCTCAGAGCCCAGGTTGTTCTCTCAGTCAGGGTCCTCAGAGCTACCTTCAAGGCCTGAAACGAGTTCAACCAAATCCCTTCAGTTTGTTCAAGAAGCTTTTTGCATCAAGGCTTTGGCAAAGGAGTTGGGGGTGGGAAGGGTTCTGGGGATATGCAGAGGGTTTTTCACAACAGCAGCTGTAGGGCTGTTAGACATTTGGTTTTCCCTGGAGAAAATACCTCTCCTGAGCAGGAGGACTTCCTGCTCCCTCAGAGGCATTACAGCAGGGCTTGTTGACCAGGGACTGAGTTGTTTCCTCTCAACAGCCCAAGAAGAGCTCTCTACCTGGAAGGATGGATGGAGATACTGAGCCCAACAAGGTGGGGGTTTGCTATGACTCCCATCGGGGTTGAGGGGATTCTTTGTCTTGCCAGGGGACACAGCAGGTGATGGAGCTGGCTAGAGTATTAAGAAAATGACACTGAGAGGCTGCAGGAACTTGTCCCTAAAGCATCCCCAAACAAGGATCTCTTGTCCATCCTTCAATATTTTTGCATAAGAAGCCCAGACACAAACATATCCAGTTTAACAGAATAGCACTTCACCAGAATTAAGTGCTCCTAGAAGCGCCAGGGGACAGATGTGGATGGAGCATCTGAGGTAGCCACTCCTTGTGGGGACTTAATCATGATGAAGACAACAGGGCTGCGGACTGCCATTTCCATATCTTGGCAGACTGCAGCAGCAGCTGCAAGTGTCACAACTGACAAATGCTTCCAGTTCATCTACCTTAGGCAAGTGTTGATGGCTCTCTACAAGCAGCCTCTTTGCGCTCTGCCTTTTGTGTTCAGAAGGTTTGTCATGTGGCTGCATTCTGGCTTTCTCGGGTAGTGTAAAATTCCTCTCTTACAGTTGTGGTGTACAGTAAGCAATACACACAAATTTTGCATCTTCTAAATGTAAGCATCCACTGTTAATGTTGCTAACGTGAATGTCACTAGTGGGGCTTGGTAATCTGGGGCTTTGATACACATTTTCCAAACATGTTCCTTGGCACGTTTCAGGTGTGGGTGGCTCTGGCTGTGTTTACCACTGTCAGGGAAACTTTTCTGCCAGCATTTGTACTGACACAGCTGGGCTGGGGAGGCGGCAGCAAGAAATGCTGCCTCAAGCTCAGCACGGGCACTAAATGGAACATGGTTTCTTTAATGGTGAAAGAAAAATTTGCTCCAGTTGTGCCAGATGCTGAGCTACACAGATGCAAAACCTGTTCCATCTCCTATTGTGACTAAGAAAGGTTAATTGCTCAGACAGCCCAGCTGCAGAACAGCAAAATATGGTCCTGAAAGCTGCCTGGCTATAGGCCGCTGTGTTCCAAGGCCTAGTGCGAAGCTTTTGACCTTAAAAATTTTACTTATGATACTAATTTCCATGCCACACATCACTGACTATCAGGGATATGCTGCATAACACATTTTCTCACATTAGTGAGATGAAACTGGAACATATTGCCCAAGCAAACACAATATTTGCCAAAGAAAACTAGTCCAAACTGGAAAAAACACCAAAGATGATCTAAGAAGTAAGACATTAAAATACAGGCTCAATATTGAAGTCTAATGAGAAGGATATTGAAGGGAAGAAAGCTGGACTAAGTTCTGTCTCAGGTCAAGTTTTTGTAGACTCCGAAGACAGTGAGGACGGGGCCACCTGATCCAGAATCATGGAACAGAGTGAAAACATTCCTAAACTGTCTTTTCCTAAATCTCTTACAAGGCTTTTTCCAAATTCTGTCTGTTCGGCCTACCAGAGGATTCAAGGCAAGACTTCTTTCCTGGCATTTCTGGCCCTTCTCCAGCTGTGAAGTTGAAATGTGTGCAGCTGTATTGAACTGCAAAAGCATGAGGTTGAAAAGCGTTTTGAGAACTTGGAGAAGGCCAAGATTATTGATGCGTACAACTGAAGGGCAATTTTTTCACACCTACAAAATTGCACACGGTGATGGCTTGAGGCGTCAGCAGCACACAAACAGATGGATAGCATCATTGGAACAAGATCTCTGTACAAGTCTGTAAAACCTAAAAGAAGACTTTCTACTTCTTGCTTTCTCCATCTAATGCAAGCCATTAGTAGGGTTCTAAGCACAGAAGCGTCATCCCCCTTAACCAACAGCCAGTCCAACAAGTGGATGCAAGAAACCTATGGCAGTATGTCACTAGCATATCTCTGTAGGACCAGTATGGAAGAGCAACTTATCTCTTCAGCAAAGCAAATGTTTGATTTCTATTACAGAGCCCCCCCACCCCAAACAGTCATCCCATGGGTTCTCATGTGTGACTGAAAAGATTTCCCTGAAGAGGCAAGTGAGATTTATTGGATGTATTTACCAGCAATTCAAGTTATATGAACAGGAATGCGTCTCTGCAAAATTTAACTGCCTAGAAGCATAAGGAGTGAATACTCACACTGATGCCTTCCAGAAGCAGAGCCATCTGTATGATATCTCCTGTTGCCACTGATCAGTTATTCCCAGGAGAGAATGAGAGATGGAACAACTGGCTTCTTTCAGAAGAAACGGGCTTTTTTTCCTTCAGGCCTACTAGTAGACACCATCATTTTTCTTTTTTTTCACAAAAGGAAACTTCTGCAAGTTGGTGTCTGATTGTAGCCTCTGCCCACTGAAGCAGAATTTAAGTTTGCTTCTTTGAGCACCTTTTCCCCCTTTATCTTGTCCATTCTTGGAATTGAGTGCTGTTAGAGGATCGCCTGACTCCACGTTATAACTTCTTGTTGCTTCTTGTGTTTTCCAGAAAGCACCAGCAAGATACCAGTATCAACAGAAGGGACAAAAGCTTCTTCACGTAAGTTTAATTAACAGAGTCTTTCTATCTCTTTCTCTTTATTTCTTCTTGAAACTGCTTCTGCAGCTCTGAAACTGCTCCTTCTTAGCAGAGAACAATTCGCCTGCATCCAGTGCCTCAGTATCTGCGTATCACCTTGAATACTGGAGCTACTTCAGGGACTGAGAAATGAATGAAGAAGGGTTACTTGTACTTTTTAATATCCTGGAGCTGCATTGAGGATGGTAACTTGGCCTGCAGTTGTCAACCTGCAGCTACCCAGGTGAAAAACTATTTTGAGTTGTTAGGAACTGTGTTTTGAAAAAGCACTTGTTGCCCCTGTTTTTGTAAATCCTAGAAGCTGCATCTGAATTTGCTTTGCAGAGTATATAGACATACTGATGTTTCCTCCAGAAAGTCTGATTCATAGACTGCTCTGTTCCTCAGGGCTCTACATACAATTCCTTGCAGCTCTGCAGGGTCTGTGAATGTAGACAGGTAACTCATTGTGAGTAGTTAAACCACTTCTGAAGCTGCTTTGGCATACCAGGACTCTTTTCCAGATGGTTTCCTTTCAAGCTAGTGGAATTTTGCTTTCACCATCCTGCCTGTAGTTACATATTGCGTACCTCCAGAGTTACTCCTGGAACTGACCCCAGTGAGAAGTCACTTTCATTATTTTAACTATTAGGACTGCTGGCCATAATACAAGCAGTTGTCTCTACCACTGAGTTTGGCCAAAGGAGCTGTGGATAGGCGTGTGTAAGCTGAGCATCCCAAGGATTTACAGGATGCACATATCCTGCTTGGCAGAGATGCTAGGGTCCTGCTAGCTTTTTTGAGAAAGCTATGTCTGGCAGAGACAGGTTTTCGTGTGAGATGACAGTGTTTGTAGGCTAGATCAAGGAAAACAGTGTGATTGCCAGATTTTGCATTTAGCATGCCTGCAGCCTTTCCTTTGATGCATCTGCGTGTGTGGCGACCTACTTCTGAAATCTTGGCACTGCTGCCTGACAGAAGAGCCATTGGATGTGCCCACATTCTTTCATGTTCTCAGTGGGACTTGTCACTGGTGCTTCACTTGGTATGCATGAGACCACATAGCTAATAGGAAGTGTCCTGTAACCATTGGAACCATTTTTATTCAAAGGAGGTGGCACGGTGGTCACTGACTCCACTGGGCTTGCTTTGTCTTCTCCCTTGAGCAGCAAGAATGTAGTCCCCGCACTTCGTTCCCTTCTTTCCCATGAACTAAATTTCTTGCTCTTGAGTGGTCTCTTTCCCTGCTTATGTCCCTTCCAGGGCCTGCTGTTACAGTACTGTTCTTCCCTTTACTGCTATTGTGCCACTGGAGAGGAGGAGGCTGGGATGTTCAAAAGGCTGGCTGCATTCTTGATGAATCGCTGTATCGGCAGATTTCATGCCAAGTTGTCCTGAAGGAGAGCAGAAAGCAACATGTTCAGTGGCTGCTTGTTGAGGTCTTGTCAAAAAGCTCTGAGCAGATCTTTGCTATGTGGCTGAAGCAGAGACCTGCTCAGTCTCAAACCCAGCCAGGTGCCTTTTTTCCTGCTGTTCTCACGCAGCCCTGGGTCCAAACCATACCAGTTTTCTCTGCCACTACAGGAATCTCCTGCTGACCAGTAGAGCCTGTGGTTTTAGGCACTGCTGATTTTTTTCTTGCAAATGCAAATAAATTATTAGTGTGTTCCTTCTTTAATTGAAGATAGGCTGTTGTGACATGCTGGTGTCTAAATCACCAAGAGCTTGAAGTGTTGTTACAGTTCTGATAATGAGAGGGCTTATTAGATTTTAAATGTTGTTTTACTCTGCCTAAAAATGAACAGTGTTAAGTGTCAGAATCATCTTTTCTGCCTGATGTTGCATGTTGTTAAATATTTCCCTTCAGAGTATGCAATATGCTTGACCTGCTCCCTAGGATGCACAGGATGATTGTTAGCCACCCAGACTTCCTTCATCCTTCTCCACAGTGTCACCTTAGGCAAAGCACTCTGTCTGCAAAGTTTTCCTTCCAGCTGATAGTACTCCTCAGGCATACTCGTAAATTCATTATTCATGCATGACATTGTTTTACTGGGCTGTAAGACAGTGAAAATCCATGCAGCCACTCAAACACATGGCTCTGTTTTTCTCTATGTTTGCAGCTCAGAAGGTTCAGCCCTAATTGAAGGCTATCTTGCTTCTTTCATTTACTTTTCTGAGTGCTTCCTTTGTGTGATTTGTGTGGAGGTCCATTTTCTCTAGCTGTCCTACAAGATTCTTTGCCATCTTGAGAATGCTGCTTCCTTTTCCTTTCTTTGTGACCACTTTGGGCCTGGAACTTGTCCTGCTCTTCCTTCCAGCTATAGCTCGTGCAGAGGTGTGGCACTCATGGACCCTGTTCTCTTTCAAGCCACAGAGGTCCTTAGCCATTGTAGTCACAGACCTGGAGACCTGACTCTCCATTTAGAGTTATGTAAGAAGGAGATACGGAATTAGTGTTTCCTGGGTCAGCATGTGGAGCTTCAAGACCCACTGCTTTCCACTTTCCTCTGATGCTGTCACAAACAGCTGAAAACTTTGCTCTCTTTGCCAGTTTTCTCCTGGCCTTTCCTCCCAGGACTATGGAGCATTTTTGCTGTAATTGATTATTCACAGTGTGCCTAGGACATGCTGTCCCGACTTTGAAGCTCTTTGCTTTCTCCAGCTATCTCGTTTTTTTCTTTTGCTTTGGTGGATTTCTGATTACTGGGGAAAAAAAAGAAAAAAAGAAAAAAAGAAAGCTCTGCTAGGGAAAGATGTTCAGGCTTCTCCAGTATAAGAATGTAGCTGTGGTGGTGTTCTTACAACTTTGTTGTTACTTCTGTGTGTTACAGAACCCATGCTTAGGATACAAGCTTCAACAGAAGGAACAAACACTTCCTCCTGTAAGTATATATAAATTGACTAGATTATTGCTGGCAAGACCCTCAGGTACATTTCTCACTCCCAGCTCAGACAAGAATGTGCTTCTATTTAAACCTACATTAAAGAGTCAAGAGTGCTGGGCAGAATTCCTGCTCTACAGGTGCAGTTGTTACTTGTTATATACATTAGGAGTATAGCTCTCAGAATCATGTCCTTTGCAAATTGAGGGTTAAACACGTTCCTTCAGGAAGGTCAAAGCGCATGTTTGGGCAGGGCAAAGGAGGAGGAAATTTCTCTCGTGTTTCTTACCTGGAATTCCCTGCCCTCCCAAGCAAAGCATGGCTTCACATGCTGTCTTTTCTGCCTCCCCAGCCCTTGTACCTAGGGCAGCTGGAACATCCTTAGGTCCAGCCACCACCAGCTGCAATGCATTTCCCTTCAGCCCTGTGCCAGCTGCTGTGTGTTAGAACTCCTCAAGCTCTTTCTCCTATGCCTGGCTGGCCATAGGAAGGGGATGAGGAAGGTAAGGACATCTTACTCTATGTCTAACCTCATCTGGGACAGAGAACCAGAAATGGTTCCCCATTCTGGGGAAGAAAGGCTGTCTCTCTGCTCATCTTAGGAGCAGACTGGGAGCTCTGGGGGTCCCAGTGAGGAAAGTGACTACTCTTTTCTTCTATAGTGATGCTTCTCAGGGAAGCGTGCTTTATAGCCATAGTCCTGTGCACTTTCATCCTTGAGAACCATCATGTAGAGCCTTCCAGCTCTTTACTAGACCCAGATCCTCCATCTACCCAGCCTTGGTTTGAGTAGACTAGGACACCACACATGCCAAGGGTTGTGGGAGGTAGGGTGTTGACGTTCTTCTAAAGCAGTAACTGTTGCCAGCTGCCAGGAACAGGATGGCCGGTGAGATACACCAGCAGCCCCATCCACCCCAACAGTTCCAGTGTTGCTATAAAATATGGTGTGTTCTCTGTGGGTAGCTATACATAAATGCCCTTAACTCACATCTTACAGCTACTGTTTCAGCACAAGTGGGAATGGTTAAAGCCAAATCTCTGGACAGAGTATTCTGAATGTTTTTCATCATTTACATGATATACAAATGTTTTATTTGTGTAGATTTCCTTCTCAGCTGTTGGACTAATTAGCATTTTGAGCGTGTATTGAAGAAATTTTAGAAATCTGATAAGTTATCTAAAAAGACCAAGAAGGTTTCTGCCAGCAAGGTGAGAAAAGTTAATGGTTTTGGCCTTCTTTTTCCTGTGATGCATAGCAGCAGGGTAGGCAGGAATAATTTCTGGAGCAATTTAAAACAGTCATTTCTTTCTGTTCTGTTCTCAGTTGCATTGATGTAAATTGGAGGTAGTACAAGTCACTAAAATAAGTAATGGAGAAGAGAGAGCAGTACTGGATATTGCTGTGTATGCTAGGTAGGAAAGGTACTACAAAGCAGGAGGGAGCCAATGTTTATTGCTAACAGATGTGAATGTCTACTCACACTACAGAGTGGTGAGGCAATTGAGCCCATGAACGTATTCTGAAGTTGCTTAGGGCTTTTCTGTTCTGACTTTCAGTGGGACATGTCCATTTCACACTTGTCACTGTCAATCTTGTAACAGCTACACGAGATAAAATAAACTGTTTCCTTCCACTTTTCAGACAATAGCAGATGTTTCAGAGAACATGCCAGCACTGTCACTGTTGGCCAGGCTCTGGGAAAGACCTGAGAACAACAGAGTGATTCAGTAGGCTCTCTCCCCTGGGGCTTTCACAAGAGAACAGGCATGTGACATGCTTTGCTTGTTTGGAGTTCCAGTGACAGACAGATATTCAGAGCAATAAAAGGTTTTTTAAAATCCAATCTCTGTAAGACACTCCACAACAGACGCCCCAAAACTGAAGGTCCCTCTACCCATTCATGTCCACATGTACCTACACTCCTCAAAATCCATCCCATTTAAGAACGTGGGCTTCCATTTTTAAGTAAAGAACGAAAAGACTGTGATGTATTCCCAGTTTCACATAAAGGGCTAGTGAACATGTTGAGGCATCAATAATCCAAAGGAGGAAGAGGAAATTCATGTCTTTGTGTCTTGTTTTATAGAGTGAGACTTTGTGGCACCAATTGCTAACAATGCCCCTGGCAGGTAGAAATGCTTCCCACCTTCCATCCACCCCAACTCTAGGAATTTTCTGTATATATATATTTTGTACTGTGTAATACTGAAAGTTAAGTTACAACTTCACTTGCATTTTCCTTGATGATGGTGACGGAGCTCACTGTGATACAGATTTTACTGTTGAATGAAGTAAACAAGCCAACAATAGGACCCCTCTATGGTCTCACTAGCAAGGATTGCAGAAGCCATTCTTAAGCATCTCAGAACAATTTGGGGATGGAAGACATATTTCCTCTCTTTGCTTCCAGGACTGCAATGCTCTGAAACAAATACCTTATGATACTTTGACTTCTTCTGTTCAGGGGTTGCAGTGGGAAATCTGAGACTTCACCCTGGTGCCTTGGTTTTATGGGTGCAGTCAACTATGTGTTCAAGACTAGATTTTTTTTGTTGTTGTTTTTGCTCTTCTGGGACTTGTTAAAGGAGTCTTGGATTCTCACCCTGACAGGCAAAAATATCATATGGCAGTCTTAATTTTCTTCAGAAAAGTGGCCCGAAAACTTGCATTCTTGTTTGTAAACTAGAACATACCTAGAAGGAAATTCAAAAGCAATCAATTTTTCAAAGTTAAAATCATCTGTGATGTGCACAGCCTCCTGATGTACAATGCAAGAGGGGAGAAGGGAAGTGGTAGGATACAGGTTGTTTACAGTGATCACAACTCCTGTTAGTGTGGGAAGCATCTGCAGCACTATATGAGTGTACAGACCAGCAGTGATGCAGCACCTTAGTTTACTGTCTATAGACAGGAACAGTCTGGAAGTCTGTGCTCCAAGGGCTAAATTGGATCAAAAGCTGAGCATTTGTAACAGGAGGAAATGACAAAGCTAGACAAAGCCAGAGCCTGTGGGAGTATATTTCAGAGTCTTTGTCACAGACAGAAACCTTTGTTTAGTTGGACCTTGCAGCACTACTTTCACACCCTTGTTTATGCTGCCCACTAAGGACTGCCACCTAAAATATCTATGGAGCCACTTCCTCCCCCACAAAATGCTGGAGCATACTGTATAATACACATGTATCAGATCTGATTGTCTTACACTGGGATTCGCAGTTTAAATTTGTCTGCTTATGCAAGATGGTGATCCAGCAACCATAGCACCATATGTGCCTGGAGCATATCCTCTGCAGGATGCACCCTCCTGTCTACTATCTGGGGGTTTGATGTGATGCCCAGCTGAAGGCAGCAGTGTGAAGAGCAGGTAGGAGACTGATACTGCTCCTGGCTTCTTTTTCAGAAGAGCAAGTTTGTTTAGCTTTTGGCTGGAGGGAAAGACCCAGTGTTGGTAATCTGTCCCATAGATGACTTTAATCTAATTTTCCTGCAGGCTTTCACGCTGGCATCTAAAACCTGTGCAGAAACTTAAAAAAGAAAGATGCAGTGGAGAAGAAATGTGTCATTTGGACTGCTCATCTTTTCTCTTTGGAGTTATTAACTTGCAAGCTTCAAGCCTGGCAAGGCACCTTTCTAACACTTTGTCTTTTCATGGTGCAGTAACAGATTCCAGCCTGCATATTAAATGGAGAACAAATATGGCACATAGAAAGAAGGAATGCAAAGACTTTTTGCCTGTCACATTTTCTCTAGTACAATACTAAGCTGCTTTGATGACAGTGTTCCAGGCTGAGTAGTAAAACATTTGATGACATGGTGTTAGAGTCATTGGTTTATGGAGTATTTTTAACAGGAACATTTTTGCATGTATGAGGCAAGCAGACCGGACACTAAATCATCGGTGTCCTAAAATCTTAGTAAGAAAGTTAAGTTTCTGCTAGTTTCTACTTTCCTTCATCCTCTAAAGTGAACTCAATCCTCTTCCCTTGTATTTATCTATGTAGTACCTGACAGGAGTCCGCTTTCAAAAAACATCAGTTTTGTCTAAGAATCATAGAAACCTGAATCAGTGCTTTTGGAAGTCAGAATGCTTAGACCCCTAATGATACAGGTTCCTTCTGGCTTTGGGATACTTATCCAAACCTCTACAGAACTTCTGATTTTGTTGCTATTTCAAGCAGTTGTTGAAAGGGGCATCTTGATTTGTAACAAGTCTCTAGAACACTCAAATTGTCCTGCTGTCTGATGTTTGGATTTTTATTTATTTCATTTTTTATTAGTACACATGCACATCAGGTAACTAGAGGAATGTGCTTGTCTTTGATATGTGGCCAAAACTTGTGGAATCAAGAAAAGGCAGGTGAAGAGAGAAACTCCACCCTGCAATCTTTACTACTTTGTAAGGTCCACGCGAATTGCAGTTCTTTTAAAATACAGTGTCACTTGGTAACCAGGTACCTTGCAGTATAGCATAATATAGTAGCTTTGGACTTTCTGCACTAATTCAGTATACTCTCTTTTGTTTTGCTTCATTTTATTCTGAGTTTGACATATGTTAATTTCTAATATCCCCTCTAAAACTGTGAGACAAAGGGTGTTGGTACGATGGACAGTGCTGCATCACAATCTAAGGTTACAAAAAAATCAAGGGATGCTGCCCAACTGTTGAACATGGGTTTAACTTCTTTCATCCCAAAAGGCTAGGATGTTTTCTCATAAAACCTAAATACTTTAGTAGCCTCTCATTTACTTCTGAAATGCAGCTATTTTGGGCGAAAGACCAGACTTGTTTTAGAAGAGTCTAGTAACAGGGCAGAGCCACTTGAGGTGGGATGGGAAGAGGAGAATACTGTAACCAACTGAGAAAGCTGAAGGAATTCAGATGATGAAGGCAATTACTCAGGTTGCAGTTATGTAATAAGTTAGTTTGACATCTTCAATGGTCAGCATTTAACTAATCCATTCCACAGACTAACAAACTGCTTCTCCAGGAAAGCTGTATACCTGATGCCTTGGTTAGACAGTGGGTCAGAGGAAAACACTGTACCACCTCACGCATTTTGCTTTATTATTTCAATGTCTGTTTTTCTGAATATCCATCTCTGGAGAAAACACTCTTTTCTGTTCTAGAGAGACAGTAAGAGAGCAAGGGCACATTCAGATAACTAGTTCTAATTTAATATAAAGCAAGTTTAAGCCTTCTGGTTAGTGAAATTCTACTGAAAGAGCAGAAAAGAAAATGTGTCAATCCCCTGTTTAAACCTAGCACAATGTGCAGTATTTTACAGTTTCTTTCTCCACAGTGGGTGCTAATCACAATGGACAACAGAGTGGTAATCTCAGTACCCTTATGATTTGATCTAGTATGACAAATACTGTTTCCTGTGCTTAAATTTCACAGATAGGGCAAACTCATGTGAATAAATCATATTTCCCAGAGACACAGCTTTCAACATTTTGCGTGATTCCCAGTCTAAGGCTAGTGCTTCCAAACCACTTGATCTTGCAGGGTTTTCTGTAGTTGTACTCTTGGTCCTGCAGCCTTTCTTTGAAGGAGAGCTTGGATTGGCACTGAGGACCTGAGCTGGGTTCAGCAGCTCTACTGGGCAGTTTATACATGTCAAGCTTCTGAGATAACACTATTAGTATAAAGTGAATTCCCTTCTGTGATAGGGTTTCTTGGTTGATTTTTTGTTTGGTTTTGGGGTGTTGTTTTTTCCTTCAACGAGGTCAGAGAGGTAAAAGGCAATGATGGATATATGCAGTACAAAAATTGCAAGAAGCTAATGTAACACAAAGAAGTGCAAAAGTTTACATAGATTAAATATGGCTGTTGGAATTGAAGGGTTTTAAGGACATTGACTTTAGCTGTCTGTATATTTGTGCATACAATAATCAATTTATATAGCTAATGCTGCCTTACCATTTGTATATGATGAGGCAGTAGTGTTTTGTGAATAAATATACATACATATATAGGTTTATAAAGTATATACGTGTAAGGCAGTATTTTGGATTAGTTTATTTCAGGCTGTGCTTTCCTGAGGTCATGGATTACACCATGAAAAGAACTACCAAACGTGTGGCAGTCTACTCTGCTGGCAAACATGTCATATAATCTACTTCAGATTTTTCTGTTGCTTGTGATATTTCTGGAAGAAAATCTCATTGCCTTTAGCATGTGGTTTCTCTCCTCTCCAAGGTCCTAACAGAAACTCCTCCCATCCAACAAAAAGGATCAGTAGTTACTTTATTTTTTTAAATGTATGTGTCGTCCCTGGTAGAGTGGGGGACACCATCACGACAGGGTAGCTGGCCAAACGCCATGTTCCTAAGTACTGCCTTAGCTGGATCTTGGAGATGGGAGACTGCAGGCTCCATTCCTAGCTTTCCTCAGGATCCCTGAGTGTGTCAGGACCTCTGTTTCTGACACCTTAGAAGTTGTATGGGAATTTGGTTTCAAGGGGATGCTGGTAAGGCCTGGTTTCTTTGAGGGTATTCCAGGGAGTATAATCATGGCAAAACTTTTCCTAACAGAACATTCGTTTACGCCTTTCTGTCTTCTCCCAACTGTGACATATACTACATGCCCTTCCTGAGACCCAAATCAGCATCTTTCTGATTTGCCAGCATAGTCTGCTGTACTGGAGGATGTGAGTTTGTAGCACAGGGATGTGTTGGTGGTCTGACTATGGTGTGTTTTGTCATTCTGTCTTCCATGGGAAAAAGTCTCTGGTGCTGCCACTGTGACAAAAACAGTTTCTCAAGGACTTCCCTGCTGGCTTCCCTTTCTGGGCAGCAATTATGAACACACTTTGTACTATTGGATCAGTCCTCTCAAAATCTCTTCCATGTCATTTTTGAGGCATGAAGGTAGTTCATACTGAATGAAGGTACACAAACGGCAGGGATACTAGCTGGGCAGAGATCTGTGAACAGCACGGAATACATGAACTTGAGAGAAGCGCGCATCTATTTCAGGCACTCTGGCGAATCAAGATATGTCATTAACTATGCTGAAATCAAGAATGTCAGTGCTTTGTGTGAAAGCATAAAGGGCCTAAAGAGCTCAGAGTGTGCATGAGAAAAGGATACTCACAATAGGCAAAAATGATGAATGCATGCATGGGTACAGAATAATATTTGTATTTTGATACAATAGGCAAATTCACAACTTACCCTTAGCCCAAAATTTCTGTTCATCTCCTTAGCTTTTGTCCCAACGATACCTACTTACCCTCAAAGAGGGTTTGCCCTGAGGCACCTTGTGCTAACCCCAGGAGAGACTAGCAATGCAAGCTCCTTTGTGCTCCTCAGGAGGTACTTCTGTGTTTGAGCCCACTTTCCTGGTTTTGGAGTGGGAGTTTCTCTGTTTCAGCTTTGGTGGGAAAGGTCCAACAAAGAGGAATGTCCCAAAGAGAATTTGAGCTTCCAAATCTGAATTACCCCAGTGAGCCTGGAAGATTGCTGTGCTCTCTTTGACAGAGTCACATACTGCCAGCTTTCTTAGATGGTGTGTTCTGGGCTTCTTACTCCAGGTCAACTGTAAACAGGGACACTGTGGCACAGCAGGGGCCTAGTCCATGATCATGTTCCAAGTTCAATGGTCTGGTAGTGGAAGTCTGTGACAAAACAGATACAAAAAATTAATGAAATACAAAGTCAAGAGACTGGGTCCAATGCTTTGTTTTCAAGCTGAGCTTTCAATTCAGGAAGTTCAGGTCAACAAGAAAAAGCAGGTGCTGTTGTCTAAGGAGAAGGAACAAAATTTCTTAGACAGAAGGGAAGATACCCCTCGGATCTGCCTGGTCTCCAGGTCTCTTTATTCCTGAGCAGGAATCCAGGGAGTCCCTACCACTTTAGTAACTGGAAGCACCTCAGCATTCAGTGGCGTCTGTTTCTAGAAGATGAGAGCAAAACATAAGACAGTAGTAGAAAAAGATGAAAAAGTACAGTTTGGAATAACTTGTAATGTGTATGGCTTTGAATAAGTTTGATTTACTTAATAACTCCTTAATAAATTACTTCTTTAAAAAGGCAGACTGTGTGAAGAAGTTATATTTCAAGTGCAGTAGGCTTTGGAGCATTGTATACATAGATGTGGTCTTTTCAGATGTGTGGCTTTGAAAAGCCATCACCATATCACCTCATTAGCTTGTCCACAGACACAGTGGCAGACTATGGATGAGACTCAATTTAGACCATAGCAGTTCCTACCAGGTAAATTAAAAGCAATACTCTTCTTTCACGCTCTTATTCTAGCAGTAGTCTAACAGTGCACTGGGAGCCAAGCTAAACCCTCGGGAAGAAATTACCATCCCATCCTTCATGTCCAGATCTCTTCTAAATTGCCTTTTGGTAACCTCTCCTAATTGGATGCAAAGTGGGAAAGTGCTCTCTCCTGTGACTTTCATTATCAAAATGTTCCTGCAGGTTCTTAATGGTTTCTGCTGTTCTTGATATTCACCCTCTGTACAGACAGCAGAAGCAATTGCTGTAGTCACTGCAGCAATTAAAGAGTGGCCTTTTACAGCGTGATCTTCCTTCTAGGTGTACATCTTCCTAAATATTTAGCAGTATTCAGCTAGTCAGTACTTTTGAGCTACATCCACAGTAGCATAGAAATGCATGGCAAGGATCACAAAACACCCATTATGCTGTTTGGGGGTTTTTGAAGAAGGCTATGCCCTGGAGCCATTGTCCTTTATGAATCGTGTCTGATGGATGTCAGTATTTTCTTTTGGTGAATATGTACATGTATAAAGGCTCTTGCATTTCTTCACAGGATTTTCTACTCCTGACTGCCTACACTTCATGCTCATCATTTCAACTTGGTTATGGATATACAGAGCTCATAGACCTTATTAGTAGTTTATATTAATCACAGTATCCAGCTGTCTGAGATCTTTCTGGTAAAATGATTACAATTTTTCCCCTCTACAGAGATCTACTTTTTACAAGGGAGGAAACTTTTCACAGCTCTCCAGTTTCCAAACTGCATCAATCCTGTTGCAAGCTAAAATAGCATGGGACATTTCTAATTTATGATGGATATTCATAAAGGCTAAACCTAGGGTGCTAAGTTGAGTGATGCTGAGAATTGAGGTGGAGTGCTGGAGCAGTGTTTGCTCATGTCATCATTGACATGCTTTCTTGTGTCATTCTGTCTCACATCAACTACTGATTTCCAAGACCCCTAAGCACAACATGAAAGTTCAAGACCTTTCCCATGAAGCAGTATGGGTACCACCCTATCAGCTTGGCTTCCTTCACTCTAAGCAGTCCTTCCATATCATCGCAACAGACATTGCAATTCCCAAACACTCCCAGGTGCCTTTATACCATACCAGAGAGAATTAATCATAAAGTCATTTTCATGCCATAAAAACAAAGTCTGGATTGGTTAAGACATGGCTTTCCCACAATTTACTCACTGAGGACTGGAAAAAGTACACACGTAAATTATTTTTTATGAAGGCCAGAGCCATGGTGAAGTGATGTGTGATGTAGATATAGCCCAGCCAGAAGACTTGTCCTTGAACTGAGAGCATGATCCACCCCTTCACTACTGAGCAGTGTAGGAACCTCTAGGCAATCAAGCTGCCTGTCCCACCAAAGCCCTCCCAACCATGGTGTACCTGTGGGGCACAGAGCAGCTGGTGTTATACCACAGCCCTCCAAGTTTAGCAACTGTGGCCACTGCTCTTGAAGGGAGAGGTGAGACAACACCTACTACGATCCAGTTCCAAGCCAACAGACGAGGCAACTGTTTTTCGAGCCCTGTGCTGGCCTGGGCTTTTTTGTTTGTTCATTGGTTTCTGTTTTGTTTATTCAGCACAGAAAAGATCCTTGCTCCAGAGCTATAAATGTTCAGAATTAATGTGGAGTCAGGAAGGATTTGACTAGACACAGTTCCGCCACCTGAGGATTTTACAAACATCATGTGCCACTGAGCTTAACTTAAAGTTTAACATTTATACACAGGGTGGTGAAGTTAACTTCAGAAGTTAAAACAATCATTATTTTTTGAAGGTTTGTAAAGTAGAATCTGAACTTTATTACTAATATTTTTCTGGTAATATTCACAATGATCCAAAACATGACTCTTAATAACAGTCAAGCATCTGACAGGTATTTAGATAAGCTTCCCAAAATGTCAGCAGGTTTGCTGAGTATTACTGCAGTGGTTGGTTTTTAAAAGAAAAAATAAGCCATAGTCCAGGGAAGAAATACGAGGGCATTTTTTTCAATAGTGTCTGTTTTGCAGGCAGATATCTAGCTGTGAAAGTCACAACTACCTACATTGTAGAAAGCTACCCATCAGATCTTCTGCTGCCAATTGTGGCACAAATTGTCAGTGGCAGAAAGTTTTTTTCTAGTCTTCTCAAATTAGAAGTGAGTTAACCACATGTGATGCTTTTATTTGTTTGAAATGTCTGTGTTTTTATATATAGTAACTGAGGATGTTCTTTCAGTTGTAACTAAAATTCTGATGTATGCTTTTAAGCACTTTCGCCCAATGCTTTGGGGCATTAGTTCAACAGTTTAGTTATTGTTCTGAGAGAACAGTAGGTTTAAATGTCTGGTATTTTTGCCTTATCAAATGCCACCCCACACACACACACCCCCCACACCCCACTTTTTTCCATTCCAAGAAAGTCCAAAGCTAGCATTTATTGTTTTGAATTCCTTAATATTTTATGTTATTTAAAGCAAGGCAAACAAAACATGGAGTGATTCTACTGACTCCACAGGACACATAGTGATATAGGATTGGAGTCTAATAATGAACTACAGTTTTTCTACTGTTAGTACGACTTTTATTATTTCCCTAGAACAGCTTTTTCCTTCCATTTCCCACTGGAGAGATCTTTGGCTTAAATCAAGCTGTAGGCTATGCCTTGTTCTTGAATATTTTAATGATTTACACAAAACCCATTAGCTGCCACGTTGGCAACTAATACTTGACAGTCAGTAGGATAACAGTTGTCTCAGAGTCTGCAAGAGGCCAGAAGAATCTTAGACGTTAATTTTGCAGGAAGGATGAAGAATTGCCTTGAGCAGCAATGGAGCTCATTCAGATGCGTGTCTGTCTGTTGCGATGCAGAGCTGGTGTTTCAGTTGTCTGATGTAATGAGCTCTGAATCAGATGCTGTCCCTGGTTACTACACAGCCTACATCTACAAAGTAGATGCTTGTAACTCCTTTATATATTTACCAATTTGGAGGGAGGACGAGGTGAAGATAGGTCAAAGGAAGAAATGCTGTGAATATGGATTCTGGTTTTTTGATAGACTAGTAGTCGAGCCAATGTAGCTGCGATCTCCAAGAGCAGTGGATCAATCCCAAGCTTTGTGAGAGGTAATACAAGTCTGAAATCCTCTCCACACACGTTCAGCCAGCACATTTGGGCTGTGCATTGTATTGACTACTTACTGTTTGAGTTATGTGTAGAAAATATGCAGTAAAACTCCAGATAATTGGATGTGGACTGCATTTGCAATTATATATTCACTGGATAATATGCATGCATCAGAGACCTAATACTCACCCCATAAAAAGAACACAGATACATGCAGTCTGAGAAAATGGAGCTGTTCAATTTAAATGTGCAAATAAACTTTATACACACATATACACTATTAGCAGATGACCAGTAAGGAAGGCCAGGTACAGGGGGTAAGAATCTCTTACTCTGGATGATGGAGTCCATCCTTGTTGAGGAACAGTTTTTGTTATCTCTAAATATCTTGTAAAATATGAGATGGCCATTCACAACAACCTCAAAAGCAGCATGTATGAAGTATTGGATGGAGAATTTTCTCTGGGTGAGGAAAAAGTAATCAGAAACAATGAGCCTAATGTATTGACTGCTATCAAATTTTCAGAACAAGATGTGGAGCGGGTAGCTCTACTAGAAACATGTTATGAGTTGATGACTTGGCATAGGATTGATGAAAATTATGAAATGTCCTTAATGAAAACAGAATTCTAAAAAAAAAAAAAAACCCACACAAAAGCTGTTTAAGGAGAAATCAGTATCAGCTAACTCTTTAGAATGGGAGGCAAACCGAGAATTGGGTATAACTTGTTTAGACTTTCTGCTGGACTGTCAAGTTGATCTGCTGTGTCCTCACTTTAAAGGAGTAGTGGATCACAAGGAAGGCCAGTCCAAGCAGAAAGGAGAGGACAACATGTCAGTGTGAGCTGGCATTTCTGCGCAGCCTTTATCTCAACCAAATCTCATGTCTTAAACACTGCCATGTTCTTCGTGTCTACCCTTTTAGTTATTGCAGGAAACCATCAAGGTGACAAAATAAATTACAGACAGAATTTATTAGAAACACTGAATAATGAGGGTATGGTGAGTCTTTAAGAAGCTCCATAAGCTTTTCTGATCTCTGTGGGCTGATTCTTCCTCAGCCCCAGTCATGATCCTATCTTGGCCTTCACTAGTTCTGCACAAAATAGTCATTCCAATTAATTTTCAGCATGATCTCTGCACGCACTACCACCTTTCAAAACTGAAATATCACCAAATCTTGAATGAGAGTCATAGCTGTCAGCCAGTCAAACTGACCACATATGAAAAGCAGTCATGCTGCTGTATCTCCTCTACCTGGCCAAAGAAGGAAGGGAAGCTGACTTTCTGGAAAACAGCTTTTGCTGCAGGGCAGAATTTCTGCTGCCAGCCCATGCTTACAGATGACAAGGAAGCAGAGCAGCCAGAGACACACAGCAGCAGGCTGGCTAGCCAGCCCCAGCGCCCGCCAAGCCCCGTGTCCTGTCTCAGGCAGCAATTGGTGCCTCAGGGACTATCAAGGGGAAAGCACAGCAGAAAGATGATGCCTTTGTTAAATGAGTTTTTTCCTAAGCTGTGATTGTGAGAGGTAACTCAACCTTTCTGACTCTTATTTTTCGCCTTGTTAGACCTGCAGGGAGCCTTGTCTCTTCTCTATCTTTGGTTGTGGGCTCCAGGTCCTGCCTCCTCCCCCACCCCCAACCCCCTGTAGCAGCAGCACCCCACTATTATCTTGGATCAGGTTCCTTCCTATAAGGCTACCAACACCCCATGACTTTGAAAGGAGCTTCTCCCACCTTTTAGACCCAGGATGACAGATGATTTAACCCTAAGCCATTAAGTGGAGTGAAATCCTCTCTTGGTCTGTTGTTTTCCTCATCTCATATCTACATCAACTAGAAACAATTACAGCAGCAAGCTACATAATCAAAGACGGAGGCTGGAGTAACATGCCATTTCAGACACCTTGAATATTGTTGCACATGATTGATGTGGGAATGCAGAAGGCCAGAATATGTCAGTGCTTTACTGATCACTATTTCACTGTGGGTAAGGCCAAAAAGGGAGAGGAGGGTACAAAAATAGTCTTCATGGAAAATGGTTGACTTATTTTACTCCCTAGAATCCTTGCTTTCTTGTGATTAAAAATTGACATAAAGCATGAGATTTACTGGCCCTGGCAGAAGAAACCTTTGTTCTTGTTAGTGCAGCAAGGGAATGCAAGTTCCTACTTTCCGTGCAACTATCAAATCTTTTCTCAAAATTTCCCAAAGAACTTGACCCAAATTGGGGGCGTAAGCAATTATTTGTTTCTCAATAACAGACAATTATTATTTTTTTCTCTTCTGTTCCCACATAGTACAAATAAATGTATCTGTCCACCATACAGGAAAATCTTACCATAGAGGGCTATAAAATCATCTGTCAGGCTGCATAACTTGACCTGCTCCTCACAGTCCCTCTCTTCACTCAAGAGATGGAGGGAAATATCCTGACTGGCCAAAGGCTTTCCCTTCACTATGCTGGTGATGTAAAATCATAAACTGGGACAGCTTTGGGGTCTCATTTGGCAGCCCATGTGAAGTGCTGAAAGCAGTACATGTTAGTTTTTTCAAGACTTCTAACTGACCTTAAGACTGGCCACTGTTTGACCTGATTATGGTTAATTTGTCCCAGAACAGATACAGTTAATATGTATCACCCACAATTAATATGTGGGTGAACATACAAGGAAAACAATGTCTGCAGCAGGGAGCCAGCACAAGGCTTCTGTCAGTGACACTCGCCTTTGCCCTGTCGTTTCACCCACTGTTATTAGAAATTCATCAAATATGTCTGGAAAATTTGCATGCTTAGCCTGCTTTGGAAAGAGAGGATTGTCTAGCTGTGAAAGGAGATTATGCAGCAATTTCCTCCTCAGCACAGCAAGGCAATGAATCTGACTCTTCATTATAAGAGGAAGGATGAGTAAGAACGGTTGCATTTCCTGTGCAGCAAGAGCAACATGAGCCATGCTCCAGGTTCCTTTGGGAATTTGCATGAGCATGTCGATTTCAGACATGATCCATAATGTTAGTGTGAGAAAATGTAGGTGTTCAAATAGGAATGCTTGTGGGGCAGGGGAAAGGAATCAATTCGTTAAACGATGTATTTGATCTCAGCTAGAAAGTGGGCTGTACAAAAGAAGACAGGCTCAAAGTTTGTTGCTTGAGTTTTCAAACCTATGCATTAATTACCGGCAGCAGCATTTTTTTAGATTACCCTAATTTTTAATATATATTCTCACATTCTCTCACCACTTATGAAATATTTCCCTCCACTTAAAATTTTTTTTGTTTTCATTATGTTAAAGGCTTTAAAGGCTTTAAAGGCTTGCAGTTACCTGTATTTCCTAAATAAATGGAGAGAGTTCCACAAAGCATCTGTATCTCCTGTGTTTTCATACAGGGTGGACACAACTCAATGCTGCTGGTCAGATATCAACACTCCCTTTCTGTTTCTCAGAGTCTCTGATAGATATGCAATTCTGCTTACATTTTTCTAAATCCTTTACTTCAGGGAGGTTGTACATCTGCAAATGCAGAAATATATCACAGGAACAGTGATCACAAGGACGCATTCTTGCATGCTCAAAAAACAGACACTCCAGCAATTGGATGTTAGCAAGATACTGATGAAAAGAAAGATTTCCTGAGCACATCTCTTAGGATTAATATGAATATGGCTTAACAGGCTGGAAACCCCAGACCAGCACTTGGCTCCTGAGGGAACAACCAATGAACCTTGAATTGCATGTGCAGGCAATCTAGTGAATGCCCAGAGCGACTTTAGATGCCTCAAAATTAAAAATATTTCTTACAAGGATTAGTCTGAACAATTAACAAGAGTTGTTCCATGCTTATTTGCTTAGTGGGAAGCCAGGCAGCTTGTCGGCATGTTGGAGATGACTAAAATGGTGCAAGGGAAGTTTTCTCCCATTCTGTCCATCTCCTAGATCTTCAACACTTCCTACGAGGTACAAGGAGGAAGAAAAAAAAAAAGAGAGGAAAAAAACAAAAAAAAAGAGCGGTGAGAAGCATTAAACCACCATCGGATAAGTGCACATACTATTTGCCTGTGAAGAGAGTGTTCACCATGTCATTCCTCTGTTCACAAAATCTTAGAAAAAAAGATTCTGTGACATTTGTCTCCAGTGTAGAAAATTTTTAATCATTTTCTGCAAAGCTGGAGACTTATTTCAGCAAGAGGAACTTGGAAGTTGTCCCTAAAACTGCCTGCAGTGCCAGCACTGAAAATGTGAAAATGAGAGAGAAGGAAAACTCCCAAGGGGTAGAAAAGGGGTGGCCATATCAGGTTGTTTTAAAATAAATCCAAAAACTACTATTAACATCTTGGGTGAAGTCTACCACCCTTTAGGGGAGAAATGGAGGGAAGCCTTGAGTCACAAGGACTTGAGTCACTCAGGCCTTGAGCCTGAGCAGATGAAGGTGTGAGGAGTTGAGTTGCCTAAGGCCACATGGTTGGGTGTGCCTGTCAACCAACTATAGGCCCGTTTTATGTGCCTGGGCACATTTTTTTTAGACGGCTTTTTTTTTTCCCTTGTAAAGGAAATGCAGTGACTTCACATGCCTTATTAAAAGATTACTTGTTTGGCTGGTGGCCATACAGGAATAATTCCTCTGATTGCTCAATAAATCAAGTTATTCTCATTTTAAATATTTAGCTGAATTTCTGATGAGCATGTGAAAGAGTTAACTCTACCACTGTCACAGTACCACAGCATTAAACTGAAAGCAAATTTGGGGAACATAAATTTTGTCCTTGCTTGTATCGTAAATTTGGAGCGTAGGCAAAATCTTTGTAAAGATTTTATGCACATTCTGTAAAAATCTGTCTCTTGCTTGGAAAACACGTAAGTAGAATTGTGGACTAGTAAAGTGCAAATAAAATATGTGCTGGAAAGGAAAGTGGTGTATTTTGGATTTGTAGGCATTTCAAATAAGTTTTTAAAAATTTTAAATACAACTTCTTAAAATATTAAACAGTTTTTTATTTCAGTTAACACAAGTTTTCTTATGTGCAATAATAATGAGGTTATCCTGTCTGGGTGTTGATTTAATTTGAAGTGGTGGGTTCCTTCTCTGAAAGGTTTTTTGTTGCTTCAGCAATTGAAAGCCTTTCTTTCCTAATAGGATTAGCACAAATAATTACCAAAGGATTTCTCTCTGTCATCTACAGTTCCCCACAGCAGTATTAAAAAGCCTGTCTGCAGTAGGGAAATACTCAATGAACATGGGCAGCTGAAAAGGTTATAGTTAACCGTTGCCACTCAAACCAGTAAAAGTCAACTTCAAAGGCAGGACCACAGTGTTTTTTCTGATCCCTATTGTGCTCAACGGTTGGGATAAGTAGCAGTAGCTCCTTGTCAACAAGAAGTTACTATAGAGGGCTCAGGGTCAGCAACATGAAGTGAGGGGCCACAACCTGAATGATAGGTGCTGTGACAACTCTCTTGCAGCTCTTCTTCCATAACATAGAAGTGATATGGGACAATGAAACTTTAATGTTGCGTGAGCCAAATTTCAAGCTAGCCTTTTGGTTCTGGCTGCTGACCAGGGTCATCCCCTCTGGCATATCAGGAAGGAGGTCTACTTGCATTTCTTTGGTGGATCCCTGAAATCTGTGAGAAACATCAGTGATGTGTGTCAGAAGCTTCTGACTCTTCAGCTTTAGGACAGCTCCTTGCCACTTTATACAATTTTTTGCATTTTAGGCATTATACCAATAAGTTAGAAGTTTTGTACAAAAAAAAAAAAAGGAACCCCTTGAAGAGGGGAAAAACCAAAATGTGGCTTGGGTTGAGACTGCACGAAGGGACCCTGCTGGGGAGAAGGTCTGGATTAATTTCTGTTACTTTAATCCATGTATCTAATCCATAGGTATATTGCTTGTTCAAATCACAACATATTTTTCTGCTGTTCTGAGCCTTCATTTCAGGGGTTCTGATTATGTATCTGTATTTGTATGCATCATAATATGTCCAGGATAACTGGAAAATGAAATCTGAAAGGCATTTCTTCAGCATGTGTGTGCAGATACCAACTTGACAGATACATGTCTGTAATGATAGATCATTGTTTGGTGTGCCAGGAAATGAGCACTTCTGGTCTGATTTGTCTGATACTCCTTGAAATCACAGGACATGTGTGGGGATTTTTTCCAGCTCGCTGTGAATGTTGTGTTGTTTCAATGGGAAAAGGGCTTGGTAAAGACCTTTACTTGGAGTGCTTTGTCTCATGCTGCTATCTGTACCTGTTTCCTTTCTGCCTGTCCTCCGGAGATTTGCGTAATTGTGTTTGAATATAATCACATTCATGGATCAAAGAAAATGCACAACCTTATTGTCGCAAGTTAATTGTTCCTGGAATAATTCCTACAGGTTGTCCACGGGTGTCAGTCTTAGTGATAGATTCAGACCCATTATTCCTACCAGCTTCTGTGATTTTCCAAATAGCTGGTATTATTTAGCGACTTTAGTTGGCACTCCTGGAAACTCTCTCATTACCTAATGCACCAACAAGCTGACTGTTGCCAGTAGCTACAACTTACCTCCACACAGTTAAGCAGTAAACCCAAACTTTCTGTCTGCTGTGGCCACATTAATAATGCATTACGATTCCTGTAATTTCATACATGCACAGAGAATTTTTTTTTTTGTACGAGGAAGAAAGGAAATGGAGGTGAAAGGTGGAAAGTGGTGGAAATAGCTACAACTAATTATCAATGCTGACTAGACCCCAGCTGCGGAGGGTTTTAATTAGCTCATGTCTAACCCTAATAAGTCACATTTAGGATGATACAAGGACTTCTTAAATGGGCTAGTTTAGAAGGGGAAGTGTATTGTCTGCTCACACTTACGCTGTGCAGTGTTACTAGCACATACTCAGCAATGCAGGCAAAACTTTATCATTTTTTATTTTTCAGGTCACTTGGTTAAGCCTTAGTCATTTTGTGTCCTTCAAGGCATCCTCAAAGAGTGATTTCTGTGCAGCTGAGCACGGCTGCTTTCCTGATGAAACCATGAAATAATGCCTAACAGAGGAAAAGAATGTAATACACAGAATTTCACTGATTTTTTCAAGTATTATTAACCAGGCCTCCAGAGAATCATTTCATATTGATCAGTGAGGCAGGAGCACCATCTTCACTCTTTGGGGTGAAAGCAGTTCAAACTTCAAGACATGCTGCATTCTCCTCCCTTAACTGAGATTCAGACTTCTGGAATAAGTAGAAACAGTGTTATGCCCATGAGTATGCGTGTCAGCCTTGTCTGCCCCAGGGAACTGAGGCTTTGCCCTGTGGAGCTTTGCCTTTAGAATCAGATTTATTTTGGTCACATCCTTGTTTTCTCCTCTAGCACGTGCAAAGTTGTTAAAATACAGTTACTTTATTGAAAACCCTGACGGAAGGACATGGGGTTTAGTGTGAAATTAGAAACATGGGGAGGATTTGTTGCCCTTTGGCAGCTTTTAATTTAATTGGAGTTAAGCGGCAGTTAAGCAGTATGCAGGGAGTTTTTTGAGCAAGAGCAAGGAATCCCTCAAGTGAAAACAGGTATTAGATTTTTACTGTTGCTGTGGCTGAGCAGGCTGAATTCTTGCCCATACTGGCAAGAAATTCGGCTCCATCTTTGCAGCAGTGAACATCTGAAGGAATGGTAGAGTTTTATAGGGTCTGACTTCAAACTATGGCCACCAGCAGAAAGGGATTTAGGGACACAATTCCCCTTGTTCATGTGTGTTTAAGTCAAGGTCACTAAGTGCCTCATTCTCCTTCTTGCACCCTGTAGGTGCTCGTTTCCCCTTCCCACCATCATGGCCACACTTCCCACCACAGGCATAGCACAGCTACAGTGGTGTACCTGCAGAGAGCTCTATTTTATTTGATTCTTTCCTCTGAACGGTAATTTGGATGAGCTTGGACAGGAACACAGGATCCAGGGTGGCCTCAGCCCTGTCTGTCTGACCCACTCCTTTTCCAAGTAAATGCATTTATTCCTCCCTTGCACATACTCAAGAAGAAAGAAAAAGGCCGTCTGTCCCCTCCACCCCATTTTTGTAGTCCCATTGCCACTCCACAGCCTCTGTGGTGAAACATGGGCAGATGTAAGGCACCCCCACTGGGCACCACCTGCAGTTTCAATGCAGGAAATGCTGCAGGAATAACGCATCCATCACATTAAATTATGATTGCTGTGAGCTCATTCAGATACTTCTGGATGTACAAGTGCATAAACACTCCCTCACAGTTGTTATACGTAGTGGGGTTAGAAATATCTGCATTTTGTAGCCAAGGCTCAATTTACTCATCTTTCTTTTACACAAGTGAGGGTGACAGAGCACTGGAATAGGCTGCCCAGGGAGGTGGTGGAGTCTCCTTCTCTGGAGATAGTCAAGACCCGTCTGGACGCCTATCTGAGCAATGTGAGCTCGGGAGCCTGCTTTGGCAGGGGGGTTGGACCCGATGATCTCTTGAGGTCCCTTCCAACACCTACGATTCTGTGATTCTGTGATTCTCTGTCCTGGTGGGAGCTTTAAGACCTGTTTTTTTGCTCTGTCACTGCCTCCTACTCTCCATTTCTAGGTTGCCCAATGTCTTACAGAAGGGAGTGTTTCCAAAGCCGCACTACTGCTCTTACACCACCCAGTAGCAATGGCCCACGTTGCCTTGTTCTGCACATGCCTGTGTGTTAAATGCAAAAAAGTTATAACAAAACCATTTCACTCTGGTGCAAGGGACTGCTCAGTGCCCAGCGCAGCACAGGTTCAGCTCTATATTTTTGAACTGTGTCAATGAAATGGGAGTACAGCAGATAGATTTCTTTAAGGTTTCTTTGCTGTTTGCTGTTCTTGCTCTTGACAAGACCATGTATAGCACAAGATAAGATGTCTTAAAATGCAGGCTGGGCTTTGCATTCAAAACATAGCTATGTATAATAAAACCCTATTTGATTAGACCACTGAAAATTCATGACTAGACATAAAATCCCCTTTGTCATACATATTTGAATTCTTCTTAATTATTTGCTGGAAATTGACAAAGTTTTCCTGCCAATGCCAAAGGAGTGATTCATGCCTTCTATCGCTTTCTGAATGCACTAAGAAGGAATATTAAATATTAAATGTCCTTGATGATGCTTGGATTCTGAGGCATGAAGAGACCTGTCGCTTTTGTTATTGTTGGAATTCATGCAGGTATAAATACCGTGTTGCTTATCTGTTTTAAAGAGCAAACATCTCAAGTCTGCTAACTTGAGAATAATCAGGCTGCATATCAACATGACCAGAGTTGAACCAATCAGTGTAATTGAACTAGCATCTTGATGTTAGATAAAGCAAATTAAATTCATTATTTGGAGGTATTTGAAGAAAGGTGCTAAGCAAACCAGCTCTTGAGCTGAAATCATAGCATTTTCTGCAAGCAATTTCTGAAATTTGCAAGGTCTAAATGTAGGCCTATGCTGTAAGACATGCTTTACATATCTAAGCCAGTATTATGTCAATGTCCTATCATTAATACCTGTTTATTTAATAGTATAAAAGCTCTTCCATGCTGTAGGCTGGCTGCACCTTTTTGACTTCCTTCCTTTTGTTTTTCTAACAGCAAAACTAGTGACCATACATATAAACAGAGAGTTACTCTATAAAAAAGCCCACGTGTATTTGAAATTAAAAATATTACACTTTAAAGTGATGTTCGATGTCTTGAGTTTTAAACAGCAGCAGCTGGGAATGTGTACACTGTGTTCAGTTGGGAATTTGTACAAAAATAATTTTGTCTTTACAAAAAATTAAAGGTGTAGTAAGTAAAGTCAAGACTTTTCAAATAACAGGTATTTTGTTGAGGTCTTCTATGAACTTCTGCATAAATTAAGCCTAGATTCAGGAAGGGCATTGGGGTATGGTTTTACTATGTAAGGTTTTTATTGAGAAGACAAAACCAAGGAACTTCTGTCACCTGGAACATGATCCTGTTCCCATTCTTTCAGCTAATAATCTTTGTGAGGCCAGGCTGGGAATTAGTTGCTAAGATTGTCCATTACCAAAAAAAAAAAAAAATTAAAAACCATTGTTATATCAAAAATCAGTTCTCTGATCCAGTTGAGAGCCTGCCCACATGAACAATGTTACTGAATTAGTTCAGGTCACGGAATGAAGGGAGGAAAGCGAAGGGAGAGACAGGGGAAAGAGTGATAGTGCTGCCAAACTGTGTTTATCATGAAACTACAGCACTATGCTCCAAAATACCTTTTTGGTTCCTGAAATTGGGCTCTGAGTCAAAAAGGCACTTAGATATATGATGTAGCCCATCTAATCAGAAAGGCATTTCACCACTTGTTTAACTCCATGCACATTTAAGTACTTTATTAACCAAGGGTAAATGGAGTAGGGATAATTTCTTGATTTAGGGCTTTCAGACCTTTACTCAAATTATCAGTGTCCAGTGACTCCCCCAGCAGCAGCAGCACTGTGGATGTAAAGGCTGGCCAGCAGAAAACACTGCATAACTGTGCCTGTGCAAGGTGGCAGTATTGCCACTGTCCCACAAACACCCATGAGTAATTTCATCCATCTGAATACAGTGGCTCAAATGCAGGCACACATATGTGTTTGAGCACCAAGGTGGGTAGTAGTTGATCAGGGCCCCATGACTACAAATGTTGCCCCAACGCACAGCTGCAATGTGAAAATAAACGATCACGATGTCCCGGCAGGTCTACTGGAGACTCCAGTGACAGGATGAAGGTAATGCCAGATCTGAAAATTAAAAACAACACAAAAACCAGACCAGAAAACTGCACATGGTCTTTCTGCTGCCTCTGCCCCCAGGCAGAAGAGCCTAGCTGAGCACATTACAGGTCTTTGCAGCTCTTAAATGCTCCTTTACCACATGGCAGAGCTAATTAACATTAGCCTGAACAGTGGCAGGAATCATCCCAGTTTTGTGACTGAGCAGAGGCTGATGGAATGAGTCAGTGCCATTGATGAAAACCCCTGACATTCATTGTTTGACGTTGGATTTCTGTGTCTCGTGTAGTGCCACTAGCTCTGCTTTTGATTAGGATGAAAGAAACTCAGTGTCTTACATTTCACTTGAAGATGAAAGGACTCAGAAAACCTTTTGGTTCCCCTGAAATAACAGCCCATTTTATGGCAGTTTTCAGTTTCAATTACTGGCTGTAGCTATTTAGAGTATAAACATCTCTTGAAACAGCCGTTGTAGTTGTGTTGTTTTTTTTAAATCACAAGCTGCAAGCCACAGCTATTTTATTTACAGAAAGCAAGTTCCTGGTGTAAATGCCTGGTGTAAATGTACACATGTGATGTCAATACAGAAAACACTGCCACAGAAACAACATGAGCTCTCTAATATTTTCACAGGCACTGAAATTTGTATTCTGTGCTCCAGACATTTGCAAGAAATGTATTAGTGTGAGGACCTGCTTCTAACACACTTACATGGGCAGTGCAAAAATTCCAGTATAGTTAGTTTGACTTGAGGATACAGAGATGGTTTGGATGCATCCTCTTCATTTCCCTGTCTCCTGTGTTATCTGAGGGTAGGAGGTCTTCCCACAGCAGCCGTCTTATGCCAAATGAATTAAGCATACTAATGATTCTGCTGACATTCGTGATTCTCCCTCATGTCTAAGGCTGAATATGTGCTTAAGAGTTCATGTTTTTACTGCTCTCATTTTCCTGCATTTTCTTAGAGGCTGGATATTTCTTCTCTTCCATCACATACGGTTATAAATGGCCAGAGGTGTTTCAAAAATAGAGAGGAAGAAGGTGGTGGGAATGGACAGAGACACACAAACAGTGCTATCATGTGTATCCGGTCAGCCTGTCCCTTTTTAACTTTTGCTGTTCCAGTGGCAGGACCAGTATAGAAGCACAATGAAGTTTTTTCCTTGCGCCATTTGAGCTGAGAGGTTTTCAGTGAACGCTTTCGGAAAGACTCAAAAGGATAGAGTGCTGGCATCAATCCAAGGGAAATGGATTAAGGGGGGAGGTTGGTGAAGCACTGAAAGGAGGAATAAATGAGTTGCTTGCATCATGTGTGATAGCCCACTCTTCCTACATCGTGACTGCTGGCAGTTATGCTGCTTACTGAGCCTGCTCAGTTGCTTTGGGTCACACACACACACACACACACACATCTTTAAATAGTGCACTTATTTAATTTGAAGAAAGTGCCTGCAATCAATAAAAAGAGATCCTTTTATCTTCCTCATCAATCTCTTGTTAATGATCGTGCATTTTTTTTTCTTTTTAGCTTCTTGGTTACAAAGTTTCTTATTTCTCAATGTATGGAAAAAAGGAAGTGCAATCAAATATATGAAGCAGTTCATACTGCATATTGCTGGTTCTTTCTGAAAATTTGGCATCTTAAAGGAAAGCAGTGGTCTTGGGGGACATCACTTGCCCTGTATTGATGCGTAGCCTTCTGAGCATCCTTTCTTAAACTGTGATCCAGCAGAGCCATGAATAACCACTTCTGGATATGTATTCTACTTTCCTAATGTATCAGTAGTTACAATAAAGTAGATAATATTTAGGGAACCTTTTCATGGACTACTGGGACTTTATTAAAAGCAGATGGATATTTGAAATCCAATGGCTTCCATGTGAATGACTTGACAAGCCTAATTTCCAAAATCTTCAGCAGGTTTGGGTCTGATGATGGCATGACCAAAGGGTCAGCTGAGTTAAATGGTTACTTGCTGTGCTTAATTTGCAAGATGTTGTCAGTTATGATCAGATATCTATTTAAGCTTTATTCACATCTTTGTGTCTGGCCAGAGAGAATGGTCCTCTGCTCTTTGGTAATATGAAGTCAGCCTCCTTTTACAAAACTGGAGAAGCAGATACAGCTTGTTCATCTTCATCACAGGCTGGAGGTTAATGCTGACTTTGGCTTTGTGTCTCTGCTTGAATGTTTTGGGAGTGGAATTTAGCAAAATAACACTTGATTCTTTGCAAAAAGCACTCCACAAAATAAAATTACAGTTCTGTAAGCATCTAAGTTTCGACCTGTCACTTACATATGGCAAGAGTCCAAATCTCAGTCACAGATTGGCTTCATTAGTGTAGAATCGGACTACTTCTTCCTCTAAGCCAGAGAGACCCGAGCCACATAGTAATCAAAAATAAATCTTTGCACAAGCATCTAACATAATTACAATGAGGTAAGTGATTTCCTTCCTTATCCTTCCATATTGCCCACCAGTGGTCTACCCTAGTAAAATTTTGATACCTGCAAGGCTATGTTCCCTCTTGTTTCCTTCCAGGGTTTTCCTTTCCGTTAACCAATAGCTGGCTCTTCTCTAAGGCACCCTTCTCCTCCAGGCTGGGCCAAACCCCATATTTAGGCATGGAATGGCAGTGCTAGCATGTCACTACACAAATGTAAAGGCACAAGACTGCAGATACGAGAAAGTATTTCTGTGTTGCTGGGGAGGACGGGGAGCAGAAGGGAGCCCCAAAAACAGCAAACTAGCTTATGGTCATATCACCAGACCCAAAGTGAGACACCATCAGCCTTTACCACAGCCACAAGAGTTGGCACGAAAGGCAGCATCCTCCATTACCAATCCAGATACAGTGAAGAGCATGGGGTTGCACTTTTGTCCAAAAGGTGCTGAGAGGAGGCAGCCCCGTGCGGTATCTGGTGTCAGCATCGCCGCAGCCCCGAACTTCGGCCACCTGCGGATCCGGGCCAGGGAAGCAGCCTGGCCGATGATTCAGCATTGCCTTTCTCCCTTGTTGGCCGAGAGGCAACGGGAGCCGCCAGGCACCTCCGACGGCAGGGTGCCGCCTTGCTCCTCTCGACACAACCCCCAGCACCCCGCAGCTCCAGCGGGGGCGGGGGGAGGTTGGGGGCAAAGCGGCTCCGCGGGCTTCCCTAGGGAGGAGGACGAGAGAAGGAGGAGGAGGTCTGAGCAGAACTGGCGCGATGCTGAAGCAGGCATCCTGCGCGCCAGGTCTGGAGGTGCCGCGGGGGAAGGGACCTGCAGCAGAGGAGGGTACTGCAGCCTGGAGGGAAGCCAGGCCCCATGGAGATGCTGCGGCCGCGGAGGCGGCGGGAGGGGCTGGAGTGGCTGCGTGCCGGGAGGAGATGGTGCAGGCAGGCTGGGCCCTGGCCGGTGGAGAACAGAATGAAAAAGCAACGGAGGTAGCAGAAGCTGTCCTGGCGCCATTTAGCCGAGAGGGCGGAGGAGGGGGATGCACGAGAGGGGGAGGCAGGCAAGCAGGCGAGAACCCCTTGCTCGGTCCCTGCGAGTTCATGGCCTCGCCGGCGGTGTAGAGGGGGGCAAAGCACCCACATGCAGGGGGAGCTCCGGGAAGCGACCTCACCGGGCTCGTGGAAGAAGAGGCTCTGAGGTACCACGGGGCATTGTGTACAGAGAGGAGGCAGCCCTTGGTCTGAACCGGTAACAATCCTTCTCTCCGTCAAGCTGTGTAGCATTGTGCATGATTACTTTAACTTCATGGCAACCTTTGCAAGAAAGGTGCAAGATCTCCACATGCATTCCTATTTACCTCATCTCTAGAAAGATGTGAGGAAAGCAAAAACGTGATTTAAAGGAGAGCAGCTAAATGCAGATAGGCTGGACAGTAGTCAGACAGAAGACAGAAAATGAGTAGTTTGCCTGGTGCAGGGAAATGTAGACAGGGCAGTGGATTAAACACAAGCTCAGAGCAGCAAGGAAAATTGTCTCGCTGGAAATAGGAAGGTTGAAAAAGTACACATGGATAAAGAAGGCAAGACATTTTTAAAAGCTTGTGCCAAGCACTCAGATGCTGTAGTATCTCATTTGTGCAATGAAGAGAATGTTCCCAGTTGGTTCTCAACTTGCACATTACTTTGAAAGGTGATACTTCAGCTTCGCACCTGAGGAGCAACTTGTGTGTGCAAAAGCATATCTGGTTTTCCCAGATTTATCAGTTAATCTCATAAGAGATTCATCCTTTTCCTAGAAACCTTGCTTACTTATACCCACAGACCACCACAGCTGTCATGGCAATGTTGCTGTGATGTTACCCTTTCCACTGCATCTGTGTTGTTACTGCTGTTTTAAATAGGTTTTGTGATACTTGAAAGAGGCTGCACTCATACAGAATACTACCGGTACCTGTACTTTGTAATAAGAGGAGCCACATATGTAAACATGCAATCAGTTGGCTACTACAGACTCACAGGAAGCTTTGTGATCAGACATCCATCAATTAGTCCTTGACATGAGAGTCTGTGAAAACACTATGGGATTCATTGAGATTTTGATAAGTCTTTTTTTATCTGAATGTTATTAATGTTCCTATGGAAGTCAGTGGGAGGAAAGAGTTGGAAGCAGAGAGAGGAGATGGGTAGAGACAGATGTCTTTTTTGTTACTACCAAAGATATGTAACTGCAATGGAAACTACCTTTCGAATGCCTGACTAAGGCACTAGCAAAAATAAGTTCAAGGCATTTTTTAGTGTCTGATTCTTTGTTTCCTTATGCATCCTGCAACCATTTATACTAAGGAGAACAGGGCATTCATGCTGCCAAATCTATAATGCAAAAGATTTTCACAAACTCCAAGGAACCAGCAACTGTGTTAAAAGATCCTCTCCTTCTGTATGTATGTCTGTATTGCTACACAGGTGTAATTTTCTGTGGAAGACAGAAGAGACAGGGAGTAGAGTGGGTTCTAATCTTACTTTCACTATGTTTACTGTACCTTTGATTTATCCCTGCATTAATCACTGCACCAGTAGACATGGGATTTAGTGCTAGGTGTTGCTAGAGGTGAGGAACAATAGAGAACTTTAAGAACAAAGCTGAAGCCTTGTTAATATATATATTTTTTTTTTTAAGTCTAAGGGAGAGTGAGGATCTGTGACAGCAAAATGTCAGCTTTTGAAAAGTATGTTCAGGAGCTGGCTTTAGTGTGAAGTCTTTGGTTTTTCAGTAGCTGGCTTCAGTGTGAAGTCTTTCCTTTTTCAGTTTTGGAAATGAGGTTGGAAAAAGGAATATAAAAAAAAATATGCAGACTTCTTTGTAATATCTTGAATGCAAATTTGTCAGAGGAAGGAATGTTTTGGGATTTTTTTTCCTTCTTCTTCTTCTTGACCTAAGATGCATCCCAGCATTATTCCTAGTGAACAAAACTTACTCAGGGGCTTGGAAAGAAAAGCTGTCTCTAGGTGTCATACAGGGAGAAACTGCTGCTGGAAAGCAGTCTTCCCCCGGGAGAGATCAAATATCAGACTGAGTGAGCCCAATCCAACCCGAAGAGCTCCTACCGACACCCGGTCCTCGCCGGAGGACCGTGTGTCATCGATGGCCGCCGCCTCCGGCCGCGCTCCGGCTGGAGAGAGGGAGCGAGCAGGAGTTGCGCGCCCGCCCGCTCCCTCCCTTTGATTTGATGGCCTTTATTCCTCCTAATTGGATAAAATAGGAAGTCACTGACAGTCCTGTGTTGCTGGGTGTACTGATTTCTCTCAGACCAGCCCTGCAGAGGGCGGGGGTAGGGTGGGGGAGGAAGGAGCGAGTCTGTACATCAGGGAAACAGGCTGCGAGGGGGCTGGGGGAGCGGGGTGGGAGGGCGGGGGGGTGGGGGGTTGGGGGGGAAGGAGGAAAGTGAATGAGCGTTCAAGAAGGACAAAGAGGGAGGGGAGAGAAAGGGAGTTACCACCGTCTTGGCATCGCTCTTCCTTTCAAACCTCTGTGTAATGATATTGTTTGCAGTGATGCTCAGACAGCGAGCACCTGCTGCTCTGTAATGATTCAGCCTCTTTCAGCCGCCGCTGTAACACGACAGGATGCTGCTGCTACTGTCACTTCTGCCGCTGCCGCTGTTGTTACAGATTTTGCTTTTGCTCCTTCTACCGCATGACAATTATTTTCCTCGTCTAAGCAGATACCAGCCTCAGATGCTCAAGGTGAGAGTCTTGCCTTTCGCTCTGGGCTATTGGTTCACTTAATCCATCAATTTGTTCCGTGTTTGTGGTTTTCTTTCTCTCCTCACTCTCCTTCCCCCTGTTTTGTTTCGTTGTGCTTGCTTTTGGGGAGATGTTTCTTCCCTCCTGCAGAAGAGCCTGAATTGCTTGAGAGGTGTTTAAGGAATTATAAAAGTGGCCAGCTCAGTAAAAGCGAAGCTACTCTAGCTTCAGAGAGGCAGAGAGCGACAGAGGGCTCAAGGGCAGGGAGGGATAGAGGGGATCTTGTTTTTCCTGTGCATTACTCCTCTTCAGTTTGGATGATGTTGCTGAGCTCGGACCTTTTGTTGACTCCCACTCTGTGATTTTTGCAGAGCGCTGTGACTATTACTACCATCTCTTTTTGTCTGTGTCTCACAGTAATGGACTGTGATAGAGTTAAGGCCTTTTGGAGGTGAGCTGTTTGAGAGTTGATGCTTAAACATGTCTGAAGTAGCTGCCGACACTTTCCCCAGTCCCTCAGCTCAGCTGAGCCCTGATGCGTCCCTCAACGGGCTCCCGGCTGAGGAGAACATGCCGGGGACCCAAAGAGAGGACAGGAGGGTCCAGGGGATAGCAGGCCTTGCCGCGACCTGCTGTGTGTGCCTGGAGGCAGAGCGACTGAAGGGCTGCCTCAACTCTGAAAAGATCTGCATCGCCCCTATCCTGGCTTGCCTGCTCAGCCTTTGCCTCTGCATTGCTGGCCTCAAGTGGGTCTTTGTGGACAAGATTTTTGAGTATGACTCTCCTACCCACCTTGACCCTGGGAGGATAGGACAAGACCCAAAGAGCGCTGTGGATCCTACAGCTCTGTCTGCCTGGGTGCCTTCAGAGGTGTACGCCTCACCCTTCCCTGTACCTAGCCCCAACAGCAAGGCTGAAGTGACAGTGCAAACTGACAGCTCGCTCGTGCCCTCCAAACCATTCCTCCAGCCTTCTCTGTATAACCGCATCCTAGATGTTGGGTTGTTGTCCTCTGCTGCACCTTCGCTGTCACCACCCGCCCTGGAGCCTACCACAGCATCTCAGGCACAAGCAACAGAAACCAATCTCCAAGCTGCTCCAAAGCTTTGTAAGTAGAAGCTATGTGTTTCTTTGTTTTTCCTTCAAAAAAAAAAAAAAAAGAAAAAAAAAGAAAAAGAGAGAGGCCCTTACGTGTTCTGCCATTGTCCTTGAGTAGGACACGGGATTGGCATGCAAAGTTTAAATGTGCTAGGATGGGTATAGCATGGCTTACCTTCTGAGGAGAGCTCCTAAGGACCTCTGAACTTAGTGCTGAGGTGTGCATGGCAATATGGAGGGCTTCATTTGGGACTTTGTAAAGTGCCTGTATGGTCCTTTTCTCTGCATCGACTTGTAGAGAAGGATGTGATTTATTTCAAGGGTTTTTCTGATACCTATTCCACAAGGTCTATCAGCATATTTTTCTTATAAATTTGATTTGCATCCTGTGCTAGATCTTCCAAGTGTGTTCATTTTCTTTGCCTTGCCTGCAAAGCATTTCTGCTACCTCCTTCCTGAAGTCTGTTGCTGGCAGACATCCCTGTCATCTTCCTGAAACAGTCAGGGAGAACATTGGGAAAGAGCAATAGCGTATTTGAAGCAGCTAGAGACCGGGAATTACTAATTTAGCAGTTAGCTTATGATCTTTCACTTTCTCTTAAGAGCACAGGACGCATTTCTCTGTGTCTTTCCTCACCTCCACGAGCCGATTCTTGTTAAACATGTTTCTCAGACATTGCCTCACTGACTTCTGTGGGGCATTTCAGGAGAGCATTCTGGCTGATGCAGGAGGGGTCGGTTTCCAAATTAGTCTTTGCTCATCTTTAAAGGAAAAAATATCCAAGGCACCTGGATTATTTTCCCAGTAGCAATCATAAAGCATCAAAGTACCGCATTGCTGAAGTGTAATTTCTTTGACATTCACAATTTTAACCCATCAACTCTGGATCAGATCAAACCAGCAATTCCTGAGCTCTGTAAAATTGTGCAACTCTAGTAAAAGGGAAATCAACTCACCATTGTGCCAAGAGCACAGGGCTGATGTTTCCTTTGGAAAGCTGCAGTGATCAGAATGAGCAACTTAGTTCCTTGCAAATTGGCTTGCAAGACCCCATCTCTTTTATTCTCCCTTGTGCCTTCCCAGTAATGCCGCAGGATGGCCACCTTGTAGGTGGTACATACTGGAACTCACCCTGGAGCCCCGAAGTCACCAGAAGTTCACTGTAGAGTTTAGCCCCACTAGGACTTAGTTCAGAATAGATAATGTGGCAATTGGATTAGATACAACATTTCAGGCTGACCACCTTGTTGGTGAAAATGAGCATAACTACAGCAATTTCAGTGGAGGTCCTTCCAGCTGAGAGTCAGGCCTGAACATCAATTCCAAATCACTGAAAGAAAATTTTAAGTTCTCCTGCAGAAACCCTGCTGCTTTTTGCTTAGATAATGGGTGACAACCAGCCTTTGCATTTAAAGTAATTTGTCTGATGGAAACAGTCTAACAGAGAAGTATTGCAGTACAGTTAAATGTCAGGGGGCTTTGTCTGTGGGAGGTAAGACATTATTACTTGAATTATTGGGACATTTAACCACCTTTGCAGTTAAAATAGAGCTATACTATGTGATATTTTTGATATTTTTACATATTATTATTTTTGATGTAGTGAATCTTTTTTGTAGTGCAAATACCATGTGACATTAAAGATACAACAGTATTCTTTACTTCAGTCAGTGCTCATGGACCACCATAAGGTCAAAATTACTTCTTTTGCGCAAGAGGGAGAAGCAACCCCAAAGCTGGTTATGACAAGACAACCCTCACCCTCTTGAATTTCCACAAACTCATCTCTGCAGTAAATGAAGGGAGGTGTGTGGGACGGGGGGGAGTCATGGGAAGAGATTCTCTGGAGCAGTCACTGAAAAAAAAAGCCATTGTCTGTGTTCGGATGTGCTCACATCTAGGAAATAAATGGTTATCCAGAAATTAGGTGATTGGATTGAGTTTTTTGGTTTGGTTTTTTTTTTTTTTACCTGTTGCTTTAATTTCCTTAACATAAAGGTGTTTTAAGACATCATAGACTTCCAGATAGATACAGACAGAAAGGAGAGGGAGAAACAGCAGCAGGTCAAGTCTGACTTGCTCTGAGAGAGATGGTTGTGTAGACTGTATTTACTCTAACTGTGGCACATAATTCTGACTATGCAAGGGTCTGCAATTGCCTGCAAAGGAAAAGAAGAAAATATAGCTGTAAAAGTATACGGCAGAAGATCTGCCCAAGAATTCAAAGAGGTATTTAAAGAACCCTTTTATTTTTTTAAAGCACTGTCTTGGGGATTTTGAAACAGCTGCATTTCAAACACATCATTGTGTTTCATGTAGAGCAAGATTTGTTGGAGAGGTTGACAGATTGCATCAGTGATACTTTTTTTTTTATATGAATGCCTTTGACAGCTATAAAATTCTCAGAGACATGGCTTTGAATGTAGCATCTGCAAATTGGACTGTCCCTTTTCCTTCTCAGTGTCCTTTTTTCCATTTCAGGCAGAGTGAGGAACTTGTTCTCAGAAAACCACTTTTGTGCCAATAAACTTTTTATCCAGTGCAAAAATAATAATTAAAAAAACCCCTAACACATCTCATATTCTGTGGCAGATAGAGTGTTTCTGAACCAGAACCCTTCCATGAGTTTCCAAATCCTTTTCTCTTCTTCTCCTCTCTTTTCTGTCTTACTCAGCATATTCCCCTTAAAGCTGTATCCTTCAAGGTCATAGTCTGCTGAGAGCTAATTGATTCTTCTTTCTCCTGGAGCCTGAGAGAGAAAGCAGAAGAGAGACAATCCTAGTAATTGTGTCTGGTGCATTAGATTCAAGACTGGTCTCACTCCTATTATTATACTTTGTCCTTTATCAATACATAAATAATCTCTTCCTTTCTGTTTGATTTCTGTTTTACATTGAAATATCATTTCTCCTTTGCTGGAACAGAAAGGAAAGGTGAATGTTTTAAAGCATTCCCATATTTAGGGAGCGTGTCAATCTTATCATAATTACACCAGAGAAGATTTCATTACAAGCAGGATATAATATTACACACTAACCTACAATCTCCCTCCCTCTGAGAAGACATGCAGATTGCAAAAGCACTAACACAGTTCAGGAGCTAAATTTTAGTTCTTCCTACACCATCACCTTTAAATACAGTTCTACCCTTTACCCAGGCTGATAATAGATGTGGATCTGTAGTACTGTGAAAACTGTGTTTCTGTAATAACTGCATCTATATGTCTGCATACCAGCCACTCCCCTCATAACTGGTCTTCCAAATGCCTTCTCTTTCCATTTAAGCAGGTTTTCCCCCAGACCACCCACCAAGGGCTATTTGGCATTGCCCTTCTGGGGGGACAGCTCTGCCAAAGGAGTGCAGTGCTCCTGCATCTTGGGTCTGCCCCAAAGCAGAGATGCCCAAGCCCTTGGCTTTGGGATCGCATCTCTCCTGACTTGGTCAGGTGCTGTGAGGCCCAGAAGGGGCAGAGCTGGACATTAACCACAGCATAAGGACTTTCCTGGAGTGGCTTTCTGTAAGCAGAGGAAAATGCTGAGTAGACAGTAGGGTCCAGAGAATGCACTGCTGTGGTGGCACAGCTATGATGACCCCGTGTCCTTTCTGCTTTCGGCTTCCCTGACCACCTTGGTGTTGTGAGCTAACAGGACAGCTATATGCCTCCCACCTTTCTGATGGCCACCAATAGGCATGTTTGTATCTCCCTACCTCTGTGTCCACTGAGTTTGGTGGCTGTAACATGCAGAGGTGGGATGGGGGATGCAGCACAGGACCTGTGCATGCTCCTTGGGTGCAGACAGGGGTCCTTCCTACCTCACTGCTGCCGGCCCTCACCTGGAAAACATGGTAAAGCGCCAAAAGGCTGTGCACTTCTGTCAACCGCCCCTGGCTGGGACTGCTCCCTTCTCATGTCGCTGATTTCTCCTGCCACTTCATCCGTGCTGGGTCAACATCAGTGAAGGCTGCTGCTTTCTCATCCTCGGGGAAAAAAGTGTTAAGAGAGTGCTTCTGAGGGCCAGTGGTGGGTGCTTAACTAGGAAATAGTCCCAGGTCCCCCTCCCAAGTTAACCAGGCACAATGGATGAATTTCTCATGTCCTTTTTGAGCTAGGGATGGGGAAAAATTAAAAGAAAGCTATCCTGTCCCTTGTTTTGGTGTCACACCGTAAATATTCCTTGCCACTTCTCCCTCCTTCTTCCACCTCTGATTGTCCTTTCTCAGCCCTGCATTTAATGTCCCTTCTCCCATACACAGTGATTTGTGAAGGTCAGTGTTTTACCTCTGTGTCATGCTGGAGGGAGCCTCTCCCTCCAGTCATAGGTGTTGCAGCCCAGCTGAAGGCTTCAATTTATGGACAGCAAAGGTTTGTTCATAGCAGCTTCACATGGTGTTTGTTCTTTTGCTTGAAGCAGCCTAAGTATGACCCATCCTCCGCAGTTTAAATCTCCATAACAATACCGGAAGGCAGAGTCCATGCCTGGCAGCCTCTGAAAGTGTCAAGGTAAGGGATGTCTCAGAGAGCTGTGGTGGATGGTACTCACAGGAGGGGAGAGCAGATGATGCAGCACAGGCTGTACACCAGCCTTTTCTGAGCTCACCGTTATTATGCAGGGCAGAGCCACAAGGGAGATTGTTCTTCTCCCCAAAGCTTGAAGATGCAGGAGGAGAGCACCTTAAAGCTGAAGTTGCTCCATTTCTGGTAAAACATTGATGTTGCTTAGCTTCAGACACCTGACTTAATGTGCCTACATTAAGAAGCTAGGCAGGCTTCAGCTTCCTATTCAGCACAAAGGAAGGGACCTCCCCCAGGCAATTCCCAGTGTGAGCCCAGAAGTCTCTTTCTCCGATGAGTGTACAGGGAGAAACATCTTGCAGTTCAGTTTCTAAGTTCCTATCTGCTACATGATATGAAGACTCATTCTGAAAGCCATGCCTTTCCTTTGATGTGCACACGGAAAATTATAATTAAACACGGTTAAGATACCAGACAAGTTCTGAGTCTAACTCAAGAGCGCAATAAAGAGATGCTGATCTCAGTAAGCCCTGGAGACACAACTGGGCCTCCATTAACAAGCAGCAATAAAACAAGTGCCACTGCACTCTGCACTGAGCCAGCCAGCCTGTATTTCCCTGAAATACTTCTGTTGCCCCAAAGGTCATGGTGACTTACAGATGTACTTGCTTGTGGCAGGAACATTCAGAGTGAAGTGGGATTGGGACTGGTGGGGTGAGATGCATAAGACCCTGTAATTTTTACAGAGTTGAGGTCCATTAATCCTTCTAAAGTGGTAACTGAGACTTCCTCTCCGCAGCCCAGTTTGTCACACTGTCTTTAAAATGCCCTCAAGAAGCACAGTTTTTTCAGACGCATTTATTGTTTTGGATCTTTTTGTATCTCTACCATCTTCCTTTTTTTAACATTCATTGCATGCATAGGAACAGTTCTTCTATTTAGCATGCAGAGGACTGAACTGATCAGTCCTGAGTTTCTTTCTCTTGGAAAAGCACCCCAAATTCATGGTCAAAATTACCTCATGGGTGTGGTGCACCAACCATCATGTCCAAAGCATGATGAAGAAGAAGCAGGTTTGGGCTGAAGTATTTTCTCTTAATAACAAATAGAAATTCTCAGTGCAAAACACTAGTCTGCATTTGTATTTCTTTTTTAAAAGCTTCATTTTACTTTGTAAGCTTCACTGACAATAACTTATGTATTCATGCTACCTGGAATTTCTGCATGGTATCCTTCCTCATTTATATACATATGTCAGCATAGAAAATACAACAGCTATATGGAGTATATGGCCATTGTTTCTTTATTAAAAATGACATCTGGAACTGTACTACATCATAAGTTAATGAGCAAAACTTCTTAAAAATTGATGTATTAACAAAACCCAGGCTTTGGATTTCCACTGTAGGGGACTGAAATTATCATCCTTAGTATGCATTGTATGTGTATGCAAAATGTTTTATTTCCTATCCAGGCACTGCAAATAAACACACACAGCAGCCCACCTCAGATTTGCCATCCCTAAAGCTTTCAGGTGCAGAGAAACCTTGTGGAACTTTCTCAACATCAGATGAGAAGGCAGAATTTGGCTTGCTGGAGGCTAAGTATCAGGTTAATTGTGATGCAGAGCTGGAATGATATAAATGAGCGTTTTCATCATTTGCAATCTTGCTAATGGAAATGCAATAGATTTGCTGCAGAAATCCAACTCGGAATCAATAGCAATGCAATGAGGCAGCTGGTTCAGGGAAAGCATATGTGATGCCAGTCTACTGTAGACAGTACCTGGGCAGAGACTGCTCTGGCACAAAAAGAAAGGTAAAGACAGCCCTAGAAGATGCCACAGCAGGTGATGAATGTCTTCTGGAAGGAAAAAGCCTGCTTCGTCTAGGATGAGGTATTGTTAGGTGAAAAGGCTTCCCTGACTGAGGGAAGAGTATCACTTCCTTTGAGGAATCTGTTTGGACCAAAGATGTCTTCTTTGTTACAAGGTTCGAAGTCAATCAAAGACACAAGTCTTTGTGCTTCAGCTTGTGTTCAGGCTACATGAAATCAAGGAAGCACTGAGTCATGGTGTGTAGCTTTGGGGATGGGTAGATTTTAGAGTATCTTCTGCTAAGATCTTCTGCCCTCTTCCTCCACAGGCAGACCACAGAGTGGAGCAGATGCTGCCTTTGTGTGGATTGCTTTATAGTAGAAACACTGGCTACCTTTGCGGTTCATACTGCAGGGACTTCAGTTTCCTGGAGAGTAAGCGCTGTGAATCATGTCTTGATCTTTCACATTAAAATGTTACATGAAGTACCAGACTCAGCAGGAGGTACACATTAAACTCAAGAGCCTTAACATGACTGTTGTTTGGCAATTAGAGAGCTCTTGAAAGCAGCAAGGGAGAAATACCTATGCATTATTTTAGGGCAATGCAATGTCTGCTTATTTACAGTCTGTCCCATCTTCTCCCATCTCTCATCTATGCCCTTCCTTGCCAATATAGTCTAAGTAACTGAGACAAAAAGAAAGGTTCTAGCTGGGGGGAAATGGGAAGGACAAATCCAGTGAGACATGGCTGGCCACTACTCAGGGCTGCTCTGAGATAAACCAAAGGCAAGGTCCATCCAACTCCAGACAAGATCGGTGGTATTGCGGCATCCATCTATTACCCTTGTTTCTGTACTTTTTTATTAAGAAAGCCTTTATATCTTCTCATAGACTATACTCATTTTTTACACATATGCTTTCACTACCCCCTCCCCCACTTTTTCTTTTTTATATCTATGCTTCATCCTGGAACTTGCTGGCAGTGCATTCTCATAACTCAGACAGCTTTTTATTTTGGCAATGAATATTGCTTCAGTTTTTGAGATGAAAGGAAATCAATACTGGCTTGGTAGTCACATGGCACTGGGGGGAATATATGAAGCAATGATCTTAAGCATGATTCATGACATAGTTCAGTATTTCTGTGGTATTCCTGAAAGAGATTTGAATTTTACAATTTTTAACAGTCAATTAATTCATGTGATTAGACAGATCAAAGGAGAAAAAAGGAGTATCAAGCTTGTTCAAAAGCCTTTCTCTTTTTGAAAAAAAAAAAAGACTCCACGCTCATAAAAAATTACTTAAATCTTCTAAGGTGGTAACTGGAAGCCTCTGTAAAGCTACTGGAACTGGATTTCAAGAAGAGAAACTTAGGCTTTTCATTATACTAAATTAATCTGGGTAATTAATTCAGGTTTTCAGCTTGAATGAAATGCCCTGAATTTTCACTGGCATAAAGGTTCTCAGGTTTGTAGCTCTGTGAGGCCTAGCAGAGAATTGGGATGCTCATGTCCATAACCTACATGACAAGCATCTTCCTGACTAAGCTTTATTCCAGGGCCCCACCATCTGTAGTGTTAAGACTGAGAGCAAGACAGAGTCCACCTATTCCCTTATCCTAGCTTCTCTTCTAAATAGAGCTGCCTACTTTGACTTTGATAATGTGTGTTTGTATTCTGGCCATTCACTCATTTGCACTGTTGTCTCCTAGATTAAGAAGCTCTTCCATGCCGTGTATTTTCCCCTCACAAAGGTGCACATACAGTGTAATCAGCTCAGCTTTAGATAAGCCTTTTTGACAGTACTGGCAAGCTGAAGTCCATAATTCTCTCTGTGGAGGGAACTGTTTGCAGTCCTTGAATTATTTCATCCCCCTTCACACTTTCTTAGTTTTCAGATAAATAGAGCTGTAATTTTGATATGATACTTATACAGGGGCTAGTCCTAAATCCCAACAAAGGACAAAAACTGTTCAGTCTCCCAGTGACTGTTCATAAACACCCAAGATGGTTTAAGTAGCACCACTCTTCATTTAATATGTTGAACGGTAAATAAGTAATTATGCCAGTCAGAGTGTTAGACCCATGTCTAACACATACAGGGTCCCTCACTGTCCTGATTCTTGACCCTCAGGGTCTCATGCTGCTTCTTATTTGGGTGGAACAATGATCCTAAAGGTGAGTCAAGGGAAGAAAAGACCAACATCACTTGTCCTTGGCAACACTGTGTGCATTTTAGGAGTTTTAGCTCTTTCATTCCCCAGCTGGTCTCATCCTGCTTTGACGTGTGCACTCAGCAAGGCTTCTTGGCTGGACCGGAGGTCAGCTCAATGGTTTTAACTCTGTGGGCTCCCCTATTTGCTTGACTTCTGCTCATGATTTCAAATATTTCTCCCTCTGTGGTCTGCTGACACTTCTCCCACTGTTGGCTGAAGGGCTGGACTATGAATGAAGTCACCCATTCTTTGGCCCATGATGCATTTCAAAGGGAACATCTTTAATACAGAGCCTATTGCCATCCAGCCGTGCTGAGTACAGGCTCCTCACTGACAGAGAGATCCTGTGCACCAAGCTTTCCCCAGTCTTGTCAAGGGGAGAGTCACTCTGTCTATGCAGCAAATGCTGCGACGTGGCTCTCCATCATTGAATTCCCTCCTGTTCAAAAGCCCTTGGTACAGTCCAGCCATTGCCTCGTGGAGGTTTGTCATCCCATCCCATGTTTTGGAGACTTAGATTTAGCGATAGCATTAATAGATTTTGAAGGTTATCAGGAGCAATTTTTGCAAACTCCTTCAGCTATGTCATTTTCAGGATGTATAGCTGTCTATATATGCTATCTGTGTGCAAAGAAAGATTGTGTTTCAGAAACAAAAATCCAATAAATGCACTAGCACACAAAGACTTTTCTTCAAAGTCAATTAATAGAAAGATACTTCTAAATTCTCCTTTTGCTTTATAAAATGACATCTGCCCAGTAAAGTCAACAAATATGCTGGGTTTTGAACATGTGAAAGTTCGAGAGCATGACTAGGAAACTTGCTGTTGCTTGCTAGTTCCAAGCATTTGAATTCTCTGCAGAGATTAATGGAGATCTCTCAGATAAGCAGCTTTTCAAGCCACACTCTAATTTTCCTAATTGTTGCTAATCGACTTTTTAGTGTGTGCAGTTTTTCCTTCTCCAAATTTGGAGGGAGGAGTAAAAAGACACGTTCTGTAAACGTCAGATAATTGCTACAAGCCCAGGAAGCAGATTCACTGACTGTGACTCAGAAGAAGTATCAGTTCCCTAAAGGCACTTAGCTGGACAGAAGCTGGAGGGGAGGGGGCTGGAGGCAAAGAAAACAGAAAAATACTCTGATGTTTTCTGAACAGAACTGAGATCAGGTGAGCATGACATGTTACAATGTCAGCAGTCAAGGAAGAATTTGCTATGTAAATTGACTTGCCTTTTATAGATACCTAGCAAGTTCCCCCAGTTGCAGAGTAGTATGTGATCATGCTTTGCTTTTCCTTTTACTGATTATCTGCAATGTCTTCTCTGGGCTGTTACTGATACTTTCAGGATGCTAATATACATTGATTTTAACAAATGGGTCCACCAGCAATACTGTTTGATGTTAACTTAGATTTCACTCATATATTCATTTTCATACATTACTCTTTTACAAATGGTGTTGGAATAATGACAAAATATTCCTGATAATTAATCCAAAATGATGACTTAGCAGTATTTCCCCTGTGGATGAAGACTTAAAATTGTCAGTCAATAGTGAAATATCAGATAAATGACTTGACTGTAACTTTTGTGCAATGACAGGCCATACAAAAGAAAATCTGGGGTCTTCAGATCTGGCAAGGAAATACTGCATCATGTAGGAGTAAGCTGAAAATAATTCAAGCCAAAGATTAGCCACATGTTTTTTAACTGTGCTTGTCCAGCTTCTGGAATTTTTACTGATCTCCACCGACCTCTTGGGAAGAATGTGTTTCCCTACCAGTTGTATCACTAGTGGCACCATGGTACCTGGCTGCTCCAAGGTGACTGATTCATATCACAATCTCATCAAGAGTGAAGCTTTAGCAAATTCAAATCCTATGTTCTGGTGACTTTGGGTGAATGAAGATTTCTTCATGTTTACAAAAATTACTTAAACCAACACTTTACTTTCATGCTGGCACTGGTTTTCACTGAAAACTAATAGGCAGTTCAGCCACACTGGCCTTTGTTTTATCTTGTGGTGAGTTCAGGACTGAAAATGATCTCTACCTTTCCAGTTGCTCCTCATCCTCTCTGATCGTGTATGTGAAAGTAGAAGAAACCTTAGGATGATCATTTGAAATCTTGTAAGCAGCATTTTGAATCTAACACTAATTCTGTTTTAAGTTTTGCTAACATAATAGAGCATTGAGTTCCATTCTTGTGAGGATCTAATACAGTGAACATTCATAAAGCATAAGAGGACTATGTAACAGAAGGACCACAAATCTAGAGGTATCTGTAAAACTATGAGAACTGCTGAGGATGTTCACTTGCTAACAGAGCTTTTTACAGTCGTCAGTTTGTGACTTCCCATGTGTGATCTCAACCTCAGTCTTCCCTGCACTTCATTTTCTCGCACTGTTAGTGATCTCCCATTTCCTTGCTTGAGAAGCCTTGAAGCTCCTGCTGCTTGGTATTCTCGTCAGACTCGGACCCAGAGATCGGTTCCTGAAGGCAGCTCGTGTTTTGAATTATGCATAAGTCCATCACAGAGGGGCTGCACTTCATGGCTCCTTTTTCGGGGTGGTGATGTAAGTGAGTCAAAGTAATATAGTGACACTTTTCATTTTTCATGTCCTAGCTCGGTTAAGAGCAGCCCTTGAATTGTGTCATTTTTCTCCCATGTGACTGTTTAATCACCTGAGAGAGTACCAGCCAGAGTTTTGTGGTAAGATTGATTATACTCCCAACAAAGTGCTTCCTTCAGCTGAGCGCTGAGAAGTAGCCTAGTTTAGCAGTTAATGGCCTTCAGTCTGAAGGGGAAATGGGGGAATGGCGACCGTGATTGAAATGTCACTGCAGTGCACGCCAGCCCTTTTGGCTGCACGCCAAACAGTACCTAGATCCTGGAAGGCTGTTCAGGTTTTGAGATGGGGAGAGGTATTCCTGAGCTGGACCACACAAAGCTGTGCTATGGGGGTCACTTCACCTTCTCCTTTAAAAGTGTGGGAATATCCAGACCAGCAAGTAGAGATGGATCTTGCTGCAGATGCAACAATTTTGTTTGCACTGTTAGCCTGCATTGTCATAAGGCTGGTGCTGTGAGGTTTGCAATGTCACTGCTGGCATCAGCAAAGCGCTCTGCAGGACCAGCTAGGACCCCAGTCTGTACGGCATGAGATGAAGACAACCCTTAAGAGTCATCCCACTAACAGCCACAAACACATGTTTTGACAGCAGCACTAATATCCACCACAAGCCAGGGAGTAAGCTAGGGAGATATACTTGCCAGCCCCATTTTACCATGAGTCAATAATAACATGGTAGGTGACAAGTTTACAAATATTTTGCCTTGCTTGGGTGACTTAACAGTCTCTTGAGTGCTAACGGCTCCTCTTACAGAGGCTTCTGTGATTTACCCAGTATCACAGAGAAACCTGTGACAGCACCAAGAATGAAGTTCCACAGCCTGAGAGGCAGCTGTCCTCTCTTTAAAGAGTAGCACATACTAGTGAAAATGCAGGAAGAAAGGGGAAAAATGTCACAAATAAAGGGTAGTTGGTATGGTTGCATAAAGATACAACAAAGCAAAATATAATTCCAGAATCCTTCTATTCCAGAGGCATGGGGTTTTTGTTTGTTTGTGATAAGAAATATTGTTTAACATATATAGGAAGACAATGCGTCTTCACTGTTAAAAGACATTCCTTTCTGGCATTTATCACTAAAAATGCATTAAATAAATGTAAACAAAATCAGATCCAGACATTTAAAGTTAGGTTGATTTTCTGTCATTGCTTCACTGAGTGTAATAGACTGTTAGCCAGCAGCCTCCTTCAGAAAAAGAATAAAAAATAGCAACATTGCACTTCATTGACATTTGACAACTGACCATTTAGCCAAAGTCTGGGGATCACATTTTGCAAAGTTGAGAGCTTTGAATGTTGAAGACTTGCTCACCCTTTGGCTGAACCTCAACCAGCTGCAGGGCCTGCTTGTTTGTTTGCATTTCTTTCTGGTTTTGTTTCCTTTTTTGTTTGTTTGTTTTTAATAGTGAAGATTGCTTCTTTCCAAATTTTTGCTTATTTCAGGTTTCATGCATAACTACACAAAATCAACTGGTCATTTTCATTGCTGTCTGCTGCCATGTTTTTTTTTTCACTGTACCATGTATAGCATGTATCCAAACCTCAATCCCTCAGCCACTCGTGGAGCCCCATTAAATTTAGCAGCCTTGACTTGCACAAAGCAAGGCCGCAGGAATGGTTTTCTCACCATCACCTCCTATGTCTCTGGCCGGGACATTTCTCCCATAGTGGAGGGAGAAATGCCTCCACTGCTTGGGAGAAATGCCACCACTCCAATATGGGAGAAATGCCACTCCACTGCTTGGGTCAGGGTAGGAAGGAACCCAGATCTGCTGGACAAAAGAGTGTGTCAGTGAGGAAAAAGAGGATCTGTGAAGGGTCTGCTGCCCCATTGCTACAGCAGAGTGCCAGTCCTATGGCCAGGAGGGAGGGCACTCCCCACAGTGCTGCTCAGGGAGGGTGCAGACATTGTACTGGTGTGCAGTGCAGGCTTGGCTGCAGCTCACCAGGCAAAAAGGCAGACCCTTGGGGTAGAAGAAGGGACACAAGCACTGCCCAAATACCTTGGGGACTCAGAGGTCTGAGTGAAATCTTGGCAGAAACCCCTCTTCTTACTGGTCAGCCCTGTCCAGAAAGACTTTTTAGCTTTGCCCTTCACTATCGTCATTACAGTAATAAATTTAGGATAATTGCTTGGATTCAGCTCTGCCTTCTGCTGTGTAGGTGGGGAAATTATGCCAGGAACAATCCTTTCTTCTCCTGCCAGTTTGCTTTTCTCTGCAGCAGGGATACTATGCATACCCGTATTGCTGCTGCTGTTAGCAAAAAGCAACATAAGCACTGCCTCAGCTAGAAATGCAAGATTGATTACATTAGATGTGCTTTATTCCTAGTGTCCTGCATGAAATCAGCTCCTGAATAGGTTAATGCCATTGCTTTGGAGTGGAAAATGCCAATGTTAAAATAGGGTTTGTTATGGATAGACAGCTTGGTACAGAGCACAAATGCATGGGATTGGATCACTGCCAGACTTGTATCTGAGGAGGGAGGTCAAATGAAGGTTTGCATGTGATGATATCTCCTATACCAAACAGCACGTGACCAGTTGCTGGGACAGCCCAGGGAGCTGTGTCCTTTTTAAGTCTGAGTTCAGCTCTGTCATGATGACATTTACAGAAGACTCAAACATTTTCAGCCACAGCCCAAATTATTCTGCTGCTTCACAGTGAGGGCAGGACACCGTGACGACACTTTAATTAGTCACATGGAAAGTTTTCTAGTTTGACATTGCAGGGAAATTACTGGATGCAGAGCACATGGTGCCTACTGCAGAGATAAGTGCCTCTGCACAGTCCTTGTGCACTGTAAAAGGGAGGCATCCTACCTCTTTTGGGGGACAATGCACAATCTCTAAAAGTCAGAAGCCCTTAGAGGGATGTCCAGGCCCTCTACTCTGCTGGCCCAGTACCAGTGATGGTAAAGAGGCTGAATGATTTTGGTATGGCTCTAGAGCTGAGAGATCAAGTTCTGCTTCATTCTTCCTACGTGATTCTCATCCTCAGTGGTCCAATGGACTGTAAGGCAGGGAAATAGCTCTGATACTACTCTGTTACTGGGCAACACTGCATATTTTGTGGAGTGCTGCAGTCCGCAGGCGTAAGGCAAAATGCTGCACACCTCTTAGACATCAAACAATAAAAAACCATATGGCTTGCCACTACCGGCAGCCAAAGTGATGGTCTGCCATGTGACACATCTGTTTTGCATTCACATCATTCTCATCAGAAAGGAAACACACTCAAGGCTATTTTTAACAATTTAGATGAATTGGTGGATATGGCAGTGGATTGATCTGCCATAAGATTCAAAATCGGGAAGGAGAAAGCATACCTATTTTTTCATAGCTACTTTTACAGTAGAGTGCACGTGTGAGTTTGTGTCTGTGTAATGAAGTCATTTTAGGCCTGACTGCTAAGTTTTTACCAAACACTCTGGAACATTCAAGCACCTGTTTTCATTTACTTTGTCGGGATGATCTCTGGGGCCGGTGTGGACTTTTGCAGGTATTAAATCTCAGTATCAGGAAGATAATTGAGAAACATGGATTCAGGATGTGGGTGGTGGCCTTACACAATATGGCCCTGTCCTTTCACCCTTCCTTAGAGACTTGACAATCCAAAACCAAAAACATCTGTAGTAAACAAGGTTTATTGTCCTATTGCTGTCACTGATATTCGTGATTTACTGTCTCTCAACAATCCTCATCAACTTTCTATTTCCAAGGCACTTTTTTTTTTTTTAAGAAGTCCCTTACATCCTGAAACTTTTCAGTGGTATATTGTTTCCTAATCACAATGCCTTCTATCATGTCCTGGTTATCTGACACTTCTACAGAATGACAGGGAAGCTAAAGGCTCTTTATCTATTGCCTTGGGACAAGGCTAAGACCTTCTTTCACTTACAGATTCAAGGACTTTATGGGGGAAAGAGGGAAGTTGCCATTGCTTCTCACTAGGCTAAAATTACTATATCGTTATGGATATTAAATAGAATAATCTTGAATGCTCTTAGTGTATTAGCATTGTGTGATGCAAACTAAGAGCTGGTAGAACGATATTTTCAGGGGATCATCTATTATTCATCTCTCTTTCTTCTGCTAAATGAAAGACCATAGACATGGAACGTAACTAGTTTTGCTTCAAAACAAATGCCATGCTGTTTCATCTTTAATGGCGCAATTCAGTCAGGTCTTGTTGGAGAACTACATCACAATCTGTTCTTGCCATGGTGGGAGAGGCCGTCATTCATTCTAACCAAAAAAGAGCTTTTCAGGAGTACAAAACATTAACAGAGAACAAGCTACAAGGTTTCACAAATCTCATGAGATAAATAGAGAGCTCTCCAGTAAATGAGGATTCTCGTACAGCCTCCCACTCCCCTTCCCAATGTGTTGCTAATTTTAGGGGAAATTAAAGAGTTTCGCAGGGGCCAAAGCCATACCATTTCTCTCAGAGCGACAGTTACAGCAGAACTTTCCTAGTAATATTTTACTCAGTTCCTCTCACGCAGATCTGCTCAGCGCTGTAATTGCTTCTCATAAAATGCATTTTTCTGGGTAACTCCTGCTATGTCATTCCTGCAGCACGGGATCTTGCTAGTACTAGCAAACGGAGCTCTTGCAAGCTCAGGAGCATGCAGCATCAGGGAATGGTGTTGGAGTGGTGCCCCTTGCCTCAGGCAGGACTCTCCAAGCCATATACTGACCGAACTAGTTAGGCACCACAAAGGATATATGTGCTCCCACAGGGGCTAAACTTGACCTGAATCCGGGGCAGAACTAATTAGCCCAGTTCACAAGGACAACAGTGCTGTTCTGAGGGACACACTGCCATGCACAATATGGGCAACAAGGTCTGTCTTCTCAGGGTTGGCAAGGCACTCTTTTGGCATTGTGGATATGGCCAAGTAATTGCAGCTTGTTTCCCAGGCTTTTCCAATGTGTGCCAAGTCATACTGCTCTGCCTTGGCCAAGTGGGAGAAAGATAACGCTCAGATCCCATCACTGCCTGCTGGATGAGCTACAATAGATGTAGCAGCCTCTGTTGTAGCTCATGACCAGCAGGAATCAGCAGGAAACAAGAGGGTTAAATTGCATCTATGGCCTGGTGGAGGATAATCTCCTTCCCAATCTTGTAATTGGTGAATACAGGCTCTCTGAAAGTGCTGAAGGAGATTACTACTAAAGGTGAGATTCCACCCTGGGGGACTTGGACGTTGCTCCCTCCAGAGTGAGGCAGCTCTTCCCTCTGCTCTGACCCTATCTATACTCTTTTTGAAGACTACAAAAAGACAGACCTAAGCAGGACCAGAACTGGAAATGATGCACATAGATGTGGCTCCTCTGGGCCTCTGTTGTAGGTCAGCATAACATTTCAGATCCTGTTAATAGCTTGCTAATGCATGTTTATTATTTCTAGCATTATAAAGTTTGTCTTGAGGTCTGCTATGCCAACAAATTGAGATAAGAGGAAGAGCCCTTCCTTTAAGGTGTCATAGCACACAGAGCCAAGGCAGACAAAGGGCTGAAGGGGCAAACAGTGTGACCAAGCTCTTGCTGAGAGACAAACAAAACAGGACAAGGGGCTGAATCTAAGGATCCTGGGTCAGGTCTTCTCTGCTGACACCTCTTCCCAGCTCCTGCTGCTGAATTGGCAGCAATTTATCAAAGCTATTACTTACACAGTCAAAGCTGGTCACCTTCCATACATGCTCAAACTGCTCCCTGCCTTTGAATAGGACATTGGGAGGCTATGATTTCACAGAGAAACAGCTTTGAGAGGACCTCATACTAGTAAAACACACCTCATCCTGACACTGCCAAGTACTATGATCTGAAGTCAACTCTGCTGTTTCAAATTTGTTCCAAAAGTAATTATCACGTCCAGGTACTGCCTGCCCCTCTGTGGCCAGCAGGACATCACTAGACAAGTAATGAGTAAAACAGGTATTTGCACATCATCTTGTGGTGCTGGAAATGAAGAAGTTTGGTGCAAACTCTTAAGGAAAGGGATGAGGAACAGCACTTGTCACGTAGTGGCCCTGAAAGGGCTCAATTTTGCTTTATACCAAAGAGGCATTCAGAGGTGCAGGATGGAAAGCTTCAGGCTTGAGCCTCGGCAGAAGCCATGTGCACTGACCCTGATACCTGGCCACCAACAAACCACTCCCCAGAGCAGACTGGTATACCTTACACAGCCCAGCCAAGGGCTGAGTTTGTCAGCACCCGCTGCAGGTGCATGTAAAGAGAGAGCAGAAGGCGGTCTTACGGCTGCAACAGCCTGGCTCAGTCTGCAGTGTCTGCTGGTTCAAGCTCTAATTGTACGCAAAACCCCTACAAAAACAAAGGCGCAGCTGCTGGCCCGTTTGTGTGGCAGCCTTTCCTTAATGCTGTGTAATGTGAGAACTGCTCTGTGCCAAGACCACTGTGTCCCTCCTTCCTCCTGCCACCCTCCGAGCCACCAGATGCATCTTCAAGCTCAAAACCTGTCCCCCCTGCCCTGGATAAAGATCATGTCAGGGCATATTTTGCATGAGTGGAAAGAAGCATAATCCCTCACGGCGCAGGCTTTATAGTCTGCTTCGTACGACCCACCTGGAAATGGTCAGCACAACAGCTATCTCTGTCTTTGATTAAGCAAGTTCACATATTGCACATATCCCAAACCCACAGCTACACCTGCAAATTAACCTGTCTGTACTTAGGTGTGAAATACCCTCCTCTGGGACAAATTCTCACCCAACCCTCCTACACACACATACAGACACACACAGAGAGCAGCGAAAGGCATGGTGGGAATGGCACTGAGGCTGACATTAAAAGACGTGGCAGATATATTCTCACCTACTGCTGATGGATGCTCCTTCCATGGCAAATTGCTGTGAGTCACTGGTAGTGACTGAAGTTATACAAATGACCCTATGCAGAAGGAATCATGTCATGTGGCCAACACATGACAAACGTGTTCTTTCTCCTCTTTTTTTCCTCCCAAAAGCTGTATGAGATGGTCTCTAGGAAGGAAGAATGGATGCATTTTACCCTGGGGTGAGGGGGCGGGGATGGGGGGGTGGGGGGGGTGCTGGGAGGGTGTCAAACCCTTTTAGCAAATCTCTTTAGGTGTCAACCACTTTACTTAGGTATTTAAATCCCTCTGAAAAACTGCCAGTGCATTAGGCAAAGGTTGCACTGCCCCTGAAAAACAAATTCTGCAGGTGCAGCCTTGGTCCACTGCTTCACATTAAACCTTTCCCCTGCTCAGGTAGAACAGCAAGTAAGTAAAAAATTCAGTCCAGCATTGCTTTCCACTGCCTTCCTGCCTGCAGAAGGGAGGTGATAAAGGCCATGGCTCTTGCCGCAGTAGCAGATTTTCTCCACAGCATCTGTTCATCTGGGTTGGCAATAAAAGCTCCTGCTTTTGTGAATTCAACCAGTGTAGATTGTGTGAGCTGTCAGTTAGATCATGGCCCTGATTTGGTCAGCTGTTGTCAAAAAATACTAATGGCTATTGACTAAAGATCTGCAAACATTAATTAAGGTAGCTGTTCTTTGGAGATACCTGCTTTGTAATAAAAAGTACCTCAGGTACATAGACAGTCAGAACAATTGTCTTAGCAGGCATTTGTAGCCAAACCATGTATTACACCAATGCAGCACTTAAAAGATAACCAGTGGAGACTGGCTTGTAAAAATCTGTGCAGATAACACACACCGGCTGTTCTGTGGGGGCCAACACTTTGGCTACTTCCACAAGAGTCTTAGTACTCAAAGCTTTCTTGACCAAGTGTCAGCCCACTCAGCCCTGATACTACTCAAAAATCTGTACTTCTTTCCTCTGAAATTTTATTTTTTTCCATTAATGTCCAATCATTATGATTGCAAAAATAACCTTGAAAATCTGGGCAGCTAAAGTTCAAAAATCCAGAGGCCAAAAACTAATGTGTCATTTTCATTTTCTTGCCAATTCAATGAATTTTGAACACTTAGGATTGGCAAGACAGGCTGCATAATCTCCTATTGAGAACACAGGCTTCAAATCTTTGCACCTTCAGGAATCTGTGTTTTAATAGAACTTTTTTTTTTTAGTTACAAGGACACATTTTAATTCATTTTATTTTATGGTAAGCTCTTCAGGCCAGATTTCTGGATGACTTTTTCTTTAAATAACTGTCCTTGTTCTAAAACGTCTCCAGTTTGGCTGAATGAAATGTAAACAGGCCTATACATGCTATTGATGGAAGATCTGGATGATGTTACAAATGTCTGAAAACCTCTAGAATGTTTCAGAAACATGAAGGGCAATTTTTGAAACTTTCTGGAATTACTCCACTAATAGTCTCTTCCCACAGGAAATGACTACTCTATCCCCAGCCATAAACATCCGGCATCCTCCAAATGACACTAAGCTGATGAATTGTGAAGATTGCTTTCCCCTCATCCCCACTCAAAATTTCATGTGCTCATAGGCACTTGTACTTGCGTACACACACGCACACTCCATGATCCAAACACGGAATGTTTTGCCAAACACAGCGTCAGAATCTTTTTTCTCTCCTTACTGATTCTTCTACCATCTCAAGAGCTGCATGCCCTATGTTACACAGAAGGTCAGACTCACAAAAATGAACCCTCCCTCTGCTGAGTCTGTAAAGTATATCTGAGCCAACCAAATGGTTTTATCAGCTGCCCCAAACAGACTGGTAATTTTTGCTAAAAACCAAGCCATGCTTTCATTGTAAGTACCCTCTACAAACTAAACTTCTTTTCATCTTTTGTCTAGTGTTAGGTCTCTTAACATAAGAGTTTCAAGGTAAATGAGGGCAATTGACTCAAGGCTCATTTAATTAATAACCTTCTACCAGGAGAAGCATGGAGCAGGTTGTCTGTCTGAACAACCTTCCTGGGAAATGGAAAAGGACGGGCTGCTGGAGGGCTAGCCTCTCTGTGCACTGAGCTGCATGTGAATTTGAGCTGTGAAAGGGAGAATCCAAAAGGCGTGTTGCGGGGATTGGTAGGGAAGCTCCCTATCCCAGCAAAGTGAGAGTTGACATGCAGCAGTAGCATTACATTGTTACACTGCTAAAGCCACAGTAATGATCTAAAAATTAAATGCATATAATTTCTCTTGCCCCAATCAAGCATGAATGATCCTGAAGTTATTCGGTCCTTCATGTTCATGCATTCATTTGTTCAGGCTCATGTTTAGGGTGATTGTTGCTGTCCTCTGGACACTTCATGGTTTGTCCACATCCTCCCTTCTCGAAGAGGGACCTTGAGGTTTGCAGGGGAGGTTTACTGATGCATCACAGCACAGGACATGCCTTTTCTGTGGCTTTGTTTTTCCCCACCATTTGTGATCCACAGCAGCTCAGATGTCCTTCCCTGAAGTCATTCATCCCCACCTTTGTGTGTGTAGTTGATTCATTTTGCTTATTTGTTCCCACCGAACAGCATCTTTCTCCTCCTTTGCAAAATCCCCTTTCATGAAGAGACTGCCTTCTATGCATTCATACTCTCAAGACCATAACCGAACTTCTCAACCTTTACAGTTTTGCCAGTGTGTGATACAGTCCATAGCAATGTGTGACAAATGACAGAAATGTGGAACACTTGTGCCCCATTGCATAGCATGGTGTAATTGACAGATTATAATCATTTTTAACCATAAAAACTGTTTACAGAGTGCTTTTTCAGAGAGTATGAGTCACACAAACTAGTCTGTGTCACTCGTTTGTTTATATGTGATTTGGAAAACGGGTTTTGTGGCCAAGATATCCAGTGGCTGTGTCCAAATTATCTGATGACTGAAGGAGAGGATCTGAGCTGACAATCTCCATCAGTACCTGCAAGAGTAATACGGTGGCCTCAAGAGGAGACACTATCCCACTGACTTAGCTCCTCTCTGTGTCCTCTTCTGTAACTCTGCAAGTGCTCCTACCCCTACCTAAGGAAGGTGGACCAGGTGTAAACATTTTTAGATGTGCTACTGTCTTACAAATTCTGTCCTTTATGCACTCAGAGCTTGAGCTTCAGGACTTCCCTCTTCCCCATTCAGTCCCTGCCGGCAGCACATCAGAAGGCAGTGTTTTGGAAAGCTCAGGCCCCAGCTGTCAGAAAAATGAGTGAAACGAGATTACTGGCCATGTCTGAGAATGTCCTCTCTTGCTTACACTGCACAGGAAGCATGTGGCAGAGCCAGGGGTAAAGCTCAAGTCCCCTTCCGGCACAGCACAAAACCTTAATTGTGTAGCTGCTTCTTCCATCCACACTGCTGCTTTGGTGCCGGTACCGGAATTAGCTCACAGGAAACAGATCACTGCCAGAAAACAAGGTGTGCATCCTATGGCAGGGATAGAGTGAGCAAGGCATATCTGACACAGTGGGAAAACAGACCACTGGCATTGCTGGCCTGGGACTCGCGCAGTTATGATGGTGGAGCCTGGGAGCCCCACAGAAAGGAGTCTTTCACCCTCCCCCAGCACACCAACTCAAATCCAGTGAATGCGTTGGGAGGATAATAGTACCAGTTTTATAGCAGCTTTAGCCCAGCTCACATTTAAATGTGCAATCTCACACCCATTCTAAAAACTTGCCACGTTTAAAATCTGCAATTAAAATGAGGGAGCCTTGGTGAACATTGCTCTTCATGGGATGCTGCAGAAAAGCAATGGGGGGTTTTGTGTAGTTTTTATAAAGCTGTTACCACAGTGGCCTTGTTCCATAAATGTATTGATTATGAGAATAAACTAGTAGTGAGAACTAACTCAAAGTCACCGCAAAGGGAAGTGTAAAAAGCTTTTGAAAAAGTTCAAAGATTTCTGTTTGGTTACCTGGAAATCCCTTGCCATATTTGCTCTTCTAATTCTCACTTACACCAACTTCAAGAATCAAATGATGTAATGGGAACAGGACGTAGATGAATAGATAGTTTAGACTGTCAAAATTTGACACCTGTCTGCCTTCACAAGTTTATCATAGGAGTTGTTATTTATCTTGGCTAGACACACAGTGGTTGTCCAGGAGGGGTTCTGACCTAGATTTCACCAGGAGCAGCCTGGATGCAGACACACAGAGCCAAAAGTGCATCTCCATTCCACTTCCTCATCTCCCCCAAAAAACAAGAAAGCCACATTTTAATCCTTCACACACCAAATAAATTTTCACAAAGACATCTCAAGTGTGGAGAGCTACAGCTGCTTCTACATAATCTCTGAAGCAAAAAGTAAAAAAAGCTAATAAAAAAATCAGATTCTGAGAAAGCCTCTCCCTCTGCAGTTTCCACTAGATCTGCACAGCAACAGCCACTATAGACTGCTTTGCATTTGTTAGTTATTATAGTTATTTTAATGATATGCTTAAAGATGTAGGAAAGTATAAAGTGCCATGACCATGCTGCTCAAGATTTTTTTATAACTATTGGCAATTAATGATGAGTACTAATTTAGAAAGCTTTTTCAGTTTGTTGGCAAAGTTATCTGCAAACATATTGCATAATAACTGATCTCAGGACAATGTTCTGTCATGAAAGTTCTGTCATTCAGGCAAATATTTGATAACTTTTCAGAGCCTCAGAGCCCTATAGTGTTCATGACATAACTACTTATTTCACAGTGAGGGGACAAGAAATAAAAGAAGACATTCTCATTAGTGTTCACTGTTGCAATATCGTTTATTGTTTCAGGGGAAAAGCTTTCCTAATTCGGTTGCACTCATTGATTCATTTGCTCTTGCCTGCAGAGTATTTGTTTGTTATGTGCTCACATGAAAGGAAGTAAAAGAGCTCTAGATTAGCTGCTGAGTTTGAGTGCTTCATAGCTCAAGTATGCCTAGAAAATATCTGGTCTCACCTGAGAGCTAGATATTACATTTTTTTAAAAAAATTTTAAAAAGAAAAAAAAGGAAAAAAAAGAAAAAAAAGGAAAAAAAAGGAAAAAAGCACAAAACCTTGCAGTTCTTATAATTACATGCCCATTTTTGGAAGGCTGCTTGTCTTCCCTCCCTTCCTTCCTCTGTACACTGACTCTTCCAGTCAGAGCCTATAGAGTGTTGGACCTACACTGACCACAGTGGGGTGGATTTGGTGGAGTGGCCCTTTCCATCAGCTCACATTGCCCACATGCATGTGGTTGGTGAAGTAAATCTCCCAGTGTGGTCTCACGAGGAGGATCTCCATCACAGCTTTGTCATTTTTCAGGTAACAATAATAACTGCAGATACCCAGGCGCTGGAAATTCTCAATGTCATAGCCAAGCTTTCATACAGGATTGCTTCCAGGTCCTCTTGCCAGCATGGTTTTATCAAGGCCTGAGCTTTTGTGGAACATGGCAACTACTGCTGCAAAGTGTCTGAAGTGCATGCAAGCAGGGGTCACACCAGCTTCCCAGGAGCAGGACACACACCTCACGAGTTACTGTGGGTAACAGCATCCACAGCAAGGGAGTCTGGACCTGAACCTGGCAAAATGGTAGTGAAAAGTGTGTTGCCTGATGGATTGTCAGTTTTTCCAGGTTTTGCCCTCAAGATTCAGTCATGCAGCAGGGACATTCTCTTCCCCTAGACATGCTGATGTTGCTTTTCTGGCCAAACAATATATATGTGGGTGAAGGGACTGGATGTAGATTGTGGAGTACTTAGGCAGATGAAAAAGTTTTCTATTTGCTGGAAAGAAGTACGGAGAGTGTCTAGCTTTGGAAGTATGTCCTTCAGGGAAAACCATTACTTTATTCTTTTCAGCATAAGCCAGATAATACTAGGTGCTGCTAAGCATGTTCTGATCCTGGAGGACATCTCTGATCACCTACTATTAAAGTCCAGCTGAAGGCAAGATCTGAGGCAGTTCCACTTGTTGTGAGAAATTTTCTAATTACTGTGAAAACTGCCTTCCTCCCTGTGTCCCCTTGCGTTCCCTTCACCAGTACAGCCTGCTACTGTGAGTCATCAGCCTGAGGCTTAATGAAGTTAGACTGCAGTGTCAAAAGCAATTAAAGTGCTTTTGCATAGCAGCTCCACACTTACTTTCAGCTTGTCCTCTGAGAAGTTCAGTGCTGCATCTGCAGAGACTTCCCTGCAACTGCTGGTGGACATTCATGCTGGTTGTACATGTGAAGAATGAACCAGGATTGCTCTTGCCCTCAGTGTGGCATTGCTCAGCAGGCTGGCCTGCCCGAGGTTCAAGGGTGCAGCTTTGGGAATTCTGGAGTAGGGAGTGAAACTTGAAAGAGGGATGAGAAAGGAGGTTGTTGGTAGCCAGATCCCCAGGTCCTGGGTTAGGAATAGGCCATGTTCCTGCAGCTCCCACAGACTCATCCTCTGGGGTTTGCAGCCTTCACATTCCTACTCTCTGAGGGTACAGGCAGCCCCTGTGAATATAAGCCATAAGAAGAAGCAGAGGTACTTCTTAGGATTTCTTAGGTCTCTGGCTGAGGTGTTTCTGTTGGGCGCCAGAAGGAAACACAGTCCCTTTCAGTCCTTTCCCTCCACTAAGCACCAACAGTGGACATAATCCCTCGCCATGCATGGGACACAGATTCATTCCTACTTCAGGGGACAAAGGGCTTGATATCAGATCTTTTACACCCTGGCTAAGCACACCAGCCTTTGCTTCTCACAAAGCCTGCCACTCTAAGCCATATTCCTGCTCAAAGCTTTGTAGAAAAGCAAACATTTCTGCAGAAATGTTCTGGTTGCAAGAAGTCACTGCTTCCTGAAAGACTTTTCACTGCAAGGAATATGCCACCTCAGCTCTCACTCATGCTAATCCGAACCCTCTGGGATTTTCCAGCTGAGCAGATGACGTTGACAGCCAGCTGGATGTGCACAGTTGCATCTCACTGTCCCTCAGGCCTGTAACTTGTTGGTCTCCTGCTCTCCCTGATGCTGATCCTCCCTTGCTCACAGGGCCTTCAAACCAAAACTGAAGTTCAGGTGGAGCAATCAGTGGAAGTTAGCAAGGGGTGAACAAAGCTGAATGGCAAATGCAGGTGAAATGCAAGGACTGCCTTCTCAAGCCAAGGCAGAAGGCACCCAGAGGAGAATGCAAGAAACAAAGGTGGTCCAGAGATTTGCTGGGAGAAGTAAGGGCAGCTGAAGATACAGGGAAAGTGGTATGTGAAGCAGTAGCAGAATTTGAGAGGGAGGCGTAACATGTGTGGTAGCTATTAGCAGCTCTTATTCTGAAAAAAGGAAGTGTGTCAGAAAGAAGGAAGCTGCTTGCTTTGTAGCTGTGGCAGCAGCAAGAGATCTCGCATCGTCTCCTCCTGCTTGTGCCTCCCCAGCACATCTGCCTGACCACACATGGGAATGGATGGGATCCCAGTTACCTTGTTCTCCACAGTTTCGGTTTTGTTTCTTTAATTTTTAAGTTTAATTCCTGGTCATTTTATTCAAGCAAAGCAATACAGATACATATTTTTCATCTTCTTCTGTGCCTCATCTCAAGGCTTGTGGTTTTACGCAGACAACTCTGTGTAATGTTTCCTGGCAGTGGATGGAAACAGGACCCACAAGCAAGGATGTGTGTGTGGTCTCAGGAGGTGATGTGAATACTTGGGAAATGTCCTGGACCAAAACCATGCAACAAAGGTTTTAGAAATAAGCAGCCTGCTCTGCCTCAAGCCCAGAGTCTGGCAGGACCATTCTGCAATGTGTTTTTTTCCATTACGAGGCTAGGACAACAGTGTGAGTGAGCTAACTGAGCTGTAGTCATTCAGAGGGAACCAGGTCCCGTTTCATTGCTTCAGCACAGTGCTGAGCTGGTAGCTTCCTCCTCCGAGTTTTTCAAGCCACTACCCTGCGTGTTGCTGCTGGTAGTATCACCCTTAGTAAGAGTACAGCAGTTCGTTCCTCACTGTATATCTCCATCCCTCCTCTTTCTTTCCATCATCTGTGCATGTCTCTGCAAGGGTGCAGGCAGCAGGAGTTGCCTGTGGGCAGTGCAGCAGATGCATAGGAGGTGCCATGGTGGATGGCTCAGCATCCCTTAAAAAATGCAGTGCTGACAGGGCAAAGCACCAACCAGGGGTGCAAAGTCATCCCACCCTGCCTCTCTCAGCTTAGGGGTGTGGAGCAGAGCCTGTTGCAAGGCTTTAGGCTTCTCTGTCAGTGGCTGTTCCTCATACCTGCTGCCCAGCAAACATGTCATGGAGAGCCTTTACTGCACAGCACATGTTTTAGGAAGGGGTTACTGTCTTCACGACAGCTGGCACAGGTTTCTTCCCTAGAAATCAAGGAGGAACGGCAGTTGGCAAAGCTGTCATTAAATAAGCAAACTGTAATACAACACAGACAATTCCAGATTTTCTTGAACTTCCCTTGGGCAGAGTCTGTGGCACTGTGCTTTGAAAAGTAGTGATTTACTGCACAATGTGAAGGAAGAAATGTTGCATGAATATTAAATGACCCAGGAAGTCAAAAACAGCTTAGTCATGAGTGAAATAGCCTGTGTAACAACCCGTCAGCTGTCTGATGCCCTCTTCCTGGTGTACAAATCTACTGCTTATACAGTACTGCATTTGGGGTTATCTTTGGGTTTAGGGCATTAGGTTTTTGAATGAAAACTGATCCGTGGCAGAAATACCTACCCCAGACGTGAGGAATGCCACGTGGAAATTTCCAATGACAGCTGCCTGAAGCAGGGGGCAGGGCAGCAGGTGGTGCCCTCTGGGTGCACACAACTCCTATTGTGAGAGCTGCAAAATAAGATGGGAGAAAAGTCTCCATTTCTGCACAGCCTACAACACCAAGCAAATAGGCAGGCAGTGCAGCAGACCAGCTTGCTTTTAGTCAGTAACATCTCCAGCCTGTAATTTGTAAGGCATCTCAGCACATCGGTTTCTGCTAGCTGTCCATACAGAAGAAGCAGAAAAACTAGCTTCTCAGGAGGTGGTGGAGTGCAGCAATCTTGTTTGAAATGCTGTGAGAAGTATGGTGTAACCTTCTCCTATCCCTGGGCTGCAGAGACTGTTTTAACACCCTCATTTTCTGTTCTACTTCAGCCATTTTGTACCTTTGATCACTTACTGAGTGCAGGACACTGCTCCATGCATTCCCTGAAAGACTGTTCCATCCTTGCATGTTGGAGCTCTTGCATTTCAGGACATCTTTTGGCAGTTTTTTTAGGTGACACAGCATGTGAATTAGCCTCAGAAGCCTGCTACTGTCTGCAAGTTTTCAGAGTGTTAAAACAGAGATAAAAAGACATTGTAAATTAGCTTGAGAAGAGCACGATTTAGTGATCAGATATTTGTTGAAATTCAGAGATAAATGACTGGGGAGTCTCCGAATGGTTGTGTATTTTCAGTTCTCCATCAGTATAGCAAGAACAACTTTTGCCTGCTGGGGTCTGCATATTCTGAAATCACAGGGAAGGTGTGTATTTTGAGGAAAGAGATAGAGCAGGTGAGGAAGTTACTGCCCCTGTCTGTTCTTTACTACCCATCTCCTGCAGTCACAGTTGAGCTACATTTCTGAGGGTGCAGATCAGTGACACTGCAATAATAGATGAGTGACAAAATACCTTTGTTCTGATGGAGTCATGGTAGTAGTCCTACTGACTCCATTATGGTATGAGGGGAAATAAGGGAATTCTCTTCGGTATTATTTTTAGAGAATTTCAAATGAAAAAATAGTTATGGTTTAGAGACAATGTATGAGGCTGCTAAAATAATAGTTCTATGTAGCTGAACATTTCTGGGCAATGGCCATGTAGAGTCCTGTTTTCTGCAGTTTGGAATCTTTATGTTTCCCTGGATTGTTTGGAAGTGCAACATTATCAACTTTTGCTTTGGTTTGCTGATTTTTTCATTGCTTTCTGGTGCCTCAGACCATGTCTTTGGATATGGCATGCCATAAAACAAAGCAGAATGAAAATTTATTGTGCCTGTGCCTGTATGTCGACACGTTGTGTACTGGGTGCTGCTAAGGCCTTTAGCAGAGCCCCTGCACGTTGCAGTGTGTGTGCTGCTTCTGTGATCCCTGGGTCTAGCCATGGGAGGACTATGTCACTCTTGTTAACCCCTCTTGGTCTGTGAGCTTGCTTTGATACCATGAGGCACATGCAAAGTCATTATGGTAATAAAATAGTGCCAGTGTTTCAGGTTTTCTTATTGCTTAGCACAGACAGATGGGGGAATGGGAGGAAAGGGGAGGGGAGAGGAGGAAAGAGAAGGGGAGGAAAGGAAGGAAGGAAGGAAGGAAGGAAGGAAGGAAGGAAGGAAGGAAGGAAGGAAGGAAGGAAGGAAGGAAGGAAGGAAGGAAGGAAGGAAGGAAGGAAGGAAGGAAGGAAGGAAGGAAGGAAGGAAGGAAGGAAGGAAGGAAGGAAGGAAGGAAGGAAGGAAAGAAGGAAGGGAAGGAAGTGGTATTACTGTTATGTGATCACAGAAATGTCAGTGCATTTGCTTGTGAAAAATTGTGGAAAAGGAGGGAAGAACTCCTTGGATGATTCATTGTGTGTAGAGATGGAATCTCATTTCCAACTTCATGAAATATCTCCTACTTCCCATAAGAAGGGGAAAGTTTTAGGGAGGGATGGTGAAGACACAAAGAGAGGGAGGAGGAAAATGACAAGCATAGGATGAGGTTTGAACACTGAGCGGACAGATACCCTATGATTGCCTAGTGGCTAAAAATAGGCTTCTGATAGTGTTTACATAATGGATAATCAGTCCATCTCCAAACTAGGTGTGTGCAGATTTTACAAATGCCTGTTTTCTTCCCAGGAGGACAGAAGCAGGCTGCAGCCTTACCATCTCACCTACATACAGGCACACAAACTCCTGACTCTCATTTACACTCATTTAGACTTTTGTTTAGACTAGGGATGAAGCAAAACCCACATGCCAGGAGCCCTGGCTCCCGCTTCCGCCAAACCCCTTTATGCTTTGGGAGAAGTGGAAATGGTCCCAGGAATGAGGAAGAATGAGACCCTTGTGCGGGGCCAGCTTGAGGCAGAGCTGCTTGGGCAGCTCATCCCCGGAGATTTACAGGCTCAGGTTTCCAGCTGCTGTTGCTCTGAGGAACTCTTGTAGCCAGTGGAGCTGCAGGGATTTACAATTGATGAAGCTGAGACTCCCAAGCCTGCAAGCATCTGGTGCTGACTCACTGCTGGGTGCAGCAGCTGGGTGCGGAAGCAGTGTGAGAAGGCACCGATATCTCATGCTTTCTGCAGCAAATGCAGCAGTAAAAATTGGAGCATGGCAAGAACTTCTCCTCACCCTGCCAGCAGCCTGGTGCAGAAGCCATGAGTGAGGTTGTACCAAAGCTGTGAGGCTGTGGATTTGCTCTAAATTTTGTTTTCTGTTCTTTGCTTAAAAAAAGATTCCTCATACAAATCACCTTCTTCTTACTGCTCACCCTGACTGCCAAGAAAATAAACCTAAAAAGCAGCTTTAGTCAAGAGTACTGCTGCTGTCACATTTCTGGCAATAGTGTATAGGTCTGTACAAACTGCTGCCTGCCTGCACTGCCAAACCCCTGCCTACGTGAGCCCTCCTCACTGTCAGATGTCTCAGCTTCCACATGTGCTCAGTGAGAAGCAAGATTTATTGCAGTGGTAAGTGGTCTCTGAAGTGCAGTCCTGCTGCTCAGTAATTGAAGCCAAGAGCAGGCTGTTCCCAAGCCTTGTGTGACTCTCAGCACGGCCAGCGCTGCCTATTCCCTGTAGTGTCCCTGTCTGTACTTCTTCCCCACGCCCAGGGGCAATGCCTTCCAGAAAGCTCTGCCCTCTCCTGTCTCCAGTCCTGTGGCTTGGCTTCACAGAGCCAAGGGTAAGCACTTTGCTTTTGAGGTGTTTGAGTGCTTTCCTCTTCCTGCCAATGTAAGTGCTAGTGAGGGAAAAGGAAAACCATTGTCTCAATTCTCTTCTTGTTAACAGCCATCAGTCATAAGCATCTTCCTCAGAGGTGAAACGTTACAAATAGATCATGCTTGGTATGAGCAGCTACTTTTGGCAGATCGGGAAGGCAAAGCTGCCTCTACTAAGCAAAGAGCCTTCCAAACAGAATAATCACAGAATCACAGAATAAAAAGGTTGGAAAAGACCTTTAAGATCATCAAGTCCAACAGTTGCCGAGAAAAAATCACATTAGGAGGGGAGTGCAGTCACTGCTGGACAGGTAAGAGGCAGTCCAAGCTGGAGGGAAGGATCCATATTCTGTGGTTGGTTTTACTCTTGCTTGTTTGCTTTGTTTGTCATTCAAGGACTTTCTCTGACACCTCCTTTATGAGCACTGCCTTGCTGCTTGGGCCCCAGCAGGCAGATACACAAAGCCTTCTGCAGGGATCCCAGAGGGGCTAAGAGCTGTTTCTGCATGGAAGTGTTTAGAGAAAGCATCAGGAAATGAGAAGAGGTCAGACTGCGAGAACTGGAGAATATGGCTTGAGTTACTTAGCAGCTGAAACATGCTGAGTAAGGGCAATTAGGTATTTTCCAACACACTATGCCTGTCTGTATTTCCTAGCACAAGCTGTGTAATGAATGGAGGGACAGTGTAGTAGGGACTGCACAGGGAAGTGAAGAACCGTACCAGAGAACCTGGGGTGACCCAGCAGATCCCCACTGCCCAGGTCAACCAGGGAGAAATGCCAGTGATGTACAATAGCATTGCTGAACTGGGGAATCTGGCCCCAGAGGCCTTAGCTAGATTTAAAGGCTTATTGTGTTGGAGTCACTGGGGAAACCATTCAGGTGGGTGAGGCTCCTTACCTTCCTGACTGCCCGATGTGGATTTCTAATCTGTGAAACGTGCACAGAAGTCACCCAGGACAGTGCCTGAAGATACCATGGTTGTAGTTCCTCCCATTCCAGCACGCAGGAAGAGGCCAGAACGTGATAACAGGGCATGGTTTCCCAGGGTGTCCTGTTTCTACCAACTGTGTGACCCTTGGCAATAGAAAGAAGAGGCACTACAAGCAAAGAGGTTGAAGAATGAAGCAGAGCTCTAAGCAGTACTGAACTGAGATCTTTCATACCTATGTGCATCTTGGAAGCTATTAATTAGCATCCATGCTGCAGGGAGTAGGCTGATTCTGACTCTGAATAAATGCCTCTGAATGAAGAGGATGACTGAGCTGTCTGGGGGCTGGAGGGAAACAAGGTGCATATGAGAAAGGCCAGTAATTTACAAACCTCTGACTGAGTGTACATTTGTTCAGCATTGTACCGAGTGTACTTGTTGAGCACTGGCAGCAGCATTGCTTGGATTATGAACAATGATTTATGGGATGCAAGAGTCAGGCCTTCAAAAATATTCTTGGTTCAGTTGCACAAAAATAAATTAGGAGAGGTGGCAAGCAGTCTGGACAGTGTTGGAGGTACGAGCAAATTCCACAAATTTAGCAGGCTTAGAGACTTAAATAATACTGTGTTCAAGTAGAATACCAGTAACTACTAACCCAGCAGTCATGGGGTTGGGACCACAGGTAAGTCAACACTCTATTACTTAGTTCAGTTATCTCACTTATATGTTCAGTTCATACATACATAAAGCCAAATCCCCCATGGATGTGGGGAGCCACATTGACCCCTGTGAAGTTAACCCCTAGAACACCAGCAGAAAGCATTGCTTATGGAGTGTAAGAACATTGTGGGATTAGATTAATTTGTTGAAACTGTGGAGGCCTGAAGAGACATTGGTGGGCTCAAAAGTTCATCTATCTTTTTCCAACTCAATCCATCAGTCTACCCAAAGGTATTGCCTCACAATACAGACATTACATCATTTAAAAGGTAAGGTGCTATAATGTGTATGAGTTATAAAAATGGTTCTGCTGCCTGCTTACCTATGTTACTGCAAAAAACAATTAAATGGTCTGATGTGGATATCTGCCATCAGCAAAAGCATTGCAAGCAGTCATATTTAAAAAGTCATCCTTAAATGGATAATCATGAAAGGTATAATGCTGGTCAATAGGTTAAAAAGAATTCTCCTCTGAGTTTGAGTGCTAAGGAAAGCATCAGGTCTTTCCTCTGAATGGAAGACATGGCTGCTAACAGTCAGCTGAGTACTATTCCAGATCTGTTCAACACACAGAGGAATGAATAGCCCTGAAAGACAAGCAGGTGTCAACAGGTGAGGAGGAAACTGTGCCCAAGATCTTCCTCATGCAATGTCCATGGTACAATGGAAAAAACCAGAAAATTCTGCTGTTTTTTCATTAGTGACGCAGTGTGAAAGTCCCTGTGGAACAATGTTTTCATGAGACAGATAATATTAACAACAGGGCAAACCATAGAGAACAGAGAAAGAACGTACAGACCCAGGAAAGGTGAGGAACCAGAGACACAGTTTAATTACTAATGCTTTTCCTAAAAAGCTGGATACCTCATGTTCAGACAAAGGCAAGTTTAATCAAAATTAGACTGGAGTAGAAAAAAAAGGCAGATTCAACAATCTATCCTTTGCTGAGCACCCTGGTGAAACAGCACAGGTGTCCGTCTCCGTGAGAAGAAACAGGATAATCTACGCTGCTGAGTGTGGTGGTTGGGTGTGTTCGTGGTGACAGTGTCAGAGGAGAAAATCTTTTGAGACAAAAAACAGAGGTGGAGGAGATTCTTTCCAGCAGTCACTGATTGTTTACAGGCAGCTAGAGAGGGAAAAGAGTCCAAAATACCACAAAGCCTATTGAAGGAGGGACCCTGTCTACACCTGGCCTATATTTAGCAAAGGCCAAATGACTAAGAGTTGTTAAAAATGAGAGGAAAGAAGAAGAACAGTGACCCTTCCCTAGTCAGGAGAGTGGCTAGTGCAGGTCTGCCAGATGCCTGGGTTGGTCTGAAAGGGAAGAGCACCTCCATTTCTTCAGGTGTGGGATATCCCCAGGGCCTTCTTCCACCCAGGGGTGAAAGACAGTCTCAGCAGTCCTGCAGGGGTTGTGCTGAGGCACCCATGTGCAGTATAACACTGGTGATTAAAAGCTTGCTTCCTTGGTCATCACCATGTGCATGGTGAGTGTTTTGCCATAGCTGCAGTCACAAGGTAGGCTGGCACTACCTGGGGACTGGGGACACATGGGTGAATATACCCATGAAGGACCAGGCTGCGTTGGCTCCCATGTAGGAGGTAGGATAAGACAGCAAGCCAATTCAGAAGACACCAACAAATCGGAAAGGAGAAAAGGGCCAATTGGAAATTATTTCAGGTGTATCTGATATGATAACTGCTGGACTTCTGGCTGTCTCCTAAGATGGGAAAAGGGACAAGCAGTAGTGGAAAGAGAGAGGGAGGAAGGGAGGGAGGGAGAGAACATGAACTTTGGAAAGCAGAAGACCATTGCTGTGGTTCAGAGCAGCTGTGCTCTGGAGCAGATCTCCAGGGAGTGTGGCAGAGAGGAGCAGGAAGGCAAGGGATGATGCAGTTCCAGTGTTGCAGTGGGTTTTCCTTTCCATGTGTTTGCCACCTCCATCAGTCCCTCCATGTCCTGTCTCTCCTGAGGCTAGCCCCCAGCGGTAGCAAGTGCCCTCTAGACATGGAGGCTATGGACCAGGGTCCATCTGAGTGCTGGGCAACTTATCACCAAGGCACCCTCATCTTCTGCCAACCCAAACAGTCACATCTCAGGCTTTAGAGAAACAGCACTAAGTGGAGACACCTTAAGAGGGCAGACTGTGAGGAAATTGCCAGATCTGAGTTGAGTCATAGGCACCTGGGGCATTACTCTGGGTATTCTGTAACAGGATGCTGTGCTAAATGACTTGTTAGATGCTTTGTTTCCTTGAATTTTGGTCTGCTAAAATGACTGTTATGCCCCCATGCTCCAGAGGCTTTTTTCTTCATTGCAGCCAAATCTGAGGTGCATATATTCATTACAGGCTGTATGTTTATCAGCTGAGCATCTCCAAAGAAAAACTCTGTTACTTGTTATTTCACTTCAAGTTTATTGCCTTCAAGTTGCAGGAAGCATCCCCAAGTTATAACACCCCAGTCTGAAACACATGTGCTTCATGTCCCTGATGTCTTCCAAGACAGCATTTTGCAGCCAAAGGGAAAAAAATAAATAGAGAGCATCTTGTATACACCAAAACAAACATCTGCACAGAAAGCCTTGCAATAAACCAGAAAAATTAAACATACTGTTTCTAAAGTGGTGATGTGTTTTCCACTAAGCCACCTTGTTTTAAAAATATTTCACTATGTGACAAGGTCTTCTTAATTCCCTGAATTGTTTAAAAGCCTCCTATTCTGAAGCAGATACTGTGTCAGTTTTTGAATGGAAAACTTTCTACATGAATTAAAAAGGATAAGCATGATTTTTTTTGCCTTAATTACCTCAGATCAAGGAGATGTATACTGCATTTATCTGTAATTAGAGTGAGGAATAGTTACAATCCCCACAGCCTGTTCGGACTGGAAGTAGAATTAGTGGGGGTTTTGTGTCTGTGGTACAAAGAAATAATTAATTAGCACTGTTCTTCCCTAGACTGACCATGTCATACTATTGAAGACAATATATTTGCTAGGAAGTGGACAAATCTGGTGACCGTACTGAAGTGAGACTGTGGCAGCTCCATGCCCCAGGTCCGGGCAACAGTGAGTCTGCCTACACATTCCCAGCAGGTGTGGGAACATACTCACAACATCTGCACACACATGCACCCCTCACCAAGGAAATGACTTAGAAATGGAGTTTAATGAGAAGACTGCACTGCATCATTAGTCTGGAGGAAAGGAGTCTGAGAAGAGACCTTCCCACTCTCTACAATTACCTGAAAGGAGGTTGTACCAAGGTGGGTGTTGGTCTCTTCTCCCAGGTAACAAGAGGAAAAGGCCTCAAGTTCTGCCAGAGGAGGTTTAGGTTGTATTACAGGAAAAATTTCTTCTCTGAAAGGGTTGTCAAGCATTGGAACAGGCTCCCCAGAGAAGCAGTTGAGTCACCAGCCCTGAAGGTCTTTAAAAGAAGAGTAGATGTGGTGCTTAGGGACAGGGTTTACTGCTTAGACTTGGCAGTGCTAGGTTAATGGTTGGACTTGATGATCTTCAGGATCTTTTCCAATGAAAACAATTCTATGATTATGTGGTAAAAGAACAATGACCAGCGGGTGGGGTGGGGTGAAGTGATTTTTCCCCTCTACTCTACTCTTATGAGACAGCACCTGGAGTACTGCATCCAGTTCTAGGGCCCCCAACATAAGAGCAACATGGACTTGTTAGAACGAGTCCAGAGGAGGGCCAGGAAGATGATCAGAGGGCTGGAGCATCTCTCCTACGTAGACAGGCTGAGAGACTTGGGTTTTTTCAGCATGGAGAAGGCTCTAAGAAGACCTTATAGCAGCCTTCCAGTATGTAAGGGTGCCTTCAGGAAAGATGAAGCAGGACTGTTTACAAGGGCTGGTAGTGATAAGGCAATGTGTAAAGGTCTTAAGATGAAAGAATAGGTTTAGATTAGTTATTGGGAAGAAAATTTCACTGTGAGGGTGGTGAGGCTCTGAAATAGGTTGCCCAGAGAAGCTGCAGACGCCCCATCTCTGGAAGTATTAAAGGCCATGTTGGATGGGGCTTTGGGCAGCCTGGTCTAGGGAAGGGTCCCTTTTCCATTGGCATGAGGTGGGGCGGAGAGGGTGTCTTTGAAGTTCCTTCCAAACCAAACCATTCCCTGACTCTATGATTCTGTGACCCTATACAGAGTCCCAGATGCCCATAGGCAGCAACACTCCTCTGTCTGAAAGCTGCTTCAGAAACCCTTTCCAGTTGAATCACAGTGGTGGGTTCCATCCCTTGATGTATGGCTGTTGGGCTCCTGTGGTGGGCCTGGTTGAGTTAACCCCCCATCTGCCATTGTCTCTGGTGCACTTCCTCTCAGGTGGATAGATGAGCTTTCATCACACAGCCTAATGGTGATAGCATGCAAAATAAGGCTGAATTGTGATTACAGTGAAATGCACTCTCTATTCACCTCTGTCATTGCCCAGATTCAAGATAATTACATTATGTGTCTTTGTTAGCTATGTCACCAGAAAAAAAACCCAGCATCCCTGAACAAGAAGTCAGGGCTTCCAGCTGCTTTGTATTTCCCTTTAGCTGTGCTATAGGCACGCAAATTACTTCTGCCTGTTGTGGTTCCCAGATTGCCTCCAGGGACATCCTTTACATAAGCATATTTTACGTAAGCTTAGTGCTGTCACTGTCTCAGGTGTGAAGTAACACAGCCACAGCTAAATGCCTCTCAGGCAATGTTTTAGTTTCAGATCTCAGGTACCTCACTGCCAGTCACACAGACTACTCCTGCTTGTCCTTTTCCTTTGGTAACCAGCTTTGCCTGTTACAAATTAGTTTATGACCCAAATTTTCCAAAGTAGTGAGTCTTTTGGGGCATCACCAGCAGCCTTGAGGGTCGGTGGAGGGGGTTTGATCAGGGGGACCCAAATCACAGAATCACAGAATCACAGAATTGTAGGGGTTGGAAGGGACCTCGAGAGATCATCGGGTCCAACCCCCCTGCCAAAGCAGGCTCCCTAGCACATACTGCACAGATAGGCGTCCAGACGAGTCTTAAATATCTCCAGAGAAGGAGACTCCACCACCTCCCTGGACAGCCTGTCCCAGGGCTCTGTCACCCTCACTGGGTAAAAGTTCTTCCGCATGTTGGTGCGGAACTTCCTGTGCTCCAATTTGCAGCCATTGCCCCTTGTCCTATCTCCAGAGACTATTGAAAAGGGGCTGGCCAATTCCCCCTGCATCCCATACTTAAGATATTTATAAACATTAATTAGGTCCCCCCTCAGTCTTCTTTTCTCCAGGCTGAACAGCCCCAGCTCACTCAGCCCTTCCTCATACGGGAGGTGTTCCAGGCCCTCAATCATCTTTGTAGCCCTTCTCTGGACTCTCTCAAGGAGATCCCCATCCTTTTTATACCAGGGAGCCCAGAACTGGACACAATACTCCAGGTGGGGCCTGACCAGGGCCGAGTAGAGGGGGAGGATCACCTCCTTAGACCTGCTGGCCACACTCTTCCTGATGCATCCCAGGATCCCATTGGCCCTCTTAGCCCCCAGGGCACACTGCTGGCTCATAGCCAACCTGTCATCAACTAGGACCCCCAGGTCCTTCTCCACAGAGCTCTTCTCCAGCAGGTCATCCCCCAGCCTGTACTGATACAGACGGTTACTCCTCCCCAGGTGCAAGACTTTACACTTGCTTTTATTAAACCTCACAGCAGTTTGCAGTCCTTTAGAAACCTTTAACTGAACATCATGCAAAATTTGAGAAGCCACTGCTGCAGAGATGTTGACCTCTTTTAACGTGCCCAGAGAAAGGTATAGGTGCTGGGCAGGAGGTAAGGCTGTCAAAGAGATGTTTCGTTGGTAACCTGGTTATGGGGCTTACAGCACCCTTGTGCTTTTAGTCCCCCTGCTCTGCCTTGACTTCTCATCTGTCCAGACACTGGGTGCCTGGGGAAAGTTTACCAACCTCCTGTTGGACCCTGACTAGCATTCAAGCAAAACAAACTGTATTTAAACACTTGTTTAGAGATTAAGTGCAAAACTGTTTCTTCTTGCCAAGATTTAAGCTCAGAGGTTTTTATTTCCTCTGCAAAAGTGAATGACATCATTGCCACTCTCTTATGCGCTAAGTGTAAAGGAAGCCATGCAGTACTGAGCTGAAACAGAAAACAACTGTCTAGAAATCTTGCATAACAAAGAAATTACTTTCTTTTAAACATTTAGTATTTACATTACAGTAGCTGATGCCTTGTAGCTAAGGTTGTATGGCATTTTCCATGATAAGCCCACGATGTCATTTACAACTTTGGAAGACTATTCAAGTGGAAAATTTCCCCACCTCATGCTGTAGGTAAAACATTGTTTGGAAAGTTTCAGTGAAAAAGCAATTTCTGTTCTTCTGAGGATAAGATTAGAAAAGTTCTTGCAGAGCAGATTTGCCTGTGCTAAAGAATAGCTTCTGAGCACCTAATGGTTGCGCTCACACTCATACTTGCAGGTGACTCTTTAGATACGGAGTCACGTGGCTGCAAGGGCACCACTATAAAGCATATGCATTCAGCATGATGTTTCCTTTACAATGTCAGTGTGCTTATCAGAAAGGTAAAACAGCCTTGCTAATGTTTGGGGGCTATGGTATGGGGAGTATGTTGGCAGCTAACAGTAGTACACCGCATCCTGCATTTTGTGTAGCCATGTATAAGCTGCTTCTTCTAGATCTCAGTATGAGCATTAGTTCATATTTTCTGCTTTTCTTCCTGTCAGTTTTGAAAGTTGTCTGAATTGAGTAGGATCTACACAGCATTACAGGCTTGGTCTCTGACAGCAGTCCTGAAGGTCTGCCCTGGGAGGGATTTACTGTCCCACTGGACTCCTGCTAGCTCCCTAATGTCTCATCAGCTTCATTCAGCCTCTTCACACAGCCTTTTTTTTTTTTTTTTCCCCAGTGGCACCCAGTTTGCATCCTTGTGGGATGCTGACCTGTTGTTGTTGTGACCAAGGCGTCTAAAATATTTCTGCCTCTGGATCGTATATAACATAAAGGGGAGACAATGGGGAATTTGTAGAAAGGACAGAGATGTCAGCAGCAGATTGATTTGATTTAGTGAGTTCCTGCTTGGAAATGATAAGTATTACTCTCACCATCATAACCTTGTTCTCCAAAAAAAACCCAACCTGAGATGTTGGAGGGGGAGGCGGGGGGTAGGGGTAGGGTGGGGACTGGAGAGGAGATTTTTCAAGGAGAAACTGTATACCCGCTAGTTGCAGGATTCCTGAGAAGAGAGGAGAAACTGTTATTTCACTTTTGGCACAGCTGCCCAATTCACCATTAAGGGAAAAAAACCGGTGATCTCCCTCCTGGAGTGAGTCAGCATTGTATGCTCTGTTGAAAGGAGTTTGCAGGGTGCTACTTATCTTCAGGAAGAATAACTATCTGGGATTGTGACTGAAGACCACATTGCCCTGAAGCATGATTTTTTAACTGCTGTTCATCTTTTTTTTTTTTTCTTCTTTCATTTTATGAATGATCTGTTTTATATTTAGCTGAAAGATACCTGCCAGCTGATTCACTTGCCTCAGTCTTAAATAGAGAGCAAATTAAAAATTAACAATAGCAAAAAAAAAAACCCCGAAACCAACAATCAAGGATAAAAGCTGGTATGATCAGTGATCCTTCCAATTGCATTGAGAGGATGTAGCACAGGCCACATTTCTATTTTCCCCTTTGATTTGCTGTGACGGGCTGTGAGTAATGTTAAATAGCTTATGCTACTATGCTTCTCCCATTCATTTTCATAATTTCTTCATCATCTAAGATAATGCCCCAACAGACAGAAAGAACGAACATTGGCTTAGAAACCGTGGCTACTTGTCAAAGTAATTCTGGCTGCTCTAGGAGAAAACTCTCTCCTATATGTCTAAATCCTTTTCACTCTCTTCATCTCTACTTCCCTCCTCTATTCATCAGCAGATTTTGTTCTGAAAGCCTCATCTCAACATCAGCCATCATTTAAAATCCTGGGATAGTAATCATAAAGCGGTCTGGCCAGTATTTTAATGAGCATACAATATTTCCGGCACTGGATGAGATTCTGTTGTTTAGCCTTTTGCATCCAAGAGTGAGCGTGTGTGCATGCATCTGTGTGTGTGTGTGTGTGCGAGCACGCGTGTGTGGTTTTAGTTACTGGTTGGCTAATTTTCTTTGTTATTCCTTTTACCTGGCATAAGGTTCATCTGAACTGGGATGTATTTGATTCATTAGTTGCATCGTGACTGTTGTGTAAGTTGTGTTCAAAATGCCAAAACCAGTGCGGCATGTAAAGGTGCATGAAAAGGAGAATGCATCATTTGTTAGTGTCTCTGCAGCTGCTCTTAGGGAGCTCCTCGGGCTTTGTTCAGGGCTTTCCCAGCTCATGGTGTCCATCACAGATTGCCTGTGTATCCAGCATCCTCCTACCATGTCAGTCTCTGGCATCCTGCAGCCTCAGCACTGGAAGCTCGCTTCGTCAATCCATTGATGGGAAAGGAGTTTTACCATTTCTCACAATGTCTGTGGAGCTGAGACAGTAACCCTTCCACTGCTGTCCTGGAAAACTCAACTCCTTCTGTCAAACAGCGCAAGTAAACCTGCAAATGTGCAGTGCCTTATCAGCATGTCTCCACAAACCCTGCACTGGCCATGGAGCAGCAGCCCTGTATGGTCAGGAACTGGCTGCAGTGCTGTGGTGCACCATCATTACCCTGAAAGCATGCACTGGAAGTTGTGGAGGCTGCCCAAGCTGCAGGAGATAGCAGCAGGCTTGTGGCTCCTGGCAGAAGGAACGGTTTTGGGAACAGTCAGTCCAGGAGCACAAAGCTGTTGAGATCTAGGAATCAGGTATTTAAAAAGATGTTCTAGCCTGGGACTTTGTGTGTGCTCATCAGCTAAGAACAGATTTTCTACAGGCAGGAACAGGGAATGAAGTATGCTGTAGGCAGTCAACAGGTGAGAGCAGCATCCTCACTCAACAAGGTGCTGAGGTGTTCTGACACCTCCTGACATGAAAGAGCCTCCCATGACCCTTTACTTTAGTTTGCCATTTGGAAATCCTGTAGACATTAGCTAAATTTGTGATTGTTCCTGATATTTCTGGGTTTTGGGGGCTTCCCCTACATAAAAGCAAACTCAGAAAGATGCTCTAAGATGGTGGTTAGGTTGTGGTAACCTTGACGCATTTCAGGAAGGAGGTGGTATGTGATGATCTCAGATTCCCACATCACATTTTTACTTTAAGTGCCTTTTCCTCTCTAGTGAAAAACTGCTATCTTTAAGTACAGTTTAAAACTCACAGAGTAAAGAAGATTATTTTCTTTGTACTCTATCCCATCAGAGACATCTCATCAAGTCACAGTGCAATAATTTATCTTAATGCTTTTACATTTGCTTTCCAATTAAAATCTGTAGGGCACTTATCCCAAAAAACCTTCATTTTCTGTGCTTTTCATCTCCACCTCTGGGCACACCTCAGGTTCCTTTTCAGAGTTACGCAACATTACAGCAATGCCCTTCAATGTAATATAACCCCGTCTTGGTACAAAGCAAGTGTCCAAGCACTTAAAGAATCAGCATTTCAGAAATGCCTGCAATGTAAAAGAAAAAACATTTTAACACCATGCTTATGCAACTGATTCTTTTCCCCACCACCGTGGTTTCAAAATCTGTGAGCTGCAGATACTGACACTGTGAAAAGCAGGTTTTGCTGTTTCAAAACAAAGAAAAGCTGGTGGTCTCTGTAGCTAAGGCTGTGATTAGCTTTCCTTGTTAAGCCTGGAACTAATCTCTCCTGTTATGGTCAAATGAAATTGGTCCATCTGTGATGTACATGTAGGTCTTTCTAGGGACTAATAGCTTCAGAAAATTAAGGGTAACTGAATGGGAGAGAGGAGGAAGGTTGTCAAACATAAAAACTAAATATTACCATTTCTGCATGTCTCTGGTGGCTACTGGATGGGATAGAGGGGGAGGATGAAATACAGAAACAACTCCAGCAAGAAACCTAGATTTATGTTTTTCTGTTGTCTTAATTGAAAGACAATGCACTGGTCTGTGTAAAGAGTGCTAGCCCTAGAGGAATGGATAAAACAAATAAATTCCTCCAAACTCTGGCTTGGATTTTCTCATTACATGAAAATAGATCTTCCCTAAATCAGGGGAATGAAAAATTGTAGCAACTTTGCTACATATTAATAGAGCTTGATTTACAGTTTTATAATCATCTTAAGATTCCTTTTTTTTTTGGCACCCTGTGTCGTGTCACTAGCAAAATGTGGCTGCTTCCAGCTTCAGACTTCTTAGTTTGTTTGCAGTCCAGGCGTTGTTGTAGTGAGGGTGATTCATCCTTTTTTACCTTTGTAACCATGAAAGCACAAGCCGGCATCAATCCATATTAAAGCACCACATCTTTTAATTATGCAGCAGTACTTCATCTGTTAATCCAAAAGGCCAGACATCCTCTTTCTTTCTGGGCTCGATATGCAAAAAATGTTGGGTAGCATGAGGACCTGGCAAGGTAGTTGGGGTTCTTTGCAGGGGCCCACCTTAATAACCACTAGGGGCATCCACTGAGGTAATTGCCAGCTCTTCTCAGCCAAGAGCAAGGCCTCAGCTCATTTTCAGTCCAAGTGGCTTGGCTGCACCCACAGCACTGCTTCGTGCCCAAATCAGCTGGCACTAGCTTTTCTCTCCAGATCGCTCGTCATCACATACTAAGAGTGATATAGGCAAGATTATTGTCTGCTTAGTTGTGTCCCCAGGGTGTCCATGACACTGTGCATGCATTCAGGAAAGTACAGGTTCTTCCAAGCTTTCCCAAATGTAGACCTTTGATGGTGTTGTGGCTTAACTCCATCTGGCAATTAGGCACCCAGACCCTCACTCAATCCCACATCCCCAGTGGGATAGGGAGGAAAAATGGGGAATAAAGGTGAAACTTTTGTTTTGAGATAAAGACAGTTTAATAGGATAGAGAAGGAAAATAACTATGATTATTATAATAATAATTATGATAGTAATAAAATAATAAATATACAGAGCAAGTGATGCACAGGACAATTGCTCACCACTCACTAACCAGTGGTCAGCTAGTTCCCAAGCTGTGATACCCCCTAGCCAACTTCTCCAGTTTATATACTGAGCATGATGTTACATGGAATGGGATACTCCTTTGGCCAGTTTGGGTCAGCTATCTTGGCTGTGAAGTCTCCCAGCTTCCTGCGCACCTCCTTACTGGAAAATCATGAGAAGCTGAAAAGTCCTTGGCTTAGTATAATGATTACTTAGCAACAACCAAAACACCAGTGTCTTATCAAGATTATTCTCATACTAAATCCAAAACACTACTAGTAAGAAAATTAAATCTATCCCACCTGAAACCAGGACAGATAGAAACAAATCCCAAGAGCAGGCTTCCTTGGTGCGTGGAAGTTTTGGGATGTGTTGCAGCCATAGATGGAAAACCCATCCTGTCTACTGTATATGTGAGAGAGCTAAAATCTTGAGTGTTCAGAACTGAAATGAATGAAGTTTGGCTGTCAATACAAGGAGTTCCAGAATGGCTTTTCCCATTTTGCCATACACAGCACCAGCCCTTTGTTGTCCTTTGGGAATCAGTTGCTGAGAGTTACTCAGACAGACTGAAGCAGGCATTCCAGAGGAGCAGACAGTGGGGTTAATTTCAGTATGGAAGTAGCAAAGCAGCAGCCATCAGGAATGAAACAACATGTCAGGAAAGGCCTTTCCTCTCCCCATATTACAATGGCATTTTATGTAGCATTAGAGTTGGTGGAATATGAAGAGGTTAAGAAAACTGAAGCACTGGTTCCTTATGTTCTTATTTTCTCTGAAGCACTCAGCATAGAAAAATAGCATTGCAGGGAATAGATATGCATGCTGTGCCTGTCTTTGCCTGGGATCTGCAGTAAGCAGCGCAAGATGCACTTACTAAGATCTATGTGTCTTGGAACAGAAGCATTTGGAGTGATTGTCAGTGCATTGTTTGAATGTCAGTGGAAACTAGGAGATCCTGGGCTATCTCCTTGTCTCTTGGGGGAAGTATTACAAATATATTTAGATTCTTAATCCCTATTTAAGCACAATAGCTTCCACTGATATATGTGGGGACTTGGATTCTTGTTGAACCTGTCCTTTGGCCTATGATCTCTCAGGGTGCAGATACATAGACTTCCGAGACAGCACACAGCTCAAAGGATAGGGAGAGGCTTCCCATGGCACGAGTGTCAAAAGACTGTAAGCAGCTCTGAAAATGCAGATACCATCATACACATAGGCTGTGTTCTTGCACAGAAACATTTGCAACCACAGGGTCAGAATGAGGTGGCATTTCTTGATCAAGTAAAGCTAGATCAATACACGTTAAGCAAGGAGCACTACAGATGACCAATGTCCTTTTGTGTACCAGTACTAAAGTAAAAATGAGGTTGAAAGAAGGCATTACAGCTGTACAGGATCACGAATGCTGACAATTCTACAGGTTTTGTAAGGAGACCTCTCTTTATTTCTCACACACCATTTAAGAAAGGGGACTTGTGCAGAAGGCATTCTTCCTTTACTACAATTTGCAGCTCATAATCATGAGTAAAGGCCAGTGCAAGACCTGTGTTCTTCACTGCATTACTTTTTACTTGTGTTTGTGCCATTTTTCATCTTTACTGCCTAGTAACACCCACTGCTGGCTAAATATCTGTCGCTATTTCTCCCAGTCTGTCAGTGAGGTCATACACCTGTTTATGCTCTCACAGCCCGTTGTCATGGCACCATGACTCCAGACATCTGGAGCAATGACTTTATTGTGAGACCAATTAAGACAAAGGGCTGTGAGGCAACAATCCGTTCACATAAGGTGATGCTCAAGTACACACAGCAACTGCACAGGAAAAGCGTTGCAACCTTGCAATTATGTGTTTGCTGTTTACATGCAGTCTTCCATTGAGCTGGTTTTTGTTGTCATTTGCAGTGCATCTTGTTCTTTGAGGTACTATGGTTATCTTGAGGTCAGCCCTGTACCTTGCCTGTACCTTGCCCTGGGTTATCTCCTAGACCTCCCAAGATCACATTCACGAGCTAGAATGCTTCACCCAACAACCACCCCCACTTTCTATTCAGCTGGTTTCCTCAGATTCCATGACCAGTGGCTATTCATGAAATATACTTCCATGTCACTTCTACTCTTCCTTTCAGTGAGCAGTTACTGAAAATGAAGCTGTTTCACTTCCTCTAGTTCAGTAGGAGACAATGATTGAGTGGCCTGGTATGCCTGCAATGGCACTGAAATTGATTCATTAAATTGAATCAGTTGCAAGACTCAGATTTTGATTAGTTAAACAGCTTGCTTGGTATGTGATTAATGTGGCTGCAGGATGGAAATCTGTTTTTTCTAGAAGATAACCCCTACAAAGTACAGGCTGTGACACACATCTGATTATAAGAATGGTGACCAAAGCAGATTTTAAGTGTAATACTTCAAATACTGGTTTTTAAGTCAAAAGATGGAGTTAAGGCTACAAAGAGGATAAGGAGCAATCTTGTAATGCTGTAGACTCTGCTTTTACAGCAAGAATGTGTCTTTCATGGCTAACTCATGTCTCTGGTCATGGATCTTTATAGCTAGATGGAGGTGAAATGAGCCCATTTACCCTGAGACCAACTGGTACCCTAGCAGTTTTGCTCTTCCATCAGAGACTCTTCATGGTGACAGACAATGTTGGAAAGTAATTTTCACTTACCACATACTAAGACATGTGAAGAACCTTGCAAGAACAAGTCCTAAGTTACTTATGTGGACTTTTTTTACTTGGTTTCTCAGAAAGCTCAGTTTTTAATTTAAGGAAGATTTCCTCGTTGGAAAATCTCCAAGGAAGGATGTCACTGGCACTGCCATCTGTCTCCTTTCCGGGGAAATATCTCTAGTGAATAAGAAGGAATGCTGGTTGGCAACTAATAGCAAATTTTAATTTGCATTTGCCAATTCTGGCCCTAAATGCCACTTGTCTGTAACAAAGCAGTGACTATGTGATGCAAATAAATAAAATAAATTGCTGAACTAAAATATCTAAATTTAGATTTTGTTGCAAAGAAGTTTAAATAAAACAAACCTTGAATTTTTAATCTAGACACATCTATGAGTCTAAAAACTATTTACAGAAGCTCTGCTATCCAGGGACTGGCACATCCTGGTCGACTGCTTGAGGTTGACTAGGTGATGCCTTCCAACCCATCACCTGTCTTTGAATCATTGGCATAACTTACATCAACAGTACATGTCTCTCCCTTCTACTCCAGCTCTGGGCTGGATATCTATTTGTGAGAAAAACAGGAAAGGGAACGGAGGCATAAAATAGCAAAATTATTTTTATTAAGACAAAAAAGTGAAAACTAATAGAAGGAAATATTTTTTCACACAATACACAATTAGCTTATGGAACTCCCTGCCAAAGGATATAACTGAAGCCAAAGAACGCAGCCCTGTTCAAAACAGGATTAGTTATAATATGAAGAGCAACATTAACCAGAGTCATAACAGTTAATACTTAAGTTTGATACTTAAAAATAAACAAGAGATTTTGGAAGGAATATAAATCCTTGGGCATCAGGACAAAAGCCAAACTCTAGATAACAGAGCTTAGGAAGAAATTTTCCCTGGGGCCTGCTTATTCCATAACTGAGCATTAGCAGACTATCTTGCACCTTCCTCTGAAGCACCTGGTGCTGGCCACTGTCAGAGAGGGGACACTGGGTGACTGGGCCCTGAGCCAGACACAGTCTGGCAAAACCAATTTTCTCTAGTTAAATGCAGATTCAGAATTAAAACAGAAACAAAGTTTTGGGAAAGCACAGTAAGTTTTCTCATTTCAGATACTGTGAGCAAAAAACCAGAAGTTTAGCCTCTTCCCAGTCAAAAGCAGGAAACCTAATACCTAGCCTCATCTGTTGAGTTCAGCAAGACCTAACCACACACATCTTTAAGTCTGAGCGGCGGTATGAATCTGAGAGGCCGCATCACCCTCTTCAACTGTAACACTGGGACCAGTCGAAAAACTTTTCCGTTTTTAATGCTACTTTCTAATTTTTTAAGTTATCTCAATGGGACCTTTTTTGCAGGACAGGATGTGTGGCAGTTCTGCCAACACAGCAGGGGTTTTGCCAAGAATACATTTCTCCCTGGACCTTCCAGAAAAATCTCACAGAGAGGCAGGTCCTGTGAAAGAACAGCATGTTTGTACCACAGTACGTGTCAGCATTTGCTCCCAGCAGAGAGAAAGGGAGGGATTCACATGTTTGAATGTATGACTGCAGCAATGGGACAGGGAGGACAGGGAGAGAAGAAAAGGAAAAATGGGAGAAAATATGAAAATAGGAAGAGAGGAGGCTTTCAAAAAAAAAAGGTAGAGTACAACCAATCATTCATATGCAGCTTTTTCTAATTAATAGGCATGTACAAAAAACCCCATGTCTGCTTAACAGAGCAACTCCCAGTCACAGAAAGCTGGGGTTGAATTCTATATTTCTGGGACAAAACGAAGCCCTTGAATAGCAACATAACTGCCTTCCATCCATCCCTCCATCCTGCCTGCCTGCCTTCCCCTCTTTCCTACTCTTTCCTGTATGCTTCTTTCCTGTGCAACCGCTTTCTCCCCAGTGCTACAAGCAACAACGTGGCAGCAGACCAATGCAACCTCAAATCTTCCCTCCATGCCACAAAGGCCTATTTCTGAGATGTGGTCAGCACCCATGATGCAATCTCTGCTCCAAGTTAAACTTGTCAGCAGAGAGGTTGCTCAAAGAAACTGGTAAGAAAGGCATTAATCAGTTTTGAAAACTTCACTGTGGGCAGCACTCGGCATCACAGTCCCCATAGAAAACCATAAGGGCAATGGACTGCATCTGTAAATCAGGTCCTGGGAGTGGAAGCAGGCTGCTTTTATGTCTTTGGAGAAGTCTGCCCCATTTTATCAGGTTATTCTTTATTGATGCAAGATTTGGTTTCCTCTGAATGTCAAAGCAAAGTTGAGCTGATTTTCTTGTTTTGTTCAACTTCCAAAACACAAAGCAATTTCTTGTTAAACCTAAAGAGAGGATGGTATCAATACTGGAAATTTTTCTATTCTGAAATGAGGCATACAGCTGGAAATAGATTTGAAAATCAATGTTGGGAATGTGAGGGAGGAAATAGAGGGTCTCCTCTTCACTTAGCATAATAGGGAGTCAACAACATGAGTCTAGTTACTGGAAGATTGTCACTTCAGTAAGAAAATTCACCAGAGCATATGCAATAGTTTCCTGTCAATGGCCATTCTTGGACCAGATGTGCCAATAAGAAAATGACAAAGAGACCAGAAATAAAAAGCAAGATATATACCTATTTATAACTCAGACCATCTGTAAGGCTCAAAGGACCCCTGAGACAGCTGGAATGAGGAACGAGAATTAAGAGCTCCCCATTTCCTCCTTTCCCTCTACCCTGAAAAATATACTGTGGAGTGTATTATGTCTTTCAGGGATAACTGGCTGACTTTTATCTTTGGTTTTCTCCTGTTTTCCTCCTTGAAATCTTTGCATCAAAGGCATTGCTTCCTTCCTTGTTGAAAGTTAAACTTTGGCTACAAGTAGGTCAGTCAAAGTTTCGTTGTCTCTTGGGTGACCGTATCTGTGCAGATCTGTTAGAGCAAAACTCATGGAACAGAGTTATTTCTCATGATTTATATTAAACAGAACTGGCAAACAATACATGATAGAGGGGAAAAAGGAAGAAGGGAGCCTCTTAGGGGACAGTGAGGAAGGTGGGCCCCTGGATGTAGGGAAACAGACTGTAGGAGCCAGACCTGTTCCAAACAGTCCATTGTAGCAGTTCTCTTCCCACTTGGTTAGATTGTTTGAGCTGGCACAAGGCATAGGTGTAATTAGTCCACCTCCCAGAGCGAAAGCCAGAACCAAGCTGTTTGCTCAGGACAACCAAGTGTTTTCCCTGCCTCTACTGCAGATCCTCTGTCTATCCTCAGGAGCATTACATTGTATCTTTTACCTGTCCAGCCACTTTGGGTTATAAGCACCTTAGGGGATGGGTCTTCACTTGTATTATAGATATTTGTGAAACAGAAACAGCTTATTCTACTGCTGCTTCAGCATGCCTGTAGTTCAGTATTTTTGGAGGGGTTTTAAATCCAAATCAAGAGCCCTTCTGCATACACCACTGTGCTCAAAGACCCAATTACATGTTAGGAAACATGAACTGGGATGAGAAAACCATAGGGAAAATGTTGCTATGCCTTCATACAAATTGTTGATGTACTTTTGTCTGGAGTGCTGCCTGCTGCTTCATTTCACAGATGGAATACCAGAGTAGAAAGGGATAAAGGAGTAGAAAGTAGAGTTAAAGGAATAGCAGAGAGCTTGGAAAAACTCAGGGTTTTTTCCTATGTCAGAAGATCGGAGCTGAAAGATGTGAGTGACATAGTGGGGAGGCTGAATGATGTTAAAAATGGCCTTGAGAGGGTAGACAGGTTATTCTGCTCTCTTTGTCCACGGGTATGAAAGCAAGCTTGTGCTCAGTCCCACTACAAAGCTAATCAAAGGCAATCTTGCTTTATACTACATTCAGTTAAACTGTTGAGTTTGTTGCCAGAGGAAATCATTAGGCTAAAACCAGAATGATGTTTTGGTGGGTTAGATTTCTATGCATGGGATTGTCAGGAAGTCACTGGAACTGCTCAGTGGAAACCACCAAAGACCCTGGTATTTGTGTGGTAGTGGTATGAGTGGCACTATCTGTCCAACTTCAAATCCTGCACCAAAACGGGAATATGTACCAAGGCAATGGGTTGGTAAAGAGGGAGATGGCCTTGGCTCAGTCCAGGAAACAATGCAGACAAGACTGGCCAGCAAAAGGAAATGCTTTAGCTAAGGAGCAGATGAAGTCTCTGGCTAATCTATCTGGTTATCAAAAACCAAGCTTGCTGCAGTCCTTCAGGCCACTAGACAGCATCATGAGGCAAAAATGGCAGCTTTCCAATGGCAGCTGGCCAGTCGCTTCCAGACAGACAGGAATGCACCACAATAGCGCAGACCTCTTTCACCTTCAGTCCCATAAGGCATGGGCAGGAGGACCTTCTGTCTCTGATTGGTACTGGGTTTGTCAGCCGCCCACAGAGCACAGGACTCTGAAACTTGTAGGACAACCCACTGGGAGGGATGATGTGCCAGTCCTCCATCCACGCCTTTCTCTTGGGTACAATCTTTTGCTGCCAAGTAATGCTGGAGCCTTGCAAACTTGTCTTCTTCCATTTCCAGCCCCCACCTTGCAACTAGGTAACCAAAGAAAGGGGGCAGGAGCACCACAACTAAAGGTGAGCAGCAGGAGTCCAGCTAGCGCACAGGCTGAGCTGATAACTCGCTCCAGGTTGTAGGAGCTGTATCACTGCTGATGAAGAGAGCAGTGCTTCCAGAGAGCAGACCTGAGTTTGCTTTCAATTACCCCGCTTTCCTCTCACCATGCAGATATTTTCTGCAGGCAACACAATTCTGTCTAGAAGATTACAACCTGGCCCCATACCGATAAAAATGAATGGGTTTGCTCCCATCAGTAGGTTTTATGTGGATCTAGCCTAGGAACAGATGTAGGTAGTCTTTCAGTCCAAAAAAAAGAAGGGAAGGGAAGGGAAGGGAAGGGAAGGGAAGGGAAGGGAAGGGAAGGGAAGGGAAGGGAAGGGAAGGGAAGGGAAGGGAAGGGAAGGGAAGGGAAGGGAAGGGAAGGGAAGGGAAGAAGGGAAAGAGAGAGGTGGAAGAAGAGAAAGAGAGAAAGAAGAGGTATTCTAAGTGATCAGGCCAAGTTTTCTGAAGTAAGCATGCTAAGAACAGTAAAATACAGTGAGGAAGAAGCATAAGCAATCTGTAATACAGGAGCTGATGCATCTTTTTACTTACAAACCATAGCTGCAAAGCTATGCATTTTTACTTTTCCCAATACTTATAAAAAATAGAGTCAATCTCTCAATGAAATTAGTAACAGTTTAGTTGTTGTAGGAATAAGGCACAGACCCCTTGAGCAATCCTGATGCACATTTGTAATTTATGGTCTGCCTTCCCCATAGTCTTGAAATCCATTGGCCCTTTTGGGGAATTTTTTCCTTTAATAGTATATCTGTACTCCCATAAAAAAAAAAAAAAAAGCCAGTGATTGCACAGACACTTCCATATGCCGAAGGAGATACTTTGAACCCCTGGCAGCCAGAGAAACTGGGAGGACATTCAAGCCACCCTGCTGCCAGTGTGTGATACACCATATCAGCAACAGAGTGCACACCCAAAGGCAAGAAACCCTCTGTTTTCTTCACCCATCCTGACCCTCACCCCAGGTTTTCAACATCCCCAGATTTTTCCTGTTCAGAGGCTTGGAAAAATAAAACAATCAGTGAATAAGACCTCCCACAGACACTGTGTTGCTTCAGTGTTCAGGATTGATAGCAGAAACCAGCTGTTTGTCCCATTCATGCTCTGGCTTTGATTGAGTTCCCTGTTAGTTGATGTGATGCTTCCCATGCTGAGATTTTCCTCTTCCTTGGCAACATGAGAGTGACGTCCATCTGTCCATGAGCTGATGTGTATCTGCAGCTGAAGCACATTTTTGGGATCTCAGCTACAACAAACATTTGAGGCACCAACGTTTCAGATTGTGGTCATTTTTGTCTATATTTCTTCATGATAGTAGTGGAATGCTGAGAGAAGCCTGGAGCACTGGGATCCTGCCCAGCTGATATTCACCAGCTTTCTTTCAGATGTTTTGCACTTCTATTTTGAGCAGACAGAAGCCCCCATGCTAAGATTTTTTTTTTCTATTAGAAGCCCATTACACAAGGCCTGAAAAGTTATTTTCCTGGATTGAAGGTGAAAGGGCAGAAGAGCGTGTGTTTATTCAGCCTTAACCCCCAGCATTCTAATGAAGAAGCCAGTTGGACTCAGCACTCCTTGTAAACAATGGAAACATACCTGAAATGTGATTTGGGGATGGGGTGAGTGGGGGTGGGTGAAGAGCACAGGAGAGTGCCACTAGTCCTTCCCTGTATATGGCCATGTCTACCTGAGCCATCTGTTAGCTGCTCTTCCAGTTGATCCATTGTCCAAGAAGACATACGAGGTGCAGATGCATAGGTGTTTCTGTGGCAGCATCCTTGCACAAAGTTCTACCATGGTGCATGCAGAAACTGGCTGTCCTGTCCCCCTTGCTGCTGCTAAGGGGCTTTAAAAATTCTTGCGAAGATGCCCATGTCCAGGGAGGGTATCTCCCACATGAGTTTTCTTCTGAGGTCTTTGTCAATCCAGCTGAAAATTCTGGCAAGGCTGGAGAAACAGGGAGGAGGAGGATGAGAAGGAGGAGGACAAGGAGGAGGAGGAAGAGGACAAAAGCTCTAAATCTATGTTATAGGTCTGATTTCCTCTCAACAGGGCCAGCAGTTCTGTGTGTGAAGGAATAGAGTTTTGAATTTCCTTTCCACCACAGCCTTGTCCACCTTCGTTCAATACCTTCACAGAGGTGATATACAAATAAGAAAGCAGGTGGAAAAAAGACACAGTTTCATCTGCTTCTACTGCTTCCAAAGAGGAATGAGGTTGTCTCTTCCCAGCCACTTTTTCATCTGGCTTTAACAGTATCACATATGTTGCATATGTCAGGAACACTTCCTCCTTCCCTTCACCCTCCAGGACCTTCAAAGACAGCATGCAGCCCAGCATCTTCTGCAGTGGAGGTGATCAAGCCCAGATTTTATCTCATCTGAAATAGGTGCAAGCAGTTACAAGGAGTGCTTTTTGTGGAACTATTAACATGTTGGAAAAAGAAACCCTGAGAGTAATCACAGCATAAATCTCATGGGAACCTTAGAAAAGGCTCCCTTTTCCAATGTTTCAGAGACTGGATGTACTGTAGCTATAAAGTGTCCTTTGTCTCTTTACCTCCATACACCTTTAGTGCTACCTCAGTGAGCTGAAGCTGCATAGAAAGCAGAAGAATAAGAGAAAGCAAAAAGAAGAGCTGCTAAGATGCTTCTCACTGCCAGTTCTAATGCAGCCTAATTTTCATAAAGGGCTGGTCAGGGTAGTCTCAGCTAGTCAGCCAAATGCTCAGTTTTCCAAATTCATTGATCAGCTCAGATACTGAAACCTGGTGCTAGACATCAAGGGGCTGTAAGCCTTTGGCGGTGTGCCATCAGATTTCCCCATCTCATAAATCACTGATCTTTCACAAGAAATTGCCACCTTCTCCTGCTACCGCGAGAGATCTGCATTGTGCATGAAAGTCTGGGGAAAAAAAAAAGTAGTAGATTAATTAAAGAGAGGTAATGAGCACCTGCTGGTCCCCTTGGTTTCAGTGAAAGTTACCTACAAAAAGTGCAGTGTATGTGATCATGATTTAATCATGCAAGTACAGCCAGAGTCAAGGTCAATGATAAATTCTGTAAGATCCACATCATCTGTGCCAAACTGTTTTGTTTTGGGGTCTTTTCTGTGATAGTGTACTCATTCTAAGGAATGATGGGATTGATCCAGACTCATGAGCAGGGAACTGGGAATTGCATGCGATGTGTGATTCCACGTGGTTAAATGTCCACCTGGAAGTGTAATCTTTCACTTTCATAAAAGTTTTACAGGCATTATAGTTAGTAGGCAGGAGACCAACCATTTTAGTTTAAGTGCTCCAAGGGACAAAAATAACAGTCCTCTGCAAAGGATTTAAAGATCTTTAAATCCTGGGATTCATACACACTTTTGCCTTTCCCATATATGTCTTTTCCTTTTCAGGATTTGCTGACACTTCAGAAAAGAAGTACTTAGAGCACCGTAGTCTGTTTTATATATTGGTTGTAATGTTAATGGCTGGACATGCTCCTTAGCAAGTAAAAAAAAAAAAAAACCAAACGCAGAATTATGGTGTAAGTGGTCTACTTATTCTTTGTTACATTAATAAATACCTTTTATATAATTCTATGAGCAAATCATCTCTTGAAGCATTTAATTTACCTTCAACTCTCTTCCTCCTGCAACCAACCACTGTCAGAAAGCATGCTCCAAAATTTCACTGGATTCTTTGAAATCCAACCTCTGAGATCATGATAAAATGATCGTGGCTGACAATCATGAAGTCCATCCATGCTTGTTTGCTCTAAATATTACTTATATTGTGTGTTGGAAAGAATTTTGCAAAATAAAGGATGTTATCTCCTTAAAAAATTACATGTATCATAAAGGGGAGGACTGAAGCAGAATCACTAGGCTGCAATGTGTAGGCTGCAATGTGTGAAAGCACAGGCTGAGCCAACATGTCATTTGATCAGGCAGTTAAATCAGCTCTACAGGTAGCTGGAGCATTGCTGGAACAGAGCACAAGATGTGCCACTGAGCTGGGTGGGTTTTTGCAGGAGGGTTGGCATGTCCAGAAAGCTTCTGTCCTCAGTGAGCAGGGCTGGCATTACTGCGTGGTCATAGGATGCTCCCATGGCTTGGTGGACTGTAAGGTTAGCACTGAATACGGGTAGGACCAGGTGACCTGAGCACCTCCTGAGATGACCACCAAAACATGACACCAGGCAGGGCTTTTCAGAGAGCCAGTGAGATTGACTCCCAGGCCCACCATCTCCCACTGGACATGTTTTGTACACCTTGGGGATGGTATACATGGATGTCGCATCAAGGTGGTGCTGTAAGCAGGCCACCTGGGCTAGGTTCTGCAAAAATTTTTATATGTAAATTAACTTTATGATTTAACAGACCTGGGGGTGGGGGTATTTTCTTTTGCTTCCTTACCTCAGTCGCTGGAATTAGCTCAGATAATTGCCTCACTTTTCTTTCCCTCTATTGCTTGGTAATTTCCTCTCATAACGTGCCTATCACTTTCTCCTAATTCAGTCTCTACTGAAAATCCAGAAATGCCTAGCTAAGGGCCAGGGAAAAAGAAACCCATGGAAAAGCCAAATCTCCAGTTTCAAAGACAAAGCAATAAGCTCTGTATAACAAATTGGCTGCTGAAGTCCAAACAGAATGGACCACTTCAAAAACACTTTTAAAAAATGTTTTTTGTCAGACTAAGTAGCTGAGCTGATGCTTTTCTTTGTGACCCTTTATTTAACACCAAGGGCATGTTCTGTATCAAGATATAACCAGACCTGTCTCCAGAGAGGAGTCAGTCTAGGAGAGGAGCCAGGCACACCAGAATATGCAGAGGATGCAATTACTGATGGGTCTGGTTACTATGTCAAGCCTGCTCCTGCGCAAGAAGCTCCCCCCCACACCACCACCAGCCCCCCCCCAGCCTCTCTAACCTGACCAGATTACGTACTACTTCTGCCCTCCAAAACAGACTCATTCCTGGAGTTAAAGAAGGCAAACAGCCGTGATCAAGTTGGTTGCAGGGAAGTTTGTATCTTGCTAACTCAGCAAGTCACCTGCAAGCCTCACTAGCTGTCATGAAAGCAGAATGGCATTCATCAGGGTCTGGTGCTTCTGGAGCCCCAAAATATCCCTGCAGTCCTTACAGCTTGCAGGAGCAGTGCTGCAAGGGGAGTGGGGAAAAGAAACTGAAGGGGTTTCAACCGACTGTGAGGTGGGCTAGAGGGAAGTAATGTGATGAGGAACAGAGACAGACAGACTGGACTGCTGGTCTGGCACAGCCTGAAATTTACTGCTGGGGGGAGAGTGAAAGGATCTCAAAGCAGAAGCGGTAAGGGTTGTGCTCTGTAGGTCCACTGCTACAACAATGAGAGTCAGGCTTGGACTCAGCTCTGCGTGGAGCCTGGAGAAGTATCATTTTAGGCAGCCGTAATTCTTTTTCAGCCTGTGGAAACAGAGTCTAGTTGGCAAATTTCAGGCTATAGTAAGGTCAAAGATGAAATCCCTGAAACTTGCTTTTTCCCATTTTATCTCAAAGCGATAACCTCTTCCATTTATTTTTCCAATGTGACACACTCCACCAGATCACACAGAGTATGTGTGAAAGATGGGAGGTAATGAATGGCATCCTGTTCTCACTCATTTGTAAAATGTGTCTGCTATTGACTTTGGGCCAGTGATCTCAGTAACAAGACAGACCCGGGGTAATTCCACTAGGACTTCATGCTGTTGCATTTAAACTCAGATTTTAGAAAGAGTGTGCTGAGTTTTTGGGTACTTCCATTTTTGGACTCCCTAATTCAAGGCAGTTTCAATGCAGGATGAGCCTAGCCTGTCTGATAAGTAGGCCAGCTCAAGGGGTCTTGAGCTGGCCCAGCCAAAACCAGCATATGCTATAGATAAATGCTTGTATCTTTTATTTTAGAGAAACTGCTTTGTGGCTATCCCAACTACTGAGCACTAAGTGAGTAAAAATGAAAGGATTTTTCAGGTAGAATTTCTTGAACAATCAGTATCATTACTTTTCTCATATAGGTAATTTTCTGCTCCCCTAATGGGTGTCAGTGACACAAACAGCATGTACTTCAGCAGTCTGATAGACATGCATGGGATATGCACCACACAAAAGCTGTATTTGTTGACAGAATGCCTAAACGGATTTGGTAATTTTTCAGTTGAAAGTGTTATTTTTTTTTCTTTTTTACCAATTTTCATGTAGTGTCTTGCAACATTAGAGCAAAGCAATAAATGAAAATAATACAGTCTTTTCCTTGCAGGGAAAACTACAAATGTGAGGCTTCCCATTCTTATGCAAGAAAGCAGTGAGATATATTCTAAATGTTGATCCACCTCTTTTTCCAATTTGTTTAATTTCAAGTCCTTCTAAACATATTAGGCGTTCTTCTTAACTGCTGTCTCATTCTTCTTAAGGGCTCTCTAATGACTTCTTGAAGTTTTTCTCTAGATTTGATTACAAGTTTGGAAATAAAACTGAGGAAGTTAAACTATTCCGTGTGCTTTTAGAAGCACAAAATTGTTTAACATGGTCATTGGGCTTCTTGAACTTGTTTCTAGCTTTGCAAAAAGCATGAAAGAGTATTTTCTTTTTCCTAGCATCATCTGTTAATGGATATCTCTTTGATACTCAAATTCCTTCTGATCAGTTTGAGCTCATCTGATTAAATAGTGTTCATTTTCATCCCTAGCTAAAAAGGAAAATTTGTCTAGATGTTAAAAGTCATTCATTTTCATAGGGGCAGTGTCTCAAACTATTTAATTCAAATGGCTGCTCTTAGCCTTAGAAGCATTTAAGAAAACAGTGCTCATAGGACCACTTTTCATTGGTGCATGTAAATAAAAGCATATAAATCGTGCAGAAATGTCAGAGAGGAGAAGGACTCACTCTGTCTCTCTGTCTCTCTCTCTCTCTGTGGGATCTCATTTCAGTCAAGTCATGAGTGACTCTGGCAGATAAATCCTCCTGGCCTGTTTGCCCTTTTGTCTCAAAGCAGACTCCTTTCACAGTAAAATGCAATTTCATCCCACTCTGTGAGTTTCATAAGGGCCATGGAAACTAATGGCACCCAGGGGTCATCTCTACAGTACTGGGAAGAGTAAAAGATTGCACAGGCACTGTAACTTACCTCACCACCGGCCTGCTACCAACAGAAGACTTGCATTGCCACCATGATATTGTCACTGCTGGTAACAAAATACGTGGCTTTGGTGGAATGAGGCAAACTGTGTTGGGTAAATAGAGGAAGATAACAGTGTCTGCCACCGCACTCTCTGTCCTTTAGGTTTTGTGTCCTGGTGACCAAGGTTAAATAAGGCAGACAGCTGACACAGGTCTCTGATTCAACAGGAAACTTGAAAAAGTCATGAAGTCAGCTTCACTCAACTGTAAGAGAACACCCTGAAAAAAGAAGAAAAAAATCATTCTGCTTTTCCTTGAGATACTCGAACATCTCCTCTTCACTGACCTTTTAGTATTTTCCAGCGAGGTATCACATCCTATGAAAGGCAGGATGGGTTTAGGCTAGTTCATTCACTGTGTCTTCATGCCAGGAGCCTCTTTGAGTTCCTGGAGGTGCAAACTGACGAGGGAGGTTGCAGGGAAGGGCTGGTGGCAGAAAGCACAGAGGCATCACTGCAGCTTTCAGACTTTTGCCCTGTGAAAAAGCTCAATCTTGTTTCAACATTCTTAAGAGTAAAAAAAATTGGTCACTACTTAAACCCTTGTCACCTCCCAGGCTGGTAATTTGCTCCTTGCAGTTCACACTGGGTACAGCTGCAAGGAGCTTTTGAAAGAAGTATTTAGAGGCAGTTTTGCAGTGGATTGCATTCTTTCTTAGGCTATGGTGAAAGGCTGCTGCAGTGCTACCAGCAAACAAAGTAGGCAGAATTCATGTAGTCCCTGGTATCTTTCTTCAAGCTACATTTTAGCTTTCGCATGAAAGAAAAAAGGGAAAACCTAAATTTTGGGGTTGCAATACAAAATAGACTTAACAGCTGAAAAGCAGCAAACCAAGAAAAATGCTGAGGGAATGGGGTTCTTTTAATATCCTGCTGTTCTTCTAAACTTATCTCAAGATTTTGAAGGCTTGAGTAAGGGGTTTTAAATGTCTCAGAGTATCAATCTTCTTGTTTTAGCTCATACTACAAGACCAGATTATTTAAAATATAGATGCTAAGCCTACAGCTGTAATTTTAAGCCTACATCTGTAATTTTAAGGAGATCTCCACCACTGCCACTGTCAAGTGTTGACCTAATATGTAGGCCTTGAGTACTTGGTAGCTTCCCCTTTGTCCAGTTGGTGCCATATTGCTGTCTTGTCCGGGAAACCTTCAGAAATTTATCTATGCTCCTAACTATAGAACATGGGGAAAAAAATGATACGTGCGTAATAACTGTGGCATGTGAAGCACATTCTGGGTTTTGCTGGAAACCACACTTAGCTTCACTGGGCTCGAGTACGCAATTATTTTCCAGCCTTTGGGTTTTCTGCTGGCTTTTGGTAAGTTACCGGCCAAAACCCAGGAAATAACGCTGTCAGAGAGGCAATATGACAAGGGTAATCCTTGGGGAAGCGGGGACATGACGGACAGACGGGGAACAGGGAGGGTGTCCTTCCTCTGGGGTGGTAGATGGCTGTTTCCTCAATCACCCGCAGGAGGCAATGACATATCTCACACTCAAGCTTCTCATTAGCACAGATTTTTGCTTGAAGGTACAGAAAAAGGAAGCAGCAGTTGAGAAGCCATAAATGTTTCATTTCGTAGACTGCAAAAAGATTGAAAAACAAGCCCTCTGAAAGGTTTACTAATGAAAATGAGCTTTCATTTTGATACAAAGGGACACAAAAATATCTGGAGCAAATGGACTGCTTGGGAGGTCATTGGTAGGGTACCACATGTACTGACCCTTTCTTGCAATGAACCTGAAACTTTAGGCCCAGACTACAGGAGAAAGGTAATTTTTTCATCCCATGCTGCTTTGAAATTAAGTTAAAAAGGTGTAGACTTGGTGGATGTCCAGCTCAGCTATCTGTGTCTTGAGAGCTCCTTGTGCATGATATCACTAGAGCAGCTTTCTGCTCTTACTCACATATCTAGAACCTCCACTCCATTAGGCTTTTCAGGTGTCACTAGTGTTTTCCTTCCACCTTCCTCCCATGGCTTCTCATCTGACTTCACGCCAGCCCCCTTACAGCTTCCCTCCCATGTATCCTATAGGTTCAGGTTCCCACATCCAGGAAGCACGTGGGTGCCGCTTCCTATAAACCACTTGCTCAAATGCCCACTTCAGATATTTCCTCTGGTTTGCAAGGGCTCTCTTTAAGCCACACATCTTCATTTTATGTGGAATATTCTCTTCTGTGTAAGAATCCACAGAAATCTTAGCTGCCATCATGAAGAGTTTCTTGATATTTTCTTGTACACAAATCTCCACATTCTTGCCCTTTGCATGCCTTGTAAATTCTTTGCATTTCTGCCTGGTGTTCTCCTTGATCTTGGTGCACAACAGTATCCCGACTCTGTTTACAATGACAGAAATAATAAATACCAGCAAAAAACTCCTAAGCTGAAGAGCAAGGACCAAGGATAGCAAGAGCAAGGACCAAGGATAGCACTACCTTAGGAAAAACTCTTCAGGTGGCAGCTCCCATCGATACATGGGGCTTTTTCTTTTATCCGCAGGTTTTCCTCATGTGTCTCTGCATGCACTGTTAAGACATCTCCTCCCTTAGTTGGAAAACAATCTTGGCTTTCTGTTGAAAGTACAACATTCACCTCACTCTGAGACTTTCTCTTGCAAAGATACACACTTGGCTCAGGTTGTTAACCCTTTTTCTTACCCGTACAGATCCACCCCTTTAGCAGGTCTCTGCCTGCACAAATACATGAGTATGACAGTGACTCCATTAACACAGCAATTGCTTGGAATCTGTTAGCATTTCATTATAAATCTGATTTTTGACAGATTTATAACCAGACTGTAGAAATTAACTGCTGGAGAAAGTGTGCCATTTAGTCTCAATATGAACACATTTTATTTTTCTACGTGGTTGTATTTTTTCTTACCAGACTTTTTTAGAGGCAGGAAAAATAACCTTATGTTTTAATGTACTACTTTTTAAGTGAAAAAAAAACCAAACCTACAAACTTCTCATAAACATTTAAAAACTGTCTGGCACAGTGACATGTTTATTGAATAGTCCTCTCTGATATTTCTTGACAACAGGTAGTGATTAAATGACAGTTACTGTATCAGCACATTAGACTATAACTTCAGGGGAAAAATAACAGCTGCATAAATTAAGGTTAGCAGGTAAATAAAGTGCTAGAATAAACAGTGCCGTTGATGGATGGAAGGTAATCCTTCTTATTGCAACAAATATACAACTGATCATTTTTCCAAGGTTAGTAACAGTTATTATTTAAGGACAGCATCCCATTCCCCTTGCAATGACCTCAAGTTTTGCCTCACAGCTTTGCCAGTGAGCCCAAGGTGAAGTACTGCAGGCCTTTTAGTGCAGATGGCAGCAGAAGTCGCAGGAGTGAAGGCAGAAGAGGGAGACCGGGCTTGCAGCTCTGGCTCTGGGTGCAAGCACTTGGTCCTCTGCATTCGGAACTGTCAATCACAGCAGTGCACTGCAGTCCTGGACAGGGGTGACACTAGTCACAGACAGGTTTCACTGTGGGCACACTGAGATGGTGCCTGCTAGCACAGCTAGTTCTGACACGTCATGCCATCCTTTGAAGCCTGTTGGAGTCAATCTAGCAGAACTACATCCCACAGTTCGGAAAAAAAAGAATTCTTTCAGGGTAGACAACTTGAAATCTTTCAGTTTTGCCCCACTAGTCATGTTTTCTAGCCCATTCTTTTTTGCCTTTTTACCGACACGAGTATGTTTTCCCTGAGTACCATTTCATACACACATATTTTCAAAGAGCACTATAACGAGTGACAGTTTCATACCTTCAGCCTGGAAATGAGGGAAAGAAATGAGAAGAGGCTCCCTCACTGCCAAAAGCACTTTCTTTGATAGGGATTTCAAGTGCTTTGACAGTTTGCCATAAAAGGACCCTCCTTACAGAGCCCAAAGGATCTTGCTACAAGCAAAGTGTCTAATAATGTCTCTCTCCACCACTCTCCTCTGAAGAGAGAAATTCCTAGCAGGGAAGTGGTAAGTCTGCATTTCTCAGAGAAGGTGGGTCCCATGGTAGTATTGGTGGATAGCAGAATGGAAATTTCCCTGCACGCCCACCTGGAGAAGATTTTTCTCCTCAGTCTCAGTGAGCAGCTCCAAAACAGGCCAGATCCTTGGATCCTTGAGCAGAGCCTGCATAAGAGACCCAGCCGCTGCATCTAACAGTTTCTTGTACCTTTTTCCAGTGGGAATGGTCCATTTCAAATGTAAGGAATAAGTTTTAACAGGAATAGAATAAGTCTTTCTTCTTTTCTACTAGCTGTATCTCAAAACCATTTTGAATTGTAAATCACCTTGAAGAGAAAATAAAAAACCTGAGGCCTTGGAAATCTCTGCTGGAATACAAATATCAAAGTAAACTGACAGATAGATGTGAGCTTCAGTGCATTAGGTATAATGCTGTCTTCGATAAGCATTCCTGTTCTTTACTTATCTCCCATACCTGCCAGTCTTATTGGAGGTCCTTTCTTGTAATGCTTTCTTATCATAGATATCAAAAAGATACTTGTCAGGCTGTGAGCAAACCTTTGTGTTTTCTGAGAGAAGCTGCCTTTGCTGTATCTTTCACTCACAAATGGAGGTGTATCTCTGTACTAGTCAGTGTTGCAAAGGGCATCCTCAGACCACAGTTACATGCGAAGAGCCAGTCTCTGCTACTCTACTTTTTCATCACCCAAGGACCTCTGGCTGGTTAAAGAGACTGAGCTCTCAGGGTCAGCACATCCCTTTCATGCCTTAAGGTTACAGTGACTTCTTCTCATGGCCACCCCCATGAAGCAGAAGGCCACTGAGAAAACAACAGATAGTCTCCTGTGCTTTGGGGATGGGGCAGGGGGAGGGGACATGCCATTAATGACTTTGAAGATGTGCTTCAGAATCAAAGCTTTTTTCACTGCGGAATTAGTAAACAAGTAAATGTTTTTCACTGCAGACTATACAATAGGAGACAGATTAATACATACTCAGGAATCCTGGGCTGGACCTTTAGAATTATTCAAGGGAAAGTTGCAGGCACAGCTTCCTCCTGCAAACTTGCTTAACATGAGATATTTCAGTGGGTGGGCTTTGCCTTCAAAAAGGCTAAACATTAAGGTGCCCAGGCTTTTCCATATGGTGGGATGTTCTCCAGTGCAACAAAGCACTGCGTGTTGGATAAAGTTCACTATATCATGGCAGTTGCATTCAGTTCCTAATCTACGGTCTGCTTTAATCTAAAATCCCACCTTTAATCTAAACCTCCCACCCATTCCTGGAATTTTCAAGGTTCTTTGAGAGTCCCCCAATTGTAAAGGCATTTCCCTATCTTGCTGTCAGTTTAGCCAGACTTAGACCTGTTTTTCCCGCACTCATTCCGTCTATACACCCCCTTGCTTTTCTTTTCTCAGTGTCATTCCCCATCATATTTTTCTTCTTGGGACCCTCTGACCTGTCATTGCCTTGTGTTTTGCCATTCATGTCTCCCCTCACCGGGTGGGGAATGTTTTCTAAAGGCCTTTGCAGTCGCTTATCACATCACCCTAAAGTGAAAGCTGACATCTTCCGTGGCAATGGGAAAGCATGACTTGTGTCAAAGCTGACTTTCATGGGTCTATTCATGAACCCTTGCACTCTTCCTCAGCCCATGTTGTCCCCTTTTTCTGAAAATTAGTGTTTTCAAGCAGTAATTGCATTTCTTCATTAACAGCCCATGAAGTTCTCTGTGTGTGTGTGTCTCTCTGCTCATCTTTCATCCCATTCCAAAGTTAAATGAAGCAAACAAAAACTGTTCCTGGTCAGCCTGTCTTTAGCATGTATCACCTCTCGACCTGCTGTGGTGAGCCAGATGCTGTGCAGGTCTCGCTGTTGCGTGCCTGCCAACTGGGTCAGTCTGTTGGCCTATCGGGGAGGAAGCGATCGGGTAGCGCAGAGAGCTGAAGTGTCTGTCTTTTGTTTTTCTTTTCTCTTTTTTTTTTTTTTTCCTTTCCTTTGCTTTGCTAAGGTTGGATTCATGAGGGGAAACTGCCACAGAGTCCATGTCATAAGGGGAAGAGGGACATACTGCCTTGGTTCAGCAAGAGTTTATGTGCTTCCAATCTTTCCTGAAGTTTCTATCTTGCAGACCCAGTGATTTCCTGTTTCCTTCTTGCTGGCCCTGATCTTCATAGAGATAGTGCCAAAGTGAGAAGACATTGTCCTAGGGCCAGCAAGTAATTCTGCTAACTTGTGAGCACTTAATTCCAGCTGCTGGCAAAACATCCGGCTCCTTAAATGGTCTCCTGTGAAGGACCCAGGAATCTGTTACATTGCATGTTATTTGTGTAGACTGAAGCTGAAAGAAGTTTTTAACTAGACTGAACAGCCAGTTTAGCATATTACATCACCAAAGCAATGTAAAAAATTCTAAGCAGCCCCATGAAATAGACCGTAAATGCCGCCTATAGAGATTGGGGATTTTTTTGGTAAGGTTTATTTGTTGGTATTGGTAGGTTATTTTAAACCTTTGATATGTTTGGAGCTACGTGGATGCAGCTTCAGCTCTGGAACCAGTAAGTATGAAGGGTATGAAACAAATCCTCTTACACACCTTGTAAAATGGAAATTCTTGTGTGTTAAAGAGGCTAGTTTTTGGTTGCTTTCAGATTTTGGCTTCTGTCCTGCTTGAAGGTACCCATAGAGCTTTCACTACCCACAGTTATGTTGGAACCAGCAGTTTTCCTCATTCAGTACAAAAATGCCAAGGTTTTCTGCAGTCACAAGTACTTTGCAAGTCAGGCGCGCCGGGGCAGTCAGAGTGAGTTGAAGAGGCTCAGTACTCAATGGGAAGAAAATGTAGATGGCTTGACTGAGACACAGGGATTAAGTGCGAAAGCCAAGGTTACATGGGAAATCAATCTACCCTGCAGATGAAGGCTGGACATCTTTAAATTACCCATCAGCAAGTCAAGAGGGAATTGGATTGTGCTTTTAAAGAAATGAATGAGCTTCAAGTGAGGGAATGTGAGTTAGTAAAGCTGACTTTCTTCTAAGGGCACATATTTCATCACCCAAAGCTTATTTTTGTGTGTTCTGCCTCTCCTTCCTCCCTCCCTCCCTCCTTCCCTCCATGCATGTCCATTCCTCTTCCATTAGCATGAGCTGCCAGTAAGCCTTGCTCAAGCCTTAGCCTCAGAAAACAATGATAAGCAGAAGTATTTGTCCTGCTCTTCCCCAGCTATCTACTGTTCTTGTTCACAAAAAGAGACTGCAAAGGTCTCCACCTGCAGTCCAATAAGGTGACATGTTTACATCCCCTAAGTGACCTTCCAGTCACTTTGTCACCACTGGGACATAAGCATCTCACTAGTCACATTGCACAACTTTGAGCACATCCTCTGATTTTACACCAGCTTGGCAGAAACTCAATTCAAAGAGGCATGGATACTGTTCTGTTTAGGTTGCAAAGCCCTTCCTGCTTAGTCTTGACGCATAGGTCCCTTGGGGCTCCTCTCAACAGACTGCCTCACCTGCCTCATCCTGGCCTGGGAGTCCCGCTGCTGTAGCCACTGAACTTCAGAGGGTTTTTGGAAAGCAAGAGAGGGAAAAAGAATGTGTTATTCTGTTTCAGGACAAAAAAGGGTCAGAGATTGCCCAGGTAAGCTCAGAATTACATGAAGTTGTGTCTGCTTGATAGTAATTTTACAGCAGTAATTCATGTTCTAGAGAGTAGTTTTTGAAAGGTGCCATAGCTCCTATTTCTTGCTAATAGCTTTAGGCAGTTCCTGTAGGTGAGAGCAGATCTTACTGTTTTCCAAGTGCCCTGTGAATATGTGCATTAATAATCATTTTGTCCATACTGCCTGTAGTTCCTTATTTACGTGTGGTGTTTCTACATTCAGGTTAAAAAAAATAGAAAAACGTAGAGTATGCAGTGTTTTCAGATGTTACCTTATGCATGCTATTTTCAATTTCATTACAGCATGTAATTTAGTCCCTTCAGTAAGCTTGGAATAGGACAAGAACAAACCAGCTTTTCTGTCTTGTGCTTGTATAACTGAAGAAAGTATTACAGAAAAGAAAGGAAGTGCGAATTTTGGCTAGGTGAATAGAGAACAACACAGAGATACATGGTCTACAGCTATGCTTTACCTCACAACTACTGGTCATTCCCACTATACATCTCTCTATTAGAGATGTATGGAACAGCAGCGTAGTGGGGCTAGTCATGGGCTGTGTGAAATGGGCTCTGATGAACACCTGCTCCCAAATACCACATTTCTTCCGTTATGTGGCTTTAAGTGAAACCCAAAACCATAGTTAGTGGTTCTTGTATTTAGTTTGCAAAATAGACTTACAGTGCATACACTGAATACTGGCCATATGCCATAAAAACTATGCATCCTTTGCAAACAAAAACTAATGCCAGAATTAACTCAGTGGAGACTTTCCCTCCCCTCGCCCCATGGATTTACAAAACTCAGGCAGACTGGGACTATGGTGCCAGTGGATCTATAATGAAGAGAAAATTCTCACACAAGATTTATACCACAGTTTTGAGAAGGCAAGATGAAAAACGTGGATAGAGGCACACCTCACAAGTGTAAAGCTCTTACATCATGAGATTTCTCTGGGACATGCACGTTATTCCCATCTCATGTAATCAGTTCAGAGTGATTGCTGCTATCCAAAGCCTGCTTACATCAGCCATGAAATAACTGTTCACTTTGAAACTCACAGTGATGTGCTTTTGATTGAACTGCTGCTTAAAGAAAAAGCAGTAAGCAAGACAATGAAATGAGATGGTGAAAACAGCTATAGGTAGCTACGAGCCCACTTGCTACTATATCTACCTTCATAATTCAATTTAAAACATTCCATTAGCCAGCAGGGTAGTAAAACAGGTTGTGGTTTTTTTTGTCAGAAATGCCACAGACAATATTCCTTTTCTTTTCTCTTCCAAATTAATGCATTAGCTTTCTGAGCTTGAGGACGTCCTCAGAGTGCTTGTGTCAGTTACAGGATGAAGTCTTTTAATAAAGTAAAAGAACACAGTGGTGGATAGGCTGTCAGCGGGAGTAAGCTTAATAGTGAGTTTACCTGTGAAGTCACACAAAGGCTTCAAAATTCACATTACTGTATAGATGAGATTCACTCGCTCACATTTGTCACATCATATGTGTTGGTATGCCATAGCCTGTCATGTCAGGCACCTCCTTTGGGCTAATAATCCAGGCTCCTTTCAAACCAGTGCAGAAGGAAAGGCTCTTCCACAAGGCAAATCTCCCCATCCTAAGATTCATGTCAAGGATGGTGGTCAGCCCACTGACATCAAGCATAGATGACCCTTCACCGCTGAGCTGATGGCAATCTGCTGGCCAGCCTTTTGTCAACATTGGGTGCAAAGTCCTGTTTGAACTGGTGCTAGCTGAAAGAGTGTCAGACTACTCTTAAAACATGACCCCTTTTCCTGCCACTAGACAAGGCATAAATTTATCCTGCTCTGAGATGTTTTAAATCACGCTTTGAGGGGCCAGGAGAAAGGAATGTGTTATTACGAGGCATTAGTACTCCATGTTTGCATTTCATTAGCACTTAGAGGCCCCAGTCAAGATCAGGATCTGGGGAGATGTCACACAATGGGTGGGTGCAATAGTGAGAAGCAGGAGGAAGCTTGAGTTTTAGAAGAGGGCTTTTCCTGGCCCGATGGAGGAGGGTACCCCATGAAAGCAAGGCATCATGGAAGAAAGACAAAGAAACTGGCATGCTGGTGATTAATGGCAAAGAAGGGATGTGAGAGATGTTAGTTGTACAGGCAGATGGGATTTTGTTGGAATAAAAGGGGGGACATATCCCAGTCACTATCTCATGTTTCATTGCAACAAGATAGCCAAAGCCACTCTGAAAATGGTGCCAGCCAAGGTGACCCACTCTTCTAAGCACTAAAAATACAGTTTCACTTGGAACATGATGGGAAACACATGAAAATCAAATGTGACAGGAACAATTTCATCCTTATTCTCAGAAAGAAGATCTTGAAATGTATACATGGTATTTGTTGATAGCCAATCTGCTAAAAGCATGGTTTCTTTGGAGTCACTGTGTGCTGCAAATGGTAGAACATCACGCATTGCCTACTATAAATATGGCCCTTGGGTGCCTTCATGTTAGAAAAGACTTTGAATATCAGACAACCTTTGTGTAGGTGCTTGCAGGTTTCTAGTACACTCTAGTGGAATCAATCAGTAGACAAAAGACTTGTTCCTCCTCAGGGTAGAAGCTATTTTTCGGAAACATTAGGATTTGTTCAACACTGTAAAAAAAAATCTTACTTCTCTATGTCTGGAGATGGCTAAACAAAAATCATGCAGAAATCTTCCCCATTTTTTACAGATCACAGCTAGTCTCTTCAGTTAGCTTCAGCCATTTAAAATTTAGGGGCATATTATCAGGATCTCAAGCGTGCTCAGCAGTCAGTGTAGGGAGACAGACACCGTCAGAGGGGCTGTTTATCCCACCCATTGAGGGGATAAGCATAGCTGCTTTCTGTGAGCAGGGTGGAGAGTGCCTTACAACTAAAGAATTCAGTTTTAGGCAGGTAAAATTGAGTTAAATGAATAATCTGAATGACTTGCCAGAGTTCACACATGACACATCAGTGTCATGGTTCCTATGCTGGGTACTGACTGGTGTTCTGTTTTCAAGCATGCCTACTCTGTTTTGGCAAAAAATAGAGAAAAACTTATCCAAATAAAGGGGCAACCAGGGATTGTAGGTTGGGTCTGCAGCTGCAGCCCAGCAGGTACATACCTGACTTAGGTTTAACTACATTCACAAAGTTGATTTTGCAGGCACAGAGCAGCATAAAGAGCTGAGGACATAATAAGTCCTCCCCAGCATCCCTGTTGCTGTAAGCTAATTTAGGAAAATGTCATGTAGATTCATCTTATGCAAGTAGTTACCAGCAATGACTGCAGTAGGGACTTTTTGAACACTCTCTCTCCTACAGTACTGCTCCCTTTGATCCGGGCGCTGTCATTTCCTTGATAGGCACAGTATCCGCAAATCCAAAGGCTGGAATTTCTCATCCTACACCAGCAGCCTCCTTAACGGTTGCTAGCTAAACCCTGCTCATGCCTTCTCCAGGTGTTCCCAAGTGCAGCAGAGAGCAAACTAAGAAACTCTGCAGGCACAGTGGTAATTCCAGAAATTTAATAGTGGTTTAGACACCTTACAGTGTCTATCAGTATTGGTGGCCCAAAACTGTTAATATTTCATGCAGGTGAGACCATCTGCAGGAGGTGCTGGGTTGGTCTCAGGGTCAAAGACTCCTCTGGTCATAAGGGTGGCAATCACATGCGCACAGGAAGTGACAATGCCTCCAGCTCCACCCCCATGTCCTCTCCCTCCCTACAGAGTCAAACCAAAGCAGCCACAGCTTTCATTGGTGAGCAGAGGACGAGGCATTCAGTGTTCAGCTGGTCACCATCTTCCCTGGAAAAGGTGATGACTGGGATGAAGGGTTCAGTCCCCAAGGGGTGGAATCAGAGCAATGCCTCAGGTTAAGCTCCACTGAGACACAACTACTTCAAGACAATTCTAGGAAGAAACCTCATCCAGGGCCTCCTTTTATTGGGCACTGTCAGCAGGCTGTAGTGACTGCAGCTCCACAGTCACCTGAATGCAGTGAATGCAATTTAAGTAACTGCACGTAAATTACATGTTTTTTATGAAATACAAAGGAGTGTTGCAGAAATAAAGGTCATTTGATGTACAGGGCTGGTGAAATCCTCCCTTCCTCCCAGGTGGGGTAGCGTATCTCTGAGATGTGCATTTAAACTCCACTCCCTGTGTCGATAAACATAATACAGGGTCAGGTAATTAGTGCTTATGGTGGCAATGGACAGAGAGCTCAGAGGACATGCCAGATCATCTCTGGCCTTACTCCTTTTCTCACTTAAAAGTACAATTACCAATCAGGAAGAAAAACCTAAGTCATTCTCATCCCTATTTTCATGCTTATCTTTTCCAGCCACTTCCACATCTACAACCGGGACAAGTCACCTTACAAAATGTGACATAAAGCAGAAAGCCTTCTGTGTAAATGGGGGAGAGTGTTACATGGTTAAAGACCTCCCAAACCCCCCGAGATACCTGTGCAGGTAAGAAATGGTATTTCCTTGCTTTGGTGGAGACACCAGGTTCCAGAAATGCTTTTTCTTTAAAGGAACACCTGAAAATTTTTTCTACTGTACTTACGGCATTAGATATTTCTTTCCTCATTTTTAAGTATATGTATGTGAAAATAACCTACCAAAAATTATCTCCATGTCATTATATGAGGCATAGAAAAGGCTAATCAGGAAACCTTCCCGTGTCATAATAGCACCTCAAGTCCCATTGATGTCTACATGGCATGAAGTAAGAAAACTTGAGCTTTATGATACAAATAACAAAACAGTTACAGTACACTAAATACACTGAAATAGTAAAAATAGTATGTGGATAACTACATTGGATACATACCATTTGTTCAGGACAAATTGATTATCGTCTGCTGTAGTAATTGAACACTTTTTAATAGGACCACATCCACAAGTTGAGTTTTTGCTCTGGTGTTTAATTGGATAAAACAACGAATGTCACAGTAATTGGTGGAGGTTACTATTTCGTGCAAGGATCTTGATTCAGGAAGTTGTATAAATATGAGTTCAATTTTAAGAGTGTAATTGTGAATCTTTTTCAAGTATTGGCCTGTGCTGTGTCAGGCTGTTGCAGTAGTCTATTATGTTGGAAAACCCATGAAGAGCAACAGGACTGGAGTTCACTTCCTGCCTGGTAGTGCATCACATAGGATTTACATCTGGAGCTGAATTGGTCATATTAAGTTACTGCCTACCTCTGGCTTGAGAAAGAACTCAGCATTTAAACTTTGGGAAACATCCTTGGGACGTAGCAGGACTGAGCAGAGAGAGGACACTTGTGAGAATATTGTGGTTTTTCAGACAAACGAATCAGTGGTCAGTAAACACTGTCGTCTTCTGTAGCTGCATAGATTTGCAGTCTTCTAGCACTGAAAATCAGGCAATGGTAACTATAAACATGAGTATGGAGAGTGAGGTAGGTGAAGGTCTATGTTGCTTTAATTAGGACAGGAAGGCATATACTGCTTATGTCTGTTTTTAATTTAAAAGGAAAACAAACAAAAAACCCAACAAAACCACACCAAACTCCAAAATATCCTACTTTAGTTGTGAGTTGTCTGGATTTATTGTTTGGGTTGGTTTTGTTGGGGTTTTTTTTGTAGAAGGTTGTTATCTGCACTTTATGAGCTTTGTTTTGCTTTGGTTTTCCGAGATTGCTCTGTTGATGAAAGTGGTGACTATTTCATTGATTTTAGAATCATTTTTGGCTAAAGTGAATATGGAAAAGTTACTGGCTCTGGTGGGTTGAATCCTTCTTTGAGAGAGAGAGAGAGAGAGAAAAGACTTGTGTTAAATTTACATGGTCGTTCTAAGCCAGTGACAGAACATGAGCAGTTTGCTATGACTCTCCATGTACAAGATCCTACCTGCCAGTTTCAAATTCCTATACAATGCTCAAAAAACTCCAGGGCAGCAGACCCAAACATCTAGCAGACTTGCTAATAATTAGCATTGTCTTTACAGTTTCAGAGGCATCCCATTTTCATTGGTATGGGAACTTAATATAATTCAGAGACTTATGCTTTGAGGTAATACACTGGCTGGTTTTTTAATTAAATGTCTTGGAGACAACTGAATGAAGTGGGATTTTTTTCCCACTTGTAGACAAGAAATAACCTTTACTTCTGGGGCTGGAGTTGAAAGAAAAGGCAATTCCCAAATTTGGCAGATGTTCCTCTCTCTGGGTGGCCCAAGACCTATTTAAAAACAGCATCAGAGCTGTAAAATCCAAAAGGGTGAATTTCATTTAAAGCAAGGCATTGGAAAAGGATTCTCATCCTGAGGACAGTCAGGGCTGCTGCTATTTTGCAGGTCGCTTTCCTATGTCCTCTAATACTTGCCAGAACTGAAACTTTCTGTTGTGTAGTAAAACAGAACACAATAGTCATGTAAGAAATTGAAGTGTGAGTATTTGAAAGTGGGTGTACTGAGAAACTGAAGAGACAAAATACAGTTCTCTTTTTACTTCATTAAAAATACAGATGTCTACTTTTAATTCTAGTATTCCAGTGTTAATTAAAGTAAGTATCTAACCAGTACACATTGCCTTCATTGTTCTGAGAAAATAAATCTTCCCCTAGAACATGCCTGTGGAAACAGAATGCTTGAAATATGGTACTTGCTCTTCATATTTCTGTCTCAGTAGCAAGTTCACATTTTTCCATATGGTCCATCTGTTGAGAGCAAAAACAAAATTTCTAAAGCATGAGCCATATCATTCTAAATTGGTTTTATCCCTAACCAAAAAGACATGACTCAGATTCACTACAGCCATGGAATTTTCCAAGTGATATCTCTGGTTTTGTAAACCCCCTACTCTATTAAAAAAAACCAAAAAAACAGCAGCTCCTAAATCCATCTCCTTTTAAAATCTAGCTACTTATTATTTAATACAAAACCAAAAAACCTCACCAAAAAACAACACCAAACAACAACAAAAAAAAAACACAGCAAAAAACCCAAACAAACCAGTGTTTTGTAAAATACATAGTATAATGATCCAGACTGGATCAGATCTTGCTCTCCCAGATACTGGTGTGAAGAAAATTCCCTGCTTTAGGAGGTAACCATGTGAAATATTCAAGAAATGTATGAAGACTTAATAATGCATTGTACAGCTACATCTATGATAGCACGTATGTTCCCTATGTGTATTTTAATGATGGCCTCAGACTGAACTAAACAATCTCAAAATATGAAAGATGAAAAAAGAAGCTTTGGGACTGTTTTTAATGGTTGGACTTGACGATCTTAAAGATCTTTTCCAACCAAAATGGTTCTGTGATTCTACTTAAATAAACAAGTGTATAAATTTTTCAGAAGTTCCGTAGGAACATGAGTCACATTTTGAAAATGTCATAGACTTTGGAAGTCTGGACGTTACTGGCTTCCTATGAAGACCAAGGTTCCTAAGTAGTTTCTGTTCAGTGGGAAATGTGTTTCCCAAGTTCACTAAAGACAAAAAATCAGATACCTTCTTCAATAAATACAAAATTAAGACCAGATTTCTTAGGTTTTGCTTCTTACTTGAAGAAAAATTGATATGAATACAATATCTGTTACACTTTTATTGTATTCTTTTGAAGTATCCTACAATGAATGACTTGCTCGTCTGACTAATTTATTCCCTACTCGCAGATCATCTTTTCTAGTGCTTTTGCTGTTACTGAAGAAATTAATTTTCATCCGAATATCACTGGATGAGAACAATACTTATTTCTACCAGAAGGATGGTGGTATTTTTTAATAATATAATCAGTTTCTCTATGTGTCTTCATCTAAAGGCCTGGGTGGAATACAGAAGTCTCTTGAAAACAGAAAAAAAAATTCTCCCACAATGTATTTGGTTATAGGCAGTGGGTGAAATGGAAATGTGAGGTCCTGATGCATTCAGCTATTCCTTTTCTGCCAAAAAACATTGATGATATGCTTTCGATGTTCTGAGAGGTGCCTTCTGAATGCATGCAAATACTGCTCTTTGTAACTACTCTGTGTAGAGGAAAAATGTCATTATCTCAGCATATGTGTTTTAGTATTGTGGTTTCATCCAGTTAATAAAATAAATAAATATTCCATGTAGTAGGGGTTTTTAAGCACAAAGGAAATTATAAGGCTCTTGCAACACAAATGTCTACTTGCATAAGGCAGCTCCGTTGCCCTGATTTGCTTGTCTCCAACTTTTGTTAGTGTCACAACTGGTACATGGGCAATGAACTAGAAAATAAATACACAAGAAATAATATCTGGAAACTTTGAGTAGGACAAGGTGTTTTGAAAACCACAGGATTGTAAGCTGGTTGTAAAGCCACAGTCTGCAGTAAGCAACCTGCCTAACAGCACTGGAAATAGTGCTGCACTGCATAGGCGAGCAATGAGATGCCTTTTGCGTTCACATGAAATTATGAGTGGGCAGGCTTATCTTCACTGGCCCACCATGGGCCCATTCTCAGCAGCAGGTGCTGCAGTCCTTTTGCTGACAATGGTTTCAGAGCAAATACAAACACACCTGAAACATGTTCAGCACCATCTCAATAGGGCTGACCCTGCTCAGTCTGGAAGCAATTTCAGCATTGTCTGCACCAGTGCTTGAGTTGTTTTCATCACCTCTGCAGCTGCACCAACATCTGAGGACAAGCACAGATGGAGCAAGCAACAAGCACCGGACAGTGGCTGGAGGAAAGCCTGAGGCTTTTTTCCACAGCATGTTCATTGGTGTTGTGTAGGGCCTGATGATTGAGATGTAGAGGTCCCTGTATAGTGAAAGCCAATGCAGGTGCGAATTCCAGCTTTCTAGGGACAAGTATTTAGCAGCTTCACCATAGAGCAAGATAAAACTGAAATCATGGATGGGTAAAACATTTTTACTGTCATTCAGTAACACAGATCACAACGTCATCTATTAAAAGCATTTTGCTTTCTACCAAAGTTGCAGAATGTCTCAACAACGTCCTCTTTTCATGACAGAGTTATCCGTGTTGCATTTCTCTCAACTGATTGTATCTGTGGAAACTCAAATATCTCCATACTGGGTACTTACCAAAGATACAACCGTGGCTCTGAAGAGGATAAACTCCCTTTCTTAATAAACAAATAGATCATTACAGTAAATCAGCTCCAAAGAATCGCCTGCTGATCCTCAAAACATACCTTTATTATACAAAACATTCCCACATGGTTTATTTGAACAAGATACTAGTGTTTATTCCTGACACTGGTCATCTCCTGAAGTGCTTTTCTGGAAGGCCCACTTGTACAAGGGCAGCATCACTGACGCTTAGGACTTGAGGCAATTATGGAAGAGTGGAATTTAAAAAATCAGGAGAGCTTTCAATGCACATGAAACTCAAATGGATAGAAGAGTTGGAGGATTGTTCTGTACAACTTGCATTGCAAATAAGAAGGCTGTTTGACCCTTGGTGAGTAAATGATGAAGCAGTTTGAGAAGGAAGCTAGCACCAAGTTGGTGACAAGAGACAAAGAAGAAATTTCTTGCACAATGGCAAATTCATGGAGAATGTCAGAAAGATGGGCAACACAAGCGAGATGAATTCAAGGAAGCAGATATCAGGTAATTTCAGGTTACATGCAGAGTAAGAGTGGATACAAGAAGGAGGAGGACAGATTGAAATCCATAGGTATTTAGTGAGGTAGACAGTCATTCACACTTACATCTGAAGCACAGGAGCCTGCGTTACAGTGATAATTTCAGAGTAAATACCTGAGCTCTGGCCCAAAATGGAGACAAAGGGGAAGACCTGACAGCCAGCACCAGCAAAAAGGACAGACAAAGCACAGAAGATATATTCCTTGACTGTGATTAAGGGGCAAGCTACGCTGAAGTTTTCTGCAGAAGAGGTTATGAACTCAAAGGCCAAACAGCTGTGGGGCTTCAAATTTTGAGAGCACCTCTGCCCTCTCATCTTACTTATTGACTGGACTGACTATTTTTCCATTTGTCAGTCATGTTAAATGTACTTCCTGCCTTTGAGTTTGAGTCTGCCTTCTTATTTTTTGGAATTATTTTTGTCTTTTCTGTGATTGCTGTTTTAACTATTCCCCTTCAAAAGAAATTACTGGAAGACACAACATGTCATTACAGAAACAGGGAAATCGTGGTATTTCAACTGGTGAAAGCAACAGTGTAAACTGGTGTTATACACTGCATTGCATATTTTTTAAAAAGCTTCAATCTGGTCCCTTCATGAGGTGGAATAAGCAGTAAGATCTTACACATTTTTGCTAGCCCTGATTCTTCCTTTTTTGTTCAAAACAGACAAACAAAAAGACTTCCTAGATTTTTTTTCCTCTGGTGGATTTTTGCTGTAAATTTTGCAAAGTGTTATCTTCTGGAAAGGTTACACTTTCTCAGCCATTTTCTGATGATTTTTGACTAACACCTAACCAGGAGGTGACTTATTGCACTCCCATCTCCATAGGCCAGCAGAAGTCAGTCTGTTAGTGCAGTGGTTTTGGTGTACTGTTGCTTATCACGTTTTTGCCCTTTAGGTGCCAACCTGGATTCACTGGAGCAAGATGTACTGAAACTCTGCCCATGAAAATCCAAAACCAAGAAAGTATGTTAAAATAATCTGAACTTTGCTTTCTTCCCCAACTACAGCAACAAAATCAATAGTACTTGGTGTTTTCACAGTTCAGCTGGAACCGGCCTAATTTATAACCTGATCCTCTAAAGTAAAATTTGTACACCATGGCATTATTGACCTCCAAAATGTTTCTTATTTATGTGATTTTTGATCTTTCCGTCCATTTTCAGATGCATACCTAATGCACACACTGGCAGCTTTCTTGTTTGGGAGACTGCTATAAAGTGCAAACCTAAAAGCAAACTCACGCAGATGAGTGATGTACAGATCTTGTGTCTTCGCTGCCTTGTGGAAAGTGCATCCTAAAAGCAATTTCGGAATTTGGAATGGCGAATATCTCTCTCACATCTGGAAACACACTTTGATCTGGATTGGTTTGGTTTTGGCTGGTTTTTCAGGGGGGAATTTCTTTTCGACAGAGCAAATGTGTTGCTCTCAACATCTTGAGCCATTTTGACACACTAAACCGAGATTCAGTTTCTGAAAGTGAACTCACCAAGTCATATCAGTTCACACTGAAGGAGCTTCTTTCTTAGCATATATTCACCTCTTCTCTTTTCTCTGTTTTTTCTCTACCATTTTTTTTGTTTGTTTTTCCTCTCAGGTGCCCAAATGAATTTACTGGTGATCGCTGCCAAAACTACGTAATGGCCAGCTTCTACAGTACGTCCACTACCTTTCTGTCTGTGCCGCAGTAGAAGCATGCTCAGTCGGTGCTGCTTTCTTGTCGCTGCATCTTTCCTCCAATTTTTTTTTTTTTTATTTAATCTGTAACTAGATTTGTTGCCTAAGGCCTAATATTGATTGTCTCTGCCTGTTGCATGAAAATGATAACAAAAAGCAATTGCAATACTCTCCTGGATTGTTTGACAGGTTATGGGGAAATGCAAGACTTAGGAACGCTGTAAAATTAACACTGAATGGTGTGATACAGAGTCCCCACTGACATAAAGCAGTAAAAGTGCAAAAATGACATTTTGGAAGTCTCATGTTTTATTTGCCACAAAAAGCTTGTGAGTCACTACACAGGACAGTACTCTCCCATCAAAGGGACATGTAGCTTACCCTCTACTTACATGTGAGATTTGTGTTTTGACCTACAAGTTAAAGGCAATTGACACGCTCACATCATTTCTAATGAGTACACGCCAAACAGGATCAAAGTGTTCTTCCTCCTCATTGTCCAAGATTCAGAGGAAAGAGTACAGAGAGAAAAAGAAAAGGGGAGGACATGGCATAAACTATGCTGTCTAACATATTTATTTGTGGGTAACAGGTGCAAGAGATCAAGTATTTCAGAGCCAGATTAATTGGCTAAAGAAATGCAACACACACACACACACACACACACGCACATGACTCTGTGTCAGACTGCTGTTGGAATCAGCACTGCATCACATATCTTATATGTTTTCCCATGGAGGGACGGAAACAGAAAGTTTGTCAGGGAGGCAACAGAAACTGCACTGAATATTTATGTTTTGTCATTGACTATAACAAAGTCAAAGGTAATGTGTAAGAAAGCTGGCTAGATTTTACTTTTTAATGCGTCTGTACTATTCATAATTAATTGTCACTGGCATCAGAATGTACTATGATCTAAGAGCAGTATTATCATAACTATTTTTTTTGATGGATTACTTGCCAGTACAGAAAGACTTCAGAGTCTATAGGCTAGCTTAATTTAATTTCCATTAGTATATAGGACAAAAAGCTGTTAGAATGTGCTCGACATTTTGGAGCCTGAAGAGATGCATAGGTTTTCTCTTGTACTGATGGATGAAAAATGTCCATATATAATTCATACTGCCCATCATGGAAGCTACCCATGTGAATCCCAAGGGTGCTGACCAGACCTTCCAGCATTCAAGTGTGTATTTTATGCCCTGTTTTAAAAGCTATATTAGTGTGAGTTATTTTTAAAATGCCTCTGGTAACTACGGATTTGAAAATGCTTATGCTGTTATAGTGTTTAATTTACCAAATGTTAGATTGCAGCAGCCTTTTGTGTGGATTGTGGTGACAAGTGCAGTTATGGTTTTCTGATCCTAGAAGAATCATTTAAAAGGAGGGATGTAAAAATATAAGATCCATTGTTTGCTGCTGAATTTATCCTGAAAAGATGGAAGAATTGGATGTTGATCATAAATTCATTTTCCTACCCAGGGAAAAAAAAGAAGTTTATGTGGGTTTTCTTTCATTAATATTTCTGTTTCCTAACTCTGGTTGGAGTTTTTAAAGGAATCTTTGGGCAACAAACACCAGGCTGAAATTTTCTGAAGATACCTCCATGGAAAAGGTGTAGATGCCCTTGCCTTGCTGCAAGAGTCATGCTCAGCTCTAAGTACTTAAGCTGGCCCAGCACTCTTCTCCTTGCAATGCAGTGGCAGGAGACCTTACCACTACCTATCTTAGGCTAGTCTGAGAGCCCCACACAATGGGGCTATGAGACTGGCACTTCTGCCTATGCTGCATCTGCAGTATAACGTCAGATTTTTTCATTGCTATGAATCTCAAAATGACACTTTTGGAAGGGGTCCAGTAAGGGCACATTTATATTTAACAAAAAAAAATCAATGAAGAAGCATTTATATGACTTTTTATTATTACACCCAATGCAGACCAGGGCATACAATTAAAAAGGGGCTTAAAGCCAAGCTCATATTATGCACCAAGTGTTCCAGGTGATTAATTTAGTTCTGTAGATACAGCTTTTTCAAAGTACTGTGCAAATAAGGATGTTAAATAGTATTAACTGCTGGTAGGAAACAAAACTGTATATGTGCACTACATGGTGCTATGTAATTTCACTTGCTTTCAGAAAGGTCTTCCTTCATTTGGAAAGGGTCATGGGGTTGGTTCCACACCAAGTGTGTCTGCTGATGAGCTGTTACTGTCTTAAGGTTCCTGTCCTGGTTCCAGCCAGGGGCATGATGTCATATGGTATGGAAAAAAACCTGGGCCAGCTCAGCTCACCTGTGCTGGCTGCTTGGAGATGTCAGCTCTGGCCTGGACAGAACCAGGACAGCTCCATATTTGGCTGTTGAGAAAAAGTTAGCATCAGAATCTGGCCTAGAGCTGGTATTGGTAAGAGTCCTAAAGCTGAGCTTTGCTGACAGCCTTTTGCAAGATCAAAACAAGGCCAATTCTGAACATTTTGGGAATCACCCATCCCAACAGAGTGCCATACTAACTGGCTTATTTTGGGGAGTAGTTTGGTTAGCTGTGGAAGATTCAGTTATGGACCACTAACAATAGGCTGAAAAACAATACAGAAAACTAGGTGGATGCCCACTTTAAGAGAAGTTCTTCCATAGAAATGTCTTTCCTTTCTTGTCAATGGGAATGTGAGCATAACTGGGAATGGATGCAAGGGAGACTACTGTAAAGCACATATTTAGTCTGACCGTCCCTTGGCTTACAGCTCTGCAAATACACCAAACTGTAGGACAAACTATTGTAGCTGAGAAATGATGGCTGTTGGATTCCCCACTGCCACAGTCACCTCTAGCACTGCAACTATGCAGATTTTCCCCTTCAAATGGTACTTACCACCACTTCAGACCAAAGGAAACCAAAGAAACACTGTGCCAGTTTTGCTCATCTGTGGAGTCTGGCTGGCAGACTCTCTAACGTCCTTTACTCGAGCACAGTAGTCACAGCTGCTACCAGGTGTTCTCCCCATACCATGACTTTTTGCTGCGGTGGTTTTTGCTTTGAAGCTCATGGTGCAACATCAGTCCATAAGACATCAGAGGATGGTCCACAACAGTGTTGCAAAAATACATCTGTTCCATGCAGATATATTCTCTGTAATCGAATCTTCACGCATTCACTCCCTTGCAGACAAGAAATCAAGGGAGAGACAAAATTAATGAATTAACATCAAAAGTTTTGGCTCATTTTTATGTAGTTATGCATGGGAATTCTTACAGCAACACTATGCAGAGTGATCCTTGGGATAAGAAACTCTAGCAGAGCCTTGGATTAAAAGAAGGTTGAGAAAACTTCTCTAGAGCATAATCACAGGTAAACTATCCTCCAAGGTGAGCCAAGGTCCTCACCCAAAGGGTCAATGAACTCGCTTACATCACTAATTAAGAGTTACATACGTACTGTGAGTATAGAACTTCTGGGTATGCTATGAGCCACTTCAGGCATGAATTGAATGTGATGCCTGCCTTCCTGCAGGCAAGTGTTTTAGCATGGGACACCCTTTTCAACTCTGTCCATTTCAGCTCTGCTGTACTTGATGAGGGGGGCAGTATCAAGAGGGGCAGAGGGAAATTTCTGTTTAGATGACAGCCCCTGAATCATATTGTCAAAACAAATCTGGCTGAGAAATTATAAGGAGCAAGAGTTGAGTAAAGCTATGACATTCTAGAGGGATGACCAAAACTGCTGTTACTCTTTAACAGCCTTGATTTTTCAGTCTTTCCACATAAACTACAGATCTTCAAAAGTTCATTTTTCAGCAATTCTACTAGCACAGTACTTCTCAATTTATATATATTTCACAAGTGTTCACATCTGTATGAAGGTACGAGACAATCTTACCTGAGAGTTTCATTTTCTAAAAGCCTTTCTGCACCCTAAATTGTACTCTTTCTGCGTGAAGACCAAGATCTCTAAATCATACAAGCAGGTTCAAAAAAATGTCATTGTCCATCTTCTGCTCAAGGTTAAAGGTTTTTTTTCATTATAAACTGCTCAGTTAATGCTTATTAAATGCTAAATTTGCTATTATAAAATATTCTAATTAAGAAAGAATATTTTCTATAGCTCTGAGATTCTAATCATTTGTAGGATAACACTTGTACAAGACCCATAGGACAACATTCCAAGTTCAAAATTTATTTTGCAGCCTGAGTACTACTAAAATGAACCAAGATTTAGAAACCAAAGTGGATCCTAAGCCTCACAAAGTTTGTTTTCTATTCAAATTAGATGAGAAAATAAACTTTTTTAGAATTTCTCATTACCTACAGAACTCATTTAGTAAGCAAACTAAATAATGACTTAAGAAACATGACACCTTGATGCTTCAGAGGTGAAATTGGTCTCCCTGGACGTCTCTGCTGCTGCATGCAGTTGATTCAAATGGGTCCTTCCCTTTCCAGGTGCAGTCTCCACACAAACTTGCAACTGTGCTCACCCCTCACAGGGCAGCACCATATCACCAGGATAACCACCCACCTAACTCTATGGAGTAGCCACCCCAAAATCTCGGGTTTCCAGCAGCTGTGGCACACCACTCGTGAGCACAGCATGCAGCCCTGGAGGACCTGTTCCAGCATCTCCAGGCATCACATTTGTTCTGTAGACCCTGTATCCCAGCATGCTACTATATGTCCAATGAGTTGTAGTTGTAAGTTTGGGGGAAAAAAGCCTGCATCCCACGTATTTTTTCCTTCCAATACTGCTCCAACAAAAATCACATCCAGAATTAAAACTAAGTTGTTAATTAATCGTATTTCTTCTTATAGCACCTGGACAAGTATTCAACAGAAACCAAATCACATGTAAAAAGTATGCATCAATACTGTGTTAAATAGGAAAAGGTCAAAAATTATGACATGTTTATAAAATGAAAAGTGTTGGGATATTCTGCTTTCTTTTACTCGAGTCTAGGGAGTGTGGTTAGGAATACCAAAGATAAATAAGAACTATGTGTCACCTAGGTTTGAATAAGCAATGCATGTTTCTTCAGCATGTTTTCTTGTTAGGGCTTTGAGCCAAAATACATTCCCATTTTAAGTACCAACTTCCCATTGAATTATTTTAAATAGAAACTGCATGATATGAATGACTTCCCCTAAAATTGAATTACATCCAGGCTAGGCATCTTACCTAAACAAGCAAAAGTACAGCAATATATATGCATGGGCATGTCATTCATTTTATTGAAGATTTAACCAAGCTTTCCACGCAACTAATATATATCATTAGCAGTGTTCACGTAGGTGTGTAATACTGGCTCTTTAGAAAGAGACCTGGATGGATTCCAGCTTATTTAACCCTTAAAATGTTACTGATTGGCGGGAAAGAATTGGCAATCCCCATCTGTAAAGCCTACATAAAAATCCATTTGGTCGGAAAAATAAGATTGGATTTAAATTTCATGGCATATAAGGACAAAGAAAGTGAGACAACCACAGTCATGGTCTTGGGCCCATGGGAAGGGTCTCCTAGGGTACCTTCCAAGGGGAAACCTGTGTTCCTCCTCACCTCCAGCTGCTAGGGCCTGGGAACACGAAGTATGTGATCCCTGTAAACAGCAGGTGGCCAGCCAGTGGGTTGTTCTGTCGAGGTGGTGCCACCGAAAGCAGGGGTTGGGTCCTCAGTTTCCAGAAACGAGAGCCCCGCTGCAGTCAGTTTGCAAAGCTGAGAAGGGGCCTCAGTGCTGAGCAAGCAGCTCTGGCCACCTCCAGGCCACAATCAACAAGATCAAGGAGCCATGTTCTGGAGAGGGAAGCAGGGACAGAAGGGTGAACACTGCCTGACCCATTTACAGGGGGATGCTGTCCCTTGAAAGCATCCCTGTGCTCTCATGGTCTCACCCAAAAATGATGAGTGGTTTCACATGGTCCAAAACCACCCTTCACCTCAGTAAGATCTTTAAGGGTTAATGGTTCCTGCTGCATTCCCTGCACTGTGGCTGTTCAGATCCCCCATACGTATTTTGGTGTGTAACCCTCGCAGAAGATCTGGTCATGTAGCTTACAGAGGTGCACTTGAGCACTGCCCAAATAACCACATGCCCCTTTGTCCTGTTTCATGTGCAAACACAAAATAGCTGTAACTCTCATATGTGATTTGTTTTTGAGTACAGTGTATTGCTCTTTTCTGAAACTTTTTCCTTTTTTCTTTCTTTTTTTACCAACTTTCTGCATTGGCAGAGCATCTTGGGATTGAATTTATGGGTATGGACCAATCATTCCTTTTAGCCTGCAGATTTTAGACCCTGAGATATAAACCACCACCACCACCCTTTTTTTTCCTCCACCTCCCCTTTTCAATTCCTAACCAATTTCTTTATGCTTTAGAAGGGATCATACAGCTATAACAACAACCCTTGTCAAAATGTTAGTGGAGATCAACTCATTAAAATGACAACAGCAGTAGGATATTCCAGACCTAAGGAGTTCTAGCAATTACTGAAGTCACAATAAGATAGTGTACATTCATTTTTCCACTGCATAATTTTGACTAGTTTTTACATTTGCTTTGCTAAGTCCTTCTAGAGTTGCCGGATTTTGGAAACACATTAAGCAAAATGACTAACTAGTCTGTAAAAAAAGATAAGCTGTGATAGCCACTGAAAATCCTACAAGTTTACAGTTTCGAGCTCTGGTTTCCAAGTTTTATGTCTAAACCCACAGATAGGCATGTAAATCTGATGTATATGCGAATGTATAAATGCCATATATATTCATTTCTAGGTCTGTAAATTAGAACTGAACTAGAAGCTATTTAGGAGCTTAGGGAGAGATATACAGATAGACTCTAGGTCCTCGTGTCAGCAAATATATTCAGTATTTCTGAATTCGCATTGCACCCAACCAAGAAAATTGGCAGTGGGTACTATTTTTGCATTTCAGTTTAAATATTATATAAATAGATCTTATGAGTCCTCTTCATCAATGGACCATACTTAGCTGACTAACATTTAGTAATCAGGGGTACAAATAGTGCATCTCTTGAATAGGTCAACTTGGAATTCAGGTCAGTTTTGGTTTTGAATCTCCTAAAATTGCCAGTACATGAGAAGAGCTAGCCAGTGATGTTTTTCACACAGCTTTAGTTCATGTTCTTGATCAAATACCCCCCCAAAATATCATTAGCTTGAGCTGTGAACTGCGGAAAACCCATTACAAGTCCAAATTTTAAAATTCTCTCACAACCCAGGTTATTGTTATTAGTATTATCACAAGACAATACTAATTCTAACTCATAAGTACTAGACTGTAGTAAAAAATATATAGTGACATTAATATATGAGGAATTAAATTTAAACCTTTTAAAAACTGGCATGCAAATTTTGCTTCATATATAAAATCACACCAGCAGAACTGCCTCTTGGACTGAAATTATTTTAGATATCCCAAGACACCTGTAAGAAGAAGAACTTTAAAACGGAACAAATTTAAGACCATATATAGCATAAATTATGTATAAATTAGGGTGATGTGAAATTAATTGCATAATGTGCATATTCAAAAGACTGCACATAGAGGGATTTAATATCTTGACTTGAGTCTAATGTTGATTTGGTTTTCCTAGAACTCTATGGTGGGGTGGGGAGGAAATGTATTCAAACAATTTTTTTAATACTTAAGATTAAAACCTTGGCTAAATTCTCACTGCACATACATTTTTCCATGGACTTTTCCCAAAGGCTGCTATTATTTTTTTTCAACTTAGTTTGATGCGCAGTGCAAACACAGCACATGTTATTTGGCTGGACATCACCTGGCTCTATAAATGTTAACACTGGTCAGAGAGAGAGAGAGGGCAGTTTTGGGGTGAGATCTGGTATAACCACAAGTGTCCCATGGGATTTTTGTCCCCGCTTCATAAAACTCGTCTGGCCATAAATAGAGAGGCCCAGGTTTGTCCTCAAGGCACTATTCTGCCTGCAGAGCTGTGACCAAGACCCTTGTCCTGTCACAGCTGCCATCATCCCCTGCCACCCGCAACAGCCCCCACAGGGCACCTGGACATCCCCCAGTCAGGCCCTACTGTCCCAGGCTGGGAGATCCTGTCAGCCAGGAGTACACACAAGCTTACACTGGAACTTGCTGGTTTGCCAGGCATTATGTGACCTGACATGTGCCTTCCCAGTCAGCCATTCCTCTAACGGATTGAGGGGGGCATGTAGCACTGCCATCCATGCACACACCATAACAAGCTGGATCATCCTTAGGGCCTCATTTCAAAGGGCACAAGAGGGAATTAAGGCAATGAAAGTGGTTATCTCTCCATGCCACTCAAGGCCTACAGTTCCAGCAGATGTAAGGAGCATTGCTCAGGGCTGCACTCACATCCCTCCTCCTTCACATCACCCCCTTCTCCTGGAGTGGATGACAACCCAGGAATATCCAATACACAAGCAACAAGCTGCAACCCACCACAGCCTTAGCAAGGCCATCACCGACCAACTGCCCATCTCATTACCAAGAGACTCAGCCTGGCATAAACCTCCTGGCATCAGTGCAGTTTTTTTCCTGGCATATAAAAAGCCAAGCAGTTTCCACTATTAATTAATCTTTTTCTCCCTCTCTCTTCCCCTCCAAGAAAAACAGGTTGATACGTCCTTATTCATTTTGCTTTCACAAGCTAACAGCTGACAGCATGACCAAAAAAAAAAATTAATTAAATCAATCAAAGCATTTAAGCATTTCAAATTTGCCCCTAAGTTGCTTAGCACAATTCTCCTGTTTCCTGTGATATCCTCATAATACACCATTTCCATGGCTAACTAATAAGCGCTTTCAGAAGGGGCAAAAATGGGAAGGGGATCAAGTGCCACTAACTAGCCTAGGCGAGGAGTTATGCTGTATGAGAAATCCTTTCACACTCTGCTTCTGCCTTTTTTTTTGTCCCCAAGCATTTCTTCACTTTGTTTTTTCTAGTCTCAAGCATGTTGTGCCAGGCCTGCAGTTGACTTCTCAACACTTTAACTTTGCCTTTCCATATATCTTACCTTCCTCTTTTTACCTTCATCCTAATTTGGTTTGGTTTGGAGTTTCAGTCCTTCCTCCCTCCCTCCCTCCCTCCCTCCTTCCCTCCTTCCTTCCTTCCTTCCTTCCTTCCTTCCTTCCTTCCTTCCTTCCTTCCTTCCTTCCTTCCTTCCTTTTTGACATTCTATTCTCAGAGTTACATTTTTGTTTTACTTAATACATTTTTGCAGCATCCTAGTTCTACCAAACTTACTCCTTCCCTTTCCCTCCCCTTGTTAATAGTGTGCTATTAATTTTTGTCTATTAATTTTGTACTCATGACCTGTTTGCTGTTTTACAGTGTGTTTGGCTTGTAGGACAAATTCATTCCATGGTAAGGTGCATTGTATCAGAGAAATTAAGATTTCTTTTTGTTTTGTGGTTTGTTGCATGGTATATTTGCCATTTCCCTACAGCAACTATAAAACTAAACTAGCTAAACCCAGGAAACACATGTAAGAAATGACTGCTCCCTCTTCAGTAGAGAGCATTTTCTTCCGAACTGGTGTGGCATTTATGACTTCATATTATTTAAGTGCCTGAGCTTGGACAGACACTTATGTCACATGTGAAAAACCACTGTGCATCTCTGTACCTCCTGGTGAGTTGCTCCACAAACATTTTATGTAAGCCCTTTCCAGCAGGAATAATGCTGGCATTTATCCCAAAGGCAGTGCAGAGCTGTGCAGCTTTTATTCATTATTTTCCTTTTCCTTTTTTTTTTTTTAATCACCTCCTGCCATTATGACTGTGGCCAATATTGCAGTCTGAGCTAAGGTCACCCTCCAGTCTGGATGCCTAATCAGAAAGGATTGTCTACTTAATCAAAAATAAGAGTTGAGAAAAAAGCCCAAGCCAGACAACATTTTTGTTGTCAAAGTAGGAATGCAAATCCACATCAGTGAGGTTGTCATCACCAAGAAAGCTACCACTCTAGATAGAACAGCTCCTTTGCTGGACACAAGAAGACACAAGTAGAAACTCAGCATTTCTCTGATACAATGCACTGCTGGTTGTTGACATTGCTGTATTCGTGGAGGAGCGCTGGAGAAAGAGTTGTACTTTTATGACCAGAGCTCAAAACTTCTCTTCATTTCCATTGGTGATATAATTACAAGCCAAGCTCATGTCTCAAATGTGGAAGGATATTTTGAAATCTCTCATGTAAAGACAACTGAGTTATAAATTGACATGGGGGCAGAGGAACACTGGCTATGAAAACAATCAAAAAAATATAAAAAGAAAATAAATTTCTCTTAAGACCCATAAAAATGATCTCCATTCCAGCTGTCTTTGCAGAGTAAAACTTCCAAAGCATTTGCAAATTTATGTTATTACATTAGTGCATTGCATTTTTATTTCCAACAAATGCTGAGTGTTCGTCAATTGTGAAATTGTTTCTTAGATATAACTCTTGTTGACTTCAACAAACAATAAAAGATTACTCTTGACTGTAATTATATAGATGATTGCTCATCCCCAGTATTGTGTTAAGAGTTTATGGTGTCGTCCTGTTCTCCTCGTAGTCAATGAGTCTGCCTGAAGTGTGGTGGCTGTGTTTCAGTGTGGCTGTGTGAATCTGTTCAGTGGTTTGTAGCATGCCTGCTGTTGACTGTGTGCTCCTCACCTAGCCATCCTCCATGTTGTGACCTTCTTTGTTTTTGTCCCTTTCTAGAAGCTGAGGAACTGTACCAGAAACGGGTGCTGACCATAACTGGCATTTGCATTGCTCTTCTAGTAGTTGGCATCATGTGTGTGGTGGCCTACTGCAAAACCAAGTAAACTTATCTCTTCTTTTTTATATCTGTGATTGTTGGTCAGGGCCTTCCCAGTTGACTAGCTTCTACTCCTCTAAGTTTGTATCTGGGTGTCTCCAGAGCTGAGATGAAGAGAAAACCTGTGGCCAGGGTGCTCTAGTCCAAGACAGATGGTTGCAGGTCACCATGCCCATCAGCAGTTCAAAAATAAGACAGGTATCTGAAAGGTTTCTCACCCTTCAAATATGACTTGCATTATTTTGTCTATCACCAGAAAGGAACAAAGCCCAACACTGGAATCGTTGCTCTCCAGCAGTAAATGTTATGTATCAGCCTAGTTTGTTTGTACTTGAGGCTAGATTAATGGTGCTAAAAATTCCTAACCACCAAAGGCCAAAGAACTGAATACAAAAGTGCTCCCAATGCAAAATTAGGCACTTAAATGTGTTCTGCAAGTCTGTGTAAATTACTGGGGGTGACTCTCAAAAACACACAAGGCACTCTGGATCATAAATTACACTGAACATCAGCAGGATTTGTGCTTCCCAAACTTCTGGCTGCTCTTATAAATCTTCCCACCAAAACACAGAAAACTCTTATCATAAATCTTCCACATTTGTATAAACCTGATTTATTGTTGCAGGGCCTGATTGACAGTTGAGTTGTTGATTTTCCTTGTAGGACCCTCTAATAATGGATGTGTTAAAAGGAGAGGGGGAGAGGGATCATTTGTCCCCCTCAGTGAGTCTCCAACCACACACACAACCTTCTTCCACCCACAACCTTGTGCCAGCCAGTGGGGAATGACTGAAACAGTAATAAAGAATCAGATCAATTACCGCTTTTAGAAATGACAACTGGCAAACCAGGGCAGCTAAACAACATCTTTCCTGATGCAAAGTTCAGTAATATCCCCATGAATCTCAACAAACATTTAGTCAGGGTCCTGAAGTATGGTGTTCTGTATACAGAGCTCACAGAATCCATCAGGGGTCTGGAAGTTTTGTCATGGTTTGTCCCAAACATCAGCAATCACTGCCACCCAAAAGTGAAATGCTTTCAAACACAGCTGATGAAAATGAGAGCCAGCTCATGGCCCTCAAAATGCAACAGCCCTGCCAGACTGTGAGATGTGCCCCATGTGTGCTTTTTCCCTAGCAGGAGAAAACCCAGGAACTTGGGGAGATGCTGTGATGGTGTTAGGAGAACACACTAAATAAAATGTAATGGCATAGATTTGTTTTGTTGGTCTCCTTGCAAGAGACACCGCTGGTTCAGATGCAAGGGCAGTATCTTCTGACAATGCGTTTACAAGTCATTTACATTAAGGGACAGGCCTCTTGAAATAAGCAAAGTAGACATTAGATTTCCCATTATTATTTCTTCTTGGTTTCCTGGAGTAATTTCTTTTTTTACTTAGTGTCCTTTTACTAGAGGACAAACAACAAACATGGAAGCATGCAAAATGCAAGTACATTGATCCCGGAAGGTAGGAAGTAAAGTGGTTTCCTAGGGACAGATTCTTAGGCAATATACGCCAGAATCTTAGACCCACAGATGATGAACTCAAACTCCCTCTCATTTTATCTACCATGCCAGGGCCCACTGGCTGTCCTCAGCATCCCAGGTCTCCAAGATCTTACAAAGGTGTTTGCTGAGAAATCAAGTTAAACCCATGTTTGTGTTGCTTTTCAGCCCAGGCTTGTCTTTGGGTAGCTGCGCAGATATCTCCTAGCACTGCACCCTCCATCCAACTTTATCACTTGTGTGTCCTAAGATGATGCCTGGTTACTCTCAAACACAAAGCCCATATGCAGCAGACACTGTCCTGCTGAGACAGGAGCATTTTCAAGACAGTCATGTCTGCTCATGCCATTCATGTGGAGTGACATAAATTAAATATCTTCCACTACCCAGGCACATCAGGTGTACACAGGGAAAATATGTAAACTGCAGTGTGTCAAGTAATGTTTTCTTTGTTTTTAAGCTTCTCTGGCTATCAAGCTTCAATGTATTTATTGTTTCCCCTCTTCCTCCTTTTTGGAGAGATTGGAATAGTCCCCTTGAGTTCAAAATGGGATTGAAAATGGTTATAACTTACATTGTCCTACTCTGCCAAAACTATCTGCATTTCTTCATATGGCTTAGGGAATTGTGTGTATTTTAGCTCCTGCCACAGCGAAGGTCATATGTACTCTGCAGTGCATTGGAGCCTGCATCCTCCTTTCATTTCCCTGGATTCTGTGGCAGGATGGTGGAAATTCTCCAGCATAATGAGACAAAACTGGGGAATATTGATAAATTAAGTCTGAAATGGAATAGTTCTTTCCCCAGGTGTTTATTTTGGTGTTTTATTTAGTGTGTTCTCCATGGCCTTCACAGGCTCACATTTTACTATGCTGCAAGTTTTCTTACTGACAGCATGTAATGGTCTCCTGAAAAGTTCTCTGGAGGGGAACTGGAAGGATTAGCAACTGGGGAAGGAGCAGCTGAGGACAGGGCACGGTAGAAGAATCCAAGTCATCCAGAGTCCATGTCATTACTACATGTGGTCGATGGATGGTTCTACTGAATGCATTAGCAGCCCTGGCATCCACCTGGTAATCATGAGGTTCCAGAGTTAACTTGATGTTGCCATAATGAAACCTTCCAGAGCTGTCAGGGTGGCAGCAGGCTCAGGCATACCTCATACACTCACTCACTTTGGATTTCTGGGGCTTCCTCTGCACCCTTCGCTTCTTTAATACATGTATGTATTTGAAGTGCACTGTTGAGGTAGGGGATGAATGTCACAAAAAAAATGTATAGGTGCCACATCATGAAGATTGTGGCATGCACCATGGTTACCACTGGCCAGAAGCAAGCCCTGAGGCGAGACCACTTGTGGCAAATGGGGAAACCTATGCTGGTGCGCTGCCACAAACCTGGCCATGGCTGCAGTGAAGGTGTCAAGGTGGCTAGGTTAAAATCTCATAGAAAAGAACTCCTTCTGAGATGGAGCATGACTTAGAAATGGCTTGCCTCTTCCTCGCACTTTTTCCTATCCCTCTGTGGCCTGCTGACTCCTGGAAGGGTTCCCACACATCCTTCCCTATTAGCAGGTCCCCACAGCTCCAGCTGCAATTAGACATGTGGTCTTCAGAGTTACTCTGAGGTCTTGCAGCAGTGGGGAAAGTGCTGGCAAAAAAAAGAAGTGATGTTATATTATGATTATCATCATCAACACGCTGAAAGATGCAGCTGCTTTCCTTCTGTCTATTAAAACCCTTTCCGTGTCTCGCGCACAGGAAGCAGAGGAAGAAGTTGCATGACCGCCTCCGGCAGAGCCTGCGCTCGGAAAGGAACAACGTGATGAACATGGCCAACGGGCCGCACCACCCCAACCCGACTCCGGATAATGTCCAGCTGGTGAACGTAGGTCTTACTGCCCGCACTTCAGCCAAGGCTGCCAGTGCCACGGCAAAGCTTGGCCCACAAGCTTTTAAACTTCTACCTGCCTTGGGCTGGTGACTGGCTTCTCTTGGCTTTCTCCACCCAGAAACAATTAGGCACTTTGCAAAGAAAAATATGCAGTAAAATAAGTTATGTTTCTGCAGATGGCCAGTTTACTGGGGCGTGCCGCAGTACTGCAGCTGTTCCTGAGAATCTAGGACACCAAAAGCAAGAAAACACCTCAGGAAAAGTACTAACTGCTTTACAGCAGGGCTAAGTGCTGCGGGGATCTGTTTCTTCAAACACAAATGTCTGGCTCTTTCTATTGCCTTTGGCTCAGTGGTTGATGTGTAGGGACAGTCCCCTTGGATCAGGAATGTGGCATTATGAAATTGGGGATAAAAATCTGAATTAAGATCTCACCTGAACATTAGCAGTGGCTGGGGTGGTAGGGCTGGGGCGGATACTCCACCGGCATCCCCCAGCCATTTTTCAGAGTGGAGCAGAGAGTTACTCTTCAGCCTTGGCCAAGCCCCTTGGCCTTAGAGGCTAGGATTCATGGTGCCTGTAGCTGCTTTGTCCTCTTCTCCCTTTCCCAGGGGATCCCAGTGCCCAGAGGGAACATCAGCTTCCTGCTGCCTCAAGCCATCCCTGCTCTTCTGCTCCACCATCTCTATGTACATATTCATGACAGCTCATTGCAGGAGCAAACCCTGGCTCTGCTAGGTCAATGGCAATGCTCCCACTTACTGTGGTTAAGGCCAAGACACCTTTTCAGAAGAGTTAAGTTTCCCATATTTTCCCCCCAAAGGACCTACATCCATGGTCAGATTATTAAGTGAGGAAAAACATCCCATCAAGGAGAATGCAGAGTCCTACCAGCAACAGCATTGAGGGCACTCCAAGTGAGAGCTGTGAAGGATGTTGGACACCGCACACCTTCAGCCCCACTTCAGAAGGCTTTGGCCCATTCAGATCATTCCCTGATGAACAGGTCTGCCCTGGTACTGCATTCATGGGCACTGACAGCAGCCATTTCCTGGCCAGATTCTTACCCAGGAAGGAACAATTGTTTCTGCTAACTACTACCTTTTCTCCATCAAAGAACACTATTTTTGATCAATCTGATAGTAAAGGTGTGAGGGGGTGCCTTTCCAGGTCTCCATCCATGAGGACCTCTCATTCCCTTATTAAATATATATGTTTATAGCCTGATTTGGGTGAAGACCTTTCTGAATTTCTTCACTTGTTTCTTCCTACTTTGGGTTTAGGTGGGGTTTATGCCCATGAATTTCCTTAAGTGTATCAGTGCAGTTTCTGCCTGTATTTAAGTGACGACGTTTGTGCTTTGGCATGGGTAAAAAGCTGTGGCTTGAAGGGGACGAATTAGAAATTGTATCTGCAGATGTGCTGTGAATTACAACTTGTAAACCTGAGGTTTGTCTGGGTTTTTTTCAGCAGTACGTTTCAAAAAACGTAATCTCCAGTGAGCATGTCATTGAGCGAGAAACAGAGACCTCATTTTCTACGAGCCACTACACCTCAACTACACATCACTCCGTGACAGTCACCCAGACACCCAGCCACAGGTATGGGAGGGGGAAGGCAAACAGCACCTGTAATATCTGATCTGTTGCTGCTGCAAAACCAAAAAGAAGTGTAAAAAATCAAAACCAGAAAAATCGATGCTCCCTTTGCAGCGTTTTCAAGACCAAGAATATTTTATGTCATGTCATGTCACCTAACTAATTATCTTTCCAGGAATTTACAGAGATTTATATACTGAATGGCACTCCAATACTTTTACAATTAATTCAACGTGTGCAGATTGCTAAGTTAGTTACAGTGCTGGTGACTGGAAAGTCGTTCTTCCCTGTCCTTTTATCCACACATGCAAAATCATCTCAATGTGTCTGGATTCATACAGTTTGCAAAACTCTACAGCTCCAGATACCAACCCAAAGGTTGTGCTGCACATCCTGGGCAGCAACAGGTCCCTTCCCCTGGCCAAACTTCTGCTCATCCATATTTGTGACCAATGCACCCTCTCACACATCTCCCTTGCTTTCCTTTCCTGGTTGCTGCTCTCCAGCTGGAGTAATGGCCACACTGAAAGCATCCTCTCCGAAAGTCACTCAGTGCTCGTCAGCTCCTCCATGGAGAACAGCAGGCACACCAGCCCAGCAGGGCCCCGGGGACGCCTGAATGGCATCGGCGGGCCACGGGAAGGGAACAGCTTCCTCCGGCATGCACGAGAGACCCCTGACTCCTACCGAGACTCTCCTCACAGTGAAAGGTAGGACACATCACCTCATTGCTTTCAGCTGACAAGGCGTGGTGTTCCCAGATGGTTTGAAAGCTTGGGAGTCCAGGAGGAAACCCAACAGTGCAGCTGTTCATGTAGGGTGTACATTTCCTTGTTTGCAAAGATGAAGAGTTTGGTAGTAGTTTAAAGTTTACCAAAAACATTTCTTCCCTTCTTTCCTCTTCTGGATTTATTCCTAGTAGCCAAAAGTTCACATTTGGATAAACTCCACTGATGTCATTTGTCAGAAATTTCCATTGTAAAGTAAAAGCGGATCTTTGCCTAATTACCAGTTTCTTAGAAGAATCAAGTGAGAAAACAGGGGATTTTGTGAGACACAAAAGGTGGAAAGAAGATAATGTAGTGATCCATAGGAGGAGGGCATTAAGGGCTCCTAAGCAGTTTAGAAATTCTGCCACCTATTTTCTGGGGGATTATCTCCCATTATCTCCTTAAAAAATTCCCCATTATTAAATAAAAGCAAGGAATACAATGTCCAGGCCAGAAGAATCCAGGTTGTTATTAAATCAGGAGTAGTTAGAAATAAAGCTCACATGGACTTTTCCAACAAAGTAATTTTTATTTGAAAATGCTAGTTGATCAGTGCCTAAGGTCTGCCTTGAAGTGCATCAATTGCAATAAAACTTTTACTGAAAAAGTCTTCTCAGCTTTAGGCTAAGATTTTGTCTCAAGAGCAACTCTGGGATGGCCCCAGAGTAGCAAAATAAAGGCTGAGAGGAATCAAGATATTCAAAGAGAGCTTTGTTTCCAATATCAGAGGCAGAAGAAAAGGAAAACAAAGGGTTACTGGACTAATTATCTGACCATTGTGAAATCTCAAGGGATTTGATCTTGTGGGATGTCCATGATGTCAAAAATGCAGGCAGGCAATCCCCAAGGAGACGGAGTTGTGTAGGAAACAAATTGTGCTTTCCAAAGAAATGAATGTGCAAGTGCAGCAAAAGCCATTTCTGTCATACTCCTGCTGCTGCAAAAAGAACTACTTAGCACCAGGACAAGGCACCATGGCTGATGGCTCTCTGAGAAAGGCGTGTAGGGCCACTAAGGACAGTGAAACAGCTCTCTCCTTATAACGAAGTTATCTGCTCTTTAGCATGGAATTTAGTTTCAGGATATGTGGTTCACATGACATAAACAGCCATGGCCCAAATCCAGCAGAGCACTTCGACAAGATTAACTTTTAATTGTGCAAGTAGCCCCGTTGAAATCAGCGGGATTACTCGCGCGGGTAGAGTTCGGCATGCTTCTTAAGTGCTTTTCTGGATCAGGACCTATGGCAGTAAATATGGCATCGTGTCCTGCCTGGGAACCATACAGGGTGCATGGCCACACGCCTGCCGACAGCGAGTATTACCACTTAGTATATGTGTGCATCTGCATGTCTCGGGAAGCAAAGATCCTTCTCACTACCTTCCCACATTGTCTGGGACCCCCGGACCGTCATTCTGACATAAGCTGCTTAGATTTTAGAGCTTGAAAGGAGCATATGCCTTTTCCATGAGTTGGAAGAAGGCTTTTCATCAATTACTGTGTTTCTTGAAGATTATACTGAAGGTGAAAAGTGGCCACATTTCTGCAATAATTCACCAGGCATTGTGAATAGCCTGTGCCTGAAAAAACCATGAAACTGGAGTGCAGAAGATAGCTCCCTGGGCATTAAATTAGGCTTTGTCTATTTTTAGCAAGCATAGCAGATTATTTCTGAGATGGATTGTGTGTGTGTATTTACAGGGGAAAATTAGAGTTATTTGCAAATAAAAATTACTCTGAAACACAAAGGAATGCACAAGCTGACAAATCCCTTCCTGAAGCCATCAGATGCTGCTGTGCTGTGAATTGGTAGATGGAGACTGCGCTCTCTCCACCCTCCAGTCCCCCAGTTCTTTCACAATTTTGAAATGAGACAGAATCAACTTTACAAGGCATTATTTTACATTGCCCCATCCCATTGCTGTATCCCATATGCATTTACATGAGCAGAGGACTTGAGCACCTGTATTTCAGAAAGTCCTTAGCCATTGTGCAGGAGAGAAGATCAAAAAACACCATCTCTGCACAGAAGGCTGATCTATATGGTGAAGTTGGCAGCATGCACCTACATAATGCTTGTTGGCTGTCTGTGGCTACACTCTGATACCATTTCACTGAGCCAGCATGGTTTACCTCTTGTCGGCTGTGAAGCTGGATAAACCTATCGCCTTTTAGTCTTCCCTTTGGAACAGGCTAGAGCTGCATGTGTTTGGCTCCAGTGCCTCAGCTCATGGAGAGAAACTTGTTAGCACTGCCCCATTACAGCTTGGGGAGCAAACTTAAGTGTGAGTAACGTGGCCGCAATGGAAGCATGCACAGTACACTCAACACATTTAACTAACTTAGTGTGTTAACTGAACCAGCTTAGCTAAAATCCATTGTGTCAAGAAGATGTATGTCCAACGCTGTCCTAGCTGGGGAAGTAGAAAGCCTTTGTTTTTTTTCAGACAATGACTATTTAAAAATGTGTAAGGGATGAAAAGCTCGCTCATGGAAGGAAAACTAAAAAATAGCTTCATTCATCCAGTGAATAGACATATTAATTGCCCTCTGCCCTCACTGTAACCAATGTGCTTAGCTCCTCAGTTGATGTGAGTAAACGTGCCTCTGCTGAAACCAATTCACTCCCTTTCAGTTCAGGGTCTGTCCCACTTTGTCTTTTATCCAGCAACTCTGGAAAAAATATAATATGTGCAGCTGAGTCATAGATTGGATAAGGAAGTTGGATTATGATTTACTTTGGTCATTTCAGACTCAGAAAAAGAAATCACAAATGAAAAAGTAAATAACTTTGTTGATCATAGCCATATCATTTGTCTCGGTGGGTCTGTGTAAGAGATGGAGCTCTTTGGGACAAAGCTCTGTACTAGCACCTGAGCTTCGTTTTCAGAAATCACCTTTGACCTTGCAGAAACCACCCTTCCCAAACAAACTTATGAAGGAATAGGGGCAAATTTTGCAGGGCGATCATGAACACTAGACCAGACAGTCCTCTCTGTCAGTATTTTTTCCCACATGAGGACAAATAACAGTCCATGTATCTTTGCAGACAGCCCTGCCAGCTGGGGTGACTAGCACCCAAAGAGAGGAGCAGCACAGAGCCGCTGGGTCAGTGCTGCAAATCTTCCTCTGATTGCACCCAGCGATTAAAATTAGCAGAAACTAGCTCTGGGTTTTGTTCAAACTATTTCTTCCACCTCAGCCTGAGGCAGTCTAGCCCAAAGAGGGTGAAGCCCCAGGGAAACTGTCCCTCTCTCCTCCTCCTGGCTGTTTGTGTGCACCCCACGTTCAGGTCAAATCCTGCTAGAAGTGCAGCAGCATTTTTTCTTTTGAGTTGATACTTGGAAGTGCATTTTGTTTCTGGCCCCTCTCCCCCCGTCTCTGAATCCCATTCCTAGATTCGTTCCAGGAAGTTATTCTGGCAAATAATTTACAGCATCTCCATGGCTCTTCTGAGGCAAGCAGACCTGGGGGTTTTGCCATGCTCCTCCTGCTCACAAATGTTTTTGCCCAGAGGCCCAGAAGTCAGTGATTTTCTAGGATTAGTAGTACCAGGAAAGTTTCCCTGGTAGCCTGTGTGAGGATGCTGGGGATATTAAAGGATCCACGCCTTTTCCCTCCCCGGCCATCTGAGCAGCTGTGTTCCCATGTCACCATTGCTCCTGAGCTCGCAACCTTTCCCCATCTCTTTTCTTCAGGTATGTCTCAGCTATGACCACACCAGCTCGCATGTCACCTGTCGATTTCCACACTCCAACTTCTCCCAAGTCCCCCCCCTCCAAAATGTCGCCACCGGCTTCCAGCTTGACCGTCTCCGTCCCTTCGGTGGCGGTGAGCCCCTTCATAGAAGAGGAGCGACCACTGCTCCTGGTGACCCCACCACGGCTACGTGAGAAGTACGACCACCAACTTCAGCAGTTCAACTCCTTTCATCACAATCCTGCCCACGAGAGCAACAGCCTGCCACCAAGTCCTCTGCGGATAGTGGAGGATGAGGAGTACGAGACCACACAGGAGTACGAACCAGCACAGGAGCCTCCAAAGAAATTCACCAACAGCCGGAGGGTGAAAAGAACAAAGCCCAACGGCCACATTTCAAGCAGAGTGAAAGTGGACTCCAACACGACCTCTGAGAGCAGCAGCTCTGAGACCGAAACCGAAGATGAAAGAATAGGTGAGGATACACCATTCCTTAGCATCCCAAACCCCGTGGCAACCAGTCCGGAGCCGGCCGCTGCCTACCGGCTGGCTGAGAGCAGGACTAACCCAGCGAATCGCTTCTCCACACCGGAAGAGTTGCAAGCAAGGTTGTCCAGTGTGATAGCTAACCAAGACCCTATTGCTGTATAAAACATAAAACACATAGATTCACATGTAAAACTTTATTTTATATAATGAAGTATTCCACCTTTAAATTAAACAATTATTTTATTTTAGCAATTCCGCTGATAGAAAACAGGAGAGGAAAAAAAAAACTTTTATAAATTAAATATACGTATGTACAAATGTGTTATGTGCCATATGTAGCAATTTTTTACAGTATTTCAAAAATGGGGAAAGATATCAATGGTGCCTTTATGTTATGTTACGTTGAGAGCAAGTTTTGTACAGTTACAATGATTGCTGTCCCATAGTATTTTGCAAAACCTTTTAGCCCTCAGTTGTCCTGGCTTTTTTGTGCACTGCATTATAATGACTGGATGTATGATTTCAAGAAATGCAGAAGTCCCTCTGGTTGCTTGTTGTAGAATCCCCAGATCAAAAAACCCTGTAATGGCACTCCTACCCTACCCACCCCACCAGAAAAAAAAAACCACACACACACACAGAAGAAAGAAAAAAAAAAAAAAGAAAAAAAAGAAAAAAAAGAAAGAAAAAAGGGAAAAAAACACAAAAAAAATTTTTCTTCTATAAGAAGTTTTATTTGCTTTCCGTATATACAATGAGTTTTGTCTGCTCTCTGCCAGCCAAAAGGTTTGCTTCTTTGAGCACTGGGATAATAGTAGATCCAACAGCATGCTACTATTAATTACAGCAGGATAACAAAAACAAAAACAAAAAAACCCCAAAAAAATCACAAAAAACCCACAAAAACCAAAACAAAAAAAACAAACAAAAAACAAACAAACAAAAAAAAGCCAACCTGCATTAAATAATGTTACTTATAGAAAGAAAGTAATACTGTGATTTTAAACCAAATATATTATTAATCAGAGGTCAGCTTGTAATCACTAGGAGCTGCCATTTCATTATTTTCCAGATATTAATTGTTCTAGTTATCCCTTAGAAAATGGGTTTAGGTTAGCTGAGGCTTTGAACCCAATACTCTATTAAAATCAAACAAACAAAAAAAAAAGAAAAAAGAAAAAAAAAAGATTTATATTAGTTTAAGTTAATGGGGCAAATATAATAGCAGATATCTGTAACCAAGCAAGGAAGAGATCTAGCTGGAAAACAAATGCCACTAATAAAAGTGCAATCAGTTTTCACCTCTATTTTCTAATGTTGATTTCTAATAGATGATTTATCCTTTTGTTTCCCCTCAGTTTTCTCTCCTTTCTTCTCCTCAGAAGGAAACCTGGCAAGCTTCTAGCAATACATTGTTAGAAGTGGGTTACTCTTGGATACAAACAATTACTTTCAGGGAAGAACTGATTTGCTGAATGGTTAAAAAAGTTCAGGCAAGTAGGAAGGATGCAGCCTTTATTGACTTTGTTATTTGGGGTGAGAGAGGCAAGGCTGATGCAAGCTCTGTTTATGAAGGCAAGCACAACATGGGTTACAGCCATAGTGCACATGGCTATTTGATATCAATGTTTATACAGCCAGTGATGGTCTTGAAGTCTTTGACCAGTAACGAACAAGGATGCTGTCAGTGCTGGAGTGGTTGCATCCATTCAGAGAGAAGCAAATGGCCTCTTTTGCACTGAATTCCTATCAGTTTAGTCAGGGTCACTCTGCCTCTTTTCTTCTTTTGATTTTTGTTGTGTGTTCTGTTGGCACAGCATAGACTCAGGATTGATGTGGAAAACAAATGTTTTTCCTAGACTCCGGGGATTCTGAAAATGAGAACATATGCTCTACAGGTATTACTGGACTCTAAATAAGAGCCATGTCAAGAGAAAAAGAGTTTCAGCCAAACTACACTCATCCTTTGGGCCACATCCTGGTCCTAGTTAAATGAAGAGAAATAAGTCAAGGAAGTTTCATGAGATGTAAACCCAAGGAAGTAAAGTACCCTCTCAGTAAATTATTCAAGCATATGCTTATGCTAATCCTAGCAAAAGTTATCTTCAGCATGTGCTAGACTCCCATTGACGCATCCAGCACATGCCTAAAGTTAAGCATGCGTTTAAGAGATTTGCTGAATGAGGTGTCCTATTGATTTGAGACCTGTAAATAAAGTCTAGTAAATTAAGCTCTTTATCAGGATGATGAAAATCAGTGAGTTTCTCGCTGTATAAATCAACCACGTCACCTTATTAAGAACACGGGTGAGTCTACCTGACCATCAGATTCAGCAGAAAAAAAAAAAAAAAAAGCCGTAGTGTAAGAAGGTGATGACAAAGTTGTATGCCGGAATATTGCTGGTAGAAGCAAAAGGCTAGGAAACTAGTACAGCTTTGGGCTACATGGTGGCTGAAATAGCACTGCTTATTTGAGGAGTCTGTGGGAGATGGCAAAGTTTGTCAATACAATACATACTGTCTGGACTTAAGTCCCCTTTCTTCCCAAAATAGCATGTACTTGAACACACTTTGCCTTTGCAAACACAAAAGTTTTCTACAAATTCTAGATACCACACACTCATTTTCATCCCTTTAGTCATGCCTATTTATCTGCTATCCCATGCAGCAGAACATCCACCTCCCCAGTAACTCTACAACTCAGTAGTACAGAGGGTCAGGTGGGCTTTCCTGATGCAGACCACCAGTTTCCAAAGGATTTGCACTGTTGAGTTTCCAGAGGCACTTATATCTTTCCTTTCAGTAAAGTCTGTGATACCACAAAGATCTTACAGGGCAGAAAAAGGGTGGCAGAGGAACAAGAGATTTGCCCCAGAATCACCCATCATAGAGTCAGAGTAGAGATTATAACACAGGTCTTCTGTAATCTCCTCCAGTATAGATCAGCGACAAGGCCAGCTCTCATTGAAGTGTCTGTGATAGCCCAGACAGGTTGATCAGGATGGAGAGGGAACTTGCCTTGAAGTGTGGTAAATTATTTGACTATGAACACTGTTATTATAGAAGGCCAGTATAAAACGAAGGAGCAATTGCATGCTTGGGAGCTGTACATGTGAGATTTATTTGGTGTGGGATGAGGGAAAAATGTCACACGTCTTGCAGTACCTCAAAGTCAAAGTGGTCTGCAGTCCCTCCTCCTCTTCCCTCCCCCCACCAGTAAGTAGCGTATTATAGGGTAAGCATGAAATTAGGCTGGGGACTTCACATGGACCTAAGAACAAGAAAATATAATTGGGGATATGGCTGCCTAAGCCCTTAGGTCTTTGGGGAGAGCTCAGTCTTACAGCACAATTCATGCAACAGGGAGTTATAGGAGTTGCCCTGGCTTGGCACTCACAGAAGTGGGAGCAGGATGTTGCCCCTCACCTCTGGACTTGCTTTTAGCACACTGTGAGGGTGCTCTGTGTCAGTCAAGTCCACACCCCGAAGTTAGCATGTCTACATGGCCATAGGATCTGCTGGCAGGCTGCAGCTTGCTCCTGCTGGCCAAGGGACTGGAGACTGCAGCAGCACGGAGTAGAGCCAGCAAGTGCCTACGGGAAAGGTCAGCTCCCCCATTGGGGATATTCACTTCATTACCTGGACCTCTGAGCTAGGCAGTCCCAACACTCCTGGGCCATCACTTGTGTAAGCCTTGTCAACTTCTGGCTGAAAGTCATGGCAAGGAGACACGTACTTTGAAGAGGGGGAAAACACCCCGGTGGTGGCAGTGTTAAAGATCATCCTGGTTTCTCTCCATGTTGTTTAACTTGAGCCATGAGTTTTCCCTGTTTATATGCAGGAATTATTCCAGGATAAAAGGCTTTCTTCAGGGGTGATAGCTGGCATATGCTGTGCACAACCTGGTACAGCCTGCCTCTTCAACTGGTGTAAATCATTACTGCTCCACAGAGGTTCTCATGTAATGGAGAAAAAGTTACTCCTTCCTCTTGACCCAGCTATTCCCTTCCTCACTTGAGCCATCCCAACACCCCCCAGGTTTAAAGAGATCAATCACTGCCTTTATCAGGGAAACAGGAAAGCTCCTTCTCTTTCCAGTCCTCCAAAACAACAACGCTGCATCTCCCTGCTTCTCTAACACATATTGCAAGCAGTTTCCTGAGCATCCAGGATAGCAAACTTGTGTCCCCTCAAAGGACACACTTCTCAGCCTGTTGAACAATTCTTGGCCCTGCAGTGTGTCTACTTACCATCAGCTGGGACTTACTTCTAGTAAGAAACAAAAAAAGCACCTATGAAATGCTGCAGAGAAGGGCAGACAAAGAACATGGCCAATTATCATCATTTGTAATTCTCTATACTACTGTAAATACATCTTGTACATACTTGGATGTTTTCATCATTTACTGTCTTTATGGATTATGTGTTAAATAAGACTCTCTTAGTTTATTGTGTAACACTGTAAATAACATAACTCCTTTATTATTTATGCATAGGCATCTAACACACGGAGAAAGTTATCCTCATATTATTTTAAGATATATGTCAAGAATATGTTGCATTTTTCTTTTTGCTTTGAAAAAAAATTGTAATATATCCTCTTTTTCCCCTCTTTTCCTTTAAAAGAAAAATGAATGCTAATTTATTGTTCAGGAGAGAAAGGGGATGTAATTGAAAGGCAAACTGTTCAAAGAACATGCTATGGAAGCCACAAGCTACTGATAAACTAAAGAATTTATTATCCCAAATACAGCAATAAGTAATTGTTGATTTATTAAGGTTTTGTTATTCATTTTCAGTAAAAGAGGTGCTGGATTAAGTTGTTTATGTGTTGTACTGGCCCAGCTGCTCAGCAGACTGTGTCAGATCACTAGCCACCATCTCACTGGATCCAAACGTTGTAAAGGTCTTGTTCTGTCTTTGTGGGACACTATTCCCTGAGTTTTCTGACTCATCCCTATGGAGGTCTCTGGCAGACAGTCTTATTCCTAGGTACAACACTTTTAGTTTCTCAAATGAGAATTATTAGCTTTACCCTGACCGTTACTACTCAAGGTGGATAGGGGCTTGGTGGGGGAGGGGATGAAACAACACAGTCTTGGGGTTGTGAGCACCTGCTCTACAAAAATGTCATCTCACTGCTCAGTAACATCAATAAAGTAAATCAGACACTAGTAATTATTAGATTACATCACCATACCACTGTATAAATTCGTGATTTGTGCAGATCTTAAATACAATACATGGTCCTGGTCTTCTTGTCTCAGAAGAGAAATAGCATAGTGGAGAAGGGTTTGGAGGTGAACAAATACTGGGAGCCAGTGATGTTCAGGGGGCATTGAGAAGGCTGGGTCTCATTAGGAAGGACAACCAAGAATAGATATCACAAAGGTCTGTGGAACTTAATTATCTTATAGAGGATAGGAAAGGAATGGCTGTTTAGTACCTTTTCCAGTACAATTATTAGTTATCAATTAAAACTACTGGGCACCATATTCAGAAAGATGTGGCTCTTCATGTGAGGTTTAGGGAACTTTGAGGACTCCTTGCTTCAAGAGGTTGTGGATCATAAAAGTTTCCATGGGTTCAAGGAGGGTCCAGATCTTAGACAGTAATCCAATGAGAATTACTAAATCCATGGAAAACATATCAGACATGGGAAATATCTGAACTGAAAACATGTGAAGGTTGCATTAGGTAGAAATATTGCTTATTCTTTCCATGCTCTTACCCTTCTCCACCTCTCTGCCAGTCTTGGAGAGAGTGCAAGGAAGGTATATGATCTGTCTGTCCTTGCATGGCATTAGTATGTAAAGTCAGTTGTGACTGCCAGGCATTAAGTATGACAAGAAAAGCTAGGAGTGAGGAAAGGAGTGAGGAGTGCAGCAAAGACATCTTGAATGTGTTTCACATCCATTTGTTCCCAGGCCTGGTGGAAACATGTAGGTCAGCCTCCTTCCATCTCCCTATAGGTACTGAATGAGATGCCAAACTGAGGAGAGATGAAGAAATGGAAAGATGGAGGAATGGAAGGATAGAAAAATGGAGGGACAGAAAGAAGGAGGGAGGAAGGGAGGAAGGAAGGGAAAGAGGGGTGGGCATGGGTTTTCTGTCACACTCCCTGCCCCACTCTCAATATAGAAAGAAGACCTGGTGGGCCAGTCAGACTTACAGACAGGTTCAGTTCCACTCTGACAACTTGCCTGTCTTGCCACTGCATGTAGAGGAATCCTGTAGCCAGAAGTCTGAGTGCTCAGACTATTTGCTTCACCTGAACATCTTAGCTGGGTAGGGCCTTGTCACCTCAGAGCAAGCCCAAGACACCATCCCATTGCACAGTACTACTATTGAGGAAAGGCAGATGCTCCTCTTTACCAGGCTGTTGAAATGGCAATGGGTTGCTCTGGGAAGCCAGTTTCCTCCTCAGGCATCCCCACTGGACTTTCTTGGGTGGGAGATGAAGGTAGAGGTTTCCTGAAGCAATTAAGTACCATAAGAACCATTCAGTGTCAACAGGACTAAGGGCTTCATGTCACATTTGACACAGAGCAGAGTGCTTCAGGGAACACATCCTTGTGTGTCCCAAATGGCTGTCTTTGCAAAGACATTGTTTGTCACTCTATGTTGTCTTTATCCTATTGTTTGTCTCTGCCAAGCTCCAGCCTCTGCACTTCTCCACAAGGTCTGGAAGCAGATGGCCTCAGGGAACAATACAAAAAAAGCAATCAAACCCTTCCCATTTCTGCAGCCCACAGCTGGGCACGCTCTTAGCATGCCAACTCCACACATTTATGAGCACATGATTTGGATGATACATCCCCCAAATTAGTTCTCTCTGTCTCAGCTACAGCTGATAGTAAGAAAACTATATGAAATGCCTTGAGATGTTGCAGCTAGTCACTGAGGATTAACTTGTTCAGCCCAAGCAAAGCAACACAGACTGTACTCACGTTACGAGGCTGAGAACTCTGTGGTAGAACAAATGTCACACTGGTAAGCTACTGATGCCCCTATTTCCACCCATCAAGACAAGGACTTAAGGAAAGTTCCACCTCTTCCAGAAGGGAAGAGGTGGAAAATGATCAGGCCCATGCACACCTAGGAAGGATTCCATGTCAATGGAGTATAGCTCTCTCCTCCAGGGAATGTTTAGAGCTCTGCACTTTCTAAGAATTTCTCAGATTGTCTGAAGCTGAGACAAAACCATTAGTATCAACAGAACAAATTCCCCTTGAAAGCTAGATTTTATTCTCTAAGCCTTTATGTCCAAGAGATAACCTAGCACCAACTTCAGTTGGAAGCTGGACATTTAACATAAATAACAGCTCCTGAGATTTCCAATTTGTTTCTTCCCCTTGGAGATAGCAAGAGATTCCCCTGCACTCAATGTGATGCCCTGAGAATTCAGGAGAGGAACCCTGGCAGCAGTGCATAGAGACCACCTGAGTTAAAGCCAGCTCTTCTGACGATCGCAACAGAGGTGGCAAGGGTGTCATTGCAAGGTTACATGCTCATCAGTTGGTAGAGAGAGCAGTGATTGTTACAACTGAGTAAATCATTACTCTGGTAATGGCCAATTTGGAACCCAGCTTCAGAAGCCAAATATTGTGTGGGAGGTATTTTAACTTACCCTGCACATTACTGCAGACAGTTGGGTGATGCGTTCGCTATATACACACACATATACACACAGTCTCCCAATTTCCTGTAACGACTTCCTGATGCTCAGTGCCTTCTCAGTGACAGGGAAGGACACTCAGCAGCTGCCTAACTGTCTGAATCTAAGAGCAAACTCCTTTTCCGCAGCAGAGAAGAAAAAAAGAGGGTGGTATCTGACCTGTACTGTTGTAAAGAAAGGAAAAGGGAATGCCTCTTGCTTTGCCAATTGGACAGGCTGGACCAGAAGAGCTTTCACAAGGCCGCAACTGAGAAGGGGCTGGCCAGGCAGAGAACTGAGTGGGCTCAGGTTAGGGTCAAGGGGGGCGGTATATCTCCCATTTCATTGAAATAATGAATAAAGGATTCATCCCAAACAGAAAGAGAGGCACTGAAGATGCCCAAGTGATGGGTCCTGGGTCTTCTATATGTGGCAAAGAGAGAGAACCTCTGAAAAGCAATTCTTACCCCGAGTTCTAACTCTTGAGAGGTTCCCACCTACTGCTTATAGAGGCCCCAAAACTGAAGGTGAGGCACCCTCCACAGGAACAGACAGCAATCTGCTGAATATGAGGAGACTCAGATACCTGCACCTTGCACCTACAACATCGCTCCTGGAAAAAGCAATGGGAAATACTAGTGCTGTGGAAGCAGTAATCCAAAACTGTAGGAAATTAAGGGTATTTAGAGAAAGCCACTGTATAAATTCAGGAACCTGCAAGTCAGCGTCCAGTTTAAAATCATCCCCTTGGAAAAGCTCTAGAAAACAAAATTATACTGTCCTAGCGATACATGAACCGTTTAAATTTTTTTAAAAGCCCTGTAATTCTGACACCTTAGCATCTGCACACAGCATACTCAAATAAAATATGAAGCATTTATCTAATGGATAATGATTTTGAAATAAAGCTCAAAGTAATAAAAGTCCAAATAAGAACTGGCAGACCATAGCTATCTTGTTTCTGTTTTAGAATCAGCAGTTCAGTTTTTGTGGTGCTAAATCACTCATTTTGGGTCACAGCAGTGAAATAAAAGAGAGGACCTCCAATACTTTAGTTCCTATTATTTTCATGTCCAAGAGTCTGCTTCCTTCAAGCAAGACTTGCGTAGCCTGTTACAAACAGCTTTACCAGATCCAAAGAGGAAACTATGATTGCTGAATTTCTGGTAACAGAAGTCCAGTTAATGTGAAGTCCAGGTAACAGGATCATCTTCACAGTAATTCTACCCTCAGCATTTTCCTTCTTCTGACGGCCTGATATAGTCTAGGGCCTATCTGAATATTTTCCAGTTAGTTAAAATTGCCATTCCAAGACTTCAGAAGTGGCAATCACAGTATTTTAAGAAACTTAAATACTAGATGCATTACAACTTCATTTCACTGACAAGCACTCCACTGGCTCAGCAGCAGAACGGCTCTCAGCCTGGTCCCTAGGAGACTGCAATAGGACCACAGTATGTTTGATGCTCCTTCTTTGGTCTTTCACCAGGATCACATCATCAATGTCAGAACATAGATGTTTAGAAATATTTTGCTTGAAGATCTATCTAAAAGGGCTGGGTTCATCTGTTTCCCAACCCTTCTGATGTGCATGCATCACATTAGATTTAAGGAAACCAAAAGAGCTTTCAGAGGGGCAGCTGAACAAAGGAAATACTATGAGGTTCTGTCTCACAAGTAAAAGATGAACAGCTTTACCACTGAGCCCATATTTAGCTTTGCTACACTCACTGGGTAAGGTATTATTCATCACAAGCTGAGGTGCTGGGCAGTGTGCCATACTGCCTGAGGTGATGTTGAACTTTAGAGCAGAGGCTCAAACCACCTTACAGTTAAGGAGTGGCACCCAGAGACCCGGCTGACCTGGGAGCCTCAGAAGTATTCAGAGCATTGTTCTAAGAAGCCAGCCATCTGAGTGCCCTGCAATGCACTATGCCCAAGGTTCCAAAGGCCAGTCAGTGGTTCTTGGCTGCAACTTGCTTTTGGGGGTGTTAAGGGCTCCCAGGTGGCCAGGTAAGCCTGTTGCCTTGAAAACATCTATCTGGGACTTTCTTCCTGAATCTAATGAGGAGACCCAGGATCTCAGCAATGCTTCTTCCAGCCCAAAAGAGGAGAAAACAAATGAAACAAATGCACAGCTTGACTATGTTGGCCCAGAACCAGACACTGTGTCAATACTCTGCTATGACAGCTATGGTAGTGAGAATTATTTCAGAACAGAGGCATTCGGTGACTTAGAAGCTGAAAAATCTCTTGTACCAAAGAGCAAGTGTTTTCCCTGATTTCTTGGAGAGATGGTGGGAAGGAGCTGAGATGATGAAGTGCAATGGAAACTTTAAGCCTTGTCATGGTTTTGCCCCAGCCGGGGGCCGCACCCCACACAGTCGCTTGTACTTTTAAAAGGAAGGGGGAAGGAAAGTTGGGGGAGGGGGAAAAGGGAAGGAAGAAAGGAGGAAAAGAAACCACAACCTAGAAACCAGAACCACGCAGGTTGGGATAAGGATAGTTTACTAAACAATAACAGAAAACTAGATATAACAATAACAGAAGTTTAAAGCACAAAATAGATGAAACTGGTGATACACAATGCAGTTTCTCACCAAACCACACAACTCAGGCCGCACAGCTCAGAGCCATCCCGGAACCCGACCGTCCCCAGAAACTGCACGTCCTGGCGTTGTCTCCCCCTCTTCCCCCCAGTCCCCCTTTATACTGAGCATGACGTAACTGGCATGGAATATCCTCTTTGGCCAATTTGAGTCACCTGTCCTGGCTGCGTCCCCTCCTTTCTCATTAGTAAGGAAGTATGCAGAGCTGAGAAAGGTCCTTGATTGCCCGGCAACAATCAGAACCATCAGGGTGCTATTAGCACTGTTTTCATCCTAACACCCAAACATGGCATTCCATTCACTGCTAAAAAAAAGTTTAACTCCATCATAGCTGAAACCAGGACAAGCCTGCAGCCTGGGTTAGAGTCCTCCAAAGCCTGGAGGTACAGACAGCACTTTGACAGAAGATGCTCTCACTCACTACAGACATGGAGCTCCTGGCAGCAAAGGCACTACAGGCTCTTCAGAAGAAGTTCATATTGGTTTTAAGTGGTGCTATTGGTAGATGGCTAGGATTGGGACAACATGGTTGCAACCATCCAACCATCCTTGTATACCCGAGCAGTGTCTGGGGAGTGTAGTTCTGTAACCAGCTGTCCCATCCACCTATAGATAAACATTGTACCTATGCATCAAGAACTTGCTGGATGTTAGCCACTGACCATTCAAGATATTTATGTTGCCTAAAGCATGTAACTGCTCTCATCCAGATGTAAACTCTCCTGGAGGACTCACTAAGTCTAAAAGGTCTGATCTCTCTGTGAGAGTCCCCAAGACTTTGCAAGCTGGAATGCCTCTAAGGGGACAGAACCTCTACTGCTAATGGCAAAATATCAGTGACAGCAGAGATCCTAGCGTGCACTGACCACATGCATACTTAGCTAGGCTTCCATAAAGATTCTGAAGTGCAGATCAAGCTCTCTGCTGTGGTAAACATTGATCTACCAGCCTGGCTATGCCTATATAAACAGCAGAAAAATGTTCAACAGTTGATATTTCCAGGAATTACTGAGGCTAAACACGGTGTTCTTAGCTCTCACTCATACTCAGGCTAGTAAATTACCCACCATCCCTCTCCCCAAGATAGCTGACTCATGCAGTCCAAGTACAAAATGACCTATGTTGTGTATGCTGGACCCTACCTTTCTGGAACAGCCTTTTCCACTATTGTATTAAACTTGAGAGAAGCCTGATGTTGGATTCTGTAGGAGGGGCTTGGGGAAGTGCAAGAGCTCTAAATCTAAAGTAGTTGGGCAAAGAGAATCCTGATTGTGAATCTTTAATGCTTTCGTGCCTCCCCACAGAAGAAGTTGCTTGCTTTTAACACAGAAATGAAGATAACTGGGTTAAATGCATAGAGTCTTCATCCTTACCCTTCCCAGGAGAAAGTTTTTTTGGTTTTTGATGAATAATGACTTGCCCTGGAGGAGAAAACCTTCTACAAGGATTGTGGCCCTCATTTGCATGTGCTGATTAGTTTCAGCATCACCACAGTTTGGTTGTTCAGATGAGCACTCTGCAGCTTCTCAAAAAATAATGTTCTTGCCTTCATTCACAAAGCTGCTAAGTTTTGGCAACGGCATCAATAGCTGCTTTGCTAACAGCAATCACTAATGCAATGACTGGGATTAAAAATAGGGTTGCTAATGCGATTAACATGTGACAGTGATAATGTTCGAGTGCTGTATGGTACATAACCTTGTTATAGCTGAAGCTTGTTACCACTAACATACTTGAGGGTTCTCTGTCAGCTCATTTGCAGAAAGCTTCAGCTGTAAGTGGCACACATTTGGAGTATCCCATGCAATGTCCCAGTTACTGGAAGGACCCTGGAACAAGAATGCATCTGATCCTTGTGCCCCTGCTGGCAGCTAAAACACAGAAAAGCTGTTTGGAGTGCTCAGTAACAAAATTTGCTCTTGTTCTGTGACAGCTGGTGCTCAGAAGATGACGTTTAGGGTGTGTGTGAAGTTGGCCATGGTCAGCTTCAAAGACAGAAAGCAAAGAGTATCTCTCTGCTGCTCCCATTTCCTATGGACTGCCTAATAAATCTCCTTGGATAAGTCCATGTGGAATAGGGCAAGAAGTTGATCTGCAATGAGTATTTAGGACTTCTAGAGATGCTGTGCATAGCAGTCATCTTTCTCATGTCTCCTAAGTTAACAGGAACACCGGCCTGGCCATCAAGGGCCAGTACTAAGAGGAGGAGGAAAACTGGTGGGAATGCATAATTATCCCACTCCCTAAGTTTGCAGGCTGTTGTTGAAGAAGCAGACAGGACTTGCTTCTCCACTGCAAACAACTGTGCACAGTGGCTAGAAACGGTCCCCTGAAACTTACTGCTGTGCAAGCAGGACTGGAGTAAAATAAACATGAAACTAATAGTGCCACAGTCAGCAAGGGAGTCTGCCACGTGGAGGGGAGAGGTCTGCTTGCCTCCTGGCAGAAACGAAATGACAATGGATTTCTACAGCTACCAGCAGTACACTTCCAGAAACTGAAGCCTTTCCTGATTTACACTAAGGATGGAGGAAGAGTGACTTAACTGATTGGCTGGGGCATGTTTTTATGGTCATCTACTAATAAATCCCAGTCACTGTGCCAATTAGCAGGCCTGTGTGATATCTGAATTATGCTTATTAGAGCATTCGTGCGTCCTTGCTGCTCTGACTTTTCCACACTTCTGGATAGAAACACACCAGTCTTCCCAATTAGCATGCAAGTGCTGAGCCTAATCCTCAGTCCAATGTTTGTCCTGGTTACCATGTGCCTCATTCTACCCTGGCCTCAGAGAACAAAACCACAAACTGTTAGAAAACAAAACCTTTTCTTAAGCCCCAACAAGGACAGTTTTTCCTTTTGGTTCTTCGGTCATCTAATTCTTCTTCATTGAGATCACAGCTTAGCTCCTGGGTTGATGCAACCAGAGGAACTTCCCATAATGACACTGTTCCACTCTTGCCATGATTCACCCAGCTAACACAACCTTTTGCTTGCAGAGTGCATTTTGTTCTGCAGAGAAGTTAGCAGATGGGTAATATTTTCCCACCACCCCACAGGACCGTGGGGTCAGTAAGATGGGTTTCTCTGAGGTGTGCTGTGGACATCTTGTAAGGGTTGTCACTGAACATCAAGCTGTGCTTTGGCATTGCTAGTTTTCTTCAGATGCCATGGTCTGTAGGATCTGCCAGGCCTCAGCTCAGAGGCTCAGCTAGGTTCTCACAGACCGTTGTCTTACTGTTCCTAAGTGGAAAACAATTTGGTGTATGTTGCTGGAGAAGAACTTTTATGCTAGCCACGAGGAAAGGCGTGCTCAACCCAAACCTGTGTGTTTTGGGAACAGGCACTGTGGAAGGTGAAGGTGGACCAAGGTAGACAGATTATTTAGTGGCCCACCTCACCCCCTTGGCTGTCTGCTATTTTCACAACCAACATTTCCTATATACCCCAGGTAGTAAACCAGTCCCTTCTCACAAGAAGGTGACCAGCAGCGTTTATACTAGTTGTTCTATCTATAATTACAAGGAAATGTATCTGTCGCAGTTGAAAGTGTTTGACAGGGTTATGATTTAGCTGATTCAAAATTTATTAATAGTATGAGGTTAATCAAAGGTTAAATTTTAGCAGCACTTCATGACTGGCTAATTTTCAAGATTTACAAGTGATTCAGTAAAATATATCATGATCGAAACAGCAACTTAATTACAGATTTGAAGATAAGATTCACACAAACTTTCTGTATGATATCTTAAATCAAAGTGTGTATTTATATATAAACCTAAGACATGAGGCAAGCAAATACAAACAGACAGAGATATTTGGGGCCAGTGGTATATGCTACCTATACTAATGAAGGCAAATGTACATATCTGAAGACATACATAAGTAGAGGTGGATAAAGGGAGCTAGTTTATACTTAGAATTTATCTCTTGAGTTTAAATACTCACAAAGCATCAGCATTCCTCAACGGGCAACAGTTGAGACTGAGAAGGCTGGCTGTGCCCTGGCAGATGATTCTCACAGTTTGTGCCTTAAGAGGTGTCTCAGTTCTGGTGGGGGTACTGGTCACAGCCCACTGCAATCCAGGAGAGCTCAAAGAGTCTCACTAGGAATTGCTGTTTATAGGGTCCAAAATAGCTGACTTCTGTCAGGTACTTTTCCACTACAGCCCAGCTTGGGTAACAACATATTCCGGTACATTCTACCAGATGCACCGACTCAGAACCTTTCTGGTATGTACCCCTTTTGGGCCAGGGCTCAGGTACAGGTGTACCAAGTTGTCAGGAGGTCATCAATTATCACTATTGCTCCCAAGTAGTAAGGGAGTGAGAAGGTCACAGTTTGAGCACAGATGTGCCAAGCTGTTACTGTTATTGAGGAAGCAAGAACCAGGCACATTAAGGGGGTGCCTCAGTGCTCTGGTCTGCTGCTCAGGTATGTAGTCCACAAAAGAGGGGAGAGATTGCACCAAGTATCAAGTGGCTCAAGGGACGGGTATGTCACACCACCATGCCATTAACAGTCTGATCCACATAAGGTTATAAGCTGGGTACCAGTATCCTACAGTACTGGCACTCTGTTGCCTTCCTACCTTACTGTGCTCCAAATAAAGCCAAAAGTCACTTGTTCTCTGTTGTATAATTTTTTGCTTAAAACATCTTATAAGAGTTTGTCATTTGAAATTACACTTAGAGAAAGAAAGCATAAAGGGCTTAATTATGTTGAAATGCATCATCTTACTTCTTTTTTAGCTGATGCTGCTGAGTTACATTCTAGTTTCTATGCAACTGGAAGAGAAATAAAAGACACTTGTGGAAGTGGGAAATAGCCTAAGCAAGGTAAAAGTCAAGAAGGTTAATTAAATTTTTTTTTTGAGTCAACTTGTGCATTGAAGTGCAGTCCCTCAGAAAATCATTTTCTGGGTGTGCAGGCTGCATTGCTGTAGGCAACAAGAGTAAGCCAGAAATTTGATCAGATTTCCAGTCTTGCTTTAATGATGATCTATCCTAGCCAGTGCTATTCATGCATTAAAAAAGCCCTAGTTAGGGGGAAGGCAAAGTCAATTTCAGATTAAGAGTACTGAAAGTGAAATGAAAGCAATAGGAAAGAGTTTCCAGAACTTATGGACAAAATAAAAGTGAAACCAGGGCACAGCCTCAATCGCTCTTTAGGGCAACTAAGTCCCTCTAGCCCCTTCTGTGATTCTCTTATGCAGGGCAGTACCCCATCTTTGAAAAGTGTCAGATGATCAGTTTTGAAATTAAAAGGATCTGGGAAAAAAAATCTCTGACATCTCCAGTGTTTTGCCTAGTTACCAGCTCTTAGGTGTTTTCTTCAAGTGGTATGGTCCCAACTGCCTAAGTGTAGGCAGCATTCATATTAATACATGTGCTGCACTAATGTTCAGTACTCAACCCAGCTGTGCTTGGGTTTATATCAAAGGTCTGTTTGCTGCTAGTTCTCATTAAAATAAAAAAGGTATGCTTAAAGGAGGCAGAGAGACTGTGAAAGTAGCTGCTAGTCCATTCAGTCGTGCCAGCTTTCTCAGGCTGCTCTACAGCAGGCATGAAAAATTGGTTTAAGGACACCAACTCAGCTTTGGACAAAGCATCTCCTCTATGAGGTAGCTGGAAGGGTCAAATTCAATTACTTTCTTCAAATGTGCAATTGCTTCTTAGACATCCCTCTTGTCCCTGCTATGAGGAGGCACGGATTCGCTTTACTCAGCTGCATGTACTGTGCTGTTTTGTGTCTGCCCATACACGTTCTCTCTGTGAGGCACTTCAGGATAAGGTACTTCAAGTGTATGGGAATATTCCCTTCCAGCCTTAGAACCATAGAACATGTTAGGTTGGAAGGGACCTTTAAAAGTCATCTAGTCTAACCCCTCTGCAGTAAGCAGGGACACCTTGAACTAGATCAGGTTGCTCAGACCTTCATCAAGCCTGACCTTGAATGCTTCCTTGACAGACCCAGATGTATTCAAGGCAGAGTGTCTATGGCCAGCTACGCTTCACTTTCAGGACTGGGCCACCAGTTTATAGACAACAACACTATGCCATCTGTCTCCTAGGATGCTGTATTTTATGCAGGACTGCCAGTAGAGGGGTTTCTTTTAACCTCAAGGGTTAAATCCAAGGTCACCTTTTGGATCAGTCACACTGATGTCCTAAACTGGTGCCTGCAACACAAATACAGTGGGCAAATCTGATGACACCACACAAATGGGGCTCTAGGGTGGAGAGTGTGCAGAAAAGAAGTGCAAGGACACATGTACTGGCCAGGTAGAAAACACAAACTTTAAATAAAGACCAAAAAGTCTCCTGTGAAGTTGACAAACCTGAACTACAAAGAAAGAGGAACCATGCAGATACAGAACCATTTTGTGCAGCACAGAGTATCGCACAGGGTATGTGATCAGGTAGGTGAGGGAGACAAATTTGAACTAGGAAAGAAAATGAAAAGGAAATGTTTAGCTGTTCTTATTCTTCAACAAACCTATCTTTAATTCCTCCCTCTCCCAAAGTGGGCTTGATCTTTGGTGGGGGTTTTTGGTACAAAAGCATCCATCTACTTGTGTGATTTGCATTTTTATGTGTGTCTAAAAGAGTGTTAACAGAAGCACAGCATATCTGTTTAAACTATTTCAGCAGCTAGGAGACTGCATACAGTGTCAGATATTTTTCAGATTAGTCCTTTTAGCAGCTGATAACATATGGGTCTGAGCTGAAATGCTATGATGTAAGCTATGCAAGAGGCCTGCAAAGCAAATTAAGCAATAACATGCTTGATGCTCTGGCATCATAACAAACTGTGTTTCTTTCTAAACGGTGCACAGTGGGGAGAGGTAATCCCTCCCCTTCGTTCTCCTCGCATTCACCCTCAGGCACAAGATGACAGACTCTGTGCTAAGTATCTTGGGCTGCTTTGTATGGCTGAGGGTACCAGCTGTCCGCCTGGCAGCCCCCATGAGCAGGACAGAAGGACAGCACCTGGAGGAGCTGGCAGGCTCCTTGCCTCTCCGTGTTGGCTCCTCCAACCTGCCCCAGTGCCACTTAGGTGGGGAAAGCTGGGGTAGGGCACCCTGGAGTGACAGGTTAGGGGAGAGCAGGAGAGCAGAGAGAGAAAAAAGAGAAGGCTGTGGAGTTGGAGTGATGAGGAAGGAAAGGCTGCTTTATTCCCAGACCAGTCATGCTCTTCCTGGGCATCACCACTTGCTGATGAGTGAGAGCAGAGATGCTGCCCAAAGCTGGAGAGGACAGGGCAGCATGGAAATCACCCAGCAGCACGGGGCAGCCCTTCTGTCCATGCAACCTCTGTCAAGAACCAGAAGGCTGGGCTGGGCTCAGCTCTGCCTACTACCTCAGCTCTGAGCAGTGCTGTGCATACCACCTGCTGCAGCCCAGATGGTTTGGGAGGAGGCAAAAAAAGGGCCAGAAAGGGAGGAACAGAGACCAGGACATACCTGCCCATTATGTTCTGGACAAACAGCCACTACTGAAAGGGTAAGGGAGTAGGAGGAGGATGCGGACTGCTCCTGAGGAGAGTGCAGGACTCCCTCAGGCAGCAAGCAGGGGTCAACACCAAGCCCTACAGAGTGCCAGCAGTGCTCCCTGTCGTGCTCAGCACAGGGGCAGAATCATCACTTTAAGACTCAACATGAGGCAGTGTCTGACCTGCGATTAGGTTTGCTGCCTGAGAGGGGGTGGCTGGCAGTGCTGCAGTGGGCCTAACATTCCCTCACATGCACCAACGCAGCACAGGGCCATGACTGCCTGCTGCCTGCCTGCCTCCTACCTGCCGCTGGAAGCTGGCCAGGGATGCTCAGCAGCACGTTTCAGGACACTCTGGTCCCCAGCCATTCTTCAGCTGGCATCCACCACCCTCTCAAGGGGTGACTGTGGTCACCCAGCAGTAACTGCTGCTGCTGTTTGGGCAATTTTTCAGGGAGAGGGATAAAAGGCTCCCCTGCAAAAGAGTGCAGACCTGCCAGGATGCCAAGGAGAGGTGTGATATGGAGGAAAGAAGAAAGACTTGCACAGTCAGGAAGACACAGTTGCTCACATTGCTTGAACCCTGGGGCTTCCTGAAGTCCAGCTGCATGTCCCAGTGGCAATGCCTCCATAACTGGACTCATGAATCTAACCTGGTGCTTTCCTGTAGGCTTGGCAATCCAGCTTGGCCTCACTAACAAAGTGCAGATACACACTGAAACAACGCTATGACGGGGAAAACCTCCTACCTTTGAAAACATTCTACTCCCTAACTGAACTGCATAAAGTTCAAATAACCCTTACTGGCTGTAGTCTAGCCAGGAAACCTTGATCTCTGAGGTGAGGTCATTAAAACTATACCTCTGGAAACTCAGAGGTGTTCAGAGAGCCTGTTAATTACTGCACTAATCCTTTAGATAATGCTAGCTCCTGGGATTTCCGGAGAACAGCACTTCAGTAGCAGTCGGGTCCAGACCACTTCACTCTCTCTTCACAGCAGTACCTCCTGATGCAAATACTGCCAGCGTCTTCTCTAGGGTCAGGCATGCAGAGGTAAGACAGCCAGAAGTGTCAGAGGGTGTCAGAAACTGGCCCTGAGAATTCTTAGCAGATGTATGTCCTTTTTGTCTCACTACCATGGAGTTGACATCACCTGTTTGTAATGTTTATCTGACACCTATGAAGCATCAGATAGTTCCTACCCATTATGGAATTCACTCTCTACTTTTTCCATAATCATGTCCCCTCAAGTACCTTACTACTGTAGCCTCAGCAAGCCAGCGGGTGAGCAGAGGGATGGAAGGCCCTGGAGAGTGCATGGTTTAATGACAGTGTGGAAACTGAATGCCTAATCGGTGAAAAATGCCTATGACAAAATATGAACAACTGAATTCATAATCATAGTAACACTGGGAACAGAGCTCAGCAAAACAGTTGTATTCTTTCAATCAGGCGAAGCTGCTGTTGCTCGGCAGCACTCACTCTCCAGCTGAACAGTAACATTCCCAAACACCTCCCATGGAAGACAAGCCTTCCTTAAGGACAACTGATGCCCCTACACAGCAAAGGGAACTGCAGTGTCTTCTGGACTTATCACAACTAATGAACTGTGTCAGGCCAATCAATGATTTTCTAGCAAATTTAGCTGGCCATGGTTGAAAAGCAACCACAACTTCTTTGTGTTACTCTATCTACAATAGCAACCCACAGCAGCTACTGCGGCACCATGGGCATGAGGAGGATGCTGAGCACTTCTGGCCATCAGCCTGCTTACCTGGCACAGTCAGCTTGGGTTTCCTCACACATACAATTTCCAAAGGACATTTAGGCACCCAAATCAAGTCAGTCTAGGCACGGAGGTTTCCAGCAGTGACCATTCGCTAAGTGGGTCCCCCAGGAGGCTGCAGTGGGGCCCCCAGCTGCCCCCAGACAATGCCTGCTTCCCTGCAGGCAGCACAGAGGGATCCAGAAGCTGAAACTGAACATGTAACCAAGGATTATGATAGGACAAGGGGCAATAAGTGCAAGCTGGAGCATAGGACGTTCCTTGTGAATAGAAGGAGAAACTTTTGCATGATGAGGGTGACAGAGCATTGGAACAGACTGCCCAGAGAGGCTGTAGAGTCTCCTCTGGAGACATTCAAAACCTACCTGGACATGTTCTTGTGTGACATAATCTAGAGGATCCTGCTCTGGCAGGGGGTTGGACTAGATGATCTTTCAAGGTCCCTTCCAACCCCTAACGCTCTGTGATTCTGTGACTATCATTTCCCTGGCTTTGTCATTTATACACCGTGGAACAAGCTACACAAAGCATGTTGAGACAAACTGTTTTTTAGCAGGGTCTGTAGCTGACTATGCATTGACTGTAGTGGCAGAAGTTATGTTGGGGGTAAAAAATGAAAATTAAATGAGAGAAAGAGATAAGAGAAAGGAAAAAAACCTCTGTGGCAGCAAGTGGGGAGAGAAGCAATGGAAGTTCCCGACAAGAGTGCTCATCCTGATTTCACCTCCAGGGCAACCGATGATTCCCCCCATAATACTTCCCCCATAATGTTTTTCATTAGGCACACAGATTCCCGATTTCCCCTGCTTATGGGATGCTCTACACACTAATGCGCCCTTTGCTGATGTGGAAGTGCTGCACGCTGGCTGGTTGTTAAGATTTGTGCATGCATGTAACAGGGCTCCCAGGTATAAAGCAGAGCAAAAGGGGGCTATCAGGCAAAGTACCCATGTCTCTGGGGGTCACTTCCCCAGGGAGCCTGTCACGCTGACACTGGCAGAGTCACAGGTGCAAGACCGTGAGACCAGCAGCAAAACAGCACAGGGAGAAGGCTCTGCAGACGGTCTGGAAAATACAGCCACACTGTCTCCAGTGAAAAGGCACTGAGCTGTGAAAAAAAGGCTGGCTACAGAGCTGGAAGTTTCTACCTGCAGCAAGCAAAAGCAAAACCTTTTGGCATTACCAAAGGTAAGGTACCTACAGGACCTTGCAAAAAGCAGCTCCATCAGGGAACAGTGCAGGAACCCTGCACTGAGGTAGTCCAGGGCATGTAGCTGGTGCCTGAAGTGCTGTTTGTCACTTTGAGAATGGAAGACTAAAGTTTCCTGCCCCACACCTACCACCAACCCACATCAGTGAAAGGATCAGAGTTGCGCTCTGCCTCATCCCAGTCAGGCAACCACTACACTGTAGCTGTGTCTGTTCTGCTCAGGGCTGTGCTCTCTGGCACAGGGGCACAAGCACTCTCTTTAGGAGCTGGAGGAGTGCTTGTGTTGGGGATCCTGAGAGAGGTTGCCTCTTAATGAGGCAACCTTCCTGCCTCTTTCCATTACCTGAAAGGAGGTTGTAGAGAGGTGGGAGATGGTCTCTTCAGCCAGGTGACAGGAGATAGAACAAGGGGAAATGGCAGAAAGCTGTGCCGGGGAGGTCCAGATTAGATGTTAGGAAAAAATCTTTCACTGACAGAGTAGTCAGGGCCTGGAACAGGCTGCCCAGGGAGGTGGTTGAGTCACCTTCCCTGGATGTGTTTAAAAAAAAGGTAGATGAGGTACTTAGGGATATGGTTTAGTATAGGAGTGGAATGGCTGGACTCAATGATCTTAAAGGTCTTTTTCAACCTTGTGATTCTGTGATTATGTGATTCTGTGATTCCTGTTCTGCTCTAGTCCTCTGCAAATCGCTTGTGTCAGGCTTACACACTGATATAGGCCCACCCTCTTCCCTCAGGCACTAAAAGCTCACTATACATTGGTTTAAAAAGCCTCTGCATCGAGTCTGAAGTCAGAGTACAGTCAAAAGCTCTTTCTGCAGAGCTGAGCAATTGCTACACTGCAGAGAGATGTCCTTAGCCAGATGATAACATTTGAGCCATTGTTCAGTGAAAACTAGAAACTTCAGGGAAGAGTAGTCAATTAATGGATATTGCAGACTGAAATGTTGTTGCAACCTGTGGTTTTCTGTCTCCCCTTATATAAATCAGGTTTAACATTGGCAGCTCTGAACAGGTAGTCTGTGAAAGCATGTTTTCTTTGTAAAATAAACTAAAGAGCAGTTTCTTTGGCTGAATGTGACCTCATGTGCCTGCTTAAGGGAGAGTCTTGAAGAAGACTTAGCTTGTCTTCATGTCAAATTCAGAAACACCAAGTGGCTTAGCCCCACCCTAGAAGACATCTTTCTGCTGCCTCTGTGCACAAGGTCGGCGAGTGACGATCATCGGCGACAGTGATCATTCTGGTAAGCTCAGGGGCTGTGTGTCAGATCGGGCGGTCTAGAGAGGTTCCCTACATCTGGGCACCCCATGCAGCTCCTTCGACCCACAGCGAGTACCCCACAGCCCGGCTAAGCTCACCCTCCCCCTAAGGTCACGTGACCCTACCCTCTAACCTTAAAAGGGCTTAAGGAGGGCAGCAGCTCACCCACACAATGCAGGCAAGCCAGCAGTAATGCTCAGAGGAGGCAGCCAGCCAGCCTGCTCGCCGGGCAGAGGAAATAGAGGAGCCCAGCCAACGGACAGGTGAGGGTCACTAACACTTGGGCAGGTATTGCATAATGGTGTCTACCCGGTGCAGGGCCATAACCCCAACACCTTCCACTGTGGAGGTAGCCACTCAGCTTAACCAACCACAGAAGCATGCTGCGGTGCAGGTCTTGGGGTGCAGGGAGTGTCACAACATGCTTGCGGCAGCAGACATCTCTGAACATGGCTGTGTACTGTGTGAGATCATAAGGGATCTCCTCAGCCGAGCAGCATACCTACAAGAAGAGGTAGATGTGCTCAAGGATAAACTAGACAGGCTCATGAGCACCAGGGAGGCTGAGGTGGAGATAGATCGGATGAGCCAGGTTCTGTCCTCCCAGCCACAGAAACGTGAGTACCCAGTAGATAGTGTCCAGGACCGGAGTGACCCTATACCCTCCCCCACACAGGACAGTATGAATGATAAGGACGAATGGAAGCAGGTACGTGGCAAGGGCAGTAGGAGAGTACCTTCCAAGCCTGTCCTTCCTCCACAACTGCCTCTGAGCAATAGATACAAGATCCTATTACAAGGGGACCAGCCGGATAATGGATGGCTGATAGGAAAATCACTTCTAAGGTTGTGTTCCCTAGGACAAGACCCCCTAAGCAAACCCAGATGGCTGATAGGAAAATTACTTCCGAAGTTGTGTTCCCTAGGACTAGAACCCCTAAGCAAACCATCAAAACATCCTCTGTTAAGGCAAAAAGACGGGTCATTGTCTTAGGAGATTCCCTTCTGGAGGGAACTGAGGGCCCGATCTGTAGGCCGGACCCCCTACACAGGGAAGTCTGCTGCCTAAAGGGAGCTTCAGTTAGGGACTTAACCAAGCGAGTCCCAACCTTGGTCAGGGACACGGATTATTATCCACTTTTAATTTTTCAAATAGGTAGTAATGAAATACATAAAAGAAAACTGAGCACCATTAAGAAGGATTTTAGGGCCCTGGAACGCATGGTACGAGGATCTGGAGCACAGGTAGTGTTCTCCTCCGTCATTCCTACTACAGGGTATGGGGAGGGTTGGTTTGAGAAGAGCCAGGAAATAAATACCTGGCTCAGAGCCTGGTGTGAGAAACAGAACCTTGGGTTCTTTGAGAATGGGCTGGCTCAAGCCTCACCAGCCTTGCTTTTGAGGGATGGGGAGCACTTATCCCCTAGGGGCAGAAGGATACTGTCCAAGAAGCTGGCAGGGCTCATTAATAGAGCTTTAAACTAGATAGGAAGGGGGAGGGGAACAGGGCCAGGCTAGATGGAAAAAAGCCTGGGTGTGGTGGTGGAGTTACTGAGGGATGGTGTGCTGGCAATGACCTCTGGTCAGCCACCCTAGTTAATCAGGAGGTTAATGTTCTAACTCAGAGTAGAGATGTAGCTACTACTGATAGGCTAGGTAACTTAAACAGCTGTTACTTGGGAAGCAAGGCTTCCCCAAGGAGCACAACAAGATCAGTAGACCAGCTGAAGTGCATCTACACCAATGCATGCAGCATGGGGAACAAAAAAGAGGAATTAGACGTCCTTGTAAGTACAGGAAATCATGATGTGATTGTCATCACAGAAACGTGGTGGGATAATTCACATAGCTGGAGTGCTGCAATTGCTGGTTACAAACTATACAGACGTGACAGGCTGGGTCGGAGAGGAGGTGGGGTAGCCCTGTATGTCAGAGAATGCATTGACAGCCTAGAGCTGGAGTATGATGAAGACAGGGTCGAGTGTCTCTCGGTGAAAATCAGAGGAGAACAAAATCAGTGAGATATAGTGATGGGAGTCTGCTATAGACCACCTGACCAGGAGGAGGAAGCTGATGAGTTGTTTTTTAAACAACTGGGAGAAGTCTCACGATCACCAGCCCTCGTCCTTATTGGGGACTTAAACTTACCAGATGTCTCCTGGAGGTACAATACAGCAGGGAGGAAACAGTCTAGCAGGTTCCTGGAGGGTTTGGAAGACAACTTCCTGACCCAGCTGGTAAATGAACCCACAAGGGAAGGTACCCTGCTGGACTTGTTATTTGTCAATAGAGAAGACCTGGTGGGGGATGTGAAGGTTGGAGGATGCCTGGGGCATAGTGATCATGAGCTTATAGAATTCTTAGTACTAGAAGAAGTAAGGAAGGGAGACAGCAGAACAAGCACCTTAGACTTCCGTAGGGCTGACTTTGGACTGTTCAGAAAGCTGCTCAATAAGATTCCATGGGAGGCAGCCCTTGAGGGCAAAGGAGCCCAAGAGGGTTGGTTGCTCCTCAAGAAGGTAACCTTGGCGGGACAAGAACAGGCTGTCCCAGTCGGTCAGAAGAGGAGTTGGCGAGCTAGGAAGCCAGCTTGGCTGAGTAGAGAGATTCAGGCTGATATACGGGAAAAGAAGGAAAAATATGAGCTATGGAAGAAGGGGCAGGTGTCTTGGGATGATTATAGGAATTTAGTAAGATCATGTAGGGAGAAAGTCAGAAGGGCTAAAGCTGATCTGGAACTCAGGCTGGCCAGTTCTGTAAAAGATAATAAAAAGTCCTTCTATAGGTATATTAACAGTAAAAGGAGGGTCAAGGAGAATCTCCAGCCCTTATTGGATGCTGATGGCACATTAGTGACAAGGGATGAGGACAAGGCTGAGGACCTTAATTCCTTCTTTGCCTCAGTCTTTACCAGTAAAGAAGGATATTCTGTGAGTACTCATCCTCAGGAACTGGCTCTCAGGGAGGGGAAGAATAACAAAGTTCCCATGGTTCAGGAGGAAATGATTAGCGACCTACTTGGCCAGTTAGATACCCACAAGTCAATGGGGCCAGATGGGATTCACCCAAGGGTACTGAGGGAGCTGTCAGATGTGCTTGCCAAACCCCTTTCCATCATCTATCAGCAATCCTGGCAGACTGGGGAAGTTCCAGTCGACTGGAGGCTGGCAGATGTTACACCCATATACAAAAAGGGCCGGAAGGAGGATCCAGGGAACTACAGGCCTGTCAGTCTGACCTCAGTCCCAGGGAAGATCATGGAGAGGGTCATCTTGGGAGCTATCATGCAGCACATGCATGATGGCCAGGGGATCAGGCCTAGTCAACATGGGTTTACAAAAGGTAGATCCTGTCAAACTAACCTGATCACCTCCTATGACAAGGTGACCCGCTTAATGGACGAGGGTAAGGCTGTGGATGTGATCTACCTGGACTTTGGTAAAGCCTTTGACACAGTTTCTCACACCATTCTGACTGAGAAACTGGCTGCCACTGGCCTGGACAGGTGGACCCTCAGCTGGGTTAAAAACTGGCTGGATGGCCGAGCCCAAAGGGTGGTGGTGAATGGAACAAAATGCAGCTGGAGGCCGGTCACGAGTGGCGTCCCCCAGGGCTCAGTCCTGGGTCCAGTCTTGTTCAACATCTTTATCAATGATCTCGACGAAGGGACTGAATGCTCCCTCAGTAAGTTTGCAGATGACACTAAACTAGGAGGAAGTGTTGATCTGCCAGAGGGTAGGGAGGCTCTTCAGAGGGATCTGAACAGTAACTGGACCGATGGGCTGAGACCAATGGGATGAAGTTTAACAAGGCCAAGTGTAGAGTGCTGCACATGGGACATAATAACCCCATGCAGCGCTACAGGCTTGGGGGAGACTGGCTGGAGAGCTGTCAGGCAGAGAAGGACCTGGGGGTGTTGGCTGACTGCAGGCTGAATATGAGACAGTGTGCCCAGGGAGCCAAGAAGGCCAATAGCAAACAAAAAAACAGTGTGGCCAGGTGATTGTGCCCCTGTACTCGGCATTGGTGAGGCCACACCTCGAGTGCTGTGTCCAGTTCTGGGCTCCTCACCACAAGAAGGACATTGAGGTCCTGGAGCGAGTCCAGAGAAGGGCAACCAGGCTGGGGAAGGGGCTGGAGGGCAAATCCTATGAGGAGCGGCTGAGGGAGCTGGGGCTGTTTAGCCTAGAGAAGAGGAGGCTGAGGGGAGACCTTATCACCACCTACAACTACCTGAAGGGAGGTTATAGAGAGATAGGTGATGGTCTCTTCAGCCAGGTGACAGGAGATAGGACAAGGGGAAATGGCATGAAGCTGCGCCAGGGCAGGTTTAGATTGGATGTTAGGAAAAAATTTTTTACTGACAGAGTTGTCAGGGCCTAGAACAGGCTGCCCAGGGAGGTGGTCGAGTCACCTTCCCTGGATGTGTTCAACAAAAGGGTAGATGAAGTACTTAGGGATATGGTTTAGTTTAGGATGTGAATGGTTGGACTTGATGATCTTAAAGGTCTTTTCCAACCTTGTTATTCTGTGATTCTGTTATTTTGTTTATGTAACTGATTAGTGGCTAGCTCACTTTAACTAAGAGCCGGCTCATTGTCTCAAAATTGGGTGTAGACCATGTAGGTATCAATCAGGTAACCTAAACACTATTTGGCAGGGGATCACCATGACAGCTTTAGTGTTTCAACAGTTATTAGATAGTGCTGCACTTTGAGTCCATTTGACGGCTTTCCCCAAAAAATAAATGGTCAAACAAATAGGTCTGAACAAACCTAACAGTTCCTGCTATTCAGATATTATTCATTCCTCAGCTTCTTATCCATATGCAAGTCAGGTGCATAAGCCAGATTCTGCAGCCTAGCAGGATAGATACTGATTTTTGTAAGAACACAGTGACTTCAACAAAATCTTCAACAGCCCCTCCCAAAGAAGTACCATCTCTTCTGCACTGAGGGAGTAGGGAAGAGAGGGCCCAGCTTCCACTGACCTGCTGCCTTCCCCAGGTGGCAAGGACATCCCTATCAGACCCATGATGGCCTTCCTTCCCCACATGGGTAGGGACAGCCACAGCCTTGCGGAAGCTGGACTGTCCCACTAGCACCCAGGCCCTTGCTTCAGACTCTGACCAGCATCAGCCCCCTTATAGGCCTGAGGCACACCACCACTACCAGCTGCTCTGTGGGTGGCATTTTTCCTGCTGAGCACAAGGCACTGGCCCTACCACTGTGTTGTGCCCCGCTAAGCTGTGCCTCAGAAGCCATGCCAGAAAACAGGGTGGGACGACGCATGACTCAAGTGCTGTAATGGATGGCTAGGAGCTCTTCAGAACGAACAGGTGTGGAATGAGAGGCAGGGGGTGGCTCTCCATGTGAGGGTGCGTTTCAGCTGCAGAGAGCTCAACCATAAGGTTGAGCGCTTCTGAGGAAGCATGAGGGCAAATGCCACCGAGGCAGCCATCCTACTGGCATTCTCTTACAGACTACCCCAGCAGGACGAAGAGGTAGATGAACCACTCTACAAGTGGCTGGCAGAAGTCTCACAGTTGCTAGCCCTTGTTCTCATGGGGGACTTCAACTTATCAGACCTCTGCTAAAAACACAACATAGCAGAGAGGAAGTAGTCTAGCAGGAGTGTGTGGAAGCTAACTTCCTGACACAGCTGGTAAGCAAGCATACCAGGGGAGGTGCCTTGTCCCACTAGGACAGCCACCTCCTCAAAGCAAGGCTTATGATGCTCCCAGCAGAGCTGGGAGGACATTGAGCCACTAGTAGGGTGTCTGCCCACCTTTGCATGCCAGGCCACGAAGCTGCTACTTTGCTGAGCTTCAAGGCCCTCAGATGCCAAGCATGCCTGTAAGGAGGAGAACATGGAGCAGTGAGGAGGGTGCCTGCCCACCTTTGTGTGCCAGGCCACCAAGCAGCTGCTTCGCTGATCTTCAAGTCCCTCAGATGCCAAACATGCCTGGAAGGAAGAGGACACGGAGAGAAGAGGAGGATGTCTGCCCACCATTTCATGCCAGGCCACCAAGCTGCTACATGCAAGTGCAGCAGAAAAATGCACCTCCCAGGAGGAGGAAGCAGAGGCAGAGGAGGAGGAAGAGAAGGAACAATCACAAGCCCACAATCAACCTCACTCCTTTGATCGAAACCATGCAGCACTTGACTCTAGGCCCATAAGTGAATGCCACAGGGCCCAAGCATGTCTGCCTGCCAGGGAGCCCCCAGAACAGTGTGGTGGGTGGCTACCAACCAGGGAATTCCAAGGGGCCAAGGCATGTCACCCTACCAGGGAGCAATGGAACAGCAAGGCGGGTGGCTGCCCACCACAGAGCACCATGAAGCAGAAACATGTCTTCCTGCCAGGGAGCAGCCTCAGCAGCAAGGTGGGAGCCTGCCCAGCGCAGGACACCATCAAGCCAAAGCACACCTGCCTGCCAGAGGACCCCAGGAGTAGCCCAGCAGCTGGCTGCTCGCCTCTGCGTGGGACAGCACAGAGACAGTTCCCAGGACTGCCAAGCAGGACTGTGCTTCCCAGCAGCCTGCAGAAGATGAAGCAGTGGAGGAGAAACATCACCCCTCCACCATGAGAGCCACCACCTGTGCTCATGTGACCGTTGCCAGCCAGCGTGCGGCTGTGGGCACGCAGGCAAACAGCCTGGGCCCTGGCGTGCTTATCCGATGAGGTACAGCCTGCTGCCCGGGCGTGGCGGCCCACCAAAGGGCAACGTGGAGCCCGTGGGGGTGGTTCCACCACAGCATGGTCTGGGGCTGACCGCTGTTAATCCACCGGACAGCAGCGTGCAGCCCATGGACCTGGATCCATCTCCAGAACCATCACCCATGGCAGCAGTGGGTCCACCTGCCTCAGGGGTCACCTGCCAATACCCCAGCCATCCAGGCTCCTTTGTGTGAGATGCTGGCAACAGGCTGGAAGGAGCGCCTGCCTGGATCCCTACTGGTAGCTTAGCCTCCACATCTCCCTGGCCGGACAAGAACAGTTCATAATAAAACAGTTTAAATGGTTTTGGTCTCTCTTATTTGACACTCTGGCGACTGCAACCACACTCCCCTGTCCCCTCCTGCTCTCTGTCTGGGAGTAGGAGGCTCTGCTGCCATACCCTCCTTGGCACACTCAGACCTTTTTCCGCAATTCATGGACCTTCTGCTTCCCTTTGAGTTTATGCATGAGCTCTCTGCTCATCCACACAGGTCTTCTGCCACCCTTCCTTGATTTCTTATTCATAGGGACACACTGATCCTGAGCTTGGAAGAAGCGCTGTCTAAACGCTGACCAGCTCTTACCTTCTAACATTGTAGCCCATGGGATAGCTCCTATTTATTAGGGCCCAGAAGAGATCAAAGTTTGCTCTCCTAAAGTTCAGGGTAATTTTATGTATCAGTAAAGGATGGGGGATGACCTGCTGGAGAGGAGCTCTGCGGAGAAGGACCTGGGGGTCCTGGTGGCTGACAGGGTGGCCATGAGCCAGCAGTGTGCCCTGGTGGCCAGGAAGGTCAGTGGGATCCCGAGTGCATTAAAAGGAGCGTGGCCAGCAGGTCAAAGGAGATGATCATCCCCCTCTACTCTGGCCTGGTCAGGCCCCACCTGGAGTATTGTGTCCAGTTCTGGGCTCCCTGGGATAAAACGGACAGGGATCTCCTGGAAAGAGTCCAGCGGAGGCCTACAGAGATGATGAAGGGTCTGGTGCATCTCCCCTATGAGGACAGGCTGAATGAACTGGGGCTGTTCAGCCTTGAGAAAAGAAGACCAAGAGGGGATCTGATTAATATTTATAAATATCTGAAGTGTGGGGGACAGAGGGAAATAGCCAGCCTCTTTTCAGTGATCTGTGGGGACAGGACAAGGGGCAATGGCCTCAAGTTGGACCAAAGGAAGTTCTGCAACAATATGCAGAACTTTTTCATGGTGAGGGTGACGGAGCCCTGGGACAGGCTGCCCAGGGGGTGTGGAGTTTCCTTCTCTGGAGATACTCAAGAGCCGTCTGGATGCCTATCTGTGCAATATGAGTTAGGGAGCCTGCTTTGGCAGGGGGGTTGGACCCAATGATCTCTGGAGGTCCCTTCCAACCCCTAAAATTCTGTGAATCTAATGAAATGGCTCGCATTTTCTTATGAGACTTGACAATGCTGTCAGACCACTGGACCTCAAGTGGGTGGGTCAAGCAATTCTTCAAACCCAGTTTCTGCAGACTGAGATGAGAAGGTGACTCTTAGGCTTCCTCTACCTGCTACTACATTACATGGTGCAAAGCAATGAAGAATCACTCACAGTTATGTTTTTGAGAAGAAGAAATGGCATCATGTTTTCTTTCCCTGTGTGCGTTGCTGCACAACATCGCTAGATACAAACAAGATTTGTCACTCTGTGGGGGAAGAGGGAAATCTTGTTCAGGCTGTTACGTATGTCAGGAACAGCTTAATCACTGGGAAGGTTGCTTCCTTGCCTAAGACCATTGCTGTATCTTTTAGGAATCATCAATGTTCCACTTAGGAAATAGTTTTGCTTCTAGTGATTGGTATGTGTGTGTTAGTTATCCAGCAAAAGATGGCATGACTAAATAATCCAACAAGTGTTTTATCAGCCTGTGTTTGCTCCCGATTCAAAGACAATGCCCCCCAAACAGTCATTCCCCAGGAATGTAGATCTTAGAGCTTTGGCATTAAATTTCACTTAATGGAATTTGCTGCACAGATAAAACACAAAAAACAGCAAGTCCTGACTCTGAGGACATTTCCTCTGATAACAAACAGTTGACATAGGAAAAAATATAATTTATCCACTGGTTTGTCTGAGGTCAATGATTTAGAAAAACAAAGTTTTTTAAAAAATATCCAGACAAGCACCCCAGAAGAATGGATTTCAAATTGATGAGGTATTTCATCCTGATTTTCAAGTCATATGAACTCATTTGTTGCCAGATTTGCTTTAAAGGACTGGCACCAGGAGCTGCAGAGGACATGTGTTGCCATTTCAGCAGCCAGAGGAAACCATGTTTCATATCTAGTACCCTGAAAGCCCTCTGGACAGCTAAGTGTGGCAGGGATCTGGCTGTAGCCAGAAAGTGGCAATGAGTGTCACACATACTTCAGATGACTTTGGAATGAAACCAGCATCCACAGTTATTTGTCTTGATGCCCTCTGTGTCTGAGGTTCTGCCAGGGAAGTCATGGGGAACCTTCCTCTGGTATACTAGAGTGCTGTTGCAAACTGGAGACTGAACATACTGGTAGAAACTCAGGGAAAACGAGAAGCTTCCACCTTTCCAAAGTACTGGTACCTTCTATAGATGCTGCTGTCTTTACATGTTTTACTATCACATCTTCTTTGCATCCAGCGCCAGTGCCGGTGTCCCTTTCTTCATTGATTCAGCGGGTTGCAGTGGTTTGGGAGGAAAGGGATAGGGGTTGTAATACGTTTTTAAAACTTGGTACATGAAGAATTTGTGTAGCAGGAAAATGTCTTGGTAATTGCTCCGGCATAACAATCAGACACCAAAGTTAACAGAGATTGGTACTCCTCTGACTTGTCAAGGTCCCAGAAAAACTTGTTAAAGCATCATATGGGGATCATGTAACAGGAGATATATACTGTCCATCTGCCTCTCTGCTATTGCCTTCCTCATGCCTCATCCTTCTCTCCTGGCCATCAAGTCTGAACTTGTGACATTCTCCTACTTTTCACCATGGGATGACTGATCTCCTTAAACCAAAGCAGAGGCTTGAGCAAGGAGGCCCAGAACATCTGAGCTGCTCCACAGTACCAGGTCAAGCCTGCAGCAGAAACTAGCTGGCAGCACTCCTTTAGCGGACAGAGAAGCATGCTGTTCAGAACAGTGTGTTCACCGGGGATATGAAAAGGGACCTTTCTTCTCTACTCCTGTCTGTTGCTTGTCTCTCTGCAACATAGTCCTGAAATTAAGTTTTGCAAAGCATTTGCCATCTCTGTTATAAAAATACCCAAAAAATTACACACAAAAAACCCCCCAATACTTCCACCTTAGAAGATTCTACAAAAGAAACAGTTAGTTGTCTGACATTTGCTACCAGAAATGGCAGTGTACATGCTCACTTTGGGAGTAGATTTCCGTTCCAGGGTGAGATATTATTAATAGTAGTACACCTGGATAGGTACAAGCCTAGGACTTCCTCAGGGAGGAAAGAGAAGAGCAACAACTCAGTGCCTTGGGCAGGCAGACTTCCCTGACCTCCCCTAAGAACATGGGTATTACAAGAGTGTGTGGTGTTGATCCATTTGCAAAGTAAAAGAAGGCGTGCTATGGGATGTACTGGCTGCTAGCATCTTGGAGTCCTCTACAGAGCTTGGGTGGTGGTGGAGAAAATCATTTCCTCTGGAAAGGACCTCTGTTGTCTGTAATTGCCAATGGTTTTCTAGTATACCGGTCTGCCCACCCAGTATCAGCTTTACTAAACTACAAGTGAAGATGTGGTAAGGTAGCCATCATCCATGAAGAATGATATCTTGACTGGCCTCCAACAGCATCCAGGAGCCTATTCTCAGCAGAACAGTGAAAGTCCTCTTTCCAATACTCTGCACCTGTAATAAGCTAACAGTGACTAATAACAAATTTCACCTAGAGCTGAGCTCTTTCTACTCAGCTCACCTTCACAACAATCAAGTACTAAGAAGTAATGCACTCTTGCAGCTGGGAATGCTGAAGACTTCTGGCTGTTCTGTAGTTGGAGGGCAAAAGAAGATGACAGCAGGCAGGAGAGGTTATTTGTAGAGTGGGTCAGAAAATTGATTTGTTCCAACCATAAAGTAGCATGGATGAGAATATAAATAGAAACCCTTAGTCAGAATTTTCTGCATTCACTATCCATACTCAACAGCAATTTGTTAAAATGTGGACATGAACCTTTCAGGGCACCAAAATTTACCTTTTGCTTGTTTCCATTCTTTTCTTAAATATTTTAACTTGTCAAAATCCCTAAATATTACAAAATGGATCTTTCGACTTCCTTCTCAGTGAAAAACCCTTGGCCTGATTTTCATCAGGAATCAGGACATATAAATATGCAGTCTGCTTGCCATCTGCCACTCTATCCCTGTAATAGTTATTGAAGCTATTCACAAGTATCTCAGAGGATTAAATTTCCACAAGTCTTATGGAAGCTGGAAGTTGGGTAGAACCACTGGAGAAGGGACAGGGACTTGAGTTCACCAGGTGTTTTCTTTGGCCTGTGATAATTTCTGTCTCTCCTCCAGCCATCAGGTAAGGACCAGTTGGAGGGGCAAAACAGGGGATGGATGGAGTGGGGGGCAATAGCAGTGCTACTTAGCATGAAATGTTGTAAAATCTTTTTTGGAGAGTGAGCTGGAGTTATACAAAATCTGTCTTAGTGCTTCTGCTAATTTGATAAACTTTCCAAGAGGAATGAAATGTCCATCTCTCTTTATTCACTGCTCCAAAATGAGAAAAGCAAGTGGATAAATTGCCCTTTTCTCCAACTCATTACTCTCTGAGTATGAAATCCAACACAGATTGAATTACAATGAAATACAAATACAGAAATCCAACTGTTTACATCATCTTTGTGGTCCCAAGACCAAGGAGGCATCTTCAGCTTTTTTGGCAGGCAGTGGAGGGGTCACCTTGAGATAGGTATTTGGGACAAGAGGCAAAAAATATATTTCATTCCAAAAAGGAATTATGGGGTTCTACCAATATCACACCTTCTGCTACATTTGCCTCTTGAGAACTTGAGGGAGAATATGCTAAAGTCATAAATCTTCAAGACACACAACCTTTTTTTCTCTGACTGCTAGCAGAGTGTGATGGAAGAGCAGCTAACTCATCTAGATCTCTATAAGGATCAAATTATGTGAAATTTAAGTCTTGCAGTCCATTAAAGCTGAAATTGGACCCCACTTGATCAAGTCGTGTATGCCACTCTGCCTTGCATATCAAGCTGAGTCTTGACTATCAAGCTGAGATTCTTTCTCATCACTCTCTGATGGGCTTTGTCCATAGCCAGTGGTAATCTGAAGCGCCACCACTTCTCAGGAGTTTCTTCAAGACAGGTTTCCATCTGTGACAGCAGAGCTATGGTGCGTTGTTAGGAAAACAGAAGTGGATCATGCCCTGCTGTAATATCCACTAGGATGCTTGAAGAGTAATTTTAAAAGATCTTTCATTGATACCTGGATCTCCAGCTAAAAATATTGTGAGGCTGTTTTTTCCAGCTTTCATGGAATCCAGATGTCTTTGAATGGATGCAATTAGACTCTTCTGTGACTCCACAAACACAATACCTGGCAAGTGCAATTATTTGTGTGTAACAAAATGAAAGAAATGCCTTGGTTTGTGTATAAGTTCTTCAACCCTTTCTCTATGCAGCTGTCCAGATAATTGAAGTAAAATGGACCCTTTGAGCAAGCCCTCCTGTAAAAACCCCTTTCAGCAATTTGACTGCTGTGATTTGCACATCTGAGCATATTGATGAAAATTAACCCAGGATGAGCCATTTCCTCTGAGGGACCTTTTAAACAAACATTTAGGGCATAGACAGGTGAATTACATTGAGTCAGCTATAGTAGTTTAAGGATTTGTAAGACTTTCTTTGTTCCTGGCCTTTGCTACAGCCAGGGCAGGAGTGATCACCCTTGACATGCAAGTGAGATGGGTTCTAAGAGCATCAGGTGGGCTACGGGCAGCCCCTTCCCTCAGCAGTCCCCACTGCTAACAGGCTGGGAGTCACTGTTCAGGGCACTGCACTGAATATATCCTGCCCAAAGTTTTGCTTTCAGGTTTGCTTACTGAAGTGCCTTAATGGCTTGGCATAACTGGGCCTTCAAAGAGTCACTTGGGCTTTCACACCAGGTGGCTACCTGCATGTGTGTGTGTGTGTGTGTGTGTGTATATGCCATTTGGCTAACGGCAGTGGTGGTCTTTCTGCATAGGTGAGATCCCCTGTGCTGAGTCAAGTGCACAAAGAGAAGGGAGTTTAATCTTGGCCCTGACAAGAGCTGGTGGCAAAAGCTGTGTAAAATCAGCATCTCCAGTCTTCTGTCTCCTACTTAAGGATTCCTATTAATAGCAGCAGCCTCTGGCAGCTGGAGTAATAGATAAGGTTTCCTGGAAGTGTCAGGAAGACACAGTCCTGTCAGGCACAGGAGAGGTCCTCTGTGTATCAAGTCTTTGTGTACAAGTAACCAAGCCTGTTTTTGGAGGGGCCAGGCTGGGCAAAAGTGACTGTGGATTTCCATGGGATTAGTCATGTTCTGCATCCTGCCTTCAGTTCTATGGAATCTCACCTGAGTACCTTAACAAAGGCTTTCCTGGCTGCAGCAGTCAAACAGATGCCACTGTGCTGGAAGACCATCCACTATTCCCCAGTTTTGGCCTTACATAACATTGTCTGGTCTTGATACAGCATACTTAACAGCCTAGTGACACAAAGCAGCCTGAAATTGTCAGCAAGCTCTATGCCATGTGGACTGGTAGCATGAATTTGTTTTCAGGTTTGCTTCTAGGCATGTCAAAGGTCTTGCTGAGGACGCTAAAGTCCTAGAGTGCTAATGCACTATCCATATTTGATTCAAAAGTCCCTCGTGGCCTTTTGTTTTATCAGCCTGCCTGCCTTAACCACAAGAGAACTCATGACCTTAGCCTATACTGAACACCTCTTCAGCAAATACCAGTTTCTGATGTCAGTGTTTCATGGACCCAACGGGGACAAGGCATATGTGGGCTAGTCGCTCCTGTAAGACTGGTTCTGCCAACATCTTAAGGACTTACTTGATGGACAGATGTGGTAAAATTTAGGTAACCCTAAAGTGTCTCCTAACTGATAGGAAGAGGCAAAGGCTGTCGAACTGTTGTCCTAGGGTCTGTTAAGCAGTGGCATGGTCCACTTCAGCTCAGACCTGAAAAAAAGGCTGCTGGAGCATGAATTGTCTTCAATTGTCAGGACAAAGAACTTTCGGCTGGGTATCGGGTACTGTGGCGTATTGAAAGGCACAGACTGTGATTGTGGTGGATCGAAGACAACTTCAATAACAACTGAGCAAACTTTTATACCCTCTCGATGGCTGATGCAGCAGCCTTGAGTCAGGTTTCAGGACTTGTCATGAATACTAGAACCACAACGTTCCTATACAAAAGGTTGTCCCAGGGGCGTCTTTTCCTCTGCACCTTCCTTACCATGACAAACCACACCGTGCCACCTCCCTTCTAAATTCACATCTCTAAACGACCCTCTTTCCTGCTTTTTCTCTTGCTTTTGCAGCTTGTCTCCAGCAAGCATAACTGTTTCCCACAGGATACCCTCCAAAGCAACCACCACAACAACTGAATATTGGGGTTCTCCTTTGTCTCCTGGTTAGATCTCTCGATTACATTTTTATACCCAACTTGTTAACTTGTAGACATAATGGCCAGCAGCTGTTGTTTTTGCATTTTTAATGAGATTATATTCTACCATGCCTATCATTCCTGAAGCTTGGGTTGTATGTAAAGTCCAGGCTGCCACAGGAGGTAGAAACATTCATATTTATCATGTGTGTGTGTGGGTGTTGCTAGAGGATAGTTTCCTCCACTTAATTCAAATCATGGTGGATTTCTCTTCTGAGACTGCTGTGTGAACTGCCTCTCATTCAGCTAATTTATGGTGTGTGGACATAGATCTAAATTAAATGAGAAGTTTTGCATAGAGAAACTGTAGAGGCAGGGACATGGATTTTTGTGCCATGGATTTTTGTGCTACATTTACACTTCCTGATTACCTGTGGAGATGTTAAACCTCTTCATTCTGGTGATACAGACAACATGGTTGGGTCAGTGCAGTATTACTGGTTATACATGTCAGTATTCCTTTTCTTGCTTCATTAATTTGTTTTGCTATGTTTTCCTCCTTCAGTACCTTTTCCTTGTAACTTTCCCATCCCATCAGTCTGTCTGGAAAGATAGAGATTCAGACTTCCTGAATTTAGTGCTACTTACTAAATAAAATACCTGAAAGTAATTTCTGAGAACATCCATTTCACAGCAGCTTGAACTATGCCTTTGTGTATCTTGTTTACAAAGGACCTGGCCAATCCTGCATGTCCAATGGCTGAGAAAGGCACAGCAAGAAAACTGCCTCTACCCCACACCTTCCATTTCTCCTCTCCAGAGCATCACATACTGGACACTATACTTTTGCTCTACTTTGTCTTCCTTGGAGACCTCTGTCTCCTAGACTCTTCCCCACCCTATGGCATGGAAGATCACAGGCTGTATGGGGTGCTGTCTATAAAAATAGGGCTGTGGGGAGATGTTGGAAGTTGTGGTCCGAAGACAGGAGTTATGATTTTGTATTCCAAGAGAGGAAAGATGAGGTCCTGTATTTGCAGGAGTCACAGCCCAGAAAAGGACCAAAGCTAAGAGAAAAACACCCACACTGCATGGCTAGTTTTATATAGTCTAATGAAAGCAACTAGAGTCCAGGGAAAATAGCCCTTATCTCTCCGGGTTTCCTCTGATACCTTCCTTATTTCAGTCTGTTTATGGATGGAGAGAAGACGTTTGGGAAACAGTATTGATTCCAGCTTAGCCTTTAGCCACTATCCCATTTTCTGTATGTAAACATTCAGAAAATACAAGCCCAAGACTTTGAATGAGGATTTTTCCGGCCATTTTTATCCTGAGCCTTTCCAGTTATGTTCATGCTCTAAGAATTTGTGTTATCAGTAAGTCTGGCCCCTCAGAGACCACGGTCATGCAGTAGGCCCACCTAGCAAGATATCCCAGAGCAAGGGCAGCTGTAGACCTGCATACTCTGCCAGGTCCCAATCTAAACAGCTCTTTAAGAGCTCCAGTCTTAAAGAGTCCTTTTTAAAGTGAATTAATGTTTATTGGGGTGTCAGATTTCCCCATTCTCTCTTTGTGCAGCTTAGTATTGCTTCTTCATTAAGTACCTTGGGCTTGTCCCAGATGAATGATTTTCTGAGCTTGTCTTGAAGGCTAAACCTTCCCTGCCACAGTCTGTGTACTGCCTCCCTCATTTTGCAGAGTGAACAAAGTAAAAGGCTTGGCTATTTAAAGGCAGACTAAAGTGCTAGTGAAGTGATGATGGTCCATCTACCAAAAATTATCATCAGTTACAAATTCAGACCAGCTCCAGCCTAGTGATGACAGCCCTGCAGGTTTATATGAGGCTCAGGAAGGCAGTCCTAATAGGCTTTTCTGCATCCAGCAATGAAACTGACCCCACAAACATCACTAGCCCCAAACCATGCTAGCACATGGTTTCTTCAAAACAAGGCTATTTTGAAGAAGTTGATGGGTTTCATGTTTAGGTGTTTTGTTCTAGAGTTTCAAAATCTTTAAGAATTCCGTAGTATCTTACAACCTCTTTGTGTCCTGACCTTTGCACTTTTGACTTTTCTCACACCATGAGAAGAAGGGACTTCATATTTCATCTTACAGAATTTTCACACATATGGTAAATCACAGATAGAAATGCTGCTTCTACTTCCAAAAGCCAAATTGATTCATATAATTGATGTGGTGTTTTTTGTGATGAGAACGGAGTGCAGAGGTAAAGAAACCTGGTTAAAGGAAAGTAAAAGTGAGGTCAGCTAAGATGGAAGATCCAGAGGCAATAAGATGAAGTCACAAACTGCAGGCACCACTGAATATAGTAGCATTCATCTAGGATAGCTGGCAACTCAGGAGACTTGGTAGTGTAGATGTAGCATAATGGAACAGACGTGAATGATGTGGCTGACAGGTAAAGAATGTGAAAGATTTAGAATCACGTGGGTGAGAACCAGTCCGCCACAAAGAGAAAGGATCATTCAGTTGCCAAGAGCCATTCAAAATGGATAGAATCAGGAGGGGGAGAGAAGAAAAAAAGATTGTTTGGATTGGTATTTTCGTGGGCTGGTTTAGCATCATTTATTGTTAAATATTTGCTAAAGTTAAAAAAGCTGAAGCCCTGTGGTTTTCATATAGTAAACAGCTTCCTTCACTGTCCACTGTCCCTTTCCTTAAAGTCAACATCATGCTTAGCACCTTGGCATCTTGCTGACCTGCCTAATACCCACAAGAAGGAAAAGCTGCTGTAGAGCAATGGGAGGCTGCCTTTCTCTTTCGGGGGCCATTTCCACATACTGATTTACAGATGACAAGTGTGAAATCTGCCAGTTCAGCACCCTCTCCTCAAGGCCTTTGTATGCCAGTCATGGTGCTTGTTTAGCAGTAGGGAGAAAATTCTTAAGAAAACTCTGCCAAAGAACGTGTCAGTCTCAGAAGTGTGTCTTCTGGGAAATGAGTGTGTCCCTACAACAGTGTACATTCACCTTCAGGGAACAGTGTGCCCTCAGCAGCTGGAGACGGATCCCTTAGAAACCTGTTTCACTCTTTGTGTTTAACCTCAGCCCTGTTCTCCATATAAAGCCAAATAACTTAAACTTCCACAACACCAAGTTCAAATTCAAAGTGAGTTCTGGCAGCTCTGAAATCCCAAATGCATTTCCCTCTCATGAGATCCATTTCCACTGCTGCAGCACTACAAACCTAGGTTCCCTGGGGCTTGGACATTGCACTTCATTGCTACAGCATATTTCTTCTCAGCCATCTCTTCTAAGGAAGAATTGTCCTCCTTATATTTAATCATTCTTCATGCTGCAGCCTCTCCACACAACAGTCATCCCTGTGTTGCTCCTCTGGCTGCCCAAAATTCTTCTGTGACGGATGAATTTGAGTTGGTATTCAAGATGTGGATATTCTAGGCATGTATGGATTAACATAGTGATATAGTCTGTTCTGTGTCTTCCCATCTACATTAGTTCCTTTCTGTATTTTTACTGTTCACTGAACTAATGTGCAGACCAACCCAGAGTAATACAGAAATACTGGTTTTAGTGAAACTGTGGAATTCACAATTCACCACAGTGTTGACACTGCTGTTTCCACAGGGGAACTGCTTTGTATTAAATAGCACAAGAGTTTAATCTGCAACCAAACTTTTCTTATGCTATTTTGCATCCTGTGGGTTGTCTGTAACCCCTTTCAGCACGTATTGTTCTACTACCCCACCTTTGTGTGTTTGCCAAAGTTGGTTGGCAACTAACCTTTCTACCAATTATTTGTTAACAGGCTATGCAACACGTACTTCTGTATACATCCACTTCATTACAAAACTGTCTTCACCATAAAATCAGACTTTTTAGTCACATGCTACTTTGTTTGTTTTAACCTGCTCTTTACCCATGCAATATCTTTCTCTTTTAGCCTTTTGGAGCTTATCTTCTCCAAAAAACTCTAGGGAATCATCTTGTCAAAAGGTTTTTTTTTGAAAGCTCACATAGGACCTAACAACAGGAGCCTCCTCATGAACATTTTCAGTGGGTCCTCAAAATGACTCTCATAGATTGGTGAAACATGAGTTCCCCCTGCAAAATCTGAGGAATCTTCTTGATTGCATTTGTTGTATCCATAAATTCTGTCTTGTACTGCTCAACATGGTTATCAGAATTACTAACCTGCACTCCCCACAAGTCCCCAAAACTAATATGCTTTTGACCACCCACTGTTCCTTCACAAGGTTTATTTTAAGTGGTAGCTTTCACACCACAGTAACTGATGGGGGGTTCTTTTGATGTTTTCAATGAATGTCATCCTTCATGGTGACTTTTTCAGTCTTTGTTTTATAAAGTTGTTTTATAGGTTTATTCAGACACAGATCCTCCACAACATCCCAAGAGAAAGCAGACTGTGAGGCTTAGAGAGCTCCTTTCAATTTGACACAGATACGAAGAATGTATTTAGTTTTCTGCTATGGCCTTACAGAATGTGTAAGGTTGGAAGGGACCTTTAGAGGTCATCTAGTCCATCCATCTATCTTTTCACCCTGACTTCTGCAACCACCCACACCTTTCACACAGCCAAATCATCCTTCTCCTGGCAAGTGGTTAAGAAGTGTATGCCCATGGCAAGTTGTTCCTCCAAGGTTTTTGACTGGCCTGCTTATAACTCTGACTAACCAGAAGGATTCCTATTGTCCTCATCTGCACCCCCCTTGGAACTTGTTTTCCTCCTCCTGGTAACAAATTCTACCTTGCTGTTTAATGTCAGCCTTTCTCTTTTGATCCAGCCCTTGCACATCGCCCAGGGCCAAGTAGTCACCTGGTATGACATTTCAGTGCTCTATTATATATCACTCTTCCACCAAGTGTCTGCTACAGCCAGTTTAGTAAAACCATGTCATCTGTTCCCATACATTATTTCTAAGGCATCCAATATTTGATGATGGGTATGTATATATATATTTTATATGCATATATATACACATATATGTTACAATTTGATTTCCTATTGTCTGTGTTCTGCTTAAATGGCAATCATTATCTCTTCAAACTCTTTTCCTTTTCTTTTCAAAAAGTCTAGCCTTTTTTCTACCCTTTTTCTGAGGGTGCAATGTCTCTCACTTCATCCCTACAGATGCATCATTCCAAACAGTGTGTTTTTCTGTACTTCACTGCTTTCCCTTCTCTTTAATTTTCTGTTTTGCTTTTTAAATGGTTTAGCTGCAGCCTGCTTCCATGTCGGCTTAGCTGAAGCCCTTCCACTTCAGAAATCTGTCCCTAGGGTGTTCCTGATGGAGCTGAGTATTTCTCCCTCACACCTTCCCTATGTCATTTAATCAGATATACATTTAGACTTGGCTTTACCACATCTCTGACTGGTGCTGAATGTGCTCCTGGAAGGACTTCCAAAGATGATGCTGTATAAAGCCATACATTTTTGTATACAGAATCTTCCTCCCTACCCACTCCTTTTCCAACCATAACTGACTGACCATCAGTATCACCTTCTTTTCAGCTCTTCCTAAGAGCTCATATAGATACACAGACAGATTTCCCACTTTTACATAATCTACCAAGCAAGTCTCCATGGGACCTTCTCCTATATCCTAAGCAAATACTCACACACGTGATATTTATATATGCAGGCACTGAAATAGCCTTCCTCTTCCTCTCTGTTGGGATACCTATCATCCTTCATGAAAGGCAATATACGTGCCCACTGTGGGACTAATTTCTCATTTTTTTGGTTAGCTGGATATTAGATTTATCCTTTTCTCAGCTGCACTGCACTGCTAAAGCTGAGTTGAACTGCCCTGCAATGTCCAGGAAATGTCATGATAAACTTCTCTCTCTCACTGAGTTTTTCCAAACTGGTCCCTGGGGTAAGTGGTCTGTGTATGAGATCTAGGCAGTGATCCACCTGCTTGGCAAGCAATGACATGTGTGCCATGAATGGAAACATCTCCTGTGATGCTGTGCGTTGTACGCTTTCCTGGAAGGAAACATGATGTTCCCTTGCTACTCTTGTTTGGAGTGCATTAATTTATCCCTCAGTTTAGACACACTACTTGGCTTCCATGTGAAGCTGGTTTCTCTGTGGGACTCTCTTATACCACTGGCTCAGTGTCGGTGTTTGTCTTGCTTACACATGCTACAAAAACCTGCAGAAGTCAACTCCATGTGCCTGGAGTCTTAAAAGCAGTCCTTCTTCAGATAATGATTTTTAAAAAAACTTTTTGGTTGAATTCTTGACCGAAAACCTCAGCACACATAAAAGGGTCAGTTTCAATAGCCATATATCTGAAAAGGAACTTTCCACAGGATAACAAAGCAAATTCTGACTGCATGAACAGCATACACAGTTAGGTGCAACTAAAGACAAACCAGTTGTTTGCCGGGGGTCTACCAGCCTGCCATTTCTATAATGTCAAGGGGGGGGTGGGGTGGATTTTTTCTTTCCTACTTCACATTCATAATGATTCTGCCTGTGAAGGAAACCTCGATTATATTGAAAGAATTAAACTGGAGAGTAACACGTTTTCCTCCTTGCGTCTTTTTAAAACAAAGTGCTTCATGACATGGTCATGAAACTTTCAGGCAGTTAACTCTGGAGACCAGGTATAAAACGCTGGCCCCTGGTGGTAATTAACAACTACTACCACTAAGGAGATAAGTCCTTTTGTAAAAAAGGGTTGTGAGGAAAAGCAAAACTCACGGCATCCCTGAAATAATGGTATCATCTTTTATATTTCTTACTGCTTGGACAGCAACGAACTGTGGTAGAAAATAGTAGAAAAACACATATATATGCTATGTTGTGAAGACTGAAGTCAACATCAATTCCCTAGGCTGCCAGAACCAGAATGAATGCACTTTCCCAAATGAATAAGCTTTCCATTGTGTGCTAAAGGACCCCTTCCTTAAAATCAGCATGGTCTAGGAATCAATAAGGCCTGTTAAATGGATTAGAAATGGACCAAAAAATAGATCTCAAAAAGTAATTGTTCAAGCGGACCAGTCTGTGAATGCAGATGATTTTAGTTGTATCCCTGAGGATAGATTTCAGTCCAAGGGCTGTTCAATATTTTAATCAATAATCAGGAAGGAAACATGAAAATCATTGCTGATAAAATTTTCAGATGAAACAAGAATGCATAGAATAATGAATGGTTAAGGAAGGTTTCCTCAGGGAAATCCAGATTGCTAAATGGTGTATGGCCCTGTGCCTTTGCATCTGGCAAAATTCATAAGAAGCAGTCTGTACTGATGGGGGAGACCATTCTGGAAAGCAGCTCCTCTGGCAGGGCAACTTAATGTGCATTTTGAGTGAGAGGCTGCAACAGAAAGGGTTAACGCGGTCCTCCTGTTCAGGGGCTGTGAACAAGGAGCAGGCACCTGGAGTTACAGACTCCTGGTACAACCATCCCTGGGCCTTCTGTGTCCAGCTTGGTGTCACCTGTATGGATAGGATACTGGAGGAGACATAGGGAGGTAGCATAAAATAGGAAAATAGGAGGCTCAGAACAAAGGTGGTACAAGGTCTGAAAATGCTGCCTTGAAGTAACAGGTTTCAAAGACCTTATTTTATTTAAAGGGAGATCAGTGTGAGATTGTTCCCTCTAAAAGTGGTGGCTATGATCCTGTCATTACTGATGCACTGACATAGGACGAAATAGGAGAACTAAGCTTGACTGCAAGTTTAAAATTTGCTGGACTGGAATCAGTTTGTGCACAAGAAAATGCTCAGGAATATGTAAATTTTAAAGCCATGTAACAAGTAATTTGCAAATAACAAAACAATAGGAAGGTAAGACACCAGAGGAAAAAAAAAAATTCAAAAAGCCCTTCTAAATTCAGGAACCACAAAGACAAAAGAGGGTGGAAATGTTTAGCAGACAGAGTAATTGCTGGAAGCGCAATAGTGGATTCTCTTTTTATTGTAAGCTACACATCTTCCTGCAGAGCAAATTATGCTAAATTACTAGCCACACATGGCTCACAGCAGGTTGAACTACAGTGTAGGCACATACCGCATCTCAACAACTGAGAATTAAGATGCTTCAAGGCCCTGGGGTCTGTGGCCTGTGGTCTGATGAAGGGTCACACTGGAAAAATGTCTTTCAGGTGCAACTTTCACGTGACTTCAGCAGCCACCCCAGATTATATACCTTCAGTGGGAAGACTTCATTTCAGAGAGGTGGACTGAGGAATGGGGTGCAAAGGCCCTTACGAATCTCTGAGCAGCTCTGATGTGGGAAAGGGCATGCATGAGAGGTTTAATAGTTACAGTTCACAGTGATTATTGAAGTCTACGGTCTGCTCCTAACCTCAGTGAAGTCTGAACTGAACAGCCTCTAGCCCTCAAAGCTCCTTGACTCATTCTGTTGCCTGACAAGTGTCCTGACCACAGCATACCAGATGGCACAGTCTAGAGGGACGGACCTGTGCGGATGTGATGAGGGTAGCCGCAGGTTTCAATTTCAGTCCCAGCCCACTGCTAATTTTCTTTAGTCACTGATGCAAAATATTGATTTCAAGTAGATTTAAAAGTGTTGCTAATCCACAGGGGAATAGCAGTATATATTTAAATTCCATATGTTGATTAAAGCTGTCAAAGGTCTTACATGCAATTACCTATGTGTTTTTCAATGTATTTAGTTCTCAGCTCTGTAAGGCACAATCTTCAAGATGGGAAAAATGAGAAAGATATAAGATACCAAGACTACAGGACTAGAGCAAGATGAGAAGAAATGCTGTGAAGTGCCCCAGCCATGTGGTCTGAGGAACAAGCCATTGGTCCCCTGACCATTCAGTTTGATGGCTTCTGGATCCGCCACACCGAGGATATAATTTTAGGAGATTGCTTGATATGACAGGCCTTTGCTAAAGTCTCAACAGCTGGGTGTGGTTTTCTTGTTTGCTGGCCAGTAAAAAGCTCAGCACAGTGGGACTTTCCCAGGCAGTATAAGTACCAATACCTACAACCCCCTTTGATGCTCTGCTCTCTCCTGAAACTCGTTTCCTTCCTTTGTGCCTTTGTGGGCGCATGGCCAAACCTAACAATTACAGCAGCCCGTGCTGCCTCGGATGGAGTTCCACCCCAGCTTTGCTCCTTGACAATATTTCAGACCCTTTCCCTCAGCTTCTGGATAACTTACTGCTTCTCTGCTGCCACCTCTTAGCCTTTCTGACTGTCAAGCGGGGGAAGTGTGACAACACAAACCAGCACCACGTGTTTCAGGAGGAAGCAACTCCTCAGCGTCGCACTGTGCCCAGGTGTCTCTCCCGTGCATTGGGAAACTACTAGCCCAATGTCTCATTAGAGCTGATGAAAAGTGTTCTGACTGAGCAGCTGTCTGACAGAAAATGCCCTTTTGATTAGATTGAAACATTCCACAGCAACGTGGCAGTTTTGATGAAAATTATCAAAGTGGTTTGTTTCTGCCAAGCTGGAGCTTTTGGTATTGATGGATTTGGCACACTTGCACAGCATTATGATGGGCAAAATGGCAACGCTGAAGTGAAGAGTTGCAGCCTTTACTGAGATGCTGCATTTTAATAAAATTATTTTTATTATATTTTCAAAATTAATTGGGGGGGGAGGGGGGGGGCAGAGGGACAGTGGAGTTTTCCAGGGAAATAGCAAAAACAAGGCTCATCAAAAACCACTTCATGCTTTCAAGCTGCCTGTCTTACAAAAGCTCCATATTCTGGGCAACTTGCTCTTCAAATACACCCTGCAACCCACCCTTCCCACGTCAGCTGCCCATTTCAGCCATGCTCTACACCCATCCCACTGGGCAACCTCCCTTCCCTCCAGCAAGAAACCTCTCCTTCAGACATGTGTGACCGGTGTCTACTGTTCTCAAGAGGGAACTCAGACAAATACCCTAATGACAAAGAAATGCCAAGGAAGAGTTGGCCCTGGAGAGGGGAGAAGGCATATGATACCTGAATGGTCCCTTTTCTGCTGGAACTATTGAAAAGTACAGCAGAGCATTTGAACAGGGTGCTGCAGAGCATGCGGGGATTCAGGTCCCATGGGGAATGGGTGCTGAGTGTGCAGCCCCTGGCTGCAACCCTTGAGGCTCATCTTGCAAAGGAAAAGGCAAGCCATGCACCCCTGGGCATTTATCTGTGAATCCTGGGAGAGGACAGCAGGTGATGGAATTAAAAGGCAGGCAAACATAGGCTGATGGGGAATTCCCCTTGTACAAAGCCTAATTAAATTTGGGCTGCCATGCAGAGAAGCAGACTTGTCAGTATGACTTCCAAAGAGGGATTAGATGCCCTAAATGGAGACAATCTGCATTTGTAATTACACTGCTTGGGATAACATTTCTGTGGGGTACTTAGCCTTGTTGTTTGGGGAATAAACTGATCTGCAGCTGGAGTTGGGACAGGAGTTCCCTGTGCTGAAGAGTCGCTCAACAAAAGGAATATTATGTGCGTTTTATTGCTTCCTCCAAAACATTTGGTTACCAGCCATTGCTGTAGGCAGTCCCTGGACTAGACTGACCATTAGTTTGCATCTCTGGAGCATTTGTAATGTCCCTGTGTTATATTCCATTAATATTATGATACAGGCTATTCTGCTCTGCAAAGAGCAAGTCCATTATGAAGCAGTATTAATGCAGTTTTCTGTTACCCAGTCTGTTGTTAGGAAGAAATATAGAAGAAAATATAACTAAGTTTGTGATATTAAAAAAAAAAAATCTAAAATACATGGGAAAACCGTCATTACAGAGTAGCACATGCTGTAGTGGTGGAGTCCTGCTCAAAGAAACTGAGCAAATATGAACACAGACACCATTCTCACCGGAGCAGCAAACAGGAGACACGTGGATGAACGTTTGGGGAAGATTTATTGGTACCAGTTTATTGCTGCGTGTGTCGAGCAGTGTACCTCTCTGGTGTGGCAGTGGAGGCTCAAATGTTTGCAAAGCAACAGTGGTTTCTCTCTTTCAACAATGGGAGAAAATAGCAATTTCAAACATAAAGTCTTCAAACACTGTGAAGAGAGAAGGAGCCTTTATAGGACACCCACTCTATAAGGCATGACTGAAGGGAAAGGTAAGGGAAATGCTTCATCCCGGAAGAGTGGCAGAAATAATATTTTGGACTGAACTGTAAACTTTTCAGAAGCATGGAGTCAATCCCAGGGGAAATCCTAGAGAAGATCAAGAGGATTAAGACAGTCTTTTATATTGCCTGAAGTTATTTCTGCACAAGGAAATGCAAGATTTCCTTGCCTGAGTGAACAATGACACTTAGGCTTGTACACCTGGGACGAGGAAGGCAGATGCACAGATTTAGGGCATATGCATATTGTACCTCTGGTCCCGATCCTTCAAAGCTACATACATCTGTAAGCAGACTCTTGTGAATGGTCACATTACTCTCAGTGCAAATTCCTGATTACAATATTAAACACAGGTATAAGTCTTTTCTGAACTCTTTAGCATTAATTCCTGAAGAAGTAAATGACTAGGATTAAGGAAATGCCCTTCTTTTCTATACCCTTAAATTCTTTTCTTTAGTTCAAGTCCAGATCAAACCAAATGGACTACCTGATGATGGCTGTCAAATCATGAGGCTGGCCAAAGAAATGGATGTTCACTCTGTGCCAGATGGTGGAGGGTGGCAGACCATGGCTTGGATCACACCTGCACCATGGCTAAGGGCTCCTGGTTTTGTACTCAGAGACATTAAAAAGCCTCCGACCAGGTCCTGGCAGATCATACAAAATTTTCCTAGTTACTGAAATCCAGACATTCAGAGAGTGTTGTGCTTGTTACCATTGCAGGATCCTGGTATCAGTATCCTTTCTAAATGACTTACATTTCAGGGTAGGAGACATTCCTCCCACCTGAGGAGTTGAAGAGAGCCACAAAAAAAACAGAGCATGTGTAAGCAATAGACATCACAGCTTATTCTTTGGAAAGACTGTCACTGACATTGACATGGTACTCATCCTTTCAGAGACTTTGGGAATTTTAGTTTCTTTCCTGGGGGTCTGGACCTAGTGACATCATTGGCTGGGATCTTTATTCATTCTGTAAGAAATTCAGCAAATCAAGCTGTGCCCAACAGGCACTGGAAACGTCCTGGAGGGCTGAGGTATTTGCAAAGGGATGCACGCGTGTAATGCAAAGCTCCTTCTGTGTTTGATGAGGGTGTCCCACTGCTCACAACTGGGATAGTCATTGTTCTGGTTTCTGCTCAGCTTTCAAGTTGTTTTTGCAAGCCAAATGTTCAAGTACATAAAAAGGCCACAGAGACAGCTGAAGATAGAGGTGCTCTATATAAAAGACAGGAAAATGTTTGGGGCAACGTGTCAAATGAGCAGTGCAGAAAACTTAGCAGAGTGGGCTTATGTTTTAGCTGTGGGACACAAAACCAAGCGAACACAGGCTCTGTAGCTATGGCAGCCCATGAACAGCCTGTCTGTAATGGCAGTAATTCTCCTCACAGTGCTTGGTGTTTATCTCTGATAGAGCACGTGTCCCACCCTGGAGAAGACATTAAGGGTTTGGAGTCCCCGGCATGTTTCATCTCCTTTGTTGCTTCTCTGGATGCATAAAGCAGCACACACGCACACTCTCATCAGGCAAGGCACTTTTGATGTCTTGTTTCAGCCCCTGGAGCAGCAGCAAAGCAGATAGATCTTATTGGTGAATCTGGCCAATGATTTCTGAAATGAGAGTCTAACTAGGTTTTGTAAGAAAACATGTAAGGATACAATGCTTCTCATCTTACAGAGTAGCTTATCCAGAGTGTGATCCCTCTGGCTCTTGTCATGGTCTTGACTCGTGAAAACCCCAGTCCACCATCAACAGGAGCATCCATTGTCCCCGAGTAGGCCAGGTCATGCTGTCTCACTCGCTCTTCCCCTTCTTCCTTTCCTCTTCTGCTTCAATGACAGTGCTGCTTCTCCCAGCTGTTAAAACCTTTCCTCCAGCATGATCTTCTTGCCAGGCGTTTCCCTTCTGAGATGTGGCTGAGTCATCCAGGGGTCAACTGCTCTGACATATTACTGGAAACCTGACAAGGTAGGGGAGCTCACGGCAGCTCCTCCCGTTGCTTTTCAGGCTGGCCGAGCTCACCAGAGGCCAATCACTAGCTGCCGGCATGACAAAACAGGAGGATTGTGTTGGTAGTTTGGCAACCCAGCACTGAACATATTGGTTTCCCAGTCGCAGGCTGTTTCCTGGAAACCAAATAATCTCTGTGGCCGGCACCATCTCCTATTATTCTTTATTAAGAATTTAGCTCGATGCATCAAACTGGCCACAGACACAATTCAATTAATGGGCCTCCTGAGGAGATTTGCTACTCTGATGTAAACAAGGGGGCTAGCCTGGAAGAGCAGAGCTTAGCAAGGCCAGACTCACCTTCCAAGCATAAAGTGCAGAGATGATGTAGATGTTGAATGTCTGAGGGAGCTACGCTTAGTGCTCATAAGCAAATAGCCACAGAAGACCTAAAGCCTCTGGAGAACAATTGAAGGAAAACATGAAAGCGCTGGAAAAGGGCTGCTCCAGCACATGTTACTAGGTGGAGGTACCAAACTGTGATCACTGGGTAATGCGTAGGTACCAGCAGGTATGTTCACAGAGAGTTTGTAGGTAGGGATGGAGACTTACACTCAAACCTGCAATGTGTGCATGCCCCTGGCATGATTATTTCTTAGCACGACCTCTGGACCATGTGTAATTTTTCTAAAGCTGGGTATGAATGTCTGTGTGACACTCTCAGCCCCACTGCTGCAACCCAGCTGGGGCATTCAGCACATTCCTAATTTCTGGTAATTGCTGGTTTAATGCAAATGATTTTTCATTGTTAACATCACCTGAGGAATCAATACCTCTATGTACAAAGGCTTGAATTTCAATAGAAGTGAAACAGACTTTTTTGCATATGTAAAGGCATTCATAAATCTTATATTCATTCTTTAAAAAAAAAAAGACAATTTGAGAATATATACAGAAAATCAAAGCGTCACCCTGCGTAGAAAGAATTAACCACTGATAACAATTTAACGTTGAAGAGTAATTTTCTTATGAAATAAAATTTAGTTCTTGACTCCCACGCAAAGAGAAAAAAAATAAAATTTGCAATAAATTCTACCCATCTCTGTTTCAAAAGATTTTTAAAAAATATCTTATTTCTTAGTTAATTTTCCAGGTTGACAATAGCCCTTTAAATTGAAAAGCAACCACCATACCTTTTCTTAAACACAGAAATACTGGAAGAAACCTTGCTAGTTAAAAGGTAACTGAAAGACTAGCACATCCTTCTTTTAGAAACCTGTTCATTGTCTGACAGGTATTTTTTTTCTGACACAGAGAAAGACATGATACATGTCAAAGATTGAAAATATCTATATAAAGACAAAATACCAATTGTAATCCATAACTCAAATGTTGTCTTCCTGGAGACACAGCTGTGTGCCGAGGTGAGCCTCAGACCCATGTCATCCGTGAAAAACCACAGTCATCTCACAACCCTGTTCCCTCAGTCCTCACTACTCTGCATCCCAGAGCTGGTTGATTTGCACATCCCTTTTTGATACTGCAGTCCCAGATGTGTTGTGACCAGCTGTGAACTGCTGCATTTCCAGTGTTCACACATCCAAATGGCTAGGAAAGCACATGCTTTCTCTGGTGAAAGTGGCTGACCAGGGGACCACACTCCTTCAGAGTAAGATGTGCTATAGGCATGTAAAAGCTATAGGCTTGATGCAGAGGTAATTGGATGAAGTCCTACAGCCCGTGTTTCTTACCGGATGTCGGCATAAATGAGCTAATGGTCCCTGCTGACCTTTAAATCTATGAAATGCTGACTGTTAAACTGCTTGATCGTGGACTTTTCTGACAGAAACCTCTCACCATTTGGTTTTGGGCTGGTCCGCAGCATTGGATCTATGCATTTTCACACAAAAGTAATTGCAATAGGGGCACCCTTAGACAAGTTCAGAGAATGACTTTGGTCTTCTCCTCCACCCTCCTGATACTTTTACAGGGTTAAAAACTCCTTTAGCTGTTTCTTTTCTTCTCCCTTTAGAAATAACTTTCAGATCCTTTTTGCAGTTTCTGGATGTTGGATGCCTGCTGTGATTTTTTTTTCTGAAGGGTTGGCAGTAAATTTTTTGCCAGAGAGGGTGTCGGTGCTGTGAGAGCAGAGAGACCTCTCTATAAAACCCTGGGGCTTAGACACATGGCTGGCACATACCAGCTGATCCACAGCAAGAGTCGCTGTGCGTGCAGCTCGCTCATGCACTTTTCCCCAACCTACTCTTTCGCTGGGATCAAAGCCACCCCCTGCCCTTGCCAGAGGGTTGTGCAGGTGGTGCGAGTGCTCAACCCTGCTTGCCTGGCTTGCCAAAGCAAGAATGTGGCAACTGCTGGCTAGGAAAGGGCTAGAGGAGGTATGATCGTTAGTGTCCTATGTGATGCAAAGTTGCCCTCACACAGGAAACTTCAAAGGAGACAGAAGAAATGACAATCATATTAGAGAAGCTGAGTACCCTGAAACACGGGGGAGTTGTTTTACCAGGGAGGTTGATTCTGGAAGAAAAAAGCTGAAGTTAAAATCAAACCTCGCCCTCTTGCTCACTTAGGCAAAATCAATCTTATCACCATAAAAGCTGTTATTTCAGCACATCATTGTGTTGGCTTCAAAGGGATCCTGGCAAGTGCAGTAACTGAAGATTAGAATAATGAAATTAAGAAAGGCAAACCGGTGAACTAAGACTAAACCGACATTAGAAATGTGTAGTATAGGAAATAGTGTCCTATCACTCCTCTGAGGAAGACACCATTAGCCATCTAATAAAAGGTTACTTTCATCTCTAATTTTTATAGGAGTCTTAAAAGTTAATTAATGTGAATATATTTTTTATGAACAGGGAAGCTGCAGTGCGGTATCTGCCCTTTATAAGAAACCTGAATCCTCAAAAATACTCTTCTTCATAATAGCACCTGTCGGTTTTCAGACAAGGTTTCTCTTGGTGCTGCTTAGTCTGAGACTGAGCACAGTGCCAGCACAGGGCACAAATGTGTGGAAAGAGACAGGATGTCTCCTCTTGACCGTGATGAGTTCACACTGATTATTCCAAATTCATGACAACAGCGGTCCAACATACAGGTCCTAGAGAGAATATTTAGATTTTCTGAAATGCTGGAGTACCTACTAGCCTAAAGCACTCTTCTATGGGGAGACCTTGGTGTTTGCAGGGGAGTACAGTGCTCGCATGTCACTGAGATACGCTCCGTCTCCATCTGATCAACAGCGATCCAGTATTTGTACAAGAGGAAAGGATGGTGACAAGGCCACACCAAGGTGTCCTTGTCCTAATTTTCACTGGCCAGTGCTAAACCTTGTCAGTGGCGATGAAAGCAATGGGATAGCTTTCCTTGTACACTGATGGTAAGAACCAGAGACAAGTGCCTTAAATAGTATGACTATTTCGCATCCTTTTTAGTATTCTCTTCCTCTACTACAGCACTTAACCACACAGCCTCACAGGTCTTTTTATTTGCTGTAGCTGTGTAACGGGCTGAGGGCTTCAATCATTTTTCCATAATCTTTTTTCTAGTTATGATGAGACTTCTGCTGTACGTAGCAGTTATTCCCTAGATTGTCTCCTCAAATTCAGCCTCATCATTTTATCATTTTGACAGTGAACAGCATTTGCCATCTGCTGGCTCCAAATCTCAATATAATCCAAATCCCTTGGAATCTGGTTACACTGTTTCTTTTTATTTGCTCATCCTCCACTTTCTGCATCATCTGTAAACTTGGAGCTCTCCCATCAGATTCTGCTCTCCGTTTTTTAACCAGAGTAAATCTGGACCTTCTCCACTAAAGTCTGTGGAATTACTCCAGAGTGAACAAACGGAAACCAGAGCTAGATATTGCCTAGGTTTTCAACACTCTCATCCAAGTAATGTTATATTTATATATAGACACATGTTATGAACAACAGATGTCCTAAAGATGACCTTGAGGACACTTTTCATTTTTTTCTGTTCCTATGGCATTTTTCTAGTTGACACCTATTTTACCTCAGTCCTTGGGGTTTGTTTGAAGTTAATGCAATACTAACAAATGTATTCTTATTGCTATAAATAAAGGTTTGGCAAAGTGAAGACACTTTCAGGCTGTGTTTACACTCTTCTCCCTCCCCCCCACCCCCCTTCATTTTTCTTCTTTTTGGGATAATTCTTTTTTTTTTCTCCTGTACTGTAACACTACAGTGTTACTATGCAGCAGACTGCTACACATGCCTGGGGACAGCAGGTTTACTGTCCTCCCTGGAATAAACAATAAAAAAGTTGCAAAGTGCCTGAATGCATGGAGCTGGATACTCAGCGCCAGCGTGGAGGAGAAGCCCAGCAGAACTGCTGACCTGTCACATAACTCTGCAATTCAGTATTACAAAGTCCCTTCCCTTTCCCACACCTCTGGAGCACCAGCATGAAGTAGAAAGCAAAACATGCTTTTGTCTCTGCAACTCTTCCCTTTCCCTTCAATTTCACCTGTGCTGGTGAATTTTATTGCCTGTCATAATTACAATTGTCACCTTAAATCCCTGGGGCAGATTAGAGCACAGAGGACGAGCACGAGGACAGATGCCACCTGCAATCCAAATGTCTATGGCCAAATATTGCTGCACCCTCTGAAGGTGTTGCACCTTCACCAGCTGATTTTCCTGCTTACACCTGTTTCCAAACCTTACCTTTTTCCTCACAGTTTCCTGGTTTGCATTTTAGCCCCTAATTTCTGTCGCGGTAGGAGGAGAGATGTGGAATCAAGCTTTCCTCTAGCTTACACCACCTAGTATTGTCTGTCCTGTGGAAACAGGAGTAATACGATCCTGTAAATTGAGACTGTCTCATAATGTACACACACGAGGGAGTTCAAGTGGTTTTGGCATTACCTAACTCCCAAATACTCAACTTCTAGCTCTAATGTTCTCTTGGCAACATGTGGTGCAATTTATATATATATTTCTGTGCAGTTTCCTAGGTTTTTAAGACAAGAAAATATAAATAGTGGCACGTGCAAATAAAACAGCCCACCCGTGCAGTCCACCAGGTTTTGAAATACAAGCATCACCAGGCATTGCTGTCCCCAGGGTTAAAGGTCTAATGTCACCAGCTAGCTGCTCTGCTGGGTGGCTGTGCTCGGCAGACAAGCCTTAGAGAAGAGAGGTACCACACTGAGTCGTAACTCAGACAATGTAGGAGAGGAAGTGTGCATTTCATGCCTGCTTAAACACGCAGTTTTAGGAGATCTAGCTTGATCTGAGTGAGCCTGAGAAAGCATGTGTGAGATCTCACCCTGAATCATGCTGCCTGTGGACCACAAGTGAACCTGTCCCTCTGTAGTAGATGAAGTGAGCGCACTCTTGTATTCTACTTCAGATACTGGTTATTCTGGTCTGAGTACCAGTTAAAGAACTTTGCCTGAAGACAGAAATTGTTTAGGAACACAAAAAGGGAAAAAAAAACCCTCAACTTTCTGTGTCCTGCAGAAAAACATAGAGCAAACTCAGAGTACCATGAAAATCAAGTGAGATGAAGAGACAGAGAGGAACACAACTTCAGGATAAATCTCCATCTGACTTGCAGACAAAAGTTACTGGAGACCTTTAAAGAAATTGCAGCTGTTTAATGGTGATTGAAGTTGTCTGAGAACGAAGCAGGAAGTGTTTCCTTGGGTCTTTGCACACTGCCTGCCCTCCCCATTTCCCCATTTTTCAGGAAGGGTAGAGGAGGCAAAAAGGCTGTGGATCTGACTTCCACACCCAACTTTGGAAGAGTAGAAATAGACAGCGATCTTCTCACTGCTTCAGTGCCAGATCTGCTGGACTGCCAGCAGGCTGGATATCAGGCCAGCATATCCTTCAGGCATCACCTTGCAAGTGCCAGTGAAGAGGAAAGCAGTAACAGGAGCATCACCCCTCTTGACTCCTCTGGTGTAGAACAATTGTCCCAGGACTTGAGCATCTCACTTCCACGAGGCTCACAATGTGCCGAGTTGCCCAGCTGTCAGCAAATGCAAAGAAATACTGGTATCTTCTGTCAACAACGATCCTTTCAATGTGAATGGTGACCAACGCTTTGTGTGTCTGGATTTTGAACAGTGGTTCTGCCAAATCTTGACATCAGGGAGTGTACATCCCCCGAGCTGAAGGGGAAAGTGCTGTGGGCACAGTGATAAATGGTTCTCCCATTCATTTTATGCTGCTGTAATGGAAGGATACACCATGTTTTGTTCATGGCTGACTTTACCTGTGCTCTGTAGGCTGAAGTGCCTCCACCATGCTAAGCTGCTGAAATGATCAGGGCACCTCAGAGTCCTGATCAGACATGATCTGCCTCCCAAAAGCCATGATGCCTACAGAGCAGGGCTCAGGAAAATGTCGTTGTCACCTCTCTTGCCCAGCTCTTCCTTGGAGGGAGAGCACCTTCCACACCTTCCCAAGGCTCGGTACCTCTGCTCAGCCCTGCTCTCTGAGCCATGGGGTGTGCAGAGCACACCACTGGAAAAAGCATTCAGAATGTGCTTTCTGAAGTGACTGCTGCTGAACAGGAATTCAGCCACATAGTGGAAGTTGTTGTGGTCCATTGAGCAGCCATCTGGAGTAACATATCAAACAGGCAAAGTTGGAGGACAGAAGCAGATGACACCTTGTTCATGCACCTGGAATTACACCACCACTACCCACCCCGCCCCCGCTGCCCCCCCTCGGCATCCAAACATCCATTCTGAATTTCAGAAGAACTTTCTGTGGTTTCTAATAAAGCTATCACCTCTGAATTTAATAACTCAGCTTACAGCTTCCATCCAAACATGAAAACAATTGCTTTTATGGCAGCTATAAAACACCACAAGCAGCAGATGTATGAGGGAGGAGCTTTCACCATAGCGGTGTGCCGTGGAGCCAGTGGAGTGGGACTCTTCCCACAGCCAGAGAACAAGGAAACCACAGGTGCCACGTGGGTTTGAAGTTGTAGGGAGGTGGGACTTCAACACGGAAACTGGAGACAGTTGGTGGAAAGCTCCAAAATAGATGCAGTCAAATGCAGCACTCTCTGCCTGCTGTGGAGGGAGCTTGTTAATTTGCAGGTCTCTTGTCTCCAAATTCTGCCTGCCTTTCTGAAGGAAGATATATTTGGGAGATATCTACTTCAGCATCTATCAGTGCATGACACACTTATCTGGCCATATTGCCTTTTCAGGTTAACATGTAGCAAGTTCCACTACCATGCAGCAATTTTCAAGGGACATATAACACTGGCTACAGGAGAATATATTGAAAAGTGACTGAATTATTGACAAACTTTTTTTACATCTCGGTCAAAAATTTGTCACGAGTAACCCAGTATTCCCACAATCTTCATGAAAGACACTATGCAAATCACATTCCTGAACAGAATGTCCCTGTGCATGTTATAGACCTAAGATCAGAGAAAAGACACTGTTTGATGAGAGCAGCCCAAAAGTCTGCATTTCTTGGATCTGCATTGGCATAATATTTGGATTCTCACAAGTACCTGCAGCCTGATACCTAAAAATACGATAGATGTGCTAATTTGGCTAAAGCTATCATAAGGTAATTGTAATACAGAAGAGAGCTAAGGAAAAAAGTAACATAATTTATGTCCATTTCGATTCCACATGGTATGGATTCTCTCACTGGTGTTTGATTTAGGACCTGCTGAGTTGCCCATTGAGAAAACTATCCTTTAACTCCTTCTATAATAGCTATTCTGGGCTTTTACATTCCCAACAGCAAAATTGATTTCCCACTCTCAAGCCAAAAAAAATCATTCCAAAGAATGTAGCTGAGACGTGCTGATGTTCACGCTTTCTCTGTATGTACACATGCACATCTGTGCATACATGCATGCATGTTTCTTGTTCAGAACAGAAGCTCCCAACTCTGGTAGCATGACTCTGGTGCTACAAACTTAAAACAATGCCACTGCAAACCTCAACACTGTTATTTCAGATTTATTCCCTTGTAAGAAGGAGCAGAAGCTCACCCAGCCCCTTGACTGATTAGAAGTGTTGTTCCTTCTGATGTCATAGCTAGTCTGTGCTCACAGCCCCTGAGCTGCACAAATTCATCCTGCATCATTTCCAGATTTAAGAGGGTTTTGCTGATTGACTTAATTAAATTTAATGAAAAATGATGGGTTTAACAAAAAACCCAAAACAAGCCAAGTGGACATATACTTTTGAAAGTTACTTAAAAGTCATGCTGCTTCTGGTATATTTGAGTTTGGTAAAACAATCTATCATATCTACATATTCAGTGATAAAACTTTGTGTACATTTTAACTGAAACTGTATTTAAAAAACACTTTAAAGCTGTTGCACCACCTCAGTTAAAATTTTGCATTGTAATTTATAAAATTTTTACTTAAAAAAAAAGGTCATCTACATGTCTAGTTATACATGTGTGTACAGTGTTTCCTAGGAAAATATACTTGCAAATGCATGGATCTAAAAGTTTCTTTTCCTCCTTATGAGCCTTAATTCTCCAAAATATGCCCACATGCGATTACCCAAAACAAAATTAGCTTAATTCTCCAAAACGTGCCCACACGCAGTTACCCAAAACCAACTCCTGATGCTCACTGTTATTCATAAAGAAGTCTTATTTGAGTCCAGCACTTGCTTAAGCAAATGGAATAGTGGAAATAACTTTAGAAAAGCAGTGCAGCACCCTCTAGTGTAGACATATTTAGATTAGGAAATTAGACGGCTTTATAAATACCCAATTAACCTGATGCTGACCCACCATTTGGTGCAATGTCTGATTTAGGCTTAGACTTCTGACTGACCCTGGGGAATTTGCTTCATTTTGTCTCAGCAAGTAAAAAAATCATAAAATAATAATCCTTTTTAAAATACCTTAGGCTGCCCGAATGACAAAGTCATCCTGTATAAAAGATGGGCTGGTAACATACTCCACGTGATGGAGGCCAAACTAACAATTCTACCTCCTGAAAATATACTGTGCAATGGTCTGGTTAGGTAAGCTCTCTTGTGTGGTGCTTTATCTCATCTGTCAGGCAAGATCTTTATTTTTTCCCCAGGATGGTCTGCGCCAACAATGTGGTCCCTTATTGACAGCGATCATAAGCTGTGCTGCCAGGTTTTCAAAACCAGTCAATAATGATTTTGTACTTCTACCTCTTGGAAAGTCTGCTGCGCCTTTTCATGTAAACCAGGACACCTCTCTCTCTCACACACACCCATCAGTCAATTCCATTGTCTTGCACTTTATTTTGGGACTGAGTAAAAGGATGGGACTTGTTTGGGGAAGTCAAGTGAGGAAGGAGATCCCTTTAGGATCTTCTAATGAGGTAAAGAGATTTTCAAATGCCTGAGCTCTTACCCTTTTCAGAGGTTAGAAGAAGAGACCTGAGAAGCTCATCTTTCACATCTGCTTTGCATTGCACCCTATCATCCTTCAACGCATTCCTATTGCTGATCACTGAACAGAGCTATTGCTAAAAGCTGGAAATTGTCAGATGTGCTGAAGGAAGAATTTTCTAACAGCTTGAGTACTCTGAGAAGGATGGAAAAAAGGAAGATGAGTGTGCAAAAGCCTTTACTTAGAGTGATCTCCTGCCTGGAGTTTGTCTGGGACTGAAGTCATCATGCATGTATACACAATATGCACATATATGTGTACATATCCTTTTCAAGTCACATTGCCATTCCAGTGGTTGGCCAGATATATAAATCCCAGATGGAGTTAGGTGAGATATCTACTTGTTGCCACTATATTGAGGGGACTGTGTTGCAGGACTGGATCTGTAATGTGATAACCAAGAACTTCTTTAACAGAATTTTTTGGGTACAAACTACTTCATCTTGAATGTCTGACTGAAGCATGAACTGACAAAATAATTAAGGTAATTAAAGACCTGTCTAGGTTAGACAAGTATGAGGCAGACACAGAGATGAGTGCAAACACACTCAGGCAGGTAAGACGTGCCAGTGCCCTCTCTACAGCAGATTTCCACATGCCACGGCCTGCCCTTTGCTCAAGCACATGCAAGTTCTGCTCAAGAACACCAAGTTCAGGCCAATCTTTCCCTAGTTAAACAAAGCTTTTACCATTTTGGAGGGTACCATAAACATTTCTTCCTGCCTACCAGCCACATTTCTCTCTCCTTGCACACAGCCATCACTTCAGTCACAAGGCACTTCCCTTCTGTTCCCTTTAGCTGTGCTGAGGAAAAGAAAAAAGCATCTAAGTATCTATCAAAACTAGACCTGAGGGACCAGCCTTTTACATCTTTCTCCAAGATCCAAGGCATAAAGTCAGAGAAGTCTCTTTACTCGTGAGAGATAGGAACCAGGACATACAAAAACTCCAGGGTTTTCTTAACACTGCCTTCTTTTGGGTCTGCAGTGTTCATACTTCAAATTAGGAATCTGTGATTTCAAGAAGAAATAGCGAAAAATTTTCCTCTGTCTTGTAGTCAGCAGTCTTCAAAGCCAAGATACAGATTTTCAGCAGGAATAAGCTAACACATGCTGATCTCCAACAGTCAGGGAGGAGAGACAAAATTGTGAAATGTAGTAAGATTAGAGATGTACAGGACAGAGACAGAAATTTCCAAAGGATCCTGAACAAATTTACTGATTCAATACCAATTTAGCCTTTCTTCTATTATTTTAAACCATACTCTTGGAATATCAGTTTTTACTGGGATCCAATGTTTCAGCAGTAGGAACAGGGTTTTGAACATCACTGCACTACTGGCAAGAGGACTCCCACAACTTCCTTATACACAATCACATCAACCAACAACATGACAGTGATGACAGGAGATGAAGAACGATCACGGACTTGGCCATCCTAGCTCTCTATTATATTTTACTTGTTTTGTTCTGGTACAAGCAGGATCGAAGGATCCTGATCCTGCAAATATGTAATGATATAATTACTGTTAGCCTTGTTTTGGACCAGTCTGTACGGTCAGAGTTAAGACTGTGTACAGAAAAAAAGGCCAAGGCACAAGTGGACATTTTTCTGAACATACTGCAAGACTTCCCTTAATACATTTTTAGATATTATTAGCTCCATCTCTTGGTATCATACTGTCAGCATTGCTGCAGTTAAACTGCCTGTAGGCCAGGCCTGCTGCTTGGCAGTGTGTCCAGAACAAAGGGGCTGTATATTCTCCCCAGCTACCATAAAGCTGGAGACTATCATTGTTCTGCCCACGTTGACCAGCTGGGATCAAGCCCTTTCTGAGAAACATAAGGCTAAGGCCAAATCTAGTCTAGGATTTAGACATGTGATTTTAAATTATTCAAGCTGATTAACATATTTTCAAATGCTAGATAAAGCAAACATCTTGGACCTGAGCTTGTGTTCAATTCAGCTCTGGCAGACCAACTTGTGAAATCCAAGTGATTCTTAGCTAGAGCCGTGGGTGGCTCTAATTCACCTGAACCAAAGTTAGGCATTTGAAAGCCAAAGCCATGCATTCAATAGGATGGAAAACATATTTCATTTTAACATAATGCTGGGGAGAACAGAGCAACTAGATGTTGCTCTATGTATCTGACGGCAGCATCGGGAAAAACTGGAAAGCTGCAGAGATCTGAAATGAAACCAACAAAGTACACAGTGGGTAGCTGGCAATTCACATGGGCGCTCTTTTCACATGCAGCACAGTGAATTATTTCTGTGTTGGCTTTGTGATATGCCTAACACAGAGAGGAAAGTATCGAGGGGCGCGGGGGTTGGGAGAGGGTATTCCTGTGGTTCTGTTGTCTTGTTGCACAGAACTGGACCACAGAGATGTACAGATAAATCAAGTCCTGTGGGCACGGTTTCTTTTCCTGGTGCAAGGTTGATGTAGTGTTGCCTTGGTGTGCCTGTGCTTGGGTGCAGCTTGAAGGAGTTTTCTCTCAGTCTGTGCCCATCTGCTTCTCATAAAGCTGGGCCCACGTCAGTCCCCAACCAGCTTACACTGTTGTCCAAGGCAAAGAGCCTACAAACCCCATGCACATCTGGGAGGTGTGCAGCAGCAGCAGCATCCCAAAGGAGGCCCATGCACAGAGAGCCTGGTATAGCATTGGGCTGCACTCCCCTGAAGGTAAAGAATACATCCTCTGGTGGATGGCGAGACACGGAAACTGCAGAAACGCCGTCCTGTGTGTTCGCAGGATTTTTACATCTTCCTAAAACCAAGCCACATTTTTGTAGAATCACAGAAAGGTTTGGGTCAGAAGGGTCCTCAAAGATCACCTAGTTCCACCCTCCCTGCCATGGGCAGAGACACCACCCCACAAGATCAGGTTGCCCAAAGCCCCATCCAACCTGGCCTTGAACATTGCCAGGAAGGGGCATCCACAACTTCTCTGAGCAGCCTGTTCTAGTGCTTCACCACCCTCACAGGGAAGAATTTCTCCCTAATGTCTAATCTAAATTTACCCTCTTTTAGCTTAAACCCATCACCCCTTGTCTCATCACTACATTCCCTGACAAACAGTCCCTCTCCATCTATCCTGCCGGTAGGCCCCCTTTAGGTGCTGGAAAGCTCCAGGAAGGTCTCCTCAGAGCCTTCTCTTCTCCACGCCAAACAAGCCCAACTCTCTCAGCTTGTCTTCATAGGACAGGTGCTCCAGCCTTCTGGTCATCTTTGTTAGGGAGAACATTGGAGGGTGCTTGGATGGCACTGAGGATGTGAAAAACAGGCAGGTGTTTTCAACAGCTCTGATCTTCTCTTTGATCTATGACCACATCTCAGAGCGTTTCTGAGTGTTGCTGTTACTCAGAGCTGGGACCATAATGCACCAGCTGTACCTCTTTCCTGGGTATTCTTCACATTTGTGCTTCCCACTGTCATTACATCTTGCATGAGCCAAATTCAGAAGATTTCACAGCCTCATGCTAGCTGTGTGCTTACTGCACAGCACTATGTTGGCAATCTTAAAGGGGAAAAAAAAAGCATGTTATTTCTGATTGTGAGAAGCTGGAAAAGTTTCTCAGAAACATCTCTTTTCAAATGATATCAAATCATTTCTGCATCAAAGTTAATCAAATCACCTAGACCGGCAGAGCTGTGTGTCTCATAGTGCTCCCTCAGTGAGATAGGGTGTGATTTCTGTATTTGCAGTAAGCTGTCTTTCACTACTCTCCACAGTTTGAGCAAACAGCAAATACAGAATGATCAGCTGTGATTGCCACTGCCGCTTTTAAATGCTTGCAGTGAGAAATTGGGGTGAGGCCTGATGAACATGACACATCCATGTTGGAAATCAGATGGAATTTCAGGAGCTAACTTCATTCATAGAATCATCTCTGCAATAAATGTGATCCAGAACTGTTGTGGAAGGCTAAGAAGGTGCTACCATCGAACCATGTGTGGAAGCACTAAATAAGAAACTAGTTGGCTAGTGTGCCCTGTTTGCAGTTGTATATACAGGTGCATCAAGATATTACTGCAAAATTTTACTGTTGTGCTAAACTTACTTTTGTGTAGGCAAACCCTGCATCATGGATTGGTGAACTAGTAGAGAATTCTCTTGTGCCCTTCACATGACTAAAATGTCTCCTTCTTAAATTGAAAGTGAACAAGAAACCTGGAACAGGAAAAAATTGTCAAATGTTCAGCTCTGGGGTACTATGCTCACTCTAGATTTGTTCATCTATGATTTAATCAATATAACACCTTAGTATTCTGCAGGTAACAATTACCCTTTATCCAGAAAGCTCATTTAGCATATTGGGTTTCCCAGGAAAGCAGCCCAACTCAACCATCTGTAGCTCTGTGTGTATTCCAGCCAAGACATCTGATTCCTGTCTATTTGGCAGGGCAACTGCATCCTGCAATTCATCCAAAAGACAGATGACGAAGGTGAGTGGACCATATTGGAGGTGCATCTCTCCTCAGCTGTGTAGTTTGTTTGGGGACAGCACTCGGGTTGATTTATATATCGGTTGTTAATGTGAAGAGAGCGAGCTCCCTGCCTTAGTGAGGCTTGTCTCACATCACCTGCCTATGCATTGCACTACAGCGATCCCCTGGCGTACCTGATGGAATTTGGGTCGAAGTGTGGCAGGCACCCTACAAACAGACAGATCTGGACCTTTCCTAGAGAGGTAAATGGCTTAATTGGGTGAGAAAGAAAACCACAAAGAGGCAAAGGGTCTCCCTGAGCTCCTACTGTAGGTCAGTGGTGAAGGGAGTAGGAAAGCAATGCGTCTTGACTGTCAAGTGAATACCACCCCCATCAAATCACACACTGCTTCACAGGAAACTACTTGTGCTTATCCATCCTTTGGGTCAGAAAGGTCACTCTGTCTCCTTTCATTTGGAATGTCAGCCAAGCAAAATACAGTCAGATTTGGAAAAATAAAATAGGGGAAAAAACATTATTCTAACTTCCTGAAAGAAAATTAGTCTATGGACTACGCTCTTGCTGAAGCTGTGGCTAACTTAGAGATAGATCCAAAGGCTGGTCAGTTACCACAGAACATGTTTTTCTGGACATCACAACCTTGGAGTTATAATAAAAGAAGAGACCAAAAAAAAATTATTAATAAAGTGGGCAAGAGAAAGGGAGAGTGTATTTTCCATTAAATTAGTCTATTGGTGTCCTGGCCAAGTAAATGGTTTCTTTTTCAGAGTTGCACACTGGAGAGAGAACTTCTTGGGACATGTCACCCTTTTAGCTTGCTTTCATGCTGGATGTTTTGGGACAGACTTACTTTAAATTGACTTCTTGTTACCTCTTATCTCCCTGCTTCTTACCTTCAGAGACATGGAGATTTATTTTTTGTTAGTGTCTCCCGTAATGATGTTACCCAGTCTGAAAAGCACTGAAGAGGAGCCAAGGAGAAATGGTTGTGCATTAAAATGCCAGCCTTTGTCCTGCTGGAAGGGGGATGGGTAATGTGCTATGACACAATGCCTTCATCCCAATGATGTCGGCTGTGAAAATTCACTACCCACATACAAAAGCGCTTCCTTTCTGTGGGGCTATACGAGTTCAGACCTCAGCATTTCTGCCCTGGTGTGTGACCATCACTCTGAAAGAAGAGACGATTGCTAGGCAAAGAGCCAGACCTCCCTACACAGCAAGATATCCATGCATGGTCATCCTACACGTCCTGCAGATGGGGACTTGGGATCCTGCACCCGCGCAGCCCATGCCTCCTGCACTCTGAGGCGTCTTTGTGCTCTGCCCTCGCCTTGGCACAGCCTAGCCTACAGAAAGCTCCCTGCAGCTAGCCGATTAGCTGACACAATGGATGTTACACCTCAACTCGTTTGGGAGCAGAAACTAAGGGAGAACAAAGCAGGCTAGCTGAAGTACTACACCGGAAGAGAAAGCCATAAAGCAGATGCTTGAACCAAGTAGACTAAAAATCTGTTGGCCGCATAAGCAGAGCTGGTGCCGAGCACTCAAACCTCCCCACCACCTTCCTGCTGACTTCTTCACAGCCACCAGCTCTTGTCTGGATTTGGAAGGCACGGCGCAGGCATTCGCCGTAGCAGTGAAAAGCTGCCTCTCTGTGCCTGGTGCCTCGCTGAGCCTGGCTGTTCCCTGCCCGGCCCTGGCAGCCCAGCTTGCCACAGTGCACACCAAAGGAAATGCAAGGTAAAACTCTGAACAGGGGCAACCTGCTGCCTCATCACAGACCTTTGATTTCAGCATGTATTTCATGTACCTCAAAGCTATTTCTGGACAAGGTGTGGGCACTGAAGCCTCACATTTTAAATTAAACATTCTTTTTTTCTCCTTTAGAAGAGGAAAGAGACCTTTAATTCCTTATATTAATTTCTCCAATAAAGCATACACAGCACTTCTCAGCTGATTAAGTGCTATGCCACTCTTTGGCAGGCAGTACTCTTGTTTAATTCCAGCCTATTCACATTCCTCAGCTCTCCTTCTGAAATGCCAAGATTTCCCTTCCTTGCCAAATGATGAAAATGATCTGCCAGCTGAGAGGTGGTTTTAAAATAATTGCAAGTACTAAAATGGCAAGTAGGAAAAAACTTGTTGGTCAGAAAAACCAACTAACCAGTGCAGGACAGTATTTCCCAGAACAGCCTTTGTTGGTTTAAGGCCTGCTTTGCATGATTCAGCTGGCTATTTTTAATGTTAATCTGTGAGACAAGACACTCTTCCAGCCCTAAGAGCTGCACCGGTAATGCTACTCGAATAAAAGAGCGGTGACAGTGCTCTGGATGGTGCGTGCTGAAGATCCATCCTGTAAGGCTCCCCATCATAGCAGCATTCCTCAAGGGAGTGTAAGGCTGGCATGGTACAGACAGCAATCATGTTGAAGTCAAGGAGAGTGACAGAAATTTTCTGTAGCATGCAAGACTTTGAAGTCCCTGGCTGAAGGATTAAAAGGTATGCCACTTGTCTTAGCCCCACCTCCATGGCCTCAGTAGTAGCTTTGTCCACATATTACTAAACTTCATTGCTCCCTAAAGCTACCAGGTTTTCTGATGACCTTCCTGACTTCGAGGTTTTCCTGTGTAATTACAGAAGTACAGCAGGATAGCATCAGAAGCCAGGTCCAAAGGGCCATCTGTTCAAAAGCCTTCTCTGTGGCAGGAGATGAACACAAAGGGATACATATGACATAGACAAAACGAAGGGGTTGCTGTACAAAAGTCAGCTGGGGCCCCTCACTCACCCCTATAGAGAACATGAGGACTTCCACTGAAAGGTGAGAATGAGAGACTGAACATTGGAAAAAGCCCACGGATGAGGACTATGTGCCAGTGGAGACTGAACCCCTCATCAGCTAATCCATGGCCCAAAAGAACACACCATGTGTGGCAGGCACCTGCACAACCAGATCAGCAACATCCAGCTCAGATCCCTTCTCCTACCCCACCTTTCCAGAGGGAGTCAGAAAACAGGGGAACCTCACCTGAGTTCCCTTGTAGTGCAGGCTCCAGGGAGATGGGCCTTATCCTCCAAAACAACAGTGACAGGATTCTCAAAGGAGAAAAAACAGACTCACAAAACATCTAATGTAGGTATTCGATTGCTTTAGACTCTCATAGTGAGGGAGGCAAAGAAAACCTGACCCTACTCGCAACATGGGTTATCACTCACAGCATCAATCCCGTGCTTGATTTATCAGTGCTACAGTGCATCCAGAACAGCACCCATCTGCAGGAGGACAGTGTAATAGTGGCATCTGGCAGGATCAAAGCTGCCTTTTAATTCCAAAGATGCCTTGCCTTTCTAGCAGGGATAAGCTTCTCAGAAAGACAATAATGTAACACTTTTTTAATAATAGACAGGTTTATTATAATCGGTAAGGTTTCACACCTTGTTCTTAAGGACTTAAATAATATTTAACTTCAAGGGCAATCTCAATCATCAGTTCCAAATCTCTTCCCATACAAGTAAATTTCAAGCAACACTGCCACTGTCAACCAAAAAGAAAAAGAGAAACATCGCTGTAGTCCAACAGTTTTTCTTTTTTATAGGAAAAGAATGAGGAAACAAGAAAAAGATTAAATTATTTGCAAGCTTGGAATGAGAGTCCAGAATGAATGTCAAGAAACTCCCAGCAGTAATAACAAAAATATCCTGAGTGCATTCATTTTCTTTTTTTTTTTCCCCAAAAGCTACATTAAAATAGGCATTTTCTTATCAAAATTTTTGGGGGTTTCCAGCGCACTGGGATCAATACTTCCTCTCCAGCTACTTGGAGAATGAGTCACTGATCAAATGTCAGCCACAATTTATTCATTGTGCAATGTTCTGATCTCAATGTAAGGCCTGCACTGTGAATATTCCTAGGCTTACTAAGAGCCTATTCTGGTATTTCTTCCCCTCTAAATTGCTTTTGTTCTTGAATGTCACCAGAGCATCTTAGTGGACAGATGCAGTCAAAGCAGTTTTCTTAAGACAGACAGTTGTTTACTAAATAATTCCTTAGCTGCACAAAAGCCAAAAAGGGGCAGAAAAGCTCCAGAATGAAACAGCACTTCTCTGCAAATGGGTGTTGCTCATGCCTTTCAGTTTCTGGGGGCAACTGGTGCTTTGCACTGAGGTCGCTGATCATGCCAGTATGCAGCAACTCATTCTCAGGGGTACATGGTGGGACCAGAGGGGCAGGTCAATGTTGGCAGCTGAGTGACCTAGCCTAGAGCTGCAGACCTCCTTGCTGTGGAATATTGGTTGCTTAATGTCGATGTGCCTTCCACATCCCTGCCAACTCTCCACAGCAACCCTTCCCCTCAGCATGCAGCTGCAGAGCTTCCGGCCCGTTGTCCCACCCCAACCTGTTCCACTGCAGCACTACATTTTGAATCTCCAAGGGCAGAGAACAATTTCCTCCCCTGGGGACATCAAAATGCAGGTTTTCTTTAGCTGCCTTGGTTCCTTGTCCCTACCAATGCCTTTTGTGCCGGAGTGAAAGAAGCAGCAAGCTGTGGAGGGGAAGCAGAAACTGACTGGAAACCATCACTGCCAGATAATACTTCTGTGTTCCTGCACAGCCTGGACAAATCTGGGGATGTCTGGTTGTTTTCTCCTGGAAAAATCTGGCCATTCCTTAAGCAATGGAAATTGCAAAGCACATTTTCCAGTGTGTGTCCTACACAGGTTCAGCTTCTCCTACCACAAGCTCTCTCCTCAGCTGGAGAGTGAGTGGAGACATCTCCATCCACTTCCTAAGACAGGGGAAGGCAACTGTCATTGAGAACTCTCCTTCCCTGTCAAACTGGGCTGTAACTGGCCAACAGATCCAAAACATGTTGAGACTGCTGGGACACACAGAGAGTTACTGCATAACCTTCATTTGCTGAAGAAATCAGTCTGAAAATGTATCTCTGCTCCTGAGCAAGCAGAATGGGATGACTCTCTCTTCACCTTCACGGTCATGTCTGGCTGCACAATTTCTCATTCAGTTCATTTAGTTTACTACTATGGATTTAATTTAAAGAATTAGTATAACTAAAATTATACATGTAGTGGCATTTGCAGCTGTAATTGCATTAAAAGGAATGAGCAATTTTCTGTCACAAGGGATGGGGGTGGGAGTGGAGAGAAAGAACAAAACCACTCTGAAGATTGCTAGTACTAGAAGTAAACGTGGCTTTGATTTAGCCAGCATCAGCTTGATGTATTTATAGATTTTCAATTACATATATTGCAGTTAGCCTGAAATGCATTCCAAATACTGCTTTGGAATTTAAATCGCTGCCTTACTCTTTTTTTCTTATCTGTTTCACATCTGAGCACTTAAAAAAAAAAAGAGAGAGAGAGAGAGAGAGAGAAAAGTAATGGTGTTAAAGTGGCCAGAAGAAGCAGATACCCATTTTCTGTGCTATAGACCTGCAATGGTAACAAAGGACTGCCATTCAACACATTAAGAAATTACATTTGGCAGCTTGGAATGGATTTTTCTGCAGCACTCAGCACTTTTCTAAACCAGGGTTTTGCTCTGGAACAGCTACTCCTGATGGTCCACTCCATGAAAACACTTGCTCCAGAGCAGATTAGATTAAATTAGCATATTTATGCCAGCATGAGAATGGCTCATGCACAGGGAATGAACCACAAATCACTCTTTTGCTTTATGTTAATCCCATAACATTGACCAAATTAATGTCCCTTTGCAGACAAACATTTGTTCTTTGTTGGCACAGGAAAATTTGAGGAAATTAATTCAGAATAACTTTGAAAAGAGATTTGTTAAATTGCACTAAAGCCCTTTGACCTCAGTTTAGTTTAATTGGGCATTAATTCGTTTAACTGAATTCTTGTCTTAAGTCAATTAAACTCAGCAGAATTATGACCCTTTCAACTCTAAAACAGAATGCCCCCATGGTGCTCTCAGCAGTTCGATCGCTGCAGGGGAAATGGACACCTTTGGTTTAATTCGGATCATTTTTCTTCAGTGTCTTGTGCTGACTAATCCTCCACGGTGGCCCAACAAGACCAAAGGCCCACTGATTTGCAAAGGTCATAAGGATCTGACACAAGACCTATAGCTCCCACCCTTGCCATCCAGAGCTCCAGCCTTCCTCCCAGTACTGTGCCTAGTACCATGGACATCACTCAGGGATGGGCCCAGTGGTCCCTTCTATTTGTACAGACACTAAACCACTCTGAGCTCATATAGGACTATCCAGAATAATTTGGTAGGGTTACTTTTGCCCTAGATACATGGCAAGGTTCACGTTATCAGCAGACAATTTTCCTCAGGCTTTTGCACTGTTGAACAGCTGTGTATTTTGCACAGTCTTAGTGATTTCTTGATGCATCGTTCTCCATGATAGCTGCAGACCAGACATCACTTTTACTAGCAAACCTTTCTGAAGAAACACTGCACTGAGAGTCACGGTGTTTATGCCATCTGAAAAGTGGAGACACTCCCCACATGCAGCAGGTCACAGAAGCACACTCTTGACGTAGAGACCTTCTTTCTCTGTGGTCTGGCAGGGGAGGTTCCCAGTCAGCTGGATGCTTTGGATAATAATGTTCTTTCCCTCAGCATGGTGTCCTTTTTTCTAACAAAAAGAAGATGGCCTTTGGAGAGCAATCAGGAGTTTCTTCCTGATTTCTGACCAAAAAGACTCTCTTTTGCCTTGTCTCCTCTTTCCTTTGCAATCACTTTGTCACAAAAGCAAGGAAGAAACAAGTCATGGGCTCATAAGACATAAGTGAGCATGTTAAGATTTGAGTGATGTGTCATAGCTGCACATGCAGTCACTGGACCCTGATAGTTAAAATGTCTGAATTCTTTACATTTTATCTGTAAACATGATGAGTCAGCATATCCCCATTGTCTGTAGGCATCTCAGTGGAAATAAGGTTGAGAAGATGGCTGACAAAGAGCTTTAACAAAGGACAAAGGATCCACAAAACTACATTAAGATCTAGAGGATTATCCCACAAATGCCTATGAAGCAAGGGCTCAGCAGAAGGAAGTGTTACAGCTTTGTTATAGTTTGCCTTTGAGTCCTTTTTTTATTGTGTCCAGAAAGGCACATGCTCACCAGACAAAGCTGTACTATATCCCACTGCAAACAAACAGTCCCAGAGGCAAGGTGATGCAGAAGGCACACAAGATGCACAAAACAGCTTAGCCATACAAGGGGTGAACAGTTAAAATAATTCCTTTACTAACTGCTCCCAGCACAGATTCTTCTCCAACACCTGGTGGAAGTTTGATAGTTCTGGAGTGGAATGAGGTAAAATAGAAGACAAAAGCCAGCAAAGGTATTTTACTAAGAGAATCTTATAAAATTCCAATTAATCATCCAGAAATTCTAACTTCATAAAACTTTCGCAGTTTATTTTGTCCTGAGATGAAAGGCAAAGAATGGTGGTACTGTTTCCTCTTTCCAGAAAGGAAATGGGAGGAGGGTTGTCATGGATCTGTGTATGAGAACAGTGGCTGGTGGAACATGTCACAGTGTCCTCTGCAAACATGCTATCGAGCGAATGTGGAGGAAGGTTATTTTCCTGGGGGCTGTCAAAGAGACTAACCAGAGCAGCAGCTATACTGGTGAGCACAGCTCAAAAGAGGGCAAGGTCTTGCACTGACTGGTGACACTCCTTGCTTTGCTTGCGTTGCAGTTTCAAGACTTCCTAATTTAAAGGAGAATATATATATACTAATGAATATAAAACAGTTATAACAATTCTAACAGCATCCAGACTGTGCAAGGCACTTACTACGCAGACAAGACAGAGTTTTGCATAACCAGCTCCCTGCAGGCTCTCCCATAGGCATGCCCCTCATATTTGCAGCTATACACTGTCACTCTAGCAGCTTGGCCTCACATAGTTTTTCAACCCGATCAGCATGAACACAGTGACTGTGTCTGGCGTGTAGGTTTGCAGGGTCATGAGGAGGCAGCTGGATTGGGTGGATGGAAATCAACTCACGACAACACTAGGAGGAGTCTGGGCATGAATCAGCCTGCCAGGCATGGATTTTAAGGAATTTTAAGGATTAAGATCTGGGGCTGCTCTTAGGTACTTGAGAAGAGGCGGCATGGAGATCTATGGACCCTTGAGAGAGGTGAAATATTCCAACTAAGGTTAGCTGCGACCTGCTCATTTCTTTGGAAAGCTTAACTCTGTCAGCTTGTGATACTGCACTGTGTTAAGTCAACTGATAATGTCTGAGGCAGCACCCTGGAAGAAGCTGGTCATTCATTACAGAGGTCACTTGTAAAGTGGAGTTGTCCTGCTTAACTGACCTGAATTTTCATAGAACCATATAATGTGTATAGGTTGGAAGGGACCTTTAGAGGTCATCTAGTCCAACTCCCCTGCAGTAAGCAGGGACATGTGCACTAGATCAGGTCGCTCAGAGCCCCATCAAGCCTGACCTTGAATATCTCCAGGGATGGGACCTCCACTATGTCTCTGGGCAACCTGTTCCAATGATCCACCACCCTTGTATTGAAGAGTTTTTTCCTAATATCCAACCTAAATCTCCCCTTTCCTAGTTGAAAACTGTTTACCCTCATCCTATTGCTACATGCCCTCAGCAGCAGCTCTTCCCAGCTTTTTTTAGGCACCTGTCAGGAACTGGAAGGCTGCTGTAAGGTCCCCGCAGAGCCTTCTCTTCTCCAGGCTGATCAAGCCCACTTCTCTCAGCCTGTCTTCATAGGAGAGGTGCTCCAGCCCTTTGATCATTTTTGTGGCCTCCTCTGGATGAGCTCCAACAGGTCCTTGTCCTTCTTGGGTTGAGGACTCCAAAGCTGGACTCAGTACTCCAGGTGAGGTCTCACCAGAGCACAATAGAGGGGCAGAATCATCTGTCTTGATCTGCTGGCCACACTTCTTTTGATGCAGCCCAGGATGCAGTTGGCCTTCAGGACTCCAGATGCACATTGGTGGCTCATGTCCAGCATCTCATCCATGAGTACTCCCAAGTCCTTTTCCTCAGGGATGCTTTCTAGCACATCATCTCCTAACCTGTATGGATAACGGGGGCTGTCCTGACCCAGGTGCAGGACCCTGCGTTTGGCTTAGTTGAACCTCATGGGGTTCACCTGGGCCCACTTCTCCTCTAGCCTGTCCAGGTCCCTCTGGATGGCATCCTGTCCTTCCAGCACATTAACCTCACCACTCAGGTTGGTGTCATCAGTAAATTTGCTGAGGGTGCACTCAATCCCACTGTCAATATCATTAATAAAGATATTAACCAGCACTTCACCCAGTACGAACCTTTAAGGAACTCTGCTTGTCGCCATCTTCCATCTGGACATTGAGCTACTGACCACCACCCTCTGGCTGTGACCATCCAGCCAATTCCTTACCTTCTGAACAGTCCACCCATCAAATCCATCTCTCTCCAGCTTAGAGAGAAGGATGTTGTGAGGGACTGTGTCAAAGGCCTTGAAGAAATCCAGACAGATGATGTCTGTAGCTCTTTCCTTGTCCACTGATGCCATTGCTCCATTGTAGAAAGCCACTAGATTGGTCAGGCAGGACTTGCCCCTAGTAAAGTCATGCTGGTTGTCACAAATCACCTCCCTGTTCTGCCTGTGCTTCAGGATAGCTCCTAGGAGAATCTGTTCCATCTTCACAGGCACAGAAGTCAGACTGACAAGTCAGTAGTTCCCAGGGTCCTCCTTCCAAACCTTTCTAAAAGTAGCCATGACGTTTCCTCTCTTCCAGTCACCAGGGACTTCACCTGACCACCATGACTTTTCAGATATCATGGCTTGGCAACTACATCAGCCAATTCCTCATCAGGTCCCATGGACTTGTGTATGTTCCTCAGGTGGTCACAAACCTTAACTTCACTTACAGTGAAAGGGACTCTATCTCCCCAGTCCCCATCTTGCAGGCTCTCATCTCAAGTGCACTTTAAGAAAGAGGTCACCAGTGAAGATGGAGGCAAAAAGTTGTTGAGAACCTCAGCCTTTTCCTCATCACCAGTTCACCACTGTCACTCATTGGGGGAGGTACACTTTCTTTAACCTTCCTTTTCTGGTTTATGTACCTGTAGAAGCCCTTTTTTGTTTTTCTTGGCATCCCTTGCCAAGTTCAGCTCCAGCCACATGCCTTGGCCTTCCTGACCTCGTCCCTACAAAATCAGGCAACATCCCTGTACTTTTCTCAGGATATCTGTCCCCACTCCAACTGCCTGTGTAATTCCATCTTGCCTTTTAGTTTGACCAGCAGGACTTGACTCAGCCATAACAGTCTCTTGCCTTCCTTGCCTGACTTCTTACACCTGAGGATCAAGACCTCTTGCACTCTGTAGAAAGTGTCCTTAAAGATCTGCCAGCTCTGTTCCACCCCTTTTGTCCTTGAGGGCCATTTCCCAGTGTGTCCTATTGACTAACTCCTTCAAGAGCTGGACGTTGGCTTTCCTGAAATTCAGGGTCCTGACTACACTTCTCATTTAGTTCATATGCCTTAGGACAGTGAACCACAGCAGTGCATTATCACTGCAGCCCAGGCTGCCCCTGATCTTTAACATCCCTGATGAGCTCACTCACACTGGTGATCATCAGGTCCAATATCACTTCCCCTCGAGTAGGGCTATTTCCTGTCTCAAGAAGTTGTCCTCTAGGCACTCCAGGAGTCTCTTTGATAGCCTACAGCTTGCCATGCTACTTTTCCAACAGATGTCAGGGTGGTTGAATTTCCCCAGTAGGATGAGAGCCTGGGAACTCGATGCCTCCTAGAGCTGGAGCAAGAAGGCTTCGTGGATAGGCTCCCTTTGATTGGGTGACCTGTAGTAGACTTCAACCACAAAGCTACCTGTGTTGTTGCAATCCCTAAATCTCACCCATAAGCTTTCAACCTGCTCATCACTATTCTTTAGGGATATCTCTTCACACGTTATCCATTTCTTAACAGAGGGCAACCACTTGCCCACTCCTTCCTCATCTCTGCTGCTTCTCCAGAATCTGGGCTGCTGCTTTCCCTCTTACGACTTGTTGCTCTCATGTAAGGATTTTACTCTCACTATAAAAGGCACTGCCATTCACAGCACTGGGAATATCTGAGGAGGGGAAGGACATAATAAATAGCAGAGTGCAAAAGTGCCCTTTGCTTGAACTGACAGCTCAGAAATTTGAGCTTGATGTGAGTTTCTGCCAGGTTTACAGGCGGGGGCATCAGCCCAAGAATAGTAATTAGTTTAGATATATATCTCCAAAGAACAACAGTCCTAAAGGGGAAATTATCCCTCTCACAGAACATACGAGCCCAGTACTCTACTTCCTCAAGTCCATTGAGATTGATGTTGTATTGAGCCTAGTTCCTCTGGTTTGCCTTTATTCCACCATTTTGCCACTGCAACAAAACTGCTTTTTCTCCATCACAGTGATGACTTTTCCAAGAGCAGATCTCGGGCCATATGGAAAGCCACAAGCATGCTTTGAAAACCTCGCCCTGTATTGGCCTTATCCTACCAACATATGCTCCCTCAGCTGCCTTTGGGGAGCATTTGAGCTGCTAGTGCTGACCCTGAAGATTCAGAGTGTGTTTTCAAAAACGTCCTTACCCCTCTCTCACTACAGCAGGCATCAGGTAGTCAAGACCACAGGACTGAAGCAGCTAAAGTCCAGAACGTGATCCAATTTCTGAGTCTGGTCCTTGCAACATTTTTGTTTGAGGGAGTACAGTCACACATGTCTCTGTGCCTCAGGGCATGCCCAAGACTGTCTCACTTTGCAGAAGATCTTGCAGTCAACTCTGGATGTGTACAAACCCATACCAGTAAAGGTGCTCCTTAATTGTTAGCACATCACACAAAGAGCTGAGGAGTTGTGTTCAAATCCCTCATTTGCCAGGAGACACCTGAATCTGTAACCCCCCTTGCTGAAGGAGCATATTTCCCCCTGTTTCATGGCCATTTCAGGAACTCACTTTCATGCTGTAGTGAGTGATTTTAAGAGGCAGAAGGGAGTGTCCTAACCAATGAAAAGGTAGATGGAAAAGGGCATAATATGCCCAGCCTCCCTTCTTCTTGCTATGCCATGTCATCCTTTCCCCAACAATCCCTTTCCTTCTGAAGGAAAGGACTCACCTGGTTGCAAGGTGGATCATAAAAGCACCATTCACGACTCCTCTGGAGCATTGTGCCTTTCTTGCAGACAGACTTCACGGCATCTCTTATCCATTGTTTTTAGCACTCTGTACTCAACTATGCTGAATTTCATGACTATTAATCTTAATTACCTTATGTACAGGAGGCAACATGACCAACAGAACAGCGGAAGGTGAGACGAGTTCCCCCCATTTTCCTCTCCCTCCTACCTCTGTCCAGTAGCTGTTACAATGCACGGTCTTTTGCTCTGTATAAATGGCAAATTTGCAGTCTTGTGAAGTCATCAGCCCCAAGGAATTTTTGTGGCTAGAGGATTTCCCAGTCTCACCACACATGCTCCAAAAAGGTCTGCCTTGTGTCTGCTTTGAACATTCACCCCGTATGTATTTGCAACGGAAAGATACATTGCAGATAATATATATAGTATATCATACCTAATAGCTTTTGCTACAGATAGATGGATATGTATATTTGTTTTATATAGAATTATATAGATAAATATATGTTTTTCTGTATTCTCTTGCCCTTGCACTGTAAGCTGACAGTTATTTTCTGGCAAACCTCTGATTACATTTTTTCTCATCTAAATTTTGTCTTCACATTTGAAATCTGCACCAATCTCTGAAGATTAATATAACAAAGAGGGACTACTGGGGGCTGCTGGAGGACATTTTTCTTTTAAATTCTGATAAACTTAAGTGCTGCTCATTAATTTTTGTGTCCCAGAGGAGTGCCTGGAGCCAGCAGAATAATTTCCTTCCAACAACTTGCATAAAATTTTGCACTGCACTTTGGATCCAAGCCAGGTTGTCAGGGTTGTTATTTATTACAACTAGTAAAAATGATTCTCAGCTGTTGTAAGTCAGAGACATTTGAATGACTTTGGTGGAGCTCTGCTCCTTTGCCTCAGCAGCCCAGCAAATACCCTGCAATAAGAACTAATAGTGTTGACGCACCAGCTACTGTTGCAGTGGTTATCAGTGGATTTTGAATTATTCATGGGAGGAAAGGCAGAAAAGAGGCAAGAAGCCTTCTTACAAAGACACCGTGAGCTAGCTGTCTAGCTCAAGACTCCAACATTAGAAGCCTCGACTTTCATGCGCCTTTGTGCTCACACACTCATGTTTTGGGGTTGTTGTTTTTTAGTTTTTCATGTAATCCATTGTTACCCAAGAGAGCAGCTGCCATCAATGAAGGGGAAAGGGGCATGCTGAGGCAGTGATGCTAACAAGCCGCATCAAGCAGTGGCCGCTATTAAAATCTGTCAGTGGCTTGAGGCATAGAAGACACCTGAAGAGGCAGGCTATCATGTCCTGCTGTGCAAATGTCTCAGGCTATCTTAGAGGTAACTGTTGTCTGACATGTGAATTGATGAAAATTCAGTCCCTTTAGGAGAAGATATCTGCTCTACTAAATACCCTGCCAACGAGAAACAGAAACTTCGGAAAAAAGTTGAAATTGTGGCCAGATTCTTCCCAAACCAACTGGGTCTTCATCATTGTCTGCCTGTAGAAAGAGCATATAATATTCATGCTGTGCCTGGGGAAACATAAGCTAAGGGATGGGTTACTGTGACATGCTTAGCTACCACTTAGCTCCTTGCTGCATGGACCATTTGCTTTTAGGATGTCATCCAGCTGGTGGAACCTGAGCCCTACCAATCAACCTACACTTGAGCTGTACAAGCCTGGGTGATTGACCTTGTCTTCTCCCCATGTATGCCTAACTCTTGGTCCGAGCAAAGACAAGCTGACACCATGGCTTTCTGTTGTGGGATAGGTGGCTGACTCCATGCTTTTGCTCTAATGATCTCTCTTCACATAAAACCTTTCTCACCAACATAGCTAGACAATGATGTAATTCTTCCCCTCAAATAAACAGAGTTCCCAGCTCTCAAATCAAAGGCAATCTCTTCTCATATTCCCCCTGGGCTAGATCCCACCACCTTCTCAGGCTGCATATTTGTGCCTGTTGTTATTTCTGATTGATGTGTTGCATTTGATTCTGTTTCCACACTCATCCTGGCCACCTGATCAATGTTGTAAATATTAGGAAACTTGGGGGTCACACACCCCAGCAACAAGTAATGCCTGTTAGTATGACAAGAACATTCTTGTGTTCTGCATTTTCTGTCCCCAAGACTCTGCAGTGGCTGTAAGGTTTTGGTCATTGGTCAGGCCATTTATTGCTGGAGCTTTTATGGAAGAAAGTTTGACTGGTGTAGTTATTTATGTCTCCATTGACTTCAGTTAAGCAAAGCAGGTTTCTGCCTACTTAACGTCGAGTCCTGCATCTTTTTCTCTCATCTGCCTTCACATCTGAATCTCTGTAAGGATCAAGGAGGCCATGTCTGCTGAAGGGCATTGGATGATGTTCCCACACCAACATTAATGGGAGAAAGACAGCAAAAGGTCTTATCTGCTTTGTGGGTTTCACCTTTAATGTTAGGCAAGGGAAGTGGGTTAGTTCCTTCAGTGTAGCACTAGGACTGATCCAAAAGCACGTTAAGCCAAGACAGTTATGCATTGATTGGGCAACTTTCATAACTGTTGCAATGAGCTTCTCCCAGCCCAATGACTTCTGCAGGTCTTTATGCAGCACCCACAGATCTATCTGGCTTCTCACATACTATCTCTTTAGTATGAATCTGACTCGCTGGGTGCTACAGACCTGACTCAGCAGCTATCAAGCATTTCATTCCCTTCCCCTTCTTAATGTTAAAAACAAAATCAATCGATTGTAGCTTATGTTTCCCCCTTTTATTTCACTCCTTGAGGTTAATACCACTGTTACTGTAAGGACACATTTCAGGGTCTGCTTTTCCCTTTTGGTGTTATTTTTATATACCACTTTTGATCTCAGGAAGCCTTTTCATCCTTGCTCCACTTGTGTTTAGCAACATATCTACCTTGGCTTCAGCAAGAATTGACACTGCCCCCCATAATATCCTCATAGGAAAGTTTAGGCAGTGTGGATTAGATGAGGGGACAGTAAGGTTGACTGAGAACTGGCTGAATGGCAGAGCCCAAAGGGTCATGACAAGTGGCACAGCCTAGTTGGAGACTTGTAGCCAGTGGTGTGTCCTAAGGGTAAGTGCTTGGTCTGGTCTTATTCAACAGATTCATCAATGACCTGAATAAGGGGACAGAGTATACACTCAGCAAGTTTGCTGATGATGCAAAACTGGGAGGAGAGACTGACATACCAGAAGACTGCAGTACCATTCAGTGAGATCTGGACAGGCTGGAGAGTTGGATGGAATGGAACCTAATGAAATTCAGGAAGGGCAGGTACAGGGTCCAGCACATAGGGAGGAATAACCCCAGCCTCCAGTACAGGTTAGGGGTTGATCAGCTGGGATGTAGCTCTGCAGAGAAGGCCCTGGGAGTCCTGGTGGACAACTAGCTCTCCATGAGCCAGCAGTGCACCCTCATGATCAAGGAGGCCAGTGGTGTCCTGGGGTGCGTTAAGAGGAGTATGGTCAGCAGGTCAAGGGAGGTTCTCCTCTCTCTCTACTTTGCCCTGGTGAGGTCACATCTGGAGTCCTGTGCCCAGTTGAAAAAACACTGGAAGATACTAGAGAGTGTCCAGCAAAAGGCTACAAATATGATCAGGGGACTGAGCATCTCTCATAAAGGCTGCAAAAGCTGAGTACGATTAGCCTGTGGAAGAGAAACCCAAGAGGGGATTTCATCAATGCTTATAAATATCTAAAGGGCAGATGTCTAGAGGATCACAGAATCACAGAATCACAGAATAACAAGGTTGGAAAAGACCTTTAAGATCATCAAGTCCAACCATTCACATCCTAAACTAAACCATATCCCTAAGTACTTCATCTACCCTTTTGTTGAACACATCCAGGGAAGGTGACTTGACCACCTCCCTGGGCAGCCTGTTCCAGGCCCTCACAACTCTTTCAGTAAAAATTTTTTTCCTAACATCCAACCTAAACCTGCCCTGGCACAGCTTCATGCCATTCCCCCTTGTCCGATCACCTGTCACCTGGCTGAAGAGACCATCACCTACCTCTCTATAACCTCCCTTCAGGTAGTTGTAGGTGGTGATAAGGTCTCCCCTCAGCCTCCTCTTCTCTAGGCTAAACAGCCCCAGCTCCCTCAGACGCTCCTCATAGGATTTGCCCTCCAGCCCCTTCACCAGCCTGGTTGCCCTTCTCTGGACTCGCTCCAGGACCTCCATGTCCTTCTTGTGGTGAGGAGCCCAGAACTGGACACAGTACTCCAGGTGTGGCCTCACCAATGCCAAGTACAGGGGCACAATCACCTCCCTAGACCTACTGGCCACACTGTTTTTGATACAAGCCAAGATGCCATTGGCCTTCTTGGCCGCCTGAGCACACTGCTGACTCATATTCAGCCTGCAGTCAACCAACACCCCCAGGTCCTTCTCTGCCTGACAGCTCTCCAGCCAGTCTCCCCCAAGCCTGTAGCGCTGCATGGGGTTATTATGTCCCATGTGCAAGCACTCTACACTTGGCCTTGTTAAACTTCATCCCATTGGTCTCAGCCCATCGGTCCAGTTACTGTTCAGATCCCTCTGAAGAGCCTCCCTACCCTCTGGCAGATCAACACTTCCTCCTAGTTTAGTGTCATCTGAAAACTTACTGAGGGAGCATTCAATCCCTTCATCGAGGTCATTGATAAAGATGTTGAACAAGACTGGACCCAGGACTGAGCCCTGGGGGACACCACTCGTGACCGGCCTCCAGCTGCATTTTGTTCCATTCACCACCACCCTTTGGGCTCGGCCATCCAGCCAGTTTTTAACCCAGCTGAGGGTCCACCTGTCCAGGCCAGTGGCAGCCAGTTTCTCAGTCAGAATGGTGTGAGAAACTGTGTCAAAGGCTTTACCAAAGTCCAGGTAGATCACATCCACAGCCTTACCCTCGTCCATTAAGCGGGTCACCTTGTCATAGGAGGTGATCAGGTTAGTTTGACAGGATCTACCTTTTGTAAACCCATGTTGACTAGGCCTGATCCCCTGGCCATCATGCATGTGCTGCATGATAGCTCCCAAGATGACCCTCTCCATGATCTTCCCTGGGACTGAGGTCAGACTGACAGGCCTGTAGTTCCCTGGATCCTCCTTCCGACCCTTCTTGTATATGGGTGTAACATCTGCCAGCCTCCAGTCGACTGGAACTTCCCCAGTCTGCCAGGATTGCTGATAGATGATGGAAAGGGGTTTGGCAAGCACATCTGACAGCTCCCTCAGTACCCTTGGGTGAATCCCATCTGGCCCCATTGACTTGTGGGTATCTAACTGGCCAAGTAGGTCGCTAATCATTTCCTCCTGAACCATGAGAACTTTGTTATTCTTCCCCTCCCTGTCAGCCAGTTCCTGAGGATGAGTACTCACAGAATATCCTTCTTTACTGGTAAAGACTGAGGCAAAGAAGGAATTAAGGTCCTCAGCCTTGTCCTCATCCCTTGTCACTAATGTGCCATCAGCATCCAATAAGGGCTGGAGATTCTCCTTGACCCTCCTTTTACTGTTAATATACCTACAGAAGGACTTTTTATTATCTTTTACAGAACTGGCCAGCCTGAGTTCCAGATCAGCTTTAGCCCTTCTGACTTTCTCCCTACATGATCTTACTGAATTCCTATAATCATCCCAAGACACCTGCCCCTTCTTCCAAAGCTCATATTTTAGCCTTCTTTTCCCATATATCAGCCTGAATCTCTCTACTCAGCCAAGCTGGCTTCCTAGCTCGCCGACCCCTCTTCTGACCGACTGGGACAGCCTGTTCTTGTGCCGTCAGGGTTACCTTCTTGAGGAGCAACCAACCCTCTTGGGCTCCTTTGCCCTCAAGGGCTGCCTCCCATGGAATCTTATCGAGCAGCTTTCTGAACAGTCCAAAGTCAGCCCTACAGAAGTCTAAGGTGCCTGTTCTGCTGTCTCCCTTCCTTACTTCTGGATGGGGCCAGATTCTTTTCAGTGGTCCCCAGCAGCAAGACAAGGGGCAATGGGCACAAACTGGAACACAGGAAGTTCCATCTGAACACAAGGAAAAACTTCTTCACTCTGAGTGTGACAGAGCACTGGACCAGGTTGCCCAAAGCAGCTGTGGAGTCTCCTTCTCTGGAGATACTCAAAACCTGCCTGGATGTAATGCTGTGCAACCTGCTTTGGTGAACCTGCTTTAGTTGGGTGGTTGAACTAGATGATCTCCACAGAGGTCCCTTCCAACCCTGACAATTCTGTCTCATGGTGCACCCCAGGACATGAGGTAGAAATCCTGTGTGTAATGGTACAGTCTGGAAACTGGACAGAATGATGGGCAGGTAGAGAGAAACAAGTAAAACTAGAGCATAGAGCCATCAGGTTTTTCGAACATCAGATGGATAGCAGGAAGATTAAATTTCTGTCCTGCTACTCCTGTAGTCCTACCAATTGAGGATCACTTCTGCTGGATGAACAAATACTGTCAGAGCGGACTGAGAGGGTCCAGTACCAGCTTGTGCTTATGACTGCATCTGGTTATGGCCAAGGTGCTCTCCTGTTCCAGGTGATACTGCGTAAATGCAGAATGAAGCAGCTTCTTTCCAAATCCTTAGGGTTTAAGCAGGAAAGTAAGAAGGGGAGTAAAGTGACAGACCTAGCTGTGACAAAGGGCCCCAGAAGTACTTACTGCCACTCTGGTACTTTTCTCCTAGAGAAAAATGTCTGTTCCTCAGCAGGATCAGGAGCACTCATACCTCGGCCCATGCCTCCTCTCTAGCAGTCCATAGTGAGGTTAACCCTACAGTAAGAGAAATGTTCCTTTAAAGGGCCTTGGTCATGTTTACTAAAGCCAGCTCATACAAAAGCAAAAAGGTGACATTGCTCTTGGGCTGTGAAAGCAGTGCATCACTTTCTGGGGTGTCTCTGAGTAGCATAACTGCCAGCAAGGTGGGCTTGCCAAACCCTGACATGAAATGTGCCTCCTGTGTTTGGAAGCACAGGTGCAGTGCAGTTGGACATAGACCAGGGAGAGGGACAAAGGACCCTCCCTGTTTCCACTCCAGATGCCTTGGAGCTGAGAAGTGTATCCTTGTACCTGGTGCTGAAAAGGCGAGACAAAATGCTGTGGTGACATGAGGCAGCCAGCTGTCTTGCTGAGGGAGGGGTTCATCTTGCTGAGCCTGGCTAGCAAGAAAGAGTGACACCATTTCCCAGAAGTCTAGCCGGCAATACTGGTGATTGCAGATGCTTAGCAAAGTGCCTTTTGTCACTTTTCGCTAACAAAGCAGGGGTCAGGTCCCTTCTGCTTGTTGGGATATAAATATCTTAATTAGATCTTTGAAAAAGAGAAAGAAAAAAAGATCTAGAAGCTTGAGAGATATTTTATTATTTCTTTGTTATTTTTAGTATTAAAAGTATAACTCAAATAGTGCTGGCACCAGGATGCATAATCCACTTACCAGGGCAGAGAGGGCTCTGGAGCTGCACCACAAATGCATCATTTGATAACAGTAATGAAAGAGACAGCAATCTATATCTGCAAATAGCATTAGAGCAGACTTGGTTTGGGGACCAAAGGAAGCTGATGCTGAATTTATGAGACAAGACATCTCAAACATTTGAGACCAGTGCTTTTTTTCCTCCTCTGTTTTGTTTTACCCTCTTTTTTTTTTCTTTTAATAACTTGACCCTTTGTTTGGGTCAGCTTTTAGCCCTGTAAGCAAAACAATTTAGTCAGGAAAAGTCTCAGATCAAAGTGGTCCTGCCTGGGCTTGTGGACTGAGTGGGGCCAGCCAGCTCCTGCTGGGTTACCCTGCCCTGAGGGCCTCGCTCCGTCACTGCATCTCTTCACCATGCACGTGCTCCAAGATACACACGCCACATGGATCCATGCCTGCAGTGTCTGCCACTGAGCTGGAGCTGGAAGAGCTACAGGGCCAGACGGGAGAAACCTCATCCAGCTAAGCATCAGGCTGGATCCTCTCCAATAGAGATGTCCCACATAATCATCCCATCTCACACTGCCCAGCATACGGGTCCTAAAAGGATCCTCATAAAAGAGGAACAAGCATGTTGGAGAGAATATGTGAGATTGTGGTCGTTTAGGCCTGGCTGGAGGCCAGACGCCCACCAAAGTCGGCTTATCACTCCCCTTTTCAGCTGGACAGGGGAGAAAATATAGATTGAGAGGCTTAGGAGATAAGAACAGGGAGAGATCATTCCGCAATCAGTGTCACAGGAAAATCAGACTCACAGAATGAAGGAAAGAAACTCTCTAATTTATTACACCACACTACACACACAGTGAAATGAGAGTCGGGTAATGAGAAGTGTGACCAGATCTTAAAGCACCTCCCCCCACCCCTCCCTTCTTAGCAGACTTCACTCTAGCCATGATTTTGCTCCCTTCTTTCCCCCCATTGCGGCACAGGGGTGGGGCAGGGACTGGGGAAATGGGGTTCTCGGTCATTTCTTCATGAGCTGTTTTCCTTTTCCAGATCTTAAAACAACTCTGCCTCCCCCCCCCCCAACCCTCCCTTCTTAGCAGACTTCACTTTCATCATGACTTCACTCCCTTCCTCCCCCCCACCATTTTGGCACAGGGAGGGTCAGGGACTGGGAAAATGGGGGTTTCGGTCAGTTCCTTGCAAGTTGGTTTCCTTCTTGGCCGGGGGGGGCTGGGGCATTCATCCCACACATCCCACACATCCCACTGCTGCACAGTGGGGTCCCACCCATGGAAGACAGTCCTCCACGACCTTCTCCAACATGAGTCCTTTCCCATATCAGGGCTTCAGCTCTTCACCAGCTGCCCCAATGTAGGTCACTGCTATGGCGGGCAGTTGTAAATCACAATGTCTCTCAGTCCCAGTCCTCCACGGGGTCACCAGCCAACCCCCAGCAAACCTGTTACAGTCCAAATCTCTCTTGCTTGTCTCTGTCTCTCTCCGTGGGCTGCAAGTGCTGGCAGGGGCTTGTTCCAACGCGGGTCACAGCATCTCCTGTATGTCTTCACCTGCTCCATCCAGCGTGGAGCCTCTCCACAGGCTGCAGGTGGGGTCTCGGCCTTTTCCATGGGCTGCGGGGGGACACCCGCTCCACCATGGGTTTCTCCACGGGCTGCAGGGGAATCTTCCTCTCCGGCACCTGGAGCGCCTCCTACCCCACCCTCCCCAGCCTTGGTGTCTGCACAGCTCCTTACATCTTCTCACCCCCTTCTCTGGTGGCAAAATGCACCTGCCTGTGGGTATTTTTCTCCAAAGTGTGTTTCCCAGAGGTGCTGTGACCATCACTGATTGGCTCGGCCCTGGTCAGCAGCAACTCTGGTCTTGACTTGGCCAATGTTTACTCTCTGGGGCCTGCAGAGAGTTTCTAGCTGCTTCTCACAGCAGACACCTTTGCAGCCCCCAGTTCTCTGCCAGCACCCAGCTACACAAAACTGCCACAGGATCCCCCAGGAGGAACAGACATGGACAAGTAAGTATAAGAAATGCTCTACCACTGATGCACACCTCTTGGCCAGTATCTTGTTCCCAGCTGCAGCAGTATAAAATGCTGCTTAGAGAGAAGACACGAGCCCATCCACTTACATGAAAACTCCAATTCCTTTATGAGACAGCCTGCTGTCACAACCTCCTATGCCAGCAAGTTCCAAAAATTCCCTCTCCACTGTATAGAAGCAGTTGCTTTCCTCCTTTCCTGTTTTAAACCAGTCCTTTTGGCTCTGGTGCTGCAGGATGCGATGAGCTACAGTTCTACTTTAAGCTTGTCCTCCACCACTGATTTTGCACATGCCTGTCTCATACCCTTCAGCCTAGTCCCAGACAAAAACCTCTTAGCTGTTTTAGTGTCCTTTAAAACTTCTTCTCCATCTCCATGGTCATTTTAATTGCTCTTTTTGTTCTCTGCATCGAGCATGTCTTTCTTGCAGATGAGAGGGACAAGACCTACACTGCTCAAAATACAAGTGTATCAAGGTTTTCTCATTCACACCTTTTTCCAGCTCTTTGATGGAAATGCTGAATAAAACTGCTGCCAGCAGTAATCTCTGGAGGATCTCAGTCCCATCAGGCAAATGGGGCAGTATGCATCTTCACAAAACCATACTGCTTATTTCTCAACACACTGTGTTTAGCCATGTGTTTTGTGACCTTAGCCTTGGCTGTAGACTTTTAGCATCTTCTCAGGAGCATAAGTTGGTAGTTCCCACAGCCATCTGATCCCTTTGCTGTTTGCAAAGACGGATTATGCACCTCAGGCAGCAGATCTGCATGTTTACACCTGAGTTCTCACTCAGACCTCTGGTGAATGCCACCTGGTCATAGGAACTTGATAACATTCACCACGGAGCCAGATACTTCTCAGCCATGAAGCTCCTAGAATTAGTGCACTTGTATATGCTGCCCTCGATCTGTCTGCTGGCACAAACCAAGCAGCCAGAATTGCAAGTAACCTAGATTTTTATGTGATTGTGCTCTCTGTTTCTCTACTGATCCTTTCTTATGCACACCACATGTTAGTCAAATCTTCCTTGTAGGACATGCCAGTCTGAACAAGGTGCTTTTTCACAGCTCAAAGCTGACATGTTTCTCTACAACCTTTCTCCTTTCCTGTGCCAGCAGACAGCCTCCGTTATGGGGAGGGAGAGACAGCCGTTTCTGCATTGGTTCTTCTTCTCCTGAAAGGTTTCCTGGATCCTTACCACCTACCTCTTCACACCATCACCTACCTCATTCGCAATTCAAGGCTCCAAATTTAATTCTGTCTCTCAGCCTCACACAAGACAGGGGATTTCAGACAGTGCTACTGTGGAGACCCAGTTTCAACACCAAGACAGTAAAGTTCTACATCTCCTAAGAGATTTCCTTGATTTCTTCAAACACACCCCTGAGCCATGCTGCCTGAGATGTTTGTGACAGCAGCTTCAGGCTTTTTATACTGTGTGAAGACCCCCAGAAGAACTACTTCTGGCCTCTTCAGGTCTGTACCACTTTAACTAGATTGCTAACAAACTTTAAGAGAACAGCTGTGATCTGAATGGGCTCAGACAGTAGAGTAGGGCTTAGCTCAGGCTGTCTTCTTTAAAAGAAAGAAAGGCTGGCAGGACCCTCAAGGCTATTCTAAAAGTATGGGGACTGAGGAGAGGTAATTTTTTAAAACACACACCTAAACGCCAAGCCTGTCACTCTTCCTGAGAGTCCTTCCTTACACTGCTACAGGAGGAAATTGTGTCTCTGGGAAGTTGGAAGTTGAGTAAGCTCCACAACGCAGCTGAGGAGCCCCAGGGGTTACAGACAACAAGCCCTTTAAGCTAGCTAGTGACGTGGAGACACAGGAGAGCTTTTAGGGAGGGAAAAAGGGGCAATCCTGGAGAAACAGGGGAAAAGACTGCCCACAGGACAGCAAGGCAAATGCAGGACAGTAAGTCAACTATCACGTTGCTAAGGTACTGGCACAGAAAAGGAATAAAGGCTTTTGTGTTTAATATAAAATAAAGATGGTTGGGTTGGAGGTTTTTTTATTTCTGGTCTGGTTTATTTTTTTCTGGCTCACTGACGGAGAGCTTACTTGATCCTTTTCTTTTGTGAAACCAAAACCAGGCTTTCCTGCTAAGCAGCTGCAGAGCTCCTTGCATGCAGGAGGGCTGCCTGTGGTCTTAAGAAGGCACAAGCTGAAACAACACTGACTGTGGAGCTGCCATCCAAGAGGAAGAGGAGTGCTGGAGCACCTAGCAGGAACAGCTGGGCAAGTGAGAATCAGCTACAGCAAGCAGCAGTGCTCACTTGCCCAGAAAGACAGTAAGCAAGTCCTGAGGTGTTACTGATGAGAGAGAAGCAATGTAGTGGTTTATTATCTATGCTAAATATATATATATATGCACACACATTTGAAAAAGGAGTGATTGGTCTCTACCAGGATTTCTCTGTGCTATCTTTCTCTTTTCTCTCTTCAATAAACTTATGTTTGTGAATCCATGCTTCTAAAAGGAAAAAGTTAGGTCCTTAAGCTCCAGATAGTTTAACTTATCATTTGACTTACTGTGTTTTGAAAAGGAGAAGTCAGCTTGGGAGAGAGGTCGCTTCCAAAGGTGCAGAGAGAACATTTTCCTCATTCTGGAGCACTTATTTGGCTTTTCAGAGCTGAGAACTGAGAGGTAAAAGAAAGGGCAGAAAAGTTTAATTTTCCTCTTCTAATCTATTAATATAAACAAGATGTAAAATGAAATTTATTACTGTTAAAATCTTGAAGGTCATTATGACCAGGAGCTAAATTCAAATCACTGGCTAAGGCTCATGTTGCTTTTGCTTAATATATCACTTAGTTTTAAATGTGGGACATACTTTGATAAACATTCTCTTTTGCAGTACACATATAGTACTTCTATGTAATTACAAAGGAAAAAAAGAAGAAACAAGATACCTCTTTCTACATGTTCATACCCTAGCTGAAACACTGTTGGGAGGGCTAACTGAATCCCATTTCTCTTCCAGAAGCTGTTTAACTGTGATTACAAGAAAGAAACATCAGCTAGGAAAAGAAAATGGGTCTTCACCAGCCTCCAGCATCATAAAGAAAATAAAAATTATTAATCTGAACAAACATTGTAGCCGAGTAAATCTTGTAACCAAGTAAAGAATAGCTGTGCATCCTGACTGTATCCTCAGCTCAGCCAAAAGATATGTTAGATTTTATCAGCACATGAGGATCGGAATTTCTCTGAGAAGAAAAAAAACAAAACCTGAAAGCCCACACGTAGCAAAATTTAAGCAGTAATTTAAATTGAAGCTTCCTGCTTTTTGATTTAAATCTTGATTAAACATGATATTTTAAATCATCATGATAGATTAATTTCCCGCTGTTGTCAAGTTTCTCCTTATTAAACTGACACATCTAAATTCCCAGTCAGAAAGGCTCAGCTATTACTCAACACAGGTCTCCTGGAGGGAAAAAAAAATAATAAATTAATCATCCTTTCCCCATCCCCCCTGTTTTTTCCATCTAATTCAATTTTCTTCTATTGATGCTGTTTTTATCACAGATACTCAGCTTCTTTGTCATAAGTAGTGTGTCACCTGCAGTTAAAATGACAGTAATCAGAACAGAGATGTCCAGAGTAAAGATGTATACTAAGAAAACACAGATGAAGGTCATACTTCTCCTAGTTTCTTTAGGATCTGTGTCCGTGTGAAGTCTCCCTCCTACTCAGCCTTGCTTCTCTGGTTGCTGTTTTGTGGTGGTCAAACCAAATGAGACCAAATATACCTGCCCAAACCAACTATAAGACTTGTCGCTCCCCCGCAGCCTCTTTCCTCCCGATGCTACCCAGCGGGTCCCTGGTGTGGCAGGAGAGGACAACTGCTTCTCAACTCATGTCATCACTGCTTTGTACACCCAGCACATGTTCCGCCAGGTCCTTGTGTGTCAAGAGGCAAACATATTTGTTTTCTCCAGCAACTACTTCAGCAGTAAGCTTGTCTTGACCCTCTCTGCCTGATTGTGGGCACCACAGCACCCAGGCACAGAGAGCCAGGTTACAGCACAACACAACCAGCCCACCTGGAGATCCAGGTCTAGCATGACAGCAACAAAATCTGACTTTCTGTAGAAGGGGTGGGCTGCCCCATGGCTGCAGAGGCACTCCTGTGCCCATGTGCTGTCAAAATCACTAGGCAGGTTGCCAAGCCTATAGGAATTTTTACCTTAGTGAAATATTGCCCCAGTCCATGAGGGACCATGGCAGAAAGCTCTTCCCCATCCCTGCCTCTTGCTTACTCGAATACAATGCTCTTCTGAGAAGGTGCCTGTAAACACCATTAAGTGTGCTTCAGTCTTCTTTGGTGGTTCTTTTGAATGATTTTACATATGTCTGTCAGCAATCAAGCTCTGTGCCTTTTCACTAAAAGACTTTTTCCTTTAGTAACTTCTAATTGTCCATTAGCTAGTTGTGTTTTATCATGCAGCTTCTGCTCTTTCACGTTTTTTGCTGAGGCTCCAGCATACAGGAGTTTTACTGCTTTTAACTACCAAAGAAGAAAACTAGATGTAGAAACCATGGTACATTGCAGGCATTTTTGTCACACACGTGGAGTTCCGACAGCGGCAAAAAGCTGGTTGTCGGGGAGAACTGTACAGGTGACAGCAACAGACAAGCTACCCCAGCAACCAGTGACTGAATTGAGTCTGGGAAGGCAAAACTGCATGTTTTCTCAACAATCAGGACACCATGCAGAAATGGGACTGTCACTCCCTGCGGAGATCAGGGAAGATGGGCCAGACCTTACTGGTTGAACTGCGCAATCCTATCTGCTGCCACAGGAGTACTTCCACTGCAAGACACACTTCAGAAATGTAGAACAAGGATCAGTCACATCTCAGTTTGATCCTGGATGGGAAACCAATATGAATCACAGAATCACAGAATTACAGAATCACAAGGTTGGAAAAGACTTTAAGATCATCAAGTCCAACCATTCACATCCTAAACTAAACCATATCCCTAAGTACTTCATCTACCCTTTTGTTGAACACATCCAGGGAAGGTGACTCAACCACCTCCCTGGGCAGCCTGTTCCAGGCCCTCACAACTCTTTCAGTAAAAAATTTTTTCCTAACATCCAATCTAAACCTGCCCTGGCACAGCTTCATGCCATTCCCCCTTGTCCTATCACCTGTCACCTGGCTGAAGAGACCATCACCTATCTCTCTATAACCTCCCTTCAGGTAGTTGTAGGCGGTGATAAGGTCTCCCCTCAGCCTCCTCTTCTCTAAGCTAAACAGCCCCAGCTCCCTCAGACGCTCCTCATAGGATTTGCCCTCCAGCCCCTTCACCAGCCTGGTTGCCCTTCTCTGGACTCACTCCAGGACCTCTATGTAATTAATATCATAACATTAATCATGACCTGTGGATTCTTCTAATAAAAAGGGAAGAAAAGCCACGTAACATTAAATGCTTGCAAAACAGTACTTTCCCTTTTTTATCATTTGTGTAAACTGTAATATTCCTATTCTTATTCATTTAGTACTACTGTAAAACTACTGATGTAGTACTATTAAACTGAACAATAAAATGCAGACAACTGCTGCTCAGGAGTAAGCCTAGGTGTTTGTAAACAGCCTCCCACAATGGTGTGTTAATGGATTTGACACTTCCTTTTCCTCCTTTTGTGCTTTCTTGCTGTCACTGGGATTGTCATTTTGCAGTCAGCTCATTATGAAGACACACCAAAGAACCTGCAGTGAACTGAAAGTGAATTTTACCATTAGCTGCTATTTCTTGGAGCGTAGTGATCTTTAGGATGGTGAGTGCCACATTCATAGGATCTTGGGGGTGCCCAAAGCCTGTGAAACTCAGTCCCCTGTTGTGTCAGGCAGCGCACAGGACAGCAGGCTGCCTATGCCATGTACCTTCCACATGCCTCAGAAAGATTCCTGGCACAGCCTAAAGGACACATTGGTTGGTTATGCAGTCACAAGCCAGTGCCCTGGATCCAGAAGAAACAGTAGCTTCAAGTGATCCTAAAAGCAGATCACAATGAAAAGAACTGAGCAGAAGGCACATCAACATCTCTCCACAAATCTGTCCTGAAGGGAAAACTGTCTTCTGAAGCTAGTCTAAAAATTGATGCTAAGTCTGGTTGGGTTGCACAGCTGCACCAGAGACACCCACAGCAATGTAAGGCTCATGCTGCCTAAGTCCTGCCTTGACTGCGGTCAGCTCCAGGAGCACTCCTGGGGAATGGTAACGTTTCTTGAATCCTTCTTCTGTAATATTACTAAAATAACACACAGTTAGGTTGATTTGGTAAATAACTCATTAAATGGTTCATATGCTAACAATTCAAAGTTTCTTGAATCTGATACAATGGCAGTTTTCTCCGTCACTGTACAAAGAGGACCTTGAAAGAGGAAGAAGTCCCTACATGCAGTATGCTAAGAGCCACTCACTCATGCCCACATTTGCCCAGGCTGCTTACCAACAGAGTACCCCTAAAGCTTGGACTCTTCAAGTCCAGAAGCCTGATCACTTAATTCTTTTCTCATCCTCGAAAATATTTGGACAAATCATTCCCATGTGATGGCAAATTAATCAGAGCCTGGCGTACCTCCTTTGAAGCATACTCAAGAATATTTGTGCTTCATGCAAGGAAGCCCAAAGTATTCCCTGGTCTGACAGGGCAGGAACCACAGGTGACCATGCTACAAGCCATTTCTCCTATGAAAGACCACACATTTTAATTTTCCTGCCCAAGCACTCAGCCGAACTACCACCCAAGCAAGGGCTCCTTACTCTCACTTTACAGGCGAACGATATACAAAGCCCGCACCCTGCTTTAGAGGAGGTTCACCCTGCGTTAGGGGAGGTTCACCTTGCTCCGGAGAGATGCCTGAGACAGAAGCGACCGATTCCGCGAGGGGAAAGGCGGTGGCGAGCGGCGGTGGGGCAGCTGTGCCCTGCCTTGCAGTGGCACCTGGTGGCCCTGCAGAACATTACACCCGCGGCGTGGACACCCCGGCTCCATGACCCCCCCACAGGCAGGACTGGTGGGCTCACCGGAGGGTTTTTGACAGAATGGGGGTTTTTTTGCTGCTCGGGGGAGGAGGGGGGGCGGTGGGGGGGCGGTGGGGGGTGTTAAATATTGATACTGGTTCTGAGGATGCGGTTGGCTGAGGCATCATGGATGTGAATTCAGGCTAATCGACGCAGGATGTATTGACCGTGAAATGCATCCGCAGGGCTGAGTCAGTTCTGTCATCTCTCAAGGTTATGTTGCCCCATCTGTAAACGAGTATCTGGGACAACTTCACAGCCAGTCCTAACGCTGTTTGGGGCACTGGGGTGCTGCTGATGCACAGAACAGTGTTTTGGTACACAGAGGCATCCCCACTATCTCTTGCAGACCAAAGGACAGACCTAATATGTCCCCAGATTAGGCTGCCCCCACCCATCCACCCTGGATACCCTTCATACACTACAGCTGCCATACAGTCCAAGCCAGGGCAGATCTCAGGGCTCCTCTGAGGACAGCAGGTCTGTCACATCCCAGGGGCCATATCTGTCCTCACACTGCAGCAGTGAGCAAAGCCAGCTGTGGGTATGTGGCCTTGCTCCACCAGATCACTGTTGGCTGTAGAATGATGCTTGAGCCTCTCCCACACTGAATGTTTAAGGTGGGAGCTAAGTGGTCAGGTCTCCCAGTCCCCAGCAGCAAGTGATGCCTGAGAAGAGAGGGAGCATTGCCTGCAATCTTGGGACCAGGGTTCAGTGCCTTTTTGGTGAAGGTTTCTGCCTCTCCTTTCCTCTCTATTAGCAACCTAGCACTTGCCCTTGCTTAGTCTGCTCTTCTCCTTGGTAGACTTGACATATATGTTCCACAGGGAAAGGCTGCAAAAATCACCTGTCGGAGTGACAGCCCGAGTCACTTACATGTAGAGCCAGAGGTGACAAGGGTAAAGAAGTCATTGTCAGAAAGACTAGATTTGACAACATGGCCAATAAACAGCTCCCTGTGAGGAAATACTGTAACTTGACCCTGTAGAGCATGGGCATACCTGGGCCAAGCAGGAAAAAAACCCCACAGAACAAAACCAAAACAAAGCAAACCAAAAGAGAACACATACAAGAAATCTACTGCTTGGTCCCACTACAGACAAATTCAAGGTCTCAAAATTGGACTTTCAAAGAGGCAGAGTTTTCATACATTTCCATTCCAGATGTTGAATCACTTAGCTTCTTTTCCATAGAAGATGTCCCTAGCAAGGACATCTGCTGGAGTCTGTAAAGAGCCTGGGAAGAAGTGCTGCCAAGGATAATCTCCTCTGGCACCTTAGCAGTAGCTTCATCCAGGGACAGGCAAAATGGCCTCTGGAAGGTGACCCTCTCCATTCAAACGAGCAATATTTTTCTGGTGGCTTTTCCCATCAATAGAGGTATAAGTATCTTTATGTAGAAGTTCATGAAGAGATACAGAACAGGTGCTCTCCACTGATGTTGGAATTAACTTCAAAGTCAAAATGATGCCTATGAGACTGAAGAGAAAGGACTCATGCAAATACTTCAGGTTTACTGCACAGCAGCAGTATCTGCTTTCTCTGGGAAAGTTTCTATAGCCGTACAGCTTTCCATATCACCTAGCACCATTACTGCTCATATACAAAAATCTCTGGATACTCTTCTCCATGCTCCCCAGCATCCCCAGAACTGGTTTCCTCCCCAGCAAACTAATTTTTTGCTCTAGAGTAGAGCCATGATGTCAGGTAGAAGGCATGACTTTTGGACAACGGGGAAAGGGGATGCTGGGACAGCTGCAGCACAAGGGCATAAACACACCCCAGTAACACTTCCTGATAAACAATGGCTCTAACATGGGTTTGGTTGATGTATTTAACAGTATTTCCTACCTTAATAAGTATCACTGGCCTCATTGTGAGTATACAAAAGGTCTTTTCTTCCATGTATCAGCCACAAACAATATGGCAAAGTGCTGCCAGGGGTGCTGTGCAAGCCTGTAACAGGGTGTTGGGGTTTAACCCCAAAGGGTAACTGAGCATCATGCAGCCACTTGCTTGTCCATCCCACTGTGAGAATAGAAAAAAATATCATGCGTTGAGATAAAGAAAGTTTAATAGGATAACTAAGGAAGAGAAAAAAAAAAAAGGAGAAGGAGAAGGAAAAGGAGAAGAGGAGGAAGAGGAAGTGATGCACAAATGCAATTGGTCACTTCCTGCAGAATAATTGTTGTTATATGGTAGGGAATATCCCCTTGGCCAGCCTGGGCCAGCTGTCCTGGCTGTGCTCTTCCAGCTCCTTGTGCAACTGGCAGGGTGTGAGAAGCTGAAAAGTCCTTGACTTATTCCAGACACTACAACTACCTAGCAACAACTAAAAACATCAGTGTGTTACCAACATTATTCTCATACTAAATCCAACAAACAGCACTATACAAGCCACAAGAAAGAAAATTAATTGTGTCCCAGCCAAAACCAGCACACTGAGGTAACTCTGACTACAGTGAAACTACACTCTAGTCACAGAAATTCCTTGCCTTCATTTGCATGTCTCCAGCTCCATGGAAACCTCAGGTTTAGGCCCCCAGAGTAGTGGGATATCCCTCATAACAGGGCTTGGCACACCAGACTATGTCACAGTGGTGGCAGACACAGCCAAGGCTGACTCCTGACTGTGAATATCTTCTCCTGATGCTATATGTATCTGAGTATCTCCCCCCTCCAACAGACAGCAGATTCACGTCAGCACATCTAACCCAACTAGCTCTACCTTAAGAATAGTTCACAGTGGACTTCCAGACATTTACGGTGTGTTATCGGCAAACTCACTCCACATTCACACCTCTTGGCCTCTATTTTCTGTGCCTCTACAAAATAAACCCCAAAAAGCAACACCAATTTCCTTCTGAAGCACGTGCTGACAGTCACAGCAGCAAAGCTGTCCCTGGGAGATGGCTTTGCCCAGTAGGAACCAGCACAGGAAGCTGCTCTGCCTGTCTCTGAGGTCTCCTCCCCTTATAGGCAGACGGATCCAGCCAAAATAAGAGCAAGTCTTAACGCAGCTCTTTGGTGACACCCAGTGCCACTCAGGTCTAGTTCCTCTGCCCATACAGGCTATCCCTCTCCAACCTCACATTAAATCCTCCTTTCATCTTCTCCCTCACTCTCTCCAGTGAGTATCCATCCCACCAGAAGACGTTCTTCTGCAGGAGTCTGAGGACGGTCAGGGCAGGAGTGGGTCTACCAACAACAGGGTGCCACAGCAGGGGACAGAGCCTCCCTTTCCAATTGACCTACCCCAGCTGCCCCAAGTGATATTTCAAGCCTCTGCTTATTTAAAAAGAGTGGAGCCCAGAGATCAAGAAGCACTTCTGTGCATGGAGAGGAACCCTTCCCCAGTGACAACAGTCCCAGCAAAGCTGTCTTGCCCACCTGTGCCCTGTGCCTTGCCAGACCAGGGGTCTGGGACCAGCTTCTCTGTGGTGGAGACTCATTTGAAGCTGGAGCAAGGCTTTTCAACCAAACCAAAAGTGCAGTCGTTCTGTCACACCACCCTCAGAGTGACCCACAACCTGCAGTGACACTGCAGATGTCATCTCTGTGGCTGCTGCCTATTACCTGGTTTCCTGGTCACATTTTAGCTGTGGGCTTCGACTCTAGTCATTAGGCCACACAGTCCAATCCTGACCTCTCAGAAGGGCTTTTCTTTAATTTCTAAAATTAAGTATTTTTACGCAACAAACAGGCCTTTTCTGATCAGAGTTTGAGTCTGCTCCCACCCCTTGAATGGACCTTCTTGGGTTTCTGTGGTCTTTGCACAAAATACACCACATAGAGAGAGAAAGGAAGTGCTTTTGCTGACTTGGGGAAAATGCAAACAACCAAATGCATCAGTCAGGAATAGTGAATAATAGCTTTAAATGCAAACAACTGTTAGCAGCACATTTTAGTGCATTAATAATTTACTCTCCACGGAAAGTTTAATTTATTTAAAGTGAGACTTTTGTGGCATAGTTACAAAAGGCACACATGATCCTGGGGATAACAGGTCTACAGCGAGGCTATGACTCCTGGAGAGTCATACCCTGACTGCCAAATCTCTTGGCTTGTCCTTCTCCATGTGCCAATTTCAGGAACAGAGGTGCAGTATGAGTGCATTTCCTTACACATATACAGAAAAAAAATGTATTCTGAGGCCTAACCATGTGAAGAAATACCTGAAACTGCAAACTGTGCACACCAAAGTATTCAGGAATGTTGCCAACAAAGGAGAAAATAAGGAAAATTATCTTCCAAGCCTGATGACCCTGGAAGGCTTACTGGATTGCTACCGATGCATTGTCACTTCTACCTCCAGATTGCAGCTGCTGTGCCTCAGTCTGCCTCAGATGCTGCCCAGCTCCAAGGACTGCAGCAGCCAGTGTCTACTGAAGGCCAGAAGACACATGTTGGTGTGCCAGAAGGAGCTGGCTCCTCTTCAAGCAGCACACAGCATTGAAAGGGAGATTAACGTAGCTGCCAAGCAGTCCTGGAGCCTGCAGCAAAGCTCATCAAACAGATGGCTCTGCTCAGGCTTCCCCAAACCTGCTGCGTGCACCATGTATCAGTCCTCTGAACCTACTGCCCCACTTACTTTACCCAGCCTGGAGAGCCATGGGGCCACATACCTGCATACCCAGGGCACCTGGGGACCACAGACCTGCATACCCTGTGAAAAGTTGTGCTTTGTCTTACGCCATCATAAAGCAACCTGCAGCCTCTTACCATTTAATGTGGGGTTTTGTGTGTAAAGATTACCAGATTGGCAAGTCAAATGCCCCACAAGTTAAAGATGCCAGGTGTTTCACCTGCACCTGGGTAGGATACAGCCTCTGGCTGTCAGGTTCAGGATGGACAGCAAATGAAAGGAAATGGAAACAGAAGGTAACTAATCTCTCTGTGTGTTATTTTGGGATGGGACTGGGTCTGCAAATTGGATTAGATATGCGCTTGGTGGTGCACCGATTTCCCATAACATTTCAGGACAAAACCTCCGTTTTTAAAAAGACCAATTACACAGATGTTCTTCATTTTGCTCTAATTTGCAACCTTAGCACTCTTCAGGTAAGTTTTTCCCTGCAGAATAAATGTACATATATTAAAGAAGATTGCTTTCAAGACATTTGATTGATCAGATGCAAAATAGCTGTCTCTATGCCCTATCTTTTTCCAAGGCCAGAGAGTTAAGAGCTGTAGGTTTTTAATAATTAATTCATTAACCCTGAGTTTGCAAGACACTAAAACCAAGGTCTGTTCAGTAACAGTGGTTGAAAAACACTTTAGGGGGGAATGTCAGTCAGCAGGACACAGCAGCATATGTCCACACCACCCCACACCTACCTGGCCTTCCACCCTTCCTGCCACTGGAGACAGTGCTCCTATGAAGGATAATTCAGATGAGCTCTCTCTTCCCATTGACTGCACAGAGAGCGCCTGGCTTTAACCTCAATCTGCTTTTTGAGCAGTCTCCACAGAGCTGTGTATGTATGTGCCTCTGCTATGTCTACTATGTGAAACCTTCCCACCCTGCACCTTATGCATACACTTCTTTTCTAGAGAAGCATACAGCCACCCTCACTGCACTTCATGTTAGGCTAATGCCACGCTGCTGATGGAATAGAGCATCATGTGCTTTGAAAATGTGTGTTGCCGGTATTGAGATCTGTGGCTTTCTTTTAGTGCTTGCCACAAGCAAGTGTTTGGCTTTGTCTCTCTGTAAAATGCTGAATGAGGGAGGAAGGCTAGGGTTTGACCTCTGAAGCCCACAATGCACATTTGTGCACCCACAACATAGGATCAAGGCTTGTCTTGCATTGAAATGAACACAGTCAAAGTCCTTTTATTTCTTTCCTCTAATCACTTTCCTAGTCATCAGCTTGCTGTTCATTTTCTGGGGTAAATGCTCCATTGTTCCTCTAATGTATGCCTAGCACAGCAATTTCACAGGATCTGCTCCCACCTGTCTTAACACCCCCACCCTGCCAGGCCCTCCTGAAGGAAATGAAACAAGGCAAGCGTGTTGGCCAGCATCAGCATTGAGGACATTTTTGAAGGGCAAACAAACAGGCAAAAATGAACCAAACTGGAAAAAGACGAGTAAGTCAAGTGGACAGAGTTCAGAAGAGGAAAGAAACTTTGAACCCTAAGTCTGTGGATGCTTGGGATCAAAGCAATGGGGCAGAAGAGCCCCCATCACTGGCGTGCTCCAGGAAGGTGAGCACGGTGGACAAGGGACAGACCTGACTGCACAGCATTCTGCCACTGGACATGGGATGCAGATGTCCACAGCTTGTGGGTAACAGTCAAGGGGATAGACCAACACCAGGGGTGGTATGGTGGCACCTGCTGCAGACCACCTCACCAAGAGGTAAAGCAACTCATGCATAATTGGAGACCTCATAATGGCAGTACCTGGTATTCCCAGGGAACTTTTCCCACCAGCAGTAGCTTCTGGAAGAGCCCCTGGCTAGGGCACAAAACATCCACTGTAAGCAGAGCAGATCGGGCGGCATTGCCACTGAGGCGGAGGGAATGCTGCACCACAGGCAGGATGCACAGGGCAGGACTGGTGAGGTCAGCCACAGGCCAGCGATAGCCCAGCAGGTACACAGGAACAAAGAAGGTCAAGATGAGACAGGAGTCCAAAACCTTGGCCAGGGTCAACACTGTGGCCAGCGCAGAACAGCCCAGAGAGGGTCTCAGGACTGGTGTAACAGTGGAGACCCCTGGTAAGGTCCCAGCTCCTTTTCACACTCACTTTAGCTGCTTCCCTGAAGTCTGACCCCAGGTATCACTGCACCAGGTCAGAAGTGGCCTCAAACACGGCCAGACAGATCCCGAGAGGACAGGGAGGGGGCTCAGGGCTCTGACACAGGGAAAGTGTAGAAATGTGAGCAAATGTTTGCAGTGAAAACACAACTCCCTTGTGTTTTGATTTGCTACACGACCAGATGTCACACAGGAGGGGACGTGTCCAGCGAAGGTATGTCAAGGGAAGCTGGTGGAAGGTGGAGGCTGGAAGTAGAGAAGCCAGGGGGCTGTGACAGGCAGGGTAAAGGCAATCCCGGCTCCCATTTGTCCCAGTCCTGATTTTCCTCCAGGAAAGGGAGGAGGAACCATGTCCAAGCTTGACCCCAGGCTCTCCCACCCCCACTGAGGATTCATGGAGGGAGCTCTGAGCATAACACAGGCATCTTCTGAAGGGGCAGTCTGGTCCTCAGGATTTGTATTTCAGACACAAATGCCGCTGTGGCCTCAAAGACTCCGCTAATAGGTATGACTCCTAGGAGAGCTGATGGAATATTTCAGGGAAGTAAGCGCAAGCCCAGCAGGATCTTCCTCTGTGTTTTATACTCCACAACAGAGGAGTTCAGGACAGCTTGTTACCACTAAGCAAGAGGTTGCAAACCATGCACTCATTCACCCAGGATCAGCTCCTGTGGCTGGAAATCCAGTTTTTCTCAATTATTCTGCTATTGCCGTTTTAAGGCAAAAAGAAATGAAACAATAAAGGACCACGCCATCCACAATATACTTACGCCTACCAAACAAATTTTGGCTAGAACTGCAAAAGTGTTTGTGGCAGGAAAGCTAGCAAATCAGCTAAAAATAAAAATAATAAAAATCATTTTAAAAGTCATTAAAAAAAAGTCTGGTCAGCTGCTTCTGCTTATTCCTTCTCAGAGCAGTAGGGGGAGGAAAGAGATCAACTTAAAACTCACAGTCATCAGTCATTCTTACACTTGATTAGCCTGCACAAATCCTTGTCATAAGTCTCCTATTGTCTTAGGACGATACTCACTAAGACTTCCTTCCACCCAGCATAGGAAAAGAGGGTCTAGAGGGTGACTCATCTTTCTACTGTGTGTAGCAGTGGATGAAGATGTTACCTCTTCTTAAGCACCTGCTGCTGACTGCTTCAAATTTCAGAGTGTGGTTGTAAAATTCAGTCATCCTTGCCCCTCCCCCCCATCAAAGCAAAATGAGGAATAGTTATGCACTGTAAATTTAAATAAATATGCCTCCTATCTTTGGATAATATGTATCTACCAGATCCCTCAGGATCTTCAGTTGTGGAACTCCTGAGGTCTTTAAACAACACAGCTTCAGATTTTTGGCAAAGGAGTCAGCAGAACATCTCAAAAAAGAAAAAAAGAGAGCTCGTCCTTTGTGCTGCCATGCATTATGTGCCAACCCAGAAGAAAAAAAGATTCATGGCCACATTCTGCAGCTCCCTTTGCAACTGTTGTGGGATTATGTCCAGCTCTTGATCGTGTTTTAGGAAAGCATCTATGTCTGGTGATAATGACACTTCCCAGAAGGGCTTCATTTGTGGAGCTTAGTTATCATTTGCACCATGGACCACAGGGGAAACAGTTCAAGACATGCCCAGCAGACACTGTGTGCCACGCTGGCAAAACACGAGTGGTGAGAAATTTCAGTGGGACTGTTTTGGTTAATTGCAACCAAGTGTGTGCTCATAGAAACAGTGACCTATACCACATGGTTTGTGGCCACAAAACAGCTCTTCCTCTTGCCAGATTTAAAAGTAATAAAAAGTTCACCAGCTGTTTGGTGATGAAATGTCTGGTGAGGAAACTTTTCCAAGGTAAATAAACTTTGCAGATGAATTTCTTGGTGTAAACGTTACTCACGTCCTTCCCCATGGCTACCTATTCATAAAACAGCCTGACGCTTGACAGCAATCTTAAACCAGCCTGCTACAGGGCACGGTTGCATAGACATTGGTATCAGACAGGTAAACGTCTGCCGTTCCAGCAATGCGAAGAGCTCTGTGTTAATAGCTACATTTTCCTGGGTCACACCACACAGGCAGGCGTATGAATGGAATGACTGCACCCCACCTGAATGGCTCCACACAGATGATACCTTCTCACAGATCCTGTGGAAGCTGACTTCTGCATAGACCGAGCTTGGAAGAACTTGGGACAAACGTAACAGCTTGCGTACCAGGCAAAGGTGTGTCCTTTGGCGAGTGATGACCAAGATCACCAAGGTTTTTTCCTTAGATCAAGTAATTTGGGGTTTTCTGTGTTAAAACAGGTAGTCTGCTTGCCTGCCTCTCCTTGTGCCTACTGAAGACTTCTGTGCTGAGAAGGACCCTCCGTTTCACCCGTGCCCTTCCCAGCACGTAACTCCACATTTATGCATGACACCAGTCCATCATCAGAAAGGCAAGAAGGTAAGTCAGACTGAGACCAGCTCTGTTTCTGGGGAGGGGAGATACTAATGAGCTCTGCTTATTTTTAGCAGAAGATGGCGGGTAAATCTGAGCCAGCACGTTTTTCGTTCAATCTGTCCCTGGACACTAACAGATGGTGCTTTCTTGTGCCAAGCACTAATGCACTTTACCTTGGCACGCAGTGTCAGGACACAAAGCCCGCCAAGTCCCTGCTAAATCTGCTGATGCCAGGAAAATTGGTAATAAACAGCTAGACAGCGACACAGTCCCAAGTTTTTCCTCTACTTCCAAAGCAGCATAAAAGCTGTACCAGTGCAACAGTGTCCACTGGTCTCCAGCTCATGGCTGTCAGTGCAGCAAAGGAGGGTCCTGAACGGGGGACAAAGGAGTCCTGAGGCCATGAACAAGTGGAGGGTGATCCATCTGATTCATGGGAATTAGCTGTTTGCTTGAAACTTGGCTTTAAGAACCTTGACAACTTGTATTTTAAAGCTCAAACATCTGAACTAATAACAACTAATATGAATAATTCTAACTATAATTCTAATATAGATAAACATATCACCTTGCAGGGTGATTGTATTGTTTAGCACTCCGTCGTAGACCCTGAGCACCCAACATCATAAATTCAGTCTTACAGCTCTACTTTTCTGTGGCTATCAATCCAACATACAGTAAGGTCAGCTACAGAAGAAAATTACATAGACCCCTCTGAGGAGCTCACTCTGTTTTACAGGTCATTGTTTATTCTTTGAATACAAGCATCCAAAATTCTTGAGCTGTAAAATTCATGTTCCTCTCCACCAGGTGCCTCAGTGCCCAGGCTTCTTTCTTGGATTGCTCGAAGCTCGGTATCCACATCTCTCGGAGAGAAGTCCAGCCAGGGTCTGAAGATGAGAACCAGAATGCCTCTGGTTTGGGGCAGCTTAGGTGCTTAGCCTGAGCCTTCCAACTCTGGGGCAGCCATCCCTGGCAACAGAGAAAAATAAAAGTGGTTACTCAGGAACCCTGGTAGACAGGGAAGAAAGGTGCTTTGTCATTAATAAACTGTCAAAGCGTGTCAGTGACATTTTCCTTGCCACTACAGGCTCTAGCCATGTCCCTGTGGGTGTCAGAGGGGAAGGAAACTCTCCTCAAAGTGTCCAGGACAAAGCCAGTCATGCTAACAAGAACATGAGTCTCAGATCAGGTCTGACGGCAAATGAACAGGAGTGGCTCACCCAAACTGAAACTCAAAGTCAAGGTGCCCTATTTTCATCATTATATTCTGCTTTTATCTTTAAAATGGACACATTTGATGAGATTTTTTTGAAGAGAAAAAACAAGCCATGAATCTGACCAGGAGAGCAAACTGGTCTTCACAGTTTTCTTGATTAGGGAGCCCATGGAGAAGGAATATCTGTGTCTAACCTATTCTATACCTTTCCATAGTTCTATTCCTAACTCAAAGGGAGGACATCTGCCCAGATTTGCACAAGAGTCAAGCAGGAAAGCCTGGTTAAATGTAATGCTTACCACTTTGAGGAGCAAAGCCATCAGCCATTTCTAGCTGGTCTCTATCAGCGTAATTTTGAGAGGGTTAGACCAGGAGGAACAGGACCAATTCCTCTCACTAACACACAACGTGATTCTACAAGCTCTCTGAGCAACCTGACTCCAAATGTTCCAGGTCATCTAAAGCTAGCCAGCAAGTTAGGCTATTTTCTGTAGTCTCACCATAATCTCCTCCCTGAACAATTCAGGCCTTCTGCTGCAATGACCACCAGCTCAACAGTCACTGTGTAGGAGCTCAAGCACAAAAGTAGTATGAGGAACACCTGCTCTGACCCTGCACCCACATCTTCTGCCAGCTCCTTCTGACATAACGATGCATGACCCAACAGCATTGCAATACCAGTGGTTGTAGGCTGGCCAGAAATCTGGTAACTGAACTTCCTGGGACAAATCTGAGCTTGGCACCATTTTAAAGCCTAATTGAGACACAAGGATAAATTCACACATACCTGTTCTTTCCTTCTGATGTTTTCCCACACTCTGTTACACACCATGCACTCAAAGGTGTCAATGTAATTGTCCTGGGTGATATCTTGCACTCCCCACTTGCGTTCCTTCATTGCCATAAGCAGCCTTGGGCTGGAAATGTCCCCTTTCAGTTTCCACTGTAAGTAGGACTCATATTCTTGATCGTTTGTATCCAGTGATTTTATATAGTGGGCCAGCTCCCGAGGGTGTGAAAAGCTGGATACCAGGATTGCACTCTTGTTGCTAGGAAGCCAGTCTGCAATGCTGGGAGACCCAAGGTACACTGGTACCACTCCCAACTTCAGTGGCCGCCAGAGCTTTTCAGTGATGTAATCTTCACAGACAGCATTTTCAAAAGCAAGAATGAACTTGTACTGTGCCAGTATTTTATAGAAGTTCCCATCATCCATGGCAGTTGGATTTCTGAGGTGCTGAGGAAGGTCTCTATTATGCAGACATTCCCCATAAGAGTCTACTTCAATGTGGCACATCAGTTCACGCACGTAGCTGTCCCGATCCGAAGGAGGGTTGCAGTCAGACTGCACGTATACCAGTGGTGCAAGCCTCTTCCTCAGGCTGTTCTTCATCTGCAGCGGGATCATGTACCTCAATGACTTCAGGACCTCTACTCCCTCGAGGTACTGAGTGGTGAGCGGTAGGTGAGAATGGCGGCTGAAGGTTGCAGTGTGGTTGAATAAGGTGATGGTTGGTTCATGGAAGAGTTTGTAGTTGTTTTTTGGTGACTCTTCATGGAAAAGCGCCCAATCATGATAGTCTTTACGAGGGAGGGGTAAGCTGTCTATACTGAAGTCAGTACCTAGACAAAAGCACAGTGTTTAGTCTGCCCCTATCATCTAACACTAATTACAATGGCACACAATTTTCATTTCAGTACTACAGCAATCACATTTACGGTATTATAAGGTGGTATTGCAAAGACAGCAATTCATGCAAAGACAGAGGAGTGTTATGACAGATAAAAACTGAATTTGGCAGCAAGAGCATCTAGAGAATGGGGATCAGTAGGAAATACTAGAAACGGTTTCCTTTCAGGTCACAGTAGTTTAAAGGCCTCTCGTTTGAAAGGATCACTAGGAAATTTACATTTGTAATGCACTGAAATGGGACTAATAAGATGCTTAATAATCCCTTGCTTTTGAAATAGGGGAACAGATGGTAATGCCTCTATCTGTGATTTGAGAGAAATCGTTACTGCAGGGCACAGTTTCGTTCTAGTAGGAAAACAACAAAACGGATGCTAAAATATTGGACAGGGTTAAGGAGAAAAATTACAATAACCAGATGCATAAAGAAGAAGCTTCTGGCAGAACACGGCTCCTCAAACTAATGCCAATAGTAGAAGAAGAACCATGTCTAAACTCTAAAAACAGACCACTGCAGCTGCTTGTGTCTTTCTGAGTGGATAGGGAGCCTCCAGTACAACTTATGGAAGATGTGGTGTTAGCTTTACAACAAACCTAGAAGCTTTTTCTCAGACTGGTCTGTGCAAAACTGAATTCAAAGTACCAGCTCGTGAATCTGACCCTTGCTCGCCCATTAGCACTGCTGAACTACACTAATACGACTAACCTTGTTGCAGATTGAATGCAAAGCTGGTATCTTGACCTCTGTCAAGATACTTTCTCACTGATTTATAACCCTATCTATTCTTTATTTAAGTACAAGCACTGAACATGCAAAATTTTCAACTGGTACTGTCAAGCAAGGGTGGTTCATAAACGGAAACTAACGGCACACAGCTGCTTTAGAAACCACCACCAATGCCTTCTCTTTGGAGAAGTCGTCCTGCCATCCCAGTCACACTGTTCCACCCTTGACCTCAAACCACTGACAGGAAAAGCAAAAAGGAGCTAGCAAAAGCCTAATAAAGAATTTTCATGTAAAAGCCAATACATAAAGAAGGGGGGAAGAAAAGCCCAGCAGACTAGTGGTCTTTGTGGCTGCACAAGCCTGCCAAGATGACTCCAAGGGTAAGCTTATTAAACCAACACAAGACTCTGCCACTGCAGTGAAGACAGATGTCAGCTACCAGTAACAAAAACCTCCTATAGAGCAAGATCTTCCAAGAGCAAGAGTTGGCTTTTTTTAAGGCCACTAAGCATTTAGCTTTCTGTTTTCCACTGAAGGGTGCTCCAAGCCCTCAACATTAAAATGACAAAGGGCTGTGCCACTCACTGACAAACTCTACTTGCTGCCTCCAGTTTTGATGTGCTATATAGTGTTACATGAAGGTGAGGAAAGCTGAATCAAATGCTCGCAGGGAAGCTTGTAAGGCCTATCTGTTTTTTACAAGAACACTTTGTTCTAAGTGATGCCCAGACGAGAAGCAGCCATACATACAGACAATAATGAAATGCTGTGGACTGAAACCATAGCACTTCAGCTCCAACTCTCACAGGGTGCTCCCTCTTTAAGGTAGTATTGCAGGGAGGCCAGAAGGAAAATGCAGTAAAGAATGAGACAAGGGAAGGAATGACAGAGAGACTAAAAACCAACGTGTAAACTTACTGAACAAGGAATTAGGCAAAGAGAAACTTAAAGAAAAAGGCACTATAGATCAGAGCACATCAGAATTACCGATTCTCAAACTTAATCAACCTCAGCCCAGCAAGAAGACAAAAAGCTTTTAAGGATTAAAGGGAAGATAACATCAGCATGATCCAAACCCTGAGAGATGAAAGAAATAAAGGAGCTTAGGAGGGGATAGCGAAAGCTCAGCGAGACTACAACTGCAAGCCATTTCAACTTCCAAACTATTAATGAGGAAACCTTAGATATGCAGCAAAGTGCAGAAGAGACAGGTTCTGTCAGATGTTCTGCATCTCAGGAGACACTTTTCGCTCAAGATTCATACTCCAAGGATTCAACGCTCCGACACAGAAAAGCTGGAACTCCTCCTCCCTTGGGAACAACACCCCTGAGGCTCTGACAGCATGGCACCAGCTCAAGCTAGCTCAGTTGCATTGGTAGCTCGTGCTACATGCAAAATTCTGTGAAGTACGTGACGCTGAAATTGTGGAGCTGGGAATCCCTCCCAAAAGCAGAGACAAAAATCCAGCAAGTGGATACCACATCTCACTTCCAAACAGGAGATGGTGGCACTTGACAAAATCATCACCTACACCTAAGGGCTTCCCAGGCCTGGAGAGTAAGTCAGGACAAGCTGCAGAAAAGCAGGTGTTTTCTACCAAAGGAGTTCTGCTGGAAAACATCCATACCCCGTATTTTTGCATAGTATTTTCCTAAGCTTTGGATCATTCTTCTTTTGACTAGCTCACTGACCAAACATTAGGGAAAAATAAATGCAGTTTCTTTGGAAAGTGAAGCTGCCCTGATCCAACCTTAGCAGGAAAATGCACATCTTCAAGTTACTACTCAGCAAGAGGTTTAGAGGGAAATTCTAGAACACCAAAATCTGCTTTTTTGCACATCCACATCTCAGTGCATCAAGATCAGTATGTATGTGTGTATGAAGCTTTTCTGTATTGATGCAGCATTTTTTCTTGACCTTCAATACCATTTATGACCTTCATCTTTACGGGTTTTAGCGCTGTGAGATCATTTATTTTATTGTGACTTAAAAATAAGTAACATTTTTGAATATTTTAATACTTGTCAGTACACATTTCATAGCCAGCATCACTAGAAAAGCTAAAAAAACCCAAACCAAGTCCACCACAAACACAAAAAAAACCCACCAAGTAAACCCACACCACAAAAAAACCTACAGAGATAATTTTGCCCAGTATAAACAGTCCTTTCATGTGATGCAAACCCAGCGTTCCTCGTCTTTAATTGGGTCGGCTTCTCATTCCTGCGCTGTTATTACTTCTCTTTCATGCTTGACCATTGTATTAGCAACTAACAAAGCTGACCTACTTGGACCTCTGAAAAGATTGGTGCTGAGAAGCTTTTTGGTTCATTAACAACCAAGCTAAAGGCCCTTCTTACATTTCCAGTTTACCTGTATCCTGACTGAGTGCATGAGATTCAGGACTCTCTTTTATTTTGCTTTGTTTCCAAAGGAACTGAAGCTACCAGTCACAGAAAAGCATTTGGCTTTATTTTTCCACCTAATTTTTTTTTTTTCCTCTGAAAAGCAAGTGGGGGTGCGGGGGGAGGGAGGGAAGAACAAAATTAACAAAATCAGGCCTCCTTTTAAAAGGTGTATCATTTTGTGTTTTGTAGTCACTTCACAGTACGTGTAGTGGGAAGTTTCTGAGGTGGCAGAGTCAGACCAGCTCACAAGGTTGCACTCGCTGCAGCTCCCCGTGCAGAATCAATAGATTTCTTTCACTGCTTTCCATTTACAGTCTGCTAGCAACCCCTCAGCACATGAGCAGAGGAGTTGCACAGTTACCAGCGAACGCATTATTTTAAGACAAAAGACTTGCACAAGTGCAACAAAGGCCTTGCAGAACCTCTGCAAGGGGCGACAAACCAGAAGTCTGGAAAAAGCTGGCTTGATCTCAGACTGCCTTTTCATGACTTGTCAGCTATGGGAAATTCTTTTCTCCCATAAGCAGGGAGCACTTGTGCTCAGAAAGCAGCATGAGACAGGGCAACAGTCATTCCACAGACGTGCCCAGTCACTTTTCAGGGTACTTTTACAAAGAATATCCATCTCTGGATCTCTGCTGATGGTACTCAGCACTAGGTAAAGTTTAGCACAGCGAGCTGCCTCAGTTTCCTGCTCTCAGTGCTTGTCACACAGAACATTTAATCTCTAAAGGAAAATAACTTGGCAGGAGGGAAAGTTACTCGTTTAAAAATAAAACCACGCAAGAACCAAAAAAACCCACCCAAATCAACAACAACAAAAGCAACCCCACCCAACCAAAATAAAATGAAAAAAACCCCACCCCACCACCAAAGCCAGTTGGTTACCATAGAACAGAAATGCCCTCGTCATCTCATTGTGCTGGTAGGTCTTGTTGATAGTAAAGAAGCAAACATCCTCTCCGCACTGACCCAATCTCCCTGTCTCGCCAGTCAGGGGAGACCACCAGAGCAGGATGGGATACTGATTTACAGCAGACTCTGTCTTGAAGCTGCTGTGAGGTTCCTGCTTCTTAAACTGAAAAGCGTGTCTCTCCACGGGCTTCAGTGGGCCACCACGTAAGCTGGAGATTACTGCCACCTTATTCTCTGAATTGCCCAGTTCAGTGATAACCTTTGGGAAAATAAAGATACATATCACAGTGCATCGCTGTCATTAGCCGTGACATCTGCTTGACAAATCAGAGTGTAAGCAAGCATCAACCATAACTAAGTCTGCAATGAAGTTTCTGTCAAAGTGGCTGCGTCTCACTAACTGCAGCCACTGCCCCGGTGAGCTTTTGTCAGAAGCTTTCATTGTAATTTTTGAGGAGGAGGAAGAAAGAAATGTATTTCTGTACTGAGATATGGCCGTATCACATATGATTTAACAACACAACTTCTGCTTTCTCTCTGGTAAAAGCACAAAACAGAGAATGGACCTTTAGCAGCCAGGGTTTTTTCTGGAAATTAGTTGTAAAAAAAACCCCAGGAAGTTTTCATGTCTCTGTGTAATCATCTGCACTCACCCCTGTTAATTTTTAAACCACTGACTGAAACAGGTGCGGACAGGACTTAATGCGACTACAACTTCACAGCTAAGTAGAGGAGAAAAATCCCATCTGTATACAGAGAAGTGAAAGATCTACCAGTATAAACCACCATTTATAGATAATGTACCTTTAACTCTCTAGGAGAAGACTCTAACACTGCCCACCATCAGCCATGAGACAGAAGTCCCCAGAAAATCTGGGGGATTTCTAGTGACCCTGAAGCCACCAATCTTTTCAACAGGTAGTACCTGCCACAAAAGTATCTTCAGGCAGAAAAGTCTGTTGAGTGAAATGACAGAAACGTTGTCAGCAGGTATACATTGCTCCTGCTCTTAGCTTCAGTGGGGTAAAGACCTTCTTCCTACCATGCCAATATCTTGTTGTACATGCACCTTCACAGGCAGTGTATAATGCCACCCCAGAAACAGCTGCAAGAATGAGGGGGGAACTCAAACCCACCAGACAGCCTCAGGCACAGCAACTTTGACTTGTTGGGTAGCTCTGAAGAAGGGTATTGGAAAGCCAGTGAGTGTTGTTTATATCAAGTTGTTTGAAAACATTTATCTTCCCCTATAGCTTTACTGCATACATTCATTTTGCTGTTTGCTGTGTCATTCACTCTCACTGTGTAGCAAGCTACACTGACCGTGGCTAGACTTAGTAGGATCTATGCAACAAAGGATGTGGGGACAGCAGAGACAGGAGGCCGTGCAAAGTGCAGCTGTACAGAAAAACACAATGTCCCCTGCACTGGCAAGGGGACATGATACTAGCTGGGGAAAAGATTCGTATGTCTCATAGCTTGACAGGATATAACTGCAGCAATATAATTTAAGTCTGTAACTACCACATGTCCAAGTTTCTCCAGGAACATGCTCCTTCTTTGCTTCCAAACTTTTCCCTGGTAGATTTCGGGAGTCTCTATACTTGTGCAGAATTTCTAGTAGCTCTCCTTGAACTCCTGAGGGTTGATACACCCCAACGGTATTGGCAGCTCATGTGCTACAGTTCCAGCACCAGGAACTTCTCAACCGTACAGTGAACAATCCCACATAAAAATCCCAGCTAGGCACATGGAAGCTCATTGATTTTTCTCTCAGGCATTTTTTTACTGACCAGCTACTGCACTTCCCAATGCTAAGAATGGCCTTTAGAGTCAGGACTGATGGCCAAATTACCATCACCATGTACTGATATGCTCAGATTGCCCTGGTCTGTCGGCCACACTGGTATGAAATGTGTCCAGCCTTGTATCCCTGCCTAATGAGTTCAAGCACATGGACAGAGGAGGCAATGCTGGATGGAGGCACTGCAACACAGAATCACAGAATCACAGAATCACAGAATTGTAGGGGTTGGAAGGGACCTCGAGAGATCATCGGGTCCAACCCCCCCGCCAAAGCAGGCTCCCTAGCTCATATTGCTCAGATAGGCGTCCAGACAAGTCTTGAATATCTCCAGAGAAGGAGACTCCACCACCTCCCTGGGCAGCCTATTCCAGTGCTCAGTCACCCTCACTGTGAAAAAGTTCTTCCGCATGTTGGTGCGGAACTTCCTATGCTCCAACTTGCAGCCATTGCCCCTTGTCCTATCCCCACAGACCACTGAAAAGGGGCTGGCCGATTCCCCCTGCATCCCCTGCTTCAGATAATTATAAACTTTGATTAGGTCCCCCCTTAGTCTTCTCAAGGCTGAACAGTCCCAGCTTACTCAGCCTTTCCTCATAGGGGAGATGCTCTAGGCCCTTAATCATCTTCGTAGCCCTTCTTTGGACTCTTTCCAGGAGATCCCTGTCCTTTTTATACCAAGGAGCCCAGAACTGGACACAATACTCCAGGTGGGGCCTGACCAGGGCAGAGTAGAGAGGGAGGATCACCTCCTTTGACCTGCTGGCTACACTCCTCCTGATGCATCCCAGGATCCCATTGGCTCTCTTGGCCACCGAGGCACACTGCTGGCTCATGGCCAACCTGTCATCTACCAGGACCCCCAGGTCCTTCTCCACTGAGCTCTTCTCCAGCAGGTCATCCCCCAGCCTGTACTGATACAAACAGTTGTTCCTTCCCAGGTGCAAGACTTTACACTTGCTTTTGTTTACACTGCCCAGCTCTCCAGCCTGTCCAGGTCTCTCTGGATGGCATGGTATGGAACACCACTCCTGAGAAACTCATCCAGGAGCCAAGGACTTATGCACGAAATGTGTTCTCTGTGTAACATTACTTACAGAGTCAGCTATTACCATCAGGCCAGTGCTGCTTTCTTTAAACACTCAACCTAAAGCACAGACCCATATGGAAAAGTCTGTCTCCTTCAATGCTTTCTCTCATTATCCACAATTGTGTCATACTTGGAGAGCAATCTCATGCATACCTCCCCACCTTGCCCTTGTACCTGGAGTGTCACCACAAGGAAAAAGGCAGCTGCAAAGCAGAAGCAAGATGCCCACAGTTTCTTCCTCTTCATCCTAATCATGCTGCACTGCCAGGCCTGCCAGAGCAGTTAGAGCCTGAGGAAGGCCAGCTTGTCTGAAGTCTTCAACCTTCGCTGAAGGGCTTTCCCGCTCCATCCTTACTCCTCTTCATGGTGACGACTACTGAAAAAGGTTACAGAATCAATAAAGACTATGCCTCAAGATCAGGGATTAACTTGATGTCCACCCTTTGCTTTCTGTAGGTGCCAGAGACACATTTTGAATAAGGTATCCAGAAAGCAGCCTGTATAAAACTTTGCTCCTGCAAAGCGCCAGGCAACTGTTCTCCCTCTGGTCATCCTGGATTTGGGCATCCTCTCTAATCAGGGGCACAAATCCTCTCATACTTGTAGACAGTGTAGAGAGCTGTTGATAGGCCTGGGTCAGCCACCTGTGGGAAGGGCACCCATTTTCCTGAGTTTCAAATGACAAATTAGAGTAACAGAATGCTTTGAGCTGGAAGGGTCCTCAACGCCCATCTAGTTCCAACTCTCCTGCCATGGGCAGGGGCACCCTCCACCAGGCCAGGCTGCCCAAAGCCCCATCCAACCTGGCCTTGAACACTGCCAGGAAGGGGGCAGGCACAGCTTCTCTGGGCAACCTGTTCCAGTGCCTCACCATCCTCACAGTGAAGAATTTCTTCCTAATGCCTAACCTATAATTTAACTTGTTTTAGCTTAAACCCACCACCCCTTGTCTTACCACTACATTCCTTAACAAACAGTCCCTCTCCATCTTTCCCTTTAGGTACTGGAAGGCTGTTAAAAGTCTCCCCAGAGCCTTCTCTTCTCCAGGCTGAACAAGCCCAACTCCCTCAGCCTGTCCTCACAAGAGAGGGGCTCCAGCCCTCTGATCACCTTCATGGCCCTCCCCTGGACGCACTCCAACAGCTTCATGTCTTTCTTGTACTGCTGACTCCAGAGCTGGATGCAGTGACCAGAGCAGCACAGAAGGGCAGAATTACCTCCCTTGACAGTTTTGGATGCAGCCCAGAATACGGTTGGCTTTCTGGGCCAATTGTCCTGCTTTTCCACTGACTTACAAACAGGTGAGCCATGAAAGACTTTCCTTCTCTGAGCAAGCCCTGAAAATGCTCCTAAAGGAGGCATACAACTATCTGCCCTTGGGAATTAACTAAACTGCAGTCTTCTGGGATTGCTGTTCACCTGTGTATCTAGCCTAATGCACAGAGAGAGTAACTATACAGCACACACATAAACTCTCTCCTCACCTACAAAATTTATTTAAATTTAACAAGTTCTCCTTCCCCTGTAATCTACAGCTATGCTGGGCTGCCCCTTCTCAAATAATTCCTCCCCTTCCCTAAGGCGTTTTTTAGCTTTCACAAAGCCCTACTCTTTTGCTGCAGGCTTGATGTTGCCATTTGAAAATCCCAACTCCTGACAACAGGAGTAGGTGCAAATTCCAGCTGCATCATTAAAAAACAACAACAAAAGAGGACAGGAGAATGCAGAGTAAAGTTTGAGGATGTGGTTATTCTTAAAGTTCAGAAAGCAGAAACACACACTAAAAATGTGTAATAAATTGCTATTTTAAAACTAACTGCTTTCAGTGATGTGCCTCCTATACTTTAGGCTGACTTTCTTTGAAAATAAAGTGTATGTGATTGTCTCCATGAGCATGCAACCTGCCAGATTTTCTCCCATCCTAATCCCACTCACAAAACTGCAAAAATCTGACAAAGGGTGATGGGTTGCAAAACTACTGCCCGCCATAGTACCACCTCTGTGGCACTGGTAGCTAGAGACAAAAAATTAATCCTGCTTCCACTGCAGCATGAGTTTGTGCCTTCCCATCAACCATCAGACAAGACTCTGTAGTGAAGCCCCACATGAAACCATGCTGTGTGAGTTCTGCTCTGCATGGGACAGCTGCTTTTGAAGGGGCTTTTTTGTGGGCACAAAAGCTCGCAGCTGCCAGTTCGGTGCTTCTCAAATCTGGTAGGATCTTTTACAAAGGCTTTGTATCTTCTCTGTGCTTCATGCATTAGAGACAAAATGGGATACAAGGAGGGGATGGGTCTGACTTCTGCCACAGCTGCACACACTGGTGAAAATCTACTCAGGGCATAACCGGGAGCATAACATTATCTTTAATACTGCATGTCTTACCCTCTGCATGACAAAAAAGTTAAGCACCTGACCACCCACTGAGCCTCCCTACCCCCAGCCTCAGCAAAAGAGTAATCATTTCATGTTTGGGTATTCTTCTAGAGAGGGAACTGCCCGCACTGTGGGTGTGCTGTACCAGTTGCCCAGGGTATTGTGATGGGTCATGGCTTCATCCTGGCACTTGCAGCATCCAGCACTCCATGCTCTTACCCAGTGGTGCGGTGCACACTTGGAGTGTCCTAATCAAGGCTCTGTCCTGTCCCAACTCCACTGGCACAGGTGACCTTCCGGTGCTGTCACACCTCACTGAGGCCGAGCAGAGGCTCTGAGGACTTGAAGGACGGCGGATAAACCGCCACCCCCGCCTGTCCTGCGGCCGAAGCAGCAGCTCCCTGCAAACCCTGCCAAACTTCCTACCAGCTCTCCCTGCCGCTTCTACTTCCAGCCGTGCCTCGCTGCATGTCCCCGAGCTCAGCATCCCAGCAGGAGCTGCGCCTCCCTCCTCAGCGCCGCTCCTTCCTCCCCCGTCGCCCGGGGCTCAGCCCGTCCCGCAGCACGGGCAGCGGCTGCTGCCCCGGCCCTGCTCCCAGCCCGTGGCTCGGGCATCCTCCGGCCGGGCGCCCGCAGCCGTACTCACCCCGAGAAAGTCGCTCCCGCCTCACCGCCGCCGTACCCCTCTCGTTGGGTTTGAGGGTTTTGGGGGATGGGTTGTGGTGTTGTTTGGGGTTTGTTGTTTGGGGTTTTTTTTAACTTTCAGCCTGTGCACCTACTTGGTGCGCGCAGAGAGCCGGGGGCGTGTGCTGGGCGAGGGCGGCGCGGGGCCCGCGGCGGGGCGGCGCGGAGCGGAGCGGAGAGGCTGCGCGCCGCCCACCGCGCTGCCAGCCGCGGGGGTGGGGAGGGGGGCTCGGCTCTTTTCGGGGTCTCCACGGCCTTGAAGAGGAAGCAGAGAGGGCCCGAGAGCACCACCGCTTTCAGAAACACGGCCCCCCCCACACACACACACACACGCTGCTCTTCCTGCAGTCCCACGCTGTAAGACCTCGCACTTCCCAAAAATAAACCTCTCCCTTTCACTGATTTCTATAGCTGTTAGGATAATGGCACTTTCTGCTCTTCCATTTGTTTACAATGGTGACATTATTCTATCAGGTGCTGTGCTGGCGAGGACTTGGATTGACTGCACCAAGCCAAAGGGCTGTCAGGAAAAGAAATGCATCATGGGAGTTGGGAAGCCCAGAAGCGCCTGAAGAGCTGTCTGCCTCACAAAGAGGGATCGCACCCCTCGTCCCTGAGGCACAGAGCTGCAGCAGGCGTCCTGCATGAGACCATGCCTTGCTGCCAGCTTTGCCGAGCCGCCTGCAAGGCCGTGCGTGGCGACCAGGAAACAGTTCCATCTGCCAGCTCCGTGCTTCCAGAGGCTGGGCCCCTCTTTATGCAGCTTCTGGCATTAGCTATCTGTAGAGAAAGACATTTACGTGGAAAGGCCGGTTCTGCTGGCTCCTGGCTCTGCACAGCCCATAATCATCCACTCTGTAATACACACATCAACAATATATGTATTTTCAACATGTTCCTCTCAAGAATATGCATTTTTATTCAGAGAGATGCCTGATACCTACACACTTCTTACTACGTACTTGTATTTATATACAAACACTGGAAAGCACCGCTGTCTGCCGCTTCTAACCCGGACATGGCAGGCAGAGGAGGGAAGAAGAATACGCAAGGAGGCAGAGGAAACACGTGATGTGCCTTGACTTAAATGCACAAGGGATAAAAATCGTGCAAATGCTATGCACATAGCTCATCTCCGAACTCTAATGTGTGTCATGCCTGCAGCCTTCCTGAGAGGCTCACCGGGATACCCAACAGATGACCTGTGAAACCGGCCCCCTGCGGCAGTTTAAGTGACCCTGCAATGCAGGCTCTGCCCCCTTTCCTCCACAGCTATGCCTGCCTGCAGCTCATTTGGAATGGCGCCCACATTTTGCTGCACACACTGCACCACGGAGCTCCCATTTCTCTCTGAGCTGCCAGGCGCCTCCCAAGATAAAAACTGGTAACTGACACCGCAGTGCTGGGACATGAAAAAATCATTTATTCTCCACTCTTTGTTTAGAGCTTCATCGCCGCTCTCATCCTATTTGTTGCTTCTTCACAAAGGTCCTAGCTACTGGAGTCCAGTGGAAGCTTCAAGTAGGGTTTTAATAGCCTCTGTGAAGCGTGGTTACAAATATTAGGTCTGTAACATGAACAATCTCCACCAACTCAAGAGCCAGAAGGAATGCAGCAAGAACCTCCAGAAGTTAAGCCCTAAGCCCACATTTGCAGGCCTGACCAAGCCTTTCAGTGTGCCCTGAGGCTGAGAGGACTGGAGCTAGCATGCCACAAGAAGTGTGTAGTTCAGTAAATGGAGTGGTTGGAGACAGATCAGAAGCCAGTACAGTTTATGAAAGGTTCTTCTGTGATCCCACTGGGTTTTGGTTTTGTCCATCATTTTAAAATTGAGGTATACCCATGCATTTCAAACTTCTCAGTTGGCAGACTCCTCAGCTTTTCTCATGAGGACACAACTTGTTTTGAACACACTTCAGCTTCCTGCAGTGGTCTTGCTTTTCTCAGTTATGGTCCCTCAAGCCCTTAGAAGCAGTCCGCAGATCCCAGCCATGCACAAGTTCGGACTGAGAAGGCACAGGCTAGTCCTGGGGGCAGTGGCGTCGCTAGCCTATCTGCTGCCTGCCCGACACCATCACCAAGGTACTATTCTTGGACCAGCTCCATCCAGTGGCTGGTGTCAGAGCAGCTCACATTTGTTTCTTGTCCTGCTATGCCACTCTGAGGAAATAAACTCCTACTGCAGGATCTGTCCTGTCTGCTAAAATAGCCGGTAAAGATGACAGCATAAGAAGCAGCAATGTCAGGACATTAAGTGTTGTTCTGGAGGAAGCACAACCAAAAAACCCAAACTGCTGCTCAAATAGCAGAGCTAATAAACCAGATTTCTTGAGGATCTGAGTCTCAAGTGCCCTCCACCCACGGAGAGCTATTAGTATCTAATAAAATTGCAATGCAACCTTTCCCTCCACAGGTCACAAGCAATGGCTTTCTGTTCTGTTTCCTATAAAATGTCTTTGAGGTTTCTCTCACTCACATGGCTACTTTTAGTCTGACCCGTTAATAATTTAATATACTGTCCTGGTTCTGGCCAGGCCAGAGTCAACCTCCCCAGGCAGCCAGCCCAGGTGAGCTGAGTTAGCCCGGATGAGCTGAGTTAGCCTGGGCTGTTTTGCACACCACCTGACACCACACCCCCACAAAAGGGGCTGGTTGGGGAGGGGCAGAGGCTTGGTGTCTCCAGGACAGTGTGAGTGTGGTTGGGGTGCTTGTTGGTCGGTCCTTGTGTTGTGCAGCACTCTGTAATCGTTGGGTTGCTCAGATACTCTGCGTTATCACCAGGTGTGGGTGTAATTGTCTGTTACTGTTCCATGTTCATGGTGATTTTGTCAGTAAACTGCCCTTATCCCACCCCATGGAGGCTCTGTTTCTCCTCTGGGAGCAAGCCAGCAGCCTGTGGTGCTCACCCACTGGTTGGGATGGAACCACGACATATACATTGCTTCTTTTTAGGCCTTTATTTGGTCTAAATGCAGAATGTTCCACATTTTATATTTTTTATTTTTCTTTTCCTCAGGCACTGCTGGATACTCTCTCTTTTTCTAGGTGTGTCTTTATCCACTTCCTTTCTGTTCTATTCATAATCCCATTGTCCAAAGCAATGTCTCAGTAGATTGCTCTGGGTTTTTTTTTTCCATTATGGTATTATTACAGACTGTATTATTGTAATACCCAGAGGCACTGACCAAACTATGTACTCCAGTTGCTGGCTGAACATCCCAGCAGAATCAAATGAAGTCCCCGGGTGCACCAGGGGAGCACGGAGGCAAGGTAAGTGCAGAGGTCAAATTATGCCCCAAAGGAGACAAAGGTGCTCAGTGACTGAAGAACCCCCTGTGGGGGTTTTTCCTTTCTTATCCTGGGTTTTGTGTTTTGATTTGCAGCTAGGAATTTATACTCCACTGCTGCCCCGTTGGCAAGCAGCCAGACCAGAGGGAATGGCGTCAAGTCATGCCAGCCGCAGTTTACACTGGGTATCAGGGAAGAAGCCTGCACAGAGGGGGCTGGCAGCCGCTGCCACGGTCTGCCCGGGTAAGTGGAGGCACTGAGAAGACGGTTAGCTGTGCTGCTGAGGGACATGGCCGAGCCATCTCTCGCCAGTACGTTTCTGGCGGTTCGTTAGCGGACTCCTGGAATAAAGCTGCTCAGGGCGCAGCGCGGCCTCGGGCGCTGTCGTTACCGGTCGCACGTCCGGGAGAGGACCGCAGCCTCCCTGCCCGGCCCGCTGTCCCAGGGCCGCTGGCCGGCGCGTTCCGGCCAGCCCCCGGTGGTGAGATGGGCCTCGCTCAGCCCCGGCACAACGCCCGCCCTCCGCGCCAGCGGGGGCCAATAGAGAGGCAGGCGGCCGCTCTGCCCCATCCGCCGCGCCGGCCTCCAGAGTTCCGCTAGACACCGGAAGCGGTAAGAAGCAATGGCAGTAGTGGTGACTAAGGCGTTAGTGGAGCTTCGTCCGGAGGGCGACGGCTGCGGCGAGCCGGAGTGCGGCTTCGGCAGCTGCTGGACGAGGAGGACGAGCAGCGGGAGGATAGCTGCTACGTGCTCTACAGGTTGGCACACGGCGTCGCGGCCCCCGAGCGGCGGGGACGGGGCTTTCGCCCTTCCCTGCCTCCCCCGCGCCGCGGGAGCAAGGGCGGCAGCGCGTCCTGTTGCGTGTGTCGCGGCGCTGGGACGGGGAGAGGAGGAGGAGGAAGGGTGGGCTGGCTGCGTGCTGTGCAGGGGTGGCCGCTGTGCGCCGAGCGGGCGGCGCGGCGGGAGTCGCGGGGGCTGTTGAGGCGGGATGTCAGCGCGGCCGCTGCTGCCTTTGCCGCAGCAGAAAGCCGAAAGCGAAAATCGCGGGTTCCCGGCCCGGCGGAAAGCCGCCGGACGGGGAGATGGCCCATCCGTCTCCTCTCCAGGCTGCCTTGCAGCTGGGTATCGCTGCCGTTCCCCATGCCGGGACCTCCGATTCTCGTTTATGTGCTGGTCGGGGCGACGCAGCTCGGTGACGGTAATAGAGCCCGCTGAGAACAAGGGCGCTTCGCGGGATGTAGCTTGGCACTCAGGGTTTTGAGTGGCCCTCTGAGCTTTTTCAGAAGCATTGAAAAGACAAACCCGTGTGTTTACAGGGACAGGAAGGTATGGGCAGATATTGATCCGCACCTTCAAGATGATGGGAAGAAGCCTAATGTTCAGATCATCTACAGTGAAAAATGTAAGTGTTCAGTGTATTCTGCACCAAAAACTTAAGATGGCTGAGTCTCTTAAATCAAGAATTCATGTTTTGGATCATACATGTTCTAGAGTGGTACCACAAATAATTTAATATTTGTTGTATTTGGTGTTTGTGTGTGATGCTTTTACCAAGCATCACTGAAGATGCATCTTCATCTGAGATGTTGGAAGCTGAGGTTCTCTCCTAATTATGTGGCTCAAGAGGTAATACAGTAGACAGCCTGCTTGACGTAATATTAAGCGTTTCTAGTGCTGAAGTGGGAGAGTTGTATGAAGCTACTGCATCTGGGGAAGTACTGTGAGTAAGCAAGGAACATTTTTTGTTGTTTTGGATATTATTCAGATGGTATGTTTTTAAGATTTTTGTAGCTTTTCAGTGTACTAATATCACCTAGAGGTTTTGATCAACAGTGCTGTCAGACCAATACATAGCTATTGTTTTAAAGAGGTATATTTAAAGTACACAAAATGAAGTAACTTCAAAGGATTATCAACCTCACACTCCAATCAGGCTGTTGTCTCATAGCCTTGGATAAGATGCTGTTATCTATTTAGTTCAAGATGTCTTTGATTACTTCCGGGCTGTTCTGCAGCGGGATGAGAGAAGTGAAAGAGCTTTCAAGCTAACAGCAGATGCCATTGAGGTAAATGCTACAAACCACAAAGTATGGTAAGTGATAATTTTGGGGTTATTTCTGTTGTTATTTGATTGTCAACTTTTGTTAGTCTAATCAGGACACGACTAGTTGAGTTTACACAGAAGAGTAGTGCAGCCTTACAGCTAACTTCTGAAGAAAGCCTTTGTTCAGTATTTTCTGTCTCATTCAGTGGTTTTCATTCATTCGTCTCTGAGGATATTATTAATCAAGGTCAAGATTAGTGAGAAAAAGAACTTTCCAGTTTAAAATTGGATCACTTACCTGAGAGTATGGCCTTGGCAAAAGGCTGAAGATGCCCTCGGTTGATTTCAAGAGGATGCATAAAAGCACATTAACTGCTATTTCCTGCTAAATAATTGTGTGCTTACTAAGTGGTGCATTTCAGAGGATCTGTCAGGTTACTGTTCAGTTAGGTAACAAACACTGAATTCCTGATATTCAGAGTAGGGCTCTCTGACACATCAGTGTTAGAAAGTAACTTCTTTATTCCTCTAACTTGCATAAAAATCAGAAAGTTTACATTATTTAAGCATTTTAGGTCATAGCTATTGTGGCTGTAAGACTCGTGTGGGTAGACAGAGGTTAATTTGAAACAGGATTGCTGTGATTTTTAGATAACTTACTGTTGTAACCAGTTGTATTCCAGGTCTCCACTGTTTGATAATGTATGACTAGCCCTTCACAGGACTGGATTCGGGGTTTAGGGTTTTTGCCCGTTTTAACTCCGTATCTATTAGAAGAACTGTGAGCAAAGGTTCTGTGTTGCCTTCTATAAAGCCCTATTGCAGTGTTCAAACGCTTGGCTTTTATACAGGCATTTCCGGAGAGTCCTCCTGCGGTCTTTGGGAAAGGATCTCCATGAGGAGCTTACGTATATTAAAACTATCATTGAAGACCAGCCAAAGAACTACCAAGTGTGGTAAAATCATGCTTTCTCTTTAGTTCTTCAGCAGATAATTTTTGTTTTGTAAATTGTCTAGAATAAGTTGTGATCATTTATCCTAAATGTTGATGAGTTGTTTCCTGCATCTGCTGCAGTGGTGGAGTTAAATGAGTTGCGTCAGTACTACAGCCAAAGTCCTCTTTAGCAGTTTATGCTAAATGTATGATTATGACATGCTAAAAAGATCTTTACTGTTTTTTGTAGTTTAAAAGCTGAAATTAAGACTTAATAGATTAAAAAAAACCCCACACCCCTGAAAAGGTGAATGAAAAGACAAATATAAAATAGTATTTTCTTTTATTGGCTCTTGGAGTTTGCTTAACACTTGTGGGGTGTATCCAGAATGAATGGGAATAGGCAAAACAGCAGCACTGACACTGCTCCGGATACTGTGTAGTAATATAACATTTTACTCTGCTCAAGACTTTGGCTCATGTGGCAGCGCGTTACTTCAGGTAAACATAACTTGCCTAAAAGGAGGTGGTTGGCCACTCTAAGTACACTTAGAATTTGTTGTATAGAAGTATGCATTATATCTTTCGGAGAGCCGAGTGAAATGTATATTTAATTTGAAGTATTTAACCAGTGGGTTTTTTCCCCAAGTCGTACAGTTGCTGTATGTGGCTTTCATGCAGACAATGCATTCACAAAAACTGTTCAGACTGTTTTAAAATTAGTTGCTCACTTTGTCCTTAGGTATCACAGACAAATGTTGGTGGGGTGGCTGCAGGATCCATCCCAGGAGCTTGAGTTCACAGCTGACATGCTTAACCAAGATGCCAAAAGTTACCATGTGTGGCAACACAGACAATGGGTTATTCAGGTATTGTGTATCCATGGAACTCTTGGTTCACTGCATCAGCTGCTCAGCTTAGAATTTTCCTTCTCAAATACAATCTGAATTGTGTTTGGCACTTTGCTTCTTAAGGCTGAAGGGGTGAAAACAATTGCATTTTAGTGTGTGGTAGAGGTTAGCTATAAACTTGCCTTTTAGGAAGTGAGTTCAGAAGGGCCTGTTGTTGGCTAATTACTGTTATGTGTGTGAATTTGAGCTAATATCATTGTGTGCAGCTGAATGGTGTAGCATGTTCCTGCTGCACTCTTCCTTTATTTTTTGTTGAACTTTTTATTGCTTTCTTTAAAAAAGCCTTTGCATCTAATGTTCAGAGAACTTAGGAGCAAGGAGAATATATTTAAAAATAGATAAACTTTTGATTGTGACATTCTCCTTTCCCTTTCCATAGGAGTTCAAATTATGGGACAATGAACTGGAATATGTAGATGAGCTCTTAAAGGAAGATGTAAGAAACAACTCTGTCTGGAGCCAGCGATACTTCGTAATTTCCAACACCACTGGCTATGATGACCCAGCAGTCCTAGACAGAGAAGTCCAGTTAGTACTGCTGTTCATATTAAGCATTCTCCATTACATGAAACCAAAGGAATACTTTGACAGTCCCTGTGAGCTTGTCTTTCCTGTTTTTAACAGAGTTTTTGGGCTCACTTGTGGGTAGCAGATCAGGTGTTCGTGTGTATACATGTGTTCAGCAGTACCCAAGAAAGCTGTTTACCCTGGGCAAGCTGTTCTTATGAATTGCATGCTCCCCTTTATGGCATAAACAAAACTTTCAGCTTGTTGTACTCAACTATCTGCAGGTTACTCCACTACAGCAAATCTGTGACACTGGAACCATGCAAGTTGTGCTGTTTAATGAGTATCTTACAACCTACACCTAGAAAGCTTGGAAAGAGGGACACTTGCAGTGTTGTGCTGAATTGCTGGTTTAGTAGTACAGTACAGTGGTTTAAAGATAATGTGATCATGAGTTGTAGGAAGAAGAATTGACTTTTGTGAGGAACTTGATGCAGCTGGGAAAAGAGAAATTTCAGGTGTAGATGGTCAGCACAAAGACCAAAGCATGAAACTCACCTGTGTGAGTTTGCTAGTTTTGAGGAAAATGACCTTTAGAAACTGTTTTGAAGTCATATGTTTGTAACTGAAGACAGACTGAACTTCTAGCTATTTATTTTAGTACTGATGGTGGTAAGGGAAGCTTCCTTACGTTTTTTTTCCACAAGTCAGATTGCTGATGATTGTTTTTGTCTAAAGTGAAGAAGTACTGCATTTTTTTTTGAGTTGCTCTTCAGAAGAAAGACTGAATCTCTGAATAGGTCCACTGATACATAGTTCACAGGGGGTCTCAGTCCCCACCTCCTTTCATGGCTGTCTTTGGGAAGTGCTGTAAATTGTACCTCTCTTACAGTTTGTAACTTTTGTGCAGATGAAAACATCTGAAACATTTCCATGACTTAGGCTTGGATATTTCAAGCTTTTTTGCCTCCAGAGGTTAGATTTTTGCATTCTCTCTTGATTTGTTTATACATGGTGCTATGTTCAAGATACTTGGATACCATCTTTTGGCAGTCAGACCATCTAAGGTTATGACTTCCCAGGTGTCATTATAGAAATGTAGTTGGGCTGCTTCTTCCTTGATAAACTTGATGGTTGTCATAGTGACTGCAGAACATTAAAAAAGTTTTAGGGTTCGTTGGCAGATTTTTTCAGTACTGCTTATAGAATTTGTCAGCATCTGCTATCTGAAAATCAGCTGAGTGGGTGGTTATGCTGGGGAAGGGCAGAGGTAAAGTATCTTAATATGGTGTGGCTTTGAGTCTGTGGCAGGGGCCTTTTCTTGCTTTGCTTTTAGAGGAGTTGCTTAACTGCCACTTAAAAGAACCACTGCAGAAATCTGTGTGAGCTGAAAGCTCAAGCTCTGCCTTTCCATGGGCTTGCTAAAGTGCAGGCTGATTTAAGAAAAGTTCCACAGATAGGTAGAGAACATACTATGTGCGGTCCTGTTAGCATAGCTCAAAGCTCAGCCTTTGATTACCCCACCCCTTTTCAGCCCCTTGCCATTTCAGAGCAATAAGAGACAAGTCATTCCTCTAGCGTATTGGGAGAGTATATAATTTTTTAGTGTTACTGCTCATTTTGAGAACTGTATCATTTTTGTATACAGTGCAGCAAGTGGAACACTTCAGAACTTAGAACAGTTCTCACAATGTCTGCCTCTGAGACTTGTGGCTATATTGTGAGACATTTTTGATCTATGACCCAACTGAGTTGATCTGCGAAAGATTCTGGAATACAGGCTAGAGTGATGTGTTTGGCAGCATCAGAGCACATTTAGGTAGTTTGACTGGATTGTTAATGGATATGTTCATGACCTGTTAACTTTTTCTCACAGATACACTCTTGACATGATCACAGCAGTGCCACGTAATGAGAGTGCCTGGAACTATTTAAAAGGGTAAGGGATTGTTCTCTTTGGGCGAAGAGAGTATCTGTAGAAGGTGTCTTATGCCTAGTTCTCAGCTGCAGAGAGCTTGTTGCTGTTCAGTCAAGTGTTGTGCTTAAGTGGGCAGGCAGAAACTTCCACAAAAGGTTAATATATTAAGCTAATTTCATGGTAACTTTCCACTAAGTTTCTGGCCCTTCAGTTTTTGTGGGAGGATTGCAGGTATTTCTCAAAAAATCTTGCTTTTAAAAACTTGACCTGTAACATTACTGAGCTCAAGGGCATAAAGTTGGAACTAGTGAGCGTGCTTTCAGTGTAACTTCTGTTCAGTTGAGCATAACCACACTAGCTTATTACAACGTTACTGTATTGTTGCTGCATGCTGATCACTTTCTGCCTTACTTGTATTTGAACCTTTCTTCAAAACAGATCTCCAAATAAAGGAGTCATAACAAATGTAACTCTTAACACCAGACTTGCCAGCATTATGTTTCAAGCCTGTCAACCTTTATTCTAGGATTCTACAGGACCGTGGTCTTTATAAGTACACAAATGTGTTGGAGTATCTGCTGAATTTACAGCCCAGTCACAGTTCACCCTATCTGGTTGCCTTTCTTTTGGATATGCATGAAGACATGCTTGAAAACCAGTGTGATAACAAAGAAGAAACTCTGAACAAGGCATTGGAGGTACGTTCTGAGGGCTACATCTATGGACTTTCCCTCATCCACTTGGTGGGTCACCTGGTCATAGAAGGGTGTGAGGTTGGTCAGATGGGACTTGCCTTTCATGCACCCATGCTGGCTGGGCCTGATCCCCTGGTTGTCACGTACATGCTCTGTGACTGCCCTCGGGGTGACTAGCTCCATAACATTCCCTGTCACAGAGGTCAGGCTAACAGGCCTGTAGTTCCCCAGACCTTCCCTCCAACCCTTCTTAGAGATGGCTGTCACATTAGCAAGTCTCCAGTCATCAGAAGGGTCGTAAGGAAGATCCAGGGAACTTCGAGTCACAGGGAAGCAGCTGACACTGAAATAGGACTACAGAGCTTTTTGTGCAGTGTCAGGCTGACTACTGGTTGGAGTTGACATCAGTTTGAGGTCACTAGACAGTTGCAAATTTGGTTAATGAAACAAGCATTGTTGCTAAGAATGGTGTTTCTGATAGATACTGGCTGAACTGCATGCATTTTTAAAAAATAATTCGTTCCATCAGCTTTTAGTATAATGCTCCAATCTCTCAATTTTCTCTCATAGCTATGTGAAATCCTGGCTAAAGAAAAAGACAGTATCAGAAAGGAATACTGGAGGTACATTGGATGGACCCTTAAGAGCAAGTACAGCTCAGCCGCTGGACAGAGCATACTGACAGACACAGACCAGTAACTGAACCTGGATGAGAACAGTGTTAAGGCATGACACTGTTCTAAAGAAGTATAAATAGGATTAACAATTGTTGTGGTTGACTCTGGAGGCCAAACACCCACCAAATTCACCCTATCACTCCCCTTCTCAGCTGGACAGGGGAGAAAATATATATTGAGAGGCTTAGGAGTTGAGATAAGGACTCAAGGAATAAAATGCATCTATTACCACCCCCCACCCCCTCCCAAGAAAGTACCCAATTAAAACAGAGTAGGACAATGAGGATACCCCCCCCAAATCTTAAAACACCTCCCTTTACCCCTCCCTTCTCCCTAGGCTCAACATTCATGATTTCTCTCCCTTCCCCAAGGTGGCACAGGGGCAGATGGAGAATGGGGTTGTGGTCAGTTCATCACAAGCTGTCTCTACTGCACCTTCCTTCTTGGGGGAGGGTCAGTGCATGCTTTCTGCTGGGTAAGTGTCCTCCATGTGTCTCCACCTGCTCCAGTGTGGATCCTCCGAGGGCTGCAGGTGGGATCTGCCCTCCAGCACCTGGAGTGCCTCCTCCCCCCTCCTTCCTTGGCCTTGGTGCCTGCACAGCTTCTTTCATCTTCTCATTCCCTCTGGCAGAAAAAGGCAGCTGCTTGCATTTTTTTCCTCAAATATGTTATTCCAGGTGTGTTACCACCACTGCTGATTGGTTTGACCCTGGTCAGCATCAGGTCTGTCCTTGAGCCAGTTGGTCTTGGCTCTGTCAGACCTAGGGAAAGCTTCTAGCAGCTGCTTACAGAAGCCACTCCTACAGGGTTGCGTCCCCACCTCAAAACCTTGCCACACAAACCTACAACATCTATTAAAACTTAATTACTGAAAGGGTTTATTTGCTAGTGATAAATACATAGTCATTCCTACCATTTATAGGACACTGAACAGATTTCTTCTGCCCTGGCTTACCCACTCACCATTTCTAACAGACTTCAGATGCTGCAGTAATGGCTGCAGGTAACCTAGTTGTAGTGGATATAAAGTAACCTACTTGAGGTTAGTACAAGCAGGCGCTGCAGGTATTGCCTCATGCAGGAGCACGTGGCAATGCTGACAGCAGGCATAACTATATGCAACTAACAACAATTGTCATTATTACAAAAAGTGCTAACAGGCATTTGTCTGAAATTTTTAGTGTGCCTGCCCTTATCAGATGCTAACAGAAAGGTAACACATCCCCATTTAGGTATACTGGATTCTACTGCATCGAGGTGTCTTTTGCACTTGAGTATTCATCATCCCAGGAGCCTTCAACATACTTGAAGTATTTAGCAAAGCCTTGAGTCCTTACCTGCAGAGTAAGGAAAAATGTTTTGAAAATGTTAGAAGATTTGCTTTACTTTTTTTTTTCTTGGAATTCTGTTCAGACAGTGGAAAATCTGTGCTTTAATCTTCATATTTGTAACCTGACCAAACTGAAGTCATAGGTCAGAAGAGATTATAATTAACTTGTTATGTTATGTGTCTTCCCTGAACTGTAAGGGAAGGAATGGTTATGTTGGGTACCAATGTGTGTTAAACATTTTGATTGTGTTGCTTCTGTATGCTTTGCATATCTACTCTGTGTATATTCAGCCAAGAAGTATCCCCCCTCCCCTTGGTGAAGGATGGAAGGCACCTGCAGTACAGAACTGCCAAGGACACATGCATTTGCCCTGCTTTCAGTAGAACTCAGTTGTGAAATGTGTTCTTAGCATAGGTGTTTGTCTGATAGGAAATACTCCTAGGAAATGTTCAGGAAAGGAATAACTAAGTCCTAGTACTTACACCATAATAGGAATAGTCTTTGTAATATTAAGCACTAAAAGCTACTGCTGTAATTAAACCATAGTGGAGCAAATGTTTGCAGTGAAAACACAACCCCCTTGTGTTTTGATTTGCTACACGACCAGATGTCACACAGGAGGGGACGTGTCCAGCGAAGGTATGTCAAGGGAAGCTGGTGGAAGGTGGAGGCTGGAAGTAGAGAAGCCAGGGGGCTGTGGCAGGCAGGGTAAAGGCAATCCCGGCTCCCATTTGTCCCAGTCCTGATTTTCCTCCAGGAAAGGGAGGAGGAACCATGTCCAAGCTTGACCCCAGGCTCTCCCACCCCCACTGAGGATTCATGGAGGGAGCTCTGAGCATAACACAGGCATCTTCTGAAGGGGCAGTCTGGTCCTCAGGATTTGTATTTCAGACACAAATGCCGCTGTGGCCTCAAAGACTCCGCTAATAGGTATGACTCCTAGGAGAGCTGATGGAATATTTCAGGGAAGTAAGCGCAAGCCCAGCAGGATCTTCCTCTGTGTTTTATACTCCACAACAGAGGAGTTCAGGACAGCTTGTTACCACTAAGCAAGAGGTTGCAAACCATGCACTCATTCACCCAGGATCAGCTCCTGTGGCTGGAAATCCAGTTTTTCTCAATTATTCTGCTATTGCTGTTTTAAGGCAAAAAGAAATGAAACAATAAAGGACCACGCCATCCACAATATACTTACGCCTACCAAACAAATTTTGGCTAGAACTGCAAAAGTGTTTGTGGCAGGAAAGCTAGCAAATCAGCTAAAAATAAAAATAATAAAAATCATTTTAAAAGTCATTAAAAAAAAAGTCTGGTCAGCTGCTTCTGCTTATTCCTTCTCAGAGCAGTAGGGGGAGGAAAGAGATCAACTTAAAACTCACAGTCATCAGTCATTCTTACACTTGATTAGCCTGCACAAATCCTTGTCATAAGTCTCCTATTGTCTTAGGACGATACTCACTAAGACTTCCTTCCACCCAGCATAGGAAAAGAGGGTCTAGAGGGTGACTCATCTTTCTACTGTGTGTAGCAGTGGATGAAGATGTTACCTCTTCTTAAGCACCTGCTGCTGACTGCTTCAAATTTCAGAGTGTGGTTGTAAAATTCAGTCATCCTTGCCCCTCCCCCCCATCAAAGCAAAATGAGGAATAGTTATGCACTGTAAATTTAAATAAATATGCCTCCTATCTTTGGATAATATGTATCTACCAGATCCCTCAGGATCTTCAGTTGTGGAACTCCTGAGGTCTTTAAACAACACAGCTTCAGATTTTTGGCAAAGGAGTCAGCAGAACATCTCAAAAAAGAAAAAAAGAGAGCTCGTCCTTTGTGCTGCCATGCATTATGTGCCAACCCAGAAGAAAAAAAGATTCATGGCCACATTCTGCAGCTCCCTTTGCAACTGTTGTGGGATTATGTCCAGCTCTTGATCGTGTTTTAGGAAAGCATCTATGTCTGGTGATAATGACACTTCCCAGAAGGGCTTCATTTGTGGAGCTTAGTTATCATTTGCACCATGGACCACAGGGGAAACAGTTCAAGACATGCCCAGCAGACACTGTGTGCCACGCTGGCAAAACACGAGTGGTGAGAAATTTCAGTGGGACTGTTTTGGTTAATTGCAACCAAGTGTGTGCTCATAGAAACAGTGACCTATACCACATGGTTTGTGGCCACAAAACAGCTCTTCCTCTTGCCAGATTTAAAAGTAATAAAAAGTTCACCAGCTGTTTGGTGATGAAATGTCTGGTGAGGAAACTTTTCCAAGGTAAATAAACTTTGCAGATGAATTTCTTGGTGTAAACGTTACTCACGTCCTTCCCCATGGCTACCTATTCATAAAACAGCCTGACGCTTGACAGCAATCTTAAACCAGCCTGCTACAGGGCACGGTTGCATAGACATTGGTATCAGACAGGTAAACGTCTGCCGTTCCAGCAATGCGAAGAGCTCTGTGTTAATAGCTACATTTTCCTGGGTCACACCACACAGGCAGGCGTATGAATGGAATGACTGCACCCCACCTGAATGGCTCCACACAGATGATACCTTCTCACAGATCCTGTGGAAGCTGACTTCTGCATAGACCGAGCTTGGAAGAACTTGGGACAAACGTAACAGCTTGCGTACCAGGCAAAGGTGTGTCCTTTGGCGAGTGATGACCAAGATCACCAAGGTTTTTTCCTTAGATCAAGTAATTTGGGGTTTTCTGTGTTAAAACAGGTAGTCTGCTTGCCTGCCTCTCCTTGTGCCTACTGAAGACTTCTGTGCTGAGAAGGACCCTCCGTTTCACCCGTGCCCTTCCCAGCACGTAACTCCACATTTATGCATGACACCAGTCCATCATCAGAAAGGCAAGAAGGTAAGTCAGACTGAGACCAGCTCTGTTTCTGGGGAGGGGAGATACTAATGAGCTCTGCTTATTTTTAGCAGAAGATGGCGGGTAAATCTGAGCCAGCACGTTTTTCGTTCAATCTGTCCCTGGACACTAACAGATGGTGCTTTCTTGTGCCAAGCACTAATGCACTTTACCTTGGCACGCAGTGTCAGGACACAAAGCCCACCAAGTCCCTGCTAAATCTGCTGATGCCAGGAAAATTGGTAATAAACAGCTAGACAGCGACACAGTCCCAAGTTTTTCCTCTACTTCCAAAGCAGCATAAAAGCTGTACCAGTGCAACAGTGTCCACTGGTCTCCAGCTCATGGCTGTCAGTGCAGCAAAGGAGGGTCCTGAACGGGGGACAAAGGAGTCCTGAGGCCATGAACAAGTGGAGGGTGATCCATCTGATTCATGGGAATTAGCTGTTTGCTTGAAACTTGGCTTTAAGAACCTTGACAACTTGTATTTTAAAGCTCAAACATCTGAACTAATAACAACTAATATGAATAATTCTAACTATAATTCTAATATAGATAAACATATCACCTTGCAGGGTGATTGTATTGTTTAGCACTCCGTCGTAGACCCTGAGCACCCAACATCATAAATTCAGTCTTACAGCTCTACTTTTCTGTGGCTATCAATCCAACATACAGTAAGGTCAGCTACAGAAGAAAATTACATAGACCCCTCTGAGGAGCTCACTCTGTTTTACAGGTCATTGTTTATTCTTTGAATACAAGCATCCAAAATTCTTGAGCTGTAAAATTCATGTTCCTCTCCACCAGGTGCCTCAGTGCCCAGGCTTCTTTCTTGGATTGCTCGAAGCTCGGTATCCACATCTCTCGGAGAGAAGTCCAGCCAGGGTCTGAAGATGAGAACCAGAATGCCTCTGGTTTGGGGCAGCTTAGGTGCTTAGCCTGAGCCTTCCAACTCTGGGGCAGCCATCCCTGGCAACAGAGAAAAATAAAAGTGGTTACTCAGGAACCCTGGTAGACAGGGAAGAAAGGTGCTTTGTCATTAATAAACTGTCAAAGCGTGTCAGTGACATTTTCCTTGCCACTACAGGCTCTAGCCATGTCCCTGTGGGTGTCAGAGGGGAAGGAAACTCTCCTCAAAGTGTCCAGGACAAAGCCAGTCATGCTAACAAGAACATGAGTCTCAGATCAGGTCTGACGGCAAATGAACAGGAGTGGCTCACCCAAACTGAAACTCAAAGTCAAGGTGCCCTATTTTCATCATTATATTCTGCTTTTATCTTTAAAATGGACACATTTGATGAGATTTTTTTGAAGAGAAAAAACAAGCCATGAATCTGACCAGGAGAGCAAACTGGTCTTCACAGTTTTCTTGATTAGGGAGCCCATGGAGAAGGAATATCTGTGTCTAACCTATTCTATACCTTTCCATAGTTCTATTCCTAACTCAAAGGGAGGACATCTGCCCAGATTTGCACAAGAGTCAAGCAGGAAAGCCTGGTTAAATGTAATGCTTACCACTTTGAGGAGCAAAGCCATCAGCCATTTCTAGCTGGTCTCTATCAGCGTAATTTTGAGAGGGTTAGACCAGGAGGAACAGGACCAATTCCTCTCACTAACACACAACGTGATTCTACAAGCTCTCTGAGCAACCTGACTCCAAATGTTCCAGGTCATCTAAAGCTAGCCAGCAAGTTAGGCTATTTTCTGTAGTCTCACCATAATCTCCTCCCTGAACAATTCAGGCCTTCTGCTGCAATGACCACCAGCTCAACAGTCACTGTGTAGGAGCTCAAGCACAAAAGTAGTATGAGGAACACCTGCTCTGACCCTGCACCCACATCTTCTGCCAGCTCCTTCTGACATAACGATGCATGACCCAACAGCATTGCAATACCAGTGGTTGTAGGCTGGCCAGAAATCTGGTAACTGAACTTCCTGGGACAAATCTGAGCTTGGCACCATTTTAAAGCCTAATTGAGACACAAGGATAAATTCACACATACCTGTTCTTTCCTTCTGATGTTTTCCCACACTCTGTTACACACCATGCACTCAAAGGTGTCAATGTAATTGTCCTGGGTGATATCTTGCACTCCCCACTTGCGTTCCTTCATTGCCATAAGCAGCCTTGGGCTGGAAATGTCCCCTTTCAGTTTCCACTGTAAGTAGGACTCATATTCTTGATCGTTTGTATCCAGTGATTTTATATAGTGGGCCAGCTCCCGAGGGTGTGAAAAGCTGGATACCAGGATTGCACTCTTGTTGCTAGGAAGCCAGTCTGCAATGCTGGGAGACCCAAGGTACACTGGTACCACTCCCAACTTCAGTGGCCGCCAGAGCTTTTCAGTGATGTAATCTTCACAGACAGCATTTTCAAAAGCAAGAATGAACTTGTACTGTGCCAGTATTTTATAGAAGTTCCCATCATCCATGGCAGTTGGATTTCTGAGGTGCTGAGGAAGGTCTCTATTATGCAGACATTCCCCATAAGAGTCTACTTCAATGTGGCACATCAGTTCACGCACGTAGCTGTCCCGATCCGAAGGAGGGTTGCAGTCAGACTGCACGTATACCAGTGGTGCAAGCCTCTTCCTCAGGCTGTTCTTCATCTGCAGCGGGATCATGTACCTCAATGACTTCAGGACCTCTACTCCCTCGAGGTACTGAGTGGTGAGCGGTAGGTGAGAATGGCGGCTGAAGGTTGCAGTGTGGTTGAATAAGGTGATGGTTGGTTCATGGAAGAGTTTGTAGTTGTTTTTTGGTGACTCTTCATGGAAAAGCGCCCAATCATGATAGTCTTTACGAGGGAGGGGTAAGCTGTCTATACTGAAGTCAGTACCTAGACAAAAGCACAGTGTTTAGTCTGCCCCTATCATCTAACACTAATTACAATGGCACACAATTTTCATTTCAGTACTACAGCAATCACATTTACGGTATTATAAGGTGGTATTGCAAAGACAGCAATTCATGCAAAGACAGAGGAGTGTTATGACAGATAAAAACTGAATTTGGCAGCAAGAGCATCTAGAGAATGGGGATCAGTAGGAAATACTAGAAACGGTTTCCTTTCAGGTCACAGTAGTTTAAAGGCCTCTCGTTTGAAAGGATCACTAGGAAATTTACATTTGTAATGCACTGAAATGGGACTAATAAGATGCTTAATAATCCCTTGCTTTTGAAATAGGGGAACAGATGGTAATGCCTCTATCTGTGATTTGAGAGAAATCGTTACTGCAGGGCACAGTTTCGTTCTAGTAGGAAAACAACAAAACGGATGCTAAAATATTGGACAGGGTTAAGGAGAAAAATTACAATAACCAGATGCATAAAGAAGAAGCTTCTGGCAGAACACGGCTCCTCAAACTAATGCCAATAGTAGAAGAAGAACCATGTCTAAACTCTAAAAACAGACCACTGCAGCTGCTTGTGTCTTTCTGAGTGGATAGGGAGCCTCCAGTACAACTTATGGAAGATGTGGTGTTAGCTTTACAACAAACCTAGAAGCTTTTTCTCAGACTGGTCTGTGCAAAACTGAATTCAAAGTACCAGCTCGTGAATCTGACCCTTGCTCGCCCATTAGCACTGCTGAACTACACTAATACGACTAACCTTGTTGCAGATTGAATGCAAAGCTGGTATCTTGACCTCTGTCAAGATACTTTCTCACTGATTTATAACCCTATCTATTCTTTATTTAAGTACAAGCACTGAACATGCAAAATTTTCAACTGGTACTGTCAAGCAAGGGTGGTTCATAAACGGAAACTAACGGCACACAGCTGCTTTAGAAACCACCACCAATGCCTTCTCTTTGGAGAAGTCGTCCTGCCATCCCAGTCACACTGTTCCACCCTTGACCTCAAACCACTGACAGGAAAAGCAAAAAGGAGCTAGCAAAAGCCTAATAAAGAATTTTCATGTAAAAGCCAATACATAAAGAAGGGGGGAAGAAAAGCCCAGCAGACTAGTGGTCTTTGTGGCTGCACAAGCCTGCCAAGATGACTCCAAGGGTAAGCTTATTAAACCAACACAAGACTCTGCCACTGCAGTGAAGACAGATGTCAGCTACCAGTAACAAAAACCTCCTATAGAGCAAGATCTTCCAAGAGCAAGAGTTGGCTTTTTTTAAGGCCACTAAGCATTTAGCTTTCTGTTTTCCACTGAAGGGTGCTCCAAGCCCTCAACATTAAAATGACAAAGGGCTGTGCCACTCACTGACAAACTCTACTTGCTGCCTCCAGTTTTGATGTGCTATATAGTGTTACATGAAGGTGAGGAAAGCTGAATCAAATGCTCGCAGGGAAGCTTGTAAGGCCTATCTGTTTTTTACAAGAACACTTTGTTCTAAGTGATGCCCAGACGAGAAGCAGCCATACATACAGACAATAATGAAATGCTGTGGACTGAAACCATAGCACTTCAGCTCCAACTCTCACAGGGTGCTCCCTCTTTAAGGTAGTATTGCAGGGAGGCCAGAAGGAAAATGCAGTAAAGAATGAGACAAGGGAAGGAATGACAGAGAGACTAAAAACCAACGTGTAAACTTACTGAACAAGGAATTAGGCAAAGAGAAACTTAAAGAAAAAGGCACTATAGATCAGAGCACATCAGAATTACCGATTCTCAAACTTAATCAACCTCAGCCCAGCAAGAAGACAAAAAGCTTTTAAGGATTAAAGGGAAGATAACATCAGCATGATCCAAACCCTGAGAGATGAAAGAAATAAAGGAGCTTAGGAGGGGATAGCGAAAGCTCAGCGAGACTACAACTGCAAGCCATTTCAACTTCCAAACTATTAATGAGGAAACCTTAGATATGCAGCAAAGTGCAGAAGAGACAGGTTCTGTCAGATGTTCTGCATCTCAGGAGACACTTTTCGCTCAAGATTCATACTCCAAGGATTCAACGCTCCGACACAGAAAAGCTGGAACTCCTCCTCCCTTGGGAACAACACCCCTGAGGCTCTGACAGCATGGCACCAGCTCAAGCTAGCTCAGTTGCATTGGTAGCTCGTGCTACATGCAAAATTCTGTGAAGTACGTGACGCTGAAATTGTGGAGCTGGGAATCCCTCCCAAAAGCAGAGACAAAAATCCAGCAAGTGGATACCACATCTCACTTCCAAACAGGAGATGGTGGCACTTGACAAAATCATCACCTACACCTAAGGGCTTCCCAGGCCTGGAGAGTAAGTCAGGACAAGCTGCAGAAAAGCAGGTGTTTTCTACCAAAGGAGTTCTGCTGGAAAACATCCATACCCCGTATTTTTGCATAGTATTTTCCTAAGCTTTGGATCATTCTTCTTTTGACTAGCTCACTGACCAAACATTAGGGAAAAATAAATGCAGTTTCTTTGGAAAGTGAAGCTGCCCTGATCCAACCTTAGCAGGAAAATGCACATCTTCAAGTTACTACTCAGCAAGAGGTTTAGAGGGAAATTCTAGAACACCAAAATCTGCTTTTTTGCACATCCACATCTCAGTGCATCAAGATCAGTATGTATGTGTGTATGAAGCTTTTCTGTATTGATGCAGCATTTTTTCTTGACCTTCAATACCATTTATGACCTTCATCTTTACGGGTTTTAGCGCTGTGAGATCATTTATTTTATTGTGACTTAAAAATAAGTAACATTTTTGAATATTTTAATACTTGTCAGTACACATTTCATAGCCAGCATCACTAGAAAAGCTAAAAAAACCCAAACCAAGTCCACCACAAACACAAAAAAAACCCACCAAGTAAACCCACACCACAAAAAAACCTACAGAGATAATTTTGCCCAGTATAAACAGTCCTTTCATGTGATGCAAACCCAGCGTTCCTCGTCTTTAATTGGGTCGGCTTCTCATTCCTGCGCTGTTATTACTTCTCTTTCATGCTTGACCATTGTATTAGCAACTAACAAAGCTGACCTACTTGGACCTCTGAAAAGATTGGTGCTGAGAAGCTTTTTGGTTCATTAACAACCAAGCTAAAGGCCCTTCTTACATTTCCAGTTTACCTGTATCCTGACTGAGTGCATGAGATTCAGGACTCTCTTTTATTTTGCTTTGTTTCCAAAGGAACTGAAGCTACCAGTCACAGAAAAGCATTTGGCTTTATTTTTCCACCTAATTTTTTTTTTTTCCTCTGAAAAGCAAGTGGGGGTGCGGGGGGAGGGAGGGAAGAACAAAATTAACAAAATCAGGCCTCCTTTTAAAAGGTGTATCATTTTGTGTTTTGTAGTCACTTCACAGTACGTGTAGTGGGAAGTTTCTGAGGTGGCAGAGTCAGACCAGCTCACAAGGTTGCACTCGCTGCAGCTCCCCGTGCAGAATCAATAGATTTCTTTCACTGCTTTCCATTTACAGTCTGCTAGCAACCCCTCAGCACATGAGCAGAGGAGTTGCACAGTTACCAGCGAACGCATTATTTTAAGACAAAAGACTTGCACAAGTGCAACAAAGGCCTTGCAGAACCTCTGCAAGGGGCGACAAACCAGAAGTCTGGAAAAAGCTGGCTTGATCTCAGACTGCCTTTTCATGACTTGTCAGCTATGGGAAATTCTTTTCTCCCATAAGCAGGGAGCACTTGTGCTCAGAAAGCAGCATGAGACAGGGCAACAGTCATTCCACAGACGTGCCCAGTCACTTTTCAGGGTACTTTTACAAAGAATATCCATCTCTGGATCTCTGCTGATGGTACTCAGCACTAGGTAAAGTTTAGCACAGCGAGCTGCCTCAGTTTCCTGCTCTCAGTGCTTGTCACACAGAACATTTAATCTCTAAAGGAAAATAACTTGGCAGGAGGGAAAGTTACTCGTTTAAAAATAAAACCACGCAAGAACCAAAAAAACCCACCCAAATCAACAACAACAAAAGCAACCCCACCCAACCAAAATAAAATGAAAAAAACCCCACCCCACCACCAAAGCCAGTTGGTTACCATAGAACAGAAATGCCCTCGTCATCTCATTGTGCTGGTAGGTCTTGTTGATAGTAAAGAAGCAAACATCCTCTCCGCACTGACCCAATCTCCCTGTCTCGCCAGTCAGGGGAGACCACCAGAGCAGGATGGGATACTGATTTACAGCAGACTCTGTCTTGAAGCTGCTGTGAGGTTCCTGCTTCTTAAACTGAAAAGCGTGTCTCTCCACGGGCTTCAGTGGGCCACCACGTAAGCTGGAGATTACTGCCACCTTATTCTCTGAATTGCCCAGTTCAGTGATAACCTTTGGGAAAATAAAGATACATATCACAGTGCATCGCTGTCATTAGCCGTGACATCTGCTTGACAAATCAGAGTGTAAGCAAGCATCAACCATAACTAAGTCTGCAATGAAGTTTCTGTCAAAGTGGCTGCGTCTCACTAACTGCAGCCACTGCCCCGGTGAGCTTTTGTCAGAAGCTTTCATTGTAATTTTTGAGGAGGAGGAAGAAAGAAATGTATTTCTGTACTGAGATATGGCCGTATCACATATGATTTAACAACACAACTTCTGCTTTCTCTCTGGTAAAAGCACAAAACAGAGAATGGACCTTTAGCAGCCAGGGTTTTTTCTGGAAATTAGTTGTAAAAAAAACCCCAGGAAGTTTTCATGTCTCTGTGTAATCATCTGCACTCACCCCTGTTAATTTTTAAACCACTGACTGAAACAGGTGCAGACAGGACTTAAAGACAATGCGACTACAACTTCACAGCTAAGTAGAGGAGAAAAATCCCATCTGTATACAGAGAAGTGAAAGATCTACCAGTATAAACCACCATTTATAGATAATGTACCTTTAACTCTCTAGGAGAAGACTCTAACACTGCCCACCATCAGCCATGAGACCAATGGGGAGAAGAAGGGGAAAAGGGAGGAGCAAGTCGGGAAAGGGGGGGAGCAGCAGGGGAAAGGGGGGAAGCAGGAGGGGAAAAGGTGGGAGCAAGAGGGTAAAGGGGAGGAGCAGGAGGGGGAAGGCAGGGAGGAGGAGGGGGAAGGGGGAGAGCAGCAGGGGAATGGGGGTAAGCAGGAGGGGAAAGTGGGGAGGAGGACGGGAAAAGGGGGGGAGCAGGAGGGGAAATGGGGAGAAGAAGGGGGGAAAGGGAGGAGCAAGTGAGGAAAGGGGGGGAGCAGCAGGGGAAAGGGGGGGAAGCAGGAGGGGAGCAGGAGGGGGAAGGGGGGGAGCAGGAGGTGAAAGGGGGAGAAGAAGGGGGGAAGGGGAGGAGGAAGTAGGGAAAGTGAGGGAGCAGCAGGGGAAAAGGGGGGGAGGAGGACGGGAAAAGGGGGGGAGCAGGAGGTGAAAGGGGGAGAAGAAGGGGGGGAAAGGGAGAAGCAAGAGGGGAAAGGGGGGGAGCAGCAGGGGAAAGGGGGGCAGCAGCAGGGGAAAGGCAGGGAGAAGGAGGGTGAAAGGGGGCAAAGTGAAGGATGAGGGGAGAGGTAGAGGAAGAGGAGGGGGAATCCTTGGGGTGGCATTGCCAGAGTGCTGGTGTCTAGTTCTGGCCCCCTACACAAAGCTCAGCTCTTAAGGGCGGGTGTGAGGTCCTTCTGACCTGCCAGGGGTCGGTCCTGGAGCCAGGTTCCCTTCACAGGGGCAGCGATGCCTGGGGAAGATCCTGAGATCTCCAAGCTGGGAGGTGATGCCTGGGCTGATCAGTGGTCAGAAAGGGATGCTAAGGGGCATATCCGCTCCAGTCAGGTCTCCTGGCTGCCGTGCTCGGGTGATAGTTCACTGTTTCGCTTTGGGTATGTTCCTCTGCTGGTAGCTGCCCACTCTCCTGCACTGCCCCAGACTAAACCACCTTCCCCCTCCATACCCACGCAGGTGTATCAGCAAACACCCCCCGATGTGTGCCCTTGGGGTCTCCCACAGGCCCCGTGCTTCAGCCTGTGTCTCGCTGTGCACCTGCTCAGCTCCATGTTTTGGCAATGGATATTTCCCCCCCAGACAACACCAAATACACAGTGAGAGCTGGTTACAGTCTCTCGACCATATAAAGTGTAGTTCTAACTATACTGTGCCCTTCCTTATTTAGGGAAGGCCTAAGTAGGCCCCGTGTTACACACACAGGTGTGTCTGTGCAGCGCTCTGTTGTGATCACAGATGCCTGTGTCTGTTTCTGTGCCAGACTGGTTCTCCAGAGTGGGAATCTTTCTTAACACAACCAATTTGTTATATAAAGACGTTCATCCCAGGGACCAACAGGGTGTGGAGAGCGGGCATCCGTGATTTCATGGCTGATGAAAAAGAGCTGGGAAAGGGGGATTCTGCCCCTCGGCTCCGCTCTGGGACACAGACCCCCCCGGCAGCACTGCCTCCAGCTCGGGGGTCCCTAGGACAATGGGGACACGGAGCTGTGGGAGCCAGTCCCCAGGAGCCCCAGAGATGATGGGAGAGCTGGAGCCCCTCTGCTCTGGAGCCAGGCTGGGAGAGATGGGCTGGCTCAGCCCAGAGAAGAGAAGAGAAGGCTGCTTGTGGGGAGAGCTCCGAGCCCCTTCCCGTCCCTCGAGGGGCTCCAGGAGAGCTGGAGAGGAGTTCGTGCCCAGGGCAGGGAGGCCCAGGCCCAGGGCAAGGGCCTTCAGCTGCAGGAGGGCAGCTGGAGAGGGGCTGGGAGGCAGAAATCCTTCCTGGGGAGGGGGGATGCCCTGGCCCAGGGTGCCCGGAGAAGCTGGGGCTGCCCTGGGATCCCTGGCAGGGCTCAAGGCTGGGTTGGACGGGGCTTGGAGCACCCTGGGCTGGGGGAGGGTGTCCCTGCCTGTGGTGGGGGGCACTAGTGGGGCTTTCCCACCCCAACCAGGCTGGGGTTGTGTTTCTCCATAATGCCCTGGTGTGTAGATCTTGCAGCTTTCACCAGGTTGTAACACACACAGCAAGTTGTGATGCAGAGCATATACAAAAATAAAGCCAAGAAAGTAGAAGGAAAAGTGTTTGCACGAGCATCTTGAAGAGAGTTCATGCTACTACTAAGCCAGTGTGTTCATCCTCCTCATCCTCCTCTGAGCTCTCTGTTCCCTTCACACATTCTGCTATTGCTCAGCCCTTCAGAGAGGTTGTTTCCTTTTTGCTTTCCTTCAGTTTGTTTGGGGTTCTGAGGGTTGTGTGCTCCTTGCAATCATTTTCCCTGTGTTCTCAGATATCAGGTGATGGAGAAACAGAATGGAGTAGTCTGCTTCACCTCCTGACTCTGAGACCCTTCCATCCGTTTCCCCTTTGGTCAGCTCCCAAGCCCATCAGCTCAGGAAGAAGGTGGCAAATCCACCCCAATGTGGGGAAGAACTTCTTCCCGGTGAGGGTGAGGGAGCCCTGGGACAGGCTGCCCAGGGGGTGTGGAGTCTCCTTCTCTGGAGAGATTGCAGCCCCGTCTGGACGCCGCCCTGGGCACCCTGTCCTAGGGACCCTGCTGTGGCAGGGGGTTGGACCCCAGGGGCTCTGGGGGTCCCTTCCAACCCCTATGATTCTGTGACTCTATGAAATTCAGGGTCCTGAATACACATCTCATTTGGTTCATACACCTTAGGACAGTGAATGGCACCAGCGCAGGATCACTGCAGCCCAGGCTGCCTCCGACACTGGCATCCTGCAAGCTGCCTTGTGACAGGAACGTAGAATTACCTGAATATGGACTTTAAATATGAAACCCTTCTAACATCCTTTGTCTCCTATAAATCCCTACTGCTTCTTGGATGTGTGATGCAGCTGGAATCCACAGTAGATGACACTGCTGGCGCACACCTCCTCCGCCGCTCGTCCTTGTTTGCGGGCTGGGAACCGCAGGGCTCTGCCTGGAGATCTCTGGGTGTTGCCAGTTTTACACATCAGCAATAAGCATCAATGAGGCTGACAGCAGGAGGGGAGTTTTCTCAAGGATCTGGAACAAGACTTTGATTTGTGTGCAAGACAAATGCATGAGGAGTCACATTAAACTGCTTAAATATTTTATTCTTAGTTCTTTTTCTTTCTCCTTCTTTTTCCAACTTCCATTTCTTTCCCTCTTTCCCTTTCCCTTTCCTTTTCCCTTTCTCTTTCTCTTTTTTTACTCTTTCCCTTTCCTCTTCCCAACTGCTATTACTTCCCCCCTTTTCCTTTCCTTTTCCTATTCCTTTTCTCTTTATCTGTCTCTTTCTCTTTTCCTTTCCCTTTCCCTTTCCTTTTTTTCTCTCTCTCTTCCTCCTTATGTTAACCCTCTTCCAGGCAAAGAGCACTGCTACAGGCCTCAAAACAGCAGAACTCTACATCCACAAATCTTAACAGAACTTTCATGGCAGGAAGAAGATGAGGGAGAAGGAGAATGAAAAGGAGAAAAAAAAAAAAGGAGAAAGAGGAGAAGGAAAAAGAGAAAGAGAACAAGAAAGAAAACAAAAATTCAGACAAACTGAAAATAAAATTAAAAATAATAGAAAAATAAAATAAACAAAACTAAAAATAAAAAATGAAAAGAAAAAGAGAAAAATGTTCAGTTCCTTTGTGCAAAAGAACCAAGGAGGGGAAAAGAAAATATGAGAGACAGAAAAGCGAGACAGAAGCAGCCGCTGAGCTGGAGATCCCTTCTGTGTAACACAAGTAACGCCGCAGGCAGCTCCTGGGGGTGAGAAAGCAGGGTAGCCCTCCCATGACCTACTTACCCATCACCTGTAGAGCCTCTGCAGAGTGTGATCTGGGTGCCCAGTTACTGAGGGTTCAACTCTGAACAGTCTGGACAGAGAGCGAAGCGCTCGTTGCCTCTGCTGAGCGTTTTCTGAGCTGCTGTAACAGTGGAAGACAACTCAAAGACTCTTGAATTCTGACATGGAGACTCTGGGTAGAGGAGGTGCTCAGGGGTGTGGGTTAGCAGAGGATGGGTATGGTTGGACTCAGTGATGTCAAAGGTCTTGTCCAACTCAGCCACTCTGTGATCCCACCTCAACCCCAGGCTCAGGAACACGGATCGGGGATCAATCCTCTTCAGCAGGCTGATCTCCAGAGCGTGGTGTGGGTGAGGACAAAGCCCTCCGTGCGCTCTGGCAGCGTGGCCTGGGGTCACCTGGATTCAGATGGTGGGTGCCTTCTCCTCGCCCAGGTCTCCTTCAGCACCACTGAGCAGTGCTCTGTAAGACCTTTCAGCATCATCTGTGGTAGGTTAAAGCACAGCTGCTTGTTGTTCTTGTTTCAGTCCCTGTCTGTTTAGCAGGGAGTCGTAGCTTGGCTTCACCTCAGCCAAGAGCCGCCTGTTCCCTCGGAGGCCGGAGCTGCAGCTGCTCTGCAGCAGCGAGACGTGCAGGATGCCCTGCCCTGGCACAGGGAGTGTGTCCCCAGGGCAGGCAGGGTGTCAGGGCTCCTGCTCTGGAGCAGGCTGAGCCCTGCCTGCTGCTGGAACCAGGCTGTGTGTGTCCCCAGGGCAGGCAGGGTGTCAGGGCTCCTGCTCTGGAGCAGGGCTGAGCTGTCCCTGCTGGCCTGGGGCAGAGCCCTGACTGCTGCTGGGACCAGGCTGCAGGACTCAGCCCCTCTGGCTTCTCGCTGCTGCTGGCCATTGGGCATCACCTCCTCCCCTCCCTTGTGCTGCCCTCAAGGGTTTCCTCTGCTGTGGGGTTCTTTTATCCCCTGTTCTGCACAGATTCTGTGCTGGATGGAGAAACCTGAGAGCTGAGGGTGCAGAGCACATGGCTGGGATGAGTGGTGGCAGCAGCATCTCACTTTTTCAATGGCAGCTGATTAGATGGCTCGAGTTAGAGCAGCAGCTCCACCCTCTGTGCAGAAACTTGGCCCAGTGAAAAAAACAACCCATTCAGAGTGGAATCACTTCTTTAATTAAAAAGGTGCAACTGCATCCTTTGGTAAGGTCACAGGTTCTTCCCTATAAAGGTGACTCCTAAAGACCCCAAAATCTGAAGCACAGAGAACCACAGACTCACAGAGCTGTAGGGGTCAGAAGGGGCCTCCAGAGCTCATCAGGTCCAACCCCCTGCCAAAGCTGGCATCGTCCAGACGGGGCTGGAATCTCTGCAGTGCAGCAGACTCCACACCCCCTGGGCAGCCTGTCCCAGGGCTCCCTCACCCTCACCGGGAAGAAGTTCTTCCCCAAATTGGTGGGGAAATCCCTGTGCTCCAACTCGAACCCATCGCCCCTTGTCCTGTCCCCACAGACACTGAGAAGAGGCTGGCCATGTCCCCCTGTGTCCCACCCTTCAGCTATTGATACCCATTGATCAGATCCCCTCTCAGGCTTCTTCTCTCCAGGCTGAACAGCCCCAGCTCACTCGGCCTTTCCTCGCAGGGGAGATGCTCCAGGCCCTTCATCCCCTTCCTAGCCTCCTCTGGATTCTCTCCAGGAGATCCCTGGCTCTTTTATCCCAGGGAGCCCAGAACTGGACACAACACTCCAGGTGGGGCCTGACCAGGGCAGAGCAGAGGGGGAGGATCCCCTCCTGTGACCTGTTGGCCACACTCCTCTTGATGCCCCCCAGGGTCCCCTTGGCCTTCTTGGCCCCCAGGGCACACTGCTGGCTCATGGCCACCCTGTCAGCCGCCAGGACCCCCAGGTCCTTCTCCATAGAGCTCCTCTCCAGCAGCTCACCCCCAGCCTGTACTGATTCCAGCAGTTACTCCTCCCCAGTTATTCCTTCCCAGTTATTCCTTCCCAGACTCTACACTTGCTTTTATCAAACCCCATCTGGTTTCTCCCTGCCCAGCTCTCCAGCCTGTCCAGGTCTTGCTGGATGGCAGCGCAGTGTCCTGCCCATCATCTTGATCCCTACAGTTTGTTTGGGTCAGTGGGGTGGTATCCATGGTACGTACCATGGGCGTAGCAAGAGGGGAAATGGGGAGAAGAAGGGGGGAAAGGGAGGAATAAGTAGGGAAAGAGTGGGTGCAGCAGGGGAAAAGGGGGGAAGCAGGAGGGGAAAAGGGGGGGAGCAAGAGGGGAAAGGGTGAGAGTGGGAGGGGAAGGGGGGGAGCAGGAGGGGGAAGTGGGAGAGCAGCAGGGGGAATGGGGGGGGAAGGAAGTGAAATGGGTGAAGAAGGGGGGGAAAGGGAGAAGCAAGAGGGGAAAGGGGGGGAGCAGCAGGGGAAAGGGGGGCAGCAGCAGGGGAAAGGGGGAGGAGCAGGAGTTGAAAGGGGTCAAAGTGAAGGATGCAGGGAGGGGGAGAGGAAGAGGAGGGGCAATCCTTGGGGTGGCATTGCCATAGTACTGGTGTCTAGTTCTGGCCCCCTACACAACACTCAGCTCTTCAGGGCGGGTGTGAGGCCCCTTCTGACCTGCCAGGGGTCGGTCCTGGAGCCGGGTTCCCTTCACAGGGGCAGCAATGCCTGGGGAAGATCCTGAGATCTCCAAGCTGGGAGGTGATGCCTGGGTTGATCAGTGGTCAGAAAGGGATGCTAAGGAGCTCTGGAAGGACCTTTTCCAGTCGGGTCATGGCAGAGAAGTTGGCATCTGGCTTCACCCTGGGTCAGGCAGCACGTGGGGACAATGAGCTCTGTGTGGTACAAGGATGGGAGGGGTGGCTGGTGCAACTGCAGGACCAGAGACCCTGGAGTCGCTGCTTCCACTCCTCTGAGGTCCAGTGTGCATCAGCAGCCAGGAAAGCCAGCCAAGAGCCAGGCTGCCCCTGAGAGGAGGCACTGGGGGGATGGAGGGGTCCCTTTGGCACTGCGAGGCTCTTGGGACCCGTGTTCTGTGTCCCTTGTGTGATCCTGGTTTGTGAGGGAGGGGAGGTGTCCCCTGCCTGCTCTCTCCAGCAGGGCCAGCTGCTGGCAGGGAGAGATGGCAGAGGCTGGGGCTTTCTGCTGGGGAGAGAAGGTTATGGAGCTGTGGCTCCAGGAATCGGGGTGCTGCGGTGCTGGAGGGCGAGGGCAGCTGGTGGAAGCAGCACTTGGGGTGAAGCAGGGGGGTCTCTTTACCGTTTGCAGGGGGGGTCTCTGCTCCTCGCTGCCGCAGGAGGCCGGGCAGGAGGGGCTGGGGGCTGGCACAGGGACTGGACCATTCCTGGGCAGCAGATGGGGCTGGTGAGGGATGCATCTCTGACGCCCTAACGAGGGTGGGTGGTGGGCAGGTACTTGGGGAGGGGGCACGGTGGCACTGCTGGCCTGTCACACAGAGCCCCTTCCCCAGAGCTTCACTCCCTTTGCTGCCAGAGAGAAATGTGGGAACCTGGGTGGTCCCAGGGCAGGGGTTTTGGGGAGAGCTTCCTGCACCCTGCTGAAGCCTGACATCTGTGTAGGGGTTGTTAAGAGCAGCTCCCTGGACACAGGGGATGACAGGAGGTTTGTCTGGAGAGCCAAGGTTCCCCTGCCCTGCTCCCTGCTGCTCCCCAGCACCTGCCAGAGGGTGGGTGAGACCTTCCAGCTGCGTGCCCTGCCACATCCAGGCATTTTTAAGTAAAGGGTAGAAGGGAAATGGCAGGAAAGCTATTCTCCTGATGGCCTTAGGTCCTGTTAAACAATCCTGGAGAAGTAAAGCTGGAGATAAAATTACACTCAGGCTCTGGGCTCATAGTGAGATTGTGGGTTTAAAGTATACGGGGTGGCTGAAGCCTCGTTGTTAGACTGAAGCACAGGTTGTGCCTCTGATGCTGTTCACCTGAACTGAGATCTCAAGCGGTGCAGAGTGCCACGTAGCTGAGAGGTGCTGGTGTAGAGAGAGGGAGGGGACAGGAGGAGGACTGGTAAGGTCTGTGTCACCTGGGAGGAAGGGGACTCACATATTGAGGATCCTGTCTGTGAAGCTGTAAAGGACCCTGTAAAGCTGCTGTGGAGACAGCAGTTCTTGACGCTGCCCTTGTGAGAAACTCTTCTCTCCTTAGAGCTGATTCCCCACTGAAAGTGCACTGGAAAGCATTTAAAATGTGCTGGGAGAGGATTTCCTTGCTGGAATGAACTGTAGGGCTTAGTTCAGGTGGGCAGCCAGAGGAGTTGTACCAGGAGAGGGTGGCTGGGGGCACAGATGGATCTTCGAGTCGGTGCTGGCATCAAGAGGGAAGTGGTGCTTGCAAACCTGACTGGGAAGGAGCCCAGTAAAGGGGCTGTCCAGCTGTGGCAGCAGGCACACAGCCTTGCAAGGGACAGGGCAGGAGCCAAGTTTTTCTTGGGTATCTTGGTTTTCTGCCTTTTTCTCAGGTTAGTTGCACTGCCACTTTTGAAACCCTCTAGTAGAGAACTGTTCCCTCACCACCAGATGGGAATGGGTGACTTGCTGCTGGAACCCTTTGCTAAAGCAGAGGCTGAGTGACTGTAGGTTCTGTGGGGCAGTTACTGCCGTGGCAGACACAGAGCCAGCCCTGCTTTCCCAGGGAGAATTGTGCCAGAAACACTCTTTTAGTGTCTTTTAGTGCTTCGTCTCTTCAGCGGCGTGGCTGAAACCAGAGCCTTCAAACACAGCTTCTCCCTCTAAGCCATGGCCCTAGCTGCTGGCGAGCAAAGGGCTGTAGATCCAAGTTTTTACAGCACCTTTTTTTTCCCTTTTAGCTTCTTAGAATTCCCGAAGTTGATGTGCCAAACGAAGTGCAAACAATTAACATCTACACGTCAGATGCTGGCAGTGATAACCCTCAGGGAACCTTTGACTGTGTCCAGCAAGCTCACTCCAGGTAAGTTTTACTTCACGTTTCCTCTCATGGCCAATTTAAGTAGATTCTGTGGCTTTGAGAGCACAGCACAAGCCTTGAGCAGGAGCCTGCTCCCAGTGAGGAGCTGCAGGAGAGGAGTAATTCCTAGCAAGAGCATGATTCCTTGCTAATTATAAATACCTGCTTCTATCCCTGGGGGATACTTGTCTTATTGTCACAACCACATCAGTCAGTGGCCCTGTGCATAACTGCAAGGCCATGGTGCTTCAGAACCCAACTGTAACACAGCAGCGCCTTGTCTGGGTCCTTTAACCCTGTGCAACGCTACAGGCTTGGGGGAGACTGGCTGGAGAGCTGTCAGGCAGAGAAGGACCTGGGGGTGTTGGTTGACTGCAGGCTGAATATGAGTCAGCAGTGTGCCCAGGCGGCCAAGAAGACCAATGGTATCTTGGCTTGTATCAAAAACAGTGTGGCCAGTAGGTCTAGGGAGGTGATTGTGCCCCTGTACTCGGCATTGGTGAGGCCGCACCTCGAGTACTGTGTCCAGTTCTGGGCCCCTCACCATCAGAAGGATATGGAGGTCCTGGAGCGAGTCCAGAGAAGGGCAACCAGGCTGGTGAAGGGGCTGGAGGGCAAATCCTATGAGGAGCGGCTGAGGGAGCTGGGGCTGTTTAGCTTAGAGAAGAGGAGGTTATAGAGTGATGGTCTCTTCAGCCAGGTGACAGGTGATAGGACAAGGGGGAATGGCATGAAGCTGTGCATGAGGCAGGTTTAGATTGGATGTTAGAAAAAATTTTTTACTGAAAGAGTTGTGAGGGCCTGGAACAGGCTGCCCAGGGAGGGGGTTGAGTCACCTTCCCTGGATGTGCTCAAAAAAAGGGTAGATGAAGTACTTAGGGATATTGTTTAGTTTAGGATGCGAATGGTTGACTTAATGATCTTAAAGGTCTTTTCCAACCTTGTGATTCTGTGATTCTGTGATTTGAGTCAAAGTGAACAGTGTTAATGCTGATCAAAGAGGCAGGTTTTCACCTGGGCTTTGCTTCAGCTTCTGGAATATTAGATTCAGCCCAGTATTGATGTCACCCCGTGGTGGTGGATGGCTGTTTTTCCCCTGTCATTGACTGGGACATCGCAGGTGGGGTTTGTGTATTGGTCTGGGAAGCTGATGGGTCACTTGGGAAGAAGGTGCTGTTAGTGGGGACGCCCTTGCTGCAGGAGGCGTTTGGACTGAGCATGGAGGGATGGGGTCCTGGGCAGACACCTTATGATGCCCAGCATCCTCCTTGATGTGTGGAGGACACCTCATATTCCTTCCCCTCACGTGCAGTTTGCTCTGGGTGCCTCTTATCCCACATGAATCCTGGGAGAAGCGCACACAGTCCTCAGCACTGCCAAACGTACGGAGCAGGCAGCGAACAGAGCAGACAGCTTGGACAGCCAGAGGAGGGAGGATGGGGCTGGCTTGTGCTGCCTGTGCCTCGCAGGGCCTGGGGCCACCGTGGGCCACCTTGGGCAGAGGACAGGAGGTGTGTGCTGAGCTGAGAGCCAGGCAGGCCGGGGGACAGGTCCGGGAACGAGCTCCCTGCCATGAGGGTGCCAGAGCAGCTGCCCAAGTTGTCCCTGCCCTGGTCGTCGGGGCAGTTGTCAGCAGAGCCACCAGCACGTCCGAGCCTGCCTCTCAAGCACGTTTACGTGAGGAAATGTAACTGTACTGACAGGTACAACTCAGACAATGGGATGAGTAGAGACAATCTGAAAGACATAGACACCCTAGCCAGCCGTCCCAACTGGAAAACTTCTTTCTTCACCTGTCAAGACAGGTCTGAAAGCTCCTGACACAACCATACTTCTCACTCTGAACTAGTGCTCGGGCTCAACCTTTCTTGATGTTTTTGTAGTTCTGGAGCCTCACAACTCAGTTGCCTGGGACCTGTACAGAGTAAAATTACAGTATATGCCACAAGTGACTCCTATCAGACGACCAGAGAGCGCGTGACCCAGGCAGAAGAGGAGTCGTGCAACCCAAGTGCAAAGGTTATTAACCCTGGCCGAACACCTTTAGGTATGGTTGGATTTCCTTTTTTACTGGATGTCTCTAAGGTTTCCCATTCAGCGGTTTCTTTTCAGCGTATCCCTAGGACAGGTGGTGTGCTTGGTGGTCTCAGGTGCAGGCAGCTCGCCTTCCCTCATAGCTCTGCAGTCTTCTCTTGCTGCATTCAGACCTTTTTTCCCCCAAAAGCCTGCCAGTCCTTCCTTGCTCCCATGTTGCTTCACTGGTTGACATTTTGAGCACTGAAGTGAGGGGGTTTTATTGCCCTACACATTGAAATTCTCTAGTTCACCAGATAATATTTTGGTTTTACAGGGGAACCTTTGAGTACTCAAATACTGCGCTAAACCATTCAACTTACTTTGTAATTTAGAAACATGAACATTGAGGGAGACTCATAGAAAGTCATAAACTTAATGTGGAAAACTTTGCTTTTCACTCTTGCTAATGCTGATTAGATTTATTTATGACTTGGCCATTAATAAGCAACGGTTACCACAAGACCCGTTTTAAAAACACGTAAAAACACCAGTAAGGTGATGTTGGCGTTTCCCCATGGACAATCCATGGTGTTTTCCCATGGGCTCCATGGTTTCCCTCAACCCAAAGAGCGCTCAGGTGGTGTCATTTCATTACTAAACCCTTCTGAGGACGGTTCCCCAAGGAGCCTGGATCCGCCTGCAGACAGACAGACAGACAGACAGAGGCCAGGTGAGCACACACTTTAGGGGCCTCAGCGGAGCGGGCAGCAGCCACCCTGTTCCTGGGGGGACTCGGGAACATCCATCCCTGTGACTAAAACTGTCCCTCGCTCGGCTCTGGCTGCCGTCTTGCAGGCAGAGATGTGGCAACACAGGCTCAGGCTCAGCTCACTGCAGGGCCCTGTGAACCAGCATCTCCAGCGTCTGGAGATACAGACTTACCTGTGCATGCCCCTGGCACTCAGGGAGCGGGGCAGGGTTAGTGCCCGGGCACGGAGGTGGCACCGCTTACCGGGCACTGTTGGAACCGCTCCCCACCCCCACCTGTGTCTGACTCTCATCGGGGGAGCTCTGTTGGGGAGTGGATGACCTGCGTGGTTCTTGGCAGCTGTTCAGATAGAACTCCAGTGAGTGTCTGAAGAAACGGGGCCTCAGGAGTGAGGGGAGGACAGTTGGGGTGTCTGGGCACAAACTGGAGCAGAGGAAGTTCCCCTGACCCTGAGGAGGACCTTCTGTGCTGGGAGGGTGGCAGAGCCCTGGGCCAGGCTGCCCAGAGAGGTTGGGATTCTCCCTCCATCTCTGGAGACATTCCAACCCCGTGATCCTGGGTGCTGTCCTGTGCAGCCTGCTTGAGGGGACCCTGCTCTGGGGGGTGGGACTGGGGGATCTCCAGAGGTTCCTGCCAGCCCACACCGGTCTGTGGTTCTTACAGATCTTGAAGTGCTGATACAATTCTGGTTTTAGAATGTATCTGACTTAGTAAATCCTTTTAAGAAACTGTCTTGTCTTCTTCCAACCGCCCATGCCACTTATTTTTTTGTGCTGTCTTCCAACCACCCATGTCACTCTCTTTTTTACCCTGTCCTTAGGGAAAAGACCACCAGTCAGAAAACCACGACTAAGCAGCCCAGATCTTGCGCCTGAGAGGAAGAGATCGACACCCTTGAACCCTGCGCTTCTCATACGCAAGATACATTCACCTAATGCTGTTTCTCAGCAGCCGTACAGGGAAAGGGTGATGCACTTACTGGCCCTGAGGAGTTACAAGAAACCGGAGTTACTTGCTCGCTTGCAAAAGGACGGTGTCAACCAGGACAAGAATTGCCTTGGAAGTATCCTTCAGCAGGTGAGACCATGGGGCTTGTGCCAGCGTTTCCCCCCTCCCCGCTATTGTTTTACCCATAAATATGAGGTGTTCCTGCTGCATTTAAATTAGAAAATAATCAACAACCTATGTAATGCACCTCATTTAACATTTTCTATCAACTCTATACTGATGTCCCCAACTGCAAGTCAACGCGAGGAAAGAAAGAGTAAAGACGGTTTGAGCAGTGGTTTTGATTGTGTTGGAAGGGCAGGCAATAATTATCTATTTCTAGTGTTGTTGCTCCTTAGGTTGTCTTTATTTATTTCCTTTCTTGGATTTCTTAATTGAGGGCAGCTGACCTGTGTTCTCTTGGTGGTGTGAAAAAGGCACTTCATGTTTCTTGGGATGAGTTTATGAGGAGAGAAGTTTGGGGATTGGAAAGGTTTGTCATGGTTAGCGTTTCATTTGAATGGAATTAGTGGCCTGTAATTGGCACTTTGCCTTTCTTGGGACCTGTTAGAACTGCAATCCAGGGATGGCTGTTCCAGCCACATTGTACGTGGAAAAAGGTAGTGGGCTGGTTTTGAGCAGAGCGTTTCTTTGCTGTCATGTGGATCACACGTGTCTTTACCTTCCTTGAAACCTTTTTTGATTCAGTAGCTTTTCCGGGGCCTCCTTTAAGTTCCACCTGTATTAGTTTGTTGCAGCCATCAAAATTATTGTTCCGCTTATAAAGTTGCATGGGTGAAGCTTCTAAGCTGTGTGTTCAGGAGTGTCAGGGATTAATTCTCTACAAAAACAGCTCAGAAAAGGCTCCTGAAAGAATGGTGAGATGCTACGGCTCCTTCTTTATTGTTTTAAATACTCAGTGTACCCACAGAGTGTGGCCGAATTACATATGTATTAATTTCTAAAGAAGGAACATATTCTGTAGGGAAAAGTGTTTTGGAAACTATTGAGTTAGTAAAATTCTACATTTATACAGCTGTGGCTGATCCTATGCTGAATTTTCAAAGCTCATTGCTTGAATATCTTAAGTGTTGTTGCTGTGTTTGCCCAGCGTGATGGTAGGTTGTTTTTTTATCCTGAGGACATCCACAATCTAACAATAGCCATGTTCTTACATACAAACCAAATTGGGGGATTTATACTTGAAGTTGATGATAAAATTCAAAAAGCTCAGCTCCCTAAAAGAGAAAAGGTGCAAATTTCTTCTTGGAGCCTGTTTCCTGTACGTGGTGTGACCTACTTCGAGGTTACACGAGTAGCACTCAGCCCTGAAAAGCCATGCTTACGTTTTAATTAGCTGCAGAATGAGGTTTTTCTTGTATAAATCTAAAACTAGCAGCTAAAACTTGCTTAGGATCTCATATGCACCGATCTGCTTCTTTTGGAATACAGTTTAATTCTATTTTTAACGAGGGAATTGCTGTTTCTGGCTATGGCCATTCCCTTTTTATTTAAGCTGGGTACAGACAGACACCCACCCCCCTCCCCACCCCCCTCTTCCCCAACCCAGCAGAATTCATCTGCCATGTTTTGGGGGAAAACCAGGCAAAGCTGCACAAAGCAGTCGGGATGTGTTGGGAGATTCAGCATTTGGTATCGTGCAAATCGAGTCTGCTTTTCTTTGGGCCTTTTTTTCTCGAAGCGCTGAACAGATGTCAGGCGATGTCGGCCTAAACCAGCGTTTTAGGTGTCAAGTGGTCCCACGTTTTTCCTGTCTCGCTCTAAGTTTTGGAGTATATTTTGTGTTTTTCTCAGGAAGATATAAACCCATTTTACTTTCAGAGCTTTCCAGCGAGGCAGGCACAGGCTGGCTCAGGACGGTGCTGTCTGTAACGGAGCCTGTGTCTGCAAAACAAAGGCTGCACCTGGGCCTCTGCACCTCTCCTGGGCCTTTCTAGTGCTAAACCCTGTGTCCAACGTTCCACCTGTTAGATACAAGCACAGTTACATTTCAATACAGCTTAAAACTAGCAGGATCGATGAGTAATTCCTCTTTCTGCTAAGGGATAGAGTGGTGAGGGGCTGGAAGGGGCTGCCCAGAGAGGGTGGGGGCCCCATCCCTGGGGTGTTCAAGGCCAGGTTGGATGGGGCCCTGGGCCTGGAGGTTGGTGTCCCAGCCTGTGGCAGGGGGTTGGAGCCCTGTGACCCTTGGGGTACCTTCCAACCCAGACTGGTCTGTGATTCCATGATTCTATGATATTTAGTGCCAGTGAGGTTACCCTGTTTGAGAAAGAAAAGCGGCTCTGTTTGTCGAGACAGACAACGACAAGATGCTGTGGTCATTAATGTGATGATGGAGAACGCACATTGCGCCAGCACAGCCTGTGCTCTGCCATCATGCTGTAGAGGCCACAAATAGAAGAGCAGCAGGTGTCGTCCTGAAGTTGAACAAATCTGAATTTACACATGGAGATTCTGTTCCTCGGTTCTTAAGGGAAAAAACCCAACACACAAGCCCAACCCAGAACTAGGCCTCTCAGCGTATTTATTTCGTACAGTGAATATTTCAAGTTTTGCTGCACTTTGCCTTGATTCTCAGTCCTGTATTACAGACAAGAAAGCAGATACACGGCACAGAGAGGTTTTTGTAGAGCACACCTCATACATGCTTGCAGCGATTTGGGGTTTCCTCACATCCAAATTTCTACATTCCACATTGAGCAATTTTTCTTTTTTAAATGGTGCTCATTATGCAAGAGCCACTTGGATCTAAAAAGCCTGGAAAACTGGAGTGTAAATTAATTTTTAGCTTTAATTTAGTTATGCAGTACTAACTTTTTTTTTTCCCTGTAATTTGCATTTAGCTATAATGAACATTTCTTTTCTTAAATGTCTGCCTGTAGGTAGCCAACCTGAATCCAAAGGATAATTCTTACACTCTGAAGGATTATTTATATACAGAAATTAAAAAAGATTGGCCTGGATACAGTGAAATAGATAAACAGTTACTGAAGTTAAAACTTAGGTAAGTTCAGTCTCTAGGGGAAGGATAATAGCCATTTAAAAACTTTTCCTGGGAAATCAATGTCTGTTTTCCCTATAATGAAAGAACTATGGCATAGGTATTTTTGCCCTTTAACCTGCATGTTGGGTCATTCTTTCAGCAATTTATATCTGTCTCAGAATGCCACCAGCACCGGTCGTGAGGAATTCCCTGTCACTTCTGGCATGGATGGTCCATCAACTTCTCAGGTATTTTGTCCTTGTTTTTAACACTACTTACAGTATGTAAAGATTTATCACACTTTCTGTTGGTGTAAAAGCTGTGATGTGAAGCACTAGTACCGTCTTTAACACAAAAAGCCCCAAAGCATTTCTTTAGTTGATGCTATTTTTTTAAAGGATGTCTGCACCGTGAAAGACTGCAGGAAAGTAGCGTAAGGGCTGCTACGTTTAGTGTTCTGTATTGCAAAATGTTTACTAAGATACTCAGGAAAATAAACACCACCTGTCTGCAGAGTATTTTGAAGATACACCTTGATCTCTGACAGGGACTCCCCCTGTCATGTCTGAACAGCCAGTGTGTTGGCCTAAATCAGAACTGTCCCTCGGCAGCACATTGACCTTGCAGAAGTCTGAACTCACCTTGTAGGGTTTAAACTTGCGCACTCAGTGTCTTGGTTACCCATGGTTGTTACACAGCCCTGTACTTTCTGGGTGAACACTTAAAACTCTTGTCTGTGGGCACACAGCTTTTCAGCCTTAAAATGCTGATGTCCTCTTTTCCCATTGATGGGAGAGGACAGGGCAGACCCCTGTAGAAGAAGCTGGGGAAAGAGCACAAAAGGCATTACTAAAATTGCCCTTTGGGAAAGGCAGCTGAACTCTGAGGATGGACAAGAGCTTGTGTGTGCACAGCGTTAATCCAGAGCTGTGCCCAGACCCCTGGTGCAGTGCTGTGCCCAGTGCCCCTGGTGCAGAGCCGTGCCCAGACCCTTGGTGCAGATCCCTGCCCAGCACCCCTGCCCCAGATCCCTGCCCAGAACCCCTGCTCCAGAGCCCTGCCCAGCAGTCCTGCTCTGGAGCCCTGCCCAGCACCCCTGCTCCGGAGCGCTGCCCAGCACCCCTGCTTTGGAGCCCTGCCCAGCACCCCTGCACCGGAGCCCTGCCCAGCAGGCCTGCTCCAGAGCCCTGCCCAGCACCCCTGCTCCGGAGCCCTGCCCAGCACCCCTGCTTTGGAGCTATGCCCAGCACCCCTGATCCAGAGCCCTGCCCAGCACCCCTGCTTTGGAGCTATGCCCAGCACCCCTGATCCAGAGCCCTGCCCAGCACCCCTGCTCCAGAACCCTGCCCAGACTCCTGGTCCAAGCTGCCATCTCACATGAACGTGAGCGGTCTGTCCTTGCTAAGAGGATGTGATGTGAGCCAGTGGAATGACAACTGAGGCAAAACTGGGGTTTCTACCTATTCCCACCCGCTTTGCCCTTCACCTGCTCTAAGCAGGGCGCTGCCACACGCTTCTTGGGGCATCTTTAGTGAACCTCTTGGCTGTGTGACAGCAACAGCCGGCTCATCACCCGGGATGTGCGAACGGGGATTGGCACCGAGGCAATGCCGACCTGACCTGGCTTTGGTGAAGCCTGTGATGGAGTTGCTGGGGAGAGCATCTGTCTCCCCAAGCCTTCTAGCTGTAGATTTGAAGAACAACTTGCTAGGTGGTAAGATTAGAAACCAAGAATGAAATAAACACCGTGTTTTGCTGCAGTGCTTCCTGGGTTTTCTGGAACAAAAAGTTCATTCTGATTATTTCATTTCTTAATTTTTTGTTACAGAAACGACCTATGAATTCTGGCTATATTGATCCTCTGATCAAAAAACGAAGGATCTCTCACCTGGCCAGTCGAACCAACCCACTGTACAGCGGCCAGTTCTCTGCCTCCAGTGAGACAGCTGCTGCCACTGCTCCACCTTCCCCACCATCACTGCATCTCACAGTCCTTTCCACCTTCAGCCCTCTGCAAGCTGCCACCTCCAGCTCACCCAGCACCCCTGAGGGACAGGGGACACAGGACCTGCCAGCGGACTGCTCCAGTCAGAAAAGCCAAAGCCTCTGTGAGAACCAGCAGCACCAACAGAGCTCGCCAACTGCCTGGGGACCCAGCGTGCCCGCTGCCAAGTGCCCTCCCAAGCCTGCAGAGGAGAAGCCTGGGCTGTTGGACACCACACGTGCAAAGGAGGAGAATGACCATAAAAAAAGCAAAGCTGGCAAGCTGAAAAACTGCGCCAGCTCGAAGCCTGATGAAGGTATGAACATGCTGCTTTTGGTCCCTTATCACCAGGGTTACCCACATAAAACCAGGGGCTGGAAATGCAAATGGTCTGGTTTTTGTTGACTGCATGTTAAGTTTCTTGTCATTATCCCCACTCTCTGGCCACGAAGAATCAGTATGTTTCATTCTGCCACTGCATTGCATTGTAAATGTTAGGTAAAAAAATAATCAAACCAACCCAGCAAAACCTGGAAGCTGTCGAGCTGGACACTTACCCCAAATTAGCTTCATTTTTAAGAATTCTCACTCTGTAGTCCAGAAATTATTAGAACAAACAAATCATAAAAGGGTTGCTGTTAGGCAGAAACTAGTTAAAAAGGAGAGCTTGGTACTTGGAAAAACACAAGGGATGGGGTTTTATTCACTTCTTGATTTCCAACGAACTGAGAGTTCACTGAAACTCCGCTTTTTCCATCAGTGAGGATTCAACTCTGCCTGCTGAACATAACCTGTGACATTTTAGTTTGAAAAGCAGAAGAATGAAGTAGAAGAAGGCATGCTAGCACTCCTCTCTCCCCAGGACGTCACTCCAATAGCATAGAGGCTGACAAGAAGGGCTGAGCTTTAGCAGGAACAGCGTGTTTAAACGCTGGCAGTGTGAGATGATGATGAGTATCAAGGGTTCTGTGGGGTTTTTAAGCTTGCCACAGAGACCCAAGTGACAAGCAGGGAGAGATGCCCCGATGCTGAGGGCTCCTTCCTGTTCCAGCTCCCTCTTCCCTGCAGCCATTGTTCTCTGTGTATCAAAAGACAGGCAGCTCTTGACATTTCCCTTGAAAAAGTGGGATTGGAGATTGTGTGCTGCATTTTAATGCCATTTAAGAATAATTAACTAGCACAAATAATTCTCAGACCTTGATGCTGGCGAGTCTCTGTTGCGGGTTACTGAAGCCTGAATGCCAGTGACCCCTACACAATGCTACTGACCTTCCCAATTAGCAGAGCACTGGAATGAAACTTGGGGTATCTGGAACTGGCAGGGAAGGAGGGACAGGAACATGGCATGGGAAGAGCTGCAGCTTTCCAGCCTGTTTCTGGCTGGAACCTGGGTGTTGAGCTAGGCATGTGGGTACAGATAGGTACGTGTCCCAAGCTGTCTTCCTTTGTGCAGCCACATCAGCTGCTGCACAATTTGGGTTGGTGCCGAAGCCACATCCTGACTGGAGATGGGAAATGCTGACCTGGGGTAACACTGGACCTGCAGAGTAAAGCAGAGGGGCCTCTGTCCAAACCCTGGTGCTGCTGCTGCTGCTGGGGAGAAGGTCCTGTGAGCCCTGTTGTTAACTTAGAATGAGCTCTGTGATAACACTCCAAAGGGTGTTTGTGGTGAAAGTCTGTTTATAGCATCAAAACTCTGCTTTTTCCTAGGAGCTGAGGGAACTTGCACTGCCTCCCCAGACCCTTCTTCATCCAGCGAACAACCAGACTACATCCTGTGAGTACAGCAGCGATCGGGATCTCTTCCTACCCACGGAAAACCACATATAAAACCTCTTGCTTATCTAAAAATTGCAAATTTACCAAAATGGCATTTTAGAATAATAAGTTCCTTGAAGCCACCTACTGCCTGATTTGAGTACCTGCAAGTTTTAAACTCTGAGGTTGCCCCTTAATTGGTGGGGGGAAAAGAAGTGTTAAAAAGAATTTTTAATATAATTTTTAATATACTTTAGAAGAAGACTCAAAACACTTAATTTTATTCTTCTCCAAGAACACAGTAAGAAGGGGAATAGGAACGTGCAACGTTCTTTTTTCAGAGGAGAGGCACTAGAGGAGAAAGCCAAATGCTAAAATAGGGAACACATAAATCTGAACAGCTTTCCTGTGTTCCTCACTGCTGGTGCCAGGGGGAGATCACAGACCTTCAGGTCTGGTGTTACAAAGCCTGTGTGTCAGCTAGCAGGAGTTAACCACCAAAGTTACTACTTCCAAAGCTTTGATTTCAGATGCCTTCTGACTAACTTGAAGCTACAGAAAAATACAGTTTCACTGTAGAGCTGCAGACCAAAGAGCTGCAGGAAACAGAAGAACCTCAGTTCATGTCTGAAACTTCATCTGCTCAACTAAAGCAGGATAAAAATGCGTTAAACTTGCCTGTGACATGTTACCTGTCTGCAATGGCTGGCACACTGCAGTCTATAAAATTGCAGGACTCCCAGTAGGTTTAATTTCATCCCCTTAAAGTGTCACATGTCAGATTAACTTTCCCAAAAATTATAATTCATCTTTTTCATCCATGGCAACTCAAAGGACATGATTTAAAATGAAATAACTCTAATAACAGAGTCATTTCATTCCCTAAATACTCTTTTTAGAACAGTAAAGCTTTATTTTAATCAGAGGAATAGTTTTTGGCTGCTGTAAGACAGAGCAGTATCTTCTGCCAGTGCCCAGTGTCTGGGCTTTGCCCTGTTTATTGGTGGCCTTGTAAACAGGTGTGGAAGCTGGAGGAGGCTGCAGGGGAATAACTCAGTCAGTGCAGCCTGAATTTGTCATGAACTGCCGGGGTTTCAGGGGGTGCTGGGGGTGTGTGGGCAGCAGGGAGCAGTCTAATGCTCCTTCCTGAGGTGGAAGGATGAGCTTGAGGTTCTGACGGCCCTTCAGAGCTGAGCTGAGCTGAGCAGGGCAGCAGGTGAGGCCAGCAGCGCCTTGGCACGGAGGCACCGAGCCCCTCCTAGGGATTGCAGTGCAGGAATTTGGGGAGGGGGGAGGCTGTGGAGTGCTGCAAACTGCTGGACTCACCAGCTTCTGCCGGGAATGGGGGTCAGGGCTCCCTGTGGCACTCAGCTCTGGAGCATCCCCCATCCAGGTGGTGTGAAGGATTCGTCCCTACGTGGAGGTGCCTGTGTCACCCAAGAAGAGCCAGATCTTTAGGCCAGGAGGAGCAGAAACAGTGGTTTAAGGGCGGTGGGAAATGGAGTCTGTTACCTGCATTGTCGTTCCTCTTGGATTTTATAATGAGCTCTTCAATCTGCTCATGTTGAGGGAGAGTTGGATCCCATCAGTGGCTTTAAGCTTTAAGCATCCGTGGGGTTTGCCCTCCTGAGGAGCTGATGGGACAGTTTGGCTGGGTTTTTTTGTTTTTCAGGCTTTGCAGGTGCTCTCTCCTGCTGTTTTTCATGTGCCTTAGTTGAATGGGCAGCAACAAGTTTCATGATTAGTTTTAGTCTTCACTAAAATAATCAAATTATGGAGTTATCTTGTTTTGCTGCTCGATAAACACAAACACAGCCAGAAACATAACTGCCTCCACCTGGCTAAATGCAGCACCCTCCAAAACTGTAATAAATAACATTTCAAAAGTAAATATAAAGTCACTTTCCCCCTCACAGAAAGGTTCTGTAATCAATGTCTCTCATCCCTGGCTGGAGCTGGTGTATTTAATGGTCCTTTGATGTTGGAATGGTTGCTGATCTCTTCTAGCCGTGCTACGCCCCTTTTGGTGCCGTTTCTAAACATAAACTCTGCAAGGTAAAATATCAGACAATAAGCCTCACAAAAGCAGGGTGGGTTTCTGTTCCTGGCTAAATAGGTTCTCCTGGAGCAGGCGTGAGCAGCAGAGCACCAGTCACACAGTCAGCTGGGGTGTCCTGGGTGCTTGGTGCCCTCTGGGCCCTCGGTGTGAAACCACACGTGTGTTTGTCTGTTCCCATCAGCAGATACACAGCTGTAGAATCCTACAGGCAACGGGAGAGCTACAAGGACGACTTCAACGTGGAGTATGGCGAGTACAGAGCCCTGCACGCTCGGGTGGAGAGCGTGGTCCAGCGGTTCGTGGAGCTGGATGCACAGCACAAGCTGCTCTCTCCAGGCACCAAAGAACATCAGGTAAAGAAGGAAACACCTGTGAGAATTGTTCTTCATCTCCCTCGTGCCCCTCCCAGAAGCCCACGTTGGAGACAGGGGCAGAGCCTCCAGTGTGTTTGTCTATGAATGGTGCTGATGTGGATGTAAAAGACTCTCTGGGCTCCGTGTCTGAGACGCAGCGAGCGGTCACCTGGCTGGAAGCGCTGGGCTGGCTGAGGCTTCGCCGACTGCCCCACATGCTGGGGGTGAGGGCTGCTGCACACAGCTGGGCACAGGACCAAAGTGCCTGGCAACCAGCAGCTGTAACCCCACAGCTTTCCTGACCCTGTATTTCCCATCACTTAATACACCCAACCAAAGCTGCAGCCACCAGCTGCTCCTCTTCTTCCCGCTGGCTGATTCGAGCCACGGGTGCAGCAGAGGAGGGTGTTAAAAACCTGGAGTTCTGGCTTTCTGACCTGGAACTCTGGCATTTGGGGACACACATTCCACATGCTCAGCATCAGACTTCTTCCTTTAGTTCTCCCTGCATGCTGGGGGCTTTCAGTTGGCTTTTATCTGGGTCGTGGTCAGACTGCAGAGGCTTTTGTGAGCAGCAGGAGTATTTTAAAATCCATGATGCTGCTCAATCAGGCACAGGGAGACCCTGCAGCATCTGCTTACGTGCTCAGACCCTGCATGGGCTGGCTCTGATTGTTGTAGCTTCACAAAACCCTGCAAACAGTTGTTCATTCCCTCACCCCCCTACCCGTTTGAGCTGGCTGTGAACACACAGCAGCGTGAGCCTCTTCCCAAAGAGAACCTTCAAGCGCCTGCTGCTTCAGTTGGCTACTTACAGGCTTGATGGCAGCTCTTGGGTGCTGCAGGGGGTGAGGGTTTGTTTGAGCAGTGAAAATGTTCTTCATATTGACCTTGTGTTTGTTTGTTTGGGTTCCCCCTGAAGATGCTTCAAGAGGAAATCTGGGAAGAGTATCGAAAGGTCAAACAGGTATGAGTGAGGCCGGCTCTGTGGGTGCTCCTGGCGCAGGGCGGCTCTTCAGCAACGGGCACGAAACGTGGGGCTCTGAGGAAAGGTTTTCACTCCCTCCTCTTCTTTTTGTTTTACCTTTACAGTCTACCCCCAGCTACGACCAAGTGAAAAGCAGATGCCAGTATCTCCACAACAAGCTGTCTCACATCAAGAGGCTGGTAGAGGAATTCAATCAACATCAAGCAGAGTTATGGCATCAGTCCCTGGCCAGGAAAAATGTATAACTGGACTTTTATTTATTTAGAACTTTAGATAGGTTGCTGTAAAGTTATAGAAAGGTAGTATCAAACTCTTAAATTGCAGAAGTCTCAGTATTAGCACATTTAAGTACTTTAGTTGTTGTTAATGTTGATTATAGGTATATTTGAAGACGCCTTTTTTTTCTTTTTCTTCAAGATTTCTGTTTGCCCAATTGTTTGTTGTCCCCCAACCCCCCACCCCCCACACTGTTCTACATCAATTTAAGTTCAATAAAATGTTAACTTTGGAATCCTGCAGCTTGGGTCCTTTGTTGTCGTGGTGGTGAGGGGGGTCAAGGGACCCCTCTGCAGTGAAGCAGAGTGAGGAGTCCTGTCACGCTGCTTTGCCATGGAGCGCAGGGTGAACTCTGAACTGGCAGTGAGGGGTTGGAAGGGACCCCCTGAGCCCATGAGGTCCAACCGCCTGCCAAAGCAGGATCCCTAGGACAGGGCGCACAGGGCGGCGTCCAGACGGGGCTGGAATCTCTCCAGAGGAGGAGACTCCACACCCCCTGGGCAGCCTGTCCCAGGGCTCCCTCACCCTCAGCGGGAAGAAGCTCTTCCCCAGATTGATGGGGAACTCCCTGTGCTCCAGTTTTCCCTGTGGGTCATCCTCTCTTTGTACCAACTCTCCCCTGTCTCACCCTGTGTGTAGTTTCCTGCCTCATTCACTTCACCACACTGGCAGATGACCCCGCGTTCCTCGTCTTCCAGCGCTGGGACCTGAACAAGTGAAACTCTGACGTGCCAAATTGTGGTGGGTTTTCCACTCTCCCACCTTTGGGACTGCCGTCTTGCCTCCCCCCCGGCGGGGAGCATCTGGGACAGGTGGGGGTCACAGGCCAGAGGGTTTTCCCCCCTGACACCTGCAGCTCGATGCCGGGGAGGCAGCAGCTCTGTCTGGGTTGGGCTGTTGGCTGCATCCCCAGGGATTTCTCTCCGGTGGAATTGCTCATCTGTCGGTCCAGGGCAGCAGTTTGTTGTGGACTACAAAGATGAAACCAATGGATGGGTAAAGGTTTTACAAGCAGTTGTCTTCATCCTGGCTCACCCTTCACTGTGCCCATAAACCCTTCTAGAACATGAGATTTCCTCCTATTAACAGGCCTGTGCATTTCCAGCTGTCATTTCAATCCAGATCCATAAAAAACAAACCAGCATCTCCCCAAACAGCAATAGAAAAACCCCTTCGCTCTTTTAAAACCCATAAACATTCATCCGGTGAGTTACAGCTGCCTGTGGGGTGGAAAGCTGCTCTGACACCCCCGTTAACAATGGTTTTTCAAGCACGAGGCTATTGGCGTCCCAAGGAAAACCCATCCCACACCGGAGGGTTAGTCTGTGCTTGCCCAGCACATCAGTGCTGTAGCCATCGGCAGGCTCTGCACACTGGCACCAAACTCTCCCAGCTCCTAAGCTCCAAGTGCTCCTCTGGCTCCTGCATCTCTACGCAGCCACATCTGCCCTTTGGTCCAACCGTCCCTGTCCTGTGCTAAACCAGATCACTGAGCACCTCATCTCCCCTCCTGTTAAACACACACAGGGGTGGGACTCAGCCCCCTCCCTGGGCAGCCTGGGCCAGGTCCTGACAACTCTGCCAGGGAAGAACTTTTCCCTCCCAGCTGAGCTGACCCTGCCCTGGCGCAGCTTGAGCCCATTGCCACTTGTCATATCTCCTGTGCCCTGGCTGAAGAGACCATCAACCACCTCTCTGCACCCTCATGGCAGGTCAGTGGAGGCAGGGAGAAGGTCTCCCCTCAGCCTCCTCTTCTCCAGACTGAGCACCCCCAGCATTTACCTCTGTAACAGCTGCTTGCCAGTGCAGTGCTGATTATCTTTAAGAGCACGGGGAGGTTTAGATCTCATCTTCACCCCCAAGACTGTGTCCATATCCGCTCCAGTCAGGTCTCCTGGCTGCCGTGCTCGGGTGATAGTTCACTGTTTCGCTTTGGGTATGTTCCTCTGCTGGTAGCTGCCCACTCTCCTGCACTGCCCCAGACTAAACCACCTTCCCCCTCCATACCCACGCAGGTGTATCAGCAAACACCCCCCGATGTGTGCCCTTGGGGCCTCCCACAGGCCCCGTGCTTCAGCCTGTGTCTCGCTGTGCACCTGCTCAGCTCCATGTTTTGGCAATGGATATTTCCCCCCCAGACAACACCAAATACACAGTGAGAGCTGGTTACAGTCTCTCGACCATATAAAGTGTAGGTTTAACTATACTGTGCCCTTCCTTATTTAGGGAAGGCCTAAGTAGGCCCCGTGTTACACACACAGGTGTATCTGTGCAGCGCTCTGTTGTGATCACAGATGCCTGTGTCTGTTTCTGTGCCAGACTGGTTCTCCAGAGTGGGAATCTTTCTTAACACAACCAATTTGTTATATAAAGACGTTCATCCCAGGGACCAACAGGGTGTGGAGAGCGGGCATCCGTGATTTCATGGCTGATGAAAAAGAGCTGGGAAAGGGGGATTCTGCCCCTCGGCTCCGCTCTGGGACACAGACCCCCCTGGCAGCGCTGCCTCCAGCTCGGGGGTCCCTAGGACAATGGGGACACGGAGCTGTGGGAGCCAGTCCCCAGGAGCCCCAGAGATGATGGGAGAGCTGGAGCCCCTCTGCTCTGGAGCCAGGCTGGGAGAGATGGGCTGGCTCAGCCCAGAGAAGAGAAGAGAAGGCTGCTTGTGGGGAAAGCTCCGAGCCCCTTCCCATCCCTCGAGGGGCTCCAGGAGAGCTGGAGAGGGGCTTGTGCCCAGGCCACTCCTCAGAGGATTTGCCCTCCAGCCCCTTCCCCAGCCTGGTTGCCCTTCTCTGGACACGCTCCAGGCCCTCCATGTCCTTCTGTTATTGAGGGGCCCGGAACTGGGCCCAGCACTCGAGGTGCTGCCTCTCTAGTGCCCAGTCCAGGGGCACAATCCCCTCCCCAGACCTGCTGGCCACACTGGGTCGGGCACAAGCCAGGATGCCCTTGGCCTTCCTGGCCCCCCAGGCACACTGCTGACTTGTGTTCAGTCGGCTGTCACCCAACACCCGCAGGTCCTTCTCTGCCTGACAGCTCTCCAGACAGTCTCCCCCAGCAGGAGCACTGCATGGGGTTATTATGTCCCATATGCAGCACTCTACACTTGGCCTTGTTAAACCTCATCCCATTGGTCTCAGCCCATCGGTCCAGTCTGTTCAGATCCCTCTGAAGAGCTTCCCTACCCTCAGGCAGATCAACACTTCCTCCCAGCTCTGTGTCATCTGCAAACCCACTGAGGGAACATCCCATCCCTTCATCCAGGTCACTGATAAAGATGTTGAACATAACTGGACCCAGCACTGAGCCCTGGGGGACACCACTTGTGACCGGCCTCCAGCTGCATTTGGCTCCACTCCCCCTTTGGGCCCGGCCATCCAGCCAGTTTCAAACCCAGCTCAGGGTCCCCCTGTCCAGGCCAGTGGCAGCCAGTTTCTCAGCCAGAATGGTGTGAGACACCCTGTCAAAGGCTTTACTCAAGTCCAAGTACACCTCATCCATGGCCTTCCCCTCATGTACTGAAGGAATGTGACTAAACCCCTTAGGCCTTCTTTGCCAAACACTCTTTTTCCTGCTGATTCTGCCGAAAAGTGAAAGGAAGACACAGCCACTGATTGTGCCCCCTAATTATCCCCTTACCACCGTGATGCTGAGTGTCACAGCCCCTCTCTCTGCAGCAATCCCAGACGTGAAGCAGCAGTGCACCCTGAGCTGCTGCTAATTGCTGTACGAGCTTAGCACCACACAGCTTTCAGGCACAACTTTCCCTTTCATTCAAAACTACTTAAAACCAGGTATTTTTCTAACAGTAAAATCTCTGTAACACACACAAAAATCCCCCAAAACCTAGCAAAACCTCTGTAATAGTGAAAGCCCCCCAAGCCTGAAAGAGGACCTTGGCCTGAACATTCTCCAACAGACACAGTGCATCTCTTTTCTTCCCTTTTGATGATACTTTATCACTTTCAAACAGGGTCCTGGGACAGCCTGTGCCTCATCTCTGCCAAGGATCACGGTCTGGAAGCAAAGAGTGAACCCTCACCGAGACCCCCCCATGTTGCTCAAAAGCAGAACCGCATGGGACCTCAGCGGAAATACTCCCTGGGTGTGACTGTGGGTGGACAGCTGCTTCTCTGCAGGTTCTGCAACCCTCTGCGGGCATTTTGGATGACTGCACCCCCAGCCTGTGCTGGGGCAGGGAAGCCTGGGAGGGACCGTGGGCAGTGGGATGCATTTGAGGTGATGCTGGAGTGCGCTGCAGTAACATCACACCTGAGACTGACCGAACAAAAGCAACTGGAAGTCTTCAGTCTTGGTTTCTTGGCTGGGTTTGGTTGTTCATTATACCTAAATGCAAATTAAAGGGGAAAAAAAAAGTCAGTACTGCATAACTAAATTAAAGCTAAAAATTAATTTACACTCCAGTTTTCCAGGCTTTTTAGATCCAAGTGGCTCTTGCATAACGAGCACCATTTAACAAAGAAAAATTGCTCAATGTGGAATGTAGAAATTTGGATGTGAGGAAACCCCAAATCGCTGCAAGCATGTATGAGGTGTGCTCTACAAAAACCTCTCTGTGCCGTGTATCTGCTTTCTTGTCTGTAATACAGGACTGAGAATCAAGGCAAAGTGCAGCAAAACTTGAAATATTCACTGTACGAAATAAATACGCTGAGAGGCCTAGTTCTGGGATGGGCTTGTGTGTTGGGTTTTTTCCCTTAAGAACCGAGGAACAGAATCTCCATGTGCAAATTCAGATTTGTTCAACTTCAGGACGACACCTGCTGCTCTTCTATTTGTGGCCTCTACAGCATGATGGCAGAGCACAGGCTGTGCTGGCGCAATGTGCGTTCTCCATCATCACATTAATGACCACAGCATCTCGTCGTTGTCTGTCTCGACAAACAGAGCCGCTTTTCTTTCTCAAACAGGGTCACCTCACTGGCACTAAATATCATAGAATCATGGAATCACAGACCAGTCTGGGTTGGAAGGGACCCCAAGGGTCACAGGGCTCCAAACCCTGCCACAGGCTGGGACACCAACCTCCAGGCCCAGGGCCCCATCCAACCTGGCCTTGAACACCCCAGGGATGGGGCCCCCACCCTCTCTGGGCAGCCCCTTCCAGCCCCTCACCACTCTATCCCTTAGCAGAAAGAGGAATTACTCATCGATCCTGCTAGTTTTAAGCTGTATTGAAATGTAACTGTGCTTGTATCTAACAGGTGGAACGTTGGACACAGGGTTTAGCACTAGAAAGGCCCAGGAGAGGTGCAGAGGCCCAGGTGCAGCCTTTGTTTTGCAGACACAGGCTCCGTTACAGACAGCACCGTCCTGAGCCAGCCTGTGCCTGCCTCGCTGGAAAGCTCTGAAAGTAAAATGGGTTTATATCTTCCTGAGAAAAACACAAAATATACTCCAAAACTTAGAGCGAGACAGGAAAAACGTGGGACCACTTGACACCTAAAACGCTGGTTTAGGCCGACATCGCCTGACATCTGTTCAGAGCTTCGAGAAAAAAAGGCCCAAAGAAAAGCAGACTCAATTTGCACGATACCAAATGCTGAATCTCCCAACACATCCCGACTGCTTTGTGCAGCTTTGCCTGGTTTTCCCCCAAAACATGGCAGATGAATTCTGCTGGGTTGGGGAAGAGGGGGGTGGGGAGGGGGGTGGGTGTCTGTCTGTACCCAGCTTAAATAAAAAGGGAATGGCCATAGCCAGAAACAGCAATTCCCTCGTTAAAAATAGAATTAAACTGTATTCCAAAAGAAGCAGATCGGTGCATATGAGATCCTAAGCAAGTTTTAGCTGCTAGTTTTAGATTTATACAAGAAAAACCTCATTCTGCAGCTAATTAAAACGTAAGCATGGCTTTTCAGGGCTGAGTGCTACTCGTGTAACCTCGAAGTAGGTCACACCACGTACAGGAAACAGGCTCCAAGAAGAAATTTGCACCTTTTCTCTTTTAGGGAGCTGAGCTTTTTGAATTTTATCATCAACTTCAAGTATAAATCCCCCAATTTGGTTTGTATGTAAGAACATGGCTATTGTTAGATTGTGGATGTCCTCAGGATAAAAAAACAACCTACCATCACGCTGGGCAAACACAGCAACAACACTTAAGATATTCAAGCAATGAGCTTTGAAAATTCAGCATAGGATCAGCCACAGCTGTATAAATGTAGAATTTTACTAACTCAATAGTTTCCAAAACACTTTTCCCTACAGAATATGTTCCTTCTTTAGAAATTAATACATATGTAATTCGGCCACACTCTGTGGGTACACTGAGTATTTAAAACAATAAAGAAGGAGCCGTAGCATCTCACCATTCTTTCAGGAGCCTTTTCTGAGCTGTTTTTGTAGAGAATTAATCCCTGACACTCCTGAACACACAGCTTAGAAGCTTCACCCATGCAACTTTATAAGCGGAACAATAATTTTGATGGCTGCAACAAACTAATACAGGTGGAACTTAAAGGAGGCCCCGGAAAAGCTACTGAATCAAAAAAGGTTTCAAGGAAGGTAAAGACACGTGTGATCCACATGACAGCAAAGAAACGCTCTGCTCAAAACCAGCCCACTACCTTTTTCCACGTACAATGTGGCTGGAACAGCCATCCCTGGATTGCAGTTCTAACAGGTCCCAAGAAAGGCAAAGTGCCAATTACAGGCCACTAATTCCATTCAAATGAAACGCTAACCATGACAAACCTTTCCAATCCCCAAACTTCTCTCCTCATAAACTCATCCCAAGAAACATGAAGTGCCTTTTTCACACCACCAAGAGAACACAGGTCAGCTGCCCTCAATTAAGAAATCCAAGAAAGGAAATAAATAAAGACAACCTAAGGAGCAACAACACTAGAAATAGATAATTATTGCCTGCCCTTCCAACACAATCAAAACCACTGCTCAAACCGTCTTTACTCTTTCTTTCCTCGCGTTGACTTGCAGTTGGGGACATCAGTATAGAGTTGATAGAAAATGTTAAATGAGGTGCATTACATAGGTTGTTGATTATTTTCTAATTTAAATGCAGCAGGAACACCTCATATTTATGGGTAAAACAATAGCGGGGAGGGGGGAAACGCTGGCACAAGCCCCATGGTCTCACCTGCTGAAGGATACTTCCAAGGCAATTCTTGTCCTGGTTGACACCGTCCTTTTGCAAGCGAGCAAGTAACTCCGGTTTCTTGTAACTCCTCAGGGCCAGTAAGTGCATCACCCTTTCCCTGTACGGCTGCTGAGAAACAGCATTAGGTGAATGTATCTTGCGTATGAGAAGCGCAGGGTTCAAGGGTGTCGATCTCTTCCTCTCAGGCGCAAGATCTGGGCTGCTTAGTCGTGGTTTTCTGACTGGTGGTCTTTTCCCTAAGGACAGGGTAAAAAAGAGAGTGACATGGGTGGTTGGAAGACAGCACAAAAAAATAAGTGGCATGGGCGGTTGGAAGAAGACAAGACAGTTTCTTAAAAGGATTTACTAAGTCAGATACATTCTAAAACCAGAATTGTATCAGCACTTCAAGATCTGTAAGAACCACAGACCGGTGTGGGCTGGCAGGAACCTCTGGAGATCCCCCAGTCCCACCCCCCAGAGCAGGGTCCCCTCAAGCAGGCTGCACAGGACAGCACCCAGGATCACGGGGTTGGAATGTCTCCAGAGATGGAGGGAGAATCCCAACCTCTCTGGGCAGCCTGGCCCAGGGCTCTGCCACCCTCCCAGCACAGAAGGTCCTCCTCAGGGTCAGGGGAACTTCCTCTGCTCCAGTTTGTGCCCAGACACCCCAACTGTCCTCCCCTCACTCCTGAGGCCCCGTTTCTTCAGACACTCACTGGAGTTCTATCTGAACAGCTGCCAAGAACCACGCAGGTCATCCACTCCCCAACAGAGCTCCCCCGATGAGAGTCAGACACAGGTGGGGGTGGGGAGCGGTTCCAACAGTGCCCGGTAAGCGGTGCCACCTCCGTGCCCGGGCACTAACCCTGCCCCGCTCCCTGAGTGCCAGGGGCATGCACAGGTAAGTCTGTATCTCCAGACGCTGGAGATGCTGGTTCACAGGGCCCTGCAGTGAGCTGAGCCTGAGCCTGTGTTGCCACATCTCTGCCTGCAAGACGGCAGCCAGAGCCGAGCGAGGGACAGTTTTAGTCACAGGGATGGATGTTCCCGAGTCCCCCCAGGAACAGGGTGGCTGCTGCCCGCTCCGCTGAGGCCCCTAAAGTGTGTGCTCACCTGGCCTCTGTCTGTCTGTCTGTCTGTCTGCAGGCGGATCCAGGCTCCTCGGGGAACCGTCCTCAGAAGGGTTTAGTAATGGGTTGGAATGTCTCCAGAGATATAGGGAGACTTCCCAACCTCTCTTGGCAGCCTGGCCCAGGGCTCTGCCACCCTCCCAGCACAGAAGGTCCTCCTCAGGGTCAGGGGAACTTCCTCTGCTCCAGGTTGTGCCCAGGGCCCCTTGTCCTGTCCCTGGGCCCCCTGGACACAGACTGAACTGTCTTCCTGACCCCACCCCTCAGTGGTTTATCAGCACTGAGAAGATCCCCCTCAGTCTTGTCTTCTCTGGGCTAAACAGCCCCAAGTCCCTCAGCCTCCCTGTGCCAGAGAGATGTTCTGGTGCCCTCAGCATCTTCACAGCCCTTGGCTGTCCCCTCTCCAGGAGCTCCCTGTCCCTCCTGTCCCAGGGACCCCAGCACCACACACACAATTCCCAACGAGTCCGCCCCAGGCAGAGCAGAGGGGCAGCAGAACCCCCCTGACCTGCTGGTCACCCCTCAGGGTGATGCCCTTGGCTTTCTTGGCCCCAGGGCACGTCGCTGGCTCTTGGTCACCCTGTTGCCCACGGGGACTCCCAGGTCTCCTTCCACAGCGCTGCTTCCCTCCCAGCAGGTCCCCCCTCAGTGGTGCTGGTGCCTGGGCTCTTCCTCCCCAGGAGCAGGACCCTGCCCTTGTCCTTGCTGAGTTTCACAATGTGACTCTCTGCCCAGCTCTCCAGCCTGCCCAGCTCTGGCTGGATGGCAGCACAGCCTGCAGGCACGTCGCCCACTCCTTCCAGTTTGGGATCAGCAGCAAACTGGCTGGGAGTACACTTAGTCCCTTCATCCAAGCCCTTGATGAGTGCATTGGACAGGGCTGGACCCAGGACTGACCCCAAGGAACACCACTTGTGACAGCCAGTGGAGATGCATGGAGCTCAGCATTAACAAAGAAATACTCACTAGTAAAATCATCTGGTACACGAGTGCTACACACAGGAAGACTTTACTGATTATTTATCTAGATGGTGCTTTTATTATTTTTCCAGTTTATAAGCTCAACTGCTGAATACCCAAAATCAGGCTTTTTTCAGAAGAACAGCGTGTGATGTAAAGCTCTTCCATTTAATTCAAAGATTCCCCGTAATGGCTACTAAGTCCCAGTCTACACAGTTAAGTGCTTAAAAGTAGGAATACCTGCTGTTAAGCACTAAGTTACACCACATATTAAACTGAAACGTTCCCCTCATTAAATAAGCCCCAGTTTGTCAGAAACAACACACCAGAAATGTTGGGACCAAGGCCAGAGGAGTTTTAAAACACATCCTGCACAGCATTTCGGATCCAGCTCTAGAGAGACGTGTTTCTAAACTAGAAGAACGATGCAAGGGTTTGCAACTGATGCACCCAGAATCTCCCAGAGAAAGACCCCAGCTTCTCTACCCCGTGTTTATAAATAGCATTTGCTATCAGACGCAAAACAAAGAGATTTATGAGATGATGGGAAATCATGGCAATAAATCCTGTTTGCAATCCAACAGAGGATGCGATGGAAACCAGGCGTTTTTCCTGAAACCAACAGCTCATGTTTGGTACATGAGGGAGGCTTAATGAGTACTGATGAGAGAACCCTCATCCAGGTGATTGGTAAAGACACTGAACAGGGCTGGACCCAGGGAAGGTCTCCATGACCATGTCTTTCCTTGGTAGGACCACCCTCAGGCTGCCGTCGCTTCCCCAAGGTCACACACGACCTGCTCTTTGCCCAGACCCCTGTACTCACACCAGGAGTGCCTGCAAGGCTGCAAAGCAAGCCTCCCAGCACAGCACCTCCTGCGCTGCTCCCCGCAGAGCTGGTAGCCAGCTGCCCTCGGGCAGGCAGGGCATCACACCCTGGTTCTGCTTTTACACCCTTAACCTGGGCTGCTGACCTCAGCTAGCACGCCTTAGGCTCAGCACAAGCAAACTGCCACAAAGAAAACCCAACTTCTCAGGTCCCTCAAACAATCCCTGCTTCTCCAGCGACCTTTCTGCCAAGGGAAATATGCAATATGGCCAAAAATAACACAAGTCACCTGCACCTTGTCTCTGTAACTTCACAGCACCAAGTGCAGCCTGTTCCTCACCTGTAATGATGATGGAAGCGTCCTGCACTGCTTCTGTGCTGACCCCACAGTCCGTGAGGGCTTGCAAATGTCAAAGGGGGGGGGGGGAAGAAAAAGAAATAAAATCAGTAAGTCAAGGAGCCTGCTACTTGGAAACTACTTTTCTCCGTCACGAGCTGGCTTCTGGTCAATCTGCTCCTGGACACAGCTCAGAGAGCTCCACCACCAGTGCCAGCAGGAGCCCACTGATAAGGACATCCCCTTTTAGCAGCAATGCTGAGCTTGCTCAGCTTTACTGGATCCTGAAATGACACACAAGCACAGGGCAGCTATGCTGACTAGCTCAGTTTGCTAGGCTTTGTCCACAGGGTGTTGCAGGGAGTTTGCCAACCACTGCACACACTTACATTAAACATGTTGCACCAACAGATTAATTCCTGACAAGCACAAACTTTACTCCAGCAGAAGCAGGGCTTAAAATTTAGGTGGGCTTAAAATCTGGTGGAGTTAAAAGTCAGATGCCATTGTTCAGGAGCACTCAGGACTCAGCATCACCAGACAGGCGAGTTACATCCAGCCCTGGCCTCTCCTCCCTCCAGCCACAGGTGCCTCCTGCTTCACTCACGCTTCTCTCACCCTGTTGCAGTAAAATCCATCGCTCTCACCCCGCAGAAAACTCCAGGGGCTGGGCTTGGCCATGAGCCGAGGCTGCTCAGAAGGGTGCTGGCTCCACCCAGGGCCGGCAGCAGGAGCCTGCAACTAATCCCAGCCTCACCGGTGCTCGGCATCGCCTGGGAGCTTCACCTGACCCCACAAACACCCAGAGGAGGGGTCTGCCAGAAGTGAGACCGCTGCAGAGCTGCAGCTCCCACACAAATCGGTGGTGGGGTCTTTAAAAATGACCATGCTGGTGTTTCCAGGACCACAGGCTGATGCACTCTCAAGAGCCACACAGCAGCCAACACCACCTGCAACCTTAAGACCTGGAATGGCTGGCAGCAAATTCATCTGCTCCACACACCTTCCCTTTCAAGGCTGGAAAGTTGCAGAATAGAGTTGGAGATCACTACTGCTCCCATCTGCTTAACCAGCACACACACATAAACCCATTTACGAATCGTGATGGGCTGTGTGTGCACAGCCTGGTGCACGGTTACAAATCCCAACCCCTAGAATCATGGAATGGCACGGGTTGGAAGAGACCCCAAGGGTCACAGAGCTCCAAGCCCCTGCCACAGGCAGGGACACCAACCTCCAGGCCTGGAGCTACACAAGGTTGCCCAGGGCCCCATCCAACCTGGCCTTGAACACCCCCCAGGGACGGGGCACCCACCCCCTCTCTGGGCAGCCTCTTCCAGCCCCTCACCACTCTCTCTGCAAAGAACTTCCCCCCCAAATCTCTCCTCTAACCCTTCCCTCCTCCAGCTTCACTCCATCCCCCTTGTTCTGCCAGTCTCTGCCCTTTAACAAGCCCATTCCTCTCCTGTTCCTCTGCTCCCTTCAGGTACTTGAGCTCTACATGCTCTGATTGTGGCAGGGAATCAAACCCACCGAAACATGTGGCCAGCTGGGACAGGCAGGACCCCTCCAGTTCTTACAGCTAGCACTTCCCTTTACAAACACACTTAAATAAGACCAAACTAGCCAGCGTTTGGGGAGAAACAGCCAGTTCCTGCTGCAGAGCAGCCAATTGCATTATTTGTCCCTCCTTTTTTAATGCACTGGCAGCTCTCTGTAGTGTGTGGAGGCTGCAGGGATTATTCATGCTGCTGCAGAGGGGCCAGAGGCATGGATGTGTTTTGTCATCTGCCCAAAAAAACCTCCATTTCTCCATTACTCAGGTGAAAAGTCCACTTCTGTGGATAGTGGCAACAAAACCTGTACCTGAGGAATGGTTGTACCTGCTTTCTGGTAGCCTTTAATAGTAAATTAGTTATAATAATGTCAAAATGTCCCTTAAATACTCAGTGCAGTGTTGGCTTCTTAACACACTGAACCACTTAGGTGGTTCTTGCCCTGTAATCCTAAAATGCCAGTGTCTGCCTCAAAAACTACACCAAATGACACGCTGTACACCCCTTTTTTGATAGCCATCACTGTGATTCCCCCATCCCTACTCAATGTGGAAACCCTCCTCGCTGTAGCACAAGGTGAAACCTTCCCCTCCCTTCTCACCAGCCCCAGACCTGGCACTGTGCAGGGAGGGGATGCACCCATCCCAGGCAGTGCTGGCATGTTGGACACCTGAGTTCTGTGGCTGCAGAGTGCCAGACTCAAGCCTGAGTGACTTCTGGCTTCTAGATGACTTTTTACTCGCTGGCTCTGCAAGACATCTCGTATCTGATGGGCATATCATTTTCAAACTCCCCAGCTGGATATTTTAGGCATATTATTGGCCCATATGAGACAGCAGAATTATTTTTATAGCCTCTAAGCAGCTTTAAGCCAACGGGTGTTCCCCATCAGTCCTAAAGCTGTGCTTGTGCCTACGTGTGTTTGTGTGTGCGTACAGCACCTATTTCTGCAGCATCTATCTCGGAGCATCAGCAATATTTCTGCTCTCAAAAGGCTGGTGAAAATGTGCAAGAAGAGAAATATGTTTTGTGGTAACTTAAATCTGCCAGACATCACTTTGTACCCTGAAATTCAGCAGGATTGTGAAACAGAAATCACAGAACCCCTGACTGGTGTGAGTGGGAAGTGACCTCAGCCGCCACAGTACTCCCCTGCTACAGGCAGGGACCCCCGAGACCAGGGTGCCCCCAGCACCATCCAACCCGGCCTTGAGCCCTGAAAGAGGAGGAGACTCCACACCCCCTGGGCAGCCTGTCCCACGGCTCCCTCACCCTCACCGGGAAGAAGCTCTTCCCCAGATTGGTGGGGAAATCCCTGTGCTCCAGCTTGAGGCCATTGCCCCTTGTCCTGTCCCCACAGACCATAGAAAAGAGGCTGGAGATGACACTAAACTAGGAGGAAGTGTTGATCTGCATGAGGGTAGGGAGGCTCTTCAGAGGGATCTGAACAGACTGGACCAATGGGCTGAGTCCAATGGGATGAAGTTTAACAAGGCCAAGTGTAGAGTGCTGCACATGGGACGTAACAACCCTATGCAGTGCTACAGGCTTGGGGGAGACTGACTGGAGAGCTGTCAGGCAGAGAAGGACCTGGGGGTGTTGGTTGACTGCAGGCTGAATATGAGTCAGCAGTGTGCCCAGGCGGCCAAGAAGGCCAATGGCATCTTGGCTTGTATCAAAAACAGTGTGGCCAGTAGGTCTAGGGAGGTGATTGTGCCTCTGTACTCGGCATTGGTGAGGCCACACCTTGAATGCTGTGTCCAGTTCTGGGCTCCTCACCATAAGAAGGACATGGAGGTCCTGGAGCGAGTCCAGAGAAGGGCAACCAGGCTGGTGAAGGGGCTGGAGGGCAAATCCTATGAGGAGCGGCTGAGGGAGCTGGGGCTGTTTAGCCTAGAGAAGAGGAGGCTGAGGGGAGACCTTATCACCACCTACAACTATCTGAAAGGAGGTTATAGAGAGATAGGTGGTGGTCTCTTCCGCCAGGTGACAGGTGATAGGACAAGGGGGAATGTCATGAAGCTGTGCCAGGGCAGGTATAGATTGGATGTTAGGAAAAAATTTTTTACTGAAAGAGTTGTGAGGGCCTGGAACAGGCTGCCCAGGGAGGTGGTTGAATCACCTTCCCTGGATGTGTTCAAAAAAAGGGTAGATGAAGTACTTAGGGATATGGTTTAGTTTAGGATGTGAATAGTTGGACTCGATGATCTTAAAGGTCTTTTCCAACCTTATTATTCTGTGATTCTGTGATTTCCCTGTGTGTCAGCAAGGAAATGCCACATCCCAGCACAGAGAAGGAACCAACTCTGTCTCCTTATGAGCTGCTCCCAGAGCATCTCCTCTGTGTCGTGTGGCCTCAACCCAGTGCAAAGACCCTAGGAAAACCTTAAGGATGGTATCCCAAGGCTGCACTCACTCCTTGGCTCCAGCCAGCCGTTTGGCAGAATGTCTGGTACAACCTCTGAAACTGGCTGCCCCAGACAGTTCATGGGAGATCTTGCACAAGTGGAAAGATGCAACAGATGGAATTGCCTTTGGTTGGAAGGGACCCTTTAGATCATTGAGTCCAACTGTCACCCTAACCTGCCAACCACCACTAAACCATGTCCCTCAGCACCACATCCCACCATATTTTAAATACCTCCAGGGATGGAGACTCCACCACTTCCCTGGGCAATTGTCAGTGATTAGCTTGACACAGGCTCTCCAGAGCACCAGAAAAGGCTTTGGCTTATGAGCCGCTCTGGCTTGGTGAGTGTGTTGCCCCCAGACTCAGCACCCTCTACAAGCAGTGCAGGACCTGCATGCTGTTGACCCTCTCACATCTCTTGCCATGGCTCCCTCTCACAAGTGCAGCTCCCTAAAGCCATTGTCCCTGCCCAACGCGTGCTCACACTGATTTATATTTTTAGGCTTATTATGCTGTGATTCTGTGATTCAACAGACACTCAGATTAGTTCTTTCATAGACAAAGATCCAGAGGGCTCTGCAAAGGCTCTTATGTTGGATGGCAAATGCAGTAGGCCTGAGTCATGTTTAGTGACGTGGAGTGACAACACAAAGAAGAGGAAGGGAAGTGACACAGCAAGAGAAGATACAGGTGCTCAGCCTCATTCCTTTGATGCTGCTTTTGTGCTGAGCATGGTAGCTGCTGTTCTCACCTGCCTCCTTCGGTGGCGGAGGTCTGTCCGTTACCTCAACACAACCCAAACAAGGGCATTTTGTAAAAGGCCTGGGTGCATCCTTCCCTCCTCCAGCTTCACTCTATCCCTCTTGTCCTGCCAGTCTCTGCCCTTTAACAAGCCCATTCCCCTCCTGTTTCTCTGCTCCCTTCAGGGACGGGAAGGCTGTAATGAGGTCCCACCGCAGCCTTCTCTTCTCCAGGCTGACCCAGCCCAGCTCCCTCAGCCTCTCTCCATAGGGGTACTGCTCCAGCCCTCTGATCATCTCCGTGGCTCCTCTGACCCCTCTCCACCAGTCCCACATCTTCCTTGTACTGGGGCCCCAGCTCTGGACACAGGAGTCCAGCTAGGGCCTCCCAAGGGCAGAGCAGAGAGGGACAATCACCTCCCTGTCCCTGCTGCCACCCCTCTGCTGATGGAGCCCAGGATCTCATCGCCCTCCCGAGCTGCAAGAGCTCACTGCTGGCTCAGGGCAAGTTTCTCAAAGAACCAGCCCATTCTCAAAGAATCCAAGGTTCTGTTTCTGGCTCAGAGCCTGGTGCGAGAAACAGAACCTTGGGTTCTTTGAGAATGGGCTGGCTCGAGCCTCACCAGCCTTGCTTTCGAGGGATGGGGAGCACTTATCCCCTAGGGGCAGAAGGATACTGTCCAAGAAGCTGGCAGGGCTCATTAATAGAGCTTTAAACTAGATAGGAAGGGGGAGGGGGACAGGGCCAGGCTAGATGGAAAAGAGCCTGGGAGTGCTGGTGGAGTTACTGAGGGATGGTGTGCTGGCAATGACCTCTGGTCAGCCACCCTAGTTAACCAGGGGGTTAGTGTTCTAACTCAGAGTAGAGATGTAGCTACTACTGGTAGGCTAGGTAACTTAAACAGCTGTCACTTGGGAAGCAAGGCTTCCCCCCAAGGAGCACAACAAGATCAGTAGACCAGCTGAAGTGCATCTACACCAATGCACGCAGCATGGGGAACAAAAAAGAGGAATTAGAAGTCCTTGTAAGTACAGGAAATTATGATGTGATTGCCATCACAGAAACCTGGTGGGATAATTCACATAACTGGAGTGCTGCAATTGCTGTTTATAAACTATACAGACGTGACAGGCTGGGTAGGAGAGGAGGTGGGGTAGCCCTGTATGTCAGAGAATGCATTGACAGCCTAGAGCTGGAGTATGATGAAGACAGGGTCGAGTGTCTCTGGGTGAACAAAATCAGTGAGATATAGTGATGGGAGTCTGCTATAGACCACCTGACCAGGAGGAGGAAGCTGATGAGTTGTTTTTTAAACAACTGGGAGAAGGCTCACAATCACCAGCCCTCGTCCTTATTGGGGACTTCAACTTACTGGATGTCTCCTGGAGGTACAATACAGCAGGGAGGAAACAGTCTAGCAGGTTCCTGGAGGGTTTGGAAGACAACTTCCTGACCCAGCTGGTAAATGAACCCACAAGGGAAGGTGCCCTCCTGGACTTGTTGTTTGTCAATAGAGAAGACCTGGTGGGGGATGTGAAGGTTGGAGGACGCCTGGGGCATAGTGATCATGAACTTACAGAATTCTTAGTACTGGGAGAAGTAAGGAAGGGAGACAGCAGAACAAGCACCTTAGACTTCCGTAGGGCTGACTTTGGACTGTTCAGAAAGCTGCTCGATAAGATTCCATGGGAGGCAGCCCTTGAGTTGTCAGGGCCTGGAACAGGCTGCCCAGGGAGGTGGTCGAGTCACCTTCCCTGGATGTGTTCAAAAAAAGGGTAGATGAAGTACTTAGGGATATGGTTTAGTTTAGGATGCGAATGGTTGGACTTGATGATCTTCAAAGGTCTTTTCCAACCTTGTGATTCTGTGATTTTGTGATTCTGTGATTCTCAACCACCGGGACACCCAGGTCCTTCTCAGCAGGGCTGCTCTCCAGGAGCTCTTCTCCCAGGCTGCAAATATGTCTGGGTTTCCTCTGTGCAACACCTGACACTCAGAAGTCTAGAACCTCATCAGGTTCACCCAGACCCACCTTTCCAGCAAAACCCTTGTCTGAGGCTGCCCAGAATGAGGTTTAAGCTCCACAGGGAAATCAGCATTTGAAGTCAACCCACAGAGCAGCAAGCCAGGCCGGCGATGCGATGCCTGCGTGGGACCAGCAGCAGCCATCAACCTTCCTGCAGCCGCTCACAGCTCCACACACATGGGTTTGGAGCAGGAGAAGTCGTGCTGCTGCTGTCAGCAGTCACATCCCCTGCTTGAGCATGAGGAAACACCACTTAAAAATGCCTGGATGTGGCACGGAGCTGGAAGGTCTCACCCACCCTCTGGCAGGTGCTGGGGAGCAGCAGGGAGCAGGGCAGGGGAACCTTGGCTCTCCAGACAAACCTCCTGTCATCCCCTGTGTCCAGGGAGCTGCTCTTAACAACCCCTACACAGATGTCAGGCTTCAGCAGGGTGCAGGAAGCTCTCCCCAAACCCCTGCCCTGGGACCACCCAGCTTCCCACATTTCTCTCTGGCAGCAAAGGGAGTGAAGCTCTGGGGAAGAGGATCTGTGTGACAGGCCAGCAGTGCCACCGTGCCCCCTCCCCAAGTACCTGCCCACCACCCACCCTCGTTAGGGCGTCAGAGATGCATCCCTCACCAGCCCCATCTGCTGCCCAGGAATGGTCCAGTCCCTGTGCCAGCCCCCAGCCCCTCCTGCCCGGCCTCCTGCGGCAGCGAGGGGCAGAGACCCCCCCTGCAAAGGGTAAAGAGACCCCCCTGCTTCACCCCAAGTGCTGCTTCCACCAGCTGCCCTCGCCCTCCAGCACCGCAGCACCCCGATTCCTGGAGCCACAGCTCCATAACCTTCTCTCCCCAGCAGAAAGCCCCAGCCTCTGCCATCTCTCCCTGCCAGCAGCTGGCCCTGCTGGAGAGAGCAGGCAGGGGACACCTCCCCTCCCTCACAAACCAGGATCACACAAGGGACACAGAACACGGGTCCCAAGAGCCTCGCAGTGCCAAAGGGACCCCTCCATCCCCCCAGTGCCTCCTCTCAGGGGCAGCCTGGCTCTTGGCTGGCTTTCCTGGCTGCTGATGCACACTGGACCTCAGAGGAGTGGAAGCAGCGACTCCAGGGTCTCTGGTCCTGCAGTTGCACCAGCCACCCCTCCCATCCTTGTACCACACAGAGCTCATTGTCCCCACGTGCTGCCTGACCCAGGGTGAAGCCAGATGCCAACTTCTCTGCCATGACCCGATTGGAAAAGGTCCTTCCAGAGCCCCTTACCATCCCTTTCTGACCACTGATCAACCCAGGCATCACCTCCCAGCTTGGAGATCTCAGGATCTTCCCCAGGCATCGCTGCCCCTGTGAAGGGAACCTGGCTCCAGTACCAACCCCTGGCAGGTCAGAAGGGGCCTCACACCCGCCCTGAAGAGTCCCCGCTGAGCCAGACCCATCGTTCCACCCACCACCCCTCTCACCTCTCCCCAGCCCCCTCTCCTCAGCTTGGGCAGGTCAGTCCAAAGCTTCTGGAACAGTGGGAGCTTGAAAACACCACGATCCCAATACCCAGGGCAGGAGCTGGAGACTCAGCACATCAACCCAAGGAAGAGGCCCAGGAACACTGCTGCGGGGGCCCAAAACAGCTGGAGCAACAACTCAGCTGACAAACAAGCCACTGGCAGCCCCAGGCACACTTCCCTTCAGTAATTACTCTTTATTTGCATCTGAAGATTTTTTTTTAGCTATGAGAACTCTTTATATATTGATATTTTTATATATAAAGTGCCCATCACCATATTGATAAACATCCTTTGGAACCGCTCTGGTGGTTCTGACTAAATTCTCCCACTCAGGGCTGGCTGGAGAACAGAAAAGCAATGAAACCTCTGAGAGTCAGGTTTTAAATCTCTAATCTGGGGGGGCAAAAGCTCAAGACCCAGCTGAGTTCCTTCCCCAGGCCGGCTGTGCTGCTGAGCAGCCTTTGGGCAGGGACTGGACCTGCTGGGAGCCTCCAGCTCTACACACAGCGACGCTGCAGACAGCTCAGGCACTTTAAGGCACCACCCTCCTAATGAGGCTCATTAACGACTTTTCCCCTCACAGGTTGACTCGGGAGCAGCAGATGCGCCGACCAGCAGAGAGGGAGTGTGAGGGGTAATGAACATTCCATGTCCTTCAGTAACATCAAGAGAGCTGAGCTTTGTGTAGGGGTTCAGAACTAGACACCAGCACTCTGGCAATGCCACCCCAAGGATTCCCCCTCCCCTTCCTTTCCCCCTCCCCTCATCCTTCACTTTGCCCCCTTTCACCCTCCTGCTCTCCCCCTTTCCCCTCCTTCTTCTCTCCTTTTCCCCTTCTGCTTGCCTCCCTTTTCCCCTTCCCCTCCTGCTCCCCCCCTTCCCCCTTTTCCCCTCCTGCTCCCCCCCTTCTTCTCCCCATTTCCCCTCCTGCTCCCAGCCTCTCCCCTTCCCCTCCTGCTCCCCAGCCTCTCCCTTCCCCTCCTGCTCTTTCCCCCTCCTTGCTCACAGCCCGGGCTCTTCCAGCTGCCCCTGCACTCAGAGGGGTTGGGTTTCCATCCCGAGCAGGGCTGGATGTGAATTTCTCTGAGAAATGACAGAAAGGACAGAAGCCCCTGACAAGGAGCAGCACTGTTGGAAGGAAAGGCTGCCTGCACCACTAACACCCAGGAAATTCCCTGTACCCCTCCTTGTGCTGGCGGCCCAGTGAGCACACCAGCCACCCAACAGCCCCAGGACCCAGGAACCCACCAGCCAGCCAGGTTCAGCTCCCCAGCTCCCACCTCCAAACACCCCCCGAGGGGCGGCAGAGCCGCTGGTGCAGGCAGGTGGAGAGACAAGGGGCATCTGGCATCCCTGCTGTGTCCCTTCTGATTGCTGGGGGGGGTTACACTGTTCCCTGGGGCAGCTTTTTTTAGGTGTAGGATGTCTCCACACCTCCACAGGGTCAGCAAGAAGAGGCAGCACACTGGGGAAACCCCACCGCACCGCTGGGTCACTGCACCCCCCCTGGAGACCCAGCGCTCGTCGCTCCAGCACCAGCACCTCCCAAAGCCCAGCACGTTCCTCCTCACACACACCACCAGCTCCTACCACCGAACAAGCAGCAGCACAGGAGATCACTACAGCCCCGTTTCCTGGCGGGTCTGGGTGTCAGGCAGCAGACACCCACTCCCATTCCCCACACTGCCCCTCGCTGGCACCCACAGCTCCTGCTCCGCTCTGCTGCTCCCAGGACCAGCGCTCAGCAGTGCCAGTCCCCGTGAGGGATGCTCCCCAGGGGAGCACTTGCGGGACAGGGGCTCCTGGTGTGTCTCAGCTCGACCCATCTCCTTCCTGGAGCCACAGCACTGGGGCTGTGGCCTGGGAGCCAGGCAGGAGCAGCCCTGGGACAGGTAAAGCGATGGGGGGGCTGGCTCAGGAGGTGGGGCTGCCCTTTTAGGGTGGCTGACAAATACATCTGCTTAGCTCTACTCCTGTGGCATGGGCACCAACTGCTTCAGTACCCACGGGGCCTGGAAGAGGAAAGCCCAGGTCCTTTCTTTACCTGGACTGTCCTGTTCTTCCAGGCCTCATCCATAACCTCACTCAACTCATTAACCTAGAAGACAAAATCCTCCCAAAACCCAGTTAAATGGGTAGTTCTCTCTAAAGGAAGAAGCAGAATAGGTTCATTCTCCCTTTTAGGAGCAGCAAAACCTCAAATCAGTCCAAGCCATCCCAAAGTGTCACCAACCTTCAGCACAGCCCATGTCTACAGCAAACCCAGGATACTGCCAGCGCCGCTCTGAGAGGCCAGACCTTTCAAACCAAGGGGTTCACCAGCCCCCAGCCCAAACCCTGGCCAACTGAGGCAGGCAGAAGCCACAGCACAGCTGAACCCTGGCCAGTGAAACATGGCAGAGCCCCGTGGCTCCATTTCAGTCGCTTCAGGGCAGGGGAACATCAGGCAAAGATCAGTCTCACGTGCTGACTCAGCAGCTCCACAGCTGGAACATCCCAATGGCTGAAGAACAAAACTCCAAAGCAGGGCAGATTCCCAAGAATCCCAATGATCCTTTGGGTTGAGAAGCCCAGATTTGACCAGCCAAAGCCCCTGCTGTAACAAAGCTCAGAGCAAAGCCTCCCCTCCAGAGCCTCTCCCCTGGAGAAGCCCAGTGGGAACACGACTGGGGAGGGACGCGGATCAGCCGGGGCAGCGACGTCCCGCTGCTCTGCAGACTCTGCTGGGGCAGTTCTGCTCTGCAGACAGGTGCTCCCGGGGCAGTTCTGCTCTGCAGACAGCCTCTGCTGGTGCAGTTCTGCTCTGCAGGGGCAGTTCTGCTCTGCAGACGAACTCTGCTGGGGCAGCTCTGCTCTACAGACAGGCTCTGCTGGGGCAGCTCTGCTCTGCTCCATGGCAGGCAGCAGATGAGGTCGGGCCACGACCAGGGAGAGGGAGGTTCTAGGCTGAAGCCAAGCCAGAGGAGAGGCTCTGTGTGCACCACGGTAGAATGACCCCATTCCTCTGTAACCTGGTCTCCTCATGCTGCCTCTGAGCGCCATGCAGCACCCAGCTTTACAGCTGAACCAGCAAAAGGTGATTTTTAGGGTTGGTTTTTCACTGGGTCAAGTTTCTGCACAGAGGGTGGAGCTGCTGCTCTAACTCGAGCCATCTAATCAGCTGCCACTGAAAAAGTGAGATGCTGCTGCCACCACGCATCCCAGCCACGTGCTCTGCACCCTCAGCTCTCAGGCTGCTCCATCCAGCACAGAACCTGTGCAGAACAGGGGATAAAAGAACCCCACAACAGAGGAAACTGGTTCCAAAAAGCCCTTGAGGGCAGCAAAAGGGACGGGAGGAGGTGATGCCCCATGGCCAGCAGCAGCGAGATGCCAAAGGGGCTGAGTCATAGAATCATAGAATGGTATGAGTTGGAAGGGACCCCAAGGATCACAGAGCTCCAATCCCCCTGCCACAGGCAGGGCCACCAACCTCAGGCCTGGATCTACACAAGGTTGCCCAGGGCCCCATCCAACCTGGCCTTGAACACCTCCAGGGACAGGGCATCCACCACCTCTCTGGGCAGCCTGTTCCAGCACCTCACCACTCTCTCTGTAAAAAACTTCCCCCTAATATCTAATCTAAACCTTCCTTCCTTTAGTTTTAATCCATTCCCCCTTGTCCTGCCATTGTCTATCCTTTTAAAAAGTTGAATCCCCTCCTGCTTATAAGCTCCCTTCAGGTACTGGAAGGCTGCAATGAGGTCCCCCCACAGCCTTCTCTTCTCCAGACTGAACAAGCCCAGCTCCTCAGCCTCTCTTCGTAGGGCAGGTGCTCCAGCCTTCTAATCATCTTCATGGCCCTCCTCTGAACCCTCTCCAACACCCTGCCTGCCCTGGGGACACACACAGCCTGGTTCCAGCAGCAGGCAGGGCTCAGCCTGCTCCAGAGCAGGAGCCCTGACACCCTGCCTGCCCTGGGGACACACTCCCTGTGCCAGGGCAGGGCATCCTGCACGTCTCGCTGCTGCAGAGCAGCTGCAGCTCCGGTCCCCGAGGGAACAGGCGGCTCTTGGCTGAGGTGAAGCCAAGCTACGACTCCCTGCTAAACAGACAGGGACTGAAACAAGAACAACAAGCAGCTGTGCTTTAACCTACCACAGATGATGCTGAAAGGTCTTACAGAGCACTGCTCAGTGGTGCTGAAGGAGACCTGGGCGAGGAGAAGGCACCCACCATCTGAATCCAGGTGACCCCAGGCCACGCTGCCAGAGCGCACGGAGGGCTTTGTCCTCACCCACACCACGCTCTGGAGATCAGCCTGCTGAAGAGGATTGATCCCCGATCCGTGTTCCTGAGCCTGGGGTTGAGGTGGGATCACAGAGTGGCTGGCTTGGACAAGACCTTTGACATCACTGAGTCCAACCGTACCCATCCTCTGCTAACCCACACCCCTGAGCACCTCCTCTACCCAGTGTTTCCATGTCAGAATTCAAGAGTCTTTGAGTTGTCTTCCACTGTTACAGCAGCTCAGAAAACGCTCAGCAGAGGCAACGAGCGCTTCGCTCTCTGTGCAGACTGTGCAGAGTTGAACCCTCAGTAACTGGGCACCCAGATCACACTCTGCAGAGGCTCTACAGGTGATGGGTAAGTAGGTCATGGGAGGGCTACCCTGCTTTCTCACCCCCAGGAGCTGCCTGTGGCGTTACTTGTGTTACACAGAAGGGATCTCCAGCTCAGCGCAGAGCTGAGGGTGCCTCCCCCAGCGCTCAGAGGTGCCGGTTTTACACCTTTGCTGCAAATTTTCCAGTCACACAGCGGGAGCTGAAGCGGGTCAGCAAAGTAGCTTGGCTGAGAAGGTGGTGAGAAGGAAGGCACTGCCAGTGTGTCCTCTCCACACCGCCTGTCAGGACCTCCGCTCCCAGCCGCGGTAGGAAGCACAGGGGACGAGGAGCCCGGCTCCTTCCTTCCCATCGCCGGGGAAGCCCTCCCTCCCCAGGAGCCTGTCCCACCTGTATCCCGCCAGCTGCGGGAAAGCATCCTCCCTCTCTCTCTCTCTCGCAGAACTCGTTCATCCCCAGTTAACAGCTCTAAAACCAGCTGTAGGGATCCCGGCGGCGTCAGGAAAGCGCGGCTGCCACTGCAAATATCAAATACCTGAGTTACCCGAGGATGGCAGCGCGGTGCCTCCCAGCCCTCCGCCTCCCCGCTGGAGCCGCTCCACGGGGCCAGCGCTTTGAGATCCAAAACCCGCTGGTTCCGTCTCGGCGGGACGCACCGCCGCTCCAGCTCTGCCCGGTGCCGGGGCGGGGGGCATGAAGCCACCGCCAACTTCCAACGGCAGCGTCTGTCCCGCCGTCCGCCCCCTCCCCGCGAGCAGCCTTCCCCCGGGGCCGCCGGCCCGCCGAGGGGGACGCGGGTGGAGCCCAGCCCAGCCCAGCCCTGCCCTGCCCGGCGCGTCCCGAGCCGCTGCCCGCTCACCTGCGCGTCCACCTGCGCGGAGGGAGGGACCCCGCGGGACAGGCGGGGGGATGCCGAGCTGCCGGGCGCAGCCTACGCGGGGCTGGCTGCACACACACACCCCCTCCCCTCCATCCCGGTAACCCCCCGCCCCGCCACCGCCCCTCACCTGGCAGTGCCGGTGTCCTCCAGCGCCCGCAGCGCGGTCTCAGTCAGCTTGACGTGCAGCACCGTGATGCCCGGCGCCTCCCGCAGGACACGCCGCACCGCTCCCCTTCCCGCAGCTGCGCCATCTTACCCGCCCCTCACCCGCCGCCGCCGCGGCCACCCCGCCGACACCGGCCCCGCCGCGCGCAGCCGCGTCGCACCGGTTGCCCCGCGGGGCGGGGTCACTCGGCGGCGGGGGGCCGGGGCCGGGGCCGGGGCGGGAGGCTGCGACCGGCTGAGGGGCGGCCGAGGGGCGGGCGGGAGCGGCTGAGGGGCGGGAGGCAGCGGCCGCGGGGCGGGCGGCCGGTGGGCTCGCCGGGTGCGCTGTCAGGGTGAGGCGGTGCGCGGGTGCGGCTGTGGCGCCGTCCCGCCGGTGGGTGCCCGTGGGTGCGGGACGGGCACAGCGCGACCGGCCGCCCCGCAGCGAACAGCGGGCACGGCCGCCCGGGGACGGGGGTGCCGCTGCCTCGGGGCTCGGTGCCAGCTTCGGCTGCCGCGCCGCTGACCAGAGCGCTCCTTCCCGAACGACAGCGAATTAAAAGCCGCGGGGGCGGCCGCGGGGTAACGGGACGCGGGTCCCTCGGCCGCCCTGAGCCCCGGCCCCGCGCTCCGGGAGCCGCCCGTGTGCTGGGAGCTACCACGGCCTTAGCGCCGTGTGAGTTACGGCGGGCAGCGTCCCGCCGGCGGCTGGGGCGGTGTTTAACCCTCCTAAACCCTCCTTAACCTTCCTGTCCCCAGCGCGCTCGGGCTCCGCGATCCACCGCGGTCCATCAGAGCCCCGCGGGTCCCGGCCGCCGAGGTGACCACAGAGCCACAGAATCACTGGGCTGGAAAAGCCCTTTAAGCCCATCGAGTCGAACCATTCCCTGTCCTGTGCTAAACCAGATCCCTGAGCACCTCATCTCCCCGCCTGTTAAACACACCCAGGGGCGGGACTCAGCCCCCTCCCTGGGCAGCCTGGGCCAGGCCCTGACAACTGCCAGGGAAGAACTTTTCCCTCGCAGCTGAGCTGACCCTGCCCTGGTGCAGCTTGAGCCCATTGCCCATTGTCCCATCTCCTGTGCCCTGGCTGAGAAAAATAAATCTGACCACAATGTTAAGACTTAAAGAGCCTGGAAGTTTAAGTGTCTTCAATAAAAATCATAAGCCCGGTGCTTACGGCAGATGATAAAACATCATCAAAGCATTCATAGATGTACTGAAAGAACAGCAGGTTCCCCAAATAAATACACTGTCTATTTTTGCAGCCATTACATGTTCCTTATGCCTCTGGTCCTCCCTCCGTGGACCTGAGCCTCACCTGATCTCCTGCCCCTGTCCCTGATACAGTGATCCGTGGTGCAAATAGTACCTCCAGTGGGTTGCACCTGCATCTCATCCCTTATGTCCAGCAGCCCAGGACCATGGCATTGCAGACCACAGGTTCTGTACTGAGCTTCCAAGGCTTTGAAGGAGAGACTGCTCAGGCTTCCTGTGAAAGGGAATGCCCTGGGTGGCAGAGAGTGGAGCTTTCATGGGGTTTAGATGCCACGGCACTTTCTCTGCTGACCAGGCAGTTGTGGCACATTCGTCACCCTTACGAAAGCGTTGGCAGGGTACAACTCTAGGGTGATGCAGAGAGCAGCACCAAGCCATGGCTCCTATGCAGGAAGATGAGTTTGCATGGGTGCCTGTCGAGTGTTCCCCACGTCCTAATCCAGATCTTGGGAAACTTTTAGGTCCAGGGTCTTCTAAAGAGCGGGACGGCGCTAGGAATCAGACTGCACACCAATGTGGCTAAAAGCAGTCAGTTCATTTATTCTACAGAGCAGTGTGGTTATATACTCTCTAGCAAGCTTAACAAAGCATGGCTGGGAGCCACGGGGGGAGGGAAGTGAAAACAGTGAAGGCGATAGAGCAGACACCTGTGCAAGGCCTGTATCTCCTCTTGCCTCAGAGGAATGTTTCAGAATTAGGAGCTTCTATTCACAGTCCATACTCCTTAACCCATTATCTGGCTTTGCTGCTAGCTCCACATTCCTTTAGAGCGATGTTTCATTCTGGCTGTTTTGTTCGCAGGGGTAGAGAGTGGGAATATGTGGCTGTTCTCACGGAGCCATTCCTCCACAGGTGCCCACCTAGTGAGGCTGCACTGAGCAGTGCTGTCTGGTAGAAGAGAAGAGTCCTGGGATGTGGGGGCAGAGGGTGCAGTGAGGCAGTGGATGGGCCTGATGAGCACTGGGACATGGGCTGGCCTTGGAGACCCGCTGGCAGGAACATTTGCCCTGGGCCCAGCTGCAGAAATGCAGGCCTGGAGCTGGGCAGCACTTGCCTTCAGGGACAACAGCACAGTAGTACCCAGCATATATAGAAGGACCTGTCACCATTAACATCCCATGCCTCCTGCCCAAGGGCCACACTGCTGCACCCTCTCTCCCACCACCTCTGTGACTGAGCACATGAGAAAATGGAGGGCTTAGCACCAGGAAGAGCAGCAAGGTAGCAACCCCAGTTGCATTGTTAGCAACACTGCAAGTCTTTCTGTCATTTTCATGCATTTATTTTCTTGGGCAGAACTGGAGGATGGAGAGCACTGGCCTGGCCCAGGTGTTGTCAGCTGGCAGCACGGCCTTTTGCAGGGCTGGGAAGAGTCCTGGAAGCTGCTATCCATTCTCTTCAGGGGTCGCCATGGCCTCCCAGTGGAACAGTCCCTGTCCTGGCTGTGAGGGAAGGGACCAGCCACAGCCTGCCCATGATCTGTGAGCTCCCCATGGGTGGGAACAGGGGCACTGAATGTGCTGCTGGGACCCCCATGAAGAGCAGCAGTTGAAGTGCTGGGGTGCTGCTCTTCAGCTGCCCAAGCAAGGATGCCAGAGAGGCCTGGACCAGGGGCAGGAGGGCCTCCTTGGGAGGCAGGAGGATGACGGGCAGCTGCAGGACTGCCCTCCTGCTTCTTGGCAGCATGGCCATCCTCCAGGTTCAGCAGCTGGCAGGCCTCCCTAGGGCAACATTCCACAGCAACATTGATAAGCTGCTGCACAAACATTTCTATGTGGTTCTGGAGGCTGATATGCAGCTGCTGGACCAGGACCTCTTCATCCAGCCCAAAGAGGTGCAGGGCGGACATGATATAGTCCTTCACTATGGGCACCCATGAACACTGGTACCTAAAGATCTTTCCCAGCTTCTGCAGCACCCAGGGCATAAGGGACTTGAGGAGCCAATGGTAGTCCTGGAAAAGAAATTCACAGGTGAGTGGCTGGAGGCTGCCCAGAGATGATGTGGGCAGCTGTTGCTCCACCAGTACAGGTGCTGTTGCTGCAGGTCTGTGGGCAGATGGATGGCCAGGAGCTCCTCCTGCGTGATGATGAGCAAAGGATGACACTGCAGTTGGTCTTATGATGTCCTCTTCGACATCAGCATCACCTTGCACTGAGCGCATGATGGATTGCCCTGTCTTCTTGCAGAAGGGACACTTGGGCTTTCTCTCCATCTACCACATGATGCAGGGGTAGCAGAATTTGGGAAGGCATGGCATCACATAGGCATCACTGTCCCAGCTGCCCAGGCAGATGAAATAGTGGTTGTCTAGCTCTGTGGCCATAGTCTGTGCTCCCTGTGGTGGGCTTGATGCAGCTGGGGATGTCAAGCTGCTTCCTCTGACTGGCACTGCAGCAGCTGCTGTTGCGCTGGAAAGCGAAGAGGCACCACAGTCATTGGCTGGCCCAAGGAGGGATAGAAGAAATGCCCAGGGTCCTCATGAAGAAAACCCTGCCAGCTTCCCTGTGTAAGGTTTTCCCTCCCAGCTCACCTGAGCTGCTGCAAGCGCATCTCCTAGGTGTCCCGATTGCCTGTGCCTGGCAGGGCCAGGGGAAATCCTCTGATGGCTCTGGGGTCGAGCACTGAGAGTTGCAAGAAACAGCCCCCCGAGCACACCAGCACCAAAGGCCTCGCTCAACACTCTGGACCTCACCAACTCATTCAGCTGGAGTGCAGACATGATCTGGCTGGGTGAGATTCCGCACCCGAATATAAGCAGCGAGGGACACCTACTCAGAGACATCATAGGCCATAGCTAGCTGGTATTACAACCTATCCCTCAGGGACTCAGTGACATCAGAACCTGTCCCTCATAACCTACTGCTCAGGGTCGTCACCATCCATTGCTCAGACAAGCCACAACATGTCATCCTCATGGCATTCACCCCAACAGCACTGCAGCTCCAGCACATGCACCTGGTCTTACTGCAGCACCAGTGTCCACTCCATCGCCCATCTTATGTCTGGTGCTTGGCATCAGTGTTTCGTGCTGGTCACCCAGGCCTCGCACAGGCCTTCCCCCATCAGGTTGCTCTGACCAGAGCAGACATCTCCAGGGACATGGAGCAAAAGGCTTCCTTCAGGCACACCTCATGCCTCCCTGGGAGGCTGCAGGACAAAGTCACACAGGTTCTCCCCACAGCCCAGCACTGCTGGCCAGCCCTCTGCTCCCCCGATTCCTCCCACAGGAGGACACGGGAAGCACTTGGCTGGCCCTTGTGGGTTTTCTCCTGTCTTTCTCCTCTTCTGGCTAGGGGCACAAGGGTGACACCCTCCGCTCAGCATCCATCGGGCCTCATGCAGGAATAGTATAAACCTATGAAAGAAAAAAACAACAAATTTGGTATTGATCTTGATATTTCTGACTATGTACATTGAACAGATAGGCAAGACAAGACAAGCAGCATTTTTTCATACAACAGAGAAGGTGTTGAGGACTTTCACTTGAAGTCACCTGCTCTCATTCAGAGTCCATTCAGATTGAAGTCAGTGCAGACTGAGCTAGGAATGTTGTTTCCCCCAGAACATGTTCTACTGTTAGTAGTTAAATATTTAATGATACCAATTAGCTCTTCTTTTCTCTGGTTGGTCTAACTGATGCCAGATTTTGCCATAGCAGACTTGAAAATAGAGATAATTTTATGAGGCACATAAAATAACCAGAGGTTTGATAAAGTCTTTAACCACCTCTTCCCAGTTGCCTCTCTGTAGGCTAACGTATCCTCTTGCTGTCAAAGTCTGTGCCACCTTCCAGCACAGGCAAGGAAGACACTTCCCTTTCACAACTGCTGAAGATTTGGGGGCTGGGAGGAAGGAGAGAGGGAATGCCACCTTCCACTGAGGCAGATCCTTTGCCTCTCTTAGATTTCTGGAAGGGATCTGCCATGGGTATGCTCCAGCAGGAGAATTTTTCCCATATAAGCTCATGCCACAGCCATCTCTCAGGCGCTCTGGATGCAGATTCCACTAGTGGACACAATGGTGTCGTGGTTTTGCCCCGGCCGAGGGCCGCACCCCACACAGTCGCTTGTACTTTTAAAAGGAAGGGGGAGGGAAAATTGGGGGAGGGGGAAAAGGGAAGGAAGAAAGGAGGGAAAGAAACCACAACCTAGAAACCAGAACCACGCAGGTTGGGATAAGGATAGTTTACTAAACAATAACAGAAAACTAGATATAATAATAACAGAAGTTTAAAGTACAAAATAGATGAAACTGGTGATACACAATGCAGTTTCTCACCAAACCACAGAACCCAGGCCGCAGAGCTTAGAGCTGTCCCCGAACCCAGAAAACGCCCGTCCTGGCGTTGTCTCCTCCTCTTCCCCCCAGTCCCCTTTATACTGAGCATGACGTAACTGGCATGGAATATCCTCTTTGGCCAGTTCGGGTCACCTGTCCTGGCTACGTCCCCTCCTTTCTCACTAGTAAGGAAGTATGCAGAGCTGAGAAAGGTCCTTGATTGCCCGGCAACAACTAGAAACATCAGGGTGCTATCAGCACTGTTCTCATCCTAACACCCAAACATGGCATTCCATCCACTGCTAAAAATAATTAACTCCATCATAGCTGAAACCAAGACATTATCCACCCCTTATTCCATACCATTTACGTCATGACCAGATCCAACAATTTTCTTTGGGTACAACCAGTTTCGTGTTTCACACACCCATATATGTATGTACACATGTATGCACACATACGTGCATACAGATCTTATTCCCTCAGTCTGTGAATCATCCCTCTGAAGTTGTTGAGTTCATTTAGTCCATGATTTCCAGGCTCCATTTGTCGTAACAGTTTCTCAGAATAATTGTATGTTCCATTGGCTCGTTGCATGCTGCATCTCAGGCTCTTGACTGATACACCTGGCATGGTCCATGCTCATAGTCTGTGGGTCAGAGTTTATTTTCAAAGGAAAAAAGAAAAAAAAAGTTCTTGAGAGGCCAGGCTTTAGTTCCATCATCATGGCACTCATTCTTCATTAACTTGTATGACTCCGGCTATAATGCTATGGTACAACATACAGCAATCATAACAATAATGAATATACAATAATGGGTTATTTGGCAATTATTATAATTTCTACTCTATTAATTATATTGGCTATTCTCACCCAAAATCAAATCCCCTTGAGGTACGCATTCCTGCCATTTTATTCCTAAAAACTGGATTTCTCGCGTAGGCCCCTTGACTTTACTTCGTTTTATAGCAAAACCGGCTTCTAAAAGGATTTTAATTACCCTGTTTCCTTTTTCAAAAACTTCCTCTGCTGTGTTGCCCCATACAATGATGTCATCAATGTACTGCAGGTGCTCTGGTGCTTCACCCTTTTCCAGTGTATTCTGGATTAGTCCATGGCAGATGGTGGGGCTATGTTTCCACCCCTGGGGCAGATGATTTCACGTGTATTGGATGCCTCTCCAGGTGAAAGCAAACTGTGGCCTGCACTCTGGCGCCAGTGGGATCGAGAAGAAAGCATTCGCAATGTCAATTGTGGCATACCACTTGGCTGGAGGCAGGGCCCCTCTATTGCTGCTGATCATATTTGTTTTCCACTGGTTGCATAAAGGACTTAGAGGTCCCTTCAAGAGGATCAGACACATCAGACATATAGGTAGGCCTTCCAGTTGGTCTAGGGAACTGCCCAGTAGAAACTGGTGCAGCCTTCTTCCTGGCAGAATCTCGTTGTGTGAATGTTTTACCCCGCAGCTCATTTACTCGTGCTCGAAGGGCTGAGGTGGGCTGCATATCCCATTCCCTCATGTCCTCTCCATGATCAAGCAGGTAAAACCACAATGTACGTCGTGGTGTGTATTCTCCTTCTTGGAACAATGGACGCTTTCTCCCAGTAGCTGCAACATTGCTCCATACGGGTTGGGAGTTGGACACATTGTTGTCAAGTCGTTGAACCAGTTTTTCTACTGCTGCAATGACGGAGAGGGAAACACTGTCTTGGTATTTCCTGAGTCGGCAGGCCACCTCATTTACGGTTGGTGGATCCATATCAGTCCAGTCAATTGCTGCCAGTGAATTGGTGTACCCTGCTGGTGCACTTCGTACAACCTTACGCCACATATCTGGAGTGCATAGGACTTCATCGGGATCAGCGGGAAGCCGTGAATTGTCCAGATCATAATAAATTATCTCCCGTACAGCTAATTCTCTCAGGTGCTGGATAGCTGTCTCTATGCTGTTACCCTTGGGTGTCTGACATGTAATATATTCCTTTATGGGATATCTTTCCTGCACACTTGACAGTAGTCGCCTCCAGAGGCTGAGGATTTCCGGCCTCCTCCCAATTGCTTTGTCAATTCCTCCTTCTCTAGCTAGGGATCCCAACTGCTTGGCCTCTCTGCCTTCTAACTCTAAACTATTGGCCCCGTGATCCCAACATCGGAGCAACCAAGTGATAATGTGCTCACTTGGGTGGCGGGTGAAATCTTTTCGAACCTCACGCAGCTCACTCAAAGTCAGGGATCGGGTAACAATCTCTGGTTCTGCCTCCTCCTGATATCCTCGAGATGGCCCTGGTTGATCATCATCATCATCCGTCACTATGCGAACTGATTTCTTTGTGCATTTCCTCTTTTGTACGGGAGCAACAGACACTGGTGTGGGTTGGTTTTTCTGATCATCTGCAGTGTCTGCTGTAGAGATTACAGTAGCTGCAGTGTCAGCCCCAGTGGTTGCAGCAGCTATAGTATCTGCCAGTCTGTTTCCTTTCCCTTCTCCCTGACAGTGCTGACAGTGCTGACAGTGCTGCCTGCTATCAAGCAGTGTTTGATAAATAGTGGCCAGAGCCCAGCACAGTGCAGTAAGGTGTCCATCTCTGGGAAACCTACAGCAATTTTTCTTTAGGTATGCAGTCACTTGATTGGGGTCTTGTAGCTGTTCAGGAGTGAAGTTCCAAACCATCGGGCGTGAGAAAGTACCTAGGTACTTGCCCATACTTTGCCACATGCCCTGCCACTCGTGATTATTCTGTCTCGGAGAAAGCTATTCAGTGGTATTCCTAAACCTATGCTTGATATATAACAAAAACTGAACCATCTGCCCCAAACCTACCAATAGCAAAATGCTAGTTTGAATATCCCAGAGATATTGAAGGTTTTCAAAAATTGCCATAAGAGCTGTTGTATTTAGCCCAAAGGAAAAGAAAGCAGTGCTGTTATTAACCCCTCCCTGTCCAAAGAATGGACAGGACAGCAAAACCTCATACAAGTACCAGATTAAGCTCATGGTCATCGATATTATTGTATCATAGACCGATATCATAAAATACACTATAATGAAGTATGGGAACAAATATGGGAGCCGCAGACCTGAGAGAGTAAAGAATCCTGCCAGGATTGTATACAGCATGCGATGGTTTTGATGCCACAGCCTTGTGAATAAATACCACAGCATCGTGACCAGAGATTGCTTAAACAACAGTGCTTATCTTAATTGCGATAGTTAGGGTCAGATCTACCGTTATCCCAACCGTTCGAGCCCCACGTTGGGCGCCAAAATGACTGTCGTGGTTTTGCCCCGGCCGAGGGCCGCACCCCACACAGTCGCTTGTACTTTTAAAAGGAAGGGGGAGGGAAAATTGGGGGAGGGGGAAAAGGGAAGGAAGAAAGGAGGGAAAGAAACCACAACCTAGAAACCAGAACCACGCAGGTTGGGATAAGGATAGTTTACTAAACAATAACAGAAAACTAGATATAATAATAACAGAAGTTTAAAGTACAAAATAGATGAAACTGGTGATACACAATGCAGTTTCTCACCAAACCACAGAACCCAGGCCGCAGAGCTTAGAGCTGTCCCCGAACCCAGAAAACGCCCGTCCTGGCGTTGTCTCCTCCTCTTCCCCCCAGTCCCCTTTATACTGAGCATGACGTAACTGGCATGGAATATCCTCTTTGGCCAGTTCGGGTCACCTGTCCTGGCTACGTCCCCTCCTTTCTCACTAGTAAGGAAGTATGCAGAGCTGAGAAAGGTCCTTGATTGCCCGGCAACAACTAGAAACATCAGGGTGCTATCAGCACTGTTCTCATCCTAACACCCAAACATGGCATTCCATCCACTGCTAAAAATAATTAACTCCATCATAGCTGAAACCAAGACAAATGGTATTCTACATTCCTTCCTAGGTCTAAAGGTCTTTGCCTGCATTCCCTGAATTTCATAGATTCAAATTTATTCTTCTTGTTGTGTTTTGGCACAGTCCTATTTAGTTGATGCCTGCTTTCTGTTGAATTTAACAAGCCAGCTGGGCTGGCCTAGCCAAGCAAGTTGAGCATGGCTGCCTCATGACAGCGTAATTGTTCCCAACTGTAATCCTTCAAATTGTGTTATTTTTCCTACAGAACACAAGCTTAGTTTGGTAATTATGCTTCTAATTATAACATTATTTTAATAAAATAAGCATTTGCAAAGAAATTCTCCAGTTTAAATTCAGTAGAGTGATATTTTTCCCGTGAGAACTTGCATTTTCACATATTTAATACTAATAATGTAACATCCTGTCTACGTTATAGTGATTGCCTTTATGGCACAAACATCATGACAGAGAGATAGTGCATCTTGATTAGACTGATGCCAGAATGCCTGTACAGGAAAGTCAACACACTCTGTGCGGATGAGCTCATGCGTCTCTTACTGACCTAAACTCTCTCAGGTAAGGACAATACATCAGATTTGATCTAATTGTTTGGTTCCAAGTTTCAGTTAGGCAGGAGGAAATGCTGTTTGGCGTCAATGAGGCCTAGCTGGAGGAGGTCCCTTCCAACCCCTACAATTCTATGAATCTGTGATTCTGTGACTTTTCAATCTATTCAGATAAGATCCAGTCTGATGTTGTTAACAAAAAATATTAGGGTTTTTTCCTTGTTCCTTCTTTTTATATTCTGTGTTTTCAGTCAAAATCCTTAAGAGGAGCATTACCAGCCTCCTAGCTCCAGGAGTTTGAAATGTTCTCTGAACAGCTCAGTCAGGAGAGCTGCAGGAAGGCAAACCTTTTCCTCCCACTAGTCCTTGCCAAAATGTCAGTCTGCATGGCTTCAAGAGTCACTGCATGCATCCGCTTTCCTTCATATACTGAGGCTGCTGGATTTAGGTTTTTTCTCATCACAAACTTCTGTGTTCCCCATTTAAGCAGGAAGAAAGGCAATATCTGAATAACTGAACTGAATAAAGGAATAACAGTAACTGGTAGGGAAAGGGGGTTGGGTTTTTTGGTTGTTTGTGGTTGGTTTTTTTTTTCCCTGACCTGTTCTAATCAAGCAAAAAGGTAAGGAACTTGCTTGGTTTATTTCTTTCAGTTCCTTCCCTCTTGCTCTGTTAAGCCAAGCACTGGACGCAGCACTCCAGCTGTCTGTGCACCTGCTGGGGGTGTTCTTCCTAATGTGGCCTGGAGGCTGTTGTCCTTTTTTGCCAGCCAAGAAACCTGGCCTTATATTTTTGGGCTGAAACCTTTCCTTGGTTTCCTGGATCTTCTCTCACCTTAACCTACTTTTTTGTGTTATTGCCATGAGCTGCTGTTACAAAAGAAAAAACAACAATGTAAAGATGGACTTGAAGACCTACTTGATAGAACTTGACTGACACTGAGCTTGCCTCTATAAGTGGGGCTGGTAGAAGAAAACAGACCAAACCTGCTGAAAGCAGTAAAGTTCCAACAAAATAATGCAGAGTCAGCTAATAACTATGCATTAAGCATGACTGCACTTGTGGTTTGTGTGTAAAAATACTCAGAAGTGAAAAGTAATAGGCAATGTCATGTCCAAAATAAATAAAAATTGTAAATTGTTAAAAGTAATATGTGAATGGTCTTAAGATTGCACATAAGGAATCGAGAGTTGTAGCATGGGGTCTATCTTGTGCTTCTAGCTGAGAGTCAACTCTCAGCAATAAAAAGAGGTTTAGCTAGTGTGTACTTCCACTGCCTTCTTTCTGGTGCCTCAATTGGAAATGGAAGAAAAGAAAAATGCAAGCAAACCCATTGTGATAACACTGCTGCTGACCTGACTGTTCTACTCATGCAGGACAGTGACTGTTTTCTCTTCAGTGACAGAATTTATTTGAATGGCACAAAACTAAAGGCTTTGCTGAGGTGAATGACAACTGAGTGTGTTTGTAAAAACTTAAAATTGAAAATATGTAATCAGAATGGAATCAGGTTTCTTTGTGTTTCCTGTTAGCGCGATTTGGGACAATTCTCATTCACACATGGTGAGGAAGGAGAATGCAAAAACTTTGGAGTGGATCAGAAACATTTTGTGGTTAGCATCAATACGACTCAAAGTTTCGAACTTCTTGGAATGTCAATATACTTACTGGCACTGAAAAACAGGGTAGAGACTTTTTCCTTCAAACACATGGCCACAACTTGCTGCCTCTTTTCCTTGAGACACTCCTGGCATACAGCTGCCTTAACCATCCCAAGCACAAGTTTGTCACTACAGAGCATCTCTCTCATTGAATCCAAGCAGAAGAGCTCTTCCACTTATTTAGCTGATAAAAGCAGGTGCACTTTTAAGAAATCTAGGAAATCATGAAGTGTAGGGGACTTAAGGATGGGTGGTGAGCTTGTGGCCACAGGCTTATTTATCATAGCTTTTCATGAAATGGAGTAATCCATTTCTACAGTTTTTTCTATATGAAAGCCTAAGAGAAATAGTGGATTGGGAGGTGAAGGACAGATCTGAATCTCCCAGGTCTTAGAGCAACTGCACCTTTATCAGATGGGGAAGGGTGTAAGGATTTCCCAATAGCCTGTCTTGGACTTCAGTAATGCTCTTGAGAGACAGGCAGTGAGGCAATCCTATTCTCACTGTGCTGACCAAGCAATCATTAGACTACAAAAAATTCCTGGAGCAGGAGCCATGGCTATCTTGCATTGTCTGTATTTATGTGTGTGGGTTGAGGTTATTTCAGCTGCAAAAGCTCCAGAAGAGCTGGTGAGATCGTTTTCATGGAAAGCACAGGTATGTAACAGCAGATAGGATAGGATGTGGAGAAGGGCACTCTAAAAACAGTGCTTACAATGTTTTTTTCTAGCAGAAGCCCTTTCAGAATGGTGCATAGGAAGGGCACAAACTCCTGCAAGGTAACTGTGAACAGCTATCACGCATTACCAGGCATTTTCTTCATAAAGAGAGAAGCTCCAGCTGCACTTAGAATCACAGAATCCTACAATATCCTGAGTGGGAAGGGACCCATAAGGATCATCAAGTCCAACTCCTAGCTCCAGACCAGACCGTGTAATACTATGTATGAGATGCATACAAGAGTTCTGAGGGAATTGGCTGATGTAGCTGTTACGCCACTCTCCATGGTATTTGAAAAGTCATCACTGTCAGGTGAAGTCCCCAGTTACTGGAAGAAGGGAAACATTACACTGATTTTTAAAAAAGGTAGAAAGCAGGACTCCAGGAACTGCCAATCTGTCAGCCTCACCTGTGGCCCTGATGGGATTCATCCCAAGGTACTCAGGGAGCTGGCTGATGTTACTGTGAGACCTCTCTCAATTATTTTTCAATGGTCTTGGGAATCTGAAGAGGTCCTAGGTTGACTGGAAGCTGGCAAATGTTGTGCCAATTTTCAAAAAGAGAAAGAAAGAAGACCCTGGTAATAACAGGCGTGTTGGTCTCACCTCAGTGCCTGGTAAAATTATGGAGAAAATTGTACTGGAAGTTATTGAAAAACACCTAAAGGACAACACAGTCATTGGTCACAGCCAACATGGGTTCAGAAGAGGAAGATCTTGTCTATCCAACTTGATTGCCTTTTACGACAAGATCAACCAGATGGCTGACCAAGGGAAACCAGTTGATGTTATTTTTTGGGGATTTCAAGAAGACTTTTGATACTGTGTCTCACAGTATCTTGCTGCACAAAATGTCCAGCACACAACAAGACAAAGCCATAATGCGTTGGGTGGGCAACTGGCTGAAGGGTGATAGTAGATGGGGTTACACCTGGCTGGTGGCCAGTCACTAGTGGGGCTCCTCAGGGCTCCATTTTAGGCACAATTCTTTTTAACATTTTCATAAATTACTTGGACACGGGACTGGAAGGTGCCTTAAGTAAATCTGCAGATGACATCAAATTGGGAGGAGCTGTTGACTCTGTTGAGGGTGGAGAATTGTGGAAAATCGACGGGAGACAAGCACATCTGATGATGTCCAGCAAGTCTCAACTTTATTCGGTTACACATCGCACTTTTATGGTTACAATAATTAGCTTATGCATATTGCAAAAATTGAGCTCATAATTGGTCCAAGATAAAAGAACATCTCTGCCCATATTGGCACATACTCCGAATGCCTATGGCTTCTTCCCCCGTGCTCAGTTCTTCTTTCCCATACTTTACTATCTCAAAAATATAACGTTTTTGTTACATCCACCAAGTTTCTCACATCCCTACTGCTCATGGCCCTTGGCCACCAGCCATGTTTCCACAAAACTCTCTACACTTCCCCCGTTTTCTTTTTGGGCCAAAAGGTTGGTTTGCCACATTTTTTGGATCAAGCGATTAAGAGTGATTAATTAGTAATTATAACGAGTTTTGATAAGAATATCTTATAGCTAAACATTGTTAGTTTACCTTTGATGTCTAAAAGTTATCTGCACACCTGTTTTGTTTTGACCTTCTTATTATGGCTGGTTCTTGACATATTCACTTACTTCCAAATAACTTCTCACAACTCCTTGGTTTAAGGCAGTCTGTCCACCTGCCTTCAAGGCCGCTATATTTTGAAAATGTGATTACCAAGTACCTCTCAGCATGAGTACTTTTCAACCAATTGTCTGATCCAAACAATCCATTGTCTCGTTGTATCTTTTGCGTTTGATCTATTAATTTCTGAATGCTCGCATGAATTGACTGAGAGTGGTCAGCCAGATTCTTTGTTTGCTTTGCCAATCAGGAGTGTCAGAGGTGCAGATAACATCAACTTCACACAGTCGGTGATCTTAGGCTGTGCAGAAATCGCTATTTCTCTACTTTTCATTTACCACAAATACATGCATATTTCAAAAACTGTTAGATGGTTCAAAATGTCGCACAGCAAAACTCATAGTCCACTGTGGCTGCAGCTGGAACAATCGACTTCAGTTACTGTGATCAGGATCCCATCCTGGTTCATGCAAGCTTGATTTCTTCTGGATCCACAGCTTTATCCACTTCACTGGGTCCCACTTGGTTCCCATATCTGTAATGACACAGGCAGATCTCCTTCCCCAAGTTAGTACCTGCAACTTTTTTTTTTTTCTCTTTTTTTTTTCTCCTTTTTTTTTTTTTTTTTAAAACCTCCTTTTAAACCTACTGCATGTTTCACCATTAGAGGTACCAAACTGTTCTGTGACAGATATAAATAGATCAAAACATAAAGAGCTTTGTTTAATCAATCAGCCGGAGAGATACCCTTCTCTCCCCGTTTTTGTTTGTGAAGCAAACGCTTGAGAGTTTGATTCATACGTAGACCTTGAGTTAGTCAGTCAGCTCAGTGTGGCTGCAAATATGGGTAATAAAATACTGATGCATAATACCACACAATAATCTAATCCAGTCAATATTTTCAAGGAACTTTTGAACACCATTTAATGTGCTAACCTCAGCTTTGATTTCAATCCTCTGAGGTGTTACAGTACTTTTATCAATCTGTCAGTCCAAATATTTCCATACTGCCTTATTTTGAATTTTCTGTAATCTGTAATCCCTTGCTTTTCAAATGCACTGTTAACTCATGAATCAAACTTTCAACGTCCAAGTTTTTTCCCGCAATCAGTATCATCCAAGTAAGGATAAAGGATTAGATCAGGATGCATTTTTCGTACCGGAGCAAGTGCCCAGGCTACGTAAGTCTGGCACCAGTTTAGCTTTTCCACCTCTAATATTCTTTCTAGTTTGCAAATCACAAAACAGTATTTTTTCAGTAATCATCCCATGTTTTCCCAAATGTTTGAGCTACACCAAAAGCATACCTTGAGTCAGTATAAATTATCCCTTCTGTCCTATTTAACAATTGTGATGCTTGATTTAAAACATATAATTTGCATGTCTGGGCAGACCAATTGTTAGGTAATCTTCCTGATTCTTTTACACTTTGATTTTCCTCATCAATAATTCCATTGCTTGCCTCCCCACTCCTAGATGACAGGTTAAGCACTTAAAATTTACCGAGGCTCTGTGTCTTAAGTGTGGGTAATGCTTGAGACAGGGGGTTTGTTTCTTGAGGTATACAAATCATAAGCTAATGCAGAATAGCTCTGCTGGATGCTATGTAATCCCGATCCTCCCGTTTGAGGTGGGGTTACCCCCCCCCCCACCATCCACATCCCACCGGCCCGCTATCAACGTTCTTTTCGCCACCACCCACTCGTCCCCACATAAACTTTTCCCTGGTAATTTTCACGATTATGTAGTAGTCAAAATACCCTGATTTAACCATTTTTCCTGCTCTGACGCCACCTTACATGCCCAGGCTCTGACAAGCAGTCTCTGCAGTCTCTCGGGCATCAGGAGATGTATTGATGATGTTTGTCGGGCGGTGTGGGTAGGAGCGGTGGGTGTAGATACAAAATGTGTCCCTGATCTGATGGTTGTCAAAGCCAATAATTGTCCATGGCCGTAGGTGTCCTGTGTCCTGTCCTTAGGTTTCTTGTCTGTGGGCATAGGTTCCTTGTCCGTGCCGTAGCTGGTGATTCTTCGTGTCGGTAGTGTCTGGATGGGTGGGTGGGCAATTCTGCAGACCCTTTCACAGCAGGGAATGCCGTTGCCGCAACTGCCTGCTCCGCTTTCATGTTTTCCAGCTTTTCAAGGACAAGCTGAAGTTTTAGATGGCGGTTAACATTTTCAACTGCGTCACGGGCTCTTTTAGGCTCAGTAAAAGTTAGAGGTGAATAGATATTAAAGGCAGTCGGTTGTACATTTTTTTTTCTTCCACCTTTTTTCCTTCCAAAGCTATCATAGTCGGGGGGTTTGCAGACCGTGGTGGCAGATTTACGTGCACTACTTGCTCGTCTTCCCAGTCAGTTCTGACAGATTTATCACTTTGCTCTGATACTGTATGTGGGTTAACAAACATTCCCTTTGCATACCCGTATTCTAACGGTCCGGGCAATTCCTCATGTAAGGCAATGCCTTTGACCTGTATTCTAATGGTCCCGGCAATTCCTCATGTAAGGCAATGCCTTTGACCTGTCACTTCTGCAAAAATGCAGTAAATAAATCATATGCTACTTGCCTGTCCATTATAACGTCAGCGCTGTTGCAGCCTTTTCAGGTCTGGTAGCACATAGCGGCTAGGCTCACCGATGTGATCACCTAGGGCACGGCACACTCTCTTGTCAGCGTGCTTATTTGCCGTCCTGCTGCTTAGGGCCCACACACCCTCCGGCGTTCCACCGTGGTTCGTGATAAGGACGTTTTCTTCGCTCCTTGTAATCACGGCGCTTTAATCCCGGCGCTCCCCAGTATTAAGGCACTTACCAGTATCACGGCACTTTTCCCAGTATCACGTCGGGCCCCCAGACTGTCTCAGAACCTAGTCAATGCCCCACCGGGAATCCTGTCGACGATACACAAGACCGTTGAAATCAACGGGACGCGTCTTCCCATTCTTTGGCGGCAGGAGCCCCTCACGGTGCTGATGTCGATCCCGGACGAGCCTCCAGTGTATCACGTCGGGGTCACCATTTGTGGAAAATCGACGGGAGACAAGCACATCCGATGATGTCCAGCAAGCCTCAGCTTTATTCGGTTACACATCGCACTTTTATGGTTACAATAATTAGCTTATGCATATTGCAAAAATTGAGCTCATAATTGGTCCAAGATAAAAGAACATCTCTGCCCATATTGGCACATACTCCGAATGCCTATGGCTCCTTCCCCTGTGCTCAGTTCTTCTTTCCCATACTTTACTATCTCAAAAATATAACGTTTTTGTTACATCCACCAAGTTTCTCACATCCCTACTGCTCATGGCCCTTGGCCACCTGCCATGTTTCCACAAAACTCTCTACAGAGAATACTTGCAGAGAGACCTGGACAGATCAGAGAGCTGGGCAATCCCCAACCACATGGAGTTTAACAGGGCAAGTACCAGATTCTGCACCTGGAAAGAGGTAACCCTAGCTGTACACACGGACTGGGGGATCAGTCGCTGAAGGCCAGCCATGCTGACAGGGATTTGGGGGTCTCAGTGGACAAGTTAAACATGACCTAGCAGTGTGCCCAGGCAGTCAGGAAGGCCAACTGCATCCTGGGTTGCATCAAATATGGCATTGCCAGCTGATCCAGGGAGGGGACTATCCCGCTCTACACTGTGCTGGTACGGCCTCACCTTGAGTACTGAGTGCAGTTTTGGGTGCCAGAGTACAGGAGGGACACAAAACGAATGAAAAGTGTCCAGAGGAAGACAACAAGGATGGGGAAGGGTCTGGAGGGGAAGTCGTACGAGGAGAGGCTTAAGTCCCTTGGTTTGTCCAGCCTGGAGAAACCGATACGGAGGAGAGACCTCATCACGGTCTATGGCTTCGTTACAAAGAGGAGCAAAGGGGCAGGTGCCAATCTCCTCTCTTTAGTGAACAGTGATAGAACCCAAGAGAATGGTTTGAAGCTGCAACAGGGGAGGTTTAGGTTGGATATTAGGAAGAGGTTCTTTACTGAAAGGGTGGTCAGGCAGTGGAACAGGCTCCCCAGGGAAGTGGTCACAGCACCGAGCTTGACTGAGTTCAAGAAGTATCTGGACAGTGCACTCAGTCACATGATCTGACATGACTGGACCTGTGAAATCAAAACAATTTATCAGAAAGGTACAGGGAAAAAAATAAATTAGGTTAGCTGCTCTTGCTGTGGAAAACAATGTCAGAATTCCTCCGGACTAAACAGAAACACAAGTGGACCTTACAGAGCATTCTGAAAGCTCAAGATAATTAAAAAAATCACACAAGATAATAGAGATGAAACAACAGAGCTAGAAAGAAAGATTTTTACTCTAGGAGTCTGAAGAATGGACAAGCTTAAATTTAATATACAATTTGCTAATACTTGACTTTCTATGGTACTATTATGATTCACCACTGTAAGTTCAAGGCATCCAGTTTGTTGCTAGAAATCCATACTGATTTTCACCAACACATCATCTAATTGCCTGAGTATTTCAGGGAATCATGCCAAGAAAATGGCTTCAGGGTGACGTCAGCTGCACGGTACTAAGCATTAGGCAACTGAGCTATCTACCATTTCTGAAGGGGTCAAGGTCAAAACTGTTTTTGGAAATCTCACACTCCTGAAGCCAGAGAGCTTTGTGTTGATGTGCAGAATGTGTACTATTCCTTATACACTAGAAAATACATCTGAAAGATGACATAGATTTCTGAAGGTTTTCAGTATATTATCTGTAGACTTTTTCTGTTGTGACCCAAGTGTTGTTCTGCTTAGATAGGCTGGGACTCTTTACAGAAAAGTAACGAGGCCATGAAAAACAACTTTAAACTATACAGCATTTGCTGTATGTAGCTTGTCAGCAAAGGAAGAAATGCACATTTTTTCGCTCATAAGTGTTACTGTCTTCCAGTTTAAACCATTTTCTGCTGATGACAGCTAAATCATAGTGTCTCCTATATTCTTCAAATAATTTTTCCATTATCATTTAAAATTCATACAAGTCAGACATACACACAGGCTGGATATGTATATCTATTTATTTGAGAGGCTGCCTTTCAATCTACCTTGTGTATTAATAGATTCAGTAAGCTGAGGCATGGTATCAATGAGAGTTTATGGGGAACTGTAAGAAGTTTGCAAACTGCTACGCTGTAAGGGAGTGATTCCCTTTCAACTGCATAAATCAACAAAGAAAACAAACCTGCTGGTGAGGTAAAGAAACAGTCATGAAAGCTTGAGAAGATAATAGGCAAAAGGATCACTCCCAGACAGAGGTGATAAACTTCACACTGCAACAGCTTTTGGAACAACCTGGGGCACTCTCTGAAGCCTGGTTATGAATACAGAGCCATGTGTGTTAGAGAAATACTTTACTGCCAGGTATAATACTGTTACACAGAGAACTTCAAAGAGTAGAGTGATTAGTTCTATTGCTTTCCTGAAGTTTTTGTCATGCTGCGTATCTTTTGGATGCAGTCTTGCAATTCTTAAAGCCTTAGCTTCCTTAGTACTTTGACAGGGCAGTATAGTTCCACTGTATGAATTTATTTCCTGTGTCGTACTCTGAACTAACAATCCCATTAATATCATTGTTGTGAAGCATTTCCTACTCACTGTTGCTAGTCGCTTCAGAGAACAGTCAAACTACCTGCTATTAAACAGATGCACTGAACCAAGGTTTCTTTCATTTGAGATTTCATGTTCCCACATGCTGTAGAGTTTTGAAGGAAAAGGAATGGCAAGGTCTCAGCACAGTAATGCTGAATTTTACTGAGTCACACCTGCACGGCTCTCTACTGTTTGGAAAATATTGGCAAGAATATCAACTTATCCTGAAGTTCTTAAGTTTTTAAATTTGAGAAATCTGTCATTCATAAGGTCAGCTAAAGTTAGGGATAGATGGGTTTAAGGGTTTTTTTGGTCTTCTTGCCCTAACTGTTCCTTACCACATTCTTAATGATAATCTTTATCCTGATCATTAGGCAAAATGCACAGTTCACACATGCTCAGAAAAGTATCACTCAGAGTTTTAGAGAAAAATGCTAAACAACAAACAAATACCACTTGAAATGCCAGAAGGTATGCATGATGGATTTGTCTTGGATCCCTCAGAAAGGGATCTACTCTGGAGCCAAAACAAGAGATCTGAAGACTGAAAAGCTCCAAGTTCAAGAAGGTTAGGAATAAAAGTGTTTTGAAGTCTCTGTGGCTAGAATTCAATACAGGGTTTTTTCTGCAGAAAATAACACCTTGAGAACTTCAGTAACTGGTTTATTCCATCACCATTTCTGACATTACCTGCAGGATGAATGTACATGCTGCCAAAAGAATTAGACCTTACTGCTTTTCTATTCTCTCAGTTATTTGTACCTGCATTGTCACTGTGGGTTAAAAAGACACAGGGAACTGATCTGGCTAAAGAATAATCTCTTTTCTGGCTAAGCCAGTTTTCAGCTGGATCATTTTCCTCACAAGGCTGAGGTACTCAATGGCTTTATTGCCTAAGTCTTCACCAGTAAGGGGTCTACTCACACTGCACAGGAGGCAGAAGGCAAAGGCAGGTACTGGGAGGATAAAGAACTACCCAATGTAGGAGAAGACTGGGTTCGAGAATATCTAAGAAACCTAAAGATGCACAAGGCTGTGGGACCTGATAAGATGAATTTGCAGGTTCTGAAGGGACTTGGTGGATGAAGTGACTAAGCCACTCTCCAAAGTATTTGACAAGTCGTGGTAGTCCAGTGAAGTTGACACTGACTGGAAAGGGGAAACATAAGACCCATTTTTAAAAAAGGGGGAAAAGGAAGACATGGGGAACTACAGGCCAGTCAGTCTCACCTCTGCATGCCAAGATCATGGAGCAGCTCCTCCTGAAAACTGTGCTCAAGTACAGGGGAAAAAAGGGTGGTGATTTGTAACAGCCTCACTAAGGGCAAGCTGCGCCTGACAAATTTGGTGGCCTTCTATGACAATGTTACAGCATTCGTGGATAAAGTATGACAGATGTCATCTACTTTGACTTGTACGAAGCATGTGACACTGTCCCACATAACATTCTTGTCTCTGAATTGGAGCGGCATGGATTCAATGCATTAGTTGATAAGGAGTTGGCTAGATGACTGCACTCCAAGAATTGCAGTCAGTACCTCAATATCCACATGGAGACCAGTGAAAAGTGGCATTCTGCAGGGGTTGGTATTGGAATCAGCACTGTTTAACATCTTTGTTGGCTACATGGACAGTGGGATTAAGTGCACCCTCAACAAGTTTGCTGAGCTGTGTGGAGTGGTCAGCACACAGGAGTGAAAGGATGCCTTCCAGAGGGACCTTGAAAGGCTTGAGTGGTGGAGCCCATGTGAACCTCATGAAGGTCAAGTGCACAGTACTGCTTATGGGTCAGTGCAATCCCAAGCACAACTATAGGCTGGGTGGAGAATGGGTTGAGAGTAGCCCTCAGGAAAAGGACTTCATGATCACAGAGGAAAAGAATCTCAACATAGTCTGGCAATGTGCTATTGGATCCCAGAAAGCCAACTGTATCCTGTGCTACATCAAAACCAGGATGACCAGGTCAAGGGAGTTGATTCTGCCCCTCTACTCTGCTCTGGTGAGACCCCACCTGAAGTACTGCATCCAGCTCTGGGGTCCCCAGTACAAGACAGGCATAGAGCTGTTGGAGCAAGTCCTGAGGAGGACAATGAAGACGGTCAAAGGGCTGGAGCACCTCTCCTATGAAGACAGGCTGAAAGAGTTGGGCTTGTTCAGCCTGGAGAAGAGAAGGCTCTGAGGAGACCTTACTGGAGCTTTCCTGCACCTAAAGCGGGCCTAGAGGAAAGCTGCGGAGGCACTGTTTGCAAGGGAGTGTAGTGACAGGACAAGGGGTAATCAGTTTAAACTGAAGGAGGGTAGATTTACATTAGATATCATTAAGAAATTCTTCACTGTGAGGGTGGTGAGGCACTGGCACAGGTTGCCCAGAGAAGCTGTGGATGTCCTGTCCCTTGCAGTGTTCAAGGCCAGGTTGGATGGGGTTTTGGGCAACCTGGCCTAGCGGAGGGGGGCGCTGCCCATGGCAGAGGGGTTGGAACTAGATGGTTTCTGAGGTCACTTCCAACCCAAACCATCCTATTATTATATGTTTTTGTGATTCTGTAATTCAGGTGTTTTATGATACAATTCACACCACATGCGTTTGGTGACTGCATTGAGACCTGCCCCTCTCCTGAGCTGCTTGGTACTTGGTGCATTTTCTCCCTTTCTTGTTTCTGAACCACATAGCTGAGTAGCAGACCAGAATGTCAAGGTGTCCCCTTAACGTGCCTGGTTATTGCTTGTTTGGTAGCAAGAACAGCCTGCCTGAATTGTGACATTCTTGTTCCTTCCTTGCTTAGGAACAATAGTGATGATCAATCACCTCCTGACAACCTGGTACACCTGCACCTGAGCCCTGACCCAAAAGTGGTAGATGTCAGAAATGTTCTGAGGCTGCGCAACTGGTGGAAAGTACCAGAATATTTCATCAGCCAAGCTGGGCTGCAGTGGAAAAGTACCTGACAATAGTAAAGTATCTTGGACCCTATAAATAGTGATTCTAAATGAGACCATTTGGACCTCTTCCGGATTACAGCAGGTTGTGACCAGTTTTCTCCCTGAGCCAAGATACCTCTCAGGTGCAAGCTTCACAAGAATCGTCTGCCACAGTGAAGCCAGCCTTCCAAGTCTCAGCTATCACCTTTTAAGGAATGCTGATGCTTTGTGAGTATTTACACTAAACTCAAAGAGGGAAGTTTTAATTATAAGGTAGCTTCTATCTTTGGTGAGCCTCAACTATTGCCAGCTGCTCAACTATTGCCAGCTGAGGAATGCTGATGCATTTTGAGTATTTAAGAGGAAAATGCTCACTATAAGCTAAATTCCTTCATACACCTCTATTTATATCTGTGTTTAAATACACATATTTGCCTTTACAAGTGTGGGTGCCATTTATCACTGCACCCAAGTATTTCTGGGGTTTTGTCTGTATCTGGAGTTTGTCTGTAACAATGGGCTTTGTACTGACTTTCTATCCATCAAGCAGTAACCACCAAATTCTGTTTCCTGCATCAAAATCCTGTGAAGATTCTCTGAAATGCTACAAGACATCCTATCCCATGCTGCCAAGTACTTCGTACTTTAACTAATATTAATCTGAACTTAATCTAGATTTACAGCAGTATGACGCAACATACATCACTTTTCATGTACTCACATATTTTCAGTCTTCAAACCAAGGGCGGGGGTACAATGCATATACAGGTAGGAACTATCAATGGCATTGCAAATCTCGGAGAAGATTGCATTTCTAGGTGAGCAACACATTTTACTTGCAGGGTTGAATGACTAGTTTTCTGCATGGTGCCAGTACTGACAGACCTGATGGTAATCTGGGATGTCGGGTAATAGTAATGTCCATTCCCTTGGTTTTGCAGTTATTTCATCAATCTGGGCAGCTCTCTGCTTTGGGTGTTAATGAACAGATTCACGCTTAGCTCTCCACTGCGTAAGGAGCCTCACTGTCTAACTCCAGCCTTCCAAATTCCATCGAGGCACAGTAAACGTTTCTAAGCAGCACTGCGCTCTGCCCCACTGCTTTGTGTACACACTTGAGGGACTGCCTATATATTAATTACAGAAGGAAATACATGAATTGTTGAAGACATGAGTTAGTTTGTTCTCTCTGGCATTAATGAGAGCTAAAACAACAGAGGGACCTCATTTGAACTCCTAATTGACATTAGCCAAATGGTAAGTGGTCAACTGTTGAACATCACAGCTTATCATTGAAGTAAATGCTCATTTTCTCAAGTTCATCTTGAAGGATGCCTACTGGGAATCTCTTCATAGTTTCAATTTATGCAGTACATCAGTATAGATCAAAATTATTGTGATAAATAAAAGTAGCTTAATTTCAGATTATCAATCCCTTAAACCAATACCGAATGTTCAGTGCCATCCATAGATACAACTTTGGAATGACATTTTAGCTTTATAGTGCAAAAACGATTACTTGACACATATGTAAACGAACACTTGGGACTACAAAGTAATTTAGGTTGAAAGGGGCCTTGGGAGGTCACTTAATCTCTGCAATTAACAGGAAACAGACGTTTCTTCAATCCTATGGGGGCTTTTGAGTGACAATACCTTAGTAGGAAGTGCTTTTCTTTCAGTATTTACTAAGGAATATCGCAAGAACCTGCTGAATACATAAGATCTAGAGGAGCCATCCTGCTAAGCCACTAATACTAATAGTTTGTTGTTGCTGACGCTGTCCCGTATGTTGTGGAGGCGCACGCTACAGTGGGTGCCCACCGTCTTGGGGAGCGCCGCGGCCGCTGAGGCAACAGGTGTGCGCGGCACTGCCAGCAGCCCCAGGTAAAGCCAACCAGGGAGGAATCTAATCTAAACTGCTTTCCTTCTGCAGCATCAACCACCGCCTCAGCTGCAGCTAAAAGATAAAGCGCCCGCGAAGCGGCACGAACGGCTACCGCCGGAGCGCCGCCCCACTCTCCGCGCCCAAGATGGCGACGACGGGTAACTGACTACCCTCCCTCCCCGTCACTACACGCCCGCGCGCCGGTGCTCCCGGCACGCACCGCGCCCTCCGTCAGAGCCGTCCGCTCTCCCTATTCGTGGGAGGGGGCCGTCGCGCGCCCGCTCCGCCTAAGCGGTCGCCGCGCTCCCGCGTCGGTGGGGCGAGATGGCGTTGGAGGTGCGGAGCATGGACGGCGACGTGGAAGACGGCGAGCTGTCCGACTCGGACTCCGACATGCCCGGCGCCGGCTCTCCAGAGAACCCGCAGCAGGTGAGGAAAAGAAGGTCGCGGGCAGCGAGGCCCGGGCTCCACTGGAGCCGCGCCACCCGTGGCGGCGGGCCGCAGAAGGCCTAGCCGGCAGAAAGCGGCGAAGGGGCCGCGGGGGCCCTGTCGCCACCCCCGCTGCTGCCCGTGATACCTCCCTTACGGCCAGAGGGAAGCGAGGCCCCTCCGCTGGACGGGCCCTCTGGGGAGCCTGTCGATGCCTGCGGGAAGGGGGGCCGGTACGTCCCGGGCTGCTAGGTCAGGAGGCCCTCCCCTGGGAGCGACTGCTTGCCCTGTACCTTGGGCCCGGGGGCCGGCTTGTTCTTTTCATGCAGTGTTGCATTTCTTTTGGGAACGCCGTATGCTGTGGCAGAGCAGGAAGGGCTTTTGTTGCTGCTGGGCACTGGGTTTAGTGAGCGAAGGAGAGAAGCGGTGCCGCTGGTCGCCTCCAGAACAGTGGAAGCGAGTCGTCTGGCGATTGCTTCTTTCCCTTGACTTTACATCTCTTTTGCATCTGTGCGTTACATCTTAGGTATTTACAGGTATCTCGCATTGCTTTCACGTGTAGTTTGAGACATTTTTGGTCGTGTGGGCAGGAATATATTTCAAAATAAGATAAATCAGTGTGTGATGCTGCACGTGTAATGATTTTTATTTTAGTTACTTGCAACGTAGTTTTGAAGGCTATAGCACGAAGTAAATTATTACAGACTTGGATTTTTTTTTTTAAATTTATGGAGTTGTTAGTGCTTCTGCATTATGGCATGCATTTTAAATGGTTGCATTTCATAAAATGATAAAATAAATTGAAGGCTTCTGTTTTCTAACAAGGAAGAAGAAATGATGTCATAATGACGGTGAAGCGCTAAAGAAAGAATTGTTTCACCTGAAACTGAAGGAGGAGGTCTTCTATGTAAAGCTCGCTGATACCATATAATTGAATGATAGGAAATCACTTAGGGAAAAGCTGGAATTATGAGTAAGGAAAATGCAGGTTAGCACAGATGACATAACCGAAAGCTTCCAGCAATTGAGAAAAAGAATTCTGGGTTATGTTGCCCATGATGCTTTTGCAGCTTATGCAGATTTGAGCTGGTGAGGCTTTCATATTTCAGTTTATCTGGCATATAGGGAAACAATATGTTCATTTCTCGAAATTTTTTTATAGCAGTGAGACCTTTTTGTAAAGTGTGCTGAAACCTTCAAGGGCTTTTTGCGAATCCAGAGAGAATATTAGTTTTTATTATTTAAGAAAAAACTTATGGGAAGCTGCCGCAGTGTTTTTAGGGGTTTTTTTTCTTTCTTACAGCTGCTTTGCAAGTTGTGTCTTTGTTCAGTTTTGGAATTTTAAATAGCTTTTGCCAGTTTCATAATAATTTTTATTTCATTCAACGATTACATTAAGTATTTTAGTGTTTCCTGATATATGTGTTGCGTATAGCAGCCATACTGTCTTCCATAACAAGCATTCAAAATGCAGAAGTTTTCCTCCTGTCAACAGCAGTCTAAAAGATGCTCGTAGAGAACTGCCAAAACAGTCACATAAGTTTACTAGCTAATCAGATCTTTGGCATGACTTGATAGATCTTTGAATTTACAAGAGTAGTTACACTAACTGGCATTTACTCTTTTATTTCAGAAATCACATGATGGCAATGATTCAGGCAGACTGTTCCAGAGCAGCATTTCGTCATGTGTGCCAAGTGTTCCTTACCGGACAACCAAAAGTGTGGATTCAAGTGAGGAAAGCTTTTCTGAGTCTGATGATGACACCTGTCTGTGGAAACGAAAACGACAGAAATGTTTCAACTTGCCTCCTGCTAAACCTGAGCCTTTTCAGTTCAACCAGAGCCACCAAACCCAGACAGCTGTAGGTGGCAAGAAGGTCAACAACATTTGGGGTGTTGTGCTCCAGGAGCAGAATCAGGATGCGGTGGCTACTGAACTTGGGATTCTAGGCATGGATGGTAGTATTGATAGAAGCAGGCAGTCTGAGACTTACAATTATATATTGGCTAAAAAGCTGATGAAGGAAGCTCAGCAAAAAGAAGCAGAGACTTTAGATAAAGAACTTGATGAATACATGCATGACGACAAGAAAACATTGCCAGCAGAAGAAGAAAGCGGGCAAGGTTTTCTCAAACGGAAGCGGCCGGTGAAAGATAGACTGGGTGAAAGACAAGAAATGAAATATAAAGGAAGGTATGAGATAACAGAAGAGGATTCAGAGGAAAAAGTGGCAGATGAAATTGCTTATCGGTGAGTTTGATAACAATGTATCTTCACTTTCTTAATTACTGATGAACTCTTGATGCAAGAGGGGAAAGATATTTAGAAATAAATATATTTCTAAATATATGACATCATACCGTATTGCAAAAAGCATGAGTGCCTTGCGCCTGTTTCCAGAATCATGGGATTAGGATGCAGTGTTAATGGCTGGTATCTTTTAGAAGCATCCAGTAATACTGTCTAAATTTTATTTTTCTTTTAAATTTACTGAAATAGTTTGCTATTTGAGAGCAGTGACAGTCTTTCTCATGATACAGATTTAGTAGTGGCTTTTTTAGGAAATGAGTAAAGATGCATGTTTGGAGTTGGACATCAGTGAACACCTGTGGTCGTCATTAAAATCTGGCTAAGTTACAAATCTTTGAAAGTGGATGTCTCTGGCTCTGTAGTGTTTTGGAGAGCACAGCTTCTGAAATACACTTATTCTTTATTCTTCTTTATTTCAGACATTATTGTCTGAAGAAAGCATTTAGCTGCTATTGTAACTGAGGTCTGTGCTCAAGATTAGGCATCAGCACGAAAATCAAGCCTTGCCTCTTCTGCATTAGGAAATTAAGCTAATTGAGTTACCTCAGTTTTGTGGTAATTTATGGAAGTCAGTGTTTGGGTTACCAAGCTCCACATGTATGCACATTTTTTCACCATGCAATTCTTTTCACGTTTATTATACATTGAGCTGAGTCAGAAAACAGCTCCAAAAACCTGTCGCTTTTTATGAAGCCTTAAGTTGCAGACATGTCTTTCCTGAACCTCTTTGCTGCACTACTTGAACTGGCACTGGCAGCGCTGGAATAAGGAGTGAGGGAAGGCACGTGACTGCACTCATCCTTGCTTAGATTGGCTTAAGCTGCTACAATCATAGAATCATAGAATGGTCTGTGTTGGAAGAGACCCCAAGGGTCACAGAGTTCCAACCCCCCTGCCACAGGCAGGGCCACCAAGCTCCAGGCTTGGATCTACACAAAGTTGCCCAGAGCCCCATCCAACCTGGCCTTGAACACCTCCAGGGACCGGGCATCCACCACCTCTCTGGGCAGCCTGTTCCAGCACCTCACCACTCTCTCTGTAAAAAACTTCCCCATAATACTTAATTTAAACCTTCCTTCCTTTAGCTTCAATCCATTCCCCCTTGTCCTGTCATTGTCTACCCTTTTAAAAAGTTGAATCCCCTCCTGCTTATAAGCTCCCTTCAGGTACTGGAAGGCTGCAGTGAGGTCCCCCCGCAGCCTTCTCTTCTCCAGACTGAACAAGCCCAGCTCCTCAGCCTCTCTTCGTAGGGCAGGTGCTCCAGGCCTCTAATCATCTTCGTGGCCCTCCTCTGAACCCTCTCCAACAGTTCCACATCCTTCTTGTATTGGGGGCCCCAGATCTGGACACAGTACTCCAGATGGGGCCTCACGAGGGCAGAGTAGAGAGGGACAATCCCCTCCCTGTCCCTGCTGGCCACCCCTCTTCTAATGGAGCCCAGGACACCATTGGCCTTGCGAGCTGCAAGAGCACACTGCTGGCTCATGTTAAGTTTCTCATCCACCAGAATCCCCAAGTCCTTCTCAGCAGGGCTACTCTCAAGAAGCTCTTCTCCCAGTCTGCATCTATGTCTGGGATTCTTCCGGCCCAAATGCAACACCTTACACTTGGCAGTGTTGAACCTCATTCGGTTCACCCAGGCCCATCTCTCCAGCCTGTCAAGATCCCTCTGGATGGCTTCCTTTCCTTCTAGGGTGTCAACCACACCACTCAGCTTGGTGTCACCTGCAAACTTGCTGAGGGTGCACTCAATTCCATCATCGATGTCATTGATAAAGATGTTAAAGAGAACTGGTCCCAAGACAGACCCCTGGGGGACACCGCTTGTCACCAGCCTCCACCTGGACATAGACCCATTGACCACCACCCTTTGGCTACGGTCTGTTAACCACGTTCTTATCCACTGCATGGTCCACCCATGAAATCCTCAACTTTCCAATTTAGAGATAAGGATGTGGTGGGGGACTGTGTCAAAGGCCTTGCACAAGTCCAGGTAGATGACATCAGTTGCCTTCCCTTTATCTACTGATGCTGTCACTCCATCATAGAAGGTCACCAGATTGGTGTGGCACGACCTTCCCTTGGTGAAGCCGTGCTGGCTGTCCCGGATTACATGCTCTTCCCTCATGTGCTCCAACATGTCATCCAGGAGGATCTGTTCCATGATCTTCCCAGGCACAGAGGTGAGGCTCACCAGCCTGTAATTCCCTGGGTCTTCCTTGCTCCCTTTCTTATAAATGGGGGTGACATGACCTTTTTTGCAGTCCCCAGGGACCTCTCCTGACAGCCATGACTTTTCAAATATGATGGAGAGCGGCTCAGCAACCACATCAGCCAGCTCCTTCAGGACCCTGGGATGTGTGTCATCTGGCCCCATAGACTTGTAGACATTCAGTCTCGTGAAGCGGTCTCGGACTTGCTCTGCCCTTACAGTGCGGGGGGATTTACTCCCCCAGTTCTCACCTAGAGGTCCAGGGATGCAAGGTTCTGGGACTTGAGAATTATGAGTATCCTGGCTGCCAGAGAAGACTGAGAGGCAAAGAACTCATTCAGTACCTCAACCTTCTCCAATCAGTTGCAGCCAATTCTCCGTTCTCATTTACCAAGGGGGGTACGCTATCTTTGGCCTGTCTCTTCTGGCCAATGTACCTGTACCAATGTACCCAAAGGTACTGAGGGAGCTGTCAGATATGCCTGCCAAACCCCTTTCCATCATCTATCAGCAATCCTGGCAGACTGGGGAAGTTCCAGTCAACTGGAGGCTGGCAGATGTTACACCCACATACAAGAAGGGTCGGAAGGAGGATCTGGGGAACTACAGGCCTGTCTGTCTGACCTCAGTCCCAGGGAAGATCATGGAGAGGGTCATCTTGGGAACTATCATGCAGCACATGCATGATGACCAGGGGATCAGGCCTAGTCAACATGGGTTTACAAAAGGTAGATCCTGTCAAACTAACCTGATCACCTTCTATGACAAGGTGACCCGCTTAATGGACGAGGGTAAGGCTGTGGATGTGATCTACCTGGACTTTGGTAAAGCCTTTGACACAGTTTCTCACAGCATTCTGACTGAGAAACTGGCTGCCACTGGCCTGGACAGGTGGACCCTCAGCTGGGTTAGAAACTGGCTGGATGGCCGAGCCCAAAGGGTGGTGGTGAATGGAACAAAATCCAGCTGGAGGCTGTTCACGAGTGGTGTCCCCCAGGGCTCAGTCCTGGGTCCAGTCTTGTTCAACATCTTTATCAATGATCTCGACGAAGGGATTGAATGCTTCCTCAGTAAGTTAGCAGATGACACTAAACTAGGAGGAAGTGTTGATCTGCCAGAGGGTAGGGAGGCTCTTCAGAGGGATCTGAACAGACTGGACCGATGGGCTGAGCCCAATGGGATGAAGTTTAACAAGGCCAAGTGTAGAGTGCTGCACATGGGACATAACAACCCCATGCAGCGCTACAGGCTTGGGGGAGACTGGCTGGAGAGCTGTCAGGCAGAGAAGGACCTGGGGGTGTTGGTTGACTGCAGGCTGAATATGAGTCAGCAGTGTGCTCAGGCGGCCAAGAAGGCCAATGGCATCTTGGCTTCTATCAAAAACAGTGTGGCCAGTAGGTGATTGTGCCCCTGTACTTGGCATTGGTGAGGCCACACCTGGAGTACTGTGTCCAGTTCTGGGCTCCTCACCACAAGAAGGACATGGAGGTCCTGGAGCGAGTCCAGAGAAGGGCAACCAGGCTGTTGAGGGGGCTGGAGGGCAAATCCTGTGAGGAGCGGCTGAGGGAGCTGGGGCTGTTTAGCTTAGAGAAGAGGAGGCTGAGGGGAGACCTTATCACCACCTACAACACAACTATCTGAAGGGAGGTTATAGAGTGATGGTCTCTTCAGCCAGGTGACAGGTGATAGGACAAGGGGGAATGGCATGAAGCTGTGCCAGGGCAGGTATAGATTGGATGTTAGGAAAAAATTTTTTACTGAAAGAGTTGTGAGGGCCTGGAACAGGCTGCCCAGGGAGGTGGTCGAGTCACCTTCCCTGGATGTGTTCAAAAAAAGGGTAGATGAAGTACTTAGGGATATGGTTTAGTTTAGGATGCGAATGGTTGGACTTGATGATCTTAAAGGTCTTTTCCAGCCTTGTTATTCTGTGTGATTCTTTGTGATTCTGTGTAAAATCCTTTCTTGCTGTTTTTAACATCCCTCGCCAAGTTCAGTTCCATCTGCACCTTGGCTTTCCTGATCCCATCTCTGCAATTCCAACCAGCATCCCTGTATTCTTTCCAGGCTACAGACCCTTGTTTCCAGAGCTTGTACTTGCCTTTCTTTTCCTTTAGTTTGATCAGCAGGTCCTTGCCTAGCCATGATGGTTTCCTGCCCCTCCTGCCTACTTTCTTATTCAGAGGGACAGAGAGCTCTTGACTTCCTAAAAAGGCATCCTTAAAGAGTAGCCAGCTGTCCTCAACATTTCTGTCTCTAAGGACCACCTCCCAGGAGATCTTGGCCAACAAGTCCTTAAACAGCCTAAAGTTTGCTCTCCTAAAGTTCAGTGTCCTGATCCCACTCTTCGCCAGGCCCACATTCCTTGAGATCACAAACTTAACTAGAGCATGGTCACTGCAGCCCAGGCTGTCTCCAACCTTAACACCTTTAATGATCTCCCCCACATTGGTGAGCACCAGGTCCAGCAATGCATTGCCTCTGGTCAGTCTATCCACTATTTGAACCAGAAAGTTGCCATCCATGGACTCCAGGAGTCTCTCCTGGACCTCTTGCAGCTCGCCGGGTGGTTTTCCCAGCAGATGTCCATGTGGTTAAAGTCCCCCATCAGGACGAGAGCCTGTGACCACGATGCCTCCTGCAGCTGAAGGAGGAAGCCTCATCAGTAGTCTCTCTTTGATTAGGTGGCCTGTAGTAGACCTCTGTCACCAGCTGTCCTTATTAGTCCAATCCCTAATTCTGACCCACAGGCTTTCAACCTGTTCCTGGCCACTTCTCAGAGAGAGCTCCTCACAGTCCATCCACTTTTTAACATAGAGGGCAACTCCGCCACCCTTCCTTCCTAGCCTATCCCTTCTAAAAAGGTGATACCCTTCTACAGGGGTATTCCAGCTTTGGGAATCATCCCACCATGTTTCTAGGATTCCAACTAGATCATCATTTTCCAGTGACATCACGGTTTCCAGTTCCTCCTGCTTATTACCCATGCTGCGTGCGTTTGTGTAAAGACACTTCAGCTGGGATTCCTGACTCGCCACCTTTTTTGAGGAGCCCTCCCTCAAACCTCTGGAAGGAATCTGAAGTTTTCCCCCCACTGCTTCCTAGAGGGACATTAGAAGGTTCCAGAAGGGAACAGGAAGGGGGGTCAGCAATACTACCTCTGAGGAGTCCGCAAAAGTTCCTATGGGACACTTTAGAGGTATTTCCCTACAATCTTGTAGAATTTCAGCATCCCCAAGCCCTTCTCTTATCTCCTTGAATTTTACCCTCTTCCCCCTTTGAATCTAGTATAAAGCTACAGACTACTTGCTCTAACTTAGCAAGCCTCATTATACGCCCTTCCCCCTTCCTACCTAGTTTAAAGCCCTGTCAATGAGGCCTGCCAGCTCTTGAGCTAGGATTCTTGTCCCTCTTGGAGACGGGTGACACCCGTTTGCAGCCATCATGCCAGGTGCTGAGTAAACTACCCCATGATTGAAAAACCCTAAGTTCCTGAGGTGGCACCAGCCCCTCAGCCACCCATTCAACACCTCTGCTTTCTTGGCCTACTTTGTGTTCTTCGCTGCCCCAAATGGGATAGAAGAAAACAACACTTGCACTCCCCCTTCCTCAGTCAGCCTCCCTAAACCCTTGAAGTCTCTTTTGATACTTCTCTGACTTTGAGAGATATCATCACTGCCTGCCTGAACAATGAGTAATGGGTAGCAATCAGAGGGATGAACCAGATCCGGGAGTTTTCTAATTATGTCCTTGATCTGTGCCGTAGGGAGGCAGCACACTTCCCTGTGGGTAGGGTCTGGTCTGCATATGGGGCCCTCTGTTCTCTTGAGAAGGGAATCCCCAACCAAAATCACCTTTCTGTCTTTCCTAGTGGAGGCAGTCTTGAGGCGTGGAGTTGACTCTTGGCCTCCTCTTAGGGGGATTGTCCCCCACTTTCCCATTTGCCTCCTTTTCAACTCCCAGCACCTCAAACCTATTGCTTAGGGGGACCTGGGAAACCAAGGTAGGCAGGGAGGAGGTTTTCCCATGGCGCTGAGCTGAGACTATCTTCCAACCCTTTCCATCTTTCTGGTCTCCCACTTCTCCCCGTTGTGCCTGATAGGGCTGGGGTCCATCATTTTTTGGGGAAAATTTCCCTGGTGACCTTCCCTCTGGCATGCCAGGAAGTTACTCCACCAATCAATCTCCCTCTTGCAGTCCCTAGTGCTTCTCAGTCTCTCCACCTCTTCTTTGAGCTCTGCCCCCATGCTAGGCAGATCTTCCACCTGCTCACATCTCACACAGGTGGAATTGCTGCCACCATCCGTCAGGCACTCCCTGCAGCCAGAGACTTGCACAGCCGCACTCCTGGGCAGGCCATCGGTCTGGATCCATTAAGGACAAACCATTTTTCAGGCACAGAAGGAAATAAAATGTTGCTTAACAGGGGACATGAGTTACTGATGGTTAGCCTTCATATAATCTGGATTTATTGGTGTCGTGGTTTTGCCCCAGCTGAGGGCCGCACCCCACACAGTCGCTTGTACTTTTAAAAGGAAGAGGGAAGGAAAGTTGGGGGAGGGGGAAAAGGGAAGGAAGAAAGGAGAAAAAGAAACCACAGCCTAGAAACCAAAACCCCACAGGTTGGGATAAGGATAGTTTACTAAAAAATAGCAGAAAACTAGATATAACAATAACAGGAGTTTAAAGCACAAAATAGATGAAACTGCTGATACACAATGCAGTTTCTCACCAAACCACAGAACCCAGGCCGCACAGCTCAGAGCCGTCCCGGAACCCGACCGTCCCCAGAAACTGCACGTCCTGGCGTTGTCTCCTCCTCTTCCCCCCAGTCCCCCTTTATACTGAGCATGACGTAACTGGCATGGAATATCCTCTTTGGCCAATTCGGGTCACCTGTCCTGGCTGCGTCCCCTCCTTTCTCATTAGTAGGGAAGTATGAAGAACTGAGAAAGGTCCTTGATTGCTTGGCAACAACTAGAAACATCAGGGTGCTATCAGCACTGTTCTCATCCTAACACCCAAACATGGCATTCCATCCACTGCTAAAAAAAATTAACTCCATCGTAGCTGAAACCAGGACAGTTGGTCATTGTTGGTTTCTCACATGTGATACTTAGTATTGCCAGACACTGAAATACACTAATTAGCTATTAATGCTATTACAGTTGTTGGAAGCGTCTCATTTATGAATTTGAAAACTTTGAGTGTGTCTTGTAATAAACTTCTCTTTGTTTTATTGAGCTTCATCAAAATAGGGTAGCACCTCAGTGATGCTGAACTGCATCAGTAGGGTTGATTGTGGTTATACACATCACAGCACTGTTAGTTATCTATCTGTGCTTGGATTCATAACCTTTTGTTGTGCTGGCGTCCACAGTGAACTGAAATGGAAGACTTTTTCTGACCATTTTGTGCCATTTCTGGTCCTTTATCTTGTTCAGTTCCTGTTGCAGGGCACAGCTTTAAATGCATTCAAGAGAATTGTGCAGGGCCAAAATGAACACTAGGTGAGAGTTTGATCGTTTAAGCTGCCACTGCTATTAAGGGGAGGTTGGTTTTACCAGCCCTGGTGGTAAATGTTGAGAAACATTTCCATCTTTTTCCAATAATTCACAGTTTAGAACTCAATTCTAGAAATACTTTAAGAAAGCATCTACATTCTAGTACCTTATTCTTTGAACTCAGTGAGGTTAAACATGAAGTGGAAAGTTAAGCAGGATGAGTAATCCTTTTTATGGACAATTGTCATTAAAATGTGAATTTTAACACTTGGCTTCACGTAACTTCAATTATACAACTGAAGCAGTTGAAGCCAGTGTGGTTGTTCTAAGTAGTTGTTCACATCTGTGCTCAGACACCTTTGATTATATAGTCACTGTAATGTATGTAACTCTATGACATTGTAATGCCACTTGAAGTAATTAGGTTTGATGGTGGCCTTCAAGAAATTGTGGCAATGATAGTGGTCTGTTGGTCCCCAAAGTGTAACACCACAGACAGTGCTTAATGAGCAGCGTTGTCATTAAAAAGACATTTAATGTATAAGCCCTTGCTCTGAACAAGTGGTATTGATTTGTGGACTTCAAATATTTTCCAGTATGAATGCATACTTTGTCACTAAGCCTCCCTTTCCTGCAGACAGCCAGTGAAAAATTTCTGTACAAGTACGTTGTTTATAATGAAAGAATAGACTTCAACTCAGTAATACTGCTTCTTTTTCTTGTTTTCATTTTGCAAGTTATAGATTAGTCAACACTGGTCTTTTTTTTATTATTATGTAGGTTTGTCAGAATAGCATGTGATACAGGGGACTTTAACACTTAACACTGTTAATTCCGCTGTAGAAGATGATCTGTTTTTCTTTTAAGTGCATAGCAGATTTTTATGCTTTAATTTTTGGATACTTATATACATCTTTGCAGTTTCTTACTTGGTTCAATCTTTTGGCATCAGTAGAAGAAAAATAACATTTTCATTGAAGCGTTTTAAAACTGCATGCTTAAGAAAAAACTATCCCTCAGAGGGTCGATTTTTTAAAATCTCATTCAAGAATACATTGAAACTTACTTAAATGTGTAGACTATTTACTTTTAGCACAGTTCTGTGTCCCACAGAATGAGTTATTCTGGAAGTTCCATGGTCAGTTTTGCTCAAGAGATTACGCTGACAATAAATGTGCCTTTTTTTTCCCCCTCCTTTTCTCAGGCTTTGTGAGCCAAAGAAAGATTTAATTTCCCGAGTAGTGAAAATAATTGGGAAGAGAAAAGCTATTGAACTGCTTATGGAAACAGCTGAAGTGGAACAAAATGGTGGACTGTTTATAGTGGTAAGAAAAAATGTGATATTGCAGGTTTTCAGGACACACACACACCACTTTCTATACTTGTAGAATATTTACATAGTACTGTTGTACAGCTTTCAAGTTGGACAGTTCTGCGCAGAGTTTCAATGGGCTTCCCTCATAGTGAAACTTGCTTACAAATACCACTGTAACCTTCCAGTGGGATTTGAGTAAACAGTGAGGTGAATGAACCTGAAAATTCTCCAGCTCTTTGTACGGAGATTAGTACACAACTTGCAGTGATAATACTGTGTCTGTTCTTCCTCCTCTAGGGATCTTTCCCTTACAGACTTTTAAGACTGAAGGATTCTGAAACTTGAATAAAAGCTTGTAAAGTTATGATCCAGGTGAAGCCTCTGGCACATTGCTTCATTAGGTCAGGTGGATGACAGACAGCATTGACCTATCTGTGGGTTAATCAGCATGCAATCAGAAGTCAACAGGCTCAGTAGTTAGCATTTCTAATGTCATATTTGAAGAGTAACTTTCAAAAAGGAATCTGTTCACTTCATTAGACAACCATTGACTTGTGTTTCAGTAAAGCAAAGCTGAGTACTAATTTCTGTTACAAGTCATGGTAAAAGTCCAATTCTTAATGATTAGGATACTAATTTTCAGTGTGCTTTTGTTTTTATTAAATAATGAGCCTCTGCAAAAGTTAATAAGAAAAATAGGAGGGAATCGTCAAGTACTTTCAGACACTTCTTTGTAATTTACATCTTTTAAGTTCCATCATTAGAGGTAGAGAGAAAGAAAAAACTCACCACAAAACAAAAAGCCACAACTTTCCAGCTAGCAGTGTGTTTCAGAAGCAGTACATTGTCTTGAAAGATTAAAGTAATAATCAACAAACGTTTACCGAGGATATGAAAGGACACAGCTCCTGGCGGTACAGTTTCCTTTGGCTGCAGATCAGAGTATGCCGTTTGAAAGGCAGATGATACTATTTTTCTTGGTTGGGATTTTGTGCCATAGGATGATAAAAGTACTTGGCATCTGTTTCAAGAACTTACATAAAAATTAACGTGCTCTGCTCTTAGAACTTCTGGATTGTATTTTACACTGTTGTTCAGCAGAAATACTTACTTTATGCAGTATCAGAGCACTGGATTAATGGTTCAACTTTATTCTGAATAGTAATTGAATAATATTATAATTAGTGTTTATAATTTGCAGAGGTTTCAAAGCTGACTTATTCATGCTTCAGTATGGCACATGGCACCGCTGTTACACTAAAAACCATTCAAGATCAGAATTGGTATGTTGTGGAGAGAAACTTTGAAGTATACATTGTGTTTCACATGCTTTAGGCAGAAACACAAAATCTTGTAGATCTGCAAAGAAGTTGTAGAATCGTTGAGCATAATTAAAAACACCTGCTATCTATAATTTTCTGAAATTAACTTTTGACATTTTACTGGCCTTCCATATTAGGAAAGTTAGTTTATGGTTGAAAGGTTTCGTATTATGTTCTAAAGCAGATTTTTTGGAATCTCATAGTTTACCTGTCCAGTTGTAGCAAGCTGGTGGTTGACTTTGTTCTGACTAGTTCAGTTGCAAATAACATAGCTGGAGTTGGTTTTATGTAATACATAACACAGCAGAACTTACTTGTTTTTAATTCTGTCTCAATAAAAAGCATTGTCTTAAATGCTGTTTTTTATATCAACACTCATGAATCAAACTTGTTGTTACTAATTTACTCTTTCCCTATTAAGAATGGCACTAGGAGAAGAACACCAGGAGGTGTTTATTTAAACCTGCTGAAGAATACACCGAGCATTAAAGAAGAACAAATCAAGGTAAAGTTGTCAAGAGTGCAAATGATTGTTCAGAGTCAACTTTGCTGGGTTTTTTACTACTAGAAATGTTATGATTGAATCTGTCATAACTTCTAGCAAGTTTAACTCTATACTCCAGAGAAATGAGCTTTTCACATCTAATATATAAGAAAGAAAGCAACGCAAAAAACTGACAAGTTTGTATTCACACTGGGCAGAGCAAACACCTTTTATGTGTTGCCAGTGAAGAAAAACTGTTGATGATGATGATGATGATGATGATGATGATGATGATGATGCTATGAAGTCTGAAGAGAGAAACATTGGATTTTCCTTAATTTGTATATACCTTACAGCAGTGTTATCTGCAGTTGCATTTCTCTCTTTGGGGCTCCATGTCACTGTGCATGGATTGAATGGTGTTCTATTAATAGAATATTTTTGTCCTATTAAGTCCAGCTGTAACACCAAGCAGTAGTTCCCATTAAGTCAGATACTGATCTGAATTGCTCACTGGCCTCAGCTTTGGTGCTTGCCCAGATTAGTGTTGTCAGTTTGTAAATATTATTGCCTTTTGGTAGGAAACAGATTTAGATGGTATTTTCTTCATTCGGTTAAACCAGTTTGGGGGTGTTTGGTATGGTATTTTGGTATTCATCACTTCACTAAATTTTTCCTTAAAAAGAAAGACATTAATTTTGTTTGTAGATGACTACAGCTCACTGGAAATCATCCTGGCATCTTGTATTAGGAAATGCGAAGCAAATCAACATAAAGAAAAAAATAATCTAAGTTTGGGTTTTTTGTTGGGTTTGGGGTGGGAGGGGAATGTTAAAAAACCCCACAACTTTCTTAACATGTATTTGCAAGCTTGTTCGCTTTAGCCATTACAAGAGAAAACAACCTTTGCTCTTTTACCCCTCTTCCAGGAAGAAAGCTCTTCTACCTTTCTTTCATGCCCTCATAGTTGCATGTCTCATTCTGCTTTTGCTGATACTGGCAATTTTCACTCAAACTATTCGATGGTACAAGGCAACATTTGTCATGCAACCCTATAGGAAAAATATGAGTAATCCTGTCATGGAGGTTGTCAGAACTCTTGATTTGCATGATTAGCGCTTGACTTTCTGTTTTGGGGGGAAGAAAAGCTGTATGCAATTTATCTGTTCTGAAAAATAAGCAGGGAAAGAAAGTTATGTAGCAGCATTTACCTCTGCTACATTGTATTCTCCCTCTTGAAATACGAGGTAACAGTCATTTTTTGCAGTAAAGATGATGTTACTGGTGCTCACAAATATTTGACAGTAAGGAGCATGAGACCCGGAGTCGAAGTTCAGTTGTGGAGGAAAGTATTTTTTTTTCTCAAGTTATCATAGAATCTTTAGCTGTATTTTCTCTACAGGTCCCTTCATATGGCAGCATGACCTTCTTCTGGTCTATGAGATTGATGAGAAATTATGTAATAAAATTATTTATGGGGCACTTTCCTTAAGTGTAGTTTATCCTCATACTTCTAATATTAATAATGTCTATGTTAAATTCTATTGAATAGTATTTGTAATTTTAAAAATCTATTGCTTTGTTTTCTTTGGAAAATATCAGCAAAATGGATGTGCCAAACTTTTCTTTTTTTCTTTTCTTTCCAGGAAATATTCTATCTGGAAAACCAAAAGGAGTATGAAAACAAAAAAGCTGCTAAAAAAAGACGAATACAAGTTCTAGGGAAGAAGATGAAAAAAGCCATTAAAGGGCTTAACCTGCAAGAATATGATGATGCATCTCGTGAGACTTTCGCTAGCGATACAAATGAGGCTCTGGCTTCCCTAGATGATCTACAGGAAGGGCATCATGAAGCAAAGATGGAACCTGAAGATATTATTGAAATTGATAATCCTCATGATTTGGAAATCTTCTAGTTAACTAATGTTCCTGATGACAAAGATTAAATGAGCCCTTTGTTATAATCCTGTGGCTTTTTGTTTTCATAAGCTGCAGAAACATGGGAAATATTTGATGCAGAAGAACACGACATAATTCTTAGCTAAATTTAACAGCATGAAAGATGTTAATTGTCCTATTACTTGTTTGCTGAATCCTCAAAACCTGTTAAGATTTTTCTAGGTAACAGTTCTTCATTGCCACGTTTGTTCCTTAAGAACCTTTTTAGCCATGTGTTAAGCTTAGAAATTAAGGCTACTTTTTAAACAAATACATCATATTCCAGAAGCTAACAGAGTCATCAAGTGAGCAATGCTGCTCATTACAGTTAAACAGGAAAAAATACCCAGTATTGTCTTAATATAAAAGATTGTGTTTTCTTAATATGGCAGTGTGACAAGAATCACAGTGTTGATGAAAGACTTGTAAAAACAGATTGGTTTGTGAAATAACTTTAATGGTCAATGACCTCTGAATAACAACCTTGTAAATAAGGGCTGTTGAGCAACCAAAATTTTAGATTTCTGCGCAGTTCTTTCTCTGCTTTGTATTATAGTGGCTTGAGCTTCCTACCCATCCTTTCTAGACTTTTTCCGTGTTTTGACACAACTTGCATACATTTTTTTGTTTGAAAATAAATGTAACCATGCTGAGTAATTAGTTTTTAATAGATTTCTGTTTCCCTTGGGTCTGCAGGCTCTACATGCAAGTATAAGCCCTTTACCTTGCAGTTCTTGTTTCCATGCTTTTCATGTGTGCTATAGGATAAAGTAATGTGCAGCTTGCAGAAGTTCTAAAGCTTTTTGGTGCTGACTCTTAAGAAGATAATGGTATGGAAAAGGTGGATTTTTAAAAGGTTTTATTTTTTACTTGATGCAGAACATTCTTGGGTGGTTTGTAAGTTCAGTCAAATTATGTTAAATGCTGTTTTTAATAGAACTGAAGAACATGTGTGACACTGGTATGTATGATGTTTAAAATATTTTAACACTGATAAGCTGTGCTTTCTGTGACTAGACACTATTTTCCAGTATAATATACTTCTGAAATATTAACAAATTCACTTTCAAACTCAACAGCAAACTTCTGCACATAATTTTTTTCACCTTGGATTTCAGAAGCAAAGCATATCATTAAAACGCATAATGAAATTATAATATGGAAGGATTCTTTACTGTCAAGAGCTGTTATTTAAAGGACTACAATATTTAGAAAAAGAGCTCTTAACCCTCTTCAAAGCATAAAGCACATTCCATTATATATTTCACTAAATTTAAGAGTTTGACTTTTCTGTATTTTTCTGTTCATGTGCCAGAGCTCCCTGTTAAGAAGCTACGCATCAGATGTGAAACATGCTGTTGCTAATAATAGTTACTCTTACTGAAATCACAGAAGGGTTTGATTTGTTCATTTCCTAACAAATCTGATGGTCAGAGTACTAAACATAACTTGTCTAAGGTATAGAGAATTTCATACTACTTAATTATTTTGTGACTGTACTATTTGAATGTAGTTTGGGGATCTGCTTGGGAGTGTCTTAATTTTCTGAGTAGAATCAGTAAATTTTAATTTTTTTTATTGTATGTAACTTGTTGCTAAACTATTTTTTAAATGTTAGGATTTTTAATGTTGATTTCCCTAGTAAGGGATACTGTAACAATGTGTAAAGTCTTCTCTTTAACAAAAGGAAGATGATGCAGAGTGCCTGTTGCTTCCAGTGTCTGACTAATGGTCTTTGCTTATCCTTTTTTCTTTTCCTCTTTTCCATTTTCTTTGGTTCTTAGAGTCCTTTCCAAAGAACGCCTCTTCAAAACAATGAGCAACTAGTCTTCATTCCTGTTACACTGGTGATTTTTTTTCTTGTCCTTTGGTACCAAAAGATCGCATTAAGGAGCACTGGCTTTTGTGTAGCACTGTAGTGGCTGCAGTCGATCTTTGGATTGTTACTGGAGTCTCAGGGCTGATCTGCAGCTTGACACAGCCCTCTGCCCTCTTCTTTGGGATGCATCTGTCTGTGCTGATCTATGGTGGTGTCAGACTAGCAATGGCTGCTGCATTGTGAGTGTCTGTGTCACAGAGTTTTCGGGCTTATGTCAGCAAGCCTTAGTTTGAGCATGGCTAGAGCTGGAGCTGAGTAGCTCTGGGTCTTTGGAGTCTGGTGCTGCAGTCACCATAGGGAAATGACACAGATGTGCAAGGGTGAGAAAGAACAGGCTGTGATGTTCCTGCCTGTTGGCACTCTTTTCTCCATATCTGACCAAAGTTGCTTGGACATGAAACAGAGTGAGCAGTGGTCATTCTCTTTACCAAATTGCTTTTCATTCCTTCCTCTTACATTTTCATCCCCCCAAACTACTGCAGGAGTGGGAAGGATGGGTAAGGCTAGAGATTTTTTTCTCTTGACTCCCACATATACAGTCTGTTGTGAGCTGGTACATGCCAAGGAAGCAGCTCTGGTGCTTGTTGACTATGGCTGAGCATGATTGTCTGGGCTGTGTCTTGCCTGGAAACAAACATGCATGGCTTTTTTGTAGCTAGTGCTTTCCAGACAGAAATGCAAATAAAAGGGTTGGAGTTTGTGTTCTTAAGTTTCTCAGGTGAGTAGATATGACAGTCCTCATCTACTTCAAATGTGGACTGTGTACTGCCATGACAGGTATCTTTCTCCACCCCTTAAATAGCACCATAGTAAGCCATCTCTGTCATGCCTGAAGCGGACAGAGAAAATGAGGGAAATGCGATCTGGTTTGAAAACACAAAGCTGCTTTGTTACCAAAGGTGTTTTTCTCCCTTCTATCACAAATTCAAATACGAAAACTGTGCTTTTTGATAGCACAGGAAAAAATAATGCTTCATTTTTGTAGGGAATTGTGAAAGCACCACTTTAATTATAGTTACAGATTCCTTTTCCAAGGTTTTCATGGATGATCTCATTAAGATGTTTTTATGTCCTGTAGGCTTGTTAACTGCTATTTGCCAAAATTCTCAAGCAAGCATGGAATGACCCAGTGCTTACTGCGATGCCTTGAAAAGAAGATAGGAAGAATAATTTGAATTTCAAGGTAGTGATAGCGAGATCAGAAAGTGTTGGTGTAATGTATGCAGCTTTGTGGTCCCATAGTCCCCAGGGTGCTGCTGTATATCTGAAGCAATTCATTGATTGAATCTAGTTCCAAATGTCAAGCCAGGCAGCAGTGTTCTGCTCTTCTCTCTGTATCATCATCATGTTGTTAGTAACACATTTTTTCTGTCTAAAATATGTCTAAATGTTTTATGTTGATTTTGATTGTAATTTAAAAACACTTGATTCCTTTGTTAGGAGAATTGGGTAGAGGGAAGTAGTTGTAGTATGCAGCGTTATTGTTGTTAATGACTGGTTTCTGAAAGATCTACAAGGAGCCAAAGAAGGAGAGGAAGTGGAAAAGTGAACCAAAAGGAAGTGACTACATTATGACAATCACTTAAAAGAAGTTAAACTCATTGTATTTTGTCAAAGTAGAGGTGTGGAGGACTAGTCTATAATAAAATGCAAGTTTTTCAAATTATATTTTATTTTTCAATCTGTTGTAAAGCTGCTGTGACAACCTTTGTTACCCCTTAATTTATGGCATCTTTTGCTGCTGCAGTTTTTGACGCAGAAGAGTCCACCAGAGGCACTTTTTTAAAACCTCAGTCTATTGCAATGTATGGAACAGAGTTGTATTTGTGGCTCCAGTGAATGTGGGGTTACTTGGTACCCCACTCCTGTGCATAGTTCTTACTGGTCAGCAGCACATCAAAGATACTAGTTTGTGAAGTACTGTGGTACTTCCGGGATTCTGGTAATACCCCGTCTTAAAAACTTTGCATCAGATTTTAAGGGAGTCAAGAACCTGTCATGGGCAATGACGGCTCCAACAACTCCGTGTCTGTCTTGCATCCAGCTCTGGGGTCCTCAGTACAATACTCCAGGTGGTATCTCACCATAGCAGAGGGGCAGAATCACCTCCCTTAACCTGCTGCTCAAGCTTTTTCTGATGCAGCTGAGGTTACAGTACTTTCTGTACTTCAAATGTGTGTGGTTGGCTCATGTTAAGCTTTTAATTGACAGCCTAAATCAATCCATTCTCCATGCAGTCTATAGTTGTGCATGGCACTACTCCAGCAAGGAGGTTCTGCTCTCCATACAGAACCTTGCATTTGGCCCTGTTGAACTTCATGAGGTTTCCTTAGGTCCACCTCAAAAAGCTGTCGGGTCCCTCTAGATGATATCCCTTCCCTCCTGTGGGGGACAGCTTGGTGTCATCAGCAAACCTCCAGTCATCTCCAGGAAAGATGCTAAACAGTGCTGGTCCCAATACTGACCTCTGCAAAATGTCACTTATCACTGATCTCCATCTAGATGCTGAGCTATTGACTGCAGCTCTTGGAGTGCAGCCATCTAGGCAACTCCTTATCCCTCAACTGGCCTGTCCCTCTCCAGAGACCAGGATGTCATGTGGGACAGCGTTACAAGCTGTCTCTATCCATGAATGCTCTAATCCTGTCACAGAAGACCATGGGCACAACTTGCCCTTCGTGAGGCTGTCATAAATCACCGCCTAACTTTCCATGCGCCTGAGCCACTTCCATCAGGATGTATGAATTATCCATAAATTCTTCCAGTTCCCAGGAGTTTCCATGACATCACTGGCCAGATTTAATTCCTTCAATGCTTTAGCTTTCCTAACATGATCCTTGGTTGCTTTGACAGTTTGTATTCCTCCCAGGCTACCTGCCCTTGGTTCCGGCCTTATGTAGGTTCCCTTCTTGTGTTTGAGTGTGCCATGTTTATCCATGCAGGCCCCTGGGAATTATTGCCTGACATTTTCCTTGTTGGGATGTGTCACTCCTAAACAAAGAGGTCATCCTTGAATACTAGCCAACTATCTTGGGCCCCTCTTTCCTCCAGGACTTTGTTCCATGGTACTCTACCAATAAAATCCCTTAATAGGCCATAGTCTGCTCTCCTGAAGTCCAGGTAAGTCAGCTTGCTGTGCATCCTCCTCACTGCCCTGAAGATACTGAACTCCACCATTTGATGGTCACTGCAACCCAGTCTGCCTCTGAGCCTCACCAACCCCTCCTTGTTCGTGAGAATAAGGTCCAGCATGGTACTGATCCTCATTAGCTCTCCTATCACTTGAAGAAGGAAGTTATCATCATTCCATTCCAGGAATGATGGCTGAAAGGCTGGTGCTGGCATAGGAACTTTGAGTTTTTTGACCAAGGACTTGGGGTTGTTGTTCCATGTGATAGTGGGGAAAATTCTGTGGATTGCCCTGAGGACTCCTCAGTGGAGCCACTGTTGCCCATCCCCTGTCACAAATCATGCTGTGATCTGCTGAGGATACCTGCACCTGCTGCCCCACTAAAATGCCTTTATACAAATGCACGTAGCATGGGAAACAAGCAGGAAGAATTAGAGATCTTTGTGTGGTCGCAGGGCCATGATCTCATTGCAATCACAGAGACGTGGTGGGACAGCCTGGATGACTGGCACACTGTCATGGATGGCTATGTGCTTTTCAGGAAGGACAGGCTAGGGAGGTGAGGTGGAGGAGTTGCTCTTTATGTTAGAGAGCAGCTTGAATGTATTGAGCTCCACCTGGGGAAAGATGACCCAGTCGAGTGCTTGTGGGTAAGAATCAAGGGTCACGCTAGTATGAGTGACACTGTTGTGGGTGTGTGCTATAGGCCCCCTAATCAAGAGGAGAGGGCTGATAGTGCTTTCTATAAGCAGCCAGAAGTAGCCTCGAGGTCCCAGGTGCTGGTCCTTATGGGGGACTTCAACTACCCAGATATTTGCTGGGCAAGCAATACAGCCAGTCATATGCAGTCCAGACAATTTCTGCAGTATGTTGAGGACAATTTCCTGCTACAGATGGTGCAGGAACCTACAAGGGGAGGGCGGGTGCTGGACCTTGTTCTTACTAACAAGGATGGGCTCATTAAGGAGGTGAAGGTCAGGGGCAGCTTAGGACAAAGCGACCACGAAATTATCCAGTTCACGATCCTGAGTGGAAGAAGCAAGCCATAAAGCAGGATAGCTACCCTGAATTTTGGAAGAGCTAACTTTGATCTCCTCCGCAACCTTCTAGGAGCTATCCTGTGGGCTACGCTGTTAGAAGGCAAGGGAGCCTGTGAGAGCTGGCTAGCATTGAAACAGCACTTCTTCCAAGCACAGGATAGGTGCATCCCTTTGAGTAAGAAATCGGGAAAGAGAGGCAGAAGACCTGCGTGGATGAGCAGGGACCTAATGTGTAAACTCAAAGGGAAGCAGAAGGTTTATGAACTGTGGAAACAGGGTCTGTGCACCTAGGAGGATTATAGGGATGTTGTCAGAGCCTGTTAGGGATGCGACTAGGAAGGCTAAAGCCCACTTGGAAATGAAGCTAGCAAGGGACATAAAGGATAATAAAAAGAGTTTTTTCAGATACGTGAATACTAAGAGGATGATCAGGGATAATGTAGGTCCCTTGATGAATGAGGCAGGTGTCCTGGTAACAGGTGATGATGAGAAGGTGGAAATACTGAATGCCTTCTTTGCCTCAGTCTTCACTCCAAAGGCCCCTCGGGATCTGCAGATCCTGGATGAAAGTAGGAGTGTTTGTGGAATGAAGAGCTTCCCTCTAGTTCAGGTAGGGGTGGTCCAGGAGCGGCTCAAAGGGATTAATGCACACAAATCCATGGGCCCGGATGGGATACATCCACGTGTGCTGAGGGAGCTGGCGGAAGTGATTGCGGAGCCGCTTGCTATCATCTTCGACAGGTCTTGGAGAACAGGAGAAGTACCTGAGTGCTGAGTGTTCCCCACGTCCTAATCCAGATCTTGGGAAACTTTTAGGTCCAGGGTCTTCTAAAGAGCGGGACGGCGCTAGGAATCAGACCACACACCAGTATGGCTAAAAGCAGTCAGTGCGTTTATTCTACAGAGCAGTGTGGTTATATACTCTCTAGCAAGCTTAACAAAGCATGGCTGGGAGCCACGGGGGGAGGGAAGTGAAAACAGTGAAGGCGATAGAGCAGACACCTGTGCAAGACCTATATCTCCTCTTGCCTCAGAGGAATGTTTCAGAATTAGGAGCTTCTATTCACAGTCCATACTCCTTAACCCATTTTCTGACTTTGCTGCTAGCTCCACATTCCTTCAGAGTGATGTTTCATTCTGGCTGTTTTGTTCGCAGGGGTAGAGAGTGGGAAATATGTGGCTGTTCTCACAGAGCCATCCCTCCACAGGTTCCCTCTTTTTCTTTTTACGCAAGCAAAACAGCCAAAGACAAGACTTTGCTCAGAAGTCTCTTAACAATCTGTATAATGCAAGAAATAACAGTTAAAATCAACAAAACAACTATCAATATAATTAACGCACCCTTTAACATGTCTCTAACCCACCCAATAATTCCCCATTTGTTAAACCATCCATCGAGCCAGCTACCCTCACATCTCAGTTTCACCAGCTGGCTGTTGCAATACTTTGATGTATCGATTCTGAATGGTCTGACAAATTCATGCAGCACATACCCTCAAAATCTTCACAATCATGACCATGAGCTAGGAGTAAGAAATTTATTGCAGCCCGATTTTGAAGAGTAGCATGTCTAATGCTATCCACGTCAGTTAGCAAAACACTTAATGCAATGGATGTAGCATTAGTTTGCTTACAGCCCAATTTCGTTAGTTTTTTAAATGCAGCAGCAGAGGCCACTCCAGGGGCTAGTATTGATGATGCTATTATTTCTGCAGGTCTCCAAAACGCTACCTGGTCGTCACAGTCCTTCTCAAATTTGTGAATGTGTCTATGCACTCATCCCCTTGATTTACGTTGTTTCGCATGTATCATGCTCAAATTAGGGGTCAGCAAAGTAAGACGACCAAGACTGCAGGGGCCACTGTTCAAATGTGATGGAATTCCACTCCAGGCTCGGCCTCCACATATCAAAAAGATGCCAGGAGGCAAAGTGAGCGGTATGGCTGATGATCAGGAAATACTGAGACTCATATAACCACACCAAGCAGCAGCATTACGATATATACTAAGCACAGCGTTAACATTCTGACCTCTACGAGTAATGCTGTAAGTATAATTAAAATATATACAAGCATCCATCACCACAGAGCCCCATAGTGTTAACCCTTGAGGTTCCTGTGTCTGCTGCGGAAGATGGAGTAGCCACAGAAAGACACAGTGTATTTTGACCAGTGATGTTTGCAAGGGTTACCCAAACATTCTGCTTCAGCTGAGCAATTACCCAGGCCTGATTATATGGGGGTCAGCAATAAATCTGGATGGGCCACGAGACCCATTCTCCTCAATTCCCCCTTTTTGTTTATGGACCAGCCAGATTTTTGCAAAAAGCATTATCCATCCTGTAAGAGAAACACTGTGACATACACAGCAAAATAACACTAAGGCAAAAATAACTAACAAAAACATAAGTCCTTATTTAACTATATTTAAAAGCCATCCTATAAACGAAAAGCCATACTATACAATGTGACAAGCTAAAAACTGCTAATTGTCTACACACACTATTCACACCAAAGTGATTAATTAGTAATTATAACAAGTTTTGCTAGGCATATCTTATAGCTAAACATTGTTAGTTTACCTTTGATGTCTAAAAGTTATCTGCACACCTGCTGTGTTTTGGCCTTCTTATTATGGCCAGTTCTTCTTGACATATTCACTTACTTCCAAATACTTTCTCACAACTCCTTGGTTTAAGGCAGTCTGTCCACCTGCCTTCAAGGCCACTATGTTTTGAAAATATGATTACCAAATACCTCTCAGCATGAGTAATTTTCCTGTCTCATGGGAACTCAAGGATACTGTCGGGGCCTGTGTCTGTGCGAGGAGAGCCAGGCCGCCTGCAGCCTGCTGTCCTCCTTGACAATATTTTTTTTTTCTTTTAGTATCTGCGTTACAAAAACTGCTTTTAGATGTCTCTGCAAGGGCCCTTTGCAGAAAGCTCAATAAGCATGGCAGTAAGAGTAAGACAAGTACTGTAACTGCCAAATCCAATAATCCAAATTTGACCACTGACAATAACCATCCTGAAATTTCCCACTCGTGAAACCAATTGTCTGATCCAAACAATCCATTTTCTTGTTGTATCTTTTGTGTTTGAGCTTTTCATTTCTGAATACTCGCATGAATTGACTGAGAGTGGCTAACCAGATTCTTTGTTTGCTTTGCCAATCAGGAGTGTCAGAGGTGCAGATAACATCAACCTCACACAATCTGTGATCTTAGGCTGTGCAGAAATCACTATTTCCCTACTTTTCATTTACCACAAATACATGCATATCTCAAAGACTCTTAGATGGTTCAAAATGTCCCACAGCAAAACTCACAGTCCACTGTGGCTGCAGTTGGAACACTTGACTTCGGTTACTGTGATCAGGATCCCATCCTGGTTCATGCAAGCTTAATTTCTTCTGGATCCACAGCTTTATCCACTTCACTGGGTCCCACTTGGTTCCCATATCTGTAATGACACAGGCAGATCTCCTTCCCCAAGTTAGTACCCGTAACTCCATTTTTTACAAACACCTAACATTAACTTTTTTTTTCTCGTTTCTTTTTTTTTTTTTCTTTTTAAAACCTCCTTTTAAACCTACTGCATGTTTCACCATTGAAGGTACCAAACTGTTCTGTGGCAGACATAAATAGATCAAAACATAAAGAGCTTTGTTTAATCAATCAGCTGGAGAGATACCCTTCTCTCCCTGTTTTTGTTTGTGAAGCAAACACTTGAGAGTTTGATTCATACGTTTCACTATGGCTTTGCACAAGAATTCACGCCGGGGCAAGGCCACTGGTGAATTGCTGACAATCCAGGCACAACTGTACAATCCCTTTAGCCTCAGTAACCAACAAGTGGTATTGTCATTGAAGTACCTTCGCGGATTGGTTAACAAAAATGCATGCAACCTCTGAGCTCCTGCAAAGCGTCTGCTGAGGGAGCAGCCCAGGCCGGTGCCACCAGCCTGTCTGCTCTCTGGTCTCTGTCTGCTAGACCTTGAGTTAGTCAGTCAGCTCAGTGTGGCTGCAAATATGGGTAATAAAATGCTGATGCATAATACCACACAATAATCTAATCCAGTCAATATTTGCAAGCAACTTTTGAACATCACTTAATGTACTAACCTCAGCTTTGATTTCAATCCTCTGAGGTGTTACAGTATTTTTATCAATCTGTCAGTCCAAATATTTCCATACTAGCGTATTTTGAATTTTCTTTAATCTGTAACCCCTTGCTTTTCAAGTGCACTGTTAACTCATGAAGCAAACTTTCAACGTCCAAATTTTTTCCCACAATCAATATCTCATCCATGTAATGATAAAAGATTAGATCAGGATGTGCTTTTTGTACTGGAGCAAGTGCCCAAGCCACATAAGTCTGGCACATAGTTGGTGAATTTTTTATGCCTTGTGGGAGCACACCCAGTGATACCTTTTGAAAAAGAAAACCCAATCTTTTAAAAATTTTGGCATGTTCCACAGACTTATGGAAGGCTTGATATGACCCTTAGTCCGTTGCTCCCGTATTAAATCCTGTAAGAGGGCAATTTTTTCCTTGAGTAAGCAGACATTAATCAGCCCAAACTAGGATTTCTGCTTTGCAGGTTAAATTCTTAAAGTAAGCGTCCCACTTTCAATGGTCGCTATCAGAAATCCTTTTGCTTAATAACCAGCCTTGCTCTCAGTGGATAAACGCATCCCTGAACCTATAGCACATACGCTGCAAACCAATGCATCAAACAACAGTGCAAGATGCAAATTGTCACATCCAGTCCGTATGGGGGGGTGGGGGGGGGGGGGGTGGGGGGACAGTTCTCCCACTTCTACAGCAACTCTGTCAAGGCACTCGGCTGCGCGGCACGTTGTCACAGGTTGCGACTGCTGCCCAGCACCGTTCTCCCCGCACTGTGACCCACAGCGTGACCCCGGTAGTCACTGTGACTGAGCCCTGCGTGAATGCTAGGACCCTGTTCGGTCCACCTCCCACTGGCCTGCTATTAACTCTCTCCACCACCCACTCGTCCCCACATAAACTTTTCCCTGGTAATTTTCACGATTATGTAGTAGTCAAAATCCCCTGATTTAACCATTTTTCCCGCTCTGACGCCACCTTACATGCCCAGGCTCTGACAAGCAGTCTCTGCAGTCTCTCGGGCATCAGGAGATGTATTGATGATGTTTGTCGGGCGGTGTGGGTAGGAGCGGTGGGTGTAGATACAGAATGTGTCCCTGATCTGATGGTTGTCAAAGCCGATAATTGTCCATGGCCGTAGGTGTCCTGTGTCCTGTCCTTAGGTTTCTTGTCTGTGGGCATAGGTTCCTTGTCCGTGCCGTAGCCGGTGATTCTTCCTGTCGGTAGTGTCTGGGTGGGTGGGTGGGCAATTCTGCAAACCCTTTCACAGCAGGGAATGCCGTTGCCACAGCTGCCTGCTCTGCTTTGCTTTCATGTTTTCCAGCTTTTCACGGACAAGCTGAAGTTTTAGATGGCGGTTAACATCTCCGACTGTGTCATGGGCTCTTTTAGGCTCAGTAAAAGTTAGAGGTGAAGAGATATTAAAGGCAGTTGGTTGTACTTTTTTTTTTTCCACATTTTTACCTCCCGAAGATATCATAGTCGGGGGGTTTGCAGACTGTGGTGGCAGATTTACAGAGTCACAGAGTAACAGAATCATAGGGGTTGGAAGGAATCTCGAAAGATCATCGGGTCCAACCCCCCTGCCAAAGCAGCTCCTTAGCTCATATTGCACAGATAGGCGTCCAGACGAGTCTTGAATATCTCCAGAGAAGGAGACTCCACCACCTCCCTGGGCAGCCTGTCCCAGGGCTCTGTCACCCTCACTGTGTAAAAGTTCTTCCGCATGTTGGTGCGGAACTTCCTGTGCTCCAGTTTACAGCCATTGCCCCTTGTCCTGTCTCCACAGATGACTGAAAAGGGGTTGGCCAATTCCCCCTGCATCCCATACTTAAGATATTTATAAACATTAATTAGGTCCCCCCTCAGTCTTCTTTTCTCCAGGCTGAACAGCCTTCTCCTGTTCTCCAAGAGCTGTCGAAGATGATAGCAAGCTTCTCCGCAATCACTTCCGCCAGCTCCCTCAGCACATGTGGATGCATCCCATCCGGGCCCATGGATTTGTTTGTATTACTTGTGCACTATTTGTTCTCCTTCCCAATCAGTTCCAACAGATTTATCACTTGCTCTGATAACATGGCATAATTACTTAGCATAGTAACTAGGGTAGGTGAAAGAGCACCCAGAAACAACAACACATTCTCCATAGTAGATTTTTTCCCTTTTGAATCGGTTCTGTAGAACTCACAGCTGGTGTTAAAGCTGCAAAGGCTGAAGCGGCAGCAACACAAACCACCTCCATTTTGGTTAGAGTCCTTATAATTCATTTCCAGAGAGTTATTAACGACTTAGTTTCTTTCGCCCCAAATGAGGGTTATAAGATTCCTTTCTTCGCTCCACAAAAGGAGCTATTTTAAAGCATTTTTAATTACTCTCTTAGAGAGCATACTGTATAACTCCAGTACAACGGGAGGGAGGGCTATGAACTCCTGGGTCTGGAGGAGCAGAAGGCAATGATGGAGTAACAGCTGCCTCCTCCTTTACTTTTTTTTATGTTGATTGCTTTTCTGTAATTTTTCTCTTTGTGATATTTCCAATTTCTGCAATTGCCCAGTAAGTTTACACATTTCAGTCTGTCCTTCCTCCCCTCCTGAATTTGACCAAGTAGTTTTGGAGGAAGGAAGGCAACTAGGAGTTGGATTCGAGGGGGTATTCTCCACAGCAGAAGCGGAGTTAGTTTTCGGAATAGAATTAAAGGACTCAGACACTTCACCCCCGAGGTGTTAGATTGCTGTTTTTCAATTGAGTCCTGTAACTCCGCAGCACTTGAACAAACCAGGTGAACCAGTCCGAGTACTGGAGTTTCTAACAGGGTGGCAGATGGTGTCACTGAGCCAGACAGAGCTTGAACAGCTGCAGCAGCTACTTGCCTCTCTGCCTGCATGGCATTTAGGGTGTTAAATACTACATGCCAGGTCGCACCCAACGATCGCAGTAGTTTTTCTTCCTTTCCTCCAGTAATCACCACATCCCAAAGATGATCTCCTATCTCTCATCACTCAGCAACACTGAATATCAGCGCTACTTCTTCCAGGTGTCCTGACCTGCAGGCCCATTTAATTAAGTCTGAAAACCCTATTGGAGTCACCAGCTCGCTTTTCTTTGAGAAAATACCAAGAGTCGATTTCTCCGCAGCTAGCCCTATTGGAGATTCCTGCTCGCCTCTCTTAGAGAGTGTACTGAAGAGCAGTTTCTCTGCAGCTCCCCACTCCGTTGTGGGCACAGAGGGCGAGTAGCGACCCCGCGTCCAGCTACCGCAACACTTACGATTCTCAGCGGCGCCTCCTCTGTAGCAACCGTCTCCGAAACCTTCTTTCCGGTCCCTGTTCAGGCACCAATTTCTGAGTGTTCCCCGTGTCCTAATCCAGATCTTGGGAAACTTTTAGGTCCAGGGTCTTCTAAAGAGCGGGACGGCGCTAGGAATCAAACTGCACACCAATGTGGCTAAAAGCAGTCAGTTCGTTTATTCTACAGAGCAGCGTGATTATATACTCTCTAGCAAGCTTAACAAAGCATGGCTGGGAGCCACGGGGGAGGGAAGTGAAAACAGTGAAGGCGATAGAGCAGACACCTGTGCAAGACCTATATCTCCTCTTGCCTCAGAGGGATGTTTCAGACTTAGGAGCTTCTATTCACAGTCCATACTCCTTAACCCATTTTCTGACTTTGCTGCTAGCTCCACATTCCTTTAGAGCGATGTTTCATTCTGGCTGTTTTGTTCGCAGGGATAGAGAGTGGGAATATGTGGCTGTTCTCACGGAGCCATTCCTCCACACCTGAGGATTGGAGGATAGCCAATATCACTCCAGTCTTCAAAAAGGGCAAGAAGGAGGACCCTAACAATTATAGGCCAGTCAGCCTCACTTCTGTCCCTGGAAAGGTGATGGAACAGCTTGTTCTGGATGCCATCACCAAGCAACTGGAAGAGAAGAAGGTCATGAGGAGCAGTCAGCATGGATTCACCAAGGGAAGATTGTGCTCGACCAATCTCATAGCCTTCTATGATCTCATCACCGGCTGGGTGGATGGAGGGAGAGCAGTGGATGTCATCGACCTTGACTTCAGCAAGGCTTTTGATACTGTCTCCCATGACATCCTGATAGAAAAGCTGAGAGATCATGGGATAGATGAGTGGACAGTGAGGTGGATTGAGAACTGACTGTCAGACCGGGCTCAGAGGGTCGTGATCAGTGGAACAAAACTGAATGGAGGCCTGTGACTAGCGGTGTTCCCCAGGGCTCGCTGTTGGGTCCAGTCCTGTTTAATATCTTCATCAACGACCTTGATAAGGGAATAGCATCCACCCTCAGCAAGTACGTTGATGATACAAAGCTGGGAGGGGTGGCTGACATGCAGGAACACTGCGCTGACATCCAGCGAGACCTGGACAGGCTGGAAAGCTGGGCAGGGAGAAACCAGATGAGGTTTAATAAAAGCAAGTGTAAAGTCTTGCACCTGGGGAGGAATAACCGTCTGTATCAATACAGGCTGGGGGATGACCTGCTGGAGAAGAGCTCTGTGGAGAAGGACCTGGGGGTCCTGGTTGATGACAGGTTGGCTATGAGCCAGCAGTGTGCCCTGGTGGCTAAGAAGGCCAATGGGATCCTGGGATGCATCAGGAAGAGTGTGGCCAGCAGGTCGAAGGAGGTGATCCTCCCCCTCTACTCTGCCCTGGTCAGGCCCCACCTGGAGTTTTGTGTCCAGTTCTGGGCTCCCTGGGATAAAAAAGACAGGGATCTCCTGGAGAGAGTCCAGAGAAAGGCTACAAAGATGATTAAGGGCCTGGAACATCTCCCATATGAGGAAAGGCTGAGTGAGCTGCGGCTGTTCAGCCTGGAGAAGACTGAGGGGGGACCTAATTAATGTTTATAAATATCTTAAGTATGGGATGCAGGGGGAATTGGCCAGCCCCTTTTCTATAGTCTGTGGGGACAGGACAAAGGGCAATGGCTGCAAATTGGAGCACAGGAAGTTCCGCAAGAACTTTTCCCCAGTGAGGGTGACAGAGCCCTGGGACAGGCTGCCCAGGGAGGTGGTGGAGTCTCCTTCTCTGGAGATATTCAAGACTTTTCTGGACACCTACCTGTGCACTATGAGCTAGGGAGCCTGCTTTGGCATGGGGGTTGGACCCGATGATCTCTCGAGGTTCCTTCCAACCCCTACGATTCTGTGAATTTCCTGGATTGATTGTGCCCCGCTGTGTTTTTTCTTCAACAGATAAAAAGGTGATTGAAGTCCCCCATGAAGAACAGGGCTTGTGAGTGTAATGTACATGTTCAGGAGATAGGTGACAGCCCGATCTTATGTTGTCCCCTTCTTGTCAGTTGTGATGGCTTTCTTCTATTCTTCATCTGCTGGAAGTAACACTATTTTATTTTTTCTTGTCCTTCTGGAGATACTATTGTGATCCAACTTCCTCTTTTTTAAAAAACTCATTCAGCAATACTCCTATTTCTCTGCCACTCTTGATTCCTCTGTAGCAGCCATAAATTATTCCCAAGCCTCCTGCAGTGAAATCAGATTTTCTGAAGGAAGAATTTTTCATCTCCAGTCCCTGACACCTTTTAAAAGAAGAGGAGACAAATGCAGAAAGATTCTCTCAGGCCATCACAGAAAATGAGATGAAGATCTAAGTGATGACTAAGCTGAGGTAAATGATCTATAAAAAATAAATTGCACAACTATAGCAGTTGGTTCCAGCCATCCAAATGCCTTTCCTGTAGAACTTCCAGCACAAACTAGATGCATACATCTAAGGAGAGGAACATTCATATTTGTCTTGTGGCTCTGTCTCCAACTACTCATTGTATAAATAACAAATTGTCAAGCTGGAGGATAGCAAGTGGGAAATCTAAAGAAAAAAAAATTTTGCAAGGTTTTCCATACTTTCTAATTTTTCCAGAAAGTGATTTTAATATCCTGGATACCTGTTTGACTTTTGCCTTTGTGATACAGGGAAGTTTGTCTATTGTGATGTTTGTCTGGATACTTTATTATTGTCTTTTAAAATATGATATAATAAAGCTTTGTAAAGTATATATGATATACTAAAGCTTTTGCTTAAGTTACTCTCCTGTGAAATGTGTTTTATTTAAAGTTAATGTATATTCACAGTTTACTGTGTAGCAGATTAACTCTATTTAATCTGATGGACAGAACCTGGCTTCAGAGCTCTAGGTACTTACTAATAAAAATGCAAAATTGCCATGGAAACAAACGAAAAGCAGGGCTTTAAAGATTTGTACATAATTACTATCCATTTAGTTTTGTGTACACAGAAATGCTGATCTCCAAGTAGTGTTATTTCTCCTTAAATGGCCTCAGATATAAAAAGCTGTGTTTATATTTACTTAGCAAAACATACAGAATATATCTAGCACTTTGTTGTTTTTCTGAAGAAAACTTTTGTCACCACTGATAGAAATCTGTGGTTGATACAGTCTTGTCCACAGAAGACAATAAAAATGAAATAATGCATCATTGCTATTAATGCCAAGTGAATCTGTTTCCCTGTTCTAAAAACATGTAACATGTTCTCTTGTTCTGCCTGTATTTGATTTTGATTTTTAAAGCTATTCCTCTGAGTTATTTTCGGCAACCTGCCTAACTTCTCACATCATCCAGATTTTCCCCAGTAAAAGGCATTCAAGATCAGTTTCTGTGCAAGAACATCTACAGTACTTTTCAAAAGGCTGATGTTTCAGTAAAGTCACTTGTTAATTTTAACAAAATCTTTGGAGGTAAATTGAACCTTTAATGTGATTAGGTTGTCATTTTACAGTGATTTATTGATTATACAGAGCTCTGGGTTTTTTTCCATTTGGATTTACTATGTGTAAAGAAATCAGAATGTGTATGTGTGGAAGGACAATAGCAGTGTCACGTCCCTTTTTTTTTGTTTGAGTTTTTTTTAATGATTAATTGAAATTACCCTTCTTTACAAAACATGTATAACTGGGAATAAGAGAATACCTAGTACCCTTAGGTGAAATTTCCCAGAGAAATTGTCGGACAGCATCCAGGAACACAGTTTAGCATCTCAGCCTCTTTACAAGCTGAAGATGTTCCTGGGTTCCTTCTATTTCTGATGAAGTTGCAGGGTGTTGCATGTTCCCAGTTTAGCCAACAGGATACAGAGCAGGCAAACACCTCAGCACTACTGCTGTAAAGCTGTGATCATCTTTGCACTTTTTGGGGTGACTGCACGAAGAGGTTGCCAAGCAAGCAAGAAAAGGGGGTGGTAGTTTTAGGATTCCCTACCCATTCTAGTCGGATAACTGAATAGATTACTTTTCTTCTTGCATTACTCTCCCTTCAATGGCAGTCTGTCTCCACTCTCAAGAGAATTTTCTGTGCTCAACAGCTGTCTCTGGCAGTATTAACACCCCTGTGAGTTTCCTGTACATGGATACAACAACATATACATGATAATGTGGTATGCTAAGTAACCCGCTGTCTCAGGAAACCATTTTCTTTCCCTCCCTTGCTGCTACAGTTTTGTTTATTTTTTCTAGCAGCCCCAAACATATGGGAATCCTTGGCAGAGAAGTGATTTAGCATGTGGAAGAGAATCATAGGCCTGCTGCAATTCTCTCTGTTCACCATGGTGAATATTTCAGTTTGCTCATATCACAAGAAATCATAGTATAAGAGTTAAATCAATAGGTTCCTCCAACAAGCTCTTAAAAAATGCTAGACATGGACTAGACAAGACTAGACTAGAGTAGAGTAGAAGAGTTCTAGCTGGGACCTACAATGACCACCTAGTTTTTCCTGGGTTCAGCTAAAAATAAATTTTCTTTCTAGCAGCTGGTGTGGTGCATGTTTGGGAGTCAGGATGAGAGCAGTGTTGGTAACATACTGATGGGTTTAGGTGTTGCCAAGCAGTCAAGGACTTTTCAGGTTTTCATGCTGCCCTGCTAATGAGAAGGTAGGGGCCACCCAGGCAGCTGGGAGGGGACACAGCTGGGACAGGTAACCCAAACTGGCCAAAGAGGGTATTCCATGCCCATTGCATCATGATGGGCATAAGGGCGGGCTGGTGGGGGAGGAGCACACAGCCTCAGGATGTGGGCTTTGGGGACGGTCCAGTTCCAGATCCCAGACGGCTCTGAGCTGTGCGGTCTGAGATGTGCGGTTTGGTGAGACACTGGGTTGTGTATCTCCAGTTTTGCATATCTTGCTATAATATCCTTTTATTGTTACTGCTTTCTCTCTCTGCTGTCCCAATAAACTGTCCTTAGCTCAACCCAGGAAGCTTGCTTTTGGTTTGCTTTCCCTTCCCCTTTCTTCCCTCCCACACCCCGGCCCCATCCCCAGAGAGAGTGATTGTGTGGTGCTCAGCTCCTGGCTGGGGCTGAACCACTGCAATTGTGTATCACCAGCTTTGTCCATTTTGCTATAAATTCCTGTTATTGTTATTTCTCCTTCCCTTTGCTGTCCCAGAGAACTGTCATTATCCCAACCCACAAGGTTTGTCTTTGCTCATTACTTTTTTCTTCTCCCCCATTTTCCCCAGCCCTGTGCAGGGGAGAAACAAGCAACTGGCTGCATGATGTTCAGATGCTGGCTGGGGCTAAACCACAAAGTAATCCAACTGCCTGACTACTCCAAGTTCAAGCCTGTTATTAAGGGCACTGTGCAAATGCCTCTGAAACTGACATGCACTGGGCATGGGCCATCCCTTGAGGAAGCCTGTTGCAGTGTTTGATCACTAAAATCAAGTCTGAACCTCCCTTGACACAGCTTTGAACCATTCCTATGGGTTCTGCCACTGGATCCCAGGGAAAGAGATCAGCACCTCCCTCTCCACTTCCCTCCTCAGAAAGCTGTAGAGAGTGGTGCGGTCGCCCCTCAGCCCCCTTCTCTCCAAACTGCACAAACCCAGAGTCCTCAGCCACTCCTACTGGGATGTGCCTTCTGGACCTTCCACCAAGCTTTCTTGACCACCTTTGGACGCATTCAAGGACCTTCACATCCTCCTTAAGCTGTGGGGCCCAGAACTGCATATGAAATAGCACACAATACTCCTGTTGCTTTTCTGGTGTTTTTGGAAGCGGTCAGTTTTGTGTAGCAAATATTAAGCCTTCCAGCTGCAAACAAGCTCATAATGCTGCTACACTATCCCTGTAAAATAACTTGATATGGAATGATCGAATCACAGACTGGTTTGGGTTGGAAGAGGCCTCAGAGACCATCTAGTTCCACACTCCCTGGCCATGGGCAGGGACACCCCCACTAGACCAGGTTGCCCAAAGCCCCATCCAACCTGGCCTTGAACACTGCAAGGGACAGGACATCCACAGCTTCTCTGGGCAACCTGTGCCAGTGCCTCACCACCCTCACAGTGAAGAATTCTTAATGATATCTAATGTAAATCTACCCTCCTTCAGTTTAAACTGATTACCCCTTGTCCTGTCACTACACTCCCTTGCAAACAGTGCCTCCACAGCTTTCCTCTAGGCCCGCTTTAGGTGCAGGAAAGCTCCAGTAAGGTCTCCTCAGAGCCTTCTCTTCTCCAGGCTGAACAAGCCCAACTCTTTCAGCCTGTCTTCATAGGAGAGGTGCTCCAGCCCTCTGACCGTCTTCATTGTCCTCCTCAGGACTTGCTCCAACAGCTCTATGCCTGTCTTGTACTGGGGACCCCAGAGCTGGATGCAGTACTTCAGGTGGGGTCTCACCAGAGCAGAGTAGAGGGGCAGAATCACCTCCCTTGAGGTGAGGTGGGAAAACCATCATGCTGATTTTGATGCAACCCAGGATACAGTTGGCTTTCTGTACTGCTCGTGTGCATTGTTGGCTTCTGTTCAGCCTTTAATCAATAGACAGCTCCAAGACCCTCTCCTCAGGGCTGCTGTTTCTACCTTGTTTATTGTAGAGTATTTCTGGGAGAGACTTGGATTTTCAACGAGGCGGAGCTCAGGCTCACCTGGGAGTGAGCTTACGCCTCCTTGCTGGAGAAAAGGGAAAATGTAAAGGTCATAGGGCTAAGAGTATTTGAAAGCTATGAGAGGTCACTCAGGAGACCTGAAAAAAAATGGTTGTATTTCATTAAACTGAAAAGACACATAGAAAGGGGATTCGATGACTCTGTAGTTTCAAGTTGAAGATGCGGAAATGAGACCAATGTGAGCAGTGGCATCCCGGAAGGATATCCTCTCCAGAGGCTGGGTAAGTCTCTGGATAAAGACTATGAAGCAGCTAGGAGGAAATCTGGATCTATTGTGTGTTGGGAGGCCAAGCTTTCTGAATAGTAATTGAGGAAACAGCACTCTGTTGTCTAAAATCTGCTAAGAATGCGTTAGCAGCTGGACCTGGAGCCAAACTCAGCAAGTCCTGTTTTAAAGTGGTGCTGGGGGCTCACTGAAATCCAAACAGGGGTCCTGTCTGCGCCCTTGGCTCAGCATCGGCAGCACAAAAAAAAAAAAAGTAAATATAATCAAACCTAATCTTAAAAAATGTTGACTAGGTGTGTCATGTCTCCCTTCCTCTAAGTGTTGCTCCTACCCCAAGCGTTTCCTAGCCAAGTACAGGCATGGAAACAGCTTTTTCTCAAAGGGAGCTGCTGGCTGCAGGGCTGAGTTCGTGCAGGTTGTACGTGTTTATCAGAGATTAACAGTAATCCTATTTACTCCTACTACTACTACTACAATACTAGCATGTTAGTATTTCTTCGTGATTCCATACCAGTTCTTTGAAAGCAGTTTTACAGTGTTTGCCTGCAGTCCTCAATTTTTTAACCTTTAAAGCTCAGTCAAGTAACTATGCAAGAATTACTAAGAAGGAGGAAGGAATAATGAGATTTCTGTCCAGAAAATGCACAGAAAATGGTGCTTTCATGATTAAAGATAAAAAAAAAAAAGTAACAATTAGATTTTTATGGTATCTATCTGTACAGTAGTCCCTTTCTGGTATTTGGCAGCTGATTCAAAGTGAAGTATGACATTTATCCCACACGCTGAATAGAAACAAATTATTTTTTTATTCCCTCCTGGCTGTTACAATACCACATATTTCTCCAGCATAATTTTTGTAGATATTGGTATACAGAGGAGTAGGTGGTGTTTTGCAGTAGCATGTTTTATGGATATCACTGGAAAGAAAAATAAGCTACATCCCGAAAAGAAAGGGGAGAAAGCAACAGATTTCGTTGCTTTAGATCTCTAGACCACAACTTTGGAGGAGACATCTTGCAGGTTCACTATTGTTTGGTTGTATGCATATTTTCAGAACTGAGTCATCTCTGCATGATGTTGAAGCAATTTTTTGGCACAATGCCTGAAAGAATTATTCAGATGTCTTTGAACTTTTAAACCAGTTGAGCAACTATTTCAGTCTTCAAGAAGTTTGAAAGATGAACAGTTTCGTAGAGTTTGCAAATGTAGTTCTGGAAGGGCATAGGAGTTTCTTTTCGCAGCCAGCGAATGAGATGCCATTTGGAATTAAAACTGAAATCTCTTAAACCTTGAGGAACTGAGCTTCAGGATTCCAAAAATTCCTCATGTGCAAGATAGCCAATGATAAGCATAAAACAATTTTACAACTATGCAAATGAAAATATTGCCCAGGAGAAAATTAGCAGAGTACCTTAAAAAGGTGTGACTTAAAAACATTGATTACTTCCTTGACCTGCTTAGAGAAATTTCTAAAGATAACGTAATTCTAAATAAAATTCCTAGCCATTAAACTGGAAACACAGTAGTCAGGCATGTAGGGCTTTTACATGCAACTAAAACCCACAAAAAACAGTGTACAAAAATGAAACTGATCTTGGGAAATTAGCACAAGAGGTGCCTACACATTTTGGCCAGCCAAAGTCCAAATTCCCAATAAACATATCCACAAGCATACATATAGGTCTCCTTGAAAATGGTCGCTCTGAAAAAAAAAAAAAATTCCCACTGCAGAACAAATAATCCTATCTTTGGTCTATCCTTTGTTAATTTAGCATCTGAACGAATGGTAGATTTATTCTGGGAGCAAACTGGAGGTTACAAAGAGCTGTTTACCTTGGAAATCTCACCCAGAGCACGATCTGGGTTAGCTGAGGCAGGATGGTTCCTCTTTATCAGTCTTTCAGCTCTTCTTCAAGGACGAGTTTTAGCAAAGCTGCTCTTCATCAGTCCTTCAGCTTTTCTTTGAAGATATGGTCACTAGCAAAGTAAGTTACTACATTTGAGCCTAAATTAAACAGCGTCTGAGCACTGACCCAAACACATTTCTTCTGTCCCTGCAAGTGGAAAATTCTACTTTATAGCTATCATTTTCCCACTACTAATACTATGAGATCCCTTCTCATAGGCCTTGTATGTCTCACTATTTTCATTGTAAGTACAATTGTCCTTCACAGACAGCTAATACTGAATATGCTGTTTTAATATTTCAAATTTTAGCAGGGGTAAATTAACTATGCTTGCCAAGGAGGTGATATAAGTACACCACAGGAGGAAAAACTTCATAGTATATAAACAGCAAAGTAGATATAATAATACATATATGTAATTATATATATATAAAATCATACATAAACAGCAAAACAATAGATAACTGAAGTATTAATCCTAAATAGAAAACCAATAGGTGTTATGGCCACTTAATCTCTATGTAGGCAAGTCCGTTTTTTCAGGTACAGTTCATCAAGGTTTAACTTCTCCACTCAGTGTGGAGGTCCATTCATCTTCATCAGGCCTTCTTGCCCTTTTTAGATATGTACACCAAATCCAAGAATTAATTCCCTCTACTTTGACCGCAGGACAAGTCTCCAATAGCACAGTATAGTGTCCTTTCCAGTTCTCTTTTACAGGTTTGCCTTTCCAGGTCTGTATTCAAACAACATCTCCAGGTTGGAATGGGTAAACTGGTGTGTCCAGGGGAAAAGAAATGTTTTGATTCAGCTACCTGTGTAGTGAAGACAAAGTCTATGAAGGAGGAATTAAGTAGTCTTTATTTGAAGACTGATTTTTCATATACATTTGGTCTCCTTTGACATTTAAAAGATTTGTCAGTGTTGAAGTTTTGTGTAGCTGAGTACTGGTAGAGAACAGTGTCTGGAGAAATGGCTGCTGCAAGAAGCACCCAGAAGCTCTCTGCAGGCCCCAGGAAGCAAACATGGGCCAATTCAGTGCCAGAGTTGCTGCTGCCCAGGGCCGATGATGGTCACAGTGCCTATGGGAATCACATTTAGGAGGAAAAAAACCACAGGCAGGTGCATTTTGCCACCAGAGAAGGGAGTGAGAAGATGTAAGGAGCTGTGCAGACACCAAAGCCAGTGAGGGGCGGGGAGGAGGCACCCCAGATGCCAGAGAGATTCCCCAGCAGCCTGTGGGGAAATCCATGGTGGAGTGGGTGTCCCCCAGCAGCCCATGGAAAAGGCTGAGACCCCACCTGCAGCCCCTGGAAAGGCTCCACGCTGGATGGAGCAGGTGGAGACATACAGGAGATGCTGTGACCGTGTTGGAGCAAGCCCCTGCCAGCACTTGCAGCCCATGGAGAGAGACAGAGACACAGGGATGAGCAACGGAGAGATTCACACTGGAGCAGGTTTGCTGGTGGGAGGCTGGTGACCCCGACAAGGACTGGGACTGAGAGACATTGTGATTTATGACTGCCCGCCATAGCAGGGATCCACAGTGGGGCAGCTGGTGAAGTGCTGAAGCCCTGTGGGAAAGGACTCATGTTGGAGAATTTTATGAAGGACTGTCTCCTCTGGGTGGGACCCCATGTCGGGGCACCGGGAGGGTGTGTGGAATGAATGCCCCACCCGCCGCTCCCTCCACCCTGCGCCAAGAAGGAAACCGACTTGCAAGGAACTGACCGAAGCCCCCATTTTACCAGTTCCTGCCCCAACCTGTGCCACAATGAGGGGGAAGAAGGCAGAAAAATCATGACTAAAGGGAAGTCTGTTAAGAAGGGAGGAGTTAAGATCTGGTTGCACTGCTCATTATCCAACTCTGGTGTCACTGGGTGTACAATGCAGTGTAATAAATTAGAGTTTCTGTCCTTTATTCTGTGCTGAGTCTGTTCTGCCCATGACACTGATTGCGGAATGATCTCTCCCTGTCCTTATCTCAACTCCTGAGCCCCTTAATACATACTTTCTCCCCTGTCCAACTGAAAAGGGGAGTAATAGACCTACTTTGGTGGGCGTCTAGCCTCCAGCCAGGCCTAAACCATGTCAGTCAGATAGGCTTCCCCAGATGTGTTTTCAAAGGGTCTTACTCCTTCCTTAACTCTAGGGGTTATTTGAATTCACAAAAAACCAATAGGTAAGACCTCTGTCCACTTCAGGTGTGCTTCCTGACAGTTTAGATTGGTCTTTTGAGAGTCAGATTCATTCTTTCTACGTTCCCTCTAGACTCAGGCCTCCACAGCATGTGTAGTTCTGCCTTAATCTGCAAAAACTTGGGAATTTCCTGTGTAGTATTTGTGCAATAAAATGAGATTCCCTCTGGAATACCAAACCTAGGTACAATTTATTTTAAAAATATTTCAGTTACTTCTCTAGCTTTGTTGGTATGACTTTGGCCAACCAGAGAAGTTAGTTACTATTGTGGGTTTGCATGGCAAGGTTTTGGTGGGGGAGGGGGTCTGTAGGGGTGGCTTCTGCAAGAAGCTGCTAGAAGCTTCCCCTAGGCCCAGTAAGAGTAAATACCAGCTGGGCTCAAGGATAGACCTGACGCTGACCAAGGCCAAGCCCATCAGGAATGGTGGTAGTCCCTCTGTGCTAATGTATTTAAGGGGAAAAAAAGCCACAAGTGGTTGCTCATTGCCACCAGAGACTGAGAAGGTGTAAGCAACTTTGCAGACATGTGGTGGTTTAGCCCTGGCCGGAGGCCGGATGCCCACCAAAATCAGTCTATTGCTCCCCTTCTTAATTGGACAGGGGAGAAAATATATATATCAAGAGGCTTAGGAGTCAAGATAAGGACAAGTAGAGATCATTTTATCAGCAATGGCATGGGCAAAACAGACTCAACACAGTGCAGGAGAAACTATTCTAATTTATTACACTACACTAAAAAGAACAGTGAAAACCAGAGTCAGGAGCACAACCAAACAAATGCAACCAGATCTTAAAAACACGTTCCCCCCACCACTCTCTTCTTAGCAGACTTTAGTCAGGGTTTATTTGCTCCCTTCTTCCCTCCCGTTCGCAGTACAGGGGAGGCAGGGACTGGGGAAAATGGGGTTCTCAGTAGCACCTTCCCCCACCCCTCCATTCTAAGCAGACTTCCCTTTAGGCATGATTTTACTCCCTTCTTCCCTCCCTGCTCGCAGCACAGGGTGGGGCATCGACTTAGGAATAAAAATAATGGGGTTCCCGGTTACTTCTTCATGAGCTGTTTTCCAGATCTTAAAACACCTCTACCTCCCCCCACTACTCCCTTCTTAGCAGACTTCACTCTAGTCATGATTTCACTCCCTTCCTCCCCGCCGATCACAGCACAGGGGGGCAGGGACTGGGAGATGGGGGCTTCAGTCAGCTCCTTGCAAGTTGGTTTCCTTCTCAGCCGGGGGGGGGGGGGCATTCATTCCACACACACACAGCCTCCCCCTGCTGCACCATGGGAAGGCTGTGGATGTGATCTACCTGGACTTCAGTAAAGCCTTTGACACAGTTTCTCACAGCATTCTGACTGAGAAACTGGCTGCCACTGGCCTGGACAGGTGGACCCTCAGCTGGGTTAAAAACTGGCTGGATGGCCGAGCCCAAAGGGTGGTGGTAAATGGAACAAAATCCAGCTGGAGGCCGGTCACGAGTGGCGTCCCCCAGGGCTCAGTCCTGGGTCCAGTCTTGTTCAACATCTTTATCAATGATCTCGATGAAGGGATTGAATGCTCCCTCAGTAAGTTTGCAGATGACACTAAGCTGGGGGGAAGTGTTGATCTGCCTGAGGGTAGGGAGGCTCTTCAGAGGGATCTGAACAGACTGGACTGATGGGCTGGGACCAATGGGATGAAGTTTAACAAGGCCAAATGTAGAGTGCTGCACATGGAACATAACAACCCCATGCAGTGCTACAGGCTTGGAGGAGACTGGCTGGAGAGCTGTCAGGCAGAGAAGGACCTGGGGGTGTTGGCTGACTGCAGGCTGAATATGAGTCAGCAGTGTGCCCAGGTGGCCAGAAAAGCCAATGGCATCCTGGCTTGTATCAGAAACAGTGTGGCCAGTAGGTCTAGGGAGGAGGTTGTGCCCCTGTACTCGGCATTGGTGGCTATGTGTAGATGGAAGGGCCCGAAAAGCATTACCACATGAATGGAGCGCAACATGTACTTTAGGATATCTAATTCCTGGAGACTGGATATTTAATCACTCGCACGCTCCAGCAGGAATTCTATAAACCCCCGGAGGACAACAGATAAAAAGGGCCCCCTAGTTTGTGAAAAGCCAACTGCATTTCACAATTTTGCAAGATAGTTCCTCCCATGGCACGGAGTAAGTAAAAAAGATATACTTAACGTATCTGCTAGCATGAGTTATTCCAAAGGGACACAAGTGATGCTATCCATAGATTGCAATTAGAAGTTTCCTCCTTAAGTAACGTAGTTAGAGAAAATTGGATGGCCTTAGATATGCTACTGGCCAAAGAAGGAGGTGTGTGCATGGTAATAAATCAAAGCTGTTGTGCATACATAAATCAGGTAACAGATCTAAATAATATGTGGAAGCAAACAAAGATTCTTCACCAAGTAGCTCAAGATGATACATCTGGGGCCCCCAATACAAGAAAGATGTGGAACTGTTGGAGAGGGTTCAGAGGAGGGCCACAAAGATGATTAGAGGGCTGGAGCACCTCCCCTATGAAGAGAGGCTGAGGGAGCTGGGCTTGTTCAGCCTAGAGAAGAGAAGGCTGCGGGGGGACCTCATTGCAGCCTTCCAGTACCTGAAGGGAGCTTATAAGCAGGAGGGGATTCAACTTTTTAAAAAGATAGACAATGACAGGACAAGGGGGAATGGATTAAAACTAAAGGTTTAGATTAGATATTAGGGGGAAGTTTTTTTACAGAAAGAGTGGTGAGGTGCTGGAACAGGCTGCCTAGAGAGGTAGTGGATGCCCCATCCCTGGAAGTGTTCAAGGCCAGGTTGGATGGGGCCCTGGGCAACCTAGTGTAGATCCAGGCCTGAGGTTGGTGGCCCTGCCTCTGGCAGGGGGGGTTGGAGCTCTATGATCCTTGGGGTCCCTTCCAACTCATACCATTCTATGATTCTATGATTTAAAGAGCTATGAAATAAGCTTACTTCCTGGCTGACAAACTTTGCCTGGCTCAAACAAGTTTTCACAAGTATTTTACTTTTAATTTCTTGTGTGGGAATTCAATGTTCTTTGTGGTGTTGTATAACATACCAGTATAACATACCAGTATAACATACGAGGATTGGAGAAAAAATAAAATAAGACATCAAGTAGAAACAGGTGAATACTTTTCAAAATCATTAAGACAGGATGGTATAATTTGGAATTACAAAAGAATTTGTAAGGATAATGAAAAGGGAGGAATGATTTGGTGAAATGTAATCATGCTTAATAGATTGATATAGGTGTAGCTTAAGAGACAATTAATATAACTTTAATATAAGAATTTTCATGGTTTTAAGAATAGATCAGTTTAGGAGAAAGCTTTAACTGTATAGGCTACTTGTGAGAGCACTTGCAAAACTTAACCATAACAATGCAACAGTAACAGCCTTGAAGATAAAGTAAGAATGTGTGTATTTTTAGGAATGGATTAGTTTTAGATTTTAGCAGTCATCACACAAGCGGTTTCATGAAAGCGGCTACAAAACTCAGCCATAATAGTGCAACAGCCTTGAAACTAGAGGAAGCAGGAGATAGAGGAGTCATAAGACTAACGACCAGTTAGGAGACAGAGTATATCTTGTTTTCAGCAAAAAGGAATGTGTTTTTGAGCTCAATCACAGAGAAGAAACATAGAGAGCATGCGCTGGGAGCGAGGAAGACGTCCAGCCTTCATCCATGAAGACCACCGGAAGACCCCCTGAGTGTCACTGAGCATGCTCTATCTGGGAGGAGTTAATGTAAATGACTGCTTAGAAATAATCAGCATAACTCTGCCTTTTCTTAGAAATTACAATGAATATGTATAATTAATCTGTATAAATATGAGAAATTTGGCTTCAGTAGGCGCACACATTTGGAGGAGCGATCCCTGTGTGCCCAGCGCTGCAATAAAGGATACCTGCTTAATAGTCACCCAGGCTATTGAGTTTTGATTCCGGCTTTCCGAGGCATCACCCTGTACTCGGCATTGGTGAGGCCACACCTCGAGTCCTGTGTCCAGTTCTGGGCTCCTCACCATAAGAAGGACATGGAGGTCCTCGAATGAGTCCAGAGAAGGGCACCCAGGCTGGCGAAGGGGCTGGAGGGCAAATCCTATGAGGAGCGTCTGAGGGAGCTGGGGCTGTTTAGCTTAGAGAAGAGGAGGCTGAGGGGAGACCTTATCACCACCTACAACTATCTGAAAGGAGGTTATAGAGAGATAGGTGATGGTCTCTTCAGCCAGGTGACAGGTGATAGGACAAGGGGAAATGGCATGAAGCTGTGCCAGGGCAGGTTTAGATTGGATGTTAAGAAAAAATTTTTTACTGAAAGAGTTGTGAGGGCCTGGAACAGGCTGCCCAGGGAGGTGATTGAGTCACCTTCCCTGGATGTGTTCAAAAAAAGGGTAGATGAAGTACTTAGGGATATGGTTTAGTTTAGGATGTGAATGGTTGGACTTGATGATCTTAAAGGTCTTTCCAACCTTATTATTCTATGATTCTGTGATTCTGTGATTCCCGAGGAGTTATTCTTTGTTGCACAAGTTGTCTCCTAAGCTTCTTTCCAATTCTGGGGTTATTAGCACAGGAGATGGTACATTTATTTACTACAAAATCTGCTATACTTAACATTTTGAGCCCAAAAACACTAGTAGTTAGTACCAGCGCATCTGCTCCTATATGCTTTTCTCTGTGCCATCTTTTAAGCGCATTTTCCATCATTCTTTCAGGATTGTTTCAGTGGCGTCACCCACCAGCCTTCATCATTTTTGTAGCAGTCTATTTGTTCTGTCAATTGTTTTTCAGTGTATTTTGGTGGTGATAGTCCTAAATGAGATCCTTGAGTTAAAGCTCCTTCTAAGCTGGACTCCCTCGTGGCTGTTCCTTTAGCTAGCCAATGTGCTCTTTGATTTCCTTTTATAACTTCACTGTTTCCTTTTTGGTGAGCTTTACAATGCATTACTGCAGACTCTTTTGGTTGAAGAACCACCTGTTACTGAACCGTTTTCCATGACTCAGCTCTAAAGATCTATTTGGTGCTATCAATTCTGCCTTTCGAGTGGATGTTCTACCAGGTGGTGCTCTGGTTTCTAATGTCTGGTTATTTGTTACTCCTGCATATCCAGCTCTGTTTTCCTTCGGACGCATAACTGCTGCCATCAGGGAAGAGCTCTGCTTCAGCATTAGGTTGAGGTTAATCTTGTAAGCCCAAACTGCTGGAATACACTTGTTCAGTCTTGGTTACACAATCATGTCGCAGTTCTTCAGACTCAAAGACTGGGAATAAGGTGGGAGAATTCAAGGGTGGTCAAGAAAGTATGGCATCATCTTGTTCTAACAACACAGCTTGATGTTTAGTTAACTTACTTGGGGTTATCCACTGGTGTCCCTTCATTTCAAGGAAAGACATTACAGCATGAGGTACAAATACAGTAATTGGCTGGCCCAGGATTAGTTTTCGAGATTCCTCAAGAGTTACAGCTGCCACTACTGTTTGAGAGCTGGTGGCCTAACCTTTACTGACCTCACCTAGTTGTTTGGAAAACTATCCTACTGGTCTCTTCCAGCTTCGTAAATTTTGGGTCAGCACCCCCAGTGCCACTTGTCTGTCATGTACATATAACTGAGAGAGTTTTCTCAAGTTCAGAAGCCCTAGTGCAAAGGTTTCCACCTGTTTTCTCTTAATTTAATAAAAACTTCTACAATATTTCAATGTCCAGTCTAAAATCCCTTCACTTTCTTTTCCAGCAGCATACAATGATTTGGCAATTAGTCCGAAATTAGGAATCCATAGGGAACACCACCCAGCCATTCCTAAAGATCCCCTTAGTTGTTTCTTTGAAGCAGGTACAGCAATTCTGCAAATTGCATCCTTTCTCTCAGCATTTAGTTCTCTTTGACATTTAATAACGACAAATTCCATTTATTGGTCCCTCTCTGTAAGGGCTCTCTTCTTTAAGCTAAAGCTGGAAAATTAAGGAAGCTGATTGTAGCTTCCAAATACTCCTAGTAGGTATCAGAACCTATCAATAAGCCATGTACATAATCTAACAGTGCGATGGCATTATATGCACTGCGCCATTGTTCTAGTTTCTTTGCCAATGCATTATCAAACAATGTGGGGCTATTTTTTAATCCTTGGGAAAGTACAGCCCAATGGAGTTGCATCTCCCTTCCTGGTGATGGGTTTTCCCATTCAAAAGCAAAAATGGTCTTAGTGTTCACCCACAGGTATACAAAAGAAAGCATCCTTCATGTCCAATACTGTAAAATAAGTATTGCTCTCAGGAATAGAACAAGGGGGGTATAAGGATTTGGAACCACAGCGTGCACATTAACTCTCATATTAACTTCTTATAAATCTTGTACCAGCCTATATTTCCAGGAATTCAGGTTTTTTACAAGTAAGATTGGTGTATTAAATTCTGATTGACACTCCCTTATCTGTTCATGGTCTAAAAAAGAATTTATTGTGGGTTCCAGTCCCTTCCGAGCTTCCAGTTTAATAGGATACTGTTTCTTTCTTACTGGCTGGGAGTCAGACCTATTGCCTGAGCACAAACTGGGATACAGCCCCTGGGAGAGGGATGCATGGGCACATGGGAAGATCAGATTTGTATTGTTAATTCTTGGTTTGAAAAAAATGACTTGTTCACGCTGGAGTAGCGAGCTGATTTTTCAGAAAACTTGCTTGCTGGATACTAGAGACAAGAACAAAATATTGTTTCAGTCATTGAAGCCAAATGGAAATAAGCAGTTCTTAATTTTCTGTAGTTAGCTTTAGGCACTCTTGCATCACTTTGTGTGGATGTCAATGTAGGGAAAACTTCAGGAAGGGTTGTTTTACGAGCATCATTATTCTGTGAAAGGCAGTTATTAAAAATTATAGGGTCAGATCACTTTTACTTAAGTACAAAGGATCTATGCAACTAAGTTCTGCATCCTAGTAGAGGTCATTCTTTCTAAATAATTTGACCTGTACACACCAATGCAGAGAAGTGCATGTGGATCTAGGAAGATTGATCAGGAAGACATTGATGCTAAGAGACTCCTTGTGCCCTCTTACTTCCTAGGGGCTCACAAAAGAATGTTTATAATGATGTTACTGGTAATTTGAAAGGTAAGAAACTACTAGTAATATCTGCATCTAATTTTGGTTCTACTTCTATGCCCTTTCAGTTCATGAAGTAATTATTGGTTTATAGCAAATCCTTGACCAGAAAGGTGTATTACCTACACACACCTCTATACTAACTTTCTCAGCCATCAAAAAATTATATACTCTTATATATAATAGTAGCTATTTATTGCAACACATTGTGATTCTTTGTATGCATGTGGTGATAGATGTACACAGGGGTTCAGTGACTGCTTCCATGGGGTGCAGACCTTCAGGAACAGAGTGCTCCAGCACAGGGTCACAAGTCCCCCCATTAAAACTGCTGTGGTGTGGGCTTCTCTCTCCATGAGCAGCCTTCTTTCTCCAGTGCAGGCTTCCCACTGGGTCACAGCCTCCTTCAGGTGTCTCCACCCATTCCAGTATGGGGTCTCTCCAAGGCCTGAAGGTGGGATCTCTACTCCCATTCATCTTCCATAGGCTGCAAGGGGGACAGCCTGCTTCACCATGGTCTTCTCCATGGGCTGCAGAGGAATCTCTCCTTTGGCACTTGAAGTGCCTCCTTTCCTGCCTGACCTTGGTGTCCGCAGTTTCTTACATCTTCTCACTCCCTTTTCTGGCAGCAAAAAACAGCTGCTTGAGGTTTTTCTTCCTTCTTAAATGTGTTACCCACAGAGGCACTATGACCATTGCTGATGTCTTGGCCTTGGCCAGCGGTGGGTCTGTCCTTGAGCCCAGCTGGTGTTTGCTCTGTTGGGCCTACAGAGAGCCACCCCTGCTGCTCCCCCACCACTACCCCAGACCAAAATGTTGTAGCACAAACCCAAAACAACAGCTTAGATGCGCAGTCTCCTGCATTAGTCTTCCGCCAGTCCTTATCCAGAGGGTTAGAATCTGCGTGTAGTTTGAGGTTTTTATTAGAATATGGCTCTGCCTATTAATTACCACTCATTTAACAATACTTAAGTACTGGCAAAGCATGCTTAGTAGATCCAGCATTTGACATTTAAAGAATATTGAATAACAAAGTAGTAAAATCTGTAAATGTTGGTAACTGCATTGCTTTCATGAAGTAAGAAGCAGCATGAAAAAAATTACAACCATAGCAAAAAAAAAAAAAAAAACCAAGAAAAACCTTTTAAACTTGCAGAGCTGAAATTCTTCTATATTCACTAATAGTTACAGTGTGGTAGAGTCCCAGGACTAGAAAATTAGTAGTCACAAAAAAGCTGCATCTTCCATCTGAAGTTTTGGTGAACCTTTTCTTTTGCTCTCCAAATTCATACTTTTTTTTTGAATGGCTACTTGACTGCTTGTATAGTTTTACTGTTATCCTCACACCTTCTGCCTTATAACTCAGGGCTATGAATAGCTCAGTTGTGAAAATATTACGCAGCTAAGAAACTATATTTATTCAGCATTCTGCCAGCTGCAATTAGATTTGTACAAGAAATCTTAGCATGCAGAAAAATACTATTGCTGTAGCTGGATATATGTTTATGTCTACACCTCGATCCCTCAATACCCAATCATAAATGCACAGTACTCCTTTGCTGTTCCATGTATGCTAAAAATACGGGATTTAAGAGGAAGTCCTGAAAATTGTATTGTCTAGAGTATTTTAAATATGTGATTATCGGAGTGTAAGACAGTCCAAGCATTTGCTGATTTGCTGTCCTATGACTTAGAAAATGTTATTAACTTTTACATTTTTTAAATTGTTGGTCAAGGCAACTAACTCTCAGACCTACCTTTTTATGGCCTTGTGAAACAAACACAGATGGTGATTTTTTTTCAGTATTTTTATTATAATTATATTGCAGCTGCTAATAGTAATTAAACTGAGATCACACAAACATTAATACAGCAAATACAAAACCAGTTCTGTGATTTGATTGTGATGTACCACAGCAACCTGTTTGTTATCCATTGACTGACCTGATCCTGCAGCTGTTAATTATACTGACTTCAATTGAAGCAGAATTGGGCTCTGGGAAAAAAAGTACTTACTGTCCAATTTTATTTTCAGTTTCTGTGTTGGATTTTTTCCTTATAGAAAAATGCAAAATGTTTAGGGGTATGACTAACCTTAATTGCATTGAAATTGTCTTCTTGTTTACTGTGTCTTCCTTATGCCAATATTCTATATTAGAAACCCCTTCACATGCTGAAGTAATCATTGTTCATAACTTTGAAACACAAGTAAAGTTTATATAAGACTTCTTCATGCATAAGACTTGTAAAGAATAATTCTACAACCTAGATGCCAAACTTTAAAAACATAATTACTACCTTGCTAATTTATTTTAGAAATGTTTAAGGCTTTAATACACTTCTGTGCCCTCAGATGTATAGTGTGAAAACTGATATTTCCAACACCTATAACACCCTTAGAATAAACACTGGCACTCCTTATCTTCCCAGCCACATAAAAGAGGCTATTGGTATAACACTACCTGAAATCTGGTGCATGCTTATTGTATTCACACTGTTGTCCACAGCAACTACTATAGGAGCAGACAGACTGTCCATATTCCAAGATTTCAGTATTTTCACTCAAGGTCTATCTCCAACAGAAGCACTTTATCATAACTCTTCTATTTAGGAGTCCAGAACTATGATTTTGTTGGGAGCAAAGAAATCCTAATACTGTGCATCAGTCACTCTTCTTGATTAATCCCGCCACCACTGCACATGGGTTCTGGTGTCTGGGCTTTCTTGTGTTTTTTTCTGTGAGCCAGCACTGTTCTTCTTGTGCTCACACAGAATGGAGGAGAGACATCATGGTGACCAGGTCATTCATGGTGTCAGACACAGTCAGATATTTCTCCCATGGCTTATGAGCTCTGAGAGATCTGGCTGGTGAGAGAGCAAAATGTGAGATAAACGGGTTGTTAAAATACAGTTTTCTGAAACAGTGCTAACCTTGATCAGAGATGTGGAGCACATCAAGTACATGAGTGCTCACCTTAATGCAAAGAAGCCAGGAAAGTCACTGCTTATTATTACCTCTCAGGTACTAATTTAGATTTAGAGCAACTGTTTACTTTTCTTTAAGATGTTTAACTTTGCACTGACTCGCACTTTCAATTCTGTTTCCATCTCCCTCTAAGGGGAGAAGAATCTTTAAACTAAAGTTTTCACAGAATCATAGAGCCATGGAACGGTTTGGGTTGGAAGTGACCTTAAAGATCATCTAATTCCAACTGCCCTGCCAGAGGCAAGGACACCCTCCACTAGATTGGGCTGCCCAAAGTCCCATCCAACCTGGCCTTGAAAAACTTTGAGTTCTGTTTAATCAGGGGAATTAATGGGATTTGTCTTTGGAAAAAAACACCAGAATTTATAAAACTAGTTACAAGGTCAGAGAGGTTGGCAATGACTGATGTATTGTCTAACCATATCCTTACAAAATGAATCATGTACTATAGCAGGGTTAACACCTCTATAATTTCTTGGCTGAAAGTTTTTTCAAAAACTAGTACTTCCATATAAGCATAAAGTATCTGTGCTAAGAAACTGTATTCTTAGCAAGGATGTTTGTAATATGGTTTACAGCCTGCTTTGCAGAAACACAAATTTTCTAGTTTTGCACAGACTTTTTTAAAGCATGCTTAATCAGATTTTCATGTGGAGCCATATAATTATCAGTGCCTCCTTCTCCTTTATCTAAATCTGCAATTTCTTTCTCCCTCCTTTGGGGTTTTGCAAGCACTGTGGGAAATGACTTTAACCACGACTAACAGTCATATCATTACATCTCCCCTTTGGATACCTCAGCAATCCCTGGACATTATCTTGGCCAAAATTAACCAGCCACCTGTGTGTGCATTCCTTTAAACATGGATCCCTGCATGGTTTGGGATCTAGTTAAGCAAGTCGAATTTAAAGGCAGTCATTTTGATAATCAATGCCAAGGAGCACTGCAGTTCCTGAGATGGTTCTATTTGCTTCTGCCTTTCCTGTGCCGTGTCTCCAGGTTATGTTCCCTTCTCCTCCCCCTGCTCTGATTGATCTTCCAGCCTGTCACAGGCATACACATATATGCAGCAGAGCTGCATCCCAAATACAGTTATTCATCCTATTTTGGCTTCTCCTGGAGGAAAAGCTTCCACAGAATACTGACTAAAGTTTTCTAATAAAATTTTCAGTGTGAATGATCAGCAGAAATGAAAAATGGAATTTACGTTGTACCTTAACAGTAATTTATAAAAAAAAAAATTCCCAGACTTTTAAAATTTTATTTGCATGTGGGCAATACTGATAGCTTTGAATCCTGGTGAGGTACAGTGTAAACCCACTTGCAGCTCAGAAAGGCCAGTGGTGTGCTGGTCTACATCAGAAGAGGGGTGGCCAGCAGGGATGGGGAGGTGATTGTCCCTCTTTACACTGCCCTTGTGAGGTCCTATCTGGACTCCTGTGTCCAGATCTGGGGGCCCCCAATACAAGAAAGATGTGGAACTGTTGGAGAGGGTTCAGAGGAGGGCCACAAAGATGATTAGAGGGCTGGAGTACCTCCCCTATGAAAACAGGCTGAAGGAGATAGGCTTGTTCAGCCTAGAGAAGAGAAGGCTGTGGGGGGGAACCTCACTGCAGCCTTCCAGTCCCTGAAGGGAGCAGAGAAACAGGAGAGGAATCAACTTTTTAAAAGGGTAGACAATGGCAGGACAAGGGGGAATGGATTAAAGCTGAAGGAGGCAAGGTTTAAATTAGGTATTAGGGGGAAGTTTTTACAGAGAGAGTGGTGAGGTGCTGGAACAGGCTGCCCAGAGAGGTGGTGGATGCCCCATCCCTGGAGGTGTTCAAGGCCAGACTGGATGGGGCTCTGGGCAACCTTGTGTAGATCCAGGCCTGGAGGTTGGTGGCCCTGCCTGTGGCAGGGGGGTTGGAGGTCTGTGATCATTATGGTCCCTTCCAACTCATACCATTCTATGATTCTCATCCACCATCACCCCCAAGTCCTTCTCTGCTGGGCTGCTCTCTATCACTTCATCTTCCAGCCTATATGGATGATGAGGAATGCCCTGACCCAGGTGCAGGACGTTGCACTTGGCCATCTGGACTTCGAGCCATTGTACTCTCTGGGTACAACCATCCAATCAATTCCTTACTCACCAAACAATCACATCCATGTCTGTCCAGTTTAGAGAGCAGGTTGTTGTGGGGAACTGTGTCAAAGGCTTTACAGAAGTCCAGATAGATGGCATCCATTGCTTTTCCTGTGTCCACTGATGCAGCCATCCCATCATTGAAAGCCACTAGGCTGATCTGGCAGAATTTGCCCCTGGTGAAGCCATGCTGTCTCGAATCACCTCCCTGTATTTTTGCATTCCTGAAGCCAAGAAACAGGGAGGAGTATTACTATTATCCTATCTGTTCATGTGAGTAGCCTCCAGATTTTGCTGTCTTTCTAAACAGCTGCAGACATTCCCATGCTTCCCCCTCCTGCTGCGGCAATATCTCAAGGGAAAAACAAAATAAGATTCTGTTTCCTAGCTGCTTTGTCCCAGAACTGGTCTCTAGTCAGCACTTGATAAGCAAGGAAATATACATTTTGGTTGTCTTGCTAGAATTACAAACTGATTACAAAATTTATGATAACACACTAAAAAAGGGATTGTTCTCAGCACTGAAGTGCTGAAATAATTTGCCTTTGAATCAGGCTCTGGTATGGTGTCCTGTATGTACCAGGTTGTTTTGTGCTTTGATGTTATGAAAATACTGAGTAAAGTGCATTCTAACAATACAAAGTTGGCAGCAATAAAAATGCCGCATTTATTAGGAATTACAGGTTCTGTGCTAATTTCCCACCAACTTTTCTGGATTATATATGTTTATTTAAATAGATGTACAAAGAAAACGTTTCCTGTTAAATGGTGCATGTTGGAAGGCTTTTATTTAATAATGTCTCAGCTGGTAAAATACCTTCCATGTGTAGGAGAGGCAAGTGTAAGAGCAGCTTCGCCTGCTGTGTGTGGATGTTCACATGCCAAATATAGACAATTTTTGCTGACTTTAAAGGTATGAAATTGTTGCTGCAGTGGTATTTCAAAACTGTCTCAAAGTATTCGTGATATTTTTCAGAGATCAGCTCTAGGAGCAGTAAAGTGTATCAGAATCATACTTCATCAGCTGAAAAGTGGGTTTTTGAGTCAAGTTGTCAGCGACACGGGTAAACATCACATTCCTTTGTTTTGTTTCAGTTTCTTAACACTCCTTGGTTCCCTTGTTTCACAAGTATCTGAGATAAACTGAGGCAGAGTTTGAAGGCCATTTCTTTCCTTACTTTATTCTTCAGTCCCTTAGAACAAGACGAATTCAGCCACACAGGTAGCAGCAACAACAAATCTCAGATGCAAGCAAGTGGCAGAGAAATCTCATGGCATGATTACTGAAGATTAACTTTCTCCAATATGGAATAGTGCTTGCTAATGAAAAGACACAAAATATTATTTTTTTAAATAATAAGATTTTAATTGATTCAATTATTTTTAAAAAATATCTAGAAAATGCTGTATCAATATTTATTTTTTTTAGATGTAAGCAACAACCTAGAAAACGAGACGGGTAGAAAATAAGCATGGTATTATAATAGGCAAACTGATCTGGCCAGTCCCTACTACTACTACAATATTTGCTTCCATCTGATTTTTACAGTATTACCCAGCATAGTCTGCTAAAAACCCCCATCTGTCTCACTGACAGGTCAGGAAGCTAAAATGCAATAGTTTCAACAAAAAGATAAAATGTGAAGCTTCTGAGAACAAAGAAAGGCCTCCTCACAAACAGTTCAGATTTTAAAATATCTCCTTCTAATCTGGGAGGTGAAATGAAGCACATCCCACACATAAACTCTTTTGCACAAAAAAACCCAAACAAACAAAAACCAGCTTTGCTTCAGGCCTGCTAACTGCAAAACAGTTAAAATACTGGGGCATTGGGAGGGGGGGAATAATAATAGATATTTTTACTATTACATGAAAACTCAGTGATTTAAAACCCAGCACTAAATTAAATCCTAGAAGTAGATAGAACCAAAGTCAGCACTAGACACCTGCAGGAGGCCCAGTTTGTATAACAATAAAATCTCACAAACTTTATTTGTCTCTTATACTGCCTGTGAATACAGATCCTTTCACTCTAGTGCCAGCTGCAGTGTAAAACAACCTTGGGCTGTAATCCTATTTTGTTGACAATTTTATGTTGCAGCAGGTGCTATAGAGATCTGTACCTCCCCCCATCAACTCCCCCACACTACCCCCCACCCCAGCTGCTATCACACTTTTTAGCCAGCTTCGCTGTTTTTTTCCAAAGGGCTGAAAAAGAGCAAGCTGTAATAACAGGCAAAGAAAGAAAAAAAAAGGAGAATCTGATAATGGTGTCAACAAAGACACTATGTGGGAAAAGAAGCAGGAATTCCCTGCTACAGCTAAATTACCTGTAGTTACATACACTGCTGTGACTGGATTTTTTTTTTTCCTTTGAAGGGATGCCACTTAACAGTGGAAATTTGCAATAATTGTTTTGATAAACTAAGTGAACTGAGAATGAACATCCAGGAATTGAGAAGGGGGCACCCAGCTCCCAGAAGGGCAACCTCATGTCGATTGGAAAACTACCAGGCCTGTGATACCTCTTTCATGGCTTGTTGTAGAATGAACCTTACTAAAAGATGTCAAAGAATTGTAAGTAGGGAAAAATCCTAGCGTTTTCCTGATGACAAGCCTTCTCTACAGGAATTTCTGTGAGGACAGCTGGCTTTACGATTGAGACTTTGAGCTGTTCACCATGTTCCTCCTTTCAGTTTCTGCTTTCTAATATTCAGCTTACACTGACTAGTGGTCCTAATGTAAGGCAACATCCAGAAGATGCAGTTTACTTAATTGCCTGTGAATGGTGAGCGCTGGTTATGTAGCCATAATCCAGACCTTCAACAGGTTCAATTCCACAAGAAGGAATGAGGCTATTTTTTTGTCTGTTGCACTTGCATCACGGAAGGATTCATGCTTTTCCTGAAGAATTCACATTCACCTTGTAATTAGGGATATGACATCTTACTTGCAATAAACCTGCATGAGCCAGACTAATATCAGATAAGGGATGTTCAAACGCTAACACGGAAATCTGGGTTGACCTGAATCTGAATAATTGTGCTTTGAATATTGAAATGAGACTACTCATCTGAGGCAACCGAAAAGCGGGATCAGGAGGCAAGCACCTTTTTCAAATAACACCTTGCAGCCTCCAGATGAGGGGGGGGGCGTATATTGGCGGCAGGAAAAGCTTGGCACAGCGAAATCGCTTATTTTCTCCTAGGCTGAAGCTGCGTTCCCAAATGAGAGTAGCTCCCCCGGACTGAACGGTCGGTGGCAGGCGGTCGAGGCGCGGAGCACAAGCTGCCGGGACAAAGGGGGACAGGCCGGGGGCTTTGGGAAACCCGTCTCGTACTGGAGGAGCGGTGGAGGGACACCGAGGGCACAGCGCAATGGCTGCCATTCCCGCAGCCAGCGGAGCAGGACTCAAGAGGACTCAAGGCTGCTTCCCCGACCCACGGTCCGGCTCGCTTTGTCCGAAGTCGGAGGCGGTAACAAAGAAAGGGGCTGCCTTAGCCGAGCAGCCCGGGGCGGGGGCGGGGCGCGGCCTCCCCCCCTCGCGCGCCGGCTGACAGTTTCGGGCGGTGGCGCGTTTTGAATTTAGTCTACAGCCGGCGGCTGAGCGGCGCACGGCCCACTTCGGATCGCGATTGGCCGGCGGTTGGTCACGTGGGAGGCAGCGGGGTGGTGGAGCTGGGCGGGTACCGGCCATATTGGGTGAGCGAGCGTGGAGGGACTAGTGTAGTGCTGGCGCTCCCGGGGTGCAGTCGCAGGGGGCTGCTGCCTCGCTCGTGCCGGCGGTACCCTCGCGGCCTTTTCCTCCCGGTCAGGTTTTTCCGGTAGATCCTGCTTGTCCCTCCCGCCGTCTCGCCATGGCGTCCGACGCACCGCAGGGGACGCAGAGCGGAAGCTCGCAGGCCACTGTGGCGTCGAGTCCCAAGCGCGTCGGCTGGTTGCAGGGGAAGGAGGAGCTGCAGCATCTGAACGGCCGCCTGGCCGCCTACATCGGTAAGGTGCGGAGCACAGATGGGGAGAGAAGCACCCTGCAGCAGAAGGTCGCCCAGCGTGAGGAGGTGCGCGGCCTCAAGATCAGCGGACTGAAGGCTAACTTGGGGACCGAGCTAGACGACGTCCGCCGGGCGCTGGACGATGTGGCGCAGGAGCGCGCAAAGCTGCAGATTGAGCTGTGCAGTATCCGGGCCGAGCACAAGCAACTGCTGAGGAAGTGAGCGGGGACGCGGGTGGCTGGGGGCACGTACGCCGGGGGTTGGGGGGGAGGAGAGGGGAGGGGGCGCGGGTGGGCTGGGGCCGCCGTGGCGGCGGTACGTTCCCGTCCGCCGGGGAGGGTGGGAAAAGCACTGTGGCGGCCGCTTGGACTTTGAACGAATGAGCTACAGGCAGCGCTGCCCTGCTCCCTCCCGGCGGGGAACGGCGGGCAGGCCGACCCCGCGGCGGGCTTGGCCCTGGCCGCCGGAGCACCGCTGCGCCTGGCGACCCTCGGCTACACCCGCGGGGAAGGCGGTGGTTGGCGTTCGGTTGCTAAAGAGCGGCTGCCGCGTGCCAATTGTTCCGGAGGGCAGTCCCTCAGTCTGAAGGGGTGTTGGCGGGTCTCTCGAAATTTAGTCCGAGTTCACCCTTCATCGCCCCCTCCCCACCCCCCCACACCGTACATACAGATGACTCTGTCCATAACGCTTCAGCCCCTTCGGGCTGAAAAATGCAGGGTGATGGCTGTATGTGTGATGCCTCGGAAAGCCGGAATCAAAACTCAATAGTCTTGGTGACTATTAAGCAGGTATCCTTTATTGCAGCACTGGGCACACAGGGATCGCTCCTCCGAATGTGTGCGCCCATTAAAGCCAAATTTCTCATATTTATACAGATTAATTATACATATTCATTGTAATTTCTAAGAAAAGGCAGGGTTGTGCTAATTATTTCTAAGAAGTCATTTACATTAACTCCTTCCAGATAGAGCATGCTCAGTGACACTCAGGGGGTCTTCCGGTGGTCTTCATGGATGAAGGCTGGACGTCTTCCTCGCTCCCAGCGCGTGCTTTCTACGTTTCTCCTCCATGCTTATCTGGGCTCCCAACACCTGCACCGACTAGTTAGTGCTTCACTGAAAACAAGATATACTCTGTCTCCTAATTGGTTGTTAGTCTTACTATTTATGACTCCTCTATCTCCTGCTTCCTCTAGTTTCATGGCTGTTGCACTATTATGGCTGAGTTTGTAGCTGCTTTCATGAAACTGCTTATGTGATGACTGCTAAAATCCAAAACTAATCTATTCCTAAAAACACACAAATTCTTATTTCTTTATCTTCAAGGCTGTTACTGTTGCATTGTTATGGCTAAGTTTTGTAGGTGCTCTCACAAGTAGCCTACACAGTTAAAGCTTTCTCCTAAACTAATCTATTTTTAAACCCATGAAAATTCTTATATTAAAGTTATATTGTCTCTTAAGCTATATCAATCTATTAAGCGTGATTACGTTTCATTGAATCATGTGGTAGTGGCTGCTGCAAGTTGAGGCGTTTCTAACTGTCCTTCCTGAAAGATCTTAACTTCATAATAAGAAAGTACACTGGTAGATACTAAGCGGGGTTTATATAAAAAAGCTATAATTTCTGTTCATTTTGCTGTATGTTCAGATGTTACAAACAGTAGATTACTGATTGCAAGCTTTATGGCACAGTGCCAAGATCACTCTAGCAATGAACTGATTTGTCCCACTAGATTTTGCTTCTTACAAAAAAATTGAGCAGAGTTGTTGAGTTGTTAAACTTGTTTTTTTCAGTTAAATACACTCTACACACTGATTTTTCATCACGAAAAAGATACTTGTGTGAACCAGCATAATGCTGTTTCATGTGTCTGCAGACAGCTTCAATTTCTCATGGACTCTTAGTTTGGTTAAGAGCTTGTAATTTGTGAGTCTGGTTGTTCTTGGGGTTAATTTTTGGTGCCACATGAAGGTCCTGCATCAAATAGGTTATCAATAGAGAAAACAAGATGTAGTTGCAGATAGGCATTTGAAAGTCAAACCAGGGATTTCCTTCTCTTAGTGACATAATGGAGGAAGATACTCTACTAAGAAGTTGACAGCAGAGTCTTAAGTTGAAGATTGGGCTCAAGATAAATTCTATGGTAGATTACTTCTGTGACAGTGATTTGGGCACTTAATAATGTGAACATGGAGGCTCTTTGTATTGGCATTTACATTTTCCTGTGATGTGATACTTATAAAAAACCCTGATGACTGGGGAGTGAGCAGGGAGTGGTTCTTGTGCTGCAGCTGTTACCAGTTAGGAAGAGTGAAGTCTTCCTGCTTTATAGTGTATTGATACCCATCTCAAACAGATTATCTTCATACCCAGGGGATATAGATTATAGCTCAGGGTAAGAATACCTGAATAATTTAGTAAAACAAATACTTAATGCTATTTAAGGCTTCTAGATTTTACATAAACTTGAATTGCTCCCCTTTTTAGTTGGACAGGGGAGGAAATATATATTGGGAGGCTTAGACCTTGAGGTAGGGACAGGGAGAGATCATCCTGTAATTGACAACATGGGCATTTTTTACTCTGCTTTACAGGTTAAGTTTTGTAAGCTTGGTGAGCCAATTAACCTGCTTAGAAATCTGTGCCTCAGCTAGCTGCTCAGAGCACAAATCCTGAGCTTGTGTAATGGTCAGCTGGGCAGATGCACTCTGCGGCAATTGGGGTGTGTGGCACTATGAAACGCTTATTGCTGTCAGGATGCATGAGTGGTTGGAGAGAGTTAGAGAAAAGAGCTTGCATTATTTTGTTGTGGTGTTTGGTGACACTGTTCTAGAATATATGTTGCTGTACCTCCATTAATGGAGAACCTGTGCTGGTAATGCTAGGTAGGAGTGAGACGGGTTTTTTTTATACTCCACAGTGTCTATGTGAGTTAAATGTTGTGGGTGAGCCTTCCCTGAAGTACAGCAAAAATGAATGGGAACTGCCTTTCTGGGCAACTTCTAGTTCTAAACTGTCTTACAATAAACTGTAATTCCATGGGCAAGAAGATCCACACACTTTGGAGTCAAAACAAGCTGCTGCTTTGAAGAAGATTCAAGCCAGCAAATATTCCTTTGCTTCTATTTTTCTTTGAGTGAAGCTACTTGAAGTACAGCTCTGGGTAATTTCTGAACACTATACCAAGAAGGCAAGGTTCTCCTTTATTTGTTATTTTGAGATGTAGCTTTGACTTTCTATGGAGGAAAAAGCTAGCTATTTGTCAGAGGTTGAAATTCTTCCTGGTAGAATTTAGGAGATGTAAGGGTGAAGTATGTTGTATACATTTGTTTGTCTTCATAATTCAGAGGCTTTTCTGATCTTGTTTCATTTCTTTCCCATATTCCTTCAGGGCTGGGATGAGCCTGCTGAGTTGCTGAGACTGCATCTTGCTTTCAGCATTTAAAGTTTTGAACTCTAGTTTCTGTTTTCCTTCTAAGAAGTATGCTCAGATAAGCTGTCTCATATTCAAGACAACTCACAACACTAACAACTAATAGTGCTTAATTTTAATCCCCCACCCATCTGTGAATTCAGTGGCATTAAATTATAGGATGGCCTTACAGCCCATCTTGTTGCAAAACAGCAAGAAAGGTAGTTTTGGTTGATGTAACTGGTAACAATTTAGTAGAGCAGGCAGTATGTTGGGTTTTAATAATGTTGTTAGTCCCTGTTATATGTATCTTTCTCTTCTACCCCAATTGCAAGAGCTGCTTTCTTGACTGTCTACCAGTTTGTAATTGGTAGAGGCTTTTGCATAAAAAAACCCTAAACAAACCTCAAGAAAGTAACTTTAAGGTATGTCAGGAGTCCTGCTGCTTTAGAGTCACAGATATTCGAGGCCCTGTGTATGTGTGACTCTGTAGTTTCAGGAACTGACTCGAAAGGCTTGGTTTCAGCATGAAGTCTTGTGAGACAACCTGTGTAAAACAGTTTCTCCATGTTTTGAACAAAGCTTTTCCTGCCAGATGTGGGCCCTAAGCCTACCGATAGGTGGAGAGACTTTTACTGTAGACTTATCATAGCAAGGCACTTTTCTTGTCCTACAGCTTGCTTTCATGCTAAAACTACTACAGGCCTGGGTCGGAGGGGAGGGACAGTACAGAGGTTTCCAGTGAATAGTGCAGATAGCTGATAGGAGTCTACATGGCCAAAACCTAAATTCTGTACTTTGAGCTTTGACCCAACTGCTCTTAACCGTTTGATCTAAGTGGTGGTATGCAAAATGTCATGGAGGGACTGGGTAATGCTGAGCAGCAGGGAAAAAAATTACTAGTTGAGTATAGAAGAGGGTTTGAGTGTCACAGGCCTTTCTTTTCCGGTGTACCACTTCACTGTGTGTGGTGTTAAGAGGAGCTCAATTAATGTATTGCTGAGTCTGTTAATAAAGCTTGCCATCTTGTGGTTGTAGTGCCAAAACATCCACATATTACAATTCATATTACTTCTACAGATTTGTATTACAGGCCTTTGATACATCTCTTGAGCTTCATGTTAGTTGCTTATACTTACATGTAATCTTGGAAATGCAGCTTTTTAAACTTGAGTCTGTCCTCTTAAAATTGTGTATTGTTTTTACATTAGTCATATTTTTCTGAGAAGTCGTGGTATTTTTCTTGTAAGTGGTACAGTGATAAAATAGTAAAAGTTTTAATGCTTTAGCCCATTTGAATCTTGTTCTTAATCTTTGTCCAGTTCTCTAGTGTTGTGAATTGTGATGATTTTTTTTCACTTTGCAGAGTAGTGTGAAAACTGAATGTGCTAGCTGTACTCTTAATGAGTCTGACTCTGTCCATTCCTGTGAAATGTTAGTATTTTGATTACAATAATCTAGAACTTCTATATGCTACTGCCCTTACTAGAGAAACCTGGGTATCCCAGGGAGAAAAAGGATCAACTTCAAGGTGGAAGAACTGGTGTTAAATGCCGAAGAACAGCTGCTTGTGCCATTTAAAAGTCAGTAGTAATTTCGATTCCCAAGTGTAGATTTTTTCTCCTGTTTTTGATAGTAACTTGTTGTGGCATTATTTGTGAATAACTAATTTAGGCTGAAGAGTATGGGTTTCCATTTGTAGTGTTATTTTTCTATTTGACTACCTTGCCTTTATATGCTGTTTTAGGAAACAAACTCCTAGAAACAAGCACAACTCCTGCTTGTGTGGACACAAAGTAATTAGTGGTAATTTGAAAAACCTGTCTTTCTGTAAAGATGCCCATACCTCTGCACCAGTGTAACTTCAGTGATGGCCCAGATCGTGGTGTAGATAGGTATCTTTCCTCAGATCTATGAAAATTTGCTATTACATATGATTAGAAGGGTGCTGCAAAACAGCTTGTTGTGCTACAGCTTTTGCTTATGAAGGACTGGTTTAACGATAGTGAATGTCAATTTTCACTGAGAAGTTGGCCTGTTAATTGGAAGTAAGCTCTTTGATGCCCAGGCAGTGCATCTGCACAAGTCCCTGCATGGATAAAAGGCAGTGAAGATAACTTGTTTCTGCTCTAGGAGCCTTCTGATGGAAGAACTTAGTTCCTATTAAGATTCTGGTGAAGGTAGAGTATTTCTACAGTGGCTAGCTAAAGAGAAAACAAAGGTGTGTTCTATAAACACATTTCCTCTTTCCATGTATGCTTATTAGACTTCTTTGACGCTCTTGAGTTTCACCCTATATTTAAGTTTCTACAGCCCAAGGAAAATACTAAACCATTATTGTATCAGATGAGAAAGCAAAACTAAGGAGTTGGTTTAAATTAAGCCAACAGTGTGTTTGTTGTATGTGCCTCAAGCTTAAGATTCAGATTACACCTTGTTTTATTAGTCAGCAGTTTACCTTGGGGGCACTTCGAGACATTCTTACCACTTTCTCTGATTTTTTTCTAGCTACACAATAAAAGAATCTGATCTTAGTAGAACCCAAGTCAGGATTCAACAGGTTGAAGCAACCCTCAATTCTAAAGAAGCTGTGCTTGCTAGAGTACTTGGTGATATAAAGAGCATGGAAGGAGAAATTCGGGATTTAAAACACCAAAGTGGACAGGTGGGGAGAAATATTTAACCATCAAATTTCTGTTACCAAATGAAGTGGCTTTGTATATAAATTGTTTCCATAATAAGAGCTGTCGTTTTGTAAAATACAACTTTGTAGCCAAAAAATGGATACAAATCTGTCATCTAGTCACAGCTAAAACAGTCAAGGTTGAAAGCATGAATGAGTAGGTGTCTGTGTCTAATACTGAAACTAAACAGTAGGTGAATGGTGGAAGTGTGCTTTTAAAATTGCAGACTTGGAAATTGCAAGGGATGGTACTTGTGTTGAAAACTATTACAAGTCTTGTGAATTTTGTTAACCCTTTGAAATGCATGATTTGTTATCTTAAGCAATGTCACCTCAAGGGTGAGTTGAGGAGACCAGGAAACTGGTATTTGCCATGTAGAAAACCTTTGTAAGTTTTGTAAGGAAAACTGGTAACTTGCCTTTAAGTGCTACTCAGCAGTGTGAAAAATCTAGAACTGACTTGTGCAAGCAATTGCAGAAGGGGGAGGGAACATGGGTGATGTAAATGTAGAATTTCATCATCAAATTCAACCATAACATAGTTAGCTGTACTTTTAGGTAGCTGAGGTTGTGTTTTATATGACTGCTGCTACATAACTGTTGTATTGATTGATTTTATTTTTTTTTTCCCTTGAAGCTTCTCCAGTCTCTGGCCGCTACGAAAAAACAGCTTGAAAGTGAAACCTTGTTGAAAGTGGGTCTTGAAAACCATTGCATAAGTCTCACTGAGGATATGCAATTCCGTAAAATTGTGTTTGAGGAGGTAAATGCTTTGGTCTCAAGAATTCACACTTTAAAGGGAAGAAGACCACTTGCCACCCTAGAATACTTGAGTAACTAGGGTGGGAGAGACCTCATGAGCTTCTCTGAACTTGAACTTAGAGCAGGGTTTACCTCTATTCTAGTTAGGAGATTTCTAATTTGTCATACAGCTTTTTCTTGCTACCTTCCCCTGACATGTGTAGCACTTGAGGTTTTCCAGGAAGAACACTGGACCACTGTCAAATGTACCAAACTATACTGTCTTGTTCTGTGTGAACACTACTTTGGTAGTAGTATTTTCAGCTTTATTCATGTTGGAATCTGTGTTTTTTTCCAGATACAACAGGCAAGCATACAAATAAATGGGGAAAATGCTGTTTAGTGACAGTGACTGTTTATTTTTGTAGTACTTCTGTGTAAGCACAGAAGATAGCTTAATAAAAAGGGCATGTGTGGGTAAAACTTAATCATACTGAGGTGCAGACAACTCTCAGAAGGAAATGTGACTTTACATGCTGATGATATCCTAGCTCTTATTTCAATGACTGACTATTGCAATATATGCAGATCAGATTGAGGAAATGGCCCTGTGTTTCTTCTGAAAGTTTCAGTGACAAACTAATACTGATCCACAAGGCTGGCTAAAATCTGCATTGCTACCCATGACATGGATAGTAGTTTGAAACTTGTTTTATCTTATTTACTGAATGTTACTTCCTTTTTCTGTTTTTCTTAGGAAATCAGTGAACTAAGAAGGAGATTTAAAACTCGCATAGCTGAAGCTCATTCTGTGCGTCGAGCTGAATATGAACGTAAACTGACACAAGCCCTATGTGAAGTGAGACAGCAGCATGATGCAGAAATGAGGCTGTACAGAGAAGAGCTTGAACAGAATTACATTGCCAAAGTGAGCACATCTTTTCATACAGTTTGAATTTCAGAGGATTTTATTCTGGAACTTGGTTTAAAACCGCCATGTTCTTGAATGTGTTTTGGGGTTTCACTTTGTAAGCAGGTTTAGGCTTTAGAAAGTAAAATAGAAGAGTAGGAAGCATTGTGTGAAGGTGAACAGTGCAGGAGAAAGTGATAAGTACTGGTATTACTATGGTAATGAACAAGGAGAGCTTGTGTTATATATCAGTTGTAATGTAGCTTTTAGGATACAAAATATGGGACCCTTGATAAAACTTATTTCATAACAGGACTTGCGGAACAGACAGCCTCCTGAGTCCTCTGACCCTGTATGAAACATGTAGGAGTTCTACCATGCTCAATGATTCCTGCTTTTCACTCTTCCAGAGGAAGTATCTCAAGCTAAAATAAGTTATTTCATAATTTCCTTCCTCCACTATGATTCAGCATTTCTGTTAGGGATCCTGATGTCTTACTGAACCTGGCTTCTGTGGCTATACTTACTGCAGCCAGTATTTTTAAAGACAAGTTACAGCACAAAAGTTGATACAAATTGAATTATTAGCACAGCTTTCCGTCTTTCAATCTTTACAGATTTAACAACGTGCTTATCTTCAGGACTTCAGTGTAAATTGGAAAAACTATTCAGGGTCTAGCCAAAATATGGGTTAATACTCTTCTAGTAGAGAAATCCTTTTGTAATTGAGGCTTTCTTGTTACCTCTCTTCAGGTACGCTGTTTCTCTATTTTTATTTTTTTTTTTACTTCAGAAGTTTTTTTTAGGGTTCTATTTTCATCTGCAACCACAAACTCAGTAATGTGGTGCTGCTCAAGTGGATGTGGAAATGTTGAGCAGAAATTATGTAGCCAGTTGAAAATTTGAGATGGAAGTTGTGATTGAATGAAGCAATAGTGACTCCTGGCACTGGTCCTGTAATACGAAGGCACATAACCAGTTTGCTTATGTTGGCAGTAAGTTTACATGTTTGTAGAGAATTGAGAATTTGTTTAGCTTCTACTTAATTACTGTAGCACTGTTTTTGATTATGCTTAAATATATAAAGTAAAACATTGGACAGCATGAAAACTGAATGTAGCCCAATTTCAACAATGTCGAAAAGGGAAACTGCTAAGTTTTTAATCCTAGAATAAATATTCAGAGGATTGTGATTTCAGGTAGTGCAGTCTAGCATGGTAGGTAAGCTACCATTTTTAACCCCTTAAAGAGATGTTTCATTTGTTAGTTGTGGAGGAAAAACCTCTGTGACTTAGTGTTGTGTGTGGTTTTCAGTGACTCATTTTTCTTTTATTAAAACTTACTTTGAAACTGATGTCTTAACTTCATCTACCGCAGCTTGAGAATGCTAGACTGTACTGTGAGAGGAGTAATTCTGAAGCTAACTCAGTAAAAGAAGAACTGAATGAAAATTGCAAACGAATTGATAATATGACTGCCTATCTTGACCACCTTCAGAGAGAGGTAACAAGCTGTTTGTGACTTGAGTCCTGCTAATTACAACTACTGTTTTTATATATGTATATAAAAGGACTTTCCTTTAACTCTTAAGTGTTCGATGTCATTACTTGAAATTGTCTTCATGTTTCCTTTCAACAAAGCTGAATCTTTTGTGTGGTATCCTACTACAGAGTGAGTATTTGAAAGCTGGTAGTTAACTGATTTTTGCAGGAACTTTTGTGGATAGATGTGAAAATTTTAGACAAGAGGTCTATATTAAAAGTTCTTGACATTATAAGCAATTTAGCTCTGTAGTAATTGGACAGCCTAGCGTAGGTTTCCACAAAGCAACATATAAAGCTGGAATATGCTGTTTCTGTCTGTTTAGAGTCTCTTTTCATCCTAGATCCAGCTTGCATCTAGAACAAAGAAATAGCAGCCTTACCAGGATTAGGATTAAGTATTTTATGTTTTCTTGGTCTCATAACTCATGTATTGGTAGATCAGGGTCTTAAGCAGAAATGTAGTTACACAAAACAATGTGGTGAATAGTTAGTTACATCACAGAGCATATAGGTTGAAATTGACACAACCTATGACAAGCCCTATGTTTAGATCTAACTTACTTGATAGCAGTGGAGAATTGTGTGCACTGCAGTGGAAAATCTAGAGTGAAAATAAGAAATAGGCGTTGGTTCTGAAGTGGGATTTTGTAACCTGTTGAAAATGCAACAAAAGAATTTTTGAAAAATATAAAATATTAGAAAGGATCAAAGCTAAATATTATTATGATTCATTCTGAATAGTGTTTCTTCTCTGCTGTAGACTCTTGCAGGACTTCAAAATTCAGTATGTTTCAAATTAAGAATACAAATGCATGGGACGTTATTTTTGTAATTTTCCAAGTTTGGCAAATACGGCTATGAGTTTTCCCAGTTTTCCTGTTACATAGGCAAATCAGGCTCTGGAGAAGATCAGGTGATGTAGTGAATGTGCATGAGGTTACACAAGAATTGGTTTGAGTGTTTTACCTACTTGGATCTTATTTCTGCCTCTAGTTAACCACCATCTGTCTTTTGGTGCTTCAGTCAGCAGGTGTTTCTGAGTTAATTGCCTGTGTTCTGTTACTTGAGACTGACAGCTAGGCTCAGAGAACTTGCTTCTGAATTTGCAGAGGTGTATGTTAACTTTAAGGCTATCAAAAATGACGTCTACAAGCTTGACTGTAATTGTCCACTAAACACCCTGTTCTGCGAGGTGGTTTTTTTGTAGTGCTAGTGATGTCAGCCAGAGTTCTGTTTTCCATTTGCTAGCCCTAAGTTTAGCTTTCATCACTTGGAAGAATACAAATAACTGACTTACACTGAATTACCAACACAGAGTTCTGTAGTAGTTTCTATTGGGATCTTCCATGTGATACTCCTATTAAGTTCTTTATCTGGCTCCTGACATTGAGAGCCACTTCCACTGGTTCCCTGCATGAACCTTTTATACTGCCTGTTTTCATTGTCTCTGGATTATGATAGTTAAGTAGATTGTCTGCATAGGAAATTTTTCAATTAAAGAACAGACACAGTAACCAGTGCCCCACAATCACCTTGTCTGGCTAGGTCACCACGTTTGCTATGCAGACAATCTACTTAACTATCATAATCCAATCTCAGGAAACTATCAAACATAAGAAAGCATGTTCAGGGAAAGTAAACATTAAAACTGTAATAATTCTTTCTTTGAACATTCCCTTTTGTATGTGCAACATTAAGTTCTATGGGCTTGATGTGTCAAAATTAGATTTCTTCATGGAGTGCTTGCCACTGTACTTCCAGCAAGCCTTGAAGACTTTGACAATGGACAGACAGGCTTTTACTAACAACAACCTCTGCCTTTAGAGGAACTTCCTCCCAGAATTCTGAATTAGAAGCAGTAAATTGAAGTGGGAAGCAGACATCAGAAAGCTAAAGAGTAATTACTGCAGGTCTCTGCAGGTATACTGAGCTGCACTTTGATTTTGATTTTTTTTTTTTTTTCTGTGTCCTATTCAGCATGTCTTAAATAGTTTGACTCTCAATTTTTCCTGACTGAATAAATTCTGGTGTAATAACATCTTCAAATATCAGGAGATGGAGCAGGTAGATATCTCTCACAGTGTATTGTGGGTTTCAATGGAACATAAGGTGATATGTTTGTAGTAGGTGAGGTGGAGAACAGGAAATTATATATGAGTGAGTTTGAATTCAGAAAGAGATGGGATGTGGGATGATTACTGTTTTGAATTTGCTGTTTCCTGAAGAGCAGAGTGCATGGAGGATTGGGTGAGCTTTCCTTTGCACCGCTGATATTTTTCAATGCATTACAGTCTAGAGAATGGCAAAATAAAGTGGAAAAACTTGAGGAAATCTTGGCCAAGGAGCGGGAAAAGAATTACACAATTAAGACTGAGAAAGAGAAGGAAGTGGTAGAGATGAAAAATAAGATGCAGGAGAAACTGAATGACTACAAACAACTTCTGGATGTTAAACTGGCACTGGACACGGAAATCCGTGCATACCAGCAACTGCTGGAGGGGGAAGAGGAGAGGTAAGAAAGAATGTAGCAACAAATGCTGGTATCTGTGTGCTCCCCGAACTTTTCTCATTGTGTTATAAGGCAGTTCTTACTGGGAATGTATCCATTGGGTGTTTTACTATACTTTCCAAGGCACTCTGGTTTCCCCCCTCCTGCCTGATAGACTCCATGAGACCAAGCTCCTAGAGTGTCAGACCAGTAGCTCTCAAGGGAACAAGCGCCATTCTTCCGTAAGATTCAGCACTGAGGATGTAATGAATTGACATTTCTAGTTCTTTAGTGTACATAGTTAATGTTATTTTTCAGCATTGGGGGCTTAACCCAGCAGGCAGCTGAAACAACCACACAGCCAATCACTTGCTTCACCTAGCCATGGGATGAGGGAGAGAACTGAAAACTGAAAAGGACAAAAACCTCCAAACAAAACATTGTGGACTGAGATAAAGACAATTTAATAGGACAAAACAAGTGATGAACAGCACAGTTTCTTACAACCAGAAATCAATGCTCTACAAGAGACTGAGCTGACCTGCATCTCAAACCACCCTGTTATATAGGGAACATAACATCATATAGTATGGAATATCCCTTTGACTAGTTAGGATCTTCTGTCCTGGCTGCATCCCCTCCCAGATTCTTGGGCACCCTCTACCTTCTCTGTGGTAGGCCAGTATGAGAAGCTGAGAAGCCCTTCACTGCAATAACCAAAACCACTAGTGTGTTACCAACATGATTCTCATCGAAAATCCAAACCATATAGCAGTAAGCCAGCTGCTAGAAAGAAAACTATCCCCATCAAAACAAGGACAGAGTTAATGATGGTGTTACTTAAAATAAATTTGGCTTATCAAATTTAGTAAAGTAATACCTGTTATGATTGCCCAGTTTATCAGCAACTTGAATTTTCCACATGTGACCACAAAGTTCAGTAGTACTGAGAATTTTTGCCTGAAAAGTCACAGCTGTCACTTCAAGTAGTTTGATACTTAATTGTTTTCTGAATTATATCCTGCCATTCCAGGCTGATTCCTCATGTGTAGGGGTGAAACAACAAAACCTATTGTGCCATTGGGTTTGTGCAAAAACTTCCTACACTGGCTTAAGTCACCTGAGTGTTTTCTCTATTCTTGTTCTGCCCACCCAGCAGTGCAGTTTTTAACAAATGCAAAGATACCTTTACGATCTTAATGTAGTAGTCTGTTATTTTGTATTCTAAAAGCATTAATCATATGTTGGACAACATTTTATTCAGTTCTACCAGAAATACCTAAGGCTTCACTTTTTCAGTGTAACATACTTTGTTTACTATATTCCTCTACCTCTTTACTTTGTAATTCTATGGAGAGAGGAGAGGAAGGTAGCTTAAAAAAAATGGAAAAAATAAACCAAAGTGTGATATATGCATATCTCTTTGTTTGCTCAATATAGGCTGAAACTTTCTTCAGGCCCATCTTCCCGAGTGCCAGTTTCACAGGCTTCATCGAGCCATAGTGTGCGTACAACCAGAGGGAAGAGGAGGAGGATGGATGTGGAGGGATCCGAATCCAACCATAGTGTCAGCATTTCTCACTCAGCTTCTGCCACTGGAAATGTCTCTGTTGAGGAGATAGACATTGACGGAAAATTTATCCGCTTGAAGAACACCTCTGACCAGGTTTGAAAATGCACACATCATGACGTTACAGTGGGCTGATGAGAGGTAGAAATGGGGGAAGAGGCCTTCTCGGCACCCTTCCTGCCCTTAAGGTTTCACATTAACCCTGGGGTACTAAAGCTTGCTTTATAAGAGATGTCACTAAGACTAGTGTGTCACAAAACAAGCTTTCCTACAGTATTCTGGATTGGTGATGACTTCTTCCTAATGATTCTTAATGCTTTTCATAGCAATTGTTTTATTGCTAGCTTGCCCGCTGCCCATGACTGTTAAATCACCGAGTTCTGCCTTGCAAAATGATCTGCCTGTAAAGCTTTACAGATAATATTGTCACTGATAAACAGTGTGGACGTTAGGCTGTTTTAGAAGCCTTTAAGAACTTTCACTTAAAAAGCCCTGAAAGAAATACATACTGTTGCAAAACAGATGTCTAAATGCAACTAATTATTTGTCTCTTGTACTTGCATGGACCTGCTCTAAGCTTTCCTTCTTGGCTGCATCCCCAGTTTGTAAGATCCCTCAATTCCAATGACAAACCCACCTTTATTGTGGCCACTCTAGGTTCTTCCATTCTATTAATAGGTTGGAGTTTGTACTTGGGGAACACATAACCTATTTATCAAAGGTTACTTCATTTGAGTAATAATCAAAACTTTTCCTTATGTTGCCCTCAGAATGAAGCTGTTATTGATACATTTTCCCCTGCCTTTTTCCCTCACTGTGACACTACTTGTAATTTTGGCTTAAGGTAAAAGTCTTATGCTATATGCAATTCTGTGAGTTATCACAGAAAGAGTTGAAGACTGGGGACCAATGTCATAAAGCCTTTGTCTGGTACTAAAAAGAATTGAACATTCTTCTCTCATTAGGGCACCAGAATGATAAGACCTAATTTCTTACAGCCTTGATTTCAGAGAATGTCTAAGTGAATCTTGTCTTCTCTGCTTTCTGTTCCTCAGTGGTGTGTAGAAGCATGTGATTTCACCCTGACTGGAGGCAAGATGCCCACCAAAGTCACTCTATCACTCCCCTTTTTCTCCTCTGTCCAGCTGAAATATGTATTGAGAGGCTTAGGAGTCAAGATAAGGGCAGGGAGAGATCATTTTGCAATTAGTCACAGACAAAACTGAGTCAGCATGGAATTAAAACCCAATTATTACACTGCACACACAGTGACACCGGAGTTGGATAATGAAAAGTACAACCAAATCTTAAAAACACTTCCCCTCAGCCCTCCCTTATTCTGAGTCAACTTTATTCACACTCTTTCCCTGCTCCAGTGTGGGGTTCCACCCCATGGGAGACAGTCCTGCATGAACTTCTCCAACCTAAGTCCTCTCCCACAGGGCTTCAGCTCCTCACCAACTACCCCAGTGTGGGTCCCTTCTGTGGGGTGCAGTCTCTCAGGCCCAGACTGCTCCAAGCTGGTCTCCCACAGCAAATGTGCTCTGGTATGGGCTAGTGTCTGTACAGGTGCAGGTCCTGCCAGAAGCTTACTGCAGTGCAGGTCACAGCATTTTCCATATGTCTCCAGCTGCTCCAGTGTGGGGGGGTCCTCCACAGCCTGCAGGTGGGATCTCTGCTCCCCATCATCTTCCATGGGCTGCAGGAGAACAGCCTGATCCACCATGGTCTTTTCCACAGGCTGCAGGGGAATCTCTCATCCAGTGCCTGGAGTGCCTCCTTCCCCCTGCCTTCTTTACTTGACCTTGGTGTCTGCAAAGTTTCTTACATCTTCTCACTCCCTTCTCTGGGTGCAAAACATAGACACTGAAGAGTTTTGTTGGGTTTTTTCCCCTCTTTAATATGTTAGGACAGAGGCAGTATAACTTGCTGATGGGCTCAGCCTTGGTGAGTGGTGGGTCTGTCCTTGAGCCCAGCTGATATTTACTCTTGGGCCTAGGAAAGCTTCTAGCTGCTTCTTGGAGAAGCCAGCTCTGCAGCCCCTCTTCCTCCACCAGAACCTTGCCGTGCAAAACCACCACAATGTTAACTGCATTCTTTGTTTAGTGACAGGCTTTCTCTGATGTCATCAAATCATCTACCTTCACTAAAAGGTAGCTCATTGGTGTTTTTAATTGGTCTGGTTCCGTGTGTCTCAGTCCCCTCTAATCAAGAAGAGTCTTTGTAGGCTTCTCCAGCATATCTGGGGTGTTGGCTGAGAGTGCTTGCTTCATTTACTGAATGGAGGAAACTCTGTCTAGCCAGCAAAGAGTTTAGATGACTAAATTCAGACAATGCTTTTAGTGAGTCAGGACCAGCCATTTTTTCTGGGTTTTTAGATTTTTCAAGCTTAGGGCAATTCTGTCACCTGCACTTTTGTGTTACCCCAAGGGGTTTCTCCCCACCACTCACTTTAGTAGAGATTTCACAGAATCACAAGGCTGGAAAAGACCTTTAAGATCAAGTCCAACTGTTCCCATCCTATGCTAAACCATATCCCTAACTACTTCATCTACCCTTGTTTTTTAAACACACCTGGGGAAGGTGACTCAACCACCTCCCTGGGCAGCCTGTTCCAGGCCCCAACAACTCTTTCAGTAAAAAGTCTCCTAACATCCAATCTGAACCTGCCCTGGCACAGCTTTGCCATTTCCCCATGTCCTATCTCCTGGCACATGGCTGAAGAGACCATCACCCACCTCTCTACAACCTCCTGTCAGGTAGTTGTAGGTGGTGATAAGGTCTCCCCTCAGCCTCCTCTTCTCTAAGCTAAACAGCCCCAGCTCCCTCAGCCGCTCCTCATAGGATTTGCCCTCCAGCCCCTTCCCCAGCCTGGTTGCCCTTCTCTGGACTCGCTCCAGGACCTCCATGTCCTTCTTATGGTGAGAAGCCCAGAACTGGACACAGTACTCGAGGTGTGGCCTCACCAATGCCGAGTACAGGGGCACAATCACCTCCCTAGACCTACTGGCCACACTGTTTTTGATAGAAGCTAAGATACCATTGGCCTTCTTGGCTACCTGAGCACACTGCTGACTCATATTCAGCCTGCAGTCAACCAACACCCCCAGGTCCTTCTCTGCCTGACAGCTCTCCAGCCAGTCTCCCCCAAGCCTGTAGCGCTGCATGGGGTTGTTCTGTCCCATGTGCAGCACTCTACACTTGGCCTTGTTAAATTTCATCCCAGTGGTCTCAGCCCATACGTCCAGTCTCTTCAGATCCCTCTGAAGAGCCTCCCTACTCTCAGGCAGATCAACACTTCCCCCCAGTTTAGTGTCATCTGCAGACTTACTGAGGGAGCGTTCAATCCCTTTGTCAAGATCATTGATAAAGATGTTGAACAAGACTGGACCCAGGACTGAGCCCTGGGGGATGCCACTCGTGACTGGCGTTTCTCAATCAGAATGCTGTGAGAAACCATGTCAGTTTTTACTGAAGTCCACGTAGACCCCATCCGTAGCCTTCCCCTCGTCCATTAAGTGGGTATTGGTTGCTCTGTGGAAGGACCACTAGTTCTTTTAGCTGTAGCTATGGATGGCTCCTGGTTATAGTACCTTTCCAGGGATCTAAATTTGATTAATTGTCTGTAGTGCAGTGTAATAAGCTGTACTTGAGGAATTCTCACAAGTGTTTGACAGTTTTAATATAGATATAGATAAAAGTCCTACTTAAGTTGTTTTTAATGTTTTGTTGCAATGACCAACTGAATGTTAGCATTCATTAAGGTAAATAAGATTGTGGATTTTAGATGATCTTACCTCTCTCTTTTTAGACATCAGTGGCAGCTATTTAATGATGGAAACCCTTGGTGGGAGAGTTTAAAGATCTATTCTTGATTAGAAATAATTCTGTAATAATGATTTCTGTATGCTTTTCTACTGGAATTGCTAGTGCATTTTGAGCAGTTGATACGTTTTTTTCAATTTTTTGGGTATGTCTTGCAAAAGAGTATGTAGTGGGAGGCGTACATATGTAGAAACGCACTCCAAGGTGACAGGAATATGTTGTTTTCTAACAAGCCTGCTTGTTCTGTGCTTCAAAACATGTATTATGTATTTCTAAGGGGTTGTTAATATTTATGTATTTTTCTGGAACGAGATATAACAAAACTGATGCAAATTACAGAAATTAGTTACTATAACATGAAGACTGAAAACCAGGATGTATTAAGCTTTAACTTGAAATAAGAGGTGAGATAAACTTAAGATGACTTTTGTTGCACGCTGAAGGTCAAGTGATGATAAATTTTTTTTACTGAAAATTTTATGGCCTTGTAGGCCTATATGTAGAACATGCAACATGTGTAACAAAATGAGTGCTGATGGAAATTTTTTCCCCCTCTGCTTTATTAGGATCAACCTATGGGAGCTTGGGAGATGATCCGAACCATAGGAAACACTTCTGCCATTTACAGATTTACCTCAAGATACATACTAAAGGCAGGCCAAACTGTTACAGTAAGTTGACAAGCTTCAGCTGTTCAGTTGAAATGGGCCTTAGGGTAACGTGTGTGTGTGTCAGTAAGATGAAAGGTTCTTAGTTTTGTCTTTTCCTGTATATATGTTCAGAAAATCACCTGTATCTGTCTTAAAGCATTAGTTGTATCAGTTGCTGGGAGGAGGTTGGACAAATGCGTTTTCAGAAAATTTACTTAATTTCTTTGGCTGGAAACAGGTACACTGACAATTTTTGATGCAGACTTTTGAATATGTAGCGTTATTTTACTGTAAAACTGGAAGTATGTAGCCAGATACCGATACTTTCTTAAATGGAAGACATTTTGCTGGTGTCATTTAAATGGCATACACTAATTCAGTAACATGTAAATGTGTAAGACTTGGAAATAGTGCTTGTGTGTGTCTTTCAACAGATCTGGGCTGCAGATGCTGGAGTAACTGCTAGCCCTCCCACTGACCTCATCTGGAAGAAAGAGAATTCTTGGGGCACTGGTGAAGATGTGAAAGTTATACTGAAAAATTATCATGGAGAGGTAAAGTACCTCAGATGTGTTTAAACTTGTCCTTTTGTGGTACCATCCTCTGTAAAGAGGCAGGTAAAACCACTGTCAGGACTTAAGCACGTGGATGCAGGGGACTGTTAAGTGAAGCTTTTATCTTTTTGCTTTCTAACCAAGCATATTATACCCCTATCTGTCTTAATGGCAATTTATTGAAGCGTGTGAAATTTTTTTTCTCCTGTATTGAATGTTGTTAGTAGAGGGATGAGTTGTTCAGACACTGCCCCCATGCCAGGAATTGGGCAATGCCTTAGTGTGTTTTGAAAAGAGGAAGATTCAGTACATTCTTCAGTTATTTGTCTCTTAAATTGCTTTAAAACTGTGTGTTTATGGGGGTGGGGGATGTAGAGTCATTAAGGTTGGAAAAGACCTCCAGGATCATCTAGTCCAACCATCCTCCTACCACCTATATTACTTACTAAACCATGTCCCTAAGTATCTCATCCAACCTTTCCTTGAACCCCCAAGGGATGGTGACTCTACCACCTCCCTGGGCACACATTCCAACGCCCCACCACTCTTTCTGAGAAGAAATTTCTCATCATTTCTAACCTGAACTTCCCCTGGCGCAATGTGCAGCCATTCCCACTTGTCCTACTGCTACTTATCTGTGAGAAGAGGCTGACCCCCAGCTCATCACAGCCTCCTTTTAGGTAGTTGTAGAGAGCGAGGTCTCCCTTGAGCCTTCTCCAGACTAAAGAGTCTCAGTTCCGTCAGCTGGTCCTCATAACACTTGTGTTCCAGACCCTTCAGCAGCCTGGTTGCCCTTCTCTGGACACGCTCCATGTCTGTCTTGTGAGTGGCCCAAAACTGAACACAGTATTCGAGGTGCAGCCTTGCCAGAGCTGAGTACAGGGGGATGATCACCTCCCTGGTCCTGCTGGCTACGCTATTTCTGATACAAGCCAGGATGGCATTGGTTGTCTTGGCCACCTGGGCACACTGCTGGCTGGCAGCTACAGTGAAACTGATTTTTCAGTGAGGAATTGATTCTAGTTAGGATAAGGGTTAAAACTTTGGTTAGGACAATTGCTATGATGTCTTGCAATGATAAGAAAATATTTTAATACAGAAAAATTTTGGAATAACAATATTAGTATCTTGTTAGAAAGAGTTCTCATTAAGATATTTAAAACTAAGGCATTATATAAATACTATTTATGCCCAGCAGTACATGAAAAGTACAGAGACAAAATCAGCGTAAGTAGCTTTCCCAACAGCTGGAACTCCCATTTCTCAGAATCTAAGCAGGTTAGCACGAGATCTTTAGAGGAGTCAAGCCTTAAAGAAACCCCTGTGTTGCAGGAGACTGCTCAGAGAAGCATTGTCTTTACAACAACTACGCATGAAGGGGAAGAGATGGAAGAAGCAGCAGCTGCAGTTGAGGAGGAAGGCCTTCACCACCAGCAGGTAGTTTGTTTTGGTTTAGGTTAACAAGGTTATGTATGTTGAAAATGGATGTGTAGGTCATGACCTTTTTGAAAAATGTAGCTGTTTTGGTGTGAGTGTTCTTTTTGTTTAATCTGTAATTTAATGGAAGCATGAAGCTGTGTTACTAAAACCAGTGTCTCACTGATGGAGAAAAGTTTCTTCTTTTTTTAAAAAAAAGGTTTTAAAGCTTCAAGACTTGAGGATTTTCTTAACTCTCTCTAAGATTTCACTGAGGACAATTGTTCATGGTAATTTTGACTTTAAGTAAATTTAGGTGTATCTGCATATGTTTTACAAACTCAAATCTCTCATTTCTCTGATAGATATCTAAAAGCACTATCAGAGAAAATATCTCTTTTATGCTGAAGAAATGCAGTCCTGAAGACAGCGTAAAAATGTGAACTTGAAGTGGAAATAATGTATTGAAATATAAGGGAAAACACTGAGATATAACATGCTTGATTCTTCACATTCTGCACTTTACCTATTCCCTTACTGTTTTGACCAGTTCCTCTAAAAAAAAAAAAAATGAAAACAGGGAAACGTAACAAGCATGACTTCCTGTAATGCAATGTTCAGATTTGCTACTTTTCCAAAACTTTACTAGGTGTCAGTTAGTATAAATGTCAAAGCAAGTTAAAGGTAATAGAACACTGATTAAGTGTGCATGTGTACACAGACCAAAAAATGGAGCATCAGCTCTGTTGGAAATGGTATTTTTTGAGAGCCATGGTTTATGGTCTACAACTGAATCATAGCTTTGTGGCATTTAATATAGAGTCAGGTTTTTATAGCAATTATGTGAAAGTGCTGAACTGCATCCAGCTGTTCTTGTGGCTTCTGGGGTTGTGTAATGAGCTCAAGTGTGTTTCTCCGTAGCTTTAATTACAAAATTGTTATAGGGAAATCAGATTTCTTGAGACAAAAACTCCCAAGGCATTTGTGTGTGCTCCCTTCAGTAGTCACTTTCTGACTGAAGTCAGTGATGTTTTCTGATGTGAGATTCAAATAGAATAAATATTGAGGTTGTGTTTTTTCTGGTACCTGTCCTCTATTAATTGCTTCTCATAGGAAAAGCTATCTAGCATTCCTTACGTAGAGGTTATTACAGGTTTGCATACTGACTCTTGGCTTGGGCCATGCCAGGTTAATAACTTTATATATAAAAAATGTACAGTATATTATTTTGAGTTGCTAAATTGTTTACTTTTACTGGATCTTTTAAGATGACTCTTCTATTCATAACAGGCAGTCCCAGGGACCTCTCGCGGGAGCTGTACGGTCATGTAAACCTCCAGTCAGCCAGGTTCATCGAACAATGGTAATCCTTGCCTGCAGAACAGCCTTCTCACAAGCACAGCGTGTTTTTGTGTTTTCTGTATGTGAATTTTTGACTTGCAACTCTGGCCTTAATTTCCTTTTCCCCTGAAAAGGAAATTTTGTAAAAGAAGAATCTGTAACTTTCTTGCAAGATGTGGCTTGTTGACACTGAATACTGTACTGTTTGAAAAAATATATGCCAGTCTTTATTGTAACTTTGCTGGAATAGAAATATTCCAGTGTATTGGGGATCGATTTTTTTGTTTTGTTTTTTCCCTAGACTAGACAGTTGCTGTTGACACCTTTATATTTAGGTGCTTTGGGAAAGAGCAATGCATTCTCGATACTGTGAACTTTTATACTGGAGACTTATAGCCTTGACTGCACTGTAAGAATAAAACTTTTTTACTTTCAGAAAAGAATGGCTTTTAAAACATACAACCAATAAAAACAAATGGAAAAAAGTATTAAAAAAAGATGTAGCCCAGCTGATTAAGTAAACAGAGGATTAAGGTGAAGGATGCAGTAAAATTCCATATTGGTACTCCTTTCCTTAATTAGGTTTCTTATTCTGGAGGAGGATTTGTGTGAAATGTGTTAGTTGTGGTGTAAGATAGTCTAACCAGCTTAGATTTTGCTACGTGTTTTTTTAACATCTAAAAAGCTGTTTTGATATGGATTGCCCTTGTTTTCCAATTTTTGGGAACAAACCCCAGTCTCCTAGGTCTAATCTATGTGTGTATGGAAAACAATTGTAACTTCGTCAGTGCGCAGAGTTTTTCTGTCTTCTGAATTAATCTCATGTTTGAAAGTGCTTTGAATAAAGTACCTAAGATGCTATCAAGTAAAGCATTTGGAATGTGTTTCTTCCTAAAATTGAGCTAAAGGTTGAATGAGTGTCAAATGCTTGGAACTGTTAGGCTTTAAAGCTGTCAAAACATACATACAAATGGAATGGTGGCAGTTGACTGTAAAAACTTCTTCTAAGTGATGAGTAACATAAATTCATGTTTGGAAAAACAATTCTTTAGAGCTCTTTTTAAACTGCTTCATAACTGTTTCTGCATTGTCTGTGCTTATATGTTAATGCTTACTGGACTGGCTTTTACTACATCATACAAGTACCAACCTGAGCAGTTTAAGCATGGCACAGCAATGAAAATAGAAATTCAGAATTGCTGTAAATAGTTATTTTCATCTTGGTCCAAAAAGATTTTAAAATGCATGGCCAGAATCTTTAAAGTTCATTTGAGCTTTTCCCCTACTGTTAGTCTCATGACAAATATAAGACTTTTTTTACCATGTATTCATCTTTAAGTTCCTTTTGTTGTTGAGCTATATGATGACATTTTAACCTTGTGCCATTGGGAAGGGGGTGGAGAGGGTGGCCAAGGGTTATACTCTGAGGAATAAGGGACAGCTGCTTTTGACAGTAATGCTGTCTTAAACAACTGCGTCACAACATACTTCAGTTTCCTGCAAGCATCACTGTATCCTGTAACATTCTAAATACTCTTCAGTTTGATCTATAGGAATAATGGCTCTATTCATTGTAGTGTCATATGTAGGCATATACCATGTATGTTGTAGGAAATCCTTAATTACATTCCTTGTTAGTTTTCAAAACTTAATAGCATCAGCTAGCAATGTATCCTAGTAAAGACTTGATGAGGCCAGTTACATAGGACTGTTAATCTCTCCAATCAGCAGTAAGAAAAACCTACTTCTTAATCATAGTAGTAATCTTCCAATATAATCAAGTATTTTTGGCTATAGCTTTTGTACAGCCTGTTATGTCACCAGAATGATGCAGTGCCTGAATGTGTAGCTAGGAGATCCTACTTTAAACAGATTTTCTCTATAGACAGAGTGCTTTTATGAATCTTGTGAATATTCTGGTACATAAGCACTCTTATGATGAATTACAGTGGGAGAAATGCTGATGTTATAAAAAATCTTTTGCTGTATTTCTGTAAAGTAGAGCAAAGAATGTTGGGGAAACACAAGTTACTTCTCTGGGGTGTGAAACATCTTGCCACCAGATGGAGATCTTGCTATTCACATATTTTAGAGAAAACCCATGCCACAAGCACAAACCAAAAACTTCTATACTTCCTGTGAGTTCCATAATGACTTTTGAAAGTTTCTGCTATTGAACAGAGCAGTTTCTGTTCTCCTTCGTCTTCCTCATCCTCTGAAGTGCATTTTGATTAATGCAAGGTAGGGTGTAGTGAAAAATGCCACCCTCCCACTTGTGGAGTGGCATGTGTTGTGCCACTGCATGCAGCAAACGCAAATTTTTATAGCAATACTGTTTTTTTTCTTATCTGACTCTCAGTGTATGAAGGCTCTTGCTCTTTAGTTCCAAATGGCATTTAAAATACAGTCAGCTCTTGTGCTTGCTGCCTACACCTGTCTGGGTGAGAGAAGGCAAGACCAGTGGACGTGGCCAAGGTGTCTGGCCACTGCAAAGTGAGCTGCTGGGCTGTATGGAGTGTTAGGTGTAACATGCTTGTACTGTCTGGTTGAGAGCCAGGGAAGCAGCAAACTAAATACATCTTAGTTCCGTGTATGTGTTCAACTTGTATTTTTACTGCTACTGTTATATGTAAAGATTATTTAAAGTACAGGAGTCCTTCCTGCAGTTGGCAACAGATACGCATTCTCACTCTCTGATACTAATATACAGTTGAGAAGAAATGCAAATTGTATGGCCCTGGCAGGTATACACCTTGGTAACTTACTGCTTGCAACTAGAAAAACACTTTACCAGAAATCCAGGTATGTATATGCTCAAACACATTCCTGTGAAAACCAGAGTAAGAATCACTTTAGGGAAGAAGTGGTTTGACTTAGCTGGTGCTGGTATTGTATCATGAACCCTCTTGAGGCAATGTATGTGCTCCTGCCAGCTCATCATTTTTCTATAGAAATTTGATTTTTTGGGGGGGATCTGTTCACAGAAAAAGCAGCAAGCCTGTAAACTGCACTCTTTGTTTGCAGTGATCAAGTTTATTGATAAAGCCCAGTGTAACCAATTTGTGGCCATGTGGCAGATAATTTTACAGTGTAGCCAATTGTAGCTCTGTGCTACAAGTTGCACCTTATCTGCATCATGTTTGCCCAAGCAGACAGCTAAATAAAGAGGAATTAAATATAAACACCTTTTCTGTTCAGTAAATGCTAGTTATTAATTTTCCTTCTGTAAAAAGAATTTTAAATGCTGGTTTTGAAATTTCAGTCTTATCAGTGTTACCATTCTGATAGTAATTCAAGGGTTTCTGGAGTGAAAGGGGGTTTTACAGAGAAATTCCAAATGTATGAAACAGTGCTTTTTATATTTACACAGCACTGTAAGCAGCATAGGTACTTCTAGTAGGAAAAAAGACCACTGCTTTTGTGATAATGACTACGTGGTGATTGCCTACAGTGTATTTTTCTCCAGGCAAAGAAAGTGGTTGATGGAGAAGAAAAGCTTTTAAAGCTCTTGCCCGAAATAGCATTAGTCTTAAGTGGTTATTTTTATAAAGGCAACAAAAGCTCTGTATGATGGATATGAATGCTCATTATTTAGTGTTTCCTGGTATATGATGGTTAAGCTCAAAGAAATGCTGGGGAATTTTTAGTGTCCAGCTAGATCCATTAGAGGATTATGGCCCAAGTTAGCTACTTTATCTTGGATTTTGCTTAGTGTGTAGCCATTGCTCTGTGTCCTTTGCTGCTCTCCTCTGGTTTCATTTTATTGGTTTGTGTAAATACAGGATGTGTTCTCTCTGTGATTAACCCTGAAGAAGGAAAGCAAAACTTCATCAAGTGGCACTGATAAAGGTGCATTTCATCCTAAGGTATTGTTTTATATGGTTTTCCTTCAGTTCTAAATGAACTCTTGGATGTGAATTTTTGTAGCTGGTTTGACTGTTGCATTTTATGAACAGAAAAGATTATTAGCAAGCAAGTCTTGACCTTCTCCATAAGTCATAATGAAACTCATGTTGTTTTTTTCCTGCAGCTGTAGCATTTTTTGTTCCTGAAGGTGGTGTGTGTTTTATTGTTGTTTGTAATAGGAGGCTGTAGACAGAATTTCAACGTTGATTCTGTATTTTAACAAGTTTTATTGAGAAAGTAATTTGTACACTTATGACAGAGTTGAAGAAAAATCACAATGGTTCTATAACCTTGCAACATCAAAGGGAAGAAATAATGTTTCATACCATTGTGTGTAAGAGGTTGTCAGTAAAAAAAACAAAACAAAAAAATCTGAAAGCAATCACAAGTACTAACAAACTTGGCAGCTGTTGAGAGATATAACTCCTGGTGTCTGGAAGAGCTCTATGTGAAAATTGAATTCAAATTCAATGGAAGAACAGCAGTGATCTAGTACACAGTGTGGTGTCATCAGTTATGCTGCATGCTCTCTACGCATCCTGCAGGCTTGCTTGTTTTGCAGGCCTCCTAGGTATTTTTAAATCTAGGGGCCTCTGGTGTGCATTTTGCATTGTCTAATAGTTTTTAAAGATAATTTTTGAATACCCCAGCCAGTACTTGTCAGTAAACAGGCAATACTCAATTCTGCTTGCAAGGAAAATACTTGTTTAATTGTGTGTTCAGTGAAGCTTGGTCATGCAAACAGTAACAGATGGAAAGCTTAATTATTAAGTTACTTTTTTAAACGCAACTTCATTTGAAAGGGAGTGCTTCTTTAGCTCTCCTCTGGTGCATGTTTCTCCCAGTAGCTCTTCATCTTTCTGACGATATTCGTTGCATCAAAGGCTAATTGCATAAATTGGCTCTGATTCCCTTTATATATTGAGCTGTCAGATTGCCCTGTGCGACCTCCTACTGTGAAACTGATGCAAAGCTGTTTTAATAAATGAAATGACAGCTTGAAATCTCAGTCTGGTAGACTTAAAGCTAAGTAAAGGAGGTGAGAAAAACCCACCCGAATCCCACAAGAAAACCCAAAAACTCTGAAGTATCCTTAATAAGTTGAGCAGGTGGCTGTGGATTTCTAAATCTTGAGTTACATCCTTTCTGTATCAGTTTCTTCTCTCCACTGAACGTGCTTTCCCCCTTTCTTCCTAAGTGGTTTATACTGCTTCCTCTCGTTTTCTCCTTGCTACATTAGGAAGCAAGGACTTGCGTAGCTTCTTGCTGTCAAATCTCATGCCTTTTCACCATTGTCATTTTGTCAAATATCCCAGTGTAACCTTACTTTAATCTTGTCTTTGTTTTATGTAATGTGATAGCTTTTTCCCTGCTGGAGTGATCTGTAGCACTAGCATTGCTTTCTCACTCTGCGTTGCACTCATTAATATCGAATGGTAGTGGACGCTGTGTGGGTTTAACGCTATACACTTAGGATAGCAGTCTGTATCATCAGCAAGCAGGGTGTTGAAAGGAAGAACAAACTGTTCTATCTGCTGCTTTTTAGAAGGATTTTTGTGTGTGTTGCTTAAGTTGCTACTGCCTTTATCACTTGCAGTTCAAAATACAGATTTGAATGCTGCTTCTATACAAGTTCTCACACGGAAAAGGAATATAAATAGCAAGGCCATCTGCATGAAAAGAAAGCATAATATTGCTGAGCAGGAAAAGTGAGTGGTGTTATTTAAAAAGAAAAGACACACACACACACATTCGTTTATTAGTTAACTTTTATTTTTGCCTAACTGGGAACTCTTAAAGGACAGCACAACAGAGATGTTATTGTATTGCGGTGAGCTTTGCTCCATGTAGCTACTGCTGCAGTTTTCTTTCACATCTATTCAGATGAAAATGAGCAGCCTCAACTAGTGGAAGAGAAAGCACTACTTGTCTGGAGCGGCCTTCTGTCTGCAAGTCTGTAGTTCAGAACAGAAGCGGGAAATAAGAGTATCACCCACCTTCCTGTTATGTGTTAGGAAAAACAAGGGAGAGGAAGATGTATGCTTTTTCCTACGGGTTTAATGCAAAAGTGATTAAGTGTGAAGCTGGACCTTTACTGGCTTTTTTTTTTTTTTCACTTCAAGGATACGCATGGGAGGCTACTGCTAGTGACTTCACCAGTCAGTTTTGCTCTGCTTGTCTATCAAGAGTACTGTATTTGCTGAACCATTCTTTCTTTCTGGATGCTTCAGTATGCCTTCTTCAGGTCAAATAAGCTGTCTTTAAACAGAAAATTAAATTTTAAATAACACAGACAAGCTGGGCCAAGTCACTCTGCCAAGTCACTGAGTCATATCTGTGTGCCGTATTAGATGCCTTGCAGCTTGATCTGCATAATAGTTTTCCTAGCTGCTACTTAATTTCATCTTGTCCTTTTTTATTGTTGTTTCATGAAACAAAATCAAGAAATAGTACTTAAGAATAATGCTTCTTTCATGGGCCAGCACTCTGGTGTCTCCCAAAGCAGCAGCAGTAGTAACAGAACTCTGAAGAAAGCTTACCTAAAGCAAATGTGTAGGCACTAAAATACTACCCGACAGTGTCCTGACCCAGCTGTACTTGCTTTATCTCTGAGCCCTGAGCTAGCAGGTTTTATTAACCCGTAACTCTCTGCTTACAGGCATTTTCAATCTTCTATCCAGATAGTTCATACGGGGAGAGAGTTTTTAAAAAAGCACTACAGGTTTTAGATCATGGCAGTGTTTGACATCCATGTCTTCAGAATCTTGTGGATTTTTCTCTGGAAGAGAAGCAGGTATGTGCTGCCAAACGTATGGCCAACCGCTGACCTTATCGTCAGATTACTGAGCCATAGATGGGCAGGTTCACAATTTCCTTACACGTCCTGGCTTGCTGTGAAACTAGTTTTATGCCTGAATGAGGCTGTTATTGCTTTATATACATCGTTGATTCTTATATCCCCATGAAATTGACAGTTACAAATAATGCCATAATACATAACATGACTACAGCTAAACTGGTGTAAAGAAGCTACCAGGTTTGGTTTTGTGTACCAGGCTTTTTCTCCCATAGAGCACAGACAACATCAAATAAGCTCTGTCATAATACCTTGAACTATCTGAATTATATATTATTAGCCTTCTAGCTATTTGTTCCTTTCTCAGTTCCTCCTGAGTCTGGAAAACAGAGCACACGTCAGCATTGCGTGCTTCTAAAAGACACATCTACTCAAAGGGACCTCATATCAATTTCTAATTCTGGCTGCATTTGGTAATGAAAAACTGTGTAGTTCTGTAAAATAAGTCTCTCCACGTGTGTTTCTCTTCTGAGTGTGATTTAACTACTGAATGAATTTGGCATAAAAACCAAGGTGAAATAAATAGTGCCAGCAAGGAATACTCTGGTCTACACTCTAAATTCTATCTGATCTCCCTAGTAAGCTGTGTATTACATTTTAAAACAAGAGCAGCCTTGGTCTCAGTGCTACAATGAGGTGTCAGGGTTTATGTACACCCTGTTAAATCCATCAAGTGGAAAAATCTGCAGGTTTAAAATGATGGCAATTTTTATGCAAGACTTGCTCCTGCTTCCAAAAGCATGTCTAATGATCTCATTCATTACGTATGCAGAGTTACCCTTCCAAATGTAAGCCTTTCAATTAGGGTTAAATTAGGCTTGGTGTAAATTTAAATAATACGCCAATTTGTAGAACTCGTTACACCACTACTTTGGGTTACTAAAATTGGTGCGCAGAGGGCCTGCAAATAAAATGATTTGGTGGGAGTGATGTTGCTGTGCTTTAGGAAAGAAAAAATGGCACTGATTACTGTCCAGCTACTCAAAGAAATAATACTGTAGGAACAGGAAATTATAAAAACAAAGCACTTCTTAAAACCTGTTTAATACTTCAAACAGTAAAAAAAATTGCATCACTTGATGATACAAGTATTAACACGAGTTTGTATAATTCCATACAGTATCTGGTGGTAAGGAAGTTTGGCAGCTTAGCAAGTATCATATGATTGCAGCATCAATGATTTGAATTCAAACAGTGATTTTTTTTTTTTTTTAAATTTTTTTTTTAATTCCTCTGCAGGAGTTTGTAAGTCAGAATAGCCCACTCCCGGGTTCTGGATGGTGTCTGACCCCAGCACCCTGTGCAGAACTGCCCAAATCAAACAATTGTCTCCTTCGAGTTCCTTTTGAGGGGCTGCAGACCCAGCAGAGACTGCTGGTTGGAGGGGACGTTGGCAGACTTTGGGATTAGGAGTATCACCCGCTGATTGGTCTGACGCCATTCGTTGTATAATCGACAGTGATACCTAAAGGATACCTGGGGAGAGAGGAGAGATGCACAGAGTTTAGAATCACTGGGGTCCTCCAAGGAGTCGCCTGAGGTGTCAGGGGGAGATACCTTCAAATGGAACAAAAAGCTCTGGTGCAAGCAGCCTAACTGCACAGCATAAAAATGAGCAAGAAGAGGAGAGCAAAGATGAGCCCTGCCCTGTAAGGGGCTTGTTCCCCAAGATGCTACATCAGAGAAGCCTGTGCACAGCTTGCCCTGGTTTTCTACCACTCATTCCCTTATATTTATAAAATGAAAAATGGGACATGCTGACACTGTCATTCCCAAGAAGTGTAATTACTGGCAGCCACTTGCCATGAGGAAGTTTGGGGTATCATCGTGCTGCAAGTTCTTATGCTCACAAATAATGTAACTGGCTGCATGGTGAAGGCTTGCAGGTAGCTGAGATGTGTGAAAACACTGACAGGGTCCGATGTTCTACCTTGTAATGTTTTACTGCTGAATGTGTGGGCTTAAAGATCTCTCAGATGCAACAGGATGTGAGCCACCTGCCAACATCTGTGTATCTCCATGTCTCCAATTAAATTGTCTTTGAATTACATTCTTATGAGCTACCCAATTTCAGCCTTAGTGTGGTTCTGCTAGTGGTGAAATGACTGAATGCTGTGGATATACAAGATAGCTTCACCCTGTATTTTTTTAGAATACTTTTCTGCTCATTTTAGTGACAGCCAACACACTTGGTTTGGAGAGGTGGGTGGAAGATGCTGCTGACTCAGCAGAGAAGTGGCTGTCAAAAGGGGCTAGCTACAGCAATGACAGGATGCCAGTGAGGTACAGCAGGATACCAGGTAGCATACATGCCTATGAATGTATTTTTCATAACTCTTTCCTCATTGCAAAAAGGGTGCTTTCAACTAAATAAATTACTTAACTTTCTATAAAATTCTTCTAGTGACAAAAAAGACTCTTTCTATTCAATCTTTACACAGCTGCCTGCTGTTAACAAGGGTGACCTAAAGAGCTTTTGTTCACTGTGCAGGTGCACAAAGATCTCTTCCAACAGTTGAAGTGATTCCTCACCTTTCAATCTTCTTTGTTCCCCCTAAAGGTAAAGCAGTCTGCATTTTTCTTTCTTTAGAATGTTGTATATGAAAGAAGATGAAAAATCTCTTTTGAAAAGGTACTGCAGTATCAGCAAAAATCAGGTGGTAGAGGGAGGAGGGAAAAAACCCCACCAACCAAACCAGCCACCTGCAACAATGAATGCCATGCCAAATGCAGTGCCAGCTTCAGAGGAGTGAGCTGGAGATCAGGTTGAGTTTTCAAGTAGCATCACATGCAGCTCTTTGAGGAACAGCCGCGTTGTTAAGCCAGGCTTTAACGGGACTTGTTGAAGCATCTTCACAGGATATCCTAGTTCAGTTTGACAGCTTGTTTACTATGTGTTCTTGCCTGAGGGCAGTTTCCAAGTGATGTCAGCTACTGAATTTCAGCAGAGCCACTTACCCTAAACTGCTACACTGGGTGCAAAACCCCCCAGATGCAGAACAAAGGCCAGATTCACATTGGTCCTTGGCCCATGGAACTCTTTTGTTTCTTCAATAGGATAGAAATGGAGGGGTCTTATCTTTCTAACCTACTCTGAATTGGGCCAGCCTGTGTTCTAAACCAGCAGTTATGAACTACAGGGCCAAATCCTGTTGTACTTCAGCCTGCTACTTAAGCTTAAAGGAGTCATTACTTGCATGTAAGAGAAAGCAGTGTGACCCTGAATTCTTAGTTTAAATAGGAATCTCCTTTTAGTCTGAAGATTTCTTCTTGGGAGTAGCAGGCTTCTTTGTGTGTGTACAGCAGTAACAGTCATTAAATGCAGAGGAAGAGCAACTGCATTTTATGGAGAACCATCTGTTTTAGGGGAAGAGATAAAATAGCTTTTGCATGCTAAAAATAACATCTTTCCTGTTCTCAGCTCACGGGGATGACTGTGGTGTGTAAATAACCTATATAGCAGCTTTTGCCTCCAGAGAAAATAAACTGATTTACTGGAAGTAAAGTGAAGTTTTAGTTTTCTTAATTTTCTCAGGACCTAAAGGAGCATTATATGTTGCATGCAGTTTATCCCCCAGCATTCAATTTATTTCCCTGTACAGCCACAGCTGAGCAAGCAATGCAGGACTCCCATTTCTGAAATGAAAGGGCTGGTGCTGCCAAAGGATGCAACAGGGTCAGCACTTCTACATGTGGGTCCATTCCTTGCTGCACAGCAAGGGGAGTGTGGAGCCTCCCCAGGGCAAATGCAGGCTGGGCTTTTCCTGCATGACTGAGGGGTCCCAGGCCCCTGAGCAGAGACCAAGCATGTCTCCCACATGTAGGGTGCTCGGTGCCATGTGTAAAGTAGTTGGCTGACTGTGCCAATCTGCCCTCTGAGTAAGCAGTTATTCTACTGACGTGGCTGGGCTTAGACCTCCTCAAAACTCTTCCATCCAGCACTAATCCTGTGAGGGCAAGGAGGGTACCTTCTGTACTGTGAAGAGAGCCTGAGAGTCCTTCCCACCCTGTCCCTCTGCTCTGCCCACTGAATTAACCCCATGCTGAACAGGAACGTTTCTCTGCCCAGAAAGGCTTCCTGCTGTCCCCTCCCTGATGAGGACAATAGTATGAGTATGACAGATAAGAGTGGAATTACATCTTCCACAACTCTGGATGACAAAGATAGTGAATTTCAATTGAATCAAACACGGTATGCATTTACATCAGACTCACTGTCACCATGTTCTCCCAGTGCCCACAGCACCTTCCTCTGCATGCTTTTGAAGGGGAAAAAGACAAAGGGAACAGAAGGTATTTTTGCCACTTACAGCGCAAATGCAATAGTCAGCATAAGGGATTACATTTGCAATGCTGCAGAAGTCTTCATGACCCAGGTCATTTATGTCCATGTGCCATGGGTAATGATATCCCACCTACTTTGCCACACTACCCTTTCCACCTTCAGACTGTTCTGGTGCTTGTGAATCGATGTACATTAAGTAAGTCAGACAGCTTTTGCGTTTCTAAGGCACGCATACCCAAAGGAAACTTCAGCCACCTTTGCTTGAATACCTGACAGACATGTCTGCACACAGGACTGCAGGAAATACAAGTGCCACTTCACTGAATCACAAGGTTGGAAAGAACTTTAAGATCATCAAGTCCAAACGTTCCCATCCTAATCTAAACCATATCCTTAAGTAACTCATCTACCCTTTTTTAAACACATCCAGGGAAGGTGACTCAACCACCTCCCTGGGCAGCCTGTTCCAGGCCCTCACAACTCTTTCAGTGAAAAATGTTTTTCTAACATCAAATCTCAACCTGCCCTGGCACAGCTTTGTGTCATTTCCCCTTGTTCTATCTCCTGTCACATGGCTGAAGAGACCATCACCAACTTCTCTACAACCTCCCTTCAGGTAGGTGGTGATAAAGTCTCCCCTCAGCCTCCTCTTCTCTAAGCTAAACAGCCCCAGCTCCCTCAGCCACTCCTCATAGGATTTGCCCTCCAGCCCCTTCACCAGCCTGGTTGCCCTTCTCTGGACTCGCTCCAGGACCTCAATGTCCTTCTTGTGGTGAGGAGCCCAGAACTGGACACAGTACTTGAGGTGTGGCCTCACCAATGCCGAGTACAGGGGCACAATCACCTCCCTAGACCTACTGGCCACACTGTTTTTGATACAAGCCAAGATGCCATTGGCCTTCTTGGCCGACTGGGCACACTGCTGACTCACATTCAGCCTGCAGTCAACCAACACCCCCAGGTCCTTCTCTGCCTGACAGCTCTCCAGCCAGTCTCCCCCAAGCCTGTAGCACTGCATGGGGTTGTTCTGTCCCATGTGCAGCACTCTACACTTGGCCTTGTTAAACTTCATCCCATTGGCCTCAGCCCATCGGTCCAGTCTGTTCAGATCCCTCTGAAGAGCCTCCCTACCCTCATGCAGATCAACACTTCCTCCTAGTTTAGTGTCATCTGAAAACTTACTGAGGGAGCATTCAATCCCTTTGTCGAGATCATAGATAAAGATGTTGAACAAGACTGGACCCAGGACTGAGCCCTGGGGGATGCCACTCATGACCGGCCTCCAGCTGCATTTTGTTCCATTTACCACCACCCTTTGGGCTCGGCCATCCAGCCAGTTTTTAACCCAGCTGAGGGTCCACCTGTCCAGGCCAGTGGCAGCCAGTTTCTCAGTCAGAATGCTGTGAGAAACTGTGTCAAAGGCTTTACTGAAGTCCAGGTAGATCACATCCACAGCCTTCCCATGGTGCAGCAGGGGGAGGCTGTGTGTGTGTGGAATGAATGCCCCCCCCCCCCCCCGGCTGAGAAGGAAACCAACTTGCAAGGAGCTGACCGAAGCCCCCATCTCCCAGTCCCTGCCCCCCTGTGCTGTGATCGGCGGGGAGGAAGGGAGTGAAATCATGACTAGAGTGAAGTCTGCTAAGAAGGGAGTAGTGGGGGGAGGTAGAGGTGTTTTAAGATCTGGAAAACAGCTCATGAAGAAGTAACCAAAGTCCAGGTAGATCACATCCACAGCCTTCCCCTCGTCCATTAAGCGGGTCACCTTGTCATAGGAGGTGATCAGGTTAGTTTGACAGGATCTACCTTTTGTAAACCCATCTTGACTAGGCCTGATCCCCTGGCCATCATGCATGTGCTGCATGATAGTTCCCAAGATGACCCTCTCCATGATCTTCCCTGGGACTGAGGTCAGACAGACAGGCCTGTAGTTCCCTGGATCCTCCTTCCGACCCTTCTTGTATGTGGGTGTAACATCTGCCAGCCTCCAGTTGACTGGAACTTCCCCAGTCTGCCAGGATTGCTGATAGATGATGGAAAGGGGTTTGGCAAGCACATCTGACAGCTCCCTCAGTACCCTCGGGTGAATCCCATCCAGGCCCACTGACCTGTGGGTATCTTATTGGCCAAGTAGGTCAATTAGACTTACTTTCTCTCTACTCAGCCAAGCTGGCTTCCTTCCTCACCGACTCCTCTTTCAACACTGGGACAGAACTGTGACAGCCTGTTCTTGTGCCGCCAAGGTTACCTTCTGAGGAGCAACCAACCCTCTTGGGCTCCTTTGCCCTCAAGGGCTGCCTCCCATGGAATCTTATCGAGCAGCTTTCTGAACAGTCCAAAGTCAGCCCTACGGAAGTCTAAGGTGCTTGTTCTGCTGTCTCCCTTCCTTACTTCTCCCAGTACTAAGAATTCTATAAGCTCATGATCACTATGCCCCAGGCGTCCTCCAACCTTCACATCCCCCACTAGGCCTTCTCTATTGACAAACAACAAGTCCAGTTAGGGCACCTTCCCTTGTGGGTTCATTTACCAGCTGGGTCAGGAAGTTGTCTTCCAAACCCTCCAGGAACCTGCTAGACTGTTTCCTCCCTGCTGTATTGTACCTCCAGGAGTCATCCAGTAAGTTGAAGTCCCCAATAAGGACAAGGGTGGTGATCGCGAGACTTCACCCAGTTGTTTAAAAAACAACTCATCAGCTTCCTCCTCCTGGTCAGGTGGCCTATAGCAGACTCCCATCACTATTTCTCACTGATTTTGTTCTCTGATTTTCACCCAGAGACACTCGACCCTGTCTTCACCATACTCCAGCTCTAGGCTGTCAAAGCATTCTCTGACATACAGGGCTACCCCACCTCCTCTCCTACCCAGCCTGTCACACCTGTATAGTTTATAACCAGGAATTGCAGCACTCCATTCATGTGGATTATCCCACCACATTTCCATGATGGCAATCACATCATAGTCTCCTTGACTTACAAGGACTTCTAATTCCTCCTGTTACACTACTGGAGTAAAGGGCTATCCTGTCAACATGGTGTGCTGCTGCTTCACAGAAACATCAAAAAGAGACAGCACAGGAGACTGAGGCAACACTTCAAGCTTTCCATACTAGTGTGCACTGCTAAAATTAGCCTGCATTCCTCTATGGATGTGACAGGGTTTCGCTACTGAATGAAGTAAATGAGATGTTAGCTTTCATAGCCTTCTTGGAGCTGGTTGTTAGGGTAGGTTTTTGAGCTTCCCCTACCTCTTCCAAGCTTACTCTGGGCTCAGCATCGGGCTTTTTAGCTTGTGCTAGCTCTACTAGCATGGGCTAAAGTTCTTAGAGTGCCACCTCCTCAGCAGCTTTCACTGACCAAAAACTGCTGGAAGGGGTCAGCCACACAGCACATGGCTGTGCCTGCTGAGGGGGAGAGCTGGGCACTGCCCCTGTGAGAACAGTGGCTGTGCTGGCACCACTGGCAGAGTGGTCTTGCCCCCCATCCAGGGGAGCACAGGCTCAAGATGGGCTTTCACTCTCACAGCAGCACGGCTTTGCACCACTGCGCAAGTGCTACCCTCCAAGTCTGAAGGGTCTCAGTCTGTATCTGTTGTTCTGTTCTTCCCCCAACCAGAGCTAGAGGTGTGAAATGTCAAACTCGACAGTAACCTGTGTTTTTCAGTGAACTGCTGGGCCACGGCTTGACACACACTTGTTTTGGCAAGTGTTTTGTTTCTCTATGTTCCCTTCATTTCTTCTGGGCCAACTGTTTGCTGTGTGCTGGGGTCAGGACCTGATGTCAGTTTAGTAACTTGGTGCAGAACAGGCAGCTGCGGATGGATTGGCACACAAGTGACAGCACACCCCAGGTACAGGCTGGGAATAAGGAAGTGATTACATCTGCACTGCAAAGGCGGGTGTAAAGTGTCTTGCTGTGGAGTTCACAGGGTGCCATGAGCACCAGGAACGGGGAAAACACGGAATGCACCCATATCCAAGGCTTCTGAATTGTAACACTGGCCAGATGTTGGATTAGAATAAAATCTGAATCCTCTGTGGCAGCCAGGTTGTTCACCTTGAGTTTTTTGTGCACTGTGCCTCCTACCTTTTGCACATTATGATGCAACTCTCGCCTCTATCGCCTTGTCTTGAACTCCACCGTGTTACTTCCTTGGCTCCCCCTTGCTATTCACAGAATCACAGAATCACAGAATTATCAAGGTTGGAAAAGACCTAGAAGATCATCCAGTCCAACCATTCACCTATTACTACTAGCTCCCACTAAACCATATCCCTCAATACAACATCCAGTCTTTCCTTGAACACCCCCAGGGTTGGTGACTCCATTCCAGTGCCTGACTACCCTTTCTGAGAAGTAGTGCTTCCTAATGTCGAGCCTGAATCTCCCCTGGCACAGCTTGCTACCATTCCCTCTAGTTCTGTCACTGCCTACACGGGAGAAGAGGCCGACCCCCAGCTCACTACAACCTCCCTTCAGGAAGTTATAGAGAGCTATAAGGTCTCCCCTAAGCCTCCTCTTCTCCAGGCTGAACAATCCCAGCTTCCTCAGACGCTCCTCGTAAGGCCTGTGTTCCAGACCCCTCACCAGCTTAGTAGCCCTCCTCTGAACGCGTTCCAGAGCCTCAATGTCTTTCCTGTAGTGAGGGGCCCAAAACTGAACACAGTACTCGAGATGCGGCCTCACAAGTGCTGAGTACAGGGGGACAATTACCTCCCTGCTCCTACTAGTAACACTATTTTTGATGCAAGCCAGGATGCCGTTGGCCTTCTTGGCCACCCGCGCACACTGTCGGCTCATGTTCAGCCGTGCATCAATCAGTACCCCCAGGTCCATTTCCTCCACACAGTCCTCCAGCCACTCCGCCCCAAGCCTATAGCGCTGCCTGGGGTTGTTGTGGCCAAAGTGCAGGACTCGGCATTTGCTCTTGTTGAACCTCATGCCATTGGCTTCAGCCCAGCTCTCCAGCCTGTCCAGATCCCTCTGTAGGGCCTCGCTACCCCCAGGCAGATCCACACTCCCAGCCAATTTAGTGTCATCTGCAAACTTACTGAGGGTGCACTCAATGCCCTCATCTAGGTCATCAATAAAGATATTGAAGAGGACAGGCCCCAGCACCGACCCCTGGGGAACACCACTCGTGACCGGTCGCCAGCTGGATTTAACTCCATTTACTACCACTCTCTGAGCCCGGCCCTCCAGCCAGCTCCTTACCCAGCCGAGGGTGTACCCTCTGCTGTCTGGGATTTGGGCATCACTGAGCCCAAAGACAAACTGCCTTTCTGGTCTTCCAGAGAACATGAACAGTGTGGACCAAAGAGGTTTCTGTTTCTTGCAGTTGTAAGTCACACTGACCAGTACAGAAGATTAATATAAGCAATGCTTTGTACAGTGGTCCCCCCGCTCCACAGCACTCTGTGTAACTAGTTTTTTTATGTGCTCATTCCTTTATTCCAGTGGGTTGAATAGAAAACCAATACTTACTAAAGTCCAAAAGAGGTAAATAGTGAAGAGTGCGACAGTGAGTGCAATGAGGCCAACAGCTTCTAGCCTACTACTAAAGTGCAGGTGGTCCACTGCTCCTCGTAGACACAACCAGCCGGAGATGGTCGCCAGCGGAGTAATAAACAAGAAGCACACCATGTCTCCAAAGAGAGTCCGTTTCTCGTGCTGGGGGCCTGGGTTCTTCAGCCACTGCAGGCAAAAGGCAGACAAAGCAAGTGTCAGCACTTTACCCAATGTGGGCTGCTCGCTTAAAAAATGCAGGCCCGCCCCTTCGAGGAGGGAACATAGACCTGGCTTCAAACTTCCCTTGAGAGCTCCCACATGAACTTCTCTGCTTTGCTGTTGCTGACGTGCACCTCTAGTCATGCATTACCAACTGAAACATTTCTGCAGCTGCAGCTGCAGTACAACCTGCCTTGAGAAAGGCTTTGCTTTGATAGCGCGGTCCCTTCTATTTACCTGCTGAGCTCAGAAACTCCCTTTCTTAATGTGGAAAGAACCAGACATTCCTGCGACAATTTGAGAGTGCAGAAAATGCTTGTTAATACTCTGTATGCTATTTAAAGGGGTTTTTTTAACTTTCTCTTTGTAATATTGGCAAAGCAATTGTCGGCTTGCTTTCAGGTATCTACATGCAAGCAGAGTTGAATGAACGCAAGGTTACTTTTATTGAGAGGATATTAATCTTGCAAAATACTGTGCCTGAAAATCAACTGTGTTTCTATAAACAGGATTTTAGATAGCAGATGTGAAAGAAGTTCAGCCTACAGCAGTACACTGAGACCTTTCAATAAAAACCCCCTCATCACTCAAGTTCTGCATTTTTTGACAATGTAAGCCGTAGGATTTAGTCAAACCCGCTTTGCAGGATCCTTTTAGTTTTGTTGTTCTTTAAGCATGTAACTACACATGGAATTACCAAGGGCAGCAAAGATTTCCTACAGTGGCACCTGGGAACCCAAGCCAGCCTGGGAGCTGTGCATACATACTACTCTAGTCACTGAGGTACCCTACCCCTCCATGTATTGCCCCTGAGTCCGCACTCTGAGCAGAAGAGTCAAAGCTGGGAATGGGCAGTAGAGGTGGAGTAAGTTGTCATAACCCCATCTGCCTGCTCAGCTGGAGCTGGATGCAGGACATCCTCCTGATGCCCAGTCCAGCACATCCCTCCCAGGCCCCTGGCTCTGGGGGCAGAGACCACGCTCAAGGCAAGGAAAGTCATGGTGCTCCAGGGAGCTACTGTGTTACCTGTTAACAAGAAGTCAAAGCCACTGCAGCTCTCTGCCAGTGGATGTGGATAAGGCTCATGCATCTTCAAACTGTTTTGCCAGCTTATTCTTCCTAGCATATTATACGTGGCAGTAGAAGTCCTGTGTCTTTAGCTCTGGAAACTAAGGCTGGGGAGGTAACTTCATCCTTTCACCAGTTAATGCCCTTTATTCCCAGCCACCCTGGGTTCTTTTCTTCCTTCCTACAGCAATGACCCAGAGGAAGAGCAAATGGTTTTGACAAGAGAGGATAAAGCTAAGAGCTCTGGGCAAGTTAATGGATACCTCTCATCTAGGTATCCTACCCCTCTATTATTTTCAGCCCCTGCTTCATCTTCACCCACCGTGAAGTGAAATGCAGCATTTATCTCTCAGTTTTCATATGGGGTAAAACAGTCATCAAGAAACCGAGTGCAACTGGGAACAGGCAGTCGCTAATCTGGCACTGGAAGGAAGATACCAACCAGCAAACAAGTTTGCCTTGGTCTCGCCATCTCTTGGATGGAAACAATAAATTATCTACTTCACAGGATTTTTGTGGGGTTTAACTACAACGCAGTAATTCATCAACCTGAGATCCCTTTTCACATATGACTCAGAAATTTAGGAGAACACAAAAATATGTTCATAAAGATGCTTTTTTCAGGATGTAAGCTTTTAATTTGCTTGGATACTTTTTAAATTCTAAGGGCGTGGGAAGTGCTCCATAACTGCTATAGACTACTATAAGCAAGAAGTTGTAAAGGCAGATGGTAGAAAGAGGGAGATGTTTTCTTCTCAGTATTGTTTTCTTCCTTTTCAAATAGTGTCTTAAGTTCAAGGCTATTACCAGCATACCAGGTGTGTACAAACCAGAGTTTGTACAAAATAAGGAGATACACATTTACATCTGAACAGCTTTGTGTTTTATCCTAACTTCATAGAGAATGCTATAAAGGCTCACACCACATTCCTTGGAGCTTTCATTCCATTTACCTAAAAACACCCCCAAGGGTGTACGCGTAACCGTTTCAGGTTATATTTAGCTGCTTTTAGACAGGACTGATTGCAACCTTCCCCTTGTTCAATTTCCACAAACTCCCGTAATGGAAAACCATCAGGAAAATGAGAAGAACTGAAAGCACCTAGTAGTGGAGATTTTGCTTTTAAAGGTGACTGTGAAAAGATTTTGTGAAAAGTATTTGTTTAAAAGGTGATCTGCAACAGAACTGCTGAGCATCTGCACTTCTTGATCTCAATGGGAAATGCATGTGATCTCTACTTTCCCAGGGCAATCCTTAAAATGCCACAATCTCCTTATCTCAGTGCTACGTAGTGATTGTCCCCCCGTAACTGTTTAGTGGAGGCTGCATCTTCAAACCACAGTCCGTTGTGATCCCTCTGGCATCCATGCAGCTCAGCTAGTACAAGAAATACTTGAGGGAGAAGGAAGAGCAGCAAGCATGCATCAACACAAGGAAGGATGTGCATTATGGCACGTGCTGTCGCCTCTGCCCTAAGACTTTCACAAGACATAGTGTAATTCACTTGCATTAGGACAGCATTTTACCTGACTGAAAGTTGGTGTGATTGATAGCTTCGCAGGCTGATGGCTCTCTGCACTCCTTGTATCTTGCCTGAGCCATGTGAACAAAGAATCAAACCCAAGCAACCAATGTTAGATGAGGCTAGGAGTAGTATTAAATACACCTCCCCACCCCACCCCACTATTCTACAGTTTAACCTTAAAAGCTGGAGAAATTTCATTAGCTAGTTCTGAAACAGAAGACAAAAGCAATAGTTAAGTACTTCCAGTCACAGGAGGTATTTTTCTCCTGAAGTAGTGTATGTGTGTTTCTAAACCTGATTCTGTTTAGATTCTCGGTGTCAGTCTTTTGTTTTGGAAATGTGCACTGTCAAGATACTTTATAGCTAAAAAGCCAAGACAGCTAATCTTTTTTGTGAAACTGAAACATAGACAACAATCCCAACAAAGTGCTAGGCTGATTAATTAGCGTGGAGGTACAGGGAGGGCGGGGGGGGGGGGGCTGCCCTGCTGTCAAGGAATCAGACTTAAGCCCAGATGCATCCCTCAGATCTGTACTCTGAAACCTGTCCTGTTAAAATGTGTCGTGTGTCAGTGTGCTCAATCATTGACTGATACAAGCAAAGAAACCCCGTGTCTGTGGACTAATACACACCTGATGGGAATCCAGAGCCTCAACAAAATGTGGGGTCCTGTCTCTCACAGTGACACTTTCCAAATGGGGTCTGCTCAGAAGCAAAACCCTCACCAAATCCTGAGCTAATGGTGGTGGCTGCATGGTAGCTCTCTGCTCTTCCAGCTGTCCACACCATCCCTTCAGCGATGGGCACTGCTGCCGTCACAGCACAGCCTACACTGTCGCAGGGGGTCCCTGCTCAGCCAAGCCCACCTACACAGGACAGGGATTGCTTAAATGACCCAGACATCCCTCCACTAGGGAATGGGCACTCTCCAAAGGGCAGCCGCAGCAGTCAGTCTGGACAGGGCAACACCTTGCACCATGCGTCTCTTGTTCCAGCAAACTTGAGCCTAAGCCCACAGGCCGTGGCGAAAGCTCCGTTGGGACACACTGGCGATCTCCTCTCGCACTCAGACAGGATTGCTTCGACTGGAACACTGACAGGGCATCAAGAAAATGGGAAGCCCACACCACAAGAGGGAACTTTGAAAGTCTGACTCATTTATCGCAGCAAAGTCATGCTCTAAATGCATCCTGGGGATGGCCAAAAGGGACATGTGAAGGGGACATCGGTGAAGGATATCTGCTACTTAAGCTGATGGACAACAGTTTCTTATGGACAAATGGATGGCCACTGTGGTGGTTTGATCCTGGCTGGAGGCCAGATGCTCACCAAAGTTGTTCCATCACTCCTCTTTTCAGCTGGACATGGGAGAAAATATACATTGAGAGGCTTACGAGTCGAGGTAAGGAGAGGGAGAGATCATTCTGCAAGTAGCGTCATGGGCAGAACAGACTCAACACAGATACAGAGACACAGACACTCTCTCTCTGAAACCAGAGTCTGGTAAGTACAACCAAATTTTAAGACACTTCCCCCCACCCTTCCCTTCTTCACGGACTCAACTTTCTTAATGATTTCTCTCCCTTTCACCCCCTCAGGTTTTACAGGAAGAGACAGTGATGGGGGTTTCAGTCAGTTCATCACAAGTTGTTTTCCTTCTTAGCTGGAGGGGCATTCCTCACATCCTTCTTCAGTGTGGGGTCCCACCCACAGGAGACAGACTTCCAAGAATGTCTCCAACATGAGCCCTCTCACACGGGGCTTCATCTCCTCACCAACTGCCCCAGTGTGGGTCACTGCTATGGGCTGCAGTCCATCAAGCCCAGACTGCTCCAGCCTGGTCCCCCATGGAGTCACAAGTACTTCCAGCAAACCTGCTCCAGTGTGGGCCTCTCTCCCCATGGGTTGTAGGTCCTGCCAGGAGCTTGCTCCAATGCAGGTTGCAGCATCTTCCATATGGCTCCACCTGCTCTGGTGTGGGGTCCTCTAAGGGCTGCAGGTGGGATCTCTGCTCCCCATCATCTTCCATGGGCTGCAGGGGGACAACCTGTTCCACCGTGAGTTTCTCCATGGGCTGCAGGGGCATCTTTCTCTCTGGCACCTGGGCACCTCCTCACCCCCCTTTTTCACTGACCTTGATGTCTGCACAGTTTCTTACATCTTCTCACTCCCTTCTCTGCTGGGAAAAAGCAGCTGCTTGTGGGTTTGGGTTGGTTTTTTTTTTCCCCCTCTTAAATATGTTATTACAGAGGTGCTAAAACCGTCACTGATGGGCTTGGGCCCTGCTGGTAGTGTCTAGCTGCTTCTTGCCCAAGCTGCCCCTGCAGCCCCCCCCTCTCCTCCACCAGAACCACGCTACACAAACCCACAAATGACCACAGATAAATTTAGGGTAAAAATCAGAAAAAAATCCCACCTTTCAGAGGATCCAGGTCTTAAACAGCTATTCCTAAGAAGAGTGGAGTAGGCTAAAATCCCTGAAGCTGACACAGCTCTATGAAAGAAACTTGCTTATGCAAGTTTGAGGTACTTTGTTTGACATGAGAAAACACCTTTAACACCCCCAAGGCTCCTTCACCTCACATGCTGACACAAATACTACACATATATGGATTTGTTGCAGTTACTTCATAAAGCAGAGCTAACTTGAAATTATTGTCTGCCCTGGAAAGATTAAATTGAGCCACTGACCTTCATCAGAGGGTCCCCATGCTTCATTCAACTAAATGTGGACTCCAGCACTTGGGAATTGAATGTGAATTTGCAGCAGTCCCTGGGAGAGTTTTGGCCTATGAGCCCATTACTAGCTTCCAAAATCTTACCCAATACTCAGAACTGCATGTGAAACCAAATATACAAACTGTCAGATATCTCCTTCCTGTGTGAATGTATGCAGATGTTTAATTGACACTGTGAAACAACTGGAAACATCATACTCCTGAGATAGGCAACTGGGCTCAGTTTCCTGACCAGTTTATTCCATCCTGCCTAAGGAAAAGTGAACTGGAGACTGGAGAACTGCTATAAGCGGGAGACAGGCTGAGGCATCCGCATGACATGCCAGAAAAGTGAAGCCTGACATTTGGAAAAGAAAATCATCCAAACAAGTGGCAGCTGAGGACCAGAACACCCTGGAGAAGCTCAGACTGAAAATTTATCTAACTTAACCAAAATGAGCTGCCCGCAGCAAGCCGCTGTAAAACACCTCCACAAATTTTGAGCTGCTTCACCACTGCCAAAGGCCACATCCTGGAAGCACTCACCTCCATAGGTGTAACTCAGACGACAAATTGGCTCACAAATGCTAAGTAAAGGATGTGCACAGTGTTTTCCAGATCAGATCCTAAGGCTACAACCTGTTTCTAGTGGCAAGCCCTTTTTTAGTTCACTACGCTTCCCTTGGAAAATTGATTTTACATGAAAGTTGCTGGAGTTACACCAGAAGCAAAGTAGATTCCACAGAATACGAAGAAAACCATTCACACAGCTTTTTAGTTCAAAGTATTTAAATAGCTATCACATATGAAGCTGGGGGCAGAAGACAGGAAGGAATTGTCTTCCTTAAATGTGTTTCCTTTTGAACTAAAAATAGCTTATGACATATCAAACAAAGTTCATTTCGTTATTTTCATGCTGATAGCTCTGCAGTGAATCTTGATAAAAGCAGTGTGTATACAAGCAAAACTGCTAGCAGTTCTTGTCACTGCTAGTTTGTGCCAGCACTGACCAAAGGGAGCATTTTGCCTTGGACTTTAAGCAAACAAAGAATAATAATGCCTGGTTTTTTTAGAGTGTTTCTCTTCAGCGAAGGACATTTTTAGAGAGCAAGAGGACCATTTACTGGCCAAAAAAAAAAAAAAGATCTGAACAGTTTTGTTCAAATATTTTTTTAGTTGAAAAAATTGTTTTAACCTTCTCCAGTGAAATGTTTTGACTAAGCTTAACTACATGCAACTCAAAATAAAGTCTCTCTCCCAGGCCAGAATGGTATGTATGTTTGTTTTCAGTGCGATGAAACATTTTGGGTGACTCAAAACTTTTCTACGTTAGTATTTTGCCAAAGAAAACAAACATTTGCCAGTTACTTCTCAGTTGAAAAAATATTTATATTTCAGTTTTTTGATTGCCTGCTTAGATCAAACATTCAGTTACTGACACAGTGTTACTGTCTTCAGTGGGTGCTTTTAGAAAGGTCATGGTGACAGCTCCCAGAGATACTCCTTTGCTCACAGAGATGGAGACCTCTCTAAGTTTTTCAGTAGTGGCCCTTGAAAAATAATACACTTCCATTTTGGCCTCCTCTGCTAATAGTTCCCTCAATTGATGATGTCTTTTGATCCTGGCATCCTGAACCACCGGATAATATCCCACAGAAATAGCTAGAAACGAAATGATTTGATCTCTTGTAACTTTATTATGCTGATGTTATGGCTTCTTTGCAATTGAGTCTGCTCTTATCTAGATTTAACCCTTATTTTAACTCAAGTTCGAGGGAGTTAATTTAATTGTGGGTGTTTGAATGACTCAAAGTTACTTTTTGAAATACTAATTTAATTTGCATGTTTTTGTCAATGGAAGGAATACGTTACTCGTTTTAAGGGTGGTGCATGATACACATATTGCTTTTTTGTTTTGTAAAAAGAATACAGCATAGCACAGGTAAGAACCAAGCATAGGTGGTAGCTAATTGTAGTTGCAGTACAGATCTTGGGTGGTTTGTCTCCTGAAGAACAGGGGTTTGATATACACTGCTCCACCAACTAGCAATAATACCTGGTAGATGTGGTGTTCCGTTTCTGGATTATACACCTTTAATGTCTAAAAACAGGATCAGTAACTCTCTGATACTGAAAACAAGAGCTTGCTAAATTGCTCTATGGAAATTTATGAATTTTCTTTCAGGTCCAATTGGACAATGGTGTATTCTTTAACATTAGTCTGTCTTACTGTTACTCTACTATCCACCTCCAGTTTGTATTTCAGGTTATGCTTGTATTGGGTAAAATTTTTCAAGACATGTCAAGAAAAGTATTTTGAGGTACCGTGGGAGAAACCACATTTCCTTTTATCTGTATGTTTTTCAAATGTCCCGTTCTATTTTTGATCAGTGTGTCACCAAGTAGGCAGAGAAATGTATGCATTCAAGAAAATCAATCAACAAAAATCAATCATCAGAAATCACGTTTTGCATTTTAAAACAAAACTAAAGGAGATTTGCTATTGGCAATATGCATTTCAAGACACTGCAAATGTCCTGATCTCCCGGACAGAGTCCAGAGAAGGGCTACTAAGATGATTAAAGGCCTGGAGCATCTCCCCTATGAAGAAAGGCTGAAAGAACTGGGTCTGTTCAGCCTTGAGAAAAGAAGACCAAGAGGGAATCTGATCAATGTTTATAAATACCTGAAGTGTGGGACACAGGAGGAAATAGCCAGCCTCTTTTCAGTGGTCTGTGGGGACAGGACAAAGGCAATGGCCAAGTTGGAGCACTGGAAGTTCCCCACCAATATGTGGAAGAACTTTCTCACAGTGAGGGTGCCGGAGCACTGGAACAGGTTGTGGAATCTCCATCTCTGGAGATATTCAAGACTTGTCTGGACACCTGTCTGTGTGACTTGTCCTAAGGAGCCTGCTTTGGCAGAGGGGTTCGATGATCTCTGGAGGTCCCTTCCAACTCCTACAATTCTGTGATTCTGTGATATACAAGCTCAAATGTATGGAAACTAAAGACATCGTTGGTAAGTTTCAAAAAAAAAAAAAAATGGAAGCAATAAAAGTTTTTGTCTTTTTTTTTTTTTTTCACACCTCTACCCCCAGAAAAAGCAAACTGCCTGGCTCCATCAGTGTCTGGAAATGCTACCTGCAGGACAGAGATTATAGCCTTGAAATACAGAACTATATTAAAGAATTACTTTGTGTCCAAAGAAAAGTCATATACCACTATCTAAACCAAACATAACTGTACCTTTGAAAAAAACCCACAGCATCTTGCTACTCCTCGAAGAATAGCATTTGGCCTTTTCCAAAGCAGCTGTTTCCTCTCTGAGTGTTCAGTTACTGGGAACATACCTCAACATTTTTTGCCCTTGATCACTAGTCCTTTAAATTTAGGCAAGAGTGGTTACAGATATGATGGTCTGAAGGCACAGTCTGTTCACTGACTATTTTTTATTTCTTTTTTTTGCGGATGGGGTGAGGGGTTGGTTACTCCTGTTTGCATTCATGCTGTCAGTACCATGAGAAAGATTTGTGCTTGGGAACAGACAAGCACTGCAGCAAAACTTCTCTGTAAAGAACATTAACCAACTATTTCATTTCTTTAAAGGAGAGACAATGGCTTGCTCTGGCGTCTGGATTTTTTCCCCATTAGGAATGAACAGTATGGTATTCCAGGAGTAAAAAGTGCTTCCTGAAGAGGTCATGTCTTTAAAACTGTATATGTTGGAAGATTTATTACTTATTTTTGTAATACTTTAACTCATAATGTACTTCTACTGGGTATCTACAGTGTTGCTTCAAAGTCACCCTCTATGACTTGGGTGCCGGGGATTATTTTCGCAGCTGAAGACAACTAAGTGCAAAAGCACCTCCATCACCTTGCCCTTCTTATTTTGCACTTTTTGGGTCAAGAAGGCATGGAGGCTACTTAGGTTTTATCTGCTTATAGCCCTAATGTGCTTATTGACAGCTGCAGGTCCTCTGAACTTAGATTCATGCAAGTTTTCCTTTGTGGTGACTCACTGAGACACCATTTTCCTTCTGGTTTTAACAGTGATCCTCCTACAAACAATGGGCTTCAAATTTGGCATCTCTACATTACAGTAATTTAATGCTAATGACTTGCTTCACTGAGCAGTGGAAAGGAATAAGTAAAAAGAATCCCAACAGATAAAGCCATTGTGACTCAAAGTCTTACACAAAAAGTTAATTAATATTCCAGTGTAAGGCTTCTGGATATTTTAAATTATAATGTAAGCTCATCTTAACTACCTTATGCACAGATGTATGTTTTAGGGTTTTTTAAAATTTATTTTCCTTTCCTAGCATAAGCTCTACGGCCAGCAACAGACAGGGAAAAAATAAACCTAATTTCAGCCTAATATTGTGATGATTATTCTCACTTAATTTTTTTTCTCCTAATCATGCTGTTTTGGTTGAGTTTTATATTGTTAATTAAGTGCTTTCTGTTTGGTTTTTTGGTTGTTTGCAAAAAACCCCCCACCAAACAGACACCAAATCCTGGTTGCTTAAAAAGATATAAGTAACTTAAAAGGCAATAGAAGCTTGACTTACATGGTCACATAATGTTCTTATACCATATTTATATTTTAGCTGGTTGTTTTCTAGCAATGTTTTATTGCACATAAACACATTTGTACTGCCATGTACTGCCATGGTTTGAGTCTGCTTCTGTAGTAAGACAAGTGGAAGCAACACAGAGGCAATACGGAAACTGAAATGAAGATGATATATAATAATCATATAAAGCTTGCCTAATTTTTATGCCGGAATCAAAAGCAGCTACATGAACAACATCACATTTCTAGAGCAGATTTACTTGTGTGGATTGGCTGCATTTAAAAAGCAGCTTATATAAAAGTGAAAGGTCTATGAAAGTCACTAACTGCAGTTTGATTTCATTGTGTTTGTTTTGACATCCTTCCAGGTTTCATACAAGGAGCATCAGGTCTACACAGATAAACAACCATATTGTAGACCTTTCCTTCAGTGTCTAGAGAGCTTCTGCTTCTTCAGCCTGGGTCATTTTTGTCAAATAAACCAGAGAGAAATAGGGATACTCAGGAGCAGCTACTTTTTTCTTTGAGATGCATTCCTAAGTACATTCATAACAAGATTTCACGTGCCCAAGCACATGTCCTGCACACCTCTCACATCCAGCAGAGCGTACAGGGGTGCTGCACATAAAGACATTGTAGAAAAGGTGGATTCAGACATTGCCTGTAGTTCTTCATTTGAATTTTGCAGTAGCATGAGCCCTGGGACTGAGGGGAATGTACTTGAACTGGTAATGTGTAAATGGACAACATCTTTCAGATTACTGACAAATAGCTCCTTTTAACTGACTGTATGGCTGTGGATGTTTCCAAATAATCTCCTTATCTGAAGAAGGAGCTCTGAAATTGAGCAAAACGTTTTGGCTGATGCATGCCAAGTGCCTTACTAGCAACATGTTGTATAGCAAAAATTTGATTCCAAATGGCAGCTCCGAAGATGACACTGAAAGCTTACACTTCAGTAGATTATGTCTGATTGATGTTGGTGGTTTCAATTTTTTTTTGTGCCAGAATATGCCGTGTGTCCTCCAGAAAGGAGATGAACAGAAGGACTCAGAGTCTTCACTATTTAAAACCCTCCTTTTCTATGACAATCCATCTTTTACTACTTTACAATACATCACATTCTCTCCAGGGCAGCTGCTGCGAACAAGTTCATGAGTAACTGAAACATAAGGAAGTCCTAGGTCTCACTGAGAAGCTGAGGAGCATCAGCCCAGCCTCTGTGCAGAAGTCCCACCAGAAGCAGGGTCATCTGGAGTGAGTGTGACAGTTCCCATTTAGCTCAGTCCATAAACAAGACAATGTAAGAGCTCTTACCAACAACTGCAAAATCACACAGGGCCCATTTGACACATAAAGGCTGACAGTATGGACACAAGAAACTGTAAAAGATACAACTTCTTTTGGCTGACCAACCTTTGGCCAACACCTCTGGAGAAGTTGCAATGTGTGTGTTCCCTGGTATGTGCTTCTCTGACTTGATGAACAAGTCACAGAGTGCCTGCACCCAATGTGGCAGGAGGCAAAAGACATAAACTGTGGATGGCAACAAGTAAATCACTTTCCTTGAACATTGAAGGAGGAGATAATCACCACCATAATGCCCAATTCATAGTTCAGAAACATAATTCTTCTGGGGAAAACTATGTGAGCTAAAAAAAAAAGAATATCTGAAGTTTCACAAACGCTATATTGAGATGATGAATCTGCCGGACAGATTGTACTGCTGTTTCCTGCCTCTCTGATTGGGTTTTGGACATCAAATAGCAGATTGTATGTTTCTTTGGAGATGGTTTTTTCCCCCAGACAACAAAACATGTCCTGTGGAACAGATGAAGGAAGTACATAGCTTGAAACTCAGTTGATGAAAGAAAGAGGAACTTATGCTGGAGTAAAGAAATGAAGGCTAAAAGAGGAAATGGAGGTCAAAATGAATGGTATTTTCCTTTGCATTTCCTTGAGAACAAGATCCAGGAAAGACCAGGGTGCTGTGCATAAGAGAAGTTGGGGATAGAAAGCAAAGCTGAGGTCTCTCCATTTCTGTATCCTATGCATGATGCACACTGGAGGCAGTATACAGTTAAAAGTATGTCCCTTGTATCTGAGCTAAATATCTCCTGTGAATGGGCCCACATCCTTAGTATGAACCTGGGCAACTGCTTAGAAGAAGTCAAAAAGCCATCTTGTAACAAATTTTTATGGACATCTTGCTTTCATTTCCTCATGAACTAATGGCAAACTTGCAACCAGATGGGGCAGGGTGAGCATCACTTCAAGCTTGCTGCTGCAGCTTCTCCTGGCTGAGAACTACAGGAGTGAAGTCAGGTATGACATTTCTAGACAAAGCACGTGAAGCATCCCAATTTGTTTCCATTGAGGCTTACTTCACATGTATGGTTAAACCTGTAAGAAGCAGTGATCAATCCAGTGAAGGGATGAGGAGAAAACATAATACTACAATCTTTTTTCTTTTTTTTTCCTGTCCCCTTTAAGAGAGTGTCTTTGAATAGTCAGAAATACAATTGTTTTCTTGATGGAAAAACTCTAGGACAAAAGATGAATGTGATGATTGATTGCTTCAAGCATTCCTATACTACCTGCCACTGATGAATGGATGAGCCATCAGACAGGGCCTGTCGAGGAGTTACTGGATAAGCTTCTATACTATGCTCTTTAAATCACTTGTACAACAGTCTCTCCTGGCTTCCTAAAATGCACTAGTAGTTATCACCTGTGTTGAAAGGATCATGTACCATTTCCACTATCTAGTTCAGAGGAACCTCTGGAGAGCAAATGAAGAGAACTTAGAATCCCCACCCCAAAAACACCCCTCCTCAAAAACACACCCCACCCCCTGCCCCGGCACCGAAACAACGCCCCTCCCCCCAACACCTCCCACCCAAGAACAAAACAAAACAAAACAGGAGTTAAAAGCTAGTGGCCTCTCTGGCTTGTCACTCCTCTGGGCATTACAGCAGGTTTTTGTAATATAGGGCACTACAGGGAGACAGATAGGGCAGTGGTTTCACGGTACGGGACACTGGGGAATCTGGCAACTTCAATCTGCTTCAGTCATGTGTTGGGAACTTTCAGATTTGGTGTAATTATTTGCACAGGGAGGTCTCTGGATTTCAAAGCTCCATGTAACAAGTAAGTACAAATGTTAAGGACAAACTTAAACCATAATAAGAAAAATCAAGAAGTTTGACTGATCACTTGCATGCAACTCAGTTACTCTTCATCTCTGTTGCTCTCAACTTTAAAGTACAGATTCAGTTACATCCTAAACTGAAAATATGCTCCTGTGTAAGATCACAAAGGACTTTAAAAAAGTAATTTGTCTTTTTTTTATGACCTTTTCTGCAACCGCACATAATTGTTGATTACTGCACTAAAGTACTGTGGGTATGGCACTCAGCTGAGAAGGAAGAAAAGGTTAGATAGTAAAGTAAAGTAAAGGTTAGGTAATAAAGAACACAATGTGTGCTATTTTTCAGAAATGTTCTTCCACCTGGTTCTCATTTGTCCTCAGCTGAGAAACAAGTCAGCTTTATCACCATTATCGTTATTATTATATTGCTATTATTGTTGTTGTTGCTGGTTTTATTTATTACTTCTTTTGCAAAAAGAAGCTTCACTTTACTGGGGAATGATCAAGCAACCAGTCCCTCAGCCTGGGCAGCACTAGCTTTGCTTTCAGCTCAAGTTCCAAACAATGTCATGTCCCACTTGTGCAAAGCAAGCCTCACTAGCAGCTGTTGTAAGTGAACAGCTTGAAGAAACTGGACTCTAAAATCAAACTGTATTTTTCACTTCCTCAGCATCATTTGGGGGTTTTTTTTGGGGGGCAAATTCAGAATGGCATCATCCCTGCACCAAAACCACAACCAAAAAGTGCTTGGTGCAGGCTCAAAGCAGCTGGCTGGAAGATGTTATCATCTTCATTGGAGAATGGTCTGTCATAAAGACTTTGCTCACAGCCTGAGTACACTCAACAGCAGCACTTCTCAGTCTGGGACCAGCTTCCTGAGTGAAGCTGAAGACCTGCTAGATGCACCAGGGGCAACCAAACACAGCTGGCGTAGGCTTGCTCTGGTCAATGCTTGACAAGACTACAGGTCTTGTCCTAAATAGCACGTCCTGTATCCCTTTTTTGCGGATCCTAAGAGAGAATGAAGATATCCTTAGGCTTAGACACAAAAGGCACATGCCTAACTCAATCCAGTGGAAAGCAGTTTGGGTAGTCTTCAATGAGAACTGCTCACCCACCCTCTGCACAGGTCCCTGGCCTACTTCCCAGCAGTCAGTTTTATCCTGTGTCCTCTCATCTGTGAATAAGAGCACAACAAGACCCACACCCTCTGCCCCCTTATTTTTAATACTATATCTGCTTTGACCAGTTCTGCAGCAGTTTACAGGAACAATGGAGATGCACAGGAAGGGCATGTTGTCCTGGACCCAAGCTTAGCATGTAAGCACTTGGGTCATGAACTGGTACAGTAATATGCTTCTCATTATTTTTATGATATGTAATTTACTCTTAATTCCAACATGTAATTCACTTTTAATTCCAACATGAACTATACTTTTTACTTTTCCCAAATTAAAATACTGGACAAGAAAGATCATTAACAGTGTAAAGATAGTGATCTTGGCTTTTTTTTTCTTTTTTTTCTTTTCCTGAGGAATAAAAACACCTAACTGGGCAAACTTCACGCAGCCACTAAAGTATTTATAGTTGGCAAAACCAGAATTTTATTTGATAAGGGAAAAACAATTGCCCAATTCACTGTTGAGTCTGGTACACGGGCAAGAGAGGCCAAAAGGTCACTCACAAACAGCTAAACATGCCAGAAACTGTGCAAGAACAATTCCTTCTAGTGGGCTTGATATGGAATCTAGGTTTCTGAGGTTTCTTAGTTCATCACCTCTCTCTCAAAAGCAAGGAAAAAATACTCCTGACCCATATTTAATATGCTAAATACTGATGCTTGACTCACACTCCACAGAAACTTACCTCTTTTCTGTCCTCTGCCAAGCTGGCTGCTATGTTAGGAATTCGCTGCTCACTGCTTTTCCCACATCTTCCCTCGTGTTTACAGTGAAGCAAGCCCATCAATCCCATCCTTCTCACTTGTTTTGATTTGGTTCAAAATAAGGGTTTTGTTACTTCTGCCCTTCCCCTGATCTCCTGACTTCACCTTGCCAAGCCCCAAACTCACACCCTGCTTTGGCTTCAGCAGAGCTGCAGAGGCTCTGTGATGCTGGTATAAAAACAAACACAATTTGCTCATTAAAGCTAAGCTTTTGGGGACATGCCCCACATACTGACCTCCACCAACGGCCTGGGTTTGCGCTCCACTGCAAACCTGAAGTGGCAGAGTTCACAGTAGCTGGTGTTTGAAGACGACAGCCAGTGCTCCAGGCAGCTGCGGTGAATAGTCCCCAGGGTCCCCGTACATTCGCAAGGGGAAAGCAGGTCTTCCTGACTGCTGCCTTCGTGGCAGATCCTGCATATTGGCCGGTCATTGAAGGGGCTGCTGAAGGAGGAGAGGAAATTGCTGGTCAGCATACAGGGCTGTGATCTGGCCTCTCTTTCTCCTTGTATGTCACAAATTAACAATGTGGGAAACATCTCCAGCTTTCGTACTTTGCTCTGTAGTTACTATACCAAGCTGCTGGGCTAATGGTTGAAGCACTTTGGTATTACTGTTTAAAATACCTCCGGGGGGGGGGGGTGTTATCACATGCTAGTGATGACCCCCTGACCTATGAGGCAAGCTGTTTTCAATAATCAACAGCAAGGGACAACTGGACCTGAAACACCACCACCTTGCTCTGCAAAGTGTGAAGGCAGGGCCACAACTTCAGGCATGCATGTACAGGTTGGCAGCTCCAGTCTCTCCGGTCGCTGGGGAGGGTTTCCCTCTCTTTGGAACAACACCCCATAAGCAACTCAAGAAGTGGTATTAACAGCACTGAAAGGAAGAACTGTGCCAAAAGCATTCTCCTGTGTTCTCTTATTTTACCTGCACTGCTTCCCACAAAGCACCCACCCTCCTGGTGGCAAAAACACTCCTCTTGCCAGTGAGAATCTAAATCCTCCAATTTGAACTACTGAGATTCTCTATTTTGCAGAGGAAACTCTCAGCAAAAATGAAGGCAGTCACATGGCTTCCCAGGGTGCTCAGGATTAGGGCAGCAGGAGGAAAGCAGGAGCAGGCTGCAAGCAGCACTGCTGCTGAACGACAGATCCACTTCAGTGAAGACTCCCCAGTTGCCAGGGCTGAGATGGACAATCCCTTGTCTGAAATTTTGGAAACAGAAACTCTCCCTACCCCATATGCCACCTCAGGTGATCTCAAAAAAGCAGGTTTTGGCACTGTTGCTGGCAAAACCTCATTAGTGGATAGTGCAGGGTGGTACACCAACGTTCCCTCATCTGGCTTTTTGCAGGCTGTCCCAGGTAGACCTCATTGAAGCGTAACTGCAGGGAAGTGTAAAGAACTAAGCCCACTCTTTCCAATCTGTGTGGTAAAACAGAATGAAGTTATCCCTGATGTTCTGTACACAGATCTGAGGTGGGCAAAATGCACAGGGTTTTAAATAGTTGCTAGAAGTAAAGGGAAAAAGCCCTTTCAGGATGTCATGTCACACATACAGCAGCAGTTAGTAACTGCACTCTTCACACAAGTGCAGTGAATTGGATTATGTGATGTTTTGTGAAAATCTAGGGCTACTTCAAGATCCATTCAGTCTTTCTAGCTTCACATCAGTGAAGTGGAATTTAACTTTGACTAGTATCAAATCTTGGTATGACCAAACCCTTAAGCATCTTCTGTCTTGCTTCTAGTGAAAGTAGAAGCAGGCTACTGTTTTGAAAGGTATAGTTTAAATGTGTATTTCACCACTAATATGACATTCTAAACCACAGCAGAAAGAGCACCTCTCAATCACCTGGACAATGGCTGAAGCAGCAATGCTTGTGTGTGTACATCATTGCTAGAAATAGCTTGTCTGACTGCTCTGTGTACTGGTTTGAAGAAAACATGCCACAGAAGTGCTGGCAGCAGTACTGTTGTGGGTTTGCGTGGCAAGGTTCTGGTGGAGGGGTGGCTTCTGCAAGAAGCAGCTAGAAGCTTCCCCTAGGCCCAACAGAGTAAACACCAGCTGGGCTCAGGGACAGACTTGCCGCTGACCAAGGCCGAGCCCATCAGTGATGGTCACAGTGCCTCTGGGAAAAACATTTAAGAGGGAAAAAATAAAATGCAAGTGGCCACTTCTGGCCACCAGAGAAGGGAGTGAGAAGATGTAAGAAACTTTGCAGACACCAAGGTCAGTGAAGAAGCAGGGAGGAGGCGCCCCAGGCACCAGAGGTGAGATTCCTCAGCAGACTGTGGAGAAGCCCATGGTGGAACAGGTTGTCCCCCTGCAGCCCATGGAAGATGATGGGGAGCAGAAATCCCACCTGCAGCCCTTAGAGGGCCCCACACCAGAGCAGGTGGAACCATATGGAAGATGCTGCAACCTGCACTGAAGCAAGCTCCTGGCAGGACCTACAACCCATGGGGAGAGAGGCCCACACTGGAGCAGGTTAGCTGGGGAGACTTGTGACTCCATGGGGACCAGGCTGGAGCAGTCTGGGCCTGAGAGACTGCACCCCATAGCAGTGACCCACACTGGGGCAGTTGGTGAGGAGATAAAGCCACATGGGAAAGGACTCATGTTGGAGGACATGTGAAGGACTGTCTCCCATGGATGGGACTCCATGCTGCAGCAGAGGAAGGATGTGAGGAATGCCCCCCCCAGCTAAGAAAGAAAACAAGTTGTGATGACTGAAACCCCCATCCCCATCTCCCCCTGTGACATCCTGGGTGGGGGGTGGAGGGAGAGAATCATAAATAAAGTTGAGTTGGTGAAGAAGGAAGGGGTGGGGGGAGGCATTTTAAGATTTGGTTGTACCTATTATTATCCTACTCTGGATTCAGAGTGTGTGTGTTTGTGTGTAAAATTAATTAGATGGGGGGTGGGTATTCTGTGTTGAGTCTGTTCTGCCCATGACACTAATAGCAGAATGATCTCTCCCTGTCTTTATCTCAACTCCTAAGCCTCTCAATATATATCTCCTCCTCTGTCCAGCTGAAAAGAGGAGGGATGGAGTGGCTTTGATGGGCATCTGGCCTCCAGCCAGGGTCAAACCACCACAAACTTGCAGGCTAAGCACAACATCGCATGCCAGCCAGCGCTGGTCAACACCTCCATGTACCAGGGCAAAATACTGTAGCTGGAGCACTTGGGCAGCAGCATCCCTTGATAGTTTGCTTTTTACTTCCTCACTGAGCATAATGACGAGGGCCTAATTACATATTTAGCATAATCACTATACTAGGACAAGGGTTTAATTGCAAGTGCATAGTTGTAAGCCTTCATTAAGTACACCACCACGTATCCCCTTCAAGTGCCCACAGGAGTTGCAGTTGGCAGGTGGGCAGGATGCATTTGGTCCCATACTGGGAAGGACCCCATCCCATCCCATCCCACTACCCCCCACATACCTCTGCGTGGCAAGTGTCCGTATGACGGAGGAGAGCAGCTGCCCATCTTTGGCTGACACCTGCATGACATACTGCGGGCAGCTGCCAGCTGGGCGACCACCGCTGCCAACAGGCAGGGTCTTGCCGGTGGGTGCCGGCAGGCGTGGGCGTTCCGGTGGGACTCCTGGCAGGTGACTGCAGCGGCTTGTCTTCATGGTGGTGGGCAGCAGGTCCCCATCTAGGGAGGAGGGAGGACAGGGTGGTGGGACAGGGAGAAGGGGCCCATCCCTCCCTGTCTGCAACTCCACGATCAATACTAGGCATGAGCAAAAACATACTCCCTTTCCTGCTCCGGCTCTCTGAAACTCACTCAGCAGGGATAGGGAGCTTGAAACCTTTTGTGTCGCTGAAAAACGCTATGTACATCTCAGAAACAGCAAGCTGGGACGGCTCTGCACTGCCTTTTTTTATCTGCAAACTCCTAAATCCATGAGTGATAAATGGAAAGACTAAACCTTACCTCTCTCCTCTCCACCCACCCCCAAATGTTGCAAAGGAATATACAGGCTTCACCTTGTATGCTTTTAAACTTTAAAGGCTTCCCCTGTCCATCAATGAGGAAAGTTACATATCAGTAGACAAAGTAGCTGCCCATCAGCTCCAAATCCCCTGTGAAAACACCCCGCTACTGCTAAGTGCCTTCCATCACCAACCCATGAACCTGGCAGATAGTCCTGTACAGGCCTTCTGTCACACAGACCTGCTTAATAACAGCCTGCATGCAGTATACATTTATGCCACATGGTGAGGTAAAATCACAGCTTGTCTTCTCTGCTTTGCTTTCTCCCATCACTTTAGAGTGTATTTTGTATGATACTTTCAGCCTTGGTAATTGGAAAGCAAGGATTATTCTAGAAACAAAGAGCCCAGGAATGTAAATTCCTGATACCTTGGTAGGAGGCTCCTTGTTGGTTGTGCTTGTTGGGGAGAGGAGGCTGGGTGGTTCAACAGGGAGAACACCAGGCTACATGCCAATGGGCATGTTCTCCACTTGGTGACCAACAGCAGGATTAATCCCCCTGCAAAAGGGAGGAAAGACTTCCTAGCATGCCTTGAGACACGTGGCTACTGTCAAATGGAAGTGATACAGGTTATTGCTATGTTGTTCACATGTTGAAATCGGGCATGCTGGTCTGCACTGAATTTAACACTCAAAACCCCCTATTTTGCATCAGACACCACTGCTACTTGTGTAGGTAGTATCAGTATTGCAGCACGAAACAGTCTTCAAAAATTAAACACTAATTCACCCTTCTAAACAGATATCTTTCTCTGGGGTTTAAAAGTAATCTTGTAACTTTATCTCACTGGATTTGAGCAAACAACAGTGCTAAATTTCAGAAGTTTCCTGAATGGACATCTTTGGCAGTAAAACTTTTACCGCTGGTTGGCTGGACCACTTGTACCATGCAAGTTTTCCTGCAGCAACTTATATTCTTAGGAAAGCATCTAACAGAGGAAAATTCTTTGCAAAGTGTTTGTTTTACAGGATTACTGCAGCTATTTTCAGACCATGCATAGCCCAGAGAGTGAACCGGAGGCTGACGAGGCAGCTTACAGGGGATACAGTGTTCAGAGAATGGGGAAGAAAATCAGACTCTAGCTCTCATTTACAATGAAAATGAAGCAAATCGCTGATTTCAACACCATTAACACATAAAAGACGCAGACTTTTTAAGAGAGTAAGAGGCATGAACTCCCAAGGAGACCATGGCATCAGCAACATTTTAGGTTTAAAATCTATGCTGATACTTTTTAACAAGAATATTCAGTAGCTAAGGAGCTGCTTCATTAAGCTTAAAAAGCCTAGGCAATGCCATGCTTACAGACCCATGCTACAGTATTATCACACACAGAATCACACACACAGAATAATAAGGTTGGAAAAGACCTTTAAGATCATCGAGTCCAACCATTCACATCCTAAACTAAACCATATCCCTAAGTACTTCATCTACCCTTTTTTTAAACACATCCAGGGAAGGTGACTCAACCACCTCCCTGGGCAGCCTGTTCCAGGCCCTCACAACTCTTTCAGTAAAAAATTTTTTCCTAACATCCAATCTAAACCTGCTCTGGCGCAGCTTCATGCCATTCCCCCTTGTCCTATCACCTGTCACCTGGCTGAAGAGACCATCACCTATCTCTCTACAACCTCCCTTCAGGTAGTTGTAGGCGGTGATAAGGTCTCCCCTCAGCCTCCTCTTCTCTAGGCTAAACAGCCCCAGCTCCCTCAGCCGCTCCTCATAGGATTTGCCCTCCAGCCCCTTCCCCAGCCTGGTTGCCCTTCTCTGGACTTGCTCCAGGACCTCCATGTCCTTCTTGTGGTGAGGAGCCCAGAACTGGACACAGGACTCGAGGTGTGGCCTCACCAATGCTGAGTACAGGGGCACAATCACCTCCCTAGACATACTGGCCACACTGTTTTTGATACAAGCCAAGATGCCATTGGCCTTTTCATTGCATTTCTTTTCTGGTTGCTTCACTGACCTCATTAAGTACAACAGTGGGTTTATCATTGCGTATAAAGTGACCATCCAAGCTTTTATAAATGCATCCATCAGCGACTTGATGAGTTCAGAGCATTTGCTGAAGCATCAGATGATGCAACCAAATGCAAAGCTTTAAAGCACACCAGAAATAATGTAGCTATATCCCAGTAATGATGCTAATTCAAATTTCTGCGCACAGTACTGCACTGATAACCCCCTTGGGCGTAGCAACTATATGTAACCCCTTCTTACTTCCGCTTTTTTTTAAAATAAAGTTGGAAGTTACAACATATTATCCTGATTTCACAAGAATCATTTTCACAGAAAACCAGTGTATATGCATAACAGTAATACAATTATAGAATTAACTATCATGTGCTTTAATACTGAACCCCGTTTTAAATAATGAAGATTAATTGTCCTAAGAAGCACAGAGATCCTAAGCAAATCTGAAGTCAAAGCTGACATCAAGGAATTGTAAATCTTAGTACCGACAAAACCCCAAAGTCAGTATTCACTCACATGTGTTTATTACATCCTGTGGATATCTGTCACAAATGGCTTAGCAGAAGAGGAAAAATGAAGAACAAAAGCAGGAAGATGTGTTTACATGATATTTAGGGAAGAGATGCACTACTACACAGGGGAAGTCAGAATTATCATTACTTATTTCAGATGCCATAAAATTCAGAGAAAAGTGGCTGAATTTGGCATGCTGGGTGTATGTTTAAAGAAATCTAGTAATTATTATTTTTTCTTTTCTATGTAACTACACCCACTTCTCTTCAACATATCTTGTCTATTCAAAATCTATTTTAAGACTACTCTAACATTTAAACCAGATCTTTTCACTGATTTGGTTTTCCTACTTTGCCTTTGGTACCAGTCTCTGACTCCCTCTTCTCACCTCTGTGACATGAGATCTTCTGATGGGAGGTGGCAAAGCTTGTCTTTTAGAGACTCTCCAATTTCAGCACTTTCTTCCAATAGTCAGTTGGAAGTTCTCCTTTTCTGTTTCTTGTGCAATTACTTCAATCAGCTATATAAAAATCCCATTTTCAGGGTTAATAATCACAAATTAAAAAAACCTGAGATAATTTTTTAGTGTTATATATATGCTATATGGGTATGCCTATCACATATATGTGTAAGCATATATGTGTGTGTGTGTGTGTATTTATGGGTATTAGAGTAAAATAAAGATATTGTATGTATTTCCTTTGTAGCAGAACTGAAGGCGGAGGCGGTGGGGCCGGAGCGGGGGGGAAGCTGTTAAATTCTCTGAGCTGTTCTGTGTCCTCGGAGATTTAACATTCCTGCCTGGAAGGAGGTAAGTACAGGTTTTTTCTGGTGGGAGGACATAGTGGAACACCATTCTACTAAGTCACTGATTAGAATGTCCTACTTGTGATTTATTCCTCCTGCTTCATGTACTGGTTTATGTGAGTAAATCTCTCTCAGTAAGTACTGCAAGTCTCACCTATGTTCCTGTTAGTTTCACATTCAGTGCTGCGGTTTAGAGACAAGAAAGGCTCAAGTCTCAGAATATCAAGTCTACTCCTTGTTCAATTTACACAGTTACAGATGTAGATGATCACAGTAGTGAAATGAAAAACATGGTATTAGTTAATCTTGACAAGTAAGCATCAGCAAGGAACCATGTAAAAGATGTGCAGAGTTCCACCTACAGGACCGCAATGTCAGCACGTGGTGTGCATTGTGACACCTCTGGAGGAACAACTTGTCTGAGAAGGGAGCCATAAAGAAGGAGAAAGAAGAACAGAGGGCCCTCAAGTCTGCAGAACCAGCTCCATGGCTTTGTTAGCAGGCCAAAAGCTAAAGCTCACTGAAAGGACCTGCAATGAAGAGGACTGAATGAAGTGAACTGCCATCAAATGTCTTTGAAGTCCAAGAAGAGATGATAAAGCTCATGTGTGAGTGGGGGATAATGGGCTCTCATAATGGGAAAACTAACCATTCCTTGGAAGCTCAATGAATACGCATATATTATGAATATGCCTATGTGCCTTGTATAAAATCTGTGTAACTGACCCTTTACAGTGCACACATTGAGAGGAGAGATCCCTTGTGTGCCCTGCCCTGAGAATACCTGCTTCATCATCACCAAGGCTACTGAGTTTTGATTCCAGCTTTTCACAGCATCAGTAGTTCGCAATTATTTATGCCACTTGCTCAAAAAAAGTGGAGGCAGGTACATACAGTTAGTAAATTAAAGCTAGCTGTCACTGTGAAGCAAGAAACTACAGAAGGGAATGATGTGCAATGTACTCAAGCAAATTATCTGAGGTCATGTTGGAGCTGGGTAGGGATTTAAGTGCAATCTACATCTTTTGCCCCATAATAATTTACAGGATGCTCTTCTAGCAAATGTTTGGGATAACTTACACTGCTTTTTTTTTTTCTTTCTTTTTTTTTCCCCTCCTGATCTGCTGGTTACAATCCCCAGGGCTGAAATATAAGTCAACATTATTTGATTATCTTGTCTCTCTGCCCTTTCCCCGCTCCACAATTTTTTAAATCGTTCCAAAGTCCAGACTACTTTCTAGGGCATCAGTCATTATTAAGAGGTATCTGGAAGTATTTTTCCTCTTTACATAAATGAGTGCAAATATTTTGGAAAAGTGGTTTAGCATCACAAACAAATGCCACCAAACACTTGCAACCTTTGTTTCAGAAACAAGCTACTTCTGGGCTTAGACAGCTGCTGATTATTGCTAATAATACATCTCCACTGAGCTCAACAAAAAATTTCTTTATATGCTGCAAGATATATCCTCTTTCCTACGCTTATATTTCTTTTTAAGAGATCTGTAACTTCTGTATCAAGGAAAACATGACACTCAACAAATGCCAGTGAGCAAGGCACTGCTACTTTTACTAAATTGCACTCAAAGATGAGATGTTAAAAACTAGCATTACTGCCCTGAAAAATTTTTAAGAATTTAAAGAAACCACTGCATTCACAATAAGCACCTATAGCTGTAATCCTTGTTGCGTTCTCTTACTGAGGACAGACCTTACTTCTTAAACCCATAATGCATTATCATGCTGATGAGTTAAATTATAGCAGTCAACATTTTAAAGCACTTTTCTGCAGAAGTCAAGTGGCTTACGTTTGCATGAGACAAAAAGATCTTAACACTTCAAGCAGTGGGTTGAGAAAGTTAAACAAAAATTCATGTAGAGATTCTGTGTGAATTGCTCCCTCTCCCTTTTTTTTCAGCATCTTTGCTAAGAATGGCCCATATTGCATCTCTCACAGTCATGCAGTTCGAATCCTGGAAATCCATTCACCTTTCTTATTAGATGCTCCCATCAGATGAGTCACCCTATTAGTTTCAAAAAATGCAACTCAAGGATGCATCAATCAGCTTCAAGACTTAAAAAAGACCCACTACTTTCCCATCAGGAGGTATTTGCCCAAGAAATACTGTGTTATTAAGAAAAGACAGCCATTACTATTAAAAAACACAAAGGACAACAAAACATCAGCTTTCAGAGATTTATTTTTGCTTCCTATTTATGTACTTTCACATGCCAGAAGAATATTTCTCTTTCCACCCTATCCACAGTGCTCAAGATTAAAAATACAATCCACTATCAAGTAGAAATGGAAAACTAGATGTCGTGAAGGCCAGGAGTGAAACCTAGCTACACACTGACACTGTGTGACTCGATTAGGACTGCATCTCCTATATGGGCCTGTGTCTGCCTCAGTTTCCCCAACAGATTCTCTTTTGTACAGATCACTCTAGCAGTTTGACTCCCAGTGACTTCTGTTCCCAGACAGATTTTTACTTCTGGGCAGGACAGCAGGTTTGGAGCACAGACACAATTTTTGCATCGTACTGTAATCTGGCAGAAGATGCACATCGTGGAGTAATGTACAAATCACTGGTTTGGAAAACTGTCTGTGACATAGTCACTGGAGGCTGTGTGGAAAAGGTGTTCTTCAACTGGCTTCAAACCTATCAAACAAGTATTACAGTGCACATTATGCTTTACTTTTTGAAATGGAGAACTGGACTCCTCTTTCCCTCACTGAGGTTCAGGACATATTTTTAAGCCATCCTGCATCTTAAGACAGTATTTTTTTCAGTAGTTTCTCAGTGTAGAACATGTACATCTTCCCATTATCCTGACTTTGCATGACCCTTACAGAAATAAAGTTCTATGCACAAAAGACCTCTGCTTTAATTAAACTAGTATGAGGTGTTTAGGTACAACAGGAGAGAATTTGGGACTGGTTGACAAAACTCTGTGCGATGCTAAATACTTATATGGTTAAGCTAGCTGTGACTAAGCCTCACCCCGCTGCAAGTCAGGTTAAGATGCTCCAGAGACTAAAGTAGGTATTGCAGTGACTGGATGGCTTGTTGCTTTGTCTCTCATATTCACCTTCAACTGAAAAATACAAAAGAACCAAGATTCTCAACTGCAGAGTACTGTGAAACTCCTTGATTTTTTTACCTATTAAAGGAATGATATGCAGTACCATGAAGATGGCATGGCAACAACCTTTCTAAAAGAGCAGGGCGCCCTGGAGCACCCAAAACTCTTATTTTAGTAACTCTGATATTCATGAAGGCATTCTTGACTCTTCCCTAGAGCTGCATGGATCCCTTCCCAGTTTCAATCATAGAATCATAGAATCATAGAATGGTATGAGTTGGAAGGGACCCCAAGTATCACAGAGCTCCAACCCCCCTGCCACAGGCAGGGCCACCAACATCAGGCCTGGATCTACACTAGGTTGCCCAGGGCGCCATCCAACCTGGCCTTGAACACTTCCAGGGAGGGGGCATCCACTACCTCTCTGGGCAGCCTGTTCCAGCACCTCACCACTCTCTCTGTAAAAAACTTCCTCCTAATATCTGATCTAAACCTTCCTTCCTTTAGTTTTAATCCATTCCCCCTTGTCCTGTCATTGTCTATCCTTTTAAAAAGTTGAATCCCCTCCTGCTTATAAGCTCCCTTCAGGTACTGGAAGGCTGCAATGAGGTCCCCCCGCAGCCTTCTCTTCTCCAGACCGAACAAGCCCAGCTCCCTCAGCCTCTCTTCGTAGGGCAGGTGCTCCAGCCCTCTAATCATCTTTGTGGCCCTCCTCTGAACCCTCTCCAACAGTTCCACATCCTTCTTGTATTGGGGGCCCCAGATCTAGACACAGTGCTCCAGATGGGGCCTCACGAGGGCAGAGTAGAGAGGGACAATCACCTCTCTGTAATCCCACTGAGGCTACTGAGTAAAGAAACTAACGGAGTAACTGGCTGTTACAGTTGTAGCCCTTAGATTCTGTCTGCCAACATGGGATATAGCTCGTCCTACATCTTACAGTCAACATGTGGCTTAGTGTGCAGGGGGATATATAAGATACTGCCTAATGCTCCTGGTTTCCAGCTGGGATCATTTTCACAAGAAGCTGGGTGGGAAGACAGCCAGGACAGCTCATCCAAACTGACCAAAGGGGTATTCCGTATCATATGACGTCATGCTCAATATATAAAGGGGGAAGCTGGCTGGGGAGGAGTCACTGCTCAGGGATGGGACAGGCATTGGGTTCCAGGTGGTGAGCAAATTGTATTGCTGTTGATGTTTCCCTTTATTTTTGCTGTTCTAGGGAACTGTCCTTAACCCAACCCACAAGCTTTACCCTTTCCTTCTGATTCTGCTCCCATTGCACTGGAGCAGGGAGGAGCAAGCAGGCAGCCAAGTGCTGCTAGCTGGGGCTAAACCACAACAGTAACCTGTTCACTATGGAGGTACAAAGCAATCACTGGCACCAAGCCATCAGTGAGAAAGGCAGAGGGGAGTCACCATCATTGCACAGCAGTTCTGGGACATGATGGCAGGAAAAGGATGTTGAACATTTTTGTTAAGAATCCACATAACCTGGTCAAGAGCATTCGCTTTGTAGCAGTAGGGACAGGAAACCCTCCCAAGGAGCTATGGCAGACGACTGACTGCAGCAAGAAGATGTAATGCCTGTGTATCAGTTGAGAAGGGCAGTGAACTTTACATTCCTTGAAAGATTTCACTTTAAAGCATGTCAGTGTGTAGAAAACAGCGCAATCTGATAATAGGCAATTTTAGTTTGTCTGTTTCAGACCACACTTTACTAGTTTCTCATGCTGTAGATAGCATTTTCTGCTCGGCTGGTCTGACTGCACAGAGCTCTGGGGCCTCCTAAAAACTACCACACAGTAGGCTGCATGTGAAGTGTAATTTTATAAACAAGCACTTCAGAGAACTGAGTTCTAGTTTGAGGCAGTAGGACAAAGCAGCTCAGCATGAATAAACCAAAGACTCTTTCCATGCATTTAAAAAAAAATCACGGCCCACCCATCAGTAAATGTTTTTTTCTTATGTACTAAAGCCTGAACCACTTGTTCAGAGAGCAATGGACGATCTTTTTGGCACTTTGGACTTTAATAAATTGCTACATATATCTGCACATCCACTAACTTGAGTCTTTTGCCTAGATTTTTCTTCTTTTGTTGGTTGTCAAGATGGAAGATGTTACATGATAACACCTACCATCAGTACTTATGCTGGTGACACTTCAGTCTCACATTAATAAATAAAAACCAGAAGATACAAATATAGTTTACAACTGATACGGAAATAATAATGACAGTTTCTTTCAAAGTACAAAGAAAGTCACACTTTTTTTTCTTTCTAGTATTAGTCTTTTCTAGAGGAAGCGTCTTACATAACAGGAGTTAGAATGCAAGGCCTGTCTGTATCACTTTTCCTAGAAGACATGTTGAATTACTAGACAAACAGGAGGAAGGTAGGATTCAGCATACTGAACGGTGCTGCCAAGAGATTTTTGCTCCTGAGCTGAGTAAGCTGCTTCCAGGTTCTCTGGAGCAATGCACGTTCCACAAAACCGGTTTTTCTGTGACTGCCCTTTGCTTGAATGGGCTCCCTGGGTCTGCAGAAGCTGGTAGAACACAGGCATGAATAAAACAGCCTAATGTGCTTAATTGCACCCTTACTAAGCATAAACTTCCAATAAATAAATGAATGTAGGCTGACCATTTTGCATTTGTAAATTCCTGGCAATGGGTTAGTACTGCGAGACAAAATCCCAGAATAGCCACTGAACCTACACTTGCCTGTGGCATGCACAAGATCTGCTGAAGTCTGTCTTTCTATCTGCCTACCCAGCAGTCACTGACCCATTTATTTCAGCCTACACAACTGTCTGTTGTGGTTTCAAGTCCAGACATCACTTGGGTTCTTCTGGTCTAAGGGTCCCCTGAATATTCAGCTCCCTGGAGAGGGGACCTACATCAGCCTCTGGCCAGTAAGACCAGCATGGCTGATCAGACAGCTTTGGCTGGCACTCAGGAAAACGAAAGGAGAGTTTATGACCTTTGAAGAAGGGGCAGGGAACTCAAGGGAACTACAAGGATGTGTAAGGTTATGCAGGGAGAAAATTAGAAGGTCCAAAGCTCAGCTAGAACTTAATCTGGCTGTAAAAGACAATAAAATAATTTCTATAAATACAAAGGCAACAAAAGGAAGGCTAAGAGGAATCTCCATCCTTTTTTGGATGCAGGGGGAAACACATTGACAAGGGATGAGAAAAAGGCTGAGCTATTTGAAGACTTCTTTGCCTTGGTCTTTAATAGTAAGACCAGCTGGTCTCTCGGTATCCAGCCCCCCTGAGCTGGAAGAGAGAGACAAAATGAAGCCCCATAATCCAAGGGTAATTTCAGTGACCTGCTACACCACTTAGACACACGTAAGTCTATGGGGCCTGGTGGGATCTGCCCAAGGGTACTGAAGGAGCTGGCACAAGTGCTCACGAAGCCCCCGTCCACCGTTTTTTGGCAGTCTGGGCTTACTGAGGTGGTCCCAGATGACTGGAGGTTAGCAAATGGGAGGCCCATCTACAAAAGGGACATAAGGAGGATCTAGGGAACTGCAGCCTTGTCATTCTAACCTTGTTTTTTGGGGAAGGTTATGGAGCAGGTCATTGTTAGTGCCATCACAAGGCATATACACAATAACCAGGTGATCAGGCGCAGTCAGCGTGGGTTTGTGAAAGGCAGGTCTTGCTTGACCAACCTGATCTCTTTCTATGACAAGGTGACCCACTTAGTGGGTGAAGGGGAGGCTGTGAATGTTGTCTGCCCTGATGTCAGAAAAATCTTTGACACTGCTTCCCACAACATTCCCCTGGAGAAATTTGCTGCTTATGGCCTGGATGGGCATATGCTTCACTGGGTAAAACACTGGCTGGCTGGCTGAGCCCCAAGTGGTGTTGTGAACGGAGTTAAATCCAGTTGTCAGCTGGACACAAGTGGTGTTCCCCAGGGCTCAGTATTGGGGTCAGTTCTGTTTAGTATCTTTATCAGTGATCTAGACAAGTGGATCAAAAGCACTCAGCCAGTTTGCAGATGACACCAAGTTGTGTGAAAGTGTTATCTGCTTGAGGGTAGGAAGGTTCTACAAAAGGGATCTGGGCAGGATGGATCGATGGGCTGAGGTCAACCGTATGAAGTTCAACAAAGCTCAGTGACAGGACCTGCATGTGGGTCACAACAACCCCATGGGGAAGAGTGGTGGGATAACAGCCTGGCAGAAAAGGACCAGGGAGCATTGGCTGATAGCTGCTGAACACATGCCAGCACTGTGCCCAAGTGGCTAAGAAGGCCAACAGCATCCTGCCCTGCATCAGGAGTAGTGTGTCCAGCAGGACTTGGGAAGTGATGATTACTTTGTACTCAGCATTGGTGAGGCTGCATCTTGAGTACTGTGTTCCTTTTTGGGCCACTCACTACAAGAAAGGCATTGAGGTGCTGGTGTGCATCCAAAGAAGGGCAACAAAGCTGATGAAGGGTCAGGAGCACAAGTCCTATAAAGGAGCAGCTGAGAGAACTAAAGTTGTCTGCAGAAACAGCCTCGTGGTACCTGGTGAGCAGGGCTGACCCTGCACCAACTCTCTGCAGGCTGCAGCCACCAGAGCAGGCATTACCCCTACAGCAGAAACACAAAGCTACCTTTATTAAAAGACTAAGTCTAAGGCTTGCAAATAGAATAATTCCAGCAGTAATCGTCAAAGTGCTGGGACAGTGCTTTTCTACATTTCTTTTCATTAGTGGCTATGGAATGGGAAGTCTGGCTTCTCAGAGAAATAATGTGACTTGAATAAATACAGCACCTGAGGTCTGACCCAGAATGAATACGAAGGGTGGCATGCCCCAGGAGGATGTGGGGATAGCACTGCCCTCAGTGATTTATTTGCACTTTGTGTCATCCTAGAACATGGCTTAAAACACAGGCGTTTTCATACTTAAGTACCAAAATGCAGTGATGGAATTAGTATCTGCTTACATGCTGAAAACTTCCAAGTTAAGAGGCCTGGAACTTCGTTTTTGCATTAGAACCTAAGTTCTACATTCTCCTTAATTTTCCAAAATTAGGTCACTTTATATAGGTGAGACAAGTAGATTTTCTAATCAAATGCCAGACATTGTAAAACTTTCAGAAATCTCTTTCTCTGCCTAGGATTTCAACAGAAAACCTGTCTTTTGCAATTTCCAACAGCAGTAGTTTAAACCACATCAGTCAGTGTGGGTGCTGTCTGCCCTCTCTTCTATTTAGATCCTTCATGTCTGGTGCTTATTTCATCAGAAAAAGGAGTGATTCAAGGCTATAAGGGGGACTGCTAACATCATGTGAAGTATAGCTCTGTCCCACATAGTAAATCCCTAACTGTGTCTCATTTTCTACCCACACAGGTAAACATCAGCTGAATTCAACTGATTGTTCCTGACCAGGTAAGGTCAGGCTAGAAATTACTTGTTTCAACTGCAGATGGTGTAACTATTGTTTAACTTCCCTGCCTGGGAAGGCATTCAGTAGTAATGAATTCTTGTTCATGTAAAGCTTGTGCAAATGAATTCTTTGACAAACAGGAGCAGTTTGTAAACCTGTGGTTTTATGTGGCTCACTGTGGTCTAGTCCCCATAAATCTTAAGCAGGACTATGACCAAGCAACTTCTCTAGAGCTTCCAGGACAGAGAAGACAGGCAGTCCTGGTCAGCAATGGAAGCAAGAGTCTGAAAACTGCACGGCAAATGGAACCAGGGATGAAAATCAAACAAGCAAAATGTTTTCAATTATTGAAGAGGAATACCTGGAGAAATATGGTCACAGTATTTCTGTGGCTAGCTTAACTAAAATGATAATTTTTTTGTTCATTGTTGCTAAGTCAATTATTTGTCCGCTTACAGTGTATTTGCTTTTTTCAGCTCTTGCAGTTGAGACTGCACTCAAGTATGATCATTAAAAATATCACATTTATAGTCCTCATCATTGATGGAAAAACAGTCAAATGTGTGAAAGTTAAAAGAAAAAACATACTAAACCCACTTTCAAATTAAAATCAGTAGAACATTAAAAACATGTATCCTTTTAATAGCTTTATATTTTAATTTTAGAGTTTAGCAATAGTGGCTATGTTAGTCTTATACTCACTAACAAAATCTTCACTAGAAGCTCAATGAACATGACTTCTCTTTAAGACTTCAGTTCTGAAATAGAGAAATTAAGATTACTATCTTACCCTAAAACCTTGTTTTGATTTACTGTCATTTAACCTGAAATCACTCAGGCACCTTTACATTAATTTTATTTTTCTTACTTTTCATCTGCATAAATAATTTAACATTTACTTCCTGTGCCGAGCACCTCTCTCCTTCCTGTGTGATGCATCCCAAACATCTTACTCTATGGAGCTTTCCAGTAGTGTTCTATGCAAGATATCTGCGTTAGTTAAAGCATTGTCAGGTACTCTGTATTGAAGCCTACATGTATTAAGTACAATGGTTCCTTAAGCTGAAGGAAGAGAAGGCTTCTGCCTCTTCTTCCCTAGATATGATACTTATCAGTATTACAATGAGACTGGAACGTCCTTGGGGCAGACTCAAATCTTCCAATGATTCAGCAATGAATCAGCTGATGCCCCTTTGGAAATATATGAAACTTAGCTCGTTTGTGACATTTTGCAAGGCATGCCCCAAATGAACATATTTACATGTAAAATACATGATTTCTCTTATTCGAAGATTGTGTGGTCACCACATGTTCCTCACTTACCATCTAACAAGGCCTTCTCCCTCACAAGAGAGAATTTACTTCATATTACTTTATCTTGTAGTGGTTTAGTTGGCAGTAGTTGAGCTTTTGATGTTTACTGATGAGGGAATTAATCTTCAAAAAACCACAGTTTTAAAAAAAGAAAATATTCTTTAAAGAAATATTACTCAAAATTCAGCTCGTTTCCTTTTCCCTTTTTTCTTTTTACCCTTCAGACAAAAGCAGCTAAAAATACTCTCACTGCATTTTCCTCTACACAGGAAGATACACTAATACAAAAGAACAAAAAGAGTTTATTTTTCTCAGCAGGAGCAAAATGTAGACTCGGTGGGTTTCTACAATGTTTACATAAACATCTCCTTCTGAACTTGTATTCTACTGGGGGGTAGAGTCTTTCATCAAACTCCAAGACTTGCTCCAGATGTGACAAGCACATGGGAATACTGTACATTAATTAAAATCAGTGATAGTTCCCTACACTAACTGGTTTTACATGTATCTGTTATGCTGTGCAAAGCCATATGCTACAGGGACCAGACAGTCCCGTTGGTTTTCCAACAGCAAGCACACCGAGAAACGCTTTTAGTCATTGTCAAATGAATGTGGCACTGGTCAAAGAAATCCCTCCCAAAATGCAGACTGAGGAATGAAAAGTAATTGCTGTAAACAAGGCATATAAAAGCCAATTTCTATTCAGTAATTTTCCAGCAAATTACTGAAATACTACACTAAGTGAATCAAAACTACAAGACAGAAATAAATCAAAACAGCATAGGTAAAATCTGACTGGACAACATTATTCTCCTTATCCAAATGCAAGGGAAATACCAACAGGAAAAACAGTAAGAACAAGAGTTAGAAGTGGATGAGGTGTTAGTCTTAATTTTATGAGAAATAAAGGCAACGGAATTTTGGAGTAGGTGCTGATCTCTGCTGGGATTTTAATCTCTGTGTTATTGTGACTTTGCACTGAAATCAAATCTGAGATGCAGATTTTCTTGCATGCCCATGGTAAGTTTGGTACAGGACCACTTGATGATGGTATTTCAGCTTGTGCCCTTGCTGTCAGAGCTTTGAAGGAACTGCTGTCTAAGTTGTACGATCACCACCTATTATTTCAGGGGCTACATGTACATTTATACCACTATATAGCTCTCTACTGATGAAATTCCTAGCTAGCCATCATAGCTAGATTCTGGACCCCTATCATCTACTGTCTTCTATAGCTGCAGGAAGTTTAAGTATGGTCTCAACTAGTCTAGGAAATTGCATACAGCAGTAGCAAGTACAAGATCCTTGAGGAAAAACACCCTACTTGTATCATGGACAATTCTAAAGAACAAAATAGGAAATATGTAGCTGTCTATTTTGAATGGCCTTGAAACAACTCTCATTGTTTCTTAGATGAGGCCTCATGCTCACACTTCACAGGAATACACACACGTTTACAATAACAAAGCAATTTGCTTACATTACTCTGGCCAGTACAAGTTTAAAAAATCAGAGAGATCACAGAATCATCTTGTTCCAACAACCCTGCCAGAAGCAGGAACATGCTCCACTAGACCAGGCTGCTCAAAGCCCCATCCAACCTGGCCTTGAACACTGCCACGGATGGGGCAGCCACAGCTGCTCTGGGCAACCTGCTCATGCTATGTGTATGGGTATGTTAAAGACACCCTGGCCAAATTCTAGAAGGCAGGTAAATCCTATTAGGTCTGAAGATGCAATGATTATGATATGCCTCCAGCCACCTTTTTAAAGCACTATCTTACCATAGATTTGCTTACGTCTCATCAAAACATATGCACACATACCACTTTGCTATCATAAAGCATCACTGATGGCACAGAAAGCACCCAGAAATGGGAACTTGGCTGAGTGTGTTGGCTCTGTTGCAGATGAACCTACATGAAGTTAATTTTTGCCAAAGGGCAAAGTAACTAAAGTGAGTATAGCTAGAGACCATTACCAATGAAAAAAAAAAACAAACCTGAAACCTTAAGAGTCCTAAACAACAGCCCCACTAGGTACTCTAGTTCTGCCTCTTAGTAGAGACCCATTTATAGTTACACAACCCATGAAATGTGAGGTTTGAGGATCTGGCTTTGTTCACAGGGTTTGTATAAAACTGGACAACATTAAAAGGATACACAAGCATACCACATTTTCTTTGAAGAGCACTCTCCTTGGTTCAATTAATGTTCAGACTTAAGCTTTTAAACCACATTTAATGATAATCCAAACATGGTGAGCAAACAAACAGGATCAAATGACTAGTTTCCAATTCCATCTGCTTATTTAGTACATGACAAGCACTGAACTCTGCTCTGAGTGACAGAGAGGAAAGATGACACTTTTCATCCCAGGAGGCTTCTACACAGAGATGTCTCAAACTCAGAAATAAATTGATTACACTGATGATTCTGCTGGCTCTGGCAACCAGAAAGAAAAGCAGACAGACTATTTTTAGCATGGCGCTTCATTATCAGTTTAATGGCATTCCAATGTTTATCAACGTGTCAGGTCAGAAGGAAAGTACATCTTGTTAGAGGGAAGCACAGTAACGAACTTCCTCATCGAGTTCAGTGTCTCCTAGTTTTTCCCTACTGCTAGAAGGATCACTTTTCACCCTTCAAGTTGCAAAACTAAGAGGCAATAATTTTCTATTTCACTTTAGGTTATCTCTATCACTTAAGTGTTTCTTGTCTTTAGCTACTGAATTTTTAAGTGGTTGCTTCTGGGTCTTGGTATATTTTCCATATGTGTTTCAAAACAACACTGACACAAATGAACATCTTAGTAGACTAGTGAATCTTAGTGAATTTTCATTTTATTGTTTTGAGACTGCTGCGTAGCCAAAGGTTAATGACATTTCCAACACCTTCTGGGCATTGTTCTTAGTTAGTAATACTTGTCCTTAAATCTGTTCAATTTTCCATCAAAAGCATCCCCAGTGTTTTTGTTAGCAAGTTTATTTCCTCCATCGGCTCTCATTCCTTTCTACCTCCCGGTTTATCTTCTTAGTACAGCTGCAGATGCAGAATGAATTCCTGATATCATGTCATTCTCTAAAATATATCTTAATGCTCTTGACATAGTTGTCTGTGTAATATCCTCCAGGCATACAATTTATTTGCAACCCAAATGAAGAACATTGATTCAGAAGAGTGACAAAAATTAGTCGAAAGCAAGCCAAAGTCTTGTTCAAAACCCTCCTTGGTGCAGCTCTTCTCCAAAGATGAAAAGTCCCATCCCTGCAATAATTAAAACACGTGTGTGCACCTAATGTTTGTGAGATCTGCTCTTTCTCACACTCAATATCAGCCTCACATATGTTACACTCCTGGCTGCTGATACAGCCAGTGGATGGACTAATTATGGACAGGTATTGTGGCCAAGTGTTCCCAGAAAGAAAACTCGGATTATCTGTCTCATTGTATATAGCCACCAGTTCATAATTGCCAAGCAGAGCTGAAAAAAGCAAAACAGAGGTGGAAAATTCCCTGTCTCAGTTGCCCAGATACTGAGCAACCTTAGCTCCCACCAGAGCTCAAGGTGTCTTGTTGAAAGCAAAACAGCAGCCTCACACTCACTGAGAGAAACTAACTGCAGCAGACCAGTGCTGGCAGAGGTAAGGGAGTCCAAAGTGGTGGCAAATTTCACCTTTTTTTTTTTTGCACAAATGAAAGGCAATAATTTTTGAGTCTTAAAGGAGGGAAAAAAAAAGATGTGCCTACTTACACTCCTGAACATACTGTGCCCCTAACCAAGTACAAACAAGCAGACAGCAAAGGACTGTCAGCCACTGCCCAAATGAGTTCAGACGAAGATGTCCTCTTCTCATCTGGCTCTAACACACAGACATACATAAAACATAGCAAAAACATGTAGCAAAACTTGAGCCATAGTGCGAGTTCGCAATTTTTCATTATTCCACTTCAATTTAGTTAATAGAATCTTTCAACTCAAATCATCCAGATCAAACTCTGTCTGAAACCTAGAAAATGAGCTAGAATATGAACATGTGGATGAGAGGGTGAGAGCAAGCAAGGGCAACATGCACATGCGTAACATATCTCAAAGGACTGAGAGAGTTGCCTCTAAACTTGTTTCTAGAGCTTAATAGCAGCAGAGCACAATTACAACAGTCAAGTCCAGCGAATGGACAGTTCTTCCACCCTGCAGTTCTCAGTTTGTGTAAAACACTGGCAGTTCACATGTGCAGCACCTGAATGACAGGCAGTCAAACTGCAATCAGGAATTAATTCCATGTTGTATGTCACAGTTGAAAGCCCATACTAGCCTTGCAGCTGCCAACTACTTCCAGCCCACAATGCATCCTTAAAAGCAGGATTATCACACCTCTGCAAGACAACCCTATCATCACGATCAGTGACCCACAGACCATTCCTGCACACTCAAGTCAGCTTTAAGGTGTTATCTTTAAGGGCTATGGATGAGTTCCTCCTGTCTACTGAAAATACTTCAAACTCTTGGGTTTTAGCCCAGCCTAAATTTAAAATAAGCTGCTATAAAGGAAGCTATCCCTTTATGCTGCAGTTGAGCTGCATGGATTGAGAGGTTACAGGCACAAAGTAGGAGGGAAATAGGAATGCGAAGATTAGCTACCATATTCATCTTCCTGCCTGCCTTGGCACAGACCCATGCACCAAGTCAGAGAAACTCAAGCAGTCAGAAAAAGCAGCTCTACATTTTGGTAGGAAGGAAAGAAGAAGATAGGATTCAATTTCCAGCTTCTTAAGATCTGGTCATCTTCAGGGGCTGGTCCCATTCACACTAAGTAATTCTCCTCCCTGTGCTGCAGCACTGTCCCTCAAATGTTTCTTGTGCACACTCTAGAGAGGGACTATCATAGACAACATACTGGGTGATAGCCACAAGTCTGTCCCAAGGCCAGGCTCTCTGAGCCTTCTGGATGCTGAGCTGACTCTAGCTCTGGGCAGCAGACTGCATAGAGGTCTGGGGTACAGTCAACACCCAGCACGGTTCTTCACGAAGCATCCAGGAAGATAACCCCTGCAAGCTTTACAGTTCAGCTACCCTCTCAGGCCATATGCAGCTGCCACAGCCCACTGGATTTTCATGACCTGCAGTGCCCAGCTATGCACCTTGTTCATCAGACAAGGATCCGTACCAGCTGCTTCTGCAGCCCCTATGGCCCTTGCACTGTTCACACCTCAGGAAGAGTCAGTCTGAGGATCTCTCTAACAGTTCACAATGTCTCCAGTGGCATCCACAGAAGTTATTTTATTCTGTTTCACAAACCTGAGTTCCAAAGGAATCAGACCTGAAATATTAATTTGATGGTTCAAACAGCCCAAGGGACAAGGCTGTAAGGCTGTCCTTGTGAAGATACAACAATGACTTTGTCAATACCAAGAGCTTCAACGAGCCCTGTACATTTACTAATTCCAGCTACAAACATGAACTGTTACAGCATTTTATTTCCAACCATTTTAGATAAATGTGCATGATGCTTCTCACAAACAGCTTAGAGCACATAAGGAAACAACTAACACTGAGCTTGTGTCAGATTTACAATTTTATTTTATTTTTTAGGCCCTCAGAAAATTAATTACCTAAACCCTAAGCTAGTTAGGATACAACTCATCTTCCAGTTTTCAGCCTAATGAGGCTTGTAAAACATCTGTCTGAGTGACACACAAGACTGCCCTTGAGTATCACAATGTGCCAGCCATGCAACAAACTCTTTCTGATTTTGTCTCTCCAGTCCTGGCAAAAATCAGCAAGTTCACCAGTAAAGTCTTCATGAGTCAATCAGAACTGTTACTGGAATATTACGGAAGAGCAGGAACACACAGCAGTTTTCCTGCAATTTGCATTTTCAAATGATTACAAAGACTCTAATAAATGATGGGTCACATCACCAATTTGCATGATCAGTATTACCCAACTTCAGACAAAGACCATTTTCTTTAAGGAAACGAGGGGAAAAAACTTTCAAAAAAGCCTTGTTGTGGTTCAGCCCCAGGCAGCGGCTGAGCACCACCTGTCCCTCGCTCAACAGACAGAGCCCCCATGGGTTGGGATAAGGACAGTTACTGGCACCACCGTGAAAGGCGAACAACAGCGGAGCCCCATGGCAGAATTCACACACACACACAGACAGTGATAACAATTAACCGACACAGAGCACTTGCACCAACACAGGGACCGACCTGATGCCCAACTGTACCCAAACTGTCCTGGAACCATGCCAAACCACCCCTCCCCGACCAGTCCATTTTACAGAGATGTGATGTCAGGTGGTGCGGAAAACAGCTCGGGTCAACTTGGCTCACCTGTGCTGGCTGCTTGGGGAAGTTAGCTCTGGCCTGGCCAGAACCAGGACAGCCCTCAAAATGATGCCAAGGCAATACCAAGGGAGATCCTCATGCATCTCACACACTCATGACCCACAGGAAGAACCACATGGCTAAGAAAGGACTGCAGACTACTGCTGCTTCAACCTTGCCTCATGCTGCTGTCTCTTCTCTTGAAATAAAGGACTGGTTAATCACCAGAGCTCAGTTTTGATGACAAAAGAAGAGGAAGGTCTATTTTCACTTCACCTGAAATCCAAACTTTTTGGATTATTTTCTCTTCCTTCACATCACTGATGGCAGCTTGGTGGAAGAATCAAGCATCAGTGAAGAAAACCAAGCTACAGGTAGGGACCACACACTGACCATTCCAAAGCAGTAGTCACCATTCTTGGAGTGTGCAACTTCAAACCCTTATTAGGTGCTAACTCTGAATTGCACATCAACCCGCAAGAATCTCCGGTTAGATGAAAATATTTCATTATTATTTCAGCCAAATATTTAATTATTTTTTCAATTGAACTGCATCCCTCTCTGCAGCCGTATTCTACTTACCGACTGTCCTCAGACCTCAGACACAGCTGCTGCTCTCCCCGGGAGTTTCTACCCCACTGCCCACACAGATGTTTAGTTCCCCAGCCGAAAGATTAGCTATTAGTACTCCCCCTCCAGGCGGACTTAAGTAAAAGGACCAGTGAAGGCAATCCTAATGAAGGCTAACAATCATTACACAGTGCTAAAATATCATCACTGGATGAAAGCTAAAATATGGGATTAGATCTCGTTGCATGGCTGCAATATGGTACACTTCTTTTCTGACCTAGCCTTTTATGAAGTACCAAACCCAAAATGCTTCAGACTGCCTGGGTAGTTAGAGCTTCACAACAATATTTATTAATTTGTGTTTATTCTTACATCCTAATAAAAAAGTCACCTACTACAAAGCTTACCTGTTCGTCAGAAGTGTCGTTAAACCAGAAAGAAGTCTCCTTGGTTTACTTTTTCACCATGGATATTTCTATGCGGAGACCACATTTAAAATGTTTATGTACTAATTTTTTAATACATGCCCAATGTTATTACAACAGTTGTTACAAAGTTTGGGTGGACTGATATGAGTGTAATAGAATATATTTAAAAAAAAAAAAAAAAAAAGCACTGGTCAACTATATCTAACCAAGCTTTTTTCCCCACTCCCAAACGGGGATCTGCACACGGCCATTTCTAAGGTCATGCGCTTGAAAGCTGGGCCAAAGGACACCAGTGGGCATCTCCACTCCCACCTTCCACCAGGAAGGAAAACATGGCTTCTACTTTTACAAACTCTTTCTTCTAAAAAGATACACAACACTTGAGCAGCAGTTTACCAAGGACCTCTTGCAAGCTGCATGACCCACCGATTTACTTCACACATTTAATGACTCTTTTTCCACATCCTAGAATTCCTGTCTTGCAGGGATTGACCCAGGGCATCACATACCTCTACATCTCACACAGAACAGCCAACACAAAAAAAAATCCATAAAATTCAACAGAAGTAAAAGAGTCAATGTGCTATATCCAAACCAATGTCCTTCTTCACATGATAGTTACAGAAGGATGTTTTGTTCTCAAAACTCCACAGCTTTGTGTAACAAATCAAACCTTAAAAAAAAAAATCTTAAAAAGAAAATTAAATTTAAAAAAAAGGGAAAAAAGATGCTTGCTCCACCTCCATAGCATAGACCAAATATTTGAATACAATAAAAATATGGAAGTGTTTACATGACTATCCTGAAAGTCATTTGTGCATTTGAGGTTTGAGAGTTTCTGGAACAGAAATAACTACAGCAACGTTAAATAGCTGCCAATTCAATGGGACAAGCAGTGAGCATTCATAGCAGGAGCCGTAGGAAATAGCATGTGAACACAGAATAGCTGTAAAAATCATTACATAAATCATTCAGTGTGTTATTTTGAAAAACAAATGTGATAGTGAAAAGTCATGGAGGAGGATAATCACAGAATCACAGAATCAGAGGGGTTGGAAGAGACCTCGAGAGATCATTGGGTCCAACCCCCCTGCCAAAGTAGGCTCCCTAGCTCATATTGCACAGGTAGGCATCCAGACGGGTCTTGAATATCTCCAGAGAAGGAGACTCCACCACCTCCCTGGGCAGCCTGTCCCAGGGCTCTGTCACCCTCACTGTGTAAAAGTTCTTCCGCATGTTGGTGCGGAACTTCCTGTGCTCCAATTTGCAGCCATTGCCCCTTGTCCTGTCTCCACAGACTACTGGAAAGGGGCTGGCCAATTCCCCTTGCATCCCATACTTAAGATATTTATAAACATTAATTAGGTCCCCCCTTAGTCTTCTTTTCTCCAGGCTGAACAGCCCCAGCTCACTCAGCCTTTCCTCACAGGTGAGATGTTCCAGGCCCTTAATCATCTTCGTAGCCCTTCTCTGGACTCTCTCAAGGAGATCCCTGTCTTTTTTATCCCAGAGAGCCCAGAACTGGACATATTACTCCAGGTGGGGCCTGACCAGGGCAGAGTAGAGGGGGAGGATCACCTCCTTCGACCTGCTGGCCACACTCTTCCTGATGCATGCCAGGATCCCATTGGCCCTCTTAGCCCCCAGGGCACACTGCTGGCTCATAGCCAACCCATCATCAACCAGGACTCCCAGATCCTTCTCCACAGAGCTCTTCTCCAGCAGGTCATCCCCCAGCCTGTACTGATACAGATGGTTATTCCTCCCCAGGTGCAAGACTTTACACTTGCTTTTGTCACATTGCATTAGGTTTCTCCCTGCCTAGCTTTCCAGCCTGTCCAGGTCTCGCTGGATGGCAGCGCAGTGTCAGTGCATAAGCAATGTCAGTGCATAAGCAATGACAGAGTAGTATCACAGCCGATTTCTCCTGGGCACAAGTGGCTAAGTTTCCGACTTTGTTAGGACTGATCATAGAAAGATAAACAATAGTAAAGATCTGCAAGAATCAAAGAAAAAGAATCCTAGATCAGATTTGAGCATTTAAGAGATTTTTGTTTTACAAAGTCTTAGACATTATTTTGTCTTTGCCTTGCTGATACTAGCAATGATTAATCACCAATAAACAACGCTGAATAATTAAAATCAGATTACATTTCTGTCCTCTTTTAATAACTTTCTTACTCTTTTTTTTTTTTCCTTTAAAACAAATGCATACCATGCAGTTTATTTTTTCTAGGATCCATTCAGAACAGGAACACACTAACACTTCAGGTGGAAGTAATTTATAGACTACATTATCCTAAGTTATTTTCCATTATTTTGTCCTTGGCAGAGCAGTGTAGCAATGACAACCAACAACTTAGTGCAGGACATGTTAACAAGATTGTTCATTTCCTGAATTCTGTTAAAAAAACCCCACAAGCTCCCTCAGCATTCTATTAAGCAAGAATAAATGGCAGCTATTTCCAACTTCATTATGCTTCCACAAAGAACAGACACTACTGATAACCAAACCCACAGCTCAGCGAACTGTTAATTACTCCAAAGAATAAATCCCAGATTCATGAAGTCTTATCCTCTAGATTGTGTTCCTTCTAATGATGTTGCTGTTGAAAAGAACTCTAGTCTGAGTAAGGCTTAGAGGGCATTTTTGACACTTGTGAAGGAGCTTCTTTGCCACATAACCACAGAGAAGCATTTACAGAAGAAAACATTTGGTCCCTACCATAAAACCTTGACATTTGGGCATAAACAAACACAATCTTTTTCTCCTTTCATGGGTGAAATATGGGGATCAATACACTTTGTCCAAGCTGCACGCGTGCATTACCCCACCACTGAGTGCAGACTGCTGCAGGCAATGACTTTCAGATAGGATTTTGCTATAGGCAGTGGGAGTTTCACACAGAGCCCCTCAACCTGTTTATGCAACTCCATTATTTTGGTGTCCTTACTTAGTAATTGGTGGAAAGTTAACACTGTATTTCAATGTAAAGAGTAACAGAGGGAGGAAAAAGGGTAGTTACCACAAACCAACTTGAGTTTTATTCTACAATTTCAGTACTTTTTAGCAGCATTTACAGTTAAATTGTAAGAAACAATGTGACACAAAACTAGGACTTCTGGTCATGTTACAATGATGCCTGTTTTTGCAATACAGTGTTTTTAGAAGGAAGGCTTTGCAGGAAAAATCAGAATAATCTACAGAGCTGGAGGAGACATGAATGTTGTACCACTTCTATTTTAGAGGATCTTCCTGGAATCTCTGTATGCTAAGTTTTATGAGAACATAAAGCACTTCATGACGAAATACCTCCACTCATGCTTAACAAGCTGACAAAACAATTAAACTTGGACTATAACTTATCATATAGAGCTTTTCCTTTAATAACTGGTAAGGAGGTATAAGCTTTATTCATCTGCTGGTAAGAACCGTAGTTTAGTGCTCAGCTTACTAAGAAGCATTACATATTTTCAGAGAGGAACTTAACTTCTTGTTTTGGGAGGTTTTCAATATTCCACGTGAGAAGTCTTCTATTTCTTCGAGAGAGTTGGAAGTAAACTGAGCTTTAGCTGTGGCCAGACTGGGTGTTATGCATGACTTCTCATCTCTTCCACCCTAAATGTCTGGTGTGGGTTACGGGGGGAGGGGGGTTGTGTGTGTGTGAAGACTAGTCTTAATATTGTATCTACCAGTATTTTATTCTTAAATCTGTGTCTGCTGTAATCCAATGTTTCTGTCCTTATGCCAAGCACAAATTCTTAATGTCTTCTACTTTATTATCTTTAAAAAAAAGAGATCTATGTGTTCTCAGATTCTCAGAAACAGTATTTGACCCGATTACATATGTAAGTAGATACTTACTTAGTTACAATTGCATCCCTAGGCACTGTACAACAAAATGTGATACGGAGCAACAGACATGTCTGCTTCCAAAGTTTACTGCAACTGAATGGGACCCAGAAGCTTGGTCCTGTGACACACTGCTGGACTGGCCCAAGAACAGCAACAGCCACATAACACCTGAAAGCAACAGCAACTTTTTTAAAGCTCCAGACTGGGAAAACACCAGATTTTTGTGAAAAAAGCTCAGCAGCAGTGAGGCTCAGCCAGTGTCCTGGTTCCAAAGGTGCTGCACAGTATCAAGCAATGTCTGGTAACAAGCCAGGGCCCAGCACTGTGTGGTATGTTTTGCCTTCTTCGAACAGCCACAGCATTATTTTTCTTCCAAATATTCTATCACTTCATTAGGGTCCTGTAGTGTTCAATAATGAAGTTCCAAACCACTGAAGGTGACAAGTTCTCTAGATACCTGCCCATATTCTCCCACATGCCATACCATGAATGTTTAGCCAGATGCAGACCTCTAAGTCGTTTTCTTCAAACAACTTGTTGTTAACCCTAAGTAAGACCTGAAGCATAGTAAGACCATGCTAGTTTGAATATCCCAAGGATATTCAAAACTCTTAGGAGCTATTGTAACTGGCCTGGAGAAGGGAAGGTGAAGTCCTTCCTAGTATTTCACTTGATAATGAAACGGAACTTATCATTGTTTCAACTGTACATCCATACCAATAGAGAACTGAGTGTGTTCCCAAAATGCTGGTAGTAATTAATCATAAACATTTCTAACACTGATAAAGCTGAAGCTTATTACACAGAAGGTCTGTCTGTGACATTGTCCTAGCTGTGTAACTAGTAAGTACCCAGACCACCTATTTCAAGGTTAGGCACTTAAAACCATAGACAGAGATGAAAGCAAGTTAAGCAACTGCCCTTGTTCAGCTTTTCTGGCAGTACTCCACCCTGTGTTCGAAAAGGTCTTAAAAAAAATAAAAGCACTTTGCATCTATGTAAGCCTGAAATGAGAGCATCTGCTTTTTGTGCTCAGTCATCATCACCTCAGCAGACATTTTTTCTCCTTGGGGCAGAACAGGCAGAAACAGCTCTTGCTGGAGTCAGAGCAGCCTGCAGAGAGGCATGATGCCCCAGGAAGAGAGATGGGAAAGGTCAGGTTACTCTCTGAGGAACATCAAAGGGGGTTTGGTTAAGTTGCTGAGGAAAAGATGGGTTGGATTATTGAAGTAGTGGGTGAGAAACTACCCTGCAGTGAGATCTTTTTCTGATCCTGGTCTTGGCTTGGGGTGGGTTCAGTCCTTGCAGGGAGGATGCTGTGTGGAGTTGGACTTGATGATCCGTATGGGTCCCTTCCAACTCAGTGTATTCTATGATTCTAAAGAAAGCTTACTGCCAAAGATGTGGAGTAGAAAACAATGTTTACAGAGAGATACCTGCAGTTAGGAGCTCTTCAGCAATTCAAATAAGGACATAGCAAGATGTGTCAAATCCTAGCTAAAGAAAGCAAGCACACAAACTCAAAATGAGAGATGTTTTAAAGACTAAGTACTACCACAGGATTATTATCAAGTGGTTACATTTACCTCCATCATGTTGAGGACTGGATCTCTCAGATCCAAAAAAGAAATCTGCTTTAGTCTAATATTTAGACATTCACTTATGTAATTGGGAACAACAATTTTCTTCCATTGGCTAAGGCTTTATGGGTGGCATGGACTTCCCTAAGTACTTAAATGAAAACAAATCTCCATTCTCAGAGGATCAATTCCACACCTGTTACTCTTTAATACTGGAAGAAATTAAAAGTAAAGGAAGGAAATGAAAGGGAAAAAAGCCACAAGGAAAACCACTGAAACATCACAGTCTCGCAGCCATTTTACAGTTACAGATTGCTAAGAGGGCTATGACTGAATACATGAAGAAATAGATGGATCATGTCAGTGATTACAGGGCACAAAGATTTCAAGGCCTGAGGAACAAATGTCTTGTTATAAATTAATATATCACTAGAACAGCATGCTCAAAGTGACTATTCAAACATGAAACTGCAGAGACAGATTTTTCTCATCAGCTGACTATCCTTTTTCTGTTAAAGTTTTAATATAAGAAAAGCTGACAAACACTTTTATGATACCTGCTTTTGTTTAGACATTATTATGTAGTTTCAGAATAGCATAGGAAATATGAACAGTGTCGTTGCTTGACCATAGCTTGATCAAAAGGACAGAGGTGACTCTGAATACACTGCTTGACTAGAACATCCCAAAGTCAGTTCTGTAGAAACAGAAGTGCCTTTGGTTGTGTGAGCACTGAGTACTTGTAGCCTGTTTGCTTATTCCCATCCTTGATAAATGACTTCTCTCAACTTACAGTATTAAAGTCAAAAGATTATTTGTTTAGCAGTTCGCTCAAAACTGCAGAGAGATCTTGTTGGCTAAACACAGCTGTGTTACTTGAGAAAACCCCATGGACAAGGGTTGCCTTCTGGGGGGCTTTTTCTTCCACTAACTGAATTTTAAGTACTCGCACAAAGCTTTAAGTGGTTCAGTACTATAGCATGTATTTATTTAACAAAACCAAGTATCTGGAAGACTCTTCTGATGATCCCCAAAAAACTCAGAAGCACTGAGTTTGTATTTGTGTACAAGTAGTCATATATCCACACTAACACGGCATAAAACCTTCCTTCTTTTGGTTCTGTATAACTTTGCACCCCCAGAGAAGTATTGTTTTCTCAAGTTTACTTCAGGGCCAAATATGTAGTTCCTATTTTTCTTGTGAATACACAGGTTGCTGCTCACTGTAAAAAATCCAAACCCATCCTCTCCTACCTAGAGGTACTATTTCCTACTGAGAGAGAACCCAATGCTCTTGTCTTTCTGATTTATTTATGTGTTTTCTCCAGTCCCTCCACAGGAGCTTCAGGAATGTACCCAAGTGGGTGCTCTTTTTAATTCTGAGCAGATGAGGTAGTTAACAAATACCACATGACAAAAGACACCTCAAACTGAAAACACATCTTTAGAAGTTTAAGTTCTTCATTAACGTCTACAAGAAAAGTGTTTCCTGTCCACATTAATTACAATCAAGAGGAGAGCACATACAACTCTGAACTAAAATAAATCAGCACACCAAGTTTGTTTCCCTACCCACCCTCACAAATTTTGAGCATTTTAGCAATGTACTTTTGCATATTGTTATGTATATTGCATGAGCAAGCATAGTGTAATGCAGCCTTTGCTCTAACAAAACTCAAAAAATAATTAGGTGATACATAGGGTAGTCAAATATACACAGGCTTATACATCACTACTACTTCTCTGTCTCGTCTTCAGCTTTGAACTTCCACGTGCTGCAGCTCTCAACAATTGTGATTTCTGTCTTTCAAAGCTACTACAGCCACTACATTTAATTTCACAGAATCTGAACACAATTAGCATGAAAAGTTCACAAGCAGATTTCAAAGTTTAGGATGCCTAAAGAAAAGAACACTTTCCACTCCCAGAAGCAGCTTCCTGTTCTCTCCCAGGTATCTTGCTAGGCTGCTTATAAACCATTTTATTTCAGATACTGAATGTTTGAAAAAGCAAATACAAGTTAGGATGAGGGGCAATGGTTTTAAACTAGGGCATGTTAGGTTTAAATTAGACGTGAGAAAGAAGTTCTTCACTATGAGGGTGGTAGATCACTGGAACAGGTTGCCCAGAGAGGTAGTGGAGGCCCCATCCCTGGAGATATTCAAGGTCAGGCTCAACAGAGCTCTGCGCAACCTGGTCTAGTGAAGATGTCCCTGCTTACTGCAGGGGGGTTGGGCTAGATGACCTCTAAAGGTCCCTTCCAACCTGACACATTCTGTGATCCTACAAAGCTCTGTGGACAAATCCTTTGCTCTCCAAACCACAGCCGCATACTTCAGTATCTTAAAAGAAATGTATGTAAAGCAAAATAAAAAAGTAGGCATCGCGTTGGATTTATTTCCCTTCCTTTCCTCTACACCTAAAAAGACATTTCCTGTGTTATAGCTCCCCATGTACCTTTGGATACTAACAGCTCCAAAATGAAACATATGCTTCCCCAGGAACTTTCTTCTCTTTTTTTTTTAATTTATCCATGCTGCTTTATAAATTAAGTAACTTAAAACTTAGGAGAAAGTACCTGTGAATCCTCTGCAATGATTAATTGTGTATATTAACTCTACAGCATGCAAACTTATTCTCATAGTGGTATTCAGATGCAGAACTAACTAATTTTGAATTTCATCATTTTTCCAAATATCTCAGGATTTCAAAACAGCTAAGCACTATATAATTTTTTCTACCACTTCTACATCAGAGATGTCTTAATTAACAGCTTAACTGGTTTGGTTATAAGGTGACCCACAAGGAACAGCACTGATTAAACAATAGAATACACTCTTCCAGCTGTGAGCACCTTTATGCTTTTTTTTTGTGTTAGTATTAAAAAAAAAAAATTAACCAAAGATCTATGTGCTGCATACACATATATGGTAAAGGGAGCAGAAGTTAACTGCAATCTTGCTCTATTTTGAAAAAGACCTTAACTTTTTTTTATCCTTTCCCATCTTTACAGACTTCTCATACTTTTACTAGAGCCACAATAATCTGAGCATTTACAGCTGCCTTCCAGGATATTCTTAAGGCCTTCACTTGCACATGCAAAGCCTTACCTCCTTGTTAGCCACTAATGCTACAGTCCTTCTCTCAGATGAAAGGATTAGATATGTAAGTCCATTAAGAAAACTGCATAGCCAGAGAGAGTGCTATGAGGAGGCAGAAGAGAAATGTAGCATTCTCTGTCCTAGAGAGTAAGGGCATCTCCTACAGCACTTTCTATAGAGCTTGGTTATTTTATTTCCTTACCAAGACAAAAATTAGAAAAGTTTTCCCCCTTCACCACTAGGTATTTTGCACAGTCATACCATACACAAAGCATTACACCAAGCTGCTCATGTCACACCATCTGAACAGAATTATCCACTATTAGCTAGTCTGAAAAGCAAATTAAAACCAGTACTCCCTGCTTTCTCTAAGCCTCTTCACAATGTCTCTTCCCTGTCCATAATTCAACCCCAAATCCTCATAGCACATTTTGGAGTCTACTGTTACAGACTACTGTGCATCCAGTAACAGTTAAGGTGATCTATCGTGCCAAGGACTGTGCATAGCACACAGATGACTGCAAGGCAGCTCCAAGATACATAATTAAAATAAATTAAAGTTAACACACATATATATATATTTTTAAACATCTTTATTTTTAACTGAGGCCACAGAAGATGCATTACAGCAAATGGAGATGTTCCCCCACTGTATGGAGCTTACCTACTGTACATGCTTGTCAGTATAACTTTCCCTAGAAGAAAATTACTGAATGCATTAGGGCTTCATTTACTGTCACACCTTCTACCTTCCTTATAACCCGGCCACTGAGCCAGCACACGTCAGTAACTTACACAGAGCATGACTTAGAGGCCAAGCTCAGGAGTGTATGTTCCAGCAAATGGATGGATCTGTGCACACTGACTACATCCCAAAAGCACTGGAAATACACATAGCTTCAGCTGGTACATACCTGGCTTTAACTTGTTTCCATATACAAGAAGGGTGGGAAGGAGGATCCAGGGAACTACAGGCCTGTCAGTCTGACCCCAGTCCCAGGGAATATCATGGAGAGGGTCATCTTGGGCACTATCATGCAGCACATGCACGATGGCCAGGGGATCAGGCCTAGTCCACATGGGTTTACAAAAGGTAGATCCTGTCAAACTAACCTGATCACCTCCTATGACAAGGTGACCCGCTTAATGGACGAGGGGAAGGCTGTGGATGTGGTCTACCTGGACTTTGGTAAAGCCTTTGACACAGTTTCTCACAGCATTCTGACTGAGAAACTGGCTGCCACTGGCCTGGACAGGTGGACCCTCAGCTGGGTTAGAAACTGGCTGGATGGCCGAGCCCAAAGGGTGGTGGTGAATGGAACAAAATGCAGCTGGAGGCCGGTCACGAGTGGCGTCCCCCAGGGCTCAGTCCTGGGTCCAGTCTTGTTCAACATCTTTATCTATGATCTCGACAAAGGGATTGAATGCTCCCTCAGTAAGTTTTCAGATGACACTAAACTAGGAGGAAGTGTTGATCTGCCAGAGGGTAGGGAGGCTCTTCAGAGGGATCTGAACAGACTGTAATGATGGGCTGAGACCAATGGGATGAAGTTTAACAAGGCCAAGTGTAGAGTGCTTGCACATGGGACAGAACAACCCCATGCAGTGCTACAGGCTTGGGGGAGACTGGCTGGAGAGCTGTCAGGCAGAGAAGGACCTGGGGGTGTTGGCTGACTGCAGGCTGAATATGAGTCAGCAGTGTGCCCAGGAGGCCAAGAAGGTCAATGGCAAACAAAAAAACAGTGTGGCCAGGTGATTGTGCCCCTGTACTCAGCATTGGTGAGGCCACACCTCAAGTGCTGTGTCCAGTTCTGGGCTCCTCACCACAAGAAGGACATTGAGGTCCTGGAGCGAGTCCAGAGAAGGGCAACCAGGCTGGGGAAGGGGCTGGAGGGTAAATCCTATGAGGAGCGGCTGAGGGAGCTGGGGCTGTTTAGCCTAGAGAAGAGGAGGCTGAGGGGAGACCTTATCACCGCCTACAACTACCTGACAGGAGGTTACAGAGAGATAGGTGATGGTCTCTTCAGCCAGGTGACAGGTAATAGGACAAGGGGGAATGTCATGAAGCTGTGCCAGGGCAGGTTTAGATTGGATGTTAGGAAAAAATTTTTTACTGAAAGAGTTGTGAGGGCCTGGAACAGGCTGCCCAGGGAGGTGGTTGAGTCACCTTCCCTGGATGTGTTCAAAAAAAGGGTAGATGAAGTACTTAGGGATATGGTTTAGTTTAGGATGTGAATGGTTGGACTTGATGATCTTAAAGGTCTTTTCCAACCTTATTATTATTATTCTGTGATATTTAAACACCCAGGAGATGCTGTGTGGTGGTGGGAATGATGGGAAATCAGTCAGAAGAACTCACTGTGCCAGGTCAGTTAAGGAGACACCCAGGAGGTGTTGTTTTGTTACTACTGATGGCCAGAGGCTTTTTCATAAGAATAGGTTGTTAACCTCCACTTTATTTTTGACTTGTTATTTAGACAGCAATTCTCACTTGCCATTAGCTACCTGGAGGACTACAGCAGGCATAGCAGTCTTAATCACTTCTTAACCTAAAAAGCTAAGCAGAGCAGCAAATGGATTGGTTTACTCTTGAGGTGGCTGTTTATTTTAGAAGAAAAAAAACCTGGGTGAAAGGTTGATATGCATGCTTATAAGAAGACTATGCCATAAAAGGTGTAATCCTCATCAGTGTCATTCTTTCCCCTTCACTTCTTTGAAAGGAAGAGAGAAAAATCCCAGATAACAGGTCAAACAATTTGTTAATTTAAAGTATATTAAGGATGCATAGCATTCTGTATCTTTATTTTGACAGATCAGGACCTGGTAAACGTCAGCACCTAATTCAATGGGACAGTGAAGTACAGTTGCTTCCTGCAGCAAAAATGAAGCAATGAAGTTTCACGCCTGGGAGAGAGGAGCACTGAGCACCGCCACACCTGAACTTTCCCACAGAAAGGGGAAGGTACTTAAAAACAACCCAAAGTACCATCAACAGTGCAATACACAGGACATTTGGGTGCCAGGATTAGAGAGCAGGAAGACTAGGCCTAGTTAGTGACTTGAGGACTCAGGACCCCAGTTCTATGCATCTGGGAATAAAGTCATGAAACAGAATTCTCTCTGTTGCCATTCCTAAGGACATCCTCCCTGCTCTTCAGTTAATGGTATAAAATCCTGAAAAGAGCTACAAGTTTAAAGGCTTCTCTGTAACTTGTTGAACACCACAGTGTAAATAACTTACTTTGTGTGAGTACTGCTTTGTTTTGGGCCCCTCACTAGAGTAAAGACATTGAGGTACTGGAGCATGTGCAGAGAAGGGCGATGAGGCTGATGATTGGACTGGAGAATACATATAATGAGAAGCATCTTAAGAGACCTGGGGTTATTTAGTCTGGAGGAAAGGATGCTGAGGGGAAACCTAATTGCTCCCTAAAAGTACCTGAAATGAGGTTGTGGAGAGGTGGGGGGTGATCTTTTCTCCCCACTGACAAGTGATAGGACACAAGAAAATGGTGTCAAGTTACTCCAGGAAAGGTTTAGATTGGCTATTCGGAAAACCTTCCTCACAGAGAGCATTGTTATCCAGTGGAATGGGCTGCCCAGGGAAGTGGTGGAGTCCCCAGAGGTATTAAAAGACAGTTAGATGTGGTGCTGAGGGACATGGTTTAATGGTGGCTTTGGAAGGTTAGGGTGATGGTTTGACTTGATGACCTACAGAGTCCCTTCTGACCAAGACAATTAGGTGATTCTAATTCCTTCCTTTCCTTTCTCTTCTTCTTTCTCACCCCCTGTCCCATTCCCTTCCCTTCTTCTTTTTCACCCCCCACCCCCAATCCCATTCCATTATGAAATCTGATTGCCACAGGATGGGAGGAGAGGTCTCCACCATGCTGCCTTCTGTTAATGACTGAAAACAATCAGAAAATTGCAGCTTCTAAATTTTCTACTGACCTTACTTCAGCTTAATGGTACCTCCCAACTGGTGATGTCAAGGGAGGGCAGAATTAGCTGGAGGGACAGACAGGGGAACAACTGGCCTCTTGTCAGGTTTGCTGCTGCTTATCACATTTCCAAGATGGAACTTCTGTTAAATCTTCACTGTTGCTTAGATAGTATCTTACAGAGATGTTGGGAAGGAATGAGCTGAGCTCTCTAAACACCTGACCACATCACACAAGTCTCTGCAAACACAGAAATCATTCTGACAAATCCTTCTACATTAAAAAGTTATCCCCCCTACTCTTTTTAAAAAGCTGCATATGAAAGTCACACAACTGAAAGATTCTGCCCTTTCTTACAGTGATGACAAATGGCAAAGCTTCCAGGAGAAAAAAAATTGAGCCAAGACCAAAAATTGCCCAGACTTAGGGCTGACACAAGGCTGCCAGTGTGGATTTCAGACCCTTAAAAAGATGTACAAATGACAACAAAATGTGTTGATGCACAGTCACTCTTTTCACATAAAAGTACCCAGGTCTTTCACTGTAAAAGTATTTATCCCTGCTTTTAGAAATACCGAACATTTGACTTCTCTGTTTCTGAATCAGGAAACCTCAGCAAGCTAAACAAAAACTACTGCGACTCAAACATTTAAAGATGAAACCCAAACAAGTTAAGAGCAAAGGATTTTAAACACTAGATTTGGACTTCTTAAATCTAAATAGCTTCTAAAAAAATAAAGGGCACAGAGATTCTCTTTCCTGTTCTTGCAAGCATAGGCTGAACAAACTCTTATTTCAATTTATATGTATTTTAATGAACCCTGGTGAGCACAGAAAAATACAAGAGGAGACTGGAAAGTAATAGCGCATCTAGAGTCAGATGCTTAATAAAAACATTTTCAGGCATAGAGGTGCAGAGACAAAAACTTTTTTTTCCCTTTTAAGAATGGTCTCTGCATATACAGAGAATTCCACTGCTTTTTTTTTTTTTTGTAGCATACTGAAAATCTGCTGCTACCTCCTGCCAAACTACTGTCTTCCCTCCCAACACCCTGTGAAGAAAAAGAAACTCATAACCAATAACAAGAAGAACAACAACAAAAAAGCTGAATGACCAGGACTGAAATCCCATAAAGGGAAATCAAGAATATTCCCATTTCTGTAGCACAGCTACATTGAGACTTCCTGTAAATCAGCTTGAAGTATTTTAACATATGCTTTGAAGATATGTGCCTGAGTGCTGTGTGTGGCCCTAGAAAACCAGGAAGAAACCAGGCTACTCACTCTTCCTTCAACCTAGTGAAAACAGAGACATCCCTTCCAAAAGATGCACCTAAAAATTAGTTACCTCTTCTGACAAAATTATTCCCCAACCTTGGTTTCACTCCACCTACAGCCCTACCCCATGATGCAGGAATTTCACATTATGTCCAGATTTTAGATAAACTATTTCAGTTACAGCATAAAAAGATGTAGCATTGAACACTGTTGGCTCTGATTAGCTATTGCATTATCTGAGGCTATACACTTAAAAATAAATTTTAAAAAATGTGAACATAGAAATATTTTGATTAGTTTCTCAAAGTATGACAAAACCTGGCAGTGTGATTCGTCATAAAGATATATTTACCACAGAATCACAGACTGGTTTGGGTTGGAAGGGACATCAAAGATCATCTAGTTCCAACCCCCCTACCATGGGCAAGGACACCCTCCACTTGACCAGGCTGCCCAAAGCCCCATTTATTATTAAAATAAGAAAAAGAAATTACTACATATTGTCTTTCACCCACATTCCTACCCTGATGATTTGCTGGCAGCAGCAGGGTGACGGAGCCATGGGGGGAACACAAGATATTGCTTAAGGGAGCAGGTTTGTTTACTCTAGGGTTACAAGCAACACCATCTTACCAAACACTATAAAAATGAAGCCTTGAAAGGAGACTTGTAAAAAAAAAAAAAAAAAAAAAGAAAATCTCAAATCTCTCCTCCATTACAAGAGTAGAATAGATCCAAAATCATGGAGTAGATTCAGGCTCAGATTGTATCTAAGATACCGGTAGTGCTAAGGTCCAAACCTTTGCTTTGGGTCTTTCCTGTTTTGTTTTGATTTTTTCTTAGTTTCAGCACATACTCTCAGAAACTCAGCCACTGCTGTGGCTTTCACAGAAGGACCGCTGGCTGAAAACTGTAAATTGTACCTGTAAGAGAACCGAAAACGTCAACACACTTCATTAGTTGTGGTTTGGCACAGTTTACCTTCGGCTGCTCCTTCTGGATGGAGCTCAGAGGGTGGCGAGCTGCCAGCAGCGCTGATACAGTGAACCAAACCATGAAACGTACCACACAAGGGGAAAGAAAAATACTGTTTTGCCAAGTAGATGCTGTTTGCAACAGCATAGCATCCTCACGTACACTTTTAAACACCCCCGTATTATTGCATAACACTTTTAAAATCTTTAATGTGGTACCAACTTGCCTTTCTTAAACAACAAAAATTAACAGCAGACAGCTACTTCCATTATTGCTTTCCCCCATATTCATTAGCGCTGTCTTATGTTCCTTGTTAAACGCATTCCCCAGAGTGACAAATGTGCCTTGCAGCGTGCAGACTTAACACACCAAGCTAACGTAACTCTCCTTAGATTGTTCCGTTTACTAATGACCGTTCAGAATTGATTTATAGTTTCTGACAGCGGTATTTTATTCATGCTAGTCAGAATACGAAGAAGCCACATACTTAACTTCCTGTGAAAACACTAACAGCTCTAGAAAAACCTGTTTGCTCAGCATAAAAGAGGAGCACTGGTTCCTCATCCGATGCCTACAGTGTAAGGAAATGGCTCTCTTCCTGCTACCGAGCCACAACAGTCAATAGAAGCTTGCAATTATTTTTACTCTCTCCCCACCCCTCCCCCCTCTCTACTCTGCCCTGGTCAGGCCCCACCCGGAGTATTGTGACCAGTTCTGGGCTCCCTGGGATAAAAAAGACAGGGACCTCCTGGAGAGAGTCCAGAGAAGGGCTACGTAGATGATTAAGGGCCTGGAACATCTCCCCTATGAGGAAAGACTGAGTGAGCTGGGGCTGTTCAGTCTGGGGAAAAGAAGACTAAGGGGGGACCTAATTAATGTTTATAAATATCTTAAGTATGGGATGCAAGGGGAATTGGCCAGCCCCTTTTCAATAGTCTCTGGAGATAGGACAAGGGGCAATGGCTGTAAACTGGAGCACAGGAAGTTCTGCACCAACATGCGGAAGAACTTTTCCCCAGTGAGGGTGACAGAGCCCTGGGACAGGCTGCCCAGGGAGGTGGTGGAGTCTCCTTCTCTGGAGATATTCAAGACTCATCTGGACGCCTATCTGTGCAATATGAGCTAGGGAGCCTGCTTTGGCAGGGGGTTGGACCCGATGATCTCTCGAGGTCCCTTCCAACCCCTACAATTCTATGATGTGGTGATGGGTTGTTGCTCCACCTTCAACCCTTGGCAGACCTACTGCAAGCTTCCAGTCAGAGCTCCACAATCAGATGTAACCAAAGACCATCACATGCTAGCATTTATTTACAATTCTAAAGCCCAGGGTTTGTAAGTGTTATTCTTGTTTCTGTAAATCCATTGAAACAAGTCAAATAATACTCTCAGCTCCCTTTTGGTAAACAGTCACATACTTCAAAAATCTGTGCTGACCATTAGCCAACCTGCATCAGCACAGAGTAGTACCCAAAATACTTTGGGTCACACCTGCTAGAGCAGGAGATTCTGCTCTCGTGCCCTCTGGACTGGACTACGCATCACGATGGTGACACAAGAGGCATATAAGGTTGACATTCAGGACTTGGTTCAGTACTTCAAAAATCATCTTTTAGGAATTCATATTCTAAATGCAGTAATGATTGGCCTCAGAAACACACCAAATACTGCCCCAATATTTCCATTTGTTTGCTGCAGAAATAACATGTATACCTGGGGATCACCTTGCACATGTGCTGAGAGGAAGCAGTTAAATGTACAAGCCAAAAGTCTAACCCTCCCATATAAGGACTCAGTGTACACTCATGACAGCTTTAGAGAAGAGAATATAATTGCTCCATTATCTGCAACATTCTTCCCTTCAAGTAAGAAGGCACAAATATCTAATCATAGCTCTGGAGCCCAGCAGTTTGGGGTACAGGTCATGTATTAAGTAGCTGTCCAGGTATGGGTCCTGCTTGACAAAAAGCAGGTCTGCCATGAGACCTTTCCTTTATCCACAGGCTTCCTCTCCAGCTGACCAATTCCCTACTGTGTGATGACACAGCCTTATCTGTTGTCGCTCTGAACAGACCTGCTGCAGATGGCTGGCATTTTACATATGTAATAGTAGATCTCTAGGAATGTTGCCTGGATCCATGACCACATTAAATGAAGCCGACACTGTGATTGTATTTCTACTCCCCAGTCTGGAAAGGACTACAGATCCATAACTGGATTTTATCATCAGCAGACAGCTATAGAGGCCAACTTTTTTTCCCCAATGAATAATGACGTAAATTCTGCTTACTGCACTGTTTGATAGGATGAGGCACTGGCATATACTAAAAAAAAAGAAGGTTTACTCATCAGCCTTGAAATGTTCCAGCGTATGTTTCCATCTTGACACTCTGTTCTCACAGAATATGCACATGGAGCTCAAAAAAACACATCAGTAACTTTTGTGACCACCTTGAATGCTTATAGAGGCAGACTGTTAATGTCAGCTACCTTGGATATTCATGGTCAGATTTTCCTCAACCTTCAAAGACTTTTTGTCTCATTTTATTCAACAACAAAGATTAATGCTAAATTCTTTCAACTTGTGTTTACTTTTTTTTTCCAGGTGTAACTCAACAGCCTTTGTATACTGCCACAGAACTCTGCTTATGACAGTCCCAGACATTAAGACCACAGCACTATCTCCTGTTATTTGTCATTTATACAGACTTTACCGGTGCGTGCAGTGTTCATCTGAAGAACCTCTCTGTCAGTGTGAAAAATGCCGTGTGAAGGCTCTGCAGACAGCCTTTCTTTCTAGTGTTCGTCTAGGCAACTCGAATTACTGGAGTTAGAAGTGAGAGAGGCTGATGCTAGGGAGCCCTGATTGATGTGGATAGTGAGACCACCAAGGACAGGAAAGAAGAGGAAGATAAAGTGAAGCGGGTAACAAAGCAAGGTAGATACAAAGACAAAAGGGAGACAATGAAATGGTGATCAACCAGCAGTAACCCATCAATTACAAAGCCAAACAGAAGTAAGGAAAAAGAAAAAAAAGCAAAGCTTTTTCCAGAAGCGAGAATACATTTGTAAGACTACGAAAATACACTGAAGGATGTCAGAGTTTAAAAATCAAGAAACACTATTCTGTCCTTGTTAATGACCTTTTCAAACTCCGTTCTGAAGTGAGCTTTGATCACTAGCATTTTACGTAGAAGAGTGAAGCAACCTTAAAGGAGAATGAACATTGCAACTGCTTCAGCACAGTAAAGTAAAACGCAAAGCTACAAAAAAGACATAGCACTATTCCCTTTGGCTATCATTAAGGAAAATCTAGTGATTGGTGATCACTTCCAGAAGGGATAATAATCTACCGACAGATGTGTCCTGCAAGTAAATCGGCATAGCTGGTGTGACTTTAGTCAATACCCTGAAGCAACGTCCTTCAACCATCACAGACCAACACAGTGCTACTGTCAGTTCACTGAAGTTTTATGTAGCATGCAAACATACCACGCCTTTCAGAACTAAAATATTACCGCAAATCATCTTTTTAAGGCAGTCACAGTCATTTTCATTTTACAAGTAATAAAACCGAGGTGGAAAGAAGTACTGCCTGGCTTTCTCACTTGCAATCAGAGCAAACAGCAGTGGTGGGACCAGAAATCCCTGGCTGCAAAGTTTCCCCTTTTAAACTGCTAGGCTAAATTTGCTCTCTCCAGAGGCTATCCAGAGGCAATCTTCAGTACAACTGAAGTGGAGAAATTAGCTCATTTATACAGTAGCAGGGCTCTGCCAAGTTAAAAGGATGATTTGGCATCACGTTCACTGGCTGCAGCTCAGAGCACCACATACCACATACACATCCTTCGCTGTGCTCCTAACACCATAACCAAATGTTAGCATAGAATCTCATTAAGATAATTGTGAAACAAATGTTATACAGTAAAAACGTAGACAGGTCCATGGTGACTGAAAGAGAGGAAACATCACGGCTATTTTTAAAAAGGGTAGGAAGGAGGACTCTGGGAACTACCGACCTGTCAATCTCACCTCTGTGCCTGCAAAGATCATGGAATAGATCCTCCTAGGAGCTATGCTGAGGCACATGGAGGACAGGGAGGTGATTCAAAACAGACAGCATGGCATCTAGTGTCTTTCTACAAAGGTCTAACTGCATCAGTGGACAAGGGAAGAGCTACGATGTCATTTGTCTGGTCTTCTGCAAGGGCTTTGACACAGTCCTTCACAATATCCTTCTCTCTAATTTGGAGAGATTTGATGGGTGGACTGTCCAGTAGATAAGGAATTAGCTGGATGGTTGTATCCAGAGAAGGTGGTGGTCAATGGCTCTAAGTCCAGATGGAAGAATGTCACAAGTGGAGTTCCAAGGGTCTGTGCTGGGACCGGTGCTGTTTAATATCCTTATTAATGATACTGACAATGGGACTGAGCGCAGCCTCAGCCAGTTTGCTAATGACACCAAGCTGGGTGGTGAGGTTAATGTGTTGGATGGACAGGATGCCATCCAGAGGGACCTGGACAATCTGGGAGATGTGGGCCCAGGTGAAACTCATACTGTTCAACAAAGCCAAGTGCAAGGTTCTGCACCTGGGTAGGGACAACCCCCTTTAACCATACAGGTTAGGAGATGATGTGCTTGAAACCAGCCCTGCAGAAAAGGACTTGGGGGTGCTTGTGGATAAAAAGTTGGACATGAGCCACCAATGTACACCTGCAGCCCAGCAGGCCAACTGCATCCTGGGCTGCATCAAAAGAAGTGTGGCCAGCAGATCGAGAGAGGTGACTGCCCCTCTGCTCTGCTCTAGTGAGACCTCACTTGGAGGTGAGGTGCCCAGCTTTGGAGCCCTCAACACAAGAAAGACATGGACCTGTTGGAGCTCATCCAGAGGAGGGCCACAAAAATGATCAGTGGGCTAGAGCACCTCTCCTGTGAAGACAGGCTGAGAGAGTTGGGCTTGTTCAGCTTGGAGAAGAGAAGGTAAGGCCCAGGGGGACCTTACAGCAGCCCTCATATATCCAAAAGGTGCCTATAAGAAAGTTGGGGAAGAACTGTTCACAAGGGCATGTAGCAATAGGACATGGGGGAATCATTTTAAACTCGACAAGGGGAGATTAGGTTGGATATTAGGACAAAGTTCTTCAATATGAGGGTGGTAGATCACTGGAACAGGTTGCCCAGAGAGGTAGTGGAGGCCCCATCCCTGGAGATATTCAAGGTCAGGCTCAACAGAGCTCTGAGCAACCTGGTCTAGTGAAGATGTCCCTGCTTACTGCAGGGGGGTTGGGCTAGATGACCTCTAAAGGTCCCTTCCAACCCAATGCATTCCGTGATACTAAAACCAAAGCATTTATAAATAGAACTTTGCTTTCCACCTGAAATTCTACTGAGCACAGTTCATGTTCACTGCTGCTGAGCTTTAACTCCAGTTTCCATGCCAGCCTGTCTGCATGTGCTTCCTCAGACTTCTCTTGGGATGAAACCATATGCATCTGGTCTGAAGCCTTTTTCCACAAGGAAGCTTCAGTTTCAGAACTGAAAGAGGATAGAGAAGGCAATATATCCACTACTGCACTTTGTGCATTAGAAAGAAAGTTGCAAAGGTTTACATTCAGTCCTGGCAACTCCTTTTGTCTCAGAGAGAGGAAGGGAGAGGGGGCTGAGAATATTTATATACCGCTGGGTAGGGCAGAAATGCCTCCCTTCTGCTATTTCCTCAAGCATGTTTATAAAGCCACAACAAGCTGTGGGGAAGATCAGAGAGAGACAGATTTTAACTCTTCCTTAATTAAGAGCGCAGTTTTGTTCACAGGATCTTTTCCTATACTGACTAACAATTTTCTGAAAGATTTTTTTCTGATTTTCCATCCCACTTTTAAGAGCCTGCACTGTCTCTGGTGCTGGACTCCCTTGTGGCTGCTCCAATGAGAGACACAATAATGGACAGACACAAAGGGGGAGAATTTTCAGATTTTGCTTTACAGACCATCTGGATCACACAGCACACAAAAATGCTCATTTAATGAGGTGGCATATACTGGTCTATTAGTACCCTGTAGCCTCTGTGACAGCAAATCCAACATATCTGTAACTCTGGCCACAAACTGGTCTTTACACAGGTGCAAGGACACCGCAGAAAAGCTTTACTGCTGAAATTCTTAGAGATTTCTCACATATGGCTCCACGGCAAACTGCCTGGGCAAGATAAAAGACGCCCTCTCCTGCCTTATTTACAAATGCCCAGAAAACACTTGATCTCTGCTTGACAACCCTTTGATTATGCTCTGATAAAGGTGCAGCTCTAGGAAGCTGTCTGGGATCCCTTCCAATTCATACCATAATTGATCGTCTGTAGGCACCGTTGGGCTACAAACTCCTTCAGGGAACAAACTCAGCCTCTTGCAGTACAGCTACTGAACACAGGCTGCTGGGAAGTCAGCAGAACAGCCCTGAAAGCTGAACAGCCCTGAAAGCTGAACTTCTAAGCACTATATAGGCTTTTGGTGTTGTATGTTGCTGCTTAACCATCTCAAATACTAAAGGAACTGATCAGCAGTTCAGAAAGAATTCAGTAAACTTTTTTTCAGGTTAAATGAGACCTTACTGTTTTTACTATCCAAAACATTAGGCACCAAGGTAACCACATACATATACGAAGTGGCTTTTCCCAAACCACGTCCTCCTTTTCCTCAGTGACTCTTCATGTGCCTAGATAGTAAGAGGAGTCCCTATCAGCCTTTGCTAGTTGTGGCATTTCTCTTGGTGACATACGAAATCAAGGTCTCAAAATACCTACTTAATCACTTCAAAGCAGTTCATTACCTAAGAGCATGATGACTAACAGTGCATGTGAGAACCTTCAGCCTTGATTAGGCCTAAAGCTACAGTTTTGTTTTGGCTTTCTAGAATCAGGCAGCATGTGGTAACAAGGACACCACAAGCAAAATTACTGCTCTGGAATGTCATAGTTACTTACTCTGTATCAATAGTGGCATTAGAGTCAAAGATGATTTGTTGTTTGTTTGTTAATGGTTGTGCCACTATATAAAGTACTTTCAAAACAGTAAAAATAGGATTATAAATGCTTCAAGACCAAGGAGTTTACCAAATACAAAAAAGGAAACAGAGGGTAAGTTAGACGTGAATAAGAAATGTTATTTAAGTAAAAGTTGCTCACATCTAGACAATTCACCTTTTTTAGTGCTACGTGTGTATTTACAAGATAGGGCAGTTGCTTAACTAAAATGTACCGTCAGCTCTAGCTCTATTCAGCAAATGCTGAAAACTATCAGGCAAGTGGTCAAGGATAGCTCTTACAAGTGGAATCACAGAAGGGCTGAGGTTGGAAGGGACCTCTAAAGGTCATTTTTTTCATCTACCCTGCTCCAGTAGGAATTTATAAACTATTTGCGATTACCCTTCATGTGTAGTCATCAGTCAGCAAATCTACTTGAAGGCACTGCAGCAGGCCTTTGTCTTCTGAAAGGACTGGGAGAAGAACCTTCTGGGGATAAAGTCATGAACAGCTTCCCACATACTGGGGCACAAATGATAACAAAGACAATATTACAAGAGAGTCAGTCAAACAACGTAATAAGGCAAGCCTGAATGGTCAAACAGATGATAGAAGTGCTTATAACAGACTACAGAAGATGAGCATCAAGGAGGTAGAGTTATGTGGGGGTTTGAAGAGGATTTTAATTTGGTTCTGTGAAAAGATCAAAAGAGGATGTGACAACTCCATATCAAGACTGTTGGTAAGAACTACGTTAGAGCAATCTACAGTTAATTGCATGCAGGTCAGGGTCAGAAAGAAAATGAACAGCCACAGATAACATGAGCAGAAGAATTCAAAATCCTGTTCTTGATACGAGTAGAACTGAGCAGAAGATTACAGTACAACTGAGCCAGAGATTACAGGCCTTAGTTATGACTCTGATAAGCCAGACTAAGAACAAGGGAAAAAAAAACAACAGCCAAATTCACATACAAGGGAAAAGATAATCAGTCTATTTTTTTTGGTGCTCAACTTCTTGGATACCCTAATTCAGAAAGCCTGAGAGGGATCGGCTAATGGGGAAATAACAGTGGCATAAATGCTAAGAACAGAGATTTAATTGTCATTCATTAGTGACAACTGTAGGGGTCATCTGGAATAAGATGGCGGAAGGCAAGAGATGGGATCACAAAGGACTTAGTGTCTGCAGAGCAAGGCAGATCTGCTCTTCCACAGGTTGAGTCTTTGTGCACGCACCAGCACATCCTGATGGTGAAACAGGTACTATCTATAGCCCAGCATCCGCGGCCAGTAACCCTGGGGCATCTCTAGGAGATTACTACAGTACCCCTTCCACCTACAGACAGTTTCCATTCAAAGGAAACCAGGTCTGTCCTTGATTGCTGGCAAATATATAGAGCCAAGGGAAAAAGAAAAAGATAGTCTGCTAAAAGAGAAGACATGGGGATATCCAGAAAGGACCCAAGAGATTCATATCAGTATCATGAGGAAGATAAACAAAGCAGGAAAGGCCAAAGGGTTAAGTGTTGCCTAGAAAATACACTTAAGATACTGGTTTAAAATGGGAGGGATTTCCATTAGGCTTTGGTGACACCCATGTCAGAAAGTAAAGTTTGGGGACTTGTTCCATGTGATCTAACCAACCTGCTACCTCTTCTTTTGGTGCATTTTTAAAGAAACAGTGGACAAGATCTCAACTTAGCTGAGGAAGCAGAGTTTATTCAGCCATTTTAATTAGTTTTCCTACTTTGCCATCTTCATCTACTGTGCCACAAATTTTTCAGCGTAAAATCCCTGTGACTAATGACAGCAACTGTTTTTAGGACTGGTGACGCCAAATGTTTTAAGATGACAAAACAAAGTATCCAAGGCAAAATTTCCACTGAAAACCAGGAAAAATGAAGACACTGATGTAGCTTAAAGAGATCACTAATGTAGCATAAGCCACCAATCCAGTCACACTCGTTCACTGCAGTACCATACTAGTTATGTGAATTAAGACTCTCTGGTTTTTGCCTTCTGAGAAAATTCATAATAGGGAAATAGGAAAATGAATTGATTAAATAGCTACAGTTACTTAAAACTGCTGCATCATGTGTAAACGATGATCATTTGTAAAAATGGTCCATGGGACCTGATGAGATACATTTGTGGGTCCTAAGGGAACTGGCAGATGAAGCGACTAAGCTACTCTCCATTGATTCAATGAAATGGAATCATGCTGAATAGATTGATATAGGTGTAGCTTAAGAGACAATTAATATAACTTTAATATAAGAATTTTCATGGTTTTAAAAATAGATTAGGAGAAAGCTGTAACTGTGTAAGTTGACTGTGAGAGCAGCTGCAAAACTTAAGGAAGTAGGAGATAGAGGAGTCATAAATAATGAGACTAACGACCAACTAAGAGACAGAGTATATCTTGTTTTCAGCAAAAAGGGCTGTGTTTTTGAGCTCAGATAATCATGGAGAAGAAACGTAAAGAGCATGCGCTGAGAGCGAGGAAGACGTCCAGCCTTCATCCCTGATCACCAGAAGACCGCCTGAGTGTCACTGAGCATGCTCTATCTGAGAGGGGTTAATGTAAATGACTTCCTGGAAATAATCTGCATAACCCTGCCTTTTCTTAGAAATTACAATGAATATGCATAATTAATCTGTATAAATATGAGAAATTTGGCTTTAATGGGCGCACACATTCGGAGGAGCGATCTCTGTGTGCCCAGTGCTGCAATAAAGGATACCTGCTTAACAGTCACCAAGGCTATTGAGTTTTGATTCCAGCTTTCCGAGGCATCACCATCACATTTGACAAGTTGTGGCAGTGCAGTGAAGTTCCCATTGAGTGGAAAAGGGGAAACATAATCCCCATTTTTAAAAAGGGAATACCTGGGGAACTACAGACCAATCAGTCTCACCCCTGTGCATGCCACGATCATGGAGCAGATCCTCCTGGAAACTGTGGTCAAGCACATGGAAAATAAGGATGTGACTGGTGACAGCCAACATGACTTCACTGAGGACAAATTGTGCCTGACAAATTTGGTGGCCTCCTATGACGAGGTTACAGAATTCATGGGTAAAGAAAGTGACAGATATCATCTACCTGGACTTGTGCAAAGCATCTCATATTGTCCCACACAACATTATTGTTCCTGAATCAGAAAGGCATGGATTTGATAGATGGACAAGTTGGTGGATAAGGAGTTGGCTGGATGGTTGCACTCAAAATGTTGCAGTCAATGGCTCAATGTTCAAATTTAAATCAGTGACAAGTGGCATTTGCAGGGGCTGGTATTGGGACCAGCACTGTTTAACATCTTTGTTGGCAACACAGACAGTGGGATTAAGTGCACCCTGAGAAAGTCTGCCACCACCACCAAGCTGTGTGATGCAGTCAAAAAGCTGGAGGGAAGGGATGCCATCCAGAGTGACCTTGACAGGCTTGATGGGTGGCCTATGCAAACCACGTGAAGTTCACCAAGGTCAAGTGTATGGTCCTGTGCGTGGGTCAGGGTTATCCCAAGCACACCCACAGACCAGGCAGAGAACGGATTGAGAGCAGCCCTGAGGAGAAAGACTTGGTGATGGTGGTGGAAGCTCAACATGAGCTAACAATGCATGCTTGCAGCTCAGAAAGCCAACCATACCCTGGGCTGCATCAAAAACATGACCAGCAGGTCGAGGGAGGTGATTCTGCCCCTCTACTTGTGTTCTGGTGAGACCTCACCTAGAGTAGTGCATCCAGCTCTGGAGTCCCAAGTACAAGAAAAGCATGGACCAGTTGGAGAGAGTCCAGAGGAGGGCCACAAAGATGATCAAAGGACTGGAGCACCTCTCCTATGAAGACAGGCTGAGAAATTTGGACTTGTTCAGCCTGGAGAAGAGAAAGCTCTGAGGAGACCTTACTGCAGCCTTCCAGTACCTAAAAGGGACCTACTACAGGATAGATGGAGAGAGACTGTTTACAAGGACATCTTGTGACGGGACAAGGAGTAATCAGTTTAAATTGAAGGAGGGTAGCTTTACATTAGATTTTATGAAGAAATTCTTCACTGTGAGGGTGGTGAGGCACGGGTACAGGTTGACCAGAGAAACTGTGGATGTCCTGTCCCTGGCAGTGTTCAAGGCCAGGTTGGATGAGGGTCTGGGCAACCTGGTCTAGTGGAGGGTGTCCCTGCCCATGGCAGGGGAGGGTGGAACCAGCTGACTTGTTCAGGTCCCTTCCAATCCAATTCTATGGAACAGCATGTCTGCAGTAAACACAAAGGGGAGAACTGAGTTATCCTCATTAGGAAATACATATTTACACTATGTAGAACAGGATTCAAATTAAATAATCTACCTGTCATCTACTACCTCACTTCATGGGACAAGAACTGGTTTTAGCTTCTGTTTACTGTAGCACTTGAAGGAAAAGAAATCCTTGCTCCCAGGGTGACTTCCAGGTGCTGTGAAGACCAACAAGATCCTACGTTGCACTGGATGGGATGCAAAAAGTCCTATCCCCCAGCTAAAGACTTTCCCATCTCCATTCAAGAAGGAACTATGAACCTTCTACCTTACCCAAATTAAGAGATGATCCATACCACTTGATGTCCCATGAAGACAAAAACAAAGGCAGTAGCATCCTCCTGGGAGACCAATCCTATTGTCTGCCCAATGCTCCTGTTCTCAATTAATTCACACAGCGTTGTGGGGGATTGACCCTGACCAACAGCTTCAATCATGCCACACCCCACCTCCCTCTAGATGGATGGGAAAGAGGACATGAAGAGCAAAAGCAAGAGAAGTAATGGGTAGACAACAAGACAGTTTAATAGGTGAAGGAAGGAGGAAAAAAAAATTAGAGAAGTGATCCAAAGGCAGTTAGCTGTCAATTCCCACAGGCAGATGGATGCCCAGCAATGGCCAACATGGAAGACAACATCCCTACTCCATCCTCCCCTACCCTACATTTTCCTGCTGGGCATGATGCTATATACAATGGAAAATCCCTTTGGGCAGCTCAGTTTGGCCATCCCCCGAAAACCTACTACCTACTCACTGCAGGGGCAAGGGAAGAAAAGCCTTGACAATGCTGAGCCATAAACCTAAAACACAGCACCTCACAGCTGGCGAAAGCTGTCCCCACCCTATCAGACCCAGTACAAACACAAGAAGCAGTACAAGGTATCGTACCCTGCAGCTGACTGGGCAGCCACAGACATGCTTCAGCAGCCCTATCTCAGTGGGAATTACTTTGTCCAGAGAGCACTGGTGTTTCACACGCCACAGTTCTGCGCTGTGGTGCAATGCAAGTGGTGCTCCACACAGGAGTTTCACAAGCACAGCACCGCCAACCTGCCTCCTATTTTCCTGGAGAGAAGCCTGACTGCTCAGCATCTTGCACAACAGTGGTTTCTATTGGACTCCCTCTAACAGTAATAAACCAAAATTGTTGCTTGGGGAGGGAGGGAAATTTCAGCTTGTGCCCAGAGACCTGACAAAGATTACTGATCTGTAATTTAACCAAGGGGTCATGTGCCACTGAAAGCTCCCCAACAAGAAAAATGTCCCCTGAATGCTCCTTTCAAAAGGCTGAGAGGCAGATTTGAATCCTGTTGCCTGAAGTTAAAAGTCTCTAATCCACAGAACTCTATGTGAAAATGTGAGCCTAGAAGTTTCTGCACATTACTGCAGCAGCCATCTGCACAGTGTACCTTGTATTTATAAGCTCTGGTTATTTCGGCTCAGGACTCTCAGTGAGTCAATGAATGCTTGTCCTCTTAACAGATTCAAATTCAAACATCGCTGCTTGACTACCTACTCATCCAAATAACGCAGGCTTCTGGGCATGTGTTCAACTGCTTAATCTAGCATGAGGGGACGGTTCCTATCAGTAACCAAAGCCAGATCTCAGTCTGGCACCAGCAAATGTACTGCTTACAAATGTAAGCAGACACGATACAGGAAAAGCTTTCTGTTCTACTCCAAAATTCTACTGAAGTTAATACCAAACTTCTTTCCCCCCTCCCTGCCCCCTTTTCTTTTACAAATTACAATTTTCAAAAATAAACTAGGCTGGTTCTTTTCCTTTCCTATAAGAGCTTGAGAATTCTCCTATAGAAGGCTGAGGATTCATATACTGGCTCACACATCAATTTGTAAACCATTATGAAATTAAATATTAAAAAAATTTGCAAGGATTTTGATTTAATAGTTCATACATCTTAAAAAACCCACAGCCAAAGAGTCATAGGATTCTGTGGCTAAACAGTGAGTAAACAAAACACTGAAATTATTTATAGTTCTCACATTCAACTTATACACAAGCCATATTTTTGGGGTAGATAACAGTAGGCTAACAGTTAGGATCAGCTAAGTTTAACAGTATGTCAGGCCCAAGTAAAAGTAGCTACATAGGTTTTACCCGATTAAATGTAAGTATTTTTTCCCTTGATAACCTATTCCATACTTTTTACAGAATCAAATTACAAGCTTTTCCTAACAGGAACACAGATGACAAGGCTATGCATTTCAACAGCGTCTTGACTTCCATGCATTAACTAATTCCTTGTAAATATATTCTCAGACAGGAATACTAAAGCTCAGCTATTTCAAAAGGAAGCAAAGATGAGAAGACTAAAAATGAGAGAGGGCCAAATGAATATTCTGCTGTAGACAGCTGGTCAGCAGCAGACAAAACTACAGAATTCTTACTTTTTCCTAACTATGAAACTGAACTGTCTGGAGACAACAGGGAATGACTCTCCCCAAAAATTATTCCTAAAACTGTTCCTAAATTTTGTCCTAAACCGAGAAATTCAGCCCACTCAGCCATTCAGATACATGCAGCAGATAACAGCCAGGGTGGCAAGATGCACTGGTTTGTCTTCTACAAACTGTGACATTTCCCATCGCATGCTACACTGCTGTGTAACCTCCCTGTTTAAGTTTTACAAGGTATTTTCAAAGCTTAAAGCTCAGACTGGAATTCTGAAAAACCCATTTTACATCTTCTCTGCTTCTTGGACAGAAACCCCTATGAGTAATATCAGTAACATCTTCATCTGACATACTAGAAGTGCTCTTGTAATTTGCTTTTGCATCATTAAAACTCTGGGGATATAAATGATGCTCAATAATCACATTATTTCCATTCATTTTTTAAAAAAACATGTAACGAACAATCTTTGCCATTATGAAAAATCAGAACAGGAGAGAAAAATAATTCTTTTGCAAAAAGTTTTTCAACAGCAGGGGGGAAAATAATTACAAAATGACAATTTCTTCCATTTATTCTTCGGAATTATACAGTGGCTTACATAGAAACCAATTAGATTTGGTTTTAATCTCCCTTTGACTTTACAGAATGCCTCCACAACAGCCCTTAACACAGAGAGAAAGTGCAGTGCGAAAATGATGAGAACTCTGCTAATATTATCCTCACAGAGATAGCAGAATTGCATTTTCTTGTGGTTTTGATAAAAAGTATTGTGGCCACAATGTTCAAAACTGTCTTAAAATTGCTCCTTGGCGTTACATTAGCTATGGTTGCATGAAAGCGAACTTCTTTGCACAGTCACTGGAAGTACAGACAGCGAGATTCAATTCAGAGAGGCAGAAATACAAAGGAAAGGAGCAGTTACAATCTTGGAAAGCAAAATGAAAAGATTAAAAGCTCATTTTAATAAATCACTGGGACTAAAAGACTGCATTAAATTATCAGACATTTGAAGAACAGTACTTTAGAAATCTCATTCCTCTTCTTTTAAATACCTGGGTAAACGCAAATTAAAGTTTCTGACGACTTGCTGAAGTTTCACTGATCTGCTGAAGTACACTAAAAATTTTGGAGGTTTGCTAGCGAGATGTGAAAGGCTTACTTCACTACAAATGAGTAACACTACTGTACCTCTCATGGCACAAACACCTCCCGAAAACTCTCAACTGTCCCCAACCTTCAAAGCAAGACAGAAGCAGCTTGCAATACACCTGTTTAAATGTATTTCAGAAATTCTAGAGCCACTTCTACCATAAAGCAGCTGCATTTGCAGATCACAAAAGAGCTTTTTAAAGCTCTTAATGCACCTACAGAAAAGTGCGGGCTGAGCTCTAGCTCCAGCAGAGCAGACTCACTCCTATTATTTCAGCTACATGTGCATAACCATCACAGACTCGTAATCGCAACTGCTTCTACTACACTTTTCTGTAAGCCTCTGCTGCTTTCACTCACACAGAAGCTGTGAAGTAAAAACATTTTCTTATCAAACTTTACAGGGCCATCTTATCAGATATGGAAACACAGACTTGTACGTAGACCCTGGACTCGTTTTCAGAAAAAACCTTTTTTTTTATTACCAGTGCTACAGTGTCTGTCTTTTCTAACAAAATGTATTAGGAAATGGTGTTTTAAAACTTTTCACACAATATGTGTAATGACTGGAAATTCTGATGGGAAACCCATCCAAATTAAATCAATTTCTAATATCCTTTGGCTAAACTGGCTCTGAGGTGATAGCTGGATATGGCCTAAATCATGACAAGCAAGATACTTTCCCTACACTGAACACAAAATATCCTGTAGTTGAAACAGACTGCTCTCTTCTTCCCATGTCAGTCTTCCCAGAATTATGACATTAATGGAGAAGAAGATGTTCCTTAAGCTGCTCTGACAGACATGGCAAGAAATGCATACAATCACTTTTGGCAGCACATTTAAAAACCAGGGAGAAGTGAAAATATTCCACTTCTCAAGATCTGGAAAAATGCATTTCCTATTCTCCGTCACAAAAAAATTATTTCAGTCTACTAGATATTTTAGAAAAAAAGGTAAAATCCAAAATTTGCATGCCTAGAAGAAAAGTGTTGCCAGAGGAAAAATTTCCATTTGAAAAAATAAAAAGTTTCTTAAAAAGAATGGAGATATTCTTAAAATTGAAACAGATACCTTACACTGATTGCTTCTGTGTTCAGCCCAGAATATGATTTTACGAAAAAACAGGAGCACATTACAAATGAGCCAGAAGACTTGCAGGTGTTCATGCATTCATGCATGTTACCATACAGCAGCTATCGGACAAAATTGTTCACAATCCCTCTTTATGGAAATACTGAGTTTAAACAATGGTAAGCTGTAGATACTTCTACCAAATATGCTTTTTCTTTGTCGGTCTGCACTGGTTACAAGTTTTTTTAATATAAAGCATTTTATATATAGACCCCTCGTCCTTTCTGTTTATTTTGAGATGTCACGATGTCAAGCACTGTGTTTCAGCAGCAGGAATAAAGTCTGATAACTGCTGATGGTTACCTATGGTACAAGGAAATCGAGCTGGGTTACAACTACAAGAAAAAGCTGGTTGTTCAGGAGACAATCATGCAAGCAATCAACACTCCTTAGAACAAAACACAACAAACGCATTGCTGCTGGACAGGAATTTGTTACAACACCCACGTATCAAATAACACTTGTACACGACTATGGCCTGTTTTTAAGAATCAGGCTGTAAGAAACTGGCTGGCAGCACCAAACAAACAGTCACAGAGTGAAGGAACCCAAGGACAAGGACAACAGAGCAACTGACATGCACTAGGACCAGACCCAGAAAAATGCTTCAAACCAGTTATGCATTGTCTGGTCTTGCTGTCCCAGGTACAGAGACATACCAACTTGCATGTTGGTGCAGGGGAACACTCTACACTTTGATAGTGCTGTGGCAACTGTGAAACTGTCTACATATTTCAGGGTTGTGTTCACATACACATGTTGCTGGACATGCAGTGCATCTTAAAATCATGGAATCATTGAATTGTCTTGGTTGGAAGGGACCCTTCAGATCATCAAGTCCAACTATCATCCTAACCTGCCAACCACCACTAAACCAGGTGCCTAAGCACCACATCTACTGTCTTCTAAAAACCTCCAGGGATGAAGACTCCACCCCTTCTCTGGGCAGCCCGTTCCAATGTCTAACCACCTTCTCTGTGCAGAAAGCTCCAGTCCAGTGTCAGCACAGGACACCACAGCAGGGATGATACCAACATCGGTACGTTACACAAGCTTTTGCAGGCAAAGAGGAACCCTGATCTACCTAATGCTCCCACTCATGCCAGAACTGTATGACTGGTTTTGATACAGGCTAGTGTAGAGGCAGAATAGTTTTGCTCCTACTTGCAAAAAACTCAAGTGTACCCCGAAGACCCACTAGATAGGGCTGGGTCACGTGCTAGCACAACTATACAGCTTCTGACATAGAGCTGGCTTCTCCACACAGCTCTGAGCACAGGGAGAGTGAGCAGATGCCTGCTTGTATCCCAGGAAGTACCCATTCCCACCAGGCTTATAGCAACGCTGTTTACTTGCAGAAGACTTCAAGTAGGTTGTGGTTTACACCAGCAAACACTACTTCAATTCATATCTGGATAAAAATCCAACTGGCCTGAGGAGTAATTCAGGAGCTTGAGTACACGCTGAAGCTGCTTCCAGACTAATTCCAACTCAGGGCTTAAGCTTGTTCAATTTTGTTAAATAGCTGCCATTCATAGAGCTGCACAACCTCCACGCAGGAGCTATGAGGTCGTCATGTCCCAGTCTTGCTTTCTGTAGCTAACTGGAAATGGCAAGGCTTGTTAAGCCTCAGCGGCCAGGTTGTAAGTTGCCTTATCCATGAATATCACATCAAAGAGGTTACTCACCATTACTTCATGTCAGGCAAGACAAACTTGCAAACGAGTTTTTTTGGCATGTGCCAGCTCAACCCTCAGTAACATCACGACTGAGAAGAAAAAAAAGGACAGGAAGGTGCAGCTGAAGATTGAAGCACCATGGTCCCAGGAGAAAGAAGTTTTCTGGGTGACATTCAGAAAACCTGACTACAGTTCCCTCCATTGAAGCAAAATCACAGCAGTGTTAGTGTTCCTTTCTCTTCCCCCATTGAACCTGCTACTGATTCTTGACCCCTCACTTTCACTGGTAACTTACAGTAACTCGACTCTGGGTGCCGCATTATTCCAAATTAGTTCTGTTAGAGAATAAAAAGTGGTTTTCTTCCGGCCTACCTCCCTGAGTCAGCTCACTACTGACCCAGCTGAGCACCAGCCCTGTCCCATTTCTCCAGTTCCTTTGACAAGCATCATTCCCACTTGTAAGGGGCCACCTTGATTCTTGCAATGAAGGCTGCAAGCCCTCTGGTCTCTGCAAAGCCTCAGGCACAGCAGGCTTGCTTCAATGCCATTGAGCACCTGACAGAATGGAAGCAGTGTCTCTTTCCAGGCAACTGCAATGGAGGTGTCCTGGAGCAGGAGCGTCTTCGAAGGCTCCCTTTGTTCACAGGGAGAAGAAACAAACCCAGAGCATGGAGCTGAAGTTCGGCATACCCCACCATTCAAATTCCCACAGGGCTTCAGGACAGGCTCCACCACAGCAAGGCAAGGGAGTTTGTGGGAAGAGATTAAGCAATAGCCCTGGACTGCTTTCATAGAGAAAGTCTCTTCCACCAGTTTCTTCATCAGCTTATATCCTGTGTGTATTTCCCTGCAAGAGGGAAAAACGTTGCCCATGTAGGCAGCTCAGGAATCCCATTTCCTACACAGAGAAGCCCACCTCTGCTGTGATGTAGGAAGGACATCAGTCAGTTCATGATGCTTAGCTGCATTATTTTCATTTCTTTTTCTTATCCCAGAAGTACAAATTAATTGGGCACTGAAAAGCTCTCTCTATGATTTGACAGTCCCAAGTGCAGCATGCTCTGTGTTTACCATTTCTACACATAATAAAATAATTGTTTGATTGTTCTTCATGTAAAATACACTGCTGAGAAGGGGGCACAATTGTTTACGAGGGGAAATACAGAAAATACACAAACTAAACAGGGAATGTGGGAGTTTTTCTCCTTTACTGATCTCCATCATAACTACACTAGTGCATGACGATGTCCAAGTATAAGGTGATAGTGTGCCAGGCACCGTACAAGCACAGAAAGGTGATTGAAATCCTTGTGCTGAACTGCTTAGAGTGTGTGGGCTGACTGAGCAGAGAAAAGGAAAACACAAAAGCAGAATGATGATGTTGGTAAATATACAGGTTCCACCACCTACATTTTAGAAGGCTAGCAAGGAAAGAAAAGGTGTGAGGTAAATACCTACAAAGTGGAATAATAGGAAAGCACATGAGCTTACAGAAAAAAAGGGTGAAGACGAGGAAGTGTGGAAGGATGCTGAAGTGCCAAGACCAAGGAAGCAGAGACACTCCAGGTTAGAAACAGACATGCCTGAGACATGGTTTTGTTGCAGTTAAGTGTTGCGTGGATGTTCCCACTTTAAAATCCATCTTAAAATGTTGTTCCTCAGATTTTTCAATGGGAACGAACACAGCCTGGTAAACCTTTTTGAATGATGAGTCTTATGTTAAAAACTGAGGTTTTTGAACATGAAGACTGCCCATCCTGGTGTTCCCTGGGAGAGGCAGCTCTGCCTGGGAGCTCTAGGAGGAGGAGACACCAGAGATCGAGCAGCACTCTGTTGGGCTGAAGAGGATTCATGCTGGGGTCAATGCTGATCTCAAACAAAAAGTTTGGAAACTAAAGTTTTCACCTTAGCAATGAGAGAACAAGATGTTCTGATACTTCCAATGTGATTTTTTTTTCTTTTCTTTAATCTTCCACTAAAGATGTTACGTTCAGGATGGTAGCAAGTACCAAGATACAACACTTTTTAACGTAACAGGAATCCCCATTTTGAGACTTTACCCAGGACAGCCATGACAAAGTCATGCTAGTCTTCAGGGAGAAACAGCTCCTCCTTCTCTCCCTCCCTCAAAACCCCAACAACTCAGACTGCTATCAGGCCAGCAATAAACTATGGCCCTTCGCAACTCTGGGCCATTCAGCTGAATTAACTCAAAGGGACTGCTGGAATGCTTAAAAATAGGCATGTGCCTAAGAGCTTTGCTGCCTTTGTTGCTGCAGTGAAAAAAAAGGAAGTTAGAGAGGCATCAAACTGGAATTGAAAATATCAGTATCTCCACAACACAAAATATAATTGGAATTAATAATTAACTCTGGCTTACAGTGACTTGCATGAAGCTTACCTGAGAGCGAAACAAGAGATACTAGGTCTCTTTCCCCTTCCCGTTATTTTATATCCATATGAAAACAGGTTCAGTGATCAGAAGAGAGACGTGTGACACTGTGCCGCGGGAAGGGGCGAAAGGGAACAAGCAGCACAGCAGCACATGGACTGACACAGAGACAGTGACACAGAGGCAATGCAAGAAATCCTTGATAAGCACTCTACTTTGTATTGCCATTCTGATGATTTCCAGTACTTCGATTTTGTGACATGTCTTCCTGCACAGCATCATTAAAATTTTTCCTCCTGAGAAGACTGTGGATCTAAGTAGCAGCAGTTATTTCTTCCTGCCAGCTTCCAGAAGGAAAGGAAGACACCCCCCTCAGTAAATCTGCTGTTTCTACCTTTGTAATGCTCTCACATATTTTTCCTCAGTCTGTAGCATACGCTTTATTTAAAAAATAAAACAAAAGAAAAAAAAAGGCCCACAAGGGCTTTTCTGGGCTTGCTCTGGCTAGCTGGAGCCATCTTTAGGGTAGTATGTCATTTGATCAATGACGGTCTCAGGATGAATCCATTCAGAAGTTTGGTAAATAAAACAACCCCTCTTAAGATTTGTTTCAGGGGATCCAAAGAAAAAACTAATTGCAAAGAACAAGCTAGGCAGATGCTAGCTGTGTCTTCAAATGTAGATGAAGTTTCTATTATGACACACATCTCTAAAAGTGTTTTTATCTATTGCAGAGAAGGAAGAAGCAATTATACAAATTCAAAAGTTGTTGGGAGAGAGCAGACATATGTTGATTTTTTCGATCAGCTGCACATTTCAGCAGAAACATGTCAGATTTCCTCTCTTCCACGCTGTCTTTCTTTCTCTCCTACTTTTTCTTCTCATATTCCCCAATGCAAGCCCACAGGCTGTGAACACACACATTGCAACTAGCATTACAAGAGTCAACTGAGGGACCAGAAACTCTGTAGGCACATTAACAGAAGATAAATTAGCAAGTGTGAAGACCACGGCAAAAGCACAGCCAGTACCTGAGCTTGCCAATCTCTATGAAGTGCTGCAGAGGTCTGGCATTTTTCTCTCCATAAGGTCCAACTTCATCCACATGAAGAGAAAAGAGCAACTGAGCAAAGTAGGAAATTTGTCTCCCTGTTTCCCCCTTATTTTCCATGTCTTCTCCTCCTGTCTCTCACCCAGTGGGAGCTGCCCCCCATAACAGCATGACACTAGGCTGTGATATTTGCAGGGCTCTGGACAGAGAGCCATGTTACAGAGCTCGTATTACCTCTTTAATCTTCAAATTCAATGAAGCATTTGAGGCTACTCAAACTCCAGTAATGTCAAAGGAGAATACAAAATGAACAGCATTCCTCTTAACTCTACAGGGGCTGCAGACACACAGACTGGTCTCTGGCAGAGTCTGAAGGTCAGTGTCAACAGCATCTGCAGCTAACCAGTGGTGAAAGGAGTGATTTTAGAAGAAAATTTGCAGCTATAACACAAAATGTGCTATCATACCTGCACTCACTAGCTGTGTTATCTTTGGAGGAGCTCTCGGGTACTGTCATACCCACTGCCCTATGACATTCTGACATGCTCCAAAAGTCTTAGCTACCTACTCACACTGAGGTGGTGAGACATCACCCTGGCTGCTTTGATACATACTTGACAGCAAGGTTTATCTAATGGGGTAAAATACCAGGAACCATCTTGCAAGCTACATCTCATGGGAAGCCACAATGGCCATCAGCATGCCATGGGACAGCAGAGGCAGCTCACCTTCCCAACCCTACACAGGTCTGTGAAGTTCAGATGGGATCCAAAGCATTTTCTCCTCTTTCTGCAGAAAGCCATGGCAGGGTAAGACAGAACCCCCTGCTGCACAGCAGGGAAATTCAGGAAAGCAGAAGAAACCAAGGTACTGTTACCACATCAGCTCAGAGACAGTAAAGAATTTTCTACCAGCAAGTCCAAAGGCGCTTTTGAGGAGCCCTGATGGTGTTTCATCCTCATGCAGAGGAGAGCACTCTGCAAGTATGTATGCCAGTAAGAACTGTAATTATCCTGATGGATTTTAATAAGCACTGTATGCAAAATCATATTTTGATAATCTAAAGTAGCTCTCATCCTAATTACAGACATTTGACACATTAGGTATTACTCACCCATTTAGACCTCAAGCCTGTGAGCCACTAGGCAGCTTGAAACATGCTTCACTGCCTGCTGTGAATGGAGCCTGTCTTTAATGGCAAGCAAAGACCATACAGAAGTTATGGGCTTGATACAGAATTTACTTGTGAAATGCTGTGGCCTATAATAAGTGACCAGAGCAGATAACAGACAAGGTCCCTTCTGGCTTGTAGATCTGGCCACCAGCTAATCTGTATGTTCCCAGGTGAGTCTATTACCCAAATACATCTGCAACTAATGCACACAAGCACACCATCATCTCTTAAGTTTCATACACCTGGAGATACTTTCGCAGGAGTAATTAACACAGAAAAACAAGTTGAAGTTGGCTGCTTCCTCAGCCTAACAGACAGCAACAGACTAAGCCATTAGTAATTAATTAAGGGTTGATGACATTTATAACCCTGAAGAACACACATTACTATTCATAATTGGCAAACACTTAGATAAAGCATGCCATAATTTGGATGTCTGCTGTCTGCTGCGGCTCTCCGTGTCATCGCCCTCCCTTTACAAACCATCACCACAGGACGGTTACCCACAGGAGTGCTCCTCTTGGGATCAGCACCAGAGAGTTTCCAACACTGTGCACTCGCAGCCTTGCTCCTGAAGCCCACAGATAGGACTCATCAGTGAGAGTTTTTCAGTGGGCACTGGATGGGGTCTAAGTATCCTGGACACAGACAATCTCTAATAGACAAATGGCCTCTGCTTTCACTGGCTGCATCACTCTGGCTGTACAGAACCATGTCAGAGTTGAGACATCACTCGGCATACCTCCTGCACGTGCCTTGTCCGAAGACTTACGGTTAAAAATGCGTTGTCAGTGGAAGTTAAACTACTCTGACATGTTCAGGCATAATTACCGAGGAGCTGCATAATCCTTTGTATCTGCAAAGAGCCATACGATCCCTGGCGATTAAAAGGGGAAAAAAATACAGAGGAAAAAAACCCAAAAACAAAAACCCAAATTCTCAGTCTGAATCCCAGAAGCGGGCAGGGCTGGCCACAGCCCAACAACCCGACGCTGCGCTGCTGTCCTCCTCCCCGACCCCCGCGCAAGTCCCGAAGGCAATTCCGGCTGCGAGACTCCTCACCTGTATCACTTCAACCCGCTTTGCCGTCGGTGCCGGGGTTTGATCTCTTTTGATGGGCGCTAAACTCAGCTATACTACCAACAAACACCACCCCCACCCCCCCCCATAACGTTTAATCTCTGTCCGGAGAGCGCCAGGCTGCTTTTACTCGCATGTGTCCGACTCTGTTCTCCCCGATTTGCCCAGACCCTCGGCCGCGCTCCGGGTACACAACGCGAACAGCCGAACGAAAACGGACAGAAGCCGCCGACCTCCCTGCTCCGGTGACCGACGTACCGTGCCTCCGGCTCGGCGGGCGCCGCAGGACTCGGCAGCCGCCACCCCACGCTCCTCCTCGCGGACGCAGCGTGCTTCTCCTGAGGCGGGCTGTAAGGCAGCGGCGGCGGCCAGCGCTCACCAAGTTCAGGGACGCAGCCGGGCTCTGGGAAGCGGCGGCGACGCCCCCTCGGGAAACCAGCGACGTACGTGAGGACGCGGGGAGATGCGGCAGATCCGCGGGCAGAAACGCGGAGACCCGTGCTGCCGGGGACACGGCGGCGGCGCCGCCGGGCGCGCGCGCATGAGCACGCGGCCCGAGTTCCCCTCCCGGGGGACAGGGCCGGGCCGAGCCGAGCCGCTTCCTCCCGCCGCCGTTACTTGCCGCGGCCACCTGAAAGCACGGGCGAGCCGGCTGCCTGTCCCGCCGCCCCGCTCCCGCCGCTCGCCACCGCGCCGGGCAGCCCCGCGCTCGCCCGCTCGCTCAGCGCCCGTCACGCAGTCCGGTGGCGGGCAGGCGGCTGAAGCGCGCCGCCGCCTCTCGCAACTCAGTGACCCACGGCGGTGGCGAAGGCGGCGCGGTGCGGTCCCGCCCACGTGAGGCAGTACTGCCCGCCCGTACCAGCCCGGCCCGAGCCAGGCCCGCCCGCGTTCGTCGGCACCGGCGGGGCACCAACGAAGCGAAGGCCCGGACCTCAACGGTCCCCGCAGGAGCTCCCCTCGCCTTGGCTTCTCCAGTCCCGTAGTCGGCACCCGCGCCAACGTCAAATGGGGGCTCGCCCTGTGCCCAGTGGCAGCCTGTGCGGGAACTACCGGGGAGTGAAAGCCGCCTCTCAGTCCCGATGTTAGCTCCCACAGCGTGAGACCCAAGTCGGGATTTAAAACCCCCACAAAACCCACAAACAAAAAAACAACACCCACCCCCACCAAGCCCAAACATGGTTTCTTGTCAGGAGTTAAAACCTCGGAGTACCTGTTCCTGGGTAGTCTCAGCGCCCCTCTGAAGCCGGCTGCACCTCTGTGCCACCAAAACTCGCCATGGTGTCAGTGAAAACGTTCAAGCCACTGAAACTTAGCTGAAGCTGTATCTAAAATGACAGCTCCGAGTTCCTCCTAAGAGTAAGGAATAACCTCAGGGAAGCCTGAAGGCTAATATTTTTGTTAGCTTAATTATACTTCTCTGTTTCATGACCCTTCTCAAGTAACCCTGCTTGCTTTGTTCAAACATAAACAAACGCTGCAGGGCCAAGATAGCATCTATTTTGCTGCATTTTTGAAGAAATGCTGTGTTCTCTTGATAGAATTGCGCATTAAAACACCAAGTAAACTTAAATATTGCCAGAAGTCTAATCACGTGGGGATTTTGCCTTAGGTCAACTTTCCCATTCAGCAGAGCATAAAGCCCCTGCCTGTCTTTGGACCTGGCTGTGTGTTCACCCACAGCGACACAGATGCTCTTCTGGGTGGAAATGGAAGCTACATATAGGTCCTATGCATGTATTTCAATACTGGTTGAGTTGAATAAACCTCGGCAAGAAGGCAGGTGAGTTAAATTAAGCAGAAATGTAGTTCTGGTGTGGGAACATTGATAGTCACTTAGAGCCCAGCCTTGAAAACAGGTCTGCAGTGACAACCCTTACCACCACAGAATCCTTGTGGAAATGGGTGCCTCATCTCTTAGAGCAGAAACTTTAAAATGCACCTAGACCCATACATGCATCAAATCTATGTGCGTAAGTGTGATTTCTCACCCCTTTTTTTTGTCCTTAAACATCTGAATTTTGCGATGCTTTTCAGAAGACTCTGTAGGTGAGAAACAAAATTAATGAGCCTAGTCACCAGTGGATCATCATCCTTTATTCCTAAACCTCCTTCCACTGCAGCACCATGACTCCTTGGCATATTTGCTATGATATGCCTTCTGGGTGAGAAATGTTAAATGTCATGGTCAGTACAGAGCTACCCTTCCCCTGCTTGCTTGAGAGCTGCCAGCTGTCCAAAATGCATGGTGGCTTCATTCAGCATGCTTTCCCCCCACTGGGGGACACTGATAGAGAGGTATCTGTCACCTTCCTGGGGCACATCTTGAAAGAACTTGTAAGAATATAATAGCTGAAAAAACAAAACAACACAAAACCCAACAAAATAGCTGTATCAGTTTGCTGAAGTGCGCTGTGGGTAACGTGTTCCTGGGAAGAAGCACAGAGGGAGGGGAGAAGGGAAGGAAAGGAACTGGCCTGATACATGATTATATGGCCCAAGTCTCTTTTCTTTATGAGACAGACTAAAAATAAATGGCCTATAGTAAGGCCTTGAATTAAAGCTGACAGTTTTATATGCTCTGCTCACCATAGTATACAAGTGCACTCCAGAAGTGCACGTCACGTGTTCTTTCACCTTCTGCCCAAGTGGGTGTAGTTGATGGTATAAAGATTTGTGTGTGTAAACTTACAACTCTGTATGTGTGTGTGTGTGTGTGTAGTGTATTTATATTCCGTACACGGAGTTTCAGTCAACCATATCCACCCCAGAAGGCAACATCAAGGAAAAATGTGGAAGGTCTGGAGCACCTCTGATCCCTGCAGTTCATTCCACAGGCAAGACAGGCACCTGAGAGTATTTGTCTCCTGGAGGAGCTCATTTTATCCTTGGGATGTCCCAGGCATGTGTCATGAATCACCTGAAGAAAAGACTAAGAACTAGAATTTGATCTGAAATGCTACAAGAGGTGAGGGTAGAGTTTGGACGGTGGTTTTGTTGTTCTTACCATGCCTTTTGCCAAGGCAGCACAAGTCAGTATTCACCTGGAGTTCCCTGTCTTTCAAAGCTTGCTGTTCAGGTGCATCTCACAGTTCCAGTCCAGATCTGTAACAACTCAGGTTTGGGTATCAGAGGTCCAGCAAGTTCACAAGCACAGGACAGGCCCTTCTTGCCAGCAGGACATGGTAGAAAGCAGGCACTATATTGGTACAGTACAGAGCAAAGCTGACTGTAAAGTGATGCTGCCACTGAGAAAAAAAAGAAAAAAAAAAAAAGTGCTGTGATCTTGCAAACACTTCTTGCACATGTGGCTTTGTTTACTTCCGCGTGTTGCTGTGTTTGTAGTTAATCCAGATGGCCATGCTATTCAAGATGAATGCCTGCACAAGGCAGAAACAAATAATTTCAAATTGGCCAAGGATATGTGGACGTTTTTTGTTACTTTGGGAAGTTAGACCTAGTGAGAGATAAAAAATACAATGTAAACAAGAACAATACTTTACATAAAGAGCTTTCTTTAAGGAGCTAGAAAGGAATCTGAGTTTATCACAGGCTGGCTTGGGAAGATGGGAAGACACCATGCTAGCAGTGCTATGCTTAAAGAAATGAGACAATGCCTTCTATGTACTGTGTATATAATTTAAAGATATGAATAAAGAGTCGGAGAAATAGAATGTATAAGCAAGTAAGCCTGGTGCATGTTTTTTATTTGTAGTTACTGAAAGAAGGTAAGACATTGTGTGTGTGCTTTTTAATTGGCCAGAAATAGGGAAATAAATTCATCTTGTATTCAAGCTCTTTTTACATTACAGGGATAGGGCATTATTGAGCTTTATACTCCTGCCAATATTCATCGTCAAAAGGGTAAATTGCCAGTTTCCACCAAGTCGCACGGGCCTCCATAAATATATATTCAGCAGGGGCATGTGCCTTTTCATTTTAAGGTTATACTTGAACACGTTTGATTAGAGATGCATGCGCTGGAAGTTTGCTGCATTTATTATATTCAAAAAGAAAAAAACCAACACCAACACCCTCTCTCCCAAAAGTTTACGTATGACACATCTTTTATCGGTCTTGGAACGTGAAGGTGGCAGAGCTGCTAGTCATGCTAAGTCACACAAGCACTTCTTCAGTCTCTCCATGCGTCAAAAGAAATGGAAAGTAGTTAACTATTTGAAGTAAAATTCTGGTCCTGTTGAGGTTAATCAATTATTGTGACTGTGGGATGACAAATTCACATGACTATTTTTAGGAATGATGACAGGAAAATGAAAGATGACTCTGAAACACTTATCTGTCTGATCTGCTACTTAGAAGATGTAAACTCTTGTTGTTCCCATCTTAAGATACCTATCAAATGCTTTATCATTCCACTGAGCAGAGCTGCTGGCTTTGGAATAGAAGGTGATCTCCTGGAGCTTTTACTGCAGTATTTTGAATTCCTCAGAGAAGGTAACAGAGAAGAGAGTAACATCTCCAGCAACCTTGACACAACCTGATCTGCAATGAGAAACCTGCAGTAGCACCTACGGTCCAAAAGGACTTGTCAGACCTCTTGGTCATCTCCTTGTCCTGCAGTGCTTTTATCTGGAAATGATGATAGCTGAGGTGTGCCACCAACACACCATATTAATGTGTTTTCATCTCCTATCATTGCGACCAAACTTATGAGAATAGGGCTTCCAGTAATATTTTGTCAGATACCAATAAAAGGTTTTGGCAGTATACCCCATGTTTTGGCTTTGGAAGGACAGGGTGATGTTTGGACAGGAGTGGCTGGCAGTGATCTTTCCATACCATAAGACATTCCAGGCCTGTTGCTTGCACATAAATGCACAATGAGCTTTCTCACACACCTTAATCTGCTACTTGTGTTGGCGAGGAAGATAGGATCAAAGCACGCACAATGCAGGGTTGTGTTTGATTGTACATCAGAAGAAGAGTTGGAAGCAGCAGCCACCATTGCACCATTAATCTCTGTAAATTATATGCAACTAGCACCCACAGCCAGAACTAATTAAAAACCTCCATCTAACCAATCAAGGTTATGCTGTAGAAAGAAGCTATTACAAAAACCCTGTTGTCATTCACTTTAGAAAACAAAGGGGGAAAAAATGTGACACTGGCTACAGAAGAAAGCCTCCCCCATCTGAATGATTAAGGAACAAGGGATTAATGATCTCCAAATGATTAAGAAGTTTTTAGCTTCTTTTTTTTTTCACTTCCAAAACAGACCTTATTAAAAATAAAACAAAGGCAAATTGCTCTCTGATGGCTATTCCAGGTCTGTCAGTAATGTATATGGGGAAATAAGGCAAGCCCACATGACCTCTGTGCTCCATATTTTTGAGAAAATAATGCTGTATTTTAGAAAAGCACTTGAACTTTGGTTGAAAAGTGCTGTATGCCAGTTCTTTTATTACAAAACCTGTGCCCTCTGAAACTATTCCAGATTATAAAGGGAAAGCAAATGGCACTTGCTTGCTGATACAGAGGTAATTCAGACCTATTATTTAACTTGTGGGGCATTTAAGTTTAACCATAGTATTATGAACTGCAGAAAATATAGAAGTTTTTGTCACTAGAGTCCTGTTCTCCTGTCAACGGTGATTGTAAGCACTGCAGATAGGGCAAAGCTATGCCGCAACATACAACTTCCTCATGTTGAGGAAAACACGCAGAGCTTTGCCAGGCTACTCAAGTCCAGTCACTTACTCTTGAGAAGTTCCAGCTTGGGTTTTTGTGTTGGTTTTTTTTGTAAACAATCTCTTCATCTTAACTCTTCCTCCTCAATGTAAATGACCACAGCAGGGTGAAGCAGCAGGGTCTGTAAAGTAAGGCTACTAAAAGAATAAATTGGTTACTCAAAGTCAGGATGAGTGTTTCCCATTAGAAGCAGCAGTTGGCTGTAATTTCCATTTTGAATCAGTTCTAGAACAGCTGATGACAAGCCTTAAACAGGTTTAAGGAGATGCTTAAACTTCTAAGCTTCTCTTCAGTTCTTGCAGATCTAGTAAATGCACCCTGTTTGATGCCACTCTTTTTTCTGTGGACCTCTTGAAGAGGGTGAAATGCTCTGAAATGGAATTTTCTGAAGTCCTGTAAATTGCAGGCTGTAGTTAGATCATGTGGCTGACTTTACCTAAAGCTCTCTGCTATAAAAGGGGCACAGCTTCCCCTCCTGTGAACTCTTGGGTACTTTCAGACCCCTTTCAGAGTAGACTCAAGTTGCTGAACTGGAACAAAGTTTTAATTTCTCATCCCCCACTGCCCAGAAATTTTCATCTTGCAGAATACATCGGAGTTGGGTTGCAAATGATCTGTCAGGTGCTAAAGACACTAGGATAGGGCCATATAGTAACTGCCCGCTTTTACCGTAGCACATCAGCTGCCTTCTTACTGAACCATAGTCCAAAAGTTGAAGTCTGTAATGAATCCAAGTGAATTTCAGTTTTCTTTTCTAGCAGGTTATTGTATCTGTATTCTCCCCAGTGTGAAGTGTCCCTGTTTATATTCTTAAAGAATCAGACTGAACACCACCATGGTAGAAAGAAGTGCAGTAGGTGAGGATTAGTTTCTATATTAAAGAATCTATTAAGTAGATCAAAAGTACCAACAACTTTCTCCAGTGCTTGTTAAAGACCATCCAATTGAAAACAGTTGATTTCTCCTTAATCTAGGTTTCTGCTGCTCCTGAAATTTTATTTAACTTAGGCATTCTACCTCACATTCTTATGTTGCCAATGACACACTAACAGAACTAGAGTAACCCTTGATACAATGGTATTCTTGCACATGATAAAAGGATTTGCAGTTGTGCTGCAGGCAACACTGGAACACAATTCCCTTCTGCTAGAAGGTACAACTATGGGACTCAGTTACCTCAGAACTCTAGCCTGTAGAACTAAGCAGTTTCCATATCACAGGAACATTTTCTCTGTTCAATGGATTTGTAATAATGGAGAATTATGCCATAAGCATCCTTAAGGGCAAAAGACCATATATTAACAACCGTTTAAAGAACAGGGGATCTGATTAATGTTTATAATGTTTTTAAGTATTTTAAGAGGGGGACACAGGGGGAAATGTCCAGCCTCTTTTCAGTTGTCTGTGGAGACAGGACAAGGGGCAGTGGCTTCAAGTTGGAGCACAGGGAGTTCCACACCAGTATGTGGAAGAACTTCTTCCCAGTGAGGGTAACAGAACATTGGGACAGGCTGCCCAGGGGTGTTGTGTCTGGAGATATTCCAGACCCACCTGGACACCTACCTGTGCGATCTGTCTTAAGAAACCTGCTTTGGCAGGGGAGGGTTGGACTCGATCTCTTGAGGTCCCTTCCAACCCCTACAGTTCTGTGAATCTGTAAACATAAGCAAAATCTAAGAGAGAAGTCCCATATCTTACTCCTAGATTTTTTTTTTAAAAGACATTCTTAGAGTTTCTTACTTTAATTTTATACTCAGAGAGGCAGAGAAAATAAATGCTATTTTTGCTGCTGATTGCTTCTTTTGGTTCAATTACTGCTCATGCTATTTTTATATTTTCTTGTGACTGGGAGTTACTTATGTACTAAGGATGTTAAAGCTTGCTGTAGTAGAAAAAATACGTAAGTGCAACACTCATCTCACTAGAAGACAAACTATTCAGTGTTCATGTGTTAGAAACAGCTGTTATCAAATTGTGTTGATTGTTCTATAGATATGACAGCTTCAGTGTGCGGTCTTTAATCAAATGTCATTTCCATTTATGGCAATGTCCTCTTCCCCATTTCAAATAAGCACTTAAGACAGACTCAGGGACTTCTTCAAGGAAATCTCTTACAGACCTACAGCTTACATGTACTAACAATCTTGAAATATTGTGGTGGGTTGGCCCTGGCTGAAAGCCAGGTACGCACCTAAAGCTGTTTTATGACTCCCTCTTCTCAACTGGACAGGGGGAGAAAATGTAACAAAAGGTTCTTGTTGAGATAAGACAAGGAGAGATCATTCAGCAGCTCCTGCCGTGGCCAAAACAGAGTCAACTTGGGGAAAAATAATCTATTGTAAAGCAAAGAGTAGGGTAATGAGAAATAAATCCTAATCTTAAAAAAACCCCCTCTCCTCACCCCTCCCTTCTTCCCAGGCTCAACTTTACTCCCAAATTCTCTACCTCCTCCTCCTAGAGTGGAGGGATCAAGGGTGATGGGGAATGGGGCTTGTGGTCAGTTCATCACATGTTGTCTCTGCTGCCCCTCCCTCCTCAGTGGGAGGACTCCTCACACTCTTCCCATGCTCCAGTGTGGGGTCCCTCCCATGACCGACAGTCCTCCACACACTTCTCCAACCTGAGTTGCTCCCATGGGGCTTCAGTTTTTCATTAACTTCTCTAGTCTGGGTCTCTTCCACAGGGTGCATCCTTCAGGAGCAGACTGCTCCAGCATGGGTCCCACACAGAGCCACAAGTCCTGCGATCAAGCCTGCTTCAGAATGGGCTTCTCTCTGCATGAGTCACAGGTCTTGCCAGGAGCTTGTTCCAGCACAGGGTTCCTTCAGGGTCACTGCTGCCTTCAGGTGCCTCCACCTGCTTCAGTGTGGAGTCCTCCATGGGCTGCAGGCGGCTGTCTACTCCACCATCATCCTCCATGGGCTGCAGGGAGACAGCCTGCCTCACCATGGTCTTTCTCCACAGGCTGCAAAGGAATCTCTACTCCTGCACCTGGAGCACCTCCTGCCCCTCCTTCACCAACCTTGGTGTCTGCAGAGTGGTTCCCCTCACATATTCTCAGGCCTCTTTCTTGCCACAATTGCTCTTGGTAGTTTCTCCCTGCACCCCACCCCTTAACTATGTTATCCCAGAGGCACTACTACTGTAGCTGATGGGCTTGGCCTTGGGCAGTGGCAGGTCCATCTTGGCCCTACTGAACATAGAGGAAGCATCTACCAGCTTCTCACAGAAACCATCCCATCAGCCCCCCTGCTAACAAAACCCTTGCCACACAAACCCAATATAAACATTTCACTTTATCTGCTGTTACGGAGCAGCATTTATTCTGTCAATGAAAAGACAGCTTAGGAGAGCACCAAATGAATGGTACAAGAAATGTGGCTACTGGTGCAGCCAGGCTGGATGATTAACATGACACAGAATACAAATCACTCAAGTTTTTAGGATACATTCTAAGAAACGTAAGGCCCAATAATGAGTACTGCTTTTTCACACAACTGATGTTGCACTGTCCTTTCAGATCCACACTAGAGCAGCTGCATTTTCTTCACTGGTTTCCATGATTTGCTAACTCAAGCTTCATAAGCTGCTCCTCAAACTTCTGAATGTCTACTTGATGCTTCATTAGGAACGTCCCATTTAAATGAAAAACAGGTATGTCATATTTGTATTTATCATACCACGTCGAGTTCTCTGGAAGGGTAATATCCACCTCCTGCAAAATAAACTGCAGCAAAAGAGAAATATGTTACTGCCTACTAGACACTGAAAAATAACACCTGCTTCTCTGTTGATCAACATTTTTCCAAAAATGCAAGGCTGTTTTCTTGGTGGGTTTGGATTTATTGTTCCATGTTGCAGATAACTGTCCATTTTGTGAGTATAAAAAGTAGGCAGCCACAATCCTTGGCTGCATGTCCTGTAAAGGACTCTCTCCCTAGTCCAGGGCGATATTCTTGGTCCTTTGTGTAGAACCACTCTTCTGTTATCACCAGCACAACAAATAAGCAGCTGGCAACACAACAGCTGCCTCTTAGGCTGCAGAGTGCAATGCCTCTTAACGCTTCTGTTAAATGTTTCTTCCACCAAGAAAGACATCAAAACCTGCTTGAAAAACAGCAAATTGCAAATATTTGAAGCCTCATTTACTAACACCCTTCCCAAATGATATCATTATCTACCTCGTAACAGTTGCAAACTCCTGTATCAAACAAGGCAATAGTATTTACAAAAGCAGTGGTTAAAAAAAACCTGTTGTGACCCAGTGTATATTGGCTTAGTTTACCAATACTTGAGTAACATAGTTGCAAAATTATTTTGGATAATGAGTTTTATGGAAATCAGTGCCAAACTTGTCTTGAGGAGGTCACCTATCAAAGTGTAACGGATGCAAATAAATACAAGTAATTTTCTTCTACAAAGGAAGAATTCTGATTTACTGTTCTTTCTATATAGAAAATGTATACAGCACTGCAATACATTACCCTTCTTTTATATGGCTCAAGCACTTCTTTTGCTTCATCACAGAGAGGGCATGGTTTCTAAAGGAAAATATATGCAGGCCATTTAAAGCATACAGTAAAACACAGATAATTTGTACCGTCAAGTAACATAAACAGACAAGAGTCATCATCACTGTAAATGTGGACTCTCTCCCCTGAACCATCGGGCCTTACTGCTTTCTAAATCTTTGTCAGTGAGGCATGGATGTAAAGAAAACTGTTCAGCCACAGAATTTAATTATTTCTCATTTGCTATTATTTTTTTTTCTCATTTTGCAAATTAAACAGTTTTCAGCAGCTCTTCTCAAGGTGATTAGAGGGCATGGTTTGGGAAGTCATACACAGATCTCTTCTTTTGGTCAGCAGTAATGAAAATTCCAAGCATTGCCATCACCAGCTGAAAACTAATGGGGGTACCACTCTTCACAGAATCATAGGGGTTGGAAGGGACCTCGAGAGATCATTGGGTCCAACCCCCCTGCCAAAGCAGCTCCCTAGCTCATATTGCACAGATAGGCGTCCAGACGAGTCTTGAATATCTCCAGAGAAGGAGACTCCACAACCTCCCTGGGCAGCCTGTCCCAGGGCTCTGTCACCCTCACTGGGGAAAAGTTCTTCCACATGTTGGTGCGGAACTTCCTGTGCTCCAATTTGCAGCCACTGCCCCTTGTCCGTCTCCACAGACCACTGAAAAGGGGCTGGTCAATTCCCCCTGCATCCCATGCTTAAGATATTTATAAACATTAATTAGGTCCCCCCTTAGTCTTCTTTTCCCCAGGCTGAACAGCCCCAGCTCACTCAGCCTGTCCTCATACGGGAGCTGTTCCAGGCCCTTAATCATCTTCGTAGCCCTTCTCTGGACTCTCTCAAGGAGATCCCTGTCCTTGTTACACCAGGGAGCCCAGAACTGGACAAAATACTCCAGGTGGGGCCTGACCAGGGCAGAGTAGAGGGGGAGGATCACCTCCTTAGACCTGCTGGCCACACTCTTCCTGATGCATCCCAGGATCCCGCTGGCCCTCTTAGCCACCAGGGCACACTGCTGGCTCATAGCCAACCCATCATCAACCAGGACCCCCAGGTCCTTCTCCACAGAGCTCTTCTCCAGCAGGTCATCCCCCAGCCTGTACTGATACAGACAGTTATTCCTCCCCAGGTGCAAGACTTTACACTTAATTTCCACTGATAGATGGGGAATGAGGAAGTCATGTGAGTTATTTTTAATCTGTTTCAGATTGAGTCACTTGGGTAAATTCAAATAGCAAAAGAAGGTGATTTATGTGAAACTGTCTGACTTTGTCTGAAAGGAATTAAACATGGTCCTCCAATCTCCAGAGCTGGGAGAATAGTAACCTCCAGTGCAGAGAACAGTCAAACAGCTGCATTGTTCTGATAAAACCTCTCAATTTTGAAAACTCCCTTGTTTTCCACTACAGTTACAAAGCTGACTTCTGCTGATCATGCCCTGTGATCACTAGAGCAATGCACACCTGAAGAACTGGCTCACATGAAGGCATATTGCTTCAGTGTTTGGAATGGCAGAATTTGGCCTATAATTCACACAGCAAGGTATAGAATCATAGAATGGCATGAGTTGGAAGGGAACCCAAGGATCACAGAGCTCCAACCCCCCTGCCACAGGCAGGGCCACCAACCTCAGGCCTGGATCTACGCTAGGTTGCCCAGGGCCCCATCCAACCTGGCCTTGAACACTTCCAGGGACGAGGCATCCACTACCTCTCTAGGCAGCCTGTTCCAGCAAACAGTGGTGAAGGTGATGGCTCTGTCCCCCTGCCATGAAATACCTCTCACAGCTGGGAAAGACCTTCTCCTCTCCCTCCCACCTAAAGTTTTCCTCAGGCTTGTTTAAATATGTTAAACTTCACAGAATCACAGAATCGTAGGGGTTGGAAGGGACCTCAAGAGATCATCATGTCCAACCCCCCTGCCAAAGCAGGCTCCCTAGGACAGGTTGCACAGGTCAGCGTCCAGACAGGTCTCAAATATCTCCAGAGAAGGAGATTCCACAAACCCCCTGGGCAGCACTGTTCCAGTGCTCTGTCACCCCACTGAAACAGCTACTTCGTATTTCTTGCCTGTGATTTAATTTGGATTAAATTACTTGTAATTCACATCTAAGATACATTATCTTTCCTCCACAGAGAAGTCCTTATGCTCCCAAAAAACAATGCAAGATCAACAGTTCTTTTTGCTTTTGGAGGTACTGGTATACCTGGTGTCGGTGACTGCAACATCACAGAATCCTGCACATGAGTTTTGTAACATGGCAGGCTCCTTGCAGTTAAAGTAGGACATACTCCGTTCCATTGGGCCTGTGGGGAGCTTTCTAATATAACACTCACATGAAAGCATTTAATAAACTAAGTTGACTCAGCAAAGAATATGTTTTCACTCCTGCTCTGATGGCAAACTTAAGCTCTAGTTGGTACTAAGAAGATCTGAACTGGTTTAAAGTCAGATAGTGAATTTGAAATAACAACTAACTGAAATCTGTTTAAACAGCCTGTTTATATTAGCACCTATTTTTCAGCAGAATGGTACATCAGTTGCTGTAGTTTATTTTGTAATGGGACAGCCTGGATAAAGCTGTCTTCAACAACCTTCTCTCACAGATACGTATTACAATGGCAAAACTGACTCCTACTGCTGAGGCAGTAAAAATCCCTTCTCAAAGTGACATACGCTGTTCTGATTGCTACATCTGTCAGACAACACGTGGTGGAAGGTACAGTTTTATTTCTATAGGTAACTACCATTTATGCTGCATCCTTAAGACCACAAAACTGCAGTCATTTAATGCTGAAGGAAGCAGACTCATCTTCCTGTCACTGCTTCTTTTGCATTACCATAAGAACTCAACCAGCTGCGCAATTGAGCTAGACAGGAGAACTGATCTGAATTAATAGTTGCCTTGCAAAAAAAAAAAGTTACAGCTAGCCTGTAACTTTATAGGTCGTCTTAGAGCGTGCATTGCTCTGAATAATAAACAGATGGCAATCCTTTATTTTTTTAACCTCTTCCTATGTTATGCAGTTTAAACTGGAATGAACAAGCATTGCGCAGAAGAATGAAATTAATTTCAGTTGCATCCATCTACAGCAAATACTGCCACTACTCATGTCAAAATGCTGTGCATTTCTAGTTATTCTCCTCTTGAAGGCTGCATCAACCAAATAAATGCTGCACAGCCCACTGTGTACCGTCCTATCTAAAAGGGCAAAAAAACCCTCTGCAGGTAACACGCTGTCTTGATGACAATTCATGGGAAGTGACAGTTCACAAGTAACAATTCCTGCCCATCACATCTGTTTTCTAAAAATACTTTAGAAACCTACCTGGTCATGCCACAAACCTTTGCCTTCATTTTCACAAAATCACAGAATAATAAGGTTGGAAAAGACCTTTAAGATCATCAAGTCCAACCATTCACATACTAAACTAAACAATATCCCTAAGTACTTCATCTACCCTTTTTTTGAACACATCCAGGGAAGGTGACTCGGCCACCTCCCTGGGCAGCCTGTTCCAGGCCCTGACAACTCTTTCAGTAAAAAATTTTTTCCTAACATCCAATCTAAACCTGCCCTGGCACAGCTTCATGCCATTCCCCCTTGTCCTATCACCTGTCACCTGGCGGAAGAGACCATCACCTACCTCTATATAACCTCCCTTCAGGTAATTGTAGGCGGTGATAAGGTCTCCCCTCAGCCTCCTCTTCTCTAAGCTAAACAGCCCCAGCTCCCTCAGCCGCTCCTCACAGGATTTGCCCTCCAGCCCCTTCACCAGCCTGGTTGCCCTTCTCTGGACTCGCTCCAGGACCTCCATGTCCTTCTTGTGGTGAGGAGCCCAGAACAGGACACAGCACTTGAGGTGTGGCCTCACCAATGCCGAGTACAGGGGCACAATCACCTCCCTAGACCTACTGGCCACACTGTTTTTGATACAAGCCAAGATACCATTGGCCTTCTTGGCCGCCTGAGCACACTGCTGACTCATATTCAGCCTGCAGTCAACCAACACCCCCAGGTCCTTCTCTGCCTGACAGCTCTCCAGCCAGTCTCCCCCAAGCCTGTAGCACTGCATGGGGTTGTTCTGTCCCATGCGCAGCACTCTACACTTGGCCTTGTTAAACTTCATCCCATTGGTCTCAGCCCATCATTACAGTCTGTTCAGATCCCTCTGAAGAGCCTCCCTACCCTCAGGCAGATCAACACTTCCTCCTAGTTTAGTGTCATCTGCAATCTTACTGAGGGAGCATTCAATCCCTTTATCAAGGTCATTGATAAAGATGTTGAACAAGACTGGACCCAGGACTGAGCCCTGGGGGACGCCACTCGTGACCAGCCTCCAGCTGCATTTTGTTCCATTCACCACCACCCTCTGGGCTCGGCCATCCAGCCAGTTTCTAACCCAGCTGAGGGTCCATCTGTCCAGGCCAAAAAAAAATTTTTTTGTGCAGTCCCCCACTACCACAAATTATGCAGTCGAGTTTCCTGCATTTGGGGAAATCGCAGGGGTCAGCACACCCGCAGTGCAGGGGATGAGCCTCGCCCTGGGAAAACCACCTGCCTGATCATGGTGTCTCCCCTGCCAGGTAAGTATTTTATTCTTGTTAGTGTTTCCCAGTCAATAAAGGAAAAAAGAGGGTAAAGTGCAATCTATTTTTTCCTTGTGCACTACCAGCACTACTTGGATGTATTTTCAGTCTCACAGGTGCTGTTGAAATTAAACATTAATCCTTTGAAAAGCCTGCTTTGGCTGATGATTCTTGTCCAGGGTAGATTACGTATAACAACTCCTCTTTGTCCCCCATTCCCAGGATGAAACACTGGCAGTCAGAGAATAATTTTCAACTAGTAAATGGACTGTAGTGTCACTGAAACGCAACTATCTTGAAATCTTACTTTTTTTAAACCACCTGCTTGCTACAATGAGAACAGGACTGTGCTCTAAAGCCTCATGTAAAAGATACCACCAAATACCAAATACCACACAAATCCAAAGCGGGGAAAAGTGCACAAGCAAGGCATTTCATCTGGGATTCATGTGTATCAAAGCTGATAAACATGCCGTCTTGCCTAGCTTTATTCTGTAAACAACTTGTACCTTGGTGAATAAAGTCAACACCGGCTTATTTGTGCTGGCTGAACAGAGCTGTCTCCCAAGTGGACTGGATGAGTGTCTTCCTAGCTGCAGTGATCTGCTCAGAAAACAAAGCACCGTCATCCTGTTAAGGCAAAAATAACATTTTTAATTGTTTTGTAGCATGTGGCTCATGAAATTTCATGTTAAGATAAATGTGATCCTTTAGTAGCATTCCAAAATAGACACAATGAAAACATTTTCCCAGGATTTTTATGTTCACAGCATCAATATATTATTCAGAAAAATGATTTACTATGTACCGGGCCATAAACACAGTATATCTCAAAAACTTAGATGCAAATCGAGGTTTTCTTGCTGGAATGTCTCTTTTAAATTCCCTAACACAACTGCTGACAAAAATGCATTACACCGTTTCAACTGCATTGATGCCACTAAGAGTTACATGGTATTAATAAAATGCAAAGTGCTGTGCTTTGAACCTTGGTAATCTTGCTGCAGTGTTCAACATATTCTACTTAGTCAAAATTATTCCATCAAAAAACTAATGTGTACCTAGTCAGAATATTAATATAATGCTTTCTGCTACAAATAAAAGCATGCAGGCAAGATGATTTAACTTGGTAATACTAAAAGCATGCACACTGCCCTGCAACAGCAAATTATTTTATGAAAGATGTTGATGGGTTTGTAATTTCTTTGGGAGAGCTTAAGTACATTTAGTATTGTTGACGGATGCCCTGTTGGAGTCTTGAAGTCACCTATTTGTAACAACACTAGTTACAGCAGTGCTTCCTCCAAACTTGCATCTTAATGGCACCTTTGCAAGGCATTCCAGGACTGAAAGGCAAAAACCAGAAGCAAAAGGAGTCTGCACAGAGATTATAGGCAGATGTGACACTTGATATCAGAATTTACACTGGGAAAATGAAGTCCCTTTTACATAAAGCCAAACTGCTTCTGGTCAGTTTCTGTTCAGGCACAATTTACCTGTAGTTCTACTAACTGCAGCTAACCACAAACACCCAATGTGATTGCACAAGTCTAAACAACTGAAGTGTGAGCAGGACCACATTGCCACTGATACGCATGTTTTAGTTCAGAAAAAAGGAGCCTTATGCATTCTCCCAGTCTATCAGTATTATTACAGTGGGGGGTTGGACTTGATGATCTCTTGAGGTCCCTTTCAACGCCTATGATTCTGTGATTATTATATAGCTTCATTTAAGAGAGAGTTTAGCCAGCAGAAGCCCGAAGGAAGAACAAAACATTAGCATTAACTCTACAAACTTAGGGCTACTTAACAGCTATGTTTTTAAGTAACAACCACAGGAAAAATCAAAGAAGTGACATGGCAGTGCTCTACCAACCTTACTGCACTGCTAAAGACACCTTTTTTTGCCCCAGAGGACTCTGGTAAGGGTATGTTTCCAAAAGAAATTTCAACAGTGGAAATACAAAGAAGAGGTATTACTGTTTGAAAAATATCGCCTGTATTATCAAATTTCAAAAGCTAGGAAACACTCAGATTTTTTATTTATCTTTACCATGTAAAAACCAAGTTGTTTAAAATACAATATTCTGCAACAAACAGGCTTTGGGTTTATCATGTAGTTTGGGACAGAAAGGGTTATTCATCTGTACATGTCAGGCTTGATACCAGTAAGACTCAGCTGCCAGGGCAAAGTGGTACACTTGCTGTCAGTGCAAAGTTGTAGGTGACTGGCACAGCACACACTGCCATTGGACACAGTCCTTGGCAGTTACTGTATTTGTTTTACTTAGTCAGGTGGAAATCCAATTGTCTGTGATTTTGCATAATAAAGGCAAAAATAAGCTTGGAACCTTTAGAAAAAATGCAAATCTGGATAACTGTAAATAGCCTCAGTCATATTTAGAAATTTTTATGCCCACAGTAAAAAGGTGCCCAGAATGGATGCGGTTTTGGCATACAAAATTGCAGCATGTCATCCTGCCCACATGTGTGGTAAAAATGCCAAAACAAATAGTTTGCATTCTGTCAAGTTTTTAAATGAATATTTCTTTTTGCCAGCCTAACAAGGCAAATTTTATGCCTTCAAAACAAGGAAAATGCAAACAGCAGATGAATAAAGCCTAGATTTCCATGTATCTTATCCCCCATATATACACATATGGATATAAACTGGCTTACCCCTTTGTTCAACCTTTTTGATCCCTCTGCTAAATTTGAGTCCAGTGGGCAGCTACTAAAACATCAGCTTAAGGTGATTAAATAAATAAGACAGTATCAGTACCTAAGCTTCAAATTCTCATTAAAAGAAATAAGCTGGCACACTTACTTTCTTGCCAATTTTAAATAATTATAAGCAAGGAATTCAGGAGCAAATCTTCACTGATCTTTAATACTACTAAAGCAAGAGTCTGCTGTTTACAGAGGCAGCATAAGACAGGGTTGAATGTTTTTATAAATAACCTAAGGAAAACAGACTCCTGGCTGTCATTTTCTTCACCTATGTAGAATGATTACCATTTACAAAAAGACCTGAAGGGCTAATCCAGATTTATAAAATGGCACCATTCTCCACCCAGGCCCAAATCATGCTCTGCACTGCCATCAGCATAAAAGTAGTCTGTGACATCTAAGCTTGAGAGAGGGTGAGATACTGTCAGATGGCATGTTCCCACAGTAGAGATGATACAACTTGACTTCCCTATGTTTCTGAAGCTCAGTTGCTAGACACATCATTAGGAAGGAGAACAGTCAGACCTGCTGCACTGAACTTGGGCTAAAGCACAGTGCAACTTCAGCTTCACAGAATTGCAACTAAGGCTCTGACCCCTTAGAAAATAGATTTTAAATCAGTAGAATTTACTAATCTTATTTTATTGGATTAAATAAAAAGATTTTGGATAAACCCAAATAGCAGTGGTTTTACACAAACACTGAAGGCTTCTAATATTGTGATGGGATACGTATAGGCACTACTGATCAGGAGCGGATGAAAGCTAGTATCCTATCACTCATCAGGCGAATCTACTGCAGCAGCTCAATTTGTCTCAAGAGGACCCCAGAACCACACAGGTGTTAAGCGTAACCACACTACCATTGTGTGCACAAGCAGGTCCCACACACCCACTTGCATGGAGCTGAGCAACATTTCTGGAACACAGAGCTCCAACATCAGTGGTCACTCCCACGCTGGTTTCATTCCTGACGAAAATAAAGCATTACACAGATGACCCACAGCATTCACATGCAGCTCACATGAGTACCATATCTGTCTTTTGTTATTAAGAAACTAAAAAGCTAAAAGCACACATAAAATATTTCAACATGGTTATTCTGGAGTGCTCTCTAGCCTAACTCCAAGTAATTATAAAGATTTGTTTGAGGAACAAAATTAAAACACAAATGTAAAGAAGGATGCTCATAAACTTCAGAACTTACTTGCTCCTACACTACAATGCTGCACAATGATTTAACAAATTATGCTTGTAACACTGCACTTGGCCCATGCTGTATTTTGCAGATCCAAATTGGACTTGTTTCCTGCTAATGGATTTTCCATCACCTAATGAATCCTCATCTGCAGGAAAAATAAAATGCGACACTAAAACTAGCCATTATTTATGCAAGATCATTATCTGTACAACCCTTAGCATCAATCACAGAAAGACAAGCTGGACGTCTTTTTCTTTAACTATGTACCTTTTAATGATGCTATATACTCTTAAATAATCTCAGCCTCAAGTCAACAATATACCCTTGTTCTGTGTTTCTGAATGTTTTATACATATAATTATCAAGACATCTGGACAGGATTATGTTTCATTTTCCATTGATTTGTATACATATACACAAGGATGAAATGATTATGAACTTAGAATCATAGAATTATTTGGGTTGGAAAAGACCTTTAAGATCATCAAGCCCAACCTTTAACCCACCACTAAACCATGTCACTAAGCTCCACACCTATGCGTCTTTACCTACAGGGATGGTGACTCACCAACTTCCCTGGGCAGCTTATTCCAGTGCTTGACCAACACTTCTAGTGAAGACATTTTTCCTCCTGTCCAATTTAAACCACCCCTGGCAAAACTCAAGGTCCTTTCCAATTGTCTTACTGCTTGATATTTGGGAGAAGAGACCAACAGCCACCTGGCTACAACTTCCTTACAGCTAGTTGTAGAGAGCGAGGTCTCCCCTCAGCCTCCTTTTCTCAAGATTAAACAACCCTAATTCCCTCAGCTGTTCCTCTTAAGACTTGTGCTCCAGACCATTCACTAGTTTGGGGCCCAAAACTGAACCCAGTATTCAAGACGCAGTCTCACCAGAGCTGAGTACAGAGGAATGATCACTTCCTGAGTCCTGCTGGCCACACTACTCCTGATATAAGCCAGGATGCAACTGACCTTCTTAGCTACCTGGGCTCACTGCTGGCTCATAGTCAGCCAGCTGTTGACCAACACCTCCAGATCCTTTTCTGCCAAGCAGCGTTCAAGCCACTCTTCCCCCACGTTGGGGAAGAGCTGCATGTAGTGTTGCACACAGGCATCTGTATTTGTATACTTAACATTAATGTACTAGCGCGTTTTGGAACCCTAATCAGGGTTTGACAAAAGATGGGGACAGCCTGGACAAAACATACCTCTTTCTGCAAAGTAACGGTAACAGATCAGGAACATGGAAAATGTTACACTGAAAATGCCCTACACATTTTCTACCTATTTGTCTTAAAGAAGCTTTTACATGCTTATTAAATGGTCTCCCACCTTCCACTTAATCCTAACTCTAGTTTGACAAAGGACTAGTAAATGAAAAAGAATAGCAAAAGCAAGCAGATGCAAATGCAGAATATATGGTGATGGCCCAAATCAGTGGTGGTCTAAACCAGCTTTATTCTCTTCTCCCTCATCCAAAACCGGGCATGGTTATCAAGGAAAGCAAACTTGCTGGCAGCCTGCTGTTACTAGTTTGTGTACTTACTGGAGTAATGCTGAAGAAGAAATTATAGTGCCATAGCAAGACACCAAGAAGTGCGAGTAGGGATGCAAAATCCTGGACACGATCCCCACATGGTTTTTGGCCCACTCGCCTTTTAGAGGAGGTATACCAAAATACACAAAAGACTTCAACGTCTTCTTTGCAAACACAGGTAACTCTAGTGGTCTTCAGGAAAGAATCAGATTTTTAAGTAAATTAAAATATGTCATCAGTAATACTGCTTGTTTCTGTGAGGTGATAGCATACATCAATCAATCAATACATATTCTACCCATTTCCTTCTCCATAGTACAGTAAATTGGTGGTAAATGCCACAAACTCACTGCATTCCATCCCAAAAAAGATCAGAAGTATAGTTTCATTCTAACACACAACAAATTTTGTTTAGTGATCCCTCCAGAGATACCCACTGTAGACTCAGGCCCATAGTCCACATTTCAGATAATTTATAAAATGTTCAATAGGTTACTGTAACAGCCATGAGACCATTTCTGAAGACTAGAGAACTTGCATATACAATGGACTGTTACCTGAAAGCAAAATTATAATATATTATAAGCGCCTGTTTTAAACATCTCTATCTTTCAGCTAAACGATCCATTTTCCCCAAGGGCTATGGGTGAGCCAAATCGGGTAAAGAATGTATCCAAGGGTCTTCCCGTTATCTCTGGCAATGAGAAAGCCAGTAATGTCCTCTACACACTGTCAAACCCCATCAAAAACAAGAGAGCGCAACTGACTCGCCAGTGCCGGCTGCCCGGGCCTCAGCCACTGGCGCGGCGCCTTGCTTGCCCCAGCGCCCCGCCACCTGCCTCCCTCCGCCCGGCTTTCGTCCTCCGGGGCGGCCTCCTCGGGCTCGAGGCCGACGGAGAACCGGACCCTAGGCCCGCCGGAAGACGCGCGCCCGCCCCGCTTGCAGCGCCGGCGCAGATGAAGGCCCCACGGCCCGGCGCGGCCCAGCCCGACGCTCGGCGTTAACCCGGACGGACCGCGGGCGCTCGCAGGGTCCCGTGTGCCGCGCCTGGCTTGAGGCAAAAACTGGGGCTACGACACCCACCTCACCTCAGCGACCTGCCGCTTCCCTTCGCCCCCACGGCGACACGGCGCGCGAAAAATAGCCGCGAGCGTGAACGGCCTGCCGGGAGGCAGCGTCCGACGCAGCTTGTTGGCGCCCCCTGCTGGACGCCTGGCCGCACCGCCCGGCACCTCCGTTGCCCGCCGAGGCTGCCGAGCTTCGGCCCCCCCCCCCGCCCCCGCAGCCTCTGCGTGTGCGGGCGGGCGTCCTTTGCGCCGGAGGCAGCTTCTCGCGGGTGTCGCCGGTGTGAGCCGGTTGCTCTGGCTCCTGCGGATGTCCTTCCCGGGACGAAAGAGCCCCTCCAAGTCAGCGCTGCTCTGCTTCCCAGGAGCCGAGAGCGCCGCTGGAGATGGGCGATCCCTTTTCTTTTTTCCCGCTGGAGAGCGTTCCCGCTTGCAGTCGCGGCGCTGTGCCGCACTGAGCCTTCCTGCTTCCCTTGTGCCGTGCCCTCGTTGTGTATCAAAAAGCAACCGGCTACCACATCATCTCCTCCATCCCAGACGGTTATGCAGGACCTGGATTTTGGCCACCCGCTCAGGCTGAAATAGGAATACCTCTAGATAAAATGGGACGCCCCCGCCCTCTCCGCTCCCCCTGCCCGCCCGCCATTGTATTGTCACAACACAGAGGGTCACAGTAATGAAGACACATAGGGATTGTAAGAGAAAGGTATGGGGAAAATACACCAAGAAATTGAAGGCAGCACATATAGAAAGGCAGAAACTTCCCCTAAGCAAAGAGCCTGTCCTACAGTTCTTTTCCTCGTGCTGTTTCTAAGGAGTAAGTGGGCTTTAAATTCTTTCCTTTGGAATTGCAGTAAGTTTAATGTAATAAAAGAAAGCAATGGAACTAGATTGTCTTTTTGATGGTATATATATGAGAGATTTAGTGAGACTTTCTACTTCCCTGTGACTCAAGAAGCAGCAACATAGATTAAATAGATTTCTATTAAAGATGTAATATGTTGCTTTTTTAATGTTTACCTGTGGTGTATGGAAGACATGGACTCCAGCAGGCGCAAGCACAGAATCAGCTTTATTACACACACTGCTGCTGAAATACCTTCCTCTGAAGGGAGGCTCCCCTCCTTCCCCCAGTGGTCACTTGACTCGGGTCCCTAAATATCACAAAGCCAAATGCTTTTCCCAGGCCACAGTTCAACACTCTCCTCCAAGTTCCAGTTCATTCCCAGGTCTGTGCATATCATTCTGTCCCAGATTCTTGCTCAACACACTCTCCCATGTTCTTGGTTTAACCCGTGCTTCTTGGCACAACACCTGGACTGGTCTTATCAGGTATGTTTCCATTCTCTACATTTACCTTTTAAAATTTAATGCAGGTGGGACGCATAGTCATGGTTGAACATGTTGGAGAAAAAAGAGTGGGAAACTACAGATACCTGTTCTAAAAAGAATACTATGTTCATTAGTAGTTTGAAATTTATATGGTATGTAAGATAAGCAAATTAGTCAGTGATAAGAAGCTGGGATCAAACAAGAATATCTTTGAGTATATGAATAAATCCAAATGAATTTGGAAATAGGCTCAAATTACAGAATCACAGAATCACAGAATTACAAGGTTGGAAAAGACCTTTAAGATCATCAAGTCTAACCGTTGCCATCCTAAACTATATACCTAAGTACCCGATCTACCCTTTTTTTTTAATTTAAAAAAAAATACTTCTCATCTTTTAAAAATGTTTTAAATTAACACAATGGGATTCAATAAAAGCAGTAAAGATACTAATTTAAAGAAGTTATCAAGCTGACAGTCCCAGGGAGAACTCTTACCCTCTTGAATTGTCACATTCTTGTCTGAAACAAAACTTTTTGTCCCTTCTGTTGTGACAGATACTTGGCCTGAAGAGATGGCCCCACATAAAGAAATGTGTAGTGTGTCCTCTTCCTTTGCTCTTGATAGTCTGTTTGACTACTGTGCAGTGTTTTAGTGGTAAGGTGTGCTCCTTTTCCTTTCAGCAGAAAAGTGTTCTAAACAAAAAATAGCAAGTGTTCAATGTTGGAAAATTAAACCAGTAGGGTCATGTTCTTTTAGTTGCTGTATTTTCATTGCAATTTTGGTTCTGCTTTTGTAGTTGTTCATAGGCTGAAAGTGGGAGATGTAGGCTGGGGTATAGACTCAAGTCAGCTTCCCCTCTTCATCTGTGCTTTGAGAAATAGAAGCGAATGTAGTGGGAAGGCCCTTCAGGAGAGCAGTCTTACCCTGCTTACTAGCAGACTAACTAAAGTGAGGATTAGTCAGCTATGGATCCTAGTGACTCATTTTCAATCACTATGTTAATTCCTTCGATTGAGCAGAGATTTAACGCTGTCAGCTGACACTGACTACTCAGTTTTGTGTTAGAAAGGCCAGTATCAGACTTCAGCATTTGGCACCAGTATATGTTAGACCTGTCAGGCCTCACCAGAGGGGTCTGATGAACTGCCTCTGAACTGGATTTTAATTTCTGAGAAGCAGTAGAAGGAAGACATTTAGGGAGAGTGCAATTTCAGCAGAGGCTAGCTGAAAAGCAGGTGTAAATAAAGAGCTACCATGTTCTTGACATCTCAGGGACCAGATTAATTTCATCCTTCCCCCTCCAAAAATGAATCTAGCCTACTTTGGGAAATGTATAGGATTTCCAAAGGAATCTAGGGCAGATAGGTACACAGTTCCCAAACTAGTCTGTTTATTTAAACAGAAGTACTGCTGAAGCCAAATGGTCCTCTGGCAATGTTTTTTTTGGATTTCAGTGTGATTGTCATGTTGCTTAGCTCAGTCCAATTATTTACAAACACTACGAATAGTAGAATAATAGAATAATACTACTAATAGAATAGAATAATAATACTCATTGGCCCTGACAAGGTCCAGTACTAGTAATTGACCCTGACGAAGTCACTGCTCAAACTTGTATTCATTTGATTGTGTGCACTTTGCAGGAGAAAAATATTTTTCCAGATATATTGGTCTTAAATTGTCATGTATTATTTTGTTTTGTGTTTAGTGTATCTGGTGTGGGCCAGTTTACCCCGTACACCAGTACATTTGTTTCTATTAAGTGAGGATTAAGGGCAGTTGAAAAAGGCTGGGGAGGCAAATTTCAAAACCGAATATATTTTGACAAGAGTTGCTAAACACACATGGGCAGGCTGTGTGTCTGTTTGTGTACTTTTACATGTTTTTAAATTGTAAATGGGAATAATTTTTTTAAAAGGTCTGTTGGGGTTTGCTTCTTTTTGGGATGGAGGGGTGTGGTATTTATCCTTGAAGGAACCACTCACCAAGTGAGGTCAAGAAGACTGAACAGTTTGAAATAAGAATTGCAGGAGCGGCAGAAGAGAGATAAAGCATTTATTCTCTCACATGATGGTTAGAGGTCATCAGCAGCAGTGCTAGATTTCAGTCCATTTCTTTAAGTCAAAGAGGCTCTGGTGTCACACATCCTGGTGTACATGGAGGACAATGGCACATGTAAGCAGAGCAGAACTGTACTGTTTCACTTCCACTAGTTTATACAACCAAAATGAAGTTGTTAGAATAGGTTGTTGATACAACTCACATGCTTTCACAGAAGCACAGAAAGGTTAGGGGTGGAAGGGACTTCTGGAAGTCATCTTGTCAGGGCTGTTGCTCTAGAGAAGCCCTTCTGCCTTCAGTGGGGCTCTACCAGGAGAAGCCTGGCTCCATCTACTCTGCAGCAGAAAGGGCAGTAATAGAGCGACCAGGGTGGGCATCTGGCCTCCAGACAGGGTGACACCACCATAGGAATATAAAGCACGAAGAATCTGTGGCTGTGCCTGAAGTCATGCTGCAGGAGGTACCCCTTGAAGCATCAACACCATTTCGGTTTGGATCGGAGCAAGTATATGAGAAAATATATTTCCTGAAGTATGTTCTCAGCATCATGTACCTGAAACATAAATACTCTCTATAAAAAAAGCATTCATACCACCTCCCACCACTGGGCATTTTTGGGGTGGAAGGGACTTCTAAAACTCAGGTTAAAAGGGCCATTTCTCCGAAGGATCCCTTCTGCCTTCGGTGGGGGTCTACCAGGAACATCCCCAATCCATCTTCTATGAAGCCACCAATGAGGCCCTGAAACAGCCTGGTCAGATGCCCTCTTCCGAGTTTTCCTATTTAGCAGGTGAAGCAGTCCCACATGGTGCAGACTTCTCTCCGAAGGAGAGGTGCTAAAAACCATATTCATGTCCCATTTCTGGATTCCCTCTGATGTGCATATATCTCTCTTGCACTAGGGAGCCCAGAACACGGTGTGGTGCTCCAGGTGTGGCTTCACCAGTGCCAAGTAAAAGGGCAGGAGCACCGTCATCACCCGGCTGAGAAAACTTCTATGCCTCCTGGTGCCCAAGACACCGTTAGCATTCCTTGTGGCAAGGGCACAGGGTTGGCTCAGCATCAGCTGGGTGGTCACTATGACCTCCAGGGCCTTTTCTTCCCTTGGCAGGGTACGGCCCTGGGGTGACAGAGAGAGCAGCAGCAAGCTGTGAGTCGCCCTAGCAAGGCTGCACCAGGCAGCGCAGGCTGGCAGGAGAGCAGAGTCCTGGGACGTGGGGGCAGAGGGTGCGCTGAGGAGGTGGGCAGAGCTGGGGTGAGGAGTGGTGGCGGGCGTGCCCTGGCTGCTGGCGCTGCTGGCAAACAAGGCAACAGTATGGAGCAAGCCTTTTATTTACAAACGTAAAAATAGAATATAGAATACGGAATATAGAATAAAGAATAGCTAATCTAATTTCCTATTTTCTATTCCTGCTGGCGGGGTGGCCTCTTGGGTGGCTGGGAAGAGTCCTGGGAGCTGCTGGCCCTCCTCTTCGGTGGTCGTCGTGGTCCCCCACGGGAGCGGTTCCTGCCCTGGCTGGCACTGGAGGGACCTGCCACAGCCTGCCCCAGACCCGCCGCCGGCTCTTCACGCTCCTCTTGGGTGGGAATGGGAGCGATGTGGGGGCTGGTGGAATCCCCACCAAGAGCAGCGGCTGAGGTGCTGGGGCGCTCCTGTTCCCGAGCCCCAGCTGGGCTGCTGGAGGGGGCTGGTCCAGGGGCAGGAGACCCTCCTCTGGAGGCTGCAGGATGAGGGCCAGATGCAGGGCTGCCCTCCCGCTCCTCGGCTGCAGGGCCGTCCTCCAGGCCCAGCAGACGACGGGCCTCCCTGCTGCAGCGCTGCACGGCGACATCGATGAGCTGGTGTACAAATGTCGCCGTGTAGGATCGGAGGGAGGCTCTCAGCAGCTGGACCAGAAGATCTTCATCCAGCCCAAACAGGACGAGGAGGGGCGTGACAAGCTGTTCCGCTGTTTCTGCCTGCAAACGCCGTCTCCCAAAGATCTGTCCCAGCTCCTGCCGCACCCAGGGCAGAAGCAGCTGGAGGAGAGCAGGATGGTCCCTGAAAAGAGATGCCCAGGTCATGGGTTGGAGACCACCCAGGGGACCCCCAGGCACCATCCCCACAGGCTCTCCTGGTGCTGCTGGAGGCCTGTGGGCAGCTGCATGGCCAGGAGTTCCTCCCGCCTGCTGGCCAGCAGTGGATGATGCTGCAGATGGTGTGATGACGAGCTCTTCAAAATCTGCATCATCCCGCACCGAGTGCACAATGGATTTTACTCTCCTCTTGCAGAGGGGGCACTCAGGCTTGCTGTCAGCCCACCGCAGGATGCAGCCATAACAGAACTGGTGGAGGCATGGCATCACAAAGGCGGCATTGTCGCAGCTGTCCAGGCAGATCGGACAGCGCTGTTCCACCTCCGTGGCCATGCTGTGTGCTGGCTGCGGTGGGCTGGGGGGAGCTGCAGATGGTCAACTGCTCCCCCTCTTTGGTTCGGCGGCAGCCGGTGTCCCCCTAGAAAGGAAAGGAACAGAGGGCACAATTATTAGCTGACCCATCGAGGGGTGTAAGAAACGGCCGCGGCCCTCAAGAAGCAAACCCTGCTGGCTCCCCAGGGTGAGGCTTCCCCTCCCAGCTCACCTCTGCTGCTGCGAAGACGCGCTGCGGGTGCTTTGGCTGCCTGCGCCTGGCAGGGCTGGGACACGTCCTCTGATGGCTCTCGGACTCTGCACAGTAAGAACTGCCACGCAGGGTACCAGCAGCAACACCTCCCGGCGACACTCCAGGCTCGCTGGCTGCTCGGCCGGAGTCGAGTGGCTGGCTGAGACTCACTGTGCCCACAGAGACGCACTGAGCTGTGCCTGGTCGCAGCCCATCGCTAGGTGACATCACAGCTACCCCTCTACAGTGCCTGTAGAACCAATCACTCGCTCCATTTCTAGCTGAGCTAAGTGTGACCTCCAGGGTCTCCAGATGCTTTATTTTCATGAGACATTTCAATGGAAGTCGCCTCATGTCATCACTAAGCCTTCACGAAAAAGACCCGTGAATGCATTTCATCACCAGAAGCACATATGTATAACCCGAGCATGTACGTATAACCAGGCGTGCCCCCTGGCCGCAAAGAACCCAGAAAGACAAGAACACAAGCACGCAAAGTAGAGGCCAAGGAACTACCACACAATTTCAGTGGCCATTCTTTTTTCAACCCCCTGTGCTCAGGAATCTAAGCAGAAATCCCAACAGGAAGGACATTCTTGCCCATATCTAAGGAATGCCTTAGACTGCAGGAAAGAAGAGCAGCTCAGAAAAGGTGATACACGGGAGGGGAGATCGGAGCGCACAGTGGCTTTGGTGGCCCTGTGAGCTGAGAGGAACTGGTACTCAAGGCTCCTTCGGTACTCTTCCTTTCTGCCTTATTCACCACAACACCCCTGAGGCAGTCTTGCAACTATGCTTACTGTACTTCACCTCTTGGAATTTTGCCCGATGCCAGGTTTAGAAAAGAATTTCATTCCGGGCTTGGCCTTCTCCATCCCTGAGGAGAGATGGTTTTTCATGGCTCAGTACAAACATCCCAAAGAAAACACGGCAGGAATATCCAGTGAGGCTTTTTTCCTGATACTCGTGAGTACACAAGATGAATGGATAGGCAAGACGCTACAAGCAGCATTTTATCATACGACTCAGAAGGAGATGTTGAGGACTTTCACTTGAAGTCAGCTGCTCTCATTTAATCCAGAGTCCATCCAGATTCAAGTCAGTGCAGACTGAGTGGGAAAGTGTGTTTCTCCCATACTGTGTTCTAACTTCTGTAGGAAAAAAAATAATTCGGTTCAGGTTTTTTTGGGGGGGCTATTTTTCCCACAGGGAAATGTTGAGTCTTTTCAAAACCACTGTACTTTCTGCAGTACTAGTCACGGTAGATACAAGCTGGCGTGTCATCAGTGACTGCCATTTTCTGACTCTTAATAATGTATACTCTATTTCAGTGGAAAGAATTGTGGGTTTCTGTACATCAAGTCTCAAAATATATTTTAAAAGAGACGTCTGAAGTCACTGGTGTGGTATCAAACCGATCCTGACTCTGCCCACTGATTAGGAGGGGAAGCAGACAGGAGCTCAGAGGTCGCTGTTTGCAGTGCACCCATCTGAGCGAGGCTTCAAATCGCCTCCCTGTTTTCAGCAATTGATAGTCCAAAGAGAAAGAATCATGTGCTAATAACGAACAAGCATTTCTACTGGCACAGATAGCCTCCGCTGTCCGGAGCGGACCTTGTCCTTGAAAATCCTTGGTATCATGGCAGTCTATATTGTAAAGGAAACTAATATGAATACGCCGATAGGAACAAGCAATCATCTATGCAACTTCAGCTGTGTCCAGTGGTTCCTGTGTGTCTAGGAGAAGGGCAGACTAAAGCTTAGGACAACACCTGTACTTTAAAACCTGACAAGATAGCCACCTTAGGGGCTATGCTTAATGACTACAGAACTATGCTTGTGTCTTTTGTGGTCTCTGTGAGCACCTGCCAAACCGACGGCTTCTGTGGCATGGGGCTGCCAAGTCTGAGTGCCCCGCACCTTAAAATCCAGGTATTTTACAAGAGATCATGCAAAGAGAGCAATGTGGTTCTCCTTTGGTTCAAATATATGTCCCGCTGCCTAGCCAGCGCAATCCCCACAGCCTTATGCTTCCCTTCCTGAAGGAAAGAGAAAGAATGAATAGTGCATGCTCCTCCGGTACCCTCTGGTTTAAAGCTTTGATCCAGGTGTTTGGCTCCAGGTTTGGGTTAGGCCGCCTTCCACTACCAGTGGGCAGCTGCCGCTGGGGGCTTTAGTCAAGCTGCTTCTTTATTTCCTCAGGAAGATCTGGCAAGGAGAAAAGGCAGCACCAAGGGAGACGGGAGGAACGGCCATTTGGTGCCAGCGGGGCCTAGCTGGAGAAGCGTCCTTCAGTCTGTGTCCGGGGCCTCTTGTCCTTATCGGCTGGCATCACTGAGATGGGCCTGGTGCTGCCATCGTTCCTGTCCCCATCAGGCAGTAGTTGGCAAGATCCCCTGAAGTGTCCTTTCTCCAGGCTGAAGGGGCCCGCCTGTCCCAGAAAACCGGGAAGTGCTGCCTGAGCCCTGTCCCCCTGCGCTGCTTGGCGGGCTGGAGGAGCCTGGGGGAAGGGGGGCGCTGGGGCTGGCAGGGCAGGGAGTAAAGGTGCTGACTTAATGTCACCCTTGTTCTCTTACCGCTCAGATCAATTTTAGTGGGCAGTAAATCAGACCCCTGTTTCCCAAGCAGACTCTCTCTTGCCTACAGCAGCACTCGGAGAGCATACCTGGGAAAGGTGGATGTTGTGACTTCCCGGCAATACTTTCCATAACAATGCCTGTTTTTAGAAATAGAATGTGTGTTTAATCTTTATGAGCAGGAGAAATTTTGCTACAAATCACGCACACATTCAGAGGAGCGATCCCCTTTGTGACCAGGCTTCTTAATGTTGAATCCACATTTCAAGGCTTCAGTGCCAGGTTGCGTATCATTTGAAGTAGCATTTATATGCTTGACTGGAAATCCCCATAATTTTATCGAGAGTTGTTCTAGTTTGAATTTGTCTCATAAAGATCCTGTTTGGGTGTGACTGAGAGGTTCAAGGTAGCAGGAAGTGAGCGTGGATTCCTGCAGCGTACTTCTTTCACAGCGTACTGCTCTGTGCTTCGGTGGGAGAAGCCCTGCTGTCAGTCAGAAGACAGGGCCTCCCCTGGTGCCTGCGTGTTAAAGAAGACGGGGAACTTCCTTGCCCTGCTACATTTGCTGTCATGTTTAGCTCAAAATCCAATCCAGAATTGTACCTGCCCATGGGAACTGCTGGCAAATGCAGAGATGTATGTCAGTTCTGCAGAGAGGAATGCCCTAATGCCTGTTAATGTGTCATGGCTGGTCATGATTCTGTTGAGAATGAGAACTCACACTACCTTTATTTCCTTTGCATGAAATACGCCAACAGAGGTAGAACATCGTTCAAGATCAGGTTGTGAGGACCTATAAAAACAAAATGGAAGCCATAATCTGCTGTTTTAAATAACAGGAACTGCAGAAGCAGTGGGGAAACTGTGTTGGACTGAGGACTCACAGTAGACGTTCACTGGCCTAGGGCTTTTGTCATGCTCGTTTTCTTGGTAAGGCTCAGAAAAATTCCCTTGTGCTTCCCTTCAGCACAGAGGGCTTTGCCACAGTGCAGGGCCTCCTGGCCACAGGGGTAGTTGATGTCCTTGGAGAGGAAGCATCCTTTGCTGGCTGTGGCCTTTGGCGGAGCTTTGCTACTCCCCTTTGCCAGTTGTGCTTCTTCTGTGCAACATTTCCTTCAAGAACTCAGCTGACAGCACTTCCACAACCTCTGCTTTCTCTTCCACTTGTCATTTTCCTCATTTCCCAGCCTTTTGAGAAACTCTCTCCTCATTTTTGCTTTTCTCTTTTCCTTAGACCTTGGTCAGCATCTCCTGTTCATACACCGCTTTGTGCTTTACTATTTGGTGAGCAATGCGTAAGTGTGGGTTTGGTCTCAGCAGCAGGAATAAAAACACATGGGAAGATCCAGAACCTGTTTTTTTTTCTCCCAGTATCCCTGGTGGTAGTGTAGCTGTTTTGGATTTCTTTTGCTCTGTGACTCAGTGGCTGTTTTTCTTTCTGTAAAGTAAGTTCTTCTTCCCACCTTCCCTGGCAGCTAGTGCTGGAATATTTGGTGGAATATCTTAGACAGCCACGTGTACTGGACGTGTACATTCTGCAATTTAAATCTCATTATTCCACTGTAGACTAGAAGCACGGTAGTTTAGGCCAAGGTACAAAAGCAGAACTGAACTGCTTCAGTTTCTTTTAACACAGCTTCCCTTTCTTTTTACCCAGGCAACATTTGGTCACAAAACATCTTTTTCATGGCTCTGCGACTTGTCAGTCTAAGGTGACACACAGAGGCCACTTCATGCGGAAATGTAGCTAAGCACAAGGTAATACTTCTTGCTTGCAGGTCGTGTTAATGAGTGTAGTTACAGTTATGGTAAGGGATCCAAAACATGACTCTCTTGGTTGGCTCCTCTGCAAAGAAGCTTTTATACCAAATCTACTCTAAAAATTCTGTGATGTGGAATCTTCTCTCACTCAGAACGGGCTACCTAAGGATAGAATATGGTGTGTAGCTCACAATGTTAGTTCCCAAATATCTTCCCTTCATTTCTTTTCACCCTTTTTTTTTTTAATAGTGTGAAGAGTTTTGCGTACACTGAAACATGTAACACACAATTAAGAAAGATCATCTTGTCTTCTCAATAGATCATCTTGTTTTATTCATTCTGCCCAACGCGGCACTGAATTGACAGGTATTACAGGTATTGTAAATGTGACACAATTTATATAATTTAATATGTGCCTGTGCTTGTGCCAGAATCTGTACATATATTTATATCCTCTGTAGGCATATCTATATATACATATATTTCAGAACATTAGGGATGGCTTTGCTCATCATGAAGCTGGAATGCACACATGCAGCCCAGAAAGCTCACCATATCCTGGGCAGCATCAAAAGCAGCACAACCAGAAGGTTAAGGGAGGTGCTTCTGCCCCTTTACTCTACTCTTGTGAGAGCCCACCTGTAGTACTGCGTCCAGCTCTGGGGTCCCCACCTTGAGAAGGACATGGACCTTCTGAAGGCAGTGCAGAGGAGGGCCACAGAGATGATCAGAAGGCAGGAGCGCCTCTTCCATGAAGACAGGCTGAGAGAGTTGGATGTGTTCAGCCTAGAGAAGAGAAGGCTCTGGGGAGGTCTTCTAGTGGCCTTCCAGTGCCTGAAGGGGCATAAAGGAAAGATGGAAAGGGACAATTTACAGGGGCCTATGCTTATAGGAGAAGGCTGAACGGCCTTAAGCTGAAGGAAGGTAGATTTACATTAGATAGAAAGAAAGAAAAAAATATTTCACCCTGAGGCTGGTGAGGCCCTGGCACAGGTTGCCCAGAGAAGCTGTGGATGCCCCATCTCTCAAAGTGTTCAAGGCCAGCTTGGATGGGACTTTGAGCAACCTGTCCTAGTGGAGGGTGTCCCTGCGCATGGCAGGGGAATTGGAACTTACTATTCTTGTATACCTTACACCTGAGACTGCTCCAGAATATCCTTTCTAAGCACGCTTGGCAGTCTTTACACAATACTCCTCAATGCCTGTATTTACACAAAAGTCTGACAAGTTCATATTCTATATCTATTAGTCCAATACAATCATCCTCTAAATTAGCTGCGGGTATACAATGCCATGTAACTGATGCCACATGGTGAGTTCATATGGCCAGGGTCCCAGGTGGTTCCTGTCCTTAGGTCATGACAAGCGGTGTGGAGAGATCCTTAGTGAGAGAAATCAAAGCCAAACTCTGTGTGTTTTGTTTTCTTCTCAGCTTCTCCTTACCCATGCCACTTTTACACCACTGCCCTGTCTTTCCAAAAAGAGTAGGGTAGGGGGGAGGGTATCCTTCCTGCTTGCTGAATTTCTTATTTTGATTTCTCTTGACTTGACACTCCTGTTTCTTCTGCATCTGGGAGGATGCCCTGCTTCTTCACATGCCCTCATTAACCTCTCGTGGCTAATTTGCTAATTTTGAGTCCAGGATTAGTATTAGAAACTTCAGCATTTTGACTGCCTTGTTGGAAAGCTTTCTCAAAGTGCAGGACTCTGCCTTATACAGATTGCAAATCTGTAGTGTGGGGCAGCTCTTTCTGTCTGCAGAGTGTGCAATACCCTGTGGTACTAGCCCTGGTTTTGACAGTGTCAGTTTGCTGCTGCTGCTCTATCAGTCAATAGTAACTATCTATAGAAGCATGCAGAACAGCCCTTGAGAAGCATAAGTGGAGATGTAATGTTCAGATGAATCGAACCTTTATTCCTTTTACTCTCTTCAGTCAATGTTGGTTGATCAGGACCTTTCCTTGCACTGACAAACCCTATTTGATCAGAAAAGCCTTGTACAACTGCTGGGGCGGACACTGTAGCTGCAGTCAGGTTTGACTGAAGCCACACACAACGAGTCAAACACTTTGATTCCTTCATGAACCACGGCAGGGAAGGCAAATAAGTAATAGCTGACGCCAGTGATGTAAATGTTCCTCCTTCAAGTACTGTACAAGAAGATACTGGGGGCACGACTTAAGCTGCTCGGGCAATTTGTAAATATCTCTGTTTCAAGAGGTGTGGGTTTTTTTATCCTTAGGCACTATGAACTAAAAATATAAAAAAAGAGGTGGTGGTGATAAGATTCTGTTTGGGGTGCCGAACTACCAAAATCTTCAGTTTCTACAGCTTCAGCTTCTTCAGTTTCTCTGCTCTTTCCCCTCTTCGGTTGGTAGAGGAATGCCTTGCAATGCCAGACAGGCCCTCAGCATTTTCTGAAAGTGTCCATCCAGTTCAGATGTCCTGGCATAGACACAGAAAGCATGTGAAGATCTGCTCCACACACACACCGCCCCAGTGCAGTTCTTGGAGCTGAAGTAGGAGTTGCCACATCCAGAAGAGCTCTTTGTTTGTTGGATTAAGAAAAGAGCAGGGAAGTGTCACCCCAAGCCACGGGGCTTGCCTCTGTCTCCCCATTCTCCTCCCTGTCCCGCCGTTGAAGCTGTGGGAGAGGGTACGTGTGTGTAGTGTGGTGGTGGGGTGTGAGCGAGCAGCCACATGGTGCTCAGCTGCTGGACGGGGCTAAACCATGACAAGGACAAAGAGCATACTTAAGAGTCTAACATGCACTTTCATTTTAAAGGAAACATTTAGTAGAGCCTGTTCAGAATACTTTCAGCTCAGAACTGAATGGATAAATGTCTTAAAACTGAAGCTGTAAAATTTGGAGGAGAATTAATGTTACCCCATTCACAAACAGGAGTGAGGTGGGTGTTGGTCTCCTCTCCCAAGTAAAAAGCGATAGGACCTTTTTATAAAACACTCTCTTACCCTCCCCTCCCTTCCCTTACACTGCCCTCCCCTCTTCTTTCTTCTTCTATTGGCAAGCCATTCTGTTTAGTTCTGTGACCCACAACAACTTCTATAGAATTACTGTTCAGGACTTGGTGAATTCACCATAGCTCTAGTTTGTGGCTGTGACCTTGAGTTTAAGGTTGTGTTTGGAAAAACAAAGAACACTTGACAATCTGTGGGTATGAGTTTGGCTAGCAGTGTAATAACAAAAGTTTGCATTTGAAGGTGAACATTTTAAAATCTCTTTAGTCATGAACGGGCAGTATGATTGTATGGAGTTATTGAGGAACCGGAAACCCCCTTCTTCCTCCGTTCCACAGTGCTTTGAGCTCTGTGCAAGTAGGAAATAGCATTTTCTTTTTCTTATTTAGATGGCTAAACTGAGTTTTAAAAAATGAAGTCCAGAAGATTTTTATCAGTGTTTGCATCATCATTTCCCTAATGAAGGCAACAGCAGGCCTGATGAAATTATGTAAGCAGTATCAGTTCCTTCTCTGCTCTGTGTACCTGGAAGAGGAAGTTGTGATAAAAAAAAGCTGTGGTGGGACCTGAGCCTGGCTGCAGATCTGAGACGGATATATCTGGATCTTCTCCAGTAGTGCATTCATCCAAAAGACCCTTTAAATACAGATGAGGTGTGAGTCACATTTTACTCTGTGGATAACAAAAAGCTGTAGCTGGGCAGACATTTCTTGTGAACCTTTTGTAAGAAAGAAAAGGAAATCAGGTTCTTCATGAAACCATTTTCCTTCCAAAATGCCCTTCCAAATGTACTGAAAACCCCAGTAACTTTTTATATGACAATTTACAAGTTTTAACCATTTTTCTTTATCCCATTTAATAATCTTCACTTAAAAATAACCTCCTTCACGAAGTTCTTCCACTAGCTCTAAATGTGGGGCCTCTTTTCCCTTGACAATAATTAGCTCTCTGATCCAGATCAGTCAGTGGTATGCAAATGCTGCTTTGTCCCCCAGAGCAGTTCTCTGGGTATTATTAATGTGCAAATATCACCTGGCAACACCATGACCTGTGTACTTGTCATGTCTTATCACCCCCTCTGCAAGACACTCAGCCCCTGACAGTTCTAATGAGCAATAGCAAAAATGGAAGTTGGCTCTTCTGCACTGGCCCTGATTACTCCAAATTGGCTGAACCCTGCTCCGGGTGAGTCAGCGCTGGCAAAGGGCATTGTTTGAAGGGATTGACCTCCTCTTGTGGCTGAACATAGAATGCCTAGGGCTGCTTACTACTCATTCCTTTGAACCTTCTCAGCACAAACTAGGGATTCTTGTTTATCTTTAGTGCAGAATATCCCTTTCTGGATTGTGAGCTTTTACAGTAGCAGCCTGCACATGAGCTGCTAATTGACTAGGTTGGTTCACAGCGGAAGATACAGCTTGTTTGTTTGTCAATGCCCTCACACTTCCTATTCAAGTAGTTCATGCTCTGGGAAATGTTGGTTTTCTTCCCCTTCTGCTTCTGATGTTGGAAGGGACCCACAAGGATCATCGAGTCCAACTCCTGGCTCCTCACAGGGCAAGCCAAGTCAGAGCATGTCACTGAGAGCATCGTCCAGACGCTTCTTGAGCTCAGCGAAGCCCGGCGCTGTGACCACATTCCCTGGGGAGCCTGTTCCAGTGCCGGGCCACCCTCTCAATAAAGATCCTCTTCCTAATACCCAAAATGAAAATTTTGGGAAGGTCTAGAGCCAGCATTGATCCCTGGGGTGCACCACTAGTTACTGGCCTCCAACTAGACATTACGCCACTAATCAGTACCCTCTGCAACTGGTTGCTCAGCCAGTTTTCAGTCCACCTCAACTTTGTTCAACACAAACCTTAGGGTTCTTTTACTTCATCCTAAAATGGAGTATTTGTGTCATTATTAAAGCTGAGAAAACCAGCCTTTTACAGACCTAATTGTAAACTACAGCATTCCAGATTTTCCAGACATCTTCACCCCTAATGAATTGCAAAGACTACAGAGGAAAAACACTAAAATGATGACATTGTTGTTGAGTCATTAAGCTGAGTTGAAGAAACTATAACATTGATCAACACAGGCACATCTCCGATCTTAGAGCTCTGGAGTTGTATCATTTGAATTTTTGGAACATTTTCTTCAATAGCCATTTTTTCATATTCTGAAACTAGCTTTAGCCATGCTGAGCTCTCTTTAACCAGGTCTGGTTAGGATGAATCATGTTGCTTTTACTTTACTCATTCTTGACTAAAACAAGCTGTCTTCAAAATAGATGTTTCTGTTAATTATTTCAGAAATAACCTCTGCTGTCACTTCAGCCAGAACTTGCAGAAATTAAAAACAAATTTACAATTCCCACCTGTGGACATACCTTAGCTACAGAATCCCCACTGACTTGGGATCTACACAACTCTGCTTTCTTCTTTATCCCATGTCTTGCCACAGTACCTGGGTCTGCATGTACAGGTGGCTTTCTGCTTTTATTCTTAATGTTACGTAGAGTTCAAAAGGACTTCTCGTCAGCCTTTCTGGACCTCATGGAACTTTCTCCAGCCCGTCACTTAACAGTGTCCCTTCTGGCATCCATCGCACTTAGGTTATTTCCTGGAAGACCCACCTTTCAGTGAACAACTCGATTCCTTCCTTGAAAGAAGTGTATTGATTTGCCATTTCAGCATCAGTGCAGTTGATTCTAGAAAAGCAGACAGCAGAGTAAATTCTGAAATGAAGTTTATCAGGTATGCTGAACTTGCTGCAAAAGTGAAGTGCTTGGTGTTTTTTTATTTTATAAACCTGTCTTGTTCTTAGCAGGTCTCAGAGCATTTGTGCAGCCTGGGTAGTGTTCCCCTTCTTTGGATTCACTGTGCGAGCTCCTAATCCATCCCAGAGCTCCTTTACCCTGAAGCTGTGTCTGCTCAGTCTCTTGCAGACAGAATTGAAACGTCTGTGCCTGCCAGCAGCAATCCAGCTCTGAGCTTAAAGCCCATCTTGCAGCAAGACTTACTGCCTCACAGCTCTTTCCAGGTGAGAGCTGGCTGGCACCCACTGGGGCTGGAGCACAGGCAGAGACTTGGTTGATCTGCAGAGATCCTGTGGACATGCTCTAATGTGCTGAGGCACTTCCTTTCCCCATGTGTTTGGAATACAGGCTCTACTTTGCCTTACCAGAGAAGTGGCCCCGGCTTGCTCTGACCTGCAGGATCACTACAGGTTTCCTTAGCGTAAGCAGCACTTTTCAGCACGACCGTGGTGTCAGTCAATAGCTGTCAACAGTTAGGGGCACGTGTCAATAAGATGTAAGGCATGCAGAATTTAGGTCCTGCCATCACCCATGCTCTAACATCATCCACTTCCCCACTTCTCCTTTTGCCTCTCTTGGTTCTCGGTGTCTATTTCAGCCTGGTTTTTATCTCTTCTCTACAGGCAGGAAGGTTATTCGGACCACTCTGAGCAAATTGAGAACTCGAGTTCTCTGAGGAGTCCACCTTGAGCATCGAGAGGAGAGGCAGCCAGCCGGGGAGGCAGAGCTACCAACAGCAGCACAGCAAGGGACAGAGACACATACTGCACCTCAACCCACACTGTAGTCTCCAGGAGAGAGATTGACCTGCCCAGATTGTTCACCATAACTGTCCTTCTCCTGGTGCATCCAAAAAAGGTGGGGTGTTTAGCAACTGTTAAAAGGTTTTTAGCTGTAATTTCTGACACAGCATTTGAATGTGCCATGAGTGAATGACCCACATGTGTATCTGTGTACATCTCTCTACCTTTGTCTATCTATCTCTACATTAAAAATGTCACCTCTGCTTTGTGATCATTTTCCAAGCATTGCAGCTCCTGTTGTATGTATGAAAGCTAGCAGACGTTGAAAAAAGGACTGCCTGGCCACCCTGAGTTTGACATTGAAACAGCCTGTTTATGTGTAATTAATGTGTCCTACCGGTATCACATTGAAATAAATTAAGCAGCCTGAAGAGATTTAGCGTAAACCATCTAATTGGCTAGTGCTCAGCTCCCAGTCTCCACACAGAGCTGTTGTAGCACCACAGCAGAAAACCAAGTGGCTGTCTGCCATCCCTCTGACTCATACAAAGATACCTGTCTGGATGGTTTCCAGTGAACGTGAAATACATCAATTAATTTTAATTGCAGCGAGGACTGCCATAGTCATACTACTACCACAGAATTTCAAAGTATCACAGGCTCGTTTAGAAAGGCTGAAATATGTATTGCCAGAAGTCCCGAGAGCTACCAAATTTAACCACAAATCCGAGGGTTCCCTGAAGAGAGCCCGGAACTCACGAAGCCCAGCCACAAATGGCAGTTTTGCAACATACATGTCAAATGATTGTTTCCAAAACGCTCACTTGGATTCATTAAGACCGGGATTTTATGAAGCTGTTGGCAAATTTGACATTCCAAGTCAAAGACCTGCTTCTAACCTTTATCTTTGCCTACCTTGTCCTTTAGAAGAACGCAGTGCCAGGTTCCCCACACTTTAGTGTGTTTTTCTACAATTTAAATGACATTGCTTTGCAAACATGCATTCACTAGAAAAGTGCTTTTAATTCCCATCTTGTAGACAAATAAAGCAAAGCAAAATCACATCAAAAGTTCTAGAGGTGTAGAATAAAACCTCACTCCCTTCTGCAACTAGGTAGCGGCATTTGAAATGTCAAAATTCCTATGCCTATGAACTTGTGAGGGAACTTCAGTACATTCTGTGATGCACCAGTGAAGAACAGGAGTAACTTTGCAGTTACATTTTTATTTTAAATTAGACAATCTATAAATCTGTAGAGATACCTAACAGAACTGAACCTCAAGAAGACCTATCCCTTCCACACCGAACTCTTTTGGATGAGCAACTTTTGGAACCGGCCAGTGGAGCTTCCCAGACTTTTGATGCATACCCAAAAGCACACACCCACCTTTCGTGCCCCAGCCACAGCGATAAAAATGAATGCCCTGTAAAATACAGCGTCACCTCTCTCCTCACAAGTTCAAAGGTTCTTGCATTCTTTTAACCCATTACAGTATCCCGCGCCCAACCCAGAGAACCCACGTACACTTTAAAAAAAAAAAAAAGTAACAGCTTCTATTAAACCCTTTTGATCAATAAAAGCCTCAGTTTTTTCCTGTCCTCTCCAGAGAAGAAAAATAAAATATAAAAAGAGCTGTATAAAATGTTTATCACACTGGATTCTTCTTTTCTCTCCTAGAAACAGTCTTTTATCTTGCTAACAATTAGATGAAGGTCTATATGGTCTCAAATTAATTGTAGGGTGGGGTTTTTTGTTCTTTTCACTGTTCTTTCCTTGACATTGACTCTGGAGAAACACTAGCTACACTACCTATGTTTGCCTTTACTGCTTGTCAAGTAATACATCATTCCAGAGATGTCTTAAGTGGTATGGGTCCTAAAGTATAGATAGGCCCTACTTCTGAAATGCTCCTGTGGATTGGTTTGCACATAAGACCACAAGATTTCAACCTTGCTGTCTCTAAACACAACTTGCTCTCCTCCAGGTTCTGCTACTTCCTATTTCCTCCGTCATTTTCCCTGTTTATCTTTTTTCAACCACTTGGGATTCTTCACCTCTTGCCCTTTCTTTCCAGTACCTGAAGGGGACCTACAGGAAAGATGGGAGGGACTGTTCGCAAGCGCATGTAGCAACCGGACAAGGGGTGGTGGGTTTAAGCTAGAGCAGGGTAGGTTTAGATTAGGCATTAGGGCAAAGTTCTTCGCTATGAGAGTGGTGAAACACTGGAGCGGGTTGCCCAGAGAGGTGGTGGAGGCCCCATCCCTGCGGGCATTCAGGGTCAGGCTTGATGAAGTTCTGAGCAACTTGACTGAGTTAGGGGTGTCCCTGCTTACTGCAGGGGGGTGGAATAGATGACCTTTGAAGGTCCCTCCCAAACTAACACATTCCATGATTCTATGATTCTTTTTCAAGGCACTTCACTGATGGAAACATTTCCCAACTTTTCTTCTTCTGAAAAAAGATTGAGGAATATTCTGTGCAAATTCCAGCCTGTTTCACATTGGGAATGGAGCAACAACAGCCCAGGCAGTGCTCCAGCAATGAGCAAAGCCACCAAATGCATAAGAGCTTTTCAAAGCACAAAGAGAAAGCCAAAGGTATTCATTCGCCTCTGCGGCCCATGACTATGAGCAGCAATGGATTTTTTTTATGGAAAGTAGCACCAAAGATACTTTTTAGCTGGTAACTAGAGATACTGGAGTGAAGTTGTGATGGATTCTCTTGGAGCTTGTAAGCATAGTCCTGAATTCAGGCAGTGCAGAACTGCATCAGCCCCAAAGGAACATCGTCGTAGCTCTTGCCTCAACAAGCTGCAGTACTGTTCAGACCTCTGAGATGCAGTGCAGAAGGGCTATCTACTGGCCCATTTCTGGAATGCACATCATCCACACCCCTGTCATAAAGCCAAGATGCAAAGAAATATGGGTCACTTTGGTAGATTTGAAGACCCTCAACCTACTTCTGGATTATTTCCCTGGCAGCTCTGGCAGATCTGGTTATTTTGTCTCTACCACCATTCTCTGATGCATAGAGGACATTAAGAAGTTTGGATTAGTACATTTGCTGAAGACAGAGGTCCCTGTTTCTGTATCCCTTTGTATTCTTCCCAGCATTCTTGCGTTAGTCACAAACTGAACAATGAACTTCTTATGACAGGCTGTTTTTAAAGACATAAGTAAGTTGTTTTTCCTATTGCCAGCTTCAACATAATCAAGATACCTAATCTTGAAGAGGTGCAGAAAGCGATATGGTTTCCCATTTAGCTGTGCACAAGGACACAAGAAACATGATAAATCTGAGGCTTGCTGAAGCAGCACGGGCAGAATTCATACAGGGTTGTTTGCTCTCTGTGTTCTAACCGTTCAGATAAATCTGGCACCTCCTCTTCCTGCACCACAGAAGTCACTTGAAAAAGGATCTCCGAACAAAAATGCTCCAAGGATCTTATTCTTTAACATAAAACAAGAGGGTTTTTTTTGCTGCTTTGGGAAAGGTAAATTGAGAGATTGCAGCATCCTGGAGGTTGGGACAGCTAAACCAGGCTAATCCTCACACCAGTCCTGCTGGGAACACCATCAGTAGTTCTGGCAGTCAAATATGGAGCAAGCCAGCAGCACAAAGACATCCAGCCAGGAAGACAGCTACTGTCCCATATATCAGTGCTGGAAAAAATGCATTCCAGCACCTGGCGCCTGTGCTCTTAGGCTTGCCAAGCTCACCCTAGGAGTGGCCACACATGTGCTGGCTTTGACAGCAGAGATGCAGAATAGAAAGAGGAGAGCTGTTTGAGCCGCAACCTGAGCAGCAGGGAACACTCTGCCATACTCTGTTTCTTTTTTCTAGGAAATGGAAGATTTTCCACAGAAGGCACAGCGAGGGTGCCCACCTTTTGCCTAAGTCCAGGAGGAGCATTACTTTCTATTTACATCTGGAAATTTTATTTTCACTTCTGGTGAAGCTCTTTTCTCCAATGGGACATGATATATCTAGCTTCTCATTAGCCGAATTCATTTACATGGAAATTAGTCAGGGTGAAAATGCATTCCTGAAAACCTGAAGCATTCAGACAGCATCCCAAATGACTGTGTGGTGCCACTGAAGGAGATTGGACTTCCACTGAAGTTTTTACCTACACATGCATTAAAGATCATAGGATTAGGTAATGGGCTTTCAAAAAGACAGGAATGTTGGTACTTGTTGGGGCCAGGTAAGGTTCCAGTTGGTGTTTGGGCTGACTGACATCCTGTCTCCAACCCTGACCATAAGGTGGTGGTGTCCATCTCATATTGTTGATGGAAAAGTCTGGCTTAGCGCATGAATTATTTCTCTTTACTCAGTCCTGCTCAACATTTAGGAACAGACATATGATCCTCGGGATAGAGGCCATAGCAAGCTCTGAGTCAGAAACCACAGTTAGTTATCGGAAACCGAGAATTGTCATGGTTTGGATCAGGATAGAGTTAATTTTCTTTCTAGCAGCTGGTGTAGTGCTGTGTTTGGGAGCCAGAATGAGAGCAGTGTTGGTAACACACTGATGGGTTTAGGTGTTGCCAAGCAGTCAAGGACTTTTCAGGTTTTCATGCTGCCCTGCTAATGAGAAGGTAGGGGCCACCCAGGCAGCTGGGAGGGGACACAGCTGGGACAGGTGACCCAAACTGGCCAAAGAGGGTATTCCATGCCCATTGCGTCATGCTGGGCATAAGGGCGGGCTGGTGGGGGAGGAGCACACAGCCTCAGGATGTGGGCTTTGGGGACGGTCCAGTTCCAGTTCCCGGACGGCTCTGAGCTGTGCGGTCTGAGATGTGCGGTTTGGTGAGAAACTACAGGAGAGGAAGGGGGGGGTCATTTGGAGCAATGGTGTTTGTCTTCCTAAGTAATCATTGCACATGATGGAGCCCTGCTTTCCTTGAGACAGCTGGACACCTGACTGCTGAGGGGAAAAGGAGAAGGAATTCCTTGCAGAGGAATGAGTTCCACCTCCTGTCAAAAACATCAGAAAGAAAATGCTGGCAACTTTAGACTTCAGCCTTACATCAGGATTGCACTGCATCCCATGAAGGACTATACTGACTCCTGTCACCTCTAAGGGATACACAAGGACTGATCACTGCAGTTAACGATTGGGCAAAGTTCTGATGTCAGTTCAAATTTTAAAAACAAATATATTCTAGAGTCCATGTGTTCTTAGTGAAATAATGATACCAGGCACACCGAAAGGCAATTTGTGAAATCTGACCATGTCCTGGGGATGACTTTGGTGTTTGCATGAAACTTGATTTTAACTGTTTTACTGCTTCAATAAACTCCCATTCCTGCAAGCATGGACTCCTCTTCTGCTCTGAAGCCTTGCAAAGTGCTTTGCAAAGAATGCAGTCTCTGGCTTTGCTACTCTCTCCTGCAGCCATAACTACAGACAAATCTCAGTGTGAACTTTATGTAGCATCTGCAGCTCCACCAAGATGAGCTGAAAATGTATTTTTGTGTCAACAGTTCTAGAGCACGAATGTAAATACTATTTTATTCAAGGAGAAACAGAGCCTTCTGTTCACCTAGGACAATGAAATAGTTCCAAGTATTTAACCCATCATAGTACATTCTTTGCAGATATCACTCCTATTAACCAAAAAGACACAGGGAAGCAGTATTTCCTTTCAGTACAGATTTATGCACTATCACCTCTAAGTTTTGGGCATCACAAAAACCAGCAAATCCTATTAAGGGAGCATGTTTCAGGCACTCTTTCAAGTATAACATCTATCTAGGAGGTGATGCTGAAATGAGTACTACCATAACAAGACAGTCTGTATGTACGTCATCTTGCTGAATACATACCTACATGAAATGTGGATGTTACTTGCTGGAAGACTCTTTGGCAAAATGCAGAAGTTGATTATCTGTAGCGTGTGGCTTTCACTGACTTCAGAATGTACGACTGAGTTAGCACCCCGTGTTTTATCATTCCTGTAGAGCCACGAGCCTGCCCAGCTCGCCACTTCTATAGAATACATCACAGCACCATAGTGTTTATGTATCCTATTACTTTATGTACAAGCTCAGGAGATCGCTTTACAAATAGCACAGAAAGCATTCTGTAGAACTGATTATCCCAGCAAAAAGCTCAAATTAAATTTACATTTCTCAAAATCCTTTTACAAGACCAATGAAATTTTTGTTAATTCTACTGAGTCCTGAAGAAAGCTTGAGAGCATTAGTCCCTGACAACAGAAATCAGCTCACATTCATGGAATCTGGAGAATTTTTGAACAGACAAAATATTAATTACAGAGATAATTCTGTTTACTTCCATCCAGTCAATAGAGAAGGAGAGCATTTTAGGTAAGTTGTGAGAGGTATTTACAAACTGCTGGCCTACAAGGAAAATCCAGAAGCTGGGTACCTGCTGTGTGTTAGTGTCAGAGCTATGTAACGATCCAGTTATTTTTCCTTGAAAACTATTTAATGAGTCAGGAAGATAAATTAGAATGCTCTGAAGTGCAGGACCTACAAAAATATTTTTCTTGTAGACTTGGGGTTACTCTAGGCTTGCTTTTATTAACAACTCAGAGCTGGGCCATCCCCTCAGTGAGTGGCAACTCAGATGTTGTATTTATGATCCTATATACTCTTTTAACACAATTACAGAAGAGACGAAGTCCCCTGTTTTGGTTGGCTGAAAGTCCCTAATTTGCTTTTGTCATCTTCTCAGTCTCGGTTCTGCTTCGGATTGCAGATTCTGCTGATCTGTCTTAGGCGTCACTGTCTCCTCTTCTTCCCCAAGGTCTCAATATTCTATGTTAAATATCTACATTCTTAGAACTCTACTTGATTATAAAATACCTTCTTCTTGTCTTCAACTGAAATACTTTACTCAATCATTTCTATTCTATTTGTGCACTTCAGTCAATCCTTCATTTACAACTATCTACCGACTAACTTGCTCGGGACTAACTCCTCCATGGAAGGGGCTATACAGGGGACACTGAGGCAGCTTAATATGATTAGAACTTATTGTTTCAAAACACCTGTGGTTACACCTGTAAATACACTATCATTAATCCTTCGTTCATAATAATAACTAACTCCAACATACTACTTGAAGTAAATTCTATTTTACTTTAACACATGGCTCTGTATATACATCTGATGGATTGCTGCGCAGCGGGGTGTGGAGTCTCCTTCTCTGGAGATATTCAAGACCCCTCTGGACGCCTTCCTGTGCGACCTGTCCTAAGGAACCTGCTCTGGCAGCAGGGTTGGACCCGATGATCTCCTGAGGTCCCTTCCAACCCCTACAGTTCTGTGCTTGTGTGAGTCTGTGAAGATACCTTGAGCAACAGCTAAACCCGTCAGTTTCGGGGATCTTGCAAAGCTGCACAGCTTTTGCAGTGAATCTCGTCTGCTGGCAGAAGGCAACTGATTTGGACCTCCTTGTTCATCAACTTCTCAGACACCTTTCCAGGACGAAAACATCGTCTGCTCTTCAGTTACAGTAATAGTCTGTCTTGAGTGCTGTTTTGTGTTCTTCCAGAGAGTCTTGGCAAGCATTCATTCTCCACACACACTCCCTGCAAATGCCTGGCAGTGAAAATAGGTTTTTGCTCTGTGGTTTCACCATCAAAGAATTTAAATCTCTATCCTGGATAGGCTTTCATTAAACAGGTAGTCCGGTACTTAAAGCTGCTAGAATGCCCACATTCCAGTGTTCCAGGGAAAACAGACTTTTGGTTATTCAAAAGCACGAAGCTTTGTACTGTCAAAGCAGGAAAATGTTTTGCTCACAGGAAACAGCCATTTTCAGAAGACACCTGCTATTTGTGGTTTGTGGGGAGGGACACTCACAAATACTATTGCAGATGAAGAGCAAGAGGCTGTTTTTTATGGGATAAAGGAACTGATCGCAGCAGCAGTGAGTGGTTTATAAGCAAGAATTCTCTCTAGTTGTAATGCGGTTGGGGGTTTTCTTTGGCAGATTACCAGAGATTTGGGTTGAAGCCTTACACGGTGGCAGTATGAAGGACAGACAAGTTTTATATCCTATTTATTCTAAATAAGGCTTATGTGTGCTTTTTAATGCCACTGTAACCACATTAAAACAAGGTAGTGTATATAGTCTAGACAGACTTTTAGAGTCTCAATGCGGTTTTTTTGGAGGTTGCCCGGCATGCTTAGGTGTTTTAACAATGGGGTCTCACTACAAAGAGCTGTGACAGACTCTAATGAGAGAAATTATTTTGCCTTTCCTTTTAAAATTGTCTTAAGAAATGCATTGTCCTCCCATATGTTTTGCTGATAACTTAGGCAATTAAAATATTACACGTATCCTGCAGTTTCTATAAATAACATATTGCTTGTCCTCTGCCTTCAGGAGAATGTAAGTAGGTCCAGAGCTGGCAGAAATAAGACCACGTAACTCTGAACCTCAGGAAATGTAAGTGACATCAGACAGACTGTTCGCAGCTCTGTGCAGCTGCAGGCACGGTCAGCCACAATTATAAACTTGCCTATGTGATCACAGGGTAGTGCTATGGGACTTGATAGCAGGTGAGGATTTGACAACCAGGAAGTAAAAGAAGATCAAGAAGGAATTATATTAAACCTCTGTGGTTTTCTCTTGCCTGAGACTTTCAAAAACCCATTTGGAGCATGTCCTGGAGCAGCGGGGACATGGAATAATCGGCCTTTACCTTGCACTTGGTACAGTGCAGTGCTATTAATGATACTGATTAAAAAGCAATAGCTCAAATCACAGAATCATAGAATCACAGAATCGTAGGGGTTGGAAGGGACCTCGAGAGATCATCGGGTCCAACCCCCCTGCCAAAGCAGGCTCCCTAGCTCATATTGCAGATAGGCGTCCAGACGAGTCTTAAATATCTCCAGAGAAGGAGACTCCACCACCTCCCTGGGCAGCCTGTCCCAGGGCTCTGTCACCCTCACTGGGGAAAAGTTCTTCCACATGTTGGTGCGGAACTTCCTGTGCTCCAATTTGCAGCCATTGCCCCTTGTCCTGTCTCCACAGACTACTGAAAAGGGGCTGGCCAATTCCTCCTGCATCCCATACTTAAGATATTTATAAATATTAATTAGGTCCCCCCTCAGCCTTCTTTTCTCCAGGCTGAACAGCCCCAGCTCACTCAGCCTTTCCTCACAGGGGAGATGTTCCAGGCCCTTAATCATCTTTGTAGCCCTTCTCTGGACTCTCTCCAGGAGATCTCTGTCTTTTTTATCCCAGGGAGCCCAGAACTGGACACAATACTCCAGGTGGGGCCTGACCAGGGCAGAGTAGAGGGGGAAGATCACCTCCTTTGACCTGCTGGCCACACTCTTCCTGATGCATCCCAGGATCCCATTGGCCCTCTTAGCCCCCAAGGCACACTGCTGGCTCATAGCCAACCTGTCATCAACCAGGACCCCCAGGTCCTTCTCCACAGAGCTCTTCTCCAGCAGGTCATCCCCCAGCCTGTACTGATACAGACAGTTATTCCTCCCCAGGTGCAAGACTTTACACTTGGTTTTGTTGAATTTCATTAGGTTTCTCCCTGCCCAGCTCTCCAGCCTGTCCAGGTCTCTCTGGATGGCAGCGCAGTGTTCCTGCATGTCAGCCACCCCGCCCAGCTTTGTATCATCAGCGTACTTGCTGAGGATGGATGCTATTCCCTCATCAAGGTCGTCGATGAAGATATTAAACAGGACTGGGCTCAACACCGAGCCCTGGGGAACACCTCTAGTCGCAGGCCTCCATTCAGATTTTGTTCCACTGATCACGACCCTCTGAGGGTCTTGTTCCAAGAGAAAAGATGAAGCAAGCGTCAAGTCCAGCAGCCTTACAAGTTAAAGTGGTACATGTGGTGCCCCTATATGTGCCTCGATGTACCTCTGGCTGGCTGCATCACAGAACCACCGGAAAGTGGTTTCAGAGAGGTGTAAACATTACCTGTGCTGGGAAATGCTGTTATGAAGTCAGGGAAGTGTGTACTGTCCTTCCATTTCAATAAGAAAAAAATGGTCATCTGCGTTCCTTTTAGCTGTCCTTGATCATACTAAAGAAGAAATTTTTACTGCCTTATTTAAGAAAACGTAACTTCTAGGTAAAAATTATAATTTTGCAAACTTTCCTGCTTAGTACTGGGCTACAGCACAATAATTTTAGTCTTCCTTAGGAAGCAGAGGTATGATGGCTGATCCTAACCAGGAATATCAGCATTTAAATAGTACCAAAGAAATACTTGGGTTTTTTTTTCCTTTACAGTGTAAAAATATTGAATTAATCATTATTTGCCTTTTTCTTTTCAGATAGACAAAACTCATGTTAAATTACTCAGAATCACATGCTACTGATATGAAAATAACTCTCAAGAGGAAGAATGAAAAGAAATGACACATATGCACTCCAGCCACCATATGCAGTACTCATTAGCAGAGCGAGAGCTGTCAGTAGGTCAGACTATTTAATGGAACAGTTTGCCCAAGAGCCAAATGCTGTTCTTGGAAGGATTCCAACCATGACTTACCTCTATGGCATTGGGCATTGAAAAGGAGTCAAGGCCCTGTTCAGAGCCGTAATTCAAATGTTCAGCCTGGAGAAAGGGAGGCTGAGAGGAGACCTCATCGCGGCCTATGACTTCCTGACAATGGGGGCGAAGGGGCAGGCACTGATCTTCTCTCTTTAGTGACCAGTGATAGAACCCAAGGGAACGGTATGAAGCTGCAACATGGGAGGTTTAGGTTGGCTATTAGGAAGACGTTCTCTGCTGGGAGGGTGCTCGGGCACTGGAACAAGCTCCCCAGGGAAGTGGTCACAGCACCCAGCTTGGCTGAGTTCAAGAAGCATCTGGACGATGCACTCAGTCCCATGCTCTGACTTGGTTGGCTCTGTGTGGAGCCAGGAGTTGGAGCTGATATGGGTCCCTTCCAACTCAGGATTTTCTACAATTCTATGAAATGTCAAGTTAGATAAAATAGAGTGATCATTTTCTTATTCAGGGAACTCTAAGGGTATTCTACATGGATGAAAACACAGATCATACTCTCAGAAGTCTGTTCATTCTTCCCCAAAGGTAGGGAAAAATCAGAAATTAAGCAGCTGCAACTTAATTTCTCTGAGGGTGGCAGCATACTCCTACGTCCTGCAATGTAAAGCCTATCAAAGTTCTCACTCAATGCATAGTTCAGCAATGATAGTAAACCAAAGAAAGCCACATTCAACACCAAAAAATTGTACTTTGGGCTTCTATTTTACACAAAAAGCTTAAATAAAACACTATTTCCCACAAGGTCAGCTTCGCTTGCCTCTCTGGATTGTCCTTGTGGATCTCTGTAAATATATTCAAAGGAAGCCACGGGTCCATTTAAGGATTATTTAATGGAACAGATTAGATAAAACCCCACAAACCCCAAACAAAACACAACAGGTGAAATGTTTCATTAAACTTTGTATTTCATGGTATAGGACAAAAACTTGAAATCATTCTAGAAGTAAGGAAATCCAATTTAGAAGTTGCATCTGCTCAAAATCGCCTTCAGATGAAGAATTTCTGTATTTAGTAAGTTCTGTGGCTTGTGCCAGATTTTCAGAGAAGAAGGAGAATACGGCTGAGCCGTAACTGGATGCTGGCAGGCTCTGTATTCATGGGGAGATGACACAGATTTCTGTCCCTGCTGATAGGGGCTGTGCAGGGCCTGCTTACAGGGGACTGTCAGTACCCCCTGTTTCTGATCCGTGAGGACAAGGATTCAGGCAGGAAAGGAAAACAATGAAGCATAAATTAGCCTGAATTATTTGAAAGACCCTGGCTGCCGCGGCAAAACAGTGAGGGCCAGGGTCTCCCATTTGCTTTATAAGCATGAATACCCAGCAATGGCTCGAGTGAACCATCACTGTCCTTTCCATTTGCTTTTTCTTCCTGTGTGTCCCCGCCTCTCCTCGCTAAGCATGTGCCCTTCAAGACTAGAGAGGGATTCTCTGGCAGCATTATTATCTTCTGCTGCTGTTCAGGTGCTCTGAAAAGCTCAAGCAGAAGCCCTGTTGTGCCAGAAGATGGGCATAAGAACAGCAATCGCTTCGTTTTCCCTTTGCAGCATTTGAACAATACAAATTATAAGGTCCAGTACATTGACTGCTGCTTTCTGACCTTTTTGAAAGAGCATGTGTATTTCTCAGGAGGCCTGGTAACTCTCTTCTGACACCACAGTATGTTTTGCTGGGTGTCCCATGTTTCCTGCCCAGACACAGACTCTGTCCATCCTGGAATGGATGACACAGTTAACTAACATCTCGTTCAAGACAGGAAGGCCTGGAAAGGAGAACAATGAAACACTAATCTCCTCACAGATGAGAAGTAGGAAAGTTAGTTCTCAAATACTTCATCTCATGTCTTTTTTCATCTTCAAGCTGAGGTGCCTCTATATATAAAAGCCAATGTTTATTTTCCTCTTCTGCCATAGTTTGTTCCGCAAAGAACAAACTATTGAACAATTATTGAACTATTTCTGTAACTGAAGAATAAATCATACCAAGCTTGGTCATTTATATCAACAGGTTTATGTAAGACTGCTGAAATTAAATACAGGTTTTTCTAAAGTACACTGGCAGAGCCCCTTTAGCAGTCCCACCTTCATCATACCTGAACGAGAGACCTAAAATGAAAACCATCTGGAAAGTCTTTTAAGTTCCCTTCAAATACCTCAGTGCCCTCTACATGAAAGAATGGAGAAATGAAACATTACCTGTTTTCTGAAACTCATTTTCAAGGGAGGGAATATTGTAAGAAATGCTTTGTAGCACTTTTCCATCAAACAGGGAATTCCCTGTAGATTAGTTTGTTGCATTATGTAGCCGTGTAATATCCATTAGTAGCAGGAAGCTAAAATTTTCCTTACTGCATCAATTTTTTCACAGCCTGCTGTCTCTGTAAGCTAATAGTTTCAGCTGATGGTGGCAAATAGCTGAGTTTGTTTTTCAGTAGTGACTTTACAAAGGCATGTGTAGTATTGTAACACTTCAGCACATGCAGTGAGTTGACAGCTAACAGCCAAATAGATAATGGGCCATTCCTCTTTTAGCTCTACGGTAACAGAGCTTCTGAGGTAGGTTGGATCCTTCACTTTTTAAGCAGTAGATCCCATGTGAGCTGTGAGGGAAATCTCTTTTTGTGTCTCTAGATGCGAAAGAGACTTGCACAGAAATGCTGCACTTCTTACTAGAGAGCAGGTTTCCACTCCATTTTGGCTATGAAATGTTTATTCAGCTTTTTCTTTAGCTCTGTGAGGGTAACATTTTTCTTACAAGGCTTCTGCACTCTCTGCAGTTCAAACCACGTCAGAAGCACATGTCAGTTAATCTCTGAAAAGGCTGGAATATATTTCTAAGCCTGGCCAAAAAGCTCTGGGGAACTCCATTAGGCTTACAAAAAGAACCCTTTTCTGTTTTCTTCTTCATGCCCCCCTCTAAAGTCTTCAAAGCCTGTCACAAAGCGCCCCATGTTTCTAAGTGGTACCTTGCCAGGACTCCTCACCCATGATGCACTAAAGAAAAAAAATTTCCTATTTCAAAGAATCACAGAATGTTATATGTATATTTGTGTAGCTATTAACAAATCTCTTGCAATTGTTTCCTGGGAAGTTCAAAAACAGAATCGTGGTGAAATGTCAAGTTTTAATATGCAAAATTTTTAAAGACTAATACAGCTGTGGATTCCTGTTAGGCACACAGTTCAGTGTCAACAAAAGATTATGCACAAGAGGAGTTTTCTTGCTGTCAGTTTTAGCTTGCTAGAGATCTGTTAGTCTAGATTAAAAAAATGTTGCTTTCTTCCTAATTGGAAATAGTAGTGTCTAAATAATGGTTTTCTAAGGTTCTTTGAGTCAGCATTAAGTCTGCTTTCTTGTGAGACAAATAAGTGAAATGAGAGGTGACTGCTGTAATGGTGGACTTAATAAGCAATCAGCCATATTTCTCTTAAATAGCTCTTTAAAAAAATAATAAATTAGTAGTGAAGGAGCTGTTAGATGTATCAGGTTTCCTAGGTTCCCTACTTCTTCACACAAATAATTATCCCAAGCCATCTAGGCTTTGATTTCCATCATTTCAAATAGCACATTAAATGAGTTCTGGGGCTCTATGAAAACAGAAACGCACAAGGCATTACACAGAGAAGCAATATGAACTGGAATCACTAGCTTTTGTTTGTGGTCCCAAACTCTATGTACTTTGAGGTGTTGTTTTAAATTTGCATACGCTTCTCTATGTTTGTGCTTGACACTACAAGGGCATTCCTCACACCCTTCCCCTGCTCCAGCATGGGATTCCACCCACGGGAGGCAGTCTTCCACGAACATCTCCAATATGAGTCCTTTCCCACAGGGTGCCAAACGTCAGGCCCAGACTGCTCCAGCCTGGTCCCCCATGGAGTCACAAGTCCCCCCAACAAACCTGTTCTAGCATGGGCCTCTCTCCACAGGCTGCGGTTCCTGCCAGGACCTTGCTCCAATGCGGGCTTCCCATGGGGTCACAGCATCCTTCAGGTATCTCAACCCGCTCCAGTGTGGGGTCCTCCAAGGGCTGCAGATGGGATTTCTGCTCCTGATCATTATCCATGGGCTGCAGAGGTACGACCTGCTTCACCATGGTCTTCTCCATGGGCTGCAAGGGAATCATTCTCTCCTGCCTGCAGCACCTCCTCCTCCTTTTCCTTCACTGGCCTTGGTGTCTGTACACTTTCCTACATCTTCTCACTCCCTTTGCAGGTGGCAGAAAGTGGCTGCTTGCAGTTTTTTTCTTCTACATATGATTCACAAAGGTACTATGATCATCGCTGATGGGCTCGGCCTTGGTCAGCGGTAGGTCCATCCTTCATCCAGCTGGTGTTTACTCTGTCAGGCCTACAGAAAGCTTCTAGCTGCCTCTTGCAGAAGCCACTGCTGCAGCCCCCACCTCTACACCAGAACCCCACCATGCAAAAACACAAGGTAGTATCAATATAATCTCCAAATGCTGTCAGAATTCAGGATCTTCCCTACATGCAGAGGCAAAAAAGGTTTTTAGTTTGTTTTCTTTTCTGTTTTTGGCTATGATTTCCCAAACAAAGAGAGCTGTGCTTCTTTCCCCTTAAAGCAAAGTAAGAGCTGTAGCTAAGCAGTGAATTGCATGGTCGTTAAGGGGGTTTTGATCATTGAACATAATAAAATAAACCCCAGAACTTGTTCACTCATACACACTAAAATCCTGCCACAAGTTTCACATCATTGTATGAGTAAAATCTACAACTATTGCGTGACTAAGGAAATCATCTCAAAGACAAAAAGCAATACATGGCAACAGTGCTATAACAGAATCCTCTACACTTAAAATGGGCTTTTCTGGCAGTAGAAAATTGTTAGTAATCCACATGTTATTTTCCTTTGCTTTCTAACATATATAAAATACTGAAAATAGTGTGATATTAAATATTATCTTAGGTTTTTAAGAATAAAATGATTCTTGCCCACCGGCAAGAAGTATTGGTAGAGTGTCTACTGTTTAGAAAGCTGCAGATGGTGGGAAGTGTGGATGGAATTAGTTACCCAAAAGTTGAAGGAGAAAACAATGAAAGTACACAATGTCTTGTCTAATAGAAGACACTGCCCCAGTTTATCCACCTTTCTTCATTGGAAGAGAAATTGTAAGAAACCAGAGTATCTCACGTAGGAAACATACAAATTCTGAATACAGTGGTGGCTTTGTTTATCTCTTCATTAGCTAGGTGTCTGAGTAAGCAATAGATAGTGTTTCTTCTGAACTGGTGACACTTCAAACTAATAAAAGTGTCAGGTGTTAAACTGTACTTTGCCACAGCGGGATGTATTTGGAGTATCTCCAGTGAAACTTTTAAAATTACTGCAGTTTCTATTTTAAATAGAGCTTGGCTTTACCTTGAAAGCAGCACTGAGGTGGCAAGAGGAAAGTCACTGTTGCCCTGTTCCTGCTGGAATGCCAAACACACAGAGCAGAACTGGTAGCATAGAAGCATTATCTAACAGTAGGGAATATCTGTGGAGCAGCAACACTTTGTTATTGCCTTTAAAAGCAAACAGAGATGCCTCTGTTGACGTTGGCAATCTCTTCAGTTAGCAGCAGAACTAGTGTAGGGCATTTTAGAAATTAACCCTAATTTTTACACAGCTGCATAAAATGACAACGGAAAGGATCAAAGATCACATTTACTGAAATTGACACCACTATTTTAAGAACAGGGAAGGAGAGGAATCAGTGATTTTTGGTTTTCTAGGATGGCTGTAACATAGTAAAGAGTGACTAGTATGTAGTGAAAATCCTATAAAAATGTAAGGAGTTTTTCCCCTTATCCACAGGTGGTTTGTCTCTACACTCATCTCAGAACAGATACCAATGAGCGAGGATGGAGCGGCTACAATGTTGTGCTTCAACAACATGCAATTTTCCAGGTTTGATTTGGAAAGAAAATGCCCCACCTTGTATTCTGAGCGCCTATATTATTTCCAGAGGTTGCTGCTTACACATGAATTACTGTCTTGTTTTCTAAGCTGCAATGTGGAAGAAGTGCTCTGTTCACTGGCTACCCTCTGAGTATACTGCAAGCCCTGGCATGAGAACAAAGTGGAGTGAAAGGTTAGCAAGATAATTCCATCTTTCAATTTAGTTACAATTGTAAACAATTATGTTAAACTGCTTTTTTTTGCAACAGGGAAAAAGAGTCATATATGTCTCTGAGTGTATAAAAGGCTGCAGTAAAAAAAGAGAAAACCATTCTCCTGGCTGCGGTAAAAGGAAAAAGAAATGGGTTTACATTGGAAGGATCAAGATTAGGCACTAAAAATCAATTTTTCTTGGTAAAAAAAAAAAAAAAAGCCACTGGAATGTATTTCTTAAATATCTGTGGACAAATGAGAGAGAATTATTATATTTCACATATTATTTAAAAAGCAAACAAGCAAAAAACCTCCCAGACTCTTTCTGCTGTTTTCCTTCACTTATTAAATGATAATTTTGTAAAGCCTCACCTTGCCACACTTTCTATGTTTGGTAGCTTGTATATGAAAAGTACTTATTACAGCAAGAGTTTGGGAAGAAATACCAGAAAGCAGGCTTCTTCAAAGCAAGTCTTCATCATTAATCAAGAATTATAAAAATAGCAGTAGGCAGAATTTGGGTCAGGAGAGCACTCCTGTTAGGTTTTGCATTCTATTCATTGGCTCTTTTCCTTATCAGGGTAACTGTGTGGCACTAACAGGCCTTAGATGCTTGTAAATAACTGAGTTGGGTCTAAAATAAGCTGTCCCTCCTCAGTGAGTATCCTAATCGCTCTGACCTTTGTGAGCTCAGTCTTCCCAAGCACAGCAACGACTGGAATTAGGTCTTCTGGGGCATTCAGTATTTCAGAGGAGAGGACTTCTGCAGGAAGTAGTTTGGCAGCAGGGGCCATATGAAACGCAACAGCTGTCAGCAGAGCGACAGATGTGCTCATAAATCTCTGTGGCCTTTGTCTTCCCTTTGTGAACTTCACCTTTGCAGCTTTGTTTTATTGCAATGTCTAAAGCCCGATGGAGAGGCTAATGGAATGTGACGTGCTAGTATATAGACAGATACTTCGCACATCTCATGTAACTCACGCATTGGCTATGTGAGCATAGAAGAAAATGATGGAAAATAGTTTGATAAGTGCTCCTTTAAATGAAGTTGTGTTTCCCTATGAGCTCAGTAACAGCTCTGATTTGGCTTGACTTACCTGTTCTGTACCATTTTCCTACAAAAGCAAGCAGCAAATTCTAGAAACAGAAAAGAAGGAGAGAATTGTCCTTGTGACAACACAAAGGCTTAGGCAATTTGCGAGGCAACATCGATGCCCTAAGGATATAATATTCACAGTTTGGATGCTCTGAAAACTATTCTTGAAATTCCAAGCTATCTCAAAGTTTTTGAGCCAAAAAATGACACAAGACTGAGAATTACAATAGAATCCAAAGTTTCCCATATTATTTTGCTTTTACAAATGCCTCTAGAGAACCAGCAGAGAGAGCAATGTAATTGAGGCAAATGTCACTGCTATGTATGGTCTACTCAACACAATTACTTGGCCAGTTATTCCACTGTGGGCTATCTACCAGATTCTCAAGATCATGTATGTGCTGTTTGGTCATGCTACTTTATCAAATTTACGGGTTATGGAATCATATTCTGTGCACACCTTATTGAGAACCTCTTGCCTGAGAACCCCAAACATTGAAAATGGGGTATGAAAATCCTACCACAAAACCAGTTCATTATACATTTTACCTGTTACACTGAACCTTTTATGCCAATGGTGTTCTACTCTTGAAAGTGGACTTTCAGAAATTGAAAAAAAATTCCAGGAGATAGATCTTCAGACACTTCCAAGAAAAAGTCTGCAAGTTCTCTTTGATTTCCAGATGTCCCTACTCCTCTTCCCTTTGTCTGACAACGGCACTTTAAGTGCTTCTGTATTTCATTCCTGCAAATGCAGGAGTAGGGAGGTTTTTTTTTTTCCCTTAAATATCCTTCCTCAGGCTGAATTGACACTTCTTTAACACTGAATTTGTTCTGGGATATAAAGTGGGGCTTCCACTTAAACAAACAAACAACACACCACAACATTTTTCATTCTGTAGAAGTAGCCTGGGATTTTGAAGCCTTCTATTTAGTTTGCAAAATAATTAAAATTTTTAGATTTAGAATTTATTCCTGCAGAGTGCTATGTAAAACTTCTTAGCAGCTGTTACATTTATGATATTTCCCATTTTCTGCTAGGAGAAAAGTAAAAGTTCTGTGGGCATTTTTAATTCAAGGAAATACTGATAATCTCTAACCAGGGCTTCCAGAAACCAATTAGGATGACATCTACTGTTTTATTCCGAACCAAAGTGCCTTTACTGAAACTAAATCTTCCAGAGACAGAGTTCTAATTTTGCAGATAGAATTTGTCATGCTCTATTTCTCACAGGCAAATCTCTAGTCATACCTTCAAGGTACGAAGCTCTAGATAAATGTTAAGAATTTGGCCTTTTATCGAGTACTAAATCTTAGCTCCCTTTTCCAGGTGGTCAGATTCCAAGTGGTCTAAATTCTAAAGGCAGTGGGAGAGACTGGGGCATGTATGTTAGTACAAGAAGAGACAAAGTGTATAAAATTCCGTGTAGGTGTAAAGGCTGTTTGAGACCAAAGCAATGGGATGAATAGCAAACCAGTCGTGAGTGCAATGCCCACTGCATTTGCATCTCCTTCCCAGTAACCTCACTGTACCGGTGAAGCAGGTAAGGTCGTGTAGCTTCAGTGGGTGACTATCTCAGTTAGAGGATGTCTCCACATCACTAAACATAGTCAGATACTAACCAGCAAGTACTTCTAATGTCAATCTACTTATTATGTGCTGTGTAGGAAGCAAGTATATTAAACTTGACGCATGTTTAACACTGAAATACAAGTGATTGTATGTATAGAATGTTACTAAAAATATTAGTATAATTTTGAATGTTGATTACAACTGTGTGTTTCTGTGAGTGATGAACATTTGCTGGGAGGATGTAATGTGTGCTGTGTCCATCCCCCCTGGCCTCTCCATAGCCAGGTGTTCCCTGAGAGAATGGGAAGAGCCAGTTTAAGTTGCACAGGGTAATGAACCATGAGATGACAGTGACGTGTGCTTTTAATCTGCTGTTGTAGATTAGGTTTCTCTGCTTCTCATGTCAGCAGTTGGCTACATGCATTTTCTGTGAAAGTGAGATTGTGCAGCACTAATACTGACAACTCAAGGACCTATATTTCTGTTGACTAATACGAGATGCCTTCTGGAAATGCTGTAGCAAATAATGCTTTTATTGCTGTAAACCAACAACCCCAAAATGTTGTTCTTTATTTTAATTGAAACATTGTAATATTTTGACCACTACAGTCAGACAAGTGTGAAGCACTGTGTGCTTTCTTAAGAAAGCATCAGGTTAGGAGCTTCTGGAAGTAATGCTCTTAAATGATCTGTGACCTAACTATTCTGTCAGACTTCTGGCACCTTTTGCCTGCCTTTCCAAAAGTAAACAGAGGTAGGGTTTGACAGGATTTTATCAGGACGGTAACAGTATCTTTAAAGATCCATGCAATGAGCTTTCTCACATAGTAACAAGCTATACAAGAAAAGCACCACTCCTGCATGCTGCCAATATTAGCTGTCTTTCTAAACAGTATAATTAGCAATATACATGAAAATCCTTGGGTCAGAAGCTTCTTGGAGGAAAAGCTAGTATTTCCTACGTTGTTAGGTAGATCTCCTAGGGACATATGATATTTTGATATGCAAAAGGTGAGTGACTCTTTTTTTTTCAGTTAGAGTTGTAGGTAGTACATAGACAGCAAACACAGGTACAGATTCTCCTCTCCCCACCCCCACCCCCACCTTTATAACCCTTTATTACTTTTCAGAAAATAAGAGCTAGCACAAATTCCAAGAATTTACTTAGTAAAATAATATAAAAAGGCTTAATTCAGCTTTACAAATTTTCCTGGTGTTTATTTCAGTGTCATTCATGTTTCTGTACCTTAATCCATTACAGTATGATGGTCCTTAGTGCACATACCTTACATATTCAACAAAAAATAGGTGCAAAAGGAATAAACAGGTATGTAAAGATGGTGTTTCTTCATATTTCCATAGTAAGAGAAAGCTTCTGTGAAGCAAATGAGACCGAGACAGGAATTTATTGGAGAAACAGAACCTAGGCTTGCACATTGTTGTTGCCTCCATGCATTGAAAAACTGATTCCAACAACTTCTTCTAGGAAAAAAGCAAACTACAATGAATAAGTTTATTTCATTTTTTATTTATTTTTTTACAAACTATACTGAGTATTCTCAGAGTTATTAGTTTATGGTTCAACTCCAGGTTTCCTTAGTTTCATCATTCTGGATTTATTTAGTCCTGGAATTAGTCATGGCTGTTGACCCAAGGCTCAGCTGAGCTGAGCTACATGGATATCTCAGCATGTTTTTTGAGCATGTATATTCAAAATATACATGGATACATACATGCATTTATCCTTCCTAAAGTCTGAATACACTCAGTAGAAATAAGTGTTTGATATAAATGTTCAGGTAATTTTTGTAGCTAGACTGAGTTCAATCAAGCAATTGCCTTAACCAAAACAGTGACATGTTGGGGACCCTTTTTGTTCCTCAAAAGAGCATAAGACAGATTTTAAAGAAGAGCTTTTGGGAGTGAGGAAGAGACACCTTAAAATATTAACTAATAACTCTAAAGTGAAATCTTCTCAAATGCAAGCTGGTAGCTTTACCAATTTGTCCAATTTCCTCTTTGTTTTCAGGAAAAAAACAAGACCTTCTGCTAACATTTTAATTCTAAAGTTGAAGATTCAATTTCTGCTGCATGTACCAAAGAGTTGTGTATTTTGGATACAGCCAAGTCTTGAATTCTTTGACTGGTTTTGTGCTCTCTCTGGCCCTTTATATAGGTTCAATACCAAGAAAACCTTCACTGATCTTAAGCAAGTGTTCATTTACTGCTGTTGGTATTCCTCATTCCAACAACCTTGCACTGGAAGGAGTGGAGCCTAGTAGAAGGCACTTTAGCCAGTAACCTGTCAAGATTGAAAGACTACAGGATTCTCTTTCTGGCAATTGCAGTGCTTTTTCCAGTGCACAGATGACTCCTCTCATTATCTGATTCCTTCCTATTCTAGAAGGTCTAATAAGGTCTTTGTGAACACAGGCTAATCTCCAACCTAAACTGGCTTAATACACACCTAGACTGGGTTCCATGATGCTGGGGTAACAAAATTCCCAGAGCAATGCCTTAAAGAGTGTCCATTTAAATTCACCGTGTCCACATTGTCCTCTCTGTGGCATTAGGACACCCTGCTCCTCAGGCTCTGGAACCCTAACTGCAGCAGTTAGTAGTTAATATACAAAAATAATTACAATAGGAAGTTGAATGAAAAGTGACCAGACAGTGGTAGTCTATTGGTTTCATAACAGAGTGATAGCTTTAAGAAATCCTTTGGAAGAGACACAACTAGAGCAGTGACTTGCAGATACAGACTCTACAACCCAGAAGGTTGTACAGCCATAAATAAAATACATAAAATGTATGTTTATTACACGTAGATGCGCGAGGGATCGCTCCACCACAGACGTGCATGCCAAACGCGGCAATTCACCTTAGTTATATACAGTAGAATGTTACATATTAATGGCATTTTGCAATACACCTACACATATGCATAACCTGTCCCCACTTCATATTAAAATTAGTCTCATGAAGTCATCTCCACAAACTTCTCCCAGTTGTGCCTGCACACTGTCTCCTGGTGGTGGTCGTCGGGGGTCTCAAGATGAAGGCTCAGACTCTTCATCAGGTTGATCCTTTCACCTTCTCCCCTGGCACATGTGTAGTTGTGATCCTTCCAGCTGGGCAGGATTATCCCTGGGATGTTTCCTCCTTATCAGTCACAGGCACCACCTTCCTTGGGGTGCTTGGGTCAGGAGTCACAACCTTGCTCTCATTTATTTTGTTCTCTTTATCAGCTTTCCCCCCCCAAGCATCTTGCAGTAGTTAGTAATTGAATTTACTCTTATTTATCTGTTAGTTATTATAAATGTGATTTCTTATGTTCCCTTATATACTCTCCCCCCACCCCCCCCACCCCCCCCCCCCCCCCCCAAGCAGCATAAGCAATAACAAGTTAGCAGCAATCACAGGATCACAGAATGTAGGGGTTGGCAGGGACCTCTGGAGATCATCTAATCCAATCATGCTGCCAGAGCAGGATCGCCTAGAGCAGGCAGCACAGGACAGCATCCAGGCAGGTTTTGAGGATCTCCAAAGATGGAAACTCCACAACCTCTCTGGGCAGCTGGTTCCAGTGCTCTGTCACCCTCACAGTAAAGAAGTTCCTCCTCATGTTTAGGTGGAACTTAAGTTTATGCCCATTGCCTCTTGTCCTGTCACTGGGCACCACCGAAAAAAGACTGACCCCATCCTCCTGACACCCACCCCTCAAGTATTTATCAGCATGGATAAGTTTCCCCCTCAGTCTTCTCTTCTCTAGGCTAAAAAGTCCCAAGTCCCTCAGCCTCTCTTTGTAACAGTCCCCTAAGCATCTTCGTAGCCCTTTTTTCTACCCTCCCCATTAGCTCCCTGTGGTTCTTGAATCGGGGAGCCCAGAGCTGTGCACAATATTCCAGACGGGGCCTCTCAGTGCAGAGTAGAGGGGGAGGAGAATCTCCCTCGACCTGCTGGCCACACTTTCCTCCATACCAGGATGCCTTTGGCTTTTCTTTGGCGGGTGGGGGGGGGCGGGGGTGGGGGCAGGGTAGGGAGAGGGAGGGGAGGAAGAGGAGGAGGCCGAGACTCTGTATTTCAGTGCACAGGTTATTTTATTTGCCCTTCCTGGGAAACATGTCAGCCCCTAGCTATGCAGGAGGCCCAGGGGTGGGCAGTGCCGGAGCCCCAGGCTGTGAAGCTGTTTCCCTCCTTTGTTTCTGACAGCAGAGTGGCTCCAGGGCACTGTGTGTGGAGCCTGCCACAGCCTGAGGGGACTTGGGTAAGAAAAGGGAGCAAGCAGGTCGGTTTGACTGAGTTCACACTCTGCTAGTAGGGACTGTTATTTTTTTAAAGTCATGAGTATAATAACCAATAAGTTGCACAGAAAAACTCTTCATGGGGTTTTATAATTATGGGTCCTTTCAATACAGTGAATGCCACTGCAAGTCATATCATGAGCATCAGCCTGAAGTCTCTGACAGCTTTATCTTTGCATCCAAAGTTTAACAATCTGCTGTCTTCCCAGAGTGGCAACTGTTTCTGCATGAGCAGCTTCAGAGGTCTTTGTGCAACAACACGCACACACAGAGACACACAGAGACACACAGACACACACACCACCCCCCCTCTGCCAAAGAAAGAGCAATCTCTACAGTGTCCATGCTGTCCATGATTGAAAGCACCCAGCACTCTAATCCAGAAAGCAGTATCATTTGTTTCTTCACGGTGACCACAGTATATAAGTCAAAAAAGAAGGTTTCTGCATTCTCTCCTGTGTATGTGAAAATTAATATTAATGTTCTATTTTATCAGAGAGGTTGCTTGATGCCTGGTCATTTTGCAGTTCTCATCTGTGAAATTAAAGCCAAGAGTAGATGCATTTTTTTTCTTTGTTTCTTTTGTTATTATTATAAAGGAATGTAGTCGCTAGATGTTGGAGGTTTGTGGTTTTCGGGCTGGGGGAGATTGATTTTGGTTTTGTTTATTTTTCAGAGAAGCTGCTTTAATAATTGCTTCCTCTATAAAAATAAAACTTTGCAGTCTGGAAGTGTATTACTAAAATGGCAGCATCTAGCAATATTTAACAATAAAATATTAATTCCTCTATTATTTAGGTGAAGAAATGCATTTCTTTCAGGTGAAACAGTAAACAGTAATTTTGAATCAGGAAATTATTTTACCCTCTATAATTACTCTATATGTGGTAAAACCAAAGTTTCTGTAGCTTGCTGTAGCTGCCCTGCCAGCAGAAATAGCAAATGCCTTTTCAAAGAGGAAAAATAAAAGCATAAATCACTGGTTTCATGATATCTATCCATTCTGCCAGAGGCATTTTCTCATATTATGGCTAAAACTGTTGTGTGAAGGATATTGGGAGGGCAATTTTTATATTTAACATCCCACCCCAGATTTGAAGCCAATGTGCTGCTTGCCAGTACTGCTGGTTTCCTTGGGGCTATCTCCTGGAGAAGTGAACTGACACATCTAAGTGGAAATGAGGTAAACTGGGATCATTGCACCCTCCATATCTGTTCTGTATGGACTGGTCCAAGCAAGTCAATCCTCATCAGTTTCTTAGGACTGGAATTCTGAGTTAAACCAACTTGCATAATAGGCATGAAAGTCACTCATCTCAGGAGTATCCTGTAGGTCAGACCTGTAGTGTCAGAACCTAACAGTTGGGGTGCAATGTAAGAAATCAGACTGTGTAGTGGTCCTAACAGTACAGCTTTTATCAAATTAAGAAATTTAGCTTTCTAAAAGAGTAATATGACAATGACTGTAATTATTTTGCAACTCCATAGAATAGTATCCCTTCAAATGTCATTTCAAGAGATTAGTGTAGTCTAAAAATTTTAGAGATGCTCATCTGATGTGACCACATAAGATTAGGCAACCATCTTAGTTGGTGTAATGAAAAGCTTCTATTTCCCATCATTTGCATCTTTGAGGGAAATGGAAAAACACAGGACATGCTTACTGGATTGTGGTTAAAGTGCTTGCCTGTGTTGCAAGCAAAGAAGTCATACTGTGTTATGCAGGTTTTAGTGGATGAATTTTGTATGTAATAAACTAGTTCAAGAATATGCCATGCAGTTCATTAAATATATTGGTCCTCCTTCTTTCCCTTCCCTTCCCTTCCCTTCCCTTCCCTTCCCTTCCCTTCCCTTCCCTTCCCTTCCCTTCCCTTCCCTTCCCTTCCCTTCCCTTCCCTTCCCTTCCCTTCCCTTCCCTTCCCTTCCCTTCCCTTCCCTTCCCTTCCCTTCCCTTCCCTTCCCTTCCCTTCCCTTCCCTTCCCTTCCCTTCCCATTGTTCTTCTCTCTTATCTTTCTTTCCTTCTCTCTTTCTCTATTTCTTACTCTCTTTTTCTCTTTCTTTCTCTTCTGGTTTCCCCAGTTTCGGTCCCAGATATTTCTTCTTGAAACTCTTTGCAAGTGTCCTGGGCTTACTAGGATAGGGTTAATTTTCATCAGAACCTGGGATGGGACACAGCCAGGACAGGTGACCCAAACTAGCCAAAGGGAATATTCCATAAGGTGACATCAGGCTCAATTTAAAAGGGGGCTAGTTGGAGAGGGGCGGGGCATTGTGGCTCCAGGACATGTGGGTCTGGAATGGTCCTGTTTCAGGACAGGTGTCAGCTGTACAGTCTGCATTGTGTGGTTGTTGGTGACAAACTGTGTTCTGTATAAACACTGATGCTATTTCGCCCTCCCTTTGCTACCCCAGTAAAGTGTCTTTATCCCAACCCATAAGGTTTGTCTTTGCCTCCCTGTTCTCCTCACTGACCTGTCAAGGGAGGGATAAGCAAGCAGTGTGTGGTGCTCAGCTGCCAGCTAGGGCTGAACCACACCACCAAGTCTGAATCTAATCTGCAGTTTCAGGTAAGAGAGTCAGAAGTGCTCCAAAGCTTTTCTGCAACCCTCTTTCTACTACAGCAAATTTCTAAGGAATGAGAATATTTCACTGATTATCTTCAACTGTTGTTTGTGAGATTGTAACAATCTAATTTCTCCGTCTTGGGATGACTTAAGTAAAACTGCAGTGAAAGGTCAGGAGAGGTGATTTTGCCACTATTCAGCAGTGTTCAGCATAATCCTCCTGGGCTTGTTGGAACGCCCAGCCCAGAGAATGCAAGAGAAACCTTCTAGCTTTTATCCCTCAGGGAAACAGCAACATGGGAATATCTGTCTTTCCACCGTACTTTCTGGCTGCATTAGATCAGCTACAGGAGTATTTCCAAGTCAGCATGCTGATTGCAGGAACAGGTCCCACTGATCTGTGGCTTCTTGTCTCTCTTTGATGGTGGGGCCAGGAGGAAGCACTGGTGTAGACAGATTGTGTGTGTCTCTGCTCTTCACACGCAGTGTGCCATGCAGCTTTAGCTGGGGCAGCCTAGTCCTACTGAGAAAACTCTTTGAGTCTGTACCCATGGTGTGGCATTTCAGAGCTGCATTACACAGGGTGAGATGTCACTCTCTCCTGCTTTCTGCTGTGCCATTTCGTTGCTAACAGCTTCCAAATTATATTTGGAATAGTTACAGAACGGCATTTAAGATGCTGTGCTTCATTCCACAATCAATTCCTCAGAGGGCCTCTGTTAGGAGCACTTGGTCACTTTCCCATTGCTGTGTGAATGCACAGAAGCTTTTCTCTGGCTCACTTCATAGGCTGTAACTGTTGACACTATGAAGTTTCCTAAAGACAGGTGTCTGTGGGACTCCAGCAAAAAGGGGAAAAAAGTCCCCAGATTCCTAAATACGTCTTAGCAGCTGCAGTGGTTGGCCCCATGGGGTGACCTGTGTGCAACACTGAGTTTTTAGTGTTTTGTAAGCATTTCAGGTACTATTTTACACCATGCCATTTTACCAAGCTTTTTGTTATGGTTGGCAGTACATCCTAAGTAGTGTCTGCTTCATTCAAATGTAGTGCTTGTGCCATCCTTAAACTGGGGTTAAAGAAGACAGGTGAGGGTTGGGGCAGCCGTGCATGAAGGGGATGCTGCATCCACAAACCACCCTGTGCTTACGTAGATGCTCACCACTTTCACTAGTTACCTCAAGTTTAAGAAGACCCTGATTTTTATGGCACATGAAATCACTTGGGAAATTCAGTCCCTTTGTTCGCCAGAATTAAAGGCTTTACATTCAGTCATGTAATCAATTTGCTTTCCTTTGTAGGAATCTAAGCATCATTTAGAGATGGAAAACTAGCTTCACTCAGTTTAAGGAAGGAGAAAAAGACCTTTGGATACATCTGTTTCTGAAGAACCTGTTTTGCACAAAGCAGCATAATGTAAGATTTTGGCTTAAAGCAATTTCTAACCATCTAAAATGTGTTGGTTTGGATGATGTTACAAGACCTTCTTTAAAGATGCTCCTTAGCTTTATGTCTAGACGCTGTCTCTGAGGTCCCTAAGCAGCTGTATTTAGTTGGCACACTTTGGTACTTTGGCAGAAGTCTGAATAAGGAAATCTGAAGGTAGCGTTCTGCTGACAGCGCTTTCAGACACTGTTCGTTTCACCAATGAAGGGTTAACTGTGAAAATCCTGCAACAAGTTATGAAAATTTTTCTGTGGCTTAGTTACACCATTGCCCTAGCAGAAAAGAAAGGAAATTTAATCCATGCTCCCCTAGTTCTGCATCAGCAGAACAATTCAACAATTAAACAAGACAGAAGGCAGTGGGAAAACATCTCTTTGGCAACCTGTAGCAAGATAAATCGCGCATTTCACATGCACACATGATCTTTTCACTGGACTGAAGAGCATGTAACCAGAGGTGAAGAGGTAGCAGAGACCTAACATGAGCTGGAATGGTGAATGCATTCTTAAGGAGCTTTGCTTAGTGGTATTAAATGAAGCATGATTTCCAGATGCATCTTTCAGTCTGTGTTCTGGTGAGCCAGAGTCTGATTTGTCTAGCAGAAGGCAGTTTCTTTCCTGCCTGCCTTGCACAATTCTCTCAGCTGCAAATTTAGGAATTACTATAACTTTTTCTTTGAGATACATCTTTCCCTGCTCCAGAATTCTCATACAAGGCCTATGACAGAATGCTAACCATTTTTGTAAAATTTTTCTCAGTATCATACTGTAGCTGCCTTGTGAGGGCAGTATCTCTTCTTCCCTGGTCTGTTTTGCTCAGGGAGTATTCTGCCAAGCAGCTGTAGGCAGCAGTTTGCTCACAAGGCTGCAAAAGTAAGACAGAGTAAAATCAAGACAAAATGCAGGGGAGAGCTTTAGTTTTGTTTTAATGAAAAACTAATTACGAGATGCAAAAGTAGCCAGATGTACCACCCTAAATTCAAAGGACACTCTTAGCCATATTCCCTTACACTTCACAGTGACAAGTATTTGGTACACAGCAGAAATACTCGTAGTGTGGAACAGAGGCTTTGCTGACACTTGGACATACCAGGTGTGAGGGTACACGCCAGAAAACTAGGGAAGGTGGCAAGGACAAACTATTGGTGGATTCCAATTAGCTTTCGCTCGTGATCTGTTTCCTTCTGTCCTAGTGCTACTGTCAGTCTAATGTGACTCTGAATTTGCCAAACCAGGCTACATCAGAGTGATCTGTGATCAACTGATTTGAGTGTCTGCTCTGCAGTGTGCGTTTCACCCATTCCAGAGTTACCAGTTGGCCGTGTTCAGTGTATTTCTCATGTCCATCAGTGAATTCCCATGCGTGTAGCATATGTGAGCATGCTGAAAAGTACTGAATGTCACTAACTCCAGAATATTTGAAATACTGATTGCAACGGAGTCAGCAAGAGCAACAGTTACACTGCACAATACATCCATTAATTTATTTTAATCATGTCAACTTTTCAGAATTTTTACCCATAGGGGAAAATGTGGTTTTGAATGTCCCTCTATTGTTTGCTTGGTTTTCTTATTTGTTCATGTCCTGGTTTCAGCTATGATGGAGTTAAACTTTTTTTTAGCAGTGAATGGAATGCCATGTTTGGGTGTTAGCATGAGAATAGTGCTGATAGCACCCTGATGTCTCCGATTTGTTGCCGGGCAATCAAGTACCTTTCTCAGCTCTGCATACTTCCTTACTAGTGAGAAAGGAGGGGACGAAGCCAGGACAGGTGACTCGAATTGGCCAAAGAACATATTCCATGCCAGTTACGTCATGCTCGGTATAAGGGGGGACTGGGGGGAAGAGGAGGAGACAACGCCAGGACGTGCAGTTTCTGGGGCGGTCGGGTTGTCCGGGTTCGGTTCTAAGCTGTGCGGCCTGAGTTGTGTCGTTTGGTGAGAAATTGCATTGTGTATCACCAGTTTCATCTATTTTGTGCTTTAAACTTAGGTTATTGTTATATCTAGTTTTCTGTTATTGTTTAGTAAACTATCCTTATCCCAACCTGCGTGGTTCTGGTTTCTAGGTTGTGGTTTATTTTCCTCCTTTCTTCCTTCCCTTTTCCCCTTCCCCCAACTTCCCTTCCCCCTTCCTTTTAAAAGTACAAGCGACTGTGTGGGGTGCGGCCCCCGGCTGGGGCAAAACCACGACAGTTCAAACCAAAGGAAAAAAATGAAAGACATTGTCATATTGCTTTACGATAAAAGTACAGACATTCGGGAATAAATATTAGATATAATATTTTTTACCATTTCAGACCGAAGTGAATTCATTTAGAAATGGGAGGAAGAAATGGTATTTTGCTCCTTAAATCTTATAAAATACATTTACCAGCACTGCTGTTTGCAAGGAAAGAACAAACAAACTAGTCCTCCCCAGAACCTGTCATGGTCTCTTAAGATATTCCTTTCATAGAATCATAGAATCATAAAATTCTAGAATGGTATGGGTTGGAAGGGACCCCAAGGATCATAGAGTTCCAAACCCCCTGCCACAGGCAGGGCCACCAACCTCCAGGCCTGGATCTACACTAGGTTGCCCAGGGCCCCATCCAACCTGGCCTTGAACACTTCCAGGGATGGGGCATCCACTACCTCTCTGGGCAGCCTGTTCCAGCATCTCACCACTCTCTCTGTAAAAAAATATTCCCCTAATATCTAATTTAAACCTTGCCTCCTTTAGCTTTCTTTAATCCATTCCCCCTTGTCCTGCCATTATCTACCCTTTTAAGAGTTGATTCCCCTCCTGTTTGTATGCTCCCTTCAGGGACTGGAAGGCTGCAATGAGGTCCCCCCGCAGCCTTCTCTTCTCTAAGCTGAACAAGCCCAGCTTCTTCAGCCTCTCTTCATAGGGGAGGTGCTCCAGCCCCCTGATCATCTTTATGGCCCTCCTCTGAACCCTCTCCAACGGTTCCACATCTTTCTCGTATTGGGGGCCCCAGATCTGGACACAGGACTCCAGATGGGGCCTCACGAGGGCAGAGCAGAGAGGGACAATCACCTCCCTGTCCCTGCTGGCCACCCCTCTTCTAATGGAGCCCAGGATACCATTGGCCTTGCGAGCTGCAAGAGCACACTGCTGGCTCATGTTAAGTTTCTCATCCACCAGAATCCCCAAGTCACTTCATGCTAGAAGAGAGGCCACAGTCATAGGCTGGACCAGGGAAGGGTGGAAAAAAACCACCCAGGTCCCTCCTGAAGGAAACCTTCCCAGCTCATGCTCCCCATGGGTGGAACAGGAGTGTTGTGGGGGCTGGTGGAATCCCCACCAAGAGCAGCGGCTGAGGTGCTGGGGCGCTCCTGTTCCCGAGCCCCAGCTGGGCTGCTGGAGGGGGCTGGTCCAGGGGCAGGAGACCCTCCTCTGGAGGCTGCAGGATAAGGGCCAGATGCAGGGCTGCCCTCCCGCTCCTCGGCTGCAGGGCCGTCCTCCAGGCCCAGCAGACGACGGGCCTCCCTGCTGCAGCGCTGCACGGCGACATCGATGAGCTGGTGTACAAATGTCGCCGTGTAGGATCGGAGGGAGGCCCTCAGCAGCTGGACCAGAAGATCTTCATCCAGCCCAAACAGGACGAGGAGGGGCGTGACAAGCTGTTTCGCTGTTTCTCCCACTCCTCAGTTGCATGGTTGTCCTCAAGGCCCATGGCTGCCCTGCTGCAGTGCCGTATGGCAACATTGATGATCTGCTGCATGAATATCGCCACATGGCCTTGCAAGCTGACCTGCAGCAGCCAGACCGGCACCTCTTCATCCAGACCATGCAATCGGAGGATGGCCAGGACAATGTCCTCCAGCACATCTACCATCAAAGTCTCCTCTGCAAATATGACTCTCAGCTGCTGCTGCAGCCATGGCAGAAAGCATTGGAGGAGAGCTGGGTGGTCATCAAAGAGCGATGCCCAGGTGTCAAGCCACAGGCCTTTCACTGTAGCCCTGGGCATCATCTCCACCACTGGCCGCTGGGCTGCTAGAGGTCGAGGGGGGCTGCTGGTCCACAAGTGCCTGGACGCTCCTCTAGCCTGGCGCCTGCCAACTGACAATGACTCCAGCTGTGGTGGTCTGATCACAAACTCTTTGAAGTTGTTGTCTGCCCGCACTGAGTAGATGACGGACTGCACTCTCCTCTTGCAGAGGGGGCACTCGGGCTTGCTGTCAGCCCACCGCAGGATGCAGCCATAACAGAACTGGTGGAGGCATGGCATCACGAAGGCGGCATTGTCGCAGCTGTCCAGGCAGATCGGACAGCGCTGTTCCACCTCCGTGGCCATGCTGTGTGCTGGCTGCGGTGGGCTGGGGGGAGCTGCAGATGGTCAACTGCTCCCCCTCTTTGGTTCGGTGGCAGCCGGTGTCCCCCTAGAAAGGAAAGGAACAGAGGGCACAATTATTAGCTGACCCATCGAGGGGTGTAAGAAACGGCCGCGGCCCTCAAGAAGCAAACCCTGCTGGCTCCCCAGGGTGAGGCTTCCCCTCCCAGCTCACCTCTGCTGCTGCGAAGACGCGCTGCGGGTGCTTTGGCTGCCTGCGCCTGGCAGGGCTGGGACACGTCCTCTGATGGCTCTCGGACTCTGCACAGTAAGAACTTGCTAAGCAGGGCACCTGCACCATGGCTTTGCTCCAGCACTCCAGCCTTGATGCTGAACTTGATATCTATAAAGTAGAATCTTCCACTTTACAGGGATAGAAATGTGTTTGGGTCAGTGCTCAGACACTGCTTAATTTAGGGTTAAATGTATGAACTTGCTCTGCTAACAACTCTACTTTCGAAGAAAAGCTGAAGGACTGATGAAGAGCAGCTTTGCTAAAACTCATCCTTGAAGAAGTGCTGAAAGACTGATAAAGAGGAACCATCCTGCCTCAGTAGGTGCAGGAACTGGGGCTTTGCCAGAGGGGCCTGAAGTCAATAGAAATCCGCACTAAGGAGAGGAAAGGTAAAGGTGCCAGGGAGAGTTTGCAACCACCCACACAGTTAAAGGACTATGTAAACAACCCACACATACCTTCAAGGAGCATACCTGCTAATTTGAATACTCTTGCCCAACAGTAGATGATGCAGTATTTACTAACCAATCAGTGTAAATTCAGGTGGGTTTTTCTAATCCTGTAACAAGACAAATATATTGTAAATTCTATATGTAGTGGAATTATCACCTAGCACCCATCTCTGCACAGAAACTGAGGAAATCAAAAACCTCTGTTCCATGTGTATATTGGCGTACTGCACACAGGGTAACGACCCCACTTTTGGGACAATGGGTTTTGGTGACCCAGATGGGACCATGCTGACAGCCTTGCCCAGATCGTCTTGCTGTACCCAACGAGGAGAATTGGACCGACTGGGCTCCAGCACACACTGACCTGTTGATTAGGGACTTCATTGGCCCCACTCCTGCATCAGGCAGTAAGTGACACAACGGTGCAACACTATTTGAAAGGGGTATTTAAGATGAAAAGGGGGGGAAGCGAGACTTTGAAGGAAGCTGTGTGAGTTATGCTTTGCTTAAACTCTGTGTAAGCTGTATCAGAAAGATGCGCAGTGGTAGCACAGGTTTGTTTCTACAGATTGTATTAGTAGAAATCCCTCACTTTGTGTTTGGAATTTTTGGAATTTTGGTGTATGGAATGTTGGTTTATGAAATTCTTTTTTCAATACTGAAATGCTTTCTACTGCTTCCAAGAAAGTTCCTCTCTGTTCTCCCTTAGGATGCAGCCTAAAGAATTTGAGTAAACTTGGAGGGATTTACAGTTACAGGATTAAGATGCAAAAAGCCGCTTCTCTGAAAATAGATATTTAGAATGTGACACAAAAAAGAGAATTATTTAAATAAATCTAACCGTTTTCATAACTCTGTTGAATAGGTGCTGCCTTGTGGCATCCTTTTCTACAAATGGACTTTAAATTTTTTTTCTCCTCTCGCGGACTGAACTCACTTAGATTTCTGGGTTGGTTTTCCCAGCTCAAAATAGAGCTGGTTTCCTAGTTCTTTGCAACAGAAGGGCACCTTACTTTACATATTTGCATTAGACTATATACCTGTGGAAAATCGACAGGGAGACAAGCACATCCGATGATGTCCAGCAAGTCTCAACTTTATTCGGTTACACATCGCACTTTTATGGTTACAATAATTAGCCTATGCATATTGCAAAAATTGAGCTCATAATTGGTCCAAGATAAAAGAACATCTCTGCCCATATTGGCACATACTCCGAATGCCTATGGCTTCTTCCCCCGTGCTTAGTTCCTCTTTCCCATACTTTACAATCTTAAAGATATAACGTCTTTGTTACATCCACCACGTTTCTCATGCCTGTACTGCTTGACCAATTTCACTGTACCAAGCTCATGGCCTTTGGCCACCAGCCATGATTCCACAAAACTCTCTACATATACCTTAAAACGTTCACTGGTACCACTGGCATCGTGCTTCTGGCATCTGGGTGGGGTTTTTTCAGTCACCATATCAAAGGACAATTTTATCACCTTCCATCGCTGCCTGTCTTGCAAGTGAAATTGTGCTGGAGATAACTGTCCTCTTAGTGGCTGGTGGAAACAAAGTGTGCTAACTCTTTCCAGATACTGACGATTTTTAAAGGATGAGCAAGCTTTCCATATCTCCCAAGAAGACTCCAGAAACGCTCTCTTAAACAAAGACTGAATTCACCTATTTGCAATCCCACCATACTACGTGTCAGCTTTCCTTTTCCCATAAAATACTGAACGCTATACAGCCTGGTAGGCTGAAGTTGGTAGACATGATCCTTGCTGAGGATCAAGTGGACTACAGAGTGGCCACAGTGTGAGCTGTCAGTCAATTAGCAGAACTTGGAGAAAACCCAAGCCAGTAATATTATCTGTCGCAAAGCTCTGTGCGTATCACACATTGTCCTGCACCATGTGTGGCCAGTGTGCTTGTGCTGTACAGTGCCTAACCTAACCTGCTGAGGCAGGTGCCATTTATCTGGTGTCTTCTAGTCCACTCTTCATGGCACACAGAACACTACCACCATATCTGGCATTAATGCACATTCATACATGCAGTCCTAGTGGAAATACCAAAAAATCACAGAATCACAGAATCACAGAATTATCAAGGTTGGAAAAGACCTAGAAGATCATCCAGTCCAACCATTCACCTATTACTACTAGCTCCCACTAAACCATATCCCTCAATACAACATCCAGTCTTTCCTTGAACACCCCCAGGGTTGGTGACTCCACCACCTCCCTGGGCAGTGCATTCCAGTGCCTGACTACCCTTTCTGAGAAGTAGTGCTTCCTAATGTCGAGCCTGAATCTCCCCTGGCGCAGCTTGCTACCATTCCCTCTAGTTCTGTCACTGCCTACACGGGAGAAGAGGCCGACCCCCAGCTCACTACAACCTCCCTTCAGGAAGTTATAGAGAGCTATAAGGTCTCCCCTAAGCCTCCTCTTCTCCAGGCTGAACAATCCCAGCTTCCTCAGACGCTCCTCGTAAGGCCTGTGTTCCAGACCCCTCACCAGCTTAGTAGCCCTCCTCTGAACGCGTTCCAGAGCCTCAATGTCTTTCCTGTAGTGAGGGGCCCAAAACTGAACACAGTACTCGAGATGCGGCCTCACAAGTGCTGAGTACAGGGGGACAATTACCTCCCTGCTCCTACTAGTAACACTATTTTTGATGCAAGCCAGGATGCCGTTGGCCTTCTTGGCCACCCGCGCACACTGTCGGCTCATGTTCAGCCGTGCATCAATCAGTACCCCCAGGTCCATTTCCTCCACACAGTCCTCCAGCCACTCCGCCCCAAGCCTATAGCGCTGCCTGGGGTTGTTGTGGCCAAAGTGCAGGACTCGGCATTTGCTCTTGTTGAACCTCATGCCATTGGCTTCAGCCCAGCTCTCCAGCCTGTCCAGATCCCTCTGTAGGGCCTCGCTACCCCCAGGCAGATCCACACTCCCAGCCAATTTAGTGTCATCTGCAAACTTACTGAGGGTGCACTCAATGCCCTCATCTAGGTCATCAATAAAGATATTGAAGAGGACAGGCCCCAGCACCGACCCCTGGGGAACACCACTCGTGACCGGTCGCCAGCTGGATTTAACTCCATTTACTACCACTCTCTGAGCCCGGCCCTCCAGCCAGCTCCTTACCCAGCCGAGGGTGTACCCATCCAAGCCACGGGCTGCCAGCTTCTGCAGGAGAATACTGTGGGAGACAGTGTCAAAGGCTTTGCTGAAGTCTAGGTAGACCACATCAACAGCCTTTCCCTCATCCAGCAGATGGGTCACTAGATCATAGAAGGAGATCAGGTTGGTCAAACAGGACCTGCCCTTCATGAACCCATGCTGGCTAGGCCTGATCCCCCGGCCATCCCGCACATACCGCATGATCTCCCTCAAGACTATCTGTTCCCCAGAAGATCCACAAAACAGTAGAAAATCCTTGGTAAGGTGCAATTCTACATTAGCAGAAGAATGCAATAGATGACCTAATAATTCTTCCCCCCTTTTGTTACTTGCTACTATTATTGCTTCTCTATACAAGGGGTTTGCATTACTTCCTCACTACCAGACCTGGACCCTCCAGAACAGAAGTGTTGTATACTCAGGCTAGCAAATGGAAACTTGGGCTGAGTCTTACTACTGCAGGGGCTTAATAAAGGACTAGAGTCTCCAGACCTGTCATCTTGACCCTTTATAATCATAAATGCTGTGGCACCATAAATAACAAGGAACTATGTGGCAATATGCAGTACCAATACTGCCTGCTCTGAATTTCAAGTTCCCTTCTATGGAAATTTTTTTTTACATTTCAAAACAGTTAAATATGTAGATTTATATCCCAGATGTAATACAAGGTTGTGGTCACAGCTCAGTAGCCGAGTGTAGGCCTGAAGTGGGAAATGAAGGTACTCAGCACCACCCCAGCTCACACCGCAGGGCAGCATTCCCGCCTGCCACTCCCAAATGTCTGCGAAAGTTCAGTCTCTCATACTCTGACTCTGTGTTTCTTCCAAACTTTAGCTGCCTGAACCTTGAGAAAAACATATTCTAGAATTGCAGAGGACAGAAATACCAAGGTAATAAAGGCCTGTCTCTCTGCAGCAGGTGAGACCATGAACAGTTCTACACCTAAGTGGACATAGGACATTAAAGTTTATGTGTAGTTTAATGTAGCAAAAAGCCTATTGCTACTGGAAACTACTGCTCAGAAGGATCCCTCCTCACACCCACACGCTTTACTCTCCTGAGTAAAACAGCATGTGGGACTCTCCACTGTGTATGCTTATTTCTCTACTGAAGCTTATATAGTCTGGACAGTTATTCAGAGTTTCTGAATTCCTGTGAATTCAGTTTCTGGAGACAGAATGCAGTAATGAAATCTCATCTGAACTGGCTGTGCGCTCACTGTCTTGGATGATTTCAAGGTCAGTAAAACAGAAGTGATAAATGAGTTCCAGTGACTCAAACCCAACAAATCCTGAGGTCCAGATGGGTTTTATCCAAGGTTGTTAAAGATGCTAAGAAAGAAGTATGTAGACTGGTGGCAGCAATCCTGGAAAATTAGATTATTGTGGAGCAGTTTTGGAAGCTGCAAGAGAAATACAGGAAGACTGATACACAAAAATGGAGTAAGCAAAATAATACAAAGTTACTTAAAATACATGCCAAACAAAAGCAAGCAATTTGCATGTGGTATGAAAACACCTGCTAAAACCCCAGTTGCATAATAAATAAATTAATTTCTCTGTGAGATGAGGTTTAGCTAAAGCCATTCAGTGGCATGCTTCCCTCTCGGAAGACTTCCTCCTCACCCTCAACCCCCCAGCCCCATTTTCAGCCAAGATCAGCAACTGCTTCGAAAATAGCCAGTTATACCCTGCCACTGAGGCAAAAAGCAAGCTGTCTCAGACCTTCCAGAGTATCTCCAGGAAAATACTTTTTTAACAAGAAAGAGAAGAACCTTTGCAATGCTGTTTGAATTTTCCCTCAAATGACACTGGATTTCTAGGAAAGAATATTTAAAGAGTTTTAGGACACTGTATACATTCTATATATGAAATGCATGGGAAAATCATAGGCAAAGCCATGTGCTTTTTTAGGGTCACCTACCACATTTCCTTTCCTAGGTCCTAACAGATTTAACAACAGTAAGATTCTGACTTTTCTTGCAATGACTCTGTTGCAGTTTTGCGTAGCTGGATTCTAATGGAGAAAGCGGGGGCTGCAGAGATGTCTCCTGCAAGAAGCAGCCAGAAGCTTTCTGCAGGCCTCAGAGTGCAAATGTGCTGATTTAAGGCCAGAGTTGCTGCTGAACAAGGCCAAGCCAATCGGCAGTGGTCACAGTGCCTCTGGGAATCACATTTAGGAGAATAAAAACACAGACAGGTATATTTTGCCACCAGAGAACGGAGTGAGAAGATGTAAGGAGCTGTGCAGACACCAAGGTCAGTGAAGGGGGCAAGGGGTGGTAAGAATGTGGTGCTCCAGGTGCCAGAGAGAAAGATTCCCCTGCTGCCCATGGAGAAGACCATGGTGGAGTGGGTGTCCCCTCGCAGCCCATTGATAAGGACAAGGAGCAGAGACCACTTACAGTCTGCGGAGAGATCGACTCATGCTGCAGCAGGTTTGCTGGGGGACTTGTGACTCTGGGGGGGGACCAGGCCGGAGCAGTCTGGGCCTGAAGGTCCCCATGGAAGGGAGCTGTGGTAAGTAGTGAGGAGATGACTCCCCGATAGAGAGGACACTCACGCTGGAGAAGTTCGTGTAGGACTGTCTCCCATGGGTGTGACCCCACGGTGCCACAGGGGAAGGGTGTATGTGTGTGGAAGCCCCCCCAAGTAAGAAGGAAAACAATTCAGGAGGAACTGACTGAAATCCCCATTCCCCCAGTCCGTGCGCCTCCCCGAGCTGTGATGGGGAGAAGAAGGGAGTGAATTTATGACTAAAATCTGCAAAGAAGGGAGGGGTTGGGGGAAGTAGAAGTGTTAAGATCAGGAGAAGGAAAGTAGCTTGTAAGGAAATAATCAAAATCCCATTCCCCCATTCCCTGCCCCTCCCTGCACTACAATGCAGGGGGGAAAAAGGGAGAAAAATTGTGAATAAAGTGAAGTCTGCTGAAAAGGGAGGGGTGAGGGAAAGAGCTTTAAGACCTGACCACACTTCTTATTACCTGTCTTTGGTTTCACTAGGTGTGTAGTGTAGTTGTAATGAATTAGTTGTCTTTCCTTTATTCGGTGTTGAGTCTGTTTTGCCCATAACACTTAATTGCAGAGTGATCCCTCTCTGTCCTTATCTCAAATCCTAAGCTTCCATCACATCTTTTCTCCCTTTTCAGCTGAAAAGGGGAATGATAGAGCGGCTTTGGTGGGCATTTGGTCTCTAGCCAGGGCCAAACCACTCAGACTCTCAAATGTCTTTGATAATCATCCATCTAGATTTCTGTTTTCTAGATAGTAAGAAGAAACCAAGCAAATTATAGAATGATAGGGATGATTATTCACCCACCTATCATAAGGAATGGCAAGCCCTGACATCCCATGAAAGAAGCTAATACAAAACCTCTAAGCACATGGGAGGAATGAAGTAGTTTATGGAAATTTTGGGAACAGGAATAGTTGGGGAATATTTCAGAAATAGTTCTAACATCTGAAATTAAGCACATTATTAAAAAATATATTAAAACTGAACGTGATAAACACAAATACCACATTACCTTAGTATAGGCAACGTGTGAGAATAAGTAGATAGCAAAAGATGCATCCCATGAAAAATTAGAATCTGTACACAGATTGATTTGTATTCCCTCAGAAGGAGCTGATGAAGCTTTTTCTTTGTTCCAGTTGGAATATGGCTGTGGATTCATCTTGCAGATGACCAGCAGCATCCCTGTAGTCTTTGGGAAAGTCTTGCGAAGCTAAAGCGACCTTGCCTTCTCCTGTAAAGGGAAGTTTGCTTCCTGTAAAATGCTCCAGGTCAGTGTTTGGTGACTGATAGGTAAATAAAAAAGTGATTGGGCTACTGTACTGCAAGAAAGAGTTTCTCCTCCACTCCAGAAGAAATCAAAGGTAAAGATGGACAATTTCACTTTACATTAGTGTATAAGAAATTCAGAGCTACGTTAGCTCCATGAACTCCTACTAAGAGGATGAAAAGATTGTTCTGAATAAGCTCGACCCAAAATGTAGAAGTTTAAGCTATTTACTAAAGTGTGGTGGTTTGACCCTGGCTGGCAGCCAGATGCTCACCGAAGTCACTCTATCACTCCCCTTTTCATCTGGACAGGGGAGAAAATATACACTGAGAAGCTTAGGAGTCAAGATACGGACAGGGAGAGATCATTCCGCAGTTAGCATCATGGGCAAATCTAAAGGACAGCAATGAAAGCAATTGGGGTTACCTGGATTTCTCATAGTTTAACTGAGTGAGGCTCTGGGCAACTTAAAAGTTTTAGTCATTTTAATTTTGATGAGAGTATGTAGAAAGAAATGTAATATTCTTTGTGTGAACAATGATTTCATGGACTTAACTTTTAATGGTAAATACATCCACTTAGTTTTGGAAAGTCTAGATTCTGAACCATTGACTTAATTTAAAAAAAAAAAGTTGGAAGTAAGAGAAGCATTCTGCATGAAAACACTCTTCTGCCAAAATGATTCATGCAATCAAATCACGAGGGCCATACTACTGCTGATGTTAGATCATTGCAGCATCTTCTGGAGATCAGTGTAAATTTGATTTTACCTGTGTTTGAAACTGTGGGCTGTTTGGTTTGGGGTTTTTTATCATTAGCAACATAGCTGCTTCTTGGTGAAGTAAAGTACTAACTGTCTCCAGTTCAAACTACAGACTTTTGGTACATCACATTCAAGAGAATTCAGGAAGTTCTGGTACTGTATGTTTAAAATGCCAGGAAAATCTGGACATTAAATTAATGACGCGTGCCAAAGGAATATGTGACAATGAAGTTACAAAAAGAAAGGAAATCAATTAACTGCCTTTTACGAATTTAATGAAATGTTTGAAAAATAGTGGTTTGAGATTCTTTCCCAGAGAAATAAAAGTATATGAAGTGGTATTTTACAATTTTCTCATACTTTCATATGTAGGAAGACAACTGTTTATGTCAGGACATCTATGGATGCAATCCTGCAGTATAAACCTTTTTTAAACTGTGGTTACATCATTCTCTTCTTGAAAGCAAATGAAAGGGAAAAAAACTGTCGTGTATCTTTTTTGTTATCATCCATTGGAATACTTTTCTAGACGACTGATTCTGTTCAGGAAGAATGGAGAGGACTGATCTACTCCCTCTCAGGTTTGTGTTCCAAGTTAGTCAGTAGTCCGATGCAAAGGGTGTAGGGTGACAGGGACTGGGGACACACTGTCCTGTTGAGAAATATCTCAGATTAGAGCCTTGATACTGGAAACAGCATAAACTGGGTCTCGAACTTTGAACACACAGAGCTAAGTTTATTATAAAAGTTTATATAATACACCATCCTTACAGTATCTGCCATTACCAAAGCTCATTTATAGCCTAAACTAACATCTCAGCAACTATTGTAAGCTCTCTCGCCATCATTTCCTGCCTGTCAGGAGAGTTGGCTATAGGAAACAGACATCATTTTACAGCCTTAAGATGGTTTAAATAAATAAATAAAATCTGAGATTCATGTACCTGAGACAAGATGAGGTAAGCTAAAACACACCCTTTAGCCCTCCCACTTAATTTGAAACCTCAGAACCTTTTATTTTTCATGTTCTGCCCATCTATACATTATCACTTTTCCAAGGAGCTTAAGCTTATAGTCTCCTTTTTGGTTCTAGTCTCCTAATGAAATCAAAGTCTTTGTCCTCTAATTTAAATTTGGGCCTCTTTCTCTAATCCACTGTCTTGGAATTCAGGCTATTAGTACAAGGTCTGCAAAGATAAAACTTAGCTGCCTGTCTTCCCATGCTACTTGTCATTGAGGCCCATACTGTCACAGTCCTTTGCAACCGGCATCATTTGTGCCGCACCCATCTGTAGCATTAGAACTCTTGGTCTAGCTGTCATCGCACATACCAGTGGTAACCATGCTTTGTCCAGTGCTTTGAAATGCAATATATGTCCAGATTTCCAATACAAAGATTAATTTCACCCATTGTTTCAAGGATTCCACATCCTCTTTTATGTAAGATTTTTCTGATTTTGCGTTGTAAAACTCTTGTAGTAACTCGTCTTTGGGATCAAGATACTGATGGTTGTCTGGCCTGGGGAACAAACTTTCATAGACAAGTCTATTTTAGAACTTGATATATAATTTCTTCCTCTCTGGAAATGCAGTGCATTAGGCTATAATGACAAAGGATCTGCTGTGTGAGTAGGCTATTTCCTGACCCCAACCATATTCTGAGCAGCCTAAAGTATCCTCATGGGTTCAAGTGCAAATTTTGTTTTACTTTTAAAGACCAATTCTGTTTGGCAACAGATTTTTGTGAGTTCCTTAGGCAGCTGTTTAAGAGAAGTTTTACTACACTGTGTTTACAGACAAGAATTGTATTACCAGTTGTTGAAGCATAGCTGTCACTGGTGAGATCCAGTATGCAGCATGGAAGGGTGAATGTTTTGAACAAAGAAAGTAGGTTGAAATCCGCCTTCTTTCAAAACTTGCCTGTGATGTGCAAAGGGGATTTTTCAGTTTGAAAAGTTTATAATAGGTTCACCAGCATATTCTGTCCTTCCACAATTACTCTATTCATTCCCATCTCTGTCTGGGTCTATGCATTTTCTCAGGCTGGAAAGATTGGTATTGCATGTTTTCTACCATCACATTCACGTATATTTTCCACTACAGAAATTCTCTTTAAGGTCTGTGCCAACAGATATCAGTGGAGAACATGATCTGGTTTTAGCTGCTGGTCTGAAAAGTTCGATCACATTAGTCTTAGAAGCCTTTGCTCCTATTCTGTGCAAAGTACTTCCTAGACTAAGGTATCACATTTTCTTTGTTCAGTTTTCCTAGTTCTACCTGGGAATTTAATATCAAGTCCTCAAAAAATATTTAGATTTTCTATATATAAAACCATATTTGTATATTTGCATATATATAAAATACAAATAAGCTTTATGCCTAAGCAAAGGACAACATCTGAGAGAATAAAGCTGTTCATATTTTTGTGTCTGCATATTGAAAAATATTTTGACATCTAAAGACTAGGTTTCCTACAGTGTTAAGTGTTATATATACATACAGAAACAAATATAGATATATGTGATGCTTCAACTAGCAAGCATAGGTTTTTCATTTCACAATGTCAATGGCAAGTTAAAAGCAGTGTATCTGGTCAAAGAGATCTGACTATTTTTCTGTGAATGCAAAACACATATGCAATCTGTGAAATGTTCCACTGTAGGCTGAAAGGGAAAGGGGTGTAACTAGCATTTCCTTTTCAGTCTGAAAATTTACAGGAATGCAACAGCACATCTGTATGGAATTAGCATGGCTTCTCTCCCTAATACATTGAGATTCATGTGACTGCAAACCAAATCTATAATCATGACTCCAGATTTGCTTTACCTAATAAAAGCAGCAGGACTTTAGGGTACCTAAAGAGAGTACCTACTTTAGGATATCTACCCGCAGTGTAGAGCAGGACAATCCCATCCCTGGACCAGCTGGCAATGCCATGCTTGATGCACCCCAGGAAGCAGTTGACCCTCCTGGCTGCCTGGGCACACTGCTGGCACATGTTTAACTTGCTGTCGACCGAGACCCCCAAATCCCTCTCAGCATTGCTGGCCTCCAGCATCTGATCCCCCAGTTTGCATGTGCAGACAGAGTTGCCCCTTCCCAGGTGCAGAATCTGTCACTTGTGCTTATAAAACTTCATGCAGTTTGTGATTAGCCAGCTCTCTAATTTGTCCAGTTTTCTCTGCAAGGCTTCTCCACCCTCAACAGCATCAACAGCTCTTCCCACTTTAGTGTCATCTGCAAACTTACTTTGTTATCTAAATTGGCATCTAGATAAAAATAATTCTTAACAAGAAATTAAAACACAACCCTTTCTCTTGTCTTTGCTTTGTGTTCTTGCTTTCTAATGGACATGAGATCATAATTTGTGTATACTAGAACTAAACTTTATTTTTACCAAATTAAAATAGGTTTGTGGACTATAAATGCAGGTAGACTTTGCTTTGTTGCATACTGTAAGGCACATGTAAATGTTTAGTTGTTAAATTACTTTTGGGGCAGTTCCTTTACATAGGCACATACTTTTGAAAGGTAATGATGCTTATTGTCCCTCAGTTGCAAAGTGGAACAGATGGGTGTCAATTCCACATAAGGCTCAAATCATCGTAATCTTGATATATAAAACTCTGATCATTACTAAAGCTTAAAAATCTGTGATGGCACTACATATACGAAGATGAATTCAAATTGGCATTAGCTGATTTCAGCAGGGCTATGCCAGCACATTGAAATTACAGCACACTGTACACAGCATGCCCTTCACATAGACTAATGGAAGGAAAAAGAACAGGTCACACAACAATGCAAATCCTATATGACAACTAATAGTCAGTATATCAGTTTGTAACGTGGCTTTCTGAAAAGAAGGGTTTTGCTGAGTATACTGATACTTGGATAGGATAGTTAACTCCTCTGTTTTTAAAGATGTTGTTAAAAAGAAGCTGAGACAGAAAATAATGCTTACAGGAAACTGTCAAAGGACGCCTATTGTACAGCTCCAAAACTATTAATGCATTCAAATAATTAGAACCATGCAGGGCAGAGTTCCATGCCAGATGCAAATTCTTCTGAATAACTGAGCCCTTTAATGTATTCCACCTACAGACTCCCCAGGGTAGAGTTTCCAGAATGTGGACAAACCACAATAATTATAATGATAGACATCTTCCTGGAATCTGGGAAGTACTGCGACAGCTATATGCTTTTTTTCATAGAGGGAAGGGAACATCCAAGATTATCTGTTCTACTTTGTCATTTGTTTAACTCAGCTCCTTTTAACAGCGTTGGAGCCGTATGCTTCAACCTCCATCTGATTTATACACATAGACACACATGTGTGCGTGAGCATGAATACACACACACACAGACACACACTGCCCTCGTCCTTACTGGGGACTTCAACCTACCGGATGTCTCCTGGAGGTGCAGTACAGCAGGGAAGAAGCAGTCTAGCAGGTTCCTGGAGGGTTTGGAAGACAACTTCCTGACCCAGCTGGTAAATGAACCCACAAGGGAAGGTGCCCTGCTGGACTTCTTGTTTGTCAATAGAGAAGACCTGGTGGAGGATGTGAAGGTTGGAGGATGCCTGGGGCATAGTGATCATGAGCTTATAGAATTCTTAGTACTGGGAGAAGTAAGGAAGGGAGACAACAGAACAAGCACCTTAGACTTCCGTAGGGCTGACTTTGGACTGTTCAGAAAGCTGCTCGGTAAGATTCCATGGGAGGCAGCCCTTGAGGGCAAAGGAGCCCAAGAGGGTTGGTTGCTCCTCAAGAAGGTAACCTTGGCGGCACAAGAACAGGCTGTCCCAGTTAGTCAGAAGAGGGGTCGGTGAACTTCGAAGCCAGCCTGGCTGAGTAGAGAGATTCAGGCTGATATACAGAAAAAGAGGGAAAAATATGAGCTTTGGAAGAAGGGGCAGGTGTCTTGGGATGATTATAGGAATTTAGTAAGATCATGCAGGGAGAAAGTCAGAAGGGCTAAAGCTGATCTGGAACTCAGGCTGGCCAGTTCTGTAAAAGATAATAAAAAGTCCTTCTACAGGTATATTAACAGTAAAAGGAGGGTCAAGGAGAATCTCCAGCCCTTATTGGATGCTGATGGCACACTAGTGACAAGGGATGAGGACAAGGCTGAGGTCCTTAATTCCTTCTTTTTCTCAGTCTTTAACAGTAAAGAAGGGTATTCCCTGAGTACTCATCCTGTGGAACTGGCTGACAGGGAGGGGAAGAATAACAAAGTTCCCATGGTTCAGGAGGAAATGATTAGCGACCTACTTGGCCAGTTAGATACCCACAAGTCAATGGGGCCAGATGGGATTCACCCAAGGGTACTGAGGGAGCTGTCAGATGTGCTTGCCAAACCCCTTTCCATCATCTATCAGCAATCCTGGCAGACTGGGGAAGTTCCAGTCGACTGGAGGCTGGCAGATGTTACACCCATATACAAGACAAGTCGGAAGGAGGATCGAGGGAACTACAGGCCTGTCTGTCTGACCTCAGTCCCAGGGAAGATCATGGAGAGGGTCATCGTTGGAGCTATCATGCAGCACATGCATGATAGCCAGGGGATCAGGCCTAGTCAACATGGGTTTACAAAAGGTAGATCCTGTCAAACTAACCTGATCACCTTCTATGACAAGGTGACCCGCTTAATGGACGAGGGGAAGGCTGTGGATGTGATCTACCTGGACTTTGGTAAAGCCTTTGACACGGTTTCTCACACCATTCTGACTGAGAAACTGGCTGCCACTGGCCTGGACAGGTGGACCCTCAGCTGGGTTAAAAACTGGCTGGATGGCCAGGCCCAAAGGGTGGTGGTAAATGGAACAAAATGCAGCTGGAGGCCGGTCACAAGTGGCGTCCCCCAGGGCTCAGTCCTGGGTCCAGTCTTGTTCAACATCTTTATCAATGACCTTGATGAAGGGATTGAATGCTCCCTCAGTAAGTTTGCAGATGACACTAAGCTGGGGGGAAGTGTTGATCTGCATGAGGGTAGGGAGGCTCTTCAGAGGGATCTGAACAGACTGGACCGATGGGCTGAGGTTTAACAAGGCCAAACGTAGAGTGCTGCACGTGGGACATAACAACCCATGCAGTGCTTCAGGCTGGGGGAGACTGTCTGGAGAGCTGTCAGGCAGAGAAGGACCTGGGGGTGTTGGTTGACTGCAGGCTGAATATGAGGCAGCAGTGTGCCCAGGTGGCCAGGAAACCCAATGGCATCCTGGCTTGTATCAAAAACAGTGTGGCCACTAGGTCTAGGGAGGTGGTTGTGCCCCTGTACTCGGCATTGGTGAGGCCACACCTCAAGTGCTGTGTCCAGTTCTGGGCTCCTCACCATAAGAAGGACATGGAGGTCCTGGAGCGCGTCCAGAGAAGGGCACCCAGGCTGGTGAAGGGGCTGGAGGGCAAATCCTATGAGGAGCAGCTGAGGGAGCTGGGGCTGTTTAGCTTAGAGAAGAGGAGGCTGAGGGGAGACCTTATCACCACCTACAACTATCTGAAGGGAGGTTATATAGAGGTAGGTGATGGTCTCTTCAGCCAGGTGACAAGCGATAGGACAAGGGGAAATGGCATGAAGCTGTGCCAGGGCAGGTTTAGATTGGATTAGAAAAAAATTTTTTACTGGTAAGAGTTGTTGGGGCCTGGAACAGGCTGCCCAGGGAGGTGGTTGATTCACCTTCCCTGGATGTGTTCAAAAAAAGGGTAGATAAAGTAGTTAGGGATATGGTTTAGTTTAGGATGAGAATGGTTGGACTTGATGATCTTCAAAGGTCTTTTCCAACCTTGTGATTCTGTGATTCTTGAACTCTACCATTTCATGGTCATTTTGTCCCAGGGAATGAGTAGTTGGTCTCAGACAATCAGTGTTGCAAGTTAACAGAACCTGCAGGGGCAGGGTAACGTTTTGTGGACTGGCTTTCACCTCACAGGGGACTTAAATGGGATCCTGTCCTTATCCAGTAAGGAACAGTGACAGCAAGTGGTGCCCTGCGGAGGCAGAGCGCTTTCTTGCTGAAGTCCTGTATGAGGCCAGTGGACGGGGTCATTTCTCCATCAGCCCAGTTGGGAGGGGTGTCAGATGAACACTTGGGACCCCCTTTCCCCACCGACTTACTTCCAGAACACTCTGCAACTCAACACTGAGTCTGTGCAAGATATGCTTGGCTTCCTCAGAAGGGTGAGGCCAGGTAGCATCAAAGATGCAGATTCTGGACATTTGGTGCACCTGCTATCCAAGGGCTACAGCTGAATGGCAATCTGCACTGGATTCCTGGGTGGTGATAACTTCTTATTTGTTCCTTTTTCTCTCCTTCTCAATCTCTCTCTGTTTCTCTCTCTCAATTTCTGACATTCTCTGCACACAATAGTAACAGTGTTTCCAGTTTTGCTAAATTCTACTAATTGCAATCCATAGATTTGAATATATAGTGTGGTTAAGTTTCGTTGGCAAGCTTTATAATCATACTCACTTTTACATAAAGTTGTGCTTTGCTTGAACCACCTGCATAATTGTTGTTTCTCCCGAGTACCCCACAGAGGGTTACAGAAGCTAATTTGGCAGGTGTGGTTGTTAAAAGGGACTAGCTAAAGAGGTTTGACCTGGCCCATGGGGCAGGAAGAAGAGGTTAACTCTACATGTATCCACCTGCTGGGATGGGACAGACAGGTCTGAATCGCTCTGGTTTGCCAGATCTGGGATCTGACACCACCCTTGCAGCCTCTCACTCCACCACAAAAACCTTGCCACACAAACCCACAACAGATCTATATACAGATCACCTTTCCATTGCTAATTATTGCATATAAAGTCAGGCTGACCTTTTCTGCATCTAGGAAAAAAAAGAGAAGGGGCTTAATTTTGGGGTTGTGTGTTGTTCGGTTTTACTGCCCATGACTCCTTCCTGCCAATGATGTATTTGGAACTTAAAGTACGATTTAATTTCTGTAGGCTGTTTAAATCAGGAACATTTCACTTTTTTTTTTTTCTTATTTAAAGAAAAAACAGTACAGAGTAGGCCAACCTACTTCTCCCACGCTTAAAAAGAAATAATTTTAAAATCCCCAAATAATACAAGGTTTTACAGGCATAAGAGCCAAATCAATCCTGTAAGGAACTGCTGGGATACTCTGCCTAGTTTACATATTTTAAGTATCATAAAAGTGACCGCTATCTTCAAGTTATGACTTACTGGAATGGTTCTCTTATGACACCTTTCAGTACTTTCAGTACTTTCAGTATTTCATCTCACTGTGATCTGTGATACCAGCCTATGATATGATAACATCAACCATAACAACCTTAAGCTGGTATTTGTCAGAGGTTTTGCTGTACTGTCCATCCCTCGGACAGGTGGGGATTAGTAATGGCATGCAGTCTGGAGGGGGCAAAGAGGGGAATAACTACACCACCTTCTTTTCCTTTGAGTTAAATAAAACAGCTCTTATAACAGTTTTTAAAAATTTCCAATACCGCTGGGATGTTCAAACTAGCACTGCGCTATTGCTAGCTCTTCTGAATGTGGTTTAGGTTCTGTTTTACATTAAATGTTTGGTTAAGAATACCACTCAGGGATTTTCCCCAAGGCTGGATAATCAGGAGTGGCAGGGCTCATGGCAGAGTTTGGGCAGGTACCTAGGGACCTTCTTATGCCCAATGGTTTGGAAGTTCACTCCCAAACAGCTACAAGACCCTGATAAAGTGACAGCATATCTGAAAAAAAAAATGCTATAGTTATTCCAAAGAAGCACATCTTACTGCCCTGTGCTGGGCCTGGCCACCATCTACCGAATGCTGCTTGATAGAATGCAGCACTACCACATGCTGCTTGATGAAATGCAGTGCTATCAGGGGGAAGGAAAGGAAAACTGACCTGCAGACACCACAGCTACTGCAACCCCCACGACTGGCACTGCAGCTGCTGTGACCCCCACAATGGGCACTGCAGCTGCCACAACCTCCACAACAGGCAATGCAGATGAGTCAAAAACCCAACCCACACAAGTGTCAGTCGCCCCTATACAGAAGAGGAAATACACAAAGAAATCAGTTTGCTTGGTGAAGGGTGATGAACCAAAGCCATCGTAAGAGCGGGAGGAACAGGCAGAACCAGAGATCATCACCCAATCCCTGTCCCTGAGTGAGCTGTGAGAGACGCAAAAAGATTTTGGCCACCATCCAGATAAGAACATTACCACTTCCTGCTGGGATAACGGGACCAGCAGCCTGGAATTAGGAGGCTGGAAGGCCAAGCAGTTGGGATCCCTGGCTAGGGAAGGAGGCATCAAGGTGACTGGGAAAGAGTCAAAACCCCTCAGCTTCTGGAGCTGACCGCTGTCCATTGTGAGGGAAAGATAGACAGACCTTAAGGGAAGATGTTACATGTCACTCACCCAAGTGGAGCACCATAAAGACAGCTGTCTGGTACATGAGAGAATTAGCCTTATGGGAGATGATTTATTATGATCCAGACAATTCACAGTTAACCACTGATCCTGATGAAGTCCAATGCACCTAAGCCATGTGGCATTGTGCAAAGTGCACCATCATTGTTTGTACAAAGTGCACCATCAGGGTATGCCAATTCTCTGGCAGTAATGGACTGGTGTGATGCAGATGCACCAACAGTATATGAACTGGCCAGCCGACTATGACAATATCAAGACAGTATTTCCTTTTCCCACATCTCAGCAGTAGAGAAACTGGTCCAACTCTAAGACCTTACACAGCAGTGTTGCAGCTATTGGGAGAAAGCATCCCTCTTCTCAAGAGAGAATATAGAGGGTGCACAACACAAGGCATGCAGTGATTTTACATCACAGCGAGGACATGAGGAAGTGGGATGGAAAGCCTACGTGAACCCTCTGAGCATAAGTAAATGAGCTGCAAGGCAAAGCAATCAGACAAAGAGATTCTTCCAGGAAAAATGCTGCGCCAGTTTCCACTGGGCAATTCCTAAACTAAGTGGAAGGCCTACCTACATATCTTGTCCTCTTGAAGGGACCTCTTTTTTGCAAGTCTTTTTTGCAAGAAGTGAACTGCAAATATGATGAGCAAGATTAGAGGGGCCCTGCCTCCAGCCAGGTGGAACTGGGTTTACTGGACTGTGTGGATCCAATGGCTTGGCACGTCATATCTACAAGAGTACAAGGCTCTAGTGGATACCTGTGCCCAGTGTACCCTAACACCATCGGATCATGAAGGGGCAGAGCCTATCTGTATTTCTGGAGTGACAGGGGGATCCCAACAGATGACTCTGTGAGAGGATGAAGTAAGCCTAACTGGGAAGCACTGGGAAAAACACCTCATTGGGACTGGCCCAGAGGCTCCGTGCATCTTGGGGATGGACTATCCCATGCAGCGCTACAGGCTTGGGGGAGACTGGCTGGAGAGCTGTCAGGCAGAGAAGGACCTGGGGGTGTTGGTTGACTGCAGGCTGAATATGAGTCACCAGTGTGCCCAGGCAGCCAAGAAGGCCAATGGCATCTTGGCTTGTATCAAAAACAGTGTGGCCAGTAGGTCTAGGGAGGTGACTGTGCCCCTGTACTCGGCATTGGTGAGGCCTCGAGTGCTGTGTCCAGTTCTGGGCTCCTCACTGTAAGAAGGACATTGAGTTCCTCGAGCACGTCCAGAGAAGGGCACCCAGGCTGGTGAAGGGGCTGGAGGGCAAATCCCATGAAGAGCAGCTGAGGGAGCTGGGGCTGTTTAGCTTAGAGAAGAGGAGATTGAGGGGAGACCTTATCACTGCCTACAACTATCTGAAGGGAAGTTATACAGAGGTAGGTGATGGTCTCTTCAGCCAGGTGACAGGCGATAGGACAAGGGAGAATGGCATGAAGCTGTGCCAGGGCAGGTTTAGATTGGATGTTAGGAAAAAATTTTTTACTGGAAGAGTTGTTGGGGCCTGGAACAGGCTGCCCAGGGAGGTGGTTGAGTCACCTTCCCTGGATGTGTTCAAAAAAAGGGTAGATAAAGTAGTTAGGGATATGGTTTAGTTTAGGATGCGAATGGTTGGACTTGATGATCTTAAAGGTCTTTTCCAACCGTGTGGTTCTGTGATTCTGTGATCTCCATAGAGGGTATTTTAAAGACCCAAAGGGTACTGGTAGACTTTTGGAACAGTTGCCCTGGAGACAGAAGAAATTGAACAATTGTCTACCTTGCCTGGACACTTGGAGAACCCTTCTGCTGTGGGATTGCTAAAGGTCAAAGAACAAGGGGTGCCAATTGCTACCATGACAGTGCACAGGCAACAATACCACACTAACTGAGACTCTCTGATCCCCATACAGAAGATGATACATCAACTGCAGAGTCAGGGAGTGATCAGCTGAACCCACTTACCCTTTAACAGTCCAATATGGCCTGCATGGATGTCCAGTGGAGAGTAGCGGCTGACCGCAGATTATGGTGGCTCCTCTGTCACCTGGAGGAGGAAGTTATTATCAACACATCCCAGGAATCTCCTGGATTGCTTGTGCTCAGTTGTGTTGTCCCTCCAACAGATACTGAGTGACTGAAGTCTACCTAGAGAGACTGGTCAAAATCAAGCAAGACATGAAGCATGTAAGGAGATGCTGGAATAACAAGTCAGTTCGGGGGAGGTGTTGAAAATGCAGAAAGTAGGATTCCTGTGGGATGTTTGGAGAACTTTTCATTGGTAAACCAGTGGCTTCTGTCTGTAGTAAATAACCTGCAGCGCTGCAGAGTTCCTGTACTTGAGGCACATGTGAGATTGTCAGTTTATAGGATACAGCTTGTAATTGTGTTGGGTTGTTTTGCTTCACTGCAGCAAGGTTTACTCATATGACTTTCCAAGGTCTTTTCCAAAAATACATTTTAAATGTGTCTGTGGTAAAGATGTTGGAGAAAGATAGCAAATGAAGATTTGTCCCTGATGGAAAACTGAAGACAGAGAGCATGCAGTAGATCCAGTGGAGAAGAGGGAACAGCTGAAGAGTCAGAGAGGGTGAGCTTCTGTAGAGATACTTCTACCAGCAGTCATCTCAAACAGGTTTATATAAGGGAAGACCAGAAAGGAGGGGGCAGCATTAGGTAAGGTGCAAAATTACACCCCTGGAACCATCTTTTTATCATTACAATTTCACCGCGTCCTTCTGGAGAGAGAGAGGGCATAGGGAAGGATACGATAGTTACAGAACAGCAACAAAGAGGTAACAACATTTGTGTTGGTTTCTTTGGGGTATTTTTCATAGAGGAAAAGGAGGACTGGCCTGAGAGGAGAAGTCCAAACCCCTCAATTTTTATGACTTTAACACAACATAGAAACATTCACAGGAAGAGGTCAGAAAGAAATGTTAGGCTGGTTGAAGGAAAAGGGCTTATCAGAAATGAGTGATGTTTATGTGTCATCACCATACAGAGAGGAGTTCACTCAGATGCTGCAGCTGTTAGAGAACCCGACTTTCCCCTCAGCCTATTTTCCATACGGTTTAGTATGTGGGAGCCAAGGGTCTCTTGGGAATCAACAGGGATTTCCTTATTTGCTTTATGCAAAGTGGAACAAAAGGAGAACAGATTAAACTGCACTCCAGGGGCACACCATTCAACACGCTTATAACTTCACAATTTAACATTTTCCAGTGTTTTCCCATGTCTCGGTGCGCTCTGACACATTTAATTCAACGTAACCATGTTTCTGTTTGGAATGGTCCAAAAGAGTGGTGAGAAGAAGCCAAGGGAGAGCATTTGCACTCCTGTCAAGGTAAAGTATGCCACACTAATACTGAAAAGATACCTATCCCAAACAAGTAAGGGGCATTTTCACAGCACAAGTCAGTTGGTACTGACAACATGTGGTGGTACTTGGTGATACTTGTCACGTAATCAGAAAAGAAGAAAGACAAAGCAAAATATTTACACAACCTTGAATGACTTGAGTTTTTCAGTTTGCTCTGGTCCCTTCCAACCAATTTTTATCATCTGAATCACTTTTTAGCTAGAATAAATAGGAAGAAATTCTTTACTGTGAGGGCAGTGAGTCACTGGAACAGGGTGCCCAGAGAGACTGTGGAAGCCCCATCCCTGGAGGCATTTAAGGCCAGGTTGGATGGGGCTTTGGGCAACCTGGTCTAGTGAGAGTGTCCGTGCCCATGGCAGGGGGTTGGAACTAGATGATCTTTGAGGACCCTTCCAACCCTAAGCATTCTATCATTCTGTGAAAACAGGCCACCTCAGAAGAACTACTGAAGCACTTTTTCCATGGAGGAGGCAGGAGGTATGGCTCACAGTGCCCAAATCCTGAACGCTTCCTGTTATACTTTATGGCCAGGTGCTCAGATCTATCCCTTGCTCCCAGGACGACCATGTGGAGGAACGAGGAAACCGCATCCTCTACCTCTGTGTATCTAAGTGCTTATACTGGTGAGCTGGTGTCTGTATCACACCCTGCGAGAAGGTGCTAGAACTGGTGTCTGGCACTTAACACTAAGAAGATGGGGCCATGCTCCTAAAATGTCCCAAAGCACAAGTTCACACATTTGTAATTGTATCACTTCTCCTGCAGTATCTTAGCCATGAGAAAAAAACACCACAGAACCCCCAAAGCCCCACCCCCAAAAAAGCAAGCAAGCTTTGTCCTACTGAAAATCCTTTTAAGGTAAGTATTTTGTTTGTATCAAGTGTGTGCTGTAATTTAAGTGACTTATACTTTGCATCTATGCCGCGAACTGGGCGACAAAAGCCCCAGCGCACGAGGCTGAGCGGATCCAAGGCGGGCAGGAATTCCCTCCTCGGACGCCTCGGCATCCCTGTGCCTGAGCCGCGGGAGGCCCCGCGCCCTCGCACAGGGTGGGTGCGGCTGGCCCGGCTGCCCCCGGCGCCGGCACCAAGCCCGGGCGAGGCCAGGGAAGAGGTCGGCGCCTGGGCTTCCCTCGCCCGGCCGGCCCTCAGCCCGCAGCCCGCAGCTCCGACCCGGACTTTTCTTTGGGAGCCCAGGTGCTTTCCCACGGAAGAGAGAGGGCGCCGAAGGGAAGCGCGGAACTCCATCCCGCCTCAGCTCTTCCCGCACCGCTCTCCTCCGCTGAGCTCCGCGTACCCCCTGCGGTCCGCCAGCCACCGACCCCTCCCCCCCCTCCGCCTCTCTTCCGGGCCCCCGCCCAATCCCGGCGGTGCCGGCAGCGGCTCCGCTCCCCCCAGCCTGGTCCCGGCCAGCCGTGCCGGCGGCGGCAGCGCTCCCGGCCCCTTCGGCCCGCATCCCCCATCCCGCCCAGCGCCTCCCGCCGGGGCCGCCGCAGCACGGGCAGGGCCACCGGCCCCGCCTCCCGGCCTCTCCCGCACCGCCAGCCGGCCGCAAAACCGCCCGTGTGCGCGGCAGGGCTTTGCTCCCGCCTCCGTCCGCCTCGGCGCTTCTCTCCGCGCGCGGGATTGCTGTTAACTCCCGTCGGTTTTCCAAGGGATATTCAGCGCAGTTCTGCGGGATTTTCTGTTCCGGAGAGGGGACGGAAAATCGCAACTCGGCCTCCAATTTTTCCCCCCGTCTCTCTGGGGAGAGAGGGGGATGCGAGGCGGACCCCGCTGCTGGGATCACCGCGTCCTGCCGACGGCTGCGGCGGCACGGCCGGCTGGGCAGGAGAGAAGGAAGTTTGAGCGGCTGAAGCCTTCCCCCGCCCAGGAGCGGAGCCGGGCCCGCTGACGGTGGTGCGGGACAGGCACGCGTCTCGCCGTCTCCCCGCTCGCCGCCGCCGTTTCCCAGCGGGGCTGCCGCAGGATGGGCAGGCGGCGGTGGCTCTGGGTGCAGCCCTGCTTCCTGTGGCTGGGCTGCCTGGCGCTCTGGGCGCAGGAAGCGGCCGGGCAGCAGCAGCCGCCGGCGGTCCGGCCCGCGAGAGGAGCGGGCAGCATCTATCCTGCCGCCGCGTACCGGGAGGACGGGGCCGGAAGCGCCGGCGGCGCCGGCCGGCTCCGCAGGCGAGGACAGCGGGACGCGCTGCGCGGGTAGGGACTGTCTTTGGATTGGCGCGACTGCATGAAAGGCAGGCGTTGCGTGGGGCTGTGCTGCAGCTATCAGATGGACCGCATCTGGCTTTGCGATATTAAGATATTAATTCGCTTTACCTTGACTTGTACAGAGGTGCGATACAAGTGCTGGGCTTCTTTCCTAATGCTTTCGGTATTTCTTGGTAATTTGAACTAGTTAATTAGTCTTTATAACCAGCTGTCCCCTCTGCCTTGCATCAGAAGGCAGCGTGAAGCCAATTTCTATAGGCAGACTTGTAGGGCTGCGTATGAGCGCAGAGCCAGGCTGGTCCCTCACACCCCTGCTGAAGCGTTGTCCCGGCTGCGTGGGGCCTGCTGTTGCTTAGTCTGCCTCTCGTCTTTGCACTAACCAGTTGAACTGAAACCAATGGAAATAAATGGCTTGGAGCTTCTTCTAGGTGGAGGAAAATGTTGTTCCTTTGGGGAGGATTGTTTGTAGAGATTGACTGTGTTTCAAGTGGTTGTTTCTTCCCTTGGGTGTACTTCAGACTTTGGGTTCGATTTACAGTGCTTTACATTTTGTCCATCTATCCATCTGTTTGTGTGACAGGCCTAATGTATGTGGCTCAAGATTCCGTTCCTACTGTTGTCCTGGTTGGAAAACACTCCCTGGAGGAAATCAGTGCATTGTTCGTAAGTGTCTGATTTCAAGTTCCTACTGCCCTAGGGCTGATCGTGGTGAGTTACCACTCCATCCAGCCTGAGAAAGGAGAATCGGGTTCTGTCTTTTGCCTTACTTTTACAAAAGGGGAAAAAGTGAATGGATTTACAGCTCTGCATTTCTTGTAATCGAAGGGTTGGCAACTTGCAGAATTTGCTTTGGTGTGGTCCTAAGAGGCATGTTTCCCCTTAGCTTTTTAAAAAGAAGAGCCTAACAATGAAGGAAAAGGAAAAAGCTTGCACAAATTGTGTCGTCAACTGTAGCAAAAAAAAAAAGCTAAAAGTTCCTGACACAAAGCAAATGAGACCTGAAGTTTCGTGAAACTTCTGTGCTAGGCCTGGAATTACAATCAAAGGGAAAACTTTTTTTTACACCTGGGGTGCTTATTCTCTTGCCTGTCACTTGCAGTTGTGTTCTAATAGCTGTCAAGTGTGTTGAGTCAGATTATGGTTCTGACAGATGTGGCTGGTCGCACAGCTTGGGAAAAACCAAATGTGCTCAGTAGTCTGTTTAGGAAATGTCTCTCTAGAAAAGAAATAGAGGATTAAATTGGATTTGCTGTCTGTTCGATAAAAGCAGATACCAGACACATGCTTGTTGCAGTCCTTGAATTGCGGTCTGAGACTCTTCCAATTCATCCCGCCCATCTCTTGCTAGTAAGTATGCTCAGCTTCAGAGCTGAGGTTCAGTTCAGAGCATAGTGCCCTTTACATTAGCACAAAGTCTTTGTTAGACTCCGTCTAACAGACTACCAACACGCAGGGCTAAACTAGGGAAGGAATGGGTGGTAAGCCAAGACCTGTCAAATGTAAATGTGCCTTCTGGGCTGTTGCCTTGTGATTCAGGGCCATCACATCATCCTGTTCACGTCTCTGTGTTTTACATGAATAAAATTGCCTTGGTAATATTTCTGGTGACCGTTGCTATGTACTGCTGGTTTTCATCTAAGGTTGACCCAGCATCTCCTAGAAAAGGCTGACTATGTCATTCTGAGGAAGATGCTGGTGTTGATACTACTGTGGAGTAAGAGGCGCTGCTCAGAATGTTCAGTTCACATTGTCATCCCTGACAGTACTGGCTTACTTAAATGTAACATGGAGTTGTTCAGATGGGCTTAGTCTGCCTATTATGCTCTTGATAGTTTTTTCAAAATCCAGGTGGGTAAGTAGCCCAAATGAAATTAGGGAGAGATGACAATTTAAGTGCTTTCACACGTCATTATATAAATTATCCTTTAAATTGTGACTCTTGGTGTCTCTCTAAGACCTCAGTCTCTGCACATTCAGAACAAGCTTTGACTCACTCTGAATTTATGTGCTCAGGGGGCACCTTTTAGCTCCTGTTTACTTCCTGGAGCTCGGTTGCAGCTCTCCAACACGTTGGACGGATAAAGGATTTTGCCAAACCGCCTCTAAGATTGTCTGTGCCACTTTCCTCATTGTGTTTTTGGTGAAGGTTGAAGAGCACAGGTACCAGTGCTCACATTAAGCATGTGTTGAGATGGGGGTCCCTCCAGCTAAAGCTGTTCAGTCAAAGCTTCCTGCACAGGATGGTGGGCAAGCTGGCAAACCTCTTCTTGGAGATGCATTGATCATAATTAGTGCAGATTGCAACTGATGAGTTTAAAGTCTTACTTCAAGAAGAGAGATCTCCGAGCTAGTGGCGGGTCATCGGGAAACCATTCTGAGCTTCCTGTGTTTTCAGTTGGTAACATTTTGGGCAGTCTGTGACATACTTACCATTACAAGTGATCTTTGATGTAAAAAAAGAAAGGTCTGTTTGGCTTTCCTTTTTCTTGAGAGAAAATGAAGTGTCCTGAGGAAAGTGTATATTTAGATTGTGCTTTCAGCTGTGGGGCTTTTGGTTGATAAAAGATGGTTCCGGGACAGAAAATAAACTAACAAAATGTTTAAATGTAGACCTTGCTTAATCAGGAGATGGAATTGCACCGTATAGAGACAGCTCAAACAGTGGTGTAAGGAAAAGAGCCCTGTTCCCCGTGGTTGTCATTGCTCTGAATCCAAGACATGTGTCTCTCTTTGGCATCTGCTAATGGAAAAAGTATTTCATATCAGTTTGTCGCTAATTTCGACTGAACAGCAAAATCCCACAAAGTCTTTCACCTCTCACACCTTCATATTTCAGGCATACCTGTAGGGGAATTTAATTACAAGTGTAGATGATACACATTGCATTCTTTTGATGCCCCAGTGTCACCACTTGTGCGACTTTGTCTACTTCTCGCTCATAAAGAAAATGTGGCCTTTACTGGAGTATGTCAAGGAGGATGCGGGTTTACAAAATCTGTTCTGGTTTGGTCATGCTTGGGATCGGAACAGAGCTTGAGATTTGGTGGAGAGAGTGCAAAAGGGAGCACGTAAATTTTGCAGGGTATGTGTTTGAATTCTGCTGTGGGGCAAGAAAGCAATTTGCTTCCGTATGGGAGTCATGACGCCTTTATGGATGTTTTTCAGAAGTGGTGCACAATTTTTCAGTGTATCTAGCTAGGTGGCTTGTCGTCTTCTTTCCTCTTAATGTATGCAGGCAGGTTTTTGAGCTAATTGGCATAGTCTTGGCACCTTCTCTGTCTTTTCTAGTTCATCAGTGGAGACGTACTTGCAGATTATTTGATTCTGTCAAAACCCCAGAATTATTTGCAAAGAACTGTGAATCTTGCTTGTTCTTTTGCTTCACAAGCTGTGTCTTGCCCCATAGATATTTTTTGTGATCCTCCTGTGCTGTACTGGCTCTTAATATCTCAGGCTGCCCTTTGGTGCATTTGCTAATCTAGCAGGTTCTTTAGATGTATTCATTTGGTGATCCTTTAGAATCTGGATTCGACCTTTCAAGACTTTTCTGTTTCTGTTGTTACTTTGTGCAGTGGAGATCCCTTGGCTGGTGAGTCAGAAGGGAACACAGGTCTTAGGTGCATCAGGGCATAGCACAACACCGTGCACGTTATCCACACCTAATATGGATGTGTGGGCATGCCTCCCTGAAATCCCTATAAAGTTGGTTTCTAGATACAACAACGGAAATATTTGAGTACAGGAAACTGCATTTTCGGAGAACTCCACAAATTCTGCAAAGCCCAGCATTTGGGCATTGATTTCCCACAACACATCTTTGTGTAAAGGATGGCTATCTTTGGAAAAAAGAGACTGTACAATAGCTGTAAAACAGCACTTAGAAGACAGAAGCTGTACCCTAAATGCGCATTTATGATCTGTGCTGTTTATACCCTTTCAAATCTTGGATTCTTGGTAAAGTATTGTACAGGTCTTGTGGTCTGACATAGATAACTTTAAGAATTTTACATTACTTGTGCAATAGGCTGGTATTTCTACTTAGGGAAATAGTTGATTATCTGGTTGCAGTGGTCAGACTAGTGTTTGCATATGCCAGATTTGATTCTGTTTGTCTTGAATTTTGCCAGAGATCCAAATTATACCAAAATTCAGTTTGCTTTATTAACTGTGGCAATGACCCGAGTGCTCAGGTGTTTTGTGGGGGTTCTTGGTTTGTTTTTTCCTTTTGAAGAAGAATTTTCTTTTTTTCCTGTAGTTGAAGATTAAGGTTAATCGTTGTCTTTTTAATTGTGTTCTCCCGCAGCGATTTGCAGAAATAGCTGTGGTGATGGATTTTGTTCCCGTCCTAACATGTGCACTTGTGCAAGTGGACACCTATCACCTACCTGTGGATCGAAATCTCGTAAGAACTTACTATATTTCTTTTTCTTAGAGATTTCATTTTAAATCATTATCTTTGCGTGTCAACTCAGAAATAACTGGTTTTTAAAAGCTTCTCGTTGCTTCACACATGCATGTAGCTTACGCTGTGCTATGACTCTGTGGTTGTGGTAAAGTTTGGTATACCACGTGTGCATGTTTGCTTTTTGTGACAAATTGAAAATAGATGTGTGCTTTACGAGATAAGCAGGTTTAAGTGTGCATTAACATTTTCCTTGAGCACATTTTCTGAAGAAATGAAGATTGTACAGCCTCCAAGAGAATCAACATTGCTAAGTTGCTAAATGTAGTCGTGGAAGATTCTAACCACCCTCCCTCACAGTTCCTTTTAAAGTACTGGCTGACCAAAAGCTACAGCTGGGGTGGCTTTGGTCCCAAGAATACCTGAGCATACACTTAAAACCAGAGCCTATATTGCACAAAGCTCATGTCAGCTTCCAGTTGTCTCTGTTTTTATCTGCATTTGCTTCCCAATGTGGTCTCTTGGCTAAGAATGGTGTCTCTCTGCCTGGGCCCTGTTGCAGAACAGCAGTGCAGCATCAGGTGCATGAATGGCGGCACGTGTACAGATGACCGGTGCCGGTGCCGGAAGGGCTATGTCAGAACATACTGTGGGCAGCGTCAGTAACTGCTCTGCTGCACGCAAAATTCAATCCACGTCCTGCAAGTTAGCCTTCTTTACTTCACTAGGTAGAGTGGGAAGGTGAAGAAAGCCAATATGCTGAAGTATAAGGAAATGTCTGTGAGGAATTTCATGCTGTTTGGGGTATAGTATTTAGTTTAAAGTCAGTTTATTCAGGAAGTCCATTTGTGTTCTGTAAACCTCAGATTAGTGATTGAATTCACCTAAGTGTTTTCAACAATCCTTTGGGAGCAACGGCAGCATACGTACCACTCTTTTTAACAGATGATCACTAATGTTTCATTCTCTTTGACAAAGTGTCTCCATCTTAGATGAACAGCCTAAGTGCTTAGGATAAAGCATGTGGTTTTTTGTTTTGTACTTGACTAAGGAATAAGATTAAACACAGTTCAAACTTTCAGATACCTTTTTGGTTTGGCAGATAAGCTGGAAAGTCACTTACTATCACAGTGCAGTGTTTACAAGCTACACAACTTCAGCAAACAATAGAAATCTCAAAGCTGCAGCACTGAAGACAGACTCAGTGTTCTGAGGCTACTAAGTAACTGATAATGTAGTTGCTGAAGGTATTCTGAAAAAAACAGAAACAAAAAACAGGCAGCTCTACAAAGAAGGGTTAGACTGAATAGTGTGGAAGGGCATAATTTTGTCTCAGTCATTTTTGCAAATCCTAGAGAGCAGTCTTATTCTTCCTTTATTTCTACTTGGATAGAACACTCTAAGATTGTAGGTTGTGATTGTAATCCTATAATGTGACCCTAGTCCTGGTCAGATTTACTTATAAGAGTTGTTGTCCCCGTTCTGCTAATTTGAAATTATGGGGTCAACACCTGAATGCTCTCAGATGGGGCTTATTTCCAGTGAATGAAGGAAAAGAGGATTGAATTTTCCAGTGTTGACTCTAAAGGACTCCAGAACATTTGCGAAGGTTGGTCTCAGTGTATAGGATAGTTAAAATTTCAAGAAAGATTATTAATCTTCTAAACACAGCATGCAATGAATATCTGAAACATAAAAATATATCTTTATTACTTTCTACTATAATGTAATTGTATCTTGATTCTGCTGAAGTTAAGTGTATCATTAAAAGGTTATTGTCCAAGTAACACAGAGGAATATTTTAATTTTGTGACTAAGATAGGCATTCTCAGTAAAATCTAATTAATTTTTATTGCTCTTTGTAGAGAACTAAGACTTTATCACATTTCCACATGAGTATCATAGAATCGTAGAATATTCTGAGTTGGATGGGACCTATAACGATCATCAAGTCCAACTGCCCTATTGTGATACAGAATGCCTGTGTGCATTTTTTTCCCAGATTGAAATATATACCTTCCTTAGGTTGCTGAGGTAGTTTTGCAGTGGAAACTCAAATATGTTACAAATGCCACCTTCAAAATGGGGAGACTTGCACAGAATCACATGGGATCATAGAATGGTAGGGGTTGGAAGTGACCTCTGGGGATGGTCTACTTCCACTCTCCAGCTAAAGCAGGGTCATCTAGAGCACATTGCACAGGATCACATCCAGGCAGGTTTGAATGTCTCCAGAGAAGGAGACTCCACAACCTCTCTGAGCAGCCTGTCCCAGTGCTTTATCACCCTGACAGTAAAGAAGTCTTTTCTCATGTTCTGATGAAGCTTCCTGTATTCCAGTTTGTGCCCACCAGCCCTTGTCCCGTCACTGAACACCATTGAGAAGAGTCTGGCCCCAGCCTCCTGATGACCACCCTTTAGATATTTAGAAGTGTTTGTGAGATCCCCTCTCTACAGGCTAAACAGATTCATTGCGCTCAGCCTTTCATCATACTAGAGATGCTCCAGTCCCCTTATCATCCTTGCAGCCTGCCAGTGGACTCTGCAGAACTTCCCTGTATTCCTGAACTGGGGAGTCCAGAAGTGGAAGGGAGGCAGCCTAGAGACTGCTAGACCAAAATGTCTGCACTGTTGTTTAGACCCACTTGAAAATGATGCGTCTGTCCTATAAGATGAAATGCTTTGTTTTGGAACATGGCTATATGTCCTGGAAGCAATGAGCCTGAAAATAGACAGAATAAGTAAAAGCAGTCTTTTAATGGTATTTTCCAACTTCCATGAAGAGCTGTCTTCCTTTCAAATGGAGAAGATTTTGGCGTTTTGGCAGGAGCCTTTGTTCCTGATTCACGCCATCGGTAATTTGCATAAGTGGGAGCTCCGAAGTCCTGCAACTGTAAAATACCTTCTCCACTGATATATACCATGGATTTATATCCCACAAAAATAATTTTATTTCCTGTTGGGGTCTTTTAGGAAACACAGTGTTTGAAGGTACTTAAAGCTGAGTTAAACCAGCAACTCTGTTGCTCTAAATGTCACTTCTTCTACCAGCAGCATCAACTCTGAGAACTGAAGTATCTGTCTCTTGGACTCCCCAAGTCTACCTTCTTGAAAGATTTCTTGCTGTTGTGACTGAATATCATAATTTATTATGATCAAAAAACTCAAAACAGTTGTATTTTTATCTGTTAACTTAGGTGACGGGTAGCTGTTCTTATGATAAGTGACTAGAACTGCATAATGGTTTAAAAATATGCTTAAATTAAGCATGTGCTCAGAATAAATAGCATTAATTAAATAACTGCTTGCAATTAGCATTAACCGTTAACTAATGGCATTTCTGCTAAAGGAATTTGACTTGAACAGTCAGTTTTGGCAATGATGGGTAGGAAGATCAGTTTGATCTTCAGGTTCAGAAAGACTTAGAGCTATTTAGAGGAAAAAATATTGTTCAGTGGTGCATATGGTTTTTGGAATATCATTACTATAACATTTTAAACTTTTTTTGTTAATTAAAGCTGTCTGTGAAAATGGCTGCCAGAATGGAGGACGGTGTATTGGACCTAATCGCTGTGCATGTGTCTATGGATTTACTGGTCCTCGGTGTGAAAGAGGTAAAAATAAAATAAGCAATGAAATTATGAGGAGTTACATGCAACAATACAGTTTGTATATATTTTATGCTGTCTATTTTCTGGCTGAGCCAATAAGCTCCCAGTAAATAATTTATTATTTTTAATTTCAGAAAGTGTTTTCCTTCCTAGTCTGGTAGCCACATTTCAGATTGACAAGTATAAAGCTGTCACAATTGGTAGAAATTTGAGCTAATTTATGCTGCTTATTTTGTTTGTATAATGGTTAAAAGATGAGCTGTCTTTTGCTCTCAGCTACTGTGGAATAATTACTGATGGTGGCCTAAAAATTAAAACACGTTCACAGTTTATGAAAAGGTTCAGCATTCACAGAATCACACAGAATCACAGAATTGTAGGGGTTGGAAGGGACCTCGAGAGATCATCGGGTCCAACCCCCCTGCCAAAGCAGGCTCCCTAGCTCATATTGCTCAGATAGGCGTCCAGGCGGGTCTTGAATATCTCCAGTGAAGGAGACTCCACCACCTCCCTGGGCAGCCTATTCCAGTGCTCAGTCACCCTCACTGTGAAAAAGTTCTTCCGCATGTTGGTGCGGAACTTCCTGTGCTCCAACTTGCAGCCATTGCCCCTTGTCCTATCCCCACAGACCACTGAAAAGGGGCTGGCTGATTCCCCCTGCATCCCCTGCTTCAGATAATTATAAACTTTGATTAGGTCCCCCCTTAGTCTTCTCTTCTCAAGGCTGAACAGTCCCAGCTTACTCAGCCTTTCCTCATAGGGGAGATGCTCTAGGCCCTTAATCATCTTCGTAGCCCTTCTTTGGACTCTTTCCAGGAGATCCCTGTCCTTTTTATACCAAGGAGCCCAGAACTGGACACAATACTCCAGGTGGGGCCTGACCAGGGCAGAGTAGAGAGGGAGGATCACCGCCTTTGACCTGCTGGCTACACTCCTCCTGATGCATCCCAGGATCCCATTGGCTCTCTTGGCCACCGAGGCACACTGCTGGCTCATGGCCAACCTGTCATCTACCAGGACCCCCAGGTCCTTCTCCACTGAGCTCTTCTCCAGCAGGTCATCCCCCAGCCTGTACTGATACAAACAGTTGTTCCTTCCCAGGTGCAAGACTTTACACTTGCTTTTGTTGAACTTCATCTGGTTTCTCACTGCCCAGCTCTCCAGCCTGTCCAGGTCTCTCTGGATGGCAGCGCAGTGTTCCTGCGTGTCAGCCACTCCTCCCAGCTTTGTATCATCGGCGTACTTGCTGAGGGTGGATGTTATTCCCTCATCAAGATCGTCAATGAAGATATTAAACAGGACTGGACCCAACACTGAGCCCTGGGGAACACCGCTGGTAACAGGCCTCCAGTCAGATTCTACTCCACGAATCACAACCCTCTGGGTTCGGTCCGACAGCCAATTCTCAACCCACCTCACTGTCCACTCATCTATCCCATGCTTTCTCAGCTTTGCTATCAGGATGTCATGGGAGACAGTATCAAAGGCCTTGCTGAAGTCAAGGTAGATGACATCCACTGCTCTCCCTCCATCTACCCAGCCTGTCATGAGATCGTAGAAGGCTATGAGATTGGTCGAGCACGATTTCCCCTTAGTGAATCCATGCTGACTACTCCTCATGACCTTCTTCTCTTCCAATTGCTTGGAGATGGCATCCAGAACAAGCTGTTCCATTACCTTTCCAGGGGCAGAGGTGAGGCTGACTGGCCTATAGTTACTAGGTTCCTCCTTCTTGCCCTTTTTAAAGACTGGAGTGACATTGGCTATCCTCCAGTCTTCAGGCACTTCTCCTGTCCTCCAAGACCTGTCGAAGATGATAGAGAGCGGCTCAGCAATCACCTCCGCCAGCTCCCTCAGCACACGTGGATGTAACCCATCTGGGCCCATGGATTTGTGTGCATTAATCCCTTTGAGCCGCTCCTGGACCTCCCCTACTTGAACCAGAGGGAAATTCTTCATTTCCCAATCAGTCCTACTCTCATCCAGTGTCTGTGGGTCCCGGGGGGCCTTTGAAGTGAAGACCGAAGCAAAGGCGGCATTCAATATCTCCACTTTCTCAGCATCCCCCGTAACCAGGACACCCTCCTTATTCAGCAAGGGACCTACATTATCCCTGGACATCCTCTTACTGTTCACATGTCTAAAAAACCCCTTTTTATTATCCTTTATGTCCCTTGCCAGCTTAATTTCCAAGAGGGCTTTAGCCTTCCTAGTTCAAGAAACTTCAGGGTGAAGAGGAGCTGATATGCAGAGAGTCCATTTCACAAGTTCCCTAATTGATCATGGAGGTTGACAACATCAGGGGAGTTTGATGTGCTGACACTGAGAGAACAGTACATGGAGGATAGAGCAGAGTGGAGACACTGCAGGCTAGGCTCTGTGATCTATGGGGACCTGGTGTGCTATGGTACCAAAAAGCTGCATTGTTTTCTTCCCTGAGTGAGAGCTGAACCAGAGCTGAGCTAGGGATTCATTATTTTCCTGACAAGATCATGTTCTCCACATCAACTTTCGCTCATTATAATATCATTATAATACAAAAACACACCTCCATCCCAAAAGCAACTGGCCTCCAAGATATATCCACCCCTCACTGAGCATGTGCTCTGAATTTCTGTTAGCCTATACCTTTAAACACGAATTGAGGAAAATTTACACCAGACACAACAAAGATATGCATGACTAGAGTCACTCAAGCTCCACCTGATAGGTAAAAATAGTAGAAAAGTAGCCCATATCCATTCATAGTAGCAGTACCATACAAAGAAGTAGGGGAAACTTTTTTGGGATGTATTCAGATCTTGTCTATTTGGTCTTACCCTGTACTCCTGTAACTTCTTGCTGTGCACGCTATGGCAGGTTATGTTCAGGAGGTTTCCTGTCATCTAGCCATGGTGTACTGCTGCATGAGCAGTTATAAAAGGACCTGAACCTTTTCTCAAGTCGCTTGGTTTATCTTAGCTTTCTCCCAATGCTTGTAAACTTTGGTGCCTAAAAGAAAAAATGCCCTTTTGAGTAATGAGGTTTTATGTGTCTGTAGGAGTTGTGGGAATATCACCTTTTTGCGGATTTTTGGTTTATATTGGCTACTATTGACCTGAAGTAAAGGTTCTTTATGAGGTATAGGATGTGTGTGTGTATGCATAAGCTCCAGAGAGCTAACTGGACAAAGCAAGTATTACTACTTCCCTCCCTGTCCCAGGACATGGCACGAGGTTGTTACTTGTTGAAGGCTGAGCAGGGAACCTTCAGCAGATTTAGTAGTCAAGCAAATATCCAGAGTTTCAGCTTGAGGTTTTAACTCAGGGTGTCATCCTTCCTGTTCTTAAGGTGGTGTAAGACTTGAATTTTGCATGCTGTAGGACTGAGCATAAATGAAAACACAGGGCATTTTAGGAGAAGGCAAGAAGAAAGGAAGGCAATAAGATTAAGTAAGAAATAATTACTAAATGCTGCACTCAGATAACAGTGAGTGTTAGTCTTCTTGCCACAGGGCCATGTGTCCTGGTGTGGTTTTTTTTCAGTGCACAGTAAAACACCAGCTTAATAAATTTTCAGTCTGGTTTTAGCCTTTAGGACATGGAGGATATGTTCTTGAGATATTTTCTGCAAGTTTTTAAAGGAGTCATTCTCATCTTGTTGAGTGAAGGAAAAACCCCCCACATTAGTTCCCTGTAACATACTCTGACTACATGGTCCAGTTCATAGTGGGTGTTCATCACTGTTGTGAGTAAACACAAGTTATATCATAAACTTAAAGTCTATTTTGACTAAAATCAATGAAGTTAAATCAGTTCAGTGTAATCCCAGTCAGTATCTTTGTCTTGCTTCTCTCTTTTCCTTTCTTTGTGTACTTCAGGATGTGATTATTAGTATTCACTCCCTCTTGCCCACTTGTCTTCAGGTTGCATTATCATAGTCTGTTAGATATGCTGGAATGCTATGAATATATAGCATTTACTTATAAATTATTTGAATAATTTTCATGGTGAGTATAGTGCTTGGTGTCTATGAATGCAGAAGACCAAAGTTGTTTATGCTATTTTGGACAGATAACAACCATGGTAGCAGACCTAATGAGTTCAGAGATGCAATGAGTTCAGAGATTCAATGGCAGTACAATCCTTTAAGTTAGAGCTTAAGTCCGTCAGGGATCAAAGTGCCATTGTACTAATCAACCAAACAAAAGGCAGTCTCTGGTCTAGAGAGTTTCTGTGGCCTGTTACTACAAATAAAAAGAAGGAAGGATGCTTAAGCTGAATATGTGCTGAAAGTAGCAGGGAACTGTACCTCTTACAAGGTTATGGTGTGATTGGACAGTAAGATCCTTCCTTTTCTTCTGTGGAGATGTCAGACCTTGCAGCAAGCAGATAGCTGTGGGCATCCTTAATTCTGAGCAACTTCTGAACAGCAAAATTTATCAGAAGTAGCCTCTGTCCACCTCTCGTTCCAAAAGCCATGAAAAACTTGTCTTGAGGAATATAGAGCAGTTGCAAGTTTCTCCAGAGCTGAAGCTTGGTCTACAAAAGGAAGATGATAATGTAGATTTGAATAACCTCTGCCAAGGACTTGAGAACTTTAGTCAGAGCAAAACATAGCTCTCCTGAAACTCATGCACAGTAAAAGGTTCTTTGCTTCAAGTCAGAGTTTAAGAGGGAAGTATTGTAGATACACAGCTCCAAACTTTGAAATGAAATAAAGAGCTACTGGAGTTGTTATACTCTGTGTTTATGCCAAATAGATATATTTTATTTATACATATAGTTCAAATCTGTATTTGAAAACTGGTGTTTTCTGTTACCTACAGGAGGAACAAGTACAGGAGACTATAAAGTGTTAGAGGTTTATGTGTTGGGTAGGACTTTGACTGGGTTATGTTCTGCATCTAGAGATTGTTCCCTGCAAAGTAAAACAAGATTCTGATAGTACAGAGTAGTCATACAAAATCATGAGTCGGGAATGTGTTGCACAGGAGAGAGAAGATGATATCTTTGTAAAATTCTGACTGGTCTTATCTCTTCCTTTCCTCAGTGAAAATTTTACTCTCTCAGATGCATCAGAATATGAGTTCATTTTTTTAAAATTGGTTGGGGGGTGTTGAGGCTACAGGAGCTGAACAAAGCTATGATGGCTTTGTTAAGAGTTTCAGAAGAAAAAAAGAATTCCTCGGAAGTATGAGGAAAATTCTGAATTTTATTAAACTAATTAAATTCATAATATATCCAGAAAAAAGATCTGAATATATTTGGAGAAAAATATAGGTATGTTAGAAATCACAGTTGTCAACAGGAATTGTCTGTAGCAAAGAAAGTGTAAAGCCCCTTGAAATATTCAAGTGAATAGGAAGGCTTGTTAAAAAATTCAGCAAGTGCTAATGTCTTGTATCACTACTGTAGGCATAGTAGGTAAATTTTAAATCAGAAAAAAAGGAGAAATAAATTGAAGAAACTAGGTCTGAAGTACTATAAAAATGAACACAAAAATTAAATTATTTGCTTTTGTGATTGTAGAATGTATTAGGACAAATAAGAGAAATAGATTTACTGATAAGTTTAAAAATACTGTGTTAGAGGAGGCTTGAGGTTTCCACTGGATAATTCAGGAACCTTGAAAGCTGTTTAGTTTTATATTGGTTACAGTTGTTTAAACTTTTTTAGGATTTCTCTGTTGCTGATAAATGTGTAAAACTTGGAAAAACTTGAAAAATCTACCCAAAAATGCGTCCTACTAAGGTTTAGTTTGAAATGCTTTTCACATTGTATAGAGGTTTATATTATACAAGAACATTAGATTAATGAAAAGAAGCTCTTGAAAATGCCTGGAGAGGAAGTAACAGCATATGAGAGACTAGTTATACAAATTCAGACCAAAGGGACAGTCTGGCCAAGAATCATAGAATCATAGAATGGTCTGGGTTGGAAGGGATCCCAAGGATCATAGAGTTCCAACCCCCCTGCCACAGGCAGGGCCACCAGCCTCCAGGCCTGGAATCCCGTAACCAGTTTAACAGGAGAAGTGGCATTTCCCCAAATTTTTTCCCAGGGCCAGGTAATTTTGTGGATCTGGATGTTTGTGAGCAGGTAGCATTAGAATAGCTTTTAATGCTTTGTTATTCATTTTTTTGTTGGTGCTTGTGACCAGCTTGCTTTGTCCCTGTCCTGGGTTTGGCTAGGATAGAGTGAGAAGATTTTTCTTTCCTCACTCCTGAGATCACTTAGGAGCACATGAATCATTGTGAGTCCCAGTATTCCTTACAGTGTGAAAAGTAGTAACATTTCCTCCTGTTTGTTGGCCATGTAAGGAACTTCCTCCTTGTTTTGTGCACTGTTTGCTTGAAGAACCTCTTGGTTGATGTCCTTTGGGTATCCTGCTAGACTCTTAACTGCTTCCACCAAAGAGGTGTGTTGATTCATTAAGGAGTTGCACTAGGTATTGGTGCAGCAAATTGAAAATAAACCATAGTGCTGTCACTATAGGAGGGATCTCACTAAGGTTCTGTACAAGTTTTGTATGATTCTCTTGTGTTAAGGACTGAGGTCCTGGATTATTTCCTGTATTCGGTTTCACCTTGCATCATAACTACAAATCCAGTAGTGTTGTGTGCATGATTTGTCATGTATTTATATGCAAAAGGAGTCACTGAAGAGGGTGTGTGTGTAAGCTTTGTTATTCCAGTTGTTAGCATGTGTTTTTATTATAAAAACAGGTTAGAAAACAATGAGAAAAGGTGCTCTTCCGACAGTAGAAAAATAATGGCATTTTACACATTTTTACGTGTTTTCAAGGCTCTGTGAGGTGATGTTGGGTCTGTTCTCTTTCCTTTAACTCCTAGCGCCCCCAGAACCTCTTCTGGGTTTTGCCATACCAGGACATTTCATAATAAGATGTCTAAATGATCTGGTGAACATTTGTTGTAGATTGCTCAATTCACGTAATTAAATAGTTAGCATGCCTGTGACACGACTAGTATGGTGTCAGCATATTCTATGTATGGCTTTAGATACTGATGAGTAATTGTCCTGAAGCATCATAAATGTTCTTGTTATTTTGGCATACCTAAGTGTTGTGGTGCTCTTTGCCCTGTTTGTCACCATTTTTATGGATGACCATAAATCTCATCTGGCCTTATATAAATGTAGGGAATATAGCATGAGTAGTTGAATAGTTTCAATAGAAAGAAATGTATGTTTTATTTAGAGTCAAAGCAGATTTTTATTCACCCTGTGATGCACACATTGGGCTAGTGTGTCATGGTTTGTGTGTGTTTACAAAAGACTCATGTTGTTTAAAGAATGTAATTTTTTAGAAGGTTGCATTTCCTCTTTCTTTTTACTATTCAAAAATCTTTGAGTCATCCAAACTGTGAAACAGGAATAATACCATATAACCAGTTACATAGTATAACAAGACAATTCATTGTGTAAATTTATACTAAGATAAAAATTATTTGAAAGGATTTTGTTAATTCATAGTCATAGAAATGGTCATAATTTCATAATAGAAATCCATGTAGTCATATAGTCATAGAAATGGTCATAATTTGAAACACAGTCAAAGAAGAATTAGATGCATCTTCTTTGTTTGGAAAGAAGCAAAAACATGACCAAAACAAAAAATGTTGCACAAAGCAAGTAACAGACAAATATTCTGTCAAAACTATGAAAAAGAACAGTTGACAATAAAGAGATTTGCTGTGAGCCCTTTGGGAGGGCACTGATTTTTCCTCCTTTAGAAGTTCCCTGCTCAGGCTGCTTTGCTCTCGTAATTCCTCACAACGAGACAAGGAAAGTTCTAGCAGTCTGGATTTTCTGGTTGTTTTAAAGGCAAGGAAGAGAGAGTGTTATTTGCTCATGTTATTTGCAACTAAGATTCTTAGTTAAGGACCTGAAATTTTTTAAATGATAGATGGTCATCAATAGCAAGTTATCTTTCTTTCCATACAGCGGAAAGCAAAGTGCTAGCAGAAATATAGAGTGGCTTCATTTAGTAGTATTACCTAAGTTGATTGCAATAAAATGTGGTTTAATTGTAATAAATATTTAAGTGTTATTGGACTCGATTTCAAAGGTCTTTTCCAACCTAGTTATTCTGTGATTCTGTGGATCAATCTTAGCTATGTTTCTCGTAAAGTCATGACTTTTCCAAGTCTAGTACAGGTAGAATAAAATGATGGTGTTTTCAAGCAATTATCTCCTTAGGAACACTGGCTTACGAAAGCTTCTTCCAGCCCTTTTTTCAGGTGACTTCCTAGGGAGAAGGTTTTTCATTGTTTAATTGCTACCTTAAATTAGCCAACTAATAGTGATATGCAAAGCGTTTAAAGCATGAAAAGCCCAGAACAGCAGTCAATGGACATTAAAAAAGTAGGAGTTAAAATATCCCTTCTGAATCAACGAGCTGTTGAAAATAGTAGAAGAAAAAGAGTCAGGAATGAAGCTGAATAGAAAAGAAGCAGCATGGGTACATGGTAAAATCTGCATCAGATGGGGATTGACAAGCAATGTTTTGATGAGCCCTGTGGAAAATGAAGACATTCATGCTTGAGCTCAGTTCATAGACAATTTTCAACACATTGTGGGTTCACAGCAGTGGAGCTAGACACACTGTAACACCAGCAGCACATTTGAAAAAGCTGTATAAGGTATTGGCTGGAAATCCTGACATGCTGCTAAACTCATTGAGGTGTTAAAAGCTGTGCAACAAGGATTTTGGATAAATTTCAGAAAGAGCTGGAGGGATTTCACTAAGATGAGTCTTTGCTGAACTTAAAGTGAAGAAAAAAGAAGAGGTAATAGTAATAATCCTTATAAGGAAATATTACTAGAAGAGCAGTGGCACAGATCCCCCCACTGTTTTCTGAAGTCTTCAGCTGCTCTATTTGCTCATTAAGCACACTCACTTCAGTGCGTGGCTTTGTGGTACGTGTGACAACCTTGCTATTTTTTTTGTGTCTTTTTGTTTTGCCAGTGTGGTATGAAAAGTATTTTTCAAAAAGAAACTGTTGAATACTTAAGTGACAAGTTATTGGGCAAATTCCTATATGGATCTTCAGAATGAAGAAAACATTTCCTGAGTATTTTATTTTGCCTGTGTAGTTTAACATACCATGTGGACAGTGTTGCATTTTATGTGAGCTTTTAGCATATTTTCAAATAAAATATGGCATACGTTACGTGTCCTAAGCAAATGGATGATGACACAGATCTCCTCCTTTCAGTCAGTGGCTTAATAAACATGTTCATCTATTCACTGTACCCCAACTGTTTCTTTTGATTGAGGACAAATGTGGAGGACACAAAACTCTGTGTGGCTCTACAGTTGGGGATTAGACAGATGCCAGATATTTGGAAATAATTTTCTATCTTCTTCTGCTTTGTTTTTTGCATGCCTGAGTATTTTTCACTATGTCTGTTCTGCTACCACCTCCCTGAAAAAATTTGTATTCAAGGTCAGATTTTTACAGAATTCAGAGGCTGTGAGCTGCTGGCAGATCAACTCTTTGAAGTATTGACTTTTAGTATCCTTCCCACTTAGTTCTGATGAGAGTGAATTGTGTAGTGTGTATGTTCTTGCTTCTCTGCCCTGACTTCATTGTCTTTTCCTTTGTACAGCCTTCCCCCTCAGGGGGTGACATTCACAGGGCTGATAGCATGCTGCAGTCATCACTCTCTCTTCTGCTGACAGAGAAATGATAGTCTTCTGTCTCTGCAGATTCCCAGGTTGCAGCTGAAGCCAATGAAAACAGACTTTTTGGGTTCAGTCCTGCACTACTAAGTCTGACAGAAATCCCAGAGAGGCTACTAGGAGTTGTGATTAAGAACAGAATTCAGGTTTAGAATTACAGCTTGCATTTAAATAAAAGTCTGGTTTTGCTACCTAGATGCACTGAACCAGTCTATAAGAACTAAAATGGAAACTGAAAGGTAGAGACTAGGCTAGCTGTTACTCAGCTTGGAACAGTCAAAACAGTAAACTTTATTTAACTGGTGAAAAGCATATTGGATTTTCGAATTAAAGTTGTAATGATTTTGACAGAGAAGTGTGGAACAGCAATTGTGTATCAAAGTAAATTTTAAATTCTGAAGTTTTTTCAGTTAACAATTAAGTATGGTTTAAAAGTCTTTAAATTTGATCTGCTTTAAATTTTCAACCATATCTGTCTTCATAAGCATTAGTTATGCAATATCTTAAAAGCTATAGTTACTTTTTTTCCATATAATTTTATTAGAGTAATACAGTATCATCAGGGATAGAGTTTGCTGAAGCAAATCAAGAGCACGCTGCATCTAGGCTTGAAAAATACTGGAGTGCCAAAAATAAGTTGGTTTATTCCATCTCAGAGTAATAGCTGGGCACATGAGAAACAGCAGTAAGTTGTTTGTTTATTGAGAGAAGGGTTGAATCCTCTGAATTGATTTCTGTCCTATATTTTGATTGTTAAAAGATACCCAGCTTTATAGTGTCCTACCTAAAATTATTATATAAGCCAAAGAGGTGTATCTCTAAAGCTGTTTTGCTTTATCAACTCAAAGAAAGTATCGGGACAGTCTAGACAGTCATTTGGGGAACTGTTTCTTGTTTTGCCAAATGTGATCTGTTTTTTCCTGAGCAATATGTTCCTATTTACATTAACAATTAATAACATTGCATTCAGCTCCAAGTATGTGGTTTTAATACGGTTTCTGATATGCTGAGACTTTGTTTGCATGTTTTGCTTAATTTAGTAGGCATTGGGTGTCAATTATTTTTCTTCCTCTTTTTGTGGATATGGATGCATTCTGAAGGCTTTCCTAAAAAAGATGCTAAGAAAAATACAGTCAGTAGGAGCGACTCCACAGCTGCATTCATTCACTTTTACCCAACTTCAGCAGAGGCTCCATCATGCTTTGTGGCACCTAACTTTGTTCTGACTCTGGGTTGTGGCCAGCTAGGAGCCAGCCTCTATAAACATCATATCCTTTTATGTCTTCTTACTTATTTTTGACTTCACAAAGTAGTACACAGATTACCAGAAGGTTGTAAAAAACATCTGACCACTTATGTACTTACTGTGAAAGTTTAAGTTACATTTAGCTGCTTTTTTTTTTCTTTGCAGTTACAGAAAACTGTACATACGTACCTTGAAATGGTCCTGACTTTGTTCACGCTCAGCTAGCTGAAGTATCTCCCAATATACCATGGTTAGATCAAGAGTTTCTGAGAATAATTAAGTACTCACTGTGGACTTGCTCTGTAAGCCCTTCTCCACGTGGGCTTACAGAGTCGTAACCAGTTTAAAATGCCTCCCTCTCATTAATGAGAGTGTTTTCTGACAGGAGTAATGACACTGTAGTCCAAAGCAGGGGGCTGAGTGAGTATACGCTGTTCTCTTTACATTATTCTTAAGTACTCTTTAAAAGTTTATCAGAGCTGAAGTCCTGAATCTTTAAATTACCTCTTTCTTGACAGAGGATTTTGTTCCTCTGAGGCTGAACTCATTTCCTGGGGTGGGGAACCAAATACCTGTGGGAGATGTAACTCAAGTTTTCATACTACAGTCCAGAAAAGTAGCAGACTTTCCTTGCAAGCATATAGCAAGGTACTGACCCCTTAATTGTTTGGTTTTGAAGGAATTAGAGTACAATTCTCATTTGTATTGCTTTCCAGAGTCCCAAGTTTAAATGAGCAGTATCTTTTTCTTTTCATCATATGGGCAAATCGTGTCTTGTCTATGAAATATGATACAAAGTTTTGTGCAGGATACAGAATTTCAACAAAGTTAAGGAGAATCTGTTACTGAAAATCAAACATCCATCTGTTAGGCTATAACAGAAAATCTTTTTGTTTTACCTACACAGCTTTGTTGGTAGTACAATGTGCTCTCCCACTGAGGACTTAGATGGGCTTGGCTTCACTCTGGTCTTGTGGTATTTAGTGGACTTAGGTCTGGCTGCCCTTTGATTAAAGTTTTGAAGTTTGGGGCTTGGAGCTTTGAATGGCAGGTTTTATCTGCTGTGCTATTGTTCTGAAGGAGCCTCTGCATGGACCAGCCAGTATGCTGGGAAGACCTCTTAACTCAAAGGTGAAACATAGGAGAGCACCATAGGCATGTGTGGTGAGTTTGACCCTGGCTAGAGGTCAGATGCCCACCAAAGTCATTCTGTGACTCTTGTCCTCAGCTGAGCAGGGGAGAGAAGATAGAACAAAAGGCTTACAGGTTGAGATAAGGACAGGGAGAGATCATTCAGCAAATAATGTCATGGACAAAAAAGAGGCAACACAGAATAAAATACATCTAATATATTACCCAGTGTAAACAGAGTAGAATAATGAGAATCGTAGAATCTTCTGAGGGAAGGGACCCATAAGGATCATCAGCTCCAACTCCTGGTTCCACACAGGACCAGCCAAGTCAGAGCATGTGACTGAGAGCATCGTCCAGACACTTCTTGAACTCAGTCAAGCTCGGTGCTGTGACCACTTCCCTGGGGAGCCTGTTCCAGTGCCCAAACACCCTCTCAGTAAAGAACCTCCTCCTTATATCCAACTTAAACCTCCCGTGTTGCAGCTTCATGCCATTCCCCAGGGTTCTATTACTGGTCACCAAAGAGAGGAGATTGGTGCCTGCCCTGTCACTTCCACTCGTAAGGAAGCCATAGACTGTGATGAGTTCTCCCATTAGCCTCCTTTTCTCCAGGCTGAACAAAGGAAGGGACTCATAAGACTTTCCCTCCAGATCATTTGCCATCCTCATATCCCTCCTCTGGACACTCTCCAATAGTTCTGTGTCCCTGTTGTACTGTGGTGTCCAAAACTGCACACACAGTACTTAAGGTGAGGCTACATCAGTGCTGTGTAGAGCAGGACAATCAACTCCCTGGACCAAATCTTAAAACATCTCCCACCACCCTTCCCCTCTTCCTGGGCTCAACTTTATTCCTAATTTCTCTACCTCTTCCACCTGAGCAGCACAGTGGGATGGGAAATGGGGGTTGTGACCAGTTCATCATGAGTTGTCTCCCCCTGTCATTCCTCCTCAGGGGGAGGACCCCTCACACTCTTCCCCTACTCTAGAATGGGGTTTCTCTCACATCAGACAGTCCTCCATGAACTTCTCCAACATGAGTCCTTCCCATGGGTGCTTCAGGATGCAGACCTTCAGGACCACATTGCTTTGGCACAGTCCCCCACAGGCTCACAAGTCCTGCCGGCAAACCTGTAGCAGTGTGGGCTCCTCTCTCCGTGGGTCCTGCCAGGAGTTTGCTCCAGCACAGGCTTCCCACTGAGTCACAACCTCCTTCAACTGTCTCCACCTGCTCCAGTGTGGTGTCCTCCATGCAGGTGGCATCTCTACTCCCCATCATCTTCCATGGGCTGCAGGGAGACAGTCTGCTTCACCATGGGCTTCTCCATGGGCTGCTGGGGAATCTCACCTCTGGTGTCTGCAGCGCCTCCTCCCCCTCCTTCTTCCCTGGCCTTGGTGTCTGCACAGTTTCTTACGTCTTCTCACTCCCTTCTCTGGCAGCAAAAAGCACTCATTTGCAGGTTTTTTTTCCCCTTCCTACATATGTTATCATAGATATACTATCACTGTCACTGACTGGCTTGGCGTTGGTCAGCAGTGGGTCCATCCTTGAGCCAACTGTGTCGGACCTAGGGGAAGCTTCTAGCAGCTTCTTGCAGAAGCCACTCCTGCAGCCTCCCACTCCACTACCAAAATCTCACCATGCAAACCCAAAACAACATCATAGCAAAGAAAAGGTTTAAGAAGGTAATGTTAGGGAAGTAGAATCCTAGAATGTGAACTGTGGAATCTTGTGAACATTTATTTTTGTACATTTATTTTATCTCAATGTACATTTTGCACAGGGATAATTAAGCCTATAATTTATTGTAATAACTGATGGTTAATATTTCCTTGTGTCTTCAGAATTTGCTGATACAGGTATTTCATTAGAGTCCAATCACAGAATCACACAGAAACACAGAATCACAAGGTTGGAAAAGACCTTTATGATCATCAAGTCCAACCATTCCTGTCCTATGCTAAACCATATCCCTAAGTACCTCATCTACCCTTTTTTTAAGTACATCCAAGGAAGGTGACTCAACCACCTCCCTGGGCAGCCTGTTCCAGGCCCCAACAACTCTTTCAGTGAAAATTTTTTTCCTAACATCAAATCTGTACCTGCCCTGGCACAGCTTCATGCCATTCCCCTTGTCCTATCACCTGTCACCTGGCTGAAGAGACCATCACCTACCTCTCTATAACCTCCCTTCAGGTAGTTGTAGGTGGTGATAAGGTCTCCCCTCAGCCTCCTCTTCTCTAAGCTAAACAGCCCCAGCTCCCTCAGACGCTCCTCATAGGATTTGCCCTCCAGCCCCTTCACCAGCCTGGTTGCCCTTCTCTGGACTCGCTCCAGGACCTCCATGTCCTTCTTGTGGTGAGGAGCCTGGAACTGGACACAGCACTTGAGGTGCGGCCTCACCAATGCCGAGTACAGGGGCACAACCACCTCCCTAGACCTACTGGCCACACTGTTTTTGATACAAGCCAGGATGTCATTGGGTTTCCTGGCCGCCTGGGCACACTGCTGCCTCATATTCAGCCTGCAGTCAACCAACACCCCCAGGTCCTTCTCTGCCTGACAGCTCTCCAGCCAGTCTCCCCCAAGCCTGTAGCGCTGCATGGGGTTGTTCTGTCCCATGTGCAGCACTCTACACTTGGCCTTGTTAAACTTCATCCCATTGGTCTCAGCCCATCGGTCCAGTCTGTTCAGGTCTCTGATGTCCAAACTCAGATGCAACCTTTCTATAGTAGCAGGGCTTGTGGCAGTATAAGGAAATATATACATTTACAAGAAGGTCCAAACCAAGAAAAATAGGAGACCTTGCTGGAAGGAAGATTCGTGTATATTTATTTTCCAGCTTTTAATCTACAGTTGAATTTTTGTAGCTGTCAGTGTGTGCAGCTGCATGTGTTTCTTCCACAGTGTTTGTCAGTATATTTAAATGATTCTGAAAGGAACTATATTCAGTGACAAAAGCAGAATATTTCTATGTTTCTATCTTTGTCTGCTTTGTGTGTGTATATTTTTCAAAGTGGCTTGTGTCATAAAATGTTAGAAGCATTTTCATTAATATTCAGATTGATTACAGAAAGTTGCATTTTATTTCAGAAATATTGTTGAATGTTTGGTAGTTTGCCATTCTTTCCTGCATGCTTCGGGATGTAAGAATAAATTATTTTTGGTTTAAAAAAAATAATTTAAGATCTGCAGATATTACCATCCTATTTCTTTATCTACTTAAAACTGACACAATATCAATTGTATTAATGGGTATGCAAACCTGGAATGTTGTTTTTGGAAAAGAAGCTGCTTTTACTGTTCCAGCAAGAGGAATTGAGAATGTGCTTAAAATGGACATGACAGGAGTACTGGTGGAAACTGGAATTTTGCTAAAAGCTACAAAGCCCACATAGACTCCTGCATTAAACACGCTTTCTTTTTTCTATTTTTTTTTCCTTCTTTCATTTAGAGCCACCCTCCATACCCTTTTTAATTACCATGTGTATATTAAGTTCAGTCGCAGGAATTTGTGTGATAGAAAGTATTGTATCAGAGCAACTGGTTGCAGTTGGTCATGTAGGGACTGGTAGAACAGAAAATGAAAGCTGTCAGCTGTACTCAAATATGTTGAAACTTTCAGGATATATTTAACATAAATGTTAAAAATCTTTTTCAATTAAGCTGCTATTTCTCACTATAACGTATCAAAATGCATTTTATAAAAATCTTTGTTTCAGAGAATGACTAAAGAACCTTCTGGGGATGTGTCTCAGGTTTGAATTATCGACCTTTAAAATTATTTAAGGCACTTTGGTGTCCATTCATTACATTTATCATGAACATAATTGTATTAAATACTTAAGGACTGGAAACACAAATATTCTTTAAATAAAAGTCAGGGGAAGCAGGCTCAGACTTTATTATTCAGGGTTTAGTTTATTTAAAAGCCTAAATAGCTGTACTGCCCATAGACTTTTTTCCAAGAGAAATTATTAGCGTTGCCAAATCTCTTCCATTTTCCAAGAGACTAGCTCAAGTTTTCAGCTAACAATCTTTTTTCTGTAACTTGTTGGATGTCACCTTTGAAAAAAATGTGCTTTATTTATATCAAGCCTGAATCGGTACAATTCATCTTACTTTTTGTTACCTTTGAAACCTCCATTATGGTAAACCCTCAGTGCTGGCAGCTACATATTACTTGAGAAAGAACAATTTTCTACATTAAGGTGATTAAAATATTGAAGGAAAACAATGTTAGATAATCTTTAATAAAACAAACATAAGTACCTTTGTAATGTTTAAATATATTTTTGCGTTCTGTGACTTATGATCTGCAGATGATGGGGTTGAACAAGAATAATAATATTTGCATATGCATAAATTTTGGATTTGTGGTCTGAACTCAAGTAAAACTATGAGTATTTCCAACCCTTTCATACTCAGATAAAAAATTAATCAAGGAAAACCCAGAACTCCATTTTTAGTAAACACAAGGTCTGGTCAATGTTGTTACTTGTTGCAGAATCACAGGGAGAATGGGTTATGCCTTGATCTTCCAATCCTGCTGGTAGTGTGGTAGGAGTGACACATTGTGGGATTTCCCACTGCAGGACGATAGAACTCAATGACGCTTTTAATTATTGAAACCTTATATTTCAAATTGCAAAGGAGAAGATTCAGATACAGTTTCTCTGAAAAAACGCATTGGTAATCAAGGATCAAATAGTACAACAAGCAACAAAAATAAATTTCATGATTCTGGAGACCTCTGAATGTTGGTGGGAGTTATGGGGAAATTTGTCACAGCATCCTTTCAGAGGTGTAATAAAGTCACTTGCTTCCCCTGCATGTTTCCTGTCGGAGCATCTTCTAGCAAGGTGCATTTGACTTCAGATCTTTGCCAATAGAAAATTAATCTCTCCACTTGGAAGATTCCCTGATGTGGAATCCAGTCTCTTGGACTTTCTCTTACGGTGCTAATTCTTCTTTTGTAAAGGAATAAAGTTCCTGGTAACCCTACAAGCAGGTACTGCTTTCCATCATGCAGTTCTTACGTATTGAGTTGTTTATAAGGCCTGATGTATAAAATGAAGTTTTGAGGTATCATTAGTAAGAATCACAGAATGTAGGGGTTGTCAGGGACCTCTGGAGATCATCTAATCCAATCACGCTGCCAGAGCAGGATCGCCTAGAGCAGGCAGCACAGGACAGCATCCAGGCAGGTTTTGAGGATCTCCAAAGATTTCGGAAACTCCACAAGCTCTCTGGGCAGCTGGTTCCAGTGCCCTGCCACCCTCACAGTAAAGAAGTTCCTCCTCATGTTTAGGTGGAACTTAAGTTTATGCCCATTGCCTCTTGTCCTGTCGCTGGGCACCACCGAAAAAAGACTGACCCCATCCTCCTGACACCCACCCCTCAAGTATTTATCAACATTGATAAGATCCCCCCTCAGTTTTCTCTTCTCTAGGCTAAAAAGTCCTAAGTCCCTCAGCCTCTCTTTGTAAGAGAGATGTTCTAGTCCCCTAAGGATCTCTGTAGCCCTTTTTTGTACCCTCCCCAGTAGGTCCCAGTCCTTTTTGAACCGCAGCCCCCAGAACTGTACACAGTATTCCAGATTATAATAAGCTGTTCACTACACTTAACCCTGCTGCTGAGCTGGTGGAAGTTGAAATGACTTATTTTCTCATCTCTTCATGAATATTTGTTAAAGCATACTTACAGGAGAGAGGTTCTGAAAAAAATTCTCACAGGAGGCAAACTTGCTTTTTCGGGAAGTGAAACGTTTCAGTTTCTAAGTTTAGTTCTTAAATTGATTGGGTAGGAGGGCATATCTCAGATCTCCTGTACTCACTCCTCCTGTGATTCATAATGATTAACGTCCTTAATGTTTTCAGTATTTTATTTTTAGTAAGAGAAGTATCAGTATTCCAAATCTCATGTAGTTAAAAAGATTTACTTCCAGACACTTTGCTGCTTTGTTTAGTTATGGTTCCATGAAGTTTTATTTAAATGAAGTTGATGGAAGAAACTTTGCAGTTCCTTCCCACTTATCTTTCTAGTGTTCACAGGCATGAAGTACAGGATTTGTGGTAGTACACTGCTCCAGCACTATGTTCTTTTACCCTTCCAGAGCTTTTAGACAGGATTTATGTATGTCCAGGAGACTGACACTGCACCATGGATAGTGCTGTTGGACTTTACACAGAAACAGTATTTTGTTATTAGGAGCCTTCAGTTAAAATTTCAGTCTGTGCTTTTGCACAAAAAGAAACTTCAAACTTTCATATTCTTCCATATAACTTGCAATGGACATTGCAGCATGTCTTGGTGCCTTTTTACTTTTCTTTTTCTTTATGTCTCACTTTTTTAATAACTGAGAAGAATAAAATTTTAATGGCCAGGAGTAGTTAGTTAACAGAGGATGAAAGTGGAGACTAAGACTACAACAAAATTCAGATAGAAATTGGATCCTTATATGTGTATGAAAATATTTTAATGCTGTGTCCTGAGTGACAGCAAAGGGTAGGTGGGCTGTTAAACATTGTGTTTCAGGTTTTAAACTTGTGGGTGTTAGACACACCCAGAGGAAACTTAAGTGTGGCAGACACGTAATCCCATGTCTACTTAGAGCAAGCTTCTGAAACCTTCATCTGAATCGTCTCGTTTTGTCTAGAGTTACAGAAAACTTGATGTACCATACCCAGCACTGGAATTCTAATGTTTCTAATAGTTGTGGAATGCTCCATGTTAAATAGCCTTTTTAAAAATACATGTAGAATTAGAATGGAATTATAATTTTTTTCAAAGGAATTAATGGAAAAGATCCAAATAAACCTGGGAGTTGGATAGTCCCATTTGTGAATACTAAATGCAGACTTCTGTGAAAGAATAGAAATGCTGTAATATAGTTAAATGTAGAAGTCCAGGATGCTATTTGTAGGGTGTTTTTTTAAAATGTTCCTTCCAGTAAAAAAGTACTTCTTATTAAATTTCCTTATATTAACAATTTGGATTGATAATAGTTGGTATTCTTCACGTCATGGTGCCTATTGAATATAATTTTCTGAGGTTAAAAAATGCATGAAATATGTACTGAAAATCACTTTCTTTCACCAGTTACCCTTTCTAAGCAATGAATGATTTATAACATATGTTCTAACATATGTTCTTTCTGGCAAAATTATTCCGGCAGCAATGCTGGGAAAGGAGCAAATAAAGAAACACCTAACAATAAGACAAAAAAACCAACATGGAAAAGATGATTCATTCATAAACTCAGGGTTTTTAAGGACAGATAAACCATTGTCATTCATAGGTTCACTGATTTGCAGGGGTTGGAAAGGACCTCTGGAAAACATCTAGTCCAACCCGCCTGCTAGAGCAGGATCACCTAGAGCACGTTGCACAGGATTGCATCCAAATGGGTCTTGAATATCTCCAGAGAAAACTGCACAACCTCTCTGGAGAGCCTATACCATTGCTCAGTCACCCTCAAAATAAGGGAAGTTTTTTCTTATATGGAGATGGAACTTCCTGTGTTCTGGCTTGTGTCCACTGCTCCTTGTCCTATCACTGACACCACTGAGAAGAGTCTGCCCCCTTCCTCTAGATCACCTCTCAGATCTTCTCCAGGGTAAAGAGACCCAGGTCTCAGCCTTTCATCATACGGAAGGTGTTGAAGTCCTCTAATCACCCTCCACTGGGCTCTCTCCAGTAGTTCCCTGTCTTTCCTGAACTGGGGAGCCCAGAACTAAACACAATATTCCAGCTGTGGCCTCACCAGGGCAGAGTAGAGGGGGAGGATAACCTCCTTCAACCTGCTGGCCACACTTCTTGATGCATCCCAGGATACCATTAGCCTTCTGGGCTACAAGGGCACAGTGCTGCCTCATGGAGAACTTGTTGTCCACCTGGATTCCCAGATCCTTCTCTGCAGTGCTGCTTCCTAGGTCAACCCCTAACCTGTACTGCTGTTTGGGGTTGTCCTTCCTTAGGTGCAGGACCCGACACGTGTCCTTTTTAAATTTCATACGGTTACCCTTTGCTCAGCTCTCCAGTGTGTCCAGGTCTTGCTGAATGGCAGTGCAGCCGTGAGGTGTGTCAGCCACCCCTCCAAGCTTGGTATTATCAGCAGACTTGCTGAGGATACACTGCGTTCCTTGTCCAGGTCATTCATGAATATGTTAAAGAAGACCAGACCCAACACTGACCCCTGTGGCACACCCCTGGATACAGGCCTCCAGCTGTTCCACTTATCACAACCCTCTGGACTCTGGCCATTCAGCCAGTTCTGTATCCACCTCACTGTCCACTCATCCAACCCACATTTCCATCATCTGGCCCTAGGCAGATCTTGATAAATTCCATCTGTTCCCTTACATAAAAAGCAAATCCACCACCCCACCTAGCAGGCCTGTCTTTCCTAAGACGTATGCAGCCATCCATGATGGCATTCCAGTCATGTGAGCAGTCCCACCATGTCTCTTTAATTGCAGTGAGATCGTGGTCCTGTGACCACACACAGTTTATCGTGTTTATTCACCATGCTGAATGCATTGGTATACGGGCATTTCAGTGAACTGAATGTAGCTATTTCCCTGGAGAGATTGAGGAGGGTACACCACAGCTACACCCAGCCTTAAGGCAGTTCCCACGCCTGGGAGGCAGCTATAGGACATTTGTCGCTGCTTTGGTTAGCATGGCTCAATCCCCAGCTATATGCAATGGCCTGGGCTTCACCTTTGGGCCCCATCCCCCAAGTCCTTTAGGTTAAAGCCTGCTTTTCCAAATTGTCCATCTTGTTGGTAAAAATAATCTTACCTTTTCTAGTGAGGTGTATCCCACTGTAACAAGTTACAAAGAATTTGTCAAAGCTCCTATTCTTCAGGGTGAAAGTATCAGATTCTAGAAGGCATCCATTGTCACAGTTGTAGCTTGGTTGTGAGACCAATTGCACACTAATGAAAGTGATTTTGAGTAGGAAAAAAAAGAGTAGTCATAACTCCACTATTATGTGTTCTTTTACATGACTCAATCTGAGTGGAAACTTTTGCATTTTCCTCTATTTTTCCCCTTTCTCAAGTTTCCATAAGGATATGAAATCTGGCTTAGAGCAACTACCTGTTTCTCATTTGTTCCTAGAGAATTTCAGTTAATTGTTCCCAGCTTTGTTGCCTTGTAAGATCAAAAAAATGTTTCTTTTTACAGGTTGAACCTTAATGAGCTTACTGTTTACAGGAGTTAGACTAGGAGTATATTTTCATAGAGTTTGTGTGCACTCAGTGTACTGAGTATAGCTTGAATAGGTTGTTTTATCTCATGTTACTCCTCTGAAAATAAATGGTGGTTTACCAATTGGTCCTCTGTAGGTAGCACTATTTACACTAAGCATTCCTGGAGGAATGTTGATTCTGTGATGGTCACTGGAGTGTGGAGCGAACATCAGTGTGGAGTGAACAAATGTGGGACTGCTATAGTCTGTATAGCAGACTAAACTCACCTAACATGCCATGAAGTGACTTAGGAACAACTACACCAGTTTCTAGTCCTTATTTGCTTAATCTGATCTGCTCTTTTGATTGTTTGCTTGTTTGTTTGTAAAACTCTTTCACTTACTATGGATTTTACTGAATATATTGTCAATGCACAGATAAGTTTTGGGTTCAGCTCCCTTTCATTGCTTGTATTTATCAGAAAGAAATAAATTGAAAGATAAGATAACCTTGTAAAAGACATTACCTTACGTGGAAGGTGTTATGCTACTTATATAAGAAGAAACATAACTTAATTTCCAGGTCCTCTTGTAATTTTCTTAATTTAAGTATCTACTGGATTAAAATTTGATTGGTTCTATAGTTCCTAGTACATTAATACAGTGATCTTTCCTCTTTTTTTCCAGATTACAGAACAGGCCCATGTTTCACCCAAGTTAACAAACAGATGTGTCAGGGCCAGCTAACTGGAATTGTTTGCACAAAAACCCTCTGTTGTGCAACAATTGGGCGTGCATGGGGTCACCCCTGTGAAATGTGCCCTGCACAGCCTCAACCATGCCGTCGTGGTTTCATCCCAAATATTCGCAGTGGAGCATGTCAGGGTAAGCCTTCTGGTTTAAATTGTGCATGACTGTTGTGTTGCTGATACGCATCTTGAAAACCTTGTCCACTTAAACCAAAATGACTGTTTTCTTTGTGTGTGCTCCGTGTTGTACTTTTGACAAAATTCAGATGTGCTTTGGTGCTTTCAGATTTTAGCTAGTGGACATATTGAACAAAACTCTAGTGCCTGGAAAAAAATTAATACCAATGAAAGAGCAATAAATATAGAGCATGAAGAGGTCAGAATGTCAGCTGCCACATACTGCAGTAGAGCACCAATTAGGCAGCTGGCTTATGTTGCTGTAGCCTCTATATACTTAATTAATACCACTGAAAAATTAAGGATTTCTTGCTACTAAGTTGTTTTCTTTATGAAATGGTTGAGAGTTATACATAATTATTTTTTTATCCCATCATTTAGTGAACCTTCTGGAACATAGTGAACCTTCTGAATGCTCTGTTTTGATTCTTTGTACAGGGCTAGAAAAGTGCATGAGTAAGGAAGGGCTAGTTTTCTATGGTTAGATTCATAAAATTCTTCAGAAATGGGAAAGTCTTCTTGCCTTATCCAATATCTCTTTCCATCATACTGAGATACTCACTGCTCCTCCTTTCTATTTTGACTGCAGTCCAGCTAGATAGGTATCTATTCTCCTGTAGCTGCTTGGCTAGTTTAGAACAAACTGCACAAAGAATGCAATAACAAGGGATACAGCAACTCCCAAATGAGAATGTACTACTTTTCTGTTACAGGCTGGCACACATGGTCAGCTTGCAAGCTATGCTGTCTCAAAACCTTTCCAAGAAATGACGGAAACGAAGCAGATGCTGTGATCAGACCTTATGCTGCTATCTACCAGTTGAAGGAGTAATGTTCAGAGTCCAAAGTGTAATAGTCTGTTGTTGCATTGATGGGTGCACACACTCTACTTTGTTTGAGCAAGAGGGAATCTAGCACCAGTCTGGTTTGTAATATTATCTTGCTGGTGGATTCCTACTGTATGTTAACCAATGTGAAGGATGTTCTGGCACTGTTGGCCAGACATCCCACTTGGATGATGGTACCTCTGATGATAATGTGAGTTTCAGTGTTGCTATCTGGAATAAATTAGTCAGCCATCCATGCCATCATAGATTTCAGCTGTTGACCCACAGTCATTTCTTCCCAAGTGTTAAGGTGTACAGTATTTGGGGGATCCATTTCCTAGGGCAGTAGAGAATGGTACCTAGGGTGTAGTAGGCTGGCTGATAGGCATTTTCCCAGAATTAATTTTCCCACCAAGTTGTGATAGGCATATTCATCACTACACAACCGTACCATACTTGGGAGCATCTGTACTACCACGGTAGCTTTCTTTTCCCACACGAATAAAGCTTGAAATATATTCTATATTGGATCAGTGTCACACAGAGTACTGTTGTGTGTTTTGCCTGGTAGTGTCGTATTACTAACTTGCATGTATAAGAAACAGAGATGTTGGGCTTTAATGTATTAAAGTGAGTTAAATTAAATCCACTGTTTGGGGTGGCCCAATTCCAGTCCCAAATGTGGGTGGTGGTGTTGGTGGTCCAGCCACCTAACCCTTCCAAGCAGCTTTCACTGTCATTCGGGCTCAAGCACACAGGACCTGAAGCTAGAGGTATACAAGATACCTGGACACTTTCAGTGGTATTTGAGGGGAACTGCTGATTTGGAAATGTTTGCTATTATTTCTGATATGTCAGCGCCTGAGCCATAAAGCTGTAAAGGCGAGATCTCAGTTGATCTTGGAATGGCAATACAGGCAAAAAATGGACCATCATTAATGCCCACCCCTTGTGCACAATCCGTTACTGTTTGCAAAACCACATTACTTTTAAGCCCCTGTGAGTGGGAGCATGTGTCTGTGGGGTTGTGCTAATTGCCATCAGGAAAGAGGCCAAGCCACTTCATATTGACATAGTTCAGGTGCCTGCTATGCTGTGCAAAACGCAACTGGTTGAACACATGCTACCAGTAGCAACCCTGCACCAAGCCCTCTACAACAGCCTGGTCTAGCCTGCCAGTGGAGGTAGTGTCATTTGGTATCTCTAAGAGTTACAGTGCTGCACACTAAACAACTACACCAAAAATTAAAAAAAACCTACATGAACCCATACTGACCCAGTCACAAGGGGCAAAACTCTCCATTCCCTCCAGTAAGTCAATTAACACCATCCAGTATTCCTGATGTGCTGGCAACAGGGCCTCAATTGAATACAAGGACCATATACCATACAAGTGAACCAAATTATGTTGATCAGAGGCATGAACTGATCCATGACATTCCTGCAGAATGGAAAAGAAAATGGTCTTGCTGGGGAAAGTCCAAGGTCCTGAATGCCACAGAAGTTACTATGCATGCTTAAAATAAAACCTTGTTTAAGCCCCTTGGTGGGGCGGTTGAGGCATTCTTTGGGGAGTCAACAGGTTTGTCAAGGGCAGTCCAGGTGGAAAAGTCTTGCCAGTTAGTTGATGAGGTGTGCACCAGTGGAAATTTATTTTTGCCAGAGCTGTCCACAGGCAGTTTCCCCCGTCAGGCTTGTGGAGCTGTAGTGTTTATTTTACGTCAGGATCAAAAGCAACTTTAACTCAGCAATGTCTCTTCAACAGGAAGGTGCAACACCACCTAGGCGGCCAATATATACATGGGGAAAGATAGCCATGTTTGTCATTAAAGCAGAGGGAGAACAAGAAATTCATGTCAAAATGTCTTACAGGGAATCTATTAGGATCCAGACCGATAATAACAAGTGAATCCACCTTGGTGTCCCACTTGAAAAGTTTAAGCTGCCATATCTAGGACACCAGACAGGCTATGGAAGCCATTTTCTGCCAGTGGGGCATCTAGATCCTCTCTGTCTTTATAAAACAGGTTTGCAGACAGGCAGTCTGCATCCTTTCCAGGTACTAATTTAGTTTGATTTAAGGCTGAGCCCCAACCTTTGTGTGAGCAGTGCTATATTTATAGAGTGGTGGTGTGGTTTTGTGTCACAAGGTTCTGGTGAAGAAAGGTATGACATAATAAAATACAAATGAGGCTCAAGGACAGACCCACCCCTTACGAAGGCTAAGCCCATCAGGAATAGTCATATGTGATAACATGTTTAAGAGGGTAAAAACCTGCAAGTGGCTGCTTTTTGCCACCAGAGATGTAAGAAGTTACTTTGCTGACACCAGGGTTGGTGAAGAAGAGGGGAGGGGGCTCTCCAGGTGTGGGAGAGAGATTCTCCTGCAGCCTGTGGAGAAGACCATGGTGGAGCAGGTTGTCCCCCTGCAGAAAGATGCTGGAAGTCTCCCTCCTGAGATTCCTGTTGATCAAAACCTATTTGATCACCTCCAATCTCACAGACTCGTTTGACCCACTTGACTGCAGATTCATAATAAGGTGTCCCTTTAGCCTTCTCTTCTGCACACTGAACAAGCCCAACTCTCTAAGCCTGTCCTCGTAGGAGAGGTGCTCCTGCCCTCTGATGATCTTTGTGTCCTTCCTCTGGACTCACTCCAGTAGCTCAACATCCTTCTTGTACTGAGAACCCCAGAGCTGGATGTAGTACTCCATGCATGTATGGTTGACCTGAAACTACAACTGAAGCTATTAGCTCAAATTCACTTTGATGGAACTCCTCACAGCATTATCTCAGCAAAGGCATCTCTTTTATTTAATATATTAGATTAGTTTTAAGCAGTAATAAATCACTTCATTTTTCTTAATATTAGGTATTTCTTTTCTTGTTTCTCTATGTGTATGCTGCTTAAAGCATCCAAATTGTACTAGGGAGAAATATTTAATCACACTTTTCCTTATATATCAGAAATAGGCCTCTTTCTGTGTATAACAGTTGATGTTCTACTGTTCGTCTTGAAGTGATGAGTATTTTTTAGACATTCTTTTCATAACAATGTCAAAAGCAGAAACCGCGTACTGAAGTCATTCACATTGGTCAGACTTCTTTTGTGTGACAAAGATGTTGGCCTGATATGTTCTTGGAGAACAGGAGAAGTACCTGAATATTGGAGGATAGCCAATATCACTCCAGTCTTTAAAAAGGGCAAGAAGGAGGATCCTAGCAATTATAGGCCAGTCAGCCTCACTTCTGTCCCTGGAAAGGTTATGGAACAGCTTGTTCTGGATGCCATTACCAAGCAACTGGAAGAGAAGAAGGTCATGAAGAGTAGTCAGCATGGATTCACCAAGGGGAGATCGTGCTCGACCAATCTCATAGCCTTCTATGATCTCATGACAGGCTGGGTGGATGGAGGGAGAGCAGTGGATGTCATCTACCTTGACTTCAGCAAGGCTTTCGATACTGTCTCCCATGACATCCTGATAGAAAAGCTGAGAGATCATGGGATAGATGAGTGGACAGTGAGGTGGGTTGAGAACTGGCTGTCAGACCGGGATCAGAGGGTCGTGATCAGTGGAGCAGAATCTGACTGGAGGCCTGTGACTAGCGGTGTTCCCCAGGGCTCGGTGTTGGGTCCAGTCCTGTTTAATATCTTCATCAATGACCTTGATAAGGGAATAGCATCCACCCTCAGCAAGTACACCGATGATACAAAGCTGGGAGGGGTGGCTAACACGCAGGAACACTGCGCTGCCATCCAGCGAGACCTGGACAGGCTGGAAAGCTGGACAGGGAGAAACAAGATGAGGTTTAATAAAACCAAGTGTAAAGTCTTGCACCTGGGGAGGAATAACTGTCTGTATCATTACAGGCTGGGGGATGACCTGCTGGAGAAGAGCTCTGTGGAGAAGGACCTGGGGGTCCTGGTTGATGACAGGTTGGCTATGAGCCAGCAGTGTGCCCTGGGGGCTAAGAGGGCCAATGGGATCCTGGGATGCATCAGGAAGAGTGTGGCCAGCAGGTCGAAGGAGGTGATCTTCCCCCTCTACTCTGCCCTGGTCAGGCCCCACCTGGAGTATTGTGTCCAGTTCTGGGCTCCCTGGGATAAAAAAGACAGGGACCTCCTGGAGAGAGTCCAGAGAAGGGCTACGAAGATGATTAAGGGCCTGGAACAGCTCCCCTATGAGGAAAGTCTGAGTGAGCTGGGACTGTTCAGTCTGGGGAAAAGAAGACTGAGGGGGGACCTAATTAATTATAAATATCTTAAGTATGGGATGCAGGGGGAATTGGCCAACCCCTTTTCAGTAGTCTGTGGAGATAGGACAAGGGGCAATGGCTGCAAATTGGAGCACAGGAAGTTCCGCACCAACATGCGGAAGAACTTTTCCCCAGTGAGGGTGACAGAGCCCTGGGACAGGCTGCCCAGGGAGGTGGTGGAGTCTCCTTCTCTGGAGATATTCAAGACCCGTCTGGACGCCTATCTGTGCAATATGAGCTAGGGAGCTGCTTTGGCAGGGGGGTTGGACCCGATGATCTCTTGAGGTCCCTTCCAACCCCTACAATTCTGTGATTCTGTGATATAATGAACTCTTGAAACTTCTCTGCCAAACTGATCCTGGGATAGCTTCTGGGGTTTCATTTATATTATGTGAGAGATCAGTAGAGTTCTCTAGCATCCATGCCCGCAATGCCGTGTTTCCTGTTTCTGGCAGTTTACTCTGTGTGGTAAATATTTTTAAGTTATGCAGTTAACATCATTGCTGAATTCCACAGAGAAGCATAGAGACAACGTGGTAGTCTAGTTTGTGTGATAGATGAACAAATGAAATCTAAACAGCCATAGTTTTTGCTGCATTTTTGGCGTATTACTACTATTTAGGAAGATCTCATGGTATTTATGTCAGCAGGAGTTAGCATGTAATGTTGCAAGATGATGGTAAGGCACAAAGAGATGAAGAAAAGTTCCATTTTCTGTATGGAAAAGGAGGGATGGAGAATTTTGTTGTTCTGTTAAATGATTGCACTTATTTCCAAGAGCTGAGACAGTCGATTATATGAGACTCAGTCCATAGTTTGAATCCTTGGCAGTTTTGAAGTGAACACTTATATCAGTACATAGCCTGGAACATTACGGTAATGTTGTAATTTCATAATTACCATGAACAGATTTTAAAAAATGAGAAAAGACTAAGTCAAAATTCACATTGTTTGGGCTTGTGGGGTATTGTTTATTTGTTTTATCCCTCAACAATTTCTTAAACAGGAATTGTAGCTGTTCAGACATCCCTCTTCCTAAGACTTCTGGCAAGAGGAACTTAATGTTCCACTTGAAAGTACTTTATTGCCATTGCTACATGGTCCTAGGAATAGCATAATGGCACACATCCCATGTTGGATGTTTTCTCAGTTCCTCAACAGTCCATTTCTCAGCTACACCCTTTCCCTTCAGACAGTTAATTTTTTTGTGCTAAGGAGAGAAAAATAGCAGGTTTCTCACCAGACAGGCACTGCACTGTATTGTATAATTGGGATTGGCTTTTCAGATTTCAGCAGAGCTTGATGTGTATGTTCTTTTAAAACCATAGGATTAGAATTGAAAAAAAAAATGAATGGAATTGATCAATCTTCAAATTTTGTTCACTTTAAGGCTTCAATGATATGTTTTCTGTTTCTGAAAAGTATTAATTTTCTACTGCTACTACCATTAATTTACTATTACGTATTTATATATATATACTTAATATATATACTTGACCTCTTCAACTTGCAAAACAATGAAAGATACATATTTGGCTTAATTGAAATAAACATTAGTAAATTACACAAGGGACAGGCATATTATGTGTGATGGGTCCATTTTTGAGGTCCAAGAATCAAAATACAAAGGCCGTATTAGATTTTCTATGGGTTTGAATAAAGGATGGAACCCATCTTCTGCCTAGATGCTGCTAAATTGTATCCAAATCCCTTAAAGTACTTTAGAGAGGAAAAGTTTGCTTTCCAGGTAAACTAGATTAGTACTAGTTATTTAGAAGAAAAATGCTTGCAGAAAGTTTTTGTCTCTTATATCTAGTCCATTTACAATCTAACTGTTGCATTTGGACAGAGTACTGTGCCGACTAAATCAGCAGATTCAGGAACTAAATGCAAACTGCTCCAGCAAATGCACTGAAAACCAAGACCAGTGGTTAAAAAAACCCCACCCTTCTTCCTTGATCATGAGCAATTATACCTTACACCCAAAAAGTAGTTGAATGGGCAAGGCTTTATTTATAGCACAAACACCAGGAGTAACAAAAACTGAGGAAGTATTATAATCCACAAACCCAGGTGGAATTCCAGTGTCTTGTAAGGGCTTTGAGATAATGAACATCCTCCTGAAAACGAGTACTGTATTCTACTGTTAATATGTTGGTTCTACTCCATGTGTTTCTTGCTGCTAACTACATTCTTAGTGGCAAGGAGCTATTTGTGAAAGGGAAAAGGTAGAGAGAAAGAAAGAGAACATGAATGTGAAGATGAAAGGGAAGCTTTCTTCTGCATCTTACATAAAATTTACCAGCTGCTTAGTTTAATAATGCATACAAGCTAACAGGAAAAATGACTGAAAATGGAAAAATAGGGTAATGGTTAAAGTTCTTTGTTTATATGGCCCTAAAGAAAAATCTGGGAAAAAAGTGATGAAAACTATTTTTACTAAACGCTTCAAGAATATAGTAATCTTAAATGTCTATTTTAATCATATTAGAGAAAGGAGTGATTTTGTTTGTTTGTTTGTTTGGGTTTTTTTGGGTGTTGGGTAAAGAAACAGCCTAAAGAAATCTATGAAATTGTATTCCTACTTAATACTTCAGTAAATAAAAGTATGCAGATCATTTTTCATACAATTCACCCTGGCTGGATAACACTTACTTTCTGTTGACTTGATTAGTTTGACTTCTGTCCAGAAAGAATTATCGTGCAAGATTTATCATACCTGGTTAAAGTGGACAGTCAGGTTGTCCATATGTAGAGAAATAGATCCTTTCAAAATAAGATTCTGAGTTTTGTGTAAGGACCATTTATGTGGAAGATCTGAGGGCATGGGATAACAACAGTAAGCTGTATAGATTTGACTTCGGTACAGTTCTTAAATATTCAAAGCTATGCAAGTTGTAAGTCAATACGTGTAACACATTTTGAGCTTGTATGGAATTCCATGCAAGGCACGTGACAGTCTGAGTCTGCTATTACTGCCTTATATTGGTGTTGAAGTGGAGAAATATGCTGGGGTTTACTGTATGGTTATTTTAAAGAATTAATTTCAGAGATCTCTGTCTATCACCAAAAGCCAAGATGTATCTTATGTGAAGTAATACTTTTTTCTCTTTTTAGATGTTGATGAATGCCAGGCTATCCCTGGAGTCTGCCAAGGAGGAAACTGCATTAATACAGTAGGTTCGTATGAGTGCAAGTGTCCTTCTGGTCACAAACAGAATGAGGCAACTCAAAAATGTGATGGTAAGTGATATTGTCAGACAACATTCCTAAAAAGTGGTTAATGAAAGCATTAGAGTGCTTTAGTTAGGAAAGAAAAGGTTCAGATTAGTTATAGGGTCTGATTGGAACAGACATCGTATCATTGTACCATACTTTTTGTATCTTCTTCAGAGCATTATCTGTTTCTACTCTGTTGTTCATATTTTATATTGGATGGTATTTTTTTCTGTTTGACTTGTGTGGTACAGTCAGTGTTTCTCCTGTCTTCAAAATTTAGAACTGTTCATAAAGTGTGCATCTGTGAGCAGCTTATAACTGCAACTGAGTTGTTAGAATTTTGTTTTCTTTCTCAAAAATGTCCAAAATATTCTAGTACAGGTAGGTATTTTCAGCCTACTGACCACAGCGAGAAAAGCAGATGTGGCAGGTTTGGTAATGGATGTAAGAAATCACTGCTAAGTGCAGTTTGTGTGGAAGAGCAGGGGCAAGTAAAGTACACGGGATACATCCTTCTCTTTTAGATGTAGGATAAAATTCACCAAGTTTAATAAACATAATTTAATAAATATAGACCATGTTTACTTAGTATACGTATTGATATAATTAAGAGCAGCAATTCTGTGTACTTTAAAGTAATGCATCAGAAAATTGCTGAGTGTTTGCAGGTTTGATGAAAACTTTGAGTGAATTTACCATACCTTTGAAAGAAATAAAAACTCTCAAACTGAATTCCAACCAGTGGCTACCTTTACCACCAGAGATGACAGAAAGGGAAATTTTTAATCAGCAATACTTTCCTTGGGAGAATTAAACTCAAGGCATTTAATCTACCCCATGACTTATGGTGATCTGTGAGGAACAGGGCTAAGCATGAAATGGGCAGCACAGTAAAATTTTTCATTTTGTGTGGGAGACAGGATGAGAATGTAACCATAGGCATGAGGTAGTGAGATTTTTCTTGCCAAAGAGGCAGACATGAAGGATAGGCTGGATAGGATCCATGAGATTTATAGGCCTTTAAGGAGGCATCAGCATGTAGGAAGGAGAACTGTAATTAGAAGGAGAGGGTAGGATTCTCTTCACAAGAGCCTTCCTTTGGGCATGCTCATGTTGGAAAAAGTAGAAGAGAGATAACTGAGACCACAGAACCACCACTCTTAGAAAAGGATATCAAGCTTATCAGCTTGAGAACCTATTGTTTGGCTTCTGTCTACTCTCCACCTGTGTGGAAAGAAGTCCAAAGGATGAAGCATCCTTTGAATTCATTGCTATAAGCAAAAAAATCATCTGCTGTTGGAATTGTCACTGCTTGATCACTGGCTCTAAAATTATACCTTTGTTTTTATTTCCGTATTGAGTAGTAGTGCTGAGGGATGTAAGGGTGTTAGATGACTCAGATTGATCATAATAATCGAACACTACTTGCTTTTGTCTGATAATGGACTCTAATTACTTGGAAATATAAATTGGCAGACATCATTAACAATTACAGGCAACTTCATTTATGTTCATATAGGTCATTTGACAATGTCTGGCCCTACCATCAGGTCAGACATGATGCCCTGCTGATGTGGATATGTAATTTGTGTGCCAGAGCTAACTTGTATCCTACTAGCTCAGAGCACAGGCACAGTGAACTTAACAGTGACACATACCCAACATGATTAATTTTGTTAGTAACTTCTTGCTATCCTAGGCTTCTAAGCAATAATACAGTGATTTCACAACACTTAGGAAGTGAATAAGCATCTATTATTTGCAATTTTCTTTGCATAACTGGCTTTACCATCTTTTACCATCTTTTTTTATTATATGGGTTATCAAATAGTAAGTAGTTATGATTTTGAAAATTCTGGAAATACATTTTATATTAGAATTCAGGCTTAAGTTCTATGACAAGGTGACCTGCTTAATGGACGAGGGGAAGGCTGTGGATGTGATCTACCTGGACTTTGGTAAAGCCTTTGACACAGTTTCTCACAGCATTCTGACTGAGAAACTGGCTGCCACTGGCCTGGACAGGTGGACCCTCAGCTGGGTTAGAAACTGGCTGGATGGCCAAGCCCAAAGGGTGGTGGTGAATGGAACAAAATGCAGCTGGAGGCCGGTCACGAGTGGCATCCCCCAGGGCTCAGTCCTGGGTCCAGTCTTGTTCAACATCTTTATCTATGATCTCGACAAAGGGATTGAATGCTCCCTCAGTAAGTTTGCAGATGACACTAAACTAGGAGGAAGTGTTGATCTGCCTGAGGGTAGGGAGGCTCTTCAGAGGGATCTGAACAGACTGGACCGATAGGCTGAGACCAATGGGATGAAGTCTAACAAGGCCAAATGTAGAGTGCTACACATGGGACATAATAACCCCATGCAGCTCTACAGGCTTGGGGGAGACTGGCTGGAGAGCTGTCAGGCAGAGAAGGACCTGGGGGTGTTGGTTGACTGCAGGCTGAATATGAGGCAGCAGTGTGCCCGGGCGGCCAGGAAACCCAATGACATCCTGGCTTGTATCAGAAACAGTGTGGCCACTAGGTCTAGGGAGGTGGTTGTGCCCCTGTATTCGGCATTGGTGAGGCTGCACCTCGAGTACTGTGTCCAGTTCTGGGCTCCTCACCATAAGAAGGACATTGAGGTCCTGGAGTGAGTCCAGAGAAGGGGAAGCAGGCTGGTGAAGGGGCTGGAGAGCAGATCTTATGAGGAATGGCTGAGGGAGCTGGGGCTGTTTAGCCTAGAGAAGATGAGGCTGAGGGGAGACCTTATCACCATCTACAACTACCTGAAGGGAGGTTGTAGAGAAGTCGGCGATGGTCTCTTCAGCCAGGTGACAGGAGATAGGACAAGGGGAAATGGCACGAAGCTGCTCCAGGGCAGGTACAGATTAAATGTTAGGAAGAAAATTTTTACTAAAAAAGTTGTTGGGGCCTGGAACAGGCTGCCCAGGGAGGTGGTTGAGTCATCGACCACGGATGTGTTTTAAAAAAGGGTAGATGAGGTACTTAGGGATGTGGTTTAACATAGGATGGGAACAATTGGACTTGATGGTCTTAAAGATCTTTTCCAACTTTGTGATTCTGTGATTCTGTGATTCATCATTTCAAAGCTGAAGCAAAATCAGCTGTAACTGCTAATTAAATGTGTAGTATATTTGATTGTGCAGAAATGTATGCTTTGTATCCACTCCTCTTGGATTTGTGTTGTCAGCTGCAAGACTTTTCATTTGAAGGCTTTTATTCACATTGTTATTCTTTGAATTATATCTCTGTATTTTGGCAGGACTCTTTCAGCTTGATACTTTTTAGGACTTTATTTATTATTAAATGCAGTGATTAGTGTAAGTGAGCGACTTCTAAGTTCCTTGATATCCTTGCTCATTAGTACACTTTGATTCTTTCAATTATGATGTATATATTTAGCCCATGACACCTGTATAGCAGGAGTAGGGCAATATAGTGCTTTTGCTCAAGCCAGCTGTTGAGATTTTAGTCCTAAAAAAAGGCATTTCTAATATGATATATCCCTAGAGCAAAGACAGCACTTGGGTGTCTCTTACGATGAACTACTGACTCATTTCAATAAATGAAGTCCCTGTTCTTGTTAGCAGTTGCAATTGCAAAGTACTTATCTACACAAAGCAGGTAAGCAGGCACTTCTTTTATTCCAGTGCTGGGGAAAACAGGGTATAGCTCCTCCAAAGATGTGTTCACCCACAGGCACAAAGGACAACATACTAATACAATTTTTGAGCAAAGTAATTGTTTAAAATTGCATAGAATGCTTGCTTCTTAGTTTGATCTTTGCATTGACTGGTTTTCAGTTACTTCACTTTATATTTTTATTCTGTAAAAATCATTAGTTAACTTTGCTGATTATTTTAAAGGCAAAGAGGGGAGGGTATTTATTGGCATATTTATGTTATTTCCTGGAAGTCATTATCATATTCAAATGTCCCTAATGCATGTGTAGTTATGTTTAACTGGGCTCTTCTGGTGGTCGTCGATAGTCTTCCTCACTGTGTCCATTGACTGAACCCCATCCTTGCGCATGCTTGTTTGATCTTTGGCTGATCTTCCAAAACCACAACCAGTTTCTTCTGGTACCTATTGTTTTGACTCAAGGTCCATAACCAGTACCCATTGTTTTAATTCAGACTCCGCAACGATTTCCATAGTGATCAAGGCACATACTGTCCTAGTTACCTATTCTGAAGGACCCTAACATGCTTTATATTCTCATAGCTGCTATAACTCCTTTGAAATCAAAATAATATTCTAAACTAAAACCAAAATAACCTAGAATTCAAGTTTTTTTATTAGGGTGACTCTAACATTCTGATGATGTTTGTAATCTGCCTGTGGCAATGCTCATGCTTTAAGTGCTGCTAACCCTAGAAAAGCTTCTTGTGAATGAGACCTGATACCTCCTTTCAGGCAAGGATGCAGTTACAATACATTAAATACATGTTTTCACAGACATCCAAAAAATGCAGATCATTTTGTGTATGTTCTATTTCTTCCTGGCATCTACACTGCAGCTTTGGTGCCAGAAGGAGAACTTACTCGGTGACATGTTGCCTTCAACAAGTCTCCCTGAAGAGTATCCACAGGAAAAGGTGAATGTGTTTTAACACATACCTGCTTAAAAATCTGTGGTATTTATGAGACTGGGTATAATAGAAGTGAAACGTTATCTGAATTATTTGCTGTTATTTCATAGCTCAGTAATCAGTGGGGTTTCATTACCTCCTTCATTATCTTCATTGCCTCCTTTGTTGGCACCCTACTGCAGAACAGGTCATATGCTCTGGCTTTGTTTCTTCTAAGCCATGTCTGTGGCAGCAGTTAGGTACTAATTAGTCTCTGGTCAAAGCTTTCCTCGTGACCCCCCCCTATGTTATGTAGCTAACAACCCTCAGTGTCCAGTTTGTACTAGTTTTTTCTGGGGAAAAAACATAATGAAACAGGTACCTATCCATTTCCCTTGCTTCACAACCAAGGTATTAATGCCGAAATTATACCAGCATAATACCATGTTTACACTATTCCAAACACTGGCCAAAGAACGAAAGTCAAACCATAGTTTTAGTCAGTCTGCTTTTTTTGGGGGTTTTTTTGTTGGTTTTGTTTTTTAAATATAGGCTTTCAGAGTTCATAATCTCTCAGTGTGAGATATATAGGGTAAATCTATAGCCAGTCCTTGAAACAATTACACTCTCATTTAGTAGGACTGATCAATTGTGTGAAGTTACATTATTTATATATATATGCCACAGGGAAGGATATCAGGAATTTGTCTCCAGAGTTAGAACCTGTGTATTGAGAAATTATTTAACAGAAATGGCATTGTTTAATTAAGGTTTTTATTTAAAATATTATATTGAAGTAATGTAGGGAGTGTTTTGCACACTTCTATCCCTTTTTTAATTATGGAAAACGAGATCGAATATTATTTGCTGGCTACAAAGGACAAAATCCAAGTTGGAGCTGGTAACCAGACAAAACTCCAGTGTTCAGAGGCAGAGGCTGGAATCTTACAGTAACTGTTCAGACTTTCTTCACTTAACAGCATGTCTTTTACTTAAGAAGGAGGGATTTGAAATCCTTTGTCCTTAAACATTCAGATGTATTTTGTGGGTTGGGTTTTATTTTCTGCTGTGTTCCTCCTGGAAACGATAGTTATTGCTACACAAAGTAGGAATGTTGGTGTTGTGCTTTTTGGGTCATAATGGATTTTGCCAGAACTATGCTAAGCAATAAACATTGCTTTGCTAGGCTATTTGCTTGCATTATATTCCAGTTTCTTTAAAAAAAAAAAAAAGGTCAGAAGTCGTATATTCAGTTTATCAGATTTATTCTCAGCCTTAGATGACAATTCAATGACACTGACCTTTCAAAAAATTATGATTTTGTGTATCACTAAAGAAGTTTTAAAGGAGAGCAACTTCTATGTGTATCTCTGTATGTATACCCTTGTGCAGAAATAAAACTAGGTAACTTAGGCTATTTGAGAAAATGTGATAGTATGACCCTGGCTGGAGACCAGATGCCCACCAAAGCCGCTCTATCACTCCCCCTTTTTCAGCTTGACAGGTGAGAAAGTATCTATTGAGAAGCTTAGGATTCAAGATAAGGACAGGGAGAGATCAGTTGACAATTAGCAAACAAAACTCAACATGGAATAAAAGCGTCTAATTTATTACACTGCATTACATACACACATAATGAAACCAAAGTCGGATAATGAGAACTAACACCAGATCTTAAAACACCATCCTCCACCCCTCCCTTCTTTGCAGACTTAACTTTATTCATGATTTCCCTCCCTTCTCCCCCACCAGGGTGTCATGGGGAAGGGCAGGGAATGGGGGAATGGGGATTTTGGTCAGTTCCTCACAAGTTGTTTTCCTTCCCAGATTTGATACTATCAGAAATCATTGTAGACATACTGTTTTCCAGGAACCCTTTTTCAGAACTCAGGAGTTGAGAACCCCTTCTCTGGTACTTATAATTCAGTTATTCATAAAATACTGCTTACTGTAGCAGTAAAAGTCATGAATTCTGGATGACAGGTTGTTAGGCTGGGGTTTTTTGGCAGAAGCTCATCTGTTAAGGCATAGACCTGCAAACTTTTTGCAAATGTGCAAACACATTTAAATTGGTTCTCACATTGAGACTGGCTTTCTCCTGTGGTCTGCAATGTTGGAACCGCAGCTACCAGTCTTTTTCACCCTTAAGGCATCTTTTCCTGCTATCTTTCGATCATTTTCCTTGAGACTATTAAATTCTGTATTTTGGACGGGGACAAGGAGGAAATTAAGTAACTTTTTCAATCAGCCATCCTAAAAATAGCTTTTCCTGAGGTAAAGTCTCAGAATTTCCAGACAGATGTAACAGAGATCTTGTTGAAATAATGTCACATGGCGAGAACCAGGGAGTGGGAAGGGAAGACAGAGATTTAGCTCAAAAAATAGTGAAACAAAAAATCCGTAAACTTGGTACTTCTCCAGTAAGAAAATTATTCTTCCACAAGGGTTCTCTGTGTTACTTGGTTAAAAAATGTTTTTCTCTCCACATGGAGGAGACAGTGGAGTCTTCCACTCTGATCACTGCCTGGGTTTCAGGAAGGTACCACTTCCTTTCCCAGCTCCTTGTCATTCTTGGACAAAAGCCCTAGACAGTGTTAAACTCCTGTGCATGTAACCAGGTGAGAAGGATGGCCTAGTTCCCGTAGCTTTGCAGAAGTGGCTAACTACTTCCTTCCTATGTCTTCGTTTGCCAGATGAGTAGACAAACTCTGTCTACTCATTAATTCAGTGGGCTTTGTATCATATCACAGAATCACAGAATCGTAGGGGTTGGAAGGGACCTCGAGAGATCATCGGGTCCAACCCCCCTGCCAAAGCAGCTCCCTAGCTCATATTGCACAGATAGGCGTCCAGACGAGTCTTGAATATCTCCAGAGAAGGAGACTCCACCACCTCCCTGGGCAGCCTGTCCCAGGGCTCTGTCACCCTCACTGGGTAAAAGTTCTTCCGCATGTTGGTGCGGAACTTCCTGTGCTCCAATTTGCAGCCATTGTCCCTTGTCCTGTCTCCACAGACTACTGAAAAGGGGCTGGCCAATTCCCCCTGCATCCCATACTTAAGATATTTAAATTAGGTCCCCCCTTAGTCTTCTTTTCCCCAGACTGAACAGTCCCAGCTCACTCAGCCTTTCCTCACAGGGAAAATGTTCCAGGCCCTTAACCATCTTCGTAGCCCTTCTCTGGACACTCTCCAGGAGGTCCCTGTCTTTTTCATCCCAGGGAGCCCAGAACTGGACACAATACTCCAGGTGGGGCCTGACCAGGGCAGAGTAGAGGGGGAGGATCACCTCCTTCGACCTGCTGGCCACACTCTTCCTGATGCATGCCAGGATCCCATTGGCCCTCTTAGCCCCCAGGGCACACTGCTGGCTCATAGCCAACCTGTCATCAACCAGGACCCCCAGGTCCTTCTCCACAGAGCTCTTCTCCAGCAGGTTTCCAACCAATTTGTTTGGAATTTGTTTTGCTTTCATAGAAGATCAGGTGTCGTGTTCTTGTAATTAAGATTACTGCCTTTTAAGTAGCAAGTACATGTGCCAAGCAGAGTGAAAATGAAGGGGAAATTTTCAGTTTTCAAGAGCCTGCTAGTTTTTGTAATCGGATTTTTATAGATTCATTTTTCTGGTAGTTCTTTGCAGTGGTGTTTTTTTGTGTTTTTGTTGTTGTTGTTGTTGCTGTTGTTTTGGGGGGTGTGTGTGTGTTGTTTCTTTCTTACGCGTAGTAGCTGCTGTTATACCTTAGTTACAAAAATAAAAAAAGAAATAGAAAAAAGATAAGTGCTATGATGAAACTTGCAAGATGTAAGACTCACTGTCTAAGAGCATGACTGAATCAAATGAATATTCTGAAAACCCAATGTAACTAGTTCCTAGTACAAGGATTCTGAAATTTACCCCGCTCATGTATCACTGGTGGCAGTTGCTACCATCTTTGTGCTATCCCATTCATGTGTACAGCATTTGTATCGTCTGTGGTGGTAAATTATAATAACCATGATGGTGATATAATTATCAAAGTTTGAGTGCCTCTGAACTTGAGAATTAGTCTTGGAATTTATTTTTTGTATCAGTATAGTTTCAGTCAAAAAGGGTAGTGTAGTATTTCCTTGAGATCAAAGGTTTACTTCAAGGGATAGTAAAATAACGGAGTTTTCTTGCATGAGCATCCAGTGACCCTGCCACTGGCAAGGTATCACTTTCCAGAAAAAGTAAGCTCTTCCTGCAGACTCCTCAATTTTGTCCAATTTTCTTGCTTGTCTTTCTGACACAAATTTTCAGACTGTATGTGTATACAGAACATGGTATTCACATTTAAAAGACGGGTTGTGAAAGACCTGTACTACATGAATGATCTCAACAAAGCATGCAGCTGTTTCCAGTTCTGTTTTGATTTACACACATGGTTTTATTTCATTGGATTAAATCAGATGGTAAGCAGTTCACTACGTTATATATATTGTCTTAGATTTAGTAAATTAATGCAAGATTTCAGAGATTTCCTGGGGAATTATTTGGGTTTGATTTATACCATCATTTTGAATTCTGGAATCTCTGCAGTGGGTAAATATGAAGGCTTAAATTAAAGTATTATTTCTTAGAAGTTTTTTCGTTTTGCAAAAATGGCGTTTTATTTTGTATGTACTTGAGCAGATGTCTAAAATATTTGGTATAGTTTTCAGAATTTTTAAACAATTTTGATGTAAAATTTAAACTTTTTCAATTTTTAAATACTTACATAACCTTATTAAAAAGACAAAATTTTTGCTTCCTTTTGTACTGTTTCCTGGTGTAAAACAAAGAACATAGGATGGAATTGTTAGGAAGTTTGAAGACATGTTACTGTTATAGCAAAATAAAATATAACATGTAATTTGAACCAAGACTATTGGTGATTGATGTTTTCCACCCAAATCATCCTCTGATTCTATTATAAAGGCGAGTATTTTTCTAAAATTAAATTGTTAGTTAAGTGAGATTGAATAACATATTGCCGGTGTTTGCCTACTGCAAACTATTGTGTTTGCCATTTAATTAAGGCTTTTCTTATAAATTCACAGAATACACCACTTCCAAGTTACAGAATATATGAAAGCAATCTGGGATTTCCTCTAAATGACACATACTGAGTGGCATCTCTAGGAAGCATACAACAGCTACATTGCAATACTAAAATACACATCCTGCTTTTGAGATAGAAGAAGGAGTATGGTACAGCAGCCAAGCATGACGTCTGGGCTTCTGCAACTGCAGAATATTGTTCATCATACCTGAGTGCTTTCTGGCCTTACAATACTCCATTGCCCTAACCTGTGTTAGTCAATATACATCCAGACAGTGTAATAATTAAGATGTGATTGTCGAAAAGTAGAAGTGTAACTGATATATTGTCAGTTTGGCCACCAAACCGTGAAGAATCACTGAGGATTGCCAAAGAAGTAAGAAATTAGGGGAGAAGTAGTTCCAACATTGGGAGCACACAACTACCAACTCACAGACCATCTGCCCTAATTACACCACTGACTCAAAAGAAAGAACTGTTAGGCATGTGCGCTGTTACATAGGAGGTGGAGGTTTGTTAACCAATCATATAATGATAAATAACAGGTATGTAATAGAACTGAACATGTTGATTGTATAAATAACCACTGGTTTGGAGCTTTGGGGTGCTATCTTGGGACAGGCACACATATCTGCACAATAAAATACCACCATTCTGTGTGTATATTGGAATATTGCACACCAGATAAACAAACCCTCAGATTTGGTACAACATTACTTGTAAGATAAATTGTTTTTTCTAAAGTGGTACTCCAAATGATATCCTAGTGGGGAGGTGTTGTTTTATTCATACCTTCAATTTACACAGAACAGTTTCCATATTCTTAGTGGCCTTGTGACAAAAGTTCATTTTTCTTTCAGTACTTGAATGTCCTCTGTAGATTTCTTATCTAAAGGGAATTCTTCATGTGTTGACGTCCCCACAGCGGGACATTACCTTTTTAATACAGTCCCTGTGTACATCAGATCTTTTTGGCATGCTGCCTTTTCTTTGCCAGTGTGCAGAATCTAGCAAGGGAGGGAGGAAAGTATTCATCACATAAAAGTCTCCTAAGAAATAATACCTGCTTAGGTTTATTTTTCAAGAAGTTGTTCATCTGAAGAAAGTTTGTAGAGTGACAGGTCCCAGGAATTGGTAGGTCTATGTAAAAGTGCAAGGAATGTTTCTGTGGGGTCCCAAGGCTTTTTTACAGTGTGTGAAAACCTTCACTGTGTTGTCACAAGAAAGTTTCTGTGCTACCTTCTCTGATGCTTCTCCTGAATTATTTGACATGAGACAGTCTGGATTCAACAGTCTCACTTTTTTGTTTTGATTTTTGTTTCACAGTATGAAAGCTACTTTAAATTAATACTGCATCCAGATTTTTAGAAACAAGCTGAAGTCTTGTACCTGTGATTGTCTTTGGTATCAAGCTGTACCATTCCAAGTGAAAAACACAACTCATCTCAAGCTAGTTAGAAAATTGGCCCACTGTTTCCCATGTTGTCTCAGAATGCCTCCAGTGTTAAACCTGGGCCACAGTTCACATTCAATGAAAGCCACTTCATAAAGCTAATGTACAGAGATCACTTAAAAAGCAAAATTAGGTTACAAAAAGACGCTGAAATTATTGTGACTAAAGATTGTTACAGTTGTAGAATGGTTACTTAAAATGGCTCATTCACATAAATTGCTATGACATAGTCTTTACTCTCATGCTGTTCTTCCTGCTTGTATTTCTTCCACTACAGTTTGCCCTGCTGTCCTTCACATCTCTAACAATACAGTCAGACTGCTTCCTCCTATTGCTTCTCATTGTCTCAGCTCCTCCTTTTGCTTCCACTTTGTGCCGGGACAGCACATGGTACTCTCAGTCCTCGTGCCAAGCATCCTAGCAGACCCATGAGTACAGCAGCTCATTCATTATGCTGATGAGATCTGAATTTATGTGTATTTGCATAGAGTTGCCTTAGTGTTCAGATGAGACCATTTCTTTTAATTAGCAGAAATAATGTAATGGATTAAAAATATCTGGAAAATGTAAACTTTCACCATTTTGGTGGATCTGAAGAGCTTGGCCAAAATTCTTGCTTACAGTTGGAGTATTGTAAGGCCAGAAAGCACTCAGGTATGATGAACAATATTCTGCAGTTGCAGAAGCCCAGACGTCACACTTGGCTGCTGTACCATGCTCCTTCTATGTCAAAAGCAGGATGTGTATTTTAGTATTGCAATGTAGCTGTTGTATGCTTCCTAGAGATGCCACTCAGTATGTGTCATTTAGAGGAAATCCCAGATTGCTTTCATATATTCTGTAACTTGGAAGTGGTGTATTCTGTGAATTTATAAGAAAAGCCTTAATTAAATGGCAAGCACAATAGTTTGCAGTATGCAAACGCCGGCAATATGTTATTCAATCTCAGTTGACTAACAATTTAATTTTAGAAAAATACTCGCATTTATAATAGAATCACAGGATGATTTGGGTGGAAAACATCAATTTCCAACCCCCCTGCCATGACACCTCTCACTAGACAAGGCTGCTGAAGGCCCCATCCAACCTGGTCTTGAACACTTCCAGAGTGGCGGAATCCACCAGTTCCCTGGGAAACCTGTGCCAGGGCCTCACCACCCTCATAGTGAAGAATTCCTTCCTAATATCCAGTCTAAATCTACGCCCTTCCAATTTAAAACCATTCCCCCTTGTCCTATCACCACATGCCCTTCTAAAAAGTCCCTCCCCACCTTTCTTGTAGGCCCCCTTCAGGTACTGGAAGGCCACTATTAGATCGTGCAGCCTTCTCTTCTCCAGGCTGAACAAGCCCAACTCTCAGCCTGTCTTCATAGGAGAGGTTCTCCAGCTCTTTGATCATTTTGTGGCCCTCCTCTGGACCCGTTCTAACAGTTCCATGTCCTTCTTGTGTTGAGGGCTCAAAAACTGGACATGGTATTCCATGTGAGTTCTCACCAGAGCAGAGTAGAGGAGCAAACTCATCTCTCTCAATCTGCTGGCCACACTTCTTTTGATGCAGCCTGGGATGCAGTTGGCCTTCTAGGCTGCAAGCATGTATTGTTGGCTCATGTCAAGTTTCTCATACACCATAACCCCCAAGTCCTTCTCTGCAGGGCTGCTCTCTATCACATCGTCTCCCAGCCTGTATTGATGACAAGAATTGTCCTGACTCAGGTGCAGGACCTTGCACCTTGTTGAACCTTGTGAGGTTCACCTGGGCCCATTTCTCCAGCTTGCCCCGGTCCCTCTGGATGACATCCCATCCTTCTGGTGTGTCAACTGCACCACTCAGCTTGGTGTCATCTGCACACTTGCTGAGGGTGCACTCAACCTCACCATCAATGCCACTGATGAAAATATTAAATAGAACTTGTCCCAGTACAGACCCCTGAGGGACACCGTGTGTCACAGATCTTCATCTGGACATAAAGCCATTGACAACTACTCTCTGGATGCAATATATTCAAGTGTTCGGCTCACTGTCCTATGTCCTTTCCTTTTTGGATAGATATTGATGAATGCAGCATCATACCAGGAATCTGTGAAGGTGGTGAATGCTCTAACACTGTGGGAAGTTATTTCTGCATCTGCCCACACAGTTATGTCACATCCACAGATGGTTCCCGCTGTATTGGTAGGTATTCTGCTAACTAGGCTTTAGAACTCTTGAGGATATTATGGCAATTTATACACAGAAGCACCAGAACTTGTGTCCCAAACATCTAGCACTCTTCTTGCACCGGAATCTTACTACATGCTAATTCACTAGTACCTCTGATCAAGCTACGTAAAATTCATAACATCCTTTGATGAAGGTGATGGCCAATGCAGCCATCTTTGTGCAGATAGTAGACCCTTCTGTATTGGTGTATTATACCGTGAGAAGTCCTGCCTGAGATCTGGCTTTTCTTGGGGAAAAAAATCAGTTAATCTCTCTGTTGACTAGGCAAACACAGTAAACATTAAATTCTAGGGTCTGCATCTAACAAAACCAAAAGCTAAGCTCACTTTGGTTCCAAAGGAGCATATATCCTTACTTGTTACTTCAAGTTCCATCTCACATAGGTTAATTTTACCTTTAGAGACCAACGTAAGGCACACACACATATATATATATATATATATATATAAACTGAGAAGATGTTATGTAGTGTATGCTGAGATGCTACTAGTTTATCTAGAACAGACAAAAACCCAAAAGTTGGATTTCAGTAGATTGCAGCTTTTACAGGACAATTTAAAACCTGGTTGGATGTTATAAAGAATTATGCTTATTTTCACATGTGGCAATTTCTTTTATAGAGCTGCATGTGTCAAATATATAGCATTAAACCTTTCTTATGAATTAAATAAAAACGCTGCATACAAATGTAAAAAGCATCAACAAATTCTAACACTAATATCTTTTATAGATCTCGTAGTTCTCCTTATTTCAGACATCTCAGAGCACTTTTTCTCCTGTTGGGAAAGGGATGGGAATTCTGAAGGGATTTCTGAATTATAGATATATGATGTAAGCCAGTTGCAATACAAGACCTACAAGTGATTTCACGTGGATAATTTGACAATTTTTTGCACAGCTTTTGTTATTCAGATTCTTTGGAGAAGCGCCAAACTTCAAATATACTATGGCTAGCGTTAGGAGTACTGAAAACCTATGATCTTAAACTAAAGGAGGGAAGATTTAGATTAGATGTAAGGAAGAAGTTTTTTACCGTGAGGGTTGTGTGGCACTGGCAACGGTTGCCCAGAGCAGCTGTGGCTGACCACTCCCTGGCAGTGTACAAGGCCAGTTTGGATGGGGCTTTGGGCAACCTGGTCTAGCAGAGGGTGTCCCTGGCAGTGGGATTGGTTGAGGTCCCTTCCAACGCAAAGCATTCTAGGATTCTATGATTTTATGGATTTTGGCATGTTTTACAATCTGTTTTCTAAAGTTAATTCCCAAAACCAGTTGCACACAGAGCACATTCTCTAGGCTGTTAAGGCAGGCCCTTATTTCACAGAGTGTTCTTCCCTTCAATGAATATGTGCCTGAAGGTTGTTGTGCTCCCAAATGTTTGTAGTATTTATAATCTGTATATTTGAGCAGTGTAATTTTTCCTTTACTTAGGAGAAAAATGAGAAATACAATCCTTATTACTATAAAGTATTTTATTCCTCCCAGTTTAAGATAATTATTTACTTTTAACCAAAATATCAGGATGCACACAGTTATTGTAATTAGTACCATGTCATTCCAAATTTCTTGAGTTTTTCTCCTAGTCAGCATTCAGGTGTATGGCAATAAAAGATCTAGGCTGTAACCTTGAAGGAAATAGATTGTAATAAACATCGATGTATTTATATAGTTTTCACATGGCACTACTAAACGTAGCATTGTACATTCAGTATGCTGTGCAGAGCAGACTGAATAGCATTTCTTTAGTCAGATAAATTTACACAAATAAAAATTCATTAAATTGATTTATTGATGTTACAATTGTTACATAAAATGTCTTAATTTTTTTCCTAGTAGGCTTTTAAAAAAATTTTTATCTATTTTCTATTTGTATTCTTTTGTATCATCCATATTCACAGAATCACAGAATCAGTGTTATGTGATTCTTGGATGGAGGGGACCTCAACCCTCAACAATGAAACCACAGTCAGATAATGAGAAGTGTGACCAGATCGTAATTACCTAGACTAAATCACACAGGAAAGCATTCCAGGCAGGATTTTAATGTCTCCAGAGAAGGAGACTCCACAGCCTCTCTGGGCAGTCTGTTCCAGTGCTCTGTTACACTCACAGTAAAAAAGTTTATCCTTATGTTCACATGGCACCTCCTGTACCCCAGCATGCACCCATTACCCCTTGTCCTGTCATTGGACATCACTGAGAAGAACCTGGCTCCATCCTCCTGACTCTCACCCTTTGCATATTTATAGACATTAATGAGGTCACCCCTCAGTCTCCTCCAAGTTCCCTCAGCCTTTCCTAGCAAGAAAGATGTTCCACTCCCTTAACCATCTTAATGGCCCTGCACTGGACTCTACTTTAAGTAGTTTCCTGTCCTTCTTGAGCTGAGTGGGCCAGAATTGGACACAATATTCCAGATGCAGTCTCACCAGGGCAGAGGAGAGGGGGGAGGAGAACCTCTCTGATCTACTAACCACACCCCTTCTAATACACCATGCCATCGGCCTTCTTGCCCACAAGGGCACATTGCTGGCTCATGGTCATCCCACTGTCCACCAGGACCCCCAGGACTCTTTTCCTCTATACTGCTCTCCAACAGGTCTGACCCCAACCTATACTGGTACATGGGGTTGTTCTTCCCCAGATGCAAGACTCTATACCTCACCTTGTTGTATTTCAGTAAATTTCTCTCTGCCCAACTCTCCAGTCTGTTTAGGTGTCACTGGATGGCAGCACAGCTTTCTGGTGTGTCAGCCAACCCTCCCAGCTTTGTGTTGGCAGCAAACATGCTGACCGTACACTCTATTCCCTTGTCCAGATCATTAATAAATAAATTGAATAGTACAGGTCCCAGTACAGACCCCTGAGGGATTCCACAAGGTACAGGCCTCCAGCTAGACTGTCCCATTGACCACAAATTTCTCACTTCTTTCTCAGCCATTTCAGAATCCACCTCACTACCTAATCATCCAGACCACACTTCCTCAGTTTAGCTGCGATGATGCTGTTGGAGACAGTGTCACTGCTTTACTGAAATCAAGATAAACCACATCCACTCCCTACCATCACCTATCCACCTATATTTCCTGCTAGCTTGAGCAGATGTTGAAATTGCATGTTGGATTAAAGCAAAATTAGTGTCACTGCAAATGTGTTATTCTGGAATAAACCAAATGTTTAATGCATTGGTGCCAATCACTTCATTTAATTCTTGGGTGTGTTTTGGGTTTGGTTTTGTTTGTTTTTGAAAAACAACTTTTTGAATACTTTAGTCCTTACATGAATTGAATAAGGGAAAGTAATTTTGACAGCTGATGTTACTATTTGTAATTTTCCTTTAAAATTAAATTCCAGATCAGAGGGCAAGTACATGTTTCTCCAGTATAGTGAATGGCCGCTGTGCACAGGAGCTTCCCGGTAGGTTCACCAAAAGGCAGTGCTGCTGTGAGTCTGGCCAGTGCTGGGCCATCAGGTCCGTTCCAGAGATGTGTCCTGTCAGAGGATCTGGTGAGTGACTTGTTGGTTGGCTGATGTGTTTTCTTCTTCTTGCTGTCTATTCTACTTGGGATGGAGGTCAGTGGAATATTTTAAACTGCTTTAAAATGTAGGCTAAATGGAAAAAGAAGGTTGGGAATGACATTATTATCCATTCTTGTGTTTTTAATACTGATGTTACCATCTGTGAACCATTTTTTCTGGTCCGTGATTCTTTGGGACTAGTTTCTTGAACATCCTTTTGTTGACTTTGGAAGTAGTTCTTGGGAAATGGGAAAGATTTTGTGGTCAGGCTCAAAGAGGAAATGACTCTGAGGGCCCATAGTTCATTTTGATTTAAAGGAACAGCTGCTGTCTTGTTCCATTAAATTTTGGGTTACTTTGAACTAGAAATACATCGGTTTTGAATTTATGCTTTAAACTCTGCTCACAGAACAATAGTTCACATCCTTAGTGAAACATTTTTTCAATTTATCTGACCAGGGATTTGCAAAGCTACTGACAACACATCAACAAAAAGGTTTCAAAAGATAGTTGTCAATTACCGTATATTCATTTTAGTGTCCTTCCTTAAATTAACACCTGACACAATCACGGTATCCACCTGACATTAAAAGTGGGAGAGGGAGCAAACAAATTTAAAGACATGAGGACTTGCTGGTCTGGGTTTTGTACATGCAAAGATCTGTAACTTCCTTACAGATTGACTCTGAAGGACTGATTTACTTTAAGCTTCTCTGTGCCTTTCTGTTTAATAGATGAACACCGCAGGCTTTGTGTGGACAGTGCTCTTGTTGGAGCTGGTTCCAGAGGTGGTGGGACAGAAGGAAATGGTTTCCTTCCTGGTGGCAATGGTAATGGCTATGGCCCAGGAGGAGCAGCATTCATTCCCATCCCAGGAAGCAATGGTTTCTCCCCGGCTGTAGGTGGAGGAGGGATAGGGACAGGTGGTCAGAGTCCCACTGGACCAATAATTACAGGTCTAAGTAAGTATTTGTGTTTCTGTGACTTGTTCTTGTTTTTTCCCCTTCTAATTTTCCTTTTTTTTTTAGATGTAGTTTTTAGTCTGGAAATGATATTGTGTTCTTAACACATAAAATGCCTTTGTATTCAAGCACATTTAAGAGGCCTCAGTTGATACATTAGAAAGTTGAGGAGACCTCTTTTTAGCGTGAGTTCAGATGTAGGGATTTTTTTTCTTCAGTTCAGTTACATAGTCCTTGAGTCTGTGCTGTCCCTGCTGATCTTAGTGAGAAATAATAAACCCCCAAATGGCTGTGTTTTGAAAAAACACCCAGGGTTTAACATAAACTTCTCTCTTGCCTTGTTCTTCCAAATGTAAAAGTTATCTATTCTGCAGGAACACTGCCTTGACTGAAAGCCAAAGACAACTGATATTCGGGGGGGAAGTTCTGTATATGTAAAGGTGCTTGGAATGTGTGTGAGCACAGCTCTAGGATCAGAACCATAAAGTTATTAAAATGCAAAGAATATTATTAAGACAGTGCACCAAAAATAGTAAATGTATAGGGATAGACTGCTTCCACTTCTACTCAAATTGTGGTTTATTCATAAAGCCATTGACAACTCATAATGCCATATGCATAAATGGTAAATCATAATTAGACTGTTTGCCTAATGCAGTTTTTGTTTCTGAGAGCTACTTGTGTTTCTTAGTTTACTCTTGGGTCAACAGGTAGTGCTTGGAAAAATAGGTGATTTAATTAATATATTTATGCACCTGATGGCATATTTTCCAAAGCTATATAATCTTCATATCTACTTTTATTTGAATATATGAATACTTATCTTCTATTTGTTTTGGATTTTTTTAATTAGCATTACTGAATCAAACCATAGACATCTGTAAGCACCATCCCAATCTTTGTTTAAATGGACGTTGCACACCAACCCTATCTAGTTACCGATGTGAGTGCAACATGGGATACAAACAGGATGCAAATAGGGATTGTGTTGGTAAGTGCGCATTTCTAAAATCTATTATTTACTTATAAAATGCTAATAATTTCCTTTTTAAATCTGGTTAAAGAAAGAAAAAAAAAAGATAGCAAAATACTTAATTTTAATGGTATTGCTTTTATGAAAGGGTCTGTGATGACCATGGCATTACTTACACTAGAATAATTCAGAATCTTCATGAGAGTCATCTTCTTCCATAAAGAAATCTTTAATCACATATATTGATACTGAGTATTCCTGTTGTGGTGGCTTGCCCTGGCTGGAGGCCAGATGCCCACCAAAGTTGCTCTATCACTCCCCTTTGCAGTTGGATGGGGGAGAAAATACCTATTGAGAGGCTTAGGAGTCGAGATAAGGACAGGGAGAGATCATTCCGCAATCAGCGTCATGGGCAGAACAGACTCAGCACAGAATAAAGGAAAGAAACTCTCTAATTTATTACACTGCACTGCACACCCCGTGACACCAGAGTCGGGCAATAAGAAGTGCTGCCAGATCATAAAGCACCTTCCCCCACCTCTCCCTTCTTAGCAGACTTCATTTTAGTCATGATTTCTCTCCCTTCTTCCCCACCATTGTGGCACAGGGAGGGGCAGGGACTGGGGAAAATGGGGGTTTCGGTCATTTCCTCACAAGTTGGTTTCCTTCTTAGCCAGGGAGGGCATTACTCACACCCTTCCCTTGCTGTACTGTGGGTTCTCACCCCTGGGAGACAGTCCTCCATGAACTACTCCAACATGAGTCCATTCCCACTGGTCTTCAGCTCTTCACCAGCTGCCCTGGCGTGGGTCACTGCTATGGGGTGCAGTCATAAAATCATGCTCAAGTGTGGAATCTCTCCATGGGCTGCAGGTGGGGTCACTCCAGCACCGGGAGCACCTCCTCCCCCGCACCCTTCCCTGGCCTTGGTGTCTGCACAGTTTCTGACATCTTCTCTGGTGGGAAAAAGCAGCCTCTTGAATTTTTTTTTCTCTTAAATGGGATTCACAAAGGCACCATGACTGTCATTGATGGGCTCGGCCTTGGTCTGCAGCAGGTCTGGCCTTCAGCTGGCTGGTGTTCTCTGTCGGGCCTGCGGAGAGCTTCTGGCTGCTTCTTGCAGAAGCCACCCCTGCAGCCCCAACTTCTCCACCAGAACCTTGCCACATAAAACCACAACACCTGTACTTGAAGGGTACTGTACATTTTTATCCTCACATTCAGTGAAGTAAATCCTGTTCCATATTCTCTTTTGTTATGCTCACATAGGCCCTCTTCTGCTATGGAGTTAGTGTCGAGTTATTTTTAAGATTAGGAAGGGTAGAATTTATGTTTTACCTATTTGTAAGGATGAATGGTAGTTTGAAAGATACCAAATAATTTTTTAAAAAGCATTAATTAATTTTTGTTTATATTGCATTTCATATGATAATATTGGATGCTAATGTTTTATAGGAAGCTGGATTTTGGTTTCTGCACTTTTATTCAGTTACTGTGGACTTTGATCTTGTAGTGTCAAAAGCTCATCAGGTGTTTCAGGGAAAATGCAAAATTTAGGGGTTCTTGTGGGGCAGTTGTGTATGTAGGATACAGCTTAGAAAATGTATGGCATTCTCCATAGAAGGGTCTGGTTATATTTCTGATTGAACATCCTGGTAGTTAGGCCATTTTCTTGGATCAGATAGGTCAGTTATAGCTACATCATTTCTGACAACTGTTTGTACACCCTCTTTTTAAGAAATAATTGGTGGAGATTCCACCACTTTCCCAGGTAGTTGCAGTGCTCTAACAGTTGAACTTCCAGAAAGTTGTAATCTAATTTATACTCTATTATGACCAAAAATTCAGCTCCTTGTTTATTGTACATAATTATGTAAGAAAATCAGTTCAGTACCATTCTCTTTGCACTTCTGTTTATGTAAATCTGTTAACATTTCTTTTACCAAGCTGTTCTTTATGGTATAGGGAGCTCAACTTTCTCAGCTTTTCTCGTTTGGGTGACAGTTTTCTGTACCTCTGACCTCTGGCTGTGAAACTCAAGAGGCTTAGTTGCTTGTTGCATCCTCAGGCCTTAAGATCTGTAAATGTGGAGTGAGAGTTTCACTATGAATCTGTCTTGCATGGCTATTCCTTCTTTACAGAGAGCCTTTATTCCTTCTTTATGGAGAGCACTTTTGTGACCAGCACTAAATTTTGCATCACTGAAATCAGTATTTTTAACCATGGTGAATCTTGACTCTTGAAATGTGCTGAGCATCTTCTGAAAGCTAGCATGTTGAACTAACGTTTCTTGATGAAGTCTAGTTCACACCTTGTATTCATATTCTTTGCTACCTGGAAGGCAAGTTGAAAATATCACGTGAAACACAAATTTTTGATGTCTATTTGATAACACAATATATCTTATTTTTTATTAATTTTGCTTTCTGAGGTCAAATGAAGAAATAAAGAGAAGTAATTATAAAAATCTGAATATATGGTTTTTACAAAGGTAACAAATAAAAAAAGCCTAAGGCCCTTCTAAACTGTACTTCTTGGGGTAATCCTGAGTTTGAGTCATTAAATTCTTGCTCGTGCTTATAAAGAATTATTCTGCATGAAGAAATATAATGAAAGAGCACATAGCTGTACGAAATGAGCCTGCATACTGTGGAAACACACAGTGTCACTTGTCCCTAAAATTGTTTCCCATTGAGGTAAGTCAAATTTGACTGAGCTACTTTGTGCGTCTTATGAGCATAGAGCATAAAGGCATGTGCATAGAGCGTAACGGCATGATCATAGAGCATAAAGGCATGTGATTTAAGTAGCAGCTCACTGTGTCATACACAACTCAGACAGCCCATTTATTTAATTTGCATAGCATGGCAAAGAGAAGGCTTAGGGGAGACCTTATCACTGCCTACAATTACTTGAAAGGAGGTTGTACAGAGATGGGTGTTGGTCTTTTCACCTAAGCAACAGGTGATAGGACAAGGGGGAACGGACTCAAGCTGCTCCAGGGCAGGTTCAGATTAGATATTAGGAAACAGTTCTTCACTGAAAAGGTTATCAGGCATTGGAACAGGCTATTCAAGGAGGTAGCTGAGTCACCAACCCTGAAGTATTTGAGAGACAGGTAGACGAGGTGCTCAGGGATATTGTTTAGTAGAGGACAGGTATGGTTGGACTCAAAGATCTCAGAGGTCTTTTCCAGCCTAGTAATTCTATGAATATAAATGGCAATGCAGTGGTTAAAATTAGTATGGCTTGATACTGTTACAAACATTTAATTATGAATCAAATGCATATATTGATAAAGTAAGGGTCTAGAAAAAAAATAATTGTGGAAAATAAAGTCAAACCAAAGCAAATCTTGATGCAGGTACAGGTAACTTGTAAATAAGAGGTAACTCCAGATTAAATATTAGGAATTAATAATACTAGGAAATTTTAGGTAGGTAGGTAAATCAAAGGTCTCACCTGAGCTTGAGTGACATTTTAGATTTATGGTTTTAGTCAACAGCAGTTTCAATAACCACTGGTGCAGAAAAAATGGTACTTCTCACTCCTTTTTGGCTTCCCCACCTAAATGACTAGGTATTAATGTACTAATGTCATCTGACTCTTGGGATCAGTCCAGAACAGGATTTAAACTCTATGGTTGAGCCTAATGTGAAATGCTTTGGTTATTCTGTCTTTGTGCAGTTGTATCATTAGGTTGTTGCAAGTAAAGCTGTTTGGATTTGATTTAAACATTTTATATTTTTCAATTCTCACTGAAGAAATGTTGTATGAAAAAATAAAGTAGGACAAATATCTGTGGTTTAAAAACTTGATCAGATTTACGTGCCTGTGTGCTAAAACTGATTGACAGAAAAATATAATGTCTTTTTTAAAGGCTGAATGGCATTCTGTCCCCTTTACCCTCTGAGTGGTCACCCTGTGGGCCTTGCTGTTCACACTGCACTCCAGGCTTGTCCTTAATGGACAAGGGGAAGGCTGTGGAGGTGGTCTACCTGGATTTCAGTAAAGACTTTGACATGGTTTCTCACAACATTCTGGTTGAGAAACTGGCTGCCTGTGGCCGGGACAGGTGGACCCTCAGCTGGGTTAAAAACTGGCTGAATGGCCAGGCCCAAAGGGTGGTGGTAAATGGAACAAAATCCAGCTGGAGGCCGGTCATGACTGGCATCCCCCAGGGTTCAGTCCTGGGTCCAGTCTTGTTCAACATCTTTACCAATGATCTCGATGAAGGGATTGAATGCTCCCTCAGTAAGTTTGCAGATGACACTAAACTGGGGGGAAGTGGTGATCTTCAGAGGGATCTGAACAGTAACTGGACCGATGGGCTGAGACCAATGGGATGAAGTTTAACAAGGCCAAGTGTAGAGTGCTACACATGGGACAGAACAACCCCATGCAGTGCTACAGGCTTGGGGGAGACTGTCTGGAGAGCTGTCAGGCAGAGAAGGACCTGGGGGTGTTGGTTGACTGCAGGCTGAATATGAGTTAGCAGTGTGCCCAGATGGCCAGGAAACCCAATGGCATCCTGGCTTGTATCAGAAACAGTGTGGCCAGTAGGTCTAGGGAGGTGGTTGTGCCCCTGTACTCGGCATTTAGATTGGATGTTAGAAAAAAATTTTTTACTGAATGAGTTGTCAGGGCCTGGAACAGGCTGCCCAGGGAGGTGGCTGAGTCACCTTCCCTGGATGTGTTAAAAAAAAAGTGTAGATGAGTTACTTAGAGATATGATTTAGTTCAGGATGAGAATGGTTGGATTTGATGATCTTCAAAGTTCTTTTCCAACCTTGTTATTCTGTGATAATAGCAAAGTTATATTGATTTTCAGTTCAAGGGTAAAGTGCCTGAAACCTGTGGGACAAGTCAGACTAGACTGGGGGAGGGGGTAGTTGTTGACTTGTTTAATCCTCTAAAACACAGTTAATCGTCTAACACATGTGCCTAGGAAAAAGGTCTATTCACTTAGGGAACTTTGTCTTGACTTTGTAATACACATCTCAGTATGAAACGGTAGTCTGAAAAGTGAAGCACTTTTGAAAGCACTGGGATTAAATCAAGAATTTCATATGGCTTAACGAAAGCTGAAGATGCTGTACCAGCTAAAACAATGCCCTAGATTGAAAGCAGGGGAAGAAAACCAATAATGACTTCTATCAAGTTTAACGGTAATTTTTTCCTACTTTTGTAGTGTGAAAGAAACCACTCATTACTAATTATTTCCACTATTCAGTGGATGCCTTTTGTATTCAGAAGGCTTTTTATAAGCGAATTAGCTCTATGAATATTTATCTTAGATAACACAGCTTTTTTTCACTGGTACCTTAAGTGCTATGCTGAATTGGTGATTTGTGAATGGTAATTGCTATAAATCACACAGAAAGTTGTCTTGGATATGTAGGCAGGAACATAACTGCATAGAATTTCTGTGTGTCCTGATACATATTAAATGAAATTAAAGACTATCTTGAATCTAACTTAGCTACTCTTCTCCTTACTTTAAGAACTGTCTTTGGGGCATTGAGAACAGTAACATTTCACTACATGGAGTAAGCTTCCTGGTACATAATTGAACACTTCTTCATATTGCTCTGTGTTTCTGGTTGTCAACTCCCCAAGCAATAAATTATGAAACCAGAAATGTTAGATATTTTTGTATAGAGTTAAAGAAAAGCCTTAATTCAAAATTATATGGCTAAAGCATAAAAACAATAGTGCTCTATGATCTAAACTTGTATTATGCGGCTCTCATGATGGAGCATATCTGATGGTAAAGGATTGTAAGTGTCCTAATTATCCCAAGTCCCTTTCCCCAAACTGGTAGACAGCTGTCATATTATTACCTTTCCTTACTTTGTTCTGTTTATAAAAGTGTAGAGGCTTTTAAAGTGCTAGCAAGCCACTAGTGGTGCTTTGTTGAACACAAATCTTCATATTTTAAATTCTGTACTATTCTTTAGACTCATTACAGTAAGTCTTAAGGAGATTTTGGAAATTCCTTACTGAGTCTAGTGAAATTCTGACAAGTGTTACAGGTGAAACACTGAAAAGTGGAAATAAGTGTGATGCTAGTGGTGACAGGCAAATATTTGATGTTGAAGAGGGATGTTCTGGGAGATACAGTGAACAGGTTAAATATCTCTTTCTTGGATATTTCCTGTTTATACTGCTGGAATATGCATGCTTGCAATGTAAACTCAAGGCCAACAACTACTTTGTATTAACATATATTTGCAATTTCCCTTTTATCAAGAACTTATATAAGATCATCTTAAGATGCATATTTTATATGGAAATCATCTGATGCACATGGGTTTGGAAGGATTTTCCAAGCTTAAGACAGTTACTTCGTAGAGGAACACTACATTTCTGCTGTATGATTTATAAATTACAGTGCAATCCATTTCTAGCATGAACATGTTTTCTGTAATAGATGAAGCAAGTGGAAGCCTGCAATAAAGTCATAAATGCCATTCTTCATAGGAAAACTAAACAAAATAGATGAGTGCCATATCTAGTACTTATAAGTTCCCCCCCATTCTCCCCTATAATAAAGCAATGTAAAGTAAAGTCATTTGAATTAAGACAAAACATTAATGTGATGAAAATGTGATTTAGAGTTTCACATTTTGTTGGTAGCTGACAAATTCGCTCTGAAGGAATTATGTGTGATCCTCTGTAACCCCCATATCAGCTGAGCACTGAGGAAAAAAATCCCAACATTCAGGCACTGTAGAGAAGCATAGTATAGATAACTATGATAATTAGGTGAAAGTCTAGCACAGTATAAAGATACAGTTACTGATTTCTATATTGTATATAAAACTGTGAATTTCTCTTCTTTATCTTGCTCTGTTTTTGTGGTTTTACTGGAGTGCTGCTACCAGCTGTTACGCAAATGTGAATGAGCTAAATAGGGTGAGAGGAGGTTTTTTATTCTTCCTTTTGCTTTGCTTTGATTCCTTTAAATGATTATGCAAAACAGTTTTATTGTATCTAGGTATATTAAATCAGTGATCTGGTTCATCTCAGATCCTTTTGATATGTATATTGATGCTTTTGGTTTTAACTATGGATATATTAACATGGTAAATCCTGTGAAATGCACGTCTTGTTTATGGTTAAATTGGAACAAAACTGACCTTTTGCCTTTTTTTTTTTTTTAATCAAGTCATTCATGGCACAGCACATTCAAGAAGTACACATTTATTTAAGATATAAATGTTCTTAGTTTAATTTCTCATTCCATCCTATTATTTCCAAGATACAGTGAACTGAGTTATAGAACAAGACCTGAAAAGGAGGAGTACCGCAAAATTACCGTGGGTAGCATACACTGCAAAATGCATGGGAAAATAACATTAAGAACTGATCAGCAATGACTTCCCTTATCCAAAGGTTCCTCTGGTATGTTACAGCCAGCTACCGAAAACCCCACAAATCAGCATTGGCTTTGTGGTCTTAAAGCCTACCTAAACGAAGAGAGAAGTAATTTGAGACCTGTAAGTGAAATGCAGGGCATAGCTGGAGTGATTAAAAGTCAAATTCTCAAAGGCAATTGATGAAGAAAGGGGGATTTCCTCAAGGAATCCATGCAGTTTATAACCTGCAAATTTAGCTGCAGCAGAGATGAGGTGCTCAGGTCATCCGCTGGTAGCTGCAGGAGAGACTGAGACAGCAGTCCTGCCTCCCAGACCAGAGGGGTGCTCCCTGGATCAAAGGGGGCAAGAATCCTGGGAGGGTTTAGAGGCGCATAATGGGGAAGAAAACTAAGTGTTACTTTAGAGCCGGGAATAGCTGTCTGGAGCCAAAGACACAGCTGGCTGATTGGTCACCACTGGGGATTAAATGCAGGAAGGGTTCTTGAAAAAAGTTAAAAGTTTTTAGAGCCCTGTGTCAAATGGGAGTTATTTCTGAGCAGTTACCTCAGTTTTAAGATGGTTAAAGCATGTTTGGTTGCACCCAAATACCAAAGGACTTTTGAAAGGAAAGTAACGTACATTATAGAGAAGACCTAGATTACGTCTGGCATTACTGAAACGCAAAGAACAGGATTGAGGATGCAGTGGGGCATAAATAATTGAGATGTGGTACACAGACTGTGGTCTCATTAAGAATCCCTCCTGCTGATGTGTGCCCCCTCCTCACATTTCTACAATAAACCTGTAATGTAATTGAGGTTTTTTGGATGCCGTAATTTGCTCTGATTTTAGAATGCCAGTTTTGATTTGTATTTGTTTTAATCTGAAGATATATGAATGGTTACTCAGCTAAATACGTTGTTTGTTTTCACTAGGGAACTGTCAGTTTACATGGGATCCCATGTCTCAAAATCCTCACACATTGTTTCTTGTTTTTCCAAGATGCATATAAATAATGTAGTAGTATTTCATTTCTTAAAAATATCTGCCTAGTTGGACTGAGAACAGCTGTGCATTCTTAGGAAAGTAGACATTTTGCACCAAGAACAAGTTTATTAATTAGCATGTGACTGTTTCATGTAGAAATTTCCAGACTTGAAAAAAAAGTTGTGTACGTCACTGATGCGCCTCTGTGCTGCCAACAGATATTGATGAATGCACATCAAACCCATGCTCTAATGGAGACTGTGTCAACACACCTGGTTCCTATTACTGCAAGTGCCATGCAGGTTTCCAGAGAACTCCTACCAAGCAAGCTTGCATTGGTAAGAAAATTTACTTCACACCTACTGATAGTGCAGATTTTCTAACCCATTATGTCAGACCAAAATGGAGTTCAAAAAATATTTAGCAGTGCAGTTTCAGAAGATCTCAACGCTTACTATATTAATCATAACTATTTCTGGGCTACCATTCCCATACAATTGTTCTGTTGTTGTCTTTTCACGATTATACATTATTCTGAAATATCTGTCACTTGACTAGGGAATTTCCAAGGTGGGAATTCTACAAGAAAATAGGCTATTAATAAAACAAGTTTATGTTTATGTATGCACACAGATCAATGTGTGAGGAAGTTTTTAAAAGTATTAATAAAGTAATTGCTGAGCATCCTAAAATGAAGCATTTATAGATCGGATGGGCCAGATATAGATCGGATGGGCCAGATTCTGTCCTCCCTGCCACAGAAACGTGAGTACCCAGTAGATAGTGTCCAGGACCGGAGTGACCCTATACCCTCCCCCAGGCAGGACAGTATAAATGATAAGGACGAATGGAAGCAGGTACGTGGCAAGGGCAGTAGGAGAGTACCTTCCAAGCCTGTCCTTCCTCCCAAGTGCCTCTGAGCAATAGATACGAGATCCTACTACAAGGGGACCAGCCGGATAATGAGATGGCTGATAGGAAAATCACTTCTAAGGTTGTGTTCCCTAGGACAAGACCCTCTAAACAAACCCAGATAGCTGATAGGAAAATTACTTCTGAAGTTGTGTTCCCTAGGACTAGACCCCCTAAGCAAACCATCAAAACATCCTCTGTTAAGGCAAAAAGACGGGTCATTGTCTTAGGAGTTTCCCTTCTGGTGGGAACTGAAGGCCCGATCTGTAGGCCGGACCCTCTACACAGGGAAGTCTGCTGCCTAAAGGGAGCTTCAGTTAGGGACTTAACCAAGCGAGTCCCAACCTTGGTCAGGGACACGGATTATTATCCACTTTTAATTTTTCAAATAGGTAGTAATGAAATACATAAAAGAAAACTGAGCACCATTAAGAAGGATTTTAGGGCCCTGGGACACATGGTACGAGGATCTGGAGCACAGGTAGTGTTCTCCTCCGTCATTCCTACTACAAGGAATAGAGAGGGTTGGTTTGAGAAGAGCCAGGAAATAAATACCTGGCTCAGAGCCTGGTGCGAGAAACAGAACCTTGGGTTCTTTGAGAATGGGCTGGCTCAAGCCTCACCAGCCTTGCTTTGGAGGGATGGGGAGCACTTATCCCCTAGGGGCAGAAGGATACTGTCCAAGAAGCTGGCAGGGCTCATTAATAGAGCTTTAAACTAGATAGGAAGGGGGAGGGGGACAGGGCTAGGCTAGATGGAAAAAAGCCTGGGTGTGGTGGTGGAGTTACTGAGGGATGGTGTGCTGGTAATGACCACTGATCAGCCACCCTAGTTAATCAGGGGGTTAGTGTTCTAACTCAGAGTAGAGATGTAGCTACTACTGATAGGCTAGGTAACTTAAACAGCTGTCACTTGGGAAGCAAGGCTTCCCCCAAGGAGCACAACAAGATCAAGGGACCAGCTGAAGTGCATCTACACCAATGCACGCAGCATGGGTAACAAAAAGGAGGAATTAGAAGTCCTTGTAAGTACAGGAAATTATGATGTGATTGCCATCACAGAAACCTGGTGGGATAATTCACATAGCTGGAGTGCTGCAATTGCTGGTTACAAACTATACAGGCGTGACAGGCTGGGTCGGAGAGGAGGTGGGGTAGCCCTGTATGTCAGAGAATGCATTGACAGCCTAGAGCTGGAGTATGATGAAGACAGGGTCGAGTGTCTCTGGGTGAAAATCAGAGGAGAACAAAATCAGCGAGATATAGTGATGGGAGTCTGCTATGGACCACCTGACCAGGAGGAGGAAGCTGATGAGTTGTTTTTTAAACAACTGGGTGAAGTCTCACGATCACCAGCCCTCGTCCTTATTGGGGACTTCAACTTACCGGATGTCTCCTGGAGGTACAATACAGCAGGGAGGAAACAGTCTAGGCAGGTTCCTGGAGGGTTTGGAAGACAACTTCCTGACCCAGCTGGTAAATGAACCCACAAGGGAAGGTGCCCTGCTGGACTTGTTGTTTGTCAATAGAGAAGACTTGGTGGGGGATGTGAAGGTTGGAGGACGCCTGGGGCATAGTGATCATGAGCTTATAGAATTCTTAGTACTGGGAGAAGTAAGGAAGGGAGACAGCAGGACTACCACCTTAGACTTCCATAGGGCTGACTTTGGACTGTTTAGAAAGCTGCTCGATAAGATTCCATGGGAGGCAGCCCTTGAGGGCAAAGGAGCCTAAGACGGTTGGTTGCTCCTCAAGAAGGTAACCCTGACGGCACAAGAACAGGCTGTCCCAGTCGGTCAGAAGAGGGGTCGGCGAGCTAGGAAGCCAGCTTGGCTGAGTAGAGAGATTCAGGCTGATATATGGGAAAAGAAGGCTAAAATATGAGCTTTGGAAGAAGGGGCAGGTGTCTTGGGATGATTATAGGAATTCAGTAAGATCATGTAGGGAGAAAGTCAGAAGGGCTAAAGCTGATCTGGAACTCAGGCTGGCCAGTTCTGTAAAAGATAATAAAAAGTCCTTCTATAGGTATATTGATAGTAAAAGGAAGGTCAAGGAGAATCTCCAGCCCTTATTGGATGCTGATGGCACATTAGTGACAAGGGATGAGGACAAGGCTGAGGTCCTTAATACGTTCTTTGCCTCAGTCTTTAACAGTAAAGAAGGATATTCCGTGAGTACTCATCCTCAGAAACTGGCTGTCAGGGAGGGGAAGAATAACAAAGTTCCCATGGTTCAGGAGGAAATGATTAGCGACCTACTTGGCCAGTTAGATACCCACAAGTCAATGGGGCCAGATGGGATTCATCCAAGGGTACTGAGGGAGCTGTCAGATGTGCTTGCCAAACCCCTTTCCATCATCTATCAGCAATCCTGGCAGACTGGGGAAGTTCCAGTCGACTGGAGGCTGGCAGATGTTACACCCATATACAAGAAGGGTCGGAAGGAGGATCCGGGGAACTGCAGGCCTGTCAGTCTGACCTCAGTCCCAGGGAAGATCATGGAGAGGGTCATCTTGGGAGCTATCATGCAGCACATGCATGATGGCCAGGGGATCAGGCCTAGTCCACATGGGTTTACAAAAGGTAGATCCTGTCAAACTAACCTGATCACCTTCTATGACAAGGTGACCCGCTTAATGGACGAGGGTAAGGCTGTAGATGTGATCCAGCTGGACTTTGGTAAAGCCTTTGACACAGTTTCTCACAGCATTCTGACTGAGAAACTGGCTGCCACTGGCCTGGACAGGTGGACCCTCAGCTGGGTTAAAAACTGGCTGGATGGCTGAGCCCAAAGGGTGGTGGTGAATGGAACAAAATGCAGCTGGAGGCCGGTCACGAGTGGCGTCCCCCAGGGCTCAGTCCTGGGTCCAGTCTTGTTCAACATCTTTATCTATGATCTCGACAAAGGGATTGAATGCTCCCTCAGTAAGTTTGCAGATGACACTAAACTGTGAGGAAGTGTTGATCTGCCTGAGGGTAGGGAGGCTCTTCAGAGGGATCTGAACAGACTGGACCGATGGGCTGAGACCAATGGGATGAAATTTAAGAAGGCCAAATGTAGAGTGCTGCACATGGGAGATAATAACCACATGCAGTGCTACAGGCTTGGGGGAGACTGGCTGGAGAGCTGTCAGGCAGAGAAGGACCTGGGGGTGTTGGTTGACTGCAGGCTGAATATGAGGCAGCAGTGTGCCCGGGCGGCCAGGAAATCCAATGGCATCCTGGCTTATATCAAAAACAGTGTGGCCAGTAGGTCTAGGGAAGTGATTGTGCCCCTGTACTCGGCATTGGTGAGGCCGCACCTCGAGTACTGTGTCCAGTTCTGGGCTCCTCACCATAAGAAGGACATGGAGGTCCTGGAGCAAGTCCAGAGAAGGGCACCCAGGCTGGTGAAGGGGCTGGAGGGCAAATCCTATGAGGAGCGTCTGAGGGAGCTGGGGCTGTTTAGCTTAGAGAAGAGGAGGCTGAGGGGAGACCTTATCACCACCTACAACTATCTGAAGGGAGGTTATACAGAGGTAGGTGATGGTCTCTTCAGCCAGGTGACAGGAGATAGGACAAGGGGGAATGGCATGAAGCTGTGCCAGGGCAGGTTTAGATTGGATGTTAGAAAAAACTTTTTTACTGAAAGAGTCGTCAGGGCCTGGAACAGGCTGCCCAGGGAAGTGGTTGAGTCACCTTCCCTGGATGTGTTCAAAAAAAGGGTAGATGAAGTACTTAGGAATATGGTTTAGTTTAGGATGCGAATGGTTGGACTTGATGATCTTAAAGGTCTTTTCCAACCTTGTTACTCTGTGATTCTGTGATTGTAGCACTTAACTGTATGTCCATAAAATACTATTTTTTCTATCTCTGGTGCAATGAGAATAAATTAATCATATTTGGAAACCTTTCTGCTAAGTAATATGTATATAACTTACCATGTTTTTTTCAAATCAACAGTTGTCACTATAAATTGAGTAATTCTCTGTGTGATTTTATTTTTTATTTCCTCAGATATAGATGAATGTATTCAGAATGGTGTTCTTTGTAAAAATGGCCGGTGTGTAAACACTGATGGAAGTTTTCAGTGTATTTGCAATGCTGGATTTGAACTGACTACAGATGCAAAAAATTGTGTTGGTAAGAAGTCATCTAAAAAATAGGGCAGACATTATCTTGGTGATGCTAGAAATTGTACTTTATACTACACATAAGGATCATTAAGGATTACCTTTTGCGAAATAAAGTACATCTCAGGGTGAACTAATAGCCCCTGTATTCAAATAGTTATTGTACAGAACTGCGTGACTGGAGAGAAAACTTGATGTAATTTTTGATTTTGAAGCTACATCTCTTTTCAAGAGAAGCTCGTTATCCTTTTCTGTAAGAAAGAAAGAGGCACCCTGTTTTTACATACATGGTCTGCTGAAACATGCAGAGGAACTGATCACAACAGAAAAAAAAATGTTGGTACTTGCTCTATAGAGTGAAAAATGTTCAGATACTTCATCAGTTACAAGCGTAATTTAATATGTTATATCAGTCCTAATCATTTATTTTTCACTGTGTCATCTACTGAAAGGTGAGGAACCATAAGCAGTTTTCTTTGCAATATTTTACAGACCACGATGAGTGTACCACTATAAACATGTGTTTAAATGGGATGTGCATAAATGAAGATGGGAGTTTCAAATGCATCTGCAAACCAGGATTTGTTCTGGCTCCAAATGGGCGTTACTGTACTGGTATGTAGAACTGAGTGGTAACACATTAACACAATCTCGATTGAAAATGGATTTAATGTCATACTATAATACCTTACTCTCTACTTACAGTAGACTTATTAAGGTGCCTGGAATAGAAATAGGTCTTTAACTTGCAGAAAGAATTAACTGAAATATATAATAGCATTGTGAAAGCCACAACAGATGATAAATCAGCTATTGGAAAGTATTGGAACATTGTAAATATAGCAAGATGTGCAGGCCCTTTATGAAGTGGTAAAGTGAGCAGCAATATGGGAAATTTAAAAGGTTTAAATTTTACATCAGTTTACATCGATGAACACACGCAAGTATGTTTTCCACATCACAATGCCAGCAATTCAGATTTGTCCTGGGTTCATCTGGGATAGAGTTAGTTTTCTTTCTAGCAGCTGGTGTAGTGCTGTGTTTGGGAGTCAGGATGAGAGCAGTGTTGGTAACACACTGATGGGTTTAGGTGTTGCCAAGCAGTCAAGGACTTTTCAGGTTTTCATGCTGCCCTGCTAAGGAGAAGGGAGGGGGTGACCAAGGAAGCTGGGAGGGGACACAGCTGGGACAGGTGACCCAAACTAATTAAAGGGGGTTTACTATACCAATCATATCATGCTGAGCGTAAAGGTGGGCTTGTAGGGGAGGAGCACACAGCTCCAGGATGCACAGTTTGGGGCAGTCTGACTTCAGGACGACTCTGAGCTGTATGGTCTGAGTTGGGTGGTTTGGTGAGAAACTGCATTGTGTAGCACCAGTTTTGTAGAAGTTGCTATAAAGTCCTGTTATTGTTATTTCTCTCCCTCTGCTGTCCCCAGTAAGCTCTCATTATCCCAAGCCACAAGGTTTGCTTTAGGTTTTCTTTTCCCTCCCCTTGCCTCTCCCCCAGAGGAAGCGGCTGTATGATTCTCAGCTCCTGGCTGGGGCAAAACCACAAGAAGAGGGCATAACACTTAAGACATTGTATTTGTCACATAGCATTAATTTTTTTTTTTTTAATTGAGGTAATTGTAAGTTTATATTCAGTATTTTTAGAATAGAGTCTGATTTAACTTCTTCAAGTTAAGTAAACTAATGGAAGATACATGTTGCTGCCAGTAGAACTAAGTTTAGCCTTGAGTCATTTCTAGTAAATGCAAAATCTTCAAAGTTGGTAGTTTTCTGATTTGAAGTTGAACCATTTCTATTAATTGTAGTTTTCTCAATATTCATGCAGCTAGGCTGTTAACTTAGAAAGCAATTGATGACTGTGTGGGTATTCTGTGATTAGTCTTCCTTAACCACACTTTAAAGCAAAGTTGTAGTATCATGGGGTGGACAAAGGGGGAAACTTATCATTAATTTTTCTTAGGGTAGAATCTGAGGTACCACTAATCCTACAGATTTTCTGGGTTTTTGTTGTTGTTGCTTTTTTTCAATGTGCAGTTGGGACTTTATGATTAGTGTCATTCCAAGATGAGACTTTTTATTGGAAACAAAGTCAGAATACGTTGATGATTCATCTGCTATTGTAAAATCATCTATTAACGTCCTAAAAATACTTAACTTGAATCTTGCTTAAAACAAGTGAATATACTGTTGAATTTTGTTGCCTCCTGATAGATATTGATGAATGCCAGACATCAGGAATTTGCATGAATGGTCATTGCATAAATATTGAAGGATCCTTCCGGTGCGAGTGTCCACCTGGCTTGGCTGTTGGAGTTGATGGTCGTGTGTGTGTAGGTAAGTAAGATTATTTTTTTAATTGAAAATGTAAGTGGAATTACAGTTGGAAGGGATGTTGAAAGATCATCTAGTCCAACCCCTGCTAGAGCAGGATCACCCAGACTAAGTCACACAGGAACGCATCCAGGTGGGTTTTGAATGTCTCCAGAGGAGACTCCGCAGCCTGTCTGGGCAGCCTGTTCCAGTGCTCCATCACCCTCACAATGAAAAAGTTCTTCCTTATATTACAGAATCACAGAATCACAAGGTTGGAAAAGACCTTTAAGATCATCGAGTCCAACCGTTCCCGTCCTATGCTAAACCATATCCCTAAGTACCTCATCTACCCTTTTTTTGAACACATCCAGGGAAGGTGACTCAACCACCTACTTGGGCAGCCTGTTCCAGGCCCCAACAACTCTTTCAGTAAAAAATTTTTTTAGAGACCATCACCTATCTCTCTATAACCTCCCTTCAGATAGTTGTAGGTGGTGCTAAGGTCTGCCCTCAGCCTCCTCTTCTCCAGGGTAAACAGCCCCAGCTCCCTCAGCTGCTACTCATAAGATTTGCCCTCCAGCCCCTTCACCAGCCTGGGTGCCCTTCTCTGGACTCGCTCCAGGACTTCAGTGTCGTTCTTATGGTGAGGAGCCCAGAACTGGACACAGTACTCGAGGTGCAGCCTCACCAATGCCGAATACAGGGGCACAACCACCTCCCTAGACCTAGTGGCCACACTATTTCTGATACAAGCCAGGATACCACTGGCCTTTCTGGGCACACTGCTGACTCGTATTCAGCCTGCAGTCAGCCAACACCCCCACATCGTTCTCTGCCTGACAGCAATCCAGCCAGTCTTCCCCAAGCCTGTAGCACTGCATGGGGTTGTTATGTCCCATGTGTAGCACTCTACACTTGGCCTTGTTAAACTTCATCCCACTGGTCTCAGCCCATCGGTCCAGTCTGTTCAGATCGCTCTGAAGAGCCTCCCTACTCTCAGGCAGATCAACACTTCCCCCCAGTTTAGTGTCATCTGCAAACTTACTGAGGGAGCATTCAATCCCTTCTTCAAGGTCATTGGTAAAGATGTTGAACAAAACTGGACCCAGGACTGAGCCCTGGGGGATGCCACTTGTGACCGGCCTCCAGGTGGATTTTGTTCCATTTACCACCACCCTTTGGGCCTGGCCATCCAGCCAGTTTTTAACCCAGCTGAGGGTCCACCTGTCCAGGCCAGTGGCAGCCAGTTTCTCAGTCAGAATGTTGTGAGAAACCATGTCAGTCTTTACCAAAGTCGAGTCAGACCACATCCACAGCCTTACCCTCGTCCATTAAGTGGGTGCATTACCAGATTTCCCATTACCAGGTTGTCAAATTAAAGAAATGCATCAAATTGCATCCTTATAGATAATGTTGACATCAGACCACAGAGGGTCAGTTCTAGGATAAAGCTGGAGTATCTGTCTTTTCTTCTGCTGTGAGTTTGTATGTATGTATGTGTAAGTATGTATGTATGTATGTATGTATGTGTATCTTTATACTTATATTCAGTTGTGCATCGTCCACTCCAAAAAACTAAAGCAAGTACATACCTTGATTGTGACACTGATGTTTTTGCACTCTGCCTTTTCTTTTCTCTAATCTGAAAGCATTTTTTTTCTCTGTAACATAGTGTTAAAGGGGAAAAAAAATCACACAAGAGATATAGTGAAAACTGGATAGACTTGTTTCTATGAACTCAAATGACATTATTAAGAATTATTAGGAAACCTTACATTATGCTATACCATAAACCTAGTGTTAAGAGGCAAGAAGCTTAAATTCCTCCATGAAATTGGAGTGGCACCACCTCTTTTTTATATATTATTGATATAATTTAAACATACAGTATTTAATCTTCCTGGTATTTCCTTTTGGTTTTGAGGCATACCATTCCTAATCTGCTGATTAATAACCTTTTATCATGTAATCTGACCTGCAGACTCTTATCCCCTCAAATACTGCTGGTCTACAGATAACAGATTCTTCACCCAACTTCACTAGGAGCTCCACTATATCTTCTTCTCATCTACTGTAAACTGATGAAAAGTGGAGGGTAGAGAGCAAGAAGTATTCAGTCCTTTTTTTTCTACTGTTTTACAAAAAAATTCTGAAAGTGATGGGACTACATGCACGAGGGACTGCAAATCTGCAAAAATTCTTAAACCAGTTTGATCCACAATCCCATGTTTCCCTTCTTGAGCATATCACAGAATCACAGAATAAGAAGGTTGGAAAAGACCTTTAAGATCATCAAGTCCAACCATTCACATCCTAAACTAAACCATATCCCTAAGTACTTCATCTACCCTTTTTTTAAATACATCCAGGGAAGGTGACTCAACCACCTCCCTGGGAAGCCTGTTCCAGGCCCTGACGACTCTTTCAGTAAAAAAGTTTTTTCTAACATCCAATCTAAACCTGCCCTGGCACAGCTTCATGCCATTTCCCCTTGTCCTGTCACCTGTCACCTGGCTGAAGAGACCATCACCTACCTCTCCACAACCTCCCTTCAGATAGTTGTAGGCGGTCATAAGGTCTCCCCTCAGCCTCCTCTTCTCTAAGCTAAACAGCCCCAGCTCCCTCAGACGCTTAACAGCCAGGGAGCCCAGCTCCCTCAGCCCCCAGCTCCCTCTGCCGCTCCTCCAGCCCCTTCACCAGCCTCTTTGCCCTTCTCTGGACTCGCTCCAGGACCTCCATGTCCTTCTTATGGTGAGGAGCCCAGAACTGGACACAGCACTCGAGGTGCAGCCTCACCAATGCCGAGTACAGGGGAACAATCACTTCCCTAGACCTACTGGCCACACTGTTTTTGATACTGAGGCAAAGAAGTAATTAAGGACCTCAGCCTTGTCCTCATCCCTTGTCACTGATGTGCCATCAACATCCAATAAGGGCTGGAGATTCTCCTTGACCCTTCTTTTACTATCAATACACCTACAGAAAGACTTTTTATTATCTTTTACAGAGCTGGCCAGCCTGAGTTCCAGATCAGCTTTAGCCCTTCTGACTTTCTCCCTACATGATCTTACTGAATTCCTATAATCATCCCAAGACACCTGCCCCTTCTTCCAAAGCTCATATTTTAGCCTTCTTTTCCCGTATATCAGCCTGAATCTCTCTACTCAGCCAAGCTGGCTTCCTAGCTCGCCGACCCCTCTTCTGACCGACTGGGACAGCCTGTTCTTGTGCCGTCAGGGTTACCTTCTTGAGGAGCAACCAACCGTCTTAGGCTCCTTTGCCCTCAAGGGCTGCCTCCCATGGAATCTTACCGAGCAGCTTTCTGAACAGTCCAAAGTCAGCCCTACGGAAGTCTAAGGTGCTAGTTCTGCTGTCTCCCTTCCTTACTTCTCCCAGTACTAAGAATTCTATAAGCTCATGATCACTATGCCCCAGGCGTCCTCCAACCTTCACATCCCCCACCAAGTCTTCTCTATTGACAAACAACAAGTCCAGCAGGGCACCTTCCCTTGTGGGTTCATTTACCAGCTGGGTCAGGAAGTTGTCTTCCAAACCCTCCAGGAACCTGCCTAGACTGTTTCCTCCCTGCTGTATTGTACCTCCAGGAGACATCCGGTAAGTTGAAGTCCCCAATAAGGACGAGGGCTGGTGATCGTGAGACTTCACCCAGTTGTTTAAAAAACAACTCATCAGCTTCCTCCTCCTGGTCAGGTGGTCTATAGCAGACTCCCATCACTATATCTCGCTGATTTTGTTCTCCTCTGATTTTCACCGAGAGACACTCGACCCTGTCTTCATCATACTCCAGCTCTAGGCTGTCAATGCATTCTCTGACATACAGGGCTACCCCACCTCCTCTCCTACCCAGCCTGTCACGCTGGGGAGCTGCATGGGGTGCCCAGATGTAGGGAACCTCTCTAGACCGCCCGATCTGACACACAGCCCCTGAGCTTACCAGAATGATCGCTGTCGCCGATGATCGTCACTCGCCAACTGGAACGTTATTTTCTTGTCCTTCTCTCCTGGGTCATGAATGTTGTAAGGCATATGGATGACTCAAGTCTCAGTGGAGAGGCATGGCATTAAGTTTCAGCAGGCAAATTTGCCTGGAATGGGGCCTTGTTGAGTGAAAATTGCACCTCTGGTAGCTTCACAATACATTAGCTTCACTATTGGTATGAGGCCGTTTGTACTAGATGCTGCTGGTTAATGGACTGCCATCGGAGTTGGTATTAGATCAGGCCATCTTGTTATGTCATGGTCTTTGACAGATTCATGAAGCAGTAAATTCAGAGAAGACATTGGCTTAGCTCTGCAGCAGTTGTATGTATTAATCAGTGCTATAACTGTTGTCGCTGATGGATTCATATATGTCTTATCTGCCTGTGCCTTATCTACATCTGTCCAGATAAAGGAAAGAATTCATCACAATGTTTGGAGAGTATCTCACCCCAAAGGTATGTGAGATATTACATCCTTGTGCTGCAATTCTCAGTGGAAATTAAAATTTTAAATTGTGCTGAAGTTTGTCATTCTGTAAAATAAAATCTGATGCAAGCATTCTTATCAAGTGCCTGCACAGACTGACCCTTTCTGTTACTACCTCAGTTTAAAAAAGTGCACAAGCAAAAGAATGACCTAAAAAAAGAGACAATTAAAAAGCCAAAACACTTTCTCAGTCTCTCTGTTGGAACACAGATATTTGTTTCTGTGGAAAAAATGATCATTTTAGTAAGCAAAACTGCACTAAAGATTAAACCAACAAAAGCAAGTTTTGTTCTCTCCTACCTTGTAGCCAAGTCTTACGAGAAAAGGCTTACTATACTGTTTTAATACAGGACTTTCACTGCTTAGTGACACAGAAACAAAACCAGTACAAGCTGTTCGGTACCTTTTTTTGTGGTCCAAGTTGGCCTCATTTTTACCCCTGTCAAGTGATGCAGCTGTGAAGAATTAACGCTGTGCTCTTTTTTCTGTGCTTTCATTTACCTAATGCTACCACAGTTCTAGCAGCTAAAGGTTTTGCAGGTTGGCCATCAGCTGTGGACACCATTTCTTATTTGAAAATGTTCAGCTCTACGTGCCACATAACTTTAAGATTTACCATAAATGCTTAAATTTTCGACAGGAAATATCCTTAATATGATGAGAATTGTAAGGCAGAATTATTATTTATTTGGAAAAGTAATTTTAAGAAGATTATATTATTATTCCAGGCAAAAAGTAGCATAGAAAATTTTAAATATTCCGTAACAAAGATACCCTTATACATGACTTTTAGAATAGACTTTCTGAGCCAGTCTGCTGTTCAGAATTGAGTGTGTGTGTGCGCATATGCACTTACAGGTACATACATATGCTGTGTTAACTACAGGAATTCTCTGTCTAGTCTGTCCCATATATAGCATGAGCTAAATACTAATTTTCAGTAGGACTATATGTATTCTGGAAGTTATATGGGGCTTGCTTTTAGCAGTATTCCCACAGAAGTGCTGGCATTTAGCAAAAATATAAATTGAAAGCACCTACAGTACAATTCTATTACTTTGAGCTGTGTTTTATTTCTGAATAGTGTCCTTGATTCCAGAGAGACTATTCACAGAACATTTATTTTTTTAATTTATTATTAATAGGTATGGCAGAGTCAATCACAAAATGTTATACAAGTTTGGAAAAAATACATCAAGGGGGAACAAATATTTGGAAAAGGAAGAGTTAGATAAAGGCTCAGAGCCAAAGTGATGCTTGCAGTCATTTCAGGTTTGGCTATACTGTTAAGTGATCCAGGCTCCATGCTTAGATCCCTCAGCTGGCTCTGTGTGTGTGTGTTTGTGTATCACCTCAGAGCATCTACTGACCTATGGCTGTAGCTTTGTGCAATGTTGTTTATTTTCTGCTGAAACACTTTTAATTATAATTCAACTTGCAGTTCACATATCTGCCCAAAGCCATAGTCATACAGGATAAAATAGATAGGTTTTATTTTACCCTGGTTATTTTGCAGAATGACAAGTGTGTGTCACTTGCAGAATGACATATGTGTGTCATGAACATTGCATGGTTTGATCTTCTAAGGCACCTGGATGGATGCAGTGACTTTCACTGACAGTAGGTCAACCACTGGTTCACACAACCTTGGCCACAAATATGTTGGTGGTAACATTTGCAGACATTGAAGTGTTAAACCACAAAATTTAAGAGTCTAGAAATGCTATTCTTTGGAAAACAGAGGAGTTTCCCATTAACAGAACAGTTACATGGCTACGGCAGTATCAGTGCTAAACTCTGATCCACCTGTAACTTCCTCCAGCTTCTTCCCACACTTCACATCTTCGAGGACATTCCTCCTGAGTATTGTTTTCACAATTTCCATTCTTTCCCTTCCTGCAGTTTCTCTTGTTGCCATTTCCTTACCTTGAATTACTGCTCTGTTCTCTCCCAGACACATAACAAGGAGGGAGGCAGAGCATGGCAGAGTGGCACCTGGATTTGTAGAGGGAAAGGGTGTGATGCAACCAATTGTTTTGCAGAGTACATGAGCAGAGATTTCTTGTGCAAATATTCTTGTTTGTTGTCAAGCATAGAAGTCTTTTCTTGCCATCAGCTGCAAGCAAACTGTACTGGCTTCACCTAGACTCTTGGCAAGGAATAACCCCCAAAATCTGGGACACATTTAACTGTGCTCCAGAACTATGTGTTCTACGGGATGCAAAACACAAGAGAAAACATTTATGTACAGATAATCTGTTTTAAAGAAGCCAGTTTACAACACTCAAAGAGCAGTCAGAACACAAAAGCAACTGCCAGTTCTTATTCAGATTGGCACACAATATTTAACAACCACTTTAAGATTTTTTGTGTAGCTTTTCTGTGTTGTTTCAGGATCATATTTTAAGTAGGTAACTGTCTGGATTCCCTTAGGCCCTGTGCAGTTTCTGAGTGCACCCAGGCTCATGTCCAGGCCACAGTGCGTGCCAGTTTTACTGGGAGATTGTCCGGAAGTATAAATCAAAGCCATGTTCTGGCCTGGTTCAAAAAGGTGCCTGAAAGAGTATTTCTGTAGCTCCAACAAGTGTCAGTAGAAGTATAAGAATCAAAACTTAGTCAAATTGATTTGAGTGACTGCATCAGCTAGAAGATTGGCAGTATGCTTGTAGAGTCCTGTGGCTGTGGGGCTGTCTTGTATAATTTTTCTGCTGTCTTTTATGACATGATTTTCAAGGTTTGAGACCTACCAGGTATTACCTGCTTTCTTTGTGTAGTAAGTGGCAGTTTGTCCTGCCATCATTTCCAGACTTTTCCCCAGGGATGACACTGTAATTTTTGTAGTGGCTTTTGAAATGCAAACCTCCAGAAATTTCTTACACTTGAGCAAGTAGAATCATAGAATATCCTGAGTTGGAAGGGACCCATAAGGATCATCAAGTCCATAATGCTGCTTTCCCCACTACCTCATCATGTATAAGAATGGCTAAATCACTGTTGCTAGCTAGGTGTTGGGAACTGTCTGATATCCTAACCCTAATCCAGCACTGGTGCTAGTTTACTGTAAACCTATTAAGATAGCCATGTCACGTAAAAGCAAATTTTTCAGACCAGCAGAAATTGTATTTCTGTTCAGAATTTATAAATACCGAATTTATAAAAGTTATAAACAGTAGGAAAATTTATAAATTATTTATAAATTTATAATATAAATTTACAAGAGGCTATGCTTCTCCTTTTGGAAATATGTAGCCCTCCATATTACCAGCCCTGGGCTGCACATGAATTATCCTGCACGAGGAAACATTTGGGAAGTAAATAAGAGATCTGTGAGTCCAGGATTTTGTTGCAGAACTTCTCAAAAGGAAAAAATACACACCGCATGCTGATTCAAGCCATTCTGTGTTTCTTAATGAGATATATATTGGTGGATTTGCAAAGCTGCTCTGCCGTGTGGGTCATCTTTTATTGGTCCTATGGAATGCTTATGAATTGTCCCATGATAGGTAGTTTTAAAGTGCTCTGGAGAGAGCTCTGGAAGCTAACCGTTTTGGGAATGACCTTGATGCGGTCAGGATTATTGTAGCACAGCAATGTAGATGTAGCCAGTGTTGCTATTTTGTTGAACAGACTTTTATATTTTTTTACATCTTACTGAGATTAATATGCAAACATTTCACTCTCAGCATAAGGAAGGAAACAATTTCTTTGCTTGTCCTTTCTAAGATACTCATATGCGTAGCACATGCTATGGAGGCATCAAAAAAGGAGCTTGTGTTCATCCTTTTCCTGGTGCTGTGACAAAGTCTGAATGTTGCTGTGCCAATCCTGACTATGGTTTTGGAGAGCCATGTCACCCCTGCCCTGCTAAAAACTCAGGTAAATTTTGTGTTTGTTTGAATACTACAGTGAACATAGAGACTTAAAAACCATCTTGTTCAAATCAGGTTTTTAATTTATTTCATGCCTTAAAGTGAATAGGGTACTTAAAGGAGTTGTGCACTGATTCTGGAAATGGTTTCTCCTTTAAAGAAAAACTCTGATATTTTGTGTTATTTGTGAGTTTATGCATTGTAACATTTGATATCAGCCTAATTCCAGAGGTGTTCAGGCTGTGATAAAATTCAAGATGAAGAACATGAGCATGATGTGGATGAAGTAATGTCCCTGAATTAAGTGTTGTCTATAAGTAATAAGAGAATAAGCAGGGTCGTCTGACCTGTAAATATGCTACTAAAATCAGTCCAGTTTAAAAGAACAGCCAGTATCAATTTTAGGTATCTGTATTTCATTTTATGAGAAACAGTTCTCTAAATAAACCTGGAGAATGATTAAAAAAAAATCTCATGACTGTAGAGCTGAGAGGTGTGTCTTAGAAAGTAGTTCCATTCAGTATCATTTTATGAGGCAGCAGAAAACTAGAAGAGATGAAGTAAAACTGGCATTATGGTTGAAAGCAATAACTTGAGGAGACAGTACTGTCAAAACCTACAGTGAATTTGCTTCACTGTTTAATTCTTGGTATGTAATTTCATTCTTGTTTATATGTGAAAATTCAAGGTGTAGTACTACCTGACGTATTTAGCTATATTATCTATAAATAGTTACTTCATGTAAATATTGCCATTGTAATAGTTAAACTGTAGAAAAAATATTTTGAAAAAATATTAGGTGGGTTTGTTTTAGGATTAAAGAAGGTAAATTATGGGAAATAACATTTTCGTTTTTCCCTAACATCTCTTGCTTCAATTGAGCAGCAGAATTCCATGGCCTGTGTAGCAGCGGTATAGGGATTACTGTGGATGGACGAGGTATGTTGCACATTTTCTTTAATGTAAATGATTCAAGGTTAAAAAAAAACATGCCTAGAATTATGTTTTTTCTTTAACATACTAAGATGGAGTTTTTGCCGCAGTATTAAAATGTTGATTATTATATTTTCATTATTAAAGAAAAATCATTAAATGTTGTCTAAAGAAAATGAGAGTTCCTTCTCTACAACACTGGAATTTCCTGACCCTGACAAGGAAAAAAGTTACCTCTTTAAAAGTTTGACCCATAATTTTTTAGAATAGGCATAAGATAGTTCTCCCTCATTTGGGGAATGACAGGAGCCATTTGCATTTGCAGTTGATTTTCAGTCATCTGGAATAGTAATAGGGCAGTTTTCCACTCCGGATCCAGCATTCACTACATGGACTGTTTCCATGGAGAGGTCATTTATCTGGTGAGTTAGATTTGGAAGAGAGCATACTAAAAATGATCATCCTAAAAAAAGTCCTGAAAGTGAGTGCTTGCATTTAGTACTGAGAACTGTAAAGTTTCAGCTCCTTTTTCTAGCACCACAGATGGAGTGGGTTTTGAAAATAATAGCAAAGCCAGGCCTGAAGTTGGGGCAACATACACTGCAGTTGCCAAATAAGTATAGTGAGTTGAAGAAGGAATGGTGGAACATAATATTAGTTATTGCTAGATAGTTCCCTGATGAGTTAATATCCTTGCAGCCAAATTAAAGCAAATACTGTAAATTTAATATTTCCAGGCATTTAATTTATATAGCTTTTATCCTTGTCAGCTCTAAAGCTTCTATTCAGTTCAGCAGGAACAGAATGAGACCATCTGGTACTTATACTTAGTAACAGCCTACATTATTTATAAAAATTGTACTATAATAAAAGAAATACTGTTTCTGTTCAGTACTGTTAAGTGTAAATGCATAACTTTTTCTTCTCTATGAGCTCTTTACTTAGTATGTGGCCAAACTTAGAAGTAATTTGAAATCCGTAGTTTGTAAATTCTCTCAGTTTTCAGTGAATTATACAAGGTCCATTTGGAGAGTCTCTGAGTCTCATGAAGAAATAATGGCAGTGTACCATAACATCATTGTGTAAAGAGCATCCTGCAAATACACATGTAGTCTGGTAGGAAGGCTGTGTATTTCTTTGAATACATGGAAAATAGAATTTTTCACTAAAAATATAAACCAAATTGTAATCACTACCAACTGCATCATAAAGGATATAATATCTCAGGAGTTCATGTTTCAATGAAAATCTCTCCTTATTTAGGTTTGTAAAGAAAACCCTACTATTGCCTGTATATCTTATGCAGTGACCTTGCAGATAGTTGTCTCACTGCTAGCCTACCATTGCTTATACCAAGGGACTTTGCCACCTCAATTTCCTAAAAGAGAGGAATACTGATCCCACATTCAATCCCTAATAAAAATACCATTGTGTTCCTCATGCATTCTCATTATCAAGAATGAATTGGGAATACACTTTATCAGCGAAGCTTTGAGTTTTATTTGATACACAGCTTGCTAATTAGACTGCAGGTCATCACCACATCCCTACTCCTCTCATTCAGCTTGTGATTAACTAGTGCAAAAACCTTCATATATTCAAGTGAGAGAAAGATGAACATATGTGAGGACAGAGATATTTGCAGTCTGGTTCAATATAGAAATTAACAGAAAGGGCAGGACCTTCTGAAATCATTAATGTGATAAAGAGACAGAGGATAATCACAGAATCACAGAATCGTAGGGGTTGGAAGGGACCTCGAGAGAACATTGGGTCCAACCCCCCTGCCAAAGTAGGCTCCCTAGCACATATTGCACAGATAGGCGTCCAGACGAGTCTTGAATATCTCCAGAGAAGGAGACTCCACCACCTCCCTGGGCAGCCTGTCCCAGGGTTCTGTCACCCTCACTGGGGAAAAGTTCTTCCCCATGTTGGTGCAGAACTTCCTGTGCTCCAATATGCAGCCATTGCCCCTTGTCCTATCTCCACAGACTACTGAAAAGGGGCTGGCCAATTCCCCCTGCATCCCATACTTAAGATATTTATAAACATTAATTAGGTCCCCCCTTAGTCTTCTTTTCCCCAGACTGAACAGTCCCAGCTCACTCAGCGTTTCCTCATAGGGGAGATGTTCCAGGCCCTTAATCATCTTCGTAGCCTCCTCTGGACTCTCCCTAGGAGGTCCCTGTCTTTTTTATCCCAGGGAGCCCAGAACTGGACACAATACTCCAGGTGGGGCCTGACCAGGGCAGAGTAGAGAGGGAGGCTCACCTCCTTCGACCTGCTGGCCACACTCTTCCTGATGCATGCCAGGATCCCATTGGCCCTCTTAGCCCCCAGGGCACACTGCTGGCTCATAGCCAACCTGTCATCTACCAGGACCCCCAGGTCCTTCTCCAGCAGGTCATCCCCCAGCCTGTACTGATACAGACAGTTATTCCTCCCCAGGTGCAAGACTTTACACTTGGTTTTGTTGAATTTCATTAGGTTTCTCCCTGCCCAGCTCTCCAGCCTGTCCAGGTCTCGCTGGATGGCAGCGCAGTGTTCCTGCGTGTCAGCCACCCCTCCCAGCTTTGTATCATCGGCGTACTTGCTGAGGATGGATGCTATTCCCTCATCAAGGTCATCAATGAAGATATTAAACAGGACTGGGCCCAACACCGAGCCCTGGGGAACACCGCTAGTCACAGGCCTCCATTCAGATCTTGTTCCACTGATCACGACCCTCTGAGCCCAGTCCGACAGCCGGTTCTGAACCCACCTCACTGTCCGCTCATCTATCCCATGCTCTCTCAGCTTTTCTATCAGGATGTCATGGGAGACAGTATCGAAAGCCTTGCCGAAGTCAAGGTAGATGACATCCACTGCTCTCCCTGCATCCTCTCAGCCGGAAGTTGTGTGGGTTGTCCCGAAGATACAAATAGGTTTAGTAAACCACAGAAAACTGTAATTGGAAGGAAAACATAAGATTGAAGTATTACTCTAATTTATATTTTTTTAGGAAATTTTCATTCTTTCTCATACCTTTTAGTATAATCCAGGGATAGCATGATTTTTCCGCATTTGTATCTCAGCGTATATAAATTGTGATCTAAACTACACTATGATTAAAAAGGAAATGTCCTTTATAAAAAGTTGAGAAGTACAAGTATAAAACAAGATTTTATGAAGTCACAGCTAGGCCAGCACCCCTACTGTTCTTTCCAGAGTTTGGAAATGGAACTATTTAAAGTAATGGGCTTGCTGTATGGGAACAAATAACAATATTGGTAAACCCGCTTTTCCTCAGAGGCAAAAAATAGTAAAACTAGCCTGTTCCTCTTATTATAGTTAATATGAATATTTTGGAATTGTTCAACTACAGCAGGTGAAATTCTGTATGGGACTGTAAATTCATTGTCCTATTCTATCAATCGGAGAAAAAAAAAATTACAGCAAATGCTGTAATTTATTTGAGACTGGGCATGCTGTGACCTATGCATCAGTCCTTTATTTGGAAAATATTTTTGTCACCTAATAGTTTTTAACTTCTTACCTAGATCCGTAACCCCAGGCACTAAGTGCACAAGCTAAATATTTTGCATAAAGGTAGTCTTACAAAAACATAGTTCCATATTGATTTATCGCAATGATGGAGTCACAAATAACGAGATACACCTTCAGTCTAGCCGCATTCCATCAACTACCACAGCCACACTTAATCAGATTGGTTGTGTTCAATGAGAATTATCACAGCTGGCTTAATGAAAGTGCAGTTTATTAAAGCAGCAGACACACAGGTTCTTTTGGATTGCTGGTGGTAAATGCACTGGCTGCAAGGCACTTGTAAATACCAAAGGTCTTAACTGCTAATGTGTTAAAAGATATACAGAGATTAATAGTTTCTCAGGGAAGCCCTTGGTGTAACCAAGTGTTTAAATCTTAACCAAAGGTGTCCCGATGTGAAGGGAGAGGGGCTCAGCCCATTGACTGATCCCAGAAGTCAGAATAGTTGTGATGGTATCTTCCCTAACATCGTCTCTCCTGCATGCGATTTTAATGTTATTTCTTATCTCTAAGGTGGAGTTTGAGTGACTCTAGTCATACAGACCTTTATTGCCATTGGTGTAAAGTTCTCTCTCTTTGAGTTTAAAGGTACAGGCTAACAAAATTCAGAGCACATGCTCAGTAGGGCTTGCTCACACCTTGGAGGCGGGTAGCTTTCTGGACAGAGGTGTGTTTTTGAATTATAATGGGCAGAGTTTCCTAGTGGACAGCATTTTGTCAAGTACATGATAGATTGTTGGCTCAGGGTAGCAAATAGGCAGCTTGTCAGTTCCATCTAACCTTCAGGTTAGATGATCACAGAGCCTATTATCACAGAGCCTGTCCATGGTGTCTCCACTCCACTCCATCCTCTGTGCAGCTATTTCAGGGTTAGAACGTCAAGCTCCCCTGACATTACCAGTCTTCAAGGTTGCCATGGAACTTGTGAAGAAGGATGTTTAGGAACTGATGGTGACAAGGGTGCTTGGCATATCAGTTGCTCATCGCTCTGGAATTTTTGGTGGATGCTGAACCCTTCTTTAAAATGTGAACACAAGTTTAATTCCCAAGTTACGCCCAGCATTTATTCCACACCATCCACACGGGACCTTCACAGGCATGAAAAGTTGGACCAACGTGAACGTCACGAAGTGGCCTAAAACCGGACACAATATTCCAGGTTTGGCCTAACTATAGTGTCAGGTAGAGGGGAATAATCACTTCCTTCAGCTTTCTGGCTACACCCTTGCTATACCCTTGCTCTATTAACAGCCTCAACATCCAGAGAATCAGACATTGTCCTAATCTGGTTTTGTGGATCAGTTTTTTTCATGTCTTTCAGTATCTGGTTTTCTTCCCTGGTGTGTTAATACAGATATTAATGAGTGTGCATTGGATCCTGATATTTGCTCAAATGGAATTTGTGAAAATTTACGTGGCAGCTATCGTTGTAACTGTAACAGTGGCTATGAGCCTGATCCTTCTGGAAGGAACTGTGTGGGTAAGTTACTTGGGGGTTTTATTATTGCTGAATAATTCATCATTATATTGATGCTAATGGGAATTGACAGAATTTGGGGTTTTGGTTTGCTTCTTAGAGCTTAGATGCGAAAAATCTATAATAAGACTGCTTTTCTCAATCACTGCATAGCTGATGTTCTTCCTGTTTGGGAAGTGTAAGCAGGAGATACCATTACAGGTTAGGAATTAATTTTCTCAAAAGCATGGATTGCTTTGTGTTATATTTTAATGTCTATCGTTTGTCAAGGCCATCTAAAATGTGTCACTTTCAAAGCTGGATGATAATGATAAAGAGCTGATCGTCACGATTTTGCATAATAAAATGTAACAAATTAGTATCATTATCATAATGAACGATAACTGGTGGCCTGTGTGTAACGCTTTGTTGTATAGAACAATTCACAATGTCTCTACAAGTTACACAAATACAGCAGAATGGGTTGCTGCATGTTTAGTCCTCTGAATTTCCAAAAGCTACAGCTTATGAATGAAGCAGTGACCCACTTTTAGGATTTCATAAATCATGTCTGAACAGTGGGCTCAAGTGTAAAAGCTGTTCTTTTATTCTTCATAATTTCAGGTCAACAATATGCGGACATTATTAACTTCAGAAAATTTTAATTGTCATTTGTAGTTTGGTTTAGGTTTATACCACACTGTTGTTGCAGTATCTAGATACATTTTCTGCAAGTGTCTAGGAGTATATGTTTCACTCTCCCATTTAATTTTATTATTCATGGTAATACATGGAATTCACTATTTTTCTTCTTTTGAGAATTCTTACATCCACAGGCACCTTGTACAATAATATTTCTATAATTTTAAACAGAAAACTCAAGTTTTTAATACAAATTAAAAGCTAACAAAAATACAGCATACAGACTGAGGATACATTTATTCTTACATATGAGATGTTTTGTGCAAAGTAATTAATTATGAACACAAATAAAGGGCTGGAATGTTTTTTATTAATGATACAGGTAAATAAAAATGGAAATACAGGTGGTCATCATACAGAATGCAGACTATAGTTTTGGCAGTTTTAAGTGGTTTTAGAGCATGAGCTGTATTGTACTGTTTTTACAGTGCATATCACAGTAAATTACAGGCCAAACCTGAAGATATTCTGTGAGGTTCTAAGGAAATAATGCAATCATAAAACTGCTACCTTGGGTTAAAGGATTGTCTGAGAACAAGGTCAAAATCGAAGTCTATTGTTCTTGAAAATATTAAATTCCAAATGCATCATCTTTTGCTTAATTAAAGTCAGATGAGGTTATACTAAGGACAGCTTAGTTCAGAAGAGCTTTTACGTATCTGCCAAAATTAAATCTCAATATTCATCATCTGAGAATATTTAGACTTTATTTTCTCCATCCTAAAGGAATTTATAAGTATAGCTTGCAAAATCTAATGTAGCTGAGCAACCAAGAGCTCCCAGATTGTAATTATGATGCATTCTTGGTTTTCTTCTTTATTTTTAAACTTAGGTTTTGGAAATCCTGTAGTCAAATATAGGAGACACACTGAAGCAGGGTAAAAGTGTCAGGTTTATCATGGCTTATCCTGTCAGTATTCATCTGTAGCCTAAGTATTTGCAACATGTGGTGGGCATTAAAGCAAAATGGCTTAAAATAATGCTTTTTTTTTTCTTTTTAAAAACAAAAAATATAGGGTAATGAGGAAGATTTACTGATTTTTATTAGCATTACTTGTAGTTAATACAAGAGGCGCCCGGGGAGGGTTGTTAATTTATTGCTTTTCCTATTCAGTGTGCTTGATATCCTGGTTTTAATTATAGGGGTGTATTTTACTCCAGTATAGCTCTGGAGGGGAGGTACATGTGTGTAATCTCTAAATGTCTGCCATACATGAACTATAAAATTTAGAATTTAACACATATATTCACTTCATGGATAAAAAAATCAATTTTTGCCCATAAAACAGGATTGGACTAGTAATCTAACACATTACTTGTGTGTTTAAAAAGAAAAATCAAAGTGCTAGTTTCAAAGCAAATGAGCCTTTGTGAAGTTGTCATGGTGATAATAGTCGTAAAACCAACAAAGATCCCAGGGTCCTCCCAGGAAAAAATAATTTTTATTTTAAGATTAACCATGAACTATTTTTAGAGCATGCTGTTGAAAGTCTTAAAAAGTAGAACAGAATCTTTGGTTATAACAATCTGAAAGTGAATTAGACTTTTGAAATGAAGAATTGGCATTTTTCCTTGCTCAGTCACTGTTGTAGAAAACTGTATGTCTGGCAACCTAGTTGTTGCTATAGAAAGCAACAGAGATGACCTGTGAAGGTAAAAGCATCTTGTGGCATTTAAACTCATTGTTATGTCTAATTCATCTTTTTGCAGATATTGATGAATGTTCAGTGAACGGGCTGCTGTGTGATAATGGACGCTGTCGAAACACCCCTGGAAGTTACAGCTGCATTTGTCCGAAGGGTTATGTGTTCAGCACTGAGACAGATACATGTGAAGGTGAAAAATATGCAAGCTGTGTTAATTTCAATGCTTATTATTTAACATTAAAGCTAAACAATCACAAAAGATTCAGAGGAATCCAGATGAATACCAGAGGAAGCAACAGAACTAAGATATCGCATAAATCATTGCATTCGTCTTGTAATTTATCTGTAGTATTTTTTAATGTTTTGGGGTCTTTCAATTTAATTTCTTTCAAAGAAAGCAGTTTCATTTTTATAAAAATGTTTTCCTTTCATTAGATAAAACATTTTAAAGCTGAAATATGGGGCATATAAGCTTTCCTTTTATCACAGAGCAGGGACACATTGTCTGTCATTTAGGGAAATGCATCTATTTTGATCACAGACTCTCTACTTTCTTCATTCTGGGGTGGTAGTTAATTCCTCATCAAATTCTGATATTTGTCATGCTTTATGTGACGTTTGATTTCCAAGATCTGGATATTAGTGCTAGGTGACATTAAAGCTGACCTTTAGTTTTACAGTAAAACCAAGATTTCTTTCCTACAATAATAATGAACATGGACTTCAGATCAATGAAAATGTAACATAACAGAAACTAATGAGAAGTTTTCATTATAAAAAAACTCAGCAAGGCAAGATGTTAATTGTCAAGATGTGAAAGGCAGGACTTGCCCTAGTAAAGCCATGCTGGCTTTCTTGAATCACCACCCTGTCTTCCATGTGCCTCAGAATAGCTTTTAGGAGGATCTGTTCCATGATCTTCTTAAGCACAGAGCTGAGGCTGACAGGTTGTAGTTCCCAGGGTCCTCCTTCCTACTCTTTTAAAAATGGTGGTAATGTTCCTTTTCTTCCAGTAACTGGGGACTTCACCTGACTGCCATGACTTTTCAAATACCATGAAGAGTGGCTTGGCAGCTACATCAGCCAATTCCTTCAGAACTCTGGGATGCATTTCATCAAGTCCCATGGACTTGTGTCCAATAGTTCAATAATTATAAAACCTTCTGTAGCCAGAAGCTTTGTGTTGTGCTCTGAAAATGTTCTGATGTTTATAACTCACCAGCATATGTTTGGTACATATAACTCTCATTTGTTTCTTTTTAATTTACAGCTAAATTAAAACTTTTTATCAGTTTGTTGTGGGGGATTTCTCTGGAAGTTGAGATTTTTACAACTTCTGTGGTTTAGATTGTGTTTCCAGTGACAGTACTAGTTAAATGTGAACCAGATGTGCTTTGAAGTTTATTTCCAGGAATATACAGTGGACTGTTTCAATTTTTGTTTCTCTGACATTTATAGCATATGCTTACTTCTCTTTAAAAAAAAAAAAAGTTTGGAAAATGCCTTGGTGGTGGCTTTTTAAAAAAAATATAAAATGGTTTCTTGCTCACTCTAGTTAAAAACACCATTTAATATTATTATACAAAGGGTTATGGAAACAATTTTTGGACTTTGTTTATATTGCACATATGACAGTTTTTTACTGATTGACCAGAGTACTAATGCTAAGTGCATTCATCCTTTTTTTTTTTTTTTTCTCTTGAATGGTTGTTAGGGGGATTAGTCAATGCAGTAATATAAACCTGTTAATACCCATTGCAGTGCGTTTAGGTCTTGCTTCTTTGCTTTTTTTCTTTCCCCCTGCCCCTTTTTTTCCTACCATAGTGCTAAAGCATGTCAAATGCAGAAAGTTAGAAGTTTTTTCAGGGTTAGAGGCCTAGAACATAGTGACTAGCTTTAGAAAGAACCAGAAGTTAATGCTTCCAGATATGTGTATTCTAAACCTCAGTGAAAGCTATTTTCCCTCTTTCCACTCTGTAGAGAGAAATGGGATGAACTTCCCTTCACCAGTGTCAGGGTAGGTGAAATGAGGAGCGTCCTGGTCTGTGATACATCTTCCCTCACCCCCAGTCTTGACAACCAACTTCTGCCATTCTCCTCCCAAAAGCTAGAAAATAGTATTTGTCTGTGGGATCAGTGAGGGGCTGGCACTGGCACTTGAGAAGGGCCAAAACTGAGACTGGGAGAAAAAGGAGGAGGAAGGGTGAAAGGGGAATGTCATCAACAGTTTTTCTGTAATTTTCTTTATTGGGTGACTGAGTCAGATTAGATTTGAATTTGACCTTTAAACAATTCAGAAAAAACTTTTAATTAATTTCAAAGAATATGTTGATTTGTGTGTTTAGAAACATGAAAACCTCATGACCTTTTTTTTGCTCTTCCATGTTATTTCAGCCTGGAATTTTTTGTCACGGTGGTGACTTTACTCTGAAAATGTGTTCAGATGTGGCCGAGTTGCAAGTGTCATTTTTCATGTGCTCAGTGGAGAATATTTTTAATCTCCAAAAGCTCCAAAGATTGTGTGGCACAGATTATGCCAGGTCCCTCATAGGAGCACTGAAGTTGCATCTTAGCTAAAAGCAGGGAACAGCATTTCCAACTGACAGAAAATCATATCTACATTAAAGCAAAGCCATAAATGTGGAGAATGATGAAAGATCCCTGTGACCCACAAGTGAGTAGGTGTACAACATTACATTCCAAAATACTCTCTGAATCCCCACAGGTATGGTTCAGGGACTTCTGACAGAAGTAGGATCTTCATATATCTTACATGAACTTATCCAAACTGCTATTGATTAATGCAAACTTTCATATCCTGGGGCAAGAATTTCCAATTTGTATACCTGTTCTATAAAGAATAATTTTATTACATGTTTTGCTACCAGACACCATGTCCCTTTGCTCATGGACTTTAGAAGACAACGAACATTTGATGCCTTTGACAGGAGAAACTATATATATCTTAAATTCATTTACTTTGTCCTTTTTTCTCATTTTTTAAAGCTAGCCATACTGCCAAAAGCAAGATAGCAGATAGAAAGGAAAAAAAATGTATCTTGCAGCATTTCTGTATGTAGAATTATTTTACATATTGTGCATGTTTAAAATTACTTCTTTGTCTCAGTCTGATCTGTTTCTAATTGCGGGAACCAGATATTTGGTTTCTCTGCAAAAACAGCAGAGACTACACTCCACTACCAGGTACTGCTAGCTGGGGAGAGTGTGGGAGGCAAGGGAGGCAGGGAGCATGCCTTGTATAAGAACAGCTTTGGTAATAAAGTGTGGAAAGTATTTACAGGGAAGAGAAGGGATGCAGAGCATGTAAATATTGGTGAGCTCTCAAGGTTGCCAGTTCAGAGGGACTTTGCTCTGTCAGAACTAACTGGCTTTCTAGATCTCCTCGATTACCACAGCACTGCACTTGCCAGCATATCAAGTCATGCCAGAGCCAGCCTGGCACATACACCATGCTGCACTCTCCATAGTATGCAGGCTCAGGGCCTAGCCTGAGACAACATGATCAACTGTGTCTGAGCAAGCTGTTTGCAGAGAAACGTGGAAGCTCTGACTAATGCCCTGTGGGACTGCCACCCTGCAGTATCATAGAATCATAGAATGTGTTAGGTTGGAAGGGACCTTTAGAGGTCGTCTAGTCCAACCCCCCTGCAGTAAGCATGGACATCTTCACTGAACCAGGTTGCTCAAAGCCCCATCAAGCCCGACCTTCAGTATCTCCAGGATATTTTATCTCTTGATGCTATTAATGATTCCAGTATTAAACTACATCCTGCATTGATTTATAATTAATTTAAATCAGTCCATTTTGATTTATGGATGAGACATTATTCCTCAAGCATTACTAGCAAACATAAGCAAGCACAAAGTAGTTTTATTTCTGGCCCACCAGTGGAACGATATGGTTAGTTTAGCATGTCTAGCTTCATTCAGGACCCAAATTTAAAGATGAGATTGGTCGAGTTCAGGAAGAAATAGTGGGTATGCATCTGCAATTGTTCTTTGAAAGAATTTCCTAGTACTGTTTTAATCTTAAAATTTATTTCACTTTAAAAAAAAATCAGTAAATAATACTGTCTGCAGGGTTCCTATTCTTATATGTGAACAGGCTTTAAAAAATCACAGGGCTAATAAATAGAAGGAGTTAGGGGCTAGAGCAAAGTACCATTTACAGTACTGCAGTTTAAATTCCTGATTTTTGAGTGCTTTCCAGAACTAGGGGATAGCAACCAGCATTGTAATACTTTGCTTCTGGCAGAGCTTTCTCAATTCTTCCAAAGCCTCAAGGAGCCATAAATGACAGAAACAATACAGCCTTTGTTTTTGTGCTGTGTGTTGTGGATGAGAGGGCATTGCATTCTATGAAAAAAGACCTTTGTTTTCTCACGGGACAGTTACAATTAATTGTTGGAAATAACTATGTTTGTAGAAAACAGACATTTAATCAACACTTTGAAAATACATGCTTCTATACACATACACATACACTCTACTTGACTGTCACTGTATCTTTTGAAAGTCAAGCTGAGAAGGAGGGGAGGCATATATACCAGGCAGTCTTGGTAAGTCATGGTCCACAGCAGCATTTATATACTAAAATATTTTCCAGAATCACTTTATAATACTAATGGTGTCTTCTGTTTCTGGATTGTAGATATAAATGAATGTGAAAAAAGCCCCTGTGTCAATGGTGCCTGCAGGAACAATCTTGGATCCTTCAATTGTGAGTGTTCACCTGGCAGCAAGTTGGACTCTACAGGACTGATGTGTATTGGTGTGTATTTTTCCTATTTCTTACTAATTAATAAAATAGTGATAATACTGATAAACTAAGCAAAAAAATAATATATTTGCATAATTTCCCCAGGATAGCAAGCAATGTATCTAGGTCTGTAGGTAAGACCAAACAAACATGTACTAATTTTGTTGCTTTCATGGGAGCGTAACAAACTGAAAACAACATAATTCATGAGGGTGTCCAAACTATGGTAAAAGTGGTAAAATACAGGTATCAATTGATTGGTGGGAGAGAGTCGGGATGTCTTCTTACTAACAGAAATTATCTTGTCCTTTGGGAGAATGAGAATATGATTAAAGCTATAGGTGATTAGTTTGGTAGTTGAGAAACTGTAAAGCAGAAATGCTGACTTGGATTTTGGCCACTTTTAAATCTGACACAAGAAAAGAAGTAAACCTGGAGGAGCATATACTCGGTCATAGGAGAGTACATGGCTTCTAGACTTCAGGACATTCTTCATGAACTGTGAAGACTGACTTTCTAGCTATAAGAAAATGTTAATGACTTTTGCATTATAGCATAATCTCATACTTCACCTCTTTTGTAAGAAGCTGGTAAAGGTGAGACAGATGTGACTTTGTCAGGATCCCTGCCTCATACAGAAATGCTATTTTGGAGATTGCTTGTACAGTGAGGATACTGCCACTTCTGCTTTTTGAAATAAGCACTTAATACATGTTTTTTATGCATGTTTTAGTCAAGATTTGTGGAATACCTTGCACAACAAGTAGGCTGCCATCTGTCTGTATAATGAATATATTCTTCTTCAAGACAAAATCAAAGAGATGCAAGTAGCAGAAAGAATGCTTTGATGATGGTTACTAACCAAAACAGAAGTCACAGTGACTGCCCATTGTAGATTTTGTCTAGACAAGACGGGTTATGTAAAATGAAAGAAATTAACCCATAGCCTGAAACTGATAAGGGAAGCAGCCTACAGCAGGATAATGCAGATGCAAGTTGTGTGAGGAAAGTCACCTGCTAATTTGTGTAGTTTAAATCATTTTTGAGATACGAATTTGATCTTTCCGTTGGCTACTATAAATAAATAATACTGAGCTTGAAAACCTTCTAGTGAATAAAACCATGGAAGCATTTACATTTTGATATCATAAAGCCAAGACATCAGCATATGGGTGTAAAAGCTATATGTGGTGTAAAAGACCCTATGTTGCCTCTCCTCAAGTTGGTCTCTGAATTTGGGACATATGATGACCATCCACACCTGTCTGAGAGCTGACCCAGCTAGTGACTGTCAAGGTTTCTTCTTTAGTCTAGTCATGTTTACTCAAGTCTTGATGGTTAGCTAGTGGCTGATCAAGATGTGGAAGATATCTCTTTTGCACTCTTTTACACCCCTCTTCAGTGTGTTAGAGTGTGGTGTTCTGCTGCATGTGTTAAGAGACCAACATTAAACTAAATGATACATCTGGTTTAGACTTGACTGTAAATGAAGTATGTGGCCCAGTTTCTAGGACTGATTCCAGTCATATTCCTGGGCCAATTTTTTCCCTGTTACTTTATCCAAAGAAGGGTTATGTTCTCTGTGCTCTACATTATTTTATAACATGGCAGTTTTGTAGAAAAGTTGAAGTTTTTCAAAGAAAACAAGCTGGAATGATTCTGTGTTTAACACATAGCTCCAAAACATGAAGTATTAGTAATACTGATCAAGACCACCTAATGGATGGTCTGGCTTTTTGTACATATAATGTATGTAAAGCTTAAAGCCAAATCCTTTTCCTTTTTCATTAGTCATCTCATTAAATTAATCTGGGCCACATGCTTAGATTTGAACTCTGTGTATGCATGTATGCACATGCCTTTAAACTCTACCCAGACTGACCTCCCAATCTGGCTTAGATCTTTACAGACTGCTTTTGCTATCTGGTCACAAAGATTGTTGTCTGCTTCAAGAGGTTTTATTTGTGTAATTTGAGAAATTTTATGTGAGAAATTCTGAGTGTAATGTTTATAGAGGTGCTGTAGCTACAACTTTTAAAGCATGTAACTGATTTAAGATCTAACCAACATTTAAAAAAATTACTTGGGAACTGAAGAATGTAGATTTTTAAGACTTGAAGATCTGAGTACCTAAAAGAGAATTCCAGAGGATTTTAGGCAGCAGAAACAGCGATTGTGGCTGAAAATCTCCCCATCTGCACAGTTCCTGTCTAGCCTAGGCAGCAGTCAGGAGGTGCCGCCTGATGTGGCTGGGCACTTACTGGAATGGGTTTGCTCTGAGCTGGTCCAGGTTCCCAGCTTGTGAGTCAGGAGCTGTGTGTGCTGGGACTGAGCCCTCAGGAACAGAGAGTGGAGTATAAACTAATAGGCACAGCTAATGCACCAACAGAACCACACCCCTAAAAGAATATAGTACACCCCTATCCCCCACAATGTTTTTTTTTCTTCTTTCCTGACAACCTTAAATGTTCACTGAGGGAGAGAGATGCCAGAGCACTTGGCTTTTGTAACCCAGTGGTTCAGGCAATCAGATGGAAAAGGGAGTCCCAGGTTGTGATCTCTGCTTATATTCTGACATGTGTTTCACGCTGATCAGTCATTAGAAAAAAATAAATGGATAAATCCACTGTAGTTTCTGAAGGACCTCTGCTAGCTATGGGACCTAGACTCTAAAACACCTCCAGCAGTGTGCTCTATTGCTTGCTTTTAATGGTAGTGCTATTCATTTCCACCACTTCTAAACTGAAACACATACAAAGCTACTCTGATGGAAGCTGTTCTTTTAAAAGTGTCTGCACTCCCTGCGTACCCTCTACTGATGGCATCAACATGATATGCCAGCTCTTCTTGCTGTAACAATTCCATATTGTTTTCTATTCCACTGCAGATAGCCTGAAGGGGACTTGCTGGCTTAACATCCAAGACAATCGCTGTGAAGTCAACATCAATGGTGCTACACTGAAATCTGAATGCTGTGCTACTTTAGGAGCAGCTTGGGGCAGCCCATGTGAGCGGTGTGAATTAGGTATGCTCTTCTGCATCTTTTGGGAGAAGAGAGGAGGTACCACTAGATAGATTCTCATAATTTTCTGTATAGAAAACAAACAAATAGACAACAGAAAACAGCTATGAAATTACATTGTCTCATTTAGCATCACTTGTAATCTCCACGATCAGATGTCATTTGAATTTACCAGGAAATAGCATGTGAATAAGTCTTCTATTAATTGCACATGTAAATCTTCACAGAGGTAGTGCATTGGGGTAGGGAAGTGTGGACTACAACAGCAAAGTGAAATATCTAGTAAGAGTCTTCAGAGTTGTTTGTGTTGCACTCTCTCAAAGTGTTTTCAAGCACATACCTTATGTAACATTATTGATTGCAGAATAATACTACTGTAATACTACCTACAAGGTTTGAATAATGCCACTTGCAGCTGGACCAGTGTCAGGGCATTTTAGCCTTTCATTTTTAATTGGAACAATAACTGTGGGCACATGTATCCCACATAACAAGCATGGTGCAAACAACAATAAGTGCTTGTAACTGTGCAGTGCAGCATCAACAAAGATACCTCTTTGAACTCCAGGAAGCAGCATGGTCAGGTTAGACTAGTAAAACTAATCAAAATCTAATCAATCTAGAGACTTAATGAGGTCAGACTGGGTATATTTTGCCATTTAATTTCCTATTCTCTAACTAGTTAAATTTCAGCAAGCCTTCATATCACTACATCATGCTACATTTTACATGCATATACTGAAATAATATCATTGGTCAGATTCTTCATTAAATGGCAGTAATAACTGTCATCACTAAAACTTTAAGCTACACCTGAATGCAGAGATTAATATGATTAGATGTGATGCATTCTGTTCTCCATTAAAGAAAGCACATGAGAAAGTAATTTCCTCAAACATGCACTTGATTTAAGTAACATATATGTCAGTACTTCTCTTGATTGAAGGTAGAGCACTCTCATCTTTTATGGTCAAATTACTAGACAATTCCAAAGACAAGCTTCTTTTAAAATTATTTACTCCTGTTCTAAAGTAGTGATCTGTATTTCTGTCTTGATTCCAGACATGGCTTGCTCAAGAGGATTTGCCAGAGTGAAAGGTGTTACCTGTGAAGGTGAAGTTTTTCTTCTTACTCAGGATGATGCTTACTTCCATTGAAAATGAAATAAAATGGGATTTATTATGTCATTGGGCTTGTCAGTCAATCATATTGACCTTAGGTGAATGCCTTCACAAACAGTTACTGACTCTTGAGAAGTGTTGTGTTACACGGTTTTTTTGGAATATCAAAATGATACAAAGAGAATTGATATGCTCCTTCAAAATCATTTAATCCCTTTAGGTTTTCTTTTCAGCCATATCCATCATCTTGTCTTAGATAAGAGATTGTGGCATCTTAATGTTCTATATGTTGAAGATCTTTCAAGAGTCTCTTGAGACTGACGCAGGTGCTTGTTCAGAACAGTGTTCATAGGATCAAGGAATTACAGAATCATAGAATTGTAGAATCACAGAATGGTTTGGGTTGGAAGGGACCTCAAAGATCACCTAGTTCCACCCTCCCCTGCCATGGGCAGGGACACCCTCCACTAGACCAGGTTGCCCAGAGCTGCATCCAACTTGGCCTTTAGCACTGCCAGGGAGAGGGCAGCCACAGCTTCTCTGTGCGACCTGTGCCAGTACCTCACCACCCTCACAGTGAAGAATTTTTTCCTTATATCTAATCTATCATCTTTTAGTTTAAACCGATTACCCCTTATCCTATCACTACACACCCTTGCAAACTGTCCCTGTAGATCCCTTTTGGGTATTGTAAGGCTGCTACAGGGTCTCCCTGGAGGCTTCTCTTCTCCAGGCTGAACAAGCCCAACTCCCTCAGCCTGTCTTTGTAGGAGAGGTGCTCCAGCCCTCTCATCATCCTTGTGGCCCTCCTCTGGACGAAGAAATCCATGCCCTTCTTATACTGGGGGCCCCACAGCTGGATGCAGTGTTCAGACCCTATACAGTATGGATGAAGAACTTTTACTTTCCTTCCTGTAGGTTAAATTCTCAGTAAAGCTGTATCTGTTTTCTTCGGGTTTGCATATAACAACCCTTTGTTTCCCCAACAGATGTAAATGAGTGTGAGGTTTTCCCGGGGGTTTGTCCCAATGGGCGGTGCATTAACAGCAGAGGCTCATTTCACTGTGAGTGCCCTGAAGGACTGACACTGGATGGAACAGGACGGGTGTGTTTAGGTAACACTCAACTCAATTTTTCCAGCTTTTTAGCTGTGTTCAACTTTACTCTCAAAGGGGTGTGAAAGGATGTTTGTTTTGTTTCTGAATTTCTCCAAAAGCAGTTTCTAAGTGCATATTTTATTTTATGCCTGCTTAGATTTCAAATGCCCATGCCAGTTCAGTGAAGAGCTGTTAATCCCTTGGGGGAATATGAATGCTTGTGTTAAGACTTGTTTCGCCAACAATGCAGTTGAGAGGTTTTGCTAGAGTGCCGCCCTTGCTCTGAGTCCTGTTCACAAACAGAAGTGTCTGATTGGGTGGGAGCTGGATTGATAAGCAGCCAGCTGGTCAGCCAGCAGCTTGTGATACAATGCGAACTGTACTCTCCTCTGTCGCTGTCTAGTCACTCTGTGAAACTCAGACACCACCATGTAGTGGGAAGATGCTGGTGCACATTGTTCTGTCTGAGGGTAATCAAAATGAGTGTAGATAGAAATAAGACTTCATCTTTGTCATAAAAATTTACTGACAAAACATGATGTCAGTGAATGCATGCTTTTCTCTAGGAAAGACTTCAGGTATAAAAAATACTAAAGCCCTGTGTAAGTTCAAGAAAACAAATATCCTGTAACAAATGTAGTTAGTGTTACTGATCTGCATCAATGGTCAGAGATGAAAAAAGATAAAGTCGGGGGAACTGGATGTTTAGAAGAGATTCTTGAATTCATATTATTGTTTCTTCCCATTTCTAAGTAATGTAAAAATATGACTACTGACAACATTGTTTTAAGAAAACAGTATAGCAGAACAAAAAAAACCCCGCCGCATCAGCCCTTGCTTCATGTCAAGAATTTTCCTACTCTAACCTTAATTTTTCAGTTCCAACAGTGTTCTCTATCCTCAAGCAGATTTAAATTTAAGCAAACACTTTTGCTTTAATTGCACTGTGCCTTACTGATAGCCAATACAAACAATTACCAGGTTATGGAGTGTTTTAATGTGATTGTAATTCTAAAGATATTTTTTAAATAAACAGGATTTTGAAATGAAACAGATGGGTACAATGAGTATGTCTCAGAATAAAGAAACAATTCAAACTCAAGTCTGCCTGGAACACATGTATCTGTTATGCTTGTGCGTATCATATGCAGTTTTGTGTATTAGGTTTTACTGGATATTCCATATATATACCCAACTCCCCTAAACTTAGGAATTCTGTTCCCAGTCGCTGGCATCTGTGGCCATCAACCCTGTGTTATTTCTTAATGAGAAATTTGATAAGGAAGGTATGAATTTAATTGTGATTGATGGATAAAATGAAAAGTTGGAATAAAGGAGCCACTTTCAAGCAAGATACAGAAATCTTTTACCCTCAAAGCCATGTACCCTTTTCTTATTTTAGTGAAAAAATGGCCTTTACAAGATATGTCCCCTCTCCTATGCTACACAGGCACTGTACCCTATTCCATGCATTTCCTGCAGAATCTACTCTGGTGATTTCAGTGCAAAGAAGTATTTATTAGCAGTATGTTTGCTGAATCTCTGGAAATGAAAATTAATCTTGTGTCGATGTGGAATAGTTTACAGGAAACCACGAGTATTCTTTGAACAGTTTCCATTTCTTGTTTCTAAATTGTTTAACTTTGGATGTGGGTAAATGCATATTATAAATCTGAACAACTTTTGAAGGGCTTGTATGGAAAACAGTTCAGCAACTCACCTGTGTTACTTTTAGATCTTCCATCTTCTCCAAAGCTTTTTGACCAAGAATTTAAAAGTTATGTTAGGTTTGCTAAAGCCTAACTTCCAGTCCAGTATATCATAGGAAACGTTAATGCTTATCATTATTCTGAAAATACATTCCACTTCAGTCATTTCAGAAAGCTCCAGGATATATCAAGAAATTCTTTTATGTGACATGTTATGTCCTTGTGATCTTCCTTACAGACTGAAAATAGCTCTCTTTTCCTGGAGAGCATTAAGCTACCAATAAATTTCTGCATAGTACCACAGACATCTTCTTTAGCACTGTAAACACCATTCTCCTGTGTTCAACAATTTTCCTGTGTTGTAGAAATTAGTATGTAGAGGCTAACCAACCCATTTTTGTGTCAGTTTTATATTGTAACATGTAGTTGGGGTTTTTTTCTAAAACTTTTAAACTATTTTTTTTTACTGAAGTACAAGTAGGTGGAAAGTGTGGAATTTAATGATGCTTTCAAATGTGTTATTGTTAATATTTATTTATTATATGTAAGATACAGCAAAGGTATATTATTTTCTGCATACAGATTAGTGTGTGGTACTTTTCCTGACTCTGGGTATACACGTACAGATTTTACCTGTACATTTGGTTGATCTATCTTTTGGCTGACATGCTTTTCTGCAAATGGTACCCCTAAGTATAACCATGATGGATTTTTCTAGAAGCTCTCATATGCTGTTAACTGATGTTAAGTAAGCCTAACAATGGTCAGGAATTTTAAACAAATTATTTTTTGTATTTTAAAATTAATCATATAAACATAGGTAGGATTTTTTATTTTTTTTACCATGAATGCAGGTTAATTTGTAAATGAGAATATGTGATACAGTAAAGAATTATATGTCTTTGTCCTATTAAATACATGTAGAAACCTAGAAAGCACAATCATGGCAGAGTAATGGTGTGTATTGAGAGACAACAAAAGAAATGCTTGTACTTTTATGTGGTACAGCAGAGATCCAGAAACATATCTATAGTGCAGTATTAGCAACTTCAAATGGTTGAACATTGTGGAGAAATGTAATGTTGAGCAGAAATCTGTCTCCCAGAAACTGATCCTCACATGTACACGTCCCTCAGAAAAAGGTGCTTCTGAAAAACAGAAAACTTATGCAAAGGGTAAAATGCCTGTTTGTTGTTGTAAACTGAGCAGATATACGCATGGAGCAATGCTACCTGAAATGGGATGAAGATGAGTGCGTTCACTCTGTGTCTGGCAAGTTTCGTATGGATGCCTGCTGCTGTGCTGTGGGAGCTGCCTGGGGCTCCGACTGCGTGGAGTGTCCTAAACCTGGCACCAAGGAATATGAGGCTCTGTGCCCTAGAGGTCCTGGCTTTTCCAACAGGGGAGATATTCTAACTGGCAGACCATTTTACAAAGGTATGAGGTCATTCTTAGACCTAAAAAATTAATTATAAGTACATCTAGACCAATCTACTAAGAACATGTCAGAATTTGTGTCTATCTTTGCTATGTATTTGATAGATGTTATAAAGATGCTTGCCTGAAAGAGCTGGCCTTACCGGTGGGAAGCTCTCTGATTGCATGGTGCTCAGGAGTGTTACAGGAGCATAAAAGGAAAAGGTGCAAAGTTTGAGTTTGGTAAGGAGAAAAGGGAAATTACTATGACAGCATTGAAGAGAGAGGAGCTCTAAGTGATGAGAATAATAGAAACTATGCACCTATTTTAAGATAGACCTTTGCAAACAGTGAACTGATGGTCAGATTTAGTTCCAGAAAGTCAAGCACTTAAGATATAAACGTAAAATGTTAGAAAAATTTGGCCAGAGTTCTCTGAAAGAGAGACTGAAGAAGGATGGGTTCATTTTATGGTTTGCAGAATTAATAAGTAATTAAAAGAGAAGGGTGTGGGTTACATTAAAATTATGAGGGCAATGATAATGAGCATCTTCAGTGATAATGGTAGTAAATAAAAACTTTTGCCCAGTTTTTACTAGCTTCACTTCATGTAGAGCAAAACCAAAACTGAAGATCCTAGAAAATGTTAAGATCGGAGATATTTTAAGTGACTGAAATCTGAGATGAAAAACTACATTTAGGTGTGCAGAAGCTGCAGTGATCTGGAAATATTTTAGTATTGTCTTTATTTTTAAAAAGATGTATTCTGAAGTATTTATCTCAAAATATGTTGAGTTGCTTGAGAAACCTAGCAGACTGGGCCTCTGCTTCACCATAAATAAGCTCTGATTTTCAGGATTTACTATTCTCAGGCAAAGCTCTGAACATTCAGTGGTGATTTACTAAACAAATACAGAATTTAATAACATTATTTTTATTTTATTAAAATAATTTAATTATAAATAATAAAAGCTTAATTATTAAGTAATATTAAAATCTTTACCATGCCAAGATTTTGCTCCTTGTTCCTCCTCTTGTATTTGGACCATACTTTCCTTCCATTTACACGAATGCACTGGTGATAGAAGCTTGTTTCATCAAAGATTATTGTTGGGTAAGGGCATTCATCCAGCAAATCGTATCATAGAGTGTAAGAAATGCTCATTCAAGTTTGTAAATGCTGTTGGGAAGATCCCTATGAGAGAGGCTGGCACATAAAAAACTTTTATTTGTCCTTTGCAAGATCCTTCAACAGCCTGTATTATTCACCTGTCCAACAAAATACATTTACAAGAGGTGAGACATTTAATTTTATATTCTACAAAAGACAAATTTCCCGTTTCTAAACTGAGCTCCAGATATCCCTCTGGCAATATCAATTAAAAAAAAAAAAAGAAAAAAGAAAGAAAGCCACCTGCCATGTAATAATTACATCTTTTAGAAGCTGCCTTAGAAATACCATGAGTATTCATTGTGCTAGAAAGCAAAACAGAGCCCAGTACACATTTTGGCATCATGGGAAAACAGTCTGAACTCAGGGAATTTCACTGACTTCCATTGATTGCTGCTAACATAAACTTTTCATTATTGGTTTGAGTATTGAGAAGCAAAGAAAGCATAAACAAATCACCAGCTAGGAAAACATCTTTTCTCCCCTATGCCCAGGCTTAGCTTTAGACCAGGGCCTCCCCTCCACCCTTCCTGATATCTACCCCCGCCAGGCTCATGAACTGGACAGCTGACAGCACAGGGCCTTGGGAACGCTGCAATGGTTTCTCCTTGTTATCCCCTGTTGCTTAGTCATTTCTTTCACTGCTGCTTCTTTCTCACTAATTTCTGGTGCCCTAGCATATGCTTCTCCATGGGACAGAGGCCCTCGGGGGTGTTCCTGCTTCAGCATAGGTTGTCCACAGCTCACACTCCTTCAGGGTGTCATAGTCCCAGTGTGTGCCACTCATGTACTGTGTGACTTGTCACCCTTGGGGTGTGCCCCTGCCCCAGCATGGATCACCACGGGTCCCTCAGGGATTTTCCTACCTCACCAGAGTTAGGAAATGTGGGTCACAATACCTCAGAGGCATGTCCACCCCAGCATGCATCCTCTGTGGGCTAGAGTTCCTCAAAGACGTCCCTGTCCTGGCATTGGTCACCCACAATTACAGTCCCTCAGGGGTGTCCCTGACCTCATGTGGGTTTTCCACAGGCTGCAGTCCCTCAAAGGTGTCCCTGCCCTGATGTAGGTCCTGCAGGTGTGACAGTCTCCCAGGGGGTTCCTCCTCAGACAGGGAGTTCTGCATTCCAACAGTGCATCTCAAGTCGCGTCTCCAACAAAGTCCTCTCCTGCTTGCCTTTTCCATTTAATTTTTCCATTCTCCTAATGGAATTAGGAGAGGAATGGCACATTCTCCTGTGCAGCAGGAGGCCATCCCTCCAGTCCTCAGCAACTCAAACCCTGCATTTATGTCAAATAAAATTAGTAAGAAAGGAGTTTCCCATTAATTTTTATATTTAAGAATTATGCTTAAGAATGCTCTTTTATTTTGTTTTTATTCATAGATATCAATGAATGTAAAGTGTTCCCTGGTATGTGCATGAATGGTAAATGCAGAAACACAATTGGAAGTTTCAAATGCAGATGTAACAGTGGGTTTACTTTAGATATGGAGGAAAGAAACTGTACAGGTAAGTCTAGCATTTTCCCAGGTTTTTCCTAGAATCGTAGAATAGTCCAGTTTGAGAGGGACATCTGATGATCAGTTGCACCAACACAGGGAAGGAGAGCCTACATGAGATTATCTAACACATTGTCCATCTTGAAAACATCCAGTGATGGGGACTCTACTGTGTCCCTTGTTGAATTTTCAGGAACTTGTGCTTGTTGCATTGCTTGGAGATCAGGAAAGTTAACTTAATTAATTTCCTTCACTTTTGAAGAGCTTAATCTTTGAACAGAATGTCCAACTAACATAATTTCCCCTTTTTAGAAAGTGATTCTTAATAAAGGTATACTCTTCTTGTACATGTATCATAGGAATTTTTTTAATTGGTGTCAAAGGTGCTCAGGTCATGCTGAAGCAGTACGGCCTCAGTAAGGTTCTCCAGCAAACCCAAGTTCAATGTTTTAACATACAGATGAACTTACTTTACATTCCTCACTCTCTGGTCATTGTATTATCACATTCATTTAGAAACTATATTGCAAATGAGTTTTCCTTCAGATTTGATAAAGCCCAGGCACATAGGCACCTCTGCAATTCTGATAGCACTGCAATGTTAACTAAAGAGGAGATGTATGTTCAACTTAAAAGTTTACTGTTTTGTTATTTACTGCTTGGAAAACCTGAAACAGAAGATAAGCTTTGTAGTCTTCTGGTTTTGTGAACCAGATGCCTTCATTGTTGTGGATGGCTCAGTGCTGAAAATGAAGGAATTTTTGTTATACCACACAGACATCAGTGAGTGAGTAATATGAAATGTGGGTGGTAAAGCATGGTAACTGAGGTTGGTCTGGATGTTACTGTTGCCCTAACTGGTGATTTCCTTGTTTTTATAGTGATTGCAACAATGAGAAATGCATTTTAAAAATTAACATTTTTAAACTAACAAGAATAGGTCAGAAAACTTCTCCCAACAAAAGGGGTTTTTTTTGGTTCTGTTTTCCATTGAAAGTCTGTTCTGATAAAAATGATCCACTGAGTGGCTGTAGCGAAACAGGTTTTGCTAATCAGAAGACTTTTTGTTCTTTTTTTAAAAAAGGAGGCCAGATCCCAGGGCTACCACATGGGTTACTGTCCAACACCTCCACACATCTGTGAACTATCTTCAGTGGCCAGAAACCTGGACACAAAGGCAAAAGAGACTGTTGCACGTGGTGAAAAAAAGAACTGGTTTAATTTTTATCTTTTTTTTTCAGTTAAGCTTATATTTGCGTATTTTTCCTCAGCCACTTACATAAATGAGTCAACTGCCCCTCTCACCAACTTACTGTAAACAGGTTGATCCTTGCTCCCTGGACTTTTTGGCTGACAGAATCAATCCAATGTCTTCATTGTTTCAATTATTTTGTTGTTTTTATTCCCTGAAAAGACTTGACGAATTCTTAATATAAAAATTAATAACACAATAGTGAATAAAGATGAAGGTAGAGTGTATAGTGGAGAACATGAAATGAACGGATGTGCCCTAGTTTACCCCAAAAACACTGAATCAACAGTAAAGGAAGAGAGAAATCTGGAAAGATGTGAGTAGATAGAAAATAACAGGCTGTCCAGTTCTTTCACTCCTTTCCTTCAACACCAACCTGTTTCAGTGGATCATATCCATATTACAAATTCATCTCTAGCTGTGAGCTAATGAGGTTCAACCCTGTGAAGTGTAAGGTGTTGCACTTGGACTGGAAGAATCCCAGGCATAGGTACAGACTGGGAGAAGAGCTTCTTGAGAGTAGCCCTGCTGAGAAGGACCTGGGTGTCACGGTGGATGAGAAACTTAACATGAGCCAGCAGTGTGTTCTTGTAGCTTGGAAGGGCGATGGGATCCTGGGCTCCATCAGCAGAGGGGTGGCAGCAGGGACAGGGAGGGGATTGTCCCTCTCTACTCTGCCCTCGGGAGGCCCCAGCTGGAGTCCTGTGTCCAGAGCTGGGGCCCAACACAAGGAAGATGTGGGACTGTTGGAGAGGGATTAGAGGAGCCACAGAGATGATCAGGGGGCTGGAGCACCTCCCCTATGAAGAGAGGCTGAGGTAGCTGGGCTTGTTCAGCCTAGAGAAGAGAAGGCTGCGGGGGGACCTCACTGCAGCCTTCCAGTCCCTGAAGGGAGCATACAAACGGGGGCAATCAACTTTTAAAAGGGTAGACAATGACAGGACAAGGGGGAATGGATTGAAGCTAAAGGAAGGAAGGTTTAAATTAGATATTAGGGGGATGTTTTTTACAGAGAGAGTGGTGAGGTGTTGGAACAGGCTGCCCAGAGAAGCCCCGTCCCTGGAAGTGTTCAAGGCCAGGTTGGATTGGGCCCTGGGCAACCTTGTGTAGATCCAAGCCTGGAGGTTGTTGGCCCTGCCTGTGGCCGGGGGTTGGAACTCTGTGATCTTTGGGGTCCCTTCCAACCCATGCCATTCTGTGATTCTTGCCTCAATACCAGCGTGTCTTACAAAGAGCTCTTCCTTCTCTTTAACCTTCTACAAACCTGCTATGGTTTTCCCCAGTAAGCCTCATTAAACTAACTAATAAGCAGTGAACTGTAAATCTAGCTTTCAAAAGAACTATTTCAGTTCCTAATGGAAAAGGTAAGTAGTAGTTATACTACTATTATTGGATGTCTTCATAATAAGTAATATCAATGGCACTGTCGTCATGGAGTCAGTTGATACCTGTGTAATAATAACAACTCAGAATTTGCTATAGTGGGTTTCTTAGAATCTTTTCTTAAGTTACATTTCATGGAAACCCACTTGTTACATAGTTTAATCTATAATGAAGAGCACTAGAGGCACTGCAGTATGATTCTTTCACAAGCTGTTTGCATAATTAGATATTCCTTTCAGTATTAAATTAATTTCAATTTTCTATATTGATTTATATACTACATGTGATTTTTGTAGAATTAATTTATAATGGCCACATGTTCACTTCTAAGCAAAGCAGGATAACCTTAAACCTCTCCATTACTATAAAATAGATATTGATGAGTGCCGGATCTCCCCAGACTTATGTGGAAGTGGTACTTGTGTCAACACTCCTGGAAGCTTTGAGTGTGAGTGCTTTGATGGTTACGAAAGTGGATTTATGATGATGAAGAACTGTATGGGTAAGTGTCAGGATGACCTGTAGTCATTTATGGTACAAAGCTTGACTGTACTCTATACTGTACTAGCTCTGCTCTAATGAACATTTCAAATGTATAATTATTGTGACATTTTGAACAAATGAGACAGATACAGAGTTTATAGGACAGATAACTGAATTGTACATCTAGCTTTGTTCTTTTTGCTAATTACTTTTACACATTTCTGTACAGGTATTTTAGAATAGCAGCAACTATTCATTTATGTACTTTAAAAATGGCAAATGCGATATCTAAACATTTGGTTGAGTTAGGAATAGAATTCAAGAGTTTCAGAAGTAGTGTGATTCGTTTTTCCTTGAATCTTCTAGGACTCAAAAAATTCGGAGAACATTTCCTGAACTATCACATCTCTTTAATCAGTCTAAGGTTGTAAGAATAGATTTGAAGACACCAAAAGTTACTGACCACGTTAAAAAATTTTTAGTTAGTATTGTGGAGTATTTAATGAAATGTATCATGAAATAAGTAGTGAAAATGTAAAATCCAGGATATTTATCTTGATGAGGCTGAATGGGTCCTCCTTCCTGAAGATTGAATTGACATTTCCTCTCCTCCCACCTTAAAATTCCTTGCCTGATTTCCATGACTTTTCCAGGATAGTCAGAAGTGGCTCCACAATGACATTGGCTAGCTCTCTCTCAGCACTTATGGGTCTTTTCCATGTCCTTTGACAGCAGTTTCCTTACACCATTTCCTCTCACCTTTTGTTGCCACTGTTACATCCTTCACATCCCTTACCAGGGTCAATTCCTGGTAGCTTTTGCTTTCCTGACTTCATCCCAGCAAGCTCAGACGGTGCCTTTCTATTTCTCCTGCATCATTTTTCCCCACTTTCCCACTTTTGCCTATTTTAAGCTTCTTTTTACCATTTGACTTTTGTCAGAAGTTTTTGTACTCATAATTGAACTCCAATAAGTGGTCCTGTGCCCGTCTGTGCCAGGAGGCCATGCAGGCCATCTGTCAGCTTTACTTGATCTCCTACAAGTTGTGATGCTTTAACACTCCAGAAATCGGAAAAAAAATCATTGCCTGAATCACAGACGAACATAACAAAGAAGATAAACTGTGGGAGCCTTCATGAAAGAGAAAGTACAAATGCAGAGAATCAGTTCTGTATGGTGGAAGACTGTTATATAGAAGACAGAAGAGTCAGCGAAGCAGTATGTCAGATAAATAAGCAGAGAGTGAGGAGATGGTAAGGGAAATGGCTTCTTGAGGACCTTTTGCAGGAACTAAGAAAGGGACAGCATAATGTTCAGTGAAAATATTTTGGAGCTGCGATGACTGTCCAAGCAGGAATACAGTAAGAGATTAATTCTATTATCAGGCAGTTTCACCCTCAGGGGAATAACCTGCAAACCCCAATGGTATCTTGGCTAAATTTTCACGCTAATGAAGATAACAGTAGTCTGCCTGTATGAATAAAAGTCTCTAGTTTCAAGGGTAGGTAGCAATAATGCTTCCTGGGAGTCCAACAGCATGAAAGCATCCTGCACCTTTGCCCTGGTTTGACCCTGGCTTGGGGCCAGATGCCCACCAAAGTTGTTCTATCAGTCCTCAGCTGGACAGGAGAGACTTTCAGGCCAAGATAAGGACAGGGAGATCATTCAGCAATTAACATAATGGGCAAAAGAGACTCAACACAGAATTTTAAAAAAAGCAATCTAATTTATTACTCACACACATACAATGAAAACAGAGTTGGATAGTGAGAAATAAATTCATATCTTAAAACGCCTCCCCCAACCCTTCCCTTCTTTGCAGACTTAACTTTATTCATGATTTCATTCCCTCCCTCTTCACCCCTTAGGTGGCACAGGAGGAGATGGGGATGGGGGTTTCAGTCAGTTCATTGTAACTTGTTTTTCTTCTTAGGGGGGGCATTCATCACACTCTTCCCATGCTCCAGCGTGGGCTCCCACCCATGGTACACAGCCCTTCGTGAACTTCTTCAAAGTGAGTCCCTTCCCATGGGGTTCAGCTCTTCAACAACTGTCCCAGTGTGGATCCCTTCCATGGGGTGCAGACCTTCAGGACCAGACAGCTCTAGCCTGGTCCACCCACAGAGTCACAAACCAGCCCCCAGGAAACCTGCTCTGGCATTGGCCCCTCTCTGCATGGGCTGCAGGTCCTGCCAGGAGCTTGCTCCAATGCAGCCTTCCCATGGGATAACGGCATCCTTCATATGTCTCTATCTGCCCCAGCATGGGGTCCTCCACAGGCTGCAGGTGAGATTACCACTCCCTGTAATCTTCCACGGGCTGCAGTGGGACAGCCTGCTTCACCATGGTCTTCTCCATGGGCTGTGGGGGAATCTCTCTTCTGGTGCCTGGAACAACCCTACCCCTCCTTCTACACTGACCTTGGTGTCTGCAGAATTTCTTACATCTTCTCACTCCTTTCTCTGGCAGCAAAAAGCATCCACTTGTGGGTTTTTTCTTCTTAAATATTTTATCATAGAGGTTCTACCACTGTTGCTGATTGTCTTGGCCTTGGTCAGTGGCAGGTCTGTCCTTGAGCCAGCTGGTGCTTGCTCTGTCGAACCTAAGGGAAGCTTCTAGGTGCTTCTTGCAGAAGCCACCCCTGCACCCCCCCTTCTCCCCCAGAATCTTGCCACAAAAACCCACAACCACCTTGAACATCTTCTGGTCCTATTTCTCTTCATATGCATCTATATTCTTAGGTGTTTTTATCAGGTTTGTGAGTCAAATACTCAGATTGCTGTTATAAGCTCTAGGAAGCATATTTCTGAGCAACACAATGACATACGCAGGACATAGCAAACTGAAAAGCCACTTAGTTAAAAATTTATACAGACATCCCCATTAGCAGCATGCAGAGGGAGCAGTTTCAATCATTACATAAACAGATGTCTGGTTGCATTAAGAAGCACTTCTTGGAAAATTTCATCACATTAATGCATTGTCCTAAATGGCAACCATCCAAACAGTTGCTGTCTTTTCTTCTGTCCTCTGTTCTTAGAATACCTAATTTTGAATGATGACTTTCTGGTTTTCTTGAGGGGAAAGCTACCCATTTTTAGAGTTAATAAAGTACAGGTTTTGTTTGCTTTGTTGTGCAGTATGAGGAAAGGAGCAGCACTGCTTCAGTGAAAGAATCTTACTTCTGACCTCCAGATTTTGTCTCTTAGAGACACTGAGAATCGCTTTTTCCTTTGTTGCTCCTTAGTACCTATTTTATTTTTGTTTATCATGGTTTCTCTTCAGATATTGATGAATGTGAACAGAACCCTCTGCTGTGTAGAGGTGGGACATGTGTGAACACTGAAGGGAGTTTTAAGTGTGACTGTCCTTTGGGACATGAGCTGTCGCAATCACGTGAGGAATGCATAGGTGAGTTTCAACTCAGAATAGGAGTCTTCTGCTTTCTGAGAAGAGTGGTCGTTTGCTGTCTGGGAACTTTCTGTCTCTGGCAAGGATGAGGTCGCAGAAATATACAGATTCATGCTCCTCTGTTTGAGTATCTTCAAATGAAAACCTTGTAACAGATACTGTAGAATCTCTGGTGTCCTTAATACCATTGACTTCAAAGAGGAGTATTTTACCAGGCCTCTTAGGGATTATTTAGCAGCTTGGAGGACTGTAGCACTCACGTTGGCAACTTTGAAGTATTTCAATACATCCATGCAGACAGAGAACTTCATGCCTACAGTCAGAAAAAGGTATTGTCCCTTATTGAAATGCAGCTCTCCTTTTTGCATATAATTGATAAGAAAAGGTGGAAAAAATGCAAAACCCATAATACATGTTGTCTCTTTAGTTACTGTGTTTGATGCATAGCTGCTTCAAGTGTTTATTTAAACCAGCAGACTTTGTAGTTAATGGTCACTGACAAGAAACAAAGAAGATAAACCTATCGATACTGACTTAAACATAATATTCAATGCCCCAAACCTTGAACTGGAACATGCTAAGAACAAAAAATTGGAAAAAGCCTGAAAGCCCTCTTTCTCTGGCAGTTGGAGGTTGTTGGAGGTTGTATTCTTAAGAACAAGTAACTGATACAGATGATTCTTTTCCAGATGTAAATGAATGCTCATTAAGTGACAATCTCTGCAGAAATGGCCAGTGTGTGAACATGGTTGGAACATACCAGTGTTCCTGTAACTCGGGGTACCAGGCTACTCCTGACAGACAAGATTGCATAGGCAAGTGCTGTACACCTTCACCTGTGTATTTGTGTTTCAGTGTATGTTGTTTAATCTGTCTTTGTTTTTATTTCGTTTCATCCCTTCCTTTTGAAATTGAGCAGGACTATCTTCCCATCTGTATGCCATGAACTATCACAGACCCATCTTTTACCTTAGAAATGTCAAGAAGGTATAAAAAGATTGTTGCTGCAGTGAACTCCGCAGAATACCTTCAGAAAAAATATTCTTGTGGTAGTTGTCCATTAAAATCAGAGGCTTGTGCTAACAAACAGAAAGCATTCCTTGATTTCTTGCTCAAGCAAAACCAGCACATGCACTGATAGTTTCTTTCACTTTTTCTCCTCACTGTATATATCTCTTCAGTCCTTCACTGTCCTAATAGTGAATTATGTAGCTGTCATCACACTGGTAAGGAGAGCAGAGGCATTGAAAGGTTGGGTTAGTTTTGTTGTTGTTGTTGTTTTGGGGGTTCTTTCCCAAAAATATAAATTTGTGCTACATTTTGAACTTTAAAGAAACCTTAGTTTCCCAGGACTTTCTTTCCTTTCTGCATGTTGTCTTTTGCATTGTTTTTTTACATCCCCAGTCAGAAATTTGAACAAAAGCAACAACTGAAAATAGCTGCTTGACCCCACAGATGAAAATACGATTGAAAGAAAGATGAACAAATACAAATCAGAGATAGTAGAGTATGAAAAACAAAATCAGAATCATGTCATTGATAAACTGTTTCATCTGCTAAGTGAAATGGCAAGAGATTAGTTTTCCTTATGAAACAAGACTTACTTCTGTTAACATTGCTTCCCCAGATATTGATGAATGTATGATAATGAATGGAGGCTGTGACACCCACTGCACCAACTCAGAAGGCAGCTATGAATGCAGCTGCAGTGACGGCTATGCACTAATGCCAGATATCAGGACATGTGAAGGTAGGTTTTAGTATCTTAGAAGTTCCAGCTTCGTATCTTTCAGCCAGTCTGAACATTCTTTCAGCTAATTCAAACCAGAGTGACAGAATTATAATCGACTTATTTTTTTCCCCCTAAGATATTGATGAATGCGAAAACAATCCAGATATCTGTGATGGTGGGCAATGTACTAACATTCCAGGGGAATATCGCTGTCTGTGTTATGATGGATTTATGGCTTTTATGGATATGAAGACTTGTATTGGTAAGTAGTTGTATGTACCAAATTTAGCATAAGTCTAAAAATTCTGCAGCTGAGGTTTTAGGATGTTCTGCTGGGTCCTTAAAAGTGAGTATTGAAAATACATAGATTATATTTTAAATAGATCTGGAGGTATTTCTTGCTTATCACTATGGATGTCCAGGAGGGTAGAAAAAAAACTTTAAATCTTTTCATCTTCACTTTTGTGCTATTCCAGGTTTATGTTTTCAGGTTTGCATGTATATTCCACATTTACACAAATAACGTGAAAGTTTAGAACTTACCTTTACATTACTTTTTTTCATATTAGCCATGTTAGTAGCTGTACAATCAGAATATTGTGTTCATTTTATGCACAACTGCTCTTAAATGTTCTCTAGGAAAACCATTACCTGATATTAATTAGAAACCTACAGTGACAGTGTGAATTTCTGCCATGTATGTAATTGCTTTCCTTGCTGACAGTATCATCCAGTTTGTCAAAAAGCCTTTGGGGTTACTAGACTTTCTTAATGGACCTAATACTACTTTCAGCACAGTACTTGATTTTTTTTCCATATAAATATTTGCAGTATTTTATATGTGTTTAACAGTGTGTGAAATTAGATGAAAAGATGTGGCAGTTGGGGGAAGTCCCTGGTAACTAGAAGGCCAATGCTGTGCCCATTTTTAAAAAGGGTAAAAAGGATGACCATGGGAACTACCGACCTGTTAGCCTCACCTCTGTCCCTGGGAAGATCATGGAACAGATCCTTCTAGAAACTTTGTTAAGGCACATGGAAGACAGGGAGGTGATTTGAGACAGTCAGCAAGGTTTCACCAAGGGCATATCTTGCCTGAGCAACTTAGTGGCTTCCTATGATGGGATGACCACATCAGTGGACACAGGAAGGGTGATGGATGTAATCTGTCTGGACTTCTGCAAGGCCTTTGACATGGTCTCCCACAACATTCTTCTCTCTAAACTGGAGAGAGATGGATTTGATGTGTGGACTATTCAGTGGATAAGGAATTGGTTGGGTGATCACATCCAGAAAGAAGTTGTCAGTGGCTTTGTGTCCAGATGGAGATCTGTGACAAGTGATGTCCCTCCGTAGTCCATACTGGGACCGGTATTCTCAGTGGCATTGATGGTGAGGTTGAGTGCACCCTCAGCAAGTGTGCAGATGACACCAAGCTGAGTGGTGCAGTTGACACACCAGAAGGATGGGATGTCATCCAGAGGGACCGGGGCAAGCTGGAGAAATGGGCCCAGGTGAACCTCACAAGGTTCAACAAGGCCAAGTGCAAGGTCCTGCACCTGAATCAGGACAGTTCTTGTCATCAATACAGGCTGGGAGATGATGTGATAGAGAGCAGCCTTGCAGAGAAGGACTTGGGGGTTATGGTGTATGAGAAACTTGACATGAGCCAACAATACATGCTTGCAGCCTAGAAGGCCAACTGTATCCTGGGCTGCATCAAAAGAAGTGTGGCCAGCAGATTGAGAGAGATGAGTTTGCTCCTCTACTCTGCTCTGGTGAGAACTCACATGGAATACCATGTCCAGTTTTTGAGCCCTCAACACAAGAAGGACATGGAACTGTTAGAACGGGTCCAGAGGAGGGCCACAAAATGATCAAAGAGCTGGAGAACCTCTCCTATGAAGACAGGCTGAGAGTTGGGCTTGTTCAGCCTGGAGAAGAGAAGGCTGCAAGATCTAATAGTGGCCTTCCAGTACCTGAAGGGGGCCTACAAGAAAGGTGGGGAGGGACTTTTTAGAAGGGCAAGTGTTGATAGGACAAAGGGGAATGGTTTTAAATTTGAAGGGCGTAGATTTAGACTGGATATTAGGAAGGAATTCTTCACTATGAGGGTGGTGAGGCCCTGGCACAGGTTTCCCAGGGAACTGGTGGATTCCGCCACTCTGGAAGTGTTCAAGACCAGGTTGGATGGGGCCTTCAGCAGCCTTGTCTAGTGAGAGGTGTCTTGGCAGGGGGTTGGAACTTGATATTTGAGGTCACTTCCAGCCCTAACCATTCTATAATTCTGTGATTTTGTGATTCTATGAAATTAGGTGATGCTTTGCCATTTAACTAGTGTAAAATTTGAGCTATTTGAGTAAAGTCAAAAAGTTGACATAGAGTAACTCTTAATAACTCACAATAAATGTTTTAACTACAAATTTTTAACCAAATCTTTATTGCAAGCTGTTTAGCTTTCAGATGAGTAAAGTTCATGAATAATGTTAAAGCCTCATAATTGAAAGCCTATATCAAAGATTTAGCATAAGAATTTAAAACACAATTCAGGTATAAACTATGTTACTCTTTTGGAGAGGTATTCTTCCTCATGGAAAATTTTTATCAAATATGCAACACTCACTGAAATTGGGAAGATGTCAGTAGAAAACTTACCTCTCTTGAACTTCATTCTGCATCAGGGTAGCAGGTGCTGAGCAGTCAAGTGTCTGGGAAGGGAGTCTGACACTAACCCACATCTCTAGTCCTGATGCCTTGTTTTTCCTTGTGATGGATGGTTGCAGGAAACTTTTCTGGTTGTGGCTTATCACTTGTTCTTTCTGCAAAGGTTTTTTCCTGCTCCACCTGCAGCCTGAATTCTCCTTGAATGTCGCATCTGCAGTGGCTTGATGTCTTTGTATGTGCCAGAGAGAGATCTAACTTTTGAAAGCCTTTCTTCTGAAGGGCATACACCTAATATCTCTGCTCTTTAACCTCTCCTGAATTGGTTTACAGCAGCACCATTAGTACAATAGTTACTGACCTCTTCTTTGGTTATTGACCTACTTAACTTCAGTTTTGTGGAGACATTTTGATTTTTCTTCCTGTCTTGAAGTGTCTTGAAGCCTCTTTCAGCTTATTTCACAATCAGAGAAACATTGTTGCCTGTCAGTAGGGAATTCACTCTGCCATACACAAATACGTTTAGGATCATTAAGAAAAAAATATTTCTTAGATATCAGTTTTCTAATAGCAGAGCAGAGTGGTATATACAGGTCTGTACTAAAAAGTTGCCAGTGATCTACAGGCATTATGTGAAACCTAAATGGAAGGCTATGCCAGAACTACTCATAGGCATGAACTCATAGGAGGAGTTTGAAGTTTCCTTGTGGTGTTAAGAGTTCCTCATTTGGTAGGCTTCACAATTCAGGCTTTTCCTGTGAGATTTTCAAACAGAGCTGGTGTGCCACTCACCAAAGTTGCCAATGATAATGCTCTAGATAATGGCTTTCTGTCCACCTTTGCCTTTGCCGTAGATCAGGGCAGTAAACTAGGAGTTTCTAAGAACAAAAGTATCATCTGCTATTACAATATGTATCAGGTAGTGCAGTTCAGTTGCTTACCTTTGGTAGTAAGTTCCATTGCGAGTAGCAATGCCAATATCAGGTTGATTGTAAGTTTAGAGAAGGAGCTCACACCCCTGTTTGAAAAACTGAGGCAGGTTGTTGAAGTTTCTTAACTTCTTAAGATCAATTCTTATGTTCCAGGGGTGTCTCAGCAAGCAGAACTACAAAAGTAAGTCTGCAGCTCATGAAAGAGAAGATACTTAAAGTATGGCAGCTTTCCTTTGCATCATGGCGTGACAGCTGAATATACTGGGGGAATAAAGGTTGCTGTAATTAGTATTTAGAAGTCTGATGAAATCAGCCTTTTTTTGAAATACAAAACAGATGTTACTAAATTAATTTAATAACACATTTGCCTATGGTAATTTCTTACACAATATTGATCATTGTCACTGTGCATGCAAAACTGTTGGTTTTCAACAATCACATTCTGCATTATAAGCAAGTATGCAGTACCACAAGGCTGTGATGTGTTGTGCATAGACTGGCTTCCAGTCCATGATGTTGCTTAGTCTCAAATGTCCAGGTGATTGGGCGTGAGCATTTGTCCACAAGAAAAACTCAGACTGAAGTGGGTCTGTCTTCTTTGTTCTCCAGTTTTCCATGCTTACGTTTTTATGCTCTTCACCCACACTGTGTTTTTTCAACTATGAATTCATCCTTACTTGTCTTTAGAGAAGTAAAGGAATACAGAACGGAACAGCTGAAGTAGATTATGATGAAGATTAAAAGATGTCACATGTCAAAGGGGTGGACCATGCTTCGAATATTTTCACCTGAATGAAAGTATTTCAAAAAGACGAAGTATGCTGTTAAAGTATAGTAATGTTCAACTAAGAATGAATTTGTGTACTTACAGATGTGAATGAATGTGAGTTAAATTCAAACATATGTATGTTTGGGGAGTGTGAAAACACAAAAGGTTCCTTCATTTGTCACTGTCAACTAGGATATTCAGTCAAGAAAAGAACCACTGGATGCACAGGTAAAGCAGATTTCCAGCGTATATGTTATCGTGTGCACATATTTTGCTTGGCTTTCAGGTAAAATAAATGCCCGAGTTTTCACACACAAGTGAGAGATTGGTATCTGTTCATAGTAGTAAATAGAAGAGTAAGTATTTTACATTTGTCAACATGTCCCCACGTTCCTTGACAAATACCAATATGATACAAGAGGCCCCTTACATAACTAATTTTAAAGGCAAAAGCTTTTATTAGTATAGATTGGGGATATCTGTGTTAGGAAACAGCTTGGGTGGTCACAGCTGCATTTGTATTTGAAGTATTTTAGCAGTACTCATTTGTCATGTATACTTATTTGTCACATATACATATATACATATGAGTATGAACTCCTGTCAACTAAAGCTGCGGGAAATGACCCTGTACTCAAAGAACAGGACAAAAGGAGAAAAAAAACACTATGAAAAAAAGTTATATGTAAAAGGGAAATTATCTGTCATCCTTCAACCCATGCTAACAAGTTTCAAAGAACAGCCAGTTTCAAACTCCAAACTCTCCAAGTTCCTGTGATAGTTAAGCAGTACTTTGTCTTGCGCTAGTTGGGTCCACAGCATTCAGGAAGCTAAGTTCATTCGGAGTTATTATTCTAGGAAATCTGTCAGGATTTCTCCTATAATTTGATAAAAAGAATTTTTTCTATAATTATTAAAATTTTTTATAATTGAAATGTGCCAGCGTGCACGGAGTTCTCGTTCCATTTTAAGACATAAAAATATAAGTATATGTAATACATCTGGAAAATAGCTTTAATTTCAAACTAAAAAGCACGTGTAGGAGAGCAGATTAATTTTTACATGTTTACAAACAAAGCACAAAATTAAAGTACAGTTGTCGCTTTTTACTAATGTGTGCTACCACTTACTGAATTATTCTGTAGTCTTGAACAATATATTTTAAAAGACTGCAAATACAGTCAGTGGAAGTAAACAACATGTAACAACATGTAAACAACATAATTTGTAATACTTCAGTGCTCCTGATGTAAATACTAACAGTTTATGTTTACTTGTAGACGTGGATGAGTGTGAAATTGGTGCTCACAACTGTGACATGCATGCCTCATGTGTCAATGTACCAGGAAGCTTTAAATGTAGTTGCAGAGAAGGGTGGGTTGGAAATGGCATTAAATGTACTGGTAAGTACACAGAAAATAAAGCTATCTTCTTTTTTTCTTTTTTTTTTTAATTTTCTTCTTATAAAACAATTGGTATGCAAGACTGTGTTGCAGAGATTTGGTTTCCTGAGAAAAAAACCCACTTTAGTCTCAGAACTGTACATTATACTGAATTAACTATGTATTTTGCAGTATTTTTGCATACAACTTTTTTCTTTTTTTTATTTTTTCTATTTTTTATTTTCTATTATTTTCCTTTTCATCTTCGTTTTCCAATTTTGTTTTCCTTTTTGGTTTTCTTTTTGCTTTTCTCTTTCATTTTAATTTGCGTTTTACTTCCTCTTTCCCTCTCCCTCTCTTCTCACTTCCCCTATCTTTTTCTCCTTTTTATCCTCTTCATTTTCCTTTCCCCTTTCCCTGCTCCTTTTCTTTATCTAAGTAAGAAAACTGCCATTACTTTCATAGTGTTACGTTGTTGTCACATTGTTCTGTTACTTGAGAAGACTCTCCAAACATTTGGCAGATTTTCACCTCAATGTATTTCTTTAGTTTGTTGGGTTTTTAAACCATTTTGAATTCAAGTTCTTCATTAACATATTAACATTCGATTAGCAAGTTAGCTGGATTCTACCCGTGGCTTGGAGACATTTTACCCAATCCAGTGCATTTTAATGTAAAGGAATAAATACTAAAATGAAATCACTATAGATTAACCCTGTATCTTTTAATATTTTTTTATATTTAAGGACACATAAATTAGTCTTTGCAGCGATGCTTGTTAGCAGTTGTTTGTAAGTGTACTAACTGCTCTGTACTCCTTGCACTCTTTTGCCCCTGCTGTGCAGATCTTGATGAATGCTCCAATGGGACTCACCAGTGCAGCGTGAGTGCTCAGTGTGTGAACAGCCCTGGGTCATATCGCTGTGTCTGTGCAGAGGGATTCACTGGGGATGGGTTTACTTGTTCTGGTAAGATGTTTCTCTGAAAACTGATTTGTGACTTATGGTTCCTTTTGTGGGGAAGCTTTGCAAATTATATTTAAGCCCAAAGTGCAAGTTAATAAATGTAAAGGTGTCTTTTAAGATCAGGATTCTTACCATCCACTGCAAAAAAAGCTAACAAAGGCAACTGAATGTTCTTTTGATTGGACCCACTGGACCCATTTGTTGAGTGAAGTATGCTTCTTCCTCCTCCTTCTCTGAAAGATGGGTCATTGTAATGTGTAGTAACATACTTTAGTTGGTAGACTTTGCAGTACTGGGTTGGTGCTTGGACTTGGTGATCTTAAGGGTCTTTTCCAACCTAGATGATTCTGTGTATTTTTTATCACAAACAGTGGACATGCAACAATATCTCTGCTCTTAACTTCAGACGTCCTACATGTATGTGGTCAGTAAATTTGAAGGTTTGAAGGAATGCATCCTAATGATAGTAAAATACTGAGAAACTAATTTGAAACTATTTATTATTAGCTAACTGGCTAATTTTAAGTTACAATCAACTTGCACCTTAGCAAGATAGTCTTCTGGTTAGTAATGTGAAGATTTTATTTCAGGATAAAAATCTTCAAGTATTATTTTCTTTTGTGTTTCAAGTCTATGGCTAATGAACAAGAATTTTCATGCCTATTATTAACATGCTATGCTTCAGACCTGTTTTTTAAAATCATATTGGATACTGAGGACTGACTGATAAAATGAAGGAAATATATTGAAAGGTTTTAGGATAATCATAAGCATATCTGACAAAGTATGAGTCCTTTTGATGACTGCAGTGGTGAATGCCTTCCTTTCTCATTCTGCTCTTTTACAGCTCTTAAAAAAAAATCACTTTTGGGGCATTCTAGAAGAATCCCCAGTAGTGTGCAAATAGTCATAGAAATGACATTATATTTGCTTTTCTGCATTCTTTCCATTTTCTGTATCTTCAGATGAAATTATTTGGTTTATATCAACAGCGTTTACAACACTGTTATTTTGAACATCAGGATAATATTACATGTAGTTTGCTAGTGAAACATGAATTTTCTGTCTCCTACAGATGTTGATGAGTGTGCAGAAAATGTTAATTTATGTGAAAATGGACAGTGTTTGAACATCCCTGGTGCCTACCGTTGTGAGTGTGAGATGGGATTCACTCCCGCTTCAAACAGCAAGTCATGCCAAGGTAAGCCACTGGTATTTCAACTTCATTTTCTGAGTTTGGATTGGCTGCTATAATACAAATAGGAAGAATCACTGGAAGGACCTCAACCTGGAAGCAGCATATTCAGTACATGCTTCACATGTAAGTAATTTCTTCAGGCAAGGATATTTTGCAGTGTAAACTATGTTGAAGGTAATTTTCATCTTTTTATAAAGCTTTCCTGTCTTCAGCAGGAAAAGCTTCCCAGAGTAAACGTGTCATTCAGTAATTTTTTTGATTATTTCATTAATGATTTTGTCACTATGCATAGTATGTGGAACATCCTGTGTTCATCACTGTTTTGTTTACTATGTTTACATAGGAGACACAGACTGCACGAAAACACTTTATTTAAAATAAATGCTTTCAGGAAAATTGAGGTAGACAAATCACTGCTATATTTGGCGAGTTTGTAACACTCGTTAAAATGCATACTGGAGAATTTTTATCATCATCCCTTCACTCTCAGCATGGTACCAGGTCATCTGAATTGCAAAAGGAATTAGTATCTTTCTAGTCCAATTAGCTTGTTGTGTTCTTAAGTATATTTTTTTGGTTTAATATAAGAGACCTGTATATTAGATAAAGTCTTTTTCTCTGGTGCTCCAAAGCTTTTAAATTTATATTTATATAAATATTTCTATTTATTTTATATTTAATGGTGAAAATCTCATAACATCTTAGGTAATTAAAATTCTTGATGAGGTATTACAAAGAGATTCCAAAATGTAATCTTTAAAATCCAGTCCATAACTTTGCATGCTCAGACATTCAGGTGAATCAGACTTCTAGCTGTAGAAAATTGAACTACTGGACTCTTTCCAGTAGTTCCCTGTCTTTCATGAACTGGAGAGCTCAGAACTGGACACAGTTGATAACCAATCTCTTCTCAACAGACTTGGTTTTTTCTTTCCTGACAATGGTATTTTGGAAATATTTCTTGCCATTAGTAAGAAATGTTGCAGACCGAGAGCTGGGAAATGACTACATGTTATTACTCTTTGTTCTGTTTAATGCACATTTTGAAAGGAACTTACTGGCTTATTGACTTAGCTTTCATTCTGAGTCCTGAGAAGTCAGCTTTACTGTTTTTACCTCACGTTAGGTAAAACAGGAATAAGTAACAAGCAGCTTAATGAAGAATGCCTCACAAATCCCTAGGTACAGCATTCTACACAAAGTCAAATGTGTTTTCTCAGTGTTGCTTTTGAAAATACTTATAGGTGTTTTCATTTGCTTTTAGTAGTACAACAGGTATTGTAATATTAATATTGTAATGATAATGTAACTCTCCATTGTTAATATATTTCTGCAGATATTGATGAATGCTCCTTCCAGAACATATGTGTATTTGGTACCTGTAATAATCTACCAGGAATGTTTCATTGTATCTGTGATGATGGATATGAACTAGATCGAACTGGGGGAAACTGTACAGGTATGTCAAGACTTATTTTTATTTTTTAATTGCACTAAGTTAATTTAAAGATGATTTCAGAAAACATACACTGAAGCCTCTTTAGAATAATGAGAAGCAGTTTTCCCTGCTAGACACGCAATGTGTAGAATTGCATGCTTTGGAGCTGGCTTAAGAATGGAACAAAAAGGATGGTTTCTTAAATATGAAGCTGTACAAAGATGCTCCCTAAATGTTTGATCAGCTCTTAGCTCTTCTGTTCAATTTCCGCTAAAATTCTCATGCATTTGAAATTTTCTTGCCTGTTTTTTCTTAAAAAGTAAAATTACCGTTCTGTCCAGGGATCAGATTTATACATGTAACCTTCCTATTTTAGATATCGATGAATGTGCCGATCCCATTAATTGTGTTAATGGTCTTTGTGTAAATACTCCTGGAAGATATGGGTGTAATTGCCCTCCAGACTTCCAGCTGAATCCTACTGGAGTGGGTTGTGTGGGTAAGTAAAAGCTATCTGAATTATTACTTTAGATACCATGGACAAGGTGACCGGTTTAGAGCAAATGAGTGTAGCAAGATGGAAAAATTATACTTCCCCATGCTCCATATCCTGTTACATACTTTTCTTGAGGTAATTATTTTAACTTATCAATGGTGTTTACAGTTTCTTTGAAATACACCATTTTAAAAATCTGTCAGAACACGTTATCTGTATTCCCATTCTCCAGACAGTCAAAAATTCTCAATTAAAAAACTGAATTTTTTAACCCTAGATGTTTCTTGGGATTAATTTAAGTGTTTAGCTTAAGTCTAAACTGGAATTAAAACTGGTCGTGGTATGCATTTGACTGGAAACAAAGTAAAAGACAAGTTTTACTGTAGTTTATATAATTCTCTGGTTTACACAGACTTAAAGGGAATTTTTATTATTTTTCCCTATTGCTACATGATTCAAAACTGTCATATGATCAGAGTATAAACTAGCAGCCTAGAGATGTTTTGGGGTAGAGAGGACTGAGAGAGGGGCTAAGGTTCAGACAAGGATTAGTGTATGATCCCGAGAAAGCCTTCTAAATTTTGTTTGGAAAACAGCCTTTTATTTCACTACAGCTGGGAAGATTCCCATTGTCCTAAATTGGTAGTTAGAACTATCTATTTTCTAAATGTTTTTAATAATACTACAGCGTCATAGCAAGTAAATACATTCTAAGCAAATAGTTCCTAAAGAAATGCAGTTTGCCTTCAGAATATTGCCTTTTTTTTTCATACTTCTGTATTTTCTCCCTGCGAATGTTCTCTGTTGCTTCTCTGGATGCTAGAAACAAGTCCTGTTTGAGGCCTTTAGATGCCACAGTCTTGAACAATTTATTCTAAAACTTTAAGATGAAATATTTTAAGTTGAAGTTTGAAAATCCCTTCCTTAGTACTTTTCTGCAGTAGTAGTCTGAGTTAAACTTTTAGCTCTGCCTCATCTGAAGATTCACTTGAAGCAGTGAAATCCTGCCTTTTGGCTCTCTTTCTGCAGCATATATTTGCTTCCTTTCCTACAGCTAGATGCTGTGTATGATCAGCCCTGCAAGCACGGTATTATGACCAGAGCATTTAAATAATGTCTGGAGAAGCTTATGACAATGAATCATCCTACTGCTAACTGACTTGTGTTTTGCTAAAGAAAAATAGGAGCTTGAGATGGCACTCTACTTTGGGATCAGTTGTCCCAATGACATTTTTGGCAGGTGTTCATCTTTCCTCAGGGGAGTCTCCACAATGGAAAGGAACCTACTTAAGGGTAAATCTAGCAAGTCTAGAGTTCGAAATCAGAGAGCAAGCCCTCCCTCTCTGACGAAAAAAAATGTTGAATTAGGAAACAGTAGAAAAACTGTTTGATCCTTCCTTATTTCTGTCCTAAAGAAATACTATGAGGGCTGTCTCCCTTTTTTCTTTCCAAAAACTTTCATGTCCCTTGCATAAGAAGCAGTTTTAGTTTCTCAGTGACTGATTTTACAGAAAAAATTGACTCCCGAGACTTACTCCCCTCAGCAAACATGCGGTTCAGTTTCAGAGTGTGGCAGAACTGGAATCCCTTTACCTGTCTGTGAGATAAGCTGCAGGCCTCATGCATACACTTTCTGTTATCTGTACAGCCTGATTTTGTGACAAAGTGCAAGAGACCAGTTTTCATTCAGCCTTGTTTGTTTGTTTTTGCCAGGGACAGGCAAAGTCCTAATCTATGAGTGAAATGACACTGTAGTGCCCATTTTTTAGAGGCCCGTGTAGAGATGGGGTACTAAAATTTACTGCTTAGATTATTTTGTACAATTATAGGCATTGCTAGTTTTTGAACTTTTTTCTTTCACCACAGTTCTCATTTGTAATATTTTGAGAGAGTTAAATGATTCTATGTAGGAAGTAGAAACAGAGATGTGCCATCCCAGTGCAGCTCTTTTAGATGTTTCTAGATGTGGTGTATCGGGTATGCCTGCTTTACTGTAATACTCAGTCCAAAGATGAAAGAACTGCAGTTCGGTTTGCTTGTGATGCTTTACAGTTTCAGGAGACTGCAGTTTCAAATTCCAACTTCACTTGCAATTATGTTTGCAACACTGGCATGTGGTAAAACATTACCCAGTTTTCACTGTAAGCTTGCAGTCATTTGAAAAAAACAACAAAGCCTCGCAGACCTCACCAAGGAAACAGAATGTTTCTTGCTTCTGAAATGTCCAAGTTATGCTAAAAAATGTTCCAGATACTTCTTGTCAAAGGACATCATCTTCTGGTTCTCTTCAATAACACCATCTCTTGCTATTGCTTGTTCTTGACCAAAAAAAGGTGGAGGAATATAAATTCTAGTTTCTTTCAGAAGAAACAGAAGTATTATTCTTGGCAAAGAGCAACATGATGCCATGTCAAGACAGTCCACGTGAGGAGTAAACCAAAGCTTAAAACTTTTGATGGATTCTGTATCGATATGTGGCTACAGAATTCCAGACTCTGCCTTCAGCAATATGAGCTAGGGAGCCTGCTTTGGCAGGGGGGTTGGACCCGATGATCTCTCGAGGTCCCTTCCAACCCCTACAATTCTGTGATTCTGTGATTCTGGAATCGGTCATCTCCTATTGTTATTAATGGGCCTGAGATCTTGGGCTGAAGCCATCTTCCAAAATGGCCTTTCTTTTTCACTTTTCCCAAGAAGAATGAACCCATATATTTTCTTGGCTTCTCTTAAAAAAAAACCCAGAAGTCTGATGCTATCACAAATGGAGAGAAGCATGCAGTACCTCTGAAAATAGATGGAGACAGGTATTCCCAGAATAACTATGTTTGGGTTGTTTCATCTCAAGTCTACCAAGAGGGCAAGAGGATGGAACCTTTTAAAAAGGCAGTTCATTTTACTGTGTTCTAACAGTATCTTAGGAAAAAAAAAATGACTACCATTCTAACACATGCTGATCAGTGATCTCAGGTAAATCATGCCTCTAGGGACATAATGAGATTATGCTTGAAGTTTCTTCTCTTTCCATCAGATGCTTAGAGGTACAGAATGCATATGCCTCTGCCAGTCAGTTCTTAACTATTTGAGCTTTATAATCGCGTGTATTTATGGTGAGATACTGAAATCCATTGTAGAATTTGCAAAGCCCAGGCGCATCCTCCTTTTTCACAATCTCAGGCACAGAGCAGCCCCTTTTATGGGGGAGTGATGTCAGGTGGTGTGGAAAACAGCCTGGGCCAACTCAGCTCACCTGGACTGGGTGCTTGGGGAGGTTAACTCTGGCCTGGTTGGAACCAGGACATTATGCTCTTAAAACTGCAGAAAGATATACCCAATCTTGCCTATTAATGTTTAAATGTGAATAAATTTAAATCCTTTTGCAAGCTTGAAGGTTTTCCCTTGACAAGAAATTTTTTAATAACCTTTAAGAAATATTTAATCTGAAAATTAATGTGAAGTTGTGTTTTTATTTTGTACGTATGTATTTTACATATGTATATTATACATGTATGTGCAGCTGTAACTTTGAAAGATATGCAAATATTTTAAACACATCTGAGGGTACTTTAGGAAGCTGAAGCTACCTGTTTTCCCTGCCATCTCTTTCAACATCACTAACTGTATATGTACATGTTTTGAGCTTGCCAGTAACTTTAAAAGCATGTTATCTGAATTCCTGCTTCTGAATATGAAATGTTAACCTGAATGACTATTTCTTTGTCTGGATCATTGTGTGCAGCTGTAGTCATATGTACTTTACATGTAGATAACCGTGTAGGCAGTTGCTACCTGAAGTATGGACCACGAGGGGATGGAAGCCTATCCTGCAACACTGAAATTGGAGTTGGAGTCAGTCGTTCTTCGTGCTGCTGCTCTCTAGGAAAGGCTTGGGGAAACCCCTGTGAGACGTGTCCCCCTGTAAACAGCAGTGAGTACTTTCAAAACTGTTGCCCAATGATACTTAGCAATTTTATAGAGCTTTGAAGTTTTCTGAATGAATAATGCAACAGAACTGTCAAGGATATAGTTCTTAACAGTCTGATAATAGTATGATTTCCAGTTTTTACACGTATGTTTATTGATGGTGTACCAACATTCATACTAAAGGACTAGTCAAAACACGAAATATATGCCTTTATAAAGGCACAGTACACAGAAAGAACGTTGTACCTGCCTTAAGTGTTTCTGAGGTTATGGTAATGTTTCAAGCAGAACTCTTACCTTGGGTTTATACTAATATAAAGCACTTGCTTTTTTCTGTGGATAGATTAATAACAGTAGAAAACATGAATGTAGGGAAGAAGATTCATTAAAAACACAAATTAAATGTTATGTTTCTGTTGTTAGCATTTTATTTTACATATAACTGACATGCTCTCTTGTGTTATATTTTACTTTAGCGGAATATAATACTCTCTGTCCAGGGGGAGAAGGGTTCAGACCAAATCCCATCACTATTATTTTAGAAGGTGAGTTTATTGTAAATTACTGTGATGGCTGGTAACAAAAAAATAGTGTCATCATTGAAGATAATGTGTGCAAGAACTATATTTTGCAGAAATCATTACATTTAGTTCAAAGCAAAACCCTTGCTAATGTGAATTGGACATGATGAAACGGCGTACTGTAAGAGAACATTTAAGAAAAGTCCAACAATATTCCAGTAGGAAAACAAGCTGATGCATATCTTTTGTGTGCCTCCTTACATGAATTGGCCTTTGAGATTGACCCCTGAAGGATAACTTACTTATGAAAACTATAGCTTATCAGTGTTAAGTTACAAATTTCAGGAAATACTCACTGGACAAAGAAGCTCTGGTTAAAAGGAGTCTTTGGGAATGTGGAATTAGATGCCAAATTCCTGCAAACAGTAATGGAAGTTGGAAGTCTGGATGCTTACCAAGCTGAAATGTGCTCTGGAAGAGATGTTTAAATGCAAGAGAATGAGCATCTCATCCATGTTTCCATGAAGTGCAATTTAGAAGCAAAAAAAAAAAACCAAAACCAAAATCCATGATGACAGTTAAAAGCTGCCTAAAAAGGCAGTTAAAAATAGGTAAAATTTCAGGGCAGTACTTAAAATCTCTTGTTTCTTTCCGTTCTGGAATGAAAATATGGTGGGGTTTTTTTCTCTGTTTTCAGACATTGATGAATGTCAGGAACTGCCAGGTCTCTGTCAAGGTGGAAATTGCATCAATACTTTTGGCAGCTTCCAGTGTGAATGTCCGAAAGGCTACTACCTCAGTGAAGAGACGAGAATCTGTGAAGGTTGAGTCCCTTGAAACCTCCCTCTCTATCATAGTGCAGTTACTATGAAAAAGCCTGTAATTTTTTGTGCCTTAATTTTGTGCCTGTAAAATTTTGTGCCACCCATAAGGGAATATGGTACTCACATCCTTACCTACATCTTCTCTAAAAGCTTTCTTTGGCACTGGTTATATGATTAACATAAAACTTGAAATGCAAGACTTGAATATACTAATGTTTATTTCTACATGATAGATCTCAGCTATGCATATTCAGTAAACTAGGGAGTTAATTATGATTTTTGGCTTCTCACTTCAACACCTTCTATCTCCTGATAGTTTCACTGGGCATCCTCTTATTTCAAGAGCTGCAGTTTAATTTACTCAATGTGAAGTGGAGTTAATACTGGTCTTCCTTTTGTCTTTGAGATTTGTCATGTGTTAGAACCAAAAATTGTGAATAGATCCAAAAATACAAAAGAACCGTTCATGCTTTCTTCTAGTTTGGAGCACTCTAAGTCGACTTTCCCTACTTCATTCATTTTGTGAGGAAAGAAAAAAAAAGTCTTTCACAACACAGCCTGTGAATCCTGAGGCTTTGCTAAGCTTGAGTGAAGAAAACTGACCAAACTAAACTTCAAATTCAAATTGAATTGGAAAAAAACGCTTAAATGGTGCAAGGTTAGACCATCAAGACTATATAATTATTCAGCTTTCCTGTTTTTAAATAAAATACTTAAAAGGCCATCTCTCAGTGGAGAAATGAGCACTTTAACAAAGCTGAAAAGTGAAAGTAATATTCCATGTGAGAAGAGAGTGTGAATGTCTCCTTGCAGAACTGATGTTGCTCAGGGTGCTCTAGTTTCGATGGTAAATCCAACTATGAATTTCTTTAGGGTGTTCTCTTGCACTTCATTGGCTGGACTTAATAGAGGTTAATAATGTTAAAATAGTGGTTACAATAGCTGCTTAACCCAAATCTGAGGTGTATTTTCCAGGCTAGCCTCTAAGTGAAACATTTTTGTTAGCACAGTTTATTATGGTTGTATTTCTTAGAAATATTTGCTAGGACTTATTCCTCTTTTCCCTTGTTAATTGTGTTTGCTTCTTTTTTAGATATTGATGAGTGTGTTGCACATCCTGGTGTCTGTGGGCCTGGCACCTGCTACAATACCTTGGGAAACTACACCTGCATTTGCCCCCCTGAATATATGCAGGTGAACGGAGGACATAACTGCATGGGTATGCAAAATGTCATCTTTATGAGAACTGTCTGAATATCTGGGTGTTTTCAGGGCGAGACTCGCTGCTTAAAATTTCCTTTCAGATGAGGCCAATTGTAAAGCCTTGCTTTTTCCTACCTTCTAGACAGGAAAAAGATCCTTGTGACTGATGTACAGTGAGCTGTTATTCCTTAACAGAACTCAGAAATCTATTTTAATTAGTCATTACCAAATAGTAGGGTTTACTTTTTGACCTTGAATGTAAACTGTAAATATGTCAAATGTGGGGAAAGTCTGAAACAAAGACTGTAGATGACTTCAGTTCTTAAATTATTTTAAAATGCATCCATGCATATGTTTGAGTTGCATTTGGAAGCCAGAGCTAATGAACCACTGTCCAGATTGGTAAGGGGTTGTTATTTAGTTTGTTAGTTATTTCCTAAGCAATTATTTTCTCACATTTAGACATGAGGAAAAGTTTTTGCTATAGAAGCTATAACGGAACATCCTGTGAGAATGAACTGCCCTTCAATGTTACCAAAAGGATGTGTTGCTGCACATACAATGTTGGGAAAGCCTGGAACAAACCTTGTGAACCATGTCCAACTCCAGGAACAGGTAAAGCTTGCTATCATCATGCCATTTTATTACTTTCTTTGCTCATCTGCTCCTTTGACTTACTAGCTAAAGTTAACATTTCAGCCCAAAACCACCTGTACGGTACTCCCAAAGCAGAGTGACAATACCCTGCTGACACATCACTTGCTGGATTGTGTCTTAGTGTAACAAGGATAAATATTCCTTGCATATTTTTAATTGGAAGCAGTACCAATCCATATTGAGTGGAAAGATACAGTTTGAATAGTTTGAAGGCACCAGTCATTCCCCTAGATGCAGAAGAACCTCAGGAATACCTGCATATTTTTATTCTCAGCTGTCCCGGAAGGCAGGGGCAAGGGAATAAACAACTCTTAGGTATTGCTGAGATGATAAAACCATCTGGAAAGTACAGACTAACCTTTCTGTTGTCAGCAGGAGTATGTCAGCTGTGTATCTAAAAGGATGTTTCTAAGACAGGTTAGAAATAAATACATGAGCCTTTTTTTCTTTTGTGTGGGGGGGGTGGGGCAGGGATGGAACTCTATTAAATAAGTCTGCTGTCGTTGTTGTATTACTTCTTTGTAACAAATACTAAGGCTTTCACAGGTCTCATGTGGACATAAAATTACTTTCAGTTATTTAGATTTATGTCAAAAGTCCATGCTTGCGTAGGTAAGACCCACCAAGGTGGCAAAGTAGGCTCAAGCAAGTTTTCTTAATTACAGAACTCCCATCTCCAAAGCTGTCAGTTTGAGACTTCTGGAAAGCAATCATTGGACAATAACACTAGGGTTGAAGACGCTGGCTTGGTTGAAGATAAGAGATACCAGCTGCCTGGAGTCTTCCAGGATAATTAATTTATGATAATATAAATATTACAGAGTTGAAGATACATTTGTCCTGGTAGTCCTAATCTGCCAGAACACAAAGATTTAATTTCATTACTAAGTGTATTGCCTTTCTAGATTTTTCACTTGTGTCTCATGTCTGAGTGTGATCCTCTCAGTTGTTTTTAAATTTTCTCTGTAGAAGGTAATGAACTAAAATCTCAGTAAGTACAGCATTGTAAAGAGAAGTAAAAGTACTCTTATGTAAAGTGAGGTGAAAATAAAAAGCCACAGTTCTTTTTCAGTTAGTCTTTACTAAGGAGTTCCTTGCCTAAAACAAAACACCCTTGAAAGCTCAACTCAGCATAATCATTGGTGGGAGAATCACAAAGTTGGAAACCTGACAGTAGCACCTGGCTTTCATTAAAAGATTCTTACATCTGTAAAAAGAACAAAGTTGCATAGATAAAACAAAAAACCCAAGTGCCTGTTTAGTACAAACATTGTATTTTTTAATTAACTTTGCCACAGGTTTACTGCCACTAAACCCATACTTCCAGTGTAGCATCATTTATGATGGTAGTGTAAAGTATGTATTACTTTCATTCCAAGTGGTTTAGGCTGATGACATAAGGGAAACAGCAGATAATTGAGGAAAGACTTTCCCCCACAAGCAATGAAGAGAAGAATGGTAATGGAAAGAAAAAACAGCCTCTTCCTTTTCTTTCTTAAGAAGGAGGAAGGAAAATGAAGGGATGTTCCTAGCATTCAGGAATGGGAGATGAAATAAGCTTGAGAGAGGAAATACATATTTGCTATCACAGGGAGCTCATAAAATTCTTTACCATACTCATTTATCTCAGCGTCATAAAATTGTCATCATCATGACAACACGATAAGAAAAATAGAGCAAAAGTACTAGCAGTGATTCATGCAATTAATATTCTTGGATTTAAGAAAGAATTCCTCTTTTAAATTGGTAAGCCTGAAGTTTTCAAAAACTTCTGAAGCTTTTAAAGATTTGTTAAGACAACCATGTTTAGTCTGCAAGCAGTTATTGGGTTAAAACATTTCCTGAAATATTTCAGTATTGCCTTGTTAGCTTTTTTTAATGCCTTTACTGTATTTACAGACATGGTTGAACCTTTTTCACAATAGAATGAGACTGCATGAGGGATCAAACACAAATTCCAAGTGTAAATCATTTAATAGCTGTACTTATGTGGTATAATCAGTTGTTCTGAAATCTGGGGCACAAGGGGGACTATACATCACAGGCAGGGGTTATGATACACTGACCTTAACCAGTTTGCTGGACTGAGCTCAGTAGCTTGTTAAGAGCATTATTCTGCTCTGATGAGAATCATATTGTTCCTCTAAATGAACTTTGCATGCCAGTGCATTTGCATTTTTTTCCTTTGTGAACAGATCTCTTCCTTTTCATATATTTATGCTTAACAGTAAATCTGTAATTTTTCATATTTTTCTACTTGGATAAAAATGTATCAATGTACTGTAAATGGGTAATTCATTTTTTTTCTGGAAAGCACTCTTTTACCCGTAAAATCTAGTGCCAGCATAGATGCTTTATAGGAAATAGAGCGTTTCTGTAGGAAATAGAGCATCTATGCTCTATTTTTAAAGTGAGTATTTCTTACATCCTGCAATAGTTAATGGATTCTAAGCTAGAATTTTTTCTCTGTGGTCCACTCAACCCACTCAACTTCATGCATCTTGCTGGGACACTGTTATTTTTATATTATATAATGTGTGTTTCTCATCCTCAAGATGCTCTGGAAATGAAGATATAAAATGAACATACTAAAACAATGCTGTTTTTGAACATCTTCTAAAGCAGTGTCAATTCTACTCTAAAGTTTAGTGCAGCTAAGGCTCAGTAGTCTTTGCAGAAAAGAACAGAGATAGTATCATTGAAGAAGACTAGGTACTGTAAGTTACTTTTATTTTTCTTATCCAAAACTGTTGCTGCGGATTCCCTTCAAAGCTAACATAAGGAGTTCTATTTACAACAAAAATTGAATTACTGCTTTCTTAAACCAGGCATTTTCTCATGTGCAAAAGTCTGCAAAGGTCTGAGAAAAGAGAAGTATGGATTAATATTTCATCTTGCATTCATTTATTTGCAGTCTGTTTTTCAATAAAATCTGTGTAGGAGCCAGTGGGTCTTCTGAGTAGGTTTGGCTTCTATCAGCTCTTGAAAAACTGAGAAGACTACAAGTCTACAATGAGAATTGGCAAATTGGGAGATTTATAAATATTCATTAAAAACGCATTGTTCTGTTGTTTTGCTCTAGCTGAATTCAAGAACATATGTGGGTATATTCCTGGTTTCACTTTTGACATTCATACTGGAAAAGCTGTAGGTGAGTTTCACTAAAAAATGTTGGGGGACAAGTTATGTGCATATGTCTAACAGTTCTGCATCTTGTCTAAAGGTTAGTATTATTGTGTTCCTGAACTTCATGTAACTTACGTCTCTCATAATGGTTGTATGTTTAGATTTATATCAGGTATACAATTTCTGTACATTACAAGGAACTTCTCGATTCAGTTTTAAGCAGTATGTAAAGCCATGATGTACTGCACTTTGACAAGCTCATCTCACTTTCAGACATTGATGAATGTAAGGAAATCCCAGGAATCTGTGCAAATGGTGTTTGCATCAATCAGATTGGCAGCTTCCGCTGTGAATGCCCCACTGGATTCAGCTACAATGACCTGCTCTTGGTCTGTGAAGGTGATTTGAAACGAAGTTATTTTCTACTCATCCCCCATAAGCATGCTTATCTTAAAGGGAAAGGAAACATTTCATTCATGTATTTTTTCAAAATCAAAGAGACAGACAATGAGCTTTGTGAGTTTCGTGTCAAGCAATTCACTGACACCTAGATAGGAAGGAAATGAAATGCTTTTATTTAATTTTATTTTACTTTAGGGAGGAAATTTAATTGTTGTTCTTAAAACCTTTTATCTGTTTTTCTATAGTTTTATAGGTATTCATAGAGCTAATAGTGAAATTTAGTGTGTCCTAAAGTCAATAGGAGTTTTGTCTTTTGTATCGAAGGATCTTGTCCTGAGATGTGCAGCTTTAAAGGCTAGGCAAATGTCCCACTTACTATTTCAGACTGAGGCAAAGAACAACACTTTTTAATACAAAATCTAAGTTATTTAGGCAGCCATTTAAAATTGCAAAGCCACTTCATGTGTATTAAGTTGGATTTGTAAGATCTTCCTCAATCCAAAAGTGTGTTATGTATGAAAGTGAATTGATTTTGCCTTTCACTTGCATTTATGGCACAGGAGGCTGAAAATCAGAATATTTATGCTTTGTTGAGGACAATAATTCAACTTGCACAAGATGGACAATACAGTCTAAATTCTAGGCAGATGTGACTGTCTTGTGTTTTCTCATGTCTGAAACATTACACTTGTTATTTCAGATATTGATGAGTGCAGCAATGGAGACAATCTCTGTCAGAGAAATGCAGATTGTATCAACAGTCCTGGTAGTTACCGCTGTGAATGTGCTGCTGGTTTTAAACTTTCACCCAATGGTGCCTGTGTTGGTAAGAAATCAGTTGATTTTTCTTCTCAGCTTGAATCTGTGTTTACCTAAACAATGGTATGTACATGATTCTCTCAAAAGCTAAAAGCATTATTTGCTCTTACTTGCATATTCTGCTATTCTGTGTAACATTTTTTACTGTTTCTCTGTAGAAGGGAAGAAAATACATGGTAAATTTTTTAAAGAACATTCTCAATATATACACCAAATCCTAACAGTAGTTTTGACCTTGAGACACATAGGCAAGAAGTTGCTATAAAATGACGGGGTTTTACGATTCAGGCTTAGTTATGTATAATTTTGAGTCTGGTTTTAATAATAATAACAGATTGTAAAAGCATGTTTGTTTAAAATGAATGAATGAATAATGAAAGTCAATGATGTGTACCATCTGTTTTATATTTTTGCTACAGATCGCAATGAATGTCTGGAAATTCCTAATGTTTGCAGTCATGGTTTATGTGTGGACATGCAAGGAAGTTACCAGTGCATATGTCACAATGGTTTTAAGGCATCCCAAGACCAGACAATGTGCATGGGTATGGAAAGAAAATGCTTTTGTGTGTGGTTTGTTTGTTCGATTTTTAAAGGGGAGGAGATGACTCTATATTTTTTAGGAGTTTATAGTGACATTAAAAGACTGATTGATACAGCTGAATATTTTTGTGAATAACATATGTGAAGTTGACCTTGGAGTGGATAGTCTGAGGGGAAAAAATAATACCAAAGTATTCTCAGAGTTAGCTCTGTGTTACTGAAGAATATATTAACTCAATTTTCACAAAAATATATCACAGTGGCTTACTTATAGGAGATATGACAGAATGATAGAGTTAGGAGATTAAAAAAGATATCCTTAATTATTTAGAAATTTATTGAGTTCATCTTTCATTTAAAAAACAGGCTCCCACATTTAGTGTAACTTAAATCTATATTCATTTTGTATTAAAATTATATGATAGAGATGATACAGGAAGTAAGATGACTGCAGAATAAGTGTTTTTATTGTTCCTTTAGTGCTTTATAATCAGTTCTACAGGGTATTTAAAAGGCAATTCCTATATGAATTTGGTTATCTTTGAGAAAAACATCCACAGAAATTGATTTTTGAAATAATGACCATCTTAATGTCAGTTCCAAGCTATAGAGGACTTCAGTGCTTTTTAAAAACCTATTTATATTGTATTACATATTGGTAGATGCCTTGAGTCTTCTCATATTTGGACTAAACTACATTGGTCAAACCACCTGAGGAAGTTATTAGGGAAAGTGACTTAACAATGCAAAATTTTGGGAGCCTGGTTACTTAAAATGGTAACTTAAATAATTCTAAAACTAACTCTAAAAATTTTGTATTATGAAATGCAAATCTGGACATTGACAGGTTATGGAAAGGATCCATACAAATGTTTACATTTTGTAAATAAATACAATTATACAGAAAGTCTACAAAAAACAGGAGAACAAGATCCCCGCAAAACTCCAGAAATTACTGAAACACACAGCAGAAAACATTAAATTTTAGTGTCTGTAAAACATAGATGTTTCCAAGAGTTGGGAAGCAGTCTATAAAATTCTAGATGTAGTATTGACATAATATATATACAAATGAAAGGTGACTTGTGAACAATGACACAGAACTCCTTTATAGAGTGTTTTCAACAGGTTTTCATGGACTTAAGAGTAAAGGATGTATATAAAAATAGAGGTAGTTTCAGGGCTCTGACACTCAAGTTCTGATCACTACTGCACATTAAGAAGTTAAGAAATGTTAATATGGAAAATAGAAAGAATACTGTGAAGTACAGCATGTGCATTTACATTTATCTTTGCATGTAACAGTTTCTTTTATTTTAAACACCATATAATACAATGTGTCAAGTAACATTTTCCTATTTGTACCCAGAAGCTGTAAAAATCAGTTGTATAAATACAAAATGCGACAGATGAAAGGAGAGACAGGTTTAGAATAGTGTCACTGTCCACAGAAAATACATTAGCACATACCTGGGAAAATCAGTTCCCTCATACAGTTTTGTTTCTCTTTGCAGATGTTGATGAATGTGAACGCCATCCATGTGGAAATGGAACTTGTAAAAACACAGTTGGGTCATATAACTGCCTGTGTTATCCAGGATTTGAATTAACTCATAATAATGACTGTATGGGTAGGTGATGTAATCCAAGCTTTATTTTCATGTCTCCTAGCTTGGTATGCCAAGGAGGATGGTATATAGTAAAACTCAAACAGAAGACAGGTCAGGGTGCTATTAAAAGTGAATTGCATGCAGTAACTGATACTGTTACCAACCCTGGAGGTTAATCATCAGTATCATTATTTAACCTAATTAAAAATATTTTTTACTGTCCAGCTTCAGATAATGTACACATTTAATCTCCGGACCACTGGGGAACCTTATAGTTCACAGACATTTTAATTCATCCTTCCCCCCAGTAGTTTCCCAGGGTGATTACTGCACTCATCCTTGACTACTACCACTGGTCACAGGCACCACATGCATTAAGCATGTATTATATTCCACCACCAGTGTTGCCTCATGAACATAAAATAACTTATTTCACCAACTTACTTGGCACTTGTGCACAGCGTGGAAAAGGAAGCAGATCAGCAGTATGAAAGCCAGTACAACTAATCTACCAAGTCTGCTCTTCTAAGAACTCTGTTTACACAGAGTTTATAAAGGCATTGGTATTTCCTATTCCCTGAAGCACAGAACACCAGAATATATGAAGGTTTTGGTCAATTTAAATTCCTGGGTACTTGTGATAAAGCAACCAAAAATCTTCCTGGGATTGAGAAGGGGCTCGTAAATCTCTGGCAATCCTATCCCTTGTGCCTCTGTAAGCCAAGAGACAGGAAGGTTTTGCATTCTTTACTGCTACAGAAAAAAGACAGAACCAAGTCTAAAGGTTCCTTTCTGGTTAGGGGAGAATTAAAACATCTTGAATACGTATTTTAAATCCTCTCCTTGGGAAGGAAAGAGGAAATGAAAAACTTCTTCAAGAGAGGCCTGCTGCCAAAGAATGGCACTGTTCACCAAGGAGGTTCTTTCCTTTGGTAATATAGCTGCCAATTTATGGCCAGGAGCATACAGCACTTCTACTCCATGCTGTGCCTTCAAGGAGGCCAAGGAGCCCAAGCTGACTCAGAGACTTGGCCTTCTGTTAGCACTCCTCTTGACACCTTGGAGAGCCTCAAGGCTTTCTTCCAAACTTTCCCAGATATCCAAAGGTAGTTCAGCTCATCTTTGAAGGTATTTCTGCTTACAGAACTGTAGCACAGAAGAAATGTGCTGTGGAATAAACTTGTAAAACAGACAGATGCAACGGCTAAAGCAGAAGCTACTTCTTCAAGAGCTGGTGCTTAGTGCTTCTGATGACTAAAACTTCTTCAGTGAAACTGATGTTAGTCTTCATGATTCAAATTAACATGTTTTGAAACAGCAAAGCGTATGTTATTTGTACACCATGATACTTAGACAATTTCCATTTATTCTGACACTTTCTCATCTGTAGTCTTCTTTATGCAGTGCTCCTTTAAGTCTGCTTTGTTAAAGTAACTCAGCAAACTAATAAGCATTTTCAAACCTCATTTTCATGACGAAGAAAATAATCCTGTGGAAAGAAAATGACATATTCCAAAACCTGAAAATGTCAAGACAGGTTTTAGGAGGATACTTGAGTGCTTAAAAGTCCAGATAAAATCCAGAACGCTCCGTGTACGTGTAAAATTTTCTTTTTCGTGTCTGGATTTAGTATCATGCAGTCACTTGGCAGTAAGTGAATGTCTCCAGATGCTGCAAGTTTGAAAATTGTAATTCCCTATAAAAAGAGTATTCTTTAAATAGATCATATACGTTAATGCACTTAAGTGAGAGTTACTTTCAACTAGCTGTCACCTGTTGCCTTGTTGCTGCAAGATTTGCCTTTTTGACAGAAATATATATTGCAATTTGAATGTGTTTATAACATAACTGTATATACTATGCTGGGACTGAACTCTCATGTCAGGTTTTTTGGGATTTTTTTTATAGATGTTGATGAATGCAGTTCCTTCTTCGGTCAGGTGTGCAGAAATGGACGGTGTTTCAATGAAATTGGATCCTTTAAATGTTTATGTAATGAAGGATATGAACTTAATCTAGATGGCAAGAATTGCATTGGTATGTATGATAGCATATGGAGATGTTAAATTACTGATAAGCTGAAATAAACTTGTAGCTCCCATCTAGAGGGAAGCACCACAGTCTGAGAATCTGAGTACCTAACTATAAAAACAAAGCAAAAACAATTTCTGCAAGGCCTTTGACACAGTTCCCCACAACATCCTTCTCTGTAAGTTGGAGAGAGATGGATTTGATGGGTGGAATCTTCAGTGGATAAGGAATTGGCTGGATGGTCACATCTTGAGGGAGGTGATCAATGGCTTGAAGTCCAGATGGAAGAATGTCACAAGCGGAGTTCCTCAAAGGTCTGTACTATGAACTGGTGCAGTTTAGTATCTTGATTAATGATGTTGTCAGGGGGGTTGAGCGCAGCCTCAGCAAGTTTGCTGATGACACCGAGCTGAGTGGTGCGGTTACTGTGCCAGAGGGATGGGATGCCATCCAGAGGGACCTGGATGGGCTGGAGAAGTGGGCACAGGTGAACCTCATGAAGTTCAACAAAGCCAAGTGCAAGGTCCTGCACCTGGGTTGGGACAACCCCCTTTATCCATACAGGTTAGGAGATGATGTGCTAGAAAGCAGCCCTGCAGAAAAGGACTTGGGGGTGCTTGTGGATAAAAAGTTGGACATGAGCCACCAATGTACACCTGCAGCCCAGCAGGCCAACTGCATCCTGGGCTGCATCAAAAGAAGTGTGGCCAGCAGATCGAGAGAGGTGACTCTGCCCCTCTGCTCTGCTCTGGTGAGACCTCACCTGTAGTACTGTGCCCAGCTTTGGAGCCCTCAACAAAGAAAGACATGGACCTGTTGGAGCTCATCCAGAGGAGGGCCACAAAAATGATCAGAGGGCTGGAGCACCTCTCCTACAAAGACAGGCTGAGAGAGTTGGGCTTGTTCAGCTTGGAGAAGAGAAGGCTCTGGGGGGACTTTATAGCAGCCTTCCACTGTCTGAAAGCTGCCTCTAAGAAAGCTGGGGAAGAAGTAGGGCACGTAGCAATAGGATGAGGGGTAATAGTTTTAAACTCAAAAGGAGTAGATTTAGGCTGGATATTAGGAAAAAAAAAAGCTTCAGTATGAGGGTAGTGGATCACTGGAACAGGTTGCCCAGAGAGGTAGTGGAGGCCCCATCCCTGGAAATACTCAAGGTCAGCACGGCTTCACCAAGGGAAGGTCGTGCCTTACCAATCTGGTGACCTTCTATGATGGAGTGACAGCATCAGTAGATAAAGGGAAGGCAACTGATGTCATCTACCTGGACTTGTGCAAGGCCTTTGACACAGTCCCCCACCACATCCTTATCTCTAAATTGGAGAGATGTGGATTTGATGGGTGGACCATGCAGTGGATAAGAAACTGGTTAACAGACTGTAGCCAAAGGGTGGTGGTCAATGGGTCTATGTCCAGGTGGAGGCCGGTGACAAGCAGGGTCCCCCAGGGGTCTGTCTTGGGACCAGTTCTCTTTAACATCTTTATCAATGACATCGATGATGGAATTGAGTGCACCCTCAGCAAGTTTGCAGATGACACCAAGCTGAGTGGTGTGGTCGACACCCTAGAAGGAAGGGAAGCCATCCAGAGGGATCTTGACAGGCTGGAGAGATGGGCCCAGGTGAACCTAATGAGGTTCAACACTGCCAAGTGTAAGGTGTTGCACTTGGGCTGGAAGAATCCCAGACATAGATACAGACTGGGAGAAGAGCTTCTTGAGAGTAGCCCTGCTGAGAAAGACTTGGGGATTCTGGTGGATGAGAAACTTAACATGAGCCAGCAGTGTGCTCTTGCAGCTCACAAGGCCAATGGTGTCCTGGGCTCCATTAGAAGAGGGGTGGCCAGCAGGGACAGGGAGGGGATTGTCCCTCTCTACTCTGCCCTCGTGAGGCCCCATCTGGAGTCCTGTGTCCAGATCTGGGGCCCCCAATACAAGAAGGATGTGGAACTGTTGGAGAGGGTTCAGAGGAGGGCCACGAAGATTAGAAGGCTGGAGCACCTGCCCTACGAAGAGAGGCTGAGGGAGCTGGGCTTGTTCAGTCTGGAGAAGAGAAGGCTGCGGGGAGACCTCATTGCAGCCTTCCAGTACCTGAAGGGAGCTTATAAGCAGGAGGGGATTCAACTTTTTAAAAGGATAGACAATGACAGGACAAGGGGGAATGGATTAAAACTAAAGGAAGGAAGGTTTAGATTAGGTATTAGGGGGAAGTTTTTTACAGAAAGAGTGGTGAGGTGCTGGAACAGGCTGCCCAGAGAGGTAGTGGATGCCCCCTCCCTGGAAGTGTTCAAGGCCAGGTTGGATGGGGCCCTGGGCAACCTAGTGTAGATCCAGGCCTGAAGTTGTTGGCCCTGCCTGTGGCAGGGGGGTTGGAGCTCTGTGATCCGTGGGGTCCCTTCCAACTCATACTATTCTATGATTCTATGATTCTATGATTGATGGAGCTCTGAGCAGGCTGATGTAGTGAAGATGTCCCTGCTTACAACAGGGAGAGCTGGACTAGATGGCCTTTAATTGTCCTTTTCAGGCTAACATATTTTATGATTCTATGAAACAGTGACTTTAATGAAAACACAATAGAAGTAATTGGGTTTTGGAATGGCTGTGATCTTCAAGCATTTATATGCTTCAGGAAAAGAAAATTAAAGAAGAATACTATAGTCTTTTTCATTAATAAGCCTGTTTTGTAATCATAAGAATTACATGGTTCTAATCCTTTCTTGATTCCATCTATTCTCTAAAGATACTAACGAGTGTGAGGCACTACCTGGTTCATGCTCTCCTGGTACCTGTCAAAATTTGGAAGGATCATTTAGATGCATCTGTCCATCGGGATATGAAGTAAAAAGTGAAAGCTGTATCGGTAAGGCGAGTTGTCAATGTTGCTTTAGAATAATTTATAAATAAGAAAAAGTATCCAGTTCTAATTTGGTCAAAAGCAGCTGTACAACCTATTGTTTGTGAATGTTTCCTAACTTAAAATTGTAGTAAGTAGAAAAATTCTTCAGAAATATGTCTTCAAAATCAAAGGCAATTTATTTTGTGCTACATTGTTCTGTGTATTATACATTAACTTCTTCATTAATGCACCAAAAATGTATTATATCTTTCGCTGACTTTTTTTTTTTTAAATATCATACATGAAATAAACAAGCCTCTGTACTGGATTGATATAATGTTTGCAAGAAGGTAATTATTGACAATCAGTGCATGAACTTACCTTCAGAGGGATGAAAGTTTTAAAATCTTGATAAAATTATGGAGTTTATTGCTCCATAATTTGGGAACAATTGCTTAAATTGTTTTTTACTAACAGCTGTTCTCTGAGATTCATAGGAGGAGGAAGAGGGTACAGCAGACCTTTCATTCATTTGCATGCTCTTGTTTTTTCATGTAACTCTTGTTTGAAGCCTTGAGTATCATTCAGGAGCTGAACGTCACACAATGAATTAAGATTTGATGTAGCAGAGAATGAGAAATAAATCCAAGTTACAATTCCCTTTTCTAGCAGAGCAAAGCACAGAACTACTGTGAATTGATTAGGCATTTAAATTAACTATGGGGGGCACCTGTCAAAGAGGGTGCATACAACTAGTTTTAGGTACCTAACCTAGAAGCTTTAGGTTTCTGTATGGTCAGAGTAGAGTAAGAACTTGTCTCTTCACAGCAGCTATTAAGAAACTTTGTTTTCAGTTTAAATGACGAAAGTTAGCTGGTGTGGCAGCCTAGGCAAACATTCATCCAAGTAACTCCCAAAAATAAATGAGCAGCTTGTCATTGTATGGCTGGAAGAAAACACTGGTGAGGACATAAAGATTTGACTTATAGCCACCTAATCTGTATGGGTGCAGGAAATGGATCACAGGAATCCTTACGATTTTCTGTCTCAAATAATAGGATGTATTTTTCTAAGCCTCACACTTCTCTTGTCCTTTTGTACCATGCCACCACTCACAGTTTGCCTGCCAACTTCATGGTTTCTTTTGGCAGCTCCTGTTTCTATATTAGCAGTAATGCTTCAGATGGATTCAAATCCCCTACAGTTGTAAAATCTTAAATTTAAAAGTAAAGCTTTTCGTTTTCCAGGAATATTGCTGTTCATGGCCACTTTATTGCCGTCACAGAACCCCTTCATGTTTTTGACAGCATCAGTGACTGCCAAACAGATTTTTGCCCAAACTGAGTAAAGGGACTTTTTTTTTTTTTCATTCTTTGTTCAGCCATATGTCCAGAAAATTTTCAGGCTAAAATTTTCAGTTCCTATAAAATGCTTAATCACATGTGACTTTACTAATACCTTGATTAATATTATGGCAGATTTTGCAAGATAGGTGCCCCATGAGTTTCTATCGATCTTAGATGCACGCAGCTTTTTAAGAATTCATTACAGCTGTTTGAATATTTGTAATGGCTAGATTCCTTTTTGAGTTCAGGGTGATTTTATGCGGGAGAAACCAAAACAGATGGGAGCCCCAGAAAAATTCCTAGTTTTCATTTACCCATTTAATATATTTCCTTGCATTTTATGGGAATGAAGGGGAGAGGACTTGTTTACTTCCACAGTCTGGCTATTCATCACAGCCACAAGAAGAATATCTTCCAGTATTCCCAAGCCATTCATTACAGTAACAATCCTTACTTTAAGAGAGAAGTTTACCTGTCCCATTAATGCTGAATTGCTGAGCTTTGTATATTAGCAACTGCCCCATACATGGAAAGTAATTAGCTTTTTTCCAGCTTAAATAAGCTGATTTTAGATGTTTCACACAGTAAGAGCCTGTCCATGGGAAGGTTCTGCAGAGTTTGGTCATATGCCAATGGTTTGTTCATGTGCTGTACCTTGTAACTTATGAAAATGGTAGCCTCAAGGTCATATTTTTTCAGAAGTAATGACACATAATCTCTTCCTATGTGACTTCCTCCATCACTCCACTTACATTTCCTAATGATAAAGGCTGTATATCCATTGTTTCCTTATCTGCTAACTACCAGTAAGTTTTCTAAGATTCAATGTAGTAGAGTCCATAAAATTTCAGGAAAAATGACACTGCAAAACTCAGCATCCATCCATGGAGCTTACTTTAATGGAGAATGCCTATGCTTGCAAACACTTTCATTAAGGTCAGTATGAGTATTACTGTTGAACACTTATACAGCCATAGGTCTCTGTGATGGTTCTTTGAATATCCCTTGCCAAAAGACGTGGGTGGAGTCATACTACAGGTACAGCTTTGAAGATTATTCAAATACACTTAAGAATTTATTAAATTATAATTACCTTTACAAATTACATTAGCAAGGAGAGCTATATCTTCTGTCAGTATTTGCAGAATAGAATAATGAAAATGTCATCTAAAATAATAGGTATGAAAAATTAAAGATTTGTTGATGTATGACTTTTGTCTGTAGACTCTCTTGTCTACATAAATGCAGAGTGTGCAGCCAGATACTGTTTGACCTGCACAGTTTTACAAGAATTTTGTGTTTACATTAAGTACTCTTTACCTTTGGTTTGAATTTTTAATAATATTAAGGAGATTTCTATTTTAAAAAATTAAATCTCACATTTAAATGTCATAACAACATAGTCTAAATTATGCATTTGAGGAGGAAAAAAATTACCAGATCAGCAGTGACTGTGGAAGACTGGTAAAAATAAATATGAATATATAAATATAATCATAGGCCTCCTTCTACTAATTTGTAGCTATAGTTACATATCAAGAATCATTCAATCAGCATGAATAAAGTGTGCCTTTAATTACAAAGAACCCCCAACATTCGGGTTTTTTTTAAAATTCATCTCTGGATGGCTTATGTTTACAGAAAACTGTTTTTATCCTGAACTGTTATCCTGAACTGTTTTATCAGAAAGTGCATGCCAGTGAAGTGCTCTAGTTTGAAAGCTAGTGGTACCTTCAGGCTGCGTCTTTTATTGGAGGAGCACCTCCTGCTGATGTTAAGTAATTAAACAAACAGTCTTTATTAATGGAGGAATTAATATCCAGTGAGATTATCATGAACGTTTTCTCCTTAAATTTACAGATATTAATGAGTGTAATGAGGATCCCAACATCTGTCTCTTTGGCTCTTGTACGAACACTCCAGGAGGTTTCCACTGCATCTGTCCTACAGGTTTTGTGCTGTCTGATAATGGACGCAGATGTTTTGGTAAGTTAATGACTAACGAATGTAGTAACTCTAATCTACAGATCCCTTCCATACTATGCCCGTTCAAGGGTTGGAAAGTGCTTTTTAAATAGTATGAAAAATACAGGACTAACATTTCTTTCAGGGTCGGTCATAAGTTACATGGAGGTGCCAGCTCCATGTAACTGTATTTTCTTTTTTAGATACTCGCCAGAGCTTCTGTTTCACTAACTTTGAGAATGGGAAATGTTCTGTCCCAAAGGCTTTCAACACCACAAAGGCAAAGTGCTGCTGCAGTAAAATGCCAGGAGAAGGTTGGGGTGATCCTTGTGAGCTCTGTCCAAAGGAAGAAGAAGGTATACATCAAGATTTAAAATAAAGTCTTTCTAGGTGGGAGAAAAGGAAGAACCTATTTGTGTTGTACCTTTTGGACCATTAGTAGAGATCTTTTTGGCATTCTTTCTTAAATGCCTTTTCTAGAACCATTTTCAGGTCAACAGAAGGAAAAAATTTAAATAAAAGAAACCTCAGAAAAAGAGAAATACTGAGTAGTTGTTTCTCCTCTGTAGAGAAACAAACTAGTAGCCTCCATCTGTACATTGAGCCTGATTTAGGCAAAAGAGAAGAGCAGAGTGGAGCAGTGCTAAGTATTTCTGAAGTAATTGAGAGTGTTAAGTTCTTGGTTTTCTCCAAATACAGAAAGGGGAAGGCACCAAGTTTTAGAGGATGTTTGGATGGCTTTAGCCATCTGTTATGATTCTCATCCTCACTTTTCTTTAAAAAACGATACTTCTACAGTTGCTTTTCAGGACCTGTGTCCATATGGTCATGGAACTATTCCTGGAATTGATGATACACGTGAAGGTAAGTATTATTTTTCCTGATAATTAAAAATAATATATATACTTTAAAATAATTTATACTTAAAGCTAGACTTCAATATTACAGTGTAGCTCACAGCCCAAGATGACAAGAGGCTGACCTTTAACAAATGTGGACCACTTTGAAATGATGGTTAAAAGCTTATATTTGAAATTGCATGTCTAGTGTTGTGGTTTGGCCCCAGCCAGGAGCTGAGCACCATGCAGTTGTTCTTTCTAAGGGAGGTGGAGGGGAGGGGTCATGAGGGGAAGAGGAAGGAAAAGAAAAACAAAGCAAACCTCGTGGCTTGGGATAAGGAGAGTTAACTGGGATAAGCAAAGGTATGGAGAAATAACAATATTAGGACTTCATAGCAAAATACACAAAACTGGTGATACATAATGCAGTTCTCACCGAACCGCTCAACTCAGACCATACAGCTCACAGCCATCCTGAGGCCAGACCATCCCCACACTGCCATATGCTACTCCCCCACCAGCCCCCCTTTATGTTGAGCATGACATGATTGGCATGGAATACCCCCTTCAGTTAGTTTGGGTCACCTTTCCTGGCTGTGTCTCCTCCCAGTTGCCTGGGCTGTGGGGTGCTTGCCACCTTCTTCTCATCAGGGCAGTATGAAAAGCTGAAAGACTGCTTGGTAGCACCTAAACCCATCATTGTGCTACCAACACTGCTCTCATCCTGACTCCCAAACACAGCACTACACGAGCTGCTAGAAAGAAATTTATCCTAGCTAAATCCAGACAAAAAGAATATGGTGCTTTTTTTTTTTTTTAATGCTTTTTTAAGACTTGAAACAGAAATGCATCAGCTAAGTGGTTGCTAATATCTTTCTGCTTTTTAGATGTCAATGAATGCCTTGAAAGCCCAGGAATTTGCTCAAATGGTCACTGCATTAATACTGATGGATCATTCCGCTGTGAGTGCCCCATGGGATACAACTTAGACTACACTGGAATACATTGCATTGGTGTGTGCATATTTTATAATTTATAAGAATTGTAACACTTGAATTTAAAACACAATTTGAAATGTGTCCCAGTTCTCTTCAGTTTGCATTTATTCATTATATACAGATACTGATGAATGTTCAATTGGCAACCCATGTGGAAATGGTACGTGCACTAACGTAATCGGCAGTTTTGAGTGCAGCTGTCACGAAGGATTTGAGCCAGGCCCAATGATGAATTGTGAAGGTAACTTGTCCTCTTCTTTTATTATTTTTCCTTTAGTTTTTGACCAGTCCTCAGTATTCAAATTAGTGATTCTATATAGTTCAAATTAATGGTGCTATAAAAGCTAGGAGGAAAAAAACTTGCTCTGCTTCAAATACTTCATTGAAAAAGAAGTCCTGAATAGATTTGAAGTCATAAAAATTGATTAAAAAATGACCATATAATAAAAATCTGAAATAGGCCAGTCACAACTTGTCATTCTAAACTCAAGTAGTTCCGTATTTATTATGCAATTATTTTAAGCAGATCTTCCTTCAGTTTTCTTTGCTACTCAAAGAAACACATCCACAATTTTCTGGTTTGAATTACTGCATTTCTGGTAGGTTTAGCTAACAAGAAAGCACACCTAAAGGAAAACCATGGTAATTGTTTAAAAATTGGTATAGAATTACTATTTTGTTTCTTTCTGTTCAGATATAAACGAGTGTGCTCAGAATCCCTTGCTGTGTGCTTTTCGTTGTATCAACACTTACGGTTTCTATGAGTGCACGTGTCCAGTCGGCTATGCACTAAGAGAAGACCATAAGATGTGCAAAGGTAATGACTGATGAAGTTCATCTTTACTGTGACAAGATAATACAGCTCACAAAGATTAAGACAACTGCAATGAAGCATAACTCTCATACGCTCATTATTTAGGGAAATCCATATACTCTTTTTCTTGAAAAAGTGCTAAATGTTTTCAGTAACTGAAGCTACTGGAATGAAGTTCAAACACAAAATCAATACTTTTTTACAGACCTAGATGAGTGTGCTGAAGGTCTCCATGACTGTGAATCAAGAGGCATGGTGTGCAAAAACTTGATTGGTACCTTCATATGTATTTGTCCTCCTGGAATGACCCAGAGACCCGATGGAGAAGGTTGCACAGGTAAAGCTTAGAAAGGGAAGAAAACAAATACTGAAATACAAATATGTCAACAAGTGGAAAAATCTCTGTTTATGATACAGTAGGCTTGAAAACAGCAATTCATAAAGGAAATTTTAAATCATTAATGATTCCTAATGTCTTAAACTTTCTTTTTGTTTCAAGGTTTGAATCTTAACTTAAAAGTAGTTCTAAATGACAAATATTTCAGCAGAAAACCTGGTTTTGTTTCTTTTATTGTACAAAAAAATCAGAAAGTTTTCCAAACACTTTTTAGATGAAAAAAAATTAAGTTGCCAAAAAAGAGACCTCATTTGATGAGTAGGAAGCAAAATTATCATAATACTTTAGCATTAATACTGTTTGTAAATAATGTGGCAGTTCCTTAAAGAATTAAAACTTTTGAGATTCTGAAATGACATACGAGGTTTTGAACATATAAATTCAAACTAATTCTACTGTAGTTGAAAGGAATTCTTCATCCTGTAAGTAAGCAAACAGCTTTCCTCCATTTTCACAGTTAGCTGAGGGGGAAACAACAGCTACATTTTGTTAAGTTACACTTTCTTCTGGTACATTAAAAACAACCCCAAACCATTACAAATCTCTCTGTGGACAGAAGAAGATGAGGCTGTCATTTACTCAGAGGAGAAAAAAAATGAAACATCCATCTCAGTGAATGCTTTAAACGAAAATATTTTAAAACAGTGTGCCTTCAGAAGGAGAATGGCTACTTTACTTTACAGATCTTTATTATGTTTTTCGGGGGAAATAATCTCTGTTAACCAGAATTTTGCTTTTTTTGCCATGCAATACTGTCTTTAAGTTACCTAAAATTTTTCTGAGATTTTAATTTAAACATCTTTAAAGGTGTGCAGTTCCTTACTATATCTGTGCGATTCGCTACAGAAGAAATACACTGAGAGTAAACTTTTCAGGGAGATGATGTTTGGAATGAAATGTGATTACCCTTAATGGTTATTGGGGGAAAATTTTACTCAAATCATGGCATGTATTCCAATTTCAATTAAATGCTGGGCAGGGAGAAACCTAATGAAATGCAACAAAAGCAAGTGTAAAGTCTTGCACCTGGGGAGGAATAACCGTCTGTATCAGTACAGACTGGGGGATGACCTGCTGGAGAAGAGCTCTGTGGAGAAGGACCTGGGGGTCCTGGTTGATGACAGGTTGGCCATGAGCCAGCAGTGTGCCCTGGGGGCTAAGAGGGCCAATGGGATCCTGGCATGCATCAGGAAGAGTGTGGCCAGCAGGTCAAAGGAGGTGATCCTCCCCCTCTACTCTGCCCTGGTCAGGCCCCACCTGGAGTATTGTGTCCAGTTCTGGGCTCCCTGGTATAAAAAAGACAGAGATCTCCTGGAGAGTGTCCAGAGAAGGGCTACAAAGATGATTAAGGGCCTGGAACAGCTCCCCTTATGAGGAAAGGCTGAGTGAGCTGGGACTGTTCAGCCTGGGGAAAGAAGACTGAGGGGGGACCTAATTAATATTTATAAATATCTTAAGCATGGGATGCAGGGGGAATTGGCCAGCCCCTTTTCAGTAGTCTGTGGAGACAGGACAAGGGGCAGTGGCTGTAAACTGGAGCACAGGAAGTTCCGCACCAACATGTGGAAGAACTTTTACCCAGTGAGGGTGACAGAGCCCTGGGACAGGCTGCCCAGGGAGGTGGTGGAGTCTCCTTCTCTGGAGATATTCAAGACTCATCTGGACGCCTATCTGTGCAATATGAGCTTTGGCAGGGGGTTGGACCCGATGATCTCTTGAGGTCCCTTCCAACCCCTATGATTCTGTGATTCTGTGATTATAGGGAACCTGCTTTCACAGGGGGTTGGACTTGATAATCTCTGGAGGTCCCTTCCAACCCGTATAATTCTGTGATTCTGTAACTTTCCAGGTTAAAGTTAAGACCAGAATTTCCTCCACTGCATGTGTTTTCTGCAAAAGTTGCAAAGAATGTACCAGGATTACAGCTTTTGTCCTAGGGTGCAGTACATAAAGAATGGAATAGGATAGTGTTACTAGGAGAGTCCTTTCCAGGCTTAATCAGTTGCCCATTTTCTACTTCTTACAAATATTTTGCAAATAGTACACAGGATAATTAATGCATTCCACCAGCTTGATATATTTTCTTGTAATAATTTATTTAACTGTCTCAATTATATTTTTGTAAAGATGAAAATGAATGCCGCACCAAGCCAGGTATCTGCGAGAACGGTCGTTGTGTCAACGTTATTGGGAGCTACCGCTGTGAATGTAGTGAAGGATTCCTGTCAAATCCATCAGGCATTGAGTGTCTTGGTAAATGCCTCTTTCATATATATTTACTTTACAGTATAAAGGGTGCAGAGTGTAAATTAGTCTTCTGAGTACCTAACAGTTCTCATATGATTTGGTATGATATGATATATGATACTACGCAACTATAGGAATGAGGAGCATCTTGAGCATGTTAGATGAGTCCAGCAATCAGGGGCCTTGCATAGAAGTGCTTAAATTCCAAAAGGACATAAATGTGGTGCTGAGCAACACTATCTAGACCAAATAACAGGTATTTTTAAAGAAGAAACAGACTGTAGTTACCTTAGATAGATCAAAAAGTGGGATGCAAAGTGAAGTGTTTGCATTTTCAGAATGTGATCTTAAGCACCACAGTGCTGCAACAAGGCGTCTGAGTTTTCTGTAACTTCTTTAATTTGGTGATTGTGAATGCAAAAGACTACGATTTCACAAAAGAACTGCAAAATCTATTAAAAAGTTTTGGGGCAAGCCTACACATTAAATGCTGATGAAAAGGTTTATATTCATCAACCTTTATCTCCTTTTTTATATGCTCAGACTTGTCATTTGCACATTTGCACTACAGAATTCATTGTCCCCTTTTTATAAAGCAAGCAGAATAGCAAAACCTTACTTTTTCAGTATCACTGTTCAACTGAAACTGCGTGAGTATTAATTAGTATTCTTACATAAAATACTTGTATATTATCTTATGTAAGCACTATAAAAACAGCTCCCTGTAAATTGCCATAGGTAGTGTGTGACTTCATGGCAAAGCAGTAACATTGGTAGTGCAGGGAATTTCCTAAGGGTTAAGACCAGATGGGAAGAGGATGCAACAGTCAGTTAACCCCAGCCAGTCATTAATGCCAAGGAAATACCCTGTTTGAAGGTGATTCCTGTTTGCTTATGTTTAGTATACAGTTTTCTTACTATTTTCTGGAAACCATGCTTTGGGTTAGTTTGCTCATGGCTGTTTTGCCTTTACAGTTTCCTGGGTCAGAAATTACCATGAAAAATAAGTCTGGCAGAAGCAAATTATTTCTTCAGAATTAGAACACGAACATTAAGTCTTGAATTGCATTATTTGAAATATATTGTGCAAATCTGTATATTCTCACATTAAGATTTATTCCATATCTCAAATTGAGGAAGAACCAGTATATGTTCCTTAAATCATAATGTGCATAAAGACCTGAGCAACATACCTACATGGGAGAGCATAAATCTTCTGAGACTTGCAAATTATTACAGCAAACATGTTGTCTCACACAACTTACACTTCCAGGAATAACAGCTTTATTTGAGGTAAACAGTTCAGTTATGGGGCACCCAAAGTAAATTTTGCCTAAAGCCAAGGTTCACATTTTACCTGATTCATGTAAGAAATTTACAGATTCTGCTCCTCACACTTGTAAAAGAGAAGGTCACCTGGCTGCTGATACATACACAAATCCTGATGGATCTGAAGAATTTTAACTTCTAACTTTAAGAGAAAAAAGTAAAATCTTTCATTTAAAAAACGTGTCTGTCAGATCATAATTGACAGTGTCTCCATTTTAATTAACAAATAAGAAAGATGACATAGCCTATTTAGAAGATATAATCTCTGCAAAATTTAGTTTCTGCTAGGCCTGGAAGCTGGGTTTCTCTGCTCCCCTCAGTTGCCTGTCTGAAGGACACTTGCAGGAGCTCAGTGACTCCAAAGTTTTGCTCCTCTTTCATGATTAACAAGTATTAGCCAAAAGGTTTATAAATTAACATAAATAGAATTAGAAGGGGACAGATGAACAGTAAGGCTATTTTTATTTTTCCAACAAAATCTAGGAATGACACTGAGAAAGTACTGAGTTATGCAGACACTTTTACATGCTAAGGATTTTAATTTAAACTACATTAGGATAATTATACATGATCAGACATGCTGTTTTGGTTAGTAAAATAAACAAACAAAGCAAACTTCTAACCCAACTCCAAGTAAATAATTCAAATGCCAGTCAAACATTGGCAGCCTAAGTGGAAGCTCAGTTTGACCCCACAGCCTATTTTGCTATCAAGCAAGCTCACAAGACATGCCCTAGGGGACAGCTTTCCTAGAAGTAAAACTCGTATCTAATTCGTGCAGGTGCTGAACTTTAGAAAAGCCTGGAATACACTTGGAATGACAACGGATTTTCAGAAGACACAACAAATCTGAAAAGCTAAGATAAAATAGCCTTCACAAACTGGTTGCTAGTAATCTTCTAGTGCTTTCTCTAATGTTGATGGAAAGGCAGAAAAATACATCAGCTGCTTAATGGATCAGGTGTTTATCTTGTGCTCTTTCTTGATCACTCTGCTTCTTCTTTACAGATAATCGAGAAGGGTTTTGCTTTGCTGAAGTTTTACAGACAATGTGTCAGATGGCTTCAAGCAGCCAGAACCTTGTCACTAAATCTGAGTGCTGCTGTGATGGAGGCCGGGGCTGGGGTCACCAGTGTGAGATCTGCCCTCTTCCTGGAACCACACAATATAAGAAACTCTGTCCACATGGACCAGGTTATACTACAGATGGAAGAGGTATTTGCAAAGATGAAATGAGGCAGAAAAGGGGAAAAGAATGTGCTCACACATTTAAAAAAATGCAGAATTCTCTTTGAAGTCCCTCTGAAGAATTTCCTGTGAAACAACAGTTTGATTTTTCAGATACTGCCAAGACATCAGAAATTAAAACCACCTTTAAACAGTAGCTGCAACCAGAATACTCACAGCTATGCAGAATTTTTAGGGTTGGGATTTAAAACAGGAAGTAACAACCAGAAACTAAAAGCTAGAAATTATCCCAAAGCTTTCGTATGCTGAAAAGTTGCATACATGATAAAGGCACCAGCAGCGGTTCTAACAGTAGTCACACTGAATGCTTTGCAGTTACTGTTTCCACACAGGATGCAGAAGGTAACATACATTTTTTTTTAATCGTGGTGAAAAAAAATTGACATACTCTAACTGGTCATAAAAAAATTTGCTTCTATAGGTTTTGTATTTTAACTTAGAAAAACTGGAAAGTGATTCCTCAGTGAAATAGCAGGAAGGGTTTTGATACAAAAAGCAATAATGAAAGTTAGAAAGATGTTTGACTTTGAATTCAGATGCATTGTGTAATGAGAAAGGAAGTGTAAAGTTCCAGTCAAAAGCATGATGATGAGGAACTGTGCAAAAAGAGAAGAAAAAAGTAAAATTTAAAACTGGAAGATGACATATTTAATATTTTCTGTACAGATGTTGATGAATGTAAAGTCATGCCAAACCTATGTGGAAATGGACAGTGTATTAACACTATGGGCTCCTTCAGATGCTTTTGCAAAGTTGGCTATACCACTGACATAAGTGGCACATCTTGTATTGGTAAGATTCAGGATCTTTATCCTCAGTTATTTTTTTAACTGGTACATAATGACATATCAAACTTTGTTAACCTTTGTGTCTAAGAAGTTTTTCCTCTTTTTTTTTTTTTTCCCTGAATACACACTTCTATTTTCGTATTTCATTTGGGGAAATTGAGAAACAAGCTGTACTGGCAATATTCCTGCAGTAGAGTGAGCACTGAAATATGTTCCAGCTGTATAACCATTTTGAGTGACAACCCACTTTATTATTTTGTGGTCACATTTTCCCACTTTCTTCTTGGTTAACACATACAAGTATACCAAAGTATGCCCCTCAAAAAATACTTAGTCCTTAGAAGAAAATATTAATGCCACTCTCTCTTTAGTATATTACTCTTTGAAGACACTCAGTTGTTGCTGGAGTGGCAACTCCGTGGAAAGCACACAGCAACACATCCACAGAGAAAGAAATAGGGACTCTGAAGAAAAGCGGGGCGGGGGCGGGGGATGGGGGCGTGGGGTGGTGGGAACGAACTATTTTCTACAAAAGTTTTTCTGTTGAGTATAGTGCTGTTTAGAAAACACCCTTCAAAGACACACAAATCAATACAACAGATGCTTAACAGTTTCTTTCTTTAGATCTTGATGAATGCTCACAGTCTCCTAAACCATGCAATTTTATCTGCAAGAACTTGGAAGGGAGCTATCAGTGCTCATGTCCCCGGGGCTACATCCTTCAAGAAGATGGAAAGACTTGTAAAGGTAAAGTAACTTTTAATTTTGTTGTACCATGACTTAAAGGGAAATTGTTTCGAAGTGTGACTATTTTTATCATTAGACTAAATGTACAGCGTTTTTGTTGACTTCTCTTAAGAAAACATTTCTTACTTTCAGATCTTGATGAATGTCAAACCAAACAACACAATTGTCAATTTCTCTGTGTCAACACACTAGGAGGATTCACATGCAAATGTCCACGTGGTTTTACACAACATCACACAGCTTGTATTGGTAAGAAAAACAATAGTTTTCTCTCATCAGCTTTTCTCTAAGAGCAACATTCTCAATTCTCATTCATTTTTTTCACTCTGTATAAACAGTTACAATACAGAGCAATAATAATAATAATAATAATAATAATAATAATGATGTCAGCATTGGTAATAAGTAATGTCGGCAGCCCAGAAACAGATTTTTAAATGCAACAATAAGCAAAATCAGTCTATCCAACATTTGTTTTTTCTTGCTTAGTTAAACAGTTGCATATATTTAATACATGTTATGATATTCTAAGTATAACCACAAAGGACTAAAGTATTAAAATGTGATTTAAAATGCAATTAAATAAAACAGATTATTTCATAAATCCAGATGTCTTTCGATCTTAAGGATATGTATGAATCTTGTCAAATGAAATTATTTTAGCTTGGCAGCATTTTTCCACTGACAGCAATTAGACACCTGGGTCTTTCACACTTACAACTGCATTACAATTTGCACTTCAAATTTATGAATTACTCCTAGCCCTGCATGAGTTGTCAGGTCATCTGATGTTTAAATATGGAAAGCAACACTTTCAAACCCACAGAAGTTGCACCTCTGTGGATTTCAACCTCTTAAGAAATATTATGTGAACATTTCTAAAATCATGCTGCAAGGTACACCGACCTTCTTCTCTCTCCTCTAATTTTTAAGATAACAATGAATGTGGTTCTCAGCCATCGCTTTGTGGATCAAAGGGAATTTGCCAAAACACCCCTGGAAGTTTTACCTGTGAATGCCAAAGGGGATTTTCTCTGGATTCTACTGGATTAAACTGTGAAGGTAGCTAGCAAAGGTCAAGTAGGTGCAAGTAGGAATAGATTTGAGTAATTTTAAACATTTTAAACATAATTCTATATAAGAACACACTGCCTGAGTAATTCTTACTTTCTAGCTGTACTCTTTGCAGGCTACCATTTCATCTTCCCTTAAATTTCTTATTTTCATTGACATACAGTCTAAACAGAATCTCTCTACAATTTTGTTTCAGATAATTGTAATCATTGACCTTAGTGTATCTTAAGAGTATATTCTAAATTCTGTGTTTTAAATCTTCTACCAGAGACACACACGCTCAGGAGGGCAATTCACTACAGTTAAAATACCAATTCTATTGTAGAGCTTCATGTCTCTCTGTTGGCCCAAAAGGGAGCCCCAATCAGGAAACCTATCTGAGAGCTCCAACCTCTTCTGTGGGCCTCAGATAACTGTGCAAACACAAAACTAAAATGTAGCACTAGGCCACCTGGCTGCTGAGAACAAGAACTGCAGAGGTACATATACAAAAATTTATGACAATGTTTCAAATGTATTTCCAATTGTGGACAATTGGAACGTAACTTAGAATCTGTGATACCATGCATGTTTGGGTTTTTTATTTTTTTACTAGGACTGCATACTGTACCAAGCATGTTAGGTTGCTTATAATCAACTTACTTCTTATAGCAGACACTATTTCAGATTACTTTTGCATTTTTTTCTTTGTGATTTTCTCTGTTATATGCACATACCTCAGAGATATTTTAGATGGGTTGTTTTGTTGTTTTTAATTGCAAAGGTAAGCACTTACATCCAAATTTGATATGCATTCCTCGTATTCAAACACTTGATATACTCCAGAAAACTGAAAGCTTAGTCTTACATAGTTGGTTTGAAAAATTAATAAAAAAACAACTGTTTCTAAAATATTTCATCAAAGCAACATGATGTGGGATTATTAGGAACAGTTTCCTTTTCCAAATTTCAGTAATGTAAAGGCTCAGTCGTATTATGGATAGAAAGAAAGAACATTAATAGACTTTCAGGCTTTCCTAAAGGGGAGCCTGAATGGTGCTTCCATCTTAAAGCAGTAGCCTTCTGCCATAAATACAAGTGTTTTAATGATTATCAACAAAGTGAGAAATGTATTTGGTAACATGTGTAATCATGTATTCTTTCATGTTCTACTTCTCTCTGCAAAGATGTGGATGAATGTGATGGAAACCACAGGTGCCAGCATGGTTGTCAAAACATCCTAGGTGGATATAGATGTGGATGCCCACAAGGATATATCCAGCATTACCAGTGGAATCAGTGTATTGGTAAGGAAACGAACAGCACAGAATACATTTTAACAGCAAAGGTGTCATAGTGCTTATAGCAACAGCTGCCAAGTGAGGACAACTCTCTGAGGCTTTCCTTGTACAACATGTGCTTCAGGCCCTCAAGGATCTTTTTGGCCTGTCACTGGATGCACTCCAGTGTGTCCATGACTCTGTACTGAGGAGTCCAGAACTATACTCAGAATTGTCTCACTAATGCTAAGTAGAGGGAAGGAACACCTCCCTCTTCCTACAGTCAATGGTCTTTCTAACAGTGTAGGATGCTGTTGGCCTTCTGGCCATGTTGTTGGCTCATAGTCAGCTTGTTATCCACTGGGACCCGAGCTCCTCCTCTGCAAAGTCACTTTCCAGTCCTGGTGAGCTCCTAGTATGTAAGGTTGCCTGGTATTATCCCTGCCAATGAGCAGAACTTTGCACTTAAGTATGCTGAATTTCATAAGGTTTCTCTTTATTTCTCCAGTCTGTCAAGTTGTCCCTGAATAGTAGCATCCCACCTACTATATTAGTTACTCCTCCCACATTTGCATCACCTGCAAACATGGTCAAGACAAATGGTATGCAGACAAAAGTCTTTTTTTTCCTCTATTCCTTTGCTTCCATACACTGATTGCTCCCAACACACATTAATGACATGTGGTAACAAGAAAACACACTCATCCTGTTGAAACTCTGTGGCATGTTAATGAGTTAATAAGTTTTCCTAGGAAGACCTAAACTCTGACTCCCTTGTCCTTGGAAAAATCCCCATCTTAGAGAGGTGGAAGGATGTTAATTGAATTCCTGAAAGCATTAATGTAAATATGTCTGCTGGGAGGAAAAAAAAACCCCACACAAACCCAACCAAAAACCAAAAAAATCCACCCCACCTTTCCATCAGTAAGAATCACTCACCATCAGTAACAATTTGAGAATACTACAGAATAGCATCTACAGTGAATAGGGAGAAGTATCATCATAACCGTTGCAGGTTTCCTACTTCCAAAATGCGATCTTAAGGACAACATTAGTTCTTTGGGCAGGGAACAGGGACAAATTAAATAGCTCAGCAGGTTTTTTGTACGTTTGGCTTATTCAATCCATTATTTGGTTTCTGTGTTTCATTAGCTAAGCTAATTCCAAATTAAAAGTGAGAGATTTTTCTTTAAAATAAAAACCAACATACAACAAAACAACTCCATCCTATACTGCTCACAATGCACCATAAAAACATATTTACCTTTTCAAGATTGCTTTTCTGGTTCTCTGTCAATAGTGGCACAATCAGAGTATGGCTCTGAGCAATGCCATATGTTTCTTACAGGTTGATCTTACTGTCCTGATGCGTGACAGAAATTTTACCTTAAGTAGCACACCTGTTTTGTTTGCTACTCCTTACTTAATACTGCTTTTATTACTAATTATTGATTCAGCAAAGCAAGAAAAGGTGAGCGTGACTGGAATGCACAACAAACAATTCACACTAAACTCCAAAACAGCTACAGTCTCTGAATATCATATGTTGTCCTCAAAGGAATGTGTGTCCTAGTAACTGCAGGCAAGAATGATAAAGCATGCACTAATAGTGTTGGAGAGGAAAACACCTACAGGGAAACACTCCTTTGATCAGATAAATAAAATAAGCAGCATGTGCCAACTAGCAAAAGGATAGTCTTCCATACAACAAGCTACTTTTCCTATTTTTCACAAAATAGCCTGGAACCAAACCAGTCAAACTTACTGGAGGAGTTATCTTCTCTGTATCTTAATTCAGTACCCACAAGGTGGAGACGATGCTTCCTTTTCTCTTTCATTTTGGTTGGCTGTTTAGATTGTCTTTTGATGTGCAGCTAGCACGCAGGTTTCCACTACAAGTATGTGCTAACTTCACCCAAATGCTAGGTGCCCAGTGATTGGTGTATGTGCTAATGATTGGAGTATGACCAGAGTTGCAGCTCATTCCTCCTCTGTCAGTGTTAAAGGTAGGGGTATACCCTGCTAGGTAAAAGAGCACCCCTAGGCAAAACAGAAGTACCTTGAAGGAAGGGGGAGCATTGAGTCAACGCTTGCTCTTGTGGGGTACTTCAGCCTCCCTGATATCTGTTGAAATTACAACACAGCAGAGAGGGAACAGTCCCAGAGGTTCCTGGAACACATGTTGAAGATAACTTCCTGAAAAAGCTGGTGTGTGAACCAACCAGGGAAGGTGCCCTGATAGACCTGCTCTTCATGAACAGGGAAGGGCTGGTAGGAGATGTGACAGTTGGAGGCTGTCTTGGGCACAGTGCCCATGAAATGAGTATCTCTATTCTTAAAGATACTGGAGGTGGGAACAGCAAAACTGCCACCCTAGATTTCCAAAGGGCAAACTTTAACTTGTTTAGTAGCCTGATTGCCAGAATCCCTTGGGAATCAGTTCTGAATTGACACCTAGCTGAACATGAGCCAGCAGTGTGCCCGGATGGCCAAGAAGGACAATGGCATCCTGGCCTGTATCAGGAGCAGTGTGACCAGCAGGGCCAAGGAGGTGATCAGCCCTATGCTCAGCACCGGTGAGGCCACACCTCGAGTCTTATGTGCAGGTTTGGGCACTACAGGATAGCAAGGACATCAAGGCACTGGAGAGAGTGTAGAGAAGGGCAACGAGGCTGATGAAGGTTCTGGAGAAGAGGTCTTAGGAGAGGAGGCTGAGGGAGCTGGGGTGTTCAGCCTGGAGAACAGGAGGCTGAGGGGGGACCTTACTGCGCTCTACAGCTACTTGAAAGGAGATTGTAGTGAGGCTCTTTATCCTAATAACTAGTGACAGGACAAGAGGGAATGAGTTCAAGTTGCACCAGCGAAGGTTCAGATGGGATATTAGGAAAAATTTCTTCACAGAAAGAATGGTGAAGCATTGGAATAGGCTGCCCAGGGAGGTGGTGGAATTGCAGTTCCTGGAGCTGTTTAAAAACTGGGTAGATGGTTTAGAGGTTACGGTGGTGTAGGGCTGACAGTTGGACTTCGTGGTGTGGAAGATCTTTTCCAGTCTTTATGATTCTGTGATTCTGTGGTGAGGTTAACATTAACAGTATCCTAAAATACTTCTACAAGCCATCTATATGTGTTTGGGACCTTCAGAGACCCAAGTCTCTGTGGGATAATAATGAAGGCGAAGAGCTAAGAGAGACCTGGGACTTGCAGGTCATGTTTGCCTGATTTCTATCAGATAATAAGATACCATTATACTTTTTGTTTGCTTACTAGATGAAAATGAATGCTCCAATCCTAACACATGTGGTTCTGCTTCTTGCTACAACACACTTGGAGGTTACAAGTGTGCCTGCCCATCTGGATTTTCTTATGACCAATTCTCCAGCGCATGCCATGATGTGAATGAGTGTTCTTCTACCAAGAACCCCTGCAATTATGGTTGTTCCAACACTGAAGGTGGTTACCTTTGTGGCTGTCCCCCTGGCTATTACAGAGTTGGACAAGGGTGAGTATCTTCACAGTCATTCATCAAAGATACATTTGGAAGCTGTAGGAACACTGACTTTAGAAAAGCAGAGGTGCAAATGAAGGACAGGCTACTAAGTTACCCTTCCCATTCCTTTTGTGCACAGTATCCATAATCTGGAAAAAAAGACAGGTCTGTACATGCAACCTGAAACTCATTTTAAATCTAGTATGAAGGCAACAATAAGCAATGAGTTCTGGTTTCTCCCCCAGTATCAGCACAAGAACTGCTTTACAAACCTGGTCAATGAAGACTGTTACTTCACAAGGATAGGAACCATCTGTACTGTGGTAATTGAGGGGTTTAAACCACACTAATCAACCCAGGACACTAAACACAAATTAACATTGTTCTGGTATATGACAGTGGCTAAATTCTTTTGTTCCACGGTTCAGGACAGGCTGGCTTTGTTCTGTTTCTTTGTAAAACTGGTAAACAAAAATTAGAAAAGCCAATTGGATTTTAGCCAACAGTGGTACTTCATTCAGGATGCAACACTAGTGTGAAGAAAATTAATGCACAGACCTCCTGCTGAGGGAAGGGGAAGAAAAAGGATACACATACTGTGGTACAGATTACATAGACTTACTTTCCCTTTAACAGGACAGTTCATAAAACTGCAAGAAGTAACTAAAACACATGTTTTTATTCAACAGCCACTGTGTGTCAGGGATGGGATTTAACAAAGGGCAGTACCTGCCACTGGATCAAGATGCTGATGAAGAGAATGCTTTGTCCCCTGAAGCATGTTATGAGTGCAAAATCAATGGCTATTCCAGAAAGGACAACAGGAAGAAGAGAAGTGCTAATGACACTGTACGTACCAGTATAAATATGTACTAGAATGTAATTCAGGGTATTTTCAGATACCACACTCACCCCAGTCACTGAGTGGAGGGAATTTTTTAACAGGCCACGTTCAGTGGCAAGTCTTTTCCCCATGCCTTTGTTGTTTTCAAACTTGGGTCTTGTTGGCAGGAATGATGTGACAATCAAAAACACATCAATAACTATGAAAGGATTAAAATTTTAAAGCTCATAAAGAATAATTTGTAGTGCAAGATGTCTAGTTCCTCAAAATATTTTTGGGGAATTAATTTTAATTAGGGAGAGCTAGGAAAACTGGGCATGTCTGCAATCTGTTCTACAGTCAAGAGGAGATTGAAGAGCATTTTATGGTTTGTGACAGCTAAGTACATCATCTTGCAGATCATTTTAATCTGTCTGTTCCCTGGGTGCTCACAGCTGTGGGGCACTGGAGTTTGTGACCTCACTGGTACACTTTAAGTCCAATATTTGTGGGACTGCTGAGGGCAGTAGAGTTACACTTCAGACTTAATTCTTCTCTTACTGCATTTTGTGGGCTTATGAAAATAAGTTATGGGATATTCGTGAAAAGACAGCCTAATATTTGCATCTTTTAGGTGCTTTATTTTTTTTCCCCAAAAAAGTTATAAGACCATATATGTTACCTGCATTATCTGTATCACAGGATGTTGTCTTGTAGCATTTCATCTTGGAATCTGCAGTAATGGGAAACTGACTCAGCTTAGAAGTGGGGACACACACAGATTTTTCTTCACTAGTCCAAGAGCTGTATAATGCAAACAAGTAAAATGTAAAACCTCAGCTAAAATGGTAAGGAGGTAAGGTGTGCTAGCCACATAAGTTACACTGAAAAATGGGGAAATGAGTCTCCTGTCTAAAAGGGTAAGGATATAAAAGAATCCAGAAGCTCCAGCTCTGGTACACATAACTTGGCATGGTGCCATGAAGGCCAGTTCTTGTATTCTCGAAGTTTCTATAGAAGCCAGTAACCCTGTAATTCCTGCTGTAAAGATTATAGTATTGAACTTAAATTCTAAATGTTTGATTTCCCAACACATCCACACTTAGCATCTCTTTTTCCTTCCTCACCACCACTCCCATTAGACCTGTTCTGGTCTGAATTTTGCGTCGACCTACCACAGAATGTACAGATGTTTTTTGAAAAGCGTTTTTGTTATTGCACAGTTAATTTCATTAACAGCATTATCCTTTTCTGTTTCTAGTACTAGAACTACCTGAGCAGTACAAATGAAAGGTTTCACATCCATAAAAGTATGTGAAAAAAGAAATAATCTCAGCACAAGTGACATCTGTGAGGTGTGGCATTTAAAACACTACAGTACTTGCTCCTACCCAAAAATTATCCTTGTTTTCACCATGTGTTTTTAATTACATCACATATGAGTACACATTTGTACTCAGAAGTTATTGGAATTCCCTCAGAGAAAACATTGCTATCTTTACAAGCCTGAAAGGATCTTGACGTATAGGCTAAGGTTAGTGTCAGGTTTCCTAAAGGAGACCATAGTCTATATATTCTTGTAGAAGGTATTTCAAAAGCTGTTCCTTGTTAGATGACTTTCCTAGGAAATAACTCATTCTCAGCCCCACCCCCAAGTGTATTCACAGCTCACACCTCTGGAAAAAATTCACACCTGCAGCATAACTATACTGAAGCTCAAATTAAAAAAGAACCCATGACAGGTTTGTCAGAAAAACAATGATGGGACTTTTTGCCACACTCGTCTCAGTGGCTCTGATAGGATGCAATGGGACATGTTGACATAATAACCTTTTCTGTAGAAAGGTAACAGCAGTTCTCTCCTTACTTTACTTTCCTGTATAATCACTGTTGAGCCTACTTGTTTTTAGAAGCCAGGATTCAACAAAACAGCTTTAACAGAAGTTTCAGGGAATTCCCATATAGTGCTGTGGTATGTGTTTCTGTAATGTTCCTCACCAAAGTTGAGCCTAAGAACAAGGCTGCCTCACACACAGTCTTCACAGCAGTAGTAAACATATGTCTGTTCTTTACATGGACTTTTTGCAAACATGAGGTTAAACAGATTCTGAAAAGAAACTGAAATCTGAGCCCCCTCTGTAGATGTGATGCTGTAACGTTAATTATCCTGTTAAGCCTATATGAGAAGCCTTTAAGATTTACAGGGTGTGTTATATGGAATCAAGCAGTACTCCCAGGTGGAAAGGATTTACAATTGCTTCTCTCACAACTAGATTATGAGAAATGCAGAAACTGTTGATAATCCTATGTTATTCTTCTCTCAATGCAAGTGAGTATTTGTTTCTCTCCTGCTCTAAACAATCTTTCCTCCTTTACTTCAGAGCTTGGAGATTGGCATGGAAAGTCTAGACATGAATAGTCCTTTGAAGATGAGAGTCAACATTTCCAGGCTGGACAACAAGGAGCACATCCTAGAACTCATGCCAGCCATTGAGCCCCTTACCAACCACGTGCGCTACGTCATCTCACACGGCAATGATGATGGCATCTTTCGAATCCATCAGAGGGATGGACTTAGTTATTTGCACACAGTTAAGAAAAAGTCAGTGCCTGGAACTTACACACTGGAAATCATTAGCATTCCTCTGTATAAGAAGAAGGAGTTAAAGAAACTGGAAGCCAGTAATGAGGACAACTACCTCCTAGGAGAGCTTGGGGGAGCTCTCAGAATGAGGCTGTGGATAGACCTCTACTAGCCATCTTCCAGACTGAGTTCAGTTCTGCAGTCACTTCAGCCCACCTATCTAGCCACCTGAGCATCTGCTTTTCAAACAGTCCTTGACGTTTGCGGGAGGAAGAGAAAGGGGAAACCTCTTTCTTTCCATCCTGCCAAGACTGCAGAATCCTTGCAGGAGGGTAACTTAAACTCTGCTAGATCTTTGATTACAATGGCAATCATGGTTATTGTATCTTATATAACCTCAATTTAAAGTATATTAAAAAGCTAAAGTTCAAAAGTCATTATAATGCACTAAATGGCACAAAAATGTGAGCTATTTTTTCCCTGCTAGCAGTCTGTAACACTTTGGGTATTTTGCTATAGTTGCTAATTAAAAATATATGTTTATTTATTTTTAATGCAGTAATATATGGAGAAAATAACAAATTATGTAAACAGAAAGGGAAACTTGCTTCTGTTTCTTTAGATTTATAAATCTGAGCTATAACATTTTAGAGGTACTTTCTTAAGTAAAAAAAAAAAGGATCTGAAAGATGTTTCCTTTTGTATTTGGGCCAGTCATCCAAATAGTATATTTTAAAATATATCAGGGCTGAAGAAGCACTGTAGTACATCTTCTAGATATTCTGAAGTGCTCTTGCAAAACTTTAAGTATTCTTGAAGGACAGGATCTCTGCAGAGATCGTATTTCACAGCAGCTCCAGAGGATTGTATTCTGAATCAGCCACATCAAATAGTAGAGGACAAGGCACAACCACTGTAGCAAAATACCTTGACTGCTTTTAATACCATTAGAATTGCAGAACCAAACTGTACTGTACTACATTCCAGTAACCTCAAGGAACCACACATGCAACCACACCTCATTCTCAGAAAGGGTGCTCTACAAACTTGCATTACTGTAGGCAGCTGAAGAAAATGTCTCTCTGAAGGGAACGAGTGATGTTTCATACTGTTTGGTGCTGGCTTGAATTAATGGTGCATTTACTAAAAATAAAAAGCGAGTGCTTTATCAGGGCTGCCATATGTGCAAACTAATTATGCAGCGCAGGGGAGGAAAATGTGTATTTGAAATCCATTTGTTAGAAATTTCATTAATACTGTAGTTATACTGCATACGCCTCATTTTATCATAGATTATTTTGTAAGAGAAATGTTTGTACAATGAGTTGACATTTAGTTTACTTTAGTCATATTTTTTTTAAATGTCATACAATTATGTGTTATGTCTCAATGGTGCTTTTATTGACAGCTGATGCCTGTAACTTAGTCATGTAACAGAATCTCGTATGTGAAAATAGCCAGAGCACATGCTGGCTCCAGGATTGTTTCAGTCATGTATCAGTGCTGACCAAAGATTGCATCAAGTCATACTCAGTGATTTTTCTTTTCTTTTATTGAGTCTGGGGATTTTGAAAAGAAAAAGAAACTTTGTACATTTTTAATCAAATGTTTGTAAGAAAAATAAATCTTGTTTGAAGGTCTGTATCAATAAGACCGCTTTTTTTGCAATAAAGCTTATTTTGGGATAGTTTTTTCTTTGAAATGTCTTGTGTTCTTTACACAAAATAAGCAGCACATTGTAAATCTGAAGGACAGCAGAGTGGAAAGAGAAGCTGGTACGGTGCAAACTATTTTTCACTCCCACATAAGGTTATACAGCATTTGATGACTTATGATAGTTTCTCTATCATGACAGAGCTGAAACATGGCAATTAAACTGTCCTTACAAAGTTAAAAGTCTGCCTCAACTGTGTTAAAATCAGCCATATATTAGGTTCAAGTGGGCTGGCCTTGCAGAAGGCTTTGCTTATCCACGTAATGAGCGCCAAAGGACCATTGCCTCTGAAGTCTGATAATTCAGCTCTAAAAAAAATAAAAATCCCCAGACATCGAAGAGTAACCACCATCCCACCTGAATAGCAGAAATCTAGTATGAGAATCAATGAAGGTATGTGCTTGCTGGCAGTCCCTTCTTTGAATGCCCTTCATTAGGTACATAGTCAACCCAACAATGCCAAAAATGGTTTTTATTAAAATATGCAAAAGTTCCACAAAGACCTAATGTATTTAAACCACCCTGTCATTGTATTGCATTCAGTTAAGATGGTGATTGTTTTTGAGTAATAGCCAACACTGACTGTATGTTTTCCTCACAGCGATAATATCCTGGGCACACCGGGCTAGGGACTAAATTGCAAAACGCTTGTTCTAGATGTACACTTTAGTTTCTGAATATAAAGTTCAGTCTGCACAAGCAGAATTATCCCTTCTCTTGAGTAGTGGCACTTCAGAAGTTAATTGCATTAAAAGCCAAGCTGCAGGTCTAAGTTTCTGATGACTGGATGCAGTAACAGTGAGCATCTCTAGTGTTTGAGAGTGTTTTTCAAAGTAAAACTGCATGTTCCTGTGCTTTCAAAGACCAGTCTGACATACTTCTGCCATCCTGCTGTCCCTGTCCTCTTCCCTAAAATATTCGTAAAGTAATAAAGAAGCGTGAGTTTTCAAAAAGAAAAAGAAAATAATCAGGAACAATGGCATTTTAATTTTTTTTTTCATAATTACTAGTTTGATGGGATTTACTTGCCTTGGGTGTACCTCGAAGCCTACATACTTACTCAGATTTATCTGACATTTAATAATGCATAAGTTCAAGCAAGACAATATGAAATTGCCATGAACTAGTCGTATTTGACATTACCTTCACATATGGTCATGCAAGTTTCATTATGATTCAAAACTGCAGCTGGATAAAATGGCTGACATCTACAGAAGTAAAAATACCATGAGAAGTCTAATAAATACTTCCAGTATAGCACTGATTTGTCTTAACAACTCTAACAGCTGGTTTCCAAGAAGGCTACTTTTTGTCCAAAATGGGAGCTTTCCAGGAAACATGGACTGCAAGAAAAGCAGAGAGAAAATACTAGCAAACTCTTTACTAATGACTCCTATGAGGCAATGAGTTCTGGAGGGTATTATTAATAGACAGATTATTTACATATACTCTGCAAATTTAGTAGATTTAAAGCCTTTTTTCTAAAAGAGGAACTGCAATCAGGTAACACCTGTGTTAGCTAATCACACAGTAAGTACAAAGCACAAAAAAAATCATACCCCTTTACAAGAAAGGCAGCATTATCCTCTACCATCTTAAAATGCACAAGACTAATGCACAACAGTCAGAAATGCCACCCCAGCTTCAAGTCCAGATGAAAAAAATACCCTGTATGAAAAAAAAGAAAAAAAAAACCACGGGAGAAATCCAAAATAGAGGCACTTCCTTTCCACTCAAGGAATATCACAGTATATAATTGTTTACTTATTTCTTCCATCTCTACCCATAAATAGCCTCTAGCCTTTTAAATATCTACTGAGAAAGCTGACCACACATGCACAGAAAGACTAGTGTTCCAGAAAGCAACAAAACACTCAAATATGTTGCTAAAAGTGAAATGAAAATTGTCTTGCTACTTAAAGAGAGGCTGGGCTATAAATCTCTTGGGAACTTCAAACAAGATTGTAGTGAGTAAAGGTAACATCTAAGCTAGGCCTAGGCACTGGGGACTCCACCAGTACACTCAAGCTATACTAGCAAGTCTGTGATACCATCTCATAATAATTATTTTAAATTTATAAATAATTAATAGCCTAAAATTTCGTGTTTGAGGAACGTCTTTTGGTCCTTTCCAGCTTTACTGCAAGGACTCAGCCTCACAGCACTTCCCAGCACAAAAGTTCATTGTCAGGTACTGTAACCCCACAACGTTACCAGGCCTACCGATGAACTGCATGCCTCCTTTTCTATCGAGTGGTGCACTGTTTGACCTCTGTGTATGTGTCACTGTATCTAGGTAGTGTGTACAGACTTTTTAAGGCTCCCCCTTCTTCCTCAAGCACAGCTCTCATTCAATAGACAAAGGGGCATTGCTGGGTGTACCACTGTGTCTAAGCACCCAGTAATTATTTCAGATCCCTCTGGATGGCTTCCTTTCCTTCCAGGGTGTCGACCACACCACTCAGCTTGGTGTCATCCGCAAACTTGCATCGGTAGACAAAGGGAAGGGAACCGATGTCATCTACCTGGACTTGTGCAAGGCCTTTGACACAGTCCCCCACCACATCCTTATCTCTAAATTGGAGAGAAGTGGATTTGATGGGTGGACCATCCAGTGGATAAGAAACTGGTTGACAGAACATAGACAAAAGGGTGGTGGTCAATGGGTCTATGTCCAGGTGGAGGCCATTGACAAGTGGTGTCTTGGGACCAGCGCTCTTTAACATCTTTATGAATGACATCAATGCATGTCTCCAATTTAGAGATAAGGATGCAGTGGCGGTGACATCAGTTGCCTTCCCTTTATCCACCGATGCTGTCACTCCATCATCAAAGGTCACCAGGTTGGTGAGGCATGACCTTCCCTTTGTGAAGCCGTGCTGGTGGGCCTGTAACAGTTTTTCATAGGCCAGACTCTTCAGTCAGTTCTTTCTGGAAAGAACTGTTTCTCTATAAGATTGTATTAGACTGACTCGGAATCACCAGTTAAACTTTGGTGCACACCGACAGCTGAAGAACCTGCCTTTGTGCTAAACCCACAGAATAAGTGAGGAATGGCAATGCACTACAAAACCTGTAGCAAAAAATCTCACTGCCCTAAGTGTGTTTCTTAACTCTCCCATGCATTATAAATGAAGCCTAAGCACCTAAACATTGTTACAAGACAGATATGTCTTACATCCAAGAGCTGGATTAATGAACTTTGAAGGGATAAAGATTTACAACTCTACATACACACTCCTTAAAGCAGGAAAGAAGGAAAACATGAGAGGGAAAAATTATGTTCTGTGTCTACAATAAAATCCTAGTCATTCATTCACGTGCTTATGTATTTGGCACAAAATTGCTATAGCAGATATAGGAAGTAAGTTCTTTGCTCCCATAACCTTACTGAACAGATGGAGGGAGTGTGGTTTCTTATGTCACCTGTGAAGCTTGTTCCAAGAAAGCCAACTGAATATCCGCATGGGTGGGCACAGAAATGCTTTTTATTTGAGTGCAAGCAAGGCCTCCTCACAGCTTGGGTTTGTCAGTAATGAGGTGTTTCTACCCATGGCCAAAGATCTTGAGAGACAGGGAACATCAGCAGAAGCAGCTTGCAGTGTGCCATCACTCTGACACCCTGGCAAGTATTTGTTACCCAGCTGGGATTTTGAGGTTTAAAACTCTGAATTCCGAGGCCAAAGCAGGAGTTCAGCAGCATTTCCATGCATCAAAGTGTGTCTACATTGTACAACAGTATATCCTAAACAGAACTACCCAGAGCTAACCCAAATGAAGCTAACCTTAGAAACCACAGCTGCGAATGACACCATGAAGAAATTACGAAAAATGACAGACTGAATGTGACCCAGAATGAATAGAGGAATACAGCAGTCTTACTCGCAGCTCTGAACTCCAGTCAGTTACATGAAGAGCAGTTGAATATTCTGAGGCACTAAAGCTGGGAAGCACACATAGATCTATAGTAGCTAAAGGAAACAATACCCAAGGATTTAAGTGTAACCATTCTCACTGGTTTACCAGAAGGAGTATTAAAAGCACAAGGAAAGCCAGGACTGTCAATGTCTACACAAGGCAACTGCCAGACTGAACTACTAGGTTCCTACTCTTTCTAAACCAAAAAGAAAACAGCACTGTAGCAAGGGCTTTTTTGATGCACAGCATTTTAAAACGCTGTGCCTAAAGAGGTTCTCACATAAGGTAAATCTGAAATACATTTATTAGGTTTGCATTAAGAGTAACACGTTAATACTACTGCAGTTTTCTGGTATTTCTATACTGTTTATATACTCATAGAAATATCTGATATTTCTATACTTCCTCCTAGAGTTATTTCCTAACCAATGTAAACTCAGCAATATCCTGCCAGTTGCCACTAAGATTTGTCCTGGGGCAAAACTACAAAGAAGTTGCCAAAAAAAAACAAAATTCCAAACCCAAAGAACATACTTGTGCACACAGCTGCACAGGCCCTCCCTCTTCTCTGCAACAAAGACAACTGATGAATTACTGTCTCTGCTGTACCAGAATTTTGGAAAGATTGATAATTTTAGGCCAGATCACCAAACTGACAGCCTAACATCAAGTGAATTCTCAAGGCCTGGCTTTTGGTTTGAAGCCAAAGAATACATACACATTCAAGAAGACAGGACCCCCAACCCCACTACGCTTATTTAGCAAAAATAAAGCATTATATATCTAAGTGTTGCAAATACAAGAGCCTAAATCTGGATCTCTGAATTCTGTAAAATAAATGACCTATCTCTAGGTCTTACTGTTCCTGGTGTGGAGATAGCTTATGGAAGTTCATTGTTCTTCAAGCTACCCTATGGTTTTAGACCTATATTGATCACTGAAAAAGAAAAAAGGGATGGGGGGAGGGGGGTGACATGCACATGCACACGTGTGAAAAAAAACACCAATTGCACATTCAATTTTTCTGAAAAAAAAAATCTGTTTTAAGATAAAAATCAACACATAGATCAATCGTGTCACTCAAAGGCACAAGTTTCATTGCTGTTTCACCTATTCCAGAAAAATAATCTAGCAGAAGGCTGAAATGAAAGTAGGCAAGACATTACTGATTAAGTTACTAATAGGACAGAAAGCAGACAGATTAGTTCACCCCTCAAGCTTAAAAGGTAATTGCAATATTATCCCCCACTCATACAATGTTTCTGAAAGACATAAGTTCTTAAAAATCAGAAATGAAGGCAATTGTTAGCATCTGAGACAGAAAACAATGAAAACATTTGACCAGTATGGACACAACACTGATAGGTACAAATGAGCTATGGCCTGAGTCTTCTTAAGCATTACATTTAACATTACTGAGGAAGAATTCTTTAGTACAAATATAACACATCTGGTATGCTATAATGAGATAAGAAGTTTACGTAATCATTTTGTGCATGTATTTTTTCATAGGCGCATGCACAATTAACCTGTGATGAAGTGATCAGTCTTAGAGATTTTGAGATTAACTGTGGCAAACCCCAACAATTTCTACCTCTTCAAAGCTGTCTTTGAAGATGATTTTCATATAACCTTTGTATTACATGCTCATACTCTAAAAACTTAAATTGCCAGCACAAGCCTCCTTCTCAAACATACTGACTCAGCACTGCCCAATGCATAGCCGTAGCTAGCCCTTGCATGCTCAACATCCAAGCTGCACTTCCAGGTCTTAGTTTTATGAGTGACCACAATTGTCAGTCTGCAGTCCCACACTATCTAGCAGTCAGATTTCCTTTCCTTTTCCATCTAAGTTACTCATAAATTATGCAAACACGAACTGAAAAATTTCTGTGTCACATTTTTGGAGGCCATTATACTGTAAAATGACTGCTGGTTTTTGGCACAGTGTTGTTGGCTGTTGTATTTTCATGGCAGTGATTCAAATACAGAGCTGAAGAACATAACATGTTTATTCATGAGTTTGCTACAGTCTCTAAGTGTCAGATAAAGCGTCCAAGAGACTAGGTCTCTGCACATATTAAGATTGCTTCTGTCAAGAAAGACTTCCTAGATGAAAATTTGTTCACCTGGTTTGTCAAACCATGGTAGCAAATCAACTAATAAATGCAGGGAAATTCCAGCTCTAGTAACAGCATCATCCTATGAAAAAAAAACATGTTCACATGATCTTCAGTTAAATCTCCAGTTTCTTTCAGTTCAAATTTTCCTGTGCATCAATAAAACAACCTACCCTATGGCCCACATTTCCCATGTGCCCATGGGATGGGTCCATGTGAACTGCATGAAGATCATTCACTGCAACATATTGCCCAGGGAACTGGTGGATTCCACCTCCCTGGAAGTGTTCAAGGCCAGGCTGGATGGGGCCTTGTGCAGTCTGCGGTAGTGGAGGGTGTCCCTGCCCATGGCAGGGTGGTTGGGACAAAATGGGCTTTGAGGTGCCCTTCCTGTGCTCAAGGATAAACCAGACAGGCTCATGAGCACCAGGGAGGCTGAGGTGGAGATAGATCGGATGAGCCAGGTTCTGTCCTCCCAGCCACAGAAACGTGAGTACCCAGTAGATAGTGTCCAGGACCAGAATGACCCTATACCCTCCCCCAGGCAGGACAGTATAAATGATAAGGACGAATGGAAGCAGGTATGTGGCAAGGGCAGTAGGAGAGTACCTTCCAAGCCTGTCCTTCCTCCACAAGTGCCTCTGAGCAATAGATACGAGATCCTACTACAAGGGGACCAGCCGGATAATGAGATGGCTGATAGGAAAATCACTTCTAAGGTTGTGTTCCCTAGGACAAGACCCTCTAAACAAACCCAGATGGATGATAGGAAAACTACTTCCAAAGCTGTGTTCCCTAGGACTAGAACCCCTAAGCAAACCATCAAAACATCCTCTGTTAAGGCAAAAAGACGGGTCATTGTCTTAGGAGATTCCCCTCTGGAGGGAACTGAGGGCCCGATCTGTAGGCTGGACCCTCTACACAGGGAAGTCTGCTGCCTAAAGGGAGCTTCAGTTAGGGACTTAACCAAGCGAGTCCCAACCTTGGTCAGGGACACGGATTATTATCCACTTTTAATTTTTCAAATAGGTAGTAATGAAATACATAAAAGAAAACTGAGCACCATTAAGAAGGATTTTAGGGCCCTGGGACACATGGTGCAAGGATCTGGAGCACAGGTAGTGTTCTCCTCCGTCATTCCTACTACAAGGAATAGAGAGGGTTGGTTTGAGAAGAGCCAGGAAATAAATACCTGGCTCAGAGCCTGGTGTGAGAAACAGAACCTTGGGTTCATTGAGAATGGGCTGGCTCGAGCCTCACCAGCCTTGCTTTCGAGGGATGGGGAGCACTTATCCCCTAGGGGCAGAAGGATACTGTCCAAGAAGCTGGCAGGGCTCATTAATAGAGCTTTAAACTAGATAGGAAGGGGGAGGGGGACAGGGCTAGGCTAGATGGAAAAAAGCCTGGGTGTGGTGGTGGAGTTACTGAGGGATGGTGTGCTGGTAATGACCACTGATCAGCCACCCTAGTTAATCAGGGGGTTAGTGTTCTAACTCAGAGTAGAGATGTAGCTACTACTGATAGGCTAGGTAACTTAAACAGCTGTCACTTGGGAAGCAAGGCTTCCCCCCAAGGAGCACAACAAGATCAGTAGACCAGCTGAAGTGCATCTACACCAATGCACGCAGCATGGGTAACAAAAAAGAGGAATTAGAAGTCCTTGTAAGTACAGGAAATTATGATGTGATTGCCATCACAGAAATCTGGTGGGATAATTCACATAGCTGGAGTGCTGCAATTGCTGGTTACAAACTATACAGGCGTGACAGGCTGGGTAGGAGAGGAGGTGGGGTAGCCCTGTATGTCAGAGAATGCATTGACAGCCTAGAGCTGGAGTATGATGAAGACAGGGTCGAGTGTCTCTTGGTGAAAATCAGAGGAGAACAAAATCAGTGAGATATAGTGATGGGAGTCTGCTATGGACCACCTGACCAGGAGGAGGAAGCTGATGAGTTGTTTTTTAAACAACTGGGTGAAGTCTCACGATCACCAGCCCTCGTCCTTATTGGGGACTTCAACTTACCGGATGTCTCCTGGAGGTACAATACAGCAGGGAGGAAACAGTCTAGCAGGTTCCTGGAGGGTTTGGAAGACAACTTCCTGACCCAGCTGGTAAATGAACCCACAAGGGAAGGTGCCCTGCTGGACTTGTTTGTCAATAGAGAAGACCTGGTGGGGGATGTGAAGGTTGGAGGATACCTGGGGCATAGTGATCACGAGCTTATAGAATTCTTAGTACTGGGAGAAGTAAGGAAGGGAGACAGCAGGACTACCACCTTAGACTTCCGTAGGGCTGACTTTGGACTGTTCAGAAAGCTGCTCGGTAAGATTCCATGGGAGGCAGCCCTTGAGGGCAAAGGAGCCCAAGAGGGTTGGTTGCTCCTCAAGAAGGTAATCTTGGCGGCACAAGAACAGGCTGTACCAGTCGGACAGAAGAGGGGTCGGCGAACTAGGAAGCCAGCCTGGCTGAGTAGAGAGATTCAGGCTGATATACGGGAAAAGAAGGAAAAATATGAGCTTTGGAAGAAGGGGCAGGTGTCTTGGGATGATTATAGGAAATTAGTGAGATCATGTAGGGAGAAAGTCAGAAGGGCTAAAGCTGATCTGGAACTCAGGCTGGCCAGTTCTGTAAAAGATAATAAAAAGTCCTTCTGTAGGTATATTAACAGTAAAAGGAGGGTCAAGGAGAATCTCCAGCCCTTATTGGATGTTGATGGCACATTAGTGACAAGGGATGAGGACAAGGCTGAGGTCCTTAATGCCTTCTTTGCCTCAGTCTTTAACAGTAAAGAAGGATATTCCATGAATACTCATCCTGTGGAACTGGCTGACAGGGAGGGGAAGAATAACAAAGTTCCCATGGTTCAGGAGGAAATGATTAGCAACCTACTTGGCCAGTTAGATACCCACAAGTCAATGGGGCCAGATGGGATTCACCCAAGGGTACTGAGGGAGCTGTCAGATGTGCTTGCCAAACCCCTTTCCATCATCTATCAGCAATCCTGGCAGACTAGGGAAGTTCCAGTCGACTGGAGGCTGGCAGATGTTACACCCATATACAAGAAGGGTCGGAAGGAGGATCCGGGGAACTACAGGCCTGTCTGTCTGACCTCAGTCCCAGGGAAGATCATGGAGAGGGTCATCTTGGGAGCTATCATGCAGCACATGCACAATGGCCAGGAGATCAGGCCTAGTCAACATGGGTTTACAAAAGGTAGATCCTGTCAAACTAACCTGATCACCTTCTATGACAAGGTGACCCACTTAATGGACGAGGGTAAGGCTGTGGATGTGATCTACCTGGACTTTGGTAAAGCCTTTGACACAGTTTCTCACAGCATTCTGACTGAGAAACTGGCTGCCACTGGCCTGGACAGGTGGACCCTCAGCTGGGTTAAAAACTGGCTGGATGGCCGAGCCCAAAGGGTGGTGGTAAATGGAACAAAATGCAGCTGGAGGCCAGTCACGAGTGGCATCCCCCAGGGCTCAGTCCTGGGTCCAGTCTTGTTCAACATCTTTATCAATGATCTCGACAAAGGGATTGAATGCTCCCTCAGTAAGTTTGCAGATGACACTAAACTAGGAGGAAGTGTTGATCTGCCAGAGGGTAGGGAGGCTCTTCAGAGGGATCTGAACAGACTGGACCAATGGGCTGAGACCAATGGGATGAAGTTTAACAAGGCCAAGTGTAGAGTGCTGCACATGGGAGATAATAACCCCATGCAGCGCTACAGGCTTGGGGGAGACTGGCTGGAGAGCTGTCAGACAGAGAAGGACCTGGGGGTGTTGGTTGACTGTAGACTGAATATGAGTCAGCAGTGTGCTCAGGCGGCCAAGAAGGCCAATGGCATCTTGGCTTGTATCAAAAACAGTGTGGCCAGTAGGTCTAGGGAGGTGACTGTGCCCCTGTACTCGGCATTGTTGAGGCCACACCTTGAGTACTGTGTCCAGTTCTGGGCTCCTCACCACAAGAAGGACATGGAGGTCCTGGAGCGTGTCCAGAGAAGGGCAACCAGGCTGGTGAAGGGGCTGGAGGGCAAATCCTATGAGGAGCGGCTGAGGGAGCTGGGGCTATTTAGCCTAGAGAAGAGGAGGCTGAGGGGAGACCTTATCACCACCTACAACTACCTGAAGGGAGGTTATACAGAGGTAGGTGATGGTCTCTTCAGCCAGGTGACAGGTAATAGGACAAGGGGGAATGTCATGAAGCTGTGCCAGGGCAGGTTTAGGTTGGAAGTTAGGAAAAAATTTTTTACTGAAAGAGTCGTCAGGGCCTGGAACAGGCTGCCCAGGGAGGTGGTTGAGTCGCCTTCCCTGGATGTGTTCAAATAAAGGGTAGATGAAGTACTTAGGGATATGGTTTAGTTTAGTATGTGAATGGTTGGACTTGATGATCTTAAAGGTCTTTTCCAACCTTATTATTCTGTGATTCTGTGATTCTGTGATTCCAACCCAAACTAGAATTACCAATAAGAATTAATTTTCCCACAACACAGTAATGTTTTAATGTTAGAAATCTTTACAAAGAATTAATTTAAAAGGCTTCCCATTTAAAGGAAGAAAGAATATTCCTAGCATTCACAGCAAAACATAGAAATGAGGATTTTATTTGAATTCCAAATCTGCTACTAGATCACTTGTGGCCTAAAAGCTGCCACAGGATATGGTTTATTACTGTCAGAACAAGGGCCCGGACTACAAACTCAGAATTTATTGTCCTTTGCTGATAGTCAAAGCTATAGTAGCAGAAGTAGCTTTTTATTACTCTCATTGCCCAATCCTGGGAAAAAAACTTGATTATATTGCATTTGGAGACTTCATATAATAAATTAATAGAGGAGTATTTTGTATCTGGGACAGAATGAGTTTTTTAGAATAACCTAAGAGTTTCAGGCCAGTAGCACAGGATGGAACAAGTTCAGTCTCTTTTCTGCTTAGAGAGGATGCTCAGTTCCCAGAGTTAACAAGCAATCATAACCTTTTCATATTTTTTTTTTTAATCCAGTGGAATTCACAGAATCACAGAACTTTAAGGGTTAGAAGGGACCCCCAGAGATCACTGAGTCCTACCCCCCTGCCAAAGCAGGTTCCCTAGAATAGGTCACACAGATAGGCATCAATTATTTGCATCACGGTGACTTGCAGGTCCCAGATGAGAACAAAGCCTCATTTTTTTCAGGTGCTTATGAGCATGGCAAGACCAAGAAAGCACTACTATTGCTTGTTGAAGGATACAAAAAGATTTTAAGGGGAATAAAGACTTAAAATTAGCAACACTCAACTGTGCAATCAAAAGTTAAATGATATTCTACATGAGGTTAGCCAAAATCCCATGGGAAAGTCCATGTTACGCTGTGGTTGTCCTTGATTTCATATATTAATCCTGTGAGTAGCTGTTGTTGGTTGACTCCATAAAGTATTTCCCTTGAGGTACAAGCTCCACTGGGCAGGCACTGTACTTTGACCTGCTATGATTTCTAGGTTACTGGTGCAGATAGATGATAGACCAAAATATTTATAAAACAGATAGGCTAACACTGGATTATTTGGCATATTCTTTTGTACATATAGCCCACCCTCTGCTTCATAGATGATTTTTTTAAATACTGTTCTAAACATTAATCTATGCAATCAGTAACAGTAACACAAACAAATTGTTCAAGAGGGCCTATGATTTGCAATGCTGTGGTTAAACCACACAGCCAAGGACCTTGGTCTGAAAGACTGAACAACCATACAGGTCTGCTAGTGAGGATGTTTCAAAGCTAATCCCAGCTCTCTGATTTTCAGCCAGAGCCTGTGGAAATCCTTTGCTTGCAACTCCATTTTACCATGCAAATTGCAGAGAGATGTTCCAGTATTTAGTTGTTAGTTGTAAAACACTTCAACAGAGTGTTTAATAATTAATCTTAATAAGCTTTAAATGCCTAGCGCTACACCATTCAGTTTCCTCCAGTGCTTTAAATTGCCAGTGTTATTTGGGATAACATGCAGCTTTTACCATCTTGCTCCTACCTCTGCACTTGTAGGAGGTGGTGAATGGTTGTCTTGTTTGTTACTTATGAAGCAAAAACACCTTTTATGGATCATTCTTGTAACTAGATGTTTCAGCTACTGGGGCTATCTTCCTACACTGCAAAGTGTTAGCAGTCTGAATGTGTGTCGACATCATCAGCCCTCAACAGATGTCAGTGGTCCAAATTCCATCACTGCTAACCTCCAGACACAGTGCGTCCCACAGAGGGTACACCAAGTTTTGAACTGATTATATCAGAATGGGTATCAGTGATTGACAAATGAGAGCAAGTGTCATTTAAGAGGTACAATTAAGGTCCTAATTGGAGGGATTGAGCTATTAGGCCCAATCTCTGAATTTTTACTTCTTGACTAATGTAATTATAAACTTCAGTACAATTCCAATTACAGAACTTCAGAATAACTAAATGAGAAATAAATATTTAAGTTTGCATAGTGCATACCGACGTGCATGGTATTGTCTGGTAAACCAGTGGTCCCGTTCCAATCAATGTACCAGTCAGTAGTCTGCATACAATGCCAATCACCATGTTGGGGTGCTCCCCACACCCGGGATATATGCATTCCCTGTGGTGCAGTGGTGCTCTGAATCCCATAAGGATGGTCGGTTGTCCCATTATGACTTGTTCTCTAACTAGATGTTTTCCAATACTTCCTCTCTCTCACCTGCTGCAGCATTAATCCTTCTGCTAATGCTACCACAGCTGAAAATAGCCATGCTGGAAAGTGAACATCACCCAGTGCTCTGTGAAGTCATGGCAAAAAGGCTGTTTGAACTCAGCAGCGGCATCTGCACAGGCATCCCTGCACCCTTTAAACAAAACCTGAGTACTTCTACAAGAAGGGGAGGGAATACTATTAAAATTTTCTCCAATACACGACCAAAATGATGAAAAAGTTAGTGTAAAAGAATACTATTATGATGATACACATCGAGTTTTTTCACGGCACGAATCCCATGAAACCAAAGGAACAGCGCAAGAAGAGTATAAGCCTGCACAGCCTGAGGCACTGCAGCTGGAATGCCTAGGAAAGAGCAGAGCCCAGCTTCCTTCGCTTCTCTAGCAGGACTTGGGAATTTTTACTGTGGAGGGGAACTGAGGGACTGTGGAGACGAAGTGCCTGCTCCAAGGACCTCAAACTGTAATTTGTTAGGGCTATAGCTCACCCGCGCTACTTCTCCTCAGCCCCAAGCTTTGTGAGGCCTTCCATCTCCCGCATCCAGCCGCCGCCGGATGCTGCCTGCTGGCAGCGTGTTTTGCCAGATTTCACTGAAGCACAGTAAAAACTCATTTCCGGCACACATCGCCATGCATAAGCAAGCATCATAGCGCTTCACAAACGGGCAGGCTTATGGCAAGCCAGCAAAGCCCCTCACGGCGCCGCTGCCCCCACCATCCCACGGCCGGCCCAGGGCCCGCGGCAGGACGGCCGCTGTGACAGGGCAAGCGGCCCGCCCTCCGCAGCAACAGAGACACCCGCAGCCAAGAGGAGAGCGGCGCTGCTGGGGGAAGGGCGCGGTGCCGCGAAGAGGGAGGAAATGGAGCTCTCTAAAGGGTTAAATTTAGCATTGCCAGGTGCTTTTAATGCCGAATTATGCCATATTGGCTCTCACCACCTTGTGACATACAGGTAAACATGGCAGCACAGGCAGCTTAGCACCCCTGGGCCTGCAGGCAGAGGCCTGGAGCTACAAAGCCAGCCTTTTCTGGAAGACGGCAAGCACATCAAAGGAGGGACCAACATAGAAACCCTTTTCTGTGGTTCTTCCTGCTCTCAATTCCGTCCCTGCTCACACCACTAACAACAGGGATGTAAGCATCCAGCATGGGCTTGACTCACCTGTGTGACCCAGTGTGACTTCTGATTGTTCACCTTGTCAGCAACAGTGATATGTGCAGCCAGGAACTTAGCATACAGTTTCTTTGTCATTATTTGCCATGCCTCTAGGCATTAAGCAAGGCCTCCTGTTTCAAGAGAAAAGCCTTGCCTGCTTCTGTTTGGAGAAGGTGCATTCCACTGTTTCAAGATTTACACCTCAAGCATTAACAAAGTCAAGATTGCATAGAAGCATAGAATGTGTAAGGTTGGAATGGGCCTTTGGAGGCCATCTAGTCCAACCCTGCTGCAGTAAGCAGGGACATCATCACTACAGCAGGTTGCTCAGAGCTCCATCAAACCCTTGAATATCTACAGGGATGGGGCCTGTACTACCTCTCTAGGCAACCTCTTCCACTGATCTGCCACCCTCATAAAAAAAAGAGGTTTTTTCCTACTATCCAGCCTGAATCTCCCCTTTTCAAGTTTAAAACCATTACTCTACATTTTATTGCTCCACGGCCCTAGTGAACAGTTCTTTCCCAGCTTTCTTATAGGCACCTTTCAGGTATTCCCCCTAGAGTCTTCTCCAAGCTGAACAAGCCCCACTGTCTCAGCCTACTTTCCTAAGAGAGGTGCTCCAGCCCTTTGACAGTTTTTGTGGCCCTTCTCTGATGTACTACATTAGGTCCATGTCCTTCTTGTGTTGAGGGCTCCAAAGCTGGGCAGAGTGTTCCCGGTGAGGTGTCACCAGAGCAGAGGGGCAGAATCACCTCTCTTGATCTGCTGGCCACACTTCTTTTGATGCAGCTGAGGATGTGGTTGACTTTCTGGGCTTCCAGCAGCTTGTTTCACCCTCTCCTAAATGCAGGTATCAGCCTCCATCAAACACAACAACCGTCTTTAACTCCTTCTGAAGACACCTTTCTGTTCCGCACCATGCTGTTCAGAGGCAGATTAGCAAGGGAACACCCAAATGGATAGGGTTATAAAGTTGTTCAGTGGTTCTAAGTGTCACTTAGAGAAAACAACTTGCCATTTCTCATGATGCTTTTCCATCACTTGAGTTTTTCAGCCTGTTTCTATTTAAATGAATATTGGTGAAGACCAAACATGCCTTGCTTAGAACTGGCTCTGAAAGTGAGCCTTAGAAGTTATTTTCCCAACATACTATATTGCATCCCAGTGGACTATTTTGAGGGAGAAAGAACAGTTAAGAGAGTTCTTGACTGCACTTAGCAGTAAAGAAAAAAACCTTGCACATGCAATAGGAACAAATTTGCAGATATTAACCATACCACATATTGTGTATTGGCATGCATTGTCTGGCGAGTCATGACAAAATTCAGCGAGACCAGATTTATTTTCGCATATGCTGCCGGTGCTGTTACTAACCCAGCTGCAGCAAACGTTCCCCTCGTTTGTCTCCTTGAAACAGACACCCGGTATACTTGTGATCCTAAACAAACTGCACAACAAAATATCAGATAGGTGCAATAAGCATATTTATGTATCAGGAACTACTTTTGGCATTAATCTGTTCAGCTGAGTATTATTTCCTATCCCACCAATAAAAAAACCCAAACAGGCATTGTTAGACAAGACAGTTGTATTGAATTAACTTCCTTTTATTGCAGTGACATCCCCCTGGTACAAAGTATTAACTGCAATAATTACGTTAAAACATTAGAAAAGCATTTGTGTGTGACAGTTACAGTACAGTATCAAATCTTACATCTTCAAACCAAGTGGGCCATTACCCACTAACGCTCAAATCTTTAAATTATTTTCAGTTATTTTTAAATATGTCATGTCAGGAAAAGCATACAAAAAGAATGTATGTAAAAGGAAACCTAAATACAAGTGAACAAATAAATAATTGATTTTCTCCACTTACTACTTTCTAAACCCATACAAAGAAACCTAATCTACAGAAAGCATGAATTGCCATGTGTAAGTGATTTCATTTTTCAAGTAATTAATAATGATTGGAACATAGCTAAATTTGGCGTCAAAATAAAGCAGAAGTTGGAGTGACTGCCACTAACTGACATCTGTTGCAAACAATTACCATTAACTCTTGACATTTTAGTGTAGCAAATAATCTTGAAATTTGACCTCATGCCTAGCGTTAGTGGACTTCCAAGAGTGCACGTGAAAAGCATCCTATGTTATTTCACAGATACTACCTTAACTATCCCCATATGCCTATTTAGATATATTTCATATAATTTTATACACATATATGCATGTATACACACACTTCATTTGGTTTCTGTGTTACAAATCACAAGCAATGGTTTCCTGAATGGGCAAAAAAACCTTTTAAATAAGTGTACCTGTGCACATTTTAAATTTTGCTTTTAAGATAGCAGCACGAAGTCCATGCCTTTCATCTGTTCAAAACAATGTAATCCACAAAGTAAGAAGAAACATGGTGATGATTCCATATTCACAATGTGACATCCTTATCCCCTAAAAAACACTGTAAGACCTGTGATAGATATGTTGGTAAGTTTCATCCCCACCCCCTCATCTGGAAGGAAACAGCACTTTTACTGCAAACTGTCTTATAATGTTTATCGTAACAAGCTAGGGTCATGCTGGCATCAGTTATCTCACACTTAGCAGCAAAACATGCATGTTTGTTTGTTTGTTTTTTTAAAGCGAAATGATTCAATAGTTTTAAATCCAATTGACAGAAACAGCAAAAAGGTTTTTTGCATTCTACCAAGAACCTGACAACAGTGTATACTGCACTGTGTAGAATATTTTTATCCTAAATCACAACAACTTGAAGCTCTACCTTGCCACACAATAATTATACTTTTCCTTCAAAAGGATTTCAATTTGATCTCGAATTTAGCATAAAAATACACATTTTCTGTGCGTTCTTAAAATAAAAGTCACTCAACCACTGGTAAACTGATCCAGTAGCATGCCCAATGCTAATATCAAAAGCTTGTGAAATGTTTTTAGGCAATCCTTTCTATCCAAAATATATTAAAGATTTAAAAACTTCTCACATTACTAACCTTTATTCAAAGGCTCAAGTGAAATTTCTTGTGTAGATGTTTGTAGTAGACTAAATTATGAAGTTTTCAAAATATACAATGAAAGGGCACACAAGATTGGCAGTTTCTTTATTGAACACAGAAAATGTATAAAGTAGGGTGTATGGAATAGATCTAAATTGCTAGATGATCAAACCTGAGTATTATTTAATAAGACTAAATGTATTTTCTGACAACTGAATGAACTGACCTAAAAACATCTCCCTTAGTAACTAGTGGTCCTTTTAACCATTTGTTGAAAAATGTGAGAGAACTGTAGCTTTTACATTTCTTACTGGATAGCAGGATTCCACATAGTGTTTACTGTTTTCTGTTAGATAGCATCACATTGCTTGTATTATCCCCGTTCAAGCCTTAAGCTGAGTTTTGTTTCAAAGTAAGTTGAGAGTGACACCAAAACATAATAGGCCAAGAACCAGGACAGGTGGGGTTTTTTCCATTTCTTCTAATTTATAGTAAGACAAAAAGCCTCAGCCAGGAAGAGGGTTTCAGTTTCATATCAGAGCTACAATGGCAAAGACCAACCAGTGTCCTTCACCAAGATACCTCATGTCGTCCATGTATCTCAGATTAGTGACAAAGTAGTACACACTGTCAAATTTGAGAAGAGGATCCTATCTGCTAGTAGAATTAGTTTTATTTTAATGTTACAAAACTTAGCAGTATGCAGTCTTGACAATAACATCAGGATTTTTTTTAGTTCAATTGACCTGCCCCAATTCTCACCTTTAAGTCTAACAGATACAATAATAAAAACCCAAAAACTTTCGGACAATAGAAAACATACAGTACTAAGAACTAATAGGTCAATGGAAGACTGAAAAGCAGCTTTCATTTTTATTGTAAGATGGAAAAGACTAAAAACTAAAGGAAGTCTGATTTAAACTCTTAGTTGAAGGCAGATTTTGACATTCTATATAAATTTATAAAATAGGATGTATGGATGAGATTTGGTTAATTTCAGAAGGCACCTCAAGGCTAAAAGGCTTTTTATAAATCTATAATCCTTTCATTGATCAAAAATAAAACATTTTATTGCTGCTATTCAAATAGCAAACAAAAAGCTTGTCTTGTTCTTCAGTCTAACAAGGAATCCTCCCCCATTAAGCAAGATTAAATTACAGAAAATATAGAATAAACTGAAGATGTCATAACTTTAGGAATACAGTGACTTTCCTTGTGTGCTTTCAAGTCAGTGAAATAGTGAAAGAAGAGTCACTTTTTGCCTTTGTGATGTTAATAAACTACAGACCACGTCAGTGAATCTCCCTGGGCACTGAAGTACCATTTCATCATAGCTGTCCCATGTACAGTATGCTTAGGAATAGAATGTAAGAACACTCTGATGATTCCCACGAACAAGGAGAATTGGTGGCAGATCTTTAGACAGAGCTTCTAACCAGGCCATGTATAGTGCACTAGAAACCGCACCTTTTCGTGCAACTGGCAAACTCCTGCAATTCACAGGGAACAAAAAAAAAAAGCATTCAAATATTAAAAGAGACCGGTGAAGTACAAGTCATAACACAAATATAAGTATCATATGATTCCACAAAGATGTAGACATTAAGTCAAATTTCCTAACTTTCTTAGTTTGCTTTTACTGTCCCCCCCTCACAATTCATTAAATGAGTTGAGAGTCCGTATCTAAAGCACCACAGGATTTTACATCTATTTACACCTCACTTTTGACCTGTTACCACCATTTTGTATTCAGGTAGCTTCAGGGAGACTTGTTCTCAGTTGAAGACAGTTTCTTGAAAGACTCTTCAAGATTTTAAAATACAACCTTTTCTCTCAATGCCAGGTTGGTAAAGTATAATACTCCTTCTCTCAATCCTTCCAAAACATGTCATGCTCTTTTTAATTTTGAAAAGAACTGCTGTCTATTTGACCTACTCAAACATCACTTGTAGTATTACTACCTGGAGCTCAGAAGCAGGTTCCTAAAGAAAAACAGCAAAGAAACCTTTGGTCTGCATTCTGTTTGTTTACCACAAAAGTAATCCCACGGAAATCCATCATGATAATCATTTTATCTAGAGAGATTTCCCAGAAAAAGGACTGAAAGGAAGGACCTGAAAAAAAGAGGCTAATAGCTGAACACAGGAGCAGAAGGAATATAAGCTGCACTACAAATGTGGAGGTTATTTACCTAAAGCAGCAGATCAGAAGCACAAAACTAAACAGGCCACTCTTCATTCATCACTATAATAGCTCCATACTTCTAATAAGTACTTTCACAGCGCTGAACCTCCCTAAGTCAAGGCATGGGCTTCTTCCCAATCTGTATTTCAGATCACAGCTCTGTATTTATTAGAGTAACAGTAGAAATCATTTACTTACATGACAATTATGTTAGCTGTACTTGAATGTTCTTTCAGCAACTCATTTAGCCTAATTTGGCGATAAGTCTGTAATTAAAATGAAATTGTTAGGAAGATCTTTTATATAAAAATACATTAAGTTCACCTATTCAAGAAAAATGAACACCAGTTATGATCAACTGGAACAACTAGCTTATATAATGCATGTACTTCAACATTAGTTTCTGAAATACCTATGGTTGCAAGACTGAAAAAGAAGAAAACAGCACACTCAAAACATGCAAATAAGCCAAATACTATGAAAGCTGAATTTAAGATAGGTCCCCTAGTAATGATACCATCATCCACAGCCCGGAAGCACCCGAATGGGTGCCACCTGTCTCCAAGAGGGACAAGAATCCTAGCTCAAGAGCTGGCAGGCCTCATTGACAGGGCTTTAAACTAGGTAGGAAGGGGGGAGGGGATATAGTGAGGCTTGCTAGGGTAGAGCAAGTAGCCTGTAGCTTTATACTAGATTCGAAGGGTGAAGAGGGTGAAATTCTACAAGATAGAGAAGGGCTTGGGGATGCTGAAATTCTACAAGGCTGTAGGGAAATACCTCTAAAGTGTCCCATAGGAACTTCTGGGGACTCCTCAGAGGAGGTAGTATTGCTGACCCCTCTTCTGGAACCTTCTAATGTCCCTCTAGGAGGCAGTGGGGGAAAACTTCAGATTCTTCCCAGACGTTTGAGGGAGGGCTCCTCAAAAAAGGTATTGAGTCAGAAATCCCAGCTGAAGTGTCTTTACACGAACGCACGCAGCATGGGTAATAAGCAGGAGGAACTGGAAACCGTGATGTCACTGGAAAATGATGATCTAGTTGGAATCCCAGAAACATGGTGGGATGATTCCCACAGCTGAAATACCCCTGTAGAAGGGTATTGCCTTTTTAGAAGGGATAGGCTAGGAAGGAAGGGTGGCGGAGTTGCCCTCTATGTTAAAAAGTGGATGGACTTCTCTCTGATAAGTGGCCAGGAGCAGGTTGAAAGCCTGTGGGGTCAGAATTAGTGATGGGGCTAATAAAGAGCAGCTGGTGATAGGGGTCTACTACAGGCCACCTAATCAAAGAGAGATGAGGCTTCCTCCTTCAGCTGCAGGAGGCATCGCGGTCACAGGCTCTCGTCCTGATGGGGGACTTTAACCACATGGACATCTGCTGGGAAAACCACCCGGCGAGCTGCAAGAGGTCCAGGAGACTCCTGGAGTCTGTAGATGACAACTTTCTGGTTCAAATAGTGGATAGACTGACCAGAGGTGATGCATTGCTGGACCTGGTGCTCACCAAGGTGGGGGAGATCATTAAAGGTGTTAAGGTTGGAGACAGCCTGGGCTGCAGTGACCATGCTCTAGTTGAGTTTGTGATCTCAAGGAATGTGGGCCTGACGAAGAGTGGGATCAGGACACTGAACTTTAGGAGAGCAAACTTTAGGCTGTTTAAGGAATTGTTGGCCAAGATCTCCTGGGAGGTGGTCCTTAGAGACAGAAATGTTGAGGACAGCTGGCTACTCTTTAAGGATGCCTTTCTGAGAGCTCAAGGGCTCTCTGTCCCTCTGAATAAGAAAGCGGGCAGAAGGGGCAGGAGGCCAGCATGGCTAAGCAAGGACCTGCTGGTCAAACTGAGGGAAAAGAAAGGCAAATACAAGCTCTGGAAGCAAGGGTGTGTAGCCTGGAATGAATACAGGGATGCTATTAGGACTTGCAGAGATGGAATCAGGAAAGCCAGGGTGCAGATGGAACTGAACTTGGTGAGGGATGTTAAAAACAACAAGAAGGGATTTTACAAGTACATTGGCCAGAAGAGACAGGCCAAATAGAGTGTACCCCCTTTGGTAAATAAGAAAGGAGAATTGGCTGCAACTGATGAGGAGAAGGCTGAGGTACTGAACGAGTTCTTTGCCTCAGTCTTCTCTGGCAGCCAGGATTCTCATAATTCTCAAATCCCAGAACCTTGCATGCCTAGAACTCCAGGTGGGAACTGGGGGAGCAAAACCCCCCCACTGTAAGGGCAGAGCAAGTCTGTGACCGCCTCATGAGACTGAATGTCTACAAGTCTATGGGGCCGGATGACATGCATCCCAGGGTCCTGAAGGAGCTGGCTGATGTGGTTGCTGAGCCGCTCTCCATCATATTTGAAAAGTCGTGGCTGTCAGGAGAGGTCCCTGGGGACGGGAAGAAAGGTCATGTCACTCCCATTTATAAGAAAGGGAGCAAGGAAGACCCAGGGAAGTACAGGCTGGTGAGCCTCACCTCTGTGCCTGGGAAGATCATGGAACAGATCCTCCTGGATGACATGTTGGAGCACATGAGGGAAGAGCATGTGATCCGGGACAGTCAGCACGGCTTCACCAAGGGAAGGTCGTGCCACACCAATCTGGTGACCTTCTATGATGGAGTGACAGCATTGGTAGATAAAGGGAAGGCGACTGATGTCATCTACATGGACTTGTGCAAGGCCTTTGACACAGTCCCCCATCACATCCTTATCTCTAAATTGGAAAGATGTGGATTTGATGGGTGGACCATCCAGTGGATAAGAAACTGGTTAACAGAACGTAGCCAAAGGGTGGTGGTCAATGGGTCTATGTCCAGGTGGAGGCCGGTGACAAGCGGTGTCCCCCAGGGGTCTGTCTTGGGACCAGTTCTCTTTGACATCGATGATGGAATTGAGTGCACCCTCAGCAAGTTTCCGGGTGACACCAAGCTGAGTGGTGTGGTTGACACAGCAGAAGGAAAGGAAGCAATCCAGAGGGATCTTGACAGGCTGGAGAGATGGGCCCGGGTGAACCTAATGAGGTTCAACACTGCCAAGTGTAAGGTGTTGCACTTGGGCCGGAAGAATCCCAGACATAGATACAGACTGGGAGAAGAGCTTCTTGAGAGTAGCCCTGCTGAGAAGGACTCGGGGATTCTGGTGGATGAGAAACTTAACATGAGCCAGCAGTGTGCTCTTGCAGCTCGCAAGGCCAATGGTATCCTGGGCTCCATCAGAAGAGGGGTGGCCAGCAGGGACAGGGAGGTGATTGTCCCTCTCTACTCTGCCCTCGTGAGGCCCCATCTGGAGTCCTGTGTCCAGATCTGGGGCCCCCAATACAAGAAGAATGTGGAACTGTTGGAGAGGGTTCAGAGGAGGGTCACAAAGATGATAAGAGGGCTGCAGCACCTCCCCTGCAGAAAGAGGCTGGGGGAGCTGGGCTTGTTCAGCCTAGAGAAGAGAAGGCTGCGGGGGGACCTCATTGCAGCCTTCCAGTACCTGAAGGGAGCTTATAAGCAGGAGGGGATTCAACTTTTTAAAAAGATAGACAATGACAGGACAAGGGGGAATGGATTAAAACTAAAGGAAGGAAGGTTTAGATTAGGTATTAGGGGGAAGTTTTTTACAGAAAGAGTGGTGGGGTGCTGGACCAGGCTGCCCAGAGAGGTAGTGGATGCCCCGTCCCTGGAAGTGTTCAAGGCCAGGTTGGATGGGGCCCTGGGCAACCTTGTGTAGATCCAGGCCTGAGGTTGGTGGCCCTGCCTGTGGCAGGGGGTTGGAGCTCTATGATCCTTGGGGTCCCTTCCAACTCATACCATTCTATGATTCTATGAAGCAAAAGCCCCTTAACGTTCTCTTCTCATAGCAAATAGGTCTTAGAAAAGCAAAGCCCCATCTTTATTTCTTAAGCCTATCTCCATAATGGATCTCCCTTTATCACCCTATCCTGACTTAACATTAGCTTCCTCATTTCTCTTTTTATGTTAACTAACTTGTAGCAAACATTTTGAGTTAACCATTTCTTATAGTTCTGTTATTTTCAGATGAGCTGAAATCTAGTCAGCACCAAGCATGGTGTTGGCAGAAATAATTAAGCTATCAGCAGACAAAAGAATAAATCACTTCAGTTATCTCACTGAAATGAGTTTTGACTGGAAGGCATCAAGCAGTTCATTAACTATGAAGTAACTATACTTTATGACTTCCTCCACCCCAGCCCAGTCCCTGGATAATATGCAATTAAGAGATCTCAGTAGCAGCTGCTCATTTATCTGTACCTACCTGCTGAACAGATTTTTTACAATTACAATATTCCATTCCCACTTCTTCTCTACTACAAATCCTCACAGAAGTTGTAAAAAGATTGACAGGAAAAAGAAGGCAAGGGTGGAATATACTCAGGACCATGTTAAAGAAGTTCAGATCACTGAAACTTTAGCCAGACTTTTAGATACTCCTCTCTATCTGCAGCCTGTTATAGGATGCTACCTGAGCCTCCTCCATAGAAGCACTTGATGTCTTTGTAGTGCACAACTACTTGGAAAATATGTCAAAACTTTAATTGGTCACTAACACCAAAATTAGGTATGTGCATTTTTAATTAAAAAAAACTAATTTGGTCAAAAAAGTGAAACAGGGGAATATAGATTATTCCATTCTAAATTAACTGCTGAAGTACTGTACAAAAGTAGTTTAGACCTGAACTCATTGATATCACATCCACAAATGCAGTAGGAGGGAAAAAAAAAGTTTAACAACATTTAACAGAACACACTGAAGAATATAGAACCTTTGTTTTGTAAAGCTCAAGTTCATTATCTGTTATCCTCCATGGTTCATCTTCCTTCATTTTGTCTGCAATTTCTTGTTCTTTATCATCTTCATGAAGTCGGAAGGGCTCTATCATTTCCTCAAAAGCTGCAATACTGGAACAATTAAGTGAACAGCCACATTAAAACAGATATGAGTCTGGTTTATGACTTGTATGTCAAGCAATGACTTTCATGATATCAGAAAGTCAGTTTTATTACCGTATAAAAATCAAATGATTTTTTTTTTTTCTAGTGTCAATTGCAGTTAGAACATGAAATCAGCTATATGTATATGCAGGCAGTATAATTCAACCAACACTTAGGGATGTAGAACGCCAACTGCCATCTGGGGCTAAACCATGACATCCAAACAAATTAGATTTTTTGGAACTGTATTTTTCTAAATGCTGTATTACAGTTTAATAATCAGAGATTTTAAAAAATACAAGATTCTAGGCTACTGGCTGTAGGAGTTAATGCTTTCTACATTTTCATGAAATACTGGATGCCATAGGAACTACTCTATCAAAACTGTTATGTAGGTAAGAATGAAGTAGTCTGAATTAATGAAAGACATCAGGAATTAAACGAACAAGCTGGGTTTTCTGAGACTTACTTTTCTTTCTTTGGCTTAGTATTAATATCCCCAAGAACCATAATATCTGAGAAGTCTATCCGAAATTTGCTGAGCAAAGTAGCCATCCTGTATCAGAAAAACAAGCCTTTATGCATGATCAGATATTTAATTATTTCACAGGGTAAAGAGAGAGGTGTTTAGTAATGAAACCATGATTTAAGGAAAAATAAAATCAACTTAAATGTAATAGTGGAAAAAAAAATCATATTGACCTAGCATACAGCTATAACTCAACAACATGATTTGGAAAAAAAAAAACCAAACCAAACATTTTAAACCCATTAAAAAATAAGGGAAGAGTTCTCCCGTTAAGACAACCTCAGAAAAATATTTGAAAATGTTAGTGTCAGACAATGCTTTAGAGTTGAGTTTGACTTCAGCTACCTCCTCTGAAACACTTCGGTGGAAATTGAAGGGTTTTTTTTAGAAATACCACAGAAGATGGTTACACCACAAACAAAGAAGAATTGAAAGAAAACTACTAGGAGGAGAAAGTGAGCTACTGTGTAACATGTTTTATTACCCTTTGAAACAAAGTATTTCAAAGCAAACTTACGCTCTTCTGTCATGATCAATCCTGTTTATTTTTCCACCAATGAACACTCTGATCTTACAGTCTTTCCACTTCTTCTTAGTTGTTAGAAGGTAGGGAATCAACAATGTTAAACCTGCATTTTGACCAGAATTTCAGAGTGATTCAGAAAACATAGCGCTGCTTTAAGAGTTTAATAGTACAAATTTGTAATCTACATATAAACTGACTGAAAGTTATTTATTAACAATTAATTCAAAGTAACTCCTGTACTTTTTTTTAATGTTTGTTTTAAAAATATACACACGTTACCTCCATCATCAAAGAGCCACCAGACATCAATATTGCTTTTGCCTTGTTTCTTCTGAAACTGAGTACTAGCATCAAGAAGTCTTTGGTCAGCCAAGTTTAAAGGAGAAGATGGGCTCTTTGAATCTGGAAAGAAAAAAAATTAGTAAAATTTAATTTTTCAAGTGTTTTGCTTCATCACCCTGATGTTTTTTGCAACTCCTTAATATTTTGTGGTATCCCAAGTTTAAATAAAAATTGCTTCTTCCCCCCGCTCCCCTAAGCCAACTCCAAGTTTTGACTGAATGGATGTAAACTCAGCAATATTTAGGGAGTCAGCAAACTCAACTTCCAATACTTAAAGATATATATTTCAAAATAATTTAGCAGACATTTGACAAATAAAGTATCTGTAAGACTTTAATACAGTCATTTGCCTGGACAATGTAACTAGCCTTGCACACATACTTCAGAGCATTAGGTCATACACTTGCTACTGCTTGCATATGACAAAACACATAGTCATTTCCAAGTAAACACCATGTCCTAAGCACTTTTCCTCTTTCCTTAAATCCAATTTTCTCTACCATTGTGGTGAAAATAAAAGCTAGTTCTGTGTACTGGAGTTCTATCTTTTGCAACAAGTACTGCTTTGCAGGTACAAGGTTCTGAAGCACAACATAGGTAGACTACTTTGTTACACAAAGTTACTGCTTTTGCAGTACTGACAAGAAGGGCGTTTTTAATTGGAGAACTACAGTTGAGTATATTTTTTTGAACTACAGAAAAAACTAACCCGTTTCCCTTAATTAAAACCTCAATTTGAACAAGAACCCTCAGTCCTTATTTTCTTAGGAATTTTAAAATTTAGAGTATGTCTGCAATGTATTTACATTAATATACTATTTTACTGTATACTGGGACTTCTTCCAAACTGCCATCTTACACTTCAAAATGTAATCTCACTTTCCATTATTAAAACACAATAGCTTCTAGCCGCTGAAATTATGAAGAAAATTCCAAAAAAGTTAGATAAATCTTACAAGACAAAAATATTTGCTTAACTCAAAAAAAAAAAAAAAAAGTAGTCTGAAATAAACCAGGGATTGAGAACTGCTCAATTCCTCTCTCTAAATGCTGTTTATCTGAATGACTACTTATTTCAGATATTTATCTCACCGAGTGGCTATATTATGCCTTAATTTAACAATTCCAAACAACAGAACAACTACGGCTTTAGAAGACCTTACTCAATAGGCTGATGAAGCACATCCATCTTACCATTACATACTTCCTTTACTCCTAAATCAAGAACCCAGACAGCTACATAAGACAGAAGTAAGCAAGCTCCTCACCACATTTCAAATGCTACTTAAGAACAAAAGTTTAAAAAGCAAACAAAAAAACCAACCAACCAAAACCAACTAACCAAAAAAAACCCACCCCAAAACCCCCCCAGTATTTGTATCTTAAGACACATGAGAATCCTTTCTCAGTAGGAACTTGTTTTGAGAATTTCCACAAAGTTGCATTTTTCCATGTCCTAATTCCTAGAGATGAAGCACATTCCAAGGCAAATATAAAGAAACAAGTTAACACTCCATGGTTTATATTTTTCTCTCTCCCATATATGTGTAGAAAGAAATACAAAAGGAAAATGGAAATTAACAATGCAAAAGAATGATTTAACACAAAAAGGTGGAGAATGCCTGCCTTTTTTCAACAGTGGTTGTGTTGGATTCTTTCCATCCTCGTCCTCCTCTGGAAGATTTTTAAAGATACAAAATAAAAAGGTTAATTTCCTTTGTGATGTTAATGAAAACACAACTAATGCATATAAAAGAAATCGAAAATAAAGATATAGAATGAAATGGATTTTCATACAAAAAGGCACATAAATAGAGGAGTCTACCAGATCCTAAGATATACTAGTACTTTAACAAAAATAATAGTAAGAAAAAACCAAAAATCCACATTGCTCACAACTATTAAGTCACTTCAGGTTTTACTTTAAAAAAAATTGGTTATTGTCATGACAAAATATCCTGAATTATTCATGTCTGTTAACATGCATACAAATATTCTACTCTGAGGTGAAAAACACTTCATAAATCTATCAGCCTTCAAATCACACTTAATATATAGGTATGTGAAAAAATTCTCAAGCATTTTTTAATGCCCAAACTCATTAACAAAGAAAATCCATTGCAGGTCATTGTCTTCCACATATCTTATTTAGGAACTAGAAGAGAAAGACTTAATTTATGTACTGGTAAGCTCTAAACCAAAGTACCTAAGTGACTAGGTATCAACAGCTAGAAAAGCATGACGTTTCTGTTCCACAGACACAAAAATCCCTTAAAATCATACCCTGGTGAGGGGAGAGAGGAACTGAGGAGGGAAGGAGAGAGAAACAGTGAGAACTGAAATTTCATTGCTAGCTTAACAAGTTACCTTTATGTAGAGCAGGAGTTCTTTCACTACATGATGGAGCAAAAGCTATAGAAGTGTCTGTCTCGGTCTTCTTGCTATAATCCACTTTAACTATGACATCCTTGGTACATGGAGATTTTTCTTGGGATGACAGTAATTCTTCTTTGGGAAAGCGAAGAAACATGTTATAAACCACTAAATTGTTCCACATCGTATCAATGGAAGTATGTGACTAAATACGAACAGCTCACAATTGATTAAACTCTACTGCAACTGTTATGCAATGCCCAAGAGAGGGGAAAAAATAGCAGAAAGCAACAACAAAGTCTTAAATGAGCTACTTCAGAGCACAAAGAGACTCCCCTGAGCAGAGCTGCAATTTCCTGCTACTTCCTTCCCAGATTTTGGGTGCTGACTGCACTACCACAGGCTAAACATAAAACAGCTAGCTAATACTGAGGAAGTACAACCAAGAGCGCAGGAAAAAAAAAAAAACTTGGTGAAACATTTTCCACTTCTTCCACTCTAACACCAAGAGGGACCATGAGCCTTAGACAAGGCCCAGGCCAGGTATGTCTAACAGCCAGTTTTTTTTTTTTTTCTGGTTTGGCTTCAATAGAGTTACTTGGTAGCTGCCACAACAAAAGCAAACTCACAATCCCTAGTAGATACGTGTTTTATTACCCCGTCTGCTCAGCAAGGCTGTTTTCACAGCACAAGTTTGCTCGCTTTTGTTTGGCACTCCTCTGCCCTCCTGCTCTCTGCGTCTCTCCAAATCCTCACACATTCATATGTTTCCAGTGAAGGACCTATCTCCCCCCTCGCTATCTTATTCAGGAAGATACCCCCCTACGAAGATTGTGTCACAAGCAGTCTTCCTCGTTGTAAATGGTGCAGCAAGCTACAAACAATTCAGCCTTTCCAAACTTGAGTATACAACTGCTGATGGAAGTTCACGGGCTTCCCTCATTATTCTCCTTGAGATTTAACTAAAATTTCACCATTCAGGAGAAGATTATTACCTACAAAGCATAATGTCCTGGTTTCAGCTAAGATGGAGTTAATACTTTTAGCAGCGGATGGAATGCCATGTTTGGGAGTTAGGATGAGAACAGTGCTGATAGCACCCTGATGTTTCTAGTTGTTGCCAAGCAATCAAGGACCTTTCTCAGTTCTTCATTCTTCCCTACTAATGAGAAAGGAGGGGACGCAGCCAGGACAGGTGACCCGAATTGGCCAAAGAGGATATTCCATGCCAGTTACGTCATGCTCAGTATAAAGGGGGACTGGGAGGAAGAGGAGGAGACAACGCCAGGACGTGCAGTTTCTGGGGATGATCGGGTTCCGGGACGGCTCTGAGGTGTGCGGCCTGAGTTGGGTGGTTTGGTAAGAAACTGCATTGTGTATCACCAGTTTCATATATTTTGTGCTTTAAACTCCTGTTATTGTTATATCTAGTTTTCTGCTATTTTTTAGTAAACTATCCTTATCCCAACCTGCGGGGTTTTGGTTTCTAGGCTGTGGTTTCTTTTCCTCCTTTCTTTCTTCCCTTTTCCCCCTCCCCCAACTTTCCTTCCCCCTTCCTTTTAAAAGTACAAGCGACTGTGTGGGGTGCGGCCCTCAGCTGGGGCAAAACCACGACAGTCATTTTGGTGCCCAATGTGGGGCACGAACGGTTGGGATAACGGTAGATCTGACCCTAACTATCGCAATTAAGATAAGCACTGTTGTTTAAGCAATCTCTGGTCACGATGCTGTGGTATTTATTCACAAGGCTGTGGCAGCGAAACCACCGCATGCTGTATGCAATCCTGGCAGGATTCTTTACTCTCTCAGGTCTGCGGCTCCCATACTTGTTCCCATATTTCATTATAGTGTATTTTATGATAACGGTCTATGATACAATAATATCGATGACCATGAGCTTAAGCTGGTACTTGTATGAGGTTTTGCTGTCCTGTTCATTCTTTGGACAGGGAGGGGTTAATAACGGCAGCCAGTATGGTGGGGGCACTGCTTTCTTTTCCTTTGGGCTAAATACAACAGCTCTTTATAACAGTTTTTCAAAATCTTCAATATCTCTGGGATATTCAAACTAGCATTTTGCTATTGGTAGGTTTGGTGCAGATGGTTCAGTTTTTGTTATATATAAGCATAGGTTTATGAATACCACTGAAGAGCTTTCTCCGAGACAGAATAATCACGAGTGGCAGGGCATGTGGCAAAGTATGGGCAAGTACCTAGACACATTCTCATGCCTGATAGTTTGGAACTTCACTCCTGAACAGCTACAAGACCCTGATAAAGTGACTGCATATCTAAAAAAAAATTGCTGTAGGTTTCCCAGAGATGGACACCTTACTGCACTGTGCTGGGCTCTGGCCACTATTTACCAAACACTGCTTGATAGCAGGCAGCACTGTCAGCACTGTCAGGGGAAAAGGAAAGGAAACAGACTGGCAGATACTATAGCTGCTGCAACCATTGTGGCCGACACTGCAGCTACTGCAACCCCTGTGACCGACACTGCAGCTACTGCAACCCCTGTGACCGACACTGCAGCTACTGCAACCCCTGTGACCGACACTGCAGCTACTGCAACCCCTGTGACCGACACTGCAGCTACTGCAACCCCTGTGACCGACACTGCAGCTACTGCAACCCCTGTGACCGACACTGCAGCTACTGCAACCCCTGTGACCGACACTGCAGCTACTGCAACCCCTGTGACCGACACTGCAGCTACTGTAATCTCTACAGCAGACACTGGTGATGATCCGAAAAAACAACCCACACCAGTGTCTGTTGCTCCCGTACAAAAGAGGAAACACACAAAGAAATCAGTTTGCATAGTGACAGATGATGATGATGATCAACCGGGGCCATCTCGAGGATATCAGGATGAGGCAGAACCAGAGATTGTTACCCGATCCCTGACTCTGAGTGAGCTGCGTGAGGTTCGAAAAGATTTCACTCGCCACCCAAGTGAGCACATTATCACTTGGTTGCTCCGATGCTGGGATCACCGGGCCAACAGTTTGGAATTAGAAGGCAGAGAGGCCAAGCAGTTGGGATCCCTAGCTAGAGAAGGAGGAATTGACAAAGCAATTGGGAGGAGGCCAGAAATCCTCAGCCTCTGGAGGCAACTACTGTCAAGTGTGCAGGAAAGATATCCCATAAAGGAATATATTACATGTCAGACACCCAAGTGTAACAGCATTGAGACAGCTGTCCAGCACCTGAGAGAATTAGCTGTACGGGAGATAATTTATTATGATCTGGACAATTCACAGCTTCCCGCTGATCCTGATGAAGTCCTATGCACTCCAGATATGTGGCGTAAGGTTGTACGAAGTGTACCATCAGGGTGCACCAATTCACTGGCAGCAATTGACTGGAATGATACTGATTGGCCAACTGTAAATGAGGTGGCCTGCCGACTAGGGAAGTATCAAGACAATGTTTCTCCGTCATTGCAGCAGTAGAGAAACTGGTTCAACGACTTGACAACAATGTGTCCAACTCCCAACCCGTATGGAGCAATGTTGCAGCTACTGGGAGAAAGTGTCCATCATTCCAAGAGGGAGAATACCGAAGGTACACACCACGATGCACGCTGTGGTTTTACCTGCTTGACCATGGAGAGGACATGAGGAAGTGGGATATGCAGCCCACCTCAGCCCTTCGAGCACGAGTAAATGAGCTGCAGGGTAAAACATTCACACAACGAGATTCTGCCAGGAAGAAGGCTGCACCAGTTTCTACTGGGCAGTTCCCTAGACCAACTGGAAGGCCTACCTATATGTCTGATGTGTCTGATCCTCTTGAAGAGACCTGTAAGTCCTTTATGCAACCAGTGAACAACAAATATGATCAGCAGCAATAGAGGGGCCCTGCCTCCAGCCAGGTGGAGAAGAGGGGGATAATCGGGTTTATTGGACTGTGTGGATCCGATGGCCTGGCACGTCAGACCCACAAGAGTACAAAGCTCTGGTGGATACTGGTGCCCAGTGTACTCTAATGCTATCGAATCATGAAGGGGTAGAACCCGTTTGCATTTCTGGAGTGACAGGGGGATCCCAACAACTAACTGTGCTAGAGGCTGAGGTAAGCCTAACTGGGAAGGACTGGGAAAAACACCCCATTGTGACTGGTCCAGAAGCTCCGTGCATTTTAGGTATAGATTATCTATGTAGAGGGTATTTTAAAGACCCAAAAGGGTACCGGTGGGCTTTTGGAATAGCTGCTTTGGAAACAGAAGAAATTGAACAATTGTGTGCCTTGCCTGGACTCTCGGAGGATTCTGCTGTTGTGGGGTTGTTGAAGGTCGAAGAACAGCAAGTGCCAGTTGCTATGACGATGGTGCACAGACGACAATACCGTACTAACTGAGATTCCCTGATTCCCATCCAAAAGCTGATTCGTCAACTGGAGGATCAGGGAGTGATCAGCCGAACCCGCTCACCCTTTAACAGTCCCATATGGCCAGTGAGGAAGTCCAATGGTGAGTGGAGGCTGACAGTAGATTATCGTGGCTTAAATGATGTCACTCCAGGTATGAGTGCTGCTGTGCCGGACATGTTAGAACTCCGGTATGAATTGGAATCGAAGGCAGCCAAGTGGTACGCCACAATCGACATTGCGAATGCCTTCTTCTCGATCCCACTGGCGCCAGAGTGCAGGCCACAGTTTGCTTTCACTTGGAGAGGCATCCAATACACGTGGAATCGTCTGCCCCAGGGGTGGAAACATAGCCCCACCATCTGCCATGGACTAATCCAGAATACACTGGAAAAGGGTGAAGCACCAGAGCACCTACAGTATATTGATGACATCATTGTATGGGGCAACACAGCAGAGGAAGTTTTTGAAAAAGGAAAAAGGATAATTCAAATCCTTTTAAAAGCCGGTTTTGCTGTAAAACGAAGTAAAGTCAAGGGGCCTACGCGAGAAATCCAGTTTTTAGGATTAAAATGGCAGGATGGGCGTCGTCAGATCCCAATGGACATTATTAATAAAATAGCAGCTATGTCTCCACCAAGCAACAAAAAGGAAACACAAGCTTTCTTAGGTGTTATAGGTTTTTGGCGAATGCATGTCCCAAACTACAGTCTCATTGTGAGCCCACTCTACCACGTAACTCGAAAGAAGAATGATTTCCAATGGGGCCCTGAGCAATAGCAAGCCTTTGAGCAGATCAAACGCGAGATAGTCCATGCAGTGGCCCTTGGGCCTGTCCAGACAGGGACAGATATTAAAAATGTGCTCTACACTGCAGCCAGGGAGGATGGCCCGACCTGGAGTCTCTGGCAGAAAGCACAAGGGGACACTCGAGGTCGACCGCTGGGGTTTTGGAGTCAGGCCTACAAAGGATCTGAGGCCAATTATACTCAACAGAAAAGGAAATACTGGCCGCCTATGAAGGGGTTCGAGCTCCTTCAGAAGTGATTGGAACTGAAGCCCAGCTCCTCCTGGCACCCCGACTGCTGGTGCTGGGCTGGATGTTCAAAGGGAAGGTTCCTTCTACACACCATGCCACTGATGCTACGTGGAGCAAGTGGGTTGCACTAATTACACAGCGGGCTCGAATAGGAAACCCCAATCACCCAGGAATCGTGAAGGTGATCACAGACTGGCCAGAAGGCAAAGATTTTGGGATGTCACCAGAGGATGAGGAGGTAACACGCGCTGAAGAAGCCCCACCCTACAACGAACTGCCAGAGAATGAGAAGCGATATGCCCTGTTCACTGATGGGTCTTGTCGCATTGTGGGTAAGCATCGGAGATGGAAAGCTGCTGTATGGAATCCTATAAGAAGAGTAGCAGAAGCCACTGAAGGAAAAGGTGAATCAAGCCAGTCCACTGAGGTGAAGGCCATCCAGTTAGCCCTGGACATTGCTGAGAGAGAAAAGTGGCCAATGCTCTACCTTTATACTGATTCATGGATGGTGGCGAATGCCCTGTGGGGATGGTTGCAGCAGTGGAAAAAGAACAACTGGCAGCGTAGAGGCAAACCTATATGGGCTACTGACTTATGGCAAGATATCTCTGCTCGGTTAGAGAAACTTGTTGTAAAGGTACGTCATGTCGACGCCCATGTACCTAAGAGTCGGGCCACGGAGGAACATGAAAACAACCATCAGGTAGATAAGGCTGCTAGGATTAAAGTGGCTCAGGTAGATCTAGACTGGCAACGTAAGGGTGAATTATTCATAGCTTGATGGGCTCATGATACCTCTGGTCATCAAGGGAGAGACGCAACATATAGATGGGCTCGGGATCGAGGGGTGGACTTGACCATGGACGCCATCGCACAAGTTGTCCATGAATGTGAGACATGTGCTGCAATCAAGCAAGCTAAGCGGTTAAAGCCCCTTTGGTATGGAGGACAGTGGATGAAATATAAATATGGGGAGGCTTGGCAGATTGATTACATCACCCTCCCACAAACCCGCCATGGCACACGTTATGTGCTTACAATGGTGGAGGCAACTACCGGCTGGCTAGAAACATATCCCGTACCCCATGCCACTGCTCGAAATACAATTCTGGGCCTTGAGAGGCAAGTCCTCTGGCGACATGGTACTCCAGAAAGAATCGAGTCAGACAATGGGACTCATTTCCGAAACACTCTTATAGACACCTGGGCCAAAGAGCATGGCATTGAGTGGGTGTACCACATTCCTTATCATGCACCGGCCTCTGGGAAAATTGAACAATATAATGGACTTTTAAAAACTACACTGAAAGCAATGTGTGGTGGGACATTCAAGCACTGGGATACACATTTGGCCAAAGCCACGTGGTTAGTTAACTCTAGGGGATCTACCAATCGGGCTGGCCCTGCCCAGTCAAAATTTCCACGTACAGTAGAAGGAGACAAAGTCCCAGTAGTGCATATGAAGATTGTCTTGGGAAAGCAAGTTTGGGTCATCCCTGTTTCAGGCAAAGGTAAACCCATGTCTGGAATTGTTTTTGCTCAAGGACGTGGCTGTACTTGGTGGATAAGGCAGAGGGATGGAAAAGTTCAGTGTGTACCTCAAGGGGATTTGATTTTGGGTGAGAATAGCCAATATAATTAATAAAGTAGAAATTATAATAATTGCTAAGTAACCCATTATTGTATATTCATTATTGTTATGATTGCTGTATGTTGTACCAATGGCATTATAGCCAGAGTCATACAAGTTAATAAAGAATGAATGCCATGATGATGGAACTAAAGCCTGGCCTCCCAAGGACGTTTTTTTCCTTTGAAAATAAACACCTCTGACCCACAGACTATGAGCATGGACCATGCCAGGTGTATCAGTCAAGAGCCTGAGATGCAGCATGCAATGATCCAATGGCACATATGATTATCCTGAGAGACTGTTATGACAAATGGAGCCTGAAAATCATGGACTAAATGAACTCAACAAATTCAGAGGGATGATTCATAGACTAAGGGAATAAGATCTATATGCACGTATGTGTGTATACATGTGTACATATATATATGGGTGTGTGAAACACGAAACTGCTTGTACCCAAAGGAAATTGTTGGATCTGGTCATGACGTAAATGGTATGGAATAAGGGGTGGATAATGTCCAGGTTTCAGCTAAAATGGAGTTAATATTTTTAGCAGCGGATGGAATGCCATGTTTGGGAGTTAGGATGAGAACAGTGCTGATAGCACCCTGATGTTTCTAGTTGTTGCCAAGCAATCAAGGACCTTTCTCAGTTCTTCATACTCACTACTAATGAGAAAGGAGGGGACACAGCCAGGACAGGTGACCCGAATTGGCCAAAGAGGATATTCCATGCCAGTTACGTCATGCTCAGTATAAAGGGGGACTGGGGGGAAGAGGAGGAGACGTGCCAGGACGTGCAGTTTCTGGGGACGGTTGGGTTCCGGGACGGCTCTAGGCTGTGCGGCCTGAGTTGTGTGGTTTGGTGAGAAACTGCATTGTGTATCACCAGTTTCATCTATTTTGTGCTATAAACTCCTGTTATTGTTATATCTAGTTTTCTGCTATTTTTTAGTAAACTATCCTTATCCCAACCTGCGGGGTTTTGGTTTCTAGGTTGTGGTTTCTTTTCCTCCTTTCTTTCTTCCCTTTTCCCCCTCCCCCAACTTTCCTTCCCTCTTCCTTTTAAAAGTACAAGCGACTGTGTGGGGTGCGGCCCTCGGCTGGGGCAAAACCACAACACATAACCAAAATATCCGCACTGAAAATGGGAAACCTTTCTGAACTTGGGACAAAGAGGTGTCTAAACTAGTGTGTGTAGCTGTTGAGAAACCACACCTGACCCAAAGCATTCTTGGATCATGCAACATTTGTTATTTTCATGATTTCTAGACTTCAGTCCCAAATACTTGATATCAGTATGATATTTATTTTTTTTCCTGTAAAATAGTAAATCCTTGAGGAACAACTATATGCAGCTTATAAAGTTGAAACATGCACAAAGCCAAGGTCTGTTGCTGAAGATGTTCTGACTTTATTTTACATTTCAGATTTCCTAATTTCTTTTATCTTCTGTAAGAAGAGCTGTTTTGGTTTTTTAATCTGAATTTAGTATTTTCAGAAAGCAGAATTAAAAAAGGAATTAGCACAACTATTCACCAGATGAAACAAAATAAATCTTACCTTGGCCCTGAAGGTGAGAAATGTCCAGGCCCTCCTTTAGGCGGATGACAACTACACCATACTGAACATCAAAGGCATCACTAAACAAAAGGAACAAAGAAAATATTTTACAACTTTTTGTAATGACCCACTTTACACACCCTCTCTGAACAAATTCCAATGCCACCTAAATTCCCCTAACACAAATTTGTCTTCTAGTTTAGAACTGAAATTGAAATTATGAATTGTATCAGTGAACTGACAACCACATCCTAAAAAGCACCACCTAGAAAGGGTATCCATTCCCTTTCCTCCCTCTCTCACCTATGTGAACAAACAAAAGCAACAGGAAGAGTTAGTCAAGTTCTGTTTAGATGATGACAAGACACACTGAGTAATCTAAATTTTTTATGTCCTTTCATATGTGTAAATGAATTTGAGTTGATCTTGATCCAAGCACTAAAATTCCTGACATCTTTCCAAAACATTTGGGTATTTAAAAATGTTGTGAAATTGTAATTAGGGGAAAATTAGCTGTCATAATGTGCCTATTTCCTTTTTCTCCGATGGAGAAGGAACTTACTCCTTTAAAAAATAGAAGAGACAAGTTCGTTATTGTAGAAAAAAGCAAATAGCCTGAATGAATGGCTGTGTAAAAGTGTAGTAAAGTGAATGACAAAACCTGCAAGATCTAAGACAGAAAAACATGAACTTAACCATATAATATATTAGCCATTAATCATCAGGCCTTTAAATATAAAAGCTCATTACAGAGAACCATAAATCACAGAACTCCCTCCTATGTCATTTCCAGAGACAGGAATTTCTCAATATTTTATCCATTAGACATTTCTCTTGAGAGAGAGACAGAGAGAGAGACTTGATTAGAAATTTTCTAAATATCAACATATTTTGTAACAAATGCAAGACAAATTGAGGTTGATTTCAGAAGAAAGTGTTTCGTCCATTAGCGAACGTTTTAACTGCATTATTTAATTTGTTAAATCTGTACAGGTTAGATGTGTTTCTACTGTGTGCTTCAGAAACGTTTAATTTTCCAGAGATTTTCCAGATGTAACACTATTACCTCCTTAGGTTTATCTTTTGGGATGTGGAGAAACACATGACTTGCTGCACTTGACACATCTTCCAGCACAAGCCATTTTGAAATAAAATGGGAAAAAAAGAAAAACCAGTAACTAGCCAACATGTTTTCTTACTTTTCACCGCATTTGATCCTCCTGGATTTTTTCCTTATGTATCTGGGAGAGGGGGGAATGCATGATTTTTTTTGTCTTTATTTCTGCCTGTAATGCCCCCATTCTACCTTTCTTTTAAATGCCCAGTATATGGTAAGTGTGAAGCATCAATGAAGGAGGTTAAGCAGCATATAAAGATAAAAACACCTCTGTTTAAGTGCAAGAATCGAGTTTTGGTTTTCTTAAGTGTTTATAGCACAAGTTATTCTATTACATTTTTCAGCCAGAAATCGTGTGACTTTCAGTACTGTCAGGTAACACTGGGATTTCTCTTCCCATCTCCTTTTTGTCTACTATATTATTTTTGGTGTCAATACAGTGTATCCTCTCAGTGAAGTATTTCTTGTATACTAGAGCAAAGTTTAATGAAGATAGAACTTCAGCATGAGTCAAATCATTCTCTACTACACTTAATCTGTTCAGAAGAAATGTAGGAAAACCAGTACTTTCAACAGAACTATGCATTAAGAACTCAGCAGAGTGGGACACAAGACTAGTTCCATTACTGAAGACAGTAACTTTTAAACCTCAGACTACTGTGCAAATCTTTCTAGACACAGAAAGAGCTGTGGAAATCCAATCTGCTTAAACAATAGACACTTACTTCTAATTTCCCTATCAGAAAAAAACCAAGGTATTGAAGACTGCTGGATCAGCAACACAGAAAATCTGAGTCTACCTGAAAGAGACTTCATACAGCTACAGTCTTCAAGTTCATGCAACTACATTTATTACCGAATGCACTGATATGGAACAGAAAGATACCTCCGCATTGTCTACTTACTGAAATAAATTGATATATGTTTCAACATCTCTCATGTCACCTTGTCTCCAGTTTTTCTTAAAACCAACAACAAGGGTGTTAGGTCTCATTCTACCCAAACCAGCAGCCTAGTAAAAACAAAACAAAAAAAAATCTTCTATGAAGAGACATGTTATTGAAACAACTAAAGGTTCTGTTATTTCCTGAAGCTGAAAACTAAGTGTTTTACATGAAAGCTTTAAGAAAATATGTTCAAGTATAGAAATGCTTCAAGTCTTGATGATCATCTTCACCGCTTGCATTTAAAAAAAGAAAAAAGACAAAAAGGGAAGAAGAGGTGTACCTGCATTAAGTATTGTCCCCCATCTCTCAAGTCCTCTGCATGCACTGGTGCATAGAAAGCCTTCATCTTGTTTTTAATTAACCATCGCTGATATTTAGCCAAATCAGTTGACAGTTCTTTCATGGCTTGCCTCCGAGGACCCTTTCAAAATAATAATGGGGAGAGGGAACAACTTATGAACGTACATAGTAACAAAGGCACCCTCCATTTTTAATTTCAGTGATAGAATCCAATTCAAACTTTAAGAACCTGAAAACATGCTTCTACACTATCAAAAAAACCCACAATATCACAGTAACAAGCACTGTCAGCATCAAAGAGTGAACCAGACTAATTTTTAGGGTTATTCAAGCTTTAGCAATCTTGTTCCTGCAGAGCACAACCCAATTCTCCAGCAGGTGGCACAAGCATAACATATGCCTAAAAGGAAAGGGTTTTGTAAGGAAACATACACAGAAGTAGAATGATTTAATATCAGGCTTTACAGGAATATTTGTTTCAGGCTGAACAAGGGTGCCTCTGTGTACGTAATCCTTACAAAAAAGCCTCTACCACAGTAGTGTCACTTCTGTAGTTCTATGTTGCAGTCAAAGTCATCTCTTGAAATACCTTCTCTTTATTACTTCCACCAGGACAAATCATTTTGTTCTTCCTTGACATCAAAACGCAGAATACCAGATGAGGTATAATCAGGAACACAGTAGCTCAGTTTTTGCAAAAGGATACAGACTCTGACCAAACAGCCAGAGTTAGTAAAGAGTAAGGTAGTGTCATTCTTCTTGTATGAAAGCAATTTTCAATAGGGTATGATACCAGAAAATCTCTTAATTGGAACTGCTTTCCTAAAAGAACAATGACACTACATTGTTCTTTTCAGTACAGCTCCTACTTTTGAAAGACAGTAACTCCACCTGTGGTATCTTACCTCTCTAGTACTACTCAGCTTCTGTTCTTTGCACTCCCTGAAATTCGTATAGACAGGAATTAAAAGAATTAAAGTTTCTGAAGACAACTGACAAGTATTTGTCTTAACAGAACATATAGTCCATGGACTTGCATAAACTATTTCTCTCTTCATTAGAGCAGAAGGAAGTAATATTTACTAAGTATGGTAAATTTAAACATATGTAAGAGTATTTAATCTACAAATACAAAGTTATACTTGTTTAAATGTTCTCAGCAATGTGAGAGAAAAATGTTTGGCCTTGAACCACAAAGTTAAAATACACAGTCCCAATATGCTAAAACATGTTTACCAATGTTTGTCAGATGCAACAGCCTCTCTGTAGTTAACTGATATTTTGGTGCAGATCATAGTATGCCTAGCTCATGAAAACCATGATTTTGAAGCTTGCTTTCTTTCCCACCTCCACGCCCCAATCTCTACAGGGTTGCCATATACACTACTAAAATAATCTGTTTAACTTATGTCCTTGCAGAACAGCCCTCACACACAATGCCAAAAAGCCTGTACCTCCTCTATCCTGACAAAACCCAGGGAAAGTTAGTGAAGTAGAAGAGACTGGGCAGAAAGAGAACAGGAGAGGAAAAACCTGTTTGCATTACTGTTTCATCTGCCACGAAATCCGGTAACTGAAGGAATAAAAAACTACTTGAGATGTTAAAAGCAATTTTAACTATTGCTAAAATGATACTAAGATTACTGCTTAAGGAGTTTTATTTTAGACCAGGCTTTCTAAGAAATCTACATAGGAATCCATCTTCCTGAAACAGTAATACTTGAGAGGACATCTAGCTGTATACTGTGTATTGGTTTGACCAACTGCTCTGACCAAAGCATTAAAGAGTATGAGACTGTACGACATATGGACAGAAAGAAATCCAGCTTGTAATCCAATGTTCACTTTACTCCTACAAAGCTTCCTCAGCATTTAATCATCAAATGATCAAAGGCACTAATTCTGCAAAGCTTCCCCTGTAGCACAGCTAACAGGAATAACGATAATCCATATATAAGTGGCTCCTACCGGTAAGTCTCTTTTTTGCGTATCTCAGTGCCTAATGATGGTTTCATCTAAATCAACAAAACAACCCCATGCAAAGAAGAACTATAAACAAGAAGCATGCAGGTTAAAAAAACCAACAAAAACACCTCAAAAGACAAGTTAATTTTAAGTAAAGATAGAATATGCTTACCATATGTACGTGGCCACAGATCATCAAGCCCACATTCTTGGTGAAGGCATGGACAAGGTGAAGCAAAGCTGGACGTGAGTTTGGAGCACCTGTCATAATTAAGCACTGAGGTCTAGAATTGCAAATAGATGAGGAGACAAAAAAAAAAGAGGTTGGAATACATGTCATCTGGAGCTGTCAAGCTTTTTTTATTAACAGAAAGATGTTTCTTCTAAATATTTGCCTTAAGAACATACTCATCACTGGAGGGATAGTAACCTCATCAACTTTTACAAGACTATGTAAATTAGGTAAAGATAAATTTTTCCACAACTGAAAACAGACCTATGATTAATTGGTTCCAAATTTAGTAATCACGCTAAATCTGACAACTTACACATTAAAGAAGATCAGAAACAGATTTCAGACAAAAGTAATTCACAAGGATGAACTTCTTCCCCCACATGTACATGGCACTCCTTTGCATTTTCTAGCTTAGGCTTATCCGTGCACGGTAGAAAAAAATTGGAATCATATATTGGCTTTTTTTCTTTTAAATTACTATCATTCAGAAGCCAGAGCTGAACAACTGCAAGCATGTTAATCTTTTAAAATTTATTAGAAAGTAGTCTAGAATAAGACTTCAGAATTCATTTCAGAAAGTAATTTTTCCTATCATATGAATCACCTAATCTGTCTCAATCTCTGCGTCACCTCCAGTTCGTTTTCCACATTACAACAATAGTATCTCATAGAATTGTTGAGGTTGGGAAAGATCTTTAAGATCACAAAGTCCAATCATTAATGTAGCACTGCCAAGCCCACCACTAAACCACATCCCTAAGCACCTACATGTCTTTTAGGTACCTCCAGGGATGGTGCTCAACCACTTCCCTTGGCAGTGTGTTCCAGTGCCTGACAACCCCTTCTGTGAAGCTATTTTCCCAATAACCAATTTAAATCTCCTGTGGTGCAACTTGAGGCCGTTTACCTATATCCTATTGATTTTTACTTGGGAAAGACCAACACCTACCTGGCTACCAGCACCTCAACGTACTTGTAGTGATGGGCCCAAAACTGAACAGAGTATTCAAGATGTAGCCACAACAGCGCCAAGTACGGATGATCCCTTCCCTAGTCCTGTTTGCCAAACTACTTCTGATAACAGGCCAGGATGCTGCTGGCCTTCTTGGTCACCCAGGTACACTGCTGGCTTACATTTAGCGGCTGTTAAGCAACAGGACCTCCAGGTAGCTGTTTTTTGCTGTGTAGCTTTCCAGCCACTTTCCAGCCTGTAACATTGAATGGGGTTGTAGTAACCCAAATGCAGTACCTGGCACTGAGCCTTGCTGAATCTCAAACAACTGGCCTTGGTCCACTGATCCAGCCTGTCCTGAACCCTTTGTAGATCCTTCCTACCCTCAAGCAGATCAAAACTCCAGCCCAGCTTGCAAACTGAAACTATATATAAATAATATCCTAAACCAATGCAGTTGAGTATTACAAGAACTCAAATTTTTTTGATGGCAAATTTTTTTTGCCATTAGGTTAGAAACCAGTATTGCAACAAAAATAATTCTCCTAAAGCCGTTGTGCTTAAAACTGGTTTACATTAAGCCAGTATCTCCTTAGGATAACAAGTTTAAAACTCAGCCACATATTAGCTTCCAGTAACAGCTGAAGACCTTCCAATGCAATCCTAAACAGACACTACAAAGCATTCATTTACTGTATCAGCATAAGCAGAAAGTTACACTTGCTCAATTTTGCATTCTGGATTTAGACTCACAGAATGGCACCTGTATCAAGAATCTCTCCCTGAACTCACTCCTTTTTAAATTCCACCCTAAGTATGCAAAGTCTCCCTTCATATACAACGGAAGATTTTAGTAGCTAGATTCTCTTGCTAATACGCTGAGCGTAACTGAGTAATACCCTTCTTACACCCGCAGCTGCAGGAGATGATAGAGATTTGCTATCCTAAGTGCTAACGCTATAAATCCTGTGCTGAGCATAGGCAGCACGTAGGAGGTAACTGCTCTATTTGAAATGAGACAGAACCTCCATCCTTGGAAATACTCAAAACCTGACTGGATATGGCCTTGAGCAACCTGATACAACATCAAAGTAGTCTCTAACTTTGCAGGCAGATCTATGGTGAGTCAGTTGAGTCAGGGATTGGACAACACTACATCAGTCAATCTACAATTCTATCTATTTGGAGAAATTTAAATCAATACTTGTTTAAAATTTTTGGTAGCATCTTTCTGTTGCTGAGGAGAAGGGCTCTGGACCGGGAGACTTTGTCGAGGGACCCTTCCTGGAAGCGGCAGCCCCCAGGCACCGATCCACGAGGGCAAATAAAATAACTAAAGAGGAGAGACGCACCCACTGGCAGCCACTGCTTCTCGCTCTGGCTGCACGCAGGCATGACTCATCAGAGGCAGAGCTAAGTGCGGCAGGAATAATCCCTCCCCATACAAGAGGGGCCTCGGGGAGCGCTAGCGACCAGGAGCGCGGCAAACAGGACATAGCATGTCAGAAGGGCGTGGCTCAGCTGTTTGCACGGCAGTTCAAGGAGGCAGAGCTAGCAGGCAGAGCTAGCCCCCCTCCTAGATCGGAAGGGTAAATTGAGCAGATCAGCTAGTGCTCACAGAGTACACAGGACGAGCTGAGGGATTCCTGTCTGCTGTGTGCCCAGACAGTTGAACCAGGGTCTCCACCAGGCGGAGAGGTTCCCCCTACACAACTGGGGCAACCCCATTGGAGGGCCTGGCCAGGAATGCTGCGCTTCAGGTCTCTGGCTGCAGGGAATGCCTTAGTTTGCTGCTGCCAGGGAAAAGAGGCAAACACCTCACCTGTGTGAGGTGTGAGCAGGTGGACAATCTGCTATGTTTGGTAGTCAAACTAAAAGAAGAACTCGAAACACTGAGAGCTATCAGGGAATGCGAGCGGAAGATTGATTGGTGGAGTAGTTCCGTGGCATCCCAGAGGGAAGAGTGCCAGGAAGACACCTCAAAACTGAAGACGGCCCCCCTCTGTCCCATCCTAGTGAGGTAAATGGGAGTGACCCAAACCCTGAGGAGGGCTGGAAGACAGTCCCGTCTCGCCATCGTAGGCGCTCCCCCTGCCTGCCTACCTACCCCGCTCCCCCAGGTTTCCCTAAGCAACAGGTTTGGGGCCCTGGAAGTTGAGGAGGAGGTATGTGAGGGGATGAATGCAGCCCCTCTGCCTCAGAGGAAGCAAAAGCCTAGAGTGAGGCAGAAGTCTGCATGCCTTGAGACTGCCTCTGTTAGGCAAGAGAGAAGGGTAGTTGTGGTAGGGGATTCCCTCCTCAGGGGGACGGAGGGCCCCATTTGTAGACCAGACCCTACACGAAGGGAGGTGTGCTGCCTCCCTGGAGCCAGGGTCTGTGATATTACCAGAAGGCTCCCAGGGCTGGTAAGACCCTCTGACTATTATCCTCTACTGATTGTTCAAGCAGGCAGGGATGCGATCATGAAGTGTAGCCTGCGTGCTATCAAAAGGGAATTTCGTGACCTAGGGTGATTTGTTGAGGGGGCGGAGCTCAAATAATATTCTCATTTATCCCTACTAGTGGGAAGACGGGTTCAGAGCAGGTCAGGAGAACCCATCTATTGAATGAGTGGCTGAAAGGCTGGTGCCAGCATAGGAACTTCGGGTTTTTTGACCAAGGGAAGGTGTACTCTGCTCCTGGCATGATGACTGCTGATGGGGCTCACCTGTCCCAAAGGGGAAAGTGAATCCTTGCCCAGGAGATGGCAGGGCTCATTGAGCGTGCTTTAAACTAGTTAGGAAGCAGGGAGGGGATATTATGATGGCTCTTGGGGTTAGGCATGGGCTTTGGGAGACACGATGTGAACTGACGGTGGAAGAAGGTAAATGCCAGCAGCACAGTGACGGACTTGGGGTTGTTGTTCCATGTGATAGTGGAGAAAATTCTGTGGATTGCCCTGAGGACTCCTCAGTGGAGCCACTGTTGCCCATCCCCTGTTGGAAATCTCGCTGTGATCTGCTGAGGATACCTGCACCTGCTGCCCCACTAAAATGCCTTTATACAAATGCACGTAGCATGGGAAACAAGCAGGAAGAATTAGAGACCTTTGTGCGGTCACAGGGCCACAATCTCACTGCAATCACAGAGACGTGGTGGGACAGCCTGGATGACTGGCACGCTGTCATGGATGGCTATGTGCTTTTCAGGAAGGACAGGCTAGGGAGGTGAGGTGGAGGAGTTGCTCTTTATGTTAGAGGGCAGCTTGAATGTATTGAGCTCCACCTGGGGAAAGATGACCCATCAGTCCAGTGCTTGTGGGTAAGAATCAAGGGTCACGCTAGTATGAGTGACACTGTTGTGGGTGTGTGCTATAGGCCCCCTGATCAAGAGGAGCAGGTTGATAGTGCTTTCTATGAGCAGCTAGAAGAAGCCTCGAGATCCCAGGCCCTGGTCCTTATGGGGGACTTCAACTACCCAAATAGTTGCTGGGCAAGCAATACGGCCGGTCATATGCAGTCCAGACAATTTCTGCAGTATGTTGAGGACAATTTCCTGCTACAGGTGGTGCAGGAACCTACAAGGGGAGGGTGGGTGCTGGACCTTGTTCTTACTAACAAGGACGGGCTCATCAGGGAGGTGAAGGTCGGGGGCAGCTTAGGACAAAGTGACCACGAAATGATCCAGTTCAAGATCCTGAGTGGAAGAAGCAAGCCAAAAAGCAGGATAGCTACCCTAGGAGCTATCCCGTGGGCTACGCTGTTAGAAGGCAAGGGAGCCTGTGAGAGCTGGCTAGCATTTAAACAGCACTTCTTCCAAGCACAGGATAGGTGCATCCCTTTGAGTAAGAAATCAGGAAAGAGAGGCAGAAGACCCGCGTGGATGAGCAGGGAGCTAATGAGTAAACTCAAAGGGAAGCAGAAGGTTTATGAACTGTGGAAACAAGGTCTGTGCACCTTGGAGGAATACAGGAATATTGTCAGAGCCTGTAGGGATGTGACTAGGAAGGCTAAAGCCCGCTTGGAAATGAAGCTAGTAAGGGACATAAAGGATAATAAAAAGAGTTTTTTCAGATATGTGAATAGTAAGAGGGTGACCAGGCATAATGTAGGTCCCTTGCTGAATGAGGCGGGTGTCCTGGTAACGGGTGATGATGAGAAGGTGGAAATACTGAATGCCTTCTTTGCCTCGGTCTTCACTCCAAAGGCCCCCTGGGACCCACAGATCCTGGATGAAAGTAGGAGTGTTTGGGGAATGAAGAGCTTCCCTCTAGTTGAGTTAGGGGTGGTCCAGGAGCAGCTCAAAGGGATTAATGCACACAAATCCATGGGCCCGGATGGGATACATCCACCTGTGCTGAGGGAGCTGCTTGCTATCATCTTCGACAGCTCTTGGAGAACAGGAGAAGTACCTGAGGATTGGAGGATAGCCAGTATCACTCCAGTCTTTAAAAAGCGCAAGAAGAAGGATCCTAGAAATTACAGGCCAGTCAGCCTCACTTCTGTCCCTGGAAAGGTGATGGAACAGCTTGTTCTGGATGCCATCACCAAGCAACTGGAAGAGAAGAAGGTCATGAGGAGTAGTCAGCAAGGATTCACCAAGGGGAGATTGTGCTTGACCAGTCTCATAGCCTTCTATGATCTCATCACCGGCTGGGTGGATGCAGGGAGAGCAGTGGATGTCATCTACCTTGACTTCGGCAAGGCTTTCGATACTGTCTCCCATGACATCTGATAGAAAAGCTAAGAGATCATGGGATTGATGAGTGGACAGTGAGGTGGGTTGAGAACTGACTGTCAGACCGGGCTAAGAGGGTCGTGATCAGTGGAACAAAATCTGAATGGAGGCCTGTGACTAGCGGTGTTCCCCAGGGCTCGGTGTTTGGTCCAGTCCTGTTTAATATCTTCATTGATGACCTTGATGAGGGAATAGCATCCACCCTCAGCAAGTACACCAATGATACAAAGCTGGGAGAAGTGGCTGACACGCAGGAACACTGCGCTGCCATCCAGCGAGACCTGGACAGGCTGGAGAGCTGGGCAGGGAGAAACTTAATGAAATTCAACAAAAGCAAGTGTAAAGTCTTGCACCTGGGGAGGAATAACCATCTGTATCAGTACAGGCTGGGGGATGACCTGCTGGAGAAGAGCTCTGTGGAGAAGGACCTGGGGGTCCTGGTAGATGACAGGTTGGCTATGAGCCAGCAGTGTGCCCTGGGGGCTAAGAGGGCCAATGGGATCCTGGGATGCATCAGGAGGAGTGTGGCCAGCAGGTCGAAGGAGGTGATCCTCCCCCTCTACTCTGCCCTGGTCAGGCCCCACCTGGAGTATTGTGTCCAGTTCTGGGCTCCCTGGGATAAAAAAGACAGGGATCTCCTGGAGAGTGTCCAGAGGAGGCTACAAAGATGATTAAGGGCCTGGAACATCTCTCGTATGAGGAAAGTCTGAGTGAGCTGGGACTGTTCAGTCTGGGGAAGACTAAGGGGGGACTTAATTAATATTTATAAATATCTTAAGTATGGGATGCAGGGGGAATTGGCCAGCCTCTTTTCAGTAGTCTGTGGAGACAGGACAAGGGGCAATTGCTGCAAATTGGAGCACAGGAAGTTCCGCACCAACATGCGGAAGAACTTTTCCCCAGTGAGGGTGACAGAGCCCTGGGACAGGCTGGCCAGGGAGGTGGTGGAGTCTCCTTCTCTGGAGATACTCAAGACTCATCTGGACGCCTATCTGTGCAATATGAGCTAGGGATCCTGCTTTGGCAGGGGGTTGGACCCGATGATCTCTCGAGGTCCCTTCCAAACCCTACGATTCTGTGATTCTCTCCCATACCTTATTCCATAGAAGTGGCATAAATACTACAAGACAGAAAGCTACGTTCTTGAGTTGGACCTTCCTGTGTAGCCACGCTGGCAGCCAACAAATCTTAGTTCTCTGCAGTTGTGTGAAAAACACTCACGTAGTCTCTCTGCCATTACTGAAGTGCAATGAGAGAATGTCTAGTGTAAAATAGCTGATGCTATTTTATATATACACTTTATATATATATACACAACATACCGATCTTGGGGACTGTAAGTTAGATCAGTTTTATCCCAAGCATGTGGACTGAATGCTCATTAGCAGTCTGGAGTATATCTTCCAATTCAGTTTCAAAGAGGAACATAATTCACAGTTCCTGATGCAAAACATGAGGCATCTAACAATAAGCAGCTATCATCTACCAACTTGTTCTAAAGTGTACTCTTAATCAGAAATAAAATGCTAATGTAAATTTGTCCAGAGGATATTGAGGGTGGTGAAATCTGAAATTGTGATAACTCCATAGACGATGAATAGATGGAAGCCATCATAGCAAACATCATGACAGTACCCTACTAAATACACACAAGTAATTTCCTATGTCTAATTACTAAATGTTACCTGAAGTTTTTAACATGATCTTCCACTCCCGAGAGCCGAATAGAATGCTGTAGTGCATTCAAGTAAGTCAAAGCTTGTGTTGATGATCCCCAGTTCACATCTGTTGGAAGATTTGAAGTTTCAGTATTTTATTTAAAGCTATTCATTGTAAAACTACATGATCACAAAATTAACATTGAATACCAACTGAAAACAGAAGATTTAAGCTACACCTTGGTACATTCTACACAACACCAGTCAAAACCCTGCAGCTCAACAGGCAATTTTATTTAAAGATAATACTGCTGTAGAAGTTCTGGCAAAAAGAATTTGGTATTTTACAGCTGTAGGAAGTAAGGTTTTCCCCTATGTTTCAAAGGCTGACACCTTGAAAGTTTAAAAAAAAAAAAAGAAAACACTTCAGGAAAAAAATGCCATGCTTAGTTATTTTATATCATAGTGAAGACAAATCCCAAAACAGTGCCTAAACAAAGTCAAATGCTTTCAATGAAAAACTGCTAGATTAGGCAGTTTCTTTTAGAATATTATTTTTATAAGGAAATGAAAGATCCCAGTATCCTCTCTATTTGTTCCCATATAAACCTTTTGATAGCTACAATTCATTTCTCGTCCGCATTAATTAATTTTCTTCATAGCCCAGGATGTACAGTTTTCCCAATTTTCAACTTCTGGAACACTTTTTGGTTCAGTTCTGCTCCATCTTGCACTTTTGATCACACAGTGCTCTTAAAAGAGGGAAATAGGTTTTTTAAGTTATCATAGCTATAGGAATGGTTTACTGAAAAAACCCACCACCACTCAATCCCCTTTTCAACTTAGGTAAGGGAATATCCTCCTTCACTTTCTATCAAAACGTAACATGCTTTCCTAGTGCCTTTGTTGCTGCAATCCAAGCTCTTTCCATACACACCACTTCCTCCAATTTTCATTCAAATATTTATGTCTAAGTGCAAGGCATGCATCCTGATAATTTGGGAGGAGGGGAAACAACAGCAGTGACTATATAGGCGTAATTCCATTTCATTGTAATTAAAGTTTAAAGCAGAAATTTGCACTACGTGGCCAAACAGAAGTAAATTCTCTTTTTCTTAAATGCCACTACTTTTTCCCTTCTACATCCCCAATCCCCCACCACAGCCAAAGAAGCCCCTATACACACCTGGTTTCTTGTAAGTGACATAAATGTAGAGTCCAAGGACTATGACATATGTTAGAAGTGCTGCCCACCAATTAATGACAAACATAACAATGCAGCACAGAATAGCTCCAACAAGAGAAATCCACATATTGTAGTATTTGAAAGCAGGGCGCCAACCTAGTCAACAGAATTTAGTGGATAGAAGGGAAAAAGAATGAGGAAATTAATATAATCACTACTCCAAGAGAAGGAAGGTGCTATTCCTCTTTTCTTTCCCTAGTGTTTTTCATCACACTTCATGGGAATGTATAAGTTATGTTAAGGTCACTGCAAATCAATTTGCATCTTTCTTACACTGACATGGCAGTGTTCCTCATTTTCCCACCTAAAAGCATATATCAGAGAAGTCTGAAGATGCTTGTGCCAGTATGCCTATTGAATCAGGCTACAGGAACTGTGTGCAACAGCTTTCCTGCTTTTTTTTCAAAGTTAGTATAACACGAATCATCAGCTCATTAACTCAGTCTTACATACTGTTTATAGCTGTGAATTTCACTCTTTACACATGATCAGAAATTGTCACCACACAAAAAAATAACAACAGGTATATCCAAATAGAACTTCAGTATGTCAAAATACTGGACTGTCACTGCTTCACATCCTTATTTGTCAGAAGTTGGTCCAAAATCAGGTATACAAACACTCGCATCCCCACTAATACACCCAAGATTAACAAATGTATTAGGCACAAAACTACAGTGTAAACAGTTATACATATACTCTGGCAAAACAGGGTTATCTACAAGTTCAGCAACTTAAAAGAAGCTTTTATGGTCATTTCAGTACAAATGCATAGTGGACTGGATACCATCTACATCTCTCTTGCAAGTACTGGGTTTTAGCTTACTCCTATACTCTATCTAGCCTCCCACAACAAAGGCTATCATCACGATGTGGCACTTCCACCTGCCATTCCAGTTTCTTCTGGACTGGAAGATGAAAGATATTAACCGGGAAATTCAGAGATGACAAAATGTTGGTTCCTGAACACCAGATACTATATTCGGAAGAAATCTTTCTTGAAGAGATTCTGAATAAACACAGGATTATCTTGTGTTCCCTCAGCAAACATGAAAAAATTAGTTGCTTAAGAGACCTACTGGATTACTCTGTCCTCAAAATTTCCAAAGACCCAAGTACACACTGTATTATACTTGTAATGATGCACCATGAGAGTCAAACAGATATTCAGTAACTTAATAAAGGTTATAATACAGATTTTTTTTTTTTTGCTTAAAATTCTATTTATTCATAAAGAAACTGCAGCTAAACTCTCACATACAAAATGTAGCTCCTACCTGGACATTTTGCAAGAGAAGCAAATGTAGTTCCTACCTGGAGATTTTGCAAGAGAAGCATGGAATACAGAGAAGTTAATCAAGGCATATGAGGCCAAGAAGAAGTTAGAAATAATTGGAGCAATGACGTTCAGTTCAGCTGTGAAACGAGAAACAAAGCACACTATTATGAAAGATATCACGCAACAGCTTTGCACATTCCAGAGTCATAAAATCTGCTACCAACAACCTCATTTTCTGATGTACTCTAAGGAGAAGCAGCTTGCCCCTTCTATTCAGACAGCGCTATTATCTTTATTTACTATGTTAGCTTCTAATAGCTAGGAAGAATTTTTAAACAGAATTTTTAAACAAACAACCTCATTTTCTGATGTACTCTAAGGAGAAGCAGCTTGCAGCTTGCCCCTTCTGTTCAGACAGTGCTATTATCTTTATTTACTATGTTAGCTTCTAATATCTAGGAAGAATTTTTAAACAGTAATTTTTAAGAATGTATACATTTTTCCACACTTCCAAGTGTTCCAGGAGTGATGTTTTTGAAGCACTGCAAGCTTTCTAAAATAATTCATTGAGAAAATTTAATTCCTACCATAGCTTGATCAAACAGTGTCTGGGCTCTAAAGAACATCAGAAACAGTAGACAGAGAATGAATACATCTGTAGTACGTTTTAGCTCAATCCTCAAACAGCAAAGAACAAGCCACTATTAAGTTTAAGAGATAGTCCACTGTGGTGAATGGCAACAGAGAAAGTTAGTGTGAGCAATGTGACAAACATTCATCTGCCTGCATTTTAAATGAAACATTATGCTGATGGTCCTACTGCGGTGCGTTATTATACACTAAAACCATTACAACTGTGACGCATACACCTTTTTCTATGAAAAGAGATGGAAGAACCTGATGCTACCTTTTCCTAAGGCTGCATGGTACCTTTATATGTGTACTCTCCCCACATAAAAATTGATCAAAACGTAGAATGCACCATGTTAGAAACTTGCAGGCTATTTGCTGTACTCAAAATTCCCAGTCAGCGTGCTACAGCAGGGACATCGTGGGTATACCTGTGCCTCAAGCAGAACTGGGGGAAGGATGAAAGAGCAAACTAGGAAAAGAAGTTTAAAAGGATTGGGACAGGACTCATGTACAGACACAGCACAGTTAGTTTGCCATCTACACAGAACACATGTAATTCTACCTAGATTATCTTTTCCTTTAGCAGCTACAGCTTTCATCTCTACAGTTTATAACTTAATAGAAAAATACACTTCAAAAAGTATTGTTCCTGAAAGTCTGATGTTTACTGAAGCTGTCTGTAATTATGAAAAGTCTGAAATGAACTTCCATATTTAGAAGATATATCATCTATCTCAAGCAAAAGATGTATTTTTGTTGATAGTATCTAAGATACTACTGCAGTATTGCTATAGTTTGACATTTACTGCAGTTCTAGACAGAGTTGTATCTAGAAGATAGCAGAAAATAACCCCTGAATTAAACAGATTTAGAGTGCTGGCTTAGAATTAAGCTCTACATTAAACATCTAAGACACAGTCATCAAGTCATGATATGGAATAGAATGTTTTGTAGAGGACTAAAGGATATTGAGATTATAATTTCAAACTAACCAATTAGTATGAATCCAAGAGCAATTAAGAATGTTAGAAGATAGCCTCTCAGTGGTTCATTGTTCTTCCCATAGCCTTTAGCAAACATCTGAAATCCTGGATAAATGTTGTCCTTGCACAAAGCCTAAGAAAAAATAAAATTCAAGCATCAGCATGCATTTTGTTCAAAATGTATCCATATAATGCTGACTAACACTGCCTCCTAGTGCGTACTATTTTCCTGAAAGAAGGTGCTTTATAGCTACCATGTACTAATTCTATTTTCAATTATCTCTGCATCTTTTGCATTTCCACTATTTTATCCTTCAGTAATCTGTATTTCTTTTGCTTTTCTGTGACTATTTTGCTTTAGTGGTGTCTTACAACCACAAAGAGTCTTTCTTCAGACTGTGTTTTCTTAGAATGTGGAAAGTTTGCCCAATGTATGCACTAGTTTTCTGCATCAATACTCTCCTTCTGTTCTGTAGCAAAATCCCTTCTTTGCTTGACTTCCTACTGATTTTTTGGGAAAGAAGGTCATTAGAGGACACTGAAGTTTTACTCAAGTAAAGAGAACTTGTAAAGACAGTGAGATAAAATGGTCAAAAAGAAGTTTAATCAAAATTATCAACATAAATTACTTAAGTGAGAACTGGTATACAGTTACTTTGATAATGTATCGTCTGAGGATTAATATTCCACATACTTCATACTTTTTCCTTCCATGACTACTTTAAGAAATTGACTAATCTGTTATTTTTGTATGTGCTCCACCATTACAACAAACAACATCTAAAGGAGTTTGTAAACTCTTGTAATGTCAGTTACACCACAACTAATCTCTGAACTACCCATAAACACAGAACATTTGGAACAAACTATAGACTTGGTACTTTTACTAATAGTAACTACATACTGTTTTCCCATTCTAAGCAACAGGTAAATATTTTATCAACCCACTGATGTCAACTAGCATGAATCATGATGACAGTATGTCAGAGCCCCCTTTGAAAACTTACGATTCAGAAGTCCATACTTACCTGGAAGATCTTAGGTGCACTCACAAGAGATGCTAATGCAGAAGACAAGGTGGCTGAAAAAATACCTGCAGAAATCAGAGGTGCAAATCCTGACACCATACTCATCACCTGAAAGCAAAATAATTAATTTTTTTAAAGAATATGAAAAAGTGTATTTTAGAAATGAATGGCAACATTAACTATAGAGACAGAAAAATAAAATCCTATATAACCTACACTTGAAAGCTCTTTGAATATAACGCATTCATAACAATGAATTAACTAGGGACAAATCAGGAGATAAAAAAGGATCTGAGTTTCAGAACAAGAGAAGGTGGCTCTTCACATGATTCGCAGTCCAATCATGTAATTCTCAGGTCAAAACATTCAACATCAAAAGTTTCCATATTCTCATGGAAGAAAAATATATTGGATTTTGTTACATATTTTGACTAGCCTATTGCTGAATAACATGGTCTCAGAAAGCTCAAATGAAAAAACAACTGAAATTAGCAAACATCTTGGGTAAGCTCATTGTCTTTTCTCAACAACTCCCATCACTAAGTCAGGCTTGTTTCCAATTTCAGAATCACAAGAACAGGACAAACAGATTTCCCATCTCTCTAAGACCACATTCTAGGACATCTTTATAACCCTAGTTAGCAAGGTACAATATGCAGTTCTTAGTAGACTGGATGAGTAACAAACGGCTAAATCTTTACTAAGCTAAATCACAGAATGTGTGAGGTTGGAAGGGACCTTTAAAGGCCATCTAGTCCACCCCCCTGCAAGGGGACATCTTCACTACATCAGGTTGCTCAGAGCCCCATCAAGTCTGACCTTGAGTATCTCCAGGGATGGGGCCTCCACCATGTCTCTGGGCAACCTGTTCTAGTGATCCTCCACCCTCATATTGAAGAACTTTTTCCTAATATCCAACCTAAATCTTCCTTTTCCTAGTTTAATACCATTTCTCCCTCATCCTACTGCTCCATACCCTTGTGAACAGTTCTTCCCCAGCTTTCTTACAGGCACCTTTCAGGTACTGGGCAGCTGCTATGAAGTCCCCCTGGAGCCTTCTCTTCTCCAGGCTGAACAACCACAACACACTCGGCCTATTTTCATAGGAGAAGTGCTCCAATCCTTTTATCATTGTTGACAAGCTACTTTAAAAAAAAGTAATTCCTAAATTAGAACCAAAACAAGATCTGTCTAGTTTCCATATAGCTTAAAGACCCTCTTCTACCATTCTACTGATTACATCCATACCATACCTGTAACCAGCTTTGCATGTGTCAAGTAAATTAAGACACAGAACTATGTATTTATAAAGCAAACATGGTTTAACAGTTTTCTTTGAAACAAAAGCCTATACTGCTTTAAAATAACCAGTGTTTCAGAATTTGGTACCACCTGGAAAAGCTTGGTTTTAATCAGCAGACCAAAGCTAGCACCACGCCTTTCAAGCACAATGTGTCAGAGTGAGGTTCTGCTCCATGTGGGCCTTTCATCCTGGCAACCTCATCTACAGGAAAGGTTCTGAAGGAAGACAAGATCATGCAGAAGTACCCAGTTTTTATGTTACTGCCACCCAAGTGAGTAAAACTGCTTCAGACATCCAGATTTTACTAGGTAGGACATGCTCTCAAAAACAATATATAGATGAGCAATGAAGTTTTATTCATATTCCTAGGGCTAAACTAATCATAAAATTAAACATTTTTCTCCAGAACAAAGATTTCAGGGTCTCTTAAAAAGCCAACTGCATCTCTATGCTACACCAGTTTCCTTGGTCAGTTCAATGTGCATTTTGCCCAAAAAGAGAAATTCAACAACTGCAGATGTGTAACATGAGTGTGAAGTAGCTGTCCTAGTAGTATAACAAATGAGAGATTTTTCTGAAGCACATTTGGAACTGAGAGCAAAACAAAGCAGGACATATTCATAGATGAAAAACCCCATAACAACATCTATATTAAGCTATCCTTCCTATGCTCAGGTTTGAGTTAGGTTTACGATCAACAGAAAAAGTTGCAATCATAAATACAAATTTGTAATAACCCTACACTGTATTTTTAGAAGAGAAGTTAACAGTGTAAGTGCTTTACTGACAGGTATTTTAGAAAGAAACGTTTGCTACAGCAACATAATAAACAAGCATAGAAGAGTCTTTGTAGAAGCAGTATAAAAATTTTCTTCTCTGCAAGGACAGCTTAATCACTTTTCCTTGGAAAGATTTCTCATGGACAGAATCCATGTACAAGCCTCCATAACTTTTTCCCCCATTCAATTTCAAACATTATTTTGAAGCCTTCACTACTAGACTTGCACCAACTTCTTGGAAATTTAGTTCTTACAATCTAATCTGATTTAAAATTCTCTTTCTAGGTTCTGTTCATTGCTTCCACTTATTTACACTACCTATTTTTTGAATATTACATCTGTTTTATAAAATAATGATTTAGGAGTGTAAAATATACTAGGGAGCTTCTTCTAAGCAAGGGAACAAAAGGGGAAAGAGTTCCAGAATTAGTATGCCATGAACACCCCTCCCTCCCCAACATACACACCATAATCCAAACCTCATAACCACAAAACCAAGGAGCCTGCATAAGCAAGTAGCTATAGCACTGAAATTTTCATCCTTGAAAGAACACACAGAATTGAAAAGACTAGGATACCTAGTAAGAATTGCCCTGTTACCACTGCTGTGGTGAGACATATAGTTACTGCTGCTAAGGGACTCGTTATGTTTGCTTGGCCTTTGCTGTTAAAACAGCTTTTTAAATTTCAAACATTTGGGATATTTAATCATATTTTGACTACGGTTTAATTCTTTGGTCCAGCCATTGTGGACCAGAGAAAAATGCCACAAGAAAACAAGCATCAGCTTCTTTACAGCTAAGATTTTTATAATGAGTATGTACAATGCATTATTTAATTTCCCCTAGCTTTTTTCCATTGTTTTATAACTGCCTTCCTTTCTAGGAGGAATATTTTAGCTGAAATTTCACACTCTTTTCTGGAATGGATTTTCATGCTACTTTCAATTTTCATCCGAAGTGAAATGTATTTGGACTACAGAAAACTATAGCTTACTCTAGTAAACTTCCAGGCTGAGGCTACTGAGCCCAAAACAAGTTTCTGAAGTTCTAACAGGTGACAGCCTGGACACAGACATATCACTGATGGTGTGATGAGAAATATCTGAAGCCTGCAAGGACCTGCAATTAATTTGCATTTATTGCAAGAGAAACTAAATAATGGTCTTTCTATGCAAGTGTGAGTAAGGCTGTCTCAACAACTGTTCTCACTTTTAGAGTCTTTGCATCATCTACAATTTTCAACAGTAAATACTACCACAAGTAATCCATTTCCTGCCCAAACACATTCAAAACCTGAGCTGCCTAAGCTCAAATCAATTCTTTGTCAGAAGAACTGAATACAGCATTAAGTGCACCAAAGCAGTAAAGTCACCATGTTGTACACTAGTAAACTGGCACTTCGAATCTCAGAACCTGAATGTTTACAAGCTGTAAGAAGAATGTAACAATCTTTGCACACTTTAGGGATTAATTTGTATTTGTGAAGTATTTGTTCTCCTACAGAACATATTTAACCTAAAGGAAGAACTTAAGTTAGCACAAAGAGCTTTAGAGTTACATCAACGTGGAGCACCACCCGCCTCCGCTTGCCCCCATGACTGGCATATTAAAAACATCCCTCTCCTTACAGCTACCATTAAGAGCTATTAAGTTCAGTCAGAAAATGGACAAGCATTTTATATAGGTAGACAGCCTCTCATGCAAACAAATGCCTTCCGACATCTTCTGAAATGACAGAATCAGTCTCATTTCAGAGATGCACAGAGAAAGCAGTGAGGATAACAGAAAAAAAAAAACCCAACCCAAAACCAAAAACAAACAGCAAGGGAAAGTCAACCCTCATCTTAGAAAACCCAAATTCCACAGATGTAGCTAAGCACTGCTGCAGGTTGCCCAGAGATACTGGGCAGCCTCCATGACAAAGTTTTCAAAAACAAAACAAAAAAGGGGGGTGTGGTAAGGGGCACTGCATTCTCTGAGCAGCCCCTGGCCTTGAAAGTGACTTTTCCTATTCAGGACCCACTAGTTTTTCCACAGACAGAAGCAAGAGTAATTTGGGAGAAAGAAGTACTCTTTAGACCAAATGGTAAGAAACTAGAACATCAAGGACTAACTTATTAGATGTACAAGGAATGTTTACAGTAAGCAACCTTACCAAAATTATGACTTAAAGATACAACCAGAGGAAACCAGTTCTACGCTACTCTCAGCTATACACTTCATGATATACTGAGTTCTTTTGAGCTTAAACAAATGAGGAGTCACCACATTTTGCAGAATAATTATTCCTACGAGAGCAATTCTAAAGTGTTGCACAATGCAGACTTTTTCTAAACCAGGATAAAGTAACACCAAACAGATACTTGTGTTACTTCACTATAAAAATGTATTTTACTCTAATGGAACGGTCCTCCCTGTACAAAGGAAGTTTTCCACACAGCTTTGCAGGTAAGGCTGTCTGCCTAACATGCAAGCAGTACATGTAAGGATACATGTGGTACATTTATTTCTGATCAAAATGCACAAGCCACATGCCTTTTTAATTAGTGGACTTCAGCTTGATCTCTGACCAGGTTTTTTTGTATGCCTACTAGAAAATTCTAGAGGAAAGACAGAGTACCACAAAGCAAGCTTAAGTCAGCTGGCAGTAAGTACAATTATTATGCATCCTTACTGAACAATGAGTACTTCTATCTACTCCACTAAATGAGGGCATTCAGGTATCTGAAGAGAGTTGCAGTCACCACCTAAGTGGTTTAGTCAGAAGAAAAGTAAATATTTATACCATATGCGTATAAACACCCAGGAGTTTTTAAACACAGTTACCTTCCTCTTCTACCTACTAGCTAGAGTGTACTCCTTAACAGATAAACCTTATCTTTATGGAGAGAGGTATTTTTAGCCTATGATTTTTCTTAATACGCAATTAAAAAAAAAAAGAACACACACAGAGCAAATAAACAGACTTAGGAGAAAGTTCCATACCTGGAAATTGTTCATCAACCCATAATGACACCCTGCCTGACAGGATGAGAAATCATAGTTCAAATTGCAAGCTGCAGTAGTGCAATTTGTCAGCTCAGTGACAATGGTGTTATTAACGTTGCCTGTGGCATCTCGAACTACACAGGAACCTGGAGGGAATACAATCAAAAAAGGGCATTAAAAGATTGAACTTGATCTTGAGAACATGTCCCAAGCTCAATTCCCTTTTTACATATGCATATAATCACAGAGCAACTTTAGAATGCATTTACATATTAATAAATTTCAGTATTAAGCAGATGTTCGCTATGAAGAACAAATACAAACAAGCTAGCTAATTGCTCTCTTGCCCGAGATGATCTTCAGTTTTTCAATAAATATGAGTCTAGTAAAAAAAGGAAAAGTTTTAACACAGAGGAAACAACTTTTGCAAAGGTTTAACAGCATAATTTTAGCTTAACATATTGTTTCTCTGAATCATGAGTTTCCACATGGCTTTTTAATTGAAGTTATGATTGAATTATTTGTAACTTCACTGTTGAAGACAGAATATTTCAGCCCTCAAAGACTAGGAAAAACTAAAAAGCTCACCAAGTATTCTACTTCAGTGTCTTTTTGTCTCAAATAAAAAAACCAAACTAGAGTACACTAAGTGTTACTTAACATTCTACAGTTTAACAGTTAAGGTAGTCAAATTGTTTGGACCCCAGCAAATATTTCCTGGAACAGGAATTAAATAAGGAGTGAGGGAAGTCCACAGAACAGTAGCCGATAGAATTTCATTAATTTGCTCTTTCAGGAACTTGAATGACATAGAGTACCTGGGAACAGAACCACATGACTACTGAGGACCTAAATTACTTCCCTGCAAAATGAGAAGGGCACAGATGTGCTGCTGCAAGTTTAAGTTTCTCCAGTAACAACCCCTGTTACCTATGTAATTTCTATCTCACTGGGAAAATTAACTCCTAAATACCTACACCATATTTAGATTGCTTCTGAGCCATCAGATAGCAGTCCACAATAACATCTGGTCCTGGTAGGTGGACATTACTAAACCCTTTTCAGATTTATTTTCCAGTTATTTGTAGGGCTTAACTAGTTAAATTTCAGTAAGAGTTTCCTATATTGATCACCTCTCTTATGCTTTTTTTGTGGGTATGTAGAAGGGCTGTATTTTTTTGCTGTTACAGTTCTCTTATGCAGCTTTTAATTCCGTGTAAGAGAGAAAGTTTATTTTCTTTCACTACAGAAAAATTTGATGCAGCCATTCAAGAGGTATATAATGGATTGTTGCTAAGAGATTGCAGTGGCAGACCCACTGAGAAACCCATTAGTGCATTATAGCTATTTATGCCAATCCTTGTCTTCCTCATTCTCTTTTTTATAGTTCAGATCTAACTGGCTGGCAGGTCTTTCACACACCAACTATGACAAAAAGGCACAATGGCACCATGAACAGAACTACTGTGAGTCTTACTATGAGAGCATGCAGAATGGAACCCAGCTGGGCAGATGTATGTAAGCAAGAGCCCAGCCGTTTTAGTTAACTCTCATTCAGAGAAGTTAAGTTTGTAAGATTTTGGTAAAATTTTCCTTAAGAAACTCTAGGTCTTCTTTCCTGTAAAAATAGGATTTCACCTTTTCATAGGTATTTTTAAGGGTGTTCCTGCTTAACACAATGTTTTCACAGAATCACGAGGTTGGAAAAGAGCTCTGAGATCACCAAGTCTAACCATACTTGTCCACTACTACACCATATCCCCAAAGCACCTTGTCTACCCGTCTTTTAAATACTTCCAGGGATGGTGACTCAACTGCCTCCGTGGGCAGCCTGTTCCAGTGCCTGATAACCCTTTTGGTCTTATCACCTGTCACTTGGGTGAAGAGACCAACACTCACCTCTCTACAACTTCCTTTCAGGTAATTGTAGGTGGTGATAAGGTCTCCCTTCAGCCTCCTCCAGGCTAAACATCCCCAGCTCCCTCAGCTGCTCCTCGTAAGATTTGTTCTCCAGCCCCCAGTTTTGTTACCATTCTCTGGACACACTCCAGGACCTTGATGTCTTTCTTGTAGGGAGGGGCCCAAAACTCAACACAGTATTCAAGGGGCAGCCTCACCAATGCCGAGTACAGGGGCACAATCACTTCCCTCGACCTGCTGTCCACGCTGTTTCTGATACAAACCAAGATGCCATTGGCCTTCTTGCCACCTCGGCACACTGATGGCTCATGTTCATTCAGTCAGCAGTCAACCAACACCCCCAGGTCCTCTGCCGGGCAGCTTTCTAGCCACTCTTCCCCAAGCCTGTAGCGCTGCACAGGGTTGTTATGCCCCAAGTACAGGTCTCTGCACCTGGCTTTGCTGAATCTCATACCATTGGTCTCAGCCCACTGATTCAGCCTTTTAAGTCCCTTTGAAGAACCTCCCTACCCTCAAACAGATTGACACTTGCTCCTAGCTGAGTGCCATCTGTAAACTTATTGAGGGAGCATTCGATCCCTTCATTCAGGTCACTGACTGTCACAGGACTGAGCCCTGGGGAACACCACTTGTGACCAGCCTCCAGCTGGATTTAGTTCCATTTATCACCAACTCTTTGGGCCATCCAGCCAGTTTTTTACCCAGCAAAGTGTGCGTCTGTCCAGGCCAGTGGCAGCCAGTTTCTCAAGCAGAATACTGTCTGAAATAGTGTCAAAGGCTTTACTGAAGTCCAAGCACACTACATTCACAGTCTTTCCCTCATCCACTAGGTGTTTCACCTTGTCATAGAAGATGATCAGATTAGTTTGGCAGGACCTGCCTTTCCTAAACCCATGTTAACTGGGCCTGATCACCTGCTTGTCTTGCTACAATCTAAACCTGAGAAAGTTGACAAGTATCTCCTAACTAGGTGCAACTGGCAAGAATTCCAGAGATACTATACTGAGTCTGTCAGACTGCAGCTGGGAGTGTGTAACTTCTCCAGTGCTACAAGCAGCTACTGTGAGGCTCTCATTAATTTATTTTACTTTCCTGTGTACAGAAAGCACGTCTTAGCCCTACTCAGAAGTTTAGGGTTTCTATTAGAGCTTCTCTTGTTTTTAAAGCAATAAATGTTATTCTTTAAAATATGCCTTTCAAGAATTTTGGTACAAAAGCTGCTTATGCAATCTTCATCCTGCCATTTACACATACGCATTTGTCCCTTGCTAAAAACATAGCACTGCACACTTTCTCCTTACAGTTGCTACTGAAATAGCTGCCTAGTAGAACTAGCAATTTTCTTAGTTCTAATTGTTCTGTACTCAGTTTCTTTACCTTCTTACTTATTACAAAGCATGCAAATACTGAGCTAAATTCACAGCATCATCTTCCCTTCAAACATAACTACTTGAGTGACACATACTAGTTCCTTCATCCTTCAAAGTTTTAATGACTTATCACTACTCTGAAAACTTTGAGTGGTTAACAGTGTGTGGGGAAAGGAATGAAAGTATTTGTCTGATCCAATGCCTCAAAAAAAGTTTCACTCATTTCAATCTCTGACTTCTACAAGTATATTCCTGATGCATCAATTTTATGTTCAGTTGGTTTTGCAAACTGTTCCTTTCACATATGAAAAACGTGGTTGTTTGTGTTTGAAAGATGACGAAAGTATTCTGTTAAAAATGACACGTGGGTTCAAGTTCTAAGGTATTCAAATTTGGTAGCAGAGATCTACACAGTCAACCTAATTAGGAAATAAGTGTGGGTCATTATGCTGCATAAAGCACAATCACTACAGAGGAACTATTTGGCAGAGCTACAGCTCAGTGTTAGCCAACAGCAGCAGACTAGCAAGATTGGTATCTTTGAAAAGGAAGTATCATTAATGGTAATATCAATGCTACGCTTACTAATGAGAATTTCACTCAAAAGGCAAGACAGCTTAGAAAGCTAATGTCTTTCATATAAGAAAACTTGATTATTTCTGTCAGAAACTAATTTATGTGACATGACTAAAAACATTTCAAATCAAATGCAAGATATGCGTGACACATGATTACAGTCTTCTGAAGATTACTGGAATAGAATTATTTCATGAGTGGGAAAAGCCTGGTTGACCATTGGTGCTCTAGAGAAAAACTGTCAAAGAGACTGTCAAGCCCCAACACAACTTCTATAGAAAACTTCATACCACTGTGGAGTGGGGAAGATCAGTCTCTGATTGTTTCTTCCTCTTACCACATGAAAATAAATACAGACAGTGTTTCTGAACATGACACCACTTCTGAAAGCGGTCTGGCCATGCAGCAAAGAGCTGTTGGATCATCCCACAATCACTTCAGTTGAGTAGCAGACTTCTGTCATCTTCAAACAAATACAGGTGTTCATTAAGTATTTTCTGAAAATGCACTTTTCTAATCCAGGGATTATCCCATTGCTAAATTTTAAGTCTTTTAACATAAATTAGTGCAACAAATGAGAAAACTTTAAAAAAAAGATTTGTCATCTTTAGTCTGAGGCTGTCACATTAGAAAACTTTTAGGAAATTATAAACCCAGCTGAAAATTGAGTCTCCAACAATAGAAGTTAGAAACCTCTGCCTGTTACTTTCCCATGTGTGAAAGTCAATTACATAACTACTTCACATAAACCATATCAAAGCCACCATCAGAATGAGTATGAAAGGACAAAGGTAAAAACATTCTCTATTTACCTACAGATACTGCAATCCCAATGTAAACCAATGTAGTAATTAAGATGGCCAAAAGCGTTCCTTTAGGTATGGCTGACTGAGGATCCTATAAAAAAAGAAGTCAGTGGGCAGTGATAACAGAGAGAAACGTACACTCAAGTGTTTGTGAACAATATTTGCTAATTCACTACTCACCGCAAGATCACCTGAGATATTTGCACCAGCAAGTATGCCAGTTGCAGCAGGGAAGAAAATAGCAAATACAGAAAAGAAAGTTTCCTCCTGTCGGAAATCTGGCCCAAAATTCTCCATAAATATTTCAGCTGTAGAAAAAGATTTAAGTCTATCAACATTCATTTAGAAGCTACATTATTAGCCCACTCCAAACATTATAAGCTCCCAGAAAAAGCTGAATGTCACAGCTGTATGACCTTCTTAAAGTTAAGTGTGGGAAATTTAAGTCCAAATTCAACACACTGGTTCAAAATAAAAGTCAACACAAACTGAAATAGCCTTTATACCCAGGAAAAAAAATACTTACAGTATCATTCAGCTTTTTAAAATTTAATATAATTGATACAAGTCAGGCAGAGCCAAGCTTTGGCCTAATAGGTTTAAGGTACAAAACTGCAGAAGTTTGAAAGAAAACATTAAAAAAATTCTCTGTAGTTAAACGAGGCTGTAAGCTATTTCAGATGTTTAATTTCATTATGACAGCATGTCTCTGCTTTGCAAAGGTATTTTTTACAATACTAATTGTTCCAACATACCTTTATAACCAAAGAAACCTTTAGGCTTCTTGCTATCCAAAGGAATAAACGTTCCTATGACAAAGTCCCCAATAGCAAGTATGAGGATCACCAGTAAGACTATCTGTGCCTGAAATATAATAATTGCAGTCAAGACAGAGGAATTAATTCTTTTTCACAGTTTCAAGCATCAATGTTGTATTCTAAAGCATAAATATTTACTTGATTCCAAATTCAGTTTACTCTTCTCGGTTTGTTTTCCACAAATAAGACAAGCAAGAATGAACATGTCCCAGGATTTTTAATAAAGGAATAGGAATAACTTGTAAGTTTAGAGAGAGATTTGGTTATTACCATATCTCTCAATGTTATACTTCCAAAGACAAAATACTTAAAGTCTTCTCTAAAAGCATTCCAGAAGACTTTAAGTAGACTGAAGAAATTTACAAGGTAAGAGCTAAATGCACAAGTTAATGCTCTTACTTTTTCTTCTTGTGCTGTAGTTGCCTAGAAGAGGTAATATTGTCAACCTACTCGACAATGTCATTAAGAGTAATTATCAAGCTTTTTAGGTTCTCAGCTTCCAGTGGAGCAAATTGGGCTGAGGTCTGAAATACTGTCCAGACCTGCACACACTAGTGCCAGACACAGAGCTATTACATAAAAAATGCCCACTGATAAACTTGTAACATACCATGCATGCAATGCAGAGTGCACGAAACACATTAAAAATAAATCAAACAGCTGAGGTAGAAAACACAATCAAAATTATGAAGCAGATAATAAAAGAAGAGATCATCATTCCTTACTTTTGCCTCCCATTCCATTCCAGCAACAGAAATACCCAGCAATATAACCACTGTGATAGCGCCTATGATCCTGATATCATTCATTTCATCAATCATCAGTGTTCCATTTTCCTAACAAAACAAAAAAATAGTCATGCACTTTATCAAGTACTTATCTTCCCTACTGTATAACAGCATTTTATTGACTTTAGTTCATTAACAAAATTAGCCTCTGTACCACAAATTTACTTGTTTAAAATTCCCTGTTCAGACATAACTAATTTGGTTTTTGCCTTATTTGAAGTGACTGAATCTTCTAAATGGAAGTGATAGTTACTATTCATAGCTAATCCCTGGAGAGAATGTACTGCCTTCAACTGCCAGAGAATTAAATAAATTGGCAAGGCAACTGCTAACATCTTGCACCTCTACATGTATTTTACTTGTTGTTCACTATTACTCTTAATTCTTTTACTGTATTCCAAACTTCTCATCTACAAGAAGTATGGTAGAGTTGTTCTCTGTATTATGTTTCATCAATAAATCCAGACAAATACTACTTCAGTTCTGTTCAACTTAAGGAAATTAATTTGATAGGCAGAACTCCTTTGAAAATAAGCTTAATATAACCCTCACTTACAAGAAACAGTTCACTAGTAAGAGACTCAGTATTATCTAGTTACAATTCTGTAACTCAACAGCCACCTTAAACTTTACTACAAATTAATACATTTTCTTTTTTCAGGAACATAAACAACGTGGGAAGTTTCCATGTGATGCCAATTTTAGCAAAAAGTTTTTAACCTGGTAAATACAGACTGAGAGATGAAGGAATTGAGAGCAGCCCTGATGACAAGGACTTGGCGGGTAACGTTGGATGAAAAGCTGGACATGAGCTGACAACGTATGCTCACAGCCCAGAAAGGCAACTGTATACTTAGCTGCATCAAAAGAAGCGGGGCCAGCTCTTCAGGACTTCCCAGGTCAAGGGAGGTGAATCTGCCCCTTTACTCCACTCTCACCAGACCCCACGCAGAGTAATGCATTCAACTCTGGGACCCCCAGTACAAGACAAACATGGACCTAGAGTGAGTTAAAGCGAGTCCAGAGGGGTCCATGAAGATAACTGGAGGGGGGCTAGAGCACCCCTCCTATGAGGAGAGTCTGAGAGAGCTGGGCTGCTTCAGCTTGGAGAAGGCTCAAGGGAAAGCTTATTGCAGCCTTTCAGTACTTGAAATGAGGGCTTACAAGAAAGGTGGGGATAGACATCTTAATAGGGCTTGCAGCAATAAGACAGGGGGTGATGGTTTTAAACTAGAATAGGGTAGATGCCAACTACATCTGCAGAAAGAAATATTTTACAATGAGGGTGGTGAAACACTGGAACTGGTTGCTCTGGAAGGCTGCAGATGCCCCATTTCTGGAGACACTCATGGTCAGGTTCAATGGGGCTTTGAGCAACCTAGTGTAGTGAAAGATGTCCCTGCTCACGGCAATGGGTTTGGACTAGATGACCTCTGAAGGTTCTTTCCAATCCAAACTATTCTATGATTAGATGACTGCTCAAACTTGCATGAAGAACAGCACAATCAACATAATCACTAACATCCATATACCTTTAGCAGCTCCACAACTGTCTCTGCAAAGCCAACAACATACATTGCTACTGCGACAGCATTGGCAAATGCAAAAATCAGGCCTATGGCACCACCAAACTCTGGCCCCAGACTTCTGGAAATTAAGTAATATGCTCCACCTGAAAGAAAATAATCACTCCATGAAAAAAAGCCTAAGAATAGACAGTCCTCAATTTAGATTTTACAATGCTGTTTGTTCTTGCATCCTCCCTGATGTACCAGGAAGTAAGGCAAAACTCAGAATTTAGGGACAGGAATGCTTAAGAATCAGGAAATGCATTTAAAAGTTCTTAAGAAAAGACAGCAGTTGGAAATAATCACCTGACTCATGCACTGCATCATATAATTCAGCTATGCAACTAGTTCTATGGTTAAAAACAAGCAGCAGTATTACTGTGTTTATTTCAAACTACTGCATAGTTCTACTATTATACATTTTCATTAGCTATAGCTTAAGAAACTGGCAGAGTAGATTGTAATAAACCCACTCAAGTTCTAAACCTCCATGACCTATTTCTTAAAGCTCTGCTGTTAAAGGACTTTTCTACCTTCCAATGCAACTCAAAACAATTGCATGGCCACTGTTTTTCAGAACCTGTTCTTGTATTTTTATGCTTGACGAATATATCTCAAACTCCATGTGACAAATGGAAAACAGTATCTATAGCGTTAGAGGAAAGTACAATTTAAACAAATAAAATCAAAGAGCAAAGGCACATTTCTCTAATTTAAGATCAAGCTTTCTAGACTCAAAAAATCCTCCAGCTCCAGTCTGAAGTAATTGCACCAATATTAAATATTTGCAACAGAAGAGCCTTAATTTCATTGCAGTTACATTCAATGTAACTGCATTATAATGTATGCAAAATATATGTAGGTACCAAATGTTTAATGTCCACTCAACTATTTCAGACTGGAACAAGAGGATTTTTTTTATTATTATTTACTGATTTTATTCTACAGTTCTTCCCGTTCAGTACTTCCAATTTTTTTAATGAAGTATTATTTTGCAAGAATAACTCTAAAGACTAAAAAAATAGCTCTCTTAAGAACAGGAAAATCTGGTATACAGAATGGAGTTTAAAAACAAAAGCACGTTTAGAAACTAAGCTTGACATAACACTAAGATTCATAGCTGTTCCTTCGCGTTGGGTCTGTTTATTTTGTAATAGTGAGATTTTTGTTTTATTTTAATTCTTACTCAAAAGAATTTTATAAGCTTCTATTTTAATACCACCACATTTTTTTTACTAGTAGCACTCTTGTAATATCAAGTTTGAGGATGTCAAAGGCACCAACCATTTGTAAAACCATTTTATAGAGGTTCCTGACAATAGCACATGGTTTACGTAACAGAGAATGAAAACCATCACTTTCAGGAAAGCTGGAGAGAGTTTGGAGAACTACTTCTGCTTATGAAAAAATCACAATAGAACAAGAATATGTCCTTTCGCATCCTCTCATACAGATACAGTTCATGCTTTTACAGGATGCATTTTTTTTCATTAGTAGGTTTTATTTCAGGACATGAAGACATACAAGCATACACGCACACTCTTAACCCAGCAGCACATATGCAAGAGAATACCAAGACCCTATTCAGTCCCAGGTATGCATCTCTAAAAGTGTTTGTACTCCAAGAATAGATGTTTCTTTCATAGTGGAAAATCAAGCCATTTGTCAAATCAAATTAGTAGGCAAATTATTGATTTTTCATTAATTGCAGGACTCCTTAGTCAAATACAGAACATACAACAGGTTCTGCTCTTCAGAAAACTAGTTCTGCCCTACATCTCATCCATATTGTTTTTTCCTTGATGCTAAAAACCAGAAAATAAATTACAGGTTCTATCCTAAAGGTGCTTGCTTCAGATCGCTGAAAGCTTTAAAAAGTTTATGAAAATAGGTTTACCTCCTCTCACAAACCCATTTGTGGCTATTGCTGAAGTAGACAGTCCTGTAATAGTTGTCACAACAGTGGCCATTCCAATAACCAAGACAGACAGACCTTTTGGAAAATAGAGGGGGAGGAGAAGGGGGGAAGGTTTAAGTACAGCAGTATTAAAAAGTACCAATCTTCAGCTTAATTTGGTTTAAATATATAGTCTTGCAAATACAACACAAATTCACTATGCGATCCCACACAACAAAAGACAGTGTTCAAAGAAAAAGAATTCCTGTATAGAGAAGTTTCCAAGTTACAAGCAAATCTAAATGTTTTCTTTAATCAGCAAGGTAAAAGCTGTATCCTAGAGCATCACAGAAACACCTCTTTTGCAGATGAGAGATCTTCTATAGTTCAGTTTTAAGTTAAGCCTTTAAAGAAAATTGTTTATATACTACACTGTCCATGTGTAGATTTCAATAGCCAGAGATAAAAAGTTTATTTCTACATTTCACTGAAGACATCACTATAAACATCAATTTACCTTGTAACTAAATGAAGAAGTCTAAGTGACTTCGTTGTGCTGAAAGACTTAATAAGCATAAACTACTTTAAAAACTGGCAATACTAAGGTCACTTTCTACCCGTTTAAAGTCCAAGTTCAGGATCAACTCTTTTAGATCACTTTTAAAAGTTATTGAAACAAGATTATAGCATTAGTACACATACCTATCCCAGCCTGTCCTACAATCCATGATAGTCTGATGAAGAGCATCACACCCCAAATATTTAACATACATCGTACCTAAATTAAAAGAAAAATTTTACATCCATTAGGCCTTACATCTGCAGTCATTTCCACTCATTCTTCATTTCAGGTTTTAATGTTGTTGAAATTATCTTGCAGTCTTTCCTTACCACAAGAATACCTTACCACCATGTCAAAAGAACACATTTTCTTTTAATTAGACAAGTTTAGGTCTGATTTAAAAAGTTAAAAGTGAACCTGAATATGATTAAAGAGTTACTACTTTGAACATAAAGTTATAGTACTTCAGTATGTCTTGAACAAATAATAAAAATAATCCAGATCCCAACCGTTAGGATCCAGAATTCATAATAGAGAATACATGACTAAACATAAGATTGTGAGGTCTACAGCCTCAGTTCAGATCTCCCACAAACTCAAAAAAATGCACTAAAGCAGTAAGTAAATAATTTTTTAATTCTTAAAAATACCCAAACAGTCCCCTACAACTTCCCAGTCCTAGAACTTCAGTATCTTAACAACATACCTCCAGACTAACAGAATAAGGGCATGGGGATTTTTTTTTTGTTTTTTATTCTTGCATTTTGAACTTTTAGTCCTCAAGTGAATTTGCACTGTACAAAATTTAGACCAAATACTAAGGAGAGGTCTTAGGTCTCTCTCTCTTTCTACAATATCAATTCCACAAAAATTCGCTGGTCATTAGGGCTAGAAGGAAGACTAGACCTCTACAAAGCACAAAACATATAAAGTTTTCAGATATTAAAAAAAGTATTTTGTAAAATGCAAGTTGCCTGAACTAGAAACATTCATCCAGGTGGCTTACGCCTGCTAGGAAATACTTACAACTTTCAAACTACTGAAAAGGAGATCATCCTCCATGAAACTTTTACATAGATTGTGGAAGAAAATGGTCAGCAACATTCACCCCAGTACTCTTTTAATACTTAGAACTGTTGCTTACAAAAACAGTCCAATACAGAATTTGGGATTGGAGAAATTCAAAGTCAGCTTCATATCTGCTTTAAATGAACAAGTCTGTCCTTGATTGCGGTACATCGATATGAGTCTGTAACACGTTTCACAGCTACCACAGGCACTCTCCTTCTCCCAAGGCAGAGAACATAGCTACTTTAAGACTTTTAAGTAAGTTGCTAATACACAGTGGAAGCTTGCTGAACTAAAGTTAGGTATCTTGAATACTCAAGTTCATCTTTTAATCAGCTATTGCATTTGCATCCACTATTGAAAATTCTTATAGCTTTGGAGAGTATATGGCTTCTCTTTAGAAATTATTAACAATCACTATGGACTTGCAATAAATCCCGTGTCACCCTTAATTTTTCACTGCTCCAAATGGGGACACACTACATCTTTTCCACCATAACTGTATTGTGTTTAGTGTTAAGACTTCCATATTTAGAAAATTACTAACAGATTCAACAAAATTATAATACTTAGTCCTGGTCAAGTTTTTCCATATACAGGTAGGTCATCTACTCAAAGTATTTTCTGCTTCTCAAAAAATAAATAAAAATCCAAGTTTTCTAACACTTCAAACCAAGATTTTACAAATTAGAAAAGAACAGCCACTAACTGAATTCACTTCATTCACATTTGTCTTTGTCCCTTAAGATTCACATGTAGTTTTTCTACTACATATTTATACTTACATGGCATTTTTTTTCCCTCTTGGAAGTTACGCAAATTCAAAACTGTAAAAACTGTGCTGAAAAATCATGATCCCTTTAAAACCTGAAATGTTTACATAAAACTTATCACAAGTAAGAGCAATCTTTCCTAAAATTATGGCATTTTTGACATCTCTCATAATCTTCTCTTTGTACACACAAATCTATCACAATTCCTCTCAAAAAAGGAAGTTATTGGAAAGATCCTATCCATAAGAAAGTGAGACGCAATACATCAAACTTACCAATACACCTTTTATCCATCCAAACTTGACCACCCCTTTGCTATCAGGTGTGTAAGCAGCAGCTTCTTCCCCAGCTGGTGTGCCTTCTTCACCGTTTGCATAGCCATCTTCAAAGGGCTCCTGGGGGGAGGGAAGAAGTTGAGAAGTTATCTTTTATGTGAGTTAACAGAGTAGGGATGGCATTTGATACTCAAGTCATAAAAAAAAAAAAAAACCTACTTGTGCAAACAGAAAATTAAAGAATGACACAGCAGAAGTTTTAAGCTCTTCCTTTATGTTCCTTGCATAAATCACATCTCAGAGATTTCAAGGAACATAAAACTAACACAGATGGCCTCTGCATTCTACTTCACTTACTGTTAGCAGTCAGAGTAATAAATATTTTTAAGAATTGTTTCAACAGCCCCAAGAAACAAACACCTGGTCTTTTGTAAGAGAGCTGCAAGATTTCAAATGCAGCGACTTCTGCAGCACAAGATGTTTTATTTCTTCATCTCAAAGTTTATATTGTTGTACCACAAGTCTCAGCTATAGCATTTCCTGTAGTTCTGACTTAGCTGTCATTTGATCAATTTTTCAGGAAATAAATTATTCACTTCCCTGAAAACTATTCTATTATTCATTGTAAGGTAATGCTGCTTGGAGGGCAAGAGTGGCATTCCAGGGAAAAGGAAGATAGAGAAGTCTCGTCCCATACACTCTTCCTTGTTTAAAATGGAAGGATGACAGATGCAGAAAACAAGTCTCATGTTCAAGGTTTCACAACACAACTGTCAGCTTCACAATAGAAGTTCAATATACACTGAAAATACAGGAGCATAAATACATTCTTTTTGCATGTTTGCTTTTCAAGAGGCAGTTTTGTTTTGCCAAGACAGACAAACACCTAAACATTTAAGCTTAACTTAAATGCTTGCTCTAAGAAATCTGCAGGAAGCACTCAAAGCAAAGTATGTTAGTTATCCAAGGCAACAAGTATAAAGGATGAATATACAAGAAAGACCCTGAATACCATTCAGAGAATACTATTCAACAAACCAGCTCAAGCAGTATTTGTGAAGCAGCCTGCATCGCAGAGGGCTTAGAAAAACATTTAAGCAAATAGAGGTTCAATCCCAGTAAGATAAAGGGCAGAACAAAATAGACTGGACCTAAATTATTCTTTTAAGAAGTATGTTCTGTGCTGAAGAAGCACAGTAGGGAAGTTCAATACGCAAAATTAAACTCCTCTTTCTGATATATTTATACCATCAGCACAGAGTATAAAGGTAGTAGTTACAGAACTGTCACTTACAAATGGTTTTACCCATATCACACTGCTACATTTATGACTTGCTCATCTCTAATCAGGCTCCTCATCCAACTCTGCACACCTGAAGCTCACAACATAAAAGAATAAGCCTACATACTGCCCTGCTCTGATATCTTGGAGTACCTGTCCTTCAGATCACAGAATCACAAGGTTGGAAAAGACCTTTGAAGATCATCAAGTCCAACCATTAGCATCCTAAACTAAACCATATCCCTAAGTGCTTCATCTACCCTTTTTCTGAACACATCCAGGGAAGGCGACTCAACCACCTCCCTGGGCAGCCTGTTCCAGGTCCCAACAACTCTTTCAGTAAAAATCTTTTCCTAACATCCAATCTAAACCTGCCCTGGCACAGCTCCTTGCCATTCCCCCTTGTCCTATCTCCTGTCACCTGGCTGAAGACACCATCACCTATCTCTGTATAACCTCCCTTCAGGTAGTTGTAGGTGGTGATAAGGTCTCCCCTCAGCCTCCTCTTCTCTAAGCTAAACAGCCGCAGCTCCCTCAGATGCTCCTCATAGGATTTGCCCTCCAGCCCCTTCACCAGCCTGCTTGCCCTTCTCTGGATGTGCTCGAGGACCTCAAGATCCTTCTTATGGTGAGGAGCCCAGAACTGGACACAGTACTCGAGGTGTGGCCTCACCAATGCTGAGTACAGGGGCACAATCACCTCCCTAGACCTACTGGCCACACTGTTTTTGATACAAGCCAAGATGCCATTGGCCTTCTTGGCTGCCTGGGCACACTGCTGACTCATATTCAGCCTGCAGTCAACCAACACCCCCAGGTCCTTCTCTGCCTGACAGCTCTCCAGCCAGTCTCCCCCAAGCCTGTAGCGCTGCATGGGGTTGTTACGTCCCATGTGCAGCACTCTACACTTGGCCTTGTTAAACTTCATCCCACTGGCCTCAGCCCATCGGTCCAGTCTGTTCAGATCCCTCTGAAGAGCCTCCCTACCCTCTGGCAGATTAACACTTCCTCCTAGTTTAGTGTCATCTGCAAACTTACTGAGGGAGCATTCAATCCCTTTGTCGAGATCATTGATAAAGATGATGAACAAGACTGGACCCAGGACTGAGCCCTGGGGGATGCCACTCGTGACCGGCCCCCAACTGGATTTTGTTCCATTTACCATCACCCTTTGGGCTCGGCCATCCAGCCAGTTTTTAACCCAGCTGAAGGTCCACCTGTCCAGGCCAGTGACAGCCAGTTTCTCAGTCAGAATGCTGTGAGAAACCATGTCAAAGGCTTTACTGAAGTCCAGGTAGACCACATCCACAGCCTTCCCCTTGTCCATAAGCGGGTCACCTTGTCATAGAAGGTGATCAGGTTAGTTTGACAGGATCTACCTTTTGTAAACCCATGTTGACTGGGCCTGATCCCGTGGCTACCATGCATGATAGCTCCCAAGATGACCCTCTCCATGATCTTCCCCGGGACTGAGGTCAGACTGACAGGCCTGTAGTTCCCCGGATCCTCCTTCCTAGGAAAGATGACTTTCCTAGAAATGCATTAAAAAACCTCAAAGCTATTTCTAGGTATTAATGTCTCCCTCATCAGATTCTGCAGTTTCCAGTGGCACTTACAGAAGTTTCTCCCCACTTCTCCCCCACACACCTTCAGAAGCAGGGAAGAAAAAAATAAAATATATTTACATTAAAGCAAAGGACAGATTAATAACATTCACAGCCATGACAACAAAACCTCCAGTCAAACATGCAAAAGTGTATCTATATACCCTCTATATTTTATGAAGAAATTCTCTACTAGGAGGGTGGTGAGGCACTGGCACAGGCTGCCCAGAGAGGCTGTGGCTGCCCCCTCCCGGCACTGTTCAAGGCCAGGTTGGTAGTGGCTTTGGGCAACCTGGTCTAGTGAAGGTGTCCCTGCCAATGGCAGAGGGATTGGAACTTGACGATCTTTAAGGTCCCTTCCAGCCAAAAGTATTCTATGATATTATTGTTCTTTCATATAAAATCTATTCTTATTTCTTATAGAAAAGCATCGCTTTAAAATTTAAGTCTGTTGCGATTATAAAGCATTGAATAAAAGGAGCCATGTTTATCTCATCTAAGCAGTTTTTATGTTTTGGCCAAGGGAACCACCCTTATTTGATAACATCTTCTGGTATAGCAAAAAGGCATGTCATGTGCTAAAAGAAACAATGACATTGTTCTTTGAAAGCCTGGTCAGAAAGACCAAGGGCGCACTAGAAAAAACTCTGTATCTTCATATCATAAAAGAATGAAAGATTATATACAACTGAAATTGTTAATGCTGTAATAATGAGTCACAAAAAATATATTTTTTTAAACAAGATAGAAATTTTCATTTACTACACATTTAGGTTTTAAGGAAGTTGGAGAATATCCTAGTATCTAGTATAAGAGACAGTTACATACTTCAGCGTATGACAATGGCTGGCCAGCAATTGGTAGAACCTACAGCTATGGGTAAGATGACCTCCAGAGATCACTTCCAACCTCAACCACCGTATGATAGCTCTGCATTTCACTAGAGCACTCACATAAGCCCATAGCTTTGCCTGTTGTATTCTGGGAATGAGATAATGGTTCACAACTGATTTTTTGAGTTATCAGTTACCAGATCAGGTCCAAGACACACACCCTACAAACACAATAAAGTTTTGTTCTGTATGTCTTGTCTCTCCTCACTCTGCAATATTTCTTAGGAAAATATTTTGAAACAGATGCAAAATGTAATAACTGAAAGGTTATTGCTGGTTATCAGTGCTAGTGGGTGCCCAATAAAGCACCAGTGAGAACAGATATTAGAGTGTGGGCACAAAAGAATTCCACTACAGCAGGCTCCAAGTTCAGCCCTTTAATGTGAGTCTAAGAAAGCACCACTGTGGTCTCAGCTGTAAATAAAGCAGACGTAGTATTTTTCATGCTTGTGCTCATCATGAAACAATGCTTCTACTCAAGGCACATACTGCATGGGAAAAAAAGCACACTAGCACTATTGCAGAACAGGGATACATGTACAATATGTATTTCATAAACAGAAAAAATCACCAACATAACTGTGGATTTGGAGGGGGTGTAACAAATGGGGAAAGAAAATAGATTTTTAGCATTTCATATAATCAGAGAATGGCATGGGTTGGAAGGGACCCCAAGGATCATAGAGTTCCAACCCCCCTGCCACAGGCAGGGCCACCAACCTCCAGGCTTGGATCTACACACAGTTGCACAGGGCCCCATCCAATCTGGCCTTGAACACCTCCAGGGATGGGGCATCCACCACCTCTCTGGGCAGCCTGTTCCAGCACCTCACCACTCTCTCTGTAAAAAACTTCCCCCTAATACCTAATTTAAACCTTGCCTCCTTTAGCTTTAATCCATTCCTCTTGTCTTCCACTGTCTACCCTTTTAAAAAGTTCATTCTCCTCCTGATTTTATGTTCCCTTCAGGTACTGAAAGGCTGCAATGAGGTCCCCCCACAACCTTCTCTTCTCCAGAAGAGAACTGCTCTTATTAACATACTTTTTTCAAAATTGGATCCATCTATTCAGTCCAAAGAACACTTAAGAGTTATGGTGTTCATTTGCTCTGTTAAAGGAAAAATAAGATATATTTACATATTGAGAATTCTATTGTACCGCAATAGGAATTTAGTCAAGAAACAGTTAAATTCTATTCCTACATAGAAATTTCCATTGCACTGAAAAGTACAGATAATCTAGTATTTCATCCTCAGTACTGGATCGTAACAGTAAGTTATTTGTGCCAATTGCAAATAGCCTCCACATTTATTAGAAGTGGATTAGCAATAAGAAAATACTTGTTAGCCAGAAGAGATCTGAGATTTTTCACACATAGCTTGAAATATACTGGTGCATGGAGAAATTTCTCCTCAGTACAATATGCTGTTTAGTTTTACTGAGAGTTCTTGATAGTGGTATATATCATGCAGCACATGTATTTTCTGTGAACTTTTCTAGATCCCACTCTAAAGACAACTTACTTAGCTCTCATTCCATTAAAAGAGCAGTGGAAGCGCAAATTCTGAAACTGTAAGTCATGTTTTACTTTCTACATCTCAATTAAGTCACTGATTTACATGTTCCTAATGCGTAAAATAGTCTGTATCTTTGGTACTTCAAACAGGGTGATAATCCAAGTGAACACAGCAGCTTCCTCAGACACCTTGAACGTTCGTAAATTGCTGATTATTCACAGAATCACAAGATTGGAAAAGACCTTTGAAGATCAAGTCCAACCATTCTCATCCTAAACTAAACCATATCTCTAAGTACCTCATCTACCCTTTTTATTCATTAGTAAAAAATAAAGTTGGCAAGTTAACAATAGAGATTCAGGTGTGTAGCACATTTTTCAGGAGTTGGATAGGAAGCTTGAATGAGTAGTATAGCTAATAGTGGGAAAAACCCTGTCAGGTAGCACATGCAGAAGAAAACATGGCAGAAGACATATTCAAGACATCTCAGTCTGCCTAAATACCTTCTTAACATTTTCTTTAAAAAGACTCAAAACTACACTTTCACAGAACATAATCAGTCATTGCACAATGATTAGCTGTTGAACCGCAGTTCAGAAAATTCAGCAGTCATATTAGATACTGTATGTCTTGGTTCTAAAGCAGGAATAAATTACAGCAAATTGGCTAATTCCCTTGTCTGAAGCATGTGTAAAATGCTTTTACTGAACTGCGGTTCCAGTATCTTTACAGTCATACATAAAAAAAGTCTACTAACCCATGAAATGGCAACCAGGAGTAACCTACTGCAACAGGAGATAAATTATCTAGACAAAACTTAAAACTCAGGATTCCTCACAATCAAACATGAACAGCTTCAACCAGTGGTTACTTGCCTCAAATAAAACCCTTTTCAGATTTCCAGCCAGCAGACTAAAATTGAAGCACTATTTCTGTACCACCATCTCTGCAATTACAAATTTATAACACAGCACCAAACACTTTTGGCATCCACTTCCACCAGAGATTTTTGAAGAGATTGCATCCAACGCAAAAAGTTAGTGTTATCTTAAACTGAAACTAAAGTCTGTTGTACTTAGATTACAGTGAAACAATTTTAAACAGAATAAATTTATAGTTACAATTAACATGTCAACTGAAGAATTAACCAGCTGTATCTCTGCCATCAGCTTGTATTTCAGTGTCTTGCAATGCAGTAGTGCTTTTAACAGAGAAACACTAAGCAACTTGTGAGCATGTGTATATATTATAATTTTAAAAGCCATTTTCACTTGGATACCTTTAAAGGAACAAGGAAACATCCATTCTTCCTTCCAACTCTTGCAAGGAGTATAATATATTAACTAGACTAGCAAGACTTTTAAACAAGAAACTTACTAGGGCAGTAAGTTTCAGCTTAGGTGTAAATCATAGTTCTTGCAAGTTGATACACTTACAAAGGACAGAAGAAGATCACCACCACTTAACACCTTATATGCATACAATTTTTTTTGACTAATCTCTGAGGTTACTAACCACACTTTTTCCTTTAAGGAGGCGATTATGACCCTCCCCTAACATAGGATGGATATAAATTGCAATCTGAAAGACTTTTCCTTAAAGGAACCAATCTGGAATCAATTCAGAAATGATGCAACAGCAAAACTGCCCATACTTAAGAATACTTTAATTAGTGAAAATAGATAAAATCTGGCACTTGACTTATCTTGAACCTGATTATTAGCTGGCTGATGTGGTTGCTGAGCCGCTCTCCATCATATTTGAAAAGTCGTGGCCATCAGGAGAGGTCCCTGGGGACTGGAAAAAAGGTCATGTCACTCCCATTTATAAGAAAGGGAGCAAGGAAGACCCAGGGAAGTACAGGCTGGTGAGCCTCACCTCTGTGCCTGGGAAGATCATGGAACAGATCCTCCTGGATGACATGGTGGAGCACATGAGGGAAGAGCATGTGATCCGGGACAGTCAGCACAGCTTCACCAAGGGAAGGTCGTGCCACACCAATCTGGTGACCTTCTATGATGGAGTGACAGCATCAGTAGATAAAGGGAAGGCGACTGATGTCATCTACATGGACTTGTGCAAGGCCTTTGACACAGTCCCCCATCACATCCTTATCTCTAAATTGGAAAGTTGAGGATTTCATGGGTGGACCATGCAGTGGATAAGAAACTGGTTAACAGACCGTAGCCAAAGGGTGGTGGTCACTGGGTCTATGTCCAGGTGGAGGCCGGTGACAAGCAGGGTCCCCCAGGGGTCTGTCTTGGGACCGGTTCTCTTTAACATCTTTATCAATGACATCGATGATGGAATTGAGTGCACCCTCAGCAAGTTTCCGGGTGACACCAAGCTGAGTGGTGTGGTCGACACCCTAGAAGGAAAGGAAGCAATCCAGAGGGATCTTGACAGGCTGGAGAGATGGGCCCAGGTGAACCTAATGAGGTTCAACACTGCCAAGTGTCAGGTGTTGCACTTGGGCCGGAAGAATCCCAGGCATAGGTACAGACTGGGAGAAGAGCTTCTTGAGAGTAGCCCTGCTGAGGACTTGGGGATTCTGGTGGATGAGAAACTTAACATGAGCCAGCAGTGTGCTCTTGCAGCTCGCAAGGCCAATGGTGTCCTGGGCTCCATTAGAAGAGGGGTGGCCAGCAGGGACAGGGAGGTGATTGTCCCTCTCTACTCTGCCCTCGTGAGGCCCCATCTGGAGTACTGTGTCCAGATCTGGGACCCCCAATAAAAGAAGGATTTGGAACTGTTGGAGAGGGTTCAGAGGAGTGCCACGAAGACGATTAGAGGCCTGGAGCACCTGCCCTGTGAAGAGAGGCTGAGGGAGCTGGGCTTGTTCAGTCTGGAGAAGAGAAGGCTGCGGGGGGACCCCATTGCCGCCTTCCCATACCTGAAGAGAGCTTATAAGTAGGAGGGGATTCAACTTTTTAAAAGGATAGACAATGACAGGACAAGGGGGAATGGATTAAAACTAAAGGAAGGAAGGTTTAGATTGGGTATTAGGGGGAAGTTTTTTTACAGAAAGAGTGGTGAGGTGCTGGAACAGGCTGCCCAGAGAGGTAGTGGATGCCCCATCCCTGGAGGTGTTCAAGGCCAGGTTGGATGGGGCCCTGGGCAACCTAGTGTAGATCCAGGCCTGAGGTTGGTGGCCCTGCCTGTGGCAGGGGGGTTGGAGCTCTATGATCCTTGGGGTCCCTTCCAACCCATGCCATTCTATGATTCTATGATTATCATAGTATTCCACAGCCACTAACTTCTGTCATTTAAGTAACCCAGGAATGAAAACACTGCATAATATTTTGTGTAATATTCCAAGGGTGATCTCATGCTTCCCTCTACACACCTTCTGTACTGCATCACCAGGAATTCTGATTTTTCAGTCCGTTAAAAAGAAAGGAAGGAAGAACAGACAAAGTCTGTCAATGGTTTCCTAAGCGTAACATCAATATAAAGTCTCTCTCAAGGTAGATTACTAATAAGTGACTCTGCAAAGAGTGACAGTGTCAACATCATTTGACCTAGTTATCATATAACCATCATAGCATGTTCCAATTCAAATCTTTGCACTCCTAGCAGAGGACTACCCACATTTAGAGAATAAAAGTTCTAGAGGAAAGCATTAAAATCTAGATAGCCATGCACACGTTGGGATTCCAAAGCCTGCAGCCCATACAGTGTGACCTGATAGAATGCTTTCAAACAGTCTTTACATGTGCCATAGCAGCAAAGCTTTGTTGACATCTGCTGGTATGCAAGAGTGGTATCCTATATGAAATAGAAATAGCTTTTTTCCGTATCAAAGTGATGACTTAAAGGACAAGAGCATCGAGAAAACTCTCTACATCTTCACATCTTGATTCATACATCTCCTCCATAAGCACAAGATGACATGAATACTTTGCACAAGTTGATCATGAGAATTAGAGACAAATGAGAAAAGACCTCCTTTGTTCAGCAGCTATGCAGTACGGCTACCACATAGTAGAACCACTATGCTTATTTTATGTACTCCCAAAAATACTGTTGGCAAAGTCAGGCCTTCCTGTCAAAGAACAGTATCATGTTCTGCCACCATAAGAGAAAAAAGCCACAGAAACAAAAAAACCACCCACCCTGCCAGCTTCCTTTGCCAGTTTCTCCATTTCTCCTAGTTAACCAGAAATTGCACCGTTAACACCTAGTCACAAAAAAGGAGGCATGACTTCCTGCACAACCAATCCATCCAGTTTAAGAGATAAAAATACAGTAGCCTACTTCCCACCTTGAGAATACGCCTTAATTCTGGTTCCAACAGATCGCTCCTTTCCTGTCCTCTCTAGAGCCAAACTACTGGTACAGTTTCTACGCTGCACTGTGTATTCAATCCTTTCCAGCATCATAATTGTACTGTGAATGAGCATCATGATTATTCCAGTATCTAGTGGTACAAAAGAAGTCACACTTCCCAGGACATCAGATCCAGGCTCTGAACATGGGTAGTTTTCACTCGATTACCTGAAAAACATAACCCTGATACATCTCCAATGGTTACACAACTTTTAAGTGTTTCGTATAATTTTCCTGTTCTCCAGAATGAAGCAGATGCAACATTTGACTACATAAGAGCTGAATTAAATCCTGTTAGCAGGCATCTTGCTTAGCAGTTTTGCATATTCAAGTATAGACCAAATAATACAGTGCTCTCTAAATAAGGACAAAAGACAATCAGCTTCAGTCTTGCTCAAGAACTAACTACCTTTCAATACAGCAAATGACCAAGCCGCCTTCTACCTTCCACCTCGAAAAAAGGCTAACTTGAAGCATTTCTGCACTTAACACCTTTCTGTTTTCATCTACTGCAGAACAGAATGACACACTTTCCATTCAAGAGGCCGGGAGGGCATGGGGAGCAATGTACCACACACAGTATGCAGCAGTAACCAGAATAAAACTTCCCATTTTAATTACAAGTCAAATTCTAAGTGTAGTAAGATCGTGAAAAATTACATTGTCTTACAGCAGACTAAGCAGCCCACTGAAATGATTTTTAAAATGAGTAAGTACTGCATGAATTTTTAACATCATGCCGTAAGCGGCAGGTAGAGAGTTACAGACACAGCCCCTGAGCCAGCCCCGAGCAGAGTGTATCAAACGGCACAGAACTTGATTGCACAGGCATAGCACTACATTGAAGCCATAGAGCTCAAAAACAGTATGACTCGCAACAGTCTTAAAGCTTCTCTACTGTGTAAACTCTCAAAAGAAGTTAAAACTAGCAGCACAGGAGTTTTTTTAACAGCTTTTTTCTTTGAAATTGAAAAAAGAAAAAGTAATTTTTAATAAACACAATCAAAAACCCAAACACCCAAAAAAGTCCCCACAAACCCTGAACAGAACAAGTTAGATGAAAGAGGTAAGATTCCTTGTTAGAATAGAATTTTAGGAATTTTTTACTTTCTTTTTAATCACTTCATCCTTAAGTCAGCATCAGGCACAGACAGTGCATCTCAGTTTTTATGCATAAAAAGAAATTTCAGTAAGTTTAATCAGGCCTAATTGGCATGCTAAAGTGTAGAAATATATCAAGGTCGTTTCAAGAGCTGAAGCTCTAAGAACTGGATAACTTCCAAAATACTGAAAGGCAAACAAGTCTAAGTCAACTATTTAAAAAAAAAAACCACAACAAAAGAACTCAGTAGTGAATGAATGACCATATTGTAATTGCTATTACCTGTACCAAAAAGCAGGGGGTGGTAGGGAATGGGTTTGTGGTTAATCACCTATGAGTATTATAGGGGGCTTCACGAAAAAAATCTGAAGAATGCAAGAGAGGATGTAGCACACTCATTTGAATTACTCCCAAGTTATTGATCTTGTCAACCTCCTCCTCTGTAAGACAGTTCTTCAGGAATTAAAAACACCTGATGTTTAACCAAAAGGAAACCGCACAGTAAATTTTATCCCTCCACCCCCACCCCCCCTTGATAAGATGGTGATAATGAAGTGGGGCATCAGGATAAGCAAAGTGAAGATTCTCCACACAGACTGAAAAAAGCATAAAAACCCCACCTGGCCTGATGCCAGAAAAGCCTCATCTGAGTACAGGTGCACTGAGCTCACTATTTTTCAAGTGATGAGCAAGAACAGCTACAAATTAAAGGCTTCTACAGTATCCAAGAGCACAGAGACCAAGACTAAAGGCTTGTGTTTTGTTTTAGTAGAGTGAAGTTCAGAAAAAAATTTCCAAGTTCTACGTAAAAATATAAAGGAAAGCACAGATGAAAGGAAGCTGTCTGATCCATTTCATACTGACTGGGAGACATCCTGATTGTAAGCAAGATTCACCAAGGTAGCGCAATAAAAACTATCTGCCAGAGTGTTTCAGTCTTCCAGCACACAGAGGGAGGAAGCATTTTTTCAAGATAGACCTTATATAACATTGTCAGCTAACGTGATAGCTTGGAATCATCTTTTACACTTTCATGCATCTTTAGGTGAGCTCTGCTTTCTCTACAGTCTTAAGAGACCCAAACCAGGAACTGAAAAAAACAGCAAAACCAAAACCCAGCATTAATGTCAGAGATGGAAATGTTAAACACCTGCTGCAAGAGAGAATACATTCTTTGTTAAATCACAGTGCGATACACAGACTTTTCACTCTGCTCAAGTTAACCATTTTAAGTTAGCATGTAAGGAAGAACTGCAAAGTTAAAGAAAATACAAATCAAAACCAGTAAGATGGCTTAGTAAGAAAAAAGGTGATCCAACTTGAGTAAAAACAAAAAAAAGTCAATTCTGCATCAAGACTATCAGTAATGTCTTCTTTCTTACTTCTGTCTCTAAATTTAGAGATTCCTGTGAGGGAGGAAACAAGGCACACTTGTGTTTTAAATGCCTTTGGGTGGGTGTTTTTTTTTTTTTTAATTGGGCTGGGGAGCGTGGAGGTGGTTTAAATATCTTCCTTAGAAATTACTACCTTCTAGTGTATCAAGAGATCCTAGTACTCAACAACCAGAACAAAGCTACCAGTAGAGGGCTTGGTTCACATACCATCTACTTACCACAGCTACAAATGACTGCACAAAACACATCAAATCAGAATCACTCACATCCTGTTACGCTTCTTAAAAAAAAAACAACCCTTCCCGATTAAGACAATGCTATACAGAAAAAAGTTATTAATTCATGCCTAGTAGTCAATTACTAAGACATAGTCTAGTTCTGCCTACTTTAAAAACATTCATATTCCAGAACCGTAAGGTCTGTAACATTATGGCACGGTAATTTTTACAGAGGAAGACAAAGGCTGATGGAATGTCTTTCACAGACTACAGCTTTACTTACAGATGCAGCTGACCTACATACAAAACAGATATTCCTGAACTGTAAAATAGGGGGGGGGAAATACAGTAATTAGAGCTAGGGCACTTTTTAGTATTTCCACTGTCAGAAGACAGATCCCCTCAAGGAGGCAGGGGTCACCACTGCAACTGCAACAAAATGCTACATACCCTGGTTTGCCAGTTTCCTCCCACTTCATTACCATCCTCTCACCTCTACATCTCTGCAGACTAGTGCTCCTGCAAAGCGTCCTCAGGTTGTCTATGAGATTAGCAACTGTAACATCACAAAATTTCCTCCACAATCTCTCTAAAACAGATTAATGCACACCAGCTGGGCAAGATACAGGTTGATTACCCATGCAATCTGCAGTCAGTGACACCTCACCTGAAAGTTAACACAATAGACAAAGATCAGTAGTTAAGCTATTCACCCACTTCAGAGTACTGCATCATCACCAAGCTTCACAATCCCTTCCTTTTCTACTACGGCACTTAATCTCATGTGGTTAGACACCTATCCTACCAGGACAGCAAGACAAACTCTTGTCAAAAGGAACACCTTCTGTACATGTGTGTACATTTTCCTCCAACAGTGAAGTCTTCCTCCACCAGTGCTTTTTCTGTGAGAACACAATCAGTAGAAGAGTTAAGACATATGAAGCTTGCAAGCAAAACTGAAGAAAAAAAATTGTTCTGTAACTGGCACTAGCATCAACATTACTGTACAATGCCTCAGATGATTTATTTACCTTTTTAAAAGAATAACACAATCTGCAAGATTAAATCGCTCCATTCAAAGCAGTGCACCACATTGTTGGTGAACACATTTTTGGATCACTTTTAACAGCAAGTAACTGCCAACATTAATGCACTGGGTCAAAAAGCAGGGGCATAACAGTAAGTCTCTGTATAGTGCAGATTTTATATAATGGTACCAGGATGTTTATATTAGCTGCCCCAATAAGTCTTTGACATATGTGCTGTACAAGTTAAGTTAGTACCAAAAACACAGCTCAAGAGAGATTAATTTTTTAAGTTCTTAAAAGTGAGTGCAATGACTTCTTTAATGCATAGTATTATCCAACACTAGAGACTATTAACATTAGTCAGCAGGAACTGAAGTCACTTTGAGACTGGAGACAATAAGCCCCTTGAAACACAGAGGGGGAAAAAAAGAAAGCAAAAATAGCACAATAGCTTTGGGAACACCTTACATGCAAAAACAGTGCCATCGTGATTTGAAAGTGATCAGCACTCTGTAGCCAGAAATAAAGGGTTTTTTTTGTTTTAGTTACAGATGTGGTATATTTTATCCTCCAGAGATTAGAAAAAGTGTAGGCATCCAGTGCTATTAGAATGCACAACACACTCGTACTAAAAGTTCTGGTGTTCTCAACTTTATCTTGCACACTGTTTTGCAAAGTCTGACATTAAAATAATTAGTTTCCCTTCTATGTATATGCCTAAACGCTTACAATGTGTTAACGGACTTGAAATAAAACATCCTGCACCAGAACAGCCAAGTTACTACACAGAATTCCAACTTAACTTCGTATTGTAAAAAATTTTACAAATATAACTGAAACTGCATATTCTGTCCCCCTTTTTTTTTGGAGGGGGGGCCAGCAGGCCAGCACAGCAGACAGGACATCACTTTAGAAAAAAAAAAATCTTCACACAGGCACTCATCCACACTGCATAACAAATCTGTGATACCCAAGAAGTTCGGAATTTGTGTTAATGCTCACAATTAAACTGTTACAATAATCATCCTGTAATTAGGTTGTGTACAGCTCCTCTGCCACAACCTACTGAGACAATTGCTTGCCATGCTCTGTAATGAAATGCGAAGAAATTCATGAAGAAATTAGACTTTCAGAAACTATGGCTTCAGAGTAAATCAGATTCTGCACAGAAATGTCTTAAATGGTTTCACAGCTTTGACTGCTACAATATAAACACAACCTATCTGCCAAGCTTAGAAATTCAAGTCAGGTTCTACTTACAGAACTGAGTACGTAAAGATCTGGTCATCACGCCCACATTCTGACCAGGAGTCAGAAACTGGGAAGGGTGTGTGTGCAGGGGGGATTTAAAAAAAAAAAAAAAAAAAAAAAAAAAAATCACTGTGTATTCACATATATTACGTAGTTTATTTATAGCGTATCTAACTGTGTGCACAAGACAGTAATTGCCAACTTCAACTCCATACTAATTTAGCATCAGACTACAGTACATCATTTAACTCCATCAGGAGGGGACCTGAAAGGCAAGAATAATTTGCTGTTACAGTTAGTAAGTATTTTGGTATCTAACCCTAGATACCATGGAAGTATCTCTGTAACATACCAATTATTTCTATCAGAGCAGATGAAGAGTCAGTTTCAAAAAACATACTTAAATAATCACCATGTTCCCAAAAAAACCCAAGCTCTGACACACTGAGCTGCCCAGTAACGGTGTGAAACAGGACAGTCTCAATAGAACATACATTCTTTCATGAAACTTCACTTATAAGGAGTGAAGGTAGGATGAAAGAAGTTCTGAAAACAGAATATACCTCATCTTATAAGGATGTGGCCCACACATTCCTTTATTTCTGTAAACCTAGTGGAAAACCCCACTAAAACATGGGACTTCTAAGCACACAGCCAAATACCAAGAGGCAACTTTCAGACTGCAAGGAAACAGCCTTGCAATGGTTTGGTCTGGCTTTAGTTTAGTCATGACAGTTAAATCATGATGTGAAATATACATCAAATTGATTCCAGGTTCAGCTAAAGCTTGCTTTTTAACACAGAGATCCTGCAATGCAAACAAGTTTTCACTGTAACTCGTCTCCAATAACATACTGACTAGTTCAAAATAGAACAAACCCGACACACACAGCTTCCAAAAATGCTGAAGCCTTGATCACGACGCGCACACACGCAGGGCTAGTCAGCACGGCTGAAAAGGCTCCCAGATGAAGGGGCCTCAGCGGTATCTGCTCAGTATCTGCACAGCCCTCAGCATCACGCCAGAAGGCGGTTTGGTTCGGCGCTGCCTGCGCAGGGATAGGCAGGCATTCTCAGCCGGTTACGAGCCAAACCTCTTGCCACCACTAAACGCGAGCGAATGCTTCTTTGGTGGGTTTGGGTTGTTTTGGCTTTTTTGGTTTTTTTTTTTTTTTTAGGATCTCTTCCAAACATTGTAATTCCCCCTCCCAGACTAATACTTCTGGCAGACCACGAATCCCCTCTCTGTCGAAGGCGACATAAGCCAGATGTGGAAAACTGCTCTCGGTTACGACGAGCACATTCGCGCTCCAGCTGTCACTACCTCTCCCTGTGAGGGCCACCCCCGAAAAACACAGGGGGTGAAGCTCCACTGCGTCATGAGAAAAAAAATAAAACCCCCACAAAACCACCCGCAGGCGACCCACTGCATTCGCGCTGTGTGCGCCTCCTCCAGGCACGGCGAGCGCTTAGCTTTCTTCTCGCACCGCTGCCAACAGGCACCGAGCGCCCGCACTCCCCAAGGCGCACAAGCGCAGAGAGCGGCCCCGCCGGGGCACAACGCGGAGGCCGGGGCCGCTCCCCGCCCGGCGCGAAGGCGGCCCAGGGGACGAGGCGGGGAGGGAGCGTGCGCTGCGGCCACTCACCTTGTCCAGCTCATCGTGCAGCTCGGCCAGGCTGGGCCGGATAAGCTTCTCGCCCAGGTCGGCGGCGGTGTGGCGGTAGTGGTCGATGCGGGGCACGGCGTCCATGGTGTTGTGGCCGAAGGTGCGCAGATAGTAGGTGTTGGTGTGGGTGTCATAGTAGTAGTGGTGGTGCCCGCCGGAGTGGAGGCTACCCTCGCTTAGGACCGTGTCGCCGCCGTTCTGGAAACTGACATTGCCGCCCTCCGAGCTGCCGCCCCCCGGCTCGCCGGGGCTCTCGTCGCCGGCCGAGGGGTCCACGAAGTTCACCCGAAACCTGCCCTTCGCTTCCTCGCTGCTCTTCCCCGCCGCGCCACCGTCCCCGCTCGCTCTGCGGGGCTCCTCGGCCGAGCGACCGGCGCCCTCGGCCACCAGGTCCACCTGGAAGCGGCTCTGGCTCGGCGTGGGACCCAGCGGTCTGCCCAGAGCGCCGCCGCCCACCTCATCCTTGCCCTCCTCCGAGCGTCTCTTGTCGCTCGCGGCCCCCGGTACGGCGGGGCCGGGCGGCGGCAGCTGCTGCTGTTGCTGCTTGCCCTCCATGCCTGCCCCTCACGGACGGAGCACTGCGCACAGCTACGGCCCAAACCGCTCTCTACACCCCTCGCGGTGGCGGCTACGCCGCTTTAAACCACCAACCAGCGCCCGGGGCTGCAGCGCGCTGCAAACAACGCCAGCCGCCGAGCGCGCCCCGCCCTGCCCTCCCCCCGCCGCAGGGCCAGGTGATGATGTCGCCAGTGTCGCCGTCACCTCCCCCAGCCGAGCACCCGGCCCTGCTGCTGCTTCCCCCTAGCCCCACACCGACTGCTCGCTCGCTTCCTCCCGCCGCGCCTCCGCCGCGCTCTACTCCCTGTTCGCCTCCCACCGAGAGCGCTCGCTTCGTGCAGGCGCTGCCCGCCGCTCTGACACCGCCACGCGGGGAGGAGCGGCCGCGCCGGGAGAGCCCACCGGGGGTCCAGCAGGAGGGAGCGGTGCGCGTCCCCCGGCGGCGTGGAGCGGTGGAGCCGGGAAGGAAACGGCCGCCGGTGCTCTTAGCCTCCCGGCCCCCGTCCGCTCCACCTGATCCCCTTTCGGTGGAGGCAGGAACTTGGACGCGAACCGGCCAGCGCCGTCTCGGCGAGCTCGCCCGCTTCCCCGCTCGGGCGGAGGCTAGATGCAGGCGGCAACCGGCGCCGCCTGCTCCCCAGGCTCCGCCCGCTCCCGGCTGCGGCGGCGGGAGCGGCTCCCCGGCCTGTCAGCGGCGCTCGTAGGGATGGCGGCAGCGGCAGCTTCCCCCGGCCAGAACTATGGCTGCCGTGGCATCCGCCCCGCGGCGATCCGGGGAGCAGCGCTGGGGGAAGCGGCGCCTGGCTCGGGGCGGGGAGCCGTGCTGCCAAGGCGTTCGCCCGCCTGTCAAAGCCTGCTCAGCCCGCCAGCTTCCGCCACATCTCGCGAGAGGAGCGCCGGCTGCCGGGGATGCGCGGGTCGGCGCGGCGGTGCGGGCTCCTGCGCGCGCTCCTGCGCTTTCCCCCCGGGCCCGGCTCGCCCCCTCCACCTTACCCCGCGGCGGGCGCCGAGCAGTCTCTCGGCCGCCCGAGGTGTCGCGGAAGGAGGCGCGGCTCGCCGCACATAGCGGCCGAGGCGGCTGCCCGCTCGACTCCTCGCCTCCGGGCACTGCCCGAAGCGCCTGGTGGTCCAGGCGCTTAGCCCGCGGGATGGAGGCCAAGCGGCCGCGGAGCTCTGAGGCCTGGTCAACTCTGGGCGGCGTATCTAGCTCGCCGGCCCCACTCCTGCTCACAACCCTGCGAAACCCTCAGTGCCGCTTAGAGCCTCTTCATCTTGGTCTTTGCCGCGCGCCACCTAGCTGCTCCTTGACGTTGTCCCTGTGAAAGGCGTCCGGCGTGGATGAGTAAGGGCAGGGATGAGACGCCTGCCTGCCTGCGGGCGGGCTTGGACCAGCAAATGCCGAGTATGCACAGGAATGCTCGCCTACGGATACCTTGAAGGAGGAATAAGCGAGGAAAGCAAAGCATTCACATAGGTTGGTCTTCTGAAGCAAAAGCATCTCTTTTATTTTAAAAAAGTGCAGTTTTGTACGTTTTCTCTCTTCCATCTAGCAAACTGGGTGTCATAATTATTTTCTAGCTCACCATGTCTCTGCTTTTATTTAAATTAACAGACTTTGCAACATAATCCAACAGAAAAAGACTGGAGTTGCAGAGTAAAAATTGTTATTTCTTAACAGTTACTTAGACAGGTTCCCAAAATCCCACAAATAACATTTAAAAAGATAGGATTCAGCATATTTTCAGAGTGTAAACAATTAAAAAAATGGTGAGCGAAGTGAAAAATAAAAGATTAAACTATAATTAAATTTTTACATTTGACAGGGAGCAAGACTTGAAAAAAGGTGGTTGATAGAGAGCAAGTCAGAATAAAGGATTTTGGTTCAGAATTGAAAGCAAGCAGCACTCAAGGCAGCTAATGTGCAAAGAAAATCCTCCAAGGTAATGTTTTGCATAAGACATTAACACTGCATGTTCAACACCTGTGTAGAATGGCGTGTGATAAGGTGTTTTGAAGAAACACAGATTTGGAAGTGCTTATTTCTGTTAGTTTCCTGTATAAATGAGTAATAACATTAAAGAGGAGGGAAGCAGCTTGTGAAATCCCATACTTGTGGTACAGTTGGTGATGTTGGGATTGTATTACGTTGTTTAGCTATTCTAAATCAAGCAGTATTATATATGTACAGCTAGATTGGCTACATTAGTGAGGCCTGACATAAGTGCCTCTTTCATCTTTGTTTATATTATTGCAATGCAATGCTCAAAACATATACCCTGTCCTACATATGCATCCCCAGAAACAGTGATCAGGTTGGCCTCACTCATACCAAGGGAGGCCAAAGCACCAGTCTGAGTGAAACAGATGGCAGATGGAGCCATTGCACTTCAGGCTTCAAGAAGAGGTTCCTTCTTGGAAGAATGAAGAGGGAACTGGGTGGGAAGTGTGCTAGTGGGAGGAAAATGAGGCACAGAAAATTCCTAGGAGAGAAGAATAAATCATCCTAGTGAAAGGACAGTAGGGGCACATGGTTCCACAAGAAGTGAGAACCTTATGGAAATTAAAGAATTTTCATTCATAGCAAATAAATTCTGTAGTGTACATCCATGTAATGTAATGTGAGGTCATAGAATGGTTTAGTTTGGAAGAGACCTTGCCATAGACACCCTCCACTAGACCAGGTTGTCCAAAGCCCCATCCAGCCTGGCCTTGAACACTGCCAGGGAGGGAGCAGCCACAACCTCTCTGGCAACCTGTGCCAGGGCCTCACCACCCTCATAGTGAAGATTTCCTTCTATGTAAGCTAAATCTACCCCCTTTCAGTTTAAAGCCATTACTCCTCGTCCTGCCTGGACAAGGTGTAGTGCTAAATACTGGCACTGAAGAAAGCAAAGAATTAAGGATGCTAGCACATTAAAGACAAAATAGATAGACTATCCAAGAATAAGAAGATGGATAGGGAAAATGCAGGCCTCTCAGAAACAAAAGCATCAAGAAGATAAAGAAATAGCAGTGTATGGGAAATGGACAGGAGATGACAACTCTGATGGGAGACATCTCTCTCAAAGGGGAGAAAGGGCCTTCACCCAGGAGCTTGCGAGGCTTATTGACAGAGCTTTAAACTAGGCTTGAAGGAGGAGGGGGATAACATCAGCCTTGCCTGTGGCAGGCTGTACGACATGACCCAGTTGGAGGGGCATGACCAAGTTGAGGGTGGTGGAGAGGGTCCTCAGCCAGGGACATGTTGGACACACAGCAGCATGTTGAAAGTCTAAGGGTGACAACCTAGGGGCTCCTGAGGCAGCAGAAACCAACAGGGAACCACTGGGAAAATGCTCCAAAGGAGCTCCAGCTAGTGAGTCAGCCTCACTGGGAAGCCAGCTGAAATGCCTCTGTGGAAACACGTGTGTCATGGGGAACAAACAGGAGGAGCTTAAGACATGCGCATGCCTGCAGGGCTATAATCTTATTTGCATTATGGAGATGGTGGGATGACTCCCACAGCTGGACCATCAGGATGGAAGGATACAGGCTCTTTAGGAAGGACAGGCAGGACAGGTGAGGAGGAGGTGTTGCTGTCTATGTCTATGTCCATGACCAGCTGGAGTGCATGGAGCTCTACCTGGGCATGGATGAGGAGCTGACCAAGACCCTATGGGTTAGGAATAGAGGGAGTGCAGGGAACACCACAGTGGGCATCTGCTACAGGCCACCTAACCAGGGGGACCAAGTGTATGAGGCCGTCCATAGACACGTAGCAATAGTCTCAAATTCACAAGCCTTGGGCCGTATGTGCCCGATATCTGTTGGAGGGACAACACAGCTGAGCGCAAGCAATTCAGGAGGTTCCTAGAATGTGTTGATGATAACTTCCTTCTCCAGGTGACAGAGGAGCCAATGAGGAAAGGTGTCATGTCGGACCTTGTTCTCACCAGCAAGGAGGGGCTGGTAGGGGATGTGAAGATCAAGGCCAGACTGGGGTGCAGTGACCACAGAAATGGTAGAGTTACGGATCCTCAGGGCAGCAAGGAGGGTGCAAAAAAAGCTCACTACCCTGGACTGCAGGAGAGCAGACTTTGGCCTCTTTGGGGAACTGCTGTGTAGAGTACAATGGGTTAAAACCCTGGAGAAAAGAGGGGTCCAAGACAGCTGGCTAGTATTCAAGGATGACCTCTTTCAATCCCAGGGGCAATTCATCCCAGTAAAGATGAAATTAGGCAAAAACACCATGGGAGAGCAAGGAACTCCAGGGCAAACTCAAACAAAAAAAGAAAGCATAATGAGAGCAGAAAGAGGGGCAGGTAGTCTGGGATGGATACAGGGAAACTGTCTGAGCATCCAGGGATCAGGTTAGACAAGGAAAAGCCCTGATAGAACTAAATCTGGCCAGGGATGTAAAGGGCAACAACAAAAGTTTTTACAGGTACCTTCATAAGAAAAGGATGACAAGGGAAAATGTAGGCCCTCTCTGGAATGGAACAGGTGACCTGGATATGTAGAAGGCTGAGGTACTCAATGACTTTTTTGCCTGTCTTCACTGACAAGAGCTCTAGCCACACTGCTGAAGTCACAGAGAGCAAAGGCAGGGACTGGGAGTATGAGGAACTGCCCACTGTAGGAGGCGATCAGGTTCAAGAACACCTAAGGATCCTGCAAGTGTACAAGTCCATGGGATCTGGTGAGGTGGATCCATGTGTCATGAAGGAACTGGCGGATGAAGTGACCAAGCCACTCTCCATCATATTTGAGAGGTCCAACATAACCCCCATTTTTAAAAAGGGGAAAAAGGAAGACCCAAGGAACTACAGACCAGTCAGTCTCACCTATCTGCTTAGCAAAAGCATGGAGCAGATATTCCTGGAGACTATGCTTAGGCACATGGAGAAAGAGGAGGTGATTGGTGATAGTCAACATGGCTCCACTAAGGGCAAATCATGCCTGACAAATCTGGAAGCCTTCTATGATACAGTAACAGAGATGGTGGACAAGGGAAGGATGACAGACATCATCTTCCTGGACTTGTACCAGGCATCTGGCACTGTTCACCATGACATCCCTGTCTCTAACTTGGAGATAGATGTATTCAGCAGATGGACCACTCAGTGAGTAAGGAACTGGCTAGATGGTCACACTCAAAGAGTTGTAGTCAGGAGCTCAATGTCCACATGAAGGTCCATGACAAGTGCTGCTCCAGTGGGATCAAGTGCACCCTCAGTAAGTTTGCCGATGGCACCAAGCTGTGTGGTGAGGTTGACGCGCTGGAGGGAAGGGATACCATATAGAGGGACTTTGACAGGCTGGAGAGATGGGCCCATGCAAACTGCATGAAGTTCCACGAGGCCAAGTGTAAGGTCCTACACCTGGGTTGGTGCAATCCCAAGCATAACTACAGGCTGGGCAGAGATTGGATCGAGAGCAGCCCTGAGAACAACTTGAGGGTGCTGATCAATGACAAGCTCAACATGAGCCAGCAGCATGCACAAGCAGGTCAGAAGGCCAACAGGGTGCTGGGCTGCATCAAGAACAGCGTGGCCAGCAGGTTGAGGGAGATGATTCTGCCCCTCTGCTCTCAGGAGACCCCACCTGGAGTATTGCCTCCAGCTTTGGGCTCCCCAGTATAGGAAAGAGATTGAGCTGTTGGAGCGGGTCCAGAAGCAAGCCATGAAGATGATCAGAGGGCTGGAGCACCTCTCCTGTGAAGACAGGCTGAGAGAGTTGGGCTTGTTCAGCCTGGAGAAGAGAAGACTCCGGGGAGACATAATTACGGCCTACCAATATTTAAAGGGGCCCTACAGAAAGGTGGGAAAGGGGCTGTTTACCAGGGAGTGCAGTGATAGGAAAAGGGGTAATGGCTTCAAGCTGAAAGAGGAGAGGTTTAAATTAGATGTTAGGAAGAAATTTTTCCCTATGAGGGTGGTGAGGCCCTGGCACAGGTTGCCCAGAGAGGTTGTGGATGCCCCATTCCTGGAAGTATTTAAGGCCAGGTTAGATGGCGCTTTGAGCAGCCTGGTCTAGTGGGAGACGTCCCTGCCCATGGCAGGGGGTTTGGAACTAGGTGATCATTGAGGTCCCTTCCAACCCAAAGCATTGTATTATTCTATGATTCTAAGAGGAAAATGCATAAAGTCTTCATAAAGGTTCATGTGGTCTGTGGGGAGAGAAAACCTGTAACAGTAAAAGAGAATAAAAGGCACACAAACTCCAATTAACTGACAAGCAAAATGCCATTGATATTAAAAGATACACTTTGAAGGAAAAAAAAAAAGAATATTTTCTTTAAGCTCTCAGTAAAATGGCTTCTGACATACCACTACTTAAAACATTAACACAGTGGAGTCTGGATATCATTGATGAAAAACCCCCACCATAATGCATTAAGCAAAAATAAGCAATAAACTAATTCTAGTTAAGATTATTTACCATAGGATGTAAACTTTTTTTTTTCTCTGCAAACTGTGGAGAGAGATGCTGCAGGGGGCTCATTGTTCTAACAAAGATGCAAAAGTTTTACTGTAAATTCTGAGTTTGGTTTTGGTAGTTTAAAAGCTTGGGAAGATTGGATGTTTCTTTATATATTTACTTACTTATTTATGCAGGTATGATAGAAAATACCAGGTGAAGTTGGCTCAGTGGCTTACCATTATCAGAGGTATCTTTCATTGCCAGACATAACTTTTTACACTGGAGAGCATCATAAAGGTATGTGAGAATGGTTGCCAGTATTGGTAAAAGGAGTTTTACATCCACGTGATCCTTCATGTGAGAAGATTGAAACAGAACAGCTGTTCTAGTGAGATGAAGAGTTTCTTTGGTCAAGTAACAAGCCTCCAGCAGTGGCCACCAAGGAAGGAATGCCTAAGAACAGGGCAGACACAGGTCTCACAGGTTCTTTCCCAGCCATCACTTACATCTAGTGCATGGCTAAGTAAGCCAGAGGGGCTTTCTCTTCCATGAACTTCACTGTTTTCCCTCTGACATTACATAGCTTCCTTAGTATCCTATGGCAGGGACTTCGATGTGTAAATGCAGTGTGAAGAATTGCCTCCTATTTCTAGTTCAAACTTGCCTTTTGCCAGCTTTGCTGTATGGTCTCTAGCATGTTTGGTACCCAATATGAAACACTGGAAAATGCAGTAATTTTATGACATTATGACTATTGTGTGCATTTAGACCTTGACTAGAACTTTCTCCCACTCTTCTACAAGCAGAACAATTCTGGTTAAGTCCTTGCTCCTGTAGATGCAGTTCCACATACCCTTGCTTTTCTCTGTTTCTACCAGATCCTTTTTGTGACGTGCACACAGTGTTCAGCATGTGAGTGCACTGTGGATTTCTTTTTTAATTGATGAACAGACCATTTGCTTCTGTTCTCTTTCGCATGTTTAAATCATCTATTTATCAAAACATGGACCTTCCCTGTTACTTCTTTTGACCCTCGGTTTCTTTAGATGCCTTTGTCAGGAGATCTTGTCATGAGTGTTTCAGAAAACCTGTAAATAGTTTCAACTAAATCTTGTCTACTTGGCTGTGAATACCTTCAGAAAACTGGTACACACATAGTGTATGTGAGCTATGCTGACACTCCAGAATTTATATTTGCCCATGTGCCCACTGATTCTATGCTTCATTATAGCTTCTCATGGTTTATGGGATGTCAGGCACCATACTGATCCACAGATCTCCCCTCAAATTGTTAAAAATAGGTATTTCATTTCCACAGTTCATATCCGCAGATACAAAGCTGATTTTAAGATGCTGTGCATCAGAGTTAGTAATTCAGCAGTTTCATCTTTGAGTTCCTCTAGAGTTTTGAACTGAGTGTGATTTGGACCTGTTTCTTTGTTTCTGTTCAGGAAGATCCCTCCTATTAATGCCTTGAGAAGAAGGCCTCCAGCAGAGAAACATCTGCCTCTTCCACAGTGCAGGCAGATGACAAGAACACATTTTGCCTGCTTCTCAGCAAGCCCTTTTTATATCTTCACTTTCCATTGGCCTTAGACTATTGACAGGCTTGCTGTTCCAGCTGCATGTAAGGAATGGTTTACTCACTTTATGATTTTTCTTCTGCATATTCTCTTTGGACAGTCATCTCATGATGTTTTGGTTTGGGTTTAATATGTTTGGGCACAACTTCAGCTTTTCAAAGGACTGCTCCTTTCTTCTAGTAACTTGCCTTATTCTTGCTGTTTAGTTGTGCCAGCTTCCTCTCAGCCTTTCTCAAGTCATTCTTTATTGGTAGTATAAATTTACTCTGTCCCTCCAGAATGGTATTTTTCATCAATCAGCACCTGTAATTACCTAAGGTTTTTTAGGTTGTTTTGTGTTTTCTCCAGCTTTGTCTTTGACCAGCTTTTTTGCATGTGTGTGTATGTGTGTTCACCATAGGTCTGGGGAATTCTGGGTTGTTTTTATACTTTTTGTTTCTGCAGGGCAAGCTGTAGTCACAGTTGCAGTGAGGTTCTTCAGTGCTAAAATTTTGGAACAGGTCCTGTGTTTTCCCTGCTTGAACCATAATGAGGGCTTTTCCCCTGCGAATAGCACCTATTTCATTGCTCCTTGATACAGTCACTGTTAGCATCTATGTATCTTGTTTCTGCATCTTGATCCCGTGTCACATTTTCCCAGTCAGCACACAACCTGATTGTTCTTTCCTTGTTTTCCTTACTTTTTTTCTTCTTTCATATTCTTTCCTTCCTTCTTTTTTCCTTCCTCTTCCTTAAAAAGTAGAGGCACAGTTAGTATTTGTAGACTGCTGTTCATTGTGCACTATAACTATTGCAGGTGTTCATCCAAACAGGTGTTGAAGTAACACTTTCTTTTCCCAGAAATCTGGATGAAGTCCTGACAAACACTGTATTGTCATGTGGCAACTTACCTGTATTTGTATTATACTAATCCTGGCTTACAAGAAAAAAAGGTAATTGCAGCAACACTTCTGAAAGGCTGCCAGATAAATCCTGTGATTAAGACGGTCAGAAATTAAATCCATTTGCCAGCAGCCGGATGTGGTGGTAGAACAATCTGTTTCAGGGGCCTTTCTTGTTCCGACCATGCTTTTGATGTGTGCATGTGTGTCTTCAATACTCCACTGCCCTAACACAACACTGCCTTGTTTTCATTGACCTGGTGGTAATCAGAGTAGCTCTGTAATCACTCTAGTTATTCCTAATGTTTCACTGTTTCTAACACTCTCAGTTTGAAGACTGACACGCAAGGTAGGTTTTGGGTATCTTCTTCAAAGGACTTCCCAGGACTTCCATTTTTAAAACTCTTTTAGCAATGTACTTAGGAGTGATGTGGAGAGTATGTCTTGTGTCCATCCAGAAATTGAAATTTTTGCAAGATCCTGTGCTTTTTTGGTAGCTGGAGGAAGGAAATTCAGCACCTTCTCCCTGCCTTGTGTTTGTGAGTTTCGATGTCTAGATTTAGGGTGCTAGTTTATCTTTAAAGTTCTGGTTGTCTTATCATCCAAGAGACTGCCTTTGATCCTGTGCCAGTATCAGTCTATTCAAGACCAGTGAAACCCCACAGGCTCTATAAACCTTTGCCAAAGTCTACATGTGATAAAGTGAGATTAAATTTGAAGACCTTATAATTATGGGCTTTAATTATCATGTATCACCCAGAGCATTCAATGTCTGCCTCATTCCTTTTTTTTTTTTGCCCAGCATTTGAAAATTGTGTTAGGAAGAAAAAATTAAACAGGGTCATGGAGTTTGTTATCTTAAACTGCTGTAATTATAGGTAGTTACATCAAGAATAATTTGAGAATATAGATGAATATGTTGCAACCATTCTGGAAATGTAAATAAATAAGCAAATAAACAAACAGGGGATTTTTATGCAGACCAGTGTATCTTCAAAGCAAAATGAGACTCTCAATTTATTTCAGTTATGTTTCTAGTTTTAGTAATTTCTACGTCTCAGTCTCTAAGGCATTTTATAGTAAATGGAGCTTCAGGGTAGCATTGAAGAGCCACTGAAGTGTGGACAGCCTGAATGCTCTGTTCAGACCACAGAGTAATGCAGACTTGTATGTAGATTGCCAAGTACCCCAGGACAGAATTCATTCTGTCTCACAAGGGATCCTCCTATTTCATTTCTCCATGAACTAGGAGCCTGTTCTGTTACTTCCTTCCTGATATCTCTGCATGAACTTAAGTCCATTTTCATGATTCAGTTCCTTCAGTTCATCTCTTTGTTCTCTAGAACTATGCACAAGAAGTTGTCCCAAACACTGAACCTCTGGATATTATTCTCCATACATAGACATCAGATAGCCAGAATACAGGAATCAGGAACTTTACACTTAAGGGGTGTAAGTAAATGGTTTCTGCTTCTTACTTTTCCTTTTCAAAGTGATTTTTGTTTTGTTTTTTTGTTGTTTGGGGTTTTTTTTTTGTGGATTTGTTACTTAATCATGTTTCTTGAAGATAAAATAATTTCCACGTCTTCAGAAGCATTAGCTTCTGAAATTTATGTCCTTTAGAGTAGGCATCCACTATATAAAGAAGCCTAAGTGACTTGGTCAGCAGTCCACCAGTGCCCACAGACAAGATGTCTGTATTTCCAGAAGCTCAAGCCAGCTAACCTCCTTCTACCTATACAATTAATTTTCAGTCCTTTTAATTCTCCTGGTATTATGGCAGTCAATCCATGAAATTATTTTTGGGTCGGATTGGGGTTTTTTTGCTTGCATACAAGCCCCCATAATCAAAATTGAGTGAAAGTTACTACTCAGTTATGCTGCAGCCATCCTTTTGGTTTTTTCACCTTGCCCTCTTCATTCAGTGTTTGGAAAACTCTTTGTTTGCATTCTGCCTTATATTATTCTAGATTTTTTTTTTCCCTGAGTTTTTCTTGCAGGAAGCCATCTAAAATTTCCAAGAAATATCCCAGCACTGTTTGTACATGCTGTTTAGCTACTGACTGGTGAAGTGACAAAAGTTAAAAAAGTGTAGGAAACCAAGTATGTGCGCAAACATATCTTGCCAGACCCAGAAGCCTGGGAAAGGTGAGGCTGGTCAGCTCCATGTCCCTGGGTCCAGCCAGTGGCAAGGCTGGAGACACGTTCCCAGCAGGCAGACACACAGACCACATGTTCACACCACATACTCATGTTTGGACACACAGGTCAGACAGACAACCAGACCACTCACATAGGTACGGGCAGCACCGAGGGCCTTACCCTGCTCCCCTCTTCGGTGCAGCAGGATACAAGTCCACAAGTGACATAATACACACATGTATGGACAAGGTGGGTCCTTCCATCAGCTGTCTCAGACCTCAGCCTGCCCAGCAGCTGCCCCTGGATCCCAGTCTCCCCGGTTGTTGGCAGGGGACATGCAGCCCTCTGGGCTGCAGCCCCACACCAGCTGCTCTGACAGACTGTTGCATATGCACACACACATGTGCACACACAGATCCATATGAACACCCTCAGAGCTATCAATGACAGTGAGGAAGGGCTCTGGCAAGCAGCCAGGACAGGCTGTGCTGCCCAGGCACAGGGCATGGCTGACAAGTATACCCGCCAGCCTTTTTTTCCCCCTTGCCTCTTCTTTTCCTACTCTGGGTCCTTCTTGTATGACCTAAACCCCTTTTCCCCACCTTTGGCCCTTCCCCAAACATCCCACATTAAATAAATATGGGATTCCAAGCTGCACTTCCCCTACAGCCTCAATGTGTCCTCCAGCACCCCTCAGCCTGTAATGTTTTTGTTTTGGGTTTTTTTTGGTCACATCAAAAATGAGTCAAATCTTGTGATCAGCTCTTGTACCTCTGGTTTATTATAAGACAGTTTTCTCAAAGAAAAAAAAAAGGAAAATGAGAAAATCCTAGTATTCCACAGTAAGGTTATACTTGTAAACAGTAATCCTGAACTAATGGACAGTAGAGAAATTAACAGGATGACATTTTGCATTCACAGCCTCTGTAGTCCAAGTGATGCTTGAGAGGTTTGTGTAGACTTCCTTTTCTGGTTTTTGACCATAGCTGTTTAAACGATTTTCCTACCTCTCATGTTCCGAACTGTCATGAGTTGTCCTGTAAAGTGTAGCTACTAGCTTGAGTGTTTTGAAGGAGTTTTTCAGGGTTACTGACTGATGTTACTTGACCCCAGTCATGTCTCAATGATACTTTCTTTGCCTTTTATTCACATGGTATCAGTGGATTAAACTTGTCAAGTCTTCTATGCCAACCTTAGCATTTTAAAACATGCATTTTAAAAGAGTGGAAACCTGACTAGGCACTGTCAAACAAAATCATGTGTGCTATGTGTTCTTGCAGTGCAGTATTTTTTCACTCCTTTCTACTACAAAATTTGTGCCAGGAAGATGGATGGTAATTCTAGGATGTTATTTAAGATAGTTAGAAATCTAAGCAGAATTTTGCTCCAGGTTCTTGCTGGTAGGTGCCATAAAGATACTTAAGTAGTGTAAAGTAACCACTTAAAACTGGGTAGTACAAACTGGACAGAGAAGTCAAATTGTTTCAATGGCAATATTTATCCCCATCTATGATTTGACAAACCAAATGTATGTATTTTGCTTCTGTATGTCAGGAGCAAAAAATACTTATTATCCGCTGATTATACATTTTTTCATTTTGTTTTGTGAGTTTCAAGACCTTGCATATTCAGGAAGTTAAGGTTATCAGAAAGGAAGACTACACTACTATTATATTATACACTATATTATATTATATGTCACCAATATCCTCTCTTACTCATTTAGCATTAATTCATATTCACATACTCAGGAAGGTATACTATGTAATTGTGATGCTTAAGACGTTTGGTGGGCATCAGGGGATAAGATACTGGGTGACTGGTCACAGAATATAGACTTTTACAGCATCTCTGATGATGGCTGCATATGGGACTGTGTCCCAGTATGCGTGCAGCCCTCAGAGAGATAGTACCTATGAGCACAGTCTTTGGGAGGGAAGCAAACGTGTTCATAAGCAGTTCTAATAATGATTTCTGTCCTCTTGTCTTCAGAAGAGGAAATGAATGTGGAAATGCAAGGAAATGAATGTGGAAACACAAGGAAACTAAGGGAGGAAGAAGAAACCTAATAGTGATAAAAGCGTATTCTGACTTGAAGCATTTCACAAATGGGAAAACTGAGGTGTGGAAAGATGACAGCTTGAATCAAATCTCTACTGTATGTGAGTGGAGGTGGATATTTTGAACACACAATGCCCTCTCAGTTTACATTTCCACATTTTTGTGCCACCCACAGATTCATTGGGGAACTTACTAATGCCAGAGGCAGTCAAATCCACTATAATCTTATAAGTAGTGGGATCTGAAAACACAGGTTTGTAGTAATGCGCTTGGTTTTCCCTTTCAGTCCTAGAACTTATCTTAAAACTACAGATTGTATTACAGATATTAGTTGCAGATCCTTTGCATGCCTTTTTAAGATGTTAACAGAAGTTGCCTTATAATTTATTGTATTCCTGAACAATGCTAAATACTGTGGTCAAGTGTTCTCTTTTCTTGGGATATTTTTTATTTTCTCTTGAAGTCTTAAAATGCTTAGATAGTGACTCACCTGCATCGTTTCAAGGACTTTACCACTAACCTCTGAAAATCATTACACTGAAATTTTATTAAAAAACATAACCCCATGTCTTTATATAGGGTAGTATCCAAACATTATTCCTCTTATCCTTAAAAATATTTTAAACACTTTTTTCTAGGATATGGAGAGAGTAAAAGAAATGTAATGTTGATGAAAATTCAGAGAGGAGCATGTACATGGTACTTCTAGGTAAACATGAATGATTCAAAGAAAAAGTATTCTGAAGTATATACATATATATACACACACATATACATAGCTTAATGGAAACCCCTATCATGGTGCAGCAGCAATAGTTAAAAAAGGGATAAAATCATAGTAACTTGTTACAATAATGGTTACTCATCTCCATTTCAAATCACAGAGTTCTGATTTATTAGTTGGCATTAAAAAAAGCCAAAACCTGTGATAGACAAAGTTTTCCAGTTTTAGAGGAATGAAAATACTTAGAAGTGTGGAAATGAAAGCCTTTAAAATATTCCTTAGAGAGGTCAAATAGAAAGGGGCTTAGTAGATGTGTACAGAATTATGGAAGGCAATGGAAGAGAGAAGATAGGGAACTGTAGTCTAATTTCTACTAGAATGGTACGATAAAGTAAGTTAAAAAGTAATGACACAGCATAATTAACTTCATGAACAGATGCCATAGACTTAAGCTGGTGGCAAGAAATCATAAAATCATAGAATATGCAGAATTGGAAGGGACCCATAAGGATCATCGAATCCAACTCCTGGCCATTTAAGTGATTAATTAAAAAATAACCAGTTTTCAGGCAAAAGAAAAATTTGAAGATCTTAATTTGTTTCTGTCAAAGTATAAGTGAACTCCAAGAAGGATTAGAATTTCTCCCCAGATCAGTGTATTAACTGCTGCTCTAAATTACCTCATGCTTACTCCTGTTACTTGAATTGTCAAATACTAGATTTGCAGATGATGTTTGCACTACCTAGGTTTATACAGTGCTTTTTGTCCTAGGAAGCCACCCCTGTTCCGAGTCAGCTGGTGGCAAAAGTGTTCATTCAGTACCTTTATAAATTTTGAAAAACTAAACTGTCTGAGAAAAATCTGATGGAAATTCTGGTAGGAATATTCAAAAGATAACCTACTCTCTTGATTGTCTTCCCCCTTGATGAAAGGTACATAAAACTCCAGAAAAACAGATACAAACTTGCTCCTCTTTGATACATTAACCAGTTTCTATTTTCAAAACACTCTGTAAGCAGCTAGACTAAGGGAGAGAACTTCTGCTGTAACTATAGCTCATTTCTATCCCACATGTCATATTGTAAAATTGATTTTATCCAGTTTCAAAAGTAATTACTTCAACTGTGTCAAGAAACATATGGTAACCATCACCCCCACGCATTGCAGTCCATTGTCATCACCCATTTATGTCAAAGGGGATTCGTATCACAGACATTCCTTGACCTTTCAGAATGAACTGGAAGGCAATGCAGCAGAAATACTTTCCTGCAGCTGTCTACACATCATCTAATTGTCTAATTGTAAGATATCTCAACGAGAATATCAAAATGCAAAAATACCTAAATTTGTCTTTTTGCACTGCTCAGTATTTCTTCTTGTCTCTTTACTCTGTCGGTAAGCAGTAGTTTTTCCTATTATCCCTGTATCATGGGATCTCTTAATCTTTTTTACTTGTTTTTTAATGGAAATGATAATTGATCCTTTGTTACTTGTTTGTCCTGGTTGGCTCTGTCATGACAAACCTCACAAGGTTGTTCTTGGTGTGTGATCACCTACCTCCCATAGCAAAGTCACACCATAGAAGAGAATTTGCCTCCATTCTGTCACTGTCTTGTCTCATTTACAAGTGAGGTTTTGAATCACAGAATCATAGAATCACCTGGGTTGGAAGAGACCCTTTAGATCATCGAGTCCAACCATAGCCTAACCCTGACTAATCCACCTCTAGATTGCTAGTATTCAGGATTGTATTTATTATATTGTTTTCCTTCTGTCTTTCCTCTTGGCCTTTGTCTACTAATACAGCTCAGGTCTCAGCAGGCTGAAAGGTATTGGATCCTGAATTATATTTTTCAGTAGTCCTGAATTTTAAAAAATGCTTAATGACCTCTACTGTATTGACATAAATGGATGGGGGATGGATGGATGGATGGATGGATGGATGGATGGATGGATGGACAGATGGACGGATAATGGATTCAATTGAATAGCTACATTATCTATATAGTTAGACACCAAACTTGCAAACTATGTAAGCATGTGTTTATCTCCTTTACTATTCAGCAAGGCACTGAAGAGTATGTTTAACATTAATCTTGTCCAGATCCACTAATGTCAAGCAGTTTGTTTAAGAACCATGCCAAACAGAGGTATATTGATAAAAGAAATACCTCATTATTTTGCTGTGTGGTAAACACAAAAAAAAAAGGCTTAAAAAATGGAAGCCAAAGAGGAGGTTTAGAGTTCTGGACTGAAATATTTTGCCTTTCAGTGGACATGTTTAAATGCTTTCATTGAGGTTATTTATTTAGTTGCTCTTTTTTTGTACGGAAATGTATTTAATAGAAACTGGAAATAGAATTGAGTAATGACACTTAAATTGAATTTTCTTGGATTTATTTTTCTAGTAACTGAGCCTATTTGTGAACTCCATAAAAGATTCTTTTAATATTCATACAGGGTTTTTCTGTTTGGCTCTACAATTCCTACGCCTCCGATGAACATCCATAGTCATTGTAGCTTGTTCTTGTATTAAAGATAAGGAAGTATTCTGCATATTATTTGGGGAAAACTCCTCACAAATTATAAATTTTAAATTCTAATTACAGATATTGCTGGAAATAACACATAGCATATTTTGTGTAAAGGGAGATATACACTTTAGAAATCAAATATTAGACTTTATTTTTTTTCCAAAATTCCCACTTCTTTTAGAATACAGATCACACCATTACTTTGCTAATTTGACAATAATTTCTATTTAGGTAACATATTAATGTACCAATTTTAATGTTTCAACAAGAGAGCAGGTGTTCTATTATTTTACCAAATCAAATAGGTAAATGCTGAATACAGTACTTTGGAAGGCAGGGCTTGTCACTCCACTCATTCCTTGGTTCCTTGTGAGTAGGTTGGTGGAGACATCTCAGGTATTTAGCAACTGCATACAAAGAAATGGTCTTGTCACTTTATGAAAGATTATCATGGGATCTTGGTACTAAATTTTAGGCGTTACTAAATATATAGAAGTCACTAGAAACACCTTCCCTAATAAGATTATCTTCTACTTAACAGCGCTCTGTGAAAACTACAACTTTGATTTCATAATCTAGTCTGTTTGCATGAATTCACATGTTCTTTTCAGCTGGACCTTCTGATATTTTTTTTTTCCAAATTTACTTTTGTTCCCAAAGTAAAGGTTTGACTTTGCTCTTGAAGAAACCAGGGTGACTTTAAAACATTATTTAATGTAGTGATTTTACAACTGAGGACAATTAAATTAGGAAACAACTTTACATTAAAACTGTTGTGTTAACTATGAATACTTTGCATCACGTAGTGTTTACATTTCTGGAAAAAAACCTACTCTGATAAATAGTATTGCTTTGGTGGATGAATGAAGATTGCTTTTAGATAACTGACTTATAAATACAAATATGATTCACTGAGAGTTCTGCAGTACAAATTTTAGGTTTTGTTTATCCAGTATGCACAGGAAGGAAAGGTCAGGGCCAAAGGCAAAAAGTTTAGAAATAAAGGACAAGAAGTTACAGTACATAGTACATTTTAAATTTTTGCAGCTGTGCCTCTTTCTGTACTATCCAGATGTACCAAAATTCATGTTTGTAATCTGGCTAATGTCATATTGAACATTAAACATTTCACACACACAATTTAAGGCACTCTTGTTTTCTTCACCTGCATTCTGACTTGGACATGGGTCAAAATTCAGGACTATTTTTTACCAGTGGAGAAACACATTACTGATATAAAACATAGATCCTGCAGGCTAATATTTCTGTTATTCTGTAGTGAGATTGTTTCAGTTCTGACTTATGTTTATGTTGTGCTGCTTTTTCTTATTTAATTGCTGAAAACTTAAATAAAGCTGAAATCTTGGCTAATTTATTATTCACCACCTCCACCCCCCCAAAAAAAACCCTCAAAAACCACCCAACCAACAACCAAACCCAAGGTCAAAGTTTATCATCAATATGTTTATTTTATTCCTGCCATCTCTGTGAAATATTATAACCTCTGTACAAATTCTTGTCAGGTTTGAAGACTGGTTTGGTAGTAGATACCTTTTGCCTTGTTCTGAATCTGGTTACTGGGTCTTTAAGTTGGTAAGGCTATGCCAGCTTTGTCTTCCTAAGATTTATTGTCTAAATGTGAACTAGGATTTCCTCAAAACAGTGCTTTTTTTAGAAATAGCAGTAAAGGTTCATCGTAACAATACACTAATCAGAATGTATCCCAGTAATTCATAGGCAGCATGGATAAAAGAGATAAAACATCAGCACTTCTGCATTAAAACTTTGCCATAAATGCAAACTGGAAAAAAAAATTATTTATTCACTTATTGTGCAGGAAAGTAGGAATTCTTCAATTAAATATGAATTACTTATGATCGTTACTCTGATTTTGGCAGTACAGCATTAGAAAATTCCATATGTACGCATAAATCTTTGCCAAAATGTTGCCACTTGAGTTTCAGTCCTTTATTATCTTCTTAATTTCACAAAAGAAATGTTGTGCTTCGTTTTTCATGCCTGTGTAAGATTTCAGGGTGCAAATGACCTTCAGAGGACTAAATCAAACAGATGCTTCCTCAGTGGTGTTCTAACTTGGGAAAAGATGCAGGGAAAATTCTTTCCTTTCCCTCTCCCCACTCTTCCTGCATGAATAAGTCTCTTCTTTCTCTTCCTTTGCTTCCTCCCTCTCCTTCCCCACAGTCAGGAAGAGTCAAGTCTGTGTTTTGCTCCCCACGACCAGGCTTACAAAGCCATCAGCATGGACATAACTTTTACCAGGCAAAGAGACATTCTGTGCATATAAATGTATTGCTCTTATTGCTTGTTTCTCCTGGTGGGCAGTCCACATTGCAGGACTAGTCTGTGTGGGAATTGCCCAAAGACAGCAACAGAACAGCCTCTTCCAGAGTGCTGCCTTCCTCTCCTTTTCTTATGGGAACACTAGGAACTTAGCTGTTCATAGTGTACAAAAGACTGGGTTAGACATTCAAGTTAAAGGTTAACTCCAAGAGCCCTTTAGTTTTGCAATCCTGTTCCCTGAGAAAATGTGTTTATTTTACTCCACAGAAGCCTCATTTCATGTGAGGTGAATGAGTCCATTCAGCTGAGGTTCCTTGTCTTCCCAGAGTCATCCTGACATTGGTAGGGAGAGCACTTCTAGAAGGCAATTTGCGTAGCCAAATTTTAGTCACCCTCAGAGGGTCCTAATATCTTCTACTAGCTATGGAGAGATAAGTTCTTAAAGTTTCTAAAATGCATCGCTGTCACACAAACCCAGGAGATATGCTTAGTGCAGGGGAGTTGGACTAGATGACCTTTAAAGGAAGGTCCCTTCCAACCTAACACATTCTGTGATTCTATGTTGGTGCTTGCATCATGACTCTGGATTGCAGAGACTGTCAGGCAAGGATAGGAGAGCACAGGTTTTTGTCACCATGATTGTGAGAAGAGAGGTCTTTTACACAGGATTCTACCACAGGAGAATAAATTCTTTCAATCTAGATTCCCTGTGTCCAGCTTTCTTCCTGACTTTTTTCTCTCTTGAAAGGAAGCACTGGAGTTGTTACAGTCCTGAGTTCCAATGGCTGAAGACGACCTAGAGAGGCAAATATGACCAAAAAAAAAAGCAGTGGACAAAGACCATGAGAACAATAATGGGCAGGGTGGAGATGAAGGAAAATAGATTTTGAGGAGGTGTGTGGTTGCTGCTTTGGAGTAAGGCAAATCAACTGCACCAATGACATTCATAATATATGTTTGTCTAGCCTGTTAATAAAAGCTACAACGGTAGACTTCCCACCTGCTTTCTCTTCTGGTGTTTGACTAGCTTTGATGATTTGCCCTTGGACAGCTCATTTAAACATACGTTCCTATCTGCCCTACCCTCACACCACATAGTTCTCTAGCTCCTCACATAAATGCTTCATTGTTAGTGTTTGTTCTGCCTTTTCATATCTAGACAATCTTTCACCTAGCCAGGGCAGGTGTAATGTCAGGCTTGTTCCATGCCAAAAGTAGCAGATACATGTTCCTGGAACGGTCTTGCATTCTTATCCAACTTGTCAATACATACGTAATATGTTTTTATGGAATCTTTTTTAATCTCTACCACGAGTCGCAACATGTAAATGTTTGTGTTGGCAGTGAGTATATACTTTTCAAGGACATTTTGGGAAGAACGGGGTAAGACTTAAGGGACTATATCCTGGTTACACACAAAAAAGTAATTAATTTAATAGCATTACTTACACCATAATAGTTTATGAATAAGTACTGTTATTTTTTAAATGTCTGGGTTTATCATAGCAATATTTCATCTCCTGAAGATATTGTTCCCCACAGCACTTTCAGGATTAATTGATTGTTCTTCTCGTTTGTATTTTCTCACTTTTTGAACTATATCTTACATTTTCTATTTGAAACACTCACAGGGAACTGTGCACTTTGTCATCTCTTTCTCCCCTGGGTGAGATGAAGACTTAACAGTGATGGAAGAACAGAAAATTTTAACTCCTGTAATACAAGCTAGCTGTTGCATTCTTAGTGGTCCTAAAACTAGGGAGAAAACTTACATACCTGTGACCCTTCTTTTGATTCAGTCAGTTCAGTAAAGGTGAAGAGGTAAAACAAGAGCAGAGCTGAGATTTGTCAGAACTCTCTGAAATTCAGTAGTCGTTATCAAAACGTGTAAACGTTACAGCTCCACAGCTCCAGGTTTTGTCTTGGACTGATCACACATGAATTGTTTCCGAGTGATCAAAAGAGAAATTAATAGATACCTACTAAGAAAGTTAACTTTATGTTATTTACAGTCGAGTCTAATCTCAAGACATTTAGATAGCTATGATAAACACCCCTTTGAACTGAACCTAACCTGTTTCTGAAGTCTATTAAATACAACCTCTGTCTCAAATTAATTAGTCTTTCATATTTTTTCAGTGCTCACAAATGGCTTCACAAAACTTAGAGGACTACATATTGTGCCTTTACATGTATATTCCACATATGTTTTGGGAGAGCAGCAGTTTGTTGTATTTCATTGACTGCAGAGGATCTAAACAAAGGACACTTGCTGTCTTGGGTATAAACAGGCTGGGTAGGACTGAGGACTTTTTATGCTTTCTAAAGCAGCATCTATTAATAGAAATCAGAAGCTGGAAAATATCCTCTAGAGTAACCATGAGTAATTCAAAAACATAATTAAGAAATAGCCAGCAGATATTATTTGTGTTTTAGGTTGTTAATCCTAGCAGCCTATTGTTAGGGCTATGAAGTACTTTGATAACTTGCACTTCGGGGAATACAAGATTTTCCTTGGAGTTTGAAATGTGCTGCTTATTAAGTTTTTGGGGAAATCAGATTAAAATGTTATCACCTACATTTTTAAAAGTTAGAAATCTGCATCAGACAAAACCTGGGTTTATAGTGTAGCACTCACTGTGGACTGAAATATGATTTTTATTCTTTTTTTTTAAATTTAAAATATAAATGTAGCCCTCATGAGTAAATGGTAGGAAAACAGTTTGATTTCAGTAAAGCAACATCAAATTAAGTGCTATATGAGTCAAGTTAAGTTAATTTATAAGTGATCTATCAAAAAAGTCCCCAAAGAAGTCTGCTTCCTGTAATTTATTGCATTTCCATTCAGGGGACATAAAATTCTGCATCAGAAGAAGAGTTGCTTTGAGCAAAGCATTTAAGCTGTGTGTTTTGGTGAGCAGGGGTAGAATTATTCGGTGCTAGAATGTTGGCATATGCTGAAGCCCTTTGTTGCACGAGAGGCGAAGTGGCTTTCTACAGAAACACTGATTTTAATAATAACAAAGCAAAATAATAAAAAAGATTGTTCCCTCTTTTCCACATGTTTATGAACTGATAAGCTCTTTTACATTTCACCTCTGTAATTAGGAGTTTAATTGTTTTCTACTAAAAACATTAAAAATGGAACAAACTCTATCACACATCCAAACAAATCATGTGCAAGTATCTGTCAGGCAGAACTGTCAAGATTTTATATGCATTCCACTGTGTTTTGAATATTGGGTTAGATTTGCTGAATGTTGTGATCCAAATACAGACAATTTACTTGATGTCTCTTGATAAAATCTTATATACTTAAGCAGAGGTTAGAGTTACATTATCTAAGGTAAATGCAGTATAAATATTTCCATGCATTTTATCATGCACAAATATATTTTCTCTATGTCCAATATCTATGAAGTGGATCACTGTATTTTTGTATGCAATTTTAAAAATGTTTTTGCTACGCATATCAGTAGATTTATAGTATTCTTAAATTGCATTTTAATTATCAGACACTAAAAGATAGTGATAATTTTATTGATTTTTGCAGATCTTTATGAATATACCCAATATGCTGCATAGTGATTTTTCTTGTGATAAAAAATGTTTAAATGTCTTTTGCTGCAGCCTTCATAAAATATTGTATGACTATAAGGTAATGGAAATGTAGACACCAGGATGTGTGCACACTTGTGTCAACTGGACGTTATTCTGTGAGCCAGTAATTAAACATTTACAGAGGGAGACAAAAGAATGTACCTTAGGCTGAGATCTTTTGAAGTTGTATGCGTAGTAATATTAAGGGTACTAAGATATTCAGTAGACATCCAGTAGTGGGGGAGTTGGATACAGCTCATATTTTGATAGTGACGCTGACAATAAAATGGTCTTAGAGACTTGTGCCCTGGACAGATTGTTCCCTTGAAGCCAGCTGCCGGTACCAGTGTTTCTGAACCTGTGCAACTTGTGTGCCTTCAAGCATCACAAGCCCATTCTCTCTACATGTGCACAGACAGAGCCACCCTAATGCTTATCACAGCTCTACTAACTAATTGGTGAAGTAGAAGTAGAAAAAAGTGTTCTGAAAATTTGCCTCAGCAGAAGTCTTTTTTTTTAATTACTGTTCCAGGGGTCCTTCCCAGGAGGATCAATCAAGTGATAATATGAGCAAGGTCTACCTGGAAAGTCACAACGCACAAGGTGGTGTTGAGCATTTTTAAACTAAGTTTACTTGTATTACACTGACCTGGGTTTAACAGAAGGATTTGAGTCACTTAGAGTTTGTTGCAATGTTCATACCATTTTTCTTTTACCTTAACAAGGTATTTCTTGTTTGAGGCTATGCAGGTTAGTACACTGGTAAATTGCTTTCAGCCTAATGTTTCTTGAGGTGCAGTTACCAGAATAGCAGTTCTGCGTAGCACAGAATGCTTCTTCATCTTACCGACTGCTGGCTGTAAGCAGGGCATATGCCTCAGGGAGACTGCATATGTACTTCAGATATAAAGCACTAAAAAAGCAACAGTATACATTTTTACTTTGTACAATGATAAGTGAGGCCCTGTTCATGTTTACTCTTTAGTCATTACTGGAACAATTAATAAAAAGATGAAGAGAGGCTGACATGCAAGTTATGATAGCAATTTCAGTTTTCGTGCCTATCTTGATCCAGCACAAAACATCAGAATTACTCAGAGGACTGTCTGCTACCATTTTTTTCCTACCTTTTCATATTTAGAAAGCACTATGTGCCTCCACAGGGCTGAAACGCTATGCAGAACCCAACTTCAAAAAGATCCTGAAGTGCATTATTTAGTTAGGCTGAAAATGTACAATTTCTTAAGCCAATCTTCCTGATGATATATGCAACCAATCAAAATGTTCACAAAGGTTGGACCCCAGAAAACACACGGAGGATCCAAACCAAAGGACCTCTGTGAGTTTAAAGGCAGATGACAAGAGCTTCCAGTGGCGTTAGTTTGGATGTTGGCTGGACTGGAGTTGACTGTGCAGCTGGGTCTCACAATAATGTAATTCCCAGCACATTTGAGGATTAGGACTGCCCAGGAGCTTTCAGCCTAAGATATATGAACACGTGAGATAAACTGTTACATGTGCTACGGTTGAACTATTCACAGCATAAGCCTGAGGCAGCCTTTCCTTATCATTGGCACTCTTACAACATGCCTGGTAACTATTACTTAACATTATCATGAGAGAAGACAGGTCCCTAGCAGGTGAGAGATAGCAGAAGACACATGCAGAAAATGCTTGGAGCATAAGGAGTGTAAGTGCAGAAGGTAGTGTGGTGAGCCAATGATAAGTATGGGAGTTTAGAAGGTCCAAACTAAGCTTCTTGAATAATTACTACCACTGGGAAACAATTAAAGGTTGATTACCTTGGGAAAAGACATGCCTATCAGCTGGCTGAATCAGATTACCCATAAACTCTCTTCCTCAGCTTTTGTTTCAAGCTCACTTTATCGTCTGCAATTCTACTCCTTTGAGAACAAGCTCTCCTAAACAGTGTATAGGAGCCTCTGCTCCCAGCAAAAAAGCTGAAACACCTGTGCTTGTGGGACAGCCTGAAGTTTGTGGTGCAGGTTTGTGCTATTCTTACTATGAACTGCAGCCTGGAACATAAAGGCATGGATTTAGAAAACAGTATCTGAATATCTGTGGCCAAGATTTTGAATAATTAAAGCAAAGGTCTAAAACGTGCACTCTAAATAGATTTGCTAGAAACCTACTAGCTGTTAGTATTCTAATTTCTAAAAAACATTCTATAAAGGTGCCCACATACGTAATTATCTTTTCTTTTTACAGGATGTACTGATCTACAAAACATCAGCAAAAACCTTTCTGGTGTCCAGTGACCTCTCACTTAATGCTTCTCTTTGGCACGTGGCCATATTTACACAACACATACATATAACTGTATTGACTTGGGCCCATTTCCAAATTCTGTAAGCCAGTTGTGGGAAACATAAACAAAAAATTATTTAATTTTATGCAAATCTGCAACTGTTTGATGCTACACACATCCTCCAGTTATCTCTCCTCTCAGTAACCCTCCAGGCTAAAAGATGACTCTGACAAACATAAGGCAATGTGTAAATTAACCTGAAAACACAATTGCTTTTGAAATCTCTTCAAAGCAGAAGAGTAGCATAGCTGCATGGTGCACTGATTCTCAGAGCCTTATGTATGGCATCTAAAAGTGCTCTGCCTTTTCCGTGGCATCTAAACCCTACACATGTTGGAATGGATGTTCTATTTTAAAACACTCTCTTGTCTTCATGTTTGCATTCTTTGACACTTGGCTATTATATGTTGCAAGTTTCTGAGATGAAATTGCTTTTTATCAGATAACTGGTAGCTCCAAATTACTACAGATAATCAAAACTGATAAATATAGTGCTTCTCATTATGTGGACTTTTAGGATTCAAGTGATGGTATGATTCTTCCATCTGCAACAAGAAAATTGCTGCACAATGGATCAGCTATCACAGAATCAGCCTGTTTCTTGCTCTTGCTTTATAAAAAGTGGGGAAACTGCGCCAAGCACACATCTTTGACGGACTGAAAAGCTGTCATGCTGCAGAACTCATTGCTGGGGTCATACTTGTCATCTGCCAGCCACTTTCTAAGGAGACATGGTAGCTCTGTAAACCTTTCTTCTCTTTGAGTCTATGTACGTTTTAGTTATGTAGCCTTCAGCTTTTGCTTTACTGCCTGAGCAAGGTCATGAGTCAAAGACATGATCAAATAGTGTTTGCTTTTTTTCATTATTGGTAAGGAATTATTTCTTTCAGGTAATGATTTAAAAAAAGAAAAAAACACCTATGGAGGTAAACAAAAGCAAGTATTACACCTATTTGTGGATGTCTCTGGGGATTTTGTCTATGCATCCAGGACTCCCTTGAATACACACTGCATTTAAGGCACAAGCTTTTTATAATTGCTCCAGTTTAGGAGCTAATCCTCAAAACCAGAAGAAAATATTTTAAAGTGCATATTGAGAATAAGTAGGCTTTGTTCCTAGATTTGCTGCTATTTTTGAGAGTAACCTCAAATAATCATTCATATCAGAGCTTTCAAAAGCATTCCCCCTGGTCCTGCAAAGTTAATCAAAGATACCCAGGAACTGATTTTCCTGTGATAATAGAGGTTTCTGTGCTCTTTAGTAGGAGTATTAGAACTCATAACAGGAAAAATAAATGGCATGCATCTCAAACTGAGCACAGGCATTAAAAAGAGCCTTAATTAAAAAATTGTTATATTCCCCTTTTTAACTCTTGCTAATGTAGGCAGATTCGTCCTAACATTAACCAGAAAAAAATTGTCAAAAAATGTCCTGAACATCTCCTGGACATTAATGTATTTAATGATAAATACCTTTAAGAAATGGTACTTAGCCACAATGGGGGTTTTTTTGAGACATCACAAAAGCTATCCACTTACAGACTGATATGAGTTGCTGATAATACAAAATTGTAATAAATTTATAAATTATGCTTACCCACACACAATTCACAAAAACCGAGTTTTAACCAAAGCTCTCACCACATACTTCTTCAACACTAAGATACTATAGTTTAGTATCTGCAGCTTGAACACATTGCCTCTTCTGTAATACAGCAAGCAGGCATCCTAAATTTTAAGATTCAATCTAAAAAACAATGCCTATGAAGATTAACATATCTTCCTCTCTTACAAGAAATTGCCCCAAATCAGTAACAATTTTTTCTATGAATTCCATTAAAATCTTCCAGGGAACAAAAAATTCTGGCTTGCTTTTTCAATTCTCAACGAATATTTATAAACTAGTTTCACATCTGATGGCTTTAGGATCATCTGCAAGAAGTATATGTCATTGGCAATTAGAAATATTCCTAAACTGTTCTCATCGGGAATAAGAGAGAGAGAAGTGTAATTTACACTGCTGTTGAAAGTCTCTGATGGGTGGGATTTATCATCCCTAACTTTAATTTATTTAAACATCAAGTCTAAATTACTTGTCTATTCTCATAGTACATTAGTGGAGAAGGATATGCACCTGCAATGGATTATTCAGGCTGCTTTAAGATAGACATCTAAAATAGATGGGAAATGCCTGTCTTTCCATTAGAGAAGTGACCTAGACGATGAATTTATACAAGACACCTAACTGTCAAATAATTAAAGTTAGTTGAAAGAAATCCCAAGAAGCAACATACTCCAGAACAGGAAAACCATAGAATTTGGCAGGGAATGCGAGGAAATTACTGTCTCCGGATTGTGAGACTGCAAAAGTAAAGCAGTAAGTTAAAAAACAAGTCCTGAGACTATCACTGAGGAAAGAAGAAGTACTAAGATTATTTTCCAGTTCTCTTTAACAAAAAACCTGATTTCATTGTCTAACTGTGAAGAGCTGGAAGGAACAGTATTTATCATAATTTTGTGATTGTTTTACTGTATTTCATATATTTATTCTTAGTTTGAATTGCATGCATACTCAGTTACTGGCTAGAGAAGCAATGCAGCCAACTGCTATCAGCCATTTGCCTTGGTCATCTGGCCCACACAGAAAAGGAATCATTCTGGAAAGGAATTCAGATAAGGCTAAAAAATCCTGCATTGCCTTGAAGAGGAGCCAAGCAGTGTCAAAGGGTGACAGAACTGAAACCAGTGCTCAGCCCTGGAACTAAATGGAAAAGAGGATGATGCAGTACTGCTTTAGTTCGTTTCCTGACCTAAAGAGTCATAAAATTTATGAAGCTGTTGTGGAAAGGATCAGGATAGTACTAAAAGCATCATATAATTTGAAAATAAATTAGCTTGTGTCTCTTCTGTATCTTCTCACTTCCTAACTTCAGAGGCATTCTAAAGAGGCTTTTGGATCTCGACAGACTCCCTACGACTACTTCTGCTTTTTTCCTTCCTCTGACTTTCTCTGAGATCCTGGCTTGTAATTTGCTATCCTCCTACAGCTCCTTATGGCACTGTCTTAGTGCTATCCAAAAATACATGTGTTCCATAAAGAAACCGCCTATTTGCTTGGAACTGATATTGGCATCCTGGGTCTTGCTAGACTGAACCTTTGACTCATTTTTTTCCTTCTGGAACAGTTCTTTTCCTATTTAATGATCCAGGTTCAATGAGTCATCTGCACAGCCGAACAGCGCTAAATTACAGAGTTCAGGTAGAACTAAATCTTTAGGTTATTTGTGGTCTTTTTATTTTTCTTCTTCTTTCTCCTTGTTTATGAATTCCTACACATGCTCACTTGTTTAAATCCCCCAGTGATATTACAAGAAAATTATTTCACAGATATACCAAGGTGTGTTTTTGCAGCCAATCTAATATGCAGAGGTATCAAATTCTTTCCCTGATTACCCAGTTGCAGCAGTACTTAGAGCTGCATGATATATTTGAAGTCACAGTTGAATTGTCTGTGCGTAACTTGCACCAGACTGCATCTCCTATTGTGAATACTTTATAATGTGGGATGGTTTTGACCATTTAATTTGGATTTAGAGGTGTTTTAAGCTTTTTCGTGTTTTCTCCAGTTTCAGATGCTATTATCCTTTTCCTTTGGCATTACGCATGTGGACAGGCACACTAATACCTTTATTACATAACTGTTCAGAAATGCTCCCATTTCACTGGAAAGATGCATCTCATTCACACACCTTACACAAACAAGATATAAATTGCTACACAAGTGGGGACATGCCGCGTTATGCTTGCAGAGGCTATTCGTGTGAAGTCATCATGGCCCTTCCCTCTGCCAGAGAGTGAAACCCCTCCCTTTGACTCGTTTTTCTCTCTTTCTGCAACTGACAAAACACTACTTCTTCGCCACTTACGGGGAACACCTGTGTGATGAAACACACAACACACACACACACCCTTTACACTCAAGGTTGGGTTGACCCCTGCTCTTATGCAGCAGATTCAATGCAGACCGGACCATTTTGAGAGACCCAACCCAAATGATGCGCATCCCACAAATACGCATGTTAGCTTAAGCTCTTGTAAACCTTCATCATCACTGTCACCTTTGCCGCAATCTGAATGCAACTGTAGAAAAGCAAACTGCTCAGCAAGCATAGAATGAATGAACTATGATTGGCGCTTATTTTGGTGTTTAAAAAGGCAGGTATTATTCCATCTGGAGGCTTCACACAGCTGGGATGCATAAGCAGTTTGTCACAACTGCAAATTTGTAGTCAAAACACAGAGTTTCTTTTCTCTCAGCTGGTGTTTCTGTCATCTCAACAATCCATTCTCAAAGCCTTTGAGAAGATAGTGACTGAAAGGCCTCTGCTGAACTGGTAATATTTTGCAAATTTATTGGGCTGGAGGTAGAAAACACAATTATGTTTTGTCAAGAGACTGGCCTGTGATAATTCCAGCTTTTCCCTTACTTAATACCTTAATGATAGGAGATGAAATCAAATTGTATTTCCTGATTTTCAGACACTGAAAGACTGTAATCTTTAGCTACAGTCTCGTAACAGCCATCCTTCAGGAGATTACTGGAGCAACACAAAATTATTTAGGCTATCAGTGGACTTGTAGATGATTAATATTAGCTGCTCCTGTCAGTGAGCACACAAATTGAGAGAGGAGTAATCTTCATCAGCAGTTAACTATTTTTAGTAGTTTGTTATTTCTATGTTCTCTAAGATCATTAATCTAAGGAAGTTTCTAGATGCAACAAAGGATATACTCTGTATCTTGAATTCAATGTTAAACCAAATTTACGATATATTTCTTGAAATAGAGGAGGGAGTACTCTGCAGTAGGAATGGAGAATAGATATAGCAGGTAAGATTTGACAGCTGCTTTGCCCTATTCCTTTGCTATTCCCCCTCCCCCTGTCTAACTCTAGTACTTTTCCTGTAACACTTCTCACTGCAGGGCAGCTTAGGAGTGTTTTGGCAGGAACAGTCTGCTTATTCTCCCTGGAGACTGCACAGAAATCATAAATCCTCTTGGAGTTCTTAAACCTTAGGTGTAACTGACAGCTTTAATCTTCTGCATTACTAAATTCAAGCAAGAGGCAGTGCCGGCATGCAGAAGGAAGGCACACATGTTCAAATTACTGAGTAGTCAGTCACACACTTTGTCATATTGTTGTTTAATGGATTTTGCAAGCAGAAAGTGCTGTGCACTGGAAGTGCTCTGTTTGAGACACACCAGTGTCATAATTAATACTTATGACAGGAATAGGTCACTAAACTTTCTTTTGTAAAGGAATTCCTTGTTCTAACTGTATTAGTGACATCTGCCCACTTCTTCCTAAGGAAGAAGTGTTATACTCCTTCCCTTCTATCTTTTCCTCTTGGCATTACTGACACCTCTTTCATGCATTCTGCTGTTAGAGGGAACCAGGGGCCAATACTAATTATTACAGTGAGGTGATATGTGAGTGCTGATGGTCGTGTAGTAAAAAGGAAACTATGACCTTTTAAGCCAATTGACTCAGCTGTTTAGATGATAGAACATTCCGTGCAAATCTTTTCCAAATGGCAAATTAAATACAAGAGAGAAACCTGTCCTTGCACACCTTACTTCTAACTTATCTTTAGACCAGTACAGTTATGATACTATTCCAACAATGTTTTCCACTGGCACCACACTGCTCCACCTTTGTTTTAGACATTTTAATGCACGAGGAAACATTTATCCTGCATATAAACTAGAAATTAAACTACATGTTGTGAGTGGGATATGATTTTATTGTTAGAGTTAGGGAGAAGATTGATGTCTTGTGTGTTCTTGTCACACGAGCCCGAAGCTGCAAAACCATTTGTGAAAGATACTGGAATGATGACGTATGATGCTTGGGGGTTTTCCACTGTTTTAGCATGCTTGGCATTAGCGTTTGACTGACTGTCTGTTTCTGAAGATGACAGAACATTGTTTCTTTTTCAGTTCACATGTTTTTTTCTCCTCTTTTACATAAGGATTGCTTTCACAGCACTGATTGCTTAAGGCAAGTGCTATCTAAATGTGTTTGAATGTATGCAATCATCAGAGTCATGTTTTGCAACTTTCTGTCAGAATCCAATAAATATACAGCAATTAAAAGAGATATTATGAGAATCTAGTAGGCGGGCAAACAAGTTTCTATAAAGGGCACTTTCCACACTTAAATATTTGCCTGAATTTTAAAAGGACCCAGCAGTTCATAAGCTGTTGTGAGGCTCCATTGTCTGTCAGATACCATAAAAGCACATTTTATTCAGAGTTCAGGTCCAGAAAAAACACATGAAGATCGGTACAGTGGTTGATAAGGTTAGATATGATGATTTTTCCAAGATTCATTTGAACCCACGGTGCCTTCTGATTATCAATAAAACCAAATCAAAACATCATGACTTTTAAACAACTGATTCCTTTAGTAACAAGCTAGACTGGCAGTTAGTAGTATCCAGTGAGGGAGGAGTAAGGGGTATAGTTATAAAGCTTGCCCTCTTAGGTATTACACAGATCAGGTACATACAAATGTATGCACGGGGGAAACACGGAAATAAAGCATCTATTCCTGATTCTAAAAAAATCAACTAAAGCAACTTTCCCGAGAGCAGTAGAGACATAGCAGAGCATAGGGTTCTCCAGCTTTGATCCAAAAACCTAAGTTATGCTTTTTTTGGGCATGATTCAACATCTGCTACAGCTGTAAGTCATTTACACTGGATGCCGGTAGGGTTCTTAGAGTTCAGCTCAATTCTGTGTAACTAACTGCCCACCTTTCACAGATTTACTGATGGGAAACTGCCAAGCAGGTCTGGTTGTAGTTCAGTGGCAGTTCTGTTATGTAGTAAGTAACTTTGAGAACATTTCATTCTTACTCACTTAGGGCTTATATTGGGAGTTGAATTCCAGTCTGCAGTAACGTGTGAGTAATGCACTGGGTACCAGAATAGCAGTGATTTCCTACGAATTTCCTTAATTGTCTCATTAATGTATGTATTATTAGACAGGGCTTCCTACCTGTTTTAAGGATTTTAAGCTCTTATTAGAAAAACAGTAGAAAATGGAATATTATTTATAAATTTGCCACATATAATTAGGCACTTGCAACATGAAAACAATGGGATATCAAAGAGTAACTCCAGCAAATGGGTAAGATATTTAAGATATTGGTATATATATTTATAAAGGACATTTTTTTCCAGGTTGTAAGTGGGAGATTTTGGGTATTATCAAGGATGACTCAGTTTGTCTGGCTTCCCTGAGTCTGTGACAAAGTGACGTAAATATGAATTACGAGCATAACAAACCAATGCTGCTTTTTAAGGTCTCCAATGTGCCTTACAGTACTTTCCCTTAAGCAGCACAAGTGTCCTTAGGATAATATTTCTTATTTTATTAAACAGCTTACTGATAAAACAGTCTTCAGTCATAAAGCTTCTTTGTACACTAACAACAGCAATTCAAGCAATTAAATCAACCCCATTTCTTGTCCCAGAACCCTAGCACTTCATTTCATTGAGATTTCTGAATGTGTACAGATTGCTCTCAGCTCACAAAGACCTTTTTTAATAAAGCTCTTCAGTAAATGCCTTGCTATCCAAATAACAAGAACAACAGGACAAAAAACCCCAACCATCTGAGTGAGAAGCATTCCAACCCTCTTAAGTGGCTTCAGGAAAAATCAAAAGTAATAATACTGCTTATGGCTCTCAAGCTTGGGGAGCACTGTGAAGTCACAGTATTAAAATTTCCAGGATCTATAACTTGGTGTCATGAGATAAAATTTTCATATAATGACCTTAGCCTTTTTGCTGCATAGTTTAAATTTTTGATGAAACCAGTGTTTATAATACAGAGATGTTTTGGTTATCATAGAATGGTTTGGGTTGGAAGGGACCTTGTTCCAACACCCCTGCTATGAGGAAGGATACCTCTCACTAGACCAGTCTGCCCAAAGCCCCATCTAACTTGGCCTTGAACACTGCCAGGGATGGGGCAGCCACAACTCCCTGGGCACCCTGTGCCAGTGCCTCACCACCCTCACAGGGAAAAATTTCTTCCTTGTATCTAGTTTAAATCTACCCTCTTCCAGTTTATAGCCATTACCCCTCATCCTATTACTACATGCCCTTCTAAGAAGTCCCTCCTCAGCTTTCCCATAGGCCCCCTTCAGGTACTGGAAGGCCAATATAAGACCCCCCAGGAGCCTTCTCTTCTCCAGGCTGAACAAGCCCAACTCTTGCAGCCTGTTCTTATAGGGGCAGCGCTCCAGCCTTCTGATCATCTTTGTGGCCCTCCACTGAACCTGCTCCAACAGCTTCATGTCCTTCTTAGGCTGGGGGCCCCAGCATAGTAGTACTAGACTACTGGGACCAGTACTGTTCAACATCTTTGTCAGCAAAATGGACAGTGGGATTGAGTGCACATAGTACTCCAGGTGGGGTCTCATGAGAGCAGAGCAGAGGGGGCAGAATCACCTTCCTCGTCCTTCTGGCCATGCTGTTCTTGATGCAGCCCAAGACATGGTTGGCCTTTTGTCTGCAAGTGCACATTGCTGGCTCATGTTGAGTTTCTTATCGACACCCCGAAATCTTTCACCTCAGGGCTGCTCTCAAGCCATTCTCCACCCAGCCTGTAGTTGCGCTTGGGACTTTGCCGACCCAGTTGCAGGACCTTGCATTTGGCCTTGTTGGACTTCATGAGGTTGGCATGGGCCTGCTTCTCAAACCTGTCCAGGTGTCTCTGGATGGCATCCCTTCCCTCTAGTGTGTTGACTACACCACCCAGCTTAGTGTCAACCACGACCTTGAGAGTGCACTCAATCCCACTGTCCATGTTACTGACAAAGATGTTGAACTGTCTCTGTACTGTCCCAGTACTGATCCCTGAGGAACACCACTTGACACCAGTCTCCATTTGGACATTGAGTCATTGACCACAACTCTATGTGTTCCTCAATTCCTTATCCAGCAAGCACTTTGTCCATCAAACCCATATTTATATAGAGAGATGTTTTTCTTATTGGTGAGCAGTGCTTACACAGACTACATAGCCTTTTCTGCTTTTCATATCTAGCTACTGGATGGGGTAAAACCACAACAGCCTTCTACACTGACACCATGGAGGAACTACTTTTAGAACATCGTTTTACAGATAATTACTCCATCATGAAAAATTTAATGCCTTCATCTCACTTTATTAAACTTGGAGTCTGATAGTTTCAGATTTTCGAATTCAGTTCTTGAAATTACAGAGTAAGGACAGGATTTTCAAAAATTTGAGTTAAATGCTCAGATCCCACCCAGTCTTTTAAGGTATTATTAAATCCCTGCCATAGGGGTTTAGACTGACAATTGGGTCCCTTCATGATTGTCATGTCTCGCAGATTAAGTAGGCCATGGAAATGGTGCATCTAAGGGTGTACATATGAAATTGCTGAAGTATTTTATGAGGTAAATGTTGAAACAACTTGGTCTTATCTATGCTTATGCAGAAATAACTACGTTTCAGGCCAGATCTATAACAAACATTCATGTGGAACTGAGATAGACTTTAAAACACAAAATTCAACCTCACCCTTCCTCCCTCTGCTTTATTTCAGGGTGAGATGTTTCTGGTGTGTTCCCTGGGCTGGAAGGAAACTGCAGTTTGGTTTTGGAGCCTTTGCCTTGAAGTCTTTCTGTCATTCCCCAGCTCTTTCCTCCTTCTCGATGTCACATCTGTAACAAAATGAGAAGTTCAAAAGCCTGGTGACAGTTTCTGGAACAGGTGGTGTGTATGATAAAGGCCTGGTACTTTGTTTTCTCTCCTGTATGCAACACATCAGCAGCCAGTAACATGCATGCATGTCAGACGTGAAACTGCTTTTAATATTTGAGATTCTAAAAAAATTAATTCCGTGATGATCTTCTGTATATAAGGACTTCAAAGGAATGTAAAAGAAAGACAAAAGTGTTCAGCACATGTGAAATGTGAGTTTAAGACATCAGATGGGCTTTTCAGTAAGCTCATTAAGATGTTAATACAGCTGCGCTATTTATCTTTTCAACACTTTTCATGTTTTTAACATCAGGAATTCAGCTTCCCATTAGAGAAAAAAACATTTTTAACTGCGTGTCCATTCAAGCTATCAAATAATGTCATGCAAAATAACTGTTTCTACCTCTGGAAATGGAAAGCGGCATGTGATGATAAAGAAATGTCAGTCTTTAGAGAAGAATTTTAAATATCTTTTCTAATTTTTACTCTGACACAAAAAAAAACCCAGTAAAAAAGGTACACTAGATTTGCAGGGGGTGTGAGGGAAGAATGTGCCTGACATACTTACATTTTTAAGGCAGTTATAGCGCTTGGGGTCCGCTGCTTGCTGTACCCACCACAGGGCGAAGGAAGACCTAACAGAGGTAGGCCGTTGCTCAACTTCGAGGGGGCCTGTACTGTAACCTGCCGGCGCAGAAGGAGAGGACATTGTGAAGAATGGTTCAAGAGCTTGCTGACCTCTACATAGTCATTTGAAGCCACTGCAAGACCTATTGCATTTATGGTGCTGAGTTTATTCCATATTCACAGAATTCACAGAATCTTAGGGGTTGGAAGGGACCTCCAGAGCTCATCACGTCCAATTCCCCAACAACTGTAGCTGCTACATAGATGATTTGTACAATGAGTTGGGCATATTTCCTGAATGGTAACTATTGACCAATTTTATCTTTATTTCAGAAATATTTCCCCCCCTCCTCCTTTCAGAAGAAAAAATTTGAAGAAAAGCATTGAAAACAGGAATAAAATCGTGAGGCAATTAAGTTTTTTGATAAAGAAGAGGGTAAAAAAAAAGAAAAGCAAACCCATGGAATTCATTAAATCAATACAAGATAGTGTGTTATGGTAAAACACTGAGGCTTTGGAGCATTGCAAAGACAGTGTAAATCCACAGTAAGAGCACTCTTGGCAGGCAACTGTCATTGTTACCACCCTGTGTAGGGACATCATTGAAAAGCTCTCCTCTTTGTAAATGAAGGCAATATTTAGTTTGAGTAAAGGGCCTTGAGATTTTTCACAGTTCATACTTACACTAGAAATTCCACACCTCCTGTAACCAGAATGGTTAAAAACGTTTTCACCAAACTTTTCTCCCTTTGAAAAAGATTCAAGTGGAAACAAACAAACAAAAAAAAGGCCCTAAGTACTACATTACATTTTCATTAGTGGGGAAAAAAAGAATAATGGGCTGAGACAGAAGAAAAGAAAGAAGGAAAATACATCTGACAACTCATTTCAAGTTAAGTTTCAAAAATCTTCTATTTGTCAATGAAAAAAAATTCGGCAAACCACCCAATTCCCTTAAAACTGCCAAAACCACACCTCCTTATTTCCACTCCTGGGTTTGATCACCTTGCTTGTCCATTCATCATAGTAGTACATAATCTAAAATGAACCAAACACCCAGCCAGTCATACTCATTTCATATCATGTGAAAGAGCAATCACATTGAATGTCAGCTGTGAATTAGGGCCTTCAGGTATGTCCTTCTCGCTCATGCAGCAGAACTGTGGCAGGATAGCTTGATTCATGGAGGGCTGTATATTAGTTCTAAGTGACTGGTTTCCTGGGTGTATCTCACCCAGCCATGCGCAATCTATTGTGTTCTCTGTAATGAAACCCACAGTGATGATATTAAAAAAGTTAATACGTTGAAGCAATGAAGCCATTGATTCCCATCCAAGAACTTAATCAACAGGATGCATTTTCTTTAACTGTGATGTCTCATGAATTAATTAATGCAATTCAAGATTCTCATGTGTTGAAAATCTGCTTGGTTATTCACAGGCTAGGGCCAAACACTTTCAACCAGAACAGATTATTTGATCTGCTTATCTGGGGCTTGGTTAACCCAGTGCTTAGTTGCTGAAAACCAATACCATTCCATTAACTAGACCAGCAGTTTTTCAGTGGACAGAATGTTTCTTACAGTGCTTGAACAACGTGTAACTGAACAAGAACTTGGTCCTGCTTGATACTGCTGTAACATTAATAAAGCCACCACTATAAGCAAAGATTAATCAAGAAACTGTACTAGTGCTTATCTATATCATTAAAACTACAATATAGCTCTCTTCCATCCTCCCTCTTTACCTCCTTAAGCTGTACGTAGTTACTGGGATGATCACTGTTGTCTTAAACAGCTATTTGACTTTTAAATTAAATGGGTAGAAGAGAACATGGTCTCAATTCAAAGGTGGAAAGAGAAGCCTGGCACCTATAGGAATTACTAGTGAAATATGATTATATATGGAAATGATCCAATTTCAAAGGAGCTTTAGAGAAATTATTCTAAAACTCTGCAAGTTTTCACTAACAGCTAAAGAGGCATACACACTGGACAAACAGGACCTGAAAATCAGATTTGACCTGGATTTGGCTGACAAGTTTCAGCTTGGTGAGAGTTCAGAGGATAAAATACATTCTTTTCTCTGTGGATGAGCAAATTCAACAGTACGTGACCACTAAAATAAAGCAAAATGTACCCATTTTGCTTAATCATGTATCCAGAAATTCAAGTCATGGTACAAGCAGCTTATTATGACTAAGCTCTTACTTGTATGACAGCCTGATCATACCAATATATGATAAGCTGATTCTTCTCTTTCTTTTCTTTCCCATGTTAAAAGATGTCCTAAAATCATGAGACTACTAGAGGAAATCTAGGGGAAAATTAAGTTTTCCATATATACAATATATTTTCAATGATGTGCAGTAAATAATTCACAAGGTCTTGCACAAAATGATAGCATAACAATACTGGTTGACTATTCATTTTGTGATCATCACCCATTCTGAGAACTGTAATAGAAGGGATCGAGCTGTTCTGATATGAAAATATTCTTAAGTACTTTTTTTCAATGAATAATATTTCTAAGGGAACACAGACTATCTAAAGTATAGCTTACATACCTAAAATACTTTTGGAAAGAGTGAAATAAATTAAGAAGAATGAAGAGAATCATTTAGGTAATTCTCTGCATTTGTTTTTCTAAATCACAGTCTGGGACCATCATACAATGGAAGATAGTTACTCTGTTATAGTCAAAGTTGGAGATATTTTTAGGTGAAAGTAGCTCTGGTTTAAATATGCATGTAACTCAATTACCGACACTGCTTTTTGTGGAGCAGCAGTAAATAAAATCTTAGCAATTTAACATAAGTCAACCTGTCTTTAAAAAAAAACAACAAACAATGAACAACATACAAGAAAGCAACTTCATTACTCATCTGTTTGTGCTTTTTCCTAGCATTCTGTTAACATGTATTGTTCTTCAAAGCCTGGACTTCCATTTGGCCTGACTTTTTTACTATTGGCATATGTGTGTCTGAGGATTACAGTAAAGTTAAGCTGTAGGTTCTCTGGGGGAAAAGGGCTCTATGCATGAGATTTGATTCTCTTTCTAAATGTGCCTCAATCCTTTCTCAATCTGTTTGAATGAGTTTACAGTCGGTCTCTCTTCCTCCATTTCTCCTGATAATGGGGTGGTCAAGGAATCATCATCTTTTCAAAGAGCTTGCTTTGTTGAGGATAATAGTTTAGAGCTGTGGGTGTAGGTGATCTCTTAGGGCTAAGAGAAAGAGATGTTCCCTGATTGATTCAATTGGATTCATGGATGTGTGGACTCTAGAGCTATAAGCTGCTCTGCTAGAATGGAAATAAACATGTCAGACTGGATATAATAACTGTTATAGGGCTGATTTTGAAGAAAATTGCAATAGTTTAATTGAAAAGGTTCCATGCCCTGTTCTGGTGGTTTAGCCTTAGCTGGAGACCAGATGCCCACCAAAGCCGCTCTATCTCTCCCCTTTGCAGTTGGACGGGGGAGAAAATACCTATTGAGAGGCTTAGGAGTTGAGATAAGGACAGGCAGAGATCATTCCACAATCAGCGTCACAGGCAGAACAGACTCAACACAGAATAAAGGAAAGAAACTCTCTAATTTATTACACTGCACTGCACACCCAGTGACACCAGAGTCGCGCAACGAGAAGTGCAGCCAGGTCTTAAAGCACCTTCCCCCCACACCCCCCCTTCTTAGCAGACTCCACTTTAGTAATGATTTTGCTCCCTTCTTCCCCTTGTGGCACAAGGAGGGGCAAGGCCTGGGGAAATGGGAGTTTCGGTCATTGCCTCACAAGTTGGTTTCCTTCTTGGCCGGGGGTGGGGGAATTCATCCACACACCCTTCCCCTCCTGCACCATGGGATCCAACATGAGTCCTTTCCCACAGGGCTTTATCTCTTCACCAGCTCCCCCGGCATGGGTCACTGCTATGGTGGGCAGTCATAAATCACGATGTCTCTCAGTCTCTCAGTCCCAGTCCTCTATGGGGTCACCAGCCTCCCACCAGCAAACCTGCTCCAGTGCAAATCTCTCCCTCACTCATTTCTGTGTCTTTGTCTCTCTCCACGGGCTGCAAGTGCTGGCAGGGGCTTGCTCCAATGTGGGTCACAGCATCTCCTGTATGTCTCCACCTGCTCCATCCAGCGTGGAGCTTCTCCAGGGGCTGCAGGTGGGGTCTCGGCCTTTTCCGTGGGCTGCAGGGGCATCTTTCTCTCCAGCACCTGGGGTACCTCCTCCTGCCCCGTCTCCCCAGCCTTCTTGCCTGCACAGCTCCTTACATCTTCTCACTCCCTTCTCTGGCGGCAAAATGCACCTGCCTGCGGGTTTTTTTCTCCTAAATGTGATCCCCAGAGACGCTGTGACCATCACTGATTGGCTCGGCCTTGTTCAGCAGCAACTCTGGCCTTGAATCGGCCCATGTTTACTCTCTGGAGCCTGCAGAGAGCTCCTAGGTGCTTCTTACAGCAGCCATTTTCTCCATCCCCTCTTTCTCTACCACTATGCAGCTACACAAAACTGCAACACCTTTCTATCTTCCAAATCTGGGAAAAGGCCTTAAAAGCAGCTGCTCTCTGCAGCATGAAGGCTCTTCTGCACAGAGGAACAGGCTGATTTTTCTGTAGGGCAGTAACGACTGTACTCCCGCTACACTGGTAAAACTTGCCTTTAAGAGAGGATGTGGGGATTTTAAACTCAATTATGTAATCTGGCTAAACAAATCCTTTCTATCTGTGTTCATGTATTCACAGAACCGTAGAAACATTTAGGTTGGAAAAGACCTTTAGGATCATGAAGTCCAGCCTTTTACCTAGTACTGCCAAGTCCACTACTAAAACATGTCCCTAAGCTCCATTTCTATGTGTCTTTTAAGTGTCTCCAGGGACGGTGACTCAACCACTTCCCTGGGCTTGACAACCATTTCAGTGAAGAAATTTTTCTTAACATTCAATCTAAACAACCCCTGGTGCAATTTGAGGCCATTTCCTCTTGTTCTATTAATTTTCACTTGGGAAAAGAGACCAACACCTGTCTGGTTACAACCTCCTTCCAGGTAGAGAGAGATAAGCTCTCCCATCAGCCTCCTTTTCTCCAGGCTAAAGAACCCCAGTTCCCTCAGCCACTCCTCCTAAGACTTGTGCTCTAGATCTTTCACCAGCTTCATTGACCTTCTCTGGACACGCTCCAGGGCCTCGATATCTGTCTTGTAGTGAGGGGCCCAAAACTGAACACAGTATTTGAGGTGCAAACTCCCCAGAGCTGAGTACAGGGGGTGATCACCTCCCTGGTCCTGCTGGTTACACTATTCCTGATGCAAGCCAGGATGGCTTTGGCCTTCTTGGCCACCTGGGCATACTCCTCGCTCATGTTCAGCCAGGTGTTGACCAACACCCTCTGGTTCTTTTCTGCCAGGCAGCTTTTTCCCAAGCCTATAGTATTGCATGGGGCTACTGACTCAGATGTGCAGGGCCTGGCACTGAACCTTGTCGAATCTCAACTATCTGGCCTCAGCCCATTTATCCTACCTGCCCAGATCCCTCTGTAGAGCCTTCATACCCTCAAGTACATCAACTTGGTGTTTTCTGCAAACTTACGTCTTAAAATTGCAACTTCCACTCACTTGTTTATTAAAACAAAATTGCATCATCAAATGTATCCTCAGTATTCCCTTGCCCTTCACCCAGCTGAAATTTCTGACTAGAAGCTTTTCCCATGGGATCTTAGCAAGAGTCTCACAGACTTTTTAGTATCTCTTGGATATGAAGAGGAGGTAGTGAGGTGAGAATGCAGGAAGACATCCATCTCACGTACTGCCACATGTGAATGGCAAGTCATCCTGAAAGAATGTACCGGATGATCCTGTTGAAATCTTTCCCTCCACTAAAAAGCCTTTTCTTTGAAATACCTACATTTAAACAATCGTTACACAGCGATTATATGTTCAGATGCCTTCCTTAAAACAAATGGAAGAGTATAAAGTTGTGTTTTTTCTAGACTTCAAGTTTGCTCCTGCACTTTCAAACCCTCCATATTTTCTGCATATTTTTTACCAAGATAAAATCTAGAAATAAGTAACTATTCTTTTCATCCCTTTGGTTTCCTCATAGCATGTAAAACTGTAGCCAGTGCATACCAACTATTCTGTTATTCTGCTTAGCATATGAAAGTGCATTCTGCATAGCATATGAAAAGCTCCTGAAGCAGCTTTCAGCAACCTATTCTGTGCAATGCTATCGATACTGCCAAAGAATTTCAGGAGCAGAGAAAATTACTTACTCACATTCTATTCAGTGTCTGCATCAAGCAGTCTTTAATGTACAGCATAAAACCAAACAAATTCTCTCCTTTGCATTTTTTCTCATTGGTGCCTAGCACTAAAAGTTTAAGACGAAGCTGGTATGCAGCTAAGAAGGAAGTCAGGAATTTGTGATTTGTAACTCCTGTTGATACATTTCCCCTTCCTTTCTCCATCTGGAAAAAAAAAAAAGAAAAAAAAGTTTTGAACATTTTTTCAGATGCCTATAAGATAGCAATTTTTTCCTGAGATTCCTGACTCATTTCCTATCTTCCTGCAAATACTTTTTCCCAAGAATTTGTCATCCAGTATTCTCCCTACTAGCAAGTCTTCAGTCTGTTTACATTCAGAAATATTTCAATATGCTAAGGCTTCATACTAAAGAGATAATTAATATTGAGAAATTATTTATGAATTATTCTATTCCATATGCTTTTCTGAAACTGAATAATTCAGTCCTGGAAAAGTGATGCACTTAATGAACTTTTCAGTATATATCAAGATAGGGATTCTCTCTCCTCACTTGGCTTACTGTCAACACTGTCAGAAAGGAAATGATGGAAAATACAAGTCTGCACTCTAAGGTTTAACTAAGGTCAGGGGTGCATTTAAGAAAATGTATTCCATGACTGTCCTCATGAAATGGAAGAGAAGTTTTGATTATATGTGTATATATTTTTGGGTTTTTAAATAAGTTTAGAGACTGTTTAGAGACTAATTATGTTAGATAAAAAGATGTGAAGTGTGTAGTTTTACACCGTTTTTAAAGGATCAGAGAATGCAAAAGCATGGAAAATCCTCTGCAGAGGAATGCTCATTTTGACAATACTTCTCTTTTGTAGTAAGTGCCTGACAGAACTTTCATTATGTATTTTCGAAGGTTACCCATGAAAAGCAGCTTTTAGAAATTGAAAACAAACAAAATGCAAAATATTATCTGCTTGTGCTTTTTATATTTTAGTTCTATGTGTTATGTTTAGGAAAAAAATACCCCGAACAAGTTTGTGTCTTATCCAGTGTCACACTGTATCACATCTACTGCTTTGGCTTCTGCACTGTATCAAAACCCTTGCTAGACTGCTGCAGCAGTATTAACCAATATCAGCATTAAGTGACTTGAGAGCTGCTTAAGGAAATAATCCAGTTCATATATAACAAGGTAATGCTGGATCTGATTTAATTTTCCATAGGAACTGGTGCCTGAATGGTGCTGAAAAACAGGAAGGGAGCATTGGATTGGCTCCTTGCATCCTATGCTAAGGTTGAACCAGATAGATGGAAGTGGCCCGAAGTGCACAGGCCTTATTTAAAATACCTGACAGATTTTCTGGCAGTCCAGACACTTAAAAGTAACCTCGTTAAATTAGAAATATCAATAAAAATCGCCAAATCAACCTTACAGTGAAAAAGAAAAGGGTCTGTACTTTTTACACCATGTCTCTTTGTTGATCTCATTTTGGAAATTGCTTGTGAGTGACTGATACCGAATCCACTGAGGATAAATATGATAAATCTGATTAATTCAGAGGATAATACGACTTGAATAAAGCACAAGTACAGACTGCCAGCAATGTCATTAGTTTTAGAAAAGACATCTCTAAAACATGGCAGAGTTAGCAAGCATGCATACTTAATTCTGTAACTACCGGTTTATTTCAAGTTATCAGTATGAAGTTGCATATCCTGATAACCTTTTTTAATGATGCAGGACAATCAGAAGTGTTATTCTTGTATTTAGAGCATGATGGTAACAAAGATCAGAGATTGAACCATGGAGAAGAGAGAAATCTTAGAATGACTCACCTGAATTAGAAATACTACACTTTATATCTGCCTCAAACATGATTTAATTTCACTGATAATACAACAGCTGTCAATTTAAAAAAATCAAACAAACAAGCTCCGCATAACCCCAGTCATAACAAACAATGACCTTGGATTATATTTGGTAACCATGGCAGCAACTGAAAGGCCTCTTCTCACAATGTGTTAGGAGGTGGGTTTTAATTGCTGTTTCCCATGACTGGGTGTCTCAACAGCAGAGCAAGGCTGAAAAAAACCCCAAAAACCCAACCTAAAAGCAACCCTGCCATAAAGGGGGTTACTCTGAGGCACAAGGCAATTTGTGCTCGCACGGTAGGCGTTCTGCTTCAGTCCTGTGGGGAATATGCCTGCTCTGGAGGATCTCCTTGCAGCTACTTTATGAATCACAAAATTGCACCTATAAATGGTGGTGAAGTTTTCCTATTTACATGTCTGTTTATCAGAAGTACAGAATAATGTTTATGGGAGATTTTTCAGTATTTCCCATTTGAGCAGGGTTGTCAAACTCAAAACACTGAAGCTTGTCAAAGTCAAAACACTCAAAAACAAACTGAGCTTCTCAGTTTGACTTTTGGAAATGTCTTTGCACTTCTTTCATTAAAGGTGTGAGTGGAGTGCTACTATTGTCTGCTTACAGGAATGTGGAAAAAATTATTTTTCCCTTTCAAAACAAACAAACAAAAAGTTTGAGGACGCTTTTCTAACTTTTTTCCTGGCAGGTAAAGTGAATAGCTAAGTCTTTCAAGCCAGCTAGCTATCACATTTTTTCCTTCATATCCTCCGGAGATGCAAAAAGCACAAACATGCTATGATCAGCTTGATTACCATGTTCATAGATGGCAAAGAAAACAGGAAAATGGCAACTGGGGAGCTGCACAAAAGTTACCAGAAGTTAAAGGTAGAATTCACTTTTGTTACAAAAGATCAAAGCACGGATCTTCAGTCAATAAAATTTTCAAGTCAATACATAGACTACAAAACTGCTTATAGCGCAGCTTGGCACAGACATGCAAGTTGTGCTTGAAATACCTAGACCTTCTCCAGCCACCTCAGAGACAGTGTCAGAGCCCTCCTCGCTCAGCCTTTAGCAGGGAAGCTGAGAAGGAATCCATGTCTCTTCCTGGTTTCACACTCAGGAGTTTCTGATGTGTGTGAGCAGCAAGTGCTCAAGGCTCCACTGTGTAAATTATTTGACTTGCTTATTTTGATATTGACTGCCCTGTTTAATCCATCTCTTGGGTCTTTCCTCTTTCCATTGGATCCAGGGCTCCATGTAAGCAGCCAGCTGAAGTCAGAACCAGAAACTGGCGGAATTTTCTGCTTACAGCTTCCCTATCACACATCCCTCCTCCTAGCTCATTGTAAAGCTGCTCATTTAACCTTCATGGCAGAACAAATTAATAGGGGCACAATAAAATATCAAGTTTAATTGTACTAAATTCCACAGTAGCTTCTTAAGCTGCAGAGCCCTCCAGCCCACGAGAAGCAGAAGTTGTGAGCAAGAACCAAGGAGCCAAGTTCTGGCTGCACCCTACCTGCAAACAGGAGAAGACCCTCTATGCAGTATGTACAGAGAAATGAAATTAAATAATTTTAAAATCCCTAAAACACATAAGAATAAATACGTTAAAGAAATTCAGCTTGATTTATTATGAAGGGAAGATGTTACATAACTGGCAGCTCTTTTCTGCAAGGCTTGCCTTGCTGATTTTGCTGCATAAGCGTGAAGCACTCCAAGTTAGAATATCACTGCAGTGTAGCAAAATGGAGGAGAGAAGCAGGCACTTCCCAGTTGTTCTGAGGTATAAGGACAGCTGTTACTAAGAGGCTAGAGTGAATTAAACTTGCATTTTTGGGAATCCTTCCTGTTTGCAAAATAATAAATTGATATTTAGTATAGCTTCAGTGACAGAGCACTGCAATCACCATGACAGATGCAGCGATACTAGCAGAAACTTAAAAAAAAAAAAGCCGTGTCAGTGTTGTCTTTTCAAAATCTGCAGAGAAGCGTAAAAGCAACTGGAGTAATGAAGAGTGTGCAGGAAATGGTCACCAACGTCAGATGCCTAAAATAAGAACAGAAGATACAAACATCACTTAGTAATAATACTTTCCCAGAAAAGTCACAGCCTCCCGTGACTGCCACCACAAAGATTCCTCCAGTATATTTAAAGCCCTTGACAGATTTTTCTTCCATTAAATTTGTATGGTCACTTTTTGGATCCATGAAAATTTTCATTTTACCCCACTTCCAATGGCAAGAACTAATTTACCTCTCTTCTGTTTTAGCTGAACCTGACAGCCTGTAGTTTTGTTACAAGTTTCCTGATCCTTGTATTTGAAGAGGCAATCCAGAGTCATTGCCTACTTGACTTTTCCCTGTCCCTGATGAACTGCTGTTTGTGTCTCTTTCAGCCTTTTCCAAAGTGAGCAGCTCCAGCGTACATGTTCTCGCCTCCATGCCACTCTTCCTCGTGGATCATCTGCTTTGCCTGGATTATGTGAACCTTCCTTCTCCTACTGCTTTTCAATATGTATAGAATTCAGCATGTGGCAACTGCTGGCTTCACACTGTGCCACCAAGATGCTTTCTATGGAGTCAGGGTCGGAGGGTAGGGTTGTGGGGGAGCAGGCTAATAATCCCAATTGTTTGTTTTTAAACTCATAGCTATGATACTCAGCTCCTGTTTTCTGACTGTTTAAGAGGTTAATGAGTGGGTAAGCAATGCCACTTGTGAATGTTCACCCTAAGAACTGGTTTTACAGCCAGTCTTGCAGAACCTAGCTAGGCACAGCTATGTATTGTCAGCGGAACAAAACTACTGTGAAAGCTAAATGAAAGGTCAAAGTATTTGGTTTCAGTCCTTATTGGGAAATGCACAGTGAGTATGTAGTAACTGTTGTAGTAACTTGGGAGTGGGTGATCTCTTGAGAGTGGAAGCTGCGTGGAAATTCCCATGTTTTGGGCAAAGAAGGAAAAGAAGGAAGAGGAACCTATTGCCCTGTAAGATATATAGCCAAGACGGGAGTGTCTTTTCTATCAGTTGTGTGTGGTTGAACTGTGTGACGCTAGTGACTGAAGTGAAAATAATTTCAAGTGTATTAGTGGTAAACTGGAATATGAACATTTATTCCAAGTGCTTACATCATTTATTTCATTAGTACTCACAGGTTTAAAACAAAATACAGAAAAAACGCATAACTTTTTGAGCTTCATATATGGAGAAGTTTACAGAAAGTCAAGATCTCCTGCAAATTGTGAGATTAATGCAGACCTGCAAAAACAACGGGTGAGAATAAAGTTCTCACATATTGGGAGCTGTTTATTGAGATAGCATTCCATCCTACAGTTATAATAAATATTGGGCGAAAATTTCAGTCCGACGTTTTCTTCTTGCAAGAGTTAAAAAATAAAACTTAAGTATCATTCCATCTATTCTCTATATATTGCCACAGTTTTAATTTGAAAAAATGACAGCATAAACATTTAAATAATTTGTATTTGATAGCAATGCTTAAATACTTAGATGTTAAACTACTGCTGAAACATGCTTTGTGTTTTTTTTACATAATCTGCCCAAAGTTGTAGCTCTCATAATAACTTCTTTATTTTTCCCGCTCTATAGCTTGAAATGACATCTTTGTTGTTTAAATTAGTGAGCATGTGCAATAAAAGAAACAGCAGAAAGAATTTAGTTTTGTTAGCATAGCTTATAAAGTGGGCTTATACTTACTGGAAGGATGTCCCTGAAAGCCTACATCAATATTTTGAAGGTGCTGGTATTTAATGGTGCTAGGGCATCTGAAGATTACATGCCTCTGCAGGAGTTGAAAACAACTCTGCAACTATAGTTGGTTTAAGCTACTGCATTGGCTACTACATTGGTAGTTCCACAAGAGATGGCTACTTTGTAGATAGAACAGTGAGGAGACTACACTTATTGGATATTATTGCAAATACTTCTATCCAGACAAGCATGCAACCCTTTAAAACAAATTGGAAATGGTGAGGGAGAGATACTCTATTCAAGGTCCTTTTTCTCTCCACGTGTCAAACAAGTCCCTGCAATTAATCTGATGATCTGTTTATCAGTGTTTTGGCTACAGTGAGGCAGTTTGCATTAGAGGTCCCAGTATTGATGTTTATAATTTCCAGCATGCCCATGGAAATGAGACACTAGTTTCTTGTGTCAGATTTCTCAGTAAGCTTTAATGACAAGCAAGATTTGAAGAAAAAAAATATACTCCTTTAAAAATGCCCCTTTGCTGTTCCTTCTGTTTAGCATTTCAGTTTCTGTATCTTTTTCTTAGACTACGCTGAAATTTGCCTCCTTTGACAAGAAGTCTATTTTGGTTCCTTTATGTAAGATGGCTGCTACTGCCTGTCGTCCCCTCATGACACATAACTTCAAAGGAAGTTTAAAGATTTAAGATCCACCCCCTTAATGAAAGAAGATTAGGGTGCCCTAAAAACATCTCCCTTTTTAACTTGCAATTTCCAAGCTAGAACCTGTTATAGACAGGCTTATAAGAACTCCTTCTGAAGCTTCATGTTTTCTGTGCAGCGAACTGTTTTCGTGCCCCCCACCCCAAGACATGTAAGCCTCCCTCCCAATTACTGCTACCATATCCCACACATCCAAGTATTTGCTCTTCTGTCCTCCATCAGATGGATCCAGTGACTCCATAATAAAAAGGGAAAACTTTGGATCAGTTTCAAAAGTCCCTTTAATATAAATACATAAATATGAATAAATAATGTAGTAAAATAGTCCATATCATCATTGGTGAGTAGAAATACACCAATATTAATCTGGTACTTTGTATGCAAACAGTTAATTTTTCACACATGAAAGTAAATATTAGATCTTCCACCCTATGTTGCTTTTGTTCTGTTTGCTCACAACTGAAGCATACTCATAGTACTTTACTTTAGGAGGAACCAAAACATAGTGAAGTACAAAGTTGTTTGTGTCCGTGTACAGTCACATCCCTTTGGTGACATATTCTTTAAAAAGGAACAATTATTTTATTTAAGACTTAGGAAAAGCTTAATCATTTACTTTCTCCACAGTCCTCACACATATCTGACAACTTGGTTTACGACTTGACTATTAATGACAATGTTCATTTTTCAACTCAGACAGCAGTTTCTAAGTTTGAAGGAGTCATAGACCATTCCTGTTTCTTTGGTTAGCGTAGGCTTGTTTGTGTGTCTCAACTGCCTCTCCCATATATCCCCTCTGCAGACCATTTACTTAGTTACATCCTTGGGAAATAGTACTTTTTTATTATGCTTAATTCAAGAGTTGTCATTAATAATTTCCCACGTCACTGAGAGAGAACACTGTCATTCTCACTCTTGCTTTCATTCTCCCTCATAAACAATTTGGAATGAAATTAGTGTGATAAACATTCCAATCATAAGCTAAGCATTGATGGAAAAAACATTTTTTTTTCCCAAAACCCCTTTCATAGCTACACTGCTGTAGTTAAAACCTAGTGCCAAAGCCTTTTCTGTTTATGCAATGTTTTCATTTAAGCTTTTCCTTCTTCAAGTGCTGAAACTAGTCATTAGCATGGGATGATCTCATCTCACATTAAACACTTCTGAGGCAAAGAGATATGAAAAGTTAACCAAGTGATTAACAGTAGAATGCAATCAGAACGATTGCTTTTTCTGAAATAGCATGTGTTCAATTACTTACGCCTGTGAAATAAAATAGAGGTAGACTTGTGCAAGTGCTCAGTTTAACTTTTTGTCCGAGTTCTGTGTGAGTACTTTTAAAAGATATTTTCTAAACACCCTTCTTAGTTGAAGTTTGTGTTTTCTATAGAAACTGTACAAATTGAGGTGTTTATTTTGTTGAGTTTTTTAAACTGTGTTAACTAAATGTTTAGCTGCTGAAATTTTCTTAAAGCAAATATTACACTAAACACTATTGCAGAAGTAGCTGGAGTCACGAGCTCATACATTTTGTTTCTAAATCACAGGCAGAACTTTAACAGAATGAACATTTTTGCATTTAGGTAGGATGTTTCATGTATTTTCTCTGAAGGGATTTCAATGTCTTTAGTGCCAAAGGTGTGATGTACCAAATTTCTTGCAAAATCACATGTTCACATATATTATATTGTGTACATTAGATGCAAGCAACATATTTTGAAGAAGTCCCAGTTTCTGGATTTGGTAACTAACTATAGAGGGGGAAAAAAACAACCACCAAACCCTAAAGAATTGGTGTGCAAGTAAGCAATCATCTTAGTGTGCAGTGCAATCATCTTAGATTCTGTTTTGCATCAGAAAACATTGCAGTAAAGAGTATGCATACAAAAAAGCAACTTAAAGCTCGTTGGAATCAAAGGGTGATGATGCTTAAGCTCTTGCTTCATCAGGACATAGGTGGTAAATAGCAATAGTCCAGTCATTCTGAAAATTTAAAATATTGCACTTTGGGATTTTTATAGGAATTCTGTACAAACAGCAGACAGAGACTATTCCAAACAATTCCTCAACTCTCCTGTAATTGAGTAATTTCTTATGAGAAACATGTAAGACAGGGCTCTCAGAGATATCAGTATGGGGCTCTTTCCCCACCTTCCTAACCCCCAGTCTGCCTGTGTAGCTTTTCTCAAGTCATAATCTTTTGCATCTGGCAAGTAAGAATCTTAACGCTTGCATGTCTTTGTAAAGTATGTAGAAATGTAAAGATCTGTTACTCTGTACATCTCCCTTACTCTGGGTCATAGTTACTTAAGACTCCCGGTGAAATCAATCCAAAATCCATCAAGTGAAGCTGCAGGTTATAGCCTTTTGTGAGTATGAGCTTGTACATATAACTTGATGAAAATGGCTTTGAAAAATAATGCTTTATCACTCCAGAAGGAGACTTGTCTCTGTAATAGCTTTTATTTTTCTGTGAATTTACTGAATTCATACATGACTACAGGGTGTTTGTTCTGTGACTAACTGAAGTTACTCACTGTTCATTATAACTTAGCAATAATAAGTTGTAGTTCTTAAAGAAGCTATATAACTGGAAAAATAGAATTAAATATAATGAGTGGCAGTAGAGACTATAGAAGAAACTGTTGTCTGGAATCTTTATAGCAGAAAGGCTACATTTAAACTGTTTTGAAAAGGTATTGCTATCTGTGAAGATAAAAGGTATCCTTTCAGATTGCAGTCCATCAATATGATTTCATATTTTAGTTTGTCTTATACTGTGCCACTAAACAGTAGATCACATAAGAAGCAACTGTCTTCACTGAGTGTGCTGGTATATATAAAAAGACCTTGCTTTGCAAGGAGTAACATGCCTCCCCTTTTCCTCCACTTTGAGCTGCTGATGAACTGTGGTCAGGACCATAGCTCAGCCCAACCTGTGGGATTTAGTCGTCTGAGGAAGAACAAGGAAAGTGTTTAGACTGCAACTCTGACCAAACCATAACATTTTTTAAGGCTGTGGGTCATCCCATTGGCATTCTGTACAGGGGTCAGACACAGTGTGGGTAGATTTATTGAAATTTTCCCTTTTCAAAAATCTTCCTTCCCCCAAGGACTACTCCCACCATGCTGTCCGAGCAAGGTGGAACATTAATTGGTAGTTCCACTGCCTTTTTCAGTCAGCAGACATGAGAAAAAGTATAGATTTTGTGCTTTCTCATGTAGTTTTGTAATCTTAAGGTCTTTAGGGAATTTGGCCACTTGACTGAAATTATCCCACTACAGTTTGCCTTGAGTATCTTTTGTAGTGCTATAAACATTTACTGAGTGTTAATGAAATACGTTCCAGAAAAAAATTAAAAGCCATAGCAACAAAGTTGAGAGAATAAATAAAGAAACTTTCCAAGCTAATCTACTGCTTAGCAGTACTTTTGCAGTCAGGTCAATAACTGGGACCCCAAAAGTGAAATGCATAGTTTGACTTCCTTCCTTTAAAAGCAGTTGCTTAGTAACTTTGAACTCTACTATTTCTGTTTATTTTTCAGTGCTTTCTCTAATGAGTGTGACTGACGCATTCTTTCCAGTTTAATCGATACTGAGTCTTCCTCATCCAAGGTTATTCATACCTTGCTAATTACATGATTAAACTTATCATGGCGGCTCCATTTTCAGATTTGGCTTTGAAATGTGTTGGGTTTCTGTTGAAGCCGGAAGTTCTATTTATTGCTGGTAAACATACTACTGTACATTTTGCTTCTGAGAACTATTTGGATGTTAGCTGATTTGACATCATATTGTAAACTCAGTAACTAAAATTAAGAAAGTCCCAGTTCTCAGAAGTTCCTGTGTTATCTATCCTGACGTTATTGCCATTTGGTACTTTTGATATACACTTTTAAGAATTTTTAGCAACCAGAATAGCCTTGGACTTAAAATCTGGTACCAGCTGCTACATCTTTTCACTTTGCTCTGAAGTTTCTTCCAGTTGTTTTATCTTCTCATGCTACAGTGAAACTTGAGTAGACATGAGAATCGAACAAAGCATAGTGTCTTTCTCCCCCAGTGGTCAGACTGCTCTTCTGTCCTTTAAGTTAAACTTTATGAAAAGGTCTGTTCAGTTTTGGATCCACTTGGCATGTGGGAAATTTCCTTTTCCTCTACTTACTTTTTTACTCATATTCTTAGAAAACAAAAAAACAGGTAAAAGAGTTGCAACCTATGCTGACAAGCGTAGGTTCCTGCTGGAAAACTTCTGAAGTGAAACATAATACCAGCTTTATCTGAAGAGCTCTAATTACCCTTTATCTGAATTTTTTGCCACTGAGTATTCTGATACTAAGTATGTGAAGTCAGATTGCTATCGCTACTGCAAACAGCTAACAACTATGATGACACTGACAGAGAGGAATTTGGAATAGAGCATGAAGAATCTCTGGGTCTTACCATAAAATGAGTTTGGATATCTGATGTTTAATTAGCTTCTTAAACAATGAAAAATGCTAACATCTTCAAGGCTAGTATCCAACTTTTTCCATATCGTTTAAAATCACACTTTTTCCAGTTCCTGAAAATTATGTAGAACAAAAACAGAAAGACAGTGGGAACAAAAGCATATGAAATGTGCTAAGAACAAGATTCACAGCAATAGTATATCCTAAGCAACTTCAGAAAGAAATGGAACTTTAAAAATAATGGCCGTAAGTGTTCCAGTAACAAGTACAGTACACAGTGACCAAAGGACAGATTTTTAAAGGGATTTAAACACCTAAACCATTCCGAGTAACACAACTTACTGTCCTCAACATTACCCTGAAATATCTGAGTCACCTTGAAAATGGCCCCTTAGATTGCCATAGCATAGTGACTTTTTTAATTGGTTGTGACCTGGGATTTCTGAAGTCTGTACTTCCCTGATTATTTTAAAACTATTTTATTCCTTACCTGAAGAAAAGTGAAGAAACCTGTTCTTATTCTGTGGTTCTTAGAGCAGTCTTGTGCTGGTATCCAGGAACAAGAATGCTGTGAAGCTGGTGGAACTAGTTAGTGCTACATTTATGTATCCAATGAACCCCCCAAAATAAATGCAAAATTACAGTTTATGTTAGCCAGAACACTGGAAAATCCACGAGACTGTTAATACATTTGGTCTAGTTACTGCTTTCACCCAACTATAGCAGAAATGCAAATGCTTGGGGATGCTAAAACCAGAAAATCCGGACAATAATAATAGATAATCCAGATTATTACTCTTCAAATTCACAGGCTACTAGAATAGTCACAAGGAAATAAGGGATGGGATCTTGAAGGATACTCTACAGAAATAGATTCCCTCAGTTTAACAGATATCTTCCTCTAATATTTCTATATGCAATTACCTCTATAATTCAATTATGGTAAAATTCAGTTTATCATTTGACAAGGGGGCTCATTAATGCCTTGCTTTCACTAATACCAACTGAAAAAACTCTTCAGTTACACTTCAAAAAACAGACACAAATCAACTTAAGTAGGAAATTCAAGTTTAAGAAAATGCACATTGTTGTGCAATTTATCTGTTGATGTGAAGTGTTCTTTCAAATGTAGTATTTGAACAAGGGCTTCATACAAGAAATGCTGAACGTTTCACTACACAGTACATGTGACAAAAAACTTTCTATAAATAATGGTCAATGATATAAACTTTCCACTGAGAAATCTCCAGGCCCTGCCAGAAAAGATCTGGCATTCTCCACATTGCAAATCTATGTTCTTCCAGGCTGGATGGGGCTTTGGGCAACCTGGTCTAGAGGAGGGTGTCCCTGCCCATAGCAGAGGGGCTGGAACTAGATGATCTTTGAGGTGCTTTCCAACGCAAAGCATTCTGTGATTCTATGGCTCTGTGATTCTATGTGCACTGAAGCTTTATGGGAAACATGCCAGTGCCCCTCTGTGGCAATAATTTCCTGTGCAAACTTGTAAATATGTAGTAATAAACTCTTCGGTAAATTTTCTTCTTTGCCTGCCATTTCTCATCTAAGCAGCAAGTGCAAAAAGAGATGGTGGGAGTAGTATCATGTTTCACTATCATCTCAAGCATAAAGCTGTCCTGTTCCAACTGTACAATTCAACTTTCTTGGAGGTCAAGAAAAAAGGTCAATAAGCATTTTATCTTGTTTTGATATTTGTGATCTGTTTTGTTAAAAGGCAAGAAATCTTCAGGTGATGTGTTACCCTGAAAACGTGTTCAGCTGTCATATTGTTCAATGCTGCTCAGTAAAGGCTTGATTGTTTCAGCCTTCTCCTTATTCAGACATTCAATGTATTAAAGAAGGAAAGCACCTTTATGCAGCACTGTATTATATTTCTCCTTCAGCACAATGCTGAAAAATTGTATTGTCTAATAACAGCACTAGAGCAAAACCAGAAAATATTTTCATTAAAATATTTAGCCCACATACTTCTACTTATCTTCCATTTTAATAGAAAATGTACTGAGGTTATTAGAATTTTACCTGAGTTACAGGAGAATTAAAACATGAAACTAAATTTTCAGAGACAAATTTCCGGCAGCAGTACTTTTAAAGCATTGAAATGCTAGAAAGCTAAAAGACAATTTCCTGATTCTTGGTGCTCTCTGTCAATGGGAAAAAAATAAATGTAGAGTGCTCGCTGGTGAAAGCAAACTTTAAAAATTTAAAGCTAAGGAAAGACATTTATAATCACTACTATTTCTACAGGACAGCATTTAATGGTTTTCTAATATTGCCATATTGGATATATTAGATATGTTAAAGTATATTAAATATCTTGGTCTCATTTTTAAGTTAAAGTATTTTTCTTTGCTAACTCTTGCTCTCTCAAAGTCTGATCCTACAAAAAGTCTTAAAGAGGCTACACACTGGCTTAAAGAATCTCCTCTCCCAGATCACACTACAAATACAGAGATAGCTATATCAGTTTTATAAAAATGCCTCAAAACATAGTGTTGCAATATGTGAGGTAAGAATGGATTTCACACATCTTATAACCAGGAACACAAGTTACAGTTCAAATCAACTTAGGTTATAAACATTCAGCATGCACTCTGGTATTGAAAGAAATTCAGACAGAACTCAGGATAATATTTTTTCAGGAATTGCCCTTAGTGCCTTACTTAAACTTACATTGAAATTAATGAAAATATTTTGTCAAACAGCTTGCAGTGGTTGTGTACAAATCTATACTTTGTCAAAACAATACTTTTTCAGGAAAGACCGAAGATGCAAATGAAATACTATTCATTTCCTATAATAAACACAATAAAATGGATGATTAGTTGCAATAAACTTGATAAAAATTTGAAAATAATGTAATAGTTGTGCCTCTAGAAACTAACTTCTTGTCTGTGAAAGGACCTCAGCAAGTTCTAAAAATATAAGATCCTTTATTTTGTCCCTTTCATTTAATTTCAAATAAAGTTTATCCTCCTAAAATAAAATAAAGTAAATCTGGCACCTAAAGCTCCATATTTTTCTGAGTTTTAGACACAAATACTTTTTCCCACACACAATTATGCTCAGAACAAACTTGCTGTAATTGTGATTCATGAAAGAGAAGAGTAATAAAAGAGAAGCAAGACACGAAATTACAACCATTACAGAACAGGGACTGTATTTCCAAGACACATACTGTGACTTCATGAAGGTGAGGGAGGAATAGGAAAAAGTTCATGAAAAAAATCAACAATGTCAGAAACCTACAACAATCACTACCTCCTCGCCAGATAAATTATCTCGTCTCAGATTCTGTAATGTCTGAGTTCTCAGATACTGTTGCTCTAGTTTCGGGTTTTTTTTCTCTCATTAATACTTGTTAATTAAAAAAAAAAAAAAAGTAAGATGATGCTATAAAAACAGCTGTCAGGCTGTTATAGGAATGCACAGCTTGAATCCAGCTCCTCTGGTCATCCAAGGATTAACTCTTCAGTCTGAAAATAAGGAATCTCCAATCTTGCTTGCCAAATGTAACAGCTCCACTCTGCCTTACAGAAAAGATTTCTGCCCTCCAAATTGCCCTGTCTGTATGCTTCTGTTTGCTTCCTCAGTGGAAGTTGCAGACAAAGTCCATTTTAGTGGGTCTGTTACTATTACAAAGCTGTATGGTTCACAGATTTTTTTTTTTTTAAATAAATATATTTTAATACTTATGTAGCTATTTTATCCTAAAGAGTTTAAAATTTTCTAGACAGGACTACTCTAATGCAGCTGCTTGGGAATTGTCAGCAGTAATGCATAGGAGACAATGTTATACCAAGCATTCAAAAGCAAATCCTCTGAAATCTGTGAAGTCCAGTCTGAGCTGGGAGATCCTAAATATTTCAGATTTTTGTAAGGCAATATACATAGTAAATTTTTGAAATTGCATTGGGCTAATCTCTATCTTTTTCTTCAATTATTATTCTGAAGCTTAAAGTACCAACATAAAGTAGCAGAAATGACAGAGCAGTTTCTATGGCACCCCCTCTTTCCACAGCAAAAGGGAAGAAGGGGAAACCATGTGCATTTTGTCTGTGGGAAGCACTGATTCCCACAATAGCCCTGTGCAGCAGCACGCTTGACATGCAGCTTGCAGCAGCCACTTTCCCTGCTCAAATAGCATTAGCATGCTGACCTGCAATGTATCACTACTGTCGTGGTTTCAGCTATGATGGAGTTAAACTTTTTTTTTTTTTTTTTTTTTTTTTTTTAGCAGTGAATGGAATGCCATGTTTGGGTGTTAGCATGAGAATAGTGCTGATAGCACCCTGATGTTTCCGATTTGTTGCCGGGCAATCAAGTACCTTTCTCAGCTCTGCATACTTCCTTACTAGTGAGAAAGGAGGGGACGCAGCCAGGACAGGTGACTCGAATTGGCCAAAGAGCATATTCCATGCCAGTTACGTCATGCTCAGTTTTAAAGGGGGACTGGGGGGAAGAGGGGGAGACAACGCCAGGACGTGCGGTTTCTGGGGCGGTCGGGTTGTCCGGGACGGGCTCTAAGCTGTGCGGCCTGAGTTGTGTGGTTTGGTGAGAAATTGCATTGTGTATCACCAGTTTCATCTATTTTGTGCTTTAAACTTATGTTATTGTTATATCTAGTTTTCTGTTATTGTTTAGTAAACTATCCTTATCCCAACCTGCGTGGTTCTGGTTTCTAGGTTGTGGTTTCTTTTCCTCCTTTCTTCCTTCCCTTTTCCCCTTCCCCCAACTTTCCCTCCCCCTTCCTTTTAAAAGTACAAGCGACTGTGTGGGGTGCGGCCCTTGGCTGGGGCAAAACCACGACAACTACGCATCTACAAAGGTAAGTCAAGCTGATTTTGCATTCCACATAGCCACTCAGCCCCACTAAGCAGTAGTTTTGAAGTCTAACCTTTCAGGAATAAACAGTTAATGAATCCTGCGACAGCAGGAATGGTAGCAAGCTTTCCAATTTAATCAAAACTAAAATAATATGGGAAGACCTCTGAGCTTTAAAACATATATTCTTGCATTATCCATAGTTAATGAAAAGCTACTCTGTGATTTGTACTCAAAGACCTTTCCACCTGCACCTGCAGACATGTTACTGTGCAAAGACGATCCCAGTTTTAAATCCTTAGGGATTCCAGACACTGTGAGAAATTTACTTTCCTGTTATTTTTCATGTTGTATAAATAATATGCAATGTTTTTTGCTACTCAGTACACTAAATCCCATATCCTGATTTCTGAGTCTGAAAGACTGGGGACTTTCAAATATTTACTGCTATCTGATAATTTAGCTACTGTGAAAAAATAATTCCCAAGTTCTTTACCCAATTTCCTTCAATTAAAGAAGTATTATTTCAGGGCTTCCATAGCATATTTGGATTATATGCTATTAGTGGTGCTCATGCATCTGCAACCCCTGAAAATACACTAATTAACGCAAGTGCACAGAAAGGCATATATGTTAATTTTCTTTTCTCATATCCATTTTTCCCTCAACCTCAGTCGTGACACTCCAATAATATGCTCACTCACCATTATTCTCCTCCTACACGGCATCTCGTCCCTTTCTAGCTTCACCCAACTTGGGATAAGTCTCATAACCGTTAGACAGCTACTTGCTATATTAATACCTTAATAACTTTTCCCATCTGCTGAGTTTGTGCCCCCTACTTCACCCTGTCTTACTCTGCTCCGGCTACCTGAGCAGAAAACATTAAATAGAGACACTGCTTATGTGTATGGAACAAACACTAGGAGGAGCTAGTAAGTGAAATAGGAACTATGATGCCACACAACTCAACAATAGGTGCCTGTATACAGGATTTTACACCATAACTTAAGGCCACATACCTGCAGTTGCAGCTTGCCACCACTTGCCAGTATGTAATGGCTCCACAATTAACAGATCAGATTCTTCCAATCAGAAATAGCAGAGAAAACAATTTAAGGTTACTTCAACATTCACTTCAGTTATGATTTTCACCAGTCTCTCCCTGCCTTTGACACACCATACCCAGAATTTTTCTCATAAAAGAAGAAAACCAAAACAAACAACCCTCCCCCCCAAAAAACACCTCCAAGTTCCAAAATACCCCTAATGGCATTAAATTATCTCTTTTTCTTTCTTAGCTGTCTTTGCATTTGTCTACAGCATCAAGATTAGCACAGAGTGGGGTAAAATGCTTTGAACTAGTAATGTTAACCACTGTAAATTGAACTATGGTAACACAGAATTCTATGTCAACCAGAAAACTACCCCCAAGGATGCAGAAATGTTTGGATGACTAGACTGTGCTGCCACAGCTAAACTGCTAGAGGCAATACCTCAGCTGTGGAGGGCTTTGCACTCCAACCGTCAAGAATAGAAAGTGTAATGAAGAGGTGTTAGCATTTTGATGCTACCACATTATACAACTTGGTGTATAAATAGAGCAGTACAAATGCCAGAAAACTTATTTTCAACTGTAGATAAGAACGAAGTAATTTGCTAGCTACAATAGCTCTCACCCAGAAGGAAGACTTAGGCAAACTGGGTGGATAATCGAATAAGATAAACGCTCACTTAAAAAAATATTATAGTCCAAATAGTTAAAAAAAAGTGTATACAGTTATCCCATGTGTGTATATGAATACATACTTAACTTGCAAATATAACTTTAATGATTATATATGCAGATGAAACCACTATACAGGCAAATTACAGAATAAATTGCTACAGGCATGCATAAATAAACCCATTACAGTATACACATAACAGTATTACTAATTTGTCCATGTAATATATAAATGACATGCAAATGCAGTCCTGAAAAACTGCTTGAACTAGATGGTAGCGGACTGTTTATCCAGTCCACTACCTTTTTTTTTTGTGCTCTATTTTCAGAAAATTAGGACCCATTTCTCCTAACAGCAGATAGGTTATATGGTGTGTATATCTTATATTCTACAATGGAAATAAGAAAGAAACCTTACAGGTAGGCAGGCCCAGTGATGCAGGATACAAGAAGGAGTTTTGACAAGGTCTTGCATACAGCAAGGTACTGCAGCACAGCGTGCTTCTAGTTTGTGTCTGATTCAAGACTGACTAGAACTATGGACAGTAGTCATAGCAGCAGCATATAGTGACCTTATACCTTGCTCTGACTACTGAACTTGTGTAAGAGACTGCATATACACAGTATAGGCACCAAGGACCCTTTTTTTCCCTTAAAGGATATACTTCTAGATTTCTTTTACTCCAATATAAGTAAGAAAGTAATCAGTCTCGGAATATCTCAAGTACTACATCTGGAGTAAGCCATCCTGTACTTTTGTGAGAAGCATTTCATGTAAGATATATTCATTGTTGGAAAATCAAACAGACTATATAACATATGAGTCTTTTAAAACTTCTTCTAACCAAAGCTTAAAAATTCTAATCCTACTCTATCTGTAGAAGTGCAGTGCAACATGTTTTTGTACACATTCCATGGAAAACAGAACATTATGTTTTGCAGGTCTTAAAACTGGCCCAAGTTTAGCTTCTTATTTCAGTATGTTTCTGTTTCAGGCAAGTTACAAGTTCAATCAGGAAAAAAAGCAGATTTCACAAGGGCTATAGTTGTACCATACTATCTATGAAGACATCTGAAATGCTATGACTTAGCTAGCATTGAAATATTGTTCTGGCAATATTAAAAATACACCTTACTTAAAGCCTTATTTTAGCTGTAATAGTTATGAGAAAAACATGGAAGTACAAATTTTCAGAAGGTTCCTATTTGCTACCTAGCCAGTTGCCAGTAGCTATTTAAGACATATTTTGCTGTTCTAAACATGCTCAGTTTCAAAGAGATTACTTGGAGAATAAACAACTACCGTGTGGGAATACTGATGGCACAGGCTGGCCCCTAGTGATTCTTTAACCTGTATACAAGGTATGTAAGCTGCACCTGGAGGCTTGTATTCATGGTTTCAAACTCTAATTGCTTCATATGCTTCATAGCGCTTTTAGTTAAAATCTTATAAGCTCAATTATTCATATGCTTGACTAGCACATCCAATTTGTCTAACCCATCTATCTTTTATTATGATCCACCATGCCCATTAGAATAACCTTAAAGACTACTGTAATTAGGGGGGTTGGAATAGATGGTCTTTTGACGTCCCTTCCAACTCCTACCTGGCCTGGACAGGTGGACCCTCAGCTGGGTTAAAAACTGGCTGGATGGCCGAGCCCAAAGGGTGGTGGTAAATGGAACAAAATCTAGCAGGATGCTGGTCACGAGTGGCGTCCCCCAGGGCTCAGTCCTGGGTCCAGTCTTGTTCAACATCTTTACCAATGATCTTGATGAAGGGATTGAATGCTCCCTCAGTAAGTTTGCAGATGACACTAAACTAGGAAGAAGTGTTGACCTGCCTGAGGGTAGGGAGGATCTTCAGAGGGATCTGAACAGACTGGAAGTATGGGCTGAGACCAATGGGATGAAGTTTAACAAGGCCAAGTGTAGAGTGCTGCACATGGGACATAACAACCCCATGCAGCGTTACAGGCTTGGGGGAGACTGGCTGGAGAGCTGTCAGGCAGAGAAGGATGTGGGGGTGTTGGTTGACTGCAGGCTGAATATGAGTCAGCAGTGTGCCCAGGCGGCCAGGAAAGCCAAACAGTGTGGCCAGTAGGTCTAGGGAAGTAATTGGTGAGGCCGCACCTTGAGTACTGTGTCCAGTTCTAGGCTCCTCACCATAAGAAGGACATTGAGGTCCTTGAGCAAGTCCAGAGAAGGCCACCCAGGCTGGTGAAGGGGCTGGAAGGCAAACCCTATGAGGAGCGGCTGAGGGAGCTGGGGCTCGTTAGCTTAGAGAAGAGGTGGCTGAGGGGAGACCCTATCACCACCTGAAGGGAGGTTATAGAGAGATAGGTGATGGTCTCTTCAGCCAGGTGACAGGTGATAGGACAAGGGGGAATGGCATGAAGCTGTGCCAGGGCAGGTTTAGATTGTACATTAGAAAAAAATTTTTTACTGAAAGAGTAGTCAGGGCCTGTAACAGGCTGCCCAGGGAGGGGGTTGAGTCACCTTCCCTGGATGTGTTCAAAAAATGGGTAGGTGAGGTACTTAGGGATATGGTTTAGCATAGGATGCGAATGGTTGGACTTGATGATCTTAAAGGTCTTTTCCAACCTTGTTATTCTGTGATTCTGTGATTCTGTTCTGTGATTCTGCGATTCTGTGAATTGATGGCCTCCTTAGAACCACATCTGATGTTTTTGCACAGCCCTAAACATGCTGGGCAGCCACAATGATTGTCTCTCCTCAGTCTATCTCCCACCTTGCTTTGCCTCCATCTGAGAGGAATCCTCTCTGCACTTTTTATTTTTGGAACTCATCCCTGTATTTAAGGTGGGGCCCTACCATTTATCATTGGAAAAAGGTCACATTAAAAATCTAATTTATTCAAGTCTGAAACTATGCCAAGGCCTTTCTTCTGCCCAAAAAATACAGAGCCAGCTTCCTAACAGAGGATAAAGACAAAAGGCAATGTCTCCCACATCAGGGAGTGTATGATAAAGTTCGAAAAAGCTCTACAGTTTTTATACAGTTCTGCCTTGGTATTAAAGATTTACCCTATTTTTATTTTGTTATTGTACATTACTAGATATATTTACCTGAAGACAGAGTCTTTGTATTCATCTTTCTTTTTCTACTTCTTAAAAATCTAAAATCTTAATCCTCTGTTTGTGACATCACAGCAGGAGTGCTATGGAAATTATTACAATGCCAAAACTCAGAGGAATATGACATCAGGTAGAGAATAAACAGGAGTGGCGGATGAACTGTTGGGAAAAGAAGTTCCTTTTTTATCCAAATATTTTCATTAGTAAAAAACAAGGGAAGGGAAGGAAAGTGCATGATATCTTGCTGAGGTCCAGCTGCTCTTTTAGCCAAGTACGCAGGAGGTTGAAGTGTGAAAAGGCCCTGCCACTCATAAGAGAAAGGCTTTAGGTTTTGGGTTTTGTTGTTTGTTTTATCTAGACCTTTGGCTACTATGACTTATTTACATACGTTGATATTTTATCTTTGATGTCCACAAGCACCAATGTCAGGAATGGTCACAGTCATTTGCTGTGCTGGGTTGCTAAGTGACCTCCATAAACCTCTGTCAATGACACAGCATTGTCAGTTGCTTTCAGAAATCCTGAGTTCTCAAAAAATAAAGATATTACAAAAACTGAAATTTTATACTTCTCCATCTTCTCTGCTTCTACAATAATATGTCATGTTTCAAACTACTCTTTTGTAACTGTGAGCATACATGAGATGGAAGTTTACATTTACATCTGGTGTTTAACTTGGGAGAATAGGGATGTTAGTGAAAACAGAAGGTAAACTGACCATGAGCAGGTTTTAACCCCTTAGTAGCAACTGCCTGATGCTGTATGATAATGAGTGTACTGGACGTCTACTGTGTATTCATTTTGTTGATAGAAGAGTCACTGTACAGCAAATCTGGCTGAACTAACAGACAACGAGAGTGGTATGAAACAGAGATGTATAATGATAAAAAAGTAGAAATATAATTTAAGGTGCATAAAGGACTGATTGGAAAAGGAAGCAAGTTCCAAAACTAAATCAGTTGTATTCTCCTCCAGAGCACTATCGCAGCCAGCAGATGGTAAAATAGAGAAAAGAAGCACATGGCCATTTTATCCTTAAAAAGTAAAGAAAATGAAGTGGCATATCATAAGCAAATTCTATGGTAATCAGCACAAAAGATTGTAAAAAAAAAGAAACTTACATTTTAGCTAGTACTATCCAATGTATGCTAAAGCAAAGAAAGATGGTAAGGAATGTGTGTGTCCAAAATGTGGAATCTATGGCCAGGCACCAAATCATCATCAATCATACAGTGGATGTAGTTGGAAAGGAGTGCATGGCAGATTTCACAGTGAAGAAGAGCAGCTGCCTTGCAAGGCATTTCTTCACAAGAAGAGATCATTATCGCTGTAGTCCAGACAGAGCTGTAAAGAAATGTGATACTTTACTCACTCTTGGTCATGAAACACAGGTTAGATCAGATAAAAGTGTTGCACACAGAACAAGAGGTAGTACTTTACAAGGAACTTTTGCCTCCTATTTTATGGGAGAAAGTTTTCAGTTGAAAATAACAAGAAAAAAAAGAATGACAAATGCACTCAGTTGGACAAAACTGGGCACCTTAACAATATAGGTCTTACTGTATTTGTCATGCAGTAGTACTTCCCAATGGATTCACTACTCTGCACATTGGAAATGGACTATATCTGGTCCATCAGAAAGCAACAGTGATGAAGCTCTCTAAAATGCTGAAGGAGGCAATAACATACTAAACACAAATGCCTAGATGTAATCTGCATCTGTGCTAGTGACTGAGCTATCCCCCACTTTTTTGCTCCAAGTTCTCAGGTGGTGGTGGTAGGGAATACAGCTGGAATGTTTGCTTGAGTCAGCTGATGTAAATTATAAATCCAGCTGATGATGAAAGCAGAGCAGAGAAAAACTGATCATGAATGAGCGACGTGGAGCAACTAGATCTCACAGGCAAGAACTGCTCTTATATTTGCTTGCTTGCAGCATAATGTACGCTGCATCATGCCTGACTGCCATGTGTCCAGTCCATCTATAACTAACTGAATAGCTCTACTGACAAACATTGGAGAAAAGGAAACATAGCACCGTAGTTTCCTTTACTCAGCCATAGAATAGCCAAACAACAATTTGTCTCCAGCTCAGAAATGAAATGAGCCCCAGCCCTTGTGAAGATCCGCAAAGGAGAAAATTCAAAGAACATTAAACAGAGTTCCCGTCTCCAACTCATGTGCATTTATGAGATATGAGAAGGGCAGAAACTATACATGAGTGTTCAAACCAGACACATCTGTGTACACAGATTAGAGATCTAATATAACTTTGATGTCATGATTAAATCCTAGTCATAGAAACACAGGATATGACTTGCTAGCATTCACTACTGAGTTCTGCTTTGAAAAGTCTCTGAAAAAAATGGCTCGGTATTTCTGTCAGTATTAATTTTCTTTAACATGTATCACACAGGATTGGTTTAGGAATCAAAAGATTTTTAGCTGTCTCTCCCCTTCGTCTGCTCGCACTTTCCTCTGAGTGACCCTCAAGAAAACAGGCAAATATTGCACTACTAAAATAGGTTAATCAGTGGAATAAGGATTGGCATGTTCTCTCAAAGACATGGGACTAGCACTTACACCAACGGTTCCAGCTAATAGGAATTATCAGACTCTTCTGGAGGTGATGAACCAAAATTAAGAGACTTTAACTCGTGCTCCCAAAACTGTCCTGGTTTAGCAGTGCTGCTGGAAATAAAATGGGATATCTGTGAGCTGATTTATCAGGGATGGGACAGGGTGTGCCTCTTTCCTCCCCTGTTTCTCCTCTGTGACTCTCTAGTTTGGGATGCAAACCTCCAAGGGAATATTTTTCAATGTAAAAGCCTCAGAGTATTCTACATAGCATTTATAGTTCAGAGGTTGAACATTCCCACTTTTCCCCTAAACTTGGATTTAATCTACAAATCTGTCACTGCAGGCTTCCTTCTTAGGGAAAAGATTCTGGTGGTCTCAAGGCCACTAGGTATCACAAAGAGTAAAGTTGGGCTGGGAAGCCCAACTCATAGAAAAGTCAGCATGGTATCCTAAACTATAGCTTGGGCAGTAGCCAAGCATTTCTTTAACTTTTCCAGTTTGATATTAGGGTGTTTTCATAGGCAGCAGAAACTTCAAAAACAAATCCCAAATTATTTTCCACTGAGAAACTACGGAAAATCAATAGAAGTTTTAATCCAGTCATAATAAAAAGAACAGTGCACATAAGAAGTAAGCACACAATACATGTAAGTATCAGTCCAATTAAATGAAAACTTTGCTTTCCACAGTAGCAACAGAGATGAAGTTAAATTGCTGAAGACAAAGATGTTATTCTAGGTTTTTGGCAAAGCAAATATTATAGTGTTATTTTTACTGAAACAGCACAAAAAATTCAATCTCAGCAAGGGTTTAGGAGGAGAGAGTGGAAGCGAAGACAATTCTTCAAAAAGTATGCTCTGTCTTCTGAATATCGTGAATGGTTAAAATGTTTTTCCTGCATGTCCATGCATTCATGCATGGATAAATCCATAAAATCCATAATTTCTAATATGCACTTAGATTTGGGGTGAGAAGATTATAATTAGGCAGTTATAAAATAATATAATATTTCATAGCGTGGAGCATCATCTTAGTAAGTGATTTATCCTTTAAATAATTTTTCCTCCTTCAGAAGAAAACCTTTGATTATGCCGTAATGCACCGATCACCAGTAGACTTTTGCATATATTTAAGTATTTTTAAAAAAACAAATATCTAATAACATTCTCCCTGGAGCTCTGATGTTTTTGCCTTTCGTCAGAACCAAGGAATAATTTAAATTAATGGAATATTAATTTAATTTCATCTTTAGTCTTCCACTATGGTCCAAAACCAAACCAAACAAAACACCTTTGAATTCTAGTGTACATTTATACCAAGACTGTTCAGTCATTAATTGCACTAATGTAAATAACCCATGCTGCAAAGCTCACTGTAGAAGATTGTAGCTGTATCACAGATACGTTCAAGTAAGGCTGTACTGGCTAGGGAAGACGACAATAATAAAGGCGACTGTTGGGGTTTTATTATTATAATTTATAGCACATGAAAGTACTCTTAAATCTATTTACTGCATCTGATGCAGAGAGAGAAGCAACAGGAGGAAAAAATACTGTGTGATAAAGAGACTGTAAGAAAGACCTGTTAACAGAGATTATCTTGATCAAATAATCTGTAAATTATGTTAATAAACCCCTGTAAACTGTTGCCTAACGCCATATTATTTTTAAGCTAAATGAAAAATTATTCACAGCTGCATATTCTTCGTCATGTAAATGCAGATTAAAGCAGATTTGAAAGCATCATGGTGAATAATGCATTATTTTTAAACAACAAAGTGAATAAGGTAGTCTAGCATGTATAAAACTGGAATAGGAAAATTTTCAATTAGCTGCATCATTCTCCACAATGAAAAAAGGGCCACAGTTTCGTGAGATGGAGAGAGGTTGTGCTTATGATTAGGGTTCAATTCCTAAAAGGCTGCACATGAGATACATGGAGGGGAGAGCACTTCAAGTTTTTATCAAAATTTGTCAGGTGGCATTGTACCTCTGTTGTCATGCAGTCTGCATCTTCAACTGTGTTGAAGACAAGGATCTGCAAAAAGTGAAAAACAGAAGCATAATTAGGGGTAAAGGTGAATAAAGGTGAAAGAAAGTTTAATTCTCACACGTTTGCACAATGTATTCCAGAGAGGCTTTTCATTCCAGTCCATTCATAAAACTTTTCACTATATAAGAATTTCTGAAATAAACACCTGTCCTGCCCATTTGTATTGGTGCATTTGCTGCATTTAATGATTCATTAACATCTTCAATATCGGAACAACTGATGCTCCAAGCATTGTATCTTGCTTTTAGCATTCTCATTTAATAAATATTTATTATCCACTGAACTCAGAAATTCTTCATTCTTCACTCAGGAAAAAGATGCGTTGTAATTAGAATAAAACATGTGTTATTTAGATAAAGACAAGTGGATTAGATCCTTCCACTTGACAATATTACATATATGTGTGTATAATTTTAAAATATACATAATATAAATGCAACATACAAGAGATAAATTATATACTTGCGCGAGTGAATTCTTTACATGTATATACCTGTATGTTTAGATATATACATATATATACCTATATGTTTATATAAAATATATGTGTAATCCCTATATGTGATGGTATACTGGTTGGCAAATTATAAATAAGACCTTAAGAGTATCTTTTGCAATCACACTGTACATTGTAATGAAAAAGTTTGACTGATGTGAACAATCATTCCTAATGTAAAATTCTAGACATAGTTTCCATTGCTTTTAAGATGAAAATCTAGAGGTCTGTAGTCCACTGAATAGTCACCACATCCCTGTGGCAAGAGTAACTATGCCGCAATATGCTTGAGGCATCTGGAAAAACAACCAGGGCAGTAACACTGTTTTACTCAGTAAAAAAATACTTTTTTCCTTTTAAAGTCAGGACTTTTGAAACAATATATGTTGAGGTAACTTCACTAAATATTTACATCAACATACCCATGCACTGCTGCAATTTAGTGAACAACATTTTGTGCTATGAATCACATCAGTATTTACCATGTCATTGATCAGTGAAAAATCTGTGATAATGTCCTTCAATTTTTTCTAACTATTTTTGTTCATTTTTTTAACTTTATCATTAACTAGTTAAACCAATGAGAAAGGATTACTGTCTGAATACCTAATGCCATAAGTGCCAAGCCCTGGAATGCTGCATAAACTCAGAAAAAGCACCTTTCCTAGACCTCTGCAAAGGACATTTTATCTTATCACCTTTTTTTTTCTAAGATAACTGGTTTTCATATATACAAAAGTTATGCTGTGAAGTGTGATAGCTTAACCATGTGTCATGGACCTGATACATTTGCAGTTCACATGGCCAAATACAGTGAGTGTTTTGAGGATATAGAGTTTCATAAATTCAGGGGTTGAATTGTTGGATGTTGGACTCTAACAGGATGTGTTCATATAAACAGATGAAAAAGAACTTCATAAACACTGTTTAAGGAAGTGAAAAATAAATTTTGTGTTTGGACTTTGGATTTTTTTAAATCATCATATTATACTTATTAAGATCCAAATCCAAGGACATAGGCTTTTGTGTTCCTTCCATTATGTTTTACGTAAATCACTAGAGATTAAAACTTCCTCCCTATCTTGCTCTTTTTCTTTTTTTTAGATAAAGTTAGTACTCTCCAGAATTTACCATTTATTCTTCCACTCACATAAGCTCTTGTGCCAATTTGTGAAATCATATTGAATTAAAGCAAAGACTTTAGAAGTAGTTTCATTTAATTGTTCTTCATTATATTTGATAACTTCACAGACCACCTAAAGTGAATGAGCTTTGCTATTCTGTAATATGTCAGCCAGAGATTTATGCAATTTCACCCCAAATCTGGATGTCTCTCCTCTCCTCTCCTCTCCTCTCCTCTCCTCTCCTCTCCTCTCCTCTCCTCTCCTCTCCTCTCCTCTCCTCTCCTCTCCTCTCCTCTCCTCTCCTCTCCTCTCCTCTCCTCTCCTCTCCTCTCCTCTCCTCTCCTCTCCTCTCCTCTCCTCTCCTCTCCTCTCCTCTCCTCTCCTCTCCTCTCCTCTCCTCTCCTCTCCTCTCCTCTCCTCTCCTCTCCTCTCCTCTCCTCTCCTCTCCTCTCCTCTCCTCTCCTCTCCTCTCCTCTCCTCTCCTCTCCTCTCCTCTCCTCTCCTCTCCTCTCCTCTCCTCTCCTCTCCTCTCCTCTCCTCTCCTCTCCTCTCCTCTCCTCTCCTCTCCTCTCCTCTCCTCTCCTCTCCTCTCCTCTCCTCTCCTCTCCTCTCCTCTCCTCTCCTCTCCTCTCCTCTCCTCTCCTCTCCTCTCCTCTCCTCTCCTCTCCTCTCCTCTCCTCTCCTCTCCTCTCCTCTCCTCTCCTCTCCTCTCCTCTCTCCTCTCCTTCTCCCATCAGCAGCAGTGCCGTTTGGACATTTTCAATCACAATATAGAAAAATGTCATTTCCAGCTATGTTTTGAGGGTATTTGTTTGTTTACTGTCATCTGATGCCATCTGATTTTTTCATTCACATATAAAAAGTATTTCCCAGGAGTGTTTGGACAGTCATCAGTTAAATCTCTACTGTTCTGAGAACTTTTACCCCAAGAATAAGCATTTTTGTTGATAAGACTGTTATTTTTCCAAAGTCCAGTCTTGAGATGGACACCTCAGGTATAATATACCTGCACTACCTTCAAGTTAGTTCAGCAGCTCCAAGATACAGATATTTTCTAAGAGCTCATTAACTTTACTTTCTCAGTAGTAAGCAGTATTTCTTTATCACATTGAGTAGTAACTTGGCTTGCCCTAAGATTTTTGAGCAACTAAAGTATTCAACAGGAAGATTTTTTCCTGTTAAGTCTTTTTCCCTGTTAAATCAAAAGCTTGATTAAAGAAAGGTGTCCATGAGTTGGTTATGCTCCAGAACAGACTGTCTCCATGCCATGTACTTACCCCAGACCCTGCCTTGCTCCATAAACTTTTCTACTGACTGCCACCATGCCTGTTGGGTAGAGACAATTTAGTCAGAACTCAGGTTTCCTCAGTGCTTCTGAACTCAGTTAACAACCCAGTCGTAAGTCCATCAAACGTTGCTGTTTCTCAAGGCCAAGGTAACCTTAAACAAAATGCAACCCGGGACACCTGGAGCAAATATTAATAAAATACCTATTTAAACCCTTCACTCAATGTCAGGAGGAAATCTTTTTGTTTTCTTATAAGCTAATGTTTTTCATCAAAAATGTACTTGTTACCTTTTTCCCCATGTGTTCCTAAAGCACAGAAACCAAAGTTCTGCTTTAGAAAATTAGCAATATTAAAGAAAACATTTTACTACCTGTTTAAATGTCATTCGAATCAATGTGAAATAGGTACAAGTCTTCATAAGTCACATCCATAGTGACTGTCACATACACAGTGACAGTCAACACTTTGCCCTTTTCTGGGCTTTGTCTTTGTTCAAAAACCAATTAACATTTACTAGATGTAAATGCCCTAGGGTTCTTGTCTCAGGCCTGCTCAAATCATACCAAGTTTCTTCTTCTCATGTCTTTACTCATATTTCCCTTATATTTGGATTGGGTGAGGATTCATTAGTCTTTCTCAGACAGAACACATTTAACTCTTTCTCTCCGTGGCCAATGCCTCAAAACTGGTGACTGATTCACATAATCATCAATAACTTTTGCCAAGTCAAAATGAGCATTGAATTTCAGATATGAACTAAAAACATAGCATGGGTAACATGACCATTTCTTTTAGTGTTTGCACTTCACTTCTTCCTTTATAATTTATCTTATATCCTATCTCCTATAGTGAGCCAAGGACATGGCATTTAAGATTTCTGAGTTCATATTATCTAATTACCATCCACAAATACAAGTTTAAAACTCCCTCTGCTTTTGCAGTCATGCTGAAATTCTTTTTAGGCTATTGTCCTACCAAAACAGAAGTCTGCATTGAGGCTTCTTTAGTTAGATTCCCATTTTATTGGAAAAAAAATCACAACAAAATACTTGACAGGTTTATTTCATTCTTTAAGTGCTGAGATATTGGAACTTGGACAGACTATTTAGACCATAAATTTTTTGTCATCATCTTATTTCTTTTATAAAAGAAACATTTTATTTCACGGAAAAAAAAATAATTTTGCTTTAATATCTCTATCAATCTTATCAGTTTTTTTGATGACTCCTTCTTGCAATTTGCTGGATACAAAATGTAAATATGTATGACTGAATCAGATCTACCTCTGTCATCTGGCATGATTATCACAGCCCAAGAATGTTGTTATAAACACGTGCAGCTTCACCTACTTAGTTACAACCTGGTTTAGCTTTAAAGAACTATATCAATCTCTCTATTTTTTCTTCATCAAGGTGACCAGGAAGCTATCCAGTCACATAAAACACATGCAAAGCCCTACAGTTCTTCCATGGAAATCAGTGAAAAGATTCAGATTTTCACATGGCAATTCTAGGTCTAATATATCATAGCAGAAATATTGCTGATTCCCTGCTTAGATGATAAAGAGAAGTGAGGATTTCTATCAATTTCCTCTTGTGCCTGATTTATCATAGATTCATAGAATGGATTAGATTGGAAACACCTCAAAAAACAGCCAGTTCCAACCCCACAGCCATGGGCAGGGACACCCTCCACTAGAACAGGTTACCCAACACCCCATCCAGACTGGGAAGAGATGTCCACAGCTTCTCTGGGCAACCAAGCTCATAGTAAAGAAACTTTTCCTAATGTCTAATCTAAATAAACTTGCCTTTAATTTAAACCTACTGCCCCTTGTCCTATCACTACACGCTCTAATAAACAGTCCCTCTCCGCCTTGCCTGCAGGCTCCCTTTGGGTACTGGAAGGTGGATATAGGGCCTCCTCAGAGCCTTCCCTTCTCCAGTCTGAAAAAGCCTGTCTTTATAGGAGAGGTATGCCAGCTCTCTGATCATCTTTGTTGCCCAACTCTGGACTCCCAACAGCTCCATGTATTTCTTGTACTGAGGACCCCAGAGCTGGACGCGGTAATCCAGGTGAGTGTCTCACCAGAGGAAGGTAAAGGGGCAGAATCACCTCCCTTGACAAACGGGTCACACTGGTTTTAATGCAGCCTAAGATATATTTGGCTTTCTGGGCTGCAGGCGCACATTGCCAGCTCCTGTTGAGTTCTACATCAATTAGCACCCCAAGTCCTTCACCTCAGGGCTGCTCTCATTGCATTCTCCATTGTAGTTCTGTTTTGGTTTGCACCAAACCATGTGCAGGATCTTGCAGTTTGCATGAGCCCATTTCTGTCAAGCTTCTTCTGGATAGCATTCCTATCCTCCAGTGTGTTGGTTGCATCACTCAGCTTGGTGTTGTCTGCAGTTCCGCTGAGGGTACAGTTGATCCAGGTCTCCAAAAGAGATGTTAAACAGTGCTGGTCCCAATACTGACCCGTGAGGAATGCCACCTGCCACTGGTCTCCATTTGGGCATTGAGCCATTGACCATCCAGCCAATTCCTTATTCACCAAACCCATGTCTCTCCATTCTAGAGACAAGGTTGTATGGGGAAGGTGTCAAATGCTTTGCACAAGACCAAGTAGAAGACATCTGTCATTCTCCCCGTATCCACCAATGCTATAACCTCATTGCAGAATGCCACCAAATTTTTCAGACCTGATTTGCCCTTTGTGAAGTCATGTTGCTGTCACCTATCACCTCCTTTTGTAACCCTGTGCATAGTTTCCAGGAAGATCTGCTCCATGATCTTGCCAGGCACAGAGGGGAGACTGACCAGTCTATAGTTCCCCGGGTCTCACTTTTTTCCCTGTTTAAAATATGGGGTTATTTTCCCCCTTTTCCAGTCAGTGGGAATTTCACCAGACTACCATGACTTCTCAAATACGATGCAGAGTGGCTTAGCCAATTCAGCTGCCAGCTCCCTCAGGACCCACAGATGCATCTCGTTTGGTCCCATGTATTTGTGCACCTTCAGGTTCTTCCATGTCCTCAAATCTCATCTTCTTCTACAGTGGGCAGTTCTTCATTCTCCCAGTCCCTCCTTTTGTGTTCTGTGTCCTAGATAGCGTGACTAGAGCTCTTGCTGGTGAAGACTGAGGCAAAAAAATAATTTATGAAATCCGAAATGTAAAATGTGTCTGTGAGACAGAGAAAAATGTTCTTGTTTTCATGAGATGTGTTTTTGCAGGGTGCAAATAAAATTGATGGTCTTTATGTATTTGTTCTCCTTATTGTTTTGTACGGTGTTACACCAGTAGTGATTCTGTAGGCTGAGTCGGCAGATGCCACAAAAATAACATAATGGTGTAAAAGTGAAGAAAGGGATCAAGAGTTGTACTCCTTGGGATAAATTAAAAAGGCGCGACACCTCTCTCTTCCCTGTTTATCAGGTTTTTTTGCTGTATCTTCAGAAGCCTCAGAATAGATTTTTTTTTCCCTACGTAGAACATTGACTTTGGAGAGAAGCAAATGGGAGTATCTATAAAAATCTTTGCCATTTGCAGCTATATTAAGGTTATGCATTTATGCTGTCATATATTGAGCTAACATCTTAGTTAATAACATAACTAAATAATTAAATGTAGTATACCAATGCTCTTGAATCAAATTGTGTAAGTAAGTATACAGTCCTGCTCTTCTCTATTATTTACTTTTGCTTGCCTACTTACATTAGAGTATAACCAACTCATCAGATAACTTACAAGGACAAGATGAATGGAAAGCAGAGTTTGTGGTTTAGGCTTTATGTTTTGTTTTTACCTGAAAACGTTAATGCATTACTCTCAAGCAATAATAATAATAAATTAATTTTAACTTTCTTATTTCAGATTAACAGCAGGCATTCTGAATTCAAACCCATTTTAACAATTTCTTAATAACTCTACAGCACTTTGCAATGAAAAATTTAAAACACCATCAAAGCAAAAATTTCAGGGGACTAAAAATTTTCTGTACATTCACATGTTCCAGTTTAAACATTTACTTACAGTGTAAAACACAGATGATATTGAGTACAAACCAGCTATCTTGGGCTCCTCTACCCTCCAGTGCTTTCTTCCATACTCTCATTACCTTCATTCCTCTTTCTTTCCAATACTTCATTACCTTGAAATATTTTGAGTTAAAATTTTTTATAAAGCAAATAAAATCAGGTAAAATTATTATTATTATTATTTTTATTATTGTTATTGTCATTGTCATCCTTTATTTTTCTTCTGTAAAAGATAATTAAGTTTTGGTTGCTGCTGTAATCTACCTAGTGAAGATGACTTTTTCTTATTATAGATCTAAATTGATCAGACTTGCATTATAATTAATTATAGATCTATTTTTTATAGTCTCAAATTCAATTTGAAAAGAAATAGTAGATATTTTGAAAGGAATGCCAAAGTGAACAAGAATTCCAAGGATACAGCTAATTTAAAACTCAAAGAAGATGAAGATTGTTTTCTATTCTCTGAAAAAAATGGAACAGTCATGAAAAAAGTCTTTCCTGCTTCAGCTGAACATAAGAAATCTTGAAGATCTTACAAGCTTCTATCTTTGTTTTTCTAACTCAGCTCTCAAATTTTTGAATGTATGTCAACTAAGACTCCAAATCCCTGCGATGCCTACTGCAATTATGGACTTCAGACTACTGTGAAGGAGCTAATTTCTAGTTCTTTTTCATAACCAGAAAATAGAGACAGCAAAGGCTTTCATAATAATTTTTTAAATTCTTGAAAAGGAGTGTTTTAAAGTCCCATTTTAATGAACCAGAGCCTAGAGTAATATGCACTTGGACACTTTCATCATTTTTCTAGTAAATACGAGGTTTTGTTTGTTTGTATGTTGGTTTCGTTATTTTTTCAAAAGAAAAAATATTTTTGAAAGGTTTTTATCTTCTGTCTTCACTGTTCAGAAATGTCTTTCCAGCTCAAGAGAGCAGCTCTGTTCCCGACTACTCACTCTGCCCTTGGGAGGGAACCAGTACTGAAATCCTGGAGTTCAGTACCTTTCTTCAGGGTGTGAAAATTACTGAACCAGAGGACTAAATCAGGTTATTCAAAACCTGTCATTAGTCACTCTATTCCTCTCTAAAAGCATTACTGTAAAGTAAGTAAAAGAATTGTTGCCCCATGCAAAACAAATACTCTAATATAGATTCATCTGTTTCTTACCATGGAAACGCTTCTTTTCCAGATCACATTTTACTGTGTTGCCATGCTATCCAGCTCCTTGACTGACAAGATTGCAGCTTAATTCAGGAATAGGAAAGAACTAGCTAAATTGGCAGCATTTCAAATGCATTCCCTTAGGTCTTAGTCCCTAATTCTTGTTCTGTGCCGTAAGTGTCTGCAAGATGGTTATCACAACTGGGGCAGATGGAGTTTGATAGAACCCATGCTTTTCCTCTGGGATAGTTCTTACAAAAATTGGAAAAACAAGAGCAAGCAACTAAGTTTCCTTTAAAAAAAAAGCATATCTCTTCTGCTCTAGTAGAATCTAAGGAATAGCAAGCTCAACAGTCTTGTCTAATGCACCCTCACTTGTTCTCTCTCCTATTTCAAATGCAGATGAGTAGATAGCAGTCATTGTTAACATCATAACTTTTCCTTTTTTTGACATTTTGATGCAGTACAGAGAAGTTTTGCCCCAACAAAAAATAAACTATCAGTGGAAAAATACCACAGCACCATCCAGCAGTCTAGTTCAGAGACTGAAGGAACAATTCTGCTTGCCTATGTTGCCTACCTAAACACCCCACCATTCTGACTTAAAATTCTGTCATCTCCAAACCTGAATTTTCTATCAAGACAAATATCTACATAATACATTAAAAAATGAAGAGCTGAACTTTTTTTTCCTTGAACCTATTGAAAGAATACCCTATATCAAGAGGAAGACATTTCTAACACCATTCAAATCTGTAGAAACAAGCTATGATAAAAGCAGAAGAAATAGTTGGGCTAAACAGAGCAGGAGGCACTCAGCTGTCTCCTTGTCACAGTTGAGGTCACAAGCTCAGGAAAAGTGGCAGGAGCAGAAGGTGCTTTTGAAAATCCTCCAGCACATTGCCACTATCACATTACCAGATCATACAGTATGAATCAATAAAAGCACTCCCCAGTTCATAAGAGAGGCAAATGTTCTAATGAAATAACCTGTACCAGCTAGAAATAATTTTCTTTTGTGAATCGGAGGACTTGACCTAAGACACAGGGGAGATAACAGCAATATTCCCAGTGATTCCATGAGCTTTAAATCATATCCATAAACTGTGGGAAAGAAGTACATGGATGAAATGTCACCCAATGGCCTGCCTGGGAATCTACTCTCCCAGGCACTATGATTGTCATTGACCTTCATGGGGGCAAGCAGCAAACTGAGTTTTCATGCATCTGTTTTCAGTCGATCAGTATTCAGCCAATTTACTTCTCTTGAGGGAAATCTCTTAAAAAAATAGTAAAGGCAAAATGTGTGAGAGAAGGAAGCAGGAGAAAGGGATTTCTAGGTGAATCATATACATGGAAAACTGTATTAATGTAACTGTGTAAAAACAAAAAATTGTGCATTCTGAAGCTAGTTGTGAAGTAGACAATTAAAAATGGGTCTCAGCTGTAAGTTTGCAAGCTACTCATGAAGAAATCTAAGGGAGAAATTTTCTGCTTGCTTTTTCTCCCTACCTATGCAATCAGATCATACCTAAATATCTGTCAACGGAGACCTGCTAAGAAGGCTTCATGTAAGGAGTAAATCAACCAGGAAAAGTCAGGACCTCACTAAGGGAGACACAGCATCTGCTGCCAGGGACAGTTTCTTGCCAGTGTAGTTGTATGCTATACCCTAAATCCTCTCCTAATAGAATGGGGAAACAATAATTAAATAGATTAAAAAATAGTATATACAATTATAGTTATCAGGAAAAATAAAGAAGGCAGAACCAATATAATGGTAGCTCTCAGGAAAAAATGGGGTTATGTTTCTAGTAGAGGGAGGACTCTTTGTATGGTTTTTAAGGATCAGTGAAAAATTTGAGATTATTTTCAAATGTGTATATTACACTGTCAACATATGATACATATTTTTATTTTGTATATATAAATTCTCAGAGTACACCCTAGTATATTAGCTTAAAATATACAGCACTAATTTTTCTGTCAGACATTTACAAAGATTTTCTGGAGTCTTTTATACCTCAAATACTGAATGGAGAATTTAAATTTTTAATCACTGAATCACTAGGTTGGAAATGACCTTTGAGATCGTTGACTCCAACCATACCCGTCCTCTACTAAATCATATCTCTGATCATCTCATCTACTCATCTCTTAAATACATCTGGGGTTGATTACTCAACCACGTCCCTGGGCAGCCTGTTCCAATGCCTGATAAACCTTTTGGGGAAGAATTTTTTCCTAATGTCTAATCTGAACCTGCCATGGCACATTTCATTTTACAAGGCAAAACAGATAGAGGATCTAAAATAATACTAATACTGTTTTCCTGCATAAGTATCTGTATATAGAAATAGCCTCTGTTGGAAAAAAAAAGGTGAATTACTCTGTTATTGAGTTATTCTGTATAGCAAGCTGTTACAGCCCATTTTTTTTGCCACATTAATATATAGAAATCCTGCTGACACCTATAGCTCTTTGTGTAGGAAAGGACAATATACAACATTTTCAATCCAATGGTTTATGTCATAATCAGAAGAAACATCTTTTTGTAAAGTAAAAATTGAATATTCAGAAATAAATTGAATTGTTAATGCCTTTTTACAGACTCATTGATAACATGTTCTCCAAAAATACAACTCTATGCATACTAAATATTTCAGTCTAATACATTTTATTCCCCCTTTCTAGTTGTTTATTCCATAGTTCAGATGTTGTTCATTTCTTAGCGACATGACATTTAGGTGCTGTTGAAACAACTGTCATGTCATAAACAGAGTACTTTAGTCAGAAAAATAGGAAAGAGGAAAATAAATTTCTAGATAACAAGTTTCCTTTCAAATATATTTCCAACAACATATTTCCAACACTGGACATTAGGTTATTTTAAAATTATATATTTTTTAAATCTCTGACACCATTGTAAAGCTAGGATGAGGTCTGGTGAATGCGTTCTTACTCTTTTTTGACTCTGAGAATTACAGACCTTCTTTTTCTTTCCTTCCTTCTTTCTCTTTTGTTGTGGGGGTGGGAGTTTTTGTTTTTAAACTCAGCTCCAACTCTTTTTTTTTTTCTTTAAACTCATTTTGCTCCAGGCTTAAATTCAGTTTGCATAGTCTACGCTGAGAAAAAAACCCACAAAACAAACACTGTTTGTCTCCTTCTGAAAGTTATTCAGGCACCAGGGGCTAGAACTTGATTAATGTGCTCTTTTGAAGCCATTGTTATCTAAGCTCTTATACAATTTGTTTTGGAATTTTCCTTATTTTCAAAAGTAGTGTTGAAAACTCAATGAAGATAACACAAAGAACTACTGTAATGAGGTAAGACTGTGTCCATATCATCAAAAGGAATAAAAATAAATTATTTCATATGCTGTCAATGAGCATCAGTGTTAAGGGAATATATAACAGTGGAAGTTTGATTCAGTTGCCTAAACACAGGCATCTAGTGACATTTGAGATGCCATAGGATTTCCCATGTGGCATTCATATGCAAATTCCAAGAGCATAAGTCTTCCTTATTTTCTTGGGGTATCATGTCTGACAGGCTAATGCAAACTCTAAGTATCTGAAGTGAGATCACAGAGTTTTGCTGAGGCAATTTAATCAATACCGAAGTGTATGTGTATTCTATCACTTAATCGTCACCAGAAAAAAATAGCTTTACACTTTGTTGATAAAGGACACACCTATTGGATCCTTTAAATATATTTTTGAAAATCTGCTCAGTATGAATTTTACATAGTCTGCAAAGCATGAACATGAGAATAGTGAGGTCGCAGCACCTTTATGCTTTGCTGTCTTGGCTAGCAAATTATAGCACATTTCTATGAGGACAAATACAATCACGTTGTAGAACTTCAGTGAACCACTTAAAAGCCAGAAGTCAAAATCATAGGCTGCATAATTAGATACAGCCCATGTGACATTTGCAAAGTTGCTCCTGTTTCATGTTAAGGTGCACTGGTTGATAGTAAATTCATCTGGGTTTTAATACTATTTCTGCATGTAGGTATTACAGTCTTCAGTTCCATCAATATATGCACAGCCATGTCATTACATATGTATTGTAGAATGCTTATAAATGAAAGTGAAATGATCTGAACAATTCAGTTTATACTATGAAATATAGTTATTTTTTGGATCTTCCAGTGCTTACTTTGCCTTGCTATATCATTTGTTATGAATATTGAGAATGCATTTTGCCCTACTCTTTCAGAATGAGTTTACAAGTGATCTGTTTCCATTTAGTGTATGAGAAAGCTTCTTTTGAGACAGTGTTTGCAATACATAGACAAAACACAGTGTCTGTTCTGTAGCTGTCAGTAATATAAAGGCTTCAACCATTTAATATGGATAGCAGGTCCATTATGTTTAGCAAACTTTGTTGTCTTGTCCAAGTCACTGTGACAAGCACATTTTCTTTTCAGCTCAATTTCTGGTTAGTTTCCTTGTCCACAGCCAGCTTGCTTTCACCTCAGCAGCTAAATCCCTCTGTACTATCCTTCTTACCTTACAAGGGCTGGCATGCTCTGCATTGCTCACTGCACTAGCTAGACTATCCTTGTAGCCAGTCCTCCAAGTTAATAATTTCATCCATTCCTGTCTCTTAGCTACAAAGATGACCAACTCTTAGAGCTCCAGTTCTACTTTGGTAACCTTCTGACATTGTGTTCTGATGTACGATGATGGCTTGTACTATAAAGAATTATTAGTGACATTCAGCATGGCTTTAGAGGGGTCACATAAGGACAGATCATAATCTAAGTGTAAGCTCTTTTCTATAGCTGGTTTATTTTACTCTTAAACTTACTCTTTAAACTTAGATTCTTTGTGCTAATGTTACTATGATTATGCTGACCTCTAGAGGTTTGCTTTCCGTCACAGCTTTAGCTACAGAATACTGAGGCCAGTTTCCTGCTTGTGCTATGCCAGTGTAACTGTATTCTCACTTTTTTTGGACATTGCAGTTTCTATAAAAAGTAAGACATGAAATGAACACTAAACCGACCAGTCAGAAAAGAATGCACATTCGGGTGACATGCAACACTTATCTTCAGTCATGAAGAAAGCCTTGGACAAAAGGTACACTTTCAAGGCCTGACAGATGCTATCCCTCCTTCCTAACCATAGGTAGTGTAGAATGTTTAAAAATGAAAGTGAAATATTCTGAAAAATTCAGTTCATATGATGAAATATAGTTTTTGTTCTAGATGGTTCATCTAATGTTTAGTCTGCAGGATGTTAACACTGCAGGAGTAAAATTTCATTTAAATACATCAGCAAATGTAGAAGCAAATGTTTTCTACTGCTTAGAAATGTCCCGACAAAGTCTTTAATTACAGTACTGCATACAGATGCATAAAACTCTGTATTTAATATGGAAACGTATATAATCTCTTCACCACTGTGGTTTACTTCCTATTTGCCCAAACAAACAGTCAGTTTACAACAACTCACCAAAACTATTATTCATGAGTGAGAAACAATTTTCAAGCCATCATCACTTCTGACAAATCAGAAACAAGTTCTGCCAAACTTTCATGAATTCTCAGTCTCACTGTTATGATGCACAGTTATGCCACATTGAGTCTTACCACTAGTGCCCCAGCTCTAATCCTAACAGAACAGAAGCCAAAAAGTTACAGTCTAAATTTGGAAAAAAACAATGGCTTCATGCCCAAAATAAAACACTCCCAATTTCTGCTTTTGCTTGTACATCTGGAATCACCAGATAATCAGGAAATCTGTAGGTGGAAAATTTGAAAACCTATACTCTGCATCTGAATGAAGGGGAATTCCACTGTGGAAAACTGGAAAACAGGGCTAGGTATAGCATATAAAAATAACATCTAAAAAAGAAAGAGATTTAAACTAGGGGAATTTAAATAAAGGTATAAAGGTGACTCTCAGCTGTCAGTTAAGTTTGAATTTACTTTGGTAGTATGGTAGAATTCTTAGCTGGTTTATAAATCCTACATAAGACAGCCTCAGGCAGTAACATCAGAAAACATTACACCTGGAAAGGAATGCTGAATTCCAGCCAAGGAGTGGACATGTCTCATTTTGCTCATTGAATTCAAATTCCTGGTCTTCCTTCTTCAGATTCCTTTAGTGTACTTTTTAATTTCTCTTCTGTTTCCTTCAGTCTCATGTAGACATTGTAAACTGATTAATTTGCATTCTGGGGGGACTTCTGTCCCTGGACTGTGTCTACACAGCCTTTTTTCCCCTGCCTGAGTCCTCTGGCCTGTCCTCTGTCTTGGATGGTTTTGTCTTTCTCCTCACACCCCAGACCTGCATGGTTTGCAGTTCCTTATCTTCACTGCAAACAATACTCACTGACAACAGGCAGGCAAAGCAAAAGCAATAATTCTACACAAGTCAATACTACGCATATTATGATTACTGCTTTCTTTTGTTGAACACCAAGGTCTCTGTGCAGCTATCATCATGCAGTTTGAATTATAGCCCTTGACATCCAGAATCATTCATAATCATCTTTTTCTATTATCAGTCATCACAAGCTCAAATCCTGTGCATCATTTTCATTGAATGTCTTAACAGATATAGGTGCCTGAAGGAAAAAATTCTATCACATTTTCCCAAAGTCATCCTATGAATGGGTTGGATGATATATTTTAGAGAAAAGACCTGCTATTCCATTTCCAGAAATGGTGAGGTTCCTACAGGAATATTCCTCATGCTGTCAAGTTTGGGAGGCTCTGTTAGAGACATGCTCTGTAACAGTCTAGGTCCAAAGAAGTCAGGTTAATACATAAATACAAATTAGAAGAAGAAGTAATTCTGATTAGATCTTGTATTGCATTGGAGCCACCTAGAAAATAAAAAACGACGCCAAAGTTGGTGGTATTTTACATAGTTCAATGAGATGCAATTGCAAAAAGTCCAGTTCATGGGTGATCTGAAATGCAGCAACATGATTACAACTCCTCTATTGTTAACAGTACATAAAGTTGTAAAAACTAGGGACACAGAAAAACGGAATCTTTATTTGATGAAAGTCCTATCAGACCTGCTTTTATAGTAAGTATGGACAGGTTGCATTGATGGGCAGAGGCCAATCGGATGAAGTTCAACATGGCAGAGTGTCAGGTCCTGCACTTTGGTCATAACAACTCCAGGCAACAGTACAGACTTGGGGCAGGGTGGCTGGAAAGCTGTGCAGAGGAAAAGGGATCTGAGGGTCTTGATTGACATTCGCCTGAACATGAGCCAACAGTGTGCCCAGGTGGCCAAGATGACCAATGCTATCCTGGCTTGTATCAGGAATAGCATAGCCAGCAGGACCAGGGAGGTGATCATTCCCCTGTACTCAGCTCTGGCAAGGCTGCATCTCAAATACTGTGTTCAGTTTTGGGCCTCTCACAACCAAAAAGAAAGACACCAAGGCCCTGGAGTGCATCCAGAGAAGGGCAATGAAGCTGCTGAAGGGTCGGAAACACAAGTCTTACGAGGAGTAGCTGAGGGAACTGGGACTCTTTAGCCTGCAGAAGAACGTAGCACAAGTACTGCACGCTTACAATAATTTACAGTTACTTTTTTACTCTTCCTCTAAACATAGGAGGAATTTAGCCAGTAGTTCTAAACATTCTGTTGCTATGTGCTGCCTGAAATGTATTCACTGTGTTGCAATGGTCCAAATTAGAATTAACAATAAGCAGACAATATTTAATGAACAGCTCTTCTCCCAGACACTACATAGGGAGCAAAATGAAGAAAATGCACAGCTTCACCTGTAAAAAAGTGTGCTGTTGTTTCAAATGAAACTAAAAGGTGGTTGTTGGTGAAAAATGCAATAAAAACCAATAAGGAACAAACCTTTATCATTATAATACACAATAAAAACATTTTTGATATGATTGTATACCAAATATATATAACAATAAATACCTTTTTTGTTTGACTAGCTCAATTGTATTTTCATATGCCACACTTTGCTACGTAAGCAAAGTACTTTATGGTAAATACTTATTAACTCTTCTAGAAAGTGACAGCTGACAAAACCAGTTCTGAAAACAACCTGAGCATATTTAGCTAAATGAATTAGACATATAGAGTATGTAAGCTGGAAAAAATGAACAATAACTGAGTCCTGAGAATTATTTAATTGTATGTTTTTTTAATTACAAAATGCTTGGTGTTATGGGCCTTCTTTCAGTACTCAGTGTCCATCCAGTCATGCTTTGATACAGTAACATATGTGTTTAAATCCTGTACAACTCACAACTGTTATTGTTTGTTTTGGAAGGGCTTGGGGGGTGGGTTTTGTGTTGGGGTTTTTGGGGAAGAAATTAATAGGAAGTATTACATTCTAAATGAAATTGTGTCCAGAGTGAAATTTCTAAATGAAAGGTCTTCTCTGGAATCTGAGCATACTGAATGAAATTGAAATTTGTCAATGTAGGTATGTTAATATCATCAGTGGAACTTATAAGAGTCTCAGTTTCATTCAGCCTGTGTAAAATTTATATAAAGGAACAGATCAAGGAATATTTAAAATTGTAAAGCACTTGATCTAATATTTGTGAGACAACCATGTGTTGACAGTTTTTATTGTGGCTACTGTGAATTACTTCTGTATGGTCTTTTTCTAATTTTCCTTGGCTTTCTTATTATAAAATGACTCCACTCTAATCACAGACCTCATGTTATTCTCTGTGCAAAGTAGAAAACTCAATGGGCCTAGAAATTGAAAGAAAAATGCCATAGAAAATTTAATATCTGCATGGTTACACCTAATTAATCTAAATATTATCTCAGTGTTGTTTCCTGTGCTAAGAAGGGATCTCTCACTCTTTTGCTACATGATCTGGAAAATCTTACTGTTACAAAGTTGTTAAACACAATAGAGAAAAGTTGCTGATACACAAAATTAAATTGAAAGCTTAATTAGAGTAAAAATTATATCCTTACCATTAATAGTGTCTAGTCAAGGGATTGTTTATTTATTTTTACAGGTGACTACTAAATTAGCTGAATTTGCTTATTAGAATTCCTTCTACCAGTTTCAGTTGAAAATCTCCCCTTACAATTCTAAGCTGTTAAAAAACATACATGTCAAATATCTCATGAGGTCCAATTTTACATTTAATAGGATAGAAAGGCATTTCCCTCAACAATGTGACCCTAGATGTCATTTATTTCTAAAATTAGTTTTTTGAGCAAGCTTAATATTTCTCACACACCAAAAGTGAGACTCACAGAGGTGGCTTTTCAGCTCACCACTGGTCATCAGCTAGCTCAGTCATCTCCTGAAATAAATGATGGCCTCCTTTCAACAGAGCTACCTGCAATGTGGTCTGATCAGTGATCCACTAACCAACTCAGAGTGGAGTCATGTGGAGCAGCCAGGTCACAAAACAGCACTACACTATATTGTAGTTAAAGGTGAGCTATACAGGGAGAATCCATTCTTGAAATAGCAGGGGTATGGTACAACCTGGCACCTTGGCCCTTTCCAAAGTCGTGTTATCTGAGGCTCACTGTTCCTTTGCTTTTCCCATATATTGGGCCACAATTCTGAATATACTACATCTCATTTCAGAAAAAAAGAACTTTAATGGTGTTCACTTAATTTGAACAATCTTAACCTGGATACATATTACATATTAAGTGTCTTAGCTCAATAAATACTTTGCATCTAGGTTGCCCATACCGGAAGGAAAGCCTCCTGTCTGTACTCATACTATATACTAAATCAAAGATTCAGAATATATTAATAGCATTTTTCATATTTCACTAAACTGTGGACTGGTTTGGACAGAAGACTATATAGAAGCAGTGCTGCTAAATATTCACTGTGTAAACTACAGAAATAAAGTAGCATTTGCTTAGCTATTTCATTCTGCAATTGCAAGGAGATCTACTAGCCTTATACATGTTCCTTCAGTTGTTTCCCAAACTGCTCTAACATGAGAAACTCAAAAGAAACTAGCCACAATAAAGCAACATACAACATCCTATTGTTCAAATTGTTGAAATATATTGATATTTCTACATTAAAATTTGCTCCTCTAAATGTGTACCATCTCAATCTGAAAAACTTACCACAACAAATTCTAAAATTAGTCTTTTACATATTGGTATTGTACAAGACATTAAAGCACTCTGAACAGAAGTAATAGCCAGAGTTGTAAAGTCCTGTTATTCAGCAACATCTTATGCAATTCACCTTTATAACTTCCTGACAGTTGCATTTAACCTTTGGTTTCACCACTGGAATATTTTCTGTGATAGTAGCCAAAGCAAACAGAACAAGTACAGTAGAATATTTTCCATATCAGCTTAAATTTCATTCACAGAAACACACAGGGGTTTTTTTGTTTGGTTTGTTGTTGTTCTGGGGTTTTTTTATTAAGTTTGTTTCCACTTGACTATCAAGACTTGTCATATCTTATTAAGCATGCCCTCCCCCCAAAAAAAACCAAAACCAAAACAACAACAAAAACCCCAAAAACTAAAATTCTGCCTTATCTGGAAACAGTGTTCTTTCTTTTAACTGCTTTGTTGACAAAAACCTCAGAACTAATTATCACAGTCAAAGCCAGTTTCTGACAAAAAAGTGTTTTGTGGAAAATTCCCAATGGGCTAGCATTGTCTAAGAATGGAAATCAAGAAAATGAAGCCGAAAAAACCAATCCCTAGATTCTTCGCCTGATGACCAAGGAGGCTTCCCTTCATTTGTCACAAGGGATTCATAGAGTTCTAAAACCATGAAGAGTAAATCGCATAGAATTTGTCCCTACTCTTTTAGTAGATTTGTCCCAATCATATTTAATACATTTTCCAACTGTCTTTTTTACTCTTCCACTTCATTTATTGCAACTTCTGTGATATGTGCATTGTTTACTAACCATCAAATCATTAAGGTTGGAAAAGACCAAGTATCTCATCCAACCTTTCCTTGAACCCCCAAGGGATGGTGACTCCACCACCTCCCTGGGCACACATTCCAATGCCCCACCACTCTTTCTGAGAAGAAATTTCTCGTCTTTTCTAACCTGAACTTCCCCTGGCGCAACGTGCAGCCATTCCCACTTGTCCTACTGCTACTTATCTGTGAGAAGAAGCTGACCCTCAGCTCACTACAACATCCTTTCAGGTAGCTATAGAGAGCAATAAGGTTGCCCCTTTTATATACTAGAAAAATTATGGTATAATATAAAGAATCCTGAACCTGGGATTTGTAACTTGACCATGCAGTTCTCTTTGTGAATAAACTTCAAAAATAGAAAAACTGTTGCTTTTAACATTCTGAAGATGACTCGGAATGACTATTTCAGTTAGGATCTAACATAGGGCATTAATTAAATGGTTGTTTAGGTGAGGTAGCCTTTATATAAATCTGTCAGATTAAAAAGAAATAAAAAATGCAGCAAAGGCATAGATGTTAAAACTGTCAGATTAAATACAATTAAGTGTCTTTATTAAATGTCTTCATCTTCACTGAGAATTGCAATATATGCTAGAAATATCATCTGTGTTTTACGCTGTAAGTAAATGTTTAAACTGGAACATGTGAATGTACAGAAAATTTTCAGTCCCCTGAAATTTTTGCTTTGATGGTGTTTTAAATTTTTCATTGCAAAGTGCTGTAGAGTTATTAAGAAATTGTTAAAATGGGTTTGAATTCAGAATGCCTGCTGTTAATCTGAAATAAGAAAGTTAAAATTAATTTATTATTATTATTGCTTGAGAGTAATGCCATTAACGTTTTCAGGTAAAAACAAAACATAAAGCCTAAACCACAAACTCTGCTTTCTATTCACCTTGTCCTTGTAAGTTATCTGATGAGTTGGTTATACTCTAATGTAAGTAGGCAAGCAAAAGTAAATAATAGAGAAGAGCAGGACTGTATACTTACTTACACAATTTGATTCAAGAGCATTGGTATACTACATTTAATTATTTAGTTATGTTATTAACTAAGATGTTAGCTCAATATATGACAGCATAAATGCATAACCTTAATATAGCTGCAAATGGCAAAGATTTTTATAGATACTCCCATTTGCTTCTCTCCAAAGTCAATGTTCTACGTAGGGAAAAAAAAATCTATTCTGAGGCTTCTGAAGATACAGCAAAAAAACCTGATAAACAGGGAAGAGAGAGGTGTCGCGCCTTTTTAATTTATCCCAAGGAGTACAACTCTTGATCCCTTTCTTCACTTTTACACCATTATGTTATTTTTGTGGCATCTGCCGACTCAGCCTACAGAATCACTACTGGTGTAACACCGTACAAAACAATAAGGAGAACAAATACATAAAGACCATCAATTTTATTTGCACCCTGCAAAAACACATCTCATGAAAACAAGAACATTTTTCTCTGTCTCACAGACACATTTTACATTTCGGATTTCATAAATTATTTTTTTGCCTCAGTCTTCACCAGCAAGAGCTCTAGTCATGCTATCTAGGACACAGAACACAAAAGGAGGGACTGGGAGAATGAAGAACTGCCCACTGTAGAAGAAGATGAGATTTGAGGACATGGAAGAACCTGAAGGTGCACAAATACATGGGACCAAACGAGATGCATCTGTGGGTCCTGAGGGAGCTGGCAGCTGAATTGGCTAAGCCACTCTGCATCGTATTTGAGAAGTCATGGTAGTCTGGTGAAATTCCCACTGACTGGAAAAGGGGGAAAATAACCCCATATTTTAAACAGGGAAAAAAGTGAGACCCGGGGAACTATAGACTGGTCAGTCTCCCCTCTGTGCCTGGCAAGATCATGGAGCAGATCTTCCTGGAAACTATGCACAGGGTTACAAAAGGAGGTGATAGGTGACAGCAACATGACTTCACAAAGGGCAAATCAGGTCTGAAAAATTTGGTGGCATTCTGCAATGAGGTTATAGCATTGGTGGATACGGGGAGAATGACAGATGTCTTCTACTTGGTCTTGTGCAAAGCATTTGACACCTTCCCCATACAACCTTGTCTCTAGAATGGAGAGACATGGGTTTGGTGAATAAGGAATTGGCTGGATGGTCAATGGCTCAATGCCCAAATGGAGACCAGTGGCAGGTGGCATTCCTCACGGGTCAGTATTGGGACCAGCACTGTTTAACATCTTTTTTGGAGACCTGGATCAACTGTACCCTCAGCGGAACTGCAGACAACACCAAGCTGAGTGATGCAACCAACACACTGGAGGATAGGAATGCTATCCAGAAGAAGCTTGACAGAAATGGGCTCATGCAAACTGCAAGATCCTGCACATGGGTTGGTGCAAACCAAAACAGAACTACAATGGAGAATGCAATGAGAGCAGCCCTGAGGTGAAGGACTTGGGGTGCTAATTGATGTAGAACTCAACAGGAGCTGGCAATGTGCGCCTGCAGCCCAGAAAGCCAAATATATCTTAGGCTGCATTAAAACCAGTGTGACCCGTTTGTCAAGGGAGGTGATTCTGCCCCTTTACCTTCCTCTGGTGAGACACTCACCTGGATTACCGCGTCCAGCTCTGGGGTCCTCAGTACAAGAAATACATGGAGCTGTTGGGAGTCCAGAGTTGGGCAACAAAGATGATCAGAGAGCTGGCATACCTCTCCTATAAAGACAGGCTTTTTCAGACTGGAGAAGGGAAGGCTCTGAGGAGGCCCTATATCCACCTTCCAGTACCCAAAGGGAGCCTGCAGGCAAGGCGGAGAGGGACTGTTTATTAGAGCGTGTAGTGATAGGACAAGGGGCAGTAGGTTTAAATTAAAGGCAAGTTTATTTAGATTAGACATTAGGAAAAGTTTCTTTACTATGAGCTTGGTTGCCCAGAGAAGCTGTGGACATCTCTTCCCAGACTGGATGGGGTGTTGGGTAACCTGTTCTAGTAGAGTTTTTGAACTAGATGGTCCTTGAGGTTCCTTTCAACCCAAACCCAAACCATTTTGCGATTCTACGATTCTGTGATATTGTCTGGGATACCCCTTTGGTCAGTTGGGGTCAGCTATCCTGGCTATGTTGTCTCCCCCAACTCCTTGTGCACCCTGAGCAACTTGCTAGTGGGGTGGGGTGTGAAGCAGAAAAGGCCTTGACTCTGTATGAGCACTGCTCAGCCATAATGATAACACACCTGATATATCAACACTCTTTCCAGCACAAATCCAAAAGCATGGCCTCATACTAGCTGCTATGAAGAAGATAATGCCAGATAAAGTCAGCACAAAATGCAGTCATGGTTGAATGCAAGTGTATGAAGCAAAACAGATCTCATTCTGATCACCTGAAAGGTATAACATTCTCTTATTATGCAAAATGAGCCCCTTCAACTTGTAGTACCTCCTTCACCTTGAACTGGAAAGGACTTGTCTGCAAAGTGTCCTTCTCAAGAACTTATTGACAGTTCAGCAGAGCCTAGATTGAGTGAATCCTTTGAGTACTTTTCCAGACGATTTACTCAGACCTCTTCCCTAAACAGTGCTGGATAGGCCCTTCAGTGGCATCTTGCTTAAGTCTGCAGCAATATGGACCAAGACATTTGTGTTGTAAGGTTTAGCAGTCTCTTTGTGTGTTTTCTCAGAATTTTATCTCATTTTCCCATGTTACTGATATAATACTAAAAGCTGTTTCCAGGGGAGGTCCTGGAAAGATAACAGGTTATTCTGGAAGATATCAGGTTAATTTAATGCAGTTCTAGAACAGCTGTTTTCATTTGCAGGAGTAAAGAGGAACACAGATTGAGGAGGCAAAACAGTGGCTGAACTATGCTATATATTGAACCTGGCATCAGCTTTAGAAGTTCACAGAGGATAAATTATACACTTTTGAAGAAACCACAGTTTCTTTGAGTAACAATTAAACAGTAGTAAATTAGTCATAAAGCAGTAATAAAGCTAATAGTTGTTTAAACAATAATATGCACAGAAGTTGTTAGAATAAAGAGTAATATTTTGTGGCAATGTAACTGATACGAAGGTTTGTACAAAGCCAGATAATATGTCATACAGAAATACCCAATCCAGCTTTGCAAATACCAGCAGGGCTGTTTGTTATTTCTTCTGACAAGTTGTCTACTGTGGTGCAGTGGTAACAGGTGTAGGCTACTTCTACAACTCTTTAAAAACAGGAAAATTCATACTGAATTTATTGAGCAATTATATGTGTCCCAAAAGTTAGTAAATGAGAACCAAGTTTTCCATAGTGTTAGCACTCAAATTAGATGTTCTTTGCTTCTATAACCTAAACAGAGTTAGAGCCTACAGGTAACAAATAGTATTCTTTTCCCATCTTATCGAAATGTCTTGGATGTTACTTTCACAGAATCACAGAATCACAGAATCGCAAGGTTGGAAAAGACCTTTAAGATCATCAAGTCCAACCATTTGCATCCTATGCTAAACCATATCCCTAAGTACTTCATCTACCCTTTTTTTGAACACATCCAGGGAAGGTGACTCAACCCCCTCCCTGGGCAGCCTGTTCCAGGCCCTGACAAGTCTTTCAGTAAAAATTTTTTTTCTAACATCCAATCTAAACCTGCCCTGGCACAGCTTTATGCCATTCCCCCTTGTCCTATCTCCTGTCAGCTGGCTGAAGAGACCATCACCTATCTCTCTGTAACCTCCCTTCAGATAGGCGGTGATAAGGTCTCCCCTTTAAAGCATCTAACATGTATGTCAGTTGTTCCAGGTAATAACTGTGGCATCACAAATTTCACTAGAAAGTGCCTTGCACTGAAAAGGGGTTAGTGTTGCTCTCTGAGAATACATAGCCCTTCAGAAGTAGCCTCATAATTACTTGGGTAGCATTCTTTGTGCTACTTGAGGTATATGAATCTAGGAAAAGTTAACTGAAACTGTTAGAGGGACAATAATATCAAAAACTCCAAGATAGACAAGTATGCCTGATGTACCTACAGCCTGTTTGGGATTCAGAGGCTGAATTCATTTCACTTAGACAATAAAGAACCATTGAACTGCTTTGCCGAACAACACGTTACCAAATAGGTAAGAGTCGGGGGGGGGCAGGGAAGAATCAGTTGTGTATGGTTTTATCTCTAATTATTGTTTCAGTTCAGTTTATATATTTGTATAATTATAATTACACAGTTTATATGTTTTTTGTAGCAAGGAAATTCCTCTCGTCTGTTCATAATAAACTGTGATGAGCTTCAGAGTTGGGGATTTTTTTTCCCTTTTTCACTCAAACTTCCCCATACTCACAGGCGACTGCTAGGACACCACATTAATCAGACAAAGGGCAAAGGATGTGAAGACCCTCTGTGAGTATACAATGGCACAACTAAGTTAAAGTATAGGTTTAAAATATCTAGTGCATTTTCAGCTGAAGAGAGAAACTAACCTGAAAAGGTCAGGTCACTGACAAAGGTTGTTGCATAATTGTGTACATTCCTGCTCTAATGAAAGATTTGATCTACCCATGCTTGTCTGGGTCCAGCATGGAAAGTAACAAGTCATGCAGTGTTGATGACACTTTGCAGTCAAACAAGTTCTTCTAGCCTCACCTAATTCTTTTGCCGTGATTAAATTTTTAGGAGCAGAAGGGTTATATACCAACTGCCTTTGTAAACATTTGCCAACTATATGGCAATGTAAAATTTGTTAAGGCTCAAAAAATTTAAGTCCAGTCCCTCAAAATGATAAATACAAACCAAACTAGTGTGCTGAAATTGCATCTAAGGTAGCATGTCTCTGATACTCAGATTTTACTATTAATATGGTTAATTAAAAATTGTCATGATATTTGGCTTTGTTTTGATGTGATGGGTCTTCTTACACCGTATGATATAGAGTAGTGGGAGGATTGCAATGATCCACTGTGGCAAAAAACCATCTCACAATGGTCTTGGGTTACTAGGAAAACATAAAGCATTATTACTCTTATTTAACAACTCCCTTAAGCATGTACGAATAGAAAAGCTTTCCCAAACCTTCTATAACGGCACTACTGTCTCTGCATTTAAGTCTGTCTTTAAAGAGGCTGTGTTACAGCCTTGAGAACTATATAGAAACTACCATTGTACCAGTTTCCTTCACAATTTAATTGCGGGTTCCTATAATAGTGACTATTCTCAAATTTGTGATAGTGGCAGAATTAAAGTCTAATGTCACAACAGGAGAGCCTTTGGATCTGTTTTATTACTGCTTTCTTTTAAGATTAAAGAACTTCTTTCTAATGGAGGAATAGCAGAAAACAGAAAGAGGTTCAAAAGCAAGAACGCTGCTAGTTTATTGGATACGTCTTTGGAATGAATGGGGGATAGAGGCTTTATTTCTACTTATAAGTTAGCAGAGATAAAAAATAATTACCACACCGCAATCCAGAAAAGGCACTGGGTATGTGTAGCACTTTAAGAATGTAAATAGTTTAATTTGATGGAACTTCCATTCTTCAGATGACATAAATGCATAAGCACTTTTCTGGAGTAAATAAGATATATGTTATTTGTCATGTTGACAAAAAGGGAAAAAGTTATGATTATCTCAAACAGCAAAAATGCTAACCTTTCCCTTTAGTCAACAATGGAAAAGCCACAGCAGTGTTGTATTTAAACTACATGCAAAAAGATACTTGTAAGTTGAATATACATATTTTTGTTGCAGTAGGAGGTTTCAATCCAAGTAGTATTAACATTAAGCTCCCACACACTTTTAACTGTGGTAGAAAGTCATGTTCTAATCTATTGAATCCTTGTGTCTTGGGAAACGAAAACAAGTAAATAATCCCCAAAGTTATGGTCTTCTGAGCAGAAAAAGGACAATAGAAAAAATATATAACAACTGTACAATAACACTTAGAGAACTAAGAAAACAGTTCTCAGAGAACATCAAGAAAAATGAGGGGATAAAAGGGGAGAAGAATCATAAAGTCCATGATTAAATAATTGGCCAACGGTAAAAAAAAAAAGATTGCTAGTGATCTCTCCCTGGTGGCTAATCATCTTCAGTGAAATCAGCAGAAGAGTCAGAGATTTCAGAGGGAGCAGGACTAAACTCTTTTCTAAAATATTATGGGGGTTTTTTACATGTGGTGTACACAACTTGATCAGTTCAGGCTGGCTTCTATGATTTTGTTGCTGTTAATTTGTTCTGGAGATTCTGTCCATGCTACTGAATATCTGCCAAGAAAAACCTTCACAGAAAAAGCAATGCTGCAGTCAGACTTAGGAAGAAAGGGTGAAGGTCAGATATTGTAGTAACACTGTAAGCACTTGAATAAGATGTGGGAACATCCACCAAAGCACCTTTGCTACCACGAGGAAGCAGTTGCCTGCACACATACTATGCATATTAAATCAATTAAATGAGATGTTAACTCTGACTTTTCTTGTTACAGTTTGGAATAATCACCCGCACCCCTAAAGTTAGCTGTGAAAACTCAGAATCTCCTTATGTTTAGCAATACATATAAGAATATATTTTTAGCTATTCTTACAGTTAATAAATAGCCATGGTTGGCTTGACTACTTGGGCTTTTTTTTTATTTAGCTATAAAAAACAGATCAAGTGGGCTATTCAAAAGTATAAAGATGATGAGTGCTTCACCATCTGCAGTCACATTGCACTTAGTTCTAGCTTTTCATTGTAAAATGGGGCTTGACTCTGCCATAAGTGAAGTTCCCGCATTTACACAAATCAATACATATCCTATATGCATTCCCAGAGAAGTGGGCTTAATAGTGCAGGCATCACTATATCTGCATGGAGATTTAATATATTTCAAAGTCTGTAGCAGCTATAGGTCATCAACTGTTCTCTTACACCACTGGCAGAACCAAACAGTGCTTAAAGCTATTGCTTGACAAATATTTCCTACTACTTACTTTGCTCACTGTTTGTTCAGCTGTAGTGTTGGTTAACAAAAGATAGTCATTGTGATTTGTGGTCAAATGAGAGGCTATGGGAATAGCTTCTGCATTCCGTTGATACTGTCAAAGATCCTGCCTTTTTGTCTTTCCACTGTCAAAGATGAATGTCACAACTGGATGATGTGGCATTGCAAACTGGGCTAACTTGTCTCACTGGCTGTGTAATACAACAATAAGACTTTGCTTTAATTCAACCAAATGTGCAGCAAAGATGCAAGGTAGATTGTTTAGAGCAAAAGATTTTCAGTGCCCTCTGACAGTAAAGCAAAGAAATGCTCTGACCAGTATTTGCAAAAGAATCATAAAAGAATCATCTCACTAAAGCATGGACATGTACACCATACACTGCAGGCATCATAGTGAAGTACATACGTTAGAGGAAAAAATACAATCTGATAACTCAGGCTTGGCTTTTGTGTAATTTACAGCTATGCAAATTTTTCGAAGTTGTAGCTGTCCAAAGTAACTCTGAAGCGTTCAAATATTCATATTCCAGTGCTTCAACCACACACTAGTAGTGTAGCGATTAAGTTGTAATTGCAATACTGTCTCTGTCAAATGACAAAGGGCTAAGGAGAGCTGTGAGCTACACAGAGGTGCTGTTTTAGATCAAATTTCAATGGTCCTACAAGTATGTGCAATAGAAGTGTTCTATGATAGCATGTCTCTATCTTCAAGCCATACAGAAATGGCTTGGCAACACCTGACAGCCAAATCAAACTCTTCAGAATTTCCTTGTTACAGCTTCATAGCTGTTCATATTTAACAAGTCATGGGATACAGTTCCACATCTGAAAACAAACTCAATTTCTTAAGCAAACACTAGGATAAAAGGGGATGTGTGAGACACAAGGGAAGTACACAATGAGAAACCCCAGCACTAAACTGTAATATTTTTTCCATAATAAGCTTACTACAAGCTGAAATTTTGCTTTGGCTCCCAAAGAGGTACTTCATAAGGCAGGAAGCTATCTTCTAAAGCTTGAGGAGTTAAGGCTGTATTTTTTGGCACAACATAGGTAAGCCAATTTAATGTTTGATGCACATATGGTGTTCAACATAATGTTGAAATTGCTTAGCTGCATCAAAGTAAAAGTGGAAATTTTCTATTTCCATAAATTTTTTTGTGTAAATTTTATTATTAGAAAATTCATTTAAAACATGTTCATAAATGACATAGGCTTCTCTTTCATACACAGGTCTCTCTTTCCTTAGAAGTATGTGTATTTTGGAGTCAAGAGAGGATTCATATATTTTGGGAGTATTTGTATATAGGCTCAGTAAATTCACAAAGTGGCCTAGTATGCTATACATATCTCTTTGTCTTACATCTTTGCTTAGTGACCACTAGCAGCAGAAAAGTGTTAATTACACGTAGAAGTCTACATGCTTAATTAAATCATCTCCTGAGAACTTCTGCATGACTTTTCCTCTGGCAAGATAGCGGTGTTAACACTCTAGTAATTAAATCAGAAGACTGCAATTTTAAAAAAAAAACCTTGCCTGGAGAAATAAGCAAGGAAGCAGAAGTAAACGCTGATTCATTAATTGCGTAAATTTACTAATTTACTAATAAGCAGTATGCAGACCTCCTCAAGAAGTAGGAAACATAAGGACCACTTCAGTTCTGCATAGGACCGCTTTGAAGAGATCATTTAAGAAAAAATAGATTCCTAGGTGTCTCTCACATGGTCTAATGGTAAAAATAAAAAGATGGTAAGAAAACCACAGAGCTGCACTGTAAACCAAAGAAGCTTGAACAAAAAAGGACTGAAGAACTTTTCAGTCAGGAAGATAATAGTTTGGATCTTTTGCCATGGAATATACCGATATTTTTCTTTTCTTTTTCTTGTCTTAACAACATAAATGCTTAATGAATGGCAGGAAATGGTGGGATGGAAGGATAATCCTAAATATATAAGCTCAATTGTAAGATGCTATAATTCCCTACCTTATCTGATTTGTGTTTTGGAAGTAGTTTGCTTTCATTTTGTTCTAAATATGCTTGGAGTAGGACAAAAGCATGAAGTGGGTATCAAGTTTTCTCTCCCTTTAAGAGTCAAGGAACAGTCTTCTTATTACCATCATAGCATGCAGAAATAATAGTTCTTAATTTTTACTATGGTGCTACAGAAATGCACAACCAATATTTCTTACAGCTGCCTGCTTAAATGAGAGAGGCAAAATTTACAGACATCAGCCATGGACAAAAAAGGTTTTTTCAGTGTGTCTGGTATAACCTAAATTGACTTTTACCTGAGAAAAGACTGTATTTGCATTCTTTACATACAATCCTGCATCCAGAACCCACCAAACTCATATCGTTACTAAGGCATGCAAAACAATGCAAAAGCCAGCCTCCTAACTGACACAGTTTCAATGGCCCTCTGTTCTAAAAGAGGCGGTCCCCTTTTTCCTTGAGTAGTCTACTGCACAATTTTTATTTCTTGCTGGGCATGCTTCCTTTGGTTGCCACTGAATCCAGTTTATCAGTGCCCAAAATTGCAGTCCATTCTCTGATGTTCAGGGGTCTTCCCCTTTGGATACTAATGAGATAAGCAACTCTGTCCATCAGGATTCCAGCATTTGGTGTTAAAAACCTTGTCCACTCCATAAAGTTACAAGATCAGCAGTGGGTTATTTGCATTAGCCACACCACCTGAAAGGAGCAAAGGTATGGCATAACCACTGTTTATGCAAAACATTGCAGCATGAAATCAAGTCTAAAATCTATTGTATATAAAAATCATAGAGGAAGCAAAAGGATACATTTGTAAGCACTTTTTTATTTTTGAAACTAAAATGAAGAGCAATGATTTCACGTACTGATGCTTGAATTAATGGTTAAAAGTTCCCTTCCTTCCCACTAATTAAAAAGAAATATGAAGGAGCACAGCACATCTCCATAGAAGAGGGTCTGAGAAATGCAGGCTGCTAAGAACCTGATATCTGCATCTTATTAACATGCAAATGTTCACATGCATTGATAATAAATTTATTGCAAGCAAACCAGATTGTTATTTATAAATCACTGAAACAGTACAAAAGTCTCTAGAGATCATATAGAAAGATGAGAAAGACACCTGGATGCGAAGATAGCCAATTCTGGAAGTCTAAGCTTTCCACCTAACAGGCTAGAAATGATGGAGCGGCAGCATTAGTGGAGTTCAGGGCTTTTTGATGCTGATCATAGAATCATCATAGAATCATAGAATGGTATGAGTTGGAAGGGACCCCAAGGATCATAGAGCTCCAACCCCCTGCCACAGGCAGGGCCACCAACCTCAGGCCTGGATCTACACTAGGTTGCCCAGGGTCCCATCCAACCTGGCCTTGAACACTTCCAGGGAGGGGGCATCCACCACCTCTCTGGACAGCCTGTTCCAGCACCTCACCACTCTCTCTGTAAAAAACTTCCCCCTAATATCTAATCTAAACCTTCCTTCCTTTAGTTTTAATCCATTCCCCCTTGTCCTGTCATTGTCTATCCTTTTAAAAAGTTGAATCCCCTCCTGCTTATAAGCTCCCTTCAGGTACTGGAAGGCTGCAATGAGGTCCCCCCACAGCCTTCTCTTCTCCAGACCGAACAAGCCCAGCTCCCTCAGCCTCTCTTCGTAGGGCAGGTGCTGCAGCCCTCTAATCATCTTCGTGGCCCTCCTCTGAACCCTCTCCAACAGTTCCATATCCTTCTTGTATTGGGGGCCCCAGATCTGGACACAGTACTCCAGATGGGGCCTCACGAGGGCAGAGTAGAGAGGGACAATCACCTCCCTGTCCCTGCTGGCCACCCCTCTTCTAATGGAGCCCAGGATACCATTGGCCTTGCGAGCTGCAAGAGCACACTGCCGGCTCATGTTAAGTTTCTCATCCACCAGAATCCCCAAGTCTTTCTCAGCAGGGCTACTCTCAAGAAGCTCTTCTCCCAGTCTGTATCTATGTCTGGGATTCTTCCGGCCCAAGTGCAACACCTGACACTTGGCAGTGTTGAACCTCATTCGGTTCACCCGGGCCCATCTCTCCAGCCTGTCAAGATCCCTCTGGATGGCTTCCTTTCCTTCTAGGGTGTCAACCACACCACTCAGCTTGGTGTCACCTGCAAACTTGCTGAGGGTGCACTCAATTCCATCATCGATGTCATTGATAAAGATGTTAAAGAGAACCAGTCCCAAGACAGACCCCTGGGGGACACCGCTTGTCACCGGCCTCCACCTGGACATAGACCCATTGACCACCACCCTTTGGCTACGGTCTGTTAACCAGTTTCTTATCCACTGCATGGTCCACCCATCAAATCCACATCTTTCCAATTTAGAGATAAGGATGTGATGGGGGACTGTGTCAAAGGCCCCCATCACATCCTTATCTCTAAATTGCACAAGTCCAGGTAGATTACATCGGCTGTCTTCCCTTTATCTACTGATGTTGTCACTCCATCATAGAAGGTCACCAGATTGGTAAGGCACGACCTTCCCTTGGTGAAGCCATGCTGGCTGTCCCGGATCACATGCTCTTCCCTCATGTGCTCCAACATGTCATCCAGGAGGATCTGTTCCGTGATCTTCCCAGGCACAGAGGTGAGGCTCACCGGCCTGTAATACCCTGGGTCTTCCTTGCTCCCTTTCTTATAAATGGGAGTGACATGACCTTTCTTCCCATCCCCAGGGACCTCTCCTGACAGCCACGACTTTTCAAATATGATGGAGGGCGGCTCAGCAACCACATCAGCCAGCAGCTTCAGGACCCTGGGATGCATGTCAACCGGCCCCATAGACTTGTAGGCATTCAGTCTCATGAGGCGGTCACGAACTTGCTCTGCTCTTACAGTGGGGGGGATTTGCTCCCCCAGTTCCCACCTAGAGTTCTAGGGATGCAAGGTTCTGGGATTTGAGAATTGTGAGAATCCTGGCTGCCAGAGAAGACTGAGGCAAAGAACTCATTCAGTACCTCAGCCTTCTCCTCATCAGTTGCAGCCAATTCTCCTTTCTCATTTACCAAGGGGGGTACATTCTCTTTGGCCTGTCTCTTCTGGCCAATGTAATTGTAAAATCCCTTCTTCTTGTTTTTAACATCCCTCGCCAAGTTCAGTTCCATCTGCGCCTTGGCTTTCCTGATTCCATCTCTGCAAGTCCGAATAGCATCCCTGTATTCTTTCCAGGCTACACACCCTTGCTTCCAGAGCTTTTATTTGCCTTTCTTTTCCCTCAGTTTGACCAGTAGGTCCTTGCTTAGCCATGCTGGCCTCCTACCCCTCCTGCCCACTTTCTTATTCAGAGGGACAGAGAGCCCTTGAGCTCTCAGAAAGGCATCCTTAAAGAGTAGCCAGCTGTCCTCAACATTTCTGTCTCTAAGGACCACCTCCCGGGAGATCTTGGCCAACAAGTCCTTAAACAGCCTAAAGTTTGCTCTCCTAAAGTTCAGTGTCCTGATCCTACTCTTCGCCAGGCCCACATTCCTTGAGATCATAAACTCAACTAGAGCATAAGAGTCATATTTGATAAAAGTCATATTTGTAAATCTGGGCATTTAGATACTTTGTTTCAGTTTGACATTATTCTGTCTTCATGAGCTTCTGCAGTACTGCTTCTGGCAAAAAGTAGCTAAAATTCTTAATTTCCTATTCTTGTCTTTCATAGGTATTATTCCTGCCCTGCCTCTTCTATGTGCTAGGGTACACAATTATAGTTGAGTCAAAAACGCATTACAGTTTAGCATCAGAGCAATAGCCACATGGAGAAAAACATATTTAGAGTATTTTTCAGAAGACAGTTTTGATACTGTTCTGATGTAAACCCAGTCCTTTGTGTTCCAGACCTGCACAACTCTGGGAATCCTATTACAGTCCTCCTTATCCAGTGAAAAATGTCAAGTTCATTTCCTTGTAAGACAGAAAAGGAATTTGCCCTCAGGACCTCAAAGGAATTTCAGATGTGACAAAAGATCATGCAGCTACAATCTACAAGCATATCAAAATGTCATGCTTCCCAGTCAGAACATCTTTCTCTCTCTGAAGTGAGAAATTCTGTTTAAAATGTCTTACCTTTATATCTCAAAATGGCATACTTTCATTTTTCTTCTGGATGAATATGCCCTGGAAATGAAAGGAAGTAGCTACCTGCCTCTCAGGAGGACAACAGAGACGACCTTTACAGTTTGTATGAAAAGGCTCTGCCATCCAGACTTTGATGCCTCTTATTTATAAGTTTCTGTATGATACAATTTTTTTTAAAAAGTGTATTACCATCATATTATCCTAATGTATTTGCTGGCTTAGGCATATTATCCAATAAATTTAGCTTTCTAAATGTGTTTGATGATTTCATTAAAGTAGTGATGCACATCACAATCATATGTGTCAGAATATGGAATATGAAAAAAACAAAAATTCATTACTTTGAGCTGGTGTGCAGTCACAGTCACTTTGCCTCCAGTTTTTATATTAAACTTTATCTAACAAAATACATTGTAACTGTAGATTAAAAGGCACAAAATAATTCCATTTTCGAATTCCAATTTCTTGCATTAAAAAATACCCCACAAAAGCCAGAGTTCTGTTACAATTACAGTAATATTATAACTACAGATAAGCATGATTCTACACTCTAAACTGAGAGGAGTGGCTGACACACTGGAAGGCTGAGCTGCCATCCAGTGAGATCTGGACAGGCTGGAGAGTTGGGCAGAGAATGATCTTATGAAATTCAACAACGGCAAACGTAGGATCCTACAGTCAGTGAGGAATAACCCAATGCACCAGTACAGGTGAGGGTTTGACTTGCTGGGAAGCAGCTCTGTGGAAAAAGACCTGGCAGTCCTGGTGGACAACAGGCTAACCAGCAATGTGCCCTCATAGCCAAGAAAGCCAATGGCATCCTGGGGTGTATCAAGGAAAGTGTGGCCAGCAAGGTGAGGAAGATTCTCCTCCCTCTCTACTCTGCACTGGTGAGACCTCACCTAGAATATTGTGCGCAGCTCTGGGCTCCCTGATTCAAGAACCACAGGGAGCTACTGGGGACGGTACAAAAAAGGGCTATGAAGATGATTAGGGGACTAGAACATCTCTCTTACAAAGAGAGGCTGAAAGACTTAGGACTTTCTAGACTAGAGAAGAGAAGACGAAGGGGAATCTTATCAATGCTTAGAAGTACTTGAGGGGTAGGTGTCAGGAGGATGGGGTCAATCATTTTTCAGCAGTGCCCAATGACAGGACAAGAGGCACTGGGCACAAACCTGAATATAGGAAGTTCCACATAAACATGAGGAAGAAGTTATTTACTGTGAGGGTTGCAGAGCACTGGAACCAGCTGCCCAGAATGAATCTCCATCTCTGGAGATCTTCAAAACCCACCTGGATGCTATCCTGTGCAGCCTGCTCTAGGCGATCCTGGTCTGGCAGGGGGGTTGGACTAGGTGATCTCCAGAGGTCCCTTCCAACCCCTATCATTCTGAGATTCTGTGATACTGTAAAGTAAAAAGTGGGAAAAAACCACACAAAATTACTATCAAAATGCAGAGCTAAGACATAAGGTGTTCACATGGAAAATAAGAATTAGATTTTCATATTTCGGCACCTTAAATGAAGAAACTAAAATCTACTGTTTTGCACTGAAATATATGATGTAATTTTAAGTGCCATATATTTGAAGCTGCCTTTTCATTTCAATGGGTTTTCTTCTACCTTTTACCAGCAAGATCAGAAACAGCTCCAAAGACATGGTCTTAAAAATGTTTCAGGACTCAGACAACTTTGATTCTGTGAAATTCAATGTGAATTTTTAAGTATTTCTAGTTTTCTACTTAGGAGTTGTCTAATACAGGTGAGTAAAGTAAAGACACACATTGTGAAGGTTAAAATATAACTGGAAAAACCAGTATGTTGTTGAAAGCAAAGCAAATTCAGCCCCTTCTACGTTCATGTGCTAGTTTATACATACTCCTTACTGGTTTGTAAGCATCCTGTCTACCCTCCTTGAAAATCTGAACCCTGTATTATGTCTCTGTAAAGATACACAAGTATATATTGCTGTGAAGAGGTATTATATTTTTTGCTCTTTAGGCGAATAGTTTACAAAATTTGGGTTTTTCTTCTGTTTATATGTTTTTATAAAGCACTCAGTTATTTACCCCACCATAGATGAATAAATGGTAAAAAGGATTTTAATACTTAGTTCAAGTTGAAAATATAATTCCACAGTATACATAACCTTTAAAGACTCCTTATTTGTAAGAAGTTACATGTGAGTGTATGTGAAAACAAATTTTTGCAGTTCTTGAGTCTAAATAATTCTTTACAGCATTAGTCCAATGGAAATTCTACTGTCCTCCCCATCTACTCTAGTTTGCTGATATGTTTCCCATTTCTGGGATCATTAATGTTTCTAGATGACAAAATAGGATTTTAGTTTTAAAGGTGATGGCAGTTGAACATAAATCAGCATATCATATTAAGGAAGGAAATCTTTGCAGGATATAGGTGAGAGAAAAATGTGGGGAAAAAAGTTCCAGTCCTTTCATACAGTGCCATTGCACTGCATACAAAATGTGTAATCTTTGAACACACATACAGTAAGGAAAGCAATAAGTGTTTATGGTCATGATTAGATTTCAAAGAGTGTTTTGTACCAAACACTTTAACACTTGAGCCTGTTTGAAGTATGCCTGTCTTTTATAGGCAGGACTGTTTTGCAGAATCATTATATCCATAGCACAACAGATTATGGTGGTTAGACAAGGCCTCAGCTCTTGTAAATCTTCCTTTATGATTCATGTGCATTAAAAATAGTAGAAATAGAAATAGTAGGAATGAAGAAGAAATGTCAGGTTGGGACCAGAAGCAAGTTTCACTAGGTTTGGTAAGCACTCAATTTGCTATGACCTTGCCAAGAAAAGCGCACTTTGTCATGTAAAGTTCTCAGTGCTGAGAGACTTCTAGTACCTTCTATCCTGCTGAGAGCTCATGACAACAGAGAAATATCCCACAATACAGTGGCGTAAAGAGTTTCAGATCGTTCATATTCCATAAAGAAAAGTAGCATGTCCTAATGACATAGGACAGACTGTTCAGCACCTTAATAATTTATCTGAGAAAAACTGGGATACTTAGGTGCCCATTTTCTCTTTAAAATATAGTTATTCAGGACAGTAAAATGTGCTATAAAGTAGTGGGGAAGGAAAGGGGTGACTGGACAAGAAAATAGCAGAGGAAATATGGTATTGATAAAAGCAAAGTGAGGCACAGAAATCCTAAATCTATATGCACAGCAAATTACTTCAAGTTAATTAACAGCACTCAGGATTGTGATTTTAATTTTATGATAATTTATCTATTTCTGCAGAAGCATGACATCAGTTCTTGATGAACAAAGAAAGGCGCAGAACAGAAATTTCCACTGGTTTACCATGTCTAATACAGTGTTACAGTACTTAAAGTTTTAATATTGTGTGCATTTCTTATGAATTTAAGATGTCACTCATCTTAAAAGGATAAGGAAGAAACATAGATTATGGAGCAAAAAGCAAAAGAATGGACAAACAATGGCATATGTTTCCTGTGTAGTTATCTCAGCTTGGAAAACAAATTACTGAGGTGGGATATAATTAATGACTGTAAATCCATGGATTAAACAGAAAAAGCAAATAGAGTATGATTATTTTGTGTTTTTTCTAATACAAGAGTGTACATTAAATGTAGTTATGAAGTACTTCAAAAGAAGTAGGTGGCTTTTTTACACAGTATGCAGTTAAGCTGTGGAACTTATTGCCACAGAATGTTGTACCTCTCTCTCCCCTTTATCCCCCTGCCCCCCCCAAAAAAACCCCAGCCCAACCCAACAACAACAAAAAAAATACCCCAAAAAATTAGCCTAAAAGAGATCAGAAAAACTGCCAGGAAATATTTCTCAAAGACTATTTCATGAAAAGATAGCATCTTTTATGGTGCATATCTCAAATTACACCTGAACTGGCTATTACAGGTAGCTGGGAAATACTGAAGAAGTATGGCTGCAATATGCTGTTATACTTTTCCCAAATATCTCCATTTGTGACTACTGAGTATAAAACACTGGGCTAGATGAACCTGCGATATGTTAAAGTGCAGCCATTTTTTGTCCTAACAGAGTGATGACAATACCACTGAGGATACACTGACTTCCATACAGCTTTGAAATGTGACAGACCACATGTGTCCAAGCCCAGTGGCAGATCAGCTGAATTAATGTAGCAATAAAGACATACACATAGCCCCTGAGAACCTGATGAAAGTTTCATATGAGAACTCTCTCTAGACCAGCTGTTAAGTAACTGCTTACACGTACAAGGTCAGCTGAGATCTTTAATAACAAGACAGTAATGTTATAAAGTGCACATTATATAACACTGTTGTTTGATTTTAAATCCCTTATAGATTGCCAAAAGATAATGTCAACAGAGTGGATGATGGTTCCAGAGGCTATCTAAATGCTATTATTGTACCATAATGCCATGGAACAATGCTATTCTTCTCTTAAGAAAATATCAAAACAGCCAACGCTAGCCTCCAGCAACATAAAGGCAAGAACTCTGCACAATGTGTTCTGAAATGTCACAAAAGACTCTCACCATAATTTGAGCCAAACCCATGACTTTTAATCCCCATTACAATTCTCATGTGTTTTTTAAGAGTCACATTACCATAACAATCCAGAGACTAGCCATAATCATTGATATTTCTGCTGTGTCTAAGTTAGCAAGAAATTCAGTACAAATTTGGAAGTCAAGGAGTAACTCAGAGGTGCTGTTGCTGAGACTACCAACATTAACATGTGATGGAATTTGGGGTTTACTTTAAACTAAATTTACTCTGCTCCTCTGAATTTAACAGTCACACTGTACATACATCTCAGAACTGCACAAAGATCCACAGCTGTTGCTTTTAATCTGCATGTCCCAATTAGAGGCTAGAGTGCATCTTGAGCACAGATTACAATTTAGGTCCCTCTGAAAAGAATCTGAGTTTTGTACATTCCAGAGCCACTTGTGAACCAAACTTGCATGTAGTATATGTCGCTCAACTAGGGGATTCTCTTTTTTACTGCTCCACTCTTTAGACTATGGCTTCAGACCAAAATACGAATTCTGATAGTTACTCTTTTGCTATCAAGCAACAGTCGGGGTGCAGTCTGTAACATAATGAATTTTTAAATGCCTATTAAAGCCATCTGTGGAATTGTATTGGTTAAATATCACAGAATTGCAGAATTGTTCAGGTTGAAAGGGACCTCTGACGGTCTCATTTTCCAACACGCTGCTCCAGCAAGGCCTCCTAGAGTCTCTTGCCCAGATCTGTGTCTAGATGGTTATTGAACATCTCTAAGGATGGATACTTAGCAACTTCTCTGGGCAACCTATTCCAGTCCTTGGTTACACAGTTAAGAAATATTTCCTGATGTTCATACAGAAACTCCTGTGTTTCAGCTGGTGCCCATTGCCTTCTTTGCAGCCTCCCTTCATATAATGTATTTATATACATTTTTATTTATATACCTTAGTAAGAATCCCCTCAGACTTTTCTTCTCCAGGCTAAACAGCCTCAGCTCCTTCAGCCTTTCCCCAGAGAAGAGACGCTTCAGTGCCTTAATTATCCTTGTGACCCTTTGTTGGACTCTCTTCAGTATGTCCATATGTCTTTTGTACTGAGGAACACAGAACAGCGCTCCAGGTGTGGCTTCACCAAAGCTGAATAAAGGAGAAAGATCCCCTCCTTTGACCTGCTGGGAATACCTCGTCTAATGCATCTGAGGATGCTATTCCTCTTTGCAAGAAGGGCACATTGCTGGATCATGTTCAATCTAGTGTCTTCCAGGACTCCAGGCCCTTCTAGCTAAGATGCTTTCCAGCTGGGTGCCCCAGCATATAATGGTACATATGGTTGTTCTTCCCTAGGGGCAGAAAATTGGACTTCTTGTAGATGAGCTGTTGGCTCGTTTCTCCAGCCTGTCAAGATCCTTCTGAACAGTAACATGACCCTTTGGTGCATCATCTGCTCCTCCCAGTTTGGTGTCATCTTTAAACTTGCTGAGGGTACACCCTGTCACATCATCCAGCTCATTAATGAGGAAGTTAATAGGTCTGGACTCAGTATTGGTCCCTGAGGTACCCTGCTAGTCACTGGTTTCCAACTAGATGTTGCACTTCTGATCACCCACCACCCTCCAGGCCTAGCTATTCAGCCAGCTTTCCATCCCCTCACTGTCTGCTTATCCAGCCTGTACATTGAAGACTGTGGCAGGAAATGCAAATATCTTTATATTTGGAAAAGCCATGTCTTTATATGACAGGAACAAATGACAATAAAGATTTTTTTTCCTTCATTTTACATATGAACACCTACTACTACATATGGCACAAAAGAACAAAGTCCCATCAGTGCTTTGGTACCTATCATAAAAAATGCCTAATGATTGTTTGAAGATAGTGTAGTAAATAGAAACCATCACAAAGAAAGTCTGAGTGAAAATCCACCTGCTAAGCTTTGTGCAGTTCATTGGTTAATCACTTCTGTAACAAATGCTGTCAAGACAGGAAAATAGGATAAATACATACATGCTTAACATTACACCAGCTACAGAACAATTAAGAAATGCAGAATAAGCAATATGTCAAGGAAAGTAAATCTGTATGAAGACTGGTTTAAAAATCCAACATCTTTCTGGTGTATATTCTGTCTCCAAGAAAGCTGAAAAAACATCGCACAGGTGATATGGCTGTGTAAACTATAGAACAACTGTACTTAAGAGAGAGAGACACGATACAAATGCTGGCATAGAGGACAAAGTGCATAAGTCTAACATTTTTCTTGTCAGAGGAATATGCTTTGGCATAACTAGGAAAATGATACTCTAAACCATGATAGTTGGCCCTGCTAGTTCGGCAATCTAAATCTTCCAGTTATTGAGGTTTCGGGCATAATATTTCCTCTGTACAAAGCAAAGAGACATATTCAAAACTCTCATAGACCAAGTAATTAAAATGTTTGTAAAAACTACTATGATGCAAGGAAATCAAATTGCCTCAGTCTGTAGTTCAGAATGCAACACTCAGGGGCTTGCATTTTCAGATGGCTGCTGTTAAGGTTGTTTTCGGATCAAAAAGGGAGTAACAGCACAGCACATGTTATGATTCTTGTCACTCCTGTATCGTACATCATCGTCTTTGTTCTGAAAGTTCCAGTACTTCTTCTAGGTGATCTATCTATTGAGGAAGAAGTTCCTTCTGTAGCCTATATGATGTATCAGCTTCTTGGTCTTTGTTCTTTTTATTACTTTTTTTTTAAACTCCACATAGTTAGGAAAAGCCACTCTACTTCCTGAGGACTTTGCTGTTTTTAGAGGTAGAAGAGATGGTTTGATTTTGCATTTGTTTCGTTAGGTTTTTTTCATTCCTGAGCTGCCAAGTCCCCATACGTAAAACTCAGAATATTTGAAAATAACATTAGAGAAGTCTAACCTATTGCTGGATGAAAATGGGGCTATAAATAGATGTCCCTGAAGAAAAACAAACAAAAAAAGGACTTCCTGTGCCAAATTCTGCTCTCAAGTTATTAGACTGATTTCCATGGCATTCCTCCAAGCTTAAACTCATGTAGTCTGAGCAGACTTCACCTCACAGTTTTCTTTAAATGTCATGTTCCAGGGAATGCAGTCAGTTGAATAACCAATTCTTTTGCCACTGTTTTAATGCCAGTTTTGGAAAAATATATAATCTGTGAAACTTCCAATAGGGCATGTTTTAAAGACTTTGCACTGACAGATTTAATGTCACATATCCTCATGACATATGAAATTTAAGTTTGTTGAAAACCAAGGGTTGAAGATAGGCCCGGATCTTAACTACAGTAACACAATATCTCTTGAGATCTCTTCCAATCCCATGTTGGACAACACTTTTATCTATTAGAAAGTTGTGTTAAAAAAAATAAATAGAAGATCATGAAGAAAGGAGGAAGTGGTGGAGTAAATTCTTTGGTAAGCACTGAAATGCTTTTAATGATAACGGAAAATTTTTCCTTCTTCCCCTTTACTGCCAAAAGTTACTAAAGTAAACAAATGCCTCTCAAACTCTCATGTGCATGTGGCTTGTGTATGTGCAGTCCTAGGCATGACATCAGTTAATAGAAGTCATGTTCCAATGCCTCACCTCAGATTGTCCAACTGCGGTGATTGAGCCATTTCTCTACAGTTTCCTTTTTGCTGTAATCTAATGAACAGTACTTCTTTGTTTGCTGACAGTGAGCATGTTTACTTTCTAGTTTTATTGCACCCCTAAAAAGAGTGTACAGTGCCCATTCTTACTCTGCAGGTAAAAAGATATAATTTATCCCAGGCTTTAAATAAATTGCTTTTCACCTTTACCTTATTGTTTAACAAAACCCGGACGCAACCTGAAAAGCCTTTATGCTGCTCTGAATCTAAGGACTGGAGTTTTAGGAAATAATATCTCAGTTCAACTTAATTGTGTGCCTCGATTCAAAGCTATCTGTCTCCATATTTCTACAGTTCAGCATACTATTAAATGTTCAGTACAAAGAGCCTTAATTAGTTCTCACTAATGTCAGCACTAATGACTGCTTGATATCAGTGAAAACAGGCTCTGATTCTGTAGAAAGTAGTTTTAGCAAGTGCTTCATTCATAGTTAAAAAAGGCCTACTGTAGTTTCAGTGGCTTCATTGACTTAGATATTTTTAATATTTATAAGAACATTATTAGATAATTTAAATTAAAAATTATACTTAGATGATCTTCAAATTTTTTCCCTTAAACTTTTGGTTCTTTTACTCTCTTAAAACTGAACAGAGAAAAGATACTCCTAGTTGAATTATGACTTTTACGTCTATTTATATTTCAAATCAAAATTACACTGTATGCTTCCCATGGCACATTACAGTTAAATGAACACAGTATATTTACTGAAGTTTATCATTCTGTGTTCCCTTCTGTGAGAAGGTTTCACTGTGAGAACTACTTTATACTTTTTAAAAGTTCCTATTCCAGTTTTACAGATGGACAAATTGAAGTCAGAGCTGCTAAAACAATACAAATAATAGTAGCAGAGCAAGGACTAGAACATACTGGTCCTGGCTGACAGACTTCTCAAACTAGAAAGAATAATGCAAGAACTGGGCTGAAAAAAATAAGCCATAACAAAAAGGCAGAAAATGATCTGAATGAGTAGCAGAACTATTGACTGGCTAGATTGTATTGTACATGCACAGCCAGAAATCAACATGTTCAGTGAATGAGTTTATCAAACAGACAGAACAATCCACTGTGATATGTCTTGACTGTTAGTGGTGCTGGCAGCTCAGCTGAACCTTACAGGGTAATTAGCTAAGGATAAATTAATCTGTTCTCAAATGTGACCTGTTGATTTTTCCCAGATTGTGAGCTCTGCTTAAAAGCATGGGTTTTTTCTTTTCTTTTTCACCTCACTATGATATATTACTTTAACATTTTTTAAAAATTTTCCTGAGTGAAAAAGCTGCATGTGTTGGATTAATGTCTGACAATTTTCCAGTTAATACTGGGTCTTTAGATTTTTTGTGCAAATGTTTTGCAGGAAATAATCACATAGCTAGTCTTAAGGAAGACAAATATTTAGTTTTTGAAATACTGTCTTTAAATGACTACATGTTGCTTAGGCAAAAAGAATTTGGCAAGAATCTCTTTATTTTACTTTAGCTACCATAGATGAAGTTTGTTCATAGCTCTTGATGGTTTTAAAACATGGGATCTTGGTTCTCCTAAGGTACCCTGGAACATACCTAGTTTCTGGCTTATAGTATTGTTTCAAAGATTCTGTTTTAATGGTAGCTATTTCCAAATGCTCCTTGTAATACTTGGTCTTATAGCTCTGTCTTATTAAAGCTGACAAGCTAAAAATACAACTTATATTTTAATTTTCTGCAAAGCATTTTTCAAAAGGAAAGAAAAAAAATTGAGAACTACATTCGGGATATTGATTTTCTTTCAAAATCCATTGAAATCACTTCCCAGTAATCCAAACTGGAAATAAGGATGATTTGCACAGACAACTAATATAATAGACACCCTTTTTCCCCACATACACCTAAATTTTAAAAAATTAATGTTCATTTGAAATGCTAAACATTCTTCCTTCTCCCCCTGCCAAATTCTATTACATATCTCATAAATACCTGATTTTCAAGTAAGCTCTACTTCACACTCAGTTTTACAGCCATTGGTGACAGGAGCAATTCACACCATGCAGAGAATATGCTAATTGCTTGCACCTAGCATACTGTCACTGGGCATCTATTTGAAGTTAAATATGGCACCGATTGTTTTTGCCTTGAATTAGTGGGTTGTAAAACCAACTTGCCGTTATCTAATGAAACGTGCTGCCAGCTGAGGTTTAGGCACAGTTTCCTCTGCTCATCTGCAGGATCAAGGGTTTGTGCAGCTGCAGAAGGATTTGTTTCTGGTCCTCTGCAGTCTATGAATTCACTCCTGAACAAAACAACTGCAAACTATAATTTCTCCTACGTTAAGACTGTCCTTTTTAGGATTCCCATATGCTGCTTTATAAGCTTAACTTTACATTTGGCTTTCTGTTTGTTAATCTTTATTCATAACATCCCAGATTTTGGCCTAGACCCTGCTTTTTGGGCGTGCTGTTGGACACAAGCAAGCTGCTACTTCTCACCCCTGCTCCTCACACAAATGTGTGAAATTTTGTAAATTTAGTCTTGGGTGTTCAGGCAAGCTTTTACTACTTGTAGAATGGCAGCTCCACAAAATTCCTGAACATGGGCCTCTTAATTTAAAAGAAAACATGCTGACACACAACCTGCTGGAGATAGACGTCCCGATCTGTGCATGATTAATGTTGGACATTGGCTTTTCACTCAGCTTTTCATACCTTGGCTTGAAGCTCGTTTGTTGTAAAAGCCAAATTGAGGAGGAGGGTGCCAGTGCCTGGCCTCACTGTGGATGGAGTGTCTCATTTCACCTGTAAGCCATGCATCCCCCACTGACACAGACTGTTGAACAGAGAGAAAACAAGTAAAAGGACTGTAAAGAGATTCTCTCACCCTGCCTTCCAGGTCATGTCCTTTTCTCCTGGCTGGTTTCAGGCCAGCAGATCAGGGGCTGTCTGGGTTGTGGCAGACTTGCTGTTGCTGTAGTCAGGTACCTACGGCCATCTCCTCTCCTCTCTGAAGTACTTGGCTGCCTGCCTGCTTCCTCCTCTTTCCCATGGCTTGGCAAGCTTAGGTGTTCCAGAGGGCTCAATCCTCACTTGGTCATTTCCTCACACTGCTCTCCCTCCTCCCACAACCACTTTCCAGAAGGTTCGCTCAGGGAGGGCTCAGCCCTTGCTCCATCAGGAGCCTCCCATCCTTCACAGAAAGGACAAGCCAAGCCCGTGGCCTCCTCTGGTGCCAAGCTGCACCCTTGGATAGGAACACAACACACTGCACACCATTAACAGACAACACCACCACCACCAAAACCAGATATGGACCTTACAGCTGGTAACTTGAGTGGAAATTGCAGCATGAAGGGAGCAGTAGTAATGCTGAGGTGAAGGAGGTTCCAAGCAGGGGCAGATGTTCCAAGGCCTCACCTGTTGGCAGGCAGTGGTGGCTCCTGGCACTGCTTAGCAAGGGATTGTGGGGAGGAAGGCATGACTGGGCACCAAGATGTCTGTATCTGTGAGTGCTACAGCAACTCAAGCTGACTTTTGGCATCTGCTGCCTGGCGTACCTGTCCAAGCATCCTTGTGACATTCACAAGACCATCCTGGTTTGCCAGCCTCCCTTTGGGCAGGGTCTCAACCCACATCCAAGGCACAGGCAAACTGGGCCTCCAGAAAGCAGCCCTGAGCCTGGAGCAAGTGTGCTATCACCTGCAGCACCTTTTGCACGGCTACACACAGCCTCACACCCCAGGGAGTGCAGAGCCCTCCACACAGTCTGGTGGCAAAGGAAGTTTGAGAGAGGTCTAGCACAGGCTCATTTGGCTTTTTTAAATATGTCCACTACTTGCAAGGAACTATTTGCTCCTTTGGGAGCTTTCTGAGGTTGCAGCTCAAGTCGTGAGATGCATAGCTGATTTCGCTTGCTGCTTGTGCTGTAAGGAAGATACTGCAATAGCTTCCTGTTCCCCTGAGCAGTGTGCAGAAATCAGAGATCATTTTTTCGTGAAAACTTAAAATTAAATGGAAACTGGTTTGTACTAGCAAGTTTTATGCCTGGTAGCTTAGCTCGCCACTGGTGGTGTGACTGCCTGCATGACCACCCTTCACCGTTTTGTTAACAGATTCTCATAGTCCATTAACAGCTTCCTAGTAGGGCACATGGTCAGTCAGGTCATTGTCAGCTGCAAGACTGGTTTTGTCTGAAGTTTGTAAGTTTGTTCTGACAGCTGGGTTTGATTGATGACAGCCCAGCAGCACTGAACTCGGCAGGACCAGAAAAGGTAACACGCTCCTTTGGCTCAGATTTGACTAATGAACCAGAAAATGCTGCAGTGAATGCGGTTTTCCTTTTACATGAGAAATGCGATCAAAACTGTTTCAGTTTATATTGACTGTTGGGCAGTTAATATAACAGTCACATCAGAGGAGAGATGGGAAGAGAAAACAAGAGCACAACCTTGGGTTTCTTAGCCCGCACAGCCAGCACCAGGCCACCTTCATATATCACTTAAGATAAGTGATCTGGGATATTAAGCATAATCAACAAAGAAAACTAGGTCATATGTGATTTATAATGAGGACATTCTACTAAAAGACTTAAGAGATACTTAAAAAAGAAAAAAATTAGATTCAATATTAAAGTATATTTAAGCATTATATTTATTTAGGATTATTTATGTGTTTAAGAAATAAAATCTCTGATCCAATGTAATATTTATAGCCATGGTCAGACCAGGTTTCTCAGGGCTTTATCCAGTTGGGGTAGGCAACCCTGTGAGGATGGAGAGAGCATGCAATGCCACTGTTTGCCTGACCTTCTAGTGGAAGGGCATTTGTACAATCAGTCTTCACCCTTTTTGTTCCTCACCTCCTCACCATGCTCCACTAAGAAATGCCCAAGTCCATCTCCCCAGTAGACACTTACAAGCACCAAAGTCTACTGTTAGGTGCCCCCTGAGCCAGCACTCCTTCAGCTATAGCCACTCAGCCTCCATCCACAGAAATGCTTCAACCCCAACTATCTGAGTAGTTCTCTGTTTGCTGTGGTTTGTTTATGTCTTTCCCATACAGGGGGACCAAAATGGAACATAATATCTCAGTATGGTCTAATGAGGAATGACTAGTTGAAGAGTTTCCTCTGTTAATTGTTCTTGTTCATATACCCCACAACACAGTTGGACACATGCTCAGCTTGCTGTATGCCCAGACTCCTGGGATCTTTTCATCAGAGCTTCTCCTTAACCTGGCAGTCCCCAGCCTCTATTGCTGCAAGGGGTTATCCAATCCCAAATCAGGACTTTGCATCTGTTCTTGATTAATTTTGTGAGGTGGTTGTTGGCCCATTCATCCAGTTTGTTTAGATGTTTCTAGCCAGCAGCACTGCCCTTGAGCATATTGTCTGGTGACCCCTATCTGGTGTTATCTAATTGTATGTTATAATAACCCATTTAATTTTAAAATTTTCCTTTTTGTTTTTATTTTTCAAAATATTCCTAGACAAAACCAAGTTCCAAGTGGACTTCTACAAGAATTTCAACTTGTCTGTTATTGGCATAAACAAAGCAGAACTTGTTTTAGGGCTATTGAAAAGCTAAGAATATTAAGCTGCCCTTGCTGTAAAAGGATTTTAGCAACACTTAATATAGTTTATGACTTAAAGAGTGTATTTTCCTCCTAGAATTGAAATAATAAAAACTCAGGCACCCTTTTGGATTCAATTGCCATGTTTTCTTAAGAAGAAAATAAACATTTGTGCTACAAACAAATATATCAGTGTTATCTCTATTAAAAAGAAAAATAAAGGTTTTGAATTGAGAAAAATTGGAATAATTGACATGGAAAGTAATACGTTCATAAATAAGATTGCATTTCTTAGCCTATGAAACATTAAGTTGCTCAGATATGAGAAAATATTTTGTCACAGTTGCATTTTTCCTTTAATTCTGGAAATAAACTCTTTAACATTTATAGCTCCTGTGATAAGCACAGTGTTATGAGTCTGTAAATATCCTCAGGTACTGAAGAAGGATCAAACCATTAAACACTAAAGAAGAGCATTTATGTATCAAGTTACCTTTTATTTCATAAACTAATTTTGATAGTTTTCTTTACAAAACTCTGCTCTGTACTGTCTTCAGGATCAGATAAAGTGAAGGCTCCAGGCAAGTCTGGGAGGGTGTGAATGACTTTTGAGACAAATACAAGTCTCAGCTAAACCATACAGAGTTCACAAATCTCATTCGGGGTTGAGTTACACTAGTTACTACCTGTGCTGACAGTGTAACTAATAAAAGAATTTTTAAAATACTGGCTGAACCCCTGCATAGAACAGGTATTTCGAGACACAGAAATATGTAGAGTTGGTCAAACTAGTTCAGGTCTTATGTCTAATTTAGGAAAACAGGGAAAAATATTCTTTCCCTTCTTCCCCGCTTTCTTTCCTCAGCAAGCTGCTTTTATTTTCCTAGAGGTTTTAGATTAAAATGCTTCAAAGGATGAAAGGACAAAGTACAATCTAATTAAAAGCTGTCATGCTAGGGACAGTTTCCTCTAATTCCATTGATAGCTGAATATTGTCTATGTTTTGGCCATGGCCTTAAAAAGCCAGAAAATCATTGTGGAAATACAGTTAGTAGCTTCTAGCCTTTGATTTATGCCTTTGTGAGGCATAATAAAACTTTTAATCACTTCAAGTGGGTATCTGCATCAGGAACTCAAAATGTCAGGATCTAGAAATCAATGCAGTTGAGACAAGACCTTCTGTATATATCTCTCCACCAGCATTATTTTCAAATAAAAGGCTCTTTTTATTACAGAATATAGTATTTATATTATACTAAATAAAAGTCTTTGCCTGCTTGTTAACTTTCAGTTTTATCTCCCCTACAGCCCTCTTTGTTAAATGTTCTCTTTCCATGATTCCCTCTCCTGTGTTTTAAATAGTATCTTTAATGAATGGAAATCTCTATAGGGTTCTCATTATGAAACCCATTTTTGGCACAGCATTTTTAATTGTGACTGTGTCAAATTGGCATTTCTCCTCAAGCATACAGTATCTCTGTGTTAGATCTACCTGATGAAGTATACTAATTCATCCACACGGACACAAGGCCATCTCTTATCTTGGGCTCCAAACACATCCTTTCTTAAATTTGCTGAAAGAAGGCCGTACTCAAAAGCATTAATATTGCTAAAGCAGGAAGATTCAATAGTACAGATCTCTCACACACGATATATTACATTTTACTTTGAACCAGCTGACCTAGAGAATCATTCCTCCAGTGTGTAGCTGCTTACTGTATGAACCTTGTCATGATCAGCTGAGCACCACGCAACCACTCACTCACTCCACCTCCACAACAGGATGGGGAGAAGAATGAGGAGACAGAGGCAAACTTCATGGGTTGGGATAAGGACAGTTTACTAGGACAGCAATTGGAGAGGGAAATAACAACAGTGGGACCTTATAGCAAAATGTACAAACTGGTGAGACACCACTCAGTTTCTCACCGAACCACACAACTCAGATCATACAGCCCAGACCTGTCACAAAGCTGGACAGTCCGTGAGCTGCACATCCTAGAGCTGTGCTGCCCCTCCCCAACTAGTCCCTTATTACACTGAGCATGATGTCACATGGTATGGAATCTGCCTTTGGTGAGTTTGGTTCACCTATACTGCCTGTGTCCCACTGCAGCTGAACTCAGGACATTATCTACCCCTTATTCTATACCCTCTATATCATGCCCAGATCCAAAAATTCCTTTAATCACAACCATTTTTTCCTGTCTTTGATATATACACATATACGGAAAGCTATCATTCCCTTAGTCTATAGGCCATCCCTACAGAACATCAGTTGAGTTCATTTAGTCCACAACATTGGGCTCCTTCTGTCATAGCAGTGTCTCAGGGCAGGAGTGATGGTGTGTGCTGTTGAATTATTGCATGCTGCATCTGGGACTCTCAAGTGGTGCATTTGGTGTGGTCCATGCTTGTGGTCTGCAGGTTGAAGATGTTGATTTTTAGGAAATTGCTGGACACTGGTTGCTGAGGCCAGTTCTAGTTCCATCATCATGGCACTCATCCATCATTAATTTGGCTGATTCTTACTCTAATACTGTAGATACAGAATATAGCAATTGTAGCAATGCTAACATACAAGGACAGGGTTATGTTGCAATTACTTTTACATACACTTTTTAATTTATTTGCTATTCTCATCCCAAATCAGATCCCCTTGAGGTACGCATTGGAATTCCCCGATCTTATGGACCACTCACCAAGTACACCCAGGTCCTTTAGGTAAAGCAATCCTACAGATGGGTTTGCCTTTATCTGAAGCAGGGACAACCCACAGTGTCTTCCCAATCATTTTCTTTCTATGCACTATGGGGGAGGGACTTTGCCTCCTTCTTTTATCTCATTCTATCTGCTAAAATTCCCTATTCTATTAGCATGTTTCAGTTGCTATTTTGTAGCATACACTGAGAATAGGCAACAGCTGAGGGTACACAGCGAGGCATTTAATTGTTGGAGGCTTTTTGAGAATGGATGGGTATTTTTATGATTCTGCCTCTACTACAGCCTTTTACCTTGAAATGATCTGTGTCCACCAAGCTACCATGCCCTGAAATCTAAGGTAGACCTCAAATTACCTTTCCTGGACACTGATAACAAAAGATAACTGCTGTGAAAATGCACAGGCACTACAGTCACAAAACCTGAAACGCAATTTTCCTCCAAACCCTTCCAATAAGCTTTCCCAAGTAAATGCTCACAGACATGTTCCCCCCACTCTTACTGTATTGTGACCAACCCCACCTTGCCAGTAGGGACATAAGCTTTATATGGACTTCACCATTTTCAGTCCCACCTCCAGCTGTCACTGCTTGCACTCTTCTGTCTAGTATTAAGAAACAGAACACATACTTCAGCCTCAGTAAGAGATTAATCTGTTGCAGGGGTGGGGGAAAACAACACAACACAACACGGAGGGGGTTCACATCCAAAGGAGGAATGTATCAGAATCTAGGTTCAGCATTGGGCTAACATGAGGGCTGTAATTTCTCACAGAGAAACTCTAAACTGCAGTGTTGTGTCAGAGTAGCAGGAACCAGTAACAGGATCAAGCAAAGCAGCTGGCAACGGAGGTGATGCAAAGTCCAAGGAAAACAGTAAGGGATCAGGTGCTACCATATATATCTGCCTTTTCCCAACACTCTGGTCAATATGGACACTTCCAAAGGTTTGTCATACATCTCCAGCCGAAAGGAGTTCCCTCACCAATCCTCATAACACAGAGATCTCTCCCATATTGTGTACCAGAAAGACCAAGCAGATACAGCTCTGCTAATAGCCATTTGGCAGAAGTGCAATCAGATAATTTCTGTAGAAATTTAAGAGCTGTCAGTTGTTTAGGGGACAGCAGATCCCCATGGTAAGCATTTAACAGAACATGGTCACATCAGATTTTCAAGGTCTAGAGTCAGTCAAAATACTGACTGAGGTGTTCAACTTTAGCCCTTTGATTGATTGTCTCCAACCAGGCACCTTTCAGGAAGATGAGAACAAAAGCAGCTGTTTATGCAGGCAGCAGACCTTCCTGTATCTACCTGTTGCAACCCTCTGTACTGAAGCAAGAACTCAACTGCTCCTTGATTCCCAGAAAAACTGACCAGTTCAACAGCAGCAATTCAGATACCTTTGGCTGGTCAGAGCAGATCCAAGCTGCTCTAGTGTATTTGCTTCATTAATCTCTTCATTTGGCAGGCAAGCTAGTCCAACATCTTCTGCAGAAATGTGTGGAATAATACAATAATTTGCTGTTATAGAAATCGTGAGATAAGCTGCTGCTTGTACTGACTATAGCCAAAGGCAGGACAGTGTGTACATGGGGCATGACACCAACACACGTACATTTATGTGTGGGTCTGTTGCTGCATGTTTAATTGCTTCATACAGACTAACTGGTAGTCATTTTACATATGATTAATTTCCAATGAAGATTCAGCCTACATATGTCTGAAAAGTTACAGGTGGAAAATTATATAAATTATTTGTCCAACCCTGAAAATCCACAGGAAAAAAGGAAGAAACACAAACTATATTGTGTGTTGAAAGCACAAGCATATCTGTGTGCACCATTCACACCACCAAGAGCATGACATTTAAGACTAAGCAAAGCCATCAGTTATGTAATTAGTTAGCAGAGGCAAACATCCTGCCTAGAGAAACAAGAACAAAAGCTGAGTTGTTATATCTCTGCCATTCTCTTTAAGCCAATATGCTGCTCCAAATACAGCACTGTTGTACCAGTGTTTGTGTTCCTTCCTTACTAACAAAGCTGAAGTCGTGCTGCAGAACAATTCTCTTGCAGTGACATCAGATACAAATGGCCTCAGAAGTTAACACATTTGTTTGAATAAAGTCCCAGTTACTAAAATTAGCTGTATAGCTGCATTTATCATGAAAGATTACTGTGTCAGTGATGCCATGCTGCTCCCTGGGAGACTTGCATAATAGTTTTTTCTAACACTAATAATTCTGATTTGGGGATTCTCTGATCATCTGGGTAAAACAAAAAACCTAAGCCTGCGTTCAGGCAGAATTAACTGGATAGAGAGATAGAAAGTTCCAATTACTTACATTAGCTGTATGACTACATTTATTATGAGAGATTACTGTGCTAGTGATGCTGTGCTGGTCTCCACGGGACTTACCTAATAGGCTTCTCTGTCACTAATAATTACGATTTTGTGATTCTGTGATCAGCTGGGTATGACACAAAACTTAAGCACGTGTTCAGACAGAAGTAGCTGTAAAGAAGGAATTTAACTTTTGGCTCTACAGAAATAATTCTGTTTATGCACTTTCACATATAAACACTGCTGCTAAGACTACCTTACTTCAAACAAACTTATCCTCATTAGATCCAGTGTTCTATTTAAACACTAAAACACAATAGGCAGTGCATATTTGGGCAATCATTGCATGCATCGAATGCTGTTTAACCACCCATCAAGCTCAATAATCCCTTAGAAATGCATCAGCTGAAACACCGTATTGCTTTTATAGATCTGAACTCACAAAGAAATAGAGGGAAAACAGTCTAAATGTGCACTGGCCTAAATATGGTACCGCCACAGCCAAACACAAATCTTATTCTGCATCCAGTGTTATGGAGCCATTATGCAATTTGATGAAGTGTCAAAGGTATTTTGAGTAATCTCCCTAGTCAGGGCTAGTTCAGAAGGAAGGAAATATGGCACAATATGTTAAGGGCTCAGCACTTAATTGTAGGGATACCATAATCACCTGTAAAGATCTCTGATAGAGACCTACACTTGTTGGTGGATGGGAGAGCTAGACTGCTTGAATTTTGAGATAAACCTGTCATTGCTATAGTTATCTTTATTGTCTTAAAAACTGAAATTATGTCAAAAATTCAGACCAGCAAAAGAAGTCAAAGGAGGGATTCTACTCAAATGTCAATGTGGACTTGACGTTGAACTTCATCATTGTTTGTACTTACACACAAAGAGAAGTCAACATAATTCAGAGGAAAAAATCAATTGAAAAACTAATTAATCAGACAGTTCTCCAGTTACTAGTGAATATGGAGTTTTCTCCTTTTCTCTGTGCTTGGGACCCCCTTGGTTAACCAGGCCTGCTGATAAATGAAAGTGGATTGGTATGCCCTTACACCAGCTCCTACAGTACCCTTCGGTGGATCCCCTCAGATCCCATAGGCTTCTGTGTGTCTAAGTGGTGCAGCAAGTCACTGACCATTTATCCTTGGATTATGGGGCCTTCATACCACTCCTGTCTGTCTTCCAGATCAGCTGGATACCTGGACAACAACTGCTTTTACTGTTGCAAATATTTATTCCTCTTAATTTATGTATATATTTATGTATATATTTACATATTCAAATATTGATAAACTTTAATGAATTACCTGAGCTCACATATGTAGATATTACTGCATTGTATCTGTTACTTTGTACCAGGGCCTTGGTTAAATCTTCAGCAGTCTGATGCGTGCACAGGCAGGTCCAAATTAATGATAAAATCAGAGATAAGGAAGATTCCATTGCTAGTTTTCTTAGCACTAATCTTGTCTGTTTGACAGTGGTCAAATACCAAATGGAAACAAACCTTGGATATACTTTCTGAAGCTCTTAAGAGCAATAGAATTTCTTGGAACTTGAACAGTCTGCTCAGATCCATTAGAGACGGAGGCTGGAGATAAAGTAGGAAATGGAAACCCATGGTATTTAGTCATTCTGAAGAAAGAGAAGAATCTTGGTAAGAACTCATTCCTCTTTTTTTTTTGCTTTTTTTTAATTCTCTTGCCCCAGCTAGCAGTGAATAATTAGTGATATATTTTCTAAAAATCCACAAAACGATTATTTTTATTTTCTGGACATTCTCATAGACTTTAATGTTTACTGAGAAGGAACAAATTGCAGATCAATTAATTTATAAGCACTGGACAGTCAGTACTAGCTGTCTACAATAACATGGTGTACTTAAGTTACGACCTCTATTGGTAGAGTTTTACATGTATGAAACATCAGAAGGATTTTAGGACTAGGAATTGATTTATTACAGGTTTCCTTCTTCCTGGTAAAATGTACATAATGTAAGGAAGTTATGGGGTAGTGCTATAACAGGGAGTCTAGCTGTATGGATGAGGAATGGATAAGAGAATAACAAAGACTGGTTTAAAAGTTTATTTCAGTGTAGTATTGCACTTCCCTCCCTCTTTCAACCGCCCCCGTTGCCCCCCAAATTTCACGATGGTTTGAGTTGGAACAGACCCTCAAAAATCATCTAGTACAACCTCCCAAAATGAACAAAAACTGGTTAACCAGGTTATTTTAGGTTTTCCTTGGTAAAAGGCATGGTATCAAAGACCTTTCTTTTAACAAGTTTTTGAGGAATTACACTTGTGGGGTTTTTAGTAGTCTAGAAAATACATAAATAAAATGTTTAAAAGCAACATGTATGAGTTAAAAGTAAAAATCCCAGATTGCCTGTAGATTCTCAGAGAACTTTCCTGCTTCCTGCTGACTGTCTTTTAAATGGTGGCATTTTATCTTTTATTATTAGCAATCCAAAAATTAAGCAAGCCCTTCTGGCAAGAACGGTACTAAAAGGCACACAAGCAAGGAAGCAACTGCTCTTCTGTAGTGTAACTTAAGTCTGAGTTTATAGAAGGAGTACAGGCGTTATAAGCCCCACAAACACAGGCACACAGTACTGCTTTCCATTCATTCCCCGCTCATTGGAAAAAATGGGACACTTGCTTAAAATCCTCAAGTGCTCTTCTCTCACCAATTCTGTGGTGACTCTCACACATTTTACTATCTAATTACAGGTCTACAAAGATGTCCAATGGCAGCTGGACCTGTTTTCCTGGTTCACATGAGCTTTTTTAGAGAGCCCTAGGGTAATTCTGAATATAACTCTCAGATCGGTAGGTCATTTCTGATCTGAATTATAGTAACAAAATTGACATCAGAATTTGGGACTATGTAATAGTAATGCTACTAAAGTGGTGTAAAATTAATGTGAGGAGAATTGAGACCACTGATTTCAACAGAGCTTTTCATCATAGCAAAGTTGTCAGGATTGACCCTGGGAATCTTGTGACACAATGTTCCAGGAAGCAGCCTTTGTTTGCACACACTGTGGCTCTTATTTATTAATATGTGAGACCAACAATGCCTATTGTCTCTTTTCATATTAGGCTGTTGTCACATGAGCAGTTCAAGTGAGACCAAGGATTGCAAGGCGAAGACAAGTGGTTCTCTCTGGCTCCAACTGGAAATGTTGTATGTTTGATTACATTAACACTCAACAAATACCCCTTTGGATTAAATTACTCACCGATTTTATTTTTTTTTCAATTAAAAACCACCCCAACAACCATGCCTAACTAAAAGTAACATTACCCACCTAAAGAAAGGAATGGGTTATTACGAAAACCCAGACATAATATCTATATTTTTAAAAATATTTAACTGAATGATCTAAGTATTTGAAATTGGGTTACAGGATATTCTTATAAAATTTTAAAAATACCCACTTTGTTTCTGTGCTACTTGGAAATTTTAATTGCAGAAGTATGATTTTTATATGGAGTTTTGTTCTGCTGTTTGAAAGACTCCTCTTTTTTGTCCCTTCCCACTAGTATAGCTTTGTCTTACAAAATAAACAGCCCATAAAATATTTAACCATATTTACTTGAGTCTTACTAGGTATAGTTTCATCAGAGTTTTTTCACTCCACAAACCTAGAACAATCCTTTCATTTTTGCCTTACAATTGCTGCTTTCACCCCATATTTTAAGTGAGTCAGTTTTGCATAACTGCATCTATTACTCTGTTCAAGAGAAGAGATGAGGACTCTTTTAAACAGTATCAGGCTAACTGTTAATTAATAGAGCTAAGCCTTCATCTAGTGTTATAGTGCAAGGGGTAATCTTGCTCCTATACATTTCATGATGGAATAAGTGGAGAGTAACAAAATAGAGGCAATGAAATACAGAGGAATTATATTTGAATTGTATTTGAAACTGTCTAAACCACTGGCACGTAGACAGCACGTAGGAGATAGTCTGTCTTAGGAAAAATAGGATCAAATACATAGAAGGTATTTTCAGAAATGCCGAAGTGCCTTCCCTTTTTCAAAAATTCCTTTTACACAAATCAGAGAAAATTCAGTTAGGTGCTGAAACACAGCCTAGCAATAAGAATATTGGTTGTGTAAGAATAATACCTTTCTTTATGTAAGCAGATATTCTTAAATAGATTGAGTCACCCACCTACTTTTGAGACCTGAGAGCTTTTATCAGTTTTACCCAAAGCTGAATTTAAGTAAACTTCCATTCAGCTTGTTGACTTGTGTGAACTGCATTCTAAGGTGAAGACAGTTTCCTGTGTCTATCGCAGATGTTTGTATTTCTAACTCAGGACAGATAATTCCTTTAGACACAGGATCCCCAAATTCTGAGCATGCCAATGCCTAGGATATAACTTGTTTTGGATATAATTCCCATTGACCTTAAAGCATTTTAAAATCCTACTACTTGGATTCTTAGACATTTAAAAATCTTTGTAAGTCTAGCCTTATATTCCTTAGTTACTTAAGGTACTTCTGAACATCGTATTTCTAGCTTTTCTGTACCATTTAGATGTTACTGTGTAACATATGGATCCAGAAAAGATTTCTCAAATGCCAAAGACATTTAGTTTTAACGTGATTTTTAAAACTTAGGACAATGCTTTTCCTTTCTTGACCTGGGGCTCTGTGGAGACAGAGGAGGGGAAGGCACAGAGCCAGGAAATAACTTATCTAAGCACTCTGATTCTTTCATAAATCAACAGTATTACCGTTGGAGAATTAAGCCAAGACAATAATGTCAGCATCACTAAATTGCAGCCACTGTGGATCCTCCTCGTAGGATAAAGTAGTGTTATTGCATAGCAAATAATGCAGCTTAGAAGGAACAGAAAATGTAATTACAGCTTCTTCTGGATTCTTTGAAATGTACACCTCTCTGGAAGAAATGAGACTCTATAAGCTTCACTACATATATGAAGAAATGGTTTCTAAGACTCTGTCTATGATTCTGCTGAAGTGAGCAGATTTATCGTCGCCTCCTCAGGAACTCAGGACGAGTGCATGCATCTTTTTATATACCAAATCCTTGCCAACTTACCTTTTAGCAACTGCTACTCTCAAAAAACATGTACAGCAGTGGAATAAAATTCCAGAGATTTTTGTTGCACAAGGAACTACTATATTTTATAATAGTTATGCAGCAGTCACATCTCTGTTGGTGGGCCATGTTCTTTTAGATTCTCATCACGTGCTGTTGAAGTTTTTCTGAGCTTTGCCACTGACTGAATGGGCTCTGGACCATGTCCTTACTGCTAAAATCATTCTGCAGTGATAGGCAGGATAGACAAGCTGGCAAGGAGGAACAGTGGCACCCAGTGGTGATTTGCATTTTCTTTTCAAAATATGTCCTCTTGAAACTTTTTCCATAGCTTTTTGAGCAGATGTTCCCATGTAGATATATATACCTTACTTTACACAAAGTGTAGAGACACATCTATGCAACAGTATGTGTACATGCACAGTCCTCGAGAGCTGCAATTCATAATGTAAAGTGGCTTTTCTAATTATAATGTAATTATAATGTTGTTTTAAAAGGAAATAAAAAACCAAATTAATTTCACTGTAAAAAAACCACTTTATGTAAGGTGTTTAGGATTACTCGATTAACAGTAATGCCTTTTCAGCAGCAGTTAAAGAAACTCTAATTAAATATTAAAAATTAATACAAGTTGAATATTTAAGTACAGGTAGCTATCCTTCATCTTTTACCATATTACAATAAAGAATTGTTGAACATGTTGTCACTTATTCTAGAAGAATGCCAGCTTCCATTTCTGCCTTCTATTTTCAAAACTTCACAATTTTGCAAGAAGTTGTTTTAAAAAAAGGATGCAGCTTCTTGTTTCATAAAAATACTCTTCAACACTGATTCATGCTCCAGGTTATTAAACATTCAACCCAAAACCTACGTATTTTCTAGTCACTTAGAAACTGCTATGGATCGTTCTTTGGTCTCAGCTACTGTACCTAAGCCAAAATTCTCTTGAATGTTATGTAGGTTCTTCCTGCTTTTTCCTGGTGTACTGCAGGAGGCACTGGGTTGTCTACATTTTTGGCTAAGGGGCCATCACATTAATGTTGCATCTATATGATCAGCCCAAATGCAGTCAGGCTTTTTATCTGATGCCAAAACAAATTGACAAGGAAAGGCTGCTACATATTCCTGAATTCTTTAGTCTCCATAACACAGGAGCTGCAAGCAAAGCCAAGCACTTACTTGGAATGCTCCATAGCTCTCGCTAGTTCCTGAAGCTCAAACAGGAATTATTAAGAGTCAAGTGGCTTGGGCCACGACTATACCAGAGGTTATTAGCACAGTTCATGTGGATGGACAGTTTGGAGCTAATGTTTCAGAACATTCTCAGTCTTTGCTTAATTTTTTTAACATATGGATTTCCTATAAATTTGCTCTAAAGTTTTATGAAGTCTGAAGACATCCTGTCATGTTTTAACATATTTTTCAGGATTGCAGGATAAGAGTGAAGCCTGAAGTCTAAAATAAATTATAAGTCAATAAATTTCAAGAGCAGCAAGCTCTGGACTGATGAAAAGTCAGAAAAAAAATTGTTTGTCTCTAGATTGAGAGAAAGCTGTAACTTAAAGGATCAACAAGCAAATACAGGTACCGTTGAAGTTTATGTTATGTTTAATTTTATGTTGTATGTTTAGTTTTATGTTTAGCTGCAACCCTTTAAAAAAAAAGAAAAACAAAACATGGGTAATAACATGGAGAAGATTATATTGTTGAAATGATGTGTAAAGGTTTGGGCAAACTAAGAACTCCATCAGAGGAAATACTACTTAACTTCACCAGTACATTGCAGCCTTGGGATTCATATTATAAGACCAAAATCATGGAAGACAAGCAGCTGCCTGGGCTGCACATACAACACCCCATAGCACTGGGTCAGATGTAGCTTGTTTTGTTGTTTTTCATCCATAAGGATAGATAATGGAGCCCTCGATTTGATGCCCACATTTTGTCAGTGGAGCATTCCTAGAAGAGAAGGAGAGCTATCCAAGTAGCTAGCTGCACAATCAAGAATTCAGAGGGTGGACTTCCTTTAGGAAAAGGAGTAGAACACTTGCACATCTTTCTTTCTTTTCTTTAATAAAGTTAATATTGTGAAAGATTTTTGAATGAAGGTTTGTACTTGACTTACGACCAGGACAGTCTTTAGATTTTCCAACATTTTCGGGGGGGGGGGGGTGGGTGTGTGTGAAGCTACTATTTATTAGAGGCCCTTCACTGAAAATTATCAGACCCTATTGAATAAAAGCTCATTGAAGACTAGACCTGGAGAAAATTAGTACACCTAAATTTTATCTGATCTCTTTGGCAAAATCATATGAACTTGACATGAGATGTGGCTAAGCAAAGCAAACCTGCTAAACTTATAATTTTCTGCTTTATAGGCCAAGTGCTGCTGCCTTCTGCAGCATAGACAGAGCCTGCATATTAGCTCAGGAAGATAAGTATTAGGCTCGTTTTCTAAACAGTAGCACACGAGGAAAATATCAGATTTGAGTTAGAAAGGATATGTCACATATGTATGTGCAGTCACAGTCTTATAAGACTTAAAAAACTTGTAAGGTTTTTTTACTTGCACACTACTGCACATATGTACAATGTCTGTTACTCCATTGTTCAGAATACCTACTGCTAGGAAATTGTGCTGATAACTTGTAAGAAAGCAGTGCTGTTGACCCCAATAACTACAATCTGATTAAGAAACAAACAAAATGAAATTCACTCACAGTCTAAAATTTGTAATCTCCTGTGAGCGTAAATGAACCAATGCCAGCATTCCTGGCAAAGGCAGTTGTAAAGCATTCATGTACAGCCCAGCAAATTTCTTCTCTGAAGTTAGCATCAAAATTGTCCTCCTAACACTGGTTCAGTAGATTGATATTTCTTTTAATAACATACATTTCAAAAGCAAGAGGGTGACCAAACACTGTATGCCATACAGATAAAAGTGAAGGATATGTGATACAATCCTGTTCTGTATTTTTGAAAAGAGAACCTTGTAGGTAAGTTTCCTGAGAACTTACTCTAAGCTAAAACATGTTAATAGAAAAATTAGAGTATTCCTCTAGTTTTCTTGGGCAGTCCCACAGCCAGTTTTGCACTTTTGAGTCTCACTATGCTCAGACAGAATTCCAGCATCCAGGAAAGCCAGGAGCTACCCTTCTTCCATTGATACTGGGGAGAATTACCACACCTAGCTTTGATTGACTACCTTCTGTCTGCTAAATGAAAACAAATCAGTGCTACTAGCAAGGACTTACAGTGAAGGGCATCAGAGAATCCGTTTCCAAGCCAAGACCAATCTCTGACCCATGGACAGAGAGACTTACCTGGACAAAAGTACATCTAAAGAACCCTCGCTACCAGTTTGACAAATACCTATGCCTGATGCTTCTTTCTTCAGTGAGACTAAAGATTTAGATGGGATTTTTCAACCTTCCAAATGACTCCTGGATATTAATACTATATATGAGGTCACAGGTTTTTCCAGAAATAATTAGGATATACTAATAGAATATATTTCTGAAGGAATACAAACAGCATGGACATTTTTTAAATAGTTACAATGTTAAATATTACAGATTGATCTTCTAAAAATACATGCAAGCACCCTATTTCTTATTCTTTTATTAGTAATTCTATTATGTAAAAGTTATTATCTTAATTCTAGATAAATGCAAGGGTTGTGCATAAAAAGAACTCAGTAATGTGCAGTAAGAATTTGAAATGAGAATTTCATAGCTCAGTAGAGGATAGAATCACAGAATCACAGAATCGTATCACTGTAGAATTCTGAAGTTCTCTTTGTATATTGAAAGGCCACAGTGAGGTTTCCCCACAGCCTTCTTCGGGCTGAACAACAACTGTCTCAGCCTGTCTCCATAGGATAGGTGCTCCAGCCCTCAATAGGAATATATGATATCCATTGATTTTGTTTTTCTTTAAAACTGAAATAAAGACTGACTTTTTCCACAGCTATTTTTTTCTTTATATGAATAAATTCTCTCAGTTTTTTACACTTTTTCAAAGTTTAAAATCATCAGCTAGATAGCAATATGTCCACACTGACTCTCAGTTCGACACATCCAAAGTTTCAGATGTTTGGGTCAGGCCTTTAATTAATCAGACCTCTCATTCATAAGGCAGATTCAGCAAATACAGGGTATACATCTCTATCAGTGCTGGACAGAAATAAGACTCCGGAGTTGGAAAATCAACAAAACTGTATTTGAAAATATGTATACAAGTCAAACCAAAACCATATAAAGCTATAAGATTACTGAAACCATACCCTGATAGATCTTCAATCGTTAAGGTATTTCAAGACTGTCAGTGCTGTCCAAAGTGGCCAGCTGAAAGATCCTATCAGTGAAATAGTCTTTTTAGTCCTCTTAAGAGAGCACATATGCCAAAAAGAGAGCCTCTCTGATCCTCTCTAGGGTAATCAGCCTACACTAAGGTCAGTAGTATAGTACTCATAATTTAATGTCTGTGGTTCATACGGATGAAACAAAGAACAGATTAAATGAGATATAGAGGCCTCCTGGATATGCAAATCTGGAGCATATTCACAGTTGGCAATGTTTTAATCTGTAGAGGTAAAATAAGGCATAAACTGAAAGCCCCAGAGCAAGTACTGATCTAAATGCTTGAAAGAGCTTAGAATGGATTAATCTGCATTAGCAGAAAGATAAAATAAATCTTTCACCATCTGTTGATCTGTCAGCAGAGAGTGATTACTGAGAGAATTTCACTAATTTTAAAACCATCCTTTTTTAAGTTTTTCCAGGTTCTGCTTTATGCAGTTTGTGTTCCTTAATGATGTTTCACAGTACAGTTGGTCAATCAGAGTCTGAAATATAGACAAGAAAAGGCAGCTTGTGAACAACATTCCATCTTATTTTGGGTAAATAACTCATAAACATAGCCTTTTTAAAAATTTCTGTCTTGAAAAAAACTGCATTGAAAAAAACTCATGAGATAACAATAAGAAGAAATTTTTAGTGCTAAGATTACAAATTATTCAGGGGCCTCAGATAGAATAATTAGGAAAAAAGCATTTCTCAATATGAAGTCTAATGTATCCGTTTGGGTGTCAGAAGTATCTGCTGAATAGTAAGTTTTCATTTCATTATGTCAAGACCACACAGAAATGCTGTCATTGATCCAACACATTAATAATCATGCTGTCAAGATTTTGTCATCTATCACTCAATTTTGGTGCTGAAGAGACTCTTTTAAGTAGAAAACTCCATGAAACAATTCAAGAAATGGGTCCAGTTCCGTTCAATGCTTTTCTGCATATCTCTGCTTGGAGTAGTGCAGTTACTTTGCAAGAAGAATTTTAGATTTTCAGTCTTAGTCTTCAAAGCTACCATATCAAATAGAAACAGGAATGCTACCAACATCAGTAATTTGGGGAAAGGAGGCAAGAAGATGGAATGTACTTTCATAGCAAAGGAATTCTATTGATCTGACAATCAGTTGGATGTAATTTGTCTGCTTTTGAAGGACACACATAGAAACTCGACGTTTCAGTCAATGTGCAGAGTGAAATAAAGTTAAGGTCTTTGCAGGATTACAGACAAATTCAAAGGATTCACAGGATTCAAATTGAATTGTTGGGTATAACATAGTCCCAACACTGTTCTCTTCCTACTCACATTTTACACAAAGCTGGGATAGTTAACTCTGTATGGAGAAACATAATTCTATGTAATCAAAGGGCAAGTATTCATAGAATCATAGAACATCCTGAGTTGGAAGGGACCCATAAGGATCATCAAGTCTGACTCCTGGCTCTACACAGGGCCAGCCAAGTCAGAGCATGTGACTGAGAGCATCATCCAGACACTTCTTGGACTCAGTCAAGCTTGGTGACCACTTCTCTGGACAGCCTGTTCCAGTACTTGACTAATGTCTCAATGAAGAACCTCTTCCTAATATCCAACCTAAACTTCCCTGTCGCAGCTTCAAGCCTTGGGTTCTATCACTTCTCACCAAATAGGGGAGAGGACCCTGCCCCTTTGCTCCTCCTTGTAAGGAAGCCATAGACCACAAACAGGTTTCCCCTCAGCATCTGTTTCTCCAGGATGAACACACCGAGAGACTTCAGCCTCTCCTAAGACTTCCTTTCCAGACCCTTCACCGTGCTTGTTCATTATTCATTCCCATATATGCAAAAAATATATAAAGACTGAGAATCCTCCTGCTTGGTAGGATATGAATTAGATCAAACATCAAAATAAGGATAAAAAAAGTGAAAAAAGGCATGCATTTGTAACACGTGAGAAGCTTGGGAAAATGATCAGAAGCAAAGAAAGATCTAGAAATGAACCAGAAATAAAGAACTAAAACTGTCTTGTGTTACAGCAAAGTGGGCTTCATTGGGAGTGGGAATCCTCATTTCAAGCAAAGGAATCTTCTCCATTAACCCCTGTAACTCCCTCAACAAATAAACCAGAAATATGTTGTGTCATACCTTGTTCTTCATTGCTCTCCCTCTCACCCTGTTCTCCTCCAAAAAAAAAGCTCGAGAGTACTGCTATCTTGTCCACCATGTTAAACATTATCAACAGCGCAGATAGAAACTGTTTTGTCTCACACAGAAGAAAGCAAGACAGATGAGATAGGCAACATGAGATAAGAGACCTCTTCAATCAACTTTACGGTATCTAGTTGACAATCACCCCATAGCCAGTCTAACAAAGCGTCAGTTTGGGATATATATGGTTTATTAGTTTGTGAGCCATGCCATGTGAACACAGCTAAACCAGCTACAGAATCAACTTAGAACTTCAGTGACTTCTAAGAAACACCCAGGACAAGAAGGCTGAAAGATCTGGGAACTTCTTCTGCCATAGTGAATGGCACTTGGATAGTTTCTGCAGTTTTATTAACTTTCATTTGAGCCAGTACGTCTCAACAGAGCTTGAGTTCCGAGAAGTCCATTAAAACAACCAAGAAGTGTTTGCAGAACTGAATATGAGTACTCTGTATGTATCACACAGTATTTGTATTATCCAGATATTTCTTTTCGTTAAGGTAACCTAACTATCACAGATAGTGGAGAGCTAACTATAGGCCCTTGGTTGCATTTCTCTAGTTCCCCAGTCATCAGGGTCACAGAGAACTTATGCTCTTTCTCTGCTTTCCTAGCCAGGGCTAGGAAAACTCGATTACTTCAAAAATGCATATTCCAAATTTCTTCTGATGTAATCATGCTAACATCTCCTCAATGTCAAGCTCTTTATACAGTGTCTTAAGCTGGAAATTCTACATACCCAAGGCGTTGCTGGAATCAAGAGCTGGAACCCTTCACATCTTCCATGCATCAATACCATAAATGCACAGAAAATGTCTTCTTTTTCTAACACTTTACATCCTTACCTGTATTTGTTTTGCAATCTATTACAGCCTACAGATTCTTTCCTACAGCACTCCTACCTGGGCAGTATTTTTCATTTTGCAAGGGTGCTTCCTAATGATAACATTATATGCTACGTATATGCAGTTTATCTTTCAGGAATTCACCTGCCTGATTTTAGAACATTTGGTTGTCAATTTCAGACTTACACTGTGCTTGTGACTCCATATATCTCGTTGTGGATCATAGATCATAAATGCATTTCTCTGTCATTACAGCAGTTAGTAACAATGTAAGAAAGACCTGGAAAACACCAGATTGTCTTCCAACTGACCAGACTGTCCCCAGATCTTCTATACACCCACATAAACCTGGAGTTTCCCTCAGTATGAGATAAAACTATTAAAAATGTGCTTAAGTGCTGTTTTACAATCAGGCAGAGTTCTGCCTTGTTCTAATTTCTTTAAGCCTTACCTCCCCAGTGTGGAATAATATTGGGGGTAGCTTAGAAGTTAAACTTATGTTCACAGTCTAAAGAAGGGTTCAGGATAATGAGCAACTGATATGCCAAGCATCCTTGTCAGCCTAAGTTCCTAAGCATCTTTCTTTGCAACAGGATCCATGGGAACCTTGAAGACTGGTAATGTCAGGGGAGCTTGACATTCTAACCTTGAGATAGCTGCACGGAGGATGGAGTGGAGTGGAGACACCATGGACAGGCTCTGTGATAATATTGGAACCTGAAGGTTAGATGGAACTGACAAGCTGCCTATTTGCTACCCTGAGCCAACAATCTGTTGTGCATTTGACAAAATGCTGTCGACTAGGAAACTTTGCCCACTATAATTCAAAAACACACCTCTGTCCAGAAAGCTACCCGCCTCCAAGGTGTGAGCAAGCCCCACTGAGCATGTGCTCTGAATTTTGTTAGCCTGTACCTTTAAACTCAAAGAGAGAGAACTTTACACCAATGGCAATAAAGGTCTGTATGACTACAGTCACTCAAACTCCACCTTAGAGATAAGAAATAACATTAAAATTGCATGCAGGAGAGACGATGTTAGGGAAGATTCCATCACAACTATTCTGACTTCTGGGATCAGTCAATGGGCTGAGCCCCTCTCCCTTCACATCGGGACACCTTTGGTTAAGATTTAAACACTTGGTCACACCAAGGGCTTCCTCGAGAAACTATTAATCTCTATAGAGTCACTGTATATCTCTTAACACATTAGTAGTTAAGATCTTTGGTATTTACAAGTGCCTTGCAGCCAGCCAATTTATCACCAGCAATCCAAAGAACCCATGTGTCTGTTGCTTTAATAAACTGCACTCTTGTTAAGCCAGCTGGGATAATTCTCATTGAACGTTACCAAAGTCTTTCAAGTGCTGCCATGGTAGTTCAAGGAACACAGCTAGGCTGAAGGTATATCTCGTTATTTGTGAATCTATAATTGTGATAGCTCAGTGCATGGAACACAACTGGACTTATCAGGCATCACTACCCTTAGCACAACACCTAGTTTATGGGGAAAATAGAACTGTTAAAAGTCTGAAATTGAGGCGAACTTTCTGCTATCTTTTTTGATAGATATGCTGCCTAAGAAAAGCACTGGATATGATTTTTTATTCAATAAAAAGATGTTGTGTCAATGGAAGCAGTGTTTATATTATATTTCTAGATAACTAAGCTTAGCTTGTAATGCTCTTCTCAAAACATACTATTTGTCCCTCTTCAGCTAATTGGAATCTCTCTCTGACTTCTCTGTCTTGTCTGTAACAGTCTGGCATGTCTCATCTTGTTCTTTAAATTTCTTGACATGTATTTTATGTAGTCTTTTCCTTTTGCTTTTTTTCTCTATTTGCCCATTTTTTCTATACCTCAATTCAAACTTATACAAACATCTAGCTTTTTTCTAATCTACATTTTTAAAGACATTATAAATTGGGGTTTTTTTAATCAGATAAATCATATTTAGAAAAACATGAAAGATATACTAGACTACAAGTAATAGTATATCAGATACCTTACCATAAATCTTAGAGTATTGACAAAAGCTTAAAAGGAGAAATGTAAAATAAAATGCTATAGATGGACAGCGGCCACATCTAGACTAGCAGAACCTGTTCCCTGTCACTATACTTGCCCTTTTCTTAAGGTCACTCAGATGCTTACAGCCAGCCAGAATCCAGATGCAGAAATATTTCTGATGTATTAATTCCTGCTGCTGTCTTTACCAGCATTTATCCAGCCATTCTTTGATCCTTATCATCATACAACTAAAATGCAGGCAGCAGGTAAGACAACCACATACACAAGTATACCAGGAACTTAGTCCAGAGCACTAACCATACAACAGGGACATGTATTTCACATGTTTGTGAATGCTTGCATTTTGCAAGAAGGACTTAATTTTTGGAGCTGATCCAGTTCTTTCAAGCATCTCATATAGAAGTATCCAAAGCAGAAGGAAAACAAAAATTTTAATGTTTGTTCAGCTGATGGAATTACAGCATCTTCTTCATCAAATCCCTTTTTCCTCTGCTACTATTCTTAAACAAGTAAGAGTTTGGCTGGAATGAAAAACATCAAGTCATTACTTTCTGAGAAAATATTCCTGGCAAACTAAACTGTAAATGAACACCCAATGTAATTTGAGATAATGAAGCTTTATACCTATTTATTATTGTACTTACATATTTTTCCATATTTGTGTGTCAGTTATATTCAACATTCCTTACAGAATCTGATGGTTGAAAGTTATCATTGCTTCATAGAAATCAATGACTCTTTGTAACATTTACAAATCATGTAATAGGATTATTTTTTGAGTAGTGTGAACTATGAAGGACACATTTTGACCTATTCTGAAAGCACTGGAAGAATATACTTGGGTAGATTTCAAACTTCATCTGTAGTACATAGCTGTGTCAATTACAAAGATACACAACCGATGGATTTTACTTTAAAATGGAAATCATCCAATCCTTCTGCATATGCCAACAGGGAAAACAAAAGAAGTACCTTTGAAATGTCAAATATCTATCTGCACACCCTGTATACAGAACAAATACCATAACAGTGATTTAGGGATGAACTCACTTCCTGTATTTGCCTTGTTTGGCACTCTCATACTGTAATCCCACCAGTTCAATAACTAAAATTTAAGTTGAGCAAGGGTCTAGGTACAGGCTGCTGTTTGGCAGATCTACACAAGAAATGACATTACTTCACTACCGCCCAGAACAAAAAGGAGGATGCACCTATAGTGACTCTGTAGCCTCGAGGCTCTGTTGTCAGCTGATGAGCTACAGCATGATGGAACTGAAATACAGTTCTGAAATCTCACATGTTGCAAGCAGAGTTCATGTATTTAACACATTACCTTGCATAATATTAGGCACAAAACCAACTGTTCGCAGCATCCATCATGCTGTGCCTGATGGTGAGTTTTTTGATATCTTTGCTAGAGAATTTAGAACCACTGCAAAAAAATCTGCATTCTCCAGCAGTATATAAAAAAGAATTCAGACTGGATGACAGAGAGAAATAGTTTATAACAGGCCTAGTCCAAAGCAAATACATTTCAGTGAAATGCTTTATTTGCCTTCCATAGTCTTTGAAAGAAGCTCATAGTCTACTAGGCAGATGAAGTTTGGCTTTCTCTGTTGTCTTGTTGGAGTTAGCATCGTTATCTAAGGAGGGTTTTTGTCCACTGGTGCAATCCCTTTTTAAGATGGAAAATACATTTTTTTACTTAGATTTCCTACATTTATCTAGATTTACATTGTATTTATGTGACTGTATTACTCTAAACTTCAGTTTCTAAAACATGCTAGAGTTCAGAACTGTTACCTTAAAAAATAGTTCAGGGTATTTTTATAATCAGTTAGAGCAAAGTTTCATAATTAATTATAGCAAAAATCAAATATCTTCTAATATTTTTATTGGGAAGAGAGTATTTAATTTATTGCGTTACTTCAGTGTCAATGGAAGCAGTGTTTATATTATATTGACGTATCCAGTGTTACACTATAAAACACTGTTCCACTATAAAAGCCTAACTTGCACTGTTAAATTATTTGTTGACTTTTGCCTTGTTGTATGGTAGACCGTGTTACTTTGATCTTCATATCTATAAAAGTATTCCTCAGGTAAACTAAATAGTGTGAAATAAGAGATACCCAACATAATTTAAAAAGAACATAAGAGATAAAGATTTCAAAGCAAAGGTGAATAAACAGATAATTTCATGGGAAGATTATACAAGCAAAAGAATAGTACAAAGAGGAAAAAACGGGGGAAAAAAATCAAAGAAATTGAATCTTATAATCAGATATTGTAACACTTAATCCTGGAAAGTAATTTGGCCTTATAATGTCAGGTGTCCAGAAAAATAGGGCAATGAACTAGTGGTCTGTTATATTTCTGCTGCCACTTTTAGACAAGTAACTCTTCCCCAAAAAGGATTTAGATTTCTCTCCACTATTTTTTAACTGTGTTCATTTCCACTCACCTTCAAACAGCCACCCAGAAATACATAAAAACAACACCTGCTGTAGATGCATTAGTCTCTGAAATTTATGGGGCATTTCTTTGAAGATTTGCTTTTCCCCCACAGTTTAATTTTATCAATTTTTTTGAATTTCAGGATTTGAAGTAAAATTTACTATCCATACTGTGAACTCATGTGTTATAATGAAAACAATGAGTGAAAAGAACTTGAAAAGAAATTTAAAATTCAACAGAAAACAGAATAAATCCCATAAAAGCTTCCCCCCCAACCCCCCTCAAGAAGAGTTTTCTCCTGTTCAGTGTTACACACATAATTCTCATGCCATGGAGTGAAGGGTGAGATATGGCACATGTTCTCTAACATCTAGATAAAACTAGATGCCACTTTATTGGTGTGCTATATTCCATTAAGTAAGTAATGGTAGTAAGAGATAAACATTTTCTGCCTTTGTAGTCTGTCAAATCATTAGTGTATTTCCTCTGCCAGGCAAAACTATTGAAAATGTAGTGATGTGTGTTGTTAAGCACAATCATCACTTCACCTTTAGAAGACCACACAAGTGAACACAGAAAAATTGGGAGTCAGGAAGTGAGGGGAAAAGAGCCTGAAAGCCTATCTGAAATGTGCCACAAGATATACTAGAGTCTCTACTGGTAAAAAAAAAAAATCCCTTGAAAACTAGCCACTTTACAAGACAACAAGACAACAAATTTTCTAGACCAACCCAGTCCTGGGTTATATAAGGCACTTAGAGCAGTCATGCTGGGCCAGACACTTGACAGTACTTGGTATTTAAATTAAGAAGGCAAACAGATGTCTTGATGAAAGCTAAGGTATTTTATTCTCCCATATATCTTTCCTCCCTCCATAAGGAGCAAATTTCATACTATCCACAGAGATTTTGACACAGTGTGAAGGAGAATGTAGGGGTTATAATGTGTAGAAATAGGAAAATTATGGTCTTAAAACCATAGAGATTCTATACACAGCAAACAGCAAAATAGAAGTTCTTCCTTGATCTAAAGGACACATAATCAGCAAAAAGTTGATTAAAGCAGGAAATCACACTCTAAGTAAAATTTATCTATGTCAGCCAGTTCTGTTCTCTGGGAGTCAATAGACCCATGTCAGCGCTGCAGCAGCAAGTCGCTAGCTCTGAAACTTTAAAAGCTAGATTTCCCACAACCTCCAGTGTTCTGGTTGACTGATTTTTTCCCATGAGAACAATTCACTTGTACAAATGGTTTACAAAGCAGGACGTAACTTCATTTTGGACAGGTAGTATGTGAGCAATGACTGTCCTCAGAAGACAATGTTCACTTCCAAATTGTGAGAAAGCAGAGAAGACATGCCAGAAGGTGGTTCTTAAATAAGTTACAGGCTGTGAAGTGTGAAGCAAGACAAATGACTTTTCAGAAGTCTGAAATGTCATATACTGAACATATGTCCCCCCATTTTTGTCACCTTCATATTAACTACTGTAGCATGATCGCTGTCCATATTGGAGGACAGACAGACTCTTAAAGATAAAGACATTATGCCAGTACTACATGGTTGTCAGAGAGGGGACTTGCCTTTGGAAGATGAATACCAATTCCATTGTTTATGTTAGTGATAAAGCATGCGGCCAAAAATGCAGCAGATCTGTTTATCCATCCCTCCTCTTTGTTTAAAGAGAAATCAGTTCAATATGCTGGGCAGATTGCATATATTTGAAGAAATTTTTGGGTGATATGAACAATTCATAATGACTTTCAAAATTTACACATGCTGTTCCCTGAAATTTCAGTGTTTATATAAAATTTCAAATATTACCAGTTGCAATATACCAACAATTACAAACTTTGATTTAGCATATGACTTTCACTGTAAAAATCTAAAACTACCCTTTATACCTACCAGCAATACCCAATTGACTATTTCAGAGGAAAAATCCTGTTAGTACCTTTTGAAATTTATGAAGACATTTCAGCTTTATGTAATATACTCTTTAAAAATCTGCAGTTTCTGTTTAGCCCTGAAAAATTAAATTGTTAGAGCAGCAGATTAGGATGAATCTTTCCAGAGCACATCCTCAACGCTTCTCAAAATTGGTAGGCCAAACTAATATCAAATTGACTCAATTTAGATCAAATGAGAGTTATTGCCACTTACTGTCATGTGATAAGCAGCATTTGCAGTCTAAAGAAAGAGACTCAAGCAAAATTTTTCATTGTTCAGTAGCCTGACTACAGGTACTTGGATACTATTTCCTAATTATAAATTATTAGAAAGGTCATATGCCAAATTAAAAGGTGGTGAGTGATGGCACACTGAGTTGATTTTTTGTATTCATGTACATGAGCTAAACTTTCTTAGCTATGCATAAAGCAGGAATCAGTCAATTAAATACACAGATCTAAAATTTCAGGCTCAGATAAAGACGTAATGTATCCCAAATGGATCAAAGGGTCAGAGACCATAGAGGCCTCTATAAATTTGTCTTCACGGCCTAATTACCCTGGAGACTACAGCTGTTCAGCATCCAGTAAATCAGAAAAGCAGAAGCTTTCAGAGATCCCACGCATTTGAAGAGTTATTTCAGAACTGTCCCCAAGATTTTTTTCTGCCCTTAGATTTAAAGATATTCCTTGCATATTTTTCACTGCTCCAGTAGGTTGTGGGCAAAAATATCCTGAAACTTTGAAGGACTTTTCCCTCTGTTCAAGGGCTGTGGGAAGGTCTGTAAAACAATAGGACAGCAGTAGCATATGTGCGTGAAATACTGTTTCTCATGGTCTTCTGGATGTAAAAGGACCATGTAGCTTTAGTGGAATACCCTGTAAGCACAAACATTACTGCGCTACATGGATGCTTGGTAGCAGTCACTGTTCCAGCAGTGACTTTCATGTTTTAACTTGCTTCCTCTTTCAGGCACAAATCTTACCAATCTTTAATCTAATCATTACCTAAATACTGGCTGTGTTATTCTCTCTCTCTGAAGCATTCCCTGACTACGAATTCTCAACGACTATAATCTTACAAAGTTTTGTTGCAGGTTGCCTGTGGTTTACTTAAGCTGGTTTTGTTTGTTTGTTTGTTTGCCTGTTTGCCTGTATGTTTGTTTGTTTTAGCAGAAATTTAAATGCAGAATCAGTTCAGAAGGGAGCAGACCCAGGACACTGTTTACAGGAAGTCAGCAGGGTCTCAGGATAATGCTTTTGGGTTTTGTTTTCATTTTATATCAGTAGTGACAGTACAATCTTACTAATTTAAATAAAACATTGACAAATTTGTTCAATGCTTCTCAATCCTAGGACTAGTCAGAATTTTTCTTCTGACATGTTCCCTCTTCTATTTATTTCCCAAACAGGATTACTGGAAGAATGATGCTTTCTCAGGAAACACAGCTTCATTGACATTTTCTTATTCTCCAAGAGGATTTCCAAAACGTACTTTCTTTCAAATTTTCTTAAAATAAATGAAGATATTTCTGTATTAATCCTGAATCTCCTCAATGCACACTTGAACTGTTTAAATGCATTGTGCCATTTTCCTCTAAGACATAGCTAAATAATACACCAAAGCTTGAGTAAATTATCTATTACATTTTGGGTTGTTGCATCTTAATATGCAGATTGAATTCAAATGAATTTTAACTGCAAACCTGAACATTTGAATAATAGAATCACAGAGGAGAAAAAAGGGACTTGAGAGGCTTTTTGTTTTGTCCCTGACCCTAAGCAGGAATATAGCCAACGTATTCTTAACGTGTACATAAATTGAAATTAGCTGGAAATTTTTTGCTGGAGGCATACTTTTGACAAAGTGATCTCAAGTTACTGCACTTCTCTGAGCTTTCTGAATTAGGTCTTCAGCATGTTTAGGAGAAGTTGTGCTGGAACTGGATAGGACTCAGGGATTTGCCTGTTTGCAAGCCATTGCCTAAATTTACAACGCCATCAAAGTAATACTACAGTGACACATGCGTTTTCTTAGGTATACTTGAAGTTAATTAGCAGCAGGTAACTTACAAAGGTTCCACATTAGAAACAACAGCCATTTCTTTGTTCACTTCCATATTAAATCACAGTTTCCTTTCAGGTACTCAACGTTATTTTATTACCAAATCATTTTAAGCTAAGATTTTGAGAGAGACAGACAGAATGATTTTCTGAAAAATGAAAGGCAATAGGAGAAAAAAAAAAGCAGAAGTTAAATGCATCAAAGTAAAAACCTAAATCATCATTTAATCCTCTATCTTCTTCTGCTGTAATCAAAATGTCCACAGCATTCATCTAAGCGTAAATTCTCACTGTTGGATCTATCCCTATCTTGCAGCCTGAAGGAAGACAGCAGATTAGATTTAGCCAGTTTTGTCTAGTCAAAACAAGATAGCAGTGAGGTTTTGTCAAAACCTTGGAGACATTTAATTCATTTATCCAGGGGGTGTAAATGTTCTTCTCTGTTAGAAGTGTACAGCCTGTATTATGGAAAATCTTCTAAAACATAAGGGGGACTAAGAAAATTCATTGTAAACTACTTCAGCTACTGTAAAAGACTGCTGTGAAACTAGAAAGTATGTTGCATGTGAAGGTCTTTTTAGCTAGGTATCATTCCACACAGAAGTGAATGGACAAGGGCAGGATTATCTTTGCTTGTAAATTCCAAGGTTTATTTAGACTCATAACACAGATCTCTTTTCTTTTCCTCAAATTGACCTGGCAGATGTTGCAGTCACCTGTGCCATGAAAATATTTCTCTCCCCTTCAAACAGCACACAGCGTAAAGAGATGAAATTTTACAAGGTCCTGACGTACTGCATATAATGCATTTTAAAACGGCAAGAATTTACAGAGATGTATTTACCTCATTTGTACTTAAAATAAATCTGGGACTGAACTACAGATCATTAGAGAATTTTAACGTACACTGTAGGCCAAATTTAAAGAAAAATACCTAGTTCTTTCCCTAAAATCTAGATCTCTATAAAGTCCCTCATTTAAAGCCTCTAAAACAATCAGCCTCCAGACCTGGAACCAGATTTTCCAAAGCTTTATCATTCTGTTTAGGTTCTGGAAAAAGTGACAAGATTTTTCAAGAGAGAGACGCATCTGGCATTTGGTCACTACATTAGGTCATATAAGGAAACTGGATAAGACCTGGACTACAGGAAGTTTACGGAAAGTTCCAGGCAAAGATTTTAATTGCAATAAAAAATTAAAATACTGCGGGGGAAGGGGAGGGGGTTGCTTGGGAGAGGAGGAGGTTGCCAAAGACAGCACAGTACTAAGTGTGCTATTTAGGTGCCAGAGCAAGCGGAAGTGACATGGGATGATGATTGGTCACTATTCCTTCCACCTCAAGGCAGCCCCTGGAATTCTTATTTAACTGACCTGGCATTCCATAGCTAAGACAAAAATATGCTTTTACAGAGTGTAAATAAGTACAGAAATAGAGAAATACAGAGTTCTTTTCGTCAGCCACTGAATAACAAACAAATTTAAACAATAACTTCTTTGAAATTTGGCTGACGAAAAAAGGAGGAATGCAAGACCAAAGAATCCACCCACAGTCTCAAACAACTGATAAATAAAACCATACTTGTTTACCATTCCAAATTGGTTAACCTTTTTGCATTGCTTACACCTACAGACTCTCATGTATTGTATTGCAAAAACTACTCATTACACAGCTGATGTTTTAATTTAAATGGCCTGGGGTCTACTTCCTTCAAAATCAATGTGAAAATTTCCATTGCATCCAGTGAAGGCAAGATTTACCCCTAAATCTGAACTATATTTTATAAAACGCAATTTGTATGTGTGAATTTATGCACAAACATGCAGCTGCTTTCCATTGTTTTTTGGGTTTTTTTCTCATGCAACGACATTAAAAAACTGTCCCTTAAGCTAAATACTACAGGAACTCAGATATATATTGCATGTGGTACTTCCCAGACTAAACATGACAGAGGCTGTTCACTGAGGTGAATGAGAATTTCTCGGAAGAAATTGAAATACACAGAGACTTACTAAACTACCTCACCATGCTTTTCTCCTTCCTGACTTAACAAGTTCATAACAATGGCAACTAAAACCTAAAGAGACTATGAATTTACTTATTCAAACATGCTTCTAAACAAGATATGCCACGCAACTGATGTAATTAATTAAAAAAGGGAGATGCTATAGAATTAAAATTGTGTGTGAAAAGGGTCCATTTCCATTTGTCACAGAATTTGTAATGTAAATGAAGATTGAGGATCAAAAAGTTATTCATAGGAAATTTTCATTTTGTGATTTTATCCTGATACAAGTGGCTTGAGAAAAATCATCAAAATAAAATGCCTCTATTTAACAAAGGATCAGGAGCCTGTTATAAATCCACCTCTGCTGACCCGTATTTCAGGGACTTGGAACTAGAATCCATTTATAAAGGTATAAACCTGAAAGCAGCATCTGTTGTTTGGTAAATGATCTTAAGAATAAACGGCTCATTTCTCATCTACAAGGGCAGAGACTTCCACCTGTTCAAGAAAAGCAAGAGGAGCTGCAAGACTGACAGTTACATGGATCCAATCTGAGAGTTACAAAGTAGGTGAACTGAAAGAAGGATATGATAACAGCACACTACAAAACTATCCAGAAAGACTGAAAGAAACTGCCCTGGTCAGGCACCAGCCGGGGACTATATCCAGTTCTGGGCTCCCTGATATAAAAAAGACAGGGATCTCCTGGAAAGAGTCCAGCAGAGGATTACGAACATGATTAAAGGCCTGGAGCATCTGCCCTATGAGGAAAGGCTGAGTGAACTGGGCTGTTCAGCCTTGAGAAAATAAGGCTAAGAGGGAATCTGAGTAATGTTTATAAGTGTGGGACACAGGGGGAAATAGCCAGCCTCTTTTCAGTTGTCTGTGGAGATAGGACAAGGGGCAACGGCTGCAAGTTGAAGCATAAGAAGTTCCGCACCAACATGCGGAAGAACTTTTCCCCAGTGAGGGTGACAGAGCCCTGGGACAGGCTGCCCAGGGAGGTGGTGGAGTCTCCTTCTCTGGAGATATTTGAGACTCATCTGGACGCCTATCTGTGTGATATGTCCTAGGGAACCTGCTTTGGCAGGGGACTTGGACTTGATGATCTCTGGAGGTCACTTCCAACCCCTACAGTTCTGTGAATCTATGAATCTGTAAACTGAATAGACATTTAATGAAATCACAATTGCCTGACATACCAGTAAGCATGGAAACTGCAGGCAAGCAGCTAAAACTCTTCCATCTTCTGCTGACAATTAACATCTCCCTGTAGTTGTAAGGAAGACGTAATCCACAGCGATCCAGGAAGGAATGATAGGTGGCTTGTTGATACTGAGAGATAGCACCTGAGAGGTAGCACACATATAAAATAACAAAATTTTAAAAGAAAGTCTTCTGCAACACTCACAGAAAAACAAAACAAAACAGAAACTGAAATGATTCGTCCAGAAAAGCTGCATTTTGGGGTTTTTGTTACCTTAAAATGCTTTTCTTTATCATTGGCAAGAGGTAATTTTACTTGTAATTCTATATTCCTTTCCAAATTGAAATTTCTTTACTAAATTTGTGAATTGGAATCTTATCATAGAAACTGTTTTAATGAGGGGTTTTTTCTTCTCTTCTGTAAAAGACAAGTACAAGATGAGACAAAGTCATTTCAGGTTTTAAAGAGATAATTCTAAAAAGTGCTTTGCTTTCTTCATATACATCTTAATAATAAATCTTTTATGTTCCAGAATAGTATGCTTTTAGCCAAAGAAGTCTTCCCCCACTGAACTAAATTAGAAATATTAAGCCATGTTTAATGGGTTTCAGATAAAGCCCTCAGTTAGCTGAACAACCTCATAGCCTGTTTCTAGAAAAACAAGATATCTATGCCCTTTTGCACTGTTACAACTGCTGGACAAAAAAATCCACTGAAAATATCAATTACAATGATATTTCAGAATATGAGAAACAGCTGGATTTTTTGAAAAATTTCTTTGTTAGTGCTCGTGTACTCACAGCACATCTATTCACAGTGAAATTAAAGCTTACCAACTGTTTAACAGAAACTGATTTTATACACAACACATTTGCATATCACAGGTGTCTAACATAAATTTTTCTCTCTAGGATCATCTGTAACAGGAATTGAAAAGGATGCCCTTTTATATCATACCATATTTTCCCTATCAGATATTACGGAAAGTGGCATATCACATCCACAGTCCCTTGTTAGAGTCCCACATTAAGAGAAATGCTCTCCAAATGGCAGGAGGTGCATCACTGCCTAACTCTCTAACTATCAGTGACCTCCTCTTGGTCTCTGGCCTGTCCTTCGCATTTGCTGTCTCTCTGATTGGTGCCATGGTGACCTTGCAGGTACAGCCTGTCCCCACTGGAACTGTCACATGCAGCTACAGCCAGAGACATCTGGTTAATAAGCCACCTTTGCTTTCAGTGGTCTGGGTATTTTAGAGTCTTACCATAGTTTACAGCCACCTGAGGAGAGCCAGCAGCTGTTACACAGACAAAGCAAGGCTCAGGCTCTTAACACATTTAGCACAAAAACTGTCTTCCACTGCTCTGGTAGCCTCAATGTTTCCTACAGAACAAAACTGGTATTTCCATGTCTACTGCACATTCTCCTCATCAAAGTGGCTCTTGGAGGTGAACAGTCTGTTTCATTTCTCTCAGGATAGTGTAATTCTTACATGCATTGCACATTGTCCATAATAGGTGATAAGATTATAATTTTAAAAGAAGTTTTTAATACTAGGCAATTTGCATGAACCTTTGCCCCATGGGTCTGGGCAGAAACTACCTCCCATCTGTTCACAAGCAGGAAGAAATCAGTTCAGGCTGTGACTTTCAACCTAACAGATGTCTCAGCTCCTCTCCAGCTCTCATGCATTGCAAAGGACACGGTAACAACAGCTAGGCAAATTAAACAGGTATTTTAAGTCCAGCTGGATAATAAAAAACAACTTCTGTGTGGTGGAATTGAATCAGTAAGATGAGCAAGAAGAGCTATGCATTAGAAGAGGCATAATACCTCTGTGGAGTGAGTCCTGCAGAAAAGGATTAGGAGAAAATGCACGATGAGCCAGAAACATAGCTTCAAAGAGGCACCCCAAAAGTCAGTAAACTGCCAGATTGACTCCAAAACATGATTTATTTAAGATTTAACCCATGGACATAGTATGACAAAAGTGATTGTTTTCCCACAGAAAATACTGAGGGAACATCAATTTTCATGACGGAAAATATTTCTTCAGAAATATTTCGAGCTTTCATAGCAATAAGAAAAACTGTCATGACTCAACCCACACTCAGTCATAGATAGCAAAGCTACTGAAGGCATTCAGCATCATTATTACATGATTTTGTTTTCAGGGACAGCACACTTAGGATTAAATATTTAATGAGCACAGCCTCATTTTGGCTGATCAGAGCCGCTTGCATTTCCATTTGACCCAGTGACCGGTCTGCAACTTATGAATTCTCAAAATACCTTAGAATGAGAAAGCAATATATCTGTTTCCAAAACAGAATTTTTTTTCAGAACAAGCCTCATGTATCACCAGTTTCAAACTAACAATGCAGCTATATGTTTATTTTTGTAGAGCACTGGGATATATTTTTGTATATTTTATGCTTTGAAAAACCTTTTCTTAACATTCATAAGTATCTCAAAACTGGGTTTCCTGAACACATTTTTTTTTAAATTATGTGGCTGCAGTCTAAAAAACCTGGAGTCCAAAAGCTCACCTATCTTAAGGTGCTTAATCCCCCATTTCTGGGACAAATATAATATTTTTTTAAAATTACCCTAAGACAATAAATATTTTAGTTGCTTTTGGGGAAAAAACATATTACTGAGAATGGGAGTGACTTAAAGGGATGTGTAAACTGCTAGGCAAAGCAGTTCTGCTGAGCTAACTACCATGGTTACATTAAATGGGACACAAGTAACTGGTAAGAGAAGGAAGTTAACATGAACTCCGCAAAGGACAACTACCGCAGGTGATTTGCTCTAAGTGCCTGGAGTTCCGCAGTCCACTTTTAAGGCAACAGTAACTATATGGAAACCGAACATGGAAAAGAGTATCTTTCTGTAGGACTAGATTTGACAAGCTAGGACAAGCTGTGAATTAAAAAAAAACTTGCAAAGACATAAATATCTACAGTTCTGCTTCTGTTTCATTTAAAATTCTACACATGGTATCACAATCTTCCAAATTCTCAGAAAATTGAACTTGTTTCTCTATTTCATAAATCACAGTTCAAAGTACAGTTTACTGAAAAATCGAGTAAGATTTCACACACAAGAGGTGTTGAGTGCTAGTATTTTAAAACTGGTTATACTTTGCAAAAACCTTCGGTTTCAAAATTGCCAATAAAGGTTAATTGTGAGATAATACACTGTCCTCACACATTTCTGTATTTTCTGTCAAGAATCTGAAGCCACAGCATGCTAAAAACTATTCAATGAAGCACTTTTTGACATTTAATAAATAGACTGACAAATTCATAGCTTTGAAGCTAAACAACGCATAGCAGTAAGACTGCATAGAGCCTCCATTTTCTAAAGGGAGTGGAAGGCCACAAATCCAGTATGGACCTAAAATCCACAGAGAATTCACGTGAGTTAATTCATTTATCATGAACTTAGCAACATCACTCAAAATCCACAGATAAGTCAAAATCAGTGTCTAATCTTTTCAAAGTTCAGCAAGATGTACTATAAACTTAGTTGTCCTGCCTGCCCCAAAGGGCTTGATCATGTCTTCATGGTCTGATGAAATGAGGCAGTAACTGCTTATGTTAGAGACCATGAAGTAAGTCATAACACTTCTACTTCAGACTGTGAGCTCAGATTCCCCTCAGAATGTTTCTCATGTCCACTTTGTTGCACCTGAGCACCACTGAAAAACTTCTGAAAGACATAAAGAAATGTCACAGACCACAAGCCCTCAGCAGTATTATTCTTTCTTCACAGTGAATGTAGTGATGAAATCTTCCATCAATTCAACATATGAGAATCCAGTTCTTGTGGCTTCTTTGTTGAGATTAAACTTATTTGCAAAGCCTGCCAGCAGCTACAGATATCAGAGCCTTTGATATTGATTACGCCTGCTTTACTTTTGCACCTTTTACGTTGCACAATGTTGTTCCAAGCTTCTCTGTGTGTTTTGACCACAGTGGTGTGTGTTTACAGAATCACAGAATCACAGAATAACAAGGTTGGAAAAGACCTTTAAGATCATCAAGTCCAACCATTCGCATACTAAACTAAACCATATCCCGAAGTACTTCATCTACCCTTTTTTTGAACACATCCAGGGAAGGTGACTCAACCACCTCCCTGGGCAGCCTGTTCCAGGTCCTGACAACTCTTTCAGTACGAAATTTTTTCCTAACATCCAATCTAAACCTGCCCTGGCACAGCTTCATGCCATTCCCCCTTGTCCTATCTCCTGTCACCTGGCTGAAGAGACCATCACCTATCTCTCTATAACCTCCCTTCAGGTAGTTGTAGGTGGTGATAAGGTCTCCCTTCAGCCTCCTCTTCTCTAAGCTAAACAGCCCCAGCTCCCTCAGCCGCTCCTCATAGGATTTGCCCTCCAGCCCCTTCACCAGCCTGCTTGCCCTTCTCTGGACTCGCTCCAGGACCTCCATGTCATTCTTATGGTGAGGAGCCCAGAACTGGACACAGTACTCGAGGTGTGGCCTCACCAATGCCGAGTACAGGGGCACAATCACTTCCCTAGACCTACTGGCCACACTGTTTTTGATACAAGCCAAGATGCCATTGGCCTTCTTGGCCACCTGGGCACACTGCTGACTCATATTCAGTCTGCAGTCACCCAACACCCCCAGGTCCTTCTCTGCCTGACAGCTCTCCAGCCAGTCTCCCCCAAGCCTGTAGTGCTGCATGGGGTTGTTATGTCCCATGTGCAGCACTCTACACTTGGCCTTGTTAAACTTCATCCCATTGGTCTCAGCCCATTGGTCCACTCTGTTCAGATCCCTCTGAAGAGCCTCCCTACCCTCTGGCAGATCAACACTTCCTCACAGTTTAGTGTCATCTGAAAACTTACTGAGGAAGCATTCAATCCCTTCGTTGAGATCATTGATAAAGATGTTGAACAAGACTGGACCCAGGACTGAGCCCTGGGGGACGCCACTCGTGACCGGCCTCCAGCTGGATTTTGTTCCATTTACCACCACCCTTTGGGCCCGGCCACCCAGCCAGTTTTTAACCCAGCTGAGGGTCCACCTGTCCAGGCCAGTGGCAGCCAGTTTCTCAGTCAGAATGCTGTGAGAAACTGTGTCAAAGGCTTTACCAAAGTCCAGGTGGATCACATCCACAGTCTTCCTCTCGTCCATTAAGCGGGTCACCTTGTCATAGAAGGTGATCAGGTTAGTTTGACAGGATCTACCTTTTGTAAACGGATGTTGACTAGGCCTGATCCCCTGGCCATCGTGCATGTGCTGCCATGATGACCCTCTCCATGATCTTCCCTGGGACTGAGGTCAGACTGACAGGCCTGTAGTTCCCTCGATCCTCCTTCCGACCTGTCTTGTATATGGGTGTAACATCTGCCAGCCTCCAGTCGACTGGAACTTCCCCAGTCTGCCAGGATTGCTGATAGATGATGGGAAGGGGTTTGGCAAGCACATCTGACAGCTCCCTCAGTACCCTTGGGTGAATCCCATCTGGCCCCATTGACTTGTGGGTATCTAACTGGCCAAGTAGGTTGCTAATCATTTCCTCCTGAACCATGGGAACTTTGTTATTCTTCCCCTCCCTGTCAGCCAGTTCCTGAGGATGAGTACTCACAGAATATCCTTCTTTACTGGTAAAGACTGAGGCAAAGAAGGAATTAAGGACCTCAGCCTTGTCCTCATCCCTTGTCACTAATGTGCCATCAGCATCCGATAAGGGCTGGAGATTCTCCTTGACCCTCCTTTTACTATTAATATACCTATAGAAGGACTTTTTATTATCTTTTGCAGAACTGGCCAGCCTGAGTTCCAGATTAGCTTTAGCCCATCTGACTTTATCCCTACATGATCTCACTAAATTCCTATAATCATCCCAAGACACCTGCCCCTTCTTCCAAAGCTCATATTTTTCCTTCTTTTCCTGTATATCAGCCTGAATCTCTCTACTCAGCCAGGCTGGCTTCCTAGCTCGCCGACCCCTCTTCTGACCGACTGGGACAGCCTGTTCTTGTGCCGCCAAGATTACCTTCTTGAGGAGCAACCAACCCTCTTAGGCTCCTTTGCCCTCAAGGGCTGCCTCCCATGGAATCTTACCGAGCAGCTTTCTGAACAATCCAAAGTCAGCCCTATGGAAGTCTAAGGTGCTTGTTCTGCTGTCTCCCTTCCTTACTTCTCCCAGTACTAAGAATTCTATAAGCTCGTGATCACTATGCCCCAGGTGTCCTCTGACCTTCACATCCCCCACTGTCATCTCAAACAGTCTTTAGATGTAGTATAGCTTTGCTTCCACACTATGGGAAGGAAGTGGAATTTTGCTTTAGGAATGTCCTTTTACAACACTTTAAAGCTTAGTATGATGCTGGCTATGTGTGGTCCCAAACAGGTACCAAATATTCAAAGCAACATCCACTATTCACAGTCCTTCATCAATCTTCATTAAGAGAATGCTATCTGAACAGCACACTGATACGCCCTTTCAGTTAACAGGTAGATGGGATGAAAGCCACCTGACAACATCTAATAATTATCCCAGATCTGACACAAGATGATTATCTATGATACGCTGGCACCATCTGTGGATCACACAAGACAAGGAGGTAAACTCTAAGCCCAAGATTGTAACTATCAATGGCATTTTGAACCTAGAAACATCTTTCAAGCCTCTTTAGCATCTCTGAAGTCCCCATTAACCTTATTATATTACAGATTATAAACATATTTATTTTAAACCGTGCAGTATTTCAATCACTAAACACTGCTACAAAGCTACAGCAAAATTGTAAGATCTGGATTATTTTGCTTGCTCTGACAAACAGAGTATTTCATAGTCATTGACAGAGGATGAAAACTTTCAGATTCTGCTTACGTGAATAAATTGCACTCTACAACATAAGTGAAGATATATGCAAAATTTATCTTAACAAGCCAAACCTAAAATAACTCCAAAAAGCATTTGAAGAGTCTAAAAATGGCAGAAGAGGAGAGTGTATCTCTAAGTATTCAAAAAGTAGAAAAAGAAGTCAAAAGGATTGGGACCAGATGCTAGCGGAGGTGACCATGAGTAGCTCTCTGCCCATGTCCTCTGAGAGAGGTCATCCTGAAAGGTAAGTACAGCTAGTGAATCTGTTCTGAACCTCTGCAGTTTTAAGTCCAGAACATTAACGAAGTCATTGCATCTCAAGACTGCTCTTTTGAGAACAGCAGGTATACTCATCCATCTTTTTCTGTCAACATGTGTTGCTCAGAGTTGTAAACCCTTAGGGCTTTTTCTGATACATGAATCAAAGTTCTCTAATTAATTCACCTGTTGACTCTCTCTTCATTTGCACTGTTACAGGTGAGATAAGAATCAGGACTGAAGAACATTCTAACTCATTTTCATTACTACTTACAATAATAATGAAGTGAAGCTGAATGCACAAATCTGCTTTCTTGGGAAGCAAAGCAATGAGTAGTTGCTACAGCAGCAGGCTGGAAATTTCTCCTTGGCATATGTTCTGAAATAGCTAGATTTTCATTATGAACATGGGTAACGAGTCATAATGGATTAATTGTGGGTTAGTTGTGAACTACTCTTTCTTCCCTAGAAAGGAAAAGCTCTAGGAAATAGTCAAGGATATAAATTAAATACTGGTAGTCACAAGTCCCTAGCCTATCTATAAACCTAGCACAATATACCGCTGTAGTCAGTGATGTTTCCAACTGGAACTCTGTCTTTCATCAGCTTTACTTTACAGTTATCAATGGGTTATGCAAAAATCTGAGTTGAAGCTACAACACATAAACTCAGAAATGTGATCACACTAATTCAGCAAAACATGAACTTTGGTCCAGAGCACAATGGGCATTCTCTTTTGCATGAGAACCAGTACTGCATAGTCCTTCAGATGCACCCAAAGGACTCTTCTAGGTCCTTATGCCAGTTGCAAATAATTGAAAAAGGAGTGGGAGGGGAGAGAAACTCTGCTTGATTTCTTTCTGGCAGCTGGATTGCAACCAAAATTTCAAAATATTGGTAATAGAGAAAGATCTTAGAAACTGCTAAGTTCTACCCTCACCAGCTGTAAGGCTGATCCAAAGCTTTGATTTTCTTGCTTCTCCTCCCCTATGATTCAGAGGGACAGCACGTTTTCCCAAAGAACCTAGAAAAGCAAGAACAACTTTGAGGAATTCTGTCACAAGCAGAACTCACTATTTTCTAAGGTATAGATTCCCAGCACTGTTGCCTATATTCTCAATAAGGAGTTTGAAGGATCCAGCTGAGAATGCATGGGCCCTGGTTCATAATTTTCTGAGATCAAATAAGCCAAAAGTAAGCCTGACTCCAAACTCAGGTTCAAAGTTCTCTTAGCAGCCAACAGCTGAGTTTGCACTGAAACCTGCAAAGCCATCTGTAACTTTTTTGTTACACACAGAAGACTGGCTTCAATAGATGTCTTTCAGACAGAAGAACTTCTCTTGTTTTACTTGCATCACAGCAAGTCCAACTTATACTTCTATTATCACAGAGTCAGAGAATCACAGAATGGTTTGTTTTGAAAGGGTGCTTGAAGCCCATCTAGTTCCAACCCCCTGTCATGGTCAGGGACACCCTTGCTAGACCAGGTGGCTCAAAGCCCCATCCATCCTGACCTTGAATACTGTCAGGGACAGGGCATCTACAACCTCTCTGGGCAACCTGTTCTAGTGCCTCACCACCGTTACAGCATAAGAATTTTTCTTTATACGTTGTCTAAATCTATCCTACTTCATCTTAAGGCCTGTCCTATCACTGCATGCCCTTCAAGTAATGGAAGAAAATTTCCCATCAGCATTTTTTGGTTTTTTCTTCTCCAGTCAGTTCCCTTCCATAGGTGTAAATGGCATTAAGTGAGGGTTGATCTACATGATCTATATGTGTATTTGATCTATATACCCGTGGTAAGTCTTCTAGGTCTACTGGTTGGCTAGACAGAAAAATGCTCAAGTTAATGTGATGTTAAATGGGATACCCTAATCAGTGTCTTCTCTCTCTTCTGCCTTCTGTTTCTGTATAAGATTATCTGCAAGACTGCTTGTTCCATTTTGAAACTCATGGAAAATTTAAAACTGGTTTTAAAAATCAAAGGAGACACATAACATAATGGCAGAAACTTGGTTTATTAGCTTAGATTTCTACAATAGTCAGACATGTTCAGCCAAAACATAATCACTCTCCAAATGGTTGTGAAACCTTGATTAAGCAATGTGTTAGCTCAAGAGACAACTTTTTTTTCTGTCTGTCTGAAGAGAGCTTTCTGGTGAATATGTGTGTTGGATATGGTATTTTTCCATGTCTTCATAGCAGATCCTAAGAATAAAACATTGTCTTGCTTCCCACCCTTTCCCACCCCATTTTGGCTGACTTTTCAGGGGTTTTGTTTCCATTTTAAGGAATTAATGTTTCATTGACATATATATTGTTAAGCTCTCTTATATTGTTCTCCCAAATTAATGGTTTCTCCCTCCAGCTTCAAGACAACTAGGCTGAAGTTAATTTTTAAAGCAGAGGCTAAAATAAAAGAAGATGCATGAAAGCCAGGCAATTTATATTATTTATGCAAACAGTTTGTGTCTGAATCAGCAATTCCTTCAGTCAGGATGCCTTCCTGGCCTCCTTAAAGCACAGGCATTCTAAAGTTCCTTCTTTTTAGAGGCTTCTTTTTGGAGGCTTTTTTTTACTGGAACTAAAAAGGATCAGCATTCTTATACAGATTATAGGTAAAGAAGCACAGCTATTTAATTGCCTGCTTTGACAGGCAATTTTCAAAAATTACTAGAAAGAAACTACAGCAATAAAACTACTGATGTCTAGGGATACAAAAGAAGAAACTTGTTATTTCACTTACTATGGATGAAAGCAACACTTACCTCCTTCCTCTTCCCCTATGTCATCATGTTACTATCTTTTCAAGGTCAGGCTTTCAGTAGCTAAAACACAACCACTTACAGCAGCCAAACTGAGCCCGAGCCTAAGCCTACAATGGCAAGTTCACAATTTGTTTACAATGGGCAGGCATTAATCACAAGCTTTCACACACAGCATTGACACTGGTGCCCTTTCAACGTTATAAAACCACTTCGGCAGAGTAATTTTACAGGCAGGTGAAGTTTTACATATGAAGACAGTTCAAGTAAAAATATTAAAAGTGCCAAGTGACTGATCCATCCTTCTTCCGTCTTCCTGAGACTGAAATTTAGTACAGTAGCCTTCATTGCTGAATAACACTTGTATAACTGTTGTTCACATACAGATCCGCAGTTTCATTTCTTTTTCATTTCACTAACAAGTATTTTTATGAAAACTACAGACAGCCCTTTGCAAAGCATAAACACATTATAGACATAGACATGGGCAGTCAGTGAACACCCTCCATGAAGGTTACAAAAGAGAAAATCACCTGTGAATTTCAGTAGGCAAGAAGTGCAGGAGTTTTACAGTCAAGCATGTCTGCTTTTATAAAGTAAAAAACAGAAAACCTTAGAAAACTGTGCCCCCCCATTACATTAGCTCATATATATAGAAACCATCTAACTTATAAGTGGCAGTTGCTGTTCAGCAACATAGCAGGGATTTTAAAGTGTTTGTCCATTCATAACCCCACCCCTGGAAACACTTATTCAGACTCTCTAGAGAAGCATCATAGCATGCCTTATGATTAGTTCTTTACTGGCAAGATGCTTTAGTTCTTCATTTTAGTTTTGTGCTTTGGAATAAAGAAAGCACACATACACCAGTTTTGCCAATTTAAATGGCAAAATAATTAAAATGGGAACTCTGAGATGGAGGGTTAGCTACACTTTGATGCAACTTTATTTGTTGGTCAACCATACAGTTTTGAAGCTGAAAAAAAATCTATTATTAAGCGTATGTGCATATATATATATATCTCATATATATGTATGTCAAGAATTCTGCCTGTTCTTTAGTTATTAAGTTATAAGTTATTAAGAACTGCAGGAAACTGATGGTCTCATAAGTTTCATGTAGAAATTTAATGAGAAAGTTATACCTAACAAAAGACTGGGATATATAAGTACAGCATGTTCCTTTGATCAACATGCAGAATTCATCAAACAGAAAGTTAGCTGTTAAAAATGGCTAGATAACTACTAATAATATTAATTAAATAGGAAGGAAAGATATATTTTGGTTTAGAATACTATTTGCACTCATTTATATCCTGTTATATCTTCTGCCATCTTTATCAACATTTCTTGCTTAAAGGTCTCTGTAGATAACTTTCAAAATTGTCTAGTAGAACATGCATGTGATGTCTCTATTTTCAAACATCCTTTTGAAAAAAAAAGTATGCTCTGTTAAATTCTTTCTCTCTCAGTTTTCAGTCTCAGGAAGATGGAATATGGATGGATTGTTTAGGTAGATAAGAACTCAGTGTTAAAAGACTAGAAAATTTCCATATTTGTTTTAAACACAAAGAGGAAGTTTTATAGTAATTATAATAAAAGATAAAAAGCAGCTGAAGAAAGTTGATTAAGACAAGCAATAAGACAGTTCTTAAAGAAGAGTCAGAATAGAAAACCTATTTAAAGAGAAGGACAAAATAAGAGAAGTTGTGATACATCATCTAAGAAAAATGTTCTACATTCAAAATTCAGAAGTGGCATGAATGATCTATAGTGACTGCTTGTTAGTAAGCATAGCCAGAAAAGCTTGTGTTGAACAAAGCTTGAAAGTTGAAAGCCAAGCAAAGGGGAAAATATTAATTAAAACAATTTTAAAAGCCAGAGGGTTAGTCACCTGTAAATAAATTATGAGGATAAGCAAAAACCAACTGCAGACTTGATAAAAGAAGAAAATTGCATGGGGTATTACCCATGTCCATTCTACCCCTAAAAAACCTGGGGTTTGCACCACTCTCTAAGAGTAATTTTCACTGAATAATCTGGTTAGCAAATGTTCACAGCTCAATGGGAAATCGGTCACCCTTTCACTCTACGTAAGATCTTTCCCGTGAGGTTTATTACTCTGCCCACTGCTTTGTAGTTATGTGCTCCAACAAAGAACTCTTTAAATCATCACCTACAGAAACTGTCTAGCTTTTTGGTAATTTGAGACCAGCCATTGCAAAAAAATGGAGCATCCTTGTATAACAGAATGCTCCTCACATAGAGGAAACAAGGATTCATTGCAGTCAAGGCAGAAGAACAATAGGCTTACTGTTCAAGAAAGGCATAAATAATTGAGAATGTCTGCAAAGGGAGCATGTTCTCAGAAAAGCTGGCTTTCAGCCACTTGTAAATTAAGTGTGAAACACAAAGAAGTGGGAGGGAAAAAACCTGAAATAATTAGGCAGAGGAACAGCCAAATATTAGTAGCAGTCAGACAGTCAAAGTATTAGCTCTAGCTATAAGTGAAGCACAGCAGACATTTTGTATGAGTGAGCTTGACTGCATAACCTCAACGTGTGGGTGTACATACACACACAGGCATGTGCACACAGATGTATAAATAAAATCAGGCACACTCCAGCATCTGTACATAAGTATGGGACAATACTGGTGGTCTCCATCTGTGTGACCCCCCAGAATGTTTCACCTAGAGGAATATAACCCTCAGCATCTGTATGTTCAGTTTGATATGTATCTTTACACACTCAGTGTTCACCATTCCTTAACTTCATGCAAACCCTGCCATACTTGAAGGTCCCACAGCATTTTTCTTCCAAGAGCTGCACCTTGACCAGTCTCTAACACAAGGTACCATTTGCAGAGACATCCATGGCTCTTAAATGGTAGGAAATTTAAGACTGTTATTTGTCCTGGAGTCTATGCCACTTTTGCTGATGGTATGGAAAAAAAAAAATTTAGACCATTTCTGTATTTCTCAGGATGATTCCCCCTTACAAGCAGCAAGTTTTTTTCTCATCAGCTGCCTCCTTTGAGTGGGCAAACCCATGTTTCCCTGTTATGCCTCTCCATGTGGGAGGGAAGAGGAGGAGGAAAAAAATGGGGAGGAGGGGAGGAGGGGAGGAATGGAAAAAAAAAGAAGGCTGTCAGTGCCATGTCCGGGGTGAAATACTCATTTTGTCTGTGTGCCGCTGAACTGACAGCAAGTCATTCATCCTGCTTTATCAGAGCAAACCCAGGGGCAGAGAGCTCACAGGCTGTCCCCTGGAGGACTTGCAGATCCTGACCACTAACGTGTGCTGCAAGGAGTCTCTCTCCTCCCTGGAGTCACAGTCCACCACCAGCCTTGTTGCAAAGCTCACAACCCTGACCAGATTTACAGAGAAGTGGTTGAAGGGGCTATTTTCCCCACCAGAGTAGCTCAGAACACCACAGATTTCAGCTTATATTCAGATACTAGCCTGTACCATTCGTTCTTCCCTCTGTCCTACCAGGACTAAAGCTGTTCTGCTAAGAATCAGAAACATCTGCAATTGCCTCAGCTGAAAAACAACAAGGCTGTAAATCAGAGACTTTAGTTGACATGGGCCTCTTGCTGCAGTGGAGGTGAGCCCCGCCACTCTCATGGCCCCTAGTCTACATGCCACATTCTTATTCCTTTCTCTCAGGTCTCTTTGCAAACCCTCACCATTGCATAGCAACACTTGGAGCTCTAGAGAACTTCACTCCAGGTCAACCTGCCAGTCAGTGTATCCCTCCCATCAAGACATCTCCACTCTTCTCCCCTTTCCTCCCACCTGACAGGTCAGTGTATCTTACCCCAAAGCTGAACAAGGTTTCTGATTAGAAACTCATCATGCCAAATGTGTATGTCTTTTAACATCTTTCTGACGAGCTGCTGCCAAGATGTGCTATTTCAAATGAAAGGGATGAAAATGTCTTTACTGATGTAATAGAAAAGTTGTTGGGTGGCATTTATGGAGAACTCCATGTTGGACCTTTTCCTTAAGATAAGCCTTTTATAAAATAGGCTTAACACCCTCTTTTATTAAAGACCTCTTTTATTAAACAGCGTAACAGACACCAGAACACAGACACTCTTTGTGCATCTCCTCCCATCACATTCTCAACCATTATCTACTGCAAACAGCTGGGATGTGCCAGGAGGTGCTACCAGAGCAACAACCCTCACAACGTACATTTTAGATAGCTCTATGGGCTGAGAAACATCAATCAGCTTCATTGGTTTGCATTTTAAAAGTCAGTATACGCTCTAAATAGTGCTCGGCTTGCCTTAACTCTTCTGTTACAAAAAAACAGGAAGCAATAGCTCCTCCTCTGAAAGGATACGTTTGTAGAAATAAAAAGCAATCTTTGTTCTTATTTCTGTCACTTCAGCACCACCAGTTTTCTGGCAAAGAGAGTGTAAATAGCCAGTACTGCTACAGATGCTGAACTTCCATTTTACAAGAGTGGGTGGAACTTAAAATGGTGGTCAAACACTGGCTGATCTCTGTTAATGAAAAGTAAAGGATTTTCAATGAGAAGGGTGATCTGCCAGTGCAAACACATGGTTTCCTGTGGTTTCTTTATGGTGAGGCATACTCTCTTTTACTCCATTTTCTTTTTTTGCGTGTACATGCAAGTTTGGTCCTGTTGCATGCTTCTGTAAGTATGTGCAAGATTGATTGTTTCCCTTTTCTTTCAATGTCGCTATGTTTCCCCTCTGTCACATTTTTTCTAACCATAAATGATGTGGTCTTTTGGGATTCTATCACTTTATATGATCTTGTAGTTGTTTCTTTTTAGAGACAACCCACTAACCCCAGCGTGCCATCCTGTTAATGTTCACGTTCCCTGGATAATTGCAGGAATTGCTAGCACTGCTCTCTGGATCATGACTGGGAAAATCAACCCTTCTTCCTTTGCTCTGTTCAGCTTACCTTGCATGACAGATTTACTTGCCCTCAGAAGGTACCATGCCAAAGAATTTACCTTGTTCTTAAAAGCAGCTCTGAGCAAAGGACTATCCCTATGGCAATGTTGTGCTGCGCATCAACTTCTGCACCCAGTGAATACATGGTTTCAAATTAATCAGGTTGCTTGCTGTCAACAGACAGAAATCTCTTTCACACACTGTCATGCATCTGTATCAGAGTCCAAGTGGCCAGTATCTCATGTTTAATAAAAATGCATGTTTCTGAAGTATTACAAACATTAATATCATTGTTGTTTAGGTTGGAATGCTTTAATTCACTCATTAACTTAAGCCACCTTTACCATCAGTGCATGAGTAGCTCTGCCAGAAAGGGTGGCCAAACCAATATGTATGAGTCAAAGACTTTTTCCTACATGCCTTCCACACCTAGCCTACTGCCAAGCATAATTTAGGTCATGATTACACTAGCAAGTAATTGCACCAGTTTACACTGGTATGTCTGATTTATTATTTTTTTTTCTTTCTAATTCATTATTGCAACCTTTAACTGAATGATAAATTGAGCCAAATGTAGTGATGAGTTTTTTCTAAATCACTGTACTGCTGATGTAACATTTGTTTTTGAGTCCGGAATCTTCTGCTTGGAAAAGACTGAACTTTAGTCTCATAAATGACAATGACCAGCAAAGAAATTTTGTCTAAATGTGAGCATTAGGTGTTTCATACTTGCAGTCCAGATGTATCCTCATTGGTCTTACATTGTGTAAGGACAAGCTGAAAAACAAGGAGAACATCATGAAAAATCTCCCAATAACGGCACACACACAATGCATCCACCCTGGACAGCATACCCACCAGTGGCAGCAGATGCCTGCTGATTTGTCCCTCAGGCAAAGATTCCCCTTCTAGGATTTTGCTTAAACTTGTCCCCATTTAAGCTTAAAAACACAATAAAAAGCTCAGCATGAACTCAGATTACAGGAAATGAATGTTTGGAGGAATTGCATGGATGCTATTTTCTGCGGCAGTGTGCTGTACTTCCTTCTCCAGGGGTCAGCAGCAGGAGTGATGAACCATTGCATACACTGTTCCAACTGCTTCTGACAGGCAATATTGTTTCTTGGGGTTATAGAAAGCGGTAGAGAAACAGAGGCAATCTAGCTACACTTCTCTGCACCACAGAAGACACTAGTTTATCCCACTATTTGAAAGATCCAAGTAAAGTCTTAAATCACTGGTATTTTCCATCTGGTCCAGACCAAAATATGGTAAGCACAGACCACGGGGCTGGGAGAGTGTTTAACAAAATGCTCTTGTAGAAAAGCAGAGATGCTAGCACAGATCCAATTACATGCCTTAAAATATTTCTAGTTCAAAAGGAGAAATCCAGACTTGTTAAAAAAATCCCATACTCCTAGAATTTGTTGTATATTTTTCAAGAGCAAGGAAGCAACACTCAAGGAAAGAAGAAACGGAGTCAGTTGGTGTTGTGGTTTTACGTGGCAAGGTTCTGGTAGAGGACGGGGGCTGCAGGAGTGGCTTCTGCAAGGAGCAGCTAGAAGCTTCCCATAGGTCTAACAGAGTAAATACCAGTTGGCTTAGGGACAGACCCACCACTGACCAATGCCAAGCCCATCAGTGACAGTGGTAGTACCTCTGATAACATATTTAAGCAGTAAAAAAACCCACAGGCAGATGCTTTTTGATTCCAGAGAAGGGAGTGAGAAGATATAAGAAACTATGTAGGCATCAAGGAAGGAGGGGGGAAGGAGGTGCTCCAGGCAGCACTCAGAGGAGAGATTCCCCTGCAGATCATAGAGAAGACCATGGTGGAGCAGGTAGTCTCCCTGCAGCCCATGGAAGATGATGGGTAGCAGAGTTCTCACCTGGAGCCTGTGGAGGACCCCATGCTGGAGTAGGTGGAGACATGGAAGATGTTGTGACCTATGTTGGAGTAAGCTCCTGGCAGGAGTGTCCATCAAGAGAAGGGCCCACACCAGAGCATGTTTGCTGGGGGGACTTGTGACTGCACCCCATAGAAAAGACCCATGCCGGAGCAGTTAGTGAGGAGATGAAGCCCTGTCAGAGTGGACTCATGTTGTTCATGTTGTTCATGGAGGACTGTCTCCCACGGGTGGAAGCCCGCGCTGGTGCAGGGGAAGAGCGTGTGGAATCCACAGAAGTCAACTGAGACATCTCAGAGTATAGTTCTAGCAGCCTCGCATATGTTACGACTGAGTATATAGCTTTTCAAAGTCTGTCCAAATCTCAAATATAGTCCCACATTCAGTATAGTTTGTAGGCATCACCCAGTTTTGAAATCCAGCAGTGTAAAGATTGAACTTGGGTAAATTACCAAATCTATAGGCTTGTGCTTATATTTTCCAATTCTTACACAACATTCTAAAGATAAACTATAGATAGATTATAATGAGGACCTCAAGGACTATAGCATGTCTGAAGATTACAAGTAATACATTTCATCACTTTTTAGTGTGGCAGAAAAGCACTTTAATAACCACTATTTTTACTTTTTTTTTAAGAATGCAGACACAGAAATCAAAATAATGTTCATACAAGCATTTACAAAATATAGAAGATATTCCTTTGCCTATAGCATACAGTAGCTATTTTTGTAATATTATTAGAGGTTACTGATACAGTATGAAAAAAGGCCCAGTTTTTCCATCTTCCACCTAGGCATCCTTTTCTCCTAAATTGCCTTTGACCAATTTAGCATTATTTCTGTAACAGGTATTCTACAAAGTATTCTACACACTGTGTCATCAAACAGACTCATCTAATGCAGTGCCTGCTTTAAGGCAAAAGATTAGAAACTCTGCTGCTGCCAGGTAAATCCATCAGCACAAACCCCAGGACTAGCTGGATACTATCCTTCATCTTCAAGTTATGACTAGCACATCTAAGCCACCTGAAGTGGTTCATTATGGCTGATGCTATAGAATACTTTTGATCTACCCCATACACTTTCAAGACAGAATTGTCACAGCAGAAATTGTTTAGCTTGAAATTAATTCCATACTGCACTTCAGCACAGCTAGCCAGATATGATAAAGAAGGGTGATGTTTCAGAACAGTGTTAAGGGAAAAAAAAAAAAAAGCTGTGCCCTGAACTGAATTGCTCAGACAAGAACAGGGGCAATTTTGACAAATTATGAGCTTTTTTCCAATGTGATTTTTATTGGCAAACTGGAAGATACAAATGAAAAGCATGAAATGGATTCCACAGCATGTGTAAGAATTCCATTAATTTAAAAGAAAATATATTTTATCTTCACATTCTATCAAATTTAGCATTTCAATGATGTCTCAAATACAGCTCTATGTTTCTGCAGTCTTAACTCAGCAAAGAACAAAATGGTTCACTTCTTCCAAGTTAGAGTATTGCATCCAATGTCTGTAACTCTCTGTGATCTGTCAGACTGTATTGTTCCCTGCCCCTTCACGCCTCTGTAATGTCCACACTGCACGTAGGGCACAAAAGTCAGTATTTTCTCTGTTTCTTGCAAATGTCAGAAGAGGTTTTCCTTTGTCTCCCAGGATGTTTTTCTTCCTGAGTCATGCTGCTCTTGATACGTTCTGCTTTAAGTGGCAGTTGATACCACACTCTGATGGATGTATGTACAAGTTGATAGTTTATTTATATACAGCTGGTAAAACCAAGCAGTCAAACAATTCGTTCCTTACAGTTATCAAGGTGCAAAAGAGATTGCTTGATCTTGTACTGAAAGTCAAAGAAAAGGTTTTTTGCTTTAGTAATGCTTAACTCTTCCCAGTTTATACAAAACCAGTTGTTGTTGTAGGCCAGCAGTTTGCACTGCCCTCGATTCTGCCATCTGGTACAGAAGGATATTTGTGGAGTCCAATTTTAGTTTATTGTATGCAATTCAAAGGAACAGATATGTGAACAAATAGAAGAGGGTACCAGTGCTCCCACATCTGCATAACCTTGACAGAAAACACACCAACAGGCCTACCACACAAAAATCCTTCAGCATTGCAAACATTTTGTCACTGCAAAGAGCAACCCTCAACCAGGCAATCCTATCTGAAAAAAAACATGGTACTCTTAGAGTCCCTCTTCAGCTTTGCATGCACTGTGACTTTCAAGCCTGTAATTCCCTGCATGTCCAGTTCCTCTCTTGAACATACGCAGGCAGGGGTCAGCTGTCAGGACAAGTGTTTTGTTTGCTAACTCTCTTGTGATAAGTCCTTTCTGTGCTCCCACTTCCTCACATACTCTCCCAAATAGGACTTCAACCTCTAAAAATGTAATCTGCATTCAGTACCATGCAGCCTGAAGCTGAGGACACTCAGTCTCAGCTACACAGATCTGATCTTACGTGAACTTTCTTTACCCTTAATATATAACAGTATTAGTGAAAGCAGTTATAGTCTGGGAATACACAAAGTCAAAATACAGATTTTACACACTTGTCTTAATATTCTAATTTGAAATCAATTAAAATTGTCCAGTGGTCTTGGTCAATAATAGTAATTGACATAATAAACTCAATAAAATTACATCAGCAGTCCACAGCTCATTAGCAGACCATCATCTCTTAAGGAGCTTCTGCTTCACAGTGCCTATCTTACCGATCTTCCTGCATCATGATTCCACAGACACAACATTCTCTTTCCAGGGGAGGGCTTGCAGATTTCAAAATTCTGTTCCCACAGAAATAATGGACTTTCACAACTAGTGAGGGAGAAGATGGGTCTTAACAGACGTATCTCCCATCAACCCTATTCTCAAACTCAGAAAGGATTGGAGAAATATGCACCTCTTTCTCTTCCCCTCCTATTCCAAATTTATGAAAGAAAAATAGCAGTGAATGAGAGCTTTTCAAGAAAATATTTACATACCTTTTTGTTTTATCTGGAAAAAAAAAATACTGAAGATCTGTAGAGAAAAAAAATCTCTTAAAGCTGAGTTATGTGGGCTTGGGCTCACTCAGCACAGATTTTTTTTTCTACCAACTCTGCTATTCAAACTACAGATGGTAGCTGTACTTATGTACAACATAAAAACACCTTCTATGCATGCTATAATTTAACAGTATAAGCAGAAACCTGAAAGCCAGGAAATCAGAAACCTGAAAGCAGAAGTAAAACCAGGAAACCTGTCCGAAAAACCTCCCGTGTATCCAGCATTTAAAATATGTGTTTGACAGGGTGGGGAAAACAGCTTTTTTGATTAACTCTAGGTGAATTTTCATTTCAGGAGCAATAAAGATTTGTCATTAATCCTCACTCTCAAAATCTGGCTCCTGAAAGGAAAAGATGGGTAGGCAACAGTCATTAAACCATTACATGGGAGGCTTTACTATTCTGCTGTGAAGAAGATCGGTTATGCCATCAGTTACTCCCTAATCCCTTCACATTTGATAGTGTTAAAGTTGCTTTTGGCAGCATGGTCTAAATGCATTAGGGAGGCTATAGGAAGAGCTATACTAGAGTAAGTAATAAAGCTAGGTACTCAGGTTTTTGAAAGGGTTTACCAAATAGCGGCAGACCAGTCCTCCTCCCTTTTTCAGCTACCAATGCTAAGTCAAGAGCTACCTTTGCATGCCCAAGTAGCCACTGCAGTTGATAACAGAAAGGGTTTTTTTTTCTGTTGTTGTGAGATTTCTTTTTGGCTTTTTTGTTTGTTTGGGTTTTTTTGGTTTGGTTTGGTTTGGTTTGGTTTTTTAAATGGGTAGGCACTACAGGGAAGATTTGGAAGGGGCTATAAATAAAAAGGAAATAGAGTAATTTTCCTACTGCCATTACTGAATCAGCAAATAAGTCCTGTTATACTTCTGCACAAAGAGAAAAGGAGGAAAATTAGGTAACCTACAATTGTCTCTCTGAATTTTTAATTTGAAAACTTACAGGTGAAAAAAATTCCACCTACTATTTAATTTTGCCTGTGCAAAACAAAACTCCCAGAAAACCTCTGTGACAGCAGACTTCAGGCAGTTGTGCTACAAGCATGATCCTTACTTTGCAAGAAAATGCACCTGGAATTACTGGGCAGTGTTGCTGTGAAAGAAACACCATAAGCTAACAGGGTGCTCTTGCAGTGAAGGCAGCCAAACACACCCTGGGCTGTCTCGGTAAGAGTGCAGCCAGCAGGTCCAGGACACTGATCTTTCTCAGTCTTCCCTTTTAAAAAGATGATTCCCCCCTGTTTGTATGCTTCCTTCAGGTACTGAAAGGCTGCAATGAGGTTCCCCCCGCAACCTTCTCTTCTCTAGGCTGAATAAGCCCAGCTCCTTCAGCCTCTCTTCATAGGGGAGGTGGTTCAGCCCTCTAATCATCTTCCTGGCCCTCCTCTGAACCCTCTCCAACAGTTCTACATCTTTCTTGTATTGGGGGCCCCAGATCTGGACACAGAACTCCAGATGGGGCCTCACGAGGGCAGAGTAGAGAGGGACAATCCCCTCCCTGTCTCTGCTGGCCACCCCTCTTCTGATGGAGCCCAGGATACCATTGGCCTTGTGAGCTGCAAGAGCACACTGCTGGCTCATGTTAAGTTTCTCATCCACCAGAATCCCCAAGTCTTTCTCAGCAGGGCTACTCTCAAGGAGCTCTTCTCCCAGTCTGTATCTATGTCTGGGATCCTTCCGGCCCAAGTGCAACACCTTACACTTGGCAGTGTTGAACCTCATTCGGTTCACCCGGGCCCATCTCTCCAGCCTGTCAAGATCCCTCTGGATGGCTTCCTTTCCTTCTAGGGTGTTGACCACACCACTCAGCTTGGTGTCACCTGCAAACTTGCTGAGGGTGCACTCAATTCCATCATTGATGTCGTTGATAAAGATGTTAAAGAGAACCAGTCCCAAGACAGACCCCTGGGGGACACCGCTTGTCACCGGCCTCCACCTGGACATAGACCCACTGACCACCACAGTAGACATACAATGTGTGTTTATGTAATGCAGATATAGATAGAGACTCCACAATGAAGGGTAGATGAATGATTTCAAGATTTTACGCTGTTCTGTTTTCTTAGAAAAACATGCTCTATATATTATGTCAAAGCAGTGACTGTTTCAGGTAATAGTGTTGTGTGTGTTTAGTTGTATGTGAATTCATTGGATTTTTTTTTTTTTGCACTTATCCCATCAGAAACTTTGAGTATTGTGATAAAAGTTTGAAAAGACCAAGAAGCATTTCAAAGCATGCAAGCTAACTTCAACCCACTGAAGTCAAGGAAGTACTTACATAACTGAGATCATAAACAATTTTTTAGATGTACTAAGTAGAAGTTATGGCTAATTATTTTCAATCAAATTTCACAAAACTATATGCTGCAGTCACCTAAAACCTTTCATTTTAATTATTGCCTATACAAGCATTCTCCTACTTTAGTAACCCCCATTTTCTGTACGGGCTAGGGATAAACTCCAAAAATCTTTAAAGCATTATGTCATACGGTAACTATTCACTGTGTTGCAATAACTGCTAGTAACATAGATAGATAGACAGATAGATAGATAGATACGTACATATACAGATATAAGGCAAACATATTACAGCACTTCTGGGGATAAAGCAGCACTTTGTACACAACCCATTCACATTGTCTTCTGAAGTTAACAACAATTAACAGGAGTGACTGGTCCATGTTTACACTAAGAGTTACAATGACTAAAAACAATACTTTTGTCCAGGTAGCTGGTAAGCTAGGTCACGGGGATATGGAAAAGAGAGAGACCAAAACCACAGTTCTTCAACCTGTCTAAATCTGGTATTGATTGCTGCAATTCTTTCATTGTATAATTTGTTATCTTGGCCATGGCAGTGTGTCTTCTTACTTGATTACACCTGGAAATGTTTTTTCTGGGAGAAGTAAAGCTTGGACAATAATCAGACAGAGACATCCAAGCTTGGAATCTCAGACAGAAGGATGAACTACAGGAAAAATGACTACAGCAGAAAAATCTGAATTTACAAGGTAGGAAGAGCAAAAATTGTCTTATGCTAATCATATTTAAGGAAGAGAAGCAGAAACGTGTAATGCAGCCTCCTGACACCAAGAAATCCAGATAGTTAGCAAAGGAGACATCTCATTTTACACAACAGCTATATATACAATAATGTTTTAGGGCCACTCCCTCCTGGTTATCAAACTTTTCCCTCTGCTGTTCACCATAAAAGACAAAATACAGAAAATATCAGCAAGAGTTTTTCTTTAACAGCTGGTTAAAGTTTACACAAGTGACATATGTTGTATCTATCCAAACTGATTAGAAGGCACTAGCAAAAATATTCCCATAAACTCAAATCAAAATTCTATAGGAAACAGGACTATATTCAAGTCTCTGCCAAAAAAAAATTCAGTGTGAACAAGTAAAAAAGAAAAAAAAATCTCAATCAGCTGTAAAATCTAAGCAAAATAGAGCGATAAAATACAAATAGTGCTGTCAATGATAAATTTAATTCCTGCTTTATATTACTAGCCCCTTAATTAACAGTCAAACTCCATGAATAAAGATATATTCTGTCACATTAGAAAGCCTGTGAAAGCCTATGTCTCCATAGTAATGTCATGGCATTTCCAGCACTGTTAAAGCTTGAAGACCAAAGATGCTGTTCTAAAACCTGAATAAAAAAAAAAAAAGACTGCAACAACAATTTTTCAAGTAGCTGTATGTGTTTAGAAATTTAGAACCTGATTCTCAGTAACAATGAAATTGTTCTAAAATAATGCAGCTGAAATCAATTACATCAAGCTAAAGCTGTGGGGAATCAGCTCTTAAGAATATGACCCTCCAACTACAAAAACTTTGTAAATTTGTTTCTTTTCCTGTTGCAAGGATACTGTGACTAATGTCACAAGATTAAAGGCCTTTGAGTCTGCTTTGATTTATACTGGAATCTGAAGTGATCGCCAGCATCAGTCATTGTCAAAGACTAACATTTTCGTGTGAGTCTTTCTCTCACTGGGTGTTATTAAACCCTCTTTGAGGTGTGGCCCCTAGATATTCTGACTTTGGCTTATGTCATTCTTTTTCTCATATGCAACAGACAGTCAAATCTGGACCTTTGGCCATGGCTTCACTGTGTGTAAAGCAGTTGTCTGTTTAGATGGAATTCTCAGTACCACTTTTCTGTATTTAAGCCTCTAATACCAACTCTATGACAGAAGGTAAGTTTTTAAACTAATACGGGTAAAAGTAAAGAATCTCACTAAAAGTCAAATCCATAAGATGGAAGCACAGTCTAGTTCTGACACTGGTTATTGAATTGCTGGGGCCCAGCACTGCATCAAATCCCCCACTTCTTTGGGGAGCCTGTTCCAGTGCCCAAAGTCTTCTTTGTCTCTGCCTTGAAAAGGACCTTTTACTCCTTGCTGCTCCTACTAGATTGTGATGATAACAATGCAGACATCAGAGGGCATGATGGGGATTGATTTGTTAGAGTGCCAAGAGAGAAAAAAGAAATTTTGCTATACCATCAGCTGCTTTTACGGTGACACTGACAAAAGAACAGGAGCCATGGCAGCCTCACATATCAATGCTGCAGAGATGACAGCAAATAATATATTTAAAAAAGTCCAAAACTTTTCTGCAGAACTCCAGAAATGCTGAAAACAGGATGTGCATTGCAGGAAACCAACAGCTTTATTTTCATGCAAACTACATCATCATGAATAGACATTTGTTGTGTTTTACAGACTAAGCATATTTCAATAAAACAGGAAGAAAAAAACCTCGAGAAAATTCAGGTCATGGCCACAGACCCAGTTATGCTGTAGATCAAAGGTTTTCAGCTCCTTTCCTGCAGTTCTTGGGCATCTGCAAGTTCCTTCTCTATAGTAATTGACAGGAGCAGGTTTGTTTATCTTCACACCAAATTAGGCATACATTCCTAGCAAGTAGCCTACAGATCAGAACAGAGGTTGGAACTCCAAAGCTATTCTTGTAAATCTCCCATGAGGCCACATCCCATATATCTGAATCTAGTATCAATGTGTATAAGTCCAAACCTGCAAAATCCCTCTGTACCAATTCCGTTAGGTTCAGAGAGCCATGTAGCCACTTATTAGGTATCTCCAGGACTACTTCTGGGGGCATGTGTGGTAAAAGCTGACTAAGTTATGTTACACTGACCACTTTGACAGAGTCAAGCATTATGCATTTGGTCAGAGTATACAGTAGGCAAAACAAAAAGTATCATAGAATACACTGAGTTGGAAGGGACCCATAAGGATCATCAAGTCCAACTCCTGGCTCCACACAAGGCCAGCCAAGTCAGAGCATGTCACTGAGTGCATCGTCCAGACACTTCTTGAACTCAGTGAAACCCGGTGCAGTGACCACTTCCCTGGGGAGCCTGTTCCAGTGCCCAAGCACCCTCTCAGTAAAGAACCTCTTCCTAACATGCAACCTAAACATCCCCTGTAGTTAAAATAAGTTTGTATGCATATTTCCTTTTATTTATACAGAATTCTCTTCTTTTGATTTAAAGTCCATTCAACTCTATAAACTATGTCTCTGGTGAAGAAGTTTACTCTGCTGCCAACTGTGTCAGTCTTTTTATCTCCCAGTTAGCACAGCTGAACTGCTGGATTCCAACTTCACCTGCCTTTCAAAGACAGCTCAAATCTTGCTAGTTGCACGACAGTGGCAGATACATTTCACTGCAGGTCCAGCCCATGTGTACATATCCACCAGTAACCCCTACATGGCTGTTGCAGAGTGCATGAAGCTGTGGATTTCTGTGGTTCTATCATTCCTGATGCCTGAGCTACTTTGAAGGTAGTTCATGTCTGCACAAGTAGCACCCAGACTTCTGACTGGAATGCAGAAGCAGAATCAGGTCTATTCTCTCACACATGCACCCCAGACATCGCTGAGAACAGACTCCTGTCCCTGCTCCATGCTGTTAGGCAATAGCTTTCATTTAAGGGTCATGACTGAGATATAAAAGTCTTGAAATCCTCAATGGCGTAAACCAGCTTTACTCCCTGGTGTCTACCAATAAAAAGTTTTATGTCTCTCCTTATGTGGCTTTATCTCTACCCTTTGTTTTAAACTCCTTGCAGTTAGATTGAACAAATGAACATAAATGTAATATTTATTAAAAAATTGCACATACTTATTTTTTATCCACCATATGTAAGAATGTATTTGCTTAAATTATGTCAAGAAATATTCGTTCCTTAAAAACCATTTCAAGATAACACAGGATTTTCTACAGAAACTGATATAATAAACAAAAGCCTATACCAGAGTGATGCAGACCTGCAGAGATGCCTGAGCAGAGCTGCATTAGCACAGAGACACTCCTTTGCCAGTCTAATATTCTAATATTCATTCTATAGCAACTGCATATTCTTGTGAGGCACAACAATGTGCCAGAGGCTACTTTGTGGACTGGAATAGTACTCTTTCCTTTCAAAGTCTGGGCTGGTTTCTCCAGGCAAAAGAAAAGTGAGCTATCAAAAAACTGAATTGCCAGCATGTCTTCAGAAAACTTCTGTTAGACTTAGAGAGCGTGAGGGAAAAAGTGGGGAAACTGGTGTGAATTTCCTATTTTTCCTATAGTCAATTTAGCAATAGCCGCAGATAGGCTGACTTAAAGAGACTGCCCGGCAGTATTAAATTCCCCTTAATAGACTGACTTATTCCAGTGGTTTACAAAAATATCTCCTTGGAATGATGCCAAACATACCAGAGATGCTGGCTGGCTAAGTCTCCAAAATAGTCCTCAGTTAGCAGCTTCCAAACTCCACTAAAGAATCAAATTGCTTCTCTTGAATACTGCGCTACATTCCCTTGACCAGAGTCATCACCTCCCTCTTTAGAGGAGATTAGGAGGAAAAATATTTTTCCTTTTATAAGAAAATAAAATGTATAGAGTCTTGAAAAAACCAGACCCTGACACAGGAGAGAAATGCCAGACCAGGGAATGGTGCTACTGCTGCTTCATAAATATTGACAATATGTTCATTGTTTTAGGCAGGCACTGGTGCAACAACAGGAATGTTTCTTGTGTGACACATTATCATTACTTTTGGGAAACAGTCTAAAGTTTGAGTTTGCTTTGATCTAGGTGCCCCAGCACTGTTAGATACGTAGATAAAGCCTGTACCTTGTGGCTCCTGGAGAACAGAGTTCTGTTCCTGTCGCTTTCTGCCCACTCCATCTTGAAGGTTACCACCCCTGCAACAAGCTGTGCTCCTATTTCAGCAGTGACATATCGCAGAGCCCAACTTCTTCCTGTGAACTTGCCAGGGAGCTGGCTTTGGAGCTCTGGTTTGCCTCCTGTGAACTGTGATCTCCTGGACGCAGAGCCACTCCCCCTTCCACTACCTCTGCTACAAATAGCCGCAACCTTTACCGTCTGGACAGGACAAGCAGCAAAAGGAAATAAATAGCACCAAGTGCCATGGCTGGAGTCAGAGCATCAGCCTGGATGAGTCAGTGCAGCCCCAGCTGTACCAGCTACAGGGCTGGTTTTGTTCCTTCATTTACAGGCCGCAAGCCAAAGCACAAAGGAAAACTTCCCAACAGCTTGTCATTATTATAGTACAAGTAAAACAGCTAAATCTAAAGCCCTGGTAGAAAACAGGCAGCATGTTCCTTCCATGAAATGCTTAAGAAGCCCGGCAACACTAGGACCTTTTTCAAGACTCTTCTGTGTTCGGGAGGGTGGCCTTTTCCCTCCCGGCAGCATATCAAGTGTTGTTGTCACTATAGTATTTCAATGATGTCAAACAATGCTTGCAGACATCCACTTGGACACTAAGTAGTTCTACTAAACTTCATGTAGTCTTCTAAATCTTTATTTTCCTGATCAATCAAGCAGGTAGTTTTTTGTTTACATTAATTTCTAGGAATCAGTTTTCATTGTACAAATCCATTCAAAGACATTTATAGGTAAAGACAGTGGTGGCTATTTACTGATTCTTAGCACCCATGTTTCAGTTATCCAGTTAGGAAACAAAAACAATGCAATATGATCTACATACCAACTAAACTGAAAGAATGCTGGAAATGCGGGGTTTGAAATATATTTGAGACAGAAATTTGTTTGCATAAGCTGTTATAATAATAATGCAAAAAGCTATCTCAATAAACATCAGTAGTGGCACAAAAAGACAAAGATAAGCCAAAATCATTACATGTCTTGTTCACAACAAAGTGTTAGTGTTAAATATCTTAATTACTGCTTAATGCTAAGCAAAAGCATCTTACTGAATAGCTGGGAAAACACAAACCAATTTTTTCTCCTGAAGTTTTCTAGACCTTTCAATCTTACATTATGGTATGGGAAACTTCCTCACTTGTCTTCAGAGCATGGGAGATAGAGAAAGAAGATTCTTGTGCAGCTTGGAAAGCTAATTTACTACATACAGATAGCAAACACATTCTTACCTCGTTTGTAAGACACTGTCCTCCACAGACTCTTGTTAATGACAAAATGGTAAAAAGGCTACTCAAGAGATGTGCTGTAGTGTCTCTTAGCTGCTTATAAGAGATCACATGCAGCACATATTGTTGCTCTGATAATGCAACCTTTATCTTTTTCCCAAAGAGGAGATGCACTAATCTACTTGCAAAAATCTTACCTGATTTGGTATTTAATTACAATCAAATTAATTGTGTGCATATTTGTATGTTCCAACTCATAATATTTGAAAAAATCTATACCAGAAACAAAATAAAAATCCATTCCAGGATTTTTCTCTCTTTATCAGAGTGGTAAATACACCTCCATAACTATCAATCTCTAAGCAAGAGCATAGTCAAACTGGCCTTTATCTAGTCCATCAGCCCAGGTTGAGGTTGGCACACTCTGGTAGGGGTCAAGGAGAATTCGGAAGCAGCGAACAATGAGGATTCCCAAGAAAATAAATAATAAAATCACAGAGGCAAATGTTGTTTTCTGTTCCAGGGTCATGCTTGAACTTTGTGTCATGTTCCCAGATGGCACCAAAGTGAACTGGGGTCAGTAATAATTTATAAGCATGACCCAAGTAACAACAGTTAAATAGGTATAAGTGGATTAAGGAAGCATAGTCATACTAGAACACTGCAAGGATTATTCTGTACCTTAAACAAGATAAAGAAAATATTAAAGGAATACAAGTACTGAGAATGCATGACTATTATTGTTTGATTTAATTTTTGAGAGAAAGGATAGAAAGATCAAAAATGTTAACTTCCAATTGAGTGTCACAGATGCCAGCTGATAAAAATGTAGAGGAGAAATTTTAGGAGAAAATGATTTGATAAAGATGACAGACTTTTTTTTGAAAGGGTGATACCCAGTGAAGGAAATAATAAATTCTGGCTATAAATAATCTTGTTATTAAAAAGAAAAAAACATATAAACTGAGAGTGATGCTACAGTGAAGGCCAAAGTTAGTGGTACCCACTTCTAAAAGACCTCTGGTATTCTGACTTAAGAAAGATCTTAACTACACACACTATGTCATGTGTTTTAATGTTATTTAGGCACATGCTTTCAGCTATGCATATATTATCTGCACGTAACAGTCTTTCACACAATACAGTAACTATGCTGACTCTCACAGATCAGTGTTTTAGAGAAGGTTTTCCTGACATTTTTCTAGGCATTATCAGAATACAATTAGCAACCGTGGGAGAAAATGCAGAAGATGGAAAATCTGTGACTGTCAGGAAAGATCAGCTTATGGTATGCTGGTTTTATATGTCAGACTTAGAATAGACAAAGGATTCTGTACACAGTATCTTTCCATTTTTTAAAACAGCTTGATTTTAAAAAGATCCATGTATTTAGTGGCTCAGTGATAAGCAAATGCTGTTCATTATTTTGCTTTTTGAGATCAGAGAGGAACCTAAATGAGACAATACAGAGAAGAGTTAGATAGTCATTTTCATACCAGTAAGCACTCTCAACTGACTTGAGGAACAGGTGAGATGTCCAATTATTTTACAATTAGCAGCAATTTCAATTACCAATTTCAGACTGACAATCCTATTTTTTATGCTATAGATTACATGCAGTAAAATGCAAAGACAACATTGCAAAGCTGAAAGGAAAGTATTTCTGCTGTTCTGGTCTTCCAGAACAGTGTGCTCATCACACTGAATGATTGCGGGCTTTTTGGGGCAGGCAGTTTGTCTCCACAGAAAGGCACAATACCTGCGATAACCACATTCTTTGCACTTTTTGGACCACTTCTTTTGCAGAAAATAATGAGATAGTTAACCATTTCCTTTGTGACAAAATGATACCTAACTATCCCAACTGATACAAACACAGGGGTAGTTGGAAGGAGAAGATAACTAGCTAAAGTCATTAACTGGATATATCTATCGACACAGGTAATTAGGCTTGGAAGCACCTTGGCCACAGCAATGAGGCCACAGCCTCTGGTCATTCACACGCAGTGGAGCAACTACTGTAGAGGAGTGCCTGAGCATCGCAGCTTCCTCCTTGGCTGTCAGTTTCTGGTGTGTCGGCAGAGCTCTGCAGGTGTTGGGCACCACATTCTTTCCAACTGGAAACTTTAGCTACCCAGGCAAATATAAAGACATACAGTTAAACTGTATTTCTTGCATGAGACTCTCTGTACCCTTTGCTAGGGTTCCTCCAGCCTGCCTGAACTCCATCCTGTATCAGTGGTACTCATCAAAGGCTGACAGGGAGGACAGTTGCCTGGAAGAGGGTGCAGAGGAGCTGCATGAGAGGCAGCAAGTCCCTTCCTCAGGCCATGAGTGAGATTTCTGCTGGAGGATCCATCTCTAATACAGATCTCAAGAGACAGATGAAAACATAAGGGATGAACACTGTATTGCATTTCAGCATGAAGGTATCCATGAAGCCAAAATAAATAAATAAAAATAGAGACCATACATAACAAAGGAAGTGGTAGAAACTGGATAACAGCAACAGAATCATAGAATCACTGAGTTTGGGTTGGAAGGAACCTCAAAGCCCATCTAGTTCCAATGCCCTGCCATGGGCAGGGACACCCTCCACTAGACCAGGTTGCCCAAAGCCCCATCCAGCCTGGCCTTGACCACAGCTACTCTGGGAAACCTGTTCCAGTGCCACATCACCCTCACAGTGAGGAACTTCTTCCTAATCTAATACCTAATCTAAATCCACCCTCTTCTAGTTTAAAATGATTACCCCTTGTCCTATCACTACATGCCCTTGTAAACAGTTGCTCTCCATTTTTCCCATAGGCCCCTTTAGGTACTGGAAGGCTGCAATAAGGTCTCTCCAGAGCCTTCTCTTTTCCAGGCTGAGTAAGCCCAACCCTTTTAGCCTGTCTTCCCAGGAGCTCCTGCCCTCTGGTCATCTTTGTGGCCCTCCTCTGGAATCACTCCAACAGCTCCATGTCTTTCATGTACTGGGGACACCAGAGCTCCAGATGGGGTCTCACCAGTGCACCAGTTGCACATGACCCTATCAACATCAAGTTGTTACAATAATTTCTCCTTTCCAGCATGCAGACATCCATTAGGTAGTTCAATTATAGCTCTCCCCAAGGTGATGCTTACAGTCTAAAATACTAAAGAAATAATGAAACACAGGAAAAATTGCATATCCTTAGTGGTGTTAATTTGACAGGTTAGTCCTTGGCACATGTTAAGCCTTAATAGCATTCATATAGTTTTAGGTGCCCACCTGAAGCTCAGTAGCTGAACTATGAGGATAGTACCTGATCAGATGTCACCAAAAGGAAACTTTGCTGGTCAAGCCACTGACATTTTTTAAGGTAACGTGATTAAACTAACTAGTTGATAGAACTATCTACAGGTGTTTATGAAAGATACAAATTCTCAGGACTCTGAAGAGTTAAACTTGTTCAAAGCACCTTTGTTTTTTCTCTACTTTCAGCATTTAATTTGTTTCAAAGTTGAGTTTAATTGAAAATCACTGTATGGTAAAAGGATTTCCTTAGGGCTCACAATTTAAAGCTTCTTACTTTCAGAACAATAGGACTAATGGAAAGAACGTCTTTAAGTTCTGCGCTTCTAGGAACAACATATTTACAATTAAATTTGCCTTTGTTCTGTTGTTTAAACTGCTCTCTCTTTATTGCCATGTACAACATAAATTGCATTTTGTGTCAACACCCATATGTTTATGTTCTTGCCATGAAAGACTAGTATGTTGGTGAGTAATTACAGCCAAAGAGACTGTAGAAAATCACTACCCAGTTTGTTGAGAAGAATCTTACTTTTACACATTTTGCCAATATCTGTATCTATCCTGCTCTTAAACTAATGTATCATCTCATCCATGTAGCTGCAGTACAGCATGAACACACTAAGACAAAGAGAAGCTCTGGATCTGACCTTCATTCAGTTGCTGAAAATTGTTCCAGCGTAGATGGAGGTACACACAGGTTAGCATTGCTGACCATTCACCTTTCAAACTACTGAGGGATTGGTAACTTAAGAAACTACTGAAAACATCCAGACTGAACTGTGACATGCACAATCTATGTAAGCATGGATTTAAAGCAAATGTTTTAATTAACAATATTAACAATGACACACCATATAGACTGTCAGTGTCTTTTCATTGCTATTTCTTGACCACAATGTTCTGTCTAAATCACATAAAATGAATAGAAAAGCCACTGAAACAATCAAGTTCAAAGGAAGAACCTGGCCAGCAGAAACTAATTTCAGTCACAGGGTCTTGCAGCCTTGCTAACTAGACAAAAGGCCAAATTTTCTGCTACTGCAGCTAGCTATATGGGTCTGCTGACTTAATTTCCATCTTGTCCCACTTACACTTTTGGCCCTGTAAAATTTGTTTGACAAAAGTTACAACTAAGCAGTATACACATCAATACATTAAACATCAAGACATTTAAGACATTAAACGGAACAGTTTCCTCCCTCTTTTCAGTCACATTCACGGAATTTCTTTTGCCCTTCTTGTTCACCCAAAGGGTACTGGCCTAATCCGTAAGGCCCTGTGACTTCACTGGGTGCTTCAAAATGTATGCCTGATCTGCAGGTATCCTGTATTAGTGGAGCAATTGGTTTTCCATTATGAAATATCTCATGGAATGTAGCAAGCACACAGCTTTGCCAAGGCCATGTGCGTGATTTTCCTATACCACCCATGCTAGTTTCACTGATTACTCACTTCCTTAGCTACAAAACAAATGGCAAGTTTCTTCAGGCTCAAACATCTGTACACAAACTATTTAAGCAAAGATATTTCCATGCATTCATGGCTCAGTTGCTGTGATTGGCATTGTAAACCTACCTCAAGTAAACAAAATTTGATTACAAAAAGTACCAAGCTAACAAATTACATTACGCGTGACTTTCTCTTGTACCCAAATGTGTCTTACCTTCCTTCATACTGTTTCCTGTATTGTTGTTTGCTGCACAGCCTAAATGTATATATTAACAATGCCCTTTCCACACATACTTCATCCTTTTCTTTTTACAATGTGGTACAAGCTGACATTTACCTTCCCACGTTGGCACATGTCCCTGTCATCTCTCAGTGGCTTTTAAGGACTGATCTATGTGTGCAAAAAGAGCCCTTTGGTGCACCATTCAGCTGTTGACATTGTTAAAGCAAGTTGATAGGGTTAATTCTAGCCATAAAACAATGCTAGAATGGGACTCAATGCACTGAGGCACATTTAAAATGCAAGCTCACCTTTAATGTGTTAATATGCACACATAATATTTTGAACTCCTCTACATAAACTGTGTAAGGAAGATTTATAGACAAAAAAGGTCAAAGTTTTTCTAAAGGTTTGAATTACTCACTGCATTTGCTGAAGTAATTGCTAGCTTTATGAGATATCACTTGCAAAGATCTGACGGTAGGAATCTTTGAAACATCGATATAAAAATTCCATCCAGGAATCTGTGGAATGAAATCTGTTTTCTTTTGAAAAGAAGGTGTACAGATATGCAGGCATCAGTATTCCAACCCTTCTCCACAGTATCTTAAATGTGCAGTGGTAATAAGGTAACTAAAAATGCCAGCGCTTTTAAAGCAAATACCATGGGAAGTATCCCTATAGGCTAGATGCTACATGAATCAGCAAGTTGAAAATTTGTTGTCCTAACAGTCATAGATCCTTACCCGGGGGAGGGGGAGTAGGGGGAGGAGAAAGAAAAAAAAAGGGGTTGCAGCTCAAAATAACAAGGAATGGATTTTATACTGCCCTTTCTGGCATTGGTACCTGTAATACGATTTCTCAAAAGTAAACAGGGACTACACAACAATATCATCAGCACACATTCATGTAATTATTGTTACTTTTAAGTCTAAGGTCATTAATCCTGGTCTGCTAGGTAGGATATAATCACAGAATAGCCAGTCATATGCAATATAAAGGTTTTACATTTATTCAATTAAGAAAATTAGACAATCAATTTCTATGAAACAAATACCTCCTTCAAGTCGAAAGGGAACTTGACCCATTTACTACTGCAGCAGTTACAGGTATTTAGAAGTATCTTTATTTTCCATTCTTCTGCACCTTCCTTAATTTCTAGGCATAAATGATCACAGACTGCCAAGGAACCAGTGAATACCCAAATTCAAAAGCTGCCTTTTGAAGGCTTAGAATTTTACACACACACACACACATACCCAAACTCAAATGAGACTCCTATTTGTGTATTACAATAAATTAGCTGACAATATGTTCATTTTTTTAAAGCAATTTTTTTTTCTTTTCATTTTGGGTTTTTTTTTGTTTTTAACTTCAGTTCTGCCTCAGCAACTCTTCAGTGGATTCTTATGAGCTACGAAGAGCAGCCTGCCTGAAAACATCTTCAACAGAACATTAACATTCAAAAGGTGTACCAAAAAAACTCAGCCCAAAACGTAAAAAACAAACCTGAAACACAAGAAACCCCACAGGGTATTCCCATTCCTTTGCAAAATCAGACATGCTAGTGCTTCTCTCTTTTTCTCTATTGATTGTTGACAGTGATCAGTCTTGTTCAAGCCGATTAACACTCTTTTTATCAGTCAACCTGAATATTGATTACAGTTTGCGATCTTCAGCCAAATTCCTTAATCCTTTACACTTCTTAAAATACAGTGACTATGTGAACACCAGTGGTGTATTTTCTCTAGAAAATAAATTGACCTTGCAATGGGAGAGAATAGTCACTAACATTTACTGTTTAACTTCTGAATTTATACCTAGGGATTTTTGTCCTGGAACTTGTACTCCTTGTCCTTGATATACTTGCTTTTTATTATGAGGGAAAATATCTAACCAAAGTGAGAAGACTCCTGTTTTTCTTTCCCATGAGAAAAATGAAGCCTGTTTTAGAATGCCAGTCATATAGACCAGTTAAAAAATTTGAGCTATTTGGGATTTTGTTTGTTTGTTTGTTTTTCTGAGAGTTTCTATTTAAAAATAAGCAGACACACACACATACACACAGAGTCCCAAACCATTTTAGGGTTACAGAATGTCAATTGTTTTGTTCTCTTACCAGGACCTTCAGTTTTCAAATAACCCATATTTTCATAGACCTAAAAAAAATACATGGGATATTATTGTCCTCTTGCATTTCCTTCAGGCTTCTGGTACGGACAATAGATTTGATGCTCACAAGAATTATCTTCCTTTCTCTGCCCCTTGAGGATTTTCTTGTGGAAAAACCCTTTATTTTAAAACATTAACTCTGCTAACCGCATTGTGGTTGGCAGGGTCAATGATGTGGAGCGTGGGACCATGGTTTTGTGCATGTAATAGGACAAAATTTTCTTGCAGAGATGATGCAAAGCTGCCACCCAGATGACCACAATATAGAGATGGTAATTTTGTGGACATCCATGCAGACAACCAGGGACATATGTGCACTCTAGGGGTGGTCTGCCTTAAACCCAGTCAAGGACTGTTCTTCATGCTCTGAACAACTATAAACAAAGAGGAAAGCGCATCCTCTTGCTGTCACATGAAAGCCTCCATGCCATGCACCCTCAGCAGCTTGTTCTCTGCAAGGTAAGCAAGTAACAAGGCCTATGGTTACTATCCCCTAACTCCTAGGACTATCTCCTAACCCTAGGGACCTAAGGTTGACATGCACAGATGCTCCATGAGTATGACTGTCTCCGTTGTCACTATGTGGCTTTGCAGAGTAGTTATACAAGCATACATCTCAGTATAAAACATGAGGCAGTTTGTCATACAAATGCATTATGCTCACATCGGGTATTTCACGAAGGATTTTTCAGCTCCTCATTCTCCTCGGCCCACATGGGCATAGGTCAGTCTGATAGTGTTCTGCATCCTCTGAATCCCACAGGATTTATTCCTCTACAAGAACTTCAGAAAGGGTGGCCTAGGCCCCCTTCCTACACTTCCCTTAGTCCCATCAACAGTGCTCATTCTGTTTAAAGAGAAAGGTTGTAAATTCCTTTTTTAATTCTCTGGGGATTTTCTGCTTTCTGAACCTGAACTCTGCACAGCTCCCTAAAGCAAACAACTTCTGGAAAGATAATTGACAAGGTTTAGTAACCTGTCCTCATCTGGAAGTTTCATGACAAGACTTGACAAAAGAGGCTGGATTACATTCCCAGAAGATTTCTGGCATGGAGATTTCATACCATCAGACAGAAGCTTTGTATTTTACATTTAAGTACTCTTGAATCTCACAAAGTCTCACAGACTTCACTGCAGCACAACTACTGTATTGTGATCCACACAAGCTGGTACGCTTTCTGGGATGTACATTTTTGTCATGAATGAACTTTTAATCACAAACTTCCCTCTAAACAATTATAATTGTGATAAAAGGTGTCATGCATTCATCTCCAAGAAACAGGTCAAGCCTGCAAGGAAAGACAGAATGATTAATTTCTTACAGGAAGATCATAAAAGCGTGAATCTATAATCTAGCAATGAGGAAACTTCCACAGGAGAGGTTTGCTCCTATCACTCTATATGCATTTTATATTAAGTAGCCATTGGTTTAAAAATTTTAAAAACCAAACAAACAAAACCCAAACCAAAAAACTAGAAATAATCCTGGGAGCCACAGGGTTAACTTACAAAAGCTGGATGCTGCTGCTACACTGTGTGAGTTGGATCCCAGAGGAAGCATATACATTGCTTTTGATAGGATCTGGTCCCAGTCAGATTAAAGCAATGGAAAAGGCCTGGGGTGTCTCTGACCGAGCTGGTCAGAGAGGGAAGACAGGAGGAGGGCAGGCTCATGAGTTCAAGCAGAGGAGCGGTTTGGATCTTAGTTTCAGAATTAGATTCCTTATAGTTCCCTGAATACTACTTTCAGCAGCTGAAGCTTTTAGATCTGACTTCTAGGTTTCACAGATGCTTATAGGGTTGTGTCTTGCAGGACTTGCTATGAGTGCATCATATCCTGACTTCCAGCTCCAGAGACTGCAGACTCTTAGATTCTTATGCTTCACATACTTTTGAATGGAAATAATGTAAAATTCTGAAATACCAGAAGCACATTGGTATTTCAGGTAACTTCCTACAGCATCAGTAATGGGATTAATTTGCATCTCCAGCTGTTTAACAGGAAAGTTCCTTTAATGCTCTTCAAAGAAAGTTTTTCTCAGAAAATATCATTAAAATATTTTCTGTAGCCTTTACTGGCTTTGCTATAAAGTTGTTTTACTCTTAACAACTTACTGGAAAAGGAGACTTTACATTTATTATATTTAATATTCAGATGTGTTTCAGTTCCAAAACTAATATGCATTTAAAAAAGTGTAAATAAAGGAAACCTTCTAGGAAGCAACCAAATTTTGATTAAAAGCCATAAATGCAATCCTGAGACATGCACTGTGACTTAAGAGACACTGCTGTCAACTTTTTAGTGTGCTTCTTGTTGTGTCTATGCACAAATCTGTTACTTCTGAGAGGTGAAGGTGGGGGCCCTGAAGTGCTGCTTCCCACCCATTGTACAAGCAGCTACACACTCTAGTAGCAGGTGTTCTACTTGGAGGCCCTCCACCTGCATACTTACACAGGGTGGGGAAAGAACCCTGAAAAGTTGCTTTTTGCTGCAGAGATTTCTCTCCCAGATGTTTTTACAGAGCTGCCTTAGCCCTCATAGCCAATGCCAAGACCTGACTTTCTGCGTCAGCCTGGGAGGGAGAAGGATTTTGGCTGACTCAGCAGCATTTGCAGACCAGCACAGCCTTCCTCTGGTTCCCCAGGAAAGGGGGCTAGGGCCAAGTGTGTTTGGCCCAGGAGTCACCAGTTAAACTGTTTAACACACTGACTGTTTTTTTTTTCCCTTCGGATGGCTTTAGTTGCCACTAACTTCTAGAGAGGTCCTTCCCTGTGATGTATTTGGCTGGAAATACAAGACAATTCTGGCAGGTGCCGTGAACATTCTGACTGCAGGCAGAGTCACATCAGGCATCTCTCAGAGAACATGGAGGCTCCCAGGCCCTGCAGCACTACCACTGACACTCCCTTATCCCCACCACAGATGATGTTTTGCAAAATAAACCCACTTGCTATATTCATACCCTCTCTGAGTCAACTTCACTGCCTTTTCAGGGTAACTATTGCATTTCTTGTTTTGTGCATGCATGGGGAAGTTTTCTTTGGCAGGTACATGAAGGTGCACGAATATTGTCCTTAACACAGGTCCTTTAGAATAACAGTGTAGTTTAGACATTATCTGAGGGTAGCAGGCAAGCTACATGGCTCCTAACTTATTATTAGTAAAACTATCTGAAGCACATATGGGTCCCCTGTGGCAAGCTCAGAAGAAGACCTTGACATGGCACAACCTGCTTCCCTGCCTTGTCTACTTAGCACACTTCTACTCTGGAATTTCACCTCTGTGATCAAAATATTAGCCAGCATTTTCCATGGCAATTGTTTGAGCCCTCCCATATATGTTCAGTTTGGCACATTAAAACTAATTTTGTGGGAACCAAGTACAACTGAAAACAGTAAAAACCTGGAGCATTTCAACAGGGTGTCTCAGCCTGGACAGCCAGGGCAAAGGGGGAAGGATACAGTGTTGGGGAGTGTAAAATATTTGTATGTCTGAAGGAAAAGTCATAACTGAGATTTACTTTGGAGACTGTGTAGTTTCCCCACTTCCCTGTACTAACTAACATAAGTGGTTATCATATGCCTCATCTGCTGCTGCAAGCTTTAGCACCCTTTAGCACCAATCGTAGAGCACAAACCAGTGAGCCTGGAATCCCAGGTTGGTCAGACAAAGCTGTGAGAGATCTTGTTTTGCATTCAGTGTAAATATCATCTATATTCAGATGGTCAGTGCTGACATAAGTTCATATGATCTTAACCTATAGAGACTTGTAAACATCTGGCTATGAACAAGGTGAAAACGGCAAGTGTCAGGGCAGGAAGGGCTGTTCTATCTCAAGAAGGGAAGGGAAGAAGGGAACGAGGATAAATTGTGGGGTGACAGCAACTTTGGAGTTATCTAAAGCATCAGTATAGTATATGTACCTGTAAATCAAGCTCTCACATTCATACTTCTGTATTTCACTTCTATGCAACTGTGCCCAATGGTGCCCATTTCAGAATCCTCCTAAGTGTCTCCACAAAAGCTGACAAACCTGCTTCTGCTTCAAGCTATTTGAAAGTGCAGACTGAGTCACTCACCTCTGACTAACATTGAAGACTGGAAGGAATGGGAATCAGCCACCAGAGAGTGCAGCATAATACCTAAAAAGTGCCATATACCCTCATCTTAAACCAGAGGTAGTATTCCATTCACTAACTTACTGCTCCCTAGTACCTCAGAAGCTGTGTTTGGAAATTGTATTGCAATAATATTGACTCCAGGCTGCATCAAAAGAAGCATCACAAGACAGACAGCTGTTGGAGTGAGTTCAGAGGAGGGCCACAAAGATGACCAGAGGAATGGAGCACCTTTCCTGGTCTCTTGAGGTCCCTTCCAACCCCTACAATTCTGTGATTCCTGTGAAGACAGGCTGAAAGAGTTAGGCTTGCTCAGCCTGGAGAAGAGAAGGCTCTGGGAAGACCTGAATACAGCCTTCCGGTACCTAAGGGAGCCTACAGGAAAGATGGAGAGGAACTCTTTGCAAGGGCATGTAGTGATAAGACAAGGGGTAATTGTTTTAAGCTACAAGAGGGTAGATTTAGATTAGGTATTAGGAAGAAGTTCCTCACTGTGAGGGTGGTGTGGCACTGGAGCAGGTTGCCCAGAGAAGCTGTGGCTGCCCCCTCCCTGGCAGTGATTAAGGCCAGGTTGGATGGGGCTTTGGGTAACCTGGTGTAGTGGAGGGTGTCCCTGCCCATGGCAGGGCGTTGGAACTAGATGGGCTTTGAGGTTCCTTCCAACCCAAACTGGTGTTCAAGGCCAGGCTGGACAGGGCTTTGGTCCATGACGGTGTCCATGAGGTCCAGAGGGTGTCCATGACAGGGACAGGGCAGAAGTTGGAACTAGATGATCCCTTCCAACCCAAACCATTCTATGATTCTGTAATTCATTTTTCTTTCATTTATATTTTTTAGTGTGCATTGTGGCACTACCAAAAAAGAGCAAAAACCCATTGGCATAAATTGTTGCAAAAGCTAAGATTTCAAAATTAATTTCCTTTCTTTGAGTTTTGTCTTAATGCAGCCTAGATGTGACATCTAACATAATATGACAGCACTTCTGCTGCCAAAACATAAAGGTCTGCAAAAACAACTTCTTTCCCTAGACTTGATTTATGCAGGCAGTTTAAAATTCATAGGGTGCCTGCGCACAAGAGAGTACCAGGTATCTTGTGAACTGGCAGCTACAGAAAAACTCTGATTTAAACTTACAGCTTGCATGGACACAGCACAGTAAAAGTATACAGATAGTTCTATCTTTAATCTCTAGATTTATTGGTCATTAAACAAGCAATGAGCAATTTTACTTCTATAACGCTGAAGACTGAATTTGGATGCCTTCTGAAAGACATCACTGGAATTGTGATTTGGCATAATACAGTTTAGTAATGTCAGTCAAGACATTTTATGTCTGAAGTCTCATTAAAAGACAAGCAGAGTAACATCACAGACTTTATGGTTTAAGAAATTGTCCATGCTACCTGACATTGCCATTCCCACATTAGCTAGCTTAAAAGTCATCTTAGAATAACATAATGAGCTTTGGAATGAGTGTGCAGAGATGTGTGAGTGCTCAGTGAGCAGGATGCTGTCATTTTTTGCTGTTAGATTTTGTTCTGAAATCAGTAACTTCTCAGACTTGAGAGCCACTGCTGAGAAGGAAGACAGGATTGTCTCAGCAGACAGGTTGAGTGTACCAGTGACAGAATGGCTAACCTTTAGAGCAATTTGAGGTGATGAATATGTTTTTCCCTTTTAGGAATCCTGCTTCCTTTTCAAAAGCTGCCCCTTTTTACAGTGATGTCCTTTGAGAATGATCCTTTGAGAGTGTGTCATGAAAGGAAGAGGTAGAACCCTTAAATAAACCCCATACCGTTAAAATGTCTATATGATGTGCTTTGGAATTCAGCCAAGGAATTTGGTAATGCCCTTGTGATTCTTAACCACTATTTTGGTTAAATTAAGGCCTAAAAGGAATGCACACCATCCTGCTGGCTAACCCAGAAATGCGAAATGTGACAGTGCTTTTTCAGTAAAATCCACAGAAGTTTCATAATGAGTGTTTTGCACTCCCAGCAGCACAAGAAGTCACACTAACACAGCCAAAATAAAACTTATCTTCCCCACATCTAAATGCTATCACTGATGTAGTATTATATGCAAATGTTATGTGTCTGCATCAGAAAATGACAGAATATTGGGTAATTCAAGTAAATGTTCATAAAAGCAGTTTTTTAATCTACGAGAATGCCCCTTGCACAAAGGCTGCAGACAATACATTTCAGATGTGAACATAATGATTTCATGTGGCAAAAGGCAAATTATGCAATTCTCTTGTCCAAATAGCATAATAACTAGTGTATTGTAATGATACCTCTTACTAATTGGCCAGCCCCTTTTCAGTAGTCTGTGGAGATAGGACAAGGGGCAATGGCTGCAAATTGGAGCACAGGAAGTTCCGCACCAACATGTGGAAGAACTTTTACACAGTGAGGGTGACTGAGCCCTGGGACAGGCTGCCCAGGGAGGTGGTGGAGTCTCCTTCTCTGGAGATATTCAAGACTCGTCTGGACGCCTGTCTGAGCAATATGAGCTAGGGAGCCTGCTTTGGCAGGGGGGTTGGACCCGATGATCTCTCGAGGTCCCTTCCAACCCCTACGATTCTGTGATTCTGTGAAAATGCTACAGAAAGAGTGTTTCATGGCCTTAATGAGCATAAGCATAAGTATTTATCAGTAAAGCTTTCTGATGACATTAGAGCTCTGTAGCCCTTAAGGCTTTCCAGGTGATAAAACCACACTTAACAGGAATTGCATTTAAACCTAAGATATAAAACACTGAAAAAAAATTCAGTGAATGTTATGAAAGAAGCAACCTTAACAAAACTGTAGACTGTAAGCTTTTCTCTATCAGGCTCTGCAGTGGTGCAACAGTCTTTATTGCACATTGCCTACAAAAGTAAGTTTGCTCTGGTTTGGTGGGGAAACCAATGGGGCTGAAAAAAAGTTTTTCATTAACTCTAATTTGCTCCTTTATTGCCAGCAAACAGCAGGACAAAAGAGATATTGTGCAAAAAATCCTCATGTGACTTCAGAGAACTCTTTTTTAATTTAAAACAAAGTGCTTATCAGGTTACATACTGCACAGCTAACAACATGAATCTCTCAGAAGAATATTGCAGTTAATGCTAGTAAGCCAGTTTATTTGACAAATTTAGGCTTTTTTCTACTTACAAAAATGATTTGAAATACTTTTGAAGGGGAGAACAAGCACAAGTCTCAATTTAGCTGTGCCTGGTCAGTTATTACCACCTCTTCTCCCAGACTCAAAGCACATCAGCCAGTGCTTGTCTCCTCCTCTAAGTAGTTTACATTCTCTGCTATCATCCCTTCTAGGGGTTTTGCAGCCACTGGTTCAAAATGACGAAATTACTGATCCTGCTTTCCATTTTCTCCTTATGCCTGGTCATCCTGAAAATCTTCATGCATAGACCTCCCTGAGTCACACTGCTATCCCACCTCCCTGGCATCTCAGAAGCCCTGCCTGACACAGGTCCTGTTAGAAAGCATTAATGAATCATAGAATCACTTGGGTTAGAAGACACCTTCAAGATCATCTTGAAGCTGCTATCCTCTGCAGTATTTTACCACTCACAATTGCACCTGAAGTATAACAAATACTTCTAGTCAACACGGACATCTTAGCATCCTCTTAATCTATGCCCCTAGCAAAGACTGCAGAATAGCGGCACTTGAGCAATTTACTTTGTTACCTTAGCTTTATAAAGAGTATCCATCCTGTAAAACAGTCAGTCTGCTGTTTGCTTCTCAGTGCTGTATTCACATCTGTGAGACGACCCAGGTGCCTTCGTAGCACTGACACTGCAGTTCATCTTGCAGTGGTACTTGAGCTTTCTCAGGGAAAGGGAGCTACTACAGCTGCTGGACTGGTTGCCCTTCACTTGAACTAAGACTCTGCTTCTAAGCAAGTCAATGACCAGGCACCACGAAAGGAAACCTTGCTTTTCCCGGGCTGCAATGACTGTAAATATTAGAAACAGCTGCAAAGTCATCTATTTCTGTTGTTTATCCTGCTATGTTGCTTGCCTAAGTTTCATTTCAGTGAATGTTAACTGCACACATATATATTTTCTCTTTGCCTTAAAATTTCACCAAATCCTTTGTCACAACCAAGAGGGCATAGTAACACATTCTCTCTGATCATTTTTCAGCTCCAGTTCAGAAGAACCTGCTGTGCAGGTTTCTTGGTAGACATGAACTGTTTCATTTTTCTGCACATGACCTTAGCAAAATGTTACAAAGAGAAAGTCTCTCAAGTGGGAAGGGAAGGAGACTGTTTTGACAGATATTTATGGGAGATGCTAAAGCTGTGCAAAAAATAAACATCTTGGATTTACTTTTATTTCAGCAGAATTTGGATTCCTGTGGAGAATTTTGGTAATGTAGATGCTGCAATTTTCCTGTGACATTAATTTATCTGAAAATTCTCAAAAAAGCTTTCATGTTTTGTCACTAAAAATGATGTCTTCTTTAAAACATAAAAGTAGGGGAATCATTGTCCCATTCACTGCTTATCCCTCTAATTGCAAACATAACTTGAAACTAGTGTCTTTTCAGTCACATGATTTGAGGCCAACATGAGGTTCTCCTAAGGCAAAACCAATTACACCAAAATTATTCTGGCAGACATTTGTCTAATTTTTAGCAAAGAATGCTTCTTATCCTCCTCCTCCTTCATTCTGTAAGTTGGTTCTGTGAATCTGGATTCCACTTGCCTACTAAATTCTACTTTTTCATGGCTAGAAACTCTACCTTCTTCTCTAAGTGGGAGTTGAAGCTCTGACATGTGACATGCCAGTAGGAACCAAGCTTTAAGTAAAACACCAAATAGCCATAATTACATTGCAGGAGCTGGCAGCATTGTCTTAGCCTACTGAAAAAGAAAAAGCAGGCAAATTTTTGAGGTGCTGGTGTTCTGACTCACACAGAGGGAAACCACGCAACCTCACCTTGAGAGTTCTTTGCACCTCAATCAAATCTGGGAATCCCGCGGCTCAGCTGGAGAGCAGTATAACAAATCACTGTCATTGCTATCCTTACCCACCAAGAAAACCATATCGTGAACCTGTCTTGCACTGCTTCTTCAGATACAAGTTTGTTTGGAAGTGCTCTGAGCTCTGCATCAGGTGTCCTTTGTAGTACACATGCAGGCTTCTCACAAGAGCTGTGTGCTACTTAACCATGAATCACTGAGTCTGACTGACTTTAAGGTGCGCTTGTAATGCTCTGTGTTTCTTCTAAGTTTTCCACTGGACATCTGTGTCTCTCCATTGTCCTTATGATCAAAAGTTACAATATAAAAGAAAATAACTTCTGGACTCATCCAATTTTAAAAATGTACTTCCAGAAGAGTACTATCCTTAAAGAAAATGTAGTTTTCTTGAGAGTTGGGGACAAAGAACTCAGTAACAACTGCTAAGGCAGCAGGAGACAAATAGGTTAATCGGATGCAGATCCTGCAGGACATGTCGACCTTAAGCAGGTAATAAAACTTCTTTTCTGCGTAAGCACAATGAAACTCAAAGACTCACGTGTGACCCTAGTTGGAGACAACAGTGAACTAGATGGGGCTTGAAGATGTGATGGAGAAAATGATGAAGCTTAACAACACAGGGGTCCTCTCATCTGCTGACAAATACTGACTCTGTACACAGCAATAAACACATAACTTTTGAGAGAAAACTAGTCACAAAGTCAAAGAAAAATAAAAAGGACAAGCCAAGCAGAGAAACAGGTTTGCTAAGAAATGAGCAGCAGCTGACAGAAAACTATGCATCAAGGGAGAAAAGAAAGGAAGCAAATCTTGACAAAACAGAGATTAGGGCTCAAGAAAACAGGAAATAGGCAGGGAAAGGCTCAAGAGAGACCTCAACACAGAGTGGCCTTCTGACAAATAACATTGTTAAAGCCCCGGTGCTAGAGGAGAGTATGTCAAACAGAGGTGTGTTGTGGAGGGTGAACAAAGAAGAGAAGATTCAGGTTAACTCCAAGGGATGTCATTCTCTCCTTGGAAGAAAACAACATAAGTAGGACAAGAGAATGAAGGTCAATAGGTTGCTCTTGGTTTGGATCCTTGAGCTTTATCTTCTCGATGGACTCTACCTGAGTTCTTAAGTCGCTTATACTAAGCTGATAGATCTGGAAGAACTAAGAAACAATCTAAAATTATTTCCAGTTTTCAACTTATGCCCTCACCAAAGGCAAGTATAAGCCTTTGGCTGGCATAATGTTTGGTGAAGAATAAAACTGGGTATTAGTCCTAGCAACAGCTGAGCATGATAGCACTAGCAAAATTTCTTCTCCAGCCGGTATTGAGAGGCAGTATGAACACAAAAATCTGAAATAAAAAATAAATCTAATAAGAAATGCAGAGCACAAAGATACTTGAGAGAATAAGATGTCACCTAAGTGACAAAACTTGAGGGCACAAGTAACTGAAATGGGATTCAGTTCTATAATAGAGACCTCTGATATGCACAGAGGGACAAATTTATAAAGAAAAACTCACAAAAAACCCATAACAACAAAAACAAAAAACCAACACAAAACCAAACCTGAAGCTGAGAAGTGACTAACAAGTGAAAGGAAAGACATGGAAGTATGTATCTGATCACAAGATGAGTACAAGTACTCCAGATAATGACAGAGAACACTTGAAGTAGGTTCACAGATTCACAGAATTCACAGGTTCTTGGTGTCTCTTTATGTGGCTGTCCATCTCTAGGGATGACAGATGACCAAGCCTCTGACTCCCAGGAACGCTTGTTGATTATGGGTGATACCAGCATAAAAAGATAGCTCAGACATTTACCTGAATAATAAAATGAGCCAATTAAATTCTTACTAATATCTGTCAGGAAAAATGTTAAGCAAGCAATCAGAGAAAGCTGTGCAATAAGTCTTGTGCACAGCCAGGCTGATTTTTCTCATTTGCTACTTCCCCAGTAAATACATGAAGTTCTGGAAAAAAGCACAAGGTTATTGGAGGGAAACATGGTTCTAATTGAATAGAGAAATGTAAGGTGAATTTTGTCATTAGGAGACAGCCTTCCTCTCTAGTTCCCACAATCTATCCTACATGCCTCTTCTTAATAAACTAGTTAGCCTGATTTTTTCCAGTTTTACCTAGGAAATTGGTTGAAATTCAGATTGTCATAATTTTAACATGTTAAAAACAAGCTAACATAAATTTAAGAGGAGATGCAGATAAGTGCATTCTAATTTTATACTTATTATTGCAATCAGTGAATGAGAGATCAAAAATTCTGCAATATCGTGAAGCTGAATATAAATATTTTGGGGCTGCATATTAATTCCATTTTAAAATTATCTTAAAATTATTTAATCTTCATATTTCCTTATTTCAAAGTTATGGAATGCTATTACTCCCTTATTTAGAGTTTCTTACTAGTACTTATATGAAGACATGATACTCAATTTTTAATGACAAACTGTGAAGAAATACCTGAAGGGGAGTAGGAAAACTTCTTTGTAAAATTGTTTCTGTTCTGAAATTAGGGGGGCATGACGGGGCATGTACATCTTTCTTAGCAGAGCAGCAGTAGAGAGAATCATTTAAGTCATGGCAGAAATTACACCAGAACAGAAAAGTTACAGCAAAATTAATCTGTCTTCATGTATTTTGCTTACTTTTATTTTGGAAGATTGCTGTGAAGATTCACTCTTTGTAGTGAATTTCAGGCTCTGTGGTTTTCATGCCTATTCCAGACATTCTGACACTTAAAAAAATGCATTGAGGTAGGATGTGAATTCCACCTTTCCTGCAGCTCCCTTCCTCTGTGTACCACCAAGGACACACAAATAGATTTTTTTTTTTTGTGGGGGTGGGGAACAACAACAACCAAACCAAACCAAACCAAACCAAACCCCAACCAAACAAAACCCAAACTGAAACCCCAAACCAAATTGACATGCAATTAAATTATGGATGTTGGGGATGGGTGCTCCTTCTGCAAGATCCATTCTTGAGTGCATGATCGCTGGCTTTTTTCCCATAAGGATGGTGATAGGAATAGGGTTTCCTCACAGCCACTCTGGGATCAGGCAGTCTCTCAGCATTTGTCTGGAATGGACAAGACCCACGTGTTTCCTTGCCAGCTGTGTTTGGATCCAGGTGTTTCCTCTTGTTCAATGACTGCATTGTGACAGCTTGCTAACCATAACTTATATTTCCATGGCAGTGACAGGATGGGAGTAAATGCCACAGATAGTGTCTGAAACACTCGTTTTTGTGTTATTTCCCAAGAGTCCCAGCCCACACTGAAGGAAGTGGAAGTTTTGTATCAAAGTGTACATTCCCGTGCAGGAATAGGTATGGGGTTAATAGGAACAGAAAATAACCTGACACTTACTTTTTTGATTAACAGAGAAATAATTAGCCTAGGCTGATGACTAAACTCTGAATATAATTACCAAGTCAAGTGAAATGAATGGACTATCTGTAAGCTAAATGCACACTACCTATCTAAATGTCTGTGCAAAGAGCCACAACAGAATCACAAGGTTGGAAAAGACCTTTGAGATCACCGAGTCCAACCATATCCATCCTCTACTAAACCATATCCTTAAGCACCTCATCTACCCCTCTTTTAAATACATCCAGGATCTGAGATACTGAATAGACTTGCCTTTTCCCATACATATTTCTTAAACGGTACGTTGGTATGTTCTTTTCTATGTAGTTCAAAACCCAACAGAAGAAAGTCTCTTTTGTATAAGAGAGATAAGAGTTTTGCAAATTTTTGCATATTATTTGACTCACAGGAGAAGCACCGTAGCAAGGCTGGCATTGTCACAGCAGTTTGGAGTCAGAGTTCGAAAAGAGAGAAGCGACATCGATAAATATGGCTAGGGGAAGTCATGAGCATTAATTTTATCTGCTACAACCTCTATTTAAGACCTTCCAGTAAGTAAGCGTTATTTCCAGTATTTTCTCCATAAGCCTGAAACAACAGCCTAAATACTTGGTTGTTCTATGTTAGCTTTGCTTCTCCGATTTTATATGCCTAAGGACCTACAAGGTGGTACTTTGGAGTGGGTTAAATCTGAAATACAGAGGGCTGTTAAAATCAGCTGCTATTAATTTAATTTAAAAATACCCGCCTACCGCTCTGAATCCAGTGTGTTCTGATTCGTTTGGAACTGCATGTTAAAAGATGCCCCCCAAAATTTAAAAAACACCCAACACCAAAACAAGAAGCAAAAAGCAAAAGCATTTTTTGAGGCCTTGAAAAGAGCTGAGTGTTTCACTTTAAGAAATATATACAGAAAAAGATTCCCTCACAAAAGGAAGGAAGGGTAAGAGATTGGGACATTTCCTGCAGATGTGGAGTTATGTAATCTTGGGGGAATGATCTTTTCTATGTTTTAATTGGAGTTTTTTCATTTAATTATGAAATAAAATTGACTAAAAAGCCAATTTTTACTTCTAAGACTTCCATGTCCAGATGAAAATGATCTAAGTAGGTATTTTCTCATCTCCTTTGACAAAAACTTACTCCCTGACCATTTCCAAACAATTTAAGAAAAATATTCACTAGAATTTATGAAATTCCACTCAGATTGCAAGAGTACTTTTTACCAGTAGTTGGTCTGGCTTCCAAGCTACAGGAGAGGGAAAACAGCAAGAAGCAATTTTCAAAGCACATCAAACTCTTAGACAGAAGTTACTCCATTGGTAACATTTAAAGAGTTTAAATGTACTTTTTCCTTAATATTACTGAGCTCTCCTGTGTTTAGCATTTATTTGTCACATGGCAGACAGCTTATTGCCCTGCTGCAAGTTCATGATAGTCCTTTATTCCTCACAGGGCTAGGGCCTGACATCCCCTGCCATCCAGTGCCATCATGTGGAGACACGAACTGTTACTGTCTATGCTGGAGAGCACTGAGCCTTTGCCCAAAGGCCCAGTGCTTTGGTTCCGTAGACACAGAGATCCCTAGAAAGGGTATGTGTTTATGACAGATCCCCCAGATGTATCTTGATCACTAGCCAAGACTGAGGGACAAAGAAGTACATTCACGTAAAAAAAATTTGGTTTATAATAATGAAAACAACTTGGGGGAAACAAAGAGCAACCAACAAACCAAAAAAGTTCATTACCAACAACTAGTATCTTCCTTAGCTATTAAGATCATCCTTAACACTAGAGATCTGTTCAGCTAGCTCCCACGTCTTCACCATAGGTTGAACTACAACAATACTTTCTTAAACAAAAAAGGAGTCTCTTTTGCTCTGATTGTTTAAAATGGTGTGAAAGCATCATCCTCTGGAGTACCCTTCCTCAAGGTCAAACCTACAGGTTCCTTCCTCAAAAAGAAAAAATGTATCAGTTTTATCTTTCATTTATAAATATACACACAAATGTGCATACACACACATATATAAATGGACATGCAAAATATTTAACCTTCAGACAGGAATCTGTGGGGGAAATGCTGGTCATCATGTGGTCACCAGCCACTTCAACTTTCCTGGGCCAGGATTTCGGCTTGTGTGGATTCCAGAGTGAATGATAGCATAAACACATATCCATAAGAACAAGGGGCAATGGCTGTAAACTGGAGCACAGGAAGTTCCGCACCAACATGGGGAAGAACTTTTACCCAGTGAGGGTGACAGAGCCCTGGGACAGGCTGCCCAGGGAGGGGGTGGAGTCTCCTTCTCTGGAGATATTCAAGACTCATCTGGATGCCTATCTGAGCAATATGAGCTAGGGAGCTGCTTTGGCAGGGGGGGTGGACCCGATGATCTCTCAAGGCCCCTTCCAACCCCTACGATTCTGTGATTCTGTGAAGAAGTACAAATTAAAGAGTAAATCAGTTTGTACTCACTTCCAAATTGTCAGAAGTTGAATGGTCAGGAGACAGGCTAGAAATTACAGGTGACAGTTGACGGTCTTACTAGCAAATGTCAGATACTGCTATCTGACTGACTGGTTTTAGCCCATATGTTTCCTGGCTGAGAACACACACCTTTGGCTTTTGCAAAGCAAGTCTTCTAGGGAGGTCAAAATGACCTTCAAACAAGCAATATACCAGTATTTATTTAAGGTAGATACAAAATGGGTTTTCTTATCAGAACGCTTTACTGAAAATAGCAACAGCACATTAACTCTGTTCAAGCCAATTGCCTGTGGTCTCCCTCATTCCTATGGCTGAAGCATTCAATCTGAAGATAGAAACCAAAGAAAATGAGTGGTTATGTTTCATCAAGTGCAAAATACCCGGAAAGTAACCACAGTTTTCCACATGACTTTGGCAAGAGTTCCTTTAAGTAACTAAAGAATGAATTTGGGTGAAGTCCATAGTTTTGGAAAAAAGAAAATCTGAAATTTCTGCTGCAATGCTTTCTCCTCCCCCTAAAACACATATGGCCTCTATGCCTCTACACAGGAGCAGTAATTCTACATATGTCTTACTAAGTCTCTCCTTAGATAGGAAAGCATTAATAGTATTTCTCATGTGAGAAGTAACCACGTAAAGAGGTTATCATCCCATTTAGCAGCACCTTGAACAAACCAGTGTGGCACTTTAAGGACAAGTCTTTCTTGCTGTGCCAAAACACTGTTTGTCTGCCTGTGCAGAAGAAAAGTACGGCAAAGCCAACTCTCTCTCCCATCTGTAGAAACCTTTCTGGACCTCAAGGTGCCTTGAAAGGCTGTGTCTTATAGTTTAGAACTGTGCTTGCAATGCAGTCCCTTCAACACAGTTCTCATAGTCTAGGAGGGAAAAAAAAGGCAAAGCATTCAAATGAGAAGGTGGATTTGCCTTCCTTATATGTTTGTATTTTTATATGCTATAAACAATCCACAAACATTTCGCAATTGCTATGGATATAAATGATCATATATGTTCTTATGTGTGCATATATAAATATAAGATCAAAGTAATAGAAACAGTCAGATGTCCTGATGAGAATACAATTTCTGCTCTGTTTTGCCCAAGCTGCTATAGGTTGAGCAACTACAGTTTCTTCATTTTGTGGGCCAATTTAAACCAGGCCAGTAACTAGCAGGTACCCAGGGCTTTGTCAATGGTGACTAGATTATGAGGTTTCATTGTTAAAAAAGCATCAGTAAACTGGTCTTTAGGAAACAGTTACATTCGTAAAAAAGCAGAAAGTAGGAAGAGGCTCAAGCACAGCCCTGCTGTGTGTTTAACCCCTTGCACACTCACAGGTATTACTGACATGCCAGGCTGTGCTGTGCCTCATGATGTCCATCACAATTAACTCTAGTACATAAGGACCTAAACAAAAACATGTTTGGGATGTAATCACTCTGCGGCCTGTGAAAGCCTTGGAATGTTGTTTTAGAGCTGGGCTAGACAAATGAACAGGCTTGTGCAGTGCAGCCACAGAGGAAGGGATCTGAAAGCTGCAATGCCACCCTCAGGCTGTACAGTCCTGTGTTGCTAAAAATGATGGCAATGCTCTTGTCACACCAGCTTCACAGACTAGGATTGAGCTCTGAATAGCTGTCCTGCTGTCTGTTCTTGTCCCCGCTTCCCAACAGCTTTCTGTGGGTTTCAGTTTGCACATGCAGATGTGCTACCCAGCTTTAGTAGCAATATACTAGGCAAACGTCAGTTTAGGCAATATATACTTTCACTCTGCATCTCCTACTCTGTCCTTGCGCTGGTTTCTCCCATCCAAAGTCACCTGACGTGTTTTCATGCCCTTCCTCAGCCCTTTCAAGTTTATTTCTTCCCCCACAATGTCTCTTGCCAAGTCACCAGATCACTTGCCAGTGCTTAGTGTCAGCCCTGCATATAACCTAATTTTCTTTATACCATACTTTATTTATTCTGATACCTCCTGAATGGCTACCTATACCTTTTCTTTTAGCAGTCCTGTCTGATGGGTATATTTCCATAAATATTTACTTTAGGTACAATTTACTAGGCCTGGACAGTATTTTCCTCTGCTTACCGAGCCAGTAACTGCCAGTACAAGGCAAGTCTATAATGACTGCTGTTTATGCTGGTTGAGGGAACTGGCGCTGCTGTAAATTGAGATTTGGATTTGCTGTGCAGCAGATAGGCCCAAATTATTCCCCTCCATAATAAATGAGCAGAGCAGAATTGCCTCCTGGAATTCATCACTGAATTTACTCCATCCTCCGGTAACAAGGCTGTTTCCCAGGGCACCACTGAATCGCCACCCACTTTGCAACCCCACAGAAATCTGAGATCTAAGGGGAATCAGACACAACCCAGGCTCTGGGTGCAGATTCCTTCTTTTACTTAGATGCTTTCTGGGTAACTTGTCAGAAAAGCAAGAAAAGGAATGAATGGAAAACATGAGGCAATTTGGTATCTAGAGGTAAAACCCAATTATTTCAGGTGTGGGGACATGATAGTAGCAGCCCAAAGGGTGAACATGAGAAAAGAACAGGTGGAAGCCAGCAGACATTTTGATTTCAGAAGAAACGAGGTTAAGTGAGAGTACACCATAATACATGGTCATGCAGATACAAATACTGCTTTGTAGAGTGTTCCATAGTTGAAGAAAACAACTTTTAAACAACTATTATCTTTGTCGTTCACAGATAAGAACCAGAATGTAGGCTGGATGAGTATCTGACTTCTAGTTTTTAAGACAATTATGGAGAAATACTTGAAAGCCCATTTTCTTAGTCAACCTCTCCATAGAGTCTTCGAAGATTTTGTGAGTGGTTCCCTTGCAACACAGGATCACAACAGCCATGCTGGGTCAGGTCGAAGATCCCTCTGGCTATACATTCTATTTCCGACACTGGTCAGCAGCAGACTCAACAAAATAACACAAGAAGCACTCAGCACACAATGATGCTTCTCATGTCAAGGCCTTCCATTTTGTGGCAGATGTAGTTGCATTTATATTTCTCCATTATCTGAACCCATTTATATTTCTATGTTTACCAGGATTTAGTTCACCAAGCAGTATTTGTTTTGACTCTGCAGCTGATATGTACTGCTTATCAGATGTGAGTTCTGCTGGCTGCTTAGTCGAGCGGTAACCAGACTCAACAGCAAAACCACAATTTACCCTTCCTCCTATCCTTATTTTTCAAGAATGATAACAGAATCTTTCAGAAAACAGCAATAATCCATTTTTTCTGCTTATTTTTATGATAACTGAAATAAAAGATACAGTTAAAGATAACAGTTAAAGATACAGTGTGCTCTGGAAATCCTGAGGTTTTATCTTCTTGCTCACTTGGCAGGTTTGAAGTGTAGGAGCCAAACACCAGAAGACAATGAGTGAACATAGTTAAAAACTTGTGAAGACGTGTCTTAGACTAGAGGCTCACTGTTTCCTGTGCATATGCTACTGTGGTAGTTACTGTATGAACAACACTGCCCCCCTCTGTATGAAACAACTCCTTAGCTGCATGTCCCACTTTTACCAAGTAACAATGGCTCCTTGCTATATACGAAAACCTCCTCAAGAAGATGAGAAAAACCATCAGAGAGAAATGTAACTTCAGGACAACAGAAGCTGTACACATAGATCTGTGATCATCAGATCAGCTCTCCTCACTGCTGTTAGATGCTTTATTATTGTAGTTATTTGTCCATACCAGTCTCCTCAGAGTTTTGCTTGCACTTAAGAACCTAGAAAGCAAGAAGAAATTGGGAGCTCATTCCAAATTTTACAGTGGATCACAGCTGCCTACATACTTACATGGTTGTTACTGGTGGTAAGAGAACCTGCCCTCGTGGACTCACAGCACTTCACAAAAAAAAACCCCCAAACACCTTATCCCTAATGATAATTTTAATTTCTTAGATTTATCAATTTAAGACCAAATATTCTATGTCTGGTATTACTGAATTGCAATGTCCAAGACAATCAGCTCTGCAGATAAAAAGGACTGCATCTACATAGGTCTGAGAAAGCTTATGTTGCTTAGAACCTTCTAAGGATTAGGATGTGCATTTTTATAAGTACTCTGGGATCCACAGATAAAAAGAACCACATAGCACTGCATTTATCAATTACAGTGGCTCCTATTACGTTAAAAACAACTATTCCTCTGTCCCTTCCTCCTCAGACACAAGTTTGTTGATTTTGCTTTGGTTTAAATATATTAAATGAAAAAACCCCAAACTGCAGTATCCCACAGCAACACCTCAAGCACACTGTTGGCTGCAAGATAACTGGGAAGATTTAATGAACCTGTTGCTCTGCAAAGTACTGGTTTTTACCTCTTGTTTGATGACATAGCTATTTCAGAGTCCCACTATTGGGAAAAATACTCTCCCTCACACAAAACACAACTTCCTGCACTTGCCCAAGAACCCATGGAACAACCACCACTTATTTGCAACAGTTGTTCCCACAGCTGTACGAATTAGATCATGAAAATGATACCTAAGTACTATGGATTCATGCGGGGTCTATTGTGAAAGCAGATAGAAGAGCTCTCTGTTCGATACTTGAAGAAAAAAAAATGAATTAGGATGCTTTTCACTGCAGTTAAATGCCATTCTATACACAGCCTGTCCGAAATTTGTAAATGCAGCCAGTCAGGAGAGTTTAATTAAGTCTGTATCATTTATCTGCTCATTTTCTTCCCACAAGACATAATTAAACTATTTTTGGCATACAAACAGAGCAACAGCTATGTTCTGTTTTTGTTACCAAGGTGAAAAGAAACAAGTTCCCTCTAGTATCCTGTTAGGTTAAGTGTTTTCTTCCATTAGGAAATAGTCCTGTAAAATGCAGAGCAGAATTGAGTCAACTGGACAAAATGTAAGGCATGAACATACATAATTCTAAGTAATTTTGTCATAAAGAAAACCAACGTAACCTTGGAAAAAGAACTTACCTGCTCTCTCCTCTACTGTACAAGGTACTTCCCCGTTTCATAGGGAGCAGGTAAGTTGTTTCACAGGGAAGTCCAAAGTCCATGGTTACATTCACTCATACTTGCAGAATGCCAAGACTGTTCAAAATCACTTTCTCAACAAAAAATAATTTAAATTTGCCTGTAACCTTTATAAAGCTACATCTACTTTGATTCAAGTACATGAAAAATCACTGAATTAGATCAGAAGCAGCAGTTGAGTGATTTTGGCTAGTATTCCTCTGCAGCACTGTGTATTCACAATTTAACTGCCCAGTCACAGTCCAGCTGCTTTAGAAAGTCAACTGGCTGGAGTATCTAAAGATTTGACAGATTTCTGCACAATGGGACGATAAATCAAAGCAATTGGATTTTTTTTTCCTTTAAGAAACTGCAGCCTCTATACCATGTTACTTTTATGCAAGTATTTTTTACTTAGTTTTATAAATATGAATGGAACGGAGCCATAAAGTCAAAGCCAAATGGTTCTGATATTCAGGATGTCAAAAAATGTGAGTTTGTGATAGATTACAGACAGACTTAATTGTTGAAGTTAAAATCCACATTGGAAAATTAACCAAGTTTGAAGCTATTTTATTGTGGTTTCAAAGCCTGTTAACAACATTTGATGGGATACAGAATGTACATATTCCAATGTCTGCCAACAGTAGGAAACCAAAAAAGGCTTCTTTTTAAAAAAAAATTGCTTGGTCAAAAAGTTCTTAAATGCAATTGCAAATTAGACCCACACAGTTCTTTCGGAGTGAATACTGGGCAGTGATAAAATGTTCTTGTCCACGTGCAAAGGTTATATCACATCATACTATTATGACAAAAAGCTGACGTTAACAAATATCCTTAAGAATTTATACTAAAATTCTCACTTTCACAAGTTTATACATACAGAAGTACAACCCCCCAAATTAAAAAAACCTCCCACTTGAAAAACATTCACCAAAAAAAATACCCTATGCTGCATGCAAGGGGGAAACATCAAAGGCAACTTGCAGACTTCATTAAATACAGATACTGAATCACAATGATGCTAAGCCTCTTTACTGCAAGACTTAAATGTCGGAGTTGGTTCTCTTCTAAAGCTGGCCACAATCAGCTGTAGCAGACACACACAGGTTATTCCATGTTCCCATCTGATGCCTTCCACAATCTCCTGCATTCAGGGCATTAAATTAGTTTCTACTTTCTCCTCATTGTTCCTACTTCCCTGGTACTCTCCCGATCACTTTCACATCCTTCGTAATTCATTATTTTCTTTGCCCTCTTCTGATATTGATCACTATCTTGCTCAAATTGAGCAGGTGTCTAAAAAAGACGACTGGCACTGGCAGGCATTTCTAAAAACCTTATGTCAAAGGACAACCTTCTATAAAATGTGTGAGCAGTGATGAAGACTGCTTTGTTGCTGGTTTTGGGTCAAGACGTTACACCAAACTGTATCTGCTTTTTCAGCAGGCTTCACGTGCCCCGTCCTTTCCTTACAGATGTTTATTGCAAATCTTGAGAGGGGCAGCCAGATGAAAGTTACCAAATTAGTTTCAACAAACATGTGGCGAATTTTATAACCAAGACTTTTCTAACAGAGTCGTGCCCCTATGATTGGTGCTCTGATGAAAAAAACTGAGGAAAGGCCCAAAGCAGGACCAACTCAACACAGTCTAGCTCCAGGCAAAACAGACTGTGAGACAGGACCCACGTAACTTCAGCTGATCATGAGTAGAGTTTGTTCTGCTAGGAAATCAGCAGGGGCAGAAACCTCCACCAACAGGACTGTAACACTTGAAGTTACTACAGCTGCTTCTAAAACCAATGTCTGACTAAAGCCACGGTGTAAGAGCTGGGATAAGTCTATACTTCTGAAGGCACAAAGCTGTTCAGATTACTGATGGTGCAAATCAAGTCCAGTTAAAAAGTTTTTGTTCAAGCAAAACAGTTTTTGCAAGCTCCAATTTCCAGCCCTTCTTCAAAGTCCTTGTTTGTGATATCATGCCTAAATTCACCTATCTAATCTTACAGAGAGAGCATGCCACTGTAGTCTAGAAAATACTTGCATACATTGAGGAGTTGAAAACGATAAGCAACAGTTATTTGCTCTTATTCATGGCTGCCGTATCTTTAGTAAAATCAAATAAATTGCAACAAGACTGAGTTTGACCTGGCACGTATTTGCAGCATACATAGATCTTGTCTTAACCTTTGCTATTCCGAATGGTACATTCTTAGGGCGGGACACAATTGTGAGACAAAGGTGGAAATGCAGTGCTACACAGCCGCACTTTTGCCACCTTGTGAGACAAAGGTGGAAATGCAGTGCTACACAGCCGCACTTTTGCCACCTGTACCCTGACACAATTGACAAGTGTTTGTAAAAACAGTGCTGAGGACTTCATTGCAGAGTATCAACCACCACAAAAGTATCCAGAGCCCAACTACATCCATGCTTTTTTCCTTGTGTTGTCATCTGCGCTTTTTCAGCCTCAGAATAAAAATCCAGTCTTCTTCCTATATATAAAAAAACCTGTACTGATTTTTATGAAGACTGATTAATCTCTTATGATCCTACATTGGTCCCCTTAAGTTCAACCTGGATTTACCACAGCCCTGCCAAATACTTTTCCTGTAACTACTAAAATGCTGCCATTGTGCAATGCACAAGCAACTCCAAGCAACTAGATTGGATTAGCACGTGTAGACTCATCTTTGCTGCCACACCAGGCACACTTTGCTTCACAGGTGCACCTGAACTGGTCAGCACTCATTCCTCATTTCAAGGATACCTCACTTCAACTCCTCAACTGGCTCGAGTACCTGGCTTTTTTTTTTTCTTTTTGTTTGCAAACCTTTCACCTTGGACCCCTTCTGGATAAGTTTTAAGCAGACTACAGGATTTCTTGAAATTATGGAAGGTTTTTTGGGTTGGGTTTTTTTTTTTTTAGTACAGATTTTCTCATTGTAGGACCAGAACATCAGGAAAGTGATAAAATGAAGTCAAGATACTTCATTCTCTCCTAAACGTTAATTTCAGAACCAGACAGGCAGGCAAAGAGAGAGCTTGCAGAAAGCCTCTGAGAAACTTCCTTTCTCAGTTGTCACCTCCCACCTTTCCAGTCACAGAGTCAGGCCCAACTTTCACAGTTCCTTCGTTCTGCTCCTGGGAACCTCTCAGTCCACCAAAGTTTTCAGCCTCTACTACATGGGAATTATTGTGATATTTCTTAGTGGAACTACACTTTTACATTTTCTGCTTAATTTCTTTAAACATTATCCTCTTATGGAGTTACGTCTTGTGAAGTTGGACCAAACGGGTGTATTTATTTTTTTAAAAATTAAAAAATCAGAATTTCCTAAGCTCATTGATAATAAAAACTACACAAAACTCCTATTATAGATGGGAAAGCCTCTAGGAATAACTTGTCACAGAAACTATGTGTGACGCAGAATGGATGGCTGTTGACGTAGCAGGTTTTTCTCCCTTATAGAAAAACACGATTAAAATTTAAAAGGTGGAAAAATGTATTTACTTTCTCTCTCATCTACTAAAATCTCACTTCAGGAAACAAAAATTCTTAAACTGACTCCTAGAGCTGGCATCATGTACACATAATAAAGGAATTTGGGAGGCTTCTACACTTACCAGCAAGTGCTAGCTCTGATTTCTTTGAACAACTTCACTAAGTCCTGAAACTATTTTTCAGCCTCAGAATAAAAATCCAGTCTTCTTCCTATATATAAAAAAACCTGTACTGATTTTTATGAAGACTGATTAATCTCTTATGATCCTACATTGGTCCCCTTAAGTTCAACCTGGATTTACCACAGCCCTGCCAAATACTTTTCCTGTAACTACTAAAATGCTGCCATTGTGCAATGCACAAGCAACTCAAAGAGACGCTACATTAATGTGTACAGAGCTGTGCAGTTAAACATGAGGCACAGCACAACAGCAGCGAGTGTGGCTGCAAAGGGTACCAGTCAACAGCAGAGCTCATGAGCGATCTCCAACATTTTAAAGACTTTGGCTGGGTTTAAAGATCATGTAAATTTGCTTCAATTTAACGCAGAACAGGAGAATTTGGCTGTGATTATCTGAAACACCCTTTAAAAAGTGGTGGTGCACAGACAAATACATATTTTGGCATGCACACCGATACATAAAGGATTTTCATCTGGATATCTTTGTCATGAAAGAGCAATTAGGCAGTGCTGAGAAACACAGGTGCAATTTGTCCCATTCCCATCCCAAGGAACTGAGCTGACCACGTGCTGGCAGGGAACATTACAGTATCGTTACAAAGACATGCAGCAAAACCAACCTGTGCCACCGACGCCATAACAGAGAATGCCGTTATTACTACATTTTGCCTTACCGACAGATGCAGACCATCTCTTGCAGCCTGGCTTTCTCTCTGCTGATTAAAGTGCTTTGACATTTGGCTGCAGCAAGGCAGGAACTACAATGGAAACAGGTCAGGCCAAATTATGTTCATTTTACAATGTTATTTATCAACATGTATTTCCTTGCCGAGGCAAGTACCTCCAAAATGTCATGAGAGTACTGAACAAGCCCATGGTCATGGAAAAATTGCTTTCACCACCGCTTGCTACAAAAGACTCAATAAACAAAACAACTAGAACAGCAATTCCAAATGTGGAAATAAAATGCAGCAACTAATATAGCTGGTTTCCCTTCCTTCTGGACATATTCCCAGAACCATTTTCAGCAATCCTTGACGTCCTCCATCTTCGACTGTGGGAGCTTTCCTGATCTTTTGTTTATGACACTCACATTTGCACAAATTTGTCCATTCACAAAACAGCAGAAATGGCTTCTGCAGCTGTATCTAGTGGATCTAGCTGTATCAGCTGGAAATTGTCTTTGCATGTCCAAATGTGTCCTGATACCCTCTTTTCAGAATTGATGTCAGTATAACACAGGAAGCCAGTGCCTTACCTGCTGAACTTCCTTTCCTATTACTCCCCACAATACAACCCAGCAGACGGTAAAAAGCTGAATGTTATTTTAACTTGCTCAAGAATTCATTCATGCCAACTGCATGCAACTCAGACCCTGAAAAAGGCCTTCACTCAGAAAGCAGTTTCACATTTTATTAGTTTCCCAAAGCATATTGCAGACATTTTTCCTTTCCTTGGCCTCTCAGGTAAGATGCTGAGCTCCTGGCTTTTATGTGAGGCTGTTACTCTATTACAGATGAACAAGCAATGCTCAGTAAAGGGAAGGAACTAATTGACAGTTATAAAAATAAACCTTTTAAATTCTTGTGTGAGCAGTCAAAAATAAATCAAAAGATCTCCATCAAGCCTGAGATTTTGAATGGAAAAAAGACTATTTCACTTGATCACATGATATCCCAGTAGCCAACCACAAGAAGGTATACAAAAAGATCGGGCAGTTGCTCTCATTTTGGCATAAGGAAAGCAAATTTCTACAGAAGAGAATCCTAAAAATTCCCTAAGGCAGGCCAGGGCAACCTTGGAGTATGCCATATTAGCAGCTTCTTAAGATAACTGGAATGGTGGGCCTACATCAGCACAATGAACCAGGTGCTGCCAAACAAGAAGCTGCCTTCTCTCTCCACTCTTACCACCTCTGAAAAAACAATGAAGCCCAGGGCAACAAAAGGGAGAAAGAAAGTGGAAGTTCTTCTTTAGTTTTAATTGTCATGGTGGGACATATAAACCTACATATAAACCTACTGACAATTTCATGTCCTCTTCCTTTGCATCATGAAGGATGCTGCAGACAGAGAATAAAAGGGCACCATTCAACTCTACACTGCAAACTGAGGTAAAGACACCTTTACTGAACATAACAGAGTCCCTCATCATCCTTTTAAGTTTAAGATACCAAGAAGTGCCCCCAGCAAGACACCTCAAATGGCAGGTTCTGTTTCTTCAGAGAGGATAGGCATTTAAGTATGTACCAAATCTGTGGCATGAAAATATAAGTATAGTCCAGTAAACAAATGATCATCAGCTGTATTAAAAAAATAAACCTTTAAAATACATACAATCCTCTAGGAAAAACATTTATTCAACTGATTTACAGAGTACGCCAATTAAGGCAAAATATATTACTTGGAAATAGACAAGCTTTCACTGGGTACAAATGTGAGCTGGCTTAACAGTAAATTGTATATAAAATAGTCCTTTGAAAGCATCGAAGAAAGGTAAAGGCAGAGCAACATATGCTGAAAAACTGTTTCTCTAAGGCAAACAAAAAGTATTTGCTGCTTCTTCGTTTCTTAAAAAAAGTATTATTACCAAAATAGTTTCTTCATAATTACTTCTGTAATTCTAAATATTTAAGATAGTGCGAGAATGGAAAGAGGACATTTATAACCATTGAAAAAAAAAATCAAGTGTAATAGAAATAGATAGACAATTAACTCCTCCTTTAAAAAGTATACTAAGTATCTCAGCAAATGCCTAGTAAGGTGTCAAATAGTAGCACATTCCTCTTTATAAACTGTAATGCTCTTTGTCCCAGTTATAAATATGTTTGATCTGATTCCCTGTTTTGCGAATCATAGAGGAAATTATTTAGTAGCTAAAACGTGCAATTGCTCATTTCCTCTACTGGCAATACCCTTCAATTCTTAAAAAATTTGCAGTATACAGTTAGACTATATATCTGAGTTGTATCCTCTTGAGAAGAGTGTGTAGCTTTCACTTCAATTCCAGAATCAAAGTATTCCACCGTTTCATGGATCAGCCTTCTTTCAAACAGTCCTGGGTGGTAAGTGTTGTTTATACATTCCTGCTAGTGCCTTAGCTGCACTGTAGATCATCTGTTGACGGGACATACCAGTGAATACCACATGCCAATCAGACCGGTTGACGTTCACTATACTCTTCTCAAGTACTTCGCCCACAGTCACCAACAGGCCTGACCATCTCAGATTGTAGTCCTGAGGAGTGAGATTCTTAGCCTGTGTAACATGTGGAGAAGTGATTATTGAAAGAGTTTTAAATGAATAGTTTTGTTTCTATCTTCACTATTAACCAACTTTTCTAACTTACCATTCTTAGATCAATATGACTATATGACAAAGGGTTTCAGAATCCAAATTTCAGACTGCCCCATAAATTGCCTAGCCAATTACACTCTTGGATTTGTACATATCATGATCCAAATGACATGTGAACAGTATAACCAGGAAGTTGTTTAGTTGTTTACTCATAGAGGAGCCAAGAGATGGAATTAGTAACAATACATATTTATATAATGCCTCTTACCCTCCAAATGTTTTTAAAACTGTTAAAATCTCCCTCTGAAGCAGGCAAGTAACCAAGTATAGGAGGAAAGCTGAGCCTTGCAGAAATGGCAGACCAATGTATTTGCATGACATCACAGAGGGATTACATACTGTAATTCCCTGAAGTCAGAAGGGAAACAATAGGGAAGTATCACAGCATTTATCTGGTCTGATGCTCATTTTAGAATCATAGAATGCGTTAGGTTGGAAGAGACCTCTAAAGGTCACCTAGTCCAACCCCCCTGAAGGAAGCAGGGACATCTTCACTTACATCAGGTCACTCAGAGACCCATCAAGCGTGACTTTAAACGTCTCCAGGGATTGGGCCTCCACTACGACTCTGGGCAACCCATTCCAGTGATCTACCACCCTCTTATCAAAGAACTTTTTCCTAATATCCAACCTAAGTCTACTCTATTCTAGTTTAAAACCATCCCCCCATGTCCTATTGCTACATGCCCTCGTGAACAGTTCTTCCCCAGCTTTCTTACAGGCTCCTTTCGGGTACTGGAAGGCCGCTATAATGTCTCCCCAGAGCCTTCTCTTTTCCAAGCTGAACCACCCCAACTCTCTCAGCCTGTCTTCATAGGAGAGGTGCTCCAGCCCTCTGGTCATCTTTGTGGCACTTTTCTTAGGACACTGCTGCTGGACACTGTCACATACAGTGATGGGTAGAAGAATTCAGGTGACAGTAAGACTGTTCTTAGTATTACACAGTTCTTCATAGCACTGCACAACAGCATATGTTTTTTAGAAGCCTGCTCAAATATTGAAATAACTTGTATTATCAAGAGGTACATAAAAGGCAGATTTCTTGAGCAAAGGAACAGAAATTTTCTTAGTGGGAACATACTGGCAGGAAGAAGTAAGAATGCATCTAGCTGCAAGGAGGGACTGAATATCTGATTGTGTCATCTCCATTATGATCCATGATTGCGCATCATTAATTATTTGGTATTTTCTACTGCTAAAAAAATCAGTACACCACAAATAAAAACAAAACAAAAACCCCATAATCTTGCAGTGGTTTCCCGTCATGGTTACAATTTCTAGCTCAGAAAAAAAAAAAACACAAACCAGAAACTCCCCGTCTCTTAACAGAACAAGGTTCTCAAAACAGCACTCCAATCCACCTTTTTACCTCCTCAAATCAAGCGATATTTAGAGTCATGAATAACCATGAGTCTTGAATTATGTATTCCGAAAACTGCACCATTGGTGTACACATTAACAAGAGTATCTATTCTATAGTTTTACTACTGTTTCCATTATACGGAACAATAAAACACCTAGCTAACAAGCATTTGGAGGAACATACTTGCTTTTAATGCTGCATCTATTGAATCTTCTGTACTGTGAATAACAAATAACACAACACAAGTTTCTTGTGTTATTTAACTTATAAATTGTTGGTTTGTTGGGTTTTTGTCCTGTCATCTTCTAGTTGTGGCCATCAGACAGAAGACAGGGACCAAAGGGACAGTGAAGAACAGAGACAGGTCTACTTGGACATGCCAGTGCAACTCCTCTCAGCCATCTTTGCCCTCCCACCTGCCCTTGCACAATAGGTTTTCTGCTCTAGAACTGGAGAGACAGGAAAAGGAGGATGGGAATGACAGTACACTGTACTTTGGGTGAGCCGGTCATGCCCACACCTCAAGACTGCCCCAGTAAAAAATGAAAGAAGTGTAATTATCATAGATGACTTCCTTTTCAGAGGAACAGAGGGGGTCATGTTGCCCAGACCCTACCCACATGGAAGTCTGCTGGCTCCCTAGTGCCCAAGTCAAGGACATAAAAATGCAGCTTCCCAGACTAGTACAGCCCTCTGACTACTACCCACTTTCGGTATTCCAGGGTGGCAACAATGAAATGGAGGAGAAAAGCCCAAAGGCTATCAAAAGGGATTTTAGGGCATTGGGTTGACCAGTTAAAGAGGTGTAGAAGCACAGGTAATGTTTTCCTCTGTCCCTTTAGAAGCAGGTAAAAACACTGAGAGGAGCAGGAAAACACACCCGATTAACTCATGGCTAAGAGGCTGGTGCAATCAGTACAATTTTGGGCTTTTTGATCATGGGATGGCTTATTCAGCACCAGGTTTGCTGACAGCAGATGGGGTCCACCTGTCCCAAAGGGGGACAAGGATCCTAGCCCAGGAGTTGGCAGGGCTTGTGGAGAGGGCTTTAAACTAGATCTGAAGGGGGAAGGGAATAAAACCAGGCTAGCTGGAAATCAGCCGGGCAGCAGCATGTCAGAGTCAGAGGTGGAACCCAAAGTCCACCTCAAGTGCATCCATACAGCTTGGGACGCCGTGCTACAACCAGAAGCGCTGTGTGTTGGGTGAGTTCCTTAAGTCCACTCCAAGAGGTGAGGGATATGTTGAAACACATCTGAAGTGCTTCTACACCAATGCACGTAGCACAAGGAACAAGCAAGAAGAGCTGGAAGTCCTGCCTCGGTCCCAGAGGTATGACAGCGTCGGCTTAAGCAAAACCTGATGGGAAGAGTCCCGTGACCAGTGTGCAGTGATGGATGGTTACAGGCTCTACAGAAGGGACAGGCAGGGCAGGAGAGGTGGGGACATGGCGCTGGATGTCATGGAGGGGCTGGACTGCGCTGAGCTATCAGCTGTCAACAACACTGTTGAGAGTCTCTGGGTAAGGATTAAGGGATAAACAAATAAAGGGATGTTGTTGTGGGAGGCTACTATAGACTGCCCAGCCAGAACAACAACAACAACATTGATGAGTTATTCTTTAAGGGACTAAGAGCCACCTCTAGATTTCCTGCCCGTGTCCTTATGGGGGACTTCAACTTGCCAGATGTTAACTGGGAACACCACCACACCTATTACAAACAGGTCCAGGAGATTCCTAAAGCAACTGGATGGTAACTTCCTTGTTCAGGTATTAAGGGAGCCAACCAAGAAAGGTGCCCTCCTAGATCTCTTGCTCATAAACAAAGAACGACTCGGGGGGCAAGCAGAAGTAGGTGGACGTCTTGGCCATAGCGACCACAAAGTAGTGGAATTCAAAATCGTTACTGAAAGGAGGAAAACTGCCTCCAAAACTTCAAACTAGACACGGGGAGAGCAGATTTTGGACTGCTCAGGAAAGTAGTTGGTAAGGTCCCCTAGGAAACTGCTTTTGAAAGCAGCAGGGTCCATCAATGCTGGCCACTTTTTAAGTACCACCTCCTAAAAGCACAGTAACAGGCCATTGCAAAACACTGGAAATCAAGCAGGTGGGGCAGGAGGCTGAACAGGGACGTTCCTCTAGAGCTCAGGCAGAAAAAGAAAGTGCACGGCCAGTGGAAGCAAGATCAGGAAACGTGGGGGGATTACAGGGACGCTCTTCACTTTTGTAGGGAGAAAACTGGGGTGGCCAAAGCTTAGAGAGAGCTGAGGCTGGCTGTTCAAATACAGTAACAACAAGAGGAGGACCAGTGAGAACACTGGTCTGTTGCTAGATGAGAATAGTCATATTACTAGCAGGGACACAGATGAAGAAGAGGTGCAGTAAGCACCTTCTTTGCCTCTGTCTTCAACAGAGTCGATGGGCTCTGGGACTCCACATGCCTCAAGTTGGAAGACCATGACTGCAGTAAATTCCTAGGGAATCCTGACTACTCAGTGACGTGCTCTGGCCTGTCTGGCCCTGTGTGGAGCCAGGACTTGGCCTTGATGATCCTCATGGGTCCCTTCCAACTCAGGATATTCTATGATTCTATGACTAGTTTTTGCATAAGAACTTGATTTTGGACTGGTTTTATAGAAACCTAAGTTTCTTGCATTCAAGAAAAACCCACTCTGATTGTGGAAGAGACAGGCACAATGGGAATAAGGGTAAGAACTGGTGCACACACGCAGTCAAGAGCGCAATGACTCACTGCCACACGACGCACAACTGAACGGAAAAATATAACAGCAATACCAGGAAAAATTTAACTCTGAAAGTATGAAATAAAGCAATGTTTTTCTGTTGAAGTATATACACGCACAGTTCTCTGAACAGGAGTGCAGAATTTGATCTAATTCAAGTTTAAAGGCTTACAGTTCCACTAAATCTGTACTACACACCAAGCTAAATTCTAAAGAGGTTGCATAAAAGTTAAAACAACAATATTTTGTGCTACTACAAGGTAAGCACTGTTTTTCCAAGTTACAAAGTATGTTTCCCTAAGAGAAAAAGTACTCCAAAATTTAAGTTATTAATTATGGTTTTTAAATAACAAAATAGAGAATATTCTGTGAAACAAAGAAGAAAGATACATATTGGGCTTTAAATGAAGAAAATCTTTTCGTTCCTATCAAAGGTCCACAAAGAAAGTAAAACTTATTCAAAGAGTAACTTTGCATTGCTATGCCTATTTTCATAGCACCACAGAAGTTTGGGTTGGAAGGGTCCTTTACAACTTTGTTAACGTGATGATCTTTATCTGCTTAATACATACTTCTTCCCTGTAGGTTCACCGAGTTCTCTGCTCTTTCTGAAAGCATTCTGGAAAACTACAGAGAGAAGGAGCAATAGAAGTCTTGCCTTTTAGGTGAGAGCATATATGTTCAAAGTGGAGTTAAACCCAAGCACAGATGTGAAGAAGGGGTATCCTTTATTTGTTAGCAATGAGTTTTCAGAAAACTAGTTTGCACTGCATGCTGTATATTTGTTGGTGATTAACAACATAAATACGAAGGCTCTATGAGCTTTATTAAAGATTGAGTGGCAAGATCTCAAAATAGAAACTTCTTCCTAAATGACGTGCTAGCTACTTCGCTCAATTGCGAACGTCTTCACATAGACACCTCACTGTAGATGCCATTTTGTTGGCATTAGGTGAAACTCAAACACATCTGGGAAGTAAGCTAAAGAAAGGAAACTGAGCCTTTGGACCGGTAAGAGTGCTTACTGCACCTCCTAGGTGCAGTTGTTTAGTGCATTACTTGAGCTGCAAGACCTCCTGCACCTAAGGAAGAGTGAGGATTCTTATCTAGCTAAACATTTGTGAGTCATGGAATCAGATTGATGACAACAATTCACTAATTAAAGCTGTATATCCTTTATTGAGGGAGTACTTTGAGGTTCATTTCTTCTTGGTTAACTTATTCTTGGAATATTTCTTCTTCTTTAGTAAGAATTAAAATTAGCGGCTCAAGTGCCATGTACTGCAGAATGAAGACTCTCAATCTAGAACTGCTTTTCTACAAATGCCTATAGATTTTTAAGCAATATATGATTCAAAAATAATTTTGATCCTCATTTTATAAATTAAGAAATTCAAGTGTAGCTCCTACCAGTAAGAACTGACATTGTAAATTAAATCTTAAATCTTAATCCAACATTCCCAAGAAAACAGAAAACTCACCTGCTGAACATATTGCAAAGGCACTGGTGTTGCTTGGGTAAAAGCTTCCAGATGAATTCCATGAATTGGATCCTCAATAATCAGACAGCCAATGTCAAACCACCTGCAACGACAGGCAACTTAGAGTACTGAAGAGCACTCCACTGAAAAGCAACATGTTAGCAGTTGAATTATGACCGCTTTACAACCTCTAATACAACTGTAGTTAAAAAAGTAACAATGACTTAGATCATTCCAGCATTTTTCAAATAAAATCTGCATGTATCAATTCATATCTACATATAAAACACTGTAGTGCCTATGCTCACATCTCAAATATATACTGTATATAAAAATGTAGAAGACACATGAAATTTACATACACATCAAAGAAACAAAGCTGGTGGCTACATTTCTTAGGCTGTATTTATTCTTATTTCTATTTGGCTGTGTTTATTATGCTACAGTTTTCACCCAGTCCTTGCAAGAATGTTTCTCATTAAGATAATCTTCCCTAACAACAATTAAAAAAGGTAATCTATCATTCATGTTGGACAGTCAGAAAATCTTTGGTATGTCTAATCCTGGAACAATGATTTAAATTAATTATTCAGAGAAACACTTGTGTGCCTTACAGAAAAGACGGTGTCTGCTGTACCACACACACAGTACAGCTACTGACCCAGTACCAGAAATGGGCCCCTCAGCTGCCTTGACAGACCATTAAATCATTTCCTCCTATCAACAAACTAACAACCCCGACTAAAATAAAATAAAATAAAATAAATAGCCCTCCAAATAAAAATAAGGGCTACCTCACTATTCAATTCCCATACAGTTTTACTGTCACAGGCGAAACATACCCCAGGGAAAATACAAACACAAAATTCAGGTCAAGAATCACAGAAGATTTAAGAAGAAAAATTTTACGGCTCCTGTTGTTTCATATCTTTTATATGTGTCTACATATAAATGACATTTTATTCTTTAAAGCACTGGAAGCAAGGATGTTGTTAGGAAAAGAAATGCAAGACTCCAATTTTAAGCTTCACAGCAAGAGTTCAGTGGAGCAACACAGGAATAAGTACTTCACTTGTATCTGCAGTGGGTGAACGTCATCACCACAATTAAGTCTGCCACAGTAATCCTGAAGACTTTCTCTTTTCTTCTGCTCAGAGTGAAAGTGCCAGCAGTTGTTTACAGATCCCTTTCAGTCAATGAGAAATCCCCCCTCTCCCCACCTCAGGGATGTATTTCAAGTTCTCACTTGTCAGGAAGCAATTCTTCAATGAAGTTTTCTACCGATACAGCAGGCTGTTTCTCATGTATTACTCCAGTCCGGCGTAAGCTGTCTATTCTTTCTTGGGCTCCCTAAACAGGAACGTGATCTGTTAGACAACATTCTCTTTGAATCACATCATACAACACTCAGAGATGAGTGCAAAAAACCTTCTGGATCATCACTCTCAAGTTAAACAGAACACAGAGATTTTGAAAAATTACTCTATTTTCAACAGTAGAAAAACAAAAAACAAGTCATAAAAAAGCATTATAGCCTTTCCCAAACAGGAATCTCAAACAGTAACACAAGCTATGATAAAACTCATTAAGTATTTTAGTTTGTCATTTTTAGTTTGTTATTTTTCCATGAAAGAGACCTAGAATAGCAAGCTATTCCAACAAGCAGCTTTAGAATGATCTAACGAAGCAGGTGGCAATTTACACCAAAAACAAGAAAAGGAAAAGTCTCCCAATGCCACAGACTGACGTGCCCCTTACAGAAAATCAGATTTTTTCTGGGTCAATGCCCCATCCCTGGAAGTGCTCAAGGCCAGGCTGGATGTGGCTTTGAGCAACCTGGTCTAGTGGAGAGAGTTTCAGCCCCCTCTGCTGTGGACAATTTTTACAGTCCCTTTCCAAACCAAACCATTCTATGATCGATCCTATGTTTCAATTTACCTTCTCTGCACTGGAGGTACTTCTGTACTGTTAGGTATCAACTTACTTTTAAACCTGCAGCGTAGCCCACAGGTTGGGGTGCGATGTTAGGCTGCGCAGCCTCTCCAGTAACAACAGCCATTCCAAAGACTTCTTGAAAGGCATCTCGAATTGCTGCAACTTTCACCTCCTTATTAGAGGTAACCACTATGTCCAGTTCTCCTCCAGTTTCTGTAAAACACAGCGGGGGTGTGCATTTATATATATATGTCTGTGTGTGTATGTATATATGAGCGTGTACTTTTCTTCATTCCCATTATAAGCTAGTTTAAATACATCCTACATCTTAAGACTATGCTTCAGTTGGTCTTCTCTTTCTCACACATTGCACAAAAGTTCTTTCCTGAAGCAGAAGTCACTTAATTTAGCTATTCACCTAACCTTTACTTCTTAAGCGATTCATCAATGAAAAAAGGACAGCAGGAACTATGGGGTATTCTGCACCTGGAAAAAAACACACTGCTCATTTAAGATGGCAACTCACGGATTTAGAAGAATAATCCTGACATTCACCTCCCGCTGCTTCTGCCGAAGACAGAATATTGAACTAGATGAACCACTGGGCTAGAATCTCTCTTTTAGGAGGAAACACTGACAGAGATAGGCACGTTCAGCCTGCAGAAGAGAAAGCTAGGGGGATCTCACTGATTTGTACACTTATCTAAAGGGAGCCTGCAAAGAGGAAGGAGCCAGACTCTTTTCGGTGGTGCCCATGGCCAGGAGCAGAGGCAATGGGCACAAACTGAAACAAAGGAGGTTCCGTACAAACATCTGAAGGAGCTTTTTTACCGCAAAGGTAACCGAGCATTGGCACAGGTTGCCCAGAACCATGAGGAAGTCTCCATCCTCAAACATACTCAAAAGCTGCCTGGATGCAGTCATAGAATCACAGAATGGTAGGGAATGGGAGAGAACCTTCTGCGTTCCAGTTTGTGCCCATTACCCTGTGTCCTGTCACTGGGCACCACTGAAAAGAGTCTGGCCTCACCCTCCCTTCAGATATTTAGGAGTACTGATCAGATCCCCTCTTAAGTCTTCTCCAGATTACCAAGACCAAGCTGATTCACCCTTTCCCCACATGAGAGATGATCCCGTTTTATTGTCCACTGGATTAGTACAACAGTGCAGCAATGTGGTCACCTGGATCACAGGATAGGCCCAACTGAGTAACAGCTCAGAAAAACAAAGCGCACAAACGTTTTAATGGTTTCTTCTCTGCCTCAGCAGTTTCCTAACCAGCTTCACCTACATGCACAGAGCAGCACTAGCACAACTAAGAAGGAGGACTGCTCACCAGATTGCTGGAACAAAAACAAAAAGCAAAACAAAACAAAACAAAAAACCACAGCAAACCTAAACCAACCAACCAAAAACCCAACACATAAAACCTGTCCATCACTGACAAATTACCTGTTTCTTCATTTTAATGAAGTAGAAATCACAGGTCAGTCATACGTGACGTGCAATGTACTCTAGTAAAACACAAAATTATAACTGCTTGAATCAGCACAGCCTGGGACATCCACCAGCTCTGTGGAGAAGGACCTGGGGGTCCTGGTTGATGACAGGTTGGCTATGAGCCAGCAGTGTGCCCTGGGGGCTAAGAGGGCCAATGGGATCCTGGCATGCATCAGGAAGAGTGTGGCCAGCAGGTCGAAGGAGGTGATCCTCCCCCTCTACTCTGCCCTGGTCAGGCCCCACCTGGAGTATTGTGTCCAGTTCTGGGCTCCCTGGGATAAAAAAGACAGGGATCTCCAGAAGAGAGTCCAGAGAAGGGCTACGAAGATGATTAAAGGCCTGGAACATCTCCCCTATGAGGAAAGGCTGCGTGAGCTGGGACTGTTCAGCCTTGAGAAAAGAAGAATAAGGGGGGCCCTTACTAATGTTTATAAATATCTTAAATGTGGGTTGCAGGGGGAAATGGACAGCCCCTTTTCAGTGGTCTGTGGGGAAAGGACAAAGGGCAATGGCCTCAAGTTAGAGCATAGGAAATTCTTCACCAACATGCGGAGGAACTTTTACACAGTGAGGGTGACAGAGCCCTGGGACAGGCTGCCCAGGGAGGGGGTGGAGTCTCCTTCTCTGGAGATATTCAAGACCCGTCTGGACACCTACCTGTGCAATATGAGCTAGGGAGCCTGCTTTGGCAGGGGGGTTGGACCCAACGATCTCTCGAGGTCCCTTCCAACTCCTATGATTCTATGACTATCACAATGCTTCTCCTTCCTATTAAAGGATATTACTATGCTACTACCTAAACTATAGCAGAATACAGAAGTAAATAAACCTTAAGATGCACATTAAAAAAAAAAAAAAATCAGCCTGCAGAGTGAGAGTCTCACTGGACAATGCACCTGAGAAATCACTGCGTTACTGTGACAGAATTAACACACTCTATATATAAACTTGCAGTGCTGTTACATTAATCTAACATTGTATGTATAACTTAATGGTTTGTCACAAATACTTACTGATATATGGAACCATGCCAGGGTCCAGTGTTGTAATCATGGTCTCCACTGAATGTTTGGTTTTATCAAGAACAGACTTCACCATGGGATTCTCAGCTACACCCTAAATTTAAGCAAACAGACTTCCATATTATTTTCTCGTTTCTCCCCAAGAAACTCAAAATATTACAGTTAAAAACCAACCAAAAAACCCCCAAGTATTAAGCTGCTTCCTGGTCTTCTTACCACATTTACACTTTGGAATGCCTATTGCATCTCATTCACCAGCACAAATGCTGCAAGGTATGACTAGGAGTGCATGACTTTTTGGTTACAGCAAAATTCAAATAGAATCACTATCACCCTCTCACGCACTAGTACAGAAATAGGCCTGTCAGTGATGGTGGGCAACGCACTTGATTCACTCCTATTCTGGGACTGGAAGTCTTGAACATTTAACAGATACTAATTACAGGTATCATCAGACTAGGCAGCTAGACTTAAACGGTGACAACTCCAACTGAAGATCCCCTTTTTTATGACCTTAAAGACAACAGGACCTACTTTTGAATGGCCCGTTACTGACAAACTTCTACAGAGCAGCTGAGCTGAAATTCCTCAATTAAAAAATAGATTCTAATCAATGCTGAAAACATGCTCTATCTTCTCCAGCCAAATCACAGGTGGAGCTGCTGACAGACCTAAACGTTCATTAAATGTAAGCACAAACACTGCCAGGGTCTTGCTTGCGTATTATCTACCTTGAAGGACATCTGAAAGAATGGTGTTGGATTTCTGAAGAACAGCAGAGGAAAAAAGGTAGGTCAATCTACTTCAAGAGCAGAAATCGAGAGAACTGCAGCCACTGCTGTGTACGCACTTCAACAGAGAATCCAGGTTGCATTCTGCAACAACTGCCAGTTAAGCCTCCCAGATTCTGCCTGATGTTTAAAAACCCGGCTCTGATACGTGCTTCCACACATCAAACACTTGATGGCTTCAGTACAACTAACAATTCCTCATTCTTCCACCTAGGAAATTCTCAGAGGTCACTGAAAACACAGAGCACATACAACATTTAATGCTCCAATCATAAAATCTAGATTTTGGTTGAAGTCAATGATACACATTCTCCATAAACAGAAATAGGTCACTTGCTGGATCCTACTGGTATACAGGCAACAGCAACATGGATGAGATTGGCTTTTCAACTAATTTACAACTGCCCTTTCAAAAGAGCTACAAAATCATGTCACAAGGAAAACGTTCTCTTCTGGAACATTACCGTCTATCGCCAAAAACAAGAGGAATATGATGACTGAAAGACATTTTTACTTAAGAAGCTGTGTTTTTATGATTCTAAGACACATGCCCTAGAAAAAAGCAGCAGGACAACACTGCTCTCACCATACTGATGGAGGATTAATCTTGCTCTTTAAGACTGTATCGCTGTCAAGACGACTGGAGTAAGGGAGGGCTCGCTCTGCCATGTCACACACAACGCATTCTTCCAGATTTTCTTCTTCAAAAGGCCTTGAAAGTCCCTCCAAAAGTCTCCAGTCCCCCTGGGACGTCAATCTTGATTCTTCCTTACGGTTTACTATCACACACTACAGATAACAGTGTTGCTCAGAGCTCACACACAGTCCTTGCATGTTTCTGCCACAGCCTTCATGACACTACTTAGATGGAGCATGTCACAGCTCCAAAAAGGTTACAGGATCATGAGATGCAGACAGTTGTTGCTGCTTATTTCCTCTCTACGATTAGATGGCACCACAAGGATTCTCTCTTCTGCGTTATATACTCCGTGCCCTCTAGCAGAATAGAAACAATCCTACAAAGTATCACAGACACATCTTAAGAAACCTTTCCTCAGTGGAAGAAATACCTATCTGCCTCTCCCTGAGGAGACTTGTTTGTTTTACAACAGGCAGGACTTGCATCCCATACAAATCAATTCAGTTCATTAGGAAATGATTAAAAAAAACAGGGTGTGCAAAGAATCAAAGAGGTTCTGACATTTCCCATGATTTAAGAGCACATCACAAAACTTAAAAGGTACGTGGATCATCCTGTCACAAGCACCAAGATGCCTGCATTTATGAAGGAAAAAAGCACAGTTTCAGCAAACACGCCTATTAAAAACAGCCACCTTGCAAAACGAGGACAGTGGAAAGAGAGGATCTAGAGCAACACGCATTTAAAAGTTCTATCTTGTTAAAGACAGTAAAAAATGGGATTCCTCATGAAGGGTAACATACAAAACCCCAGACCTTTATAAATCCCCACAGTCCTCCAGCAGGTGTTCCACCTTGGGCAGTAGCTACTCTATGGTCTTCAGGCTCCTCAGGAAAAGTGATTGCAGCACCAGTTCCAGGAGCCAAAGGAGAAGAGAAAGTTGCTTGCTGAGTAATAGGATCTGACAAGACACCTAGGAAAAGGGAAAACCAAAACACAAGTACTGCATTTAATTTGTTACGCCGTAGCAACATGCAATTGTTTTACAGGAAAATGAACAGGAAGAATAGAATAATCCTGGGCTGATGCATTTCATTTCTTGAAGGCCCCAGAACAATCCTGCTTGTTAGAGTTTAGCAGATGTAACTACTGTGAATGAGTTCAACAATATCTGCTTACAGAACTGAGCCTACCTGCACCTTATGTGTAAAATGAAACAAAGACATTTTTCTTAACACCTCAGCTTAAAAGTGGTGCTTTTTATTGTCTTCCAATTTCCATAATAAGGATAATAAGGAGAGGAAAAGGAGGAATGGCTGTTGCACTGCAAACAAAGAGAGAGAAGCAGGAAGTTTTCTAAACCTGGGCTCTGGAAATCAGCGGCAACAGAAAAAGGAGTAAGCCAATTAATAGCTTTACATACTTTAAAGGAAAACAAAAGAAACACAAGACTTTGCTCCACTGCTCAAGCTTAAGCTTATTTTAACAGATTTTCCAACACTAGCTTTACAAGTTTTTGTTGGTTTTTCTTTTGAACACTGAACAATTGATAGGTCTTTGTAGACAGACTACTTAAAAGACATGTCATAAATAATGGTTAAAGCCTGACCCAACAGCAGCTGAAGAGCTAAGCTTCCACTAGGCTAGTAGAAAATCACATCAGTTCAGCAACTACAGCACTCGCTTGCATGGGAGGCAAGTATCTTTCACTGTCCTAATGGAATTTAGTAGCCAGAAGCAAGAAAAGAGAAGCTACTCTCATGTGATGGACGACTTCTTACAGATAGCTAGCTTTTCAGAGCAAAAACTGGAACATTATGAGATTACAGCCTGAGATACCTTACCATTCTGTGGAAATACAATGGCTGAAATTGCCTCTGAGCTAAACAACAGCTACACAGAAATGTTCAGCCGGGCTTTTCTGGGCACATTTAAAAATAATGCCCTCAAACACTTTTCTGCGAGCCTGAGTGCTAGCAGAACTCTACTGAAGAGGACTCTGTCCTACACCATGGTCATACTTCAAAGGCTATTCTCCATTCCTCGGGGTGCAGCTACTCAGTAATTAAGTGTCACAAGAATAACAAAGAAGCTGAACTCGTAGAACTCTGGCAGACTGGTGAAGTAGCCACCCAGGAGACCCCTCATCCTGTCTCACGAGCACAAAGGTCTATATACAAAAAGTTACCTGTGACGGGAGGTGCAGAGAATGATGGCATCAGTGGGCTCTGTGGTGCTCGACCAGCATGGCCTCTGGTGATATCATACGTTGAAGACATGGAAAATCCTGAAATCGGGGGACCAGTAGGAGGTGCAGGAAGACCAGAGCCAGCAGTAGAGCTTAACGAAGGAGGTGTAGAGAACTGCGGCACAGAGCTACTAAAAGATGAAGGGGCAACTGGACGTGGGGCAGGAGTTAGAGGTGGTGCCATAGTAGAAACTGTTGCAGATGGCACAAGTGCAAAAGAAGCTGAAGTCATCATAGGAGGAGGAAGTGGAGATGCTCCAGCTGGCAGAGGTGGGGAGTACTCAGGAGAAGATGACATGCTCGGTGTAGCAAGGGGACTGGACAAAGCTAGGGGAAAAAAAGACAAACAGAATTTTAGAAATGCCGAGTCTTCATCTCAGAAATTCAGGTATGTAATTGTTCAGCTATTTTACAACTAAGTTTTGACCTGGTCTGCTTTTCTCCTTTCAAAGGGAAAAAGTTGAGTTCTGCTTGAGTTTGCAGCCACCACCTATTGCCCTCCATTTCTGGGGATAGTATCCTGGAATCTCTTTTTCTTTGCTGACCCTATTTGTCATAGCCAAAAAGATGAGTCAACAGTTGACTACGAATTTCATAGCAGATGGAAGTGTGCCTCAGAAATTTCCAGCTAGCACGCTTCTTTCTGTTTCATCAACAGCAATAACAAAGATGCAGGAAGTGTCCATCTTTAGATTAAAAAGTACACTCAGGGTATCTCTGAGGGTGGGAGTTACTGCAGAGGTAAGGTTCTATGAGATGGGCTGAGCACCAGGCAGCCCTCTCTGCCCTGGCATCCAGCTACCCAGGCCCGTAGCCCCTCTGCTCTCTGTGTTTCAGTCTGGCCCTCAGCTGATCCTTTGATAAGCCAATTTTGTTCTCTAACATTTTCAAACACCAATTTTCAAAATGCTTTCTCAAATACATGACTTTCTTACAAAGAAGTAGATCACTCCTCCTTAAAACACCACCTTTTTCTTGAAGGGACAAATTATTAGCGTGTTTTGGGGTTTTTTTTAAGTATCTACTAGGTAACACACTCCTGACAGCCACTGGTCATCACAGAAAATGTCAGTGAGTCTGCAAGTCTGTTTTTGTAAAAGAAGAAAGTTTAAGCCCTATCTAAATACCCTGCCACAAGACAACCAGCAAACCTCTCTGCGATGCACAAAAGTTTCATGGTCACTTCCTCGATCATTACAAGGTGCAGCTAAAAACAACCCCTACTATTTAAAGAGAACTTCTATAAAATTAACCACACTGCTGGCATCCAGTAGCACTTTGTGCACCAGCTCCAGTCTCACTGCCTATGAATGAGGCAGTCAATGTCACGTGTGGACATACATCGGTAACCTTATTCTAGACTTCATTTGTATCCTAGTCAAAGCAATCACTCCATCAATGGTTATTTTTAGGCAGTTTTAATAAAAACACGGCTTTTATTAAAGAAATCATGTACTGTTGAGGATATAGTTCCTCCAGCACAGCCCTCCTTCAGCATTTGACAATAAAGTTGTGCTTTCTGTATTTCATTATTGAAACAGAATTTAGCAACAACCATAAGCAGAAACATGTTAGGAACATCTGTACAGCAAACCTTCCATACGGTGATCTGTTCTAATGCTTGTTTCTTCAAATCATCAGCAATGTTTTCTATGTGTCCTTCCAACAGAATTTGCTGACAAATACATTTGTCAACATACTGTTTGCACTTAATATTTCAGACATTTTTACCATGTCAGGAAGAACAAGTGTTGCCCCAATGAACATAGATTTGTGTCTTCACTATTGGGTAAAAATATATCCAGAGCTTTCTGAAATATATGCCAAGAAGTACATTCAGTATGAGTAAGGCTTAATTTTTCTTCTTTTTTAGATAAAATAAGTATTAATGAAAACTCTAGTATTTTCTTCCTGCACCCGATGGATCGCCTGGCACATCCTCCCGGGGTTAGGAGCGCTCCACTCTCGAGTCCACAGCACTAGTGTGACTCAAGGTAATGTTACCAGATGTGTCAGAAAACTCAACATTAGTCAAGCACATGGGCTTCAGGTTCTTGAAAAATCAGATTCAGTGCTCTGATTACCACCCACAATAGTAAAATCCAAGTGATCATCGAGGTTTGTCACTATCCCCCACAAGACTGTACATTTGTTTCAACTCCCTTCTGGGCTTCTCATCTAACTGTGCACTGTACTGGGCAGTATTCCCTGTCCTCACATCCTTAAAAACCAGATGTGCATCCACATGACTTCAGAAAAACGTTTCAAGAATAAAAAAAAAAATAACAATATACTCTGTCAGATGTGCATCAAGCACACTCCCATGAGAAAGAAACCAATTCTTCCAATCAGCCTGGAGAAGAGCTCTCTAGGCTGATCCCAACATCTCTGGATGAACTGCTGTGCTTTAAAAAGACATGAATAAACATCATCGAGTTTATGAGGAAGTTTCTGTACCTAATGAGCCAGGTGTAGCAGCAGCAGTAGCAGCAGTAGTCTCCCCGGCTGTGTTCGGTGGGGGCGTACCGGGTGGAGTTGTCTCTATTCCACTCTCTTCCATCATTTTCCTTCAGCTACAGAAAGCTGTAAGACAAAAAAGAGGGGGGGCGGGGGGGGGGGAAAGCCTATGTTCAGCAACAGGGATAGTGTTTGTTGCGCTACTGAGCTGTAGTAACTCCAAGAAGGACCTGTTATTTACAGAGCTGATGCATGACAGGATGCAAAAGGTGGCAAGAAGCAAGACGGAGAAATGAAGTCCCCCCCTTCTGCCCGTTAAGGACCACAGCTACCCAGGAAGTTGTAGCCCTCTACAGCTCAAACACTTAACTCTCCATAGTCCAAGCCACAAACACATGATTTGCAGCTACTGGTGCTGAAATCCAGCCTAATTTCATAAGGAAATGACTTTTATGCCCTCTTGCAAAGTAGAACACTCTGTATTACTGCATTGAAAACACAAAGGAAACTCTGAGACAGGCCAACGGAAACGGGCACTTTCGGTGACAGTAACTGCGGCACTGCCATCTAGCGATTTGTGAGCATAAACTGATCTCACAAATTTCATCGTCTGCCACATTTCGCTAGAAGGCAATCTCGTCTTAGTCTCCTCTTTTACTTACATGGAAGTGAAAAAGAAGGGATATGGAAAAAAGAAATACAGAAAACCACAAGCGGCGGGGGGGCGGGGAGGGGCGGGAGAGCGGGGGACACGGACAGGACACACACCACATTCGCAACCAGTCATGCTTAAATCTAGTATCAAGTCATTACGTTTCCGCCAATATTTTGCAATAATCTGGACAACACTACCATACTTCAAAAGCGTTTTTCCCGTTATGACTCCAAAATACAAAAATTCACAGCCAACTATAACCTACAAATGCAGATGACCTAATTCCACATGGAAAAACACATTATCTAGAATGGGGTGATATGTCAGAGTTTATAAAAAGGCACTCTCTTCAGTCACCCTTAACTAACTGCTGCTTGTACTGCAGTAGATGCTCCTGCTAATAAAGTCGTCCCCCCCACAATATACTTCATAACCCCATGAGGAAACTCTGGTCTCTAAGCAGAGCCTAAAATGAAACAAACAGCTGGAATACTAAATTCAAATGCTATTAAACTGCTACTCTTGCCTGCAAGAGTAATATTAATTATTTAATTGTGTGGAACAATACTCCTTACATACATGGTTAGTACCTAAGCACAAGTTGACAACCGTCCAGAAAAGTGAGCTGCCATCTATTTATTTCAGTGAACAAATCGATTGCTTCAAGCCATTCCCAGTGCAACAACCTCTTTAAATAAGATATTGCATCCTGGGTTGCATTACCTAATAGACTGATTCCTAGGCACGTGTTTGTAGTCAACAGGAGAGAAGGCAAAAGGAAAAACAGCCAAAGAACTCTTAAAGATGCCAGAGAGATTAAAACCTGCGTGACCAAGAGAGAAAACAATAAAAGGAAAACCTTCAGTTCTTAAAGATGGAGTGAAACTGACACAAAATAAAAAGACAACACTTCAAGAAACACCCCAAGACAACAGAGCTGAGCTGTTCCTATATCAAAGTTTCCTCTGAAAAGTCCCTCACATTAATTTATTCCATTTTAGACAGGCAGGGACAAAACTTCCTTCAGACTCGGGCCTGTTCAATACAGCCAGATCCCAGGGGACACACAAAGCCTCACTCCAACCAAAGGAAGGGCACAGAGGTATCATCGATGTAATCATCCTGGGTCAAACAACTTGTTCTAAAGTCCAGGGCTTTAATGAGCCTTTAATGAGCCTCAGGAAAGGAGAGGGGGGGAAAGAAAAGAAAAACAAAAAGGAGAACAAAACTCCCCTACACCTGCTGAATAGTCATAGCATAACGTTAATCACAAAACCCACGGTTAAAAAAAAAAAAAAAAAAGGAAAAAGGAAATGTTTACCAAGCAGAAACCAGTTTGCCTCAGACCTAATGCTGTACCTCTAGTCTGAAACACCAGGCATGACAGAATGGTTTGGCCTCATCCTATGACTTCTACAGACAGTTACTGTAGCCCATAGATATCATAAAAACCAAGTTTTTCAAAAAGCTTCCTAATGCCTGAGAATTATTTTGTTTCCCACATTCTTAGTGCCGCTCTCAACCTCTGGGATTTGTTCCACACCCTTACTGTTGTAACTTTTAAATGTCATAAAGCTTACATAGCTCCACAAACCACTGATGACCACAGACAACTGCTGGTCTACTATACAGTGTTATTTACATGTGACTACAGAAATCCAAAGACACAGCTACACGAAACCACATACATTCTACCACTTTGTACCAACTGATGTAGGGTAAATGTCACGATGCAACAGCTCCAGCACTTGCAGACGATTTTGCCCAAAAGAAACGTTTTTCATGTGACTATAACTATAAAGGGCAAAGCACTGCAACAAGGTATCCCCCAGAAACAGACTTCCTGAAGCATCACTTCCATCATATAGTATACTAAGAGATCCTCAAGAGTAAGGATTTCTACTGCCAACCATGCTAAAACCACAAGGGATCTAGCACTTCCCCTCTGAGCTGCAAGGCTGGAACACACGGCCCCCCTGAGAGCAGGCACCCGAACACTACCCAGTGCCTGGAGAAAGCCTGGTCACCAGGAGGGTGCCTCGCAAGAGCAGATCACTATACAAGACCTAGCAAGGTATCAGGACCAACCCACTGGAAGTTCTTTGGAGTGGTGGTGGTTTGCAATACCACTGCCAGTCATCACTGAGGCAGCAAGGAGTCTTGCTCTATAGCTTGATCTGCCTTCACAACCCAAAACCGTAACGCCGCAATAAGCCCCAAAGCCTGCCAGCAAGGAGGACAGGGGTCAGTGCAGCCCTTTAGAAGGACAAGACGGTTCAGAGTACGGGACCGACTGCCTACACCAGGGTCAGTTTGGTGAGGGGCAGACACCGTGCACTCGCAGGTGTGCTGCCGAAGGCGGAAAATCGCCCCGACGGGACGGCAAGGACGGCTCCCGGAGCTCGTCCCGACGCTTCTACAGCCGCACACACACACAGGCACACCGGGAGGGCCGGCAGCTACCCCGAAGCGCCCCGGCGGAGACGGGCCGCCAGAGCGGCGCGGCCTAAGACAGCAGCGCTGGAACGGCGGCGCGGTCCCCGCCGGCATTCCCTACACACACAGCCCGGCAAAGACCTCAGCGACCCTCCGCCCCACCTGCCACAACCTCCCGCGCTGCCCCCCGCCCCGCGCCTTAACCTCCGGACCTGACCCAACTGCTTCTTCAGGCCCCAACGGCCCCAGCCGGTACCCGGGACCGGGGGAAAGCCACTGCCCGCTCCTGGATGCCGCTACCGCCCAGCCTCACCCACCCCAAGCCTTCCAGCCCCTCCCTCCCCGCCGCCGGGGACGACGGGTGCCAATGCATGCCCTCTTCCCGCCGCGACGCGCGGCCTCACCGAGCCCAACCGCCAGAGCCCACCGCCTCCTCCTGCTGCGCCCCGCCCGGACACGCTGGCCCAGCCAGAAGGCCGCGCCCCCAGCCTCGCCGGCGATAACTGCAGGAAGGCACTACCGGGCTCCGCCACCGACTGCAGCTCCCAGAACCCCCAGAGGCGCCACGCAGTGACGCCGCACCAGCCCCACCTCTCGCTGCCACGTCTCCCGCGGCACTGCCTAGCGACAGGGCGTCCCGGCTACGGCTTACGCCTGCCGCCGCGCCGCCACCGCACGCCCGAGCACCTCCGGGTGGCCCCGGATCCGAGGAAGAGAGTCCTTCGGCCTCGGCCGGGGCTGCTCCTCCTCGCCCGGGGCTGCTGCTCCTCCTCGCCCGGCGCGCCCGCGGCGCGGCTCCCTCTCCGCCTCCAAGATGGCGGCCGCAGAAGCAGCACACCCCCCCGCCACGCTCGCAGCGGACCTCACGTCACGTGGGGGTGCCGGTGCTGCAACCTGCCCGCCCTCCGCCCCGGTCCGCTGCGTGCCGCCTCAGGCTGCGCACGTCGGCAGCTGCCCAAGTATCCGTAACCCCTCGTGCCTTCATCCTCTGCCAGCCGCAGAGAAAACATTTACTTCAGTTTTATAGGCTTTACAAAGCATCAGGCAACCCTCCCAGCTGCCCAGGGTTTCCCCCACAACTCACCTCTGCTGCTGCGAGTGCACCTCCTAGGTGTCCTGGCTGCCTTCCCAGTCCATCTACCATCTCTTGCCTGGTGCTTGGCATCGGTGTTTCATGTCAGTCACCAAGGTCTCAGCCGTGTCTTTCCAGGACCAAGTCGAAAGGAAGGATCGCCTTCCTCCACCTACTGGGAAAGCTAATGGAGCCCAAGAGACCATCCGTGCTCTTTGTGGCCAGGGCACAGGGTTGACTCCACATGTGCTGGTGCCTGCGGTTGTCCTTCCGTAGGTGCAGGCCTTTGCGCTTCCCCTTGTTGAACTTCTTGAGGCTCCTGCCTTGGCAGGGCATGGCCTTAGGGTAATGCAAAGAGCAGCGCCAAGTTGTGACTTGCTCTAGCAAGGCTGCACCGGGCAGTGCAAGCAAGTAGGAGAGCAGAGCCCCTGGATGTGGGGGCAGAAGGTCCAGTGAAGAGATGGACAGAGCTGGGGTGAAAAGTGATGGGTGTGTGCCCCAGCTGCTGGACCGGCTCTGGTGTTGGCAGCTCCAGGGCCCAGTTCTAGTTTTCCTGGGAGGGTGGCCTCTTGGGGGGCTGGGAAGAGTCCTGGGAGCTGCTTGCCCTCCTCTTTGCTGGTCGTCTTGGTCTCCCAGGGGCACGGTCCCTGCTCTGGCTGGAAGTTGAGGGACCTGCCACAGCCTGCGCCAGACCCGCTGCTGGCTCTTCATGCTCCCCGTGGGTGGGAACGGGGGCGTTTTGTGGGCTGGTGGGATGCCCACCAAGAGCAGCAGCTGAGGTGCTGGGGCGCTCCTGTTCCCGAGCCCCAGCTGGGCTGCTGGAGGGGGCTGGTCCAGGAGCAGGAGACCCCACTCTGGAGGCAGCAGGATGGGGGGCAGAGGTGGGCCTGCCCTCCCGCTCCTTGGCTGCAGGGCCGTTCTCCAGGCCCAGGAGACGTTGGGCCTCCCTGCGGCAGCGCCGCACGGCGACATTGATGAGCCGCCGTGCGAACGATGCTGCACGCTCCTGCAGGCTGGGCTGGAGCAGCCGGACCAGCACCTCTTCGTCCAGCCCAAAGAAGCCCAGGACGGCCAGGATGAGGTCCTCCAATACATCTGCTGTGGAAGGCTCCTGTTGAAATGTGGCCCTCAGGTGGTGTCGTAGCCACGGCAGAAAGCGTTGGAGGAGGGCTGGGTGGTCGTCAAAGAGGGATGCCCAGGTGTTCGGCTGCAGGCCACCCACTGTAGCCCTGGGCACCATCTCCACCGCCGGCGGCTGGGCTGCTAGAGGGCGAGGGGGGCTGTCGTTCCCCGGGTGTCTGGGCGCTCCTCCAGCTGGTTGTCTGCCAGGCGATGTTGAGCCCTCTTGTGGTGGTCTGATGTGGACCTCTTCAAATTCATGGTCTGCCCGCACTGAGTGCAAGATGGATTGTACTCCCCTCTTGCAGAGGGGGCACTCAGGTTTGCTGTTAGCCCACCGCAGGATGCAGGCATAGCAGAACTGGTGGAGGCATGGCATCACGAAGGCGGTGTTGTCAATGCTGTCCAGGCAGACTGGACAGCGCTGTTCCACCTCCGTGGCCATGCTGTTCTGGCTGCGGTGGGCTGGGAGGAGCTGCGGGTGGCGAACTGCTTCCTCCAAACGGCGCTGCAGCAGCTAGAAGCTGCGCTAGAAGATGCGCCGCGTGTGCCCCGGCTACCTGCACCTGGCAGGGCCTGGACACGTCCTCGAATGTCTTTGGGATTCCGCACGGGAAGAACGTCCTGCGTAAAGCACCAGCACCAAGCCTTCGCTCAGCACTCCAGCCTCGCTGGCTGCTCAGCTGGAGTCTGCGCTGAGGCAGTTGGGTGGGATGAGGCACCCCTGTGTGCTGGGTTACAGGGCATCGCTAGGTGACGTCACGGTTGTGCCTCGGTGACCAGAAAACATGGCACTCAGGCAGATTCCAGAAGCTGCCATGTCAGATGACTACTTTCTGGTGGTCTTCTGGCTTTCACAAACCTTGACTGACAATACAACACAACAGAACAGAACCATCCCTGGTGGAAGGGACCTCCAACAATCTTCTAGTCCCACTGCCTGACCGCTCCAGGGCTGACCAAAAGTTCAAGCCTGTTATTAAGGGCATTGTCCAAATGCCTCTGAAACTGATGGGCACAGGGCATGGGCCATCCCTTGAGGAAGGCTGTTGCAGTGTTTGATCACCCTCTTGATACAGAAATTGATCCTAATGTCAAGCCCAAACCTGCCTTGACACAACTTTGAATGCTCAGTCACATGCTCTGGCTTGGCTGGCCCTGTGTGGAGCCAGGAGTTGGACTTGATGATCCTTGTGGATCTCTTCCCACTCAGGATATTCTATGATTCTATGAATTTATACTTGTGCCTGGCACCCCTCCACCCAAGGTGCAGAAGCCATCAGTTTGTTTTGTTAAACTTCATGCCCTTGGTGACTGTCCAATGCTCCAATGTATCTACAGCCCACTGCAAGGCCCGTTCTTGCTCAAGAGACTTAAAGCAGCTCCCACTTTAGTAGCATCAGTAAACTTGCTAATGGTGCATCCAAGCCCTGCCTCCGGATCACTGATAAAAGGATTGACTGGAACTGGCCCTAGAGCTGAGCCCTGAGGAACAAGGCCGAAGCACTTGGTTCACTCTTGTGGGTTTTTTCCTGACTTTCTCTCCTTCCATTACGCCAAATCTCATCCTTGATCAAACGTGAATCTAAACAATAATTAATAAATAAAATAAACTGGAACAATAGCTAAAGCAATAAATAAGTAGAACTAAAATAAATATCAATTTCCCACACATCTGCCTGTAACCAGTGTTTGAAATTAATCCTTGGAGGTCAGAGTTACAAAGGAGAAACTGCCGTATGCTCTGCCCCTTTATGCTGTGTTTGTAGTTTGTTACTGGCTCCTTAATGATTAATCCAAGGTGATTATGATGATGATTATTATTATTAATTTATTAAAGGGATAATATCTTGCTTTTGTGAAGTCAACTTCCCGTCTTTCTCAAGGGTAAAGGTTTAAGTATTCAAGAGACTGGCTTGAAAGAGCCGGCCCACTTCTGGACGTGGCTCCTCTAGGAACAGGCAAAACATCACAGAAGTTCAGCAGCTGAAAATCAGCCTTGAATTATGTCACAGTTTTGCATGGCTGGGTCCTGGTGGAAAAGGGGGTGCTGCAGAATGAAGCAGCCAGAAGCTCTCTGCAGGCCCCAGAGAGTAAACATGGGCCAATTCAAGGCCAGAGTTGCTGCTGAGCAAGGCCGAGCCAATTGGTGATGGTCACAGTGCCTATGGGAATCACATTTAGGAGAATAAAAATGCAGGCAGCTGCATTTTGCCACCAGAGAAGGGAGTGAGAAGATGCAAGGAGCTGTGCAGGCCAGGGAGGGCGGGGGAGGAGGTGCCCCAGAGCTGGAGAGAATGATGCCACTGCAGCCTGTGGAGAAACTCATGGTGGAATGGGTGTCCCCCAGCAGCCCATGGAAAAGGCTGAGACCCCACCTGCAGCCCCTGGAAAGGCTCCACGCTGGATGGAGCAGGTGGAGACATATGGGAAATGCTGTGACCCGCGTTGGAGCAAGCCCCTGCCAGCACTTGCAGCCCGTGGAGAGACAGACACACAGAGATAGGCGAGGGAAAGATTTGCGCCAGAGCAGGTTTGCTTGGAGGAGGCTGGTGACCTCGTGGAGGACTGGCACTGAGAGACTGAGAGACATTGTGATTTATGAATGCCCACCATAGCAGTGACCCACACCGGGGCAGCTGGTGAAGAGATAGAGCCCTATGAGAAAGGACTCACGTTTGAGAAGTTTGTGAAGGACTGTCTCCTGTCGGCGGGACCCTACGGTGCAGGAGGGGAAGGGTGTGTGTGGAATGCCCCCCTGGCCAAGAAGGAAACCAGCTTGTGAGGCAATGACCGAAACCCCCATTTCCCCAGGCCCTGCCCCTCCTTGTGCCACAATGGGGGGAAGAAGGGAGTGAAATCATGACTAAAGTGAAGTCTGCTAAGAAGGGAGGGGTGAGGGGAGGTGCTTTAAGACCTGGCAGCACTTCTCATTGTGCGACTCTGGTGTCACGGGGTGTGCAGTGCAGTGTAATAAAGTAGAGAGTTTCTTTCCTTTATTCTGTGTTGAGTCTGTTCTGCCCGTGATGCTGATTGCAGAATGATCTCTCCCTGTCCTTATCCCGACTCCTAAGCCTCTCAATAGGTATTTTCTTCCCCGTCCAACTGCAAAGGGGAGTGATAGAGCGGCTTTAGTGGGCGTCTGGCCTCCAGCCAGCACTAAACCACCACAATTTATGGCGAAGCATCTCAGGAACTACTTGCTTTCTCTAAGAGGGAAAAAAATACATGACTTGGTTGTTCAGCATGGGTAAGTGTAACATTTTTTACAGTTCCTGCACTATTTCTAGATCCACCCTCAGCAAAAGAAAGTGAAAGGAAAAAATGCCCCAGCATTTCACATCTTTCATTAGAAACTTTATTACATCAGCCTACAGGTACGTGAAATGAAATAAACGGTAGTGAAGGGCAGAAGGACCAACACCAGTCATCTTTGGAAAACAGATACATTTTCACAACAAAACACCTTTTTGTTACAGCTAAGAAAAAAAGCCAGGCAGACTTGATAGGTTTTCTTTGAAGATGTATTACAGTTCAGTCACATCAAAGTGATACCTTGTGGGCTAAAACTGGGAGGCAGAAGAGTGAAGTTCCGCGCTCTAGCACTAGTACAAGCCTATCAAACGACAAGATTTTCTGGGCAGCAATTAATAAACATGCATCTTTCTGTCAAAATTTCTGTCAAAATTAGCTCTGTATTCTTCAGTCTGGACTTTAGAGCTTCAGTATAAAGATCATTAGTTGGACACCGACGTAATTAAACAAATTCAATCATGGTCACGGTACTTGGAGAATCCAATAGATCTTAACTGACACCTTGGCCACTTTGGAGTTTGTTTTATTCTGTATTCCCTTCAGTATTAACTCTGCAGATTGTCTCAGCAGAAAGTATGAATACACTGAAATCTTCTTTCCCCTGTAATCTGCATGCGCATCTCCAATTAAAATTGATGTGAATTCTCTGAGTACATCAAGATAAGGACAAACGTTATGTGTGACTGTGTTGTGATTAAAAATCTTTGATTAAAAGCCTTTAAGCCTTTTAAAAAGCCTTGAGGTTCATGGTGTTTCTCCATGACCACCATTAGTATGCCTACATTATGTAAAACCTCAAGTTTACACTTACTACCTACTTTAAAGTCAGCTACACACTTTGTGCATCATTTTGCACTTTAGTAAACTGGTACCAAGTTGCTCCCTGAAAAGGGACATTTCTCACTATTGTAATGTGACTATTTAGCGGCAAAGCATCTCTTTCCGTCCCTGTCCCTAGTGAAGGCATTTCTCTGAGTAGACGGTACTTGCTGAAATTACGCATCAGCTTACTCATTAAGTTCCCACCACAATATAGTATCTCTGTTTGGATTTAAGTTCTCTAAAGACCATACTGGGATCTACGGAAAGGGCTGAATGACAAGCATGAAGATTAAGTTGGGGGGAGTGTCTCTCAAATTGACAGATGAGTGTCCTCCAGTGCAAGCCTCCTGGGGCACACAGGAGACAGTGGGGTTGCCAACGCCAGTCCCATGGGCTTTTGTCCTGTGGCTGTCATTTGACAAAAATACGTGAGCCCTGCAGGCAATCTGTTCTGAGTGTCTACCAGTGATCTTTCGCTGAAATAAATTCAGGGAGGACTAGTGCTTCCCGCTGTATGCCATACGATGCAACTGCTTCTCCCCTTTCCCTGGGGATAGAGCAAATGTTGGGACAAGCTGCTCCCCAGAAGCTGGAGAGTTACTGCCACAACAGGGTGGAGGAGCCTGCTGGGGTTACATTACAAGCATGTTTCAGGCAGCATCACCAACAGCAGCAGCAGCAGCTAGAAACAGTCCTGCCGCACCTGATGCGGGGTTCTAGAGGTAACTTGGCACTGACAGAGAATGTCCGGTCTGGATCAACCATTTTATTTCCAGCTGAGGTGTTTGGGGAACAATTCTGCTGCAATGCAGCGGAACCTTGGCAAATTTCGCAGTTCCAAAAAGGCTGTTCTGGAGGGAGATAAAAGTGGTCTCCAAGCAGAGAGCCAACAGAATAAGCTAAACTTTAAAGAGGGACTGGTTTTGACTTTCCTTCTGCTTCCTCCACCTTGATTTTTTTTCCCAATTAAGGAAGTTAAAGTGTTCTGTATTAGCTAACCACCTCTGACAGACATGGGTATGACACGAATTCTGACTTTCATCCTCTCCCTCTGCCCAGAGGTTCCTCCAACCGGACAAAATAAAGGCCAGTTGGCCAAAATGCCAAAGAAACGCACACACGGTAGAGTATTTTTGCAATTACAACTAGATGGCTAGAAACACAGACACACAGCATAAAAATGGAGACAGGAGTTAATAAAGAATGGGGGGTACATGTGTCACATTATCAGCGATGCAAAAGACCAGCTTAAGCACGTGTTTCTCTACGTCAGCTATAAAAAAGAAAAGGTGCCTTTTTAGCACGTATGCACAGAGATTGCCCAGTTATTTCTAAAAAAAAAACCCAGAACACTTTACTATTTTTATCTTCTATTACAGACATTATTACTACCTGTTTGTAAAATGTAAACCTTTCCTCACAGTTAAGATTTACAGCAGTCATCACCTTTGTCCACTCCTTACATAATCAGTCCTTGGTGACAAAAATAAACTGATTTAGTACACACCTTTTCTGAAGTAATTACTGATATGTTACTGAATATTAGTTGTGTAATGGCAGAAATAGTGGTCAGAACTGCAACGTATGGAGCTGAATGGCAGCAAAAGACTTGTTGAAGGCTGGTGCTGGGTCTGGAATACCAGGAGTTTCTCGAGGCATCCATCATAGCATACTGAGGTACACAATGCTTTTAACTCCCAAACCATGTAAGCAAGGTATGCCCACCACCAGTAATGGACAAAAAAACCTGATAATGGATTTCCCAAGCAACTAGAGTATTACGCTTCCTTATCCCCATCAGATCTTCTTTTCTAACATGTCTTGAGATCAGAATGGAAGGTAAAATTTGGCCAAGCGCTTTTTCTTCTACAGAACTAGTGAATCAAATCACCTGTACAAAGTGGTATTTGGTAAACTGCACTGTCCTGGGAGGACACGAAGTCTGTATTTAAAGTTGCCGAAATGGGATGTTATAAAAACTGATCTGCAAGCTAGTATTTTTAAGCCTGTACATTACAGTATAAATGTGCTGCATACCTGTGTCTATAAAATTTACTGCCATGAAAAAAAGAACGACTAGGATCCCCAGAGTGTGGCATTTGTCCATCTGTCACTTGTAGACACAATACAAAGCTCACGTTGAGATTCTGTTTCCTGTACAGCAGTTGTCTGCTGGACAGATTTGGAACCAAATAGGATGGGAAGTAAACTAGAGGAAGGAGCACAATCATGCCACTTTGCCCCGTGAGAGTCCCACTGTGCTACACATCAGCTTTTGGTGTCATTCACTGCAGACCTCTTTCGGTGAGGATGTGGGGCTGTCTCGAACTGGTAGCAAGTCATAATGACATGGAATACGGCTGTTTTTTGGAAGATCATACGGATCCTGGCTGAAACGTCCGGTGCTGCTGAATGCTCCCTGGACAACACTCAGCGTAGGTTCTGTGATAAAAGAAAGAAGATGCATTCAATACCAGAAGCGGCAAACAGAAAGCAAACGCGGCGCTACACTTCAGCTTGCATTCCAAAATATCCTCTCCTCTCTGCTTCAGTATTCCTTGTCACAAAGGCAGGTGTGGGAACAAAGCGGGTTATTACGGTGCTTTGGCTTTACACTAAGTTACACCTGTGGGTTTGCAACAGGGCCCTGCCACAACTACATTTACTGACAGAAACAAGTGTGCTTTGCGTGTGCATAAACAAAACCAACCAAACAAAACCCCCCAACAATAAGAACAAAAAAACCCACCCACCAAACATATTTGGGGCTTTTAATCAAGTTTTTATAACAATCCTTAGAAAGGTGGGGAGAACTGATGGATTTTGGAGGAATGTCTAATTGGGGACAGAAAAGGCAAATGGTATCCTATGACAGAAGACATAGACTTTATTCCAGCCTAGAGACCATTGGGATAATGAGGATTCTACCAGACCCCCCAAGTCTTCTGGAACTACACTAGCCACAGTAACGCAAGAACTCGATAGGGCCCGTGTCAGTGAAATACATCCCCTGGGGGAGAGATGCTGGTTTTCAGGTCAAGAAGAGGAAACAGATTCTTTCTATCCCTCACATAAACTCACTCCAGCTGTGTTCAGTACTTAACTGCTGCTGTGGGTTTGCATGGACAAGCTAGCTCAAGGACCGATCTGCCACTGACCAAGGCCAAGACCGTCAGCAACAGTCACAGCCCCTCTGTGGTCACATAGTTAAGAGGAAAAAACCCACAAGTGGATGCTTTTTGCCACCAGAGAAGGGAGTGAGAAGATGAAAGAAACTTTGCAGACACCAAGGTCAGTGAAGGGAAGGAGGAGGCGCTCCAGGCACCAGAGGAGAGATTCCCATGCAGCCCGTGGAGAAGAGCATGGGGAACAGGTTGTCCCCTTGCCACCCATGGAAGATGATATGGAGCAGAGATGCCACCTGCAGCCCCTGGAGAGGCCCCAGGCTGCAGCGGGGAGACAAATATAGAAGATGTAGTGACCTGTGTTGGAGCAAGCCCCCGTGACTCTGTGGGGGACTAGGATGGAGCAGTCTGGGCCTCAGAGACTGAGAGACGTTCTATGATTTTATGACTGTACCCCATAGCAGTGACCTACGCTGGGGCAGCTGGTGAAGAGATGGAGCCCTGTGGGAAAAGACTTACGTTGGAGAAGTTTGTGGAGGACCCCATGCTGGAGCAGGGGAAGAGTGTAAGGAATGCCCCCCCCCTTTCCCGCTAAGAAGGAAGACTGCTTATGAGAAACTGATGGAAACCCTCATTCTGCCATCCCCCCATGACACCTCAGTGGGGAGGAAGGGAGAGAAATAATCAATCAAGTTGAGTCTGTGAAGAAGGGAGAGGCAGAGACAGGCCTTTTAGCATTTGGTTGCACTTCTCATTATTCTACGCTGGTTTCTGTGCATGTGTGTGTGGTAAGATGGGTTTTTTTCAATTCCCTGTTGAGTCTGTTCTGCCTGTGATGCTGATTGATCTCTCCCTGTCCTTATCTCGACTCCTAAGCCTCTCAAGCGATATTTTCTCCCCTGTCCAGCTGAAAAGGGAAGTGAGAAGAGTGACTTCGGTGGGAACCCGGCCTCCAGCCAAGGTGAAACCACCACAACAGCCTAAAATAGAGTTCAATTATAGTGCAATCAAATGCTAAGTAAGCTTAACTTGCGTTGTTTTTTAAAGACAGGCCTTCCAACCAGGGAAATGGAAAGCTATCTCTAGGTTAGAGATCAGAGCTGAAGGTATTTAAAACTCTGTTCCTGTGAATTCAACCACTTACCTGGAAAAATCGTTGTTAGATGGTTGGAGCAGAAAACAGAACCTGAACGTATCGCTTTTTTCCCTGATTTTTTAATGTGTTTTGATTAACCTGGTTCAAAGGAAAAAGTCCTGTGCTCCTTGTTCTTAACCTTCAACATCGAGAAGCACATTTTGCACTTACCAACTTCATAAACGTTCTTACTGGCTGAAGCAGAGCCAGCGATCTCAGCATACGGGGAGTCCCTGCGTGCCGGGGACTTCATTTCCACATATCCGCATTCTGAACTTTTGGGGACAAGAGCTGGTGGGTCTTTTATAGTAGCGTAGGGGTTCTCAGAACTACTTAATGAGCAATTACTTAAATTATATTCGGAGTTCTTCACTAAATCTGCAACAAGAAAAACATGTGTTTCTCTCAAGCATGCTAGTAGTATGGACATCGATGCTAAACAGGGTGTTGAGTTCTAACAAGTTGCTCCCCAACAAATATTTAAATGGAAACCAGTCGTAGCACTTGAGAATTGTTAGACAGTCCTTAGTGAAACCACTTCTACTGCTATACTCGTTTACGGCCCTTTGTCTTGTCATCAGCAAATTCCTGTTGCAGTCTGAGAACTGTCAATTCTGGTTAGACTAGCAGCTGGCATTAAATAAAGATAATCACAGAATGGTTTGGGTTGGAAGGGACCTCAAAGCCCATCTAGTTCCAATGCCCTGCCATGGGCAGGGACGCCCTCCACTAGACCAGGTTGCCCAAAGCCCCATCCAGCCTGGCCTTGAACACTGCCAGAGAGGGGGCAGCCACAGCTTCTCTGGGCAGCCTGTGCTGGGGCCTCACCACCCCCACAGAGAAGAATTTCATCCTAATACCTGATCTAAATCTACCTTCCTTCAGGTTAAGGCCATTACCTTTTTTCCTTTCACTGTATGTCCTTCTAAGCAGCCCCTCTCCACATTTCTGGTAGCCCCCTCCCAGTCAGATAGTGAAAGGCTGCTACAGAATCTCCCCAGAGCCTTCTCTTCTCCAGGCTGAACAAGCCCAACTCTCTCAGCCTGTCTTTGTAGGAGAGGTGCTCCAGCCCTGCGGTCAGCTTTGTAGCCCTCTCCTGGCCTCACTTCAACAGCTCAGTGTCTTTTACTGGGGACCTCAGAGCTGGACGCTGTACTTCACGTGCTTTCACCTTCTGCCACTGGGGCACTGTGGCTTGAGCACTTGCCAGTAAAGACTGAGGCAAAAAGTCATTAAGTACCTCAGCCTTCTCCAGATCCTGGGTACCTGCGCGTCCTGTTTCCTTTTGGAGACAAGCCCAATTTTTCTCCCACCCTCATTTTGACACTGATGGAGCTATAGAAGCCTTTGATGTTGCTCTTGATGTCCCAGGCCAGATTTAATTCCATCAGCACTTTAGCTCTCTTAACCAGATCCCTGGCTGTTGGAACAGTTTCTCACCGTTCCCTGTAGACTACCTGCCCATGCTTCTACCCTCTGTAGGCTTCCTTTCTGTGTCTGAGTTTGCCCAGGAGTTCCCTGTTCATCCAGGCAGGCCTCCTGGCACATTTGTTGGGCTGCATCTCTCCAGAGTTTGAAGGAGGCAATCCTTGGAATACTAACCAGCTGTCTTGGGCCCCTCTTCCTTCCAGGGCTTTGTTCCATGGGACTCTACTGAGAAGGTCCCTGAAGTACGTTCTCCTGCAGTCCAGGGTAGTGAGCTTGCTGTGCACCCTCCTCACTGCCCTGAGGATCCTGAACTCCAACATTTCGTGGTCACTGCAACCAACCCTGCCTTTGAGCTTTACATTCCCTGCCAGCCCCTCCTTGTTGGTGAGAACAAGTTCCAGCACAGCACCTCTCTTCGTCGACACCTCTACCACCCTGACAAAGAAGTCATCATCAATGCATCCCTAGAACGTCCTGTATTACCTAAGCCCTGCTGCCTTGTCCTGCCAACATATATTGGGGTGGTTGAGATCCTCCATGAGGACCAAGGCTTGTGAACTTGAGACTGTTCCTACCTGTCTATAGAAAGCCTCATCTACTCGGACTTCCTGGTCGGTTGGCCTGTAGCAGACACCCACTATAATGTCCCCTCCTCCTGCGCTCCTTTTAATCCTGACCTGTAAGCTCTTGGTCAGCTCCTCATCCATCCCCAGGCTTAGCTCCATGCAGTCCAGCTGGTCACTGACGAGGAGGGCTACAAACCCACCTCTCCCCTGCCTGTCCTTTCTAAAGAGCTCCTATCCTTCCATTCCAGCACTCTAGTCACGGAAGCCGTTCCACTATGTCTCCGTGATGCCAGTAAGATCACAGCCCTGCAGGCATGTGCACATCTCTAGCTCCTCTTGTCTGTTACCTATGGACCCCATCATAGGGGGATGATGAACCCCATCAGCCCCCAGCAGAGCAGTTTTCTCAAAGTGAGTCCCACAGTCTAAGTAGCCAAAGGTCTGACTGTGGCACCACTGGCTGACTTGCCAGAGCTGACCAGCCCTTTCATACCCCTTCCATGTGACCAGGAGTACTGGTGAAAAGCCTGTGCTCTGGAGTCCCTCACTGCCACTCCCAGGGCTCTGTGATCCTTCTTGATGCTCCTCAGGCGGCTCCTGGCTGAATTACTGGTGCCCAAATGGAACAACAGCAGCAGATAATGGTCAATGGACCATATGAAGCTTGCTAGTCTTTCAGTGAGATCCCTCCCCATGCCCTTGGTAATGGGTGGCTCTGTACCTCTCAGAAAAGCCACCTACTACCATCACCCATCGCATTTTCTCAGTCGCGCTGCTTGTTGACTGGTTGTTGATTGGGCTGCCTTCCTCTGCTGCAGTCTCTCTCCCGATGGCAGCAGGTCTGACCTCTTCAGGAGGCAGTGCAGTGAAGCGGTTCTGCAAGGGCACCTCAGGCTTTGAGGGAGGTCTCTTCCTCCTTCTGGTCCCTGAAGTCAAAAGCTTATGTTCTTTTGCATTACTGGACCCCCTCCCTTTGGTGTGTGCCAGGGAGCGAGTGTTTGGCTGTTTGGCTGCAGACTCTCCTTAGAACGAGCTATCGGACTCCTTCTCAGCCCCACTGATGTTACACAGCCTTCTCACTGCCTCCTGCAGCTCAGCAACCTGCTGCAGGAGGTGCTCCACCTGGGCACCCCTCTGGCAGGCAGGTCGGCCACCTACCTGTCCCTTCCCCAGGAATGTACATAATCGGCTTTCACCCTCCCCAGAGGCTGCAGCGAATGTGGAAGCACTGCGGGCTTGCAGTCACGCAGTCCTACACTGAGCATACCGGCTGCAAGAAGACTTGGCTCTCTGAAAGCCTTTCACCCACGCCTGGCTAACTAAGCTTAATTCAAGGGCCATCCCTCTTCTGCTCTCTAGGATACAGACACTTCATAACTGAAGCATTACTGAAAAATCTGATGTGCCTGACACACAGGGGACTTGGTTTGTGGAGGTTTTTTTAAACCCTTCCCTCAAAAAAAGCAAACAAACAAACTTCAGGCATTGATTCATTGCCTAGGAATCATTTAGTACCAAATTATTTTACGGTCACACAGAAACCAAAGGTAATTACGAAGAGTAAAGAGAGTATCTGCATACTTTCATCTAAATTAATTCAGAAAATAAGCTCACCTTTCAGGGACCTTCCCAAATATCCCCTATCAAGTCCAAAAGCACCTGAGAAAAATCATATAAAAACCAGAGAGGTTTTAAAATCAAATCAGAGCGACCGGCTTACAACTTTCAAACTGTAAAAAACTACTTTGGGAGGAACTTCTACCTTAGCAGAACAGTTCTCTTACAAGCTCTGTGACAGGGTTATAGAAGCATTTGAACTATTTGCTGACATACTTTTATACAGTATCTTCCTGAAGAGGGGAGGTGGTTAAGGTCCTCACAGACCATTGAGATTATCTTGTCTGACCTCACACACATGGCAGGCCATTACGGTTCCCCCAGTTAGGCTTCAATGAGCCAAAGAACTGCTGTTGCTTAAAGCGCATGTTCTCTTTGGATAAACCACATCCACCAGCAAGGCCTGCCATCCTGACCTGAACATCTCGGGGTATGGCAAGTTCACTCTGACTCTTGGTATTTTGCTTCCAAAGTTAATCACTCCCACTGTGTTGTCCAAGGTAACTCAGTTCCAGTCCCTCGGCCTGCAGGAACAGTCTGAACACCTGACGCTTCCATCAGCAGCTTTGCAATTGTTTGGATTTAGTAACGAGTGTCGGCAACCAGAGATGCCTCACAGCTGTCATCAGAGACTTGGCACCTGCCTGGTTACTAGTTCATTCCAAGAGCCTGACATTAGGAAGTGCCGAGTTTTTAATCAGATCGCATCATGGTACTCTGTTACAAGCATTACAGAAGTCTAAAGTCACTTTCTCTAGACAAAATCCAGAGTTTCCAAGAACAAAATTAGGTTATTTGAGGAGACCTAAACCAACTAAATTTATTCCTACTCCATCTTTATTTACTAGGTCTCATGTCAGCTGTCCTGCTGTTTTTGCCAAGCCTGACACCCAGGTCGCAAGCCTAGAGTTACCCAAGCGATCCCACTGGACCTTCTAGAAACTAGACATAACATCAGCATTCATCCAGTCTTCCAGAATCTCCCCATGCAGTGGGTTAACCATAGCCCGTATCTCTTAGAAGTCCCAAGTGCTGGTACGTCTGCTCTAAGAAAATCTAAAGCTGAACTCTGAGTGTTAAACTGTTTTCTTAAAAAAACCCCAGATCTCGGCCTGAACTGTTGTTAGACCAAGGCTGGGGATGGGCAGGGAAATATCATGCTGCATACTGCTTCTGATGCTGCACCTGATCCCCAGAACCTGGTAGTGAGAAGGACTAGAACTGAAGGTAATTAAATCATCTAAATTATAATGGCACTGAAAGTCCTTTCTAAGGCTTTCACTGGGCAGAGACATGAGGAGTGCAAGCCAGCCTTTTTGGAATGCTTGAGATTGGGAAAGGATGAAGCGACAGCAAACTACAGGGAAAGGCAGGATACAGAAATTCTCACCCCTTCTCAGGAATTTTCTTCTGACGGGCAATGTGCTGTGTTTTAGCAGACAGGAGACTTAGCTGGGAAGATGCGGCTACAATTTACACCTGGAGCAGCTCAGATGATGAGAAACTACTTCAAAAAGCATTGATTCTACGTGGTAGGGATTAAAAAAAAGGATTCACGCAACCTCACACCTATTTAATCAAAGTAATTTGGCCAAAGCAGATCCTTATTTGCAACACCCATTGATTTATGAAAGTAATTAGTACGAAAATATCTGAATAACACTATGATGAGATTTTTGCGTCTGCACTGGACATCAGGTGGATTCAGCACTCCTCACAAGGAGTCACTATTTTGTCTCCAAGGGCAAAAAAAGAAAGGTTGAACCCATAACCCTGAATCTCACACAAAGCCAGACCAGCTTGGCACTAGCCTGAGCAGAGAACCAGGAAAAATTCCCTGCTTTCCTATCTATCCCAAACACAGTCAATACCATTCACGCTCTCCTCCTCCTTCTTCCTCCTTCTTCCTTCTTACCAAGCTCGTTGAGGTAGCCACCATGTTTCCAGTCTGCAGGCAATGTTCCCGCGTAGTCCATGACAGTTCCTCGTTTTCCAGGTTCCACGTTTTTAAGGTTCACAAACAGCTGATTGCTTTTGGCCTAATTCAAAGGAAGACAGATAATAGAAACTGCAAGTGATGGGAAGTTACAGCATTTCCAGGTGCTAATCACGGAAAGTGTTTTGGGTTTGTGGGGCCAGCTTTTGGTAGTGGTGGGGGGTCAGGGGTGGCATCTGCAAGAAGCTCCTAGAAGCTACCCCTACATTGGACAGAGAAACACCCGACGGCTCAAGGATGGACCCACCGCTGGCCAGCAACGAGCCAATCAGCGATGGTGGGAGCACCTCTGTGATAGGATGTTTCAGAAGGAAAAAACCCCACAGGCAGATGCTTTTTGCTGCCAGAGAAGGGAGTGAGAAGATGTAAGAAACTTTGCAGACACCAAGGCCAGGGAAGAAGGAGGGGGAGAAGCGCTCCAGGCGCCAGAGGTGAGATTCCCCAGCAGCCCACATGGAGAAGACCATAGTGAAGCAGGCAGTCCTCCTGCAGCCCAGGAGAAAGATGATGGGGAGTAGAGGCCCCAGCTGTAGCCCACGGAGGACACCATGCTGGAGTGGGTGGACACACCTGAAGGAGGCTGTGACCCCATGGGAAGCCTGCACTGGAGCAAGCTTCTGGCAGGACCTGCAGCCCGTGGACAGAGGAGCCCACCCTGGAGCAGGTTTGCCTGGGGGAACTTGTGGCTCTGTGGGGAACCAGGCTGGAGCAGTCTGTTCCTGGAGGTCTGAGCCCCATGGAAGCCACGCTGGGGCAGCTGGTGAAGTGCTGTAGCCCCCATGGTAAGGACTCATGTTGGAGAAGTTCATGGAGGATTGTCTGATGTGAGAGAGACCCCACACTGGAGCGGGGGAAGCATGTGAGGAGTCCTCTGCCCGAGGAGGAAGGAGCAGCAAAGACAACGTGGGATGAACTGGCCGCAATCCCCATTCTGCTCTCCTCCTGTGCTGCTCGGGGAGAAGGTGGCAGAGAATTTGTGAATGAAGTTGAGCCCAGGAAGAAGGGAGGGGGGAAGGGAGGTGTTTTACGATTTGGTTTTATACCTCATTATCCTGCTCTCTTTTGATTTGGTAATATATTAGATGCATTTTATTCCGCGTTGCGGCTGCTTTGCCCATGACGTTACCTGCGGAATGATCTCTCCCTGCTCTTACCTCGACTCATAAGCTTTTCGTTCTATCTTCTCTCCCCTGTCCAGCTGAGGAGGGGAGTGATAGAGCGGCTGTGCTGGGCACCTGGCCTCCAGCCAGGGTCAATCCACCACAAAAAGAAACCAAATGTGAAACATTATGGAACCAAATGGAATAAACTAGAAGCTAATTGACAGAGGAGCACTGAGATTTTGATGCTGTACCTTTGCCAGGGTCAGTCTGTCCATGTTGTTGATATGAGGTGGGGTAGTGCACTGAGTCAGAGTATGATAACTGGGGTTAGAGAAATAATGACTGTTCGCATTTCCACTGGTACTGTGAGGGATGGCTTCTGAAAAGAAAAGAAAATCAACAACTATCAGTAACATGGCATTTATTTCTGAGCAGATGTTTTTGACAGCTCTGCACTCATTCCAAAACCTGATGGAGAGTTTCTGGAAAAACTCTATCTCGAAAATTTCCGTTCATTTAATGGATTTAGGGACACAGAGCAGGAACTGACAGGTCAATTTAAGCAAGAGCATGGTGCTTGCTAACTTATTTCTCTGCTGTGGTTCCTTGCTCTCTTTTGCCTCTGCAGTCACTGTCCCAATTACAGAAAATTTTAACCACCAAGTTCATAGCAACACACTCCAGTGCCTCAAGAGCACCACCACCTTTGCTGACAGCTCTTTCTTGGCTCTGAAAACTCTTTCTGCCGCCTTCTTCACCTGCTGCCTTGCCTAACAGCTGTGTGCAGAAGACAGCAGTGCCTCGAGTTTCACGTACCCATTGCATCACTCCCAGGTTTGCTCTTCGCCTTCACTTGTTTCAAACTCTCTGCTCCCTGCCTTTCCAAGGAATCTTGCCGCAGCTCCTGCCTACAGCTACAGCAGCCTTTGTGCAGTCAAGCTGTTGGCACGCAATTAAAGTCTCAGTAGAAACTGTATTTTGCCAGTTTCCAATCCTGTTTTTAAATAGCCACAGAGGAATAACAAAGTCCACGCTTCCACTGGATAATGCAGAAAACCCTTTGAGAGTGCAAAGTATCACACCACAAGAGTGAGCTACATGGTCGCTTGTTCCTTACAACCAGGGGAAGCCACCCACAGAGGATCAAACGCAGAGACTAAAAGAGCAGGCTGAGCAGCTGGAGGTGCTGGGGCAGCACCCTCTGAACTCGAAATGGGCGAAATGGGCACTGTTAGGGGCGCATCAGAACCCTTCAGAGCTCAGCTAAAAAAGCGCCAAGTGAAGAGTTGGAGAAAAACACCTACCTTCTAAATATCACTTACCTGGAATGGTGTAATCTGCATTGATGGCCCTCAGAGCAGGGGTGTAGGTCACTGCGGGCATATTGCTTTCTTTTCCTTTCTGCTTACGTCTGTAAATGATGAACAGCACCAGCAGGGAAAGCACAACCATGACAAGAATGATGATGCCTGCGGTAGCCCCTATCTGGTAAGAATCAACAGGGATGGCCGTACTGGTGCGACTTAAACTGTTCAAGTTTCCCACTATTATTACACCAGCTGAAACAAACAAAAAAAAGAAATTAAAAATGTGGCATAAATTCACAGGCTTCTGTGTCAAGAACTGAAGGCAGTTTTTAACTTCTAAACCCTTCTGCTAATTTAACTGTGTTTAATCATGCAAAACAATAGAATTGTGTTTGAAACCGACGTGAAGACATTCCTGGCCTTAAGGAGAATCATTGATTTTCTTCCTAGAAAGAGGTGTTTTCATGGACTTGAGAAAGTAAGAACATTTTCTAGGCAAAAGCACAAAGCAGGTCAAGCACTTGCTCCACCAGCATTTCTGCATTTTCGGAGAGGCCAGGGAAATGGGGTCACAGCACCCAGCTTGACTAAGCTCAAGAAGCATCTGGACGATGCGCTCGGTCCCATGCTCTGACTTGGCTCGTCCTGTGTGAAGCCAGGAGTTGGACGCTACTGTCCTTCTGGGTCCCTTCCAACTCAGAACATTGTAGGATTCTGCATTTCATGCAACCTACACTTGATTGCTTTGCTCCAATGAATTATTACTGAGGCATCAAATACTTACATAATCCACAGAATATACATCACTTAACAGGATGGACTATTTAAACACACGTGCTTTATCAGATTACTTTAGTGAGTGATGCAGAGATGGAATGTAATCGGCTAATCCAAATTTCATAGCAAACAATTACGAGCATTTGATTGCATGGAAGCTTTACCTTGATCACATCTGGCCCCCTTCCAGCCTGGGCTGCAGTAACATGTTCCCGTGATGTGGTCACAGGTTGAATTGTTCAGACAGTCACAAATCTGCCGGCATCCATACCCGTATGTACCCTGAGGGCATTCTGCACCAAGTGTGAGAGAAACAAGGAATCCGAATCAGTCAGAGCTTCTTGGGATTACAGACCTGCAGCACCGTGGGCGCTACCGTTTGTCCCTAGCCCCAAACTCAGCCTGTTCATGGCCAGCAGATGGCAATGTGTTATCAGTGGCAGACCCCTACAGACAAGGTTTTTCTTGGAGAGGACCTCTGTGTATCTGGGAGGTAAAAGAGAAGGGAAGAGTGAAAAGGAGAAGGGAATTGTCTTTACTTGTGATTTGGCTTTACTTGTACTGGGCCTGCCACTAAGGCAGTGAAATCAGGAAGGAACGAAAACCAAAAAAGATGAAAAGGGTAAAAGACAGTGAAGAAACAGGCAAAATATGAACTAATTGTCCTTCTACACCAGAATGTCAGCTCTCCCAGGTTACTCAGAGCCCAGTGCTGGAAAAACTGTGCAGTCATGTGAGTGGAGCCAGACATCTGGCTGGTGTCATGTCATATGACACGTGTGCCGATGTGGGAAGACAGCAAGACGTAAGGGCCGTTAAGAACGAATCTAATGTGCACCGTGCTTTTATAAAAGAATAAAACTGGTCCTAGGCTGCCTGTAGTATACCCCGATACTTCTTTTTACCTTCTGAGGTTCAGGTTGCTGAAATCTCTCAGGACTTTTGTCACTCTCTTCATTTGTTTCTCACTTAGCCTTCTTAGAAGAATCTAACTCATATTTGATGTTTGCTGTTAGTTTTCATTGTGGTTCATGCGAATGACAATTCCTTTTACAGGAGAAAGTTGTTGGGGTTTTTTAGCGTTATCTACAAAGCAAGTGGAATGTAGTACAATGCCTCCTAAATGTGGCTACAGATTGAAAGAAACAGCCACCACAATCATGCTCGGTCTTCATAACCAATTCTGCAGGTTTTCTCTGGAAAAAGCCTAGGTCCAACTCCTGAAGCATCTACCCCATTAGAACTCTCACTGAAGCAAAGAGGATGTATCAAAACACTGGCCAAAACAGAGGCTCCCCTGAGGGTTTAGTAATTGCTATTAGGCACGAACACTTTTCATTCCTACTCACTTTGCTCGCAGTGCTTCCCCATGAACCCTGTGCGGCAGGTGCACTGCCCACTGATGTGGTCGCAGTCGGCTCCGTTCTGACACTGGCATATCAATGCACAGTCCTTCCCGTAGAAACCGAGGGGACATCCTGCAATAAAAGGAGCGGGAAGAGAACTGCAGTGAAACAACTGCTCTAGAAATAACATGCAAACATCCTGGGTAAGAGTGTTACTGAGAAGCCATGGCGTTCTATAAACACAACAGATCAAGAACTACCCCTATTTAAAATGGTTTAAAATACACACTGGGCAAAAACTACATAAAAAGGAGACTGGGAAACTGTATGGCCAGCAGACATTCAGAAGGAGGCAACAAGAAATGGGTTTAAGAAGGTATTTGAAGAAGGGGCAGGAGGACAGTTTGGCAACCAGAGGAGGGAGTCTGATGGTACTGTCACCCCATCCTGTGGGAGGTGCCTGCAGAGCTGGCACCGTATGTGCTATGGACTGTAGCCGTAACTGCACATCTGCAGGGGTAGCATCTGAATGTCAGAGTCATTCATTCTGTGTGTGTGCACATGACAGACTCTTCCACAGGGATGCCCAGCTGCAGCCAAAAGTTGTCTTCCTCTAAAGCAAGGCTAAAGAGCAGTTCAAATGTAGTTGCCAGCACTCTGCCAGTGCTTACGCAGCTGCCTCCCCTGCAACCACAGAGGTAATGCCTTACATCTTCTGGGCCAAAAATGGTTAGCAGCGTGGGAAGACATCAACGATGGGAATGTGAAAACACCACTCATTTATAGACCAAGAATGGATAACAAAAGTCACTTACTCTGTGTACAGTAAAGGCCAGTCCATCCTGGGGTACATTTGCACTCCCCATCGTAGGCACTGCAGTAAGCTCCATTATGGCAATTGCACGTGTGGATGCAGTTTGGTCCCCAGTGGGAAGGTGGGCAAGCTAAAACAACCCACAGCAATTCACTAATTAACCTCAAATGACAAAGATCAGTGATAGCCACGAACGGAGCTGCTTACATTCACATACAAGCACTGCTTCAGTTGGTGTTCGTTGTTTTTCTTTTAAATGCATTTCTTGGGCTGCTCCATTCTGAGCAAAAAGCCACAGGTTGGGTTTTTTCTAACTAAGGACTTCTTTTACTCTGCGTCTGATCAGGACTGTACCTTGATCAAGTGAACTCTTGCTGCTGTGGTTGCATTGATGAATATAGTATTTCTAAAAAAAAAGTAATTATCTATAAGGCGGAGATTTTTTCCACTCACAATCATGTCAACGTGTGATGAGAGAGAATTTCACTGACTGCTTTGAAAATGTCATGGTGAATGAATCTGATACTAAGTACTGCCATTAGAATGGCAAAGTGGTTCCAAAATGCTAATTACCCTTCAGAGACAGCAACGGATAATTTTCTTCATGACAGAGTATCTCTGAATGCAGAGGGTACTCTAAGAATAGCCCCTTTCTCTTGACTGGGAGTCACATCCTGAAGTTTTTATTTGTTTCTTTACTAAAGAGATGTGTAATTTTAAAATAGTTTTGTGGAAAGGTATTGCATGAGTGTTTCATAGGAGAGAAGAAACAGGTCAGATATAGAAGCCTTAGCTTTATTTCTGTGTAAGTTTAAAAAGAGACTGTTAACTATTTATTGCTGTGCACTGACTTGGTTGTCCAGAGACCTGTCTTGAGGGCAGTAAAAATTCCAGAATCCTTTCAATGCGTAAGGACTCATCCATGTGCGGGCTGCATTTTTGCAAAGTGTTGTTTTTGCCCAAATTTCACTTCATTAAGAAATATACTACATTCTAGTGAACAAAAAAACCTACTAAGATTGGTTTTTGTTGTTTTCACTTCAGTTGTGCCTTATGATTATTTTTGTTATTGATTCTGTTTGAAAATCGTGGTCAACTGTGAAGGAATGTAAATCCCATACAGATGAAAGGTTAGAAGTTTTAAGAAGGTCGCTGGTTCCAGAAGAAATTAATGGAATCATTATTTTCCATGTGAACAAAAGGCCTGTATACAAAGCAAATAAACTTCCTCCGTTACGGCCCATGAGCACAGTCTAAACAGATGCTTCCATTCATATTGCAGGCACCATTTTCTTGTTATTGATTCAGTGAGTAAGTCCCTCCTCCTCCTAAATACCCCTAATTCTTCTACTCTCCAAAATACCTACTTATTTTACCATAAAACAGAGACCTTTGTTGCTACTGGCTTCCACAGGAATAGGCTTAAGATGTATTTTGCTATGATACTTAGTTGTGCATGCTAATCACTTCACAGAATTTAGCCAGCAAAGGGGTTTTTTCCAAATTCACCAGATGTTACATTGCACTGGTACAGAGCTAGTTAACCTGGAATAGCCAAACCATAAATGAGTTACCATAAATGACATGAAACCAATGCAGGGTGGCATTCGGAAATGCACCTCCCTGGAAATCAGCACTGTCTCTTTTGAATTTTGAAGCATCAGGCTCTGGTGCGGCTTCTTTTATTCATAAAAATGGGTGGATTTTGGTACTTCATGGAATTGGATACATTTCTTGGGAGAATTCTGCTTCAGGTATTTCTCTCCTATTATCAGTATTTTCACAGACCTGACAAGGCATCTGGAGAATGCTGAAGTATTTAATAAAAGAACTCCTATGAAACATAATGAAATTAGGGCCTAGCACTTTGAGTCAGTAACAAAGTCTTCACTGCTTCAGCATACTAAGGCAATACTCATAAGGTGAGGTAGAATGACAGTAAAAATGTGTATCTGTGTTGTGGTTTTATGCAGCAAGGTTCTGGTGGAGAAGGGGCGAAGCAGGGGTGGCTTCTGCAAGAAGCAGCCAGAAGCTCGCTGCAGATCCTCTACAACTCTTCTTGGGCAGTGAAAGACTGAAAATAGGTCTCTTCTGTCATATGCTCCATCCCACTTATTAGAAAAATCAGAGTGCAATTATCTTGCTGATAGTGCTGATGAACTGAAGAAAAGTTTAGGATTTCTTCCTTCTATACCACAAAGTCCTCATTTCTGACTTAGACAGCGGGTGTTCTACTAAAAAATAGATAATGTAAATAGCCAAACCCAGACTGATTGTTTCTAAAATAAAGGGGAAAATGTCATACTTACGTTGAGAGCAGTCACTACCAATCCAGCCAGGGTAACACTGACAGGATTTATCAATAGGATTACACGTTCCGTTATTGGTGCATGTGCATATTCCAATGCAGTTCTTGCCAAATCTGCCACTGGGACATACTGAGAACAAATCACAATTAGAACTCCTTAGTAATCAGAATAAGATGATATGTTCTTTATTTCAAGAGGAATCTTGATATTCGGATCAAGACAGGTACTGCTTAGTATTATGTTCAAGAAGGCATCATAAATTCTGGTAAGCCCTTTATACATGTTCATTACACAAATAACGATACAGTGGGTTTCATACTGCAGGACCAAATGTTCAAACAGCTTAAACCTGATTAAGATTCCTAATTCATAAACTGCAAACACTACAACAGAAACTGCTTTTGGTTTTATAGCTTCCAAGCGATGGAATGAAAATTACTGAAGTGCTTGGTCTCTGTGTCCCAGAGAGTCTTTATCACAACTTGTACCTTCGTTACAGAGGGCTCCTGTAAATCCAGGTAAGCAGTCACATAAGCCAGTAATATGGTGGCAGGGACCACTGCTGTGTACACACTGGGGGCATGTCTGGCTGCAGCGGTGTCCATAAAACCCAGGGGAACAGACTGGAATCAGAAAGAACAAACCGTCATTCCTTCCTACACGTTCTATACAGCCGTGAACTACTCTTCAGAGCACCTCCTGACTTCGAATTTGCGCTGCTTTCTGAATACACAAGGCTTGCAATGGGGTTCTCATTAGTGGTGCAGTTCAATGCTTTACTCTCACAAACGGAGATTTGCTCGTCTTCCTCTAGGGTTTACTATATCCCAGTTCTTAATGACTTAACTGACATCCTATTACTTGTCAGGCCACGCTGACTTGGGTTGCATTTGAAATGCATCTCTAGTTCTTATGTTATACACAGTTGGTGACACATTTTGTGTCCTCTCCAACATGAACAACTTCTAAGGCGTATTGGAAGAAAACTCATTTAAAAAGATAGACTGGATAGTTTTATCTGTAGATGACTATGGTCATCTTAGACCTTGACTTCTTATGTGTTTCCTAACTTGGAAAACAAATAGCCATTACTTCACTGAGAAAAACTTACAAATGTTTTCCAGTGATCCTTTAAGTACTCATTACATGATACAGCCAGCTACGCATCACCTAACTTTTAGAGAACCTGAGACCGGAAATAGTAATTCACTTAATTCTTACGCGAAAGGCACAAGTTTCTTTTAAAAAAAGGAAGAAAAAAAAAGGGGGGGGAGGGGGATAGACAGGGAGAGGCTGTTCCATAAAATCTCCTCCTTTGATGCTCTAATCCCTTCTGGTATTTATTCCCTGATAAATTAGAATATTGGGTAGCACATCAAGAGAAATACCTGTTGCACAGCAGCAATTAGCACTCCCAAAACTTAACTTGGAATCTTTTCAGTATTTTAATTCCATTCGAGATTCAGTCTTTTCATTATACACATGCTACGAGTTACATGGCTAGATCTCTCTAGAGAGATTAATTTTTTCCAAGTGACACAGTGCCAAAAAGTCTTCTTGTTTACTGAAAAGACACTTTCTGATTGGGATCCAAATTAGTCCTATGACCTCTGTCTTCCCTGCCTCCAGACCATGCTTCAGTGAGGGGCTCTGAGAGCCTTCAACTGCAAGCCTCGTGTCCAGGTTATAGGCACCGGTCCAAAACACAGGGAGCATTTTTCCATGTAGTGCTACATCGAGTCCGCCTCTGGATTAACTGATTAACTGCAAGGCCGTTGTAGATTAGATAGTGCACTTAGTTAGAAGAGCAATTAAGGAATACCAATGCCACACTAATGTGGGATTTAATGGTGCCATACGCAATCACATTCTTCACCCTGAGATGTTGCCATTCCTGGATTATTACGACTTCAGTCTTTTCTGGTTCTCCTTCTATCTTCTGCTGATCATTTCATGTCGTCATCTGCTTTTTAAGACTCTTTTGGAGGACCTAGTAGCATCTCTGCTCAGCCTTACTGCACCCATTTCTTGACCCTGTTTCTGAGAGACCTCCTCTGAAAACAGGGCTAACCCTCCACGTGCAGAGGACCCCCATTTCTCTTCTCTGAACGCTTTTCTCTCACAGCTTCGACAACTGAAACTGAAGACAGCTAGACTGCTGGCAAACTGTAAGCAATCTTCTTGGGAGAGCAGATACTTTGTAGATCATATTCTTTTTGCCTCCCTCTTTCTGGTATGTTTTGCCTCAGTTCATCTCTAACTCTTCTAGTAAAATTTAAATTTTACAGAGACAAACTCTCCAAACGTAATTACGGGTACCCACGATATCCCCTACCTACTGTGAGGCCTGACCCCACCGGCCACTCATTGCTGCTTAAAAATAGGTGTTAAAACAAAGCAGTCACTAAAGTCAATGAATCCCACCAGGCTCAATGGGAAGCTAAGGTTTCTAGCTCCTGAAACTCAGGCACGCTTTATTCACCTATCAAAATATGCGTTTCAAAATTAAGGATCATCAGTCACATTGGGAAATGCTTGCCTTTAGAATGGAACCCCGACAAATCTGTTTCTTAGAAAGTCACGTGCATAATGATGTCATGGCAGGCACAGTGAATAAAAGTGAAGTACCACAAGAGAAGAGCACTGCTGGTTGGAAGCACTTGTTCATTTCAGTAAAGCTAAGCTCTGTGGATTCATATATTTTGAAAAAACGTCCAATTGAGGAGATTCTCAGAGTACTTCATACTACAATCAACAAAGCATTATGGTGTTACACGTAGTCCGAATAGGGAAGGAAGAAACATTTTGTCTTACTTCTCTGACAAGTGGTGCCTCTGTATCCTGGAGCACACTCACAGATTCCATCATCTGGAGAGCAGGATGCTCCATTTTTGCAGTAACAAGACAGTGAGCAATTTGGACCCCACTGTCCCTCAGTGCACACGCTGTCACAGTGAATGCCTGCAACCATAAACAAACAAACAGATCAGCCTTTGGAAAGAACTCTCATGCAAAGTTAGTTTAAACCTCTGGTCCTCAGAGGACTAATTTTGAAATCACAGCTCAGAAACTCTGTTTATGAAAATACCACTAATATCTAGAAATCTGAACAAGGTAAACGTGCATCTCTGCTCCTGCCTCCCCCTAGAACAGGGACTTTCTTTTGTATTCCAGGTTTGACAAGACGTCCATGAAGACCAATCCCGAGTTCTGTACTTGGAAAGCACTTCTGCAGATTTACATGGAACGTAAGAGCCCCATGGGAGGCTATCTTCAGTTTTCCTGCCTGCTTGTAATTTAAGATCAACATAGATGAGCGCAAGCTTCTCAGTGGTATAGAGTTCCAGAATCTTCCAAGACCTATTTACATATATATAAAAAAATTAAGGGGTCATTTATTCCTCTAAGTAGTACCAATAAAGAGAACGTAGAAAAGTAGAAAGCAATTTAAATGCAGTGCAATAATGACTTTTTTCTTACACCATAATGGCTGTTTCAGAAGAGCCAAAGCTTATTTTATAGCAGGGAAAGGCATGACAAAAGGTGTCACAGAAACTTTTCCTTCTCAATGTAAAAATTCTTACGGTCTGACATAAGTTTGAGTAATAATGGGGCCCAGGATACGGAATGATTTCTAATGAGTGGTGAGCTGATTACTGCTAAGTCTCATACCAAATGGAAAAATGTAGTGCGCAAAAAGGGTTTCCAAACACACCATGTGAGCATTCCAAAATGCTCAGCTGCAACTGTGTTAAGGATGCTGGTTAGTCAGCGCTTGGTCTAACCATTTTTTGGCATAGAATTGATTATAAAATGGCCACAACCTGAACCTCTGTAAATACACTGCAATAGAACCACGAATTATAAACTTCCAATCAAAGGATTTTAATTTCTTTTTAATTTTGGTGGGTTTTTTTTCAATGCAGCAACATTAAATATACTTTCCAGGCTTGTTTTTTCCACTATCTGCTTTTAAAAAGCATGGTGCATGTTAAATGCCAGCAGGCACCGCTGTGGAACTCAGACTGTATCGTGTCTACAGTACTTTGCATTAACAATTAAGTATTATTGTAGCACTTCTACTGAATGAAGCCCTTTGCTAAGGGAAAAGTGGATGGAATCCAACCACAAGCATGTCTTGCTTTGTAAGTATTTCCATCAGAATATGTTTGCTGGCTGCCAGAGTCCTAAAAAAGCAGAGCGGTTTCACGTGGGACAAGAAAAAAAAGTTTTACTTTTGAAGTGGAAAACCTAGGTTTATAACAATACTGAAAAATAATGACAAGGTTTACTGATAGACTAGACTCAGAGGTGATTCCTCAACCCCCACAGCATGTGCCTCCTGACTATATATAATTACAGGAAAGACGAACTCCAAACTCTCAAATTGGTTGTTTCTCCACAAGACAAGCCACAGATTGATTAACCAAATATGTCACTGAATAGACTGCACCAACTAACACCAGCAAGAGAGAAAAGGGTGTCAAAGGGTGATGCTGGGCACACTGGGATAGAAAAGACAATGGGCTTCTTGCTGCATAGAGCCATGACAGTTAAAAGAGCCAACAACTACCATTAAAAATGAAAAAGGGAAAAGTTCCTCCAGTACACACCAGGGAAAAACGTCCATTAGGGAAATGGAAAAACTTACCCTTTGCTTCCCACTTTCACCCCTCAGAGGAGGTAGTCAGGTGAATAATAACTTGTTCTACTTAGCAAAGAAACAGTGCAAAACTCACTGACTAAAAATTATGGCCATATCACATACTGAAAGAGGGATGAATATTATTTCTGCTTCACTCTAAGAGGAATTTTACTACATTCACTACTGATCACAAACAAAGTCAATTTCACTCCTCTGTGTCAAGAATGAATGTAGCAAAGCAGAAACACTCATTCATTTAGTTAGTGAATTACTGCATCTCTAATAAAAACAGAATCTCACCCATTCGCTGTCATTTAGAGAAGCTCACAAGGAACTTAAAAATAGGAAACTGACTTTCACATCTTATAGCTATAAAAATATTTGTATTTTTGAGAAAGACCAGGTTGGAAATTAAAAGATTAAAGAATAGTTTTCCAAACTCTTACACTTTACATGACATTTCTGCAAAGAGAGCTATGCTTTTATAGAAAAGCTAGAAATTAAGAAGGAAAACCCCCTATTTTTATTAGAACTCACAAAGCAAGATTAGACTAAACTTTCACTACACGGTATCAACAGTGTACTGTCTTACAACTGCCACAGTTTCAAGCAAGTATTAATCTCTTACGCAATAGAATTAGTTCTGATACATTTTCATGATGATTTTGATACTGATAAGGGTATCTCCAAGGAAGGGTTTTTGCCAGAGCTATGGACAAAGAGCTCTTTGATGGCCTCTGCAAGTTGCTAGGCAATGGCTGAATGGTCATGATAAACTTCAGCTAAGCTGCTCTGAAGCAGTGCTCGTGCATTTAATGCCCAATGCTTTATGCAGGGGGCCTCACATCTAAATCAGCATTCCCTCAGCATTTGTAATTGCATGAATGAAGTAAATAATTCTTCAGGCATACCAGTGTTTCTGCCCATGCTAGCAGAGTGTTTACATACTCACTGTGCTGTATTTTTAAGTTGAGACTCAATGATCCATCCAAGTCAGATCAATGGAAAGCTAATTTGGTTTAGCACTCGAAGGGGAAAAATCTACCACTTAGTTCTTAAGATCTTCCCAGGCAAATCTATTATTAGACTAAGTGCTGTTTTCCAGCTTATTATGTTTCCATTAGTCTGATAAAAATTTCTCCAAACTTTAAAGAGAATTATTTTTTCCATAAGAAATGTGTATTTGCTATACAATTTATCTTAACAACACATGGAACTTTCCAATATATAAATCTCTTTGTACATTGGTGTACTTTCCCTGTGCAGAGCTACACTGGATATGCAACAGCCTGAATAAGAGTAGGATTAAGCCCTCAAAACTTAGGGAAATCTTGGTGTCATTAAAGCTAATGATACATTTCCATTATGGCCCAAGATCTCACCATTCATAAGAGAAACAAACACTAGCCCACTTCTGCTCAAGGCAGCCCAGTCTTTTATCATCAAGGCAGCCCAGTCTTCTGGTGAGAATTGCTTCCCTACTTCTCTGTCAAGTGACAGACGTAATTCCCCCTCCACAGAAAACATCAAAACAGCATGGGGAAGCGGTGAAAAAGTTCACAGGCACTATTTAGAAGTATTCTTGTCTTTCCAGGGAGAAGTACCTTGTTTCCTATCTGAAGGCAGCCAGAAAACTGACAATGTTTCAAATTAAGGAGCCAAAGAAAGGATCAAAGGTTTTTCTCTCAAAGTTCAGACTGCGGCTTCTTCGCTGGGGCAGCAGGAGAGTTTGTGCCTGCACGTTTCTGTAGGAAGCCAGCTACAGCAGCTTGTCCACAAAACCAGTGCTGTATCAGAGTCTGAAGGCAAACATCACTATCTGCAGCTTTTAGGGGAAGAATTACTTCTGAGATACCCCTGGTATCTTTCTGAAGGATGTATTGTTGCTGTATGTTGTCATCCACTCCTGTGGTGTCCTTGTTCTCATTTTCATTTACCACATTTTAAGTAGCCACAAGAAAATAACACCTCCCCCTTTCTTACCTTTTTGATAGCAAGAAAAGAAAAGCACTTCATCTACTTTTTGAAAAACCTTCTAGAAGAACGGTGTTTCTTCCACAGAAAGACCCAGTGCAACGCAGAGGCAACAGAGATACACACACAGTGAAGTCCAGACGTAGGGCAGGCCAAACCTTTTATTAAAAAATGCATCTCTCCAGGTCTGCAAAGTAAATACACCATTTACCATGACACGGTGCCCATGTATGATTTAATGGTCTGGCACACTCAATAGTCACCACAACAGGAGCTTGTGCTTCAGGTGCCCTGGGGACATTGGCCAAGGTGGACAGAAACCCATGATTGCAGCTTGGGTGTACCAGTGCTACTGCTCATTTCTCACTCTTAATGCAAGGGAGACCCAGGACAGTACTCTTTTTATGGCTTTTTCCTCCATGTAGGAAGGGGAAAAACATTAAAAGCCAAAGAGGAAAGGAGAGCTCTGCTTCATTCTTCCCAAGGGACCTGGTTATTTGCGTCAGTGGGGAGGGTGTCCGATGACAGTCCTCCCTGCTATAATCCAGCAACAAATGTAGAAATACTGTCAGGAGCACATGGAAAGCCACAGCACTTCCTCACAGAAACAACACATCTGCTGATGGGTGATCTGACTAATGTCAGCAGGTGTTTGGCACAGCACAAAGTCACCAACACCCTATCTGCTGTAGCCTGTGGATGAATACTGTGCACACTGGTAAATGTAGGCCGATATTATTGCATGTGTTGTTTCCATAAGCCAATACTATTCTTTTGGTACACAAAGCAGACCAGTGGTATTTCATAATCCTTGGCACCACATAGCCTTTAAATTGATTTTCAAACTAACAAATGTTGTATCAGTATGACAACGCATTTCTTAACTACCAGAAGGGTCTGGGAGAACTGCACCCAGGCAAAGCACAGTAGAAATGTGTTTTCACTAACACCTGCATCACTGTAATACAGTAATAACCTGTTTGCTAGAGGTGGCGCTTTCAAAGAAGTTAACTCAAAGTTATGGCATAAAGTACCAGGATAATTAATTATCATTCCCTACTGGGGGAGTACATTCCCTGTACCTTTCTTCTGCTGTTGGAACGGCCCTTACTCTTTTCCATTGTCTAGCTTTGTACTCCCTCCAAACGAAGACGATATTTATACGATGCAGTGAAGATGTCAAGGGACGAAAGCGTCTGGGCAGACATCATCCTGTGCGTAGGCAGATGCTTCTCATTTCTGCTATCCTGTCCTGTGGCTCTGGCTCCTGGAACGTGATGCCAGGAAAAACCCATCACTCTCAACTCTTGCTTTTCTAAGAAGAATCAAGGTCCTGTATAGGGAGCACTTGTTGTAAACTACAGAGAGGGTAGGATTTCTAACAGGAGTCCTATAAACAAAAATGTTATACCATACGAGCTAGAAAACTGAGACGCTTTCTCCCAAGTCTCTTCTCTTTCCACGATTTATACATCTCCTTTATTTACGAGACAGGTAGCTGAGTTTAGATGAATTTCACCATTGGCTGACCTTTTTCACTGTACTATGACTAAAACTGCCCGATGCACAAGAAGACAGGAATTTGCATGGCTCAAGGATAGTTTTTCTCTCACAACCCAGCCTCTCAGCAGTAGCTGCTTTGCTATGTTTACGGAATTGTATTAGCTGCACTGTCTCTGGGAAGAGCAGAAGCTAGAAACTCCACATTTGCTACAGGTCTGACCCTTCCTTACAGCAGAAGTGACAAAGAGAACAGGTGTATTGCAAGAGTGGATCTTTAAGGGAGGTGAGTAGCATAGTTTTGGGTTGAACATGAACACCACGTGAAAAGATTGCTACAAAACCAGTGCTGGAGGATTTCTGAGATATCTTTGTTCCAGCCAAAGGCATGTGCTACCAGGAGATGAAGAGGTGGGCAGGCACATGCAGTTTCTGAGGGGGGTACAATGACCACCAGAATTACTGCTGGGAGGTGAGAGCCAGGCAGGGAGCTCAAGGAGCGTCAGTCTAGTCACACTAATACTGGGAGATCTAGAAAGTTTCTCACAGAAGCAGGGAACAGTAGCGGGCAAAGGCTTGGAAGGAGCTTAGGCAAGGTTTACTCAGAGAGCTGTTGAGGAAGAGAGTATTCAAATAGAATAAACTGCCAGTAGATACTAACATCGGTGCTAAAATGGCAGGAAGAAATCAGCGCCTCTGTGTTGCTGAGGGGCAAGGGTTGCAGTCAGAGGTCATGCTCACCCAGGCTGAGAGGAAACACGCCTATGCATTTCGACTTGGAAGGCTGCTGTCAGATAAATGGCAGGCACGCCTGTGGTCCTTCCAGCAGGCGACAGCACTGCCACCAAGAGAGAAGTGGTGGCACACCTCAGCGTAAACACTAGTAATTCACTAAGCCGCAGCCTCCAGCCCACTGAGAACCGTGTTGAGGAAACACAAACATGAGGCATGTGCACTGTTCCCTGAGCAGATGGTTTCCTGGTTTTCACCTCCCAGAGCAGCAGAAGCATAAATCAGCTAGTGATACGGCCTTCAGGGTGCTCTGCTTTTTATTAAGTTTCTTTCTTCTTCTCTACTTCCAAAACTCAAATTCATTTTATGATTACGGAAAAAGGAAATTAATCTGAAGGGATGCTTACCTGCTTTGCAGGCACAAGAACCATCTACTGGTGAACAGACGGCTTCGTTTTTGCAGTTGCATACAGATGAACAGTTTATTCCATATGTCCCCAGAAGACAGGGAGTACCACAAGCAGTACCCTGAAGTATACAAAAACAGAGTCTAAAAACTATTCGGATAATAGAACTAATAAATTCTGTGGACTGACTCAGGTGCTACAAAAGCCAGAGAACATAACTGTTCCAGGCTGTCACTAAGCTATCTTAAATTTCATGGCGAGGGACTCCTTCATGCTCTGTAAGTCTACAGTAAGCATTACTTTGCTGTTAGTTGTTTTGAGAGCTCAGGTCAGACATCAAACACCACTTGGTTAGATCAATGGATAAAGAAGCCCTTCCTGAAATCTCAGTAAGACAGCAGGTTAATGCAACGTGGATATGTACAGTATTTTTAAGAATTAATCTGACTGAAGTTTTCACAGTTGTTATTCCTAGAACAGTCATACTGTAAATATCTGAAGCACAGGTAACCACAAATGCTATAAAAGCTGCAGAATAATCCATCCTGAACTGTAAAAACAAGTGTCTTTGTCTAGATGTTCTCTGGATGGAACATCAGCAGTTTCTGCAACAACATAATGACTGAAACCGTCATTCCTCCCTTTACTTACACCTCATGAGGACATCCTCGTACTTATCACTGTCTCATAAAGTCACTATCTTTTCTTTCTTGAAAGAAAGTACTGAGAACCGATCACTTATTTTGCCATTTCAGAGTCTTATGAAACACCCACTATTATTTATGTACCTAAATACGTTACCTTTCTTTTTCTGTGGTGGAGAAAGGACACTCTGGCACCTCGAAGAACGTGGCACTGAACTAAAGCCAATGGAGTTGAAAATGTACTGTGAAAGTGAGACTTATTTACCTTAAATCCAGGGGCACAGGTGCACTTTTCAGTCACACTATTGCAGTCAGCACCATTTTGGCAGCTGCAGATCTGCTGACATGACTTGCCATAGAATCCTGGGGAACACGTCTCGTTGCAGTAGAGCCCAGACCAGCCGGGCTTGCAAGAGCATTCCCCAGACATAGGGTGACAGCTGCCAGGAGGGGATGGAAGGGTAAGTAATTCCGGAATAAATGTGACAGAATTTTTTTTTCCAGAGAACAAAATGCTGCTACAGACAGGTTGCATAAAGGACCTTGTATACTACACACAGAGAAAGCTTTACTCCCCGAATCACAAAGCAAAGTGTTCTCTCTATGTCTACATGGATGCATGCCAATTAAGGTAAGAAATGTAACATCATACAGGATCTAGATAATTTGGGAGGACATGTGGAAAGAAAAAGAGAGGTAGAATTGTTCCACAGCTACTTGAAAACTATCTGAAACACAGTTTTTATCATAAAATAGGGATCTACCGTTATAAATATTATAGTGATGAAACCACTAAATTCCCCATTATATCGTCAGGTTCCCACTCCCAGTACAAAAGGTTTATTTTCATAACCCTGGCAGAACTCAGAAGCAAAATTTCTGAGAAATCTCATCCTTCAGTAAAACCGCATGGCATTCAAGATAAAGTAACACCACAACAGCCGCTGAGTAGTGAGCAGGTTCTTTAAACCTTTGGTGGAGAAGAGGACAACTAGCATCTTCCCAGGAATTAGGCAGAATTATCGGCACTGGGCAGAAGTCAAGTATATCATCAGAGCCGTGATCTTTTGGAGGGTGTCTCCTCTATGCTGGCCATACCTGGTGGCAGACCAGACCAGCTGTCCCTACCTGGAACAGCACTTTCATTGAAGGGCCACTCAGACAGCTGTTGCCTCAGAACAAATGGACATCATCAGCTATGCAAAGATGTACGTGCTGGAAAAGGGAACACAGCGGGGCACTCTGTGGCACTCTGGCAGACAAAGAACTTGCTTAATTCTTACCAAAGGAAACCCTTAATATCCATATCCAATATATTCACAATGGGAAGACTGTTTAAAGTTATTTGTCTGCCACAGATTTCAGTGAAGTGTGCTGGAAAAAAAGTGCCTGTGTCCAGACGCATCCAACCACCCGTGACAAGAGCCTGATTTTGCCAGACTTGCTGACTCCTTGGGTGTTTCAAACTGAGCATTTTTCTGACCATCTGGAAGTTTGGAAAATACTTCCTGCACTTTTAGGTGCTATAACATACATAACAACAAAGAGGTTTTGGAGAACTTGCAAAGTAACAAGGGAATGCTGGATTCCTCTTGGACTTGAGGGCTACTCTTGTCAAGCAAAGAGTTTCCTGTTGCCAAATACAATCGTGGATCAAGGAAAGTATGAATGATAAACATTGGAACGTTATGCATGCACTGTGATGTCATAAGAAATTAGGCGTCTTGAGGATATTAAACTCTCTTTTACAGTATTGAGCTGGTTTACATCAAGTGATAGGAAAGGCCTTTTAAAGTAGGTCATATGCGGAGGAATGGTTCATGAAAACACAGGATGCAGCAAGATAATCAAACTTGTCACCTATTCCTAACTACCTGTAGGCACCCAGTAGCATCTTGGATCCAATTCCCACATTTCTTGTAAGTGGAAGAAGAGATGGCAGGGAACACGAAAAGATTTTTCAATCCACAACCGAACAGTTCTTAAGATATAAATTAGAATATATTTATAAAATTAGTAGTACTGGCATTTTAAGACATACATCACTGTTCTGTTTGCTGTTGTGTTTTTTGCCTTTCAGGAGCGGGGGACACAACATACGTGAGAAAGCACTGGGTATGAAGCAGAGGCATTGATATTCTTGGCCCCCCAGTGAGTGTTACTAAGGCATACTGACACATACATTGATTGACACCAAAATTAGTACTCCATAATGTGTAATTAGATGTAGGAAGCTGCAACACTTCTGAAGGTTTTTGATGGGTTCTCATGCAGTTAACCTAACTGGCAGTAAGATTTATGCATTAAGAAAGGGAAGTAAAGAGATGTGGACAGATACTGCCAGGACATCTGCTTTGATTACTGATCTTTTGTTCACGCTTTCAGAGAGGCAAAAACCCTCTGTGGGTAGCTGATACTATAGAGTTTGAGGACTTAGATGAACTTAATGATTTTCATATGATTGATACAGGTGTTTTGCTATTAAAATACCTAAATAACCTAATTCTGTAGCACCCTATGCAATTTAAAATTCCTGTAAAAAGTCCATGTACACAGGAGTCTGTGAGAAAAGTGCAAACTTGCAAGATGCCCTAAGCTTGGCTTTAAAAATACACCCCGACTACATGAGCTAAATTCACACCATAAAATTAAACTCAACCCGATATATATATATGTCCCTCAGAGAAAGCAAGAGACAAAAGAAAGTCCACCAGAACGCGTCCTGAAAAATCCCTAAGTCCAGCCTGAACTATACCAAATGAATTGGTGATGCAGAATGACCTCCAACAGTCTTACTTACAAATGTGAAGCAGGGGTGGAAGATCACCAGAAAGAGCTTACAAGACAAAAGAAAAAGCCCTTCTAGATACACACATGGCTACAGTGTGCTCTTTTTACACCAGGTGTCACCTGAGTAAAGACATGCCAAAACCCAGCCTAAAATGCTGGAATTCCTACGTTTTGTACATTCCTGTACAAAACAAGGCGCTAATGTGGACAAAGGCAGACAGAGGCCTTTTTCGCTTATTCCTGCAAACTGGATCTTCAGAATGACAAGTTTCTGTAAGCCCCCCAAACTGTGACTGCAACTGGCAGGGACGTAGAGATCTGCTCATACAAGGTCACAGCGCTGTTGCTGTACCCTACTGAGGAAACAGGGTTTATGTGGCCTTAGTCTCAGCCAGCTAGTGCTCACTCTCCGTTTTCTCTTGACTATTGAGCACAAAGGGAAAAAATGATAGTTTCACCTGGTCACAGAGAAGAGAGGGCTGGGTTCAATACACGCTCTAGCTCAAATCCTTTCAAATCTATCAAAAGAGGCAATGGAGAAGAACCATTTGTGAAAAAAACCTCTTTGAGTAAGAGGCTTGTTACCTGCTGCTGTTCTCTGGACCCCTGGAAAATAACAGGACCTCTCAGGTACACCTATATCTAACCCTTCACGAAGCATAGAGGCTGCTAAGCACAAGGATGGGCTTTCCCTTCATGCCCTGGAGCTGCCATCAACTGACAGAAGCAGTGAAATCCATGTATCTTAGCCTAACCAAAATGCAAATTATGAATGGTTGTCCAAGCTGTTTTGATGCAATTTCCTCAATCATAAAGCAGCAACAGAATATGTCTACATTTCTGAACTATGGCGTGTAATAAATGTTTGTACTTTCAAGTATTTGATCAAAATGGCTAGACACGGATTTGTGTCCTGCAGCTATGTACACGTACTTCACAGCAGTATTGCTGTACCTTTTAAACTAACCTTTACTTCATTTCCGGGTCTGTGAATGCTAAGAATGTAGGGCTATAGGCCTACCAGCAGCTCCTCTCTGAGGATATCTAAAGCCAGATGAAAGAAGTTTTCACAATACCAAGGGCCCTAGAAGTCCTAACAGAATCCTTGTCCTACAGCCACACAGCATGTATCTGAAGAAGGAATCGTACCTGCTCTTTGGTGCCCTCTGACTATTGGTTGTTACATTGCTGCTAAAGGTGTCAGCACTAGGAAGCTTTTAGCTAGAGCCAGCCCAAAGAGTACTTGTGGTGGGCAAGTAAACGATGAGGATATTCCCTTGCTTAAAAAGTTGGCTCGGGGCCGCTGATGTTTAGTGAGAGATGGAAACAGGCAGACACAACTGGTCTCTCAAAAGATGCCCAAAGAGTCTGCAGGCGGCATTATCTTCTATGGCATTACTCACTGCCCTTGGCTTTCTGTTATTTGGTGATCTTAATTAATCACTTCCTGAACCAGGGTGAAGGAAACTATAAACAGAAAATGCACTTGTGAAGTCATGAAAATCTTCCTTTTCCTCAAAGATCTCTACGCCCTTTCAAAAATGCTCCCAGCCCTACAGGGTTGTTACGTGCCTTTTGATTGGTCATACCCAGAAGACAACGTTCAAACAAAGACCAGCCATATGCTGCTGTTTACATAGGAACATTTGTGATCTGATGTGACCACAAGCTGTCTTCCAGCGGTATAAATGAAGGAACAGCTGTGTTGAACATGAATGAGAAGTAATCCCGGTAATATCAGAAATACTACACAGTGTAATGCATTCCTGTCAAACAGACTACTAGAATAGCCTGCAGACAGATTTTCAGGAAAGCAGCTAACCATAATTCACAATACAACAGTATCTGGGCTACAAACACAGTTTGAGAGCTCAAGAGGTCAGCATTATGGTGCCATTTATTCTTTAATGCACAGCCCAAAGATTCAATTGCTTGATTTGATGTCAAAAACTCTGTATTTTTTCAAAAGACACTTCAAGTCAATGGGATAAACACTAGTACAAGCACACAACTGTAAAAACATATGAGTGGAAAGGGAAAAGAATTCAGCTTGCTGTCGGATGGTCTGCCAATGAAAGGCATGTCGAACAACTCAGACAATCTACGAAGTCCTTTTGCAGAGAGCCCTAAAAGAACGTGTATTCTCATGTATGTGCTTGAGTGCTTAAACATCACTGCCTAGTTCTGACTAAAGACTTTGTTTTTACCTGTGAGACAAAGTGCATCTTAAAATCAACATACAGCTGCATTCTCTGTGACAGTCAGGAGTTTCTGCAAATTTATTTCACAGCTGTTCTCAACAGCAAAAATTTAGATCATGCTCACAAACCTTTTCTAAGGTACTATGGTTAGTAATGCAATTAGGAGGACATGAATGCACAACATCCAAAGTATTTCATCAGAAGAACTGTGTTTTGTAACAAGAGAACGTTCTCCAAAATTGTTCTCTAAATATGTTGGCCTGCCTTGACTGACATCTGACATTCCTCCCTCAGAGCTGAAAGTTCATCTCCAAAGAGCCACATCTCAGATTCTCCTAATGCTCTGCTCATACACTGAGAAATCCACAAGGACACATAAAACCCACACCATAGGAATCATTACCAACCAAATATGGAAGGATGGGAAAAGATAAGCCAAACGGAAAGCTGGTTTCATTCAATCTCCAGGGATCAGATTTTACCTGCCTTCTGGGAAAATCATTTACATCACAACAGAAATTTTTTTCCACTTAAAATTGGCAAGGCTTCCAAAATTTTGTATTAAGATAGTCACCTACCCCAATTCTTATGTATTCACACAGAGACAGAGAGAAATGGATCATCCTCTCATGCCCAACTCGGAAGGCCACATGTACTGATTTCAGTTATTTCACACTTACAGCACACCAGAGTGTGCAAGGGATGTATGATTTATCCAGCCTATACACAGTGAGCAATGTAATGATTTACCCATGTGGTAAATAGAGACAAAGGTCCCACTTTGTCATAATACTTATTTTGCAATGAATATGAAGATCACATATAGCTGCAAGCACTATAATTCAGAAGCTCTTTTGGGCTGAGAGTTTCTTGATAGAGAATACCAGATTCTCTTACAAGTCCTTCGCTGCTTCAGATTGCACGAAAGTACTAGGAAAATCAGGAAATCTTTATTTTCAGATTTACATGTTCTCTACAGAAGAACAGGTTAAAGGGTGTAAAGCCTACCTCCAGGTATTGGGCCTGTGGCAGGGACATTTTTTATCACACTTGAGACCATAAATTCCTTCGGGACAAAGCCGTGTTTCACACTGATCTCCGGTGTATCCTGGTTCACAGAGACAGGCACCACTAATATGGTAGCATTTCCCACCGTTCATACACTTGCAGGTCTCAGCACACTGCACTCCGTAAGTGCCCACTGGACACTCCTCTTGGCACCTGTTAGAAAAACAAACAAAATAAAAAGTGGTTTAGTTCCCATAAAATACAGCTTTTGGACATTTCAGGGAAATAGAGTTTATGAGGAATCTCTATACAGCTCTAAAAAGCCTCTGAAGCAGAGCCGTGATTTACAGAAATTCATATTTCAAGTATTTTATTTCAAAATGTCTAACTTTTGTAAGTAAACTAGATTCTCTACTTAGCAATACCATGAATAGCCAGCAGATACCTGTGCCCCTGTAGATGCTCAGGGCCAGGCAGTCCTCTGGCAATCACGCTCAGCAGTCTCTGACGAGAACACTTTCTAATTGTGTTTTCCAAACACATTATGTTTGATACAAGGCACGGCAAAATGTAATAGAAGTCAGAAGAGCCTTCTGACTGAGGTCAAAGGGCTACATGCGTTCATATCATACCTCTGCAGTACTGGCCTCAATCCGATACTGTTAGCCAAGTGTCGAGGTATCTGCAACTCTGCCCTGAGGGTAGCAATAAAATCCCCATTCCTTCAAAGGTGCAGCGTAATAATAGAGCTAATAACCCCGTATCAATGTTTCCCAATGAAGTTATACAAATACAGCTGTGAACGGATTGTCTCCAAATGACCATCTGGAATTCCAGCCAAATTAGACAACACTCAGCACTGCAATTATATTTATTTTTTAAATATCATCTTCATGACCTCCTGAAACACCGTCTTCCTGGTGAGGACAGGTATCAGCCAAAAAGTTTTAGGCAAAAAGTAAACTAGATTCTCCCAAGTTAACTCCAATCACGTAGAAATTGTTACTGATGTAGGAAAAATAAGGGTTAAGTGTGCAAAGTCTATGACACTTCACACACCCTTAACAGTATGTTCTGAAATTATAGCAACCAGGATGGCATCTCTTCGTGGACCAGGAATTTCGAACAAGAGGACCCTTCAAAGTATTCTGCCCCTATTGTAAGTGCATATAAAATAAATCTAGCCTTGCAATAGCATCAAGAAATCATGTCTCCTTAACCCCCCTATACTGATTTTAATGCCGAGTTGTACCCCGCTTTGTGAATCACGCTGGTGCTAATTACAAGGCCTCACCAAGTGTCTGAAACATGAGGAAAAACACGTATTTATGGTGAAGGTGAAGGAAAAGTGGTTAAGGAAATTTAACACCACGGATCGGCTACATCTTATTATAATCAAAAAGGCATGCTTGATGTGCTCAGTGTACGTGCTGGTGTTATATGCCTGGCACCCTGTTCTGACCAGAACTGAAATAAACATCTTGACTCTGCGCGTGATTAGCTCTTTTCACACCAGGGGTTTTTTGATCATCGGATGGTTTATTTGGCACTGGGATTCCTGGTGGCACATGGGGTCCACCTGTCCCAAAGGGGGACAAGGATCCTAGCCCAGGAGTTGGCAGGGCTTGTGGAGAGGGCTTTAAACTAGATCTGAAGGGGGAAGGGAATAAAACCAGGCTAGCTGGAAATCAGCCGGGCAGCAGCATGTCAGAGTCAGAGGTGGGACCCAAAGTCCACCTCAAGTGCATCCATACAGCTTGGGATGCCGGGCTACAACCAGAAGCGCTGTGTGTTGGGTGAGTTCCTTAAGTCCACTCCAAGAGGTGAGGGATATGTTGAAACACATCTGAAGTGCTTCTACACCAATGCACGTAGCACAAGGAACAAGCAAGAAGAGCTGGAAGTCCTGCCTCGGTCCCAGAGGTATGACAGCGTCGGCTTAAGCAAAACCTGATGGGAAGAGTCCCGTGACCAGTGTGCAGTGATGGATGGTTACAGGCTCTACAGAAGGGACAGGCAGGGCAGGAGAGGTGGGGACATGGCGCTGGATGTCATGGAGGGGCTGGACTGCGCTGAGCTATCAGCTGTCAACAACACTGTTGAGAGTCTCTGGGTAAGGATTAAGGGATAAACAAATAAAGGGATGTTGTTGTGGGAGGCTACTATAGACTGCCCAGCCAGAACAACAACAACATTGATGAGTTATTCTTTAAGGGACTAAGAGCCACCTCTAGATCCCCTGCCCGTGTCCTTATGGGGGACTTCAACTTGCCAGATGTTAACTGGGAACACCACCACAGCTATTACAAACAGGTCCAGGAGATTCCTAAAGCAACTGGATGGTAACTTCCTTGTTCAGGTATTAAAGGGAGCCAACCAAGAAAGGTGCCCTCCTAGATCTCTTGCTCATAAACAAAGAACGACTCGGGGGGCAAGTAGAAGTAGGTGGACGTCTTGGCCATAGTGACCACAAAGTAGTGGAATTCAAAATCGTTACTGAAAGGAGGAAAACTGCCTCCAAAACTTCAAACTAGACACGGGGAGAGCAGATTTTGGACTGCTCAGGAAAGTAGTTGGTAAGGTCCCCTAGGAAACTGCTTTTGAAAGCAGCAGGGTCCATCAATGCTGGCCACTTTTTAAGTACCACCTCCTAAAAGCACAGTAACAGGCCATTGCAAAACACTGGAAATCAAGCAGGTGGGGCAGGAGGCTGAACAGGGACGTTCCTCTAGAGCTCAGGCAGAAAAAGAAAGTGCACGGCCAGTGGAAGCAAGATCAGGAAACGTGGGGGGATTACAGGGACGCTCTTCACTTTTGTAGGGAGAAAACTGGGGTGGCCAAAGCTTAGAGAGAGCTGAGGCTGGCTGTTCAAATACAGTAACAACAAGAGGAGGACCAGTGAGAACACTGGTCTGTTGCTAGATGAGAATAGTCATATTACTAGCAGGGACACAGATGAAGAAGAGGTGCAGTAAGCACCTTCTTTGCCTCTGTCTTCAACAGAGTCGATGGGCTCTGGGACTCCACATGCCTCAAGTTGGAAGACCATGACTGCAGTAAATTCCTAGGGAATCCTGACTACTCAGTGACGTGCTCTGGCCTGTCTGGCCCTGTGTGGAGCCAGGACTTGGCCTTGATGATCCTCATGGGTCCCTTCCAACTCAGGATATTCTATGATTCTATGACTAGTTTTTGCATAAGAACTTGATTTTGGACTGGTTTTATAGAAACCTAAGTTTCTTGCATTCAAGAAAAACCCACTCTGATTGTGGAAGAGACAGGCACAATGGGAATAAGGGTAAGAACTGGTGCACACACGCAGTCAAGAGCGCAATGACTCACTGCCACACGACGCACAACTGAACGGAAAAATATAACAGCAATACCAGGAAAAATTTAACTCTGAAAGTATGAAATAAAGCAATGTTTTTCTGTTGAAGTATATACACGCACAGTTCTCTGAACAGGAGTGCAGAATTTGATCTAATTCAAGTTTAAAGGCTTACAGTTCCACTAAATCTGTACTACACACCAAGCTAAATTCTAAAGAGGTTGCATAAAAGTTAAAACAACAATATTTTGTGCTACTACAAGGTAAGCACTGTTTTTCCAAGTTACAAAGTATGTTTCCCTAAGAGAAAAAGTACTCCAAAATTTAAGTTATTAATTATGGTTTTTAAATAACAAAATAGAGAATATTCTGTGAAACAAAGAAGAAAGATACATATTGGGCTTTAAATGAAGAAAATCTTTTTGTTCCTATCAAAGGTCCACAAAGAAAGTAAAACTTATTCAAAGAGTAACTTTGCATTGCTATGCCTATTTTCATAGCACCACAGAAGTTTGGGTTGGAAGGGCCCTTTACAACTTTGTTGACGTGATGATCTTTATCTGCTTAATACATACTTCTTCCCTGTAGGTTCACCGAGTCCTCTGCTCTTTCTGAAAGCATTCTGGAAAACTACAGAGAGAAGGAGCAATAGAAGTCTTGCCTTTTAGGTGAGAGCATATATGTTCAAAGTGGAGTTAAGCCCAAGCACAGATGTGAAGAAGGGGTATCCTTTATTTGTTAGCAATGAGTTTTCAGAAAACTAGTTTGCACTGCATGCTGTATATTTGTTGGTGATTAACAACATAAATACGAAGGCTCTATGAGCTTTATTAAAGATTGAGTGGCAAGATCTCAAAATAGAAACTTCTTCCTAAATGACGTGCTAGCTACTTCGCTCAATTGCGAACGTCTTCACATAGACACCTCACTGTAGATGCCATTTTGTTGGCATTAGGTGAAACTCAAACACATCTGGGAAGTAAGCTAAAGAAAGGAAACTGAGCCTTTGGACCGGTAAGAGTGCTTACTGCACCTCCTAGGTGCAGTTGTTTAGTGCATTACTTGAGCTGCAAGACCTCCTGCACCTAAGGAAGAGTGAGGATTCTTATCTAGCTAAACATTTGTGAGTCATGGAATCAGATTGATGACAACAATTCACTAATTAAAGCTGTATATCCTTTATTGAGGGAGTACTTTGAGGTTCATTTCTTCTTGGTTAACTTATTCTTGGAATATTTCTTCTTCTTTAGTAAGAATTAAAATTAGCGGCTCAAGTGCCATGTACTGCAGAATGAAGACTCTCAATCTAGAGCTGCTTTTCTACAAATGCCTAAAGATTTTTAGGCAATATATGATTCAAAAATAATTTTGATCCTCATTTTATAAATTAAGAAATTCAAGTGTAGCTCCTACCAGTAAGAACTGACATTGTAGATTAAATCTTAAATCTTAATCCAACATTCCCAAGAAAACAGAAAACTCACCTGCTGAACATATTGCAAAGGCACTGGTGTTGCTTGGGTAAAAGCTTCCAGATGAATTCCATGAATTGGATCCTCAATAATCAGACAGCCAATGTCAAACCACCTGCAACGACAGGCAACTTAGAGTACTGAAGAGCACTCCACTGAAAAGCAACATGTTAGCAGTTGAATTATGACCGCTTTACAACCTCTAATACAACTGTAGTTAAAAAAGTAACAATGACTTAGATCACTCCAGCATTTTTCAAATAAAATCTGCATGTATCAATTCATATCTACATATAAAACACTGTAGTGCCTATGCTCACATCTCAAATATATACTGTATATAAAAATGTAGAAGACACATGAAATTTACATACACATCAAAGAAACAAAGCTGGTGGCTACATTTCTTAGGCTGTATTTATTCTTATTTCTATTTGGCTGTGTTTATTATGCTACAGTTTTCACCCAGTCCTTGCAAGAATGTTTCTCATTAAGATAATCTTCCCTAACAACAACTAAAAAAGGTAATCTATCATTCATGTTGGACAGTCAGAAAATCTTTGGTATGTCTAATCCTGGAACAATGATTTAAATTAATTATTCAGAGAAACACTTGTGTGCCTTACAGAAAAGACGGTGTCTGCTGTACCACACACACAGTAAAGCTACTGACCCAGTACCAGAAATGGGCCCCTCAGCTGCCTTGACAGACCATTAAATCATTTCCTCCTATCAACAAACTAACAACCCCGACATAAATAAAATAAAATAAAATAAATAGCCCTCCAAATAAAAATAAGGGCTACCTCACTATTCAATTCCCATACAGTTTTACTGTCACAGGAGAAACATACCCCAGGGAAAATACAAACACAAAATTCAGGTCAAGAATCACAGAAGATTTAAGAAGAAAAATTTTACGGCTCCTGTTGTTTCATATCTTTTATATGTGTCTACATATAAATGGCATTTTATTCTTTAAAGCACTGGAAGCAAGGATGTTGTTAGGAAAAGAAATGCAAGACTCCAATTTTAAGCTTCACAGCAAGAGTTCAGTGGAGCAAGACGGGAATAAGTACTTCACTTGTATCTGCAGTGGGTGAACGTCATCACCACAATTAAGTCTGCCACAGTAATCCTGAAGACTTTCTCTTTTCTTCTGCTCAGAGTGAAAGTGCCAGCAGTTGTTTACAGATCCCTTTCAGTCAATGAGAAATCCCCCCTCTCCCCACCTCAGGGATGTATTTCAAGTTCTCACTTGTCAGGAAGCAATTCCTCAATGAAGTTTTCTACCGATACAGCAGGCTGTTTCTCATGTATTACTCCAGTCCGGCGTAAGCTGTCTATTCTTTCTCGGGCTCCCTAAAGAGGAACGTGATCTGTTAGACAACATTCTCTTTGAATCACATCATACAACACTCAGAGATGAGTGAAAAAAACCCTCTGGATCATCACTCTCAAGTTAAACAGAACACAGAGATTTTGAAAAATTACTCTTTTTTCAACAGTAGAAAAACAAAAAACAAGTCATAAAAAAGCATTATAGCCTTTCCCAAACAGGAATCTCAAACAGTAACACAAGCTATGATAAAACTCATTAAGTATTTTAGTTTGTCATTTTTAGTTTGTTATTTTTCCATGAAAGAGACCTAGAATAGCAAGCTATTCCAACAAGCAGCTTTAGAATGATCTAACGAAGCAGGTGGCAATTTACACCAAAAACAAGAAAAGGAAAAGTCTCCCAATGCCACAGACTGACGTGCCCCTTACAGAAAATCAGATTTTTTCTGGGTCAATGCCCCATCCCTGGAAGTGCTCAAGGCCAGGCTGGATGTGGCTTTGAGCAACCTGGTCTAGTGGAGAGAGTTTCAGCCCCCTCTGCTGTGGACAATTTTTACGGTCCCTTTCCAAACCAAACCATTCTATGATCGATCCTATGTTTCAATTTACCTTCTCTGCACTGGAGGTACTTCTGTACTGTTAGGTATCAACTTACTTTTAAACTTTTGCTGCAACTTTCACCTCTTTATTAGAGGTAACCACTATGTCCAGTTCTCCTCCAGTTTCTGTAAAACACAGCGGGGGTGTGCATTTATAGAGATATATATATGTGTGTGTGTGTGTGTGTATGTATATATGAGCGTGTACTTTTCTTCATTCCCATTATAAGCTAGTTTAAATACATCCTACATCTTAAGACTATGCTTCAGTTGGTCTTCTCTTTCTCACACATTGCACAAAAGTTCTTTCCTGAAGCAGAAGTCACTTAATTTAGCTATTCACCTAACCTTTACTTCTTAAGCGATTCATCAATGAAAAAAGGACAGCAGGAACTATGGGGTATTCTGCACCTGGAAAAAAACACACTGCTCATTTAAGATGGGAACTCATGGATTTAGAAGAATAATCCTGACATTCACCTCCCGCTGCTTCTGCCGAAGACAGAATATTGAACTAGATGAACCACTGGGCTAGAATCTCTCTTTTAGGAGGAAACACTGACAGAGATAGGCACGTTCAGCCTGCAGAAGAGAAAGCTAGGGGGATCTCACTGATTTGTACACTTATCTAAAGGGAGCCTGCAAAGAGGAAGGAGCCAGACTCTTTTCGGTGGTGCCCATGGCCAGGAGCAGAGGCAATGGGCACAAACTGAAACAAAGGAGGTTCCGTACAAACATCTGAAGGAGCTTTTTTACCGCAAAGGTAACCGAGCATTGGCACAGGTTGCCCAGAACCATGAGGAAGTCTCCATCCTCAAACATACCCAAAAGCTGCCTGGATGCAGTCATAGAATCACAGAATGGTAGGGAATGGGAGAGAACCTTCTGCGTTCCAGTTTGTGCCCATTACCCTGTGTCCTGTCACTGGGCACCACTGAAAAGAGTCTGGCCTCACCCTCCCTTCAGATATTTAGGAGTACTGATCAGATCCCCTCTTAAGTCTTCTCCAGACTACCAAGACCAAGCTGATTCACCCTTTCCCCACACGAGAGATGATCCCGTTTTTTGTCCACTGGATTAGTACAACAGTGCAGCAATGTGGTCACCTGGATCACAGGATAGGCCCAACTGAGTAACAGCTCAGAAAAACAAAGCGCACAAACGTTTTAATGGTTTCTTCTCTGCCTCATCAGTTTCCTAACCAGCTTCACCTACATGCACAGAGCAGCACTAGCACAACTAAGAAGGAGGACTGCTCACCAGATTGCTGGAACAAAAACAAAACGCAAAACAAAACAAAACAAGAACACACATCAAACCTAAACCAACCAACCAAAAACCCAACACATAAAACCTGTCCATCACTGACAAATTACCTGTTTCTTCATTTTAATGAAGTAGAAATCACAGGTCAGTTATACGTGACATGCAATGTACTCTAGTAAAACACAAAATTATAACTGCTTGAATCAGTACAGCCTGGGACATGCACCAGCTCTGTGGAGAAGGACCTGGGGGTCCTGGTTGATGACAGGTTGGCTATGAGCCAGCAGTGTGCCCTGGGGGCTAAGAGGGCCAATGGGATCCTGGCGTGCATCAGGAGCAGTGTGGCCAGCAGGTCGAAGGAGGTGATCCTCCCCCTCTACTCTGCCCTGGTCAGGCCCCACCTGGAGTATTGTGTCCAGTTCTGGGCTCCCTGGGATAAAAAAGACAGGGATCTCCAGAAGAGGGTCCAGAGAAGGGCTACGAAGATGATTAAAGGCCTGGAACATCTCCCCTATGAGGAAAGGCTGCGTGAGCTGGGACTGTTCAGCCTTGAGAAAAGAAGACTAAGGGGGGCCCTTACTAATGTTTATAAATATCTTATGAGCTAGGGAGCCTGCTTTGGCAGGGGGGTTGGACCCGATGATCTCTCGAGGTCCCTTCCAACCCCTACAATTCTGTGATTCTGTGATTCTGTGAAATACAGGTTGCAGGGGGAAATGGACAGCCCCTTTTCAGTGGTCTGTGGGGAAAGGACAAAGGGCAATGGCCTCAAGTTAGAGCATAGGAAATTCTTCACCAACATGCGGAGGAACTTTTACACAGTGAGGGTGACAGAGCCCTGGGACAGGCTGCCCAGGGAAGGGGTGGAGTCTCCTTCTCTGGAGATATTCAAGACCCGTCTGGACACCTACCTGTGCAATACGAGCTAGGGAGCCTGCTTTGGCAGGGGGGTTGGACCCAACGATCTCTCGAGGTCCCTTCCAACTCCTATGATTCTATGACTATCACAATGCTTCTCCTTCCTATTAAAGGATATTACTATGCTACTACCTAAACTATAGCAGAATACAGAAGTAAATAAACCTTAAGATGCACATTAAAAAAAAAAAATCAGCCTGCAGAGTGAGAGTCTCACTGGACAATGCACCTGAGAAATCACTGCGTTACTGTGACAGAATTAACACACTCTATATATAAACTTGCAGTGCTGTTACATTAATCTAACATTGTATGTATAACTTAATGGTTTGTCACAAATACTTACTGATATATGGAACCATGCCAGGGTCCAGTGTTGTAATCATGGTCTCCACTGAATGTTTGGTTTTATCAAGAACAGACTTCACCATGGGATTCTCAGCTACACCCTAAATTTAAGCAAACAGACTTCCGTATTATTTTCTCGTTTCTCCCCAAGAAACTCAAAATATTACAGTTAAAAACCAACCAAAAAACCCCCAAGTATTAAGCTGCTTCCTGGTCTTCTTACCACATTTACACTTTGGAATGCCTATTGCATCTCACTCACCAGCACAAATGCTGCAAGGTATGACTAGGAGTGCATGACTTTTCGGTTACAGCAAAATTCAAATAGAATCACTATCACCCTCTCACGCACTAGTACAGAAATAGGCCTGTCAGTGATGGTGGGCAACGCACTTGATTCACTCCTATTCTGGGACTGGAAGTCTTGAACATTTAACAGATACTAATTACAGGTATCATCAGACTAGGCAGCTAGACTTAAACGGTGACAACTCCAACTGAAGATCCCCTTTTTTATGACCTTAAAGACAACAGGACCTACTTTTGAATGGCCCGTTACTGACAAACTTCTACAGAGCAGCTGAGCTGAAATTCCTCAATTAAAAAATAGATTCTAATCAATGCTGAAAACATGCTCTATCTTCTCCAGCCAAATCACAGGTGGAGCTGCTGACAGACCTAAACGTTCATTAAATGTAAGCACAAACACTGCCAGGGTCTTGCTTGCGTATTATCTACCTTGAAGGACATCTGAAAGAATGGTGTTGGATTTCTGAAGAACAGCAGAGGAAAAAAGGTAGGTCAATCTACTTCAAGAGCAGAAATCGAGAGAACTGCAGCCACTGCTGTGTACGCACTTCAACAGAGAATCCAGGTTGCATTCTGCAACAACTGCCAGTTAAGCCTCCCAGATTCTGCCTGATGTTTAAAAACCCGGCTCTGATACGTGCTTCCACACATCAAACACTTGATGGCTTCAGTACAACTAACAATTCCTCATTCTTCCACCTAGGAAATTCTCAGAGGTCACTGAAAACACAGAGCACATACAACATTTAATGCTCCAATCATAAAATCTAGATTTTGGTTGAAGTCAATGATACACATTCTCCATAAACAGAAATAGGTCACTTGCTGGATCCTACTGGTATACAGGCAACAGCAACGTGGATGAGATTGGCTTTTCAACTAATTTACAACTGCCCTTTCAAAAGAGCTACAAAATCATGTCACAAGGAAAACGTTCTCTTCTGGAACATTACCGTCTATCGCCAAAAACAAGAGGAATATGATGACTGAAAGACATTTTTACTTAAGACAAAAGAAGCTGTGTTTTTACAATTCTAAGACATGCCCTAGAAAAAAGCAGCAGGACAACACTGCTCTCACCATACTGATGGAGGATTAATCTTGCTCTTTAAGACTGTATCGCTGTCAAGACGACTGGAGTAAGGGAGGGCTCGCTCTGCCATGTCACACACAACTCATTCTTCCAGATTTTCTTCTTCAAAAGGCCTTGAAAGTCCCTCCAAAAGTCTCCAGTCCCCCTGGGACGTCAATCTTGATTCTTCCTTACGGTTTACTATCACACACTACAGGTAACAGTGTTGCTCAGAGCTCACACACAGTCCTTGCATGTTTCTGCCACAGCCTTCATGACACTACTTAGATGGAGCATGTCACAGCTCCAAAAAGGTTACAGGATCATGAGATGCAGACAGTTGTTGCTGCTTATTTCCTCTCTACGATTAGATGGCACCACAAGGATTCTCTCTTTTGCATTATATACTCCGTGCCCTCTAGCAGAATAGAAACAATCCTACAAAGTATCACAGACACCTCTTACGAAACCCTTCCTCAGTGGAAGAAATACCTATCTGCCTCTCCCTGAGGAGACTTGTTTGTTTTACAACAGGCAGGACTTGCATCCCATACAAATCAATTCAGTTCATTAGGAAATGATTAAAAAAAACAGGGTGTGCAAAGAATCAAAGAGGTTCTGACATTTCCCATGATTTAAGAGCACGTCACAAAACCTATAAGGTACGTGGATCATCCTGTCACAAGCACCAAGATGCCTGCATTTATGTAGTCATTCCTCTTCTATGAAGGAAAAAAAGCACAGTTTCAGCAAACACGCCTATTAAAAACAGCCACCTTGCAAATGAGGACAGAGGAAAGAAAGGATCTAGAGCAACACGCATTTAAAAGTTCTATCTTGTTAAAGACAGTAAAAAATGGGATTCCTCATGAAGGGTAACATACAAAACCCCAGACCTTTATAAATCCCCACAGTCCTCCAGCAGGTGTTCCACCTTGGGCAGTAGCTACTCTAGGGTCTTCAGGCTCCTCAGGAAAAGTGATTGCAGCACCAGTTCCAGGAGCCAAAGGAGAAGAGAAAGTTGCTTGCTGAGTAATAGGATCTGACAAGACACCTAGGAAAAGGGAAAACCAAAACACAAGTACTGCATTTAATTTGTTACGCCGTAGCAACATGCAATTGTTTTACAGGAAAATGAACAGGAAGAATAGAATAATCCTGGGCTGATGCATTTCATTTCTTGAAGGCCCCAGAACAATCCTGCTTGTTAGAGTTTAGCAGATGTAACTACTGTGAATGAGTTCAACAATATCTGCTTACAGAACTGAGCCTACCTGCACCTTATGTGTAAAATGAAACAAAGACATTTTTCTTAACACCTCAGCTTAAAAGTGGTGCTTTTTATTGTCTTCCAATTTCCATAATAAGGATAATAAGGAGAGGAAAAGGAGGAATGGCTGTTGCACTGCAAACAAAGAGAGAGAAGCAGGAAGTTTTCTAAACCTGGGCTCTGGAAATCAGCGGCAACAGAAAAAGGAGTAAGCCAATTAATAGCTTTACATACTTTAAAGGAAAACAAAAGAAACTCAAGAGTACAACATTTAAGCACAAGACTTTGCTCCACTGCTCAAGCTTAAGCTTATTTTAACAGATTTTCCAACACTAGCTTTACAAGTTTTTGTTGGTTTTTCTTTTGAACACTGAACAATTGATAGGTCTTTGTAGACAGACTACTTAAAAGACATGTCATAAATAATGGTTAAAGCCTGACCCAACAGCAGCTGAAGAGCTAAGCTTCCACTAGGCTAGTAGAAAATCACATCAGTTCAGCAACTACAGCACTCGCTTGCATGGGAGGCAAGTATCTTTCACTGTCCTAATGGAATTTAGTAGCCAGAAGCAAGAAAAGAGAAGCTACTCTCATGTGATGGACGACTTCTTACAGATAGCTAGCTTTTCAGAGCAAAAACTGGAACATTATGAGATTACAGCCTGAGATACCTTACCATTCTGTGGAAATACAATGGCTGAAATTGCCTCTGAGCTAAACAACAGCTACACAGAAATGTTCAGCCAGGCTTTTCTGGGCACATTTAAAAATAATGCCCTCAAACACTTTTCTGCGAGCCTGAGTGCTAGCAGAACTCTACTGAAGAGGACTCTGTCCTACACCATGGTCATACTTCAAAGGCTATTCTCCATTCCTTGGGGTGCAGCTACTCAGTAATTAAGTGTCACAAGAATAACAAAGAAGCTGAACTCGTAGAACTCTAGCAGACTGGTGAAGTAGCCACCCAGGAGACCCCTCATCCTGTCTCACGAGCACAAAGGTCTATATACAAAAAGTTACCTGTGACGGGAGGTGCAGAGAACGATGGCATCAGTGGGCTCTGTGGTGCTCGACCAGCATGGCCTCTGGTGATATCATACGTTGAAGACATGGAAAATCCTGAAATCGGGGGACCAGTAGGAGGTGCAGGAAGACCAGAGCCAGCAGTAGAGCTTAACGAAGGAGGTGTAGAGAACTGCGGCACAGAGCTACTAAAAGATGAAGGGGCAACTGGACGTGGGGCAGGAGTTAGAGGTGGTGCCATAGTAGAAACTGTTGCAGATGGCACAAGTGCGAAAGAAGCTGAAGTCATCATAGGAGGAGGAAGTGGAGATGCTCCAGCTGGCAGAGGTGGGGAGTACTCAGGAGAAGATGACATGCTCGGCGTAGCAAGGGGGCTGGACAAAGCTAGGGGAAAAAAAGACAAACAGAATTTTAGAAATGCCGAGTCTTCATCTCAGAAATTCAGGTATGTAATTGTTCAGCTATTTTACAACTAAGTTTTGACCTGGTCTGCTTTTCTCCTTTCAAAGGGAAAAAGTTGAGTTCTGCTTGAGTTTGCAGCCACCACCTATTGCCCTCCATTTCTGGGGATAGTATCCTGGAATCTCTTTTTCTTTGCTGACCCTATTTGTCATAGCCAAAAAGATGAGTCAACAGTTGACTACGAATTTTATAGCAGATGGAAGTGTGCCTCAGAAATTTCCAGCTAGCACGCTTCTTTCTGTTTCATCAACAGCAATAACAAAGATGCAGGAAGTGTCCATCTTTAGATTAAAAAGTACACTCAGGGTATCTCTGAGGGTGGGAGTTACTGCAGAGGTAAGGTTCTATGAGATGGGCTGAGCACCACACAGCCCTCTCTGCCCTGGCACCCAGCTACCCAGGCTCCTAGCCCCTCTGCTTTCTGTGTTTCAGTCTGGCCCTCAGCTGATCCTTGGATAAGCCAATTTTGTTCTCTAACATTTTCAAACACCAATTTTCAAAATGCTTTCTCAAATGCATGACTTTCTTACAAAGAAGTAGATCACTCCTCCTTAAAACACCACCTTTTTCTTGAAGGGACAAATTATTAGCGTGTTTTGGGGTTTTTTTAAGTATCTACTAGGTAACACACTCCTGACAGCCACTGGTCATCACAGAAAATGTCAGTGAGTCTGCAAGTCTGTTTTTGTAAAAGAAGAAAGTTTAAGCCATATCTAAATACCCTGCCACAAGACAACCAGCAAACCTCTCTGCGATGCACAAAAGTTTCATGGTCACTTCCTCGATCATTACAAGGTGCAGCTAAAAACAACCCCTACTATTTAAAGAGAACTTCCATAAAATTAACCACACTGCTGGCATCCAGTAGCACTTTGTGCACCAGCTCCAGTTTCACTGCCTATGAATGAGGCAGTCAATGTCACGTGTGGACATGTATCAGTAACCTTATTCTAGACTTCATTTGTATCCTAGTCAAAGCAATCACTCCATCAATGGTTATTTTTAGGCAGTTTTAATAAAAACACGGCTTTTATTAAAGAAATCATGTACTGTTGAGGATACAGTTCCTCCAGCACAGCCCTCCTTCAGCATTTGACAATAAAGTTGTGCTTTCTATATTTCATTATTGAAACAGAATTTAGCAACAACCATAAGCAGAAACATGTTAGGAACATCTGTACAGCAAACCTTCCATACGGTGATCTGTTCTAATGCTTGTTTCTTCAAATCATCAGCAATGTTTTCTATGTGTCCTTCCAACAGAATTTGCTGACAAATACATTTGTCAACATACTGTTTGCACTTAATATTTCAGACATTTTTACCATGTCAGGAAGAACAAGTGTTGCCCCAATGAACATAGATTTGTGTCTTCACTATTGGGTAAAAATATATCCAGAGCTTTCTGAAATATATGCCAAGAAGTACATTCAGTATGAGTAAGGCTTAATTTTTCTTCTTTTTTAGATAAAATAAGTATTAATGAAAACTCTAGTATTTTCTTCCTGCACCCGATGGATCGCCTGGCACATCCTCCCGGGGTTAGGAGCGCTCCACTCTCGAGTCCACAGCACTAGTGTGACTCAAGGTAATGTTACCAGATGTGTCAGAAAACTCAACATTAGTCAAGCACATGGGCTTCAGGTTCTTGAAAAATCAGATTCAGTGCTCTGATTACCACCCACAATAGTAAAATCCAAGTGATCATCGAGGTTTGTCACTATCCCCCACAAGACTGTACATTTGTTTCAACTCCCTTCTGGGCTTCTCATCTAACTGTGCACTGTACTGGGCAGTATTCCCTGTCCTCACATCCTTAAAAACCAGATGTGCATCCACATGACTTCATAAAAAAGTTTCAAGAATAAAAAAAAAAATAACAATATTCTCTGTCAGATGTGCATCAAGCACACTCCCATGAGAAAGAAACCAATTCTTCCAATCAGCCTGGAGAAGAGCTCTCTAGGCTGATCCCAACATCTCTGGATGAACTGCTGTGCTTTAAAAAGACATGAATAAACATCATCGAGTTTATGAGGAAGTTTCTGTACCTAATGAGCCAGGTGTAGCAGCAGCAGTAGCAGCAGTAGTGTCCCCGGCTGTGTTCGGTGGGGGCGTACCGGGTGGAGTTGTCTCTATTCCACTCTCTTCCATCATTTTCCTTCAGCTACAGAAAGCTGTAAGACAAAAAAGAGGGGGGGCGGGGGGGGGAAAGCCTATGTTCAGCAACAGGGATAGTGTTTGTTGCGCTACTGAGCTGTAGTAACTCCAAGAAGGACCTGTTATTTACAGAGCTGATGCATGACAGGATGCAAAAGGTGGCAAGAAGCAAGACGGAGAAATGAAGTCCCCCCCTTCTGCCCGTTAAGGACCACAGCTACCCAGGAAGTTGTAGCCCTCTACAGCTCAAACACTTAACTCTCCATAGTCCAAGCCACAAACACATGATTTGCAGCTACTGGTGCTGAAATCCAGCCTAATTTCATAAGGAAATGACTTTTATGCCCTCTTGCAAAGTAGAACACTCTGTATTACTGCATTGAAAACACAAAGGAAACTCTGAGACAGGCCAACGGAAACGGGCACTTTCGGTGACAGTAACTGCGGCACTGCCATCTAGCGATTTGTGAGCATAAACTGATCTCACAAATTTCATCGTCTGCCACATTTCGCTAGAAGGCAATCTCGTCTTAGTCTCCTCTTTTACTTACATGGAAGTAAAAAAGAAGGGATGTGGAAAAAAGAAATACAGAAAACCACAAGCGGGGGGGGGGGGCGGGGAGGGGCGGGAGAGCGGGGGACACGGACAGGACACACACCACATTCGCAACCAGTCATGCTTAAATCTAGTATCAAGTCATTACGTTTCCGCCAATATTTTGCAATAATCTGGACAACACTACCATACTTCAAAAGCGTTTTTCCCGTTATGACTCCAAAATACAAAAATTCACAGCCAACTATAACCTACAAATGCAGATGACCTAATTCCACATGGAAAAACACATTATCTAGAATGGGGTGATATGTCAGAGTTTATAAAAAGGCACTCTCTTCAGTCACCCTTAACTAACTGCTGCTTGTACTGCAGTAGATGCTCCTGCTAATAAAGTCGTCCCCCCCACAATATACTTCATAACCCCATGAGGAAACTCTGGTCTCTAAGCAGAGCCTAAAATGAAACAAACAGCTGGAATACTAAATTCAAATGCTATTAAACTGCTACTCTTGCCTGCAAGAGTAATATTAATTATTTAATTGTGTGGAACAATACTCCTTACATACATGGTTAGTATCTAAGCACAAGTTGACAACCGTCCAGAAAAGTGAGCTGCCATCTATTTATTTAAGTGAACAAAACGATTGCTTCAAGCCATTCCCAGTGCAACAACCTCTTTAAATAAGATATTGCATCCTGGGTTGCATTACCTAATAGACTGATTCCTAGGCACGTGTTTGTAGTCAACAGGAGAGAAGGCAAAAGGAAAAACAGCCAAAGAACTCTTAAAGATGCCAGAGAGATTAAAACCTGAGTGACCAAGAGAGAAAACAATAAAAGGAAAACCTTCAGTTCTTAAAGATGGAGTGAAACTGACACAAAATAAAAAGACAACACTTCAAGAAACACCCCAAGACAACAGAGCTGAGCTGTTCCTATATCAAAGTTTCCTCTGAAAAGTCCCTCACATTAATTTATTCCATTTTAGACAGGCAGGGACAAAACTTCCTTCAGACTCGGGCCTGTTCAATACAGCCAGATCCCAGGGGACACACAAAGCCTCACTCCAACCAAAGGAAGGGCACAGAGGTATCATCGATGTAATCATCCTGGGTCAAACAACTTGTTCTAAAGTCCAGGGCTTTAATGAGCCTTTAATGAGCCTCAGGAAAGGAGAGGGGGGGAAAGAAAAGAAAAACAAAAAGGAGAACTAAACTCCCCTACACCTGCTGAATAGTCATAGCATAATGTTAATCACAAAACCCACGGTTAAAAAAAAAAAAAAAAAAGGAAAAAGGAAATGTTTACCAAGCAGAAACCAGTTTGCCTCAGACCTAATGCTGTACCTCTAGTCTGAAACACCAGGCATGACAGAATGGTTTGGCCTCATCCTATGACTTCTACAGACAGTTACTGTAGCCCATAGATATCATAAAAACCAAGGAGTTTTTCAAAAAGCTTCCTAATGCCTGAGAATTATTTTGTTTCCCACATTCTTAGTGCCGCTCTCAACCTTTGGGATTTGTTCCACACCCTTACTGTTGTAACTTTTAAATGTCATAAAGCTTACATAGCTCCACAAACCACTGATGACCACAGACAACTGCTGGTCTACTATACAGTGTTATTTACATGTGACTACAGAAATCCAAAGACACAGCTACACGAAACCACATACATTCTACCACTTTGTACCAACTGATGTAGGGTAAATGTCATGATGCAACAGCTCCAGCACTTGCAGACGATTTTACCCAAAAGCAACGTTTTTCATGTGACTATAACTATAAAGGGCATGTGACTATAACTATAAAGGGCAAAGCACTGCAACAAGGTATCCCCCAGAAACAGACTTCCTGAAGCATCACTTCCATCATATAGTATACTAAGAGATCCTCAAGAGTAAGGATTTCTACTGCCAACCATGCTAAAACCACAAGGGATCTAGCACTTCCCCTCTGAGCTGCAAGGCTGGAACACACGGCCCCCCTGAGAGCAGGCATCCGAACACTACCCAGTGCCTGGAGAAAGCCTGGTCACCAGGAGGGTGCCTCGCAAGAGCAGATCACTATACAAGACCTAGCAAGGTATCAGGACCAACCCACTGGAAGTTCTTTGGAGTGGTGGTGGTTTGCAATACCACTGCCAGTCATCACTGAGGCAGCAAGGAGTCTTGCTCTACGGCTTGATCTACCCAAAACCGTAACGCCGCAATAAGCCCCAAAGCCTGCCAGCAAGGAGGACAGGGGTCAGTGCAGCCCTTTAGAAGGACAAGACGGTTCAGAGTACGGGACCGACTGCCTACACCAGGGTCAGTTTGGTGAGGGGCAGACACCGTGCACTCGCAGGTGTGCTGCCGAAGGCGGAAAATCGCCCCGACGGGACGGCAAGGACGGCTCCCGGAGCTCGTCCCGACGCTTCTACAGTCGCACACACATACAGGCACACCGGGAGGGCCGGCAGCTACCCCGAAGCGCCCCGGCGGAGACGGGCCGCCAGAGCGGCGCGGCCTAAGACAGCAGCGCTGGAACGGCGGCGCGGTCCCCGCCGGCATTCCCTACACACACAGCCCGGCAAAGACCTCAGCGACCCTCCGCCCCACCTGCCACAACCTCCCGCACTGCCCCCCGCCCCGCGCCTTAACCTCCGGACCTGACCCAACTGCTTCTTCAGGCCCCAACGGCCCCAGCCGGTACCCGGGACCGGGGGAAAGCCACTGCCCGCTCCTGGATGCCGCTACCGCCCAGCCTCGCCCACCCCAAGCCTTCCAGCCCCTCCCTCCCCGCCGCCGGGGACGACGGGTGCCAATGCATGCCCTCTTCCCGCCGCGACGCGCGGCCTCACCGAGCCCAACCGCCAGAGCCCACCGCCTCCTCCCGCTGCGCCCCGCCCGGACACGCTAGCCCAGCCAGAAGGCCGCGCCCCCAGCCTCGCCGACGATAACTGCAGGAAGGCACTACCGGGCTCCGCCACCGACTGCAGCTCCCAGAACCCCCAGAGGCGCCACGCAGTGACGCCGCACCAGCCCCACCTCTCGCTGCCACGTCTCCCGCGGCACTGCCTAGCGACAGGGCGTCCCGGCTACGGCTTACGCCTGCCGCCGCGCCGCCACCGCACGCCCGAGCACCTCCGGGTGGCCCCGGATCCGAGGAAGAGAGTCCTTCGGCCTCGGCCGGGGCTGCTCCTCCTCGCCCGGGGCTGCTGCTCCTCCTCGCCCGGCGCGCCCGCGGCGCGGCTCCCTCTCCGCCTCCAAGATGGCGGCCGCAGAAGCAGCACACCCCCCCGCCACGCTCGCAGCGGACCTCACGTCACGTGGGGGTGCCGGTGCTGCAACCTGCCCGCCCTCCGCCCCGGTCCGCTGCGTGCCGCCTCAGGCTGCGCACGTCGGCAGCTGCCCAAGTATCCGTAACCCCTCGTGCCTTCATCCTCTGCCAGCCGCAGAGAAAACATTTACTTCAGTTTTATAGGCTTTACAAAGCATCAGGCAACCCTCCCAGCTGCCCAGGGTTTCCCCCACAACTCACCTCTGCTGCTGCGAGTGCACCTCCTAGGTGTCCTGGCTGCCTTCCCAGTCCATCTACCATCTCTTGCCTGGTGCTTGGCATCGGTGTTTCATGTCAGTCACCAAGGTCTCAGCCGTGTCTTTCCAGGACCAAGTCGAAAGGAAGGATCGCCTTCCTCCACCTACTGGGAAAGCTAATGGAGCCCAAGAGACCATCCGTGCTCTTTGTGGCCAGGGCACAGGGTTGACTCCACATGTGCTGGTGCCTGCGGTTGTCCTTCCGTAGGTGCAGGCCTTTGCGCTTCCCCTTGTTGAACTTCTTGAGGCTCCTGCCTTGGCAGGGCATGGCCTTAGGGTAATGCAAAGAGCAGCGCCAAGTTGTGACTTGCTCTAGCAAGGCTGCACCGGGCAGTGCAAGCAAGTAGGAGAGCAGAGCCCCTGGATGTGGGGGCAGAAGGTCCAGTGAAGAGATGGACAGAGCTGGGGTGAAAAGTGATGGGTGTGTGCCCCAGCTGCTGGACCGGCTCTGGTGTTGGCAGCTCCAGGGCCCAGTTCTAGTTTTCCTGGGAGGGTGGCCTCTTGGGGGGCTGGGAAGAGTCCTGGGAGCTGCTTGCCCTCCTCTTTGCTGGTCGTCTTGGTCTCCCAGGGGCACGGTCCCTGCTCTGGCTGGAAGTTGAGGGACCTGCCACAGCCTGCGCCAGACCCGCTGCTGGCTCTTCATGCTCCCCGTGGGTGGGAACGGGGGCGTTTTGTGGGCTGGTGGGATGCCCACCAAGAGCAGCAGCTGAGGTGCTGGGGCGCTCCTGTTCCCGAGCCCCAGCTGGGCTGCTGGAGGGGGCTGGTCCAGGAGCAGGAGACCCCACTCTGGAGGCAGCAGGACGGGGGGCAGAGGTGGGCCTGCCCTCCCGCTCCTCGGCTGCAGGGCCGTTCTCCAGGCCCAGGAGACGTTGGGCCTCCCTGCGGCAGCGCCGCACGGCGACATTGATGAGCCGCCGTGCGAACGATGCTGCACGCTCCTGCAGGCTGGGCTGGAGCAGCCGGACCAGCACCTCTTCGTCCAGCCCAAAGAAGCCCAGGACGGCCAGGATGAGGTCCTCCAATACATCTGCTGTGGAAGGCTCCTGTTGAAATGTGGCCCTCAGGTGGTGTCGTAGCCACGGCAGAAAGCGTTGGAGGAGGGCTGGGTGGTCGTCAAAGAGGGATGCCCAGGTGTTCGGCTGCAGGCCACCCACTGTAGCCCTGGGCACCATCTCCACCGCCGGCGGCTGGGCTGCTAGAGGGCGAGGGGGGCTGTCGTTCCCCGGGTGTCTGGGCACTCCTCCAGCTGGTTGTCTGCCAGGCGATGTTGAGCCCTCTTGTGGTGGTCTGATGTGGACCTCTTCAAATTCATGGTCTGCCCGCACTGAGTGCAAGATGGATTGTACTCCCCTCTTGCAGAGGGGGCACTCAGGTTTGCTGTTAGCCCACCGCAGGATGCAGGCATAGCAGAACTGGTGGAGGCATGGCATCACGAAGGCGGTGTTGTCAATGCTGTCCAGGCAGACTGGACAGCGCTGTTCCACCTCCGTGGCCATGCTGTTCTGGCTGCGGTGGGCTGGGAGGAGCTGCAGGTGGCGAACTGCTTCCTCCAAACGGCGCTGCAGCAGCTAGAAGCTGCGCTAGAAGATGCGCCGCGTGTGCCCCGGCTACCTGCACCTGGCAGGGCCTGGACACGTCCTCGAATGTCTTTGGGATTCCGCACGGGAAGAACGTCCTGCGTAAAGCACCAGCACCAAGCCTTCGCTTAGCACTCCAGCCTCGCTGGCTGCTCAGCTGGAGTCTGCGCTGAGGCAGTTGGGTGGGATGAGGCACCCCTGTGTGCTGGGTTACAGGGCATCGCTAGGTGACGTCACGGTTGTGCCTCGGTGACCAGAAAACATGGCACTCAGGCAGATTCCAGAAGCTGCCATGTCAGATGACTACTTTCTGGTGGTCTTCTGGCTTTCACAAACCTTGACTGACAATACAACACAACAGAACAGAACCATCCCTGGTGGAAGGGACCTCCAACAATCTTCTAGTCCCACTGCCTGACCGCTCCAGGGCTGACCAAAAGTTCAAGCCTGTTATTAAGGGCATTGTCCAAATGCCTCTGAAACTGATGGGCACAGGGCATGGGCCATCCCTTGAGGAAGGCTGTTGCAGTGTTTGATCACCCTCTTGATACAGAAATTGATCCTAATGTCAAGCCCAAACCTGCCTTGACACAACTTTGAATGCTCAGTCACATGCTCTGGCTTGGCTGGCCCTGTGTGGAGCCAGGAGTTGGACTTGATGATCCTTGTGGATCTCTTCCCACTCAGGATATTCTATGATTCTATGAATTTATACTTGTGCCTGGCACCCCTCCACCCAAGGTGCAGAAGCCATCAGTTTGTTTTGTTAAACTTCATGCCCTTGATGACTGTCCAATGCTCCAATGTATCTACAGCCCACTGCAAGGCCCGTTCTTGCTCAAGAGACTTAAAACAGCTCCCAGTTTAGTAGCATCAGTAAACTTGCTAATGGTGCATCCAAGCCCTGCCTCCGGATCACTGATAAAAGGATTGACTGGAACTGGCCCTAGAGCTGAGCCCTGAGGAACAAGGCCGAAGCACTTGGTTCACTCTTGTGGGTTTTTTCCTGACTTTCTCTCCTTCCATTACGCCAAATCTCATCCTTGATCAAACGTGAATCTAAACAATAAATAATAAATAAAATAAACTGGAACAATAGCTAAAGCAATAAATAAGTAGAACTAAAATAAATATCAATTTCCCACACATCTGCCTGTAACCAGGGTTTGAAATTAATCCTTGGAGGTCAGAGTTACAAAGGAGAAACTGCCGTATGCTCTGCCCCTTTATGCTGCATTTGTAGTTTGTTACTGGCTCCTTAATGATTAATCCAAGGTGATTATGATGATGATTATTATTAATTTATTGAAGGGAAAATATCTTGCTTTTGTGAAGTCAACTTCCCGTCTTTCTCAAGGGTAAAGGTTTAAGTATTCAAGAGACTGGCTTGAAAGAGCCGGCCCACTTCTGGACGTGGCTCCTCTAGGAACAGGCAAAACATCACAGAAGTTCAGCAGCTGAAAATCAGCCTTGAATTATGTCACAGACTTGCATGGCTGGGTCCTGGTGGAAAAGGGGGGGCTGCAGAATGAAGCAGCCAGAAGCTCTCTGCAGGCCCCAGAGAGTAAACATGGGCCAATTCAAGGCCAGAGTTGCTGCTGAGCAAGGCCGAGCCAATTGGTGATGGTCACAGTGCCTATGGGAATCACATTTAGGAGAATAAAAATGCAGGCAGCTGCATTTTGCCACCAGAGAAGGGAGTGAGAAGATGCAAGGAGCTGTGCAGGCCAGGGAGGGCGGGGGAGGAGGTGCCCCAGAGCTGGAGACAATGATGCCACTGCAGCCTGTGGAGAAACTCATGGTGGAATGGGTGTCCCCCAGCAGCCCATGGAAAAGGCCGAGACCCCACCTGCAGCCCCTGGAAAGGCTCCACGCTGGATGGAGCAGGTGGAGACATATGGGAAATGCTGTGACCCGCGTTGGAGCAAGCCCCTGCCAGCACTTGCAGCCCGTGGAGAGACAGACACACAGAGATAGGCGAGGGAAAGATTTGCGCCAGAGCAGGTTTGCTTGGAGGAGGCTGGTGACCTCGTGGAGGACTGGCACTGAGAGACTGAGAGACATTGTGATTTATGAATGCCCACCATAGCAGTGACCCACACCGGGGCAGCTGGTGAAGAGATAGAGCCCTATGAGAAAGGACTCACGTTTGAGAAGTTTGTGAAGGACTGTCTCCTGTCGGCGGGACCCTACGGTGCAGGAGGGGAAGGGTGTGTGTGGAATGCCCCCCTGGCCAAGAAGGAAACCAGCTTGTGAGGCAATGACCGAAACCCCCATTTCCCCAGGCCCTGCCCCTCCTTGTGCCACAATGGGGGGGAAGAAGGGAGTGAAATCATGACTAAAGTGAAGTCTGCTAAGAAGGGAGGGGTGAGGGGAGGTGCTTTAAGACCTGGCAGCACTTCTCATTGTGCGACTCTGGTGTCACGGGGTGTGCAGTGCAGTGTAATAAAGTAGAGAGTTTCTTTCCTTGATTCTGTGTTGAGTCTGTTCTGCCCGTGATGCTGATTGCAGAATGATCTCTCCCTGTCGTTATCCCGACTCCTAAGCCTCTCAATAGGTATTTTCTTCCCCGTCCAACTGCAAAGGGGAGTGATAGAGCGGCTTTAGTGGGCGTCTGGCCTCCAGCCAGCACTAAACCACCACAATTTATGGCGAAGCATCTCAGGAACTACTTGCTTTCTCTAAGAGGGAAAAAAATACATGACTTGGTTGTTCAGCATGGGTAAGTGTAACATTTTTTACAGTTCCTGCACTATTTCTAGATCCACCCTCAGCAAAAGAAAGCGAAAGGAAAAAATGCCCCAGCATTTCACATCTTTCATTAGAAACTTTATTACATCAGCCTACAGGTACGTGAAATGAAATAAACGGTAGTGAAGGGCAGAAGGACCAACATCAGTCATCTTTGGAAAACAGATACATTTTCACAACAAAACACCTTTTTGTTACAGCTAAGAAAAAAAGCCAGGCAGACTTGATAGGTTTTCTTTGAAGATGTATTACAGTTCAGTCACATCAAAGTGATACCTTGTGGGCTAAAACTGGGAGGCAGAAGAGTGAAGTTCCGCGCTCTAGCACTAGTACAAGCCTATCAAACGACAAGATTTTCTGGGCAGCAATTAATAAACATGCATCTTTCTGTCAAAATTTCTGTCAAAATTAGCTCTGTATTCTTCAGTCTGGACTTTAGAGCTTCAGTATAAAGATCATTAGTTGGACACCGACGTAATTAAACAAATTCAATCATGGTCACGGTACTTGGAGAATCCAATAGATCTTAACTGACACCTTGGCCACTTTGGAGTTTGTTTTATTCTGTATTCCCTTCAGTATTAACTCAACTTTGCAGATTGTCTCAGCAGAAAGTATGAATACACTGAAATCTTCTTTCCCCTGTAATCTGCATGCGCATCTCCAATTAAAATTGATGTGAATTCTCTGAGTACATCAAGATAAGGACAAACGTTATGTGTGACTGTGTTGTGATTAAAAATCTTTGATTAAAAGCCTTTAAGCCTTTTAAAAAGCCTTGAGGTTCATGGTGTTTCTCCATGACCACCATTAGTATGCCTACATTATGTAAAACCTCAAGTTTACACTTACTACCTACTTTAAAGTCAGCTACACACTTTGTGCATCATTTTGCACTTTAGTAAACTGGTACCAAGTTGCTCCCTGAAAAGGGACATTTCTCACTATTGTAATGTGACTATTTAGCGGCAAAGCATCTCTTTCCATCCCTGTCCCTAGTGAAGGCATTTCTCTGAGTAGACGGTACTTGCTGAAATTACGCATCAGCTTACTCATTAAGTTCCCACCACAATATAGTATCTCTGTTTGGATTTAAGTTCTCTAAAGACCATACTGGGATCTACGGAAAGGGCTGAATGACAAGCATGAAGATTAAGTTGGGGGGAGTGTCTCTCAAATTGACAGATGAGTGTCCTCCAGTGCAAGCCTCCTGGGGCACACAGGAGACAGTGGGGTTGCCAACGCCAGTCCCATGGGCTTTTGTCCTGTGGCTGTCATTTGACAAAAATACGTGAGCCCTGCAGGCAATCTGTTCTGAGTGTCTACCAGTGATCTTTCGCTGAAATAAATTCAGGGAGGACTAGTGCTTCCCGCTGTATGCCATACGATGCAACTGCTTCTCCCCTTTCCCTGGGGATAGAGCAAATGTTGGGACAAGCTGCTCCCCAGAAGCTGGAGAGTTACTGCCACAACAGGGTGGAGGAGCCTGCTGGGGTTACATTACAAGCATGTTTCAGGCAGCATCACCAACAGCAGCAGCAGCAGCTAGAAACAGTCCTGCCGCACCTGATGCGGGGTTCTAGAGGTAACTTGGCACTGACAGAGAATGTCCGGTCTGGATCAACCATTTTATTTCCAGCTGAGGTGTTTGGGGAACAATTCTGCTGCAATGCAGCGGAACCTTGGCAAATTTCGCAGTTCCAAAAAGGCTGTTCTGGAGGGAGATAAAAGTGGTCTCCAAGCAGAGAGCCAACAGAATAAGCTAAACTTTAAAGAGGGACTGGTTTTGACTTTCCTTCTGCTTCCTCCACCTTGATTTTTTTTCCCAATTAAGGAAGTTAAAGTGTTCTGTATTAGCTAACCACCTCTGACAGACATGGGTATGACACGAATTCTGACTTTCATCCTCTCCCTCTGCCCAGAGGTTCCTCCAACCGGACAAAATAAAGGCCAGTTGGCCAAAATGCCAAAGAAACGCACACACGGTAGAGTATTTTTGCAATTACAACTAGATGGCTAGAAACACAGACACACAGCATAAAAATGGAGACAGGAGTTAATAAAGAATGGGGGGTACATGTGTCACATTATCAGCGATGCAAAAGACCAGCTTAAGCACGTGTTTCTCTACGTCAGCTATAAAAAAGAAAAGGTGCCTTTTTAGCACGTATGCACAGAGATTGCCCAGTTATTTCTAAAAAAAAAACCCAGAACACTTTACTATTTTTATCTTCTATTACAGACATTATTACTACCTGTTTGTAAAATGTAAACCTTTCCTCACAGTTAAGATTTACAGCAGTCATCACCTTTGTCCACTCCTTACATAATCAGTCCTTGGTGACAAAAATAAACTGATTTAGTACACACCTTTTCTGAAGTAATTACTGATATGTTACTGAATATTAGTTGTGTAATGGCAGAAATAGTGGTCAGAACTGCAACGTATGGAGCTGAATGGCAGCAAAAGACTTGTTGAAGGCTGGTGCTGGGTCTGGAATACCAGGAGTTTCTCGAGGCATCCATCATAGCATACTGAGGTACACAATGCTTTTAACTCCCAAACCATGTAAGCAAGGTATGCCCACCACCAGTAATGGACAAAAAAACCTGATAATGGATTTCCCAAGCAACTAGAGTATTACGCTTCCTTATCCCCATCAGATCTTCTTTTCTAACATGTCTTGAGATCAGAATGGAAGGTAAAATTTGGCCAAGCGCTTTTTCTTCTACAGAACTAGTGAATCAAATCACCTGTACAAAGTGGTATTTGGTAAACTGCACTGTCCTGGGAGGACACGAAGTCTGTATTTAAAGTTGCCGAAATGGGATGTTATAAAAACTGATCTGCAAGCTAGTATTTTTAAGCCTGTACATTACAGTATAAATGTGCTGCATACCTGTGTCTATAAAATTTACTGCCATGAAAAAAAGAACGACTAGGATCCCCAGAGTGTGGCATTTGTCCATCTGTCACTTGTAGACACAATACAAAGCTCACGTTGAGATTCTGTTTCCTGTACAGCAGTTGTCTGCTGGACAGATTTGGAACCAAATAGGATGGGAAGTAAACTAGAGGAAGGAGCACAATCATGCCACTTTGCCCCGTGAGAGTCCCACTGTGCTACACATCAGCTTTTGGTGTCATTCACTGCAGACCTCTTTCGGTGAGGATGTGGGGCTGTCTCGAACTGGTAGCAAGTCATAATGACATGGAATACGGCTGTTTTTTGGAAGATCATACGGATCCTGGCTGAAACGTCCGGTGCTGCTGAATGCTCCCTGGACAACACTCAGCGTAGGTTCTGTGATAAAAGAAAGAAGATGCATTCAATACCAGAAGCGGCAAACAGAAAGCAAACGCGGCGCTACACTTCAGCTTGCATTCCAAAATATCCTCTCCTCTCTGCTTCAGTATTCCTTGTCACAAAGGCAGGTGTGGGAACAAAGCGGGTTATTACGGTGCTTTGGCTTTACACTAAGTTACACCTGTGGGTTTGCAACAGGGCCCTGCCACAACTACATTTACTGACAGAAACAAGTGTGCTTTGCGTGTGCATAAACAAAACCAACCAAACAAAACCCCCCAACAATAAGAACAAAAAAACCCACCCACCAAACAAATTTGGGGCTTTTAATCAAGTTTTTATAACAATCCTTAGAAAGGTGGGGAGAACTGATGGATTTTGGAGGAATGTCTAATTGGGGACAGAAAAGGCAAATGGTATCCTATGACAGAATACATAGACTTTATTCCAGCCTAGAGACCATTGGGATAATGAGGATTCTACCAGACCCCCCAAGTCTTCTGGAACTACACTAGCCACAGTAACGCAAGAACTCGATAGGGCCCGTGTCAGTGAAATACATCCCCTGGGGGAGAGATGCTGGTTTTCAGGTCAAGAAGAGGAAACAGATTCTTTCTATCCCTCACATAAACTCACTCCAGCTGTGTTCAGTACTTAACTGCTGCTGTGGGTTTGCATGGACAAGCTAGCTCAAGGACCGATCTGCCACTGACCAAGGCCAAGACCGTCAGCAACAGTCACAGCCCCTCTGTGGTCACATAGTTAAGAGGAAAAAACCCACAAGTGGATGCTTTTTGCCACCAGAGAAGGGAGTGAGAAGATGAAAGAAACTTTGCAGACACCAAGGTCAGTGAAGGGAAGGAGGAGGCGCTCCAGGCACCAGAGGAGAGATTCCCATGCAGCCCGTGGAGAAGAGCATGGGGAACAGGTTGTCCCCTTGCCACCCATGGAAGATGATATGGAGCAGAGATGCCACCTGCAGCCCCTGGAGAGGCCCCGGGCTGCAGCGGGGAGACAAATATAGAAGATGTAGTGACCTGTGTTGGAGCAAGCCCCCGTGACTGTGGGGGACTAGGATGGAGCAATCTGGGCCTCAGAGACTGAGAGACGTTCTATGATTTTATGACTGTACCCCATAGCAGTGACCTACGCTGGGGCAGCTGGTGAAGAGATGGAGCCCTGTGGGAACAGACTCACGTTGGAGAAGTTTGTGGAGGACCCCATGCTGGAGCAGGGGAAGAGTGTAAGGAATGCCCCCCCCCTTTCCCGCTAAGAAGGAAGACTGCTTATGAGAAACTGATGGAAACCCTCATTCTGCCATCCCCCCGTGACACCTCAGCGGGGAGGAAGGGAGAGAAATAATGAATCAAGTTGAGTCTGTGAAGAAGGGAGAGGCAGAGACAGGCCTTTTAGCATTTGGTTGCACTTCTCATTATTCTACGCTGGTTTCTGTGCATGTGTGTGTGGTAAGATGGGTTTTTTTCAATTCCCTGTTGAGTCTGTTCTGCCTGTGATGCTGATTGATCTCTCCCTGTCCTTATCTCGACTCCTAAGCCTCTCAAGCGATATTTTCTCCCCTGTCCAGCTGAAAAGGGAAGTGAGAAGAGTGACTTCGATGGGAACCCGGCCTCCAGCCAAGGTGAAACCACCACAACAGCCTAAAATAGAGTTCAATTATAGTGCAATCAAATGCTAAGTAAGCTTAACTTGCGTTGTTTTTTAAAGACAGGCCTTCCAACCAGGGAAATGGAAAGCTATCTCTAGGTTAGAGATCAGAGCTGAAGGTATTTAAAACTCTGTTCCTGTGAATTCAACCACTTACCTGGAAAAATCGTTGTTAGATGGTTGGAGCAGAAAACAGAACCTGAACGTATCGCTTTTTTCCCTGATTTTTTAATGTGTTTTGATTAACCTGGTTCAAAGGAAAAAGTCCTGTGCTCCTTGTTCTTAACCTTCAACATCGAGAAGCACATTTTGCACTTACCAACTTCATAAACGTTCTTACTGGCTGAAGCAGAGCCAGCGATCTCAGCATACGGGGAGTCCCTGCGTGCCGGGGACTTCATTTCCACATATCCGCATTCTGAACTTTTGGGGACAAGAGCTGGTGGGTCTTTTATAGTAGCGTAGGGGTTCTCAGAACTACTTAATGAGCAATTACTTAAATTATATTCGGAGTTCTTCACTAAATCTGCAACAAGAAAAACATGTGTTTCTCTCAAGCATGCTAGTAGTATGGACATCGATGCTAAACAGGGTGTTGAGTTCTAACAAGTTGCTCCCCAACAAATATTTAAATGGAAACCAGTCGTAGCACTTGAGAATTGTTAGACAGTCCTTAGTGAAACCACTTCTACTGCTATACTCGTTTACGGCCCTTTGTCTTGTCATCAGCAAATTCCTGTTGCAGTCTGAGAACTGTCAATTCTGGTTAGACTAGCAGCTGGCATTAAATAAAGATAATCACAGAATGGTTTGGGTTGGAAGGGACCTCAAAGCCCATCTAGTTCCAATGCCCTGCCATGGGCAGGGACGCCCTCCACTAGACCAGGTTGCCCAAAGCCCCATCCAGCCTGGCCTTGAACACTGCCAGAGAGGGGGCAGCCACAGCTTCTCTGGGCAGCCTGTGCTGGGGCCTCACCACCCCCACAGAGAAGAATTTCATCCTAATACCTGATCTAAATCTACCTTCCTTCAGGTTAAGGCCATTACCTTTTTTCCTTTCACTGTATGTCCTTCTAAGCAGCCCCTCTCCACATTTCTGGTAGCCCCCTCCCAGTCAGATAGTGAAAGGCTGCTACAGAATCTCCCCAGAGCCTTCTCTTCTCCAGGCTGAACAAGCCCAACTCTCTCAGCCTGTCTTTGTAGGAGAGGTGCTCCAGCCCTGCGGTCAGCTTTGTAGCCCTCTCCTGGCCTCACTTCAACAGCTCAGTGTCTTTTACTGGGGACCTCAGAGCTGGACGCTGTACTTCACGTGCTTTCACCTTCTGCCACTGGGGCACTGTGGCTTGAGCACTTGCCAGTAAAGACTGAGGCAAAAAGTCATTAAGTACCTGTTTCCTTTTGGAGACAAGCCCAATTTTTCTCTCACCCTCATTTTGTCACTGATGGAGCTATAGAAGCCTTTGATGTTGCTCTTGATGTCCCAGGCCAGATTTAATTCCATCAGCACTTTAGCTCTCTTAACCAGATCCCTGGCTGTTGGAACAGTTTCTCACCGTTCCCTGTAGACTACCTGCCCATGCTTCTACCCTCTGTAGGCTTCCTTTCTGTGTCTGAGTTTGCCCAGGAGTTCCCTGTTCATCCAGGCAGGCCTCCTGGCACATTTGTTGGGCTGCATCTCTCCAGAGTTTGAAGGAGGCAATCCTTGGAATACTAACCAGCTGTCTTGGGCCCCTCTTCCTTCCAGGGCTTTGTTCCATGGGACTCTACTGAGAAGGTCCCTGAAGTACGTTCTCCTGCAGTCCAGGGTAGTGAGCTTGCTGTGCACCCTCCTCACTGCCCTGAGGATCCTGAACTCCAACATTTCATGGTCACTGCAACCAACCCTGCCTTTGAGCCTTACATTCCCTGCCAGCCCCTCCTTGTTGGTGAGAACAAGTTCCAGCACAGCACCTCTCTTCGTCGACACCTCTACCACCCTGAGAAAGAAGTCATCATCAATGCATCCCTAGAACGTCCTGTATTACCTAAACCCTGCTGCATTGTCCTGCCAACATATATTGGGGTGGTTGAGATCCTCCATGAGGACCAAGGCTTGTGAACTTGAGACTGTTCCTACCTGTCTATAGAAAGCCTCATCTACTCGGACTTCCTGGTCGGTTGGCCTGTAGCAGACACCCACTATAATGTCCCCTCCTCCTGCGCTCCTTTTAATCCTGACCTGTAAGCTCTTGGTCAGCTCCTCATCCATCCCCAGGCTTAGCTCCATGCAGTCCAGCTGGTCACTGACGAGGAGGGCTACAAACCCACCTCTCCCCTGCCTATCCTTTCTAAAGAGCTCCTATCCTTCCATTCCAGCACTCTAGTCACAGAAGCCGTTCCACTATGTCTCCGTGATGCCAGTAAGATCACAGCCCTGCAGGCATGTGCACATCTCTAGCTCCTCTTGTCTGTTACCTATGGACCCCATCATAGGGGGATGATGAACCCCATCAGCCCCCAGCAGAGCAGTTTTCTCAAAGTGAGTCCCACAGTCTAAGTAGCCAAAGGTCTGACTGTGGCACCACTGGCTGACTTGCCAGAGCTGACCAGCCCTTTCATACCCCTTCCATGTGACCAGGAGTACTGGTGAAAAGCCTGTGCTCTGGAGTCCCTCACTGCCACTCCCAGGGCTCTGTGATCCTTCTTGATGCTCCTCAGGCGGCTCCTGGCTGAATTACTGGTGCCCAAATGGAACAACAGCAGCAGATAATGGTCAATGGACCATATGAAGCTTGCTAGTCTTTCAGTGAGATCCCTCCCCATGCCCTTGGTAATGGGTGGCTCTGTACCTCTCAGAAAAGCCACCTACTACCATCACCCATCGCATTTTCTCAGTCGCGCTGCTTGTTGACTGGTTGTTGATTGGGCTGCCTTCCTCTGCTGCAGTCTCTCTCCCGATGGCAGCAGGTCTGACCTCTTCAGGAGGCAGTGCAGTGAAGCGGTTCTGCAAGGGCACCTCAGGCTTTGAGGGAGGTCTCTTCCTCCTTCTGGTCCCTGAAGTCAAAAGCTTATGTTCTTTTGCATTACTGGACCCCCTCCCTTTGGTGTGTGCCAGGGAGCGAGTGTTTGGCTGTTTGGCTGCAGACTCTCCTTAGAACGAGCTATCGGACTCCTTCTCAGCCCCACTGATGTTACACAGCCTTCTCACTGCCTCCTGCAGCTCAGCAACCTGCTGCAGGAGGTGCTCCACCTGGGCACCCCTCTGGCAGGCAGGTCGGCCACCTACCTGTCCCTTCCCCAGGAATGTACATAATCGGCTTTCACCCTCCCCAGAGGCTGCAGCGAATGTGGAAGCACTGCGGGCTTGCAGTCACGCAGTCCTACACTGAGCATACCGGCTGCAAGAAGACTTGGCTCTCTGAAAGCCTTTCACCCACGCCTGGCTAACTAAGCTTAATTCAAGGGCCATCCCTCTTCTGCTCTCTAGGATACAGACACTTCATAACTGAAGCATTACTGAAAAACCTGATGTGCCTGACACACAGGGGACTTGGTTTGTGGAGGTTTTTTTAAACCCTTCCCTCAAAAAAAGCAAACAAACAAACTTCAGGCATTGATTCATTGCCTAGGAATCATTTAGTACCAAATTATTTTACGGTCACACAGAAACCAAAGGTAATTACGAAGAGTAAAGAGAGTATCTGCATACTTTCATCTAAATTAATTCAGAAAATAAGCTCACCTTTCAGGGACCTTCCCAAATATCCCCTATCAAGTCCAAAAGCACCTGAGAAAAATCATATAAAAACCAGAGAGGTTTTAAAATCAAATCAGAGCGACCGGCTTACAACTTTCAAACTGTAAAAAACTACTTTGGGAGGAACTTCTACCTTAGCAGAACAGTTCTCTTACAAGCTCTGTGACAGGGTTATAGAAGCATTTGAACTATTTGCTGACATACTTTTATACAGTATCTTCCTGAAGAGGGGAGGTGGTTAAGGTCCTCACAGACCATTGAGATTATCTTGTCTGACCTCACACACATGGCAGGCCATTACGGTTCCCCCAGTTAGGCTTCAATGAGCCAAAGAACTGCTGTTGCTTAAAGCGCATGTTCTCTTTGGATAAACCACATCCACCAGCAAGGCCTGCCATCCTGACCTGAACATCTCAGGGTATGGCAAGTTCACTCTGACTCTTGGTATTTTGCTTCCAAAGTTAATCACTCCCACTGTGTTGTCCAAGGTAACTCAGTTCCAGTCCCTCGGCCTGCAGGAACAGTCTGAACACCTGACGCTTCCATCAGCAGCTTTGCAATTGTTTGGATTTAGTAACGAGTGTCGGCAACCAGAGATGCCTCACAGCTGTCATCAGAGACTTGGCACCTGCCTGGTTACTAGTTCATTCCAAGAGCCTGACATTAGGAAGTGCCGAGTTTTTAATCAGATCGCATCATGGTACTCTGTTACAAGCATTACAGAAGTCTAAAGTCACTTTCTCTAGACAAAATCCAGAGTTTCCAAGAACAAAATTAGGTTATTTGAGGAGACCTAAACCAACTAAATTTATTCCTACTCCATCTTTATTTACTAGGTCTCATGTCAGCTGTCCTGCTGTTTTTGCCAAGCCTGACACCCAGGTTGCAAGCCTAGAGTTACCCAAGCGATCCCACTGGACCTTCTAGAAACTAGACATAACATCAGCATTCTTCCAGTCTTCCAGAATCTCCCCATGCAGTGGGTTAACCATAGCCCATATCTCTTAGAAGTCCCAAGTGCTGGTACGTCTGCTCTAAGAAAATCTAAAGCTGAACTCTGAGTGTTAAACTGTTTTCTTAAAAAAACCCCAGATCTCGGCCTGAACTGTTGTTAGACCAAGGCTGGGGATGGGCAGGGAAATATCATGCTGCATACTGCTTCTGATGCTGCACCTGATCCCCAGAACCTGGTAGTGAGAAGGACTAGAACTGAAGGTAATTAAATCATCTAAATTATAATGGCACTGAAAGTCCTTTCTAAGGCTTTCACTGGGCAGAGACATGAGGAGTGCAAGCCAGCCTTTTTGGAATGCTTGAGATTGGGAAAGGATGAAGCGACAGCAAACTACAGGGAAAGGCAGGATACAGAAATTCTCACCCCTTCTCAGGAATTTTCTTCTGACGGGCAATGTGCTGTGTTTTAGCAGACAGGAGACTTAGCTGGGAAGATGCGGCTACAATTTACACCTGGAGCAGCTCAGATGATGAGAAACTACTTCAAAAAGCATTGGTTCTACGTGGTAGGGATTAAAAAAAAGGATTCACGCAACCTCACACCTATTTAATCAAAGTAATTTGGCCAAAGCAGATCCTTATTTGCAACACTCATTGATTTATGAAAGTAATTAGTACGAAAATATCTGAATAACACTATGATGAGATTTTTGCGTCTGCACTGGACATCAGGTGGATTCAGCACTCCTCACAAGGAGTCACTATTTTGTCTCCAAGGGCAAAAAAAGAAAGGTTGAACCCATAACCCTGAATCTCACACAAAGCCAGACCAGCTTGGCACTAGCCTGAGCAGAGAACCAGGAAAAATTCCCTGCTTTCCTATCTATCCCAAACACAGTCAATACCATTCACGCTCTCCTCCTCCTTCTTCCTCCTTCTTCCTTCTTACCAAGCTCGTTGAGGTAGCCACCATGTTTCCAGTCTGCAGGCAATGTTCCCGCGTAGTCCATGACAGTTCCTCGTTTTCCAGGTTCCACGTTTTTAAGGTTCACAAACAGCTGATTGCTTTTGGCCTAATTCAAAGGAAGACAGATAATAGAAACTGCAAGTGATGGGAAGTTACAGCATTTCCAGGTGCTAATCACGGAAAGTGTTTTGGGTTTGTGGGGCCAGCTTTTGGTAGTGGTGGGGGGTCAGGGGTGGCATCTGCAAGAAGCTCCTAGAAGCTACCCCTACATCGGACAGAGAAACACCCGACGGCTCAAGGATGGACCCACCGCTGGCCAGCAACGAGCCAATCAGCGATGGTGGGAGCACCTCTGTGATAGGATGTATCAGAAGGAAAAAACCCCACAGGCAGATGCTTTTTGCTGCCAGAGAAGGGAGTGAGAAGATGTAAGAAACTTTGCAGACACCAAGGCCAGGGAAGAAGGAGGGGGAGAAGCGCTCCAGGCGCCAGAGGTGAGATTCCCCAGCAGCCCACATGGAGAAGACCATAGTGAAGCAGGCAGTCCTCCTGCAGCCCAGGAGAAAGATGATGGGGAGTAGAGGCCCCAGCTGTAGCCCACGGAGGACACCATGCTGGAGTGGGTGGACACACCTGAAGGAGGCTGTGACCCCATGGGAAGCCTGCACTGGAGCAAGCTTCTGGCAGGACCTGCAGCCCGTGGACAGAGGAGCCCACCCTGGAGCAGGTTTGCCTGGGGGAACTTGTGGCTCTGTGGGGAACCAGGCTGGAGCAGTCTGTTCCTGGAGGTCTGAGCCCCATGGAAGCCACGCTGGGGCAGCTGGTGAAGTGCTGTAGCCCCCATGGTAAGGACTCATGTTGGAGAAGTTCATGGAGGATTGTCTGATGTGAGAGAGACCCCACACTGGAGCGGGGGAAGCATGTGAGGAGTCCTCTGCCCGAGGAGGAAGGAGCAGCAAAGACAACGTGGGATGAACTGGCCGCAATCCCCATTCTGCTCTCCTCCTGTGCTGCTCGGGGAGAAGGTGGCAGAGAATTTGTGAATGAAGTTGAGCCCAGGAAGAAGGGAGGGGGGAAGGGAGGTGTTTTACGATTTGGTTTTATACCTCATTATCCTGCTCTCTTTTGATTTGGTAATATATTAGATGCATTTTATTCCGCGTTGCGGCTGCTTTGCCCATGACGTTACCTGCGGAATGATCTCTCCCTGCTCTTACCTCGACTCATAAGCTTTTCGTTCTATCTTCTCTCCCCTGTCCAGCTGAGGAGGGGAGTGATAGAGCGGCTGTGCTGGGCACCTGGCCTCCAGCCAGGGTCAATCCACCACAAAAAGAAACCAAATGTGAAACATTATGGAACCAAATGGAATAAACTAGAAGCTAATTGACAGAGGAGCACTGAGATTTTGATGCTGTACCTTTGCCAGGGTCAGTCTGTCCATGTTGTTGATATGAGGTGGGGTAGTGCACTGAGTCAGAGTATGATAACTGGGGTTAGAGAAATAATGACTGTTCGCATTTCCACTGGTACTATGAGGGATGGCTTCTGAAAAGAAAAGAAAATCAACAACTATCAGTAACATGGCATTTATTTCTGAGCAGATGTTTTTGACAGCTCTGCACTCATTCCAAAACCTGATGGAGAGTTTCTGGAAAAACTCTATCTCGAAAATTTCCGTTCATTTAATGGATTTAGGGACACAGAGCAGGAACTGACAGGTCAATTTAAGCAAGAGCATGGTGCTTGCTAACTTATTTCTCTGCTGTGGTTCCTTGCTCTCTTTTGCCTCTGCAGTCACTGTCCCAATTACAGAAAATTTTAACCACCAAGTTCATAGCAACACACTCCAGTGCCTCAAGAGCACCACCACCTTTGCTGACAGCTCTTTCTTGGCTCTGAAAACTCTTTCTGCCGCCTTCTTCACCTGCTGCCTTGCCTAACAGCTGTGTGCAGAAGACAGCAGTGCCTCGAGTTTCACGTACCCATTGCATCACTCCCAGGTTTGCTCTTCGCCTTCACTTGTTTCAAACTCTCTGCTCCCTGCCTTTCCAAGGAATCTTGCCGCAGCTCCTGCCTACAGCTACAGCAGCCTTTGTGCAGTCAAGCTGTTGGCACGCAATTAAAGTCTCAGTAGAAACTGTATTTTGCCAGTTTCCAATCCTGTTTTTAAATAGCCACAGAGGAATAACAAAGTCCACGCTTCCACTGGATAATGCAGAAAACCCTTTGAGAGTGCAAAGTATCACACCACAAGAGTGAGCTACATGGTCGCTTGTTCCTTACAACCAGGGGAAGCCACCCACAGAGGATCAAACGCAGAGACTAAAAGAGCAGGCTGAGCAGCTGGAGGTGCTGGGGCAGCACCCTCTGAACTCGAAATGGGCGAAATGGGCACTGTTAGGGGCGCATCAGAACCCTTCAGAGCTCAGCTAAAAAAGCGCCAAGTGAAGAGTTGGAGAAAAACACCTACCTTCTAAATATCACTTACCTGGAATGGTGTAATCTGCATTGATGGCCCTCAGAGCAGGGGTGTAGGTCACTGCGGGCATATTGCTTTCTTTTCCTTTCTGCTTACGTCTGTAAATGATGAACAGCACCAGCAGGGAAAGCACAACCATGACAAGAATGATGATGCCTGCGGTAGCCCCTATCTGGTAAGAATCAACAGGGATGGCCGTACTGGTGCGACTTAAACTGTTCAAGTTTCCCACTATTATTACACCAGCTGAAACAAACAAAAAAAAGAAATTAAAAATGTGGCATAAATTCACAGGCTTCTGTGTCAAGAACTGAAGGCAGTTTTTAACTTCTAAACCCTTCTGCTAATTTAACTGTGTTTAATCATGCAAAACAATAGAATTGTGTTTGAAACCGACGTGAAGACATTCCTGGCCTTAAGGAGAATCATTGATTTTCTTCCTAGAAAGAGGTGTTTTCATGGACTTGAGAAAGTAAGAACATTTTCTAGGCAAAAGCACAAAGCAGGTCAAGCACTTGCTCCACCAGCATTTCTGCATTTTCGGAGAGGCCAGGGAAATGGGGTCACAGCACCCAGCTTGACTAAGCTCAAGAAGCATCTGGACGATGCGCTCGGTCCCATGCTCTGACTTGGCTCGTCCTGTGTGAAGCCAGGAGTTGGACGCTACTGTCCTTCTGGGTCCCTTCCAACTCAGAACATTGTAGGATTCTGCATTTCATGCAACCTACACTTGATTGCTTTGCTCCAATGAATTATTACTGAGGCATCAAATACTTACATAATCCACAGAATATACATCACTTAACAGGATGGACTATTTAAACACACGTGCTTTATCAGATTACTTTAGTGAGTGATGCAGAGATGGAATGTAATCGGCTAATCCAAATTTCATAGCAAACAATTACGAGCATTTGATTGCATGGAAGCTTTACCTTGATCACATCTGGCCCCCTTCCAGCCTGGGCTGCAGTAACATGTTCCCGTGATGTGGTCACAGGTTGAATTGTTCAGACAGTCACAAATCTGCCGGCATCCATACCCGTATGTACCCTGAGGGCATTCTGCACCAAGTGTGAGAGAAACAAGGAATCCGAATCAGTCAGAGCTTCTTGGGATTACAGACCTGCAGCACCGTGGGCGCTACCGTTTGTCCCTAGCCCCAAACTCAGCCTGTTCATGGCCAGCAGATGGCAATGTGTTATCAGTGGCAGACCCCTACAGACAAGGTTTTTCTTGGAGAGGACCTCTGTGTATCTGGGAGGTAAAAGAGAAGGGAAGAGTGAAAAGGAGAAGGGAATTGTCTTTACTTGTGATTTGGCTTTACTTGTACTGGGCCTGCCACTAAGGCAGTGAAATCAGGAAGGAACGAAAACCAAAAAAGATGAAAAGGGTAAAAGACAGTGAAGAAACAGGCAAAATATGAACTAATTGTCCTTCTACACCAGAATGTCAGCTCTCCCAGGTTACTCAGAGCCCAGTGCTGGAAAAACTGTGCAGTCATGTGAGTGGAGCCAGACATCTGGCTGGTGTCATGTCATATGACACGTGTGCCGATGTGGGAAGACAGCAAGACGTAAGGGCCGTTAAGAACGAATCTAATGTGCACCGTGCTTTTATAAAAGAATAAAACTGGTCCTAGGCTGCCTGTAGTATACCCCGATACTTCTTTTTACCTTCTGAGGTTCAGGTTGCTGAAATCTCTCAGGACTTTTGTCACTCTCTTCATTTGTTTCTCACTTAGCCTTCTTAGAAGAATCTAACTCATATTTGATGTTTGCTGTTAGTTTTCATTGTGGTTCATGCGAATGACAATTCCTTTTACAGGAGAAAGTTGTTGGGGTTTTTTAGCGTTATCTACAAAGCAAGTGGAATGTAGTACAATGCCTCCTAAATGTGGCTACAGATTGAAAGAAACAGCCACCACAATCATGCTCGGTCTTCATAACCAATTCTGCAGGTTTTCTCTGGAAAAAGCCTAGGTCCAACTCCTGAAGCATCTACCCCATTAGAACTCTCACTGAAGCAAAGAGGATGTATCAAAACACTGGCCAAAACAGAGGCTCCCCTGAGGGTTTAGTAATTGCTATTAGGCACGAACACTTTTCATTCCTACTCACTTTGCTCGCAGTGCTTCCCCATGAACCCTGTGCGGCAGGTGCACTGCCCACTGATGTGGTCGCAGTCGGCTCCGTTCTGACACTGGCATATCAATGCACAGTCCTTCCCGTAGAAACCGAGGGGACATCCTGCAATAAAAGGAGCGGGAAGAGAACTGCAGTGAAACAACTGCTCTAGAAATAACATGCAAACATCCTGGGTAAGAGTGTTACTGAGAAGCCATGGCGTTCTATAAACACAACAGATCAAGAACTACCCCTATTTAAAATGGTTTAAAATACACACTGGGCAAAAACTACATAAAAAGGAGACTGGGAAACTGTATGGCCAGCAGACATTCAGAAGGAGGCAACAAGAAATGGGTTTAAGAAGGTATTTGAAGAAGGGGCAGGAGGACAGTTTGGCAACCAGAGGAGGGAGTCTGATGGTACTGTCACCCCATCCTGTGGGAGGTGCCTGCAGAGCTGGCACCGTATGTGCTATGGACTGTAGCCGTAACTGCACATCTGCAGGGGTAGCATCTGAATGTCAGAGTCATTCATTCTGTGTGTGTGCACATGACAGACTCTTCCACAGGGATGCCCAGCTGCAGCCAAAAGTTGTCTTCCTCTAAAGCAAGGCTAAAGAGCAGTTCAAATGTAGTTGCCAGCACTCTGCCAGTGCTTACGCAGCTGCCTCCCCTGCAACCACAGAGGTAATGCCTTACATCTTCTGGGCCAAAAATGGTTAGCAGCGTGGGAAGACATCAACGATGGGAATGTGAAAACACCACTCATTTATAGACCAAGAATGGATAACAAAAGTCACTTACTCTGTGTACAGTAAAGGCCAGTCCATCCTGGGGTACATTTGCACTCCCCATCGTAGGCACTGCAGTAAGCTCCATTATGGCAATTGCACGTGTGGATGCAGTTTGGTCCCCAGTGGGAAGGTGGGCAAGCTAAAACAACCCACAGCAATTCACTAATTAACCTCAAATGACAAAGATCAGTGATAGCCACGAACGGAGCTGCTTACATTCACATACAAGCACTGCTTCAGTTGGTGTTCGTTGTTTTTCTTTTAAATGCATTTCTTGGGCTGCTCCATTCTGAGCAAAAAGCCACAGGTTGGGTTTTTTCTAACTAAGGACTTCTTTTACTCTGCGTCTGATCAGGACTGTACCTTGATCAAGTGAACTCTTGCTGCTGTGGTTGCATTGATGAATATAGTATTTCTAAAAAAAAAGTAATTATCTATAAGGCGGAGATTTTTTCCACTCACAATCATGTCAACGTGTGATGAGAGAGAATTTCACTGACTGCTTTGAAAATGTCATGGTGAATGAATCTGATACTAAGTACTGCCATTAGAATGGCAAAGTGGTTCCAAAATGCTAATTACCCTTCAGAGACAGCAACGGATAATTTTCTTCATGACAGAGTATCTCTGAATGCAGAGGGTACTCTAAGAATAGCCCCTTTCTCTTGACTGGGAGTCACATCCTGAAGTTTTTATTTGTTTCTTTACTAAAGAGATGTGTAATTTTAAAATAGTTTTGTGGAAAGGTATTGCATGAGTGTTTCATAGGAGAGAAGAAACAGGTCAGATATAGAAGCCTTAGCTTTATTTCTGTGTGAGTTTAAAAAGAGACTGTTAACTATTTATTGCTGTGCACTGACTTGGTTGTCCAGAGACCTGTCTTGAGGGCAGTAAAAATTCCAGAATCCTTTCAATGCGTAAGGACTCATCCATGTGCGGGCTGCATTTTTGCAAAGTGTTGTTTTTGCCCAAATTTCACTTCATTAAGAAATATACTACATTCTAGTGAACAAAAAAACCTACTAAGATTGGTTTTTGTTGTTTTCACTTCAGTTGTGCCTTATGATTATTTTTGTTATTGATTCTGTTTGAAAATCGTGGTCAACTGTGAAGGAATGTAAATCCCATACAGATGAAAGGTTAGAAGTTTTAAGAAGGTCGCTGGTTCCAGAAGAAATTAATGGAATCATTATTTTCCATGTGAACAAAAGGCCTGTATACAAAGCAAATAAACTTCCTCCGTTACGGCCCATGAGCACAGTCTAAACAGATGCTTCCATTCATATTGCTGGCACCATTTTCTTGTTATTGATTCAGTGAGTAAGTCCCTCCTCCTCCTAAATACCCCTAATTCTTCTACTCTCCAAAATACCTACTTATTTTACCATAAAACAGAGACCTTTGTTGCTACTGGCTTCCACAGGAATAGGCTTAAGATGTATTTTGCTATGATACTTAGTTGTGCATGCTAATCACTTCACAGAATTTAGCCAGCAAAGGGGTTTTTTCCAAATTCACCAGATGTTACATTGCACTGGTACAGAGCTAGTTAACCTGGAATAGCCAAACCATAAATGAGTTACCATAAATGACATGAAACCAATGCAGGGTGGCATTCGGAAATGCACCTCCCTGGAAATCAGCACTGTCTCTTTTGAATTTTGAAGCATCAGGCTCTGGTGCGGCTTCTTTTATTCATAAAAATGGGTGGATTTTGGTACTTCATGGAATTGGATACATTTCTTGGGAGAATTCTGCTTCAGGTATCTCTCTCCTATTATCAGTATTTTCACAGACCTGACAAGGCATCTGGAGAATGCTGAAGTATTTAATAAAAGAACTCCTATGAAACATAATGAAATTAGGGCCTAGCACTTTGAGTCAGTAACAAAGTCTTCACTGCTTCAGCATACTAAGGCAATACTCATAAGGTGAGGTAGAATGACAGTAAAAATGTGTATCTGTGTTGTGGTTTTATGCAGCAAGGTTCTGGTGGAGAAGGGGCGAAGCAGGGGTGGCTTCTGCAAGAAGCAGCCAGAAGCTCGCTGCAGATCCTCTACAACTCTTCTTGGGCAGTGAAAGACTGAAAATAGGTCTCTTCTGTCATATGCTCCATCCCACTTATTAGAAAAATCAGAGTGCAATTATCTTGCTGATAGTGCTGATGAACTGAAGAAAAGTTTAGGATTTCTTCCTTCTATACCACAAAGTCCTCATTTCTGACTTAGACAGCGGGTGTTCTACTAAAAAATAGATAATGTAAATAGCCAAACCCAGACTGATTGTTTCTAAAATAAAGGGGAAAATGTCATACTTACGTTGAGAGCAGTCACTACCAATCCAGCCAGGGTAACACTGACAGGATTTATCAATAGGATTACACGTTCCGTTATTGGTGCATGTGCATATTCCAATGCAGTTCTTGCCAAATCTGCCACTGGGACATACTGAGAACAAATCACAATTAGAACTCCTTAGTAATCAGAATAAGATGATATGTTCTTTATTTCAAGAGGAATCTTGATATTCGGATCAAGACAGGTACTGCTTAGTATTATGTTCAAGAAGGCATCATAAATTCTGGTAAGCCCTTTATACATGTTCATTACACAAATAACGATACAGTGGGTTTCATACTGCAGGACCAAATGTTCAAACAGCTTAAACCTGATTAAGATTCCTAATTCATAAACTGCAAACACTACAACAGAAACTGCTTTTGGTTTTATAGCTTCCAAGCGATGGAATGAAAATTACTGAAGTGCTTGGTCTCTGTGTCCCAGAGAGTCTTTATCACAACTTGTACCTTCGTTACAGAGGGCTCCTGTAAATCCAGGTAAGCAGTCACATAAGCCAGTAATATGGTGGCAGGGACCACTGCTGTGTACACACTGGGGGCATGTCTGGCTGCAGCGGTGTCCATAAAACCCAGGGGAACAGACTGGAATCAGAAAGAACAAACCGTCATTCCTTCCTACACGTTCTATACAGCCGTGAACTACTCTTCAGAGCACCTCCTGACTTCGAATTTGCGCTGCTTTCTGAATACACAAGGCTTGCAATGGGGTTCTCATTAGTGGTGCAGTTCAATGCTTTACTCTCACAAACGGAGATTTGCTCGTCTTCCTCTAGGGTTTACTATATCCCAGTTCTTAATGACTTAACTGACATCCTATTACTTGTCAGGCCACGCTGACTTGGGTTGCATTTGAAATGCATCTCTAGTTCTTATGTTATACACAGTTGGTGACACATTTTGTGTCCTCTCCAACATGAACAACTTCTAAGGCGTATTGGAAGAAAACTCATTTAAAAAGATAGACTGGATAGTTTTATCTGTAGATGACTATGGTCATCTTAGACCTTGACTTCTTATGTGTTTCCTAACTTGGAAAACAAATAGCCATTACTTCACTGAGAAAAACTTACAAATGTTTTCCAGTGATCCTTTAAGTACTCATTACATGATACAGCCAGCTACGCATCACCTAACTTTTAGAGAACCTGAGACCGGAAATAGTAATTCACTTAATTCTTACGCGAAAGGCACAAGTTTCTTTTAAAAAAAGGAAGAAAAAAAAAGGGGGGGGAGGGGGATAGACAGGGAGAGGCTGTTCCATAAAATCTCCTCCTTTGATGCTCTAATCCCTTCTGGTATTTATTCCCTGATAAATTAGAATATTGGGTAGCACATCAAGAGAAATACCTGTTGCACAGCAGCAATTAGCACTCCCAAAACTTAACTTGGAATCTTTTCAGTATTTTAATTCCATTCGAGATTCAGTCTTTTCATTATACACATGCTACGAGTTACATGGCTAGATCTCTCTAGAGAGATTAATTTTTTCCAAGTGACACAGTGCCAAAAAGTCTTCTTGTTTACTGAAAAGACACTTTCTGATTGGGATCCAAATTAGTCCTATGACCTCTGTCTTCCCTGCCTCCAGACCATGCTTCAGTGAGGGGCTCTGAGAGCCTTCAACTGCAAGCCTCGTGTCCAGGTTATAGGCACCGGTCCAAAACACAGGGAGCATTTTTCCATGTAGTGCTACATCGAGTCCGCCTCTGGATTAACTGATTAACTGCAAGGCCGTTGTAGATTAGATAGTGCACTTAGTTAGAAGAGCAATTAAGGAATACCAATGCCACACTAATGTGGGATTTAATGGTGCCATACGCAATCACATTCTTCACCCTGAGATGTTGCCATTCCTGGATTATTACGACTTCAGTCTTTTCTGGTTCTCCTTCTATCTTCTGCTGATCATTTCATGTCGTCATCTGCTTTTTAAGACTCTTTTGGAGGACCTAGTAGCATCTCTGCTCAGCCTTACTGCACCCATTTCTTGACCCTGTTTCTGAGAGACCTCCTCTGAAAACAGGGCTAACCCTCCACGTGCAGAGGACCCCCATTTCTCTTCTCTGAACGCTTTTCTCTCACAGCTTCGACAACTGAAACTGAAGACAGCTAGACTGCTGGCAAACTGTAAGCAATCTTCTTGGGAGAGCAGATACTTTGTAGATCATATTCTTTTTGCCTCCCTCTTTCTGGTATGTTTTGCCTCAGTTCATCTCTAACTCTTCTAGTAAAATTTAAATTTTACAGAGACAAACTCTCCAAACGTAATTACGGGTACCCACGATATCCCCTACCTACTGTGAGGCCTGACCCCACCGGCCACTCATTGCTGCTTAAAAATAGGTGTTAAAACAAAGCAGTCACTAAAGTCAATGAATCCCACCAGGCTCAATGGGAAGCTAAGGTTTCTAGCTCCTGAAACTCAGGCACGCTTTATTCACCTATCAAAATATGCGTTTCAAAATTAAGGATCATCAGTCACATTGGGAAATGCTTGCCTTTAGAATGGAACCCCGACAAATCTGTTTCTTAGAAAGTCACGTGCATAATGATGTCATGGCAGGCACAGTGAATAAAAGTGAAGTACCACAAGAAGAAGAGCACTGCTGGTTGGAAGCACTTGTTCATTTCAGTAAAGCTAAGCTCTGTGGATTCATATATTTTGAAAAAACGTCCAATTGAGGAGATTCTCAGAGTACTTCATACTACAATCAACAAAGCATTATGGTGTTACACGTAGTCCGAGTAGGGAAGGAAGAAACATTTTGTCTTACTTCTCTGACAAGTGGTGCCTCTGTATCCTGGAGCACACTCACAGATTCCATCATCTGGAGAGCAGGATGCTCCATTTTTGCAGTAACAAGACAGTGAGCAATTTGGACCCCACTGTCCCTCAGTGCACATGCTGTCACAGTGAATGCCTGCAACCATAAACAAACAAACAGATCAGCCTTTGGAAAGAACTCTCATGCAAAGTTAGTTTAAACCTCTGGTCCTCAGAGGACTAATTTTGAAATCACAGCTCAGAAACTCTGTTTATGAAAATACCACTAATATCTAGAAATCTGAACAAGGTAAACGTGCATCTCTGCTCCTGCCTCCCCCTAGAACAGGGACTTTCTTTTGTATTCCAGGTTTGACAAGACGTCCATGAAGACCAATCCCGAGTTCTGTACTTGGAAAGCACTTCTGCAGATTTACATGGAACGTAAGAGCCCCATGGGAGGCTATCTTCAGTTTTCCTGCCTGCTTGTAATTTAAGATCAACATAGATGAGTGCAAGCTTCTCAGTGGTATAGAGTTCCAGAATCTTCCAAGACCTATTTACATATATATAAAAAAATTAAGGGGTCATTTATTCCTCTAAGTAGTACCAATAAAGAGAACGTAGAAAAGTAGAAAGCAATTTAAATGCAGTGCAATAATGACTTTTTTCTTACACCATAATGGCTGTTTCAGAAGAGCCAAAGCTTATTTTATAGCAGGGAAAGGCATGACAAAAGGTGTCACAGAAACTTTTCCTTCTCAATGTAAAAATTCTTACGGTCTGACATAAGTTTGAGTAATAATGGGGCCCAGGATACGGAATGATTTCTAATGAGTGGTGAGCTGATCACTGCTAAGTCTCATACCAAATGGAAAAATGTAGTGCACAAAAAGGGTTTCCAAACACACCATGTGAGCATTCCAAAATGCTCAGCTGCAACTGTGTTAAGGATGCTGGTTAGTCAGCGCTTGGTCTAACCATTTTTTGGCATAGAATTGATTATAAAATGGCCACAACCTGAACCTCTGTAAATACACTGCAATAGAACCACGAATTATAAACTTCCAATCAAAGGATTTTAATTTCTTTTTAATTTTGGTGGGTTTTTTTTTCAATGCAGCAACATTAAATATACTTTCCAGGCTTGTTTTTTCCACTATCTGCTTTTAAAAAGCATGGTGCATGTTAAATGCCAGCAGGCACCGCTGTGGAACTCAGACTGTATTGTGTCTACAGTACTTTGCATTAACAATTAAGTATTATTGTAGGACTTCTACTGAATGAAGCCGTTCGCTAAGGGAAAAGTGGATGGAATCCAACCACAAGCATGTCTTGCTTTGTAAGTATTTCCATCAGAATATGTTTGCTGGCTGCCAGAGTCCTAAAAAAGCAGAGCGGTTTCACGTGGGACAAGAAAAAAAGTTTTACTTTTGAAGTGGAAAACCTAGGTTTATAACAATACTGAAAAATAATCACATGGTTTACTGATAGACTAGACTCAGAGGTGATTCCTCAACCCCCACAGCATGTGCCTCCTGACTATATATAATTACAGGAAAGACGAACTCCAAACTCTCAAATTGGTTGTTTCTCCACAAGACAAGCCACAGATTGATTAACCAAATATGTCACTGAATAGACTGCACCAACTAACACCAGCAAGAGAGAAAAGACTTGTCATTTAGAATGCATATGCTAACCAGCAGCAGACAATACACAGGCCACCTAAAAGCCGTAACTGTACAATTATGTACAAACATTATACATCGGTTAAAACTGCCTTAAAACAAATCTACAGTAAAAATATGAAAGGCTCCTTACATCATTACTGTTGTAAGGTTGCCTGCATACGCAATGTCATTCTCCTAACTTCATCTACATTTGAGAGGCAGTATAGACATGCTTCTCAGTCTGGGTCAACTTTTCCATTAGATTTGTAGATAAACAGATAAAAGAGAGATGCTGATGCACAGGAGCAGGATGGTATCACTGCAATTCTTTTAGAAACACTAGTATTTCAGAAGCATAAGACTGCTCGGCTTGAGGTTCTCAAATTTGAGACCTCGGGTTTCTATGTCTGGGAAAGCACAAGCAGACACATCCAGAGGGTTTCAGAACTGACCCTGGCATTCTGTTCACATGAGTGTTATCATCTGTCATACCTCACATAGCTCCACTCAGTGAACCCTGCTAGGGAAAAGACATTTTTCAAGGAGTCTTAATGGGTTTCAGTGGTGTTCAGTATACAATGGTCACTATTAACAAGTCAGCGGTTGCCAAGAGTTACCACAGTGCATTATCTGAGATTATGTCGACCAGTGACATACAATAACACCAGGCTCAATTATACCGTCTTGATTGGTGCACAGAGGATGCTTTATGACAGCATGGTGTCAAAGGGTGATGCTGGGCACACTGGGATAGAAAAGACAATGGGCTTCTTGCTGCATAGAGCCATGACAGTTAAAAGAGCCAACAACTACCATTAAAAATGAAAAAGGGAAAAGTTCCTCCAGTACACACCAGGGAAAAATGTCCATTAGGGAAATGGAAAAACTTACCCTTTGCTTCCCACTTTCACCCCTCAGAGGAGGTAGTCAGGTGAATAATAACTTGTTCTACTTAGCAAAGAAACAGCGCAAAACTCACTGACTGAAAATTATGGCCATATCACATACTGAAAGAGGGATGAATATTATTTTTGCTTCACTCTAAGAGGAATTTTACTACATTCACTACTGATCACAAACAAAGTCAATTTCACTCCTCTGTGTCAAGAATGAATGTAGCAAAGCAGAAACACTCATTCATTTAGTTAGTGAATTACTGTATCTCTAATAAAAACAGAATCTCACCCATTCGCTGTCATTTAGAGAAGCTCACAAGGAACTTAAAAATAGGAAACTGACTTTCACATCTTATAGCTATAAAAATATTTGTATTTTTGAGAAAGACCAGGATGGAAATTAAAAGATTAAAGAATAGTTTTCCAAACTCTTACACTTTACATGACATTTCTGCAAAGAGAGCTATGCTTTTATAGAAAAGCTAGAAATTAAGAAGGAAAACCCCCTATTTTTATTAGAACTCACAAAGCAAGATTAGACTAAACTTTCACTACACGGTATCAACAGTGTACTGTCTTACAACTGCCACAGTTTCAAGCAAGTATTAATCTCTTACGCAATAGAATTAGTTCTGATACATTTTCATGATGATTTTGATACTGATAAGGGTATCTCCAAGGAAGGGTTTTTGCCAGAGCTATGGACAAAGAGCTCTTTGATGGCCTCTGCAAGTTGCTAGGCAATGGCTGAATGGTCATGATAAACTTCAGCTAAGCTGCTCTGAAGCAGTGCTCGTGCATTTAATGCCCAATGCTTTATGCAGGGGGCCTCACATCTAAATCAGCATTCCCTCAGCATTTGTAATTGCATGAATGAAGTAAATAATTCTTCAGGCATACCAGTGTTTCTGCCCATGCTAGCAGAGTGTTTACATACTCACTGTGCTGTATTTTTAAGTTGAGACTCAATGATCCATCCAAGTCAGATCAATGGAAAGCTAATTTGGTTTAGCACTCGAAGGGGAAAAATCTACCACTTAGTTCTTAAGATCTTCCCAGGCAAATCTATTATTAGACTAAGTGCTGTTTTCCAGCTTATTATGTTTCCATTAGTCTGATAAAAATTTCTCCAAACTTTAAAGAGAATTATTTTTTCCCTAAGAAATGTGTATTTGCTATACAATTTATCTTAACAACACATGGAACTTTCCAATATATAAATCTCTTTGTACATTGGTGTACTTTCCCTGTGCAGAGCTACACTGGATATGCAACAGCCTGAATAAGAGTAGGATTAAGCCCTCAAAACTTAGGGAAATCTTGGTGTCATTAAAGCTAATGATACATTTCCATTATGGCCCAGGATCTCACCATTCATAAGAGAAACAAACACTAGCCCACTTCTGCTCAAGGCAGCCCAGTCTTTTATCATCAAGGCAGCCCAGTCTTCTGGTGAGAATTGCTTCCCTACTTCTCTGTCAAGTGACAGACGTAATTCCCCCTCCACAGAAAACATCAAAACAGCATGGGGAAGCAGTGAAAAAGTTCACAGGCACTATTTAGAAGTATTCTTGTTGTCTTTCCAGGGAGAAGTACCTTGTTTCCTATCTGAAGGTAGCCAGAAAACTGACAATGTTTCAAATTAAGGAGCCAAAGAAAGGATCAAAGGTTTTTCTCTCAAAGTTCAGACTGCGGCTTCTTCGCTGGGGCAGCAGGAGAGTTTGTGCCTGCACGTTTCTGTAGGAAGCCAGCTACAGCAGCTTGTCCACAAAACCAGTGCTGTATCAGAGTCTGAAGGCAAACATCACTATCTGCAGCTTTTAGGGGAAGAATTACTTCTGAGATACCCCTGGTATCTTTCTGAAGGATGTATTGTTGCTGCATGTTGTCATCCACTCCTGTGGTGTCCTTGTTTTCATTTTCATTTACCACATTTTAAGTAGCCACAAGAAAATAACACCTCCCCCTTTCTTACCTTTTTGATAGCAAGAAAAGAAAAGCACTTCATCTACTTTTTGAAAAACCTTCTAGAAGAACGGTGTTTCTTCCACAGAAAGACCCAGTGCAATGCAGAGGCAACAGAGATACACACACAGTGAAGTCCAGACGTAGGGCAGGCCAAACCTTTTATTAAAAAATGCATCTCTCCAGGTCTGCAAAGTAAATACACCATTTACCATGACACGGTGCCCATGTATGATTTAATGGTCTGGCACACTCAATAGTCACCACAACAGGAGCTTGTGCTTCAGGTGCCCTGGGGACATTGGCCAAGGTGGACAGAAACCCATGATTGCAGCTTGGGTGTACCAGTGCTACTGCTCATTTCTCACTCTTAATGCAAGGGAGACCCAGGACAGTACTCTTTTTATGGCTTTTTCCTCCATGTAGGAAGGGGAAAAACATTAAAAGCCAAAGAGGAAAGGAGAGCTCTGCTTCATTCTTCCCAAGGGACCTGGTTATTTGCGTCAGTGGGGAGGGTGTCCGATGACAGTCCTCCCTGCTATAATCCAGCAACAAATGTAGAAATACTGTCAGGAGCACATGGAAAGCCACAGCACTTCCTCACAGAAACAACACATCTGCTGATGGGTGATCTGACTAATGTCAGCAGGTGTTTGGCACAGCACAAAGTCACCAACACCCTATCTGCTGTAGCCTGTGGATGAATACTGTGCACACTGGTAAATGTAGGCCGATATTATTGCATGTGTTGTTTCCATAAGCCAATACTATTCTTTTGGTACACAAAGCAGACCAGTGGTATTTCATAATCCTTGGCACCACATAGCCTTTAAATTGATTTTCAAACTAACAAATGTTGTATCAGTATGACAACGCATTTCTTAACTACCAGAAGGGTCTGGGAGAACTGCACCCAGGCAAAGCACAGTAGAAATGTGTTTTCACTAACACCTGCATCACTGTAATACAGTAATAACCTGTTTGCTAGAGGTGGCGCTTTCAAAGAAGTTAACTCAAAGTTATGGCATAAAGTACCAGGATAATTAATTATCATTCCCTACTGGGGGAGTACATTCCCTGTACCTTTCTTCTGCTGTTGGAACGGCCCTTACTCTTTTCCACTGTCTAGCTTTGTACTCCCTCCAAACGAAGACGATATTTATACGATGCAGTGAAGATGTCAAGGGACGAAAGCGTCTGGGCAGACATCATCCTGTGCGTAGGCAGATGCTTCTCATTTCTGCTATCCTGTCCTGTGGCTCTGGCTCCTGGAACGTGATGCCAGGAAAAACCCATCACTCTCAACTCATGCTTTTCTAAGAAGAATCAAGGTCCTGTATAGGGAGCACTTGTTGTAAACTACAGAGAGGGTAGGATTTCTAACAGGAGTCCTATAAACGAAACCCCTTCTGTAAAGGATGAAACATCTAAGTATCAACAGAACATAAATTAAAAATAGAATCCATAAATTAAACCAGAACCTAATCAAAACCAATTTTAATTATTTCTTCAGTTTTACAACAGCTGTAACAATGCAACAGTTGGTAACTTAACTTATTTTGTTCATATCCAGGACCTAAGAAGCAAAAATTAATACACTGGGCATGATCAAAAGTAAAGACACTACTTAAAAATCCTAAACCATATAGCTAGTGAAGTGTTTAGAAGACAAATCTCATGAGGAGCAGCTAAGAGAGCTGGGATTGTTTATTTCTGGAGAAAAGGAGACTGAGGGGAAACCTCTCTGCTCTCTACAACTACCTAAAAGGTGGTTGTAGTGAGGTGGGGGTCAAACTCTTCTCCCTGGTAGCTAGTGGCAGGACAAGGGGAAATGGCCTGAAGTTGCCTCGGGGAAGATATTAGATTGGATATTAGGCAAAATTTTGTTACTGAAAGGGTCGTCAGCTATTGGAACAGACTGCCCAGGGAGGTGGTTGAGTCACCATCCCTGGGTGTGTTTAAAAGAAGAGTAGATGTTGGACTTGGTCTAGTGTTGGACCTAATAGGGCTGAGTAGATGGTTGGACTCAATGATCTTAAAGGTCTTTGCCAACCAAAACCATTCTCTGATTCTGTGATCTTTTTGCTGACCCAATGCTCACCTGCAGCTATACCTTGAGACTAAAATAAAGGGTAGCATGCTAGCTAGGCTACCCTTTGGTACACGATACCTCAGAAGCTCAGAGCCCCCTCACTACCTGAGGGAACATGCAATGTGACCCCCCCCACACACACCATTCAGCGTATTTCCTGCTCCCCAGCGTTACGGTACAACTGTGTCATCCAGCAAGGGAAAAAATCTTCCACCCTTCTTTTACTTCTGCAAAGTTATACAAACTGTTCCCTCTGATGAAATTCCCTGGGCAAACTGTCGACAACTGCTCTCTTCACAGGGCTGAGAAAAATATTGCATTTTAAATACCTATTTGGAAGCTTTACGAGGTTTTGGTGGCACCAAAACATTAGGGGACGTTCAGCTTGGATTCATTGATTTTCTCTTGTTGAAAAAGAAAACAGACTTAACAAGTTCACATTTTTCAGCTTCTTCAAATGCATTTATTTTTCAGAACTACCCTCTCAATGGTTTTTAAACAACTAAATCCTTTGGTCACATCAGATAGGCATTTCACTGATCCAAAATCAGTCCCTCGCTCTCTTTGTGGCATTTTTTGGTAGGTAATACTAAACATACTAAGTCTGATGGTTACTTTAACAAACGTAAAAGAAAAAAAATTTAAGCTATCCTAACAGAATTTGTTGCATTTAGTTCCTTCCTATATTGTCACAAAGCCTTTGCCTGCTACTCCACCTAATATGCATATACATACGTACCCAACCACCTTTCTTAATCCTACCTTCTAATGCTATCTCTGCAATGTAACTTTATAGAGCAGCTATCTGAGACACTGTTATAGAAGTATTCTCTCCTGGTTTTAATCATTCTAAATATAAGTATCTACACAAAGACCGGATTCCTCAGGAGCATTGCTCTGACATGTGAAGTGTGGGAGGAGGACTTTTCCAGACACTGAGTATAAAGCAGACTATGCTGTTTATGTCATACTGTGTGTCTAGACATCACTAGCGTGTTGAAACTAGTCCGGTACACACGCTGTTGTGATAACATCATCCCGGGACAGACACTCCATTTTATCTAGAATCATGCACAAAGTCTCTTTCTAGCAAAATCTTTTTTATTTCCAAAGATGAATGTTGGGGAAGACAGCAGGCCCGCTGGCGGCCTTCTCCCAGGATTTAGGCCCTGACAATATTCTTATGATCCCATGAGAGAGGAAAAGTTACTCATGCTCTGAGGATCCTAATAATCACATTCTCAAAACACAGCGGCTTTCTGATAGGGGTACAGGCTACCATAAACCAAGAAGCAGTTATGGGAAGGTATTTGGGAGTAACGGAACATGTTAAGAACCAATCATAACAAGAGGATCAAAACAGCAGGTGTGAGGATACTTTTAGGCATTAAAGGTTCTGTTTAATATCTTCGTCGACCACCTAGATAAGGGAATAGCATCCACCCTCAGCAAGTACGCCGATGATACAAAGCTGGGCGGGGTGGCTGACACGCAGGAACACTGCGCTGCCATCCAGAGAGACCTGGACAGGCTGGAAAGCTGGGCACGGAGAAACCAGATGAGGTTTAATAAAAGGAAGTGTAAAGTCTTGCACCTGGGGACGAATAACTGTCTGTATCAGTACAGGCTGGGGGATGACCTGCTGGAGAAGAGCTCTGTGGAGAAGGACCTGGGGGTCCTGGTTGATGACAGGTTGGCTATGAGCCAGCAGTGTGCCCTGGGGGCTAAGAGGGCCAATGGGATCCTGGCATGCATCAGGAAGAGTGTGGCCAGCAGGTCGAAGGAGGTGATCCTCCCCCTCTACTCTGCCCTGGTTAGGCCCCACCTGGAGTATTGTGTCCAGTTCTGGGCTCCCTGGGATAAAAAAGACAGGGACCTCCTGGAGAGAGTCCAGAGAAGGGCTACGAAGATGATTTAGGGCCTGGAACAGCTCCTGTATGAGGAAAGGCTGAGTGAGCTGTGGCTGTTCAGCCTGGAGAAAAGAAGACTGAGGGGGGACCTAATTAATGTTTATAAATATCTTAAGTATGAGATGCAGGGGGAATTGGCCAACCCCTTTTCAGTCATCTGTGGAGACAGGACAAGGGGCAATGGCTGCAAATTGGAGCACAGGAAGTTCCGCACCAACATGCGGAAGAACTTTTACCCAGTGAGGGTGACAGAGCCCTGGGACAGGCTGCCCAGGGAGGTGGTGGAGTCTCCTTCTCTGGAGATATTTAAGACTCGTCTGGACGCCTATCTGTGCAATATGAGCTAGGGAGCTGCTTTGGCAGGGGGGTTGGACCCGATGATCTCTCGAGGTCCCTTCCAACCCCTACGATTCTGTGATTCTGTAAACTAACGATATCTAGCTATAAGATAGGTTTATCAGAACTCGTTATAATTACTAACCAATCAGTAAGGTGTGAATAGTGTGTGTAACCAATTAGCAGTTTTTTAGATTGCCACGTTTGCAGTAAAAAATGGTATATAATCTGTGTGATTTCATCTAATGAAATGGCTTCACCTAAAATTCATCTCGAATTGCGTGTTGCTCTCTGCCGGTCGCCACAGATGAAGATAAGATTTCACTGAAGCCAAAAGCATTGCCTCCTTTCCAATACCTGAGGTCAAGCAGTCAAGGTCTGTGCTATGCCTGAAGTCTTCATCTCCACCCAGGTTAGTTCTATCTCACTGGCTAGCTCATTTTTATAACCTATTACAAAAAGATGCTAGATTTTCAGTATGGACTTTCAAAACTACCTACTTTAACCTGGCTTCATTCATTACCATACTTTCGGTCTCTGGTGCTTTGTCTGCCCCACTGTCTCACAAACTCGTAATCAATGGCACAATGACAGTAATAGTATTTTCTCATAATTCACTCAAATCACTTTTATTATTTTTGCAGTCTTGCCATTTCCCAGGGGTATCTGCTGGCCATTTCCCAGCGGTATCTGAGTGACTGATGGTAAGTCACACTGCAGCTTTTGGGACGACAATAAGGTTAACAGACTCTGGGTTCAGTTAGGTGAGGGCTGGCCGTGGGAGCCTCCTATGGAGAGAGTCCAGAGAGAGTACTGACCCTTGAATACAAACAGGAAAGCTGAAGCTTGCAACACTACAGTATCACACTGAGACACAAGGTCCAGAACGCTCTGAGAGGAGCAAACTTAGACTGTCAATTCTTATGGAAGTTGGAAGAGTTTTCCCAACACTTACACAGAAATTTATGTGAGAACTCAAATCACTTCCTGGAGAAGTGATTCCTGCCTTTCTGCAGAGTTTCATCATGTTTTCAAAGTACCTTGCTCTCCACAGACAACAGACTCAAACAAAAATTCTAAGGGATAATCAAATATAAATGCTTCCTAAAACCACAAGGAAAATGCCGGAGAAACCTTGCAGAAAAGTGCAACAGTTTTCATGCAGAACAAAATATGTGCAGAGACACTTCGAGTTTTCAAGTTTGAAAAACCTGAAGAGAATCACAGAATCACAGAAGCGCAGCTTCTGCACAATTGATCGTCTTTTTGGCTGCCAGAGCCAAGCTTTCTGCGTTCCTGCCCTGTGTACCAGAGCTGCCAGCACGGCCTTGCATATTTACAGTTCTTCACCACTTCCATAAGGAATGATACCGTGAAATGGATCAAAACCGCCACAGAACTGGCCCTTGTCTTCTTCCAGCCCCACACAGTCCTCCTGTGCACACCAAACTGAAAGGCAAGACCAAGCCCCACCATAGTGGAAGCTCCCATCATCCTTCAAGAGTCTCTTTTGTACCTGACCATCCTGGCAGACAGCGACAGTAACCCGTGGTGGGATGACAACCGTCCGCATGGCTGCAGTCACAGCGTTCAGCGCAATCCATACCGTATGTGCCATCCTGTGGAAACAAAAAACCAACCCAGAGATGACGACAAGAGAACAAGTTCTGGTCAGTCCTGCCTCAAAAAACAACCACACATCTCTCCTGAACCTGTAAGCTGCATTCTTAATATGAAGCACTTTGGGGTTCTGCAACAGTTTTTGTGTCCTGCATTTTCATTCTTTCAGTTAAGAGGGGAAAATAAAGAATTACATCCTCTGGAAAATTCCCAGAGGAAGGGACTTGGAGACAGTGATTCAGAACACAGCAACCTACACTATCAGAGGCTGCAACGAAGCCTTCTTGTGCTGTCCCTCTAATTGCCCTAACAGCTGAGGTCCTACTCCAGGACCGGGGAATCCCTTGATGAGAAAGCAGTTCAGACTCCTCTCTGCCTCAGATCCTGAGTTGTCTACATACTGGACAAACAAGATACCATATAATACCACAATTTCTACAATAAAGTAGTAAAACATTAGACTAAAATGTATCTTCAGTGGAAAGCTCATTGCATAAGCAATGCAAACTGTATCACTTTGAATAAGTGTCCTTCTCTCTGCACTGCAGCATATACTGTTAAAAGAGCATTTCTTTGGCCAGGAGACAAACATTTTTTGAACCATCAAGAGAAATTACACATGTAGGTTAAACACCCTTCTTGCTGTGCTGAACTGTGCCACAGAAGCACAGCTGATTTTCATGGAACTACATCTGAACGTCTGAATTTACCTTTTATTCTTCCACAGAAAGTGGCACATACATCTGGGGGCAATTCCATACAAAATCAATCTGAGAAACTGAAAAGAGCAAAAATCTTCACAACTGCATTCTTAAAACAAGGGAAAGTACAGCTGTGAACCGATCTTATACAGGAAGTGTCAAAACCAAATTATCAACACGGAAAAATCCCACTATAATTAAGGTGATACTTAACGGGCATACTACCCACAGCAAAGGCAAAAAAGGAAAGAAAACCCCACGTCAGGTTTTAAAATGAGCTAAAAAAAGAGGTTTTAGCTTCTAAATTAAATGAATTTCATTTATCAGTCATGAAAAGTCAGAATAAAACCTATAGGAAAGCCCCTCTGCTGGTTTTGATGTTCGTGCCTACAATTCTACTAAGTTCCACAGGATTTAGCTACTCAATCCCAGGACTTTCAAGTCTAAAGTAGAACAAAATCGAAGCGCGCTCAAGTATAAGGAGCCCTTTGCTCGTGGCAACAGTACATTTGTATACAGAGAAAAAGAAAAGGTTAAGCATTTCCTTTGCATATAGTCACATTTTCAAAGAAAGGAAATCCTCAAATATGTAATTGAAAAGTGGTACTTTTAGTCTGCTATGTATTTAGACTTAAGTAACGATCTGGGCAGTGATAGGAATTGTCTGAAGTTACTGAAAGAAATTGAAACACGTTGATTTAAATAAACTCTCTGCTCAAACAAGAACAAAACCAAGATAACACTGGACTCAATTGAATTAGATTCCCATTCATTCTCCTACTCTGGAACTTTGAGGCAGAATATGCATTGGAATAGGTACATGCTTACAGACTTCACTTGATGCAGGCAGAGAGAGAGCGCAACACAATGAGCATGGGCATGCTAAATTATCTGATGAAGAAATGCTTTTAAGCACTATTTTGGCTATATTTGGAACAGTGAAGCAAAATGCCATGAAACAATACCTATCTTTCTTAATAAGTCAGTTTTGGAAGAGCTATTGGAGCTTGGGAGGTTGCATCGTCCTTCAGATCAGACACTAAGTGATAAACAAAGCTGCTGTAGAAAAAAGAAAAATTAGTCTTCTGATGGAGATGTGTTGTTGAAAACGCTGCATCAGCGTGCACAGATGGAACTCTAATCCGTTTTGCAGAGTATCTTGGAATTTGTCTGTCACTCTACTCACCCTATCAATGTAAGCTGTAGCTCACCTTGAAACTAAAAACAACCACCAAAACCCCCAAACAAACAAAAGCTGAGTATTCTGAGAGAAATTCAACAGAACAAATTTTCATGCAAAACAAAGTCATGGCTCCCAGTTTAACACTGTAGCTCAGCTATTCCTACCAGATTACTGCTCAGTAGAGCTCCTCCAACCTGACAGAAGCCTGAAGGTGGTAATGAGAGCAAAATTTACAAGGTTTCTGTTCAGCTCAGGTGATTCCTTCACAAATTCCGTTAAACCAACAACACGCTACGCATTAGTATTGCAAAAGTGAAGCAAAGACAGTGCAGAGGAGAAGGGGAGCAGAGAGTTTATTTAAAAATTGGAGTTTGTTAAGAATTTCCCAGAAAATCCAAGTCTACCACTGGAAAAGATGGACTCCAGAAAACCCAGTTTTTCAGAGAAAGATTTCCTGTTATGACCACAAAATGTAATAAAAAAATCAGTTAAAAAATATAAGAAATCAGTTTTGACTGTTACCATTTTAAAAACTTTGACATTAGATATTTTTATTGCTCTCCCCAAGCACAAATTGCAAGGTGGAGCAGGCAGTGTCACGTCAATGCAATGATTTCTAACTTTGCAGTTCTCAATGTCGGGGTGACAGTGGCAGAGCCCCAAGAGGAAGGCAAAGAACTGTCTGTCACTGGACTATTCGGAGTGCCTTCTCACATCTGACTAAGAATGAGGGCAAGTTCTCCATTCATACTGTACCATAGATATAAGATAATTTAACTAAGATTATCTTGTTTGATGTTAAATATCTATTTCTGGTACATTTTTTTCCTCTCATAGTTTTTTCTGCTTTAACTGAAGCACTCTGGATAGCATTCGATGTCAACAGGGAAAACTTTGGGTCCGTGTTTTTCAACAAATTCTAAAGGAGCTGGAGAAAAGTCTGAGGTTCAACTTTAAAGCATGAAAGCAGAAAAGAGTTTTTCATCTGTGCATCTTAACTGTGTGTTTTGTGTACTGCAGTGTGTTGCACTGCGGAGTTCTTCCAGAAAATCTGTTGGCGCATTTCCCCGATCTTCAACCCAACTGTGTGTGGGCTACCAAGAGCAGTCCTCCTTAGAGACTTATCCCCCTGACAAAGTTCAGTGCAAAATCCAGTGAAATTAGGAAACTACCTGGCAAGGGAGTTCGCATTTTTCTCCTCTCCAGCCTGGGGCACAGCTACAGGTTCCATCCAGAGCATTGCAAGCCCCTCCGTTAAGACACTGGCAAGTTAAGTTACATCCAAGCCCCCAGGTACCGCTGGGACAATTTATTGAGCAATCTACACCATGCCAACCTGCCAAAAAGAAGAATTTCAAGTGACAAATTAATCCAAGTTTTCCCCCATTCCTCTCTGAGGACATGTTTCACTCTGCCTATCATGAGCATCTTTCAGAGATGTGCAGTGCCAGGGTACCTCTAGCTACAAGCTAGTAGCAGCAGTTTCAGACGAAGACTCGTCCACGTTTGAACAAGGGTGGTGAAGGGCACCTTGTAACCCCTGTGCACAGCACACATTTGCAGATGGGTGCCAACATACAACAGCAATTCAGGGGAGATAGCAATGAAAACACAGACTCCTTGAAATTTCACTGGGAAGCACCAGAGTATACTGAAGGTTTAAGGTATTGTCTGAGAAAGCAAGGACTATTTTCCCTGGATTCAAGCTGCTGCTTTCATAATTCTTCTACCAGCACTCAATAGATTGAGTTCTGCAATGCGGTTTAGAAACTAAAGTCCTAGACACCAAGCATGAGAAAACACAGCAGCAGTGCCTAAGTTGCATTTCTCCAAGGATACATGGAAGACCTTTTAGATTATTTCTGTACTTCTCTCCAGATGCAAAAAAGAATGTAATGGGAAATGGTTCTAAAATGCACCATTCACTGCTGATTATGCTGGCCAGAAATGGTCTGCAGACTGCACGCTGGAGGAAGAGAAATGTAAACAGATTTTTAAAAATGCGACCATCTGATACAATAGAAACGGCAGGAGACAGTCCGACGTGACCATCAGCAGTGACACAAGCCAAGGTTCTAATTTTGTACCTTGTTTACAACAAGCAAAGGGAAAAGTAATTCTACACTGAGCCTGATCAATAGACTGTGCAAAACACATGCATTGGCATGAAGCCGCCTCGTGCCCCGGATTGATAACTTTGAATTTAGGGTCATTTCAGGCAAAAATGTTATACCATACGAGCTAGAAAACTGAGACACTTTCTCCCAAGTCTCTTCTCTTTCCACGATTTATACATCTCCTTCATTTACGAGACAGGTAGCTGAGTTTAGATGAATTTCACCATTGGCTGACCTTTTTCACTGTACTATGACTAAAACTGCCCGATGCACAAGAAGACAGGAATTTGCATGGCTCAAGGATAGTTCTTCTCTCACAACCCAGCCTCTCAGCAGTAGCTGCTTTGCTATGTTTACGGAATTGTATCAGCTGCATTGTCTCTGGGAAGAGCAGAAGCTAGAAACTCCACATTTGCTACAGGTCTGACTTAACAGTATCAGTCCCTGACAAATTTAGTGGCTATTTTCCAGTGTAACTAACACTTCTCTCCCACTCTCAAGCGTTGTGTATTTTTAGAGAAACATTTTTAGACAGGGAGTTCTACCACCCAGGCTTGTCATGGGATTTGCTTGAGAGCATTCAACAGTCTCCCCTCTCTTAGCAATCCACCATCACAGCTGAAGGACTCTGGACTTTAAACCCTTCCTTACAGCAGAAGTGACAAAGAGAACAGGTGTATTGCAAGAGTGGATCTTTAAGCGAGGTGAGTAGCATAGTTTTGGGTTGAACATGAACACCACGTGAAAAGATTGCTACAAAACCAGTGCTGGAGGATTTCTGAGATATCTTTGTTCCAGCCAAAGGCATGTGCTACCAGGAGATGAAGAGGTGGGCAGGCACATGCAGTTTCTGAGGGGGGTACAATGACCATCAGAATTACTGCTGGGAGGTGAGAGCCAGGCAGGGAGCTCAAGGAGCGTCAGTCTAGTCACACTAATACTGGGAGATCTAGAAAGTTTCTCACAGAAGCAGGGAACAGTAGCAGGCAAAGGCTTGGAAGGAGCTTAGGCAAGGTTTACTCAGAGAGCTGTTGAGGAAGAGAGTATTCAAATAGAATAAACTGCCAGTAGATACTAACATCGGTGCTAAAATGGCAGGAAGAAATCAGCGCCTCTGTGTTGCTGAGGGGCAAGGGTTGCAGTCAGAGGTCATGCTCACCCAGGCTGAGAGGAAACACGCCTATGCATTTCGACTTGGAAGGCTGCTGTCAGATAAATGGCAGGCACGCCTGTGGTCCTTCCAGCAGGCGACAGCACTGCCACCAAGAGAGAAGTGGTGGCACACCTCAGCGTAAACACTAGTAATTCACTAAGCCGCAGCCTCCAGCCCACTGAGAACCGTGTTGAGGAAACACAAACATGAGGCATGTGCACTGTTCCCTGAGCAGATGGTTTCCTGGTTTTCACCTCCCAGAGCAGCAGAAGCATAAATCAGCTAGTGATACGGCCTTCAGGGTGCTCTGCTTTTTATTAAGTTTCTTTCTTCTTCTCTACTTCCAAAACTCAAATTCATTTTATGATTACGGAAAAAGGAAATTAATCTGAAGGGATGCTTACCTGCTTTGCAGGCACAAGAACCATCTACTGGTGAACAGACGGCTTCGTTTTTGCAGTTGCATACAGATGAACAGTTTATTCCATATGTCCCCAGAAGACAGGGAGTACCACAAGCAGTACCCTGAAGTATACAAAAACAGAGTCTAAAAACTATTCGGATAATAGAACTAATAAATTCTGTGGACTGACTCAGGTGCTACAAAAGCCAGAGAACATAACTGTTCCAGGCTGTCACTAAGCTATCTTAAATTTCATGGCGAGGGACTCCTTCATGCTCTGTAAGTCTACAGTAAGCATTACTTTGCTGTTAGTTGTTGTGAGAGCTCAGGTCAGACATCAAACACCACTTGGTTAGATCAATGGATAAGGAAGCCCTTCCTGAAATCTCAGTAAGACAGCAGGTTAATGCAACGTGGATATGTACAGTATTTTTAAGAATTAATCTGACTGAAGTTTTCACAGTTGTTATTCCTAGAACAGTCATACTGTAAATATCTGAAGCACAGGTAACCACAAATGCATAAAAAAGCTGCAGAATAATCCATCCTGAACTGTAAAAACAAGTGTCTTTGTCTAGATGTTCTCTGGATGGAACATCAGCAGTTTCTGCAACAACATAATGACTGAAACCATCATTCCTCCCTTCACTTACACCTCATGAGGACATCCTCGTACTTATCACTGTCTCATAAAGTCACTATCTTTTCTTTCTTGAAAGAAAGTACTGAGAACCGATCACTTATTTTGCCATTTCAGAGTCTTATGAAACACCCACTATTATTTATGTACCTAAATACGTTACCTTTCTTTTTCTGTGGTGGAGAAAGGACACTCTGGCACCTCGAAGAACGTGGCACTGAACTAAAGCCAATGGAGTTGAAAATGTACTGTGAAAGTGAGACTTATTTACCTTAAATCCAGGGGCACAGGTGCACTTTCCAGTCACACTATTGCAGTCAGCACCATTTTGGCAGCTGCAGATCTGCTGACATGACTTGCCATAGAATCCTGGGGAACATGTCTCATTGCAGTAGAGCCCAGACCAGCCGGGCTTGCAGGAGCATTCCCCAGACATAGGGTGACAGCTGCCAGGAGGGGATGGAAGGGTAAGTAATTCCGGAATAAATGTGACAGAATTTTTTTTTCCAGAGAACAAAATGCTGCTACAGACAGGTTGCATAAAGGACCTTGTATACTACACACAGAGAAAGCTTAACTCCCCGAATCACAAAGCAAAGTGTTCTCTCTATGTCTACATGGATGCACGCCAATTAAGGTAAGAAATGTAACATCATACAGGATCTAGATAATTTGGGAGGACATGGAAAGAAAAAGAGAGGTAGAATTGTTCCACAGCTACTTGAAAACTATCTGAAACGCAGTTTTTATCATAAAATAGGGATCTACCGTTATAAATATTATAGTGATGAAACCACTAAATTCCCCATTATATCGTCAGGTTCCCACTCCCAGTACAAAAGGTTTATTTTCATAACCCTGGCAGAACTCAGAAGCAAAATTTCTGAGAAATCTCATCCTTCAGTAAAACCGTATGGCATTCAAGATAAAGTAACACCACAACAGCCGCTGAGTAGTGAGCAGGTTCTTTAAACCTTTGGTGGAGAAGAGGACAACTAGCATCTTCCCAGGAATTAGGCAGAATTATCGGCACTGGGCAGAAGTCAAGTATATCATCAGAGCCGTGATCTTTTGGAGGGTGTCTCCTCTATGCTGGCCATACCTGGTGGCAGACCAGACCAGCTGTCCCTACCTGGAACAGCACTTTCATTGAAGGGCCACTCAGACAGCTGTTGCCTCAGAACAAATGGACATCATCAGCTGTGCAAAGATGTACGTGCTGGAAAAGGGAACACAGCGGGGCACTCTGTGGCACTCTGGCAGACAAAGAACTTGCTTAATTCTTACCAAAGGAAACCCTTAATATCCATATCCAATATATTCACAATGGGAAGACTGTTTAAAGTTATTTGTCTGCCACAGATTTCAGTGAAGGCCCTTTAAGTGTGCTGGAAAAAAAGTGCCTGTGTCCAGACACATCCAACCACCCGTGACAAGAGCCTGATTTTGCCAGACTTGCTGACTCCTTGGGTGTTTCAAACTGAGCATTTTTCTGACCATCTGGAAGTTTGGAAAATACTTCCTGCACTTTTAGGTGCTATAACATAAGTAACAACAAGAGGTTTTGGAGAACTTGCAAAGCAACAAGGGAATGCTGGATTCCTTGCAACTGCTCTTGGACTTGAGGGCTACTCTTGTCAAGCAAAGAGTTTCCTGTTGCCAAATACAATCGTGGATCAAGGAAAGTATGAATGATAAACATTGGAACGTTATGCATGCACTGTGATGTCGTAAGAGATCAGGCGTCTTGAGGATATTAAACTCTCTTTTACAGTATTGAGCTGGTTTACATCAAGTGATAGGAAAGGCCTTTTAAAGTAGGTCATATGCGGAGGAATGGTTCATGAAAACACAGGATGCAGCAAGATAATCAAACTTGTCACCTATTCCTAACTACCTGTAGGCACCCAGTAGCATCTTGGATCCAATTCCCACATTTCTTGTAAGTGGAGGAAGAGATGGCAGGGAACACGAAAAGATTTTTCAATCCACAACCGAACAGTTCTTAAGATATAAATTAGAATATATTTATAAAATTAGTAGTACTGGCATTTTAAGACATACATCACTGTTCTGTTTGCTGTTGTGTTTTTTGCCTTTCAGGAGCGGGGGACACAACATACGTGAGAAAGCACTGGGTATGAAGCAGAGGCATTGATATTCTTGGCCCCCCCAGTGAGTGTTACTAAGGCATACTGACACATACATTGATTGACACCAAAATTAGTACTCCATAATGTGTAATTAGATGTAGGAAGCTGCAACACTTCTGAAGGTTTTTGATGGGTTCTCATGCAGTTAACCTAATTGGCAGTAAGATTTATGCATTAAGAAAGGGAAGTAAAGAGATGTGGACAGATACTGCCAGGACATCTGCTTTGATTACTGATCTTTTGTTCACGCTTTCAGAGAGGCAAAAACCCTCTGTGGGTAGCTGATACTATAGAGTTTGAGGACTTAGATGAACTTAATGATTTTCATATGATTGATACAGGTGTTTTGCTATTAAAATACCTAAATAACCTAATTCTGTAGCACCCTATGCAATTTAAAATTCCTGTAAAAAGTCCATGTACACAGGAGTCTGTGAGAAAAGTGCAAACTTGCAAGATGCCCTAAGCTTGGCTTTAAAAATACACCCCGACTACATGAGCTAAATTCACACCATAAAATTAAACTCAACCCGATATATATATATATATATATCCCTCAGAGAAAGCAAGAGACAAAAGAAAGTCCACCAGAACGCGTCCTGAAAAATCCCTAAGTCCAGCCTGAACTATACCAAATGAATTGGTGATGCAGAATGACCTCCAACAGTCTTACTTACAAATGTGAAGCAGGGGTGGAAGATCACCAGAAAGAGCTTACAGGACAAAAGAAAAAGCCCTTCTAGATACACACATGGCTACAGTGTGCTCTTTTTACACCAGGTGTCACCTGAGTAAAGACATGCCAAAACCCAGCCTAAAATGCTGGAATTCCTACGTTTTGTACATTCCTGTACAAAACAAGGCGCTAATGTGGACAAAGGCAGACAGAGGCCTTTTTCGCTTATTCCTGCAAACTGGATCTTCAGAATGACAAGTTTCTGTAAGCCCCCCAAACTGTGACTGCAACTGGCAGGGACGTAGAGATCTGCTCATACAAGGTCACAGCGCTGTTGCTGTACCCTACTGAGGAAACAGGGTTTATGTGGCCTTAGTCTCAGCCAGCTAGTGCTCACTCTCCGTTTTCTCTTGACTATTGAGCACAAAGGGAAAAAATGATAGTTTCACCTGGTCACAGAGAAGAGAGGGCTGGGTTCAATACACGCTCTAGCTCAAATCCTTTCAAATCTATCAAAAGAGGCAATGGAGAAGAACCATTTGTGAAAAAAAACCTCTTTGAGTAAGAGGCTTGTTACCTGCTGCTGTTCTCTGGACCCCTGGAAAATAACAGGACCTCTCAGGTACACCTATATCTAACCCTTCACGAAGCATAGAGGCTGCTAAGCACAAGGATGGGCTTTCCCTTCATGCCCTGGAGCTGCCATCAACTGACAGAAGCAGTGAAATCCATGTATCTTAGCCTAACCAAAATGCAAATTATGAATGGTTGTCCAAGCTGTTTTGATGCAATTTCCTCAATCATAAAGCAGCAACAGAATATGTCTACATTTCTGAACTATGGCGTGTAATAAATGTTTGTACTTTCAAGTATTTGATCAAAATGGCTAGACACGGATTTGTGTCCTGCAGCTATGTACACGTACTTCACAGCAGTATTGCTGTACCTTTTAAACTAACCTTTACTTCATTTCCGGGTCTGTGAATGCTAAGAATGTAGGGCTATAGGCCTACCAACAGCTCCTCTCTGAGGATATCTAAAGCCAGATGAAAGAAGTTTTCACAATACCAAGGGCCCTAGAAGTCCTAACAGAATCCTTGTCCTACAGCCACACAGCGTGTATCTGGAGAAGGAATTGAACCTGCTCTTTGGTGCCCTCTGACTATTGGTTGTTACATTGCTGCTAAAGGTGTCAGCACTAGGAAGCTTTTAGCTAGAGCCAGCCCAAAGAGTACTTGTGGTGGGCAAGTAAACGATGAGGATATTCCCTTGCTTAAAAAGTTGGCTCGGGGCCGCTGATGTTTAGTGAGAGATGGAAACAGGCAGACACAACTGGTCTCTCAAAAGATGCCCAAAGAGTCTGCAGGCGGCGTTATCTTCTATGGCATTACTCACTGCCCTTGGCTTTCTGTTATTTGGTGATCTTAATTAATCACTTCCTGAACCAGGGTGAAGGAAACTATAAACAGAAAATGCACTTGTGAAGTCATGAAAATCTTCCTTTTCCTCAAAGATCTCTACGCCCTTTCAAAAATGCTCCCAGCCCTACAGGGTTGTTACGTGCCTTTTGATTGGTCATACCCAGAAGACAACGTTCAAACAAAGACCAGCCATATGCTGCTGTTTACATAGGAACATTTGTGATCTGATGTGACCACAAGCTGTCTTCCAGCGGTATAAATGAAGGAACAGCTGTGTTGAACATGAATGAGAAGTAATCCCGGTAATATCAGAAATACTACACAGTGTAATGCATTCCTGTCAGACTACTAGCATAGCCTGCAGACAGATTTTCAGGAAAGCAGCTAACCATAATTCACAATACAACAGTATCTGGGCTACAAACACAGTTTGAGAGCTCAAGAGGTCAGCATTATGGTGCCATTTATTCTTTAATGCACAGCCCAAAGATTCGATTGCTTGATTTGATGTCAAAAACTCTGTATTTTTTCAAGACACTTCAAGTCAATGGGATAAACACTAGTACAAGCACACAACTGTAAAAACATATGAGTGGAAAGGGAAAAGAATTCAGCTTGCTGTCGGATGGTCTGCCAATGAAAGGCATGTCGAACAACTCAGACAATCTACGAAGTCCTTTTGCAGAGAGCCCTAAAAGAACGTGTATTCTCATGTATGTGCTTGAGTGCTTAAACATCACTGCCTAGTTCTGACTAAAGACTTTGTTTTTACCTGTGAGACAAAGTGCATCTTAAAATCAACATACAGCTGCATTCTCTGTGACAGTCAGGAGTTTCTGCAAATTTATTTCACAGCTGTTCTCAACAGCAAAAATTTAGATCATGCTCACAAACCTTTTCTAAGGTACTATGGTTAGTAATGCAATTAGGAGGACATGAATGCACAACATCCAAAGTATTTCATCAGAAGAACTGTGTTTTGTAACAAGAGAAAGTTCTCCAAAATTGTTCTCTAAATATGTTGGCTTGCCTTGACTGACATCTGACATTCCTCCCTCAGAGCTGAAAGTTCATCTCCAAAGAGCCACATCTCAGATTCTCCTAATGCTCTGCTCATACACTGAGAAATCCACAAGGACACATAAAACTCACACCATAGGAATCATTACCAACCAAATATGGAAGGATGGGAAAAGATAAGCCAAACGGAAAGCTGGTTTCATTCAATCTCCAGGGATCAGATTTTACCTGCCTTCTGGGAAAATCATTTACATCACAACAGAAATTTTTTTCCACTTAAAATTGGCAAGGCTTCCAAAATTTTGTATTAAGATAGTCACCTACCCCAATTCTTATGTATTCACACAGAGACAGAGAGAAATGGATCATCCTCTCATGCCCAACTCGGAAGGCCACATGTACTGATTTCAGTTATTTCACACTTACAGCACACCAGAGTGTGCAAGGGATGTATGATTTATCCAGCCTATACACAGTGAGCAATGTAATGATTTACCCATGTGGTAAATAGAGACAAAGGTCCCACTTTGTCATAATACTTATTTTGCAATGAATATGAAGATCACATATAGCTGCAAGCACTATAATTCAGAAGCTCTTTTGGGCTGAGAGTTTCTTGATAGAGAATACCAGATTCTCTTACAAGTCCTTCGCTGCTTCAGATTGCACGGAAGTACTAGGAAAATCAGGAAATCTTTATTTTCAGATTTACATGTTCTCTACAGAAGAACAGGTTAAAGGGTGTAAAGCCTACCTCCAGGTATTGGGCCTGTGGCAGGGACATTTTTTATCACACTTGAGACCATAAATTCCTTCGGGACAAAGCCGTGTTTCACACTGATCTCCGGTGTATCCTGGTTCACAGAGACAGGCACCACTAATATGGTAGCATTTCCCACCGTTCATACACTTGCAGGTCTCAGCACACTGCACTCCGTAAGTGCCCACTGGACACTCCTCTTGGCACCTGTTAGAAAAACAAACAAAATAAAAAGTGGTTTAGTTCCCATAAAATACAGCTTTTGGACATTTCAGGGAAATAGAGTTTATGAGGAATCTCTATACGGCTCTAAAAAGCCTCTGAAGCAGAGCCGTGATTTACAGAAATTCATATTTCGAGTATTTTATTTCAAAATGTCTAACTTTTGTAAGTAAACTAGATTCTCTACTTAGCAATACCGTGAATAGCCAGCAGATACCTGTGCCCCTGTAGATGCTCAGGGCCAGGCAGTCCTCTGGCAATCACGCTCAGCAGTCTCTGACGAGAACACTTTCTAATTGTGTTTTCCAAACACATTATGTTTGATACAAGGCACGGCAAAATGTAATAGAAGTCAGAAGAGCCTTCTGACTGAGGTCAAAGGGCTACATGCGTTCATATCATACCTCTGCAGTACTGGCCTCAATCCGATACTGTTAGCCAAGTGTCGAGGTATCTGCAACTCTGCCCTGAGGGTAGCAATAAAATCCCCATTCCTTCAAAGGTGCAGCGTAATAATAGAGCTAATAACCCCGTATCAATGTTTCCCAATGAAGTTATACAAATACAGCTGTGAACGGATTGTCTCCAAATGACCATCTGGAATTCCAGCCAAATTAGACAACACTCAGCACTGCAATTATATTTATTTTTTAAATATCATCTTCATGACCTCCTGAAACACCGTCTTCCTGGTGAGGACAGGTATCAGCCAAAAAGTTTTAGGCAAAAAGTAAACTAGATTCTCCCAAGTTAACTCCAATCACGTAGAAATTGTTACTGATGTAGGAAAAATAAGGGTTAAGTGTGCAAAGTCTATGACACTTCACACACCCTTAACAGTATGTTCTGAAATTATAGCAACCAGGATGGCATCTCTTCGTGGACCAGGAATTTTGAACAAGAGGACCCTTCAAAGTATTGTGCCCCTATTGTAAGTGCATATAAAATAAATCTAGCCTTGCAATAGCATCAAGAAATCATGTCTCCTTAACCCCCCTATACTGATTTTAATGCCGAGTTGTACCCCGCTTTGTGAATCATGCTGGTGCTAATTACAAGGCCTCACCAAGTGTCTGAAACATGAGGAAAAACACGTATTTATGGTGAAGGTGAAGGAAAAGTGGTTAAGGAAATTTAACACCACGGATCGGCTACATCTTATTATAATAAAAAAGGCAGGCTTGATGTGCTCAGTGTACGTGCTGGTGTTATATGCCTGGCACCCTGTTCTGACCAGAACTGAAATAAACATCTTGACTCTGCGTGTGATTAGCTCTTTTCACACCAGGGGTTTTTTGATCATCGGATGGTTTATTTGGCACTGGGATTCCTGGTGGCACATGGGGTCCACCTGTCCCAAAGGGGGACAAGGATCCTAGCCCAGGAGTTGGCAGGGCTTGTGGAGAGGGCTTTAAACTAGATCTGAAGGGGGAAGGGAATAAAACCAGGCTAGCTGGAAATCAGCCGGGCAGCAGCATGTCAGAGTCAGAGGTGGGACCCAAAGTCCACCTCAAGTGCATCCATACAGCTTGGGATGCCGTGCTACAACCAGAAGCGCTGTGTGTTGGGTGAGTTCCTTAAGTCCACTCCAAGAGGTGAGGGACATGTTGAAACACATCTGAAGTGCTTCTACACCAATGCACGTAGCACAAGGAACAAGCAAGAAGAGCTGGAAGTCCTGCCTCGGTCCCAGAGGTATGACAGCGTCGGCTTAAGCAAAACCTGATGGGAAGAGTCCCGTGACCAGTGTGCAGTGATGGATGGTTACAGGCTCTACAGAAGGGACAGGCAGGGCAGGAGAGGTGGGGACATGGCGCTGGGCTGGACTGCGCTGAGCTATCAGCTGTCAACAACACTGTTGAGAGTCTCTGGGTAAGGATTAAGGGATAAACAAATAAAGGGATGTTGTTGTGGGAGGCTACTATAGACTGCCCAGCCAGAACAACAACAACATTGATGAGTTATTCTTTAAGGGACTAAGAGCCACCTCTAGATCCCCTGCCCGTGTCCTTATGGGGGACTTCAACTTGCCAGATGTTAACTGGGAACACCACCACAGCTATTACAAACAGGTCCAGGAGATTCCTAAAGCAACTGGATGGTAACTTCCTTGTTCAGGTATTAAAGGGAGCCAACCAAGAAAGGTGCCCTCCTAGATCTCTTGCTCATAAACAAAGAACGACTCGGGGGGCAAGTAGAAGTAGGTGGACGTCTTGGCCATAGTGACCACAAAGTAGTGGAATTCAAAATCGTTACTGAAAGGAGGAAAACTGCCTCCAAAACTTCAAACTAGACACGGGGAGAGCAGATTTTGGACTGCTCAGGAAAGTAGTTGATAAGGTCCCCTAGGAAACTGCTTTTGAAAGCAGCAGGGTCCATCAATGCTGGCCACTTTTTAAGTACCACCTCCTAAAAGTACAGTAACAGGCCATTGCAAAACACTGGAAATCAAGCAGGTGGGGCAGGAGGCTGAACAGGGACGTTCCTCTAGAGCTCAGCCAGAAAAAGAAATTACAGGGATGCTCTTCACCTTTGTAGGGAGAAAATTCATGCAGCTGAAGCCCAGTTAGAGCTGAGAGTGGCTAATACTGTGGCAGACAATGAAAAGGGATTTTTCAAACACAGTAACACCAAGAGGAGTCTTACTTGATGAGAGCTAATGGGGACATAGACAAACAGAGGTGTATAACGTCTTCTTTGCCTCTGTCTTCAACAGAGTTGATGGGCACTGGGACTCCAGGTGCCACGAGTTAGAGGACCATGTCTGCGGTAATGATAAATTCCTAGTGAACCCCAAACTTGTGGGAGATTTGCTGCTCCACCTGGATCCATATGAGTCCATGGGCGCCGATGGCATTCAACGCAGGGTACTCAGGGAGCTGGCTGATGTCATCATGAGAACTCTGTATTAAAATGGTCTTGGGAATCTGGAGAGGTCCCAGTTGACTGGAAGCTGGGAAACATTGTCCCAGTTTTCAAGAAGGGTAAGAAAGAAGACCCTGGTAATTACAGGCCTGTCAGTCTCACCTCAATGCCTGGTAAAATTATGGAGAAAATCATACTGTGAATTATTGAAAAATACCTAAAGGACAGCGTAGTCATTGGTCACAGCCAACAGGAGAGGAAAGTCCTGTCTATCCAATCTGATTCCCTCTTATGACAAGGTTAGCAAGCTGTTGACCAAGGGAAACCAGTTGATGTTATTTTTTTTTTATTTCAGTAAGACTTTTGATACTGTGTCTCATAGTATCTTGCTGGACAAAATGTCCAGCATACAACTAGACAAAGCCATAATGCGTTGGGTGGGCAACTGGCTGAAGGGTCAGGCCCAGAGGGTGGTAGTAAATGGGGTTACATCTGGCTGGCAGCCAGTCACTAGTGGGGTTCTCCAGGGCTCCATTTTGGGCCCAGTTCTTTTTAACATTTTCATAAATGACTTGGACATAGAACTACAAGGTGTCTATAGTTTGCAGATGACACTGAATTGGGAGGGGCTGTTGACTCTGTTGAGGGTTGAAGCCTTACAGACAGACCTGGACAGATTCAAAAGCTGGACAATCACCAACCCCATGAAGTTTAACAGGACAAGTACCAGATTCTGCATCTGGGAAGGGGCAACCCTGGCTGCACATACAGACTGGCGGATCAGATGCTGGAGGCCATTCATGCTGACAGGGATTTGGGGGTCTCAGTGGACAGCAAGTTAAACATGAGCCAGAAGTGTGCCCACGCAGTCAGGATGGCCAACTGCATCCTGGGTGCATCAGGCACAGCACTGCCAGCTGGTCCAGGGAGGGGATTGTCCTGCTGTATGCTGGTGCGGCCTCAGCTCGAGTACTGTGTGCAGTTTTGGGCGCCAGAGTACAAGGACTTTTAAAACCTGTATGTTTTTGCTGCTGGAATGCATGTGCTAGCTCAGGCAGTGCCCACACATTTCTTATAACACTTCCCTCCCCTGCCAATCCACTGACATGAAATCAGAACCAGGTCTAAAACCTTGCTTCTGACCACTTCCTGTCCTCGAAGTATCTTGAAAAACCAAAGAATTGCAAATGAAGCCTGTTTTGCAGGAAAAGAGGGAGCTCAGACTTGCAAAAGTGATCAAAATGCTGCAGTCTGTAAGGCATTTCAGAATAAAGTCAGGTTTCAAATTCCAAGAAAAAAAGTGAATTGCTTTTAGAAAAACCAGCGCAGTGCATAGACTCTCATATTGATATTCCTTTGATTTCCTTGCTTAATTATATGTGTCCTTAACTGCATCTACCACCTTCTGCACCATTTCTTCATAGACACAAATTTAATTTTGCACCCAAATGACTCTGGACTAATTGTTTCTCTTATTCATGAGGTTTTTGTCTCCTTATACCTGGCACAGCTCTCCCTATGTCCTGTGAACACTCGTTTCAAAGCTGCATATGGTTATAATACCTACTATTGTTGGCAGAGATCCCCTGGACTTACCCCAGTGATTAAGCTGTTTCTGACTTCAGGAACTGAATTGCGATTAAACTATCTGCTGGAAAACTCTTATTTCATCACTTTCCACTGCCTTCAAAACCAATGTCTCGCTATATTATCTTTCCAGTCTATCAAAGATGATTTTCAACAATTGTCAGAAAATAAAAAAGTTTAACTTCTTCATTTGAATGAAATATTACAGGAGACAACTCTGTACAGCAGACTCTCCAACACACGTCCTTTGAAGAGGAACCAAATGAGACTCCGTTGCTACTATCACTGCCAAAAAACTGCACAAAACCCAGATCTTCCCTCCTCATCCCTTCATCATACTCCAAACCACATCATTCTATAAGCCACTCCGGTCAAGATCCACAAGATACTTCCAGAGCACAGGCCACAGCAGGAAAATCTTGAAACCAAGCACTTCTTCATAGAAAAGAAATCAGATTGGCCCTTTTAATTTGTGACCCAGCATCAGCTAAGTGAAATGGCAAACATTTCATAAGACTCTTTCAATGGTATCACAGACATTTTCATTCTGCTTTCTACCACTTCTTAACTTTCTCTGTGGAAGTAGACCCCTTGCAGGTTCAATGCAAAAATAAGTGCTCCTTACCGTTCCCCCGTGTAACCTGGGCTGCAATGGCACTGACCCGTTGCTGAGTCACAGGTCCCTCCGTTGTGGCACTGGCATTCCTGGGAACAGTTTTTCCCATAACGACCCTCAGGACAAGGCTGACCACAGACCAAGCCCTGTGTGTGCCGAAAAAAATCTTAGTATTAGAATTAGGATTACAGCTTGAATGGACAAGGAAGAAAAATCTGTAATGAAGGAAGATCAATGAGATCTCATATCACCCATCTAGTACTGATCTTGGAAATGCCAGGCCTTTCTCCAGCTTTAAATGTGGAGTATGTTTCAGAACTGGAGGAATAATGAGAAACACCATCTCCAAGCAGCAGTGAAAATATTTCGACATTTAAGACTAACTGATGTCATGGTCTTCCCAATTTATTTATCAGCAGCAGTATATACCAAGACATCCAGAAATGCCCTCCAGTCAGTAGTGCTGTAGAAATCTGCATTTGCTGTAATTCCACAGTTATACACTTTATGATAAGTTGCTTTCACTGATGAGAGGAAAAGCTGTTGTAATTTCATTGAAAACAGCATATCTAAAAAGCTTAGGTAGGATGTCTGCTTCCTTTCCACAGGCTTTGAATTTCTGCAAGGCTATTTACATCCTTGGAACTGAATACACCTGTATAGAGAGCGGAGCATTAGAAATTAAAACTTTTAAAAAGCATTCTCAAGAAAACCATATTTACAAGCATTTTGTGAGACAAAAGACATGGAGGCATTTCATATAAGATAAGATATTGCAGAATTTCTACCTGGCTACATGAAAATAAAAAAGGTTATACTGAAAAAAATGTTTCACAGAATTGAAAAATCTAAAACTAAAAGAGTTATGTTTAAATAACTACTCAGAATAGAAAATTAGTCTAAGTGCCAAACAGTAACTTATTAGTTAACACACATACACTCATAAAATTTCCATCACTGCTTCACAGGCTATCTCATTTTTCATGGGCTGTATTATGGCAAATAAAAGGAGTCAAGAATTTATGCAAACATATTCTGTGATCAAGAATTTAATTCTTCTAACATGAAGTCAATTAAAAATAACCTGTAATCCAAGTTTGGTATTCAGGTGAGTGGTCCTAACCAAACACACAAACAGAGATCATCATTTATAGCTATGTTCTCTAGCTGGTGGAAAACTGACTTCTGTCACAGGTCATCTCAACATAGTGTTTAAACTATCATGAGCTAATTAAAAGTTCAGTAAATTTGTACTTTCACCACAAATGGACATTAAAATAGAAAACATCATTAGCAGATACTGTTGATAAATTTTAGATACAAATGCATTTTCAGAAATTACATGGGCTTTAATCACCTTCTAGGCTTTTGATCACCTTCCCACTCAGAGTTGGCAGCCTAGTAGTAGAGAAAGCTGCTCACAGCCGAGAGGTCAGTTCTTTTTTCCCCTCTCTCTGACAAAAAGGTAGAAAATCTAAAGATAATGTCAAAACTCGGATACCCCATTTCCATCAGCAACGTTTAACACAGTATCTGAAAGTCTGGGGGGGCTCTGCCATGCATACTATACGAATTAAAACAGGCACAAAACACACTTCTAAAATACATACTTATGTTGCCTCCGTATAACACTAAATTATATCTAGAAATGTATGACTTTTAGACAAGAGTAAAGGTTGTTGCCTAACCATAGTACAATTCATGTCTTTTGCTTCCCAGAATCTGACATGGTTAAAAAGGCTGGAGGATTTTCAGTAACAGAAGGTTTTGCAAGTATTTTATTCCAGTCCCTTATGCTAAAATACATTTCTCATTACTCCTGGCTACAGGCAGGCAGCATTTGCTATCCTCATTTGGTGCCCTTTTCTCACGCTGCCCAAAATCTACAAACATGGAAGTTTTATAGGGTTTCTCAATTTCAGAAAGTGTTTTACCATCCATCCTGGTGGGCAGGCACACTCCCCGGTGACGTGGTGACAGATGCCTCCGTTCTGGCATGGGCATCTCTCCTCACACTGTGGCCCATGCTTCCCTGGGGGACAGAGATCCTCGCAGCTGGAAAGGTGGTGGTGTACAACAGAGAAAACTGTTACTTCAGCACACCCTCCACTTTCCAGCCACTTCTTTTAGTGCTATTGTTAATGTTTCCGGCCAAAAATATGAAACAGATAGCAACCCGACATAAAGTGACCCACACTGAGTACTGTGTAGTTATCAGTGCAACAAATCTAAGTAAAAAGAACTGTCAACCTAGGAGTTATTTCTTCTTAAAGATACTTCTTTCTACATTGGTTGCTGCTCATTCGTTGTTACTAAGAAAGCTCAAAATCTATTTTGGAATAACAAAGCTAAATAACTACATGTTTCAATGTAATTTTCCAAGCTTGTAGCCAAACCATTTCCATGGAGGTCCAGAAGAAGCTCTTCTTGCTACTTTTAATGGCTTTAAGGGTACAAAGGACTTCCTCTCAGCTACACATACAAATGAGCACTGCAACATGGTTTGCCCAGCTGCTTCTTAGCCACTAGTCCAGCTCCCCTGTGTTACATAGCACCCAGTCAGAAGTTAATCTAAGCTTAATTTCTCTTGTTAGCACTATTTAAAACTTTTATGTCTCCCCCATAAATAATGTACCCACTGCTTACAAGGCACCAGTGTATCCAGGAGGACATCTGCATTCTCCAGTCACATAGTTGCAGGTAGCTCCATTCTGACACTGGCATTTCTGATGGCAGTCATTTCCGTATGTCCCTGGATCGCAACGTTCCTCGCAGCGCCAGCCCTTGAAACCTGACGCACAGTGGCAGGCCCCAGTGATGGGGTTGCACAAGGCTCCATTTTTGCACTGGCAGCGGCTGCTACAGTGAGGTCCCCAGTGGTCACTGTCACATGCTGAAGGGGTAGAAGAAAGAATTTAGAGTGTTTTTATAATCGCTCAAGTTACAGCACTGCCTCAGCTGTAAAAAAAGTTTTAAGATGGAAATAGTTACGTAGCACATCTTCAGTTCTCCTTGGTCCTCAAGGATCTTGGCAGGCAAAAAGAAATTTATGCATACAAATTAATTTCTTAAGCATAAAAGCAAACACTTTAAAATATGAAGCTGTGAAGTAAATGCAAGTTCTAGCCTCTTTATTGTCAAACTCTTAATTATGACTCTCCACCATCAAATAACTGTTAGGGTTGCAGTGAGCTTCCATTTACACAGTCTTGCTAACTCAAAAAAATTTAAAATGCAGTCTAACTCCAGGAGTCACTGTCTGAATCCCACAAGGAAGTTAAACAGCTTACTCAACGTAACACTATGTTATTTTTCAAATCCAGACGTTCCTACTTGTTTACATATTGCAAATACTTCCTTTTCGATCTTGCAATGTACTGATAGGGCAAAATAAAACACACCAAGTGTTTCACCAAGCAACAGAAATTAACAATTAGTGTTTCATCAAGCACCAGAAATTAACGATTATATGTTTAAACTTCATCTGGAAATTACAGATTTGGATATCCAATGTGTCTTCACCACCATTCATAGAATCACAGAATCACAGAATCATCATGGATGGAAAAGACCTTCAAGATCATCGAGTCCAACTGTCTGCCTCAATGCAGCTCATTATAACCCCACAAGCAAACCACCTGGAGGCTATTTTAGCATCAAAAGAAAAACCTTCGTGTTTCTTCAGTGAGAAACAGGGGAGTTCTGTAAAAGCCAGAAGATTAAGGTCACCTAGAGTTCACAAGAAATGTGCTAATCATATGGTCAAATGATCCGATTTTATTTTTATGTTCTGTTGATAACAGCAGTACAGCAAGAAACCTCAATTGCAGCAACTGGAAGCCCAGGGGCTCCTCTTCGGAGACTGACAACATTGTTCCCCCAGTCCCCTGAGACAATTAAGCCAGGCAGAGAACAGGCACACTTTCCTAGACTAATGTAAAGTAATTCAAGAATCCTCCTCAGGGTAGGAATTTTTCAGCTATAGGAGATGTTCACTCAGGTTACACAAATAAAAAATAATTAGAGTCTTTTAAAGAATTGAGTCCTTAAGATTTTTTTTTCCAGGGCAGGTCACTAGAACACGCATCCATAAAGGAGATATTGTGAGCACCTACACAAAATAAAACACACAGCCACAGAAAACATTGCACGTATTATAAACATCCAGCAATACTGTCAAACTGACAGAACAACAGTCTGTCTTATTTTTGGTCTCTCTCTTTGAAGATATGTGGTTTCTGTTTTGGACTATAATATAACACACCGCTGTCTACACCAACAGCATCTCACAAGTTTCCTTCCCCAATGACAACTAACATTCATATAGCATAACAGCTATGTTTCTTTTCAATGTGTCTGCATGGAATTTAAATTGTGATCCTCATGCTTAAAGATTTCTCAAATTGTTGTGTGGAAACTAGCTATTTTATATATATATATATACATGTATGTGTATTTATATATATAAATACAGGTATGGGTGAGACATGCATCTGAGACAGTCGTATGTTCTGTGGTGACTGCAGCAGACACTACTATGTAGATTGGATTCAGGTAACAGTCTGCCTCCTGCTTCCAAACAAAACTGACAATTTCAAATTCAGACACTCCTCATGGAATAACAAAAAATAAATAAAATTTAAAACCTCCTATCCTGGCATGTCTGATGTACAGAAGAATTCAGACTGATCGCTGGGCCACAACTGTTCCAGTGCAGAGCTCATTAAGGATGAATGTGGCCTAAACATGCTCTACATAGAAACACATGGCAGGCAAGAGAAGATTGAATTTCAGTTGACTAGTATGAGCTTGTGTTCTTTCTCCACTAGCTGGAAATGGGATACTTGATGCAGTGCAACAACATTCATGTAGCTGTTTGAAGATCCAACATAATGAGTTTCAGAGCCACACAGACCAGAAACACTGACTATTACACATCTGCCATTGCATCCAATACCCAGGCACCAAAACCACCTTTCTAGAAACCACTTGTGAAGGAGCAGACACTTTGTGGCCCCTCTGCTATTTTTACAGTCCCATCCCCAGTCTGCCTCCCTAGGATGAGCCCCTCTGACTCCTGAAGATTCATGTCCGTGGTGAATGTGCTGTGTCTGGGAACTTGAACCTCTAAGCGCATGCACCACACAGCAGATAATAATTCGTTTCTTCATGTGATCTCATTATGTTTGCAGGAAATCAGTAATATAAAAAGAAACATATGGCTGCTCATAGGATTTCCAGTCTTATGATCATTCTCCTGGCAATGGCCAGGTGGGTAACAAATATTGACTGCAATTTTTCACTAGACCACAGTGGTGAAGCATTCCACCAGGACAACGGTGTCCTGGCATAGTTTGACTGCACATGACAGTGCTTTACATAAGGTCTGTAACCAGCCTAGCATCTATCTATGAACTATAGGCTGTAGAGAAGTTTGCAGGATTAATGAGAACAAAAAATAATTTTGAATGAGATGGATAAATCACGTATTTTACCTTCATGTCCCCTAACTGATAATCAATAATGTACCCCATTGGAAATTAAAGTGATTTGTCAGAAAGTGATGCTCAGTATACTATTAAAAAGAAAGCAAAGGGTAGGAATGTTTTCTGCAGTGAGTTTGGCTTATTTTTCATTAATTTTGGAGGCTACATTTACTAACTATTGCATCAGACTATCTCAGCTGCTTCCTAGTATTCAGACACTAGGAAAGCCAGGCTGAAAGTCGCACAGCTACTAATGTGGAGGAATGGGATCATCTCTGAGTTAATTCAGGTTACAGGCTGTCAGCTGGAGTTTAATCAGAATAGCTGCTCTGACTGTACTGACTGCACCGAGGTCACATGCACACATGGATATGCAAACACTACATGCACAGACACCCAAAAGTGTCAGCTACTGGCTTCTGAACATATTTGGAGCTGTATATCATCTGTCACAGCACAGGGTATATATGAAAGGGAAGCAAAGTGTGGAGACAAGAGCTGTATATTCAGAGTGGTTTCAAGACAGACGATGCATCTCAGCCCAGTTGACTCCTGAAAACAGTCTGAATCCTGAAGAAATGCAAAGCCCAGTTGGTAAAATGAAGTTGATTTTCTGCATAGGTCATATAGAACTGGTCTAATGCTGCTCAGTTTTATACAAAGCACATTCTGTACAAACGTACTTTTCCTTTCCCTTTTCATATAATTTATTTTCACACTCAGGTTTTGCTCTTTTAGACGGAAGAACCAGCTAATTGTGCCTATCAGCTTTTATAGTAGACTCACAGGGTTCTTTCTGCCTTCACCTTATGCTGTAGGGGGAAAAATATCAAAGTAAATGTTTAACAAACACCTTGCTAATCTTCTTTTAATACATTCTGTTCATGTGGGATTTTTATTTTTATTTTGTCACCACATTATGTCCTGTGTAAGCCACACAATGCTAAAAACAAAGGACAGAGAACTTTTATCTCAAAAAACAAAAGTTTGTCCTTGGGCCACTGCATTCTACAAACCCCCATTTAAAATGAGCAAGTATAGTATGAAACTCTAAGACAATACAGGCCTACCATCATAAAGAAATGCTTGTGGAAACTGAGTATCAAATAATGACTTTAGAAACACAAAGAAGCTCAAGGATTAAACAGTGAAAAAATTTCCTCCAAGAAAAAACTGAAATCTGTGATGCAAGTTTCTGGTTTTTGGGACCTTTTGTAGAATTTTTGAAGAGTTAAAGTTCTGTATTCCCTAGCATAATAAATTTAATGTGCATTGTTATTACTCTGGGCTAGATGAAACTCTATGCATGTGGTTTCTGTGAGCAGCTAGTGATATGCAAATTGGGATGGAGGAAGACACAATATTTTATTGCACAAATTTATTCCTGACAAACCCACCTTGATCACCTACAGTTCTCTACTTCTTGAAAGAATGGCTTATAACAAGAACAAACAAGGCTATGAAATTAAGTTAAAGAACATTTAGGAAGAAAAACCTCTTTAGAAACTCTGACTCAACTATATTTCAAGTATGCTACAGTTTCCTTTACAACATGATATTCAAGCCAGACAATGTTTATTGCAATTTTTTTTTAAGATCTTTCTTCTATTTTCGACTTTGCTAATGGGTAGGTGAAAGCGAAGAATCACAGCAGAACTAAGACTTACTTTCATTTTTTGTAGCTGTCTTAAATGTAGCACCCAGACAACAGAATGAGATTTTATTCTATTTTACAGATCATTCTGCAGCACACATTTTGTGTGTTTCTGGAAATATGGAACATTTTCACCAAAACAGAGGAGATTCTTACCACAGTGTTAAGCTTATAGCCTTGTTAAAACAACTGAAAAAAAAAATTCCCTACCACAGACAGAAGAAACAGAGTGAATGCTCCCTTTCTTTCAATGCAGTGTTGTGAAATACAAATTTAAAATAAGCAAACAATTGCAACTATGCAGAAGTCCTAGCTCCCTGTTCTCACAGCTCCAACATAATTTCTTTAGATAGGTTCAAGGAGCCACAGCCTTTAGTAAGTGAAAGCTAATTTTCTTTGCTCCAGCATGTAAAACAAACTGAAGTTGCCCATAATTTCAACATCATCTTTGACCAACCTTTCTTCCTTTCTAGACTGTCACATCAAGGACAAGGCTAAATCTTTGTGTCTTTCTTCGCTTCCCTCCTTTGACTCTCAGATCTCTACTGCCTTGATCTTACTTTCATGGCCTTCATAGTCTATCCCTCACCTATCATTTCTTACCCAGTCTCCAAATATCAACCCCAACATTAACATTGCCCATTTACATGCCCCTTTGTTGCATTTTCAGGCTACTGTCTTATTTGTTTCTCCTCAAGTTGCCTCTACAACATGGCAGAGCTTTCTATGCCCCAAGCCATAAAACTGCCATGATGTCCTCCTCCAAGTCCCTACCTTATAACTCCTCCTTCCTGTGAAGCCCACAAAAAATCTGATGCAGCAAGTGTATCAAAACCACTACCTGTCACAGTCATTTACCAGTCATTATTTGCATCCTTCCTTATCTCCTACATGTTACCAGTTTTGTGTTATCTCTTTTCTTCCAACCACAAGTTCTCTGGGCCAGAGGTAACCTTCTGTCTGTATTTTTACTTGCAGAAGGAGTTCATGAATCCCTATCAGGAATAGCCATGAGATCCACCAAGGAGCAAGGATTACCATCACCTAAAAGTTGGCCAATTATAACATAGAATCATGCCCATTTTAAAAACAATTCCCCTTTTTTTGAGGAAGAGGATGTAAATAAGAAGTTACATTTCTAGGAGGGCCCACAAGTGACTTGTATTATCAGGCAACAACCACCACTAACAGCCAAGTATAACCAGCATAAGTAAAACAGGCCAATATTGACAAAACTTTGATTTATCCAAAGAAGTAACTCACTGACAATCTTGTTACCGTAAATTGCCTAATGTTGTCCAGAGTTTAGCATTTGGAAGAGCAACTCTTCCCTGTGTTCCAGAAGCAGGAAATATGCTTGTCTTACATAAATATACATTAGCGACACTAATACTGTAGATGTCTACCTTGCAGCAAGTAGAATCTGCTAAGTGTCAGTGAATTTCATAACAGAACAATAACTTCTTATGAAGATGGCATTTAAATTCATAGGCAAGGAGCCAGTCATCTCAACTCTTTCTCTGATGACCTCAGTAATTAAACAAACCCAAGACATGTCCTCCCTTTTCTCCATCAACAACAGATGCCCATCTAACTTTCAAGCGCCAACAGAAGGAAAATTTAATTTCAATTCATGGGTTAGATAGTCTTGTATTTTGCATACCTGAAAATGTGTTTACTTCTTTGCCCAAAGAGAATGCTGTAATTACAATATGAAGGTGTATACCACACTCCAGATTAAAATTTTGTCAGAAAACTGGATTGATATAATTTTTGAAGGATACAAGTTATTTCATATACTGTGACAACAGACAAGTAGGTCACACATTACAGCAAGACATCATGTACCTTTGGTCTACAAAAGCCTATACTTGGACTCTGAATTACCATTAGCTGATAAGGACGTGAAAAGTCGTAGCTATGTAGATGCTACCTTTAATGATCTTCATGTCTGAGTGTGTTTGTGTTCAGAATATTCATTGATTCATGAAGGAAAAAACATGATAAAAATATGCATGCTGTCACTGTTCTAAATCCACATCCATTCAAGCTACTCTTGAAATTATTCTTTGCTATTACAACTTTGCTAGCTGCAGGTCTCTCTCAAGATATTCCATCAGGACAGGAAACAGATAATAATTCTCCCAACTGGAGTTTAAACCAAATAAAAGTAAATTTCTGCTGATTCTGAAAGCTGTAAATACTCAAACATCTTCAAAATTTTACAAGATGCCTTAAGCTCCCAGTGACATCAAGCTATAGGTCAGCCTGGATTGCAAGACAGTAAATGAGGAACACAGTAAACAGGCACTTCACAGATGAGTTGAAAAGGCCAGAAAATAAAGCCAACTATTCTGAAAATTAGAATAAAATAATCCTTTATAAAACCTTTAAAAGTCTCATTTAATAAAAGCATGAGATTATTCTCCATATGCATTTATATGCCCTGTTCTAGTCTAGGATGTTACAAAAATATATGTGCGTGCATATCAGAAAAGAAACCTTTTTCCTTTAGAGAATCACTTACAGTGATTCTAAAGTATCAGTGCCTTTCACTAAGACTTATTTTCCCTACATCCCAGACAGAGAAGTGCACAGTGTTGGGTTTTTTCAGAATGCACTTTCTATTAAATCTGGATTTTCTTTGAGTCTTTTGTTTCTATCTGATTTCATTTGTTATACTGTAGGCTTTTTGCCCTGTGGCATAATTTTCATTCTTACTTTTTGTTTGGTGTATAAGAAAGGATTTTTATTCAAAATGCTAAGCTTTAATTTAATTTAGGATTATTTTTTCTTACTTTGTAAAAGTCTTTTGACCCATGAAGTGGAAGAACAATGAAAATGTGTTTTTCAGATTCTATAAAAGGCTGGAACTATATGCTTTTCACATGCTGTAAATTTCAAAAGACTCTTTAAAGTGCTTTCGACATCAGAACACAAGGTTGGATAATTGCTAAGGAAAACACACAGATGGTTATTGGTGCTCATTTTATCTTGCTACTGGGATAAAACCTGTTAAAAAATAGGACTATTATAGGAAAAGTTGCAAATTTTAAAGTATCTAATTGTATGTTATAAAATGTACTGGTATATGTGATCTTGAATTTTCACAGATCTCCTTGTAGGACCATGAATTGGGCTTTTTTTTTTTTGCAATGACTTGAAGGTCATCTTAATTTTTAAACTAGCTACAGATGTTATCCTTTATGTCCTTGAAAACCTGGCTTTACAACCTCGACAAGTGGCTAAGTGTGCCACTGTCAATACATAAGTCTGCTAATATATAAGGCAGATTGAAATTCACAGAATCACAGAATTGTAGGAGTTAGAAGGGACCTCGAGAGAACATCGGGTCCAACCCCCCTGCCAAAGCAGCTCCCTAGATCATATTGCTCAGATAGGCGTCCAGACGAGTCTTGAATATCTCCAGAGAAGGAGACTCCACCACCTCCCTGGGCAGCCTGTCCCAGGGCTCTGTCACCCTCACTGGGTAAAAGTTCTTCCGCATGTTGGTGCGGAACTTCCTGTGCTCCAATTTGCAGCCATTGCCCCTTGTCCTGTCTCCACAGACTACTGAAAAGGGGTTGGCCAATTCCCCCTGCATCCCATACTTAAGATATTTATAAACATTAATTAAGTCTCCCCTCAGTCTTCTTTTCTCCAGGCTGAACAGCCCCAGCTCACTCAGCCTTTCCTCATACGAGAGATGTTCCAGGCCCTTAATCATCTTCGTAGCCCTCCTCTGGACTCTCTCAAGAAGATCCCTGTCTTTTTTATCCCAGGGAGCCCAGAACTGGACACAATACTCCAGGTGGGGCCTAACCAGGGCAGAGTAGAGGGGGAGGATCACCTCCTTCGACCTGCTGGCCACACTCTTCCTGATGCATGCCAGGATCCCATTGGCCCTCTTAGCCCCCAGGGCACACTGCTGGCTCATAGCCAACCTGTCATCAACCAGGACCCCCAGGTCCTTCTCCACAGAGCTCTTCTCCAGCAGGTCAATCCCCAGCCTGTATTGATACAGACGGTTATTCCTCCCCAGGTGCAAGACTTTACACTTGCTTTTATGAAACCTCATCTGGTTTCTCCCTGCCCAGCTTTCCAGCCTGTCCAGGTCTCTCTGGATGGCAGCGCAGTGTTCCTGCGTGTCAGCCACCCCTCCCAGCTTTGTATCATCGGTGTACTTGCTGAGGGTGGATGCTATTCCCTCATCAAGGTCGTCGATGAAGATTTTAAACACGACTGGACCCAACAGCGAGCCCTGGAGAACACCGCTAGTCACAGGCCTCCATTCAGATCTTGTTCCACTGATCACGACCCTCTGAGCCCAGTCCGACAGCCAGTTCTGAACCCACCTCACTGTCCACTCATCTATCCCATGATCTCTTAGCTTTTCTATCAGGATGTCATGTGAGACAGTATCGAGAGCCTTGCTGAAGTCAAGGTAGATGACATCCACTGCTCTCCCTCCATCCACCCAGACGGTGATGAGATCATAAAAGGCTACGAGATTGGTCAAGCACGATCTCCCCTTGGTGAATCCATGCTGACTACTTCTCATGACCTTCTCTTCCAGTTGCTTGTTAATGGCATCCAGAACAAGCTGTTCCATAACCTTTCCAGGGACAGAAGTGAGCTCTTCATTCCCCAAACACTCCTACTTTCATCCAGGATCTGCGGATCCCGAGGGGCCTTGGGAGTGAAGACCGAGGCAAAGAAGGCATTCAGTATTTCCACCTTCTCATCATCACCCGATACCAGGACACCTGCCTCATTCATCAAGGGACCTACATTATCCCTGGGCATCCTCTTAGTATTTACATATCTGAAAAAAGTCTTTTTATTATCCTTTATATCCCTTGCCAGTTTCATCTCCAAGCGGGCTTTCTAGTCGCGTCCCTACAGGCCCTGACAACATCCCTATATTCCTCCCAGGTGCACAGACCCAGTTTCCATAGTTCATAAACCTTCTGCTTCCCTTTGAGTTTACTCATTTGCTCCCTGCTCATCCACGCAGGTCTTCTGCCTCTCTTTCCCGATTTCTTACTCAAAGGGATGCACCTATCCTGTGCTTGGAAGAAGTGCTGTTTCAATGCTAGCCAGCTCTCACAGGCTCCCTTGCCTTCTAACAGCGTAGCCACGGGATAGCTCCTAAAAGGTTGTGGAAGAGATCAAAGTTAGCTCTTCCAAAATTCAGGGTAGCTATCCTGCTTTTTGGCTTGCTTCTTCCACTCAGGATCTTGAACTGGATCATTTCGTGGTCGCTCTGTCCTAAGCTGCCCCCGACCTTCACCTCCCTGATGAGCCCGTCCTTGTTAGTAAGTACAGGGTCCAGCACCCGCCCTCCCCTTGTAGGTTCCTGCACCATCTGTAGCAGGAAATTGTCCTCAACATACTGCAGAAATTGTCTGGACTGCATACGACTGGCTGTATTGCTTGCCCAGCAAATATCTGGGTAGTTGAAGTCCCCCATAAGGACCAGGGCCTGGCATCTCGAGGCTACTTCTAGCTGCTCATAGAAAGCACTATCAGCCCGCTCCTCTTGATCAGGGGGCCTATAGCACACACCCACAACAGTGTCACTCATACTAGCGTGACCCTTGATTCTTACCCACAAGCACTCGACTGATGGGTCATCTTTCCCCAGGTGGAGCTCAATACATTCAAGCTGCTCTCTAACATAAAGAGCATAAATTAAAGAACACAAATTAAATTAATACTAAAAATACATTTGCATTGTTAACAGAACAAAATTTACACAGCTATTATTCAGGAAATCAACTTAGGTAAACACCACAAATATACCATGTTTATGAAGTGGTGAAAAGCAGGTCCACTAAATGTTTACAAATTAACAGAACTATCACCATTTACTACAATGCCTTCCTTCAGTGAACGTCAACATAAATGAATTTAATAACTCACTTTTGTAGAAAAGATATTTTGTTGATGATTTGGCTTAAAGATTGGAACTGCAACTCTAAAGCTTGTCCACAAGAACTAGTTCCCTAGAACTTCAAAAGCAAAATGCTTTATAGGATATAGAGGATTTACAGGATATAAAGGCTATCAATATGTAAATATATATCTAATATATTAAATATAAGAATAATATTTTAAATACATTGTTGAACTGAACTCCTCAAAATCACAACTGCTATGTAACCCTGTGAATTTGATACCACGTACCACTATGATGCTGTCAACAAAGAAGTTGATGGCAACTTCCATTACTACCTCTTTTCTCTACACCTGATCTAACTTGCTGGTGGGTTAGAATCTCAACCCAAAGATATTTGTCCTTGTTAGAAAAGCAAATAAAGAGTTCAGCTGGCAAAGCTGAGGAGAAGTCAGTGAAAAAACAGGAGTAATAATTACAGAAGAATTAATATTAATGAAGAGTATGGGGAAGATACAAGCAATAAGAAAAGGTTAAATTTAAGACTGTTTATGACTTAACAGTCCTTTTGCTAACAAGATACATCTGCACATGTGACTATTTTGGAGCCAGAGCAGGGAGCAGCTCTGCATTACTTGAATGAGCTATTTCTCTAAATTTTCCATAAAAGCAAATACCTCTCTGTCAGAATACTCTGCAGTTCCACTTTTGTGTTTAGCAGTTTCTCAGTTCTGCCAATCACACCTTTCTGGTGAAAGCATGTGATTAAAACTAGAACCTACTTCTACAGCCTCTTGAATGGCTTGGAAAACTGAAGGATGAGCTAGCTCTTTAGACGTATCTTGCAATCTCTGTTAGTCAAAATCCTTTCAATGAACAAACAAGGAAGGCAATGCCTTTGTCAAAGAAGCTCAATTAAAGATGCACAAGCTGTTCCATCAGAGTGTACAGGATGCTCCCAGGCACCTTGCAGGGTTAATGGAAATTATAAACTCCACTGAGAAACTGGCAGTGCTTGTAACTCACGTGAGTGTCTCAGAAAGCTATGCCAAAAGATCCAGTTTCTCTTATATTCTGCATCTGCCAAGTCCCATGAAGAAAACAGTGAGATTTTAATGGATTTTATGAACTTTAAAAACACTCATGACAGTAAAGGAAATCTGATAGCAGCAGAGCTACTGTACCTTAAAAATTTCCTTAAGAAGTGCATTTAAAGGTATGAAGATGTTTCTCTGAGATGCCAGATTTAAACAATCAGCTTAATGTATTAAGCAAAAAGCCAGTCCTCATGCTTTACAAAACCCTAGAGCCAAATTACATGTTAGTGCCACTTGTTTCTGCCCTATGCCCTCAGACTATAGTCCCAATGATACTCTGCTAATAATCACCAACAGAATGAAATTTCAAATTAACATCCAGTGATTCACATAAATCTCATAATATTTAAACACAATAAAACCAGAAAACGCCTATTCACATTTCCACGAACAATCCTAACATACTTTTCAGAAACCAAAAACATGTCATTCCCTTTCTGCTTTACTACTCAGGCCAGCTGGGGGATCACAAAGGCTATAACCTTTGCAGATGAATCAGTGTAATATTGATTCTGGCCCTCTGCCTCTGTTCCAGCTTATTCAGAAAGTGTCCTATTGATTTTGAAGAAATTATTTGTGGCCTACTAGGCATGAGAAGAAAAACAAAGTGAATGTCCTGATTGCTTAGTGGCACTCCATGTTAGGCTGCATGTGTATCTATCTTGCACACACATTCAAAACTGACCACCAGGTCCATATACTATCTATTACAGCAAATACTGCTGCAAAAGTGAGCAGAAAACAGGCAGAAAACATAACCTACAAATATAAAACATGGCTTGATCACCTCTACACATCTAAACAGCCAATTATCACTATATGTAGCAACTTTTACAGAAGACTGCTTTACATGCAATCTGTGGTCAAAAATGCTTCTACAACATGCAAAAATCACATCTGAAATATGCAAGTTTAAAATCTGATATAAACCACAATGCAGTTTGGGAGGTAAAGGTTTCTTTGTTTTGCAATAAACTCTGTTCACATTTTTGATTGACAAACATATCTACCTTTACACTGTGTCCTCTAAATTTTGTCCTTGTCCCCACACCAGAAGTGATCAATTTATACACCTGAAGTTCACAATAACATCTTCAAAGGGGTGCTGACAGTGAGCTGCTTGTGCTTACTTGCTCACTCCAAGGGATAGGTTCAACATGTCTTCTGTCCACTTGTTTGTCACTGACCTGACTACTGTGTTCAGTCCATAAATCTTTACTGAACAACTTGTTTCATGCAACTGGCATCTCTCCTGCTAGAATGGAACTGTCCTGCAAATAAGTGATCTCTCAATCCAAGTAGCATTTCTTTTCAGATATATGTATGTACATTATCATCATCTCCTTCATCACCTCCCACTGAAATTCACTGCAAGCAAACACTGCCCAGTATAGTATACTTCCTTTAATTAAAAAGAAAAGGCCTGAAGAAAAAAATACCTCACACACAGAGGAAATATTCCCAAGGTGGCATTATCTAATTAGCCAAATTCCAAGTTCACCACTCAGGTTTTACACAAAAAAGATTACATCCAATCCTATTCCCTTCCGGGTGGGACATAAGGTTTTCAGAAAGGCAGAAGTTGTGATGGAGACAAGGGTTATGGGATGGGCTAGAATTAAGTACTTGAAGTGGACAGCCTCAAGTTGTCTTGTTAAATCTTTATCTCTCTTCTCCCTGAACTGAAAGTAGACACTGGCCTAGGCTGTTAAGAATTGGATAAGACTTATCACAAAAAGGAGGTATTGATTGCTACAAAAGGAATTGTGAGTCTTCCAAGAAGTTTAGTCCCTAGAAAGGTTATTAGGCTGTAGCACTATGGTATGCAAAGATGGGGTGGAGGGAGGGGGCGGAATGTGGGTAAGCTTGCTGATTCAGCTTTTACTGCACAATGCATGAATTTAGTCCATGCAATCACTCTCTCATTTTTGGAGAGAACATGACAGCATTTAGGAAGCACTTGTCTGCAATTACCACCCAGAAAGCCACTGTCACATAGACATTGTGGCATGTGGCTTAAAAATTTATTGTAAACACACTGGGTAAATAAAATTGAGAAACAACAGATAAAATCAAGCTGGGGGTTGCCAGATGGACAGATGCCACAAAAGGACTAATGCTGCACCCAGGTACTTACAGATGAAATTCCTTTGCAAGGTGAATAATCAATTCTAATTGAGGAAGGATAGCACTTTGGAAGAAAAAGTTAGTTCTGCAATTTTAAAGAAAGTTTAGTGCTCAGGTAGAACAGTTACTTCCAAAATATTTTTGTCCATGAAGATGAACATATGACTAAATCTGGAAGTTTGTCTAATATCTTACATCTAGAGAATAGTCTTTCCCTTTCAGTCATAGTATTTTATTTGGTCATCAAATCCCTGCCTTACAAAAATACTGGTCTGCCTTGCAATCCTTGTTTCTTCTCCATTTTTCAGTTACATAGTTAAAATGTTCATATAATAAACATATTTATAGTATGGCAATTTGCACGTATTTTTTGTCAATTATTAACTTGCCATTAAAAAAAAAGTATTATTTTTTAAAAAAAGCATCAATTTTATCTCATTGTCCCTTTGGCCACCAAAATTAATCAAGCTGGGGATCACACAGAAAATTCAGTTAAAGGCAAAATATGAAAATCTCCTATGTAGGGTGAGCAGCAATAAAACCCCATCACCGTATCTCCAAACCTACCCACTGCTCTTCAATTCAATCTGACGCGTGCTGTAGCTCTCAGGCACAGGCATAAGGAAATGATGCACAGCTAGCAACAAACAGCAGCACTCACAGCTCAGAAGGACACTCTGGAGAAAGCAACATCTTTCTTAAGTTTCTCCACACAGGATGGGATAAATTCCAAAATAAACGTCCCTGTAGCATGTGCACAAAAACATCCTCTTCCTCAGCCTACCCCCCTTCTCCTAGGGGTATGCTGGTGATCCAAAACAAATTTTAGCAGTTCCAGTGAGCTCTAACGAAAGGCAGAAGCCTTTAGAGGATCAACAACCTTTCCAGAGATCACATTATTCAAAGGTACATGAACAAAGACTCTTTCAGCTTTGCCCTGCTGTATACACACAGCAGAAAGCATTTTTGCTGTTGAGGCTGCTCTGAGAAGCAAAGGCAACCAAGTGAGGAAGAGCAGGGGAAAAGAGTTGCACATGTATTCAAAATGAATCATACCATACAGCTAAAGGAAATAAACTAGAAAATCCTGTGAGACAATGTGTTATTTCCAAAGACAGATTTAGGTGTTCCTGCCTCATCTAAAATGCCCTTTCAGAGAGTTTTGGAAATCTCAATAAATAACAGTATCTTCCCATTCTGCATTGTTTAGTGATACAGATTTCTTCTGTGTGTTTCATTATTTACAGAAGAACTCAATACATAAGGCTTTCAGAAAGAAAGAGAATTTATGACAATTTGTTTTGATAACTCAGCGCACCAGATTAAGATCAGGATTACATTAATATTCCATTCTTAAACAAAACTTGACATTTCTTTAGAGCTTTTGTTACAGAAAGAATCAAAAGTAAGTGCATACAAAGACTATTCAACAAATTCAATAATTTTTAAATGGTTACGGTCTTCCTCATTTAATTTATTACTAATTATTTTTATTCACTCTCTCTCTCAAACTGCATAAAATGTGCTGCCTCAACATCTTCCAGATCAGCACTTCCAGATGAAAAGTCACTATAGCAACTTGTTTGCAAAAAAAAAGAACACTTCCCTATTTTTAGGGAAAAATTAAGGTGAAAATACAACCATATTATTTTTATCTTGTTGATGATCTAGGCTTTCCACACTTGTTACTTCTCAGGAATCCCATACTGAGTAAACCAGTAGCATAATACGTTTTCAGGACAACAAACTCTGGCTTATGAATTTGAATTTTATATGGCTTGTGAAATTTAAATTGTAAAGTTATTTTATTGTTGACTAAAATCTTTTCCTTGCAAGTGGACAGGCACTAGCAGTGACCCACTTGGAACTTGACTTTAATGAAATATATAACATTAGCCTAAACACTACATTTCAAAAGACCTTGCAAAAGGGCACAGAAAGATGGAAGAAACATCAAATTATAGTGAATTAAAAAATCAAGAATTTACTCTGAGAAACTATTTCAGGCAAAGAGAAGAGAAAGGAAGAATTCATGACCTGCAGAAATTATTACTTTTGACGGTGGAAGGGATAATGCATTAACACATCAGCCCTGCCACTGCAGGTTTTCTGTCCCCGTCTGACCTTTGCAGCCTGATGTGCCTGGTTTTACACTCAAATGAGCCTAGAAAACAGCAGTGACTAAAGAGGTCGTGAACTGGCATTATTTTACTACTTCACTTTGTGCTTTTGACATATTGCTATGTTCTTGTATCAAGCATGTGATGGCCTTGATCTTAACAATTTCTTTATGAAGCGTGACCACCTGCTCAGTGGGTTGCATATGATTGTACCCACATGCAGAGAAGGAAAGATGCCAACCTGCCCATCTCCTGCTCCTGTGTCCTAAATGCTCCTCACCTTTTGGCAAAGGGGAAGGAGAAGAAAGTTGGGAAAATGTGACTAGTGAGAGAAAATGGAAAAGACACTGAGTAGACAGGTAGCAACCAATAATGCAACAGGGGAACACAGGAAGGGGAATAAAAGAGCAAGTTAGAGGCAGAGTGAAAAAGGATAGGCTTGTGAGGAAGGCCTTGCTCATAGCTTATAAATATGTCCTGGCACCATCATGACAAAAATAAAACATTACAGATTTTCTTACAGATAAACCACAGTTTTGTCTACTTTACTCCAGGCACTAAATTCTGTGTTATCTGGCACATTTCTGAGCACAAAATAGCTCATGGCATTTAGTGCTGCTAACGCTGGTGACACAGCTTGCAAGTAAATGAAGACAAATCAGGTCACATAAAGTAACCTGCTAAGTCGTATCAAAGCCCTGCGTAGAAAGCAGAAGACCAAGCACAGGATCGATGATAATCTGCCCAAGAGAGAGGACAACACCATGGGAAGAGCACAAGACAAGCAGAAGCAGATGAAAACTCACCACTGGAGCAGTTGGGTCCTCCCCAGCCAGGCTCACACTGACAGGTGTTCGGCGCAATGCAGCGACCATGGACACATTTATCAGCACAATGAGCTGTCAAGGGAAGAAAATAATGAAAAAAAAAAAAAGAATTAAAGAGGAACTCATAGCACCAGGAAAAATATTCTAAACATTCCTAATTCAGATTTTCTTTGTCTCAAATATCTTTTAAAAGAAAAATAAACGTAGTGCATCTCAGTTTGATGGCATCTCTTCAAAATAGATTCCTTACTGTCTGCCATTTTTCCTAATTTCAAAGGGTCCAACTAAAACCAGGTTGGTGGTACTCACATGCTTTTGCATTTAACAAAGAGAAAATTGTTGACTTTTAATGAAAGAAGATTTATAGTATGATATAGCTTGGAAACCTATCTGCATGGTCCTTGGGGAGAGGCTGTAGGCAGCCCTGCCTAAGAAGGGAAGTTGGACAACATGACTTCTGTAGATCTCTTCCAAATTAGACCATCCCATGATTCCCTGAAACAAACTCTCACACCAAGAAAAAGAAAGGAACTTCTGTACCCATGAAAAGAGGTTCACTTGCAACAGCATGGATAAAATATGATTTACAACACATCAGTACTTTAATACTGATTTTTCTGAATGGTTGCACAGTTCGAATTAAGCACAACAAAACAAAGATAATGATTATGGTATTGCAGGAGATATAAGCCATATAATTTACAGCAACCTTTATCCTAAGTGCTAAAAAGAGCTGCATTGGATTTTTTTTTTAATGATTTGCAAGCATGATAGGATTACTTCAAAATAGAGCTTTTTTTTTAAAGTTTTAAGAAAAACTTGAAATGGCTTCAATATCCAGGTTTACCTATTTACCCTTCACTTGCAAAAACATATACAATGTAATACTTTCCTCCTAGTTCAAACAACAATAAAACATAAAAAATGTGCATGGGATGAGAACTCTTTGTCTACCAACATTTCCAGAGAAACTGCAACAGGAATCTGATCCATATATGAAAGACAATCTTGTTTTTTACAAGAAGTTTAAAGGGGCTACATGTAAATCATTTTGGTTCTGAATGGACTGAAAATGCATTACAATAATTAGGAGAGATATTTACAAAATGTCCTGGGTTTTTTGCTAATTAAACATGATGAAGTATGGCTGATACCTTTATATTTTGTGTGGCCAAGAAAAAGGAAAGTCATGCAGAGATCGATCAATCAATCATATATATTATTAAAATATTCAGCTCTCTGTGAACCCAGCCATTAATTTTGTATTTTTATTTTCATTCTCAACTTGTATTTCTAATAAGGTACTTTTCAGATGTGCACTAAAATTATCTTCATTAGAAATCAACAGGGAGAATCAGAATTTTTAAATGTTAGATGATACAAAATATTAATACAAAGCTATTTCATTGTTGTCTATTTATTATGAAAAGAATGACTTTTAATAACACCACAATTTTCCATCAGTCTTATAGCTAGACATGAATTAATTGTATCTTTGAAGATTCTTGCTTACTAAGTGCTGCCTTGGGCACCTAGGCTCTCCCTACATCAAACGTGTGAAAAAATCTTACCAGAAAATAGGAAGTCAACAGAAGCTGCACACATATACATCTCTGTGTGTCCACATGTATGAGCAAGTTAGTGAATACCAACATACTCAACCCAAATTCCTGAGTGCTAAGGCTAAGTACAATAAAGCTCTCTGAGCATCTCCTTGTACTGCCTCTGAAGTCATGCTGAGCACACAGGTCCTTACTGCAATCCCTCTGTAACAGCACACGCTATAGTATTGGGCAAATAATCATCGATTACTTCCAATAATAAAATACAGCTCTCTTATAACAAACCTAACACAGATGAAACTTGGGGACAGAGTGGTTACAATGTACCGGCATCTGGCAAATCTGAGCTATATTCTTTCCTTGGCCAGAACAGCATCAATCAACAGTTGCTGCGGTTCAGCCACTGCAGTTGTGTTTCTAAGTCAAATGCGACTCTTCAAAACAGGCTCTCACTACTAAGTCTCTGTAGATCTTACTCATAGGTAACAATGTTGGGGGGTGTGACAAAGAAATATGGGATAAGGACGACTGAAGTAACTTGTATAATATAAATATTGCTAGTTCTAACTAAATTCAATGAATATCTATTAAAATTTTTTTATATATATATATGCCATACAAATACACGGATTTCTTTTGTGTTCATGTAATGCACACATAATTCTTTTCTTTGAAGAAGCTGAACTAATACCAAGAATGTTTAGAAATGTTCAAGATATACAAAAGAATTAAAAATATCCAAGGTTTGGGATTTTTTTTTAAAGTTTCTTAATGCCTCCAAATGTATTTGATTAAAGAAAGTTTCTTTCTACACTCTAGATAAAAACCTACTTTGTAACCAAAATAAATTATTGTGTAGACGTTTTATGGGCTAACAGGTTCTTGGCAACCGAACCCTAGTTAACATCCCTAAGAGAGAGCATCTGTTAAAAAAAAATACTGCAGTGAACAAGGGAATAAGATAACCCAAACTTACTACATGACCTACAAAAAAGTGTATGGTGAGGGCACTATGAAAAGCACTAGAACAAACTAAAAAGACATGAATGACATCAGGGACATAGAAACTATTTTTTCTCTTTTTTTAAGGAATTGTTGTATATGATATAAGAAAATACTTAAGTGCAAGCGCAGGTGAAAAGTTTAACATGAAGCCTTTTTGATACTGAGCATTGTGAAACAGCAACAAAAATTCACCGGCAGCAATAAACTGCCTAAGTCATACCTTCTACTTTTATAAGGGAAAAATCAATTGCCATATGAAAAGCAACTACTCTTAGTCTTGCATCTTTCCTTTTACATTTTTCTCCGTTTTTTCTGTGTCTTACTGTTTCCTTCAAAATCTTCTATAAAATCTTGCCTTGCCCAACATACAGGTCAACTTCAGTGGATTGTATCCTTTTCTTAAAAAAACAAAAGGTGGATTTGCTCTTTCTGATTGCAGAGAGCTTGTATCTATAAAACATCTACTGCTGCAGGTGCAGCTACCTGTAGCAGCCCTTTCCACACAATGGGAGGAGCTGCCCTGTCCCTGGACATAAGTACACCAGCCCACCAAGCTGCCTGAGTTCTATTCCCACGTCAGTTGCTAGGCATTGGTACTTCTGTAACTAGCTGAATGAACATGTCCCGCTGAGGAAGCTCAGCAAAGTGGATGGATGTGAAAAGATACATGTAACCCACCCAGGCCATCAACACCACTATTATAGTGAGCTAAAAGTGATGTGAGGGAAAAGGGTTAACCAACATGGTCACAGACCTGCCTTAGCATCACAGCTTTAGAAGGGGAGCTCACACCAGGTGGATTAAGCTAGTCATGCTAGAAGCAGAGAACATATAGTAGAATTTTAGGACAAGCTTCCACTTTCAAACACTGATCACATGTCTCATACTGATAATGAAGCAAGTGAGACAGTGCTCCAGCTCAAGAAAAGATTGCAATTCAAATGCCAATTTATATGCTGATGAGCTCCAGCACACAACCTGCACTTTAAACACAGATTGCTCCTCCTGCTGTACCTACCTAAAGTATTACAGGTGAGAGGAGTAAACCTGCAACTAATAAGGCTTCTACTTCTGAACTAGAGCATATATGAAGAGCAGAAAAAAACACTTTGACATACTCCACAAGGTTTATCTTCAACTTCTCAAAAATAATATACACACTTTCCTCAGCACTTGCTGTGTAAAATAAAATTCAAGTATCTTTTAAACTACATTGTAAATGTGTTTTTTCAAATAAAGTCTCCACTTCCATACTATATGCTAGAACATATCCTTTGGTTAATCCTTTTCTCTTCTGCTTGATGACTAGTTTCTGTTGAAGTGAGTGATACCAGCCTGTACATTAAGGTAGGTCATTTATTTTCTACTTTGCAACTAGAGGGAATTCAACAGGCATAATTCTCTTCTAATTTTCCTAGAAATATGTTACACTGGCAGAAACCGTATGTGAAACTGTCAGAAATGGCTGTCAGAAATGCATATGTATTAATCTACAAGAAATCTACCAAAAGACATCTTAGTCTTATAATTCTTTCATTTCAGAAACATGCTAAAAAATGAATGGACTTTGTAAATGTAAAAAAACCCCAAAAGACAGCACTTTCCATAAAAACTCAGCCTGTAGCTCAGCCTAGCATCCATATATACCAAATGCCCTAGGGATTGCCACTGATATTATTTTAAGTAAATAAGAGACTAAGTCAATAATGCAAGCTGGTATGTGCCTTCTAAGGCAAGGGGTTAGTTCCTTTACAGAACTTCACAGAAAGATTCTGTCTTCATACCTGCATATAAACTGCATTCAGATCACCTCAGAAAGTATAACAGATATAAAATTTAATTACATGCACTGCTGCTTTTAGGAGAAAGAATATATAAATAATCACCTGAGCTCCAGTTAGTCCACTCTTCTGCAAAAATACTGCTAACAGTGAAGACTAGCATCAGAAATTTGCACGATTCATAAAACCAAAGAGTCACAGAATGGTTTGGATTGGATGGGACCTCAAAGATCATCTAGTTCCAACACCCCTGCCATGGGCAGGGACACCCTCCACTAGACCAGGCAGTCCCATCCAACACGGCCTTTAAACACTTCCAGGGATGCAGTTTCTAAAACCTCTCTGGGCAACCCATGCCAGGGCCTCACCACCCTCCCTGTAACAAATGACCTCCTAAAGTCTGATCTAAACCTCTCCTCTTTCAGCTTGAAGCCTTTACCCCTTGTCCTATCACTACACTCCCTGGTAAACAGCCCCTCTCCCACCTTCCTGTAGGTCTCCTTTAAGTCTTGGTAGGCTGTAATTAGGTCTCCCTGGAACTGCCTCTTCTCCAGGCTGAACAAGCCCAACTGTCTCAGCCTGTCTTCACAGGAGAGGTGCTCCAGCCCTCTGAACATTTCATGGACCCCCTCTGGACTTGTTCCAACAGCTTCGTGTCTTTCCTGTACTGGGGAGCCCAGAGCTGGAGGCAGGACTCCAGGTGGGGTCTCCTGAGTGCAGAGGGGCAGAATCATCTCCCTCGACCTGCTGGCCACACTGTTCTTGATGCAGCCCAGCACCCTGTTAGCCTTCTGAGCTGCTTGTGCACCCTGCTGGCTCATGTTGAGCTTGTCATTGATCAGCACGACCAAGTCATTCTCCTCAGGGCTGCTCTCAATTCATTCTTTGCCCAGCCTGTAGTTTTACTTGGGATTGCGCTCACCCACATGCACAACCTTGCACTTGGCCTTCTTGAATTTCATGCAGTTCTCATGGGCCCATCTGTCCAGCCTGTCAAGGTCCCACTGGATGGCATCCCTTCCCTCCAGTTATAAAGAGGATTTATAGGAGGAAAGCAAAAACCAGGGAAATACTGGCAGTAGTAACATATATTTTCAACCCTATAAAACAAACCTCACATAATGATGGAATTGAAATTAAACTTTATATTTTTTTACCCACCTCAAGACAAACCCAAATGTCACAACTAGTAGAACACAGGATAAGTTTTCTATCCAGCACAACTAACACTGCATGCCATAATACACTCAATCTGCAAGAGAGTATATGTATACTACTGAAAAGTTATAGAAATGTTGTGGGTTTGTACAGCAAGGTATTGATGGGGAGTAAGAGGGTGCTGCAGGAGTGGCATCTGCAAGAAGCTCCTAGAAGCTTCCCCTATGTCTGACAGAGTAAATACCCGACAGCTCAAGGATGGACCCACCGCTGGCCAGCAACGAGCCAATCAGCGATGGTGGGAGCACCTCTGTGATAGGATGTTTCAGAAGGAAAAAACCCCACAGGCAGATGCTTTTTGCTGCCAGAGAAGGGAGTGAGAAGATGTAAGAAACTTTGCAGACACCAAGGCCAGGGAAGAAGGAGGGGGAGAAGCGCTCCAGGCGCCAGAGGTGAGATTCCCCAGCAGCCCACATGGAGAAGACCATGGTGAAGCAGGCAGTCCTCCTGCAGCCCATGGAAGATGATGGGTAATAGAGATTCCACCTGCATCGCATGGAGGACTCCATGCTGGAGCAGGTAGAGACACCTGAAGGAGACTGTGACCCCATGGGAAGCTCCTGGCAGGACTGGCAGCCTGTGGAGAGAGGAGTCCATGCTGCAGCAGCTTTGCTGGCAGGACATGTGACACCATGGGGGATCGTGCTGGAGTAGTCTGTTCCTGAAGGTCTGCATCCCACAGAAGCCACACTGGGACAGTTCATGAAGAGCTGAAGCCCCCATGGGAAGGACTCATGTTGGAGAAGTTCATGGAGGACTGTCTCGTATGAGAAGGACCCCCATACTGGAGCAGAGTGTGAGGAATCCTCCCCCTCATAAGGAATGACCAGCAGACAATTTGTGATGAAGTGACCAAAACCCCCATTCCCCACCACTCCCTGTGCAGCTTAGAAGGGGTGGAGAAAAGGGAGAGAAATCATGAGTAAAGCTGAGCCCAGGAAGAAGGGCTTGGTGGAGGGAGGTGTTTTAAGATTCGGTTTTATTTCTCATTATCCTACTATTTTTTCTTTGGGTACTTTCTTGGGTGGTGGTAATAATTTCAATGCATTATATTCTGTGTTGAGTCAGCTTTTCACAAGATGCTGACTGCAGAATGATCTCTCCCTGTCCTTATCTTGACCTCTAAGCCTCTCAACATGTATTTTCTCTCCTGTCCAGCTGAGAAGGGGAGTGACAGAGCAACTTTGCTGGGCATCTGGCCTGCATCCAGGGTGAAACCACCAGAACAAATAACGTGTCTATTATAATATTTAATTACAAACTTAAAACTTCCCCAAGAGATTTCCTGAAAAGCTTCCAAGGGTAAGACAGAGGCTGACTTCTGATGTTACTTTGTTGCTTCGTAACAGTAATGTAAATACAGCATCATTTCAACAAACTCATATATGTTGGAAAGACAGGTACATATCTGAGTGCCTTAACAGACTTCGTTTTTGTTTAAACTTATGTTGATTGTAGCAGGAAGGTCTTTTCCATAAAACTCTTAAAAGATACCTACTTCTAGTGTGACTGTCATCTTCGTATGAATGGCATTAGTCAAAAGGAGAGGATGCTAAAATTCTGTATAGAGAGTTTGACCAGTTATTTTTAATTTAGAGAAGCACAAACAAAACAAAAATGTCCATATGAGTGATAAAAAGGCCTGTTTGTACACTATCTATATACAGAATCCAAAGACAAAACACAAAATGAATTTTTATTAAGAAATGAAAAAGTAACACAAGTTTCACCTATTCAAAGTTTCCAGGATCAAGTATGGAAGTTAAAGTCACAATTCCTCACATTTCATCTTGTATCCTAAGATGAATTCAAATTTATCTGTTCAGACTGGACCCCAAAAGACTCAAAACAACCGAACACAACAACCCATTTAAATTTCAGCCAGTGCTTTTCTCTGGCTGTTTGTCATTCTTTTCCTTTGTGAACACAACATTTACAGACCTTAGCAACGTGAGGCTGGAACATTCTTGCAATTCTTTATGCATTGACAATTCCCTTCAGTGAAGTGGCACTAGCACTCCTAAGTACTACCTCTAGGGGAAGAGTGACTGATGAAAATTCATGCTGTGGATTCTCAATTACTATTTTGAAAAGGAATAAACAAGGTTTAAGTCTTCATTGTATGCACTGAAGTCTTGAGTCATACCAAAATAATCTACAAGTAGAATTTTCTAATAGAGCTTTCTAAATTGAGAAGTCAAATAACAGAACAAAAACCAAGATGTCAACAGCACCACATATATTGTGGCCTTTGAGAAGCATCCTTCATCTTCCACTCAGTAAAAAATAATGCACACTGCATAGAAAATAAAACTTCCGTAATGGAAATTCTGTGGAGAATATACCTACAGTACTTCAAAAGGCTTTGATCCTCCCATCTTGTTGAAGCTGTCTGCTGTTACAGGGCCACACATTTCCAGGAAAAAAACCAACTCCACCACACTAGTCCCTCTGACATTGTTACATTGCTGGTTAAGGTTCTTCAGGGGTTTTAAATCTCATTATTAAAGAGCTGAAGCAAAACCAAGGAATGGTTACAGCTGTGTTCCACTACAATGCATGCCCTTTCTGACTCCTAAAATTAAGAGAAGTACACACACAAGTCTACATCACAAATAACATTACAGATCAATGATTGCCCCAATGGTCCCAGTTCTTCAAGGAAATAAAAGATGGAAAAGATTTGTTCCCCTGACTTCTGGAATCTTACCAGTGAAGTCCATACTGGACATATGTAATGATGGGAAAAATAATTTGAAATACTATTAAATTAATTTCATTTTTAGTTCTACATGTTTTCCCATCTCCAAGGATATGATATCCATCACAACTGCCTACCTATCACATTTTCTCCACTGTTGGTCCTGCCGACACAAGCATCTAGATGACTGTATCACTTTAAACAATGCCATGTTAAACTACTAACCACACACTTCCAAGGCTCTGAACTAACACCTCCTCTGTTTTCATTCTTCCTTTCTACTATGTGCTCGAATTAATAGCACTTTAAGAATCAGGCCTTCCTAGGTCTGCAAAAGGCCATGTGAGAGAGAAAGCAGGCTGAGCCAAGGCCATCACCAGGCACTGGACACAACTCTTCCTTCTCTAGACTTAGGGAGATGTAGAGACAGGGGCATGTGACGGATGAAAAGGCAGTGCTGCCACCTTCAAGCAGTTGTTACAGATCCCTCTCTCTGCAAGACAAGATACACATGGGCATCAACTAGGGCCCACAGGAGAAAAAATCTTATTTATCTTCTGGTTTTCAACCTCGTATTTATTTACCAATTTGGAAAATGCAGTGACACTTGTGCTTTGCATTTTCCATATGATCATTAGATGGAATCACATCAAAGCTGGTTACTTAGACTTCTGAGATCCAATTATGCTGTCATTTGCATATGCACACCACCAACTGACTTCAACAAGAGCTGCACATGCACCACTGAGCTCACACAACTCAGCTTCTGCAAGCTGCCCGTCAAATGGGAGACAAACCTGCATTGTGATAAAAGTATAGTATTTCAAAACAAAGAAGAAGCTAAACTTACGGACACACATTTCCCTGCTCTCATAAAATCCAGGGCAGCACTGGGATTTACGCCTGTACATTGTTTTCTCACCATGTCTGTACGCAGTACGGTAACTGATCCTAAAGAAAAGAATGAATGGTTGTTACATACAATTAATGGTTCAGAAACAAAACAATATGTATTCTTGCACATTTTGAAGAACACTCGGGTATCCGTAAAGAGGAGAGAAAAAGCTCAGAGAGATCTTGGTTTATCTTCTACTGAGTTCAAGAGTCCTAGTGGTTTCTCAACAAGCCTTATGTCGATAGGTGGCTAGACAGCAGGAATAAAAGTTCAGTATTTTGGCTACTTAACTAATATGCAAACCAGAGCATCACTGCCTTTGCCATTAGCATCCTCTGTGGCAGATAAAGACCGGCAATACAAATCAGTTCCCTGGATCATTGCACCTACCAGTTTCCAAGGGTAAGAATTCTGGGGAACATCCCCCCATCAGTTTTCTAAGGGCAGAGATGTCATGAGAAGATAAATTCTGCTTAAGGTAGGAGATGGGAGAGCTGTAAGGAGAGGTGGAGCCTCCTCGGCAGCCAGCAGCACTGCACACCCTTTCCCCAGGGGAGGCTGCATTTTCCAGAGCAGTGGTGAACAGCATACAGAGAAATAAGTACATAAACCCAGCAAGAATTGCAGAAAATATAGCTTCCTTCTGACATGAACAAGTAGCATTTATCAGAAGGGGGCTCTCCCAATGCTCTCTTCTCTCTGCTCCTCAACACATCGATATATCTCCAACCTCTGGCTCTCCTTGCTGCTGAGCACATACTCCAGCAAGCAGTAAGCACATTCTCACAGTACCTGAGACAGTCTGAACATGTAATCTCTCTTTGAACCCAGTATCTATTGGCTTTTTACATACTACCCGTACTAGTCTGTTTCTTCCAGCTGCTGTGCTCCAGGGAGACTCTCCCACTGCTGACAGTTCATACTTACAGGCCAGTTCCTCTGAGGAAAATGCTTTTTACAGATGTCAGTTTTTAAACATTCACCTCTTGCTTTCTGCAAGCACAAGGGTTTTCCTTTAGCCAATCTTTCTATTTTCATTTCAAGTAGCGTACACTTTCTCCAGAACATAAGGTTGCAAGCTTTAAGGAGTCTCTCATGACATTTCAGAACAAATACAACTTGCAGGGCCCGGGGAATTCAATTTTGTGCATTGCACACTTTTTCCCAACCTGTTGTATTTCTGTTAGTACTCCATGGGATGATACACCCTGATCAGCCAATAAAACACAGGACACTCCTTGGACAAGCATTTTCCACTTGACACAGACTACGGCCTTTAGACAGACTAGCCACTATAGCTAAAATATCCTAGGTATCATGCTTGATTTTGACACACACAAAAATCTTTACCAACATGTACAATATCAGCAGTTTGACAACATTAACAATTATACATTACCTGTGTCGTGTGCACTTAAACCAGTTTAGGATGTCAGTACAACTGGTGTAGTAAACTTGATCAAAAGGATGGGGATATGACTCTTGCACTGTAACTGAGTAACTGAGGGAGACAAATAGAAAGCAGACAGATTACTGAGTGAAGTCCTTCACTGTACAGTCTGATTTAAGTCTCTGCACACTTTTGATATAGAAAGAAATAAATATAAGAAAACACACGCAACAAAAAACTCACAGGAAGTTTAAGTAAAGCATAAGCCAGTAGACTTTATAAAACAGAAGATATCAAAAAGGTTTTTCTTCCACCAAGCAAAGAAAAATATATGATTGTGAAAGCCATCATATCTCTACCATGTAATATATATATGATGAAATCGTACTACTAGACATTTAAAGAGCAGTAATATAAGCCTAAATTTTAAAAAAACCCCTCAAATGTGCACCAAATTGAAACAGTGTGTAGTACTTGTTCTTCTACATCACTGAGTAGCTGGAAGAAGTCAGAAAACAAGATTTCTTCTGTTATCAGGCAAATAGAAAAAACCTAAGTGGATTTTCTGAGAAACTTATTTTTAAAACTGTATCTATATCCAGAGCAAAACATCTTTTTTGGTAGTGGAAAGTTTTGCCGGTGTATTTAGATACTAAGAGGTGTTAGCACAGAAACAGGCCTAAGTATTAATAAAATAACAATTATGCCATCAGTCTATTCAGCAATCAGAAATTATAAAACATTAAAGTCCATACCTACCTGTTTACCAGCTAATTTTTAGCAGAGGAACTATTTCCCAGAAATACTATACTGAAGTCCTATTATTACTTTCTGTCAAATTATAAGTGCAGTGTCCTAGAAATAAATGCGTGCTCTGATGTCTAGAGCCTGCAGGGCTGTCAGTGAGGCAAGAGGAAGAGAGCCCTGCTGCAAAAAAGAAAAATACTGAATCACCCTAGAAAACTCTTCTGCAGTCTACTTGTGCTGGCAGTCCTTGATTGCACAATGGGGTTAGAAAATATCGGAATTCATGGCAGGTTCCCGCACTAAGACTAATTCCCATGACCAGCCAAAACACTTACTAAGTATGTAGCCCAGCTGGCTTTCACTCTCTTTCACTTACGCCCTCTTTGATCTCTTAGAAACTATGTCAGGGTAACAGCCACGATCTCCTCTTCCTACTGTCACCGCCTCTCCTGAAGGAAAACATATCCAGACCCACTTATTCTAACTGCCCATAACCTACTCCCTGTTTTTCTTACATCTGTACAAAGACAAGCATCCCTAATCCATCCAGCTGTCCAACCTAGTCTGAAAAAATGTTGGTGGGGTGCAGACACCTGCTTGGGACTCCATGTTATTTTTATTACAAGGTGAGGCACAAACTCCTTGCTGTGATCATGATTCATGTGTAAAGACTGTTTTATGACTGGCTGGGGTAGATTTTTGAAGGCATATATATATATATCACTGCCAATGTCAACAGCAGGAGAGTTTTACTCTACATCTTACAAAGAGTTTTACGCCTGGAGTTTTACTCTTTCACCCTTATGTATCTTTGTTCCCAGCTCTGAGCAACAGTATGAATGTTTTAGTACGTTAACTTGAGTTCCTCCTCATTTCTGAAACTTAGAAGAAACAAAAAAAGTTCATGAAACAAAATGGGCATGCTGCTAGATATATTTTTGTTTCTGCAGACTTGATTAGTTTGTTTAAAAATACATTTTGTGATGTTTTTCTCTATTTTGCTTTGACTATGCTGTAGCTTTCCTCAAAACCACTTTTATCTATAAAAATAGTAAATGAAACATACCCAGTAACATCATAGACACATGTCTGAATACTGTAAACAGGTATTTCATATGCCAGCTACTTCATATGCTCGTTGTATAAGCCAAAATGTAAGCATTGCTAAGGAGAGAGATTCCAAATGCTTCACACAAAGCTTTGACAAATTCCTGGGGAAAGTCCTTAAATGATTTACATTTTTATATATATATACATAAAAATGTGTTTCAATTTTCTTTGTAAAGATGAAGCTATAATAATGGCAAATAGAAGTAGAGTAGCCTAGCAGCAGTGTCCATGATTAAACATAAAACATGGTTTACCTTAAATGAAGAAACACTGACATTCTCAAGTGAACAGTTCACCACGGGCACAATAGTATTAATGAGACCAGGAGGCTTGGGTTCACTACTATAACCTTTACACAAGAAAAGAAGCAAAGCAAATGCTTGTGGCTCAACCTCTCCCACCCATTGTGGCATTCTCCTTGCAATATGCACGCAACTGAGTGAATTAATGGACTAACAAAATTAATTTCTTTCCATAAGTTATGAATTCCTGAACCTCATAAAAAAAACCCAACAAAACCACAAAAAACCCCAACCAACAAATATTAATTCAGATTAGGTGAATGCTGAATGGGGAAGAATGAGTATAATCAATTCTGGCCAAACTCCAATATGGTTAATTATATTTTGCATATGGAAAAGCTATTCACTTAAATAGAAAAATCTGTTTTTATTCACTTCTTCTACCCAGACGGTTCTGCAATATTGCTGGTCCCACAGTAGTATTTTTTGCATCCTAACCCTTACTGCAAAGATGACAGCATTTCAGACCCGTGTGAAATAGTCCTTTTCTTATCCATGAACTTACCTTACTCATGCACTAATGCAAAGTATTTTTTTCCCCAGTTCATTATTCAACTGAAATCTTTAAATCATTTTGAATGTGCCATGTAAAAGAAATAAAATTATTACAATCATAATTTATGTCATGTATTTTCCAGAAGATTACCTTTCCCAGTGGCTGCACACATTGGGATCTTCCAGATTCAAAGATGAAGTTGTCCCCAGCCAATGGTATAGGAGTATGATAGGGAATCCAAAAAAGGAGTTCAAATGAAGAATCATCTTTCCAAAAAGGTGGCTGTAAGAATAAATATTTATAATACATTATGAATATTATACAAATGACAAAGGAGCTAAAACTGTATCATACAAGAAACACACTGCTTGCCCAGCAGCAGCAATATCATGGCAATTTTGAAATCACCCAGTGAAGTAATTTAACATGAGTGGCAGAGTGATCAGCTGGTGAACAAACTGTTTTAGAGGTCCCATCAAATTACTGGCAGCCAGGTTCAATCTGTTCAGTGTTCACACCAAAATACAGAGCTAAAACATAAAGGCTGGTGTTTGCTCACCACCATAGGAGTAGAAAGCTTCAGCTGATGACACACCATCTGAAATGCTGCACCTGACTTGCAGGAGGGATTTGTGCTACTCCATTTATTTCCAGCAGCACCCCCGATTCCTGCAGCCTACACTGACCTCTTAAAAAACCCCAGAAGCCCCACATCTCAAGCAACACTTTTCATAAAAAGCTACCCCCCAAAATTATACACTGACATCACTACATGGCTGCCATAAGGATGGCTGAGCAGCTGGACTCACGCCAGGAGGGACGCGATGCCCAGGTCTGCTTGGGAAAGGTTGCAGCCTAACACCTGGTCACTACTTTGATGCATCTCCATAAACTGGCTTCCTACAGGGCCCAGACAACAGCATCACATCAAGACATGCAAGTCAGATAGCTTCACATGTTACCCTGCACTGTTAGTGCTCTTTAAAATTGTATTCCCAATATAGTTTGCAAATATACCCCCTGCTCTGCCAGTTGTACAATTCCCAAATAGAATAAACTTTCTGCTAGTAACATAAAAACCTAAAATAAAAACCTAAAAGACTCTCCTAGTACTTTGACTACGTCTATCTTCGTTTTCAAGCAAACTATTGTAATTTGCCTACTGAAACACTTTTAATCCAGCCTGCCGTTGATCCATAAATGCCAGAATGAATGCTGGTAATGTGTAGTGACTTAGTCTACTATATTTCCCTTTCAGAGAACATTTTACTTTTATCTTCATTTTTACCCAAAATTTAACACTATGTGACTACGTAGATCATCAAAAAATGAGATCGAGTTTAATCTGCACTGTAAGAAAGTAATTTCTAATAATAGTTTATTTTGAAATAATACAAATATTTTTAACAAAGTAACATAATCTGAAATATAAACTTATTTTAAATGTTATGGAACAGAGTAAAGAAAACCACACCAATAACTTTATTTTAGAAGTAAAAAAGTCCCTGGACCGTGAGAGGAAAAGAAAAAAAAGAAGAGATTAAATAGCCTACTTTACAATGCCTTCTTCAGAAGTCAATAAAAAAAGCTCTCAAAACAAAACTATTATATTTTAGGTATCTGAGGATACAGAGATGATCCCATTTTTCTAAATCACTCCTGAAAAATCAGGTCTGCTGAAAGACATTTCATGGCCTGTAACTGTTTCTTTTCATGTACATTGAATTGCAGAGTAATCAATGTGCAGTTGTTTAAAAAGCAGTATAAACAGCTGTATGTTCAGCTAGTAAATTCAACAAAGTGGTGACTTCCCTCATTGAAAATGGTCACTTTCATTGTGCTGACTGTAAACTCCATTTCCTTTTCTTCTTTTACTCTCAACTTCAGTAGCTTTCCTTTTGGATACATTTGACAAAATTTAAAATAAATTAAAAAAAACCAAATCATTCGCATGAACCCCCTAGTGTAAAACTTGATTGCATTCCCGATCTTTTGCTTAATTATTAAGGAAAATCAAAACACAAAATCAGTACAACTGATTAGCATTGCTAAAGTGTTTATATTAGCAATAAAAAATGTAGATGACTCATTTAACTCTTGCTGTCTACAGCTTGCACTGAGATACCCTGTTCAGAGATTTACTTCTCTTCTTATATTTTGCTTACATTATCTCACACAATAATATATTTGTATCTTCACTATTTACATACATATAGTACCTGTAGTTTAAGTACTGAAAATGGTCGTGTTGGAGAACACATTCTCTGTGGAAATTAGTTATTAGTAGATGTATGTGAGAAAGTAAGTAACTCATGCTAAAGCAGAAAGCTCCTCTGACCTCCTGCGGCATATTGTGTAATTTATATTCCTGACTCATCAACAGAAATTTTGCTACCAGGCATTGAGCTTTCTACTGTGAGTAGCACCACTGACCTCCATGAAAAAGAACCTCAAAGAGGCAAATCATTGTTCTCAAAATGCTCTCCAATATCCAGCAACGTATTTGCATATACTGGGGGAGGGGAACAAAGAAAAGAAGACACATTTCAAACTTCATATGAGAGCTAGCAAAATACATTTTCCAGTTGCTAGGACTGTTAACCAGCATGTATGGCTCAGTGCAGGTGAAGGCTGACTTCACAGCCCAACTGACCACAAAACAAATTTAAACATTAGCCCACGGTGTTTTACCAAGAAACCTTTCTTCCACTAAACTACACAACAGAACACATATATCTCAAGAGAACACAAAATCTGACTGTTCTGTAGCATTTTTTACATTAGCTGAGGCAAAAACTTTAGCTGAAAAAGCTGCATCTTTACTCTCACTTGGGCAGGATCTTTAAGGCAGGTCCTGTGCAATATGAGGTATGTTTTTCTGAAAGACTTCTCTTTTTCCCTAGACTTTAGTACAGGCTCACAGTTTAAAAATGTTATCAGGAAAGCAATGCAGCTGCATGAAACAACTGTAGACTACTCCACGAAGTTTCTGTAATCTAATTAAGGAAACTTCACTCATTATATATTTATTATATCAAAGGAAGATATTAATAGTCATCAGTAATAGTCATATTAAGAAATTAATCTGATCATCCCACGGTACATTTTAATTACTAACAAGCATATTTTAAAATAGTGTAACAGGTGCACAGGTATCCTGAAAATATGCTCCCATAAATTCCAGATACTCCCCTAAAATACATTTTAATGTGAGCAATTACACGAATTGCATTCACAGTGAGCAAGTGAAAATGCCTGTATGTGTACCTTACAAACACAGACCATTAACCACTGCTACCCATCAACTGATCTCTGCCACTACCAACCATGTTGATAGTTTTGCACACATTGTGCTCTGGTTTGTTTTCTTCCCCATAGAGCACAGGTACAAAACCAGAGAAAGAATAGCTAACTAAAAAAAAAAAAGCAAAGTTTTCTTCTCTAAGTAGTGAAAACTGAGGCAGGATAACAAATTAAACTCTCCACCCACTCAGAGCAGAGCCACAAGCAAAATCTCAGGGTACGCAGCTCTCCCTCGGATCTGTCGTAACAAAAAGTAAATAAATACGAGTAGAACTGGGGGAGCAGAGAAAGGTTAAAGAATGTGAAAAGTAAAAGAAGTGAAGGTTTCTCAAGGCTGCAAACAAAAAAACATTTTGGTAAGCAAAATCAAGTGCTGCTGGTGAATTAAGCAGGATTAGAACTGCCGGAGCAAAAGAGAATAGTATGATACAGTTCCTAACATGACATAATGGACCCAAGACTAAGGAAAATGCTGATGTAGCTTTCTCATTACTGTTGCCAAAGCATTTTTTTTACCACTGCGACATAAAAAATGCAGCAGGTACATGCCATTTATTTAGAAGACGAACTTCAGAATAATAAGAGGTTTTCAAACTCGTCATGATACTTCCGAGGTTTTCCAGCACTCATTTCTTCCTTCCTGCAGTGATACAGCACAGTATGTCAAACTGTTCTCTGGGCTGTAATCCCATGGGCTGTTCTCAACTATACCTACATTGCATTAACCTGCATGTAACACAAATGCTATTTTTAAAAAAATCTTTATTTTGTTCATCACAGTTAATTTTTTAGAAATTAATTGTAAACCACAGTCATTACTGCAGAGTATCTTGCTGGTGCCTCTGCCTTCACACTCTCTAGAGCATGACAAAGCCAGCACTGCATATCAGACTTAGTGACTGCTACCCATAACTGGAAATAATGGCTCCAGATGAAATAAAGACTTTTTCTTAAAATTTTCTGGTGAAGGATTGTTTGGTCCTTCACTTCCTACTTAGTGTTTTCCGTAACATTATACTCTCCTCACTCTTGAGGTTCAGCTCCTCTACCAGGAACAGAATTTGTTTATAAAATCATCTCTTAAACTACCAAAGTCAGACAAAGCAAAATTTGAACCTGACCTAATCTTGTCAATGATAATTAGTTCCATGTTAACTTCTGTTAAAAAAAACTGATTGCTTTTATTGATTACATTAGGGAATTAATGGGTGAAGAGCAGAAGGTGTTTTTCCTTTGGAAATCAGTCTGATGCCGTGTCACATGAAACCTCTTTCATAAACCATATGAATTTATCTGAAATAGGAGCATTACTTGCCAGATCCTAGACTGGCTGAAGTACAATCACAGCAAATGTAAATTAAATGACTGGTCTTTTCTCAAGTCTTCAAAATACATCACTCCAAAGGCATCATTGCCTGCTAGGGGAGCTCCAAAGAGACTGACATGCAACTCATCTGGCAAGGCTGAGACTCTGCTTGACAGAAAATGTGTGGTATCTGGACAGATAATATGGCAGTTTGCCAAATGATAACCCAGTAGTGCCCTAAACTGAATGATCCTTCCACACATCCCTATGATCAGAAATTACAAGGACCCTTCTTCATGCAGTTTAATCAGATCTGACCCTCTTAACTGACCCACTTTACTTTTAAACCTCACTGCTCATAGCAGTATCTGCCAGCAGGTACACTCACTGACAATCTGACCCTGCTGGATGACATTTCCTAAATGTATGACTAGCTATCAACTGCAGTAACCCTGTCACTGAGCCCTCCCTCATAACACACTATTATAATTTTCTTATTTCATATCCAGGCACATAAAAGTAACAGCCTATCAAATTCTCCTTTTCATACATTTATTAATCTGCAAGCTTTATGGCTTCTGAGGTCTCTTTGAGAGTGACAGTCATTTATGCCAATTAAAACCAGTTTAGGCCTACAGTCCAATGTAGCTTCGCCACAGGCTTCCCTCTCCAAAGACTAGCTGGTCTTCTTGTAAGTCCAGAGGAGGGCCACAAAGATGACCACAGAGCCAGAGCAGCTCTCCTATAAAAATAGGCTGAGACAGTTGGGCTTGTTCAGCCTGGAGAGAGGACTTCAGGGAGACCTTAGAGCAGCCTTCCAGTACCTGAAGGGGCCTACAGGAAAGATGGAGAGGGGCTGTATAGAAGGACATGGAGTGACAGGGCAAGGGGTAAAGGGTTTAAACTAAAAGAGGGTAGATTTAGGTTAAGTATTAGGAAGAAATTCTTCTCTATCAGGGTGGTGAGGCACTGGAACAGGCTGCCCAGAGAAGCTGTGGCTGCCCTCTCCCTGGCAGTGTTTAAGACCAGGTTGGATAGGCCTTTGGGCAACCTGGTCTACTGGAGGGTGTCCCTGACCATGGCAGGGCATTGGAACTAGATGGGCTTTGAGGTCCCTTCCAATGCAAACCATTCTGTGATTATATGATTCTGTTTTCAGAATGAAATAAGGTAATGACAAACACTGGAGAAAAGGGGCATCTATCATACTAACAATGCCATGTAAAGTGCTGCAGCACAGTCCTACGTGTCTGGTGCCTCCATAGCACTGAAATGCCCCAGCATCACACTGCAGCCTAGACCCAAAAGCACAGCACTACTCCACAACCGGCATAAACTGGGTCCTTGAGGACTCCCTATTTCCCTACAAGCTACTTAGCATTTTCCCAAGTTTTGATCTTACTGTAAAAATCAGGTTAGAGTTTCCCTAGGATCTTCTGGCCTCCTGAAAAGCAAGACTCTTCTGGACCACCAGCTTCACTTCCTGCCATGCAGCACTCTTCACCACCCAGTGAGTTTCCATAGCCACTAAGCTGGCAGGGATGATATATCCATTTATCAGTCCTCTTCTCCCTCAAATCAGTGTTAAAAGGAGACAGAAAGAAAGTTCAGTGGCAGACAAGTTTGCATGAGGTAAGCTAAAGACAAATGCCAGCATGCCAAATCCTTTGCAGATGGACTCATTATTATTCCTCTGAGGCAGGCTGCCAAGGATCACAGGCATGGGGTTATTTCACTGTAGCTGTCATTGTCCACTAAATCAGAGCACTGTTCACACGAAAATACTTTTTTTTTTTCAGGCAGGTATCAGTTATAGGTCTTGGGACATACAAACCTGTGATCATTAAGGTTACCTACAGCACATGGTATTGTATGTTTAAAGATTATTTGCATAGAGGTTGACAGAACAAACAAAAATCTTGTGGATAAATGTGGTGCTTATTTTCCACACAGATGAAAAGTTACCGAATAAAGAGAGTTAAAGCTGTCTAGAATCCACACTGAAGTATCTGAAAAGCACACTTTCACAAGATGAAATAGCAGCTAGAACTTAAACCCTCATATACTACTTTTCCACACTTTAAGTGAATCATGCACTTACTGTCAGGTAAGTATATTTACTAACTGTTTATGGTTTGAGTATTAGTGGGCAATAATTTTATCATTTTAACTTCATGCTCTTGTACCAAAAAATAAAGGGGGGGAAATTCTTCAAAATGCTTAATGCTCCTTTGTCCCAAGCCAAATAATGAAGCAAGAGGAAGCTATGCACAGAAAAGCTGCCTGTGAGATGTGGAAGGACAAATATAAGGAATTTGTTTCTAAAAAGAATTTATAATAAACCAATTTTGTAAACAGAGACCATTGAAAATTTTCACAGGGTGTGGCCGTACTGCTGATAGTACCATTGTCTCAGGGTCATATTTTTGGTTAATGGCAATGTGCAGCTTGTCACCAGGGGACAACATGGGACCTAAAGTAGTTCATTCTTTCACACACAGGGAAGGGCATGCAGGAGTCTGGTTTGAGAAAGGCCACTCTCAATTGTCATCTCTTTCTCTTAAGTATGTGTAGATCTTTGGAGGTCACAGTTTTCCAGCTGACTGCCTGTTTGTAAGTGAGCTACTGCACCCCCAGTCTGATCTTCAAGGTCTTCCTCCCTCCCTTCCAGCTGCCCAGCTGCCCCCAAGAAAGCCACATGCCACATTTTAGAAGAAAACAGTGGTGGGATGCAGAGACTTGCAGAAGCCAGGGCCTGGCAGGTTATGTCACTCAGCTGGGATGACGCTACCAACACTGGGACCAGCAGCTTTCAGTTGACATACAGATGGCACAAAGCAGCCCTGGGCATCTTTCCCAAGGTGGCCGTTGATAGTTAACAGTAAGTTAACAGTAATGAAAGCAAGTAACACAGATTTTAAGAGAAGGCATACAGTATAAGGCTTGATCCACATATCCACACAGACAGACTTCCCTTCTTTGCTCTTCCCTTATTTTAATCAAATAATGCAATCCTTACTGGGCCATCAGTCTGCATGTTAATTCCAGAGTTGTTTTGATAGCACAGGTGAAGCCTAGAAGGCTGAGTAAAAATGGCTAGATCCATGTGTTTAAGGAAAGCTATTTCTCAAGTTGGTTGTCAGTGGTGTGCATGAAAGCTCTGTTTATTACAGAATAACATGGCAAGAAATCTGTATGGAATTTTTAGTATAGTTCCCTAAGCGGATAACATCACCAGACATCTGATATCTCTGTTCTTTTTTTCTAACAGGAATCATAAGAAAGGATATTGCATTCATGGATGCAACTGTGAAAAATCTGTGGTTGCTGACAAGCTGCCTGGGACAATCCTGTGGTTGCCTAAATATACCTATGCCCTGGTTCCACTGCTGTGGAAATTCTCATTCATGGTTTTACCCTCTCTTTTCCATAGCTTTTGTTACCACTCCTTTCTTATGATCTCAAGCACCAGCCTTCCAGACATCATGTCACTTCCAGTTTATTGGTAAAGGAGCACAATCACAGGACTCAGACTTCCTTTTGTTTCCCATGCAATTTAGGATCCATTTCAATGGACCTGCCTTCCTTTGGAAGTCTTCTGCTTTCTTCTTTTAGTCCTCTTCAAAGGCCGCCTCTGTTTATTTCCTCCCCCAATTACATGCATGTTGTCTTTTTCCACCCACATTTCCACCATACATTGGATTCTTCCCTTTCCCAGACAGTCTCTGTTACCACTGGCAAAATTCTTCTGTCTGTAGCTCCCCACACTTGTCACAGCCCTTCATTGGAGCCTTTCATTATAAAATATATGAATACCCTCATTTGTTGGCATCTTCTATTTGCTAACAAGTAGTTACAATTTCTGAACAAATTTTTTTGGTAACACTGCCTCAGTACACTTATCTTTGTGTATCATCTAAGGAAATACCATTTCACATATAATGTGGAAAATAAAGCTCCTGTTTTATTATTTCAACTGAGCATTTCACTCCTGCAAATCCTTAGAACAGTACTTTATTACAGACTTAAATTTTCAAATGATCTGGTTTAAAAAGAAAGTTAATTAACTCTGATGCCATCTCATTTTAACAACTTCCAAACATTTCAATGTTTCAGCTTTTCTTTTCCACCTTCAGCAATCTAGTTCAAAATGTCTACTATCCAGTGTACAAGCCCATCCCAGTCCTGCAGAGTAAATCCAAAACATTTTGGTAGAGGAATGGGGAATCAAGAAGTGTTTCCTTTGACACTTCATTCATTCACTTCTTCAATCTTTTGTTCTGGCATTTGCAGAGGTTAGAACGGATGCAGTATTCCTGTGTTTTCTGTGTTCTTTTCTCAGTGGGGAAAAGAAAGGCCATAATGCAAAACCAACAGAATTTTAGTTTTAGTTTTTCAACAATACCACATTTAAAGAAGGGGCAAGTCTTACTTCCACTGAAGTCAAAAGGCATTCTTCCCCTTAAAAATTTTCAGTAAGACTGCAATATAACCCGATGTGGTGATTCTATAGAGTATGCAACATGTTAAGGCTGTGGTTTGCCCAGTACACTGGCTCAATGACACTGAGAGATCCTTTCAGTGCATCTTTTGGAATTGCTGCTAGGTAGAATAAATGGAAGGAGCTCTATAAAACAACATGTGCAAGACCAGACCTGCTGTCCCACACATTCCTTTCATGTCTCACTCATACCTCCGTCTCTCTAATTTACCATTGATGAAGGCATTAATAAGGTGCCATCCAGTGATTATGGTGTGTCCATTTATACTGGTGGAAGCTGTGTATCACTGCTACTGCCCCAAGAGAGTGGGGTAGAGACTGAAGTTTTATTCTATTTTATTCATATGCAGTTATGGAAAACACTGCATATCACATGTGAGCCTTCTCCCTGACCTTCACTTATTGGCTTGTTTGATTTGCACTACTCCTTGACTTGACAGTAGGACAGTTTGGTCTCATTATCCCAGCTGTGGCCTGTAATATCTAGAGTTAATATGAACAACACATTAAGGAGTAGCTGAACATTTAAGACACCTAAACTCAACACTGCAATATTTTTTAAAAATATTATGAACTGAAAAACATGTTTGCAGTTGTGTAGTTTTAATCCTTTGTCTCCCTATCAGTAGAGGGGACAAAAAAAAATCCTAGGGAGGAATTCAGCTTCCCAGGTGCCAATGGTGTCTTCAGGTTTCCTCTCTTTCCTGTGTTTGTGTACGTGTGTGTGTGTATGCACACACACACCTGCACAGCAGCACATACGTGTACATGAAGGTCAATGTACACAAACAGATTCAGTATGCTCTTAAATAAATAGTTGAAGCTGTAAGACGAGATGCTGTGTTTTAGCAAATAAAGAATACCTCTAAGAAAATACACTGCCAACACTTGGGCAGTAAAAACCACATTCATTCCAACCATGATGAAACAAACACATTTCTATTTTATGCAGAAAACCACTTTGATATTAATAATTTCATATAGCAGTTTTTGGTTCTGATTTTTATAATTTTCAGTTTTCTTTTACCCTAATTTTTAAGACATCTCAAATCATTAAATTCTTAAATTAATTTCTTTTAATGATGAATCAGACTACTTTTTAAAAGGAGTGCCCGGTACATCTTTAAAATAAAATAATGAAGGTAAATGCCTTAGAATCTCTAACAATCAAAATAAGACCTTTTTTGGGTGTAATTAGTATCTTTTTTTTAATATAGTTTCTCCTATTAAAGTATGTTCATTTACTTTGGTTGCAGGTTATCTGAAACCTTCCTAAATGTCTGCTGCTAATTCCAGCTGAAGGCTGTGTAATTTGAACTCAGAAGAATCAAGACCCAATTTTTATTAACTTGAGCACAGGACCCTAAATCCTTCAAAATGTTATCATTCAGGACACACACTGCCTTCTTTAAACCTATACCACTTTGCAGCATGTGTTGTGAAAGGACAGCAGCAGCATGAGTGCATAACTGTCATTACAAAAACAGTCTATTCATAGCATTGTCTGACAAAGCACCTTCAGTAATAAGGCACCCCATTCAGAGATCTAATTTTTGCAGACATTTGTATGCCAAATTATAAAAAATCTCTTATGATGGTGGGCTTAATGAGGTACTTTGTTATTCTCTGTAATAAAAATTAAAAGAGAGACAGAATTCTTCAGCTTAATTGCCACATCTGTTATTAGGCACTTTACTGTGATTGACTGGAGTGTATGTGTGAGTGTGCCAGAAAACAGGCAAACTCTGTAAGTAGACTTGTAACTTTGCAGCCCAACTGGCATTACCGGCATCTCTGTTACAACTTATGCTACCGCTCAGTTAAAAGTACAGGAGCATTGGCCTTGGTCCACTCATTCACTAAAATAAAAACAAGTACTGCAAACTGTGCATGGTGGGGGTTTTTGAAGGGAAATTCAAAGTATTTGTCATTTTCAGAAGGAAATGCAGTGGTCATCTGCACGTGTAAACGTGTCACCTCTCATTAACAGGTGAGAGTCACAAGCAATCCGAAGTTTGGAAACTGCACAGGATGAAACATAATGTTCAGCAGTATGCGGCTTTATTTTCCTAGCTCAAGCAACCAACAGCTGAGAGGACAATGAAGAGCAGCACAGCATTTGCAGAGGGACTGGATGAAGGGCAGACTATGGCAGGACAAGGGGGAATGGATTAAAGCTAAAGGAGGGACTGTTTAGGTTAGATGTTAGGGGGAAGTATTTTGCAGAGAGTGGTGAGGTGCTGTAATGTGCTGCCCAGAGAGGTGGTGGATGCCCCATCCCTGGAGGTGTACAAGGCCAGGTTGGATGGAGCCCTGGGCAACCCTGTCTAGATCCAGGCCTGGAGGTTGGTGGCCCTGTCTGTGGCAGGGGGGCTGGAACTGTGATACCTGGGGTCCCTTCCAACCCAGACCATTCTATGATTCTATGATCATGGCAAGGGAGCTTCTGGGAAGAGTGAAAATACAATGGATGCTCTCCTCTCATCTGCATGGAAATTTGGCATGAAACCTTATCTAACTCATGAAACTGCTTCTTCTCTCTGGAATCCAGAGCAGCCCAACAGCTCAAAGCTGCCAGCATTTGCTAGGTCACCTTGCTGGTGACAGCAGTAGCGCTCCAAGCAGCTTGGCAGGGCTGTTCATGCAGAGGTAGCAAACCTGACTGTAGGTCCCTGGCAGGAGATACTGTAAATAGGTAGGAGAAAGAAAAACCCAGGTAAGAGGGAGACATTGGAGGAGCCACCTTGAAGGGGTTGTGTAATGCAGGGAGGAAGCTCCTCCTGACCATGGCCATATGTTGGGTGGTGCTGACAAGTGACTTTTGATGACTCATATTCTGACTTTTGATGACTCAGATTCACAATCATGTCACCTGGTGAAAGATACTGCTGTTTTTAACTACCAGCTGATCTTCCTTTGTCTCTAAAAACCACACTTTTAGCATCTACCAGTCCTGACATAGCAAAATGATTTAAGTTTACATGTACTTTCTCCCTCGACAAACTGCTGCTTTCCAATTTCACACAGGCTTTCTACTAAGAGCACAGCAGTGTATGTTGCTATTATCAGAAAGGAAGATGGACAGACCAGCTGCCATATTGCTTAAAATTGCTTCTTTTCATCCATTTCATTTAGTAAGGAGGAAGGGATTACTTGTCCTTCCTTACCAATTTTCTGCACTACTCTAGAGAGCGCAAAGAAAGGTAAGAATGTCTACAAGAGCAACAAAAACTCTATCGATATACATTGCATCTGCTCCTGGAAGGCAGAAGGATGCCCTTGTATTGAAAGCTAAAGTAAAGCAAGCTGTCTTCCATAGGCGACAAGCGCAAGTGATGGGCGCTTCATCTGACCCAACCTATCAGCTGCCCAGTGAACTAATCCATTAATAAATCCTTCTTTTCTCTGGAGTGCGGATTGGGACACTATAATTCCCTCTCTCCAGGAAAGCAAGTGATCAGTTTTTGCAGAGTTTCCCCCAGGGGGTGAGATGAGCCAGGGCAGATGCTCTCTGTCAGCATCTGAAGATCTCTGTTGTGCTCTCAGGAGTCCAAAGCTGCTCCACGCTGCAAGGGATTCCAGCAAGCTTCCATGTGGCTATCTCTGAGGTCTCTCATGTGTCTTTTGCAAATACCTGATCTTCCTTAACCTCTTTAATTTAGCAAAAGATAGGATTCACTTACTTAAGCACACTTATTTTTAACACAACTTTATGTAATAATCTCACTGTAGTATTTTTTATCAAAGTAACTCTCTGCAAGACCTTCAACACTTTTTCTAACAACATAAGGCTTTTTGTTCTTAAGGCTACTCTTAATAATCACACTGCACATGGTACGTATCGAAATATTTGATCTCATTTCATGAAACAAATCCACAGCAGACTTCAAAACAATTTAGGTCTGCTAGTCTCCAAATTCAACCTATCCTTGGGACCCATGCCTCCAGTTCAGTATTTCACCACAGAGTCAGTATTGTGTTTACAGTCCTTACTGTGGCTGTGGGTGTAGCATCAGAAAAATGAAACACATACTTTTGGGTGTTCAACATTTACAAAGGACCATATGCAATATCAAGACCAAGACAATTTTTAAGAGATTGGGGTTGCTTCTGAAGACACCAGTAATGCCCTCTTGTCTGTCTGGTTTTTTCATTTCTTTGTTTTTCCTATTGGTATTCTTCATGAGCCAGCAGTGTGCTTTTGCAGCTCGCAAGGCTAATGGTATCCTGGGCTCCATTAGAAGAGGGGTGGCCAGCAGGGACAGGGAGGTGATTGTCCCTCTCTACTCTGCCCTCATGAGGCCCCAGACGTGAGGCCCCATCTGGAGTACTGTGTCCAGATCTGGGGCCCCCAATACAAGAAGGATGTGGAACTGTTGGAGAGGGTTCAGAGGAGGGCCACAAAGATGATTAGAGGGCTGAACCACCTCCCCTATGAAGAGAGGCTGAGGGAGCTGGGCTTGTTCAGTCTGGAGAAGAGAAGGCTGCGGGGGGACCTCATTGCAGCCTTCCAGTACCTGAAGGGAGCTTATAAGCAGGAGGGGATTCAACTTTTTAAAGGATAGACAATGACAGGACAAGGGGGAATGGATTAAAACTAAAGGAAGGAAGGTTTAGATTAGGTATTAGGGGGAAGTTTTTTACAGAAAGAGTGGTGAGGTGCTGGAACAGGCTGCCCAGAGAGGTAGTGGATGCCCCATCCCTGGAAATGTTCAAGGCCAGGTTGGATGGCGCCCTGGGCAACCTAGTGTAGATCCAGGCCGGGAGGTTGGTGGCCCTGCCTGTGGCAGGGGGGTTGGAGCTCTGTGATCCTTGGGGTCCCTTCCAACTCACACCATTCTATGATTCTATGATTCTTGAAAACTGCAATGAAAAAAAAAACCACGTACATGCCTAAAAGAAAGCCTCGATGTACAACTTTGGTGTTTCCCTGGCAATAGGCAATACAACAGAAAGCAGGGTAACTTTTAGAAGTGTAGTGAGAAACTCCCACAGGAGAAGAGGAAGAATCTTAGAGTACATCATAGCACGCAGCCTCCAGAGATGTTTCTGAATGCCACAAGACATTTTGTGAGAGGCTGCAATGGGTTTCTGCTTTGTTCCAAAAGCTTCCTAGTGAAGACCAAGAGGCAGCAGCCTCATGCTTTTTTTACATATTCTCTCATGGCTAGATGAGGAGTATTTCCTCCCTGCATCCCAGCACTACGTAGGCAAACCAAACCAAACCAACCCAAAATCTATTTTCTGAAGTTGATCCACTGTAAAAACACAAATTAACTTGCAAAAGGATGTGGTACACTCAGAAAGGCTAACAGTCTGCAAAGACGTAAAAACCTTATCTATTTTAGTGGTGCAGACCAGCACCCCAAGGTTCACTTACTGTGAATGCGTATCTTATCTGTTGCTATTCATATATAATGCAAATTGGCATGAACTTGTGTTCAGTAAGAAACAATGGAACTTATCTTAAAAGTGCATTAAAGTTGCAGAGGAACAATATTGTTCCAGAGATGACATTTAAGTCTCCCAGCTCTCTGAAGTGGGCTATGGAGATGGAAAAATCTACTGACAGCAGTGCAGACGCTTAAAGGACGCATCTCTCTTGCTCTGTTTTTCTTTAGTTTTTCAACAACTGCCCACCCAATCTTCTTATTCAAAAATTAAAAATGCATTCTTTTGTGGGTTCAGAAGTTAAACAACTCCACTAGAACTACTGAAACTGACTCCTATTCAGTACCATTTTCTGTCTTAAAGTGTTGTGGCACACCTGCATAGCAAAATTTGGAATGTGTAATACCTTTAATCCAAACAATCCTAAGGCATAAAGAGCACAGATGTTGTTATGTGCTCTGAGCAGAGTCTATTACAATTCAGCTTTCTTCTAAAAGAAAATTTAATAATCTATTAAAAGAAGTCAGTTGTTCTGGCTTTGGTGGAGACTGCTTTGGGGAAACGGGATGACACAGGGGGAGAGCGGGGAATGCGTGTCTGTGTGCCTGTATGTGTGTGTGTGTGTGTGTGTTTTTTACACAGAACCTACCAGACATTACCCAGGTGATGCACAGGAGATCTGTATTCACGCAACTCACCTCAGTTACTCTGGAAGTCCAGTGATTTCACTTGAGTTATTCCTGGTTTGCTAAATGCAAGTTAGAAAGTCAGGCCTTCAACTTCTATTGTCATGCGTCTTTTACTTTAAAAGACACAAAACTAACTGGAATTACTTTATTAAAATGCACATTCTTTGCACACAGCTAAAATCTTAATAAAATACACCCTTCACTTTAAAATATGCATGTCAATCTCACCAGCAGGAATCAGTCAGAAAACAGTTGTTATTTACAGTATCAGCACATGGAGGAAAAAAAAAAAAGATTAAAAGATCAAGTTACTCTCCAGTTCCAAACAAGCCTGGCCACAGCTGCACACCAGCTTCCGAGCAACTGCTCCACAAACACACAACAGGGCTTCTGTCTTCCCACAGGGTTTGCTCAGGTCACCCGCATGTGGCGTGGATTAAGGCAGCACTAAAGCTCCGTTGCAGAGCAGGCAGTGCCAGGAGTTAAACACGCAAGCCGGCAGTGCTGCTGGTAATATCCCAGTCTGGCGCTCTGCCCTGAGGAGTGTCCCCTCACCTTGTGTCCAGCACCCTGTCCTAAGACATGTCCCCTTTCCCTGCCCCAAGGGGTCTGCCACAGCACCAGGAGAAGCCCACACACACCTCTTGCATGGTCCACAACCAGGGCAGGAAAAAAAAGACCCCAGGTATTTTTCTGCTTTTACATTTTACCTGGCTAAGCAGAGGGAATTCAGAGGGGAGGAGATGAATGTGTTAAGAGGGTGTAGACCAAAAGAGTATAGCAAAGAGGCAGTCTCTCTTTCTGCTGGTGACAGTGCCATGCCAGGCAGACTGTGCAAATTGTGAAATTTTCTTTAGAAACATCAAAACTGAAAGCCAGAGGAAGGCACAGTCTCCACATCAAAAACCCGTGTTTGCAGTTTAGAGGGTCCCTGTACCAGGAAACCTCCCCAACCCACTGGTAAGGTAGAGCCCGTTCCACAGTGCACAGGTGGGCTACAGCTGGAGGACCCGAGACTTGTTGAACGCAACCAATAAATCCCCTTCTCATCTTTCCACAAAATATCCTTGAGGTGTTTAGATTCCTGAAAATCTCACTGTTGCATCATAAAACCCAAAATATCTCAAGTTTCAAAGTTCCTATGTTCTAATGTCACTGAATACAGTATTCCGGACACTTTCAATGCATCAGAAAATACCAAAAGCATGGGATGACCTGACAGTATCAAACAGTAGTGTGTAAGCTTACACTGTGAGACAGCAACACCAAAAAAATATACAGCAGGCAAGAATCTTGCAGTCCATCTCTGCATTAAGCCCTACCTTTATTTTTAAAATACATACTCAGATGTCCTTCCTTGCCTTTTGTGGCCATAAAACCAATCGTGGTACAGAAGGATGTGATTTGAACAGTGAAGTACATCCAGAACATGAGCTCATTTGTACAAATCCAAACATTATTATTTGGAAGTAATAATTTCCTTCCACTGAGTAGAAGGGGCACATTACAGATGGGCTTTTAGATTTGGAGATTCTGTTTACTTTGCTGACTCCATAAGATGGACTGAGCTGTTTCACACAACATGCACTTTTCGGACATTCAAAGTGACAGAATAATTGAAGAAATTCTTACATACAAAAAACCCCAGTACATGGATAATTAAAATCCACTGCTGACAGAAGGCTGTGTAGTGGCCATCCTTTAATAGCAACACATACAGAGATCTCAAGTATCATTTCCAGAGTGCTTCCAAGAGAAAAGGAAATCCTAACTTCTGTGCAGTCTGGCACCCCTCTAGCATAGTTTAAAAAAACCTAAGTACCAGCCTTTTCCTCGGGGATTGTTTGAATAAAAAAGAAAACATCCTGTCTAGTCCAGCTTTACCTTTAACACTCATTTTGTTCGCAGGAGTAGTGAGACTCTTCAAGCTCATTAAGGTCACAGGAACAAGCAACAGTTACCAAAAATCCATCCAAGTGTCAGGCCAAAACTGGCTGGGACTTCTGCTGACATGTGAAATTCAGAAGATCATTAAACACTCCAGTTTTGCCCCTCAACCACAAGTAGCTTGGCACAAAAAGGAGTTGGTGAGCACAAGTGCCATGTTCACACAGAGCCTGCAAGCAGCTCCTGAGAGTCACGTTTTTGGAGAGTGCGGGGTGAGGAAACAGAATGGCTGGCTGCTGGGGTAGCCCTCAGCCCTGCTGGATGGAGCAGGGCTGAGCTTGGCCCTTTGTTGGTGCAGGCGGGGGTAACAAAGTCATCAGCTCTTCAGGCACTTGTGTATTTAAACAGAACTACTGATCTGCCGTGCTTCTTCGTTTATCATTTGTACCCCATACAACAAATACAGCCTGACCCTCTTCAGATTAAATCTGTATGACACAAAAACTTTAATACAGGCATAAGTTGTTTTAGTGATCATCTGTCCCAAAAGTAAGGAAAAAAAACCCCACCCCCGCTAATGACAGAGAACTGAATAAATAAAAAGATGAATTATTTAGTACTACTCTGTCACCAGTTGCAAAAAATGCTTTCTGTTCCTCTTTGCATTTCAAAAGCTTCTCTAAAGTAAAATATTCACTAGGTAAGTGTAAACAAAGTAGGAAAAATGTGTCGGTGTAAATAAAACACAACTGCAGAATATGAAATAATTTTGTACTTTAAGATTCTGTATTCAGAAAGTGAAACAGTCCAAGCAAAATTTTAAAAAAACCAGCAATATTTGACCCTTATGTGAATTAAAGAAACTGAACTCATGGTGCTTTGTAACAGTACCGACATACGAACAAACAGGCAAAGACTGCTCTGTAAATTATGCTTCCTTTAAGCTAAGTGTTTAGGAGCAAATACAATTAAAAAGCACACACAAGTTTAATCAGGTTCCCAGTGAGAATAAGAAAAAAGAGAGGGGGGAGGGGGGAAGGGGAGGGAGAGAGGGAAAAAACGGGGAGAAAGAAGGAAAAAGGGAGTGAAAGGAGAGGAAAAGGGGTGGGGGAGGGAGAAAAGGGGAGGGGAAGGGAGGGAGAGAGTAAAGTGTAGTAGCAGCTAGAGAATAAGACCTAAGCACCTTTACCAGCTGTGATCGCCAGTGACTCTAGTCACCATTGGGTGCCACCTCCAGTGAGCTGGAGAAGACAATACTGCCCTCAGGGCTGCAAAGGCAAACCAGTTGTTTCTAAGCAAATACATTTCTAATTGAAGAGCTTTCCACTCCAGGTGCCATATCCTATTTTTTAAGTAGATTTACAATGCCTGACACAAGGAATGCTGCCTTTGGCCAAGACTGCAGCAGGTCACAAGTTGTCATGGAAGTCTTCATGTATCAAGTGCTCTGATTCTTGTTGGTGGTCTCGAACCCTTTAAAGGGGACTTCTAAGTCACCAGGCAACTTCTCATGAACACAGGTAAGCCTTATTTATGCCTAAATTCCAGTGATCATAACTTGTGCGCTGACAGACCAGCACAGTCCAAAATTCTATAAAGACTTCAGAGGGAACTAAAACTCTGTTGTGCATGCTCAACAGCACACTGCGGGAAGCAACCTTTTAGCAGAGAGCAAAGGAACTGGAAGATCTATGTGGTCTGGTGACAGTCATACTCAGTCTTACTCCCACCATGCCTGTCCCCAGTGCTACCTAACATGTTTTTTTGCAGATTCCTGGCAGTAGCTTCCAAAAAACCATAAAGAGATCAATTATGTCATTTTGTATTTACTTAACCAGACCTTGATGTGCATACACATGCACACTCACTCTCTGTCTCACACACACACATACACGTCTTTTTTTCTGCTTTTTTAATATGCAAGTGTGTTTACGTTCTTGGGGTGACCGAGCTCAGTCTGACTACTGGCTTTGGGAGGATCTGATGCCAGCCAGCAGTGCATAATGACCTCTTTGTCCGGCTGTCACATGAACAGTATTGTGTTACAATCATTGTCACTCCAGGCTTAAACTGCAAGGCATGCTTTCGCACAAAACATTTACTTTGGGCACTCTTTTTGACAGAGCCCTGTGATCAAAACTGTTCTGCTCCTCTTTAGTTAATCAGTTCAGCAATTCTGAAACTTTAAAAGCCAGGATTCAAAAGCTCTCATCCAAATCAACTGATTTTGAAACTTCTCTCTGAGTCATATGAAGAAAAGGACAAGTAACATAAAACAGCCATAATCTAAATCACTATGCATGAATCAGCTCCAAACTGAACATGGTTAATAGAACACACAGCACACAAGGTCTGAATGAAGCCAGCGATATTGAAGCACAGAAATAAGCTTGATTTAGTTCACTTCTGCAGCATGTGAAGTCAGAAGGATACCACCATGGCAGTGGGATCCCCCTAAAACCCAGCTTAAGAGAGGACAAGCACAGCATCACAGCTGCAAATTCCTCCCTTTTGTTCCACCAGCTAACAACCTCACTGTTCCCTGCCTTCCCACAACGCCATGCAGATGCACCCCGTAGCCCTGATCTTCAGTCGTGGATTATAGCAGTCAAAGCTGCATGTCAGGACAGCGTGCAGTGTACAGCTTCCATCAGCACACACTGGCTGCCCATGGCAAAGCCCAGTGCAGGCGCAGAGCCCGATCTGGGAAGCCCCCCGGCAGCTCCCACACCCCGGCTGGCACCACTGCAGAGCTATGGCATGACTGTGGGGTACAGGCAGTGCGCAGACTGCCAGATCCACTGTGAATTATAGATGAGGATCTCACAATAACTTTTCCTAAGCCCTTTGATAGAAGAGTATTTTGTTCCAAAGAACAGCTGGGAAAAATCCCAAGTCGAAGTTATCTGCACCTTGAATGTTTTTCTTCTGTACTTCAGAAGAATGTTCAACAAGATAAAATCAAAACAGTTACACAAGACAAAGATTAATAATTTAGCAGGTGACAGTTTTATTACTTGCTGTGTAAATCTTTAAAAACTTTAAATTCACCAAATATCAAAAAAAAAAAGTCCTGAAATTAGATAGGCAAGATAGGAAAAACTTCTAAATATGCTGGGAACATGCCAAACTCATTGAGATCCTGCATGGATGTCTTTGTTTCCACTAATGAAAAATAATCTCACATGCCTACAACCAGATGATGTTAAAGACAACATCCTCCAGTCCTTACTGTGTCTCTGATTCATTTTGTGCTGTGACTGTTTGTCTCACATGGATACTTTTTTTCTAAGAGGGCTTACAGGATCTGCACCTGAAGGAGATGAGCACGATTCAGCAAGAACTCAGCGTAATGCTTGAAATGTACAGAAAGCTTTATAAAGCAGCGTGCCTTTATGAAAGAAACGGGGCTGTGCATGGAACAACAAACTACCAGCTTGCTTATTGTTTTCTGTCCAGTTAATTTTTCTTTCCTTTTCAGTCCATCTTCTGCTAAACTCTGGTTTGGTGTTTCACCCTTACATTGCTCATAAATGTATCCCTCCAAAAGCAGCACTGCCTATGAGAGACACCACCAGACAGGGTCAGGGCCACCCAGTCTCATACCTGGACAACCTTCCCCCAGCACAAAACTTTGCTGCTCTTCTCTGGTCCATGTTGACTAATCTACCTTCTGTGCTGCCCTAGAGTCATCACTTCTCCCCTTGCCTTTCATGGCCTCTTCCCATGCCCACCGTTGTACCAGCCCTCATTGGTAATACACTGTTATTTCAGAGTAGTAGTTAAACCCGCCCCACATTAATCCCTTTAAACATTTTAATTTTCATGATTTTTGATTAATAATGACCATCGCTTGACAGCTGTTTTTATTATTTCATTGTCCTTCCTTATTCCCTACTTTTTCTCTTAAATTTTAGATTATAAAATGCATGATCTTTGCTACTATTGTACAGCTCCTGTGACTGGAGTGGTGGGACACTACAGCCATACAGCCTACAGCAGCCAGTGCTGGTGTTTCTATTTTAAATGTAAGACATGTTAATACGAAGCCTTTATATTCAAGTTTCTTTGTAGAACTTAACTTTGGGTCTCTGTTGAAACATATTTGGTAGGCTTTGAAGAGTGATCTTTTACAGCAGGAAAAAAAAAAAAAAGATTAAATTTCTTTCCCGGGGTTCAACATTAAGTCGAAGTTCAAATTATCCTTTCTGCTTCCTGATTCTTTCATTGTTTTGCACATCAAAAGGGCTCAGAATTAGTATCTTATTCTGTCTATGGGCTGATTTTCCTGACAATCAGATACCGATCACAGATGAAACATGAAGAGCTGGCTGTCTGCATTTTAATATAAACCTAATGTGTACATCCAAAGGCATGAACCACAAACCCTTACACAAGCAAAACATCAATTAAAGACTAGACAGTTTGAATGGGTTAATTAACAAGAATGCTGACAGAATCAATAGCGCTATTCTAGTAAAGGCCATCCCTCCCCAGAATACAAGTCCTGGTTTTCTGACAGATGGCTTTAGTTAGATCCTCTTTCACAAGAAAAAACATTTTTAATATCAACATACAGATTCTTCTTATAGGTGAAAAAATAATGCCATTATATCTAAATTATTCCAGTATTATGTTTCTAATCTTCAGCGGGGAATTTGAGCACCAATTACTGGGAAACTCATCCTGTAATATTAAAAGTCAGGGTCAAGTTCCATTGCTGACAGTGGATCAGCAACCTTCCTACCATATAGTAAAATCTGGTGACACTGGCATTGTTCATCAAAGAAGACACTGCTTAACGGGAATAAAGATGCAAGAACTTGACTGCAATTCCACTACACCATTCCGCTCCAGATGTAAAGACAGGCTCTACACTGCATTCCATTAAAAAAGTAATATACCATGTTAAGGTATTCTCTTCTTAAGAATCTACATATCTTTGCTTTGACCAAAATTGTAGCATGTATGCAAAGAGTCTTGTTTATTCTTTTCCTTCCTCGAAAGCTACTTAACTTCCCCTAATGAGAAGTGAGAATACCTAGTCAGGAAAAAGGTATGTAGAGACACTGCACAAAACTCCTGCCAAGTAATCTGAATATAAATTCAAGGGATCCTTACCAGCTGCAGTCAAAAGCCCACTCCAAACTCTGTTAGATGTTAATCAAACTTAAGTGTATTAACACACCGTTCCTCTGTTCTCTGTATAGATGAGTCAACTGCTTTTGTGAAACCACACTGGCTTCCCTGGGTGTATGCCCCCATACACATCTTTTTGTGGAAAATGGCATTGTGAGAGTCACCAAAGATCTGTTCCCTTGGTCAAACCTCTGGACAGGTCCTCCAGGTGCCCACCCTGTGAGGGCACAACCCCACACCTCCAGCTGCATTTAAAGTGTTGGCATTAGCTATGGAGATTTTAGCTAGAGTAGATAAAAGGTAAAAATGATAGTGTACAAAAAGCTAAGCAGTGTGCTGCTGATGCAAAGGCAATACAGCTTCTGTCTGCTGGGGCTATCTTTGAGGAGCCCAAACTGTTATGGTCAGCCCTGCCTGTGGAGGACGGTGCATACTCCGGACCGTTTCACCATCTGATGCAGGAAACAGCAGAACACTCGTTAAGTGATTTCCAGGGAAATTAAACAGATACAACCAGCTTACTTCACACAGGTCACTGAGCAGCCACCAGTTGAGAATTTTTAAGCTATAGGTTGTAATCAGTGAGTGAGACACGGAAAAGCTATTGCCAGTCCTGAGAACTGCCTATCTTCTAACAGAGACAGGCAACCACCAGACTTACAACTGTACCATCTTAAGAAACCAAACAGAAAGCCATGCCGTCACCACAGCATCTTAGAAATCAATACTAATATGATGCAAGTGGTCCACCTCTTATAAATGTGACTGTATGATAAAGGCCACATGGTGATTACAGTTCTCTAAGGTCCCACGTTTTGATGCTGTGCAGGCGCATGAGTTATGTAAGTAAACAAGCACAAACTTTGGCCTAAACTGCACTGCTTGTCCAGCTTATTAAAAATCTGGAGCACACCTGCCCACCTGGTCTTTCTGACTTGAAATGGAAAATAAAAATATGCTTCCTAGTACCATGTCATTTGCAGGGCCAGTGAGTAGCAAAGAGTATCGATAATCTGGCCACCCAAGTTGTTAGTTATTTTCCTACATTCTATCTCCAACCCAGACAGTTGCATGAACCCCTGCACTTCAAGAATGCACATACCCAGTTACATATGCTTTCCTCCCAGTATTGTGTTATGGGGCACAAATGCCGTTTAGTGGTGTTGACAAGGAAACTGAAGCCTGAAGCCAGCTTTCAGTTTCAGTCTCACATCAGACATGATGCTCACTCAAAGGATCTAACTTTTCAGCATAAATCTGCAGCTTATTTGCTGGAAAACAAATGTCACTTTCCAGACTTTCTTCTTTTTTCTTTTTTTTTTGTTCTTCCAAGTTGCTGGATAAAGACACATCTCCTAAATAGAATAATTACATGACTTTCCAAACTGCTGCTGCCAAAGCTCATTTACAAACCTGAGAAAAGTACGCCATGAAACATGTTTGGTACTGACAGCATGTTCCAAACTAAGATTTTAAACTCATGCTACAATCAAAAGTTGGTACTTGGGAAAAACTTGAGAGCTGTACATGATTCAGGAAAATATGTGTCTGCTTTGACTACCTTTAAGTATCAACGATGAGCTGCAATATTGAAGTAATCCGTAAGACTACCAAAAGGCCCCTGCATTCCCACTTGATTCTGGGAAAAGCAGCTGCCTGTTTTTCCTAATTGATTTGTGTCTGCATTTCCAGATCAAGCCTACTTCTTGGCTGAAACATAAAATAAGAGTATTTACACTGCTATGACTGTCGCCAAAAGAAAATCTGCGCAGGATACCACACAACAGAGAATTTCCCCAGGCAGCTTCTGCTGAAAGACACCCTGGTATGAAGTCAAGTTATGAAACAGATGTGCATTTTCACGTGCAGGCTATGCTTATTTACATACATATACAAACATCCCTCTATCCCTACATGTACCCTCGCTCCAGGCTCTGTTCAGGACGGCCAGAAGCCTTCTGTGAAAGCAAGGGGGTTGGGTTTGTTTTTTTTAAATAATAGAAAAATCTTTAGCGCAAATGTTGTGCTCTGGGAGATCCCGAGCGGACTCGTCCCGGCTCCGGAGCGCTGGCACGGGAACCGGAGGCGATGCGAGCCGGGGAGAGACGCTCCTACCCGGAGCCTCAGAGCCTCCCCGCCGGTCCGGCCGCGGGCCGCTGACACCGGGGAGAGAGATACGCTCGGGTGCGCAGAGATGCTGCGGAGAACCGGCGGTACCGACGCGCGCGCCGGCATCCCACCGTGACTCCAGGGACTGCTGTGCCGAGGACAACCCCCGCTCCGCAGACGATCCCGCTCCGCAGACGATCCCGCCTCGCCCACCTCCACGGGCGCCGCCCGAGCCAAGATGCTGCCGGCATGTGGCCGCGCCGCTCCGCCGCACTCGCGGCCAGCACCGCGGCTTCGCTGCGCGGCACCAGCGGCGGGGGTTGGGGGTGCGGGCCGGGCACCTGCTTACCTGTCCCGCGGGCGCCCTCCCCGTCCGACCGGCTGCCCCGCCGCCGGGTACTGCGCCGAGCCAGGGGCGGTGTGTGCGGCGGGGCTGGCACCGCGCAGCCCCTTCTTCGCCTGGCCCGCCCACGCCCCCGGCCTCGGCCCCGCCACACGGGTGAGAGGGAGGGCGGTAGTGCTCAAGTAGCGGAGCGTAGGCAGGATGGACAGGCAGACACTCAGCGGACCAAGTTACATGCTTTTCGGGCTGGCCTGGCCACAGAGCGCTCCCCGCCTGCCTTCCCCCACCTCCCCGCCCCAAAAGAGCCTCGCTCCGGTCACTGGCAGGCAAAGTGAAAGCCACGCAGGGACCGTAGCGGGCGTTTTGTTTCTTCCGGTGAAGGATGAGTACCCACCGAGCAGGAATGAAATGGCGAAAGCCCCTTAGGTCCTACGAGCAGGAGCTGGTCCCCGGCCCCGTCAGGAGGTCCAAACCCAGAGAGACACAAGCGTCATGTGCTCCCCTCGAGTTACTGCCTAAGAAAGGAAAGGCATCATCTCTCTTCCACTTAGACATATTTTTGCATGTTTTAAGCGGAGTTACTCGTTTACTCCTCAAATTATTTCCGGTAAGTCAGACCTGTGAGTCCGCTTCGTGGCTAAAGTTGCAGCATGGAGCACGGGGGGGAAACTGTTCTCTGAAACTAAGCAATGTGCCTTACAAAAGAGATCCCAAGAGACAAAGGTCACACACACCCCACTTTCTTCCCTTCCCTTCCCCACCCCCGCCCTTAACATAGCCTCTGAGCAATAAATAAATGTTAGCATGTTTTAAACATCAAAACGCATCTTAAATAATGAGGACAGCGGCAGTTTTTGCAGGGGAAATATGCCTTGCACGTCTGCTGAGTATTGTTTTGGAACAGGTAGGATTTGCTCTTGGCATTCCACATGCTAAGAAGTTGCATCTTATTCTTTACAAAAAGCGGGGAGATTTTACTGCTGCTGATAGCTCAGGCTGGGATGTAAAAGCTGTGCCCAGTTTGCGCAGGCCGGGCGGGCACTGGGGAGAAGTAGGGGGAGGAGTGGAGGGCGCAGCGGTTGGTGCGTGGGCTGCGCAGGATGAGCTGGGGAGCAGAGACACCTGCTGTTGCTGCAGGCATAGGGGCGTCTGACAAACTCCCTCAAGTACAGTGCAGCAACGATGCAGATGTAACTGTAGGCAATACCGCCGATTTAAAAAAAACCAAACCAAAACACCCCCCAACGCAACTCCCTGCCCAACTGCCCCTCTGCACTCGATAACCCAAATTTTCTTGTCCTGCGTGTTTGCAATCACTGTACCCAACATGATCAGAACTAAGGGCGGGTTTGCTCTGAGGTCAAACCCAAGTGATTAAAACTATCAGAAATAGCACTAAAATGGGATGGGGCAAAAGAAGAATTTCGAGCTGTTTGAAATTAAGATTTGTTAAGGCAATCCAGGATGAATGGTAATGGTCTGCACAAGGTGTTGATCTGGCCAACTGAGTATCACTGGGGTCAGTAGTATGCTTGTTGCTTATATTTGGTACATTACCCTCCATGAGAGCATGTACGCTCCTTCTAAATGTGTGCGCCTTAAGACTAATTAGTGTTTTAGAACACTACAGTTTCTCCAAAATGGTAAGTTTGTAATTTAGTTGTGCATCACTGCCTTCAGTTTTGGTGTCAGAAAGATAACATTCATTCTCAGATCCCCCGTTAACTATCAAATTAAGCTATGCCAATTGTGCCTTACTCCTTTCCGTCATCTCTTACGACTTGAAGAACTTTCTCTCTGTTTCTTTAATCATTCGTTCATCTGTGATACATGCATGTAAGTGTGAAATAGTAAGAAAATATATTTATGTTTTTCATCCTCTTTTGCACTGAGAACTGCATTCTTCTGTCAATTGTTGGAATTTTTGGAAAAATAAGGAACTAGATTATAAGAATATGGCCCTAACTGTTCATTTGAAAATAAATTCCTAGGTAGTACACTTGGCATGGAAATACACATACCAGATACTAAATAGGCAACCTTAGCAAAAACTGACGCAAAAAGATCTTCTAACAATTAAGTGTATCACCTTTGAAAAGAAGTTTTGGATTGTTTGTTTGATTTGATTTGGTTTTTTTTTTCTTTTGGAGGGGAGGTATCTCTTCAAACTGAACTCTTCAAAGTAGTCTGGATGGAGCCTGTCTCACCGTAAGGGTAAGAATTAGCTTAAAGATGTCCAGGACAAATCACGGCAAGAGCCAAACTCACTTGCTTTAGAAGCCAGTTTCCACATCTTTCCTTAGTTTAAATGTCCATGCTGTTTCCTGGTTATTGAGAACATTATTCCCACTGTTAACACATGGAGAACAACAGCATATTTTTATTTCCACCATTCTAAACTGATCTCCTTAATCAGACAAAGTTTAAAACATTAGTCAGTGAATGTGTTCAAAACCAATCTGAAATACAATTCAAGCGTCTCTAAAAAGTTAGAAACCCATAGAGGATCGAACATTATACTAAACTGAGGTCATCATTAAAGGTTCAGCATCAAATTAGGCTAGTCGTCATTGCAAAGGGCAATTTAGTTTACTTGTGGCATTAAGTTTCACCTGTCTTGGAACGGGGTGAACTGGCCTTTAATGATGTTTGTCCATCATTGCCGACTGAACCATGAGTTAAATTAGGTATCTTAACTTCTAGACTGCACTAGCTGGTGTGAGATGAAAGCCATCCTGTGTTGCTTACTTACGGACATGCTGGCGAGAGCTCACGGACAACTGTCCAGATTGCTGTCCAGGCACACACACTGAACTGCAAAGCCTTTCTGTGAAGAAGCTGCTTTCAAGAAGCAATGGTTCTCAAAAATTAATTGCAGCAACCAAGAAGTAATTCCTGTTCTGAGTGCAGGGCAGAGCTACACAAATACTCACGAGATTATCAAAATGTCTGACTTCTTAATGAAGCCTGAATGCTCTTAAAAATTCTGAGGACCACGGGACAAAGAATGAGACTTACTATGTCTGTACTCTGCTATTATTATCACCAGTGAGGCTTAATTTCAAAACAGTCCAAGTATTTTCAAATACTACAGTGCCATATGTGGTCTACCTAATTTCTGTGTAGTGTGATAATTTCTCCGCAAAACTAACCCTTTTGAAAAAATTATAGAAACTTTCAATTTTCACTCCCCAAGAAAAATTAATTGCATAATGATGTCTTTTTTCTGGTTTCTCTTTGAGTACGGAAAACTTTTAAATCATTGTGTGGAACATCTGGATTCCAGATACTGAGCAGAAATCACGGGGTAGGGGGGGAATTGTCTTTCACCATATCAGCATCTCAGGGCCTTTGAGTACACCCAAATGAGGTTACAAATGTACATAACTTTTACTTGGTAGTATTTAAGCTTCAAAAGGAAGAGCATAGATCCAGAAGAGGAAAAGTATTGAATACTTTCTACTGAGAAAAAGAGTGATATAAGCATAAGTGCCCTGGAAATGATAGAGTTCATTTTCTTCCTAGCAGCTGATGTAGTGCTTTATGTTGGATTTAGGATGAGGGCAATGTTGACAACCCAATGGTGGTTTTAGCTGTTGCCAAGCAGTCAAGGAGTTAATCAGCTTCTCATACTGGCCTGCCAAAGAGAAGGTGGGAGGTGCCCTAGAAACTGGGAGGGGCCACAGCCAGGAGAGCTGACCCAAACTGGCCAAAGGGATATTCTCTACATGATACATGTAACTGGATGTTGGCCATGAGCCAGAGCAGCTATAGAACTATTTGAACATCAGCTTTGGGTGGTGAGGAATTGCATTCCATTTCTATTTACCACCTTGTCAGCAAAATTATTTGACCTGAAAACAACTAAATGTGAAAATATATAACATGACTGATCCAGCTGGTACAGAGAAACACAATCAAATTAAAGCACAAACTTTGCAGCCACAGTCCAGCTCATGTCTACAATTTCACACTGTTGGGATTTCAGGGATTTCCTTTTTGGGAAGTGAGCTATGAATGAGAGAAGTGGTGTGACTACAAGTTTCACGTGGTTTCATTGTTCTTTAACTTTGAAGGGACACGGGTAACACAGAGTAATGATGCTGAATTCTCTGAGTGCCTCATGCATATGCTGGTTTTTTAGTCATAAGGTGAGTGCTGTTTAAGTTCAGACTGTAATTGCAGGGAAGAGGAAAAGTAGAAAAAAAGGGATCACTGAAATCAGGATGCCTCTTCTTTATTTGTGCTTTGGCCTTCAGAAGGCAAAGGTGAAATGAAGGGGTGATGGCCCTAGACTTGAAAGTAAAAGACTCTGGGGAATGGAGATAGGAGTCTGGAGAACAAAAGTTTTTTAAAAAGAGAGGAAGCAAGTGTGGAAAAACTGTAAATGTAGTAAGGAGAAAAAGGAATAAGAAAAGGATGAGCAGAATAATATGAAAGAAATGCTGCAAGAATGTGTTCTGAACTGTTATGTTCTTTGCAGACATCTATAGCACTGGAACAGACTGGCCAGAGAGCTTGGGGAGTCTCCTTCTCTGGAGGCATTCAGACCCCACCTGGATGCGTTCCTGAGCGATTTAGTCTGGGTGATGCTGCTCTGGTGGGGAGGTTGGACTAGATGATCTTTCAAGGTCCCTTCCAACTCCTGACGTTCTGTGATTCTGTGATTCCAGACAGATAATATTTTTAAGAATTCTGTGTAATTTTGCAAGAATATTTTGAGCCTAGCTCTGAGGATGAGCATTGGTGGTAATCTTGATATGTTATGTGATAATGTTTCGCAAAACACTATAGCAGTCTAACTTTTTCTTGGTTAAAATATGATTTCCTTCTGTAACTTTGCAGTATGCAGAAATTGTAGCGCCCAGGGGAGGTACCTTGTAGCATGCTGCTACAGGCTGTTCCCTTCCATCTCACCATCTCTCAGCTATTGCCTGTATGAAAGAAGAACGCTAAGCATTTTAGATAATGCTCAGAGCAGGATAAAGCCTTTCTGCCAGTTCACTACAGCTCAGAATACTGCATAGAGGATGGTGGCAGAAGCCAGAAAGTGATTCCTTCCTACTGCTGCAAAATACGGCACAGTCGACAAGTAAGGACCCTTTAAATACATCAGCATAATATTGCATTTATCTCCTCTAAGAAGCAAGCAGTGATATAATAATCTGAACTGCTAATCTGAACAGCTCACCATCACTCCTGTTAACAATGCTTCAAGATTTTCAACTCAATGTTTACCTTCTCTGTTTTTTTGTGTTTGTTGGTTTGGGTTTTTGTCTCAAACTAAAAGCAATAATTTCCACTTAAAAATGATAGCAACACTTTAAAAAAAAATATGCAATGTGCAGTGTAAAAGACTTTCTGTACTCTAAATGATGGTACAGTCCCAAAGTCTTCAAGACTAGCCAAGGAAAAAGTTCTGTTGTAGCACAACAGAGCTGCAGGCTCCCATGGAGAGTTTTACAGCAAACCTTACAGTTGTATCAAAAATTCTTTTTAAAGCAAAGTCTGGGGTAAAAATGAGTTTATAAGAATTCCTGTTGATTTGTTATTTAGTCTCTGAAATCTATTTAATGTAAAAGTTCAGTTTCATTCAAGTTCAGTATTCCCATATGATGTAAATTTTTGGAAGCTGAGTATCTCTCAATGTACTTGATTTGTTACTTTTCTCTGCTAGTTTTTAAACCAGTTTCTGTTGCGTAGAACAGTCAAGTCAATATACGCACAGAAGGCTTGTGTAAAAAGCAAACTATTTCTGGCTTATGCAACAAGCCCAGTTATGTCCCTCGGAGCAATTAGGCCATAAATAGCACATAATCACTGACATAATCAATCAGATGTGCTTTACCAAATGTTTACACAAACTGCTGAAAATAAATCTTTTTCATTTAATGGCTGGTAGTACGCTTGTAGAGTAACAGAAATTGCTATCTATAAGGTCCAACTGTTCACTGGAATCTGATTTTAGGTCACAGAAGCCCAAGATGAGATACATAGCTATGCTATGTGCCTACATATACATACATATATAAATATATGTATAGAATCATAGAATCAGGGAATGGTTTGCATTGGAAGGGGCCTCAAGGATCATCTAGTTCCAGTCCCCCTGCTATGGGCAGGGACACTCTTCACTAAACCAGGTTGCCCAGAGCCTCATCCAGCCTGGCCTTGAACACTGCCAGGGAGGGGGCAGCCACAACTTTCTCCAGGCCACCTGTTTCAGTGCCTCACCAGCCTCACAATGAAGAATTTCTTCCTAGTATCTTATGTATCCTTCAGTTTAGACCCATTACCCTGTGTCCTGTCACTACACTCCCTGATAAAGAGTTGTTCTCCATCTTTCCTGTAGGCCTCTTCAGGTACTGCTGAAGGCTGCTTTAAGGTCTCCCTGGAACGTTCTTTTCTCCAGTCTGAAGAAGACCAAGCCTCTCAGTTTCTCCATCTTCTTCATAGGAGAAGTGCTCCAGCGCTCTGGTCATCTACATATACATATATATGTCTGTGTGGTGGGTGTATATGTATACGTATATGTATATGTATAATTATCTATAAATACGATTTATTATCACAGAATCACAGAATCACAGAATCGTAGGGGTTGGAAGGGACCTCGAAAGATCATCGGGTCCAACCCCCCTGCCAAAGCAGGCTCCCTAGCTCATATTGCACAGATAGGCGTCCAGACGAATCTTGAATATCTCCAGAGAAGGAGACTCCACCACCTCCCTGGGCAGCCTATCCCAGGGCTCTGTCACCCTCACTGTGTAAAAGTTCTTCCCCATGTTGGTGCGGAACTTCCTGTGCTCCAATTTGCAGCCATTGCCCCTTGTCCTATCTCCACAGACTACTGAAAAGGGGTTGGCCAATTTCCCCTGCATCCCATACTTAAGATATTTATAAACATTAATAAGGTCCCCCCTTAGTCTTCTTTTCTCCAGGCTGAACAGCCCCAGCTCACTCAGCCTTTCCTCATACGAGAGATGTTCCAGGCCCTTAATCATCTTTGTAGCCCTCCTCTGGACTCTCTCAAGAAGATCCCTGTCTTTTTTATCCCAGGGAGCCCAGAACTGGACACAATACTCCAGGTGGGGCCTGACCAGGGCAGAGTAGAGGGGGAGGATCACCTCCTTCGACCTGCTGGCCACACTCTTCCTGATGCATGCCAGGATCCCATTGGCCCTCTTAGCCACCAGGGCACACTGCTGGCTCATAGCCAACCTGTCATCAACCAGGACCCCCAGGTCCTTCTCCACAGAGTTCTTCTCCAGCAGGTCATCCCCCAGCCTGTACTGATACAGATGGTTATTCCTCCCCAGGTGCAAGACTTTACACTTGCTTTTGTTGCATTTCATTAGGTTTCTCCCTGCCCAGCTCTCCAGCCTGTCCAGGTCTCGCTGGATGGCAGCGCAGTGTTCCTGCGTGTCAGCCACCCCTCCCAGCTTTGTATCATCGGTGTACTTGCTGAGGGTGGATGCTATTCCCTCATCAAGGTCGTTGATGAAGATATTAAACAGGACTGGACCCAACAGCGAGCCCTGGGGAACACCGCTAGTCACAGGCCTCCATTCAGATCTTGTTCCACTGATCACGACCCTCTGAGCCCGGTCCGACAGCCAGTTCTCAACCCACCTCACTGTCCACTCATCTATCCCATGATCTCTCAGCTTTTCTATCAGGATGTCATGGGAGACAGTATCGAAAGCCTTGCTGAAGTCAAGGTAGATGACATCCACTGCTCTCCCTCCATCCACCCAGCCGGTGATGAGATCATAGAAGGCTATGAGATTGGTCGAGCACGATCTCCCCTTGGTGAATCCATGCTGACTACTCCTCATGACCTTCTTCTCTTCCAGTTGCTTGTTATTGGCATCCAGAACAAGCTGTTCCATAACCTTTCCAGGGACAGAAGTGAGGCTGACTGGCCTATAATTGTTAGGGTCCTCCTTCTTGCCCTTTTTGAAGACTGGAGTGATATTGGCTATCCTCCAATCCTCAGGTACTTCTCCTGATCTCCAAGAGCTGTCGAAGATGATAGCAAGCGGTTCCGCAATCACTTCTGCCAGCTCCCTCAGCACACGTGGATGTATCCCATCCGGGCCCATGGATTTGTTTGCATTAATCCCTTTGAGCCGCTCCTGGACCACCCCTACCTCAACTAGAGGGAAGCTCTTCATTCCCCAAACACTCCTACTTTCATCCAGGATCTGCGGATCCCGAGGGGCCTTGGGAGTGAAGACCGAGGCAAAGAAGGCATTCAGTATTTCCACCTTCTCATCATCACCCGATACCAGGACACCTGCCTCATTCATCAAGGGACCTACATTATCCCTGGTCATCCTCTTACTATTCACGTATCTGAAAAAACTCTTTTTATTATCCTTTATGTCCTTTGCCAGTTTCATCTCAAAGCAGGCTTTAGCCTTTCTAGTCACGTCCCTACAGGCCCTGACAACATCCCTATATTCCTCCCAGGCGCACAGACCCTGTTTCCATAGTTCGTAAACCCTCTGCTTCCCTTTGAGTTTACACATTAGCTCCCTGCTCACCCACGCAGGTCTTCTGCCTCTCTTTCCCGATTTCTTACTCAATGGGATGCACCTATCCTGTGCTTGGAAGAAGTGCTGTTTCAATGCTAGCCAGCTCTCACAGGCTCCCTTGCCTTCTAACAGCGTAGCCCACGGGATAGCTCCTAATAGGTTGCGGAAGAGATCAAAGTTAGCTCTTCCAAAATTCAGGGTAGCTATCCTGCTTTTTGGCTTGCTTCTTCCACTCAGGATCTTGAACTGGATCATTTTGTGGTTGCTTTGTCCTAAGCTGCCCCCGACCTTCACCTCCCTGATGAGCCCGTCCTTGTTAGTAAGAACAAGGTCCAGCACCTGCCCTCCCCTTGTAGGTTCCTGCACCATCTGTAGCAGGAAATTGTCCTCAACATACTGCAGAAATTGTCTGGACTGCATATGACTGGCCGTATTGCTTGCCCATCTGGGTAGTTGAAGTCCCCCATAAGGACCAGGGCCTGGCATCTCGAGGCTACTTCTAGCTGCTCATAGAAAGCACTATCAGCCCGCTCCTCTTGATCAGGGGGCCTATAGCACACACCCACAACAGTGTCACTCATACTAGCGTGACCCTTGATTCTTACCCACAAGCACTCGACTGGGTCATCTTTCCCCAGGTAGAGCTCAATACATTCAAGCTGCTCTCTAACATAAAGAGCAACTCCTCCACCTCGCCTCCCTAGCCTGTCCTTCCTGAAAAGCACATAGCCATCCATGACAGCGTGCCAGTCATCCAGGCTGTCCCGCCACGTCTCTGTGATCGCAATGAGATCATGGCCCTGCAACCACACAAAGATCTCTAATTCTTCCTGCTTGTTTCCCATGCTACGTGCATTTGTATAAAGGCATTTTAGTGGGGCAGCAGGTGCAGGTATCCTCAGCAGATCGCAGCGAGATTTCCAACAGGGCATGGGCAATAGTGGCTCCACTGAGGAGTCCTCAGGGCAATCCCCAGAATTTTCCCCACTATCACATAGAACAACATCCCCAAGTCCGTCACTGTGCTGCTGGCATTTACCTTCTTCCACCATCAACTCACATTGTGTCTCCCAAAGCCCATGCCTAACCCCAAGAGCCATCATAATAACCCCTCCACCCTTCCTAACTAGTTTAAAGCACGCTCAATGAGCCCTGCCATCTCCTGGGCAAGGATTCACTTTACCCTTTGGGACAGGTGAGCCCCATCAGCAGTCATCATGCCAGGAGCAGAGTACACCTTCCCTTGGTCAAAAAACCTGAAGTTCCTATGCTGGCACCAGCCTTTCAGCCACTCATTCAATAGATGGGTTCTCCTGACCTGCTCCGAACCTCTCCTCCCACTAGTACGGATAGATGAGAATATTATTTGAGCTCCGCCCCCTCAACAAATTGCCCTAGATCATGAAACTCCTTCTTGATAGCACGCAGGCTACACTTCATGATCTCATCCCTGCCTGCTTGAACAATCAGTAGAGGATAACAGTGAGAGGCTCTTACCAGTCCTGGGAGCCTTCTGGTAATATCACGGACCCTGGCTCCAGGGAGGCAGCACACCTCCCTTCGTGTAGGGTCTGGCCTACAAATGGGGCCCTCTGTCCCTCTGAGAAGGGAATCCCCTACCACAACTACCCTTCTCTCTTGCCTAACAGAGGCAGTCTCAAGGCGTGAAGACTTTTGCCTCACTCTAGGCTTTTGCTTCCTCTGAGGCAGAGGGGCTGCACTCATCCCTTCACATACCTCCTCCTCAACTTCCAGGGCCCCAAACCTGTTGCTTAGGGAAACCTGGGGGAGCGGGGTAGGTAGGCAGGGGGAGCGCCTACAACGGCGAGACCAAACTGTCTTCCAGCCCTCCTCAGGGTTCGGGTCACTCCCATTTACCTCACTAGGACAGGACAGAGGGGCCGTCTTCAGCTTAGAGGTGTCCTCCTGGCATTCTTCCCTCTGGGATGCCAGGGAGCTACTCCACCAATCAATCTCCCACTCACATTCCCTGATAGGTCTCAGTGTTTCGAGTTCTTCTTTTAGTTTGACTACCAAACATAGCAGATCGTCCACCTGCTCACACCTCACACAGGTGAGGCGTTTGCCCCTTTTCCCTGGCAGCAGCAAACTCAGGCATTCCCTGCAGCCAGAGACCTGAACCGCAGCATCCCTGGGCAGGCCCTCCAATGGGGTTGCCCCAGTCGTGTTGGGAGAACCTCTCCACCTGGTGGAGACCATGGTTCGACTGGCTGGGCACACAGCAGACAGGAATCCCTCGGCTCGCCCTGCGTACTCTGTGAGCACTAGCTGGTCGGCTCAAATTACCCTTCCGAGCCAGGAGGGGGCTAGCTCAGCCTGCTTGCTCTGCCTGTGCAAACTGCTGCACCACGCCCTTCTGACGTGCCACGCCCTGTTTGCCTGTCCTATTTGCCGCGCTCCTGGTCGCCAGCGCTCCCAGAGGCCCCTCTTGTATGGAGAGGGATTATTGCTGCCACCCTTAGCTCCGCCCCCGATGAGTCACGCCTGCGTGCAGCCGCGGCGAGAAGCAATGGCTGCCACCGGGTGCGTCGCGCCATCTCTCCCCTTTAGTTAATTTTTTTGCCCTCGTGGATCGGTGCCTGGGGGCTGCCACTTCCAGGAAGGGTCCCTCGATGAGATCTCCTGCTCCAGAGCCCTTCTCCTCAGGAGCTGATAAGAACTGATATTAAACTGATAAAGAACTGATAAAGAACAGATACTACACTTGATTTTAGCCAAAAGGCCGAGAAGCGGCAATGAATACATTGGCAACATTCCTGCTAAAAAGTTATCTCCCCACCAATGCAGAATCTATTGGGTTTCAAACAGGCTTTTGAATTCAGAGTTCTGTGTTGTGGTTCATCCCCAGGCAGCGGCTGAGCACCATGTGCCACTCGCTTACCCCTCTGCTGGAGGAGAAACAGACAGAGCCCCCATGGGTTGGGATAAAGACAGCTACTGACAACACTGCGAAAGGGGAACAACAGCAGAGCGCCGAATTCACACACACACACGCACACACACACACACACAGACAGAGTGATAACACAGAACAATTTATGTACACGACGTGGTGGTAACACTAAGCACCACACCAATGCAAGGACTGACCCAAAGCCTGACTGTACTCAAACTGTCCTGGTGCCATGTGGAGCCACCCCTCCCCAACCAGCCCTTTTTATGGGAGTGTGATATCATGTTGCATGCAAAACAGCCTGGGCCAACTTGGCCCCCCTGTGCTGGCTGCCTGGGGAAGTTAGCTTTGGCCTGTCTAGAACCAGGACACTCTGATACGGAAAAGAAATACAAAACACAACCACTTTCAATTAAAAAGCTAATTAAACACTAGCTAATCACATGTAGAAAAGAAAACAACACGCTACCAGAATTTTGGCAACTTTTTTTGTAATCTGTTTTCAACCTCTGTTTATAATTATGGCTCTGAGGGTATTAAAGTATGCCTCTGAGGGTATTTCTTAGTTAAAATCCACCCCCCCTTTTTTTAAAGACATCATGCAAATTAACAGACCACTAACCAGAAATAAATACAATAAGTTATGATCATTGCAGAAAATAAAAGACTTATTATTTCATCTCACAGTTTCCCAATGTCATTTCTGTAAAATAGATTTTCCCACATTGCAAGTAAATTTTGATGCTTTGAAAACAAAAGGGATGTATGAGAGAGTTACATTAAGGAGATCTCCAATGTTAGCCCCTAATTATTTGGTACGACTTAACTCCCCTTACCCATGGCCTCACAGACAGTCTAAAGACACGTGTTGCCTGTGTCCAGGACAGGATTACAGCCACTTAGGAGACTGATGCTGCATATTATGTGCACCCCAAGCAGGGAGATCTAACTATAGGAATCAGCTGATTCTCACCTGAAGTGAGTTTGTACAAGAGTTGATGAGTTATGAAATGCCACATGGGCTGGAATGAACCAACTACCAGGAAGCAGCCAGAATTCCACCCCCCTCAACAAGTTCATCTGGTTCGTAGCACTAAGCTTAAACCAGAGTGCAACCTTAAGTTTGACAGGGAATGTAACAGTATTTCTATTTCTATTTCTATTTACATTTAAATTTAATTTATATATATATAGCGCCTATCACCATATTGATAAACATTCTTTGGAACCACTTTGACAGCAGAGGTAAGAGTACCCTGACAGGTATTATAAAGCAAATCCACCACCAATCTCTGAACTAAGCCAAAGAATTGACTCATCAGCCAGACAACGGGAAATTAATCAATAAAATGATTCCTCTTAAAACCACACCCTTGGCCCCGCAGCAGGACTTAATTGATTTAAGAGCTACCCCTGCCACCCAGACAAAAAAACTTGCATCCCCAGGCAGGGCAGAGAGACATACTGAGCAGCAAGTGCTAACTACACAATGTCTCTAATAACTATCACTAATTGTTATTCTGGTAGGACCAAGGATAGTTTTATGAATTTTGGCATCGATACAGGTGCTCAGATGTCAGTAATGACCAATGACACCATGGAATTCTTAAATATAAAACCTCTCCACCACAAGGTAAAATTTATAGAGACTGATGGGATCATAAAAGAATGCCCTATGGCAAAAATGGCCTTGTGGCTCACAGGCAAATAGAAACTGAACCCCTCTAAAGTATTGGTTGGTGCTGCTAGTACCAACATATTGGCATTTGTGATCTTGTGTGGCAGAGGGTGGAAACTCCCTGGTGGGTCAATCTGAAGTTTCACCAGATGAAGTGATAGAGAAATAGCATGGCCTGAAGAGGATGACACTAAAGCTATAAATTCATTAGAAATGTCTATACCTTTTCCTCATCAAACATTACTAATGTAAAGCAGTACTTCTTGCCAGCAGCCTCACATTCAGGCATTGCAGGGTGTAACAATTTTGGAAAAGAAGGTATTATCACTTGCTCACACTCCCCCTTTGATGCTCCTGGCTGGCTGGTAAAAAAGCCGAATGGACAGTGGTGGCTTACAAGTGATTCCAGGCCAATGATGTACCTTTAACTGCATCTGTACCGGACATTGCAGGATTAGTAACCCAAATTTGGGAAGAGAAAGGCAGCTCTGGAAGAATTCATTGAAACAGTATTAGATGGACAGGACCTGCCTTTTAACTTAACATCTTAACATGCGGAAGAACTTTTTCACAGTGAGGGTGACTGAGCACTGGAATAGGCTGCCCAGGGGGGTGGTGGAGTCTCCTTCACTGGAGATATTCAAGACCCGCCTGGACGCCTATCTGAGCAATATGAGCTAGGGAGCCTGCTTTGGCAGGGGGGTTGGACCCGATGATCTCTCGAGGTCCCTTCCAACCCCTACAATTCTGTGATTCTGTGATTCTGTGATACTTGTGACCGAACATCCTTCCTACATTTCAAATCTTACAGGAATGCTGATGCCAAGCAATTGTACATGGGACAATGGCCTATCCTACCCTAAACTGGAGTGTCCTTAGAGATTATTAATTTGTATTACTGGAATTATTATATTATTGATATTGATAATAATTTGGAAACCAAAATTCTTGCATGGAGACAGCCACGTGGATTTTCATGATCTTAATAGGAACTTTACTTGGAGAATCAGAAACCCCAAACCTCATACTGCAACTGATTCAAGTTTTTGGACACATGCATAACATTAGATCATAGCATGCCTACCTTTTCCTTGATCTGCTTCTTCACCAGTTAACCAGGCAGTATTGACCAAGGGTCAGACCCAAACTTGGAAGGCTATGTGGGAAATACATAGCCACACCTGGAATATGAGATTGCACCTGCATTATTGCATCCAGTTCTGGGCCGCTCAGTTCAAGAAGGACAGGGAACTCCTTGAAAGAAAGAGTCCCATGCAGGGCCACCAAGGTGATGGAGTGGAACACCTTCCTTACGAGGAAAGGCTGAGGGAGCTGAGCCTCTTTAGCTTGGAGAAGAGGAGACTGAGAGGTGACCTTACTTAATGTTTGTAAATATGTAAAGGGCCAGAATCAAGAGGATGGAGCCAGGCTCTTCTCAGTGATGACAGCGATAGGACAAGGGGCAACAGGTGCAAGCTGGAGCAGAGGAAGTTCCATGTGAATATAAGAAGAAACTTTTTCACTGTGAGGTGACGGAGCACTGAACAGGCTGCCCAGAGAGGCTGTGTAATCTCCTTCTCTGGAGATATTAAGACCCTGCCTGGATGTGTTCCGGTGTGATTTAGTCTGGGTGATCCTACTGTGGCACGGGGGTTGGACTAGATGATCTTTCCAGGTCCTTTCCAACTCTGGACATTCTGGGATTCTGGGATTCTGTGCGTCTGCTTATCTCTTATGCAAACATTATGGATGGAGATTTGCAATGTTGGTGGGAGAAGCAGCTGAAGGAGAGAGTCTTTCAGCAGCAGGATGTCCCTGTCTTGGCTGGAGACTGCAGAATAAACAGATAAATGGTTCCTATGCAGAATTTTGAAGGCAACAGTGCACAGACTGAGACCTTTTGCTTCATTACGTGTATAATGAATATTGAAGTTGACACCCCTAAATATGTCAATGCGCAGAATGAGACAATGTTAAACATACATGACTATAGCACTTGACAAATCATGTTAAACGTCACCCCTGGGAGGGAACAGGTAAGACTGGCATAAAAAAGGTGTTGGGAAAGTTACCCCAGGAGGGTCAAGGAGAAGAAATTGAAGTCCCTGAAGAGACAAAGGGCTGTGCTCCATCTTTTCCACTTAAGACAGGGACATCTCCTTGGCAAGTAACTGCATTTTCACCCTTTCTGTGAGAATACCCAGGATACTATTTTGCTAGCATTTTAATCAGAATCATAGCCATACATAAGCACTGCTGTAGTTATTGCATTTGTCAATGGCAGTCCCGAACTTTTCATGTCTGTCACTTTAGTAAACTTTCTATTAGTTTCAACTTTGCAAAACTGTCTCAGTGAAAGTCCTTTAGGGGCCCTGACAGGCAAATGTTGACTCTGATATGTGGTTATATATGTGATCCTTTAGACATAAACCACTGATAAAGTCTGGGACTAAGACTGGACCTAGCTGCTCCTAGGCTCCTCTCTGTGGAGTTTAGAAAGCAAGCGGGTCCCTTCTGAGCCTTGTGACTCAACAGGAATGCCTTCCTCAGGATCACAGAATCACAGAATCACAGAATCACAGAATAACAAGGTTGGAAAAGACCTTTAAGATCATCAAGTCCAACCATTCGCATCCTAAACTAAACCATATCCCTAAGTACTTCATCTACCCTTTTTTTGAACACATCCAGGGAAGGTGACTCAACCACCTCCCTGGGCAGCCTGTTCCAGGTCCTGACAACTCTTTCAGTAAAAAATTTTTTCCTAACATCCAATCTAAACCTGCCCTGGCACAGCTTCCTGCCATTCCCCCTTGTCCTATCACCTGTCACCTGGCTGAAGAGACCATCACCTATCTCTCTATAACCTCCCTTCAGGTAGTTGTAGGCGGTGATAAGGTCTCTCCTCAACCTCCTCTTCTCTAGGCTAAACAGCCCCAGCTCCCTCAGACGCTCCTCATAGGATTTGCCCTCCAGCCCCTTCACCAGCCTGGTTGCCCTTCTCTGGACTTGCTCCAGGACCTCCATGTCCTTCTTGTGGTGAGGAGCCCAGAACTGGACACAGTACTCAAGGTGCAGCCTCACCAATGCCGAGTACAGGGGCACAACCACTGCCCTAGACCTACTGGCCACACTGTTTTTGATACAAGCCAAGATGCCACTGGCCTTCTTGGCCGCCTGAGCACACTGCTGACTCATATTCAGCCTGCAGTCAACCAACACCCCCAGGTCCTTCTCTGCCTGACAGCTCCCCAGCCAGTCTCCCCCAAGCCTGTAGCACTGCATGGGTTGTTATGTCCTATGTGCAGCACTCTACACTTGGCCTTGTTAAACTTCATCCCATTGGGCTCAGACCATCAGTCCAGTCTGTTCAGATCCCTCTGAAGAGCCTCCCTACCCTCATGCAGATCAACACTTCCTCCTAGTTTAGTGTCATCTGCTAACTTACTGAGGGAGCATTCAATCCCTTCATTGAGATCATTGATAAAGATGTTGAACAAGACTGGACCCAGGACTGAGCCCTGGGGGACGCCACTCGTGACCGGCCTCCAGCTGCATTTTGTTCCATTCACCACCACCCTTTGGGCTCGGCCATCCAGCCAGTTTCTAACCCAGCTGAGGGTCCACCTGTCCAGGCCAGTGACAGCCAGTTTCTCAGTCAGAATGCTGTGAGAAACTGTGTCAAAGGCTTTACCAAAGTCCAGGTAGATCACATCCACAGCCTTCCTCTCGTCCATTAAGTGGGTCACCTTGTCATAGAAGGTGATCAGGTTAGTTGGACAGGATCTACCTCTTGTAAACCCATGTTGACTAGGCCTGATCCCCTGGCCATCATGCATGTGCTGCATGATAGCTCCCAAGATGACCCTCTCCATGATCTTCCCTGGGACTGAGGTCAGACTGACAGGCCTGCAGTTCCCCGGATCCTCCTTCCGACCCTTCTCGTATATGGGTGTAACATCTGCCAGCCTCCAGTCGACTGGAACTTCCCCAGTCTGCCAGGATTGCTGATAGATGATGGAAAGGGGTTTGGCAAGCACATCTGACAGCATCTTCAGTACCCCTGGGTGAATCCCATCTGGCCCCATTGACTTGTGGGTATCTAACTGGCCAAGTAGGTCGCTAATCCTTTCCTCCTGAACCATGGGAACTTTGTTATTCTTCCCCTCCCTGTCATCCATTTCCTGAGGATGAGTACTCACAGAATATCCTTCTTTACTGTTAAAGACTGAGGCAAAGAAGGAATTAAGGACCTCAGCCTTGTCCTCATCCCTTGTCACTAATGTGCCATCAGCATCCAATAAGGGCTGGAGATTCTCCTTGACCCTCCTTTTACTATTAATATACCTATAGAAGGACTTTTTATTATCTTTTACAGAACTGGCCAGCCTGAGTTCCAGATCAGCTTTAGCCCTTCTGACTTTCTCCCTACATGATCTTACTGAATTCCTATAATCATCCCAAGACACCTGCCCCTTCTTCCAAAGCTCATATTTTTCCTTCTTTTCCCGTATATCAGCCTGAATCTCTCTACTCAGCCAAGCTGGCTTCCTAGCTCGCCGACCCCTCTTCTGACCGACTGGGACAGCCTGTTCTTGTGCTGCCAAGATTACCTTCTTGAGGAGCAACCAACCCTCTTGGGCTCCTTTGCCCTCAAGGGCTGCCTCCCATGGAATCTTATCGAGCAGCTTTCTGAACAGTCCAAAGTCAGCCCTACGGAAGTCTAAGGTGCTAGTTCTGCTGTCTCCCTTCCTTACTTCTCCCAGTACTAAGAATTCTATAAGCTCATGATCACTATGCCCCAGGCGTCCTCCAACCTTCACATCCCCCACCAGGTCTTCTCTATTGACAAACAACAAGTCCAGCAGGGCACCTTCCCTTGTGGGTTCATTTACCAGCTGGGTCAGGAAGTTGTCTTCCAAACCCTCCAGGAACCTGCTAGACTGTTTCCTCCCTGCTGTATTGTACCTCAGACTCATGCCGTTTTACGTGAGAATTACACATAAATGAAAATGGATACATGGCAAAGGTCAAATATACCAAGACACAAATCCAGTCCAATAAAGTGATTTTTATTTATGCTGTGACAACAGACGAGCCTCTGCTCTCTTATTTAGAAACAAAGAATCATTTACATAGGAAAAGATCCTTAAAATCATCAAGTCAAACTGTATAGAAATAGTTGTCAATGCCAAAGTGGTCATGGCATACAATTTTATTTTATTCAGTGTCTAGTGTAAAGATCTAATTTCTTCTATTCAAATGTTAGATCCTATGTCTAAAAATGGAATACATTAGTGTACTTGTTTGAGGTGATAGAAATGAGCTCTATAATTTTCAAAAAGTTCACTAATGTGGCTCTCTAACACAGTTTTCAATACAGACTATGAAGTTTTCATTGCCATACTTGCATTTAGATCCCAAAGTAAGGGAAAAAAATAGCATTCACATAAATGAAGAGCCTTATTTGAAGTTAGATCTGATTTAAGGAAGTAACATTTAAACACTTACATTTGTTGTACTACACAAAGGCAAATGGTTTTCATGAACCCACAAGATGTAAAGTTTCTCTTACAGCTTTTAGTGCCTTATGAGAACAGAAAATTAAATTTTCCAGCTCATTGTCACTTCTTGATAAGGTAGATCTTTTTTTGCATATGGAAGCAAAGGAAATTGAGATTTGGTGGCAGAAGTATCCATGTAAAAATCTTGACATACAACTCCACTCAAAAAAAATTAAGTCAGTATGTTGAGAAATGTAACATTAAAGAGAACTTAGAAGAGAGATAAATGAGGCAAACCCTGCAGCAAAGCCATATTTAAATTGGTTGTTAAGAATTTCTTAATCTTATGCTCTTTTTAAAAAATCTAATCAGTTTTACAGAAAACTTAAAACAATAGATTATACCCTTTTAGAAAATTTCATACTCAGTTTGGAGCACAAAATTAACATGTTCAGGGACTTATAAAACTAAGTGCAATTTAAATCAATCACACTTCTTATATGCAGCAAACAGGAGAAAAGCATCACTCAAGTAGGTCCGCAGCATTCTGCCTGGCACTGAATGTTGCCCTTCTAGCTTGCATTCGAAATTGCCAGAGATACCTCATATGCATTTAGCTCAGAGTTTAAATATAACAGATTCTGCAGCCTTTAAGAGTGGAGGGTTTAATTAACTCTCCTTAAAGATTTAGTGCTTTCTTATTTACTTTTTAAAGAAAATTGTGGTTAGGGATTACTTCTTTCGAATAGCAAATTTAGCTTAAAGACTGTATTACTCTTCCTCACCAAATGGGATGTTCTTTAAAATTAATGTGAACTGTATTAGCAGCTACATTTTCTGGCAGAGCTGGGACTTTGAAATATTTGAAAAGCCCGCCAGGCTAGAGAAAAAAAAGTGGGAAATACTGCTGAATTCCTTCCAGTGTAGTCCAACCCACTGAAGTTCCATTAGATGCCACTAGTTATTCGCTTTATCTCAAGCCCTGACTGCTCATTTCATTAGAGAGTTGTGCATTTCCAGTTTTTGAAACATGATGGACATCTGCAGGTCCTACTTCCCTGAATGCAGTGTAGGAGGGATGGTTGTGTTCCAAAGGGTATGTGGAAATAAGATTGCAAAAAAACCGTGCAGATGTCACCTGCAACCCCAAGACGCTGCAGATGTTTCTGTGACTGCACAGGTCTCCTCAACTGCTGCTGCACACAGTGATATCTAAGAGGAGAGAAATCAATAAAGCAATTATATTTACAGCTATGTAGCCTTGCGAGCAAAAGCCCTATGCTGTTGAGGGCAGTAGATCAGGCACAGAAGCTTTAGAGTTTCTCAGACTGGACATAATATCTCAGCATGTATTTATAGTGTTATCTATTACCTTCGAGATTTATTTATATTATTCGTTCCTTTTTTTTTAAAATGATGTACTCTGTCCTTAATTCCCACTGGAAATGTGGCTACAATCTTTTCTGTCCTGCACAAAGGCAAATCCTTTGAGGAGCAGCTGAGGGAGCTGAAGTTTAGCCTGGAGAAGAGGAGGCTGAGGGGAGACCTTATCACCGCCTACAACTATCTGACAGGAAGTCGTAGAGAGGTGGGTGATGGTCTCTTCAGCCAGGTGACAGGAGATAGGACAAGGGGGAATGGCATGAAGCTGTGCCAGGGCAGGTTCAGATTAGATATTAGAAAAAACTTTTTTACTGAAAGAGTCGTCAGGACCTGGAACAGGCTGCCCAGGGAGGTGGTTGAGTCACCTTCCCTGGATGTGTTCAAAAAAAAGGGTAGATGAAGTACTTAGGGATATGGTTTAGTTTAGGATGCGAATGGTTGGACTTCATGATCTTAAAGGTCTTTTCCAACCTTGTGATTCTGTGAAGAGGGCTGCATGGATGAACAAGGAGCTCCTGGGCAAGCTCAAACAAAAAAAGAAAGCCTACCATGGGTGGAAGGAAGGGCAGGTAGCCTGGGAGGAATACAGGGAAACTGTCTGAGCATCCAGGGATCAGGTTAGAAAATCAAAAGCCTTGATAAGACTAAATGTAGCCAGGGACGTAAACAGCAACAACAAAAGTTTTTACAGGTACATTCATGAGAAAAGGATGACAAGGGAAAATGTAGGCCCTCTCTGGAATGGAACACGTGACCTTGATATGGAGAAGGCTGAGGTACTGAACGACTTTTTTGCCTGTCTTCACTGACAAGAGCTCTAGCCACACTGCGGAAGTCACAGAGAGCAAAGGCAGGGACTGGGAGTATGAGGAACTGCCCACTGTAGGAGGCGATCAGGTTCAAGAACACCTAAGGATCCTGCAAGTGTACAAGTCCATGGGATCTGATGAGTTGCATCCACATGAAACTGAACGAACTGGCAGATGCCAAGTCACTCTCCATCTGAGACATCCTGGCAGTCTGGTGAAGTCCCCACTGACTGGAAAAGGGGAAACATAACCCCCATTTTTAAAAGGGGAAAAAGGAAGACACAGGGAACTACAGGCAGGTCAGTCTCACCTCTGTGCCTGACAAGATCATGGAGCAGATCCTCCTGGAGATTATGCTCAAGCAGATGGAGAATAAGGAGGTGATTGGTGACAGCCAACATGGCAAATCATGCCTGACAAATCTGGAAGCCATCTATGATACAGTAACAGAGATGGTGGACAAGGGAAGGATGACAGACATCATCTTCCTGGACTTGTGCAAGGCATTTGGCACTAGCAGCTCAGGCTGAATGTGTCATGGGCTGCATCAAGAACAGCATTGCCAGCAAGTCGAGGGAGATGACCTGCTGGAGAAGAGCTCTTTGGAGAAGGACCTGGGGGGTCCTGTTTGATGACAGGTTGGCTATGAACCAGCAGTGTGCCCTGGGGGCTAAGAGGGCCAATGGGATCCTGGCATGCATCAGGAAGAGTGTGGCCAGCAGGTCGAAGGAGGTGATCCTCCCCCTCTACTCTGCCCTGGTCAGGCCCCACCTGGAGTATTGTGTCCAGTTCTGGGCTCCCTGGGATAAAAAAGACAGGGACCTCCTGGAAAGAGTCCAGAGAAGGGCTACGAAGATGATTAAGGGCCTGGAATATCTCCCTTATGAGGAAAGGCTGAGTGAGCTGGGACTGTTCAGTCTGGGGAAAAGAAGACTAAGGGGGGACCTTATTAATATCTATAAATATCTTAAGTATGGGATGCAGGGGGAATTGGCCAACCCCTTTTCAGTAGTCTGTGGAGATAGGACAAGGGGCAATGGCTGCAAATTGGAGCACAGGAAGTTCCGCACCAACATGGGGAAGAACTTTTACACAGTGAGGGTGACAGAGCCCTGGGATAGGCTGCCCAGGGAGGTGGTGGAGTCTCCTTCTCTGGAGATATTCAAGCCTCATCTGGACGCCTATCTGAGCAATATGAGCTAGGGAGCCTGCTTTGGCAGGGGGGTTGGACCCGATGATCTCTCGAGGCCCCTTCCAACCCCTACGATTCTGTGATTCTGTGATTCTGCCCCTCTACTGTGCTCTCATGAGACCCCACTGCAATCAGCTCTGGGGTCCCCAGTACAGGAAAGACACAGAGCTGTTGGAACAAATCCAGTGGAGGGCCACGAAGATGATCAAAAGATGACAGAAGCACCTTTCTTGTGAAGACAGAGACAGTTGGGGCTGTTCAGTCTGGAGAAGAGAAGGCTCTGGGGAGACCTAATTACAGCCTACCAATACTTAAAGGGGTCCTACAGGAAGGTGGGAGAGGGGCTGTTCACCAGGGAATGTAGTGATAGGACAAGGGGTAATGGCTTCAAGCTGAAAGAGGAGAGGTTTAGATTAGACATTAGGAATAAATTCTTTACTCTGAGGGTGGTGAAGCACTGGCACAGGTTGCCCAGAGAGTCTGCGGAAGCCACATCCCTGGAAGCGTTTAAAGGCTGTGTTGGATGGGATTCTGGGCAGCCTTGTCTAGTGAAGGGTGTCCCTGCCCATGGCAGGGGGTTGGAACTTGCTGATCTTTAAGGTCCCTTCCAACCCAAAGCATTCTATGATTAAAACAAGGAATGAAATTCACCGAAGAGAACAACAGAGGGGAGTAAAACACAGAGGTAGAACCAGACAAACTCCAAACAACTGTTTCTTTCTCCCCCATCATCACACAGAATTCTAATCAGGTGCTTTCGTCTATGATGTAATTAGTTTGTACCATATTTAGACAGGCTCTTAACATTCTGGAGCTGACCTCTCAAGATCATTGTGCTCCACCTGTCATGGTATTTTACACAGACTTCTCTTTAATTTAAAATGTTTCATTCTTGACCTGCAAATGCCTTCTGGTGGTCTTATCCTTCTGTACCTGTGAAGTATAAGAGGTTAATTAATTAATGGCTCTTTTCAGTGCTTGCTTCTAGAGAAACTGGTCTGCACTGATTGGTTTAAAATCCATAATGAAATGGCCTCGGCAGAGATTAGCTCTCCTTGATCAACAGTAATTACTGATTCATTTGCTTTGTAAGGAAAGTTTCAAGTAGCTTGTTAAGGAAATTCTAATGCTTTTGAGTAGCTTTTTGTAGTAACCTCAAAGTGCTGAAGTGCTTGCTGAAATGTGTGTTGACTTTGTAATACTTTGCAGTGATAATTCACAAGAATAATAATCTCCCATTTTTTAGTAGCTACATTGCCTAGGAAAATTCAGACTGAAAGAAGTCATGGAGAGAGATTTACTGGGTTAAAATATACCAAAACCATCTACATAGGATTTGTTATTAAAAAATTAAATGGTGGTAAACACTAGAACAAGTATCAAAGCGCTAACATCTAATATTTTTTAATCTTCTACTCATTTCTATACAGATATGTAAACATTTTCTTTACAAGCATTATATCCCTTTGCAAAACTGCAAATAAATATCATTAGGAAAGACTGTGCTTGGATTGCATTCGGTATAATACAGTATTTCCACTATAATTCAGTAAAGTTACCTAGCTCTCCAAACCTATTAGGTAAATGTTAAAGTACTACTACTAATAATGATAACGAAACTAATAGTCAACTCATTAGAGATTCTATATGCACATGATTTCACTATTGACACTAATCATGGACTGAAAATTAGTCGGTGTGAAAAACGTTGTGCCACTGAACCAGACTGCTTACTATATTGGCAGACAATATTAATAGCAGACAATACTAAAGTATCACTAAGAAAGGTGGAGTGTAGGTTATTTGTATAGGTTTTCTAGTACATATTGTATGATATTCAGTAGCTTTATCACTGAGATTTAAAAGGGCAAGCATTCATAGCCCATAGGCTCACTTCATAGATATATAAGTGTATGTGGTAATTGTTATCATACAGTTATCATTATATATATATATATATACAAATCTATTCCCAGTTACTTAGTTTTAAAGGGATCTTATTTTCAGATAAACTGTTGACTGCTTTGTAGAAATCACTCTTGGAAATCTCCAGTAGCTTAATGGAATTCAGGAATTTCTTGTTGTGATGGAAGTTTTCTTCAAATTCATGGGTAATACATTTTTTTTACATTCAGTAAGAAATAATGATTAATTAATTGTGACATGAGATATCCACAGATTCTTCATGTCAATGCAGTCAGTACAATTACTGACAATTGTGTTTAAATGCAAGGATTGCAGAAAAATTGAGCGTAAAGTAAAACTAATACATTGTCCTGAATTTACGTTAAAGACTTAGGATGTCAAAACATTTCATATCTTTGATCAGTATTATTGTGTTGACCATGTAAATATTGATGTGCTATCCTTAGCCTCCAACTGTAAAGTAAAACCATGTAAAGTAAAACAAGGGTTCAGAGGAGGGCCACGAAGATGATTAGAGGGCTGCAGCACCTCCCCTATAGAAAGAGGCTGAGGGAGCTAGGCCTGTTCAGCCTAGAGAAGAGAAGGCTGCGGGGGGACCTCATTGCAGCCTTTCAGTCCCTGAAGGGAGCATACAAACAGGAGGGGAATCAACTTTTTAACAGGATAGATAATGGCAGGACAAGGGGGACTGGATTCAAGCTAAAGGAAGGAAGATTTAAATTAGATATTAGGGGGAAGTTTTTTACAGAGAGAGTGGTGAGGTGCTGGAACAGGCTGCCCAGAGAGGTGGTGGATGCCCCATCCATCCCTGGAAGTGTTCAAGACCAGGTTGGATAGGGCCCTGGGCAACCTTGTGTAGATCCAGGCCGGGAGGTTGTTGGCCCTGCCTGTGTATGGCCAGTGAAAGCAAGATCAGGAAATGTGGGGGGATTACAGGGATGCTCTTCACCTTTTTAGGGAGAAAATTCATGTGGCTGAAGCCCAGTTAGAGCTGAGAGTGGCTAATACTGTGGCAGACAATAAAAAGGGATTTTTCAAACACAGTAACACCAGGAGGAGTCTGTTACTTGATGAGAGCTAATGGGGACATGGACAAACAGAGGTGTATAACGTCTTCTCTGCCTCTGTCTTCAACAGAGTTGATGGGCACTGGGACTCCAGGTGCCACGAGTTAGAGGACCATGTCTGCGGTAATGATAAATTCCTAGTGAACCCCAAACTTGTGGGAGATTTGCTGCTCCACCTGGATCCATATGAGTCCATGGGCGCCGATGGCATTCAACACAGGGTACTCAGGGAGCTGGCTGATGTCATCATGAGAACTCTGTATTAAAATGGTCTTGGGAATCTGGAGAGGTCCCAGTTGACTGGAAGCTGGGAAACATTGTCCCAGTTTTCAAGAAGGGTAAGAAAGAAGACCCTGGTAATTACAGGCCTGTCAGTCTCACCTCAATGCCTGGTAAAATTATGGAGAAAATCATACTGTGAATTATTGAAAAATACCTAAAGGACAGCGTAGCCATTGGTCACAGCCAACAGGAGAGGAAAGTCCTGTCTATCCAATCTGATTTCCTCTTATGACAAGGTCAGCAAGCTGGTTGACCAAGGGAAACCAGTTGATATTATTTTTTTTTTATTTCAGTAAGACTTTTGATACTGTGTCTCATAGTATCTTGCTGGACAAAATGTCCAGCATACAACTAGACAAAGCCATAATGCGTTGGGTGGGCAACTGGCTGAAGGGTCAGGCCCAGAGGGTGGTAGTAAATGGGGTTACATCTGGCTGGCGGCCAGTCACTAGTGGGGTTCCCCAGGGCTCCATTTTAGGTCCAGTTAATTTAATGTCTTCATAAACAACCTGGACAAAGGACTAGAGAGTGTCTTAAGTAAATTCACAGATGACACGAAATTGGGAGGGGCTGTTGACTCTGTTGAGGGTGGAGAAGCTTTGTGGAGGGACCTGGACTGATTGGAGATCTGTCCAATATAAACCTCCCCTCCCAAAATGTGAAGCCATTTTCGCTTGTACTTTCAGCTGTTACTTCATCAAAGAGACTAACAAGCACGTTGTTACACACTCCTTACTGCTAGGTGTAGACAGTGAGGCCTCCCCTCAGCCTCTTTTTTTTTGCAGACTGAACTTATGAGCTACTCCTCATAAGACTTGTGCTCCAGACCCTGCACCAGCTTTGTGGCCCTTCTCTTGACATGCTTTGGCACCTCAGTGTTTCTCCTGTAGTGAGGGCATCAAACCCGAACACAGCACTCGACTTGATTGGAATATACTAGATCGAGTGTGCAGCAGTTATTGCTGTTTAGCTATGAATTGGCAGGCTCCTCTGCCTGCCGTGGGGCTTGCTTGCCTTATTGACTAGAAGGGTGGAGTGCTCATTAGTGGCTGCTTTTGGCTTTTGCTGCTCGCTGTACTGCTGTACGGTGGCTCATCTTACTGTGCTGTGCCTGGGAACACGCTGGTAACAGCAAGTGTGACACGCTGGGGATGGCCAGGGCATCGCTGCTGCTTCTGTGCTGCTGTAGTGGGCAGGCTGGAACCTCCTGCATGAACTCGAGTTGAAGGGACTGTGACCTGTGAACGAGCCCGTGTGGGAGCAGGACACCCCAAAGTGTCTGTGGCCTCAAATAAGTCCCCTCTAGGGACGGTACATCTTGGAGCATCTGTGGTTATGTGTGTGCCACAGCAGGTATGCCTCTGGTGGGATTGTAGCCCACGGATAAAATCCATGATGGAGAACGTAGAGCTTGAAGCAGGTGTGGCTATGGATAAATCCATACTGCAACAGTTACAACTTTAAGCTTCAGTGACTGTGCATGAGGTCATCCTGGGTAAGCCAGCGACACTAGAGTACAGAAAAAACAGGACATCGCTATCTGATATAATCTAACTGTTTTAGTACATATACAGATGAGATTAGAATTAAGTGATATATGCAGTCATAATTTTACAACTTTGAATCCTAGCTTTTGCATCCCTAACTGAACCACTGAACATCATTTTGTTTTGGATGGGAGTAAGTGTATGAGAAACCTTTTTCCCAGAAGTACATTGTCAATAACATATACAGAAAAATAAATACTGTCTGTACCAAAAGCATTCTTACCAGGTCATAACACTGGCCATGATACGTTATTTGTGATAAACAAATCCTCTCATCCAGATCATTGATTGTGGTGGGTTGATCCTTGTTGGAGGCCAGATGCCCAGCAAAGCCGTTCTATGACTCACCTCCTCTGTGGACAGGGGATAAAAATATAGTGAAGACTTATGGGTCAATGTAAGGACCAATACTTAGTCTCTTGGTACTTCCTCTGAGGGCACATGAGAACAGAATTGCGGTAACCCAGGACAGGGTCCACAATGAGTAAGGATCTGGATGCTTTGTGTTATGGCCACTCAGGTCCTGAAGACCTGCAGGAAAAGGGATGCCACCTCCTCCCTAGGCAAACCACTCCATGATCCTCACTTGGACTTGGGGTTTGATTGCTTATCTCCAGCCTGAACCTCTCTAGTTTCAGGTCAGATTGCAGGGTTGTGGTTCCCTAGATGCTTCTTCCATCCCGTCTTGTAGATGGGCCTCCCATTTGCTAACCTCCAGTGAACTGGGACCACCTCAGTTAGCCAGGATGGCTGAAAAATGATGGAAGGGGGCTTAGTAAGCACTTTTGACAGCTCCTTCAGTACCCTTGGGTGGATCCCCTTAGACCCCCCATAGGCTTGTGTGTGTCTAAGGGTGTAGCAAGTCACTGACCATTTACCGTTAGACTACTGGCCTTCGTACTGCCCTGGGACGTGTGGGCAGAGGATGCAGTGAGGAGGTGGACAGATCTGGGACGGTGAGTGGTGGGGCATGTGCCCCAGCTGCTGGTCTGACCCTGGTGTTGGTAACTACTGGAGCCCAGTTCTAGTTTTGATGCTGGAATGGCATCTTAGGGGTTTGGGAAGAGTCCTGGATGCTGCTGGCCCACCTCTTTGATGGTCACTATGGGCCCCCAGGAGAGTGGTCCCTGCCCTGGCTGGAAATGGAACGACCTGCCACAACCTGCCCTGCATCTGCTAGCAGCTCTTCCTGCTCACGATGGTACTGGGGTGCTCCTCTTCATCAGCTCCAGCAGGGATTCTGGAGCAGGCTGGAACAGGGGCAGAATACCTCCCTTTGTGAGACAGAAGAATGAGGGGCAGCTGCAGGGCTGCCTTCCTGCTCCTCAGCAGCATGGCCATCCTCAAGGCCCAGCAGACAGCTGATCTGCAACAGCTGGACCAGCAGCTCTTCATCCAGATCAAATAAGCCCAAGATGGACAGGATGAGGTCCTACAATATGTGCACCGACTGCAAGATGGACTGCACTCTCCTCTTGCAGAGGGGGCACTCAGGCTTGCTGTTAGCCCATCGCAGGATGCACTGGTAGCAGAACTCGTGGAGGCACTGCATTATGTAGCTGGCCTCCTTGCAGCTGTCCAGGCATATTGGGCAGTGGTGTTTCACCTCCATGGCCATGTTGTGCCCTGGCTGCAGTGGGCTTGGGGGAGCCCAGGATGGTGAACTACTCCCTCCCCTTCTTTCTGTCACACTAGGAAGGGAAGAGAGACCACAATTATTGGCTGACCCCAGGAAGGGTGGAACAAAGGCCCATGTCCATCAAGAAGGAAACCCTCTCAGCTCCTTAAGGTGAGGTTTCCCCTCCCAGCTCACCTCTGCAGCTTCAATAACACATGGCAGATGTACCTGGAGCAGTGTCTCTAAGGTAATTTTGTTTACAGTCTCATTCTAGGAGGTCAGACCATGTGGACAGGCCCTGTAGTCTTTTCTAAATCTTCCAGGAAATGTCTGGCACCCAATCTTGGTGGTGGTGACATCTCAGCATTCATGTACTATATATGCTAATGACCAGCCTGACTCAGTCCAAGAAGCATTGAGCTAGATTCATACTCAGCGGATCTGTATTCTAACATTTGTGAGCATTTACTCTCAGTTGGTCAGGCCTAATTTATAATAGGTCTTTCAAAATGAGGTGACTACACATTTTCATCGGGGTTACTTTAGATAACTCTCTGGCATCCATGCAATCAAACACATACTAACAGCATATTTGCACATGAAAATATGAAGTATATTAATTTTTTTAGTACTAAGGTTCTACTTATTGTTAATTGCGATGCCTCCATAACATTGGAATCCTTACTCTTTTCACATGCTTTCACTCTGCAAATACTTGCAAACATGCAACAGTAAAACCTTTGACACGGTTTCTCACAGCATTCTGACTGAGAAACTGGCTGCTACTGGCCTGGACAGGTGGACTATCAGCTGGGTTAAAAACTGGCTGGATGGCCAGGCCCAAAGGGTGGTGGTAAATGGAACAAAATCCAGCTGGAGGCCAGTCACGAGTGGCGTCACCCCAGGGCTCAGTCCTGGGTCCAGTCTTCTTCAATATCTTTATCAATGACCTCGATGAATGGATTAAATGTTCAGCTTCAGGGTAAATTTGCTCTGGGATGGATTAGGAGCTCGTACAGCGAATCCAAAGAAGGGGAACACTACCCAGGCTGCACAAATGCTCTGAGACCTGCTAAGAACAAGACAGGTTTATAAAATAGTGGGTAGAGCTGGACTGGGACATCTGCAATTGGTTGATCAATCACTACGATTTCTTGGAACGTATTTTGCTACTTAGGATAGAACTAAAATGGATACAAGAACGTTTCAGATGGAACCCCAGAGCCCTGCAGTCTTTGTTATCTGCATGTTCATATGGGCATATGGTGGCTCTTCCATTCATAAGCTTTGTTTACTATGCTACCAACATTTATTACAGGAGTATGTTTTGATACAAACTACGGTATAATGACAAAAATATTGACAAACCCCACATTTTAAAAATTTAAATATGCTCTAACACTTTTAAAATCACTTATTGCAACCAGAATTTATTTGAAAACTAACTGTAATCCTGGAAACATGATGGACTGTGACCATATCCCATACAAAACTTAATACCTAATCATGAGGAGTCGTACCTGCTTTGAATTTTCTTCTCTGTAACTCTTATCTAAGACTGTATGTAGAAGTATATTTTTTCGCTGATTATTTCATGCCTGTTTTATTTCATGTCTTAAAAGACACGCTTCTGCACCACCAAGCACTTCACTTTTGCAGCAAGTTCAGCATACCTGATAAACTTCATTTCAGAATTTACTCTGCTGCCTGCTTCTCTAGAACCAACTGCACTGATGCTGAAATGGCAAATCAATACACTTCTTTGAAGGAAGGAATCGAGTTGTTCACTGAAAGGTGGGTCTTCCAGGAAATAACCGAAGTGCGATGGATGCCAGAAGGGACACTGTTAAGTGGCGGGCTGGAGAAAGTTCCATGAGGTCCAGAAAGGCTGACGAGAAGTCCTTTTGAGCTCTACCGTAACATTAAGAATAAAAGCTGAAAGCCACCTGTACATGCAGACCCAGGTACTGTGGCAAGACATGGGATAAAGAAGAAAGCAGAGTTGTGTAGATCCCAAGTCAGTGGGGATTCTGTAGCTAAGGTATGTCCACGGGTGGGAATTGTAAATTTGTTTTTAATTTCTGCAAGTTCTGGCTGAAGTGACAGCAGAGGTTATTTCTGAAATAATTAACAGAAACATCTATTTTGAAGACAGCTTGTTTTAGTCAAGAATGAGTAAAGTAAAAGCAACATGATTCATCCTAAACAGACCTGGTTAAAGAGAGCTCAGCATGGCTAAAGCTAGTTTCAGAATATGAAAAAATGGCTATTGAAGAAAATGTTCCAAAAATTCAAATGATACAACTCCGGAGCTCTAAGATCGGAGATGTGCCTGTGTTGATCAATGTGATAGTTTCTTCAACTCAGCTTAATGACTCAACAACAATGTCATCATTTTAGTGTTTTTCCTCAGTAGCCTTTGCAATTCATTAGGGGTGAAGCTGTCTGGAAAATCTGGAATGCTGTAGTTTACAATTAGGTCTGTAAAAGGCTGGTTTTCTCAGCTTTAATAATGACACAAATACTCCATTTTAGGATGAAGTAAAAGAACCCTAAGGTTTGTGTTGAACAAAGTTGAGGTGGACTGAAAACTGGCTGAGTGACCAGGTGCAGAGGGTGGTGGCCAACGGCATAATGCCTAGTTGGACGCCAGTAACTAGTGGTGCACCCCAGGGATCAATGCTGGCTCTAGACCTTTCCAAAATTTTCATTTTGGGTATTAGGAAGAGGATCTTTATTGAGAAGGTGGCCCGGCACTGGAACAGGCTCCCCAGGGAATGTGGTCACAGCGCCGGGCTTCGCTGAGCTCAAGAAGCGTCTGGACGATGCTCTCAGTGACATGTTCTGACTTGGCTTGCCCTGTGAGGAGCCAGGAGTTGGACTCGATGATCCTTGTGGGTCCCTTCCAACTCGAGATACTCAGAATTGTACGATTCTTTTTTCCCCAGTCAAAATGACAGAACACGTTCAATACAGACGCAGCAAACAGAAATCACACTGAAGCTGAAAAGAAGGAGAAGCAAAGGCTCAGAAATACTGGGAGATTCTGCCTAAATATAAACTTCAAAAATAATAAAAATCCATAGTTTGTGCTGAGAAGGTTCAAAGGAATGAGCAGTGAGCAGACCTAGGCATTATATGTTCAGCCACAAGAGGAAGACCATCCCTTCAGCAATGCATTTTGCCAGCACTGATGTGGGAGAGAGACTTCTGATCATGTTTGTGGTGCTCCCCTGGACTGAGTCCAGAAGGTCCATGTCCTTCTTAAGGTGGGGACCCCAGAGCTGGATGCAGTACTACAGGTGGCGTCTCACCAGAGTAGAGTAAAGGGGCAGAAGCACCTCCCTTAACCTTCTGGTTGTGCTGCTTTTGATGCTGCCCAGGATATGGTGAGCTTTCTGGGCTGCAAGCGTGCATTCCAGCTTCATGATGAGCAAAGCCATCCCTAATGTCCTGAAATATATGTATATATAGATATACCTACAGAGGATATAAATGTATGTACAGGTTCAGGCACAGGCATGGGCACAGGCCCATTCGTACATAGAGTCTATTGCAAATGTATGGATAGGTACAAGTGTTTTAGAGCAGGCATGGGATCCCCCAGGAAAGGAAGAAACTCTCTCTTGATTTACATACAGAGGAGAAAATCCTGAATTCCAGCCAATGTGATGAAGAGGACAAGCCCTTATTATCGTTAGGACATTTTTTTGTAATTTGTTTTGTGCAGAAAATCACCATTTAATACAAAAAGTGTCTCCACCACGGTGGACTGACATGGGTGCCACTTCCATTCTGACTCAATTTTAGAGCAAAAGAATGCTTCAAACCTTGGAATTTCTGCAAATGCATTGGGAAACACTATACAACACGTTTAAATACAATCAGTTTATGAACAACACGGTTTTTTATACTGAAGTATTTTATTTCTATTTCTTTATCGGCTGATGAATTGTAAAAATGTAGCAACGTATCGTGAGAGGAGTGGGCTTGTGGCCCATCCAGATTTATGGCCGACCCCCATATAATCAGGCCTAGAGGCTAGCAGAAGACATGTGAAGGCACGATAGGAATGCAGTAACAGGAGAGCAGAAATCTGAGAGAACCAGGTAAGAAACTGCAAGAATGCTGACAACTGCCTTATAAAGGAATAACGTGACTGTGCAGCTTTAACCAATTGTCAGCAATAGCGAGGCGCATGAAAGGCGCGTGAACAGCGCATATAGCCAATAGCAATGTAATGTAACTCGTGTACTGATATAGAAACCTATATAAGCTCTGTGTGTGTTTGAATAAACGAGGTCAACATTGATCACATTGATCTGAGTTGGGTCCGTTACTTCGACTCCGGCATAAAAATACATTTACTGAACAAAATGTTAAATTCTACAAATTGTGTCACATTTACAATTCCTGTAATACCTGTCAATTCAGTGCCGCTTTGGGCAAAATGAATAAAACAAGATGATCTACTGATATACATCTTTCTTAATTGGGTGTTATACGTTTCAGTGTACGCAAAACTCTTCACACTATTAAAAAAAAAAAAAAGGGAGAAAAAGAAAGGAAGGGAAGGTATTTGGGAACTAACATTGTGAGCTACACACCATATTCTATCCTTAGGTAGCCCGTTCTGAGTGAGAGAAGAATCCACATCACAGAATTTTTAGAGCAGATTTGGTATAAAAGCTTCTTTGCAGAGGAGCCAACCAAGAGGGTCCTGTTTTGGATCCCTTACCGTAACTGTAACTACACTCATTAAGACGACCTGCAAGCAAGAAGTATTACCTTGTGCTTAGCTACATTTCCACATGAAGTGGGCTCTGTGTGTAACCTTAGACTGACAAGTCACAGAGCCATGAAAAAAAGATGTTTTGTGACCAAATGTTGTCTGGGTAAAAAAGAAGGGGAAAGAACTGAAGCAGTTCAGTTCTGCTTTTGTACCTTGGCCTAAGCTACTGTGCTTCTAGTCCACAGTGGAATAATGAGACTTAAATTGCAGAACGTATAGGTCGAGTACATGTGGCTGTCGAAGATATTCCACCAAATATTCCAGCACTAGCTGCCAGGGGAGGTGGGAAGAAGAACTTTTCAGTGTTTCCCAAGGCCATTCCTCAAATACATGCCATGCAATTCACCTGGAGGTCTTACTCTTTAAGGACATCAGCTTATGGATTTTTCACTTTGAAACTTCAGGAATTTTACGGTTCCGACCACTGTTGCGTATCTGAAGAAACTTAGAGGCCAAATGCAGTGCCACCAGAGTTTCACGGGGCCCAGGGAAGTTGGAGCTTTGTGGCAGCTCCCCTGACAGCAGAGGGGAACACTATTAAAAACCATTATTTGAACTTCCAGGGCACTGGGACCACCTCAGTTAGCCAGGACGGCTGAAAAATGATGGAAGCGGGCTTAGTGAGCACTTCTGCCAGCTCCTTCAGTACCCTTGGGTGGATCCTCACAGACCCCATAGGCTTCTGTGTGTCTGAGGGTGTAGCAGGTCACTAACCATTTACCCTTGGATTATGGGGACTTTGTACTGCTCCCGTGTCTGTCTTCAGGTTTCCTTTGCCCTCCATTTGCTGTTTGCCAAGAAGTATATTGTCAATATATATTGGTGGATGAGAAACTTAACATGAGTCAGCAGTGTGCTCTCGGAAGGCCAATGGTGTCCTGGGCTCCATCAGAAGAGGGGTGGCCAGCAGGGACAGGGAGGTGATTGTCCCTCTCTACTCTGCCCTCGTGAGGCCCCATCTGGAGTATGGCATCCAGCTCTGGGGCCCCCAATACAAGAAAGATGTGGAACTGTTGGAGAGGGTTCAGAGGAGGGCCGTAAAGATGATTAGAGGGCTAGAGCACCTCCCCCACAAAAAGAGGCTGAGGGAGCTGGCCTTGTTCAGCCTGGAGAAGAGAAGGCTGCGGGGGGACCTCATTGCAGCCTTTCAGTCCCTGAAGGGAGCATACAAACAGGAGGGGAATCAACTTTTTAAAAGGGTAGACAATGGCAAGACAAGGGGGAATGGATTAAAGCTGAAGGAGGGAGGGTTTAGATTAGATATTTGGGGGAAGTTTTTTTACAGAGAGAATGGTGAGGTGCTGGAACAGGCTGCCCAGAGACCATTTTATGATTCTATGAAAACCAGAAAAAAGTAAAGGTGGATGATTTTACTGTTGCTGTTCCCTTGTGAAATTTTTATTGTAAAGCTAGCTTCTTGTTGTGTCATTGTTTTTTTTTAATCCTTGAAGGCAAGGGAAACACTGGGAAGTACTCATAAAGAGAAAATATCCCACAGCATAATGGTTATGGGTCTTTCCTAGCAGTGCTAGATTTCCATTTACTAAAGTAGCAGGAACTGCACTGGTGTCCCGCATCCTGGCATCCATGGATGAGGATGGTTGGGAAGTATGAACAAGGTTTGGGTGGTGGTGGTGGTGTGGGGGACTCCAAGGGTGCCTTCCGCAAGAAGCACCAGACAAGAGATGGGTGACGGGCTGGGCAGTGGCATTGTGATAAGCCCAGATGTGTGCTGGGGCCAAAGTGCTTGATTTTTTTTTTTAAATATATATTTATATATAAAGTTCCTCTCACCATATTGATAGGACTGCCGTGACCTCCCATGTTGTGCTGTTACCAAGGTATAGCTGTGCTGTCGTCTAGCAATACATTGTGACCTAGCGCACCTCACTGCATAAAGTCAGGCACCACGTCCATCCCAGCCACTCCTGCCCAGGCTCCAGCTGAGCAGCCAGCGAGGCTGGAGTCTTGGAGCAAAGCCTTGGTGTTGGTGCCCTGCTCACAACATTGTTCTGTTCAAAGTCCCAGAGCCACCAGAGAACGTGACCAGGCCCTGCCAGGTGCAGGCAGCTGGGGAACACGCAGCGCGTATTCGCAGCAGCAGAGGTGAGCTGGGAGGGGAAACCTGGGCAGCTGAGAGGGTCTCCATCTTGAGGGACCCGGGCATTTCTTCCACCCCACCCTGGGCAAGCCAATGACCTCCCTTCCCTTTCTAGCGTGACACCATCTGCTGCAGCGCCGGTCAGAGGGAGCAGTTTGACATCCACAGCTCCTCCCAGCCCACTGCGGTGAGCAGACAGCATGGCCACGGAGCTAGAACAGCGCTGCCCGATATGCCTGGACAGCTGTGAGGAGGCCAGCTACGTGTTGCCATGCCTCCATGAGTTCTGCTACCAGTGCATCCTGCGATGGGTTAACAGCAAGCCCGAGTGCCCCCTCTGTAAGAGGAGAGTAAAATCCATCGTCCACTCGGTGCGGGCTGATGATGATTTTGAAGAGCTCATCATCACACCACCCGCGGCAACATCCATTGCTGGCCAGCAGGTGGCAGGAGCACCGGGCCATGCAGCTGCCCACAGAGCTCCAGCAGCTACAGCAGGAGAGCCTGTGGCGATGGTGCCCGAGGGTCCCCTGGGTGGTCTCCAGCCCAACACCTGGGCATCTCTTTTTCATGACCATCCTGCTCTCCTCCAGCTGCTTCTGCCCTGGGTGCGGCAGGAGCTGGGACAGATCTTTGGGAGACGGCATCTGCAGGCAGAAACAGCGGAACAGCTTGTCATGCGCCTCCTCGTCCTGTTTGGGCTGGATGAAGATCTTCTGGTCCAGCTGCTGAGAGCCTCCCTCCGATCCTACACGGCGACATTTGTACACCAGCTCATCGATGTCGCCGTGCAGCGCTGCAGCAGGGAGGCCCGTCGTCTGCTGGGCCTGGAGGACGGCCCTGCAGCCGAGGAGCGGGAGGGCAGCCCTGCATCTGGCCCTCAACCTGCAGCCTCCAGAGGGAGGTCTCCTGCCCCTGGACCAGCCCCCTCCAGCAGCCCAGCTGGGGATCGGGAACAGGAGCGCCCCAGCACCTCAGCCGTTGCTCTTGGTGGGCATCCCACCAGCCCACAAAACGCCCCCGTTCCCACCCGTGGGGAGCATGAAGAGCCAGCAGAGGATTTGGGGCAGGCTGGGGCAGGTCCCTCCAGTGCCAGCCAGGGCAGGGACCGCTCCCCCAGGGGACCACAACGACCACCAAAGAGGAGGGCCAGCAGCTCCCACGACACTTCCCAGCCACCCAAGAGGCCACCCCGCCAGTAGGAATAGAAAATAGAAAATTGTGTTAGATATTCTATATGTTTTTGGACATTGGTAAATAAAAGGCTTGCTCTGTACTGTTTCCATGTTTGCCACCAGCGCACAGACCTTCCCGACTTCATGTAATCTTCTCAAAAGCTGTTCAGCTTTGAAATTAGAGTCCCCCCCCGCCAACTTTGTCAACCGCCCTTCATCATCGCTGAACAGAAACAAATCTACTTGAAGTTCATGATGCTTCCCTGACATGTCAATTGACAGGATTTGATTATTTCACCCAGAGCTTTCAAGATACTTTCGAGAAAGTAAAACAGCTACTGATTCACAGAGCACACTTAAACCTGCTTATCTCGTAAAGCACACATCTATTTTCAATTTGTCACAAAAAGCAAACATGCACACGTGGTATACCAAACTTTACCACAACCACAGAGTCACAGCGCAGCGTAAGCTACATGCATGTGTGAAGCAGCGAGAAGCTTTTAAAAACCAGTTATTTCTGAGTTGACACGCAAAGATAATGACTTAAAATGAAATCTCTAAGGAAAAGAAATATAGTAAGTTCTTACGAGATTTCGATCCACACGTAGGTGATAGGTGTCCACTTGCACAAGTGCACATGTTAGGACGGGAACAAAGTTCCTTCTCTCCTGCCCAGCCGGCCGTGCCGCCGCAGCCGTCGGCAGGACGCGGTGATCCCAGCAGCGGGGTCCGCCTCGCATCCCCCTCTCTCCCCAAAGAGACGGGGGAAAAATTGGAGGCCGAGTTGCGATTTTCCTTCCCCTCTCCGGAACAGAAAATCCCGCAGAACTGCGCTGAATATCCCTTGGAAAACCGACGGGAGTTAACGGCAATCCCGCGCGCGGAGAGAAGCGCCGAGGCGGACGGAGGCGGGAGCAAAGCCCTGCCGCGCACACGGGCGGTTTTGCGGCCGGCTGGCGGTGCGGGAGAGGCCGGGAGGCGGGGCCGGTGGCCCTGCCCGTGCTGCGGCGGCCCCGGCGGGAGGCGCTGGGCGGGATGGGGGGATGCGGGCCGAAGGGGCCGTCAGCGCGGCCGCCGCCGGCACGGCTGGCCGGGACCGGGCTGGGGGGAGCGGAGCCGCTGCCGGCACCGCCGGGATTGGGCGGGGGCCCGGAAGAGAGGCGGAGGGGGGGCGGCGGCGGCGGCGGCTGGCGGACCGCAGGGGTACGCGGAGCTCAGCGGAGGAGAGCGGTGCGGGAAGAGCTGAGGCGGGATGCAGTTCCGCGCTTCCCTTCGGCGCCCTCTCTCCTCCGTGGGAAAGCACCTGGGCTCCCAAAGAAAGGCCCGGGTCGGAGCTGCGGGCTGGCCGGGCGAGGGAAGCCCAGGCGCCGACCTCTTCCCTGGCCTCGCCCGGGCTTGGTGCCGGCGCCGGGGGCAGCCGGGCCAGCCGCACCCACCCTGTGCGAGGGCGCGGGGCCTCCCGCGGCTCAGGCACAGGGATGCCGAGGCGTCCGAGGAGGGAATTCCTGCCCGCCTTGGATCCGCTCAGCCTCAAAGTATAAGTCACTTAAATTGTAGCACATACTTGATATCAAAAAATACACTTACCTTAAAAGGATTTTCAATAGGACAAAGTTGTTTGCTTTTTTTTTTTTGGGGGGGGGGGCGGGGGGCGCTTTGGGGGTTCTGTGGTGTTTTTTTCTCATGGCTAAGATACTGCAGGACAAGTGATACAATTACAAATGTGTGAACTTGTGCTTCGGGACATTTTAGGAGCATGGCCCCATCTTCTCAGTGTTAAGTGCCAGACACCAGTTCTAGCACCTTCTCGCAGGGTGTGATACAGACACCAGCTCACCAGTATAAGCACTTAGATACACAGAGGTAGAGGATGCGGTTTCCTCGTTCTTCCACATGGTCGTCCTGGGAGCAAGGGATAGATCTGAGCACCTGGCCATAAAGTATAACAGGAAGCGTTCAGGATTTGGGCACTGTGAGCAATACCTCCTGCCTCCTCCATGGAAAAAGTGCTTCAGTAATTCTTCTGAGGTGGTCTGTTTTCATAGAATAATAGAATGCTTAGGGTTGGAAGGGCCCTCAAAGATCATCTAGTTCCAACCCCCTGCCATGGGCACGGACACTCTCGCTAGACCAGGTTGCCCAAAGCCCCATCCAACCTGGCCTTAAATGCCTCCAGGGATGGGGCTTCCACAGTCTCTCTGGGCACCCTGTTCCAGTGACTCACTGCCCTCACAGTAAAGAATTTCTTCCTATTTATTCTAGCTAAAAAGTGATTCAGATGATAAAAATTGGTTGGAAGGGACCAGAGCAAACTGAAAAACTCAAGTCATTCAAGGTTGTGTAAATATTTTGCTTTGTCTTTCTTCTTTTCTGATTACGTGACAAGTATCACCACGTACCACCACATGTTGTCAGTACCAACTGACTTGTGCTGTGAAAATGCCCCTTACTTGTTTCGGATAGGTATCTTTTCAGTAGTAGTGTGGCATATTTTACCTTGACAGGAGTGCAAATGCTCTCCCTTGGCTTCTTCTCACCACTCTTTTGGACCACTGCAAACAGAAACATGGTTACCTTGAATTAAATGTGTCAGAGCGCACCGAGACATGGGAAAACACTGGAAAATGTTAAATTGTGAAGTTATAAGCGTGTTGAATGGTGTGCCCCTGGAGTGCAGTTTAATCTGTTCTCCTTTTGTTCCACTTTGAATAAAGCAAATAACGAAATACCTGTTGATTCCCAACAGACCCTTGGCTCCCACATACTAAACCGTGTGGAAAATAGGCTGAGGGGAAAGTCGGGTTCTCGAACAGCTGCAGCCAGGCTCTTTCAAATAATTCAGGCTAATTTATGCTTCATTGTTTTCCTTTCCTGCCTGAATCCTTGTCCTTACGGATCAGAAACAGGGGGTACTGGCAGCCCCCTGTAAGCAGGCCCTGCACAGCCCCTATCAGCAGGGACAGAACTCTGTGCCATCTCCCCATGAATACAGAGCCTGCCAGCGTCCAGTTACGGCTCAGCCGTATTCTCCTTCTTCTCTGAAAATCTGGCACAAGCCACAGAACTTACTAAATACAGAAATTCTTCATCTGAAGGCGATTTTGAGCAGATGCAACTTCTAAATTGGATTTCCTTACTTCTAGACTGATTTCACATACTGAAGCACGTGAATATCAAGAATACCACGGAATCATTTGTGCCATACATAAGGGCATAACTTAAGTAGCAGGATGCAACTGAATGGGGAAGGTGGAGAGTGAACTTCAGGAAGAGACCCACTAGCCAGGGAGGCTAAAGACAGAAAAACTAAGCAAGACCTTTTATTTTCTAACGTGTGGAATTTAAACAGGTAGATTTTCCATAGGACTTGCCTGCACTGATTTAGGGAGGACAGTCTGGCTATGACTTAACTACATATGTAAATCACAGCTTTGCTCTAGAAACAAATGATGTTCCCTGCAGTTTATTAAATTTGTAGTTTTGTACCGGACGTATTGCAAGTGGGCCTTTACGTTAAAGCTTGCTCCAGCTAGAGAACTGGTACATGGTATTGCTCTTCTCTGACCGTGTCTCCTTTTCCTTTGTGCTTTACACTTTTTGAAGCCTTTCCATTTTTCACGTGGACTGTAGGATAAAAGCAAAGAGCATCTGTCCCATGCTTAGAATAAGAGTTTCAAAGTAATTTTGATCGCTCCGTTTGCTAGCACTTGTATATAAGTTAAATATGAAATTTAACTATCACATATTTGCATGATTAGATGTAATTTAAACATTACAGGTATCACACAGAGACTTTTTGGGTCCCTCCTTAGAGGACAGTTACCAGAAAGCAGAGTAACACTGTCACGAATACCAAAGCAAAAATGAATTTTAGTTCAAAAGGACGATACACCGTTCAGCCTGAGCCCAGCGCAGACCCCTGCACAGACATTCCTGGGATTACTCAGTGTGCTCTTCTCTTGCACCACAGCCCGCATCTGGGTCATCTTCACCAGCACATCTAGCAAGTATATGCGGTGTCATGTTCGGACAGCGATCCCCGCTCTTCACTCCACCTGTGCATGGAGCTGTGTTCTGCTCTTTGCTGACACTCTGCCAGCAGCCTGTGGGACCTACCACAGGTAACTGAGAACCAGTTATTGCTGGTAGGCTTAAATTCATCTGGAAAAAACACAGGTATTCGAATTCTGAGAAAGGCTCCACCAAATGCTGAATGAACGAGACCTGAGCGACCGGGGACAGGAAGTTAAGAGAAGGAAAAACATCTTCTTTTGTTTCCAGATTATCCTGTCCATCACTGTTTGTTTCACTAGTAGCTATCAAACTTGCACACCTAACAGCTACCCCAACTGTAACCTGTCATAGCTGAGGTAGAATAGTAAAGATCTAACCTGCCTGATAGATGTGTTGCATAACCACTTTCATTTTATAAAAAGTTACTTGAAATAGCAGTTTGTTTCACTGTTTGGTAACTTCCCAGAATATACGGAGAGAAGCAAAATGGTCTTGGAGGAGCTGCTTTGCCTCATATTATTTAACACAATTGAAATGAATGCCACTGTATCAGAAGAGTTTATATATTTTTTTTTTCTTGTTACAGAGAAAGAAAAGCACACCGTGATCTTCCACAATTTCTGTAGTCTCCCTTTGTTTATCAGACAGCTGCAAGAAACGTTCCAGTGAGGCCCCGTTTGCCAGTGGCACTTGATTTTCATACCAAGAAAAAAATAAAAGCAGTCCATCTCTCTAGACACAGCTCAATTCTTTATAAATTGTGCAGGTATGCGATTATTTGATTAAAAATAAATAGATGGTTTTTGGCAGTTCTTCTGACCATGATGTACAGACAACATGGAATTGTGTCTGTGATGGCTATTCAAGCTGCCACAAATGTCCCTTTGTATTCTGACACCCAATAAATGTCTTGGAACAAGACAATCTCAATTATTTGAGCTATTGCTTTGTAATCAGTAAAGCACATTAATAGCACTGCACTGTACCAAGTGCAAGGTAAAGGCCGATTATTCCATGTCCCCGCTGCTCCAGGACATGCTCCAAATGGCTTTTTGAAAGTCTCAGGCAAGAGAAAACCACAGAGGCTTAGTATAATTCCTTCGTGATCTTCTTTTACTTCCTGGTTGTCAAATCCTCACCTGCTATCAAGTCCCATAGCACTACCCTGTGATCACATAGGCAAGTTTATAATTGTGGCTGACCGTGCCTGCAGCTGCACAGAGCTGCGAACAGTCTGTCTGATGTCACTTACATTTCCTGAGGTTCAGAGTTACGTGGTCTTATTTCTGCCAGCTCTGGACCTACTTACATTCTCCTGAAGGCAGAGGACAAGCAATATGTTATTTATAGAAACTGCAGGATACGTGTAATATTTTAATTGCCTAAGTTATCAGCAAAACATATGGGAGGACAATGCATTTCTTAAGACAATTTTAAAAGGAAAGGCAAAATAATTTCTCTCATTAGAGTCTGTCACAGCTCTTTGTAGTGAGACCCCATTGTTAAAACACCTGAGCATGCCGGGCAACCTCCAAAAAAACCGCATTGAGACTCTAAAAGTCTGTCTAGACTATATACACTACCTTGTTTTAATGTGGTTACAGTGGCATTAAAAAGCACACATAAGCCTTATTTAGAATAAATAGGATATAAAACTTGTCTGTCCTTCATACTGCCACCGTGTAAGGCTTCAACCCAAATCTCTGGTAATCTGCCAAAGAAAACCCCCAACCGCATTACAACTAGAGAGAATTCTTGCTTATAAACCACTCACTGCTGCTGCGATCAGTTCCTTTATCCCATAAAAAACAGCCTCTTGCTCTTCATCTGCAATAGTATTTGTGAGTGTCCCTCCCCACAAACCACAAATAGCAGGTGTCTTCTGAAAATGGCTGTTTCCTGTGAGCAAAACATTTTCCTGCTTTGACAGTACAAAGCTTCGTGCTTTTGAATAACCAAAAGTCTGTTTTCCCTGGAACACTGGAATGTGGGCATTCTAGCAGCTTTAAGTACCGGACTACCTGTTTAATGAAAGCCTATCCAGGATAGAGATTTAAATTCTTTGACAGTGAAACCACAGAGCAAAAACCTATTTTCACTGCCAGGCATTTGCAGGGAGTGTGTGTGGAGAATGAATGCTTGCCAAGACTCTCTGGAAGAACACAAAACAGCACTCAAGACAGACTATTACTGTAACTGAAGAGCAGACGATGTTTTCGTCCTGGAAAGATGTCTGAGAAGTTGATGAACAAGGAGGTCCAAATCAGTTGCCTTCTGCCAGCAGACGAGATTCACCGCAAAAGCTGCGCAGCTTTGCAAGATCCCCGAAACTGACGGGTTTAGCTGTTGCTCAAGGTATCTTCACAGACTCACACAAGCACAGAACTGTAGGGCTTGGAAGGGACCTCAGGAGATCATCGGGTCCAACCCTGCTGCCAGAGCAGGTTCCTTAGGACAGGTCGCACAGGGAGGCGTCCAGAGGGGTCTTGAATATCTCCAGAGAAGGAGACTCCACACCCCGCTGCGCAGCAATCCATCAGATGTATATACAGAGCCATGTGTTAAAGTAAAATAGAATTTACTTCGAGTAGTATGTTGGAGTTAGTTATTATTATGAACGAATAGGATTAATGATAGTGTATTTACAGGTGTTTTTAAACAGTAAGTTGTAATCATATTAAGCTGCCTTGGTGTCCCCTGTATAGCAGCTTGTTGAGGCAAGAGCCACGAGGATGTTCCTTTGGGGCTGATGCAGTTCTGCACTGCCTGAATTCCGGACTATGCTTACAAGGCCCAAGAGAATCCATCACAACTTCGCTTCAACATCTCTAGTTTCCAGCTAGAAAGTATCTTTGGTGCTACTTTCCATAAAAAAACATCCATTGCTGCTCAGAGTCATGGGCCGCAGAGGCAAATGAATACCTTTGGCTTTCTCTCTGTGCTTTGAAAAGCTCTTATGCATTTGGTGGCTTTGGTCATTGCTGGAGCACTGCCTGGGCTGTTGTTGCTCCATTCCCAATGTGAAACAGGCTGGAATTTGCACAGAATATTCCTCAATCTTTTTTCAGAAGAAGAAAAGTTGGGAAATGTTTCCATCAGTGAAGTGCCTTGAAAAAGAATCATAGAATCATGGAATGTGTTAGTTTGGGAGGGACCTTCAAAGGTCGTCTATTCCACCCCCCTGCAGTAAGCAGGGACACCCCTAACTCAGTCAGGTTGCTCAGAACTTCATCAAGCCTGACCCTGAATGCCCGCAGGGATGGGGCCTCCACCACCTCTCTGGGCAACCCGCTCCAGTGTTTCACCACTCTCATAGCGAAGAACTTCGCCCTAATGCCTAATCTAAACCTACCCTGCTCTAGCTTAAACCCACCACCCCTTGTCCGGTTGCTACATGCGCTTGCGAACAGTCCCTCTCAGCTTTCCTGTAGGTCCCCTTCAGGTACTGGAAAGAAAGGGCAAGAGGTGAAGAATCCCAAGCGGTTGAAAAAAGATAAACAGGGAAAATGATGGAGGAAATAGGAAGTAGCAGAACCTGGAGGAGAGCAAGTTGTGTTTAGAGACAGCAAGGTTGAAATCTTGTGGTCTTATGTGCAAACCAATCCACAGGAGCATTTCAGAAGTAGGGCCTATCTATACTTTAGGACCCATACCACTTAAGACATCTCTGGAATGATGTATTACTTGACAAGTGGTAAAGGCAAACGTAGGTAGTGTAGCTAGTGTTTCTCCAGAGTCAATGTCAAGGAAAGAACAGTGAAAAGAACAAAAAACCCCACCCCACAATTAATTTGAGACCATATAGACCTTCATCTAATTGTTAGCAAGATAAAAGACTGTTTCTAGGAGAGAAAAGAAGAATCCAGTGTGATAAACATTTTATACAGCTCTTTTTATATTTTATTTTTCTTCTCTGGAGAGGACAGGAAAAAACTGAGGCTTTTATTGATCAAAAGGGTTTAATAGAAGCTGTTACTTTTTTTTTTTTAAAGTGTACATGGGTTCTCTGGGTTGGGCGAGGGATACTGTAATGGGTTAAAAGAATGCAAGAACCTTTGAACTTGTGAGGAGAGAGGTGACGCTGTATTTTACAGGGCATTCATTGTTATCGCTGTGGCTGGGGCACGAAAGGTGGGTGTGTGCTTTTGGGTATGCGTCAAAAGTCTGGGAAGCTCCACTGGCTGGTTCCAAAAGTTGCTCATCCAAAAGAGTTCGGTGTGGAAGGGATAGCTCTTCTTGAGGTTCAGTTCTGTTTGGTATCTCTACAGATTTATAGATTGTCTAATTTAAAATAAAAATGTAACTGCAAAGTTACTCCTGTTCTTCACTGGTGCATCACAGAATGTACTGAAGTTCCCCCACAAGTTCATAGGCATAGGAATTTTGACATTTCAAATGCCGCTACCTAGTTGCAGAAGGGAGTGAGGTTTTATTCTACACCTCTAGAACTTTTGATGTGATTTTGCTTTGCTTTATTTGTCTACAAGATGGGAATTAAAAGCACTTTTCTAGTGAATGCATGTTTGCAAAGCAATGTCATTTAAATTGTAGAAAAACACACTAAAGTGTGGGGAACCTGGCACTGCGTTCTTCTAAAGGACAAGGTAGGCAAAGATAAAGGTTAGAAGCAGGTCTTTGACTTGGAATGTCAAATTTGCCAACAGCTTCATAAAATCCCGGTCTTAATGAATCCAAGTGAGCGTTTTGGAAACAATCATTTGACATGTATGTTGCAAAACTCCCATTTGTGGCTGGGCTTCGTGAGTTCCGGGCTCTCTTCAGGGAACCCTCGGATTTGTGGTTAAATTTGGTAGCTCTCGGGACTTCTGGCAATACATATTTCAGCCTTTCTAAACGAGCCTGTGATACTTTGAAATTCTGTGGTAGTAGTATGACTATGGCAGTCCTCGCTGCAATTAAAATTAATTGATGTATTTCACGTTCACTGGAAACCATCCAGACAGGTATCTTTGTATGAGTCAGAGGGATGGCAGACAGCCACTTGGTTTTCTGCTGTGGTGCTACAACAGCTCTGTGTGGAGACTGGGAGCTGAGCACTAGCCAATTAGATGGTTTACGCTAAATCTCTTCAGGCTGCTTAATTTATTTCAATGTGATACCGGTAGGACACATTAATTACACATAAACAGGCTGTTTCAATGTCAAACTCAGGGTGGCCAGGCAGTCCTTTTTTCAACGTCTGCTAGCTTTCATACATACAACAGGAGCCGCAATGCTTGGAAAATGATCACAAAGCAGAGGTGACATTTTTAATGTAGAGATAGATAGACAAAGGTAGAGAGATGTACACAGATACACGTGTGGGTCATTCACTCATGGCACATTCAAATGCTGTGTCAGAAATTACAGCTAAAAACCTTTTAACAGTTGCTAAACACCCCACCTATTTTGGATGCACCAGGAGAAGGACAGTTAGGTTGAACAATCTGGGCAGGTCAATGTCTCTCCTGGAGACCACAGCGTGGGTTGAGGTGCAGTATGTGTCTCTGTCCCTTGCTGTGCTGCTGTTGGTAGCTCTGCCTCCCTGGCTGGCTGCCTCTCCTCTCGATGCTCAAGGTGGACTCCTCAGAGAACTCGAGTTCTCAATTTGCTCAGAGTGGTCCGAATAACCTTCCTGCCTGTAGAGAAGAGCTAAAAACCAGGCTGAAATAGACACCGAGAACCAAGAGAGGCAAAAGGAGAAGTGGGGAAGTGGATGATGTTAGAGCATGGGTGATGGCAGGACCTAAATTCTGCATGCCTTACATCTTATTGACACGTGCCCCTAACTGTTGACAGCTATTGACTGACACCACGGTCGTGCTGAAAAGTGCTGCTTACGCTAAGGAAACCCGTAGTGATCCTGCAGGTCAGAGCAAGCCGGGGCCACTTCTCTGGTAAGGCAAAGTAGAGCCTGTATTCCAAACACATGGGGAAAGGAAGTGCCTCAGCACATTAGAGCATGTCCACAGGAGCTCTGCAGATCAACCAAGTCTCTGCCTGTGCTCCAGCCCCAGTGGGTGCCAGCCAGCTCTCACCTGGAAAGAGCTGTGAGGCAGTAAGTCTTGCTGCAAGATGGGCTTTAAGCTCAGAGCTGGATCGCTGCTGGCAGGCGCACACGTTTCAGTTCTGTCTGCAAGAGACTGAGCAGACACAGCTTCAGGGTAAAGGAGCTCTGGGATGGATTAGGAGCTCGTACAGCGAATCCAAAGAAGGGGAACACTACCCAGGCTGCACAAATGCTCTGAGACCTGCTAAGAACAAGACAGGTTTATAAAATAGTGGGTAGAGCTGGACTGGGACATCTGCAATCGGTTGATCAATCACTACGATTTCTTGGAACGTATTTTGCTACTTAGGAAAGAACTAAAATGGATACAAGAACGTTTCAGATGGAACCCCAGAGCCCTGCAGTCTTTGTTATCTGCATGTTCATATGGGCATATGGTGGCTCTTCCATTCATAAGCTTTGTTTACTATGCTACCAACATTTATTACAGGAGTATGTTTTGATACAAACTACGGTATAATGACAAAAATATTGACAAACCCCACATTTTAAAAATTTAAATATGCTCTAACACTTTTAAAATCACTTATTGCAACCAGAATTTATTTGAAAACTAACTGTAATCCTGGAAACATGATGGACTGTGACCATATCCCATACAAAACTTAATACCTAATCATGAGGAGTCGTACCTGCTTTGAATTTTCTTCTCTGTAACTCTTATCTAAGACTGTATGTAGAAGTATATTTTTTCGCTGATTATTTCATGCCTGTTTTATTTCATGTCTTAAAAGACACGCTTCTGCACCACCAAGCACTTCACTTTTGCAGCAAGTTCAGCATACCTGATAAACTTCATTTCAGAATTTACTCTGCTGCCTGCTTCTCTAGAACCAACTGCACTGATGCTGAAATGGCAAATCAATACACTTCTTTGAAGGAAGGAATCGAGTTGTTCACTGAAAGGTGGGTCTTCCAGGAAATAACCGAAGTGCGATGGATGCCAGAAGGGACACTGTTAAGTGACGGGCTGGAGAAAGTTCCATGAGGTCCAGAAAGGCTGACGAGAAGTCCTTTTGAGCTCTACCGTAACATTAAGAATAAAAGCTGAAAGCCACCTGTACATGCAGACCCAGGTACTGTGGCAAGACATGGGATAAAGAAGAAAGCAGAGTTGTGTAGATCCCAAGTCAGTGGGGATTCTGTAGCTAAGGTATGTCCACGGGTGGGAATTGTAAATTTGTTTTTAATTTCTGCAAGTTCTGGCTGAAGTGACAGCAGAGGTTATTTCTGAAATAATTAACAGAAACATCTATTTTGAAGACAGCTTGTTTTAGTCAAGAATGAGTAAAGTAAAAGCAACATGATTCATCCTAAACAGACCTGGTTAAAGAGAGCTCAGCATGGCTAAAGCTAGTTTCAGAATATGAAAAAATGGCTATTGAAGAAAATGTTCCAAAAATTCAAATGATACAACTCCGGAGCTCTAAGATCGGAGATGTGCCTGTGTTGATCAATGTGATAGTTTCTTCAACTCAGCTTAATGACTCAACAACAATGTCATCATTTTAGTGTTTTTCCTCAGTAGCCTTTGCAATTCATTAGGGGTGAAGCTGTCTGGAAAATCTGGAATGCTGTAGTTTACAATTAGGTCTGTAAAAGGCTGGTTTTCTCAGCTTTAATAATGACACAAATACTCCATTTTAGGATGAAGTAAAAGAACCCTAAGGTTTGTGTTGAACAAAGTTGAGGTGGACTGAAAACTGGCTGAGTGACCAGGTGCAGAGGGTGGTGGCCAACGGCATAATGCCTAGTTGGACGCCAGTAACTAGTGGTGCACCCCAGGGATCAATGCTGGCTCTAGACCTTTCCAAAATTTTCATTTTGGGTATTAGGAAGAGGATCTTTATTGAGAAGGTGGCCCGGCACTGGAACAGGCTCCCCAGGGAATGTGGTCACAGCGCCGGGCTTCGCTGAGCTCAAGAAGCGTCTGGACGATGCTCTCAGTGACATGTTCTGACTTGGCTTGCCCTGTGAGGAGCCAGGAGTTGGACTCGATGATCCTTGTGGGTCCCTTCCAACTCGAGATACTCAGAATTGTACGATTCTTTTTTCCCCAGTCAAAATGACAGAACACGTTCAATACAGACGCAGCAAACAGAAATCACACTGAAGCTGAAAAGAAGGAGAAGCAAAGGCTCAGAAATACTGGGAGATTCTGCCTAAATATAAACTTCAAAAATAATAAAAATCCATAGTTTGTGCTGAGAAGGTTCAAAGGAATGAGCAGTGAGCAGACCTAGGCATTATATGTTCAGCCACAAGAGGAAGACCATCCCTTCAGCAATGCATTTTGCCAGCACTGATGTGGGAGAGAGACTTCTGATCATGTTTGTGGTGCTCCCCTGGACTGAGTCCAGAAGGTCCATGTCCTTCTTAAGGTGGGGACCCCAGAGCTGGATGCAGTACTACAGGTGGCGTCTCACCAGAGTAGAGTAAAGGGGCAGAAGCACCTCCCTTAACCTTCTGGTTGTGCTGCTTTTGATGCTGCCCAGGATATGGTGAGCTTTCTGGGCTGCAAGCGTGCATTCCAGCTTCATGATGAGCAAAGCCATCCCTAATGTCCTGAAATATATGTATATATAGATATACCTACAGAGGATATAAATGTATGTACAGGTTCAGGCACAGGCATGGGCACAGGCCCATTCGTAGATACATACACATAGAGTCTATTGCAAATGTATGGATAGGTACAAGTGTTTTAGAGCAGGCATGGGATACCCCAGGAAAGGAAGAAACTCTCTCTTGATTTACATACAGAGGAGAAAATCCTGAATTCCAGCCAATGTGATGAAGAGGACAAGCCCTTATTATCGTTAGGACATTTTTTTGTAATTTGTTTTGTGCAGAAAATCACCATTTAATACAAAAAGTGTCTCCACCACGGTGGACTGACATGGGTGCCACTTCCATTCTGACTCAATTTTAGAGCAAAAGAATGCTTCAAACATTGGAATTTCTGCAAATGCATTGGGAAACACTATACAACACGTTTAAATACAATCAGTTTATGAACAACATGGTTTTTTGTACTGAAGTATTTTATTTCTATTTCTTTATCGGCTGATGAATTGTAAAAATGTAGCAACGTATCGTGAGAGGAGTGGGCTTGTGGCCCATCCAGATTTATGGCCGACCCCCATATAATCAGGCCTAGAGGCTAGCAGAAGACATGTGAAGGCACGATAGGAATGCAGTAACAGGAGAGCAGAAATCTGAGAGAACCAGGTAAGAAACTGCAAGAATGCTGACAACTGCCTTATAAAGGAATAACGTGACTGTGCAGCTTTAACCAACTGTCAGCAATAGCGAGGCGCATGAAAGGCGCGTGAACAGCGCATATAGCCAATAGCAATGTAATGTAACTCGTGTACTGATATAGAAACCTATATAAGCTGTGTGTGTGTTTGAATAAACGAGGTCAACATTGATCACATTGATCTGAGTTGGGTCCGTTACTTCGACTCCGGCATAAAAATACATTTACTGAACAAAATGTTAAATTCTACAAATTGTGTCACATTTACAATACCTGTAATACCTGTCAATTCAGTGCCGCTTTGGCAAAATGAATAAAACAAGATGATCTATTGATATACATCTTTCTTAATTGGGTGTTATACGTTTCAGTGTACGCAAAACTCTTCACACTATTAAAAAAAAAAAAAGGGAGAAAAAGAAAGGAAGGGAAGGTATTTGGGAACTAACATTGTGAGCTACACACCATATTCTATCCTTAGGTAGCCCGTTCTGAGTGAGAGAAGAATCCACATCACAGAATTTTTAGAGCAGATTTGGTATAAAAGCTTCTTTGCAGAGGAGCCAACCAAGAGCGTCCTGTTTTGGATCCCTTACCGTAACTGTAACTACACTCATTAAGACGACCTGCAAGCAAGAAGTATTACCTTGTGCTTAGCTACATTTCCGCATGAAGTGGGCTCTGTGTGTAACCTTAGACTGACAAGTCACAGAGCCATGAAAAAAAGATGTTTTGTGACCAAATGTTGTCTGGGTAAAAAAGAAGGGGAAAGAACTGAAGCAGTTCAGTTCTGCTTTTGTACCTTGGCCTAAGCTACTGTGCTTCTAGTCCACAGTGGAATAATGAGACTTAAATTGCAGAACGTATAGGTCGAGTACATGTGGCTGTCTAAGATATTCCACCAAATATTCCAGCACTAGCTGCCAGGGGAGGTGGGAAGAAGAACTTTTCAGTGTTTCCCAAGGCCATTCCTCAAATACATGCCATGCAATTCACCTGGAGGTCTTACTCTTTAAGGACATCAGCTTATGGATTTTTCACTTTGAAACTTCAGGAATTTTACGGTTCCGACCACTGTTGCGTATCTGAAGAAACTTAGAGGCCAAATGCAGTGCCACCAGAGTTTCACGGGGCCCAGGGAAGTTGGAGCTTTGTGGCAGCTCCCCTGACAGCAGAGGGGAACACTATTAAAAACCATTATTTGAACTTCCAGGGCACTGGGACCACCTCAGTTAGCCAGGACGGCTGAGAAATGAAGGAAGTGGGCTTAGTGAGCACTTCTGCCAGCTCCTTCAGTACCCTTGGGTGGATCCTCACAGACCCCACAGGCTTCTGTGTGTCTGAGGGTGTAGCAGGTCACTAACCATTTACCCTTGGATTATGGGGACTTTGTACTGCTCCCGTGTCTGTCTTCAGGTTTCCTTTGCCCTCCATTTGCTGTTTGCCAAGAAGTATATTGTCAATATATATTGGTGGATGAGAAACTTAACATGAGTCAGCAGTGTGCTCTCGGAAGGCCAATGGTGTCCTGGGCTCCATCAGAAGAGGGGTGGCCAGCAGGGACAGGGAGGTGATTGTCCCTCTCTACTCTGCCCTCGTGAGGCCCCATCTGGAGTATGGCATCCAGCTCTGGGGCCCCCAATACAAGAAAGATGTGGAACTGTTGGAGAGGGTTCAGAGGAGGGCCGTAAAGATGATTAGAGGGCTAGAGCACCTCCCCCACAAAAAGAGGCTGAGGGAGCTGGCCTTGTTCAGCCTGGAGAAGAGAAGGCTGCGGGGGGACCCCATTGCAGCCTTTCAGTCCCTGAAGGGAGCATACAAACAGGAGGGGAATCAACTTTTTAAAAGGGTAGACAATGGCAAGACAAGGGGGAATGGATTAAAGCTGAAGGAGGAAGGTTTAGATTAGATATTCGGGGGAAGTTTTTTTACAGAGAGAGTGGTGAGGTGCTGGAACAGGCTGCCCAGAGAGGTGGTGGATGCCCCATCCATCCCCGGAGGTGTTCAAGGCCAGGTTGGGTGGGGGCCTGGGCAACTGTGTGTAGATCGAGGCCTGGAGTTTGTTGGCCCTGCCTGTGGCGGGGGGGTTGGAACTCTATGATCCTTGGGGTCCCTTCCAACCCAGACCATTCTATGATTCTATGAAAACCAGAAAAAAGTAAAGGTGGATGATTTTACTGTTGCTGTTCCCTTGTGAAATTTTTATTGTAAAGCTAGCTTCTTGTTGTGTCATTGTTTTTTTTTAATCCTTGAAGGCAAGGGAAACACTGGGAAGTACTCATAAACAGAAAATATCCCACAGCATAATGGTTATGGGTCTTTCCTAGCAGAGCTAAATTTCCATTTACTAAAGTAGCAGGAACTGCACTGGTGTCCCACATCCTGGCATCCATGGATGAGGATGGTCGGGAAGTATGAACAAGTTTTGGGTGGTGGTGGTGTGGGGGACTCCAAGGGTGCCTTCCGCAAGAAGCACCAGACAAGAGATGGGTGACAGGCTGGGCAGTGGCATTGTGATAAGCCCAGATGTGTGCTGGGGCCAAAGTGCTTGATTTCTTTTTTTAATATATATTTATATATAAAGTTCCTCTCACCATATTGATAGGACTGCCGTGACCTCCCATGTTGTGCTGTTACCAAGGTATAGCTGTGCTGTCGTCTAGCAATACATTGTGACCTAGCGCACCTCACTGCATAAAGTCAGGCACCACGTCCATCCCAGCCACTCCTGCCCAGGCTCCAGCTGAGCAGCCAGCGAGGCTGGAGTCTTGGAGCAAAGCCTTGGTGTTGGTGCCCTGCTCACAACATTGTTCTGTTCAAAGTCCCAGAGCCACCAGAGAACGTGACCAGGTCCTGCCAGGTGCAGGCAGCTGGGGAACACGCAGCGCGTATTCGCAGCAGCAGAGGTGAGCTGGGAGGGGAAACCTGGGCAGCTGAGAGGGTCTCCATCTTGAGGGACCCGGGCATTTCTTCCACCCCACCCTGGGCAAGCCAATGACCTCCCTTCCCTTTCTAGCGTGACACCATCTGCTGCAGCGCCGGTCAGAGGGAGCAGTTTGACATCCACAGCTCCTCCCAGCCCACTGCGGTGAGCAGACAGCATGGCCACGGAGCTAGAACAGCGCTGCCCGATATGCCTGGACAGCTGTGAGGAGGCCAGCTACGTGTTGCCATGCCTCCATGAGTTCTGCTACCAGTGCATCCTGCGATGGGTTAACAGCAAGCCCGAGTGCCCCCTCTGTAAGAGGAGAGTAAAATCCATCGTCCACTCGGTGCGGGCTGATGATGATTTTGAAGACCTCATCATCACGCCACCCGCGGCAACATCCATTGCTGGCCAGCAGGTGGCAGGAGCACCGGGCCATGCAGCTGCCCACAGAGCTCCAGCAGCTACAGCAGGAGAGCCTGTGGCGATGGTGCCCGAGGGTCCCCTGGGTGGTCTCCAGCCCAACACCTGGGCATCTCTTTTTCATGACCATCCTGCTCTCCTCCAGCTGCTTCTGCCCTGGGTGCGGCAGGAGCTGGGACAGATCTTTGGGAGCCAGCATTTACAGGCAGCCATGGCAGAGCAGCTGGTTGTGCCCCTCTTCGTCCTGATTGGGCTGGATGAAGATCGTCTGGTTGAGCTGCTGAGGGTCTCCCTCCAAAGCCGCACAACAACATTTGTAAACCAGCTCATCGATGTCACCGTGCAGCGCTGCAGCAGGGAGGCCCGTCGTCTGCTGGGCCTGGAGGACGGCCCTGCAGCCGAGGAGCGGGAGGGCAGCCCTGCATCTGGCCCTCAACCTGCAGCCTCCAGAGGGGGCTCCCCTGCCCCTGGACCAGCCCCCTCCAGCAGCTCAGCTGGGGCTCGGGAACAGGAGCGCCCCAGCACCTCAGCCGCTGCTCTTCGTGGGGATTCCACCAGCCCCCACATCACTCCCATTCCCACCCAAGAGGAGCGCGAAGAGCTGGCAGCAGGTCTGAGGCAGGCTGGGGCAGGTCCCTCCAGTGCCAGCCAGGGCAGGGACCACTCCCCTACCAGGGCACGACGACCACGAAAAAGGAGGGCCAGCGGCTCCAAGGACACTTCCCAGCCACCCAAGAGGCCACCCTGCCAGCAGGAATAGGAAAAAGAAAATTATATTATATATGCTTTTGGATATTTGTAAATAGAATAATAGAAAAATACTTAGGAAATAGAAAATGTACAATTGCACCAACAGGCTGCGGCACAACTTTGTTTTGGGACTTTTGTAAATAAAAGGCTGTTGCCATATTTGCCAGCAGCGCACAGACCTTCCCGTATTCATGTAATCTTACGTACTTCTTCCAGCACTCAGGCAGCCAGTGACATACTGTGGCCTTTTTCACTGTTCCCCGGGAACTGACAGCAACAGATCTGTGCCAGCAGCCAGGGCACGCACCCCACCACTCCTCAGCCCAGCTCTGCCCACCTCATCAGCGCACCCTCTGCCCCCACATCCTGGGGCTCTGCTCTCCTGCCAGCCTGCGCTGCCTGGTGTAGCCTTGCTAGGGCGACTCACAGCTTGCTGCTGCTCTCTCTGTCACCCCAGGGCCGTTTTCTGCCAAGGGAAGAAAAGGCCCTGGAGGTCATAGTGACCACCAAGCTGATGCTGAGCCAACCCTGTGCCCTTGCCTCAAGGAACACTAACGGTGTCTTGGGCACCAGGAGGCGTAGAAGATTTCTCAGCAGGGTGACGAGGGTGCTCCTTCCCTTTTACTTGGCCCTGGTGAAGCCACATTTGGAGGACAACACCGTGTTCTGGGCTCCCCAGTGGGATCGGAAATGCTGCGCCAGCTGGGACTGGTTCCCCTGCTGAACAGGAAAGCTCTGAAGAGGGCATCTGAACAGGGTGTTTAAGGGCTCAAGGGTGGCTGCAGAGAAGATGGAGCCAGGATGCTCCTGGTAGACCCCCACTGAAAGCAGAAGGGATTCTCTAGAGCAACAGCCCTGACAAGATGACTTCCAGAAGTCCCTTCCACCCCTTAACTTTCTGGGCTTCTGTGAAAGCATTTGAGTTGTGTCGACCAACTCTTCTAACAACTTCACTTTGGTTATAGAAATTAAAAGAAGAAAGGAAGGGAAGCAGCACATTTCTGCTCTGCTTACATGTGCCACCGTCCTCCATGCACACCAGGATGTGTGACACCAGAGCCTTTTTGACTCAAGGAAATGGACTGAAATCTAGCACTGCCGCTAAAGACCCGTAACCGTCACTCGAGAGAATAAATGCTTTCTCTCTCTTCTGCCACTCCTGCAATTCTTATTTCAAACTGTTCAGTCTTCTTGACCTCACTTGGTGAGTGCTTCCCTCGAGGATAAACAACCCCCTCTAAAACCTGACCACCCTTCAAAAGGAATTATTCAATTTTCATAGATTCACAGAACTGTAAGGGTTGGAAGACACCTCAAGAGATCATAGGGGCCAACCCCCCCTGCAAATTTAAAAACACGTACAAGTACACAAACAGACACGCAGCCTGACCATGTGTATTTAGCAACCCTTGTCAAAAGCTATTCAGCTTTGAAATTTGTGCGCCCCCCCCCCCAACTTTGTCAACCGCCCTTCATCATCGCTGAATAGAAACAAATCTACTTCAAGTTCATGATGCTTCTCTGACATGTCAATTGACAGGATTTGATTATTTCACCCAGAGCTTTCAAGATACTTTAGAGAAAGAAAAACAGCTACAGATTCACAGAGCAAGAGAAGCCCAGAACAGCTACCCTACCACCAGGGATACTGGGGGAAACACCAACAGGCCCAGGGTCTTCCCATGTGTTTTTATTCCTGCTGCTGAGACCAAACCCACACTTACGCATAGCTCACCAAATAGTAAAGCACAAAGTGGTGTATCAACAGGAGATGCTGACCAAGGTCTAAGGTAAGAGAAAAGCAAAAATGAGGAGAAGGTTTCTCAAAAGGCTGGGACATGAGGAAAATGACAAATGGAAGAGGAAGCAGAGGTTTTGGCAGTGCTGTCAGCTGAGTTCTTGAAGGAAATGTTGCACAGAAGAAGCACAACTGGCAAAGGGGAGTAGCAAAGCTCCACCAAAGGCCACAGCCAGAAAAGGATGCTTCCTCTCCAAGGACAGCAGCTACCCCTGTGGCCAGGAGGCCCTGCACTGTGGCAAAGCCCCCAGTGCTGAAGGGAAGCACAAGGGAATTTTCCAGAGACTTAATCAGAAAACGAGCATGACAAAAGCCCTAGACCAGTGAAGGTCTTCCGTGAGCTCTTAGTCCAACACAGTTTCCCCACTGTTTCCGCAGTTTCTGTTCTTTAAAACAGCTGATTATGGCTTCCTTTTTGTTTGCTAAGTCCTCACAACCTCAACTTGAACCATTACCTTTACTCCCCGTGTGCTGGGGAGCAAATGGAGTATAATTTGGCCATGTCTGCCGTAGACTTCCTGCAGATCTAAGGCAAAACAGACAAAAAATCCAGATGAGAGTGAAGATTTAAAGCAGCAGCGCTGCTTACAAGTCCTTGATAAAGAGGACGTGGTACATTAAAATATTTGGGCTGCATCTGAAGTCAACCAGCGGTAATGCAACTGCAGCACCCTTCCCTGCCTGTGGCTGGAAACAGAAAAAGCTTTAAAGTTAGTTTCAGTTAAAAGCTTGGAGAACCCCAGCCGCATTGTCTGTATTCCTCCGTCTTCACGCTTCAGACTGCAAAGTTTTTAGCCTCCCCTCCTCCATCCCTTTGCTTTCTGGGATTCCATACCCTTTAGCATCCTACATAGAATCCTAGCATATACTGAGTGGGAAGGGACCCGTAAGGATCATCCAGGGAACCCTCTTCTCACAGACAGCTGCCTGACAAAACCCTCCTTTTCCTCCCAATCTCCTTCCCCTCCAGGTTTTACCAAGCACTCCAGGCCCCAAGGCTCTCTCCTCCACCAAGTGCCTCTGCCCCTTCTAAACTTGCATACAGCACAAACCTTCTGCCATCAGACTGGTTTAAGCAGAAGACATACGTGGGAAAGAAAGCTCAAGCAACCTTTAAAATCCATTACTCACCTTAGAACAACAGCAGCAAGATCACCCATCTCTAGTTTGGGTATGAGAGATATCATAATAACCTATTATGTCTGGTGTAATGAGCTCATATGAATGCTTTTGTTGTACACTAAATTTATGTTTTTGGTATAAAATACCAGAATTAAAAATTCATTATACAGGCACACCCAGATAGACACACCCAGACAGACACAGACAGACACAGACACAAAGACACCGGTAGATGCACAGGCAGATGGACAGGCAGACAGACACACACAGAGTCTCTGAAGCCAGGATATGATAATGAGCTGTAGAACCAGATATTAAAACACCACCCCACACCCTCACTTTTTAGTAGACTTAACTTTATTCATGATTTCTCTCCCTTGTCCCTTGCCAAGTGGCACTGGGAAAAATCGGGAATGGGGCTTCTTTTCACCTCCTCACAAGGTTTTTTCCTTCTTATCAGTGGGGGTGACAGGAATGCATTCCTCCCACTCTTCCCCTGCTCCAGCGTGGGCTCCCATCCACAGGAGACTCTCCCCCATGAACTTCTCCAACATGCGTCCTTTCTGTCACGTCTTCAGCACTTCACCAACTGCCCCAGCGTGGATTTCATCCATGGGGTGCAATCTCTCATGCCCAGACTGCTCCATCATGGTTCCCCACAGAGTCACAGATGTTCCCAGCAAACCTGGTCTGGTGTTGGCCTCTCTCTTAACATGCTGCAGGTCCTGCAAGGAGCTTGTTCCAATGTGGGTCACAGCATCTTCCCTATGTCTCCGCCTTCTTCAGTATAGGGTCTGTCCATGGGCTGCGGTGGGATCTCTGCTCCCTATCATCTTTCATGGGCTGCAGCGGAGCAACCTGCTCCACCATGGTGTTCTCCACAGGCTGCAGGGGAATCTCTCTTTTGGCACTCGGACCACTTCCTCCCCTCTCCTTCTTCACTGACCTTGGTGTCTTCAAAGTTTCTTACATCTTCTCGCTCGCTTCTCTGGTGACAAAAAGCAGGTACTTGTGGGGTTTTTTTCCTCTTACATATGATTCCTAGAGGTGCTAGGACCATTGCTGATTGCCTCAGCCTTAGTCAGCAGCAGGACCATCCTTCAGTCTGTCTGGTATTTACCCTATTGTGCCTAGGGGAAGCTTCTAGAATTTCCTTATGGAAGCTGCCCATGGCAGACCCTCTCCAGCACCAAAATGTTGCCACAAAAATGCATGACATTGTACCCCTTTGGTCTGTGAATCACATATTTAAGAATTTCCATTAATATTCATATTCCAACAGAAATTCCCCACAATTATTAAACTCCCTGGGGATTTTCAGTCTGCTTTACCCATTACCTCTTCCAATTGCTGTCCTTATCTCAAATTCCCCAAGCCCTGCACTGGTTGTCAAAAAGTTGGAATCCTTAGTCTTTTAACGTGCTTTCACTGAGCTCTGTAAATATTTTAACTGTGCAACATTTTTCTCAGCTGGAGTTATTAAAAGGATAAAGTCGAAAGAAATTAACACTAAAAATGTAGATTCTCTTCCTAGTCCTTTGAAAAGGCTCTGCAACTTGGAAAAAAAATAGTACCACCTTCCAGAATCTGGGAACAGGTACCATGGAAATTCTTTACTTGGTGCACTTTACATCATTACATCTGTGTTGAAATAGGGCTTTGATCCCCATGAATGCAGATCCACTGTGGGTATACGTATGTGTCGAGGTCTGGCCCTGGTCCACCATCTATTTGCATTGTTACCCAACAGCACACAGACCTTCCCATATTCATGTAATCTTATGTACTTCTTCTACATTCAGGCAGCCAGTGACATACTGTGGCCTTTCTCAGCATTTATATTTGATCAGAAGCACATCCTGTGTAGTTTGTATGACTAAGCTTAGAAAATGTGTTCATCAGAGAACACTTTTCAACCTAATAAGGCTTTTGTGCCTATTCCAGAGAATGTGGGGTAAATGGTACAGAGATGTTTGCCCTGTAATAAATGTATTCTATTCAGGAATATAGAGAAACATCAGTAAGCTGCTTCGATCACACTGAAACAGTCATTCCAGCGGATTAGTTCTTTCTTTTGGTTCAACTGTCTGTCTCACTGCTTATGGACATTTTAAGCATAGAAACTAGCACAGCATAATGGATTTCTTTATCTTTTAACAATTAACTCTCAATACCCTCAGCAAACACCTTGTCTTCCAAGATACAATGTCCAATCCCTGTTCAGTCACATGATTGACAAGAGCTGCATCGCTGAGGAACTACAGAACAGGAGAGCTGGGACACCCAGGAGACTCAAAGGAGGCTTTAGGTGTATGTCTAGGCCTGCAGTCTAAGGGTGCAGAGCTTCAAGAGAACATTTGTGTGTCTAAAATGAACATATTCAGATGACCGATGCAGCCTGCCTGTGAGTAATACACAGAGGCAGAAGGGATCTAACTGAACACAGGACGCAAACACAAAAGCAGGAAGTTGGTAAGAAGAAAATTATTTACTTATCATTCATATGCTGGACAAAGAGCTGGCATTATAATTTGCTAAATTATAATGTTTGCATTTCTTTCATAGGCAATTTCTAATTATTTGCATAAAGCAATGCCCACTTTATGAATCTGAAGTGTTTGCATTACACTTGTCTGAAGTTGTCATCTTTGTCTCTCTGCCTCAAACACCTTAATGTTATTCTATTAATTAAACAGTATGGTGAGCTTCAAAACTGAACTTTTGCTGCCAGTTGATTAGATTACTTTTAGCAAAGGTAGCATGTTGTTTTACTGAAAAAGTTGACAGATTTCTTGGAAAACAGAATATTCAATTCTTATTAAGCATTTGGTCTCTCACTGTGTGTGGGAATTTTCCTTTCTGTCATTATTCATATGGTTGCCTAAACACTGAAAAATAGTTAACTGTGCATTTCAATACTGTTGACTACTTTCTTATCTGTGTGTGTTTTACTTCAAGCTCAAGCTCTAAATACCCAAAGATACTTCAGAATCTCACTTTTCATTAAAAAGCTATGTTTTCAATCCTAGTGACTGCAGAGAAAAAGCTGAAAAGAATCAGAGGAACAAAGCAGAGAGAGTAAGTAAACAAAACTCCAAGTTTCTCCAATTTGTAACTCTATAGCTCAAAAAATCCCCGAGAGACCAAAACCTATGAGTTTGGTGACCATTTTTCTGTAATTAAACTGCAATTTTGTATTCCCAAATTTCAAAGCAAAGGCTATGTAGCAATTGTTCAAAACATTAAGGCTATTAAAAAGCTATTAAAAGGCTATTTCTGTCTTGAAAATATACTTTTTCCACTGCAAAAAAAAAAATGAGCAACTGGATGGATCACTATTTAAAGTTCGTATGGGATATATTTAGTCTTGCATGCATTTCTAGGGTCATTGCCATATTAACTACTTCAAGGCAATTACATAAAGGCTATGTACCTCAGGTGTCACAGCTACCTCAGACAGCTTCAACATGAACTCAGCATCAGGGCTCTTGATATTCTCCTAGGATTGGAGAATATTTTTGGATAACCTTACCTGTTTCCTATATTCTTTCTCCAGTACATCCCAGAGCTACTCTGCATGTGCCTGTGAAGCTGTGGATGTGTAGTAGTTCTGTGTTTGTTGTGGCAGCTCTGTTGTTCTGTTTTCCTTTTCTCTAAAAGAATAACCAGTTAGAGCCAGTCAAAGAGAAAGGGATTTCAGACTGAGAAGAGCTATCAGTCAGTTTTCATTCAAGTAATAATTTTTGGCATAGAATGACTCCTGTCAGATACACAAATAAAGACTTCAGAACCGAAATACCAGATTGACCATTAATTAAAACAAAACTGAAGGAATTACTCAAGTAAAATAGCCTTTCCAAGACTTCAGGGAAAATACCCCAGAGCATACTGACTTATCAGGATAACATTTATTTCTTGACTACGCAGGGATACAAATTTTGATACATATGCAACAAAATTTTCTTTCATTTCCTTTGTTTAACTTATATTGAATTTTGCTGCCCCAGGCATATAATTTCGCTCAAACAGCTCTAAAACAAGGCATTGGTGGGCCTTTCCTTGCACATTCAAGTGTGAAAAGGGTAAACCTAATATAATCCTGAAACAACTCTGAGACCAAAAGTGTTTCATGTAGCCTGCTTTAGTCTGTTTTATTCCACTAGGAGCTTTTTCTTACACACCATGGCTATATTTAGCCATAGCAGTAATACAAGAATGCTACAGCAAGCCTATTATGTATTGAGTTTACAGGGCTGAGCCTAGTCTTACATGATTACCCTTGAATGTGCATGGAAAGGCTCGCCAATCCCTTGGTTTTAACTGTAATTGATGCCATTATGCTTACTTTTTTTTAAGCTGATTTTTTACTCATACAACATTACATATACTTTATGGTACATGCAAGCTACTGCTTGCTGAAAAATATCCACAAGTTAGTATATTCACTGAGTATTGTTGAAAATGGGGACAAGCTTGATGAACATTTTGAATACCAAAAGCACAGTTTGTTGGTAAAATATTTCTCAACTACAGAGTGAAGGCCACACCATTTAGAAAAACCTCTCACTGCTGGAGTGTTCCTGAATCCTAGATTGTCACATAAAATGTTTCAAATGTTTGCAGTAATCATAGCTGAAACTTTAAACAGGAAACTGGTCAACGTATTGTGTTGCAGAGATTTTGTGTCATCTTCACAAGTCCTCCTCTGACCATTTGAACACATGGCAATTAATGGTTGCCAGTTATGCTATAAAGGCTTTTTTCCGAATCTCAGTATGTCCGTCTATAGGATTTTGTTTGAGACTTCAGAGTAGTACTGTAAAATAACATTTTTTTAAAATAATGAAAATACTTAACATACTTTCATGATATACATATCGTACTATATGATTTAACTGTTTGCTTCCACCTTCTTCAGGATTTGCCATGGCATAATAAACAATCTAGATAAAATTTTTGCAGCAAGTTAAAAAAAAAAGCTCTCTTTTTCTTTTTGATATTATTCTGAACCTTTGTATTGTAGTGAACCGTAATATGGTATTTTTAAAAATTCTCAAATTAATTATTGAAATTGTAGTTAGCTTGTTAACTTTGTCTTTGTCTTAACTCATTACCAATTATATTAATTGATTGTATTTTAAATTATATATCTGAAATAGCTAATCTATTATTTTCTCCCCCAAGCATGCTATGTGTGTGGCTTTTGACAACTGCTGGAGGAATAGTCGTGCTGTGTGTATCTCTGAAGATCTTTTTCCCATATTTCTGGGAAGATCTGATTTACTTCTTGAAGCGGAAGAGGTTAAAAGCAATGGTAAAGAAATGGACAAGCAATGGCATTCTCTCCATAATCGATCTTTTCATGCACAGAGTGGGAAAGATTCCCCACAAGCCATTTGTCATCTATGAAGGGAAGGTGCACACCTATCAAGATGTGGACAGGAGGAGTAACAGGGTAGCACAGGTCTTCCTGCACTATGGGAATCTGAAAAAAGGTGACACTGTGGCCCTGCTGATGGGGAATGGAACTGACTTCCTTCATGTCTGGTTTGGACTGGCCAAGCTGGGCTGTGTGGTTGCTTTTCTCAACTTCAATGTCCAGTTTAGATCACTCCTGCACTGCATTAATACATGTGCAGCAAAAGCACTGGTGATAGGAGAAGGTAAGTTCTGTATTGTGTTTTGCTTATGCTTTTTACCCAAAAGAGAAAATCAGAGCCATTCAAAGCTGCAAGCACTTCATATATACATACACATATGCTGGCTAAAATAAGAGGGGAAAGAAACAGTCCTGTTCAACTTTCAGGAGTATGAGTGCTAAAAATACAGGAATTAGTATAATAAAAGTTTTAAATCTGACACTTTCCAAGTATTGGACAATGTACCAGCAGAAAAAGTCGTATATCAAAAAGCCTGGGGAGATTCCTTAGCGTCACCTCATCTCCATTTCTATACACTGTCTTATGTAGATGCACTGACTACAGGAAGACTCAGATTCTCTTTGCTAGTGGTGACTTCCTTTAGCTCAGAATTTTCACGTGCACAGTTAGGGCTACTTTCTAACTCCTTTAAAGTACTGGTCCCAAGGTAGCACTGCTTGGAACAAAGAGTACAGAATGTTGAGCTGTAATTTTGGCCCCTTACTGGCACATTATGTAATACTGGGCAATTTATTTAACCTTTTTACTTCTCTTTTTCCACCTTTAGTACAGGTTGGTAGTACATCCAGAATTCTATGTGAACCCATAAGGGCTCATTAGCTGGTATATGCACCAAACTTTAAAACAAAGGTTATAACATACTGATTAAATTAAATCCTATATATTAGCATCACTGGGTAAGATCAGGTAGGGACTTTTACCTGTTACAATAAAAGCCATGTGAGATATCAAGGGAAATGAAATAACATTACTTTTGTTTTTCATTGTCCAATGGGTGGGTTAGTGGCTGAGGGCTGTGGTATGTTCTCTGTATGCAGTGGTAAGGCATATAATTCAAAGAGAGGTAACAAGGTCTCTAGTTTTAATTATTTTCTTAATAAGTATATATATATATATTACTTTGCAGATTGTTTGGGATTAATAGAGAAAGAATTTATTTTTTATCTCTTGGACAACAATGTTGCTGTCTGGCTGATGAGCACCAGTTCTCCTTTCCAGCATGTTCACACAATACCAGACAAACTAGACAAGGTGCCAGACCACCCTGTTCCATCTCACCTCAGCGCTGTCACAAATACAAGAAACACAGCTATGTATATCTTCACATCAGGAAGTACAGGTGAGGATGGATACTAATAAAGCAAAACTACAGCTTTCTAAAAATCAAGGTCATATACATTTAGCAACAAGACCAGCACATAAGAAGAACTTGAATTTTTAAGTCAAGATAGGGAGGAATTTAGTTAAATGCATCGTCCATCTTCAGCTTTTTTTGCCTTGGCATTACAAGCGTATAATTCCAGTTAGAGAATTTTTGTATACATATTCCATGGCTGAACGTTATTTCTTCAATATAAGCAAATAAAATCAGTCTGTAACAACTGCTCAGAATTCATAGTGACAGAATTTCAGAGGTCTATACCAAAAAGAAATATGGTCACCACAACTGCTTGGGCCTTGGAAGAAATCCCTTCCTCTGAGACTGGACAGAATAATGAAGTTTCACCTTACTGCTCTCAGAAGAAAGGGGGAATCCTTCCTCTAGTCAAGAAGCAAAAGGACTGAAGTAACATAGATACTAAGGAAATATACTCATGGTGTAAAGACTGAAAGACAGGACAGACCAAGGCCTGGAAGAAAAGACAGTTCTCTCCATACATTCCAAACGTAATTATGGCTGCAGGAAATTTATCAATGTAAGCAGTGCATTTCTAATTATTTGCTCTTCTCCCCTTGACAGGTTTCCCAAAAGCTGCTATCATCACTCATCTAAGAGCTCTAACCTCCTGCTTACTATTTAATCAGTGTGGTGCAGTTTCTCGGGATATTATGTACCTCACTCTTCCTTTGTACCACTTCAGTGCTTCTATTCTTGGAATCAGTGGATGCATTGAATTAGGTAAAATTTAACTTCTAGGGAAGTTTCATTAATTTGAGAATGCTGTAACATTTCATTATTTGGTGAGTAATTCTGTTTGGTGAGTAACTCATTCTGTCTACCAACAGATTTTCATACTTCTGTCATTTTTATCAGCTTGTCTGGTCTGATGGCAATACCTAGCATATATGCATAGGGTTTGAAGTTTAGAAGAGACACCAATTGTTGCACAGATCCAACAGAACATGAGTTGTGGTCTGTGTATTTCTAATACCACTGCAAATGTTCTGTACATTTAGCCTGAAATGATATTTGTATCCTACACTAAAAGTCTAAAAAGTGCATTCACACAGTCATCTGAGAAGTCAAGAAGGCTTGACTTTTAGTATCAGAAGGGACAAATGTATTGTGGAAGTTTTTACTAACTTTCAGAATAAGGTCAACTAAGCATTTTTGGAGTTTTTCCAGTCACATATTTAGGTAACACTGAAAGAATTAGATTAATGGTATTAAAGTGAAGGAAAGGAAGAACAATGGGGCCTCCCCTTTTGATTCTGATAATGGGAGTTTATTTGTAGAGGGCTAGAAATCAGGCATTTTTTCAGATATGTTCTCTCTTTCTGTCCTTAGAATCTTGCCCAGATGCTGTTTTTTAAATGGTATGTGTGTATCTGGACTGCCTAAAAACACATTTCAATGCTTTGTTTCTTGAGGATAGCATTGGGTAGGCATGCTGGGCTTTTGCAACTGATAAGTCTGCTGCTGCCTAACAGCATAAAACACAAAAGGGATTGGAAAAATAAGTGTATAAAAAGGTTTGAAGCTATGATTTGATTTGAAACAGAAAAAATAGGGTAAAAGTTGTCTTAGCTGAACGGTTCAGATGGGGACTCTGGGAGGCCTGGGATTTGAATGAGAATACTTTGAGGTGAGTGAGGCTGAAGAGGTCTGACAGGGCTTCCACTCTTGGATGAGACCATGTCTGGGTCCTACCATCTCCCCCATTCCAAGCATTTTTCGGAATTATACCACTCACCATCTTGACTAAAACAAAATGGTTAGACTTTCACCTACTCCTAACAACTGGAGGTGACTAAAAGGTTTGTTTCTCCTGCTTCTAATGCTGTAAGTTTTTAGTTGCTACTCAGAAAAAGAAGGAAGGCTCCATTGTTCTGGTCACATTTAAGAGAAGTATCTTTCTGGAAACAAATTATAATTTATTTAAATAGCTGAATTTATTGTAGCTGAATGAAAAGAATGACAACTTTTTTAACAATAGTGGTAGAATATAAGATAGTTTTTAATTGTGTATTTTGAATTTTCTTGTCTGCTTTCATCACCTAGGAGCAACTTGTGTTTTGAAGAAGAAATTTTCTGCAAGTCAGTTTTGGAATGACTGTAGAAAATATAATGTTACAGTGTTTTTGTACATAGGAGAAATCTGCCGCTACCTCTGTAACCAACCTGGTGTAAGTTCTTATTTGAAAATTTTGTTTTATTTTATAGCGAATCTGTATTTTATAAGTCATACAGACTTAACCATCTCTCAGTGGCATAATACTTTTAATGTTTGACAGTTTTTTTTTCAGCACACATACAATGTAGATTTTGTGGTAGTTCTACAATAGCAATCAATTTATATCAGAAAATATAGTGGTTACACAGAAGCAAGCCTGGCAGGATGGGACAGTTACGCCCAGACACTAACAAAAATTCCTCTGCAAAGCCAGGCTGGTTAACATTTCATCTGAGTGATAGGCAAGTGGCAGGTCAGTAAGGAAAAGCTACAAGAGTAATAGCTTTATTGAATCCCATCATCAAATGACAGCATGAACCAGATTAAGTGGTTAAATACTTGCACTGCACTGTTCTAAAACAGTTACTTACTACTTTATTCAGTATTTAATGGCCGATAATTTGTTTTTTATGGCCTTCAATCCACTGAATTAGTTTTGCTTGTTTATATATTTTTCTGAAGAGGGGTTCCAAAGACACATTTTGTTCCACAGCTGTCTATATGGTGAGAAACTTACCTGTATAAAGACAAAGTACTAAAAAGTGTGGTACAAAATCTTGGTCACCCCTGGGATAACAGTACTGAAGAAAATGTGAGCTAAATCATGATCAGATTTAGGACAAAAGTGAGTTGTCACCAAACAGAGCAGCAACAGAAAAGAAAGTCTGAAAGCACTGGTAGTACTGCAACACTTGTTTCTCAATGATGGTGGAAGAGATTGGTTAAGTTTCTTAATTTTGTACTTTGGAGTTAGAAGTTACGGAAGGGAGTTAACAAGATGTACTCCTACCGACCACAGAAAATATTACGTGAAAGCACAGGGTTCAGATGACCTCCAACTGCATTGGTCAGACTGGTGCAAGAACCATGGACTATTGGCACAATGTTTGGACAGACTTGTTATTGTGTGGTCCGGATGTAGCAGAGAGATCAAAGACAAGACTAGAGGGAACAAGCCAGAAAATCTGTTGGCCAGAACTCGTCTGTACAAACATTGTGCCAATAGTCCATGGTTCAAAAAAGCAAAGGAATAATTAGCTAGGGCAAACTAGCATAAAGGTCTCTCCTGCTAGAAGAGGCATGGAGAACTTTCTTTACTTGGCTCAGTTACAAGAATTTAGTAGAGAACATACTGATATTTAACTGGCAACTGGTAAGAAGAGGAAAAAACAGAAAGATGGCCTAGTTCCGTTAAAGAAGCTGAGGATGATAGCAGAAATGGATAAGCGTAAATGCACTGCACTGTCACAATCAAGTATCCTACTGGAGTATAATACATACAACTTCTAATGTAGCACATAAGTTTCTTCCACTGGCTTCCAAGTGAAGCCAGCTACACTTCGCACTCAGAGTCCTTGTGCTGTGGCATGCCACAAGAGTAGGGCTACCTTGGTGAGGGATCTGTTAGAGTATGCTCTAGGTCATATCCAGGATGCCTGTCCTTACCTGCTTTCACAGAATGTGCCAGGTCTCACTGAAATTGAGCAGGAACATGGATTTAGGAACTAGGACTGGATTTCTTCATGCAGACAGAGACTCTAGGCACCACCCTCTAACTCTAATTATGTCTCTAGGATTCATGTTCAGCATCCATGTACCAGTGCTACTTTTTCAGGTTCTTTAGGTAGCACAGCAGTTGTGTAAAATTTGCTACCAAATATCATTACATGTAGAATTCACCAGAGCACATCACAAAGTGTTTTCTAGGATACAACTTTACATATGCAATAAAATTGCTTTCTTTGGTTCAGAGAGGAATTTCCATTCTATGGGAAATGGTGTTTAGTAAAAAATTGTTTATTTACACTTTAAAAATGAAATAAATATTTTAAACTTTGTAATTTACTTCTCACCTATAGTATTTGTACATAAAAAATACAGAGAACAACCACAGAAATAAAATTAACTTACAAAAATCTTTCAACCCCAGGCCAAAATTCTGATGATTTTCTGTTTGATTTTTACAAAGCAAATATACTTCCGTGAAGGATTTTAGTCAAAGCGGCAACTTCTAAAAGAAAATTGTTTTATTAGAAAATTCTACATCAATTCTGTGTATTTAGACCCACTTTTCTGAACTGTGGAACATTTCTTTTTGGCTGCTCACAGAAAGAAGAGGACAGGGTTCACAAAGTACGCATGGCTATAGGAAACGGTATCAGACCTGCTGTCTGGAAAGAATTTCTGATGAGGTTTGGCCCAGTTAAAATATTTGAATTCTATGGATCCACAGAAGGAAATCTTGGTTTCTTAAACTATACTAACAAAATAGGAGCTGTGGGCCGTTCTGGCATCTTCTCAAAGGTAAATGTAATCAAATTAACCAAACAATTAACCAGCCAACCCCAAAAATTTTTTAAAAATTAAAAAAAATAAAATGAAGGGCAGAAATTACAAAGAGCAGAAAAGTGTACAAGGAAGAGCCTGCTGACAGCACTCCAGATGTTAGAAAATGTAGTGTTTCGTGGAGTCAGAAACCTCATTCCTAGCCCCTTACTTGACTCTATTCTCTCTACATATATTGTGAAGCTAGAATAAATATACAGAACCAGTCTGCAGAAGCTGAAACTACTGCTTCACATATCTAAACTTTTACTCAGAATATAAAAAAAGAACTGGCTCTACAGAAGTGCCTGTCTACAGGAGTGATGAATTATTTGATTTTTGTTGAAGTTTACTTATCAATCTGAAACCACACAGATATTAAGAGATAAGGCAGAAATTAGTTTTGATTTGACTTTTTGATATGAAACAGGAGATACAGGTTGATTCGGATTTTTTGTCAGAGAATCTTCTTGATTTGCATTCCAGCAATTTTAAGTCTCTACTTAAAAAAGGATGGTTGTTTTAAAGCAAAAGTGCTGTTTACCATATTCTAAAACAATGGATTTCTTTTTATTGATAAAGGAGATGAATATTTCATCTGTAACGTGTACTTACAGCTGCTTAACATGGAATGAACACTTTCTGACAATTCTTCTCAGAATGCTGTCAGTGTATTCCAGGCTGCTTCAAATCTTACAGTGTCAACAGGGTACTATCCATTCATTCAAAACAATTTTATTAGAACAACTGGAAAGTAAGACAGTGAGGTTTTTAAGTATGCATATGCACTTTTTTATTCAGTTCCTACATGCTTTTGAGTTGTTGAAATACGATGTCTGGAAAGAAGAACTTATGAAGGATGAAAAGGGAAGGTGTAAGAAAGCACTCGTAGGTAAGGAAAAATACTAATTATCTATGAACTAACAGATATGTCTATTTACATGGTGATATTTTGGGGTGCAGATTAACTCTGTTCTGTGAGCAACAGGTTCTTGACATACACTTAGAATTTGAAAATGGCACAATAAAAACATATTATCAACAGATCCACATAGAGATCTACTGCTAATATACCAAATAACATGTCAAAATATAGATAGTATGCCCAAATATTAAAAAATACAGTAAGAACATAATCAATATTCTAGGCTCAGTATGTTTTTATTTTTACCTAAACAAACTTGTTCATATACCTTAACAAATCAGATTTCTTTGAGTTGCTTTTTTCCCCAAATAAAGGGTATGTACTAATTCCTAGATATGCTGTGTTCTGAGACATTCTCAGCAGTACCATTTCAAAATCTGGATTTTTTTAATTTTTAGTGACCCAAACAGATGTAACTGTTTACTACCTATTGTTGCATGGAATCTCCGAACTCCTACATACACTGGAATACTCCTACTCACAGAGCTGAAGTTCACAGGCTGAAAAAAGGACAGCCTCACAGCTGTGGATTTCTTTGAGAATAAAACCAATAACTGACTCTCACGATAGATATACCACTGCATTTTACTAGAACGATATTAAAGATCCATGGCTGTGTACACATGCATGAATTCATGTGTATCAACAGTTCTAGGAAAAAGGTCTTTAACATCACTAAGGATGGAGAAGCCTTGCAGAGAGACCTGGGCACATTAGAGAGCTGGGAAATCACCAACAGTGTGAAGTTTAACAGGGCAAGTGCCAGATTCTACACCTGGGAAGGGGCCACCCTGGCTGCACATACAGATTGGGGGATCAGATGGAGGCTAGTCTTGCTGAGAATGATTTGGGGGTCTCAGTGGACAGCAAGTTAAACATGAGCCAACAGTGTGCCCAGGCAGCCAGGAGGGCCAACTGCATCCTGGGGTGCATCAAGCATGGCATGGCCAGCCAGTCCAGGGAGGGGATTGTCCTGCTCCTCGTGGTGCTGGTACAGCCTCACCTTGAGTACTGTGTGCAGTTTTAGGCACCACAGTACTAGAGGAACACAAAACTATTGGAGAATGTCCAGAGGCCCTGTGTGGAGCCAGAAGTTGGACTTGATGATCCTTGTGGGTCCCTTCCCATTCAGGATATTCTGTGATTCTGTGATCACTAGTTTAATATGTAGATTTAACTATCATTGAGACAAAATTCCAGAAGTCAAAAAAGAGGTTTGTACAGATGACCTATATGATAATATTTGTCATGCTAATGTCAGATCTCAGTGATATGTAGTTGTACTTGTCATCAAAGAAGCAATTATTATGTTATTTCTAATAGTAAATTATATTCTGCTAGTAGTACAGGAAACCAAAGTACCAATTATTTAGTTCTGATAATATATTATTGTCTGGTAATACCTAAATCAATAAAAAGCATGATTATTTTTTCTCTGGAAAGGAGCTTGCTTCCTCACTGCACTTACATCTCAAATTTGATAAAAATTTGTGGTTTCTCAGTCAAATTGATAAACTGCCCAGTTTTGTGGCATAACTAGAAAAAAAATTCAGGTTTTTACACACATTTTTGTAGATAACTCTGAAATCATCCCTCTGTGTAATGGAAGACAGTTATGACAGTAAATTTCCAAACTAGAATAGAGATTCATCCTGTAAAATCAACTGGGACTTAGGACAACTCTATTTAAAAATTCAACTTTTTTTTGGTTGGGGTTTTTTTGGAATTATTTTTTACTCTAAAGCGTGCATCCTATTTGCAGCAATGCCAGCTCCTCTTCTAAATGGTACTATGAGCTTTCATACCATTTTCCACATTTAGACTTCAAAACAAGAAAGGGGATTTAATACAAGACACAGGTACACAATTATGAAGAAAACCATTCAAAAACATCTCTTTTCATCTGATGAAGGAAAAACAATAAAAATCTTTAGACAATGTAAATGTCATTTAACCTCAGGAACAGGCTGAGAAATAACCCAGTACCTAGATTAGAATAAGAAAAAAAATTTTAAAAGGGTATTCTGAGCCAATTCCAGTGAAGTCGATGGAAGTTTTGCCCTTGATATAAATGGGACTTAATACAGTCAGCAACACAGAGCAGTGCCCAGGGACTACTTGAAGTTTGGAGACCCAGCCACATTATGGTTTACGATGGGTGTTTCGACACCAGCACAGTGCTGATAGCAGTAGCAGTCCCGTCCTCCGGAAAAACATAAAGCACAAAAGGTTAAGCACTGTTTTGCCCCTGTGTGTATTGTTTGACTACAGCACCCTTTTCAAATGACAGAACAGTCATCCTTCTATTTGGCAAATGCTTTTTCAGGTTAAGCAATGTACACTGTACTCCAAAAAAGCTCTTCCTTAAGTCTAGCTTTTCATAAGAAAAGGAAGTAGTATTATGTTCCCTCTTCCACTCGCCTATTTCTGCTGTTCAGGAAATAGTTATGGAACAGCAGTGGCTTTCTAAAAAGATTTTTAATATTATACTTTATGCTCTTAATATCTCTCTGTGAATGTATATTCTGCACCCCCTTTTTGTGGCCTGCAGGTAAGCCTGGTCTTCTAGTTGTTCAAGTTACTCAGGATACCCCATTTTCTGGATATGCTGGAAATAATGAAGCCTCAGAGAAGAAGCTACTGCGTAATGTGTTTGTAGAAGGAGATGTGTATTTTAACACAGGAGACCTCCTAGTGATGGATGAGGATGGCTTCCTTTACTTCACTGACCGGGTGGGAGACACTTTCAGGTATAGTAGAGAGTTAACAGTAAAACCCATGAACTTGGAAGAAATCGTACAAATGCAGAACTGGATGACACAGGTCAGACTTGAACCTGATGAATGTAAATTTTGTTTTAACAGAAACATTAACAATCACAATCAAAGTCTACCAAAGTGCACCCCCACACAGGAGAATTGTTCAAATTTGAGACACAATTTCTTTTGTTTGGGGGTCTCAAATGAGATGGCACTAAATCAGAAAATGATTTATTTAAAAATAACAGTAGCCCAGATTACAAGGTATGCTCCATCACACATAGCTATGTATAGAATATTTTTAAACTAATATCTAAGTTATTTAAAAAAAAAATCTTTTCAACAGGTGGAAAGGAGAAAATGTTGCCACTGTAGAAGTCGCAGAGATCATTGGTATGATGGATTTTGTCCAAGAAGCTAATGTTTATGGTGTAAGCATAAAAAGTAAGACATTCTCTGTATTTTGAGAATATAAAATGAAAATAATAATTTCCTACTCAATTCTTTCTATTCTTGCAACAGAACACATACTTCTATGTAAGGAAATAAATTATGCCAATTCAGCAATTCAGGCTTTCCTACACTGCTTTCAAATTTCAGTTTCAATAAAATGCTGTATGTAATAAACATGACAATCTGAAATTTTGTAATGAATAGTAGAAAGACCAGGATGAATTTGAACTCATAGCACAGATGAGAGAAGTACAAAGTTATAAACTACAGAGGTCTTATCTTAGACTGCAGGCTAAACTGAGTGCATGTTAGAGGATGACATGTCTGAAGACACCTATGACTATCTTGTCAGTACAGTCCTAGAAGATACACATTTATTCATAATTAGAAAGTTCCAAATCACATACGATGAGTCACAAAAAATATATGATACATTGCTGAAAAACTATAGGCAACTAAATTACTAGATGATGTGAAAAATTGCTCAGAAGATGCATCCATTCAATGAACAGGTTGAGGAAGGTAACTTTCTTTTGGTGCTGAATAACTGTTGCGTGTTTCCATTGCATGAAGGCAAACAAAGTCTAGTATCAAAACAGCCACATGAAGAAGCAGCTATCAAAGACATGCTACTACTTAGCAGTGAGAGATGGGAGACAAAATGGACTCAAAGAAAGAGGATATAGGCCATAATTGGTGTGGTTGATCAGCAGGTGGCTGTCAAATGCCAGTATGTTTATTTCTGAGAGATGGCATCCTCAAGTGCAGACAAATAAAACTGTAACCTAACTTGGAAAGCACATCTCATTTTCATCTACAATTGGAGCTGATAAGAATTCCTTGAAGGGCTGTTGCTATTTTAGGTATTTAATAGCACGTTAAAACAAAACCTCAAGATTCTTGTAGTCTTAGTAAAAGTTAGTATGGTCTTTCATACTTCTGAATCAACTCTAGTCTCAAGCATTGCTAAAACAAACTTACTACCAGTATTATCAATTAAACAACTGGAAGTTCATCTTCATCAAAAAGGAGCAGCCATAATTTATCTTTCCAGTACACTGGCCACACCTTGAAGCTACTGTTTCAATCAGGACACATTTAACCACGACAACTCATTTCTTCTAATTTAGATGTTTTCTCCATTTGGATTTTTTATCTGAATATTTTTGACTTGAATAAAGAGAAAGCAGGAGCTATGTTTGGGTGTTTTTTTAAGGTTTTTTTCTGTTTTCACATCAAAAATCCTTTTCTGTTTATAATTTACTAAGAGGGACTTCCCATTTTTGTCACTAATCTGGCTGTGGAATAAAGCAGAGAACATTCAGCACTGCTTATACAATGTACAATACGCACCAGACTTTTAGTACAATTACAGAGTTACACGTCTATATCCATATTCTGCACTAGTCTTTGTAGTAATGCATTCAACTCTGTTGAACCAATAGTCACTCTGGTTTCATTATCAGTGTTAAGACTGTGCAAGGTAGGAAGAAAACCTAGCAGCCATACAGAATTCCTAATAAAAAGAAGTTGGTGACATTTGTTCAATTGGATAAAAACACTGAAAGTAACTTTAAATCTTCCAATATAACATCTTGTGTATCTTATACTTGATGTCAAAGAAGATAGGCCAGATATCTCACAATGTCATATTTGCTCTGAACAATACTAAATCACTCCAAGTGTCATACAAGACTCACATACACTCTTATTTATCATCATATTTAAAAAAAATATTTTTTTTTTAGACTATGAAGGAAGAGCAGGGATGGCAGCCATTGTGCTTAAACCCAACCAACTCTTTAATGGAGAAAGGCTTTATAGGCATGTTGTGGACTTCCTTCCAAGTTATGCCCAACCACGCTTTGTGAGAATCATGGTAAGACAATCACTCACCGCCTACATGTATTTATCATCTTTCTGACCTAAAAACTAGTCTTTACCATCCTGGAATGCAGAAAGTAATTCCAAACAGTTTCAAAAATTAAAGCACAAAAGAGAATATTAGTCTAAGCTATTGTTGCTATTATTATTATTATGAAGTTAAGAAAATATTTTATGAATTAAAGTTATGTCTTGCTTTAAGGATCCATTTATTCTTAAAAATCCTAGATGCAGTTAACAACTTGCCAAAGTTGGATTTTGTTCTAAAGCTTTTCATCTTTACCTAGTGTGTTCTAGCCCATGGAAGGTCAAGCAGATGCACAGGGGTAATATTACCCATAGCAGTGTTCTGTTATAAAAGTATGACATGATCCATTAAAAAACTTCTCATAATATAGTTGTTCTTGAAATGACTATTATTCACTCTTATGGACAAAGCATCAAAAATATATCTAGTTCTTTGCAACAGATAGAGACATACTTTACAGTGAAGACATCATCATCTGAGAACTAAAATGTACCCACATGCTTTAGAGTATAAAAAGCAGAACTTGGATACAATTATTTTTAAATGCCTGCTGTAAAAGTGCAAGGTTTACACTCCTTGTGTAATCCACACAGGATAACCTTCTGTGACAGGACAGGAGAGGTCCTACATTACATCCTCTGAAAGTCTGTGACAGGTGGTTCTCTGGTGTCAGGCCACCCTGAGAGGCATTTGGCAGTTCTGCCTCTCCCTAAATACTGAGAAATTGTCTGAAAGCACACATTTGAGAAAAAGATGAGAACAGAACAGAGTGTGTGAGACTGGACAGAGCGAGGAGAAAATAATTTAGAGAAAGTGTCATTTTAAGACAGTTAAAAAATTAAGGAAGCGATTTTTTTTTCCAATATTATGTTGTAACTGAAAGAATGTTCAAATGCAGTTAGCGTGCCTTGTGCCGCCTATGACAGTGCCTCGGGGCAGCAGTGCCCTCTGCTGGGAAAGCCTTTGGAACAGGCTTGTCTCTACGGTTCCAGCAGATGGAGATTATATAGAGAGTTCCAGGGTGTAAATATGTCGAACTCATTTAACTTGTTTGCATTTGTGTGTTCTCTGATTAAAGTTTTTTTTTAGCTAACCGAAGGGAGATTATTACCAAAGATACTATCAGTACTAATTATACGAATATTTTAATATGTACATTCTTATTAAATGAGATAAGAAGACATTTATAAAAATAAAATAAAGTTATAAACCCCATGTTGTTACTTTAAAAAAAAAAAACAAACAACACTTGAATTCACCATTTTCTGATTGGACAGAAAAACAAAGTATGTTATGGAAACAAACAAACAAAAAGATGCATCCTAAGAGTTCATCCTAATCAAGAATGACAAACAGAAATACGGAACTCTCACACTGAGATGAATTTAAGATAAAATTAATCTTGGAATTTTTTCAGTTCATATGTAGGCTTTTTCTAATATAACTTGCAAATATGTCTGACTGTTTTTTTGAAAATCAGACAGAGTTATTCTTGATCTGACTTGACTCTAGAAGAAGAGCAGAGGCCTGGGGACAATGATACAAAGAACCAGGGTACTCCAAGACACAGAGATGGCAGGTTTTTTTCCACTTGACTTTCACTTCACTTGTTTGCAGAAACATATTAGGAAGAGGTCTCTAAGAGCACCCCGGGAATTATTTCAGTTTTGCATTATTTGTGCTCTTTTGTTTTGGGGGTCTTTGTTTTGGTTTTGTTTGGTGTTTTTCAAAACTCTTATTTCCATGTAGAAAAAATCTGACTTTATTAAAACAACATCAGTAATCATTGCAACTTTTAAAATAACTGGCAAGACAAATCCATGCTAGCTATTCAATCTGCAGCAGTTGCGCTTGGTAATGACTGAACATTATTTCCATCTGGCAGCTACCCTGTGTTAGTGTGAAATGACTTGGCAGTCGAAGTGTGGTTCCTATCATAAGTGCTGCCTAAAAAGAGAATTAACTGGCCAACTTATTAGTAGTCTCAGCTTAGTAGCAAAAAACTAAATGTGGGAGTTGTAGAAATGGCATAGCAGTGTGAACTAAAAATCAGGAATGTTGCAGATCAAGAGAGAAAAACAAGTAAGAGCTGAAAAGGGACTGGTTTCAGCATGAGACAAAGTGAAAAGATTTGCTACATTTAAAACACTGTACAAGCAGTAACAATGCTTGAGAACACTGTGTTTTAAACATTTCCCTTAATGAGATTATTATATATACCACTTCTGCTCTCATACACTGATTATTATGTGCAGACCAACTTTTTCCTGAGCTGGCATCTGAATAACTGCTGTACAATAACTGCTTACACAGACAAATACCACAGGAAGGCGTTTAACATATTTGTATGTAATGTCTTAAATGAAGTTTAGCGGCTGGAAATCAGACAAGGTCCAGTATGATAAAATCAGCCAGTTCTCCACAGAGGATCACCAAGTGTCTCATTAACTAATTAATTTTGTGATCAGCTGCACTAATGAATGTTAAAGAAAACACTTATTTTGAAACAGAAACTTAAAAGCTTGCACGTAGCTTTGATAGAGAAGTTAGTAAGAAATAAAAGCTGCATTTAGATTTAAGATTTCACTGCATCTGTGAATCAGATCATTGTAACTGAAGACAGTCTATAATAAAATTTTATGATCCTTTTTATTCAGTATATGCATCACATTTACATTGATACAGCATGAAATGGAATATACTTTACCTGAATTATTTCTTTTTTAGGATGTTATGCAAATTACTGCAACTTTCAAGCATCAGAAAATGCATCTGGTGAATGAAGGATTTAATCCAGAGATTATATCTGAGTCTCTGTATTTTATGCACGAACTTGCATATTCCTATATTCCTTTGACAAAAGAGATATATGAGAACATAATTTCTGGTAAAATACGTTTATAAAGCATACAAGAAAAGGTTAATTTCTAATGTACTCCTGTGATTATTTCAATGAAAGCCAGTATGCAATATTTGTTCTAAAACCATAAAATAATCCAATTCGTTTTACTGTGATAGAATTTGCCTCTTCATAAGACAGAGTCACAATAGCTATATGCATTGTGTAAGCTGTACTGCATCTGCTCATATTAGTTGCAGGGGTCACACATGCCAACTTTTATTTTAAACTTCTCATTGATTCAAAGCAATCAATATCTTAACTTAGTTGAATATTTTACTCCTTTAGATCATAATACTAATTCTGCTTTTAGAATGCCTAAATTATTAGAGTAATAATGACATAGGCACAAATAATAGATAAAAAGGGCACTCAGAAACATAAGCAAAATACTGCAGAAGTACTGCATGTAGTCTTCAGTTCAATATTTGTAAATTATGCAATATTTAATTGTAATATATTATGTAATGCTCAGTTCCAAATTTTTATGGAAAATAAACATTCAATGTCAAAATACAGTTGTAGTATTTAGTGGTGCTTATTCTTCACAATTTACACCAGAACAAACACAGATTAAGCTACTTGCAAAAATTTATCCATGCTGGCACATGACTTCTTCCTTTACTTACCAACTGTCATATTCTGGAAGTAGAATTCTCATGAAAGCAGGACAGAAATGACTATAACTTCCAGCTTTTGCTGCAACTGAACATCTAGAACCTGTTAAGAGGCGCTGAAAGTTTCATAGGCAGAATCAGATCAGGGAATGCAATATTAGCACATTTGTTGGACGTGCTTTCCCTGCCTGCTGGTATCTGATTACATTTAAAGCTATCACACATGTCCACACTTATGTGAGGGAAAACCTCTAGTGTTTATTTCCTCAAACTCACATGATCTTTTGTCTGGATGAATAAAATAGCTATTGTATTAAGCTAATTCATGCCCCATTTGGAGCCCATTTTAGACTCGCATGGTCAGCCTTTTCCCAAATGTGAGTTGTTTTCTCTTGTTTTTTTAGTATGTGCTATTATCACCACTGCTGATACTGTTACTACTGCTCTAATGCACTGAAATGTGGCAGCTGATCAAAACACTACTGGCCTATTGTAGAAGCACAGAACAGATGCCAGCTGCACTGCACGAAAGTTTATGAACTAACATAAGAAATAATTTAACTAACAAACTCATAAAGGCCTGTAACTTTTGATGACACAGTGTATCTTTCAAGGTCTAATTTGGTGCCTTTGCCATTCCAAGTTATGAGAAGCATGTGTGATAAGACCTAACAGACTTGGCAATGGGCTGCTTGAGATCTAGAAGCTGGTAAATAAAACAAACATACAGAACTGTAAAGTATACTATATCTAGCATTCTGCATACACCTACAGCACAATGACATCTCTCATTAGACACAAGGTTTTTGAGCTTGGACTGAGATAAGCAGAGCTCCATGAAAAAAACCCAACCAAACAAAACCAAAAGAGTCTCCCAAGTTCTTACACTTAAGAATTGGCCATTTGTGGATGACGAATAATACCAACCACAATATAGGTTTGAGGAGAACCGAAGGAATACCCCTGGTCTCATAAGCTGACACCTTATTTCCAAAATGTCAAACTTTTCAGATCATGGCATGGTCTTGAGACAGCTCTGAACTGGATACTGTTAACAAAGTATTTGTATTTTACCTACCATCTAAATTTTTACGTAAATACATACACACGCACTCCCTAAATATGTGTACCATGAAACTTTACGAGGACTATCCCTATATAATTACTAATACCAATAAAATCAATGAGGTTTGCAACATTTATAGAGCTCCCAAATGCTTGGGCAAAAGCCTGGTCACTATTTGGCTTTATTCTTATTATGGAGATGTACTACAGGATATTGTCTGTTACTTCCTCCTTTCTCCCTTACTCTTTTCCTCTCTGCATTCAATTTTTTCCCAACATTCATTCTTCAGAAAAAGTTAAAATAAAGAAGAGCACAAGACAACTTCTATGCCTTGCTGCACAATTAAGTCATCAGCTGATTCACTTGCACGCATGCCAACCAGAAAAAAATACATAACAGAAATGACCATATGTGTAAAATATAACTTGAAGTTATCAAGGAAATGTTTCAGAGAGAGACACATGAATCCCTGTAACTTACACATAGTCTGATTTTAAAAGAACAATAACATGTTAAATTATTCATATAAACTTGCTATCATTATTCATGTAAGCTTGCTGTTGGCATTTATTGATCTCAAGAAAAATACTTGAAGTACTACAGGTGACAGACATTTTGAGAAAGTTGGTATCATTTTGTGTTTATGAAGATACAGAAGAAGCTTCTAATAGAACAGTTTTGTAGATATATTAATGCACTTACATTATAAATACTGCATCTAGTATAGCACACTGCTTTCAATGCACTAAGTTGCACTTTTCATCAAGTGAAACAAATTGCTATCACAATAATTTTGTATTAACTATGAATCATATTTATCTGTAATATTAGAAGCTTTTGGTTTAATTTTCTATACATTGTAATTGAGAACCCTAGACTATATACACTTTTTGTAAAATACATTTTTCATCTATCTTTCCTAATGAAATAAAGAAAACCTCTCCAGTAATTGAGAACAAGAATGTAAACAGATTAAGGCATAATACCTCCTGCTAGGGATAGTGATGCTTAGAAAGGTGAGATGTCACATAACACCTAGGCATGCTAATGGCAGTATAAAATCAATGGAGACAATGTCATTAGCAAACACTATAAAAGACATAAGCTGCTATCAAGTCCCTAAATTCGTATTGTTGTGTACTCATAAAAGGAGAGCATCAATTGTAAGCTCTCCACAGCAAAGAATAATTTTATTCTGCTTTGACAGTCTTTCTGAGAGTGATACAACCCTTCAAAACAGTCTTTTGTTTCATAAGCAAATCTTTTTTAAGCTATCAAGTCAAGATAATATTTTATAATAATTTGTTGCAAAGTAATTAAAAAGTCTTTAATTTCAAAAGTGAAACAACCTAATCTACTGAGACAAATTACAACAATAGCACTAAGGAATCACAAAAACAATTTGAAATTTTTTTTAAGCAGGCACGTAGACACTACATGTAATTATACACTGTGTAAGTAAAGAGTTGGCTGTAGGAGCACTGTCAGTACATTTGGTCATTTCATGTACTACAAGATGGTGGCATTTCTGAACATTATTGGCATTTGTTTCTCTATTGTGTCAACACAGAGAATCTTACAGAGCCGCAGTAGTCTGAATTGTAATCATAAAATGGTCGAGGTTGGAAGGGACCTCTGGAGGTCTTCTGGTCTAACCCCTCTACTCTAGCAGAGATACCTAAATTCAGCTGCCCAGGTGGCTTTCTAGTATCTCCAAGGAGGGAGACTCCACACCTCTCTGGGCAACCCACATCAGTGGTCTGTCACCCTCCCAGTTAAAAACTTCTTCCTGATTTTAAACCTTTTCCCTGTTGTTCAGGTGGAAGCTCCTGTGTTTCAGTTTGTGCCCACTGCTTCTTGTCCTGTCAGTGGGCACCACTGGAAATAGCCTGTCTCTGTCTTTTTTACACCCTGCCTTCAAGTTTTTATACACAGTGATAAGATCCTATTTGAGTGTTTTCTTCTCTAGGCTGAACAGGTCCAGATCACTCATCCTTTCCTCGTATGAAAGATGCCTCAGTCCTGTAAAGATCTTTTCATTGTGCCAAACCATCTCCAGGATTCCCATGTCTCATTGTACTGGGGAGCCCAGAACTGGGACAGTACTGCAGGTGTGTCCTCACCAGTGCATCACAAGCTGCTCACGCACCCCTCCTTCTGGAAGCAGAAACAGGCAGAGCCCCATGGGTTGGGATAAGGGCAGTTTACTGACAAAGCACAGTGATGGCAGCAGAGGCAGTAAGATGGAAAATATGTAAAGAACTAAAGGCAAAAAGGAATTAATCGTACCTACACAAAAAAAGAAATAACTAATCAGCAAATTTTGAAGAGGAGGGTTTATAGGGGAAAGTGCAGGATGTGTCTTCCAAGGTAGGTACAAGCAGATCGGAGCTACTCATTCTCCACTATGCCTCCCAAAGTAAAGTCCAACCACAAAACCACTGAAGTTACTCTTGGTAATATAATTTGACCTGCTGGAAAGCTTGCTCCTTTTGCAAGGCTAACATGGTTATATCACTTCTAGGACATCACTTAGAGCACAGAGATATGAATTCAGCATTCATCCAGGAAGATACAATGAAAAATACTAAAATGTAATTTTAATGATCTTTAGCAGTAATAAACATAGCACATATCACCCACCTAATTAAGCACATAAACTGCCTCTGAAAGTGCCAATCTCTTCCTACTAACAATAAAGCTTTCAAACCTGGGTGCTTTGAGTTTCACCTAAATTATCTGTCCACAGAACAGTGAAGTAGAAGTCCTCTTTAAAAGGACTTGATTTTCACATGAGTCTCCCTTCATTCTCCCCTGATTCTGCAAAGCCTGGAGTATGAGCACACACTTTCATGAGCAGCAGCATAGAAGGTATGTCTGTCTGAAGAATGCTACCTGAACACTGAACCAAACACAGCTTTCAAGGTGAGAGAACAAAGTATCTGGGTAATTTGAAACACTTTCACACACTAACAGAAAGTGGTAGACTGATGAGAAGGCTGTGAAATACGTATTGTTGAAAGTTTGTAAAAAAAATTTACCTGTAAAAAAAATGTACCTCAAATGTGCTTGTTATGGACCTAGTTGAGACCATCACCCTGTGACACAAAAAAGCAGCCATCAAGTCATGAGGGACATTCCCAAGAGCTCTTCATATGGACACAAGGAAGTGTTGTTCCCATAACCCATTATCTGTTGGTGAGATAAAGATCAGGAATACTTTATTTACAGTTGAATTTCTTTTGAACTGAAGATGTACTAGATGACTTATGACTGCCCCTCCTCACCCTATGCTTCATAACTTTTATTCAAACCAAGAGTTTTACCTCAGGACTAAAATCTCTGTGTGTGTCAGTAAGGTCTGGGTGACCTGCCAAAACTTAAAATCTGTAACCTTATTGCAGTAAGAATATAAACAGACAGCAGAGTCAGGTATTTTTCCATACGCTTTCATCTGCTTCACAGTTCAAAGTCTTCAGTCATCTCTTCCAGTATTAACCTTTCTTTCATACTTTTTGTTTCTCCATAGGTACTTTCCATGATCATATCAGGCTTCAGCATCATGTCTGTTTTGTCTCATTGTTTCTTCCTCATATCAACAAACACCCAATCCAAAACAGTATTATTAATGTCTCTGTATTTATTATTTCAAATTCAAGCATGGATGACTTTGCTTTTATTTTGAAAGAAGACATACATTCAATTTTGAAAATTATATTACCTAAGAAACTTACTTTCATGGAAGAGTTCCACCAGGGACTGTCAACAACCTTAAACATACAAGAACAGTGGAAACTGTGTTTTAAGCCAGAGTCAAACCACAACTATAAAAATAATTTAAAATATTATAGTAAGAATTTTTAGAAGAGCATTTAAAAATATAATTTATTAACCTATGTCACAGAAAGGTGAGAAATAACATTGACCTATAGAATAAAATTACCCTTAAAGAAACTGAGGGACTCGGTATTTCATATGCAAACCGAAATGCTTCTGACAATAGGAAAAAAAGTTCTGTAAAAGGCAAAAAACAAATTACTTCAGTTATTGTTAAGGGGAATAATGTAATGATGATTATGATAATGACAAAGCAAATAATAATAATAACAACAACAATAATAATAACAATAATAATGTAATTAATTTATTCAAAGCCTTGAATCTTTTTAGACTCAAGGATAGCAGGACTTTTATTTGCTGATAATGCCTCTTATTTTTTAAGATCTGAAGAAAGTAGGTGATACCTACATGCTTTTGTCATGCTCAAAGCGGAAAGAACTTACCTCGGGAAAGAAGTTCAGAAGAAATGTGGGTTTATATGAATATATGTGCTACAGCTGTATTTACGCAGAAGTGAACATAACTACTACAAGTAATTAACCTTGTATAGGCTTGATGCTGCTTAGTATGAAGCTTATGTATCAGTAGAATGAGAGAATTCTTAAAAGTGTTGGCATATTAAACAAAATACCCCACTGTAAGACAACAGCGATACAAATAAGATAATTTTACAAGCTTAACGAAAACATCTCATTAGCAGAAAAATTTTTATACTGAGAAGAAAAATTAAAAGGTTCCTTTGCATTTCATTAAAAAAGTATGTATAACTACCGCTTTGAAATAGACAAATACGGCACATTATACCATAGGCATCATGACTAAACTTTGGAAGTCAACACCAAAGGAAACTCACAGCTGCTGAAGATATGCTCATATCCTTCACACACAGAAGAGAGAAATAAGGGTGAGTAAATTTCAGTCCAAGTATTCTGAGCTGTTGATGAGTCCCCATGCAATAAAGAAACATGAAGAGCAATGTCTGGTACCTAAAGATACTGAAATTGGACAAAAGAAAGAAATACAAGTTCTAAGATGGGGGATCATCTTTCCTTGATTGCAGGAAAGATAGGCTAAACCCAAATGAATTTAGAGAAAAAATAATGCAGTGTTTTACACTAATTTTTTTTAATATGGCTTCTATTCAAGAATCATATTTATACTGTATTCAGAAGCACTATAGATAAATCAAAAGTCTGAGAGCCCTCAAGTCAAGGAGAAGGAAGATGTTGGATTTTTTCTCCTTTACTAAGTACGAACTATGTCAGTCTTTCTAAAAATACTTCACTAACCAGTAATTTCTGAATATCATATTTGCTAAGCATGCAAATTAAGTAATTTTTGTTACTAAGTAAACAAAAATAAACATGGAGTAACCAAATCGTGAGTATACTTAATAGTCATTCAGAAAATGATTTTTAGCAACTTCCAGACAGAACCTTTATCCCTTTCCAAAGTAAGAACTCCAAATGAGTAAGAAGGTCTAAAATCCTTCAGAAAAACTGGTAAAAAGATTTTATTTCTGACACATAGGCATAGCAAAGACTTCTTTGCAAAGCCTGCTTTGGCAGGGGGGGTGGACCCGATGATCTCCCGAGGTCCCTTCCAACCCCTACGATTCTGTGATTCTGTGATTCTTAACTAACTTCAGAAAAACAAATATTCAATACTGGAAATTTGAGTTAACCATTAGGTCTTCTGACACATAACTATGATATGCTGTGTCTCTCCTTATCAGCACTGCACTTCCTCAACTTCCAAATGCAAAGAGCACATACTCAACCTTTGGCAGACAGAGGTAGTGCCTGAGGGGCAGAAGACTGGAAGGGGATGAGACGAGTGCAGCGTGTCACCTTTCCTACTGCCCTTCCCCCACATCTGTCTTCATTCTGTCTTGCCCTCACTTTCAAAAGAGGTCTAAGGCAAAAAAAGCCCAATTCTTGCTGTTTCATGAGGGTGAGAGATATTCACTAAGCTATTTCAAGAAGAGTGCATGAGAGAAGTTACTTATTACCACGCCTGAGCCTGTGTTGTCTAGGCAGACTGCTGCAGTCACTACTAACCACACATTACTCTAGTCAGACCATGTTGGCCGGTACATCTTTGCATGGTCAGCTGACCTTTCCAAAGCTTCCAGAATTCCTGCTGCTTTCAGTTCTAATTAACTGTTGTTAAAGCAATTTTCAGTGCTGTTGACACAGTAGCACCTGAGTGTGCAGTGTGCTAGCTGAGAAAATACAAAATGGGATTACCTCAGTACTTCACTGACCACTAGCACCCATGCTATGAAGAGGAGACTATTAACACTCTTGATACAGTATTATAAGGCTGCAATTAGCCAACAGACCAGCTATTAAGTGGTTAATGGCCTAGTGTAAAATAGAGGTTACTAATGATCATTACAGTAAGTCCTTTAAAAAGCAATTGGCCACTGCACACAGATACATCCTTCAAAATTATTTTTTCAACACTCTGGCATGAAAGTTACACTTTGCAACAGTTCATTTAAGAAGTTATTAAACTGCATACAGCTGGAATTTTTGGCAAGAAAACCCCTTTCAGAAACAAAAGCATAGTTACTTGCTCACATAATGCTTATTTTTTGTGTCTACACTTGCCTTGTTTGTTACCACTTACTTTTTTTTTTTCTTTTTTCTTTTATTACCAGGTTAACATTTGAAGATATGTACATATTTGCCTCCTCATTTTTAAGATAACCACCTAATAACACAGGCATACCCCAGGCAATTAGAAACTAAGAAAAATGCTAATTTGTCTGAAATGTTCATGGCTTACAGCTTAGAAACACCATAAAATGGCACATATAAAAATATTTTCTGTGCATGTAGTACTGATTACATCAAATAACTGCAAAGTTGATGACGTTAAAATATCTGAGTTCCTTTGTTCCTCATTTATCAATCAATTTGAATATGACAGATCTCATCTACATTTCATTTGACAAGTTACATGAATGAACATCAGTTCTTTTATTTCCAGATACGTTTCAGAAAACTGCTAACTAAAGACATGCGGCTCCAGCTGGAGACAGATGGCATTGCAGCTTCTTAGAACCTGTGAGAATCATGTCTCAGACAGTGCCACCATGGGCAAGGGTCACTAATTGGCCTTAATGGCCCTAACAGTGTGCTGGAGGTTCCTTCCTTCCTTCCACCCAAAGGCATGTGAGGAGCACCAAGAGCTTTATTTAAACTCAGGCATGAGCAGCCACTCCTATATGAACTATGTTGTCCTGTCCTGTGGATGGACCTTGCTGTGTATTTGTCTCTGGTCCTACCTCTGGCCTCATCTCCTGTCTGGCTTCACTGGATGGACCTGATACATGCCTGTGCCTTGTCTGACAGTCCTTATGTTAGAGTACACCAGACCCTGATGTGTTCAGGTGCAGCAGGACTGCTCTCTGGTCAGGGAGGCTACTACTGCCTGGGCCGTAGGCATCACCCACACCTGTTTTGTCCCTGTCTGCTGAGTTGCCCTGTTAGTGCTGCTTGGTAGCACTGCCTATGTGAAGTGAAGCCACAGTAACATGAAGTGGGAATTTTCTTTTCAGTCATCTCTCAGAGTAAGCTGCCTTGTGAAGGGGGAAAGGAGAATACTGGGAGGGAAAAAGGTGGACAAAAAGCATGAAACTGCTTCAAGAAAGCTGAACCAGAAATGGTTATTATTTGTAAAAAAACACACCAACTCACTACAGAAGACTTAATACAAGAACAATTTGATTTACAATCACATTCGCTGGGATCTAGGTAGAAGATGTTTGAGGAATGACTCTTCTTGCACCACAAAATGACTGTGGTTTCAGGATTCAAGAGAAATGGCTGAACATGTGCAGAGAAGTACAGGTACCTGTAACTGTTAAGGACTTACTATTCTTTTCTCCCTCATCCATTCTAAGTTGTTTCTTGGTCTTTCAAGAGAGTTGTTTCCCTTCTTGATTTCAATGCATCAGCAGAAAACTAAAAAAAAAATTAATAAAAGCTTTTGCTACTGAATTTACATAAACCAGTATTTAGCATATAGCCCTGTTATACCAGCTGATAAAATATTTATGAAAATGGTGTTCCATGTAGAAGACACAATTTTTTAAAACACAGCGACATATTCCAAAACAGGAGTACAAGTACATGGAAGTACTGTTACCAAATAAAGGCCACAGTAACAAACTGTCATTATCAGCTATCATTGATAACAATATCTCCAGAGTCATCAGGTACGATTTCTAATGTAATCAAAGTACAAAATAATGAAAGCATAAACAAGGGACAAATGTTCTCTGGCATAACGTCTAATTCTGCAATGGAAACATGAAACCTCAGAAAACAGAGGTAAGTCAAAAGCTATCTTACGCATGCCTGAAAGGACAGAAACCAAACACCCTGCTCTAATCCTTTAAGGGATAATTCCAGCAGCCCTTTCACATAGAAATTCAACAGGGTAATAGACAGACAATGCTTCCAACTGGTAGCTATTCAAAACACCCTGATTAGAAAGATAATGTTTTTAAATTTTAGTTTAAATTAACTTTGGTCTCCATAGCACATACCCACAAAGCAGAAGCAATCAGAATGGAAATGCTAGGCATCTAGTTCAGAGATGATTCCTTAGAGTCAGTTTGTTGAACCAGTTTGTTGTATTTACTCGTTGTTGTAGATTTTTCAAGATCTTCATGTCCAAGATGCACAATGTGCAGTATTTTGACAAAGGCTAACATGCCAGAAAATTTCTCTGGAAGCATTTCTGCTATGCTACTATGGTATCCTATTCCAAGCCAAAATACAATTACATAGAAGCATGTTTTTATTATTTAACATCTCTTTAAAAATGTACTGGGATACTCTGGTCTACATAAGTAGTCTAAAACAACAGTTATAAGAATAACCAAAAATTAAAGCATGCAATGCCTGTGTGTTAGGTACTTTTAAATCACCCAAACTAGCAGTCAATAAGTTACCTGTTTAAAGGATGTGAAAATGATGGCATTTACTAAGAAGTCTTTTTCCTTCTCCATTCAGGTCATGTCCTGTCTGGATTTCCCCATTCTTTAAAGACGTAGCCTGCTTGCATATCTTACACCTGCGAATGCACCAGAATATCCTTTCTAAAGGCTTTATATTCAGATCTTCATATGACTCTTATTAAGAGGTGCTTTTGATCTTTCTCTACAAATGATCAGTTATACTCAAGAGTCTGGTAAAGTAAGTGCCCCTCTGACTGGTCAGTGCCATCTCCTTTACTTGATAAGCAAGGCAGGAACTCTGTAAGGAGTGAAAGCAAAAACATTGGTTTGAGTTTACCAGAGTAATATGTGAAACTTTTCCGTATCATTACTATATTTAATTTCAAATGTATAAACCGTCAGCTAACTAACTAAATTAAAAAATGGGGTTTATATTTGCAGATTCCTATTGGTTCTTAATGTTGTAGTTTTGTGTGGCTGGGTTCCGGTGGAGAAAGGGTGGGGGGCAGGGGTGGGTGGGGTGAAGGGGGGAAAGGGCTAAAGGGGTGGCTTCTGCAAGAAGCAGCCAGAAGCTCTCTGCAGCCTGACAGAGTCTGAAGTCGTTGTTGACCAAGGCTAAACCAATTGGCGATGGTCATAGCACTGCTGTGAATCACATTTAGGAGAAAAAAATGCAAGCAGCTGCTTTTTGCCACCAGGGAAGAGAGGGAGAAGATGTAAGGAACTGTGCAGACACCAAGGTCAGTGAAGAAGGAGGGGGGCTGAGGTGCTTAAGGCACTGGAGAGAAAGACTCCCCTGCAGCCCACGGAGAAGACCACGGTGAAGCAGGTTGTTCCCATGCAGCCCATGGATGATGATGGGGAACACAGATCCTATCTACAGCCCATGGAGTGCCGCACGCCAGAGCAGCTGGAGACACCTGAAGGATGTTCTGACCCCTTGAGAAGCCCACGTTGGAGCCAAGCTCCTGGCAGCGAAACCTGCAGCCCATGGAGATACTGACCCATGCCAAAGCAGGTTTGCTGGGGGACTTGTGACTCTGGGGGGGGACCAGGCTGGAGCAGTCTGGGCCTGAAGGTCAGCACCCCATGGAAGGGAGCCGTGCTGAGGCACATGGTGAGGAGCTGAAGCCCTGTGGGAAAGGACTCACATTGGAGAAGTTTGTGTAGGGCTGTCTCCTGTGAGTGGGACCCCATGCTGGAGCAGGAGAAGGGTGTGATGAATGCTCCAGCCAGGGTGAAACCACCACACTTAATTCAGATCACTTCTGTATGATAGTGAGGACAGAACCTCAACTCCATCTCTGAATGATCCAAAGAGCTCACTATTGTGAGCTTATTCCATCAGCAGTCAACAAAATTTAATATTTCAATTTACTTCTCTGGGACATTACGGCTAAATATTATTGGAGTACTAATACACTGTCATAATATATAGACAAATGGCCCCTATTATGACACAATTTCATGAATTCAGGCAAAACTATAGCCTTACCCATAGAGCTTATTCAAAGCAAATTAACAATACCCATAGACCTCATTCAAAGCAAAGACAAAAATAAAGTGGATTTTTTAATGATCTAGCACATTAACAGTAAAGCTTTCTGTTCATAAATTGACATCTACCAGAGATGGTATTTTGCTATGCCCTTGAAAGGCTGACACAAGTCTGTAGTGTTGGCACGCTGTAATGAATTACTTGAGACAAGATACTTCATATATCATAAGTATTTTAAACCACAGAGTCATTAAAAATATTATAAAAATAGGTTTTCATTTCTTATGGATTTGAGTCCTAAAAGCTTTCAAATGATCAACACTTCTATAACGTCCTGTCCCTGCCACCGTAACAACTTCAGTCTTTAAACCCTCAGGTTCTGCAGTAACTCTACTATGACTATACCACTCATTCCCCAAATTCTCTCGTGGTGTGATTAGTTGAGACTTAGTTTTGGGTGGCTGTTTCAGCTGTATGAGTTGCTGACTGGCCACTCAGCCATCCATTCTTTGTTTGCTTATTACTTGTCTGTCTTTAGATGTAAGATTTTAGACTTTGTTATACATAATTTTCACAGATAAACCCTGGAAATTAATGGGCATAATTATTTATTATTATTTTATTTCATTGGGGATGTTGTTGAATAGTAAGATGCAAAGATCTGGGAATTCTGTTTTCAAGGTATACCTATTTTTATACAGCTTTTCTAGTTTATGTTTCTATTTTTTAAAATACAGAAAAGGAGACAATAGATATTAAGAAAGAATTCAGTAGTGGGGACAATGTGCAAGATAATCTTCAGACTGTGAAGCTGTTTTCTTCTTTTTCCATAATACAGAACTCTCTGACAATTTGAAAAGATGGATATTTTTAACTTGCAGGCACATCTTCCTCTAGGAATTTCTATTTCACCTTTTTCTGCTGTAAAATTAAAAAGTTTTCTTGAAAAAGAAATATCAGTAGTTTAAAATTACTCTAAGTAAAAAACTGAAATAAATAGCTGTCACTTCAAAATCTATGCTATTATCTTCCCCGGGGAAAAAAACCCAACTTTGTTTACATAAACACTTTATTAAAAAGAACCCAAACAAGCCTCTTTTTGTTTTTAATTTGAGATTTCAGTTTGTTGATGCTTATACTGAAATAGTACAAGCAAATTCCCTTAGGCATATTTGCCAGGTTCAAAATTGATGCAAATATACATGCAGCACTGTATTGTGTTATCTGGGTATTACAAAGCAGAATGTGCCAAAATGATAATATTGAAATCACATGTTCTTTACACTACAGAATCATTTCAGCAATTTCTGTGTATTTTCTTGCTACATTGAGATGCTTTAGTTTTATCTAATCACATTTAAAAAAAAAATTTCTTCCAGCTGAGATTCACCAGAAGAAAATTAAACTCCTTTATATTTCGTTATTGGGTCATACTATGTTCTTGGGCATCAAAATGTTTGCTGTTGAAGGGAAACTGAGCAGAATAATTACAGGGTACTACATAATTCAGGGGAAGGTGTTTTTTCTGTTGTAAGAGTTTATGAGTTCTACAGAACATCAAAAGTAAAATAGATTCCTGCTCAATAAGCCAATTAATGGATAGATGCATTTCTATACTTTTATTTACTTAAATATAAATATAGCTAAATTTAAAATATGATTTTTAGAGGCTTTTTAGAGTTACAATTTGGAAAAGACAGTAAAGGTTTCTTCACCACTTACAAGTATGTGTTATATTAGTCATTTTAATCTCATAACATACAATTTTCCCCAGAAAACTATTGCTTTATTCAGTGGACACAGCAGCCTGTACTTTCTTAACAACAGTTCAGTAGTTTGTGTTACACTCATTGACTCATGCATGCAGAAAATTTCATCTTCACTGCTGATACTAACTAGTTAATATGAAATAAAACTAACTGGGTTTTGAACCTTTCAAATCCTGTGCTGTTTACTTTAAAAATATTAACAGATGTGCATATATAGTTATTGGATAAAAAAAAAGCAACTGTACAGAGCAAAAGGTGAAGGTTCATTTAGCTCTCCTAACTTCAGGCGCTAGATCTGCTACCTGAACAGGAATTTAAGTGGCACTTGGGATGCATGAAGACTGGCAACTGTGACTCAAAAGCTCAGCACCTTCTTCATAGGCATCTAAAGGTCAGGGATTTATTACCCATGAATCCAGAATACTACTAGATCCATAATCACGAGCATCTGATTCAAGCCCAAGGTACAGACAATGCCTGTGTGTAAGCTGTATTCTTAATACTGCTGTTACAGTTAAGTTGAAAACTTGTCAGGATAACTTGGCCAGTTAGATACCCACAAGTCAATGGGGCCAGATGGGATTCACCCAAGGGTACTGAGGGAGCTGTCAGATGTGCTTGCCAAACCCCTTTCCATCATCTATCAGCAATCCTGGCAGACTGGGGAAGTTCCAGTCGACTGGAGGTTGGCATACGATACACCCATATACAAGAAGGGTCAGAAGGAGGATCCAGGGAACTACAGGCCTGTCAGTCTGACCTCAGTCCCAGGGAAGATCATGGAGAGGGTCATCTTGGGAGCTATCATGCAGCACGTGCATGATGGCCAGGGGATCAGGCCTAGTCAACATCCGTTTACAAAAGGTAGATCCTGTCAAACTAACCTGATCACCTTCTATGACAAGGTGACCTGCTTAATGGACGAGGGTAAGGCTGTGGATGTGATCTACCTGAACTTCAGTAAAGCCTTAGACACAGTTTCTCACAGCATTCTGACTGAGAAACTGGCTGCCACTGGCCTGGACAGGTGGACCCTCAGCTGGGTTAAAAACTGGCTGGATGGCCGAGCCCAAAGGGTGGTGGTAAATGGAACAAAATCCAGCTGGAGGCCAGTCACGAGTGGCGTCCCCCAGGGCTCAGTCCTGGGTCCAGTCTTGTTCAACATCCTTATCAATGATCTCGACGAAGGGATTGAATGCTCCCTCACTGCCTGAGAGTAGGGAGGCTCTTCAGAGGGATCTGAACAGACTGGACCGATGGGCTGAGACCAATGGGATGAAGTTTAACAAGGCCAAGTGTAGAGTGCTACCCCATGCAGCGCTACAGGCTTGGGGGAGACTGGCTGGAGAGCTGTCAGGCAGAGAAGGACCTGGGGGTGTTGGTTGACTGCAGACTGAATATGAGTCGGCAGTGTGCCCAGGCAGCCAAGAAGGCCAATGGCATCTTGGCTTGTATCAAAAACAGTGTGGCCAGTAGGTCTAGGGAGGTGATTGTGCCCCTGTACTCGGCATTGGTGAGGTCACACCTCAGTACTGTGTCCAGTTCTGGGCTCCTCACCACAAGAAGGACATGGAGGTCCTGGAGTGAGTCCAGAGAAGGGCAAGCAGGCTGGTGAAGGGGCTGGAGGGCAAATCCTATGAGGAGCGGCTGAGGGAGCTGGGGCTGTTTAGCCTAGAGAAGAGGAGGTTGAGGGGAGACCTTATCACTGCCTACAACTACCTGAAGGGAGGTTATAGAGAGGTAGGTGATGGTCTCTTCAGCCAGGTGACAGGTGATAAGACAAGGGGGATTGGCATGAAGCTGTGCCAGGGCAGGTTTAGATTGGATGTTAGGAAAAAATTTTTTACTGAAAGAGTTGTCAGGGCCTGGAACAGGCTGCCCAGGGAGGTGGTTGAATCACCTTCCCTGGATGTGTTCAAAGAAAGGGTAGATGAAGTACTTAGGGATATGGTTTAGTTTAGGATGTGAATGGTTGGACTTGATGATCTTAAAGGTCTTTTCCAACCTTGTTATTCTGTGATTCTGTGATTCTGTGAAGCAAGCAATTCAACTCATCCCCGTTTAGACTGATGGTCATTTGGTCAGATGAGCAGCTCTAAATTCCTTTAGTCAACTCAGCCTTCCATGGTGCAAGCTCCCATTATAACCAATGTTCAAACGTAGAGACCCATCTACCTCACAAATACCTATGAGCTGAATCCAATTCAGAAAATTTAATCAAACATGTCTGATAATTTTAAGGGTTCAATTTTTCAGCATTCCACTTAGCATAGCACGCAAAGCATGGCTCCCCATGCCTTAATCTGTAGTTGTTTGAGTAACCACCAAATCAGGAGTCTTAAAGGGTGTTAAAAATGTAAGGTTAGGCATGTTGCTATGCTAAATCACTCAGTTTGGCAAGGGCATGATTAATGCAGTATGCCACAGAAATTCTGGCACAGGCAGGGATCAAATCCAATTCCAGTGCTGCTTCCCCTGAATTCTCTGACATTTTCATTGTTTATTGAAATGTCTGGCCTCAGTTTATCTGTTATTATAACAAATGAGAAAATTACTGAAAAAAAAATGCATATACTAGAAATTTCCTTCCACCCTTAGGGAGGACAAGAAACACATTAATGTTAACTTTACAAAGAAACTTCAGTATGAGTAGAGAGAATTGATTCAATTTCCGTGTACAGTTGAGAAGCACAGGTACAATTCAGAAGTCACAAAACAACAAATTTATTTTGAAGCTAAGTGCTTTAGAGGACCAGAGTCCTTTGTTAGAATCTTACTCATCATTTCTATTCTTCGGGATTAGCAGTACTGCTAACACGTAAAGCACAAATTCTTTCTCTCTATACTGTCTTTGATGATGTGCTAGTCACCTGAACAAATGCAATCTCTTGTTCACTTGCCTGTCTGATTTTCAGTTCACAGCACAGTATGTTTAAAATACATCTCTCTCATCCACAGGCCATTCTGTATTTATTGTCCTTTTGTGCTCTATCAATTATCTATAGTTTTCCCTTTCACTCTGATTAGTATACCCAGAGCTTTTCACAGACCTGACTCTTCAAGTATTTCAGTTCTCATTTCTTGTAACATCTGCAATAAAGGGCAGAATGCCCCCCCTTCTGCTTTCTTTCTGCCTTCTTCAAAGTCATGACCACAAAAAGAGTATCTTTCAACTTCCCTCTATCTTCTTGCAAATCAACATGTAAGTATACATCTTCCTTAAAGCTCACAGTCTTTCCCTTTATTCATTATTTATGCACATTTACAGAACAATTAACAATGGCAAACTCTAGTCAGCCAAGTAACTCCACAGTGTTTTTTTAATATTACTTTAAGCATAGATTACTGCAGCATTTAATTTACTTACTATTTACTTAAAAATAAACACAAAAAAAAGCAAGCCACCCAAACAACTCTGGCTCATTAAGTTACCTTCAACCAAGAAACGCCAGCTAAAAATCGATCTTCTCACAAATGTCTTTCTATAAAAAGTGATGCCCACCAGCTAAAAAGTTAATTACTCCATCTTCCTGTAAATGCATACCTATACAGTGTACAACATATATAGGAACCTCCATTGCACCTTACAAGTATGTTACACTACATTATCATAAAAACCTATCAGACTACTGCCCTTAAAGAACCATTTAATCATTACAAGTTTTGCACTATTTAATTTGCTTCCATTTTTTTTTTCCAATGAATGTCCAGACAGTATTCATATAAAAAAAAGATATATATGTATATTCTTAATCTAAACAGTCTTCAATCTTGAAAGGAAAACAGAAAATAAGTGTATTGGAGCCACCAGAACACAACTCAACTCTTCAGAAGTCTCCATTCCTGTGGGGCAAAGACAAATGAGTTAGACTGAATTTGAAAAAAAAAAGTAAAAATTAGTGAAAATTATAGTTTTGAGCTAAACTGATTGTATTTTCAGTTGGAGCTGACAAAGACCACTCATGATTTAACATAGTTGGACTATGCACTGACCTAAAGGAGATGTCTTAGAAGTAAGGCATATACTTAGTATTGAAATTGCAGTGTAAGAAGCTATTGCCTGCCATTTTTCAATGCATTGCTGCCTCCCCTCACCTTTTCCCCTGATCCTCTCATTCAGTTCTCAGTACATAGAGGACCACAGGAAAGACAGTTCATACGATTACAAGAATTTAAAGCAAGAGCTAAAGTGTTTTTTCAAATTATACTGAAACAATAGCTAGAATTAGTTAGAATTAGCATAGTAGAAAATTTACCACCCAAAATCCTTAAGTAAGTGGCAACACTAGGTAGATGGCAATGGCATTGTATACCTTGGCATCTTGCAAATCTTTTAAGAGGAACTTATTTCAGAGATCAGGATGCCTCAAGGATGCAAGGGGACCCAAGAACCCAAGACCAGTCCTGGGGCTCTGGCAAACAAAGAGAAAGGTAACAGGCCCCTCCTGTTGTTTCTCCCTCTTCCTCTTTGAAAACAGAGTGATTCAGTTTTTTCTCCTGTGGTATCACAATTCACACAGTGTGCTGACATTGTGGTCTTTTAGGTGGAGCTTTGCACATCCTTAACATAGTTGCTGACCAACTAATATTTATCATGTTCCCCGCTTCACTAATTTTAAAGTAAGTAAGTACCTTCTGATCTTCTTTTTTCATGATGCATTCACCACAGTAATCAACGCAATTTTTTGTGACCAACACAAGGGCAGAAAACATGTCACTTCACATTTTACATGAGGTGTAAAATGACCTGAGCTTCTCAGTCTCCATCTCTTCAGATTCAGCTGCATTAAGCCACATAAACACCATATTACGCATCTCACCAAGGACAACAGCAGTGGATGGCTTTTGATGGCAAGGAGCCATCCGTGTATTGAAGCACTTGGGGGTGACAGACCTCAGTAGCAGCGGAATCAGCACCAAGGTGTGATGGCTTTTTGCCAGCTGCATCCCTTTGGCACAAACATTTGCACTAACCCATGACCTGCACCCAGCCCACAGTTTCCAGGTGCACTACCCGATCCTGAAGGTATTTACTGGACCTCGGCTAGTTCCAACAGTTGTCTCCTCAATCTAAAATTGCTCCTAAGTTATCTGTGGTGACCAGATGAGGATGTTGAGCCCTGAGAACAGAGCCCCTGGGATCAGAAGTGATAGCCGACTTAATGGAGCCGAACCGCTTCAAGTAACGAGAGAACAACCCGGCGGAGAGCACCCGCACTCCCCGAAGCGTCCCGTCGCCCTCCCAGAGACCGGAGTCGTGGCCCTCGTTCTCCCGCCGCAACAAGAGCCAGGCTCGGGTGAAGCTGCCTGCGCTCGGCCGCCGCCATACCCAGTAGCCAACCTTCCAGGCTCCCGCCACTGGGGGTGGGGTAAGGCAGCAGATCACGCCTTATGCAATCGGCTCAGAGAGCAGCCACCGCCTCGCCAGCAGCTCTGTACCGTCCGCGAGTCGCTGGGGGGAGGACCGGAGCTTCCCCCTAGTTCGCCCTCGCGTCTCCCACCGGGCCGTGCTGTCCCGCAGGTGCGGAGCCCGCCGCAGTGGGAGGAGGCTGAGGCGGGCGGGCTACCCCAGGCGGCGGTCGTGCCGGGACTGAGGCGGGCGGCAGGGCGGAGGTGTGCGGCTGACGGTTCCCGTCGGCTGCTCGGCTTCTTCTGCCCCGCTGCTACCTGACCGAGAGTTGGTGTGGGTTTTCTTGGGCGGCGGCGGCAGTGGTGCACCTCTCTGGAGGAAGAGAGGGCGGGAAAAGCCTCAGCACTTATCTGAGGCTTTCTCCTCAGACCCCACGGCCTGCCTGACTGCGCCTCACACCCGACTCCGTGTGTCAAGCCGCCTGGCTGAAGGGAAATGGGTGGCTGGGACAAGCTTTACCCACTCCCAATGCTGCCCTCCTGGATACCTGGCGCTGCCGCCGGGTTTGTGTCCTTGCACCTCATCCAGAAACTCCTCTTCCCTTACTTCTGGGCTGACCTGAGATACCTGCTGAAAGTATTGATGTATGGGATGAGAGTGGAGATGTACCAGCTACAAGGACGGATTGTCACCATCCTGGACAAGTTTGTGAAGATGGCTGCGAAGCAGCCCCACAAGCCATTCCTCATCTATGAAGGAAAGATGCACACCTACCGGGATGTGGACAGGAGGAGTAACAAGATAGCACAGGTCTTTCTCCACCACAGTGCTCTGAAGAAGGGCGACACGGTGGCCTTGCTGATGGGCAATGAGCCAGACTTCATCCATGTGTGGTTTGGACTGGCCAAGCTGGGCTGTGTGGTGGCTTTCCTCAACTTCAATGTCCACTCCAGATCTCTCTTGCACTGTGTCAGTAGCTGTGATCCCAAGATACTGGTTGTGGGAGCAGGTAGAGTATATGCCTGATTCATACATCCAAAGCTTTTAATGCAACATCTCCCTGCTGTATGTCTCTCCAGCTCCTTTACTGTAAACCTGTTTTTCAGATGTTCACAGAATGAAAGAAAATCTAAGGCTAAAGGGCGCTTACAGAGATCATAAAGCTTAAGACTCTCAGGCAGAATCAAGTATATCTGCTTTGGGGGCATCCATTTAATATTTTCTTTAAAAAAAGTGCATCGTAAGAGTGTTTATAGCATCTAAGGGTAGCCTGTTCCAAGCATTTAAGTAGTTGCTTAATGTGTTTCAGAAAGATTTTACATGATCTGTTAATTTCCTATTCTTTTTTAAATAGTCAATCTTAATCTTACTTAAATCAGGTGCTTTCTTGTCCTGCACTATCTTCCCATCTTTCTAGTGATCAAATACACTGCAAGCTCAGACGGTACAACTTCTATACCATTGTTTGCAGAAGTACAATAGGACTCCAGGGACTAAAAGTGAGAGGATTTTTGTGGTCTTTTTTTTTTCTTTTTCTTACAGGTCTAGCACATAGGAGTTTGATTTGTAATAACCAACTTAATATGGATGTTCAATTATAGAATAAATTGCTGGGGTTTTATAGGAAATAATGGTGCTCTGTAAGTTTCTGAAGTATTACATTTTTATTAAGGGCTTCAAAATAATTTAAAATCTTAATGTGGGCATACTGTGCATTGTATATTCAAACTGCGTTTAAATTTTATAACTGATGTATAAATTGAAGACAGATCCAAAACCTAAACTTGCCTCAGCATTTATGATCAAGTATAAGTGAACCTGTAATGCTAAAAGATCATATAGCATCTTTACATTTGCTTGGAGGAGGATATTTTAAAATATTAATGTTGTCTTGCCTTTCTAAAATTATAATTTCAAGTCTACATTGCCTTATTTCTACTTTACAACTTTTTTCCTCGATCCTATTTCACATGTTGTTTGGTTTCGCATCTGTGACACCTATACAGTGGGATTTCCTTCCATTAGGATTTTTCCCTTAGGATTTTTTCCTTGCAGTTTTGTCAGTTGGATGGTATACGGTATGCTGGTTTAAGAATCCTTGGTAATTAAAACAAGATAATGAAAAAAAAGCAAATTTAAGCATAATAAAAAAACCCCAACCACATCTTAAAAATGTGTCTGAATGGACCGATTTTAATTTTGCCTTCTTGCTTACTTGAAAAACTTACCATTTAACACTGTCTCATGAATATGTGCTTTTGAGTGTGTGGATTGAGGTCTAGAATTAATGTTAAGGAAATTCTTGCTCATTGACTATGGTGAAGGAGAACTTTGAATCAAAACTTGTATCTAAGAGTTCTCTATGAAAATGGGAGCTTAAGTAATGAATGAAAAAAAGCATTTGCAAAGTGGGACAGGGTCCCTCTTTCACCACTCTTAATTTTTTACCAGCAACTGATAGCAACTAACTTGTTCTAGGAGTCTCCCTCTGCTCACAATAGAATAGCTATGTGAGACAGATAAAACAGCAGAGATATCAACAAATTATTCTCTAAGCTGGTCTTTTATGTGTTAACCTTCTTATTTTATTAATGAGTTTTAGTCTCTGCTGAGCCTGCAAGGCTTCACAATACTCTTCAGGACTTAGAGACTTTTTTTCCTGTATCTGTGAAAGAAGTTTAAGGTTTTTTATGTCCTTGTTTATTTGCCATATCATATGGAAAAGAGCTGCTCCAAAGGAGTCCAGCTACTGGAAGTGAAGGTTAAGTACCATTCAGTGACCATGAGGACTAACTCATGCCAGGCTCTAAACAAAAACATATAATACATAATTATTGTACATAACACTGCGGTTATACTGTTAGATAATTCTCAGGTTAAACATCTTTTCATCCATTGTTAGTGTGTGTTGCAAGGGATTCTTCCTTATCAGTGGGCATGATTTGAACTGTCTTGCATATTTTGCTCTGGTGACACTGTTTTCCACAGGATTGTACATACCTTTAACATAGTGGGTGTTTTTTCCGAAAACATTTATATTAAAAACAATCAACCTGTGGTCCAAGATCTATCATTGTCATAGACAAAATGTTTGGCAACTAAGATTGTGGTTTTAGAGATTAGTACGTCATGGCATTATTTGTGGATAGGGTAAATTCAATTTTTCACCCTTTACAAACGAAAAGAGGCCTTACTTATGATCCCATTTCTCTAACAGAGAATTATCTTTGCAGTATGTTGAATGACCATCAATCTTGTTCATATACTGCAGTACAGCAGAAATCATCCCCCTAACAATTTGACCTTTAACTATCTGTGCTTAGCAAAACCAAATTTGCTCTTGAAGTTCTTGTCTGTAATGGCACATCAAATCAGCAACCTGTATTCAAATTCACTAAAGATTCAGGTTACATTCATGCTGAAGGGATCCTTCCACCTTTTCATAATATCTGGAAGAGCTCCCACAGATTCACTGATAAATCTTCACTGCTCAGAATGGTGGTGTGGCCTTCCTCAGTGTGAGATGATTACATCTTGCAGCTTGTAGAATCATAGAATCATTTTGGTTGGAAGGGACCTTTAAGATCATAAAGTCCAACTGTTGACCTTGCACTGCCAAGTTCCCACTAAACTATGGTCTCTAAGTGCCACATCTACTCATCTTTTAGATACCTCCGGGCATGGTCGCTCGGCCATTTCCCTGGGCAGCCTTTTGGCAGTACTCACTTTCGGCTGAGAAATTTTTCCTATTAACCAATCTAAGCACACCCCAAACCCCACCCCACCCCCCCCCCCCCATGCAACTTGAGGCTTTTTCTCTTGTCATATCACTTGATGCATGGGAGAAGAGACCAACACTCACCTGGTCTGCAACCTTCTTTCAGAGAAGTGTAGAGAGCAATAAGGTCTCTCCTGAGCCTCCTTTTCCCCAGTTCCCTCAGCCACTCCTCATAAGACTTGTGCTCCAGACCCTTCACCACTTCCCCTTTCCTTCTTTGGACATGCTTCAGTACCTCATGACAAGGGCCCAAAACTGAACACAGTATTCAAGAGGCAGCATCACTGGTGCCAAGTACAGAGGTGCAATCACTTCCTTAGTCACCCTATTTCTGGTACTAGCCAGGATGCTGTTGACCTTCTTGGCCACCTGGGCACACTGCTGGCTCACGTTCAGCTGGCTGTCAACCTTTGGTATATCTTTCTTTTGATACATCTTGTCATTTTTCAAAGTTCTGGTTTTGGTTGTTTGGTTTTTATTTTACAAATGTGATACCTGTATCCAAATAGACTGGATACTATTTATGGTTGCATGTTCTTCTACATCTTGTTCACTTTTTCATGCTGCCTTTTGCAAGATCACAGTCATTTGTAGAATTTGTACTCTTCAGGGTTTTTGTGCCTGCATATTTTTCAGGGGCTGTGGTTTGGTAACACAGTCCAATTAGTATCATCTTGACTTTCCTTCAGGACTTGCAGTCAGAATTTCTTCAGGTCTGACAATTCTGCCATATTTTGATTGCTTTTTGTAACTTTTTTCTCAGTTCTGAAATTGAATGTTTTATTCTTAAGCCTCAGGTATGTCATAAAAGCTTCAACATTTCTCCCTCTTGTCAGTTTCTTCTATGAAACGGGTAGCTCTACAAGACTTAATTTTTTCTATGACAGCAATGTTCTTTTAATTCATTTAGCATAATCTAGTAACTTGGTTTTTTTCCCTTCTTACCCAACCACAGGCTGAAAGGCAGCTACAGATTCTCTGATTTGCCAGTATTTTTGCTTTAGCTACTGTCACTTATCTTCTGTGTTGCCAGAGCATTTAGGTCTTTCTTTAATTTATGTAACATTCTCACACTTCCATTCCCAGAAACACTGTCTACTACCACTCCCATTCTGGGGAATGTTTGTTGAAAGAGATTCAAAAGTTGGAGTTTAAAACTGCATTTTTAGTAAAGCAGCAGTTAGCTAGCATATAAGTAAATAAGGAACTTGTAAAGCAGAAAAAAAAAAGCTGTATGCCCTTCTCTCTTATCAGACTGGCATCATTAGCTTACTTTGACAGCAATCTGACTTGTTTAAAAGGTATTCATCCTTACTACGTTTGTTACCAGATTTGCCACCCTTATTTGTTTAAAAAACTACTGGCTAAACAGTAAAGTACTGCTAAAAAAGAAGGCACTTTTTAAGGCACTATGTCCTTTCTAGGCACCCTATTTACTGGAGTCATGTTTGAACAAGGGTTTACATTTTATTTTTTGGACAGTACCTGTGTAAGAGCAATACTATTAAACAACACTTTAAATCTAGTGACCCACCAGAAAGTTACAAGTGGAATTTTCCAGTGCATTTATAATGTGTTGCTACTCAGAAGAGTTCAGCTCTTAGTAGGACATCCCAGATTGCCATCATAACTTTTGATGCAAGGATTCAGCTGCATTACTAAACACCGTGAGATTGATTTACACGAGTTCTGATAGCAGAGGCTATTCTGGGAGGGTACGTGCTGGATAGACACATGTGGGCAGCCTGCTCTACAAGGGCCTGCTTGAGCCATGCATGTTGGACCAAGATGACCTCCAGAGGACCTTTCCACAGCCCACTGTGATTCTCTAATTCTATACAGAATTACACTTCCCAGCTGTGCAAGCATAGCATTTTCCTGGCCAGGATTCTTCACATGTGAGGAGGCCTCAGTAGTGCTTTCAGCTAGGGCTGAGTGTATTCTGAACTTCATGCCTTCTGAGCTCAGAACAGGGTTTCTGCTTGCATACTTCAGAGAGAAGTGTGTTTTCATCCTGGAGAAAAGAGAGTAAACAAAGTCCTTTTTGGTATTTGAGGATTAATGTCATATGGTATTATATGCAAGTAGCATCTCTCATATGTTATTCATTGAGTGAAAAAAAAAGGATTTTATCAAAACTGTATTTTCTTAACTATTAGCTATTTAGACCTAAATATTTGTGACAAGGAAACCACAGATGTCCTAGAGAAGACACTCTTCCCTGCTCTGTTAGACACCATTTCTCTTTGAACACTTACTTTTACTTACATCTGTGTCTCTGTCACAGATGGCCTTTGATTGGAAAACACTGCCAACTGTGATTTCCAGGATGGTTTCTGTTTTACTACCTTTACTGCCTGTGGTGGTCTTTCAAGATACCAGTGCTGATGCTGAACCACAACTGACTTGTAATTTCTGTTGTTGTTACTACTTAGTGAGAATAAGTGCTGAGTGTAGGGAGTCACTTGGATCAAGTACAATTATTTTCTGAGGCTAAACAGTATGGGGAAGAGTTTAGACTTGCCATAGCTTACTGTTCATATCAACCAGGGTACACATCAAAGTTATGTAAAAGCTATTTCATATGGTTTTCCTTCTAAGTAACTTTCTGTTCAGTACAAGTTGATCTCATAACCTGATGTATTCCTTTCATCAGTGTAAGACTGTGTCCCTGCCAATTGGCTGCATTGTTTCTTCACTAGAAAATAACATAAAAACCCTTTTGTGCAATGTGAAGCCTAGGACACTAGTTCAAAGCCAATACATATTTTCCCTGCTTTCTCAAGAGACATAACTGAGTTATGCATTCGTGTAAATTTAATGTTGAATTGAATAATGAAATGCTTTAAAAGCGGGGAGGGGAAGGCAAAAAGAGAAGCAAAAAGAGAAGCATATTCATCTTGACCAGTGAGAGATATTTTTTTCTCCCAGTAAAAGCCAAATAGTTACTAAATAGTGAATATGCATATACAAACTATGTAAACACCACACAGAGAACTATGATTACATCGTCAAACTTTAGATAAGCAGTAATTTCTCCCAAAACAAATAAGCCAAAACCTGAATATACCTTAGTTGTGTAAAAAGCAAACACGTACCTGAAAGTAAGCACAAGTTTAAATAGCTGAATTGCTTTATTATAATTGCTTTCCCATGGTAAAGCACACATACCAGGAACATTTTGAAATAATCAGACTATAGTACCTTAAGAGACCTTTTTTTTCCTGACACACGGACCTGATGATATGTGAAGACCAGTGAACCCCACACAATGTTTGACACAGAAGCTCTTTGTTCGTAGAAGAAAACACTAGCTGACTATCATCAGAATTATTATTTGGAAGTATGTTTGTACCGCTGAGAGTTATCTTCAGACAGTCAATGCTCCTGTGTGTTCCAGAGTAATTTTCCATTTCTAGCACTTTGAATACAGCTGTTTTGAATTACCCTTTCTTCTTCCGGAAATCGGTTATTTTTTTCTGCTGTCCTCTGCTATCTAACTAGAAATTCCTTTAAAGATAACCTGTTATTTCAAGGTGTTCACATATTGTTCCAAGTACTGGGTTCCTGACTACAATAGAAAATTCTATAATTGATTCATAGTTCAACAGTAGTTTAAAAAACAATCAAGACTGTGCAACAATAAAAAAGCATAGGTTTTATGACTGAGTGTTTAGAAAAACATTCAACCATATCTATGCTTAATTTGAAGATTTATAGAGTACCTAGAGTTCCCTAAAAGGGAACTATGACCTCCTGTCATTCTTGAATTTTAAATTACTGTGTCTGTAGAGGTGAAATTAATAGTTGCTATCTTTTTTCCTTTGAAGGAAGGAAAGAAAAGAGAGAGGAAAAAAAAAAGAAGAGTTAAGTCCTCTTCATTTTGCCAGACTTGCACTTCATGCTACCCAAACACACAAAGAACTTGGTGCATATTTTACCTAGAACTTCGGAATAGTAAGAAAATCACAAATATTTGTGAATTTCTTCATGTTGTACAGTTGTTAAAAGATGTCTTCTGTAAAGAAGTTTAGACTTGGAAGTTAATGCAGCTTCAACTTCGTAACTTTCAAAAATGTAAAAAACAAAACAAGGAAATGCAAGAAGGAATGAATTTATTGATGAAAAATAAGGCAATGCCTCAATGACATAATTGGTAACTGCAGCACTTAAAAAGGCTGATACTCACTGAGGTTTACTTATGTAAACAGGCCTTTTGAAGGAGGTTAGTTTCAATTAAACAATAGTTGAAATTTCATTTACACATACGCTTCATTTACACAGTATAATTTTGCATGATGAGTAGTTTTTCTGAGTATTTGTACATCACATTTGTTATCTGTTAAGGACACTATAAAGTATAGGCAGCTGAGTCTGGTTCCAGTGCTTACTGGAATCTGGAAGGGACAAGAAATTTGTAACAATCCTTGACAATTAACAATTCTTAACATCTTTTCTGACCCTGAAGTTGAAGCCAGTGCATCAATAAAGAATGACAGAGAATGCTATCTTCTTTTACTGTTTTTGAGAACAGAAATGTAATTGCAGTCACTTGTAACAACTGTATTTCTTTTACAGTCTAACTTGTACCTACACAAACTCTCATTAGTATATTTAGGAGACACGTGTATACATATATGCATAATAGGAAGACAATCGGTATTGAAAGGTAATAAGTATATAGTTTTTCTGTCACAAATAGTCCATTAGTAGTTGTTTTTCATTTATTACTTGAAAAACTAATTTTATAGTATGACAGCAGAGCAGAATGAATATACCAATGAACCTTGACTTTCAGTGCATGTGGCTTCCTGCAGTTAGCACTACTGCCCTTAACACTTTTTGTTCACATTTTTTTCATTCTATTGCTATGTATAGTGGAGGAGGACTGTACTCCAGTGATTCAAACAGGAGGCTATCTGTCTTTTAGAATTTCACAGTTGATTGTGTGATTCCTTCCTGAAGTCATTCTGCAGTGCAGGCAGTTAGAATACCCCCCAAAACCCCCCAAACCTATTTGCTAAATAGACATAAAATATATAGAACTTGTGCTCTGCAGGCTTTAGTTTTGTAATACATTTTAGTTGGTAACAGTAGGCTACATCTCTATATTAGTAATAGAGATTGTTATATCAATCATTAAAATACATACTGCTATCTGTCATTAGGAAAGTAGTTTTCTGAAAGATTAAAAATCTGAAGTTATTTTGGTTTAAAACTTATGCAAGGGGTTCTACTAATGGTATCCATATTTAATATTTGCTAAATGAACTTGGAGTTGACATCAGGAATTCAAATGCTGCCTCTGCTTTGGCAAGGCCTCATTATGAGGTTCTGGGTGAGTCATGTCAACTTCAATTCTATAAAAACTGAGATAATAACATAAATTTATACCCACAGGGGTATTTTCAAGATTAATTACATAGGCTGAGATCCAGCAAAGCACTTAAGTGTAAATGAGTCTTTAAGCATATGAATAGTTCTATTGAAAGCAATATTAATAATACTATTCTTGAATATTCTCCTGGATTAGTACTTTATTGCCTGTGCAGTGTTTTGAGAAAGTGACAAATTGTAAATCTGCTTAGAAATATAAAAAGATAAAATGTTTTGCTTAAGGATTGGCCCCTATTTTTTTTTCTTTAATCTGGGAATCACATAGTTTCTTCCCTGCTAAACCAATAAAATAGATCTTCATTGTGCTGGTGGATTTTTTTAATAAAAGTGAGTTTGTATTTATATTTCGGTAAAAGCCAGTAGAGGCAATGGCTGTCAGTGAATGAACATATCATTACAATAAAAAAAACCTGTTTGATGCACCTAATATCAGTCCTTAAAGGTATGTAAAACACTCAGAGCACTACATAAATAGGCACATGGTTCTTTGACAGTGTCTGAATAAGCTGCAGACTTTCTATCCTGTGAATTTCAGGTACCTGTGTACATCATCCTTTTTTTTCTTTGTGTGTTTGTTTTTAAATTAGTAATTTCTGTACTTTTGAAAAAATGTTGCTTGATGAGAGAATGCTGTTGAGCACACCTGGGGAAACCTGCCCTGGTAATTGCCAGCTCTGTATACATTTGCCTTACATCTGCAACAGATTTCTTCATGATTTATTTGAAGTTGAATTTTAACTATGCTTCATTAGCAATGACCAAGGGTTATCCAAAATTATATGGGAAGCAGGGGTTAGTAATCAAGGGTCATCATTTTGCCTTGAAGGCTAGTTGATAGATTTTGTGGGGGCAGCATAATTTTTACCACATTATATGCTGTTTTCAGTGAATTTTCATTCTATTTTGTAATTTTATTGAATTTATGTCCACGGAGGTGAGTTTCATTTCTCTTTCTATTATAAAAAGTAAAACTTTCAGAGGAAAAATACTTAATTTGCTGATTTTGTGAAGACATAATGTCACTAACATTATTTTATGTTAATTTTTAAGATTTGCTTGGGACACTGGAAGAAGTTCTTCCTAACCTCCAAAAAGATGTTAGTGTTTGGGTAATGACCAAAGAGTCCACTTTTCCACATGTACATACCCTCTTAGACAAAATAGAGACTGCATATGAAGATCCCATTCCAGTTAATCGACGTTCTGCCAACAACCTTAAATCCTCTGTTTTATATATATTTACTTCAGGAACGACAGGTACGGGTTTGCTAAAGTGTATTTACCCTCAGCTTTCGTCTAGATACTTTATTTTCCAAAACTCTAATGTTTTGTTTCATCTTTTCATAGTAGAATATAATTTTTCTTATCTAGAAGTAATGCGGCTTAATAAAAAAAGCAAGCATGTTTCTTGTGTTTTTATGTGGTGGATTATGGAATTTTCTTCCTTTTTCTCTTTTCACACTGGGCAAATACTATTGGGAAACTTTACCTCTTACTATTCACAGGTAAGGTGTTTATAAAATGTTTTGCTTTTTTGGTGGGTTTACAATTATGCATATTATTTTGTGATCACAAACCAGTGCCTAGCTAACATTTTATCTAGAACTTTAAAAAACAATATTCAAACAAGCAATGGACATTTGGGTTTTTTCTTCCTTAACTCACGTTCTATGCAGGTCACTGTAGAGACTGAAAATAGGATTAAGTTATTAGCCTTTTAGTTTAGAAACAGATGGCTGAATTTATTACCAGTGCTCCAGCAGCTAAGAAGCTAAGACTTTAAAAAAACTCATCACTGACATGAAAAGCAGCATGATGTTAAGATAAGCAGATTGGCATTCTCATTCAGCTGAACACAATAGTTTTAGTCAAATGAATATTTTATGGCTTTGTTCCCTCATGCAAATAATTACTACGATAATTTACTTGCTTCAAGTTCTGGGGAAAAAAATAGGAATTAAAAATGTCAGTCTGGAATGAAAAAAAAAGGTATAAATATTGCCAAGACGTAAGGTGTGTTTGCAATACTACTAATATAAATATGGTTGAACTTGTTCAGAAGTAAGATGTTTTAGCTAAAAATATTATAGAATTCTCCAGGTAGGAGGATTTTGTTCTTATAACTGCATTCACAATATCTAAGTGAAGTCTCAAACTTTAGTTATGTAGAATTTTTAATATTTTTGAGTCCTTGTATGTATTACATTGATTCACATTAGATGTCTTTTATGTACCATGTAACTAAAATAATAGCCTGAAGATTGTAATTAGTAACTAGCTATAACTAATAATGGAATAACTATTCTAAAATAACTCAACATTCTCACACTTTCTGATAAGGCAAGAATTAAAATCAGTTACTAAAGTCAATGACTGGTAAACTTAGTTAAAAGAAAGAAGTGTCTTACATGGTCTGTAGTCAGCTGTCTGTAAAGGGAGAAGGCAAAACTCAGGACTCTATAGAGCACCACTTGCTGTAAGTGATTCATTGGAAACATAGGCTTATTGCCTTTTCTTTTTACGGTGATGGGTTTTGAAATAGATTTGAGGTGTAGCTGGAATCTCCACAGAATACACTTCCAATTAACAATTGTAGTTAAGTCTTCACATGTGTGGTAGTTTTGCTAAAATAGGCGAGAAAACTTTCTGAACCATAATATTTTTTAAAATTTTGTAACAGTTCTTGCTGTTCATGGTTGGCACTTATGCTGAAATTTGTGTGTATGTGAGATACAAAATAATGGGTACCGGAATAGTAGCCCAAGAACCTCTTGGATACAGAAAAAAAGAGTTGATTCTTTTATGATTTTCAAGACCTTATATGGGAAACCTGAGTTCTCTTTAAGAAAAGCATTATACATGGGTTTGTGTTTTCATTACAGGTCTTCCAAAGGCTGCAGTCATCAGTCACATGCAGGTTCTTAAAGGAGCTGCTGGACTGTGGGCTTTTGGTGCTACTTCAGAAGACATAATTTATATTACTCTGCCTCTTTATCACAGTGCAGCATCTCTTCTTGGCATCGGTGGATGCATTGAATTGGGTAGGCCTCATTTCATTTAATTGTATAGTTAATAGAGATTTAATTATTACAGAAATTTTTATAACACACTTAGGTTTGCTGCCATTAGGGAAACTAACACTTCCCTGAAATCAAATTAATAGTCTTTTTTGATAGCTTTATATTTCTGTGTTTTGGGGATGGAGACTGTTGTGATAGTGAAGGATCTTTTACAAGCCATCTTTATGGTCCTGGAGAAAAATTAGTCAGTTGTATCACAAATGTCTTTACATTCTTTTATATTTAGGTGAAAAAGCAGTTAAGGACATAGGAAATATTTTGGCAGTGTATATAGTAAATTAGTGTAGGTACAGACTAAACTTTGAATGGTGGACTAGTACTAAAATGTATTGTGAACATTCAACTTTGTCATATACCATTAGATAAAAGATACCTTTTTTTTCCTATTTAATTTGTGTACCATTGGGCCCAGATGAATTTTACTGAGACAGTGTAGGCGTCTTCAGTGACTGTCTTGCAAAAGATTAATTTCAAACTTCATGGCAAATATTTCCATAATAATAATCCATCAACTATTTCCAGCAGCAAGAACAAGTCAGAGCAAGGGAAAGACCATTGGTTTATCAAATATATTGGGTTGGAAGGGACCTTTAGAGGTCATCCCATCCAACCTCCCTGCAGTAAGCAGGGACATCTTCACTAGATCAGTTTGCTCAGAGTCCCATCAAGCTTGTCCTTCAATATCTCCAGGGATGGGGCCTCCACTACCTCTCAGGGCAACCCGTTCCAGTGACCTACCACCCTCATATTGAAGAACTTTTTCCTAATATCCAACCTAAATCTCCCCTTTTCGAGTTTAAAACCAGTGCCTCTTGTCCTATTGCTACATGCCCTTGTGAACAGTTCTTCCCCAGCTTTCTTACAGGCACCTTTGAGTTATTGGAAGGCCGCTATAAGGACCCCCCAGAGCCTTCTCTTATCCAAGCTGAACAAGCCTGTCTTCACAGAAGAAGTGCTCCTGCTCTTATGGATTGATTCTGTCTAAATCTGCATTGATAAATACTTTCTTTTTTTAAAAAATGAGGTTTCAGTGATACTCAAATGATTTTCTACATCAGACTGACTTTCTGGATATTTTTAATTGAACTATTTCGAATAATGTTACAACACCAACAAAGAGAAGGTTCCTTGCTTTAAAAATAAGTTCCTCTTATGTTCTATTTTGTAGGAATAGTGAGCATAGCTAATTAAGCTACTATAGAGAGAAAATGCTTCATTTCCTTTCCTAATGTTTCCATAAAGGTGCAACCTGTGTGTTAAAAAAGAAGTTCTCAGCTAGTCAGTTTTGGAATGACTGCAAAAAGTACAACGTGACTGTTATCCAGTACATCGGAGAACTTTGTCGTTACCTTTGCAGTCAGCCAGTGGTAAGTGCATCCAAAATTATGGCTACTGGTCTGTAAATGCTATGTAATTTAACAAAATGTATAGGAGAACACAGAGAGATTTATGAAAATGTAGAGAAGTTGGATGCAATGCAACCGTTATCTCTTTGAACATTTTCCCTTTGCCTCTGTCATAATTTCATTTTGTGACTTCACAAAAATAATCAGTGGTTTATTTCCTTTTCAGTCAATTTTATTGAAATGTCACTTCTTAGGAAATGGTGACAATAATTCAAATTAATTTGAATTTTTTTTTCTAATTCAAGTCCTCATTTTAGGATTTTATAGAGTAACCTTCACCCTAATTAGTGTTCTGATAATCTGTAGAGAATACAAATGAGCCTTGTTTTCCACCAGAATAGCAATTTTCATTAATGCCTCAAGTTGCTGACCAAAGAATGGAAGAGGTCAGTGTTCAGAAGACAATTTCTTAAGAAATGTTCAGAGTTTTAAGTATCATAATGATGCGTGATAGATCCTACAGCACTATCCACGCATGCAAAGTATGCATTTCCTTGAGTTAAAGAGGGCATAGCTGAGGTCCCAGTGACTATCACTGGCTGTGATGTCACACTAGAATGATGATATCTTTCTCTGTTTCTTGTTGTTGTTGTTGGTTTGGTTTGGTTTGGTTTTTTATCTTTATAATAAAATAAAAAGTTACAGGATCATGAAAAATCAAGTTAAAAACATAAGGAAAAGCAAAACAATCAAGAGCCTAGTTTTTATAAATTGTGATTATTTTTCTTCAGGCATAATAATCATGATTTCCCAAAATCTCTACCTTCTAACACCAACTTTTGCCATGTTTGCAGCCTCAGATATTAATCATTCCCTTTTCCTGTCTTTTAATTGTAGAGTTAGAGTAGGGCATTATGTTTAACCCATTTTACCCTGTTCAGTATCTTAAAGCAAGAATGATTTAATTTTCTAAAACAAACTCTTTTATTTTTTAATCCTTACCAAGACATCTAAAATTAGAGGAGTTTTAAATTGTGTGAATAAAGTAATTTATACCATCCTCAACTATAAATACACTATATTTATATCATCATTAACTATTCATTAACTATATATTCTATTTATTAATTTATGTGCATACTTTCTAGGAACTGGCATGTTTAAACTCTGTGAGGCTGTGGGGTTTTTTGGTATTGTTTTTTTGCTAGCTGGCTAAAGAGAAACCTAATATATAATCTAAAAAAAATTATAAAATCAATCAGTGGACTGATATATACTTGAAAAAATTTTGTTATGTTACAACTGGGAAAGAAGCATGTTCATACAAATACTGGAAGGATTTTAAAGATGTTATGCAATCCATTATTATTTTTCAACTGGGTGATATATTTTGCCAAGTTATTATCTCTAATTAACTTAGAAGTACTATATATACTGGCAATGTGAGAAAGACATGGCTAATAGAAGTTTTAAAGCTCTGTGAAGATAATAAGTGATGACCCCATTTTGGCTGGGATAGAGTTAGTTTTGTTTCTTAGTAGCTGGTGTAGTGCTGATTTTGGATGCAGCATGAGAAGAATATTGATAACCCACTGATGTTTTTAGTTATTGCAAGGTAGTTTTAGTGTTTACACTAAGTCAAGGACTTTTCAGCTTCCCTTATGTTGTGGCTTAGCCCTAGCAGTAGCCGAGCACCACTCAGCCATTTGTTGACCCCTCCCCCAGCAGGGTGGTAAAGAGAATGGGAAGACAAAGGCAAACCTCATGGGTTGGGATAAGGACAGTTTACTGGGACAGCAAAGGGAGAGGGAAAAACAAAAACAGTATTTATAACAGAATATACAAAATTGGTGATATACAATGTAGTTTCTCACCAACAGCCTTTTGACTCTGACTGCATGCTCAGACCTGTCCCTAAAAGGAAGAGTCCCTGAGCCACACATTTTGGAGCCGCATCACCACTCCCCAACTAGCTCCCTTTTATACTGAACATGACATCATATGGTATGGAATACCCCCTTTGGCTAGTTTGGGACACCTGTCCTGGTTGTCTCCCATGCCAATTTCTGCTCAAAATTAACCCTACCCTAGCCATTATCCACCTCTTATTCCATACCATCTATGTCATGCCCCGATCTGACACTTCCCTTACCACCATATTCTCTGTCTTTGTGGTATAGATATATATATATGCACACAGATATAATTCCTTTAGTCTATAAACCATCCCTCTGAAATGTCCATTGAGTTCATTTAGTCTGTGACTTTCACATCCATTGTCGTTAACAGTCGCAGGGCAGGAGCGATGGTGCGTGCTGTTAGATTGTTGCATGCTGCATCCGGAGCTCATGGCTGGTCTATCTAGCAAAGCCCATGCTTGTGGTCTTCAGGTTGAAGGTGTTGATATCAAGTTGCTGGGTGCCAGTTACTTAGGCCAGTGCTAGTTTCATCATTGTGGCCCTCATCTTTCATTAATTTGGATGATTCTTACTGTAATATTGTCGATACAGTACATAACAGTTGTAACAGTGATAACATACAAGGGCAGGGTTATTTTGCAATTAACATTACACAATTTAATTTATTGGCTTTTCTCACCCAAAATAAACATATTCTTCATGTGCACTTTGCCTCCTTCTACAATGTGTGGAAGTTTTGATTGGACAGGGCCAGCTCAATTGCTCTACCCCCGATTGCTAACTAATTGTGTGGCCTTTGCAAAATGTGTGTCCCAGTGTTACAGGGTCTGACCAACCACTGTTTTCAGCGCAGTCTTTAGTAGTCCATTGTGTTGTTCAGTTTTCCCAGCTGGTGTATGACAGGGGATGTGACACATGCACTCAATGCCATGCTCTTTGGCCCAGTTGTCTATGAGGGTGTTTCAGAAATGAGTCCCGTTTTCTGACTCAGTTCTTTCTGAGTCATGTCACCACAGGACTTGCTTTGCAAGGCCAAACAATGTTCCGGGCTGTGGCATGGGACATGGGATATGTTTCAGCAATCTGTCAGGCCTCCCCATGTTTGTATGTCAGCCATCATCCCCCATGACAGAGAGGTTTTACCTGCTTGGCTTGCTTGATTGCAGTGCATGTCTCACATTCATGGATGACCTGTGAGATGGCATCCACAGTCCAATCCATCCCACAATCATAAGTCCATGTATATGCTGCATCTTTTAATTGATGGCCTGATGTGTCTTGTGCTCATCAAACTATAAATAAATCACTGTTATGTTGACAGTCTATGTGCTCCACTTCAATTTAGAAGCCTGATCCACGTGCTGGTGGTTTAGATGTTCTCAGTGGCCTGACCCTTGCTATGTGGGGGTACAAGACTTAGTTTTACAACTAGCTCCTCTAGCCAGACAGTAATGTCTTTCCACAATAGGGCAATCCAGGTTTGCCTGGGTTTGCCTCTGTGCTGCCAGTTGCTGTGCTTCCACTGCTGTAACTACCCCAACACAGCATTTGTCATCATCCATGAGTCAGTACAGAAGTAGAGGATTGTCCACTTTTCTCTTTCAACAATGTCTAGAGCTAACTGGATGGCTTTCACCTCTGCAGAATGGCTCGATTGATCTTCTTCAGCAGCTTCTGCAACTCGCCATGCAGGGCTTCATACAGCACCCTTCTACCTGCAATGCTTTCTCACAATGCAAAAGGACACATCAGTGAACAGGGCATGCTAATTGTAGGATTAATGATACCTTGCATAAACTTGGTAAACTCTCTGTTAAAACCAGAGTTCATTTCTGCTAGTATTTAAAATTTGTTTCACAATTATATCTTTTCTTTCAGTATCTGTCCTGTTTTATGTCCATTTGGTATTGAGAAAATATTATCTTTTGGCAACAGTAACATTTCCTATTTACTTGGGGTTACCTCAAGTGTGTGAGACCATGTGTATCAGCTTTCAGACTTGAAAAACTAAAGCAAGCCAATCTCTCTACCTGATCCAGTTTGGCCAAGGTTTCTTTTGATGGAGTTAAGCTCTCTGAAGTGAATTTAAGCAAGATGCTTAAGGATTTATTTTATTAAAACTCTTATGTGTTAGAACAGTTGCAATATCTGGGATAAGCAAACAGAATGAATGCTTATGTTGTGGGAAGGAATGTAAGAGAAGGGTTAGATATTTTGGATAGCGCTGTCTTCCACCTCAAAACAGGTTTATTTGAATGAAGGGAATTTGATAGAGAAGAAAGGAAAAATTACTTAGTAGATATTTCTCTATGACGCAGGTTTTACTAGATGTCACATTTTATCTCAATTTCTGCTGAGATGCATATAGGAAATGTTTCTGTGTCATCATTAAAATGTGAAGTGGAAATCTGTCAAGCCCCTTGCAGTTTCCAGCATAAACATTTTATTAAATACCAGTAATTTGCTACAGACAACTCCACCTGTATCTTCCATCTGAGGTCTCTGAACAATTTCTATATGTCATTACAGTTTTATTTACTGAGGAGGAATTTTGCAATTTAATTTATTGTTCTACTAACCTACATTGTTTGTTTTTTTAAAAACGTGACCATTTGTCTATATCGTAAGCAGACATCATTCTTAATCCAAGTTGTTACTGATTTACTACAGTGTTAACAGTGCCTAAAAGGAGAATTGAACATTGTTTGTACACACAGAGAAAATGGAATTTTTGACTAATTACATATTCAGCACATCTGAAATGAAGCTTCCAAGTGCACCTGGGATTTGGAAGCTTTTATTTTTTTCCTTCCAGATGATACCAATTGATCTAATAAGAAATATACTGTAAATATAAAAAAAGAGTACATTATCAGAAAAAACACTGTGCTTTAAACAGCAATTATTGCACCAAAAGTATAACTAAAAAAGTGGGTTCAAAAGCAGATTATAATCCATTTGGGCTACTGCCTTCTGATATTTAAATTTACTGAACTTTCTTGAACTCCATCCCCATGATGATTCTGTCTGTTTCCTCATTATTCCCATTAATAATGGTACTGGTTTTCACATTTTCTTCCTGAAAAAGTCTTCTGTAATTTTCATACAGTCCCTTGGGCCTTAGGAACTTGGTTTTCCATACCCAAAACTGCACAGAAGGCTAGTTGTCTTATCAGCTACTGTTTCTAGCATGTTGTCTCAGGACTTTTCTGACTCTTTAAAAGGTCATAAAATTAAACAGGTTTTTTTCCTGCCAGATTCTTTTGCTAGATACTCATATTTTTGATTCAGCTAGCAGAGCCATGCAGAGAATGTCCTGATAGTGAAGCCTAGAAATCATGATCATACATTTAGAAAGGGAAGCTTCATATTACTCACTGTGAGTGCTGTGTGCAATGTGGAGTACAAGAACTTGTGGATGTTTTCATTCTCTGAACTGACTTTTGGAAGGTTTTGTGTGATTAGTTTTGACTGGGGCAATCATCACAAAAAACAAGAATCTATTTTTTATTAGTTGGTGGAACACAGACAAGAGTGACTTTTTTGTTGGTAGATATTTTCTGAGGAAATAGAAATAGAGCTTAAAGAAATCTTTTCCTATTACAAGAGCTAAAAGAAGAGAACTCCTGTTAGAATCTAATCCTATTAGATTGTCAAGAGATTGATTAAGGAAGGCGTGGTGAGAGCTATACTAAATAACATATATACTATACTATATACATATATACTATACTATATACATATAACTATATACTAAGTGGTACTCTTTAGTACTTTTCTGGTTTATCTTACCTGTTGTTATTGTGGAGGGTTTTTTTGTGGTTTTTAAAAATTTTTTTAATGTGTATTTTGCTTAAAAAAATCTATTTGCAATTTATCATTGGGCATTACTGAGAAGTGAATGTAAGCATACAGCTTGAAGAATTTATTACATCTGTCATTATGACAATAAGGTATCTCTAATTTTACAATCTCTCTACTAACTAGCCCCCCTTTGTTCAGGGCTAATGTATCAACAGATAATTTGTGAAAGTGTTACACACATTCCTTGCAAATATCTGAATGTAAACCCTGGGTGGTCTGTTTGTATTTAACAGATGTTTGCGTTTCTCAAGTCCTGAGATTCCTTTTAGTTTCATCAAGGCCATTATACAGGAAACATTTCATGTCTCCTTTGCTTGAAGTTGCCTTTGCTTCTCTCCATTTGACTCTTCCTGCTGTAGAAATGGTAAAAGTAGGACAATGAATGTTTTCCTGTGTTCTTTTAAAGCAGCTGCTAAGTACAATTTATATGGCTGCAGTCATGAATCATTCCTGCACCAATTAATATACTGTTGATGGCTATTTAAAAGGCATTTCTTTTATCAACAATTTAATCACATAGATAGTCCGCATAGTTTACGAAGAACACTTAAGGAGGAAAGACTGGCAGTTGAAAAATCCCAGGTATGTGGTATTTAGTGTACTAAGGCAGATCCTGACTTGTCAGTTAAGTACTGACAAATGAAACAAGCACTCAAAATTGAGAAATAGTGTGTCAGAAATGGATTTATGATGTATGCAGATATTTGGTATATGGTTCAAAGATCTTAGCAGAATGATCTGTAGTCCAGGTGTAAGGTAAAAAGAGTTCTTGCTTATTAATACTTCAGAAAGGTGTCAAAATGTTTCACCTTTCACATTTTGTTTCAGTATCACTCTGGAAGAAAAGAAAATCACAGTGCAGGAAAATAAAATAATAGACTTTTTTTAAAAAACTCGGGAAACGTTAGTATATTCTGGTACTCAAAAATCTGTCTTCCTAATTCTCTGTAAAGAACTATTAACCATATTCAGAAACACAAGTACGAGCAGCTTATAACAGGACACACATTACTTGGACTTATCTGTGATAGTTGACTAGGGCAAGGCCCTGAGTCCTCCATTAAATGAGGTACTGTGAGGAGATACAGCTTTTAGTGAAGGAAGGGTTAACCAGGTACTATGCTGTTGCACAGTAACTAAGAATATGTATGCAGACAATTGCTGTATACCAGCTGTTGCACAGTAATTGGCCAATATGCCACAGCTTGTTCAGAATGGCATAGAGACAGCAGAACCATCCCCCAGAAGAGGTGTGTACTAGGTGGCTCCTTGGAATTCTTCCTATTCCTATAATTTTATTGCCAAAGGGAAGCTAGTTGATGAAAAGCCATCTGAATATGGCAGAAATTCAAAGCATAAGTGGTTGATGCCATAGTCTGTTTAAAGCATAAGTTCCTCAATATGTAATTTATTTTGATTTTCTACATTAGGACACCCTTAGTGTGCATTACTCAACTATGTTTCTAGAATTTGTTGGAATTATCTGCCTTTTTCTTCCCTTCTCTTATTTATTGCATTTCATTTACTGCCTAAGTTTTTTGGACACAGTCCCCGTGGATAGCAGCATGCCTGCTCTGCAGTTGGACTCTGGTAGTGATCTGGTCAATAATACAAGTGATGAATATATAGGTTGAGTCAAGAAAAAGATGTTCAAATGGCTGGTTTATTTATGGTGGTTCACATTCTGTTGAAAGTTAGTTAAATGTAAAACTGTTGTGGTTTTGCGTGGCAAAGTTCTGGTGTAGAAGACGTGGCTGCAGTCCAACAGAAAATTTACCTTAGTTGTGAATTACTGCCCTCCCTGTTAAGAAAATCAGTTTTCTTTGATCAGTTCACCTCTTTGTATTTCTGCAAAAGAGGTGAATGCCTTAAGAGAATACTTCCTAAAGTGAGATAGTCATATATTGTCTTGTTGATAGGTGTTAACATTGCTGACTCGTCAGGTTTACTTGCATCTTTTCCACTAGTGCTCTATTGCTGTAAACCATCCAAAATAACACAAGATGTGGAAGGTATTGAAGTAACTGCACTTATAAATGATGATATTGTCTGAAAAGCAGATTCACTATCCCATGTGCAATAGGCACACAGGGGAGATACTGCTTTTATTCAGGCCCTGATGCTCAGTGTACTTCCACAAACTGAGCACACCTGAAGCCAGCACTTTTGTTTTTTCATACAGAACTGTTACAAGGTAATACACTCCCAGTTACAAGGATCAGTGAGTAATTTAGATGCAATTATAATAATTGCTGTGCCATCTTCTTCCATCACTGCACCTACGTGGAGGAGGGGTCTCCACCTAGACAAGGGTCTTCTTGACCTGTGGGTGTAGTATTTTTAGTACTATAATGAAGACAGTTTAGTTAGGGACACCTGGGGTTTGTCTTTTGCTGCCAGACTGAGTGTGTGGAGATGTTGCTTACATGTTCTTGGTGTTCCAGAACAGTTAGTTTAGTGTGTTCCTTTAAACAATTCCCTTTGATCCTTTTTGTAGCAACTACCTGGCAACTATCTACAATCATTCTTAATTATGGAGCCATTGTAATACAGAGCCATGGTTAATTTTTAAGTTTGATGATGGATATCAAGGCTGTATTTGCCCTTTTGGAAGAAGCCTGTGATCTACGTAGACCATTGTATTCTAGTTCATCTTGGTTTCTGTCTTTTCAGCAAATAGTCATCAATGCTTTTATTTTTTTTTTAAGTATAAATAATTGAAGCAAACTCCCGTGCTTATTAATTTGGTCACTAGAGATTTTAAATATTCTGAGCCTGATGAATGCCCCACTTGATTTATGGGTATATATATGCACATATTTGTGTCTTCTGTTCACTTCTTGTGCTGTTTTTCTATCTTAGCAGAGGCAGACCATCTGAACAAGCGATCACCAGTTCAGTTACTAACACTTTAATTTCAGTGTAGCAAAGAGACTGTAAGGAAAACTATCCATTTTGAAAACTTTTAATTTGACCTCAATAGAATATTCTAAAGATGGTGGACAGTTTTCTTTCTGGTGTAGGGGGAAGAGTTGAAAACTTTTCCAAGAAAACTCAAAGTAGCACTGAAACATTTTCTTAGAAAAAAAGGGAATACTGCTGTTGTTTGTTGACAGTGTAATGATTTTGAATGTGTAATATAATAGAATTTGTTATTTCAGATATATGAAAATCTTCACTGTTTCATTGTGATACTGAATGTGAAGTTGAAAAAACCAAACTATTCTAAAAATTACATATATGGGCAATTTTTAGACACTGTTGAAGTCTATGCTGATGGTCAGATTCATTACACTTAATAATGATTTAACATGAAGTCAGTGAAGCATGTTTAGAAATTACTTTTGCTCCCCAAGTATCAGAGAATCACAGAATCACAGAATCGTAGGGGTTGGAAGGGACCTTGAGAGATCATCGGGTCCAACCCCCCTGCCAAAGCAGGCTCCCTAGATCATATTGCACAGATAGGCGTCCAGATGAGTCTTGAATATCTCCAGAGAAGGAGACTCCACCCCCTCCCTGGGCAGCCTGTCCCAGGGCTCTGTCACCCTCACTGTGTAAAAGTTCTTCCGCATGTTGGTGCGGAACTTCCTGTGCTCCAATTTGCAGCCATTGCCCCTTGTCCTGTGTCCACAGACTCCTGAAAAGGGGTTGGCCAATTCCCCCTGCATCCCATACTTAAGATATTTATAAACATTAATTAGGTCCCCCCTCAGTCTTCTTTTCCCCAGACTGAACAGTCCCAGCTCACTCAGCCTTTCCTCATATGGGAGATGTTCCAGGCCCTTAATCATCTTCATAGCCCTTCTCTGGACTCTCTCAAGGAGATCCCCATCCTTTTTATACCAGGGAGCCCAGAACTGGACACAATACTCCAGGTGGGGCCTGACCAGGGCAGAGTAGAGGGGGAGGATCACCTCCTTCGACCTGCTGGCCACACTCTTCCTGATGCATGCCAGGATCCCATTGGCCCTCTTAGCCACCAGGGCACACTGCTGGCTCCTAGCCAACCTGTCATCAACCAGGACTCCCAGGTCCTTCTCCACAGAGCTCTTCTCCAGCAGGTCATCCCCCAGCCTGTACTGATACAGACGGTTGTTCCTCCCCAGGTGCAAGACTTTACACTTGCTTTTTTGGCATTTCATTAGGTTTCTCCCTGCCCAGCTTTCCAGCCTGTCCAGGTCTTGCTGGATGGCAGCGCAGTGTTCCTGCATGAAAGTAAGGAAGGAAGGCGAAGGGAAAAGGCAAGAATTGTATTGCTGTAAAAACAGTACGGTTAGTGACTGAGGGAGGGTGGTGAATCACGTAGTTTTGAGGTCAAATAGCAGAATAATGCCTCAGATTGTAATCTGCCAAGGGAAAAAGGTGAAAAAATCTTGGTCATCTTTGTGATTTAGAAGAGGAACTTAAAATTTCACTTGAAGTTTTTGTTACAGAACTGAAAATTCACAATTCTAATGAAAAATTTAGTTTGGTCAAGACATAAGCCTCTGAGGAACGGTCCTGTCCATGTACTCAGTAGAAGCTTCACTGTATTTAATATTAAAAAATACTTAGAGACATGTCAGCTGACCATGTATCTTTGGAGAAATAATTTTCTGTGTTTTTATGCCAGATTAAAAGTGCCAAAATGGATTATTGCTATAAAGATGTGTAAATCATTCTGGATTAGAATTGGGAGAGAAAAAGGAAACTAGAATGTAAGAACAGAAACTAGAGACCATCTGCTTTTTTAGTATATGTGTGTGTACATATACACACATAGATCTAAAGAGTGTGAATATGTATATACATGTGCATATGTATATAGAGAGGTATAAGGATACCGTTATAAAGTGTAAATATATAGAGGTATATACAGTGTTGCGATACCAGAATGCTATGCAGTTCTAAAGGTATGTGCTAACAAACTATACCTATTTTATGCTGCCTCTTCTTCTAATGTACTGCTGGTTGCAATGATTAAAAAGGGACTTATTTTAAAATAGATTAAATTAATAAACAACTACAACAGAACGGTATGTTAGATCCTTTGCCTTCTGATAGTTCAACTTAAATTTTGATTGCACTGTAAAAGTGTTCCGTGCAATCACAAGGTTTGGGAATGTATAAAACAAAATTAGAGAGTCTTACTGAACTGGATGACCATGTACTATTGTGTTTCTTGTAATAAAACACAGAAGTTGACAACAGTGACGACTCAAGATGACCAAGAAATAATGTATTCCAAGTAATATTGAACAAAACCTTGCAAGTCATAATATTGAAAGCAATACAGAAGACCACTCTTACACAATGCGTGGGAATGAACACATATTACAAATGTGCAATCTGATTGTTTCTTATAGTCAATCTGAAAACACAAGAAATCAACTAGTCTCTTTTGACTTTGATCCCTTGACAGAAAAAAATCCTACCTTTCTCTGTTCTTCTTAGTTTTATAATTCCTCTGAGTGGAAACAGACTGAGATGATACAACTTTTAAAATATGGAAGCGTTTATATAAGTTAAGGTAGCCATTATTCAGGAAATAATTTGCTTTTTCAAAGTATAACAGATTTTTTTATTGCTGTTTGCTGCATTGTAGCTGTAGGCAACTTAAGGTAGCTTTCTTTAACTTAATTGCTTTTTTTTATTGTTATTGTTAATACTCTATTTATTTAAAGAAGGTACATTTTTCCCATGATATCTGTAGCAATCAAATGCAAGGGTTTTTGTTTTGTTTTTGGTTTTTTTTGAACAGAAGGAAGGAGAAAAGAATCACAAAGTCCGTCTAGCAGTTGGAAATGGAGTCAGAAATGATGTATGGAGAGAATTTTTAGATAGATTTGGGCCTCTTAAGATCTGTGAGTTTTATGGCGCTACTGAAGGAAACATTTGTTTCATGAACCACACAGGAAAAATTGGATCTGTTGGACGCACCAATTTCTTTTATAAGGTGACTATTTATTTATTTTGTCCTTTGTAAAAGGGAGTGTTGAAGGTTAACGTGTTTCTCAGTTTGACCACAGGACAAGGATATGCTATATTTATGTGGATTGTTCTAGGCTGCTAAAAATAGAAAAAAACCCCTACAGTTTTTTACTGTGTATTTGACAGTCTCTGTTTTATATTTCATCAGCTTTGACAGTGGAAGTCATATGTCTTGGGGAGGAAGAATACATATTATCTATATCACAATGGTGGCTTTGGTTTCATCCTTCTGAGTAAATGAAGAAGAATTTATTTTAGATTGAAATTCACAGATAGATTTTTTTTTTTTTCCTTTGGGTCCTATTAATACCATCTCTTAAATAGTTTGAGAAGTAAGTAAGTAACAATCTTTAGGTAATAATACAAAAGATTTTTAGCAAGGCTTGCTAGCAGATTTAGAATACTAGATATTTAACATTATGTTGTTATTTACTCAAATGTTTACTGTTCTTAAAATAATTAGGACTACGTGCAGTGCCTAGAATTTTCAAATGAATGAAGATTTCTACCTATATATACAAAACCTGCTGACTTAAGGAGCATTTCCTCTCCTGGGGAGAACTGATATTAAAGTAACCAGGAGAAACTTTTTTTTCAGAGAATGATGTAAAAATAATGTTTGGAAATACATGAAAGGTATCTTCTGGTGACATGCAAATAGGTTTCTAGGCAGCATATGCTCCAGGCTCCATGACTTTGATACAGCATCACTGCATTTCCATCACTGCAGGCTACAACTCCGGGCCAGAGGAATTCTTTATTTCTGCAATAGGAACACAGACTGCAGGGAGGAATGTGGAGACATTCAGAAAAACACCACAAGAGCTACTGTTTCTCAGAAACTCTTGAAAGCTTAGGAATTTAAGCAGTCCAACTCTGGTTAACTCTGTTCTATGAGACTGAGGCTCTGTAGTATGCACAGCAGGCATCTGGTGCTGATGGATGTCTCTAGAAAGGTACAGATCTACTAAAGAAAATCAGGAACCTGGAATCCAGGGAGTAGTAGGTGAACTGGGAACCTTAGACCTGATATTAACTTTTGTTTTGGCCTTTTCAAAGCCACGTGCTTTTTTTTCTTTTTTTTTTAAGTTACAAAATTTTAAATTTGTTCCAAATCTGAGTAAATTTGTTTTCGGTATTTCAGAAATATTGACAAAGTTTTGTCATAGGTCACTAACCTTTTGGAAATACCATGTAAAGGTTAGAGCACATGAAGGATCAGACTTGAAACAGCCTATTTATTTATTTAATTATCTGTATTTTTCATCAAGTAACGTGTATTAATAGTGTTTATGTTTCTAAAAGGAAGATTAGTATTTTGGGGCTTTCTGCACATGAAATATGCTACTTTTTCATCTTTAGTATTCAGACTTATGATTTGAGTTTGTCACTGCAGGTTAAGAAGAAAATATAGCTCATGTAAACTGTGGTGCAAAAACAAATGCAGTTGTAACCGAATACTTGATCTCACTATATATTTGCTATAATTTACATACTATTCCAAGTTGGAGCTGTAATAGTCTATGGAAGCATCGGTATAGTCTGCTAAGATAATTATGGATTCTCCCCTTCCTTACATGGTATGAATATGGAAAGACCAGAAGAGATTTTATGAACTGGAAAAAGCCATTAATTCCATTTGGCTTGGCCTGAAATCAATTTTTATCTTTTTTCAATACTCTCTTTTCCCTAAAAATGTATCTACAGTAAGTCTTCAGTTATTTCCATAATTTCTGTCAAAAGGAATATATAATATTTACCTATAACAATTCCCCAGGAGGTCTGAGGTGTACTGGGTGCCAGCCTCTCCCTCAGTGTATGTACATTTAGCGTTCTGTGACTGTGGAGTTTGAGGATAGAATGAAAGGTGTCACTGAAAACCAGATTCAGTGCAGAGACAAATACCTCACCTTGGTTCCATGGGCATAGTATGTCTAGCCAGGTCCATGAGCAGATTATGTGATCCATTTTATGTGGCAAGAGAACTGACACAAATCTCTTCCAAATCAAGGAGGTTTTACAGATTATTTCAAAGGTCTGTCAGGAGCTTTTTCATAAGCAATGCATTTATGGTTGTGCAACATACATGGTCTCTGTCTGAAAGATAGTGGCATATAATTAGTATTACACTGCCTGGATAGCAGCTCCTTCTTCAGTCTGCTTCATGACACTTGTTTGCAGGAGGAGCTACCTCCCTTGTATGCCGAAGCAGAGTAGTGTTGACAAGAAAAGTTTCAGAAAAGTCCAGAAGATGTTGAGAGAATCAATCTTGAAAACAGCATGAGACATTGGTGATTTTTAATGATTTTAAACTAAATATTTAAGCACATATATAAATTTGAGGACCATTTATATGTGTTTTTGGTTACTCTACAATCTGTGAGTACTGTGGCACAAACTAATTATTTAAATGCCATAGATAAATACAACTTATTTTGGGCATTTGTTGTGGGTTTTTTAATAATTTTACAGGTTACAGATTATTAAACAATGCATTCTGAAGTGAAGCTGTTGTGTTTGTTTTACTTCAATCTGAATGACATCTGCTGGACATCTAGCAATATATAAAGGAGAGCAGCTTTATTTCTCATTTCTTGACCCATGAATGATCTGCAGTTGGAAAGGGAGACTGTCTCCTGCTGAAAAGCAGAGAATGGCTCAGACAAGGCATAGCCATCCAATTTATTTTTTTTGGGGGTGGTGGGGGTGTTTTTGTTGTTTTTGTTGTTGTTGTAGTTGTTGTTTCTTCAAAGAAATGATGCAACAACTTTGAAATATTATTCTCTTGACATGCGGGACAACATGCATGAGGAGATATTCTTAAACATCCTCTCTAGTGATTTAATAAACACCTATTTCTTCAACTGGCAATAGAAAGAAAGAGAACTGAGAAAAGAGAAGAGGCTTCTATGTTCATAGATGTGATACTCTATTCTACCAGCATAATTGCACAGTTGCAATGACGTAAAAGCAGTATAAGCTTACTGTGGTTTTGTGTGGTAAGGTTCTGGTGGAGGAGTCAGGGGCTGAAGGGGTGGCTTCTGCAAGAAGCAGCTAAAACCTCTCCCTAGGTCCAACAGAGTAAACACTAGTCAGCTCAAGGACGGAGCCACAGCTGACCAAGGCTCAGCCAATCAGCAACGGTCATGGTGCCCCCTGTGAAAGATATTTAAGAGGAAAAAAAAGGATGGTGGACACTTTTTGCTGCCAGGGAAGGGAGTGAGAAGATGTAAGAAACTTTGCAGACACCAAGGTCGGTGAAGAAGGGGGGTTGGAAGGACAGATTCTGCTGCATCCTGTGGGGAGGAAGATAGTGAAACAGGTTGTCCCCCTGCAGCCCATGGAAGATGATCGGGAACAGAGGTCCTACCTGCAGCCCATGGAGACGCCCCATGCTGGAGTGGTTGGACTTGTATGGAAGACACTGTGACCTGTGCTGGACTTGTCAGGTCCTGTCAGGACCTGCAGGCCGTAGAGAGAGAGGCCCACCCCAGAGCATGTTTGCTGGAGGGACTGGTGACTGTGAGACCCCAGGCTTGAGCAGTCTGGGCCTGAGATTGCATCTCACAGAAGTGACCCACGCTGGGGCAGTGGGTGAAGAGCTGAAGCCTTGACAGAAAGGACTCATGTTGGAGAAGTTCATGGAAGACTGTCTCCTGTGCGTGGGAGCCCACACTGGACCAGAGGAAGAGTGTGATCGATGCCCCACTCTCCATCCCCCCACCCCCCAAGCAAGTAATCAGAACTGACTGAAACCCCCATTCCCCATTTTCTCCTGTGCCATCTGAAGGCGAGGGGAGGGAGGGGGGAGGAAGGGACAGAAAACATTAATGAAGTCAAGCACAGATAATAGGAAGGGGTGAGAGGAGGTGTTTTAATATTTGGTTGTACTTCTCATTGCCCTACTCTATTTTTAGTGTGCGTGTAATGTAATAAAACAGATGGGGATTTTTATTTATTCTGTGTTGAGTCTGTTTTGCCCATGACGCTGACTGTGGAATGATCTCTCCCTGTCCTTACCTCGACTCCTAAGCCTCTCAATATGTATTTTCTCCTCTGTCCAGCTGAAAAGGGGAGTGATAGACTTTGGTGGGCACCTGGCCTCCAGCCAGAGTCAAACCACCACAAAACCCTTTGAGGTAGTTGTAGAGAGCGGAAAGGTCTCAGGGGAGACCTTACCTCTTCCCCAAACTAAACAACCCCAATCCCCTCAGCCTCTCCTCGTGACTTTTGTTTGTGGTGGTTTGGACCTGGCTAGAGGCCAAATGGCCTCCAAAGCCACTTGCTCATTCCCCTTTCCAGTTGAAAAAGGGAGAAAATAGATATTGAGAGGCTTAGGATTCAAGATAAGGACAGGGAGAGATCACTTTGCAATTAGTGTCATGGGCAAAACAGACTCAACATATAATAAAAAACCCTTATTTTTTACACTATAACTACACACCCAGTGAACCTGAGTTGGGTAATGGGAAGTGCGGCCAGGTCTTAAAGCACCTTACCCCCACCCTTCCCTTCTTAGCAGGCTTAAACTTCATACACAATTTTACTCCCTTCTTCCTCCCACAACATGGTCCAGGCATGTTGTGGCAGGGGAGGGGCAGGGAATGGGGAAGTGGGGTTCCAGTACGTTCTTTACAAGCTATTTTCTCCAGATCTTAACACTTCCACTTCCCCTCATCCCTTCTTTCTTCCCAGACTTTAATCATAAATTTGTTCCCTTCTTCCTCCCCATCGTGGGGAGGGGCAGGGAATGGGGAATGGGGGTTTTCAGTGTGTTCCTCCCAAGTTGTTTTCCTTCTTAGCTGGCGGGGGGGGGCCTCCACGAACTTCTCCAGCGTGAGTCCTCTCTACTGTGGAGTCATCTCCTCACCACTTCCCTCAGCATGGCTCCCTTCCATGGGGTGCTGACCTTTGGGCCCAGACTCCTCCGGCCTGGTCCCCCACAGAGTCAGAGGTATCCCAGCAAACCTGCTACGGTGTGGATCAATCTCTTCACAGGCTGTAGATGGTCTCTGCTCCCCATCCTTATCCATGGGTTGTGAGGGGACACCTGCTCCACCATGGTCTTCTCCACAGGCTGCAGGGGATTCTTTCTCTCCAGAACCCAAAAGGCCTCATTCCCTGCCCCCTCCCCCCTCCCTGCTCTCCTTCTTCCCTGGCCTTGGTGTCCGCATGGCTCGTTCCATCTTCTCACTCCGTTCTCTGGTTGCAAAAAGTGCCTGCCTGCTTTTGTTTTTTTTCTCCTATATGTGATTCCCATAGGCACTGTGACTATCACTGATTGGCTCGGCCTTGGTCAGCAGCAACTCTGGCCTTGAATCGGCCGATATTTACTTTCTGGGGCCTGCAGAGAGCTTCTAGCTGCTGCTTGCAGAAGTCATCTCAGCAGCATCCCCGTTCTCCATTAAAACCCAGCTACGCAAAACTGCTATAGTGTTCCAGGCCCTTCACCAGCTTCATTTTCCTTCTCTGAACACACTTCAGCACCCCAATGTCCTTCTTCTGGTGAGGGGCCCAAAACTGAACACAGCGTTCAAGATGCAGCCCCACCAGTGCCAAGTGCAGGGAGATGATCACTTCCCTAGTGCTGCTGGCTGCACTATTCCTGCTACAAGCCAGGGTGGTGTTGGCCGCCTTGATGTTGCTAGTTTGTCCTCAGCCAGCTGTCAACCAGCACAGCCATGTGACATATGTGTGCATTTATATAAATGTCATATACAAAAATTCAGTAAGACTCTCAGTTGTGCCTATTAAATATATATTTACACATACAATTCTTACACCGAAATGAATGGATTGATGGTAGAGAACATGCAATGGGAGAATGGGACTAATGAGATCTAAAGGAGCTTGTAAGAATAGCTAAAAATAACTTACGGCACATAAACCTGAAAAAGCAGCATGTAAAAAAATACTCAAACTTTATTAACGTATTTTTTCATTATGTATAAGTATTACATGAATGTCAATCTCTCTTGCTCAAAACTGTTCGGATCAAGATTTGCTTTCAGCTGAGAAAGATTTAAAACTTATAACAAATCAAAAATATTTTCTTTTCAAATAGCAATGCAGAATTAATATTGCGCACTTTTTCATACAGTCATAGAACTTAAGTGGCAGAAGAGACACTTTTTACTTTAAATAAAGTTAGGTTTGGGCAAATATTAAGATCCTGGAAAACTGGATTCAAAGGAATGGAATGGAAGTTCTTAAATTCATTGGCCAATGAAAATCAGTGCTGTTTGTGATCTTTTGACTAGTTTTGAGCTAAAATAATCTAAAGAACTTTAAGTGTATTCCAAGGTATTCTATTATGTGGTGATTCATTTAATTCAAGCGTAGCTTTAAAAGGTTTCTTCTTTTTACTATGGCTAACAAAACAATGCAAAGGATCTATATCTACTCTTTACAGTTTAAGTAAGGTATTACAAGTATATTTTAAAAACATCAGTAAGGTATGGTGATATCTATGCTCTAAATTTTTTTTTCCTTATGCTTTGCTTTTTTAAGAAGCTTGGAACTAAATCTAGAAAATGTAATGCTTTCTTGTGTAAACAGATACTGTCCTAGAGAACTGAACAACATTGATCTCTAAGTTAGTAACTAAATAAAAGGTAATAGCTTGTTATCTTTGTTCTCTGATGAAGGTTCTATGAGAATTCATGGTAAGTTGAAACTTTGAGAACTTCAGGAATTTCAAAACTGTTTTTAAAACCATAAACTCACATATTTCCAGTTAATTGTGTGTGTGAGAGTGTGCTCTTAATAGATAACATCCAGACAGTACAGTAACAGACAATAATGTTGCTGTTTAACTAATTTTAAGTTTCAGCTAGATAAATGATGCTTTTTTCTTTGATATGTTTATTTTTTGGTTTAGGGAGCAAAATACAGATTAAAATGATCAATGCTGCATGTGGTACTATGTGAAAATAATACATTAAAGCTTCAAGAACTCAGGCCTTCTTTTCCAAAAAAATTTAAACAATGAGATAAAACAAATGGAGGCCTGTACCCAGAGTAACTGCTTTGCTCTGGAGCTTTCATTTGCTCTGTTTAATATGAAAGGAAAACACAGAAACAGCTGTTTCAGGCAAATGTATATTGGCATAGGTTTATTATTCATGTCTAATGCAATTAATTATGTTTTCTCCTTTTAATTATGTATTTCTGTTACTATTATTTCAAAAAGCGAATTGGAATACACATAGTTAATACTCTATAATGTGTGCACTAAAAGATGTATGCAGCAACATACACAGTAGAACTGAGTAGATTTTAGATGATCTCAGCAAAGCAAAGTTTCTGAGTATTTATAGAAACTTAAAATAAAGCATTATACAGACTAATATGATGATAAAATACAGCTATTGAGCTCCGAAGAAATGAACAGATGAAAATGGAACTTAACAGGGCTGTTCTATCAAATGCAAAAATATCAGAGTAACATTTTATTTTATACCATTTGATTCATATTATTTGTATTATTCAGTGTGTTTGGTCTGTCATATGAAACCTATTAAGGTAGTAAATATCAGTGTAAAAAAGAAAGCAAAAAAGAGCAGCAATTAAACATAGGCAGCCAAAAGAGAAGACTCTAAGAAAAACTTGTGTTTATAGTGAAATACCTCTCATTTTGTTCATTGAGAATAATATAATAATTTTCTAATTAAAGTTAAGTTTTTGGCTCTCAAATTCAGGACTTTGGAAAATGCTATATATTTAAAAAAAAAAAAGCCCTTCACTTTATTCAAAGTTGTCCAATTATTGGACCATGAATTGATTTTGCACACTATGACCTTGTTTGTTAGATCAACTGTTAAAAATATCTCTTTGATTCAGACTTAGGCTAGGAGGGAAACATAGTGGCAAACAGAGACAAGACTCAGTGAAATAAGTCTGTCCATATGAGGGTGAAATTGCATGCTTGATATTTGAGTCATGTTGCTATTTATTCAGATTTCCTTGAAAACAAAATGATGCGGTACAGCTACAGCAACGTTTCAAATTAGGATAAAATAATTGTGTGACTTGTCATCCAAGTTGCAGAAAAAGAAAGGTGTTTTATGTTTTAGCATCCTACACTTCAGTCACCTTCATAACACCATCCTTAAATTATATTGCATTTCTTTATTGTGAAGCATGCAGGGATGTATTCATATGTTTTTAAAACTGTTTGACTAGTTGTTAAATAAATTGCTGACATATTTCTTTAAAGGAACCAGAATCACAGGCTGGGGAAACCAAAGCCTTAGGACAGTAACTGCAAGGCAGGGGTCCATATAGTATCAGGCATATGGTATTTATTAATGTCTCTCCAAGGTCTGATTTGGATTTATATTACAGTAGAGAAATGAAGCACACTACGAGTCAGAGCCTGTTATATCAGAGAAAAAATATTGCAGATTCTAGCGTTGATAAAAGAATCTTGCTCTCTCCTTTAGCTTACTCAGAGTATTGTCTGTGACACACAAGAGGAAGGTTAGCTCTAAAACACAATTAGGTCAGTTAGGTCACTACTGTCAGGACTCAAGGGCTCACAGTATTTCATAAATATGCAAGTAACTGTGGAACATGCATAGCTCCATAACCATGTCAAATGACATGGCAGTATGTATCCTTCTGCTGGTGCTTGTGGTAAGACTTTCCACTATCCAACAGCCTGAAAAAGGTGTGTAACTGAGATGAGTTAACCAAGAGTAAAGCTCAACAGGAAGCAAGTTTCCTTTGCTTTGCCAGTTGTTTTATGTGCCAGAAGACCCCAAGACCACCTCCACTAAATGTCAGTTAGATTCAAGATACAGTTTTATTATTCTGACTTATATAGGCTCTTCCACTGGTATGTCGATCCCATAACTTATTTGTAAGAAAATTAACAAAATTGCCAAGTATTTTTTTAACTTGCAAGATTATAAGAAATGTTTATTTAATTTATAATAATTTATATTAATTTATGTAAATTATAATAAATTTTATAATGGTTTTGTGTGGCCTATCTCCAGGAAATGGTGTGATTTTACGTAAAGACTATTTTCTACTTCAAATGAAACTACATTCTCTACATTCTACTCTTAGATGAACGAGTGGAGTAATGCTTGCCTTGTTTATATTTGCTGCCACCAGATGTCACTGTGTAGATGAGCAACTGATGACCCTTTTTCCCTTTTTAGCTTTTTTTCCCATTTGATTTAATCAAGTATGATTTCCAAAAAGACGAACCAATTAGAAATAAGCATGGTTGGTGTGAAAAAGTTAAGAAAGGTAAGTATGCATTTTAGTAGTGTATTACAGCGTTTTGATTGTAATACAAATACTGCAGAGAAATGTTACTGTTGTGTTACTGTACTATGCCAATATCAACTATTACTCTGCTCTGACAAAAGCAATAGAATTATTTTCAATCTAAGACAGAACATTATTAATCATAGCTGTTCTGACACCAGAGGAATTTAGGAGATCATAGGATATATTCACAGAAGGTCAATGTTCAAAGGAGATGATGTGAAATTATCTCCAAGTTATCTAGATGACAGCTGTAGTTTTTAAAGGTTAACATACTTAGTTGGTTGCCTAAGAGACCTACAGGAAAGAGTATTGGATTAGAGCAAATGCTTTTTGGTGAGAGATTAAGTGTTCCTCACTAAGTGAATTGATGATTTTTATCAAGTTCTGTTGTGTGTTGTTCTTTTAAATAAAGATGTTGCTTGATTATATCTGTTTTCAAAATACTTCTCAAATACCAAGATTATACGTATTTTCTACGTGTTTATCAGATACTGAAGCATCTCTGTTGTACTGTAGGAAGGTAACAGCTGTAATTAATGCCTGGATGCTGAAGCATGAAAAACGTACATTCAGGGTCAGGCAGACAGCTTTAATAGCAACCTGAAGGAGATTTTTCAAAGGAGTTAAGAGCATCTAACAGATCTTAATCGAAGATGGACACTTTCAGGAAAATATGGTCCCCAGAACATGATATTTTATAGGGAATTATCTGTAAGGATGTTAGACTGATTTGCAAAGGTATCACATGCACACAAAGTAGATACCTGGTTGTTTGGTTTTTTTCCAACAATACCAGTGAGTCTAATAAATTGTCTTTATAGACCTTGTCCTACCTATGTCCTGTATCTTCAGAGCATCATGGCTGAGTGACACTACCAGTGAATGAAATGCTTTCACCTTAAATACTATCAATTTATGGGAAAAAAAGCATAGCTCATTTATAAGGAGACAGTCTTAAATTAAAAATTGTGCATGACCTTGGAAACATTTATATACTTAAGTATCTATAATTCTTGTCTCTGATGTAAAGTAATATAACTTTTAAGCTTTGTGGTTTAGAACGTGCTTCCAAAAAGGGATGAAGTTTAACAAGGCCAAGTGTAGAGTGCTACACATGGGACATAATAACCCCATGCAGCGCTATAGGCTTGGGGGAGACTGGCTGGAGAGCTGTCAGGCAGAGAAGGACCTGGGGGTGTTGGCTGACTGCAGGCTGAATATGAGTCAGCAGTGTGCCCAGGTGGCCAAGAAGGCCAATGGCATCCTGGCTTGTATGAAAAGTAGTGTGGCCAGTAGGTCTGGGGAAGTGGTTGTGTCCCTGTACTTGGCATTGGTGAGGCTGCACCTCAAGTACTGTGTCCAGTTCTGGGCTTCTCACCATAAGAAGGACATGGAGGTCCTTAAACGAGTCCAGAGAACGGCAACCAGGCTGGTGAAGGGGCTGGAGGGCAAATCCTATGAGGAGCGGCTGAGGGAGCTGGGGATGTTGAGCCGGGAGAAGAGGAGGCTGAGGGGAGACCTTATCACCACCTACAACTACCTGAAGGGAGGTTGTAGAGAGGTGGGTGATGGTCTCTTCAGCCAGGTGACAGGTGATAGGACAAGGGGAAATGGCATGAAGCTGCGCCAGGGCAGGTGCGGATTAGAAGTTAGGAAAAAATTTTTCACTAAAAGAGTTGTGGGGCCTGGAACAGGCTGCCCAGGGAGGTGGTTGAGTCACCTTCCCTGGATGTGTTCAGAAAAAGGGTAGATGAGGTACTTAGGGATATGGTTTAGTTTAGGATGCGAATGGTTGGACTTGATGATCTTAAAGGTCTTTTCCAACCTTGTTATTCTGTGAAGTTCATACAACTATTCCACTTTCACCAAACCAACACCGTGATGCTGTAACAGGATAATGCTATCCCTGTCTCTCCCTACTTTTTTGAGAAGTTAAAACTTTGTATTTTATTGCAAAAAGAAAGCATTGAGACTATATGACATTAAGAAAAATTCTTAAGATTTATTCTCAGAAATTCTGAAAGATTTAATGGCTGGCTTGAACACCTGCTCTTTATTAAAACTAGTCTTTCTGTAGGAAGCTGATGAAGTTGAGACTCATCCCTGGAAATTCAGTAAGGTGTGTCAAGTGGGACTTAATATTCCCTTGAAGTGTGAGCTTTGAGAAGATAGTAAACCTACTAGTGAATTCACAATTCATAGTTGACAGTTCTAGGACAAAATTGATAAGTCATCAGGAAGAAATACAAAAGACTAGGAATTTGTGAGGGCAATATTTTATGGTGTCTTTATGGTCACTTTGCATGTAGGGTTGACAAGACAAATTGCAACGCAGTACAAACAGGAAGGTTTCTATTATTGGTTCTTATATACTGAACCCTGACAACTTGGTTCCTGATCTGGTAAAGTTTTATGTATCAAATTAATATTGTAGTACAGGAATTATGCAATGATACCTTAGGTTTACATTCTTTCAACTTCTTTGTATAGGTGAGGCTGGTCTTCTCATTTCCAAAGTCAATGCGAAGAACCCGTTCTTTGGATATGCTGGCAATAAGAAACACACAGAAAATAAATTACTCTGTGAGGTATTTAAGAAGGGAGATGTTTATTTTAACACTGGAGATCTAATGGTTCAAGACCATGAGAATTTTCTTTATTTTTGGGACAGGATTGGTGATACCTTCAGGTATAATCATTGTTTCTTTTCACATTTCTTCATTAAAAAACATCGACATGCAGAATAGAATAATACTGTTCTATTTGTTTTCAGTCAGAAGTGATAAGTTTATTACTATCGTGATGCAGTTTGTAATGATCTTGAACTGGGTCATAGGGGCTTAATTTTGTAAAAAATGTTCCTGTGGTACCAAATAGCTCATTTCCAGAATGTTTTGTGGAATGTTCTGAACAGCCCTTCCAGTAAGCACAGTAACTAGTGCTGGTTTTGCTGTGAGCAAGGAAGCTGGATACCGCTGTGGAGAAAAATGTCTGAAACAGTAAAAACTGACCACATTTAGATACATGTCATAATTTTAAGAACCATTGTATCAGATTATGATAAGCTTTAATTGCACTAATAATAGTGATAACTAATCCCAGTGATAGCTAATATCCAGTAACATTTGAATTGCAAGCATTGTCTTCTAGCAATGAGATAATATACTGATATCACAAATAGGAAGGAATTTGAGCTGCTGTTAGTATGAAATGAATGGAATTCCTACTAAAAGAGTGCAATTAATGTGTAATTTTCACATATTTTAGATGGAAAGGGGAAAATGTTGCAACTACAGAAGTTTCTGATGTCATTGCAATGTTGGACTTCATACAAGAAGCAAATGTGTATGGTGTATCTGTACCAGGTAAAAGAAGCTTTAGCTTTATGCTTTTCTCCCCCAATGTTACTTGGTAACACTATAACTATGTTATTTCATGTTTTAAATCTATGAATCACTTCTGATTGAGTAATCTATTTAATACCTAGCTAAAATGTAATTTACATAATGAAAATACCAACAGATGATAAATAAACCAGTGAATCATGCGATTTTATGTGTATGCAGTGATGGGTGTTTTTGAATTTATCTTTCATGAATTTGTGATAGCTACATTATCCAAATTAAAGTGTAAAGATTTATTAAATTCACGGCTGTGGAAAATTCACACATTCATGTGTCAAAATAAGATGTCAAAAAGATAAGAATTAAAGTAACTCTAAATGAAAGTGTATAAAGGCATTCTTCTGCCTTATTTCACTTTTTATTTAGTCCCATAAACCATCTGTATACAGTTATATTACAAAATGAAAGACAAGGCAAAAAAGGAAACAAAGAGAAAAATAACTGAGAAAGAAAAGAAAGCACATTAATTTGGTTTTGGGGTTGTGGGTTTTGGTTGTGGGTTGTTTTTTTTTTTTTAATTTTCATGACATCATCTGATGGTTTGGATTCCCATTCATTGTAAATCTTTTTTTTTAAATGTGTACTAGGTCTGGCAGGGATAGAAAGAAGCTTCTTTATAGTTTGATGCATTGGTGGCTGACACAGTGTTGATAACTTAGAGTGCTTGTCTGTCACTGAAGAAAGCTTGCACAGTATCAAGGCTTTCTCCCTGCAGTGAATATGTTGGGGATGGGAAAAAAGTCGGGAGCAGATGCAGACGGGACAAACTGACCAAAGGGATATTCCATATTATATGATTCCATGCTCAGTAAGAAAAGCTTGGGGAAAGGAAGAGGGTAAGACATTTTTTATGACATTTATATTCTCAAGCAACCACCACATGTGCTGAGTGAGGCCCTGCCCTGCAGGAAGCACCTGGGTGGGTAATAGTGAATGAACTTACAATGGGTAATAGTGAATGAACTCCTGATTTTGCTTTGCTTGTGCATGCAGCTCTTGATTTCCCCACTAAACTGCCATTATCTTGACACATGAGTCTTCTTGCTTACCATCTACTCCCTTCCCATCCCACAGGAGGAGTGGGGGAGAAGCAGGCTGGATGTTTGGTTGTTTAAAATGTGAAAAACCTATCACTAGCCTCTAGCCACACAAGAAAGATCGTAATAAAGACTGACTGAAAATCAGACTCAAAACAAAGAGCTTCTCAATTGTGTATTTACCTGCAGATTCCTACACAGTGTTTGTAACTGTCTTGATAACTGTGCCTAAACGTAAAACAAGCTCATCACAGATTTTGTAGCATTAGCAAAAAAAAAATAGAGAAACGAGAGAAAAGATTAGTGGAATGTCTCTGTTGTTGTTACTAGCTGATGGTAAAAGTGTGCAGTTATTTTTAGTTGCTGAAATTCATTGCTTTTCTATTTTACCCATGTTGGACTTTCCCACAGATGCACAATGCTCTCTCTTTCCAGACAAACCTGTAAGAACTTCTAATCTCTGTGAGCAACACTCAGATCCACAGTGTTGATATAAGATATAGGCAAGAGAGAAAGGCTAAAACTGAAGAGATGACATAATTCATCAATCCGGGAAAGACATTCAGTACTCTTGTTTTTGAGAGAGGAATGGTGTTGCTGTTTATCCACATTTATTGATTGAGCATGAGAGTCCATTTACACTTACTTGCCAAATTCATTTATAGTAGTATTGCTTAATTGTTCACTTGAGTTATTTCCAAATATATGTAATATCATATAAAATATGAATGTAATCTTCCAGCTTTACTGAACCTCGTAAGATGATACATTACTGTCAGTTTACTAGTGACCTCTGTTCTTTTTTGTGAAGTTCATCATTAAAATGTGATGACAGTTTACTCATGTTTCAAAATTCTCATCTTACTTCTTTTCCCCCAGACCATGAAGGAAAAGCAGGAATGGCCTCTCTTATTTTAAAGCAGAATACATCATTAGACTTGGAGCAAATGTATAAGCAAGTAATGACCTATCTACCGAGTTATGCTTGTCCTCTTTTTTTAAGAGTCCAGGTAAACTGCATTATTGCACATCTACGTCATTTCAACACAGAGATGGCTAAATGAATAATGGAGAGTACTTGTTCAGATATCAGTTGATTAGTTTTAGAACTGGTCGTCTTTAATGGAGTCCCAGTAAAGGAATTACAAAGGTCTGTAAAATTTGCAGATTATGTTAAAAGGGCAGGAACTGTACAAATGAGTAAGGATAGATATCACAGAAAAGGATTTAGGGAGATTAGAAACATGAACATTGGAAAACAAAGAGATTCAGATTAGTAAAATGTGCACAATTGCATCTGAAGAAAGTAATCTGCAAATCCATTTTATTCAGTGGAAATGAGAGAAGAGAGATATAGAGCTAAAGCTGTGTGGCATAATGACACGAGTAAAAACATTTGAAAAGGTACTGGGTAAATTAAAAAGATGGGTTACAGATGTACATAATTTTATCGACACCATAATCATCCAGGTCATCACTATTTGTGTACTAGTACTTTGCTGCAGTAACTCTCCAATTTAAGAGAAAATAGTCCATCCCCCAAAGAGTTTAAAATGTTAATGTAATAAATCTTTCTTCTTTAGGAAAAAATGGAAATGACCGGAACATTCAAGCAACAGAAATTTCGACTGGTGGATGAAGGTTTTAATCCATCTGCAATAACTGATCCTCTTTATTTTTTAGATAATTCTAAAAAAGCATATGTCTTGTTAACCAAAGAAGTACATGAATTGATCTCATCTGGGAAAATGAAACTGTAATTAACCTAATAATTGACTATTAAGGAAGAGTCTACATGAGCTACTATATGAAAAAACAGTAACATTAATTACCAGTATTTATACGTAGTTATCTGGAGTAATATTTTACATACTTGATATTTACATTCAGATGTATCTTGTATCTTTCCCCACTCAATTATTATTGTTCACTAATAATTTGTTTTACCTCTTGAGACCAATTTCTAAGTATATGTCCTGTAAAACATGACTGAAATCTATTTTATCTTAATTTTAGAATATAAATGCTGAATCTAGTATTTTTTCTTAGTACTTAATTACCATGAATGATATGTGATATGAAACATAGTAAGAAAAATCAATATATAAATGTATTGTGACACAAGCTGTTGTTTTAAGAGAGGAAATAAGTGACTTATGGGTTTTTTGAAACATAATTTACTTTTCATATGTACTTTTGAATATATAGTTTAAGAAAGAAGGACTTGACAGGGGTTGGAAGAATAAACCAACTTTTCTGCAGAAGACTTTTCTGATGGAGTATAAGATGACAAAATGAAGCAGAAGAAAGCCTTCCAAACAAACCCAAAACTAAGAAGTTTATTCTAAAAGCACTGCTGAGATTTTTTGCCATTATCCAAGCTCTTTCATTTGTTAAACTGACTTTCTGGGGTGTCCATTTCTGACAACAGAGCAAACTTCTATGAAGTATTTAGTAGCAGATCAACAATAGGCAAAGCAAATGTGCGCATTTAATGGTGAAAATAGCTTGCTTATACAACATGAAAAGGATTATTGTAGCACTTTATGTCATTATATTGATTAACAAATAGCTTCTGTACTGTCATTAATGACTGTCAGAGATAATTATAGGAGAAATTTTAAAATTCTAAATCATATGTTCGAATGCATTGCTTTTTAGGAGTTTTAAAATAAAGGTATTTAAACCAATTTCTGTGCTGCCTCAGTTTAAGTCTGTGTAAAGTCTGTGTTGTAACCTGCTTTGATACACTACTTGCACAGTATCCTCCTCTAATGGATCATAATGCCAGCTCTGATCAGCCAGTAGCAGTATCATAGAACACTATAAGGGTAATTCTTCAACACTTGATATCATAAGTCTCTCTTCTGTCATACCTGTGATATGAAAGCAAGTTCTCATAACAGAGTAGGATGTAACATACTTTAAAAATAACTCGTCCTGTTTCTCTCTTTCTTGTTCATCTAACAAGATACTAGAATTTCTGTCAACTTTTGATTCTCTGATTATCACTTTAATGTATTTTCCTTAAAAACCCAAAGCAAGGATGACAAAAAATATACAAAGTTTCACAGCTTGCTTGTATTTCTGAATACCATATCCTTTATGTGACTGCCACTAAAAATATGCAAGTTTGCAATTTTGCAATTTACAGCGCAGCAAGACCAAACAGTACTTGGACCAACCAACACCATGCTTTATGGTACAAGTAATTTAAATATGTAATGGGAAAAGGAGAGGACTGCTAGGTAAGGGTAGAAGGGGTCACTAGGGCCTAGTACTTCCTGAGCAGTCTGAATTTTCACATGTCTATGTAGTTCCCAAAATGCCTGCCTATAACAGAAGCTGAGGGTGTGGGGGTTGCTGTTTATTTAGATGGAAGTATCATTGGCCTGTTCTTCAAATAGTTACAATTTCCTAGTCAAGAACTGCAAATTTAAAAATCAAGTATACAATAAAGTCAAACCAAATTTTGCAAGTTGAGTTATAATTTTGAGCAAAGGATTGGTTGTAGAAATCAAAACTATTTTATCTCTTACGCCCATCTTAACATAAGTATCAGCTGAATATATGTCAGGATCCCTTTTATTTTATTACAACAGTACAAAATACATAGTTCCTATAGCAAATAATATATTTTTAATAATTAAAAAAACTGTAACCCTGAGATCCACAGTCGCATTTAAAATCTTGTAATAAATAAATAAATGAAATTAAATCGAATGCTTAGTTTTAACCTTTTTTATTTTTTTTGCTTTACAATATTTGATACTATTTGTGACTAGTGAAAAGGTTCAACCACTCAGATGCAACACAAATTGGGGGGGAACAGAATGATAAAAAAGGTGAGGAAACAAATAAATGCTTTTCTATTAAAAAAAAAACCCCAACCAACCAAACAAAACCAACAACAAAAAAACCCCACTGTTCCTGAGTGTCACCATTTGGTGGTTTATTTTATACTGTAACTAAGATGAGAAAGAATCATTCTGAATGGAGTGGTTAGGTTGGTGAGAGTACTAGAAGAAGAAGAATTCAAGTGTGCTAACCTTCATGCGATATCCCCTAGTAGGGCAGGCAAAGGGTGATCCAAAAAAGTTTCTAAGCTCTGGGGTATATTTGAGCAGCAGCAGGGCTCTTGTAGCTTAGCTGGCTTGAGCAGCAGCCTACAAGTGTTTGCTTCCTGTCTGTGACCACCAAAGAATGATCAATTCCAGCAACCCGCCTGCGTTCCCTAGTGTAACCAAGTAAGCCTGGGCAATCTGCCTGTTTTCATGGGCTAGTAAGAGAGTCCTGTCCCATGCACTGTCTCAGAGACAGGGGTCTCGTGACATCAAGAAAATAATAAAGGGAAAATCTGCAGAACCACAGACTCTGTGTTCCCTAAGTGAAAAACAGTATACTATCTTCAAGCCAGTAGCTCTCAGCCAGCGGGTTAGGTGCCAGCAGATGCGCTGAAGCGTATTGCAGCAAAATGTCAAATTTCCCATGGATACGTAAATTGTTGAAGTGGCTGTATGATAATGATGTTCGTGTCAAACACCAGGGAGGGCCTTCCTTTCAGAATGAGAAAATATATGGACCAACTTATTTGTTTACGATCACCATACCCAGATCAATGTGTACAATGCCCGAGGGCTGAGGGCTTGACTGTTGCTGGAGGGGTGAAGATGCAGCTGAGGGTGGCTGTGGCGTAGATGGAGAGCTGCCTCGGTAGCCTTATGGTCTCAAAAATAAGAGAGATATTTTAAAAAAAGAGGTAATTATTTATAAGATTTAGCATATATATCATGAAGTTTGCAACAAGTGATGGTCATTGATGAAAAATATGTTTATTTAAAAACAAGCAGACTGAAATAAGCATTTAGGGAAGGCAAAATTTTGTGAGGGTAAACACATATCTACTCTTGTCCTAGTGAATCTGGTACAGTTAACACTGTTACAGTCTGGATTAGTTTTCCTAAATTGTTCTTCTGATCCCCAGGAAACAGTAAAAAAGTACAAAGTATATATCAGATAATGGCCTGAATTTTATCCTCACCCATCAGGTAGATAAAGCTTTTCAAGAGATGAAGCATCTAAACTCTCCCTCACACTCCCAGCAGCATACACATACCTGTAACAACCACCATAAAGCATGTTATTTCAATTGACTTACAAATTCCCTGCAGATGACATACAGAAAAACCTACTGTTGTGTTTGCTTTTTTTTTTTAAATTGAAAAAAGAAGAGGTAAAGGGAGGAGCAACTTATTTGCATTTTTTAAAGTTAAAAAATTCTGGATGGCTATGAGAGGAAAGACGAAAAAGACCCTCTAATTAAAAAACAAATGTGATGATACATTTTCAGGAGCCTGTGCCCAGGTAACAATGCAGTTAGTTACCTGATATGCCTTTGTACCCACAGCAGAAATTATAAAACACATACAAGCATTTATGAAACTTATTCATTAAATCAAAATTAATTTTATGAAATTAATATAATGCTGTTTAAAATGTGCTATTGCAAAAAATGCAAAAAATTAGATGCAAAATTTCAGAATGCAGCTGAAGAAAGTTGCACATGAATAGTAGTAATTTTAGAAATAAATTTAATATTATGCATATCATCAGCAGTACTTTCAATAACTGACAGATAGTCTGATAATTAATTTCACCCTAAGGGTAACATTAGAAGACGCCAGCTTGTATCCTGGTATTCAGCACATAATACCTTACACATTACACTCTTAGACAGAAATAAATGGCAATACTAGTTTTAAATGAACTAGGTCATTATCAGAGTGAGATTTCTGTATCACTAACAAATCCACAAGTTCTCCAAAGTCTGAGAATCTTTTACCAAAATAGCCTGCATTCAATTTCTCTAAAGACTGCAGCAGACACAGTTCAAATCTTCAAGAATTGCTTCTGCATTATAACAAAGCAGTCTTTGTTGCTACCTTGCAGCAGGAGATACACTGACCTTTTTCCATCTGGAGTTGTTCCTGGTACTGTACGTTTTAATAATTCCTGTTACTATATAGTCCTGCATTAGAAGGGGGTGGGGAGCCGGGGGGGAGGCTGCATGATGTACCATACACAGGAATAATTTTTACTTATAAAAGGGCACTTAGACAGTGTCGTGGTTTTGCCCCAGCCGAGGGCTGCACCCCACACAGTCGCTTGTACTTTTAAAAGGAAGGGGGAAGGAAAGTTGGGGGAGGGGGAAAAGGGAAGGAAGAAAGGAGGAAAAGAAACCACAACCTAGAAACCAGAACCACGCAGGTTGGGATAAGGATAGTTTACTAAACAATAACAGAAAACTAGATGCAACAATAACAGGAGTTTATAGCACAAAATAGATGAAACTGGTGATACACAATGCAATTTCTCACCAAACCACAGAACCCAGGCCGCACAGCCTAGAGCCGTCCCGGAACCCGACCGTCCCCAGAAACTGCACGTCCTGGCGTTGTCTCCTCCTCTTCCCCCCAGTCCCCCTTTATACTGAGCATGACGTAACTGGCATGGAATATCCTCTTTGGCCAATTCGGGTCACCTGTCCTGGCTGCGTCCCCTCCTTTCTCATTAGTAAGGAAGTATGAAGAACTGAGAAAGGTCCTTGATTGCCCGGCAACAACCAGAAACATCAGGGTGCTATCAGCACTGTTCTCATCCTAACACCCAAACATGGCATTCCATCCACTGCTAAAAATAATTAACTCCATCATAGCTGAAACCAGGACAGACAGGCAAAAAACATCTGCTGTTGTAACTGTCTCCTTTTCTTCAAGTAACTGGTAATGCTATGCTGACAAAACTAACAGTTCTTGCAAGTATGTATGCACAGTGTTACTGGCCAAGGCTTCTAAGTTGGTCTTGTGGTGGAGTTCTAGGTTTACAACTCAAATAAATGGCTCAGTTCAATTAAATCAAACCAAACCAGAGAAGAGCGTTACAATACATTGAGTACTCACTTATTTGAAGCATATTTTGCAAGAAAAGAGTGAGTGCCTTGATGGGAATTGTAATATGAAAAAAGCCCGGCTCATTCAGCACAACCTGCTGAGTACAGATGAACTGAGTTGCCAGTCTTTTACAGTGCTCACTGTATGGAAGGATGTGGCTTTGAGTTTACAATATTGCCTTAAAAAGTGGATTTGATCCAAAACCAGTCAACTTATTATGGTATATAGTTATTTGTCCAGTAAAATTCAGTACTCATCTAGTTTTGACAGGAAATCTGTGCATCTTTTTTAACTACATGTGGCCAAAATATAATCACTGGTTTCCAAATGAGACAAGCTGATTTAATCTAGTTTACATGGAAAGCATCCTGTAACTGGCAAACTCTGACATTGATGCTATTCATGCTATTAAAAATTAATTTGATGGTTATACAAAGGTGCATACCTTTACAGTTTTAAAAATTAAAGTGTTCATGGGCATTAACATAATATTGCTGATTAAAGTTTTTCTGCCTAAACAAATACAAATGTATAGAATGAAAGGTGCCTGTACAGAATGATGGGTATCAGAGAAACTAATAACTAATGACTTTGTCAGCAATGCCAACTTTGGGTGTTACTTGTGACTGAAGAAAAACATATTGCAATCATTAGCACATTTTTTTTTCATTCATTCTGTTCTCTTTGCTAATAAGAAAATATACTCTTACTTTCTTTTTTTTTTCTCAATTGGTAATGGTAAGTTAGGAACTGAACATGCTAAAACTGAAATTGGTCATGCTACATGGGAATTGTGTTGGACCCAGTCCAACTAACTTTACTAATATGGACACATTTTTATACCAGATATGTGAAAATGTACTTGGGGTGGCTTTGGATTTTTAAAATGGACTAGTTAGGCTCATGGCCTCACTGAAAGCACTGATATTAAACATGCAGACTTTACCAGGTAGTTGCCTTCAAAAATCTGGTCAATGACTTAATTTTTTTCTCCAAACACAAGACATAACCACACAATTTAAAAAAAAAAAAAAGGTATGAATGTGTGAAATTCATTGACATATTGGATGACAGTGCCTTAAAAAAAGTACGAGAAGAGTTATATGCCTGAGAATAGGATCCATAAAAGTCACCTCAAAGAGCAAGAAGTGCCTCAATCAACTAGTGGGGAACAGTGAGGATTATGTCTTAAATCCATCTCCTGCCAGCACACAGGAATCTAATTCTCATTTGCTGGGAACACAAAGATATTTAAGCTCTCTCCTGGAGAGAAAACAAAAAACCCCAATTATTTTGGAAATGTTTCTAATGCTACAGATTGTCAGCAAAAAGATAGCCATATGCATTCAGATCAGCTTCTATCCAAGCATTTCATTAGAATTATAAATTAAAGATAGGAGAGGAAATAATTTATTGATGGCATGTGAAAGCACCATAATCAGTCATGTATTACTGCGGTAACAAGGCCATATTGTGGTGTAAGATGAGGAAAACCGCTTTTGGAGTATAAGCAGTATGACTCCATTTCCATTTTGCTGGCCACAAATATCCCATTTTTGTGATGAGAAGCTTATATCTACCCCAGTACTTGTAACCTGCAATTAACAAACTGGTTTTGTTGGGAGATTCATAGTTCAAAACAACAATACGTATGACTCATCATTTTCTTTGTCTGTATTTATGCTAGCATCTTCCTGCTGCAATGAGGACTCCTATGCTATTTGTCAGGTATATTCTGAACCATCTTGAGGTACTAAGTTTTCTCCAAATCTACAGATCATTTTTAAAGACCTTTAGGCTTCTCCTTGTGTGGTATTAAATTTCTTTAGAGAAATGTGGCATACAACAAAGCAAACAAAATATTGTCAAATATTTTTGAAATCACTTTGTCCAGCTAGCTCATAACATTACATGAAAGAAGCCCTCCCTTCCTAAAATGTTGATCCTATAGTCTCTCTATATGTAGGTCAGTACAAGTACTGGTCTTCTTGGACATTACGTGATCTAGTTAAGACAATCTTTGCCTTGCTTTGATAAACCAAAACCAGTGTCAGAAAAGGAGTTTCTAAAAGGTTTCTAGAGAAAAACAGTTTCAAAAACCTGAATGAGGATCATCAGTGATTTAAGGGTAGGTTTTAAGATTTTTAAGCCTTTATTTATACAGTCAGGCAGTGGATGTCAACTAACCTTGAGTTAGGTGCCCTGTACATGTTTCTGTTGGCAATACCCACAATTATTTTCAGAACCTGTATATTCAGGGATGTGCAGAGTTTAAACAGGAATAATTCTTTCCACATCCCATAAATCACAGTATCTTTTCTTGTGTCATTACCATCCTATCTCTGTTTAACAAGTAAAGCTGTTATATATTCTCAGTACGGGTGACAGCAGGACCTTGAAACTTTACAGTGAAGGTAACTGAAGCAATACACTATAGCACATATGGCCTTCTGCATTTATAAAAATATAAAACTATGAATGAATGACTCATTTTTATGTCATTCTCTGTTAAAAAAACCAGCTCAACGTAGATGTTTCTTAAGCTGTAAGAGAATTCTATATTTGCTGTGACATTAAGGATAGAGTCACCCAGAAGCAGGTATTTGAAAAATTTATGCCCAGTTTCCAAAATTGCAGGTTTTTAAAATCTTAATACCTTTTTTTCTGAACAATTAGATTTTTAATTCAAACTGATAATTCACACATCTGGAGCTACTAGTCATCACTGAGTTTCTCTCAATGTAAACTCCTACAGAGGATAGTGTATTGTGCCTAGCAACATGTACAGCCTGAAGCCATAATCCTGCAGTCAGCACTGGGGTTTTGCTTTCTTTTTCTATACCCCAAATGCTGCATATGGTCATTCCACTTTGAAGTAATCCTCAAGGATTATCAGGAAAAAGGAAAAGGATTCCAGCTATTGAACCTCTTAGTAACACAACCAATGCCATTCAGTTGAACCTAATGAAAACATACAGGAAATAACTTTGGTTCTCTATATTCCATTGCATCACTCTTTATTAATAAAACCCTGATCAAATTACTGATATTTTATCCCTAGCTTTCAATAACTATTAATTTTACAGCCTGTCGCTGAAAAAACAGTCACGCAAACCCTGCTGTAGTAGGAGAAATCCTGGAAAAGACAAAGAACTTTAAAGAAAGGAAGCACATCTTTTTTTTTTTTTTGCTTCATCTTTTTTTCAACTTTTGCTCTTCTCTGGATGCTACAGCACTAAAGCCCAACTCAAGAAACAGTTTTTCAATGTCTCAGATACATGTATTTGTTTGCAGAATGGGTCAATTGCCACCCAGCTTCGCTGTTATGAATAGAATCTATTAATTGTGCAGGTGTTGCCAGACCTGAAGTGATGATAAGGCTATTCAGTCTGGTCTCTCAAAGATACTGACAATAGATTCTAGCTAAAAGTATCTGTGGTCTGGACATCTTCTTTCTCTTATGTTCTGTTACTCCATTGGAAAAAAAAAAGGAAGAAGAAAAAAATTGAGTTAAATTCAAGGAAACAGAAGGCAAGGGATAATTCTTTAGTTAATGCAAAATCACTCATGGATTAAGCATTCCTAGAATTAAACCTATGAATCTCCTGAGAAATGAAAACTACATTTCATTCAGTAGCTGCTAATGCCAAAGTTTGTCAGACAGATGTTCTAAATTACAGTAATCAAGTTAGAAAGCTTTTGAAAGAGCTCTTGAGTTAGTAAATTACATCCTCAAAATAAAATATTTAGAACTGGGAAGCTGAGGACTGGGATGACTGATTTCAAAACAGATGGTGATGAATACTGACAGTGAAAAAGCAGATAGAAGATAACGTCTTTTTTCCTTAAAAATTTCTGTTTCCTCCATGTTACAGTTTGCTGACATACTTTTAAGAGTGGAACTATACTTTCCAATGTAGGTCAGAAAGCATGGCAAATAGGAAAGCCTGTCAAAAGAAAACGCAAAGGCTAAATCTGACAAAGGTACCCTCTTCATTTAGGCACAAAGAAAAAGGAGCACAGAGCTAGATTCAACACTGCAGAGTTCAGCTCTAACTAATCTATTTGCATTTTGAAAGGTTAAAACCTGACGTATCTGCCAAAACCAGACTTCATACTTTATGCTACAGAATTCACAGACCTCATAGAATCATAGAATGGTATGAGTTGGAAGGGACCCCAAGGATCACAGAGCTCCAACCCCCCTGACACAGGCAGGGCCACCAACCTCAGGCCTGGATCTACACTAGGTTGCCCAGGGCCCCATCCAACCTGGCCTTGAACACCTCCAGGGACGGGGCATCCACCACCTCTCTGGGCAGCCTGTTCCAGCACCTCACCACTCTTTCCGTAAAAAACTTCCCCTAATATCTAATCTAAACCTTCCTTCCTTTAGTTTTAATCCATTCCCCCTTGTCCTGTCATTGTCTATCCTTTTAAAAAGTTGATTCCCCTCCTGTTTGTATGCTCCCTTCAGGTACTGAAAGGCTGCAATGAGGTCCCCCCGCAGCCTTCTCTTCTCCAGACTGAACAAGCCCAGCTCCCTCAGCCTCTCTTCGTAGGGGAGGTGCTCCAGGCCTCTAATCATCTTCGTGGCCCTCCTCTGAACCCTCTCCAACAGTTCCACATCCTTCTTGTATTGGTGGCCCCAGATCTGGACACAGTACTCCAGATGGGGCCTCACGAGGGCAGAGTAGAGAGGGACAATCACCTCCCTGTCTCTGCTGGCCACCCCTCTTCTAATGGAGCCCAGGATACCATTGGCCTTGTGAGCTGCAAGAGCACACTGCTGGCTCATGTTAAGTTTCTCATCCACCAGAATCCCCAGGTCCTTCTCAGCAGGGCTACTCTCAAGAAGCTCTTCTCCCAGTCTGTATCTATGTCTGGGATTCTTCCGGCCCAAATGCAACACCTGACACTTGGCAGTGTTGAACCTCATTAGGTTCACCTGGGCCCATCTCTCCAGCCTGTCAAGATCCCTCTGGATGGCTTCCTTTCCTTCTAGGGTGTTGACCACACCACTCAGCTTGGTGTCAAACTTGCTGAGGGTGCACTCAAAGCCCTGTTTGCACAACTAATTTCTGCAAGCTGTCCCCCACTGCCCGGCTGCCTGTGCTGTGGTGGCCAGCCCTGGTACTCTGCAGCCACTGGTGCCTGCACCAGGCTGAGGGCAAATTGCTGTGAGGTGACCTGCCAGGGCCCTTCACGCCTTTGTCAAGGAGCTGCTTCTAACCTCAGGCCTCTGAGCTGTGTTACAAGTATCACTGAGCCCAGGCAGATACCTTGCCAGTCCTCAGCCTGACCTGCTCACTTTCCTACTTTCCGTGTATCTGCCTCATTGCTAAAGACTTGGCTGTTCCCAAACTTTGCTTTTCTGGCCTGCCCACCACAGGACCATGTCCCTGATGGTGAAACCACTGCCTCAGGCTGTGTTGCCACCATGCCTAGCTCCCTGGTGGCATGGCCCACTTGTACCGAGACAACCCTTCATGCATGTTCAATTACTTCTAATATTCAGAAGCAGACAACTCAGAAGGTTTTGCAGCCCATAAAGATGGGTAGATTAAGAAAAACAATGTTAGATACTATTCATTTAAGCTTCTTTTAATTAAACTATTACTATTAGATGAATTTAATGTCTTGAAGGACCTGACTAAGAAGAACTAGGAATGGATAACATTTGTGATTCCATGCACATCAGGTACAAAGAACAAGACAGTAGAGTTATAAAAACCGAACCACTCCCATTTGTGGAAATGTCACAACCTACCAAGAGTCCGTGAGCACATTGTGCATCCCCCAGGCTACCACAGTACTGATGGGGAAAGGCAAATCCTTCTGCAAGGAACCAGACATCTCACTACAGCTATTCTCCTCCACTCCTAAAAGTGTCCTCCTCTCTCTTCAATCCTAGTTTGGGGGTGATGCTTCAGCACCCCTCCCAGTCACGGGTGAACCTGTATATGCTCATGGCTTGTGCCTTCCACAAAACTGACTGCTCAGAAAATCTTCACTATTCTACCACAGCTACAGTGAGCAGCTACATATATAAGATTACAAGTGTGTACAATTAGACATTAGTAATATGAACACACATGTATACATTTATTACAGCTATTGTGCAAAAAAGCAGAAGCCATCCTATCTGAAGACAGAGACAGGATGCCAAACTGCAAAATATGCAAAGCATATGTTTGTACAGTAGCATTAAAAAAAAAAGGTAATAAACCTGTCTCAAAATGAAACGTAACTGGTATTTTGGACCAACAGCCAGTGTAATTCTAAGTAATTCTTTGCTCTGGAAAGGTATGTGGCAATACTTGATCTTGAAGACAATTGCTAAATGATGACAACTTTGTTGTACTTAATGATTCAGATGAAGGTGAAAGATAATCAGATAATTTAGAATATGTTTTAATAGAATTACCATACCACATTTAATGCCAGTAATTAAGAAGGGTGTAACTGTTCATCTGGTAGAAATGCGAGGGCTACCAGATTTGAAAAAATATCTAAGACATTTGACTTTCCCATCATAGTGAAAACAATCATATAATTATTCAGTGAGTAAGCTCTTTATTTTTTATATGTTTTATCTATATGTATTTTATCAATATAGTTACTATTACAACTTTTTACCATCCTGTTCCAACTGCTGTCATACATTACAGGAATTTAGGATAACAAAATACAGCCTAGGTAGCATGATACTGAATTATTAACAGCAGAGCTTTAAAAGACCTATCAAGCTGCAAAATCAGACAGTGGACAGACATCCAGAATGCCCAAAGACTTCACTGTTCCATACAGAAATTACCATTATAGGTAACTGCAGCAGAAATATAGCTACTTCTTAGAAATCTGCTGTGATGTTAATACGATGTTCCTGCAGATGAAAGAAATGCAAGAGGCTGTGCCAGGTATGGAGTGCAGAGGCAAGTCCATACTGCAGCTGGCATAAATCTGAAGGGCTAAGTACACACCTGCAATGTTCTTCCCCCTGGCAGTATCAGCAGAATTACTACATATGCAGAGCAAGGGACACTATGTCAGGTATGTTGCATAGACAGCAAGTAGATCTGTCTGTAAGCCCAGTGTCAAGGGTAGTTTTAAAATACAACACAGATCTAGCCAGATATAATAAAGCCAATAGAGACTTCAGCTGAGACTACAAAGCCAGGACTGCAAAATGAAGCTATCTGTGCTCAGCGCCATGATAATGTAGTTGTATTGCTGAACAAGGTAGCTTAATACAAGCTTGCAGGACAAGATGCAAGATTTAACAAAGTTTTTTGTGGCAGTGCTTTAACAACATAATCTGTAACATGACCTCATAGGGAATAAAACCGTAATTTGGATGTGAGATGAAAGTAATTCTGAAATACCCAAATAACACTGAAATAATAGAGAATCAATTAAACTGCACAGAATAGCAGTGCATTTAGGCATGCCAGTTTATGAAGTATACTATGACTGTTTCCTTTCCCTTGACTTACTTCCTGTTGCAGATGCCGTATAAATTTCAGGTAGTTGCTATGCCAAAGAGGATTTTGAACTATAAGAAATCTGTCAGCTCTCTCCAATTTTAAAGCTATCTTCTCAGTTTGAACGTTCAAAGCACAGAACTGTTAACTACAGGACATGCCCACCATTCACATATTTCTCACAGATAGAAAGGGCATCAACAGAGCAGTAAATACATTTCTCTGGAGTTTACTTTATACATTATTTTAATGTAAGTTTCAACACGGTACTTTGGGTAGTGCGATTCAGTTCGACACTGTGTTTCATTCTACAGAAGATGCTTTCAGGCAGACACAAATAAAAAGGAAAATTAATCAGGCAGAAAATATACTTCTGAAAATTGGAATTGAGAAAGTAAATCAAAAGTTGGAATACCAAGTTGGTTTTATCTTGCAAACAAGTAAATTCTTTTCCCATTACATACTAAGAAGTTTACATGTTAATGCCCCGAATTCTGACCTTCTATCTGAAACCTAATGCATGCCTCTATTTTTAAAGTGGACACTGCATAAGCTTCCATCTCTCTCACCCTATCCTTCCTACCTTTTGATAGAGGTGCTCATTTACTGCTGAAAACAAACAAACAAAAACATGCCTTCCAGGGGCTACAGATCAGACTGACCATGCTCAGTTCTTTGACAGGAAAGGAATGTCCCATGTGGCCAGCAATGCAGCTTGTATCTGGACAGAATGACAATGGACTTTTTAGTAGGAAGACTTGATATAGACAGAAATGTTTAAGAACTAGGCTAAGGAAATTTGGCCTTCACTTAAAATCTCTGCTGCTTCAGTAGTTTAATAAATTTCTTTACAGTGTGCTGGTTTACGTACCTACCCAGAGGTATATCTGCTGTCATTATATCCTTTTTATGACTTGGGCATATGCTGAGCTTGTAAGCATGAGATTGGCGGCATCTTAAAAAACGTTGTTGGAGACCTGTAACCCTGACTTTGTAGAAGGTGCGTTTTTCTCTGTTGTATATGACCGATCACACATTACTTGCAATGTGAATCCAGAGAGATGTGTTACAAATGCACTTAGACACTTCTGCTGTTGAAAGAGTACATCGAACAAAGTACATCTTTCCTTTAGGCCAAAGTAACGTGGACCATCTGACATATTCCTGTGTACTGTACTGGAGCCTCTTTTCCTCCTGTGAAGTAAACACACTATGCTGAATTCTCTAGGTAGGATAGAGCCTCATGTTTTTGATGGTGCCATACCTCTGCAACTTAAAAACAGCCTGATCTGCCACTGCCACAGGAACTGTACAATTAAGACAAATGAAAGGTCAGTAAATCTAACTTACATCCACCTGGTGATGCTTGGGAAGTGTCCCTTCCCGAGTCTGTAATACTTTGAAAAATGAAGATGACCAGAGTGGAGGGTGGAAAAATTCCTAGTCTGGGATCTGCTTTTGTCGTAAGTGTCCTCCTTTATGTGACAGTACCATGCAAGCACAGGGAGCTACTCAGAAAGGCTAAAGTTCTTTGAGAAGAAAAATTAAACTACATATGAAAAGACCAACTGTGGAGTTGCTGGAAGAAGCCTAAGAATTAGAAATGCAAGAAGACCCAAGGTGGTATATAGTATGATACAAGTGGAGTTAAGAGACTATAGATAATGGCCAAGGTTAGGTACCCCTTGGTAAGGACAGGTGGGTTATGTGGCAAAGCAAGCAGCTTTGTTTTTACCTTGGTATGTCCACCGGGATCTGGTATTTGTGCTCCTCTGCTTGCAAGATCTTGGGCAGGGAAGGAGGCAATGAGGAAAGGAAGGGCAGCACCCGCTGTGCTCATCTGTGTCCATCTCCTGCTTGTTCCTTGACCTGAGATAGAACGAGGCAATGGTCAGCTGTGGTACAGGAACCCCTCCTTGCCCATATTTTGGATTAATCTGGGTACTGCTTCATTGTCATTGCCCTGTTAGCAAAACGTTACCTGTTCTTTAAACCAGCTTCACTCTGGCCAAATTACCAAAATACCAATGAAGTATTCTACATAATAACTGAGCAATGTGGATTCAAATCTACTCACTGTAGAAAGGTAACAACTTGCTACAGCATATTTTGTTAATAGATAGCCCCGTCTTGCTATAATGAAACAAACCACTACTCATATTTTAATAATATATTGCATTTTAGAACTGCACTAAAATATACTACAAATTAAGAATGGGGAAACCATTTAAGTCAGAGAAAATAGGTAGAATTTGCTGAATATTCAATTTATCACCTTTTCTGTTGGAAAATTGGAACTGATTCAAGTCATCTAATGACTGGGCTATAAAATTGTATGTCTGTACTTTAGCAGCATTAATGACCAGGTGTATTCATAAATTAAAACAGCAGAACAGTAAACATGGACAAGAGTTAAAATGAGCTCTGAACCCTGGCTGCTGGATATTTTTAGAGCTGTCAGGTGGAACAGAGTTGTATATACTTCGCTGAACACTCATATATATATATATATATATATATTAGAAGTGAAAATTGCTTTTTTTTTCCCAGTTAAATATTGTCATACACAGGATATGATCAAGTGTTTTGATATAACCCATACAGGCAGGATCTCCTGCATTTTCACTCTTTAAAATGTATTTTTTTAATCAGAGACACGTTCAGTGAGAGTGAATGCAATCAGATTAACACTATCTCCTTGGGAAAGAAAGATGTATAATTTAGACTTGCAACTGAATCCTTTAAAAAACCTTACTTTGTGTATTTTCAGCCTAGACACAGTAAAATTTGCATGTTTTCCCTGTAATGTGCAGAAGTCATTTGCTTCTTGGGTAATGTATAAAATAATCACTCCAGGCTGCTTCAATGCCTAGTGAGTATATGAGTAGGTAAATACGTAACTGTGAAAGGCTCCTTATGCATGTGATTTTTAATCAATTCATATCACAGAATCACAGAATCATAGGGGTTGGAAGGTACCTAAAGAGATCATCAGATCCAACCCCCCTGCCAAAGCAGGTTCCCTAGGACAGGTCGCACAGGTATTTTCTAGGGAAAAAAAATACAGGGAAAATCTAATATTGCCATTTAGTGTGACAGCTCCAGGTTTCTGACCTCAGTAAAGCATGAGAACAACTCTGAGCTTCAGCTTGTTGGTATTCAGCCAGGCAGATATCTGTGAACCTTGATGGTGATGCCACTGTATCGGATAGCGTGTGAAAACATCTACTTGGTCTTGAAGTAGCGTATTTTCTTCCTACGTGAAACATGCTGTTCAGCTCCTTTCTCCCCAAGCACCCTGAAGAGCAACAGAAAATCTGGTAATTATGGCAAAAAAACCCCAAAACAACAACAACAAAAAAAAAAATCGGGCAATGTTTCCAGCTGGCAGACAATCCTGTCAGGGGAGAGAAAAAAAAAAAAAAGAAGTTAACGAATCGGGAAATTTTGTAGAGACCACAAACTGGGAAGGATAAAACGTGGAGTTAAGCTGCATCCCACGCCTGACCCGCGGATGCGGCCGCACGTTTCGAGGCTCAGCTACCGCCCGCTGTTCAGAAACTGACATTTCTGAAGAAAACCTCGTGTAAAATTCAAGGACCAGTTTCGGTACCGGGAAAGTGAGCGTCGCCTATCAAGGTATAAGATCGGGCTGGGTCACGCTTTAAGAAATCAGGTATTTTCCAGGCTGTGTCAACAGGTTCTTCCACAGTTTTCGCGGGAAGCGACCGCGCCTGTTTCCGTCGGCCCACTCCGGCCGAGCACGGCGCTCGGCAGCCCGTCCTCCCTCCCTCTTTCCCTCCCTGCCTGCGACGCTCGGCCCACCTGCCTTCGTCTCCGCTGCCTGCCCGTTCGACGGTGCGCCGCGGCTGCCGCCTGCACGCCCCCACCCCTTCGCCGCAACGGGCTCTGCTGTCAGCTCGGTGGCGCTGGGGTGCGCTCCGCTCCGGGCACGGACGAGTTGCGTGGCGGCCGCGCCTAGGCCACGGCGGGGGCGCCCCAGCAGGAAGTACCCTTGCCGCCCGCCGCTCCCCGAGGGACCCAGGCTCTTCCCACCGGCCGGGACGAGGGCAGACGTTTAGGTGGGACAAGCTCCTCCCGCCGCACGCCTGAAGGGACGCACCGGCCCTCCGAGGAGCGGCAGCGGCGGGATAGCGCACGAGGCTTTCTGGCCGTCCGCCCAACTCCAGACGGCTCGCGGGGAAGGGCCGAGACCCATGGCGAGGAGGAGGAGCAGGAGCAGCCGCAGCCGGGATTGGGGGCTGCCGGCGCCGCCCGCCTGGCCAACGGGAGGAGGCGGCAGGAGGAGGAGCGGCGGCGCGGGCCGCAGCGAGCTGGCTGTTGCCCCTGAAGATGGCGGCGGAGGCCGCTGCTCCGGGCGGTGGGGGTTGCTCGCCGGCTGGCGGCGGCTCGGTGCCTGTCCTCTTCTGCTTCTCCGTCTTTGCGCGGCCCTCCACTGTGCCCCATGGAGCCGGCTACGAGCTGCTGATCCAGAAGTTCCTCAGCCTCTACGGGGACCAGATAGACATGCACCGCAAGTTCGTGGTGCAGCTCTTTGCCGAGGAGTGGAGCCAGTACATAGACCTGCCCAAGGGCTTCCTAGTCAGCGAGCGCTGCAAGGTGCGCCTAGTGCCGCTGCAAATACAGGTGAGACCCGACGGTGGGGCAGTGCTGGCCGCCACAGGTGCGTGTTCGTGGGCGGGCGGGCGAGCAGCCCGTCCCGCTGCCGGCTGCTGCTGCCCAGCTCGCTTGGACCCTTCCGGGGAGAGGTAGAGAGCTGTGCGGGGCGGCAGCCGACAGAGCCCGGAGCGGGCTGGAGCCGCGGGCGGAGCACCGCAAGCCCGAGTTGACTTATTTCTCCGCGGAAACTTCTGTTTTTTTCTAAGGCGGTGAGGCAGGTGCGCTCCCCGCCGCGTGCGTTTGGTGACCGGGTTTTGCCTTCAGCGAGCCAGAACTTACTTGGCCCGGGTGAGGTGGAAAATAGTCCGGTGGCTGAAATAATCAATACCTGTCCTGTAAAACTGGCGCTGGTGCTACTCGGCCTTAAGCGAAGGTAGTGGTGCTAGGTGGAAACTCAAAACGTGCTACTAAAGACGGCTCTGCCAGAGCTCAGTCTTGTAGCTTCGTAGGATTTCTGTATCCCTTCGTGCTCCAAAAAGGCACTTTCAGAATTACAGGTTCATAACTCAATAGTTTGGTGGCTACAAACCAGGAAACCAGACTGCCAGACAGACACGTACGTGTTTTTCATACTAAGATACCTTCATGCACACTGGAGATTCATGCTACTTGTGCTGTAGCAGTTGTACTTGGAGGAAAATTGCTTTTTCCTTTCTCCAACATCAAATAAATCAACTTTAAAAAAACCCGCAAAATAATACAACACAAACACCAAAACCCACAGTTACTGTTTTAATTAAAAACATTTTTCTTAATTTATATAATTAAGACATTTCAGTTTGTTGAGCTAACTTTAGTAATAAGTTGAAAAAGTGATCTCATAAAAACTGAAATGTTGCTTGATATTTCATCATGTTTCCAGAAGTCTAATTGATGTGTTTGCAAAACCTGATTCATTGTAGTGTCTTGAATCCATAAACTCTGGAGGTGACCTGTATGCTTTGACTATACAAGGATGCCTTTGGAGTTGTTTGTCCTTTCCTTAACCCTCTGTGTGGGAAAAAGAGTGTTTAAGAAGACTAAACTAGTTTAGTAACTTATTTTTGCATTTATTATTTATTTCATCATTCATCACTCAGTGTGTTCACTTTAAAACCTTTCTGCATTCTGTGTTGGAAACAGAATGGATGTAGTTTCAGACAGAGAAACTAGAAAGCACAGTCTCACCAGCCTGCAAAAAAAGAGAGTTGTTATGTATGTATGCTTGTTAGTTCAAGCAAGGATTCTAAAAACATTATTTGTGTAATCTGGGCGTGGTTTAGGTCAGAATTTTGTGCCTTACTTGTGCGTGCGGATCACTGTTCTGCAGACTCTCTAGCAGATGGCTTCTGCACTAAAATGATAAACACAGCCTGAGCACTCATAACAGGATGTACATCTTGGTGGTAAAAGGTCAGTGTTGAGACACGGATGGACATATCATTCCCAGGGTGCAGAAGCACTATGCAGCTTTGACTGCGGGGATTCAGGATGAAACAGTATTTAATGCATTATTGCCTAATCAATTACCTGCTTTCACCAATACTGTTGCAATTCTGTGACAATAGCAACTGTTGATCTGAAAAGGGTGGTACTTGTCTGTTATTTTAGTTACCTTTTTGATGTGCTTCAGCAGCTGAGAATGAGCTGGAGACATCACAATGATGTCAGTCAGCTTGCCTTAAGCCACTGGCACGTGCTTAGAGATCACTCGTTTGGGAAACATTTGGTCTGATGCAGTTACAACCGTTCTTTTTAAGACGTTTAGGATTTACTGGTGGGAAGATTATACTTTCTTTCTGTATGTTGATTCATACACTGCCACTGTTGTGTGCCCTTCCCCCCCCCACCCCGAGATGTTTTATCTGCGGTTACACATGACATAGATTTGTCAGCTCTGCATGGGGTTTAGCCAGTTGAAACACCATTTTTAACATGTCTTTCAAAAGAGACAGCCTTTGCTCACTTATGTGATCAGACTTGCAAACTTGGAAAGATATATTTGGTATTAAATTAAGATTCACAGATGCTAGCATCCATATCCTAGATGATAATTTCAGTATTTTTATGTGTGCACCTTATAAAATTCATATATGCGTTTAGGGATGGCATGTAGTTCATGGTAGCACCCATGAGCTGTGGAATAGTGTCCTCCCATTTTGATTCCTGCGCAGACCTCTCATGGAAGTATGCCCTTTGTTCAGTAGCTCAAGAAATGTCAGCACCACATGCTGTTTGGCTTGTTTCAGTTTCCTGTCCCTGCAGTTGAGAGGGACAGTAATCTCATGAGAGGAACCTCCATATGCTGCCCTTGGAAAGCCACTCCACGTGGCTCAATTTGGGGCTCACTCTGTACCGTATTTTTTGTATTTTTGCTTACTGGTTGTATTTGTGCCTTTGTACTTTTCATGTTTGGTTTAGTTGTCCTGACACAAAACAGCCACCTGAACCTTTAACGTTGTCAGGGATGCTGGTGGGATGCAGGAACCCTGATGTTCAGCCTCCTGGCCTCAACCAAAGACTTGCAGCAAGGAGGGCTCTTCCTTTGGCCTGGCCCAGCTGGCGAGGAGGGTGTTTGCTTGTAACTTGAGGGACTGGGTATTAGCATGAAGGAGCCATCTGCTTCTAAAAGATGTTGTGTGTTTTGAAAGTTGTAGCAGAAAAATATTTATAGTTGATATGAAGGAATGCAAGACCACTTTAACCTCATCTAAACGCAGTTAAATAGTGCTACTAAAACTCTCATGTTTCATTGTAACTGTTGTAGCTTCCCTCTCAGGAGAAAAGCAGTAAGGAAAAACATTTTGGAGACATCAGAAGACAAGGCAAGTGTGCTCATTACAGCCATGTGACATAGGAGGTCAGGCAGAATTCAAATACATGCCTGAGAGACTTCACCATTGCTGTCAACTTCAAGGTGACTTCTCTTCAGTAGTACTTGTGCTCTATATTTACAAACTTACAACCTTAAGATGCTAGAGCTAAAATGGTAAAGTAACAGTTAAAACCATTGCATAAAGCACCTCTACTTGAGGGTGCGTGGTGGCATCTCAGGCATGTTTTTCTTGCAGGAAGTTTTTTTGTAATGATACTTAATTGTTACTGAAAGATACAGTAAGCAAAACAGAATTATTTGTACGCAGCTTTTCAATCTGATACATGTATCTGTGCTCCGATGCTTTGTAAATAGAAGTAGCATTACCTCAGGAGTGTAAGTCTATTTCCTGAAGGCGGGGAAAAGCCAAAGCACGAATTGCAGGATAGGAGTCAGGCGAGGGACATTGTTTGCTACAATTAAATACAATTGGTACTACAATTAAATATAATTTTTCTAAACTTTTATTTTATTGTTTTTTTAGAAAGCAGCACTTGGAACCTTAAATAAGAGAAAAAAGGAACTGAAAATATTAAAAGAGAGGTTTCTTTGAATCCATATTCCTTGTTTGGCTATCTTTGCCACAAGCATTTTGAGAATTTTGGATTCTGATGAAGAATTTTGTACAAACATCATTTTGCACATGATGTTTATATATTTATGTAAATCTGGCCTCTTTAAATGCTGAATTGCGTGTCAAAGGTAGCACTTTGGCTTAGCATAAAATAAATATTTATATTCCCAAACGGAAACACTTGTAAACTGTTTTTCCCTTAAAGTACATGAAACTGATTTCCACCCCTCCCTCCGCGCACACACACCCCCACACCCCCCCACCCCACCCCCCCCCCCCGCCCCCCCACACTTTGGAAGGCAAGCAGCAGAGAAAAAAATGAATCTTGCAGATTTCCTTTTGGAAATGAAGGAGAAGAAAATAATGACAGCTGGCTGCTTTTTATTGTTGTCTTTTTATACCATCTGTGGAATACCAAGGCTGCAAAGTCATCCACTCTGCCCTTTTAGTGGGTAACCTTGGCCAGAGATTTATGAGGTGTCTAGTGATGTCACGTGGGATTATTTCTGTTTCCATTTTCTTGTTCATTACAAATACTGGATGACAATCGCATTTTGTATGTGTAATGCTTTCCTGAAGTTTGAGCAGGTAAAGTACAGATAAAGAGCTGGTATTTGTGAATATTTTTATAAAGCCGATTCTGTAATTAACAGTACTTCATCACAGTCACATTTTGTATGATTAACAATAATCAGCCAAGATTAAATAGATGTAGAAAAACACCCATCCTTTCTCACCTAGGCTTCTTCTAGGGTAGGATTTAAAGCTGTAACTCATGACAGCCTACCTTTAAATGTCAGTCTGAACAAGGTCCTGGGGATGACTTCTCTACCTAGGTAGAAGAACTGCATCCGGTTATGTGTCCACCTGAGGTAGGTAGCTATTCTGGTTGTGCTGTGGATAACCTCAAACTGTAGGAAGGAAAATCCTGGTGACTGAGAGGGGTGAAACAAAACTAATGGGAAACTATATACACTGTGTGTGGGAGCTTTAGGTGATTTGTGGTTTTGTTTGGGGTTTTTTTAATATAAGTTTAGGTTGTTTAATGATACTGTGGCTAGACAGATACTGGCTCACCATCTCACCACGATCTTCACAGCCTGCCTCTCCTAGGAGTGAAAGCAGAAGTGCTGGCGTGCCAGCCCAGGGTTTGATGTTTCAGTCTATGTTTGCCCCCACCCCAGCTTGCTGGTAGGGTGTAGTGCTGGAGCAGTGTGGGTGGTTGTGTGGAGATGTCCCTGATGTGGTGTGGCTGTGGAAGGGGAGGACAGCTTTTAGAGCAAGTGAGTGGTAGAATTTACATGGAACATTGAAGAACCAGTAAAGGAAAACTTTTCTTTATACTTAGTAGGTACTTCTCTGAAGTTATTTATGGACTGCATTGCCTACTATTTATGAAACTTAATTTCAAACTTCTCTCTGCTGTGCTTTGTCCTACTCACATCTGCTATTCCAAGTAACACTAGCAAGTGTTGATTTTTTTGACCTTGCCATTTATTTAATCCAGTTTCTTCTTATTCTGCCATGTGTTGCATGGCTCGATTAAGACTGCAACATAATTCGGAATAAATATGAAAATCAATATAGGAAGTATTTGTGATAGGTGTTGTAAAAGATTTTATTTAGCAAATACATAGTTGAACCAGCGTTATTGTAGAGTGCTGCTGATAATAAACTGAAGGCAAAAATTAAATTGTATTAAACCAAATTGATAACAGGAAAGCAAATAGAAGGCTTTGAGTTTAGCTTCCCATGATGGTGTGTCATAAACACATGGGATTATAGATACAGTGGAAGTTTGTTGTGAGGATGCTCCCTAGCTGGAAAGGCAGTGAGTTTTCTTCCATGCTTCACTGTGAAATCAGAATAATATTGAATTGGGCTCTATAAGATCTGTTTCAAATCCAGTTTGTAAATATTAAGTCATCCATGTCATTGCTGAAACTTAAGCCAAATACTGTTTTTTGCAGAATGTGCCAAACTGGGAGGAGATGCAAGCATCTGATAGAGAAGAATTCAGGCTTTTCATGACAAGTTGGAGACACAAGGTGAAATGAAATGCAGTTCAAGGAAGTAGCAAAGGTAGAAATGATTCCTGTGGTAAGGCAGAAATAATCAACCACAGGACTAAAGATGAGAGAGAGTTCAAGGGATGATTTTGAAGTCACAGAATCACAGAATTGTAGGGGTTGGAAGGGACCTCGAGAGATCATCGGGTCCAACATCCCTGCCAAAGCAGGCTCCCTAACTCATACTGCACAGATAGGCGTCCAGACGAGTCTTGAATATCTCCAGAGAAGGAGACTTAACCACCAACCTGGGCAGCCTGTCCCAGGGCTCTGTCACCCTCACTGTGTAAAAGATGTTCCAGGCCCTTAATCATCTTCGTAGCCCTTCTCTGGACTCTCTCAAGGAGATCCCCATCCTTTTTATACCAGGGAGCCCAGAACTGGACACAATACTCCAGGTGGGGCCTGACCAGGGCAGAGTAGAGGGGGAGGATCACCTCCTTCGACCTGCTGGCCACACTCTTCCTGATGCATGCCAGGATCCCATTGGCCCTCTTAGCCACCAGGGCACACTGCTGGCTCATAGCCAACCTGTCATCAACCAGGACCCCTAGGTCCTTCTCCACAGAGCTCTTCTCCAGCAGGTCATCCCCCAGCCTGAACTGATACAGATGGTTATTCCTCCCCAGGTAAGTCAAATGTACCTCAGGAGTCTCAAGTATCATCAATTATGAAAAGATAAAATAGTGTCCTGGAAAGTACAAGGTGTGCAAGGTTTGTGAATTGACCGATTGTTTCTGAGGCACTAGTAGTGCTGATTAGTATTATGAGCAGAGAAATACTACTGTTACTATAGCTTAGGTTCCTCACTGTACACTGCAATTTTGAAAGAACCCCAGAAAGGGCAGTGAAAATTACCTGAGTTGTAGGAGGAATGACTGAAAGTATTAGATGTGTTTTAGAATAAAGGAAGGGAAGGATTAAAAGGAGACCAGATCTTAGTCTTGAAGTATGAAAATAGATCTTTGTGCATGGTTACGCATGTGAAGGAGGATGGTAATGATTTCAGTTTCAGATTCACTGAGGACAGAACTGGAAAAAATGTCTTTAAATGGCAACAAAAGAGCTGTGGGTAAGAAACCTTCACCTTGTGGGGTAACAGAGCTGTAGGCTGGATGATATAGAAGCACTGTGAGCTGTATATTGCTGATGTGTCAGACCACTAAGGTATCTGTGAAGAATAGTTGCATTTGATTGATTCTTCCATAGAGGCAAACTGTACAGCTTTTTTAAGGCCTTTGTAGTCTACTCGTACTGTTCCTCTTGTAAGGATGGTAGTACCATCCATTGCCTTGGCATAGGAAGTATATACTAATGGAGCAGACTTACTCCACATAGGTGACTCTACAATCCATGATGGTTTGCAGTAGTTTAAAATGATCATAAAAAATAACATGGTGGAATGATTTGTAGAAGAAAATAATGGTGTTTGCTTGTCATATAAATGCCAAGACAAAATGACAGATTTTCTGAGTAGGTGGCACGCTTACAAATATTGTCTGTTCCAATTTCTCTATTTTTTGCTGCTGAGCAGTAGGAAAGTTAAATGTTGCCATTGAGTGCTCTGATTGCATTAAGTGCCAGAGTTAGAATGGGTCACAGTAAATTGCTCACTGTGTTGTTGAATTATGCATTAGTACTTCTCACCAACTGGCTTCTGCATGGTTCAGGCTTGTAGATGAGTGGTGTTCAAGAACAAGGCAGTTATTCAATATTTAATTTTTTTTTCAGGTATTATCGGTCCCAGGCCTTGTCTGTTACATGATACAGAATCACAGAAGTATCATTTGGGGCAGACACCTAGAGGCTGCCTTTCCTAGCTCCTATGCAAAGCCAGTTGATCAAGTCAGCTGTTGCTTCACTGAATGCTGAAAATCTCGAAGGATGGAGATCCCATCACTGGTGGGATTCCCCCATTTCTTGTTGTGATGCTCTTCTGTCTTCCTGTGGCACCAGTGGGTCCATAAACCATCTGGTTTATAGTCATTACTGCATTTGTCTTCATAACTCTTTCTATTAATAACCTTGCTGTTTTGCCCACATTGACTGGAGAACTGTGGTTGTGAATGTTTGCTGTTTGAGCAGCAGTGGTATACTGAATCTGAGAGGTGTGGGAATTTCTCATTTACAATTACAATGCACAAGTAATTTTCATAACAATTTGAAAAGGCCATTCTGTATGGTTGGGCTTGGCCATTACTGCAGTTTTTTAGCCTTGGAAATTGAAATAAAAACTGTTTTACTCAGGAGATGTGATCATGTCAATCAATGAAAGATTTGGACTAATAATTAAGAATTCCTTATTCCCCTGTGGTGAGTTGACCTTGGCTGCCTGACAGGTGCCCACCAAGCTGATCAATTACTCCCCCTCCTCAGCAGAACAGGGTGACAAAATATGACAAAAAGCTTGTGAGTCATGATAAGGACAGGTAAAGCAGATTTTACTTCTGACAGATTTCTTGCCAGTCAGTAACAGACTGCAATAATGAGAAGAAAGAACAACCGTAAAGACACAGCATTGTGCTTGAGAAGCTGAATGTCACTGGCCTGGACAGGTGGACCCTGCCTGGATGGTCGGGCCTAAAGAGTTGTGGTAAATGGAGCAAAAACCTACTGGAGGCCAGTTGCAAGTGGCATCATCGAGGGCTCAGTCGTGGGTCCAGTTTTGTTCAGCATCTTTATCAATGACCTCGATGAAGGGATTGAATGCTCCCTCAGTAAGTTTGCAGATGACACTGAGCTGGGAGGAGGTGTTGATCTGCCCGAGGTTAGGGAGGCTCTTCAGAGGGATCTGAACAGACTGGACCGATGGGCTGAGACCAACAGAATGAGGTTTAACAAGGCCAAGTTCAGAGTCCTTCACTTGGGACATAATAACTCTGTGCAGCGCTACAGGCTTGGGGAAGAGTGATTAGAAAGCGGAGAAGGACCTCGGGGTGTGGTTTGGCTGTGACTGAACATGACCGGGCAGTGTGCCCAGGTGGCCAAGAAGGCCAGTGGCATCTTGGCTTGTATCAGAAACAGTGTGTCCAGCAGATCCAGGGAAGTGATTGTTCCACTGTACTCAGCGTTGGTGAGGCCACACTTCAAGTATTGTGTTCAGTTTTGGGCCACTCACTACAAGAAAGACATCAAGGTCCTCGAACGAGTCCAGAGAAGGGCAACAAAATTGGCGAAGAGGCTGGAGAAGAAATCTTAGAAGGAGTGGCTGAGGGAACTGGGGATGTTTATCCTGGACGAGGCTGAGGGGGGACCTTGCCACCTCCTAAAACTACCTGAAAGGAGGTTGTAGTGAGGTGGGTGTTGATATCTTCACCCACGTGGCAGGTGATAGGACAAGGGGGAATGGTCTCAAGCTGTGCCAGGGCAGGTTCAGATTAGACATTAGGAAAAAGTTCTTCACCAAAAGGGTTATCAGGCATTGGAACAGGCTGCCGAAAGAGGTGGTTGAGTCAACATCCCTGGATCTACTTAAAAGATGGATAAATGAGGTGCTTAGGGATATGGTTTAGTAGAGGACAGGTACAGCTGGACTCAATCTCAAAGGTCTTTTCCAACCTTGTGATTCTGTGACACCTTCCCCTCACCACTCTCTTTGAGGCTCAGCTTCACTTCCAGTTTCTTGATCTGCAAGCAGCACAAGAGACAGGGAACAGAGGTTGCAGTCAGTTCATAAAACTTCCATCTATGCCACTCTGTTCTCCTCACACTCTTCCCCTGCTTTCCTGCATGGGTCTTTCCCACGGGTCTCACTTCTTCAATGAAGTTCCCCCAGGCTGCAGTTCTTCAGAAACTCCTCCAGCATGGGTCCTTTCTACATGTGCAGTCCATCAAGAAAATGGGCCTCTGGTGGGTCCTTGGCAGGGTTACAAGTCCTGCCAGAAGACCTGCACCACCAGCACGGGTTCCTGTCCATGGGACCACAGATCCTGCCAGCAAACCTGCTCCAGCAAGGGCTACCATCCACAGGTCCTGCCAGTAGCCTGCTCCAGCACGGGCTTTCCCCACTGTCACAGCCTCCTTTGGGCATCCACCTGCTTCTGCATGGGGTCCTCTATGGGCGGCAGGTAGATATCTGCTCCATTGTTACCCTCTATGAGCTTCAGGGTACGGCCTGCCTCACCACTGTCTTCTCCATGGGCTTCAGGGGAATCTCTGCTCTAGCAGACGGAGCACCTCCTCCCCAGTTTCTTCACTGACCTTGATGTCTGCAAAGTTGTGTCTCTTGCGTGTTCTCACTCCTCTTTCCCAGCTGCTGTGGTACAGTGGGCTTTTTACCCTTTCTTAAGTATATTGTCATAGAGACACCACCAGCAATGCTGGTGAACTCAGCTTTGGTCTGTAGTGGGTTTGTCTTCAAGCCAGCTAGCATTGTTTCTCTCCAGCGTGGGGCAGCTTCTGGCATCTCACGGAAGCCACCCCTTCTGCCTTCCTCCTGCTACCAAAACCTTGCCAGATAGACCTAATGCATCACTGTTCTTCCAAAATACACCCTTATACAGACTTTGTAATTTTGTTTTAGTTTAAAACATCACAACCTCAGTTTTCAGAAAATGAAGTGTATACCATTAATGGCTTCTTCCCAGGAGCAGTGTATTTGATTTGATTTATCAGACTACTGAAAAGCTCCTGATGGATGTAATTTCTCTTGAGTTGCCTTACAAATAAACAGTAGTATTTAGCTGTTTTCTTTCCTTGCAGCCTCCAGCTGAAGCCTTATCCTTTGATTCTGCAGGCAGTGAAAATAATTTTATAGAAATACAAAGCACTATTTCAAAGTGTGAGAAAATCACAGAATCATAGGGGGTTGGAAGGGACCTCGAGAGATCATCGGGTCCAACACCCCTGCCAAAGCAGGCACCCTAGCTCATATTGCTCAGATAGGCATCCAGACGAGTCTTGAATAAAAAATAGAATCTTTGAATTATTTTCTTCCTTATCCCTTCCCCCCTTCTACCCCATTTAGTAGCCCATACAAGGGAAACTATGGGATATTATTTTTATCATAAAAATGTATTCACTTCAGTATCTAGTCATATACTGACAAGCTTCTCTACTTTTGTTCTAGCTTTTGGGCTTTCATCAGATTGAGTTAAAAGATGTCATAGACAAAACAAACGGATTACCCAATGGAACTATTGAAAATATTTGTACATACAATATTGAAAGCAAGTGGAGCTCTGACCTTTTTTAACTTAAATTTGTGCTGATTTTATGTCAGTTCAGAAAGTTGTGAATTTAAAAATGAATTTGAGGAACGTATTTTGGCTCTTGGTACTTTCTTTTTTACAGGACTTTAGACAGTTTGCTCTTCTGACTCCTTTCAGAGTTCAGAAGTTTCCATGTACATTTACATTTACTTGTGTCTCCCACCTAATAAAATCTTGATCACCTATCAATGATTGTACTATGCTGATCAGTATCAGCCATTCATTTGAATTTAGAAACATATCATAATCAGGCTTAGGAAACCTTTCTTCTGTTTTGACATAAGTAACATAAATCTGTTACCTGGGGGAGGCGTTGACTCTTACTCATCATGCTGCTTTTCTGAATGGCCACAAAAACATTATCTTTGTTTTATTTTTCAGATTACTACCTTGGGCAACCTGACACCCTCAAGCACTGTGTTTTTCTGTTGTGATATGCAAGAGCGATTCCGCCCTGCCATCAAGTACTTTGGTGATATCATCAGTGTAGGCCAACGACTGGTATGTTGTTGCTGTTTTTTCTTGTAGTGAGTTTTCATCAAAATAAGAAACTTACTATTTTATACATGGCCAGTTTACTTGCTATTCAGTTTCAGGTAGTAACACTCTCTTTGCTGTTACTGTTCTTCAATAATTTATTTTCTTGTACGCTTTCCTCCCTGCCCCTTACAGCTCCAAGGTGCACGGCTCTTAGGAATTCCAGTTGTCGTAACTGAACAGTATCCCAAAGGTCTTGGCAACACTGTGCAAGAAATTGATTTAACAGGAGCTAAGCTTGTGCTTCCCAAAACAAAATTTTCTATGGTGTTGCCAGAAGTTGAAGCAGCATTAGCAGAGATCCCTGGAGTCCGCAGTGTTGTCCTGTTTGGAGTAGAAGTATGTATATTGCCATTTTTGTACTCTCTTACTGTAATGTCTGTTGGACTACTGTAATATGAAGAATTGCTTTCTGTGGTTTTGTTTAGGTTTTTTTTTCTTTTTAGAAAAAAGGTCAATTTATATTGCTTAGAGCTCAGATATCCTTTACAGATCAAATTATTCTTGTGTTATTTGTCTTTGATACTATAGTAAAATTGAAATGAGGTTTTTGTAAACTACAAGCACTTGTCTCAAGCTTGGTTGGCATTTAAAATGCATATTGAATTCCCTAGTAATGTCAGGGGTAGAAAAATACATATTTGAACCTTAATTAATTATGTACTCTGATTATGTGCTACTTATGTTCTATAATAATGGTTTGTTGGAGGGTTTTTTGCATTTAATTAATTTTTGCCTTTGATACCCTGTAGACTCATGTCTGTATCCAGCAAACAGCATTGGAATTAATTGGCAGAGGTCTAGAAGTTCATATTGTTGCTGATGCCACCTCATCAAGAAGTATGATGGACAGAATGTTTGCTCTTGAGGTAAGCTTGTTAGGTGAAACTTTCTCCACCTTGGGTCTGTATGCAAATTTTGCTTATTTTAAGCAAACAGGGAATTTCTGAGAACAGTAAGCAGTGCACAGATGAAGGTCTGAGGAAGAGGTCAGTGCTTTGATTCTCAGGATAGCTTCCAGGATGGAGAAGGAGTACCTCCTTCTTTTTTATCCCTAAATTATAATTTAATGTGTGTAACATACTTGTATCTTTAAAGTGATAGTTTCTCATAAACACAGTTTGTCTGTATAACCATTAGCATTTTAGGGTATTTTCTTATGGTGTGTTATTTGTACAGCTCAGTAAAAGTGCTACAGGGGTTTTGGTTTTGTTTTTCCAAACAGTATTTGCTCTGCTATTGAAATTCCTTGAAATGCAATGGAATATTGTAAGTGATCCTGTTCAAAGCTCTTTCTTGTATGTCTGACCCTCCCTCTGCTCTTCCTGATCAGTGCAAATTAAAGCTTAATCTCAAGACATTGTGATTATAGTAAAGTCTCTCCCCGCCGCCCCCTCCCCTCATCCCCCCAGGAGCTTAGTCTAACTAAAAGTTGATAAGATGGAGATAAATGTAACAAGAAGATTTGAAAAGATGTGCAACTCTGGTAGCAAATTCATAAAAAGATTTTTTGATAGTGTACTATAACTTTCTTACAGGCATTGCTGTTGGAAATCAAAAGCTGATACATACATTAAGTATTGCAATTTTTATCTTAGCCTCTAGCAATTATTTGGAAGTTTAAACTGATAATAACTGAAATATTTTGCATTTTTGTGGATTTGGAGAAGACCTCTAATTTCTTCTGTTTCTTATAAGAGAATTAAAGGCTAAAGGGAAATCACCAGCATATAGTGTTTGATGAAACCCATGACTTTGATTAAGTGGAAGCTTCATGTCATCTGTCACGTAAAGCACAGGGACGCATACAGAGTGCAGGAATGAGATGAGTACAGGGGGATGGTCACCTCCCTGGTCCTGCTGGCTATGCTACTCCTGATACAAGCCCAGATGACATTGGCCTTCTTGGCCACCTGGGCACACCGCTGGCTCATATTCGGGTGAGTGTCAACCAACGCCCCCGGATTCTTTTCCTCTGCACAGCTTTCTGGCCACCCTGCCTATAGCCTTGGGTTGTTGTGACCAAAGTGCAGGAGCTCGCACTTTGCAAAGTTGAACTTCAATCCATCGGCCTCTTCCCATTGCTTCAACCTGTCCGGGTCCTCCAGGAGGGCCTTCCTGCCCTCCGGCAGATTGACACTTCCCCCCAACTTGGTGTCATCAGCAAACTTACTGAGGGTGCACTCCATTCCCTCATCCAAATCATCAATAAAGATATTAAACGCGATGGGCCCCTGGGGGACACCACTTGTGATTGGTTGCCAGGTGGATTTACCTCCATTCACCACCACTCTCTGGGCCCAGCCATCCAGCTAGTTTTTAGCCCAGTGAAGAGTGTACCTGCCCAAGCCATGGACTACCAGCTTCTCCCGAAGAATATTGTGCAAGACTGCTTCAAAAGCTTTGCTGAAGTTGAGGTAGACTTATGTCAGCAGCCTTTTCCTCATCCACCAGGTGGGTCACCTGGTTATAGAAAGAGATGAGGTGTATCAGGCAGGACTGAACCCATGCTGGCTGGGCCTGAAACCCTGATTGTCAAGTATTTTCTCTGTGGTGGCCCTCAGGATGATTTGTTCCATAATCTTCCCTGGCACCAAGGTCAGGCTAACAGGCCTGTAGTTCCCTGGATCTTCCTTACGACCCTTCTTATATATGGGAATCACATTAGCAAGTCTCCAGTCACGTGGTACCTCTCTGGTTGCCCATGACTGCTGATAGATGATGGAGAGCAGCTCAGCCATCACTTCCACCAGCTCCCTCAGCATCCTTGGGTGGATCCCACCTGGCCCCATGGACTTGTGACTGTCCAGGTGGAATAGTAGGTCTCTTAACTGTTTTGACCTGAATCGTGGAGGGTTTATCCTGCTCCCTGTCCCAGTCTTCCAGGTCAGAAGGCTGCATACCCTGTAAGTAACTAGTCTGACTATTGAAGACAGATGTGAAGAGGCATAGAGAATCTCTGCCTTTTCCTTATTCTCAGTAGTCCTGTTCTACACCAAATCCAGTAAAGGAGGGAGATTCTCCTTGAGCCCCCTCTGACAGCTGATGTATTTGTAGAAACACTTTTTATTATCTTTTACCACAGTGGCCAGGTTGAGATCATGCTGGGCTTGAGCCTTTCTCATTTTTCCCCTGCATATTCTAGCAACTTCCTTTTACTCTCCTGGAGTTGTGCTTCCCTTCTTCCACTGGTTGTACACTACATATTTCACCTGGAGATTCAACCGATGTTCCTTTTTGAGCCACACAGGTCTTCGTCCCTGCCCACTCGTCTTACAGCACACAGGGACATCCTGCTCCTACACCTTTAAGACTTCCCTCTTGAGAAGCGTCCAACCATTCTCGACCCCTTTGCCCTTCAGGACAGCCTCTCAAGGGACCCTCCCTGCCAGTGTCCTGGACAGTTCGACTCAGCCCTCTGGAAGTCCAAAGCAGCAGTTTTACTGACCCTCCTCCTGACTTCACCAAGGATAGAGAACTCTACCATTTCATGGTGACTCTGCCCAGGACAGCTCCTGACCACATCTCCTACCAGTCCTTCTCTGTTTGCGAACAGAAGGTCTAGTGGGGCACCCACCCTGGTAGGCTCGCTATCCATCTGTGCCAGGAAATTATCTTCTGCACAGTCCCGGAACCTCCTAGACTGCTTCCTCTGGGCGGTATTATATTTCCAGCAAATGTCTGGGAAGTTGAAGTCCCCCATGAGAACAAGTGCTGGTGATTGGGTCATAGTTTGCCTGCTGCACAAGGCTTCCAGCTCTTCCTGTTTGTTGCCTATGCTGCATGCATTAGTGAAGATTGCCCTCACCTCCAGTTGCGGCGCTGTTCCCCCAGCCTCATCCCTAGTGAGCCTCCTTTCCTCCTATTCCCCCTTCCTACCTAGTTTAAAGCCCTCTGAGTGAACCCTGAAAGCTCCTGGGCTAGGATCCCCTCCTTTCTCTGGGACAGGTGGAATCCATCTATATCCATCAGGCCAGGTACTGAGTAAACTGCCCCTGGTCAAAACCCCCCAAACTCCTGCAACGGTACCAGCCTCTCAGCCATGAATTTAACAGGTGGGTTTTCTGGGTCCTCTCAGTACCCCTCCCTGGTTCTGAAGGGGTAGAGGAAAACACCACCTGTATTCCTACTCCATCCACTAATTGCCCTAATCCCATGAAGTCCCTTTTGATAGCCTTCAGGCTTCCCTCAGTGATTTCATTGCTGCCAGCCTGAATTATCAATAGAGGATAAACCAGGTCTGGTAGTTTTCTGGTAATGTCCTAGAACCGGGCCCGAGGGAAGCAGCAGCCTTTCCTACAGGTAGGATCTGGCTGACATATGGGGCCCCCTGTTCCCCTCAGATGGGAGGTGCCTATGACAATTACTCTTATTTCCTTCTTGGTGGAGGTGGTCTTGAGGCATGGAGTCAACTTCCTTGCTGGAGAAGCCACCCACTTTATTTCAACTTCAGATTATCCATGGCTTGCTGCCATTATTGCAAGCAGGAAGCACTGAATTGAGTAAATCTGTCCCAGTTAGTTTATCGTCATATAGACTGTAGTTAGATGTACTTCACTGGTTCTCTAAAATTAGTAAGCTTTCCCCCATCATTTGGTTTGTAATTGAACAGCTAAACAGCAGTGATCTATGTCTGGCCTAGAAAGTGTGTAGCTTCTCTTTCCTTTAGAATTACAATTGAAACCTCTGATGCTGTGAAAAGCCGGAATCAAAACTCAATAGCCTTGATGATGATGATGAAGCAGGTAGATCGCTCTTCTGAATGTGTGCACTGCAAAGGGTCAGTTACACAGATTTTATATGACACATCCATATTCATGATACATGCGTAATCATAGGTTTCCAAGGAATGGTTAGTTTTTCCATTATGAGAACCTATTATCACCCACTCTCACATGAGCTTTATAAGCTTTTGCTGGGCTGTTTACTTCATTTACTCTTCTTCATCACAGGTCCCTTTGGCCAGCTTTAGCTTTTGTCTTACTAACAAAGCCACCGAGCACCAGACTTGAGGCCCCTCCTGTTCTTCTTTCTCCCTCTTCCCCTTTATGACTCCCTTCTCAGAGACAAGTTGTTTCTCCTGTGGTTTCACAATGCACACCATGTACTGACACTGTGGTCCTTTAGGTGGAACTTTACACATCCTTCACCTAGTTGCTGACCAACTAAAATATATCGTATTCCCCACTTGACCTGTCTGAAGGCATATGTATCTGTATTTTCTGCGTCTTGCCCTCCCTTGGCTCATTCAGGACCCCGTTAGATTTGATGGAGCATGCAGCTGATAGGAAGACGATGGGGGGAATTCTCGACCCATGAAAAGTTTTACTGCAAAATCATCCGTGTGATTGCTGGGAAGCTGATGGGGGTAGGAGGTGGTCAGCCTTTACTTAAAGATAACTTTACTATGTAGGCAAAAAACACAGTCTTAAAAGTCCAGAAACTTTGCAATAAGTCCTGTGGCTTTGGCTACATTAGGCATTGCTCTGTATAGTTGCATGCTTACAAGACCTAGCAGACATCTTTCAGTTTTGGTTTCTATACAGTGATGCTTTTTATTCTGTAGCCTGTGAGAACTGATTTGGGAGTTACTGAGGCTGTAATGAGATCACAGAATCACAAGGGTGGAAAAGACCTTTAAGATCATCAAGTCCAATTGTTCCTGGCTAAGCTAAACCACATCCCTAAGTACCTGATCTGCCCTTTTTTTAAACACATCCAGGGAAGGTGACTCAACCACCTCCCTGGGCAGCCTGTTCCAGGCCCTGACAACTCTTTCAGTAAATTTTTTTTTCTAATATCTAATCCAAACCTGCCTTAGTGCAGCTTTGTGCCATTTCCCCTTGTCCTATCTCCTGTCACCTGGCTGAAGACACCATTGCCCACCTCTCTACAACCTCCTTTCAGGTAGTTGTGGCCCGTGATAAGGTCTCCTGTCAGCCTCCTCTTCTCCAGGCTCAACATCCCCAGCTCCCTCAGCCGCTCCTCATAGGATTTGCCCTCCAGCCCCTTCACCAGCCTTGTTGCCCTTTTCTGGACACACTCAAGGACCTCAATGTCCTTCTTGTGGTGAGGAGCCCAGAACTGGACACGGTACTCGAGGTGTGGCCTCACCAATGCCAAGTACAGGGGCACAACCACTTCCCTAGACCTACTGGCCACACTGTTTTTGATACAAGCCAAGATGCCATTGGCCTTCTTGGCTGCCTGAGCACACTGCGGACTCGTATTCCGTCTGCAGTCAGCCAACACCCACAGGTCCTTCTCTGCCTGACAGCTCTCCAGCCAGTCTCCCCCAAGCCTGTAGCGCTGCATGGGGTTATTATGTCCCATGTGTATCACTCTACACTTGGCCTTGTTAAACCATTGGTCTCAGCCCATCGGTCCAGTCTGTTCAGATCCCTCTGAAGAGCCTCCCTACCCTCAGGCAGATCAACACTTCCTCCTAGTTTAGTATCATCTGCAAACTTAGTGAGGGAGCATTCAATCCCTTCATCGAGATCATTGATAAAGATGTTGAACAAAACTGGACCCAGGACTGAGCCCTGAGGGACGCCACTTGTGACCAGCCCCCAACTGGGTTTTGTTCCATTTACCACCACCCTTTGGGCCTGGCCGTCCAGACAGTTTTTAACTCAGCAGAGGGTCCACCTGTCCAGGCCAGTGGCAGCCAGTTTCTCAATCAGAATGCTGTGAGAAATTATGTCAAAAGTTTTACTGAAGTCCAGGTAGACCACATCCACAGCCTTACCCTCATCTATAAATTAGGTCACCTTGTCAAAGAAGGCAGTCAGGTTAGTTGGACAGGATCTACCTTTTCTAAACCCATATTGACCAGGCCTGATTCCCTGGCTATGACCCTCTCCATGATCTTCCCTGGGACTGAGGTCAGACTGACAGGCCTGTAGTTCCCTGGATCCTCCTTCCGACCCTTCTTGTATATGGGTGTAACATCTGCCAGCCTCCAGTTGAGTGCAACTTCCCCAGTCTGCCAGGATTGCTGAAAGATCATGGAAAGGGGTTTGGCAAGCACATCTGCCAGCATTCTCAGTACCCTGGGGTAGATCCCATCTGGCCCCATTGATTTGTAGGTGTCTAACTGGCCAAGTAGGTCATTAATCATTTCCTCCTGAACCATGGGAGCTTTGTTCTGCTTCCCCTCCCTGTCATCCAGTTCCTGAGGATGAGTACTCAGGGAATGACCAATTTTATTATTAAAGACTGGGGTAAAGAAGGAATTACTTACCTCAGCCTTGTCCTCATCCCTTGTCACTAATATTCCCCCTGCATCCAATAAGGGCTGGAGATTCTCCTTGACCCCCCTTTTACTGTTAATATACTTATAGAAGGACTTTTTATTATCTTTTACGGAACTGGCCAGTCTGAGTTCCAGTTCTGCTTTAGCCCTTCTGACTTTCTCCCTACGTGATCTCACTACATTCCTGTAGTTGTCCCAAGACACCTGCCCCTTCTTCCAAAGCTCATATTTTTCCCTCTTTTCCTGAATATCTTCTCTCTACTCAGCCAAGCTGGCTTCCTTGCTCGCCAACTCCTCTTCTGACCGACTGGGACAGCCTGTTCTTGTGCCACCAAGATTTCCTTCTTGAGGAGCAACCAACCCTCTTGGGCTCCTTTGCCCTCAAGGGCTGCCTCCCATGGAATCTTATCGAGCAGCTTTCTGAACAGTCCAAAGTCAGCCCTACAGAAGTCCAAGGTGCTTGTTCTGCTGTCTCCCTTCCGTACTTCTCCCAGTACTAAGAATTCTATAAGCTCATGATCACTATGCCCCAGGCGTCCTCCAACCTTCACATCCCCCACTAGGCCTTCTCTGTTTACAAACAACAAGTCCAGCAGGGCACCTTCCCTTGTTGGTTCATTTACCATCTGAGTCAGGAAGTTGTCTCCCAAACACTCCAGGAACCTGTTAGACTGTTTCCTCCCTGCTGTATGGTACTTCCAGATGGCAGTTAGAAGGAGCTGCTGTTCTGCCAGTATGATTTATAAGGTCTGCAGAAGAGTTCTTTGTTCTCTCACCTGAGATTATTGGTACTAGTATGCTGTGTAGTCCAAAGACCCAAGTACTAGCACATAACAAGCACTGGAAGAGCAATTGTTACAATTAAGTTTCTTCCTTAACACCTTTATCTTGGATTTCACTCTCTTAATTTTTGCCAGGATTTTCAAATCTACATGAGGTCCTTGGGACCATGCAAGGGGAAGGGCTTGTTCATATAGAGGAAGCTGGTCTTCTGCATATTAAATCTGACATGGGGAAAGAATCCAGTCTATCTAGGAAGCCTTATTTGTAAGCCAGGGCAGCCTTTTTCTTCAATGAAGTCTAAAACTAGTCATCTCCCAGTCGGACTTGATGAATGGCAACACTAAAATGCTGGAATGAAATTTGCAATACTGTTTTTAGTAGGAAAAGCTTTAAAAAATACAATCCCATCTTTTTTTACAAAAGGTATAATCATTTGCATTTGCAAGTATCTCATGTTACTGTCTTCTCTGCTCTCTTTCAGCGTCTTGCTCGTACTGGAATTATAGTTACTACTAGTGAGGCTATACTGCTGCAGCTGGTAGCTGATAAAGAACATCCAAAATTCAAAGAAATCCAAAATCTCATTAAGGCGAGTGCCCCTGAGTCAGGGCTCCTTTCCAAAGTTTAAAGAGGATGTGGAGGAAACAGATCTTGTTGTCATCTTTAAGGAGGAAGGAAAACTGTAAGCTCATATATACACACCTTCTTTTGCTCAAAGTTTGGTGGAAGTGTAAAATTAAAAAGTGACATACTCGTGCTTGCCTTGGCAAATTGTCTTGTTATCCATCTGGGTACCAATATGTTCTGTTTAGTTACAGCTGTCCAGAGGCTTTGGGTGCCATAGGACCCTTTTGTTGTCAAAATTCCTTATTTATTTAAAAAAGAAGAATTAACAGATGTGCCTGCTAGACTATACCATACAGTGATTGTAATAGCTCCAAAAAGTGCATACTTCCATTACACTTCTTCATTGTGCACTTTGTAAACGTGTTCTGTGATACTCTGTTTTACTTTTGTATTAATAGAAGATAATTTGATTGGATAAATGTGATGTGATATGCTTAATGTTCTATGTAAGTGAAGTATTTTAGTAGGGCATAAGTTAAAACTGAGTAAGATAAGTGGACTATATGCGCACTAGTGCTCTAGGATTAAATCTAAGTGTTTAGCTTAATGGACATATGTCTTGACACATAGATCAACCAGCAGCGGATGTTTGATTGCTGTAGGTGGCTGAAACCTGCCTCATGACTTTTGATTATTGTGAAAATGACTGTCCAACCTTGTTCTTCAGTGTACACAAAAACCTGTCATTTGATGAGTTCTTTAAAAACAGCAGCTGTAAAGTCCTTCAGAGCTAGCAGATTCAAAAACTTTAAATGGACAATGCTAAGGTTGTTAAAGAACAAAAGGCTTTCATCTTTGAGTGCTGAATCCACTACTATATGTAGAATTATTTGGGCTTTTTTTACCCCATTTTAGTTAGCCGGAATAATTCCGTGTAATATACTAATTTGGTCAAGTGAGCTCTGAAAGAAACCTCAGCTTGTGCAGGTTTTTGTGCTTTTTTTGTGGGCTGCAGTTAGGTAGAGTTTGAATGGAATCTGGCCTAAAAGCATTCTTCAGAAAAATAGCATCTTTAACTTAATGATCTATATATTTTCTATCCAGAACCAATCTTTTAACACATGATTGTTCATAAAGGCACTTCAAGTTTCAGTGGTTTAAACTTTTTTTTTTTTTTTTTAAAGTACTGGAAGATGTCTTACTGAACACTGATTTTTTTTTTTTTTTTGGTAGAAAACCAATTAGAATACATGTATCGTTTTAAATTGCTTATTTTTCCCACAAGATGTCTCTAAAAGAATTGTTTCAGAGAGTTATAACCTTTATATGTTCAGAACAAATAAAACGTTAACATTTGCTGTCTCTCTTATGCTTGTGATGCTTACTGAAGAGCAAATCCTGAAAGCTGTGTTTGCCATGGAACTTACTCTGTTTTATGCAGCTGTGGAATTTCTAGAGATGCAATGGGAATTTTTTGTAAAGATCAAGGGTGGATAATGTCTAATAATTTTTGTCTTCTTCATCTAGTTACAGTGTTGTTTAGTGCTCCAAACTATGAGGACTGAATGTTACACTTCAAGTTGGAGGCAGGGAGCCAAGTTGAGTTGAAGAACCATTGTCCTATATGACTGACCTACTTTTTACCTTCTTTTCTGGTACATTAATCATGTTGCCTAGCAGTATAAACTCCACTTACATAAATCAACAGCTGTGTGCAAAAATACTATAGATTTCTTATGAAATAGTGTTTTTATTGCATTCTTACCTTTGTTTTGGTGGTACCTAAAGTTTGCAATTAAAGGAAAAATTATTACAGATTTTTTACACTTGTTTATTTTTGGAGTACTACCTATTTTCTCAGTAACAAATGCATGGGTTTTTAAGAGACAATTGTATCTGTATGAAAAATTCAGAATTTTTGTACAAACATAAGCTAAGGGGGCAATGTCAGAAGTCTTGTACACAGTCCTTTTCTGCCTAAGGTTTTTACCACGAGGGGAGTCATTTGGCACTGGAGAAGAATCTATAAGACAAATTGATATTCTCTGTAATGATTTTACTTTTTCTCTTTCATAAACTTAAAAAATAAAAATGCAGAAATATCCAGTGTTACACTATAAAACTGAGTTCTTAGGTGTGAATTTAGGGGAAGAATGATTTAAGTGTTTTCTCCTTCATTAGACATGTGTGTTAATCAGCATCACGTGGATCATTCAGATGAGATTCTACAAGTGTTTAGTTCACAGGAGAGAATTTCCTTTGCTTCTTCGTTGCTCTAACTCATCTGTATGTCCTGTTCTCTGGTAAGCAGCAGAACAGCAGAACTGAGCCGTGTGAAAACTAGGCTGATGGCTGTTGCATTATCCAGCCCTGCAAGGATATGAAATAAATTAATGAAATAACACAGAGGAGAATTGTTTAGGGGTATGCTCTCTCTGTATATACAGGTGACTCTGAAGAAGCCTAATTCATCGCTAAATGCCAAGCTGTCCTTTATTTGAAGGCTTCTCCACAACTATGGCTATGCAACAGCAACACAGTTGCCACCTGCTGTAGGTGACTTCAGCTTAATTTCTCTTTCCCTGGGGAAGCAGACAGTCCTTGATGGAGAAGGTTGGTTTATTTTCCTCTGTAGGTGTTCTGCATTTGTGTAAAGTAACTGATGTGTTTTTAGCCCTGCTAAGGTACCTGGTGTATAAATTCTGCACTAAATACATTAATAGGCATGTGCCTGATTAGTTTTTCTCTGTTAAACCCTTAAAAAGATGAATGGGTTTCTTTCTTACTTAGACTGTTTAGCTTTTGAGTTTAAAACATGATCCTGTCTATTAAGAAAGCTACAGTCCTTTTATTATTTTTCCACCTGTAGGATAATATTATATGAAGTAAAACCAGTAAAGTGTCCAGTACCTTTTGCTAAAATGGACAATGAATAAAAAAATGAGCTGTTGCTGCACAGTGTTTTCTATTATGGTTATCACAACTGGCTGGAAAAATGACACTGTAGGACTATGCACTGAAATAAATAATATTGCTATTGAATATGTTTCCTGTTAGACATCAGGGTTGTACTATCTCCCTCCCAACCTGCCCCTTCCTCCCCACTCCATATTTATTACATTACCTAAACAATGAAATTAATATTTCGGAAGTAAAGATCAGTCTTCTCTTTTTTATGTGAGCCCTCGGGGGTTTTTCTTCTTTTAGAAAAAATTACAGATTTTTCAGTCAAGGTTTTTGTTCAACTAAAACTCCTCTACTGGTACAGATTTATTCTTTAACATTAAGAGATGACTGTTCAATGCTTTGTTGCTGTAAAAACTTAGTTGCAATTAAACATGAAGTAGTAACTGGAGCTGTGGAGCCCTGAAGAAAGGTAAATAATATCAAAAAGGATAAAGACTTTTACTGTGATGTGGTGATTCTGACTAGTACTTTTGCTATTCTTCAGAGTATTTTCTACCATATTTACTGCTATGGCAGTGACATAAGATGTCAGTGATTTGTGGAATCTGCTGGGTTTTTTTTTCTCTCTGGATAAATTAGAGATAAACTATACAAGATAGGTATAACAGATGTCCTTCAGATAGGTTTAGAACATTTGCTCTGTAAATGGACTATGGCAGAAAATCCTTGGGAAAGAAACAAAAAAAAGAAAGGTTCTAATTTGATTGTCCAGTGATGTTTTGTTCTTAATATTCTCTGAAATGGAACGCTTTCACAAAGCTGCTGTTAGACCTTTCTGTAATCTCAGGAAGTGCTTCTGCTACAGCAGAGGTTAAGATCGATAGTATGCTGCTGCTTCTGTTAAGACAGAACAATACATATAAATATATATATATAGAGAGAGAGATAAGGTAGAGAGTGGGGTCTGGTCTTTTATTACTCATTTGAATTGCATAACTTAGTTTTTCATATGAGATAAAGAATATATGCAGAGGACTGCTGTGAATAGAAGGAGTTTATCAAGTATTAGCATGCTTAGGTCAGCTTAATAGACTTACTAAAACCACCAGGGTTGGCAGCTCTCCTGCCACTGTCAGCATTAGGCTTTGCTTTAATGAAACCCTTTTATCTGCTCAAGAGAGATTAAGCAAACAAATGAAGAGAGCAGTTAATAGAGAATGGATGGTGAGGTGCAAAAGCAAAATGGGAAAGAAAACTTATTTTCTTAATACTGACTTAACTTAAAGATGAATTTAGATTCCTTACAGGCATATTGGGGTTTTTTTGTGTGTGTGTGTATGCATAGTGACATCGTTGCGTGTTTGTACTGAGGCACTGAAAATCTTGGAGAATTTGTCATATTGATACTCTAACTCTGAGATTATATCCTAACTTTGATGGGTCTTTCTAGTCAAAATCTTTTTTTCCAAGGAATCAAAGGATTACCATGTCATCTGCTGGCAATTTTAAGCCTATTTCAAGACCCTTACAAGAGAAATAGAATCTAAAATTGCATGAACAGGGTGATACAGGAAAGTGTTGTCACTGGACCACGTTAAATATAACTTTGTACTCTTGATGCCTACTGACACAATACTCAGGATGTTATCACTTGTGAATCCCATGCCCAAAACCCCATGAAGTATCCACAGATTCTGCTAGTGTTTAGTAGACATGCTTGGAATGGTAAGTATGACTAAAATGGGCAGTTTTGCTAAAATTACTCAAATCACCAGAAACAACACATCACAGGAGATTTATTACTCATAGTCTACTAGGACCATCCTAACTAGGTAAACTAGATTATTATTATTATGTTGCTATGTAAAGTTTCCTTATGCAAAAAAAGAACCTGTTGTAAAGATTTGTATTCCTGCAACATCTAGTGCAAAGATTAGTATAGTAAAAATTCCAATGTAAGCAAGTGGTTAAATGGGTAAAATCTCACTCCCATGTATGTATTATGTGGGAATTTCATTGTTTAATTCAGTGAGCAAGGCTGTTTGTGTTTGATTGGAAATGAGTGATTTGCTGATCTCTAGTGTAGCAGCATGGAGCTAAAGCCCAGGACAGGTTTCTGCACTCTGCTGGGACTGATTAGGCTGGCTTCAACAGTGTTTCAGATTCCTCCCTATGGTTTCTCTGGCAATTCTTAACACATTCACAAAATGTGAATAACAATGATGGGAGTTCTGAGTAGCCTGCCACAAACAGGGACTGCATGGAATAAGTATTAACTTATTCACACAATTAAAAGGAAATCAGTGTCCTGCGATGTCAAGGAGCTGACAGGTGCTGTCTGTTATTACTAAAGTGGGAAATACTGTAGATGCAAACCGAGAGTGAGAAGTGTATCTCTAAATTTAAGGACTCTCCTTCCCTTATCCCCACCTTTTGAAAAATCCCCCTTCCTCTCCTAAATACAGAAGTAGAAGAGTTTTGCTTAAAGCATGTCTTGTTTAATCTGCATCATGGCTGGATTCAGGCCATGAATCTATTACACCACTGTTGCCATTTAATAGTATACGGATCTTAAACCTGCTATGGTACAGTGAAGCCACTTGATAGTGTCTGTGACAGGAGGTGACAAGAAGTATCAGTGCTGGGGACCATCCAAAGGCTGGGAGCAGGCTTTGCCAGCTCCATGAGACAGACCTTTCAATAAATAGTATCAATCACTCTAGGGAAACATTGCAAGAAGACTGAGAGCAAAAGAGCAGATTTCTTCTTAGGAAGTAGTAGTTGTATGTCTAGAGGCATATGTCCCTACTGGGGTGGCATTACAAGGAAGAGAGGCTAAAGTCTGCTGAGGGACCCCTCTTCACTTCTCAGTGGTAAACATCTCACAGTTATATGGAGGTTGAGCAAAAGGCTGAAACTGAAAAGCCAAAGAAGAACAGTTTTATTGTTTCAGCCAGTTACTTGATTTTAATGAGTACCCAGGAGGATATTCAATCTGCAGGAGGGGATGTGGCCAGCAGTACATGGCAATTTAAGGTTCCACACTAGAGAACTGTTAAATTCTTACCAAGCCCCAGTCTGAAAAATGAAACAGAACTAGGCAATTTTCCTGAAAGCCGTGATTTTCAAGGGCCCCTCTATTCGATTAAATGCTTGTCTTTAATCATATATCCATGAAACATGATTTCTCCTATAAATCATGTCATCATTTATTTTAGAATGGCTTATTTTAGTACCATTTTAATGTCTGAATATTAAAAACTATTTTCCTATGATCATTAGTTTAAAACAATTGGGTAACATGTAGCAGGTTACCATGGTGGTTTTTCTGGTGAGGATAGCTAATATTGTCTCCTTATAAAAGTATATTTTCATATTAGAAAACCTCTGTAATTTATACTCCGTATGTGCTTAGAAGAGTGGCAGTAGCTGTGTTCCACGTTATTCATTAACTGAAATCCCTGCATTCCCAATGGAAAACTGACTAACAGAACCTGAACAACTGCGCTTAAGTAATTTCCTCTGTGGAAAACCTGTTCTAAGCATGCAGAGTGATGATAGAAAATATTTCTTGTAATGCATTGTGGTAGAAGCAGTTTAGGGTGTGTAACAAAACAAAAGGCAACACCCTGCAGGGATATGCATTGTGGCAATGAAGACAAAATAATTTGCATGTGGTTTAAATTAGCTTTTGAAGGTGACTACTTTTTTTTTTCAAGATCTACTAGAGCTTACCTAGTGTCTCTATTTCCATCATTCAGGAAATAATTTCTGTATAATTTAGAATTTGTGCTTAAATTACTATTTAGATCATGTTTTTTACATCACCAGTTTTTAAAGGAAACTTCAGATTTTCTCAAATGGACCTTCACTACACTTTTATACTGGTGTACTGGTCAGAGTCACAAAGGTTAGCTGTGATTTGAGGCTGACATTGCACAATCCCTGGGCACTTGGGTTGGAGCTGTCACAGGCTATCACAGCTTTATATGATGATGTACTTCCTGACAACATCGGCACTGCATGGCTGAGACAGGGAGCACTGAGGCAGCTCTAGTCCAGCAGGTGGTACAGAAGCATGTCTGACAGATGCCACATCAAGTGGACCAAGCTATGACACCTGAGCAGCTTCTAAAATGGCAGCGCTTATACACTGTTGGCTGAGAAGGGATATCAGTCAGGCCTCTCTGAATTACATGCCTATAGAACAAGACGGTTAGGAGCTGAATTTCTGCCTCTTGTTCTGGAAGTTCTTTTGTTGTCTGTTCTCCCAAGCCACTATGCAGGAGAAGACTGCTAAATGCGTTGCTTACATATTGATATTATACATTTGAAAAAACATGTTCAGTTCCTAAATGGGAACTGCTGGCAAAGTGCAATTTGGGGGGTCAAGTGGGGCACAACACCGGATATATATATATATAGGTGGTTTAGGTTGATTTTTTTTTGTTTTGGGGGCATTTTGTATTGCACTACTTTTAAGATGCTCCTTCAAAGTTCCAGTGATACAGAGAAGAGGAAATGGCCGTCATTTCTGGTCATGTGGAACAAGTATACACAGTGGACATTGTTGTAGCCGAAGCTTAGAAGCATATATTAGCATAAAAATGGTAAGAATTTCTAATAAGATATACTTATATGGGATTATTTATACTTTATATCTTATATGGGATTTTGATGTTGAGTTTTGGAAATCAAAGATATGCAAGTATGCATCAAATGGAGTAGATGGGGCAGTTCAGGTTTCCGAGCCAAGTACCTGTGGTGTCTCACAGACATTAGCAGTATAATGCACTGCTTCCATGCTTGACTACTTTATGCACAGCGTGAAATGGACCTGAATTCATACAAAATAAATCTTCTTAATGAAACCCTCCGGTAATGTTGTTGCCCAACGCAAACCCCTGCCCCCATAAACACTTTAAAAGAATGTGTCTTCTCCTTTCATTATGTGTTAGAGAAAATAAGAAATTACTCTTTGCTGGAATAAAAATAAACAATTCAGGGTGCATGAAAAGGTATTTTGGAAACAAAATTTGAATGTGTACAGAGATTAATTCTTTCTAGATGTGTTTTTTGCAGGCATTCAAGTAAAACATGGCACAGCATCCTATTACTTTACTACATACCACAACCTTTTTTTGAAAGCTAATAGAAAAAAATGCAGTGAAAGATAACTAGGATAGGTTTTTTTCAAAAGTAACTAGAGCCCAAATACATGTTAAAACTTACTGAAATCTCCACTTTATAGATAAGGAAAGTCACTTCATTCAGATGCTTTAAAATATTCAATCAGAAGTTTAAAATAAGTTAAATGTTTGAAATTTTGGTTTTGGACTGATCTTGTCTAGGTCATCTGTGTTACAAGTCTATTACTCGCATATGCACACAAATAAATGTTTTTATTATACTTATGAAAGGGTAAAAACATATGTCTATGTTATTAAAGTAGACTTGTTTTCATGTCATCATTTCTTCCACAACTTGAGGCATTTCATTGCAGATTATATTCTGGAATCTAGATGGTGATCCCAGTTTATTTGGGTTAATGATCTGGATAACTCAAATAATTCTATTGATTGCAGATTAACAATTTCATGGGATGCAATAATTTCACCATATGTGCCATAAAGCGAGCTAAAATACTTTTTATTACTGCTCATCACAAATCCTTGAGACCTTCCAGTAGCCACAGTTTATAGTAAATTATATATGGCTTTTACTTTTTTTCCTAGGGAGACTAAATAATCCTTATGTGCCTGAATAATGTGTGGGATAAGCAGAAGCATGCCCATTCTCACCATCAAACTGATAATTTATGTTTAGTAATTACTATTAATACCAAAAGCACTTTTTCTGAAAGTGATAATTACATTCTTTCCATTGCTATGTGCAGCCTTGCAAAGACTTGATTATACTTTGAAGTCTTTCTCAGTGCCCGATTGAGTAAACTCTTCTGACAGAATACTTAACCATTGCTGCTGTATAAGACAGAAAGCTCACATCTGCATTACCATGCTGCACATAATCCTGTCCTTGAAAAAAAATAAATTGATAATGTTGAGGAATTAGTGAAAAGGACACCCAGGAAGTTGGTGGAGAGGTGTTATTTGCTTCCTCTCCTCAGCGGTGTAGTAAAGGGTCCAGTCTGGCTAGGTTTAACTGTGTTAAACTGGTGAGCTGGTTCAGTCACAGCTGAGACAGATTAGAAAGCCATTCCGTACTGCTTCCCAGTTGTTAGCTGTTACTTTCAAACTGAGAGGCTGATACCTGACTCTCTGTTACTTCAGATGCAGTAAAAATTTAGGAGTTTCAGGCAGAGGCCCAATACAGAGTCATAGAATCACAGAATTGTTTGGGCTGGAAGGGACTTCAAAGGTCATCAAGTTCCAATGCCCCTGCCATGGGCCGGGACAGCTCTCACTAGACCAGGCTGCTCAAGGCCCCATCCAACCTGACCTTCAACACCTCCATGGAGGGGCAACATGTGCCAGCGCCTCATCACCCTTGTAGTGATAATTTTTTTTCCTAATATCCCATCTAAATCTACCCCTTCCAATTAAAAACCCTTTCCCTTCATCCTATCACTACATGCCCTTCTAAAAAGTCTCTTCCCAGCTTTCTTGTAGGCCCCCTTCAGGTACTGGAAGGCCACTAGAAGGCCCCTCTGGAGCCTTCTCTTCTTCAGGCTGAACAAGGCCAACTCTCTCAGCCTGTCCTCATAGGAGAGGTGCTCCAGCCCTCTAATCTTCATGGCCCTCCTCTGGACCTGTTCCAGAAGTTCCATGTCCTTCTTATGTTGGGGACTCCAGAACTGGACACAGTACTCCAAGTGGAGTCTCATGAGAGTGGAGTGAATGTGATAGGCAGTATCAATGTAATTTTTAAATAGCTGGTTTATGTAAATTAGTGGGATGAAATGATATATTTTCTCTCTATATGAGCATTGGGAGATAGACACTAGGGAAGAAAGAAAACCATCAGAGCTTAAGAGTTGTAATCACGAAAGAAAAATAGATCAACCAGGATTGGCTTTGAAAACAATTGCAAATCATAGGAAGAATGCATATCTAAAATATTCCTCCAGTGGAAATAGTGGCACAAACCCTGACTAGCTTCAGATGGTATCTGCATGTGTAATCTGCAGTAATGTCCAGTCCTGTTGATGAACAGGAATATAAGATAATAGTTGCTTCCTGTGCTAGGGAGCTGGTCAAAATTTAACCATCAAGCCAAACTCTGAATATATGCCACTGTATACAGATGACCACTTTGCTTCTGCACGGACCAGCTGAGCCTGGCAGGCCTCCTCACAGTTGCACTGAGATCATTGGTGAGTGGAGACTTGTCTCCATACCCTTGTGCTCTTGCTCTCTGACACCCCCAACACCCACTTACTCCTGGCCACTTCAACAGCCCAATGCTCCATGCATCGTGATCTTCGCTGGCACTTGCACACCCACTGTAGTTGCTGCACCACAGAGACAGTGTTCCCACCCACAGTTGCCCCAGCTGCTGCACTTAGACCACATATATGTGCACATATATGTGCATATGTGAACACAGACACACATTCAGAGCTATCAGTGACAATGAGGAAGGACTCTGGTGAGCAACCTGGGCAGGCTGTGCTGCCCAGCACAGGGCATGGCTGACAAGTGAACTCATCAGCCAAGTGCCTTCTTGCCACCAGCCTTTTTTGCCCCTTTGTCCCTCATTTTCCCACTCCTGGTCCTCCCTGGATGACCTAAAACCCCTTTTGAATCGCTTGGTTTCTCTCCAAACATCCCGTAATAAATCCTATGGGATCCCAAGCTGCTCTTTCCATGCACCCACATGTTTCCCAATCATGGACAGCAACCGTCTCCATTGGAAGCATTACCTGGGAGTGCTCCTGATGACTGTTGATGGTGAGTTTTACACTGGGTATAGGCTCTGGCTCTTCTGAGATGGCCCTAGGAGGGCCATGTCAAAGTGGTTTCTTCCTCAGGAACCTTTGATTTGGGTTCCCAACTGCTGTCCTGCACCTGGGCTCCTTGGGGCTTGTGTGATTGGCATTTTATGAGCTGATGTCCCTGGGTTGAGCCTGGGAGCAATCAGCTGATGTCCCTGGGTTGAGCCTGGGAGCAATCAGGGCAGGGTATTACTTGGGCTCCCCCTCCTGAACTAAACGGTCCAGTAACCAATTTACAAACTAACATACATAGAGAAATCAAGTACCAAACACAGGAATTTGATGAAAAATCGTCTTTTACTTTCCCACACACATGCTCTTGAACATCCACATGGTAGTGCAGGCACATGATTTCTTGCATGGCAATCTCTCATCTTGCCTTGCGAGAAAGCTAGTAATGATGGAAAAAGGAGGAGGCAAAACTTTAATTTTCCCAGGGTGATTAGCTGCAATAAGCCTACCACTAATTCCTCCATACTATCCCTTACTGATTATTAATGATTGAGCCCCTTGGCATAATTTACTATCGTCTGAGAACAGAACAGAAATTTTACAACTATTCAGGCTGGGGAAAAAATGTCTGCATGGCAGCAAATTATAGACTGGAAAAACTGAGTTAAATTGGCAAGGTTAATAAAAGTCTGGAGCATATCCTTTAAGTACAATGGAATTTGACAAATTCTGTCATACCAGAGCCTATAGGTCTATGCAGGAAAACAGAAACCAATTCTGGTCCATTCAGTTTTCCTGAATTCAGGTTTGCTTTTTAATGAAGACATTTAATTAATATTTAAATTATGACCTTTAAACTATATTAAACAATATTATCTTTGACAGTAAAGGTGTACTTCAGCAAGAGTAGCAATGAATTACATTGAAACTTTCTTTCCCATAACATTACAATGATACTGTCTTTTGCGTATTTTTTTTGTAGAGTTACACATCTTTGAATTTTCATATATAGATAGAAACAGCTTATATGTAATCATAAATTCAAGTGTCACATTTTGAAGTCCTTGGTGAAAGTGTTAATTTTCAACAGATTGTGGCAACATATCAAAACAAGCCAAATAAATATCAGGTATTCTGCTTTTCAGCCCTTTTTCCTTCATATACCAATTACCAAAATGAGATGTACTCCTGAACACTTCCAGTAAGAACTAGAGTTTCTTCAGGACGTCTCATGACAAGTGTAGTTTACCACATAGAAAAGTGTAAACTTAGTTATTCTTTCAATAGATTCTTAAAGTGCTTGCAGACTTGTTGTAGATAAAGCTTGCTTTATTGATAAAACCATTTGCTCTGGCAGTCCTGAATCGAAACCTCCGAGGGTTCAAGATTAAATAGAAAACTCCTGTGTGTTCTATTTTTAAATCTGCCCCTCTCCCCAGCCATACAAACATACACATCTTAACTGTGGGGTTTTGCTGAAATTTCATAACATTTTATTGCTTCTAGAAATATCTCAGCAACAGAAGCCAGTGTCCTTCCACATATATACCAACAGTTTATAGATTATTCATTTAACTTTGTAACTTTTTGCACAAAGACCTTAATGCCACAAATCCCTGGTGTAGTGTTTTTTTAACTTGCGTGCATTGATTAGCGTTAGTATTGCTTAGTTTTCAATCGCAGTATCTTGAGAGTGATAACAATCGTTCAACAGCTTGATAAAATCTTCAGTACCATTTAAAAATCTCAATGACTATTACAAACCTTTATGTTTAAATACAACATATTATGGTTTCTGTATCTTTCAAGTTCACATCTTGATTCTCTTCTGATGTGGCATTACACTACATGTATCACTACAACAGCAGACAGTCTAGGGACAATTTACAACTTGGTTCTTCACAGTGTTTCACCCTCTGTGCACACTCGTAGCCTGCAGCCTCCACTCTAATGTATCTTTTGTGGTCTCACAGAGGATGGTGATATTTTCCACTGACTTTGCTGAAACACAACTGATTGGAAAAGGTGAGTAGACACAGTCTGATTTTAACAATAGCTCATTCTGACTCTTCACTAGGGAGCAACACAGGGGAGATACTTGTGAGTCAGATGTGTAGCAATTGGAAGACATGGATATGCACCAGACTGCGTGAGGTCTGCTTTGAGGTTGACCCTGAAAAAACCACAGTTGTCCACTGGGTGGGAGAAGCAAACCAAGGAATGCACAGTTGCCTGAGTTGCCAGCTTCCATCTCAAGGTGTTCTGGAAACTCAGCAGCTACCCAGAGGGAGCATGTTAGGAGTCAGTACAGGAGACATGGCTGCTGTGTTGAAGTCTCAGTGTAGCACATGAGTAGGCATGGTGTTGCCACTTCACAAAATGCGGATAAATATGATATCGGAGAAGGGACTCATGATCACAATTTTGTCATTGTTCTCATTACTTTGTCACTCGAGCTCGCTACCAAATGAATGTGTTAATTCTCTTATTGCAACTCACCATAGCTTCTTGAAGTTAAGGGTGATGCTTCTTCTTACCAATACATATTGACAGTGCAGTCAGGGATTTCAAAACCACTGATTAACAGACACTTAGTAAGTTGATAAGTAGGGTTATGTTTTCAAATTCAAATGGAGTAGTCATAAACAAAGGTTTAAGGAACATTCTTTAATTCTAAGGACTGTATGTGCTGCATATGTAATTCACAGGGTTTGACATTGGGATTTAATGAATACTTGATATTATCTTCATCAAGAAAATCTAGGCTGCCCATATGCCTAAAAATGGGGTTACGTGCTTAAAAATAACATAAGTTACTTCAACAAATAGCTGCTGTGACACAGTGAAATCTATATATATACTGGAAATCAGAGAATTATTCCTCACACACTTACTGAAAAAAAACCCAAACACCACACTCAAAGCTGCATAATTAACTGCAGTTGGATCGTCATACCCAACCATACTGCTGCTGGTTAATAAATCCACAAGTGCTTCGAATGGTCTTGTGTCTCAACAGTCTTTTAACTCCACTTATAGGTTACTCAGTGACTATGTGAATTGTAGCGCAATCCCTCTGTAAACAGGCACACATAATACTTTGGAAAACATTAAATGCTGAAAGACTAAGAAGATAGAGCAAAGTACAAGACAGTTAAATCGGGCAATGCTTCAGAGTTAAATTTTTAATTTGGAGGATAATGCTTTAACAGGATATATTTAACCCTCAGAGGTAGAACTACGCCATGTTTACAAATTAACAGTGTGATTTCTGGATATTCTCCGCAGAACCTCAGTTTGGGCATCCTGATAGCTGACCCTGCCAAACAGGCCAGATTTGGAGCTGTGATGTGAGGTACAGTAATCAAAGCACATGTGGTTTTGATCTAATAGTATGGTTTCTCACATTCTATGATTAAGTACTAGAGGATCCACAATGAAACAGTGACTACATATGGAGAAGACCAGTCCTTAAATTCTGCTCTGTAATGTTAGAATTTTAAAATATTTTTTTCCTCTTGAGAAAAGGTGGGGACTCTGGTAGCACATCTCAATTTGAAGAAATAGGACTTGATTAATCTTTGAAGAAAATCCTATTTTTATATTTTTAAGTGCTCTTGCTATAATCTTATGCTGATTTGACCTTCTGTGACTTCTTTAAAAATAAAAAGATACTCCTATTCCTGATGTTTATTGAAAATTTTAACAAAATAGTCAGAAATATTACTTTTTGTTGCTACCATGCTTGGACTTCACTAAAAAGTTTCTGAGGAAATTTGTTAGAAGAAAATATATCTGAGAAGAATTTAACTTCTAACTTTGGAAATAAATACACGAAAACAGCACAGTCATTGCTAAGACGAAGTCAGTCTACAGTAACACAGGCTGGAGAAATGTGAAGCACCTTGATTTTTCTCTGTATTCAAGAGACCATAAAACGCTAATAACAATGTAAAATAAATATTCTACTGGCATACCATGGTTATTGATCCAATAGAGACATTCTTTCATGGTGACACAGAGGAGACAGACAGAAGCCCAAGAAGGATTTTGTAGCAGAGAAAGGGAAATGGTGCAAGAAGGAGCCTAGGGGATGTTTTTCTCTGAGGGTTGCTCAAAAGAGAGTGTTCTAACCCTTCCTCTACGTTTTGGTAAAATGTGATTTGTGGTAAAATCACAAAAATGTCTGCAAACTTTGCTACAAAAAATTAACTTTTAGATTTAAAGAGACTAAAATTACCACACACTCCCTCACCCCCAATTTAGCTAGAGTTACTTAGTACACTTAAATTTTGCATTTGCAGAGTTCCCGTGAGGTTAGAAGCTATTTCACTAAGATATACCTGACTACATTAAGAGCTTTCTCTTGACACAGGTTAAGTCAACTACCTAAATGTTTTCAGCAAGAGAGATCTGGGTATCCATTTAAACCAAACACCCTTGTGACAGAGAGGCAGTTATATGAGTAACTGATGTGGATCTCATGGTCTTTGAGGGCTAAAGAATGGACACTGTAAATTAGAAGTATATTTTGGATAACATGAGATAGCAGAACATAGAAACATTTGAGCGTCAGTTATTGCTTCTTTGTATTATTTGTAGTTTTCTAAATGGTAACTACCACAGACTAGTTGGCACAAAGTAAGGCAAACTTCCCATGGCTTTGTTTTTTGAATAATTTCTAGTAAAATTCATGCATACTGTTCCAGAAATAGCCTGATACTTGTTTTTTTCTTCGTGAGAAATATATCCAGAATGTGGGATATTTTTAATATTCATTAACTGGCTATTTGTCACACTGAAAAAAGAACTGTGCTTTTTCAGAGTGGTTACAAGGGTCTTCTAAGGAAAGTAGTTAAAGAAGTGGGGTCTTAGGGGCATTTCAGAAGTTTATCTTGAGTTCTGCTACTGTTCAGTGTCTTTCTTTAGAGAGTTGTTTGTTATTCATTTGTGAGCCAAATTCCAATTTAATTCCTTTATAATTATTGTAACCTGTCAGAAAAAGAGGTGATCTAGTAGAATCCGATAATGTGTTTCACTTAAATTGGGAAGTGAAGATGGGTGCTGCACTTAGAAAAAGTAGGTCACCTGCCAGTGAAGGCTTCTGGCAAGAAGTGGGCTGGTGCTTGTAAGAACATAGCAATAAATCCATGTCATGTTGTACACAGCAGTAAAGCAGTATGAGGATTTCTACCTACTTTGTAAACAAGGTTTTATATTAAACTCAATGTTACCATATGCTGAACGATCTGTCTTAAGAGTTTAGTCGTAACTTTTGCCAAAGTGCTGAGAGGAAGAAATCCCTACCAGATTCTTCCACCCCACTAGAAAAACAAATGGAAAAACTACAAAATGCTTAATTTTATTTTTCTATTGGACTGCATATAAACAATATACAAGTTTGCATTCCTGGCCTTTAAAAAGATCTTTCACTTTTTCTGATTTAACAGGAAGAGTTGAACGCCAGGAAAGACAACTTAATCCATACACTTCATACAGCATCAAAAGTTTGGGGATTTCGCACCCTGAGAATGATATACATCTCTATTTCCCTCATCAGAAGATTCCTTCAACATAATTTAATTACCTTAAACATTGAAAACTGAAAAAACTGAAAGAAAACCACATCTACTTGATGACAGTATAAAATAAACTACTTTGCCACTTTAATACATGCCTCAGTATAATCTATTTCTGCTAAGTTTAATGCATATTATTTCCATACACCCAGCTCCCCCAAACTAGGTGATGAAACTCTCTTCTAAAAGTCTTTTTTAAATCTTGAATCAAAATATTTTCCAGGTTCTTTCTGTCACTTTTGAGAAACCTGTAGTTTTAGTTTTTACATCTTACAAAAGCTTACGCATTTTTTATTTGTAATCCAAACCGCAATGTACTGGCTACATAATATGTAAGACAATAGCACACTTGCCAAAGCACTATATAATATTATAGAATCATAGAATATCCTGAGTTGGAAGGGACCCATAAGGATCATCAAGTCCAACTCCTGTCTCCACACAGGGCCAGCCAAGTCAGAGCATGTCACTGCGAGCATCGTCCAGACACTTCTTGAACTCAGTCAAACTTTGTGCTGCGACCACTTCCCTGGGAAGCCTGTTCCAGTACTCAAGTACCCTCTCAGTAAAGAACCTCCTCCTAATACCCAGCCTAAACCTCCCCTGTCGCAGCTTTATACTGTTCCCTCGGGTTCTATCACTGGTCACCACAGAGAGGATATCAGTGCCTGCATCTTCACTCCCCCTTGTCAGGAAGCCATCAACCATGACAAGGTCTCCTCTCAGTCTCCTTTTCTCTAGGCTGAATGAACTTAGGGACTTCAGCATCTTCTTGTAAGACATCCCCTCCAGACCCTTCCCCATCCTCATTGCCCTCCTCTGGACAATCTCCAATAGTTTCATGTCCATCTTGTACTGTGGCACCCAAAACTGCGTTTAGTACTCAAGGTGAGGCCACACCAGCACAGTGTATATCCTTGCTTGAAAGTCAAAACAGGAATCTGCGTTCATTTCTTAACAAAGAAACCAAAACCTATGTTGTCCTTTTGTACAGTTAAGTGGGATAAGAAAATGCTCTGATAGTAAAGTATCTTGTTCTTTGACGGAAGGGGAACCTTCAGTTGAACTCTCCCTTCTGCATGTAAATCCTAATAACATGGTGGAGCAGTAGTGCTTTGGTAGCAGCAACTACTTCCCCATAGACAGAATATAAAAATATTCCATAGTAGGCTGGACCACAGTGGCCATAAGCAGATGCTTTGGAGGCCAAGAAAACAATAACAAGGTGTGTATGTGACATACTTTCCCAATCTTCAATTTTTCTCAGCTTAATGAATTTCTTGAGGTGGATGTAATTTTCTGTCTTTATTAAACCTTCAGTAGGTTTTCCTCCAGATGGTTGTCCAGATTTCCTCTCACCGCATACAAACTATAGCATCTAAAAATTCATTTTCTTGTTTACTTCAAGAATGACCCCCTCCTTGTGGGGTTTTAAACTCTACATTTACTGTTTTATGTCCTGCTAGTCACTTCTCATTTCAAGAAGGACAGTAAACAGCAGGTCCCTAGATGTGGTTTCTAGACTACTTCGATTTTTTTAGATATCTGTTACATTCCCTCATTCCCAAAATGTCCCTTTTCCCATCTGAAATACCCTAAACTGCTCCAGAGAGCCTCACACAGAAGTTTCTCCCTGCTGCATGCCTTTGTTCACCCTTACAGTGTTCAAACACGTAGTGAACCAGGACCTTATATGGTGGCACTGTAAGGTTTTATTTTCTTTTTTGGGGTTTTTTTTTGTTTTGTTTTCAGCCCTGAGCAGAAGATAATGCTTTCACTGAATTTGTGGCCCTAAGGGCCTACTCCAGGAGTGGTGATGGTCACTTCTGAGCCTCCCTATTTGTAAGTGGAGTTGGGATTGTTTTTGCCAGTATACATAATTTTGAGTTTACTTACACTGGCTTTCATTCACCTTGTGTTTCACTGGCCAATGGACTGGATCTAGCAAGGTATTTCTGCCATTCTTCAGTTGGCTCTTGTCCTTACAGATTTACTAAGTTTATTCAGCAAGCTTTCACCTTACACAATTTTTTTCAGGTCATTTTTACTTACACAGTACAGGTTACTTGCTTTTTTTTCATTATCTCACTGTAGTATTATATAAAGCCATTCTTTCACTAAAAGCAACCATCTTTTACTATAAAAAGAACCCATGAAGAGACACGTTTGGATGCCTGACCTTATTGATTTGCTCCTCTTAGTCCTGAAAACACAGGGCTAAACAAGTTTTAAAACTTAAGGGAAAGACAACATTCCTGAACTAGGAATTTATATTTCAAATGTGTTTTTAAATTACCTCAACCCCCTAAATGTGATAATTTCCAAGAAGCACATACTACCTAGAAGATGGCATTTTGAAATAAGGTGCCTTATGCAACAATTTACATGACATGTCTTCTTTCAGTGACAATCTCTGTGGTAAAGACATCTTAATGGTACTCCAGCAGACAAAGGACATGCTCAGGATTAAAGAATTAAAAAAAACCCAAACCATAGCATGGAATGTGTTGATGGAGTAACGATAGGAGCAAGACAAACACACTTTTAAACCTAGATTTTAAGAGAAAAGTGCAGAAGTTGGCGCAGAGAGCTTGTAGATGCTAATAAAAAGATTCAGGAATGAATAACAATATTTTAAAAGTAGCTGTTAAGATTAGTGTTAGGAAGAGCAAGATGGGATATGATATAGCAGTAAAGAAGAGAAGTTATGAAAAAATCAGCATACTTCATCAAAACAGTCCTATTTTGGTCACATCAACATGAGCAATCTTTCAAAACTGCTTTTTAAAGGTAACATGTACGCTTAAGAACTTCATGCTTTTGTATTTTTTTTTCTTTACAGACTACCATATATTTTTTTTAAAAATGTGTTCTTAAGATGTGTAAGTCTTGAGTTGGATTAATAAAAGCTGCTTTCCTGGTTCCTGCACTGACAAGGAACCACTTACTAATTGTCACAGGCAACCAGCTTGTCCAAATGCATTTAAGCATCTCATCTTTTCATTTTATACTGATGTCTTGAGAAAGGTAAGAGATTATTTCCCATATAAACTGTGCAATCAATGGCTTAGAAATCCCACCTTGTCAGAAAGCCCACAGAATATCAAAAATATTTTCTTCTCAAGAATAAGCAGAAGGGGCAGGAATGGGCACCCCTGTTGCATTTTTTTGTTTGCTGTGCGTCACTCTCTCTTCAAAGTCTATAATTGGCAAGATTTATTTTCTGGAGGAAAAGCAGATATATCTTGTCAAATGTGTACTCCCATGCATAACATTTTCCAAGAGGAGTAGAATTTCAGTCAGCTGGAAACAGCTCCCCACCTCATCTCAAATTTTTGGGCAATTTTTATTTATTCCACAAAGTGGGGAAGGTGGCAGAGCCTTTCACATTGAGTCCCACTGTGTTTGGCACAATTCAATTCCCTGCATTTGTCTGCTGGGACTTGAATTGGTATTTACGAAGGTTCAAGAGAGATACAGATCTCTCATTCTACATGGCTGAGGGTAGGCTACTTATAGTCTCTCCACTGAAGTACTATTAGAGAATACTACTAAAGAGTACATAATGTAGGGGGTACTTTCATTTTCATGTAATCTGAAACAAGTTTTTAAGTACAAATTTAACCAAACAAAATATAAACACATCATTCAACTTTTTCAGGTGAATGCTACACATTCAGGCTGGTCCCATAGGCTTTCAGACGAAGTCAAGAATATGCAACATCTCTCCCCAAAACCCATCTGGAAATGCAAATGCCACATGATTAAATTCAAATCACCGTAGCACTTGAGAGGGATGTTAGAATCTTATGATCAGCATCATAGCTGCTGTCCCGGGACAGGATTTGCATGGGCATACCCTGCCATGTGACAGAATCTGGGGAAGGCTCTAGCCCCCACTATCCCACTGAGAAGTAGACAGGTAGCACGGGGGAGGCCGTGCTGCTGCTGAGAGCACTGCCAGGGGCTGCCTCCCCTCGTTTAACCCTGCTGCTCTGCTGCCTCCACAGAATCACCAGCGGAGGGGGTTATTTTCTCATCCTTCCCGCACCCTTTTCAAAAGTCACTCTCTTTTAAAAGCTTGTAAACCTCTCCATAATACTGCCATCAGCAACAGCATCAGAGGGAAAGTGAGAGATTCAGGACTCACATTAAAAGGTAACAATAAACAAATTACAATGCACCTCTAAGGAGTTTGTTTCCCTCTATTGTGAATCTTGCAGAATATTTCAATAAATATAAATGAGCTGATATGAATTCAATTGATATTAAATAACACATTGAATATTATCTTCTTTTTTTTGCCTCTGATTATTGTAAAACCATTAAGTAACATTTTCTGAAGAACCAAACTGACACGACGTCAGTATGCTGTTTGGAGCACAGGTAGAAATATAAAAATATTCTTTTACAATTGCCCTGCTACTTTCAGCACGAGTAGAAGCGAGACTTTCAGATCTGTGCAGTTGCCCACTGACAACGGGTAGAGCTGCAACACTGATGTCGGCATTGTGTGTTGGCACTTTTCTACTCTCGCCTCAGGAATGAGCAGGTTAGGCCTAAAGCACTGGATCACAGCAATACTCTTTCCCCAAATTAAAAAATAAAGTTATTCAGCAGAACTTTTAATCGTTTGTAGAATTTAAATGGTTGTGGGGTTTTTTGTTTGGGTTGGGTTTTGGTTTTTTTACAACTCTTTGCCTACAAGGGTACTATAACAACATGAGATTTATTCTTTTTTCCCCCCCTCAATAATAATGAAATTTGTCTCACACCTTGCAAACTCTTGCTGGACACAACTTTGGCAACAACTGTGAGATAAGACTTCATCCAGATAGACCGTAGTGAATTGCCAAGAAAAAAGTCAGTTGCCTGGATCTGCTAGGTACAAGTATTGATGACTTGGAAGAAAAATACTTTTACAGTTCTGCATTGTGGAAGTTACAGTTCTGAAAATGTCTTCTAGGAAATTGAAAACTCTAATTTTTAAGCAAGCTTGAAGTAGGGAGTAGTAGAGTGAGAAAGGCTTAGATATACACTTTTTTCTGCATGATTTCAATGCTCATGGAATAGAGAAACTAATAGCAGTGGCTTGTATGAGACATGGTGTGGGCAACCACTGTGAAATCCTCCCCATGTAGCAGTTCTAATGCACCTCAGTTCTGGCTTGTGGCATCCCCCTCAGTTCCAGGGCCAGACCTCTCGAGTGGATGGTGCCAACTGAATCACACTGTGCCAAGTTACATGGTGGTTTTCATATAGATGCAAATTGTGCCAGAGAGAGATTTATTTATAGAGATGAATCAGGTTTTGAGCTGTTGCTATAAATAAAATAGCACCATTTATGTGCTGAGAGGATTTCTAAGGTCTCTTTTGACATGCAAATCTAAAACCTCAACCTTTGTTAGTGTTATGCTGAGATTATTTTTCCCCCATTATAAAATCAAAAAGCCCCACTGACTGGGTTCAGGTGAGAAATGATTGGTTAGTTCATATGCATTTTAGCAGCCTCAGGAATTAACTTGAAAAGAGCCAACTGGGGAATGAAAGATTCAGTGGAACAACCTCTTCTGAAGTTTTAAGGGTTCCTTTCTGAGAGCTTGTTTTGTTCGGTGCACGAAGCGGCAGTGATTCATGTTCCCATGTAATCCACATGTTGCTGGATCCTTCAGTAGTACAGATGTGTAGATCTAAGACAGGAAACTTCCAACTCTAGATTCAGTTTCTGCTAGATGAAGAAAAGCTACAGAGCATAAATTCATAACTAAAACAATTTTTAAAATGGTAACTGTATAAGCTGACTTTTTTCTTGATTCCGTTGTTTTGGAACCAGCATTGATGAAAGAGAAAACAAAAAGCCTGGTTACTATTTTAAAAGTGTATTTGAACCCTTAGGGTAGGATTTTAGAAAGTACTTAGCGCTGTCCTTTCTTTGCCCCCTCTGACATCAACAGGTGCAGAAATAAGTCAATGCCGATAGTGCTTTGCTTGCTTATGCCTGATGTGACCCCACATTATTCCTCTTTTCTCTCATAAAATGAATGCTCTTTTTTAATATATTTACTCTTTAAATTGGTTACCCAGGAATGTTCAATGGCTAAATTAACTATTGATACTTCATTCTGAAAAAGACTTGCTGCTTTAGGGAATTCAGGACAAATGTATGCAATTTCAGAAACTGTCCAAGCATCATGGCAACCTACTAACTAATGCAACAACAGTCTGGGAATGCTGTTAAGATAAGCATAAAAGAATAGATGGTTGGTCAAATGTGATTGCAATAACGCATTGCTATGAGGTTGCTAGCGTATCTTTAGTTTAGCTCAGCTGGAAGGATCAGAACAGCAAAATTTTGGGGTTTATTTTTTTTGGTTGGTTGATTTGGTATTTTGTCTTTATTTTGGTGGTGGATGTGGTTGGTTGGTTGGGGGTTTTTATCTTTTCTTTGTGTTTGTGTTACAGTTTCTTTTCTCATCAAAACTAAAAGGTAAAGAGGTAAAATAAATATGTACCTAAGTGGTTCAAACACGTGAAGTTTAAGTGCTTGTAAGCTCAGGTCTTGGCTTTTTTAATGGGATCATAAATTTAGAAAGAATGCAATGGCACAATTTCCCCCTTTAAATCTGATCTAAAACTGAAGTCACGAGTTCTGTCCTTGGTTACATCACACCAAGTCTGGACTGGTACTAATCAATGAATTTCCAGTTGTAACTTACATGAGCGCCATCCTAAGTAGGATTTAGCACACAGATCTTTTTTTCTTATTCCAAACACTAGCATTACAATACACAGAGAGTAAGAACTCAGAAAATGTTCTCTCCTGGTAACTTTACTTGAGAACTAGCCTAGTGTCTCTGCAAGCATCTCATTTATACCTGTCAAAAATATGAAAATCAAGAGGGTTTTACACACTTCTGGAAAAAAATACAGAAGAATTAATGGTACCAATTAACTACTATGTATAGTGATCAAGGTCTTCAGTGATAAACAAGATAAACATGCACCTCCAGCAAAGAGCACCTGAACTTTAGAGATATTCAAATCTGAAGCTGAAATACAAGTTGGAACATAATCCTAGATTTGAAAATGGAGGAAATGTGAAGGAGTGTAGGTCCTCATCCAAACAGCCTGGCTTAAACTCATCATTGTGCTTTTGCCCATGGATTTCACTTCCAGATGACAGTGGATGATTTTTTTTTCAGGCAGATAGTTTAACAGAGACTTCTGTTGCTTTTGTGTGGTTATTTGGTGGAACTGCTTAATACTACAAATATAAAAGTTTTGAGGAATAACATAGGTTTCTAATCAAGCATCATACTTTGCAGTGATAGTGTTGCTTTATGTATAAGTTAATTGCTAAAATAAACACAATGATATTTCTAGCATAAAATTATAAAAATTAACACTAGTATTAATTAACATTAAGGAGTAGGAACTTTTCCCATCCTAACTCTGCATCTGTCATGACAACTACTGCTGCCTAATACAACTTCCCTTCCCTCTCCCTTCCTTCTCCCCTTCCCTTCCCTTCCCTTCCCTTCCCTTCCCTTCCCTTCCCTTCCCTTCCCTTCCCTTCCCTTCCCCTCCCTTTTCCTACTGCAGACAGCATAAAGAGGAATTCAACATCAACTCAGCTGCTGAAACAGTACTCTGGAGCACTGGCACATTTTCCTCTTTCAACATGGAAGATTCTACACAGCAGACAATGGTGACCTAGTTACAAGAGGTACAACAGGACACAAAAATGCAAAACAGAGTGTCATAGGTTTGCATGGCTCAGCTCTGGTGGAGAAGGAGGGACTGCCCATGACACTGATTGCAGAATGATCTCTCCCTGTCCTTATCTGGACTCCTAAGCCTCTCAATATATATTTTCTCCCTTGTCCAACTGAAAAGGGGAGTGATAGAGTGAGTAGGGTGGGCGTCTGTCCTCCAGACAGGGTCAAACCACCACACAGAGGAAAGTAGTAACACAGGCCACTCTTACTATCAGTGGCTCCTCCTATGAAGGATTCAGAGATAAAAGGATTCTTCATCTTATGACATTAAAAATCATTCATCTGTGATAATAGAAAGAGCTGAATTAGAATATATTGCAGAAATACCAAAGGTAAATTATATTTGAAAAACGCTTTAGTGTATGCTTTTCCTCCTTTTTCCCTTTCTTATTTTACTGATGAACTGGTAGATTTAAGTGTAAATTAACCAGCAGATGGTAGCAGTGTTTAAGATTTCTAGAACTAGTATATAAATCATGCAAATAACAGACATCGAGAGAATCTTTCAGAGTACAGACCACACAGCCAATACTTCTGCAAGTCTACCTTTATAGACAGGTTCTTCCATCTTTATTGATGATGGATGGACACTTACTTGACATCTTTAAGACATTTCAAAGATTATTTCATGTGCAGAGTAACGGTAAAACAAATCTAATAGAGCTTTTGGGGTTTCTTTCGGCAAGTGGTGAATTACTAGTCCAATGGTTCATAATCACTGTAGTCCTCATTTCACTGCTGTTTCTCTGCATCTGAAAAGCAGACACATTTTGGAAAAGTTCACAACAGAGGGTTTTTGGGTGTGTCTTGTGGGGTTTTTGTTTGTTTTATTAGTTTGGCCTTTTAATATCCATTTAAATTCTAGTACATTTCAGCTCTATCCTTTTATTCTATGTGACTTCTTTATTGTAGTCATTGAAGTGAATGGAAAAAATATCACTCCATGCTATCGTTTCTTTGTAATTACTTTTGTTATCTAGGATAAATTGCAAACAATGTGAGAGCTCTGGATGTTGTAGCACAAAGTAAGTTTGACTTTAACTGGAGATCAGATAGTTAAGAGGCCATGTTCCATGCAGGCTCTGTTAATAGCTAGTTAATTTCTGAAGAACAGCCCAGGCAGACATTGAAAATGTTTGTCTGTAAATGAAAATGTGCAAGTGTGGTAACAATGCTGTAAGAATGTAGCTGAACTTGATCAGGTGACCCAGTTTCAATCAGAAATTTTGGTCCATATTAGACCATCACTAAGTACTGCAGAATTTTGTTGAAATTACTGATCCATATAGCCAGGCAGCTTCCTAGCTCTTATGTAAAGGAAAAGTAGTATGTCTCCCCAGACCTCAATTCTAAGAGATTTCAATTAATGCATTCAAATTATGTTTAAGATCCTCTCAACAACTCCCTACATTCATGTAGAGCAAGAAGACTCTGGCAACAAAATACACGGGGCATTGCACAACATTAAACTTTGTGGTGATCTTTTGCATTTAAGGAATACTCGTTGCTCTTCTCCATATTTGGCAACCCAGAATCTCAGAAAATGCAAAGGAAAAATGTGACAGTTAGTGTACAATTATGACAGAAATAGAAGCTGACTTAGAGAATACTGCAAAGTAGTTCTGGTAACTTATTTTTGTAAACTGTACCCTCTCTAATTTTAGGGGGTAGGAAAAAAATAAAAAGAGAGGTAAAGAGTGAGATGCAAGAACAAAACAGTAACTCTGAGTCACAAATTTGAAACAGAAGGATTTAGTCATAATACCACCTAAATAAAACCACAGTACACAAATGCAAATCATCAGCAGACACACACAAAAAGAGGTCTCAAAACAATTAATTTGGCTGAGGTAGTTTTGTCTGCTATGACTGAAAGGATTTAATTGTAGGATTTTAGAATGATTCTTTAAGTATACCAAAACTTATAATGTGCATTTAGCATCATAACTATCAGTAGTCTATGCTGGTATAGGAGCATATTGCACTTCCCGGCTAGGGATGTTTAGCTTCTTCAGTGCCTTAACACACTGTATCTTTTAAGAAACAGAGATCTTGTATCCTTCTTGGTACTTCAGAGGTAATTGCGATATATAAACCTGATACAGCTGCCAAGAGCTGTTCCTTTTGGCAGGGCCAACCACATATTTGTGAAACCAACTTCCTTTCTTCCTTTTACTGCTAGTAATTTATGGAAATTATTTTATTTCTTCAGGTTGTTTTCTTACATATTTCTCTTTGATTAATGCTTTGTAATCAATTGATCTTTGATTCAAGGAACTCACTAGATGTTGTGAATAACACTTGCTCTTTCTTGCTTGAATTTGAATGTGAATAGTGCTAGTAAAACACCATTTACTGCCCTGCATCTGCCAACTGTGTGGAGACTAGATAACAGCAGCTGTTCAAAAAAAAAGAAAAATAGAAATCTTCTAATTAGTGTAAAATTTAGTTTAAAAATTGGCAGCCCATACAGCTTCACTGAGTAACCTTAAAACTGTAAATGTAAGCAGTTGTTCAGCTAAGTGATTAATGAATTAGCATAACTTGCTAACTTGTTCAATGTTAGTTGAATGACAGGTAGACTAGAATCACTTTGCTGACTCTCCTCACTAACCAGGTGCAACTCAGCACTTGCCTGGAAGTTAAGAGGTGTGACAGCACCTCATGTCTGAAGCTGAATGGGTTGAAGACAACAGTTGTACAGTTTCCAGATCAAATCTGGCTTCTTTGAGGCAGCTTGGGCTAGAGGAAGTGAGCTCACATCTTCCTGGACCTGTCTACATAGATTTGTCTTGAGAACTGAGTATCTTGTCACAGTCTGCTATTCACTTTCTTTTCCCAGTGTTCACTACAAATTTTTCACACTGATATCTTTTATGGGAAAAGTTGCCAGGTTAGCATGAATGGGATACCTCAGATTGTGACCCCATTGTTTCAGACATTCTGGTGCTTGTTTAGAATTTCTGACCTTCTAATACATGTTAGTTTCAGAAAATAAATATTATTTATGATAACACCTATAAACTCCATCCATGGTCATGGGTTAGAAATAGGGTTAGGCTTGGGAGAGAGACAAAACCTAGAGATCCCATTGATGTGGGGCTGCAGACGGACTGCCAAATGAAAGGGTGGGCTGCAAAAAAGTTTTCTCTGTGCCATAAGGTGTGTTAAGGTTAGTCAGGGCATGCTTTAACTGACCTTGTCCTACTCATCACGAAAAAGTAGCTGTCGTGCTTATTTTATATATGTATGATATGGCTCTCAGCCATATGAGCAAATCTATAGCTTTCAGCATGAAGAAGGATGGACATGCCTATAGTAGGTAGATAAGACTTAAAAGCTATTTTTAAATGATAGGTTATGCACAAACTATCAATGTTATTATAAAATTAATCAACATTTATATTTTTCCCACCTCTCAACATCTCTACTTGTTCATGATCCACTGGAGGTCTAATCTGAATCCTCCTCACAAGATGGAAAGACTCCTTTTGTCTTTAAATGTAATTTAGTGGGGACCTGGAATACTGTTTCTGTACACTGGCTTAATGAATATCAAAGGTTTGCTCTTTTATGTGGAAATCAGCTTAATTTCTTCATAATGAGAGCATAGCCTTGTTCTCTGAATTGCTCATGAAAAATAAAGAGCAATGTTATGCCTCTGTGTGATGAATCACACTTGTTCATTGTGAATTTTGAATGTATTTCATCAACTTTTCAATACAAGAGCACAAAGAAACACAGATTAATTTTATTTATGGACTGTATTCTTGATAAGATCCTAACCCAACCCTTGGGTGGGCTTTTTCTTGTTTATTACTTGAAAATTTGTTCATTTGGTGCTTCTTGGTTTTCAGGTTGCAAATTTCTGGAATGAGAAGTAGACATTGACATGTCCATGTTCCATTTGGTTTTAATTTAGCTATCCATCTTTCAAAATTTATAGATGCCTTTCATATCAATACTTGCTTAATGAAAACCTTTACCTTGCCTATATTATGCATTTAACAAATATTGCTGATTTAGTAAGTAATTTTCATATTAACTTTGCAAAAAGAATTATAGTAATGATTAGAAGTCTGCAGTACTTGAATATGGTGGTTTATTACCTGTTTTGGTTGTGTGCCATACCAAATCATAAATATGTTACACCACCAGCCAATAAGGAACTCTAAGCACACATTTTCAATCAAGTGGAAAACTATTATGCTTAAGGTAGTTTTGAGAAAACATCTTCTGGAAGGATACACATCTGCAACAGCTGAGCTCTTAAGTGTCTGGCTGATTCACAGTATTTCTAAATTTCTGTGAAAATACTTAATCACTCCATACATTTTTTTACGTAACAGTAGCCCCCACTGTGACCATTTCTCTCTGTAGTATATTCTACTGCGACCAATTAAAATCCAGTGATTTCATACTGACATTCCCTATGGAGGATAATAAGGCCATTTGTTAAGGCAATTTTTTTAAAATTTCCTGCCATACCTTCTTCCTCTTTCATGCAGTAGGCATGGCAACTATTACTAAACTATTTAGTAGGACCATATGATAGCTGTCTGTCGTGGTTTTGCCCCAGCCGAGGGCCACACCCCACACAGTCACTTGTACTTTTAAAAGGAAGGGGGAAGGAAAGTTGGGGGAGGGGGAAAAGGGAAGGAAGAAAGGAGGAAAAGAAACCATAACCTAGAAACCAGAACCACGCAGGTTGGGATAAGGATAGTTTACTAAACAATAACAGAAAACTAGATACAACAATAACATAAGTTTAAAGCACAAAATAGATGAAACTGGTGATACACAATGCAATTTCTCACCAAACCACACAACTCAGGCCGCACAACTTAGAGCCGTCCCGGAACCCGACCGTCCCCAGAAACTGCCCGTCCTGGCGTTGTCTCCTCCTCTTCCCCCCAGTCCCCCTTTATACTGAGCATGACGTAACTGGCATGGAATGTCCTCTTTGGCCAATTCGGGTCACCTGTCCTGGCTGCGTCCCCTCCTTTCTCATTAGTAAGGAAGTATGCAGAGCTGAGAAAGGTCCTTGATTGCCCGGCAACAATCAGAAACATCAGGGTGCTATCAGCACTGTTCTCATCCTAACTCCCAAACATGGCATTCCATCCGCTGCTAAAAAAAATTTAACTCCATCATAGCTGAAACCAGGACACTGTCTTACTAATTAGGGTAAAAGTTAAGATTAGCTTGGGTTTTTTGAATGTTGGAAAATACTCTTTTCTTTTATTTTTATAAATAATTTTCATTTATGTAGTAAGAGGATGACCAGGGATAATGTAGGTCCCTTGATGAATGAGGTGGGTGTCCTGGTGATGATGAGAAGGTGGAAATACTGAATGCCTTCTTTGCCTCGGTCTTCACTCCAAAGGCCCCTCGGGACCCGCAGATCCTGGATGAAAGTAGGAGTGTTTGGGGAATGAAGAGCTTCCCTCTAGTTCAGGTAGGGGTGGTCCAGGAGCAGCTCAAAGGGATTAATGCACACAAATCCATGGGCCCGGATGGGATACATCCACGTGTGCTGAGGGAGCTGGCGGAAGTGATTGCGGAGCCGCTTGCTATCATCTTCGACAGCTCTTGGAGAACAGGAGAAGTACCTGAGGATTGGAGGATAGCCAATATCACTCCGGTCTTCAAAAAGGGCAAGAAGGAGGACCCTAACAATTATAGGCCAGTCAGCCTCACTTCTGCCCCTGGAAAGGTTATGGAACAGCTTGTTCTGGATGCCAATACCAAACAACTGGAAGAGAAGAAGGTCATGAGGAGTAGTCAGCATGGATTCACCAAGGGGAGATCGTGCTCGACCAATCTCATAGCCTTCATCCACCGGCTGAGTGGATGGAGGGAGAGCAGTGGATGTCATCTACCTTGACTTCAGCAAGGCTTTTGATACTGTCTCCCATGACATCCTGATAGAAAAGCTGAGAGATCATGGGATAGATGAGTGGACAGGGAGGTGGGTTGAGAACTGGCTATCAGACCGGGCTCAGAGGGTCGTGATGAGTGGAGCAGAATCTGAATGGAGGCCTGTGAATAGCAGTGTTCCCCAGGGCTCGGTGTTGGGTCCAGTCCTGTTTAATATCTTCATCAACGACCTTGATGAGGGAATAGCATCCACCCTCAGCAAGTGCACCAATGATCCAAAGCTGGGAGGGGTGGCTGACACGCAGGAACACTGCGCTGCCATCCAGCGAGACCTGGACAGGCTGGAGAGCTGGGCAGGGAGAAACCAGATGAGGTTTCATAAAAGCAAGTGTAAAGTCTTGCACCTGAGGAGGAATAACCGTCTGTATCAGTACAGGCTGGGGGATGACCTGCTGGAGAAGAGCTCTGTGGAGAAGGACCTGGGGGTCCTGGTTGATGACAGGTTGGCTATGAACCAGCAGTGTGCCCTGGGGGCTAAGAGGGCCAATGGGATCCTGGCATGCATCAGGAAGAGTGTGGCCAGCAGGTCGAAGGAGGTGATCCTCCCCCTCTACTCTGCCCTGGTCAGGCCCCACCTGGAGTATTGTGTCCAGTTCTGGGCTCCCTGGTATAAAAAAGACAGGGATCTCCTGGAGAGAGTCCAGAGAAGGGCTACGAAGATGATTGAGGGCCTGGAACATCTCCCGTATGAGGAAAGGCTGAGTGAGCTGGGACTGTTCAGTCTGGGGAAAAGAAGACTGAGGGGGGACCTAATTAATGTTTATGAATATCTTAAGTATGGGATGCAGGGGGAATTGGCCAACCCCTTTTCAGTGGTCTGTGGAGATTGGACCAGGGGCAATGGCTGTAAATTGGAGCACAGGAAGTTTCGCACCAACATGCAGAAGAACTTTTCCCCAGTGAGGGTGACAGAGCCCTGGGACAGGCTGCCCAGGGAGGTGGTGGAGTCTCCTTCTCTGGAGATATTCAAGACCCGTCTGGACGCTTATCTGTGCAATATGACCTAGGGAGCCTGCTTTGGCAGGGGGTTTGGACCCGATGATCTCCCGAGGTCCCTTCCAACCCCTAAGATTCTGTGATTCTGTGAAGTGATGATTACCCTAATGGGTAAGATGCTAAGAAACAAGGAAGATAACATGGTCTGCTTGTCATACTGAGTCACAGGAAAGGAATCCAAGAACATACAGTAACACAAGGAAATCCCAGCATTTGTCCAAATGACCTGCCTTCTCACCAGGCACCAATTATTAGCATGGTCCTACAAAAAATGCTGTGAATCCAGGACTTTGTTTCTGTGATGTAGCACCTGGGCTTTTTTAAAGAAGGGATGTCATGTTCACAGACAGCCTAAGGAAGCTTATCAGATGATGCAGGTGGTGCCTACAGTCTGTGCATGTAATTTCTTTTTTATAGGATTGACTTGTGGATGAGTCAGCCATGAAAAATTATTTCATATATTTTATGATATAGGGTGCTAGAAATCACTGAAGGTATACCGAAGAAGTTGAACCGCACTTAAACCTAATTTAAATGGTTAGATTAATTACAGTGACTGTAACATGAAGAACTGATCAGCTGTAATCAGCTAGCAAGCTTGTGGTTGCACATGTCTGCACCTGCTTATTGTTGCCCTTTGAAAATGCACAGTGTCTTTTCTCCAATTAGGAATTAAACTGATAATTACAAAGCAATGGATAACAACGATGAGCAAAGTTCTGCAAACTAGAAAAAAGTACTGAGGAACACAGGCTGTATTTTGGTATAATTGTATGTTTTGGTTTGATTTTGTTTATTCTGACATAGCTTAATTCCAGGGAATGGCTATATGTTTTGTTACAAGATGGTGGCCAGGGAGGATAATTGTCCTGGGATTTGTGTTTAAAATAAAAATTAGGAATAAGTATTTGAAAATATCACTATCAAGACATGCATCTGGTAAACTATTTAAATATATTATTTTATAAATCCTGTCTATTTAGGTCGTTTACAGCTAGGAAAATGATGCACACATATTGACAACTCCTTTCTTCTTATCTTTTCTTTTGGTGTTAGAGGAAAGCCAGGTTTGTTCTACATTACAGTTTCCAATGTATTTTTGTTTCCAACAGTAAATCAACTCCTGCAGCATAAGATCTTGGATATTTCCCCCAGTGAGCTTGAGCGTGAAGTCAGACTAGAACAGGAAACCACTCTTAATCTTACTTGATAGTAATGATCTGTTCAGCAGAAAGGTCAAATGCCTACTAGATCTATCATAATCTTTCCCCCTTCAGTAAGACATTGCTAATAACTCAAATAAGAAACCTTATAGAGTTGACCAAAACTTCCCAAAGTGTTGATTCAACTCCTGTTTAGAAGATCACATGGCATTGAATAATTGTTCTTCCTCTCTGGGGGGGCCTTATCCATATCTCTGTTTTCAAATCAACCGCTAGTCTTAGCTGATATAAAAGTACACACACAGAGATACACACACACATATATGCGTATAAATACCTATCTATAACCACACGCATATATATATATATGCACAAATACACATATGGGTGTATATATACCCATATGTATACAAATAAACATATCTGTATCTGAACACCAATGAAACTGCTCTAGCTATAAGAATTTATGAGTTACAAGGTGATAGGCTTACATAACCAAGTAGGACCTTTCAGACCATGACTCCAAATTTGTAAATTTGTTTTCAGATGTTGTACTCCAGTATGTTTTTTGTTTTTTCCATTTAGATGTAAATACAATAAAATTATTCAGCCATTATCAGATTATGAGGGGAAAAAACAGGAGGGGGAAAAAAACCCATAAACAAAAACCCCATGAAGAACCAAGGAAAAAAAACCAGAGGAAAACCTTATGTGAAACTGTGATCAGGCTATGTTGGTAGTGTGCTGATAATGACTACTGGCAATTTCCATTACTCCGTAGACTTCTTGTTTGGCTTGTGATTCTGTAGCTGCATATTGTGTCATGTCAAACATTGTCAAAAGCTTTTCTAGACAAACCCAATACCCATGATTAGTATTTTTCTTTGCTTAGAAGACAACCTGTTATAGGAGGGAAAAGTTTGTCATGATTTGGGCTTTGACGGTGTTCAAAATTTGGCTTATTCCAATCCTGTTTTATTCAAAGAACCAACATTCATTTGTCTACTTACTCTTTCCCCTTAGCTCCATTGGTGTTAAAGGCAGGGATGTGTACGTACCTCACACAATCACAAAATCATCACTTTAGATTTCTTACAGTTCTTTTCTTCATGCCAATGAACAGGTGAATGTTCCTTAATTTTTCAATCTAAATCGGACGGTCTAAAGTTGATTACCCTGAAGGTGACTGTACACTAACTTTATTTCACAAAAATGTATTCTCAGAGCTCTGTAGTGGCTACTATTGTACCATAAGTTAGTAAGGAATAACTGTTGGAAGGCAATCTTGCCCTGTAGTGATGCTCAGTCGCAAAGCATTTATTTTCCTTTTTCATATACTTGACATTTACCTTCCCCTTTGCAATTATTAAGCCTATTGTAGGAAATATTTATGTGGTAATAATAAAATGAATGAGAATGGTCTACTCTTCACCTCGCAAATGAGAACTGTAAGAAATATCGCCTCTACCTGTTCTCAGGTTTTTTTTATTTTTCTGATTTCATTTGCAATTGGAATTAGACAGATGTTAAAATCTGATTTAAATTCATGAAGCTGAGTTAAATTTGGTACGTGATTCTAGCTGGAAGAAAACCTGTCGGGATCAGATCCCCTGATTACTGTGCTACTGCTTCTGCTAACTGTCCTATTGTTTCCTCTAATGGTTGACTGTGAGCACAGAGGACAACATTCATATCTTTCCCTCTCTTTTAGGTAGAAAATAGGTCTTATTCTATCTTCTCAGGAAAAGTGTTCTGATCACCAGGTTACAAGATGTTTTAAAATAGGCTTTCTATCCAATTCACTAGTTACTAGGTCAATTTCAGATTTTTCTTCAGGAATGAATGCCAGAAGCTACTTCCATTCAGAACTCTTTACTCAGCTGTTATTCCTATTAAACATGTAATAAAAGATTCAGTATCATCAAACTAACTAAAAGAGTGTCATGATACCCTATAGTCCCCTCTATGGCTCTGCTGTAGAGCACAGATTTGTGCTTAGGGCTCCCTGTCTACAGTGAAGATCTTCACTTGAAATTCAGGTGTTTTATGCCATGAGAGGGAAGCACTAGACTTCGTAGATGTCAGAAGATAGTGTAAAATAAAAATAACTTGCTCTCTGAAGTTTTGTGGTTTGGCGCTTAAGACTTACTTCTTTAAGCATAATGGTATGAAAAGCTATTTTAGAACCAAGAGAGTGCTGTGGAAACAGAGTTCTTTGCAAGAGCATATGAATTGTATTAGTATTTTTGCTCACTGAAGTCTACATAGGCAGTTTAAGTGTAGGAAATATGCAATGTAGGTACTAGCAGTGCATAATTTAGAATTGTCATCTGTGTCTAAATATCTAGACCAGGTATCCTATTCAGTCAAGCAGTAGGCCAGCTGTTACTCTTTGTCGACTGCTATAGAAACACTTGGAGCTTGGATTTCAAAAATACTAATGTAATTTGTTTTTCTAGTCTTGAAAATGACCCATTTGCTCTTTACCTACTGTATGTAAAATACAAACTAGATTATTTCAGCAATAAACATGAAGGCATTTAGGTATTTTTGTAAATTGATTTATTTCAGTATAAAAGAATAACTATTGGGCTTTTCTAAATGATAATGGAGTTTGGTTTGGTTTTCTTTTTCCTATAGAGTACAGCATTAACTATCAGGATTGTTAACTCTGATTTGGTGTATTATTCCATGTAAATCACTTTCTCATCTTTCCAAATACATTCTACATCTTTAACTACTTTTCAGGTTTTAACATTGATATTTGTAAAGCCAATTTAGATCTTTGAATATGCAGTATTGTAAGTAACAAAAGCTTTTTCTAGACACAAGAAAGCTCAGGTGCAAACCTGAGTATAAATGTATTATAATATTGTATTCTTCCCTTTTCTTAGATCTAGGAGAAGAATTAAAAAATTCATTAGAGTAGACAATCTTGATGACAGTCATCAGATTGTAAATGATATTTGTATCAGTAGAAATTCCATATGTATATCCAAGATTAAGGAGAAAATGTTGCTTTTTAAAGTATTTGAACTGGCAAAAGTGTATATTATTTAGAATATTTGGTACCCCTCCCTGCTGCTTTCTCTAGTTATGGACCCAGCGATACTTGTCATGCACTAATTTGTTGTGCACAAACTCGTGACAGCTGTAAAAATTAAGGAGCACTTAGCATTTTTTAAGTGTCAGTTCTGCCAGTAAGTGTCAGTTTGCTCCTTTGGTTGTAGGAATATAGAACAATATCTTGCTTTTGCTTTTTTGCTGTGATGTTAGGTCTTACCTGGTGTGTTTCAGGAGAAAATATTCCACTCAGCTTGTCTTAAAGACAGCATGTGTAAATAAAAAAAATGCCCATGATAATTAAAATGGAGATAGCATCAATAAAAACTTCATAGTGGATAAGATAGATGTAATATCAATGTCCATTTTTAATACACAATTTACAGATAAATATAGTCCAATTTTCTTGAACTCTGAGAATAGTGTCCCCTTTAATGTTCCTTTATGTTTTTGCAGAGATAAGTTTTTTCCAAATTTAATAAGGTTAGCAGCCCTTGTCTTTTAATTACTTCAAAGGGAATTATTCTTCAAAGTGCTGAGACAAAAACATTTAGTCTCCAGTGCAGCCCTGGAGCCCACAGAGCTCTACACTGCCTGAAGATATCATTCTTCCTGGAATACAGCTGTTTAATGAGAGAAGGAAATTTGCCAACTTATTTTTAATACTCATCGAAATGATCACTGTGCTGAAGTAACAGAACAATTTGATTACAAATATTGCAAAGCTGCAGTACCTAAATATACGGTCTCTTAATCTGTGAGACTGGGCAAATGTTCTAGATGAAGATGACACAATTGATGCAAGCAGTAGTTTGGTTCATTTTACCTGACCCGGAATAGAAAAGGGGTCGTCATGTCACTACAAGGGTGATGGACTTCAACCTCAAACTCTCTGTAGAGTCGCAGGATTCTTCAGTCTTCTTCTTATCAGACTGATATCAACACTTCAGATGTTCCTGCGGCTTTGTGTCTTCTCCTCAGAGACATGTCGAAAGCACAGCTGGCAAAATTTGACATGTTGATGAAAAACAGAAACTAACATTCTGAATTATTTTAATTTTTTGTTTTTCATCATAAAATTCACTTTTAGCCAGGAAGAAGGGCTGGCAGAACTGGAAAACAGAAGTAAATGATTAATCTGAGAGATCTCACCAGCAAATCTTGGCAAGATGCAATTAGGTTACAAGGGATGATCAATTCCTTATGTGATTAATTTTGAAACTTCAAAATTGGCCTTTGCTAGGAGATGCTATTATAGTTCTTGGATTTTGTAGGAGCTGAAGTTGTTTATGTAGGGAAAGCTAAATAAATGTTAGGAAAGCTGGGAAAAGTGATCCAAAGAAATAATATTTTATTTATAAGTGATAGGAAGCATAACTTTAAAGCTGTCATGAGTTCTGTGCTTTATGAAAAGGCATGGTGTGTCTACCAAAGATGTAACCTCCAAAGCTAAGCAGCAGGACTGTTTTCCTGCCTTACCTGCAAGTTTCAGCAGTGACTTGAATGTAACTGGCACTGTTACCAACAGAATTAGCTCAGAACCACATAGTTAGAACTATAATTGAAATACAAATTAATTTGCTTTACAATAATTAACTACTGGTATATGAGATAGGAAAATATTGTCCTGCCATTTCTTCTATTAAAAATATTTTATTTGCTAATTAAATGTAAAAATGTTTAATTTTTTTTGCTCTGATCAATTACTTCCATGTGACAGGTAAATATATTTAATGAGAAATATAGCAACACATTTAATTTATTAATTAATCTTTTTTTTTTTTGGCTGTAATCAAGTATGGTTATGTAAGAGCTATTCTGTTCTAAAAATGACATCCTATACTGAAGCAAAAATCATTTTACCTGCAGTGTCATTTCAGGCTGACCATTATAACAATCACTTCTTATAGTGTCAAAGTAATTATGAATCTGGGATTAAATTAAATCTCAGTGCAAAAGGGACAAACTTGACTGATTTCAAGGAAATTATTTTCTACTTCCCTGTGGTCTTTATGTAATACCTGTTAAACCCCTCTTGCTTCCTTGTTTTTGCTGAAAGCACTTTGGCCTAGTCTATTGAATTATGAGACTGAGACTAAAAATATTCTGGTATCTAAAGTGCTTTATTGAATTGGTTTGGCAGATTTGAAAGCACACTTCACCAAACTGTTGGATAGGTGTAAGAAATATTATTGCCTTGTATTCTAGATTGGTATCTAGTCTCTATGATGTTCTCATCTCCCATTAGAGAGATTTCCTCTGCAGCCCATGAAGACCATGGTGAAGCAAGCTGTGCCCCTGCAGCCCATGGAAGGTGATGAGGAGCAGAGATCCCACCTGCAGCCTGTGGAGGACCCCACACTGGAGTGGGTGGAGGCATATGGAAAAGGCTATGAGTTCCATTGGAACAAGCTCCTGGCAAGACAAGCAGCCCATGGAGAGAGGGTCCCACACCTAAGCAGGTTCACTGAGGAGACTTGTGACTCCATGGGGGACCAGGCTGGAGTAGACTTGGCCTGAGGGACTGCACCCTGTAGAAGTGATCCACACTGGGGCAGTTGGTGAAGAGCTGAAGCCCCGTGGGAAAGGATTCACGATGGAGAAGTTTGTGTAGGATGGCTAAACTCACTGAAATCCCCGTTACACATCTCCCCCTGTGAGACCTCATGGGGGGATAGTAAGGGAGAGAAATCAGTAATAAAGTTGACCCCAGGAAGAAGGGAGGGGTAGGGGGATGTGCTTTAAGATTTGGTTCTATTTCACATTATCCTACTCTGGTTTTGTGTGTGTGTGTGTGTGTGTGTGTGTGTGTGTGTGTGAAATATGTTATGTGTTTTAATTCCATGTTGAGTCTGTTTTGCCCGTCACGCTACTTGCTGAAAGATCTCTCCCTGTCCTTATCTCGACTCTTAAGTCTCTCAATAGATATTTTCTCTCCTGTCCTGAAAAGGGGAGTGATAGAGTGGCTTTGGTGGGTGTCTGGCCTCTGGTCAGGATCAAACCACCACACAAAGCATTGACAATAGATACCCAAGTAAATACATATTACATACAAAAGAATTTAAATAAATGGATAGTGATACCTCTGAAACTGTAGTCTCTCTGACTGTGTAGTGCTTCCATTTTATTTTGTGCATTTGATTCTTTATCTGTATATATAATCAAAGAACTAAGACACTAGATAGTCTTCTAGACTTCTAGCGTTAAGGTACCTTGACTATAAAAATATGTGGGAGCTACTTTCATTGTAGTAGTACAATACTACATAAAGTACTTTATTTCGGAAAATAATCAAAGAAGTATTTTCCAAATATTTACATGAGTCTAAGGAAGTTAAGGCAAAAAAAAAAAAATTAAAAAGATTTGGCCCAAGAGTTACAACTGCGAGAAACCTCTTTGAGCATGTGGACCACCCATGGTATCACATAAAGACTTATGTTGGAGACAGGCTTCAGAAGGCTCAGTCCTCTGCATATATTTGCTCTGTTGCACCCATGCAGAATACCATGAAAAATCAGCGAGGTATAAAAGCAACCAGCTCCTTTTAGATTTATTTGCAAGAATAAGAGTCTTGGATGGTCAACACATAACTTTGGATGAATGGCTCATTATTTTTTAACAGCTTTGGAGAAAACACAATGAATGATAGAATCATAGAATGGTTTCAGTTGGAAAAAACTGTCAAGATCATCAAGTCCAACCATCTACACAGACCTACTTGGTTCAACACTAGGCCGTGTCACCAAGGGCAACTTCTACTCTTCTTTTAAATACCTCCAAGAATGGTGACTCAACCACCTCCTTTCAGGAAAGAAATTACACAACCCTTTCAGTAAATATTTTTTTCCTAATATCTAATCTAAACTTCCTCTGACCCAACTTCAGACCATTTACCCTTGTCCTGTCACTAGCTACCAGGGAGAAAAGACTGACCCCCACCTCGCTATGACCACCTGTTAGGTAGTTGTAGAGAGCAGTGAGGTCTCTCCTCAGTCTCCTTTTCTCCAGACTGAACAATCTCAGCTCTGTCAGCCATTCTGTAGCCCTTCTCTGGACATGCTCAAGCATCTCAATGTCCTTCTTGTACTGAAGGGCCCAAAACTGAACACAGTACTCCAGGTATGGCCTCACCAGCGCTGAGTACAGGGGAAGGATCATTTCCCTACTCCAGTTGGCCACGCTGTTCCTGATGCAGACCAGGATGCCATTGGCCTTCTTGGCCACCTGGGCACACTGCTGGATCCTAGTTTGCTCTAGTGCAATTCTGCAGGCTTTTAAAGAATAATTCTAATGGTTCCTTTTGCCAGTATTTTATCACTTTTTTATCATTAAACTAATTAAAATAAACCAATAGATTTACGTGGATTAGAACTTTTAAAAGGGAGTGACATTGAGACCAGGTGATCTTTTCCTCTAACTACATTGGTTTACAATTGGAAAATGCAGTATTGGTCCCTGTGCTTTTCAAATATTGGGCTCATTTAAAATGCTTCAGATTTTATTTCTCTTAATAGTGTCAAAATAAAGGAAAAGGTAACCAGGACATGAATGAAGAATATTATGTTCTTTTATGCTCAGGAAAATTGTCACTGCTTATTGACAGGCTCCCTCAGTAGCTGGAGGAATGAACAGTGAATTCCAATTTTTCCCTTGGAGAAACTGGCAGCAGTAGTACAGAAGGAAAGCTCTGGTTTACACTGCACACTGTAACATCTCCTAGGCAGGACAAGACTTCCAGGACCACGGCAGAGAGGACAATGGATAAAATGGTGTTTCAGAAATAAAATTCAGTAAATATGATTACCTTTAATGGGATCACTTAGTAGGGGGCCAAACTCTGAATATATACTCTTATGAGAAAAAAAATGTTTCCAAATTAACAGTAGGTTGACATGACAGGGCTAAGAGAAGTGGAAATTAAGTTCATAATTAGTCTGAGATATTTGCCTTCCTGGAGTTCAAAGTTTAATGGAGTCAGATGAACAAAGTTTGCCTTGAACTCTTTAAATATTATATGTAATACAAAAAAGTGGGATTCTTTAAGCTTAAGGAATGTTTTTTACTAAATATAGTTAATCTGAAAAACTTAGCAAGACACATTCGTACTGACTTGCCCAAACCTACAGCTGGTCTGTGGCTTCCTGACAAGGGGGAGAGAAGGGGCAGGCCCAAATCTCCTCTCTTTAGTGACCAGTGACAGAATCCAAGGGAACGGTATGAAGTTAGGACAGGGGAGGATTAGGCTGGATATTAGGAAGAGGTTCTTTACTGAGAGGGTGCTGAGGCATTGGAACAGGCTCCCCAAGGAAGTGGTCATACCACCCAGCTTGACAGATCTGGGTCAAGAAGAATCTGGACAATGCTCTCAGTTACATGTCTCTGACTTGGCTGGCCATGTGTGGAGCAAGGACTTGATGATCCTTATGGGTCCCTTCCAACTCAGGGTATTCTATGATTCTATGATCCTGCAGTGTAAACCTTGAAATTTTTGTTTCACCTGGAACGTCTGAAGTACCATAGCTTTATTCTCATGTTGAGTAAAGTTGAAAAACTGAACTTTCAGAATGCTAATCCCAGAAAAAGTGTCCGAAGCTTTCATTTTATTAAAGGTTTATAAGTTTCCTCATGGACTCCCTAGTTAAATAAAACTGTGTAACATCTCCAAATGTTTTTGTTTGACTTGATGAACTGCCTTTCCTCCTTCATAGTGATTTAATGGGGAGCATTTATTGAATTTGCAGATTCCTGGCAGGTGATTCCTCCTAGATGAAGCCCATGATACAGTTTGGTAGGAAGGAAGGGTGCACTGCACTGCAGGAGAGGAAATCTTTAATGGATCTAGGCTCAGGAAAAAGAATGGCACCTTGAATTACATGTCTAATGGGTCACAAGGCTGCTAAGAAAATGTTGAACTGATTAAGTTCAACAAATGAAAAAATAAATGAATATTTTTTAGGAGTTCCCTTGATAAAGAAGAACTTTAAAACCTAAACAATGTTATCTTCTCAGGAAAAGGTTGACCAGTTACATTTTAATTTTTTGATAAACGTTCATATTAAGCTGTCACTGGATACTGATGTTACATTTCATGACATATATTTTGAGAAGCAATAGAAACACTTGACTGTGAATTAGTTTCATTGACAGAGTGTGTTCAGAAACTGGTGTCCCTAAAACACTAATTTTAGCACATCCAACATCTGCATTACATTAGATTTAATTCATACAGAATAATTCCAGTCTTTTACAGTAAGTATTGAAAGCAATTTAAAACATATGTCTCATAAAATATTTGCCATATTCTATGTAGATTCATTGCTACAGCACAGATGCTGATGGTCTGGATGCTAAAGAATGGGTTTAAGCATATTTATACATTTACTGAAAAATCTTTAAAATTTTCTCTCATTTCTTGACTTCTGTGTGTCATATACAACTATCAGCCAGAGCCTTTCTATTTTACAGTCCCTAAGCAGCTTTTCTGTAATTCTGAGAGTAGGCATGAACTGCTTTTTCTTGGGACAAGCTACCATGATGACACACCACTAGTTGAGCTGGACACATACACTCAGCCAAATTTATGAGTACTGGAAACATTTGTTTATGGGTGAATCCATCATTTCATGGGTGTGTCATGCATTCCAATAGCCATGACAGATACTTTATAGTTCTGTATATGTCTGTCTATGACATTTGTCCATGGCAATTCTACAGAGTGTGTCATATAAAATATAACTATACTCTCTGTATATTAAAATATTTATATTATGTGTTTACTAGCACACAGGACATGTTATCTACCCTCACCTTGTATATTTTTAATCTAATAAAACTCATTAAAACCTTTTATTCAATTGTGAGAAATAGGATGCTTCCTATGTTTGCAGTTAAAGCTACTATCACTGTGACTCTACCTTTTTTTTTTTTTTTACGAAAGAGAAATATGAGGAAAGACACTGGGTATAAACTAATTTAAAAAAGTAGCAGCAGAGAAATGGATGCAATGTATGGGATATGATGATATTTATTCACTTTCTGGGTACTAAATTGTTTTAATGATCTACCTCATTAGGCAGCAGAAAACCCATCTCAGTACTGAAGAGCACAACAGAATTATGTTCTTGAAAACTTTGTTCTGAAAACACAAGAAAAAGAGACAAATTATTAAAAAGAACATTTTAATTTCTTATGGGTTCAGGGAGCACACATACTCACACATGTGTACATGTATACGCACACATGCACTTATTTCTATTCATATATATGTATATAAATGTAAAGATAGCTGAAGAGTTAAACAGTGGTCCAGCTCCCACTGAGGTGTTTTGACTTCTAGTTGCATCAGATAGGGATCCTCCAACTACATCTGTGTAACAGTCATGGGACTTAATTTTATTTCCACAAAGTAATGGTAGGGTTTATCTGCGGCAGTTTTAGATGTACAAGGGAAGTTACAGTGTGACAAACCTCAATCAGTAAGTCTACTCCTTTTCCTAAGCTACACCAAGACAGCCACTTGGATTTCTAAACCTTCTCTGTCAATGTTTATACTTATCCCTTTTTCATGAATTAGTTTTAAATGTATGAGATAAGCAAAATAACTGAATGGAAAAAAATTTTTTTTTATATCTTGTATTCACATTCAACATACATTAGTGTTCCATTCTATTAGCAAACCTTAAGTAAACTAAACTTTGTCCAGTAGCATTTTCTTATGAAATGTTACAAGGAGGCTATACATCCAGCAATCCTTGTCCCTAAGATTGAACTTCTCAGGTAAAATTCTGGTACCAGTGCCTTCAGCTGAGGTTTTGACATTCTATCCACTGGGATAAGGTTATCCCCTCATGTTTCTCACCACTTAGTAAAATTAAAATAAAGGAAACATTAGCCTCATGACTTTCACAATGTCAGTGTCAGAAAAGTGTTTTGTTTTCTATCCCTTTTAATTGCAGATAAGATACTATCTCTTAGATGCCACTGACTGACCGACCATTAATAGTAAGTAAATTTATAACTGATTAGTTTTATTCCTGAAAAAAAAAAAAAATTTCCATTCCTTACAGTGAAAAGAGGATAAGAGTCACAGACATTTCATGCACACATCTCTGAAAAAGCCACATGCAAATTAATGGCCATCCTCCTGACCTTTCAGAAACATCTATCCAAAATCTACAAGAAACCTACGAGGAAATGGGAATCTTAGTCAGTAGTCCCTGAGGTAGTTAACCATTGGTTGCTAAAGTAAAGAGCTCTTTGTCGCCCAAACACTTCTTTTGATTCAACTTGGAAAGGTTGTTGGAAAATTGTTAGAGTTGGCCTTTTCCCCTCCAGTGATTTCTGTGTAGTCCACATCTAAGTAAATATGTAATCACAATAGGATAGAATAATGTTAAAATCTGACCCTAGAATAGTAAAGGATTTAGTGACTTTGTCAAAAATTACCAGAAATATTGCTGTCATGCTAATTGGCACTTTAATTTTGAAATGTGTGTTATTATGCAGCATAATTGTTAAAACTGAATGAAGATAAAAGTAAAAACAAAATTGAAATTTTTTTCTTCTTCTTTTCCTGCTCAGAAAAATATAAAGAGTTTTATTTAATTAATCATTGAGTTCATGGCACATGTGTGGCCTTCAGACATACTTAGAGGTTAATATCATAAAACAGACTCCCTTTCTTTTGTGAAAGGTTCTTATTGTTCAGAATTGTTAGTTATGGAAAATACTAATTTAATTTTCCCCTGCCTTACTTCCAGAATATTCTAAATTAAAACTATTGAACTCAGTATAAGGAAGATTTTTCTGTAAGCAGTAACTTCTCTATGAGCTTGGAGACAGGGCTGGGCAACCTGAACTAGAAATATCACTGTCAACAATTGCCTTCAGTAAACAAGAATTTCTGAGGATTCCTGCTTGATAGCCTTGCATTTTAACAGTTGAGTGGTGTTTGGGGGGAGTAAAGAAGACAAGACATTTATGGCCCATTAGAAGGAGCACTGGTTCATCCAGGTTCTGAGAGCCCTACAAAATATTGCCTAGACAGATTCTGATTCTCACAAAAAGGGACAAATCAGAGCAGAATACTGTATTGAATTATTTGCTGGACAAATGACTATGAGAAATACAGAAAAATAAAATTTCAAAGGAAATGCACATTGAAGTTGGTGTACTTTGTGGTGTACTGCTGTACTAGTGAACACAGAAAATCTTATTCACCATGAAATTCGGACATTCAGCATTGAATTTCCTAAGAATATACTCAGTAAGAAAATAATCAGTTTATTATATTCCTAAGCATATACATAATTTTTGTATATTCCTATATTCCTATAATCAGTATATTATGCAACTAACCTACAAAATCACTTTCTATTATGTAGGTTGAAAGCAGTGAGTTTATTTCAACCTTGGTGATGATTCATTACATTCCAGAATACATAGCTTTCCCCTTACCCCCAACTGTTTTCTTTCACTGCCAGCCAGGTTGTATTTTAAATTATTTAGAAATCTCACTTTTTATCAGCTTGCTTTTGGCCACACTTACAGTGCGCAAGATATGCAGTATGTTACCTGACTGAATTCCTGATGCAATCATAAAGGATAGTTTAATGGCAGTTCATTATGTCTTCTCTCCTTTCCTCTCCTCATTTCTCCTCTCTTCCTTAAATTTTAGTCCTCTGTTTTCTCTCTCTTGCTTGCTATCAAATCTTGGAATGAATTTCTGAGGTACTAGAAAGCTGGTAATGAATGCAGAGAAATTTGAATAATCAGTGAGTTCCAAGAAAAATACTTGAAGAAGTAATCATTGTATGACAACACAGTGATATCTGAATTCTCCTTTCCAATTTCTTGGAACAGATTTTATCTTTTAAAATAAATGTGTTTAAATAATCTAATGCACTATAGAGACCATGTATGTCTATATAGGTAAGAGAGGAGGTGGGGTAGCCCTGTATGTCAGAGAATGCTTTGACAGACTAGAGCTGGTGAAGACAGGGTTGAGTGTCTCTGGGTGAAAATCAGAGGAGAGCAAAATCAGCAAGATATAGTTATGGGAGTGTGCTATAGACCACCTGACCAGGAGGAGGAAGCTGATGAGTTGTTTTTTAAACAACTGGGAGAAGTCTCGTGATCACCAGCCCTCGTCCTTATTGGGGACTCAACTTACCAGATGTCTCCTGGAGGTACAATACAGCAGGGAGGAAACAGTCTAGCAGGTTCCTGGAGGGTTTGGAAGACAACTTCCTGACCCAGCTGGTAAATGAACCCACAAGGGAAGGTGCCCTGCTGGACTTGTTGTTTGTCAATAGAGAAGACCTGGTGGGGGATGTGAAGGTTGGAGGACGCCTGGGGCATAGTGATCATGAGCTTATAGAATTCTTAGTACTGGGAGAAGTACGGAAGGGAGACAGCAGAACAAGCACCTTAGACTTCTGTAGGGCTGACTTAGGACTGTTCAGAAAGCTGCTCGATAAGATTCCATGGGAGGCAGCCCTTGAGGGCAAAGGAGCCCGAGAGGGTTGGTTGCTCCTCAAGAAGGTAACCTTGGTGGCACAAGAACAGGCTGTCCCAGTCGGTCAGAAGAGGGGTCGGCGAGCTAGGAAGCCAGCTTGGCTGAGTAGAGAGATTCAGGCTGATATACGGGAAAAGAAGGAAAAATATGAGCTTTGGAAGAAGGAGCAGGTGTCTTGGGATGATTATAGGAATTTAGTAAGATCATGTAGGGAGAAAGTCAGAAGGGCTAAAGCTGATCTGGAACTCAGGCTGGCCAGTTCTGTAAAAGATAATAAAAAGTCCTTCTATAGGTATATTAATAGTAAAAGGAGGGTCAAGGAGAATCTCCAGCCCTTATCGGATGCTGATGGCACATTAGTGACAAGGGATGAGGACAAGGCTGGGGTCCTTAATTCCTTCTTTGCTTCAGTCTTTAACAGTAAAGAAGGATATTCCGTGAGTACTCATCCTCAGGAACTGGCTGACAGGGAGAGGAAGAATAACAAAGTTCCCATGGTTCAGGAGGAAATGATTAGCGACCTACTTGGCCAGTTAGATACCCACAAGTCAATGGGGCCAGATGGGATTCACCCAAGGGTACTGAGGGAGCTGTCAGATGTGCTTGCCAAACCCCTTTCCATCATCTATCAGCAATCCTGGCAGACTGGGGAAGTTCCAGTCGACTGGAGGCTGGCAGATGTTACACCCATATACAAGAAGGGTCGGAAGGAGGATCGAGGGAACTACAGGCCTGTCAGTCTGACCTCAGTCCCAGGGAAGATCATGGAGAGGGTCATCTTGGGAGCTATCATGCAGCACATGCATGATGGCCAGGGGATCAGGCCTAGTCAACATCCGTTTACAAAAGGTAGATCCTGTCAAACTAACCTGATCACCTTCTATGACAAGGTGACCCGCTTAATGGACGAGCAGAAGGCTGTGGATGTGATCTACCTGGACTTTGGTAAAGCCTTTGACACAGATTCTCACAGCATTCTGACTGAGAAACTGGCTGCCACTGGCCTGGACAGGTGGACCCTCAGCTGGGTTAAAAACTGGCTGGATGGCCGAGCCCAAAGGGTGGTGGTAAATGGAACAAAATCCAGTTGGGGGCCAGTCATAAGTGGCGTCCCCCAGGGCTCAGTTGTGGGTCCAGTCTTGTTCAACATCTTTATCAATGATCTCGATGAAGGGATTGAATGCTCCCTCAGTAAGTTTGCAGATGACACTAAACTAGGAGGAAGTGTTGATCTGCCTGAGATTAGGGAGGCTCTTAAGAGGGATCTGAAGAGACTGGACCGATGGGCTGAGACCAATGGGATGAAGTTTAACAAGTCCAAGTGTAGAGTGCTACCCCATGCAGCGCTACAGGCTTGGGGAGACTGGCTGGAGAGCTGTCAGGCAGAGAAGGACCTGGGGATGTTGGCTGACTGCAGACCGAATATGAGTCAGCAGTGTGCCCAGGCGGCCAAGAAGGCCAATGGCATCTTGGCTTGTATCAAAAGTAGCGTGGCCAGTAGGTCTAGGGAAGTGGTTGTGCCCCTGTACTCGGCATTGGTGAGGCCACACCTCGAGTACTGTGTCCAGTTCTGGGCTTCTCACCATAAGAAGGACAGGGAGGTCCTGGAGCGAGTCCAGAGAAGGGCAAGCAGGCTGGTGAAGGGGCTGGAGGGCAAATCCTATGAGGAGCGGCTGAGGGAGCTGGGGATGTTTAGCTTAGAGAAGAGGAGGCTGAGGGGAGACCTTATCACCACCTACAACTACCTGAAGGGAGGTTATAGAGAGATAGGTGATGGTGTCTTCAGCCAGGTGACAGGTGATAGGACAAGGGGGAATGGTATGAAGCTGTGCCAGGGCAGGTTTAGATTGGATGTTAGGAAAAAATTTTTTACTGAAAGAGTTGTCAGGGCCTGGAACAGGCTGCCCAGGGTGATGGTTGAGTCACCTTCCCTGGATGTGTTCAAATAAAGGGTAGCTGAAGTACTTAGGGATATGGTTTAGTTTAGGATGCGAATGGTTGGACTTGATGATCTTAAAGGTCTTTTCCAACCTTGTTATTCTGTGGTTCTCTGATTCTGTGATAATTTTGTCTTTTGTATATGTATTTTCACAAAGATACAGTGTTTTATCATGAATACATAGATGCAGATGTTCAGCTGAGCAGGGAATACATGAAGGTCAGGATATCTGACATTTCTTTTTAATCTTTTTTACTGAAAACTATTTCTAGTCTTTAGTTTCCATCTTTATTTTCCAGCATCAAAGACTTGATGGCTTTGAGAAATCACCAAGGTGATCTATTTATGGAAGAATAATATTCAAATATAAAACATCAGAATAATAGCAAATGTGAGCAGAATTTCATGCAGAATACTTGAACTCTGAGACTTCCTATAAAAACATTTCTGTCTTTACTTGAGAATGATAATCTTATCTATATGTTTACTTCACAAAAGCAAAAATATTTGTTAAACCACTAACATTTATTGATGTGAGAAGTTTCTTCACCATTTCCATGTGTTTAAACTGAGATTAAGATGAATTGTACTTTGAAGAATATGCTAATTAAAAAAGAAAATTTGAGTATTAAATTTTTTTTCTCATTTACAGATTCACAGATTTGTAGGGGTTGGAAAGCGCCTCTGGGGATGATCTAGTCTAACCCCCCTTGCTACAGCAGGATTACCTAGAGCATGTTGAACAGGATTGCATCCAAACGGGTCTTGAGTATCTCCTGAGGAGGAGACTCCACAACCTCTCTGGAGAGCTTCTTCCAGTGCTCAGTCACCCTCACAGTAAAGAAGACTTTTCTCATACGAAGATGGAACTCACTGTGTTCTGGCTTGTGTCCACTGCTCCTCTCCCTGTCACTGGGCACCACTGAGAAGAGTCTGCCCCTATGCTCTAGACATCCATCTTTCAGGTATTAAGTGTTGATGGGACCTCTTCTCAGTCTTCTTTTATCCAGGCTTAACAGACACAGTTGTCTCAGCCTTTCCTCATATGAAAGATGTTCAAGTCCTCTAATATCAAAAGGCTAATAGAAGCCTTTCTGTAAACAATATATAGGGTCTTCAGTGCCTCTCATTTTTGCAATTTTCACCTTGCAATGTTCAGGTAAGATTTTCTGTGCTCCCTTTATAAAGAAATGTGTGACTGACACTGATACAGAAGCCCACTCAGATCTACAGCTAACTAAGAAGGTGACAGCCTGCTGAGACAGTAGATTTCTTATAAATGAACTATGTAACATCTTAATCCTTCTTCCAATAGAGGTCAGTGAGCATTTTGCATTTGACTTTGTGGAAGCCAAATTGGTCCCTGGTTGAACTGAACAATCACTTACTGTACAGCAAGAATTTATATCCTGCAAAAAAGAGTGTCTATTATTAAAAGGGACTGATATAGGAGTCTCTGGGTAATTTTAGTACCCTACAAATAGTTATATTTTGTACTTAGGTCTTTTCCTTTTATGCAAGAAAAACAGTTACTTCAGTAAGAGTTTTTCTTAAGAAATACAGGATTGGGTACTTATTTGAGAACTAAAGCAGCATTAATGACTTCCATATGTTATTGCATAAAACTCATTCACGTGTTTTTGATTTAATGGATTATAAAACAGAAAACAGAAATATTCTGTGCAACTTTTTGTGAGAAGCAGAAATGCTTCAAACTTCATGGATGAGAACAACTGGATTTTAGTTAGATGTGCAGTAATTGTTTGAACCCTGGTAATCACTTCTACAAAACAGTCTCTTGTTCTTTTTGTTCAGTCTATCTGTCTTACATACTGTTTCCATTCTCTTGTCTTCGCCTTTTTTATTTCCAAAAACCTTGTGGGGATATTATGTCAGCACTTCTTGACCTCATGTGGTGAAGCTGTCAATATTGAATTAAGTATTTTTTTAATATAAACATACCAATCCCATGCCGAGATCTTCCATGCAATGTCCTTGATTTTGTAGTGAGGTGAAAACACACATGGTAACTGAACTAAGTGGAAATGTGGAAGCTGGCAAAAGAATATGGACTAGTTACATAATGATTGACTCAACATATGAATAGTGTTCACCTCTTAGTTTTATGCAGAAATCCTTAAAGTACAGGCAGAGTCCTCTGCCCTAGGGTACAAGATTGCAAGGACAGCAAGACTAAAAAACAAAATAGAAACAAAAATCTTTGCCAATGAATCTGTGAATAACATTAGCAACAGCCTTAGGTACTGAAAATAATTAAAATTTTGTGGGTGTTTTGATGTTCTTAAGATCATACCAAAACATTGTACAACTCCTGTAAGGACAGCTCTCCAAAGTTCTACTTTGAACTCAGGATATGGGTTTTGCAATTATCTCCATTCTCTAACGCAGGTTTCCCCCCTACAGCCATTATTTGGGTTTCTCTGCCAGGTATCTGTAGGCAGACACCATGAAAACAGCTGCTATTTTTGCATTTACCTTATTCAGCTTGCAATTTACCTGGATGTGAACCATGTAAAATACTGTAAGCCTTAGGTCACAATACAAGGACTTGATCTTTTCCTCATATTTATTTAATAAAGTGTTCTGTGTTATTCTCTTACTGATGAAGTGAGGAAGAAAACATGAATATGGTAGTCTCTTAATGAGCTGTGGTCATACCAAACTAGCAGTTCTCAAGCAAACTTGCTGTGACTGGAGATTTAGGTCAGTAGGTCAGAAATTACTCATTTAGAGAAAAACGGTTGACACTGACCAACAAGGCAGTAAAATTTAACAGCGTAATGTGAAATAGATACATGTAAAACCAGCAAATAATGCAAACTGAAATTGAATAATTGGAATAAGGCACTGGAAATATCTCCAGGCTTCCTCCTCTGGCCTACATTTTTAAGGGCTTTATTGAGGACACTGAGGAAGAACGACAAGTCAGTAGAAAAAGATTATTAAGTAGTCATCATTTCATACATGCAAAATGTAATTTTCCCTCTGTCTATAATCTAGATATTTTTTCTGGTAGTTCATGTACCTCTTTCCCTGCAAAGTAAATGAAGATAGCACTTCCTCTATCGTGTATTTCCAGGCCTCTGACCCCCTCCACTGGTTGAAGAGGTGTCTCTCTCACCTCTGCTTATTCTTTGAGTGGTGCCTGGTGTCCTCTCTCAGTGTGATTGTTCCCTGCAGTACTACCTGTACGGGCCACTCCAGAGCACTGTATATTGAAGCTATCAGAGAGAAATGAAAGAATTAATGGAAAACTTGTTGTGGAGAAGGAATGAGCACATGTTTATTATCTCAGAGCATTTCCCATCTCTCCCCATTCCTGATGGAACTTTCCAGCTGAATGATATGACCACTCAAGGACCTACTCCTAAACTCTTACATGTCATCGATGAGGAATGCTGCTTCTGTGTTTTGATGTAACGGAAATTATTTGATCAATGTAAACAAACAACTGAACTACCTCCTGCTTCTTTTCTGCCAGAGATTGCTAAAATGTTCTGTCTCCTCTGGTTCAAATTTCTGACACAGGGACTGATTGCTAATCCAGGCAAAAGACAATTTTATCAGGTCATAGGTGATGCCTCCTGGCCATATTAATTATGTAAACAGTATTTTGAATTGTATTTAGCTTGATTTTAGGCAGATGGAACTTCACTGAATAAATTAGAAACAGTGAACTGTTATATAACTTGACAGGATAAAGAATCTTTTTACAGTAAAAATTATCAACCACTGGAACAACCTCTCCAGGGATGAGGTAGAATACCCAACAATAGAGATTTTCAAGGTCTGTTTGAACAGAATGCTAAAAATTCCCACCTAAACACCTTTTCTCACAAAAGGTTGGACCAGATGATCTTTTGAGGTCCCTCCCAACCTGAACTGTTCTACACTTCTACCATTCTGTGGTTAAATTAAAAGTAGCAAGAAAGACACAGAAAAGATATAAGTCAGTAAAAAGAATCTTGTGGTGGTTTGACCCTGGCTGGAGGCCAGATGCCCACCGAAGTTGCCCTATCACTCCCCTTTCAAGCTGAACAGGAGAGAAAATATATATATTCACAGAATCACAGAATGATTAAGATTGTAAAAGACCTCCAAGATCATCTAGTCCAACTGTCCCCCTACCACCCTACCACCTATATTACTAACTAAACCATGTCGCTAAGTATCTCATTAAATCCCTGAACACCATGAGGGACAGTGACTTCATCACATCCCTGGGCAGCCTGTTCCAATGCCTAACACTCTTTCTGAGAAGAAATTTCTCCTTATTTCTAACCTGAACTTCCCCTGGCACAACTTGCAGCCATTCCTCATGTCCTATCAGTACTTAATCTGTGAGAAGAGGCTGACCTCCAGCTTACCACAACTGCCTTTCAGGTAGTTGTAGAAAGCAATAAGGTCTCCCCGGGCCTCCTCTTCTCCAGGCTAAACAGTCCCAGTTCTCTCAGCCGCTTCTCGTAAGACTTGTGTTCCAGACCCTTCACCAGTTCTGCTGCCCTTCTCTGGACATGCTCCAGGGCCTCAATGTCTTTATTGTAGTGAGGGGCCCGAACTGAACACAATACTTGAGGTACAGCCTCACCAGAGCTGAGTACAGGGGGATGATCACCTCCCTGGTCCCTGGGCTGTGCTACTCCTGTTATAAGGATGCTTTTGGCCTTCTTGGCCACCTGGGTACACTGCTGTCTCATGTTAAGGTGAATGTCAACCAACACCCTCAGATCCTTTTCCTCTGTGCAGCCTTCCAGCCACCCTGCCCCAAGTCTGTACTGTTGCCTGGGGATGTTATTGAGTCACTTATGGGTTGAGATAAAGACTGGGAGAGATCATTTCTCTCACATGGGCCCTTTTCTACAGGACTTTGGCTCTTCACTGGTTGCAATTGTGTGGGTCCTTTCCATGGAGTGCTGTCCTTCAGACTCAGACTGGTCCAGCCATGGTCCTCCATGGAGTCACAATCTCCCCCAGCAAGCCTAATCCGGCATGGGCCCCTCTCACCATGGGCTGAGGTTCCTACCAGGCACTTGCTCCAGTGCAAGTCACAGTGTCTTCCATATGTTTTAACCTGCTCCAGCATGGAGTCTCTCCACAGGCTGCAGGTGGGATCTCTCATCTGGCACCTGGAGTGCCTCCTCCCCCCTCCTTCATCACTGATCTTAGTGTCTGTTTCTCACATCTTCTCACTCCTTTCTCTGGCAGCAAAAAGCATCTGCTTGTGGGTTCATTTCCTTCGTAAGTATGGTATCAGAGAGGCGCTACCACCATTGCTGTTTAGCTCAGCCTTGGCCAGCAGCAGGTCTGCCCTTGAGCCAGATGGATTTATTTTGTTGGACCTACAGGAAGTTTCTATCAGCTTGTTGCAGAAACCAGCCCTGCAGCTCCCCCACCTCCAACACCAAAACCTTGCCACACAAACCCATAATAAATCTCTGTCCTTAAAACTGTCTTATTGTTGAAAGTAAGCTTTCGAGGCATCCAAAATTAAAGGGGGTATGTGTGTGTGGGGTGTGTATGTACTTGGTCATCTATTTTCATGCCCTGCACAGTTGATCCATCTAAAGTTCCCCGCAAAACAGACCAGGAGTTTTTGTCCCAGCTAGAAGCAGGAAGTCCTTACAGAAACTAGAAATACACTACTCTTGCTAGCTTTCATTACAAGGTTTTGATACCTAGGTAGGCATCCAAATTCAATGCAAACCCTCTGAGTTTTCTTACTAGAATTTAGTACGGTTTCTTCCACCTAAAAGTAGTAGCAGTAAGTTGCTCACTGTAGAAATAGTTGAAAAATGTGTATATTTGTCTTCCCTACAATTATGTAATTAGAAAATTAAAGGGAAACATTGCATATATTTCCTGGGGTACACTGCAGGGAAGTTTTAGATATATAGAATGTTACTGCATTATTAGTGACAAATTACTGCAAGAACTTTTGAATACATAGATAAAATGATAACACAAGATCAACTAAAAAGTAGATAAGTTGGAATAACATTTTTTTAAAAATCACTCTCCATACACCATACCCCAAACCCTCAACATTTGTTTTTCATTTATAAAATTTAGTGGCAGAACATTGATCACATTGTGTCAGAGACATAAAGAAATATCACTTTGAGAAGAAGGATTTAGTTGAAGAATGTACTTTGTTAACAGAAATGGTTTTAGTAATGTATGAGTGTAACAGATACAAACAGCATGACTTCCAGCTGTTTGGCTTCACAGTTATTACGTGCACTGGGAAGGAATAAATGAATCTTTCAATAAGGCAGCAAAACATTTTGGAGTCCATCCATTATTCTGAAGATGTAAGGGAAGTTTCCTTTCACTTATAAATTCTGAGGTACATAATAACCTCTACTGGGTAGATTCTAAAACATTAGAATCATCAGTGAATTTTGAAAGTGAACTTAAAAATTAGTACAAGAAAATCCATTACCTTTTCCTAGACATAAACATATTCTGTTTCTTAAAATTATTAGCTTTCCAGGAGGAAAATTTCAACTCAGTAGTGCAGTTAATATTTTGGAGTCATCTACTGATACTGATTTAAATCTAAGGAAGTATAACTGAAAATTTTGGCAAATTCAAATTTTAGGGAAGATATCTATATTTGGGAGAATGTCTCAGGTCAGTGTGTACTAAAAAGGTGGTTGTATTTTTCCAGTTTCTGCCCTTCTTTTTTTTTTTTTTTTTCCTTTTTCGTACAAGACACTCTCCAAACTGTCCCTTGAGAGGCAGTTCTGAAGGGCATAAGAATCCAGGAAGACTGGAAATTGTTAAGAAAATCATAAGGATACAGGAGCAGGTCATCCCCATATGCTGGGAAACAAAGTGGTGGGGAAGAATATCAGCCTGGTTGAACAGAGAGTTTTGGCTGGAACTCAGGAATAAAAGGAGAATTTATGACCTTTGGAAAAAGGGGTGGACATCTCATGAGGACTACAAGGATGTTGCGAGGTTATGCAGGGAGAAAATCAGAAGGGCCAAAACCCAACTCAAATTTAATCTGCTTACTACCTTAAAAGACAGTAAAAAGTGTTTCTATAAATACGTTAGTAGCAAAAGGAGGACTAAGGAGAATCTCCATCCTTTCATGGCTGCAGGAGGAAACATAATGACAGAGGATAAGGAAAAGGCTGAGGTACTTACATTCTTTGCCTTAATCTTTAAAAATCAGACCAGTTTTCCTCTGAGTACACACCCCTCTGATTTGGAAGACAGGGATGGATGTGGAGCAGAATGAAGTCCCCATAATCCAAGGGGAAGGAGCAGCGGAGGCAACATAGGATAATCTGACTACTATGCTCCTTCCCCATCCCCCTGTGCTGCCTGGGTGGGAGGAGGTAGAGAATTTGGGTGTGAAGTTGAACCTGGGCAAAAGGAAAGGGTAGGGGAAGGTGTTTTAAGATTTTGTTCTGTTTCTTACTAACCTACTCTCTTTTGACTGGTAATAAATTAGATTAATTTTTTTCCAAAATGAGTCTCTTTTGCCTGTGACAGTAATTGCTGAATGATTGCTCCCTGTCCTTATATTGACCCATAAACTTTTCATTATATCTTCTCTTCCCTGTCCACCTGAGGGGAGGAAGTGATAAAGCATATTTGTAGGTATCTGGTCTCCAGCCAGGGTCAACCCCCCACACCCTCAAAGCTGCTCTATCATTGTAGTGTGTTCAGCTCATCACATGTTGTTTCTGCTGCTCCTTCCTTCTCAGGGGGAGGACTCCTCACACTCGTCCCCTGTGCCAGTGTGAGGTCCTTTCCATGGAAGACAGTCCTCCATTTACTGCTCCAATATGAATCCTTCCCATGGGTTATAGTTTTTCACAAACTACTCCAGTGTGGATCTCTTCCATGGGTTGCAGACCTTCAGGACCAGACCGGCCCAGCATGGCTCCCCATGGGGTCACGAGTCCTGTCAGAAAACTTGCTCCAGCATTGGCTCCTTTGTGGACTGCAGATCCTGCAAGGAGCCTGCTCCAGCATGGACTTCCCACTTGTTCACAGCCTCCTTCAGGTGCCTCTACCTGCTTCTGTGTGGGGGGTCCTCCATAGGCTCTAGATGGAATCTCTGCTCCTCATCATCCTCCATGGGCTGCAGAGGGACAACCTGCTTCACCATGGTCTCCATGGGCTGTAGGGGAATCTCTTTTCCAGTGCCTGGAGCAGCTCCTCCCCCTCTTTCTTGATTGACCTTGGTGTCTGTCTGAAAAATTTCATGCATATTCTTCGTCTTCTCTCTGGTCTGTCAGACCTAGGGGGAGCTTCTAGTAGCTTCTTGCAGAAGCAGCCCATTTTCTACCAAAACCTTGACAATCAAACCCAAAACACACAGAGTCACCCTCCCTGGAGGTATTTTAAAAGATGTGTAGATGTGGCACTTGGGGACATGGTTTACTGGTGGACTTGGCAGTGCTAGGTTAATGGTTTGAATTGGTAATCTCAAAGGACTTTTCCAGTCTAAACAATTCTATGATTCTTTATGGCAACTTCATTATTTTTACAAATATTTTTGAGGGATTGCATTTTCAGTGGGAAAGTATTTCTACTACTTGAGCTACTTCTTGTACATGTGTGAAAACTCTTGATAATATAACCTGAATCCGTATTTGCTCCTTGGAAGAAGCGTATATGTCCAGAAGAATAATAGAAACTTGAAATGTGGGTAAATGCAACATAACATTTGTCTTACAATGCTTGGCTTGAAGGACACCTTATTCTGGTGTCACCACATCCCATTGGTTACAGCACCCTTCTTAATGAGAAACTAGAAAGTTGAATTTTAAATCAAAGGTCCTTCTGAACTCAGTAATTGCTTAAAACACAACATTTAATGAACAACACTGAGATTTAAATATGACATTTACAGATTGAGCAATGTGTTGAAAGAGCTTGGAACTGAGTGAATGAGATCTAATATGCTTAGGAAGATTGGAATGCTGTTTGTGAACCTGCTTTTAAAGGCTGTTATTTTGGCCATAAGCACAAGTACAATTTACAAACAAGAACTTCTCTTGTTAACCTCCTGATACTTTTGCCAGGAATTATTAGAACAGTAAGATAATAGAAAATAAGAGACATTATTTAAGAGGTTAAGTATCTCCTCAGTCTGCTCTGTGCACTCTGGCCTAAGATATGAAGGTGGCTGCCAACCTACCAAAATACAACAAAAGTTAAGCAATGAAATGAATTACAGCCCTTCTTCTAGGTGTTTCATTTCAGCGAGTGGCCTGTTTGTTGGAACAAGATGCAAACACAGTAATTATGCCTGTATATAATGTAGGGTTGTATGGGTGTGTGCATAGGAATCCCTTGCTACATGATATAGTGAACATTTTTGTAAGCCATTTGGGTTATTTTCAACTTTGCATCCAGATGTCAGGATTTAGCTCTTTTAGTGTCATTTCAGGAAAAAATTTCTGTTGAGAGAATGGGTACCTGGGGACTTCAGATTTACCCAGTGAGACAGCATGGACAATAACAGTTGTCATTCTTTGTGTTATTCCATCCAACTCACTGGTATTTCTGTAGTCAACTTAGAGCACTACACTTGACCCCATCATCCTATCTGAGGTGCTATCTTCATCATTTTTTTCTGCCCTCTCTTGCTGTTAATAGTGTTAGCTAACTATTTGCATTACAATCATAAGAAAAAAAAAAGAAAAAAGAAAAAAAAGAAAAAAAAGAAAAGAGAAGAGAAGAAAAAAGAAAAAAAGAAAAGAAAAAGAAAAGAAAAGAAAAAGAAAAGAAAAGAAAAAGAAAAGAAAAGAAAAGAAAAGAAAAGAAAAGAAAAGAAAAGAAAAGAAAAGAAAAGAAAAGAAAAGAAAAGAAAAGAAAAGAAAAGAAAAGAAAAGAAAAAGAAAAGGAAAGAAAAGAAGAGGAAAGAAAAGAAGAGGAAAGAAAAGAAGAGGAAAGAAAAGAAGAGGAAAGGAAAGGAAAGGAAAGGAAAGGAAAGGAAAGGAAAGGAAAGGAAAAGGAAAGGAAAGGAAAGGAAAGGAAAGGAAAGGAAAGGAAAGGAAAGGAAAGGAAAGGAAAGGAAAGGAAAGGAAAGGAAAGGAAAGGAAAGGAAAGGAAAGGAAAGGAAAGGAAAGGAAAGGAAAGGAAAGGAAAGGAAAAAGTGCTTTGTTGGTCCTGATTTTGAGTCTGAAACACCATGATTTAGGTAACTTCTTGAAAGATAGATGACAAAGGTAAATGACAAGAGAAGATGACAATAAAACTCCACAAAAACTCACAGGTTTGTTCACGTGGCTCTAGTTATGGGATTGGGGTCCAAAATTTAGATCAGTTTTGAATGTCCTTACAGATTGTCTGTAAATAACTTCTCTTTGGCCAGGTGCTCCTTTTTAGTTTTGGTTACTTGTAGAAGACTTTACACAACCAGAACACCTGCAGGGGCTCCAAAGCCATTATTGTATTTCAGAACTGGGGAAACGTATATAAAGTGCTAAAATGACTTGTCAAGGACCACAGAGGAAGCTTGAGACAGAAAATAAAATAAAATAAAATTTGCATTTCCCACAACCTTGCCCAGTCTGTGAACTACTGGTACAATCTTCTGTTTCACTGTTCCTGTCAACACTGTGACTTGCAAGTTGTGCAATCTGCATTCAGGCTTGATAGCTTCAGTTATTAGAGCTGGGTAATTTTTAAAAGAAGAGAAATTTGAAGTATTCTAATAAACTTGTAAAAAAGGGGCTTTGGTCAACCGTCACCACCATTTGTGTTCACTGTACATTGCTAATGAGGCAACTCAACCTCCTTAGATTTTTTTCTGAGAAAACAAGGTAAGTGGTGGATATTATTCATACATAATGTTTCTGTAACATGCAACAATGTGTGCTCAGCTGCAGACAACTGGACTCAGAAAAATAGAAAAATTCCACATCTAAGATAAAACATAAAATCAGTGGAAAAAAAATCACTGATATTAGGAAAGGCATGACTTCGCTTTCAAATTTTACCTGAGTAGATTATTTCACCCATTTTTCATGGATAAAAATGAATAACAGTATTAGATATTAATAAATAGGAAAAGAATGTGTTCCTCTAACAAATTCTGAGAAGAAAACAAAAGTACAGTGTTTAATAAATAATAACCTAAAGACTGATTTGCACCTCTCAAGATATTAACATCTTTCTTGTCTTTTGAGTTAGATCAATATAAATTAAACCATTAAATTTAGTTTAACCTGTAGAAATCTCTCCTGGTATCCATGAGTTAAGAGCTTCTGCTGTTAAAAGAGTGATGTTTGTCATATATTTCAAAGTGATTTAACATTTTTTTCTTAAAATAATAATTGTCTTTTAAAATATTTAAATTTTTTTTGCTCATCTAAAGCTTACCTCCCTTGCTGGCACTTTTTTTCTCCTTGGAAAACTTTGACATAAAATTTATTTATTGTAGTTTCACAGTTGTTTCTGCTTCATCTGTCACAAAGTTCTCCTTACACAACTGCAGAAGTATGCAACAATAAAAAATAATGGCAGGAAAACACTTAAACAAACATTTCCAAGACTGCAAGAGAGTTTGGTCTGGCATGAGAGAAAAGCATGAAGGTTCAGGTCATGAGCGCAAAATTGGTTCCTTATTTTTTTTCTAAACTCTTTTCCCCTCCTCTTAGTGATACCATAAAACAAAATCTAGGAGTAACATAAAACATTAAGCCACTGCTTCAGTGAATTTATGTAGACCTGTATTCCAGGGACTGCTGCGAATTACAGAGAACCCACTTTTACTTTATGAGGCCAAATTTCATCAGATTTTTAAGGAACGATGCAACAAGAAATAAAAATAATTTTTGCAATTTTCGGTTTACTAAAATGCACCTCAGGTGCTTGACTGAGGCAGATCTGTTGGATCTTACTTTTGAAATGTCTACAAGTGATAGCAATTTATCACATCCCTGCTGAAAAACCTGCCAGTCACTTCACTAAGTGTGAATAAAGATGACACTACCTTAGTAGCCCTCATGTGGGTGCTTGGGGCATGGGGGAATCATGGTCACTCATTTTAGTCACCTGTAGCAAACAGAGTTTGGGCACTGATTTCAGATGCAGATTGCCTGCTTGCAGCTAGTGCAGGGGTCACCTGGCATGCAGGTGAAATGAGTTTCTGTTTCCACTGATCTCTTCCACTTCTTTCTAGTACAAAACTAACCAAATTATCTTAAAACTGCTTAACCTTCACCTGCCTGACTGGAAAGAAACAGAAGTATTAAAGGTTAGAATGGTTTGAATAACTGTTTTAGAAATAACCATCTCATGCTTACCATTTACTGCTTTTTAGTTTAGCCCAGAAACCAACTGCACTTTTGTAAATGGGTGTTGGTACGTGTAAGCAAGTCAAAAAAGGATGATTGTGTAAGTTGTGAAAAAATGTCAACTGTAAAATTTGCAGGCACAATTCTCCTGCAATAGTCGCCTGAGAAAAGTCTTCAGCAGTGCATGGGCCCTCAGAGAGACAGTTCTGCACAGGGCTCTGCTGCCTTCCATGTCCTCCTACACTCACAAGAAAGCTCCCAGTTATTTCTTTGCTCTCTTTTTCTCTTCAAGAAGATAATAATCTTCCCATTGTAAGACATGCAATGTTGGATGACCAGGCAAAATGATATGTGGATGAGTGAGAAGCTAAAAACTGAGGTGAAATAGGCTTTTAATATATTGAATTTTTGTGATTTTACCACTGTATTATGCATAGTTCATCTTCTATGCAAAAGCCCGTTCTAAAAAGCAATTTAAGCTTAAAAATGAGTGCAAATATCAAAGCAGCTAGACACCCAGAAATATTCAGCACTGGCTCCAGTGGGACTCATGTGCATAACTACTGTTCTAGAGCTGAGCCATAGAAATTGGCACTGGAATGGTTAAGAACATATAGGGGATGTCTTGCAGTTGAAGCTACCTTAATATGTTTGAATTATTAGTGGGTTAGCACAGCAAGCAGGAGAGCCTACTTAAGCATTTCTTACCCTGTTCAAGTTGTTTATCAGGTTCAGCCAAAGTTAAATGTTGTGTTCAATGCACTTCAAGTTTTATAGGTGGTATGGGGATAGATACATGAAGGGCTGTGCTACTTCTGCTTGTATTCAGCAGTTTCTAACCTCCTTTTCCTCATTATCTAAAGCTAGTCTCCATGGGTCTCAACTATTTGGGACACATACATTTAGCAACATTCTTATGTTAATATTGCTCTCCTGAGATCACAGCTGGGACACAGAGTTTCTGTAGCTGCTTATAATTAGACTAAGACTTATCTCTCTCCAGCTTTTATTTCTTATATCACTGTACAATCACAGAGCCTAGTTTTGCCTCACTTAGACTCTGGAGATGTCTCTGGAAGATGACGGTTTCTGATTTTATTTATTTATTTATTTTTAATTAGTCCTGTTGTCATACAGTTTTTACTGTAAAGACCTTTAAACCATTGCTATTCCGGGAAGAATAGCAAAACAATATGTTCACATCTACCTTCTCTTGTTCTCTTATATATTTTGAAGAAGGAAAGGATGTTCATCATTGCATTCATACCAAAGAGTACCATTTGCATGCCCTGAAACCACTTTTAACTGGAAGAAAGGATGATATAATCCAGTAGAATATCTCTCCTACCACATCCAAAGAGAAGTTCTGCCTGAGGGAGTCTTCAGTGGTGAAAGCTGATTTTCTGCACTGACATGGGTAGGTTACAAAAAATGATGCCCAGTGCCTGAAAGTGGGCTCCTAGGCCAGTAAAGGTACAATTGGGAGTTGTGAAAACCTGATTCCTTTCACAGTACAGTCTTCTGTCAGTTTTGGTTCTTGACTTGCTGCATCTAGATTGAACCTTCCTGTATCCCACATGCTTAGCTATACCTATATATACAAAGTCTTTCAAAACTATGGTGCATGTCTGCTGTTAGTGGTGCACTATGTTCTCTCTTCCATACTACTGCTCTTTGATTCCTTTTGCAGTGTTCTTCACGGCTACCCCAAAAAGGCAAAGCCCTTATCTTGTGACTGATTTAGTACAGCCAGTTTTCTGTCTCCCTGTTAGACAGGGTACAGTTACACAACTGCAAAGGTGTACAGAAGCTGTGTACTGAGTCAGGAGAGATACCAAGTGTTTTCACATGGAGATTCATCCTGGCAGAGGGTGAATCAGAAGAGATGTAAGGCTATCAGGAAGTTATCTGGTATTGAGTGAATTAATGATATTTCCTATTTATTAAATAATAATAATTAAAAAATCCACAGTTAATATTGTTTAAGTATTTATGCTTGCAAGGGTTTTTCTTAGTTGAAAATTTTAGTTTCACTCTGCTGTTCTTGCCAAGATCTCCCAAAGATTAGTTGATCCACAGTCTTCCTGGTTTTTTTTTTCATGGAAAAATATGGAAAAATGCAGGGAAGTTTTGATATCTGTCATATTATGAAAAACTATTAGAACATCACATGTGAAAGAGGAAGACAATTAACTACATATCTCTAACATCTGTTTCATTACTTTTTCAAATTTACATGTGTGTTGGAAGAACAGGTGATTAAGATATTGCCTATTTCTGTAGTGTCCCTGACTTCCAAGGCCCTGAATGGGGGCATGTCAGTGATGTTATCGACCTCCAACAATAACATGAAATAATATTTACCAAAATGCATAAATAATAAGAAAATGATTTTTGGGTTTTTTTGTCTCCACTCTCCTTTCACTATAAACTTTAGAACTAGTTAGACCATCTCTGATTTGACAAGCAGACAATCATTTATTATCTCACAAAAGTGCTGTGGTCCTATCTTCTGTCCCTCAAACTCGGCTCAGTGGGAGTGAGACACTATGGTGGCATCAATGAAGCATCCAAACATGAGAGTAAAACCAGCTGTTCAGGCTGCAGGACTCTTTGCGGAGAGGGCAGTCTGGCATGCAGCACCCAAACAGGGCACACTGGGTCAATTGCCCAAGTTGCAGAATCAGACGCATGAACAACTGAAGAAAGACTGAGCTGCACGCGAAACTCCTCTCCTCTTATCACCCAGCTCTGAGAATTGCTGTAGGCAATTATATTGATGTAGATTTAATCTTGTTTCACACAATAAAGCTCTTAGCATATTACAGCCTCCTAACGGGTGATACTTTGCAGTTAAGGAATTTGGTTGAAATTTCTTTCTGTCTTCCTCCCTCCTTCTGCTCCTTCCCCACTGTCTGTCTTTAACTTTATAATGGACATATTAGAAAAACAAACAAAGAAACAAAAGAAATAATTGCTGAAAACTTGCTTAGTGTTTATTATAAACTATACAAGCTATATAAACCTATAAAATATATAAACCTATATAAACTATATAAGAAAGTGTGTGTAACATATACGGATAACATTTTTAATATACTGCCTGTATTTTATAGCTTTTGTATGATACTGGCATTTCCTATATGATGGATGGCCACATACGCACTATGATGGCACTATGCTGAGGACTTAATGACACTCAGTTATATACATGGTACCTGTTACCTGAAGAAATAAAGAACTCACTCTTCATCCTATCCATTATTCCACGTACTGGCATTGCAAATAGTCGTAAGTCCTGTAGTACATATTCTCTTCAGATGTCTATTGATTTTCAATATACATTGCAAAGTTTATTGTTAAAAAGTAATGGCAATTTAATCTAATGTAAGACATCACTAGTCTCACAGCTGAGCTTTGTGTTGAATTTAGTCATGAATTTTAGTGATTCTGCATTGGTCTGCCTTTTTTTTAAAAAATTTAATTTTATTTATTTCCTTCTGTCTTCAGTACCAGTGAGCACTATCTGAGCTGGCTTATTGCTGAGCAGAGCTCTCAGGACAGACACAGCTGGACACAGCAAGAGCAGCCATAGTTGCTCCTGCCCCTTCATGTAGCAGCCTGCAGTGTAGGATTTAAGGAGATGCAGTCAAAGTTCAAGTTTGCTTGGTTTTCCTAATATCCAAACTACCAAATACTTGTAATTGAATGAAATTTTAAACTCAGAATATAAACTTCTAACCCTCATTTTACTACCCACCCCCCATATCTTCTCCTCAGTCTCCTAAAATTCACTCCTAGATTTGAAACTTTGTAAGTAAAAAAAAACCACAAAAAACCCCGAAAAAACCTCACCAACAAATTTTTCAAATCTATATATTAGCTGACAGTAAAATATTAGCTACTGAAGGCTGTATCTTTAGACCCTTCTCATTAATGTTTTCTATCACAGTGGTCTTAGAATTTAAACACATTATAGCACTGGAAAATTGTTTGCATTGCATATGTATGGTGTATCTAGTTGATAGACCGTGAAAGGTTAAAGGACACAAAATCAGTAAAGGGTGTAAATGGCAAAGAGCTGAGACTCTTAACAACTGCAAGACTACTCAATTTAATTTATTAAGTTTAATAAACTCCTTTAAGATTGTCATAAGCATTGATTGATACAGTTTGGGAAAACAACTGATGTTCCTTCAGCCTCAGAGTTAGCATATTTGTTGTACTCCATACAGACTTCCACTCCATGGCTAGATTCACTAAAATCACAGTCTTTAAGAGGAATCTTTTTTCCTATCAGTGTCTTAATTTCTTCACTATTGAATCTGCAAACACAGAACTTCAGAACTCCAAAGGAATAGTGACAGTGAATTTGCAAAAAAATGTAGGAGGTTCAGTACAACCTAGAGCATTGTCCTGGTTTCAGCTGGGATTATTTTTTCTTCCTAGTAGCACGTATAATCCAAAACACATTTTGGATTTAGTGTGAAAATAATGTTCATAGAATCATAGAATCACTTAGGTTGGAAAAGATCATAGAGTCCAACCAAGATCAACAAGTCTAACCATGTTGGTAACGGACTGATGTTTTGCTTGGTGCTAAGCAGTGTTGACAGTAAGTCAAGGACTTCTGAGCTCTCAAGGCATGAACCTGCCAGCAAGGAGGCATGAACCGTCTACAGGAGGTTCACAAGGAGCTGGAAGGGGACATAGCTATAACAGTGACCCAAATTGGCCAAAGGTATATTCCACACCATATGTTCTCATGCTCAGTCTATAAACTGGGGAGGGCTGTATGGGGAGGGTTGCAGCTCAGGAGTTAGCTGAGCACCATCAGTCAGGGTGTGGTGACCAATTGTGAGGTGGAAAACTTGTTTTGTTGTTGGTTTTGTTTTTGTTATTTTTATTACTATCTTCCTTTTCTGTCCCTTTAAACTTTTAATTGATGAGCTTTACTTTTTTTTTTTTTTAAATTATTTATTCTCTCTCACATCCCAGTGTGAGCCAGTGAGTGAGCAAATGGCTATGTGATTGTTTTAGCTGCCTGCCAGGTTAAACCACAACAAACATCAAGTCAGTTTTTGATAATTTAGAAATACATTGACTTGAGTTTCATTTTAGATTGTGCACATTTCAAAGAAATGTATTTCTGTTAGACAAGACTTCTATTTGTTTACTTTTTATTCAACTGCTCTTTTAATTTGTGGTAAAACACTGGGGGGAAAGGAATGAAGGTCTTTTGCCAAGTTCAGAACAATTGGTTGGATATTATTTTTGAATGCTAAATTACTGTGGGACTTAATGGTCACATTCTGGAATAACTCTTGAATATACAAGAGTATAAAGGTTTTCAATCTTATGGTTTGTAAGTTGAGGGGCTTTTTTCTCCTTTTTTTCTTTCCTTTTTGGCAGGGAGTGACCTTGATAAATTCTCTCCTGTCCTAACAGCTAAGAATGAAAATATTCTGGAAGTGAACAATGAACTCCTTCACCCAGCCAAAGTCTTGTGAAGTAGCTAACAAAAGTCCACTATTTTCTTCCAGTTCTTCAACTGGTATCTGGCAAGTCTGTAATAACCTAAAAATCCTAGTTAAATGAGAGATCAGTACCTAGAAAAAGATAGAACTCAGCTATAAGGACATCTGGCAAACGCCAAAATAAAGGGCTCTGTCATCCTCCAAAATACTTGTTAAGTGTGAGGCTGGGAGAGACTGAAACAGTAAAAAGCCATGGTATATAGAAAGAATAAACCTATACACCTGATCCCTTTTCTTTTTCTTCCTTTCTTTTTTTCCATGTGTTCCTTTCCCTCTGTCTCTAAAGCAGTGAAATGTAGTAATGTGATCTGAAAACTTAAGTAAATAGTACTTCAAAAGACTTCACTTCTAGGATTAAGTGAAGATTTAGTAAAGATTTGTGTTATGAGTTCACCCCATTAGCATCATGTAATGCTTTGGAATCTGCTATAAACCAGCATTCCAATCCATAAGATAAATACTTTTTAGTTATGTAAGCAATATTGCGAATGAGAACATGTGGCTGAAACAAATGGTGATAAAACTCTTTCTTCACCAGGCCATATCAACATGAAATATGTATTCTGTCATTTCTAACAATCAAGGGATTTATTATTAAAGAGTTGTTTATTCACACACATTACAATTTTATATAAAAATCACAGAAAATTGGCTTAAAAGAACAAATAACATTTGCAAACACTATGCAGCTGTTACTGTCAGTTTATCATTCTGATTTTGTTTTGTTCATTACGTGGCAACCGGAGATTTGCTCTCCATGGGCTTTACAGAGGTCAAAAAACCCCTCTTCCTTGTGATGTTCATAGTCTATTCCTGTCCTTAAAAAGAGCTTGACATCTTTCACAACATAGTCCGATTTGCTACTACCAAAATATTCTGTACAGATACACATTTCAGATACATTTTCAGATGAGTGGGGGGTGTGTGTGTGTATATACACAGACTATCTATCTATCTATCTAGATAGATATAGATATATAGATATAGATATATCTATATTAGAATATATATAGAGATATATATATTAGAAAATGACACTGAAACAATCCCAGCTCCTTCAGCTGTTCCTCCTTGTCTTCCAAACCCTTCACCAGCTTTATAAATATATATATACAAATATATATATAAATGCTAAAGATGAATATTCTTATTCAATTTTTGATTCTTATCTTCTTGTGGACTCAAAAAATCTCCCTTATCAAACACGATTTTAGAGTCTGGGCTTTATTTTAAGTTTTTGTTAGAATAGTATAGTAAAGCAGTGGGATCAATTGATTATATGGTCAAGCAACTTCATTTGAAATGTAACTCACTGAAACTTACAAAAAATTTAAAAGCTTTTATTTCTTTCAGAGAATACCTAGTATGGTGCAATAACCACGTTATCTCATTTCCTTTCAAAACTGGAGTAATAATAATGTGGTGAAGGATTAATCTAGACATATTAGAAAATGACACTAAAAAAACTAATTGCATTTTCTAGATTCTTTTAATAAATCTGTGAATGTGCTTCTGCGTCTATGCAAAGTAAATGCTAGTATTTGTAGAGTTTACCTGCAAATGAGAGGAACTTTGAAGTATTGTTCAGAGAGCAGGTAAAACTACTATCAACATTATTTATATTTATTTATTCCTCACATTTGCAAATTTCATATTAACATTTTGCTTCCTTGTTTTGACTTGATGGAAGGAAAAACTGGAAGGACGTATTTAAAAATTTTGCTTTTTCCACATAGAAGATGCTCATTTGTGTTTAACCTATAACTTCAGGGTAGAAAAGAGTGATTTTTCCATTTGTTTATTACATAAGGATTGTTTTCTTCAAAGCTTGTGGATTCAGTTGAAAAATACAGGTTACACTTTGAAAAATCTCACACTGAGTACATGTAAGTCAGTATGAATTGTTTTGACAAGAATTCTGGTATAAACATGTTACCATTTGCACAGAATTAAAGCAATCCAGGGAAAAGAAGAAAATTTCTCCTGTGTAATCCTAGATCATATATTCTATCTTCTTGGCTTTTGTTCACTCATTTTATGAGGCACCAAACTCTTATGTGCTATAATAATTTGTAACACTTTCCATCATTTTATTTTGAGTAGTGGTTTGATTTCTTTCAAGTTCCACTCTAAGTCCTAGAAGGAGTTTTCAAGATGACCTTTATATTTAAACTGCTATAAGGAATATCTTCCCAAGGAATTATACACATACATTTCAGCCTAACACTGTTGTCTGAGACACTCTTCGTCAACTTCTGCAATTCCTTTCTGTGCCACCATTTTATCTCTTGAAGGGAAATGGCTCATTTGTTTGACTACTAGTGAGCGAATTAACATGGTAACAACCTAATTATGTAATAAACCCTTGGATACTGTGATATACAACAAGAAGACTGTGTTAAAGCCAATAAAATGTTTCGTGAAATAAAGTTTATAATGTCAAAGCAGTTTCCCAAGATGTCCTTCTTTCTAATCATCATTGGAAATCTAGGGAATGAAATAATAGTTAGACTATTTTATATAGCAGAATAAAAATAAACCTGAAGTATTAGTGTCCTTCAGCTTTAGAGTCCAGACTAAAAACTTGATTTGTTAGATTATTTTTTTTTTTAAAGTTTACATAACAGCTCAACCTTAATTAGTTTTCTGGCTTTAATGGTGGTCAAAAACTAGCATATCTTTTTCTCTGATTTTTATTCTGTTTTTAAAAATAATCTACATTTCTTCCTGACACACAGAGTTTCTATGAGGACAAGTATAGCTTTTTGTTCCAGATTGACTTATATTCCAAGTATGTGACTACAATGATATAAAGCACATAGGAATACATAACTTGGATTAATATTTAAAGATCCTAACAAGAGAGGAAATACCTTTTATTTCCATACTGCACATTATTCAGATTTTTACATGCGTTATTCAGTATTCCTTGAATAATGCAGTGGAGGGACAATCAGTTTCTTCCTTGGACACCATTTCACCTGCAATTCCTAGTATACATTTTTTAACATTGTGTTGCAGTGTGTTGCAGCAGATGGCTCTAAAAGTACTTGAAGAACATATACTTAAAGAAAAACTATTCTTCAAAGAATACTATTCTTCAAAGAATACACAAATACTGTATTTTATTGGGCAGGACAAATTAATTTACTATTTTAAAAATACATATATGCTAACATTCATGACAATGATAAATCAAGTTTACATAAGAGTTTTAGTATAACTACAGAAGATCAGTCATGTTTATCAATCTCGTGCTAATAGCATTCCTTAGTACCAGAGTCCTTTTATGTCCCTGTCTTGAAGCCTTTATTCTCATAAACTTCTCACTCATGCTGCTATGTACTCATGAGTAAAGATTAGCAATGAACTAAAATAAATACACTCAATTTCCTTACTCATTTTGCTGTTCTGTTTTTTTGTAATTGCTATTCAGTTTAGTTCTTCTTGAAACTCTGATGAACTGCAAAAGTTTTGAGATTGTTTTTCTGACTTTGTTTTGACGGAGAAGGGACTTAACGTTTCATACCACTGTTTGTGCACCACTATATTCTTAAATGAGGTATCTTACATTATGCATGTGTTTATACATTATATTTTGGCTTTAGAATCAAGAGATCTCCCACTATATTTTCTGATGTCTGTGTGCTCCAGAAAGTCCAGTGTTTGACTCTGCATCTATAATGATGTGCTTTGAAACATAATAGTATATGTGCACATTTTAAAAAATTTTTAATACTTAAATGTAATGCTGAAAATAATGGTGCTGTTTTATTATTCTACTTGCTTCTCATCTACTTGATAGGGTCACATAAATTGGACAGACAAAAATACCAATAAGCTATTTTCACTGTGGCTTTCCTGATGCATTTAACAGCTTGAATTATTCACCAGTGTAAAAAGTAATTTTTGAATCAGTCTGTAACATATCTGCAAAAAAATTCTTCATATATATATATATAAAGAGAGAGACTTCCTTGAATTTAATTAGATGATGTTAAAAAAGTACGCATAATAACAGAGGATTACAAAGGAAAACTGCTGTTTCAATCTCTGATTCAGTGGAGTATTATAGGGTGTTGCATATTTATACCTAACAGTTCCTACACGTTCTAACTAGGGTCCTTGTAAGATGAGTAATTTCCAATATCACTGAAATACAGAAAAGACTTTACAGTGTGTATTCAGTACCAATCTGTCCTGGTTTTGGCTAGGATAGGGTTCATTTTCTTTCTAGAAGCTCTTATAGTACCTAACTGTTAGAGAGCTAGGATGAGAGCAGTGTTAGCAACACACTGATGGGTTTAGGTGTTGCCAAGCAGTCAAGGACTTTTCAGCTTCTTACCCTGCCCTGCTAATGAGAAGGTGGGGACACAGCTGGGACTGGTGAACCAAACTGGCCAAAGAGGGTATTCCATGCCAATTACATCACGCTCATCATAAAGGTGGGCTGGTGTGGGAGGAGCACATTGCTCCAGGATGTGGGGTTTGGGGATGGTCTGGCTTTGGGATGGCTCTGAGCTGTGTCGTCTGAGTTGTGCGGTTCGGAGAGAAACTGCATTGTGAATCACCAGTTTTGGATATTTTGCTATAAATTCCTATTATTGTTATATCTCTTTTCTTTTTGTCCCAGTAAACTATCCTTATCCCAACCTATGAGGTTTGGGGTTTCTTTTAAAGTTGCTTTTTCCTCTCCTCCCCTTCCCCTGCCCCTCCACTAATTACCACACATAACTTCATAGAGAGAGCAGCTGCGTCATGCTTGGCTCTTGGTTGGGGCAAAACCACAACACAATCTTAGAAAATCATAGAGGAGTTTCAGTTGGAAAAGACCTTCAAGATCATTGAGTACAACCTCTTCTCCAGCCCTTCTAGACCATGTCACCAGGTACAACATCTACTCTTCCTTTAAACACCTCCAGGGATGGTGACTCAACCACCTTCCTTGGAAGCCTGTTGCAATATCTGATAACCCTTTCAGTAAATAAATTTTGCCTAATATCCAAACTAATATCTTCCTCAGTGCAGCTTCAGACCATTTACCCTTGTCCTGTCACTAGTTACCAGGGAGAAAAAACCTGACCCCCACCTCGCTACGACCACCTTTTAGGTAGTTGTAGGGAGAGGTGAGGTCTCCCCTCACTTTCCTTTTCTCCAGACTAAACAATCCCAGCTCCTTCACCTGTTCCTCCTTGTCTTCCAAACCCTTCACCAGCTTTATAACCCTCTCTAGACATGCTCAAGCATCAAAGTGTCCTTCTTGTAGTGAAGGGCTCAAAACTGAACACAGTACTCCAGTGCTGAGTACAGGGGAAGGATAGTTTCCCTGCTCCTGCTGGCCGCACTGTTCCTGATGCAAGCCAGTATGTCATTGGCCTTCTTGGCCACCTGGGCACACTGCTCTCTCATATTCAAACAGCTGTTGATCAAGACCCCTAGCTGTCTCTCCTCCAGACAACTCTCCAGCGACTCCTCTCCAAGCTTGTAGCTTTGCATGGGGTTGTTGTGATCCAGGTACAGCATATGGCACTTGGCCTTGTTGAACGTCATGCATTTGGCCTCAGTCCATTGTTCCAGCCTGTCTAGGTCCCTCAGCAGAGTCTGTCTACCCTCTGGCAGATCAACACGCCTACCAATCTTAGTATATGTCCTCCGAATGTGACTGTTATAAATATTTTGATCTTGCAGCTCTGAGCTATTAATATGCGGCATCAAACAATTTCCTATTAATTAAAATGTTTAAATGTAAATTCACTTGCTCACCACCTTGCTCCCATATCTATATGAAGAATGTGAAATTCATTGTTTTCACAGATACTTCTTTATCAAACTAAAATGACTGTGTAACTAACTAGGTAAGCCTTGTACTGGTAGTCACAAGAAACAGATGGAAATAAAATGTGTTTCAAATAACCATGCTTTCACGCTGTAATTAAAGCAAGACAGCAAACATTTTAAACAACTTTTAATCTGCCAAAACATGAGTTCAGAGTGATGCTTTTCTTTTGTAACAGATGACCCCGCAAACATCCAATTTAGCAATACTAGTTTGCTCTTCATGTTTGCTTTGCGTATTAGAGATGCCATCAACTACAACTGGAAAGAAAAAAAAAATGGCACCAGCAAACAAATATGGCAGAGAACCACAGATAGCCTTCATCACCCCAGGTTTTGGTATTTAAATGAAGAAAGAATTAGTTCTAAGCATAATTATTTTAAATTGTATTTTAAAAACATTCAATAGTTATTCTAAATTAAGCTAAAACTTGAAGATCTTTTGCATTTTAAAGGGAAAATGCTTTCATTTACCTCAAAATTAAATTTAGTAGTATGTTATGCCTGAAATCCAAAGCAACTTAAAAAAATTGTAGGAATATGAAACATCATGCCCCTTCCCATATAGGTAAGATAGCAGTTGTCCCTGGCAGCACTAGCATAGGTGAGGAACTCAAGTAAGCATGTCCTGACTTCAACCAGCTCCAGCATCCCTGCTGCTCATTCCCTACACCAGGAGCTCAGTATGGAACCAACCCCTGGCCCTTGGGCAAGAGCCTCATGGGCCCAGTTCAGTTTATTTGTGAACCCTCTGCACCAGCTGCAACTGTGTCACTGAATAAATAGATGATGATGAGAAAAAGATGATGACCACAGCAAGAAGGGGGGAAAACTCTAACAAACAAGAAGCGGCAGAGGGCCATAAGCAGCCAGAGAACATTGCTCATTTTCTCAGGTTATAAAGATAGTTGAAAAACAGTGCTGTAAGCCTGCTTTCATTTATCCTTGCTTTGCTATAAGGGAGGTCTGAATGCTATCACTTCATAAGTACCAAGTACACTAACTACTGGATTTGGTAGGCAAATTGCTTTTTCAAAGGGCTGCTAATCACAAGCGTATTCTCTGAAGGTGTAATTGCTCAGTACATTAAGAAATTTGCATATTTCTTTTTAATTTCAGTTATTCAAAGTATAAGAACAAAAAAATCCCAGGGTGTATTGGCCTTGGACAATATTAACATCTAGCTTAAACATTTAAAAGGGATTAATTTAAATGTTGATTGTGGTCTATTTAGGCTGACAAATGCAACAAAAACTTTCAGCAGTGCTTTATACAAGACAAAAATCACAGTAGGAAGTTCATAGATACTTCTGTCTGAAAACTACTATTTCTTATTCTTTGATTTTACCCTTGATTTTCAAGATCTGCAGATATAAATATAAATCTGTTGCTCACAGTAGGGAAGTGTTGCTTGCCAATGTTTTCTGAATTCCTTTTAATAGCATATTTCTGCACATATGTATTTTCACATGATTGGGATTTCAGCTGTGTGAAAATCAGCACACTTGTGGAAAAAAAAAAGAAAAAAAAAAGTGTTTTGTTTTGGCATATAGGATGAATGTAAAAGAACTGCTGAAATGGCACATTATGAATCTAGTCTCCCAGTAATCTAGAGGCAATATGTATGTAAAAATCACATGGGAATTAGATTGCAGAGATCTAATACGAAGCAACAGATAAAACATATACAAGACAGAGCTTAAATGCAACTCATTTCTACCAACAAAGGCCCAGTGAAGTCTCAGAGAAATCCATGATTCTATATCCTAACAGACCAGCTAATTAAAGAATCTAAGGTATTTTCACCTCTTTGCTTATGCATTCTTCAGCATATGCATGAGAATTCATATCAAAGAATGTATACCCAGGTAAATATGTTTCAAAGTAAAGTGAAGTGACTTGTAAAAGCAAATCTTCAAATCAAATGTAAATACTGTGACATTAGAAAGGGAAGAAAAATTTCCTTTATTTCTTTATAGACTACTTGGGATGGGACACAATTTCCAAATATTTCCATCTTTCTTGTAATACACTGTAATACAGTTTTCACTGCAAATTTGAGTGAACTGCTTGCTTTTCTCAAGCAGAGTTGTGAAATAGCCAAAGGCAGGCTACTAGCTCCAGAGAAAGGTGGCAAGCTTTTACCCTGAAGTTTGAATCTACAGATTCAGTGCCTGCAACACACTTGCTGTTGTTTGTCTATCCATGGAGCCTCCAGACCAGGGCAGGGCTTTTATGGGGGCCAGGGGATTTGCTGGGTTTTTCTGCTATTTCTTATCTGCAAATTTTTCTGATCTGTGTGATTATATTTCTACATGTCCTTACTGCCTTTATATTTGAAATTATGTCTTTTTGCTATGTCAACTTGTCCATGGCAGGCTGTGATGTGCTATTAAGTACTCAAGCATAGACACTGAAGCTTTGTCTGTGTAACTAATTAAAATAAACCAGGGCTTATATTACGGCTCCAAAGCTATGTAGCAAAGCCTAAACTTTCCTTTTCCTATCTGCAGCTAGATCTCCTAAACCAGAACTATCATGCTGAAGTCTTCCTAATCATAATAGCTCCTGGAGTTTGCTATCCCCCAAATTATGCTTGGGAAAGCACAAGCTGGTCTCAGACAAACCAATTCCAGGGAGCATCATAACAGCAAAGCAGGCAGACACAGGAGATAATTCATACCATCTCTATGTTAGCACACCGACTCATCTTTTTGCCTTTGAGGCTTGCAAGATCCTGGTACAGGACTCACATAAGACTGGGTCATAATGAAATAAAGACCTTGAGGGAAATGCCAGGACCTGCTGCTTACCTTTCTTGCAATGAGATGCAAGACCTGCTGCTTATTCTGAATGAATCAGAAAAGTAATTTTTGCCTACTGAAATGCAAATTAATAATGATATTATATATTTGATAAAACAGATTGACTATAACTTATTCTTCAGTTCCAGAAGGAGTGATCTAGTTTCTAGTTCATGGTAGGAAAGTTTTCCCAGGTAAGCCTGGTAAAATTTACCTCAATTTTATTCCTTTAGCAGGTCTATACCTTTAAATTTTTAGATGATTTCATTAACATCAATGGAATAATTCACACTTATAAAGTATCTGTAAATATTCCTGGAAGAGAATGAAAACACAATATGTGACAGAGAAGTTATATGGGAGGACATTTTGAGCGGGTCTAATAAGAATAACTTCTTTTCAACAAACAACAATATTCTGTTGTCATGAATTGTTCTAAGAATTTAGAAGTAACAGCCATTTATAATTGCTGTAGTTATTGGTGCTGATTTCATTCAAGTAAAAATTGTGGAGAGCACTGGCACTCCTTTTCAATCCAAAATCAGTATTTTAGATAGCACTGAATGGGTTTCTACTTTTCTTGTTTTGCATATTGAAATCTTCCTCCAACAATATTTAGTATAGGTAACTCTTTTCCTCATCTTGAGGGCTGCTTAACAGTTTGGGACATTAAGAATATATCTCTGGGTACATTTTTACCCTGGTTTCCTGAGGAAACAAGGCTTCTGTGTCTCCCTCGCTAGTATCCTGGCATCCCTTGGACAGTTTCAACAAAATTTGATGAAGACATCAACTTTTCAGAGATATTAAGCTCTTTCAACTGGCCTGCACAAAATATCACCCAGGGGCCTCATTCAGCCTCCAGAGATATTTGTTTGATCCATCAAAGTTGAGATGTTCTGTTTTGGCTCACCCAGCAGCCAAGAAACAGCAACCAGTCAGGCAGTCAGCTTAGGGAGAGCTGCCAGTCAGTCAGCACAGCTGCAATTTTCACCAAGCCCCAGATGCCAGGCTGTCAGGCCAAGAAAAGATAGATAAATACCTGAAGGGTTGTGGTTAGGTTCATGCAGGACTAAAGATATGGCTGTAATAGGACTGCAGGGCATTGGGATTCAACCATTTTATAAAATAAATATATATTCCTAAAAATCAAGAACAAAACCTTTATAGCTTTGTTTGTCTCTTGTCACAGAACTACTTAAATGACAAAACAAAATTCAGGGTTCAGCACTCACTTGCTAATGTCCAAATCACAATTCTCAAAACTATGTGCATAATACATTTGTTAGGATCAAACAATATCTAAAAGCCTCAGAAACTGACACACACACACGAAATATGTATAAGCATGCGTGTGTGCATGTAGATATATATACCTACTTGCATATGAATGCACTAATCATGGAATCTTCATAATCTGATGATGTACATAATCCATATAAAGATAATAAAAATCTGTGTTCTTGTTATTTCCAGTGCATTTTGGCAACAGCATGCTTATTTGTTAATTTACCTCTACATGGTAGAGCAGAGTATTAGACCACCAAGACTAGGGTTAAGCCTGCCAATTTTACTGTAAAGCTTACTGGTTTGATTTGTATAAATAGCATTTTTGGATAAATTATATTGTTTGTCACCAGCAGTGCTCATATTACATAATTATATTATAAACTGCAAATAAGCTTTGCAAGGTCAAATGTGTCACAGAAACATGCTAGTAGTTCTAGTAAGCAACTTTCAGAAAAGTCAGAAACTATTTCATAAATTTCTTTCATTGCCAAAAATCTATCTTAAAATGTGTTAACCATTTGCCTCTGCTCTTTACCATGAATGGCTGTCTGACTTTGGTTAAGAACGAAGTGATTAGAGCCAAATGTTTAAAGTAACAATTTAATATTTTTGTTTCATTTCATGAGAAGCACATATTAAAAATGAAGAAAAAATTGAAGGGGGAAAAATATCACATTCAGAGGGTACAGCAGAGTGGACAGCAAATGTCCCATAAGTAATGCCAGCAGTCAGGAAATAACATATATTAAATTCAAAGCAGCCATTCGTGTCTTCAGTCTCTCCAAGAATGCTAGTACAAATCCAGCTGGCACCTCAGGTAGGTTCTCCAGCCACATCTGCCTGACACATTTGGCTGTGTCTGATACTTTTTTTTTTCTTAAGGAAAGGTCTGAATGCTAAGAAAAGCGTAATTCATTTATTTCAGGATTTCAAGGAACAGATAATCCACCACGTGGCAACATTTCTCCTCATCAGCTTTTTCCTACTGTTGTAATGTTGAGAAGGAATGACTGAACAGCTATTACTGCCATCCTTTATATTATTTAGAGAGGCATGGCTGTATTTCTATCATATGTTTGCACTGTGGTTTTCCTTATGCAGCAAGATGCCCAGTTACTAGCTTGAAGAAATGCTAACTTCTTGCTGTTGTACCTAGAAAGCCCTGAAGCAAAGACAGTAGTACTACATCAGCGAGCAAATAGGTGCTCCTTCTGACCATACAAAGAACTAGCTGGTTAGCATTGAGTCAGTCCAACTAGAAATCATTTTATATCCCAAATTATTTGGCCAGATCCCTCCTTCGTTTAACTCTGTTGACTTTTGGCTTAAAATCAGGAATGATTTGGATAGCTTTGGCTTGAAATGGTCTGTAGCCTCAAAATGTGAATCTAAATTATCAAATTCCTCTAACTTGGAAGTGGGGTTTTGTTACAAGCTGTCTTTCTTTGTAACAGCAGGACAACATGGGATTATGGAATTTAAATACTTTGTATTTTGGTTACATGTTTTTCAGTTTGTGAAAGTACAAGCTATTTGTCTACTTGAAATAAATGTCTTTTGTACATCTGCCTGCACGCGGTCATCCTAGAAAATTGTATATAAATTCCCAGTTCAGTCTGAGTTACAAGTGTCTATGTGAAACCTCAAAATGACAGTACTCTATTGCACACACAAAAAAGGAACATTAACAATAAAGAAGTTCAATCTATTTCTTCATGTCTCCGCAGCATCAGGCAACCAACCAGCTCTCAATAAGACATAAGAAATAACAAATGAGCCCAAGAAAGTACAACTGAAATAATCCCAGTGAATTAAGGCCAAGTAAATACAGCTGTTTAGGTATATGACTATGAAGAAGTCTTTTCCTTGAGGGAACTTGAGGTTAACCATATGGCATACTGACCTAATCTTCAAAAGAATGAGAGGCTTCTGATGAAGCACGGCATTGCCATCTACATCTGTGAGACAGGAGAAGATGTTATGTAGCTCTGTGGATAATTTGCTAGTATTTATTAATAATTGTTATTATGCAAGAAAATACATCAAACATTCAAATGTAATGTTTTAGGATATAAACTGAGCAGTGACAGAGCCAAGAAATCATGCCCCCTATGTAGAACAGTGACTCACTGCAGTATGAATCATTTATGTCTAAAAGAAGAGCTGGTCCTATTGTGTTTTGCATTGTGCCCATATTTCCATGGTAAATCACTGTTTTCAGGGCTTCTAACCATGGAAAATGGATCTTTTAATTATAACTGGTGCACAAAGCAACAGGCCAACAGCCCAAATATTTATTACTGTATTATGTGTTTTCCCATGTAAAAGCACTTTGGGTCATTTGTATAGATGTTCAAGACAAACTTGATTTTCAAATAAGTATTTGAACTTGAGAGGAAAAAAATCTGTGTACTCAAATGTATGCCAGTATGTAGCTTTTATATTTTTGTTCATTTTTTCCACTATTTGTCTCCCAAACCTTTCAACTTTGTGCTACAGATGTGTTTGCTTCAGGATTTGTTTAGCTACAGGTGTAAACCCAGTAGACTTCTGAGGGCCTGATTCTTTAGTCAAAACCAGCAGACTTTTCGCTTACTGTGTGCCTTGTAGTTGGATTTATACTTACAGATGATTTCCCAAACTTTTGGTAACAGGTATAAAGAAAATATGAGCCACAAATATAAATGATTTTAGTCTATGGTCATCAATCAAACATTCATGATGAGAGAAAAATCTTTCTCAGTAATGACAGTACATAAATAGCTCTAGATTTGCCAGACAGACACTTTGAATCCAGGTTTTTAATAAAAAAATAATTTTTTCATAATGTTTCAAGTTGGCATGTAACTGGGATAACTACAAATTTAGTAAAATCATAGAGATGGAGTTTGAGGAGATTTTTCTGTCCAGTTTCAGAGATGGGTAAGTGGGACAATTCTATGTAAGCAAGTTACCCGTGTATTAAACATCAGTAATACATCTGTATAATTTTAATATTATCCACCATGAAAATCTGTAGTTTTTTAAACTCCTTTTCTCTAGATTTCAGGGCTCTGGGTTCTTGTATGCACGTATTTAACTGCCAGGCACTTCTCTTGAAAAAGCTATGGTCAGTCTGATACAGTTTGGTGAATAAGAGGGAATTTAATAAATGAGGAAAAGGATTAATAGTAGTAGGGCATTATTATGCATTCCGAGCTGGTGAAACTTCTTTATTATGGTACAGTCTATCCTATAAATATCCTATATTTGAAATGTTCTCATCTAATTGAGTTGAATTTTGCCTCTGATGTTCTATTTATTAAAATGTGTTTGATACAGCAAATCTAAACTCTAATAAATCCTGACCAAAAAAAATTATTATTGTTGTTGATGATAACAACAGCAACAACCTAAAACCTGGTATTCTACCACCTACTGTACAATATGAGAAAATCAGCTCCAGAGTTAGAATTAAAGTACAGAAATCTAGGAGCTGTTAGCAGGATTTAATTTTGCAGCCCTTAAATAAATCCCACAAAGAAAAAAGAAAATTTACTTGCTTGGGACTAGATGCTTCAGTGTTTCCACATAAATAAAATGAAACTGAAAAGAATCCAAGAAGTATGATCTGTAATCTGACGTTTTTACTCTGAGGCTAATATAATCTTGTAGCTGAGAATGGGGACAATTATTCTTTTCTTACTGCTATCTGATTTCTCAACATGGGACATTTCTTTTCCTTTTACCGTGGGCATTTATAGCTAAGGTCTGCCTAGTTTCTCTACTTTGTGCCACCTTGATTTTCCTTTCAAGATCTGTTCAACCCTTCTTTGAACAAGTCTTAAAAATTTCTTCCACTGAGGTCAATACTAAAACACTTGCTGTTTTCAATGTTAAGAGCTTTTAAAAAGAAGACATTTTAAGTTTTGGTAAATCAAAAGAACAACTCAGAATGACTACATGTGGTAGTTTAGCCCTGGCTGGAGGCAAGATGCCCACCAGAGTTTTTCTATCGCTCCCCTTTACAGCTGGACAGGGGAGAAAATATCTACTGAGAGGCTTAGGAGTTGAGGTAAGGACAGGGAGAGATCATTCTACAGTCAGTGTCATGGGCAGAACAGACTCAGCACAGAATAAAGGAAAGAAACTCTCTAATTTATTAGACTGCACTGCACACCCAGTGACACTAGAGTCGAGTAATGGGAAGTGTGACGAGATCTTAAAGCACCTTTCCCCACCCCTTCTTAGCAGACTTCACTTTAGTCATGATTTTGCTCCTTTCTTCCCCCTATTGTGGCACAAGCAGGACCAAGGAATGGGGGTTTTGGTTGGTTCCCCCCTCAACATCTCTCTCTTGCTCATCTCTGTCTCTCTATCTCTCTGCATAGGCTGCAAGTGCTGGCAAAAGCTTGCTCCAACATAGGTCACAGCATCGTCTATATGTCTCCACCCACTCCACCATGGGTTTCTCCACAGGCTGCAGGGACATCTTTCTCTCTGGGACCTGGGGTGCCTCCTCTCCCCCGCTTCCCTTCACTGGCCTTGGTGTCTGCACAGTTTCTTATATCTTCTCACTCCCTTCTCTGGTGATAAAAAGTGGCTGCTTGTGGTTTTTTTCTCCTAAAAGTGATTCCCAGAGGCGTTGTGACCATTGCTGCTGAGCTTGGCCTTGGTCAACAACTCAAGCCTTGAGTCAGCTGGTGTTTGCTCTCTGGGGCCTGCATATAGCTTCTGGCTGCTTCTTGCAGAAGACATCACTGCAGCCCACCCTCCTGCATCAGAACCTACACAAAACTACATTACATAACTGTGGTGACTTCACTTTTGCCATCCACTGCTACCCATGCAGTTATGTTCTATCACTTCTCTTATGACAGTTTCTTCTTTTGCAAAGAGATGTGCAAAATCCCATGGAAAATGGGTTTAAAGATCTGTGGTGGAGCTTCTTTATATAGGGTGCAGAGAACTTATTCCTGGTTTGTAATCTCCAGTGCAGATCGGTAAATGTTGGCAGTTACAGCTTCTTTCAGATCACAAGAATCAGATCAAATGCGATGACCTGAGAAGTCCATAAAGGCATATTATGATTATATATTTAATTAATACTCTAAAATAATCTGATTAATTATTTGGTAGATGAATGCATTACTGAGTGGCTCTTTGAGTGAAGGAAAGATTAGTAACCTTGGTTTACTCTTGACGAGTTCATAGTCTGCATGTAGCTTAAAGGTACTCACAGGGAGCTAAAGTGGACCTCAATTCAGAACCATTACTAGTAAAACTTTCTACTGAAAGTTGCTGGTGCGATCTGGATCACCCAGATAATGAAGACCAAGAATTGCAAAGGACTTTGATTTCAGAATTACCTGCAACCCACAGGAATTGGCAGACAATTAAGAAAACTTCTATGCATACAGCTACAATTGGGTACAAATGACAGCTGAGGTGCAAACAGTTTGTGGTGCAAATATGCACTTGGTTATTTTTCCACACAAAATTGAATGCACAGTTTAAAAATCTATTTCTGCTCCTTAAAAAAGACTTCCATCAACTCTGGAACCAATATATATGATAGTAGTCTAAAATTTACCATACTTTATTAATTTGAAGTTGTAGATTTTTCCAAACTTTACTTTTTCCTTCTACTTTTCCAAAAGTTATTACAAAATAAAAGAGCTTCAGGAACAAAAAAAGAAAATATATATAAAGAAAGCAAATACTAACTAAAGCATAATTGGTTTTAAAGTGTTGAGAAACTATTATTTTCATAATTACAAGATTCAAATGTAAAATTAAAAAAGAAGATTAAGTTTTTTTCCTAGAATTGCCTTTTTTGCAAAAATTTAACATTTTGAACTCCTACTATCACTTCTTATTTTTCTGGGAGAAATCTTGTCTTTCTGAATTATATTTTATTTTATTATTCTGGCCTATATCTAAATGTATGAGTTCAGGTTTTAGTCTGAAATTACTCAGGGGAGAATATGGGAGAAATCACCATCCTTTTACTTCTTGCAGTAGAAGCTTACTGACAACAATGCACCATCCTACACAAAACATGCTGGAGAAACAGATGTGAGTGAAGATTATAATAATGTTTCCTTCTCTGTATGAGTCAGAAGACCAATTCCTTGCGTAGGTGATATGTACTTCCTTCAAAAGGATGTGACATTTCCATTTTGACCTTGTAGCTGAGGAGACAAGAGATGTAAATGTGTCACAAATCTTCTGATCCAAGCAAGGAGAGGGTGGTCATGATGAAGAGGAACAGTTAGAGGTCTTCTTGGGTTTCCTGTGGTATACTCACTCTGGATGCTATGAGAAAATGTTTCACACCTACTATAGCTTTTACTTTTCCAAAATGAGAAGATCTTCTCTGAAGTATTAGTCAGTGTCCCAAGGATACATTATCTCTGGTATGGATTATCTTGACTGCATCTGGAGGGGGAAGTTGCTCTGTAACCTTTTAGCAAAGAGACACTGGGAGCTCCCTTCAGCACTTTAGTGTCTCATTTGATTATCTGATCCTTGAAGCTGACAAGTGGAACTTTAGCTAATGCCTACAGATAATTTAGTTATGATACTTTGCCCACTGCACTCCATGGCAAGGCAAGCCCATGTAAGATCTCAGTATGCTTGAGATGTAGTAGGATTTCTTTTGGTGCAACTGTTTATTTTGGAAGCTTGTTCCCATTAATAGGAAATACTTTCCTGACCTCAAAGGTATGAATCATTATCGCCATCCCCACATGTTGCATTCAGAACTCTGGAGCTTGCAAGTGACTCCTTTGTCAAAATTAGGAGTGTTTTATACTATATACATAAAAATCGTGAGTTTTCTTCAGTGAAGATTAACAAAGTTATTATAGATGCCAAAGAGTGTCAAATATCTGTTCAGGTGGAAACTAGGTATTCAGTAACAGGAGTCCCGGAGAGGCAGTTTGCTGTGCATAAAAGGATGTAGGTGAAAAAGGATTTATAATGTCAGCGTAACAGGCTCTTGAATCAGGTGAGACAAATGAAAAGAGTAAGTGCTTAGTGCTTGCATGGCTCAAGGGGAGGTCAGTTATATAAGCTCGCATCTATTAAAATGTTTAGTAATAGCTTTTCCTTTGGAAATATCCAAAGCCTGACTGGACGCAGCTGTACCCTGAGCAACCTGCTCCAGCTGCCCCTACTTGGAGCAGGTGGGTTGTACTAGTTGATCTCCACAGGTCCCTCAACTACTCTTTGATTCTGTGTAATATCATGGTTATCTGCAAAGTTCAGTGGACTATTGTTTTACTTGGATGTCTTTCTTCCTCACCTATATTCCAACTGCTAATCAATCTAATTTGGGCTAGCAAAAAAAAAGCAAATCAAACTCGGTTTAATTCTAGATATTTTAAAATTTTAAAGTTCTAAGTCCAAATAACAACAACTTCAGATTTTTTTTCTCCCAGAGAACATAAAATGCTTTCTGGTTTTTGGGTTTATTTTTTACCTGTTTCTGTAATTTCATTTCAATAAAATGTGATTTCACTAGTTGGGATTTAAATATCTGCTCTGTAAGATACACATTCACATGCAGAATTCAGTTGCAGAATTAGCTTATTCGTGGTTCCTAGTTAGCAATATTTGCCTTTGAGCTGCTGAGAGTTCTATCTTGTCAATCACTGATACATGTCAATCTAGAAATAGTGTATGAAATATAACTCTTTTTCATCATGGAACTGTCAGTACTAAAAGACCAAGACTAAAGTTCCTGAGAGATGAGATGTTATAGTTGTTTGTTGGGTTTTTTTCTGAATGAAAACCATAGTGAAAATTACACTGGAATTTTAATAACTATCTAATTTTGAGCCTGGTAGAGCTGCTTTCATAGTAATTAAAGTACCCATGCTTAGAAATATAATACAAAAGCTGTACACTAAATGACATTGAATATCACACTCAATTGCAGCAGGTATTTGGTATATTTTTGTTCCAGAATTTGCTTTTTCATTTTTGTCCTGATCCAAATGGCATACAGGCTCCTCTTTTAAAGATTACAGTTTGCACTTAGCTAATTAAGAGCATTGCACTGTGGAAAGATGCTGATATAAATATTGTAGGCAACGGGGCTGGATAAGCTAACCTAAAATAAGGAACCAAATGGCCGGTTTCATATGTGTATGTGGGTTGGGGTTTGTTTGTTTGATTGTTTGTTTGTTTGTTTTAGTTGTTGTTTTGGTGTTTGTTTGTTTTAAAAATTATTTTATTTTGTTTATGCTGTTCTTTTGACTTTCAAGTGTTAAATCAAACACCACACAGATTTTATCAAATAAGAAGTCTCCTCTGCCCTGCTTCCAATAGAAGCCTTTGTACTCAAATCAAGACTGCAATTCCCCTTCCATTACAAAGTCATGTCAAGATCTCTGCAAGGACTGTGGTAGCCTGTTTAATGTCTTATTTGGCACCTAGTTAAATCCTACTGTTTGACATTTAGAATTATCTCTAATAGCTTTACCACTTTCACAGGATCTTCATCCCCATTCATTGCCACGTTTGTATAATCCTTTCTAAAATACTATGCCTAAAAAACATAAATAAAAAAATCATCATGTATGTTACATAGATTTTAAAATTGTAAAGGGCTGTATAAGCATCAAGTCCATGGAGCCTGAGTTATGCAATTGCAATTGCAAAGAAAACAGATGCTTTACACTAAACCACCTTAATCATAAAATGAAAAGATTAACAAAGGGAAAAACTAGTTGTTGCTGTTAATATTACTGCAATCACTTTCAACGTCACTTCCCTTAGTTCTCCTCTTTTTAAAACAGAATTAAAAATAGATCTGGGCAGATTACTTCTGATGAAGAATTTATACCGTTACTTTTCTTAAGATATATATATACATTCATCAATAAAAATATTTTACCTAATATTTCTTTATGAATATGAATTGACTAATTCCCACTACTTATAGAGCAGTTTCATATTCAGACTAAATTTGTATCTTTGAGATTATACATATAAATTACATGCTGATTTACTCTGCAGTCTAGGATCATTGTATTTCCTGGTCTCAAACACCATAACTTAGCTAGAGAGTGAATTTTTTTTCATAATAGTTTTCAGAATTTTTCAGAAGTATGTGCCATGCGAATACCCAAATACACAAATATTCTTCAGGAAGTAGAGTTGAACAAAGACGTACCCTTCTCCTTCCCTAGACTGCAAATGGTGCTTCTGTCCCAGCAAAAGTCCTGGGTTGTTCCTCAGAAATTATTTGTGAGATAGCACTGAAAATAAAGTCAATGAAATTATCTGTGTCTAAAGTGCAATGGTACATTTTTCTGTGTTTACAGAAGCAGGTGTGGACAGAGAAGAGAACAGAAGTATACATCATATACATCCAGTTGATTATTCAGACATGGATAAGAAATCCCTGCCAATAAATCTTGTTGTGACCTTCTGTGGGTACACCATCTGCAGTTATCAGGATGAAAATGCCTTCTGAACGGCACATATTGCCCCCTGAATCACAGTGAGATGCTGACTTGCACCAATATAACTAGATACAGCATGATACATGTCTGTGGCTGGATGCTTTCAAATAGCTCTGGCAGTACTTTGGCTAGCAGAAATCTCCTGTTGGCTAGTTTCTTTAACAAGGTAGCATAGCACTGATCTCCATGGAAACAAGTTTCCTCAACCTGAAATCTTCCCCAAACTCCCAAGATTTGTGGCACAGTTCTCTGTCACCTATTCTGGTATAGAGATAGGTTGTTTAATTTAAGGTTTTGCTGACAGCAGCGTCTGACCTTAAAAACAAAGTCAGTTCTTCGGGTAGCCACGGGAAACTAAGCCAAATCAAGTCATGAGGGTAACCATACTGACGATAAATGACTCAGTGTCACAACCAAGTATAAGGGTAAGATGCCACCACCACCGCCATGCAAGAAGAGAAGAAGCACAAGCAATCAGGGCCATAAGTGACAATTTCGTGGAAAATGCTACATAATTAATTAAAAATAGACCTGTTACAGATCCATTTTATAATATCCAGCAATAAAGCAGTACAAATACCTGGTATCAGTGATTACTAGATCTTGTCAAGAATGGGATATTAAGATGTTATAAGGAGCAACTTCTCTTGCACAGAAGGGATGAATTATGCTTAAGCAAGGCATAGCATAGATATTCCATATCTTAGCATCAAAGTTTAACTCTCTTTTCAGGAAACTTTTGAAAATTTATGAAGAATAAAAATTAAGAAGGTTACCTTAAATGGGCAGCTAAACTGAGTCTGGATTCAGCATTTTAGATGTCTGGATATGCCTGAAAATACTCTGAATAATCTTTTTTTTGGTGGTTCTGTGGTATGGATGTTGCACATGTTTCTTTACTTTGAATCAAAAGCTGCATATGGAGTTTTAGAGCAGTAAAAAAATAGAAACAGAAAACTTCAAAATGCCTGAGAACTGATCAAAAGCTAAAGGAGAAAAGAGCATTTTAAATGAAGAAACAAAAGATGAATTAATACATTCTCTCCATTAGAGCTAAGAATGCTGCAATTATGTTGGGTTTCAATCCAGAACATGTGGTGTTAGTTACAGGGAAGTATCTATAGGATATACCAAATAAGCAAATGTAGCTGCTGCCTGTCAGTGTGATTTGTATTTCTAGTCACTATGCAACACTGTAGGAAAAGTACCACAAAAAATTTACAGAAGTTCTTTCTTTGGAACTGCCTTTAGGCAAGGTGACACAGATTGTACAATCCTATACATTTATTAATGGAAAGGAAAGAGTACACTTACTACTCAGAACTTGATAGAGGTATACTCAGTACAATCAAATTAACATTATATTCTATATAGAATACAAGAAATTGTATGGAAATACATTGTTTCCTGTAGAGACAACTGCAAAACACAACTTGAAAAATAATACAGCTATACAGTACAATCTACTCGATTGGCTTCACTGCCTCCATCTTAAAAGAGGATTTTGAGAGATAAGGCAAAGAACATGATAAATATTAGTTGATCAGCAATAAGCTATGTAAAGGATGTGCAAAGTTCCACCTAAAGGAATACAATATCTGCCCATGGTGTACATTGTGACACCTCAGGAGAAACAACTTGTCTCAGAGCGGAGAGATAAAGAGGAAGAAAGAATAAGAGGGCACCTCAAGTCTGCAGAACCAGCTCCATGGGTTTTGTTAGCACGCCAAAAGCAAAAGCTCACCAAAAGGACCTGTGATGAACAGGAGTAAATGAAGCAAACAGCCATCGTAAACATATGAAGTAAACAGAGCAAAAATGAGCTAACAGCACTTTTCAGCCTGGTAGGGACATGTCATTTCATCAGATTCACACACTCTTGACTTAATCCAAGCTCTGCTCTTTTATTACAGGTGTTTTGTCACCCTCCTTGACTGCATCTCTGGTTGCCTTCTGCTCGTCAGCTCAGCAACCACAGTAATGAAATACCTCCAGTATTTACAGAATATGGGTAGGTATTGGAACTCCATTGTGGGGCTTTCCATTAATTAACATTGTCTTGCTGGAAGCAACCTGGTTCATCATGGTCTGCCATGACACTGCTCAAGGTGACAGCAACAGACTTATGCTCCTTATTACCTGTAAGGATCATCTGCCTCAGAGTTCTGCAAACAGGTTTCAGTAATGTCTAGTGCACCAGGTGAGTAAAAATGACTCAGCCTTGGATTGTCTTGAGGCCCTATCTCAGCAGAGAAAACTCAGGGGGAGTTGTATAGATAGCTCAGACTTGAGAAGAACAGTATCCTGGGTTGAGCTTTGAATTCCTTCAACAAACAGTATGCCCTGAGTCCCAATTAAACCACTATTGAGCTGCCTAGAGTTAAGGTAAGGGCAAGTCAGAGGGTCCTCATTTGACTCCAATGGGCCCAGACAATATAAAGGAATACAACAGATAGAGTATAAGATAAGGGCTAATGACAAACATGGACAGTAGTATTGTCCACTGAAGATCAAAGAAATAAAACAAATAAAATCCCTCAGATTCAGGCTGAGAATTGGGAGCTGCTTCTCCAACTCTGCAAGGAGATCCTTCCCCCTTGGCTAGTATGCTGGCTGGCCTACCATATTGAGGGCCCTTACCTGGAGAGGGGTAAGTGAGTATTTGATATGCTTTAGGTTTGTAGTCTCAGGTGATTGACTAACACAAGTGTAGTATTTAATGCGCCTGTGAGTTAAGATAGTATGTCCCATGAATCTGCTGTGGTTATAACATTGAATCTTGTGAATTGCCTGCGGGCGGTAACAGTGAGTAATGTGACTGTTGCAGGTCATAATACTGCATTTCATGACTCTGCTGCGTTGGCAATAGTGTATTTTGTGAATCTCTTGTGGTTGTGATAAGTGTAGTCATATTTCTAAACTGCAATAGTGCATTTCTCCATTGTATGCATAAAACTGCAATAGTGATATATTGAATCTGAATGTGGGTGTTAAGATTATAATTTTTAAAAAATTCCTTCAGTGGAGTGTCTTTCCATCACATTACCCTTCCAGCCCTTGTGAAGGCTGGCATTTTGGTTGTAAGAGGAATTTTTTGAATCACAAAAGGAATCTGCCATCTGTAATACCGGTCGAGCACAGCATTGCAAGCATTCTGCTTTGTTTAGTAGTGGGCAATGTTAGGTATAATGTAAGAGCAAGCAGTTATGTGCAGCTAGAAATGGAGACCTTCTTGCAGAGTTTTGGCCTTGCATGTTAGATTTGCTTAATCAGAAACAGTGATTGTCAGGTCATCACTGGGTTTGCATTCTCCCATTCAGACCATCTGCATGTAGTGTATGTATATAACAATTTTTCTGAAAACTTAGGAATAAGTTATATGTAAAATTGCCAAAAATATCGGTAAAAATATTATAGTTTTTTTAAAATAATTTTTAAGGCATGGATTTTGTCCACTTCTGGAATACATTTTACCTATCTAAATTTTAATCTCTTCAATATCTCAGCCTTTCCTACCAAAAATGCCCTACAAGTAATTCAGTCCTTCCCCACTTTGCAGTCCTTCTTCTACTTCTGCAATATTCCAAGGCAATGTGAGTTCTATTTTTTTCTCTCCTTTCTACATCACTCTTTTTTAATGGGACATTATTCTTAAATAGTAAACCTCAGTCTACTTTCAAAATCCATTTCTGTTTTCCTGTTAAAGACACTTAAAGACACTAAGCCACGAACAAGCTTTCCCCTGAAGCACTGTACTTATGTCTAATAATTTTATGGCTATTATGCATGCCCAACATAATGCCACCATGCTTTCTAGAACTTCAGAACAAGAGCATAGATCCCAGGTGGAAAAATATTTGTACGTTATCATAACTAGTTCCATACAGTTATTTGCAAAACTACCAATGTGTCAAGACTTCAGTTATCTGGCTCACCAATTTTGCTTTCTTTTAATTGGATCATCTTTTTTCTGCCAGCTGTAGCTGTAAAGTGCTTAGAAAATCACTTCAGTATAGGTTGTATGATGTTCTACATGACTCTTAATTGTTAGTTATCTTTGTACAAGAAAGTATATAAATCCTATAGAAGTAGTCCTATAGAAGTAGAAAACAATCATGTCTTCATTCAAATTCTAGGATTTAGTCTCTGGGTTTCTGATTCAGCATTTGACTTCATGCGATGTATCAGCTTCTTTTTTATACATCTAAGAAACTGGATAATTCTGAAATCTCATTGTTATCTATCTTGCCACTATATAAAGTTGGCGTCTTCCAATGAGAAACAGAATCCTAGAATGATAGAATGTGTAAGGTTGGAAGGAACCTTTAGAGGTTATCTAGCCCAAACCCCCTGCAGTAAGCAAGGACATGTTCACTAGATCTGTTCGCTCAGAGCCCTATTAATCTTGACCTTGAATATCTCCAGGGAGATATTGCCTCTCTGTGCAACCTGTTCCAGTGATCCACTACCCTCATATTGAAGAACTTTTTCAAAATGTCCAACTTATATCTCCCCTTTTCAAGTTTAAAACCATTACCTACTGCTACATGCCCTCATGAATATTTCTTCCCCAGTTTTTTTATAGGCACATTTCAGGTACTGGAAGGCTGCTGTAACATCCCCCAGAGCCTTTTCCAAACTGAAAAAGACCAATTCTCTCAGCCTACAGGAGAGGTGCTACAGCCATTTGATCCTCTAAACATGCTCCAACAGATTCATGTCCTTCATATGCTGGGGACTCTAGAACTGGACACAGTACTCCAGGTGAGGTCTCACCAGAGCAGAGCAGAGGTGTAGAATCACTTCTCTTGATCTTCTGGCCACACTTCTTCTGCTACAGCCCAGGATGTGGTTGGCCTTCTGAGCTGCAGATGCACACTGGTGACTCATGTCCAGCTTTTCATCCATGGGTACTCTCAAGTCCTTTTTTCTCAGGACTGATTTCCTGAACATCATCGCCTAACCTTTATGAATAACGGGGATTGTTCTCACCCAGGTGCAGGAACCTGCACTTGGATTTATTCGTGAGGTTCACCTGTGCCCACTTCTCCAGCCTCTCCAGGTCCTTCTGGATGGCATTCCATCCCTCTGGCACATTAATTTCACCACTCAGCTTGATGTCATCAGCAGGTTTCCTGAGGGTGCACTCAATCCCACTGTCAAAATCATTAATAAAGATATTAAACAGCACCGGTCCCAGCACAGACCATTGAGGAACTCCGCTTGTCACTGTCTTCCATCTGGACTTAGAGCCATTGACCACCACCACCTGGATGTGACCATCCAGCCAATTCCTTATCCAGTGAACCGTCTACCCATCAAATCCATATCTCCCCAACTTACAGAGAAGGATGTTGTGGAGGATGGTGTCAAAGGCCTTGCAGAAATCCAGGTAGATGACATCCGTAGCTCTTCCTTTGTCTACTGATGAAGTCACTCCATTGTAGAAAGCCACTAGATTGCTTAGGCAAGACTTGCCCCTATTGAAGCCATGATGGCTGTCTCAAATCACTGCCTTGTCCTCCATGTGCCTCAGAATAGCTTCTAGGAGGATCTGTTTCATGATTTTCTTAGGCAGAGAGGTGAGGCTGGTAGGGCAGTAGTTCCCAGGGTCCTCCTTCCTTCCCTATTTAAAAATGGCCATGATGTTTCCCCTCTTCCAGTCACTACAGACTACACCTGACCGCCACGACTTTTCAAATATCATGGAGAGTGTTGACAACCACATCAGCCAATTCCTTCAAGACTCTAGGATGCATTTCATCAGGTCCCATGGTCTTGTGTATATTCAGGTTCCTCAGATAGTCACGAACCTTCTATTCATTTGCAGTGGGAGGGCCTCTGTATTCCTGGTCCCCATCTTGAGGACCCTCAACTTGAGAGCAGTAAGGAGAGAGATAGCTAGTGAAGAATGAGGCAAAAAAGTTGTTGAGAACCTCAGCCTTTTCCTCATCTGTTGTCACCTGTTCACCATTGTCACTCAGCAGCAGCAGGGCGGGGGGGGGGTGGGGAGCGGGTACGCTTTCTTTAACCTTCCTTTTCTGTGCTAGCTTTTATCTAGCTGTGGACTCCGTTCTTGTTTTTCTTGGCATCCCTTGACAAGTTTAGCTCCAAACGCACCTTAGCCTTCCTGACCTCATCCCTACACAACCTGGCAACAGCCCTTTACTTTTCCCAGGAAACAATATAGATCTGTTTAAAAATTTTGCTATTTCTGTGTTTATTCAATTCATCAAAGCAATGTATCAAAGTTTGTGGCAGCTTTAATGTGACCAGCTTGTTGCTTTTTAAGCTATTTTTGAAGTGACAGTTTAAGAAAATTACTGGTTTTGCTGACAATACTCAGCAGACATTCAATACATTTATATGCTTAAACAGCACAGATTGTGATTCTTAATTGAATTTATGGTTCAGCATGGTATGTTTTCTAAAAAGGAAGTTGAAGAAAACCAGGCAACCTTGCATAAACCTTTAATTAAGAATAGCCATGACAAGGGAGCAAGTAAATAGTGCATCAATATTGGGCTTTTTTTTTTCCTGTGAAAAGATCTGCATCTGCTTATGAGTTTCACTGTGCTTCTTCCTGCTCCAGTACATCTGAAAGGGAGCAGTGGAGGCCTCCCAGGAACACTTTGTCCTGGTTTCAAGGTGTAGTTCTATCTCCTATGGACAACAGCTTGCAATTAATCACAAAAATTCCTGTGCTATCCAGACACATTCATATTCCAGGTGCCCTCCTGCAAATTTAGGCTGTGAATGATATTATGTCTGCCTTTTTTATGCTGCTTGCTCTGTTGGCTTTACAGCACAGTACCCCCAAGTGTCCTGTTTTAAGTCAGAATTCAAACATGATGGTTCACTGATGTTTTTTTAATGAACAAAACTGAAACTGAACAGAGATTAGAAAAAAAAGGATTAACAGGGAGCCTTTCAAAGAATACTATGCAAACAGAACTGCAGCTCAGCAGTCATGTCAGAGGATGTGAACATTGTACTTAAAATCATGCAGAAGACAATCAGCAAGATTTGGCTTTTGCAATGCTTTTCAGTGGCCTGTGGGTCCTGACTCATGGCTTCACTCAGAGTGCCAGTAAAATGGTAACACTACTCTTCGGAAATTTTCCCCCACCTTCAGGGAGGTCTTCTATGATGAGCCTAGAAGGACTGGGTAGAGCTAAAACCTGTTATCATGGTTATCATAGCAGGTTAAATGGTGGACTGAGATCATCACAGGAAAGACAGGAACCGGGAGAGAGAGCTTCACTGGGACTTGTGTGTGTTTGTGTTTTTTTAATTGCCAGTTCCTTCTCTGTTTATTCATGAACAAAAATGAAGTACATTTTGTACTGGCAACTTAGGCTTCAGATACTCAGTCAGCCTGTTGAAGTAATTTATTTATTCTTTTTTTACAGTTGTCACCAAGTGTTTTGATTGAAACCATGCAGTTTTGAACAGATGCTGAGCCATATTCTGCAAGAACATTAGTCCTTAATAGCTTTACTGAATTTACTAGGAAGACATGTTGGTATCAGTCAGGGAGCCCACAGTACCTTCTTCAAAACCTTCAGCTCAAAGGTACTGGCTCCATAATAAGCTGGGGGCTGCCTTAGATGCTGAAAATTGCTCTTGCTGTAGCCTTTCCTCACAGCCCACTAAGAGTTATTCTGGAGCTGAATGCTGAGTCAGAAGGTGAAAGTACATTTGTTGAGAGGTCTGCTTGGTCCACAAATGACAATAAGGATGTTTGCCCCTGATTTCTTCTTACCATTGGCATAATAGTTACATGATAGCTACTAGATACTGCAGTCACTTTGTCTTTCACTGCATTATGTTAGGTTATCATGCCTTGAGTTGAAACCTTTGAACAGTCAGTCAAAAGGGCTTCATGTAATATGATAACTTTAGTAGTTTTCATCTTATTTTAAAATACGGAATACATAGTACTATGTGAGATTAGGATTTGGTGGCATAGGCATATTTTATCTCATTGAATTCAGTGGTTGAATAAATAATACTGCCAATTCAAATAACCAAGTTAAAAAAAGCCACATATTGTCAGAATCCACACAGCAATTCATACGTGAACTGATATGTTGGGTTATTATTGCTGCTTCAAAGGCAAACTAAAAAAAAAAAAGCTGAGTGGAATTGCAGTAGCAGTAGTTACAAGTTATCAGTGACTTACATTGCTTTAGATTTGTTTCTCTTTCAGCATATAATTATTTCAACAAACAAATAGCAAGCTGAAAATCAAATGAAGATTTAGGATTTGATGCACTGCTATGCACAACTTCGGGTTCCCAAAGGTTTTCCATCAAGGGCCACATTTAAGAAACTGTTATTTCTTCTTCAGTACTCTGTTACATAGGTATGTATGAGGCTGGCAGAATATCTTTTTGCATTTTGTGAAGGAAATCTAAATTTTATTTAACTGGTACAGCAGTCAAAACTTACATTTCTGAATAAGGATTTTGAGGGTGAAGCTAAGTTTCTGCAAGCCATTGCTTGCCTATCACAATTTGAGAGTGAATTGTGCATATTCTGTCCTTTAAACAAAACCTGATTAAGAGAATAGTAGTTGTATAAAGGCAATTCTCTTCTCACTTTGTAGTCCTTGTTCATGAAGTCAGACACAGCAGTGCTCTTTAAGGAAAACTTAATATGTGGTTTACATGAGGTATGAGTGTAAAAGCAGAGAAAAGTAGCTTTGTCGTAAAAGAAATGTTAGTATTGCACAATGATTTTCTTTCAAGCTGTCTTGCTGAAACAACATTGTCCTAAAATGCTTAACTGTCTTCATTCTTGGTTTTCATATGTAGATAAAAGCCCTGTAAATAATCATGGTCCTTCAAGAAACTTTTTATCTTTTATCTCTTTTTTTTTCCTGTAAATTTTCCACCAGTGGAACATTGCCTGCATTTGCTGAAATTCTCAGTCATGCTATTCCCTCTTTATAGTCTTTATAAATCCTTATTGTCTAAACTTCAGGGGGTCTGAAGTATCACAGACAGACAATATTGTGTATGCATTAAATATCACTGTATCAGCTTCATTTTCCAGAGCATTCCCCAGCTTTCCTCTTGGAACCTTGGACCTTCTAATCAACTTCAAAGTGGTGCTTTTCAAAATGTTTCATAAATTATTCTAATTCATTATATTAACTTCTTGTCCAACTACACTTTTGTTCTTCCATCTTTGTAACTTCTCTGTCTGTGCTCCATAATTTGAGTTGACTACTAAGGTGTCATTCAAGCCAAATGAGATTCCCCATCTTTGCAGTGTCTCTGTGACCAAGTAATTTTAAATTTCAAATTGTTTTTTTTTTTTTTCTGGGGGGTGGTTTGGTTGGGGTTTTTTTTTGCATAGTTTGCTTTATTTTGTGCAAATCCCTGTATGATACTGCTTTACACAGAGTTGTATTTCAGAACATGCCAATATGAGACTGCCAAATAAACCAAGAAAATAATCCTGTGTAATTCGGTAGTCTTTTTTCATTTCCTACTGGATGACTTAAACTGACGTAAATGTTTTCAGTATAGCGTTTGCTGTGCTAAGTCTCCCCATATTATTCGTTCTTTTTAATCAGTAATACTGAAGAGGGCATATATATTTAAAATATCTATGTAAAGATATAAAGTCTATAGCAGCATAATGAATTTGAAGGTTTTCAATGCTATAATCCAATGCATTTTAAATGTATTTTCTGCATTTTCTGAACCTCGGGCACAGAAATAAAAAAATATTTGAGCAAGCAAGGGTTTCTTTGTTTTTGCAAGAATGTTTAAAAATCTCTAGATCAAGATATGAAACAAATTGGATGAAAATTCACTGCTATTAAGTGTGATTTAGGTTGTGCGAAATGTTTTATTAAAAGTTGAAACTAATTCAAAGAAAGATTAAATAATAATTCTTAATCCCAATGCTAAAATCCACATTAGCTTTTTCTAATACAGAGGGTTTTGTGACTAATTCCCCTCCAAGCTGTTTAAATGACCAACTGCTCTGTTCATAAAAGCAATAAAACTTTCTAAGGCTATGAGAAAGTGACATTTTAGTGCAGCCTGACAGAACAGACTTATGACTGTTTAAAACAACCTCATACTGATGGCGAGCCTTAAATTTACCCCAGCACCCACTTTTAGGCAAACTTCCACTGGGAAGCTCGCTTTCTAACAAATGGAAAGGGATATCCCTGCTTTGAATGTCCTTTGAGGGATTTTATTTCATTCTTTCCACTGGTCATATTTTGAGTACTATATAAAAAAATAAAAAATTCAAGATATTTTGTTTGATGAACTCTCTCTGTTTCACAATGAGGTTAATTTATAACTTGAGAGCTCTGTTTTCTTTCATTTTGTAAAATGTTGACTTGCAAAGTAAAGTAGGAAATAATTGGACTACTGCAGACACTTTCTGCTAATTTACTGTTTATACATAGTTTTATAGGAGAATCCTTCCTTTCACCAGACTAATTGAAGAGATTTTTAAAAAAACCCACAACTTGAGTTATGAATTTCTGTATGATTTAACTTGAAGAGCTGCTCTGTAAGGTCTAATTTAGAGTCATATGGATGTTACCATCCAGGAAACTGTACTTATGAAACACCCTGACTTTTCAATGAGGTACAAAACATCACGTGGTATATGAAAGCTGCCAGTAGAAAAGTAATAGAGGGAAAAGAAACAGAAAACAGGGACAAGGTCAAGTCTGGAAAATTTCAGATACTTAGCAAATGACAGATCAGTGTGATAGAGGCATAAGGAATAAATTCCTGGAAACTTTTTTTATAATTAGAATATGAGTCCTGAGTATTTGGTGGGCACTCCCAGCTAGAGCTAGGTTGACAGCTTAAATAACTTTGTGTATTCTTTTAATATAATGTCAAGGTCACCACAACTTCTCATATTCAAATTGCTGTACAACAATCTGAGAATAGTTGGCTGTTCACCATTTCTTTTGTAATTCAAACTCTCCTGACTACAAAGCAGATAATTGGACACAAAATATCTCAACAAAAGGAAAAAAAAGTATTATAAATCAGAACTGTGTAATTTCTCTGAAGGTCACAATATACATATCTAAATTAAATGCCAGTGTAGAGACTGGGGTATTCATCTTTTGCACCATTTAAGTCCATCTTCTGACAGATTTAGAAAGTACTCAAATAAGATTCTGTGAATGTAGGTGAATTTAATCTGTAATTAACACTTGATAATTTTAGACTTACCAGCATGGAACCAGGCCAGTCTTCTCCATAAAACTACCTGATTTAGAAACTTGCTACTTTTCCTTCTCCTTCAGTATAAAGCTGCCATGATTTCTAGATGTGATGTGAAGAAACATACAGAAACAAGGAAACAAAGAGAATTTTTTAATAATAAAGACAGAAAACCATAAATTTGAAAATTACTTAACAGAAAGGATAAGATTTTCTGATATACCCAAAAAGCAGCTTGGGAGACACTTGCCAATGTGATGGCAATACAACTCAGAGGAAGGCTCAGTAACTATTGGCTTAATGAAGTTTATTGATTGTTGCTAAAGCAGCTGCTGACCTACATCCATAAGCTCTCCACCTGCCATGAGATAACAAATTTTTTGAGTGGTCCTTCAATGCAGAGTTAAATAGATGGGTTTCCTTGGACCATTTCAGCTTCAAGCCCCCAGGGAAGCCAATCTGAGAGGCAGTAACAGTGAGGAAGTCCAGGGACAACAATTGCAATGGCAAAGGTACAAACAGCAGTTTAGAGTTAGGATTTTTGAACAGAAAATAAATATTGCTGCAGAGCATTTCATTCTGTAGTTAAAAATAAGTTTTTCAGACAGTGGCTATACTTTTTAAACTCCCTTTGTGCTAAAATATTCATTGTGTTTCATAGTTTTCCAGTGCAATGGGATGTAGGTAGTTAGGTAGATGTTTAGACTAGCACTGCCCAGATGTGTGTAAAAATACAAAAGACAAATAAAATTATTGATTACTTTGATCCTGAACCTGAATTCAGTTACAGACTGTAATTTCAGCCTGACCTGAGCCAGAAGGAAGCATTACCTGATCAGGAACTGGCAGAGATTTCTAGAAAACACAAATACTATTTGACAAAACCATCCTGGTTTCCTGCATATGCCATAAAAGAAGAGAAAATAAAATAAAATAATCTGGTTTTACACTATGAGCAAAATCTTACAAACCCCAAAGACAAGCAGACAAAATCTGGTGCATTTGACTAGGGGTAGGTGGGAGGCATACTTCACACCCAGAGTAAACCTACAGTCCCTCAGGCTCACCCAAACCCCCACATATCTCAGTTACCATAGGTAAGCTGGCTAGAAAACAGCAATAATTTTGCACTCTATTTTTCAGGACATGGTAAATCTAACACACCAGCAATATATTATGGACAGACTAACAAGAATGACTTCAGGTACTGAGGTCTGGGTTTAGGTATAAAATCAGTCATCCCAATCCAAGAGGAAAACTTTCAGGTAGCAAAATGTCTTTAGAAAAATAATGTGGAGTCATTCATATTTTGCACTAACAAATTATGTTTTGGAATCAGCCAAGTACAGCTGTCATATTTAATAAAAAAACTGGATGCAGTGAGCCTGTAATATTTAAAATTTATGCCAGAGGAAATAAGGAATTGCAAAAGTACAAAGAAATGAAAAAGGCCAAATAGAATAATATGTGAAGGTCTTTTCCATACAGAAAATGGTACTACACATCTTAGACGTGAGAACAACAGTAATAGCTTGTAGTGGGGTTCCCAAAGTTTTTCAAATGAAACTGAAGAGAGGGCAATGGGAACCTGTCAATTTCTACAATAACATCTTAAATATCAGTAGTAATAACAGCAATGCTGTGCCTCGTATCCAGTCATACTACTGCTGGATTTTGATATCGGTCTGCCTTGGATTGAACCGATTTATTCTGCCCACACAGTCATCTTCCCTGGAAGCTGGGGAACCACAATATCTCCGTCATATTTGAAGGGTCCTGGCAGTCTGGTGAAGTCCCCACTGACTGGAAAAGGGGAAACATAACCCCTATCTTTCAAAAGAGGAAAAAGGAAGACCCAGGGAACTACAGGCTGGTCAGACTCACCTCTATGCCCAGCAATATCATGGAGCAGATCCTCCTGGAGGCTATGCAACCTGGTCTAGTGGAGGGCATCCCTGTCCATGGCAGGGGGAGTTGTAACTAGGTGATCTTTGAGGTCCCTTCCAACACAACCTATTCTATTATTTCATTATTCTATTCTATGATAATATGTGCTCAGGTTTTTCCTCATGAGATGTTTGCTATTCAGAATGGAGCTTCCCAGGTCTTGCTTCCCACTTACAAGATTTATTCTCTGTGTGGCTCTTCTATGAAATGCAACAGGTTTATATATATTGTAGGAACAATGTAGGAACAATGTTCTATTTGTTGCTTTCATGATAAGCATCTATGTGCTATGTTCCCCTTGAAAATACTGTTGAAAAATTTTTACTAAAAGAAAAAACTTCACAAAAGCATTAGGGGACAAGTAGATCATGACCATGTAAACTTTTTCAGGCATAACATAGCAAATTAATGTATTTTTATATGAGGTATTAGATCTATAAACCAAAAAATCTTTGGGATATACTAACCACACTGTCACTTCTTCACATTAGGTTTAAATTTGTGAAACAGGTTTACTACATTTCCTCAGGAATAACTGAACAGTTGAGAAGACAGGCTGGGTGAACATCAATGCTACAATTTGGGGAGAAAATATTTGAATACCTAGGGGTGATGAATTTCCTAGGAAAATAAAATTAAGGAGTTTTTAAAAGATGGAACAGGTAATCATAATTGATTTTTGTTCAATATTGCTCAGGCTTTACCTAAAGCAGGGTATCTAAAAATAAAATATAACTACTGTCACATTTAATTCAATTTGAAGATAATTTCTCTAGCCAGACTTGCACAAAAAGGAAACATATGTACATACTGTCCAGCTCAGAAACAGTATGGCCACCCCTTTGTCTGGTTTATTTAACTGCTTTCCTGCCAGGGAATGTGGGAAGCCTCTATCATTCCCAAATGAGTGTCCCATATCATTTAAAATACACCAAATGTTTTAAATTTACTCATCTGTAAATGTCTGTCCTACCCACAGCTATTGACACTAAAGAGTTACATGTGCTGTCTCCTCTGCGGTAGGCTTGTGCTAACAGCCTGTTTAAAGTTTGTGTTCTGTGAGTGTCTGCTGAGGGCTGTTTGTAATAGTCTGCTCAGGCATGTTCAGGCTGCTAGGCACCAGGCTATTCCTCACATCAAGCTGATGTAAAGAACCGTAAGTGAGCTTGGCCCTGTTTTTTTAAAAAATAAAACTCTTTACATCTCACAGGAAGTCTCAAATCTGGTTTTACACCTAATTCATAAAGAGTGTAAGAGTTCTTAACAGCTGAGATTGAGTACAATACAGGCCAGGATTTTCATATGTCTGAAAAACTGACAAAGGAGCAGATAATTGGCGTGTGAAGCAGCCTGTGCACAGAAAGGCAACAAAAGATGATGAGACACAAAAACAGAGGAGGGAATATGAAGGACCATGTGCAAAGATCCTCACCTACACAACACCACAATGGTGCTCAGCACCTCCCATTTCCTTCTTGTGGTGGCACTCTACAACAGATATCTGTCAGAGGGCCCCACATGCAGGCCAGACCCTACCCGTAGGGAAGGGTGCTGCCTCCCTGGGGTGCGGATCAAGGACATAACTAGAAAACTCCCGGATCTGGTTCGTCCCTCTGATTACTACCCATTATTAACTGTTCAGGCAGGCAGTGATGATATCTCTCAAAGAAGTCTGAGAAGCATTAAAAGAGACTTCAGGGGTTTAGGGAGGCTGATTGAGGGAGGAGGAATGCAAGTGGTGTTTTCTTCTATCCCATTTGGGGCTGCGGAGAACACAAAGTGGGCCAGGAAAACGGAGGTGTTGAATAGTTGGCTGAGGGGCTGGTGCCGCCTTACGAACTTTGGGTTTTTCAATCACGGGGCTGTTTACTCAGCGCCTGGCCTGATAGCAGCGGATGGGTGCCACCTGTCTCCAAGAGGGACAAGAATCCTAGCTCAAGAGCTGTCAGGCTTCATTGACGGGGCTTTAAACTAGTTAGGAAAGGGGGAGGGGATATAGTGAGGCTTCCTCCTTCAGCTGCAGGAGGCATCGCGGTCACAGGCTCTCGTCCTGATGGGGGACTTTAACCACCCAGACATCTGCTGGGGAAACCACACTGTGAGCTGCAAGAGGTCCAGAAGACTCCTGGAGTCTGTAGATGGCAACTTTCTGGTTCAAATAGTGGATAGACTGACCAGAGGTGATGCATTGCTGGACCTGGTGCTCACCAATGTGGGGGAGATCATTAAAGGTGTTAAGGTTGGAGACAGCCTGGGCTGCAGTGACCATGCCCTAGTTGAGTTTGCGATCTCAAGGAATGTGGGCCTGGCGAAGACTGGGATCAGGACACTGAACTTTAGGAGAGCAAACTTTAGGCTGTTTAAGGACTTGTTGGCCAAGATCTCCTGGGAGGTGGTCCTTAGAGACAGAAATGTTGAGGACAGCTGGCTACTCTTTAAGGATGCCTTTCTGAGAGCTCAAGGGCTCTCTGTCCCTCTGAATAAGAAAGCGGGCAGGAGGGGCAGGAGGCCAGCATGGCTAAGCAAGGACCTGCTGGTCAAACTGAGGGAAAAGAAAGGCAAATACAAGCTCTGGAAGCAAAGGTGTGTAGCCTGGATAGAATACAGGGATGCTGTTCGGACTTGCAAAGACGGGATCAGGAAAGCCAAGGCACAGATGGAACTGAACTTGGTGAGGGATGTTAAAAACAACAAGAAGGGATTTTACAGGTACATTGGCCAGAAGAGACAGGCCAAAGGGAACGTACCCCCCTTGGTAAATGAGAAAGGAGAATTGGCTGCAACTGATGAGGAGAAGGCTGAGGTACTGAAGGAGTTCTTTGCCTCGGTCTTCTCTGGCAGCCAGGATTCTCATAATTCTCAAATTCCAGAACATTGCATCCCTAGAACTCCAGGTGGGAACTGGGGGAGCAAATCCCCCCCCACTGTAAGAGCAGAGCAAGTCTGTGACCGCCTCATGAGACTGAATGTCTACAAGTCTACGGGGCTGGATGACATGCATCCCAGTGTCCTGAAGGAGCTGGCTGATGTGGTTGCTGAGCCTCTCTCCATCATATTTGAAAAGTCGTGGCTGTCAGGAGAGGTCCCTGGGGACTGGAAAAAAGGTCACGTCACTCCCATTTATAAGAAAGGGAGCAAGGAAGACCCAGAGAATTACAGGCCGGTGAGCCTCACCTCTGTGCCTGGGAAGATCATGGAACAGATCCGCCTGGATGACATGTTGGAGCACATGAGGAAAGAGCATGTGATCCGGGACAACCAGCACGGCTTCACCAAGGGAAGGTCGTGCCTTACCAATCTGGTGACCTTCTATGATGGAGTGACAGCATCAGTAGATAAAGGGAAGGCAACTGATGTCATCTACCTGGACTTGTGTAAGGCCTTTGACACAGTCCCCCATCACATCCTTATCTCTAAATTGGAAAGATGTGGATTTGATGGGTGGACCATCCAGTGGATAAGAAACTGGTTAACAGACCATAGGCAAAGGGTGGTGGTCAATGGGTCTATGTCCAGGTGGAGGCCGGTGATAAGTGGTGTCCCCCAGGGGTCTGTCTTGGGACTGGTTCTCTTTAACATCTTTATCAATGACATCAATGATGGAATCGAGTGTACCCTCAGCAAGTTTGCGGGTGACACCAAGCTGAGTGGTGTGGTTGACACCCTAGAAGGAAAGGAAGCCATCCAGAGGGATCTTGACAGGCTGGAGAGATGGGCCTGGGTGAACCTAATGAGGTTCAACACTGCCAAGTGTAAGGTGTTGCACTTGGGCCGGAAGAATCCCAGACATAGATACAAACTGGGAGAAGAGCTTCTTGAGAGTAGCCCTGCTGAGGAGGACTTGGGGATTCTGGTGGATGAGAAACTTAACATGAGCCAGCAGTGTGCTCTTGCAGCTCGCAAGGCCAATGGTATCCTGGGCTCCATTAGAAGAGGGGTGGCCAGCAGGGACAGGGAGGGGATTGTCCCTCTCTACTCTGCCCTCGTGAGGCCCCATCTGGAGTAGGGCATCCAGATCTTGGGCCACCAATACAAGAAGGATGTGGAACTGTTGGAGAGGGTTCAGAGGAGGGCCACAAAGATGATTAGAGGGCTGGAGCACCTGCCCTATGAAGAGAGGCTGAGGGAGCCGGGCTTGTTCAGTCTGGAGAAGAGAAGGCTGCGGGGGGACCTCATTGCAGCCTTTCAGTACCTGAAGGGAGCTTATAAGCAGGAGGGGATTCAACTTTTTAAAAGGATAGACAATGACAAAACTAAAGGAAGGAAAGTTTAGATTAGATATTAGGGGGAAGTTTTTTACAGAAAGAGTGGCGAGGTGCTGGAACAGGCTGCCCAGAGAGGTAGTGGATGCCCCATCCCTGGAAGTGTTCAAGGCCAGGTTGGATGGGGCCCTGGGCAACCTAGTGTAGATCCAGACCTGAGGTTGGTGGCCCTGCCTGTGTCAGGGGGGTTGGAGCTCTATGATCCTTGGGGACCCTTCCAACTCATACCATTCTATGATTCTATGATTCTATGAAGTAAGGCTTTCTGTTCTTCTGCGAAGGTCCCTTGCGTCCTTTCAGAAGGATTTTTAGTAGCTTGAACTTGGCTTGGATTCACCGAGCTTGCAAGGGTAATGGGACTGCAAGGTTGTTGGGGCTGGGAGTTCTGTGACCTAATGACCCAAATGCAATGCAAGTATAAACAGCTTCAATCCAATGCTTCTAAAAGGGAGGTATCTATGGAGGAATGCATATCCTGCAGCTAAGGTGAAGCTTAACCAATCAATATTAAAAATGTACAAAGAAATCAAATTATCATGAAGACAGAGCACAAGTAAACTCAAAGATTCCTGTCACTTTCACTGGACACAGTACTGGCCTAATGAATAAACCCATTGGTGTTCTTGAAAGCTATCTTTGAATTTTAGGCTGACAGATACCTACTTGCTTACATGCGCTTGAGAAGTCTTGAGGCTTCTTACACAGCTGCATACGCTTTACATTTCTCCATCATGTTACATGCAGCTTTGAACAATTACAGAGTTCACAGTTTCCTTGCCCCAAGCATATGCCAAATCCCATTCTTACTTAGGGCATCATGTGACTCAGCACAACAAAATGAACCAATAGCCCAGGATTTATCCTATGAATTTCTAAGAGAAGCATAAAAAAAGGTGAAGATTTATTAAGAAGGGAAATTGTTTGTGGTTTAGTGTGGCATCTAGGATTGTAATAATCCTATTTCAAGGAAAGGAGAAATAAAATGTTTAGCATATAGGAACTGCTCAAGTGGGCATATTATGCTATGCTGGTGTTTATTTTGTTCATGTAAAAAAAAAATTAGATTAGCTTGTCTAGCAAATATTTCTTAATAAAGCTACACAAGGACTGTCATTAGTCATTTCCATGTTCTACACACATTTGTAAAAAGTATATATGCTAGAAATTAGCCTTGCATGTATTATTTTGGTTTCATAGCAGCATGTTTTACTTGTTTTCATCATTTCCAAATGGAACAAGAAAAAATAAGTTATTTTGTGCAGGGGTGTTTTTTTTGTTGTTGTTTTTAGTTTGGTGGGTTTTTTTAAAGCATCTTTTCGTAATCTTATGGTATGGTTGGCAGGTAAGAATGACAAACCCCGTTTTTTGGCAAGTATAAAAGAAAGCCCTGCCCTGTCAAACATCTTCATACAAATGTATATACATATAAGGATCTTTCTAATATACATATCAAGTGGTGTTGGTATTCATGCTATGTCTTCACCACAGCCTCACTTTTCCAGTGCTATACATACGAGAGTTTTCCTTCCTATTCTGGTACCCTTACTGCTGATTATGAGTAATAAGGACAAGGAAACTGAGGATGTAGGGGTGAGGACAGGACAATGAACAAGACCTGAACTGGGTTAGGAAATGACTATGAGTGAGTAACTTCTTGGTTAATACAAGCTGTGAAAGATTAACCAGTCCTGTAGGGCAATGATGTAGAGGATGGGAAAGGCTGCTGTGATGGTGAGAGTCAGAAGGAAGTTGGAAGAACTCAGAAGCTGAAACAAGACTACTGACATCAATTTGGGCAATACTTAAAAGGTTAACATTTCAGTAGTTGTCTGCATCTTAAACATTCTAGGAGATTCTTGTGTTCTGCTGAGACTGGTCATAATACCCAGAGATGAAGGTAGAAAGATTAAGATGTTAGAACAAGGACAGTACTTGTGGTAGCATCATCTGGAGAATGAATTCAGGAGGTGAAGTCTGCGGCAAGGAAGCAGACCTACTTTTAGTTACATACCAGTGCAGTCTGAAAGGCAGAATGGCTAGTGACTATTCTTATTTTTACTACAGAAAAATACATTTCTGTCTGTATCTTAGTAGAACAAAAATGGAAGGTAAGTCAGTGGAGGAATCATAACTACTACTTTGCAAGCTTTGAACACATAGCAAATGTTTGAATTAAGGCGATAGGGTGGGCTTAAGCATCCCTGGTATGTTTCTGCATCAGTATGAAGCAGGATATTTCTCACCATGCCAGTATGTGTCTAAGATGAATATGGTGTATGGGGTGAAGCAGTGTTTGTGAGGGTGAGTTGCGCAGCATGCAAGTGCTGAAGCCAGCTTAGCAAATGTTGAAAGTAAAGGCTATGTCTTGCACAGCCATGCTCTCTGTGAGCTCAACCTCCCCTGCAGCATGCTCCCTGGGGTGAGGACTGGGAAACAAAGAGGTGCCATCGATGTTGTTCTGGTTAGTGTGAAAGAGGCAGATGTTGGGCTGCTCAGCCTTGTAGACAGCAGCTGTGTTTTGGGTTACTGCTATTTGTTGAGCAGGGTAGAGGAAGTCAGCAGCTTTGCAACGTGTGAAGGAACAGTTTGTCTAACATGTAGCTTGTTTTTCATGGACATGATGTAGTGGGAGCATTTTCCTTACTCCCCGTGGAAGTGAAGGAGACCTAGCAGCTGCAAAGCATAATTACTATTAGTCTCAATCTCAAATGAGGTCATTATAATAAATATTATAAACATTGTAGAGTACATTTGATTATGTTCTTCAACATCTGTAGTTTGCTTAGTATTGGTGGCAGCCACCACTTTATGGAATGGGAAAAGATAAATATTTTTGCTAATAAAAATTGGTCTGGATTTTCTCTGTTTCTATCTTTACCCTTCTCCAGTCTTACACTAACTCTCTTAATCCTTTTTTGAAATAATCTGCTATTCAGAGCCTTTTTGCTAAGGCTTGGTTTCCCAGGAAGAAAATCTTATAGAGGGAGTAAGAGACAATGATACAGGGCAAACAATTTCATGCTGTAGAATTTCTTCTGGCATAACTATTTAGCTGCAGTAAATGTATGTTTTCCATCAGACTTTTCTCTACCATGTGGCCTAATCTTCTTGGTATTTTGCCCAACATATTATGAGCTCAAGCTACTATTTCTTTCCTTTGTACAAGCCAGTAATATAAATGTTGGAGCAAAGGGTATAAACCCCAATGGAAAACATGTATCTATTGCATTGGGGCTATTAGTTGCCAATGGGAATAAACAGATTGTTGTCTTTGAAGAGCTCATTAGCTTATAAGAAAAAAAAAAAAGGAATATAAAAAAACCTTTCTAAACTTGGAAATCCTTTGGGACCCAAATGCAAAATTTCTTTTAGTATTCTCGGGAGCGTCTGCTGACCTTGGCTTCAACAAACCTTGTGAGCTGTACTTTAGCCCACACAGCTTTTGATGCTCACAGTTAACTTAAAAGATATCCATTACTAATTGAGTCCAAACTGAAAAAGGGTGTTGGTTTAGAAAACAACTGCCTGAGCTTCCACGATGAACTCCTTTATTAGATCACCCTTATTGATAGCGTTTTCCTGCCATTTGAATCACAGAATCACAGAATCACAGAATCATAGGGGTTGGAAGGGACCTTGAGAGATCATCGGGTCCAACACCCCTGCCAAAGCAGGCTCCCTAGCTCATATTGCACAGATAGGCGTCCAGACGAGTCTTGAATATCTCCAGAGAAGGAGACTCCACCACCTCCCTGGGCAGCCTGTCCCAGGGCTCTGTCACCCTCACTGTGTAAAAGTTCTTCCGCATGTTGGTGTGGAACTTCCTGTGCTCCAATTTTCAGCCATTGCCCCTTGTCACAGAATCACAGAATCACAGAATTGTAGGGGTTGGAAGGGACCTCGAGAGATCATCGGGTCCAACCCCCTGCCAAAGCAGCTCCCTAGCTCATATTGCTCAGATAGGCGTCCAGGCGGGTCTTGAATATCTCCAGTGAAGGAGACTCCACCACCCCCCTGGGCAGCCTATTCCAGTGCTCAGTCACCCTCACTGTGAAAAAGTTCTTCCGCATGTTGGTGCGGAACTTCCTATGCTCCAACTTGCAGCCATTGCCCCTTGTCCTATCCCCACAGACCACTGAAAAGGGGCTGGCTGATTCCCCCTGCATCCCCTGCTTCAGATAATTATAAACTTTGATTAGGTCCCCCCTTAGTCTTCTCTTCTCAAGGCTGAACAGTCCCAGCTTACTCAGCCTTTCCTCATAGGGGAGATGCTCTAGGCCCTTAATCATCTTCGTAGCCCTTCTTTGGACTCTTTCCAGGAGATCCCTGTCCTTTTTATACCAAGGAGCCCAGAACTGGACACAATACTCCAGGTGGGGCCTGACCAGGGCAGAGTAGAGAGGGAGGATCACCTCCTTTGACCTGCTGGCTACACTCCTCCTGATGCATCCCAGGATCCCATTGGCTCTCTTGGCCACCGAGGCACACTGCTGGCTCATGGCCAACCTGTCATCTACCAGGACCCCCAGGTCCTTCTCCACTGAGCTCTTCTCCAGCAGGTCATCCCCCAGCCTGTACTGATACAGACGGTTATTCCTCCCCAGGTGCAAGAATTTACACTTGCTTTTGTTGAATTTCATTAGGTTTCTCCCTGCCCAGCTTTCCAGCTAATACTTTAGGGAAAAGGAATACTTTCCTTTTCCTCAAGGTTGGCCAATGGGCCCATCAATATTCTCTGAAAATCCCATCATTGTACAGAAATACCATGTATGGAGGAAGTGCAAATCCCCAGCTACCTGTATCACTCTCTTTTTCTATTAAAAACCAACCAACCAACCAACCAAATGAAAAATCAACAAACAAACACGCCACCAAAAACAAAAAAACCTCGCAAGATATATTTGATAAAACATTGTGATTTAAGTGGCTATTGATGTTGAAAGGAGGATTTTTCAAGAAATTACCAGGAGGTCTACTGGTTTTGGTTTTCCACAGGGCATTCACCATCCTGCTGGTGGTCTTTTCTCCAACCTGAATCTCTCAATGGATTTCTAAATAACCACTAATAATCGTATGTACTTCAGAATACAAATCATTTTACAAACCAGAAAAAGAGACTGTGGACAAACAGCATCTCTCAGAAAAAGATGGATAAAGTATTAATTATTTGGGATCAATTCTAATGGTTCCATACAACTTAAAGTTGATGAAGAATGCTATGTAGAAATAAAAAAGTAGTTAAAAGGAATGGTTTTCATGCAAAACATATGCATTTGATATTGGAAATACTGTCAAACTAATTAAGGTTTCCATACTTTTAAATACGAATCCCTGAATAAATTTTGTAAAATTTAATAAATATATTTAATTGTACCATTAAATCTACTGAATCACATTTTGAAATGGATTCTAAAAGCTTTCAGGGGTGAATGTATTTGGATCTAAATTCAACATTCATAGTCTAGGCTAAGTAGTGATCACAATACCTGAGTTGTTCACACTTCTGTGTACGAACAGCTGTGCCAAAATATTCATAATAAGTTGCAAAATTGTGAAGGATATTTTTTTCTGTATGGGTAGAACTGGTCAGCGAACCTCAGGTTTTATTGGATACGAAATGGCCAAAGATAGCATGACTATTTGTCATGCTCCATGAACAAAGCCACAGTAACTTCAGGTTTCAGAATCCTATTAGTAGCATCCCTGAATTGTCTGTCTTCTATAATAACTGTGTGCTTAAAATAACTGTAAGAATTAAAATGTCTGTTACTGAAGATCATGACCAGTGGTTTTTTTTCACTTCAAGTACTGCTCATTAGTATGTTTGAATTTCATGCCCAGATCTTCTATCACAAGCAAAGGATTTTTTTTATGGATGTGGTCTCATCCTCACTGTGAAAATGACTTGTACCTGGCAATATGTCAGCAGCTGATTCTTTTTTAATGTAAGGCCATTGGCTGTTAGTAAAAGGATCTCGTTAGAGAGCACTGAAGGAATAAGATGAGTTTCATCAATTGTAAAGAAAAAAATTGTGAGGGAGAATTTACCTACTATGTTTGATCCACATTTTCTTCAGCAGTGCTGATATATTTTTCCTGTCCCTTGCAGGATTGTGTTCAGATTTAATGACCCAGCTCACTGCCAACTCTGAGTCATCATGAAGAAGAACCCTTATCTCTTTAATGTGTTTGCACAATGAATAGTAGTAGTCAAAAAAATCATTTGTAGACCACACAACCTTATGTCTCAACTTCCAGCTATGTTAGAGTTTACAGTTCAGAAAAATATGCAGCATTTTGCAGCATGTCTTTCTATGTAAATGAAGTAATTCTACAATATTTTGTAGATATAATCATAAATAAGCATTGACATGCACCCCCTTACAAGGATATTTGCCTCTGAATAAATACAGTTGTTTCATGCATACCATAGTCCTAGAATTCATATTTTTCTATGGAGACAAAAATAGAATCAGAAGATCTTGCAAAGAAATTTGAGTCCAACTATAACGTTTCTTTAGAAGTGTGAACAAAAAGAGCACAAAAGTGGTGGCAATGTACAGTGAAGACGGATTTGAAAGGAAGCACAATAAAGCCATACGCAGAAGTTCAATTAGTATTTTCCCTTTCCAGAATTATGCTAAAGTTGAATTCAAGGGCCGAGGCAGGAAAGGCAGACAGCATGAAATTATTACGTTAAAGATGGAAACAGGATTTCAATTTTACTGCCCCAAGTCAGAGGAACTTCATAATCTTCACTGAAGAATCCTGCAAAGCCCTCCCCTGTGGTATAGTAGGGGTCAGAGAAAGGTCTTTTACACAGAACTAAAGTCTAACCTGATTCTTTGTGTGCATGGGATTCATGTGCTTCATGTTTGCATGTTATAATAAAACTCTTCCTTTTTAAACCGGGGGTTAATATTTTGGAAGCAGGAAAGAAAAAGCAAAAAAAAAAAAAAGAGTAAATCCCATCGGACTATTAGTCATAAGAATGCGATGGAATACCGTTGTGATTGCAGCAGATTCTATCCCAAGCTTTACTAAGTAAAGTTGTTTTCAGCAAACATCAAGAATTACTGTTGTGGGGTTTTGTTTCTACTATGCAAAGCGGGATCCCACCTGTAAGGCAGATGGATGCAAAGTGAAATAGGTAATGAGAAAGGATTTCTTGACAAATTGAATAGAAAGGTTTTCAGAAGAAAATAATAAACAGGCCTTAAAGATACATCAGCTAATAAGGCCAATAATGACAATGACACAAAAGCAAATAGATATAAACCGTCAGTATCTATATTCTAAGTATTTCTAACTATCAGTGGTTCTACAGAACAACTTTCCAACAAGAATAATGGTAAAATAGACTACTGAAATGATTGATGGTTCTTAATTCATTTGTGGATGATATTACTTGGCATGCTGAGCAGAGGGAAGGATTCAGTACTGCATTAGGACCCTCCTAGTCCTGTGCTTTTCAGAGTACAGAGATCTACGTGTTCTTGCTTGTGATAAACAGTGTATTCAGTAAACTCATATTTCCTCCTTGCATATACTCTTGTAAATTTTCTCCCTCATGGTACAAGATAATTTAAAAAGTTGAGAAATAATTTCTAGCTTGAAAAATCCCTGTGTAAATGAAAATGATAACATGAAGGAGAAAAAGCATTAAGATTGAGTGAGTAAGGGATTTTCACCAGCATCTTGCTGGGTCAATGATACCTCAGTGTCTGAGGGAAGAATCACTGGCAGACTTCCAGGGATGTAGAATGACACCTGGAATCAGCTGAGTTTTTTTAAATGTGCATTAAAGAAGGACAAAACATGAAAGGTACCATTTTTGTAGGTACAGCAGTCACAGTCAGGGTACTTGTACTAGCATACCCCTAAAAACTGTAGATTTAAGGATATCTTAAGGTTATTGCATCTTTCCTAGGCCTGTGTTGTAGTTTAACCCCGATAAGCTCAGTTGGGGTCAGTTGCTCCAGCTGTGCCCCACACCCCTCAAATCCTTATGCACCCCAGCCTACTTGTTGGCATGGCAGTGTGAGGAGCAGAAAAGGCCTTGATACTGTGTAAGCACTGTTAAGCAACAACTAACACATCCTTGTGTTATCAGCACTGTTTTCATGCCAAATCCAAGACAGCAGCAAACAAGTTGCTAAGAAAATAATTAGCTTTGTCACAGTCAAAGCCAGTACAGTCTACCCATAATTCATATCACATTTGTAGCAATTATTAAAAATATTTTCCTTTTAAGATATACCTGTCAAAATGTACACAAAGACAGGTGCTGCCATTTTGGGCATGGAAACCCAGTTTGGGATGGTTTCCAGTTTAAAGTAAAAATGAAAACAGAAGCAGCAGATGCCTCAGCGGTTCTCAGTCACATTCTGAGGCTTCAATCCTGCAGGCAGTTTGTGTGAAGTACTTTTATAATCCATGTATTTATTGCTCTTCTATAGGTCTAATCAACCTTTATAGTATGGTAAGAAATTCTTTGTGGAATGAATTCTACATTTCTTCAGTCACATGCATTTTCACTGTGTTTATGTAAGCTTGACAACATGATTCAACAGGAAGTTGTCGGTTTTGCAGGTTCTCTGATTATTGCACCATGACATACTTTTTTGCACATGGCAGAAATAAGGTGCCTCAGCTGGCAACAAGAAAATTGAAATTTGAACAAATTAATGTCCAAATGGGTCGCTTTCTCCTGCTTACCAGGCTAATTGCATCAAGATCCATCAAACATGGGTTGCATTATCATCTCTGGCACTGTTTGAAGTGCTGCTGCTTCTTTTCCTGCTGGGCTTCTCCAGCAATCCTGATGCCAAACCAAACCTGCTAAACCCAACAGAGTCTATCAATTCTGGTTCCTCTCTGCACACACTGTATCTCAATATTAGGGTGTTGAGTTTGTGGGAAGTAGTGGTCCAGTGATTTAATATAGCTACTTTCAGATACAGTTTTTGAATATTAACATTCACTTTAATCTTGGACACAGACACAACTTGTTATCCAGTGGTGCTACTTTTAGAGCAGCTTACAGCACCATGGGCTAAATGCTGGCCAAATGAAATCACTGATGAAATTTTCTCCATTAGCTTACTGAAGGTATTTATTTTTAGAGTTTTTCAAGTTCCCATTTAAATGAATAACAAGATTTTATTTAAAATTAAATATATAAATAATTTCATTTAGCTGAATAAAATGTTTCTACTTGAGGTCATCAAGTGTGAAGAAAGATACTGCCCTGGACAACTATACTTCCTATATGAGCACCAAATCCTCTGAACAACTGCAAAAAATCACACCAACAAAAGCAATAATTAAGGTCATTGCAGACCCTGCATGCTTAAAGTACCTTTCTTTGTAACTTTCTTTTGATATAGGACTGAGGATAGCAACAGAGCTGTATACAAATTCAATATTCGGTATAAACTCGGATTAGAAATCACCCCAATATTATATGATTAATATTTTCTTGTTAGAGTTTGCTGATTCTGAATGGCTATAAATAGCTCTGAAGATCTGTTCTGCTCCCTCTTAAGTCATTGTTAAGCTGTTGTGCTCACAGGTAGAAGTGCAATGCTGCTTAATAATCCCTTTCAAGACTTAGCACAGCGAAGTCCTTAAGTATCACTAGAGTGTCAGTGACAAAAATGCTGGTAAAGACTGTGTTTTGTATCACAACTCTTCAAGAGAAAATACATGAGCTTTCTTTTCCATGACATCTGTAACATCTCAGTCAATGCCTAGTTCCAAGTAATTGTCTACTCTTGGGGTGGTTGAGTGTTTCACGATGAGGGATTTTTGTTTTACTTGGATCAACTGACTAAAACTCAGACTTGACTTTTGGCTTTCAAAGAAAAAGGCTGGTTCAGAAGGACAGATGTTTGCTTGGCTTGAGTTTTGGTCAACTGTATCTTTTACTGTTACTGAGACTCTAACAGCACTGGGGGAGTTTCAAACTGATAAATAATCCAAACACACAAGTTGCTTTTGATCAATTAAATTGCCAGGAGAAAGCAAGACACCACTTCATTTGCAGTTAAAAGTGGTAAAAACTTGCTTCAGTTCTGATCTCTTTGCGCACTGGCAATTCTTTAATTACCAACTTGCTATCAAATATTCCTTCTGAGGCAGCAGGAGCAGCCAGAGTAAAAGTCTAAATCCTTGCTTTTCTCATGTTTTATGTTTTGTGGTACAATACTGCACTGGTCTTTAATGCTTGTTTTCCACCTCACAGTAACAGAAAATGAAGACTAAACACTAGCAATTGATATAAGTGAACAAAGGGACTTATAATCGTAGTCCAACATGCCAGAGATAAATCAAACTTTTTTTATTATTATTATTTAAGTATTTAATGTACTTGTAAGCTGATAACAGTCTACTGGGTCTTCCACTTCTGTTTTCCAAATTTGTGATGGCAATAAATTAGCAGTCTTTGTATCTATTATTCAGATTTACTTGGTAATTATGTTCAGGCCATGTGTGCATTAAAGTTTGCAGAAGTGAAAATAAGCAGAACCACCCTTCTAAAAATGCATTGGAGGAGCTAATATTGTCCTACCTTCAATTAGGGGAGCTTGCAACTGGAGACATTGTCCCAGAGCTTTCAGTTGAGACAGTTAACAAGAGTTCTCTGAAAGCAAACTTCTGCAATATTCAGCTTTCATTTAATTTGCGGATATAATGAAAAGTTTCAAGTTGTGTTTTGTCATTAGTTTTGGTTCTAAGATTCTATCTCTCTAATTGCATTGGTTCCTACATGACTCAAAGACAGCTGCTTTCAGAAGAGGGCTATAACAGCAAGTAAGAATGTCTTCAGTACCCAAGCTAAGGTTGACTGTTTATTCACAAGAAATTGGAAGCAAAGTCTTTTTGAATGAAAGGATTTTCAGTTCAAAATCCCAAATGGGGTTATTGCAATCTTCTGAGAATATATATTCATAAATATATTAATTCCTTAAGACACTTCTGGTTTTCATAAATGGAACTCCAATTTGATTATGCTAAATTTCAATTATTACTCAATAATCCTGGCAGAACTAACAGATAACTGATACACTTCTTGCCCTCTGATTCCTGATATGCCTCTTTGTTTGGGTTACGGATTATCAATGTTCTGTCTTTGCTGTGCCTATAGTGAGTTCAAAAGGCCTAGTCCTTTGACATAAATTTTCAGGTATAATAACCAGGGACTCTCCAGTCCTTTCCTTATGGGTTTAGACAGAGCTGCCTGCATGCAGTTCTACTGCTGCATGAGAAAGTTTGCTGCTAAACATACTTTCCAGCCTCTTTGCTGTTGCATGTATCCCCTTTGGGAACAAATACAGTTTTGTTCCAGTGCATCTTACTTGTCTTTCATTTATTTGACATCTTCCAGTATGAGGTCTGCTTGCCTCAGTCATTGTTAAAGACTTTTCCTCTTTCATTGTAACAACTGATTCTGTTTTCTTTCCCATTCCCTTATTCACTACTCATGCTGTCCAGGGGGGGCTCTTTGCCAACAAAGATAAATCTCTATCTGACTCTTCCTTACAGCCTTCTGTTTTAATTTATTGACTGATATTCCTCTGAACCTCAACTCATCCTCACTAATTTTAATTATCCATCACATTCATTGGTTGAGGAAGAGGAACCCAGAGACTGTGTTTGCATGCCGGCATATCCACATACAGGACAGACACTACTTTTACTGACAGGCCTGTGCGTTTGTCCATATGCTTGGGCAGCATTCCCAAATACCTGGATGAATCAGAGGAACAAAGAGCAGGGCTCTGCTCTTGGTAACCTCCCAGGAGGTGCATGTCAAGCCTGTCACCTAGGTTGCCTTTGGTGTCTTTGTCTACTAGTCCATTAATGCATGGATCCTTCCAACCCATTACTAATTTCCCTACATACTCAAAGGTAAAGATCCCATTTCTTCCTCTTGTCTGAACAGTAGGATGATATTTTTCTCCATGTGGCTGTGTATCTGTCTGGTCCAGACGCTTTTCACAATAACTTACTAAAACCTACTAAAAGTATGTTATTTGGGGGTGTGCCTGTGAGAAACTATTCATCATCTCAGTGGATTTAAAACTGTGCTTTGTTAACATGATCTAAGGCAAGCCTCAAGTATATGTCCAGAACAAATTTGGACATTGAGTTCACTCTGTCATGGCACAAATTCAAAAAATTCTGATTTTGAAGGGGGAAAATGGCAATTTGCACAAATATCTTTCTATGCAATTTAGCCATACGTATAGATAGTTCTTGGCTCTCCACAGACAGAATGCACAGTTCATTCTCAGAAAAATACAAACTTCTTGGTCTGCCTCTCCCCACACTGTGAGAACACGTTTACTGCTGGTTCTACATTGTTGATTACATGAAAACTCAATCTTTCTAACCAGTCCACATCACCTAAAATTGAAAAACATCAGCCTTGATTGTCACCAAATGAAAACCATTACATAAAATAATACAATTTTGATATGGGAAATTGAGATAATCTCCAAGGTAAAATATATTAATTTCTGACATAAGAATACATTTGAAATAAATAACATGTTTTAACAATAAACACCCATTTTTCTACTGTATTGATTGATTTTGAAAAGACACTAGCAAGCACGTGAAGTATGAAAGTGGCTGATCTAGAAGCATAAATCTAGAATCATGTGCTGTTGTAAAACTGAAAAGATTTTAATTTAAGACAACTGTGGTGAAATATAATGGAATATTCATTCCAGGTGGTTACAGTGAGTGAAAAGGATGGTACCCTCGTAGTTATATTTTGTGCTTTAAATAACATTTTAAAATTCCATTAGACTTCATACCTTCCATAAATTAAGCCTTGTGTTGTCCCTGACAGAATAAATACTCTGTTGTTTTTTTCTTGATAGGGTTGAATTCCCATGGGGCTTTTATACACCCTTTAGCTATTTTTCTTTTATGCTTCGGGTTATGCATTCCCACTCCGATGTTTTTTTAGAAGCTCCCCAGTTGAGCTGAGTGACTCTATTGATTGTTTGGTGTCATACTGTAGGACTTTTACCTTTAACTATTCCATTAGCACAAAGTTGTTTCTTTTTTTAGTTCTTTCCCCCAAACTGTTGTACTTGCCTTTATTATGGACAATAAGAGATAGTAACTGTGATGTTACTGTGTTCCCATTCAAGCTGTGATCCTATTCAACAGTTCTGACATAGCTGTACTGTGAAAAAGTTAATCCCCTCTGACTGCCCCCCCATTCCAGCATTTCACAGAGACTTGTAAAGTTCTATCTGCTTACAGATAATACACAACTTCTGTTTGCTATTGCGCACGTGCCCACATTGTATCCGTGTGTGCTGTAGACAGAGAGCATGTCTCTACCCATGATAAAGACATCCCAACAGGCTAAAGGATACAGTTAATCAGATTCTGTATTAAAGACTTTAATCGCTCTGGCGCTGTGCACCCCAATGATGAGCAGGGAGGTTGTTCTGACTAGTTTCTAGGGAGGAATGATGAAGCAGCTCAGCAGCCTTACCATAGCAGCCATAGCTGAGACCTCCCTCACTCCCCCTCACCCCTCTTCGTAGCAAGAAAGAACAGAGACAGAAGGTTAATTCACATAACTGGAGTGTTGCTATGGCTGGTTACAATCTGTACAGGCGTGACCGGTGGGGTAGGAGAAGAGGTGGGGTAGCCCTCTATGCCAGAGAATGCTTTGACAGAATAGAGCTGGAGTATGATGAAGACAGGGTCGAGTGTCTCGGTGAAAATCAGAGGAGAACAAAATCAGCGAGATATAGTATATGGGAGTCTGCTATAGACCACCTGACCAGGAGGAGGAAGCTGATGAGTTGTTTTTTAAACAACTGGGAGAAGTCTCGTGATCACTAGCCCTTGTCCTTATTGGGGACTTCAACTTACCAGATGTCTCCTGGAGGTACAATACAGCAGGGAGGAAACAGTCTAGCAGGTTCCTGGAGGGTTTGGAAGACAACTTCCTGACCCAGCTGGTAAATGAACCCACAAGGGAAGGTGCCCTGCTGGACTTGTTGTTTGTCAATAGAGAAGACCTGGTGGGGGATGTGAAGGTTGGAGGACGCCTGGGGCATAGCGATCATGAGCTTATAGAATTCTTAGTACTGGGAGAAGTACGGAAGGGAGACAGCAGAACAAGCACCTTAGACTTCCGTAGGGCTGACTTTGGACTGTTCAGAAAGCTGCTCAATAAGATTCCATGGGAGGCAGCCCTTGAGGGCAAAGGAGCCCGAGAGGGTTGGTTGCTCCTCAAGAAGGTAACCTTGGTGGCACAAGAACAGGCTGTCCCAGTCGGTCAGAAGAGGAGTCAGCGAGCTAGGAAGCCAGCCTGGCTGAGTAGAGAGATTCAGGCTGATATACAGGAAAAGAAGGAAAAATATGAGCTTTGGAAGAAGGGGCAGGTGTCTTTGGATAATTATAGGAATTTAGTGAGGTCATGTAGGGAGAAAGTCAGATGGGCTAAAGCTGATCTGGAACTCAGGCTGGCCAGATCTGTAAAAGATAATAAAATGTCCTTCTATAGGTATAGGTATCTTAAGTATGGGATGCAGGGGGCAATGGCCAGCCCCTTTTCAGTGGTTTGTGGAGACAGGACAAGGGGCAATGGCTGCAAGTTAGAGCATAGGAAGTTCTGCACCTATATGCGGAGGAACTTTTACACAGTGAGGGTGACAGAGCACTGGCACAGGCTGCCCAGGGAGGTGGTGGAGTCTCCTTCTCTGGAGATATTCAAGACCTGTCTGTATGCCTACCTGTGCAATATGTCCTAGGGACCCTGCTTTGGCAGGGGGGTTGGACCAAATGATCTCTTGAGGTCCCTTCAAACCCCTATGATTCTGTGATTCTGTAATACTTAGAATGTACCTCACACAGAAATAGTAGGAATCCCTCATTATCATTTTTCATCTCACTCTAACATCAAAATAGTGGCCATCAAAGAGTACTCTGTGTGTTAAATTTCACTCCTCTCCCCCCCCGCTGCCATTCTCATTGGTCTTTTGAATATAGCAATATCTACCATATTTCTATGTGTCTATGCTTTTGCATAACTTTTATTGTAGAAGAAAAAAGGGTATGCTTTCCTGGAATAAAATGTACCATAGTGACTTACACCACTTAGTCATTTTGGAATGCATTTAATATGAAATAACACAAGATAAGTATGTTACCTAGTTAGCTCTTATGCTTACAAAAGATTTAAATCATGCAAGTTTTCTTGTCTGGGATCAGGACCAAACTCTATGTCAACAAATTTCCTTAAGGGTTGCTGGATGCCTTCTTGTAAATCCTAAACTGTTGTGCTTTTTGAAAGCCAAGGAAACAAACTCCTTCTAAGCACTTTTTCTTGAAATGTTCTGTTGATAAAGAAAATAATGAGGAAACTCTGAACAGAAATTGAACAGTGGTGAAAAAGCCCCCTCCTGAAGGAAATTGTTCAAGTCCAACATTAGCAGAAAGTAAATGAAAATGTGACCTGCATCAGCAGCTGTAAAAAAGAGTAGAAGTTAAGCCCACTAGAAAGGCTTCTGTCAGATTTTTGGCATAGCTTTGCCCTTATATTATATGTCTAAAATACTATAGGTATGTTCTCAAAATAATAATAATAATAATACAACTGTAGTAGACATTAAAGCAATTCTTCTTGAAGAAGCAATAGAAGTTTAATAGAAACCATCTGTTAAGATCCTTGGACTCAAAAGGGCATTGTTTTAGCTGGTTATTTTGATCTTTTTCGGTGAAATTTTTAACAAGAAATTCTTTGCAAAAATGCTCCATTTAAATAATTGCTAAATTAGAATGTCTATATTTTCCCATTTTAATGGGGGAAGGGGGGGATCGATCACACTGTACTTTTTCTTATCTTACAACTACCAATAAGCTCATTTAGGCATACAAGTTAAGTTGCTCCTGGAACTGTTTGCTACCTTGTATTTAATGAAGTCTTAACACTAAAGCTTTCTTGTAAGCATAGCACAGGATGTAGAAACATGTCACTCATATCTTGTAACAGTTTTTCATCCCTGTTTTTTTAACACTGAGCTCTATCTCCTGCTCAGTAATATGTATATGGGAGGGGAATACACCTGGAAGTCAACAATGGGGTAAACACTGTTTCTGCAGTGATTAATAAATAAAAGGATTGGTAAAGAAACACTTGGGTTTTCCCTCACCACACACTTTGTGCTCTCCTTCATTTGGATGCCATCCCTGTGCATACAGTACCCTGGAACAAGAATTCACTAGGAGATTTCACTTCTGATTATAGCCAAACAGTTACCACAGCTAGAACATTTAGCACATGTAAAATGGAGGAGTATTTTCTTCCTCCACACAGGTTTTGCACTATGGCCATTTCACAAGGGAATTTCATGCTGCCTTGACTGGTAGCAATGCCAATTCACGCTACTGTAAAGCAGGTGATGAGAAGTCGTGACAGCACAGCTGTACAGAGGTAGTAAAGTGAACAATGGGTAACAAGGTGTGTTTACCTAGAGAGGAATGAGAAGATGAAGTGAACCGAGACAATTTGACTGTAATTTATGGGCCTAATTGAGAAAAAGAGTTGAATTCTTGATCAGCTTTAAGCACATGAGTATAAATTGTAACTCTCTCGGAGCTCGTATGTTTTGTCTGTTTGCACCCTAAAACTAATGGATGCTTTGCCTAGCTCAGGGTCAGGCTTTTCACTGCAATTCTTGTACAACAGCACGTTCTTAGGAAATAAAGTTTATTCCTTATCACATAACATTATACATGCCCATGCATCTGTAACAGAACTACGATTTAAAGATTCTAGGAAAAGCAGACTCAAATTTGGTAACAAAATTAATGTTCAAAGTAAAAACTAGTTTTACAGATCATCAGTAACCTCGTTGTTGTTCTTGGCATGACTTATATTATAATTCTGTGTAATGTTATGGAAATTATGCATGGCAGCCATCACAACATCTATGTTTCTGCTGAATCAATAAGAAAGAAGAAGATTAAAGTCCTCTTTAATAATAGTGCTACAGCTCAAGCTGGTTCCCTCCAAAGAGAGACCAAAGAAAGAAACCCCTGGACAATTATACCTTTGCAATCTAAGTTCTCTACCCCCAGTGTGACAGCTCAGATCAACAGTAATATTGGGGTCTGGAATTTTCTTGTGTGTTTATTGGTTTGATTTGATTTCTGTTTTGTTACTAAATGGTTGCTAAGTGGTCACTGTCTTACACAAAGCCACACCCTCTTAGGTTGTTTTTGGCCAACTCTGTAGTTAGCTATTTGGTAGTTTTAATATCGTTGCTACAGTTCATATTCCTTGATCAGTAGAGTTTGTCTACTCTAGCTATTAATGTTTAAGCTTCTAGTTTTTTTCTCCTCTATTATTAAGGTTTAAGCTGCTAGCTTGAACTTCGTCTACAACAGTAGGTACATTACAAATTCTTGTAAAGATCACTTGAGTAAATATGCAGCTATAGAGCTCCCTCTAGCAGAGTTTAGTTATTCCTAGTTGTTTCATCCAGTATGTCTTCTAAAGTGGTTCTACAACTGATTTTCTCATTGTTTTCTTAAAATAAATTGCTTCACTTTTATGCTTTTTCAGAAGTTAAGGCTAGATATTCTGGGAATAAAACTTATTTTGAAAGGAATCTATACAATGTAGGAATATTATTTTCATCACAGACCTAATAGAGCAAAAAACCCACTTTTTATCTTGGAAAGATGTCAACAGATACCTGAAAAGTCCTTTCAAATTTGCAGTCACTGATACTCTCTTGTAAACACGGCAAACGTTTAAAAAAGACAATGATGACTGTATTACCACCAACAAAGAGAGATGACTCCCACTATATAAAGTTGGGAGTGGTTCTTAAGTTTGCAATTAGTGATTTGTGAGGCTATACAGAAAAGTGAGTTCAGTCTTTCTATTAAAGTTATTTTCACAAAAGATATATTTAATTGAACTTTCATTTTCTAGTAAGTTGAAAATTGATCTCACCACGAAAATTGACTGCAACACTTAATTGATAGCATTATGCTTTCCTAAGAAAAGGGGGTTTACTTATCTTCATTATATATATCCCTTTATGATTTGACTGATTAAAATCTATTTGATATCATGCAGCAGATTTTCTTAAATTCAATATTTGCTTACTGCTTTATGTATTACAGAAATATATTTACTTTTCTTAATTAAATACATGAAATATGTTCATAACAAAACCTTCTGTTGAAAGTGTAGGAAGAAATCAAGGAAAAAAATGTTAGCCTGGAGCTTTGACGAACAGAAACTGGGCAGTCTCATTAATGTATGACTGCATCCACTGAACTATTAAAACATACAATGTATATCTAAATGCTCTGTAAAACAGAAAGGACTTTTTTCTCCTTAGGATCAAGCCTCAAGAGCTGACCTACTATGACTGTCATATTTATTTGTCTAAAAAACAGTGACAGCGTGTTTGGGTTTTTTTTCTTAAACAATTTAAACTACTGATGGATATTAGGAAAAAAAACTATGTGACCTACTGATAGATGCTAAGAATGTTAAATTAATAATTTCAAAGATGGAAGTGACATTAATTTTAATTGGATGGGTGTTTCTCTTTTACTAGAAACTGCTTTATAAGACAGTGTACAGAAGTTTAACATACTGGCTTAAATGACTTAAAATAGTATTCCTTCTGCAAAGCTCTGTAGATTACTAAAGCAAGAGCAAAACTTCAGCACTCTTCAAGCTGGGATCTGGTATGTCAGACAGCCAGTGCAGGAATCTCAGAGCATTCATAACTATCAAAGTGAAAAGGATGTTCCCTCAGGTTGGTTGGGGTTTTTTTTCCCTTTTCTTTTTAGGTGTAACTCCTTTTATTCATCAGTTTTGCTGCTCTTGATGAACTGCACTTGTTAACAGAAGAAACACTTGATTTTACATATTAGCAAGCTTTTAAGAAAAGAAGAAAAGTAAGTAGGGAAAAATGATAATATGTTAACATGTGCAAGATGGCACTCCACTGCCAGCCAGATCTGAATTGCATATTCATGCTGGTTTGACAAATGCTGCTGATCTGCCAACTAAAGACTGAACAGTTTATTACAATATATTTTGCAGTGCCTAAAAGGGAAGGAAGATCCTGTCCTCTAAGTACACTTTTCTGAATGAGGCAGTGGTCCTTCTCACTAACTTTTTCATAAGGGAGAAGAGGAGGAATAACTTGCTCATTTGGTGCATTTCCACTACTGACATTTCATATGTCAGCTAGGGGAAAAGTTTGCTTATTTGACCAATTTCGACACAATTTTCTGCAATCAAACCATATCCCTGTTTGCTTTTGCTGTGCCTTCATCTCTTTTTTCTCTAGAAGTTTTACTTATGAAGTATATAAGCTATATGGTCTACCTAGCATGTAAAAACAACATAGGCCTCTTAAAGGACTCTAACCTTCACAAACTCTGGTCAAGAAGGAATAAAAATGGATCTAACTTTAAATAAATATAAAGTGGAAAAAAAGCGTTAATATCAATTGAGCTTTTAGATAGACTAAAGTATCAGTGATAGCTATCACAGTGTATATGTACTAGGAACAAGCATATTTACTTCCCTTGCCAGCACACAATGGTTTAAAACTTAATTTAATATTTTAATTTAAATGGTAAGGCTCCCATCTCTGTAGTTTTTTGCCTTAGAAACCCCCCTAGCTTTAGCTGAAGTAGTAAGAGGACATTTGTCCTGAAACACCTGGCTACAAAGAAGGAAGTTATTGAACCATGCAAGGAACTTCACTTTTCCTTTTAATTTGTAATAACTTGAATTTGTTAACTTGTGGTTGTATTATAAAGCCTCCTATGCCCCACCCTCACCCGAGTTTCTTCATTGCTTTGCAAAAATTATTTCTTTAGTTCCTTTTAATGTTAGAAAGTTTTCCAGAAGAGCTGTCTTTATTTCCAAGATCAAAGGAAATCTTTCTCCTAATATCTGCAGGCTGATGAATGAGGGAATGAGTGATGTACAAAGAAATCTCGCTACATTATGAAGGAAACTGGAGGTGCTACTTTGGCACCAATGTGCAAATATCAAAGACAGGTTTCCTGAGATAAAAAAAAAGTGATTTGTATTCCGTAAATACCTTGCCTAGGTAACTGGAAGATGAAAAAATATATTCCATTTGTTAAAAAGGATCACAGGCATAATATTTACATTTAAAATACAATATTCCCCCTTTACAGCCATTTTCTGAGTAAATCTGAGAACAACTCAGTTTGTACAACAGGTTAAGCCAGTTTCAAGAGATATTTAATCCATGCTTGCTCAAAGATCCTGCATTCTCTGCTTAACAGCTATAATTGTGTGATTTTCTTACTACATATCTCTTCAAGGGTAAGATATCTAATTGGTTTGTGCCCTATTGCACCATTACTTCTGAGTGAGAAAACTGAAATGTCTAATTGGGGTGTTTAAAAAGCACTATTTTATCTATAAACCCAAGACTTTGTTAGTTCTTACTCTATAAACAGAGAACCTTTATTCTGATTTCAAACAGAAAGGAAAGTCCAAAACATCCCTAGAGGCATACAAACATGACTAAGGCCTTCAGAACCCAGAGTTAATATTTGCTCTTATGTACTGAGAAGTGGTAAGGCTTCAGCAAGAAACTGTTTTGTGTAACTGCACTTCCAGATCGATGTGGGCCAGTTTGAGAGTCCAAGGGAGAGCAACAGTGCCCATCAGAGGTCTACAAAATAGGGAAATAGAGTCTAGAAAGTAGGGAAATACTGAAAAAAAATATGTTTGGTCCAGAGCATTAAAAACCCCAAAAAAGTATTGTTAGATGTTTGGTAGGCTGCTACCGAAAACAGAAAGGGAAAAAAAAATTTCTTCTTAACTACAGATAGCAAAGTAAAAGGTTGAAAGTGGAACAAAAAACCCCAGATCAGGCTTAAGGAAAAACAGGTTTTCTAACAGTTATGACAGTTTAATGCTGGAATTGATCCTAACTAGACAATGATTTTTCATCTATGAGATTTTAAATCTCCTTATTGATTTGATGAATAACTGTCAGACAGGACACTAGCATTATGACTGTTTCTTAGGCAGGAAGGAGAATAAATGGCCTGCCCAACCATATTGTTTAGAATTATAGAGAAATGAGAGAGAGGAAAGCTCTCTGGTATGCTTACCTTATCTCTCCCTACCATCAAGATGAACAGCTATGTAATTGGGTTTACTTAAGCTCAGCTTCCTTAGGGGGTGGGGTGGGGAAAGGAAACACATCTAAGCCTTTCTTTGATCATCTTTCCGCATTTTTACACTTCCTTGAATGTATGAGCTACTGGAAAATAAACTAATAGTCAGAACTCACCGTACTGGTTGCAAGGCTTCATTCTTCTTGCAGGTGTGTTGTTCAAAAGCTCTGGCTGGTAGGAAGACTTATGCAAAGAAAATTGAGTGAGGAAATTCTGTATAGAAATCAGGTCACTGTGAGTTAGAATTATGAGTACTCTATGGGTGAGTTTATTTCTACTTCATCAACCCAGTTCTCACAAAAATATTTCTATGGAGGAAACGCTCAACATCTTAATGGACAGACAACTCTCATGAAGCAAAAGTAGTTTTGGGATGATAGTATTCCACTGAAAAAATGTGTGGTTGGGTAACTTACAAAGTTGTCAGTGATATGCAACTGAGAATTCAAATCCAATCCTAAATCATTACAGATCAAAGTGAGCAGAAGTGAAATGAATACCAGAAACCTATGGGAGTGTGTTCTGTCATTAGATATCTCTGAAAAACTGTCACACTGACATTGGTCAGTTCAGATATTATTGATATGCTTCTAGAGACTAGTCCTCTCCTTTTCTTTACATCAAAATTAAAATCAAAGATGGGAAGGGAAAAATGCAGATAATCTCGTTTAGGGAATGACTTGGATTAAAATTATCTTCTTTACCTAATATATATATCGAAACATCTGGTATCTAGGACATCAACTTGGGAAGTAAGACATCATAGAATCAAAGATGTGACTTTAAACTCAGATTTTACTACTTTCTCCTTGTGTAGCTCTAAGCAGATGTTTGAATTGTGTCTAGGTTCTTTGTTTCAGCAAAAATTAAAATAAAAAAGCATTCCTATCTTTTAGGTATATGGATCACAGAATCACAAAATGTTAGGGATTGGAAGGGACCTTGAAAGATCATCTAGTCCAACCACCCCTGCCAGAGCAGGATCACCTAGACTAAATCACACAAGAACATATCCAGGTGGGTTTTGAATGTCTCCAGAGAAGGAAACTCCTCAACCTCTCTGGACAGCCTGGTCCAGGGCTCCATCACCTCACAGTGAAAAAATTTTTCCTTATGTTCACATGAAACCTCCTGTGCTCCAGCTTGCACCCATTGCCCCTTGCCCTGTCGCTGGCCATCACTGAGAAGAGCCTGGCTCCGTCCTCCTGACACTCACCCTTAAAAAAGAACATAAAGCTGATTAAAAGTACTGAAAGCTGTAAACGGCTATGAGAGGTAAACCTTTAAAAGTTAGGGTTAGGCACCACACAAGAGGATTTGAACCTTGATGTCCCGTGGAAGCTATTTGTATAAAGAGGAAAATCCTCCATGTATTTCTTATCAGAACAGCCATTAGACTTTTCTTGGCATGATAGCCATTCCTTCTGGTTTTTTTAGTGATATGTTTATATTACCTGTCCTAGATATCGTGCATTATAGTACTTACTTTGAATAGATAGAACTTATTGGCCATGAAACAGGCATATACCTCTAACTAGGCAGGGAGGTAAAATCCTTATCTATAAGCTCTTACACTGGCAGAAAAAGTAGAAGAAATCAGGTTCAGCATATTTATATCAGCTGGATTAGAAAAAATATTTATAAATAATACCAAAGTTTTCTGAAAATACATCATAGTTTGTATTTTACTGGAGAGCAAAGTGTTTTTGGACAGTAATGATATGCAGCACTTTTAATCTTCAGGGTGCTCTGCAAACACAAGATAACATCTCCTCCACAGTGGAGATCTTTGAGCTCTCTGTTGACTGACACTTCCTGGCTTTGGTGGCTCGTCAGTTTGTTGATTTCTACTACCTGACCTTACTAAGTATATTAACTTTTGAACTTTTATTCTTACTTGTCTCAGCATGATGGTAGAGTGAGGTGGAAATTAAAAATTGAGGAGTAAAACTGAGAACATCTCCTGTGATGCCAGGTTGGTTTCTTTCCACCTTAATTCAAGCAAAAGATTACTAGAGAGTAGCTTGGAAAACCTTTAGCCATGTGCCCTTGGCTTTTTGCCTGTTTAACAGAGGTCTTGCAAAACCTGTGTTTTATGTGCTGTCACCTTGATTTCTCTATATTTTAGCTGGTCTTCTGGTGCCACTGTTTGCCATTGGCCCTGTCTTCAAAGCGAGTGCCTGTAGACAGTACTCATACAGTATTTAACATACTGTATGCTTTGACAACTCATGTGGTCTTAATGGGTTTCCCAGTTACAGAGGCTAAAAGAGCAAGGCAGCCTGTTCTGCAGGCTACCGCACAGCAGTTCTTATGAATAAATCCTTTACATAGGAAAAAATAAATCATTTCTACAATGTTTGTTTTTTATCTGGTAGATATAATGAAGTCTTTCTCTCCTGTGGCAGAGGAAAGTGCAAATAGGATATTCACAATGTCATTTAAATGAATAATGACCTGGAGACTAGTTAACTACATTTCTATAAGGCTTCATGATATCTTCAGTGCTTGCAGATAGGTGACATGTTGAAGAAGGATGTCTAGAAATCAGTGATTAACTTTGTTCAGCTATCCTGTTGCATGCTTTCCTTAAATCTATATGGAAAGAAAGATGTGTTTCAGAAAGCAGGGTTATTTATATGCCTCACCTTCCAAAAGGGCAATGAAATGAATCTTGCTGCACAGACCACTTCTTCTGATTTACTTACAGCTTTTGAACTGGTATCTCATTATCTTCTCTTTACCCTCTCTTGTTTTCCTTGACTCTGTTATCTTGATCAGCTTTCAATCACCTCTACACTGCTTCTCTTCATCCTGGACCCATCCTCCCTCCTCTTGTCTTCTTTCTCCCTGTTTGCATTAATAGTGTAATATATAATTAAAACAGTTATATAATAATTATATATATAAAAAATTAAAAACCTGTAATATAATAAAACCAGTAATGCATCTATACTGATAAACAGAAACTTAACTGCCAAAATCTCTAAAACTCATTCATTTTTTTAAACCTTTCTTGGAGTTATATTCATGTTATAGAAGATTAGGCTCTGCTAGCTTTCATATTTCTAACCTACTTATTATCATTGATTCTTAATTTTTATCTTCAAGTTTATATACTAATTCCTTGGTGGGGTGGGGTGGGGGAAGTTTTCTGAAGCTAAAGTGCTGTAAACACATTATGATGGTAATACCACTCAGACATTTAAACTGTGCGTGTAAATGTATTTTTAACTCACGGTATAATTCTTAACATAAAATCAGAATAAAATCTGAAACAGACTGGTTGCCTAGTAGGGTTGGGATAACTGTGGCTTACAGTATCTTTTAAACTTACTAGTTAAAACACAGCAGACATCTACCTAGAGTTCACTAGTAATCTAACATACTTGTCAGTTATTCTGGTTTGATGATAAGAGCCATAGCGTTTGGTACTCAGTCCCGGATGTTTGTAGTTCCTACCAAGCACTTTCCTTTGTGGTACAGCTCGTATTCCTGCCTGCTGCCCCCACAGCCTTTTAATGTGAGACATACAGTTAGTGAGAGGATGAAGTAGCCTAGTTAAGTTCCCTGAATTTGTTTCTGATATAAATTAACAGAAGCTAGATTTTATAAAAATATAAATGCTACAGTCACAAATAGGGTTTTTTTGATAATGCAATGTTTGTTTGATTTTCTAACCTGCTCTTACAGTTTGGCATAGGAGTCACTATAATTACCTTTATTTGAGACAGAGACTTTCTTTCACAATAAGAATTAATGTCCATCAAGCTATTTTAAAGTTACTTTCTGTTATTGCTTTTTTCCAGTAGTTAATGTTTCTATGTTTTCATATACATATACAAATTCTAATACAGTTGTAAGCACTATTATTACTTTGAAGAGATTACTATTTTAAGACATGGATATTGTATTGTTTTTAAATGTATTATTTTTTAAATGTCAAGAAGAACCATCCAGTGTTAATGAATAATGTAAGTGTACTCTTCACAAGTAGCCTGTACAACAGCATCTCTTCTATACCCTAAGATATCAATACTGATATACTGGTTTTGATGTTGTTGAGTACATGTTGTTGAGTACCGGTGGATTTTTATAAAGGTTGGAACAAGATTTCAACAGCACCTATAAAACAACAACTAAAAGCTTATAAGCACTGACTTCAGTAGGATTATTTTTCTAAATTCAGGCATGCATGTAAATCATGTAAGTGTTGGAACCGTAACTCTTACTGAAGATCTAATGCAAAAGGAAATCTCAAAAGTTCTCCAAAACCAGTGTTTTTATCTGCTTTGCCTTTTGAAAGATAAAGTTGTGAAACTGCAAAGGACAGAAGTCTAAAGGAGAGATTAACAGTTATTGTTTCCAAATATTTTTTATTATGCATATGTTATTTTTTCTAGAATTCTTCCATCTAATTCTTTAAACGTAGTAATTTCTTTCAGAATCAAAGCAAAGGTTTTACTGTCAATAAAAATAATTGTTAACAGGGATTCCTAATGCCACAAAAAGTCCTGAATTGTTATTTTTGCTTTTCCTCTGGATAGAGATAGAATTTTTTAGATAGAACCCTGAATTTGTTTGAATACCTGTGTGTTCACAATTCTCAGCTATCTCCTGAATTGCAAATTAAGCTGTCCTTTGCCATCTTCTTTATCAAGAAGAAACTCAGAAGGATGTTTTTTTCATGCTCTTGAAAATTCAGCAAATACACTTTCTTCTCAAGTTGTTTGAATCTGAAGAGGAGCTCAGAATTTTAATGGATTTGCTTTTATATTGGAAAAAATCAGGCAAATATTTGAAATAATTAATGTACAAAAGAAACCGCACTAAGTGGATCACTACCCACAAGCAGAGTTTAAAGTTGATGGAGGGAATCCATGTTCAGGGGGATTTTTTTAAGATCTGTTATGGTTTTTTTGTGTTGGTTTATCTTTCTATTTTAATGTTCAAAAGTGAGGGATCTGATTTCTGCCTCATAGAAGCTTTCTCACAAATTAACCATTTTTTTTTCTCCAACAGGTGACTTACAGGTTTCAAATTTGAAGTCTTATTCTTTTAAGGTGTTCCAAGAAGAGGAACTACTTGTTGATAATTCTAGATTATCTTTTTCCTGATATATTTTTTGATAGAGGATTTCCAGTTTAGAAATTTGAGGAAGCTCCTCTTTATGCGAGACTTTAGCTCGACCAGTTGTGTGGGACTCAGGTTTACAGAGACAGCCTTGATGTTTTTTTAAAAGGCTTCAACCTCAGTACAGTACACTGGTACCTTCCCTTGCACAGGATTGAGCTTTCTTGTAAAATTTTCAGCAATAGTCAAGCATCAATTTTTCTGAGAAAACAACATCACCGAATGAAAAGGATATACCAAAATCATTGTGAAAGTCTATTCTGGTTAAATGCTTACTTAGTCAAAAATTCTATATCAATAGCTGTGTTCAAAGTCTATGTTTACGTATATGTGCCATTCACAAAGTTTGCAATCAATTTCACAATATGAATTCATGAAGTAACTCACAAGATAACCATCATAACTTGGTAGTAAATTTCACTGAATTACTGAATTACCAGACTAAACATTCAGAGTCTGTGAGCTAACATGCAGTGGAAATTCATTGTTCAGTAGGGAACACGTAATTTTCTAACATGGAAAAAACCTCATTTCATTCATTGTTAAGTGGAGAAAATTTGCATCAGTTCAGATATATCTTGTAGGGAAAAAAAAATAGTTCAATCTGCTTTTAGACAAGTTTAAACTGAGATAACAGTTGCAAATCACACTAGAAACAGTAAGGTTTGAGTTTCTGTTCCTAATCTCAGTGGTCATACAATACTTGGCCTTAAGACAATAAGCACCATCAAAAACAAGATATATTTTTTCGATTTATCTTGTGTATTTTGTTAAGTTATAAAAATTTTAAATAAATATACTCAAAGATCTTTTAAACATCAATGATATCATCAATCAAATAATTAACAACTATTTCCCTGTGAAGAGGATTGAAGGTTTGGGGGGTTTTTCTGTAACAATTACTTGAGGCAATCCTGTATATATTTTAAAGATGAGGTAATTTTAAATCACTTTTGTATGGATAAACTTGATAGCTTTTACAGTTAGATTGTTATAAGAAAAAATAAACCAGGGAAAGCCCCTCAATGATGGTAGTGTCTGTATTGCTAGAAGCTGGTATTTAAAATTCAACAGTGTGGTTTGTGCAATCAATATCACAGAATCACAGAGTTGTAGGGGTTGGAAGGGACTTCCAGAGATCATAGGGTCCAACACCCAAAGGCAGCTTCCCTAGGCCATATTGCACAGGTAGGTGTCCAGACAGGTCTTGAATATCTCCAGAGAAGGAGACTCCGCAAGCCCCTTGGGAAGCCTATTCCAAGGCTCTGTCACCCCCACTATGAAAAAATTCTTCTGCATATTGGTGCAGAACTTCCTATGTTCTAATTTAAAGCCATTGCCCCTTGTCCTGTCTCCACAGACCACTGAAAAGAGGTTGGCTATTTCCTCCTGTGTCCCACACTTCAGATATTTACAAACATTAATCAGATTCCCTCTCAGTCTTCTCTTCTCAAGGCTGAACAGCCCCAGTTCACTCAACTTTTCCTCGTAAGGGAGATGCTCCGGTCCTTTAATCATCTTTGTAGCACTCTGCTGGACTCTCTCAAGGACATCCCTGTATTTTTTATACCAGGGAGCCCAGAACTGGAAACAGTACTCCAGGTGGCGCCTGACCAGGGCAGAGTAGAGGGGGAGGATCACCTCCTTCGACCTGCTGGCCACACTCCTTTTCATGCATCCCAGGATCCCACTGACCTTCTCGGCCACCAGGCCACACTGCTGGTTCATGGCCAACCTGTCATCAACCAGGACCCCCAGGTCCTTCTCCACAGAGCTCCTCTCCAGCAGGTCATCCTCCAGCCTGTACTGAATCAAGCAGTTATTCCTTCCCAGGTGCAAGACTACACTTGCTTTTGTTAAACCTCATTTGGTTTCTCCCTGCCCAGCTCTCTGTCCTGTCTAGGTCTCACTGAATGGCAGCACAGTGTTCCTCCATGTCAGCCACTCCTCCCAGCTTTGTATCATTGGCAAATATACTCATTATCAGCAAATATATTCATCACTGATCTGGATGAGGGAGTAGAGTACTCTGTCAGCAGGTTTGCTGAGGACACAAAACTATGAGGAGTGGCTGACACACAAGAAGGCTGTGCTACCATCCAGCAAGACCTGGACAGGCTGGAGTGCTGAGTGGGGAGAATTTGAATGAAATAGAACAAATGCAAATACAGAATCTTACCTCGGGGGGAGAACAAATCCAGCTACAAGTACAGGTTGGGACAGAGCTGTTGAAGAGCAGCATAGGGGAAAGGGACCAGAGGTGTGGGATGACCATGAATAAGCCAGCAATGTGCACTCATGGCCAAGAAAGCCAATGGCATCTGGGGGTGTAATAGACAGGGTGTGGTTAGTAGGCGGAGAGAGGTTCTTCTCCCCCTCTACTCTGCCCTAGTGAGGCCTCATCTGGAATAGTGTCCTGTTCTGGGCCCCTCTGTTCGAGAAGGACACGGAATTTGATAGAGTCTTGCATGGGGAACAGAAAGATGATTGAGGGAGTGGATCATCTTCCTTATGAGGAAAGCCTGGGGGAGCTGGGTCTCTTTAGCCTGGAGGAGACTGAGGGGTGACCTCATTAATGTTTATAACTATGGAAAGGGTGAGTATTGGGAGGATAGAGCCAGGCTCTTCTCAGTGATGTCCAGTGGCAGGACAAGGAGCAATGGGTGCAAGCTGGAGCACAGGAGGTTTCATGAGAACATAAGGAAAAAGGAAAATCTTTTTCACTGTGAGGGTGACAGAGCACTGGAACAGACTGCCCAGAGAGGTTGTGGAGTCTTCTTCTCTGGAGACATTCAAAACCCACCTGGACGCATTCCTGTGTGACGTACTCTAGGTGATCCTGCTCTGGCAAGGGGGAAGTTGGACTAGATGATCTTTTTAGGTCCCTTCCAACCCCTAACATTCTGTGATTCTGTGTGCATTCTTAATGCCCACAATCACATCATTGCAACAGATTCACTATAAGAAGGGGGAATTCTGCCTTTGCTCCTGTAAAGTAAAACAGTAACTGCAGCACAGATTTAAACAAAACCCTAGTGGTGATGGCTGTGGAGTTTGAAGACAATATCCATGTCTTTAAAAAATGGCTTGAGATGTCTGTGGTACGTCACCAGGGATTGGGACACTATCAGGAAAGATCTTGGCACACTGAAAAAAATGATAAATCAACCTGTAATGGAGCCAGAGCGCATTCTTGTCCTGCCAGCCCCTAACAAACCAATGGCACAATTCTATAAATTTAACATCACACTGGGCTAAAAGAAAGGAAATTGTAAAATCCCTTTTGGTTTAAGTAAAATTAGGCTAATTTATCTCAATCACAAAGGACTGATGAGGACACATTCTTTAACTCATTCTTTGTAATTTTTTTCCTCAGTGAGATGGTCTGGATCATTGTTGTACTTCATAAATCGCCACATTCTTTATGTAACACATTTGTGATTCTGCAAAAGTCCCTTATTAGACCTTTCTGACAGGAAGCACAGTTTCAAGAATCTAACGTGGTGAACTAAATGTTTCTTTTCATTTTGCTCCTTACTGAGTTTGAAGACACTATTTCTTACTGTTTTTAGGAAGGCATCATTAATAGTAGCCCATGTACAATACATGCAGAACTATTTTGCACAGAGTTTTGGTGGCTTGGTGATTAGGAAATCAAAGAATTCTGTACAGTACATGTGGGTACAATATTATTCTCTCCAAAACAAGTGCAGTACGAAAGCATTGTTTTCTTTTCATTACTGTTCTTTTAGACATAGACTTCTCTGCAGTTAGTATGTGGTGGGCTAACATACCATCTACCAGTACTAACCTATGACCAGCCTCTTTGTTAAAACTACTGAACACCGGTAGGGGCTCTATTTTATAGTGTGCTTCCCCAAAGTTAAACATAGAGAAGCTTCCTCCCCCCCCCTCCCCGCCCCCGCCTCCCCTTTTACTTTAACAGTTGAAACGATTTAAAAACAAAACAAAACAAAAAACCCCATACAAACAAAATCATAAAATGAGGTAAAGAAGTTTGTTGCAGGTCCACTAGTACTTTAGGTTGCCTTGCATTAATATGTGGAGACTTACTTGAAATGTTCCTCTTTTTTTTTGGCTGGTGATAAAGTGAAACATATTAACTAACGTCTGTCTCAATTGGTTTCTTACAGTCTCTTTACGCACTGCAGCTTGTGTTGAAAAGGCCACATTCTGCTCACCTTACTGACAAAAGCGGTTCTTTTGTCTTTTTAGTAAGGTTATATGTAAGAATAAGACAAATAGAATTTTGTCCAAGTGGACTAGCTTAACTTCAGCAAATTGAAAACAGTTACAGGCAATTCACTGTTTTGAAACGAGCAAATGCACATGCCATGTGTTTTTTTCTTCTTATTCCTGCTGGTTTTCCATTTATATCTTTTGGGATGGAACTGTATGCACTGTAAGTAAAGATTTTATCTCTGAATTTTTGCATCTTGTATATAAATATATATATATTTTGATTTGGTTTTTTTTAAAAAATATGATCGGAATCTGTATCTAGCATTGTACAAGAGATTATAAATCACATTTTACAGCATTTCCTCATGAGTTTTGAGGAGAGTTTTGGTTGTGGAAAGGCTGCAGTATCAGGCCTATTATCTAATTCTGCTGTAGATTATTATGTTTGTTGTAGTTTACTTGTGAAACAAAGCTTTCCATTTCATTCATAATCTAATTATCAGGCAAACACTAGTTTACAGCCTTTGAAAAACTCCACTCTGCCTAAACTGTTTAGATGTAAATCCGCCATCTTGTTTTTATTGTCTCTCTGATTTTGTTTAGTGTAAATTGGCTCAGATGAAGAAAAAAACATAATAAAAAGGACCACTGTATAGTAATCTTTGTACTATAAAACCAAACAACTAATCAACAGTACTGTCTGAAGGTAGTTGAGAATACATGCCCATGCAGTGCAGGTTTTGAGCAGCTATTGAGCACAACAGAGCCAGCTGCTAACCCCAGCTGCTGTGGCTTCCGTGGAGTCTAAAAATGGGTTTTATTTGGAACACCAACATGTGATTGTTGTTTGTTTGTTTCACTTTTCATTTTATACAACTAACTTTTCAGACAGAATTCTTGCAACTTGGTATCTTGGGCTCATTGGCACAGATGGCTTTCTTCTCCACACTGGGCTGCTCTGCCTTCCCCCAAGGCACAGTGGTCACCTTTGACACCAGGCACAGTAGGTAAAGTAGAAGTTATAGTAAGAAAGCAGGCTTCTAGAGGGAGGTGTTTACCTGTTGCTCCTGTGGTTTACGCTGATGTTAGATGTGCAGTTAGAGCTTTTGCTCGACTCAAACCTTCCTCTGCCGACTACGATTGGGGCGGGAAGCGATGGGTTCGCACAGAGGGCTGTGCGGCAGAGGCAAAAGGAGTTTAGAATCAAATTACACAAAACACAGGCAGAAATGGTCAATCTCTGGTGCTCATGAATTTGAGCCAAAGGCTGCGGAGCACGCCTTGTTGGCTTTGGGTATGAGAGAAACCCTTCCGGCTGCCGGGCCGCACGCGGCGTGGGCCACTGCGCGGCCGCTGCAAACGGGCCGGGTGCGAAGCGCGGTCTCCCGAGGACCGCGCAAGGTGCCCGCGGGGCACGGGCGGGCTCCGGCCGCCGGCGGAGTCGGCCGAGCTCCCGCCTGCAGCGCGGCGGCAGTACTGAAGCAGAGGGTGGGTGGGGGAACGAAGGAAGGGGGGCCGCGCCGGGTGCCCGGGCGGGGCGGGGCCGGACGGGACGGGGCCTGGCGCGTTCCGCCCCGTGGGGGCGAGTGGCGGGCGGGGGCAGCGCCGTCGCAGGCGCTGGGGCGCAGCTGCCCGCCCGCCGCTGGGCGCTGTGTGCGCGCACGGGCCGCGCTCCTGCCTGCCTGCGCCCACACGCGCGCACGCACACACACGCATCTCCACACCCGCCGTTCGCTGCGCGCCCCGCGCTGCCAGGGCTGGCCGACCGCCCTGTCGGGACGTGTGCTTCGCGGTCTCCCGCTGTTCCTCTTTGGGCGCCCAGGTGGCTGCACCCCGCGTTTGGCAGAGCTCCCCTTCCTCTCCCCCCACCACTCCCCCTCCCCGTCCTGCCCGCTGGAGTCCCGCGGGCGCAGAGCCGATAGGGATGGGCGGGAGGATGCGCCTAAGCCGCGTCTACTGCGTTTTCTACCAGCTGTGCGTGCTGTCAAGCGGGCTAGCCGCAGGTAAGTGCGCGCCTTCCGCGGGATTGGGCCGAGCCTCGGGGCGGCCTCCGTGCCCCGCCGGCTGCCGGTAGCCGGTACCTGACCGTTGTAAGCGCCCTAACCGCCGTGCCCGTCCCCTGCAACCGATGCGTTATCAGATAATTCGTGCCTCTGCTGTGAGGGTGAATTTCATTGTGCTCGTCTGTACAAGGTACAGATTCTCTTAGGCAGCCCTGTCTGTCATCTCAGCAGGGATATTCCTAGCGTGTGTACATAAAACACTGCCTCCTGTATCAGGCTGTGGTTGTGTGTGCTCATGTTTATAAACATAATGCTGCCAGGCTGGGAATTTTTTGGTTACATTTTGATATGGTGTGTGTAATATGCAGACATCTCTAGTGATTAACATGAGGTTTGATTATAGTGATGATACAGCATGTGCATACATCTGCTACTTGTGCATGCACTAGAAAATGTGTGACCATGGGATGTGTGCGCATTTGCCCGCACTTTTGATGTCAAAGTCCTTCTTGTGAAACATGCTGAGAGGAAGGTTGAAATTTTAAATTCTTTTTTTTTGTTGTTCAGGTTTTCCCTGCTAAAATAACATTTTTTTTTTAGTGGTATGAAAATATGTCGCCACTCTGTCTAAGTGCTGAAAGTTTTGTACAGCTGTCCTTGCGTGGAGGTGGTTGCCATGAAGAACGTCCTCAGCCACCCGTACAAACACAACTTCTTCCCAGGTTGAGCTCCAGCTCCGCCTCGGTGCTTCCCAGGGCCGCGGTGTGTCCCACGCCCCTGAGTCCCAGGCCCCTGAGCAGACGCAGAGACACCTAGCGGCTGGCCCGCCTGCCGTCTGCAGGGGCAGGGTGAGAAGGGCCAAATCCAGCCCACGGTGTGTTTGGGGTGGCATGTTTGGTGGGCTGAGAACCAGAAGGACTGTGTCGTGGTAGGCGTACGGTAGGTTTCTGGCAGGTGCTGTGAGCCGCTGGGTGCTGCACTCCTTCATCTAAAGCATCTGCTGGCCTTCCTGCAGGTCTCCATGCTTCAGAAGAAACTGAGGAGTGGGAGATCGTCTTCCCTGCGCTGTGGAGCCGGGGCCAGCAGGAGCCGGTGGGTGGCAGCGGTGGTGGAGGGGGCTGCAGTGTTGACCCCAGCTGTGGGAACCGGAGCAGCACCCTCAGTGCCCCCGTCACACCTAGCCAAGTGGCCGGCAGTTCCCGGGAGGTGCGTTCAGTCTCCTACTCAGTGGAGGGGCAAACGCAGGCTGTGGGGGAGGCAGCAGAGGAAGACAACACTGAGGATGAGTATGAGTCTCAGGAGCTTTACCACTGGTCCCCCCTGCCCCAAGGGTCTGGTGCTGCTGCTCAGTTGTCACCGCCACCATCGCCGCCGCCACCACCTCCAGCAGAGGACAGAGATGAGGTGCTCCTGAGGATCCCAGCTTTTGCTCGAGAGCTCTACCTGCTGCTCAAGAGGGACAGCCGCTTCCTGGCTCCTGGCTTTGCTGTGGAGGAGCGGCTTCAGGGAGAGGGCAAGAGCCCACCTGGTGCTACACAGTCACAACCCGAGAGAGCTTGTTACTACAGTGGTGCTGTCCTCCGCTACCCGGGCTCGTTTGCCTCCTTCAGTACCTGTGGTGGATTGGTAAGATGACCTTGCATGCAGGGATAGCACCAAGGTCTCTATCTAAGTATCAGGTTCATCTGCAGCTTTTCATTCCCGTCCCTTCCTTGAGGTGGTCTTTCTTTCATATCCTCATGGGTCCTGTCTCTGTACTTACCCTCATCTTTAACCATTTTGCCATTCATACTTTCGTTATTCCACTCATCTTTTTTCTCAGATCATATTTCTGTGTTTACCTTATAAAGTTTAGATGTTATTTGTCCCATTTGCAGATACGCATTTGTCTCTCATTCCTATACTTCTGGTTTTTAGGTCTCCTTTTTACTCTTATGCCATTATTTCTTCAACTTTTCTCATCTTCAACTCTAATTTTATCTTGGTCTTTGTTGTGTGCCTGTAATTAGTTGCCTCCATGCTCGGTCTCCTTTTCCCTATATCAACATCTCTCATCCAGTCCATCTGTAATCCATTTGTTCTTCATTCCCATCCTATGTTTTAAAGTTACCTTTCTCATCTATGCTATCTTCCTTATCTTCTGCATCTCGGTTTTCAGAATCTTCAGTCTTTTCTACTTCTACCAAAATTTTACATCTGCTTTCTCATCTTCATTATTCATTTTCTTTCATTCCTCTCATCGCTTTGGCCTTTCTTCTCTGTCTCACAACTTCCCCCGTGTGGTACCTGTTACTTGGGTTTGGGACTCCATACCCTTCTTTCCTTTCAAGTTCCTCCATAGAAGTATGCAATAAGTATGTTCTCAGCAAAAATGTTAATACAGTCAGACCTTTCGAATGGTTATTACTTCTGTGGCATAGCTCCTTTATTTAAAACAAATTTCACCTGCTATAATATCTGTTGAATCAGTTGTGAGTTTTACCAGATAAAGACCAGAACTGGGCACACTGACAACAGCAGTGGTGATCCAGTGAGCTGCAATCCCAGGATACTTGGGGGTGGATGGAAAGAGTAGAAAGCGGCTGGGATGATGTAAAATGCTGGCAAGATTTAAAACAAAAACAATTATTATGACTATTGTTCTCATTTTGGTCATTTATGTAACATCATAAATGCACACGCCTGCAGCACTTTACAGAATATAAACAGTAATGATGCTAGGGAGAGCTAATATCATCATGGCCCTGGCTAGATGGGTGTAAATCAGTACCATCATATGATAGATGTCTTGTATTTCCTTTTGAATCAAACATCTGACTTGTTCCCTTGTTGATTCGTGAAGATGGCTGCCCAATATTTTATTTGCATGGTCAGATTTTGACTGCTTATTCATTTGCCTGTTTGGACCTACTCAAAAGTCAAAACCCAAACTGAACGTGGTAGAAAGGGAACATATATGTATTGACACCAAACAAAATATTTGCCTTCACTCCCATAAACCAAAACTGCTAAGTTTGACAGAACTCTTAGTGGTTGGCATCTCATAATTGAAATTTTGTCAGATTTTCTAAAGCATGGTAGCAGAAGTAATTGTGGAGAAAAATAATGGAAGTCAACTGAAGGTGTTTAGGAGGCAATCGTGTAATGGATTTCTTAGTTCTGGAAAAGCATTTGACTTCTGTAATCCTGTTCTTGTTAGAATTCTACATCCTTCTACATTACCTATAGATAAAATTAAGTTAGAGAAAATCTTTGCAAAGAAATTGGTGGAGATAATTATCAGAAATGTCTGCTCAGAAGTGATGTATACTGTTGCATATCTGTGATTCCTTTGACTTGATTTATAAATTGAATTTCACTGTTTAAATAGATTCCAGTTTCCCAGGAGCTCCATTAGTAATTTTTCATTCAGTCAGACTTTTCATAGGAGAAGCAGCTTGCTCCCAGCCTACTGGCCATCAGTGTCCATATGCCCAGATCATGTTCCCCATTCAGAGAGCTGCAGCTGAAATATAAACTATTCTATATATCTCCAATAAAATTGGAAACCGTTGTCAGTGTTGACTGGTGGTGTCATGATCCTCAACTGCATAGTCTTGTTTGCAGTGAAATAGTTAAAGCATCTGTTCTTCCTGAGAGTGTTGCTGCATCAGGTACATAGTTAAAAACTGCAGAGTGCTATTATGTCAAAGTTGTCATAACAGATCTTAGGTTATTTGTCATTCTTTGTTCAGTCATTGTTTGGGCTCTATTACATTTATAAGTTACACTGTTTCCAGCAGTTTTGAAAAAACATTGTACATGCATTGCATATTCCACCATTTCCTCTAGGCCTTGCCCTGCAAAAAGAGCCAAGCAGTATTTCAAACTATATTTTCTAAGATACAAAAATGCATGACACTTGAACCCACAGATATTTTATTGTAGTTACCTCAATTACAATTATTTTTTTCATTTTAAATACAAAGAAATTTCAGAGGAAATGTGATGTGAATGTCTCAGATAATCTCTCATTTCAAAGTGTTGCAGTTAGGATTACTAGGCTGCATACACTTTGGAAAGCCAAACAAGTGAGTCCTAAATCCCTTAATATGCAATTTAGGTTCTGCTCAGCAACTTTTCTTTTCGGTGTGAAAAACAGCATCTCTAACAACAAAACTTCCACTGTTCTGCTCTGTAATTAACAGCTTGTTAGTTGAACCTCTTATTTGTTGAGGAAAGTGACTGTAGTCAGAGAACAGTGATTTTGCTGCAGTGAAGGCTTAAGAAGGGTAAAGACCCATAGGAAAAGTTTAGCTGTCATGGGCAGGGTACAGATGTGTGGTTGTTTCTGTTGGTGTTGTGACTTTTCAAGCCATGGAGAGACTTGACATGCCAGCAACATTCAGGAATTTTTTTTAAAAAAGGTCTATGCAGAACTTTAACTGCTTCTTCTATACCAGAAAAACAGAAGAATATTATTGCAGCTTTTAGGCACCTTGTCCCCTCAAAGTGGGATTATAATTTAAAATACATACAAATAGTTCACTGGTTGTAGTTGGGTAAAGCACATTAAAGTTTCCTCATATTTCTTATTCCACAGTTCTTGAGAGCTTCAGTAGTGTGTTTTTTCTTGAGCTGTTGATCAAAAGCCAGTATGGAGGGGTGATAATAGTGGGTTTCATAACATACCATGTTAATAATGTGAATATACAAGTGAAAAATGAGAGCTCTACTCCCAGATAATTACTAACCACATTCTGACTGCCAGCATTGACTTCATTTGGCAACTTATTCTTGACAAATGAAGGAAACATAGTTTGGGGAATATTTGCTAATCGAACTAAAGGCTAGAGGTATACATGGACCATCTAGAAACTCCATCGCTGTGACTGTGGTGTGATCTTAAGAGTTCATGTGATCAGTGCTGATGGCCCTCTCCAAGTCCTTGGTAAAACTCTTGTGGATTCTTACATCTTTTTGCGGCACAGTGGGATTTGCTCTGAGTACATGTTGGGATTCTGCACTGGTGCTTCAGGAAGATTAATAAAGAGAGGTTTCCAAGAATTCTCCGTCTGTATGCTGACTGCCTATTTGTTCATCATTAGCCAAATACCAGGATGTAAGCAGTCCTGCTGATGCCAATGAGACTGCTCTTGTGAAAGTTACGAATTGCAGAGCTGGACCATTAATTATTTCAGTGGTCGTTTCTACAGCTTGCTTGTGTTTTGCCATAATATTTGAAATGAGGAAAAAAAAGCATGTCAAATGTTGTTGTGTGGTATTATTTGTAACAGGTAATATACACAACTTACAACTGGTAATTCTTTTAGAGTGTGCAGTAGGAGAAACTTAGTATGTACCAAGAATTAAAAAATCTGGCTGCTGACTCCTTACTAACAATTGCTCTGCCACTAACATGGAAGTTGAAGTAGTCCCACTGCCTTTCCCCAAAGAGAGCTGTAAACACAGCGTGTGCTTTGTCCCCTACTCCTTTCATTTGAGAAAGAGGGGTATTTAATGTTTTTTTCTCAGTAATGAATTGGCTAGGTAGTACTATATGGCTCTGTGGTGGCAGGCAGGGGTTTCCCCAATGTTCTTTTTTTCATTTTTTTTTAATTTTATTTTAACTGAAGCAGTATGTAATAAGTAGAGAACAGTTAGGTAGAGAAAGGATTTGAATGTCTTATATTTGAATGTCTTCTTATTCCTAAAGCAATGGACTATGATTAGACTGTTAGGAAGTGCAAGCAGGAGCACAAGGGCTGGACAGGACAATGCAGCTCTATACAACTATGCTGTTCATCACAACACGTAGCGGGTTTTCTACCAGAACATGTGCAGAGATCTGCCTAAACAGGCTGCAGTGGGTTAATTTACTGGAGAGAAGCTTGAAATTCCTCTGTGTGGTTTTCTATTTTCACTGGATATTAAGAATATGAAATCGTCAATAGCATAGTTATAGTTCTCTAAATCCCTGAAAAGTCAGTGTCAGATGCTATTTGCAATGATAATTAATGTGCATTTTTCCCAGTGACTTGAGTGAGAATGAGTCTTAGCACATCTCCAATCTAATACCAAGAAAGCTCTCTCTAGAGAATTGTATGGTGGTTTTATTATGCCACATTGCTATTAACAAGCTGGCATTCAAGAATCTGATCAATAGTTTATAGACAGGTGATCACAGATTTATGCCGCCTGTTACACATACATTCAAAGAGCACTGTCCAAAGCAGTGCTGCTAGCATCAGCAGAGGAATAGATGTCAGTAGTTCTTTGCCTTGCAGAGATGGGCCAGATATCATTGAACAGCAACATTTTATCAGATACTTTTGATGGTAATGTCCTACTTAAACTGAACTAAACTAGGATGTGAAAAAAGCTATGTGCTTTTTGGCAAGATAATCTTTGTATGGTATTTTTGAAAAAAACCCAAAACAAACCACCCTGAAGCACCTTTACAGGAAATGTATGATTATTTTTTTTTCCAGACACAATTATTTTTTGAAGATTAATGCTGTTAACTAATAGGAAACGAGACATGGTGGATTCCAAATTTTGTACCTCTCCCGAGAGAATAGTCTGACTTTACAGGTTGTATCAAAACAAACAGAGTGGAATTATAATAGAATGATAGTAATAAAAGTATTTCCTGTATTCCTAAATTTCTACACAGTCATTTTCGAAGCTAATCTTTGTTTCGATGTCTTTCCTTTTAGAGGAGGATTTTAACCACAGTGTTTCAACATTTTTGTATGAGGAAATTGCCAATGAATATAGTTCTTAGTTGTACTTCCTGGTCTTTCCTGTAATGAGAGTAGTGTTTGACATGGCAAGTACTACCTGAATTTTTTAACATCTTGGAGAATTTTTGAGAGCTGTACTGAACTTCTACCTTTTGATTGTACAGCTTCTTTCAGTGGCAGTGCAATGTTTAACCTGGTGCACTTCCTTTCCTGGCATAGCATTAAACTGATTGGGAATGCATAGATTGTTTGCATTGGGTGTGAGTAGTGAAGATGATATTTGCTTTGCAGTGCACATGCAAGATAAATCCTTGCTTTTGTGGCCATCCCTGCTTTTCTGGGGGTCTTGGACCAGGGTGTCACCAGCAACCTGTGAGTTGACTGAGACGTCTTAATAGACTCCCTGCTTTGATCAGGGTGGAGGACGACTACCTAATTACATATGCTGGACCACACAGTACCGACATAGAACCCCGAAATGGATTAAGTACCAAGCTGCTTAGTCAATGTCAACCAAAAATAGTACCCCTGCCCCCTCACTTCACTGATGTTGTAGTTACACATCAGTGTTGAGTAACTTTCATACCAGTTTCCAAAAACAATTTGAGGCAGTTACAGCTTCTTTTGTGCTGAGGGTAAGCATTACAAAACAGATCACTAACAATTGTTCATAAAAGGGGAAAGAAAATAAGAGTGTTAGTAATCATCATGGTCCGTTTCATATATATATGATAAAGTTTGACATTGGAGAGTGGGTATTATAAAATTAAATGGGGTTATCCTTAAAGGCTGCCAGGATGAAACTAAGTACACGTCTCTTTCTTCTATACATCCAGCTTCCTGGGATACTTGAATGAGAGAGGACACACACAAGCAGTAAAATATGTGTTTAAATCCCTTTGAAAAAAAAAATAATGTGACTAACTCAAGACAGAAATATGTGGGAAAGCATAGGTGGGTTTATTGGCAATTTTTTCAGCTTTGTTCCTTAGTGCACAGCCTATGGTTCCATTGCAAGTTTGTTAAATGATACTTTTATGAGAGGAACAGAAATAAATATATGAGTGATGCTATACCGAGACATCACAGGTTCAAGTTTTGCTTTGTTGATTTTAACTTATGCCTTATTTGTGTTTTAAATATCTTTGAATGGGCATTATAAAAGTTGTCATCAGTAGAAATAGATGGGCAAAGTAAGGCATGAGTGGAAGTGTAAACTCTGAAGAGAGAGCAGCTTTACTCTGCTATGAAAGTGTGTTTGCAGAAGAAACAAGCTCCCCTGGGAAATTTGGGATTCCCACCTCTGCATAAGGAGGGAGAACCACTGAAATCTGTTGGTGCTCCTGGGAGAATCACAGAATCACAGAATCACAGAATCGTAGGGGTTGGAAGGGACCTCGAGAGATCATCGGGTCCAACCCCCCTGCCAAAGCAGGCTCCCTAGCTCATATTGCTCAGATAGGCGTCCAGGCGGGTCTTGAATATCTCCAGTGAAGGAGACTCCACCACCCCCCTGGGCAGCCTATTCCAGTGCTCAGTCACCCTCACTGTGAAAAAGTTCTTCTGCATGTTGGTGCGGAACTTCCTATGCTCCAACTTGCAGCCATTGCCCCTTGTCCTATCCCCACAGACCACTGAAAAGGGGCTGGCTGATTCCCCCTGCATCCCCTGCTTCAGATAATTATAAACTTTGATTAGGTCCCCCCTTAGTCTTCTCTTCTCAAGGCTGAACAGTCCCAGCTTACTCAGCCTTTCCTCATAGGGGAGATGCTCTAGGCCCTTAATCATCTTCGTAGCCCTTCTTTGGACTCTTTCCAGGAGATCCCTGTCCTTTTTATACCAAGGAGCCCAGAACTGGACACAATACTCCAGGTGGGGCCTGACCAGGGCAGAGTAGAGGAGGAGGATCACCTCCTTTGACCTGCTGGCTACACTCCTCCTGATGCATCCCAGGATCCCATTGGCTCTCTTGGCCACCGAGGCACACTGCTGGCTCATGGCCAACCTGTCATCTACCAGGACCCCCAGGTCCTTCTCCACTGAGCTCTTCTCCAGCAGGTCATCCCCCAGCCTGTACTGATACAAACAGTTGTTCCTTCCCAGGTGCAAGACTTTACACTTGCTTTTGTTGAACTTCATCTGGTTTCTCCCTGCCCAGCTCTCCAGCCTGTCCAGGTCTCTCTGGATGGCAGCGCAGTGCTCCTGCGTGTCAGCCACTCCTCCCAGCTTTGTATCATCGGCGTACTTGCTGAGGGTGGATGTTATTCCCTCATCAAGATCGTCAATGAAGATATTAAACAGGACTGGACCCAACACTGAGCCCTGGGGAACACCGCTGGTAACAGGCCTCCAGTCAGATTCTACTCCACGAATCACAACCCTCTGGGTTCGGTCCGACAGCCAATTCTCAACCCACCTCACTGTCCACTCATCTATCCCATGCTTTCTCAGCTTTGCTATCAGGATGTCATGGGAGACAGTATCAAAGGCCTTGCTGAAGTCAAGGTAGATGACATCCACTGCTCTCCCTCCATCTACCCAGCCTGTCATGAGATTGTAGAAGGCTATGAGGTTGGTCGAGCACGATTTCCCCTTAGTGAATCCATGCTGACTACTCCTCATGACCTTCTTCTCTTCCAATTGCTTGGAGATGGCATCCAGAACAAGCTGTTCCATTACCTTTCCAGGGGCAGAGGTGAGGCTGACTGGCCTATAGTTACTAGGTTCCTCCTTCTTGCCCTTTTTAAAGACTGGAGTGACATTGGCTATCCTCCAGTCTTCAGGCACTTCTCCTGTCCTCCAAGACCTGTCGAAGATGATAGAGAGCGGCTCAGCAATCACCTCCGCTAGCTCCCTCAGCACACGTGGATGTAACCCATCTGGGCCCATGGATTTGTGTGCATTAATCCCTTTGAGCCGCTCCTGGACCTCCCCTACTTGAACCAGAGGGAAATTCTTCATTTCCCAATCAGTCCTACTCTCATCCAGTGTCTGTGGGTCCCGGGGGGCCTTTGAAGTGAAGACCGAAGCAAAGGCGGCATTCAATATCTCCACTTTCTCAGCATCCCCCATAACCAGGACACCCTCCTTATTCAGCAAGGGACCTACATTATCCCTGGACATCCTCTTACTGTTCACGTGTCTAAAAAACCCCTTTTTATTATCCTTTATGTCCCTTGACAGCTTAATTTCCAAGAGGGCTTTAGCCTTCCTAGTTGCATCCCTACAGGCCCTGACCACATTCCTGTATTCTTCCCAGGTGCTCAGACCCTTTTTCCATGATTCATAGATCTTCTGCTTCTCTTTGAGTTTGCTCAATAGCTCCCTGTTCATCCATGCAGGTCTTCTGCCTCTCTTTCCCCATTTCCTCCTCAAAGGGATGCATCGTTCCTGTGCTTGGAAGAAGTGCTGATTGAATGCTAGCCAGCTCTCGCAGGCTCCCATTCCTTCAAACAGCGTAGCCCACAGGATAGCCCCCATTAAGTGGCGGAGGAGATCAAAGTTAGCTCTACCAAAATTCAGGGTAGCTATCCTACTTTTTGGCTTGCTTCTTCCACCCAGGATCATGAACTGAACCATTTCATGGTCGCTTTGCCCTAAGCTGCCCCCGACCTTCACTTCCCTAACAAGTCCATCCTTGTTAGTGAAAACAAGGTCCAGCAGCCGCCCTCCCCTTGTGGGCTCCTGCACCATCTGTAGCAGGAAATTGTCTTCAACACACTGCAGAAATTGTCTGGACTGCATACGACTGGCCGTATTGCTTGCCCAGCAAATATCTGGGTAGTTGAAGTCCCCCATAAGGATCAGTGCCTGGGAACTTGAGGCTACTTCTAACTGTTTATGGAATGCGTTATCTACCTGCTCCTCTTGATCAGGGGGCCTATAGCACACTCCCACAACTATGTCCCCCATACCGGTTTGCCCCTTGATTTTAACCCACAAACACTCGACAGAAGGTTCATCCTTCCCCAGGTGGAGCTCAACACATTCTAGGTGCTCTCTCACATAAAGAGCAACTCCTCCACCTCGCTTCCCTAGCCTGTCTTTCCTAAAAAGCACATAGCCATCCATGACAGTGTGCCAGTCGTCCAGGTTGTCCCACCACGTCTCTGTGATTGCGATGAGATATACTTTCAATATATTTGTGGAATCTGAGTAGGGCTGTTCCTCCTGGATTTGGGTGGCAGCAGAGAAAGGAGGGCAGCCAGGCTTCAAGGAAGTCTGGCCACCAACTGAACACAAAGAATTGTAAACATGAGGTTAGTTAGGCATGATTAGGCACAGATGCATCTTCCTTCAGCATAGATTTACCTGGGGTTTTTTGTTAACCTCTGTTATGTTAAAGTCTTTTCATTATAATCTCACCTTGAACATCTAAGAAGCATAACTGAAAACACAGTAGAAATGCCAGAGAAAATTGAAATCAAGAAATTGATTGTGGCCTGCTGGAGTAACCAGCATGTATGTGCAAACAAAGCACTACTAACAAACATTATTCTGTGCAAGCAGCAAGTTAATTGCTAACAGAACTACTACATATTGTTTATTTTATTTTTTCATAAACAAAAAGAGTACTGGAGATAGCATCCTTTTAAATATTTAGCATCATTAGGAGCCATAAACCAACGAAGAGTTATGTAAAGATAAGAGACTAAAAACTTTGTTTCTCTTTTGTTTGTTGAGCTCTGATGCTGCAGTCTGTTGCTGATTTTGCCTTTCCGGATAAAAGATAGTTTGGATTTTTGTTTTGTGTATCTGAGAATTCTTGATAGTTGTAAGAAGGGTAAGTCTTTTAAACATAGGAACAGTAGTGTTAATTTAAAGCTGAAAGGTGTAGAAAATCAGTTTTGATTTCATCAGGGATTACATTTAAAGTATAATGATCTCTGTTTCCTTTAATATTAAACTCTGTGGCATGTTATGTGAGATATTGGGCCAAGGTGCCTCAGACCATGTGGTAATGATTCTCTCCTCCTAACAGCTATCCTGTAATCATGCAGTCACTCCATCCTGAGACAGGGGCTTGATTTGTGATTCTAATCCTGTTTATAATAGTCTGCTATTGTCCTAACGTGCTTAGTTTCAGTACAAATACTACTTTTGCAATGTATTTCCAAGCCACAATTAGAAGTAAGAAATGTGCTACCTCCAGAGTAACCTTAATTTTAAAAAAATGAGACTGATGTGAATCAGACTTAAGGTCTCTACCCATTGTAGTTAAGAAGTATGAAAGTATCAAGGTTATTTTGCAAGATACAGAAGTGAGATGGTAAATGAGAGAAATGGAGTGTTGCAGATGAAGGAGTTTGACACGGTTATGATTAAGTCAATTCAAAATTTTTAATAATATAAGGTAAGTCAAAGGTTAAATTTTAGCAGCGATTAATGAGCTACTGATTTGAAAGTTTTACGAGTAATTCAGTAAAATATGATCAAAACAGCAACTTAATTACAGATTGAAAGATGAAATGATTTACACTAACTTGCTATAAAGTATCTTAAATCAAGATAGATGCAAGCAAACGAACAGAAATATTTGGTCCCAGTGACATATGCCACCCACACATCTAACTACAAATACATGTATTTAAACACATATATAAATAGAGAGGTGGATGAAGGAAGCTAGCTTACACTTAAGATTTCCCTCTTCAAATTCAGAGTAAATACAAAGCATCAGCATTCCTTAACAGGTGATAATTGAGACTGGGAAGGCTGGCTTTCACCCCAGTAGATGATTTTAGCGAAGTCTGCATCTGAGAGGTGTCTGAGGTGCATGGGGGGTTGGAGGAGGGGTGGGTGGGCCATGAAGGGTATCACTGAGAGATACCGGTGAAAGCCCTTTGCAATCCAGGAGAGCTCTGAATGGTCTTAATTAGAATCACTATTTACAAGGTCTGAGATAATTGACTTTTCCACTACACCCCAGCTTATATGATGAAATATTCTGGTACTTCCACCAGTTGTGTAGACTCAGAAGATTTCTGTCATCTACCCTTTTGGGCCAGGGCTCAGGCATGGGTATACTAGGTTGTCAGGAGGTGATTGATTATTACTATTGCTCCCAAGCAATGAGGGAACCAAGCAATTGTGGTTGACCCTATGCCTTGAGACTACCTCTGTCAGGCAAGAAGGGAGGGTAATTGTGGTAGATGATTCCTTCTCAGGGGAACAGAGGGCCCCATATGCAGACCGGACCCAACCCATAGGGAGGTGTGCTGCCTCCCTGGAACCCAGGTCAGGGACATCACCAGAAAACTTCCAGGTCTTGTCTGTTCCTCTGATTACTACCCATTATTCAGGCCAGCAGTGATGTAGTCACTCAGGGTAGCCTGCATGCTATCAAAAGAGATTTCAGGGGTCTAGGGTGCTTGGTTGAGGAAGGGGGAACACAAGTGATATTTTCCTCTATCCTTTTCGGTGTAGTGAGGGATTCAGAGCGGACTAGGAGAACCCACGATTTGAACAAGTGGCTAAAAGGCTGGTGCTGCCACAGGAATTTTGTGTTCCTTGACCACGGGATGGTTTACTCGGTACCTGGCCTGATGGCTGTGGACAGGTCTCACCTGTCTCCAAGAGGAAAGCAGATCCTAGCCCATGAGCTCACGAGGCTCATTGAGAGGGCTTTAAACTAGTTATGAGGGGGGAAGGGGATAACAGGATGTTCATTGGGGTCGAGCAAGTAGTTCAGAGGTTTCAACTAGAATTTATGGGGGAAGAGAGAAGAGGTCAGTGGGACAGTGATGAGCTTGGGGATGTTGTTCTAGGTTATAGCAGGAAAAAATCTCTGGATTGTCCTGTAGGATCTTGTGAGGACTTCTTGGAGGAGATACCATTGCCTATTCCCCACCCGAAATCTTGTGTCCCTTTAGGGATGCCTGCACCTGTTGCCTCACTAAAGTGTCTGTATACTAATACGTGCAGCATGGGAAAAAAAGCGGAAGAGTTAGACATCTTTGTGCAGTCACAAGGCCACAATTTCCTCATGATCACAGAGACGTGGTGGGACAGCCTGGATGACTGGCACGCTGTCATGGATGGCTATGTGCTTTTTAGGAAAGATAGGCTAGGGAGGTGAGGTGGAGGAGTTGCTCTTTATGTGAGAGAGCGGCTGGAATGTATTGAACTCCACCTGGGGGGAGGGTGATGTACCAGTTGAGAGGTTGTGGGTGATAATCAAGGGACAGGCTAATATGGGCGACACTGTTGTGGGTGCGTACTACAGGCCCCCTGATCAGGAGGAGAAAGTTGATGAAATCTAAAAGCAGCTAGAAGTAGCCTCTCAATCCCAGGTGCTGGTTCTTGTGGGGGACTTCAATTACCTAGATATTTTTTGGGTAAAGAATAGGGACCGTTATGCACGATGCAGATGGTTTCTGCAATGTGTTGAAGATAACTTTCTGATACAGATGGTGGAGGAGCTGATTAAGGGAGGGTGGAAATGAAGCTGGCAAAGGACATAAAGTATAATAAGAAGGGGTCCCCTGCAGAACGAGGGGGTGTCCTGGAAAGGTGGAGATACTGAATGCCTTCTTTGCTTGGGTCTTCACTTCAAAGACTCCCCCTTAGGACTCCCAGACCCTGTAGGGAAGAAAGAGAGTTTAGGAAATGGAGAGCTTCCCTCTGATTGAGCTGGGGGTTGGATGGCTCCACGTATGCTGAGGGAGCTGGCGGAGGTGATTGCTGAGCCACTGTCATCTTCAACAGGTCTTGGAGAACAGGAAAGGTGCCTGAAGACTGGAGGATAGCCAATGTCACTCTGGTCTTCAAAAAGGACAAGAAGGAGGAGCCGAGCAACTATAGGCCTGTCAGTCTCACCTCTGTCCCTGGAAAGGTAATGGAACAGCTTGTTCTGGATGCCATCTCCAAGCGATTGGAAGAGAAGAAGGTCATGAAAAGTAGTCAGCATGGATTCATCAAGGGGAAATCGTGCTCAACCAACCTTGTAGCTTTCTAAGATGTCATCACTGACTGGGTAGATGGAAGGAGAGCAGTGGATGTCATCTACCTTGACTTCAGCAAGGCTTTCGATACCCTCATAGCAAAGCTGAGAGAGCATGGGATAGATGAGTGGACCGTGAGGTGGGTTGAGAACTGGCTGTTGGACCAAGCTCAGAGGGTAGTGATCAGAGCAGAGTCTGACTGGAGACCTGTAATTAGCAGTGTTCCCCAGGGGTCGGTGTTGGGTTCAGTGCTGTTTAGTATCTTCATCGATGACATCGATGAGGGAATAGCATCCACCCTCAGCAAGTACGCTGATGATACAAAGGTGAGAGGAGTGGCTGACACGCAGGAATGCTGCGCTGCCATCCAGTGAGACTTGGACAGGCTGGAGAGCTGGGCAGGGAGAAACCAAATGAGGTTTAATAAAAGCAAGTGTAGAGTCTTGCACCTGGGAAGGAATAACCCCTTGAATCAGTACAGGCTGGGGGTGACCTGCTGGAGAGGAGCTCTGTGGAGAAGGACCTGGGCGTCCTGGTGGCTGACAGGTTGGCCATGAGCCAGCAGTGTGCCCTGGTGGCTCAGAGAGCCAAGGGGATCCTGAGGTGCATTAGGAGGAGTGTTGCCAGCAGGTCGAAGGAGGTGATCCTCTACTCTGCCCTGGTCAGGCGCCACCTGGAGTATTGTTTCCAGTTCTGGGCTCCCTGGGATAAAAAAGACAGGGACCTCCTTGAGAGAGTCCAGCAGAGTGCTACGAAGATGATTAAAGGACTGGAGCATCTACAAGGAAAAGTTGAGTGAGCTGGGGCTGTTCAGCCTTGAGAAGAGAAGACTGAGAGGGAATCTGATTAATGTTTGTAAATATCTGAAGTGTTGGACACAGGGGGAAATGGCCAACCTCTTTTCAGTGGTCTGTGGAGACAGGACAAGGGGCAATGGCTGCAAGTTGGAGCACAGGAAGTTCCGCACCAACATGCGGAAGAACTTTTACACAGTGAGGGTGACAGAGCCCTGGGACAGGCTGCCCAAGGGGGTTGTGGAGTCTCCTTCTCTGGAGATATTCAAGACCCATCAGGATGTCTACCTGTGTGATCTGTCCTAGGGAACCTGCTTGGACCCAATGATCTCTGGAGGTTCCTTCCAACCCCTACAAGTCTGTGATTCTGTGAACAAGAGTGTCATGGTTCGAGCACAGATGTACCAGGATATTCCTGCTAACAAGTGAGCAAGAATCAGGCATATGAAGGGACACCTTGACATTCTCGTCTGCTACTCAGTTATGTGATTCAGAAAAAAAAGGGGGAAAATGTGCCAAGCACCAAGCAGGTCAAGGAAGTGAGTTTGCATCACCGCACTGGATAAATCCATTAGTGAGTAAAGTTTTTGCATTAATTAAATTACTTAAGTTTTGACCCCATAATTTCAAGGTAGCTACTTAAAAGACAGGGGACAGCCTCTCCCAGCTTCAGTTGTTAGCAGAACTAGAATTTTCTCCAAGTCTTGTATCCCTGACTTTTATTCATATCTCATGACGTGCCAATTGTTTCTTCTACAGCAAATGAACCATTATTTTTAAAAGAAACAAACTTTCTTCATGATGCAACCCTTGTAATTTTGTTTTAAAAGCACTGTTGTGTCTTAATTTTTTAAAAGATTTCTTTGACGTTCAAGAATGAAAATTCTTTTTTGGCAGTTAATGATAGATTGAGAGGGAAAAAAATCTAGAATTTTGAAGATGTAATAAAAATAGAAGAGTATGGAAATAGGGAGGAAATTGAACATAGGAAATAGGAATAGAAAGTATCCAGTGTAAGAGTCATTGTGATGATGATGGTAAGTGAGAATATTCAAGGAGGTGACTGTGGAAATTGATGGCTATGTAGAGGTATCTGGAATATTGTGTGCAGTTCTGGGCTCCCTAGTTCAAGAAGGACAGAGAGTTACTGGAGAGGGTACAAGAAACAGCTATGAAGATGCTTAAGGGACTAAAACTCTCTTATAAAGAAAGGCTGAGGGACTTGGGACTTTTTAGCCTAGAGAAAATTAGTGGGGGGGAATATCTTATCAATGGACAATTTGGTCTGTGTGATTATTTCTCTTGTTTCTAATAATGACATAAATAAGCAAGGAAGTAGTATTCGAAAGGGAAAGAATCAAGAACAGTGTGTTAATTGTAGATCAGTGTATTAAGAATTATAAATTAATACTGTAACGTTATTTGCTAATAACATATGCATCTGCATGTAAGTGAAAAGATGTTACATTTTTGGAAGACTCTGCTGTGAATGTTTTTCTTGGGTCTACCGGTACTTGAGTCAGAATTATTTTCTGAATGAATTTTGCATCCAAAAATGTAGAAATGTGCACAAAACTGCCTTGTGATTTAGTTTCTGTATGATTATTCTCCAACAATTGCAATGCTTGTTTTATTATCTCAGCTATGCTACCTTATGTTCTCATTAGCTGTCAGAAGTTTTAACCAGATCAAGTCAGGTCAGGCTCATTTAGATACCAGTATGTTAAGGAAAATGGAGATATTTCTGCAGGTGATGTTAATTCAGCTGGGACAACTTCTTATCATTCAGTACAGAGTAAATGTCCTGTTTTGTCCCCTCTGCAGGTCATAAGGGGACGTGCCCAAGTTATGGCTAGAGCCTTTATAGTAATGCCATCTGTTATGTAAAATGTTAAATTGTGCTTCAGGTGTATTTAAACTTTTCAGACCTCTTTTTGTCAGCAGGAATGCTGATTAGCCTGACAACTGGGTTGCAAACTTGAAAACTGAGGTGTAACTCTGCTTTGAGGCTTCTTGTATGAACTGCTTACTGAGAGACAGAGAAAGCAACCAGACATAATAGGAGACCAAAAATAAAAAAAAAAATTAAAATAAGAAAGTTGAATACCTGTTATTCTGGGATACAGCAGGCGGTGAAAGGTGCTTGGTATGTACAGGCAACGTAAAACCAGGTTTGCACACATATTCTCAGGAATTCATATTTAATTATGGTCCTGCTTAATTTGTTTTCTAAAGATGCTCTTTAGGCATAAAGCTGTTTGGATCTGTGTTTCTCTTGTAAGATCTGAGTGACACTCTTCCAACAGGCATTTTTTTAAAATCTGAAAATTTACGAGCTTGATGACAATTAGGGAGTGGGAAGTTGTTTTATACCCAGGTACATCTCCAGACTCTTTTGCCCTTGTATGGCTAAAGTGGATCTCACTCCAAATATTTAAGCAACATACAAGGGGAGTGAGAGAACTAGAAATGGAAGAGGGTTTATAGACTAAAATGGATACAATTATCGGTATAATAAATTTAATTTTCCAGTTTCTGACTGATAGTCCTAGTCTGTTCCCCTTTTTCTGTCTGATCACCTATTCCTTCTGTAGGAACTAGGGACCTATCTAAGGAAATGTAATAACAAATATTTCTTCTATGTGCTTTAGTAATTTATTTGTTTTGTTTTGTTCCAATACAGTTATTTGCATTGGAAATTATCCTGTACTCTCTTTCATTTTGGGTGATAAACCTTTTGTATGCTTCATGTAAACAAATTTACTTAAAAGTGACCAGACTGATGGTACTTGGTTCAGTATGCTAATAGCAAAGCTAAATTCTGATCAGCATTTGTGAACATTATGTTCCTAAGCACATAAAACCAAACTCTCTAGCATTTTTTTAAAAAAAGAAAATAGCTTTGTTCCAAATCTGATTTTTTTTTCTTTCAGTTGAAATAACAGTTAGTGAAAAATATTTAGGTACTTCTTTCATGAGAGTAGCAGAACTTTAGTTTCTGTGTTCAGCAAAAGGTAAGTTAGTTACTTTTTTTTCACCCAAAAAGGGTAAGAGGGATCTAGGCTTAGAAGTTAAAAGCAAAAAACCCCAAGTAGTTTGGAGAAAAATTTAGATTAATTTCAGTTAGGAATGGAGGCATAGAAGTATATGACTTCTATATATTTTAAACTTTTTAAAGCAATGTGAATTTAAAATTATAATAAATTGTGAGTCTTATTTATTTCTCTTAAAGCCACCAGTTCTGGATTCATGTAACTCTAGATATAGAATTAAGGTTATACATGTCTAGTATTAAAAAGCATAAGCATAATTTTATTTTATAGATGGACTAATTTGATGTGTTAAATTATAGTTCTATTGCATAAATACAATTTCATTTTCTTTCTTGAATTACTGTTTTCCACAGTTACTAGTTCTGGCAAATTGTAGATTTGAGCAAAACTGAGTTTCATGAAGTGTTGCCTTGAATTAAAGTCTTTGAATACGGTTCAACTCTTCTCTCAGAAGAAGACCAAAATAATGGAGTCATGGATAGTTATTTCAGTAAGGATTAGAAGAGATTAAATTTCTCTGTGGGCAATCATGGGTGGGTTTTGTAGCTGTGCCACACCTCTCTGTGGCTACAATGAAAGCACATGGGTTTTAACAGTGGTACCTCATTGGTATGCAGTATTTGAGTGTTTTACAGGCATGAATCAATTTAAACTTAGATCCCATCTATTGGTCTTTCTGGTACAGTTCTAGGTGTTTTGTCTGACATAGGTTACATACATGGTTTCTAATATTTTCCATTTCAATCTGCATGAGATTCAAAGTAGAATGCTTTGTGTTCATGCTTTATTATATTTTTGCCTGTGTAAAATAGCATTTCAGATTCTGATTGGAACAAATCCAGGCTTGCAAAAAAAAAAAAAAAAAAGAGCTAATGTAATTTCATTAGGTACATCAATTTGATTCATACTTCAAAAGCGTGGCTTTTAGTCTTACCACAGGAAATGCTGAAGTTACTCATATTACACCAAAATGCTCTAAAGAAACTTTACAAGCACTGAGCCTTTAATTGCAAGGATTTTTCTTAGATGATATGTTTCCATAGGTATCTCTTTTTCTAGGACTAGTCATGTTTAGCTATGCAAAGGCATTTTCTTATACAGTATTAATAATTACTTATGTGTTGTTATATGAAAAATTATCTGAAATATCATTACACCAATTTATTGTAAAGCGTTTTTAACACTAGTTTTTTGAAATGAAGTTTTTTTTAAATCCTAGCTCACTTTTAAAAAGCTGTTACATTCATTCTGTATGGTTGGGGTTGGTTTTGTTTTGTTTTTTAATAGTAGATTAGTGATGATATTTCATATAATACAGCATGCACCTCTAGAACAAAAAGAATTGATTGTTAACATCATGCCTCACTCTATTAGGACAACATGCTAGTCATAATTTTCAGGTTAGGTGGTTGTTTCAAAAATAGGTTTATATGCCAGATCCATTTTAAGTTGTGCAAGTAAAGGGCTGTATCATGCTTGTTCAAGGATAATTGTATCTTGGTTTTCAGTTTGATTCCAGTTTATTTTATTGGTCTGTACTAATCATCTGTGGTTTGTTCAGCATGTTGCTCTGGAATACTTTTTGAAGTAAAATAAATAAAGCTTTCTGGAAGGCTTCAAGCAACAGAAAACATCCCTATTCATTAGTCACTTGGTGCATGCACCAACAATAGAACTGAAGTCATACAACCACATAAAACATCTGTTTAATATATGATTGTGGGGATTGAAATTTTCATAGGAATCAGCATTTGATATCTTGTGAGTTTTTTCCTTTGATTTGGCAGCCTGTGTAGTTGGTTAATGCTTTGTTCTGTAATGGTAGAATAGCTTCCTTTAGTTTGTTTGGAAACTGTGCTTGAATCATCGTCAGCTCAGATCATCATGTTTTTGACAAACCAAACTGAAGGTATGATGGCCCTTGTGAGTTGCTGTACTATTACTGCATCTTCCAGCTTCTTGAAACACAGGCCTATATGAAAATGAGAACTCATAAACCCCCAAAATGTAATTATTTTGCCCACATAAGGACAGATCAAAATGTGAAACCTGAAAAATTTTTGGGCCACCAATGAAAGAATTTCTTTACAGAAAATGTTCTGATTGTAGTTGACCATTTAGAGCTGTGAGTACAGAAAGATTACGGGTTCTCTTTGTAGAATAGTAAATTTTATTTTAATTAAATTGTTTTCTGATTAATAGGATTTATTGATGCAAGTGAAGGAGAATAAGCTAGGTGGGCAATTCATTATTTTTGCACAGATGTTGCCTTATAGTTTTCTTCTCCTTACTAGCTCTAGCTCCATTTATTAATTACCATTTTAAAAATAAGTTAATTTTGTAAAATAGAGATATAGGCAGCAAATATTTCTATACACCATAAAATAATAATCTTGATTACTTTACAAAATGTGTATGTTTTACTATCATAGCAATACAACTGATCTAAATTGATTCAGAATCAATTTAGGTGAAATGTGATATCATGCTTTGTTGACCTGAACAGTTTGAAAGTTCGGAGGTTTGCATCCATTAAATGATTTTTCTGTAACAACGACCTCATTTGTCTTCCCTTTTAATATTAAAAAATTGATAAAGTCTATTCTGATCCTAACCATAATGTAGTTACCTTCTTACTGGAATATCATGGTTTGATCACAGTTGACATAATGACAATGGTTTTGAAAGAGATATAGGATGGTCTTTAATATCATTATTCTCAAAAAATAATAACTACTTAGTGTTATGCAACTTTTTTGAGCAGGAGATGCCTATTAATCCAGTTTATGTCATTGAAATAAATAGGCAAACTTTAAGGCTGAAGTAAGGAGTAGGAGCGACTGAGTGGACAGAGAAATGATCACACAGAGACCAGTAATACATTATGCATTGGGTTAGCAGAAAAAGTGATGTTTTCTTTTGTGACAGTCATGGTTGCCAGGTAAATCTCTATTGATTAAGCATCTCATCTAATGCTGAAATATGTTTATTTTCTCAAGAATTTCACTGTATGCCTTGTGTGCAGTTATGGATATTCTGCACATTTAATAGCTGCACCACTGTCAATGGCTTGTCAATAGCAGTCTCTTCTTAGTGCATAGTTACCTGGAGCAAATGCATACAAACGCGGTTTTTTAATTTAAATGAGTTTAAAAATTAAGCTTTTCAATGTGTCTTTAACACATTGTGTCTTGAAAATAGGTTTTAAATTGACTGCCACATACACAATGTAAAATTTCAATTCCCATTTCTGCAGTAGCTTAGAGGGCTTGGATCAGAAATGCTCATTTTTAAATGCTCAATTTTAAAATTTTATAGTCACCTGTGCTAAGAGTAGTAGGATTTCTATACCTCATTAATTTCTGGAGTGCTGCATACAGAAAATAACTAAGAACATGCCTGTGTTAAGTCTGCATTTCTTGGTTTCTAGTTTTTAAGCATAAATCTTTAGATGTTAATGATTTTGAATTTCTGATTTTAAAGATATTTCTGTAGAACACTCTCCTTGAGTGAACATGAAACTCTATGTGAAAGAAAATGCAATTTCATGTACTGCAAACTCAATCCAAATCATCTCTATATTGTCTAGTGTCTCCCCCCTCTCCTTCCCCCTTTCCCCTCCCGCTGCCTTGTTTAAAGGATGTAGAGCCTAAACACTTGATAAGTTACTATATGTATAGCTGTGGAGAATGTGTATTTGGAATCTGGGTAGCTGCAATATTGTAAAAAAACCTGTTCATTTACGCAGTGATTTTAGCTGTGTAGCATGGTAACATGAAAAAAAAAGGCATTTTGAGTATTTATGCTTCTGCCAAATGTTTTTCATGTATGTATGTTTGCATGCAACTGCAGTTGTTTGTTATGTAGATGTTGCAATTGAAAGCTAGGTTTTAAATTGTGGCTTACGCCAAAGTTTTAAAATACAGCCACTAGTTTTGAATATCTCAGATTATTTCTATTCAGCGTATACATATGCACTCCCCAACTGAATACTAGTTAAGGATACATAAGCCTAAGTATCATGGCCAAATTTATATTGCAAGTCAGTGACAGAACAAGGTTAGAATTCAAAACTTAAAACAAAGACAGAGAAAAAGTAAATAATAGAATTGGACTAGAATTCAGAGATCAGGACAGTATCAACTTAGTACATCACCACAGCCAAGTACATGTCCCCTTCATGAGAGGTGATGATGTGGTTGTAAGCAATGGCATAGATCAGCTGTTATGACCAGCAAAAAACAAATTCCAGTTGACCAGAGTTGTAGGGATTATTCAGCCTTAAACTGAGAAAGTACTGAACAAGCTGTTACATCTTTTAGAAATCATATATGTACAGAAATGTTTTCTTATTCCTGCAGCACTGATGATTTTTTTTTTTAATACCTTAGACTAAGATATTTGGGTAAAATTTCTTTCTGAATTTATGTTACACTTCAGTAGGATTATATACATTTTTTTCATTGTGCTTTTTCTCTTTATTAGCCTGTGTCCCTTTGTATATGCTCCACCTACTGCCCACAAGGACCACCAGATCCATTTCAGCGGATGTGTTCACCATCCATCCACTCACCCACCCACCCAATAGGAACCCCCTACTAATTCAGGGGGTAAATCTGTCCTAGAGACTGGATCTCTTCCGAATTTCATGAGGATCCTACTGAAAACCATTCATTAGTATCCATTTATCCATATATGTATGGGTTGGATGGCACTAAAATGAGGTCACGTGAATGGTGTACCCATGAGACACACATTTCCATTGTTCTGTGGCTTCAGTAAAGATGCTGGACTCTTGCTGGCTATCCCTGTTCTTAATGTTTCTATCTGGCTTGTGTGGCTGGATAAAGAATGTCATCTCTCTTCAACCTCAGCAATTTCAAATTGTCCAAGGGTTACTAGTATCTATAGTGCAAATCATTAGGTAACGGAATTATCCTCACGTGACACACTGGGAATAAGTTTCTGCAGGCAGACATGGTTGACCTGGTTGCCATGGAATTTTTAGAAAAGTACAAGAATGGTACATTTAGTTTTAGGAGTGTAATTTGTAGTTGTTACATTTCTGTTTGAAGCATTTGAAAATAGCACCTGAATTGCTTTATGGTAATAGTTTACAATGAATTATTGTTAAGATACTTCAGTTACCTCAAACTGGAACAGATTAGGCTTGTCTCAATTGAGAGAAAGAACAGCATATGCACATCTAGTTCATGGGACAGCCGTTCTAGAGTAGTGATTGTTTATAAAAGTTTATGTAGTTGTTACAGGAGGAGTTACCTTAAGAACTATAGGGTTTTGCTCAACACCAGGGTCCTATTTACTGCCTTTTAACATGTAATATTTTGAAATTTGAGTTAATATGCACTAGTGACTTTGAATTTTGTTATTTATGTTTAAATTAAGCTGTGCCTTCTCAGTGCAAGATTTAAAAGGGTCTGTGTTGTAAAACATTGAGTCTCTTCCAGTGTTTTGACACAACTAATTTGACTAGAGCAAACTCAAATTAAACTATACTTCTGGGTAACTGCTGCCAAAAAAGAATGTACAGTGGAGTTAGTTTACAATGTGAATGTGCTGTTGAGACAATAAATCTGTGAAGAGAATAACATATGTTTAATTTCAGTCAGCTTCTTAGAGGCTGTTGTTTGGTTTGTGTTTTTTGATTTTTTTTTTTTAAAAGTGAATCTATGAAGGCTTGTACATTATTTTGTAATGAACCTGCTGGCACGTTACTTAGGAGAAACAATTTTCATTACTGCAAAATTGGAATTCTGCTATACCTGATGACCCTATCATGTGTTTAACTGTTCTGAGCTTTCCCACTTAAATACTTAATTCTCCACATGAAGCTGGCTGTCTTTCAATGGAAGATGTATCTTTGTTGTACATTGATGTCGTCATTCTGAAGTCCCACTCTCACAAATTTGACTGGCAGAATGAAAGACAGGGTTGCAGTGAATTTTGCCTGGTTTTCAGTGCGACTTTTGTTCATATTAATCTGGAAAGAAGGCAGTGTTTTAGATAATAAAGAGCATATTCTTTTTCATGATTCAGTATTTTTGAAGGAGAAAGCCCTCTTTAGCTGGAAAGCCCTGGTCAGTTTGTCGTGAAGAACCTGGTTTGGATGCTTTTTATGAACAGGAGGTAAGATCAGAAGTAAGACCTGAGAAAGTTTACCTTCTAATATCAGAATTTTCTCTAAGGAAATGAGAGCTCATTCAACAGATTAGGACTATTTGGGATCATTTGGATGAGCAGGTTTTTGCAGAGAATATAGCCTGTCACCAACTTCACAGCTGAAACTCAAACATATTTTCTTCGCTTAGCTGTATTGCAGCAGAATGTCATTGGAAGAACACAAGTTATTCAACAAAATACGTTGCACATTACTGAATAACTAAAATTCAGACCCTGAAACTATCATGGGAAGCTTGTAGCCCACGAGTTTGGAGCATGGCTGTGAAACAGTATTTTGCTGGTGAGATATTCTTATCACCACCTAAATTTGCAGCTTCTACACCACTCTTCAGTAAGTTCAAAATGGAAATGTATAGAACCTTGTATGGGCCAGATAAACAGTTTTCTTTTCTAGGTCTGTCAGGAAGAGCTTTCTTCACAATGAGATACTTAGATTTACAAGTAAAACCAAGTAAGACCACCTTTTTTTTTTTTTTTTTTCTTTTTAAAGCTAGTGTAGCATATTGCAGAGCTAAAAAAACAGACTATGAGATTGAGCAAAAGTTAATATTGCTGTAGGGATTCTGTTTTGACAATGCTTCAATATATGCAGTCCTGTTGAGTTTTTTTAAGGTATGACTTAAATGCTCATGATTGCTAATGGAACTGATTTAACTTTGAGTTGGAGCTGATAAATTAAAAGCATAATTCAGAAAGACTAGGGAGAAGTTGAAATAGGATTAATAGATTGATTTCCAAAGAATTTTTATGAAAAAAGGGGTTTAAGCATGATTTCTATCTGGATCTTTTTGCAATACACTGTCTAAAATGTGATCTGTCTTAAAATGGTATTATTGAATGTTGCCTGGTAACCTTCAGAGTGTACAGCTATACCAAATTGATTTTAAAATGAAATGATAGTTCATGTGTTTCCAGTCAGATTTCATTAATATGAAATGCATTTTATATGTGACCATTAATAAATATTCTTAAGATATTTTTTGGGAAAAAAAAATAAGTACAGATTTGGCTGCTAAATTGTTAACATGCTACCATGTTATCACCACAGGTGATATAACCTACATCCTCCAGACTAACATGTACCTTGAATATCTGTTAACTTATAATGGCAATTGAAGTAGAAAGAAGTTCTACCTTGCACACAGGCAAGATGCCAACAAGTAACTGAATAACAGTGCCTCATACAAAAAAATTATTTCTTGTGCCCCACGTCACCTGGGACAAATAAGGGTAGTCTAACAGGCCATAACTGGAGAGGTACCCTTTGGAAGGGGAGGCAGGCAAGAAGTATTGCTGCTAAGCCTGTGGGAGATTTTAGGAATGAAGGTCTGGATGTGGTGCATGTTGATAAGAAAGGCATTTGTAGAGTGTGATGGGAGAACTGAGATACATGGAGGGACTTTAGTCTGCAACATACAAGTTAATGTTCAGTTTGATGGGGGAAAGTTTAGCTGCATCAAAGCAGATAGACATCCTCGTGGATGTCTACAAACATGAATAAAAATCAATAGGTATTCCACAGTCCTATCAGTTTCACAGTTGTGACTATATATCATGTGGCTTCAATTCCCTTGTTTCCAAGGTATGTTAAACTTGTCACAGCTTTAAGTGAGGCTGTCAACCTTGATTGTGAGATTGCTAGTAAATATTTGACAACATTGAATAATTTCCAAAGCTACCAATCTGTTGCCTTCTTTGTGTTCTGGTCACTGGATGTTATCAACAATGTCTGTACACACTTGCAGTGCTGGGATCACAGGAACAGTGTTTGTACATTGCTCTTAATAAAGTGGGGGGGAAAAAATGCTTTATAAAATATCTTTCAAAGCAAATGGAATCTGTAAATCATGGGAAGTTAAATAACCCCCTCTCTACCCTTGAATACATTAATAGAACCTTTAACATATTTTCCTTATCATAATTTTTATCATAATTTTTATCATAATTTTTATTAATGGCATTGATATCTTTTTGAGATCTCATTCACCGTGGTTAGAAAAAGAAAGCTAATTAGTTTTGCTTTTGTATATTGTCAGTCTTTTTCATACTCTAGAGATTGAATCTTCCTGCATGGCAAATAATTCTTTTAATGGTGCTTTTTTGACTTGCAATCTTCTAAATGGACAAATGAGAAGAGGAGGAATTGTCCTCTTTATTTCCACTGCAGTTAAAGTTCATACAGACCGTAAAGCTACTGGTGCCAGATCCCTACTGGAATTTGCTGTAATCTGTGAGCATAAAAACTAGATGTTTGTTCTGTTCTTATGGTCCTTCTTGTTATCTATTAATGGATTGTCAGAGAGAGGGTACTGCACAGGGTGGACCTTCATTCTGACCCAATCCAGCTGTTCACAGGTACTTAATATAGATGTGATTGTGTTCTTAGTATAGTCAATCAGAAACTCTGCTAGCTGGAAAATTTCCTTTGCAAACAGTGTTACAAAATAATGTCTTGCACACACAGCCTTACTAAAATGTTTCTATTGTGGAGGTAGTAAATGATTGTATGTGATTACTTCGTAAGTAGACTGTACTTTGTTTACATATCATCCTACGCTGTGAAGACAGTTTAAAAACCATAGGAAATACTGGAATATTGGCAATTTAAGCAGCAGTTTGTACCAAATAGAACATTTCTTATAATATGTGTATAGAGGGAGACAGGTATTAAAAAAGAAATACTGTATTTTGCAAGGAAACATGAAATTTGGAATCTGGAGGAAGTGCCAGACATCTTAGGGCTTGGCTGACAGTGCAGTAATTGGCAAATGGAAGTCTGAGTGGTAACAACCACAGACCCTTTGCGTGGACCTGATGTCTATAGTTTCTTTATCCATTGGTCTCCTTTACTTAATTTTATTTTCAACTAATTAGATTCCTTTGGATTTGTGTCCTTTCTGTGGTCAGATTAGATGCCACTCTCCACTGTCAGCCTGGGAGATTCTTGCTTAGTAAGAGTAAGTTTATGTGATTAATAGCAACCTGTTGAAATGCAAGAATGTATGCAGACCCATCTTAATTTTGAATGCTTCACTATTCTACTTCATTTTTATCTAACAAAAATGAAGGAATACTTTTGAATGTGCAACATTGGTTTATTTTGATAAAAGTAGTCATAATCTTAAACATCATGAGAGCAGCATCCTATAGAGAGTGATTTTCCTAAAAATTCAGGTTGGCTTATATGTTAAACCAGACTGGAAACGTGGGAGCTTGGAACAGTTTAAAAGCCATAGAAAAATTGTTTCTACAGACCTTAAATTCTGGGACAGGTACCTGAATGCAGTAATCTCTGCGTAACACCCTGGAATATTTTCCTCTATCAGGGCTATAAGTTGTGGTGCTGTGCATGTACTTTTTTGGGTTGCAGTCCCACCATTTAAAAAAAAATCCTAGAATGGATTTGATTTGGATTGAAGCTGTGTCGTCAGCGGCAAGCCAGTCAGCAGAAATAATACTGATTCTCTCCCCGCTGTGACTTCTCCTAACTGTGCAGCAGAGCAGAGTGAGCAGATAGACAGAGAAAACATAGAAATACAATGTATATGCTGTGCAAAGCCCGGAAATGCAGTTAATTGAAGACAGAAGTTGCTGGCACTTACGAGTTGTTTCTTCAGCCTTCAGGAATGAAGGTACTTAAAGATGGAAAGCTGTAGTGTGTTTTAATAACAAGACCAGGTTAAGTTCTTACCTTGTTATTTACACGGTTTGAAAAGTTGTTTGAGCTTGCTTTATTATATGCATTTGTAAGAGCTGGAGAATTTTATTTTTGTTGTAGTTCAGCTGGATTCAGGACCTGATAGCACTGTTAGAATCATGATACTGAATTTAATCCAGACTTTCATAATCATGGAGGAAAACCTTCAGAGTGTGATACTTACATGCAAATTAAAGCTTTTGCCTCTTTTGTCAAGGATATATCTTCAGTTCTGGGACAGTTTACAAACACTATAATGTCTAACATTAGCAGAATGTGTTTGAAAACTAGTAAGTATTGAAACTAGTAAACAAGAATTGTCTTTTGCACTGTACATTAAGGAAAACCTTCCATGTCATTTAGATGACATTGCTATTTTGGTGCTGATGGCTATAATATGTTTATTAAAATGTGATAGGGATGGATGCTTGCCTTGGGCAGTATGGTGGGATGTTCATACATCCTGTACTTGCCCACATGACAGCAGAGAGTAGACTGCAGGGAAACCTTTACTGGGGTCATGATGTGGCAGGTCTGTGGAACCGGATGATCTCTCGAGGTCCCTTCCAACCCCTACAATTCTGTGATTTGTTACTGAAATCCAGATTAAGTTGCCTGTTGCAGAGATGAAGAGGCAAAAAGAGTAATGAGAAGACAGGATATGTGTAACACAGTGGGATTTTACTTCAGGTAAGAATTAGTAAATTTTGAACCTACTACTTGTTTAGGGAAATACTCTATTATTAGGTAGGCCTGTGTCCACACAAGCATGCAGCTGGTAGGAATAAATTGCAAGAAGGGAGGACATCTGTCCAGATGGCCTTTGTGGGATGGCACCAGTGGCTGCCCTATGCTTACCACAGCTGGTTTCAGTGGGCCCACCGCAGGGCACAGCTGAGCCTCTTGGTCAAGATGGCAACATCCCAGGGAAAAAAAAAAGGGGTAAAAACACTGATATGTTGTGAATGTATATTTTGGAAATGTTTCATTAGCAATGGCGAGTCTCCACTTTAGAATACATGCAGTGGATGTGAGTCCATTTCAGAGTGCCCATACATAGTCCCATGTAATGCTTTGCATGTTCATTTGATGAAGTCTAACCTGTACTTAAGGTCTCACTCTACTGCATAAAGAAAATAAAATGCAGAGTCCCTGGTTCATTCTTAGAGGGTCTGAAGAAATTATATATTTTTTTTTTCCAAATGAGATTGTGCTGGTCTTGAAGTCCACTGAGATGTATGCATGCTACATTTAGCTTTTGTTTTATTTCAGCTAAGAAACTTGAAAATGTGGGTATACTTGAATGCAAGGGGAAGAAAAGTGTTATGTAAGAGAAGTCCAGCATCCTGATAGCCTTTTCAGTTGCAACTGTGAGTTGTGGTAGTTTTTCAGGTGAAAGTGGTGGGAGATGAATCAGGTCCTCAGAACTCACAGCTCTACCTCAAATGCATTATTTATTTATTTATTTAACTTTTTTTAAATCTTTGTTGTGCTGTGCATTTTCATGACATGAAGGTTTTGCCATTTGAACTCTTTAAGGCCTGTATTGGCCCCAGCATCCAATATCTGAGAACACATTGAAACTCTGGTTTGTACTGTATAGCTTTGATTTTCTTTGCTTTGTGTGTTTAGCTTTATGGAAGAAGATCTTCCTAACTCCACTTCTAATGCTTACGAAAAAATAAAGGCATGCTTGGCAAGGATATGGCTTCATCTTTCCTTTTCTACCATGAAATTTACCACGAAATGGAGAAGTGGTCACATTTTTTTCAAAAGCAGTCAAAGTGATCGCAGAGATTGTTTGGTTATCCAGATTTGTCTGAAAATTACCCATTTGAACATAAATAACTGAAGTTAATTTTATTCAATAAACCTGGCATCACTGTTCAGGTCTTTGACATTTGACTCAAGAGACTGGTAATCATTTTTGGAGTTCTACCAATGGATTAACCTTCAGTTTATGCAAGGAGCTGAAAGCAAACATGTCAGCGGTCCTAGCACAGCATCTCAGTATGTCTGGTTGGCAGTCTGAAGAACAGCATTTAAACCCTTGGTTTCATTTTGCAGTAAAGAGAATGAAGACAGAAGAAATATCACAAACGGGCTACGGTTGAGTCTTTGTTCAAGGTGAACTAAGACCTTGGGATTTTTTTTAGGTGGACAGGGGAAACCTGCAACATCACCTGATGGGCTGCAAAACCAAAAAAGCCTATATGTGAGTGAAATTCAGCATTAGATAAAAATCAAGTGAAAAACAGTTCAGGCATTTTGAAACTATTTGAGAACTACGCTTTTAAATAAGATTTCATTTAACATCATTTATAGTTTATATTAGAAAATTTAATTGTTATGTAAAGATGACATTATTCAAGAGATATAGGAATGCTATCTAGTACATGTAGACAAAATACCTAACAATATCTAAGTAGCTAATTTTCTAAATTTGTAACATTTGAAGAAGACAAACTGATGAAAAAAGTAAGTGCAAAAAGGAAACAGAGCAGCCAAACAAACCCTGTATTGTACTGTTTGTGTACAATATTAATGATAACCTTACAACATCTGTTCAGAATTCTGCAGCTAGTATAGCTGACTGAAAAATTAAATAGATGCATTCTCATTTATTTAATGTTATTCTGTAGAGAGATTGTGTTCTTTTTTTTATTTTTAAAGTAATGCCACTTCTGTTTCAAGGAAATCATACTTTGTAACACTTTTAAAATATAATCTTGTCTTCTTGCTTGGATTGAAATTTATTTTAATGATTTATCCATAGGTCAGGCAGGATATCCAGTGTGATAACAGCATCCACATACCTCCAGAAGAAACAAAATGATCTTCTGTTTCTCTCCATTCTTACTACACGAAAACATACAGAAGAGTTCTTTGCTTCTCTTAGTCAGATGTCCCACTTTCTTTCCTTTGTGTAGTAAAACTGTTTAATAGATTTTTAAGTTTAGAGAATGAGAAAGGTAACTGTCAGTCTTTGTGATGAAAAGCAAACACAAAACCTTGCTGTCTCCACCTTTACTCTTGATAGGAACTTGCATGTGTTGACAGCTTAACAATTTGAGCTGAGTTAGATTTGTATGGTATTTCAATAAATACATTTTATAGTTGGTTTTTTTGTTTTTTTTTTTTTACTTTGGTCACGCTCTTGTAATATTAGATATGCATCTGGTGTATTTGCTTACAGATCTGTTGGGGCGGGAGGGTGTAGCTAAGTAAGTAATTGGCCATGTTAGAATGTTATTCTGTTTTAGCTGCTGGTAACTAGCGTGGGATTGCAGCCATTTTATTATAATTTTAAAATTATTTTTTTAAAAAATTGTAAAAAAAGTACCACAAGATGTCTTTCCAGCTTCATAATTGTTCAAGATGCATTCTTATGCTCTCATTTCAGTAAAAATACAGTTATCTAAAAATGTGATAATGCACTGAGTAATAAAACAAGCATATAGAACTTTTGGTACATGCTGCACATATTTAAATGACCCTGTGGGTCTTCTAAAGCAAACTTTAAACATTCCAGATCTTCTACTGTGCATCTGCTACTGGCATGTAGCCACCTGCCCACTCAGATTTAGTTGAAATAAATACAATTTATTCTAGTTCAGTTAAGTAGAAAGGCATGTAAAATATAGTCACCTTGCTGGTAAGGTTATTAAAACAAAAGATTTTCTTAAATTGAGTGATGTAGGTGTTTGGTGGAGTTTTTTTTTTTCTTCTAATAGACTGTTAACAATTTCATAGTCTCTTAAATTCCTATCTTACGTGTTCCTTTTATTTTCCTTCGCAGATGGGGTTTATACAGATTAATGAGGACTTCATATATATTGAGCCACTCAATCGCACTTTGACTGTGACAGGTCATGCACACAGGGCGTACAGACGAAAAAGGTCCGTAGAGGAGAAAATTACTGAAAAGCCAGCTTCTCAAAATCTGTACTGTGGTGTTGTTGCAGGTAATACACAAATCTCACTGAAAAAATGCATTGTAGAGAACATTTTTAAGATATATCAATAGTAGTTAAAACCAACTCCCAATTAAACCAAGAAAAGATTATTCTTGTAAGAGTAGCATGTGGTGGACTTTGAGGGGGCATGATGAGGCTGCTATTTTACTTGTCAGAAAAGGGAACTTGCCTTTGAGGAATTTAGCCTTAATGTCCAATTATACTTGGAAGTAAAAATGTTTCGATCTTTTTTTTACTTCAACTTAATAATTACAACATATTTCTTGTCTCTGTCTTTCTAGTTGCTTAAGTACTTACTATGGGCAATACTTAATTTTCTGTTTGAAAATATTAGCACGAGTCATCACAGTTTTTGCTTAGTATTAAGTCTTGAACTTCCAAATGGGTCTGACACAGAATTGAGATGATTTTTATGACAGTGTTATTGTTCTATAATTGACACTTAGAACTGTATGAAACAATCATAATGCATTTTCTTTAACAACAGGTAGAAGTTGTTGAAGTAGAAGGGTTTCAATAAATATTTGGCATGTAATGATGGCTTAGTTTTCAATGGAGATGGAAAAAAACCTGCTTTTGTGAAAGATGACATTCTGATGTTGTTGCTTCATTAGCAGCTATTCTTCAAAGGAGGTTTTGGTAGCGGGGGATGGGGGCGCTGCAAGGGTGGCTCCAAGACAGACCCACTGCTGACCAAGGCTGTCAATCGATGGTGGTAGCACCTCTGTGATAACATATTTAAGAAGGAAAAAAAAATCCCTAGTGTCAGGTATTTTGCCACCAGAGAAGGGAGTGAGAAGATGTGAGAAACTTTAGAGACACTCAGTTCAGTGAAGGAGGAGGCATCAGAGCAGAGAATCCCCTGCATCTGTGGAGAAGACCATGGTGAAGGAGGCTGTACCACCTGCAGCCTGTGGAGGACCCCATGCAGGAGCACGTGGAGACACCTGAAGTAGGCTGTGACCTAGTGGGAAGCCAGTGCTGGAGCATGCTCCTGGCAGGATCTGTGGACTCATGGAGAGAGAAGCCCCCACTACAGCAGTCTGTTCCTGAAGGTCTGCATCCCGTGGAAGAGATTCATGGTAGGGCAGTTTGTGAAAAACTGTAGCCCATGGGAAGGACTTGAGTTGCAGAAGTTAGTGGAGGACTGTCTCCTGTGTGAGGGACCCCACACTGGAGCAGGGGAAGAGTGTGATGAGCCCTCCCCCTGAGAAGGAAGGAGTGGCAGAGGGAACATATGATCAATTGACCATAACCCCTGTTCCCTGTCCCCCTGTACTGCTCAGGGGAGGAGGTAGAGAATTCAGGAGTGCAGTTGAACCGGGGAAGGAGGGAGGGGTAGGAGGAGGTGTTTTAAGAGTTAGTTTTATTTCTCATTGTTCTACTCTGTTTTGACTGGGTATTAGAATAGATGCATTTCATTCCATATTGAGTCTGTTTTGTCCATGACAGTAATTGCTGAATGATTTCTCACTGTCTTTATCTTGACCTGCAAGCCATTCATTGTATATTCTTTCCCCTGTCCAGCTCAGGAGAGGAGTGATGGAGTGGCTTTGGTGTGCACCTGGCCTCGAGCCAGGGTCAAACCATCACAGTTCGTCTTTCAACCTCAGGTTTTTTTAATGTTGTTGTGAGGAATTACTTTTTTCTTGGAGGAAACAAACCATAACAAATGCACATATATAGGCATTTTTTTTTTCATTTCTCCTGATCTAGTATAAGAGAGATAATGACAAAGTGGAAAGAAATAGCAGAGGTGCCCTGACATGGCTAGGGAGCTGGATTATATCACATTTGGTGTGAGGCAGAAGGGACTGAGTTATTTCAGAAGTAAAGAAAGGTAAAGAGAGGATGCAGATTGCTGGTGCCTAAGGGGCTGCAGAGAGAAGATAAAGCCAGACTTGCCTTAGACTTATGCTGTGACAAGATGGAAGACAACAGTTGTATATCTTGCATTCAAGGAAATTTCAGTTGGGTGAAAGGAAAAAAAAACCAACCAAACAAAACCAGCACCTCTCAGCACTGAAACATGTTGCCTAGAGAGGCTGTGGAGACAGACATTTACAAAACAGCTGGAACTTCAATGCTTGCCCTGACTGGAGCAGAAGGATGGCCTAGCTTATCTCTGGAGATACCTTCCAGCCTAAATTTGTCTATAGCTTTGTGGTTCTTGCTGAACACGTATACTGTCCTGTCCATTGTACATGGTTACAGAATTAGTGTGACAGGGGGTTTTTTTCCATTTTGGAAGCATGTTTTTTATAATTACGTGTCCATCCAAAGATTGGAATCAAAGGTGAATTAGCAAAGCAAGGCTATTTTTGCAGTTACTAAGAAGTACTATGTAAATTACATGTAACTTCCTCCATCAGCCTCTGTGTTTGTCTTCCTGACATTGTATTACATTTCCAGTTTATCTAAACATGAAATTTTCTATATTAGCAAAAGTTGTTCACAGAAAGTAAATATGGTTATTCTTATCAGTGATTAGTGAGTTTAAAGCACACATGCCTGATTATTTTTGAAAGTGAGAAAAAGAGGGAAAATAAAAAGTGTGCACTGGGAAAGAGGAAAGTGGCATCTGATAAATACCAAACCATGATGTGTAGAAAAATGAGTGAAGAAACACTTTTGTTAGAATATTATTTTTGTCATGTTCATTACCTGTCATCCTTTTACTTATTCTTATGCTTTAAAATGGGAAAGTCAGTTTATTCTGTTCTAATAATCTTATGCCCAAGGCTCTGACTTGGTTTAAATAGTCTGTCAACAGAGATTCAAATATTTGCTTGAAATAAGTTTCATTATTTCTACTGCCAGCCTGAAATTTCAAAAGAACTCAAGCTGTGCATAACTGATTAGCATCTTCTGGCACAACATTATTGCTGAGGGGGATAAAAATACCTGCAATTTCTAACTGATGCTGTGGTACTAGCAAGACTCTGCTGCTACAGGTTATTTTACTGACACAAGGGAAGAAGGTTGTAAACTAGAAGAGGGTTGGTTTAGGTAAGATATTTGAAAAAAAAATCTTTACTGTGTGGTGAAGCACTGGAACAGGTTGCCCAAAGAACCTGTGGATGCCCCCTCCCTGGCAGTGTTCAAGGCCAGCTTGGATGGGACTTTGGGCAACGTGGTCTAGTGGGGTTGTCTCTACCCATGGCAGAGTGGGTTGGAACTAGATGATCTCTGAGGTCCCTTCCAACCCAAACCATTCCATGGTTCTAGCTATATGAGGTTGCAGTAGATGGAGACTGGTGATGCTTGAGGTCTTGGTTTCTGTTTCTTGGTTCAGAAACAAGTATTTTAGGACATTTAAATCCCTATCCAAACCACAGTGGAGGTACAGCTTATGGCTTCCTAAGTTCCTGAATATAGTCTACCAAACCAGAATACCACAATTTCCATGTGAATAGGGTACCCATTTTATTTTCCCTGGAGAAAGAAAGTCATTGGAGTGAAGGTGATTGCCGTTCAGTCTGGGCCTCATGTGAATGTGCTTGGGGAGTGCTCTTGTGTCTGAGAACTGGTAAATGTCCATGATTCCTATAGTCATAGCATGTTCTTAATGATTGCTAAGAAATTTTATGCAACATCATTGTAGCAGCTGGACTTTCTCAGCTTAGTTGTTTGTTTGGTTTGGGGGTGTGTGTGGACATTTTAATTGTTTTTTTAACACTTGGTATTTTCTCTTAATTGCCTATTGAATGTGACATGCACTTGCTGCATTATTTCTAGCCTTCTTGCTGCAGTAGTGGAGTATTTCTAGCTTTCCTTTCAGTCAATTGATTTTAAGTAATAAATTGATAAGGAATCTTCATATTTTCTGTAGTTACACAAAACATGGAAGTCGTGCGTAAGCCTGCTTTAGCATTTTTTTATCATTATTGTTATTATTTTGCCAATGTAATTACATTTTAAAGATTAATTTATGCATCTTTCATACCAAGAAGCATTTTTTTTTTCACAGTCTTTATTCGTGTATGTATGGGGTTTTTTCAGGAATTCTCTCTTACATACTGTACCTTCAATAATGAACAATTCTTTGTAATTTTTACTTATTTATGAGTATGTAAAGAAACAAGTGTGCTTACCTAATGCCTGTTTTACCTGACAGTAGTCATGGCAAACTTTTGAATACCACTGGTACCAAAGTTATTAATTCCATTTATCTAAAGGTCTTAGAGAAGAGCTAAAATTTTCAAATAAATGAGATCTCACATGATAGGGAATTCTGCCTGTGATTTGGAAATGGTTGGCTGGTCAAGAACAGATTGTTCATTGGTTTGTTAGCTGGCAGATACCTGGGGCAAATGATGGGCACTTCACCTTGCAGCCAGCTTGCCTACAGAACTGTGCAGTTTTCCCCTTCCACTGCAATCCCAAAAGAGAGATTTCAACAGTTCTCAGGGCTATGGTGAGCTTATTGTTTAGTGCGATGCTGTATTTTATTGTGGGCTGTTTACTGTCAATTCTGAATAAAATTCACTGCTAGCTAAAACTTGCTGGAGAGGCATGTTAGCAGATTTCTCAGAACAGCCTCACTAACACTAAAGTTTTCAGCCACTAGCTGCTGCTTTTACAAAGAAGCAAACAATTAATAAAAAGTGTTGCTGGAAATTTCACTGGAATCAATCACTGCTCCTAGGAGGAAGGCAGACTGGCTCATGGCTCATGAGAGATTTTTTTAAACTAAAATGAGTTTATTATTTAGGCTTAGATCTATAGTATTATGTGCTTATATTGTAAGTCATACTTATAGGGCAAGGATTTTTTTGTAGAAATCCAGACACCAAACTTTCGTTAAAATTATTCTCAGAAAAGTGATGAAAACACACATAATATTTTATAAACTAGGCTGTAGGTCCACAGTTAGCAAATGCAAGTAAAGTTTGTACATAGAAGGCTATAAGCAAGTGACCAAAGGATCAAACTGAGAGGTTAAAATTGTTTTTAGGTCTTTTATGAATTTTTAAGTTGATTCTACTTCTAGGCAAACATCAAATACTTCTTCCCAGAGATTTTTTCAGCTTTTTCTTTTAGCAAATTTGTATGCTTTTCAGTGTTAATACACTGATACCTTGTCACTAGTTTTACAGGAATCAGTTCTAAAATAGCTGGGTGGACTAAACCATTCATGTGACCTTTGGCAAACTTTTTTTAAGCATGGATACTTTATACTTTGTTACATTGATAAATATAGATCTACATTATGTTTATATCAAATCTGTGTTACACACACATTTATATTAAATTGCAGCTTCTTTTTTCACTGATACCTTATGTTTAAGGTTAATTTTTCTATTCAGTGACTTTTAAGACATACTTTTAACTTTTTCCCAAAGAGCAACTTACTTTTTGGAGAGTGGTTGTGTTATAATATGAACTGCAGGACCATTCCTATGAGAGATGAGACTGATTAGTTTCAAAAAACTTTCCTCAAAATATCCAAATATTTGGTTGTTTCCTGAACATGTGTATATAACTGTCAACTCAAGCATCAGTTTTGTAAACAGAGCACCTGATATTCCATTGTTAAAAATGGAAAAAAATTAATTTGATTTTAGTGACTTCAGTGAGATCAGTCCCAGAATTTTTATGTTACCTCAAGGGGATATGATTTTTTTCTTTTAACAGGGAGTTTTATTTTATATTTTATTTTAAATTAAATCTTTGCTAACTACTGGATGCGTATCTGACAACCTCCTGGCTTGAACTGTTTCTGTGAAATTTTTCTTGAAGTTTTTTACTGACTTTAAATTCATCTTAGCAAAACTTCCCTTTTTTCCAACAAACCTATATCTTACATACTGCTTTCTGTCATTTATCTGAAATATTCTTCCATCTTTGAAAAATAGCTGTTTTATTGCATGTATTTTCTTAATGCTGGGTATGTGGCATAAGCACAAATCTATATATGTCATCTCATATCCTAAGATACAATTACATAAAGATGTTTTCTCTGTGATTTATGAAGATGGGCAGAAAACAGAGTTCTGCAATGTCAGTGAGATGATTTTTTTGTCAAACCTAACATTAATTTAGTTTTCTTACACAAACCAAACTAGGAGGCGCATAGTCTTTTATAAGTATGTTAAGTGAAAGGATGCAATGAACAAGCCAGATTTTATTTGAGCAGCTGTATAAGATTTCTGTCTTCTTGTTGTGAACTAACATTTTGGTGTTGCACAGGCCTTCAGTCTGAGCCTTAGCATTGACAGCGCTAAATAAGCATGTTTTACTGCTCATAGCTCTTTGCTTTGCTTTCCATATAACCAGAATGACATCATAAGCAAAGACAGCAAATCCTAAAAGTATGTAGGGGTAGTTTGAAGGAAGAGTTCATCCAAAAATGTTTTATGTTACAGGTAAAAGAAAATCACAGAATCAAAAAGTGTCAGAAAGTGGAAGAGGAAAACGATACTCTTACAAGTTACCTCAGGAGTACAATATAGAAACAGTTGTGGTAGCAGATCCAGCTATGGTTTCATATCATGGAACAGATGCTGCCAGAAGATTTATTCTGACCATCTTAAACATGGTAGGAAATTTTTGCTATTTTTGCCAGCAATGCATGCACCATAGGCTGATTTCTTTGATCCATTTAATTATTCTGCCTGAGGGACAGTCAGTACGTGACTATCAGCAGGCTGTCAAGACTCTATACAGACTTGACGGTACTGTCTGGTCTTATATCTTGAGCAATGAAGCCAGAAAATGGAAGATGCACAAGATGTTTTTTTTATTAGAAGCCCATGATGCTGTTGGGAAGGCTGAGGCATTGGATGATTTCTCATGATCTGTGCTTGTTATGAAGAGGTTGCATTGTTGAGAGGCATTGTGTGATCATTAGTAGCTGAAAAACAAAACAAAGGACAATTACATTCCCTCCCAGCACTATCTGGAGCTTCAGTGTATCCATTTGGTTCATAAAGCAGTGAAAAATAGCATCTGTAGTGTAATGTACAAGAAGAAATTGTTCTAAAGAACGAGTTTAAGCTGAAGAATAATTAAAACCTATATTAAAAACTATTCTGAATGATGGAGTTATTGCCATGTCCTGTCTCAGACCACTTGAGCCATGATCCTGGATTTATCTAAATAGAAATTTTCATGTGAATAGCATTGTAGGCATATGCATGTATTTGGAGAAACAGGCTAGAATTTATAAAGTGGTCATGGCCATTGAGGGGAAAGGGTCTTTTTTATGCTCCCAGAGTGAATACTGTGTAAGCTTTATTTTTCCTTCAGAAAAACAATGCTTTACATCAGCTTAATATTCAGCTCAAATTATGGGAAATTCAGCAGTCACAGTAAGAGAAATTTTCAGGTTCTTTTGAGGCTGTTACTTTAAGTCAGCAGGGTCTTGTATGCAATGCAAGTGTGCATTTTTACTTACTTTCTTTTATCTTAGGTTTTTAACCTTTTCCAGCACAAGAGCCTTGGACTACAAGTAAATCTTCGGGTGACTAAGCTTGTCCTCCTTCATGAGACTCCAGTAAGTATATCTCACGTTTGTGTCAACCTGTAGAGGGAAATGCTACTTAGGTTATTCCTTGTACTCCACGAAGGCTTGCAATATTCACTGGCTTTAATGGCTGACAAATGTTCTCAGTCGGCTTTTGTGCATTATTTAGTTATTTACACTGCTGGACAGCCCCAGTAAAGACAGATTTTCTTCTAATGTGTGTGCTGCATGTACTGAGATTCTTCTATGGTTGCAGCTCGAAATCAATTCAGTGGTTTCCTTGTGGTAGTCAGCTAGTTCTTAAGAATATATGCTTGTGCTCTGCTTTTTGTGCATTCGAATAGCTCAGTACAAAAATAATCTCCCTTAAACTCAGTGGACAGTAGAAGGAGGACTGATGTTCTTTGTCAGTAAATCCCTAGACAAACAAAAGGAGTTTTGATATCTCTTTGCTATCAGAAGGAGCACTGTTCTTTTGCATGTTTCAGGCGTCATCTCAAATCCTGTTCTTTCTTTCTGAAGGAAGACAAGTTGTCTGATAGAGAGACTTATACTTTCTGTTAACCTATGGTTTGTATATCTGTCCTGGTTCTGGCCAGGACAGAACTAACTTCACTAAGCAGCCAGCACAGGTGAGCCGAGTTACCACAGGCTGTTTTCCACACCACATGACATCACGCTGCCGTAAAAGGGGCTGGTCAGGAAGGAGCAGGTTGGAGCGGCTCTCTGGGGAAGTCCCAGCGTGAGGGGGCATTGCTCTGTGTTACCACCGGGTGCGTGTAAATTCTGCCACGGGGCTAGTGTTCCTCTTCCATGGTGGTGTCAGTAAACTGTCCTTATCCCAACCCACAGGGGGCTCTGTCTGTTTCTTCTCCAGTTGGAGGGATGAGTGAGCAGGGTGTGGTGCTCAGCCACTGCCTGGGGCTGAACCACGACAATGTCGTATTTCAGGACAATGTCAACTGGATTTCTTGCTTTTTCTACAAAATATTATGGAAATCCTTTTATACTTTAGTTCATAAGAAAAAGGGATTCCCTTGTCCCTGTTTCTAATTTTAAAGTATGTTTTTCCTGTGGATAAGAAAGTATTTCTTTCTTAAGTGTCCTCTCAGCAAATGGAGAAGCCACATTTCATATTCTGATTCTGGATCTTCACATCATGATCCTTTTCTTCACTATAAGTAGTGAAAAGTTAGCAAATAAATGAGACAAGGGTTCAGGCAAACAGTTCCACTGTATGCCTGTCAGCACACTGTCTTCACCTGTATTTTTAATGTGAGAAACTTATGGTCTCTGCTCATGAAGTTCAAGTCATTCTACCATGAATATATTATGCCATAAAAAAGAACATTTTTTTGCTAAGTCTTTAAAAAACCTGTCTTAATTCTATTTGTAGAATCATAATTTTAATAAAATGCATTGTTTTGTCTGTATGAAGGCAGATATGTATATTGGACATCATGGGGAAAAAATGCTGGAAAGCTTTTGTAAATGGCAACATGAAGAATTTGGAAAGAAGAATGATATACACTTAGAAATGTCAACAAGCTGGGGAGAAGACATGTCTTCAGTTGATGCAGCCATACTAATCACAAGGTAAAATACTGAAAGATGAGCATTAAAAATAGGCAATAGCCTAATATGAACATAAGTCAAAGGGAACTTCTTTACTGTGATGGTGACAGAGTACTGTAATGGGCTGCACAGGGAGGTTGTGGAGTCTCCTTCCCTGGAGATACTCAAAACCCACCTGGATGCTTCCATGCAGCCTGCTCTAGATGATCCTGCTCTGGCTGGGGGGTTTGGAATAGATGATCTCCAGACATCCCTTTGTTCTGTGATTCTGTGAATTGGTAGATGACCAACTGGTCAACATAGTTAGAAGTTAGTTTTGCAATGAGGAAGAATGCAACTTGAGGCTTCTTTACAGAATTTAAAGGTGGTGGTAAAGAAAGTAGTTCCCAGATGGTAAACGTGAAATGACAAACAAGTCACTCTTGTTTCTTCTTTGGCTGTGTAGCTAAGGCCATAGATTGATGCCTCTCTCCATATGCCTTCATTTAGAAGAGGCAGCATGGACAGACCTGTCAATACTTTCATTCAAAACACAAAGGCATGTTTATGTAATTCAGAGCTGGATCAGCATGTCACTAAGCACATTGCCGAGTTATGCCTACCTCTAATGGATTTAGCAACTAGTGTGCTGCATTATATACTGAAGGTATGTTATATGCATAGTATGTGATTCTGCAGCCACAGTGGTAGGATCCCAGCTCTGCAGTTTCTTACAACATTTACCAGGTGTTTCACACATTCAGAAGGAAATACAGCTCCAGCCCAACTCTTTCCTCTGAAGCAGATACTCATGGTTTAGGCTGTAAGTGGTGCACAGGGGAATACGTCTTGATGTTCAGACAACATCTAGCCATTATCCTAAGAAAAGGATAGAATGATGGTTCAACTGGTCTAGGATTTGACTTAGTCCCATTTTTGAGGTAGACTTTGGACCGGATGACCTCAGAGTTTCCTTTCACAGTAAATGCCTATGACTGGAACTATTAGAATGGGTGCCATCCCATGCTAGTTGATGACATAGTAACCTAAAATGATGAATAATCTTTAAACTAGCGTAGCCTTATACCGTTTATTCAGGGCAATCTCACTGGGACCTGTATGCATTTCTCTTACATTAGTTTACATTCTGATTACTCCAATAAAGTGTTTCAGTTTTCAAAAGCAGAAAAATGCTTCCCTAAATTATCCCAATTTTGGAGAGCAGTTACATTTTGGAAGCAGGAAACTGTGAAGACCGAATTGTCTGTGGTGACAGCTTTGTTGCTACTTTTGCTGTTTAATACCTTACCTTTTTTTAAAAAAGCCCACACCCATCTCTTCTATGCCATCCTCCTGTACTTGTTCTGTGTCAAGGTGCCCAAGTCAATAAATTGGTACTTCTTGTAAACATATGTATGATAAAAATCTGCATGAATTAACCAGTTACTTTTAGCTTGTTTTATAGAGTTTTATTGCTCAGGCTATGTATGCTTTATTCATTCATAGAGATCTGTTACATAGCATTACATAGACCTAGAGTGAATTTTAATTGGCTGATTGTCTAGTGCAAGTCCCTAATTTTAAATTCTGTCACTTGTTTTTGCATTTTATTTTTAAGGTGAATAAAAAAGCTAGAGAGACTCAAAATAAAGATTTAAAATACAGGAAGATTAACTGTGTTCTGAAGAACATCATTGCCAGAACTATTTATTTTCAGAATGGATAGTTGTGACATATTTCTAGTAAGTCAGACAGCCACTAACTTCAGTTTTCTATCATGGATGTCTCTATACCCTTTGTTCCTAAGGAGCTGTTAGAAAGCTCCTCCATATGTAAATACTTGTAGGCTGTGCTCAAGTCACAACTTGTCTTTCTCTTCAATTAATTTAGTGAGGTTTTTAAGGCTGTTTCCCAGACATGTAATAATTCTCTTAGCTGTTTCCAGAGGTTTTCTTGTTTTCCAAATTGTTTTTTTTGAAGCATAAGCACAAAAATTGGACACAGTAATGTGTGAACGATTGTACTGGTGCCATGTCTGATATTTTCCTGCATCTTCATCCAAGGATACTGTTCACTCCCACTGCCTGTTTTCAAATACTCATTTCTTCTTCTTGTTGTTGTTGTCATGCTGTTGCTGTATCTGATCAAGTTTGGGGGCCCAGTTTTGGCTGCATTAAATCAGTGTTTAATGCTAATAGAGTATAGATTCTGTTGGACTCCACTCAAAAATATCTTCCTTGGCTTCCTAACATTTCTATACCTGTTTTGAGATGTTAGCTATGCATTTGATTCAGTTATTAGCTCACTTTGCACACTTTTCAGCTGCTTTTTCTTTTTTTTTAGTTTGGCTGAAATATAACCTGGGAAGGGGCAACCCTGGCTGTACATACAGACTGGGGGATCAGATGCTGGAGGCCAGCCATGCTGAGAGGATCTGTGGGTCTCGGTTGACAGCAAGTTAAACATGAGCCAGCAGTGTGCCCAGGCAGCCAGGAGGGCCAACTGCATCCTGGGGTGCATCAGGCACAGCATGGCCAGCCAGTCCAGGGAGGGGACTGTCCCGTTCCTCATGGTGCTGGTACGGCCTCACGTTGAGTACTGTGTGCACTTTTGGGCACCACAGTACTAGAGGGACACAAAACTATTGTAGAGTGTCCAGAGGAGGGCAACAAGGGTGGTGGAGGGTCTGGAGGGTAAGGATGGAGAGGCTGAAGTCCTTTGATGTGTTCAGCCTGAAGAAAAGGAGGCTGAGGGGAGACCTTGTCATGGTCTATGGCTTCCTGAGAAGGCGAAGTGAAGGGGCAGGCCTTGATCTCCTCTCTTTGGTCACAAGTGATAGAACCAGAGGGAACGGTATGGTGCTGTGACAGGAGAGGTTTAGGCTGGATATTAGGAAGAGGTCCTTTACTGAGGGGGTGCTCAGGCACCGGAACAGGCTCCCCAGGGAAGTGGTCACAGCACAAAGCTTGACTAAGTTCAAGAAGTGTCTGGATGATGCTCTCGGTCACATGCTCTAACTTAGCTGGTCCTGTGTGGAGCCAGGATTTGGGCTTGATGATCCTTATGGGTCCCTTCCAACTCAGTTTATTCTATGATTTAGAAAAACGCCTGTTTATATTAACCTTTTTCACCTCAGTTTAACTTTATAGACCCTAAGTGATCTGTTAACTATTTTAAATATTTAAGTATGGTATTTCATGATATACTGTCCAGTACATACTGGTACATTTGAGGTTTATTCTCAAAATAATAAATAGCTTCTAAAATAGCATTTATGATAGCAACATTTTCCATTTGTTTAAAATCCCAACAGAATAGTACATGTGGCTCATTAACCTCAAAGCTGCTTTTCTTTTTTTTTATGTGCGTTCATTAGTCTGTATCTGCCTACCTTATATGTGGGAACAATTTCAGAATGTCGTATTACATGAAGAGGTGGGAGCATCTGCAGTACTGTCATTATTCACTTAGTACAATACAAACACTCACATTTGCAGTATGATGAAAATGTTATTTGCCAAAGAGGTCATTCATTGCAACTCTTCTTTACAAAAACCTTGTGATTTCAGAAAACTTCTTGCGTGGGCAGTATACCTCAAATATATTACAAATTTACAAATGCTCCAATCAATGACAACAGGAGACTGCGGTTTCAAGCCTAAACTACTTTTTTTTCAAAATTCTTAACATAAAATAAGTTAAAAAATTGAAAGTAGGGTGAAAGCCAGAATGAAAACTTGGTAGACTGGTAAAATTCATTAACTATCCCCTTCTTTTTCTTTTCTCCAGTCTAACCAATGGAAGGAAATGATAAATTGTCTTGGTCAAGAAACAGGTCGTTCGACTAGTATGCCTAAAACAAATGTTAAATTTATTTAAAGTGACAAATTGGTGCAAACTATTCATGAAACATAAGTTTGGATTCTTCTTTAGCATTCCTCTCCTGCTCTTGATGTGTTCTGTTGTACATGCCGTCATCTACATATCAGGATTTATTTCAACAAAGAAAATAAAATAAGATACTTTGTATTTAGAAATTTAGAAATTTTTGTTTGCTCTGAAGGCTCTTTATAAAGCTTTATCAACTCAATTAAAAATAGGCTAACTAAATATATTTTTTTGTAACAATGGATTAGTAGTTACCCATTCTTGCTTAGAATTATTTTCTGGGGTTAACCAATCTGTTCAAGCTCAGAGCTCAGTCCTAAATCTCACAAAAGCTCCTTTTGTCTCTCATTTGAATAAGGACCTATTTCCTTCCCATGCGCATGCAAAGTAACGATTCAGAATAATGGAAGTTGTGTGCTGGATACTGGTTTGAAAGTGACTTTAGCGATTCAACCAGTTTCTTGCTTTCAGTGTTAGATTCAGTTACTAACTTGCTCCAGAAATTTTTCTGTATGCATTAATGAAAACACTAATAGCTTTGTCCTATTTTGCTAGGAGAAGAGAGGAAAAGAACAAAGGCAAATAATGTCAGTGATTTTCCCAAGGGCTTTGCAATGTACTTTATTGTTCTATCGGTGTCTCTTCTTACTTGGAAGAGTCTGTATCCTCTGTTTATAGTTTCAGTATGCCAATGCCATATATTATGTATTTGTGTGTAATATATACACTTCTACGCTTTTTTATATATATATATACATGTGTATGTTATATACACTCACAGGAATGTAGTTATAATATGATGCAATATTTAAGTAACTGTGTGAGAATTAGAGAGCTATTTCTGTGAGAGTCACTGGTAGGTCTATCTAGAGCCGTAAATCTACTGAGGAGCCTAATCTCAAATGTATGCAATGCATTCTTATTCTTGGAAATTAAAGGCAATGTTAGATTCTTGCAATGTAAATCAGGAACTGAGTGTTTTATTTTACTTCCCTGTATCCCAGTCATAGCAGTACCTTTTCCCCAAGTCACATAACGAAACTCTGGATGCATAGCATAATCATTGTCAGTCTGAGCCAAGAGGGGGGCCAGAACCAAACCAAAAAACCCAAACTCAGTATGTGAGCTATTAAATGAGCAGTAATCTCTTGGAAATTGGCTGTTTTAAAATGTCAGATGGTACTCTTGTACATTTGAAGGTATGATTTTTAATTTTTTTTTTTACTTGTTACATCAGGTAACACTTCTAGTAGTTGTCTGTGTGTAAGATAATCTACGTCCTTAGATTGTCTTTACCCATGTTCTCTTGCTTCACAGAATCACAGAATCACAGAATAACAAGGTTGGAAAAGACCTTTAAGATCATTGAGTCCAACCATTCACATTCTAAACTAAACCATATCCCTAAGTACTTCACTACAAGTTCCATATTTCTAATCGTTTCTGTCATGTTGCTTACCAAGACAGCAAGTCCCTTGTGTCACATAGCACAAAACAAAGAATTGCGTTACAACCCAGTGCACTGATGCAGTTTGCTGCAGGTTTGAAAAAATAAAAGAACTTCCTTCTGTATCTGATTATAGTTTTATGTTATCACCTTTGGCTCAATTCCCAGGGCTCCTTTAAGTGGATTCCCAGAGTTTCTTTATCAGATTATTCACAAGAGATTTTTTTCTAGCACTGTTGTTTTGCTTCTCTACTCTGTAATTATCTGGCAATGGTGACCTAGAGAATCAGAAGTTCAGTAACCCCATGTCTCTTGCCGTGTAGCTTTTAATGAGTGTCAGAAATCTCCTAGCATCTTGAGATGGCTTTTGGGTCTAAATCACTCTGTGGAAATAATCTGTGGGAAGCAAACAAACAAACAAGAAGTTTTTGGAGCAGTTACATTTGTAAAAATGATAAGTATCACTAGTCCTCTCTCTCATCTTAAGCAAAAAACAATTCCTGCATTTTGTTCCTGGAAAATGAGTGTTTACACATGTGTATATCTTTATGTGGATTAGCCTGTGTATATATCTGTGTAGCTTTATAGACTGAATATAAAAATGAAACCTCTCTGGCTCATATAGCCCTTCTTTAAAAACAGAGACTGTTACTTTGTGGTACAGCTAAAGAACAGAAACACCCTTATTTGAGTACATGTACGAATGAAGCTCGGGTAACATGGCTGTGTTTTGTTTGGTTGCTCTGTGTGGGGTTTTGTTTGTTTCCTGTTGGTTCCCGTCTCTCCATGTCATGCATACCTAAGCAGCCTTATTTTTATTTAAAATTAAAAAAATTAGCATGCGTTCCAGTAAAAGGTTTTCTTTTGTTCTTTTGATATATTTGTTATCTGTCTTTGAGAACAGATAAAACAGGTGTAAAATTAAAATTAATCCCAAGTACATGTTTTTGAACACAGAGATAAAATATTTATTTCGCTTTGTATAATTGAGCAGTCTTATTTATAGAGCTATGGCTGGAATAAAATATTTTTTGGAGATAGGATAGGCTTCTCCCTGCAAGTTAATTTGCAAGCATTCCATTACTAGAATGGGATGCCCATTCTAGTAGAAATGCTTCTCCAGAAAGTATTTCTATTGTCATTTTAATCATTAACTTTTCAGTACAAAAACTTTCTGACTCTACCTCTGTTCTAAATGCTGGATTACAATACTGCTCTAAGACTTGATATCAAACGTGGAAGATATTTTCGTTTCAAGTAGAAGAAAGACTAACTTCAGAATTCTTAAATTTCTTACAGGGGGAAAACCCCCAAAATTAGGTGCAGTGCAATTAAAAAATATGGTACATGTTTTACCACCTGATTACTCCTAAATCTGTTCTGACAATAAACTGGTTTAAGTGTTCTGGGTAATCCTGGCCTGTGCTTCCCCATGCTCTTTGTTGAGATAATAGTGTTCTGTATTTATTCATTGAGCCATAAAAAATTGTAAATAGGTCACACAGCTGTTACCAGTCTGACAGCTTGGTTTGCTTAACATTTTTCTTTTCCCCCCTCAATTTTAGGAAGGATTTCTGTGTACATAAAGACGAACCATGTGATACTGTTGGTAAGTAAATAAACATGAGAGACTGTGTCTATAAACCACTTCATAAAATACATGTAACATAGAGACGTGAAGCTAAAATATGACAACAGCATCAGTGAGAGATAGCTACAACTAGCTAAAACAAAAAGTACATCTCCAGTGCCAATAATATTTTGTTACATTTGTGTATGCTTCTAGAAAAATATCTTTTTAAAACTTTGCTTTTTAATCTCACTGACAATTTAATACAAAAAAAAAGTTTAATGTTCTTTATGCAGAATATGAAGTTAAACAAATACGTTTTATTTTTCATACAGTGGACTTATCTTTGGTGATAATGTATCTGTGTTTAAAAACATCTTCCCTAAGAATATTGAATAAAATATTACAGTGATACATAGTCTGTGCACTGTGTAACTTCAGAATAAAGGATGTGTACTATTGTGCAAGGCATCTTCTGTTATCTTGAAATAAAGTGAGTGCTAGCTGCACCAAGTTTTTCTGTAAACAGTCATTAATTTAGATCATACCCTTTTGGGAAGTCAGTTTTTCAGAGTAAAGTTCTGTTGAAAAAGGTAGTAAAAGGGACTTTTTACAAGTGTATGCAGTGATAGGACAAAGGGTCTTAATATGAAGGAGTGCAGATTTAGATATTAGGAAGAAATAATTCACTAGGAGAGTGGTGAAGCAGTGGAACAGGTTGCCCAGAGCAGTTGTGGATGCTGTCCCTGGTAGTTTTCAAGGCCAGGTTGGTTGGGACTTTGGGCAACTTGATCTAGTGGAGGGTGCCCCTGCCCACAACAAGGAATTTGGATTTTTAAGGTCCTTTCCACCTCAACACAAACAAAAAAAAAAGTAGCAATTATTCTGTTCAGTTATATTACCTCACTACTTGCTAGTCTTTTTTTTTCTTTTACTTTTTTGTCTCTTACTGCTTTTTTTTTTCTTTTACTGTAAAACAGCAGTAAAAGACATCCGAAGTCTATGTGAGCATGTTTGTGGGGAAGATATCAATAAAGAATCCCTCTAAATGAAGAGTGGAATGTTTCTCACAGCAGTTAGTAGTTAAGAATTCATAATGTTCTTCCACTAATTGGTATTGTGGTCTTAGGTGAATTTTGTATGAGTATTTGGTGCTCAGTGTCATTTATTTTTGCCTTGTTAAGAGGAAAAATGTTTCCTTCAAGCTGAAAGAGGAAGCAGTATAATAAGAAATTTTCAGATCTTGTGCTGATCTAAACTGAAGATCAAATCTGGAATATTTCCAGTATATCTAAATCAATGTGAATGTATTTCTCTGAGAAATGTTTCCTCTTTGAACCTTGGAGGTAATGACTACTTACCTCTGATTTTGTCCATGGAATTGTAAACAAGATAAGATTGAACTGAATCAAGTATCAGTCATTCACATTTCTATGATGAAGAAGCTTGGATGAAACTTGAAGGCGCTATATTACTTGTAAGTGCACAGGAAGTTAAGACTTTTAAGTCTTAATACAGTGATAAACAAAATGAAGTAGAGCCCTTGGCTATCTAATGTGGCATTTTGTGAAATGGCCATTGTGGACTTTCCCCCTTCTGTCTATAGTTGTTTAGAGTTTTCTTCAGGAATTGAAACATTATTTCATATGTGTAGTCATTTCCATATAGGTAAAAGTGTGTAGCAAAAGCTAAGGTCATTCTTTTCCTGTTGTTCCATTGGTTATAATATTTAATCTTTAGTTTTCTGGATTAATACATTTCAAAGGCACCATAAATTCAGTGTATCATTTCCTCTATACATGTGTACAGTACTGTGAGTCCATGCAAGGCTTAAAAAGATAATGTCTTTCTGAAGCTGTTGTCCACCATCATTTGTGATCTGATCTAAGAAAGAGTGTTAAAAAGCTTATGGCTTTTCTCTTGATAATTTCTAAATTGTCTTGTTGGTATGGATGTATTTTGTCAATATTTTTAGGACTGCTGGTTTACATGCAAAAATGTTGAAAGTAGAGGCAGGTAGATGGTGGTGTCATTTTGGCATCTTTTCCTTGCAATTTCCCTAGGAAAACGTAAATAGTAATTTTTAGTCATAGATTAATAAAAGTTTAATAAAAGATAAGGAATAATATCTTACTATAATATCTTACTACAAGTCTTCGTGCAACATGTTTACAGGCATGAGGCAGCACATTCCAGGGATGTTTAACATGCAGTGAATTACAGAATTTGCCAAAGAAAGTAGATGAGAAATTAGCTCTAATGTAATATCAACTGTACAATTCCCAGCTGTCCAGAGTTTGCCTCTCCTCCCTGACACCCCTCAAAAAAGAATATAATACAAACTTTTTTCTATCGCAAAGAGTACAATAAGGCAGTTCTCAGTGAAATGTTAGGATAACATTACAGTTATGTTAACATGAGGCCTTGTATATGGGGCAGTCAAGGTGAGCCCATTACACAATCCAGAAATGAAAGTCACGAGAAAAGAAAGTTTACAGAATAGACCTCATTACTGAAAAGGGTTGTCATGTTGGATCATAGTTCTTCCCAGTGATGTAAACAAATAAATAGTGGGTTTATTTTTTATTCATTAAGTGCCAAGACACAGTTTTCAGACTGAATAGGAGTACTCACTTTAGACGGACTGTAAATTCCAGTATTCTGTTATATAGACAAAATTTTCAAGTATTTATGTGGCAAATAATGCATTTCTCTGTGTTCTCAGTCTTTTTCTATTCAAAGTACATAACATATGCACTCTTCAATTAGTACTTTTTCATTGTCTCTTAAAATAATGGAGTGATTTCATACTCGTAGAATATACTGAGTTGGAAGGGACCTATAAGGATTGTCATCAAGTCCAACTTCTGGCTCCACACAGGATCAGCCAAGTCAGAGCATGGGACTGAGTGCATCATCCAGACACTTCTTGAACTTAGTCAAGCTTTGTGCTGTGACCACTTCCCTGGGGAGCCTGCTCCAGTGCCTGAGCACCCTCTCAGTAAAGAACCTCTTCTTAAATATCCAATAGAAACCTCCCATCCAAGCTTTATACCATTCCCTTGGGTTCTATCACTGGTCACCACAGAGAGGAGATTTGTGCCTGCCCCTTCACTCCATTGTCAGGAAGCTATAGACTGTGATGAGGTCTCCCCTCAGCCTCCTTTTCTTCAGGCTGAACACATCAAAGGACTTCAGCCTCTCCATCCTTACCCTCCAGACCCTCCACCACCCTTGTTGCCCTCCTCTGGACACTCTACAATAGTTTTGTGTCCCTCTAGTACTGTGGTGCCCAAAAGTGCACACAGTACTCAACGTGAGGCCGTACCAGCACCATGAGGAGCAGGACAGTCCCCTCCCTGGACTGGCTGGCCATGCTGTGCCTGATGCACCTCAGGATGCAGTTGGCCCTCCTGGCTGCCTGGGCACACTGCTGGCTCATGTTTAACTTGGTGTCAACGGAGACCCCCAAATTCCTCTCAGCATGACTGGCCTCCAGCATCTGATCCCCCAGTATGTATGTGCAACTGTGGTTATCCCTGCCCAGGTGCAGAACACTTGCCCTTTTTAAACTTTATGCTGTTGGGGATTGCCCAGTTCTCTGATCTGTCCAGGTCAACAGCTCCTCCCAATTTAGTGTTCTCTGCAAGCATAATACAGCTGGTAGTCCTGTGTCCAGGTTATTTATGAAAAGGTTAAAAAGATCTGAGCCTAAAATGGAGCCTTAGGGAACCCCCCTAGTGACTGGCTGTCAGCCAGATGTAACCCCATTTACTACCACCCTCCTGTCTCAGTCTGTCAGCCAGTTGTCCACCCAACGCGTTATGGCTTTGTCTAGTTGTATGCTGGACATTTTGTCCAGCAATCTACTGTGAGATACAGTATCAAAAGCTTTACTGAAATCCAAAAAAATAACATCCACTGGTTTCCCTTCATCAACCAGCCAGGAGAGCGTGTCATAGATGGAAATCATGTTGGATAGACCTTCCTCTCCTGAACCTGTGTTGGCTGTGACCAATGAAGATTTAATGGTTTGAAGGTAACATTAACCTTTAAACCATTAACATACATTTTGTAACATTTGTCAGATTTTTACACTCCTAATCAGGAAAAAAGTCCTATCTTGGTGATGAAGCATAACACTTCATATTTTATAGTTCTGAAAAGTAGGCAGAAGTAGAAGAGGTAGTTCTGGAATTTTATTTCCCAAAGTGTGTTGAAATTCAGAAAGTAGAACGTCTTTATTTTAGTTTCAGAGTTATATTAAGTATTATACTGTTGCTAGAAGCACTTGGAAAGCTCTACTGTAGCCAGACGAGTTGTGGTGCTAGTTTCTTACTTTACACCATAAATCCAGGGTAACTCAAATTAATGACTCCTTTGACTAATCTCACATTTCTGTAAAACAGGAAGCTAAAGTTGCAAGTAGTGTCTGTCATCCCAGGTGAACAGATTTCAGCTAAGCTATTCTGATTTCAGGTAAGCACCACAAGGGAATTGCTTTCGGCTAAAAATTGACCAGACCCAAGTGCTCCTGAGCTTCAGCACTGTAATTTTAGGGGTTTTTTCCCTCTTGTTGTTCTGCACATCTGTATGCTCTTTGTCTCCTTTTCCTGCACAGGAGTTGAGATCCTGTTCTGCCACTGATTCTCACATGTGTTTCATAGCTTAAGGAGAGGTTTCAGAACCTGCTTTACTATACGATACATACTGTGATTAAAACAGAGGGTTTGTCTGGGGGTGGAAGAATATGAAGATGTTATATGCAAATTAAATTTACTTAAGCTAGTGAAAATTTGGCTTAGACCTGTAATTGTCAAAGATTCTTTTGCCTCAAATGACAACTGTTCTTTGGGATCGTGGCATTTCTATCCTCCAAACAAGTTTTGTTAACTTAGAGGGATGTATCTTTTAAATTTGTGTTGATTTGAGTATTGTTCTTTCTTATGGTGTAGACAGGTAAAATTATGAGTGTAGATGTCTCAACAAACTTCTGAAAATTTTAAGAAATAGTTCAGGTTTTAATTTTCAGAAAATTAAACCTATACTATTGGTGCAATATGTAAACTGGGAGCTCATACATGCTGTACTCCTCTTGTGCATGCATCTTCTGGTATTTTTCCATTTGGGTAACTGTAAGGAGCAATGATTCATAGGGCTATTTGTTGCTGTGTTATTGCACAAACCTTAGTACTAGCAGGTGGAAATCAACAGATGTTTTCTTATTCTCTTTAAGGATTAGGCTAACAAACACAGGAAGACTTTTTCTTAAAACAGGTGTATGCACATTTGAATTTCCCTTCCTTTGTCTGCCTTTCCACTGCAGCAATTAACATTGAGTCTCTGAGACATGCTTATTTTTAGTTACATTTGTTATTTGCTGCTAGCTAATGTCTTCTGCGGAAACATTATAATAGAGAGTTCTATATAGTTCACTATAATAGAGAGTGTGAAAATTTGCAGGCATGGACAGAATGTAAAATGATGCTTGTTTTGTGTTGGCATCAGTTTGGAACTCCATTAACCTGCAGGAACTGAGGGACTGTTTCTAAGGGAGGCCTTGTTCTCTCTGGGACTGCTGTGCTTAGAGGCTGCTCACTGCCTGGGTTTAGCATCCCTCTGCCTCTTCATAGCTGATAAAATGTCCTAGTATCATTCATTGCAAAAAAATGTAAGACAAAAAAGTAGTATTTCCAGATTCAGTACTGTAAGCCTTTTACAGTTAAAAAAAGGCCTTGGTTGAAGGTCAGGAATTTTCTCGGCATATAAATTGAATTCCATTTGACCTAATATGTCAGAATTATGAGTCATTTCAAAGATAGCTTTTGCCTTAAATAGTGATCTCAGCTGATTGTTTCAGTACTACCTTCTTACTGCAGCAGCATAAGGTTTTGGGGTTTTTTTTAAATACATTTCTGGCTGACAGTGTCTATGTTCTGAATAGACATGTTTCCTGTAAAGCTAATGCAATTTGCTTTTACCCTAAGTTGTGGTTGCATTTCCCAAGTAATGGGGTGTTTCAGGAACAGTAAATTGAGCTTTCGTGATGCTTTAGGACAGACAGAATTTCCAGTATTTCATTATCTCAGAGGAGTGTACATGCAATGTCCTGGAGCTGGTTTCCTGCAGAGGTGGTAATTAAATGCTGTTTTCAAATTATATTTTGTATCTTATGAAATCACAAAAGAGCAGAGTTTCCTTTAAAAAAAATGAAAATTAAAACCCTCATACTCTTTGATCCAGTACTTTCAGATATATTTCAGTTAAAATATTAGGTATAAGAATATTGTTTCCCAAAGTCATGCTTCCATCTAAACTGTTTACTAGAAAGCACTGTCCAATAAAATGCTGACATTCCAGTCTCTAAACAGAACTTTTAAAACTTCTGTCAGGCTGTTTTAGAGGGATGCTACAAACCTAGTATATTATAAATTTCTAACTCTGGTAAGAGCTAGTGTTGCAGAGAGGGAAAGCAGTAGTGGAAGCTTGAGGTGACACCAGGTTTTTCATTCGGCTGCCAAGGATCTAAATAGTGTGGATACAAAGAAAAAAGGGTAAGGAAACAGACAAACATCTACACAATTATGACCACAAAACAAAATGAAAAAACACGTCTTCCATCCAACTCACTGGAATGACCAAGAGAGATTAATTTTTCTTCTATAATGTGAAAACTGTAGATCTTTCATACATGGGATGTGGTCAAAAGTTGTCCCCAGAAACAGAGTTTTAGTCCAGCCCTATGCATTAAGAGATAGGACAGAAGTAGGGAATTGGGCAGGCTCTTATTGTCCAGTGGGGGTTAATGCTGGAAATGCTGAAGCTGAATGCTTAGGGCCTATTAACAATGAACAAGCAGCCAAAGAATTTACACAGAACACAGGCAACAGCACTGTGAATGTAAACTTAAAAAGTCTGTTTCCCTGTGCTTCTTCATCTGTATCCATCTGGTGTCCCTCTTGTGGCACATCGGTCTGTTGTAGTCCTGTGTAGCTGCCCTTAGCCTAACTATCTAGGCAAGTGGTAACAGTTTGCTGAGAAGGAGGGTGAGCTCGCATGCTGAGCGTCATGCTGCTATGGATGAACTCCTGAGGGCACTTGATTTTGCTAACTTAAAGATAGTTCAAGTACCTGTGAGCCCTTGCAAAGTGAACCTGGTAGGCATTAGTCTTTCTGTCTCTCTAACACATTGTGTGGCTAGACTGGATGAGATGACTGGACCCTGAAATGTATTTCTCCAGAGAAAAGGGAAGGGAAAGGAGGGAAAGGACAAGGACCAGTTGGAGCATGTCCAGAAGAGGGGCACAAAAGTGGCCAAAGGGAGCACGTCTCCTGTGAAGATAGGCTGAGAGAGGGGCTTGTTCAGCTTGGAGAAGAGAAGACACTGTTGCTGCACTTTCAGTGGGCCTATTTGGTCTCACTGGGATAAAGAAGCACAGGAAAGTCTGCCCTCACCCACCCCACCATCAGAACTGGATGCCACAGCATGTATCTGTTTTTCTAGAAGATACTAAAAAAGGGCTCTCTTGCTTATATTCACTAGAAAGGGTTGGTTTGTTTCTTCTCTTCTCTTGAAGCACAATTATGTAAGAAATGTGCTTTAGGCAGTTACAAGACAATGCTGTAAGTTTTTGAGTTGCTGACACTTGCAAGGGGTGAGGGAGATTTCTCATTAGCCAAGGCAAACAGGAATCCGTAAGCCCCAAGGCCTGCTGTTTGGGTATGCTGCAAAAAGGAAAGATAATTTTTGTCAGCAAGATTGCTGATGTTCAGACAAGTGGATTCATCATTTAATCTGGAAAAGACAGATGTCCTAATGACATTTCCAGTGCGTAGCATAATTAAACCACTCATACAACTTGTACAGTGCATACAATTTTGCATTCATACAATGTTCCCTTATACAGCAAGATTGTGATGATAAGTTCACTCACCTGTATGTAATGGAATGCCTCAGTGAGATCAGGAGCATCTTCTAAGGGCTTCTGTGGAAAAGCTAGCCATAGAGATCTCACTCAATTTCACTTCTGTCCTGTGTTCAGCTAGGATCATTTTCTTTCTAGCCCTGGTGTCATGCCTTTTGGGGAGTCAGGATGAGAGCAGTGTTGGTAACACACTGATGGGTTTAGGTGTTGCCCAGCAGTCAAGGACTTTTCAGCTTCTCATGCTGCCCTGCTAATGGAAAGGTGGGGGGCACCCAGGCAGCTGGGAGGGGACACAGCCAGGACAGGTTCCAAATTGGCCAAAGAGGGTATTCCATGCCAATTACGTCATGCTCGGCATAAAGGCGGGCTGGTGGGGGAGGAGCACATGACTCCAGGATGCGTGGTTTGGGTACAATCTGGCTTTGAGATGCTCAGCTGTACAGTCTGAGTTGGGTGGTTCAGTGAGAAACTGCTTTGTGTGTCACCAGTTTTGTATATTTTACTATAAAGTCCTATTACTGTTATTTTTCTCTCTCTCTGCTGTCCAAGTAAGCTATCCTTATCCCAAGCCATGAGATTTGCCCTTCCCTTTCCTCTCTGCCTCCACCCTCAGAGAAAGTGGTTTCATGGTGCTCAGCTCCTGGCTGAGACAAAACCACAACAACTTTGGATATTAGGAAGAAATTCTTCATTACGAAGGTGGTGAGACACTGGAACAGGTTGCCTAGGGAGGTGGTGGCTGGCACCTCCCTGGAAGTGTTCAAGTCCAGGTTGGATGGGACCCTGAGCAGCCTGGTCTAGTGAGAGGTGCCTCTGCCCATGGCAGGGGGGTTGGAACTCAATGATCTCTAAGATCCCTTCCAACCCAAACCATTCAATAGTTCTATGATCCATTAACTTCTGCTTTTCATTAATAGTACTGTAGCTCAGATGCATATCCAGTAGCTGCAACTACCTGAGTAACTACAATGTTCACATCTGGCTTCTGAATGTTGATTTATCCTGTAACATTGCTAGAATATTTTACTTAGTAGAATTTGAACTATGTAGGCTACAAACACAGATGTTCACTAGGAAGTGATATACCCACATGATAGTGTCATATGTCTTGTATACAAATGCCTTTAATACACAGGATTTTTTCAGAGCATTGGGGAAATTCTGATTTCTGCAGTCTACAGAATAAAACTTGCTTTTGTCAGTGAGTTACATGTTGATAACTACAGCAAATTAGAACCTAAGTAGATGTGAATTCCAATAAATGTACAAAAAAACCCCAAACCCACACCAAAATTAGTAGAATTTAATCTACTTCATGTCAAAATGTCAAATGAATTATGCATGTTTGGTGGAGTTTGTAAAAAACAAACAAGCAAACAAACAAAAAACCCCACAAAACCACAAACCCAGAACATATGACTACAACATTTGACATGTACTCAGTCATCAAATCCAGACACCTGCTGGCTGTTGCAAGCCTCAACTTTGTTCCTCTTCTATATACAATAAATTCAGTTTAGAAAATTACGAAGATTATTGATTATGGCAAAACTCTTAAGACGCAGTCCCATTGTACTTTGCCTCTTGTTTTATTGAGTTGGACTAAATGGCAAAACTCCACTGAAACCAGAAATCTAGGCTTTCATGCCAAGACAGCCAAACCTTTGGTTTTAAGCCATGTTGTAACTCAAGACACAAAATAAATAGGTTATAACAGATTGTTTTCTTATATAGTGTTTTATTTTCAGCTTTCATTATTTAAACTTAATTAATATGAACAGTAGTAGATAAAACAGAATAAATGTCTCCAAACATTTTCTTGATGGCAATTTCCTGATCACCGTGCGTACTTTTGCTAACCACTTATCATGCACAAAAACCAAGTCTTGTATTCCTTAAACAATTAGACCCACAGAATGTGTTATGTTGGAAGGGACTTTTAAAGGTCATCTAGTCCAACCTTCTCTGCAGTAAGCAGGAACATCTTTACTAGACCAGGTTTCTCGGAGCCCCATCAAGCCTGACCTTGAATATCTCCAGGGATGGGGCCTCCACCCCTCTCTGGGCAACCTGTTCCAGTGACCTACCATCCTCATACTGAAGAATTTTTTCCTAATATCCAGCCAAAATCTACCCTTTTCTAGTTTAAAACCAATACCTCTTGTCCTATTGCTACATGCCCTTGTGAACAGTTCTTCCCCAGCTTTCTTACAGGCACCTTTCAGGCTTCTATAAGGTCTCCCCAGACCTTTCTCTTCTACAGTTTGAACAAGCCTAACTCTCTGGGCTTATCTTCACAGGAGAGGTGCTCCAGACCTTTGATCATTTTTGTGGCCCTCCTCTGGATGTGCACCAACAGTTCCATATCCTCCTTGTGTTGAGGGCCCCAAAGCTGGGCACAGTACTCCAGGTGAGGCAGAGCAGAGCAGAGGGGCAGAGTCACCTCTCTCGATCTGCTGGCCACACTTCTTTTGATGCAGCCCAGGATGCCATTGGCCTGCTGGGCTGCAGGTATACATTGGTGGCTCATGTCCAGCTTCTCATCCACTAGTACTCCCAAGTCCTTTTCCTCAGGGCTGCTTTCTAGCACATCATCTCCTAAACTGTATAGATAATGGGGATTGTCCTGACCCAGGTGTAGGATCCTGCACTTGGCTTGAACCTCATGAGGTTCACCTGGGCCCACACCTCCAGCCTGTTCAGGTCCCTCTGGATGGCATCCTGTTCCACTGGCACATTAACTTCACTACTTAGCTTGATGTCATCAACACAATTGATGAAGTGCTTACTGCTTCAGGCATTTGTTTGTTTGCTTTACGTTTTGTGTGGGTTTAGTTTTATGGAAGTAGTTAGCCAATGCATTTGGAAAGCTGAAAGTGAAAGGGTAAAAAATATTTTCTGTTACTGTTTTCAGATCATAGTATAGAAGTCACTCACTGCTTTCTTAAAATGTGTGTGTCAGTAATCTGTTTTAGGAAACAATAGAGCCTTTAAATGTGTTTAGGAAGACTAGAGGGTTAATTTTCATGTTTCCTTTCAGCTTCAGAATTTAACAATGAAATCTCTAAGTAAATTTTAGATAAAGCTGAGAAAATCTCTAACAGCTGTATCAAATTCACATTAAGCTGTGGAGGTTCTGGTTCAAGGAATAATAATTTTTAGGAATGAAGCCGTCTAACACATTACTCATTTGATGTGCAGGATAATATTGTGTATTTTTTGATAATGTTGGTATTTATGGTTTTCATTTGTAGTATTTATTTGTCTAATGATTATAAATTAAAAATGATACAGGGTAGTGAAGATAGTATTAAAGAACAATCATTCCTCAGTTACTAAAGAAATGGCCTTTTTAAAATATTGTGGTATCCTAAAATATCTCTGAGAGGCAATTATTTTTTCTCACATTATAACAAGATTATATCTATACAGACCCATGTCTAGTATTTGTTGTACATTCCAGTTCAGATGCATTCAGTTGTGCTCTTTCTCGTTTAGGTGACATACTATGATTGTTCTTAACATAAGTTTAAATCCCATCAGTCAGCTACATGCTGAATTACTGAATTTGGTTCTTGGCTGCAGTAAGCAGTCCTTTTGTGCTGTAATATCATGCATAGTTCTACATGTTTTCATGTATAGTCATATACCTTCTGTGAAAATGTAATATAACTTAGCCATTTTCTACGGATTACACTATAGGTAAATTTTTGTATTTATTTTTAATCATATTCTGTATTTAGTCTCATCTTACCTGAGGTGTTTAAAATTCTGTCTTAAAGGGATTTAAAATATAGAGAGACTTACATATAAGGAATTTTAACATGATGCTTCATAGCATTTAGAATAATTGTGCTTGGAGCTAGAACTTTAATTACTTTCACAAGCAAAACTCCTCTGTCCATCAGAAAAAGGTACTCCCAGGTATGGACAAAATAATCTGCACTATTACAGAGTGCACCTCTGCTTTGTTTTAAGGGAAACAAAAAGAAATTGCAAGCTAATTATCACAATAATCTGTGCTGGTCTTATCAATACTGGGCACTTAATGCACAAATCCTTCAGCTATGCATGCCAGAGTCAAAAGTGAAAAATGAGTGAAATGGAGCAATACTACCATGGTATGCAAGAGAGGCTCATCTCAAGGCTTAGGGAAGGGTGAAGAGACACAAAGCAAAGGACAGAAGTGGACATGACTTAAGTTGGGCTCAGGTCTTTGCTGGCAAAAATGCCTTCACCAGAAGAAAATACACAGTCTGCAAGAGATAAAGGAGTGAGTGTCATAGTGATCGTTATCATTGCACTGAACAAAGAGTTATTTCCTGTGTTGTTTTATTCATCCAAAGTGTTGAAAAACTAAATCAGACCTAAGCAGCTGTGAGTCCTTAAATATGTCTTTCATCATCTCATCTCCTGAATTTTACAGCTTCAGTTCTATCATAGCTTGCTTTTATCTGAAAAACATTTAGATGAAATAGTGTACAGTCCTAATAAAATTGAGTGGGTTAGCAAGAGTAATCAATTGTGCATCAATAATAAGTTACTCTATATGCTATGATACTGATGTATATATTCTGTGTTACTTTGGATGAAGTACTGCTCTTCTTTTCGTGCATCATGCACAAAATGTTTAATTAAATTTTAAACATAAAGAATAAAAATTTGGTGTCACACATGACAAAGACGTGAAATTTGCTGTAAAATATGGGGAGAACTGGATTTTCTCAGAAGTGGAAAAGACAAGGGACTGTTTCAAAAATACAGCATTTGCATTAAAGTAGGAATGCAATAAGTATTTGACAAATTAAAAGAAAACATTTAGTCATCTTTTTATTACATATACACTTAAGTTTTAAGGTCAGCTTTTTTTTTTTTTTAACGTTACAGAAGTTATGTAAAATTTCCATTTAGAAAATAGGGACTACCTGAAATTAATCTTGAAAACCATGGGAGCTTTTAAAAGTAGCTGCATGGTACACAGCTCCCCAGGAAGGCTGAAGCATACCCATAGATAAACATGCACTTCTGGGCACTGCGCTGTGTTTCCTTGGGCTGGGACTGATGCTGTGAAAAGCCGGAATCAGAACTTAGTGCCCTGGGAGACTGTGAAGCAGGTATTCTTTATCGCAGCGCTGGGCACGCAGGGCAATCGCTCCTCTGAATGTGGGCTGTAAAGGGTCAGTAACACAGCTTTTATACAAGGCACATATGCACATTCATGATACATGCGTACTCATGGGGTTTCCAAGGAATGATTAGTTTTCCCATTATGAGAGACCACTGTCATCCACTCCTGCATGCAAATTATGGTGGGCTTAGAAGACATTTGAAGGCCGTTTACTTCATTTACTCCTCCTCACCACAGGTACCTTTAGGGAGCTTTAGCTTTTGTCCTGCTAACAAAACCACCGAGCTGGTTCTGCAGACTTGAGGCCCCTCCTGTTCTTTCTCCCTCATTCCCTGTATCACTCCGTTCTCAGAGACAAGTTGTTTCTCCTGAGGTGTCACAATGCACACCATGTGCTGATATTGTGGTCCTTTGCACATCCTTTACATAGTCCATTGCTGATACTTATTTGAGAAGATTGACTAATATTTAGCATGTTCCCCCCTTCGGGACCCTTGACATTAAATGATGAGGCTTTTTTAAAGTATACGTTAAAATAAACTATTGAGGGTTTTTTAAAAAATGTTCCAGACATTTAAGATATTTTTAAATCAAACAAGCCTCTCCATATGTTATTTTTGGAAAAGTGTACTTAAAATAGTCCTTAGCTGAACAAAAAAAAAAAGTCATTTAAACAATTGGCTGTGGTAAGAAATTATATAATAGAAAAATGTAAAAACTTATTGGAACAGGTCATCCTTATAAAAGGAGGTCAGTTAATGTTTCTTAATGCTAGCAAGTATTTAAATTGCAATTTTTTGTACTACTCTGATATTCTTGGCAAGCTAAAATTTCACTTGCCTTTTTATGCAAAGGCACCTCCTTTTTAATTCAGTGTAGAGTTTGTGATTCCTACTTTTCCTTTTGAAGTAATAGTGTAGCAGTTTGCTAGCCTCTAAAAAGTTTTGCACAAGGTATTTACACTGGGCTAGAAAATTAACTTGTTCCTCTCTTTCTGTGAAAGATACGTGTTTTAAAATACTTGCCACAGTAAATCTATGCTATCCCTAACAAATTTTTGAATCCACAAATATCAGATGTAAGTCATTGACTATTCATCAGGCTGTTTAGTAATCTAAGATATTTGTTGCCAAATATCAGTTGGTTTACTTTTCAAAGAATGTTTTAGAAGGAAATACGTAGACCTAAATCTCCTGTTGTTGGACACATTATTTTAAAATTCATCCAATTAATAATTTTTCTCTTTGGAGAAATTCACAGAGAATTTCCCACTTTCAAGAATGATTCGATTTTTTTCTGTGGCACTATTAAACACAGATATCTACTTCATATCCCAGATGTTCATAGGGGTCCTAGTTGCTTCCTGATAAGTTCAAGAGTTACCTTATACTCTGATGCAAGCTTGGTTTCCAGCAGCTGAAAAGAACTTGACTCAAACTGAAAAGAATATGGAAGAAATGTATTTTAGAAAAGGCTAATTATGTATGGATTGTATATAGACCAATATTACACTTGCTTTTCAACATTTACAAGTGTATCTTCTGTGGAGATGTCCTGGGCCAGGCCAGGCCAGAGTTAACCTCCCCACACAGCCAGCCCAGGTGAGCTGAGATAGCCTGGGCTGTTTCCCACACCACCTGACATCACTCCCCCATAAAAGGGACTGGTTGGGGAGGGGCACTCCTGGGTGTCTTCAGAGCTGTCCGAATGGGGTCTGGTTGTTGTGTTGGTCCTTGTGCAGCCTTCTGTTTTGGTGGGCTCGGGATGGTACGCTGTGTTAGCACCGGGTGTGAGTGCAATTTGCCATGGGCTGTCACTGTGCCCCTTTCATGGTGAACTTGTTGGTAAACTGTCCTTATCCCAAGCCACAGAGGCTCTGTGGGTCTCTTTTTCCTCTCCTCCAGGAGGGAGCAAGCAAGTGGCATGTGGCACTCAGCCACTGCTTGGGGCTGGCATACCCACTGGCATACCTCCCCTCTGTCCTATTTTAAGCTATCTTTAAGAGCAGAGTTTTAAATCTCTGGTGAGCTGTTTGTTTCTCCCAAAGCAGGGTGGTAAGCAAAGAATGAAAGACAGGGAATGAATAGACAACTAAACTCTAAAAGCAGCTCTTCATTTCTATGTAGTTTATGGTAAAAAATCCACAACCGAAAGACTACAGGCAGGCCTGTCCTTGGCTCCTCTGTTGTCTGGAGGTGTTTGCTCCTGCAGGGGCCCATCGGGATGGGGCTGGGGCTGAGGCTGAGCCAGGTGGGGGGCTTTTATACCACTAGCCATGCAGAGAGCAGCGCCGGGTCGTGAGTCTGCACAGGAGGTGGCACTTGGCTTGGTGGCGCTGCAGGGAGTCTGCACCCAGCAGTGCAGGCTGGTGGGACAGCAGAGCCCTGGGCCATAGGGGCAGAGGGTGCGGTGAGGATGAGGACAGGCCATGGGGTGTGGTGAGGAGGGATGGGGCTAGGACTGGACCTGAAGGTGGTGCATTGGCCCAGTCATTCCTGGTTTGGGCATCCCCCGAGGCACCCTGTCGGGTCACTGTCATCGTGCTGGCCTCTTGCTGGTGGATGGAGAGGTCTCTGGTATGCCTGTCTTCCTCTTTGGGGGTCACCGTGGCCGCCCAGGGGAGCCCTCAGTGCCTGGGCTGGAAGTGGAGGGCCCGGCCACAGCCTCCCTTGGCTCCTCCTGGGGCTCCTCTCGCTCCGCGGGGATGGTAACAGGAGCAGAGGGCTGGCGTTGGCGCCCTGGGCAGCAGCAGCAGATAAGGTGCTGGGCTCCTCATCCGTGCTGGATCTTGCAGGGCTGCCAGAGGAGACTGGTCTGGAGGCCGGAGCCCCTCCTTGGGAGGCATCGGGGATGGGAACACCTGTAGGGTTGCCGTCCCTCCGCCAGGCAGCATGGGCATCCTGACATGCCAGTTGACAATGACTCTCTCTGCGGCACCCTGTGAATCAGAGAATCACAGAATGCTTTTGGTTGGAAGGGACATCAAGGATCATCTAGTTCCAACACCCTGCCATGGGCAGGAACACCCTTCAGTAGACCAGGATGCCCAAAGCCCCTTCCAGCCTGGCTTTAAATACTTCCAGGTGTGGGGCTTCCACAGCCTCTCTGGGCAACCCGTGCCAGGGCCTCACCACCCTCCCAGTAAAGAATTTCTTCCTGAGGTCTAACCTAACCCTCTCCTCTTTCCGCTTGAACCCTTTACCCCTTGTCCTATCACTGCACTCCCTGATGATCAGCCCCTCTCCTGCTTCCCTGTAGGCCCCCTTTAAGTATTGGTAGGCCGTAATGAGGTCTCCCCTGAGCCTTCTCTTCTCCAGGCTGAACAAGCCACACTCTCACAGCCTTTCTTTGTAGAAGTGCTCCAGCCCCCTGATCATCTTCGTGGGCCTCCTCTGGACTCGTTCCAACAGCTCCATGGGTCTCACAAGAGCGGAGCAGAGGGGCAAAATCACCTCCCTCGAGCTGCTGGCCACACTGGTTTTGAATCTGCCCAGGATGCATCCTTTTCTCATTGATAGAACTGTAAAAACTTTTCTTGTTACCCTTCCCATCCCTGGTCAGATGTAGTTTTATCAGGACTTTTGCTTTTTGAACATGATCCCTGCATGAAGCTCTGAAAGATGTTCTCCTGTTCCCTTTCGAACGTGGTCTGCAGGATCTGGTGCCATGTTGGGCTGCTGTGGAAGCTCCTGATCCAGTTTGGAGACTGGAGAGGAGCAAGGGGCAGCCCTCCTGCAGTCCACTGCTGGGGTGCTGCAGGGTGCTGGAAGTGGCGGGCAGCTGGCTTTCTGGGAGCTGCTCCCGGCTTGCGGACACTGACTGGTGCTGGAACAGGTGGAGCAATGGCGTGCTCCACAAAGTCATCATCTGCCCACACCGAGTGCAGGATGGACTGTATCCCCCTCTTGCAGAGTGGGCACTCGGGCTTACTTTCAGCCCACTGCAGGATGCACTCGAAGCAAAAGCAGTGGAGGCATGGCATCATATAGCTGGCCTCCTCCCAGCTGCCCAGGCAGATAGGACAGCGGTTCTCCAGCTGTGTGGCCATGCTCTGAGCTGAGTTACCCCGGCCTGTTTTCCACACCACCTGACATCACCCCTCATAAATGAGGCTGGTCGTGGAGGGGAGCTCCTGGGTGCTTCCAGGGTACCTCCAGTGCAGTCTGAGGGCACCCCGAGCTCCGCTTTGGTCATTGCAGTGCTCAGTGTTACTGTTGTGTTGGTGAAGTACTCTGTGTTATCACCTGCTGTGGGTGAAATTTGCTGCAGGCAAAACCCTTTCAGGGTGCTTTTGTCAGTAAACTGTCCTTATCCCAAGCCACGGGGAGGGGGGGGGGGGGGGGGCGGGCTCGGGATGGAGGGAGGGAGTGGGGTGGGCGCTAAGCCGCTGCCTGGGGCTGAACCACCACAGGGGAGCAACGAAATGCAAGAGTATCAGAATCCATCAGTTGTCTCTAATCAGGCTTTATTAAAGATTCTACATGAAAAGTGTTTCATGTTTTCAACAAAATGTACTTATCTGAAGCTATTTGATCTTACATGGAATTTTGATTTATGAGAGTGATATAGCAATTTACTAAAATTACAGTTAGTGCAAGGACAGTATAGCCACTGCAGTATACAGTTGGATTGTTAGTAGAAACCCAATGCCTGTTACTGGCCTCTGTATTCTCACTGTCACAATGCTGAACATCCTCAGGTGCTCTGAAGGAATATATGAGTTTAAGTCAGCTCATGCCCAGTGCTCGGTTCAAAGTTCATTTTGGCAGTTGTTCATTTTTTGTACTCTCTGTTGGGCCAAGCCACATATGCACTTATCCTTTGCTGGGCTGGCTAAATCAAAAAGCTATTTATGGTCTTTTGATTAACTTGGTAGAAAAACACTTGCACAAGCAGTTAATCCACTGAACTGATACAGGCATTTATCTAAAACAAACTCTCCCTTTTCTGTTAAGGTAACTTCAGCTTTCTTTGCAACAGCTGTAGTCAGTCACTCCTTACATTCTTCCCTCAATTTCATAAGCACATTGCCCTTGCCTATCTCATATAAACTTTTTTTTTGCTTTAGGGGTTTATTGACCAGACACAAAAAGGTAAACTGGTTTGTTGTTTTGGGTTTTTTTTCAAAATAAGTTCATTTAAGTAAAGCGGGTATGTAAAAGAAAAGTGAAAGCTGGACTAAGTAAGGATTGTAAGAGCAGGAAAAAGAAAAATGTGTTTTGTGTGTGTGTATATATGTATATATGCACATGCAAACATAGAGAAAATGTATAGACAGTTAGTCAGAGTAGACAAAGCTTTCATACCATGTGCACACATGCCAGCTTTTAACAGTTTACAACTGTAGGTGCCAATCTGGAGTAGCGGTGTATCTGGTCGCAAAGGTAAATAAGTATAAAGAAAATGCATGATTTGGTTTACCTGTTTTCTAGTAATTGTGATGATCCATTAATAGCAGTCTTTCCTTAGCTTCTGTGTTAGTGTTCACTTTATCAAAGAAAAACAGAATTGAAACTCTGATTTTTTTCTATCTAACATAATGTTTCTTCATAAGGGTCTTTTTATGATGTATATGTTTATAAGAAAGTAATGGACAATAAAAAACTTTTCTTTGTAGAGTAGATTCTTGGTTTTGTTTTGCTACAGCTAATCACAAGATCAATAGTGCCATATGCTTAGATATCATGAGGAGTGGAAACGGCTACTTCACACAAATACCTTTCCCTCTTCACTTTTTCTTCAGGAATGAATATGAGCCCCAGAAGGCTTTGACAGCAAAAGCTACAAATACAGTCTGAAAGACTGCAAAAACAGCATTGTCACATTGCCCACCTGTAACACAAATGTAAATGTAGAACAAGTAGAAAACACAGAAAAGAAGTTTGAGTTGTTAAAAATACTTCCTGTGGTGTACCACACTGTTCACTGTCATCAACTCACCATCTTGTCAGCCTATAGAATCTAGAGTTTTGTGGTAGGAAATGGGCACCAGCTCTTAATCTGAAGCATGTGATATTCATTTAAAGTTAACTATGTCTCTGTTATGTCTGTCCAGTGCATCAGTGAGAAGCATATCCGCAAGATGAATTTATATTTATGCATGTGTTTGGAGAGAGCTGTTCTGAAATGGCTGGTGCTCAGCTTGAAACCCATTTCTGGCTTCTTAAGTAACAAGCTTCTACTTTACTTTGGAAAGCCACGTTTGATTTTGTTGCCAAAGAAATGATGTGTCTCCTTTTCAAAGTCACATCTTATTTGATTGTATACAGTGGAGTTCCATGAAGTTTTCATAAAGCACTCTTACTCAAGGACTGAATTTATTCATTGTCTAAGGCCTAAAAATTGACTATTCTACTTGCATCCCAAAGTTAAATTTGTAAATGTAGATCAAGATTCTTAATTTTCTATGTCATGTAAAACAAATACCTAGAAAAATAGTTTATGCAGATCGTGCCATGAGGAAGTTAGAGTAATGGATCAAACTGACCTTTTGACTATAATTAATTTGCCAGACAGTAGAACAAGAGAAGTTAAGGTATGCAAAGAGCTATAAGAAGTCAAAAATGTGTGATTTGCTTCTGCTTGAGGTGTTGCTAAGTGTATTAGAGTGTCTCAGTTTTTAATTGAGAGAGTTGACAGAGATCTAGGAAGGCTTAGATGGCTTTGAATAAATGCATAGAGCTTTTTTTTGAGTTATGATACACTCTACACAGTCTTCATAATGAGAAAAAAAGTACTGTTTTACACAATTACACTCTGGAACTATTTTCCATAATGTTTTGGACCCATACTCTGAGCCAGGTTAAGAAAAAATAGCTAAATTTAGAGAACAAATGGTCTGGTGGCTGCCAAATATGATAGTCTGGATGCAGCTGCTAGCACTGGGAATCCCTATGTCAAGTGTCAGCAAAGGCCAGGAGTGGACATTGGTAAAATTTACTTATTTTCTCATTTGTTTATTATTTCCTCTGGTGTTTCAGCCCCAGCCAGCAGCTGAGTACCAGGAGGCTGCTTGCTCGTGCCTCCTCTGGGTGGGGTAGAAAGGAGGATGGACAGACAAAGGCAAACCTCATAGGTTGGGATGAGGACAGTTTACTGGGACAGGAAAGAGAGAGGGAAATAACCACATCATCTGTAACAGAATATACACAACGGGTGATACACAATGACTGTACAACTCAGGCTACACGCTCAGACCTGTCTGGAAGCTAGATTTTCCCATTGCTGGCCCTCCCTGACTAGCCCCTTTTTATGTTGAGAATGATGTCTTATGGTATGCTCTACCCTCTTTGGCTAGTTTGGGTCACCTGTCTTGGCTGTGTCCAATGCAACTTCACTCTATCCTAGCTGCACCCAGGAAATCTCCATGACTGTTTTCTGTTGGAAGCTGTTGAGGACAGAACAGTAGACCTCTGGGCCATGTAGTATATTAGTTATACATCTTGAGAAAAGTGTTTTCTGTGTGAGTTGTGTTTTAGAAGTAAAGTATCTTCCAGCCCTTTTGTCATCCCATCTCTGTAACATATTAGACATCTGTGGACTGTTTAAGTGGTGAAAGAACTGAAGACCTAAAACTGTACAATCACACATTGAGAACTTGTTCATGCATATATGGTATATATTGATATGCCCTCTGCATTTTTAGATATTTTCTTTAAGGATTAAAGCTCAGCAGTTTGTTTAAAGGGTAATGAGTAAGCTTCATAGTCTATTCTGAAAGACAAAATCATATACTTATTAGATATTGATAAAGTATATTTCTGGAAGCATTAGTTTTCCTTAGATGTTTGAGTGAATTGCAGAAGTTTATTTGGTTTTATCCCTTTTTTTTTCCCTAATGTTTTGCATCATCCTGTTTGTGCATTTGTATGTATATATACACACACACCCCACTGTTGTGATTTTGCATGGCTGGGTTCAGGTGGAGAAGGGGGTGCTGCAGGGGTGGCTTCTGCAAGAAACTGCTGGAAGCTTCCCCTAGGCCTGACAGAGTAAGCACCAGCCATGATGGACCTGCCACTGACCAAGGCCAAGGCAGTCAGCGATGGTCATAGCACCTCTGTGAATCACACTTAAGAGAAAAAAACCCACAAGCTGATGCTTTTTGCCACCAGAGAGGGGTGTGAGAAGATGTAAGAAACTGTGCAGACACCAAGGTCAGTGAAGAAGCAGGGAGGGAGGGAGGCACTCCAGGCACCAGAGGAGAGATTTCCCCTGCAGCCCATGGAGAAGACCATGGTGAAGCAGGTTGTCCCCCTTCAGCCCGTGGAAGATGATGTGGATCAGAGATCCCAACTGCAGTGGGATCAATGCCATGCTGGAGCCAGTGGAGACATGGAAGATGCTGTGACTCACGCTAGAGCAAGCTTCTGTCAGGATCTGCAGCCCGTGGAGAGAGAGGCCCACGCTGGAGCATGTTTGCTCGGGGGACTTTTGACTCCACGTGGTACCAGGCTGGAGCTGTCTGGGACTGAGAGATTGCACCCCATAGAAGTGACCCACACTGGAGCAGTTGGTGAAAAGCTGAAGCCCCGTGGGAAAGGACTTAATGTTGGAGAAGTTCATGGAAGACAGTCTCCCATGGGTGGGACCCCGTGCTGGAGCAGGGGAAGAGTGTGAGGAATCTCCCCATACTAAGAAGGATGAACTCAACAAAACCCCCGTTCCCCATCTCCCGCTGTGCCACCTATAGGGGAAAGAAGGAAGGGAGCAAAATAATGAATAAAGTTGAGCCCAGGAAGAAGGGAGGAGTGGGGGAGGTGTTTTAAGATTTGGTTTTACTTCTTATTATCCTACTCTTTTCATTGTGTGCATGTGTCTGTAATAAATAAGATGCGTTTTTTTATTTTGTTCTGCCCATGATGCTGATTGCAGAATGATCTCTCCCTGTCCTTATCTCGACTCCTAAGCCTCACAATAGGTATTTTCTTCCCCGTCCAACTGCAAAGGGGAGTGATAGAGGTACTTTGGTGGGTGTCTGCCCTCCAACCAGGGTCAAACCATGATAAACACACACATATAGTTATAATCACTGCCAATATTTCTCAGATTAAAATTAATATATTTCTTGGCTTTTCTGTTTGCATTTGAGATTCTTGTTTATTAACTGTGTTGATTTGGTTGCTGTCATGTTTAAGGGCTGCTGATTCGCTGGCAACTGACAGGACTTTTTGTTCCCCTGGAAATCCTTAGTGTCTGTGAATCTTTGCAAAGAAGCTTGTGGTAATTAGACTTTAAAGTTTGTCAGCTCTGTGGAATGCTCCCCCCCCCCCCCCCCCCCCATCTTCTTCTTAAAAAAAGTATCTGGACTGCTAAAAAAACACATTTCTTAAGATTAGTAACCCAAGTCCAGTTAAGCACTATCTTTTATGCTCAGGGGCCCATTGATTCACCAAATGAAATGTAAAATACCTATGTTTGAATCAAAAGCCAGATGCATGTGGGTATTAAATTATGTTACTGTTGCTAGGTTTGTGCATCATCAATAATTGAAAGTAGTATCATGCTATATCAGGAGTGTGTGGCTGCATGGCACCTTCTGAAAGCTAAAGTTTTTTGGGTGGGAGTATGTCATTCAAATAATCATGAGATCTTCTGCATGTTTGCTATCCAGTTCAGGCTTACTTCTATGTCATCAGTGATTTACACTACTGTTGATGTTTAACCCTTGCTGGCAGTTTAGCACCATGTGGCACCTCATTTCTCCCCTCGCAGCATGGGGAAGAGAATGGGCAGCAAAGGCAAACCTCATAGGTTGGGGTAAGGACAGTTTACTGGGACAGCAAAGAGAGAGGGAAATAACAACAACATTATCTGTAACAGAATATACAAAACTGGTAATACACAATTTAGTTTCTCACCAAAATGACTATAGAACTCAGACTGTACAGCTCAGACCTGTCACGAAGCTGGACCATCCATGAGCTGCACACCCTAGAGCCATGCCACCCCTCCCCAACCAGTCCCCTTTTCTATTGAGCATGACATCATATGGTATGGAATACCCCTTTGGGCCACTTGTCCTGGCTGTGTCCCATCCCAACTTCTGTTGAAAATTAACTCTACCCTAACCCTATCCTAGCCCAATCAAGGACAACTACTGCTCATGAAGCTGGTTTAGAAACTTTAGAAGAAATTCCATTCACAAATATCACTTTAATTATTATTTTCACCGCCCAGTCCAAAAGGAGGGACAGATGACTCAGATTTGCCAGTTCCCTTTTTTTTGGAGTTGAAATGATACAACACTTAAAGTCTGTACACAAATGTTAACTTTAACAGGAACACAGATTGTGCTATTAATGTTGGCACCCTCACAACATAGAAGTGAGCCATGTGGCTTTATGGGGAACCAAGGTAGCCCTTTATGACTTAGCAGCTTTGAGAAAAAGAGAAGAGAAAGAGAGTGGCTTTTGTAGGTAAAGAGAGAGAAGAAAATATATTTTGTAGATTGAAATACCTATCTCTATCAGTAGCAGTAATGGTACTAGTAATAATAAATCACTGCTGTGACTAGCAAAAGTTCTGCTTTTCTGAAGCAGCATGTATTTAATTTAGATATTCACATGTTTAATGAGAAAATTTAGTCCCTTGTGCAGTTCTTCTAGGGCACAATGATAAACCTTTACTCTCTTTATTGATATTGCATGTATTTGCTTCTAAATTAACTTGAGAAGTTACCTACAGAGTGATGTCATTTAAATATTTTACATTTGACATTTTTTGGGGGGAGGGGTTTGGGGGGTGTTTCAAAACAGATAAATAATAAATAACAGGATCCTTCCTTAAATTGTCAGTGAGATGATGTTCTTGCTTTCTAAACAACTTTTTCAGATACTAAGTGTTTTAATTTGAAGTTGTGTGTTGAGACCATGGAGTTCACTATGAATACCTTAATCATAACAAGGGAGCAATTGTTCATTCTTGGGTGGGATTTTTTGTGGATTTAAGCTTGGAGCAGTTCCAGCTGTGTTAATAAGCCACAGAAGCTGCACTCAACATACATATATTTAAAGAAAAAATTCCTTCTCTTACCTAATGCAGAGACAGCTAAGCAAGAGCAGCTGCTTAGTGAAGTCAGTTTCTTTTTCTCTACATGTGAAATTAATAACCACAGACAAGACATGAAACTAGTTCACGGCTAGTAGTTGGCTGATTTACATCCAGTAGCTGCTTTTGGATGTGGCTTCCACATATGAGGTTGACTTTGTTTAATATGGGAAAAGTCATAAAGCATTCATTGCATTTGATGCTTTTTGGGCATTTCTAAACTCAGAAATCTAATTTAATCTAAATGAAATGCAGGTCTTATGTTTCATAAGTTGCATTTTAAAAGGTTAAACATAAGGAATGTCAAGTCTAAAACCAGTATTAGTGTTATATATTGAGTGTTGAAAATCCCTACTACTGCTGACTGCTGCTTCTTCACAATAGGTACAAAACTTAAAATGTGCGTAGTTCTTGGGCAATAAATTCTTTTTGAGGCAGTATTTGAATACTTTTGAAGCAGGCAGCATAGTAGATGTCAACTGATAGTACTCATGTTGTTGTATGGAAGGATACTACTAATGTACTTGAACCTACTATTTTAGAGGCCAAAAGGTTAGGGGGTTTCTTTTCTCTACAGAAAACTAGAGTGTGTCAGACTGTTTCCAGTTAGTACTTGGCATCAACAAGTAGAGGGAGGTTTGGGAATTCTTCTTCTGTAGATCCTATCTAGTAAGTTTTATCCATCTGAGGATAACCATCTTCAGTAAGTGTCATTGTTTAACCCCAGCCATCAGTGAAGCACCACATAGCCACTCAGTAATTACCCCTCCCCATCAGGTTGGAGGGAGAGAATCAGAATCACAGAAGCCAGCAAACTCATGGGTAGAGATAAAACCAGTTTATTAATTGAAATTAATGACAACAATAACACGAATAATAATAATTATTATGTTGATGAAAAGGGAAACTAGCAGAGAGAGATAAACCCCGAGAAATACAGGTGACACAAAAGAAAACAGTTTCTCAGCTCCAACCAACCAATGCCCTGCCAGTCCCCAGGCAATACTCTCCCTGCGAGACATCCACCTAGTTTTTTTGTGGAACATGACATCATATGGTCTGGACCATCCCTTTCATCAGCTGGGGTCAACTGCCCTGTCTGTATCCCACCCCAACTTCTTTTGCAGTCCCAGCTACTCATGGGATGATGACATGATAACATCCCTGTGTTATCAACACTGTTTCCAGCACAAATCCAAAACATAGCTGCTTACCAGCTACTGCAAGGAAAATTAACCCTATCCCAGGCAAAACCAGCACAGTAAGAAAGGTATTTCTCAACAATTTGTAATATAGTAATAGGAATACGCACAACATTTCAAAATGCAGCACTGGATTTTGTCAATGGCTAGCGTAATTTTTCTATTTTTGTTTTACCACTTTGTAAATTAATTGGTGGTGTTTGTAAATTCATTGGAAGTCAGGACCCTAAAGTCTGCTGTTTCTGGTATTATCAGCTCTACTGCTTAGGGCTCTGTCCTTTTCAATTTGGTCATTAAAACTTAAAAGAAAATGCATGGAACAATGGAACTACAAGGCACAAAAGAGGTTTAGAAATATTTTTTATTAGACACTGAGACATAACATTCAAAACGAAGCATTGCATTTCAGAATGTTTCTTACTTTTTTTACTTTCAGTAAGTTAATACAAATGATGTCTACATTAGCATGAGTTGTCATTTGAAGGACTTCAGTTTATTTTTGCTTTGAATATATTTTGGGGTTTTTTTGTATCCTGCTATGTATTTTCTCCCTTCTTTGGAAAGAAACAGTAGAAGTTGAAGTATTCTGGCTTATTCAGATGAGCAAAACAATTTGTGATTATTTTGCTCAGGCCTAAAATGCATTTTTTTTGTCACATGAGTTCTATGTTCAAAACCCTTCAGCCAACTCTACTGGGAGCAACATTTTCAGGCTAGTGATGGGATTGCTACTTGATTTTCACATTGTGGATGAGGTCTTGTACTCACAGACTGAGAAATAGTAGTGTAAGAAGAATTACTTTTATCACATTAACTTAGAATGATAATTATGACTGAATTTCAAACAGTGACAAACATTACAAACTTGACCTTTACATGCAAATATCCACCAGACATGCTGATTCACAGGACACCATTCCATTGAAAGGATGCTCCTGGGAAGAAGGCCAAACACTTGAAATGGTGTTTTGATTGCTTCCTCAGAAATGATGAGTGATGACAATAGGTCTCTGCTAAATGTATTTGTGGTCTGAGAAAAAAATTGCCATTACCCAAATTAAGCTGCATGTTCCTCAAGTTTTTACAACTACAGATGTTCTACTTTCTAGAAGCTGAACATGAACTCTACCATTCAGGCTTCTCTGTTTTGAGAACTTAGGTATTATACAGTAGAGGCATTATAGCCTCTACAATGAGTGTGTTTGTCAGGCTGCAGTCTCCAACAAAATCTTCTAGTTCTGTGACACTAGACTCTAATCTTGAACATTTTAAAAAACACAAACATGCTGAACACTGTATCACTATTTAACAGGGATATGTAGCAGGATTTGCATTCTGTTCTGCGTCTGTCAGAGGAATACCTGTTCAGATTTATGCCCTATTGTTGCAGATGTCTATTTTCATTTACAGTAGTATTGGTATTTATATGTGTGTTCTATCACATCTAATTAAGTTACCTAGCAACGCTTCTAAAGAACACATTTTTTACACATCACAGTCTATGTAATCAGGTAATAATTACTATCAGGTAATATTACAACTGCTTGTAATTTCTTCTTGCTATTTTATCTGATCTTGTGCTACAATTGCAGTCATTTTGGCTTACCAGTAAATAAACCTTTGTCACGTATCTGTTTATATATTTGGATGGCTCTGACCACAATAAGGTTTCAGATCTGTTTGGGGTCAATAATGCTACCATACAGTTAGTAATATTAAAAAATAATTTAATGTGGTGGTTTTGTTTCCTAGGAATAGCTTATCTGAGTGGAATGTGCAGTGAAAAACGAAAATGTATAATTGCAGAAGACAACGGTCTGAATCTTGCTTTTACCATTGCCCATGAAATGGGTCACAAGTAAGTATGTGGATATCAAACCCTAGTATTTGTTTCCAGGTAATATGATTTGATTAATTTGGTTTTATAAATCAGTTTTTTCTGGTTTTCTTATTGAATGGCTTTTGCATTTAATGAAAAATGTAGAAAACAATGTTGTTGTTCTAGTCACATGTATTAATATATAGTGTGAAAATTAAGAACATGTTTCCAACTTGGTTTAATGCAGGAATCTTTATAGGTAAACAACAAATAATTTAACGGACATTGTCTAGAGGAAAAGCAGATGCCCCAATATGGTTTTTCTTTTGTGACTGTAGTATTGTGTATCAGATCCAACTCTGACTATTTTTGCTAAGAAAGATTTTAATGAGATCATGGGTTGGAGGAGCCCTTACTTACTTTGGCTTTCTCAGGATAGGTCCCATTGCAAGTTTAACATTGTATTTTCCTCCCTTAATATAAAATGACAACAAAGTGAAAGCGAAGATTGCTACCCGGCACAATTGGATTGTATGTTTTTACTCATTTCATGAAGAATACTTTGAAGCAGAAATGAAAAATTCTTAAGTTGCAATAATATTTTTTTTTCAGTGAGAGTTTTGTTTGATTCTTGGCTTCAGTGTGTGTTAAAGAAAAATAAATAGGAGAGTTCTTATTTTAAAATTGATAAATTAAAAATTTAAAAAATATATAATGGAGATGCGTATTAATCTTCCATTTTTACTCACACTGTGTGCTCCAGTATCTGTGAGTACATTTTTAGAGCAGCAAATTCAGAGTGACCACAGAGAAGGATGTGTTGTCAAATACTTTGAACCGCTAAACCATGAGGTTATGTATCTTAGGCAAGAACTTTGAGTTAAAAGTGATTAGATTTAAATTTGGTCAAAGTTATTTGCAAATGGAGCTCATAGCACCTGATGTTGAAACATAGACTTGATTACAAGGAAGAATTGGAATTTTAAATATTTCTATTTAAAATTTTCCTGAATGCAAAATAAAAATATTCAGAGCAATTCTATAACTTGGAGAGAAAATGTGATGTGAGAATTAGATGCTGAAATTGAATGACCTTGAATTAAAAGAAAATTAAATTGACTGTTTTTCTTTTTTTTTTTTTTGAGTTTTTGTGACTACAGAAAGTGACTCCAGGTTACCATCAGACAGCCTGAGTGATAGATATGATACAGTAAAGACTTCAAAAGAAAAAATTGTGTGTGTTTTGTAGCCACATGCTGTCCTTTTTAATTTTTTCCACTGCAGTGTTTTCTGATATGAGAAGGGGCTCAAGTAGAGGAAGGCTCATTTTCTGTACACTTGTTCTTATGAGAGTGAAACAAGTATAAGGAGAAACAAACGATAACTGAAAATGATCTTCAGATGAGTTCACAGCTGGAGTAAATTAGAAATTTATTTGAGGCAGGTATGATAATACCAAATAGTTTAAAGGAATGCAACTAGTACTTTATGCTGTGCTAAATAAAAATGTTTAGAGAATAAAAAGGTTGGCAGCAGAATTACTGGATTTTAAAAAAAGAGGCCTCTTGATGACCAAGAAATGTAGCACCTTATGCTGCCTAAGAAATGGTAATATACAAAATCCTAGATGTGGAAAAGAGGTATACATTTTTGCAAAGTCGGGGTGATTTTTTGGTTCTGCATCTGCAAATCTGAGGATGTGGGATGATCTTTGTCTTGCAGCAGACAGGTCAGACCAATCATTGATATTCTAAGGGCTGCTGGATGCTGAACAGAATCTGGAACAAGTTAGGCCTGGAAGCTCACTGTTACTGTCTAGCAGTTCTTCCAAGCCTGCCACAGGCCAGGGTCTGTCACCTGTGTTTCATTCAGTCCCGAACTTGAAATATTTTTCATGGCTTTGCATTGCTGTGGGACTGAGGAAGAGGAAGGTTTTAGGTCTTCCTACAGAGACATAAAAACTAAATTGCTGATACATAAATCCTGGGAAAAAATGTTAAAGGCTACATTATGAAATTTCAGAACTTTCAAGCACCTCCATATTAATTCAGATAAATTTGGAAAAACAAATCATGATGATAACTCAGTCATTATATTCTCACAGTAATAATGGCATTTAGATGTCCTTAGAGACATACTCACATTTCACAGAATCACGGAATCACAGAATCACAGAATTGTAGGGGTTGGAAGGAACCTCGAGAGATCATCGGGTCCAAACCCCCTGCCAAAGCAGGCTCCCTAGATCATATTGCACAGATAGGCGTCCAGACGAGTCTTGAATATCTCCAGAGAAGGAGACTCCACCACCTCCCTGGGCAGCCTGTCCCAGGGCTCTGTCACCCTCACTGGGTAAAAGTTCTTCCGCATGTTGGTGCGGAACTTCCTGTGCTCCAGTTTACAGCCATTGCCCCTTGTCCTGTCTCCACAGACTGAAAAGGGGTTGGCCAATTCCCCCTGCATCCCATACTTAAGATATTTATAAACATTAATTAGGTCCCCCCTCAGTCTTCTTTTCCCCAGACTGAACAGGCCCAGCTCACTCAGCCTTTCCTCATACGGGAGATGTTCCAGGCCCTTAATCATCTTTGTAGCCCTTCTCTGGACTCTCTCAAGGAGGTCCCTGTCCTTTTTATCCCAGGGAGCCCAGAACTGGAAACAATACTCCAGGTGGCGCCTGACCAGGGCAGAGTAGAAGGGGAGGATCACCTCCTTCGACCTGCTGGCCACACTCTTCCTGATGCATGCCAGGATCCCATTGGCCCTCTTAGCCACCAGGGCACACTGCTGGCTCATAGCCAACCTGTCATCAACCAGGACCCCCAGGTCCTTCTCCACAGAGCTCTTCTCCAGCAGGTCATCCCCCAGCCTGTACTGATACAGACGGTTATTCCTCCCCAGGTGCAAGACTTTACACTTGCTTTTATGAAACCTCATCTGGTTTCTCCCTGCCCAGCTTTCCAGCCTGTCCAGGTCTCGCTGGATGGCAGCGCAGTGTTCCTGTGTGTCAGCCACCCCTCCCGGCTTTGTATCATCAGCGTACTTGCTGAGGGTGGATGCTATTCCCTCATCAAGGTCGTCGATGAAGATATTAAACAGGACTGGACCCAACACCGAGCCCTGGGGAAAAGTACCTGCAGGTACTGCAATAGGCAGGTACTGCAAAACTACCTGCAGGTACTGCAATAGGCATTTAAAAACAAAAAAGAACAAACCAAATATTTCATAGTAATGTTCAGGATGTTATTTGAATTACATATTTCTTCAATAAATTCAACCTCATGAAGGCTAATAAAAACCCATGTAGAAATTAGGAAGACTACCACAAAAGTGAAGGAATAGGTAACCAGAGATATATAAGCAGCTGCCAGAAAAACAGAAAATAAGGGGCAACTGTGAATGCAAAACATGCAGAGGCATTCAGCTTGATCCCTGCCTTGTTATGAAGCTAGAGTCCTTAACTGTTGCAATCTGAAATAGAGTGGTCTGGTCCCAAAGGTAAAGTGATATTCCAGAGACATTTGTTTTCTCTGCATAGCTGTCTCTGTTTGCCACTGGCGATACAAAGAGTACACTAAAATTAGTGGGCCCTTTTTGGCGAGACAAACATTGGAATGACGGTACCATTGAAAATGACTTCAAGAGATTCAAATGTAACTAGAGTATTTTTCACAGAGATTTCTCTTGCTAGTTCTTAACTGTCTCAGAAATGGAGATTATATGATCACCATTTCAACCAGTTGTGTTTTTGTCTTTAAAAACATCGTGTTTTCTAGAAAATTTTCACAAACTCTTTCTGGTGCTGGAGCACCTCTCCTGTGAAGACAGGCTGCAAGAGTTGGGCTCGTTCAGCCTGGAGGAGAGAAGGCTCTGGGGAGACCTTATTGCAGCATTCCAGTAGATGGGACCTACAGAAAAGTGGGAGAGGAGCTGTTCATCAGGGGTTATAGTGATAGGACAAGTGGGAATGGCCTTAAACTGAAAGAAGGTAGGTTTAGACTACATGTTAGAAGAAATTTTTGACAGTGAGTGTGGTGAGGCACTGGAACAGGTTGCCCAGAGAGGTTGTGGATCCTTGGAAGTGTTTAAGGTCAGGTTGGATGGGGCTCTGGGCAACCTGATCTAGTGAAGGGTGTCCCTGACTGTGGCAGAAGGAGTTGGAACTAGATGACCTTTGAGGTCCCTTCAAACCATTCTGTGATTCTATGATTGTAAAATACTAGAATTTTTTAGCATCTGCTCTTCTTTTTTCTTCACTACCACTGACTTAAAAATTGTTTCTTTGTAACTAGTAAGCTAAAAGCCAAGAGAATTTCTTGCTGAGAAATTAACTTCTTGAAACCCTCAAACACTTTTTCTTTGTTTTGGCTTTGAAATACCAACTTTAGTGTTTTTGTGGACTTTCTTATTTCACATTATGCTTTTCTGTTTCTTCTCTCCTTGATGTGAAACTCTTCCTCTGATTAAAGAGTTCCTGTACAGAAAGACATAATGGCTTCTAATTCAAATACATCCTCTGTAAATTTGGGATTGTTTTTTTTTGTTGTTTGTATAATTCTTGTAGTAGCATGAAGGAGACAGGCTAGCAAAAATTTGGAGCCCTGCTATTCCAAGCACTGGAAGATCCAAATGTGAGAAAATCCTTTCCTAGTTATAAGCATAAACAATAAACAATGAGTGAATTAATTTCTAGGAAGTACAGATGAATCTCAAAGTGTACTTATCTTTTATGTGCTGTGCATAGTGTTTCTCTTAAAGTAGACCTGTGTAAGGGAGGTACCAGGATGTCATATGTTTAGCTAGCTCTGATTTGTTGGTACATTATTGGCCTAAAAGATCTCTGCAAAGTGCAGGTTATTTAGTCGTGGGTATATTAATGTAACATGCTAGGATGAGCTCCATTTACTGATAATTAAGTTAAGCCTTTAATTACTAATGGGGTTGCTTTGTCTCAGAGCTCTTGCTTCCCAGCATCCTGACTCAGGTTATCTTGTGGTCCCGCAACGTTGGGTGTTCCCATGGCAGGGACTTCTGAGTAAAAAAGAAACTGCTGCAGAACTATTGTGTCACTGGGGACTATGCTAGTAACCTGTCCCCAGCAAGCAATCTGCTTGCTTTCCTCTTTCTCCCATAAGTCCCTGCTCTTGTGAGCTACAGAAGCAGTGGATAGAAAGTTCAAGGGAAATGCTTCTCATCGTGGCCTCCTCCCAGCTGCAGACTCTCTGATTAACCCCCATTGCTTCTTCATTTTTTATGTCCTTTTTGGCTAATGGTCCAAAGCTGGGTTTCTCAGTCCAAATTTAGATAGGTAGGTACAGACACTAATGTATCTGTAGATAAAGAAATATCCATTGACTCGTGCAGTTGCTTACAGAAGCAGCTTGACTGTAGGAAATGCTGAGATTTAAGTCTTTTGACTGATGTCATCACTAATGATTTTTTTGTTCAAAATAAAGTTATTGTTGGCTGAAGTAAAGCCATGGAAATAAAACTTAGAGCAATATAATTTGCAAAGCACAGCTGCAATTTGCAAAAATTGAGCTTTATAATGTCTTTTAAAATATGTGCACAGCTCGTTGTGAGAAACTCTCTTTTCCATACACATATTTCTGTCACTGACATATTTACAAAGAAATGGCAATACTTCTCTGCAGTTTATGGATAGCTGCATAAAACATGGACATAATTTTATTGTATTTTTGGTATTGCTTTACTACCTGTGATAATATTTTCTGTCCTGTTTGTTCACAAGTGTTTCCTTGACAGGAAATTTTATCTTTAAAACTTTCTACTGGTTAATAAGAAACTACTTATATTAAATTCACTCTTAAGAAAGATGCAATGCTTCCTCTTTTCCTCATTATTTAGTTTATTGTTTTAATAAAAGGCAATAGCTGGTTTTGATTTCAGCATATTCTTTATTTCAAAAATTATTTATATGACAGTCACCCCTGTAGTTTCTGTGCTTTTATTCTGTTACATTAGGAAAAGAATCCATAAGATAACTATTCAAAACATCTACAATAAAAATCCCACAGTGTACTGACTGATCTTTAAAGTCTTTTAAAAAAATCTCTCTATTTTTAACTTACTTAATGAAGTTCAAGCTGTTAATTGTTTAACCATACAAACAGGATATTTAATACTGCATGAATAATATTAAACTATTGGCAATATATAGCAGTGTCCCCAAAAAAGGCAGAAACAAGGTCCTTGAGATCACCTTAGATTCTGGCATTCAGTTTTCATGGTTTAGTCATTAAGTTCTTAAAAATAAAAATTCTCTGCCTTTCCTATATGTATGTCAAAGTAGGGATATGTGTGTCACAGTCTGGAAGTTATATTAATTTAAATCAACCTAGGATCCTTCTGGGCAGATATCATACCAGACTTGCCAGTGATCTGGAAATCAGCCAACAAAACACACTTGCAATTAGAGGTGACAGAAGAAGATGGAGATTATTGTATACTTTGCATTTCCATTTATTCTTACTCTCAAAATTTATATAGACATGCAAAACTATGAAAAAAAATAGTTTTGCTTAATGCAATTCTAAGAACAGACAGAGGCTTAAGAAAGATTTTATGCAAATGCACCACAACAATGCCTAGGACAAGTCAAGCCTCACTAGCCTTTTGCTAGTAGCTAGACAGCTGAAGAAGGAAAGAGCTCCAGAAGAGATGAGGCTGTGAGACAGTGAGGTAACACTACATCAGCATTTTTAGTGGGGTCAAAAGATACAGTAATTTCATGCTTCACATTTAGAAAATGAGTTAACTCCTAAGCAAAGTATCAAGGCTTGCATTTCTGCCAGACTGCAATGTTCCAGGATGGATTTATAGTTAATTTTTCTTAGAATAGCTCTTGTGAACAGATAGTATCCAAACAACAGCCTACAGGATGTGTAGGCTTTATTGAGATAGCTGTGAAAAAATTGGCAAAAGATCAAAATAGTGTCAATTTTTTTTGTTAATATGGAAATTTAATTGGTTTGTATTTGTTGATCTATTCACTGAGTACATGATAGCTCAAAGTCTTTTTCCTGATTACTTATTGTATTCAATCTGAAGACACGTTATATGTCAGTACTTCCTTGACATAAAAATAGTCATAAACCATAGACATAATAGTTTATCTTGAAATACTGCAGTATGTGGCATGGGTATTGTATTTGCCAGAAGTGAAGGTTTTTCCTGTAGTATATACTTTTTGTAAAAAATCTTCAGCATGGTCAAAATGTATTTTCATGTGATGATGCAAAATACATCTGTCACATCAAAGCTTTAAAATATTATATACTTTAGTCAAAGAACCATGACACGGTGCTATGTCTATATCCAGCTTCTTGAAGCATAGTGGCAGAACTGTGGAGGTGATAAGAGAAGAAAGCAGTTATTTAGCAAAGGTTGCAAACTGAGCTGGACAGTAGCATGATGTATATGTCAATGTCCTATATTAATACGTATGTTGTAGTTTTACCCAATTGTTTTAAGACTAAAAATGTAATTCAAGTTACCAACATCCTAGAAAACAAGATATCATTCACAAGATAAATATTCATTGCCTAAATATAGTTATTTTGTTGGGGCGATTTCTTTTCATTACCAAGTTATTAACAAGATTGAGGTTTCCTTATCCAGTAGATTCTTCCTTTGAATACAAAGTTTTTCCAAAGAAATCATCTCCTAAATTTTGCTGTTGTCGATTTTCTTGTAGCTGGGTCACTTGCCTGTCAATTCACTTCAGGCTAAATAATTCATATATGAGCAGAACCATGTGTCTCATGCCATTTATGCAATGATCTGTGAAGCCCTCATATGTTTTAAAAAAAATCACACAATAATTATTGCTTCACTAACAGAGATTTTAAAATAACCCCCCCAACATATAGTAATATCTATTTTTTGCATTAATTCTATAAAATACATATAGAAACCTTCTACTAGTCTGTTTGCATAGTTTTTTCTCTGTAGGGATAATGGTGTGGTAAGTACTAAGAAAGTAGTGTAGCTTCTGTCTCCATCTGTGATAGTCAAAGGGGTGGTATTTTCCCTTATCAAATACATCCCTGTGAAACTGTGATTTTCAGAATTTTAGACTTTGCATTATTGGGACAGTCATTATACTACTAAGTACTATTTAAGCTTTTAAACCTTGTCATTTCTAAGTCCATAGTTCAAAGAGTTTTGATCACTCTAACATTGTATTTTACGTAATGACATCAAAAAACTCTAGAAATAGTAGGGAGCATAACACTTTGTAATTACTAATGATTTTTAATTATTTCTTTTTTTATTTTTGACAGCAATACGATCCATTATATATTTGTGATTTATTTGTTAGAATGGGAAAAAAAAAATCAATGGGATACTTGCCCATAATTATAATTGCAGTAAATTTACAAATGCTATTTAGCTATCACTTATAAAAATATAAATTTTGAAAGAAATCAGATGGCACCCTGATCCCATCTCATATCACAGATATAAACTGACAGCATAACTCAGAGGTATACTACCTTCTTCAAAAAGGGATAATTTTCATACTGTCATGAGTTTAAACTAGTAATATTATTCTGCATCTGCGGTTTACGCTCATCATTCTTCTGCTGCTTATATATCTTGGGCTGAACTGTTGTCTTATAGCAATTGGAAATCTATTATACTGAATATTCAGCAACCTGTGTCTAGTTCCATGGGTACTTGCTCTTGTGGTTTTCCTAATCTCTCTCTTTATTTCCTAATTTGTGTCATGTTATGACTGTAAAACTCTAAACAATAGTAGTTATCTTTATTTTTTTATTTTCTAGCTTTTTTGTATGTTTGTTTACAGATAGACCTAAAGTAATTCTCCACTTCTATCTGAACTCTTCCAATTAATTGCTCTATTATTAAGTTTTTGATGCTACTTAGTCTTTGTTCTTGCATTGCCTGTTTCTAGTCCTGTAGCATCATTTTTCTTTAGCTGCACTACCATACATTTAAGTGGAAAGAGGTGGTGATAATCAGGTCATCATTTGCCATTTCTGAAGCACAGTAAAAATAATGAATAAATAATAAAAATCTTTTCCCCTGGAAAAGTGTGGGGTCACTGAAGAAATCCATGATGCCATGAATGTAGCACATCTAAGAGAATTTTGGAGTACTACAGTGAGAAGAAATATAAAATGCACTTTATAAGGGAGACCTAGTTCTTTCCATAAGGTTTGTACATAGCCTTATTTAACTATTAAAATGTGGCATAGAGACTGAGGACCCTTTGTTGAGACTTAGAAGAGTTTTTATTTCTTAATACTTGGCTATAATCAAATCAAATTGTGGTCCTTGGTCCATTTCTGTATGTGGGTTAACACTGAAATGCATTTTGTGCCTGCAGGAATATAACCTATTCTCTTGATAGCAGGAGAGATTCTGTCAGTTATCTTTAATCTAGAGGTACACATATGATTACAGCAGTAGTGAATTGTAAAATAATAACTTTTTAGCTGAGAAATTTAATTACTACAGGACTCCCACTTTCAGTTGCCTGAGTTGTTGAGTCCTAAGTACGGAGAAGTTAAGGATTTTTCTTTGTGCTATTCCTACTGCATGTTAAACATCAAGAGAAATCGTCTTCAAAGTCGAAAAAAATCTAGCAATATTTTTAAACAAGTTTTAGAGGTTTTAGTAGATAAAAATATTTTTTTCAATTGACTTGGAAAACATATATAATGTTAGTGGAGTTCATTTGATCAAGGGTCTTTGTCAAAAGGCTTTAAACTGAGATTACCTGTTGCATTCTGTGAGTTGAAATATTGCTAATATTTTAGTTAGGGAATGCATTCTGTAGGATGCTTTCTTCTGTCATATGTTATCTGCCATATATAGTCAGAAGGAGTGGAACATTTTTATATATGAGTGAAAAAATAATGCTTCTGTTCTTAAAACTGAATTTGTTTTATTTCCATATAGATACAATCTGCTACTTGTTAAAAGACAGAACTGTCTTCTTTGCTAACTATGTTTTTTCAGACTGTGAAAAATTTATCCGCTTACCCCAAACTCCCTTGTCTTCCACCCAGGTGCACATGGTGTGGCTTTACTCTTGCATGAGATTGAATGATCACAGCTGTTGGGAGAGTTTATTGACAATGCTAGTGTAAAAAATTGTGTAGGGGGAGGAGAGAAGAGCACCTCACACAGACACAATTTCTGCAGTGCCTTTGTTTCAGTGAAAGGGTATAGTTGTCTGTTATATGTAGACAGTATGGGAGGGTGGCCTAGAAAATACCACGCCCACTAGTGTGAGCATTAAATGTTGTATCCTTGAAGAAGTAGATAAACATGCATACATTGCTTACTCTTGTGCTGGAAGCTTCTTCAGCTTCTTTCTGGTAATCAAAGGATTTGTTACTGGTTTTCTGTACTTGCTGGGAATTTTGTTACGTGTCCTTACTTTGGAGGCAGAAGTGCCCTGAGGAATGAATCCTTTTGGTTAGTGCAGATGCTCTGAATCACATTTGGATGTCAAAGCAGAAGTGTTACAAAAGTATAGCAGATGTATGGGAAGACACTTGGAATTTGATTTTTCTGTTAGCACTTAATGTTTTTGATGTATTTCAGCACTTCTTACCTTGAAAGTCAATGTCATCCAAATTCAGGTACTGATAGATTTTATAGAACACTTTTGAGGTAATTAATTGGAAAAGAAGTTTACACTAATGTAAGTCTATAGTATTTGCTAGTGCATTTTTTTTTAAAAAAGCAAAAATCTTGGTTTACCTCAGTATACATTTTTCTGGGTGACTTTTACGAAGTCTGACTTCAAGAACTGCTCTTCAGAGTAGTTGGGAAACAACAATAATCAGAAAATATTTATTATTCTTATTTTTATTTGTAAAAATGTTTTAAATAACATATAAATGCATTAATTCCCACTCTGCATAAGTGGAAGTCATCGATTCTGTAACAAAGTGTATCAACAAGATTTTGTGTACTAGTATACTGTGAATCTTTATTTCAAATCATAGTGTGTGTGTGTATACATATATATGACACTGATAAATGAGTACCTCTGCAGTAAGGAAGTATATAACTTGAAAAGCTGTAAGCAAAATCTGTTTCTCATATAGACAGCGAAGTGTCATTGAATTTTCTGTTATGGATAGAATTCTGGAAATAACACCATCTCACATTCTGTATGCAAGGGTAGAAGAATGTAAGAAAAGTGCAAAGACACTTTCCTGTAATTGTTCTGTCCCATTCAAGCAGTTCAGGAAAACACGGAAGCTAAGATGAGAGTCATACAGATCCGTTTACTTTGGTTACACTGTTTATAACTGGCAAAATTACCCAAATCACACAGACACAGCTGTTCCAGTGCTCCAGATCGTGGGGTATACACTGCACTGCAAGACAGTAAGCACTCTGATAGGCAACGTAAAGCCCTACACGACACTGAAATTCATTTAATTGGTAAAGACAAGGTAATGTCGGTTTCAAAATTTGATCTAGTCATGAGCGCTTTGGGGATGGAGTGCAAGAGAAAAGTGATATTTTCAGTGATGGGTGGCAGGCCTTTTTACCATTTGGCACTGCAGAATGGTGAAATATGGAGAAACATGATTTATTCTAGCTTTTCTACAGAAGCAGCAAGCTTCTCCCATCTCTGCAGTCTCTAAGCAATTTGAGTGCTGTTTGAGCTTTTTCATTGGCTGAAGGAATGAGCAGAACTGCTAAAGCTTAATCACCCTACAGATTTACTTTTCTTCAGGGCAGACTAGGGTTGAAAAATTCCATCACTCCTTTGAATGCAATGCTCTGGAGAGTATTCCCATGTTCATTTACAAATCTTCAAAAACAGTTAAGAGCATTTCATTTATTTCTCTTGATGCAAGACAATGAAGTATCCACTTAGCTAATTTTGAAAACTTTATTTTTATTTAGTGGCTGTGAATGGGAGTGACCATGAGTCTTCACTCTAGTTAAAGTAGTAGCTTCAAGCAGATTTTTAGTAAATTTTTCATTACAGTGCGATATGTGAGAACTCACAGGGATGTACTTGGAGTCTGAGTCTTTGCTTGATCAATGTTATAGTAAACACCACAAACACATTTAGGTGATTTTTTTCTTTAGAGATAATAATCATGCATTAAACTATTAAGCATTTTACTCTTCTGTAAAATTTCAACAAACCATGGAATTCAGATAGAATCACTGCCAAAATATTAAATAATTCTTGGTTCTCAAGAAGTAGATTCTGGTATTTTTGTTGCCTATTCATAAGAAAAATATATTTCCAGTATTTTCATTGACTGTTTGTAAGAGAAATACAGCTAATTAAACCTGCCATAGTTGTGCAGTTCGGAACATACAAAAAGCTATCTGAAGTGTACATTTAACAGCTGATTAGAATGTTCTATTTCTGATCAAATGAATGAGGCCTCACTTTCTCCTTTCAGTATAGAATTGTCCTCCACACATGCTTCCAGGTACTTTTATGAAAGCTATCATGGAAAAAAATCACGAGATTTCCTACATATAATAAATATGAGCTTTTTCATAGCCTATTTCAAGAGTTTAAACTTCTAAATATTTTAAAAACATCTTGTTTTGTTTATTTTAATAACTTCAAAATTCAGCATGGGGATAAACCATGACAATGACCACCCATCCTGTGCAGATGGTCTCCATATCATGTCTGGGGAGTGGATTAAAGGACAGCATCTTGGGGATGTTTCATGGTCTCAGTGCAGCAGAGAAGATCTGGAAAGATTTCTCAGGTATATTATTCAAGAAAAAAAACTCTTACTGCATGTCATTTACATATAGTGACAATAAATGTCTTGAAAAAACAAGTTTTCAATAATTTTTCCACTTCTGTAAAGACTTGCATTTGTATAGCTCATCAAAATATTTTAAATCATCATGACCTAAATAAAATATTGATTTATAATTGACAGATTAATTAAAATGTAGCTGTTTTCAGCAATTATTTTTATTTTTCATGTGTTAATGTATATGATTATACTTGCATATTTATATAAATATTGTATATATATGTAAATAAGTTTGAAATATATTAGTATGCTATGTATTGAAAAGTGTTGGACAATGAATGACCAGTGAACATGGTATAGATTCTGTCATCTATGTTGTACCATTAAATATCAAATCATGTAGGATAATTACATTAAACTATTTTTTAAATTGAAATCTAATATGTTTTATAAAGAATAGAATTCCTAGAACCAAATTGAAAACATTTGGTTTCACTCCATGTCTCTTAATAGAATCTTCCTTAAAATTCCGTTCCTCCCTTAAGTTTATGGATGTATTTGTTCAGAATTTACCTGGAACACTGAATCAATCCTCTAGAGGTCTGCTTTATGTCACAGAAATATCTAGTATGTTAGATGTGTTGGTCTGACACACTTCTGAATCTAGAGAAAAATCAGACCCATGATTTGTGCCTTTACAGGTGTAAGTATTTTTAAAACTTACATTGTTTATAGAAGTTAAATTTATGGCTTCCAGCTTAGGAATGTATGTATTTTTTATATATATATATAAACCTGAAGTGATTAATCTGAGGTTCTACTAAATGTGAAAACTAAGCTACACAACTACCTATGCGTTATAAGTTGTGCTGTTTTTATTATAGTTTAAATCTCTATCCAAAACCTAATCACATTTAAGTAAATTTTACACCAAATATTGTCCAGCACTTTCCTGAAATTCTTATTATAGCCGATAAATTAGCTTGTCTTTCTGCAAATGTGTAACATCAAAACACATCATTAACTTTATTATATCAGGTAAGCCATATTAATTTATACAGAGTAATTTTTCTGAATAACAGCATGAAGCTGACAACCCCTCCTCTCCCCCCAAACTTCAGCATCCACATTTTTCTAATGTCAATGCATGTTTAAGTCAGTATGACAATCAGACTCTTACTCAGCGTAATAAACCTCTGCATATTGCCAGGTCAAAGGCCAGTAACTGTCTGCTACAAACGAATCCTCAGAGCCTCAATTCTGTGATTATTCCCTCCAAGCTTCCAGGAATGACGTACACTGCAGATGAACAGTGTCAGATTCTTTTTGGACCAACTGCTTCGTTTTGTCAAGAAATGCAGGTAAGGATTGATGTACACTTCAGAAAAAAAAACCTCATTTTTCTGTGAGTGGTATTTTTGGGCATGTGTTTGAGAGAAAGAGAATATAGCACCTTTGAAACTACATTTTGCTTTCCAAAGTTATTGTGGATATTTTCTTTTTTTTATCTTGTAAGACTTGCTTTGGATCTCCAAACATCCCCAATCATAGATTATCAGTAATAGGTTCTTAGTACTTTAGAAATAGAAGATGTCATAGTGTAAACTCACCTCATTGCAGTGAATGGCATATTTGCAATTTATTCCTCTGATGTCGCATTTTGTGATGGTTTAGGTACTGAACTTCTACATCTGACTACCATCAGAGTATGCTGTGCCTGTCAATGATCCCAGGGAGAGTAGTGGTGCTAATTGGGCTCTCTGTATTGCTGAATGTAGCCTGCATCCCCACAGTCCCTGGTGAGCCCAGGCAGAGCTGTGCAGTTCCATGGCAATAGAAGTTCCAGTACTTAAGTGACATTGTTTCGTGCTGTTGCATTAAATGGTATCACTATATATTAACCTTGAAAAGAGAGACTACCAAATAAAAGAGGACTTAATACTAGTAGAAATCTGATCAAAAAAGCATTTTAAGAATAGTTTTAACAGAGAAAATAATCAGGACAAGGGCTGGATGCCCTTGATAAGGTAACCAAGTCAAGATGTATAGATGTTTTTCATAGAATCATAGAATAGCTTGAAAGGGACCTAGTCCAACACCCCTGCAATGAACAGAGACACCTTCAACTGAGATTGCTCAGAGCCCTGTGCAACCTGGCCTTGAATGTTTCCAGGGATGGGGCATCTCTCTTATTTTACAGTGTTTTTTCCACCCTCATTGTACAAAAAGGTCTTCCTTATATATAGACTTAGTCTACACTCTTTTGATTTAAAACCATTACCCCTTGGCCTATCACAGCAGGCCCTATTAAAAAGTTTGCTCCCGTCCTTCTTATAATTCCCTTTAATGTACTGAAAGGTTTCAATAAGGTCCCCTCACAGCCTTCTCTTCTCCATGCTAAACAATTCCAACTTCTCAGCCTGTCCTCACAGGAGAGGTGTTCCTTCTCTCTGATCATATTCATGTCCGTCTTCTGACTTATTCCAACAGGTTCCTATTTTTATTCTACTGAGGACCCCAGAGCTGGATGCAGTACTCCAGGTGGGGTCTCACAAATGTGGAGAGAGAGATTCACCTCCCTTGACCTGCTCATTACTAATTTTGATGCAGTACAGACACATTACTGAGTCATATCTAGCTTTTCATTCACCAATAGCAGGGATGCTCTCAATCCCTTCATCCCCTGCCTGTATTTATACTGAGGGTTGCCCCAACCCATGTGCAGGACCTTGCCTTTGCCCTTGTTGCACCTTATGAGTTCCTCTGAATGGCATCCATCAGTCTGGCATCTCAGCTGCATCTCTCAGCTTGGCATTGTATGCAGACTTGCTGAGGGTGCATTAGATCCCACTGTTTATGTCATTAATGAAGATATTAGACAGTACAGGCCCCAGTAGACACCCCTGAGGGACAGTTCGTTGTCACTGAACTCCATCTGAACACTGAGACACTGAGCACTATATTAAAAACGTATAAAGTGCAACATGTAGGTTGATAGAATTGGGGCTAGGAAGAACTGTGAAATAAAATTTCTTCCAAGTCAGTGTGGACAGATAGCTTGGAAAGATCAGGTGGTATTGGAAATGAAAGCATAATTCATTACTCCTTTAGTTCTTCAGTCCTCTTCATCTTTTCAGCTTGAACTCTCTTTAGAAGGTTTCAGTGAGAATAGTTTTATACTAGATTCTCAAAGGACACATTGCAGTAAATGCATGGCTACCACATGCTGTGAATGGCATCATGGAAAAAAAAGGGAGCTCTAGGTTACTGGTTATTTTAACTGTCACTGTAAACATTTTAACTCAGAAATGAGCAGTAGAACTCAATGTAATGATTCTACCAATGTTCTTAATTACTTCCAAGTGCTTTTTTCATAAATTGCAATCTGTTCTTAGTCTTTTTCTATTTTGTTTTCAATTCAAAGATGTGATTTTGGTTTCTTATTCTCTATAAACCTGTTTTGAACAAGAAAACAGTATGGCATTAGCCTATTTCTTCCATGTCTTCTTTATCTAGGTAAAAGAATTTCAGAAGTAATTGAAGAGAGAGTCAAACCTGGAGACTTGCTGTTGCAAGTTACATGCTTTTCATTTCTCTGTGCTCTTCCCCTCCTTTAATACCTTTGTGTTTAGTAACTATTCAGGTATTCTAATTCAGTTACACTAGTGGTCCTATGCTTGTTGTGTTTCATTCACAGATGCAGTGAATATTCTTCTCTTGGGGTCCTGACTCCAAGGTTTCTTCAGTTTGTTTATTTTATCTCTAATGTGGTCTTCTACGAATATTGCTCTGCCAATAACTGGCAAACAACTTTGGTTACATTTTTTGTCCACAAGCCAGGAAACAAGAGAGAAACATACTGCTTGAGACTTCCTCTCAAGTTCAGTTAATTCCACTATTTATAGCCCAGGATTTCTTGGATACGTTCTACTTGCTGAACAGTTCATGCACTTCGGTAAAGCTATGTAAAAGATTAATTATGATCTATGTCAGAATCATACATTTTTTATGACTGGAGGATAATTTGATGACCAGACTTCCAAGCAGTCTTTTACATCGAGTAAGCATGTTTCATATACAACAGCTATTCAACTAAGAAAACAATTGAGTAATGATATAAAATAATTTTCTCAATGATCTAAATATAATCTACTAATGTCAGTGGTACAATCAATACTGCATTTCTGCTGACATGTAACTTTCTACAAATGTAATTACTGAACAACACTTCATGATATTACAGTTACATGGCAACGTCTGAGAAATTGCATATGACAATGATTTTCCCTTGTTATCAGGAATTCCTCTTTATAGTTTAATGGCTAAAGCAAAGGACTGAAGGGACCATTCAGGGCCTACTCACATATTTTCCTAAGTAAGTCTCTCTCATTCCTCTTTCATGAATGGTGTCCAGACTTAGTTTTTCCCTTTCATTTTCATTTCAAAGACTTTGTCACATGCCCTAGGCAAAATGTATAGATCCTGAGAAGAGTGTGAGTGGATCTGAGAGTACAAGATTTATACCATGTCACTGTGCTTATCCTCTAAGGGAGCTAAGTTTTTATGCACGTGACATCTCACATAAGAATCAATTAGGCCCTAATATTGTTTCACAGAACAGATCGTGAGCTCATGGCCCAGAGTAGTCCTTGATGATTAAATGAGATTGTAGAACTTGACAATTTAATATAATTGTTGAACTACTAAATGTGGGCTTTTAAGATTAAAGTACAGGATGTAAATACTATCTAGTGAGTTCCACTAAAACAGTACTTGTCATAACACAGCTGTGATCTTTGCAGAGAAGTAGGAAACTGGTTATATTTCATGGTGATTTTTAAGGACATTTCAGGGAGAGATGACAATGAAAAGAACGAAAGTCATGGAAATATTATAGTCCTGGTAAGGTATCTGTCCTCATCCCCACCACCACATTTAGACAATGCACAAATACAGTTCTGAAGTGCTCTTTATGTCTCTGTTCTTTCCTTTCAACTGAACCTTCTTTCCAGAAGCTTGTATCATTGGAAAAGCATTCTTTTGATGTACACAGAGCTGCTTCACTCTTCATATTTAAAAAAAAAAAAAAGAGAGAGAGATGGAATGACCTCTGCTATTTCTGTAGTACATGCAGACTTTCATATTGTATTTTACAAGTTTTGCTATTAAAAACTCAGATTTAACACATTCTTTCAGAAAACAAACCTTTGTGCAATATTTTGTTGTACAGTGAACACACAGTGAAATATTTTACAGATTGCTAAGAGTCTAATACCAAAAGTGTAAGTTTATCATCTGCAGTAACTTTTACTTCCCTTAGCTAGTCTAAAAAGCTGTTAATAGCCTCTGATAGATAACTAGTAAACCTCGTTGAACACTTAGCCATCCTGATTTTGGCTAAATGAAACTTTCTTCCCTGAGGAGTATATTTATGGTTTAGAAGTTGATGTTCTGATTTTGGAGTGACGGTAGTAGTTTTCAAATCAGTCCTGATCTGCAGCCCTAATGAAGAAAACAAGTTCTGCATCATGTTTTTTCCCCCAGCCATCAAAAGTTAAATGGTAATAGTACTTTCCATTTCACTTACTTCTGCAGCAGTAATGTAATCTGAAGAATAACTAAATGGTCTATTTGTGATTTGACTGAAATGGAAAGCCCAGAAGACAGAAGTCATCCTCCAATTTTAGTAATATCATATCTCCGTTTTCTTTGGTTTGGGGAATCTCAAAGTCTAGGATGGAATTTTACAGTAATATTGAATGCTTATTTTAAAAAATGGTGAAGTGAGTGTTTTTAGAATGCAATTCACTTAAGGTTCAAGGATGTTTTTAGCTGTGGAAGTTAGGTTCATGTTTCATAAGGAGGTGTTATACAAGTATTTGCAGAAACATTCAGATGTATAGAAAGCACATTAGCAAGTTAAGCACCTTGATTTACTTTAAACAGGTCAAGTTCTCTGTCTAGCAGGCACTCAGATCTGTGCTGATCTGACTTGATGTCTTCCTAAATTTAGAATTACTGTTTCTGGGTTTGTAAGAAACTGTAAGCTTCTTGTCAGTCACTGTAGTCATGTGCTAGTGAAGTTAAGCAAAAGAGCAGAGTTTAGGAAAACTTAGAAATGTGATGATCTGAAGGAAAATTTGACTTTTCTTTTTTGAAAACCTGGATGACTTTTTGATAAATGTAGTAATTGACAAATGAAGATTTAAAGATATGTTAAAAAAATTTGGATTAGTAATATTAAATTAGAATAGTTTTTGTGGAGTTGCTCCAACAGTATAGTCTGACATTTCATAGTTGGTGTGAAGCTCTTTGCCATGGATATCTGATACTACATTGTCTTCCAAAACTGGCCCAGAAGTCTCTTTAAGTTTAGTTCTCAGTTCTGAAGTTTTATTTTAAAACACTTGTTTTAAAACAAATTTATAGTAATAAATTCTCCTCCCTTGCATAAGAATTTGATGTTTGAAAAATTGTTGTTAACATTTTCCAGGAACAGGAAAGGACTTCTGCAGCTATATTTTAGGATATACATAGGCTAATTCTTATCTTGCTAGTTTAGCTTCAGCACAAAACTGTTACAGGATGAATAAGGAGTGAGTCTGCTACCATCCTGTACAATGCTTCAGACCCTCCTATTTGAAAACTGATGGTACAGACATTTTTACATGCAAGATTCCCACTGGAACTGTCCTGTTTCTTGGTTAAGACAGAGTCATTTGTTCAATTGTGTTTCCTATGCAGTAAGACTTTTTTGAAGGTTTTTCACACATTTTTCATGTATACTGTAACAGATAATTTTGGTCAGGAAAAGCAAGTCTTCTGGCAAGCCTGGTTTAAAAATAAAAAATAAAAAAAAACCCCAATTATCCTCCCCACAACCCACCTTCTCTCCTAATGCTTCTTTTCCCCTGTTTGGGGGTATTTATGTATTGAGGGGAGAATCAGTCTGTGCACGCAATTACATTCAGGCCACAGTTGAGGCCCCATGCCTTCTGTTCACTTCCACACAGTTTAGCAGTAAGGGGGAACAAGACAGCAAGGAGAATGAAGTCATGCCTAGAAAATTATAAAATAAGGAGGACTTCTTAGAGGAAAATAGGGAAAGCTGTCGAGGAAATTTGGGGAAATGCGAGCCAGCATGATTCAAGGCTGTACTTTCTTTTAAAGAAGGCAAAACTATCTTGATGCTTAAGAGGGACAGAATAAGCAGCTTTTCTTTATATCTCTAAAATTCACCACCGACTAGTAGCCCTCTCATCTCCATTCTCTCCTTCCTTCCCGAAAAAAAATTTCATTCTGATTTGTCAGTTAATTTTGTGGGTATCAGGCTCAATTGCTCTTTTCTAGAGGAATAAATAAATTCTAGAGGAATTATTAATTACTGCAAGAGCATAAGTTATCAGCAACCATTGGGGGATGGTATGAACAAGAGGGATTTGAAAGTGCTAGCAAGTTTGTTAAGGAACACTGTGTACATAGTTCTATGTAGCTAGTCATACAAAGACTCATTATGGAATCACAGAATCACAAGGTTGGAAAAGACCTTTAAGGTCATTGTGTCCAACCGTTCCTGTCCTTTGCTAAACCATATCCCTAAGTACCTCATCTACCCTTTTTTTTTTTTTTAGTCCCTATATATAGAAATTAATTAATTCCTATATATAGAAATTGAGTAATTTTAAAACCTTGGGTTTTGTTGCTAGTGATAGTGCTATTTTTTTCCCTTTCACATAAAATGAATAAGCACTAAATAAAAGGAGAAAAATATGGATTTTGGGGGATTTTTACATTGCCAGAAAGTTCCTACATCTTCCAGTCTCTGGGGGAGTGCATCTGTTCAGTGGTCACTTCACATACAGGGGCAAAATTGTTCCTATGTACTTTTCAGATATGCCATATACAAAGACTTAAAAGGTTCTTCCCCCTCTCTATCAAGACACTAGCTTGACTTATTCCATGTGTTTGAAATTAGTACAAGTCTAAGCAGAATCTTCCCACTTAGTGTTTTTAATGTGTGTTTAATCTGTCTTTAAATATATTCCGGTACCATCAAGCTAGTGACTATGACAGCATTGGTGGACTGCATGCAGAAAGCGATTTTGGATATGCTAGATTTTGTGCTTACCCTGTGTGTTTGGTTTTCAGCACGTTATTTGCACTGGGTTGTGGTGTAAGGTTGAAAGTGAGAAGGAATGCAGAACTAAACTAGATCCACCAATGGATGGAACAGACTGTGACACTAGAAAGGTATGTTTCTGATGGAAAAGCAACATTAATTACATTGCACACCTACTCCTAACAGTTAAGGAAACAAGCTGAATAGGTCTTTGCACTTGTTCAAAGTTCCTTCTTACCTCAATTATTAGAAGTCACACAAATAGTTGAATGTATTTTTATGTTATATATTATATAGCATAGATATGATAAAAAGTACATTTCCCTAAAAACACTGAATTAAAAAATAAGTAGCCAAGGCATCAGCTATTTCAATGATTACGCTGTTTTGTTTCAAATTCATCCTGGTTTTGTATGTTATTGTTGCACTGTTTACTGTAAACAGAAACCTAAACTTTCAAAGATGCAAAGTTATCAGCTATGATTTAAGATTTAGAAATAGTCTCAATGAAAGACCATTTCAGCATAAGCTTTGAAAGGAATTTTTACAGTGTCAGTGCATGTAATAGAATGATAAATGTCATTAAGTATGTCATCAAAGACAAATTAAATGGTCACCTCAAGTCAGATTTGCATTAAATGTCCTTTAGTAGCTTTCCTGTTTGAACAATCTCTGTCATCCCTGCATGCATCTATAAATGAAGATAAACTAACTCAAATAGATATCAGAGCAGGAGCATCCATTTATTTTAGGATTTTCATGATATTGTAGTCACAGCAGTCTGCAGGAGTTGAAGGACAGACCCAACTTGGACTAATATGATCAATGTTGAGCCCATTTGTTGAAACATACACACAGCTTATGTATTTTTTCTAAAACAGTAGATGAACTACATTATATTGCTATTGGCTACACATTCTGCTCATGCATCTTATTCTTGTTAATAATTGGTCAAAACTACACAATTACGTTAGTCTTCATCAGGCAGTTTTTTGTCATCCTTGCAATTTCATTTCTTGTTCCCATGGATAGCTTCCTTGGATAGTTTCATGTTCCTGGTCCTTGCATCGTTACTGTTTCTAGTTTAGTTCCTTGCTTCTTGTTCTTGCTGGCTTCAGCATATTCTGTAACTGCTCACCAGCTCTGTTTGTACATGTCTCTGCTCGCCCCTTGGGCCTGTATATTGGGGCAAGCCTAAACATGTCAGGGCAATAGTGAGTCTAGATGGGCCACATGTCCATTCTTCTCATTGCTACGGCAGTCTACCACAGGTGTTATTTTCTCTTTGAATCATATTACATTAATCAGGATAGTCATCATCACCCTAAGAATGTAAACAAATCAACAAAGAAAGATTAAATGTTCAGATAATATGATTTTAAATGCTACAGGGGAAACATGCTTTATTTTTCACCTCTAAAATAATGACATTTCTTGCAATCTTTTGATTCTGATGAATGTGTGCCATTGATAATTCTGTCTTAGGTCAGTATCTTGGACGTACCTTTTGTTTGATGTCATATTTTTGACACTGAGATTGATCTGCCCATGGTATGGAATAAGAAAGCAGCAGCTCTTATTAAGACTGCAAAGAATTTTTCATTGTGAAGCCATTGCCATCATGAACTGGATGCCTAAAATTAGTGTGCATTTCTGTATTAATGTCTGGTTTCCAGAAGATGATAATAGCAACACATTGCAGAGGACTCATTCTTCCTTTATACTTCTGGGAACATTAAGACCTGGTAGTGACATGTATCCTGGGAAAGTCCAATGAGGAATGTAACACCGTTCTCTTTATTGTAGAGTTTAGCTAGTAGGGAGTAAATAATTATGGTAAGGCAAAGTACTGATACTAATTAGAATGCTTCGCTGAGCCTTGTGCCAGGTACAGAGATACCTTATTTATGTCTAGCCGTAAAAAAAAAAAATAAGCAGGTATGATCAAAACATCTCAGAGCATTAGATGGAATTATTCTTCTTGTTTTCTTTATTATCTAACCAGGATGAGCTTCAGATTACATAAATCACTGGCTATTTTTGTTTGTTTTACTTACATTGTAGAGATGGAATATTGTTCAGATTCCCTTCTATCAGGATCGTAGGAAATGATGGGAATGCCATCTGCATAGCCTGTCCAACTTGGTTGTTTTTTAAGTCAAAGATTTCTAAGCATCCCTCAGACTCTACTTAAGGCAGAAACTACCTCTACAGAAAAATCCATTTTGCATATTATATCTGAAGGACTATCTTTAAATAATAATGAGCATTTTTGGTCTGAAACATCCAAGAGCATTACAAAAATTTTTGTTTCTGATTACAAATGCAATGTAATAATGGAGCCATACTATGTGAAGACTTTTCAAAGGTGGTATCACAGAATCACAGAATGGTAGGGTTTGGAAGAGGACTCTGGAGATCATCTAATCCCTACTAAAGCAGAATCACCTCAAGCAAGTTGCATAGCTTCATGTCCAGGACAGTTTTGAATATCTTCAGAGAAGGAGACTCCACAACCTCCATAGGCAACCTGTCCCAGTGTTCTACCTCCCTCAAAGTCTCATTTCAAAGTGATGTTGTTCCTCATATTGAGATGGACCTTCCTGTGTTTCAGCTTATGACTGAACATAGTATAATTATGACTTCATTGTAATGCCATGATTTAAGAGAGAAAATTATGATCAATTTTCAGTTTGAATCTGCAGGCGAAGTTTAATATCACCAGACAAGGATTTAGCATAGACACTGCAAGGAAGTGTATTGTCAAAGTGCCAAAGGCCTCCATTGACTGCATTAGTGAGATGTTCTGTTTTGATCAAAATGTGACTTCTTCCTGAACTTTATCCATTGATAGCAGTAATTCATCAGTAATTCAGAATGCAGAGAGAAATGGATTAAATGGCTTATGCTAATGACATTAAGTGTCCATTATAGCCTTATTGCTTTGCAGTTGCTGAATTTAATAATAAATGGGACAACTATCCAGCTGATATAAGTTGATAAAATATTAGTTTCTACAGAATTATAATAATTTATACCAGATATGGACATGGGTTAGAGAGTTTAACAGTAGTGGTTGGATAGTTTTGGTGTGAGAAATTGCAGTTGCCCTGGGAAGCATTATAAGCAGAAAAGATTAATTAGGTGATTATTACTTAAATAAATGCCAGAAATTCTCTTTACTTTCTCAAAACTAGACTATTAAGGCTTCCATTCTCTCTTTGAATCAAGTAGTAAATAAAATTTAATTTCCTTTATTAATTGTTACATATCCTTTTCTTGAAATTGTCACTGGATAATCAGTGACAATGCAGTTCCTGCTAGCTGCGAGGGAACTGTAGTAGTGAACCAGATGAGTCCTGAGAACAGCCCTGAACATCAGGCTGTGATCAGTGTTACAGTTCAGCTGCAAGACAATCCCTACAGTGGGTTTGTGCTAGACCCAAAAGTGCTTTCCTAGACAGTGCCCAGACTCAAATGAAGGGAACAGAATGGTCTGGAGCCCATTTTCAGCAGTCTGTTCCAGGAGGCAAATTTGTTTAGTAGTTAACTTTTGCTAGAGATTGTGGACATTAGTTGCAACTGCTCCTTGGGCACTGAGACAAAGAAAGGTCCCTGCTTCTTGTATTTACTAGGGTAGGAAAAAACATGAAAAAGCCTATGGGGATCAACAGGAAAAAATGTATCTGACTCATATGAAAAATATGTATTGAACAAAATATTTGTGTTGTGCTTCCTCTGTGCTTGTGGAGTAGTGAATTATTTTGCATATGCCTTGATTTATTTATCTAAGTGCTGAATTTTCATCTAGTGGTGTAAAGCTGGAGAATGTATCAATCGGACCTTTTTTGCGGAGCATATGGAGGGGGAATGGAGCGCGTGGAGCACTTGTAGCCGTACTTGCAATACTGGAATCAGCAGTCGACAACGCAAATGCCCTGGGTAAACAAAAATTCAGGTTTCCATTGCTGTTCATCAGAATTTTGAAACAGAATTTAAATCTTATGAGTACAGAAACAGATATAGATATAGTTGTCCTACACATAACCAATTAATTTTTTATAAATACTGAAAAACACATAGGACACTAGGTATTTCAGGATTTTTATTCCATTGTAATGTTGTTTTTCATCTTTTCTGCTTCCGTCAAAAGCCTACATAATATTAATGAGAGAGAACAACTTTACTTTTAGGCTTCACCTGGAGAAGCAACAGAAAATTAAATGCATAATTTTTGACTTGAAAAGCATGAGTGTGTAATTCTAGTCTTATTTTTTTGTTGGCAAGAATTTACTTCTTTTCTCATTTGGAGAGCCAAGGAATTGCAACTTTTACGAAGAGACCTTTTACCAGTTTCACAGGCTTTCAGTTTTATAGAGTATCTGGGAAAAAAAAATTTAGATACCATATCTTGTGAAAATGAAAACCTTGTGCCATTGGGGATAAAAGGAGTTTTGCCATTGACTTGAATGGAGTCTGTTTCACCTTATCTCAGTCGTGAGCTTAAAGATTCTTTCCTTTTAATTATTCAGTACTATATGTCTTTTTCATGAGCCATTTGTACACCAGGAAAAAAAGAATAAATAGGCAGAGAAGTGGGAACAGAGTAGAGCTGAGTGATGAAGTGTGGAGAAGATAGACTAGACTAGACACGACACAACACACCAGAGTAGGGCAGGGACGAGTAGAGTAGATGATTTGGGAAAATATTAGAACAAAAGGGGAAATGAAGAAAGATGCCAGACAACATAACAGATCTGGGGCAAAAAAGGAGAGGAAAAAGAGGGATTACAGAGGACAAGTCTGCATAAAGAAATGTGAGGAAAACTTGGATATGGCTATACAAAAGTATGGTAGTCTAACAGAAAACTTAGATACGCAGAATGCTTTCCTATTTCTTGCCATCTGAATGCCACTTCCAGCTGTATGCCTAAAAGCTATTTCTAGAATTTAGGGATGTCTTAATTTCACTTTTGTTCATTCATTTTCCCAGGCAAAATTCCAAATAATCATCTCCAGTTTCTGCAGTCCACTGTTCTTTTGCATTTGTTCAGTTTTGCACAACTGAAGTAACCCAAAAGAAACAAAGCATTTCACTATGACACACTTGCAAAAAATGGAGAGGTAGCAAATCCGTAGGTGGCACCTTTGGCTCAGTCCAACTAGAGAAAAATCACCTGAAATACATCAAAACTGCAGTTGAGGTTCTCATTACTGAGCAGTCCTACCAGTCCTAGTGCTTCTCCCAAGTGTAAATCATGACTTAGCACCTGTGACTCTTTATGTGTAATGTAACCAGCACAAACAGAAAGCAAACAAGTTTTGTTCTGTGACTTTTTTTGTGGGGGTGATTTCTTAATGTTATGTGTCAAGAAAAATCTGCTATTTAAATTTAATTTGTGTATAGCATAAACTGTGTTGGAAGTTCCACAAAACATTAACAATAAGAAAGCATGATAATTATGCCATCTTTTCTAGTTCAGGCCTTGAAGGAGAGTGTCATGGTCCCACAATGCAATATAGAGTGTGTGAAAATCCTTCTTGTCCTGCTGGCATGCCTGCATTCAGGGACTGGCAGTGCCAGGCTTTCAGTGTTAGATCTTCATATCAGAAGCACGTGCACCAGTGGCAGGCTGTCATTGATGACGGTAAGTTTAAACCATCTTCCATGTCCTTACTATCTGCTCATACGGCTTAAGAATGGTATGGTTAAAAACTAAAGCAAACAAGCAAACAAACTTTAACCCCAAGATTTTGGTAAGTAAATTTTATTTCATACACAAGATCAGGTGGTATTTTCACACACTCGGAATCTTTTGTCTTATATTCCTATTTAATTTGTCTTTCTTCATATGTAATGACAACATTTGAACTGAAATTCAGTATCAGTTTGGTTCTATTTAATCAGAAATGTTGTATGAAATAACTCAGAGTACAGCTTTCTAGAGGAACGCTGCACTATTAAGCTTCTATTCCTTAAGAAGGAGATCACACTTTTAGCTGAACACTTGAGTAGTTCACATACCAGTGTTTGATTTTGGCAGAAATCCATACGTAATGTATACTGCAAGCTTAGATAAGCCTTCTATAAATCCTAACAGCTACTGTGTGGAAATTCCTGGCACACTGCATGCATGCTCCACTATCACAAACTTAGAGAGCATATCATTAGGACCATGCTCAAGTAGGACTGTAGTAATGTCAAACTTACAGTATTATCTGCAAAGATACTGTTGGTGTAAAATACCAGCAGCTAGAAAATATTCTACCCAAGTTGTTGCTAGAAATCCGAACAATAGCTGACATTTCACAGAATTTTCTCTAAATTATTTTAATGTAATTTCTTTAATTAAAAAAAAACCAACCCCAGACAAAAAAACAAGAAAGCAAGAAAGTATAACAATTATGAAAATAATTATTCAGAAATTAACAAAATCATAGCAACTGCTGATAAAAAAGAGCCTGGAATTACAGTACTGCAAATATGTTACCACATTTTTTTGTCATTCATATTTAACTGTTGAAAGAAATAATCAGAAACCATTGGAAAGCACAGATTTTAAGAGAACTATTTTTCTGAATCCTCAAAAATGTGAATTTATTACCAAGAACTTATTTTAATATATGCCTAGATAAACAAGATGCTTTTTTAAAATTCTAAGCCTTTTCAGAAGGTGCCAAAGTGAAAACCTGTAGAAGTATTTTCATGAGGTGTCTATTTTAGCTCATTTTGTAATAAGGAGAACTCTCCTCAGCTATTTTATAGGTGCTTATCTAGTGAATTAATTTTTGTTTGTTTTACTAAATTTCATCTTAGCAAAGGAACGCATTTTATATCAAATGGGATCAAAAGGGATTCAGTCATCTTTCTTCCTGTTGTCTTGAAGTGTCCCTCAGGAGTCACAAATGTGGACACCAGCTTACAGGGTTTGAGTGTGAAAGAAATACATTGTTCCCAAATCCTTAACAATTTGCACTCTTAGCCTTTAGCAGACCCTAGTTGGGCACTGTGTCCAAAATTATTGCTATGTTTAAATTAGGTCACCTATTGTCTGTTGAAGTTGTTGAGTATTGTCGAGTTACCATCTCTTTAAATTATCCTTCAATTATTATTTAGGTTGGTAATTTTACATGCCTCTAAAAATTGCCGGTACCAACTTAAAGTTCCTGGGGAACTTTGGGGTTACTATTGAAGGACTATTACAGAAATACAGAAGGCATAAACCTGGGCAGAAACGTTTCACAGCTGGAGATAGCTGGTAACTTCACGACAGCGAAAGAGATAAGTTTCTTTGCACCAATCCCCTAGAGATGCCAAAGGCCATGTCAATTTTAATAAATGAAATAAGCCCAGACCACTCTGATGTGCAAGTGGCACAGCTTGCACAGAAGTTCTATACCTGTACTTTCAACAGTGTTGCACTATAAAAAGGACGGTGACATTGAAACTGCTTTTTGGAAAAGGTCTTTCGCAGGTGGCAATTTCAAGTCTAAATTGAACTAGTGCTTCTTACACAGGCAAAAAAATTGTGGCACAGACTGTTTCACAGTACAGCTGTATAGACAGTAGAATTCCAGAGTTCACGAACATTTCCTGGAACTGTTTAATTTACTAGTAAAAATGCACTCCAGGAATCTAGAAGTCAGTATGTAAGCAGAGTAGGGTAGGTTGTGTCCAAGTGAAATCAGTTTCAAGTTCAAGGTTTACTTTATGCTTTCAAAACTATGCAACAGACTTAGGAAGAAGTTCTGAGTCAGTAAACTTGAAAATAAAGATATGAAAAACTAATGTAATTTTGTATTCAGTTGACCACTGAGAGGAGACTGTTTTATTTGGTATTACTTCGGCAGTTTTCTTCCACATATTTTTGTTTCCACCCCTCTTTTTTTTTCTTGGTTTGACCTGCATAATTAGAAAATCTGGAAAGTGTTGAGTTTCTTTTTTCACTGATGTTTATGGTCTACCATAAATATAGTAGAATAAAAGTATAGATTGCAACCAAAATATTCCAAAACCTGTAATGTGCATATTCTTAATTGTAACATTGAACATGACATGAGTACTGCGTAGGCCAAGTTTTTAACACCAGCATGCTATAGCAGGAAAAACAACTTGACTATTTCAAACAGCTGAGAAAAGGATCAAAATATTTTTATTTTCACTGTATCTAAGATAACTTTTTACGTTAATCTAGATACATGACACAGATAAGGAAATTTCAGTTTTAAAAATGAAGTTGATAATAAATCTGTATGTGCAAAGTGATCTTTTACCAATTTGTTTGGTTTTTCCCTATCAATTGCTACTACAGAAAAGCCATGTGCCTTATTCTGTTCACCGGGTGGAAAGGATCAACCTGTTCTTCTAACAGAAAAGGTGATGGATGGGACTTCTTGTGGCCAGCATGGGTTAGATGTCTGTGCAGATGGTAGATGCCAGGTATGAATTATTTGTTTTGAGCCTGGATACATGGGCAGACATATGCAAGTGCATACATTCGTTACGTGCATGTGTTACTTCTGTGATAGCAGTAATAGGCCAAGACCAAAAGAGCAGGACAACAAATAAGTAAAGACGAGAACTAATCCTGATCCTCAGATTTTTTTTGGTTCATATAAGTTCTTTTGTTGCTTTTATAGTTTCTCATATGGAAGCTCTTATATATAAAAATCCCACAGGACTGTATTTTTAATTTGTCTATTTCTCCTTGCACACATTGAATTCAGTGGTAAACAAACCTCAAACACAGAAACAGCATTGCTAAATACTGTAATAATTTCCAAATTAACTTACAGATGCATGTATGCATGTATATATCCATATAAATATAACTATAGTTATCCTTTTTCAAGTAACTGTGTGCAACAGGACTATGCTTAAACACTTTGCTGGGACTGGCTCTGTTTAACATCTTTGTCAGTGACATGGACAGTGAGATAGCGTGCACCCTCAGCAAGTTTGCTGACAACACCAAGCTATGTGGTGAAGTCTACATGCTGGAGGGAAGGGATGCCATCCAAGAGGGATCTTGACAGACTGGAGAGATGGGCCCATTTGAACTCCATGAAGTTCAACAAGGCCAAGTGCAAGGTCTTGCATGTGGGTCAGCACAATCCCATGCACATCTACAGGCTTATTGAAAGCTGCCCTGAGGACAAGAACTTGGGGGTGCTGATCAATGACAAGCTCAACATGAGCCAGCAGTGTGTGCTAGCCGCTCAGAAGGCCAACAGGGTGCTGGGCTGCGTCAAGAACAGCGTGGCCAGCAGCTTGGGGTGGGTGATTCTGCCCCTCTGCTCTCAGGAGACCCCATCTGGATTCCTGCCTTCAGCTCTGGGCTCCCCAGTACAGGAAAGACACAGAGCTGTTGGAACAAGTCCAGAGGAGGGCCACGAAGGTGATCAGGGGTCTGGAGCACCTCTGCTTTGAAGACAGGCTGAGAGAGTGTGGCTTGTTCAGCCTGGAGAAGAGAAGGCTCAGGAGAGACCACATTACCGATACTTAAAGGGGACCTACAGGGAAGTGGGAGAGGGGCTGTTTACCAGGAAGTGCAGTGATAGGACAAGGGGTAAAGGGTTCAAGTGGAAAGAGGAGAGGTTTAGGTTAGACCTCAAGAAGAAATTCTTTACTGGGAGGGTAAGTGAGGCCCTGGCATGAGTTGCCCAGAGAGGCTGTGGAAGCTCCATCCTGGGAAGTGTTTAAAGCCAGGCTGGAAGGGGCTTTGGGCATCCTAGTCTAGTGGAGGGTGTCCCTGCCTATGGCAGAACTAGGTGATCTTTGAGGTCCCTTCCAAACCAAACCAGTCCATGATTTTTGTGGTAGCAGATCACCATTAACAGGAAACAATTAACAGGTTTAATCACAAAGATGATACATAGCCTTAAACCAAACCCACCTGACAGAGACTTAGTTGGCCTCTTGAAATATTAAGGGTCAGAGAAATAGGTGCTAATCAGATTTGTAAATCTAATCGAGACAGTCTTCCACATTTTACCCCATCTTCTTATACAACCTACTAGGAAGAACTTTGGGGTCTAATGCTATAGAATTAAGTATTTATATCTTGTAGATTTTCCACTTTGCATACACAGCTCTTTGCTTATGCCATTTGAAATCTGCATTTTTTTCTTTAAGATGGAAGAACTCTAATAAAAATTCTGTGCATAAAGTGAAGTAATAATCTTAATGTGCTTGGAAACAAGTGGCTCCTTGATAGACTATGGCTTGTGTTCTTAAACAAAGCCTTTATTTTCTCTTTAACTTTGCTTTTATCTTCATTATTTAACAAAGTCTTGAGGTTTAATTGGTTTTATCAGATGCATTTACACGGTATGCAGGATTTACCCTGTGATGACTTACCTAGAATTTAAAAGCCTTTTATTTCATATCAGGTCAGCATATGATATTAACTGTATTCATACTATCAAGCTACCACTGGTATTTATTGATAGAAATTTGGTTTTTTCTTCTTCTTCTATAGAAATTTGGCTGTGATGGTATATTAGGATCTCTGGCTCGTGAAGATCATTGTGGTGTATGCAATGGAAATGGAAAGTCATGCAAAGTTATTAAAGGTGATTTTAACCATACCAGAGGTGCAGGTAAGTCTATTTCTAGTCACATACCCAGGAAACCAGTAATTTGATTATTTTAAGCACTGGGAACTTTATAAATCCATATTTTTATGCAGTTCCTCACAAGAAATTCAGATCTACTTTTTTAAGATAATAAGACATTTAAGATAAGAATGCATGAGTATTTTTAAATTTGATTGTTGCAAAATTATTTCAAATGTTTCAGTTGTAAAATTAAGGAGTTATCTAATTTATTTTCCATTAAGACACACATTATTTTATAGAAGAGCCTGATATTTTTAAAACTGTGGAATAAAATTTATACTGTTTTTACATAAATGAATTATAAATCCTTATAGTGTTTAGATTAATTTAGTGTTCTTTAAAATAAATACCCAAATTATGATCTGTTACCTAGAGTAGCATCATTAAACCAAGCCTGGCAGTGGAATACTGCAAAGCTGAATGTTTGAAAAAGACTGACATAATTTTATTGTTCATTGTTTTATACTAATAAAGTTATACTATTAAATTTCATACTAATAATAATATATAATAAAAATCAAAATAGGGATTTTTTTTAATATACAGAATGGACATAAGATTTTAACATATGTTGAGAATAATTGACTGGCTCCAACGCAGTACTGCTGACAGAGTAGAAGATTGAAATCCTAGTAACATGCGCCATACAACATGTATACCTTCTCTCCAAGAAGTTTATTTGAAAGTGTTTGGCCAACTGATTTCAGCATTTTTTGCCATTACATTTGCAGTTTCTTTAGTAGAAAATGTGCAGAATTTCAATACAGTAAGAAAATCACATCAAAAATTACTGCAATTAGAAGCAGACAATGTATCTTTGAAAAATCTAGAACATCAGTGCATCATAAACTGAATTATAGATTAAGGAGAAAAAGTCAAGTAATCTACAGATGCTTATGTCTGGCTCTCTTAAGCTGAAGGTACTGCAGAACAGGGATCCCAAACCACAGATGAGCTTGAAGGACTACAAGATCAAAAACTATAAAGGTGCTTTGCAGCACTTTAATTCTAATGTTTTGGGATTATTGAAAAGGTATCATAAGTGCTCAGTATTTTGTCATAGAACATTACATAGCTACACAGAGTAAAAACTTGTTTAACTATCCATTTTTTGAAGTTTAGCAAGATAATCTAAAATACATATTTATTTGTGATATTCCTCCTTGTACAGGAGTTACACTACTATATTATTACTTTCACTGTCATTGCCTTTTCACCCATTTTTACTTAAAGCAGATTGCTCAACAGCATCTCTTAGTCCTGTACTCTAAAGAAGCAATTGTAATGGCAAGCAAATAACTAACAAATAGACTTCAAAACTAAAGTCATTCATAACTGGGCTTGAATGTATTAAAATAGAAAGAGGGAAATGGAGCACAAAATTAAAGAAAAAAAAATCCAAACAAAACCTGAAACCAAGCACTGGGAGGATGTTTGGGTTTTATTTCAATGTAATTTGTCACTACACAGAGTGAAGCTGGAATTCTTTTATGGTCGTCTGGTGGTGATTATGACACTCAACTACTTGGCCAGAGACAACTTCGTCTGCTAAAGCCCCAAGCTGCACAGCCTCCCTAGTTCTTGTTAAGTTTTATTGCTATGCTGTCTTAATTATGTATCTTGGTATATATACTGCACATGATGCACAGTTTCATAGCTGATTTCAGCATTTTGCAAGAACCCTCAACCCATTGTTACATAAATTAATGTCACATTTTATAAGTGAAATAGGGAAGAAATAACATACCAGAGGTACTTGTCTACACTTTTGTGTTTAACTCAGGACTTCTGGTTTCATGTCTAGGTTATGTGGAAGCTTTGGTGATACCTGCAGGAGCAAGGAGAATCAAAGTTGTGGAAGAGAAACCAGCTCACAGTTATTTAGGTAAATGCCGTATCCTGGTTTGGTGAGCACTGAAGAGTGCTAGCTAAAGATGCTTTTGTGATTAAACAAAACCTCTGAAGAAATTTTGTGGAATTAATAAATGAATTATTATAGCATCATTCTTCATATTGGTTTTATTTTGAACTTTTGTTTCATCTCATTTTGTTTAGAGAATGTTTTAAAGAATGTGTTTAGATGATTCAGGAAGAGTTCTGCTTACTTTAACACTTTTGGGTTTTCGTGTGCAAAACACTAAAGAAAATGCTTTGCATTAAAACTGGTGAAAAGATTCTTATGCTGAAACATGGAATAATTTCTGCTCAGAAAACAAAAATACGCACATTGGCCAACATATATAGCACAGCACCTACAAACTCAAATGAACATTCTAAAAGTAGACTGAGAGGAGAAAAGTATTTCTTTGCAGTATTTTGAATTGTTGGAATGTTCTAATGGAGAAATCTAATCATAATGATTTTTTAAAAATTTTTTCCATTTCTATAAAGTTATCTTTAATTAAAAAAAGAAGTTTTCTCTTTTAATGAGTGAGAGTATAATTTGTTATTATTATTGTTACAGGGTTTAAGTGAATAGATAGAAATATCATAATTGGGACTGTTCCATGCACTGCTTAAGTTTAAATTGAGAGAGACTTAATATAAAAAATACGATAATGAAATTAAAAATTCTCTGGTTTGATCATGATGCTTAGTTCTGCTTATAAGTAGTATCTACATTTTAAGAAACTCTTTACCTGAGTGTTCTCAGTTCTTCAACTGACAGAATGTTGAAGATGGGGAATCTAAATTATAACACATTATGTTATCACTAGGTAACTTGATTTATTGTGGATTCTATTTTCTATATTTTCCAAGACATTTTTTCCCCCTCTGTGGCTACTGTGTTACTATACATAGACAATAGAAATACTATTTTTTTATTTTTTTAAATAATGCAAAAATAAATAAATGTGGAATTGTATTTAGGGAAACTAATTCCTTGTTCTTGTATTTAGGGAAACTAATTCCTTGTTCATGAGTAACAAACTGAATTGGACAGGAAATACTGTCAGTCACATGACCAGCTCTTAATTGTTTGTCAGTTTAATTTTACTTTTCTTAATTTTACTAATTTTGGTCTGAATGAGGATCTGCCAGAATTTCACTGCAATAGTTTTTTTGTTAAGCCTTTATGGGGAAGCAGGAACAGGTCTGCTATGGCATTTTGATTTAAAACCTGTGTTGTCACACCTTTTCTTTTTTTATTAGTAGAAGGTATTTAAACTTTCTTCATTTATAGATTTATTCTGAAAGATAAACATCTGAATTTAAATGAAGCATTTTGGAATATGACTAATATAATGAAAGTTTTGTGGAGAAGGTATAAATCTTTCATCTTAGAAATAATATTCTTCAAAATTCTGTCATTAAAAATGTGACATGTAATATAGGTTAAATTTTCTCATGTTTATAATTTGTTTTCTATCTTACATAATAAGATAAAATTAGCATATAGAACTATCTTACAGTACTATGTATCATAAAGTAAGTACTGTGAAACATACAATTAGTGAGAGGAGGATGTGGGAAAGCAGATGGGGTCTGACAAACAGTAAAAAATTTTGCATACCTCATTTGTGACAATGTCAGTGTTTTTGAAATTACTTGGACCAAATCCTTAGACCGTAATTTCTAATTTCAAGGAAAGCCAGTTGAGGACCTGGACCATAGCAGAGACCAGAGTCCACTGAGAATGAGCATATTTTCCTTTCAAATACAGAGGGCTATAGAATGGAAGTCCCTCCCATCATAGAATAAGTTTGAGACCACTGGTGGAACCTGAATCTACACAAGTGTATGGGAGTCAGTGAGATGCATCCCAGAATCCAGAGAGAGAACTGATGTAGTTGCCAAGCCACTCTCAAGCATATTTAAAAAGTCATGGCAGTCAAGTGAAGTCCGCAGTGACTGGAGAAAAGGGAATATTGTACAATTTAAAAAAAAAAAAAAGGTAACAAGGACCCTGGGAACTACTAACCAGTCAGCCTTATCTCAGGTGAAATTTTCAAGAAATTATTCTAATCTCATGTCTTAATATTCTGAAGATGGCTTGAAGCAACCACATGATAACCTGAATGGAAATGAAACAATGACTTCCTTGACAAAAGGAAGCCTAGATTTTAGGCTTGACGATAACCTTTCTCATTTCATCCAACACCAGTGGCTCAGGTGAGGGATCTGAATGCAGAAAACGCAAGATCTGTCATATTTCTGAATTCTGAGGCTAAGATTCCCATCCCCTACACATGTCTTCATGCTGTGGCTGACTCATTCATTCTAAAAGCAAGACAAAATTATGCAAGGTCTGCTGCTCTCCAGGGAGAGGGTGCTGCTCCATCTGAGCAACATGACACGACTGGACTTCTTTTGAGTATGTTTTGATGTTTTTGTCTCCACTGGAAAGAGGACTGGCCCCTTCAGTTTAAACACTAAAGATAATTTAGTTACAATTAATAACACAATACTTAAACCTAAAATGCTAGTGTTGAAATCTTCTTAAATCATTGGGGTTTTTTTAGTACAGGTCTGTTCTATAGTGTTAATGGGTTAAACACACATGGTTTTGCCAAATGTTCCTTCTACAAAGTGTTTTTGAATCATGTTCTGATTGAAGATCATTTATAGTGGGATCCATATCCACCTATTTGTCAAATTGTCGAAACAAAAAGTGAAAGGAGGCCCGAATCACTACTGAACAAACGCCTTTTATATTGGTCTATTTTCATATATTTTGCAGCTCTTCGAGATGCTGGAAAACAGTCTATCAATAGTGACTGGAAGATAGAGCATTCAGGAACATTCAATATTGCTGGGACCACTGTCCATTATGTTCGGAGAGGTCTATGGGAGAAAATATCAGCCAAAGGTCCCACAACATCACCTTTACATTTACTGGTATGACAATAGAGATTGGGGATTTTTACCTGATTCCTATCATATAGCATAGTAAATATTAACTAACTTTCCAGGCTCGTGAAGACAAAGAGATTTACATAAGATATACCTGCTTTTATATATGTACTTATGAATATCTGTTAGCCCACTTCTAAAAAATATAAGAAAAATTTTTGCATTGTTGAGGCAGGATGGAAGCTCTCAGCATTCTTACAAATGCCATAGAAGCCTGCTGTGCTGCTTAACGTGAGAGATTCAAATTAATCAGATGCTTTTTGTCCTGGCTGACTATAGCACACCATCACCATTTCAGGACCGCAGTCACCAAGCTTGTCAGGAAAAAATAGAGTTTAGATGTATTTCAGTGTATGGGAGGAAATTTTGATAGCCACCAGAAAGAGAAAGCATGAGATGACAAGGAAATACTTTACAAAGCAAAATCTTTCAAATGCTAGAAATTGTCTGGTACATATCTAAAATAGTTTTTAATCTGATGCACCTAGGAAAGACCTCCTCTATTTAAAGGAGCACTGAAATCACAGCATGTAATCATCATCCAGATTTCTGGTGAATTTTGTTTGCTTATTTCATATGGAGAGCTTTTTGACCTTTATGTTAAGTAAAATACTTTTTCTCATTGTCTTGATTTGCATATTGTCATTAACTTCTTGTACCATTTCTTGATTTTATTGTGCTCTTCAAGATTATCTCCTCACAGTTCCAAGTTTGTCTTCCACAGTGTCTGTGTACATAGGTAGGTTTTCCTTCTCTGTTTGCTGCAGGTGCTGCTCTTCCATGACCAGAGCTATGGTTTACACTATGAGTATACAATCCCACTGGATCCTCTTCCAGAGAATCAGAGCTCTAAAGTATCAGAGCCACTTTTCATGTGGACTCATTCTGGCTGGGAGGACTGTGATGCTGTATGTGGAGGAGGTAAAATAAAAACTCATGAACACACTCCCACACACACACACATATATATTTTTAAAATCTATATGGATACACAGTATGCATGCATATACATAATACATATATGTGGGTGTATACAATACGCATATAAATGTATATGCATGATGTGTGTATACATAATCTCAATTAAAACAATTAGTGTATTATTATTTAAGACTCTGATGGTCAGAATTGTATATTTAATAGTAATATCCTCATTGCAACATGTATGATTCCATGACGTGGTGAACGTACATCCTGATAAAAGAATAGTGGTAAGGTTAGGAAAAGTTTCAAACTAAATAAAGTGAGTAGAAAAAGATGGTCGTGAAGGATTATGATCTAGATTGCAAAGCAAATTCAGGACACAGTTTCCAAGAAGAAATACAAGTGCAGGAGCTAGAACAAGAATAGAAAGTGCATATGCATTCCAGTCTGTAGTTGGAACTATTGAAGATAAATGATCTGTAAAAGACATTTCAAACTACAGAAAAGCTGATCAAATGTAACACTAGTTGAGGATGATCCAGAAACATATGGAACAAATACTACAACAGCAGTTATTAGTAAACTGATGTGATATTTTTCCTGTGTTTATGGCTATAAACAATAAAAAAATGTTAATTTAGAAGAACAAAATACAATTATGAAAACAAATATTGGAGCGTGAACACTATTGGTATAACAAAATCCTTTAAAACTGCTGTTTCAAATCTGGTTATTCAAATAGATAATTAAGCTGAAAAAGCACTTCAGAATTTTTAGTGAATGCATCCTGTAGAGATGTGTTCATACCTTGTGCAATTAGTGAAACTTACATTGCAAATACTGTATTTGATACCTGCCTTTCCTGCTTACGACTTTGACAGTCATGGTTGTGCAGATCAGCAGTTCCAAAAACTGCTGTGCACCTTGTGATTGAATAAGAAGACCTGGAAATGCTTTGCTTTCTCATAACAGCAGCATAAGGAACACAGTGTTCCAGCTCCTTTGACTCTGTGAAGAATTGTGGTGTCATGACAGATTACTGTAGTTTCCATAAACATGCTTTTTGTGGTTTGGTAAGAAAGCTTCTTCCCTGAAGGTATTTTGTACGTGGTGCTAGTAGCATCCTCAATTTCTTAGCAATGCATTCCTCTTCACTTGGAATATTTCTGCTTTTTAAAGTTTCTTGAAGTATTTTTAGAATAATTTTAATGCTACCACAATCTATCATTATTCTCTCAAATATTTCTAAAGTTACCTATCATCAGGAGAAGTCTTAAAATTCAGTAGGTTGGTAATTAGTCCTCACTAATGCTTAAATAAGTATCTGTTCTACAGCAATGTTTGTTTATCATATTTTTCAGCTGTAACTGACCTTCATTTTATATTTTTGTCTAAAATAGATGACTTAATACAAAGTTCCATGAAATGTATTTTTACTACAAATATTGTAAAATACAAGTAAGATATTTTTCTTACTTTAGACAAAACTATTTAAAGTGTTCTTTTAATTCTTGGTTTAAATATGAAGCAATTACAGAATTAAAATGATAAAACTTGTATGCTGTATAGATATTTGTAATTCAATTTTTAACATCAATATTTAGACGAATCTTGTTAAAGAATACAATTACCAGTAGTTTTGCTTAAACACTTTAAAGTGCATGATAGGATGAAATGATTGATGAAGCCATGTGGTTTTCTGCATTTTTAGATACATGTAACTTACTCTGTGGAAAAGAGTACGAATACACAGATATATATGTAAATGCGTAAAGAATTTTCAAACATTTCCAATGCTGCATATGATAGATTAGTTGCATGTGCCCCTGTGCTATTTTACCCATGTGAAAAGTCAGCTGTAGTTACACACATAATGCACATTTGTAACTTAACTGCCCCATGCACCGGCACGTTTCTGACCACTGGTGAGCATCACATGCTGAAGTCTACCCTGCTTTTGCATGAAATTCCATGTAAAATCAAAGTGTTAAAATGCAACCATCAGAACTTATGGTTATGAATGTATTTTGTACTAATTAATGTCTTTAAAACAATGATTTCCAGTTTTATAAAAATTAGGCTCCAATCTAACTCAAGTCAGCACTTGAGGTAGGTATTATGTTAAGTTCTGATTTCTAACACTTCCAACTTCAGGAGACAGCAGGCTACAAGCCACCCATCAAGGCAAAGTTTCTGCACAGAACATGCACTAGGCCCCCACAGGTAGTATCCAGCTTCCTGAATGCTTACCCTACACGTGTGAGTTCGGTTAAGTGCCCTCTTTAGTTCATGGAGAATAGTGCAGACTCCTCACTGAAGGTCACACGTGCTGATTCCCTTTAGGTGGGTGCCAGCCGCACCTGCTAAACCAGGCAGAACTACTAAGCTCGAGCACGACAGAGAAACAGGATTTGTCACTCCTCTCCTTATTATATACTTTAATTAACAACCATACTTTCCTATGTAATTTTTCTGTGAGCTTTCCCCAGTGTTGGGATCTCAGTGGTTGAGAAAGAAACAGTTACTCCAGTAAGACTAAGGTTTTTGACCCGTGATTAGTTACAGGAATAAAGCAGTAAAACTCTGCTGATGGTGTGCAAAAATTGGATCAGAAAATCACATTGTTCCCTACAAGCTCTAACGCTGCTCTTAGGCTTCTTGCTAGCTTTGGTTTTCTTTTACAGGCTTTACAGCTATTTTAGTTAAACTGTACATGAAATACCTTTATCTGATAACGATACCTTTTTCCTTCCTTTTGTGACAAAGCTGCTTATTCCTGTTTTCCCCGAATCCTTGCTTTATTGTTTACTAGGTGAAAGAAAGACAACAGTCTCTTGCACAAAGATTATGAACAAGAATATCAGTCTTGTGGACAGTAAGAAGTGCAAATACTTAACAAAACCTGAACCACAGATCCGCAAGTGCAATGAGCAGCCCTGCCAGACCAGGTAACAGTGATTTGGTTAAACTGTATAATCCATATGCAGAGATCTTAGGACCTAAGAGAGATGACTCCCTGTGGCAATGAATGTGCAGGGAATACATACATCCAAAAGGTTAGAATGCAAAATGTAGGGAAAATAGAAACACTGGCTCTTGTTTCTCCAATGTTTTAATGAAAGAGAGCCCTTACATACCATGCATAAATCAGTTCTCATTCAATAAGTGTTCCTGCAGTCTGATGTATACTATGAAACTGAAATTTAAATGATGTTTATATAAAGAGGAGGTTAATCCCATGCTTTTATTTAATGATTTATTTTGGTGTCTTGTTCAATCAAGGCATCACTGCTTTAAAAAGGTCTTAGTATCGCCTGGGTGTACTAAGTGGCAGATAGATAGAGAAAGGGAAGGGAAGAGAGAGGGAAGGGAAAGGGAAAGGGAAAGGGAAAGGGAAAGGGAAAGGGAAAGGGAAAGGGAAAGGGAAAGGGAAAGGGAAAGGGAAAGGGAAAGGGAAAGGGAAAGGGAGGGGGAGGGGAAGAGGAGGGGGAGGAGGAGAGAGAAGGGGAAGGGAAGGGAAGGGAAGGGAAGGGAAGGGAAGGGAAGGGAAGGGAAGGGAAGGGAAGGGGAAGGGAAGGGAAGGGGAAGGGGAAGGGGAAGGGGAAGGGGAAGGGGAAAGGAGGATTGTGGACTTGGTTAAAGTATCTGTCACCTTTCAAGGGAGGGAGAGAAGCTAGAAATAGTTGGCTAGCCTCCCCAGGAGTAAGCAATGGGATAAGTCTACTTCAGTGATCTGGTGGAAAGGTAGATGGTATTTTTAAAGAAAAATATACAAAGTAAATAAAATGCAAATATTTTTGATGAAAATATGTAAAATGAAACAGAAAACATAACTTTCTTAGAAAGGCTGAAATACTGAAACTGATAAAAAGTAAGGTAAGATACATTTTAAGTAAAAACAAACTACTGACATTTGGACATCCCCAGACTAGGGCATTATACTTCAGAGGAATTATTTGCATTTCAATATTTACATACTTGATCAGATTTTTTTTTTACTCTAATCTATTTTATTCTATTTTATGTTATGTTATTTTATTAACATCACTATGTACTCAATGTTCTGTACTTTTTTGCAACTTATGAAATGAAAAAAATTCATTGTTGCAAATTGCTACTCAGAGATGCTGTGCTGAGAAACGTATAAAGATATAATGATCCTTATATACCAAGTTTTTAATACAGGGTTAGTGATTATGATAAAACAGATATAGTTAGCTTTGAGCAGAAATGTAAGTAAAGCTTATGTTTGCGTAACTAGTTGTTAATGGCACTTGAAGAAGTATCTTAAACTCCATTGCATTATCTTGACAGGCTGTGATTTACAAATTGTGTGTCTGGACTGATAATAAAAAAAGCCTTAGTTAAATATTTTACTTTCTTAACACAAATACATGAGAGAAGTTTGGAACAGATTTGTTAAATCTCAGTTTCCTCAAAACTCTCCCTTGCAATTTAAATCTCCTGCAATACACTTGTGTACTGCATCAGTGGCAGGGCTGTTTGGTTTTTAAGGGCACATGGCCACAGCCTGGAGCTATGAAACGTTTGTGGAAAATTATGTTCTAGAACAATTGCTCTCCAGATATGTGGGGTCTGCCAAGCTTCATCAGCTGTTCTTGCTGCTGTGATTTAAACCATACAGCTTGTTAGGCCTGACCCTGAAGAACATGAAGAAGTCTGAGCTTTTATACATCTTCCAGAGCAGCAAGCCTTTCGTTTGAGAACACTTCTTTCTTGCAACTCGGTATTCTCAAAGAATGCTGGACTTTGTGTGCATGACATGCACTTGATATATAGATAGTCATATAGTGAACAAAAGACTTAGCAGCGATCAGTTATCTTAAAACATATGTGTATTTTGGAGCATTTCTAGTTGGAATTCTAATGAAAGGAAACATAGGATTTTCAGTACTCTGAAAACAATAGGCTGGGGACTTAAATAATACAAACATTAAAACCTTATTTAATGTAAAATATGTTAGATTAATAAGTAGTCCATTAATAAAGTGAAGTTAAAAAGAGGCAGAAAATGTTCAGATATGTCTTAGGCATGTGTACTAGTAAGCAAGTGATCAAGATGATGTGACAGTACTCTTCCTTCCCGATTCATTGCCTGTATTTCTTTGCAGGTGGATGATGACAGAATGGACTCCATGTTCAAGGACCTGCGGAAAAGGAACACAGAACAGACAAGTAGCCTGCACACAGCAGCTCAGAAATGGGACCCTGATCAGAGCTAGGGAGAGGGATTGCCATGGGTCAAAGCCCGCCTCTGCACAGCACTGCGAAGGCCAGGACTGCATGACTGTGTGGGAGGCGGGAGTCTGGTCCGAGGTGCTGCATTTAATTATGCAAACAGTCCAGAGTGATTAAGTATGCCTTAATGTTTTCTGGGAATATGATTTGTTCAGCGACAAGTGGCACAGCTCAGCCTAATCATTTTCAAGGTCCTCATGCAATGATTTGGCAAAGGGATCAGGGACTAGGAAACCCAGCCTTGTAGAACTACTAGAATTTACCTAGTTAATGTCCTGGAACAATTTCTTTCGGCAAGTTTTCAAGCACATAAAATCAAGCATGTTCTCACTGTTGTAGGTAACTAGGGGTAAATGGAATTAACACCATCATTTACCGGCTACCAGACCTTCGGTTCAGTGTGGGAACATCTCTGATACCCTTTTGTACCATGGGATGTTGATCAGCAGATGGTTGCTGCCATTCTGCTTCAGAGAGGATGTGAGGGGTGGTGTTTGCAAAGGCCATTTTCTTCCCTTTCTCTCATTTGTAACCTCTTTTTCCAAGAAAAGCAGAAGCAGTGGGCTAAAGGGCTTGTAAAGAACATAATTTCACATGTTACATCCTGAAATATTGCTGTAGAATGTAATTATTATTCAAAAATACTAATTTAAGATCTTTTAATGTGCATGTCTGTTTGGCTTTCTTGTTGAAAGCTCTACTACTTCTAAAAGTCAGTGTTGTGTCTGGTCTTATTTAACTTATTCATCAACAAACTGGACAAGGGTACCCGAGCGTATTTTCAGCAAGTTTGCTGATGATACTAAGCTCAGAGGAGTGGCTGACACACCTGAAGGCTGTACTGCCATTCAGTAATACTGGTGGATGATAAACTCTGGTGGATGATAAGCTCTTCATGAGCCAGCAGTCTGCCCTTGTAGCCAAGAAGGTTAATGGTATCCTGGGGTGCATCAAGAAGAGTGTGACCACCAGGTTGAGGAAGGTTATCTTTCCGCTCTACTCTGCCCTGGTGAGGCCACAGCTGGGGTATTGTGCCCAGTTCTGGGCTCTCCAGTTCAAGAAAGACAGGGAACTACTGGAGAGAGCCCAGTGGAGGGCTACCAGGATGATTAGAAGTCTTGAACATGTTCCATATGAGGAAAGGCTGAGAGAGCTGGGTCTGTTTAGCCTAGAGAAGAGAAGACTGAAAGGGGTTCTCATTAACACTTATAAAAAACTGAAGATTGGGTGTCCAGAGGAAGAGGGAAGACTCTTCTCAGTGGTGCCCAGTGACAGGATGAGGGGCAGTGGACACAAGCCATAACACAGGGAGTTCCATCTCCATATGAGAAAAAAAATCTTTACTGTGAGGGTGACTGAGCACTGGAAGAGGCTCTCCAGAGAGGTTGTGGAGTCTCCTCCTCCGCAGATAGTCAAAACCCATCTGGATGCAATCCTGTGCAACGTGCTCTAGGTGATCCTGCTATAGCTGGGGGCTCCAGAGGTCTCATCCAACCCTTATGAGTTTGAACCTGTCAATCTGTAAAGGGTTTATTTGGAGCTTCTCCCTCCATTGGTAGAGCAAAGGTGATTCTGATTACCTCCCTTACCAGAAACTGTGATATGGGTTCAAAATACAAATACCAGCTTCTAAATGTAGGTGCAGTCCCTTCTTTGGGCTCCTCTTCTCAGCCACACACCTTGATCCATGAGCAAGAAAAAGCTTAAGGAATAGGAAAGACATAGGGAGTGTTTTCAAAGATGAAAAGCAGATGCTAAGGTAGAGGTAAGAGAAGTAAACAGCAGCAGTTCCTGCTTTGGTATGGAGAGGTTTATAATGCAAAGGCTCTTTGTGTGAAGAATGGTATTCACTTACAGATGTGCAAGAAACCCAAATTGTTTAGTTAGCTTGTTTTACTTGAGAGATGAGAAAGAAGTGAGCATGTTTTTGTTGGAAGCAATAAATATATCTTGAAGAGTGAGGTGTTTCCCATGGCCATTCCTACTATCAGCATTATATTGGAAGCTAGCCATTACTGCTTCCTGTAGTTATAATCAGCTTGGCAAAGGAGGGTCTTGATCTGGAAGCAGTGGGATGATGGAAAGCAGTGATAATGTTTTGAGAAGGAAGTGGCATAATTTTTGGCAGTGTTACTGGGAATGGTGGAAAAAGACACAGATTAAGACCTTCTGTGCAATTTAAAGAGAGTTTTCAAATGCTGTATATGCAGTGAATTTGAATTTTCAAATTCAGTCTGGATTCTTGCATGGTTTTAGAATATTTATTTTTCCACTTTAACTTTCTTTCTACCCAAAAAGGTCTATTAGACACTAGCTGAGTTTCTCTAAAGTTGTTTCATGTATTATTCTTATGAACAGTGTTTAGATTCTCTTCTATTATATTTCCTTCTATTAGTGGACTAAAGATTGCTTTATAGTTTCAGCATAACATTTTGCATTCACTTCATCATAACTTTTAAGATCTTTTCTTATCCAAAACCCTAGTTTTTCCTTTAGCAAATAATTTCTAGTCTAATTATATAGTTTTAGCAAAAATGCAACAATTATCTCTCTGTCCCATAAAGAATTTTTGTTTTGTTAGGTTTTAACAAATCCAGTGTCTATGCAATTGAATATTGGAAGTCAGGAAATCACGGAGGTCTTAAAATATTTATGATAGTCTGGCAGAGGTCATTAGAAATGTGTAAAATGGGCTAACTGTAATTTTTGTAGAAACCTGAAAAAAAAATATTTTTCCAACAGTGTTCTGTAAAGTGTGGTAAAGGAGTACGGCACCGAACTGTGAGGTGCACCAATCCTCGCAAGAAATGTGTTTTGTCCACAAGACCTAAAGAAGCAGAGGACTGCGAGGACTATTCAAAATGCTACATCTGGAGAATGGGAGACTGGTCAAAGGTGAGGCATTCTTGATACTAGTGTCTCACAGTGTAACACATTTTGCATGTTCATTTCTTTGTAATAATTACTTTTATCAGAAGTGTAGGACTCAGCTGAGGGAATAATAAGGCTACAAAAAAACCCCAGCCCAACCCAAAACATGTAGCACACTGAGACCACAGTATGAATAGAAGTCAGAAATATGAAGAAAGTATTAAATGAATCATCAATATCATGCAAATCTGCTATGAATTTACTGCTGTCAGTAGGCAAGCAAACATCTCCAGAAGCTGCAGCTCACTCCAACCTCACAGTTCGCACATTTCATTAATTTGTGTTTGCACATCTTATTTGTTTTTCAAATAAGTTACACCCTCCAGTTGTATAAGGAAGCACCTTTAGCCTACTAAAATTCCACATAGACCATTTAATATCTAGAAATATTCTATTGCTGCCTATTCTGAACATTTGACATAAATGTCAGTACATTATTTCATTGGTATATGGGGTTTTATTTCAGTGAGGTACACAAGCGTAGGCCAAACTGTAATAAAATATTGGTTAGATCTGTGATCAAGTGTGTTATTTGACTGGGACTTGAACATTTGATACAGTTTGAATATCCAAAACGTACTGAAATTGAACCTTGTCACGGTTTTCTCTTGCTGTGTCACAGTCCACACTTCAGCAGAGATTGTAATATTTATATTCCTTGCTTCTCTTCATAACTTTGCACACAACACTTCTACTTGCAGTGCCTAGCCTTATTGCAACAGTTTTTAACTTGCTTGTATGGAGAAGTATTTATGTATTTTTAGTTGTATTTCATGTGATGTAACAGCTGGAAACATGGACTAAAGCCAGCAGTGTATGACTAGCCAGTCTTCCAAGAATTAACTGCAAGTACTCTGTGGGCAACTAATGTTTCATAGAATTCTGCTTGAGAACTCCCATTTTATGATTATGGAGTACAAATTGTCATTATCACATTACTATTTATTCATTTATCTTTTTTTTCACATTTAAAGGATAAAAGATAGTGTCATATTTTTTTGTTTCTTAATGTGGTGATCATTTAAAATAGATGGAAATATATTTCTGCCTTACAGAAACTAGGAAGATAATCCCCTTTACCTCTGTTACTTAAAAGCACAAAGTAGTATAACCATTAATTTTTAAAACAACAGAAGCAACTAACCTTCAGTAGCAGGGTTACTTTTACGAGAAGATGTTTGGCAATAAAGTTAGTGTTTGCATTTTCATACCACAGAACTGCGGTAAAAACCTACATCACCTGCTAGCACTAGCAGGGAGTACACCATGGAGAAATGGCCATCTGCTTTCCTAATTGAAGCAGTCATTCAAATTGAGGTTACTGAGGAAGGCTGTGTGGGGATGCTCGGACAGTTACACTGTGTTCCCAGTGTGACCTGGAGAAAAGAAGAGCTTTATTCTCTAATTTAGTATTTTCACAAACATCCATGTCATAGATAAATGCATAAGAACTTACTTCTTCCTTTTCAAAATTCACTGACAACTTGTATGTTCTGCTTTCTTCCCACAGCTGCAACACTGTCACCTCAATTGTACTTTAAACTTCAAAATTAGGAGATGATGAAATATTTCATATGGAATTAACAAAACCTTTTGAACAGTTAACATACAGCCTAACTGTGACTTGTGCAGCTGAGATTTTTCCAAGATTTACACAAAAAATTAGATACTTTAATTTCTCTACAGAGACATGAGTTCAATTTAAAATACACTTGGATTTCCTTTTTTTTCCCTGTTACTATTCTGTTCCATTGCTAGAGTACATAGCAACATGAAGTCATGGCATTCATGCTAATATGTCTGCAATGAGGGAAACAAATGGAAGTCTCAGATAAATATTACTCTTTGCTCACTGTTTGTTTCGAAATCAGAGGCTCCATGTAGCCTTCTGTGTTCACTGATTTTACTCTTTAGGATTGTTCTTGACATTGACAGAAGGCTGTTCCTTTGAGCAGAGCCAGGTTCCCCGGAGCTAGTGCCAAGATGCTTCTCACACATTGAAACAAGAGCCTTATTGTGATCCTTATTGGCTTTGCTGCTCCCCTTGAACTCCTAAGGCACTATTACTGAAAAGATAACATTATTAATAATCATAGTAGTGTTGTAATGGAGTTAATTTGTTTTAGAATTACAGTCACATATAGATAAATGATTCTTCTCAATGTTTTAGCAGTTAATATCAAAGAAAATTTGACCAAAATTGCAAGCCCCAATAGGTCAACAAACACATCAGCCCTTCTAAAATCCTGACTTAATTTAAAAGCATGCTGTATAACCTGGCCTGTATTCAGCATTAAATTCCGTAATAGCTCTTAAGTCACCAAGGTGGCTCAATACGTTAAACATTGCTGTTCTTAACATCAGCTGGGCTCTGTGCCTGCCCTCATGAGGAAAATGAGCATGAGAATAAAGGCTCAAACTGAGCTTCTGGAGCCAGCACTTAGCAAGATTAGCAATTACGTTGTCCTTTCCTGCTGAATGCCATCTTTGAAATACCATACTTAACTATGTAAAAGTTACCTTCATATGAGGAAAGCGCATAGCTCACAGCTACTATGGCGCCTGTTAGAGTGAGGCATAGCTCAGTCTTACTAGCAGCAGAGTGCTTTACTAAGCTGCCTATTGCTACCTGTTTCAACGCAATACAAGGACAGGGTCAAGCTCAGAGGCATTCATCAACTAAGAGTATGCAAGTTGGCAGAGGAGAGGTGAACTGAAATGCGTATGAACTGCATATTTACGCATCTACCTGGCTTACTAGAGAAGTTCACATCATTTTGAACTATTTTGCTATTACCTAAAGTCTTCAGAACATTGGTGAAGTACAGGAAGCATGAAAGGCAGGATGAACTTTGGAAGAGAATAATTTGCACAGTGGGTTTTCAAAATAATTAAAAAGTTTAAGTTTGATATTATATCAGAAACTTTTGGAGACATTCAGCAGGCGATAATAGGATCAAAACACTGGGCAACAGAGTGGAATTTGTGAGATGAAGTAATATAAAGTATGTATGTATAGGAGACCAGAGAAGATAATATGGTATGAATTCCGAAAGACACCTAGCTACATAAACTGGAAAGAGCACGCATTCAGTTGAAACAGAAGAAGCAGCAGCAAAATTTCTAAATATATATCTATGTTTTATAACAGACATGCAGAGGAGTAAAATATGACATCTGGGATAATGGTCCCAAAGTTTTGGATGGAGTTCACTTTGTCTATAGCCTGAAGAAGTGAAAATGGGGAACAAAGGTTGATAATTTTTTTCCCCCAGTAAATCTGAAAGGACGTATGAAGCAACTGTGTCATTTTGAAACCAATGAGCTCCAGAATTCATGGCCAAATTACTTAAGATGGAGCATACAGTGCTGTATAGAAAGTATCTGTCTTTATCAGGGGTGAAGTCAAATCTCTAACAGTTGGAGGGAAACAGAGTGAATGCAACAGGTCAGAGAGATCTCTCAACTGAGTGGTGCAAAAACCAGCTGTCAGTTATGAGGATTGCTTCTCTTCTGTGCCAATCAAAGAACAAGTGAAAAGGGAAAAAACGAAAAAACCCAAACACTTTTTGCAAACTGTTCAACACCACAGGGTATTAAACTTTTAAACTTAAACATTTAAATATCCCCTAAATTTCCATAGCAAAAGGACTCAACTGATATTGTCACCTTCAAGTAAAAATTTAGAATTTGGATATTAATGTTACATTTTTACTGACAAGGTAGTTAGCCTTGGTTTTATTATTTGGATCCCCATCCAAAATTGTTAGCTTTTTTATAGTACAGGAATAAAACAGTGATGGCCGTTACAGTGCTGGCTTATTCTATTGCTCAGACATCCACCTGGAGAAGTGGGCCCATGTGAACCTCATGAGGTTCAACAAGGACAAGTGCAAGTTCCTGCACCTAGGTCAGAGCAATCCGCATCAACACAGGCTGGAAGACAATATGATAGAGAACAGCCCTGCAGAGGACTTGGGCTACTGGTAGATGAGATGCTCAACCTGAGCCGACAGTACGTGCTCACAGCCCAGAAGCCCAACCATATCCTGGGCTGCATCAAAAGCAACATGTCCAGCAGGTTAAGGGAAGCGATTCTCTGCCTCTACTCCGCTCTTGTGAGAACCCACCTGGAGTACTGTGTCCAGTTCTGGAGTCCTCTGCATATGAAGGACATGGAACTGTTGAAACAGGTCCAGAAGAGGGGTACAAAGATGATTAGAGGGCTGGAGCATCTCTCCTATGAGGACAGGCTGAGAGAGTTGGGCTTGTCCAGCCTGGAGAATAGAAGGTTCCGGGGACATCTTATAGTGGCCTTCCAGTACCTCAAAGCGGCCTACAAGAAAGCTGGGGAGGGACTTTTTAGAAGGGCATGTAGTGATAGGACAAGGGGGAATGATTTTAAATTGGAAGGGGGTAGATTTAGGTTGGATATTAAGAAAAAATTCTTTATAATGCGAGTAGTGAGGCACTCGCACATGTTGCCCAGAGAAGTGGTGGATGCACCCTCCCTGGAGGTCTTCAAGGTCAGGTCGGATGGGGCCTTGAGCAGCCTGGTCTAGTGAGAGTGGGTTGGAACTTGATCATCTTTAAAATTCCTTTCAGCCCAAACCACTCTATGATTCTATGAGTCAAAATATTACATTAGTAATAGATTTATGGACAAAGAAATTCTGTGACTTATGTGAAATAATAGAAGTCAAAATAATACTGGCATCAAGTGAACAACTTTTATATTGTCTTAATTATACAATTAGTTTCCAGCCAATGAGATATGTCTTTGTTTCAGAAATTAAGTATGAGCAAATGGTATCAAAGATGTCAATATAATAGAGAGGATTTTGTACATTTGTAATCAATCCTGTAATATTAGCATCATTTTTTTTTCAGGTGTTTGCATTTTTTTGGGGAAGTTTGGGGGTTTGGGGGTTGGGGTTTTTTTGGGGGGGAGGTGTTTTGTGGGTTTTTTGGTTTTTACAAATCAATGTACTGTAGTATTTTGCCTGGAATAAATGTAATTTTGTTTTAGTTTCTAGAAAAACAGAAGAAAGCCACCCATAGTAATAGCAAAAAACACTAATGACTGGCTTTTAAAAGTAGACATTGCTCATTTTGCACACACACAAAATCAAACATAAATGGAAATTTCTGGTATTTGTATCACATTTAGATCTTGGACATCTTTGCTGGTTTTGTGCTCCAACCATCTTTAGGGTAAGCAAAGTCTTTGGGAATGCCAGACTGAAATCAAAAGGCAATTATGTGTTGTCTCCTGAACTGCATTATCTTTAAGTGGAGTTATATTAGGAATAAAATAATTTGTGGTACATCAGTATTTCCCATCAGGATAAAGCCTTGCTAGGCCTTATAGAAAAACAAAGCAAGAACAAAGATGAACAAAAGAAGCTTACAGTTCCTGATGAAAGATGCCTTACAGTCTCATCTGACAAGTGGCATAGTAGGGTGAGAGCCATATAATAAAAAAAATAATGAAAAGGAAAGGAAAGAAAAAACCACACAACATTTCAAATCCACCTGATAGCAGCTACTCTTTTTTTTTTCCTGTGTGTCCTAGGAGAGGGTCTCAAGTAGAAGGTACAGCTTTGAACAAGTAAACAAGTGGGTGCCCATAATGACCTTCTCATTGAGTACAAGAGATGGTATAATGCAAAAAGAAGGGAAGCAGATGAAAAAAAAACCCCAAGCCTCATAGCTAGAAGATGCCTGGAATGCGACAGCATATAGCAGAGGCAAATACTACCCCATGCTTAAGCAGGTCTGTACAGACAGAGTCTTGTTGCACAACGTACGGCATGTTGCAGGGTGCCATCTGAAAGAGCAATGTCATGAAAGAGGAGATTAACTTCTACAGCCACTGTTGTTGCTTGTCTAAGGAAGAAAATGGAGGTATCAATGGGTTCTGCAATTGTGTAAAATTGCTGTGGACTGCACTGATTTTAAGGAGTAGTTTTCAGGGAGGTCTGCTGAAGTGCACACTCGGGACACAAATCAGCAGTGAAAAGGTAGACTTCAAAGTCACCTTCATAAGCATTAACCATTAGAGGCAGCCCATGAAATTCCAAATGAAAAGTTGTTTTGAAATATACCTGAGCAAGCTGGGTTTTTCTTACTCCTAGGTATTAGATGTAAAATGATAAAAACGCTGTTTTGTCATTTTAAAAATTGTCTTTGTACACAGTGAGGTAGAAAAAAAAATTGAATGTCTAGCATAGTAACAATATTTTCTATTTTTCAAGCATTATTTAAAATGAAAAATGAATTGCTTCGACTCACAAAATCAGGGTGAAACATGAGAAGTGGATTGGTCAAACAAAGTACTGTGAACTGGATAAGTTCTTGAAATGGCTCTTTTTGGACCACCTAAGTGAAAGGCTCTTTGAAATTTTAGAGTAATAGACATGTGAGACTTCAGAGAGAAAATCTGGTTAAACCAAGTATCCAGGAGTACTCTTCTGAATGAGCAGGAGTAGTAACACTGACCATACCTTCAGAGTCCTTGTGCTGACACTAATTCTTGCTCAAGCTCAGTTTAAAAATATTGTTCTCAACAAACCTTTACAAGATAGGAACTTCACAGACCATCAGAATTTCAGTGTCCCAAGGGCTGAAGTGAATTTATATATATATTAGAAGTAACATCAGACAGCAAAGGAGAGGATGAGACAAAGCAACTTGTGGTTTAACTTCTCAGAATTTCACTTAATTGAAATTAATATGTTGTGTATATACAGTCCATCCTATGTAAGGACTTCCAGTCTTTTTACAGTAACTGATCATGTACCTGAGTGTACATTGTAAGACTGTCTCAGTAAACAAAATGGAAAGCACTGCAGTTTGACTTTCCATGGCTGGTCCCACAGTTTGGAGGAAAACGCCAGTCCCCCGATGTTTTGAGCCTGCATGTTCGTTACTCTGTTTTCTGTCTTAATGTTATTTCTTGCTTTTGCTTAGTGATACACATTGGGCAAATCATTTCATCGGTCTGTTTGTGGTAATGCCGAGATTTTTTTCTCTGATAGCTGACAAGTCATTCCAAAGCTGTCATTGTGTGCTGGAAAATTCAATTACTCTGTCAAGCTCTGAGGCTCAGTCCAGTAGGCATTCTTTTGCCTAGTGTATCTCCATCTCTAAGATCATCTCTTTCTCTTTCCAAATGTTTTCCTCAACATCTCTGAATGTATCTGCCAATGTGTAACTCATTTAGCCATTTCACTTGGGCTCTATTAGAACTTATGTATTCTTTCCGCTCTTGTGGGTTCTAATTGATTTTTGTGTGTTGCAAAACTTCTTTCTTTCTTTTGCATTGTCTTATCCTATTTTTCATGCAGTTAATGTACATAATGCAATTACAGGCAATATTAGATATTTTTAAATGCTCTGTGAAAGATTTACTTTTCTGTTTATCTGTGGTGTTTCAGGCTGTTGTTCGTAGATTTATCTTTAATCTCCAGAGCTCACTCATTTAATCTTGCCACTAGTACTTCCAATAATGTTGACAGAAACCAGATCATGAAAAAGTAATGATCATTCCTTCATAAGTATATCATAGGATCACAACAACTCAGGTCAACATTGTCTATCTCCTGGCCTTCTGATAGCTCCCTCAGGACAGTCATGCTTTTGGGTCACCTCATCATACAAAATAAAAGCATAACACTTCAGTATGGTTTTCCTACTAATAAAGCAGTTAGAATAATTTTCTGGAAATGCATTTTCTTCCAATGGAGAACATGTTTAGACATTTTGAAGATAAAATTAACCAGTGGAAGTTTTACTGAAAGTTGCAAATAATTTTTCTGCTTCATTTTTTCTATTTTAATGTTTTTATTCCAAAGGCAATGACCCTTATGTGGGATCATGTATTTCAGCTTTAAAAAATATTTTTGTATATACATTTATCTGAGTTATGTGCTATTACAGAATCAGAGAATCACAGAATCACAAGGTTGGAAAAGACCTTGGAATATCATCAAGTCCAACAAATCCCATCCTAAGCTAAACTATATCCCTAGAGTACCTCATCTACCCTTTTTTTAAACACACCCAGGGAAGGTGACTCAACCACCACCCTGGGCAGCCTGTTCCAGGCCCTGACAACTCTTTCAGTAAAAAATTTTTTTCTAATGTCCAATCTAAACCTGCCCTGGCACAGCTTCATGCCATTTCCCCTTGTCCTATCTCCTGTCACCTGGCTGAAGAGACCATCGCCCAACTCTCTACAACCTCCCTTCAGATAGTTGTAGGTGGTGATAAGGTCTCCCCTCAGACTCCTCTTCTCCAGGCTCAACATAGAATCATAGAATCATAGAATGCCATGCGTTGGACGGGACCCCAAGGATCATAGAGCTCCAACCCCCCTGCCATAGGCAGGGCCACCAAGGTTGCCCAGGGCCCCATCCAACCTGGCCTTGAACACCTCCAGGGAGGGGGCATCCAGCACCTCTCTGGGCAGCCTCTTCCAGCACCTCACCACTCTTTCTCTAAAAAACTTCCCCCTAATATCTAATCTAAACCTTCCCTCCTTTAGTTTTAATCCAGTCCCCCTTGTCCTGCCATTGTCTACCCTTTTAAAAAGTTGAATCACCTCCTGTTTGTATTCTCCCTTCAGGTACTGGAAGGCTGCAATGTGGTCTCCCCGCAGCCTGCTCTTCTCCAGACTGAACAAGCCCAGCTCCCCCCAGCCTCTCTTCATAGGGGAGGTGCTCCAGGCCTCTAATCATCCTTGTGGCCCTTCTCTGAACCCTCTCCAACAGTTCTACGTCTTTCTTGTATTGTATTGTATCTACATCCCCAGCTCCCTCAGCCGGTCCTCATAGGATTTGCCCTCCAGCCCCTTCACCAGCCTGCTTGGCCTTCTCTGGACTCGCTCCAGGACCTCAATGTCCTTCTTATGGGGAGGACCCCAGAACTGGACACAGTACTCGAGGTGCGGCCTCACCAATGCCGAGTACAGAGGCACAATCACCTCCCTAGACCTACTGGTTTTTGATACAAGCCAGGATGCCACTGGCCTTCCTGTCCACCTGGGCACACTGCTGACTCATATTCAGCCTGCAGTCAACCAACACTCCCAGGTCCTTCTCTGCCTGACAGCTCTCCAGCCAGTCTCCCCCAAGCCGGTAGCGCTGCATGGGGTTATTATGTCCCATGTGTAGCACTCTATACTTGGCCTTGTTAAACTTCATCCCATTGGTCTCAGCCCATCGGTCCAGTCTGTTCAGATCCCTCTTAAGAGCCTCCCTAATCTCAGGCAGATCAACACTTCCTCCTAGTTTAGTGTCATCTGCAAATTTTGTGAGGGAGCATTCAATCCCTTCATCGAGATCATTGATAAAGATGTTGAACAAGACTGGACCCAGGACTGAGCCCTGGGGGACGCCACTCATGACTGGCCTCCAGCTGCATTTTGTTCCATTTACCACCACCCTTTGGGCCCGGCCACCCAGCCAGTTTTTAACCCAGCTGAGGGTCCACCTGTCCAGGCCAGTGGCAGCCAGTTTCTCAGTCAGAATGCTGTGAGAAACTGTGTCAAAGGCTTTACTGAAGTTCAGGTAGATCACATCCACAGCCTTACCCTCGTCCATTTAGCAGGTCACCTTGTCATAGAAGGTGATCAGGTCAGTTTGACAAGATCTACCTTTTGTAAACCCATGTTGACTGGGCCTGATCCCCTGGCCATCATGCATGTGCTGCAGGAAAGCTCCCAAGATGACCCTCTCCATGATCTTCCCTGGGACTGAGGTCAGACTGACAGGCCTGTAGTTCCCCGGATCCTCCTTCCGACCCTTCTTGTATATGGGTGTAACATCTGCCAGCCTCCAGTCAACTGGAACTTCCCCAGTCTGCCAGGATTGCTGATAGATGATGGAAAAGGGTTTGGCAAGCACATCTGACAGCTCTCTCAGCACCCTTGGGTGAATCCCATCTGGCCCCATTGACTTGTGGGCATCTAACTGGCCAAGTAGGTCGCTAATCATTTCCTCCTGAACCATGGGAACTTTGTTCTTCTTCCCCTCCCTGTCAGCCAGTTCCAGAGGATGAGTACTCAGGGAATATCCATCTTTATTATTAAAGATTAATTCAGATCTTCATGATTTAAAATTTAGTAGATACAGTGGATGGAAATAATGTAATTGAGTAGAATTCTTACTTTTAAAACTTGACAGGTCTAGACAGCAGGATGATGTTTAAAGGAAAATACTTTTTTGTGGTACAAACTAGCTTTTTGAGATGTTTCTTTGTAAAAATTAATAGATAAAATAGTAGAGATTTTGAAGAGAAAGGGGTTTCTTGGAGGTTTGGGTTTTTTCCTGTCCTGGGACATTTCCTTTATGTCCTTGAGGGATTCTTTGACTTGTCTTTTTATTAGAAATGTCATAATCCTTTTATTATTTTTATGCTCATGAACTATGCTTTTTCCTGCTAGGTTTCTACAGAGAAGCAGCATAGCATTGTGATACATCTGAACATTAAATTATATACTCAAAGGCTAGTATTTCCAGTTCTTCTTAAGAGTTTGCTTACACCAGTCTAGAATGATATACTCCAACTAATTTCGTTGGAAAAGTTAAGGTAATTATGAGGTCATCTGATCTACCTATTTCCAGATTTTGTTTGCATGTTTATAGTTATAATCAATGGAAACTCATCTTCTGCCAAAATGCCATGCTGTGATATCTCAGATGTGAAAGTGTGAGATAGAGTAATGCCTTCATCATCACTGAGCTTTAATGGCAGTAATATATGCAGTACCTAATAAAGAAAAAAAAAAAAGAGAGAGAGAATAAAAAAGGTCCAGATGCTTGAGATGACGCGAGGTGATGTTGGTTCCCTCTATAGCCTATCTCTAGCCTAACTTATCAAAGATGAGCTGAGGCTCTGGCTATCTTAGTTTAAAATCTCACTTCTTTTGAACAGTTATCCAGTAATAATTATTACTCCAGTAAGAAAAGCTAGAAAGAAAAAAGAGAGGGTGAGGACGAGACAAGAAAAATAAAATAAGTAAGGACAACTTAAACTTGGTAAACTTAGAATAGACCAACAGCAGCCTTTTTTCAGCTAAACTTAGCACAAGTTCTGAATTTTAAATTTGGCATTCACATACTGAGGTGTTGGGTGTGTCAGAAATGAGAGAGGCAAAGACCTTCCTGGAAATGATGCATGGGAGAACTCAGAGTCCTTCCTCTGTTTGGATCCATTAGTCCCTCTTTCTGTATTAGTTATACTATTCACAAATACCTTTTTATATATGTAAAAAAAGTTCTTAAATAAGATGCAGATTATTTGCTTTATTTAGTACCCTTTAAGAATATTGCAAAGATTGCAAAAAGACTGCAAGCATGTCAGCAAACACAAATTCTGCTGGTAAAGTCTGATTGCTTGCTATCATTGTTTCACACTCACTTTATGAAAAGGTTGAAACCACTTAAATGCTGGAACTGATGAACCTATACATAAATGATTAGGAATGCTCTGCTAATAATTTCCAGTAGAACTCATCACTGAGTTTCTTTATGAGCACATCCCTCTCCACTTTGAATGCTACTTAGACTTGTAAAAACTTTTTATTGAACAAATCCATTTATTCTTGAAAACAAATCGTCCAAGTCAATTCTGTTAACATTGTCATAGATTGGGTTTTTCATTGTGGATTGTATCAGCCTCTGCAGTGACTGCCTGATGGCTTGGCAGAAAGATGCATTTTGGCTGTTAATGTCTGCCAGTGACAATTTTTCCCTTAATTTAGGAATTCCTACTTCTTATGAAGGCCAGCTGGAAGCAGCTAAGGCATTACAGCACCTTCCTCAGCTGTTGGCCTTGGGAATATGTATTCTCTCCAGAATATATATCTTTGGCAGGGAACAGAGAAAAGGAATCTTGGGTAATGGGTGTGCATGCCAAGTGCAAGGTTTGTTATATTTAACGCCTAGGTTTCTGTCCTTGAAATTATGTCTAAAAGAAGTTCAAAAGTAGGACAAAACTCAAACTGAGTGGGTAGATTTTATTTGAAGTAAAGAAAAATTAAAAAAAAGAAGCTGTTAACTGTCTTTATCCAGAATTTTTTTGTAATCCTTAACAGGAATCAGGAATGTTTAACATGTCTTGCCTCTTGAACGGTTTTACAGTACCTTTAGGACTGCGGCCAAAATGCACAGATTAACAGCCACATAAAAAAATCTCTGACTGCATATTAGAACATTTAGTCTAAACCTACAAATATGGTTGTCCTATGGGAATTTTTGCTTATCAGCTACATGGCCTTAAAGTGTGGGTTATCTGAACAGTCAGAAGTAAAATGGAATTAACCACCACAAAAATAAAGTGTGTCACATGCAGAGTGATATTTGGGAGGTGAAGAAGGTGAGGAGAGCTATAGTAAAGTCTTGAGCTATAGAAAAGTATTCTTCATTCACTAGTAATAAGAGCTGTGAGTTTAAAATAATCTGTGATCTGATGAGTGGTTGCAAATTGCTACAGATTATTTTGGAATGGGCATTTGGTGTAAATTTTATATACATAACCTTTATATTAATATATATTTATATATAAAATCAGGGAAAATGCAAGCAGTTTTGACAGATTGCTTTCTGATTAAAGTCACTTCTTAATATGTGAAAATGAAACTATTTTTTGTTTCTTGTAAGTTGAAAGTTCTATTACAGTCTTAAACATGGCAACTCCAGAAGTGTACAGAAGTTATGCAGCTTTTGCTACATACCACATGTGCTACACATCCAGTGCTGCACATCCAGTAAGAACTATTTCCTTCAATTTGAATATTAGCAGTGAGAGATATCCAGAAGTGAAGAAAGGTTAGGAGAGTTTTGGAAGAGTCCGTTTCAGCTAGAATGCATGCATGCATATGCAGTAAAATGAGTACCTGAATCAGAGTCACAGTTGTTGCTTGCAGTTGCATGTAGCTGCTTGTAGAAGTTGAGGTGTCTCCTGGTGAAATTGGAGTAAGTCTAGATATTTATAGAGTGAAAATGTAAAATATTATGGATCCCTTTTATCCTCCAATATTCAGTGGCTGCTCTCAGTTATGCCAGCATTTGGCTGCTGTCTATGCACCATAAATTCACTCAGTTCACTTTCAGACCACTCTGCAAAAACCAACAGGATTCTCACTGTGTACCTGGCAAATGCACTGCTAAAAGCCCTAAGTGTGTTTTCCCTATGCCATACTATTTTATACTAATTTGAAATATAGATACCATAAAAAGATATCCTTTTTTTTCTGGCTTCCAATCAGTAGAACTGTCAATTCCAAAGTCAGACACTGGTGATGATGGTGATCTGTGAACAGGGAAGAGCACAGCTTAACTATCAGATCCCTGGTTGACTTTAAAACACTAGTGTAAGCATCTCTTTACTTGTAAATTGATCAGGCTGGCTTTGAAAGTTTGGAATTGCAAATCAGTGTGCTAGCCTTTCCTCTTGAGTTTTCCCCAAACCTCTTACTAGGCTTAATAAAAGTTCTGTTTTATAAAATAAGAATAAATGCAAAATTAAAGATCAGTATATTTCTGTGATAAAACAGATGGTAGATTTCTTATTTCCTGCTTTGCTTCATATTTCCTATATGAACATTTTATTTTATTACACTTTCATGTCAGTTTCTCTTTGAAAATTGGAATGTTAAGAAGTAGGTCATGCAAGACTAAAATTCATTGTTTGCATTTCTGGATAGAAATATATATATTGCAATGCTTCACAGCTCCTTGAAATAGGTCAGTAGCATCTCAGTCATCAAAGGGATGTTCATTCACTAATTAGGATGCTAATGCCAAAATCTTGCCAAATTCTGCATAGAAACTTGAGGCCTAAATACTGATTAGCCAAGAGAGAGATCTGTCTGCTTGCGTATTGTCTCAGTTGCATTCACAAGTAGCTTTCAAGCCAGGGCTCATTTGAAAACAGAGAATATATGACTGTTGCCAGAGTGCTTTCCACAAAAGCACACTCATACATGAATTATTATGCATTATAAATTAGTAGATTAATGACTGAAACCCATTTTGTCACCATAAGTCTTATGTTTTCAAACCCTTTTCTTCCCTCTGATACTTCAGATAGCTAGGTTGTACCTACTCATTTCAGGAGAAGCAAAGCTTAAAGGCAGATAGATTAGGAGATCTTATGTACTATATCCACCTGTAGCTGATGAAAGAAGATACATACATACTACAAACTCACACGTACTCTCTCTGTGCTTAGTAAATGTGCAAGCGTTTTACTTGCTTCACCTTACTACCTTCATCACATTATCTTCCTCATATTACCTTCATCTTTCCTTCATTCACAGATTTGGCGGGGGGGGAGTGCAGGGCACTTGTGTTAGGGTTTTTTTATATTTTAGTATTCTATTGTCTCACTTGCTATTCCACTGAAACATTCCAAAGAGAAACTCTGAAATTATGGAGAGGGGAATCTAAAAAGTGACTGGAATTTTGGCAAGATTAAGACTGATGTTCTGGTGGCTATTGGTGATTGAATTTGCATATGTATATGTGTGATTATACATGTTTACTGTGTGCATAATGTTGGCCATTATAGGTAGTGGGAGAGTTTTTAGTTGCACAGAGAAAAGTCAGAGAATTCAGGAAAAGGAACTCAGTTGATAGGCTCTTTCTCATGCAATCAAAAGCAGTCTACTAAATTCAAGGTTGGTGACAGATTTTTGCTTTGAATAAACTTCAGTACTGGCTAGATTCACTCTTGTAAATGCATATTTGTTCATATGCTAAGCTGTGGCTGCTATTGAATAGAAAATTATGTATTCATAACTTAATATCTTTGCATGCCGTGGCTCACTCAGGCTGTATCTGATTAACTTTGCAGGAAATTATATTTCTTTATTGACTTTATGGAGTTGCTCCTTGTATACATCACCTAGAGCAGAGGCAAAATCAAGTCAATTTTCTAATTGTATAGAATGACAGTATTTGATTTCACGTGGTTACAGGTTAAAGTGTGCTTTGGACCTTGTTCAGTCTCATAAAAACATCTTTCAAGTGTATATCCTAGTCTCTTGTACCTCTCTTTTAATGTACGCATTTGGGTGTAAGCCCTCTATTTCTCATTTGGCATGTGTCTTTCCTCCAAGTAACATAAAAATGTTATTTTAATTAAGATTTTTTAGAACAAAAATATTTTCAGGATTATACGGATAGTAGTAGTGTAAATTTTCAGCCAGTGATCATAGCATTCATTGAAAGAAAGCAATTAGTATTTGAATATGTCCTCTGTCGTAAATTTCTCAAAAACTTAATAAAATTTAGGGGTACTTGAGTCACAATCATTAACAGAGAGGAGCAAATTTGGAAGGGTTTTTTTTTAATCAATTTGTAGTTAAAGCAATAGAACATTGATCAAGGGACACAAAAATAATTAATGCCCTGTGAAATTTTGTTTCCAAAAAGTCAACAAAAAGCAAAGACAAAAGCATGTATTTTAGTGGTCTTAAATAGGTTTGGTATGCATTTCTACAACACTGCCCAAGTTTTAATTCTAATAGCTTGTATTACTGTTAGAGAAGTAGAATGTTACTATCATTACAGTGCTCAGCTGTTTTATTTTCTCACCACATTCTCTGTGGCAACAAAATGGGAAGATTGATTAAAGACCAGGTAGCATATCTCACATTGTGTGTTTCATTTCTGGGGCGCACATGGAAATGAAGATGTGACACAGACAGAAGGCATACACACTGCTCAGTAGAAAAAACACTTTTGCACAGGCAAGAGTAACGGTTTAATTAAAAATGCATGTCTGTGAGTGTTTTCTTTTATTCAATCACTTTCACCTCTAATGAGAGTAAATAATGATACAGATACAGGAGAGCAATCCATGCTCCCTTCAGGCACATTGCTGCATTTCAGCTTCATCACAGGCTTTACAAAATGGACCTTGACAGCAACAGGATACTGAGCTCAGTCCTTAAATACTGCCAATTTGTTTGTGCTTTTCTAATTTATTTCCATTTAGCTAACAGAACGGAAGGCAGAAATGCTGACAACTTAAGGAGCAGCCACTGACTTCACCTGCACTGGTGTTTCACCTTCCATGTTTACAGAAAAAAAAGACCCTTTTGAATTAATGTGTGTCTTCTGTGTGTTCCAGTGCTCTGTCACCTGTGGCAAAGGAATGCAGTCCCGAGTCATCCAATGCATGCACAAGATCACGGGAAGGCATGGCAATGAATGCTTTTCCTCAGAAAAGCCTGCAGCCTACAGACCCTGCCATCTCCACCCCTGCAATGAGAAAATTAACGTCAACACAATAACATCACCCAGGTTAGGTAAGCAGTCAAAATGGCACGTTCCCGCTGGAAATCTATTTTTAGTTCCTTCTCTCCACAGAGTAATAATGGTTGCAGTTTAAAAACTGAGGTCTAGGTTGTGTTCCCTAGGACAAGACCCCCTAAGCAAACCCAGATGGCTGATAGGAAAATTACATCCGAAGCTGTGTTCCCTAGGACTAGAACCCCTAAGAAAACCATCAAAACATCCTCTGTTGAGGCAAAAAGACGGGTCATTGTCTTAGGAGATTCCCTTCTGGAGGGAACTGACGGCCCGATCTGTAGGCTGGACCCTCTACACAGGGAAGTCTGCTGCCTTAAGGGAGCTTCAGTTAGGGACTTAACCAAGTGAGTCCCAACCTTGGTCAGGGACACAGATTATTATCCACTTTTAATTTTTCAAATAGGTAGTAATGAAATACATAAAAGAAAACTGAGCACCATTAAGAAGGATTTAAGGGCCCTGGGACGCATGGGACGAGGATCTGGAGCACAGGTAGTGTTCTCCTCCATCATTCCTACTACAAGGAATGGGGAGGGTTGGTTTGAGAAGAGCCAGGAAATAAATACCTGGCTCAGAGCCTGGTGCGAGAAACAGAACCTTGGGTTCTTTGAGAATGGGCTGGCTCGAGCCTCACCAGCCTTGATTTCGAGGGATGGGGAGCACTTATCCCCTAGGGGCAGAAGGATACTGTCCAAGAAGCTGGCAGGGCTCATTAATAGAGCTTTAAACTAGATAGGAAGGGGGAGGGGGACAGGGCCAGGCTAGATGGAAAAAAGCTTGGGTGTGGTGGTGCAGTTACTGAGGGATGGTGTGCTGGCAATGACCTCTGGTCAGCCACCCTAGTTAATCAGGGGGATAGTATTCTAACTCAGAGTAGAGATGTAGCTACTACTGATAGGCTAGGTAACTTAAACAGCTGTCACTTGGGAAGCAAGGCTTCCCCAAGGAGCACAACAAGATCAGTAGACCAGCTGAAGTGCATCTACACCAATGCAGACAGCATGGGTAACAAAAAAGAGGAATTAGAAGTCCTTGTAAGTACAGGAAATTATGATGTGATTGCCATCACAGAAACCTGGTGGGATAATTCACATAACTGGAGTGCTGCAATTGCTGGTTATAAACTATACAGGCGTGACAGGCTGGGTAGGCGAGGAGGTGGGGTAGCCCTGTATGTCAGAGAATGCATTGACAGCCTAGAGCTGGAGTATGATGAAGACAGAGTTGAGTGTCTCTGGGTGAAAATCAGAGGAGAACAAAATCAGGGAGATATAGTGATGGGAGTCTGCTATAGACCACCTGACCAGGAGGAGGAAGCTGATGAGTTGTTTTTTAAACAACTGGGAGAAGTCTCATGATCACTAGCCCTCGTCCTTATTGGGGACTTCAACTTAGCGGATGTCTCCTGGAGGTACAATACAGCAGGGAGGAAACAGTCTAGCAGGTTCCTGGAGGGTTTGGAAGACAACTTCCTGACCCAGCTGGTAAATGAACCCACAAGGGAAGGTGCCCTGCTGGACTTGTTGTTTGTCAATAGAGAAGACCTGGTGGGGGATGTGAAGGTTGGGGGACGCCTGGGGTATAGTGATCATGAGCTTATGGAATTCTTAGTACTGGGAGAGGTAAGGAAGGGAGACAGCAGAACAAGCACCTTAGACTTCCGTAGGGCTGACTTTGGACTGTTCAGAAAGCTGCTCGATAAGATTCCATGGGAGGCAGCCCTTGAGGGCAAAGAAGCACAAGAGGGTTGGTTGCTCCTCAAGAAGGTAACCTTGGTGGCACAAGAACAGGCTGTCCCAGTCGGTCAGAAGAGGAGTCGGCGAGCAAGGAAGCCAGCCTGGCTGAGTAGAGGGATTCAGGCTGATATATGGGAAAAGAAGGAAAAATATGAGCTTTGGAAGAAGGGGCAGGTGTCTTGGGATGATTATAGGAAGTTAGTGAGATCATGTAGGGAGAAAGTCAGAAGGGCTAAAGCTGATCTGGAACTCAGGCTGGCCAGTTCTGTAAAAGATAATAAAAAGTCCTTCTATAGGTATATTAATAGTAAAAGGAGGGTCAAGGAGAATCTCCAGCCCTTATTGGATGCTGATGGCACATTAGTGCCAGGGGATGAGGACAAGGCTGAGGTCCTTAATTCCTTCTTTGCCTCATTCTTTAACAGTAAAGAAGGATATTCTGTGAGTACTCATCCTCAGGAAATGGATGACAGGGAGGGGAAGAATAACAAAGTTCCCATGGTTCAGGAGGAAATGATTAGCGACCTACTTGGCCAGTTAGATACCCACAAGTCAATGGGGCCAGATGGGATTCACCCGAGGGTGCTGAGAGAGCTGTGAGATGTGCTTGCCAAAGCCCTTTCCATCATCTATCAGCAATCCTGGCAGACTGGAGAAGTTCCAGTCGACTGGAGGCTGGCAGATGTTACACCCATATACAAGAAGGGTCGGAAGGAGGATCCGGGGAACTACAGGCCTGTCAGTCTGACCTCAGTCCCAGGGAAGATCATGGAGAGCATCATCTTGGGAGCTATCATGCAGTACATGCATGATGGCCAGGGGATCAGGCCCAGTCAACATGGGTTTACAAAAGGTAGATCTTGTCAAACTGACCTGATCACCTTCTATGACAAGGTGACCCGCTTAATGGACGAGGGTAAGGCTGTGGATGTGATCTACCTGGACTTCAGTAAAGCCTTTGACACAGTTTCTCACAGCATTCTGACTGAGAAACTGGCTGCCACTGGCCTGGACAGGTGGACCCTCAGCTGGGTTAAAAACTGGCTGGATGGCCGAGCCCAGAGGGTGGTGGTAAATGGAACAAAATCCAGCTGGAGGCCAGTCATGAGTGGCGTCCCCCAGGGCTCAGTCCTGGGTCCAGTCTTGTTCAACATCTTTATCAATGATCTCGATGAAGGGATTGAATGTTCCCTCACAAAATTTGCAGATGACACTAAACTAGGAGGAAGTGTTGATCTGCCTGAGATTGTGGGGCTCTTAAGAGGGATCTGAACAGACTGGACCGATGGGCTGAGACCAATGGGATGAAGTTTAACAAGGCCAAGTATAGAGTGCTACACATGGGACATAATAACCCCATGCAGCGCTACAGGCTTGGGGGAGACTGGCTGGAGAGCTGTCAAGCAGAGAAGGACCTGGGGGTGTTGGTTGACTGCAGGCTGAATATGAGTCAGCAGTGTGCTCAGGCGGCCAAGAAGGCCAAGGGCATCTTGGCTTGTATCAAAAACCATGTGGCCAGTAGGTCTAGGGAGGTGATTGTGCCCCTGTACTCAGCATTGGTGAGGCCGCACCTCAAGTACTGTGTCCAGTTCTGGGCTCCTCACCACAAGAAGGACATTGAGGTCCTGGAGCGAGTCCAGAGAAGGCCAAGCAGGCTGGTGAAGGGGCTGGAGGGCAAATCCTATGAGGACCGGCTGAGGGAGCTGGGGCTGTTTAGCCTAGAGAAGAGGAGGCTCAGGGAGACCTTATCACCACCTACAACTACCTGAAGGGAGATTATAGAGAGATAGGTGGTGGTCTCTTCAGCCAGGTGACAGGTGATAGGACAAGGGGGAATGACATGAAGCTGTGCCAGGGCAGGTTTAGATTGGACATTAGAAAAAAAGTTTTTACTGAAAGAGTTGTCAGGGCCTGGAATAGGCTGCCCAGGGAGGTGGTTGAGTCACCTTCCCTGGATGTGTTCAAAAAAAGGGTAGATGAAGTATTTAGGGATATGGTTTAGTTTAGGATGTGAATGGTTGGACTTGATGATCTTAAAGGTCTTTTCCAACCTTGTGATTCTGTGATTCTGTGATTCAGGAGGTAAAAATTCTGTGCAAACTCCTCTGTCTGCCTGAGTTTCCAGTGTGTACATCAGAGACTGTGCCTTGGTATGGAAGGACCATATTATGGGACTGTATGACATTATGGGCACAAAAAATTAAAGATGAAAATATTAGAGACATTATAAACATATTATATATGTTTATGTATATATTTGTCCACTCAATTTTATGAAAATTTTCAAAATTAAGAAAACACCTTGTTTTATCTTTAGAAGCTCCAAAAACTATATTCTTGTGGTATTTGTGAGATCAAGTAGGCCCTTTTTAGTTCCTCATCTACAGATAGCTCTTTTAATTTGCCTTTAGTTCAAATATCTACAATCTATGCATGAAGGATTAGGACATGTGAAAGAAAATAACTAGTATGAAGAGGTACACTGTTCCTGGAGGAACTTGTGTCTCTGTCTTAAAGAAATTACATTATTGCATAACTACAGAACTGTTAATTCTGTTGTTATTTCCTGGTGGATTGTTGATGATGGTCTTACCATTAGCTCCCCAAATCATTCATCTGTTTCTTGAGGATGACTGGGGAATGTTAAAAGGTTTGCTGTAAGACAGCATACCAATTCGAGACGATTTTCCAGAGCCCTTGTTAAGATAAACCCTTCTGTCAAATAGATTAATCCTGCATGAAAAGCTAGTCTTAATATTTCAGGCTGTATGTATGTAATCCTTTGTTTAAGACAGTGAGTGGTATTTCTCTTTGAAGTTTTTAAAGCTTAAACATTTCTGTGTAGTAGTCATTGTTTCATATGGCTGGATGAGATGGCAGCTGTTGCATATGACCCTGTCCTCTGCTATTTCACTGTTATAAGGTTGGCCTTCATACTTTACCTTTCTTTGTACAACTGATCATTCAGAAGCAAGAGGCCATCACTGATGCTCTCCCTCTGGGGAGGTAAAAGCAGCTTTGTGTCACAACAAAGTTTCACAAAAAAAAAAATACACCATCAGATGCATTAAAATTTGGCAATGTGCAGTGCACAAAAAAAGCATTGGACTATGTTATCATCATAGAATGGATTATCTAGCAGTGATGTTAATAATCTACAGGTCAACCTCATCTAGCAGAAGTCAGGATTCAGTCCAGTAGAAACATTGGCATCTCCAAAATACATAATACAAAGCTTCTCTTGAATATATTTGCCCTTCAGTTCCATTCCTTTTGTGCAGTATAGATCCTCTGTATTTGGAGGTGGGGCTAGTGCAAACTGATGTGCATTGCACCATCTTGATTGCAACAGCTCCATTCTTCTGTAAATACGGTCTCAATTTCTCTTTCTCTTTGATTAAAAAGGAAAGTTACTCAAATTTGTGAGATTTTTTTTCCAGTTCAGTGTTTATGATAATTTTTGGGCGATTTCTGTTTCTTGTGCCCTATTTTTCACTGTTTTCCTACATTAATTCCATGTATGTGTGACAGCTCAAATAACTGAATGTGAAATGACTCAAATTCAGTAACAGGGTCCTTGTATGATAAGCACAAACAAAACAAGTGGGTGTATTTAACAGATGGTGACACAAGAGAAAAGACAACACACATGAAAATGTGCCTGCTTTGTAGAACAGGCATGCAACAGAAGTCAGGCTGCTGCATCTGAATGTTTATAGCCAATAGTGATAGCAACTGAGGGAGGAGGTAGAATAAACCAAGCAGTGGCTTTTCGCACTACTGCAATGTCTCTGTCATTTTAGGTTTCTGAGGAAGAATTTGTTAGTCAGGGATTCCCACAGATAGAATGCAGCAACAGACACTAACCTGAATAGCTGGGCGAAGACATGAAAGTTATGAAGGTAGGGATTAGTGGAAGAGGGAAGACTCATTGAAGTGATTAAAAAGAGCGTGATGCATTCAGACCAATATAACAATTGGCCTGACAATTAAAAAAATAATAATGTACTTGTGAGAGAGAAAACAGTCAGGAGGGTAAGAAATACACAGTATTTGTGCATTTCAGAAGCATAAAGTTTGGAGAATTAGCTTGGACAAGTATAATTGCCAACATATCAGCTTCATTGGTTCCATACTGTGTCATTTTTCTAGATAAAATGCATTTGCGTTATGAAATGTAGTGTGGGACTTGCTAACTCTCCTTAAACTTCACAAGAGTGCCTCGTAGCGTGGTACCTGCAGTATCCAAGCTAGCATGATAATATATTTCTGTTCCTTTGAACAAAAAAAGCCAGGCAAAACTAAAGGTCTAGTAGGCTATTTCACTTGCAAAGAAAGATGGTATAAGACATTGTGTAGTTCTGTTCAATTTCCATTCACTGACAACATGGCACAGGGTCTTGATTTCTTGAGCAAATCTGATCAGAAAACCAGCAGCAGCCTTTGTGCTTTAATTTCTACATTTCCATACCTGCTTCTGTTTTTAAAATAAACAAATAAATCTCTGTATAGATGACACTGAGAACCCCCTGCCGGTATTACTCAAGCTGAGGCCTCCTGGTTTTTTGAGTGGCAGCTTGGGTCTAAGGCTGAGGGCTGTTTTCAGCTGGACCTGCTGCTCCCTGTGGCTCTGCTGCCTCCAGGTAGCTCTGGCTCCGGCCCCAGCCAGTGTCTGTGTAGTTCAGAAAAATGGGCTTCACTCTCTCCTTAATGAGACAGTTAAACCAATTTGTTTCAATGCAACTTAATGAATTTTATAAGCTTAAAACTAAAAGATATTGACAGCAGGAGGATTGAGGGGTTTTTTTCTGTCTTTTGTTGAATATCTACATCTATTCTCCTTTCCAGATACAATTCTGGTGTCCTTGTCACCTTTGCTACCTGATTCTTCACTAATAAATTTAGCAGTAATGTATAGTTGATTTTGTTGTTTCTGTTTCACAGCTGCTCTTACATTCAAGTGCCTGGGAGACCAGTGGCCTGTATACTGCAGGGTGGTAAGAGAGAAGAACCTCTGTCAAGACATGAGGTGGTATCAGAGGTGCTGTGAGACGTGCAGGGACTTTTATGCGCAAAAAATGCAACAAAAAAGTTGACCTCTGTCAGGATAGCTAGCTTGCACCTCTTTGCAATCATATTATTTATAAACACACAGACACACACATACATACACGCACGCTTCTTCAGACCAAATATTATCAGAATACATATAATTTAATAATTAATTTATTTTTGCCTGCCAGACATCCTTAATTGTTTTGGTTACACAGACCATTCGTTTTATCCTCTGATATTTTTAAAATTAATTTTTATATGAACAGTTTTGGATACATGTATTGAAAATTTTTTAAAAAAGTAACTAGTATTTTAAATGTTTATTTTCGCTAGGGTCGTCTCTCTGTTGCAAAAAAAAAAAAAGTCTTGTTATCTTGAATTTATTTTAATTTAGTTGCATAGGTTTGTTGTATATGGAAATAAAGCCCTCTAATTTTATTATATTTTTGGCATTCAGAATCAGAATGATCTTGTGTATTTTGCAATAGATGTTGAGGTGAGTAAGCCAACATTATTGAGCAGGTTATTACAGAATGTATTGTGAAATTAGTTCATTTGATTTAGAAACAAACTGAAGGGGATAATCTACTGTAACTTATATTATAAACAAGAAAATTAAAATAGTTAAGTAGGGATTTTGATCATTCTTATGGACACATACTTGAACACAAGTATCGAATCAATGAAACACTGTAGAGATTTACACTGAATCACTGTTGCACTGTTTGAGGTAGTGTAGAGAAATGCAGTCTTAGAACTTTTACCATCCTATGAATCCACGTCTGTACTGTTTTAACATGTCACTTGATTTTAAACATTTTGAAACAAAACAACCCATGACCCTATATACCTTTGTGTGTCCTCTTGCAGATTTACAAATGGAAGAGTTGTTCCTCCTACCATGTGTATGAATTAATCTGTTAAACATTTTCAGTTCTCTCTTGATGATTTAGAAAATAGCTTTGTAACACTACTTTAGTTTTATCTTTGTTTTACGAAAAAGTCTTTATAAAATGAAATGTTTTACAGTTTTGTGAAACGTTACGGAACAGCTAAAATTTTCCTTATGAGAAAATACTGTACATGATTCACATGATTTTTACATTTTCAATAAAAAGTAAAGCTTCTTTTGTTATTTGCATTTTCCTCTTGTGTCTCGTAGCTGAAACCATCAAGTCATGCATCACAGCACATACAGTTACAGTGGTCCTTAAAACAGATGCCTTCTGCCTCTTGACTTAGGCACCATTCTGCCACTTCAGACAGACTTGACACTCTGTGAGCCTTGATAAATGGAAAGTTGGGGATAATAGAGTAATATTCAGTGCGAGAGGAATTAGTTATCGCAGGTGAGTCCTGTAATCACTGAACTGGGCAAGAGGAGAGGGGTAGGTTCTCTACCTCCATTTTGTGATCCAAATCTTTAGTCATGCTCTGAAATTACATGGAAGAGCAAACTCTCTCAAAAAAAAAAAAAAGAGAGCTGTAGAAATGAGTCTAAAAGGCATTGTATTTTCACAGAATCACAGAATAACAAGATTGGAAAAGTCCTTTGAAGATCATCAAGTCCAACCATTCGCATCCTAAACTAAACCATATCCCTGAGTACCTCATCTACCCTTTTTTTGAACACATCCAGGGAAGGTGACTCAACCACCTCCCTGGGCTGCCTATTCCAGGCCCTGACAACTCTTTCAGTAAAAACTTTTTTTCTAATGTCCAATATAAACCTGCCCTGGCACAGCTTCATGCCATTCCCCCTTGTCCTATCTCCTGTCACCTGGCTGAAGACACCATCACCTATCTCTCTATAACCTCCCTTCAAGTAGTTGTAGGCGGTGAGAAGGTCTCCCCTTAGCCTCCTCTGCTCTAAGCTAAACAGCCCCCGCTCCCTCAGCCGGTCCTCATAGGATTTGCCCTCCAGCCCCTTCACCAGCCTGCTTGGCCTTCTCTGGACTCGCTCCAGGACCTCAATGTCCTTCTTGTGGTGAGGAGCCCAGAACTGGACACAGTACTTGAGGTGTGGCCTCACCAATGCCGAGTACAGGGGCACAATCACTTCCCTAGACCTACTGGCCACACTGTTTTTGATACAAGCCAAGATGCCCTTGGCCTTCCTGTCCACCTGGGCACACTGCTGACTCATATTCAGTCTGCAGTCAACCAACACTCCCAGGTCCTTCTCTGCCTGACAGCTCTCCAGCCAGTCTCCCCCAAGCCTGTAGCACTGCATGGGGTTGTTATGTCCCATGTGTAGCACTCTATACTTGGCCTTGTTAAACTTCATCCCACTGGTCTCAGCCCATCGGTCCGGTCTGTTCAGATCCCTCTTAAGAGCCTCCCTAATCTCAGGCAGATCAACACTTCCTCCCAGCTTAGTGTCATCTGCAAACTTAGTGAGGGAGCATTCAATCCCTTCATCGAGATCATTGATAAAGATGTTGAACAAGACTGGACCCAGGACTGAGCCCTAGGGGACGCCACACGTGACCGGCCTCCAGCTGGATTTTGTTCCATTTACCACCACCCTCTGGGCTCGGCCATCCAGCCAGTTTTTAACCCAGCTGAGGGTCCACCTGTCCAGGCCAGTGGCAGCCAGTTTCTCAGTCAGAATGCTGTGAGAAACTGTGTCAAAGGCTTTACTGAAGTTCAGGTAGATCACATCCACAGCCTTACCCTCGTCAATTAAGCGGGTCACCTTGTCACAGAAGGTGATCAGGTCGGTTTGACAAGATCTACCTTTTGTAAACCCATGTTGACTGGGCCTGATCCCCTGGCCATCATGCATGTACTGCATGATAGCTCCCAAGATGATGCTCTCCATGATCTTCCCTGGGACTGAGGTCAGACTGACAGGCCTGTAGTTCCCCAGATCCTCCTTCCGGCCATTCTTGTATATGGGTGTAACATCTGCCAGCCTCTACTGAAAGCAAAAAAAAAAAAAAAGGAAAGCATCCTTAATTTGAGTGGTTGTTCTTTTTAATTCTGTGCAGAGTCTGCTGCGTAGGTGTGATGTAGATATCCACACAATTTCATAAACTGAGGTCCCGCCATCGGGACTGTGATTCTGTCCAGTGTTTTGGGTTTGCATAGCAAGATTTTAGGGGTGGGAGGGCAGAGCTGCAGTGGTGGCTTCTGTGAGAAGCTGATAGAAGATTCCCCTGAGGTCCAACAGAGCCAGTACCAGCCAATACTTAGGTGCAGTCTTAACTCCCATTGAACTCAACACATGTGCTTTCAAACAGCTCTACTGTCAAAATCTTTGGTTTCGCATGTTACTGCTGCATATTCAAACCCTGCATACTAGAGTATGATTTCAAATTAAGTTACTTCTGGTTTTAAAAAGTGAGTAAGAAAAGAAACATAACCAACATGATGGAATGCGATACTATGTTTTGTATAATTAAAAAATTTCAGTGCACAAAAAATTCTCTTACTCTCAGGCATAACTCCTTAACATCACAGACACATGTTTGAAGCTCTTGAAGGTCTAATGGAATTATTGTAGTTAACAGGCAAAAGAAATGATCCTTAGTTTGAATTTTCTTCATGCTTATTTAATACCAAATCCTGCTAACACTCCTTCGCTTGCTTCAATCACAAGAAAAAATCAAGTGAAAGGAAAGATGTCTCCGGTCTGGGGCCAAAGTGACAGTCTTTTGTCAGTCACTGATATCATCTGCACAATTTTGAATGTTTATGCTCTGCTGTTTGTGAATATTCAGAGATATGGACACAGGACAAGGGGCAATGGCTTCAAGTTGGAGCCTAGTAAGTTCCGAGAATGGAGAAATACATTTAAACTCTGCCTGCATCAGCTGGAAGGATGTGACATGTTGAAATCATTCCTCTTCCCCATGGCCCACTTATATAACATCATAAAAGAAAAGGCTTGGGGGTGGGAACCAGGGGTAGAAAGTTGCACAGAAAAATGATGTCCTTTTTAAATGACAACAGGTGAAATCGGGATGTTACAATGCTGATAGCTCTGGCTCTAATTCCTTCAGCACTTGTAGTACAGAACCATTACTTAGACGCATGTGAATCATTTTAAAGCAGTTCTGAGTCTACATAGCAAAAATGCCTCTTCTTTCTCTGCACGTTTTTGAAAGCAAGTCAATTCTACTGCTTTGACACACTGTATAATCATTCAGAGAAGCAGCACAGACCAGAATACCTGTTCTGTCAGAAAACTACAGTGACGTTCTGAGAACGTGCCCATTAAGTGGCCCACATCCCAACTGAGGGGGTGTACATGGATGTGGCTGCCCTGCAGAGCCCTGCCACAGCCCAGCGTGACAGCAGGCAACCTTTTCCAGCTGTGTTCTGGGAAGCAATAGCCACCTGCACTGGTAGTCACTCCCACACGAGCTTGCTTGCTTGCTTTTTTGGATTTGGTCTTTCTTTTTCAGCAGCAACCCCTCTGCATTAATACGCTTTCCTTCCAGCCTGTTGTAAAATTTCAACTCATGAATGTCAAATTAGTCAAGTGCAGCTGACAAGCAAAGTGAAATCCTCTCCAGTTCATAAGGGCTGGAGTAGGTTTCTCTGCTAATTAAATCCTATTTAGACTATTTTGTTGGATTAAGTGAGATTTAAGTGGTACACAGTACTTGTGCCAGGCTGCTGTGCAGCGGACTTACTCCACAGATACCTGCTGGCTAGCTATGGCAGTGACCAAAAGCTACTATAATTGCCACTTTAAAGAAAAGGAATACCTGAATTTTAATTGTGTTGTCATTTATTCTGGAGGGAATTTGCTGCTTTCTTCTGGTGAGTGTAATTAAGGTTTTGGGTTGTTTGATGGTTTTTTTCCATTCAGTTTTCATTGTCATCCTTAGTGGCAGAGACACAGTCATTTGCTTATTCTAAAAATATATTAAAAGTGAGAGCTTGCCTGCAGTGATGAGATCAGTGAAGGCCCTAAAGCCTAGAAGGTCAATTGTAAACAGCAAATAAACAACATTTGGAACGAAAGGAATGATGCTACATTTATTTTGAACATTTTCATCCATGGCATGAGGAAGAGAGTAAAAGCTGATACATTCAGCTCTTCAGGTAACATTAAGCTCCTCTGGTTAACTATCTGTTGCCTCACTTGGCAAGAAACTCAGAAAGCTGAGTGATTGCACAAGAAGTTAGCTGATAAACTTTCACATGGGTAAATAAAGTAGTATGGCTCTGGAAAATAGCCTAAACTATTCCTGTAAGGGACTGAACTTGCAACTGACAATCACAGAGGTGGAAGAAAAAATCTTGCTGTCATTAGTAAAGAAAACTGAAGTTATAAACTCTACAAGAATAGCAGAGGGAAAAACCAAAAACTGATGAATGCTGTCAGAACTGAGGGCATACTTTTTCCTATTTTGGACCTGTGAGTACACCACATTTATGTTGGCTGTGCTCTCATGAACAATGTAGTGGAATTGTAGTGTAACGTATTTTTAAAAGGCAAATAAATGAGCAAGGCGAGACCAGGTGATTTATGAGATGAGGCTAAAAGAGTTGGTCATTGAGGTTGGAGGGGAAGAGGCTGAGATGAGCATTGTCAAGATTTAAAATATCCCAAAGGTGTTTGATAGGCTGCACGTAGAGCTCTTGTTCTGTGCAGTAAACAAATAGGGCATCTTTCATAAAACTAGTATGGAAATCAATTTAAAACACATAGAAGTAAGCACTTTAGATAAATGTCATGAGGTTTTGAAGCTTGCTTCTTGAGGAGAAGCAAATCAGAAGATTTGAAAAGAAATTAGTCAAATTCATGGACAACATGGGAAGAGACACTCTAGCACAAGACACTGTGTGCCTTTTGGGGCAGTAGCAGGAGAACAAGCTGCAGAAAGTGGCCAGGTGTACAGTCTCCCTAAACAGCATCTCTGCTTGTCTCTTTCAAACACAGTGATCCTGGGCCTGAGGGGTCTGACCTAGTGAAGTGTGTTTTATGTTCTTACATCACATCTAATGAAACAAAGTAGTGTCAACGAGTAAATTCACGCAGCTGCACACCACATGTTGCGCTACAGTAGTACAGAAGAATACTGTGTTCAGAGAGATGCTGGAAAGGATGTTTATGCTTGTATATACCCAGCTGTTCTAGAACAGGAATTATTACTGCCTTAGCTCTGCACAGGGAAAAGGGGCGGTCAGCAGCTTCATAGGAATCCCTTAGAGTACCCTGTAAAAGGTGTGCTAAGTGTTTCAAGGCCTTCATTACATTCCAGCTAAACCGTTTTCAATGCAGCAGTGGGTTCCCCAGCAGCACGCACATCCACTCAGAAACAGGGTCACTGCTCTTTTGTGACAGCTTAAAAATACTCTAGTATGGGGACGAGCCCTCCTTTTTTGCCCTGCTGAGAAGGACTTGGGGATTCTGGTGGATGAGAAACTTAACATGAACCAGCAGTGTGCTCTTGCAGGTCACAAGGCTAATGGTATCCTGGGCTCCATTAGAAGAGGGGTGGCCACCAGGGACAGGGAGGTAATTGTCCCTCTCTACTCTGCCCTCGTGAGGCCCCATCTGGAGTCCTGTGTCCAGATCTGGGGCCCCCGATACAAGAAGGATATGGAACTGTTGGAGAGGGTTCAGAGGAGGGCCACAAAGATGATTAGGGGGCTGGAGCACCTGCCCTACGAAGAGAGGCTGAGGGAGCTGGGCTTGTTCAGTCTGGAGAAGAGAAGGCTGCGGGGGGACCTCATTGCAGCCTTCCAGTACATGAAAGGAGCTTATAAGCAGGAGGGGATTCAACTTTTTAAAAGGATAGACAATGGCAGGACAAGGGGGACTGGATTAAAACTAAAGGAGGGAAGGTTTAGATTAGATATTAGGGGGAAGTTTTTTACAGAAAGAGTGGTGAGGTGCTGGAACAGGCTGCCCAGAGAGGTGCTGGATGCCCCGTCCCTGGAAGTGTTCAAGGCCAGGTTGGATGGGGCCCTGGGCGACCTAGTGTAGATCCAGGCCTGAGGTTGGTGGCCCTGCCTGTGGCAGGGGGGTTGGAGCTCTGTGATTCTTGGGGTCCCTTCCAACTCATACCTTCCTATGATTCTATGATTCTATGACTATCTACTCCAAGGTCAACAGATTAATAATTTTAACAGATACACTAAAATAATTGTCAATAATTACGCAAAAGGAAAAATAACATGCTTTCTAAGTAGGTAAGGGTTTTAATTTACACGTATACAAAATTATACATTTACCACATTAGTATCTCATATTATGACATTTAAAAAATAGTACACTGGTTTTGCTTTTTTTTAAAATTTCAGCAATCTTCTGTAAGGAAAGTAGAATGAGCTGATTCTCTGACCTAGATGCAAGGCTTAAATTTTTGTTATGTCCTAATTATCAGCACAATTTGATCCAAAATAGTTTTTTCTGGATTTCAAACAACATACTTTCAAAAACATATCCTCCATGGCAGTGTGATCAAAAACAAAACATGTCTTAGAAAACCAGAAAGGTTTGAAAAAAAAAAATACAGTAAAAATCAGGAAATTTGTTTTGCCAGTTGCAAGGTAAGGGGCATTTCATTAGCTGAAAGACAAAAGAACATAAGACTAAGAAAATAATGATGAAATTATGAAATCTCAGAATGAAATAATGAATGTGAAGGGACTGAGATTATGCCACTCAAGTCACCACGAAGTTTTCATTCATTTGAACAGGAGCAGAATCAATTCCCTGAAAACTTCTGTTATCAATTACTTCAAACTTACTAATATTTCCGAGGGTCAGGAAGAATGTATTGTGAAAGAAATCCCTTAACCTAAAGAAATGCATGTCACAGCCGTTGTGGTAAATGCTACTGACCCACACAGCACAATGGAGCCTTTTAATACCGCTGGGGAAAAAAAAAAAAAAAAAAAAAAAAAGATTACTTGCTTTGCGCTGGGAGCTGCTTCTAATTTTCGGGCGGGGGTGAGGCGGGAAGCTTACTTTGAAGTATTGTAAACTTGACATTTTTGGCAAGTCACTTGAGGAAGTGCTGGTATGCATTTAAGTGTCTTATGCATCTACTCACTGGTACTCTGTTAGCTTTAATGAGCACATATGTATCTATCAGACTAGACCCTGAACTTGCACACTTAAGCTAGGCACTCAGAAACATGTCCTGTCTGGTCTCTGCTGCTAAACAATCTTTTATCTTTGGTCGATGATATAAGTAAGCCTTACACCAAACAGGGGTCAGATACAGTTTCAGGAAACTGTCGTATCCTTCTTCACATCATTAATAATAGAAGAACCGTGCACAGCCAGGAAGCAGAAACTGAGGCTGTTTTACACTACAGGACAGAAACATGGACTTCTCCGTTTTGCCAAACAACAACCACCCCGATAAATTCCTGCAATTGGAGGTGAAGTCTTTAGTGAAAAACTCTGCCTTTCTACAGGCCAGCCTGGCAAAACTCCCAGGAGCAGCTTTACCTGGAGTGCAGAGGTGGCACAACAGAGTCTATTTACAGGTAAGGTCTAAAAGAGGGTGAAGTTTCTCTTAGTTTTTTTCTACCCTTTTTGGGGGGTCAGGAGACAAAATTACATGAGCTTGAGACTTCAGCTGTGGATTTAGCCTTCTGCATCTCTGAATCTGTATCACTAATATCCCTCTAAGTTTTCCCTTTGACATTCACCGAGGATCAGGCTCCAAGAGTCAGCTGACTTCATTTCAGTACGTTAGGCTTTCTACTGCTCATTGAAACATTTTTGTAGCATTTTCCAGAAAATTTACTGATGTCAAATACCGATTAATTGTACTTGAGTGGTGTATGGAACTCACTCCCCTGAAGAAAAAAGAAAAACACCCCAGACCCAAATCTGAAAGTCAGGTCAAACTTGATGAAAAGGCACATTAGAGCTTCCTCTTTATTCTGCCTTGTTTTTCTCATTCCACTTTGACCTTGTTATATCTTGACAGATAGCTGTTGGAAGTGTGAAACACACTGACTGTATTAATCCAGGTTATTATACAGTGGTAGCAGCAGTATCTCGGTAAAAATGTAAACGTGCGCTGCCTAGCAGAGGCCCTGGGGCCAGCGGAGGAGAAGTTCATGTCTGGATCAGCAGCTGTACAGCTGCATCAGCTCACACCCCTCTGGGCCCCACTTGCTGCTCCACAGTGCTTCTTCCCTGCTGCCCGGGGAGCCCCTTGCATTTCTCCACCCCTAGCATGAGCAAAAACTCCAAGGTCTGGTTCTTGTCAAGGGATGGAGACGCACATAAGCAGCTGGGGGCGGGGATGGAGAAGGGTCTGCATCCTGAGGATCCTTAGGATGGGAGTCTAATTCCTTAGGGGAATGAGTCAGAGCCTAAAAAACTCAATCGGAGAGGGGGTGGGGGCGGGGAAGAAGAAAGATCCTTAAAGTCTCCCACAGTTGCTTACAGTTGCACTTTCTCCCAGACATTTCTCCCAGACATTTCTCCCCATCAGGTCCCCAAACCCCTTTGCTCCCTCCAGAGTCCATTCCGGTCCTCACCCACTGGTAAGCATTCCCCCTCTTGACACCCACTTCCATGACACCTCCTTATGCCTTCCCTTAGCCTCTTCCCCACATCAGACAACCTTACCTCTGCTTAGCCCAATGCCTCCAGCTCCAGAAACATCCCACACACCCCCCCTCCCCGCCTTCCGCCACTCATGTTATCTTTGCTGACGATTCCCAAGGAGAGCTGGGAGGGGGTGGCACGCTGTCGCCCATTGTCTCCCATGCAAAGAGCCCTAACAACGGGAAGGAGCCTGTGGGATCCCGAACAATGGGGTGTGGTGCAATGCTGGTCATCCTTCCCACCCCACCTAAACCCCTCTTTTGTGCAGGAGGGAGGCAGCCACACACAGAGCCTCCTCCACAGCAGGGATCCTTCTCCCCATTGTTGTTAGACAGGACGCGATGTCACCGAGCCAGGGCTGCGGAGCTGTGGGAGGACTGAAGATGTGTGCCACACACATTGCCACCAGCGAGAGGGCTTTCCTGGAACTCACTTCATAGCCCCAGTATGGCCGTTTCAGACAAAATTTCAGTGCTCGCCGCACCTCCAGAAACGCAGTCCCCAGCGCAGTACGTTTTATAAACGCTGAACGCAGAGTACAACCTATGCTTTTCAGTCTAGTTGTTAGTAGTGGGTTCAAGCTGCCCAGATAAAGTTCGTAGTGCCTTACTCTCTCCCTCACGAGCTTGTCTACTTCTTTCCTTTTGCTGACAATCAAGCAAAGGGGAAAAGAGCTGATGAGTTCCAGACGTTAGAATAAACACAATGGCACAGTGAAGAACTAATGGCGCGGGAATAACATGTTTTGCTTTAAAATGAGGGAGCTAATGGGATTAAGGGTTAGTTAATTCAGAAACGGAAATGGGGGTGGGGGAGGGTGAGGAAGAAGAATTAATTTCAGAACATATGTGGGTGACCTGCAGACTCCCAAAGTCATTAAACCTTCAGAGTAGCCTAAATTCCCTCTCCAGAAATTCATTTTCTTTTAAGAAGCTATTGCTATTCAGGGGTCCCCATGTTAAGTGACTTTGCAGCGGTGTGTTTGTGGCCTCTTCCAGGCCTTTATTGTGAGATCACTTAAATTCAAGTGCACCTAAGTGCCTATGTGTTTTCTCCACCTATGTTTTTTAATTTATTTCCATTATAAAAAGCAGCTGGATGTAGTGACAATCTCTATCGCTGAACAAAAAGTTTCTGCTCTTTCTCCTTACTTTCCTCTTCCCTATCAGGCACACTGAACATCTTCCCTGCTTAGTGTATATTTTAATCATCTACTTTGTATAAAACAAACCATAAAGCAGTGCAGGAATCTTGGCCATTGCTTGTGAAAACAGCATAAAAAGCACAAACTGTTTCTCCTATAAATGACCACTTACTCATTGCCTTGAAAATTTCCAGTCCCGCTGGACTCTCTGCCCCACAATATGTTTTAATGCTCAGTATGCACCAGATGATTAATCACCTATAGCTGCTTCTCTTAGCTGAGATGCATGTCTCCCCTGTAGTCTACCTGGTCATTTTTCTGGAATTCTCGGACTTCTGTTTCTTTCCTGTTTGCATTTCCCTTTTTCTTCCTACTTTGGAAAGTCAGCAGAAAACCAAATGGCCTTTGAATGCCACGCTACTCCTTGTCAGTCTGGTCTTGCTTAGGAATTCACAACTCCAAACAAATTCTGGCCTTCAGGTATTACTGCTATCCTGCTAACTGCACTCCTAACCCATCCTGGTCTCTTTATCTGACTGACCTAATGCCTGTGCCCTTCTCAGCATACCAGGAGGTGAGATGTGTTTCACCTGTAAGTTAGGTGCTGGGGTACTATCATTCGTTTGTTCCGCAGCACGACATACTTTCGCTCCTTCCCTTGTTCCTCCCTAGACATCTGCAACTGGCCACAATCAGAGCCAGCTGCAAGGCTGGCCAGGAGCTTTGGTCTGACAGCGTGCAGAGGTTTTTATGTAATGCACACACAACCCTGCAGAGCTCCATTGCCTATGACAGATAAAACAGCTTTCTTTGAGAAAACAATTCATTAAAAGGACAGAATTACTCTCAGTGCCACACAACTAAAATAGCCTGTGTGAATGCCTGCTTTTCTGTAAACATTTCTGTCACTCCAGCCTAAACGTTTATAACCACCTACTGACTCTGTCCTGGCCATGTCAGGTGGCTCCCCAGATTGTTTTGTAGCACCTGATGCTTCTCTTCCAAGCAGTTCTGATCCCCTTCAGTTCCTTTGATGAGAAAACTTGCATTCTCAGGAATCCTTGATGTGAGTGGTCTGCTGTACTGTCTTTCATATCCTCTTACCTATCCTCAGTTATTGCTTGCCTTCCTGATTGCTTTTCCACAGCATCCCCTATGAGACCAGATTTCTTCAGGAAATTCTAAAGAGCTAATAATTATTTATTCTGATAAATGAGGAGGCCTTATTGACCAAATGTCTAGCAAAACCTATACAGTTGTTACAACCATCACAGGGATTCTTGGGTTACTCTAGCAGCTTTTTGTCTCTCTGACTCTTTGTCTGTATTTGGAACAGTTCTCCACATCAGAAAAATGCCCTTCCGAGTGCTGGGAGTGTCCTCCAAGTTGCATTACAAGGCTTTTGCACAGCAGAGGGTTATAGTTTTTTTAAAAAATACATGCATGTTACCCGTTTTCATTAGGATCAAGGAAGTTGTGAGAAAACAAATCCTGCAGTATGTGGTGGCCCTAAGATTCTTAAAAGATATCCTGGCTAACACTTGTAGGCATAGCTTCCCATCAACAATGTTTGTCACCTTTCCTAAGGATCTCCTGTGACTGCAGCTGGAAACCATGGCTGGCCACAGGGCAAGAGAAACTAACTTTCTTTGGGGGGGCGGAGGGGGGAGCGGGGAGGAGAGTAAAGAAAAAATTGACTTGAAGGAAGTAAATTTCCTTAATTTTTTAGGCTTCTCCACTATTTCTTCTTGCAGATAGATGGGCTTAAGAGCAAGCCCTAGCCTTAACTGTTGATGTCCCAATTTCAGTCCTTGATGTCTCATATCACAGACCCAGAAGAGAACAGTTAGACCCTCAGTTTGTTTCAGTGGTAACAGCAACAATAGCGGGAATGAAAGGAGGAAGTCAAGTTACAAATGAGACTAAAAATTTTTCCTAGTAATATAGATTAATTCGTAATTTTAATTATATGTATTCTAACATATCTACATGCATAATTTGCATTATTAAAGAATCAGCAAGAAAAACCTGTGGATAAAGCACAGTTTGACCCAGGGATTGACTTGGCTCTCAAATCTTCAGGCTTTTTAGAGTCCTCTTTTTGACTGTGTCGGCTCCCTGGGTCTGTCAAGGCAGGATAAACTTCCCAGTGAAAAATGAGTTACAAACCATAACAGCTTTCTTGCTTATGAGCTATCACACAGTTATGTGTTTGCAGAGTTGAGCATTTTTCATAATGTTAAATGAATGTTTCAACAGCATATTTCAACTACAGTTTTTCGAGCTCGTTGTAACCATTGCTGCTTTGAAGGTTTGCTGTTCCCTCCCTTCATTCAGTGAATAGTAACATAAATTGCCTCCTGTTAGCTCTGATTTGATCTGTTCCACCCTTGTTCACACTGGCTTCTCAATGTATATCAGAAACTCTATAACATATGGATACCTAAGTTTATAATACTTTGGTCTTCCTTTGAACATTTGTTTTATGAAGAAGACCTTTTGGAAGATATTTTGAACCTTAAAAGAAAAAATACATGGGTTTTCTAGAGTTATTACTAGCAGAAAAAATTATACTATCTAACTTTCTTCTGTTTCTCTGCTTCTATAAATGCATATGTTTCAGGCAATCTTCACGTTTTTCTACATCATTTCTTAGACCTAAACCTTTGTGGGTATGTGTGTGTGTGTTTGTGTGTGTATGTATGTGCATCAGGCTTCTCTCTTTCCTTCTCTCTAATTAGTCTCTAGGACACATCTACCACAGAAGTTTCACAGCCGAGTGTTTGCCTGCACTCAAGTGTATCCTCTCGATTGCCTTGGCATTTCAAGCTCTCCAAAACTTCTGCAAACCATATCCTACCCCAAGTTCCTGTCCAGTTCTCAAAGTAAAGCCCTGTTGCCCCTCCCATCCTAGTCCCTCTTTACCTCTGCTCCAGACTACCACAGTCTCCTATTCTCATGCCTATGAAAAGACAGGTACTGCAGAAAGAAGGAGAAAAAAATTTTGCCACAAAGAACTCTATGTACAATCTTTACATCACACCATTTTTTCCAAGGTTTGGAGCATTTTATTTAAAACAGCTTTAAAAATGACTGTCAAGTCACATTCTTTTCACAACATTTTAGCCTTGGGAGACCAAGCATCCCCTGGTGAGACAGCCTGGCATTCTTCAACAAAATATTCTCCAAGTTCAACCCTCTAGCAAGCCTGAGGGAAGCATCATTAATGTCATTGACAAATTTTGAATAAGAAATAAAATAAATAAAAGGCAGGCGGAAAGAAGGACAGTTAAAAACACCAGCTCAGCTGAAATCTGGCCAGTACAACCCAGAGGGCTTCAGTGCCAGCAACAACTGCAACACAAAGAGTAATATTATCAGGGGATATGTCAAGGCTAAGGAATGATGTATGGAAATTATGAACTAATAAAGGGACTGGGAGGGCACTGAGGATCCACCCACCTACTAGTAGTAATTATGATGGAAAACAAGCTTAGTCACTTTGTACACAACGGTTTAGTTTAAGAATGCCAGCATAATTCTTCTTCCTCGGGTTGCTTAGACAAAGGCTATTGTTTTTGCTTCTCCCTGTTTCCTTTCAGAAGGAAACCAGTCCTCCTGCTTTGTTCTACACCTGCCTACCGCAGAACAACTCACACATATTTCTGCATCTGCACAGGTACTAAAGCATGAAGTAGGTGATGATACATAACAGCTGGCTTCCACTGAAAGTGGATTTACTAGCCCTCCAAAGGGAAGTAGAAAGTTACATAAGTTTGCCATCAGCTTGGGGACCTGCACTGTCTGATGAGGGATCTGAGAAGACCCAGAGCCAGTGTGCAGGAGGAGCTGGGTTTCCCAGGGCTCTCACCAGAAAGCTGAAAAGAGGAGCAGGATGTGCTGCTGAAGTCCATCCAACCCATGGCTGCTGAAGATCTCAATATAAATAAAGTATCCTGAGAAAGAGGTCTTTTCATGGAAGGAGTTTTCTTAATTTGCACTGTGATAGTGGTGTAGAAGCAGTGTTGAGACACAGGACAGGTGTTAGCATGAGGCAAGGGCTGTGCCAGAAGCAGGTGTCTCAGCAAGGTAATGTACTGCTAGCACTGTGCATTGGCAACAGAGTAATTCAATGTCTCTGGGGCAGAAGGTCATGTTGAATCAACATGTTGAATAGATTGATTTGGAGCATCTGATTGCATTCCTCTATGCAATTACAGGTTGAAAAAATACAGGAACTGCCATCTTACCAGCTCCTGAAGAGGCTCTTAGTACTGTGCAGCAGCTTGTGAGGTGTCCAAAACTGTGATCCCAGCATGGCTCTTCCTCTTCCTCCCTTGTCATCAGCATTCTAAATGTCCTATTTAATCACTGCTGTTGCTGAGACACTGGTCAGATATTCTGTTACATTTGAGTTCTGACAGTGCCCAAATTAAGGACTTTCAGTTGAATTAAGGGCCTCTGACAGCCATACATGGGTCTAACATTCAACAACTTGAGCAACACTGCAACTCAGGCCCCTTCTGTTAAAGATGCAGCTCCTACCAAGGCAGTCAGTCTCTTCTACTGTTACCCCTGTGCTTTCCTCTGCTTTGCCCTTAAAGCTCTGCTTCTACATCACGCTCATGGCTTCCATCAGAACTGCATCTTCTACTGCTGTGCTCTGCAGCATTGCTTTGCTAAAGAGGAGGCTTACTTTCAGCATGCACCTCAGTGCCAGCTCACATCTACAAAAGAGTTTAATGTTCAGATTGTACCTACGTGCTTTCCCCAGAAGGAAGAAATCTGCTGGGGCTGAAAGGACAGATGCCTCTACTGTGCTGTAGATGTTTTACAGAATGAGAACGACTATTGTATGTGTAATTTTAAAAAGTATTCTATTGGATTACAGATGAAAAGTCTGAAAGGGGGCCTGTGTCATAGGTGAAGGTGAAAGCCAAAGTCCAATCTAACTTGTGCCTTACAGAGAGAAAAAAGAAATGACACTGAACTGCCAGGTTTAGACTCAAACGGGGTCAGTCAAGAAATGATAGACAAAGCCCTTGGGAAACACATTACACCCATCACTCTGAAATGCACCATCAAAAGCAACCCCTTGTATAGTGACATCCAGGTGGATGACTACCGGGAGAAGAAAAAGACCCCTTCCTGGACTGTGCAAGACTATGACAGATACTCACTGCACTCTAACTTGGCCAGCAACATTAAGGTAACAGACCATTGCACTGCATGTGAGCAAAATGAATTGCTATGAGCCATGTGTGTGTGCATTGAACCACTGTGCAGACTGGTTGGTTCTTCTTGTGGGATTGCAGGATCAAATATGGACTACACTCTTGTTTATCAGGCAGTGTAGTGATAGGATAATGGGTAGTGGGTTTAAACTAGAAGAGGATAGATTTAGATTAGATATTTTGAAGAAATATTTTGCCATGAGGACGGTGAGGCCCTGGCACAGGTTGCCCAGAGAATTTTTGTACTCCCTCTCCCCAGAAGTGTTCAAGGCTAGGCTGGATGGGACTTTGGGCTACTTGTTCTCATGGAGGGTGCCTCTGCCTGTGACAAGGGGGTTGGAACTAGATGATCTTTGAAGTCTCTTCCAAACTAAAACATGCTATGATTCCATATTTCTGGTACAGACATGGCACTAACACGAGTCTGATTATGGAAAAAAAAAAAGTATGCATTTGGTTCGACTTCTGGTTCTACAGAACATGACCTCTGTGATTAAAGAAAGTCCCACAGCACCCCCATGACTCAGGTTCTCTTCCACAGAGAATAACTAAAAATGAGACACTTAATACTATATGTTATATGACTACTTTAATAACTGTTCATAACTTCATTCTTGTATCAAAAAACATACAGTGTCTAAGCCTCACTCACATCACACAGAATCCTGCCTGCTGTTGGTTGGCAAAAGTAATTCTTAAGGTTACTTTTGTGAGGTTTTTTTCTGCTGTTCCCTTTTTCTTTTCTTTTTTTTTTTTGAAAGGGACTCAGATCTGAGTTTGTAAATTGACATCTTTTCTGGGGAAGAAAATATGGTTTCTTCTGAGTTTTTAAAATCACATTTCAATAACTGGTGTCCTACATCTGGTTCCTGGCTGAAAAGCATGATTTTAATTTTCCCCAGTGGAACATTTGCAGCATCTGGCAAGTAGCACAACGTGTGTTCAAGTGAAAGTCTCTTGCATTTGTGTTGTGATCCTTTAAATTCATTAATCGCTATCTGATGATAGCCAAAATACTTCTGGCTATGTTCTAATTACTGAGTCCATTTTCTGATTTTTCTTTTAGGAAAATCCTAATGATCTACAGTTCTGGATGGGGGATATTTATACTCCTGGGTATGATACCTTGTTAAAAAAGAAAGAAAGAGAAAAAAAGCATTCCAAATGTTGCCGAATCATCCTGCTCGTGGTACTAGCTGTTTGCATCCTGATTGCCATAGTCACGCTCAGCATTTTACTTACTTAGTACAGCCAAATGATGTTGATGGGAATTTTTTCAATAAATATTTTTATTAAGCTATTCCACTCCCTTGTTTTATTTGAATTCCAATTTTTTGTCACAAATACAATTTGTTTTACATCATTATTTTACAATGTTCCTGTACAGCACAAAAAATTGATCCTGAAAAGACACATATGCTCTGAGCATGGCAGAATGTCTTCTTATGATGATAATTAAAAAAAGAAAATTATAAATACACTATTTCTCTTTGTGCCTTCTTCTTTTGATGAGTGATTTGGGTCAGTCTATGCTGTATGTTGCAAACAGTACAAAACACTACCAGTTGGCTATACGCTTTAACAGACGTCTACCACCATGGTCATTTTTTTATGACAGCTATTATTGGAATATAGAATAGTATGATCTAGAGGCATTCAAGATGTCCCAAAGAACTCTAAACTGAAAATTTAAATGTTACTTATTGACTGAAAGCGTTGCTGCAGTGTTTAATGCAGCACTTGATATGAAGCTACCCCAAACGCATAAATGTGTACTTATAATGTTTCAAAGAAGAAAAACAAAAAATAAACTACTGGGCTTCCATAGAAAGAATTCAATGAGAGTTGAGAAGGGTTTTATCATCCTTGTGACATGTAGCATCTCTAGCACCCCAAAAGAGAGCTACTGACAATATTTTTAATCTGTCACATCAAAAGCTGGTGAAATAATAGAGTGTAAATTTGAATTAGAATACACCTTTAAAAGACTAAAGGTATATAGACCTGTTGTGAAAATGGATCTTCTTAAACGAAAAGACCAAAAATTAACATTAAGAGCACGCAGACAATTAAGTTCATACACCTCAGAATAATTCAGGAGAATGAAAACTTGGGTTAAAATTACAAAATAATTATGAACATAGAAAGATGAATTTAAATTCCTTTTCTCCTTTCTGAAAAATACTCTAGAGTGCTGCAAGCCCAATATACCTCCACATCAGGACAAGAGGCATCCCTACTGTTGAAGCAGGGATCTCCCTCATTCAAGCAAGAGAATCTCACAGATGCACAAAAACTGGAAAGCCCAGGTTACACAAGATCTAATTTTCTTCACACAAAAGATGCTTTGGAACCAGTCAGGAATAAGACCGAGGTAAGAGGGTATGTATTGCTCCCCATGAATTCCATCAAGGGTTCTACTTACAGGAACTTTGCAGTGCGGTAACAAGCTTTGGCAAGCATTAACACAGCAGATTAATCTTCAAGCACAGTGTAACTGTGTTTAATTCCTTCCTCACCTGGTCCATGTTTAAATCTCATTTGTGCTGTAACTACCTGGACTCCAATCTAGCTTAGTACCATCACTGGTTTGATGACCCAAGATAAAGCATTTACTGCTTCAACCTGGTGAGCAGCCAATAGCAAAATCGTAGCCACATTTCATGCATTGGCATGAAATTGGTATTCCTATTACAAAATTGAACATCCCTGCAACTATCCAGGGGAACTCAGTCTCCTGGCTTGCTACAGTTTCAACGTAGACAGGTATTACTGTTGAAAGACCAGGCCCCTTCATCTTACCAAAGTAAGAACCTGGAGCATTTTACAGGAATAACAGCTGGCATTATGAAGCAGCTGTTCACCTTAAAGAAACAAAAAATACGTAACTGCTTTTTCCCAGCCCTCATGCATTTTCTTTAGGTGCATTGTGCACAACGTAGAGACATATTTTTGGAAATTACTGAGGCCTGCAGACGAGAAGCCTAAAAACAAAGGACTCCGTAATTTCCAGGAAAATAGCCAGTAACGCGTGTTTCTTGACGGCGTTGCTCTCTGAGGGTTTGTATAGCATTAGGGATAGCACCACTTTCTCCACACTTCCATTGCTGGCCGCCCCAGTCTGGATTCGCTGCTGTCATCTAGCGGGCACTCAGGAAAGAGGGAACAAGTTTCCAGGCAGGGAGGTGCCGGCGTGAAGTATTCTGACTTTCCACACGCACCCACACCCTCCCTTTTTGTTTTTTATTTCTTTTTTTTGATTTCTTTTTCTCCTTTTTATTTTTTTTTTTGGGGGGGGGGAGGGGTTTTGGTTTGGTTTGGTTTGGTTTGTAGAGTGTTTTTGTGCCACCCCCCCTCTCATCTTTTAGGGGCCTGGTTTTTCACCTCCCGCTCCCGCCGAGCTATGCGCGCTCCTTTGCTGACGCCTTGCGGCGGAGCGCGGCGGGAGGGGGGGGAGGAGGGACCCTCCCCGCCCCGCCCCGTCCCGCCTGCGCCGCGCACCGCTCGGGCGGGCAGCCCGACCTTCCCTGCTCACAGGCGTTTGTCCAGGTAGGGATGCGCAACACGAGGGAAAAGCCCGCTCATTCTCTGCCGCGGCGTCTGCCCGGCCTTGTAGAAAGGGGCGCGCTGCTCTGCGCGCTTCGAGGAGGGGAGGGATGGGGGGACGTCCACGGCCCGCTGTCTGATGTGAGGTGGGCGCCATGGTGTGAAAAAATAAACAACGGGTTGAGAGAGACAGACTCTTCACGGGGGAGCGGTGGAGCCTCGCGGTCCCTCGTACAACGTGCCTGGTCCAACGGCAATGAAGGAGACACACCTTTAGCCTCCTGATGCAGCACTGGGTTACCTGTGCTGCACAGGAACAATGTTATCTTTCGGAGGGCAGGGCTGCTGTGCACCTCCTCCTGTGCTGGAGGTGCACCTCTTTATTCATAATACATTGGTGACAGGGACTGAAGCATCAGGAGGTCTCATGACGGAAACGGTGGTAGGTGGCCATCTTGGCCATAGTGACCATGAAGTAGTGGAATCCAAAATCTTGCTCAATTTGGAGGAAAACAGCCTCCAAATGGCAACACATATGGGCAGAGCAGATTTTGGGATGCTCAGGGAACCAGTTGATAAGGTCCCCTGGGAAACTGCTTTTGAAGGCATCAGAGTCCATCAATGCTGGCCACTTTTTAAGTACCACATTCTAAAAGCACAGGGACACACCAAGGAGAAACTTGTTCACTGTGAGGGTGACAGAACACTGGAACAGACTGCCCAGGGGAGTTGTGGACTCTCCTTCTCTGGAGATATTCAAAACCCACATGGATGCATTCTTGTGTGATTTAGTCTGGGTGATCCTGCTCTGGCAGGTCAAGTTGACTAGATGATCTTTTGAGGTCCCTTCCAACTCCTAATGTTCTGTGTGATTCTGTGAATTCAAAAATGTCGAGTTGTTAGAAATATCAATGGTCCTGAGAAAGTACTCGAGGTAGACACGTTAGTGAAGCAGTAATTTATTATATGTTCTTGCAAGAGCGGGTGACCTAACAAAGTAGGTACACTTTTGGTCAGAGTTGGTAGGAATTTATACCATATGCCCGTTTGAAATTATTAGATTACATCATACACCTACACATATTCATAACCTGTCCCGCTTCGTATTAAAATGAGTTGCAAGAAGTCATTTCCATAAACTCCTCCCAGCTGCACCTGCACACTGCTGTTTGGTGGTAGTCGTTGAGGGTCGCGGGGGATGAAGTCGGACGGCTCCTCTTCATCACCGCAAGTAACCTTCTGTTTTGCGCAGACTCAATTACCCCTTGACTCTGATCCAAACTACAAGCCCAGTTTCAGCAGGTTTTGCACACTTTCAAAGACAAGGGAGAGCTCGAACTAGCTACAATGAAATACTTTCTCTGAATTTATGACCAATTATGAGACAAGAAAGAAATTCTTGAACAGATAAGGAGTTCGTTAGACCAATGGGGGGACTAGAACTCGTCAAAGAAATACATTTATTTTCACAGAGCTCATAGTAGGCATTGTTTATGCAATATCATTTCTGACACAAACTGTTAGTAAGCCCCGCTTACCAAGCATCTTATTAGCAAGCACCCTTTAACCCTTTGTAAGCATCTTGTTAGAAAGCCCCGTATCAATCCCCCCTTTTCTATAAAGTTAGTAAATTCTTTTACTACACCTTAATCCTAATATAATGATTCTCTGTCTAACTTTTCAAAATACTTGTCTGATTCTAGCTTTTGCCTTCATTGGATTCACGCATGTGTGAGCTTCCTTTTCTAGTACTTTCTGTGGGATTCACACATGCGTGAGCTTCCTTTTCTAGTACTTTCTATGGGGAGGTTGGGGGAAAACTGCGCCTGCGCATTTCCAAGAACACCCAGTTAGAGGAACGGGCACCCAAGCAGCAGAAAATGGCTGGTGTGGATGAAGAAGGGACCCCAGATCCCCAGACTTCCCAAGAGGTAAGGCCTCCTCTCTACAGCACTATAGCCAGGCAGTAGGGACAATGTCCTTGCTATGGCTATAGTGGTGTACTGTTCCTTTACCATTAGATTCTCAGGCCATCATCACCTATGAGACGGGTGCTTTTAAGCCTCCCGGAGCAACCAGAGAGGTGGGTGTTATTGAGACTGAGTGGTCTCTTCAAACTTAGATAGTTGGTTTAGAAAGGATCAAGGTTTTCCTTTTCTGTTACTGCTTTATTTCTAGGCAGGCGACCCATGCCTCTCCCCGCAGGGTGGCACAGGATGCGGCGATGTATGAGCGACGCCTGCGGATAGCAATTTATGTACTGATAGGAGTTGTTACTATTGTGGTTTTCCTCATGGTTGTGACTGCTTACCTTTGTTGTTATGATTGTGCACACTAATAAAGTTTAGTTTTGTTTACTTACTCAGGAGTTTCTCTATATAAATCTATTAGACAAAAGCGGGAAAAGGAGGAGGAGGTTGCTACACCATGTGACTAATAACACGTAAAGTAAAGGTTTCCCTCCCCTTTATTTTATGTGCTATTTGTTATATTCTAAATTCCCTACAAAGGATTTCTGATGAGGCAGCCTTAGTCCTCCACAAAATACAATAATCCTTTTTAGTTTGTTTCCACAATTACCCCTTCTTTTCTTTACACTTACTGTTGTCTTTTGCATCTTTCTTCAAACCTGGTTTTTGTTTATTGTGACCCACCAAAAAAAAAATTATTCAAAACCCACAGCAACCTGGTTCCTAGCTTTAAATTCATCAGGAACCCCTCGAGGAACTCCAATTGAGTCCATATATATTCTGTCATCAAAGGAGATTCCCAATATGCTTCTTTTGGCCCTGATCTCTTTTTCCCTAGAAGACTTATCCTCTTGGAATGCCAGGGTGAATGGGATGGCCAATTGTATAATAGCACGAGTGCCTTTCCAGTTGGACGGAAGAATATTCCTCAGAACTCTTCCTCCACAATACCACCACAAGTTAGCTCTCAGAACCTGGAATGATTAATAGTTCCCACCTTTATCCTTTGTCACATTCAACATTCTCTTGCATCCTGAGATCTCCCCTAAAATTGTGTAGCCACTCCGCCCTGTCGTGAGAGACAAGCCGTGTGGTTTCCAACTGCACCTGTGAGAACAGGGGGTGTTTGAATGTCCGTATTCAGCAAGGCTGGGAACAGAAGTAAAAGTGTTTTACAGGTGTCATTTCCCCAGGCTGTTTTTTCCCTGATACAGTGCAATAATGCACTCCATTCCAGTGTGATCATTGGACCATCCTAGGGGAAAAGGTACAACTTGCAGTTTAGGTCGCAATCACTCTTGTTTAAACTTTTCACAGTATATTTTACCCATTCCACCCAGGCATTCGTGTCTCCATATCCTGTTTCTACTTCAAATGTCTGTTTCAAATCCTCAATTCTAACTACTTTTACTATTGTAGGATCATTGACAAGTCCTCCTACATCTGTCCTAGGTTTCTGTGTACTTTTCCACTCTTCTTCCTTGTTTGAGGTTTTATTTTCAGATTCTTCTACCGTTATTGTGTTTCCCCATCAATAATTCCATCGCTTGCCTCCCCACTCCTGAGTTAACATCCCCAGGACTGTTCGCTAGGTGCTTTTCTCACGCACTCTTCCCCTATTTCCCTTCTAACGAGGTTCCACCCTTTTGACCTTCTCCCACTGCTGCTTCAAAGACCCTGGCCCTTGTTTAAATACCACCCTGTTGTGCTAGGATTCTTGTCCTGCCTCTCCTCATACCTTCATTCTGTGCTTCCAATTGTTCTAATAAATCTCTTCCCAAGAGTGCTTTTGGGGATTTGGGCATAGAGAAATTTGTGAATTCCCACCTGTTTCCCAAGTTTAAATTTCAAGAGTTCACAGAAATATGCCTTTTCATGTTGGCCAGTAGCCCCTTTTACCACCACACAGTCATTAGTTACTGGTACTAATGCCTGATTTAAAACAGAAAATGTTGCTCCTGTATCTACTAAAAATTCTGCTTGTTTTTGTTTTTCCCCCAGCTTTAGTATAACCAGTGGATTCACTCAGGTAGATCCCCCAGGTCCCCATCAATCTTCAGCATTTGCCACTATAGGTTTCTTCCTTTGTCTACCCACATTGATTTTTCCAGTGCCCCCTTTTTCTTACCCCAGGCACATTGGTCTCTATCCAGTATACAAGTCGTAAACTAATGGCAGAATAGCTCTGCTAGATGCTGTGTAATCCCAATCCTGCCGTTTGAGGTGGGGTCACCCTCCCTCTGACTTTTGTTCCCCAGAAGGGGGTATAAAGTTTTTACTATAACTTGAAACCCAGTTTAGCTTTCCACCTCTAATACTCTTTCTAGTTTGCAAATCACAAATCAGTATTTCTCCAGTAATACTAACGAGAATTATATGGGGGTTTTTCTAATACATTCTCAGTTCAAAACTGATTACACCAAACAAAAACAAACCATAAATCTCTCTCACACAGATATGCTGCAGCTCAGCCACTCACCACTCACACTAGAGTTAACTCATTTCACTCACACAGTTTGTCAAATCCAAACCAATTTTCAAAACACAGTTTCTTGTAACAATATCCAAAGTCAATACCAGTAAATCGGTGCCACCAGAGCAACAACTCCGTTCAGGAATCAAACCCGTCTCCTGTGTGACAGACAGGAGTTCTCCCATTCCCATTTTGCAATTTCAATCGCTTTGCTCTTCTCCGGCCGCCTTGGTTGCCCAAGGTCAGAAACGCGGATAGAGCTCCTAACCCTAAAAGCAAGCCCGGGCACTTCTAGCAACACAGTACTGCATTTTTTAATCCAGCTGTTATCCCTCCTACAGCTGCAAGAATGAGCCAAGTTGACATATGTTTCCTGATTCCAGTCGGGCCTCATGATCAGTGAACCCCCCTGTATGCTAGAACTTCTATCTGTACTGGCCTCTGAGTCACCCGATCTACTCCCCGATTCTTGGGTTTGCTCGATCTACCCTCAAGATTGCTAGTGGCCACCCCTTGGTCAACAAACCCCCTCCTAAGGTACCTTTCCTCCTAGGGACTACGCTGTGCGCCAGACGTCTCCACACGTCTTATCAGCAGCCCTGTTTCCAAACATACCGTTTTATCCGTAGATCCAGGGATCTCTCTTCTGCTCCCGGGTGAACAGCTGGGAAGGGGAGGCTCCTTCAAGGAAATCTCTCGAGGCACGCCTAGGAGCGTCCACTCCGCAGCTGGTCCCGCAGCCGAGCAGAAATCCTCCTGGCTGGCTCGCCAAAATGACGTATGGAAATAGACTATAATTCAGAAGTTATAAAGTAGGTATGTTTAATGCGTGCAGATGCACGAGGGATCACTCCGCCAAAAAAACGTGCATCCCCAAAGTAGTGACCGTCCCACATTTATAGAATGAAACAATGAATATTCAATTAATGCCTATACATATTCATTACCCAAACCCGCCTACTCTCGCTTTGTATTAAAATGAGTTCCAAGAAGTCATTTCCATAAACTCCTCCCAACTGCGCCTGCGCAGATTCTTCCAAAAATTGTGGGCAAGGGTCTTCGGTGGTCCTTGAGAGGAAGGCCATGAGTCCTCCTCACGATGTACTTTTCAACTTTCGCCTAGAATGTGAGAGTCTGGCAAGCTTGCAGTGTTCTTATCGGTTTGAGCTAACTCATGTCCTTGTTAACCACCTGTTTTCCCTTAGCAAGGAGATTTATGGATGTATTTGTGATGGATGCTATCTTGTTTTCGAATTATTGCTTCTTATAATCACTCCCTTGAGATAATGTGAGACCGTTTCCCACTCCTTAGGTGGTCTTGTTAGGGAAAGATCAAACTATATGGTTATGTGACTAAGTTCTATGACTGTATTTTCTAAGTACTTATTGCCCCTATTGCAATGGGTCCCTTCCAACTCAGAATACTCTATGATTCTCTGATTAAATTCAATTTTTTATTAAATTTAAAACTCAGCAATCAAGATGAAAAAGAAATGTACTTACATTTCAGGTGCTACTTGTGTCCCAGATTATTAGAACCATTTTTGAAAACCAAATCCATGAAAAACTTAGATATGTGTGCCTGCTCATCCAGTCCATTTCACACCTTCATCTGAGTACACAAATAGGAACCGTTCTTGTGTTGGTGAAGTCCAAGTGTATGCAACTAGCTTTTGGAGCCTGTTTGTTGTCTGGCAACACAAAAGACTAAGGATAAAGAAACAAGATTGGATTTTGGATTAGAGACTAGCAGTAGAGTGTAGAGAGTGTCTCAAATATGAAGCAGTAAACAGCTAAGAGTGCTCAGGAGTTCATTTAATGCAATTTCTCTCCGAGATCACTACTTTAGTCTGAAAGTGAAATTTCCTCTTCATGAATAACAGTATGCAAGGGAAGATCTCAACAGAAAAGAGATGGATTGTTTGTTTTCTCTGACCTGAGGATATAAGATGTGGAAGTGATTCATCTAAGTAGCATCAACTGTTTTCAGAGTGTCCTGGTTTCACCAGGATAAATTTTTTTCTAGTAGCCAGTGGAATGCTGTGTTTGGGAGTCAGGATGGAAGCAGTGTTGGTTAACACACTGTTGGGTTTAGCTGTTGCCAAGCAGTCAAGGACTTTTCAGCTGCTTACACTGCCCTGCTAATGAGAAGGCGGGGGGCACCCAGGAGGCTCAGGGGGGACGCAGCCAGAACAAATGACCCAAACTGGCCAAAGAGGGTATTCCAATTATGTCATGCTCAGCATAAAGGTGGGCTCATGAGGTAAGGAGCACACTGCTCCAGGATGTGCAGTTTGGGGATGGTCCAGCTTTGTGATGGGTCTGAGTGGTGCAGTGAGAAACTTCATCGTGTATCACCAGTTTTATACATTTTGCTGTAAGGTCCTGTTATTTCTCCCTCCATTTGCTGGCGTAGTAAACCAGCCTTATCCCAACCCACTAGGCTCATCTTTGATTTTCTTCCCTCCTCTTCCCCACTCTCTCCTCCCCTCACTCCCCTTTCCCCTCCTCCCCGCCACCCCCACTGCCCCGCCACCCCTCCCTCTGAGAGAGTGGCTGCGTGGTGCTCAGCTGCTGGCTGTACTAAAACCAGGACACAGACCAAGTGCCAAAGACTCTTAGCACTTTTTCCTCAGTACTGTGTTTTGTTTCTCCTACCTTGGTCTTTCCAGTACACACAGCCTCACCAGGACTGGCTTCTTTAGCAGCTTTGTAAACTTGCCTGACTTACACACTGTTGCTATACAGTCTGTAGGTAGTTGGGGGAAAAAAAAAAGTTAACTACTTCAGCTAGTCTGAATTTTCCTGACTGTTTGCGCACCTCAAGGGTGGAGCATATATTTGTTTCTCTAAAATAATCCAGATACTAGACTCCAATACTAATTTAGATGCAGAGATGCAGAGAATAACTGAGATGCTGGACCCTGGGGATCAGCTGTCATAGCCCCTGAGGGAGGATTAAAAATCACACAGGACATTTTAAAAGTTCACACTATCAGCTCTGAATAAGGGGTGTAGCGTTTAGCTATGATGCTTGTTCAAAGTGTAAATGCAACACTCTCTGCAGACAATACTCAGAGTGCAGACTGCAAACTTCTAAAAACGCTGCCCTTTATGCAGACATATTCAATCCAGCAAGTCCTCTATTAATTAGACATCTGAGTTCCTGTTAAGGATAGCATCCCATGCAAAAATGACAAGAGTTGCTGTCAAAGCATATTTTGTGTGCCATTGCGGGACTGGCAGAGAGCAACACACAATTCGAGATTAATTTTAGGTGAAGCCATTTTATTAGGTGAAATCACACAGATTATATACCTTTTTTTACTGCAAACGTGGCAAGCTAAAAAACTGCTAATTGGTTACACACACTATTCACACCGTACTGATTGGTTAGTAATTATAACGAGTTCTGATAAACCTATCTTATAGCTAAATATCGTTAGTTTACCTTTAATGCCTAAAAGTATCCTCACACCTGCTGGTTTTGACCATCTTATTATGGTTGGTTTTTAACATGTTCCGTTACTCCCAAATACCTTCCCATAACTGCTTCTTGGTTTAGGGTAGCCTGTACCCCTATCAAGAAGTCCACTGTGTTTTGAGAATGTGATTATTAAAATCCTCTCAGCATGAGTAACTTTTCCTCTCTCATGGGAACAGAAGAATATTGTCAGGGCCTAAATCTTGGGAGAAGAGAGCTAGGCTGCTAGCAGGCCTGCTGTCTTCCCCGACATGCCTGCACACTGAACACTTTCAATTACCATGAGTCATGCCTTATGTTTATGAAGAATGGCAATGACCTGGATATTATTCAGAATCACAGATCACAGAATGGTAGGGTTTGGAAAGGACCCCTGGAGATCAATTGTCTAGTCCAAGCCCCTTGCTAAAGTGGGATTACCTAGAGCAGGTTGCAGAGTATTATAACTTGTTCTAGTACTCTGCATCCCTCAAAGTGAAGATGTTTTTCCTCACATCCAGGTGGAACTTCCTATATTTCAGTTTGTGCCCACTGTCCTTTGCCCTGTCACTGCACACCATTGAGAAGCATCAGGGCCTATCTTCCTTGACATCCACCCTTTAGATATTTATCAGTATTGATAAGATCCCTTCTCAATTTTTTCTCCAAAATAAACAAACCCCACTCTCATTCTTTCTTGTAAGAGAGATGCTCCAAACCACTAACCATCTTTGTAGCCCTCCATGGGGTAAGTATGGTTGTCTGAGAGGATTCATGTTTTCAGAGCTTTGACTAGAGTTATGAGTTCTAGATGGTTGGTTTGTGGCATATGTTTTTACCAGAAAAAGGGATGGAGGGGCAGTGGTGAAAGAGAATGTTCATTAAAGTTCTCTGTGAAAAAACAAATCCTAAAATATTATGATCTGAATCAAACATATGCTTCTGCTTGGCAGAAGCATTTGTTTCTGAGTAAGTGTGCACACCCTCGATCTTATTAATTTAACTAAATAATGAAATTATTTATGTTTGGTTTTTCCAGAAGTAACTTCTGGAAACCAGAAGCATGAGAGGAAACAAAGGTCTTGTAAATTCCAGAGCAGTTGCTACTTAATTTCATTATTTAGTTAATATGATTAAGGGTGTGCACGCTTAGTCAGAACAAATGAATAATTTGTTGGCAATAACATATCAAATGCCAGCTCTTCATTTGCTCTCAGTGGAGATAAGAATCTCTTTATTACTCATTCTCTTCTAAGTTGGAACAAATTGAAATGGCTAGTTTTACTTCAAGAGATGACGCCTCATTCCTCCAAACAGCCATGTGAAAATGACTTTGAGGAGGTATTGCAGGTGCAGGTATACCCTACATGAACAGGTTTGGGTTGGGAAGCAGCCTGTGCACATCCAAGAGTGCTGCAATCCTTGCAAACTCAGATTGGAACCACCTCTGAGACTGCCATGCTCCACATTTCTCTGCTCTCGTTTGTTTGCTACACATGTCCTACAAATTTTTCTATTTTCTTTTATAGGTTTTCTCCAGGTATGGCTTTTCCTTTTTTTCCCAACCTTGCCTATCCTCACACATTGCTGAGATTTGATGGTAGGTAAATCAAGAGAACCTCTGAAATATTAGAGAAGCTGCCCTGCATTGGCGTCATTTTGCCTACCTGTTACTCCAAGGTGCTTGTTAACACAGTAGAGAAAATACAGTTCCTTATTAAGCCACAAGGGACAGTATCTAACTGAGTTTGGGGGTACTTCTGGGGCCTTCCTGCCCCTCCCATGCCTCCATGCCAAAGCCAGATTCTTGGTGGAAAGACTGGAAGAATAGGAACTAGGGAGCTGTGGAATAATGGCTGGGGTAACTTGGAAATTAAAATTATGTTCACATTTTAAAGAAGTGTTGAGCATTCACAAAACATTCCAGGGTGATGAGCAACTGATATGCCAAGCATCCTTGTTATCGTCAGTTTCTAAACATCCTTCTTTGCAACAAGTTCCAAGGCAACCTTGAAGGTTGGTGACGTCAGGGAAGCTTGACATTCTAACCCTGAGATAGCTGCACAGAGGATGGAGTGGAGTGGAGACACCATGGACAGGCTCTGTGATAATACGGGAACCTGAAGGTTAGATGGAACTGACAAGCTGCCTATTTGCTACTCTGAGCCAACCATCTGTCATGTATTTGACAAAATGCTGTCCACTAGGAAACTTTGCCCATTATAATATCACTATAATTCAAAAACATACCTCTGTCCAGAAAGCTACCTGCCTCCAAGGTGCGAGCAAGCCCCACTGAGCAAGTGCTGAATTTTGTTAGCCTGTACCTTTAAATACGAAGTGAGAGAACTTTACACCAATCGCATCAAAAGTATGTATGACTAGAGTCACTCAAGCTCCACCTTAGACATAAGAAATAACATACAAGTAATCCAAAATCTGAGGCATTAGGGAAGATGCCATCGTGTTAGGCAAGACACCATTGTGTACCATCTTGACCCCCGATCAGTTGACAGGCTGAGCCTCTCTTTCCCCCACACCGGTACACCTTTGGTTAAGATTTGAACACTTGGTCACACCAAGGGCTTCCCCAGGAAGCCATACATCTCTATAGAGTCACTGTATATCTTTTAATGTGTTAGTAGTTACGACCCTTGGTATTTACAAGCACTTTGCAGGCAGTAAATATATTACCAGCAATCCAAAGAATCTGTGTGTCCACTGCTTAAATAAACTGCACTTTCATTAAGCCCGTCATGTTGGTTCTCACTGAACATGACCCAAGTCTTATAAGGGCAGCTGTGGTAGCTCAAGGAATGCGACTAGGCTGAAGGTATATTTCATTATTTGTGAATCCAAATCATGATAGCTCAGTGCACAGCATGCGACCGGACATATAACGATAAAGTAGGCATATCGCTACCCTTAATGCAACAGGAGCTACTAGACTTCTGGGAATGAGAGTTTTAAAGAAATTGAAACTCATCATGCTTCAGGGCAAAAAAAATCACCCTTCTGTAAAGGGCCTCGAACACGCCATTCCTAGAAACAGCAACTGTTAAGAGACTTGCAACCCTTGAAAAGCCCTGGTACTAGCAAGTGTAGGAATAGTACAATGGTCAGGCTTAGATTGAGAAGTTGCTCTGAAAAAAACTAAAGCGGTACAGGATCAATGTGGTGGTCAGAAATGAGAAAACATCACTAAGAATGTAAAACTAGAAATGCTTCCAGTTGCTGAGGCCAGTAAAAGCAACATGCTATCCTCCTTTTCATGCAAGCATTGATGGCAGTGCTGCAGGAAGTCCTGGAAGGAAGGATTGTAATTGAACCTTGTGTTGATAGTGGAAGAGCTCAGTTCACAGGAAGTCACTAAAACATACAGACACGCTTACCTTAAGCAAACTGCATGATAATGACCAAGCCCAAGGAATTCCATTGCATTCAAAAGAGAGAATAAAGCTTCCCATAGAGAATGTGCAACCAAGAGCAAGGTGTAATTGGTCCATAAAACCAGATGAAAACTTCCTGTGACAACAGTATCCATCTTTAACTTGTGAAAATAACTGACTCCATTCTGCACTCAGAATGCATCACTGGGTGTGGGTGTGCAAAACATAACTACAGGTATGACCCTGATGTGGGGCCTCCACAATGCCAACAGGGCATTACACAGATGTTTGCCAAAATTCAACAGGCAACTACACAGGTGATTTGTCATGAGAAGTAGATGAAGCATTCCTTTACTTTTCCTTCAGCTATTCTCAGTATGTATTAAAATGAGACAAGAAATCCATCTCCCAGAAAATTAAAAAAGCAAGTTGTGCAAAATGTGACTAGGCCCTAACATTTTCACTCCCTTATCCAAACACTGCGTAACATTGCCTTTCCCATCTTTAAAAGGAGCTTACATCTTAATTCTAACTTAAGGCCACTCTTCTGTGCAGAAAGCATATTGGAACCTCTGCTTTCATGTTAAGAACACATCCACACGCCTGGGAAAGGCACCTACCACCAAAGCACACAATATCGTGCTTCCTCAGGGCGAGTGCCCCCTTCTCCTGCCTCTCCACTGGGGGCCCCTGCTGGGGCCTGGTACAATCCTGCTGCAATCTTTCCGCCACAGAGTGCAGGAAAAGGCCATGCCACCGCTTCCTCACTCCCCAGAGACTCTTGCTGCTGCTAACACGTATCACGGAATCATCGAATCATTAGGGTTGGAAGAGACCTCTAAGGCCATCAAGTCCAACCACCAGCCCAACACCACCATCCTCCCTAACCCATGTCCTGAAGTGCCGTATCTACATATTTTTAAACACCTCCAGGGACGGCGACTCAGCCGCTTCCATGGGCAGCCTGTTCCAGCGCTTGACAACCCTTTCAGTAAGGAAGTTTTTCCTAACATCCAACGCAGGCCTCCTGTCATGCAACTTGAGGCCATTTCTTCCTGTCACTTCTCAGTGCCCCCGAGGGGAGCGACGAGCTGTGGAGCGGCCCCCTGCAAGGAGGCACTCAGCCAGCCCCCCTCTCACCCTTTCCTTCCCGCGGCGCACCGGACAGCCACCACCCGCCGGTACCTACCCCGCCCTGGCCCGCCCGGCTCTCCCCGCCCCCGGGTGGGCGGGTCCCAGCGGCGAGACCGGCATGCAGATACGTGCCCCGCCTTCCCGGTGCGTGCTGATGTCAGGTGGGGCTGTGTTGCCGGTGCGGGCGAGCTGGGTTTGCACTCGCGAGAGTCGCGGTGCTGCCGGAGAGGGCGCGGAGCTTACGGCGGGCGGCTGGCTAAGGTTACGAACGGTTCAGTCCAGCCGGCAGGTCGCAGGCGCAAGCGGGACCCTTCCAGTCGTTGGTAGCGGAAGAGCGGCGTGTGCGCAGACGGGGGCGACTGGCCTGCCCTTCCCTGCCGCTCCGCTTCTCCATGCGGGCCGTGGCGGTGAGCGAGGCGGGCGCCGGGAGTGCCGGGGACAGTGTGCGGTGCTGAGGAGCAGCGGCCGGGAGAGACGATGGCCAAATGGCTGAATAAATACTTCAGCCTAAGTAATAACAAGACCAAAAGCCCCCCGCAGCCTCCGCGGCCCGACTACCGGGAGAAACGCAACGGTGCCAGCAGCGCGCCCCGCCCCGAAGCGCTGCCGCACCTCCACCTTCACCACAACACCTCGCCCGGCTTCCCGCACCGCCGCCTGCGCGACGACACCAGTGACCTGCTCCGTGCCTACCGCGCCCAGAAGGACCGCGACTTCGAGGACCCTTACAGCGGTCCCGGCTCGTCTCTGCTCAGGTTGCGTGCCATGTGCCGCCCGGACTACTCTGCACGGGAGGACCTGGGCGAAGCGCCCCCCAAGGCTTTCTCCTCCTCATCGTGCTGCGCCGCGACCCCCATCACCTGCGCAGCCGGCTCCCCGCACCTCTTTCGCAGCCACAGCGAGCGCCGCCCGGCGCCGCCACCTGACGTGAAATACATTTCCCCCAAGCACCGGCTCATCAAGGTCGAAAGCGGCGGAGTCGGCGATGGTACGGTCCAGAAGCTCAACGAGGGCTCCAAGCAGATTGCGACCTCTGTTCCCTCTGTCGTGAAGGATAAAGTAAGTGTACTTCTGTTCTCTCCCACGTGTAGACTAAGTAGTAGGACTGGGGCTGCGTCAGCCCCAGGAAAGATTCCTGGTGAGGGAAATAACTGCTGCCTGAACGCAGCTGGAGCAGCCGTTGCTCTCCCCTGTGCTTCACAGGATGGCCTGGCCCTTTAACAGTTTGCGGTGGGCAGGGCGTGTGCCAGGCTGGCACATGAAGTGGTGGACCTCGGCTTCCGAGCTCACCTCCCTTCTAGTGAGGCAGGTGTGCTTAGTCCTCCTCTGCAGCACGGTGCGCTACCAACCTCACCACTAGTACCAAGGCTTCTGGGTTGGCGTGCTCATGCAGAGCAGGATGTGAGCCGTCCACCCGGCGCTTGGGGAGAGAGCCCTGTGGTCATCTAAGAAGCCCTGTACCTATTACCCGAAGCTGTGGTCTCAGACCCACTGCGTGTGGTATGGAGTGGTCATATATTAAAAATGTAAAATAAAAAAAAAAGTCTGCTGCCATCCCAGGTCAAGATGTCTGCTTTAAAGGAGGCAGTTTCTCACGTGTGAAGTAATGAACTGGGACATTTCAGCCTTGTGGAAAGAAGACTGAGAGGGGATCTGATTAATTTTATATCTGAAGTGCGGGACACGGGGAAATAGCCAGCCTCTTTTCAGTTGTCTGTGGGGACAGGACAAGGGGCAATGGCTTCAAGTTGGAGCGTAGGAAGTTCCACACCAGTATGTGGAAGAACCTTTTCACAGTAAGGGTGACAGAGCACTGGCACAGGCTGCCCAGGGGGGTTGTGGACTCTCCTTCTCTGGAGACATTCAAGACCCATCTGGACACCTACCTGTGCAATATATCCTAGGGAACTGGCTTTGGTGGCGGGGTTGTAGTCAATGATCTCTGGAGGTCCCTTCCAACCTCTACATTTCTGTGAGTCTGTGAAAGACTTCTCTGCCTCATAGTTTACTGTCAGAGGTGAAGTAGTTTGAAGTCCTGGATTATAATGGCATCATAACTTCCATGGTAACTGTTTCCAATGGCCAGGTACCTCAAGCATGCTCTCTAGCAGCTTCCTCAGTTGCAAATGTTCTCCCGTCTTTTACTGTCTGTTCTGTAGAAATACTGATGTAATACTGTAGACACAGCACTAGAAAGTGCTGGGCTTGGGATTTTGGGATAAAGCTGAGAAGCTTTGCAGAGGGAAGTAGCATTAAATATTTTGTAAATGCGGCACATATGCCCCCAGCTCTGTTGGTCCAGTGAATATGTTTAGTGTTTTTTCACATATTAATATTTCTCCATTTTGTAAATTGGCATTTACAACTTCAGTGTAATAGTCACATCACAGGATTTTTTAAGTATGTGCTGAATGTTGTCAATTTAAATGATCTGTGTGTACATGCTTAAATATGATGTGATTGCATTGAGTGGTGACATGTTTCCATGGCAACTTGATAAATTATATGCTGTCAAGGTGGAATTCCAAGTAAATCAGCTTACAGTGGTAAGGATACAAGATTAAAGTCTAGAATTTACTACATGCCTGTCACTTTCACTGTAGTTTCTGAATGAAAGTAACTTCTTTTATGAAAGTTAATGATTAGAGTTTTGCTTTGTTATAGTTTCATTATATTCAGACTTTTTTCAATTGCCTCTGTTGATACCAATACATCTGCTATTAGAAAAATACTTTCAGCAACTGTCATACTTAAAAGAAAAAACCTTCCAAGTGCAGCTTCTTTTTTCCTAATTATTTTAGGGCATGATTATTTTTTATTTGTCTTTCAATTGCTGAAGTACTTTTCAAAGCAGAAACTACATCTGCTGCAAAATTATGTGCTACCTTGCATAGTCATAAATCTGTGTGCTGCTCCTAAGCCCTTGTTGCAGGTTCTAAAACTTGTTTTGACTAAGCAGCCTATAATTCTCTTTAAAAAAAATAGATAATAGAACACTCCTGTCTTAGTCACATTCTTTCTGTTTTTGAGAACTATATGTTACAAGTAGTAAACTTGAATGTCTGAGAAATAAAAGCATCTCTACACCTCAAAAGTTGTGTGCCTACCCCCACCTACAACAAAATTTGGTTGTGAGGAGCTACATAGCTTGCTTGGTTTTTGTTCAATTGTGTTCTTTCCTCACAGTAATGGAAGTAAAATATCTTGTTTCACAGCCCTGAAATGTAAAGCCAGAGAGGTGAACCTGGAAAGCAGTGATCATAGTGAGCAGGCAGAGAGCTGCTGCTCTACTACATCTGTCATTCACTGAGGAGAAAAAAAAATGAGGAAATTTAATTTGAACAGTGTGTGTCTAGTATATTGACAAATAAAGCAAGTAGGAATAAACTTCTGCCCCCTCTACTATATCCTTCTCACAGTAGAGGTGGTGTCAAAAATACCTAGAGGTCTGACATTTGGAATATTTGATAGGAATGTTAAAAACATCATGGGAGGAGGAAAAATCTGTGGTAACGTAGCCTAAGCTAGTAAGGAATGAAAAAGGATCCAGTTGTCATATAGATCTCTCATCACAGAAAGAGTGTGCAACAATCCAAGTGTGTTCACTAGATGCTTGTGTTCCATTTCCGCACCTCTGTGTCTTTTTCTTTTTCACATACAAGGATAGGGTGCTGTTTTCCTCTGTGTGTTAACTGAGAAGTATTGTCTTCAACAAATGCATTGAGCAACTTTGTAACTTTGTGACTGATCATCAGTAAAGAGCTGGATGAAGATCTCAGCTGTATGTTAAACTTGAAAGAGTTACTGGAATGGGAAGGAGATTCAGGAAGGTGCTTTTTTGGTATGACTACTTGGGAAGGACAAGTGGCTAAACATGAGTAATGGCAGACTGGATAGTTTAAATTCCCAGAAGAAAATGATAGGTTAGCTGATTCAGGGAGTAAAAGAGATGGGATTAAAAGCAATGGCAGGTTGTATTTTGCAAGATTTTGGGCATGGGTAGCAAAAATAACCACAGGGATGTATTGGATCTGGGGTCGAGGAAGCTTTGTTATGTGGAGGTAGAAGTATTGACTAAAGTTGGATCCGACATCTCCAGATTCCTATGCATCTCTTAATAGTGAGGTGACTAATCTCAGTAAAAGATGCCCAAGGGAGAGTTGTCATTGCCAGGTGTCTTTGAATTCAAATTGATGGGTATTATTTTTATTTAGGTAGTACAGTCAAAAAGGTTTGGGGGCCTTAACAGTGATGCTTATCTTCGAACGAGGGAAAGCAGGCTGTGTTAGAATTCATGGCAGAGGAAGCTCAGTTGCTCGGGTACAAAAGACAAGAAATTGCTGGCTTGTGTCTTCAGTGGTGGCCTAGGAGACGCTGTGTAGCACTCCTGTGGCAGACAAGTCAGTGTAGGCAAGCCAGAGCAACATGTGAATACATGCTGTAGCAGCTTTATGATTATTGTATTTGTGTTAGAACAAACGCAGGATTTAGCTTAATGTCACCTTAACAGACAAACCACATGGTGAACTGATGATCTAAAAGAAATGAGTTGAAGGCTTCCTAACTGGCTCTTCTCTGTCTGGTATTGTGCAGAGTGTGCAAATTCATGGAAGTAGTAATAGTTGAGGGGAAAGTGTTTGCATGAAAGGATACTTTTTGCATTTTCTTACGTTTTGCACTTTTTTGTACATAAGCATTTCCCTGGCTGTCTTTGCAGTTGAAGTAGCTGGAACACTGTTCAAAAAGCAACTATATCATAATCTATTGAAGGAAGTTCTTAGTATTTAAAACCTGGGATTGTAGCATGTGCCCTTTAAAAGATAACTATTCTGTAACAAGCATTTTGGGCTCTCTCTGTGCAGTAGAGGCAGAACTATGCAGCAGTTCTGTATGTTGAACTTGCAGAGGACACTGTAAGTTCCAAGATCCATTTCCAGAGGGCAGGATGTACCTGATGCTGTAGAAAATAGCTTAGCTCTGTGTAGAAAGAGCTAATCCAGTGTAAATGCATGTAAATGTTGTATAGCAGCACCAATCAAGTGGGAAAATGTTCATGGTAGTATAGGTGTTGGCTTGATTTTCAAAGGTCTGAAAACAGTATCTGTGTGTGTGAATTCTACCCATGTATAATAATAATAAAAAAATTAACACACACCCTCTCCCCTCCCCTCCCCCTCCAAAAAATCCCCAGACAAAAACAGACTTTGTTTCCATAGGATCTACCTCAGAAGTATATGGTGCAGACATCTGGCTGCTAGCTACCTATGTGTAAGGGCTAAAGCTGTTTTCCTCCATTATGTAAGAAACAAGTAACTTTCTGACATTGCAGCAGGCTATGAAAATGCTTTTGAATTTTTACAGTCTTGCATAAAAGTACTTAGGCTTCATGAAACAGTATTCATATCTATATAATTAAAAATTTTAGTAAATATTGAGAAGATGTTTGTCATATTTCTGTACATAGAAGGTCTAAGTTTGATTTTGCCCGTGAGAATGGGTCAGGTGTGTTTTAATAGAATCTTACAGCTGGTATTTTGAGATGTATTGAGTAAACACTTAAAATATGTCTAAGCAGTGTTGGGGTTATTTAAATCAAAGTATATAGTTCCTAGAACTACAGTGGTTGTATTCCCATATTTAATCCATTGCAGTGGGGTGGGTGTCATATTGCCACTCATTACAGATGGTTCTGTTCTTCCTCTCTGTTTGTGGTTTCCACCCCTATAATTCTGTGATCCAGTGGATTCTCTACCAGTCAAGTTTTTGGGTGGTTTGTCTTGTTCAAGTGCTACTTTCCAGATACATTCTTTCTTCCCTAGCTTCAATCAAAATTGTTCCAACAAACAGGTTCTTGGCCTGTCTTAGTTCAATCGCAAGGGTGTTAAAATGATCAAGTCTTGCTGCCTAATGATTTCAGCTGATACATATACTGTTCAGGGCATTGTCCATGTGCCTCTTAAACACTTGACAGGCATAGGACACCAGCTACCTCTTAAGGAAGCCTGTTTCAGTGTTTCACCACCTTGGTAAAATACAGTTCCTACTGTCAAGTCTGAGACTCCCCTGATGCAGCTTTGAACTATTTCCGCATACCCTGACACTGGATCCCAGGGAGAAGAGATCAGCAAATCTCGCTCCACTTCTCCTTCTCAGAAAGCTGTAGAGAGCAATGATGTTGCCCCTCAGCCTCCTCTTCACCAAAGTTCTCAGTTATTACTCAAAGGATTTGCCTTTCAGCCCTTCCACCAGCTCTCTTGCCCTCCTGTGGACACGTTTGAGTACATGAACATTCTTCTTAAATTGTGTGGCCCAGAACCATGCATGCTACTCAAGGCTGGGGCCACACCAACACTGAATACAGTGTGATAATCCCCTCTTCTGACCAGCTGTTTACACTGTGTTGGATACCCACAGGATGTGGTTTGCCCTCAAGGCTGCCAGGACACAATGCTGACTCGTGCTGAGCTGCTGTCAACCAGCACCCCCAGAACCCTTTCTGCAGGGCAGCTCTCCAGCCACTGTCCGAGTTTATACTTGTACCTGGCATCCCTCCATCCAAGGTACAGAAGCTGTCATTTATTCTTGTTAAACTTCATGCCAAATTTTATGCTTGTTAGATTTCATGTCTTCAGAGTAACTCTGCCTGTGGTGGGGGTAGAAAAGTGTAAATGCTTGTTTATGTTAAACTGGGAGAATATCCTACCCATCAACGAGAAAGCATTGGTCCAGCTTGCTTTAACTTTTATGGTCTGCAATTAATTTATCTCTGTTTTAGATTAGAGAGACACTCCTTTGCCTCCCTTTCCAGTGTTCCTCTCTTGTCTCTCATACCCTGACGTTGTCTACATTAAAAAAATAAGCTGTTTAGGCATACTGACAGTCATGATTGCCCTACGAGAAATCTTCAGGGTATACTGAAGAATGAAAGGCTACTGCAGGCAGATTAAAATCTGAAATTCAGTTGAGAAGCTCTGCTGTGGCTTACAGATGTGCATCTCTGGTAAAGGCAGTGCAAAGTTACTAAGATTGCAGAAGCACGGAGGAAGGTAAGCTGGATGATTTGCTAAATCCTGGGAGTGACTTTTCAACTGTAAGGATTAGGCAGATGACTCATAGATAAGGTTTGGAAGTGTGCAACCTGGGAGAAACCAAAAACTGCCAGATGTTCCGGTATTATAATAGGAATGCAGAGAACTGCCTAGAATGCTTGTAGCTTTCTGTTTTGAAAAGAACAAGTGTACCTAATGCTGCAGACAAGGGCCTGCCGTTTCCCACCTCCAACTCCTGTGCCCTTGTTATGAAGCTCATACATGGGAAGTTCCAGTGGGATACTCGGAGACATCTTTGGCTGTGGGGTGCAGCTCCCAGCTGTTATGTGTAACACTGTACTCTCTGAATCAGAGGATTGGCCTGTACATGATCATGATGCTATGTGTATTGAAATGGATGACTCTGAGTTCACTGAACCACACCGGTGTTGCTGACATGTTTCCAGCTAGCTTTCAAGGATGATGGAAGGTATTGGAGGGAATACAGGTGCTGTTGTGTTGGGCTTGCTGTCACCATACCTCTAAGAGTGTTTATTGGTATTTGTGTCTGAAGTAACTTTAGCTGCTGATCTGGCATGGGGGAAGAGGTGTTGAATTGTGGCGTACAGGGAGGAAGAGATGTTGAGTGGAAATTTCACTTGGAGTCCTGACCTGTGATGTAGGGACCCAGGCTCATCAGGCAGTGAGGTTTCTTAGGATTCTTTTTCCATGGTTCAGTGTGGACTGACGGCTGGGCTATAATGTATGTCTGCTTCATTAAACAGGCTTGAGCAAAGCTGAACACCAGACTGGAGCATAGGAAATGACTTTCCATCCAGGATAATGCAACTCAGTGAATCCTGAGCTGTGTATGGGATCAACCTAGTCAGAGTTTTCCACCACCATTGTGGTGTTAGGGCAGTTGTTGGGGGATGAGTGCCTGTGGTTAGTCTGAGACTGAAACACCGTGACTTCAGAAGTTGCCAGCTGTGTGCAGACCTCTGGGCAGAACAGCAGGATGCTGTCTGTGTTTCTTTCTACAGGGTGATGGACTGGAGCTACACAGCTAGGCATCTCTGAGCCAGCGGAAGGACGTACTTCTTTCTCTCCTCTGTTCAGCTTTCTAGTGCAGAAAGAGGAGCCATGTGGCCTTACTGCTGCTCAGCAGGGTTGTGCTTTATCTTTAAGAGGTTAGGTGGGCTGTAGGGATGCCCCTGGAAGGGTATCACTGCATGCAATAACCTTCCAGGTCATAGCACTTGCATGCCCATTACAAGCTTGCCTTGTGTGTTTTGCAGTTGGTTTACCTCTTACGCTTCTGCATATGTAGATATCTGTATCTAGAGATAAAAATCTGTAGATTACTATGAAGATATAAGCTGAAAAAAGCCAGGTGTAGGAGACATGGAAGTAATCTATTGCTTTTGCTGATTCAGTAGTGATAACTTTGACCTGGTTCCAGTAGCTGACTGCTTCATGGAGATGGAGACAGAAGAGAAAGATGCATACTTTAGATGCGATTCATGCTTTTGCAGTACCTGTAGATTATTATGTCACATGTGAAGACCCTGGAGCATTCCTTGTAAAAATTAAATTTGCATCTGTGAACAATATGAAAAGTTTTAGAGGAATAAATAAAATTATTAATAGTAGAAGTAAGGTATGTCCCTATGATTAAACTTTCTTTTGTAATTGTGTTTCTGTGTTCAGCCAGCCGTTCTAATTAAAGTCATCAAACTGATAAAGCTAATAACTGTAGGAGGTGAGGAGCTATACTGTTTAACCTCAGAAGGTAGTAGCAATCTGCATATGGCTAAATGTTGGATACGGATAAACTGGATAGTGGAGAAAAAAAAGTACTTGAAAATGAAGGCAGTGTTGGAGTTTGCATGGGTGGCCAAAGAAGGCAGTTGAAAAGACTAAAAATACCAACAGCAGATGTGTATTGCCTTATAGCTTTTGACTGTAAATACAAGTGAAAACTACCAGGTGGAATACAGCATGTTATATGTGGAAGGATTTTTCAAAATTCCTGAGCTGAGTCTAAAGCAGTCCATCGGTGTAGTGTCTGCCTGTCTTCCCTGTTCATGGGAACCATAATGCATCTTCTGTGTCTCTGGCCTACACATCTTGTGTTTGATCTCAGACTGTTGCTGTGGTTTACGAGTTTTGTATAAGTATTTAGGCTTTCTTATTACATATGTTGAGATTATTTGTAAACTTCTGAAATCTACTTTTTATGTATGTGCATATACATGCACATACCAAAATATGATAAATATATAAAATATGTAATTATTATTATGTGTTATTTTATTTACATATTACTAGGAGGTTGTTGACTTTCTCTCTTTGCAGACTGTCAAAGTTTGTGTGGGCAAGACCCTCAACAACCTGGTGTGGCTTTCATATTAGCCTTGCTTTGAGCAGAAGAGTGATTTGTGTTCAGAGATCTTGTGGAACTGAAGTCTTAGTGTAACTACAATCTTCAAAAACTGCCCTGGAGTGTCTGAGTGCTGCAGGCACTCAGAGTGCTGTTAATACAGAGCATTCCAGTGCGAGAACTGTGCAAGATCTAAGGCATGGTTCTGTCAAGTTGGAGTGCTTTTCCTCCTTCTGTAGACAAATCTGTATGGTAATTTAATGTATGGTTAGTCTGACAATAGTCAGACTAAAGCCTACAAGCATACCTTCTGCAAAAGCATAAAAATGAATAGGGCTTTGTTCAGACCTAGTGTATGTGTATACAGTTGGGCATGGCTGAGTGAGTCAGTAGGAGAGAATGATATTGTGAGGACATGCGGTGGTTTGTCCCTGTCTGGAGGCCAGGTGCCCAGCAAAGTTGCTCCATCACTCTCCTTTTCAGCTGGATAGAGGAGAAGATAATACATGTACTGAGAGGCTTAGGAGTTGGTAAGGACAGGGAGAGATCATTCAGCAATTAATGTCATGGACACTGGTTCTTCCTCTGAAAGCAGGGTAGGATAATGAGAAATGAAACCAAATCTTCCTTCTCCCACCCCCAGGTGGCACAGGGGAGATGGGGCAATGGGGATTTTGGTCAGTTCATCACAAGTTGTCTTCTCCCTTAGTGGAGGGATTCCTCACAATCTTCCCTGGCTTCAGTCTTGAGTCCCACCCATGGGAGACAGTCCTCTGCAAACTTCTCCAACATGCATCCTTTCCCACAGGGCTTCATCTTTTCACCAGCTGCCCCAGCATAGGTCCCTTTGCTGGGGTACAGTCCCTCAAGCCCAGGTTGGTCCATCATGGTCCCCCACAGAGTTACAAGTCTCCCCAGAAATCCTGCTCTGGTGTGGGCTCCTCTCTCTCTCCGTGGGCTGCAGGTCCTGCCAAGAGCTTGGTCCAGTGTGAGTCACAGTGTCTTCCATACGTGTCCACCGGCTCTAGCTTGGGGCCCCTCCATGAGGCTGCAGGTGGGGTCTCTGCTCCCCATCATCTTCCTTGGGCTTCAGGGGGACAGCCTGCTCCACCATGGTCTTTTCCGTGGACTGCAGAGTCATCTCCCTCCTCTGGTGCTTGGAGAACCTCCTCCTCCCCCTGCTTATTCACTGACCGTGGTGTCTGCAGAGTGTCTTACATCTTCTCACTCCTTTCTCTGGTGGCAAAAAGCAGCTGCTTGTGGTTTTATTCCCTTCTTAAATGCATTATCACAGAGGTGCTACCAATGTCACTGATGGGCACGGCCTCTGTCAGCATTGGTTCCGGCCTTGAGCCCAACTGGTTACTCTGTCAGGCCTAGGGGAAGCTTCCAGCAACTTCATGCAGAAGCCAACCCTGCAGCCCCACCTCATCCACCAGAAGCTTGCCAGGCAATCACACAACAGGACACTAAAGCAGGGCTGAAGACTGGTGCTCATCAGCAAAAGGGAATTATTTTTTCTTCTGAATTTTCACATGGGTGCATGCAGGAGCTGAGTCAGTTAAGTCCACACATGAACATGAAATTACAGAGACACTGAGAATAGCTAAAGCTACACAGTTCTCTTTCAACAGTTGGGCCATCATCAGTCCAGCTTTCTTGTTACTGCTTGATAGCACAGATTTTTATCTGCAACCTTTCCTTCAAAACTGTTCTGGTAAGGAAGGAGACCTGTATTACACTTTTGTCACACAACCAACTTAAGGCTAACTTGCACGCAAACTGTTAGCTTTGGGATTCGTTTAATGTAAACATTATACAATAAGTATATTGTATAATGTAAACATACAGTATGTGGAAGTGAAACATATAGACAGAATAGGTTATGTATTTTATTAAGATTTAAATGGCATTTTAACTCTAAATGAGAAACTGACCACAGTAGGAACTTATGTATATGGGTTTTAGCCTGATTGAGGACAAAGCACCTAGAAAGGAAAAAGGTGAATCTCTGTTCCTCTTTTTAACCATCAAGTCTTCTAGTAAACTTCTAGTTTGCAGTCTGATCTTGTGGTGGCCGGTTTGCTATTGTATTTGTTTGGATCACTGAAGAAATGCCTAATATTTTTTTTTTTTTTTTTTTTCCAGGTCATTTGCTCCCTAAGCTCAGTGAATCTGTGTGGTATAGGAGAGATGTTTGTGTCTCTGAATGTCTTTGTATATATGTCCTTGCCTCGCAGCAGTTGGTTATAATGTCTGATTCTCAGGCATTCATGCAGAGCAGTGCCCCATGGCAGAGAATATGGTTTACCTTCTCATTCCTTTGCTGCTCTGTATCAGAGTGATTGTATGCTAGGCCCTGTATTAAAGTGGAAGAAGTAATATGAACCTTGGCAGTTGAAACAGCATACAATAGATACTAGTGATAGATAGGAAAGGGACAGTGGTACAGATCTTCCTGGATATGTCACTGTTTCTGTAAATGTTGCTGTAAACCAGCCTGCGTTGACAATGAAATGTAAATAAGGTGTCATTTTGGAGTAGCTGTGCATTGATCATGAAGTGCATAGAAAATTGATTTACAAAACATTCTGCCAATGACTGTTTATGGGATACAAGTATTTTTTTTTAACATTTTAAACTTGATTTTTCTAAAGAGAGCACCGCCTATTAACTGCTCCGTCTGTCCACCCTTCCATAACTCTTGGATATACTGGCAGATGCTGGAAGGTAAAGTTTTCCAATTTAAAACAGTTGAGTAGATGGGTTGAGGAAGGACCTTTTTCTTTGTCAGGGGAAAGCAGGTACAGCTCTGTTTTTAAACTTTGAGCAGCAGCATCAGGGTGCCCACTGTGAAGTAGGGATGCACATGGGATATGAAAGAATTGCAGTTACTGTCTGGGAAATCTTAAGACATAGAGGAGAGAAATGGGAGTCAAGAAGACAAGAACTGTATTTTTATGTATAAGCCTGTTAGCAATTGGGTCTTGTAAGTGAGATTGCATTGACTTGCAGAAACAGCAAAAAGCAATTCATTTTCTGTGAAAAGTAAGCTTGCATATAGGGGAGTAGCTCTTGAAACCGTTTTTTAAATATTGGGGGTTTTTTTCCCCCTAACACCTTGCTACCAGTCCGCATCTGTGGCAGAAATTAAGAAGCTGCCTTTCCTGATTTGTGCTTTGGTTACATTTCGGACAATGAATGTGTCTGTCTCCCAGAAATCAAAGATGTGAGTGAAGCCTGTAATTTCGTCCAGGGAAAAGCTGAAAAAGGTCTTTTCAACACTCAAGTTTATAAGTAGAAGGAAAGGCTCTTATACACAGATCTGTCTGTAGATTCCTAGAATTATGACCTAAATTTCTAATATTAGCAGGATATTAAAAATCCTTTTACTCTTCCTGATCCGTCTGCTGACCCTTTTGGGAATTCAACCATCTACAAATCACTGTATTTGCAGGTTTTCCAATGTTATAAACTTTATTTTGAAAATATAATGGGGGATATTGCCTTTTGGGTTGAGTGCTTCAGCATAAGTGCAAATCTTTATTTGTTTGGAAAAAAATTTTGAGGCCAAATGGCACAGTTCTGTATGCAGGCTGAGTTCTTTCCAGGCTTCATCACCAGAGACCTTTCTGATGTGTAGTGGTCTGAGCATTAAATTAAAATATTATTTTTAAGGAAATATGCCTAGGGCATGTTTAGGATGTGAGACCTGGAGATTGCTGTGGAACAAAGAGAGAACATTGGTATCTGTCAAAAATTTCGCACTGTGTTTATATAAAAAAAACCCTAACCAAAACCCCACTAATGTAGAGTGAATTCTATTATAGATAGTGAGTCGTCTTTTCTAACTATAACTTCTCAGAGAGCATGAGGAATTTTCATTACTTTGTGTAAATGTGCTTTCTTGATGCAAATTCAGTTTCCAAGTGCTTTTGTCTTCTGTATCTCTGCTGACAGTCACGTGTTCTTGTCTGTAATAGTGGTGGACTTGGCAGTCACAAAAACCAAGAGAGGGCTACATTTAATAGTAAACCCTCCCACACCCCGAAACTGGAGTCTCCTGTAATAAGTCTTCCAAAGGTTTGGCTATCAGGAAATGTCTTTTGGCTTTTTTGCTTCATGTAACTTACTAGAATTCCTCTTTGATTCTCCAGAACTGCGTGTTGTTAATCACAATAACCACTAAATCAGTCAAATTACAAATAGTTCTGTGCTGAAGCTGCTGTTTCAAGGATTTCAAGGATATGTGGTCTCATATTTCCTTTCAGTTCAAAGCGGGGTTGTCCCTAAAGACTTACTTTATTTCAGTATGGTAAGTTCTCATTGGTTTCTTTTTTGTTTGTTTAAAGTACCTTTAAAATGTACTTTTTAGAAATATCTGCCAGCTTAAGCACTAAGGTATGTTCTTTCTTTTCTTCAGGTGGCTGTTTACGCAAATCATACTTTTGCATATGCAAATACATACATTTGTATTTAGTATAACATATGTCAGTCTTAAATGGTATTTTCTTAAGACTGCAGAAGAACAAAGACAGCATCAACAGTGAAGCTTGTACCTTAGTTATATAAGAGGGTTAAATGAGAATCTCAGCTTGTATTTAGGTAGGGGGTGGGGTAGTTGCTGGTGTTTTTTGATCTTGTATCTGATAACTGACTTTTTAGCTAGAGCTATAGTTTTAAATTGGTCAACTTGTCTGGTTACTGAGCCTTTGTTTCACCTTTGAGTTTTAGCAGACAACCTCCTAGGAAGAACTTTTGTCAGTGTTTGCTAAATCTTTTTTCTCTCTGATCGTGGAAACTCAATCACAAGTTTCACTTACTTTTGATCAATGCGTTTCTATTTGTTTTGGGCTTTCCTTTGCCTCAAGTTACTCATGCCTCAAATTAATATTACTAGGTCTACATGATAAAAATTAATAACATATGTGTATGGGGTGTCAGTAGTTGTAGGAACTCACAGTCCACTCTGATAATCTTGCATGCTGTTAAGAGATAAGCCACAGATAATCTATATAGCAATAGCTCTGACAAATGCAGCCAGTTGAGAAATGACTGGTATCTGAATGGTTGCCTGAGGCTGTCTCAAGATTCCCTGATAGTTGTGATAAATTTTGAGAGATAGGACCCACATGGAAGGTGGGTGGATTTGGTGAAGAGGAAGCAAGTTAACTGTGTCCATCACAGTGCAGACCCTGTGTGTGAATGTTCTCTGTAGCCTGCAGTTAGAAAACTTCAGCATATTACCACTCCTCAAATTATATCTAAGTCAGATGCGTCAAGTACAGCATTAGATCCTGTGTAGCCTGACTAGTTGAGACTTCCGGGAGGGATGGATTAGTATATATTAGCATGAGTATTATGCATTAGTAGATGATGGATGACATCCATTCCCTTCTCTTTCCTGTCCTGTGTTTCTAATTCACTAATGTGATAGATCAATTTGGAGGCCAGTTGAACAAGTTTAGGCAATTGTCTTGGAAGCATGCTTTACCTGAGATGTGGGAAGAGCACTGCATGCAGACCATAATCTGGGATCTCCTGTGCTAGTCTTGGCCTGTGGATAATAAAAACCCAAAACAGAGACCAGCTTGCTGGGCAGTGGTTGAAAGACTGTTGGGATAAAACAACACAACACAAATATCCCTGTCTGGAGCACTGATGAGCCCTGGTGAACATGGAGGCCCTCTGATTATTATGTGGAAAGGCCTGTTCCTATGTGTTCATGGAGGGAAATGTGACAGCATGGTGCTTTCACAGTAAATCTTCATCATATGGCATGAGGTGATTAAGATCATGATCTCAAGATGTTATTGCTATGCCGCTCTCCATCATTTTGCAAAGGTGCTGAGAAACAGGAATGCTCCATGAGGACTGAAAGAAAGCCAGTGTCATTCCAGTCTTCAAAAAGGAGTAGGAGGACCAGGGAAACTACAGGCAAGTCAGCCTCACCTCCATCTCTGGAAGGGTGATGAAACAGCTTATACTGGGGATCATGTATAAGCATGTGGAGTAAATAAAGGTTATCAGGAGCGGTCAGCATGGATTCACCAGGGGGAATGGCACGACTGGCTGAGTAGATGAAGGGAGACCAGTGGCTGTTGTCTGCCTTAATGTCAGCAAGGATTTTGACATCTCTCATAACATCCTCATAAGCAAACTTTGGCAGTGTATTGCGTGAATGACAGGGAGGTGGATTGAGAACTGACTGAACCCCTCAGAGGGTTGTGATAAGCAGCACAGAGTCTAGTTGATGTCTTGTAGCTAGTGTTGCACCCCGGGGGGGCCAGTCTTATTCAACATGTTCATCAATGACCTGGGCGAGGGGACAGAGTGCCCTCAGCAGGTTTGCTAACGATATAAAACCATGAGGAGTCGCCAACACACCAGAAGGCTTGCACCGCCATTTAGCAAGATGTGGATAGGCTAGTGAGTTGGGTGGAGAGGAAACTAATGAGCTTCAATAAGGGTAAGTGTAGGGTTCTACACTTAGGGATGAATAACCCCAAGCACCTCTGCAAGTCAGGGGTTGACCTGCTGGAAGCATAGCTGCAGAAGTGGACTTGGGACTCCTGATGGACAAGTTAACCCATGAGCCAGCAGTGTTTCCTGGTGGCCAGGAAGACCATTGATGTCCTGGGGTGCATTAAGAAGAGCATGGCCAGCAAGTCGAGGGATGTTCTGCTCCCCCTTTACTCTGTGCTGCTGAGGCCACACTTGGGAGTGTTGTGTCTAGTTCTGGGTTCCATGAAGGAAAGACAGGGATCTACTGGAGACAGTCCAGCAGAGGGCTATGAGGATGACTAGGGGACTGGAACATTTCTTATGAAGCAAGGCTAAGATAGCTGGGTCTGTTTAGCTGGGCTAAGAAAAGGCGTCAAGGGTATCTTATCAATGTTTATTTAAAGGATGGGTGTCAGGAGGATGGGCCCAGGCTCTTTTCAGTGGAGCCCGATGACAGGACAAGGGTCAATAGGCACAAACTGCAATGCTGAAAGTTTCATCTGAGTGTGAGGACAAAAACAGTTCTGTGAGTGTTATAGAGCACTGGCACAGGCTGCCCAGAAAGGTTGTGGAGTCTTCTTTTCTGGAGATACTCAAAAACCACTTCAGTATGAACCTGTGCAGCCTCCTCGATGTGATCATTCTTTAGCAGTGTGATTGGACTAGATATCTCCAGAGGTCTCTTCTAACCCCTACAAGTCTGTAATTCTGGGGAGATGGCATAAAGATTTGCAGTTGGAATTGCAACTAGTTTCTGGCTTGGATCTCTAAGAATAGGAGAAATATTCTTCCATAAAAAGATTGTGAAAATGAATTTAGATATTGACAATAGGTAAGTTTTAATAGAAAAAAAAAGTGTGTTCATTTGAAGTTTTCATGTCTCTTTGAATAAAGGCTTGTTTTTGAAAGTAGAAAAACTTGAGCCTTCCTAGAAGTTAAGAATTTACAGCTGTTAGCAAGTACAGAAGAAATCAAAAGTTTGGACTCACCAGCTGCTTCATCTAGGCTTAGAATTAGTAAATTTTAACATATATGAAAATAGTAACAGTCACTTGAAGAGCACTCTGATAGCTTAGAGCTCTAATGCTGCTGTTAATAAGCAAATACAAATATACAGCTCTAGGAAGATGAAGGTCTTCGGCTTGAGTGCTGAAAAGTGGATTTAGGATTTTTTTAGGGGTTTTGTTTGTTTTTTTTTTTTTTTTTTTTTTTTGAGGGGGTGGGAGGGAGATGAGTCTAGTCATTGGGGAGGGCGTTTTGCCCAATCTGACAAATTTGATAGGTGACCTGGTTGTAAACAGTCATCATAAGCTGTGTAGAATCTCATAGTGCTTGTGACACTACTATTCATCTGAAAGGGAGGAGTTTATAGCCACAGTCCAAGCTAGAGGAGGTTTTCACTACAGAGATTACTGTAGTGGATGTATTTCCAGTCCCCATTTTATCTGGTAAAGATTTACAGATTATAAAATATAATAGTAATAAATATAATAATGAAATAATATGGGTTTGGACCTCCCCCCCTTTTTTTTTAATTTCCTTTTTAGAAAGTGGCTTTTACTTTGTTAGACCTCTTCTGAATAACGAATTAGTTGCTTTAGTCCTTCAGTTTGTGTTTGGTACAGTAAGCTCTTGAAAATGTTACCATTGTGCTTAAAGCAAAAGAGTCTTGATTTTTTTTTTTTTATCTTTACAGCATTCTATATGTATTATTTTTCTCATGGTATATTTTTGGCAAATTGAGAAGAATGAATATCAAATAACTGTTAGATTGCTTTCTGTTTCATGTTTTAGTACAGTTATCTAAGGATTGGCAAGTATTGCTTACCAACACTTGTAATAGGAGAGCAGTACAAAGCCCATTCTACCATCCAGCAGCTGTTGATACAATTCATCAGAATATTAAATAGATGGCATTTCAATTGCAGCACTTTGGGAGATAAACTTGTCCTTATGACTAGGAGAAATCACTGCTGTGTGATACACATTGTTGTCTTTGTGTGTGCAGCTGCTGCCACTTGATTTGCTGCTTAGGCATATGTTGCTACACAAGGCAGAGGGAAATTTTCTTTTGGGTTAACTGTTTTTCACAATAATGTGGCAGTAACATTGGACGTTAAGTGAGAGAGAATTTTTTTCCCTTCCTCTGTTATCCATGTCAGTCTGGTGGTTTCTGGTCAAGGACTAAACTTCCAGTCCTTTTAAAATTTGAGTGGAGGAAAAAACAATTAACTTACAATGTAAACATCAGTGTCAGGTATTCTAGTATGCCTGCTGTTAACCTGTGACTGTAGTAGCTAAATCTGTGACACTTCCATCTGTGGATTCGGTGCTAACAAATACATCTTCTAAAATGTCCCTTTTTTGGAATGTGCTTGTGAGTGATCTGTAGCACAGGGTTGGGAGCTTATGCTAAGGAATGTGGTGAGGGTTTTTTTTTTATTGACTCTGCTTTGCTTTATTTGATTGTGGGGTTTTCTTTGGTAAGCAGAGTAAGTAGTACAAAATAGCAGTGTAGCAGCATTGCAGGGCCTGAGTAGTGACTCCGAAGTCTGTTAGATATTTTGGTCCCTAATCTTTACACAGATCTTTGCCTTTTGTAATAGTGTTATTTCCTCTGACATTTGTGCAGGTGTGCAGAAATGCTTTCATCCCCTGTATTTTGCTTTGGCTGGTGGAGTATGCTGTCAGCAGGAGACAGAAGCAGATGCAGTTTCTGTCTCGTAGTTGGCAATGTACTTCTGGTTCTTTCTTGAAAAGAATGAAGCCATTGGAATAGCAATCTGCTGTCAGTCTTACTAGTGCTGGTCTTAGATGTAAACTAACTAGTGGGACAGAAAGAGTCTTGGTTAAAAAAAATCCATCTGAAAGATAGCAGGCCTTCAACCATGGTCAGGGACACGGATTATTATCCACTTTTAATTTTTCAAATAGGTAGTAATGAAATACATAAAAGAAAACTGAGCACCATTAAGAAGGATTTAAGGGCCCTGGGACGCATGGGACGAGGATCTGGAGCACAGGTAGTGTTCTCCTCCATCATTCCTACTACAGGGTATGGGGAGGGTTGGTTTGAGAAGAGCCAGGAAATAAATACCTGGCTCAGAGCCTGGTGCGAGAAACAGAACCTTGGGTTCTTTGAGAATGGGCTGGCTCGAGCCTCACCAGCCTTGATTTCGAGGGATGGGGAGCACTTATCCCCTAGGGGCAGAAGGATACTGTCCAAGAAGCTGGCAGGGCTCATTAATAGAGCTTTAAACTAGATAGGAAGGGGGAGGGGGACAGGGCCAGGCTAGATGGAAAAAAGCTTGGGTGTGGTGGTGGAGTTACTGAGGGATGGTGTGCTGGCAATGACCTCTGGTCAGCCACCCTAGTTAACCAGGGGGATAGTGTCCTAACTCAGAGTAGAGATGTAGCTACTACTGATAGGCTAGGTAACTTAAACAGCTGTTACTTGGGAAGCAAGGCTTCCCCAAGGAGCACAACAAGATCAAGGGACCAGCTGAAGTGCATCTACACCAATGCACACAGCATGGGTAACAAAAAAGAGGAATTAGAAGTCCTTGTAAGTGCAGGAAATTATGATGTGATTGCCATCACAGAAACCTGGTGGGATAATTCACATAACTGGAGTGCTGCAATTGCTGGTTATAAACTATACAGGCGTGACAGGCTGGGTAGGCGAGGAGGTGGGGTAGCCCTGTATGTCAGAGAATGCATTGACAGCCTAGAGCTGGAGTATGATGAAGATAGGGTCGAGTGTCTCTGGGTGGAAATCAGAGGAGAACAAAATCAGGGAGATATAGTGATGGGAGTCTGCTATAGACCACCTGACCAGGAGGAGGAAGCTGATGAGTTGTTTTTTAAACAACTGGGAGAAGTCTCATGATCACTAGCCCTCGTCCTTGTTGGGGACTTCAACTTAGCGGATGTCTCCTGGAGGTACAATACAGCAGGGAGGAAACAGTCTAGCAGGTTCCTGGAGGGTTTGGAAGACAACTTCCTGACCCAGCTGGTAAATGAACCCACAAGGGAAGGTGCCCTGCTGGACTTGTTGTTTGTCAATAGAGAAGACCTGGTGGGGGATGTGAAGGTTGGAGGACGCCTGGGGCATAGTGATCATGAACTTATAGAATTCTTAGTACTGGGAGAGGTAAGGAAGGGAGACAGCAGAACAAGCACCTTAGACTTCCGTAGGGCTGACTTTGGACTGTTCAGAAAGCTGCTCGATAAGATTCCATGGGAGGCAGCCCTTGAGGGCAAAGGAGCCCAAGAGGGTTGGTTGCTCCTCAAGAAGGAAATCTTGGTGGCACAAGAACAGGCTGTCCCAGTCGGTCAGAAGAGGAGTCAGCGAGCAAGGAAGCCAGCCTGGCTGAGTAGAGGGATTCAGGCTGATATACGGGAAAAGAAGGAAAAATATGAGCTTTGGAAGAAGGGGCAGGTGTCTTGGGATGATTATAGGAAGTTAGTGAGATCATGGAGGGAGAAAGTCAGAAGGGCTAAAGCTGATCTGGAACTCAGGCTGGCCAGTTCTGTAAAAGATAATAAAAAGTCCTTCTATAGGTATATTAATAGTAAAAGGAGGGTCAAGGAGAATCTCCAGCCCTTATTGGATGCTGATGGCACATTAGTGCCAGGGGATGAGGACAAGGCTGAGGTCCTTAATTCCTTCTTTGCCTCATTCTTTAACAGTAAAGAAGGATATTCTGTGAGTACTCATCCTCAGGAAATGGATGACAGGGAGAGGAAGAATAACAAAGTTCCCATGGTTCAGGAGGAAATGATTAGCGACCTACTTGGCCAGTTAGATACCCACAAGTCAATGGGGCCAGATGGGATTCACCCGAGGGTGCTGAGAGAGCTGTCAGATGTGCTTGCCAAAGCCCTTTCCATCATCTATCAGCAATCCTGGCAGACTGGAGAAGTTTCAGTCGACTGGAGGCTGGCAGATGTTACACCCATATACAAGAAGGGTCGGAAGGAGGATCCGGAGAACTACAGGCCTGTCAGTCTGACCTCAGTCCCAGGGAAGATCATGGAGAGCATCATCTTGGGAGCTATCATGCAGTACATGCATGATGGCCAGGGGATCAGGCCCAGTCAACATGGGTTTACAAAAGGTAGATCCTGTCAAACTGACCTGATCACCTTCTATGACAAGGTGACCCACTTAATTGACGAGGGTAAGGCTGTGGATGTGATCTACCTGGACTTTGGTAAAGCCTTTGACACAGTTTCTCACAGCATTCTGACTGAGAAACTGGCTGCCACTGGCCTGGACAGGTGGACCCTCAGCTGGGTTATAAACTGGCTGGATGGCCATGCCCAAAGGGTGGTGGTAAATGGAACAAAATCCAGCTGGAGGCCAGTCACGAGTGGCGTCCCCCAGGGCTCAGTCCTGGGTCCAGTCTTGTTCAACATCTTTATCAATGATCTCGACGAAGGGATTGAATGCTCCCTCAGTAAGTTTGCAGATGACACTAAGCTGGGAGGAAGTGTTGATCTACCTGAGGGTAGCGAGGCTCTTCAGAGGGATCTGAACAGACTGGACCGATGGGCTGAGACCAATGGGATGAAGTTTAACAAGGCCAAGTGTAGAGTGCTACACATGGGACATAACAACCCCATGCAGCGCTACAGGCTTGGGGGGGCACTGGCTGGAGAGCTGTCAGGCAGAGAAGGACCTGGGGGTGTTGGTTGACTGCAGGCTGAATATGAGTCAGCAGTGTGCTCAGGCGGCCAAGAAGGCCAATGGCATCTTGGCTTGTATCAAAAACAGTGTGGCCAGTAGGTCTAGGGAGGTGATTGTGCCCCTGTACTTGGCATTGGTGAGGCCGCACCTCGAGTACTGTGTCCAGTTCTGGGCTTCTCACCACAAGAAGGACATTGAGGTCCTGGAGCGAGTCCAGAGAAGGGCAGCCAGGCTGGTGAAGGGGCTGGAGGGCAAATCCTATGAGGAGCGGCTGGGGGAGCTGGGGCTGTTTAGCTTAGAGAAGAGGAGGCTGAGGGGAGACCTTATGACCACCTACAACTACCTGAAAGGAGGTTATAGAGAGATAGGTGATGGTGTCTTCAGCCAGGTGACAGGTGATAGGACAAGGGGAAATGGCACAAAGCTGTGCCAGGGCAGGTTTAGATTCGATGTTAGAAAAAATTTTCTTACTGAAAGAGTTGTCAGGGCCTGGAACAGGCTGCCCAGGGAGGTGGTTGAGTCACCTTCCCTGGATGTGTTCAAAAAAAGGGTAGATGAAGTACTTAGGGATATGGTTTAGTTTAGGATGTGAATGGTTGGACTTGATGATCTTAGGTCTTTTCCAACCTTGTTATTCTGTGATTCAAGGAAGAAACCCTTTAGGCTTGCCCAGCTTTGAGTGAGGTTGGTGAGGGTGATCTCCTGGGTGCTTTCTCACCTTAATTATTTTAGGATTCTGATGCTGCTGTCTGCTTCTAATCTTCAAGCTTTTGTACTCTTCTAATGGAGGAAGGAAACTTGTACTTCTGAGAGATTTTTTTTTTGCTGTCTTTTGTCCTAGTTCACAAAATACAGGTAAATATAGCCTTCCTTTGAGGGAAAGATTGGTACAAAGAGGTTCAAGGACCGAAGTTGAAACAAGAAGCTTGTTTTGTGTCTTGTCACTTTACAGTAGAGATAAATGACGAAGCTTCTTATTAATACAGTGAAAAGAATAGCCTTTGAGTGTGTATTTGAAAAAAATAGCAGTATTTTCAGTTGATTAAGCTAAAAAGCACAAACGGTGAAGCAAATGGAAGTGTGCATTATTTTCTTGATATTAACAAACTCTACTGATAAGAATTACAGTGGATTTAATGTGATGACTGATTAGATCTTTCTAATTTTTCTATCCCAATTCTGCCATATCTAGTGTAGCCAGAAATCTTGGGTTAGAGTCTGCCTTTGTGAGGTTTCTGGTATGAACAGGAGCACAGTCCTATTTCAGCACTGTGTAGTAACCGATTTGTGACGGTCGTCACAACTTCTCAACTGAACCCAGACACTATTTTGAAGATGGCCTAAGATGCAGCTGTGTGAAACTGGTTTTGATTGTTGTTTTTTTTTCTGGTAGGATGTTACTGCTTTCTAGTTTGCACATCTGACTGGAGATTCTAGTAACAGTTACTTTCCTGTCTTTCAGGTATTGATAGCTGATGACTACTCAGATCCATTTGATGCCAAAAGTGAGTTGAACAGAATGGGAAGAGGGGAGAACACTGGCTATATGGAACCATATGAAGCCCAGAGAATAATGACTGGTAGGAAAAGACAGTTGTGCATGTGAGCTTTAATTGCATGGCAGTTCACATGGACATGGCAGCTGCTATGAAACAGAAAAGTCCTTCAGCATATACAATACCATATTTCTGAAGATGCTTGGGTAGTCAACAGTAAATATTGTGGAGGGTTTTCTTGTGCAGGCACACACCTTGATATCTAAAAATACCACTCTGGGCCTCACTATTGAATATAGGTGGTTTGTACTGTCATGTGGGAAGGTGAAAATGTGAGCAGTGGGAGTTGGAGTGTGTATTATTCGGCTTGGCAATGTCAGGGCTGTCATCTGTGTATGTATTAGGGATGGCTAAAATGTGGCATTGTGTTAGTTCACTTAAAAACAGTTGCTGAATTTGCTTATGGCTCTTTTTTTCCTTAATCAGATGCAGGCTTCTTGGTCTTCCCTCAGTTGGAGGAGGGCTGCAAAAATACATCTTTGTGTAGCTTCCTTCCTCAATTCTCTGATGGTTTTTTTGTACTAATGGTCAGAATGAGACACTTTAGGATGCCTGTGAGCATTTAACTGCTGTTCTTGGTACTGTCCTTCCTTTTGTGTTGTGTAGGGGCACACAATGGTGGTATTGCTGTAGGAGTCTGGAGTGTTTGAACTCCCTTGTCTTGACATGATGTGACCGTATTGTCTGTATTTTCCACATATCATTTGCATCCATTTCCTACTTGTTGGCTGTGAAGTCCATAAACTTCTCTAAGGCATGGGGCCAATTGTTTTTAATTTATGATGATTTGACTCGGTCAGCACACATCTTTGTGCAGATCAGTTGTGCATTTCTCAGATTTGTACAGCAGGCCCTCTTTTTCTGATGAGGTGAAAGTGAATCTTGTGCCCAGTTAAGTTGATTGTATGCTTTCCTTTTCTATTGGCAGCTCCTGTTTTGAGCCCTCAGGAAAGATTAATCAGTGGGGTAAGATGAGGCTGTTGGATGCAAAGATCCTTTTTTCTTGCAAGTGTTTGTATTTTTCTTTTCTTGAGTAGCATCTCTGAACCGAGACACAGGAAATGAGAGGTAGACTGTTTGGAAGTTTTCAGTATGTGGGAGCTTTTATTTCTCATTGGTGTAAATCTCTGTGTTCTAGTTGAGTAGTTTCTCAAAAAACAAGTATGTCCAAGTAAGTTCTTGCTCTTTATTCTGCAGTGGTGAGCATTTATAACTGAATTTTATAGTGTCTTGGTCTGTGTCTTGATCTGTGTCTGTCTTGAGCTTGTTCTATCTCCTTTTCCAGATTAGCTGTAACGACTCGGATGGTTTAGTGGGCAGTACTGAATGGTTTGCCTTAAGTAAGGGGCAGTAAATTTGTATACCTTTGCCAACTGTAAGGCACTCTTTGCCAAACTGGTGTTTGGGGGCAGCTGATAAGCTGTTAAATCTATTCTGTATGTTATTATAAAGCAGACATGAGATCTCAAACATGCTAAAGACACTTTCAAGACTGAGGGTAAATTGAATATAATGATATAGCCAGTTTTCTGAATATGCATTTGATTGAGCCAGTGGAAGCAGCTTAATATCTCCTTGGAAATGTTTAGTGTTTTGAGATCTGAGTGTTTGGTTTCCAGTCATCTTGTCCTAATGCTGGTAGAAAGGAGAAAGTCTTCCCATAAACCTCAGTGAGGTCAGGTTACATTCAACCTATATTTGAAGCATGTGGTTTTATATTTATTTTCTTGTACAGACAGATGTTGCCTTTGTGTTTTACTTGACGAATGAAAATCCAAATCCATTGTTGCGGTTTAACCCTAGTAGGTAACCAAGCACCACACAGCTGCTTGCCTACTCCTTCCCTCACAAGGGCATGGGGGAGAGGGAGAAGGGTGAAATCGTGCGTTGAGATAAAAACAGTTTAATAGGGTAACAAAGGAAGATGATGACGATAATAGTAATAGCAGCAACAGTAATACAAGTGATGAACAAATGCAGTTGCTTACCTCATGCGAAAAGAAAATGATCTGATGCCTGGTCTGTTTCTGAGCAGCAAATCTGCCTCCCAGCTAGCTTCCCCAGTTAGGTACTGAGAAGAGCATGGTATTATATGATAGGGAATATCCCTTTGGCAAGTCTGGGGCAGCTGTCCTGGCTGTGCTCTTCCAGCTGCTTGGGCACCTGGCACAGTGTGGGAAGCTGAAAAGTCCTAGACGCAATTACCTAGCAACAACTAAAAACATCAGTGTGTTATCAACATTGTTCACGTACTAAATCAAAACCACAGCACTATGCTGGCTACTAGAAAGAATAATTAACTCTATCTCAGCTCAAACCAGGACAGGCATATTTTTTGAGAGTTTTTAAAGATTTGGTTTAAGTTTCCCAGCTGAGTTCTATCACTTATCTACTACTTATAAAGAAGACCTTTGGACTGCATTTGGGTTTACTGCTTTGTTTATGTTTGTTAGCTGTGCTGTCTGAACAAAAGGCTATCCATTTAGCTTAACTAATCTGGTGAAGTCCTTCTGACTGTATTTAATATGGGTTAATCCCAGAGAAGGGAGATCTGCATACTCTACCAGAATGCACTTTAGGACACATAGAAAACAAAGCAGCTTTTTGTCAATTATTCCTAGTTTGCAGATGTACCCTAATTCTTAATCAACTCTGGAAGCCAAATGTAATGGTGTGGAATAGTTACTGGAGATGACTTAAAACTTATGTTCACAGTTTAAGAAAAGGTTCCACATTCAAGAAACTTCCAGGGTGAGGAGCAGCTGATAGGCCAAAAGTCCATTTTGCTCTTAAGTTCCCTAGCTGATCTTGGAGGTTGGCAATATCAGGGGAGCTTGATGTGCTAACACTGAGAGAACAGTACGTAGAGGGTAGAGTGAAGTGAAGATGCTCTGTGATCTATGGGAACTTGGTGTGCTATGGTACAGAGAGGTCCCCTGAGTGAGAAATGAACCAGAACTGAGCTAGCAATTCATAATTTTCCTGACCAGATAATGTTCTTCAGGTCAACTTTTGCTCATTATAATATCATTATAATGCAAAACCACACCTCAATCCCAAAAGCTACTGGCCTCCAAGATATATCCACCCCTCACTGAGCACATGCTCTGAATTTCTGCTAGCCTATACCTTTAAACACAAAGTGAGGAAAATTTACACCAGACACAACAAAGATATGCATGACTATAGTCACTCAAACTCCACCTGATAGGTAAAAAATTGTAGAAAAGTAGCCCAAAACCAGAACTATGTTAGGGAAGATACCATTGCAACAAGTCAAGAAGATACCATCACAAACCATTGCTGACTTCTGGGACCAGTGGACAGATTCACCCTCTCTTTCCCCGCTGTCCCTTCCCCCTCCCTGGGACACCTCGGGTGAGATTTGAACACCTAGCTATCCCAGGAAACTTAGAAATCTCTATAGAGAATTATTTATATTGCTCAAATAGGTCTATGTTGCTTTGCATGTAACTTCATGTTGGTTTATGTTGCTATGTTAGTTGCATCTGCTTTTGTAGAAAGTGGATCATTACTAGTAATCCAAAGAATCTGTGCTCTGCAATCCAGACAGCACTGTACGTTAATCTGACCACAGCAGTTCCTGATTGAACATGACAAAACTGCATGAGTCTGGCCGTATTAGTTCATTGAATGCGACTAGACTGGATGGTGCTTTGCACTATTTGCTAATCTGTAATCGCAGTAGTTCAGTATGTTGAACATGACTGGACTTGGTGTTGAATTGGCACCCAATAAACAGCACCATTCATTAATCTAGCCTTGAATGTGACCAAACTGCTTGAGTCTAGTCGTGATAGTTAATCGAACGCGACTAAACTGAATGGTTCTTTCACTACTTGTGAATCTGTAATCATGGTAGTTCAGTATTGAATGTGACCAGACATATAATGCAGAATTGGCACTCACTCAGACTCCTACCTGCCCACAGCCTCTGCCATATCTGAGGACAAGCTGGAACGTGAGATTTATTTCCTGCCAAATGCCTTTACCTGTTTGATATGACAAATGGTTAGTTTGAAAAAGGACCCTAAAGTTGTGTGTGCTGCATGCGCCTTGAATTAGTAGACAAGTAAGCAAAAGTAAATGCCCTATGAGATAAACCTCCATTGTTTCAATTTGAGAATCTCTTAAACTTACACTTGCGTGGAAGTACATGAAGTCTGAAATAACTAATATGTTCGCTCAAAATGTATTCTTCCCCCCTGAAAGCTCTGTGGACTCGCAGTTGTGATTGACTTTGTTCTTAGTGGTTAAATGTTTAATTTAACACACCCCCCCCAAAAAAAAAAAAACCCACACTGATGTTGATGATTTCAATAAGCCATTGAATAATTATCTGATTCCACGCTGTCTGTGGTTAGAATCGGGTTTAATCAGGTTTGAAGTTTCTTCTGCTGATAATGTCCCCAAAAATACTTTCTTCCCAGATTTGTGATGAAGTTGATTGAAAGAAAGCAACCTTTATGCCAAAGTTTGGAAAAAGGCTTTTCAAGGAAAGGCTTGATCTGAAACTAAGGTAAAGCATGTTGAGACCAAATGCATGTTTGAGAAGCTGTCATCTCCTGGCAGCCAAATACATCTGCTCACCTGAGTTGATATTTTTAAGTGTCTGTCCTGTCTTCAGGAAGTCCATGCCAGAGGTTCAGAGAAAGTCACTGGTAATCTAGTTCCTGGTGTACCTTGTGCAATGTGAGTCAGCTTGGGTGGATGTACACCCAAAACCACAGGAATGGTTGTTGCCTCTTTGCCGTATCCTCAATGTGTTTGGGGATTGGACATCCCTGAGTAAACTCAGATATATGAAAGAAGTTCCCTGTAATCTTAATATTTGACATACTGTGACCTGGACTATGCCTGAAGTGAGATCCTGGCTCATGTATGCATCATGAAAAACTAGTAGACTTAGCTAAGAAGATGTTGATTTCTAAGGATCCTGAGAAGTAGGTGGACCAGAAAGGAAAAAACCTGATAAGAAGATACTGGCCTTGTTGATACTGTCTGGATAACCACATCTCAGCAAGAAATAGATGAAAAAGGATTGGAGGGAAGGAGAAAAGGAAAGAAGAAACAATGAAAGGTCACAGGAGTGTGATTGGGGATCTTCATAAAGCTGCAACGCTGTGTACCTCTGCCAGTGGAAAGGACTGTTCTCTTTTCAACAGCAGAATAAATTCCCATTGTTCCCTTGTAAGGGCTAGACTTTCTATCCAAGTGTATTGTTATTACGATGTTTCCACTGCTTTCTTATGAAAACTTTCAGTTCTTCGAGTTCCCCTAGCATCAGTCTGTAGCTGCTGCAGTAACTTGTGGCCTGTCACAGGCCTGCTTCTGTGATGCCTTACCAAGCTTGTAACCAAGTGTCATTGTTGGACAAGATGTAGAAGGCTCTTTATGCTTGAGAGAGCATTCCCCATGGGATCAATGGCTAGAGATGCTGCATTTGAACAGAAGTAAATGGCTGAGACACTGTCAGGCCAGAGTGGTGGTACCTGTAATATCCAGGCTGTTTCATCATTTCTTCTTAGGGAGTGCTAGGGTAAGTTAGGTTCCACTTGCATGGAACTCCCATCAGCCTGCAATAGATGTCAAATACTGGAGATTAGTCTATTTTCTGTGCTAATCCCTTACCTGAGTGGAAGAAACATGCCATCAGTCATGGATATGGCTGTGCTGGGGGAAAAATGTGTGTACCTTTCTTCCCTTTAAAATTTCCTTAAAGTCATAAGGCTGCATCCCAGTCATACCCTGTGAACTGTAAGGGATAGTGCCTTTCCACTTTCTTCTGACAACTGCACATGTTGACACAGCTTTCCCCTTTCCAGATACCTCTGCTTCTCAGGAGGAATTGAGTCCTCAGAGTATATGAAACATTTGCAAACAAATGCTATATCAAGGCAGTCTGTATCACAGCCATCTGTGTGCTGAATCATACAGCGTATCTAAAACTCACTGGATCATCACTTAGAGACACTCTGTCAGCCAAGTTGTTGCGTAAAAATCTGTATCGTTTTAAGGTATGATAAATAATACTGGCTACAAAAATCAGGTAATAGACTTCTGGTGCCTTTCTTAACTTGCTGGCTGGCTTTGAAGGGAGCCCGTACCGCCAACTCACATTTTTTTAAGTACAAAGTGCCCAGCATCATATATGCTATAATATAAAAAGTGCCAGTTGAAGTCTGAAAAAAATTTGGAACCACATTATCAAATAGTGGGAAATGTTTCTCTGAAAGGGGAATTAAAAGGAAAAACATGGTGCACATTCTGGGAGTTATCTAAGGAGAATGCCTACCTTGAAGGGTGTGTGTTGGCAAAAACACTTCTGTATAATCAAAATCAGAAGCTATGTCTTCTGTGTTGTAGAATGGTTAATGAAGGAAAGTTAGGACAAGCTAGGCCCTGGAGTTAAGGTAGTGGTTTGAAAGTTGAAGTAAGCATATGATACACCACCTTGGTATCTTAAAAGCCTAAAAGTGCCCTGCCTGGAAGTTTATGCACTCTGTTTCCCTTTTGCCTTTTAGGCATCACCTAGTACTGTGCCAGGGGCATTAGCGCCTACATGGGGTTCTGGCCTCTGTATCATGCTTTAGGCATATGGTAGACAGGGAGAAACCCTGTTGTATTTCAGAATTCAGTGACTTTAATCGGAAGCTTTTCAGAAAATAGTTACATTTCTTGAGATGTAACATTCCATTCAGCAGTCGTCATGCAGCAAATGCTGCATTGTGAACAGACTTCAGAAAGCTGTCATAACAGTATTGTTAAGTATATATGTTGTGTCTCTCTTCTCTTTGAAGTAATTTTAGAGTCTGCTCAGAACCTCCTTTCTAGGTGCAGGCAGAGCTAGAAGAGCAAATCCTTTCATGTACTCTTGTGCTTCTTTCTAGGGGGCTGTGGTAAGAGTCTGTCTCTGAATCACAGTGGAATCTCCAATGCATGGCAGCCTAAAAAAAGCAGTGCACCTGCTTTAACTGGGAGCTTCCCATGAGCATGTGGGGAGCAGTAGCTCTGTCCTGCTGCAGTACTGGGACTGTAGGGAGAACAGTGTTTCCATGAACCTGCACCTACTTCAGAAGGCATTGCTTTTCCTTGTAACTGGAGAGGCCATGTTTTTTGATAAGACAGGTAACTTCATCTGAACAGTAACTGTAGCACGTTGGTGGAGAGTCAGTTCTTGTAAAGCCCTTTAGCAGGTGGCCTCTGGCATATTGTTTGTTGGTGCTGACTTTACCACTGAGCATACATGATTTGGAGCATAGTGCTAGTATTACAGTGTATATTTATAGACCTTGGCCCTCACCTGCTGCTAGCCTGATTGTAGTTCAAAATTCCCTGCAGCCCAGTAGAATCAAAGACACATGTTTGAAAAGATATGGGTGCAGTATATGAATGTATGGGTGCAAGCTGGAGCATAGGAGGTTCCATGTGAACAGAAGAAAAAACTTTTTCACTGTGAGGGTGACAGAGTGATGAAACAGGCTGCCAGAGAGGTTGTGGAGTCTCCTTCTCTGGAGACATTCAAAACCTGCCTGGTTATGTTCTTGTGTGACTGTGGTGGTTTGACCCTGGCTGGAGGCCAGACACTCACCAAAGCTGCTCTGTCACTCCCCTTTTCAGCTGGACAAGGGAGAAAATACCTATTGAGAGGCTTAGGAGTAGAGATAAGGACAGGGAGAGATCATTCCACAATCAGCATCATGGGCAGAACAGACTCAACACAGAATAAAGGAAAGAAACTCTCTAATTTATTACACTGCACTGCACACCCCGTGACACCAGAGTCGCGCAATAACGCGGCCAGGTCTTAAAGCAGCTCCCCTCACCCCTCCCTTCTTAGCAGACTTCATTTTAGTCATGATTTTGGTCCCATCTTTCCTCCACATTGTGGTACAAGGAGGGGCATGAGATGTTCTCCTTCCTGGCTGGGGGGGTGTTCCTCACACCCTCCCCCTGCTGCACCATGGGGTCCCACCCACAGGAGGCAGTCCATGAACTTCTCCAGTGTGAGTCCTTTTCCATGGGGCTTTAGCTCTTCACCAGCTGCCCCAGCATGGGTCACTGCTATGGGATGTAATCAAATTGTAGAATGCCTCTCAGTCTCTCAATCCCAGACTACTCCAAGCTGGTCCTCCACAGGGTCACAAGCTTCCCCCTACAAGAAAACATGCTCTGGCACGGATTTCTCCCTTGCTCATCTCTCTGTCTCTCCATGGGCTGCAAGTGCTGGCAGGGGCTTGCTTCAGTGCGGGTCACAGGATCTCCTCTATGTCTCCACCTGCTCCATCCAGCGTGGAGCCTTTCCAGGGGCTGCAGGTGGGGTCTCAGCTGGGGGACACCCACTCCACCATGGGTTTCTCCACAGGCTGCAGGGGCATCATTCTCTCCAGCACCGGGGCGTCTTCTTCGCCATCCTTCCCTGGCCTTGGTGACTGCACAGTTTTTTTACATCTTCTCACTCCCTTCTCTGGTGGCAAAAAGTGGCTGTTTGCTTCCCCCCTTCCCCCCCCATTACTGATCCGTAACTCTTCTGTGAAAGTGAGAAATGGCTGTGAGAATCACAATATCCCAGGCTAGCTTGTGGGAATCCATTTTTGTTTGGTCTTAATCCGTTTGCAGCTTTGCCACTATGCCAATAGGCTCCCAGTACTGGTCTTTTTAATCTTAATCACTGGACCAAACAGGTGGTTGTGAGGCATGAAGAAGCAATGCTGAAATACAGCTTGAGCAGGGCCTCATCCATAAATACCCCAGTTTTCTGGTGGTCACTGTGGATGGGAGATGCACATGCAGAAAGCACACTGTTGCAGCAACGAGTATGATTCGTGACAACTGTTCAATATTGCCTTCTTAGGATGAAGGAACGGAGGCTGGAAAGACAGACTTGCGAGCTGGACTGGGTCTCTATATACATGTCTGGACTTTGTTGGCTGGAATTCTGGGTGCTTTCTAGCTCAAAGTGTAATGGAGGTGTAGGTGTCTAATATCACTGTGGCATGGAAAAGGGAGGGAGCACTGTAAACTGTTGCTGTTGGCTCTGATGGGGAGAAGTGTTACTTGTTTGGGTGAGGGACATCAGTGATATATCCTGCAGACTTAGCAGGTCAGCTATCAGTATTCCCAAACTCGCCCCAGTGCTATTGTTCTTCTGCAATGTTGCTCAAAAGCAGAATGTAGATAATTTGTTACATAAAGAGTGAGCGGCTTGGGATGGCTGTGGGCTGTTGCTGATGAGCTTTATGGGGATTTGTTAATTGGAGCTGAAAGAGTGATGCTAAAAGAAAAAATGAGACTGGCAGCACTTGGGACAAAAAGTGAGACAGAAGTCCTTTCTCACACTCATATGCCTCTTCTTCAAAATTATGGTCTGCTTTGCTTGCTTCTTGTTCTTTTGCGAAGAGGCTTTTAACCAAAGCCCATGTGCAAAGGTTTAAAAGCAGCACTTTAATAACCAAATATTTTGGTATCAGGATTACAACCCTGGGAATAAAAATTTCTACTCTAACCTGGTTTTTTGTATTTATTTGCTTTTAAAGAAAACTAGTGGACATTACATGTGCTGTGATGTCAGCAGGAATAATTTCTAGTCTTTCCATAGCTAGCTGTGGTCAGGTCAAGTCAAAGGTCCTGCTGGAGGTCCTTTTTTTTCCTCTCAGAAGTACTTTCTTAATAATCTCTTTGTATTAGATTTTTCTCTATTCCAGTCACTTTGGGGTTTTTTTTATACTGTATAGAAAATTTAAGTAAGTTCAAACAAGATGGTACAGGAAGTATTAGTTAAGCATGTGATGAAACAAATAAAATACTTCTTGGAATAAACTGTGATATTTTGTCATCTTTTTTTATTCTTAGTCTGCTGGTAAATAGATAGAATTTCTGTCTGCTAGCTTTACATACAAACTCTGGAAGTCACTAGTGTCAAAACATGAGTGAAACCCTAAGTACATAGAGCTTGGTTTTGACATCAGCTGTAACACAGCTGCAGTTTCTCCTGCACCTTATTTCCTCTGGCTGGGGTTACATGAGCAAACTTTTCTTACCCTTAGAAGTAAATGAGGGTTGAAGATTCAGCTAGCTCTGTATCTGCTTGCCACAGAGACTAAACATCTTGCCATATCTCTTTAGCAAATTTTAATGTGGCTTCACAACAGTGTCATAAAATGAGCTTAAAATTTTAGTGGGAAGTGGTCAGAAACACAGCATTTGTGCACTGTGCATTTAATGTAGGCTGCAACAGCATACAGTTTCTTTCATTCTCTGTTTTCTGGCTATGAAGAACTGCTTGAAAACGCTCTTTTGGAGGATCTGAAATGCCTATGCTAATTCAGTTGTTCATCAGTCTGATTTGCTAAAACTATTAGTGGCTATTTTTCTGTGGGAGCAGCCTGCCCTTTTTGGGTGAAGTCAGAGAAACCTCCTCTTGTTCTATTTTGTGTTGGTGTGCTGATATATGCGCTTCTTTCTGTCATGCCTACACAAGCAAGTTGTGCCTGCAGTGTGTTTCTGCCTGCTGCTGGATCATGTGCTACTGTGACTAAATTTCTTGAGCAATGTGTGAGCTAAAAGAAGAGGGAAATAATCTTCATCTGACCTTGCTCGTGTTTGTGCATTATTTAGTTTCATGTGTTGGTGACTTGGAGTGGAAGAGTTCATACACAGCTGCATGTTATGAAGCAGAATGTAGGTATGTAAAACTGATGGTGGTTCAGGTCAGACTAACAATTAAGAAAAAAACCCAAGCAAACTGGTGGGAAATGAGTCTTGCCTGAAGGAGCTCTGGGCTTGTTTTGGGTTCTGCATTCATTTTCTGTGGAATGGGTAATTTTAAAAGCTATGTGAAGAAGCAGTGGGTTTTGTAGTTCTGTTGTAGCTTTCATATGGTCTGTCAAACAGTTGCACTTGACTGGGGTGGGCTGCAAGGCAGGTAAGTGTAATGGAACAGCTGACCCCTCTTGAGCTTTTCCTCAGCAAGTTCTGCAGTAGCTGTTACAGCTGTACTGCAGCCTCGGATGGGCCAGAAAGTGTCTGTGGAGCTGTCTCAATTTAAATAGAAAGGAAAGAGAAGAACAAAAGGAAAAAGAATGTGATGTCTTTCAGATACGCCATTGCTTTTGCATGTTAAGCTGAGTATCGCTATTACCCTTGCCTTTGGTTGTGAGATGCACTGTCACTGAGAAAACTTAGCATCATGGTAGAATATAAAGCATATCAACAGGCAGCCTCTTCTAGTAACTTTTTTTTTTAAGAACCCTTTTTGTATCTTTCTTTAAAGACAAAGAAAGAAAAAAACCACCCAGCAAATAAATACAGCTTTCTGCTGTAGTCCCTTCAGGTGTGCTTTTTGCAGTGAAAATACTTGTATGCGCATTGGCTAGTGATCTAGGGACACATACTGGAAAATAAGAGCATACCATTGCTTTGTCCCAGCCAGCAGCTAAGCACCAGAGTCACTCGCTCTCCATCCTCTGGGGTGGTCAGCAAGCAGGTGGTCAGCCATCTCCAGGAAAGCAGTGCTTTGTTGTTCATAATGGTTACTTGGTGAGACAAAGCACCATCGCTTCAAAGCTTATGTCCCCACCTCTTCTTACTGCCCCGGCATTTTCTATACTGAGAATGATGTCATAAGTTATGGAATATCCCTTTGGTTAGTTGAGGTCAGCTGTCCCAGCTGTGTCCCCTCCAAACTTCCTGTGCATCCCCAGCCTATGTGCTGGTAGGGTCATGTGAGAAGCAGAACAGGCTTACTCTGTGTAAGCATTGCTCAGCAAAAATGAAAGCGCCTTTATATGATCAACACTGTTTTCAGCACAAATGCAAATCACTAGCTACTGTGAAGATGATTAGCCCAGCCAAAACTGGCACATTCTCCACTCCTTTATTTCATGTTCAGGTCCCACACTATTAAATACATCCTCATTAACTACCACGCCCCTTGCCATTTGAATCTGCAGATATCATTTCCTTAGTCTATGGACCACTGTTATAAAATGTCCAGTAAGTTCATTTAGGCCATGACTTTGGACGCTATCTTTCATGGTGGCTACTCAGTACAGGAGAGATGGTGGGTTGCATGAAGTTACTGGGCACTAAAACCAGCTCACTGCTGCACTTGCACTTCTTGTAAGGCTTGTCCTCCACTGGTTCAGGGGGTTCCTGATATATTATTTCCTGTAACATGCAACTCAAATCACGGGTTACAAGAATTTAAAGGTATTTCCATTACACTCTCCACCCCTGGTCACTTTGGGGCCAGGTTATAGTGTTTTACATTGCAGTGAATTGTGCTAGTGTGGCTAGCGTCAATATAATAATTCCCATAACTTGTAACTCAGATTCGGGATTACAATGATTTAAAGGTATCTCCATTACCCACTCGATCCCTGGTTCCTTTAGGCAGACCATTTGATTTAACATTACAGTGAACTCCTTTTCTTGCCCTGGCTCTGACTTGGTCTTATCCAGAGACTGCAGTCCCTTAGAGATGTGCCTGCCTTTGCTGCGATCCTGGTCAAAGGGAAAGATCTCTTGTTGATGCATCAGGTATCACCTCCAAAGATTTGACTTCTCTTCATTTTCATTACATATTTCTGAAAAATGACTAGCAAAGATAAAATAGTGTTTGCCAGTCACCAGGGAAGCTTCTGGCTATGTTTTGAGCTCTTTGTTTTAGTTGGTTTGGTTTTCTAATCATAGTGGCACAATCATTCACCGGCTAGATGTTTCTTTAGAAACAATGGACAACTTACATTTCTTTGTTGCTTTTAACTGTGTAGCCACAATGTTTATGAAAGAAATCTATTCCAGCAGATTTTAAGCAGCAGTGCTTCTCCCTACCTTGTACTCTCTATGGGGAATATTAGCAGATGGCTAAAAGAAGATAAGAGGACATCTCACCTGGCTGAGAGGACATCTCACCTGGTTGTATTAAGTCTGACATGGCAGCTCTTCTGGCTACATGAATCCGCTTTCTCAGTCTGCCATGACAACTTCTTCCCCACTAGGTATCCCACAGCAATTAAGTCTGGAGGGAGGCCTTTGTGCACTTCGCTTCTTTCCTGTCACCCCCTCCCCCATCACAAGGAAGTCCATGTTCAAAGTTAGTCAATGGAGAGAAGGTAACTCCTTTCTGAGTAATTCTTACTGAACAGAAATCTCCAGCTGTCAGGGAAATAGTTGCATATTATGTCTTGGCTTTTAATTAACTCACTTTTCTCACATCTAGATATCTGTTGCAATATCCTTTTGAATGTATAAATACAGATATTTACACTCACTAAAAATCTTTTTTGATAATTACTTATCTCATTTGATGCTTTTGAGTAAGCTTTCCATAAGCAGAGACTCTGATAGGCAGGCAAGATTCAAGAAAATGTCTTCTTTCTGTGTAAGCATGGATTGGCATTTACATTATGAATGGGTTCTTCTTCCACTCCTTTCCCCTCTCAAGGTGATTCCTGTGAAGGGGTGACACTGTGTACCTGAAGAGAGCTGGCAAGGGCGTTGTGAGCATCAGAAGCAAACATGAGTAGCAAGACTGATCTAACTGCAGGTAATAGTAGTCTTATTTGCTGCAAGCTTTACTGTCCTGATGCTGTAGAGTGTTACCTTGTTTAAAATAGCTACTGCATTGATTTTAGAGTGGGTTTCAAAGAGACTTAATTCTGCTCGGGCTAATCGTAGAATAAAATCTTTGGGACACTGTCATGTGCTCTTGAGAACAATTGTGCTAACAGGTGTTGTGGAGGGTTGACCCCAGCTGGACACCAGGTGCCCACTGAAGCTGGGCTTTCCCCCCTCCTCAATTGGACAGAAGAGAGAAAATACAATAAAAGGCTCATGGCTTGATAAGGACAAGGAGACATCATTGACCAGTTACCAACACAGACAAAACAGACTCAGAAAAAAATTAATCCAATTTATTACCAATTAAAACAAAATAATGAGAAATAAATCTGAGCCTTAAAACACCTCCCTCATCCCTCCCTTCTTCCTGGGCTCAACTGCACCCCCGAATTCTCTACCTTCTCTCCTCACAGTAGTAGTATAGAGGGATGGGGAGGGGGTTGTGGTAAATTCATCATATGTGGTCTCTGCCACTCCTTCCTCCTCCCAGGCGGGAGGACTCCTCACAGTATTGCCCTGGTCCAGCATAGGGTCCCTCCCACAGGAGAATAGCCCTCCACAAACTTCAATGCGAGTCCTTCTGCAGTTCTTCACAAACTGCTTCAGTGTGGGACCCCCATGGGGTCACAAGTCCTGCCAACAAACCTGCTCTGATGTGGACTCTTCTCTGTATGTGCTGCAGATCCTGCCAGGAGCCTGCTCTAGCATGGGCTTCCCACCAGGTCACAGCTTCCTTCAGGTGTCTCCACATGCTCCACCACAGGGTCCTCCACAAGGTTGCAGGGGGAATCTCTACTCCCTGTTGTCTTCCGTGGGCTGCAGGGGAATCTGGTCTGGAGCACCAGGAACACCTGCTCACCCTTCTTCATTGACCTTGGTGTCTGGAAGGTTTCTCCCATCTTCCTCCTCTTTCTGGCTGCAAAAAAAAAAAATGTCAATAGGTTGTTTGTGTTTTTTATTTTTATATATGTTGTCGTAGAGGCACTACCACTATTGCTGATTGGCTTGGCCAGCAACAGGTCCATAATGGAGCCAGGTGGTAATGCTGGTGTCAGGCCTAGGGGAAATTTCTAGCAGCTTCTTACAGAAGCCACTTCTGTAGCCCCTCCACTGCCAAAACCTTGCCACAGAAACCCAAAACAGGTGTACAGGAATATACCTACACTGCACTCTGTTTCCATACCCACTTACTACAAGGAAGGAGTACTACTACTCTGTGTAGAAGCTTTGGACTGTGGAATGAAAATCACAGATTTTTATTAAACTGAAGTCTCTGGTTTACATTGCTGTCACTTGAATTGCTCCATTTAGCACATTGAGTGATGATCCTTGAATCCCAATTATCAGTGCTCCTGATCAGAAAGATCAAGGAAGCCTACAAACAAACAGTGGACATAGTATTACAACACGACTTGCTTTAGCAGCACCTGGAGCTGGCTATTGGTCAAGGAGCAGTAAATGTACAGAATCTTGGTTTTTGTGTTCTTTTACCCCTTCCCTAAATATAAAGGGCATCCCTACTCCCGTGCCTCTGAGAAATGTGTAAGGAGTAAGTGGCTATAGTGGGATCAAAGCACCTCTGGGGAGGGGAAGGCTGCAGAAATACAAATGTTAAAATGGCAGTTACAATGTTTAATCACCGCTCTTTTAACAGAAAAATAGCTGTTGAGGGGGAAGGCTTTGTACAATAAACTTCTAACTTCGGGGAACAAAATAATTATTTTTTTTTTAATTTCTGCCATAAAAAAATGTTTCATGTCCTTTGGAAGCAGTACTGCTCTTCTCCCAGTCCACCAGGATTTAGGTTTTCTTCCGACGTGTTTTGTTTTTTTAATCAGCCTCCCTGAATTCCACCAACACCCACTCCTGAATTAAAAGTGTTTGCCTTGTCTTCCTGGACGGGGTAAGCTTGCTTTTTTGTTGTATTTCAGCACATACTTTCTGTGGAAGATATAAATGTGTTTTGTTGCTGCTTTATTGATACCATAAAGAGACTTTTTACCTCATGCTCTTGCTCTGACAGGCCTAATAGTGTTTCTTTGTCAGGATTATCAGAAGTTGCTTTGAGTGCTGCTTCCTGGGGTAATGAGTCATACTTGGACTTCAGTAGGATTTCTATCATGATACAGGCTGTTTCAAGACATTGCTTTTCACATCCAGAGGTTATGCCAAGCTCTAACACCATAGCAGTGGAGCAGATGTCGTTCGTTCCTGGGAAGTGGTTCACTTCTGAGTCACTTGGCTTAGAAGGAAAAATGAGGGAAGATCTTCTGATAGCCAGTTTTTCCTGCAGCAAAATCTGGAGGCATGTGCACTGAGTGGCAGTTGCTGCAGTCTGAAAACACAACCACCCCCCTGCTATTGAAATGTTTTTGGTGTTCTCTGGTGTCCTAGCTGTGCTCTGGACCTGAAAGCAGAGCAGAAAGCAGTTTGAATTCTGGTAGCCTGAGGTGAAACTGAGCAGAGGTAAAACTTAGCTTCTGCGATGACTAGACATTGCAGTAATACAATGAGAATCTGGAAAATGTTTCCACATTATCTTGCCAATACGGACATGATGAGAAACAGTAATGGTGAAGCTTGGAATAAGTAAGAGACTTTCTGACCTGTTTTTGGAGAGGGCAAGGAAGTAATTTCAGTGGGACCAGATGTTCCTGTGTCAGGGTGATCTTTAACATCCATCTTATGCCTCTGGCAGATTGGCAAGTTATTGGTTGATATGTAGCCTATCCTGGTGCAGACAGCTCACTGTCCTTCGGTGCAGTTACATGGTAGTTCAGTGACTCTTCATTGGAAGCCTCAAGAGCAGAACACTTGGAGAGCAGAGGTTTGGAACGATTCAGCAAGTGCCTGATAAATAGTAAAAACAACTCCAAATGAGACATGGCTTTTTGTGTCATCACAGACCTTCACCTGCTAGAAACAGTCAGGCTGTCAGGACAATATCTGGGGAGATGTATCAGATATTCATCAGTACCTCTCATTGTGAGCCTGAGTTTCTTTTTACTTGCACTGATAACATAAGGTTTTCAGCAACAGGTAAAAATACAGGGAATACAAGTGATTGTTGTCCTAGTTCTTGCATTATGTTTTCAGGTACCTTCTCTTTTTTCCTTCTCTTTTTTTATCTCTTTTTAAAAAAAAAAATAAATTTGTATGGTGGTCTTCCAAGCTCTCCCAAGTCTTACCTATAGAAAGCCAGTGTGCTACAGCAAGTCCTCCACATACTTGATATTCAACATACAAATAGTGGACTCTAGCAAGGGATTGTTCTTTGCTTGCCTGCTTTAATTACACATCCAAATCTTTCTATGTTAAATATTTAGCTTGGCTGTGTGCCTTGAAAACTTGATACCAAAAGAATCTGAGACTTCCAGATAAAGTTGCTTTAATATTAAGATCCTTGCAGCTGGAATTGTCTAGGACATTTAAGTAGTTCAAATGTACTAACTGAGAATAGCATCACAGTGGTATTGTCTCCAGGTTGGTTATATTTTGAATCTTGTGTGGTTGATAGCAGGTTGCATTTTTTATGTGTTTAGCAGGAAGGTAAATCCAGGTCACTAGTACTGAAGCTCTTTAAATGCTGACTTCTGAGAAAAGCACGTAAGTGAAGCAACCATCTAGATGAGACCTGTAGTCCGAGTCCAGAGTTAGGGGTGCACAGCTGTCAGTTTAGGGCAGCTGTGCTCTGTAAGATCCTGTTCCTGCACAGTGTTTACATGTTAATGTCTGTTAAATAAATGAATGAACAGTCTGCAGGTCTCCCCTCAAATATCTATGTATCTGAACAAAGGAAAGTGTGTGCACAAATGGTCTTGAAAAATCATTGTAATTTTATTCAAGAACTTCTATCAACAGCTCTTTCTTTGGGTTAGAAGCATTGCCAAGTATTTTGTCCCATGCTTTAGGAGATAGGGTGAAGCTTTAACTGTCAGTATGACCAACTCTGAATTTAGGTCTATACTGTTGAGTGGAGGCGGATGCAACAAAGTGTGCTGTTTAAATTCCCAGCAGCAGAATTCTTTCATCTGCCCTGAGTCATGTCCTCTTAGGCTTCTCAGGTACAAAAGGAGTTGATAGCCCTTGTGCTTTGCTTAGAAGTCAAATTCAGTGCCAGCTTATCAAAAGTTGGCCTTGTGTGGCAATACTGTTTCCAGCATATCACCTTCATGGTCAGATTTAGCTAACCAGGGTAAGGCTTTGGTAGTAGAGAAAGCAGCGGAACTGGTAGGACTGTCATTTTAAGTTCTGCACCAGTCCTGAAGTCAGTAGCTGTAGTGGAAATGTGTCTTTTTTATCACAGTTGTATTTTATATGTGTGGGTCAGTACATTTTGGAATCAGATGTACTTAGTGAGTAAAAATATTTTTTTAGGAATGCAGCTACATTGCTTTACCTCTCATTACTGCATGCTGTAGTTTGAGAAAGTTTGTAGAAGAAATCCTCTTGGAGGGAAAGCTATAGAAGCTCACCTGTTGGGTTCTGTAAGCAAGTAGTCTTCAAATTCCCTTTTGTTGGCTGCATAGCTGTTCTGTTTTCTCAATGATGTATTCCCTAATTCTCTCCAAACTCAGGAATATGGTGCATCTATGAGTAGTACTGTTTTATTATTTTGGTAGAAGTTTTACTGTGGCTGCAGTAAAGGTTACCATAAGGTTATCTGCATGTCCTGGGGAGCTTTGGCTGTTCCGTATGTGAGTGTTTGTTAGAACTGTTCACCAAATATAACAAAGAATGTCAAGTGGACTCATAATCTTGTGTTGCCAGTTGTCTCAGTTTCTGTACTTTGTTGGTCAGGTTATTTGTTTTACACAAGAGTCCAAACTCCTGGACCCTGATTCTGTTATAGCTGCTGGTCTTCAAGAATAAAAATTTGCTAGTAGCCTTCCAGCCTACTAGCAAAATAAATTCCTTCACAACTTCAGTTGTTTCTTCTTGTAGTAGCTAATTAAGTTAATGAGTATCATTCTGTTAAAATGTACTTTTCTTTATCAGCAGTAGTAGTTCAAAGGATCCAGAAGCATTCAAAAATATATCATGTCTGTGTTCTTTCTAATACAGGTGTTTTTTAATGCAGCATATTTTCTTGAGCAAAATTATAGAATCACAGAATCATTAAGGTTGGAAAAGACCTCCAAGATTATCTAGTCCAACTGTCCCCTTACCACCTATATTATTTACTAATCCATGTCCCCAGGTACCTCATTCAATGTTTCCTTAAACACGCCAAGGAACAGTGACTCCACCACCTCCCTGGGCAACCTGTTTCAATGCGTAACACTTTTTCTGAGAAGAAATTTCTCTTAATTTCTAACCTTAACCTCCGCTGGCACAACTTGAAGCCATTCCCTCATCTTGTCACTCATTATCTGCTAGAAGAGGCTGACCCCCAGCTCACCACACCCTCCTTCCAGGTAGTTGTAGAGAGCAATAAGGTCTTCCCTGAGCCTCCTCTTCTCCAGGCTAAACAGTCCCAGGTCCCTCAGCCAACCCTCATAAGACTTGTGTTCCAGACCCTTCACCAGCTTTGTTGCCCATCTCTGGACACACTCCAGGGCCTCAATGTCTTTATTGTAGTGAGAGGCCCAAAACTGAACACAGTATTCGAGGTGCGGCCTCCCCAGAGCTGAGTATGGTGTGGGGGTGGGGGATGGTCACCTCCCTGGTCCTGCTGGCTATGCTATTCCTGATACAAGCCAGGATGCCACTGGCCTTCTTGGCCACGTGGGCACACTGCCCGGTCATGTTCAGGTGAGTGTCAACGAGCACCCACAGATCCTTTTCCTCTGTGCAGCTTTCCAGCCACCCTGCCCCAAGGCTGTAGTGACAGAAGACAAACTTTGAAATGGTTGAAAGCACTTTTTTTTTAAATAAGCTGCAATTTAAGATACCCTTCTCTAGATTTGCTTGTATTGAAAGACGGTAATGGAGTTATTCATGGCTAGGAATTCTCATAACCTACCTTACTTTACTTGTATTTAAAATCACTGCTTTTTGTGTATATTTTGTCAGGTTACTGTATATCAATTGGAGAATCACAGAATTATAGGGGTTGGAAGGGAACTCTGGAGATCATCTAGTCCAACCATCCTGGTAAAGCAGGATCACCTTGACCAGGCTACACAGGATCATGTTCGGGTAGACATGATTATCTCCAGAGAAGAAGACTCCATAACCTATCTGAGTAGCTTCATAGAATCATAGGGGTTGGAAGGGACCTCGAGAGATCATTGGGTCCAACCCCCCTGCCAAAGCAGGCTCCCTAGCTCATATTGCACAGATAGGCGTCCAGACGAGTCTTGAATATCTCCAGAGAAGGAGACTCCACCACCTGCCTGGGCAGCCTGTCCCAGGGCTCTGTCACCCTCACTGTGTAAAAGTTCTTCCGCATGTTGGTGTGGAACTTCCTGTGCTCCAACTTGCAGCCATTGCCCCTTGTCCTGTGTCCACAGACCGCTGAAAAGGGGCTGGCCATTTCCCCCTGCATCCCATACTTAAGATAATTATAAACATTAATTAGGTCTCTCCTTAGTCTTCTTTTCCCCAGACTGAACAGTCCCAGCTCACTCAGCCTTTCCTCATATGGAAGATATTCCAGGCCCTTAATCATCTTCGTAGCCCTCCTCTGGACTCTCTCAAGGAGGTCCCTGTCTTTTTTATCCCAGGGAGCCCAGAACTGGACACAATACTCCAGGTGGGGCCTGACCAGGGCAGAGTAGAAGGGGAGGATCACCTCCTTCGACCTGCTGGCAATGCTGCTTTTGATGCACCCCAGGATCCTTTTGGCCCTCTTATCCACCAGGCCACACTGCTGGCTCCTAGCCAACCTGTCATCAACCAGGATCCCCAGGTCCTTCTCCACAGAACTCTTCTCCAGCAGGTCATCCCCCAGCCTGTACTGATACAGACGGTTATTCTTCCCCAGGTGCAAGACTTTACACTTGCTTTTGTTGCATTTCATCTGGTTTCTCCCTGCCCAGCTTTCCAGCCTGTCCAGGTCTCGCTGGATGGCAGCACAGTGTTCCTGCGTGTCAGCCACCCCTCCCAGCTTTGTATCATCGGCGTACTTGCTAAGGGTGGATGCTATTCCCTCATCAAGGTCGTTGATGAAGATATTAAACAGGACTGGACCCAACACCGAGCCCTGGGGGGAACACCACTAGTCACAGGCCTCCATTCAGATTCTGCTCCACTGATCACAACTCTCTGAGCTCAGTCTGACAGCCAGTTCTCAACCCACCTCACTGTCCACTCATCTATCCCATGATCTCTCAGCTTTTCTATCAGGATGTCATGGGAGACAGTATCGAAAGCTTTGCTGAAGTCAAGGTAGATGACATCCACTGCTCTTCCTCCATCTACCCAGCTGGTGATGAGATCATAGAAGGCTATGAGATTGGTCAAGCATGATCTCCCCTTGGTGAATCCATGCTGACTACTCCTCATGACCTTCTTCTCTTCCACTTGGTTGGAGATGGCTTGTGCCAGTACTCTCTAACTCTCACAATATTTTTTCCTCATGTTTAGATGGAACATCCTGTGTTCTAGTTAGCGTCCATTGGTCTTTCTCCTGTCCCTGAGCATCACTGAAAACACTCTGGGCCCATCCTCTTGACGTCCACCCTTTAGATACAGATTTTCATCAGATCCCCTCCTAGTCTTTTCCCCAGGCTAGACATATGCAGTGCTCTCAGCCTTTCCTCCTAAGAGAGATTCTCCTGTCCGCTCATCATCTATTTATAGCCCTCCACTGGATCTCTGCAATAGTTCCTTGTCTTTCTTGAACTGTGGAGCCCAAACAGGGCACAGTACTGAAGTCAAAGTAGGCAACATCTACTGCTCTCATTTCATCCACCCAACTGGTAGTGCCACACAGAAGGCTATCAGATCGGTCAGGCATGACTTCCCCGGTGAATCCATGTTCACTGCTCCTGATAAACTCCTTCTCCACATGCTTACTGATGACCTGCAGTATAAGCTGTTTCCAGGGATGGAGGTGAGCCTAACTGGCCTGTAGTTTCCTGGGTCCTCCTTTCTGCCCTATCTGAAGACCAGAGTGACACTGGCTTTCCTCCAATCCTCAGACACTTCTGTTCTCCATGACCTCTCAAAGATGATAGAGACCTGTTAACAATAACAACTGCCAGCCCCCTGAGCACTCACGGGTGCACCTCAGTAGGACCCCTGGAGTTGTGGATGTCAAGTTTACCTAAATGTTCTCTAACCTGATCCTCCTTGCCCAAGGGAAAGTCTTCCTTTCTTACCTCCATGATCTGGGATTCCTGACAGCTGGCCTTAGCAGTGAAGACTGAGGCAAAGAAGGCATTCAGTAACTGCCTCCTTTGTGTCCTCATTTGCAGCAGGCCCACATTTTCCCTAGTCTTCCTTTTGCTGCTGATGTGCTTGAAAAAGTCCTGCTTGTTGTTCTTGACATCCCTTGCAAGATTTAATTCCAGGTAGGCCTTAGCTTTCCTGTTCCATCTCTACATTCTCTGATGACATCCCTATATTCCTTCGAAGTGGCCAGTCCCCCTTTCCACACTCTGTAAAATTCCTTCTTCCCTTTGAGTTTTTCCACAAGCTCCTTGCTCATCCATGCAGGTCTCCTGCTTCCTCTGCTTGATTTCCTGCTCATCAGGATGCTCCGATCCAGAGCTAGGGAGAAGTGGGGCTTCAATATTGACCAGCTCTCTTGGTCTCCCTTACCTTCCAGAGCACTAATCCTTGGATTCTCCCAAGCAGGTTTTTGAAGAGGCCAAAATGTTCTCCCCTAAAGTCTAGGGTTGTAATCCTATGTATTGCCGTGCTCCTTTCACACAGGATCCTGAATTCCACCATCTCAATGCCACTGCAACCGAGACTGACCTCAGCCTTCACATATTCAGCCAATCCTTCTTGGGTTTGTTAGTACAGGATCCTGCAGCACCTCTCTCCTTGTGGACTCCTCCACTACCTGTGTCAAAAAAGCTTTCATCATCAGTGCTCTGTAGGAACAGGAACCTCGGAGACTTCACACACCTGGATGTGTGGCTTTTCCAGAAAATGTCAGGGTTGTTGAAGTTCTCTATGCAAACCAGGGCCTGTAATTGTGAGGGTCATTCTGACCAGGTGTATGTAAACACTCAAAACAGTGTCACCCATATTAGCCTGACCCTTAATCCTTACCCATGAGGTCATGACTCATTCTTCATCTATGCCTCTGAAGATCTTGAAACATTACAGTCTCTCTCTCACATAAAGAGCAACTCCACCACCTCTCCTGGCTGGCCTGACACGTACCATGTCCTGGACACCTATCCTAGGGCTACACTACACACCAGGGGAAGAAGGCTCCCCCAGTGTCCCACCTGATCTCACAAGTTACATCTTGTGTCTATTTCTTCTTATTGCATCTTCTAACTGCCCTTCAGGCAGGCAGCTGACAGCTGCTGTTGCGTCCCTCATCAGATTAATCAAAGCCATGTCTCCTTATCATAGGCTCCAGGACCCACTCTCTTGGTAGTTCTGCATTGGTTCCTTTCTATTTTTATTATGCTCCTTGTAGGGAGTGTGCAAACTAGACTCAGTAGGACCCACCTGTTGGTGGGTGTGACTTCCATGGGGCCAAGGGTGAAGGCGTGACACCTTGCCGCTTGACTTGCTAGCTTTTTCCTCCTAACAAAGTCTAGGTTTTAGTTTATGGTCTTCAGGAGTGCATTACACTATTCCTTTCTGTGATGCTTCAACATGTTAATTTTTTTTCACCATCAGCCTTAAGTTAAAGAAATACATGTTCCTTAATACAACGTCAGCTGAGCTCTACTTAACAGTGGTTTTATTTAGTGTTCTTACTCTAGTGCTAGCTCATTTTCTGCTGATAATCTGTAGAGATAACTAGAGGTTTTTTTATCAGCATATGTAATTATACTGTGGTATTTATTTTTTGTGATCTTTGAATGTTAAAATTGCAGTTCTCTTGTAGAGTTAACTGCATTCACAAATGTGAGGGTTCTGGGGAATCTTTGTGCCATAGTTTGTAAGCGTGCTTAGCGGAGGCTGACAGGGATTGCGTGCTTCATGTAACCTGTCTCTGTGCAAGCTGGGGAATGCTGGTGGAGGCATGAGACTGTGCTGATGGTTAGCTGGAGAAAACTTTTGCTTCTGGCCAATTATCAAATGTAGAAGTTAAGTTTAAAAGTCTTGTACAAACTTATATAACGTCTGTATAATTATGTGGCTATTAAGGATTGGATGAAGTTGAATGCTTTAAAACTATTGACTGTGATGATAGACTGTGATGATAAACTGAGGTTAGTAGTGATGCTGATGCACTTTTCTGTCTTGCTAACAGAGTTTCAGAAGCAGGAAGGCATGAAGTCCCATCAGAAAAACATGCAGCTCTATGACATGCCTTATGAACCAGAAGGCAGTGGTGTGGAATCTGATTCTGAAAGTGTGATGAGTCATCCTTTACAAGAAAGCAAATTGCCACAGGATGATGACAGGCCTGCAGATGAATATGATCAGCCGTGGGAGTGGAACAAAGTCACCATCCCAGCTCTGGCAGGTAGGATTCCTAGATGCCAACCTGGACATTCTTTTGCACGCTCATGTCGTATGTACTTGCCTTTGGGAAAATTCAAAGATTTCTGCTCTTTTGGGGGGGATATGTTTATGTGCAGAAAAATCTAAAATGCAAACACGGGTAGTCTCAAATCTTTACCTGCTGCAGAAATGTGGCACTTTTTGTTTGGTGTTTCAGCTGACCTGTTGTCAACCATCTCACCACTTGCTTCATGCTAGTAAGGCTTCTGTTTCTTCCACTCCTTGCACCCTACCCCCATTTTAATGATGTGATATAGATAGTGTTTATTACTGAACAACTCCATGATGTGGTAACTCACTTAATGGTAATCTTGCTTTGCAAGATCCTTAAATCATGGGGTAATTCTTAAAAGGGCAGGACAAAAAATATCTCTGTAACATGCGTGCTGTAACATGTTTCTGTTCAGTGATGAGTGTGGTGGTTTGATCCTGGCTGGAGGCCAGACACCCACCAAAGCTGCTCTATCACTCCCCTTTTCGGCTGGACAGGGAGAAAATACATATTGAGTAGCTTAGGAGTCGATGTAAGGACAGGGAGATATCAGTCAGCAATTAACATAATGGGCAAAACAGACTCAACACAGACTAAAAAGGAAAAAAAAGCATCTAATTCATTACACTACACAGAGTGCAATCAGAATAGGATAATGAGAAGTAAAACCATATTTTAAAACACCTCCCACCCCTCCCTCTGCAGACTTAACCTTATTCATGATTTCTCTCCCTTTTCCCCCGCCCAGGGTGGCATGGGGGCAGCAGGGGATAACAGGAATGAGGGTTTCATTCAGGTCCTTGCAAGTTGTTTTCCTTCTGAGCTGGGGATGGGGGGGGGCGGGGGGCATTTTTCACCCTCTTACCCTGCTCCAGTGTGGGGTCCCCACCCATGGGAGACAGTCCTTCACGAACTTCTCCAATGCGAGTCCTTTCCCACTGGGCTACAACTCTTCATCAGCTGCCCCAGCATGGGTCAGTTCTGTGGGGTGGAATCTCTCAGGCCCAGGCAGCTCCAGCCTGCTCCCCCATGGAGTCACAAGTGCCCCCAGCAAACCTGCTCCAGCACGGGCCCCCTCTCTGTCTGTGGACTGCAGGTCCTGCCAGGAGCTTGCTCCAGTGAGGATCACAACATCTTCCATATGTCTCCACCTGCTTCAGCGTGAGGCCTCTCCATGGGCTGCAGGTGGGATCTCTGTTCTCCATCATCTTTCATGGGCTGCAGCGGAACAACCTGCTCCACCATGGTCTTCTCCACAGGCTGCAGGGGAATCTTGCCTCTGGTGCCTGGAGGGCCACCTCCTACATCTTTCTTCACTGATCTTGGCATCTGCAAAATTTCTTACATCTTCTCACTCCCTTCTCTGGCAGCAGAAAGCATCCACTTGTGGGTTTTTTTTCCCTCTTAAATATGATTCACAGAGGCATCATGACCATTGCTGATTGGCTCGGCCTTGGTCAGCAGCAGGTCCGTCCTTGAGCTGACTGGTGTTTACTCTGTCAGACCTCGGGCAAGCATCTAGCTGCTTCTTGCAGAATCCACCTCTACACTCTCCCTTCCCCACCAGAACCTTGCCATGCAAAACCACAACAATGAGTTTCTTAGTATTTCTAGTATTTTCACTATAATTACAGGCATTCCTGTGGATATGAAGAATTTGTTTTCAGATTAATCCTTGTGAACTGCTGCAGTTTTTCCACACCAGAACTTGTCAGTCAGGGAGATCTGACACAAACTGTTTTCTAGTTTTATACATGTCTGATTGTTTTTGGTTACACTGCTCTTTTTTTTTGGTTTTTTTTTTTGCCTTTCTGTCACTTGCAGATATGGGTGAGAGGGCTTTGTTTAGTGAGGAGGTGATTGTAGAGGCCAAGGCTTTTTCTTGGGCCCTATGTGTGTATAGCAAAGCCAAGCTGGTCAGTTGTTCTGACCATGTTCCAGGATACTTTTGTGGAGTGATAGGGTCATACATGCACTGTGATTTTTCCTCCCAATGGTATGGGCTAGTAAAAAGCTGTGTCCAGATGCAGGGTTGTCCCCCATTCTTTTTAGGAGTCAGCTTGTCAGAAAGCTTGGACAAGAATTGTGTGTGGTGATGATTGTGGGGATGAAGAAGAAAGAGAGAGATGTTGCTCTGAGGCGGAGCACGGAAGAAGCCTTAGAGCAGTGATTAGCAGTCAGTGTGCATTTACCCCAGGTAAGTCTTGCCTGACAAACCTGTTTCTTTTCTGCATTGAAACTACTAGATCTGTTAATGGAAGGACAGCAGTAAATGCCATCTATGTTGACTTAAGCCTTCAGCATATTGTGCTGTGGAATCAGCTGTGTTACCTGATTTGGAATGCAGTAGCCTAGAAAGATGGACTAGTATATGCACAAAACCTGTAAGGGTCATATACGTCAAAGGGTAGGGCTTTGTGATTCATACTTTTCCTGTATTCTGGTTACAAGTGTGATTACTCAGGGTATCTGCTCTGGAACCTGTCCTGTTCAACATCTTTATCAGTAACCTAGATGAGGAAGTATGGTGGTTTGACCCCCTCCTCCTCCACCAGAAACCTGCCATGCAAAACCACAACAGGAAGACAGGAAATGCACCTCATGGTGCACCGGAATACTATCAAATGCAAGGGAGGAGGTGTGTACGCAGAGCTGCCATTTAGAGCAACCTGGACAGGCTGGAGAAACGGGCTAACAACAAGCTTACAAAGTCTAGCCAGGGCAAAATCAAAGACCTACATCTGGAGCAGACTATCTCCTTGCAATGGTATGGACCAAGGACTGGCTGGCTTGCTGGGTTACAGTTTTGCTGGAGGGTGCTTAAGGAGTTATCCTAGGTTTGGTTATGATACAGTTCATTTTCTTTCTAGTAGTGTTGTAGTGCTTTTCATGCTCTCTGCTAATAAGAAGGTGGAGGGCACCCAGGAAGCTGGGAGGAAACACTGCCAGGACAGGTGACCCAAACTAATGAAAGAGGGTGTTTCATACCACTGGCTTCATGCTCAGCATAAAGGTAGGCTGGTGGGGGAGGAGCATACAGCTCCAGGATGCATGGTTTGAGTATCGTCTGGCTCTGGGATGGCTCTGAGCTGTATGGTCTGAGTTGTGCAGCTCAGTGAAAAACTGCTTTGTGTATCACCAGTTTTGTGTATTTTGCTATAAAGTCCTGTTACTGTTACTTCTCTCTCCCTTTGCTGTCCCAGTAAACTGTCCTTGTCCTAACTCACTAGGTTTGTCTTTGGTTGTTTTTTTTCTCCCTCCCCTTCCCTCCTTCACCCTGAGAGAGTGCTCAGCTACTGGCTCAGGTAAAACCACAACAGGAGTTCTGGGAGAAAGTGGACTAAATGTGTCTAGTAGTGCTCTCCAACAGTGACGAAGGTTAGCAGCATCCTGGCCTCTGTGAACAGGAACATAGACAGTAGACTGTTCCTCTTCACTTCATGTTTCTTTGATAACATATGTAATGCAGTTTTCTGATGCAAGAAGGATGTTGATACATTTAGGTATCAGCAGAGAGTCATGAAAATGACAGGAGACTGCAGCACAGACTTGTGAGGAGGTGTTGAGAGTACTGGGCTTGCTTAGCCTGGAGAAGATAAAGGTTTGAGGGGATGTAATAAGCAACTTTGCAATACCTATGAGAAGATCTTCAAGAAGATGGAGCCCTGTTATTCACAGATGAGCAGGTGTGTGATGGGAAGATAAGACAAGCTGAATCAGGAGATGTTCTGACTCTCTATCTATATATATAAAAAAAAAATCTCTGCAAGAGCAGTCAAGCATCGGAATCAGTGGTACAGGGAGTCTTTTGCTGTCTCCATTTTTAGGGTTTTTTTTCATCATGTATGAAAGGATGACTGAATGAAGTTCTGAATAGCCTGATCTGATCACATAGCAGACCCTGCCTTTAAGCAGGTTGGACTAGACACCTCCTGTGGTTACTTTCCACCTGAATTATTCTGGTTTTACAATTCTGCATGCCATGATATTGCCACACTACAGAAATGAGAAGTGACTTGTCTCCACATCTATACAGGGTTACTGTTATATGAACAGAGCCTGTTGCAGTAATAACCTGTTTGGATGTTCTGACCTGACCTTCTAATAGGTAGCCAGATGTGGGTGACAGAAATGTGTTTCTTTTCTAGTGCAGTGGAATAGAGCAGTGGTGATATGTTGTGAGAGTGATTCTGCCTCTCTGCTTCATTTGTTCTTACATGTTTAGGTTGTGGTTGATTTGAGTTTGTTTCCAAGTCAAGCTGATGTCTGCAGTATCCATTCTATGAAATGTGGGTGGACACAAGAGACCATGGATGAACTTGAAGCAGCTGCTTAAAAAGTGATCTCTTGCTCAGCATTCCCTTTCCTCTTGTTGGGCTCCTATGGAACAGAAGAGAAGGTTAGAGAAAACTAACTTTCAGCTTCCTAGGATAATGGTTTGCTCTGGCATGTGAGCTATTAATAATCTTGCAGAGTTCCAGGCTCAGTCACTTTCCCATTGAGTATATTCTGATAGTGCTTTCACGCAAGGATCTAAACAAGCTTCCAGTTATGCTCGCTTTCTGCAGTGGCTTTAAAGAGCATGAACTCCAACACAAAAATCTAACCTGTTCGTGTGGCTTCTAGTAGGATATACAGTGCTGCTACTGAGCTCTGCCTGGTGGAAGCAGGATTTGGTTCAGGCTTGCCTGAGCTGACTCTTCTGCTTTGCTGGACCAATTAAAATGCTTACACAGCTTGTGCTGTGAGATTGCCTGGTTGTGAGATCCTGGCTATTATTTGGGGTATCTATTGTGTGTCAAAATAGGCTAATCAATAGATATTTCTATTACTAGGTTTCCAGTGCCATAATGGCTGTTTTGCAGATACTGAATATCAGTCTGGCATATATGTATAAAGCCTTCTGCTTTGGCTTTATGCGACAATACTGTTTTCTGTCCTGCTACAGTAGATATTTCTCTGCCTAGAGCACATATGCAGTCTCCCATCTTCTGATAGGTGAGCGTTACTACACAGCAGCATAGTCCACAGGAGCTTTCTTGTAGAAGTAGGATGTCTGCTTCTTGGAAGGTTCCACAAGCTACGCAGAGGATGCATAGGGTCTGTGAAGAGACACAAAGATTTGCAGTGAGTCTTAGGCTGTTCTCTGGATTGTTTTCCAGGGAATTTCTCTATTCTCCATTGCAGATTCTGGATAGTTTTCCACTGTTTTCCCTCTGCCACCATGTCTGCATCTTGCCCATCTTTCCTTCTTTTGTTTATGGTTTTCTTTTCCATTTTCTTTATTCCTACAGAACTGTGTCTATATCTAGACTCTCGTTCAACCTCCTACCTGACACCTGGGCCCACTCTGTGGTCTTCTTACATCTCCTTGGGATTTTTCTTCTCCCACCTTCAGACTGCTCCTCTCTTATCACCCAAGAGTCTCTCCCATTAGCTGTATGTGCATTTCTGCCCAAAAGGAAGAGGACTGTGTGCTTCCTCCTTCATCCCCATACCTCTAGCCCTCTGGCCAAATGCCAGATATCCCCCAGGCTACATGCCATGGGAATGTCTGGGCTACGGTGACTACTGGCTTGCTGTTGGAAAAGCTCCTGCAAGGAAGCTGAGCTGTTAATTGTTGCTGACTGTGTTAGCTGAAAAATTTCCAGTTATTTTTTAACAACCTGTCTAGTGTTTGCTTGACTGGAGGCATGTTCAGCCATTCTTATCTGTATTCTTGGGCAGTTTGATGTTAGAACTACTTCTGAGCAAAGAATATTTTGTTTGATGGTGAGAGAGTAAGTAAAGCCCTTGAACTGCATGAAAGGTCAAGGAGCAACACATGCTTGAGCAGGTAGCATTTAAGTCTTCGGAGGTAGAATTCATTAGGGCTATTTATCTCTTCCTGTACCTTGTTTCTGTGGTTCATTGTAACATAAAGATTCTGTTTTTCCTTATGTATTAGTTTTTGATAATTTTCTGAAGGCTAAGGGTAGTATCAGAGTTATTGTGAGCTTCCCACACAAGGATGGTGATGGTGTACTACCTAGTAGTAATTTTTCTTTCAAAGTATGCAAAACATCTAAACGAAAAACTTCATTGTTTAGCAACACAGAGATACAAGCTATGGAACCAGTACAAATCCGCCTGCTGTGAGATCACACTTTACAGATTTTTCTATTAGTAATACAGCAGCTGTAAAAATGGGATTATTAAGTTTAAAAGTAAGTATCTTAAGAGTCATATGTGTGCATAAAGAAATATTAAGACCTTATTCTTCATGTATAGCGTGTATTATATGAAATGGCAGATTTTTAATTAATTGAATCCAGAGAATGATGTATTCGTTTCTACTGCATACTGTTTTGTGCACAGCTCATTTGGCGCTTGTAAATAGTCTTTGAGCTCTGTAATGATCTTCATGCACACTTTCTTGTATTTATCAAGTAAACTCTGAAATAGTCTTTTGAGATTTCATTTAAAAAGAAGGAATCATAGTTCTATCAAGTTTTTTTTCTTCATCTCCATAGTTTTGAGTTAGTCTCCATGTGACTGTAAATTCATAAGGCACAGTCTTATGCGATTTTATGATTGACTGTGTAAATATTCATCTAAACATAATGTAGTAAACTTGTGGAAGCACACTAGATTAAAATATTGCATTACAAAAGTAACAGACTAAAAAGTTTTAATTAAAAAGTATGATCTGGTTGAATTTCTTATGGGTACAGCATGCAGAGTTCTGCTTTAATATGGTAAGAGAGTTGTCTCAATTTCACCCAGCCAGGACCTGAGCTCCACGCAATTGCTTTCTCTGAGAAGGGGGAATGGGGGGAAGAGGGAGGGAAAGAAAACCAAAGGCACACATCATGGGTTGGGATAAGGACAGTTTACTGGGACAGCAGAGAGAGGGAGAAATAACAATAACAGGACTTTATAGCAAAATCTACAAAACTGGTGATATCCAAAGCAGTTTCTCACCAAACAGCACAACTCAGGCCATACAGCTCAGACTGGTCCTGAAGCCTGACTGTCCCCAAAACCATGCATCCTGGAGCTGTGCAGTCCTGTCCCACCAGGTCCACTTTACACTGAGCACAGCATGACTGTTGGTATGGAACACCCTCTTTGCTTAGCTTGGGTCACCTGTCCTGGCTGTGTCCACTCTCAGCTGCCTGGGTGACCCCTGCCTTCCCATTAGCAGGGCAGCTTGAGAAGCTGAAAAGTCCTTGACTGGCTTGGCAACAGCTAAACCCACCAGTGTGTTACCAACAGTGCTCTCATCCTGACTCCCAAACAGGCATGACACCAGCTGCTAGAAAGAAAACTAACTCTATCCCAGATGAACCCAGGACAAGTGTAAACAGTTTTTAGGATTGATTTGAATTCTTTGATTGTGTGTGTCATTCATTGTGGCTTAATATGTCTTGGTCACCTGGTTATTTGTTATGAAGGAAGGCATAAGGATTGGCTGCAAGTACAGGTTCAAGCCGCTGTCTCATCTGGTATCTCAATATTTAGTCGAACTCCTAGGAATTATAAATGTTTAAATTATGAAGAGGTCCAACTTTGAAGTTTGAAACAGTGGAAAGTTTGCAGTGGAGAAGCATTGAACCTCAGCTGAGATGTGTGGAGGGCTTTTCTGACTGTGTACTGTGGTTCTGCGATGTAGCTAGACTGGGTGGGGTATTTTTCAGTTCTTAGCTGAGGTGGATTTTTCTGACTGTTGGTATAATGGCATTAGAAATTATAATAATAGGCAAGTCCCCCTTTACAGGCCCACAACTACCATCACCCAACTACTTAGATTTGTGGAGGCTGTGAACCTGAAGTGACCATATGCTAAAACTTTACTATTTTGAGAATTACATTTAGAGGTGATGTGAAGTGCAGACACAAAGAGCAAGACACTCAGCAAATATTTTTGATGTGTGAGATGACAGACCTAGGAAACAAACCAAAATGGCAAGCACCACTAGAATTACCATGCAAGTCTTTTAAGCAAAACATTTGTTCTTCTGCCAAGATTTCAAGATTAAACAGATAAATATTATATTAGATATTATACAGATAAAACCTGTTTATCACCAAACTGGAGCCTGAGATGTGCCAGACTGGAAGTGTGCACAAGCTGTAAAATTTGCTCCTGCTGAGGTGAGCGTGTCCATACTGTAGCTCCTAAGCATGTAAGCAGTGCAGGTGTCATGCTCATACTTTTGGAGCAAGCAATCTATAGCCTTCCTCAGGGGTTTCTGCTGTTAACTGCAGGGCTGAAAGATGTGTCTGTATGCAGCAGAGCTGGCTGCAGCATTTTGATTGCAACTTCAGTTCTTTCACAAACAAATTGTTTGGTTTGGTTTGGTTGGGGTTTTTTTCATTGGAGGCTCTACAGCTGAAGCTGAAATGTGGTTTTAATTACTTTTATGGGAAGCGGGCAGGTCTTCTTAGACCTTGTACTGAGCTAGGTGAACTGGTTTGCTCGGAAGAGATGAGGTTAGCAAAATAACATGAACAAAGTACTTTCTGGTACGTGAATCTTATGTGAATCTGGCTGGTAAAGAAGATAGTAACACTGGAGAGGCCACTGAGGAATGTCAGGCCAACTGGTTCCCATTTGAGTGTGTGAGAAGCCAGGCCTTTCCAGGCTATTATGTGGGGATAGCAAATAAGGAAATGCATGTGAAGTCTGTAGAGCCTGTCTTAGTATTGCTTTACAAAGTAAGTAGTGCTCTGTTACAAACAGCTATCTGGTAGTAGATTTCAGCAATGATCATGGAATCCTTAAAGGAGGATCTATAAATTCCAAATCTGGTCACTTCTGCTGGCTGCAAGTGCTGTTGCACAGCCAACTGGTATGGCCCCAGAGGGAGACTTCTGACATGCTGCCACCAAAGGGATATGGCACCAGGTACAGCCCAGAAGAAGAGAGGGCACATGAAAAAGGAGAAAGTGTTATGTATGCAGTCACTTTCATAACTGTATTGGCTATGTAAATAGAAGTACTATAGCAATAAGAAACGTTACACTCCCAGATGCATGGGATTGATCTTTTGATTGGTGCCTGTTTGGGTATCGTGCCTGTCAGTTTAATCTACCTGGATATCCCTCTCAGACTGCTCCTTTCTATCAATTAATTTGTGCACACACACATACCCCCCACCCACCAAAAAAAAAAAAAAAAAAAAAAGAAAGGAAAAAAGGGGGAGAGGGGCAGGAATCCAGAAACATGCCTGAGCTTTTCAGTCAGAGAAAGCATTCAAAAACATCTGAAATTTAACTTTGTGCTGTTTTTGTTGAATAGATCATACTTCTAATCATCAGATTGTGAAGATAGTGCTATCTGAGTTTCATGTTTGTTTTGTGAACTGATTGCTTTTCATGTCTGAAAGATGTTTCTTGGTCAGAAGCTGACATTAACTTCATCAGTATTCTCACAGAGTTCCCAAACTACGTCCAGCTTTTTTTTTTTATAATAGTGTTCATGTATGTCGCTGGCAAGAACGCACATGCAGTGTTTCTCCTTGTTATGCTAATCCGCTGTCATTATCCAGTAACAAGGTTAAATCTGAGTTTCCATTTTAAATAACCACCATATTTCTACCATGCATACTTCAGAGTATGATTTAATACTTGTGCCCAATGTTTCAATAATTTGTGCCCACTTTCTCTGAGCAGAGAGGGCATTTTGAAGCCCCATGAGGAAAGCATACAAAACCCTCTCTCCAAACCATTTCCACATCCAACAGATCTATTCTGTATGTGTTCCCTTTTTGAATGTTAGGGCTTTCTTCCTGCTGTAAAGCATTGCTTCAAAACAGTAAGTACTACCAGCCACATCCCTAACTGCTGTGTGGTCAAACAAGCTGGGTTCTAAATGCATGAGATCTGCACCATACTGTTGTTCTTCCTTTGTCCTTTTAACATTCTCTCTGATACTGCTTTTGATACTCGCGGAGGGGCTTACTGTGCTGTGCATATTTGTGCACATTCTGATGTTACCTCCTGATACAGTAGGTGACCAGTAGGTGACCTTTAAGCAATAATCCATCTGCAGCAGCAAGTATTAGTGTTTGATGAAGAAGCAAACCACTGAAGGCAGTAAGAGTCAGGAAGATGGTATGGGTAGCTCTTTTCGCTGTTTCTGTCAATATTTTGTCCTTTAATTTTTTTAAATTATAGATGTGTAGATCTGTAAGTGCAAGTGTAGTAAGTACAGAATGAGAATGGTGACATTATTAGTATGTTCTTTGTTGCAGATATTGCAGCAGTCTAAGAAATTACACCTCTGCAAAATAAGGCATATTCCTTTTCTTGGAATAATATAGTTTGTGGGAAATGCTAACTAATGCTATTTTCCCTTTTCGTCACTTTGTATCCTAGTGTTTTAAGACAAAAGCTCTGTACCAGCATTGTGTAAGTGGATACAGTTTTGATTCATTGCTTCTTGCTAGTATTTCTGATTCAGGTAGGTGGGTCTTAGCTGTCTGGCTGAGGGAGCTGGGTCTGTTTAGCTTAGAGAAGAGGTGGCTGAGGGGAAACCTTATCACCACCTACAACTACCTGAAAGGAGGATATAGAGAGATAGGTGATGGTCTCTTCAGCCAGGTGACAGGAGATAGGACAAGGGGGAGTTGCAAGAAGCTGTGCCAGGGCAGGTTTAGATTGGATGTTAGAAAAAAATTTTTACTGAAAGAGTTGTCAGCCCAGGGAGGTGGTTGAGTCACCTTCCCTGGATGTGTTCAGAAAAAGGGTAGATGAGGTACTTAGGGATATGGTTTAGTTTAGGATGTGAATGGTTGGTCTTGATGATCTTAAAGGTCTTTTCCAACCTTGTGATTCTGTTATTCTGTGATTTGGACCCAGATAACTGTTAGGATGATTCCACATCAAGGAAGGCAAGGTGGATTCTTAATGTTCTCACTTGTTTGTTACTGTAGTTATGGCAGGTGACTGAAAGCCTATCTTTGTTACTGTTACTTGTTCAACAGTATCATCTCTGGGAAAGAAAGTACTGACTAGTTGCTGTAACAAGGTTTAGAAGAGTGTGGATTTTGTCACTGGAAAAGCAAGAATTTTAGAACTGTACTTTGCACAGTTACAGACATCTTTTTATGATACATACAACTTTGTAGATAAACCACTACATCTTAGTGCTAGTGGATGCATGTTTATTATCCCTGGGAAATACAAAACCTCTCTCAAGTGCTACAGCTATTTCGGTCCTTGTTAACCTTGTCTAGAGAGGTAATTATTGTGTATCTTGCAGCCCAATTTAATGGAAGTGAGAAACGGCAAGCATCTCCTCCCTCAAGTGACCAGCGCAGGCAGTTAAGAGCACCTGGAGGAGGCTTTAAACCCATCAAACATGACAGTCCAGAATTTTGTGGGATCCTGGGAGAGAGAATAGATCCAACTATTCAACTGGAAAAGCAGATGTAAGTAAGCACAGTAACTGCTCTCTAGCTCTTTGCATCCCCACTCACAGGAGCAGCAGGTGTCCCATATCTTGCTGTCCAGCTCCTCTTCCTCAGTATGTCCTGTGTTAGTGTTCACAAAAAGCTATTCTTACAAATCCTGCAAAGTGTAAGTAACTTTTGCAGGGAACAAAATAGAGTAAACAGGGAACTCATCTCAGGAACAGTGAATTTTATCTGCCAAGTATGTGCGGTTATTCCACTTCTAACGACATTGATTACATTGCATTAGGGAAAACAAATTTATATCACATATATGCAAATTGTGCTTTAAAGCTGCACAAATTCTATATATTTGTGGCTGCATAGTACCTCAGATGTGCCTTCCATTGTTTGTACTGCTGCTCCAGGGAGAGACTGATAAGACTATTTACAAAGCTTTCAGAAAACAGACTGTTGTTTCAGCTCTGGTGGTGTCAAACTTGAGGTTGGTATTTAGAGGCAGTTTTGTCAGCTACTAACTCAAGTTCTGGTGGAATTCCCTGGAGTGCATGTCTGGTATCCATAAGCGTGGCCTCTGTCTTGCTTCATTGTTACCCTTCTTTGAACCATATGGACAGACTGACTTGTGTGATAGAATGACCCACTGCCCTCTATCATACCACCAAAGGTACAGCTTCATAGAAGGGGCCAGAATCCACTGTTACGCAAAAAAGGAAAGATCATCTTGTAGAGCATTTACACAGGTTACACTGATATTTGTGAGCACTGAGAAGTTCAGTGGGTTCACAGTAAAGTGAGGAAGCTATGTCTTGAATCCTTGAATGCAGTCCCACTTCAGACACTGTCATTCTAAGTTAGATGCAGTTTATTTTCACAGGAGAGGGAAGGCACAATTTATCATGGATGGGAGTGTGCTTTTTGTGAGAGTACATTATTCCTGAATGGTAGCAGCATTAGGAGGGTTAGCAATCCTTTTGCATTTCAGATTCTCAGTAGGAGAATCCCCTCTGTCAGTTGCATCTGAGAGAAGGTAGTTCCAGAAATTTATTTTCCTTTGACACTTTATTTTTATGTGCAATATTTGGAAATTTAAACTTGAAACAGAGAATAATATTGTCCACATGGTGTCATAATACATCTAATAAACCTCAGCCTTTGAACATTCTACTCGTTGTAGATTGTAGACATCTGCAACAGAGGAAGTAGCAATCACTGTTGTGAAATCACTCACTGATACTGTCAGATAAATGGCTAACATGCTATACATTTGACTGTAAAATTTAGTTCTCAGATTTGAGTAGTTAACAGCCCGCGATAGGCCCCAGAAATACATTTAAAATGCTATAGGAAGTTGAGCATCTACTAAATAACTTCTGAGTTATAAATAAATCATTGTGTGGTTATTTCTCTTAGTATAACTCAATAACAGTGAAAAGAGGAAAATGAGTTCTGCTGTTTCCATTGTCTTACTGAAAGCAAATCCCTTCCAGCCTTATATACACGTCTTTGGCCAATTCAGAAACAGAGTAGTATTGTGCTTTATACGAGCAATAAGACCTGATTATACTTACTGTATAATTGATGTAGCTGTCCTGTCTTCAGTGGAGCTGTGTCCACTTAGTGGCTGAAACCAGCCCATTAAGAAAGTAAGCGACATCAGGAAGAACGTTCTATAAACTATAATCAGCATGCTTTGAATTGTGTGAGGAGATCCCGATAGAGGTTAAAGTGGGTGATCATGTTTGAATCGTGTGCCTATATTTTCCAGGATATCTTAGGAAAAATGCATGCATTAAGGTTTTTATGTCCCAAATTTTTGCATTGGCATCTTTTACAAGTTGTAATTTCACTATTTTGTGATCACATCATTAACATTTGAATCTCTGACTTTTCTGCACAAATGCCTATATGTTGACATTTAAAACATAGACACACCCAGGGCAAAAAGTCCCAGTACATTTGAAACAGTGAATTAGTCAGGAACTTGAAGCTGATGATTGCAGTGTGCTTATCTCTCTAGCTAGCTGGAACAGGAGCAATCTCAGTGTCCCATTTACACAGGATATGATTCACAAGCAATTACAGACCTGGATAGTGCTGTTTACTCTCAGCTGTACCCAAAACAGTTTCCAGACATCACTTGTGAATCAGATATTCTCTTATCAGCAATTGTCTTTATTTTTCTTGCAGTTATTTTAAAAGCTTTAAAAAAGTTTTGCTTTCTGGAACCAGCCCTGTGTTCTTTTTTCACGAACCCCTCTGCTGATGAGGGAACACCAGATCTGAAGAATATATGAAATACTCCACTCTGAATATCAGAGTCCCTGGTATTTCCCAGGTTTTGACTAGGTCATATTTTATTGGTTTTGCTTGGCCATTTGGGGGAATAGAAATAAAAGTTATTTATACCTAATAGGAATAATTTTTAGACTCTCCCAAATCTGTTTTCTGATTTACACTTACTGTTAATATTCTTCCCTTACCCTGAGAAGACATTAAATTGCTTGTTGAGAAGTACCCTTTAGTAGTAAATGTATAATGGAGGGTAGGGAGAACACTACCTGAAAACATTTGCTTCTCTGCCTCAGCTTTTTCAAGCGATGGAGCTGTCAGGCCTCCCTTTCAAGTCTGTCTTGAATATACAATAGTATAACCCTCCTTTTAGCTTTCTCTAATGCAATCTTCAGTTGTAACCAGGCACACAATGAATTCTTAATTTAAGCACCGACTTTTGTTTAACACGTTTGACAGTGGAGCTGACATCATCACAAGGTAGGTAAGAGCATGACTTGTCAAAGGGATCTCTCTGGTCCTTATTCACTTATTTTTTAGTTGGAACATCTCAATTCAAGTAAGTTCATCAGAGAAATAACACTAGAACAAATGGAAGAAAACTTTGTTTCCACAAGGGCAGTGACAATTCTTTGTAATAGACAGAGAGCACTTCTGGTGTGTGCATTGTCCTTCTTAGGCAGGCACATGGTCCTTCAAAGTGCATCTGTCGATTGCAGAACGGGAGAAATCTTCTGCAGAGATGCAGATGACCCAGTGGAGAGCCAGACACACTATATTGCTCAGTAAACTTGGGGGAAGGGTCAAAATGTTTACTACTAGACTGAGAGATTTTAACTGCTGACACAGAGCAGCATGTGCTGAGGAGGTTCAGTGTTTGCAGTGGTCAGATTAGTGAAGGACCCATCTCTCTTCTCCCCATCTCCTTTCTTCTCTTGATTGATCACACACACTCCACAGATCCACCAGATGTTTATATAAAGTGCTTCGAGTTGTCACAGCTGTTTTCAGAACATGTGATTTTGTTACAGATCTCACTTTATCACTCTTCTCCTTTCTCAAAGATTTATTTTAGCAAATTTTTTCCACTATTACTTCTTATTCTTCAGATGTGATTTCCTTTTTTTTTTTTTTGCTTTTGCTTGTTTTCTCGTTCTTTTGTATATTAGTTGAAATACTGATACATCACAGGAATGAAATAGAGTAAATGTGTGTATTATGGATCTGCTGCTTGTAGGGTAGATAATGCGTGGCTCCAAGTGAGGTTTTCTTTCATAAATATGTACACCAACCCTGTTGCATGTACTCCTGATACAAGTTTGTTTTTTTCCTTCAGCTGACAGGAGCTACAGTCCTCTGCAAGTTGTAAAGTTAATTTCAGATAATGCAGGCAATGTGCTTTTTATCCACAATACGTTAGATCTTAAAGTTATCGATGTGATATTAGCCACTATTCATATCTTAAAAAGCTGAAGTAATTAAAAGAATATGAGTTGGAATATGTGTGTGTATTAATCTCTCTTCTTTTTTGTAGATGGTATCATGGAGCAATCAGTCGGACAGATGCAGAAAATCTGCTACGTTTATGTAAAGAGTGTAGCTACCTTGTAAGAAATAGTCAAACAAACAAGCATGACTATTCTCTTTCACTGAAGTAAGTACTTGTCAGTAAAGCATAATAGATGTCATTTATAAGCCGTAACTCTTGATCCAGTGTGCTGCTGAACTGGTTCAGCTCAGAAGGGCACCCAAAGAGATTGAGACTCTCTGCATGGTGTGTAATGACAGTTGTGGAATTAGGACCTTGCAGTTTACTGACATGAAGAGATTTTTAGTCTTCATTTGGTGTCCATTTAAATATATTAACTCAGGTTTATTTATTTATTTTTAATTATTCTGGTTTGAAAAGTTCCTGCTGCTTCTGCTTCAGTCTGAATAAGCAACTGTACTGTCTCAGGACTTCTTTTGCTTTGTACAAGGAAGGAAGGCTTCATATGGTTTACCTTGGTAGAGGTGTACAGTATTGCTACAATTGCTATTCTTGAAAGTAAAAAGCCCAGGAACAAGGATGAAAGATCTACAAAATTAGGAAATGAGCACTGTTCCAGTTTTAGTACTGCTTTGAACTTGCCTCACCTACCTTAGGGTAATCAGGTTATGTTACAGATGTTGGCTTTGACATACTATAGAACAGAATCATAGAATGGTTTGGGTTGGAAAGCGCCTTCACAGATCATCTAGTCCAACCCTCCTACCATGGGCAAGGACATAAGCTTACTTGCATTTCCAGCAAGGGAAAAGTTTCCATGTTTTCCATGCAGGAGAAAAGGAAGCCCTTGGTATAATGTGTACACATACAGAGATCATTTGTTTCCTTTCTTTCTTTCTTACAGAACAGGGTCTGAGGTGGAACTTACCCTTCCAAGTAGGTCTGAGACACAGACCTACTTGTCTTTTTTACTAGCATTACTCTTGACTGTTTGGCTTACATCATTTCTTCATAGGTCTGTTTTGGAGACATTTTACTGCTGGGATGCTGGTAATACTTGATGGTAACAAGGTAATAGAATCATAGAATCATCATGGTTGGAAAAGACCTTCAAGATCATCAAGTCTAACTGTCAGCCCTACACCACTGTAACTTCTAAATCATCTCCTGAAGTGCCACATCTACCTGTTTCTTGAACAGCTCCAGGGACAGTGATTCCACTACTTCCCCGGGCAGCCTATTCCAATGCTTCACCACTCTTTCAGTGAAGAAATTTTTCCTAATATCCAATCTAATATTATATATCCATCCCAGTTGAGGGGGCAAAATCATCTTTCTGGGGCTGACAAATTTATATTTTCCAGTTTGGGACTTCTAGATGCAGGCCCTTGATGTCCTTTTGCACGTTCGCCTTTTGCACATTGTATTCCACTGTTTTCTAAACCAGATTTCCTGGTGGTAACTATTTTTAGTCTCCACATAACTTGGTCTGTGGTAAGGTAGCTAAATGACTGACATCCACCATTCTGTGTTTTCTGGAACACAAGATTCTTTCAGTACTCTACAGCTCTTCCTTCATATTTTGTTGAAATACATGTGCCAGAGCCTGTCACGGGGAAAGGATAGCAGCAGTGAGAATGGTTGTGTGAGGTGTGACCAGCTGATGATCTCCTCAGCCTGGTGGCAGAGCTACCAGAGGAAGTAGACAGGTTAAAGCGCATCAGAGAGGCTGAGAAAAGAGATAGACTGGTGGAGCCATGCTCTGCCCTCCCTAAGACAGAAACAAGAACAGCCACCAGAAAAAAAATTGAAGATTAAGAAGACGCTGAATCCTCACCCCACCATGATGAAGGCAGTAGCTTAAAGGAGTGAATGGAAGCAAGTCTACACTTCAGGCAGCAGGCAAACCCCCTCCTTGCCCACCTCACCTTCTCAGGTGCCTCTGTGCACCAGATATGAGGCTCCAGATGTGGAAGGTCAGTCGCTGTATGATGTGGATGACTGTCATACCAGAGGTGTTGCCAAGGTTAATACGGCCCCACCCCCCTCTATCACAATGATCTTGATGGTAGTTATATTTGTAGGAAACTTCCTTCTGAGGGTTACAAGGGGTCCAGCATGCCAGGCAGACACACCTCTTAAGGAAGTCTGCTACCTGCCTTGAGCCCAGGTTAAGGACATCACTAGGAAGCTTCCTAGTCTGCTACAGCCCTCGGATTATTACCCATTACTACTCTTCAGTGTGGACAACAGTGAAGCCACAATGCACAGAGCAGTCAAAAGACACTTCAGGGCTTTGGGGTGATCAGTAAGAGAACCTGGAGCACAGGTAGCTTTTTCCTTTATCCTTCCAGTTGTGGGCAGTGACAGTGAAAGAAGCAGGCAATTAATTTCCATTATGAACACTAGAGAAAGAGTAGGATATGCAACTGTAAAAAACTATAAAGGAGCTGCAGGCATTGGACTGCTGGTGTGAGGATGGTTAGGGTAATATGTAAGTGCTCACTGCAATATTTCTGATAAAGTCAGCTGAATAAGAGACTCTTTGTAATAAAGAATTTGCCCTACAAAGTGTATGAGCTTCTACAGCAATTCATTAGCACAAACTCTAGTGGGAAAACTCTAGTGGATGCAAGCCCCTGTTCGGTGGGAGGTTTATTTTGGGATGTGAGGTCTGCTCTCTTCCCCCCCCGTCCCAGTAACTGATGAAGCCTGGTGTTTCTATTGTATCCTTGGACTGATGCTTTTGCATCTTTACCATCTTAATAATATGTAGGCAAGCACGACTGAAGAGCTCAAGAAGTGACACAGTTATGTTGTATGAGCAGAAGGATGATATCAGAGAGGTGATGACCGCCTGAGAAGTGAATCAGCTACAGGAACAGAAGCAATATGACCAGGGATAATATAGGTCCCTTGATGAATGAGGTGGGTGTCTTGGTAACGGGTGATGATGAGAAGGTGGAAATACTGAATGCCTTCTTTGCCTCAGTCTTCACTCCAAAGGCCCCTCGAGACCCGCAGATCCTGGATGAAAGTAGGAGTGTTTGGGGAATGAAGAGCTTCCCTCTAGTTCAAGTAGGGGTGGTCCAGGAGCAGCTCAAAGGGATTAATGCACACAAATCCATGGGCCCGGATGGGATACATCCACGTGTGCTGAGGGAGCTGGCGGAAGTGATTGTGGAGCCGCTTGCTATCATCTTCGACAGCTCTTGGAGAACAGGAGAAGTACCTGAGGATTGGAGGATAGCCAATATCACTCCAGTCTTCAAAAAGGGCAAGAAGGAGGATCCTAGCAACTATAGGCCAGTCAGCCTCACTTCTGTCCCTGGAAAGGTTATGGAACAGCTTGTTCTAGATGCCATCACCAAGCAACTGGAAGAGAAGAAGGTCATGAGGATCACGATGCCATCACCAAGCAACTGGAAGAGAAGAAGGTCAGCATGGATTCACCAAGGGGAGATCATGCTTGACCAGTCTCATAGCCTTCTATGATCTCATCACCGGCTGGGTGGATGGAGGGAGAGCAGTGGATGTCGTCTACCTTGACTTCAGCAAAGCTTTCGATACTGTCTCCCATGACATCCTGATAACAAAGCTGAGAGGGTATGGGATAGATGAGTGGACAGTGAGGTGGGTTGAGAACTGGCTGTCAGACTGAGCTCAGAGAGTTGTGATCAGTGGAGCAGAATCTGAATGGAGGCCTGTGACTAGTGGTGTTCCCCCCAGGGCTCGGTGTTGGGTCCAGTCCTGTTTAATATCTTCATCAACGACCTTGATGAGGGAATAGCATCAACCCTCAGCAAGTACGCTGATGATACAAAGCCGGGAGGGGTGGCTGACACGCAGGAACACTGTGCTGCCATCCAGCGAGACCTGGACAGGCTGGAAAGCTGGGCAGGGAGAAACCAGATGAAATGCAACAAAAGCAAGTGTAAAGTCTTGCACCTGGGGAAGAATAACCGTCTGTATCAGTACAGGCTGGGGGATGACCTGCTGGAGAAGAGCTCTGTGGAGAAGGACCTGGGGATCCTGGTTGATGACAGGTTGGCTAGGAGCCAGCAGTGTGGCCTGGTGGATAAGAGGGCCAAAAGGATCCTGGGGTGCATCAAAAGCAGCATTGCCAGCAGGTCGAAGGAGGTGATCCTCCCCTTCTACTCTGCCCTGGTCAGGCCCCACCTGGAGTATTGTGTCCAGTTCTGGGCTCCCTGGGATAAAAAAGACAGGGACCTCCTTGAGAGAGTCCAGAGGAGGGCTACGAAGATGATTAAGGGCCTGGAATATCTTCCATATGAGGAAAGGCTGAGTGAGCTGGGACTGTTCAGCCTGGAAAAAAGAAGACTAAGGAGAGACCTAATTAATGTTTATAATTATCTTAAGTATGGGATGCAGGGGGAAATGGCCAGCCCCTTTTCAGCGGTCTGTGGACACAGGACAAGGGGCAATGGCTGCAAGTTGGAGCACAGGAAGTTCCACACCAACATGCGGAAGAACTTTTACACAGTGAGGGTGACAGAGCCCTGGGACAGGCTGCCCAGGGAGGTGGTGGAGTCTCCTTCTCTGGAGATATTCAAGACTCGTCTGGACGCCTATCTGTGCAATATGAGCTAGGGAGCCTGCTTTGGCAGGGGGGTTGGACCCAATGATCTCTTGAGGTCCCTTCCAACCCCTACGATTCTGTGATTCTATAGTATGTTGTGAGTCACTATGCTGTGAGCCAGCAATTTTTTTTCAGTTAAATGTCATACGTTTCTTATTCAGGGTAAAAAAAAGAATGACACCTTAATTTTTTTATTAAGTGAGGGTGATTTAATAGCTTCATGTGGCAAGATTTTAAAAAAACCCAAACCCAAACAAATAACCAAAAAAACCCATTTTTTACCTAGTAACAAAAGACTAACTTTAGGTTTCCTAAAAACAGCATTGTGAGGCAATGGGAATCTACACAAATATTACTTGTATTTGAAAAGCCACATAATGGTAACTTTGCTGTATTTCATTTAATACAGCAATATTGGACAATGGGGATGTATCTGAAGACCCTCTTTTCCAGTACCAGGAAAGCTTTCTGTGTTGTGTTGCCTTTGAGAGGGCAGGCAGACTTAACTGGGATGGGGAATTTGCACATGACTTGGTTGTCTGAATCAAATTCCAAAAATGACCATTCCATATGTATGTAACAAGCATGAAATTTGCTTCTTCTTTTCCAAACTGAAATGCATCTGTACATAAAACATCGATAAGGTTCATTTAAGGTGCTCATGTCAAATGTCTGTTGAGGTGATGTGGTTTATCTGGAGAAAATTAGTTGCATGTGAACTAGCTACCTCTGGGGGCACCAGAGAAGGTCTTGGTGATTTACAGATTGATGTGTTAGTCATCTCAGAAACAAGGATTTGTTGCTGTTTATGACATGTGTTTGAGGCAAAAAAATCCCCCATTTTTCTATGGATCATGATGAAGAGAGCTCGACCTTCTTGTCAGCATTGTTTAAATTCTCCATAGCAGAAGAGGGAAGGAATGTGGTCTACCTTCCCAAACAAAATGATCCTAAAGGTCTGAGGAGCAGCTATGCATTCTTTTTTACCTCCTCCAGCAGTGCTGCACTGTCCCTTGTGTTTCTCCTTGTCCATATTCCTTCAGGGTTGTGTTGTAGGTATTTGACCCACCCATTCTTTTCTTACACCCCATTTTAATTACCTAAGGCTGGGTAAAATCTGGAGACCCATACTATAGTAACTTTGTTGTGGCCAGGGCTCCCAGTCTCTGGCTGACATTAAAATGCCTAGTTGCAAGCTCCTTGTATTAGGTCCATTCATTACTAGCAAGCAGGCTGATCATAGAATCATAGAATGGTATGAGTTGGAAGGGACCCCAAGGATCACAATGCTCCAACCCCCCTGACACAGGCAGGGCCACCTACCTCAGGCCTGGATCTACACTAGGTTGCCCAGGGCCCCATCCAACCTGGCCTTGAACACTTCCAGGGACGGGGCATCCACTACCTCTCTGGGCAGCCTGTTCCAGCACCTCACCACTCTTTCTGTAAAAAACTTCCCCCTAATATCTAATCTAAACCTTCCCTCCTTTAGTTTTAATCCATTCCCCTTTGTCCTGCCATTGTCTATCCTTTTAAAAAGTTGAATCCCCTCCTGCTTATAAGCTCCTTTCATGTACTGGAAGGCTGCAATGAGGTCCCCCCACAGCCTCCTCTTCTCCAGACTGAACAAGCCCAGCTCCCTCAGCCTCTCTTCGTAGGGCAGGTGCTCCAGGCCTCTAATCATCTTCGTGGCCCTCCTCTGAACCCTCTCCAGCAGTTCCACATTCTTCTTGTATTGGGGGCCCCAGATCTGGACACAGGACTCCAGATGGGGCCTCACGAGGGCAGAGTAGAGAGGGACAATCCCCTCCCTGTCCCTGGTGGCCACCCCTCTTCTAATGGAGCGCAGGATACCATTAGCCTTGTGACGTGCAAGAGCACGCTGCTGGCTCATGTTAAGTTTCTCATCCACCAGAATCCCCAAGTCCTTCTCAGCAGGGCTACTCTCAAGAAGCTCTTCTCCCAGTTTGTATCAATGTCTGGGATTCTTCCAGCCCAAGTGCAACACCTTACACTTTGCAGTGTTGAACCTCATTAGGTTCACCCAGGCCCATCTCTCCAGCCTGTCAAGATCCCTCTGGATGGCTTCCCTTCCTTCTAGGGTGTCAACCACACCACTCGGCTTGGTGTCACCCGCAAACTTGCTGAGGGTGCACTCAATTCCATCATCAATGTCATTGATAAAGATGTTAAAGAGAACCGGTCCCAAGACAGACCCCTGGGGAACACCGCTTGTCACCGGCCTCCACCTGGACATAGACCCATTGACCACCACCCTTTGGCTACAGTCTGTTAACCAGTTTCTTATCCACTGGATGGTCCACCCATCAAATCCACATCTTTCCAATTTAGAGATAAGGATGTGATGGGGGACTGTGTCAAAGGCCTTACACAAGTCCAGGTAGATGACATCAATTGCCTTCCCTTTATCTACCGATGCTGTCACTCCATCATAGAAGGTCACCAGATTGGTAAGGCATGACCTTCCCTTGGTGAAGCCATGCTGGCTGTCCCGGATCACATGTTTTTCCCTCATGTGCTCCAACATGTCATCCAGGAGGATCTGTTCCATGATCTTCCCAGGCACAGAGGTGAGGCTCACCGGCCTGTACTTCCCTGGGTCTTCCTTGCTCCCTTTCTTATAAATGGGAGTGATGTGACCTTTTTTCCAGTCCCCAGGGACCTCTCCTGACAGCCACGACTTTTCAAATATGATGGAGAGAGGCTCAGCAACCACATCAGCCAGCTCCTTCAGGACCCTGGGATGCATGAAAGAACTGGGAGTAGATGTGACAGACAAGAAGATAGCCATCACTCAGTTACAGGTTTTAGGTGTTCAACAATAACTTCACCACACACTGAGCTCATGGAAGTGCCTTCCTAATGTAACAATAAACCAGCATCTCAGTATTTTGTTAAATCTTGCTCAGTGAGGGCCAGCCAGCAGCTGGGCTCTAATAGGAAATACTTCTATCAGGATTTCCCGTTCTCAAGGCTCTTTGCACAGTGCGCGTCATGCCTGCACCACTTCATTTCCTGACTCAAATTTCAATTTTGGGAAACGTTATTTTGGTATTTACATTAGGATTATTTCACAAGTCATCTGCATGTGCATACTGTAAGTAAAAACAGTAATGGACTTGGCTTTCTGCTCTGTCAGGTAATTTCTGCAGAATCATTGCCAGTGGAGGGAGAACAGTGCTGAATTCAGACAGGGTGGTGTCTCCTGACATCATGATCTTGTGGACTCAAACAGACATTTGGTTTTCACTAAGTAGGGAAGGGGACTGCAAGCAAAGGTTTTTTTGTCATTGTGAAAATGCAGGACTGATCTGTAGAAGAGGTCCTATTTTCTGGAAGTTGAGAACATAAACTGTGTATTTTGAACTAATGCTGGACTTGGTAGCTTTTAGTTGATTTAAAATACATAATACATCCATGAAATGTAACTGTTGTGATACTGTACAAAAGCATGATTTTCTTCCTGTCAGTATAATTTATAAAGAGGTAGATGCATTTTGATGGCTCTCTAAATTAGAGTTGAGTAAAAGTATTTAGAAGTGTATCTGTAGTGTGTGGTTAGCCTAAACAGTAATGATAGGTATGTGGCTGTGCTTGAAATGGAGAGCTGGGTTAGGAAAAGCAGTGGACAGGTCTGCCTCTTAATGGCTCTAATAAAGGATTTTTCAAAGTAATCGTTCATCTGAGGGGAAAAAAAACAGTTTTCCTGAGGAAACTTTAAGTTAGTTCCTTTTTGGTGTAGGTTAGCATGAAATATTACAGGTTTTGTTCCAAGTGACAGTATATAACATCAAATTTTGAGATGGAAAGGCATTTCAGAATGGAAAAACAAAACAACACATATTTCCTACATTGCTAGAATGTGGTTTTCTTTTCTGGTATTACTGTAAAGTTGCTGCTGTTTTCCTCGTCCAAATAACATTTAAGCAGAATGAATGCAGAAAATCTTTTCTGACAAAACAGCACTTTTTTCAGCTAAAACAGAGATTGAAGGGCTTAGCTAACTTTTCTGATTTTGAACATGAATGATATTTCAAAGCCATTCACATTTTCTGGGGAAAAAATACTAGCTTTAATATCTATTTAATATTTCTTGAATATTCACATATCACATTTCAGACATAAGATAAAAACAAGCACAGTCTGATGAGGTGTCTGCATGATTCCTTTGTCATCCACACTGTGTTTTGAAAACTGAAGGAAAACATGTGGGAAAGCTATAATTCAAAGTTACTTGGTTTTACGGTTATGTTGCAAAACATTCTAAAAAATGTCTGTCTATTAGTCATGTATCATGTATTATGTCTGTGTAAATGTCTCTCTTTTGAGAGTTCCACAGCAATTTGTTGCAGGGATTAGCAACTAGGAATTCTGCAGTTCTGTATTTGAAACTCATGGGAATGGTTGCAATAAGGAAAGGGAATGGTTACAGTACGGAAAGGAAAGAGAGAATATTGTTGGTGATGGCACTGTTTTGTCATTGTTTTCCCTTAGTTGAACATAAACTCAGGAGAGAATTATTGCAAAGTTTGAGAAACCATAGTGACATTCAGAATTCACACTAACAGTATCACACGATTCAGCATCTTCTTTTGCAAAATCTCTGTGTCTTATCTCAAGGCACTGGCTTTCATCAGGGTTCTTCACATATATGAATTGGAGATTTCCGTTTAGGTTATGTTCTTTGAAAACCTGGCACCAATAGTTACTGAGGTTGAAAGAGCTGAGAAATCTGTGCAACAAAACTGGGACTATTCACTATAGGGTATGTGTTCCACTTACGCTTTTTCAGGTAGACTCCAAAGGTGCTTAGAAAACGTAACCAGAAACTGATGTACAACCAGTTCAAGCCACCTGAAATTTCAGTAATCTCTCTGCATACAGAAATTAGAGCTTAGATCAAAAGCATTTTAAGGAGAGGAGATGGGGAGTCACTGGTCTAGGAGCAATAGTGCTGTAAAGAATGAATGGGAAGCAGCACAGAAGGATCCCTAATTTAGCTGTAGACAGTTTAAAGTCCTATACACCTAGAATTGCTTAATTTCAAGGGGTAGGTTCAAGGTGCTGAGCTGACTTTTTCTTCCATTTTATTCTTTTTTCTACAAGATGAGAAATACCTGGTTTGATATTTCTAGCTGCAACTAGTGACACCTCAGTTGGATTACTTGAAGCAAGGAGGGTAGATAACAGATTCACAATGTAATTTTTGAAAACTAAAAGGGGGTAGGAGGGGACAGAAGGATGAAAGAATTTGAAAACATAATCTTTGCTTTCATCCAGCAGTAAGCTTGGAATAATTCTCAATTTAAAGAGTTCTGGACATCCAGAAAAGTGGCCAGGATAGAAATTAGAACTCAGCCCATCATTAGCTGTGGTGTAGTGATCAGGAACATGTTAACTCTTAGCTACAAACATTAGCAATAAGTAAAATCAGTTCATTAACTAAATGCTTTTGCCTCAGTTCTCTCTGGTGAACAAAAAATTTGCAGGCTTGACATTGCAAAGCTTTGAAGTCAGTTTCACGCAACTCCCACTTGTCACCTCTGCTCTTCCTCAACCTTTGTACAAAGTGACCTCTGAAATCCATTTTTGATGGTTTTCCATTCAGACTGGGTTTTACTTAAAGTAACTCTAGAGCTTTTAGGACAATGAAAAACCCCATGGAAATACATAGGAAAAAACAGATCGGGGTGTGATTATTTTTTGGTGTAATTATTTTGCAAGAAACCACAATAAAATCCACATCCATTTTAAACCACCACAAAACACTATTATGGGGAAGACAAACTTTAGGTTTTGCCCTGCTCTAAAAGCTGAAGAAACACCACATATGCTGAAGGAGAGAAAATGCAAAGAAGATAGGACATGTGATAGTATGGAGGTGGGAAATAACTACTTTTCAACAGTCAAAATGCTAGGTTAGCTGGCCAAGCATTTCCTCCCGCTTTTCCAAAATACTGCCTTGAAAAGAAAATGGAAGCTAATGTTTGAGTGAGAGCCATTAGAGACATCACTGAATAATCAGAAGAGAGCTGAAAAGGAAGATGAATGAAGATAACTGATAACTGAATGAAGATAACCTCACAGGTTTTCATCTTCATGTAGCCAGCTGACAGTTGAATCATCTGTGATGTTCCACAAAGATCCTGGTTAGCAGTTGGTTTCAACAGAAAAGCTATGTGCAAATAAAATTTCCAGGTTTGTTGGTCTTGATTGAACTGGTTGTAAATCTACACTCTGTAAGTTGAAAGCCATAACTGCTTGTCTCCTCACCACTACACCACTCCCTGTTAAAGAGTCCCTCTCCAGCTTTCTCATAGGCCTCCTGTTAGGTACTGGAAGGCTGCAATAATGTCTCCCTGGAGATTTGTCTTCTGTAGTCCTCGTCTAGACACACTGCACTAGGTCCATGTCTGTTTTGGGTTGTGGGCTCCAGAGCTTAACACAGTTATCCAGGTGGGGTCTCACAAGAGGGGAATAGACAGGTAGAATCATCCCTTCTACCCCACAAGCAAGTTCATTTTCTTATTGATTTTAACATTGCAGGACGATGCCCCTTAAAAATTACAGGGCAAACTGCCTGAAAAGGTCGGATTTGGAGTGACATCAAATTGCTGTAAATAAGATAGAAATGTCAGAAATCAGTGATGGAGTTTTGGTCCTCAAAATTCAAACTACATGTGGATTGCATGAGAGATGAGGATGACTCTATTGCCTCCAGTAATACTAGTTTTGTATGCAAGTGTTTTTAAGTCACCTGTCACGAAAGGAAATGATTTAGTCTAAATGCTGCCCTACATTCTTCATGGAAAATTAATTGAGCAATTACCAGGAAGAGTGATCCAAGAGGTACGTAGTAGCTACTGGTAATATGGATCAGCAGCTGCAAAATTGCATAATATATTATTAGAGATCATGTGTTTCAGGAGTGGTTGCTTTTGTCACTAGGGTCAATTTGATTAGCAGTCTTTCATTGTCGTCTTGATCAAAAATTTCTTTTTGTTATGATAATGAGTGATGTCCAGTATTGGTGCGAATTGAAGATTGTATACATTAATGAAATGCATTACCTGCTGGGGAGTTCTCTGTGATTGCAGATTGCTTTTCAAACATTCTATCAAAGTAAGGGAAGTAGTAGGCCAGCTGGAGCTGCCTCGTGCAGCATCACTATGAGCCACAGGCAGTGCTTTGGTGAAACAGTATGATGACAGAACTGCTAAGTTCATGCCATACTTCAGCTGCTTTGCAATGAAGGGTTAAAACAGCAACAGAAAGATTCTCTTGTTTGTAAGCAAATGGTTTGAAGCTGGCTGCCAAGTGTCTAGTCCAACCCTCTGCTCCAAGCAGGACACACCCAGCAGTGCTCTGTATAGGCATATATGGAAAAATTTGGAGGATGGAGACCTCCTGGCCTTTCTGAGCCTGGTCCTAGGGCTGCGCTGCTCTCGCAAAGAAGCTTTACCCTCTGTTCAATGGGAACTGTCTTTCTTGCAGCTTGCGCTTGTTGACTCACTGCGTACTTCTGAGAAACTTACCTCTTATCTGTAACTCTTCCTTTTAGACAATGGATGACTGTTACCTGACACTCTCAGCCCATTCTTGTACCTCACATGCTTCCACTCCCAGACTATGTTTAGTGGCCCTGCTCTGGGCTTGCTCTAGTGTTGGCTTCTCTTTTTTATGGGCAGGCCCTTCCACCAGGTACAACTACAGATGCAGCCTCATGAGTGCTCCATAGAGGAAGTAGACACTTCGTTCCAGCAGCTGGCTATGCAGCCCAGGCTGCAGCAGGCATTCATGAGCAGACTGTGGAATCACATTCTGTGTCCTGTCCACTGTGGTTCCTCTTCTGGGCAAACATGCCCTAGATTGTACTTCTGCCTGGGTTTAATCCATCCCAAGAGCAGAAGCTTTCTGTTTGCCTTGGTTGAAATCCATCACTCTGCTACCTATAATTTCTAGGTCACATTCTTTTTCACTCACCTTCACAAAGAGTGTGGTCTCTAAAGGCTGATCTGTTGTGATATAGATGAGATGCTTCTTGTTTGTGGAATTCTGGTAGCCGTAAACATCGTATACTGTAAACTCAATGACTATATACTACCTAAACTTAAGTATCTACGTAAGTCCTTACTAGGGAAGGAGCAGCTGTCTGTCATGAATGCATGGCTTGTTGCAGTTTGTTTACATTATATGCATTTTCTTTCTGCACTACCCTTGCTTTTTCTGCATTAAAGGACACTTGGCAAATTATTCTTGTTACTGTGCTCCTGAAACTAGCATGCACCTGTGATTCCATTAATTTATGTGCATGATTTTAAGGCATTTTGTAGCAAAGCAAATGCATAGTGAACTAAAGGAAGGAAACAATATGTGTGTCCTCATAATAAAGTATTTAAACATGCCACCTTTGCTTAAGGAAACAATTTAGGGAGCTATTATGATCCAAAAGATTTTTTTTTCCTCTAAGAAAAGCAAGATTTTAAGTGTGTGGAGCTATAATTTTAGTACCTGCAGTGGTTCCTGCTCACTAGAAAGGACCACTTCATCAGAGAATCATTGAACATATCTAAGAGATATGACTGTGCTGCCAACACTTCTGGAGGGCATTCATGCTGTGCCTGCTAACTAGGAAATGGCAGTGTGGAGGGTTGACTCTGGCTGAAGGCCAGATGCTCACCAAAGCCGCTCTGTCACTCCCCTCCTCAGCTGGATGGGGGGAGAAAATGTATAATGAAAGGCTTGCAGGTCAAGACAAGAACAGGGAGTGATCGTTGAGCAATGACTGTCATGGGCAAAACAGACTTAACAAGGAATAAAAGGCATCTAATTTATTACCCAATGAAAACAGAGTAGGATAATGAGAAATAAAACCAAATCCTAAAACACCTCCGCCCACCCCTTCTTCCTGGACTCAACTTTATTAACGATTTATTTCCTTCCTCCCCCAAGCAGCACAGGAGGATGGGGAATGGGAGTTGAGTCAGTTCATCACAAGTCGTCAAGTTGCTGCTCCTTCCTCAGAGGGAGGACTCTTCACCTGCTCCAGCATGGACTTCCCCAATGGGAGTCCTTCCCAAAGGGGCTTCAGTTCTTCCGACATACTTGGAAGAAATGGCAGCTTGGAGCCTGGAAGTTAGGGAGTGGAACATCAAGGAAGCTGTAAAAACCCTCTAGACTTCATTTAGCATCTTGAAATATGGGAACTGTCCTTTGTTCTTGTTTTGTCCTGGCTAAACCCAGCACTCTTAAAATAGCCTATATGACATGCCAAAGATAGCAGACACTGAAGGGACTGCTGAAGGGTCATTGCTGGGAAGAGGTGAGGTCAACTCTACCATCTTCTGTAATACATGGCAGTGTGGGTGCTGCCCATCAGCGTGGTATTTTCTTAGATGGTGTTGCAGTTTTGTGTAGCTGAGTGCTGGGAGATACCAGGGGCTGCAGAAAATGGCTGCTGTAAGGAGCAGCTAGAGTTCTCTGCAGGCCCCACAGTGCTGACCAAGGCAGAGCCAATTGATAATTACAGCATCTCTGGGAATCATATATAGGAGAAAAAAAGAATCCGCAGGCAGATGCGTTTTGCCACAATGGGAGGGAAGAAGGGAGCAAAATCCTGATTAAAATCTGCTAAGAAGGGTGGGGGCGGAGGTAGAGGTGTTTTAAGATCTGGAAAAGGAAAACAGCTCATGAAGAAGTGACCGAGAGGGGGAAGAAGGGAGCAAAATCATGACTAAAGTCTGCTAAGAAGGGAGGGGCAGGGGAAGGTGTTTTAATATCTGGTAGTGTTGTTTTAAGATCTGGTTGCGCTTCTCATTATCCAACTCTGGTTTCACTCTGTGTGTAGTGTAGTAAATTAGATAGTTTTCTTTCCTTCACTCTGTGTTGAGTCTGTTTTGCCCATGTCGTTGATGACAGGATGATGTCTCCCTGTCCTTACATTGACTTCTAAGCCTCTCAATATATATTTCCTCCCCTGTCCAACTACAGAGGGGAGTGATAGACCAACTTTGGTGGGCGTCTGGCCTCCACCCAGGGCTAAACCACCACAGATGGATAGCTTTTGCAGGAGCCGATAAGAGAGATGTTGTGCCACTCTTTGTTTCCCTTTATAATCATGAACCTTCCCTCAAAGAAGCATTGTGCTGTGCATTGAAGCAGTTCATCTAGGAATTGAATGCTTCTGGTGTAGAAGTCACAGAAAGTCTTTCTGCAGTGCAAGTGAAAGCCTTTATGCCTTTAATCTTGGGAATGGACTTATCTGATTAAGTTTCCCCATCTGAAGCCACCAGGTTCTGCACATAGCTATGTTCTGGGCAATTGCTAGCAGGGTGGGGTGGAGTTCTGTCTGGAGGCCTGGGCAGGGCAGGCCTTACCTGAGCAGAACTTACGGTCTGTCCTGTGTCTGTGAAGAGATCCTCAGACCTCTGACAGGCCAAAACCAATGGTACCTTCTGGTCCAGAAATGATGATTGGCTGGAGAGAAAAGTAGATGTTCACAGGAAACCACTGGGGGTGAGGGGACAGGAAAGGGGTTGTTCTTTGGCATGCCTCTGGATCATTCCAGGATAAGACAGCCTTGCACCTGGATTTAGAGAGCACAGCCAGTGGAAACAAAATACGAAGTCAGGCTGCTCTGTGTTGGTCTGTTCCTGGGGGTTTGCATCTGGCAGTCACTGTCTGCCAGAGTCTGGCCACTAACTTGGCCTGTCACTCAGAAACTACTTGCATTTTGTTCTCCTACATTCCCCTGTGTCATGAAGGAGGTCCTCTTGTAGTGCTGCTCCCCTCTTCTTTATGCAGAAACATGAATTAACGCTTTGTTTTCCTTGCAGGAGCAGTCAAGGGTTTATGCACATGAAACTGATGAAGACCAAAGAGAAATACATCCTCGGTCAGAACAGTCCTCCCTTCGACAGTGTTCCTGAAGTCATCCACTACTACACTACAAAGAAGTTGCCAATCAGAGGAGCAGAACACTTGTCACTGCTCTACCCTGTGGCTGTGCGAACCCTCTGATAACACAGTCTCACCCCTTCCTGTGGATGGGAGGCTAGAGTTAAGCAGGGGTGCACAGAATTGGTTGCCAGAATTCAGTGCTTAGGTCTGTGATACAGAGTGGCAGCCTTTAGTCTTGGCAGTGGGGGCACTCTGCAGAGTTGTGTATGGGACTGTGAGTGTGGTACTCTTATGCTGCAGCATGCCTCTAGAACTGTGTTTCTACGTAAAAGAAATTTTAGTTTAGAGCGAGGAGAACAGATAACCTTGCCGGGGCTTTTCTGTGAATGGAAGTACTTCCCAGTGAAGTTCTTATTCCATGTTTTGAGCAGAATCAACAAGTAAAACACCCGCAGCTTTTATTTTCTTTCTACCATGAGAAACTTCTCCATGTGAAAGGGTGACATGATTCTGAGGGACCCTAGGGTGTTCTTCCCCTAGGTACCTGAGAAGGAGCTGGTTAGCAGACCAGCTCTGGCTCAAGTCACTTACCTTGGTGGGTTTTTTAATGCAGTTTCTTGGGATAGTCAAATATTGATCTCGTATTAGGCATACAATCTTAAAATAATTTTGTGAAAGCAATCATGGTCAATTATTTATGAATAGGGAATATAATTAAAAAGGAGTTTCTTATATATTTTTATCCTTTCTGGTACAATAATCTCTTAAGGGATACCATCTTATTTTGCAAGTTTCATTCACTGATTGCAGACAACTAATTCTGTTTGGGGCGGTTACACCATAACATTTTAAGTAGTTGAGAATGAGTCATTTTAATGTGTGGGTTAGTATTTATGCATGAGAGTGGTCAAAGGCTTTTATAAAGCTTTAGTAGGCAAAATCTTGACTTGCTTATTCATCTGGATTAAGTTGTTGCACTGTGGTAGCAGACTATCAAGTCACACTGCCTTTCCGTAAGATGACTTGCAGCTGTGTGAACAAGAACTGCAGTATGTAGCAGAGCAGTATTTGTTTTTCTGGTGTACCAAGGCATTCTTAAAATACAGTCTCTTGGCACACACCTTCTGTCCTAGTATTCAATTTCACCATGAGCAGAAGCCTCATGCTGTATTTTGGTCACTATCAGCCAGAACTGCAGAAACTGTACCTTAGTCCTGCAAATTCAGTAACCATCCACTTGAGAGATATTTTCTACATGCTGTATGTGCTGATTGAATGGGAAAAGTGAGGGAGGGAAAAAAAAAAAAGAAAATAATTGACCTGGGAAATTGAACCTGGGGAGCCAATAGCCTGGTAGTCTTTACTTTGTGCTATCTCCCACCTATGTCTAGAATGTTGTGTCTAAACCCATCAGCTGTTGTAATACCAGACTGGTTATATGCAGTTTATGTATTTTGCAGACTGCAATAGGAACGTGCAATTGTGTGTTATTTAATTCAGCTTTCTTACATACTGCTCCTTTTTATGTATGCTTAGAAAGAAGTGCAAATCTGAAGATTATAATGGAATACCACTTACTGCCTATAAAATAGTGCTTCATTGTGTTGTCTGTTCTGGTAAGAACCTCAAGGATGTTCCATATAATATAATTTGTGATGAATGTTCTGCTTCCTTTTAAGCCTGCCTTGTTCTTTATATGACATCAAACAGAGTTTGGACAGGAGTGCATCACACAAATGTGAGAAGCCCAGCGTGATTCTGTGTAGCAAGCAGTAGTGGGTCAAGCTGTCCCTATCTCACCCAGAATCTGAAACTGCATTGTACTAGGTTCTTACAATTTGTCAGAAAGAAGGGTGGCACCATGGAGTAGAAAGAGACGACATGCCTCTCTGAGTGAAACCAGACATCCCCTTTCTCATGCAGTTACCTAAATGCACTCTTATTTCCCTGAAGTCTTTGTAGAACTCTTTATTTTTCTTTTAATGTCACCCAACTGGCAAGACTATATAGGCATTTTTAAGTTAGCATATTCTTCTCTCACCAGAGTAGGAGCTCATGAAAGTGGCAGAGATTAGGAATCAGATTGGGACAGAAATATGACATATTTCTTCTTTTGCATGTTGAAATGTGTTTGTTTGAGAATCAGTCATTGTAGTTGTTCTGTGACCCATTTTTCTTCTTCTGCAACAGAAAAGTAAGCCCCTACTCTGTCTCATATCAATTACTGGTAGAAACCAACATGATCATTGACGAAAGTCTTTCCATACTTCCTTAAGCACATTGTCTTTAGCTCAAGGAGATGACTGTTGTACCATATCTTTTTTGACCTGATGGAAAGTCAGCTGAAGCCAGCAGGTACCACTGCTGTCTGCAGATTTTGCTTTGGGGATCTTTTGCTTCATATAAATCAGGTCAATATGTATCATACAACTGTGTTTACAGCTTCAAGAATCAGATCAGGATTCTTGCTTCAGCAAGAGGAAATAATCTCAAAATTTTGGTTGTCTGTGGGATCGATTTTTTAAATTTATATTTAAAAAGACTTTTAGAAAGTACTCTAATTGCAGAATAAATAAAACCAGGATTTTTTTTTTCTTTTGCACTGTAATGTCATCTTTTTTATTTAAGTGATTGTACAATATTTTTCCATTGAAGGAATATTCTTCCCACGCTTTTCATTGTGCAGTGGAAATACGGTGTTGCAGTGTGTAGTACTGCATATAGGTGGAGGATCTTGTAGTGATCATGCCCATCGGGCACATTAAAAGTTTATTTAAAAAGAAAAACCAAGCCTCTCCCTGGTCTTTCTCTAATTGCCAACGTGTACTCAGATTGTCCTGAACAGCTGGTAGCAGAAGCGGCCTTTCAGAACCACTTGAGTTTGTGTTTCTTAGCTGTGTAGTGAAAGTAATCATTAGGCTATAATCTGGTTTGGAGTCTGGAAAATCATATTGCTCAGTTCTGCCCCGAGTAATTATTCTCTTGACAGTCTGCATCTTTGCAAGGACTGTGCCAAAATAATGCAACTGTGCATGTGAATTACCATCCTGGGTTCCAGATGAGACAGAGTTAATTTTCACAAGAAGCTGGGTGGGAACACAGCCAGGACAGGTGATCCAAACTAGCCAAAGGGGTATTCCATGCCATATGACATTATGATCAGCATGTAAAGAGCCAAGATTATATCTCGCAGCTCCTCTCTTAATTGGAAAAGTTGTTCAAGTTTGTGGAATTACAGTCATCACCATAGGTTCTTTATATGATAATAGTTTATTCTCTACCTCTGAAATTAAGTCTTTGAAGCCAGAATGCAAAGTTCAGGGGTCTTTTAAATGCGAAGGTACAGAAAACACATTTCTGTCTTCTCAAAGAACATGGCCTGTGTCTGTGCTCATAGAAAAACTGGTTGCTGCTTGGAGGATTACACTTCTGTGTTCTGCTCCTCGCCATATAGGATGAGGTTCAGGATTTCACCTCTCTCTTGTCATGTTTCAAAGCACAAACACTGTGTGGCAACATCGGTGAATGCTGCAAATGCTGTCTTTCACCCAGGCTCCCTGCTGCACTGCTAAGCTACGCTGTAGGGTTCTTGGTTCATCCCCTACTGCTGTTAGTCATGCTGTCCTCATGTTGTACTTCGGGTGGTGCCTGAGCAGAACAAGCTAGGTCTGTACAATGCTTTAAATAAGTAAAGAAATAAAACCCACCCAAAACACTGCACTCCTTGGAGAGGAGGCAAAACAAAACAGAAATTGAACGGACCTGTCTGCACTCTCAGTCTGAGCAAGGGGAGAAGGGAATGAACAGTGGATGGTCAACTGTTGTTGGTACATTCTTTCCTTTTTAATCATGTATAATCATCCCACATAAAACACTGCAAATTGCTTCCCTTTATTCCTTTTTGGTGAAGTTCTCAGTAAGAGGGGGAAGGGAAATGGCAGCAGCTGAACAAACTTGTTGGTCTGAAATGAAGCAAAGAGAAGTCCTACTGAAAAAGGATGTTCCTAGATTGCAAAGGATGACCATGTACAGTCTTCTTCTGCAGATCTTATTGCCTGTCTGAAGCCATGAGCTTAGTCTGAGAAATATACACACATAATTCAGAGTTGTTTTGTTGAACTCAGTGCTTCCAAGAGAGAGGTAAGATGGGGAGAGACTAGAGAAAACAGGAGAATAGAGAGACTTTGAAGAGACCTCGAGCAAAATGCTGGAGAGAAAATGGAGAAGTTACAGGAATACTTTGGAAGAAACAGAGGGAATCCCACAACCTTAAACCCAGACTACACACAGCAGGGCTGGAACTGCTACACTGACTCACCTGACATCTCTCCCAGACCATGGGGTCTCCCACACAGTACAAGGAAGTTAGGTCAAGAACCTCCACAATGACAAACTCAACTACTCTCCTGAAGTGCACAATGTGTCCTGCAGAACAGGGAAGTCATGCTACCTGTTGCTAGCATCATACATATCTATGAATGAAGTTTTTAATTACTGCTATTATTGTTAATTATTCCCAAATACAAATTTACATGATATAATTGTACTTAAACGTTGTAATAAAAAGGATTCTGGATAGGAATTTCATACGACCAAGTTGGACTAAAGCAATGTATTCTGCTTCCATGTTTTCAACCTCGGTATCATTAATTCTGTAAGGGGTGTTTAAACAACATCATTGATCTTTACTGTTCACCTCTGTCGCAGTTTTGCGTGGTTGGGTGCTGGAAAAGAACAGGGGTGCAGAAAATGGCTGCTGTGAGAAGCTGCTGGAATTCTCCGCAGCTCCAAAGTATAAATAATTCAAGGCCAGAATCATTGTTGACCAGGGCCAAGCCAATAAGAGATATTCATAACACCTCTGAGAATCACACATAGGAGAAAACAATTCGGCAGCAGCTGCATTTTGCCACCAGAGAAGGTAGTGAAGAGATGTAACGAGCTGTGCAGACACCAAGGCCGGGGAGGACGGGGGAGGAGGCACCCCAGGTGCCAGAGAGAAAGATGCCCCCTTGCAGCCTGTGGAGAAACCAACCCCATGGAAAAGGCCGAGACCCCACCTGTAGCCCGTGGAGGGGCTCCACGCTGGATGGAGCAGGTGGAGACATAGAGAAGACACTGTGACCCCACGTTGTGACCCCCTGCCAGCACTTGCAGCCCATGAAGAGAAACAGAGACACAGAGATGAGCAGAGAGAGTTTTGCACCAAACAGGTTTGCTGGGGGGCGCTGGTGACCCCATGGAGGGCTGGGACTGAGAGACATTGTGATTTATTGCTGCCCACCATAGCAGGAATCCAGGCGGAGCAGCTGATGAAGAGATAAAGCCCTGGGGGAAGAGACTCACATTGGAGAAAGTTCGTGGAGGACTGTCTTCCATGGGTGGGACCCATGGTGCAGCAGGGGGAGGGTGCGTGTGTGTGTGGAATGAATGCCCCCTCCCTGGCTGAGAAGGAAACCAACTTGCAAGGAGCTGACTGAAGCCCCCATCTCCCAGTCCCTGCCCCCCTGTGCTGTGATCGGGGGGAGGAAGGGAGTGAAATCATGACTAGAGTGAAGTCTGCTAAGAAGGGAGTAGTGGGGGATAGTAGAGGTGTTCCAAGATCTGGAAAACAGCTCATGAAGAAGTAACTGGGAACCCCATTATTTTTATTCCTAGTCCCTGTCGTCCCCCCCCCCCCGTGCTGCGAGCAGGGAGGGAAGAAGGGAGTAAAATCATGGCTAAAGGGAAGTCTGCTTAGAATGGAGGGGTGGGGGAAGGTGCTACTGAGAATCCCATTTTCCCCAGTCCTTGCTGCCCCTGTACTGCGAACAGGAGGGAAGAAGGGAGCAAATAAACCCTGACTAAAGTCTGCTAAGAAAGGAGTGGTGGGGGGAACGTGTTTTTAAGATCTGGTTGCATTTTGTTTAAGATTTGGTTGTACTCCTGACTCCGGTTTTCACTGTTCTTTTTAGTGTAGTGTAATAAATTAGAGTAGTTTCTTTCTTCATTCTGTGTTGAGTCTGTTTTGCCCGTATCGTTGCTGATAAAATGATCTCTCCTTGTCCTTATCTGGACTCCTAAGCCTCTTGATATATATATTTTCTCCCCTGTGCAACTAAGAAGGGGAGCAATAGACTGATTTTGGTGGGCGTCCGGCCTCCAGCCAGGGCTAAACCACCACAAACTCCTTTCATCACATAAGTAAACTTTCCACTGAGATCATCTTATTAACTCCATTAATTAGATCTATTAGTAGAGAGAATGGCCTGTAAGATTTTGCCATCTGTCTGTTGTGTCCACATATGGAGAATATTCTTGTTTCCATAGAACCATAGAACCATTTCTGTTGGAAAAGACCCTTACAATCAAGTCCAACTATTAACACAACCACTAAACCATGTCCCTAAGTGCCGTGTCTACATATCTTTTAAATACCTCCACAGATGATGATTCAACTGCTTCCCTAGGAAGCCAGTTCTAATGCCTGACAACTCTTTCAGTGAAGAATTTTTTTCCTAATATCCAATCTAAACCACTCCTGGTGCAACTTCAGGCAGTTTCTTCTCATCCTCTCACTTCCTACTTGGGAGAATAGACCAGCACCCGCCTGGCTACAACCTCCTTTCAGGTATGTGTAGAGAGTGATAAGGTCTCCCCTCAGCTTTCTTTTCTCCAGGCTAACAAACAGATTCTTCAGACACTCCTCATAAGACTTGTTCTCTAGACCCTTCACCAGCCTCATTACTCTTCAGACACGCTTCAGCACCTCAATACCTTTCTTGTAGTGAAAAGGGCACAAAACTGACCATCATACTCAAGGTGCTGCCTCACCAACACAAAGATCAGGGGACAATCACTTTCTAATCTTCTTGGCCACACTATTTGTGACACAAGCCAGGATCCTGTTGGCCGCCTTGGCCACCTGGGCACACCACTGGCTCATATTCAGCCGTCTGTTTACCAACACTCTTGGGTTCTTTTCCACTGGTCATCTTTCCAGACACTCTTCCCCAAGCCATCAGCTTTGCAAGGGGTTGTTACAACCCAAGTGCAGGACTGAGCACTTGTTGAATCCCATAAAATTTGCCTTGGCCCATCGATCCAGCCTGTCTAGATCCTTCTGTAGAGCCTTTCTACCCTCAAGAAGATCAACAGCCCCACACAACATTTTACATTTGGTTTTATGGTAACAATTTCCCCCTTTGAGACTTATTAAAATCCTGTTTTTCATGAAGTCTCGCTTCCATTTTGCACAGCTAGTACATAAGATTGAAGCATTTGTATAGTAATTAGACTTTCCTTCCAAGTCCAAATACAGACAAGGTCTTCAAGCTGAAAGGGATGATGAACATGGTGCTCCCTGATTTAAATAACTATGTAAATAGGATAAAAATCTGTGAAGATAAATATTATTTAATCACTTCCTGTCCTATTAGGTGCATTTGACCTGATTCATTCTTTCTAATTTCCCACTAGACTGAGGTCTCCATGGAATCTGGAGATCCAATTTTATTTTCAAAAATTTTTGTATTCCTTGAACCACTTCCACTAAGAAGTGAGGTCCATTGTCACCAAATTGGGACACCAAATCTTGTAATTATTCTTTATAACATTACCTTAATTACTTCATTACACATTATTGATGTGACAGAGAAAGGCTTCAGGCCAACCAGAAAAGGTAGTTATTAAAACAGGTTGCATCTAGGTAACTCTGAACGATCTATTTGCCAATATTCACTGGGTGTTACTCCTCATTTTACATTTTCCCCTGTTTTCCTCACCTCCTTTGGATTATTAGCACAGCACATTGAACGTTTGTTCAATACTATGTCAGCAAGACTATATTTTCAGCCCCATAACATCTTTCTTACCATCAAAGACTAATATGTCAGAGCCACAACCTCCTTTTCAGGTATTTGTAGGGAACAATTATATCTCCCCTCAACATCCTTTCCTCCTTGAGTCAGCTGGTATTGACTCTGCTGGCCCTAAGGGAAGCTTCCAGCAGACTCTTGCAAAAGCCACCCCTGCAGTCACCATCCTCCACCAACAAAACTTTGCCATGCAAAACCACAACACTATCTCATCCCATTTTTCAGTCCTTTGACAAATAAACATTAATTGTAATACAGTATTATACTTAACAGATCCATTTTCAGGCTGTTTTTTCACCACCATCTAATCTATACTGTGGCCACAACTTCATTTAGCATACAAACTGGATCCCATGTTCAGTTCTCTTCTTCACCTTTATCGTTTGAGTAGGTGATGTAAATGGAGTAGGTGGTCTGTGGGTTTGTCCTGGTTTCAGCTATGATGGAGTTAATTATTTTTAGCAGTGGATGGAATGCCATGTTTGGGTGTTAGGATGAGAACAGTGCTGATAGCACCCTGATGTTTCTAGTTGTTGCCGGGCAATCAAGGACCTTTCTCAGCTCTGCATACTTCCTTACTAGTGAGAAAGGAGGGGACGTAGCCAGGACAGGTGACCCGAACTGGCCAAAGAGAATATTCCATGCCAGTTACGTCATGCTCAGTATAAAGGGGGACTGGGGGGAAGAGGAGGAGACAACACCAGGACGGGCAGTTTCCGGGTTCGGGGACGGCTCTAAGCTGTGCGGCCTGGGTTCTGTGGTTTGGTGAGAAATTGCATTGTGTATCACCAGTTTCATCTATTTTGTACTTTAAACTTCTGTTATTGTTATATCTAGTTTTCTGTTATTGTTTAGTAAACTATCCTTATCCCAACCTGCGTGGTTCTGGTTTATAGGTTGTGGTTTCTTTTCCTCCTTCTTCCTTCCCTTTTTCCCCTCCCCCAACTTTCCCTCCCCCTTCCTTTTAAAAGTACAAGCGACTGTGTGGGGTGCGGCCCTCGGCCGGGGCAAAACCACGACAGTCATTTTGGCGCCCAACGTGGGGCACGAACGGTTGGGATAACGGTAGATCTGACCCTAACTATCGCAATTAAGATAAGCACTGTTGTTTAAGCAATCTCTGGTCACGATGCTGTGGTATTTATTCACAAGGCTGTGGTATCAAAACCATCGCATGCTGTATACAATCCTGGCAGGATTCTTTACTCTCTCAGGTCTGCGGCTCCCATATTTGTTCCCATACTTCATTATAGTGTATTTTATGATATCGGTCTATGATACAATAATATCGATGACCATGAGCTTAATCTGGTACTTGTATGAGGTTTTGCTGTCCTGTCCATTCTTTGGACAGGGAGGGGTTAATAACAGCACTGCTTTCTTTTCCTTTGGGCTAAATACAACAGCTCTTATGACAATTTTTGAAAACCTTCAATATCTCTGGGATATTCAAACTAGCATTTTGCTATTGGTAGGTTTGGGGCAGATGGTTCAGTTTTTGTTATATATCAAGCATAGGTTTATGAATACCACTGAAGAGCTTTCTCCGAGACAGAATAATCATGAGTGGCAGGGCATGTGGCAAAGTATGGGCAAGTACCTAGGTACTTTCTCACGCCCGATGGTTTGGAACTTCACTCCTGAACAGCTACAAGACCCCGATCAAGTGACTGCATACCTAAAGAAAAATTGCTGTAGGTTTCCCAGAGATGGACACCTTACTGCACTGTGCTGGGCTCTGGCCACTATTTATCAAACACTGCTTGATAGCAGGCAGCATTGTCAGCACTGTCAGCACTGTCAGGGAGAAGGGAAAGGAAACAGACTGGCAGATACTATAGCTGCTGCAACCACTGGGGCTGACACTGCAGCTACTGCAACCCCTGTGACCGACACTGCAGCTACTGTAATCTCTACAGCAGACAGTGCAGATGATCAGAAAAACCAACCCACACCAGTGTCTGTTGCTCCCGTACAAAAGAGGAAATGCACAAAGAAATCAGTTCGCACAGTGACGGATGATGATGATGATCAACCAGGGCCATCTCGAGGATATCAGGAGGAGGCAGAACCAGAGATTGTTACCCGATCCCTGACTTTGAGTGAGCTGCGTGAGGTTCGAAAAGATTTCACCCGCCACCCAAGTGAGCACATTATCACTTGGTTGCTCCGATGTTGGGATCACGGGGCCAATAGTTTGGAGTTAGAAGGCAGAGAGGCCAAGCAGTTGGGATCCCTAGCTAGAGAAGGAGGAATTGACAAAGCAATTGGGAGGAGGCCGGAAGTCCTCAGCCTCTGGAGGCGACTACTGTCAAGTGTGCAGGAAAGATATCCCATAAAGGAATATATTACATGTCAGACACCCAAGGGTAACAGCATAGAGACAGCTATCCAGCACCTGAGAGAATTAGCTGTACGGGAGATAATTTATTATGATCTGGACAATTCACGGCTTCCCGCTGATCCCGATGAAGTCCTATGCACTCCAGCTATGTGGCGTAAGGTTGTACAAAGTGCACCAGCAGGGTACACCAATTCACTGGCAGTAATTGACTGGACTGATATGGATCCACCAACCATAAATGAGGTGGCCTGCCGACTCAGGAAATACCAAGACAGTGTTTCCCTCTCCGTCATTGCAGCAGTAGAAAAACTGGTTCAACGACTTGACAACAATGTGTCCAACTCCCAACCCGTATGGAGCAATGTTGCAGCTACTGGGAGAAAGCGTCCATCGTTCCAAGAGGGAGAATACACACCACGACGTACATTGTGGTTTTACCTGCTTGATCATGGAGAGGACATGAGGGAATGGGATATGCAGCCCACCTCAGCCCTTCGAGCACGAGTAAATGAGCTGCGGGGTAAAACATTCGCACAACGAGATTCTGCCAGGAAGAAGGCTGCACCAGTTTCTACTGGGCAGTTCCCTAGACCAACTGGAAGGCCTACCTATATGTCTGATGTGTCTGATCCTCTTGAAGGGACCTCTAAGTCCTTTATGCAACCAGTGGAAAACAAATATGATCAGCAGCAATAGAGGGGCCCTGCCTCCAGCCAGGTGGAGGAGAGGGATAATCGGGTTTATTGGACTGTGTGGATCCGATGGCCTGGCACGTCAGATCCACAAGAGTACAAAGCTCTGGTGGATACTGGTGCCCAGTGTACTCTAATGCCATCGAATCATGAAGGGGTAGAACCCGTTTGTATTTCTGGAGTGACAGGGGGATCCCAACAACTAACTGTGCTAGAGGCTGAGGTGAGCCTAACTGGGAAGGACTGGGAAAAACACCCCATTGTGACTGGTCCAGAAGCTCCGTGCATTTTAGGTATAGATTATCTACGTAGAGGGTATTTTAAAGACCCAAAAGGGTACCGATGGGCTTTTGGAATAGCTGCTTTGGAAACAGAAGGAATTGAACAACTGTGTGCCTTGCCTGGACTCTCGGAGGACTCTGCTGTTGTGGGGTTGTTGAAGGTTGAAGAACAGCAAGTGCCAGTTGCTACGACGACGGTGCACAGACGACAATACCGTACTAACCGAGATTCCCTGATTCCCATCCATAAGTTGATTCGTCAACTGGAGAATCAGGGAGTGATCAGCCGAACCCACTCACCCTTTAATAGTCCCATATGGCCAGTGAGGAAGTCCAATGGAGAGTGGAGGCTGACAGTAGATTATCGTGGCCTAAATGAAGTCACTCCAGGTATGAGTGCTGCTGTGCCAGACATGTTAGAGCTCCAGTATGAATTGGAATCGAAGGCAGCCAAGTGGTACGCCACAATCGACATTGCGAATGCTTTCTTCTCGATCCCACTGGCGCCAGAGTGCAGGCCACAGTTTGCTTTCACCTGGAGAGGCATCCAATACACGTGGAATCGTCTGCCCCAGGGGTGGAAACATAGCCCCACCATCTGCCATGGACTAATCCAGAATACACTGGAAAAGGGTGATGCACCAGAGCACCTGCAGTATATTGATGACATCATTGTATGGGGCAACACAGCAGAGGAAGTTTTTGAAAAAGGAAACAGGGTAATTAAAATCCTTTTAGAAGCCGGTTTTGCTATAAAACGAAGTAAAGTCAAGGGGCCTACGCGAGAAATCCAGTTTTTAGGAATAAAATGGCAGGATGGGCGTCGTCAGATCCCAATGGACATTATTAATAAAATAGCAGCTATGTCTCCACCAAGCAACAAAAAGGAAACACAAGCTTTCTTAGGTGTTATAGGTTTTTGGCGACTGCATGTCCCAAACTACAGTCTCATTGTGAGCCCACTCTACCATGTAACTCGAAAGAAGAATGATTTCCAATGGGGCCCTGAGCAACAGCAAGCCTTTGAGCAGATCAAACACGAGATAGTCCATGCAGTGGCCCTTGGGCCTGTCCGGACAGGGACAGATATTAAAAATGTGCTCTACACTGCAGCTGGGGAGAACGGCCCGACCTGGAGTCTCTGGCAGAAAGCACAAGGGGAGACTCGAGGTCGACCGTTGGGGTTTTGGAGTCGGGCCTACAAAGGATCTGAGGCCAATTATACTCCAACAGAAAAGGAAATACTGGCCGCCTATGAAGGGGTTCGAGCCGCCTCAGAAGTGATTGGAACTGAAGCCCAGCTCCTCCTGGCACCCCGACTGCCGGTGCTGGGCTGGATGTTCAAAGGGAAGGTTCCTTCTACACACCATGCCACTGATGCTACGTGGAGCAAGTGGGTTGCACTAATTATACAGCGGGCTCGAATAGGAAACCCCAATCGCCCAGGAATCGTGGAGGTGATCACAGACTGGCCAGAAGGCAAAGATTTTGGGATGTCACCAGAGGATGAGGAGGTAACACGCGCTGAAGAAGCCCCACCCTACAACGAACTGCCAGAGAATGAGAAGCGATATGCCCTGTTCACTGATGGGTCTTGTCGCATTGTGGGTAAGCATCGGAGATGGAAAGCTGCTGTATGGAGCCCTATAAGAAGAGTAGCAGAAGCCACTGAAGGAAAAGGTGAATCAAGCCAGTTCGCTGAGGTGAAGGCCATCCAGTTAGCCCTGGACATTGCTGAGAGAGAAAAGTGGCCAAGGCTCTACCTTTATACTGATTCATGGATGGTGGCGAATGCCCTGTGGGGGTGGTTGCAGCAGTGGAAAAAGAACAACTGGCAGTGTAGAGGCAAACCTATATGGGCTGATGACTTATGGCAAGATATCTCTGCTCGGTTAGAGAAACTTGTTGTAAAGGTACGTCATGTCGACGCCCATGTACCTAAGAGTCGGGCCATGGAGGAACATGAAAACAACCATCAGGTAGATAAGGCTGCTAGGATTAAAGTGGCTCAGGTAGATCTAGACTGGCAACATAAGGGTGAATTATTCCTAGCTCGATGGGCTCATGATACCTCGGGTCATCAAGGGAGAGATGCAACATATAGATGGGCTCGGGATCGAGGGGTGGACCTGACCATGGACGCCATCGCACAAGTTGTCCACGAATGTGAGACATGTGCTGCAATCAAGCAAGCTAAGCGGTTAAAGCCCCTTTGGTATGGAGGACGGTGGATGAAATATAAATATGGGGAGGCTTGGCAGATTGATTACATCACCCTCCCACAAACCCGCCATGGCAAACGTTATGTGCTTACAATGGTGGAGGCAACTACCGGCTGGCTAGAAACATATCCCGTACCCCATGCCACTGCTCGAAATACAATTCTGGGCCTTGAAAGGCAAGTCCTCTGGCGACATGGTACTCCAGAAAGAATCGAATCAGACAATGGGACTCATTTCCGAAACACTCTTATAGACACCTGGGCCAAAGAGCATGGCATTGAGTGGGTGTACCACATTCCTTATCATGCACCGGCCTCTGGGAAAATTGAACGATATAATGGACTTTTAAAAACTACACTGAAAGCAATGTGTGGTGGGACATTCAAGCATTGGGATACACATTTGGCCAAAGCCACATGGTTAGTTAACACTAGGGGATCTACCAATCGGGCTGGCCCTGCCCAGGCAAAATTTCCACGTACTGTAGAGGGAGACGGAGTCCCAGTAGTGCATATGAAGAGTGTATTGGGAAAGAGAGTTTGGGTCATCCCTGCTTCAGGCAAAGGTAAACCCATGTCTGGAATTGTTTTTGCTCAAGGACCTGGCTGTACTTGGTGGGTAATGCAGAGGGATGGAGAAGTTCAATGTGTACCTCAAGGGGATTTGATTTTGGGTGAGAATAGCCAATATAACTGATAGAGTAGAAATTATAATAATTGCCAAATAACCCATTATTGTATATTCATTATTATTATGATAGCCAATATAATTAATAGAGTAGAAATTATAATAATTGCCAAATAACCCATTATTGTATATTCATTATTGTTATGATTGCTGTATGTTGTACCATAGCATTATAGCCGGAGTCATACAAGTTAATGAAGAATGAGTGCCATGATGATGGAACCGAAGCCTGGCCTCTTAAGAACTTTTTTTTCTCCCTTTGAAAATAAACTCTGACCCACAGACTATGAGCATGGACCATGCCAGGTGTATCAGTCAAGAGCCTGAGATGCAGCATGCAACGAGCCAATGGAACATACAATTATCCTGAGAAACTGTTACGACAAATGGAGCCTGAAAATCATGGACTAAATGAACTCAACAACTTCAGAGGTATGATTCACAGACTGAGGGAATAAGATCTGTATGTACGTATGTGTGCATACATGTGTACATATATATATGGGTATGTGAAACACGAAACTGATTGTACCTAAAGAAAATTGTTGGATCTGGTCATGACGTAAATGGTATGGAATAAGGGGTGGATAATGTCCTGGTTTCAGCTATGATGGAGTTAATTATTTTTAGCAGTGGATGGAATGCCATGTTTGGGTGTTAGGATGAGAACAGTGCTGATAGCACCCTGATATTTCTAGTTGTTGCCGGGCAATCAAGGACCTTTCTCAGCTCTGCATACTTCCTTACTAGTGAGAAAGGAGGGGACGTAGCCAGGACAGGTGACCCGAACTGGCCAAAGAGAATATTCCATGCCAGTTACGTCATGCTCAGTATAAAGGGGGACTGGGGGGAAGAGGAGGAGACAACACCAGGACGGGCAGTTTCCGGGTTCGGGGACGGCTCTAAGCTGTGCGGCCTGGGTTCTGTGGTTTGGTGAGAAATTGCATTGTGTATCACCAGTTTCATCTATTTTGTACTTTAAACTTCTGTTATTGTTATATCTAGTTTTCTGTTATTGTTTAGTAAACTATCCTTATCCCAACCTGCGTGGTTCTGGTTTATAGGTTGTGGTTTCTTTTCCTCCTTCTTCCTTCCCTTTTTCCCCTCCCCCAACTTTCCCTCCCCCTTCCTTTTAAAAGTACAAGCGACTGTGTGGGGTGCGGCCCTCGGCCGGGGCAAAACCACGACAGGGTTGGTGGTAGCAATTCCTCTTCCCAGAATCACCTTTCCCCTAGTTTCCCATTACTTTTGGCAAGTCCAAATAGCTCTTCATGGTTTACAGACTAAACTAGCAACAGATCAGTTAAACTTCAGCTTTTAACAATCACAACCTACTTGCTAGACAAAGGTACATTATGTAGATATTTCTTGTCTGGCCTTAGATCAGAAGGGACAGGGCTGCACAATGGACTTCTGCAGCAGCATGACAACATTTTACATTCGGTTTTACTGTAACACTGGCTGGAACTGGCTCCATCTGACGTGGGGAAAAATTCTAGTATCTTCTCACAGAAGTCACTCTGGTAGCTCCCCCAATACCAGAACAATGTAAGCATATGATAATGTTTCTTTACATTACTTCACAAATATTTTGGTTTTAATCTAATTGCACACAAATTCCTTGTTTTCTTAATTCTTGTTGATGAACTGGATGTATCTGAAAAAGTATCCACAGTGTAAGAGGCTGGGAAAAATAAAGTTGCATAAATAATTCTGGGTAGAGAATGAAGCAGCTTTCATCTTCTACTTACCCTCTCCCAGCCCCATCTCAATTTGAGACCACATCCCAGACAGTGAGAACAGGGCAGGACTGTGATATTGGTACAGATGTAGAATATTCTTACATCTTCTAGTGGAATAATCGAGAATATTCTCGGATATGAGGTAGGTGTTGGTTAGATTTTTTCAAAGCAAAAATATATTCCAAATGCTTTATATTAAATTATTTATATGAAAATGTATTTCCAAATGCCTACATTACAGGCTTAATACTGCAATTCCTCTTGACTTCAGCTGTAGTTAAGAGTACTCATGAAGCTCCTGCTAATCACTATAGAATGAAGAGAGCCTTGCAAATACTGCTTATTCTAGTTGGCTGAAGATCACTACTCTTTACTGAGTGCAAAACAGTGTACCCTGAAGGATTCCTGTTACATCCAAGACAATTTCATTGAATTTAAAAAAAAAAAAAATCACCTCAATATATACTAGTTTATGAACATGATCAAGGCATTAAATAATACTTTTCTAAGTTAGTGCAAGTGTACCAAAATACATATATATATGATCTTCTGGAAGAACCACACTGGACTGGATGATAGAACAGCTAAGCAGTACTTAACAACAATCTTTCCATAAAAGCCTTGTATCCATCCTATTTACATGGGATCAAACACATATTTCCATAACCCAAATTTACTGTTCACCTGTAGAAATAAGTATTTTGCATTAAATCTGAGCCTGTTTGGAAAAGAAAATCGTCATTTAAGCTTTGCTTCCCAAAAATAAACCAGAGACAAGGATCTGAGGATGACATTCTTGTGTTTATGCAAGGAGGGAAGGAAGGGTGTCATTCCATCCTGACTCTTCCCAAAAATTATGGTCCATTTAGGCTGTATTGAAGGATATGTACCCTAAGAGCATGACAAATAGATTATCTTTCTTTCTCTAAACCTAAAAGACTAATTTTGCTCTAGTGCTTCCCCCACTTTTTTTCCTGGTAGCACTTGAAGAGAGCATAAGGAAGAACTTCTGATGGAAAAACTCATTCTTAATTCCCTATCTTCCATGCAGTCCAGCGACAGGTTCTTTGTGCACTGATAGAGATTTCACCCCTGTATCCTTCCCCTTTGCACAGGATCCTAATCCTTATCCTTTCTGTGCAGCAAGAAAGGAAGAATTTGGTGTGGTTGGTACAGACTAATTTTGTTATTCTTGCTTGAATTGGGAGGGGGGTATGTGTATCAATGAAAGCAGGACTAGAATCAGAGAGATGGAGATAAGCTGAAGGAAACTGTCAAGACAGTGAGTTAGCAGTGACTTGGGTCTGCTGCTTCTCACACATCAAACGCTGCTGTAGCAGAGCTGGAAGAAAGAGTTGTGTGAAAGAGGAAGAGAAATGTCAGGCCTCCATCCTGATCGCTGCGGTCTTCTGCTGTGGTGGAGTAGCAACACTGCCCTCAGCCATGACGACAGGAAATCTTGTCTGAGAAGGCAACTGTGGGAGCAGAAAAATATGTCACAAGTTTCAACATGCTATTTGAGCTCTCACTTGCAGTGAGCACGTGCAGCTGAGCAGGAAAGAGGCATTTGGGTAACCCCCAATCACCATTTACCTGGTTCAGCAGCTCCCTACTTTTTTCTTTTTCTTTTTTTTCTTCTTTTTTTTCCTTTCTCCTGTCATCTATTTTTACCCTTTGTTTTCAATGGTTTGAGCCCATCCACACTCTTAGAATCTGCTGTGAGACTGCACTGAAATCATGTGAATTAGGGTCAGCTGCTCTTTGCTGTGTTTCTTCTGAGGGCTTTTTGCTTGATTGCTTCTGCTTCCAGAACTGTGAAGCACTGAAAGTGTGATCACAGAGCTGGAAGACACAGAACAACCCACACGGCATCAAATCAGCATCCCAGCTCCAGGACAGAGCTCGTCCCCACGCCACCGGGCAGGCTGCAAAGTGATTCGTGGCGTTCTCAGGCGCAGCTCTGGTTCACCTTCACCTTCTCGATACCCGGCCAAGCCCGAAGCCTCCCTGAGAAAGCAGGCTGTGACACTGCCCTGGGGCCGCCGCGGCTGCGGTGATGCTGCGCTTCCAACGCGAGGGTTGCATCCTTTCCGTTGGCGCCGCATGCCATCCAGCGGCTGCAGAAGGAGGCTGCTTCAGGTGCAAAAAAACCCCTCGCACTCAAAAAACCTGAGGTTTTTCTGCTTTTAACGAAATGATGCATTAGTCAAGCCCGGAGCAATTCCATACAGGGACTACTGCCATGTTTGGGTTGGGGTTTGCTGTTGGGTTTCGTTGTTTTGGGTTTTTGTAAAGTTTAATGTTAACTTAATATTCATCATGTTCAGGGTTGGGTTTTTTTCCTTCACACTGAGTTTTCTCATTGCTGAATCCTAGCACTTCTGTTGTTTCAACAAGAGCAACTAGGGAAATAGAAAGCATGTGTAACTTGCCTGTGGTCATCTCAGGCTTTGCAGGTTGTCGCTCCAACTGCAGTTCTCCTCATCCTAATTCCCCATTCCTCCTCCTTTTGCCACCAACTGGAAAAGCTCAACTCTAAATGCCAAATAATTTGGTTTCAGTTTTGGGAAAATTAGAAGATTCTACATGTTCCGATACAAGAATGAAAATGTTGTCTTTTAATGTGTTTCATCTGCTCCAGACCATCCTGGCCCTGTGTGGCCACTCCCAGACAGTGTCTTGATAGATAGGGCCAGTGAGACAGTGCAGCACCCAGGACTCTGGAGGGGCTGAAGTTGGTGGGGCTGCATGCTCTACACAGAGCTACTGGCATTCTTCAAGCTGGGATGGGCCCTGATGCTGCGGAGCTGCAGGGGAAGGGACTGGAGAGAACCCTCTCTTTCCTGACCTTGTGGAGACTGAACTTCCTCTGGCCTGGCTGTGTTGGAGCCCTATTTGATATAGGGGCAGAGCATGAGGAAACTTCTCTGGGGAGAGCCCTGCCTCCTCAAGGCAGTGTTGCTTTCCCCTATGTCTCTACGTGGCACAACTGGGGTCTATGTAGGAACATCTCCTGGAGACAGAGTGCAGGAAGAGGGAAGTGATATTTTTTTTTTTCCCCCAGCCTTATTCCAGGTGTCTAGAGCTGATAGGAGGGGAAATCACCCCATTTAGAATCTCTCTGTTCTGGGTACACACCTCCCCATTGGGCAGAGTTCAGCATGGTCATCTGAGGCTCCAGGTTCAGATGAGTGATAGGATGTAGATACAAAACTAACTGCAGCACCAGGGAAGCAGGCATAGCCCTTAATCATCAGCATGGATGTGACTGGGAGGAGATCCTTAGCTCAAGAGAGGAGAGACTGGGGAGAGAGTATTGAATCCTACCACTTTCCAGGAAGCCCATTTGCCCCATTGCTCACTACCCCCGCACTACTCTAATTACAAGCCCCAGATGTTTGGGGTTCTTTCTCTTGCATAATCACTGCCTAGGGAGGACTGGCAATGAGCCAGAATATGTGTATTTGCATATCATACAGTGACTGAGAAATAAGCTTGTTCTAATCATGAACAGAATCAATCAGCATGGAAAAACAGCATACCTAACCTGTACAACATAATTTCATTTCAAATATGTGCTACACATCCAGAAGGAAGTAAAAGGAGAAAAATTAACACAAGAAACAGCATGAATGAGGTAATGAATATTCTTGAACTGTGAAAAGTACAAAGCAGTCACCTAGCTGATTCTGTAAAAGTCAGTGCTTTACCAGCTGCAGAGAGAGACAGGGACATTTAAGATAGACTCACCAATGGAATTTATTCTCTTATTTTAGTGATGTGCATAGCAGTGCCCCAGCCTAATGCCTGGAGGACTGGTGCAGAAGAAAGCAGGGCTTATCTATCTTTTACTTTCTCTAAAGCAATCAAATTACTTATGCTACACAGCAGGTGAATCAGTCACTATCACTCACATAATCAGTAAGTACTTCTCCCACGTAGGATCTGAACATGCTTGTCCGGTGTAAGTAGTGTGTTATGGTCAGTGGTGTGTTAATATTCATTGCTCTAAACTGATGTCCCATGCAGGTGTGTGGGGGTTTATAAAATATTAAAAATATGTCTAGCTTGCATTCAGTGGTGTGCATCCAACCTGTGTGCACAGTCTAGAGGAAGACACTTTTCATCCTGGAGCTGTGAAGGTATTGTAAGCTTTAGCCCCTCCAAAAAGCCTTGGAGATCTGATGGGCTTTTATGCCCTATATTGATAACCATAGGTATATTACTGTAAAGGGGTGCCACTATGTCAGAGACAGAGGGCTGCCTGGGGTGGGGAGCAGTGTGGGATTCCCCAGGGGTGGCAGGGAGAGGCTGCTCTACCAGCCCAGGCCTAGCCCTGGCTCCAGCCAGGAGGCAATGTAGAATAGAGGGCATTGGGGGCTGCTGCAGCCCAAGGCATAAGGCACCTCCCTGGGGATGGGCCAACGCTGGGCAGGACATTGGCCCATGGGTGGACCCACATATGGGCCTAGCTTGTCAGGGCCTATGGCTGTGCACGGCAGGGCTGTGGGGAGCTGGAAATGGGTCTTGCTGCAGGGTTTCTGGGGCAGAGTCTGACAGCCCTGGGGGCTGGAATGGGGTCCTGGACCATGGGTAGTGTGGGAGCTCAACAGGGACAGGTAAAGTTCTTGGTGTCCTCAGGGCTCTGATGATCTCTGCCCAGACCAGTCTCTCTCCATCAGCAGCATGATGGGGCTAGTAGCTGTTGTGTGTCTTTGGGCAGGCAAGATCTGTAAGACAAACATTTTTAAAACCCTGCGTAACAGCATAAGCTGTTCATACCAGATTTACTAAGATCAACATATAAGTATACTGCAAAGAAACCCTTCTTCCGGACTTAGGGCAAGAAAAACACTATTTTTGTGAATTTTATTAAATCCAATGTTTCTCCTTTCCCATGAAAACATTAAATTCTTTATAACATTTTGTATTTTCTTGCATTGATCTTCTGAGTGAGTCCCATAGTATAATCACATGTAGTATGAAAAACTACTTTATTGATTAGTTTTGAACCGTTGTTTATTTAAGTGGAATGTGGTCAGTTGACTAAGGAAAATATTGGAGGGAATGTCATAACATTAGGGAAGATTCATGTTGCTCTGAATTGACTTGAAGAACAGAGGATGAAGTAGAAAATGTCCCAAATGGAAGGATGTGGCTTAGATGATGAAAGTTGCCTTTCTTTGCAAAAAGACAAATGTCTTCATTTTTATATCATATTGTCAAGATTAATTAGATGTTCTCTCTTTTACAATTGTCAAGAATGTATTTTTCAGCATATAGAAATTTTTGTTGAGGTAGCTGACAAAATGAAAAATATATGTATTGCAGGACATCATATAACTTCACAGTCCAAGCTGTGGTAAAATGAAATCCAGAACTTGTTACATTAACAATGCTAAATAAAAGGGTTTTCTTTTTTGTTTATTTTCAGGAGAATGAAACTTGAAACTTACTCTACAGTTACTATGTTGTGCTGTGATTGGAAGTAATGCACAGTTTTTATTTACAGATCTTTCCACATCTACCACCAGAATAACATCTCTTCAATCCAGAATGAATAATTCAGAGCTCTCCAGCATCCCTGTCAGGTCAGAACCCCATTCTCCATAACATTCTATGTGTAGGGAAATGAGACATCAAAAGTCTTGTCCAGTTTATACATGATCAGGATACGACAGACTTCAGATGACACCTGAAAGCTTTTGAATCCCAGAATCCTGTCTTAATTGCAGTATCTTTTGTTCTTTTTTTTTTTTTTTGTTCCTCTTCTCTCTCATAATAAGATGTGGTATAATACAGTAAATAAATTTCTCCAGCTTAAACAAAATCAAGAATACAAGATTAAAATCCCCAAACATGCAGTTTTGTTCAATTGTGTAAGGGCTGTCAATGAAGTTGTCTCTTCCTTTAAGAGGTATCCCTATACAAATTTCCAGAAAAAAACATCAAGCCCCTTAAAAAGTTTTCCTCTTTTACCAAACGAAATCAGTCTGGGAATTGATTACATAAAATATTTCAGTAAGTCATGGGAATTCTTTTTTAGACAGTTACCCATGCTTGGAAACCTTGTACTAGCACATCAGAAATGGAAGAGTTTATCCCACTGCAATTAATTCCTCTCCTTCCTCCAGTGCAGACTTACCCAGGAGCCACAGTAACTTCAGCCTGGATCACCTCTGAGCAGCAATCCAAGAAAAGAGCATGGAACTAGACAACAAACGTAATTTCAGCCAATCCATAAAGAGCACCTCCTCTATGCATTGATCCCTATGATCACGTCTAATCACATCTTCTTAACATATCATGAATTAAATCCAGGAGAAGGCACATTTCAGCCCTGCTTTCTTCTCCCTGTTGAGTTCTAACACTGAGTCTGGAGGTTCCTATTGGAACTTACTTGCTTATTGGCGTAATAAAAATATCTTCACATACTTATCTCTATTCAGTATATAGCTGAATCTATGACAATATACAGACACAGTGTTATCTTCAACAGACAAAGGATGAGGAACAGGGTCCCTAGTTTTCACCTTGCTCATTTTTCTTCTGAGTAAGCTCCACACAAAACAATCTGAGTCACACCTAGCATAAGTTATTGCAAGATCTGTGGCTATAGTTATTGTTTCTGTGTTTCCCAGGCACAGCTGCTGGAGATGGCAGGGGTATACAGTGGCCTCCTACTCTTCTGCAGGCAGGCAGCAACCCCAGCAAGTGTCAAAGGCTTTTCATATCTCATATCCATCCATACCTGTTCTAGCTCCCTTGCCCAATGTCCTGGTTTCTAGCTGAAACCAGGACACCCAACTAGAACTATCTTGCTGCCACTCAAAGGTTCTCCTCTTAAATATAATCAACAAAAAAAAGCTGCTGGGAACTCTAGTCCTTGAAGTGCAGAAATCTATACAGGAAAAGGACAGGTCGCACTGCTTCATGACAATATGCTTAAGAAAACTTTACCTGGTCAAACAGCTCTGATCATTATCTCCGTTATTAATACTATCCAAAAAGGTGGAAATGTAACACCATGAAATAATAAAGTATTTCCAGAAAAAGAAAGATGGCCATTAATGTAAAGATTTTATGTAGTTTAAGGCCTGAAAGAAACACAGCAAAACCAGTATCTCATGCAGTTTTAAGAGACTTTCAGTAAAGCATAAAGAGCATGCTTTGCTTTTTTTTTTTTTTTTCCCAAAGGAAAATATTTCAGGACTGGACACTATAATCCCCTGAAACTTGAGCTAAACATGGGAAAAAAAAATAGTCTTCTCAGTGAGATTTTTTTCAGCTTCCACTGTCCACATTGATGATTCAGTGGTCACTGTTTTCTCTACAGCAGCAGCTCATGCTTGAGTACTGCAGTCTTTGCTGGATCAGCTTTTTCTGGTGGTGAGAGAGGTGAAGGTTATTAGTTCACCTTGCTACTGATATTCTTTTCTGGGGGATTTTGTGATCATATTTCCTTCAGGAAATAACAAACAGAATATTTAGATACTTTTTTTGTCATGTAGAGGTTTATTCATATTCTTCAGAAGCAGCTTGGAAGAATACACAGCCTGGTCAAATATATCATTTTTCAACCTTCCCATGTATGTGGGAATGTGCTATATCTAAGGGGCATTAATTATGCCTTTTTTTTTTGGGGGGGGGGGGGGGGGAGTGGGTGAGAAGTGGGAATAAAGAGGAAGAGAAAGAAAATCCAGGAAATTTCTATTTTATATGTATCTGGATCTAATGTTGTAGGGTACTGTCCCTCAAAACTTTTGCCTGAGAGGCTTGGGTATGGAAAGACAGTGCTCTAGATCATTTGGGGTGTTTTAATCAGAGTTTTCAGGATTCTTCTCAGTAGATTGTTCTCTTAGTCGTCTAGTTTTCTTAGATCTCTGAATTCTGGATCTAGTTTTATTGCAGTTTTGCTTTGTTCTGAGGACACTATCATGAATCACACCCCTGATAGTTGCTGTGCTGCTAGTCTGCAGTACAGGATTATGATAGAAGAGAATGCCCAACTAGCAGACCTTCCTAGCTTAAAGAACCTATCTTTTTTCAGAATAAAAGGGAGTCTAGCACAGAAAACATAGATAGCAAGTCTTTTTCTCTAGAAAACATTCTCCTGAAATTTTGATAACTGGTAGTTTTATCTCTAACATAGACAACACCATATTTATCATTAAATGGACAGCAACCAATTTTCTGCTGGAAACACACCATTTACTTTGATGGAGCTATACTGACTTCTACTAGTCAAAAACCTGTTTTATCATAGACTTAGTAAGCGAGAGCACAATCCATGATTAGAGCCAGCTGTCTCAGCTTTTCCTCATAAGAGAGAAACTCCAGTCCCCTAACCATTTTTGTAGCCTTTCGCTGGACTCTGTCCAGTAGTTCCTTGTCTTCCCTGAACTGGGGACGCCAGCACTGGACACAGCACTCCAGATGTGGCCTCACCGGGGCACACTAGAAGAGGACAACCTCTCTCCACCTCCTGGCCACAGTCTTCTTAAAGCAGCTATAGATACTATTGACCTTCCTGGCCACCAGGGTACACTGCTGCCTTGTGGAGAGACAGGACACACAGATCCTCTGCAGAGCTCCTTCCCAGCAGATCAACCCCTAATATATGGCTTGTTTGGAATCACAAAGTTTCTCAGTATGATATTGATTTTGTCTGCAGAAAACCCTGATGTAAAAGACCCCTAATGACCACAGACAGTTTAGGACTTGCACTTGATCTAGCATACATGTCTGTATCAGGTAGCAGATCTGTGCCACAGTTAGTCCATAGTATAAAAATCTTCCTAGAGTAGAAATCTCCCAGCTATTTTGATATACATCCTTTACAAACAATTATCTTCTTAACAGTTTTAGTTTTTAAATCCTTTTGGAGAAATGTGCTTCCTTCAGGTTAACCCAGTACAATGGGAGATAGAGCTTATAGACAGAGCACTGAGCTGAAGAGCAAAACATGATTTTTGTACTGACTTCATAATGAGACCTCATTTTTTTCTCAGTCTGAGCTTTTACATATATATGGAGGATAACCCTGTAGTCCATTGGCACAGGGGAAGTTAAAGTTAGACTGTTAGGACATAAAACATTATTACCAGCTAACCTGCTTTCTGAACAAGGGAAGTGCATTTATCTCTCTGTGGTTCTGTTCTGCTTTTTCAGTCTTCTTCACACACACTGTTAGTTCTCCAGGTCAGGCTCTTACTGATATTTTGCATGTGAAGAGTCCTTTGTACACTGCAAATTCTGTCATGCCAGGAATGCAAAGTCATTTGTTAAACATTTACATTTTTTTCCTGCTGACATTTCCAAGATGTCTTCTACACTTCTTAAAAAATGTATATCCAAGGAACCTTTCTCAATGGTAAATGACTCAAACAGCATTACAGCAAAGCAGAATTCCACTGCTTTGCTACATTTCTGGGAAAGGACTGGAGGTAGCAAGGTGTATCCCCCGAAGCAGGTCTTATTTGAATCGTTTCTGACTGCTCATGAGAAAGGTTCCTCATCAATAAACTAATGGTTACAGTGTCACAAATATAAACTGTCCATGTAAATGTGGGAGATGTCTACCTGCCTCCACAGCTGCTAGTATTTGATGGTTGGTGTGTTGGCCTCCAACTGTATTGAACACCTAAACTTTGAGGAACTGGACTGTGTTTTCCACCTAGATGTCAGGAAAGCAGATATAAGGCAACTGCAGTGAGAGAAAATGAAAACAACTTTATTCTAACTTATTCTACATGGAGTTCCTTGATCTCTCCCTTGTACGTATGTATGATCAAAGTTACAGCACTGACCTCAAAGCTGGGCACAATAAACACAGTAGAGACACTGTTCAGAACACAGTGAATATTTGGGTTTCCTTGACGAGAGTGGAGGGTTGACCCTGGCTAGAGGACAGGTACTTACCAAAGCCACTCTGTCACTACCGCTCCCCAAATGGACAGAGCAGAAGAAGTGTAACAAAAAGCTCCTGGGTCAAGATTAGGACAATTCAGCAATTGCCATCACAGGCTAAAAAGATTCAACTAGGAAAAAATTTATCTAATTTATTGCCCAGTCAAAACAGGGTAGGATAATGAGAATAAAACCAAACCTTAAAAGACCTCTGCCCACACCTCCCTTCTTCTCAGGCTCAACTGCATTCCCAGATTCTCTACCTCCTCTCCCTGAGTGGCACAAGGGAATGGGGAAGGGGGACTGCGGTCAGTTCTTTGTATCTTGTCTATGCCACTCCTTACTCCTCAGGGGGAGGTCTTCTCACACTATTCTATTGCTGTACTATGGGGTCCCTCCCATGGGAGACAGTCCTCCATGAATTTCTCCAACATGAGGCCTTCCCATGGGCTACAGTTCTTCACAAACATAGGTCTCTTCCATGGGGTGCAGACCTTCAGGAACAGACTGCTCCAGCATGCATCCTCCACAGGGTCACAAGTCCTGCCAGCAAACCACTCCGGCGTGGGCTCCTCTCTCCATGGGTCCACAGGTCTTGCCAAGAAGCCTACTCCAGTGTGGAATTCCTGTGGGCTCACAGCCTCTTTCAGGTGTCTCTGCCTGCACTGGCATGGCATCTTCCATGGGCTGCAGGTAGAATCTCTGCTACCCGTCATTCTCCATGGGCTGCAGGGAGACAGCCTGCTTCAGCATGGTCTTTTCCATGGGCTGCAGGGAAATCTCTGTTCTAGTACCTGGAGCACCACCTCCCCACCTTCTTCACTAATCTTTCTGCCTGCAAATTTTCTCACATCTCACTCCTCCCTCTGGCTGGAAAAAAAAAAAAAGCTGCTATTTTGTTTGGATTGGGTTGGGGTTTTTTTTGGCTTTGGGATTTCTGGTGGGGCGGGGGGAGGTGATGTTGTTTAAGCTTTATTTTTTTTTCTCAGAGGTACTACTATCATTGGTGATTTCCTTGGCCTTGGCCTTTGCCAGTGGTGGGTCCCTCTTAGGGCCAGCTGCTAATGGCTCCATCAGACCTAAGGGAAGCTTCTAGCAGCTCCTCACAGAAACCACCTTCGTAGACCCCATGCTATGAAAACCTTACCCCACAACCCCCAAACATTGAGATGAACTGTTATTTTCCCAGCACATGCCTCAGCAGGAGCTCATTTTCATAATTTCAAAAAAATGGAAAGCTCCATTTCTCATTGCCTCTCTTTCAGTGAACTATTTGGATCCCAGGGTTTGAATATCAAAACCTCTAAATGGTGATGTTTCCATACTGTCCTGTAGAGATGTAAGTTAGTTATAGCACCTGTGCTGATAAGATTGACCTTCATGAAGGTGTTTTGTAGTTTAACAAGAAGCAATTTGTGATATGAATCTCATGACCTGCATATAGTTCCTACAAAACTTTCCTATTTGATTAAATAACTGACTTTTTCTATTGTTGCACAAGCAAGTCCATTTTCTCTTGACTGATAGATATATTTCTATGCAAAGTGATACCTGAGGATCTGTTCAGAGCTGAATAACCTCCACTGTTTCTTCTTTTTTTATGAGGAACATTTTTTCATGAGGTTTAGACTGAACAAATGTGTGTCTTCACCTGGACCAGAAATAGAAATCATGTTGTATACGAATCCATTCACTTTTGTACTCTTACCAGTGGCAGAGACCTCTGCCTGTTGATGAAGAAATACCTGAATTTGCCTTAGTTTAACCCTAAGTTCTTAATTTATACAAGAGATTTCTTGAATTTGTCTCTCACCTTAATAGCAGCATAGAATTCCCTGAGGTTTCTCTGAAATATTTATATGTATTGACACGTGAAATTGATGTAAAGCCATATGATTAATTTTCCTGAATTTTGGGATTTGACAAAGCAAGAAAAGCACAGAGAGAGATACTCCTTTCTGAAAGGAGTGTGTGTGTCTCCTCTGGTTGCCAGGATGTAGGACTGAATCCAGAAGCAGTCATTGGCCTGCAGCTGGAAGCGCAGTTCCTTATTAAAGCCACTGAGGAACTGATTAACTAGGTAATGGAAAGGCCTTAAATATCTGCAACATTGCTTCATAGTAACATGTTATAAAGATTCAGATAAACCACTGCAAAAAAAAGGGAGTGTATTTCTGAGCGCAGTGGACACTTGTTAATAAAAATATGTTTCTGTAGTATGAGGGGAAAAAAAAGCTAGATTCATACTGTCTTGCAGAGAATTCCATTCAATTACATTAGCTGAGTCACTGTCCTTTTGCTTCATGGAGCCAGTAAGCAACACAGTGAATTTACTTACATTCCACACTAGCAAAAGAATGAAAGCTGTGTAAAACCTTCTCGATCTGTCCCAGGCAACAATATGCTTCATTGATATAAACAGTGAGTTAATAACATTCGACGGTAAGTACAGCAGTGGTTTAACAAGATTCAGTGACAAGATACACTTTATTATTTACTGCATGGAGGACAGGGGCAGACAATACTGTCAGGGAGACCCTCATGTGGAGTCATGAGGTTCAGAGAGGACTCTTTCTATCTGAACTCCTCCTCAGAGAGGAGTCTAGGTGTATCTGGATCTAATCCTAGTCTCAGACACTGTTAACCAATGGTCTATGTCTAAAAGATTATATATGCACAATTAATCCTTTGTATCACTTAGCTAAGATTTCAAAGTTTAGCAAGCTAGTAGTCACTGACCAAGGATCTGCTGCAGTAAAGAATCTTTCAACCTCGAGGAGTAGCCTTCAGAGGCATCCTTACTCAAGGGAAGATTCTAGCATGCCCTCACTGCTATGCAGGAGAGCTCAATGTGTCCTGGGCTGTCTACTATTTATAGAATAAGATGATTGACTTATAGTCATATTTTCATACCAGTAAGACATCTGTGTCATTGTTTCCAGACAGCCTGTCGCTACTGTGTTGTCATTTGTCCCCCAAAGTCTTGCCTAAGTCAGATGCAGCCATCCTAACCACGTTGGTGGTTATGGCTTAAACAAGGGCGAGAGAGGAGGAGGAGGGGAACACACCATGGCACCATCCCCTTGGGCCTTGTTTATCTCACTTTAATTAACTAATCTTGATCAGCTGCTATGCAAACGTACTTTAGTTGGTTGGCAAATATCCTTCTTGCAGTGAAATATCTGTCATGGTTTAGGCCCAACCAGCAGCTGGCAACTAGGTACCACGCAGCTGCTCACTCACACCCAACCACCTTCTCCTGGTGGGATGGGGGAAAAAATTGGAAGGGTGAAAATGAGAAAAAAATCATGAGTTGAGATAAAGACAGTTTAATAAATAAAGCAAAAGCCACATGCACAAGCAAAGCAAAAGAAGGAATTTATGTACTACTTCCCATCAGCAGGCAGGTGTTCAGCCACCTCCAGGAAAGGAGGACTATACCACACGTAACAGTTACTTGGGAAACCAAGTGTCATCACTGTTAATGCTGCCCCCGCTTCACCACTTCCTCTTCCCCCAATCCCTTAAATGCTGAGCATGATGTCACGGAATATCCCTTTGGTCAGCTGAGGTTAACTGGCCCAGCTGTGTCCCCTCCAAACCTCCTGCACACCAGCCTACTCACTGGTGGGGTGGGGTGAGAAGCAAAAAGATACTGACTCTTGGTAGTAATGAAAACATCTCTACATTATCAACACTGCTTTCAGCACAAATCCAAAACATAGCTGCATGCTAGCTGCTATGAAGAAAATTAACTCTATCTCAGTGAAAACCAAGACAGTACCACCAAGTGATTTAAATAACAACAAAATAAATCACTCAGTGCTGTAGGAGGGGCAAGACAGAATTTCATTCCATTTTGTGTTATCAGAATATATTTATGACCCTTTACATAATTAGAGCTTTCCTCTGCTGAAAAGACCTAGACATACAAAAGATTACAGTGAAGAACACAAAGGATGTTTTGCATAGGTTAAGGGAAATAATTTGAAAATCACCAATATTGCGTATCACCATCACAAAAACAGCATGCACCCCAGCAGTATGAATCAAAGGTGGTGAAGTGGAATCAAACCCCACTGGAGTAAAGCCTCCTTGTCATCATAGTGTATAAGAAGGTCAGACCAAAACCTTCATCATGCTGGAAGCAAACATTAAAGTTGAGACCAAACTAGCCCATCTCAAGTTCAACACTGATGTCTTTTATAAGACAGTAAATAGTGTTTAGAGACAGGTTGTTTCCTAACAGCAGGGACAGTTTTTGTCTTAACAGTGTCAAAGCTTTGTCAAAGATCATTGCTTGTAACTTAAGTAGCAAAGAACAACCCAGAAAGAGAGTGTAAAGGTTCTGTTTTCTCTTACAGACTACTTTTCTTCTGAATGTGGGGAAACTTGTTCAAGCACCATCTTTAGAAGTATGCCATGTTTTCGCCCCAGACTTTTCTTCTGTGACAGGTAGAATCTATGATGCCAAAACAAGTAGCAAATATTTATAACTTTCCCCAACACCCTGTTCATGGCATTCCACCTGGATACAAGTGACTACTTGGGCACCAATGGGATTCATCCCAGGGTACTCAGGGAGCTGGCTGATGTCATTGCGAGACCTCTCTCAATTTTTTATTTTAACAGTCTTGGGAATCTGGAGAGCTCCCAATTGACTGGAAGCTGACAAATGTAACAATTTTCAAGAAGGGTAAGAAATAAGATCTTGGTAATTACAGGTCTGTCAGTCTCACCTCAGTGCCTGGTAAAATTATGGAGAAAATCATGATGTGAGTTATTAAAAAATACCTAAAGGACATTGCAGCCAGCATGGGGTCAGGAGAGGAAGGTCTTGTCTATCCAATCTGATTTTCTTTTATGACAAGGTCACCTAGCTGGCTGTCCAAGGAAAAACAGTCAATGTTATTTTTGGGGGATTTCAACTAGGCTTTTGATACTGTGTCTCACAGTATCTTGCTGGACAAAATGCCCAGCATACAACTAGACAAAGCCATAATGCATTGGGTGGGCAACTAGCTGATAGGTCGGGCCCAGAGGTTTACAATAAATGAGGTTACACCTGGCTGGCAGCCAGCAACTAGTGGGGTTCCCCAGACCTCTATTTTAGGCCAAGTTCTTCTTAATATTTTCATAAATGACCTGGACTCAGGACTAGAGAATGACTTATGTAGGTTTGCAGATGAGGGTGTCTAAGGTATGTTTGCAGACGACACCAAGTTGAGAGGAGCTGTTGACTCCAGTGAGGGTGGAGAAGCCTTGCAGAGAGACCTGGGCACATCAGAGAGCTGAGGAATCACCAACAGCGTGAAGTTTAACAAGAGCAAGTGCCAGATTCTGTACCTGGGAATGGACCACCCTGGCTGCACTTACAGACTGGAGGATCAGATGCTGGAGGCCAGCCATGATGAGAGGGATTTAGGGATCACCGTGGACAGCAAGTTAAACATGAGCCAGCAGTGTGCCCAGGCAGCCAGGAGGGTCAACCGCATCCTGGGGTGCATCAAGTATGGCATTGCCAGCCAGTCCAGGGAGGGGACTGTCCTGCTCTACACTGTGCTGGTATGGCCTCACCTTGACTACTGTGTGCAGTTTTGGGCACCACAGTGCAAGAGGGACACAAAACTATTGGAGACCATCTAGAAGAGGGCAGCTAATTAACAGTGTGGTTTTAAACAAAACAGGAGGAGATACAGAGAATGGAAACATATTTGATAAGACTGGTCCAGGCCATGTGCCAAGAAGCAAGGTTTAAACAAAGAGTGTATTTTGACCAAGAATTTGGAACAGCAAAATATGCATGAGTCTGGGAGTGAATGGGAACTTGGAGGACACTCTTGAACACTGGCCTGGGAAAAGTGATACGTTCAGCTTTGTGCTATTTAGAGACCTGAGTTGAGTGATCATGTAGGAACGAACGGAGCCTCCCTTTAGAGGAAGGTATTTAAGCAGTAGCATGTGTAATAAAGAATATTTTGTGCTTGCACCTGCTGGACTCCATGTCTTCCTTACACCACATACAACAAGGATGGTGAAAGGTCAGGAGGGGAAGTCTTACAGGGAGAGGCTGAAGTCCCTTGGTTTCTCCAGCCTGGAGAAAAGGAAACTGAGGGGAAACCTCATCATGGTCTATGGATTCCTGATGAGGGGGAGCAAAGGGGCAAGCACTGATCTCCTCTCTTTGGGACCAGTGATAGAACCCAAGTGAATGGTATGAAGCTGCAACATGGGAGGTTTAGGTTGGATATTAGGAAGAGGTTCATTACTAGAGAGGGTGCTCAGGCACTGGAACAGGCTCCCCAGGGAAGTGGTCACAGCACCCAGCTTGACTGAGTTCAAGAAGCATCTGATGCACTCAGTGACATGCTCTGACTTGGCTGGCCCTATGTGGAGTTGGACTCAATGGTCCTTATGGGTCTCTTCCAACTCAGTGTATTATACAATACTATGATTCTATGATTCTATACTAGATTTTTCCCCCAGACACGCTATTAAACTCAACAGTAAGAGTTGAACATGAAGCTAAATCATAAGCAAATGTAAAGAGAAGGGTTTTCTATTGACTTTAATAGGTTTTGAACTAGGGACTGTTGCTTAGAGTTTACAACATTTGCACTTACAGTGAAAAATAGCTGAGAAAAATTTTGTAAATGCTGCCAGACAACTCTTTCAAATACATCTGAAAGCTGTAGTTAATTCTAACTAGACTTCTGTATTCATCATAAGAAAGTAAGAACTTAAATCTAGAGATAAGATTCCAAGTATAAAATGGGGAATGGGAAAAGTAAAAACAAAGGAAGATACTTGAGTTTTGCTTAGACATACAATTTTGCTGACATTGATCTAGAGCCTTTCTCAAAGTGCCTGTTCTTGGACTGTTGAGATGAAAAGAAAAAAAGCCCTTTAGCTGTTGTTTAACAGAAATTACTTTCAGAATGTGGTCAAAAGGCTTCAGAGCATCAGCAATAACACTTGGCTATCTGACCTGACAATAAATCCACCTGCTGTAATTGTTACTATTATTTTTCTTGAACTTTGTGACTTTAAAGTCTATCTCACAGTTTTGGGTGGTACATGACCCATTTATTCCTAAAAACTTGTGGTTGAAAATATTGCAAAAAGTATTTTTGCATTAGTGTTCTAAAATTAATCTGGTTTGTAGGGTTGCCTTGGGACACTGTGTCTAGCAAACTAGTGAGAGTGAGCGAACCCAGAAAACATCCAGAACTTCCAGAGTTTAGCATATCTGAAATTCCACAAATGAAACAGCCTAGTTTGAGCATCCTTTTGTCTTCCTTTCATTTTTTAAAAGAAAAATATGAAGTATATTGCTCAAAGATGGAAAATATCTGTGAAGCAATAGATTCTCTCCTCTTTCATCAAAAAGATGTTCTGTGCTGTTCACTCTTACGGTAGAATATTTAGGCCAGTTCAAAGTATTGTAATCAGCATGGAGAAAAAAGATAAGTGCAAGTGTTCATCATAGGATTTTCTCTCAAAAGAGATGACTTGGGTTTTACCCAATCCTAATCATTAGTTTTTAAAATTAGGAAGGTAGTCTGAATAAAAAATACATCTTGGCAGTGTCCATTATAAATTTAGGAAGGATTCAGCATATTAGCTTTTAAAAAGCAAGCTCTAGCATTCACTTGGAAGACAACACTGAGTCCGAAAAGCATTAAAGTTGTAAATAAAGGAAATATGAAAAAGCAGGATTTAAGAATAAAACACATGACTTCAAAGTAGGTACTGTCATGATGCAAGACAGAGGTTCAGATTTTGTGAGAGCTTCTGAAGACTAGGTACTAGGAGTAAAATGTCGAAGGTGAGACATTACAGTACAAGGTGCAAACCAGTCTGAAAATTACAGTTTTAAATTACATTAAAGCCATAGCTAAAGGAGAGGTTTTGCCTTATGAAGTTTTCCACATGACAGCATGGCCAATAGTCTGATTTTGAAGGGCAGTCCGTCCAACAATTTCTTTGTTTAGAATGGCACTCCCCAGCAATGATACATTACTTGTGAGTAGATGCTTTCAAATGTGAAAGATCTCTGAATGAGAACAAAGAGATGTAAAATAATTACCCAGAGAAGAGTGACAAGGAGGCACGTATGTGCTTCCGTACTTTGAACAAAGGCAATGTGATCTCTTGTGCAGGTAACTGTAATGCAACAGAAAATCATAACTTGAGTGTGGTATAAACCAGACCAGTGGAGGTATTGCAGCATTCTGCAGAACTACAAATACTTTCTCCTGGGACCTCCTGTCTGCCCAATTTAATGCCTGCGCAAGTCTGGAGAGCTCATAAAATCAGCTACATACCAACAGATGTGGGAACACCTTGTCAAATTTACATCAGCGTAGTTTCATCAGACTCCATTGCACTTCTGAACCAAACAAGTTAAATAAACCCCCTATCCACCGACTTCAGCTATCCTTTCAGGCTCTGTTGTGAGAGAGAAAAGTTATGTGGATCTGTCTAATCACCGTCCATTCTTTGCTTCATCTGGTCTTTTTCTGCATGTGACATGATCACCTAGCTGTTTTACAGGAATTAAACACATTATTACCCCTTCCAGAGGAGAAGCACACTGTCAGTGTCTGGAACACCACTCTCAATTTTTTTATAATTTTGATTAAAAACTTTCATAAGAAAGTTCATTCATGGCAGGATCAGTAGGGCGCAGCCTTTTCTAACTACATCTGCCCTTGCAGCACAGCATGACTGCGGTTTTAGGTATATGTTTTCGTGCCAACAAAGTTCTTGTCAATGTGGGCTTCTCATATGTTTTCTAAGCTGTGGATTTTTGTTGTAGCTGTTCAGGACAGTTACCATTTCTGCAATGAGCTAGACCAGCATGTCCCAGGTAAACTTCCCAAGCAGTATTGTGATAGGGTTGGTGGCAGCTGAGAATTAGGTAAGTAATAGAATATGTAATCAGGGCTGCTTCAATCACACATAAGCTGCTACACTAATACCAGGAGGAACCAGATCCCCTACAGAAGTTCTCACAAACACTCTTCAGACAGATTTGTGAATCCCGATTAGGTATAAATCTTACATTTGATGATTTGACAGAAGTGTTTCAGATTACGCTGTAAACCCTAGGCCAACAGACAAAACTGGATCTAGTATAAGGTCAGAAATTCAAAATTCTTTTCCTTCAATTGCACATAATAATTTTCCCTTTTATTTCTTGTTAGAATGCTGACCTTCAGTGTAGTGAGTTTCAGATTTCAGTGAGAATCCAGTTGCAAGGGACATAAAATAAAAGGCTAATCTAAGAACCTTTGAAATACATGTAAAAGTTTCTACTGCTTTCAGTTCTCTGTGTACCAGATCCTACATTTTTCCAAAGATCTGTGTCATAATTGTATAAATTTAAGCTAAAAATCAGCTTCACAGGACACAGAGGTCAGCTCCAGTTCATTAGTAATCTCTCAGGGTTCACCAAAGTTTCCACTGAGATCACGTCCTCAGTAAGAGTAGGGTAGAAAAGGATCATGGAACTTTCAATGAATACAAATTGAAAAACATCACAGCACTACTTTTTATCAGCAACCTGTCTCTGTGGGTTTTTTAATGTAAGGAGAGCTATAAAGCAAAAACTACGAAGCAAAGTATGATGATGTATCATCAGAAGCAATGAATCTTGAGGCAACTACTATAAAAAGCAATACACAACTTCTACCTTGCCATCACAGCTCTGCAAATAATGACAAAATTTGTTGCTTTCACACCACATTCAGATACTCCTACAATTATAAACATATACCACCCTGAGAAAGTATAGAAGTTATGTATCTGGATGAGAGCAAACAGACCCAGATCTTTCCTGTATCCACAGTTGTGTTCAGCCATGGTTTGTAGCGTTTGGTTTGCAATTTATTTCTTGCTTTCTCCCAAGATGCTGCTATTGCTAGAAAAGTTTTAAATTTTCTTTCCTATGTCATATTTTGTAGCCAGTCTACTTAGCCGTAAAACAGGCAATACAGGTACAGGTGCATGCACCTATGTCTTTACTAAGGAGAGAAAAGATATGTATTCACCTGGATGAGATTCAGAAAAATATTATGACATTGTGACATAAAATATTCCCAAAATCATTAGAGGCCCAACGGTAGTATTCTATTGAATGTATGAAAGCTGGGAAAGAAATTAACAACCAGGTAAAATTAGTCATATTATTACAGTTGGCTCAATATCTCTATCAACTAAGTTCAATTACGTGCCTCTCTGTTTCCCCAGACACCAGCTATGAGACAAGGCTTCATGAATCACAGAATCATAGAATCATAGAATGGTCTGGGTTGGAAGGGACCCCGAGGATCATAGAGTTCCAAACCCTTTGCCACAGGCAGAGCCTCCAACCTCCAGGCCTGGATCTATACAGGGTTTCTCAGGGTCCCATCCAACCTGGCCCTGAACACCTCCAGGGATGGGGCATCCACCACCTTCCTGGAAGAACAAGACTTGTTATTTGCATGAACAGTATTTTCTCAGGGGTTCCAGCAACAGCATCTGAATGTTTTGGTCACAGAGAGTTTTCAAGAGGTATCCTCAGAACCTCACTATATATGGCTATAAATCACATGCAGTTAGGACAGTAAGAGAGGTAAATGAAGAGTGAAAATAGGACCACCACTGACTCAACACCTAATTTTACTCAGAAGAGTTTCAGCACAGCTTTTGATCTGTCTTTTCCAGTGTGGCTTTTGCACAGATTAAAGCTGAGTATTAGGATACAGGATTTTTGGATTTAAACAATGATTCTGCATTTTGCAGAACTTAGAAAACAGATCTGAGGTCTGACAAAGATCATTGTATTAGACTAACTGCCTTGTTTTGTGTGTTGCTGAAAAATTGTTGAGCAATTCCATGCAAATGCTTACAACATACTTCCTGCCACCCAGATGACAGTGATGAAAATTTATCCTCTACATTGGCTAAAAAGGAGCCCATTTAATATTTAAAGCCTTCTAGACAGTTTTTATTCAGCATTTTAAATAATGCAGCATGTTCTATCCTGGAGATAAATGTTTTAAATCCAAGAATGACTGAGTGGATGAATGATATGCATTTCTATGTATGGATTGCTAGTATGAATTGTTACAGTCTACGAGTACTTTTTTCCAGGTAGTTCTTGGTTTCTTGGTTCTTTTCTGAGTATTTCTCCAGTTTTCACTGGACTTAAAAAACTAATTCTGGAGGGATGAATATGCAGATAATTGATTTAAACTCATTTAGAATATTTCAGATAATTCTAAATATTCTGTTTCATTTTTTCTCATATCCCACTTACAATCAAAGGAATCTATGCTACTCATTCATAATTTCCTGCCTGCTTCTAACTCTGCCTGACAAGGTTCACTTATCGACCAACACCACATCTGCAGCACGCACATGAACTTTCTGTCATGAAATAATTCCAGTTAGCCAGGTGCAACATGTGTAAACCAGGCACGCTGCCTTGCTCTTCCAAGAAAGGGAGACCTATTGCTATAGCAATTGTGTTATAAAATTGCTGTAAGACTTTATTCCAAAACCACTTTGTTTTTTATAGGTTAAGTAGCTGACCTGCTTTATGATCAGTAATAATTTTCTCTAAGATAATACAAATCTCTAATAAAAATCTGTTTACTCTTGTCCAAATCCAAGAAGCTTTGGGTTGGTTGTTTTAGGTTTGATTTGGTTTGTTGGGGTTTTTTTTTGAAGATATTTCCAGATATCTTATTTACCTTTGTTATTATCTATTTATTTATGGTCATATTGTTGAGTGGTTGCACATTACAGTCTCAGAAGCTGTGCACCAACGTTGATTTGCAGATAAGGACTGGAGAATCACTTAGAGCTGTCGCTCAGGAAAGCACTGTCATCTTAGTCATAGATAATTTCCCCCGTTCTGCAGCTCCTCGTAGTGCTTCTGCTGCAATACCCAGGATATTGGTATGTATGAAAAGTGTCAAATTCTGTTTATTAGGGAACTTGTCTAACCATCAAGAAAATATTTGGTGTCTTTCTTCTTCCTTCCTGTTAAAGGAATATGTGTCTACAACCCTGAAGCATCACAACGTAGTATGTGTTTTATTCAAGAGTTCATTGCTCAAAGCCCTACTCTGTTTAAGCCTCTGAGATATAATGAAGAGAAATACTGACCCAGCTAAGACAAAGTTCCAGTGGGAACTTTGCCAGACCACTCTCAATGATGGAGAGTGCCTAGCAACTTCATCCGCCAGTTCCCTCAGAACCTGCAGATGCATCACATCAGGTCTCATGTCCTTGTGCACCCTCAGGTTCCTTAGATGGTCTTGACCCTGATCTTCTCCTACAGAGGGAGGCTATTCATTCTCCCAGCCCTTCTGCGACCTGGGCAGTGTGACTAGAGGCCCTACTGGTGAAAACTGAGGCAAAAAATTCATTGAATACTTCATCCTTCTTCTTATTTCAGGTAACTAGGTTTCCTGTTTCCTTCCACATTTTCCTTCATATTCCTTCTGTCACCAACATACTTATGGAAATTTTTTTTGTTTCCCTTGACATCCCTGGCTTGGCTTAATTCTACCAGGCCTTTAGCTTTCCTAACGTGACCCATGACTGCGTGGACAGTTTCTCTGTATTCCTCCCAGGCTACCTTCTCTTGCTTCCACACTCTGTAGTTTTCCTTTTTGTGTTTGAGTTTGCCCAAGAGCTACTTATTCATCAGGGCATGTCTCTGGGCATTCTTGTTGGACTTCTTCTTTGTTGGGCATTCCTGTCTGACCTTTTTCTTTGTTGGGATGTATCAGTCCTGAGCAAGGTCGTCCTTGAATACTAGCCAGCTGCCTTGGGCCCCTCTTCCCTCCAGGACTTTGTTCGGTAGGTACTCTTCAGGGCCCTGAAGAGGCCGATGTCTGCTCTCCTGAAGTCCAAGGTAGCAAGCTTGCTCTACATCCTCCTTGCTGCCTTGAGGATCTTGAACTGCACTGTTTTGTGGTCACTGCAGCTAAAACTGCCCTTCAGCTTCACCAACCCCTCCTTGCTGGTGAGAACAAGATCCAGCATTGCTGGATTCCTTGTGCCCTGCTCTGTTGCATCTCCAATAGATGTAAGAATGGTTGAAGTCCCCCATGAAGACCTGGGCTTGTGAATGTGAGGCTACTCTTAACCAGCTATATAGGACCTCGTCTTCTTAGTCTCCCTGGTTGGGTAGCCTGTAGCAGACCCCTGCTATAATGTCCCCCTCTTCCTGTGTCCCCTTTAATCCTGACCTATAAGCTCTCATTTGGCTCCTCACCCATCCCCAGATGAAGCTCCATCCACTCCAGCTGGTCATTGACATAGAGAGTGTCATCCCTGCCTCATCTTCCCTGCCTGCCCTTCCTAAAGAGCTTGTATCCATTCCAGCACTCCAGTCATAGGAGCCATCCCACCACACCTCCATTATGCCAATAAAATCATACGCCTCTGTGTGTGTACACACATCTAACTCCTCTTGCTTGTTCCACTACTATATGTATTTTCATAAAGGCATTTAAGTTGGTCCTCTGATGAAGTTGACTTTCTGTCTGGATGGGCTGGAATTCCTCTGTTGTACTTTTTCATGTTTTCCTTGTTGTTTCCTACTATGTCAACAGCCCCTGGCTCACCTGTGGAAGCCTTCAAGTATGCTGCTGTGTATCCAGCATGTCTCCAAGCAATAGACTGAGGGCCCTCGCTGGCATCTGGTCCCTCCAACCTTGGCATGTCATCCCACATGCCCAGCTAATTTCCAGTCAATGGCCCTACTTGCTGGCAAGCTGGCTGATATAGGTTTGAAAAGATAAAAAGTGTTTTCTTTCATTTCTTCTATTAAATGTGATAAATTATTTTATTTGTGCTTATAATTACTAAGTTAATAGGGGTTTTAAGTAACAGGAAAACTCCTGGGTTTTCCTTAGAACAGTGTGTGGTGAATCTGAAAATCAAGGTACTTTGACATGTTCACCCACCCCCAGCCTCTCGAAGTTTTACTGTCAGGGTGCATAGGACTACACAGGCACAGTTGGTTTTGCTGGTGTTAGACAAGAGTATCTTCTGTGGGTCACATATAACGTAGAAAATTTTGATTTATAATTCTGTAGTAGAAATATATCAGAACACCAACATCCCAAAATAGTCTGTGATCCCTCACAAGTAGCCCTGTTAGTAACCACAGCATGCCACAGGATGTGACTTGGGTATGTTAACAAGATGACAGCAATTATTTGTGAATACATGCTGAATTCATCTAACAATCCCTCCTCCTTACACCTGGACAAATGACAGGAAAAACAAGACATGGATGCTAATACATGCTTGGAGGAAAGGTAAGAGTTTTAACAGTAAGCTAGATTTTGAGAGGGTTTTATGAAAGAATGTAGTAAAATGTAGTAGAAAGGAAGAAATTAAAAATTGATTAATCAAAGATTAATCACATCTCATCAGGACTTGAATAACCTGAGAAAAAAATGTAATTGAGTGTACATACTGTTCTAGGATGGTTATTGTACTGGTTTTTTCATGAGAAGTTGGGACGGGACACAGTCAGGACAGGTGACCCAAACTATCCAAAGGGGTATTCCATACCATAGGACATCACACTCATCATTTAAAGGGGGCTGTCCAGATAGCAGATGTGACTCAGGGACAGGATGGGTCTTTGGTCATCGCATGAGCATATTGCATTGTTATTGCATTGCTTATCACCCATTTTGTGTATTCTAAGTACTGTTGTTCATTTCCTCTCCCTTTGCTGTTCCAGTGAACTGTCCTCATCCTAAACCACAACTTTTACCTTTTTCTTCTAATTTTCCTCCCCATCCAACCAGGGAGTGGGGGACATGAGGTGGGGTGCATTAGTGAGAGGCGACATGGTACTTAGCAGCTGGCTAAGGCTAAACCACGGCAGTCTTGATTGACCAAGGATATGCAGTTATGGAAAGGACAAAAGGAGAGATAGAATGTATATATTAAAGCATTTGGGAAGGTGGTTAGTAGTAATCAGGTCCTCACCTTGCTTCTAGAACTGCTTCCTGTTCTGTTCCTCACTGCAGTGAGTGGCCCCGATGCAGACAAAAGTTGTGATGGTAACTGAGAGATGAGGAAACTGCCTTACCAATGAAGGTCAAGAAACAGAGTCTAAGAAGCTTCTGCAGAGTGTCTTCACCCTGTTGTGTGAATGTTCTTTTAGAATACAGTGTATTCCAGTCCCTCCCTCTCAGAAAGACTGTCTTTCAAGTATTAGCAGGGAAAGGCTTCAAGGACAAATAATGCAAGGGGCTCCATACACAAAAGCTCCCTGCAGGAACGGTGAGCATTCAGCTTAAAAGCCACATAACTGAGTGTCTCCTGGGAATGCAGCAGAAAGCTACACAGATAGAATCATCATGATTACAGGGAAAGAGAAAAGCGTATGATACTTCAGTATATCTTTGAATGCATTGGTGACCCCTGAAAGGAACAGCTTATTGCAGGTTCAGAATGGAGACAGACATTTCTTCATGCCACTCACAGACCCTGAATTCTCATGGCTGCTAAAATTTGTAGACCCCAAAATGTCATGGATGCTAAAATATGAGATTAGGCAGACAAATGCATTGGAAGAGAAAGCAGTTAAACTATTCAAAGATGCAGTGTGAGGCTCAGAAACCTCAACTTGCAGATTGCTGGAATCAGAACTGGTCTTAAACAATTTCTAATGCCTTTTGTCCTGCCTGGTGCTGGACTCATGGTTCTGGGCAGAAAGAAGGAAAAAAGAGCCTGGTTGTTTCTCCCAGTTAAGAAAAGACTTAAAGGTAATTGATTATTTTCTGTAAAAGTGTCAGAACAGAAAATGCTATGGTGGGTGAGGAACTTCTTGAGCTAAAACACAATGGTAACATAAGAACAACTGAGTGCAGTATTGTTATTAGTAAGTTTAGCCTCAAAAATAAGGAAGTTTTTTAACCACTGGATCTGAGTACAACCCATGCCTGCCCACATGAGTCACAAAGGCAGTGTGCTGGTCTTGCTTTAGAGAGAAGCATAGCTGGATTTCAAAGAGAGGATTTGATGTGGTTCCTGAAGCAGAAGGAAATAAGACTCTTAAGCCAGGCGCTTATGCTTTGTCTGGATTCCTTAATTCAAAGCTTATTATCAATGACATCTCTTGATTCACAAAAGTTTGCTTGCCACTCCAATATATGGTAATTATACATTCCTATATTCAGAATAGATTAGTGGTAGTGGAGGTCAGACCCGATGTCCTTGCTATATGTTGAACACTTGAAATAATGTGCTCCTTTTCAGGAGCTGCTGTCAAAAAAATGACACACACAAGACATTTTCCCACATAGTTTTTCCTAGGTCATTTTGTTGATAGCAGCCTGAAATGCAGGCCTCTGACTTCTTTTACTGCCAGTAGTCTGTCCAACTTCTGTGATCAGCCATGAGGCGATGTTGTCAGCTACTATCTCTGAATGTCAGGGAGTGAATATATTCTCTGTCACAGAGATGTGAACATCTTGGTGCCTTCATTGCTCTTTTATGAACCTCCTGTCACAGTAGCCTCAAAATTCACACAAGGGAATTGTGTAATTGTAAGGGACAAAAAAGTGAAGAAACATGTCAGAGTTTCTCTACCTGATGTCTTGAAACCAGATTACTTTAACTCCCTGGTTAAAAGGACTACATTTCTTTCAACATTGTGAATAAAACAGTTTGTTAAGCCCACATCAGTTCTACATGAGGTTTTTCAGTATTAAAAAAAAGTGCATGGTGCTCATATGCGTGTGGCAAAATTCTACATCTCTTCTCTGCAGCAATGTGAGAACAGCAGGGTATAGCCTATCTCATGCTCCCTTTCATGGTGCTAGTTTCTCATAATGAGATAAAAGAAAGATTTCTATGGAATATTTCTATTTTTCTCACAGGAGGACTGCAAATGTGATGGCTGTATGGATCTGAAATAAAAAATATCTCCTTATCGTACCACTATAAGATAACCCCACCCAGGAAACACATTGAGCTTAGCATCAGGGAGCAGTCAGATCATGGGTCCCTAGGCTGTTTCAGTGAGACCATCTGTATGAGCCCAAGGTCTGGTCTTCGAGAAACTGGAGTTTACAAGCTGCTTGGAGAAGCCCCAAGTTTCCCTCAGTTGCTTGTGGCCTAAGGACTTCTGCTTCCTCAGGCATGGTGCCTGGTTGAGTAATTGCTGAACACTCTGGCTAAGTAATCACAGTTATCTTCTGTCATCCTAAAAGACAGAAGGGGAAATGCTAACTTTCTACTCACAAAGTAGATCTTTTTAACCTGCTTTTCCAAACACACCTGTACTATATGACAGTAGGCCTTCAGGAAGGCTCTTCATGATTAGTTTTCACAGTATATCTAGACTTGAATAATTTAGTGTAGGAGATTACTTGAATAATTTAGTGTAGGAGATTTAGTGTAGAGATTACTTTTGTGGATAAGAGCCACAAAAACCAGTGATCCCTGGCTCTATCTCACAGCATACTCATAAAGCAACACATAGAGTAGTCAAGACAGACAAAATCTCTGTTAAGAGACCTTTTACTTTGCACAGTTGCGTCAAAACAGCAATATTGTGAGACTGACTTGGCTTACCCTTTTCAATGGCATTCATGTTAAAGCAGCAACTACACTGCACATTTTGTGCCAGAGATGCTTGCACATCTGTCCTCATTATCAATGTGACCAATCATGGATATTGTGCCACGTGGTATCCAGCTTTTTTCTTGTAACAAGAGAGAAACTCTAAATATTTATTCTCATTAGGAATAGGAGCTTCTGAGCACAAAAGGAAATCCAATACCACAATAAGGCAAAGAGCTACCAAACCTCATTCAAATTCTGTGTCTCTTCTCTACTTGTGTTCATTGCCAGAAGGTGGTATCTATATGTAAACAGGTATTTCTAATCAGTCTCATTCGGTCTAGTTTTCTACCTGCAGTCTAGAGTCTATAATGGCATTTCCATGCAACTGTAACTTGCAAAACAAGATTCCTTGGTAACTGCCAGGTTACCTTCTTTTTGTGTTTTAGACAAGAGCACTGATGGCTCTCACTCAGGCTATATAAGCTCTTCCTCTGCTACTGAGAAAACTAACAATAATCGTAGAGTCATAGAATAGTTTGAGTTGGAAGGGAACCTTAAAGGTCACCTAGATCATCTGCAATGACCAGGGACAGTTTCAACTAGATCAGTTTGCTCAAAGCCCTGGCCAACATGACCTTGGATGTTTCCAGGGAAGGGGCATTCCCAGCCTCTCTGGACAACCTATTCCATTATTTCACCACTCTCACCATAAACGTTTCTTCCTTATATCTAGTCTGAATCTACTCATTAGTTTAAAACCATTACCTCATTTTATTTCTGTCTTTCCTATAAGCCATAAAAACATTCCAGGACCCTTCCCTTCTCCAGGCTGAACAAACCCAACTCTCTCATCCTGTCCTCAAAGGAGAGGTTCTCCAGCCCTCAATCATTCCCATGGCCTTCTTCTGGACTCACTGTCTGTCTTCCTTCTACTGAATTCTCCAGGATTGGATGCAGTACTCTGAGTGGGATCTCACAAATGTCAGAAGACACCTCCCCTGATCTGTTGGTCACACTGGTTTTGATGCAGCCAAGGATACAGTTGGCTTTCCTGTCTGGGAGTGCACATACTAAAGCATGTTGAGTTTTTATCCACCAACACCCTCAAGTCATTCTCCTCAGGGCTGCTTTTAGTCCTTTCATCCCACAGTCCATATTGATACTGAGGGTTCCCCTGACCCATGTGCAGGACCTTGCATTTTTCTTTATTGAACCTCACGAGGTTAACATATCTCTCCCAGGAGTCCCAATGAGTCCTCAGAACTGTGTCTCTGTGGTCAGAGGCTCTGCCTGTGAGTGGGGACACCACATTCAGTTCATCTTCTGTACAGATTGAGCGACCTCATCATACATGGGTGAGTGATTTGGCACATTTTGGGCTATCAACCATAAACCTAAGAGCTCTTAAGTCAGTGGTGCAGTAACAACATGACTGACATCCTAAACCTGTGGACTGATAATGTCTGTTGCAGCCTCAGAGCAGTTTCAGTTACAATAAAACTTAGTTTGACTTTTCCCTTCAGTCTTGTAAAAAAAGCTTCTCATTATTTTAGTTTGTAAATTGGCCTAGCCTAGTTTGTGAGGTTCTGTGGCACACAATAACAAGTGCTATGGGCAATCTCCTAGGGCAATCTGAACAATGATCCCTCAAAGCATCACAACCTTGTTTACGTGCTGCCTCCAAGGAAGACTTCCCTCTCCTGCCCAACTGAAAGGACACAACATTCAAAGAGAGAGACTCAGCGATTGCACAAAGATTCCTTTTTATGAGGGACATAGCAGCGTACTAGCTATATTAGAGGATGGAGAGTTTCTCTGTTGTGGACAATAGGCATCCCTCTGTTTACTGTTAGTTGTGAAACAGCTACATGAAGAAGCAGCAAGTCCTAGCACATCTTCTGTGTAACATGTCATGGTTTCACCCCAGCTGGGAGCTGAGCACCATGCAGCCGCTCTCTCTGAGGGAGGGGGAAAAGGGGAAGGGAAAGAAAACCAAAGGCAAAGCTAGAGTGCTAGTCTAGAGAGAGTTTACTGGGACAACAGAGAGAGATATAGAAATAACATAACAGGACTTTATAGCAAAATATACAAAACTGGTGATACCCAAAGCAGTTTCTCACCCACCCCCCCCTCTCAGACCATACAGCTCAGACTTGTCTGAAGCCTGACTGTCCCCAGACTGCACATCCTGGAGCTGTGCGGTCCTCCCCTACCCATCCCCCTTTATGCTGAACATGATGTAATTGATACGGAGCACCCTCTTTTGCCAGTTTGGGTCACCTGTCCTGGATGTGTCCCCTCCCAGCCTCCTGGGTGCCCCTCTGCTTCCCGTTAGCAGGGCAGTGAAAAGTCCTTGGCTGCTTGGCAACACTTAAACTCATCAGCGTGTTACCAACACTGCTCTCATCCTGACTCCCAACCAGAGCAGGACACCAGCTGCTAGAAAGAAAAATTAACTTGATCCTAGCCGAACCCAGGACACATGTTACTTTGGCTATGCTGCACAGTCCTCTTCCAGCAGAAGAGGTGCCTATCAATCTTAATGTTTGGGAGTAAGAAATATGGTAAGGTGTACTATGGGAAGAGTTTGCTCTTGATTTAAAGAGGTTAAAATGAAAAGTCAGGACTAGTGGTTTTCTTTTTTGTTTGCTTGTTTAAAAAAGGCTTTTCATATAAACAACAGTTTCACATTAAACTGTTCAGATAGTAGGAACTGTCACCTTCAATGTCTACATCTGTTTCTCATAAGTACTTCTCTGTCTTTGCTTCTACTGTCTCAGATGTTCATCCCTCTCTTCCATATGGCATTATGATAAACTAGCACCTTATAAAGGGTGTGCTGTTTGTTTATGCCTGAATATCTGACACTGATATTTTTGCTTGCCCTAACTTTTTTCCATTCTGCCACCCAGAACACTATGAAGTAACTAATTCATAGCAAAGATTCATTTGAAGGTCAAGCCTTAAGAAAATCTGCCCTTAAGAGTTTAAGGAATCAACTCTTCCCACTTCTAGTTCAAACTGCAGTGGTAGGTGCTGCTGCATGCCAAGAAGAGTGCAAGGCTTGTGATGTCTCCAAAGATCTGAGGGGGTTTCTGGATTCTTGGCACCCCTGGACTATGTGTATGATCAGACTGGCCAGCAGGCAACAAGTCTTGCAAGAGAGGCAGGCAAGAGTGGGGTGGTGCTGATGGTCCCTGTGGCCAGTTCAAACTGCAGGAAGCTGCATATAACCAGCTTTGAGAGAGTACCTTGCAACCAGGAATGCTGCAAATAGAGCATGTAAACAGGGAGCTTCCTGTCAGGGAGCCTGCTGTATGAGTGAAAGGCTGTAAAGTCTGTGCCCCACAGTCTTAGGTGGAGGAGGGTAGAAGCTCTACCTGTTCAAGGCGTGCTTTTGTGGAGTCACTCAGTCACAGGGTAGGGGAACTGCAGCAGGAAGCCAGCAGTTTATGCTCTGTTAGGGAGGGGAAACTAAAAATATAGAGTATTATTCAAGGTATTTCAAAAAGCAATACAAGGGCTCTGTGGCACAGTCCTCCAAGGATCATCTAACAAAGAGCAACAGTCAACAGGCAGCACCTTTGAGAATGGAGTGCCATGCGCTCTAGTAACTTGTGGCAACAGGATATCACTTTACCCCATTTCCTCATACTTACCAACCAGCAACGGATACAAAGTCTTAGCAGTGGATGAAGCCAATGAGCAAGACTCACAGGAAGAAACTGCACCAGCTGCCCACATGAAAATCTGCAACAGGAAGTGGCAGCTGCTAGTAGTGGGTGACACTCTGCTGGGAGGCACTGAGGCACCCACTTGCTGTCTGGACTCAAGATCTGGGATGTCACAGAGACTGCTACAACTGGTAAAAACCACAGTACTATCCCCTACTTCTCTTCCATGTGGGCACCAATGACACAGTAAAGCATAACCTGGGTGAAGTCAAGCAGGACTTCAGAACCCCACGGGAAAAAGTGAAAAGGACAGATCCCCAAATAAGCCTCTTGTGGGAGACAGGGGTGCAGGCATCACCCTGTAGAGGTCAATGCTTCGCACAGATCAAAACTGGGTTTCATGGCTGGTATCATTGCCAGAGCTTCATCCTGAATGATCACAAAATTAATACAGATTACTGAGGAGAGATGGGGTCCACCTGCCTGGAAGACGAAAGAGAATCTTTGCTGGCTGTCGTGGTTTTGCCCCAGCCGGGGGCCGCACCCCACACAGTCGCTTGTACTTTTAAAAGGAAGGGGGAAGGAAAGTTGGGGGAAGGGGAAAAGGGAAGGAAGAAAGGAGGAAAATAAACCACAACCTAGAAACCAGAACCACGCAGGTTGGGATAAGGATAGTTTACTAAACAATAACAGAAAACTAGATATAACAATAACAGGAGTTTAAAGCACAAAATAGATGAAACTGGTGATACACAATGCAATTTCTCACCAAACCACACAACTCAGGCCGCACAGCTTAGAGCCGTCCCGGAACCCGACCGTCCCCAGAAACTGCACGTCCTGGCGTTGTCTCCCCCTCTTCCCCCCAGTCCCCCCTTAAACTGAGCATGACGTAACTGGCATGGAATATGCTCTTTGGCCAATTCGGGTCACCTGTCCTGGCTTCGTCCCCTCCTTTCTCACTAGTAAGGAAGTATGCAGAGCTGAGAAAGGTACTTGATTGCCCGGCAACAAATCGGAGACATCAGGGTGCTATCAGCACTATTCTCATGCTAACACCCAAACATGGCATTCCATTCACTGCTAAAAAAAAAGTTTAACTCCATCATAGCTGAAACCAGGACACTGGCACATTGGCTGACCTAGTGAACAGTGCTTTGAACTATGAACTTGGGGGATGGGATCCAAAGCTGTGACACGTGTACTCACAAGCAACAGCGTGAATGAGTGCACCTACCAGAGCACCAATTCATTCAGCATGTATCCTGTGTGCCTTGATACATCCTGATACTTCCTCTTGGTGAATCCATGCTGACTACTTGCAGTCACCAGTCCTTTATGTGTTTTTAAATGGATTCCAGGATTAACTGTTTCATTAATTTCCCGGGGGGTGTGCTTTACAAGTGTATCTTCCATACCGTAGAAACACTAGATATGGAATTCATACCCACTTGCTTCAGTATTCCATCCTGTAACCCTGAATCTGGAATTTAATTCTCATTTCCTACTGCACATTAGCTTTACCATTCCAGGCTTCCTCTGCCAGTATGAATAAACTTTTCTGTCAATACACTGTTGATGATTTCCTCATGGCACTAGGAAACAACAGGGCTGCTGGCAATCTTGAAGGGCTGGATATTCAGATGTGTTTCTTGGCACAGATAGCTGGTCTGTGGAACATTTGTGACCTCTTCCGGGTGGCAGAGAGAATGGGTATTCTATGATATAGGTGAGGACTGATCTTCACTGGTTGATAGGCGTTTGTTAACTCTGTCCCTGCACAAATATTTTTCCCATATGGAAAGTCAAAACAGTGGAACAAGACCTGGAGAAGACTGCAAAACTTCCAAAACAAGCAGCATAAACTAGATCTTTGTAAAAGTCTCTAAGATTCTGGTATCAATGAAAGAGGAAAAATAAAGGTGTGATGGTTCTCTCTGAAGTACTATGTGCTCTCCCACACGCTCAGAGAATCACAGACTCACAGAATGGCTTGGGTTGGAAGATGCCTTTAAAGATCATCCAATTCCAACCCTTCTCCTATGGGTAGAGACATCATCCACTAGATTAGGTTGTTAAAAAAAAGACCAACCTGACCTCCACAGTTCAAATAATGGGAGCTTTTTTCAACTAATTAAATACAAAACTAGTAATATAATGTTTGTACATGAGTATTTACATTTTCCAGAATGCCCTATATACCTAATGGAAAGGGTTTTATTAGCCAAACTAGGGACACAGTTAACCTTTGACAAAAAACAAAATTAGAGCTCCTATTTCACAAAAGAAAGTCTCAAAAGGGCAAATATTTGCATTACAGGAATTCCTGAAGACAACAGATAACAAAGCAAAAGAAGATCCAATCAATTATCTTCTAACATAAAGGATACTGTAACCCCTTTTGTATGGGCAACTGAGAAACATGGAAGACCTAAATCTGCCAAACTAGAAAAAACAGAATTGAAGCCTGGAGCTGAACCGGTGAGATGAAAACAGTATCCTATGAAATTGGAAGCCTATGTTGGATTGGAATCATCAAATATGGACTAATGCAGGAGTGCCACTTGGAATGTAATATCCCAATTCTACCTGTTAAGAAATCACACTCACAGGAATACATATCTGTGGTGGTTTAGCCCTGGCTGCAGGCCAGACGCCCACCAAAGTTGATTTCCCCTTTTTAGTTGAACAAGGACAGGTAGAGATCATCCTGTAATCAATGACACGGGCAAAACAGACTCAACACAAAGTGAAGGAAAAAAAGCTATCTAATTTATTACACTACACTACACACACAGTGAAACCAGAGTCAGATAATGAGAAACGCAACCAGATGCCATGCAGAGGGACTCTGACAGGCTTGAGAGGTCAGCCCGTGTGAACTGCATGAAATTCAACAAGGCCAAGTGTGAGGTCCTGCACATGGTGTGGATCAATCCCAAGAACAGCTGCAGGCTGGGCAAAGAATGGGTTGAGAGAAGCCCCAAGGAGAAGGACTTGGGGTTGTTGGTGGATGAGAAGCTCAAGATGATCTGGCAATGTGGCCCAGAAAGCCAACTGTCTCCTGGTCTGCATCAAAACCAGTGTGACTAGTAGGGTAAGCCATCCAACTCCTATTTCTCAAGACTGCAGCAGAAGAAGGAGAAGAGATTTTTACATAATATCCATAGGCAATATTCAGCCATTTCATGCTAAATTATTATTAGCAGTTTCTCTAAGTTCCTTAATGTCTTTTTTTTTTTAAGGGGTCAAATTAAATTCACAGTCTTCTCTCTTTGGAGGTAGGTTGTTGACAGAAACTGGAGGTTTTATAAATACGTTTGGAATGTGCACCTTTTGTTTCAGCTTTATTATGATTCATACTTTTCTCATCTATAGGTCTCATGGTTTACTAATGGTGAAATTTGTTTTTTTAACAGTGTCTATTCCAGCCTTTCCAAAGACCAGTCATTCTCACAATCTCAGTTATCAAATTGGTTCCACTTTTGCAATAGAAGCCAGCATAAAATTTCAATGTATGGGCATTTCATGAAGTCCAGCAGGCCTGATACAAGAAACAACTCTAAACACCTCGTTCCCCACGTCCTCTAGTTCATACTGAAAATACCGTCAATGGTAATTGCTCTGCTACCAACTCCATCAATTGCTCTGCCTTCAGAATGACGTAGCCTTGAAACTGAATCACATCTCAGAGTAGGAGGAATATCACAAGGCAGTCCAGAGACAGAAAATCTTTCTGGCTCTGCTTGAAGCGCCTGTAGCCCGCTAATTTCTTACTGCAGGCAAAACAATGTAGTACTAGTGGCAACTTGGAGATACAGTGCAGGTGTTGGCACAAAAGAGAAAGCATTAACAGGCTCTTTTATAGCTTAGTTTTGTGGCAGTAGGAAAATGTAGACACTAATGTGATTCCAGAGACTTTGGTTAGGACAACCTATCCTAGAGCCCAGCACCATGAAATGCTGAGATTCCCAGGCATGCTGAAGAAAAAAAGGGTCCTGGCCAGCACAACTTTGAAGTAACAGGACATTCAGCACCCATGGGGCCCATGGGCTGCTGCAGAACCTGGGAATGACAGTTCATAAAAGCTGGGAATTAGTACATAAAAATAACTAGGTTTTTTTCATTCTGCACCAAAACTCTCAGGAGACAGAAAATCATACTGTGTTGGACCTGCATTGTGAACAATCTAAAAGTGCTGCTGCATGCCACATTTGTGCATGTGTTTGTCTCAGTTTTCTCTTATGATGGGATCTTCTGTGAAACTGCTGTCATATAGCCATCGACAGAGAAATGCTTTAATATACTATTAAGTTTTTGAAATCTGAGCCAAAAATTCCTTTTTTTTTAACTGAATGCAGTTAGTAAAACAAATATGACTATTAATGAAGTTAAGCAGCATTCCAGAATGCTATCTTCTAGTTTATATCAAGCTGAGGTAGAATACTGCTGCAACCAAAAAGCTATTGCATTCTGTGGTACTACATCCAATGTACAGAGCAGTTTTGGCAACACACCTTCTACGAGCTGATAACACCAGCAAGTCACAACTATTTGTTGCTTGAGGCAAACCTTCAGCTTACCAAGTGCACCATAAAGACAGGTTTGTGGTTTATCCCAGCCTTTGATTTGCTGATTGGTTGTATTTATCATAAACCACAAGTGGTTGTGAACTTCCATGCACTGAGGATCTTTGTTTCTGTTACTGCAACACAGAGACAATGCCATGGCTTCCAAAGCCTCCAGTAACGGATATACACAGGTTAAGGTCGTTCTATTCTACTGATGAAGAATATGTAGCCAGTAAGAGTTACTGGGTTTATGTAAATTGTGACCACAGTAAAGGAAAGTATATGATGTCTTTAGATACTCCTACCTAGAGGTGTGTCCAGGCTTGAAAATATTTCTGATTCAGCCTCCCATTTAGTGACATTTCATTTGCTAACCTCTAGACTGCATGTGAGGAGATGCATGGTTCTACCAAAGGCATCCACGAGAGATTTTTATACATTGAGGGGACAGGGACATCAATACAATGCCCTTCCATAACCACCATCAGGTATTTTAAAAAACAGCAGAAGCCAGAAACAGAAATAAATAGGGAATAGGTTGTGCCAAGGGGTATTCTATCAGTGTAATCAAAGCTGATGCTTAGCATGGAGTGTGTAGGTGACAGAGAAAGAATGCATGATGTTTTGCACAGCTTCCTAAACCAGATTAAGTAGCTACAAAGGAATGCCACCACTTCTTTTCAGCAAAGATGGCCTGTGTTCATTGAAACAGTAAAGGTATTTCTGCTGATACAGAAGGTGCAAATAGTTTGCGCCACTTAGTTAATATTTTTAACAAGCAAAGCAACAGGAACTGTGACAAAGTGACAAATGTGTTCACGTGTTCTCACAAGCTTTTTCTAAAAAGGGCAGATGACTCCACACTCAGACCAATCATGTAAGACAAATAAGGTAAATTAGCTAAGGAAAAAAGCTCATCTGCAATCTCATGATGAAGGTGATGCAATGTGCTTCTGTACAGGGCCAAAGGAAAGCTCAGTGGCAGGTAGATTGTACTTCTGATGACAGCACTGAGCCTGGCAAAGACCAGTTCCCAAAGTTCAGCACAGTTAACTGTGCAGGCTTTTGTTATTAATAGTTTAATTGTGCCTTGAATTTCAGATGTGTTTAAAATAATTATTATGTTAATTAACATTATTAATCCAATTTATTAGAGCTCGTTAATGCACGATTTCTCGAGAAGGCAAACATTTAACTGTATTTTTGCTGAAATGGGTGTTCTATACAGATTTTTCAAATACTGAAAACTAAGGGTAACTGTCAAAAAGAAGAATATAACGTTACTTTTTTTTTTTTTTTTTTTAGTTTGAAAATGCCCTGTGAGCTCCATCAGGGCCAGAATATTAATCCTGTGCATTCACATTTTAAAATCTTCACCAATGTGGCTAACTCTTGCTTAAATCTGTGACAGCTTGGCACATGTATGCCTTTGAAGATCTGGGCCTTAACATCTTGGAAACAGGCTTTTGATGCCTGCATCATACAGGTGTCTAAGCATTTCCAGATAAACCTTTTAATTTTGAAATCAAGAAATGACAGGTAGGCAGGCCTACAAAGACACCTCTTAGTCATTCTTCAGTAGGCAATCCCATCAGGTATAGAGGCTACTTGTGGAATTATTTCTTTAACACTCATACAGAGCCTCAAGTCATTGTGGCACACCTGCTAGATGTGAGGGTAAACCTGCACAGGCAAAGGAATTAAACTAATAACACTGGATGGAAAAGGTGTGAGCAGTGCGTGCCATTGTCCACCAGGAAAAGAAAGAGATGATCCTGTATTGGACTCTGGTCCTGTGTTTTTACCCAGGAAAACACCTTTGAAGATGCTTGAAGAATCAGTTGCTTGAAGACCAGTGGTTTGCCATGCTGCCACTGTAGGTCCACCACCGTCTGCCTTCAAGTTAACATTGGCAACGTGACACAAAAAAAGTGCATATATCCATGTCTTACAGCTTTAAACTAATGTTTTCTTTGAAAGCTCCCCACCTCAAATACAATGGCCAGAGCTTACTGCTGGTAGATTGTCATGGGTTAACCTGAGTAGGCTGCTAAATCCCACCATGATGCTCACTCACACCCCACCCCCTTTCCAGTGGGAACACTTGAGTCTACTATAATTTCTAGTTGATAGAGTTCTTAATGTTACCTGACTAGAGGTGTTTGACTCTATGAGTCTCTAATAGACTCACTTATGCAGAGGAATATTTTCACTTTACTTGATTTGTAAATATACACATCATGAACGAACTGAATAGCATGTTGTGGTGAGTCAGGATGAAAAAGCACTGAAGGGGGTGTAGCCCTTGTCAAAGTCTCATACTCGCAGAAGAAATCTCATTCAGACAGAGCTGTTCTTTAAAACAGCTCGAAATAATATTATAGTGTGAAAGAAGAAAAGAAACAATGAAGTGCAGTCTTCTGTGGATGAGTCCTGGGAAAATTCCCCGAGATGGGTTTAATGCACAGAAGTTATGGTAAGGAATACTAGAATGTAACAGAGTACTGCCATATCACATAGAAAGCCTATTGCTTGCTTTGCCTGTCTCCAGTAAGAATGAGGAAACCTCACCACCACTTCTAATCTGAGATGCAGTAATACCTGAGTGTTGGGACACTGAGTCACATGCTCTTCCGGCAAATACATTTCCTGCTTAAACAAATACAGCAAAGCAAGTAGTAGTGAATTCCAAGTGAGATGAGGATAGACAGCTCTCACCAGGGAAGCCATCTACACTCATCTGCTAGAAGTCTCTGCATTCGGCTTCCTGACACTATTGTCTGGCCACTCCTACAGCTTTAGACGCATGGGTATAACACAAGAGGGGACACACAGCTCCTTTTTAGCCTCTGCTTGTGGCAGAATGCAGTCTGCTTTTGCTGTGCCCAAGAAATCTAGGAGACCATATGCAGTGCACTACAAAGGATGAACAAAGACACATAACCCTAACAGAATTAGTTGCATTTTCTCAGTTTCAGATCCCTTTTTTGTAGGACTTTGTTCACAGATGTGGTGTTCCAGGAAGACAGGGATCAGCAGATGATTTCTGACTCAGGAGTCACCATGATATCACCAGAATGTCCCCTTGCTATCACCAGAAATTGACTTGTGGAGATCTACTCACCTCTGAAGACAGATTTTGATTATATCCTGCTGTTAGCTCAGAAGCATAGGTTAGCTATGGACTGGAGGACTAAGGAATATCTTATTTTGGCAATTGCTGGAAATTGGTATAAATTTGCCTATTTGTTCAGTTCATCCCTCAAGAAGCACAAAGCAGAGTGGTTTCCCCAGTCGAACGGCAATATCCCAAAAGTCAAAGGAGAGAAATCTCCCAAGAACAGGTCTTCAGAGGAAGAAAAACATTACAGACCTGCAGGATAATTAGAGAAGCATTTCCTTGGCTGTTGAACTGATGGATGGATAAGACTGATGGGGACCTGGCTTAATCTCAGACAGCAAGTCCCCAGAGCCAGATGACAAGCACCTTCCATGGGATCAGTCTGACATCATTTTATAGCACTGCATCCTGTCTTTGATGCATGAGAGCTGCTGAGCCACTCTGTCACTGTCTGTTGTTGCTTATGCAACAGCCCCATAGCATGGACACCCCATAGTGGGGCCCTTCCTTGCTTGAGCAATTGTGGGGCTGTACTGCAGCTGGCTCTGAACACTGCAGCTCCCCTGGCTGGGACAGACCATTAACAGGACATGGCTGGGAAAAAAAGATTTGACTCATACCTGTTTTAACTCATGCTTGGGCTGTGCAGCGTCTCCACTATCTCCACTTTCCAGCCTGAGATGTGCAGAAGACCACAGACCTCTGAGAAAGGAAGGCCTTCCCTTACACCTTCCATATATTGAGGGTGTGAGTAGCAATACAGAGCCCAAAGCTTTATCAAGCATGAGGTTATACTGACTTTTCCTTTTTTTTTTTTCTCACAGACCTTCAGAGTTTCTTGTCACAGGAGAGGAGGAAAGTCAGCCAAACAGTTTAGCTGAGGTTGATGGAGCGGTACAGTTTTTTGCTTTGGGGTAAGCTAGGCCTTTTGTTTTCTTCATTTTGCTACAGCTGAGTATAAAGAAAGGATAAGGCTTTAAAAAAAAAAAGTAAAAAAAAAAGAAGTCCTGTTTTCTTGCTTCTCTTTATTCACGATCTCCAAGGTGGTTTAGATCACAGCAGGGCACAAAGTTTTAAAAGTGGACTTTATTTTTCTTTGCCCTGCCCCATTCCATTGAATCTTCGCTGCTTACTAAATACAGGTTCATACAGCTAGGTATCTGTTCTACCCCTCTCATGTACACAGCTACTTCCTTTGAGGATCCAAATGAGATAAGAAGATGAACCTGGAGCTTAGGTCTTCAGCCAGCATCAGACTTCACTACAAGCTGGTGACCCTCATATTTTTCAGCAAGGACACAAACCTCAACAAAAGCACTTTAGTGTTGTGGTCTATTAGTATTTTTCCAGATGTCTGCAAAGTATCAGAAAGAGAATTCCACAATTTTCTAGGAACAAATCTTCAGGAGTATATGGTGCTGTGCAATGTGCTCAGAGAAGTCATAGAACAGAGGAGCAGTACCTTTGAAGACAAAATAAGCTGAGTCTACATTTTCTCCATGAATCATAGAATCATAGATCAGTGTTCCTGCATGTCAGCCACCCCTCCCAGCTTTGTATCATCAGTGTACTTGCTGAGGGTGGATGCTATTCCCTCATGAAGGTCATCAATGAAGATATTGAACAGGACTGGATCCAACACCGAGCCCTGGGGAACAGAACACCGCTAGTCACAGGCCTCCATTCAGATTCTGCTCCATTGATCACAACCCTCTGAGCTTGGTCCGACAGCCAGCTGTCAACCCACCTCACTGTCCACTCATCTATCCCATGCTCTCTCAGCTTTGCTATCAGGATGTCATGGGAGACAGTATCGAAAGCCTTGCTGGAGTCAAGGTAGATGACATCCACTGCTCTCACTCCATCCACCCAGCTCGTGATGAGAGCATAGAATGCTATGAGATTGGTCAAGCATGATCTCCCCTTGGTGAATCCATGCTGACTACTCCTCATGACCTTCTTCTCTTCCAATTGCTTGGAGATGGCATCCAGAACAAGCTGTTCCATCACCTTTCCAGGGACAGAAGTGAGACTGACTGGCCTATAGTTGCTAGGATCCTCCTTCTTGCCCTTTTTGAAGACTGGAGTGATATTGGCTATCCTCCTATCCTCAGGCACTTCTCCTGTTCTCCAAGAGCTGTCGAAGATGATAGAAAGCAGATCAGAAATCACTTCCGCCAGCTCCCTCAGCACACGTGGATGTATCCCATCCAGGCCCATGGATTTATGTGCATTAATTCCTTTGAGCTGCTCCTGGACCACCCCTACCTGAACTAGAGGGAAGCTCTTCATTTCCCAAACTCTCTTACTTTCTTCCGGTGTCTGTGGGTAGCAAGGGGCCTTTGAAGTGAAGACCAAAGTGAAGAAGGCATTCAGTATCTCCACCTTATCATCACCCGTTACCAGGACACCTGCCTCATTCAGCAAGGGACCTACATTATTCCTGGTCATCCTCTTACTATTCACATAGCTAAAAACCCCCTTTTTATTATCCTTTATGTCCCTTGCCAGTTTCCTTTCCAAGTGGGCTTTAGCCTTCCTAGTTGCACCTCTACAGGCCCTGACAACATCCCTATATTCTTCCCAGGTGCTCAGATACTTTTTCCACAATTTCACCTCCTGCTTCCCTTTGAGTTTACTCATGAGCTCCCTGCTCATCCACACAGGTCTTCTGCCTCTCTTTCCTGATTTCTTACTCAAAGGGATGCACCTATCCTGTGCTTGGAAGAAGTGCTGTTTAAATGCTAGCCAGCTCTCACAGGCTCCCTTGCCTTCTAACAGCGTAGCCCACGGGATAGCTCCTAATAGGTTGCGGAGGAGATCAAAGTTAACTCTTCCAAAATTCAGGGTAGCTATCCTGCTTTTTGGCTTGCTTCTTCCACTCAGGATCTTGAACTCTACCATTTCATGGTCACTTTGTCCCAAGCTGCCCCCGACCTTCACTTCCCTAATGAGCCCATCCTTGTTGGTTAAAACAAGGTCCAGTACCCGCCCTTCCCTTGCAGGTTCCTGCACCATCTGTAGCAGGAAATTGTCTTCTACACATTGCAGAAATTGTCTGGACTGCATATGACTGGCCCTGTTGCTTGCCCAGCAAATATCTGGGTAATTGAAGTCCCCCATAAGGACCAGCACCTGGCTGCTTGTAGAATGCACTATCAACTCGCTCCTCCTGATCAGGGGGCCTATAGCACACACCCACAACAGTGTCACTCATACTAGCATGACCCTTGATTCTTACCCACAAGCACTCGACTGATGGGTCATCTTTCCCCAGGTGGAGCTCAATACATTCTAGCTGCTCTCTAACATAAAGAGCAACTCCTCCACCTCTCCTCCCTAGCCTATCTTTCCTAAAAAGCACATAGCCATCCATGACAGCATGCCAGTCATCCAGGCTGTCCCACCACGTCTCTGTGATCGCAATGAGATCGTGGCCCTGCAACCGCACAAAGATATTTAACTCTTCCTGTTTGTTACCCATGCTACATGCATTCATATATAGGCACTTTAGGGAGGCAGCAGATGCAGGTATCCTCAAAAGGTCACAGGAAGATTCCTGACTGGGGATGGGCAACAGTGGCTCCACTGAAGAGTCCTCAGGGCAATCCACAGAATTTTCCCTACTATCACCTGGAACAACATCCCCAAGTGCGTCACTGTGCTGTTGGCCTTTATCTTCTTACGCCATCAACTCTTGTCGTGTCACCTGAAGCACTTGCCTGACCCCAGCAGCCTTCATTATATCCCCTTCCCCCTTCCTAACTAGTTTAAAGCTCGCTCAATGAGCCCTGCTATCTCCTGGGCAAGGATACGCTTTCCCCTTTGGGACAGGTGAGCCCTGTCAACAGTCATCATGATTCTTCATTCAAAACCAAAGCCACCCAGGATGATCTTTTCTGTGTACCACAATCCAGAAATCATTTAACAGACATTATAAAGCCTTCTGCTGCTGTTATGTTCCTATCCATCCAAGAGCTTGCTGCTCAGTGCTCAAACCTGCAGAATAGCCATGAAGGACTTTTGCCACAACCCTTATCTTCCTCTATTGAAAATGACATCAGTAATATCCAACACATTTGGCAAAATGATAAAGATAATTTGTTAGTTAACTGGTTTGGTTCCCCAACTGGTTGGCGAGGTCATTTCATATAAGGTGGTCTTCTGGTTTTATTACATTTTTTTACTATGGTATGCTTCTATTTCATTACTTTGCAAGATCCCCTGCTGAAGAAATAAAGTGCACTGCAAATATTGAGATGGCCTGTAACTGATTCCTCCATCATGGGAGTGGAGTGTATGGTTACTTATAGAAGAATGGCAAGGAGACAGGCAATGGAGGTTAGTATGTTTCCAGGCTCCTTACAGTAAATCCCTTTATGCCTTCATAAGGTAGCAGTTTTCTATTTCACCTTGTAGCATATCATTTACCTGTGTTGTCCTTGTTCAAGTTCCTCTGTCACATACCTTCTCTGTACCTGGCCATGCATTTTCACTTGTCTGCTTGCAAGACTCTTCTGTTAGCCATCACATTGCACAGATACATTGTGTTCATCCATTCTTACATAAAAACTTCATAAGCTCATCGCCATTCCCAACCACGGGCTGTCATTCTGTGGTGCCAGGGACCTCCCTGCTTGCTGCTTGTGTTTGGGTATGCGACTGCTTGGGCCTGCTTCAGTGCCACCATGGGTGGAAGTCAGCCTGTTGCAGTCATCTGGATCTCACAACATTTCTCAATCCTGATAGCTTGGAGAACTTAGACATTTCATTCGGCCTCACAGAGGCAGGTACTGAGGCACTGTATGCAAGATACAGAAATAGAGTTATATTTGAAATGCAGTATACATTTAGGGTAGTTAAACATGAGCCAAAGGACAGCTCTCTCTATTCTTTTAAAGACTAATTATTTCCTCTGCTTATGACAAGGGTCTTGTTTAGGTATCTCAGTAACACCAATAGAATAAAACTGTTTCTATGGAGAGTAGCAGGTCATTTCAGCCAAATAGATGATGAAAGTCTATCCAATCAGTCATCCACTCTGTGGTGGCATTCCTAAAGGACAATATTACTTATTTTCAAGGCATACCATGTCCTGTAACAACACGGTATCTGAAAATTAATCTGAAGCTCAAAAATAATCCAGCATTGATAGCTCCATTACTTTGACTTGTGGAATTCTCAGCTGAAGACAAAACTAATTGGTGCCAGTATCAGAGGTTCTCTAAGATAAGTGAAAACACTGGAAGACCTTCCCCTGAAATTAGAATGGACCAGATACTTGAAGAAATGTTCAAATAAAGAGGTTTCACTTGTTTTTCCCATTAGTAATTCATGTTTTATGTAGTTTAAGACTCTGTGGTCATATCTGGAGTCAATGAATTTGTCATATTGTTTAGCAGATGTGTTGCCTGGATGTCATGGTGGCAGTGTGGCTGATTTTATGGGCTGTAATTGTATTCTAATCTGCTAAATTTTGAAGGGCTTAACAAAAAAAAAAGGAAATTTGTGCCACAATGCAGTCTTATGTAGTATCTTCATGATGGGACTAGTTTTAAACCAACTTGGTGTAACTGAGATAGTGGACAAGGGAAGGATGACAGACATCCTCTTCCCCGTCTTGTGCAAGGCATTTGACACTGTCCAGCATGACATCCTTGTCTCTAAATTGGAGAAACATGGATTTGACAGATGGACCACTCTGTGGATAAGGAACTGGCTGGACAGTTACACTCAAAGACTCGTGGTCAACTGTGCAATGTCCACGTGGAGGTCTGTGATGAGTGGTGTTCCTCAGGGGTCAGTATTGGGACTGTCCGTGTTCAACATCTTTGTTGGTGACATGGACAGTGGGCTAGAGTGCACCCTCAGCAAGTTTGCTGATGACATCAAGCTGTGTGGTAAGGTTGACATACCTGAGAGAAGTGATGCCACCCAGAAGGACCTTGGCAGGCTGGAGAGATGGGCCCATGAGAACTCCATGCATGAAGTTCAACAGAGCCTAGTGCAAGGTCCTGCATGTGGGTTGGTGCCATCCCAAGCACATCTACAGGCTGAATGGAGAATGGATTGAGAGCAGCTCTGAGAAAGACTTAAGGGTGCTGATTGATGACCAGCTCAACGTGAGCCGGCAGTGTGCAGCTCAGCAGGCCAACTATGTTCTGGGCTGCATCAAGAATAGCACAGCCAGCAGGTTGAGGGGGATGATTCTGCCCCTCTGCTCTGGAGGGAACCCACCTGGAGACTGCCTCCAGCTCTGTGGCCATGAAGATGATCAGGGGGCTGGAGCACCTCTCCTACGAAGACAGGCTGTGAGAGTGTGGCTTGTTCAGCCTGGAGAAGAGAAGGCTCAGGGGAGACCTCATTACGGCCTACCAATACTTAAAGGGGGCCTACAGTGAAGTGGGAGAGGGTCTCAGGGAGTGCAGTGATAGGACAAGGGGTAATGGCTTCAAGCAGAAAGAGGAGAGGTTTAGGTTAGACCTCAGGAAGAAATTCTTTACTGGGAGGGTGGTGAGGCCCTGGCACGGGCTGCCCAGAGAGGCTGTGGAAGCCCCACCCCTGCAAGTGTTTAAAGCCAGGCTGGAAGGGGCTTTGGGTATCCTGGTCTGGTTGACCAGAAAGAGATGCATGTACGCAAAGACAACTTAGAGAAACCCTTAGTTACATTCCCGGTATCTTCTCATGCCAGTGGATTAGCTTTAACAATGCCTGTCTGAGAGAAAAGCAATATGCCGTCACTCCCGTGGCAAATAAAGGACTTTACCGGTATCCCTGACTTTTTTCGCAAGCACTCAGGCACAGTTTCCCCCGACACCATGAGTAGCTTCTGTGGTTCGGCGGCCCCCGGTGCCCCCAAGTGCGTATAAGGGCCAGTTCCTCTCGGCTGCCCCCGACGGCGCCGCGGGAAGCGCCGCTCTCCATACACAGCACTCCCGCCGCGGCTGAGCTGCCGCCGCGCAGACCCCGCAGGTCGGCGCGCAGCCCCAGCAATCACCCGCCCACCCAATCGATCGCGGCCACTCGCCCCCTCCTCCCGGGCGGTCTGCCCAGCCGGGAGCAGAGTGCTGCCTCGGAGGGCGCGGGGAGGGGCCCGAGGAGCAAAGGGCGGACGCTTCGTCCGCCGCACGGTTTGCCAGGCGGGCGCCGTGCCCGGCGGCCTGCACAGACCACAAGCCAGGCCGAGGATGATTCCGGGCTCTGCGCGCAGGGTCTGCTCGGGGAGGGCTGAGGCCCGCTGGCCCCGGGGGCCCAGCCGGCCGCTGATTTCTGCCCCCCGCTCGGCGGAAGGGGCAGCGCGGGTACTGGCGCTCGCGTGCTCCCCGTGCGCCGTCGCGCCTCGGAGCGGCGCTCTTTACGAGCGGGCTTAACCCCGCGAGAGGCGAGCAGCGGTAGGGAAGTGTCGGCGGCGCGCTGAGCGCACCCGATCGTCGGGCCGCTGGAGCCGCGACGGAGCGAAGGGAAGGAGGAAGCGGCGACGGGGGGAGACTTCCTCCTTGGCAGCGAGGCGGGAGGCGGCGGCTTCTTCGCTTGTAGCAGCCCGCGCGGCTCAGCACCGGCTTCCGCTGCCCGGCCGGTTGGACGCTCCCCATGCCGCCCACGTGCCTCCGCAGGCGCTGAGCGCCCCTGCGGCCCCGCCGTGGCGCTGGTCTCGAGAAGGCGGGCGCCGCCGGCTGGCCGGAGCGGGGAGCGATGCCGGTCGCCGCCCGGTCAGCGCCCCGTGGGGCGCACGACGCCGGCTTCCTCGCCCCCGGCCGCCGGCGGGACCGTGGTACCACTCCTCGCAGCGAGCAGAGCAGCAGCGAGTCGCTGCAGCCCCTGCGCCAGGCCGGCGAGGCGGGTCGACGCAGCAGATGGGTGGCTTCTTCCGCCGCCTCCTTCCTGCCTGCCTTCTCCTCCCCTCCGCCGCCCCCCGCCTCCTCCCCCGCTGCCGAGGCCGCCTCCGCCTCCCCGTCGGCTGCTTCCCTTCTCCCGGCACCCGCACGGACCCGCGCTCGCTACGGCTTCCCCGGACTCGCCATGAGCAGCGGCGCTGCTCGCCGGCCGCCGCCCCTCGCCCTCTGCCCGCCACCGCCGCCCCTCCACGGGCCGAGCCTGTCGGAGCCGGGAGCGCGCAGCCAGGGCCAAGACAGCACCGCTGGACACGGTGCACCCCGCGCCGCCCCGGGCGCCAGAGGCCCGCCGTCAGGTGAGCGGGAAAGGGGCCCCGGGGGAGGCGGAGTAGCTCCAGGCGTCCCACTCCCGCTCGGGAGCGCAGCCGGCCTGGAGACACTCGAAGTTGTTCTCCGCGGAGCACAGAGTTGCGGCCGCCCCGGAGATCCGTCCGGCCCCGGGAGGGGATCAGGCTGGGACGGAGGAAGAACTCCCGCTGGTCACAGCAGAGCGAGGCATTCCGCGGCGGCTGCCGGCGGTCCGCGTATCGGCCGGCCTGGGGCGCCCGGGGAATGCGACGGGGTGCCCGTCGCCCTCTGCGCATCGGTGGCCGGAGCAGCCATAGCTTTTTCTCCGCTGGTCGGGATGCGCCGTCGTGAAGCGCAGACGGCCCGCGGTGCTGGGGGTGTTGCCTCCGGTCGTCGGACTGCTTGCCAGCGCTTTCGCGCCCAGTGCTCTCATCAGTCGGGTACCGGTGCAGCGCTGGGCGTCGGTGCTTCACTCGCCCTCGCAGCGGCGGTGGCCGTGTCTCAGGCCAGGCTGCGTAGTGCCCGCGGTAGCGCCAGGGCCTGGCCAGCCCTGCCCGCCCACCTACCGCGGCCGCCGGCCTGCAGCCTTGCCCTCGGGCTCCGCGATGCGCCCGCTCTGCGGGCGCTCGTCAAAGGTTTTTAGCGTGCATGTCCATGTCCCCGAGCCAGGCCCGCCCGTCGCAGCGGGCCGCTGTTGTCTGTGAAGCGCACGGCTAACAGTGGCAGGCACCCTGTGTCTAGCCCCGAAATGCTTTGAAAGTCAGGAAGCCCCAGGTGAGTGCCTTCGGGGCCCCCGACAGCTAGCTGCCCTTCAAGCATGTGCTTGAGTTCCTTTTCAGAAACGGTCAGCGGCGGGGTCTCTCTTCGGAACTGTTTTTAGGCATGTGGGTCACATGTCCTGCTACTGCGGTGTTTGCCGGGCGAGGTCCCAGCGTGTGTTGATGCGCTTCTGGTCAGGCACCAGAGCCGCTTCCAGGAGTGCAGTGGGGTTTCCCACCTACTTAAATTTAAACGAGTGTCTGTGTGCCAGCAGACACCAACGATTACCCACTTTCTGCATGGTAATTGTTTAATATGCTGTCAACCACAAATCGCAAGAGGAAGTTCCCTATGAAACCTACCTCATTCCAGAGCAGTGTTTCCATCAGTATAAGCGCCACGCTGCAGACTCCTGTAAATTGACGTGGTTGAGCACCACTAAAAATACATTCTAAGAAAAGACATCTCATTTCTTCACCCTTGAGGCCAAAAGAGTGGTGTCTGGTTTTCTACTGTTCTCCCATGCCACTTCCTAACTTCATATACACATAATTGGGTTCACTCTTGCTGCTGTTCACAAACAACAGTTTAGGAAAACATCTAAGGCCCCAGTCCTGGGGGTGGGGGCTTTAAAACTTAAATTACTATTTAAGATGCACGGGAGGCTAAGTTACCTAGACAGATAACTAGGCATCTACTAAGTCTTCCAGTTTGGAGAAGCTGAAACTCCTGATGAGAGGATCAGCTCCAGTTTCAAACATATGCATGACTGCGGAACATGAGGGGATGGATGTGCTTATAAAGATAGTACTAGTGGGTTGGTTAGTGGAAAGTTGTTTGAATTCATACTAAATTCTCCCTAATGCTGTATACACTAAGCAGTTGTAAGTACAAAAACTCCTTGTATGTTTGTATCGGCACATGTGAGCTTTTGTGCCTTGAGCAGTTATGCATAGTTATGTGCATTTATGTGTGGTTTTGGTTTTAAACGCAAAAGCAATTACTGTGGCTTTACAGTGAGTGTCATACTTAATTCTGGCATGCTCGGAGATAGATGTGAGTTTTCTGATTTGTGTCACTGTGATGCCTTTGCAGCTTTATAACGATATAAAATAAAACAAGAAGAAAAGGTAGCTGCTTGGAGAAAGTGAAGTGTGTGCAGTATGTGGATGGTTTTCAAGAGTTGTGTTTTTGCTAGATTAAAACCAGACAAAAACTGGAAACTAGTATTGCGGCACTTTTATTTGAATTACCTTAAAGTCTCTGGTTTTGTAACTTATGGTCTCAAATCAGTTAATGAATAACAAGTAATTGATGATTGCCATACAGTTTCAGTTTAAAGAAAATGAATATAATGAAAAATTGTAGGTATACATACAGACATATCCTATCAATTCACTCTTACATCTGTATGATTTTTCTGTATTTAATGAGAATTCAGGTGGAGATGTGTCATCTAAACATGAGTCGTCATTATTAATGTGATGTAGGATGTGGGTGGGATTAACAGGAAGGTAGATTCAGAGACCATCTTACTAACTTTGCATTGGGAGCTCCATTTGCATGAATACTGTAATACTACAGTGCTGCTTTCTCTCACCTTTGTTTTACTGGGGTTTGTTTTTTTGTTGCATGTGTTGTTTTGGTTGGGGGGGGTGTAACGCCTTCTGGTTGCATTCCTCTACATTTCTTGTAAACTGGTTTGGGTTTTTTTTCCATCTTTGTGTATGTGAAGTGCAGTAAATGCTTGGTTGTTAGAATTCCCTGAACGAGGAAAAGATTCTCCATTCTTAAGAGGAAAAATACCATTGTTGTGCTTGCATGGCTTAAAATAAAGCTTTCTTCTGGAAATTACTTGATTACTTTGTTGAGCAAAGAATGCTTGCTTTGTTTTGTTTAAGGAAAGATGCAGGAAGTGGTTTTTGAAATAAGAAGGCCTAGGTATTTTCAGAAGTATTTTAAGCAAGCACAATGTACAGCATTTGTGTTTTCTGAGCTTCTCTAATGTACACACATGCTCCAAATATTCATTCTTAAAATGTGCTTTGCTAGATCTTTTGCAGTAGAAACCCTGGCATCTCAGCTCTAAGATCCTGGATTGCTGTTCCTGTTATCACTGTCATTGTGTATAGGTTGAGCCTTTGCATCCTCCCTCTTGTGCAAGCCCTTTGCAGCCATGGTGTCTGTTAAAGTAACATCTATGATCAGTTTGTTGGTAAAGTGTGTCAGGACGTTTCTCTAATTTCACAGATAATCTGTGTTTTTTGCAGCTGGTGGGGTTTTCTTGGTCATGGGTTGTCATAATAACCAGGCTTCAATGAACATGGTATTTTAGAGCTCACTGTTCTAAACATTTGAGCTTGGTCACCAGCTTTTGGGACAGTCCCAAATGAGAGGATAATTTCAAAAGCCAACATACTTCATCCCTTTAATAGCAGAAAAAAATAATAGTCAGAAAACCTTACCTAAGTAATGATTGGCTTTTTTTTCTTTTGTATTTTGTACACATGTATAGCACAAGAGTACATAGCCAGTATCAAAAAGAGCATTGCTTACACTGTTAAATGGTGTTTCTCATCATTTGCAATATCCTTTATGAGAACAGGATCGCACTTTTTCCTGTAATATTACTGATCTGTGCTCCAGGGCCCCGTTTCTTTTTTTATGGAAGGAGGGTGGGAGGAAGGTTGCTAGTTATGTTACGTGTTTTCTGCCAGTCTGTATGTTGTGGAGTAAAGTATGAATTCTGTGAACCCTATTAAAATATTTAATAATCTGCATACCTGGAAAATTGCGTTAGGAATAGTACTCTTAAATAGCTTAAATAATTGCTAAAGGCACTACTTTTGTTTGTAGGGTGGCCTGGGGAGTGGCTGTTAAATGACAAAGTATGGCTAGTAACATTAAGCATGTGTATAGAATGGTTGGGTCTTGGAGAATGCATAGGACAGCAGCAGTGCAATATGACTGAACCTGCCCCAAGGAAGTGCAGTGTTCAGTTTGAAAGCATTTGCTGTGTGTTTTTTCAGCACAGCCGAAAGTTATCCTTTCCTTGTGTTTTGCTGCTTTGCACCTGGCGTGCATTCCAAAGTGAAGATGTTAGAGACTTTCATTTACTGTCTGCTTGGGTTCTTGCTCTGTTAAGATTATTTTTTTAGGCATGTGGATACTTCTGCTTTCATTAAGAGCATGTGAAAATATTTGCAGGATCTGAATCATGGTGCATTTTTTTCCCCCACCTACAGATTGACATTTTAAAGTGAATTTTATTCCTCTTGAAAATGTGTTTATCTGCCTATTTTTAGTGTGTGCAGGCTTTCTATACAGATCTGCATTGCATCACTTTTTTCCAGTTCATAAGTCGATACAGCAGCAAATCAAGCAGGAGTATGCAGTACCATTCGGAAAGAATTTTTGTGCAGATTTAGTAGTAAGCTCTTGAACCTTTGGGCTCAGAAACCCTGGAGTCTGTGATTCTTGTGCTTTGTGTGTGTTCTATATAGTGTTTACGATATGCTCTGAAAATTGCTTTTGCAGATTACTTTGGAGGTTGGATACAGGTTAGACTTTTGAGCAGTTTCAGAAATTTCTTATGATATTTGGAGGCTTGGGAGTGAAGGCTTTTAGCCACTGGTATGAGAAGAGTGTTGAAACCTCAAAAATCTGTGACTCTGCTTGTCAAGAAGTGCCAGACTGTGCTATATGCTGCAGTGGCATATATTAAGAAAGTGGGAATCAATATATATATGATGTTGTTCTTCATAGGTGTCTGTTGAGTTGTGCTGAAGAAATGAGGGAGGCATACCTGGAAAAATACTCCTTTTTGCATTAAAACTTAACTTTATTTTTAAAACATTGGCAGCCTCTTGTACCCATACGGTCGTTCACTTGCTTGACTCTTAGTATTTTGGCTGGTCATCCATGATGCTAAGCCATAGAAGTCTGTGTATAAACATTTATTTAAATCAATAATCTGCAACACTTTTGGGTTAATGAAATGTTAAGTATATTAATTTTTCTCCTCTTAAATTTAAATGAGTCTAAAGATGGTCGTCCTGAATGAACCTGAGTTTAGTGGTTCAGCCAGTTACATTCTGCATCCTGCACTGGAGTTCTCAGGAGAAAATGTTTAGCCAGTTTGTAAATTCATAATATGCTTGTTAGCTCCTAGTCTGGAATGGATATTCTTTTCTCTTTTCTTTTGTTTGGGGGAGGAGGGAACGGGACATAAATCTTTCTGATCCTGCTTTTTTGCAGTGTTATACAAAAAGTATAATGAAGTAATAATGAAGAATTTGAACACGGGGAAAATAACTCAAAGGATCTGTTGCATTTGACTGCTTTTTAAAAAAAGGGCACAGGATGTGTCTGGTTACTGAAAAACTATGAAAGTGATAAATATGGTAAAAATGGTATGACAACAGTAGCTAGGGTGGTGTCACCTTACGAACTAGAAAAAGCCCCCTCCTGTTACTGAATGATGTATCAATGTGGTGGAATAGTGGTCCTCCAGTTAGTTCGCAGATGTGGGGACCAGTCAGTATGCTGGAGGACAGCTGTATTATTCAGAGGGACCTTGACAGACTGGAGAACTGAGAATTGAGAACTGGGTGCTTCACGGCACTCAGCAGAGGCAAATGCAAAGTCTTGCACTGTGGCAGAATAACTGTGCAGAAGGTCAAGCAAGGGCCTGAGTTGGTGGGCAGCAGTTCTGCTGCAAAGACGGGTACTGACTTAGTGGAGTGAGTTTACTTGAGGCCAGAGCATGTGACGTATGAGTCGAGGTGGAGGGAACTAGGGTTGCGTAGCCTGCTGACGTGATAGCTCAGAGGAGATTGCAATGCTATCTATCCTTTCTCATGGGAGGTTGCAGAAGAGCCAGACTTAGAATGGAACAAATTAATTTCTGGTCAGATATTAGGAAGAATTTTTTCACCCTGGAGGTGGTCAAGCACTGGAGCAGAAAACTAGAGACAAGGAATGTATGACTTTGGAGATATTTAAAACTTAGCCAGACAGGGTGCTGCCCTAAATTGTCCTGATCTGAGCAGAGGCCTCCAGCTGCCTTTCAGCCTGCCTAACTGCATAACATGCTGCTGTAGTTGGCATGTTACCCTTGCCTTGGAGCTGCCTGCTTAGGCACTGTAAATAGAGAAGTAACAGTTAATTTAGGACTGCTTTAGTTGCAGGTGGCCAGAATTGATGGTGAGAACTCCAGTTGCGTAGGCATACAAGTGTCACCTCTGTCTTGTGAGATTATTTTTCTTCAACCTTGATTTTTTTCACTATGATCATCTTAATGTGCTTCCTCCCCACACATCCAAAAATACCTTTTGCGATGGATATTTTGTGCTTAAATGCTTTTGGGTATAGCATCAATAGCTGTTTTATTTAAAGCAGTGCTGAAAGCAGAGCTATGGTTCGGCCTCTTTTCAGCCCTTTTCCTAATTTAACTACTTTCTGGTTGTGTGCAAGCAGGCTGTTTCCTTCTGACAGACAGAAGTGTGCACTTAAATTATCTTTTTTTTTTCCATTTTAGCGGTGTAGGGGATATTGAGTCTTGTTTTTGCTGTCATACTTGGTACACTTTCTCAGAAGGTGACAGATAAATGAATGGAGAGATGTGTTGTTCAGAAATTGAAAGGTTTTTTCCAGCTTACAGGGTGAGTAGAATGCACAAATAAATAAATAATACGGGTATTATCTGAGGTACTTTTATGTTTTTCTATTAGACTTTACCTAACCAATACTTATGATGTGATGAGTCTACTAGAGCATAAATCTACTATAGCATTTTTAAGGAAAAAATGGTACAAACAAGAATTCAGTCAGTAACATAACATACGAGTGTAGCAGAAACTGTATTATATGACCTCCTCAGGTTGCCTTCCCATGCAAATGTAAAGCTGTCATGCTTGTTCTCTTAGTCCTGTTTCTGTGCAGCTAGCTTGTGAGCTGAGAGAGGCTTTTTCATTTCTTAAACAGAATTGTAGGAAATCACTGGTTAAGTAGCAGATTAATTAACTCTATTTCTACCCTGGAAGAAAATGCTGTGGAGTGAGATGATGCTGTTCTGTTAGGCTTACTGACCCATGGACATACATAGTTGCTGGGTAGTTAGCCCATGATTTGCTTCCCAACAGCTGCAGTGTATGGTCTCTCTTAGAGTGGCACAGGAAAAAATGGGGTGGGGTGGTCAAGGACTAGGAAAACCAAAGAAGTTGCAGGGAAGGGGAATTGTAAGCACTTAGAGGGAAACTAGGTTATTACAGGGAGGGCAGCATTAAAACATAGAACAGAAAACAGTGAAAAGCAATTTTTGTTAAATCTGCTGCATAACTATTGATTACTTTTGAAGATCAGTCTTAAAATATCTGTGTCATAAAAGAGAATTTTCTAAGTCAATGAGTCACCCATATGCTTATGGACTTGTTCAATGTGAATTAAATGAAGCGTCATCTCTATCTCTTACTAGCCAACTACATGGAGGCTGAGTGGCTAAGTGAGGACAAAAGACAGTACCAGAATTTTCTGGCATTTGTGAGTCTCTGGTTAGTTTGGGGCAAAACTGACCTTAAAGCATTTTAAAGCAAAGACTTCTGCCATTTGATTCATGTATTGTTCTTTAACATTATGTTTCTGTGTTATGTCAAGTGTTCATTTCCTTTCAGTTATTTTTTGGATGCTGCATTTTCTGTTTAGGTCCGATGTCTCAAAGAGACTTTTTAGTATCTTAGTTCTCCCTTACCTTTGTGTTTCTCTTTTTTTTCTGCTGTTTTACCCTTTTGGTTTCTTTCCCTCAAGTTTCATAGTGACAAAAAGAAGAGCGGCAAAGAAGTCTGATAGTCTGCATCAGAAAGTGAGACATAGGAAATGATTCTGTCATTGTACAGGGCTGTAGGAGAGCTTTGTTTTCAAGGCATCATGGCTAGTTCTAGGAGTATATATTTCTATACCTAGGAATTTTCAAATTAAGGCAGATTTTCCAGCAAAAAGATAAAAAAATGATTACCTACGGAACTATTTTTAATTGTGAGTGATTGAAGATACTGAATGAATCAGTTTGGCTAAGAAGTGCTGGCAAATATTTTCATTTCTAGCAAGGGCCTAGAATAACCACGAAAGATTTTATGATCTCTGTAGGTACCAATAGGTGAAAATACTTAAATGCCTTTTAACACAGTTAGCATGATTATTGTTAAGTATCTGTGTACTGACATGCTTTAGTATTTAGTATCCAGCATCTGTGGAGCTGTTGATTAGGGTTTGCCTGTGGTAGCAAGTTATGCCATGCTGCTTTGATCAGTAAAGCTAAAGTGGCAAAGATGGTCTTCTCAGACAATCAAAGTGACTTTGAATTGCTTATTCTGGGAGATTTCGCCCTATCCTGAGAAAAGAGGGTAGGTCATCAGTAAGAATGTTTGGTCTGATAACCCTGTTGTTCTTGGGTTATTGACACAGTGTACCTGCAGAATCACTGCTTACCGATACACTTCAGTGTTCTCTTATGCAGACCATCAGCTTACAGATGCTTGTAATTCAATGTTCCTAACATGTTTGGTATTGAAAATAAACTTCCCGTAATGTTGGGGGTCCTTTCTGCAGTGTTTCAGCATCCTTGTCCTGGCAGTCCATGTTACTAAATTGAGATGTAATTTCCTGCAAAACTTTCATGGTTTGTCCTTATCTTGTTTTGCCTCTCTTTTGCTGTCTTGTTTTTGTTGCTCCTTGTGTCAAAAAGTTTTGTGCTTCTCTCAGCTTATTCCTGGATCATTCTCATGGCTTTCCAGGCTTTTTCCTTGCCGTTGCTACATCCCAACCCACATACGATTGCCCTTTTTAAGGCTACTGCTGAAGGAACAGATTTGAAAAATACTTAAAAAATACTTCAGTGGAGTGAATTGCACCTCCTTTTGATTATTGTGTTCAGTATTCTTGTGGTCACTGGGAGTTATCATAGGAGCAGTGGCATGAAAATGGGAGAGCTGTCACACAGCCTCAGGAGTGGGGAAACCAGGACACGGGTATCTGTGTTCTTCAGGGCTGTCCACAGGTCTTGATAGAAAATACAGTTCACAGACTGAGGTGGAAGAAACATCTGGGAAATGTTTCTGGGACATAAAAATGGTTCAGAGTTTAGTAAACAAAACTCTGGCTTGCTCCAACTTCTTGGATTCTCAGCATGGATTTTGGCAAATGGCAAAACTGGGTTTAAAACTTTGGTTTTATGCTGTTACCAAGGAAGCCTTTGCCCATGAAGCGAATTGCTATTGTTGTGAACATAAAAATGTATATAATCATAAAATTGTCTTGGTTGGAAGGGACTTTTCATCAAATTCAACCAGCCAAAACCACCACTAAACCATATGCCTAAGCACCACATCTAACCAGATGGAGACTCTACCACTTCCCTGGGCAGCCCATTCCAATGCCTAACAACTATCTCTCTGTGAGGAAGTTTTTCCTAATATCTGACCCAAACCTCCTCTGGTGTAACTTGACGCCATTTCCACTTGTCACTAGGGAGAAAAAGTCAACTTCCCATCTCTCCACAGCCTCCTTTCAGGTGGTTGCAGAGAGCAATTAGATCTCCCCATAGCCTCCTTTTCTCCAGATCAAACCCAACTTTCCTCAGCCACTTCTCATTATTCTCCTTTCTCCTCATCAGCCTCATCACGTTCCAATACCTCAGTGTCTTTGCTGTAGTGACAGACCATAGTGAGGGGCCCAAAACTGAATGCAGTACTCAAGGTGAGGTCTCACTAGCGCTGAATACAGGGGGCAATTACTTCCTGAGTCCCACTCACTACAATATTCTTAATGCAGGCCAGGATGCTGTTGGCCTTCTTGACCACCTGGGCACGCTACTGGCTCATATTCAGCCGTCTGTCAGTCGACACCCCCAGGTCATTCTCTGTCAAACAGCTTTCTAGCCACTCCACCCCAAACCTGGAACACTGCTTGGGGTTATTATAACCCAAAGACAAGACCCAGCACTTGGCTTTGTGGAACCTCATGCCATTGGCCTTGGCCCATTGATCCAGACTGTCCAGATCCCTCTCTAGGGCCTTCCTACTCTCAAGCAGGTCAACACTCCCGCCTAATTTAGTGAACTTACTGAGGGGACACTCAATCCCCTCATCCAGATCATAATAAAGATATTAAAGAGAATTGGCCCCAGCACTGGGCCCCGAGGAACACCACTGGTGACTGTCCGGCAACTGGATTTAAGTCCATTTTCTACCACTCTCTGGGCCTGGCCATCCAAGCAGTTTTTTGTCCAACAAAGAGCAGACCTGTCCAAGCCAAGGACGTCCAGCTTCTCTAGGAGAATGCTGTGGGAAACGGTGTCCAAAGCTTTGCTGAAATCCAAATAGACAACATCCACAGCTTTTCCTTCATCCAGTAAGCAGTCCATCTTGTCATAGAAGCAGATCGGGTTGGTCAAGCAGGACCTGCCTTTCATGAACCCTTGGTGACTGGGCCTGATCACTTGCTTTTCCTGCATGTTCCTCACAATGATACTCAGGATAGTTTGCTACATAATCTTCCCAGGCACCATGGTCAGACTGACAGGCCTATAGTTACCTGTAGGTCTCCTTCTGGCCCTTCTTGTGGATCGGTGTCCCATTTGCTAATCTCCAGTCAGCTGTAACCTTCCCAGTCAGACAGGACTGCTCGTAAAAGATGGAAAGCAGACTGGTGAGTACTTCTGACAAGTCCCTCAGTACCTTTGGGTGGATCTCATCTGGCCCTGTAGACTTGCATACATCTAGGTGCTGAAGCAGGTTCCTCACCATTTCCCCTTGGATTACAGGGCTCCCTTATGCTCCCTATCCCTCTCTTCTGGTTCAGTGGGCTGGGTACTCGGAACAATTAGTCTTGCTTAAAAGACAGAGGCAAAGGTGGCCTTCAGCACCTCAGCCTTTTCCTCATCCTTTGTCACTGTGTTACCAGCCCATCTACTAGAGGACAGAGGTGGTCCTTAGTCCTCTTGTTATTACTAATCTATTTATAGAAACTTTTTTTGTTGTTCTTAACATCATGGGCCAGTGTAAGTTCTAGTTGTACTTTTGCCCATCTAATTTTTTTCATGCATAGCCTCACTACTTTTCTGTAATTCTCATGAGTGGCCTGCTATTTCTTCTAGAGGCCATAAATCCTCTTTTTCTCCCTGAGCTGCAGCTGCAGTTCCCTGCTCAGTGAAGCTGGTCTTCTGTGATAGCTTGTCTTCCAGCACATGGGGACAGCCTATATATATATATATTTACGTAAAAAAAACCAACCCCGAAAACCTGGCATTCTGATTGCTGGTTATGTCTGAACTACTGAAGTTTTTCTCTGGCTATGGCATATTTTGTCTTGCAAAAACTTGGGTAGTGAACGCTTAAATTCCAAGTTTACTCACCCTGGCAATACAGATGTTGCTTTCCAGAAAACATTGTGTAACAGAGCCAATGCAGGCAGATTTTCAGGAGCAGATTTGCTCTACTGTCTCCTGAAGTGTAGTCACAATTCTCATCATCAGCCACAAACACTCATGCTTCAGCTTTGCAAATCAAGTATCATGGACACAGAATCGATCTGTGATCTGGTGCTGTATTTGTTGATTTCACTGTTTATGCTTGTATTAAAGGAGGCATCTGTGCTCTTGTACTGTGAGATCTGTATTTGGAAAGGGAAAAGCAAGAGACACAGTTCCCATAGATTCCCAGAAGTCCATTGACTGATCTTCATTGTTACAGAGAAGCTACTAGAAGGCTTCCTTTGACTTTTGGAGATGACCCTGAAGCTGTTGAAGTAGGAGCAGCCTAAGAAAAGGGTAGCGTGTAAAAGCGATGTCACAAGGTTGTTGATCATTCAAAGTCTTGTTTAAATATACATTTCCATATCTGTTGAATATTCTGTATTTTCCCACTTGCTATTGTTACTGTTACTGGCATACTGATGCTCTCCAGGAAGGGTTGAGAGTTCAAAAAATGCACAGCTGGTGGTAAATCTGGTGCCCAGGTTCTAATTCTCCTGCTGTGCATATTTTCAGTTGTTTGTTTGCTGCTGGAGGCAAACACCCTGTGCACATGGAAATGCTCATGAATGTACATATCTCAAGTATCTAAAAGTCTTTTCAAGTTCTACAGTTTGAGTGTTTACATACCTTCACTTCTAATAGCCTCAGTGCATTATTTAAGGTATGAAAAAAAGGTTCTGCTGAGGAGAAAACTGGCTCCATGGCATCCTAGATTTAGGTGTGTTGAATGCATTGTAAACTTTGTGGGGTTCTTCTGTGAAACTGCCTGCAATTTGTAACACTGCTAGCTAATGACTTGCTATTGTGGTTGGCTGACCTGACTTCCTAGATACTTCTCTTCCAGTTCTACACACTACTTCCGATGTTCTTGGCTTCAACTGAAATATGCCTAAAAGTAAAGTGGACTATATATATTTTTTAAAATCTGTGTATATACTTTCTGTGTAAATCTGAGAACCCTCTGCTCTGGATTGGAAAGAGGTATGCCTTCATTACAATCAAAAGTGGCAATATGTGTAGTCATATAAAAATGCTGATAATAGCAGTCCTGGTCAGAAGTTAGTCAGTTAAAATGTCCATATAAACTGGCTGTAAGTGCAGTAGCTAGCCCTCTTTCTCAAAAGTATTTAATGGAGTTTGAACTGAAATGGATATTTTTGCTGTTAAGATGCTAAATGAACAACTGAAAACTGCTGAGCTATGTGGATATGTCACAGGTACTGGCTGACGTTCATCTGTGTTGCTGCTTTTGCTTTCAGATGTTACCATGAGTATCAGTTGGAGCACAAGGAGCTATGGTAATAGGAGTGTTTGGGAGAGCTGGGTCTTGTTTACTTGAGAAAGGTAAGAGTGTGATGGGATTGTGGGAACTCCTAAGGGAACAGTGAGAGTGGGTGATAACTAGCCAGGCAAAAGCACCAGGGAATGTGATACTTTACTAAGGTCAAAGAAAAAAATATCAGAAGCTGAGAATTGGCAACTACAGAGAAAGAGACACTAAGAAATCCAGTAGAAAGAACAGTGAAATGGTTACTTTTGTAGCTTGTTACTGAATTACAAGGCATGAAGAAAATTCCAGAGTGCAGTTCTTTTATACAGAACATAAAAATTAGAAACTAGGGAAACTAAAATCAAATCCTGTGCAGAAAGAAGTTGTTACACTGTGGTGACTTACCTTTGGCTGGATACTATGCGCTCATCGAGCTGCTCTATCACTCCCCTCCTCATCCGGACAAGGGAGAGAAAATATAACAGAAGTCCTGTGGGTCAGGATAAGGACAAGGGCATCACTCGGTAATTACAGTAACAGACAAAACAGACTCAGCTTGGGGAAATTAGTTTAATTCATCGCCAACCAAAAGTCAGAGCAGGATAATGAGCAATAATACCAAATCTTAAAACACCTTCCCCCCACCCATCCCTTCTTCCCAGGTTTAACTGCCAGGTTTAACTCTACCTCCTCCCCCTAAGCAGCATAGGGGGAAGGGGAATGGGGGTTGTGGTCAGTTCATCATGCATTGTCTCTGCTGGTCCTTACTCCTCACGTTCTTCCCCGGCTCCAGCCTGGGTTCCCACCCATGGGAGACAGTCCTTCACTAACTTCTCTGATGTGGAGTTCATGACCTGCTCCAGTGCAGGTTTCTTCCAAAGGGTGCAGTCCTTCAAGAGCAGATGCCTGAAGTGTGGGTCCCCCACAGGGTCACAAGTCCTGCTAGCAAACTTGCTCCAGCCTGGGCTCCTGTCTCTTCAGGTCCTGCCAGGACCCTGCTCCAGCACAGGCTTCCCACAGGGTCACAGCATCCACCTGCTTTCTGCATCCACCTGCTCCAGCGTGGCTGCAGATGGATGTCTGCTCCACCATCATCCTGCCTCACCATAGTCTTCTCCACAGGCTGCAGGGGAATCTCTACTCCAGCACCCTGAGCACCTCCTCCCCTCTTCACTGACCTTGGTATCTGCAGGGTTGTTCCTTTCACCTCTCTCTCTTGGCTACTCTTGTGCATCAGTTTTCTCCCTTCTCAACTCTGTTATCTCAGAGGCCCTACCACCCTGGCTGGTAGGCTCAGCCTTGGCCAGCTGCAGATCTGTTTCGGAGACAGCTGGCATTGTCTCTGTTGGAGATGGAAGAAACTTCTGGCATCTCCTCACAGAAGCCAGCCCTTGTAGCTCCCCTGCCTCCACCCCAAATTCTTGCCATATAAACCAAATAAAAAATGGCTTAGAATAAAGACATTGTAATTACTCACATAGATAACCACTGCACATAAACATTGCCCATCTGTATGTGCTTATCTCTTCTTTGACTACACAAGGAATTTTAGCTTGTGATATTGTCATAACACCAAGACAGATGCTTGAAGAAGGAAATACAACTGCTTTCCATAGTCTGTCCTGGGGCAAAATGAGGTGTGTGAAGAGATACGTGAAAAATGTAATGTAGTGAAGCAGAGTGAACTCGGCACTCAGGTTTTTTTCTTCATGTGTGATTACTTATGACTTAAGCAGTTTGCTGTCTAGAAAAGTTCTGCAGCTGAAAAGGGTAATGTAGGTGACCCCAAAGGCAGGTTTTTCTGTGTTACTCATCCTATACCTTGTGTCTAAAATAGAAAATGAGGTGCAAAGCAGCCATTATTGTGAAGAAAAAAATATGCATATACAGAAGAATTTAGGTAAAGTCTATGAATCCTACGGATGTTCTCTAGATTACTCTCTATTCAGAAATCTTAGGATGCTGTATGTACTTGTAAGTTTGCCATAAGGGAAGAGTCTTGAAATAAAAGAAAATAAAATTACTAAGTTCAAAATGAAATAATAAACCAAAACCTTTTGATGTTGAGAGAGATTGATATACTGTGCCTTTGCTTAGCTTTTGGGGGATTTCAGATTTTTAACTTTAGCCAGAAGGCTTCCAGAAAGTTGGGGATTGTGTTGTGCTTAGTTTTATTGTTTGGTTTGGGTTGGGTTTTTTGTTTTGTTGGGCTGGTTTTTTTGTGGTTTTTTTTTTTAATTGCACAGTAGAGAGAAAGCTACTGCAGAACTAACAAAGATACAGAAATAATCCAGCTGTATAAATGGACTGTAAACAGTACTGTTCAGACTGATCTGTGATTTGCAGTAAAATCTACTTATGAGTGACATGCTGCTCTGTCATTTGATAAAATTGCTACATTTTGTCTATTTTTTCTAAATGCAGTATGTAAATTTTTGTGTGTATTTTTGTAAGACTTTTTAAAGTGGATTACATCTGTTTAATACCTATCTTGTGGTCAAATGTTGATGGCTGTGATTGTCAGAGTAAACTTCAGAAAGCAGTCACATCCAACACAGGGACAGAAGGAGCTTTGTCACAGATTTTCATGTAAGGACAGAGGTCAGCAAGGTTGTTGGCAGCAATAGAGAGTAATTAACTTCGCTCATCAGTGAAACCATATGTCAGTGAAACCTTCAGAGAGGTTGTGGAGACTCCTCAGTGAAACCGTCCGAGAGGTTGTGGAGTCTCCTTCTCTGGAGACATTCAAAACCCAGCTGGATGCATTCCTGTGCGATTTAGTCTAGATGGTCTGGCAGGGGGATTGGACTAGTTGAGCTTCTGAGGTCCTTTCCAACTCCTTACATTCTGTGATTCTGTGAAGACTGTGAGGGTTTGTGAGTAAGGAGGAGAGGAAAATGGCTTCTGTCCTTGTGCTTATAAGGAAGTGCGCCTTTCCAAGTAGCATTTGGTTCACATACCAGGAAGAGATGATTAAGAGCTCTTGTATCTGTGTGAATCAGTTTGTGTTGCTCTGGATGACCTATCTTATATTTTGTATTGCTGTGAAAGTCGGGCCATTTGAGCCTTTCTAAAATCATGCAAAATCTGTGGTTTGTCCAAGACACCAGTATGTTTCAAGAATTTTTTATGAAATGTGTTTGAGGGGATCAGTTTTTTCAGTGGAATGAGTGGGTGTGGGACCTTTTAATGAACTCTTCGGTAGGTGGTTTCTCAAGAAAGCTTTAACTGTGATGACACACAATCTCTTCAGTGTAAAGAACACAATCTGCATCCATTGCTAGCAGTGTTCTGATACTGGGCAGCCACTTTCTTTGTATTGAGTATGAGGCTGAGGACCCTTTGTGACAAAACAGGGGAGGAAGGTGAAATCAGGACATGCTGCAAGAGCTAGTTTAGATTTGCATTTTTTCAAGTGTTTGACTGCCATTGGTTGCATAAAGGTAGGTAAGGACAGTTTTGGTTTTTTTCAGAGTAGTTCATAAAAAACACTTGCTTTGTCCATGTGTGTGTTTCCTTCAGTTCATGTCATGAAGCTCTGAATCAAGCACCTACACATTTATTGGCTGTCTAGGCATAGGAAATATGTATATGCAGTATAAGGAGTGTCCTAAAAACTAACTTTGTTTCTAAGGTCATAAATTCATGTACACTTAAACTGTGTCTGGAGTAGCAGAAAATACTACCTGTTTTCAGCTGGATTCTGACCACCTCCTAAACTGTACGAATGAACTGCTGCAATTTAACAGTAGCATTAGGTGTTAACTGAGCTAAATTCCTTGCCCAGGTTCACCAACTGTTTTTACAGCTGCAGACCTACAGTATTTGGGAAGCCAGGAAGTACTCAGCTTTAGTGGCAGTGCTGCCCTGACATGGGATCAAGAAATGTAAGCAAAGAGCTTGCAACCACTTTCCAATCTGGATAGTGACTACTAGTTGGTGTTTATTTCTGCTTCTTTTCATCCATTGTACCAGTTGGTTAGATTCCTTGAAGCAGAGTTTCAGGGAGGGCTGGTAGCTACTGCAGTGTTGAATATAAACATCTTTTATCTTTTCAATAACAAAAGATTATTTGCCCTAATTAGTAATTTATTTTAGTAATCTTTAGGAGGCTATTAGGATATAGAAATTAAATTGCAAACAGACCCATAAATGAGTAGTGATGGCATTGATTTGTATTTTTAGTTGTTAAAGTTCCCTACGTGGAGATATATGTAGCATGAATGTGGAAGGAACATATAGTTGAGAGGGGGAGAAATAGGAATAACTTGATATTTCAGGAAGAAACGTTTTATTTTCTGTTGTGTGTAGCTACACAGTAGAGTGAATGAAAATTTCACAGAAACCTGGTGGTCTCAGGGTGCACGTTTGTTTGAGCTTGGCCTTCATTTATGTGGTTCAGTTTGTTCATGAATCAAAAATAATGGCTTGGCTTTCACTCTGTACCTGCAGTTTTGAGTAATCCTCACTATTCAGGAGACTGAAGCTAGGGGCCTCAGATTTTGAGGGTAGTGATCCATTCCATCTAACCCCTGTAATACTGTGAAGCACAAGCTTAAAGGCAGGTATATGCTAACTTCGGCTGCTGAATAGTTTTCTCATGTAGTCCCAGTGCCTTCTGTGCTTGTACGTAGATGTTTGGTGCTTTTTGCCTCATTTGGACTGGCAAACAATATAAACTGTGTTCGAGGCATATGATGAATATTAGGTAGCTTCTCTTTCTTATTAATTAAAATGCATAAAACCTGAATTGTCCTTGTCACCCAAAAGCATGTTACCATTTCACAAAAGTATATTAAACTTGTCCTACAGAACTAAACATCTGACTGCACTTTTTCTTTTCTTACAGCTGAACTGTTCATTAAAAACATTTTGGCATCACAGTTACTTTCAACTTAGAAGTCATTCTCATAAGCTTTGTAGTATGCTTGCCAGTATTGGAGAGAAACAATTTCCTGTAAATCTGTGAGGGTTTCCCATCATAAGATGCTGTTTCTGTTATGAAAATAATGTAGAAAACATTGGCAGTTGGACAACTGACGCTCTCTGTCTAGAAATCCAGACCAAAGATTTGTTATTTGACTCTAGGACAGCTAACAGTAAATGGGTTATTGAAGTAGGGTACTGATAGTGCTTCAATTATAAAATCTGTATTGTGCTTTTCTCTCTCAAAGTAGGTCTTGAAAGGAGACCTAGACAGAGCATTATTAGGACCATTACGAGGGGTCTTCCAGCCTTTCTGATGGCTTCTGAGAGACAGCCTGTATTGAGAGCACTTATTTTAACTGTTGCTCTGTGTTGGATTCTTGTGAAGGGATACTTTGAACTCAGCGTAACATCCCACTATTGGGAGAAGTGGTAATGTTTTAATAACAGACAGTCCCCAGGTTGAGCTTGTGTCTGGGAGGTGTTCCCTCTACTTCCTTTTGTCCTAACCTTTAGTGTTGGCCACATGTACCCTTATTTATTTCCTTGGTATTCAGATCCTAACTCTTAATTATGTTCCCCTACATTCCAACTTGCTTTATGATCCCTCACCTCTGTGTGTCTTGAGGAGGAAGAGAAACAAAGGCATAATTTCCAGAGAATATTCTTAATATTTTGTCTATTGTTTCTCAACTTCTCCATCCCTAACTTCAGCTGCTGTTTCTTCCTCTACTTTGAATTTTCAGATGCCTAAGCACAGAAGGGTTTGTTTTGTTCTACATTTCTCAGCCCCTGTATCCTGCTAGAAGTCAAAATCTGAACCTTGATCATGTTCCAGAAAAATCATAAGCTTAGTACCTGGCTTCTGAAAGAGGAAATAACATACCATGCTTTATTGCTTCATGATACAGGTTAGTCCCAGGTCAGTCTAGACTGTACCCTGTTGCTCCCTTGTGGCCCTCAGTGGGTGCTTAAGAATGGAGTTTGAATGCGGCACAAAATTCTTCCTGTATTACCCAAGCTTCAGAAAGTTCTGGTCAGGGACTTCCTGAGCTGGAAGTTGTGTCAGGCACATTGTGTTGAGTCAAGTGGGCTTCTTTTGTGTCACAGCGAGTAACTTTTCTTTGTCCACCCTCAGTAAATGTTACTCAGCCATCTGAGTGAGTTCCAGGCCTATATGTTGTCTTTTCCCTGCCCCCACCCTCAGCTACCCACACTGTACTTACCACTGGCCTGTGACTCTAGTTACAGGCTGTGAAGAATGTAGTTTTCAAGGTACTACCAAACCCTGAGTGTATGGCATTTTCAGTCTTGTTCGTAGTCCTTTTCTACTAATTCCAAATGCTCATCTGTTAATTCTATCTGAAACATTTCAAAGAGATCATTTCCATTTAAGAGGAGAAAGCAAAAGGAAGCTTTTGGTCCACAAGTGTATTAGGGATTGTTTTTCTCCTTGCGTGGATTTTTTTGTAGTTATTTGCACTGAATTTCATCTGCCACTTTACTTGGCTCTTACTTGGTTTTGTTAAATCTTGTCATAATTCTGTTTTATTTATCTTCCATGTGACCCCAGGTCATGTCTGCTACTGATCTTAATAGACTAGAAAATGAGGATTGCTTTGAAATTATTAAAGCCTTGGCTAGTATCACAGAGCAGTGCTAGACAGAAGAGGATAAGCATTCATTAGTTGAACAGTCCTGCGCACCCTTCATCCATTGTATTTGTGCGGAACTGGCTGAGTCATGTCTCCCTAGTTTGCTTTTCTGGCAGTGGGCTACCCTGCCTGCTCCTGAATGGAACATGTCCTGAGGATGTTCAGGAAGTGTGGAAGCAGTGCCTTGGCAAAGGGAACAGAGGTCTGAACTGCACAGATTCACAGAATTGTAGGGACTGGAAGGGGCCTCGAGATCATCAAGTCCAACCCCCCTGCCAAAGCAGGTTCCTTAGGACAGATCACACAGGTAGGTGTCCAGACAGGTATTGAATATCTCCTGAGAAGGAGACTCCACAACCCCCTGGGCAGCCTGGGCCAGTGCTCTGTCACCCTCACTGTGAAAAGGTTCTTCCACGTATGGGTGCAGAACTTCCTATGCTCTAATTTGAAGCCATTGCCCCTTGTCCTGTCCTCACAAACAACTGAAAAGGGGCTGTCCATTTCCCCTGTGTCCCACAAACATTAACAAGATCCCCTCTCAGTCTTCTTTTCTCAAGCCTGAGCAGCCCCAGCTCACTCAGCCTTTCCTCTTAGGGGAGATGCTCCAGGACTTTAATCGTCTTCGTAGCCCTTCTCTGGACTCTCCCCAGGAGATCCCTGTCTTTTTTATCCCAGGGAGCCCAGAACTGGATACGATACTCCAGGTGGGGCCTGACCAGGGCAAAGTAGAGGGGGAAAAGCGGAGAGACACATACATCTGTCTGACTTCACTCGTGATTATGGCTTTTTGCTTCCCTTTTTATCTCATTGGTGGTTTTGTTTTAGCCCTCTCCGTGCTTCAACTTCTGAGATTATGTTAAACTGTTTTTCCTCTTTAAAATGGTAAGTAACTGGATTTCTAGTCAACAGCCTTGATTTTAATTGCCGAAAAGTTACAAAGGCTTTATAGTAACCCCTCAGTGCTTCATCAAGATGACTTATGAATCTATTGATCTCACCTTCTCCTTTCTGAAAATGTGTCTACTCCACATTCCACTGCTGGAATTGCCTCTTCGCCACACCATTCTTAGATTATTTTGATGTCAAATGAGAAAATTTCACTGAAGTTGAATGGAGATTGGAATATCTTACAATGCCTGCACAAATCTAGTGTTTTGCTGCAAGGGTGCTTCCAGCTGTTCATGTATTCCAATTTTAGCTAGTGTTTTTGCACCTGCTTGGGAAATTTGGTTTGTCTTCTAGGTAAAGCAACTTTCTACTTCCTTGAAATCTGCAATAGCAAAAACTGTGTCTCAAGTCTGTTTTGGTTTTGTTTTGTTTTTTTTTAAACAGAGACGAAAATAATCCTTTCCATGCGGTAATTATCCTAAGAGCTGTGTAAATGTATTGAATAACATTTAAACAGTGCTACTGAAGAAAAGTCTCCTGAATGTAATTGAATATGGTCGTAGCACACTGTGAGCAGTCACTGCTCTGCTGACTGAAGAACTCAGCTGTTCAGGCACGAAATATACTCTGCAATGAGGCAGTGTCACAAAAGATGGGATGAGCTCTTAGTAGCTTTTGCGGTAGTGTAAGGGCTGGAGATGGAATTCGTATTTTCCATCTACAGTTGAACTGGCAGGCAGAGAAAAAGCAAAAGGATTGACCATGGAAATTGGTGTACTTCATCAGTGTCATGACCATGTCCTTCATGTTTCCCAAATGAACTTTCACTGGAATTCTGAGCTTTCTGATACACGATACCTGCTGCTGTCCAGTTTAAGAAATGAATGAATATTTGAGTCTGACAGATGAGGAAGCTGAAGCATTATACTTTCTGTTAAAAGGAAGTCCTCAGTGAAATGTAGATTATCATTAGTGTGCTTATTGGCCTAGATTACTGTCTGGATGTTAAATTTCATGTTATGAATCTTGTATTTATATTTGGTGATATGCCTCATGTAGACAGTAATACCCAGCCTGAATGGAGAATGAATGAAAGAAAAAAAGCAGCAAGCACTGCAGGGAGAGAAACAGACATTTTCCTACTTGCCTTGGATGGGATAGCAGATCTAGTCATAGCAGGAAAGAAATCCGGCACATTTGGGGTTAAGAGAGGAAGAAAATGGAACATTTAAAATAGTATTTGTGGTACTGAGCCACTGCATCCTTAAATTGTGAGTTTCCAAGAAGACTCAGTAAAACTTGTGGTGTGGTTCAGTTTTTGCTGTAGCCATCCAAACATAGGACAATTTCTCTGTTCCTTGGTTCTGGGTAAGAAAAGACTGTTTTAGGAACACAGTTTAGTTCTGCGGTATTAAGGCAGTTAGTTACTTGATCTATTTTTTTTACTCACCCACTGCTGGTTTTCTCATGTGAGCAAAATCAGCAGCATCGTGTTGTGGTAAAGCCTTAACTTTTAAAACATCTTGTGTAACTTAGAAAACTGCAGGTTAAAATATTGTGATGTGTGACTATTACAGAAATTGTTATAAGCTTTGTTACATAGCATTATTTAATAATAAAATTGGTACAATCTTTATCTTAAGTCAGAGGTACTTTGCGCTTTTTCCAGTTCTTCTTGTATCGAAACTCCTTCTGGGTAACTTTTTTTAGAACTTTTGCTCAACCTTTTGCTTTTTCTACTGATTTGTCTTTCCTGTACTTTTCAGAGTTGTTCTTCCCTGTCTGATTACTGACTTTCATACTGTTAAGTGAACTTATTACTCTGTGACAAGTTTCTATCTTAAATTTCTGCAGCAGGTGAATCTTATTTATATCTATGCCTTTCATGTCACTAAACTTTGTCTTGACTTCTGATTTTTCAGTTTTTCTCTTTGAAACTTGGTATTCCTCCTGTCCAAGGACATACAGGATGCCATATATGGTACAGGTCAAATCAGCATTGTCTGTATTTGTATGGAGTACAGGGCTTTATGTGAAATTAGATTATTTGTGCTGTTGAATTAATTTGAAACTGTGTTGATACCCTGAAAATTATTAATGCAATACTTTCATAATGGCAGCTCTTGTATGTGTGTATTCCTGCTTTAGTATTGGATTACAAGCCTGTGATCAATATTAAGAATTTGCCTGCAAAATTATCTTGTAAGGAGTGCAAGCAGAAATGACAGCACAAGGAAAACAGGAGGGGAGTAAGGGCGGAGCTACTCTGGTTGAATTGACTGCACTTCCCCCTGCATTCTTAGAGACTTTGGGGAAGTGTCGGGTGATTAGCCTGTCCTTGCACAGGAGAGGGAAGAGACAGAAAAATTGTGCTTGGTTGCTCGTCTGTCAGAAGGCAGACTGCCTAAGTATGACTGCCGTGATTTCAGAGCCAGCAGAAAGGAATGACAATACCAGTTTAGGGTTGGCAAGAGTGGAACTAATATTCAGTATATGAAACACCTTGATCCTTTTCTTCTCGTTTAGTTGGTGTAGAGTACAGTTTTATAGATTTTGCTGCCTTTAAAGTATCCAACTTGAGTGCTTCTGAACTTGGGAAGCAAGGCTTCCCTTAGGAGTGTATCAAGATCAGTAGACCAGCTGAAGTGCATCTACACCAATGCAGACAGCATGGGCAACAAACAGTAGGAATTAGAAGTCCTTGTGAGTCAAGGAGACTATGATGTGATTGCCATCACGGAAACATGGTGGGATAATTCACATGACTGGAGTGCTGCTAAGGCTGGTTATAAACTATACAGGCGTGACAGGCTGGGTAGGAGAGGAGGTGGGGTAGCCCTGTATGTCAGAGAATGCTTTGACAGCCTAGAGCTGGAGTATGGTGAAGAAAGGGTTCAGTGTCTCTGGGTGAAAATCAGAGGAGAACGAAATCAGGGAGATATAGTGATGGGAGTCTACTATAGACCACCTGACCAGGAGGAGGAAGCTGATGAGTTGTTTCTTAAACAGCTGGGAAAAGTCTCATGATCACTAGCCCTCATCCTTATTGGGGACTTCAACTTACCGGATGGCTCATGGAAGTGCAATATAGCAGGGAGGAAGCAATCTAGCAGGTTCCTGGAGGGTTTGGAAGACAACTTCCTGACCCTGCTGATGAGTGAACCAACCAGGGAAGGTGCCGTCCTGGACTTGTTTGTAAACACAGAATGCCTAGTGGGGCATGTGAACATTGGAGTATGCCTGGGGCATAGTGATCATGAACTGATAGAATTCTTAGTACTGGGAGAAGTAAGGAAGAGAGACAGCAGAACAACCACTTTGGAGTTCTGTAGGGCTGACTTTGGACTGTTCAGAAAACTGCTCGGTAAGATTCCATGGGAGGCAGCCCTTGAAAGCAAAGGAGCCCAAGAGGGTTGGTTGCTCCTCAAGGAGGAAATCTTGGTGGCACAAGAACAGGCTGTCCCAGTCTGTCAGAAGAGGAGTTGTCGAGGAAGAAAGCCAGCTTGGCTGAGTAGAGAGATCCGGGAAGATATTCGGGAAAAGAGGGAAAAATTGAGCTTTGGAAGAAGGGGCAGGTGTCTTGGGATGATTATAGGAATTTAGTGAGATCATGTAGGGAGAAAGTCAGAAGAGCTAACGCAGAACTGGAACTCAGGCTGGCCAGTTCTGTAAAAGATAATAAAAAGTCCTTCCATAGGTATATTAACAGTAAAAGGAGGAGGGTCAAGGAGAATCTCCAGCCCTTACTGGACGCAGGGGAAACATTAGTGACAAGGGATGAGGACAAGGCTGAGGTCCTTAATTCCTTCTTTGCCTCAGTCTTTAATAGTAAAGATGGGTATTCCTTGAGTACTCATCCTCAGGAATTGGCTGACAGGGAGGGGAAGAATAACAAAGTTCCCATGGTTCAGGAGGAAATGATTAGCAACCTACTTGGCCAACTAGATCAATGGGGCCAGATGAGATCCACCTGCAGGTACTGAGAGGGCTGTCAGATGTGCTTGCCAAACCCTCTTCCATCATCTATCAGCAATCCTGTCAGATTGGAGGAGTTCCACTCGACTGGAGGCTGGCAGATGTTACACCCATATACGAGAAGGGTCGGAAGGAGGATCCGGGGAACTACAGGCCTGTCAGTCTGACCTCAGTCCCAGGGAAGATCATGGAGAGGGTCATCTTGGGAGCTATCATACCGAACATGCATGATGGCCAGGGGATCAGGCCTAGTCAACATCCGTTTACAAAAGGTAGATCCTGTCAAATTAACCTGATCACCTTCTATGACAAGGAGACCTGCTTAATGGATGAAGGGAAGGCTGTGGATGTGATCTGCCTGGACTTCACTAAAGCCTTTGACACAGTTTCTCACAGCGTTCTGACTGAGAAACTGGCTGCCACTGGCCTGGACAGGTGGACCCTCAACTGGGTTAAAAACTGGCTGGATGGCCGGGCCCAAAGGGTGGTGGTAAATGGAATAAAATCCAGCTGGAGGGCGGTCATGAGTGGCGCCCCCCAGGGCTCAGTCCTGGGTCCAGTCTTGTTCAACATCTTTATCAATGATCTCGACGAAGGGATTGAATGCTCCCTCAGTAAGTTTGCAGATGACACTAAACTAGGAGGAAGTGTTGATCTGCCTGAGAGTAGGGAGGCTCTTCAGAGGGATCTGAACAGACTGGACCAATGGGCTGAGACCAATGGGATGAAGTTTAACAAGGCCAAGTGTAGAGTGTTACACATGGGACATAACAACCCCATGCAGCGCTACAAGCTGGGGAGACTGGCTGGAGAAGGACCTGGGGGTGTTGGTTGACTGCAGGCTGAATATGAGTCAGCAGTGTGCCCAGTCGGCCAAGAAGGCCAATGGCTTCTTGGCTTGTATCCAAAACAGTGTGGCCAGTAGGTCTAGGGAGGTGGTTGTGCATTGGTGAGGCCACACCTCGAGTACTGTGTCCAGTTCTGGGCTCCTCACCATGAGAAGGACATTAAGGTCCTGGAGCGCATCCAGAGAAGGGCAAGCAGGCTGGTGAAGGGGCTGGAGGGCAAATCCTGTGAGGAGCGGCTGAGGGAGCTGGGGCTGTTTAGTCTGGAGAAGAGGAGGCTGAGGGGAGACCTTATCACCACCTACAACTACCTGAAGGGAGGTTGTAGAGAGGTGGGCGATGGTCTCTTCAGCCAGGTGACAGGAGATAGGACAAGGGGAAATGGCATGAAGCTGTGCCAGGGCAGGTTCAGATTAGATGTTAGGAAAGAATTTTTTACTGAAAGAGTTGTCAGAGGGCCTGGAATCGGCCTGCCCAGGGAGGTGGTTGAGTCACCTTCCCTGGATGTGTTTAAAAAAAGGGTAGATGAGGTATTTAGGGATATGGTTTAGCATAGGACAGGAACGATTTGACTTGATGATCTTAAAGGTCTTTTCCAACCCTGTGATTCTGTGACTATGCTTGGACTGGTTCTCTGAAAACGTAACTTCCCAGGGCAATTCTATAGCAGTTGGACTGTGTGAAGGTGGATTGTGTTCTTTGCTTTCTCTGGAGTAGGAATACTTGGATTACGAGCCTCCACAAAACAGCAAGGTATTTTGCATTCTTTTTCCCTACTGTAACAACTCAAATTTGGATTTTAGTGAGACTGCAAAATTCTCTAGGGAATGAAGTTTCAGAGTGTTGTGTATTGAAATGCGTTACTTGAGTCTGGACAACAGGACCAGAAGTTGCCATATAATGAGATGCAGCTTTGCAGAAAGGTGTCATGATAAATCATTTGTTCTTTGTGGGGACTTCCACAGCTGAAGAAAGTCTAAGGAATTTAGGAACATCTTTTTGGTAGAGAGTTCAGAAATAGACTGTAAGGAGAGAAACAAGGAAGTTCAAAGACAAGTTCAAATAAGAGTGGTTAAAAGGGAAGGATAAAAGGGTCCATTTGAAATTTTTCATTTCAAAACATGTTTCTTCCTTCTCAGTTAAAAATCATTAGTCAGTTTTAGGGGTGTAGTGAAATGCCTGGTATACATTCATAGAAAATGAAATTGAAGTAGCTAGTGTAGTTTTATGTTAGATTTATAGTTGTCACTTAAGGAAACAGCCACATGCTTTGATAACTGTGCTTTTCCTTACACTGGTTTTTCCTAAATAGTGCATATTAACAGGTTGTTCTTATATGGCTGTTTTTCTGTCCTCTGTAAATTTTGTTTAAGAATTTATTTACCTTAATTTTAGTTTAAATTGTAATTTATTTACCATGGAAGGAAAACTGCACTGACTGTCAATGTTTCTTGAACAGAATGGTGTGGGTACCTTTTCTTGTGACTTTTTCCTTGACATCATGAACCAGTTGCTAGTTAAAGCAGCAACTATAACACATGATGGTGCCTCAACTTTGAACTGCTTTAAGACAAGAAGCCTGACTGTATCTGGGTCCTTGACATAGAAAGCTCATGACTGCAGTGTTATATGCTGGATCCTCTGCATGAAGTCTGTAGTTGCTGCATGAAGAGTAATTTTTTTTTTATGGTTCACAAAAGTTATTCTTACATTTAAGATCTATGTCAAATTTGACTAAAATTTTACACATTTTTTTCTTGTGCCTTACCTGCCTTATTGCATGTACAGCTTTAGTCCAGAGATTGGAGGGGGGAGTTTGCTTAATTTATAAGAGCAGTTTTCCAAGTATTGTGGTGGCGGAAACATTCAGATAGCAATCTATAAATGTTTTGAAGCTAAAAGCCTCATTTCTGGTCTTTCATTGAAAGCAATGGACTGTTTGTATTTCATTCTTCCATAATACATAATCTTTTTCTCCCAGTCTCTATGCTGATATTTTTAGAGACCTCAATGAGAGAGTTGCTTACAGAGTTTGAAAGCAGAAGGTCACTTCACAATTATTTTGAAAACAGAAAACTCCACAGGCACATTGTGTGGAAACCTGAAGAAAAACATCCTATTCTGCCTTTCCTTCATTGTTATATTGTTCTCACATCCATTTGATTACGAATCTGTAACATCTCACCTGTTGAAACTGGTAGTGGGTGTAGGAGGGGTTTTTACGAAAACCTCTACCTTCCAAGTGAAAATTTCGTAAGTTCATGAGCGTGCTGACATGTGCCCATGCAGACTCTTGGCTGCTGCTTTGCCTGCTGGCCACAAGGCACACAGTCTGTAATGCTGACAGTTTTGACTGCATAAAAACTAGTGAAGCGGTGTTATTTCTTTTAATTTCCTGTGTTGAAGGAGCTCTTTTATTCACACAACACGATCCTGCATAGGGTTATGGTTAGGAAGGTAGCACAGGTTTTGGTGAAGTAGAAGACCTTCCTGTAGCCAAAGTTCAGCTTAGGAACACAATTAGCTACCCAGTATGTACTCTTTATTCTTTGGTTCTGTTAGCTCATCATTGCAGATCACGTCTGCTTATGGATGTTCAATTGCGAAACGTTCTGTAGAGAACTTAAGGGTAGTTGAAATCCATGTCACTTTGCTGAAGTCTTCTGTGTGTGGCATTATTTATGCATTGCCTTGATTCTGCAGAATGAAACATTTTGTTCAATTTTTGTTGAAACCCAAGAAACTAAAGGTACACTTTAAGTGCAAGTGTAGTTAACCCGAGGCAAATCAAGAATTTTGAAACTACTTCGTAACCTTTGAGTGAGGTTACATTAAAGCCATTAAGGTGGCTTTATGACCACTATTTATTATGATGCTGCCTTTCAGTACATACTTTGTTTGAAATTTGTCTGTTTTCACATTGTCATAATACATAGAGATCTAAAATTAATGTACAAGGTATAGTAAGTAATTCAGCCATTTCCTGAAGTTCGCCTCTTCTTTCACCTCTTGATACTGTCTCCCATGACATCCTGATAGCAAAGCTGAGAGAGTATGGGATAGATGAGTGGACAGTGAGGTGGGTTGAGAACTGGCTGTCGGACCGAGCTCAGAGGGTCGTGATCAATGGAGCGGAGTCCAGCTGGAGACCTGCAACTAGTGGTGTTCCCCAGGGCTCAGTGTTGGGTCCAGTCTTGTTTAATATCTTCATCAAGGACCTTGATGAGGGAATAGTGCCCACCTGCAGCAAGTAAACCGATAATACAAAGCTGGGAGAAGTGGCTGACACGCAGGAACACTGCTCTGCCATGCAGTGAGACCTGGGATAGGCTGGAGAGCTGGGCAGGGAGAAACCAAGTGAGGTTTAATAAAAGCAAGTGTAGAGTCTTGCACCTGGGAAGGAATAACTGCTTGAATCAGTACAGGCTGGGGGATGAACTGCTGGAGAGGAGCTCTGTGGAGAAGGACCTGGGGGTCCTGGTTGATGACAGGTTGGCCATGAGCCAGCAGTGTGCCCTGGTGGCTCAGAGAGCCAAAGGGATCCTGAGGTGCATTAGGAGGAGTGTGGCCAGCAGGTCGAAGGAGGTGATCCTCCCCCTCTACTCTGCCCTGGTCAGGCCCCACCTGGAGTATTGTGTCCAGTTCTGGGCTCCCTGGGATAAAAAAGACAGGGGTCTCCTTGAGAGAGTCCAGAGAAGGGCTATGAAAATGATTAAGTACCTGGAACATCTCCCGTATGAGGAAAGTCTGAATGAACTGGGGCTGCTCAGGCTTGAGAAAAGAAGACTGAGAGGGGATCTTGTTAATGTTTGTAAATATCTGAAGTGTGGGACACACGGGGAAATGGCCAGCCCCTTTTCAGTTGTTTGTGGGGACAGGACAAGGGGCAATGGCTGCAAGTTGGAGTACAGGAAGTTCCGCGCCAACATGCGGAAGAACTTTTACACAGTGAGGGTGACAGAGCCCTGGGACAGGCTGCCCAAAGGGGTTGTGGAGTCTCCATCTCTGGAGATACTCAAGACCTGTCTGGACACCTACCTGTGCAATCTGTCCTAAGGAACCTGCCTTTGCAGGGGTGTTGGACTCGATGATCTCTGGAGGTACCTTCCAACACCTACGATTCTGTGATTCTGTAATTTTTAATGTGATTCTGGTTTAGAGCAATTTCAAACATTTTCAAAACAGCTGGAATTTCAAAACATTTACAGTATTTTAAAAAACTTCTTTGAGTAAGCTGAGATACTTTTTTGCCTGTAAAAGGTGAAAGTAGCGAGCAGTACTTCAAGCAATTGTTTAAAGGGTGTTGCTGACTTCAGTTGAGCATAAAAATGTTTGTACTTAATTTTTCTTATTTTTTCCAGGTGAACACCATGCTCTCTATTTTGTTTTTGTCAAATGAGGAGGTTCTGTTCTGAAAGATTTGTTGTTTTTAGTGAGAATATTAGTATCAGTTTGAAAGACCCTTTCTTTTCCTTTCCCTTGAGTTATATTGATTTCTTCCCTTCCCTTGCTGACAGATCTCAAGATGACCCCTGAATGAAATTAAGCACTTTCTCATGGTTTAGATCAGGATAGAGTTAATTTTCTTTCTAGCAGCTGGTGTCATGCCTGTTTGGGAGTCAGGATGAGAGCAGTGTTGGTAACACACTGATGGGTTTAGCTGTTGCCAAGCAGTCAAGGACTTTTCAGCTTCTCATGCTGCCCTGTTAGGGGGAAGGTGGGGTGGGGGAGCACCCAGGCAGCTGGGAGGGGACACAGCCAGGACAGGTGACCCAAACTGGCCAGAGAGGGTATTCCATGCCAGTGATGCCATGCATAGCATGAAGGAGGGCTGGTGGGGAAGAAGCACACAGCTCTGGGATGCAGAGTTAGGGGACAGTCCAGCTTCAAAATGGTTCTGAGCTGTTTGGTTTTATGAGAAACCAGTTTTGTTTATCTTGCTATAAAGTCCTCTTACTGTTATTTCTCTCTCTCTCTGCTGTTCCAGCTAACCGTCCTTATCTCAACCCATGAGGTTTGGGGTTTTTTTGTTCCCCCCTCCAATTCCTCCCCATGCCCTCTTAGTTACCGCGGCTGCATAGTGCTTGGCTCTCAGCTGGGGTGAAACCACGACACACTTTCAGTTATTTTTCAGTAAGTCATTCATCTAACATTGCACCACCCTGGGAAGAGAAAATCAGAAAATCTCTAGGAATGTTGCTGGAAAATGTAGAGATTTCTGTGTTAATATCCTGTAAGCACACTTGTGCTTGGACGTGCATGCACCTGCTTTCCTCCCCACACCCCACCATGGGGGAATAAATGGGATACAGGTTTGTCATTTTTTCTCACTTTGTTTGGCAGTTGATCAGCTTTTAAATTAGCAGGTGTGAAAAATACTTAAAAATCACAAAATTGCCTATGTGCTTTAAGTGAAGAGTGTGCAGAGTGTAGAGGAATATGGCTGCTCAGTGGCAAAGCGTTCCTCACAGCTAAAAAGAACTATGAAAGTAACATACTTCACCTTCTGCATTTTTCACTGGTACCCAGCTTTGCCATACAAAGAAACTTCTTTAGAATTCTCTTTTTAAAAAATTAAAAAATTCTAAAATTCTGTGCTTGTGCTTCCAAAAGAAAAGAGTCCAAAAACTTCAGGCTTTGGCTTAAAGCTGATTTAATGGTGTCCTGGTTCTGGCCAGGCCAGAGTTAACCTCCCCACACAGCCAGCCCAGGTGAGCTGAGATAGCCCGGGCTGTTTCCCACACCACCTGACATCACTCCCCCATAAAAGGGACTGGTTGGGGAGGGGCACTCCTGGGTGTCTTCAGGGCTGTCCCAATGGGGTCTGGTTGTTGTGTTGGTCCTTGTGCAGCCTTCTGTTTTGGTGGGCTCGGGATGGTACTCTGTGTTAGCACCAGGTGTGAGTGCAATTTGCCATGGGCTGTCACTGTGCCCCTTTCATGGTGAACTTGTTGGTAAACTGTCCTTATCCCAAGCCACAGAGGCTCTGTGGGTCTCTTTTTCCTCTCCTCCAGGAGGGAGCAAGCAAGTGGCATGTGGCACTCAGCCACTGCTTGGGGCTGGCATACCCACTGGCATACCTCCCCTCTGTCCTATTTTAAGCTATCTTTAAGAGCAGAGTTTTAAATCTCTGGTGAGCTGTTTGTTTCTCCCAAAGCAGGGTGGTAAGCAAAGAATGAAAGACAGGGAATGAATAGACAACTAAACTCTAAAAGCAGCTCTTCATTTCTTTGTAGTTTATGGTAAAAAATCCACAACTGAAAGACTACAGGCAGGCCTGTCCTTGGCTCCTCTTTTGTCATCGTCAGCAGGACCGGTGTCTGGAGGTGTTTGCTGCTGCTGGGGCCCATCGGGATGGGGCTGGGGCTGAGCCAGGTGGGGGGCTGTTATACCACCAGCTGTGCGGAGAGCAGCGCCGGGTCGTGAGTCTGCACAGGAGGTGGCACTTGGCTTGGTAGCGCCGCAGGGAGTCTGCACCCAGCAGTGCAGGCTGGTGGGACAGCAGAGCCCTGGGCCATAGGAGCAGAGGGTGCGGTGAGGATGAGGACAGGCCATGGGGTGTGGTGAGGAGGGATGGGGCCAGGACTGGACCTGGAGGTGGTGCATTGGCCCAGTCAGTCCTGGTTTGGGCATCCCCCGAGGCACCCTGTCGGGTCACTGTCGTGGTGCTGGCCTCTTGCTGGTGGATGGAGAGGTCTCTGGTATGCCTGTCTTCCTCTTTGGGGGTCACCGTGGCTGTCCAGGGGAGCCCTCAGTGCCTGGGCTGGAAGTGGAGAGCCCAGGCACAGCCTCCCTTGGCTCCTCCTGGGGCTCCTCTCGCTCCGCAGGGATGGTAACAGGAGCAGAGGGCTGGCTGTTGGCGCCCTGGGCGGCGACAGCGGATGAGGTGCTGGGCTCCTCATCTGTGCTGGATCTTGCAGGGCTGCCAGAGGAGACTGGTCTGGAGGCCAGAGCCCCTCCTTGGGAGGCATCGGGGATGGGAACACCTGTAGGGTTGCCCTCCCTCTGCCAGGCAGCACGGGCATCCTGACATGCCAGTTGACAATGACCCTCTCTGCGGCGCCTTGTGAATCAGAGAATCACAGAATGCTTTTGGTTGGAAGGGACATCAAGGATCATCTGCTGTGAGCAGGGACAGCCTCCACTAGACCAGGATGCCCAAAGCCCCTTCCAGCCTGGCTTTAAATACTTCCAGGGGTGGGGCTTCCACAGCCTCTCTGGGCAGCCCATGCCAGGGCCTCACCACCCTCCCAGTAAAGAATTTCTTCCTGAGGTCTAACCTAACCCTCTCCTCTTTCCGCTTGAAGCCATTACCCCACATCCTATCACTGCACTCCCTGATGATCAGTATTCGTAGGCCGTAATGAGGTCTCCCCTGAGCCTTGTCTTCTCCAGGCTGAACAAGCCACACTCTCGCTTCCTGTCTTCGTAGAAGTGCTCCAGCCCCCTGATCATCTTCGTGGCCCTCCTCTGGACTCGTTCCAGCAGCTCCATGGGTCTCACAAGAGCAGAGCAGAGGGGCAGAATCACTTCCCTCGAGCTGCTGGCCACACTGGTTTTGAATCTGGCCAGGATGCATCCTTTTCTCATTGATAGATCTGTAAAACTTTTTCTTGTTACCCTTCCCATCCCTGGCCAGATATAGTTGTATCAGGGGGTTTGCTTTTCTAACCTGATCCCTGGATGTAGCTCTGAAAGAGTTCCCCTTCATAAAAGGGTGGCAGGATCTCGTGAGAGCGTCAGGCTGTTGTATAAGCTCTGATCAAGTTTGGACGCTGGCGGGCTACCTGAGGAGGGCGAGGCAGCTTTCCTGCAGCCCACTGCTGGGGTGGTCCAGGGCGCTGGAGGTGGCGGGCAGCTGGATTTCTGGGAGCTGCTCCAGCCTGGCGGACACTGACTGGTTGTGGAACAGGTGGAGCGATGACGTGCTCCACAAAGTCGTCATCTGCCCGCACCGAGTGCAGGATGGACTGTATCCCCCTCTTGCAGAGTGGGCACTCGGGCTTACTTTCAGCCCATCGCAGGATGCACTCAAAGCAAAAGCAGTAGAGGCATGGCATCACATAGCTGGCCTCCTCCCAGCTGCCCAGGCAGATAGGACAGCGGTTCTCCAGCTGTGTGGCCATGCTCTCCAGCTGCTGCAATGGGCTGGGGGGAGCTGGTGATGATGAGCTGCTCCCTCTCGCTGTCGCTGCAGCAGCAGGTGTTGGGCTAGAAAAGGAGGAGAGGCCACAGTCACTGGCCGGCCTGGGGAGGGCTGGAAGAAATGCCCAGCTCCCTCGAGGAGGAAACCCTCCCAGCTGCCCAGGGTGAGGTGGCCCCTCCCAGCTGAAAATGGGAAGAATACTTTAAGCTGTCACTCAAATTTTAGCGGAATGAACTCTTCCTGAGGCTGGTATCCATCCCATGGGTTTATGTGTTATTTTTAGTACTGGGATAGCACAGTATTATATATTGTTTCCATTAATTAGAAGTCTAGCTTTTTATTAACAGGTGCTGTATGGGGAAAAACACATTTAAAACAAAAATCCATGGAGATTAAAATAAGCTGAGCTGAATCAGAAGTATTTTCCAAAATTGTCTAAAAGTTAAATTCACTTTGCAGTAGTAGTTGCGAAGTTCAAAATACTGATGTTTTTTTGTTTGGAGACCATGCAAACTGAAAACTAGGAGAGATCAAGTGTATGTTTGTTGTTGCATGTACAGGTCGTTCTCACCTATTACAGTTAAGTGAGCAATCTCCCAATGGGCAGGTTGTAGACCTGGTGGTAAGCTGTGATACTTTTTTATTAGAAGGTTTCAAATACTCCTAAGGTGCCCCTGAAGCACCTTACGTTTCTTTAGGTGTATATAGTGTGCAGATCTGGCCTCTGTTGTCCAGAGGTGGTTAAAGCTGTGAATGAATTCCTTCACTCACTCTGTCAGCTGCCAAAAGAGGCATTCACTCTTCTCATTAAGTCCAGAAAGGTCATGTTAAAGCTCTGCATGGTACACCAAGAAGAGATACAAACCTTGATATACAACAAATACAGTTTCCTTGAAATTGTTGGAGGCAGTGATTTACGAGTTATAATGAAGTGTTGGGGAGTCTCCTTGGCAAAATATTTTTTTTAAAAAATGCTGTGATTGATGAGATTTATGATGCAAATGTCAGATGAATGTTTATACCATACCCCTGGAGAATTAATATCTTCTCTCCCTGTGAGATGGATCTGTAATGTGCTGGGAAAAAAAAAACCCAGCAGCACAGTACTCCTCATTTTTTGAAAGAAGTAGACTACATTAGTCTGAGTGGAATCGATCCTCTTAGAAGCTATTTCTGGGTATATGAAGGAGGAAAAGGATGAATCACGCTTTACCAACGTCTTGTCTTGTGTGGTGAAATAACTAGATCTATGGACAGTGGGCGAGTAGGGGCTGTCATCTTCCTTGATTCTTAGCAATGCTATTGCTGTGGCCCCCATGACATACTTGGATCCAAGTTGGGATGGTAAGGTCTGGATGAGTGAAAAACTGGGTAGATGTTTGAGCTTGGAAAGTAGCAGTTGGTATGTAATACTGACCTCTAAATAGTAATATCACAGGGGTCTATCCTGGGATACGTTTAATGTCTTTACATCTTGTACATTGATAATTCACATCATCAAGTCTATGAATGACTCCGGTCTGGTTTTGCAGTTTACATACTTGAGATAAGGGCTGCCCTTGAGATCTATCTAGACAGTCTGGAAGAGTGGAAAGTCATGTTGTAAATTTAGTTCCACAAAGCATGTCCTGCTGCATTTGTTTGTATCCCTGAAACAATACAGGCTGAATCTGATTGGCTGGGAAGTAGCTGCCAGAAAGAGAAAGCTCTTGGACATGTTGGGTGACAATAGGCTACACATGATCAGGGAGTGCACTCTGGAAGTGATGAAAGCTAACAGCTGTATTAACAGGAGCATAGCAAGCAGATAAAGTGATGTGAATCCTCTTTACTTGCACTCATTAGATTTCATCTGGAATATTGCACTTTTGGCCCCTTGGTATGAAAACAATCACTGAAAAACTGGACTAAACTCAGCAGAGGACCATAAAGCACTGTGGAAGCTGGGGTTTATTTGGCCTGGAGAAAAGACAACTATGGAGCAGGTGTATGCAGTAGCGGTTTGCCTATATCTATTTTATATCTATTTTGCCTCCTATTTTAGTTAAAGGAGTTACCTAAAAGACAGAGACAGACTCTTTACTTGGATGTACAGCAGAATGAGAGACAGCAATCATTAATTGAATCATGTCATAAATCAAATAATTTCTTTTTAATATCTAAGGTTAACACTATTTTAATATTAAGATTTTGATGCTATTTTAAAAATAGATTTTTATAATACTGATATTTTATGTGGGGTGCCCGTAAAGGGATATGGCAAACTTTAAAATACCCCGTGATGTTTTCTTGGGATCGTGTAGCTTGTTCTGAAGTAGCAGGCTTCTTTAATTAGCCTAGAGTAATATTTGCAGAGTATACAGGTCACAGAATGGTTGGGGTTGAAAGTCGCCTTTTGAGATCTTTTAGTCCAACTTCCCTACTCAAGCAGTGTCATGTGGAAGAAGTTCTCAGGACAGTGTCCAGTTGGGATTTTCAAATCTCCAGATCCTGAAATTAAATGAGAATGATAGAATGGAAGGGACCTTAAAGATTGTCTAATTCCAACCCCCCTGACATGGGCAGGGACACTAGACCAGGTTGAGCAAAACCCTATGCAGCCTGGCCTGCGACAGTTCCAGAGGGGTGGCAGCCACAACTTGTCTGGGCAGTCTGTGCCAGTGTCTCACCAACCTCGGAGAGAAGAATTTCTTCATATTATCTCATGTAGTTCTGATGCAATAGATTCTATGATCTATATTCCCAGTCATAAACTGTTTTAGTCAGCAATTTTGAGGTGATTGTAGCCCTTGCCTGTAAGTTATAGTTAATAAATAAAATGCCACTTTTGGTATTTTGTAGCACTGGAACTACTTGAAAGTCTTACCAGTCCATAAGTTGTCACTTGGCTCACTAAATCAAGAAAGGAAACAAAAAACAGAAACAAAAAACCACCCAAGATAAAACACAAAAAAAACCCCTCATAACCAAAAAAAAGCCCCACATACCTATGTGACTTGTTTGTGAAAAGAGCTTGAGTAGGGATAGCTTTTTTCCCCACATCCTTACACACTTCACTACTGTAAAGTCAGATTTTTCATTCTTTTTTATTTATTTTTAAATTTATGTATGCGTTGTAGTTGTATATAGGCAGAATGCAGCTGATGTTTCTTTGCACTGCATATGAAATCTTACATGTTAACACTTGGAATGAGCAAGCTTAGAGAACACCCAGCACTAGTCATGGGAGACAGAAACCCTGCTTTAAGGTGCACGTGTAGCTTTTTCAGTGGGTTTCTCTATCTTGACATGAGCTCTTTTAACTGCTGTTGTTCTATGTATGTACTGCATTCAGTTATTTTTCTGTCCTTGTTTTGGAGCTACATCCTCATGCTTCCTTGTTCAGTTGGAGGCTGGGCTGCATCTTGTGTGTGCATGTAATTTTCAGTCTTGCTGTCCACTGCTGTCAAAAATACTGCTAAGCTATACAGTGAAGATGTCTTTGGATTGTCTTTGGTTAGACAGAACTTTGCAAAAGTGAAAACCCTGAAAAATAAGTCTGCTGGTGGCATTCAGAAATTGTGGTATTTCTGGCTAAACCCATTACCTTATCCAAAAAACTAAGCAGCTAAGGACTGTTCAAAGTGTTGCTCTTAAATACTGGCAGATACTAATTTCCATCACTGTTAGTAATTTTTTATAAGTGATTCTCTGCTTTCCCAAATAATGTATTTCCTTTTGAAATGCAGTTTAGCTTCCTTTTAGGCTGGCTGCTACTAACTAAAAGTTTCGTTAATTGTTAGCTTTTGCTTCTCTGTGAAGTCCAGGAAAATGTTTTGAAGCTATCAGTTTGTGTTTTTATGTGTGGTATCAAGGGACAGCATGTCCTACGTGTAGTAAGTGGTCAGTTTAGTGATTTCCTCTGGTTTTTCTTGATTATTTGGTGTGATTTGCTGGACATGCAGTTACTCACTGAAGACATCATTTGTACACTGGCTTGAGAGATATACATAGCTGGGGAAGATCTTTCTATATTTACCAGTATATAAATCTTTCATTCTTTTTCTGGTTAATATTTGAGCTTTGTGGGAATGATGTCATTTTAAGGTTTGAATGTTAGCTGGTTTTCATTCAGCTTTTCTGAGTAAGCCAGAATGGGTCAGAAAAGTTTGCAGTACCTGGCATACTGCAGGTGGAGTACCCTGAGATTTAGCTTTATGCTTTAGTGTCCAGATTCTGATGATTAATACACCTGTGTCTTGATAGACTATGCTTCTAGGTTTTTTTGTTTTTTGATGTCTGTGGTGGTTTGACCCTGGCTGGAGGCCAGACGCCCACCAAAGCTGCTCTATCACTCCCCTTTGCAGTTGGACGGGGGAGAAAATACCTATTGAGAGGCTGAGGAGTAGAGATAAGGACAGGCAGAGATCATTCCGCAGTCAGCGTCATGGGCAGAACAGACTCAACACAGAATCAAGGAAAGAAACTCTCTACTTTATTACACTGCACTGCACACCCCATGACACCAGAGTCGCGCAACGAGAAGTGCAGCCAGGTGTTAAAGCACCTCCCCTCACCCCTCCCTTCTTAGCAGACTTCACTTTAGTCATGATTTCACTCCCTTCTTCTCCCCCATTGTGGCATGAGGAGGGGCAGGGACTGGCAGTTTTAGTCAGTTCCTCATGAGATGTTCTCCTTCTTAGCTGGGGGGAGCATTGCTCACAGCCTTCCTCTGCTCCAGTGTGGGGTCCCACCCACAAGAGACAGTCCTCCATGAACTTCTCCAACATGAGTCCTTTCCCGCAGGGCTTCAGCTCTTCACCAGCTGCCCCAGCATGGGTAACTGCTATGGGTACAGTCATAAACTCATGGGATTTCTCTCAATCTCTCAAGCCCAGGCTGCTCCAGCCTGGTCCTCCATGGAGTCATAAGCCTCCCCCAGCCCAACAAACCTGCAGATCTCTCTCTCGCTCATCTGTGTGTCTCTGTCTATCTCCATGGGCTGCAAGTGCTGGCAGGGGCTTGATGCAATGCGGGTTACAGCATCTCCTGTATGTCTCCACCTGCTCCAGTGTGGGCCTCTCCACGGGCTACAGGTAGGATCTTGGCCTTTTCCATGGGCTGTGGGGGTACACCTGCTCCACCATGGGTTTCTTCACAGGCAGAGGCATCTTTCTCTCTGGCACCTGGGGCGTCTCCTCTCCCCACTTCACAGGCCTTGGTGTCTACACAGATCCTTACAGCTTCTCACTCCCTTCTCTGGTGGCAAAAAGCAGCTACTTGCAGTTTTTTTCTCCTAAATGTGATTCCCAGAGGTGCTGTGACCATCGCTGATGGGGTCGACCTTGGTCAGTAGCAGTTCTGGCCTTGAATTGGCTGATGTTTACTCTCCAGGGCCTGCAGAGAGCTTCAAGTTGCTGCTTGCAGCAGCCATCTCTGCAGCCTCCCTTCCTCTACCAACACTTTGCTACGCAAAACAGACAAGGACCTTCCTCTCCTGACCCCATGTTGGCTGTGACCAATGGCGGAGTTGTCCTTTAGTTGTTTTTCACCATGATCTTCTCCATCGTTTTACCAGGCACTGAGGTGAGACTAATAGGCCTGTAATTACCAGGGTCTTCTTTCTTACCCTTCTTGAAAATTGGTACAATTGCCAGCTTCTAGTCAACTGTGACCTCTCCAGATTCTCAAGACTGTTGAAATAAAATATGGAGAGAGGTTTTGCAATGACATCAGCCAGCTCCCTGGGTACCCTGGGATGAATCCCATCGGGGCCCATGGACTTAGGTGGATCCAGATGGAGCAGCAAATCTCTCATAAGTTTGGGGTTCACTAGGAATAGTCGTGGTCCTCCAACTCAGGGCATCTGGAGTCTCAGAGCCCATCAACTGTGCTGAAGACAGTGGCATAGAAAGTGTTAAACATTTCTGCTTTGTCTGTATCTCTTGTTAGTAAGGTGACCATTCTCATTGAGTAAGGATCCATGATTTCTCTGGTCCTCCTCTTGTTAATGTATTTGAAAAACGCCTTTTTATTGTCTGCCACAGTATTGGGCAGCCTCAACTCTAACTGAGCTTCAGCCACAGAACTTTTCTCCCTGCAAAGATGAACCGCGTCCCTGTAATCCTGCCATGTTGCCTGACCTTACTTCCATTTGCCATACACTTTCTTTTTCCACCTAAGCTCTAGAAGAAGATCCCTGTTCAGCCAAGCCAGCCTCCTGCTCCAGCTTCCTGACTTCAGTGTTTTGGAATTGCCTGTTCCTGTGCTTTTAGAAGGTGATACTTCAAAAGTGGCCAGCATTGATGGACCCTGATGCCTTCAAAAGCAGTTCCCAGGGGACCTTGCCAACCAGTTCCCTGAGCAGCCCAAAATCTTCTCCCTCTATCTAGTGTTGAAGTGTTGGAGGCAGTTTTTTTCTTCTCACCAAAGATTTTAAATTGCACTACTTCATAGTCAGTATGGCCAAGACCTACCACCATTTCCCCCACGAGACCACCTTTGTTCACAAGCAAGAGATCTAGGAGGGCACCTTTCCTTGTTGTCTCAATTAATACAAGGAAGTTATCATCCAGTTGCTTTAGGAATCTCCTGGACCTGCTCTGTCATGTTCCCAGTTAACATCTAGCAAGTTGAAGTTTCCCATAAAGACAAGGGCAGTTGATCTACAGATGTCTCTTAAGTTCCTTGAAGAATAATTCAGACAATATGCTTGTTAAAATAGTCTTCTAAGGCAGACAGTTCAGTGTGCTGAGAATAAAATAGTTTAGGAAAATCAGGAAAATGAAACAAAATATTTGGTGAAGTTGCGAATTTAACTTTTTTCCTCCATATATACTGTTTATAGAACTAGTGGGTTTTTTTATTCACTTGTACTTTGCCACCTTTTTTCAGTCAAGAAAAATTAGGCTATTCTCTCCTACAATTTTTAATAAATTTCCTGACTTTGAATGATTAAGCTACTAAATTGAGAGAAATTGCTGGTTTCAACTCAAAGAGGAAAAAAGGCTTCAGCTTTTCAAAGAGCGTCAGAAACAATTCTGACTTAATTTGCTTATCCAAGCCTCCTGAGGCTTGACTGATCGTAAAACATCAGGACTATTATATACCTTTTTCAATAGTCTGATTTATATTTTATTTTAAATACTAGACAGCTTACATTTTGATTTCAAATACATTTTAAAATAACTTTGATTATGTTTAAATTTGGTGTCTAACTTAAATTTATATCGCTTTACCTGCTGTTTTGTGGTGTTCAAACACTCTCCCTTGGTTCAGGGATTGGAATCAAGGTTGTACATACAGTGTTTTTGTTATCTTGATTTTTTTGGGGCAGTGTATTATGATGAAATTTCATTGTTCTATATTTTTCTTCCTTTATTAGGAAAGGGTTTGGAATGGAGATGGCTCTGGAGAACTCCTGAGTGATCTTACCTTTCATAGTACTGGAAAGGTGGATCTCCAGTCCAAAAAGTGGGGTTGCATGGCTACTAAAGTCTCAGGAAACATCCAGTTGGAAAAATCTTTTTTGCGTGCAGTGAAGTAATGAGAACCTGCCTGTATGCTGCATGTTTTACAGAAACAAAGAGACCTTACCTTTAGTCTTGGGCCAAGGTTTGGGCTTAGATAAGCAATCCATACAAGCTTGAGTATTGTTTTTTAGGTAGCAGGTTTCCAGAATGTCTAAATAAAGTCAAAAGAAATGTAAACTTCTCTTTTTTTGCTTAGTTTCTTTCTTTGGTCCAGTTTACAAAACCCATTCAGGGTTCTGACAGGTTTCTAATCTAGGTGTTGGGTATGTATGAAGAATGCCTCTGTTAATAAACTTTGCAGCCTAAGGAAGCAGGAAAGATGGACCTAGGAATATCTGTATTTTTAGAAAAGAAAAGGCAACAGTATGTGAAAATCGTGACTGACATGAACATAGTAAAAAGTTGCCTTATTGCTTATTCAGTGGAGCAATGTGGGGCTCTTGCTGACACTGAAAAAAAGGCTATTTAACCTTGGAAGCTTTTCACGTTCATCCTTGGGTGCACAGTTGTTTCTGTAGCATGTATTCAGAGGATGTTTTCTGTCTGTTGATATTGCTGGAGAATGTAAAGTGAATGGGAAAAAAATAATAAAAATACACAAATTAATATTGGGTTTGCTGGGTGATGCCATAAAGATACAGGAGGGAGACAACAAGCTAAGGTTTAGAGTTTACCATTTAAAGTCTTGCTTCTGTCATTGTTTTTTTTTGTAATGATGACAAGCTTAAGTTTTAGTGGTGACAAGAAATTTAAGCCAAAGAAAGCAACTTATTCATTGCAACCAAAAGAATTTGCTGGAAAGTTTGTGTAAGCAGTGTTTGACTTATTTTTTTTTCAGAGTCTTAATGAGATTCTCAAGGGAAGGTGAATTTCAAGAAAATAAGTTTAATGGTCTAGTTACAAATAGAGAAAAACAAATGGCTTGAAAATACAGGTAGCTTTTGCAAAAATACCTTGTATTCAGGAAGCTCAGAAACTCAAGAAAACTGCATTTTCAAAACCGTTATATAGCGTCCAAGAAGGAAGGGAGTAGAGCACTCTTAAGTGTATCTGCGTGCTCTTATCTGCTTACATGTAGCTGTGCTGGGTATTTGTCTGCATCTCTTCATCTCCCACACAGCTGATGATAAGAACTAAATTCCATGACAAAAGTAAAAAAATCTTTTTAAAATGCTTTGTGGCTTACCAGTTTTGTTTTTTGTTCTAGGATTGATTTACGTTCAGGAAAACTCAGCTTTGAGTTATTAAATACTTGTTTTCTTTCCTTCTGTATTCCTATTTGCATATGGTTTTTGAGTAACTGTGTGTCCTGGTATTGGAAGGGACAGCGTCCCTTTTCTAGCAGCTGGTGTCATGCTGTGTTTTGTATTTATGATGAGAATCATGTTGATAACACACTGATGTTTTTAGTTTCCACCAAGCAGTCAAGGACTTTTCAGCTTCTTATACTACCTGGTGATGAGAAGGTGGGGGCCACCAAGAAACTGGGAGGGGACACAGCCAATACAAACTGGCCAAAGGGACATTCCATACCATAGAATGCCATCTGTCATTTATAACTGGGGGTGGAATGAGGGGCTGAGCGGCAGCTGGGGCCTGGAGGGGCAGCTGGGGGTCTTGCGCAGCATTGGCTTTGGTGTGATGGCCAAATGTCTGTCTGCTGATGGAAGTGGTGAATGAGTTCCTTGTTTTGCTTTGCTTGCACAGGTGGCCTGAGAGGCTAGGCAGTGGGGGGGGCGTGGGGGATGGGTGGGGGGTGAGGGTGTCTTGTTCATCATTGATGCATTCTTAAAGCTAAAGGAGGGAAGATGTAGATTAGATATTAGGGAGAAGTTCCTTACAGAGAGAGTGGTGAGGTGCTGGAACAGGCTGCCCAGAGAGGTGGTGGATGCCCCATCCCTGGAGGTGTTCAAGGCCAGGTTGGATGGGGCCCTGGGCAACCTAGTGTAGATCCAGGCCTGAGGTTGGTGGCCCTGCCTTGGCATGGGGGTTGGAGCTCTATGATCCTTGGGGTCCCTTCCAACCCATGCCATTCTATGATTGACTTTGGGTGGAGAGCCACTGTGCTGTTCATCAGTTGTTTTGTGTATATATTATTATTTTTGTCTTCCTTTTTTGTTGTTTGGGGTTTTTTTGTTTCCTATTGAACTGTTTTTGTCCCATTTCATGGGTTCTCTCACTCTTATTCTCTCCCCCATCCTTCTGCATGGTGCTTAATTGCTAGCCATGGCTAAACCACAGAACTCTGTTTGGATATATTTTGGGCTTATAGTGCTGCTATTAGCCTCCTTTTGTAAGATGATAACAGGAAGGAAGTTTGCCTTTTCATAGTAGATGCTGAACTTCCTGGAGGACAGGATTTGTCTGAAAAAGCAAGCTAGCTTTTGCCACCTGGATAGCATTTTCTGTGGTCGTTCTCACCCCACTATTTATCTTTATAAATAAATGTTATGCTGCACTCTGGAACACCATCAAATGTGCATATGCAGGGTGGGAACATCCTCTACTGAACTACACTTGAGCAGGAGCATACCTGATAAAGTAGCCACCCGGCAACACCAAAGGGACAGTGTAACTAATCTTCCAAGCAAAGCTGCTTCGGGGGCCAGACCAAATACACTGGAGTTGCTACTTAGGGAGTATTGGCAATAGTCTCAGTCTTTCACAGAGTTTTAATGCAGAAAATGATGTTTGTTGTAGTTTGTTAATAAATTATTCAATTTGATACATATCAGAGACTATCCCAGTGTTAGAGATGTGAATTCTGTTGTCCTGTAGAGGAGAATGGATTAAAAAAACATCGCTAGGCTTTAATCTCTGTGACTTAAAGTATCAACCTTTGTCTCTCAAGTATCGATTTTTGTGTAGGGTAAGTCTTCGAAGCAGCCTGTAATACAGCAGCTTTGAGGAAATAACATTTTTATGCTCTAGCAGCAGAGGTGGTATGTTTCAAGCTGCCATTTAAGTTTGTGCTGATTTTGGCTGGGATAGAGTTAATTTTCTTCATGGTTGCTAGTGTTTTGAGCTGTGTTTTGGCTTTGTGCTGAAAACAGTGTTGATAAAGTAGAGGTGGATATGTTGTATCAAGATGTTTTTGTTGCTGTTGAGCAGTGCTTATACAGAGCCAAGACCATTTCTGCTTCTCACTCTGCCCTACCAGCAAGTTGGCTGGGGGGTGCATGTGAATTTGAGAGGCGACACAGCTGACCTCAGCTGACCTCAGCTGACCAAAGGGATATTCCATACCTTATGACATCATGCGCAAGATGTATAAGGGGTTTAGGAAAGAAGAAGAAGAAGAAGAAGAAGAAGGGGGTGTGGCAGCATTTGGACTGTTGGCATTTTTCTTCCAAGTAACTGTTGCATGTGATGGAGCCCTGCTTTCCTGGGGATGGCAGAACACCGGCTTGCTGGTAGGGTAGAGAAGTGGTGAACTAATTCCTTCTGTTGCTTTTCTTGTATACCTGGTTGTACAAGACACTGTCAGATTTTCTTGACACTTTACTGTGTAGTCTTATCATAGAATCATTTTAGTTGGAAAAAGCCTTTAAGAGCATCTCCAGAGCACTGCAGCAAGGAAATGTGTTTGGGAAGGTGTGGGCAGTGGCCCCTGTGCTACTTCTGTTGCTTACACAGGAGTCTTAGTGGCATTTTTCACTACTCTGTCAGCTTGGTAACAGAAATAATGCTTCGAGTCTAGAATTAAAGCCTTTCTTATAACAGCTGTAGGATCTGCTAGCCCTAAGGTGAAATTAGTCTTGAGTTGATCAGAAATTCAGTGTTTATTTGGGGATATGAAGGTAGTTTACTACAGTGAGGGCACTGTAAATTAGTTTATAGTTCCTTTCAGTATTCCATTGTTTTTCACCTGTTAAACCACAGCCAAAAACTGTTGGTGATGCAGAATAGAAAGCAGAATTAATTTGGGGGATTTTCTTTGCAGGTGTTGGAAAGGTGAATAACCTTTCTTCAGGTTTGTTTTTGTGCAATCTATTTCTTGGAAAGGAAATGCTTTAAAAACATTATATGAAAAAAAAAAAAAAAGAAAATTCTACAGGGTGTCCTGGTGGTGTAACTCAGTATTACAGATTGCATTGTTGTGGCTCAGAGCCTTTAGGGGGAAATCCTGTGTCACTGCTCCTGGACCTGTTACCTCTGCTGGCCCCTTTCAAGAGACTTCATCATCAGTGCTGTCTTTGAAAGAAACCTTTTTCCAAGCTTCTTGTTGGTGAGATCAGCCAACTTATTGATAGAGAGCAGCCAGGCTGTCTGTGAAACCTTTACTTTTGATAGTTAAGGGATCATGTCTTATATCTTACTATTATGCCATAGGGTATTAGTAAGCAGTTGACCAGAAACTAAACAAATACAGTGTGAAGCCCATGAGAGTCCCTGCCTAAAAAGAAGGAAGAAATAAAAAAAAGATGGCACTTTGGTGGTGGTGGTGAGGAGGGAAAGCAGCTTTGCCATATCCTCTGCTAACTGTGTTTGGTTGTCTGTGGGTCTGCTTGTAGAAAGTTTGAATATGATTGAAACACATAGAGAAAAGTCAAGCCAGTTTTTGCTCTTTGTGCTTTTTGCTTCCTTTTGGTTTTGTTGGGTTTTGGGTTTGTTTCTTTTTTTGTAATGTGGCTATTGTTAGAATTCAAGCTATGGCAGCCTGAAACTTCATGGACTGCCCAGGTGTCCTATGCTGTATTTACTAACTGAAGGCTGTACTGTTGCAGCTGTGCTGATGCTGCTGGTATTGACTATAGCTAAAGCAAAGCCAACTTGTGATTGTGTTCTTGAAAAGCCCATTTGTAAAGCTCAAAATGTAACCCAGAATGAATGAGTTTAATTTGATGGAGAACAAATTCTAGGTGATGTTGAGGTTACACATAGGGTCTGCACCAACTCTGGAAATGTCTTTCATTATCCAAATGCACAGATGCAGAACTGAGCGATTTTTATTATTTGCCACTTATCTTTTTTATCTTAAGCTAATTCAAGAAGTCGTATTTTCCTTCTGCCAAAGCATATGGACTATTCCTAGTGAAAGCACTTTGCATGTTTTGAACAGTTTAAAATTGTTCTTTTTTTTCCTTCCAACTTTGAAATTTCAACTGCATAGTGATTCCTTCTTTGCTTTCCCTTCCTACAAAAATACACAGTATGGGCATGCTCTGCTGCTGTTCAAGCCAGTGGAACTGCAGTGAATAATTCCTGTGGCAAAATAACTTTTTTTCTGAAGTGATGTCTAGAAAGAAGCTAATTGTTATGAAACTCTGTGTTTGAGCATAAATATTCTTTTTTTCAAAAAAATTATTGTTCAGAAACCAGCTTGCTTGTTAAGTTTTTTTTCTTTCTAAATTCTCATTTGGGTCTGAAGAGGCCAGTTAATTCACTAGGAACTCATGAAGTCATGTCTTTTAATGCATCTTTGTCAGTCTTTACATCTTCATTGATAAAAGTCTCACCAAGAACCTAACTGACATTCCTTATGTAATTTGATGACAAAAGTGTTAATTGTGTCTTGGAACTATATACCCGTAAATTTGTAGAATGGAAGTAGTGTTTTGTCCAAAATAATCACTCTGAGATTAAATGACAAACCCCCTGCCTAAGGAAAAAAACTAAATCAATTTTTTGTTTACCTCAGAACTATGGAAGAACCAGTCTCACACTGACTGTTGATTTTTTTTTTTTTTTTCCTCCAGGATTCAGTTTGGCTTCTTTCTCTTCTCAGTGCATTATTTCTTAAACTTTCCTGGTGGCTTTAAGGTGACCCTGGCTTCTTGGAAGTGCAGAGTAGCGCAGGAGTGCAGGTGAATTCTCAGAAGGCAGAGTTTTGCTGTGTTTTGATCGCCAGCAAACTTTTAAAAAAAGTTTAGACAATAACGACAACAACAACAAAAAAAATCATTGTTTTGCTTCATTGTGCTCTCCAGCAAAAATGTAGACAAAAAACATAATATATAATAAATTTAATAGTACTGTATATGTCAGGTGTGCTTATTTGTGGTCTTACAAGGACATACTGGAGGAGTGAATTGAGATGTATCTTGTCTTAGCCTTCACACTGAAGTAGTATGGAGAAGCTCTGACCATTAGAGTTCACTTTCCTTTTTTTCCCCCCAAGTGTCTTTCTGATACTCATTTCTTGAACAACAACGGTTAATAAAGGGGCTGGGGTTTTGTTTCTTTGTTTGTTTTTTAAACCTAACAGCTCCAAATAAAAATTGGCTTGAATCTTGGAGATATTTTGCTTATAGAATCTCTGTCAGCTTGCAAGTTCTGCAGTGGTTCTTGGAGACAGAGGAAGCAAAGCGATCAAAGCTTGTATTTCTAGTATTAATACAATATATATTAGTATATATAAAAATTATGTATTTAATTCTTTAATCTGCAAGCCTATTTTCTAGTGTTCCTGAGCCTTTTTTACAAAGCCTTCTTATTAATGTTCTAATTATATATGCTTACCTAGTTAAATAATTTTGATCTTGTGGTAGTGTGTTACTGTCTTGTCCTTTTGCTGTTCTCTCCAACAAAGACTTCTCTTAGCTTTCACATTTTAACATGGGCTGTATTTTGCCCAGAGACTCCATTCTGTCAAATAACGTGTTTATCTCTGCAGTTCTGTAAGTAGGAGCGAGTAACAAAGCTTTGGAGACAGTTTTGCTCAGGTTTGCACATTTACAGTATTTCTCAGGATTCCGTTACCACGGACCCGTATCTAGAAGCAGACTTTCTAAATTGTACATCTGTCTGCTCCTGTTGTCTGATGCTGAATGAAGTCTAAGAGGATGATCAGGGATAATGTAGGTCCCTTGATGAATGAGGCGGGTGTCCTGGTAATGGGTGATGATGAGAAGGTGGAAATACTGAATGCATTCTTTGCCTCAGTCTTCACTCCAAAGGCCCCTCAGGACCCGCAGATCCTGGATGAAAGTAGGAGTGTTTGGGGAATGAAGAGCTTCCCTCTAGTTGAGGTAGGGGTGGTCCAGGAGCGGCTCAAAGGGATTAATGCACACAAATCCATGGGCCCGGATGGGATACATCCACGTGTGCTGAGGGAGCTGGCGGAAGTGATTACGGAGCCGCTTGCTATCATCTTCGACAGCTCTTGGAGAACAGGAGAAGTACCTGAGGATTGGAGGATAGCCAATATCACTCCAGTCTTTAAAAAGGGCAAGAAGGAGGATCCTAGAAATTATAGGCCAGTCAGCCTCACTTCTGTCCCTGGAAAGGTTATGGAACAGCTTGTTCTGGATGCCATCACCAAGCAACTGGAAGAGAAGAAGGTCATGAAGAGTAGTCAGCATGGATTCACCAAGGGGAGATCATGCTTGACCAATCTCATAGCCTTCTGTGATCTCATCACCGGCTGGGTGGATGGAGGGAGAGCAGTTGATGTCATCTACCTTGACTTCAGCAAGGCTTTTGATACTGTCTCCCATGACATCCTGATAGCAAAGCTAAGAGATCATGGGATAGATGAGTGGACAGTGAGGTGGGTTGAGAACTGGCTGTCGGACCGGGCTCAGAGGGTCATGATCAGTGGAACAAAATCTGAATGGAGGCCTGTGACTAGCGGTGTTCTCCAGGGCTCGGTGTTGGGTCCAGTCCTGTTTAATATCTTCATTGACGACCTTGATGAGGGAATAGCATCCACCCTCAGCAAGTACGCCGATGATCCAAAGCTGGGAGGGGTGGCTGACACGCAGGAACACTGCGCTGCCATCCAGCGAGACCTGGACAGGCTGGAAAGCTGGGCAGGGAGAAACCAGATGAGGTTTAATAAAAGCAAGTGTAAAGTCTTGCACCTGGGGAGGAATAACCGTCTGTATCAGTATAGGCTGGGGGATGACCTGCTGGAGAAGAGCTCTGTGGAGAAGGACCTGGGGGTCCTGGTTGATGACAGGTTGGCTATGAGCCAGCAGTGTGGCCTGGTGGCTAAGAGGGCCAATGGGATCCTGGGATGCATCAGGAAGAGTGTGGCCAGCAGGTCGAAGGAGGTGATCATCCCCCTCTACTCTGCCCTGGTCAGGCCCCACCTGGAGTATTGTGTCCAGTTCTGGGCTCCCTGATATAAAAAGGACAGGGGTCTCCTTGAGAGAGTCCAGAGAAGGGCTACGAAGATGATTAAGGGCCTGGAACGTCTCCCCTATGAGGAAAGGCTGAGTGAGCTGGGACTGTTCAGCCTGGAGAAAAGAAGACTGAGGGTGGACCTAATTAATGTTGATAAATATCTTAAGTATGGGATGCAGGGGGAATTGGCCAACCCCTTTTCAGTAGTCTGTGGTGATAGGACAAGGGGCAATGGCTGTAAACTGGAGCACAGAAAGTTCCGCACCAACATACGGAAGAACTTTTACCCAGTGAGGGTGACAGAGCCCTGGGACAGGCTGCCCAGGGAGGTGGTGGAGTCTCCTTCTCTGGAGATATTCAAGACTCGTCTGGACACCTATCTGTGCAATATGTGCTAGGGAGCCTGCTTTGGCAGGGGGGTTGGACCCGATGATCTCTGGAGGTCCCTTCCAACCCCTACAATTCTGTGATTCTGTTATTACCTTGCTAGTAACTGTGATGTTGTAACTGAGTGATGGATTGTGGACATACACATGTGTGTAGGCACACATATTTTATACACCTCTGTGTATGTACATACAGGTAAGCGAATATGTATTTATACACAGACATGCAGAATATAGGCGGGAGTGTGTATAGATAGAGATGCAATACACAAGTAATTTGTAGGTGCAATTCCTGAAACAAAAGACTTTAGTTTGTTATAAACATTGTCTAACATCTTGTGAAGTGTATGATATAAAAAACGCACCAAAAAACAACAAACCAAATAAAACCAAAACCAAAGAAAAAACCAAAACCACAACCAAACAATAACAAACAAAACAACCCCACAACCAAAAAAGGCATTACTTTTGTTCAGGTTCAGTAACTCAGTATTTTATGGGTGGTCCATTTTCTAGCAAACATGCATCTAAACTAAATACCAAAGACTCTGTTGCAGACCAAGCAAGAATGGATTTAGTTTTCCTCATATTAAATTTTAAACTTTTTCAGTAAGCAGAATTGCTAGTGCTAAATGAGTGGTTTCCCATTGAAAACATCAAACAACAGACTCCAAAGCCAGACCTGCTAAGAGAATAGAGATAAAAATCCGTAGAAGTGATGTGGGAGCTCTGAGAATCTCTCTTCACTGTCACTGCATAATGATGTTAGGGACCCTGGAGGAATGTTTATCATTGTTTGTTGTGTATGTAGACTGCATAATTATGCTGTAAATAATGTATTTCCTATTTTTCTTCATTTGTAAAATGGCATTGTTATCTCTATTATTTTTGAGTAGCACTGAGACGCTCAAAATAGTTATGCTTAGGATTGTAATGCTCACTGTGAAAAACGTACACGGTATTTGGCTTAATGATGAGAGAAGGAAATACAGAGGTTACTGTAAGCTGGGTCTGTTTCCAGAAATTTGAGATAAATTTGCTAGTGTTTTTATATTGCAGAGGCGGATAAAGCAAAGCAAGAACTTTCTATTGCTGTGTGCCCATCTTCATTTTTTGTACAAAACTTTATATCAAACTTCTTCCAGAAATGTGGTCTTCTAATGTCTGAATGATAAAGGGTAGTACTCTTTCATATCCCACTATCATTTAATCCCATAATATTTTTAATATTTTAACTGCAAGAGTGAATATTTCTAAATAGTGGCTGTTTATAAATAACAGAACATTTTGTAAAAATAATAGAATATTGTTATAAATAATAGAATAAGAAATTGTATTCTGCATGTATGTGTACATATACATTTACATTAAGTCTGTATATATGCATAGGTATACACAAATATTTGTACAGATATATACATATTTTACCTATAGACGTGTATTGTTGCTTATGGATTTCCACAATCCGTTATTCATCTAATAGAAACCTTTGCTAAAGTATCTAAAAGCCCTTTTCTGGAATACTTTTCCTCAAATTGCCAACTCAAAATTTCTTCAAAATGAGGTTAGCCAGTAAAAAAGACAGGAGTTAAATACAGGTGTAGATAGAATCTTTTTTTGTTGTGTGGTGTGTTCTGTCCCTCTCCTCCTTCATGCCTCTCCCCCCTCCCCCCCCCCCCCCCCCATTTCATTGCATTTAATTTCTTTTATTTTTTTTATTTACAAGTAAATTTAAACCCAGTTATGTTCTTAGATTTACAGTATTGCATGTACCTTTCAGGAAAAATGAAGTCAAATGCTCAGGGGGGTTTTTTATAACATCAGAGTATTTTGGAATCTTGTGGATTAAATTTTATTTGATGGAGACTTGGAAACCTCAGGACAGTATCTATATGCAACTGTGATGTGAACTGTTACCCAGTAGCTGTGGTAAAGCCACTTAGTCTGCAAGTGGTGTCAATCAAGCCTAATATGATGCAAATTGGCTCAAGCTTGTAAATGAACGACATCCAGATGTGAAGTGCTGGATGTGGCTCAACATGTTGCTGACTGGGGGTAGTGCATGTGCATATACTACTGCTTATTCAGTACTTCTGACTGTATCTAAGATAAGAAGGGAAATCAATTGCAGTTGAAATACAAGACAGTATATTCCTTGGGTACCGGCAGAATTGTGTGTGTGTGTCTGTGTCTCCACACATGCACATATGCAAAGGAGTGAAGGAGAAGGCAATTGATTTTCCCTCTCTCACATTCTTTACTTGGTGTTTTAGAATTCAGGGGGGTTTATGCTGTTTCTTACCTGAGGTAGTGATGACAGTAAGCAGTGGCAAACTCTCCTTCCCTGCCCTAATATGGAAGGATTTAGGGGGAGCTGGGCCACGATTTCTGCTTGGCTTAATGAGAAAAGGAAATACAGGGGATGCTGTAAGCTGGTTCTGTTTCCATAAATTTGAGATAATTGTCTTCCTTGATCACTTCTGTCCAGGTCCAAAACAACACAAGGACTGCAAAGTTTTATGACAAACTTTAGATCTTCTGTAAGGGAAATTATGAAATGATACAGTTATGAACTGAGAATCTTTTTCCTCCTTGCTTTTTTAAATGTTGTTTTTCTCAGTATTTGCAGAAAGAAGTAATCTAAGGGAGGCATAAATTCAACAGTAGCAGTTACCCTTCTTCTGTACTTTGTAGGCAAGGAACTAGCACATCAAATAAAACTTCACAGTATAAGTAAGAGTTTTGTAGATCAGTTTGAGAATCTCTACTAGATACAATCAAACTTCAGTTTGTCTCCTTCCTTGGGCAGAAGTAAGCCTTTGCAGAGGTGTGCTGTCCTGTTTTTCCTAGGCATAAAGAAACCCATGGAAAGACCTTAAGCATGCAGAAATTCCACTACAGACAAAATGGGTATCATTACAACTTCTCTGCTTTGACCTTGGATTTTTCCACTCATTCTTAACATACCACTGGAGAGGCTGATGTGTAGTGGCTACACAGGGTGCTGAAAATTTTCTGTAGTGAAGCGTATGGAACAGGACTACACTGCCGAAATATGGTATATAGCTTCCTCTTACTTCTCTGTGTGTGTATGTACTTCAGTTCTTTTTATTTATTTATTTATTTATGAACTAGTTCTAATTTTATTCTGTTTAAGTGTTTAGAAAAATATATGTGAAGACATTGTTGGCACACTGCAAAATGTCTCTCTGCTTATTCCATTATCAGTTTAATCCGTGACTTGTCAGATGTAGCTGTTTGGCAACTAAATCTCTTTTCTGTGTGGGGAAAAGAAAGAATGTTTGCTAAATTTGCTATTATTTTTAATGTTCACAGGAATTGGGTTATAATTTTAATTATTTTTTTTCTCTTTTTTTTTTTCCCCTCCCACCTCCTTTTGTAGGTAGCATTGGTACATCCTTTCAATGCCACTCAATCCATCAAGATCACATTTGTAATGATGACAGTGACAAGGTGAGGCTTACATAAACATTTCTGTCACAAGATGCATATGCATTGGGGGTTTTTTATGTATTGCTTTTACTATACAAAGATGTTTTTGCAGGTGTAGCAGCCAATTTTCAGAGTTATGTTTTAAACAGTCTCTGTCATATTAATTAATACATATTACTCAACAATCAGTTAGTCAGTTAAGGAGGTGTATTTGTCTTTAGTACTGTATTTTTTCTTTTGATTGTAAACGTTTGCTATTGTAAATATTCATGATTTGCCCTATTGATACCCTCAGTTAATAAAGAACTGCAATGTTTTTGCCACTTTTTTTGTAGGTTAGGATGTCTTGTTGCGTCTGACTTCAGAGGTTAGAGCCTAGCTAATAGTTCAAAGCCTTTTTGCAGTAGCTGTATGTTCCTGTTTTGGAGTTGGGAACTTAAGAGTTTTACAGATGGGAAGCTCCTGTTCAATGCTACAGCTGTAAATACTAACCTGTCCAGTAGCATGCAAGCATTTTCTTAAGCTTTGTTTGAAACATTCTCAGGTTAGCTTGCTTTGAGTCAGTAGTGCTGTATGTCAAATGTTCAATCATCCTTGGATCAGTAATGTAAGTGTGGCATAAAGAATGGAAGAGTTTTGATGTTGAATTGCTTGTGAGACTTGCTTTCATATTCCTGTTATTGATGATGGTTTTATCTTAAGTGTTACTGTCCTTAAGTAATGCGGTTTGGTTAGCATTAGTTCAACATGTCACCTGCGTTACACTGTTTGCAAGTATGACATTTAAACTAACATTTTGGCTTGACGTGTATTAGTCAGATTTTAAATGATCTTTCTTGGGACCTGTCGATACTTGGAGAAGTGCACAAATTCTTGTGTTTTGAAATTCTTAAGGGAGTTAATTTTATAGTGGTTCCACATTGTCTCAGAACTAGCTTTCAGTGCAGGTTTCTTTTAGGACCTTATTCTAATCTCTTGTTTTGGTTTATTGGTTAACTAATTTCAGTAGTACTCACTGCTTGCAAGGTTTGGTGGTGTTTTGTTTTGGGTTTTTTCTGTCTTTGTCACTGTGTTCCTGCAAGATTCTTGGTTGACAGTCTTGGGTTTACAAAAGGTAGATCCTGTCAAACTAACCTGATCACCTTCTATGACAAGGTGACCCGCTTAATGGACGAGGGGAAGGCTGTGGATGTGATCTGCCTGGACTTCAGTAAAGCCTTTGACACAGTTTCTCACAGCATTCTGACTGAGAAACTGGCTGCCACTGGCCTGGACAGGTGGACCCTCAGCTGGGTTAAAAACTGGCTGGATGGCCGAGCCCAAAGGGTGGTGGTAAATGGAACAAAATTCAGCTGGAGGCCGGTCATGAGTGGCATCCCCCAGGGCTCAGTCCTGGGTCCAGTCTTGTTCAACATCTTTATCAATGATCTCGACGAAGGGATTGAATGCTCCCTCACTAAGTTTGCAGATGACACTAAACTAGGAGGAAACGTTGATCTGCCTGAGAGTAGGGAGGCTCTTCAGAGGGATCTGAACAGACTGGACCGATGGGCTGACACCACTGGGATGAAGTTTAACAAGGCCAAGTGGAGTGCTGCACATGGGACATAAAAACCGCATGCAGCGCTACAGGCTTGGGGGAGACTGGCTGGAGAGCTGTCAGGCAGAGAAGGACCTGGGGGTATTGGTTGGCTGCAGGCTGAATATGAGTCAGCAGTGTGCTCAGGCAGCCAAGGCCAATGGCATCTTGGCTTGTATCAAAAACCGTGTGGCCAGTAGGTCTAGGGAGGTGATTGTGCCCCTGTACTCGGCAATTGGTGAGGCTGCACCTCGAGTGCTGTGTCCTGGGCTCCTCACCATAAGAAGGACATGGAGGTCCTGGAGCGAGTCCAGAGAAGGGCACCCAGGCTGGTGAAGGGACTGGAGGGCAAATCCTATGAGGAGTGGCTGAGGGAGCTGGGGCTGTTTAGCTTAGAGAAGAGGAGGCTGAGGGGAGACCTTATCACCACCTACAACTACCTGAAGGGAGGTTATAGAGAGATAGGTGATGGTCTCTTCAGCCAGGTGACAGGTGATAGGACAAGGGGGAATGGCATGAAGCTGTGCCAGGGCAGGTTTAGATTGGATGTTAGAAAAAAACTTTTTACTGAAAGAGTTGTTAGGGCCTGGAACAGGCTGCCCAGGGAGGTGGTTGAGTCACCTTCCCTGGATGTGTTCAGAAAAAGGGTAGATGAGGTACTTAGGGATATGGTTTAATTTAGAATGTGAATGGTTGGACTTGATGATCTTAAACGTCTTTTCCAACCTTGTTATTCTGTGATTCTGTGATGTCCTTTCAGAGCCATGCTAGTGCACCAATTTAATACTGCCACTTTCTTTTAATATTCCTCCTTTTCTGTCTATACATGGAAGATCACCTCTATGATAGACTGTCTTCCCTTAGTTTTATTTCATATCAGGGATATTAAAACTTTTCTAAGTCTTAGGTGCTTCACAGGTTTGGGGGTAGGGAGTGGGAAGGGATGTGGCAGCTTACCTGGCTTAAATTTCAGAAGAGTGCACAGCCTTTTGGGTTGTTTGGCACACCACCTGCCTTTACAGTAATAGAGAAACTGAGCCACAACTTCACCTTTTTGCATAGTTACGGATAGTGGGAGAAAACATTCTTTGTCATTGATTCTCCATGAACTGTAAAAGCTGACTGGAGTGGCACTTAGACAAAGAGCAAATAGAATGTATTTTGGGTGTATTTCACAGCTGTGTTTCCCCTCAAATGCCAGTTTTATTTGGTAGGAGCTTTGATTTTTTTGTGAGATGCATAAAGCTGTTTGCCTTGCATTTTATAGGAAATTCTAGTTGATCCCTTGATTAAAATGACCGCTTGTTTGGAGAAAAAGCAGTGAAATACCTTCAGAACCAATGTATCGGCTCTTCTCAGATACGCTGCTGAACTTTGTGCTCTTGTTTTAAAAGAGAAGATAGAGCACTTGTTTTCAGTTTGTGTCACTGGGAGGTATGGGCCAACTGGATATCTGTTACTTGAATTTTTTGATAGGCTTGTGTATATGGATATACTTTTTGTTTGTTTGTTTTCCAAATCATGGCTGGCTATGTGCATATATTTTACAGTATGTTCTTGACAAGCCCAATCTTCATTTCCTGTACAGCAGCAGCATAAAAGAGTTCTACACCACATGCTAAAAGAATGCTGCAGTCTTAATGAAAACAATTCCCAGGCTTCCTTCTCAATTACTTGATTTATTTTTTTTGACTTGGCACATAAGAATCTTGAATTCATGTTCAGTGACATCAGCAGGAAACCAAAGTCCTAAGATTTTTTCATGGATAGCCTCACTGCATTAAGAAGGGTGTGTTGTTGACCGGAGTATTGGTAGTACTATGAACCTGGTTTCTTTTTGTAGTATCAAAACCAGTACTTTGCCTTTTGTGTTATAAAAATATCTAGCATATCAAAGATACAGAGTATATTTCCCATTTTACTTGGTGTTGCAAAGTGATTATAGTTGAGATACATCTTAATATAAATGTTGCCTTGGAGGTGGGAGCCTCAGAGCATGGGGGGGAGGGGGGAGTGGACCGTTTTTTCAAGGTTTGTAACTTACTTGATTTTTCTTTGAAGTGTAACATGCTGTATATGTTTAATAGAATCTTAAAATTCATTAACTAAAGCTGGAATTGCCATTCTTAAAACATTAAATAACAGAACCGAATACATTTCTTCATGGTACACAATATTTAAGGAAAGGTATTTGTAACAAGGTGCTATTCTTCCTTGGAATATTACTTTGCTTCAGTGCCCAAACAGTGGTTTCCTATTAGTGGTGAACAGAGAGATAAATGCAAGTGTATTATCCTGCAGAGCCTTTCAATTATATTCAGTTTATTTAGCTTTTAATTTTTTATATTTTTGGGGGGGTTGTTGTTTCACCAGTCGTGTACTTCCATTAAAGGATGCTTGTGCAATTTGAAAAGAAACTTCAAAGATGCAGTGCTGACCTACTCTTGAGATATCTCTTTTCAGAGATCTCATCACGTTATCTACTCCTTAGTTCTCTTACAGTAAAAAACCCAAAGTGACCACTCAGTAATGATGAAAAAAAAAGCACCATAATCCAGTGGAATTTTTTTCACTAGCACCTAGGGGGATGGAAATTACTATTAATTTCCAAATGCTTACCTTGCTTAACTTCTTTTTTTAACTTCCATTTATTTTACTTTCATAATTCTACTCCTACTAGATTTGCTTTCTTACAGTTATAATTTCTCTTTGCTTGGTATATAAGACCCAAATATGTAACAACATCTTTTGATTCACTATTCCTAACCTTTGAATCTCCTGGTTACAGTTGGTACATCTTCCAATTCTTTAGTAATTTCTTGTTTGCCTGTCTTTCTGGGTACCCAGCCCTCAGTCTGTAATCCAGAGGGTTGTCAACTCTAAAATGGATCCACTTTATTTTCTAATTTGCATGTCACAGAGTTGGATAGAATAAGCCTGGCAGGTGCATCTATAGCTGAATTCAGATATTTTAAAGTCCATCAAGGTTATTAGTATGTGACAAAATAAGGCTATATGCATCTTTTCTGGGGAGTGTGTGGGGGAAAGTACGTAGAAAATTAAGACTATTAGAAGGAGTTTCTTTTGCCCCCTCCAATTTCAAAATGGGAAAAATATCTTCCTGCCCAATTAGGGCAGCAGTAATTCACTCCTCTGTGTGCGTTACCTGTTCGTGGCCCCCCCTCCCCAGTTTCAACTAATTCCGCCTGTTCTGAGAAACTTCCAAGGAGGATATAATTTACTGACTTCCAGCCACTCCCACGCCCAGCGAACTGTCTCCTTTAAAGCATTATTCTTTTGTTTCTCCGGATCGGATTAGGGGAAGGTTTAACTAGACCAAAGCAGGGACAAGGGAGGTTGGTTCGGGAGGTGAAGCTAGACAAGGCGGTGGTTTGTTCGAGAGGAGTAATTCGCGTAGGGCCGGTGCCTCGCTTGTCCCAATCTCTGAGCGTTAAGGCGCAGCGTGGCTCCGGCGCAGGTAGCAGAAGGCCGATCGCGTCCCTCTAACGACCCAGCGGCAGGTGACTCTGCCCCTGCGGGATTTGTTGGCGCTTTCGGGTCACCCTCGCCCCCCTCCCGCAGCCGCGGGAGGCAGAGCAGAGCCCCACTTCCGTAAGCATGACTGGAGGGAGGCTCGATGGCTCCTGTCCCGTGCTTCGGTGTTGGGCGCGGGGCCCCCAGCTCCCCGGCCCCGACGAGCGTCTCGCCCACTTCTCCGTTAGGGGCGGCTATGCCTAGCGCCGCCGCGCCCGGAGGCTTGCGCGGCGGCTGCTGGCGAGCGGTTTGTTTCGCGTTAGGCTGCGGGGACGGGGGAGCGTCGCGGCTGGAAGGCGCTGTCGAAGCGGATATCTGCCTGACGGCCCGGGGAGCGCCGGGCGAAGGCAGAGCGCAGAACCACACCGCCGGGGAGAGGGGCGCGGAGCCACAAATCGAAACCAAGCAGGGCGGGGCCCGCGCCTTCCCGCGCATGCGTGCAGGGGCCCTCCTCCGGCCGCGGGCAGAGACGCTCAGCGAGGGGGCTTTCGCTCCGATCCGCAGGCGCGTAAGGCTGTCGGGCCGCCGCGAACACGTGGGTTGGCTGCTTTGCAGTCTCTTCCGGTCGCGGTGGTGACGTACGGGAACTGGCCTCTCTGCTGCCCCAGGTGCAAACAAAGGACGCCTCGCATCACCGCCCGCGAGGCGGGGCTAACTTCCGCCCCGCCTTCCGCGGGACTGGGCCGGCTGCGGAGTGACGTCACCGCCTCGGGAGACGGCGGGGCGCGCGTGGGGTCGCGGCGGTCCGGAGGAGCGGGGTATGGAGGGCCGCGGGGGTCGCGGGCCGGGGGCGCAAGCCGCAGCAGCGCGGACGCGGGGTGGTCGAGGGGCACGCGGGGCATTCGTCCTGTGATGGGCGGAGGTCGCCGGGCCGACGCTCCAGGAAGCGGTCTCTTGGGCAGGCAGTGCGGGCCCGGCCCGGGCGGCAGCAAGCAGCGGGGCTCCCAGCCGACGCGACAGGAGGCGGCGCGACGACCCTGACGGTGACTGCAGGGCGCACGGAGAAGGTGAAGGTGCGGCCCCGCCGTGCCCCACGGCCACAGGTACCGGCAGGTATGGGTGGGCGAGGGGGGCGGGGCCGCAGAGGCACCGCCCGGTGCCCCACGAGTCAACAGCGTCGAACCTAGCAGCTGAGGGGGAGAAGAGGCGGCCTCCGGCGGTGGGGCAGGCGGGCGTCTCAGGGTGGCTTCTGTGGGGCCGTCATACGTGAGCACAGAGGGCCGCGGGACACTGCGTGTCCTGGGCGTCACGTCGCCGGTGGGAAGCCTGAGCGGCTCTGTGTGCCCGCGGGGAAGCCGTGCTTCCGCGTGGGGGGACCTGCAAGGTGGATGAGAGCACGGCGAGGCTAATTCGGGGGTGTATGCATTTGATCTTGTTAAAATTGCTTTATCTGCTTTGGCAAAAGGTAGAACTGGAACCTAAAAACCATCTGACTTTCCAGAACTGAATTGCTGTGTGCTGTCTGCAAGAAGGCAAGTGGGTTCAATGCGCTGCATGCAAGGAGGTAACAAGCACGCCCGAAACTTGGAACAGCTGATTGCCCTCCCATTCTTAGAGTTCTAGGTGTCTGATTCTTCAGAGTTAGTTGAGAAAGAAAAACTGTTCAAGGAAACATAGACAATAGTAAGCATATGTTTTACAGCATTCATTTTTCAGCATATATGAGTTAATTCTCATCCCAGTATAACATCAAGGGGAATTTTTTTTGTACATAGACCAGAAAGATGCATCTTGTTTCCTCAAGAGCTTGTGTATTGTAAAACTGATAATGCATTGAGGTGTTTTTCTGGAGACATCCATTTTAATTTATAATAGCAAGTAATATAGTAATTCTTTATGGAGAAGTTCATTGAAGTGAAAGTGATGGGAATGTTTATGAATGTATAGCATTTGTGTATTTTTGAGGGTAGTGTTTGGAGCAAATGTGTACATTCTGAAGCTCTTCAAAAGCATAGAGAGTCAACTGGAATGGTAAGATGAATCAATTAGAAATGGCCTAGTTTATTCATGCATTGCTTACTACTTGATTGTGTGTTGCTGCCAATGTGCTTGTTGTTAAATGTCACTCACTGAGGCAGCTACTTTGCTTTGCCCAATTTATGGTATTTTTCCACACCCCATGGATTTTCCTATTTCCTGGACCAAAAGACTCCTTACCTGTTTTGTAGCACTGTCAGAATGAAAAATACAAACTTTTTTTTCCTTGAAGGGGTATTGCAACTGTGGTATCAGAGACTCCCTGCTCTGAGAAAGAGAAAAAACTTCATGTGGATGTGGGCAGTAAGAGAGAGGAGGGTGCAGTCGCTAGAGGATTATGTGTGAGATGGGAGAACAAATGGGTGCTATGGCAGATTTAATGACTGTTGATAATTTTTATCTTCCTTAATCACCAAATCTCTAGGAAAAATACTATGCATACATGGAATACCAATGTGAAGAAGGTTTCCAGGACATTGCTAGGAGATAAGATGTGTTAAGAGATGCTGCTATAACAAGTGGCGTATAAATAAAAGGAGCTGTATGTTAAGGGATCTCGAGATGCTTCTGTGTAAAACTTGCTTTGCTATCTCCCTGACTCACAGAGCAGCTTGAACTTTATTTACATCTAGTTCACTTTGATTTTTATTTTTTTAATAAAAGTGTAATAAACAGTAAATTGAAGTTGCAAGTTGGTCGTCCTTTGTTTTGCACTTACAGTGGTGTGGAAGTCACAGTATATATTCTTTTTTTCTAAAAGAATGGATTTTGGCTGACATTGGTGGCATCAGTGTTACTGTGATACATGAAGGTTATGTATTATCTGAGTATGTTTTTGTCAACTATTTTACTGATATTACAATCGGAGATAGTTTATATGATTTAAAGTTAGAATGTTGGTGAAGTCAAGTTACTTTTTTCAACTTTCTACTCAGAAAACCTTCCAGAATGAAGAAAGTCTTAATGAACCAAATCTATGCAAGCTCTTACTGGAGCATGAAGAATTGTGTCATTCCAAAGATAAGATACTTCTTTAGGGTTACTGTTGAGTTGAACCGTAAATTGTAACCTTGTTCATTTCAAAGGTACTATACATGTTTGTCCATGGAAGTTACATCTGCTAAATTCCTAGCAAATCTACTGTGGAATTTGTACAGAGCAAGCCTTGTAATTCTGCAGGTTTTCTCACTTAAACTTTGTATGTAGCTCCACCACTGGCCCCTGCCCCAGAGGGATTTGAAAGGTAGGAATAAGGGTACGGGTAGGATGTGAAACTTCAGTCAGAGCATTGTTTTGACTGTGGAGGACTGGTTCTTGAAATGTCTGGAAAGGTAGAGGTTTGACTTAACTAGTTCATGCAGAAATACAGCTGGTGGATACCTTGATACCTTCTCTATGTAAACATCTGTTTCAATGTAAATAATCTGAACATCACACCCAGTTCTAAAAAGGGTAGGAAGGAGGACCCTGGAAACTACTGACCTGTCAGCCTCAGCTCTGTGCCTGGAAAGATCATGGAACAGGAGCTCCTCGAAGCTCTGCTAGGGCACATGCAGGACGGGGAGGTGATTCGAGGCAGCCAGCATGGCTTCACTAGGGGCAAGTCTTGCCTGAGCAATCTAGTGGCTTTCTGCAATAGGGTAACTGCATCAGTAGACAAGGGAAGAGCTACAGATGTCATCTATCTGGATTTCTGCAAGGCCTTTGACACCATCCCCCACAACATCCTTCTCTGTAAGTTGGAGAGATATGGATTTGATGGGTAGACGGTTCACTGGATAAGGAATTGGCTGGATGGTCACATCCCAAGGGTGATGACGAGTGGCTCCAAGTTCAGATGGAAGACTGTGACTGTACTCGCCATTGGCGAGGCCGCATCTCGAGTACTGTGTCCAGTTCTGGGCTCCTCACCATGAGAAGGACATTGAGGTCCTGGAGCGCGTCCAATGAAGGGCACCCAGGCTGGTGAAGGGGCTGGAGGGCAAATCTTATGAGGAGCGGCTGAGGGAGCTGGGGCTGTTTAGTCTGGAGAAGAGGAGGCTGAGGGGAGACCTTATCACCACCTACAACTACCTGAAGGGAGGTTATAGAGAGATAGGTGGTGGTCTCTTCAGCCAGGTGACAGGTGATAGGACAAGGGGAGACAGCATGAAGCTGCGCCAGGGCAGGTTTAGATTGGACGTTAGAAAAAAATCTTTTACTGAAAGAGTTGTGAGGGCCTGGAACAGGCTGCCCAAGGAGGTGGTTGAGTCACCTTCCCTGGATGTGTTCAGAAAAAAGGTAGATGAGGTACTTAGGGATATGGTTTAGTTTAGGATGTGAATGGTTGGACTTGATGATCTTAAAGGTCTTTTCCAACCTTGTGATTCTGTGACAAGCGGTGTTCTTCAAGGGTCTGTGCTGGAACCAGTGCTGTTTAGTATCTTCATTAAGGATATAGTCAGGGGGATTGAGTCGGCAGTATTGAAACAACAAGTTTGCTGACAACACCAAGCTGGATGGTGTGGTTGATGTGCCAGAAGGACAAGATGCTATTCAGAGAGACCTGGACACACTGGAGAAGTTGGCCCAGGTGAACCTCATGAGATTCAACAAAACCAAGTGCAGGATTCTGCACCTGGCTTGGGTCACCCCCCTTATCCATACAGGTTAGGAGATGATGTGCGGAAAGCAGCCCTGAGGAAAAGGACTTGGGAGTACTTGTGGATGAGAAGCTAGACATGAGCCGCCAATGTGCACCTGCAGCCCAGAAGGCCAGCTGCATCCTGGGCTGCATCAAAAGAAGTGTGGCCAGCAGATCGAGAGAGTTTGGGTATTAGGAAAAGGTTATTCACTATGAGGGCGGTAGATCACTGGAGCGGGTTGCCCAGAGAGGGGTGAAGGCCCCAGCCCTGGTGATATTCAGTGTCAGGCATGATTTGGGCTCTGAGCAACCTGATCTAATGAAGATGTCCTTGCATATTGCAGGGCAGACTAGATGATCTCTAAAGGTCCCTTCCAACCCAATACATTCTGTGATTATAATATGGCATTTTAAAATTATGTTGTAGGTAAAGCTTGTCTAGGTCTCCAATTTAAAGGGATAATATTCATGGTTTCTACTCTTTCACTTCACTTGTGTGTAAGTTCCTCTTGTACTGAGCTCTTGAAAGATCAAAGAAACGTCCTTTGCTTTTTGGTGCCCTCTACTGTTTTCTCTTTGTGATAATATTGAAAGCTGGGAGGTTTTTTTGTCTTTTAACAGCAATAAAATGCTAAGAGCAGCATCTTTTTAAAAACAGTGGGAAAGGAAAAGAATGAAAGGAACCCTTTTATCATCTTAAGCATTTTGCTGATTGTTGCCCAACCAGTTTGCCTGGATTACAGTGGAACTGTTCCTCACCTGGTAGAAAAATATCTAAGCAGTATAAACTGCTTCGCCTACTATCTTCTGTAGGCATTCCAGCTCCAGAAACACTGGTGCCTTTGCTTGTCCCCTTTCAGAGAAATAGAGACGTTCTTTCATGTTGTCCTGGCTCCAGCTGAGGTAGAGTTAATTTTTCTTTCTAGTAGGTATAATTCTGGTGTTTTGGGTTAGCATAAGAATAGTATTGACAGCACACAGATGGTTTTTAGTTGTTGCTAGGTAGTTCTTGTGTCCACGCTAAGTCAAGGATTTTTCAGTTTCTCACACCCTGCCAGGTGTGCAAGAAGCTGTAAGAGCAGAGCCAGAACAGCTGACTGTGGTTGGCCAAAGGGATATTCCCTACCATGTAGCACAATGCTTCGGACGTTAGCCAGGAGGTGGGATTGTTGCTTGGAAACAGACTGTGGATTGAATTGGTTTATTTTCCTTTCATACATGGTGAGCATTTGTGCATCTCTTGTATAATTGCTATTGTGGTTATTGTTGTTATTCTTTTCCTTTGTTATCCTATTAAACTGTCTTTATCTCCACACATTAGGGTTTTTTTTCCATCCTCCTTCCCATCTCATTGAAAGGGGAGGAGTGAGCAAGTAGCCGTGTGATGCTCAGTTACCAGGTGATGTTAAACCATAAGACATGTCCGTGGCTCCTGATTATCAGGGGGCACATTTCAGATTTGCTGCCCTAGAACTTTTCATCTCCTGGTTCATTTGCAATAACAGGGATTTTGTATTTTCCACCACGACCTCAGATGCTGCAAAAGGTGTGCTTCATGCAAGTGCCACTGCACTGCTGTATTTTGCTTCCTTTCTGTTTTAAGCAGCTCTTCTGTCTTGCCAGTCTTGCAATTCTGTTCCTGCCCCTGAAATCTGTGAACACGTCTGTCCTGGGCCAACTCACCAATTGCATGAACTCAACCCTGTCCTTTCTCCGGATCCTCTTATCTTAGCCTTGTGTTCTGTCTTTGCCAGCTGTGTTAGTTTCTGACAGAACTGGATGAATTTTTCTTTCACATTGTAGTAATAGTAGATTATTAAGCAGGGAAGACAACATTCATGGAGAAACTTACCGTGCTGCTGAGCAAATGCTCTGCCAGTTTCACGAGGGCTTTAGAAGATGATCTATCTAGGTTGTTTCTTTAGTTGAGTATCTATTCGGATTGTTCTTTTTAAAAGCTGTGATGCCATGAACATTTTTGATGAGCTGCATTTTAATCTGATTCTCAGAAATCTATCTCTTGAAAAAACATGTAAAACTATTTTGCTGGTAAATACTGGGGGAGGGCATTTCTGTTTTGATACCCTCTGTGTGGAAGGATGTTGGGAAAACATTGGAACTGAATATAAAACAAGAGGGGAAATTAAGAAATTGGAGGCATAAATGAGTAGGAACAGGTATTCATTTTAAATAATGTTGTGCAAGGTACTTGTGGAGAGAAATAGCAAAGTTCTAAGTGGGTGAGTATGGATTTGAGAAAAATGCTCATATGTGAGCACAAGGAGTCTGGCAAGACCAGTGTGCATTTGGTAATTTTTGATGTGAACCTCTACTGGGCATTAGGAATTTCCTTATTGTATAGAGAACAGTCCAAGCACTCTTACTCAAATATAGAAACCTAGTATAGTGTACGTATTTTCTGTCTCTGCTTCTAGTGTGTGGATGTTGACATACATCTGTAGTTGAAATGTGACTTTACAGTTCATAGCTGTGATGGTGACTTGGTTCAGCATAGGGCAGAGCTTCAGGCTGTATAAAAAAAGTACACAATCACCAAATCACTTGCATACTTTACATTCTCGTGTCTTTTTTCTCCGTAGTAGAAATGTGGGATGAGGTTTGAGAAGTGAGAAGAACATACTTATTTGACTGCATTTGGGGGAGTGAGGCATTTTTCCTTCACATATTTCATACGTATCGCATATGAAACCATATGAAACATGGGTTTTTGTGTTTCTTTTTTAACAAAACTTCCTCTACCTTGCATGAGAATAATACACTTTTCTGCAGTAAATTAGAAGATCTACATGTGTATAAGCTGTGTCTTGAAGCTTAGCACCTGCAGTATTTTCTCATATTCCTCTTTTAGATTAAGTTAGCAGGAAATACCAGTTCTTTCTTGGTTTTGCTGTCTCACATAATTTTCAAGTTATATTAAAAGGACTGAGTTCTTTATCCACTGCATCTCATTGTAAGGATTATATACATTTCTAGATGACTTCTGTTAGATGACAGCCTCCCGATACATGCATGTTATAGGAGCAGAGGAATCAGCCACTCGTTTAGTTAATGTGTTCATAGGGCCTGTGGTGAGTTTTATGCATGCAAAAATGAAGTTCTACAAGGTATTGAGGGTAAAAAGTGTGTTCAGATCCCAAGTAATGCAGAAGAGCATTTTTTACTCAAAGCTTTTTAAAACAACTCTATAAATTTTTACTGACAGCTTGTGTAAGTTAAATGGCACATGTAGGTTGCAAACAAATATTCTGTAGTATGTTGCGCATAGCCTAAATATGATGAGCTTTAAAAAGAATCCTTAGAATTATTTAGGTTGAAAAAGACCTTTAAGATCAAGTCCAACCATTAAATCTAGCACTGCCAAGTTCACCACTAAACCATGTGCATAAGCACCACATCTACACCTATTTTAAGTATCTCCAGGGATGGTGGCTCAACCTGGGCAGCATGTTCCAATGCTTGGTAACTCTCTTTAGCAAAGAAATTCTTCCTAATACCAAAGCTAAACCTCCTCTACCACACTCTGAGGCCATTTCCTCTTGTCTTTTCATTTGCTACTTGGGAAAAGAGACCAACACACAGCTGACTACATCCTCCTTTCAGGTTGGTGTAGAGAGTGATAAAGTCTCCCCTCAGCCTCCTTTTCTCCAGATTGATCAACCCCAGTTTCCTCAGACGCTTCTCATAAGACTTGTGCTCTAGTCCCTTCACCAGCTTGTGATTTGAAAGTAAAATTAGTATATTTCCAATAATTTTATTCTTTAATAGGGAGGCATAGCTGGATTTTTTCCACTTACTGAAGTTTGGCTGGTGTTTTACATTACAAGGAAACAATCTATTTGGAAAAAACACTATGATACAAAATAAATACTAGGCGGCTTTGTGAGTTTAGCAGCATTGAAATTGTTTTGATTTCTCTGAAAAAGGATTGCAAATCGTTTCATATGTCGAAGAATTCTTGTTTGCACAGAGCAAGTATTGTAAGTAAACAATAGCAGCTACGAATACATTTCAATTTGAGGAGCTTCCAGGTGGCTGTGTCTTTCCTTGATTCTTAAACCTGCTTCAGTATTAGGAAAGGTGATGCTTCAGATGTGCTATGTGTGGTGCACTGTCCCTTTTGTGTGAGCAGTAAAACTTCAAAAGAAGAGATGTGTAGTCCTACTAAACACAGTTTGCTTGGGTTTTTTCTTGCTGTTAGAGTGCTGTGGTGTGCCAAGTAGGATGCTAAGATTTTTTACTTTTTTGTATTATTGTGCATTTTTAAATTTAGATGCAGCAAAGAAATATTGCTGCTTTTAGTATGAGAAATTGACAACTAAGAAACAAATTCTTTAAGAGTGTTTAAAATGTTTACTGTGTGAAACTTAAGCAGTTTAGGCGTAACTTTCTCACTTTTTTTCTTGTGTATCATAAACATCTGGTTAAATGAGAATTGCATTTCAGAAAAGGAATTAATACATAGAAAACCCTGGAAACGACTGTCAGCCTGATGTTGAATAAACCATAAATTAAATATTCAGGTTATGAATGTATTTTGATCACATGTAAAATAAAGAGGTACGTTTGGTCAAATATGTTCTATGCTATTGGTGTGCGATTTGGTACTGCATGCCTCAGATCTTTTGCAGAAACACTTTGCATTGAGGATTCGTTGTCAGTTCTGTGGCCGTTATGCTCACTCAGTAAATAATGAACTGATACTATTAACCGTGAGTTGAAGTATGGGTGGCCCAGAAAGTTTACACGTGAGTGTTCTTGGTACAGTTGTTAAATACTGAAATGATCTAGTTGATATATACCATTGCAGCTTTGAAACAAACAACAACCAAAAAATAATAGATGGAGTTGCATCTGTTTTATACCTTGTTTTGCAGTGTTGATCTTATCTTTAAAATTGTGTTCCTTTTACTGAACACTGTGTCAGTTTCTGTTCTTTCACTATCAAAAGGGCTCTTTAATTCACAGAAATTGTTAAGAAACGTGATACATGTAAACCTACTACAATAAACTTTGTGCTGGCAACCTGACATTGTTACTGTAGATTGTTTCTATTTTCAGATGGAATTCCTAGGTTTTTGCTTACTACATGGTGATATTTTAGAACACAGTTGGAGACAGCAAAGTAAGCTTCCTTTCAGAATGATGTGCCTTGCTAGAGACCCTTCTGACTCTAGGAATTGAAATACAGACTATTCTTTCCCTAATGCCACAGAGAGAGTGCCAGGAGGGATTTTCTTCTGAACTACTCCTCTCTGCATTTTGCTATAGCCATAGGATCAGTTAATATCACATCTCATGTTTATTGATCTCTTATTTTTGGAATTTTGATCCCAAGTACTAGTTACATACTGATTTTCCTGATTGACTGTCTTTTCTGAAGTTCATAGGAAAATGGTATCCCAGTTACATACTCAGATATATCTGATGTTCAGTGGGGAAACGTATACTGACAGGGATGCTTTATGTCCCAAGAGTAGCTCTAGGATATCTACCCCAAAGTGTTAATGAGTTGCACTTCGCTTCTTTCTTTTTGCTTCGAATAGCCTAGTGCTGAGCATAGAGTGAAAGTCAGTTACCGTTTTCCTTTGTGCTGTCACAGAAGCACAGAAAGGCTGAGGTTGGAAGAAACCTGGAGGTCATCTGGTCCAACCCTTCTGCAAAAGCAAGGTCACCAAAGGCCCAGGACTTAATCCAGACCGCTTTTTATATAGCACCACTGAAAAGACTCTGGATCTTTGCAACCTTCCCTCCACCCTGAGCCTTCTCTTCTCTACACTGAACAGTAACATCTCTCCCTCTTTCATCAGGGAGAAAGGAGAGATGCTTCAGTCCCTTCATCATCCTTGTGGCACTTTGACTGTTTCTCTTGTGCTTGGAAAACCGGAACTGCACATAATACTTGGTCCTATCTCTTAACACTTTTGAACCTACCCCAAGAATTGGCTCATTTTGGCCTGCCTTTTAGCCTCTTGATTTCCTTGAGACAGCTTTTACATTTGGGAAAAACTCTCTCTTTGCCAATTTTTCATTAGACCAAATTCAGATTAATTTAGTGTTACTCCATGGGGAAGTTGTCTTGTATAGGCCCAGCCAACCATGTTTCCAAGGTGTCTCATGGTCACAACTCTGAAATGAAAGCTCAGGTAAAAAGAAATGGCTTTGAATATTAATGGTAGTGGTGTCTTTCTGAATGGGACTTAGACAATATCTGCTGCATTGTTTAAAGTGGTTGTCTTAATATTTGCATGCTAGGTTTCTCTGTGGTCCCTGGAGAGTTTTGATGTGGACACTAGTATTAGAAATTTTGTTTTCTCACCATGTACCCACTTAACCTCCACTTTACCACTCTGTTGTAACATATTGTGCTCACTGTCAACAGCTGTAAAATTTTCCAGTTCCTTCCAGAAAAGTCATGGTGTCTTTTGCAGATGGTCTGTTATTCATGACAACAGGGAAAATGGTGATGTAAATGGTGGTGGCTTGAAGCAGAGGTTCTGAATCCTGCTTAACACTGCAGAGGTTGAACAAGCAGCATTTTGTGTTCCAGCTGAACTGGCATACATTTGGCAGAATGAAAAAGATCACTGGATTAACCAGTGTGACTAAGCCAGGAAAATTCTTTGGGCAAACCCAATTATACTGGCAAATGATTCTTACTGCTCGTGTTTATTCTCTCAGATGAAGGTCCTCTGAAGAGCTTTGGCAGTAAAAGCTGTGTGACATGACAGTGTCATGCTGCTGGCAAATCTTTGTACATAGAGCTGCAAGACAAAAATCTGTGTCCAATTGGATAATCTTCATTTTGTCTTGCTAAAAGCTCAGCCGCTTAGCTTTATAATAATCCATCTTTACATAAAATCTTTAATTTTTTTGGCATTTGTAGCACAGGGCTCTGAATTTCCTGCACATACTTGCTCCTTTTTAGTAGCTCCTTTCTAGTTTTACTTAGAGTTAGAATTTTAAGAGTATATTTAAATGTCAAACTTTATGTAGAAATTCCAAGAACATTTCATTTATCAGCTTACAAGTTAATATGATCACACTTTTTTCCTCCTGTTTCTTTGGTTTTTTCACTGTAAAGAGCAAAAAGCAGGAGTGGATGCCTCAGGGTCAAGGCACAACACTTGGTATGTGAAAGCTATGGCTTTAATGAAAGCCACATTTTGGACATAACAACCCCATGCAGCGCTACAGTCTTGGGAAAGACTGGGGGGAGAGCTGTCAGGCAGAGAAGGACCTGGGGGTGGTGGTTGACTGCAGGCTGAATATGAGTCAGCAGTGTGCTCAGGCAGCCAAGAAGGCTAAGGGCATCTTGGCTTGTATCAAAAACAGTGTGGCCAGTAGGTCTAGGGAGGTGATTGTGCCCCTGTACTCGGCATTGGTGAGGCCACACCTCGAGTACTGTGTCCAGTTCTGGGCTCCTCACCACAAGAGGTCCTGGAGCGTGTCCAGAGAAGGGCAACCAGGCTGGTGAAGGGGCTGGAGGGCCAATCCTATGAGGAGCGGCTGAGGGAGCTGGGGCTGTTGAGCCTAGAGAAGAGGAGGCTGAGGGAGACCTTATCACCACCTACAACTACCTGAAGGGAGGTTGTAGAGAGGTGGGTGATGGTCTCTTCAGCTGAGTAACAGGAGATAGGACAAGGGGAGACAGCATGAGGCTGTGCCAGGGTAGGTTCGGATTAGATGTTAGGAAAAAGTTCTTCAGTGAAAGAGTTGCTGGGATGTGGAACAGGCTGTCCAGGGAGATGGCTGAGTTACCTTCCCTGGATGTGTTATAAAAAAGGGTAGATGAGGTACTTAGAGATAGGGTTTTTTAGAGTACAGGAACAGTTGGACTTGATGATCTTAAAAGGTCTTTTCCAACCTTGTGATTCTGTGGTTCTGTGAAACCCTAGCTTTGGCAGGCCCTGGGATACCATTGATTATCAAATGGGGCCTGATACAGTGCAGCCTTGCTCAGGAGCATAGCTCAAAGCAAAGCATCATAGGGGTGGATGATAAGACTTCTGCTGAGCATACCGTGCATACACAATGCCCTGTTTTGCTTGTGGCAAACTTGTGGATGTAGTGCAGGTGCTGTTGCCTTAACTCCGAGATGCATGGCTGGCCCCTATCATTGGTGCCTGTGCAAAGGAGTTGCAGCTGTGGGGAGGATGGGGAGTGAACTATCCCTGTTACCATGACAATGAGATGAAACGTTCCGGGGAGACTAGTACTCTGATAGGAAGAAGCAAACTACCCCGGGTTACTGTAAGGATAAGGTATGCTCGGGGCTCTACATACTCAGTTGGGGAAGGTGAACTCTCCTGGTTTACTGTCGAGTTCTCACCCTACACCCACCCTTTTCCTGTTCAGGGAAGGGGGTGAGGGGCTGTTTCACTCTCCTTAGTTTTTACTGTTTTCAGAGGTAGTCTTTATCTCACTCTTCCTGGCCTATAGTATCTGAGGGTATCATAATTTTTCTGTGTACCGTTAGTGGAAGAGTTGTGCGATTTCTCTAATGGTACGGAGAAAGAGAGAGCATCAGCTTCTCTAAGTGTGTCTGGTCAAGGCCTTCGCAGTGCCAGAAGAGGGTAATAAGAAAAGGGGGAATAAAAGGAACATTCTGAGACACACATCTGACCAACAAAAAGTGAGACAGTAACAAAGACCAAACCTGATCATTCACTAATTGATGAGGGTATGTAGAATGTGGGAATGTTAATTTGAGTGAGATTATTTGATTGAAGAGCTTGTCAAATAGGATTATAATGAAAAGGAGGAAGCTAACATGAACTTGCTGGACAAACTTAATGGAGACAAAGACAAGAAACAAACCTGGTCAGTCACACTAGCTGATGGACTGTCATCCAGAAGCCGCAGGCAAACTTGGAACTTTGCAACACATAAGGATGCAAACCTGAGGATCCAGTATGTTAGAAGAGGTCAGTGGGACTGTGCTACCTGAGGAAGTAGTATGAAGGGGAAGAGGGAACAGGGGGAACAAAGAGGTGGGGTAGGCAGACAAAGCTACTAAAGGGGCCAGTCGCCGGTAAACTCTGGCTGGTCAGTATGCTTGTGTGGCTGAGCCCTGCACCTGGCCACCTCAGTCTGTCCTGTCTGTTCTTCACTAGCGCTATGCATAATCTCCCTCTCTATCCTCTGTGTGTGTGATACCTGCAGGGGCTAAGCAAGACCAGTTTGAGCGGAGACTAGGCTGGTGTCTCACTGGAGGTGTGTGCAGTGCCAGCCATGGGAGTGGGGTTCTCAGTGTCAGGAGTTGGAATGGGTGTAGCTCTCTGGATTAGTTTGTTGGTTTCCTGCAGGCTTTATAGCTACTGAGGATAGTGGTGTGAGTGGACTGGGTGCCAGATACTTCAGTGAGACCCGGGATTTGCACACCCTTGACTATGTCAGGTGCTGGAGAAAATGGACAATAAGTACCAGCTACTGGGGTGGGTTCAGTGTCTTGGCTGCCAGCCCCTGGTGTGTGTCCTTAAAGTCAGCTGTTAGAGGCACCAAGGTGAGTAAGGTTCTCAGCATTGATGGCAGGGGCAGAACCACAGGTTACAGTCTGTGTACCTCATGCTGGCTGCTGGAGTAGAGTGTGTGTGTCTTCCCCAAAATCACTATGCATGTTAGTGTATGTATGTGTTTGTATTTTTTGACCATCTTCAAGCTGGACCAGTTGGTGAGTAGGGGGGCTTTGGGACCAGACTGAGGTGTCAGGCAAGCCAAGGGTCTGGGGGTACCTGTGAGTATGGGATGCCTGTGGTGAGCACCAAGCTGGACCAGCTGGTGAGTCGGTGACCCATGGAGTAGGAAATGTGGCCTGGAATTTGGGCCAGGGTGCTGGATGGGCAAAGGGGCTGTGACAGTACTTGAGACGTCCATGAATGTGTGTGTGTGTGCTGCTGTAGTGACTTGTTGTCTCTGCCAGCCCACAAGGAAGAGGGGACTTGGCTGTCATTGCTTGTGTCTGTGTATGTCCTGTATGTGGGTGCTGTTGAAGGCAGCACCTCATCTGTAACAGAGCACATGACCAGGCGTGTCAGTCCTTGTCTGAGCTGTATCTCTGGGGTACATGCTTAGCTTTACTACTGGTTAAACCTACAAACAGGAAAGCAGCAGCTGTGACCCTCAGCTGTGGGTGGAGACACCACAGCCACTCTGCTCCCTGGGCACATGGGATTTGGCGGGAAGAATTCCGGGGCCCAGAGGAGATGCCTGCTCCTCACACAATGATCCCTGAAGTTTCTTTTCCTTGTTCAAAGAAGGTATTTTCTTCTTTTACTGCTGTGGCATCTGATGTTTATACTCACAATCTACAGTATGTAGGGGATTAAAAGTTTCACCGTGGTGAAAAATCCTGAAGTGCGTTAACATAATGATGACTTGCCCATGCACTGCACCAGCGAGAAGTATAATTAGTCTTCTTACTCAGTTGTAACTACAGGTACCTATCTCAAATATACTTCATTAGGCTAAAGGTAGATAAAGATCAAACTATGTTTCTTAGACAATTAATACATACATGGACCAAACATGGGAAGGAAATGCTATTTTTGGAGAGGATGGAGGAAACAAAGTGCTCCTTGAAAGCGCTTTAGAGGGGACTGATAATTTTGATACTAATCAAACTGATGACGTAGGTCTAGAAATTACATACTAGGCAGCGTTTCTGTGAAAGTGTTTTAAACAAAATTTGCTTGTAGATCTAGATAGCTGACTTTTGTAAATTTTTGTCAGACTGCTGGCTAGAACTGGGGAAAACAGACCTAAGACTAACTTATCTAACTTAACAGTATAGGAATCTACTTTCTTTCATGCCTGGTAGCACATAGAGAAAGGTGCTTCAGCTTTTATGATTAATGTCCTTCATTTGCTGTCAAATTAGACCTAACTTTTTCACACATTCAAAAGGCAAATGAAATGCAATTGTAGGTAGATCAGAACAGTCTTCTGCTAAGTACCCCAGTCATACACAGAAACAGAACATCAAACATTGTTTCCTTGTTCATAATAGTATTAGTTACATTTTTCACTAATCTAAAGTGGAAAAGCAGACAATGATTTGATAAAGCTTTCTGCTTCTTTAGTGGGTTCCAGTTCTGAATGCAGGAAAACTGATTTCTGTCATGGTTCAGCCCCAGCCAGCAGCTGAGCAGCATACAGCTGCTCACTGATCCCTTCACCCCCTTTTTTAGAGGAAAAAGGTAAAACTCATGGATTGGGATAAGGACAGTTTTCGAGGACAGCAAAGGAAGAGGAAAATAACAACAGCAGCACTTAGAATATACAACACTGATTGTACACAATGCAATTTACTGACCAGATGAAAACCATAAAATCAGCTGGTCCCAAAGCTGCTGCACCTGCCCAGCCAGCCCCATTTATATGCTGAGCATGTCATATGGTATGGAATAACTCTCTGACTAGTTTGGGTCGCCTGCCTTGGCTGTGTCCCATCACATCTTGTGGAAATTACCCCAGCCAAAAACTGGGACATTGTCTACCCCTCATTCTATACCATCCTGTAATCCCCACTTTCCAATTACAACCACTTTGAGGTACATATCCATACATAGATACATGTACATACATACAGTCCATGGCCCATCCCTTTAAAATGTCTGTTGAGTTAATTTAGACTGTTGACTCTGGGCTCCGTATATCCTGTCAGGGCAGGAGCAATGCTGTGTGCAGTAGGGTTGGGGCATGCTGCATCTGGATCTTGCTGTTGACGTCCATGCTCAGGCCATGCTCACAGTCTGCAGGGTTGAAGGAGTTGATTTCAAGGAAGTTGCTGAGCACCAGTTGCTGAACTCAGCTTTAGTTCCATCACTGCACTTTTCCTCAGTCACAGAATCACAAGGTTGGAAAAGACCTTTTAAGATCATCAAGTCCAACCATTATCATCCTAAACTAAACCATATCCCTAAGTACCTCATCTACCCTTTTTCTGAACACATCCAGGGAAGGTGACTCAACCACCTCCCTGGGTAGCCTGTTCCAGGCCCTAACAAGTCTTTCAGTAGATTTTTTTCTAATGTCCAATCTAAACCTGCCCTGGCGCAGCTTCATACCATTCCCCCTTGTCCTATCTCCTGTCAGCTGGCTGAAGAGACCATCACCTATCTCTCCACAACCTCCCTTCAGGTAGTTGTAGGTGGTGATAAGATCTCCAGTCAGCTTCCTCTTTTCCAGACTAAACAGCCCCAGCTCCCTCAGCCGCTCCTCATAGGATTTGCCCTCCAGCCCCTTCACCAGCCTGCTTGCCCTTCTCTGGACTCGCTCGAGGACCTCAATGTCCTTCTTATGGTGAGGAGCCCAGAACTGGACACAGTACTCGAGGTGTGGCCTCACCAATGCCGAGTACAGGGGCACAATCACCTCCCTAGACCTACTGGCCACACTATTTTTGATACAAGCCAAGATGCCATTGGCCTTCTTGGCCGCCTGGGCACACTGCTGACTCATACTCAGCCTGCAGTCAACCAACACCCTGAGGTCCTTCTCTGCCTGACAGCAGCTGGTCAACAGCTCAGTGTCCAGATGGAGAGGAGTGACAAGCAGTGTCCTTAAAGGATCTGTACTGGGACCAGCCTTGTTTAATATCTTCATCAGTGACATAGTGGGATTGAGTGCACCCTCAGCAAGTTTGCAGACACCAAGCTTAGTGGTGTGGTCGAAATGCCAGAGGGACAGGGTATCATCCAGAAGGACCTGGACCAGCTAGAGAAGTGGGCCCATGCACACCTTAGGAAGTTCAACACAGCAAGTGCAAGGTCCTGCACTTTGGTGAGGATGATCCTTGTTAAGAATACAGGCTGGGAGATGATGTGATAGAGAGTAGCCCTGTGGAAAAGGACTTGGGGGTATTGATGCATGAAAAACTGCAATTGAGGCAACAATGTGGACTTGCAGCCCAGAAAGCCAATCACATCTGGGGCTGCATCAAAAGAAGTGCAGCCAGCAGATCCAGAGAGGTGATTCTGCCCCTCTTCTCTGCACTGGTCAGACCCCACTTTGTGTACTGTGTCCAACTCTGGAGCCCTCAACACAGAAGAAGGACTTGGACCTCTTTTAGCAGGTGTAGAGGAGGGCCACGAGGATGATCAGAGGGCTGGAGTGCCTCTCTAATGAAGACAGGCTGAGAGAGTTGGGCTTGTTCAGCCTGGAGAAGAGAAGACTCAGGGGATTCCTTATAGCAGCCTTCCAGTACCTGAAGGGGACCTACAGGAAAGCTGGGGAGGGACTGTTTGCAAGGGTCTGTAGTGATAGGATGAGGGGCAATGGTTTTAAACTAGAGCAGGGTAGGTTTAGATTAGACGTTAAGAAGAAGTTCTTCACTATGAGGATGGTAAAAGACGAACAGGTTGTCCAGGGAGGTGGTGGAGGCCCCATCCCTGGAGATAATTGAAGGTCAGGCTTGACTGGGGCTCTGAGCAGCCTGATCTAGTGAAGAAGTCCCTCCTTACTGCAGAGGGTTGGACTAGATGGCCTTTCAAGGTCCATTCCAATCTATCGAATTCTATGATTCTATAATAAATCAGATCACTGTTGGAGTGTATAGGTCCTTTGCAGGTAGGATATGCAGAGTGCTCGGTTTGCCAGCCCATTAGATGCCTACAGTTAAATTTTAAAATGCTGATAAATTTTCAGGTTTAACCATTCATATTGTGAGGAAAAATCATTGCCTTGTCAGTACACGTTCATAAGGAGAAAACAGGCAGCTGCAGATTTCCAGTCAGCCCAGCAGGGCTATATAGGCACTTACTGTATAAAACCGTCTAAGGAAAAAGCTATGCTTGAAAATACCCTTCAAGTATTAGATTACTTTTAAAATTAAGGTCTTCCAGGGCTGCAGGATAATGGTAGCTTATTCTCTAAATTTGCAGTTGAGGGTTATGGAGTAGTTTCTTGGTGCACTTCCCAGGACCATTAAGTGAGAATACGTGGAGGGTTGGACAAGAGAGTGATTCTTCAGATACCACCATAGTTTTGGTAATAATTCCCTTCTCTGATGGTTAATCTTCCATATGTATGTGTGCAATCCTTATAACTTGACTGGAAAAGCTCCTTATATTTTCCTCATGCTGCTAGTACTTCGGTACAATCATCACATGAGAATTGTTTTCCTAATAAAACACCAAGAGTTTACATTTGTGTTGGGCTTTTTTATGACATTTGTTTGCAGATAAGTTTGGCTTAGCTTTAGGTTACTTCTTGTTCAGTACAAAAAATTACATAATTACATTTTAAGTCTACATTTATATGTAGTTCCAAAAATTAATGTATTTCTAATGAGGAACAATTCTGAGTGAAAATACGGTTGCTTAGTGCAGAGGGCAATTAGTCCTTACTACTGAGTTTGAAAGAACTGTGCAAGTTAGCAATTTGGAATGATGATGAGGGCTTACTATGTAGCAGTTTGCATCTCCACGATCTCTAAAGTGGTACACTCCACCTGCAGAAGTAGAGATAATCCAGTAACTGTTTTTCCAAAGCAGGCTGCTTTCCACAGGTCAAGGTATATTGTTGTTAATGCTTGGGAAAGGTGCCAGATTTAAATCCAGGCAGCAGCCCTGGGAGATCCCCAGTCCCAGGCATGCATAGAATTTATCAGGACAGTAGTAGTTACTTTGTTACTTCATTGTTGTTTTCTTCAAGCTTCACTAAGCCCAGTGTTTCCTCCACTTGACTTTTCCTTTTGCACTCCCAAGACTGCAGCATACCTTATTTGGCTGAATTTTTATTACCTGTATCTGAGAGTGGATTTCAGCCATCACTATGAAAAAAATTCTCTCATCCTGAAAGCTCCAAGTTAGGCTGCAAACCATCCATTCTCTGTGACTCGTTCTATCAAGTCAATAAGACAGATTAAATAGGCAACTAGGAATGGGAGAACAAACGTAGCATGGTTCCTTTACATTTTTTTCTTTGGCAAGGTTCTCTGAAGTGCCACACTAAAGCAAGAGGTGAGGAGCTGACACCCTGACAGAAAGGACTCATGGAGATGTTTGTGAAGGACCTTCTTCCATGGATGGGACCCCATGGTGCAGCAGGGGAAGGGTGTGTGGAATGTCTGTCATAACCTACCAAGAAGTAATTGATAGAATGGATCCAGTGTGGTAGTTTATGTGCTGCTTTTCTGTGTGTTCAGTCCATGAGCTCTGGAGTAGAAGTTGTATTTTTCTGCATTTTCAGTTGTTCTGCTTGTTAACAGCATGATGTGGAACAATTTTGGTGAAGGGGAGGGACCATTATTGCATTTACTGCTGGATTCAGAGACAAGTTTAGAGAACAATGACTGTTTTATTTAATGATTCAATACCATGAATGAAGAGGAGCAGCAGCTAAGTGTGTTCAGAACCAACTGGGAGAACATTACTTGGAGGTGGATGGCCTTCGTATCACTAGCACTGAAAACTAGGCATCATGTAGGGCCTGCAGAACTTCAGTGAAGTACAGAGTCTTAACCAGAGAGTGGTGGTTAGGTTTCTTTCGGATTATATGTAAGCACTTTTCAGTGACCATTGTTATGCTAGCAGGCAGGAGGATGAAGCATCTCTATGCTGACCTAGCAGAATTAAAACAGGCTGCGGTTCAAAGCAAATGTCTGACTAGCTATGTAAGTGCAGGCTTGGTAGGGAAGAGACACAATGCATAGTGCAAGCTCAGTATGACACCTGCTAACTGACAAGTATGAATTCCAATGTCATGAAGACTGCTTTTATATCTTTTCATGCTTCTGTAGCCTACAAATGTTACAACAGATGGGATGTAAAATGAGTTAGACCTTAATTTCTTCATGTTACTGGTTTTGCATGGAAGTTAGAATTTTTATTGTTTAATATTGCTAAAATATAATAATATAATTGATGTACTTGTCTTAGGGGTTAGGAAGCCATCAGAAATCTGTGTTACAAAGATGAATAGGCAACTGTTTGCAGATGTTTCGTTTCATGGTAGTTTAGTACATTCTTCGACAAGTGCCTCCTAATGCTAGCTGCAAAGAAATACGTAACTGTGGATTATAATTCACTCATCTGGAGGTGGGTTTTTGTTTTGTTTTGTTTTGTTTTCTTGTACTGGCATAGAGTGAAGACAGTCCTAGTCCCAAGCGACAACGCCTTTCCCATTCAGTCTTTGACTATACAGCAGCATCACCAGCTCCATCACCACCAATGCGACCATGGGAGATGACATCAAATAGGCAGCCTCCTTTGGCTCGACCCAGCCAACACCACTTCTCAGGGGAACGATGTAACACACCTGCACGAAACAGGAGGAGGTAAGCAAGCTGTGTGGATTGAGAAATAATTTCTTACTCTTCCTAATTTCAACTGAAGGGAGCTATATTTCAGGCAGCACTGACTAGCTCACTCATGGTAAACATGTTAACATTTCCTTTGAGCTGTAAGGTATCACAGTTGTAATCGAAAAGTTACTGAAAGTAGTTCAGATTCGTGCATCAACCTGTAATTTGTTTGAATAGACAATCCAGGCAGAGGCGTGCTCATTAGCATTTTTAATTATTTCAGTCCACACTGAAGCAATAAGCATTTAGAAAAATGAGAGGAAAAAGCCTTTCTCATCAGGGTACTTTTAAAGATATTAAGAGTTACTGATGTAGTACTATAATTTTCCCTGCAGTCACAATTATTTTCAGTCTAAGTAAGGATTGTGAACACTGGCTGGGGAGAGCGAGGAGTTTAGCGTACTATCAAATGCTTGCTGAGGTGGTGATTCACATGTATAGTCATGACTCATTAACCTCTTAAAGCCGAGATTTGGGAAAAAGTTCCAGCAGTTGTGGAAGAGCAGACATTTGGATGGCCAGGTTAAACTGGTGGCTGGGTGTATGGTAGTATAAGAAAGCATAAAATCACAGATTTGTTTACTATTGTAGTTAAACTAATTGCCCAAAACAAGCTTTCATTGCCTCCCATTTTGCTTAAAAAATGCTAAATCATCTAGTGCAAGTTAAAACGCCCTGTGTCCCTCTCTTTACTTATGAGAAATATTGTGTCTTGTTTTGTACTGTGTGTGCTTTTTTATTAATATAGAATACTAGAATTAAAAATATATAACTGGTTTTCTTCTGATTCTACAAATACCATTTGTTAACCATGATCTTGCAGAGGTAGTTCTGAAGCGAAAGAGTAAAACATGATAGTTTTGTATCTTTGCTTCAAGTCTGTGAATCTGAACGCTTTCAATCAGTGAAACTCTTGCCAAATTTAAGAAAGAGATTGAATTAGGAACATGCAGGGGTTATTGTGAACCAAATATTAGACCTTTTGTACAGTTTGTTACAGGGATGCTGTATGGGCGCATTTGGTCCATAAAGTATTTTCTACCTTAAAGTGGTTTGAAATGAGAATATGCCTAGAATATGCTGCATTTGGCCATTTTTCTTGGTGCCCAGTCAGCCTACACAGATTTCTTTGAAATGTTCACTAACATCTCCTGCAGAGTAGGTAGGGTACATAACAAGCTACATGTCAGGTAGCTGAATCTAAACAGTTTGGATATACAGTGGAATGAAGAATAGGATGTGTAGGAACTGAACATGCACAGGCAAGTGTCTGATATTCAAGTGCAGAGAGGTGTTACTGAGGTAGTGAAATATGCGCCACACAGAGACACCTCATTGCAGAGCCATCCTCAGTCTGACAGGAGTTGGTAGATTTGCTGCAGCATTGTGGACGTAAAGCATTGCTTTTTCTAGGGTCAGCTCACCTACTTTTGAGTAGTAACACCTGCTTTTGCTCTAATCAGAGACATTTGAATGTGTCAGTACTTTGTTTCCCTGCACTTGAGTGAGGACATTTTTTTAGCTTGGGTGCACTGTTGCATTTGGGCTGGCGCAGGGTCAACTCCAGAGTAGTACTGCACCACCTAGTCTTGTCCCCTAGAACAGGATCATGAGGGAAAACAACACATACATGTCTTTTATTTTGCAGGAGTCTTTTTAAGTCTTAGAATGCTCTGGAGCTTTATCAGAACTAATAATTACTCTAATGGATCAGAGCTTGATTCTTTAAGATCATTGTGAGTGCATCTGTTATTAATGCTTCAGATGAGGTTGTGCATGTGCTTTTGGAGCCAATTTCCTGTTTTCCCTGCTTTGTTTTCTCTCTTCCCATTGCAGAGTGGTCTCAGAGTTAATGAGGTTGTCAGATGAAGATAAGATGAAAAGTGCACTCCAGTTGCAAATGGTCATTCAGCTCAAGGGAACAGACTAGGGCAAGTGCAAACAAAACCTGAAGTGTGTGTAGTGTGGACATCACTCTGACCCAACACCATCAGCATTAACTCTTGTTCTACCAGTTCACTCCTGTTGGTCAGCACAGGCAGTGCTGGTTTTATATTATCTGGATTTTTTCCATTACCTGGGTTACTCTTTAGACCTTCTCTCTTTGTATCAGGGATTTTGTACTCTGACTAGCACAACAGTGCTATAATTCATTGTGGGGCTTTTGATTTTGGTTGGTGTTTTTTTTTCAGATTGATTGTAAGCAAATAAATATTGTGTTTAGAAAGGTAGCCTTCTGGTATGAATTTACAGAAAGTTGTTATTTTTGTCCATCTACTTATAGTACAGATAAATTCTGAATGTAAAAGCGTAATGCATGCCTATATAATACAGGGAAGGCTATTCCAATTTGTCCGTAACACTCATTGTGAAATGGGAAAAAACATTCCTGTGCTTCACCTTTCATCTGTGCTTCCTTTCCTCTTTGCCTGGAATGTAATTCTGAACTAACAAGATTTAAGAATATGTTACCGCAAAGAAATCAGTCTAGTTAGAAAACACTATGATCTGCAAATACTAACTCTGCATTACAGATACCTTTTGATGGCTGTTCCTACACATGAATAGGAATTCCTGCATTCTTTCACCTCTTCTGTCCTGTCTCTTTGCTTTAACTGGGCATTTACCATATTTATGATGTACCTGTAAAACCAGAGGAGGTTTCCTGTGAATACTTTTTGCAACTTCAGGCACAAGTTCATTACTGATGTTAACTAATAGTTTAGACCTGTGTCTTGACAATTCTACTGAAGTAATTTACAATAATTCAGGATGTAGAGCTATGTACCTGGATGCTCTGAACTTTGTGGAATGAAAAGTATAGTCTCTTTATAAATCTGCCTGGGAAAGAATCCAGTTTTGCTTTTTCCAGAGAATGATACTCCATGCATTTAAAAAGCACTCCAGAATTTTTGCCAGCTTCTGCTCTCTCCTTTGTCATAGTTCTAAGTTTATAAAAATGTAAATCCAGACCTTCTAACAAAGAGAGGTAAGAGTAGTTTTAGAAGAAGTTAATGTGTCTACTTCTTAAAAAGCATTGGAGTGGTCTTTTGTAACTTTATTCCTGAAGCTTTTCCAAACATAACTTTAAAAAATCCTCGCCTAGACATTTTATGTTATTCAGAGCATTTCTGTTTCACAGCAGTGTCATGGTTCAGCCCCAGACAGCAGCTGAGCACCACATGGCTGCTTGCTCACCCCTCGCCCATTGGGATGGGGAGGAGAGTGACAGAAGGCAAACTAAGGGGTTGGGACAGCACAAGGAGAGAGGAGTAACAACAGGACTTATGACAGAATATGTACAGTGGGTGATAGCACAAGGCAATTTAACAATCCAATAACTGACTTGATGCTTAGCCCACACTCCGAACGTCTTAGAGCACCCCTCCCTGAGTAACCCCCTTGTATGATAAGCATGACCGTTACATAGTGTGGAATGCAGCCTGGGCCAGCTTGGCTCACCTGTCCTGGCTCCTTATTGAAATTATTTATATCTTAGTAAAAAACAGGAATATCCATCTACAGTATCTCTACTGTCTGTGTCATGGCCAGATCCAGTGCTTCTAATTAACTACCACTTTCCCAATCTTTTTTTTTTTATATATACACACACACACATGCATACACAAATAGCATTCCCTTACTCTATGGCCCATCCCTCTAAAAAGTCTGTTGAGTTAATTTAGACTGTTGACTCTGGGTTCCATATATCCTAACAGTCTGTCAGGGCAGGAGCAATGCTGTGTGCAGTAGGGTTGGGGCATGCTGCATCTGGATCTTGCTGCTGACGTCCATGCTCAGGCCATGCTCACAGTCTGCAGGGTTCAAGGTGTTGATTTCAAGGAAGTTGCTGAGCACCAGTTGCTGAAATCGGCTCTAGTTCCATCATTGCTCAACTTTGCTCCATTCTATCAAAATCCATCCTTCATTAGTTTGGGAAATTGTAACACCACTGATAGAGTATATGGCAGTTCTGGCAATGAGGACATATAATGACAGGACTCTTTAGCAATTAACATCATACAATTCAACTTACAGGCAATTCTTACCCAAAATCAGGTTCCCTGGAGGTACATCTCAGACCGCCATCCTTCCACATCACCCACCAAGTGCACCCAGGTCTCTGAGCAAAAGCAGTCCCACAGATGTGTTTGCCTTTGCCCGAAGCAGCAATAACCCAGCTTGTCTTCCCCACCATATTCTTCATGCTTGCTGTGGGGCTTTTATCCCCATATAGTATGTGGAGGTTTTGATTGGGCAGGGCCAGCTTGATTGATAGATGCCCCGGTGTTAACTACCCATATATAGCCTTTGCTAAATGTGCATTCCAATGTTTGAGGGTCCAACCACCAATGACTCTCAGTATAGACTTTATCAGTATATTGTAGCATGTCTCAATGCCGTACCTTTTGGCCCAGGTGTCTATGAGGGTGTTTCAGAAATAAGTTCCGTTGTCTGAATAAAAGCTATCTCGGGTGCCATCATATGATGTGAGTTTCAAGGCCCGGGATAGTGTTCCGGCAGTTGGCTGGGGCATGGGATATGTTTCCAGCTATGCAGGGGTTCTGTCTACCATTGTGAGTACATACCGTTTGCCTGAGCGTGTTTGTGGGAGTATGATGTAATCAATCTGCCAAGCACCCCCATATTTGTATGTCAGCCATCATCCTCCACGCCACAGAGGCTTTAACTGTTTGGCTTACTTGATTGGAGCACAGGTCTCACGTTCATGGATGACTTGTGAGATGGTGTCCATGGCCAAGTCCACCCCTCAGTCATAAGCTCATCTGTATGTTGCATCTCTTCCTTGATGACCTGAGATGTCACAGACCCACTGAGCTATAAATAATTGTCCCTTATGTTGCCAGTCTAAATCTATCTGACCAACCTAAATCTGAGCAGTCGGGTTCACCTGCTGGTTGTTTTGATGTTACTCACTGGCCCTACTCTTGAATACATGAGCATCTACACGAAATACTTCTACAACGAGCTTCTCCATCCAGGCAGCAGTATCTTGCCACAACAGTGCAGCCCAGATGGGCTGTGCTGCCAGTCGCTCTGCTTCCATTTCTGTAACCGCTCCCACAGAGCATTGGCCACCATCCATGAGTCAGTATAGAGGTCAAGCATCTTCCACTTTTCACTTCTGGCAACATTTAAAGACAGCTGGATGCCTTCCACCTCTACAGACTGGCTGGATTCACCTCCTCATTCAACAGCTTCTGCAACTTTTCAAGTCAGACTCTCTAGAACAGCCTTGCACCTCCGATGCTTCCCCACAATGCAACAGGACCCATCAGTGAACAGATTGTAGTGCTTTTCATTCTCTGGTAGTTTATTATATGGTGGGGTTTCTTCAGTGCGTGTCACCTCCCCTTTTGGTGACATTCCAAAGTCTGTGCATTCTGGCCAGTTCATGGTCAGTTCCAGAATTCCTGAGAGATTGGAGTTTCCTGTTTGAGCCCACTGTGTGATCAGCATAACCCACTTACTCCATGCAGTACCGGTTGCCTGGTGTGTAGTGGGGACCCTCCCATTGAACATCCAGCCCAGCACCGGCAGTCGAGGTGCCAGGAAGAGCTGGGCTTCAGTTCCAATCACTTCTGAAGTGGATCAGACCCTTTCATAAGCTGCCAATATCTCCTTTTCAGTTGGAGTGCAGTGGGTTTCAGATCCTGTGTATCCCCAACTCCAGAGCCCCAAGTGTCCCCTGGTGCTTTCCGCCGGAGACTCCAGGTAGGGCCATTCTCCCAGCTGTGGTGCAGAGTATCTTTTTAACATCTGGCCCTGCCCGGACTGGCCCAAGGGCTACTGCGTGGGCTTCTTCCTGTTTTAACTTATGCAAAGGCTTGTTGCTGCTCAAGGCCTCATTTGAAATTGTTCTTCTTCCAGGTTACATGGTAGAGAGGGCTGACAATGAGAGTGTAACTTGGGCTATGCATTTGCCAGAACCCCTCGCTGCCTGAGAAAGCTCATGTCTCCTTTTCGTTCGTCAGTGGAGAAAGACCTGCTGTTTTGTTGATCACATCCGTTTGGAACTGTAGATACCCATCATACCATTTTATTCTTAAAATCTGAATCTCCTGTGCAAGTCCTCGGACCATAGTTTTATGGAGAAAACAGCTTTCAATACAATATGGGTTATGTTCTTACTTTTCTCAGCAGTGTGTTGTCATCAACATACTGCAGGTGCTCCAGAGCTTTACCCTTTTCCAGTGCAGTATTGGTCAGTCCATGGCAAATGGGGGAGCTGTGTTTCCATCCCTGGGGCAGTTGATTTCCAGGTGTACTGGACACCTCTCCAAGTGAAAGCAAACTGTAGGGACTGAGAAAAGGGCATTAGCAATATCAGTTGTGGCATACCAACTGGCTAACTTTGACTGCAGTTCTTACTGAACTTTCAGCAGATCTGGTGTGGCAGCACTCATGGGCTACACGACTTTGTTCAGGATACAATAGTGTACTGTTGGCCTCCACTCTCCACTGGACGTCTGCACTCTGTGTTTGGGACTGGTAAAGGGTGAGCAAGTTCTGCTGAACACTCCCTGGCTCTCCTGCCAACAAATCAGATTATGGTGCTCATCAGAGTAGCCACCAGTATTGTCACCAGTTCACCACTGTGGCAGCACCTGGCATCAGCTATTCTTGAACTTTCAACAACTCCACAGAAGGGTCCGCTGAGAGACTGGGGAAAGTAGAAAACAATTCAGTTTCCTCCATCTCCAAGACAGCTATTCTAAATGCCCACTGGTACCCTTTTGGGTCCTTGATATATCCTCTCCAGAGGTAGTGTGTGCTTGGGAATCATGGAGCCTCTGGGCCAGTCATTCCCAGACTCTTGGTATCCCCCTGTTAGTCCAGAAATACAGATGGGTTCTGCCTCTTCATGGCTGGGTGGCATTAGGGTACACTGTGCACCGTTGTCCACTAGAGCCTTGTACTCTCATGGATCTTACATACCAGGCAATCAGATCCACACAATCCAATCAACCAGGTTGTCCCTCTCCTCCACCTGGCTGGAGGCAGGGCCCTTCTAATCCTGTTCATCATACTTGTTTCCTACTTCTTGTAAAACAGACTTTTAAAACAGAGGTCCCTTTAATAGGATCATAGGTACAATCAGGCCTTTCACTCTGTCTGGGGGGCTGCCTGCTGGAAGCTGGAGCATCGTTTTTCCTGTAAGAATCCCTTTTTAATTGTTTTGCCTTGCAGTTCAGGGACTCATACCCCTGGATGAGAGACAGGCTTTCCATCCCACTTCCTCATGTCCACTCCATGGTCACACAGGTAAAACCACCAAGACACCTTGTGATGTGTACCTTCTGTATTATCTCTCTTTAACAGAGGAATTGTTACTCCTAATAGCTGAAATAATGTTCTATATAGTTGATGAGTAGAGTATGGTCTCTTGTGGTTACTGGACCTCCCACGGCAGTTTCTCCATAGCTGAGATAAGGGAGTAAGAAAGACTTACTTTATGTTGTCAAGAGTCAGCCAGATAGTTCACCCACTGTTGACCTTTCCAGTCTGTCACTGCCAGTGAGTTGGCATATGGTGGTGGCACACTCCATACAAACATAAGCCTCGTGGGTAGAGTATACCGGACTTCATCGGGATCCGTGGGTAACTGTGCATTAATTCTTTTTCCCAATCACGTTGTCATTGCTGCCTTCCATAGACAGGGATCCCAGCTGATTAGCCTCTCTGCCTTCTACCCTTCCTACCTTGCCCTGTTAACCCTGCATTGAAGCATTTAGGTAACGATGGGCTCGATTGGAAGGCAACTGAAATCATTTCAGCTCACTCAGGGGCAGGGATCGGGTAATGACCTCTGGTTCTTCCTCTTCCTCCTGTGATAGTTGCAGTTCATCATCATCCTTGACTAAGCAAACTTTGTGTTTCTTCCTCTGTATAAAGGCAACTGATAGTTGGCATGGGTTGAGTTTTCTGGTTCAGCCACAGTGCCTGTCGTGGGGGTGTGAGTAGCCGCAGCGTCTGTTGTGGGGGTTGGGGTAGCTGCAGTGCATATTGGTGTGGTTTCCCTCTCTTTCCCCCGAGACTGCTGCCTAATACAGAGCACTGTTTGGTAGATACTGGGCAGGGCCCAGCACAGCACTGTGAGTTTTGTCCCTATAGAAGAGGAAATTGCTGCAGCATATTCCTTTCAGATATTCTATCACTTTATCAGGGCTCTGTAGCTGTTTGGGGGTGAAGTTCCGAACCACTGGAGGGGAGAAGATCTCTAGGTACCTGTCCATACTCTCCTACATGCCATGCTACCCCTGGCTTTTCAGTCTTGGGGTAGATTTCTATGTTATATTCTTAAAACTGTATTTTGAAACCCTGAATAGGACTTGGAGGTATATTCAGGAGACACAGTAATAGGAACATGCTAGTTTGAACATCCGAAGTGAATTCATAATTCTCAAAAGCTGCTGCAACCAGCCAAAATGGAAAAGGGGGGATGAAAGAGCTGGAGAAAGTACACCACCCCCCCACCGTCGGCATCTTCCCCATAGATTGGGTGCAATTTTTAGTTGTGTGAAATGTCCATGCTATGGGCATGGCAGTAATGTCTCACACAAATACCAGCTTAGGCTCATGACCACAGAAGTTGACCCCAGCAGGGACTGCATACAGTAAATACAGGTTTACGTACCACAGCCATGTGACCAAACAGAACATCACTGTGAGCAACGACTTTTAAAATAACATTATAAATACTTAACACAACATTGTTTTAACACACTCCTGTTAGATCTTCATACCACATTGGGCACCAAAAAGGACTGCCATGGTTTAGTCTGCGCAGCTGCTTGGTCACCCTTCCCCCAGCAGGATGGGGAAGAGAATGGGCAAGGGCAGACCTTGTGGGTTGAGGTAAGGACAGGCTACTGGGAAAGCACAGGGAGAGGGAAATAACAAAAGGCCTCACAATGGAATACACACAGCAGGTGATAGCACAAGGCAATTTACTCACCAGATTTGCAGCCCACACTCAGACCTCCCCTCCCCAGCTAGCCCCCTTTTATGATTAGCATGACATACATATGGAAAAGAGACTTGGCCAGCTTGGCTCAACAGTCCTGGCTCATTGTGAAAATCAACTCTATCCTAATCAAAACAAGGACAAGCAAGAAATAGCAACTTTAAAGCAACCTTAGTACTCAAAAAATAGAACTTCTTTTGCATTTAAAGCTCTGTGGTTAGAAATCAGATATACCAGTTTTATCTAGTAAGTATATAACAGGAGTGTCATACTAGTAATACAGAGGTGGGGAGTGAAACAAAGCCTCTGGGAAAGAAGGCAGGAATTAAGACAAATAATTTAAGTGCTTAGAGGAAGACACAGCTTGTGTATTTAGATGTGGTAATTTGTAAAGATAAGAACTCTATGTTTTTGGGGTTTTTAAAATTTTGTTCTGTTTTAAGAATGCTTTGTAACAGTTTGTTGTTATGCCTTCTGTCTGGCCTGGCATGAATTGGCATTTGTTTCAGTTCTAATAGAGACATTGGTGGCAAAATACCCCCGTGAAGTAGAGCAGAAAAATACTGGCTTGAGACATTGTACTATGTACTCAGTGTAACATCTGAGTAGCTGGTAGTATGCTCCCCTTTCCCCAGAGTATGTCTGTTTTACATGGCACAAAAGTTGGACTTGAGAAATGTCTATTTGTCAGTATCAAGTAAACCTAGTAATAGCAGTGGGAGTAGTCAGGGTGAAGAATCTTAAGTTACCTTCCATGTACCGTTAGAGAGGACGTATTTCAATGGTCACAGACCATTCTTGTCTCTTCTCTGCAGTTTGGTGCCTTCAGCCTGTATCATGAGTGGGAAACCATTTTGTCCCAGCTTTAAACTGATGTTACCTCTGGGACCTTTAATTTATATGTTGTGGAGATTGAAGGGCATGCATTGAAAGTACTGGAGGATGTTTTTGTATTTTTCGATTCTTTCCTCTTCCGAATAAATGAAAAGCAACTTCATCAAAGCTGCTAATATTGTTAGCTGTGTGTGCATCATTTTCTGAGTGCTGAACCTGAGATGCTGGTATCTGATTCACAGAAGTCTTGGGTCAAGCTAGTAGCAGCTATGCTCAGAGCATACACAAAATAATATAAGAATACATGATCAAATCCTGTTCCCGTAGTTCAGTCACTCAAAAGAAGTGGATGCTCTGGTCTCAATAAATCTACACAGCAGTTCTACACTCCAAAAAAAATAGATTTCTTGAATCTTCTGGAAAGGCTTCTATGAGGCACTCAGTTATGTAGTGAACATGTGACAGCTGAAAAATTCGTTTGTTTCTTCAGAGGAGTCTACTGCCGTCACTAACTGAGGAACCATTCTGTGGCCTGGTTGGAGAAAGGACCCTGGGGAATTACATGTGATCATGTAACTAAGGATTTTTACCTAGAATAAATGCATGGAAATCTCTTGAAGTTTGCCATCCTGATTTTGAGCACTTGTTTTGGAAATCAAAGTGCCTTTTTAATAAAAGGTTAATATTTACATAAGAGTTCTTCTTGTTTCCTTTAGAGCATAAAACTATTGTGCTCTATTAAGTACGTTTACCCTGAAAAAAAAAATGTCATCTCTAAGGCCCTGAAAAGTTCTGTCAGTAGTAAGTTTTATTCCAATCTAATAAACCTGACCTCAAAATTCTCCAGTGTAAAAATTTTATTGATACCTAATTCTCTGTGGGTTTAGTTATTGAGAAGGATTTGTGTTGATAATGTAATCTCTAATTTTTTTAATGCATTTCCAGTCCTCCTGTTCGACGTCAGAGAACAAGGAGAGATCGTTTGTCTAGACATAATTCCATTAGCCAGGATGAAAATTACCACCATCTCTCCTATGGACAGCAGCAAGCAATAGAAGAGCCACGAGCCTTTCACCCACCGAATGTATCCCCTTGCATGTTGCACCCAGCTGCTCATCCACCACAGCAAAATGCAGTGATGGTTGACATTCATGATCAGGTAAGAGTTCTAGAGTACAAAGTGAAGGGTGTTGAAGATGTGTTTGGTGGGTTTTAGGGGGGTTGTCCTTGGGTGTTTTGTTTGGGTTTTTTTCTCCCAAATCTTCAAAATTTAATAAAGATATTTAACAGTTTGTCAGTGCGTGTATTGGCATAGCGCTTTAGACCTCTGGTTCAAACCTTCGGAATGCTTCTGAAGTTAATTTCATGTGACAAAGATGTGATGTGATATAATTAAAGATGTATTCTGTTCCATGTGAAACACCTCTTTTTAGCTTAGGAGTCTTTAAATACTTAAAGTACATTATTTAGAAATAGAATTTACAATACCTGTAATTTGTTGCAATACACTTATAATAGTATAGTCACAAAACCAAATTTACCATCCAAGCCTAACCAACTCCTTAAATCACATGAAAAGATTAGATACGTGGTTTGTCCAGAAACTAAATAATTCCCCTCTGCAACAGCAGTTGATACAGAATTCTGTAACTGAGGACTTGTAAAAGAAGTTGTGTCCTATTGAGGTAACCTTTGTTGTTGTCTTTGTTAAATCAGCAGGCTTGCAGTACAAAAGCATCAATTGCTGTTTACTCATGAACTAGAAAGTAGAACTGGTGGTCTGGGAGTCCACTTCTCAAACAGCGTTTGCATAGAATGCAAGCCTAACATCCCTGCTTTGCATTCAGTGCAGCTGCATGCCACCAGCCTGTTGTATTGTGCCTGCAGAGCAGTTCTTGGCAGGGAAGTACTCATACTTGTGACCAGGTGCGGGGGTGGAAGCCTGCGCTATTATAGCCATCTTGCAACCTTACATTTAGATGAATAATTTTGTTGCCACACCATCTCAAAGATTCATACTGTGCTCTTGCTTTGCGTTGCAAGATTACAGCAGAGAAGCCCGGATAAACAGTTACTCCATCCCACCACCTCTATCGTCCAAGCACTATCTATGATCAGATGTCAGTGTTTCCAGACTCGCCGAGATCTTTTGTGTAGATGTCTTAGATTTCAGGAATGTAACCATTTTGATTGCCATTTTTACTATTCCTCTGAGCAGTAAATGTTTCAGAGTCACATCCAGCAGTGCAGTGTTTGCCCAACTTTTGTACCTGAGCCAGAAATGGATCAATTTCAGTGTCTCACCTGAGACTGGCTTCTGTCATTAGTGTTACAGTTGCATTTTTAAGTTCTGTTCAGTGATCTTTGTTCATTTTGGCCCCTGTGCCTGACTGTACACTACCTGTTAGTAGGTTAGCTATCTTTACTCATTCTCATCTTCCTAATGAGCAGCTGTTCTTCCTTATTCTATGTTAAGCATGCATGTTTCAGTAGTTCATTAAGAAAAAGGGAGATTCCTTGAAATAACTTGCTTTCTATTAATATGTGCTCCCTGACATTTAAGCATGTTCAGGTTTATTAGGGCATCAGAGATTTCTTGGTTAGTGTTCAGAAAAAAACCAAAAACAACAACCCACAAAACCCCACAAGTGATTTTGTAGGTCCAGAATACCTTTGGATCTTAGTTGGATTATTAAGGTTTAGGGAATATCACTAGCTAGAAAATTTGGTTACATGGGTTTGTTTCCCAATATAAATGTGGATGCTTAGGGTTTGCTGCCTCATATTCATGTTTACTTTTCTTTTTCACTTTTCCAGTGAGCTATCCTGTTACATTTTGGTTAGGAGATTGTGGTGGTTTTGGTCCTGGCTAGAGGCCAAATACCGACCAAGCGGCTCGCTCACTCTCCCCCCTCAGCTGAAAAGGGGGGAAAATGTATATTGGGAGGCTTAGGACTTGAGATAAGGACAGAGGGATCACTCTCCAATTAGTGCAATGGGCCAAACAGACTTAGCACAGAATAAAGGAAATAAAAGTGATTTATTACTACTACAATTAATACACCCAGTGAACCGGATCGAGATAAGAGTGAGAAGCGGCCAGGTCTTAAAGCACCTTCCCCCCCACCCCTCCCCTTCTTAGCAAACTTACGCCTCATCACGATTTTACTCCCTTCTTCCCCCCCCAACACTTCTGCTTTCCCCCACCCCTCTCTTCTTCGCACTCTTGACTTTAATCATCAATTTGCTCCCTTCTTCCCTCCCCTCGCAGCACAGGGAGGGGCAGGGAATGGGGAATGGGGGTTTTCAGTCCATTCCTCCCGAGTTGTCTTCCGTCTTAGCTGGGGAGGGCATTGCACACACACACACACTTCCCTTTCAGCTCCATGGGGTCCCACCCATGCGAGAGACGTGTCCACAAACTTCTGCAGCGTGAGTCCTCTCTATCGGGGAGTCATATCCTCACCACAGGCGTCTCAGCAGGACTCCCCTCCATAGGTTGCTGACATTCGGGCCCAGACCCCCCGGCCTGGTCCCCTGCAAAGTCACAAGTCCCCCGGCAAACCTGCTGAGGCATGGATCAATCTCTTCACAGGGCATAGATGTCTCTGCTCCCCATCCTCATCCATGGGCTTCGAGGGGACACCAAGAGCTGGAGAGGAAACTCTTCTTTCCACATTGTTTCCCCTTCCCCCCTCTTCTTCAGGCCTGGCCTTGGTGTCTGTGCAGCCTGTTACATCTTCTCACTCCCTGCTCCCGTGGCAAAGTGCGCCTGCCAGCAGTTTTATTCTCCTATATTTGATTAACAGAGGCACTATGATCAGCTCTGATTGGCTCAGCCTCGAATTTGGCCTTGACTTGACCAATGCTTAGAAAATATGGGGCTTGGAGAAAGCTGTAACTACGGCTTACAAAAGCCACGGAAGCAGCACAGCTACACAAAACTGCAACAGAGATTTAGCCTGAGTGTTACAGAGTAGAGATGTAACTACTACTGATAGGCTAGGTAACTTAAAAAGCTGTCACTTGGGAAGCAAGGCTTCTCCAAGGAGCATAGCAAGATCAATAGACCAGCTGAAGTGCATCTACACCAATGCACGTAGCATGGGGAACAAAAAAGAGGAATTAGAAGTCCTTGTAACAACAGGAAATTATGATGTGATTGCCATCACAGAAACCTGGTGGGATAATTCACATAACTGGAGTGCTGCTATGGATGGTTACAAACTATACAGGCGTGACAGGCTGGGTAGGAGAGGAGGTGGGGTAGCCCTGTATGTCAGAGAATGCTTTGACAGCCTATAGCTGGAGTATGATGAAGACAGGGTGGAGTGTCTCTGGATGAAAATCAGAGGAGAACGACATCAGCAAAGTAATAGTGATGGGAGTCTTCTATAGACCACCTGACCAGGAATCACAGAATCACAGAATCGTAGGGGTTGGAAGGGACCTCGAGAGATCATCGGGTCCAACCCTCCTGCCAAAGCAGGCTCCCTAGCTCATATTGCTCAGATAGGCGTCCAGACGAGTCTTGACATCTCCAGAGAAGGAGACTCCACCACCTCCCTGGGCAGCCTATTCCAGGGCTCTGTCACCCTCACTGTGTAAAAGTTCTTCCGCATGTTGGTGCGGAACTTCCTGTGCTCCAATTTGCTGCCACTGCCCCTTGCCCTCTCTCCACAGACTACTGAAAAGGGGCTGGCCATTTCCCCCTGCATCCCATACTTAAGATATTTATAAACATTAATTAGGTCCCCCATTAGTCTTCTCCAGGCTGAACAGTCCCAGCTCACTCAGCCTTTCCTCATACGGGAGCTGTTCCAGGCCCTTAATCATCTTCGTAGCCCTTCTCTGGACTCTCTCAAGGAGATCCCTGTCTTTATTATACCAGGGAGCCCAGAACTGGACACAATACTCCAGGTGGGGCCTGACCAGGGCAGAGTAGAGGGGGAGGATCACCTCCTTTGACCTGCTGGCCACACTCTTCCTGATGCATCCCAGGATCCCATTGGCCCTCTTAGCCACCAGGGCACACTGCTGGCTCATAGCCAACCTGTCATCAACCAGGACCCCCAGGTCCTTCTCCACAGAGCTCTTCTCCAGCAGGTCATCCCCCAGCCTGTACTGATACAGACGGTTATTCCTCCCCAGGTGCAAGACTTTAAACTTGCTTTTGTTGAATTTCATTAGGTTTCTCCCTGCCCAGCTTTCCAGCCTGTCCAGGTCTCGCTGGATGGCAGCACAGTGTTCCTGCGTGTCAGCCACCCCTCCCAGCTTTGGATCATCGGCGTACTTGCTGAGGGTGGATGCTATTCCCTCATCAAGATCGTTCATGAAGATATTAAACAGGACTGGACCCAACACCGAGCCCTGGGGAACACCGCTAGTCACAGGCCTCCATTCAGATTATGCTCCACTGATCACAACCCTCTGAGCCCAGTCTGACAGCCAGTTCTCAACCCACCTCACTGTCCACTCATCTATCCCATGATCTCTCAGCTTTTCTATCAGGATGTCATGGGAGACAGTATCAAAAGCCTTGCTGAAGTCAAGGTAGATGACATCCACTGCTCTCCCTCCATCCACCCAGCCAGTGATGAGATCATAGAAGGCTATGAGATCTCCCCTTGGTGAATCCATGCTGACTACTCTTCATGACCTTCTTCTCTTCCAGTTGCTTGGTGATGGCATCCAGAACAAGCTGTTCCATAACCTTTCCAGGGACAGAAGTGAGGCTGACTGGCCTATAATTGTTAGGGTCCTCCTTCTTGCCCTTTTTGAAGACTGGAGTGATATTGGCTATCCTCCAATCCTCAGGTACTTCTCCTGTTCTCCAAGAGCTGTCGAAGATGATAGCAAGCGGCTCTGCAATCACTTCCACCAGCTCCCTCAGCACACGTGGATGTATCCCATCCGGGCCCATGGATTTGTTTGCATTAATCCCTTTGAGCTGCTCCTGGACCACCCCTACCTGAACTAGAGGGAAGCTCTTCATTCCCCAAACACTCCTACTTTCATCCAGGATCTGCGGGTCCTGAGGGGCCTTTGGAGTGAAGATCGAGGGAAAGAATGCATTCAGTATTTCCACCTTCTCATCATCACCCATTACCAGGACACCCACCTCATGCAAGGGACCTGCATTATCCCTGGTCATCCTCTTACTATTCACATATCTGAAAAAACTCTTTTTATTATCCTTTATGTCCCTTGCTAGCTTCATTTCCAAGCAGGCTTTAGCCTTCCTAGTCGCATCCCTACAGGCCCTGACAACATCCCTGTATTCCTCCCAGGTGCACAGACCTTGTTTCCACAGTTCATAAACCTTCTGCTTCCCTTTGAGTTTACCCATGAGCTCCCTGCTCATCCACACAGGTCTTCTGCCTCTCTTTCCTGATTTCTTACTCAAAGGGATGCACCTATCCTGTGCTTGGAAGAAGTGCTGTTTAAATGCTAGCCAGCTCTCACAGGCTCCCTTGCCTTCTAACAGCATAGCCCACGGAATAGCTCCTAATAGGTTGCGGAGGAGATCAAAGTTAGCTCTTCCAAAATTCAGGGTAGCTATCCTGCATTTTGGCTTGCTTCTTCCACTCAGGATCTTGAACTGGATTATTTCGTGGTCACTTTGTCCCAAGCTGCCCCCGACCTTCACCTCCCTAATGAGCCCGTCCTTGTTAGTAAGTACAGGGTCCAGCACCCGCCCTCCCCTTGTAGGTTCCTGTACCATGTGTAGCAGGAAATTGTCCTCAACATACTGCAGAAATTGTCTGGACTGCATATGACTGGCCGTATTGCTTGCCCAGCAAATATCTGGGTAGTTGAAGTCCCCCATAAGGACCAGGGCCTGGGATCTCGAGGCTACTTCTAGCTGCTCATAGAAAGCACTGTCAGCCTGCTCCTCTTGATCAGGGGGCCTATAGCACACACACACAACAGTGTCACTCATACTAGCGTGACCCTTGATTCTTACCCACAAGCACTCGACTGATGGGTCATCTTTCCCAGGTGGAGCTCAATACATTCAAGCTGCTCTCTAACATAAAGAGCAACTCCTCCACCTCGCCTCCCTAGCCTGTCCTTCCTGTAAAGCACATAGCCATCCATGACAGTGTGCCAGTCATCCAAGCTGTCCCACCACGTCTCTGTGATTGCAATGAGATCGTGGCCCTGCAACCGCACAAAGATCTCTAATTCTTCCTGCTTGTTTCCCATGCTACGTACATTTGTATAAAGGCATTTTAGTGGGGCAGCAGGTGCAGTTATCCTCAGCAGATCACAGCAAGATTTCCAACAGGGGATGGGCAATAGTGGCTCCACTGAGGAGTCCTCAGGGCAATCTCCAGAATTTTCCCCACGGTCACATGGAACAACATGCCCAAGTCCGTCGTGCTGCTGGCCTTTACCTTCTTCCACTGTTAACTCACGTCGTGTCTCCCAAAGCACTTGCCTAACCCCAGCAGCCTTCGTAATATCCCCTCCCCCCTTCCTAACTAGTTTAAAGCACGGTCAATGAGCCCTGCCATCTCCTGGGCAAGGATTCGCTTACCCCTTTGGGACAGGTGAGCCCCATCAGCAGTCATCATACCAGAAGCAGAGTACACCTTCCCTTGGTCAAAAACCCCGAAGTTCCTATGCCGGCACCAGCCTTTCAGCCACTCATTCAATAGATGGGTTCTCCTGACCTGCTCCGAACCCATCTTCCCACTAGTAGGGATAGACAAGAATATTATTTGAGCTCCGCCCCCTCAACAAATCACCCTAGGTCACGAAATTCCCTTTTGATATCTCGCAGGTTACACTTCATGATCGCATCCCTACCTGCTTGAACAATCAGTAGAGGATAATAGTCAGAGGGTCTTACCAGCCCTGGTAGCCTTCTGGTAATATCACGGACCCTGGCTCCAGGGAGGCAGCACACCTCCCTTCACATAGGATCTGGTCTACAAATGGGGCCCTCCGTCCCCCTGAGGAGGGAATCCCCTACCACAACTACCCTTCTCTCTTGCCTAACAGAGGCAGTCTCAAGGCGTGCAGACTTCTGCCTCACTCTAGGCTTCCACTTCCTCTGAGGTAGAGGGGCTGTATTCATGCCCTCACATACCTCCTCCTCAACTTCCAGGGCCCAAAACCTGTTGCTTAGGGAAACCTGGGGGAGTGGGCTAGGTAGGCAGGGGGAGTGCCTACAGTGGCGAGATGGGACTGTCTTCCAGCCCTCCTCAGGGTTCGGGTCACTCCCATTTACCTCACTAGGACGGGACAGAGGGGCCGCCTTCAGTTTTGAGGTGTCTTCCTGGCACTCTTCCCTCTGGGATGCCAGGGAGCTACTCCACCAATCAGTCTCCTGCTCACATTCCCTGATAGCTGTCAGTGTTTCAAGCTCTTCTTTTAGTTTGACTACCAAACCTAGCAGATCGTCCACCTGCTCACACCTCACACAGGTGAGGCGTTTGCCTCTTTTCCCTGGCAGCAGCAAACTCAGGCATTCCCTGCAGCCAGAGACCTGAACCGCAGCATCCCTGGCCAGGCCCTCCGACAGGGTGCCCCAGTTGTGTAGGGGGAACCTCTCCGCCTGGTGGAGACCATGGTTCAACTGTCTGGGCACACAGCAGACAGGAATACCTCAGCTCGTCCTGTGTACTCTGTGAGCACTAGCCGGTCCGCTCAATTTACCCTTCAGAGCCAGGAGGGGGGCTAGCTCTGCCTGCGCGAACTGCCATGCGAACTGCTGCACCACGCACTTCTGACGTGCCACGCCCAGTTTGCCCGTCCTGTTCGCCGCGCTCCTGGTCGCCAGCGCTCCCAGAGGTCCTTCTTGTATGGGGAGGTATTATTCCTGCTGCCCTAAGCTCCGCCCCTGGTGAGTCACGCCTGCGTGCAACCACAGCGAGAAGCAATGGCTGCCACCGGGTGCGTCGCGCCATCTTTCCTCTTTATTTATTTTATTTGCCCTCGCGGATCGGTGCCCAGGGGCTGCCACTTCCAGGAAGGGTCCCTCGACGAAGTCTCCCACTCCAGAGCCCTTCTCCTCAGCAGGAGGAAGCTGATGAGTTGTTTTTTTAAACAACTGGGAGAAGTCTCACGATCACCAGCCCTCGTCCTTATTGGGGACTTCAACTTACCGGATGTCTCCTGGAAGTACAATACAGCAGGGAGGAAGCAGTCTAGCAGGTTCCTGGAGGGTTTGGAAGACAACTTCCTAACCCAGCTGGTAAATGAACCCACAAGGGAAGGTGCCCTGCTGGACTTGTTGTTTGTCAATAGAGAAGGCCTAGTGGGGGATGTGAAGGTTGGAGGACGCCTGGGGCATAGTGATCATGAGCTTATAGAATTCTTAGTACTGGGAGATGTAAGGAAGGGAGACAGCAGAACTACCACCTTAGACTTCCGTAGGGCTGACTTTGGACTGTTCAGAAAGCTGCTCGATAAGATTCCATGGGAGGCAGCCCTTGAGGGCAAAGGACCCCAAGAGGGTTGGTTGCTCCTCAAGAAGGTAATCTTGGCGGCACAAGAACAGGCTGTCCCAGTCGGTCAGAAGAGGAGTCGGCGAGCTAGGAAGCCAGACTAGCTGAGTAGAGAGATTCAGGCTGATATACGGGAAAAGAAGGAAAAATACGAGCTTTGGAAGAAGGGGCAGGTGTCTTGGGATGATTATAGGAATTTAGTAAGATCATGTAGGGAGAAAGTCAGAAGGGCTAAAGCTGATCTGGAACTCAGGCTGGCCAGTCGCAAAAGATAATAAAAAGTCCTTCTATAGGTATATTAATAGTAAAAAGAGGGTCAAGGAGAATCTCCAGCCCTTATTGGATGCTGATGGCACATTAGTGACAGGGGATGAGGACAAGGCTGAGGTCCTTAATTCCTTCTTTGCCTCATTCTTTAACAGTAAAGAAGGATATTCTGTGAGTACTCATCCTCAGGAACTGGCTGACAGGGAGAGGAAGAATAACAAAGTTCCCATGGTTCAGGAGGAAATGATTAGCGACCTACTTGGCCAATTAGATACCCACAAGTCAGTGGGGCCAGATGGGATTCACCCGAGGGTGCTGAGAGAGCTGTCAGATGTGCTTGCCAAACCCCTTTCCATCATCTATCAGCAATCCTGGCAGACTGGGGAAGTTTCAGTCGACTGGAGGCTGGCAGATGTTACACTCATATACAAGAAGGGTCGGAAGGAGGATTCGGGGAACTACAGGCCTGTCAGTCTGACCTCAGTCCCAGGGAAGATCATGGAGAGGGTCATCTTGGGAGCTATCATACAGAACATGCATGATGGCCAGGGGATCAGGCCTAGTCAACATCCGTTTACAAAAGGTAGATCCTGTCAAACTAACCTGATCACCTTCTATGACAAGGTGACCCACTTAATGGACGAGGGGAAGGCTGTGGATGTGATCTGCCTGGACTTCAGTAAAGCCTTAGACACAGTTTCTCACAGCATTCTGACTGAAAAACTGGCTGTCACTGGCCTGGACAGGTGGACCCTCAGCTGGGTTAAAAACTGGCTGGATGGCCGAGCCCAAAGGGTGGTGGTGAATGGAACAAAATCCAGCTGGAGGCCAGTCACGAGTGGCATCCCCCAGGGCTCAGTCCTGGGTCCAGTATTGTTCAACATCTTTATCAATGATCTCAACGAAGGGATTGAATGCTCCCTCACTAAGTTTGCAGATGACACTAAGCTGGGAGGAAGTGTTGATCTGCCTGAGGGTAGGGAGGCTTTTCAGAGGGATCTGAACAGACTGGACCGATGGGCTGAGACCAGTGGGATGAAGTTTAACAAGGCCAAGTGTAGAGTGTTACACATGGGACATAACAACCCATGCAGTGCTACAGGCTTGGGGGAGACTGGCTGGAGAGCTGTCAGGCAGAGAAGGACCTGGGGGTGTTGGTTGACTGCAGGCTGAATATGAGTCAGCAGTGTGCCCAATCGGCCACTAAGGCCAATGGCATCTTGGCTTGTATCAAAAGCAGTGTGGCCAGTAGGTCTAGGGAGGTAATTGTGCCCCTGTACTCGGCATTGGTGAGGCCACACCTCGAGTACTGTGTCCAGTTCTGGGCTCCTCACCACAAGAAGGACATTGAGGTCCTCGAGCGTGTCCAGAGAAGGGCAGCCAGGCTGGTGAAGGGGCTGGAGGGCAAATCCTATGAGGAGCGGCTGAGGGAGCTGGGGCTGTTTAGTCTGGAGAGGAGGAGGCTGAGGGGAGACCTTATCACCACCTACAACTACCTGAAGGGAGGTTATAGAGAGATAGGTGATGGTGTCTTCAGCCAGGTGACAGGTGATAGGACAAGGGGGAATGACATGAAGCTCTGCCAGGGCAGGTTTAGATTGGACATTAGAAAAAAATTTTTACTGAAAGAGTCGTCAGGGCCTGGAACAGGCTGCCAAGGGAGGTGGTTGAGTCACCTTCCCTGGATGTGTTCAGAAAAACGGTAGATGAGGTACTTAGGGATATGATTTAGTTTAGGATGAGAGTGTTTGGATTTGATGATCTTAAAGGCCTTTTCCAACCTTGTGATTCTGTGATTCTGTGTGATTCTAAGAGCTAATCAAAAGATTGGTCTCTTTGGAAGAAAGAAAATGTACTCTGTTTTCTGGTTCTTTAAAGGTATAAGTATCTGAATGATTATTGAATCAATTCCATCAGAGCCGAGAAGATTCTTTAGCTACCTGTAGATGAACTTACATGTGGGAGTGACAGCCTTCTTGTTTTATAAGGACTAACCTTAGTATGTGAGGGACAGATTTAATGGAGTCTGAGATCCTCCTGAGTGGCTCTAATGTCTTCGAAATTATAGAATCATAGAATACACTGAGTTGGAAGAGACTTATAAGGGCCATTGAGTCCAACTCCACACAGGGCCAGCCAAGTCAGAGCATGTCACTGAGCGCATCATCCAGACACTTCTTAAGCTCAGTCAAGCTGGGTGCAGTGACCACTTCCCTGAGGAGCCTGTGCCAGTCCCTGAGCACCCTCTCAGTAGAGAACCTCTTCCTAATATCCAACCTAAACCTCCCCTGTCACAGTGTTATACCATTCCCTTGGGTTCTATCATTGGTCACCACAGAGAGGACATTGGCACCTGCCCCTTTGCCTCACCCTTGTCAGGAAGCCATAGGCTGCAATGAGATCTCCCCTCAGTCTCGTTTTTTCTAGGCTGAACAAACTGAGGGACTTCAGCCTCTTCCTATAAGACTTCCTCCCCAGACCCTTCCCTATCCTCGTTGCCCTCTTCTGGACACCCTCCAATAGTTTCATGTCCGTCTTGTACTGTGGTGCCCAAAACCGCACACAGTACTCAAGGTGAGGCTGTACCAGCACAGTGTAGAGCAGGACAGTCCCCTCCCTGAACTGGGTGGCAATGCTGTGCTTGATGCACCCCAGGAAGCAGTTGACCCTCCTGGCTGCCTGGGCACACTGCTGGCTCATGTTTAACTTGCTGTCCACAGTGATCCCTAAATCCCTCTCATCATGGCTGGCCTCCAGCATCTTATCCCCCAGTCTGTATGTGCAGCCTGGGTTGCCCCTTCCCAGGTGCAGAATCTGGCACTTGCCCTTATTAAGCTAGTTGAAGTTTTAACATTTTAATTTGAGAGATCCCTCTTGGTCTTGCCCAGAAACCGCTCATAAGTAAGTAATATTCCAGTGAGAAGAGCATTTTAATGAGTAGGAATTGCAAGCATTACACTTGAAAGCATTTACACTACTGTGAGTACATTTTTTTCTGATATTATTATCTTACTCGTCAACACTGTTAAGAGTTTATAGTAAGTTAGTAATTTTTCTTTCCCCTTTTTGCTGCAGATCCATCAGGGCACAGTTCCTGTCTCATACACAGTGACAACGATGGCTCCACATGGGATACCACTTTGCACAGGCCAGCACATCCCAGCCTGCAGTACGCAGCAGGTGCCAGGGTGCTCAGTGGTTTTCAGTGGGCAGCACCTTCCAGTTTGCAGTGTGCCTCCCCCAGTAAGTGGGTCTCTGTAATTACTCAAGTTTCAATCTTAGACATAGAAATGGCACCTTGAAGCTTCAGTGTCTTGTGTGTCTTTAATTGTGTTGGAAATAGTCCTTATTTTCCCTTTGGTAAATTGCAGTGGCATAGCAGTATAGGCCTTAGAGCTGGTAAACTTCTTTGTAGAGTATGACTATAATATAGGAGTCCTGATGGTTTTTAACTCAAACTAGATGCTGGTTTATGAACTGACTTCCTATCAGGAGCTATTCTGCATACTTTGAGATAGTAAGAGGAACATTTCTAAGGCTCTTATTAGGTAACTCACCTAGAAAAAATCTTAGAAGAGACTTTGTTCAAGGGTGGATTATATACACAAAGGTCTGACATTCCAAAGTCAGTTTTCATCTGAGAACTTGCAAGATCCTGAAAGAACACTAAAAGCTGAATGCACTCATAAAATCAGTCAAAATATTCTTTAATAATGGTGTCTCTCTGTGCCTTTCTGAGAGTAAAATAAAGTGCTCTGACTGGCTAATTTCCCAGCTCTAAGTTTGAAAGAATTTGAACTGTTTTCTCAGGAATTTTTATAATTGGCCTGGAGATATATGGTGGTTTGACCTTGGCTGGATGCCAGACACCCACCAAAGTTGCTCTATCACTCCCTTTTTCATAAAATATATACTGAGAGGCTTAGGAGTCAAGATAAGGACAAGGAGAGGTCACTCTGCAATTAGTGTCACGGGCAAAACAGACTCAACACAGAATTTTAAAAAAACCATCTCATTTATTACACATACACACACACACACACACACACACTCTGAAACCAGAGTAAGGTAATGAGAAGTACGGCCAAACATTAAAACATCCTCCCCACCCCTCCCTTCTTCCTGGGTTCAACTTTATTCATGATTTCTCTCTCTTCTTAGCTGGAGGGGGAAGGGGGCACTCCTCACAGCCTTCCTCTGCTCCACTATAGGGTCCCACCCACAGGACACTATCCTCGACAGATTTCTCCAACATAAGTCCTTTCCCATGGGGTTTCGGCCCTTCATCAACTGCCCCAGTGTGGGTCACTTCTATGGAGTGTAGTCCCTCAGGCCTAGCTTTCTCCAGCCAGACCGCTCACAGAGTCACAATTCCCACCAGCAAACCTGCTCTGGAGTGGGCCTCTCTCTCCACAGGCTGCAGGTCCTGTCAGGAGCTTGATCCAACATGGGTCACAGCATCTTCCATGTCTCCCCGCTCCAGTATAGAGTCCCTCCATGGGCTGCAGGTCGGATCTCTGCTCCCCATCATCTTCCATGGGCTGCAGGGGGACAGCCTGCTCCACCATGGTCTTCTCCGTGGGCCGCAGGCAAATCTTTTTCCTGCAGCACCTGGAGCACCTTCTCCCCGCCTTCTTCACTGGCCTTGGTGTCTTACAGTTTCTTATATCTCACTCCCTTCTCTGGTGGCAAAAAGCAGCCACTTGCTTTTTTTATCCTCATAAATGTGATTCACAGAGGCACTGTGATTGGCTCGGCCTTGGTCAGTGGCAGGTCCGTCCTTGAGCCCAGCTGGTCAGAGCTTGGAAAAGCTTCTAGCAACTTCTTGCAGAAGTCACCCCTGCAGCCCACCCTCCTCCTCCAGAGCCCTGCCACACAAAACTACAAGAAGATACTTTTTGCCAGTTCATAGCATTCTCATGCTACCATTCTGCAGAAATTTTTGTCATTAAGTGCTAGCAGGTGCTGGAGCTGAAGAAATGTATTGCCAGAAGTTTCAACTGTACAGATGAATGTTGGAAGACTCACAGCTTTTTTTTCCCTCTCCTGTTTCTAGTATAAATCTGTAATATCATACATAAAATGTATATATAGTGTCCAGTAACCATTTATAATGTTGGTATAAGCATTGGTCTCTGCCAGTTATGCACTTGCCAGTAATGTGTAGCTTAACTTTTCCTGTTGCACATTCTGTGGCCTGAGGACACAAACACTGAAACAGAACCCTTGATGTGATCACCTATGTTTATAATCTGCTCATCAAGGCGTGAGGGTAATTTCCATTCATCTTGTCTACGTGCCATTTATCTCTGTAAGTGACTGCAAGGCCTGCAGCATTCTGCTGGCCACTCTGGCATATTTGTGGCAGCTATTTCCCTGTAACTTTCAAATTAGTGAAAATCTGTCCTGTAGCAGGATAAGAGACATCTTTTTTTTTTCTATTTAGTGGTGGACTGGGTACCCAGAGATTGGAAAAATACTTCCATAGGGTATTCAGCAGGGCAAGAAATCAATGTGTTGTAAGAAACAACAAAAGCTAAAACTATGTTGGGTCTTAGGGAACTCCAAACAACAGACTAATAATCTTGCCCTGTGCTATATTATCTGTGCAATTCGTAAAACATTTTATAATTCAGCAGTGCACCTTTCCTTTAAATAAGTAAAACTTACTCTACAGGAGTAAAGCCTTAACCGTGTTGTTTGGACTGAACATACAACAGTTAATCAGGTATGTTTTGAGAATGGTTGCAGTACAAGTGAATATAAAGAACTATGGTTGAGTTTATGTAATGTCAGCAGGCAGATTTTCTACTTTCTTCTGTTATGTCAGAAAATTGGAGAATAGCGGAAATTAGTAGGGGGCTCTGGAGGTCATCTGGTGTCACCTGCTAAGAGCAGCATTCCAAGGATGGAGATTTCACAACCCATCTAAGCCTCTGCTCCAATGTTTGACTCTCCCTGTGGTGAGGAATTTCTTCTGTGTATCTAATTGAATTTTCTTTGCTTCAGTGTAGTTCCATTAGTCCTTGTCTTTTTGCTTTACCCCGCAAGGAAGAGTCAGGTTCTGCCTATCCACTCTCATGAAGTAGCTGAAGAAAGGGATAAGGTCTTTCCTTAGTTTTCCTTTTGTAAGGCCAAGCAAATCCAGTTCTGCAGCCTTTTCTTTTATGCAGTGTGTTCCAAGCTTCTTGTCATGATGGTTTCTGTCAGTGGACTCCATTGAGTATGTCAGTGTCTCTCTTTGGCACTGAGAGGCGAAACTTGGACAAAGGACTTCAGATATGTTTTCACAAGTTCCAAATAGAGAGATGGAATTGCTCCAATGGACCCACCAGTTATGTTCTTAATAACTAACTTTCCCAGTACGCAGTAGGCCTTTTTGACTGCAGGACAACACTGCGTAGGCTCTTGTGTGCTTCTATTTGACTTATCTCTGGGAACTCATCTTAGTTTTCTGCAAATGTGCTCACCAGACAGTCAATCTCAAAATGTTCTGCTCCATGGAGTTATTCGTTCCTAGTGACAGGCTTCCCATTTACCTTTGAACTTGACATGGTTCCTGTCAGCCAGTTTCTACAGCCTATAAAAGTACATCTGAAAAGTAGCCCTGCCATTCAGCATGTCATCTTGCTTTGCCAGCTTCATCTGTGAACTTCCCTGTATCCTTTTGTTACCTTCACAGTATTTGACTCCCTTGGTGCATATGTAACTACAATACAAACAAATTTAACTTACAAAACACCTTTATCAGTTGTGAAACTTCTTGGAAGCATGTGCTCAAGCAGCAGAAGTTTTCCAAAAGCCTGAATGAATAAACAGGTAGTTTTCATTTCTTTCCACTTGAAAGATTTACTTGAAAGACTTACAGCCTTATTTACTGTAACTTAAAAAGTGCCATGGGCATAGCACAGATCATTCCAGACATTGAAGCTATACTGCACTTTACCCTATAGAATCTTGGGATGAAATGTATTTACATATGTTCCCCAAAATACATCCTTTTTTTAAGAACTGTATGTGATGTTCTACCTGAAAATTTATCTTCTACTGTTTCAGACAACAGTTTTCAGTTTAGTAAAATACAACAAAAATTCATTTTGACAGTAGAACCACTTGCCCGTTGCATGATGTAGAAAAATGATGTAGTAGCTGAAGGTGAGGAATAATCAGCACTTGAGAAAAAGTAGTAGTCAGATAAAATTAATCTGCTACTGCTTCAGTGCACGTAAAGATTTATGTGTGATCATGATCACAGTAAATTGAGGTGATAGTCCCACCTCCATTACTGTAATCAGATTTAAAACTAGATCTCTTTACCATTTAGTCAGTATGCACAATATATGTTGTGTGACATGACTAAAAAGAAGAAAAAACTGAGAGATTAGAATCGGGTCCTCTGTCCATTTTTGATAACAAATATCTTACTACTTGTTCTTTTAATTGTCAAAAATGTAACAGAAATGCCTGACATTCTGATGATGGATCAACGAGCAAGAAGAGGAGGATGCAGGTTTTCTTGCTCCTCTATATCTAGAGTTAGAAGTAAAACCGAATACTTCCACACCACACGCACATTGCTGCTACCTTACAGTGCCTTCATCATCACTTCAGTGTTCAAACTCTAGTGCCCGAAGTTGCTTTTGTGTGAGGAATTTCAAAGAGGAAAGACAAAGCTATTTCCCACAGCAGCTGTCACATAGGGAGTTGCCTTCAGAATATGAGGCTCCCCTCGAAGTGCAGAATGGAGCAGAGCTTATGAAGATTTCATAGTATATTTGGCAACAGGGGTTTTAAGGTGCAATCTGACATCTGTGAGACCCTTGGCTACACCTAGAGGTTAAAATGGTTGCAAGGCCGTTGCTTTAGTATGTTGTTGTGAAGGTAGTACATGAGAAAAATAAAATTAACTACCATAAGTGTATCTGCTCAACACTTAGGTGACTGTCTAATCCTGGAGTATTGAAAACCCAAACTCCCAGTGACCTCATGAGAAGAGAGCTACATTGCACCTAGCAGATGTCACACTGTGGTACTTCTAGAGCCTGTTCTGTACTAATCATTGTTCCTTGTTTATTTGAAGGAGTTTACTATTTGTAACCCATTACTATTTGTGTGTTTTGGAGGCTTTTCCAAGAAGGCAAGAGAACTGCTGTATTTCAATATCTTTCCATAATAAATGCAAGGAATCTTTGTGCTAGAGGCAAAAAATATGTTGTTCTCATTTTATTTCAGATGCTTCAGGCGTGCTCAGTCCAACACCTACCTGTACCATATGCAGCATTTCCACCCCTCATTTCTAGTGACCCTTTCCTTTTGCATCCTCCTCATATCTCTCCACACCACCCTCCTCACTTGCCTCCTCCAGGACAATTTGTTCCATTCCAAGCACAGCAATCACGGTCGGTAAGTAATGCTTCTTACCCCCTTCTCTGTAAAACTGGTGGGGCTGGATGGGCAGATCGTGCTGATACCTGACTGGGGAAACAGAAGGATAGGTTTTTGCACTTATGCTTCCTTAGCAAGTCTGTAAACACTTAGTGTGAAGATGAAAAAATCGTAAAGTTCACTGTGTTTCTCTTCAGGTTTCATTAGCTGTCGTCTGTGCTGTTTCTCCATAGGCCTTTACTTCTGTCAAAAACATGTATATCTGATTCACCAACTACTCCTTCAGGTATTTCCCAGGAAGCAGAAGAGAATCCAGAAGAGGTTGTGTAGTACAGTAGTGATATCAGATAAAAGTTTAGCAGAAAGAGAAGAAAGGGAGAAGAAAGCACAGAATTTTACTTTCATTGTATTCATTTTTTTATTACATCTCAGTTAATTTTTAAATGACCAGTGCTTTTCCTAGAAAATAATGACATTAAATTGTCCAGTCATATTCGAGGACCTACAGTCTCTCTTCCCCCAAACCTCCCCCCTTTTTTTTTTCACTTACAGAAGTTATTGATGCCTTCTGCATAAGCAGAATTGGCTTGGTGATAGGGACCGTGCAAACATGGGAAAATGTGACCCTTTTATGGATGTGGGGGAGGGGGTGGAGAGGGGAACAATTGATATTTGGTTCTGGCTTGCAGCTCTTACTGTGGGGCTATCTGTATGCTCATGTCCATTTGTTTGCCCCCCTGATTAGAAGATGCCAGTACTTCACTAATGTAGGAATAGAAAACAACTTCATTGTTAGTTACAAACACTGCTGAGACTTCTTCATGCCATGTGTCAGGTGTGAGTAGGATTGTAATCACTTTGTTATGATGATGGGAGAACAGCGGGGAAGTCATGGTTTTCAGTGGTAATCTTTATAAGACTTTCCTTTAGAATGTGTATGGACTTAGTGTTTAGATTGGGTTGCTTACTTAGGCTATCAACTAGGCTTGCCTGTCAACTTTCCGCCCTGGCAAAAAGCTTGTGTTTAGTGGTTTAAGAATATCCTCTGTTTAAAGTTTTCTCTGCAAACTTCTGGAAACAGAATATTCCTTTGGGTCCATAAGGTGGCTTTCTCAGATGAATTTCTTGAATTGGTGGAATTCAGTGCCAGAAAAAGTGTATTAATGAAACAATGGCAAGTCCTGGTTATTTCTTGAGCACTTTTGGACCTGACTGATGTACTACAGTTGGTTAGATTGCAGTACAGAACTGGAATCTCATGCTTCTGAAACCACTGTGTGTTCTTTGTAGGACTGCTGCATGACCCTCCTAGAAAAGCATCTCCTTGATTACTGAATATCATTAGCAGTTAAATCCACTGCAGTCCCCGTGTTTCCTCTCCTCTTTTCAGATTTTCTGGCACAATTTCAGTTCTTGTCTATGGTTGTTTATTTTTTTCTCTCGCATAGTTGTACAGTGAGAGCAGCCTGGCAAGAAGGAGAGCAAATATTTGTCCTGAAAAATGCAAGACACAGGAAATTACAGCCACTTCTATATTTGCTAGATCGCATAAATTCCTGGTCTATAAGCATGGCTAGCTGGAAAAGGTGAATTTATATAACGTGTAGTGTTGTCTTTGCTTTTTTGGTAGTGTTAATGGCACAGGAATTCTTCACGGAGTTACTGTGTGAAACTGAGTACAGTTGTACATGTAATTTTTTTTTTTTTACCCTAAAATACTGACCACAGGAGCTCAGAATATACAGCTGGGATTGCAGTTCTTTGTTGGGGAAAATTGCATCTCTTATTATTGCAACAAAGCCTATCTCCTGTTTTTTTAGCCACTTCAAAGGATAGAAAATGAAGTAGAACTGCTTGGAGAACATCTTCCTGTAGGAGGCTTTACATACCCTCCCTCAGCCCATCCACCAACCTTGCCTCCCTCAGCTCCTCTTCAATTCCTAACCCATGACCCTTTGCACCAGGAGGTGTCATTTGGTGTAGTGAGTATTGTTTTCTGTGCTTCACTCTCCTTCATGCTGCACTACCATTTATTCTACTGTACATTTTGTTGGAAAATGGCACGTCTTCCAGCTGTATTCTGTTACTTGCTGTAGCCGCATACTGTGGTATTTTTTTCAAGCTTGTTTTAATCAAGTTAAGGATAATTTAATGATACCAGCAAATGATTTCCGATAACATTATCCACAGAGTGTTGTAGCAGTTACTTAGGAAACATTCTATGTTGCCACACAGTCTGGGGCTTCTAGTGTAGACACCAGTTAGTACAGTTTATTAGTACAGTCATATGTTGAGTCTCCACGAGCCAGGAATGCTTTAAAAATAGTTCTCCAGAGCGTTTGCAATTTGCAGGCAAGAAGTTGTATAGAATGCTGCAATAATTTAAACTTCACCATGTTACAAGACAGCCAAGCTTGCTTTAAGTCAGCTTTCTGGGGTTCTACAGGCAGTTCACCTGCAGAAGCACCAAAAAAACAATTAAAAAATTATGATTCAGGATAAAGTCTGTGCTGAATTTTGCGCGTTTGTGGCGTATCTGCTATTGGGTGCTACCTCTGGGATCACTGTGGTGCACTGCAGTCTGCAATTACATTAGTCCTGAGCTGGTTTTTTTGGCGGTGATTGGTGATGGTTGGTTTGCTTTGGCTTTTTAAAAAACTTCTCCTGCCTATGTAACGCTTGAAGAAATAACTAAAAGTCAAAGAAAAGGTCTGATCTAGTCGACTGTGTCCCTGATCAAGGCAGGGCAGTTGAAACTAGATGATCTTTGAGGTCCCTTCCAACCCAAACCATTCCATGATTGTATGATTTTTTTTTTTTGCTGTTTGACCTGTGCATGAAGTCGACAGAAGGTTCTAGATGCATAGTGTTACAGAAGATTTTAAATGAGAGTGAAATTTTAGGCCCTGTGATTACAGAAGATACCAATAACTTCTCTTTAATTACTCTCCTTGAAATCACAGAACTTTGTTAAATGCTTTCTGCAATTTTTATAAAGGTTGACATAAATCTCCACCATTTAAAAAAATATTCAGCTCATTATTAAACTAAAGGTGTATAGATTTTCAGTGCTATGAGTCATTTTGGAGACAAAGACACTTTAAAGTTTCCATAAACTGCTTTGGTTTTATTCAGTATGCTTGTTACATGAATTGAATTCTAACCACAAACATTTTGGTTGGAGTGAGGCTTTCTTGATTTTCAACTTCAGTCTTTAATGTAGATAAGGAACAAAATACCGTCTTTTGTGCAGATATATAACATCTGTCCCCTCTGATTCTTCAGTTGCAGGTTGTATATTGCTGAGGAGTCCAGTAGAGGTGTATTACAAGTAATTATATGGTCTTTCATAAAGCAATCCTAAATCTAAATTTATAACAATTATGATGGACTGGATGTATTTCTGATTTTTGTTTATCCAGTAAACATAACAGTTTCTGTTTGTGTTTTGGAATTGCAGAATTGAAAAAGCAGTAAAATTGATATTTGTTATGTCTAGTTTGCAATCTTACTTTAAAGAAAAATACCCTGGGTCTCTAGAATTGTTTTTATATTCATATGTACGTTTTATGTATGACCATGAAGTTCAGAGATTTGAGGTTAGCCATTGGTAGTGTTGAACATTCGCATTTTCTTATATTTCCGACATTGAAGAAGAAGAATAAGAAAAATCTTAATGCCTTCAAATATGAATTCAATAGTGTTACATGAATTTCAGTTTTAAAATTTACTAAAATTATTTTGATACTTGGAATATTTCTGGGAAAACATAGTTTGTGTTTAAATGGTAATCTTTTGCCATGAATGTCTCCATTTTAGTAGGTAATGCAAGGAATTTTGATAAACCATAATGAACTTAAATGTACAACTAAAGAGCTTAGCATGCAAATGAAAAAACATGTTGCAATAAAGCCCAGTTCTATCTACAGAAAGGATGTATTCGCAGCTTTAGGCAGGGCCAGCTGCAGAAAATGTACTGATTAAACGCTCCTTGAAAGGATTCAACCCTTCTTTAACATAAATGTAAATACACGCCACTGCTAGTTCTGGGAGTTTTATTAAGGAGGGGAGGTGTTAAATCTTTTTTTGAAGACTTTTTTTCAAGGCTTCTTTAGTTAACCAGTTGTGCGCAAGCCTGCATAATAACACCAAGTCTAAAGCCTGGGCTTTTATATTTACAAGAGAGTGAGCAGTTCAAGTCCTGTTTCCCGAACCAGACTGCATATAGACCAAGCACACAAAAACTTGCAAGGATTTCTGTTGTGTGCTGGTACTTTTTCACATGGAATGCTGTGATTGTGTCTTACTGATGGTAGTAATTTCAAAATATGGCTGAGGGTCCTTAGGGTTTGAAGAGGAGGTAGTGTTGGTTTTGTGTTCTTTTTATTAAAAGTGGATTTCAATATTCAGATTTCATTTCATGATTAAGAAAACAAAATGTTGCATCACAGACTCACAGACTGGATGAGGTTGGTCATCTGGTCCAACCCCCCTGCGCAAGCAGAGCCGCCTAAAGCTCGTTGATCAGGCCTGTGTTCAGACAGTTTTTGACTATCTCCAAGGTCCACAACCTCTCTGGGCAACCTGTGTCAGTGCTCAGTCACTCTCACCTAAGGAAGTGGTTCCTGATTTTCAGACGGAGCTTCCTATGTTTCAGTTTGTGCCCACCAGGCACCCTGAAAAGAGCCTGGCTTAGTCTTCTTTGCACCCTCCCTCCAGGTGTTTATATACATTGATAAGAGGTCCCTGAGCCTTCTTTTCTCCTGGCTGAACAGTCCCAGATCTCAGCCTTTCCTATATGTGAGATGCTCCAGTCCCTTCTTTGTGGCCCTTTGTTGGACCCTCTCCAGTATGTTCATGTCTCTCTTGTGCTGGCTAGCACAGAACTGGACACAAGTTCCAGTTCCACAAGTTCCAGATGAAGCTTACTTTCTTCTTTCTTGCAGCCTTACCCATCTTTCATGCCTCGAAGACTCACAGGGCGCAGCAGATACCGCTCACAGCAGCCAATACCACCACACCCTTACCATCCCAGCCTATTACCTTATGTGCTGTAAGTTCAAAGTACATTTCCTTCCACATAAGCTATTAAGAAGTCACGTGACTTTCAACACAAGTCTAAGCACTTCTTGTGGTTGGACTGTAGCAGAGAACAGTATAGTTCAGCAGTCCCAGTGAAGAGGAGAACTTCCATTTCTCTGTAAATTTTCCAGCCTGTTTTGAATAGCGTACGCCCTTGAGCAAGGAAAAATACAAGTGAACTGTTTTGTTCAATGTAGGTTTTTTTAGTTTTTTTGAGGCACAGTAGTCTCTTGTTTCTGAACTCTTCAATATAATCTTGAACAAATTTTAAAACTTGGTTCTCAGATACTCTTACAGAGGCACGGTTACACTGTTAGATAAAGACTCTGGAGTCTTCGCTTACAGAATAAATTAGTTTGGTTTTGTTCTTAGTTATGAAAATAAGATGTGAGCTTTCTGTGATGTGTTAGACTTTATTGGCTGAACTGCTAATATGTTACAGCTGTTGAAATTCTGTTCTGCCTCTGATTAGCTGTTTCGGGAATATATGTGGGATAATTAGCATTTAGGAATTATCTGTAGTGTGTTATGGTAGACCCTCTGAGGGGAGTTTGGGTATATGGGATTTATTATTCTTCTGTGTTCTGTTTTGGAAATGAAAATATGAAATATTTGGAAAACAACGGTGATTTTCTGGTGGCAAAGGTGACATTGGCAAGGAAATAATCAAACATTGGCACTAGATCTGTAGTTTCTCTCTGCAATTTGGATTGGCATGAAAAGGGCACCAGATATCTGATCCAGTGCAGTTGTTCATCTTTGCATCTTACTGTCTGAGTCATGTCATAGCTTCTTGCCTGTCCATTGAGAACACAATGCGGCACAGGAATTCCTTACTAGTTCAGTGGGATTTTAGTATATTTTATATTTGCAATTTCTATATCTGTGCATTAAGTTTTGACCCACAGGATATATTGGGAGATAAAAACATTTCTTAAATATAAAACCGGAAAAACATCTCTCTCTTGCCTCTCCATCTGAAGAGATTCTGCTTTGACCAACATCACAGTATGGGAGAGAGCAAGTTTGTGCTTGCCTTCAGTATGGAAGTTGGTCCAGTAGCATATCATGTTTATCTTCGTTGTGTGTTTTAGGCTTATAGAAGTTTCAAGGCTTTTTTATAGGAGAGCCAAATGAACTTAGAATTCCTTATCTTTGCCAATATTTTATCAACTTAAAGAAATAGAACATATTTAACACCAGAATGTCAATTCATTATCAGTTTTCATTAGCTCTCCATAATCTTGATAATCAAGAGATTAGTTTTTGTAATAATGCTGAGCCTGGTTGGAAGTATCAGTTGAAGACATACATGTCATTAAAAAAATCAACACTATTAGTATGAAAAAGTGGCAGAATTAGATTTTTCATTTGATTGTCTCACTATTCTTGACTTCAAATGTAAAAATTTTAACAATTTTGAGAAACTGCTGATTTAAGAGGGATCAGTAAAGTAACTTTACGTCCACCAGATGTTTCTGTGCTTTCCTTCAGCAAGATGCTGAATCTTACCATTGTGTGCTCTCATGGTAGATCAATGCTCCCAGTGCCACCTGCAGTTGGACCAGCTTTCAGCTTTGAGTTGGATGTGGAAGATGGAGAGGTAGAAAACTATGAGGTTGGTGTGCAAACTACAACTACCTTTAAACAACAGATGTTAGCAGAATCAATACATAAAATTTCATTATATTTTGCTTTTAATCCTGCTTTTGTCTTTCAAATAAATGTAAGGGCTGTGAAGACAGAATCCAGAAACCATCCTTTCAGATTGTTTTGCAATGCTGGATATTAGGAGTGCTTAGCTTTATTTTTATCTGTTGCTTTTTCCCAGAACAGGGTAAGTTAATGACTTTATGTGTGTAACTTTTCAGGATAGTGTTAATACAGAATTAGTGTTAACACCGTACTATGAATAAATCTAAATGTAATGTTTATAAAACTGCCTTACTGCCCTTCTTCTTGGCCCTCTTCATGGAGGGTACAGTAATTCACATCTATAGTTGTAGAGCCCTCTTTAATGTCCTAGGCAATTATGGGACAGTCACAGCTGTTGTGTCTTTGCTGGTTCTATGACTATTGAATTCCATTTGATTTCTCTTCAGACAGTCATCATCAGCCCTTACTTTTGCATCGCTTTGCTCTGTTCAGTCACACATTTTCAGTTTAACAGTGAGCACTTCTGTCATAATTTCAGTCCTTGTTCAGAAGAAGAATCATCTTGTGAGAATTTGGGCCCTAGTTTTACAGTATTAGAAATCTCCTTGTGATCATTACCATTTTCAGACTACACTGTGTCTTTTTAACATTCCTATGCTTTTGTTTCCCATCATGTTTATAGCAGTATTTTTCCCAAGTCCCTTGTGAAGGAGTTTTTTAGTTGTTATGTTGGCTTATGAAAAGTGAACACAAAATTTAGTAAAAAAGTGCTTAAAGTTTGATGGTATGTGTTTGTATTCTAGATTCAGGATAAAATCTCTGTAATGCCGCTAACCCAAGATGTGGAGTGGGATCAGAACCTGTGCCATTAAATTTTTTATTTCTCTCACATGACCAGACACAATATTATTTGGAAGCAAATTGTTGCCAGTCTTTCCTTGTTGCCAGCACTATTAATTTCATAGTGGGTGAGGGGATCTTTCAGAAGCAAAGCACTCTACCAAGCTGCACGTGCAGCCACTGGAATAATTGGCATTTGGGTCCTGGAGGTTTTAAAATCCCAAAGAGAACATCATAAACAATCAGAAAGATGGTTGAATTCTGAAAGACTTTCCATGGGGCTCATGTTGTAGGGGGGAACTAAGATCCTCAACATTTCTTGATAGAAAGGTGGTTTGTCCTACCAGCTGAGGCAGTGAGGGCCCACCTGTAGTGGAACCAGAACGTGTTTGAGTAGTGAATTTTTAAATGTCCACTTTCCATGTTTTGCAGGCACTGCTGAATTTGGCTGAACGTCTGGGAGAAGCCAAACCACGAGGACTGACAAAGGCAGACATTGAACAGCTTCCATCCTACAGGTTCAATCCAAACAACCACCAGTCAGAACAGACATTGTAAGTACACTGGTCTCTTTCAGATGTCCATAACTTAGGTGGCTATATTTTCATTTCTCTAACTTTCAGTCTCAGCTGGTCCAGAAGGGGTTTAAAAGCAGTCATGTCAGTGAACAGTTAATTTATTTTTTTGTTATTGCTTTCCTTACTTTAAAACCTCAGTGTAGTCTCACATCATTTAGATATGTGTCAGTTTAGTTCTTCAATATTTAAAAATTTAAATGAAGGTGTCTAGGTTTTGTTCAGCATACTAGTCATTACAGTGACATTGTCCACTTGGAATTTAGGTTGTGCTGAAAAAGTAATGCAGTGTCAAGCTCCTGGTAGAGCTTGGTTAGTGCTTTAACAGTGTATCTTGGCATTTTAAAGTCCATTAACTTCCTGCCTTTGAAAGATCCACACAACAAAGGGCAGTATAGTTAAAGAGATAGTTAAAAGTGGCGTAGTATCAAATGCTGTGTTGAAATAGCTCAATGTAACAATTTTTTTCTGATACTCCAGTTTCAATGACCCTCAGTGTGACTTAACTGTATCAGTAGGGAATGTACTGTATGGATCATTATTTTGCTATTTTGAATTTTGATTAAACTTCTGTTCTAGTCATCTGGTCTGTGAACTCCTGCAAGCAGGAGCACTACTGTAGCTACCCAAAGGGTAAGGGAGCTATCATGTTGCAGTGGTACATGTAAAATTTTGTATGGAGCAAGTACTTCTTGTTCTCATGTAGCAGATACATTTGAACTGTGTTGTCTTTTTTTTTAGGTGTGTAGTGTGCATGTGTGATTTTGAGTCAAGGCAGCTACTTAGAGTCTTACCCTGTAGCCACGAGTTCCATGCCAAGTGTGTTGATAAATGGCTGAAGGTAAAAAAATCTAAAAATCTAAAAGCTAAAGCCTATTATACAGAGAACTACTACATTATGTAGTTTGCGGAGAAGGAGTGGGGGTGTTTTGCTGTTTTACTTAATCTTGTCTCACATTTCTAATACTTAGGCTAAAAATGCCAACAGTAGAAGCACTGTCTATTTTGGGTATTTTTCCAGCAATTGATGAAAGAAAGTTTTTTTTATAATCCTTGGAAAAAGGAAAACTTAATATGAAGAGAATTATTTTCACTGACATATCTTACTGTGCTTTCCATTAGCACAAGACAATGACTGTGAATTCAGGTAATCTGTAAAATTAAAGACTTGAAAACAAAAAGTTTACATAATAATTTCAGAGGCATGAATCATAATTTCTGTGATGATGATGGCTTTAACTGATATACATATCCTAAATAGCAAGAATGAGTACTAATAGCTTCCTCCCCTGATTTGCTGTTAACATTAGCTTCTGGGGCACATAAAGCGTGTTATGTGTGTACATACATGTGTGTGCATATGTACAGATGTGGAAATGTCATCTACTCAAGTAGAAATCATAGTTTTATGAAATTACGATATACCATCCCAAGATAATTTCAGCAGAAATGAAAGGATCTAGAATCAGGGCAGCCCAGAGAGGGGACAGAGAAAATAACAGCAGTACAGAAGGTGTGAAGAACAGGAAATACAAATAAGTAGGTGGTGATGCTCAAAAATCTCTGTAAGCTGCATTAGCCAGATGAACTGCCAACAAGGTATTGACCCCCATCTTGCCTCACCTTTTTTTGGATATTTTATTCCATTCAGCTTTAGTTTAATCTGTGTGTAGTCTGTTGTTTAGAACATTTGAAATGGCATACAATGTCTAGAGAATTACGGATGGTGTCTGTTGTTTCAGAAAACTAAAACCCCTTGCCTTATATGGCTTCATTAAAGCAAGAAAATGCATACATTAAGCTGGCACTAAAATACTCAGTGCAGAGAAGAAAAACAGTGAAGTTAATATTCACTGCATTCTTTGGCTAACAAGGTAGCAGGAATATTGAGAAGGATTTTAAAAACTGGGATAAGAAATTGGTCTTGGGCTACAGTACCCACGGTAGTCTAAGGCTTCTAGAAAATCTAAGGCCAGTGTAATTGTTTGCATAACAATTCAGTAGAACTGAAAGTTTCTGAATCCATGTACGTATCTGGAATAAGCAAGAGGAATGAAAACACCTAGTTGTCATTGACAGATTAAAACCACACACACACACATGATGTAATATATCTGTGCTAGATGTACACAGGCTTATTCAGTAACTGAAAATCAAGAGCAGATTATATGTGTTAAAGTGGTATTCTCCAGTGTACCACTACTCCTCTCAAGGAGTGTTCACTCTAGATTTGTCTGATGCATGAAATTTTCTAAGTCATTTGTGGTTTGGACAAAGTATCCAGGGGTAGTATTCACTCCATTTTACAAAAAAAATAACTGAGACAATTTGACACAGCCTGTGAGCTATGATGTTCTATGTAGGTAAATTGATTGATTATATATATTTTTAAAAAGACAGCTCTTTCCAGGCTATTAATGCAAAGAAATATACCTCGGATTCATAGAGCCCCAGATCTGCAGATTCTTGGAAGTTAGAAAAACATGTCAGGGAAATACCATGTAATCTTGTCCTGTTTTTATGCTCTTGCCTGATTGTGGGTCTCTAGCATCAGAAAAGTATGTTGAACTAAGCTTCTTTTGGACTCAGTGTGGCAGTTCTACAGTTGGAGTTAGTCCTTTGAATTGGTAATGAACTGGCAGTTGAATTCAAGTAACAATGTGAACAAAGCAAATTTAGTTTAGTCTTTATTTTCATAATCACAGATGTTCTGTCATAGTTGTGAAACAACTTTTTTCTGACGTTCCTGTGTCTGTTGGTTTGACCCTGGCTGGACACCAGGTGGCCACCAAAGCTGTTCTGTCACTCCCCTCAGCTGGGAAGGGGAGAGAAAATGTAACAAAACCTCATGGGTTGAGATATGGACAGAGAGAGATCATTCAGCGATTACCATCACAGGCAAAACAGACTCAAAATTAGGAAATCAGTTTATTAGCAATTGTCAGAGTAGGATAATGAGAAACAAAATCAAACATCTCTCCCCACCCCTCCCTTCTTACCAGGCAGAACTTCATAACCAAATTCTCTGCTTCCTCCCCACAAGCGGTTCAGAGGGATGGGGAATGGAGTTTGTGGTTAGTTCATCACAAATTGTCTCTGCCAATCCCTCCTCCACAGGGGGAGGACTCCTTACACTCTTTCCCTGCTGTAGCATGGGGTCGCTCTGATGTGAGACAATCCTCCACAAGCTTTTCCACAGAATCACAAGGTTGGAAAAGACCTTTAAGATCATCAAATCCAACCGTTCCCATCCTAAGCTAAAACATATCCCTAAGTACCTCATCTACCCTTTTTTTAAACACACCCAGGAAAGATGACTCAACCACCTCCCTGGGCAGCCACCTCCAACGTTGAGTCCTTCTCATGGGCTGCAGGTCTTCACAATCCAGCCCAGCGTGGCTTCTATGGGGTGCAGACCTTCAGGAACAGACTGCTTTAGTGTAGGTCCACCACAGGGTCACAAGTCCTGCCAGCAACCCTGCTTCAGCCTGGACTTCTCCCTCCGTGGGTCTACAGGTCCTGCCAGTGGTGTTTTTTCTTTCTTAAATCTGTTACTCCAGAGGTGCTGCCATCATGGCTAAAAGTTTGTCATCTCATAGAAAACCTTCATGAGTGTAAGAGTATCTGCTAGGTGGAGGAATGAGGTGCAATCTAAATCTAAAGGGGGTGAAATACCCACTTAAAACTTTTGGTATTGACATCAAGTGTTCCAGAGCTGGATGCAAAATAAGCTAGATAAGGTTAAAGCATCATTATATAGGATTGCTAGGACCATATTTTGACCATGTGGGTTTAGTTACACTGGTACAAAGGTGGTGTATGGATATTTTGCCTGTTTTGTTTGAAATAGTGTTAATTTTCTTCATAGTAGCTAGTATGGGGCTATGATTTGGATTTGTGCTGAAAGCAGTGTTGATAATGTAGAGATGTTTTTATTACTGCTGAACAGCCCTCACTCAGAGCCAAGGCCTTTTCTGCTTCTCACCCCACCCCACCAGTGAGTAGGATGGGGGTGCACAAGATGTTGGGAGAGGATGCAGCTGGGACATCTGATCCCAACTGACCAAAGGGATGCTCCATACTGTATGATGTCATGATAAGCATATAAACCTGTGGGAAGAATACGGAAGTGAGGGGTCACATTCACAATGATTGCATGTGCTTTCCCAAGTAAATGTTCTGTGTGATGGAGCTCTGCTTTCCTGGGGATGGCTGAACACCTGCCTGCCCATGGGAAGTGATGAATTAATTCATTGGTTTGCTTGTGTCTTCAGCTTTTGCTTTACCCGTTAAACTGTCTTTATCTCAACACACAAGTTTTCTCACTTTTACTCTTCGTGTTTTCTCCTCCATCCCACAGTGTGTGTGAGGGGGTGAAGTAAATGAACAGCTTTGTGCTGGCTGGGGTTAAACCGCAACAGGAAACAAAGATTATTTTGCTTTGCAAACTATAACAAAAATAGAGGTTGTAACACCAGCCTATTTTATCTAAACTTGGTTACAGTTAAGCAGCAAGGATAACTGGAAGATATTCTGGGCTGTAGCTTTGCTTCTGTCCATTCCTTTATGTATTTGACAACTTGCTGTATATGTTGATAGTATATTTATGTCCATATCCACTTAATTCACATCATCCAGCCAACATCATAATTCTGCAAGGGAGATAACAATCATAGTTTTCATGACTTCTGTGTAAAAAAAAAGAAACAATTGCCAGTTTGTCTGTGTGCTTTACTGATTTAATCTTGTATCTTTGAAGAAATTATTTGTATGTAGGAATATTTCTAGAACTATTTTTAGAACTACAGAGTCAAGTTGATTCTTTTTAAGTTTCATCTTGCTGTTAGTGAAAGGTTTAAATAAGAGCTTAGTGATCCAATATGCTTATTAAAAAAAAAAATCCTTATTCCACCACCTGTTCTTGATGAAGCAAAAAAGGCATCTAAGAAGGTTTTTTGTGTCTTGTCTATGCATGAAAGGTTTGATTTGCCATGCTGTTCTGTACAGTACCACCTTTTTAGGTAGTGTGAACAAGTGAGAGGAAATGTCCTTTGACAGCGTATTAGCTTGCCTGCTTTAATTTGTACTTCCCTGGTTAAGCAAGGTTAAAGACTTGTGAAAGAAGTCATAATATGGTGGAGGAAACAGATTTAAGAGAAGGGAGGTTAACCTTTTGCTTTTCACAGTAACCTGTCAACTCCCTTACTTCACCATATTTGGTTATTTCTTGATATCTTAAAAGCTTTGGTCAAATATGAATACACAAGAAATCTGTTCTTTTGTAAAGTATGTTAGTCACCATTCCAAGGGACAGCTTGAAAACATTACCTGTCTTCACCCTGAGGGTTTACAACCAGACAAAGAGGAAAACTTGCCTTTCTATTTAACATTCTGATATGAAATGCTGTATTATGTATCAGAAAAGGCAAATTGTAGCTATGGTTTAACTTGGTTCTGATGAATGAACACCAAAGTAGCACAATGCTTTTTAGATTCTAGTAGCCCCATGGATTTATTACCCTAATTGTGGTTCACTTTAGCTATAAACATTTGCAAAATACTTAGAAATAAATCAGTTTATTGTGCAGCACTCTCTCCTTACAATACCAAAATTAAGTTTGCCTGAAAGAGTGACTAGTTATGAAGGTCACCCACCTTATTCCTCTTTTTGCACCAAGGAATTATGTCAGGAAGGGGGGAATGAATTTCCTGAAAGGCACAAGAATGCAACTAAATTTAAAACAGTTTGTGTGGGATCTTGAAAAGTTACTTAAAACACAGTGCAGCACTGCCCATCAGTATTCATTTTAACCTGGCACAGTGGATTTATTTCTGCCATTCCTACCAGGAAATTACTCCTACTGAATGCTCTGTTTCATGCCAGAAATGGTAGAGACTTAATCAGTTACCTAAGCAAATACCTCTTGATTCACTAATCTATTGAATTTTTACGAACAAGCCTTTTTATTTTAAAAATTGTTAGTGGAATTATACCTAGAATAATGTAGGTACAAAGCAGTAACCAAATAATGGAATTGGCCTCAAGTACTTTGAAAACAGGTAGCAAAAGAACAAGAAATACATTTTTAATTGATTTTCCAATCCATGTTTTAGAAAAACTATGAAGCAATAACTAGAATATAAACTATAAAACAGTAATAAAAGTAGAAATTAACAGGTAAAATATACGCTCATTTTACCTGTTATTTTTGGGTTTTTTTTTCAGTAATAACATGTTACTTTCATTGGAATATATTGTTTGGATTTGAAAGTTGGGGCAATGACTTCTGAACTATGGCCTGCAGAGCCACATTTCTTGATGCTCTCACTTGCATTTTAATTCAAAAACTTGTCTACCTTAGAAAAAACGTGCAGTTGACTAGAAGTTGGTCCTGCAATTTTGGGAACTATGAAATTGTGGCAGTTTGACCCTTGCCTGAGGCCAGATGCCCACCAAAGCTACTCTATCACTCCCCTTTGCAGTTGGACAGGGGAGAAAATACCTATTGAGAGGCTTAGGAGTAGAGATAAGGACAGGGAGAGATCATTCTGCAATCAGCATCATGGGCAGAACAGACTCAACACAGAATAAAGGAAAGAAACTCTCTACTTTATTACACTGCACTGCACACCCCGTGACACCAGAGTCGGGTAATAAGGGCGGCCACGTCTTAAAGCACCTCCCCTCATCCCTCCCTTCTTAGCAGACCACTTTCCTCACGGTTTCTCTCCTCCCTCCAGAATGGCACGGGGGAGGGAATGAGTGTTTTGGAGATGTTTTCCTTCTTAGCTGGGGGGAGTTGGGGGACATTGATCACATTCTTCCCCTACTGCAGTGTGGGGTCCTACCCACAGGAGGCAGTCTTCCATTACACATTACAGTCACAGGTGTTCGGTGTCATATACCCTTCACCGTGACAATGTATTTGTCAGTACAGTAAATCCTCTTTTGTTTCTCATTTTACAGGCAAATCGTACCTGCCCAATTTGTAGAGCTGATGCTTCTGAAGTGCATCGTGATTCAGAATGACCAGTCTAAGAGCACAAGTCTGGTTTGTGTGTTCCTGGTCACATGTGCGTAATGACCTATGTATTGAACTTAACTATGTGGCTTCCAGCCTACCCTTTACACAAAGGGTCAGTGGACCTTACTTTGCACTGTGTGACTTAATCAATTTACAAAGCTTATAACTAGTCTTCACAATTATGGGATTGTTATACTAACAGTGTGATTGGAACTCCAAAGATTATTTTTTTTAGCTTAATTTTGTGTGTGCACTAACATTCCCTGGTTTTTGTGTGATCATTCCGAGTGTTGCCGCGAGATTACTGTGGATGTGATCTTTTAGCATGTGCTTTTTATATAAAAGAAAAAAGGAAAAAAAAAGGTAGCACCAAACAATATAGCAATCTACCTTATGTAGAGCCTTCAGATACTGTGAGTGGGGATGAATGGTGTGGAAGCGTGTTTACCTGTGAGAGGATGCATGAAGTGTGCTTGTGACCAAGTGTGCATGTGTGTTTGAGAACCTATATACCAGCATGTACTGAGAACGTATGTGTGTAGTAATAATTATGCTGCAATGTATAATCTTGTGTGTTATTTAAGCAGTACTAGTACTGTACACTGGCTCCTTCCCTTGTGTTTGCAGTTGCACACTGAATGCAATGGGTGCAGCAATTACAGACATTTAGTATTTCCTTCCCAATGTACTTACAGGTATAAAGACCTTTCTGCCTACTATTTAAATAGCTTCCCCTTCATTGGAGGCTTTAAATGTGTGCCACTAAAAAGTGCATTGATTGTTCATATATATGAGTAACCTTGGGGATTTTTTGCATATGTTACAAAGTCTGGATTTTTAAATGGCTGATTTACAAGTTATTTTATCTATGTAAAGTTGTGATATCACACAAATCATTTAGCAATATTAATATTTTAAATTGCTCATATGAATATCGGTGCTTTTCAGTTCTCCTTTTAAGTTTGTCTAGCTGAGATTGCCAGTTCTGTGCTTCTTCCGTAAGAGAAAGCAGAAAGGAAATTGAGGGTCTTGTGCAACAGCTCTTCACTTTTGGCCCTTGTACTTGCTAAGAACATAACATTTTAGCTTATAAACATTGGCTTTAATCACATACATTCTTTGTCTTTTCCAAGGGAGTTTATATACAACTAAAATAACTTGTTAAAGGTTACAATTTTATTCCTGAAATTTCATGAATAAAATAAAATTTTTAGTGTTTTCTCAGAGAAGTAGAACTTCTGATTTTTTTTTTTTCATTTTGCCACAATAGAAGGTGGGGTTTGGTCACTAGCTGCAGAATTCAGTTATAGTGCTGATGCTGCTTCTTGCCCTTCCTTATTTCATGATGAGTGTAATATGAAGAAGGAACTCCTTTGGTTTTTGCAGTAAAGTTTCCAGAGTGCTCCACTGTAAGAGAGTATCAGAACACCTTCCAGAACAATGCTGTGAAACAGGAGGTGATAACCTCTATTCAGGTGCTCTGAATAATGTTTTATTTGGGCTATTAAAAAAAATAGCTTCATTTATAACATTCAGACTGTTAACATTTTTTATATATTCTAGCAAAATATTTAGGTCTGCGTATACCATAGTTTTGCAAAGGATGCACTTTTTGCAACAAGATTCTTCTCCTAAATGCTGTGTCATTACTTTGGTTGCAGCAGCACAAGCGGCACAATTAGCAATATTGCTGCAACCTGCTGCCAGTCTCAGCTTTAAGTTTATTTTTTTATAATTTCTGATGCTTTTGTATGCTGCTATGGTTTAGTATCAGTTTATAATTTCAAACAATGTTAGATGTTCTTCATGCTGACTTCACTCTGAAGATTCTGCAGACTGGTCACAGCTCTTGGTGCAGATAAAATAAAAGCACAATTTTGCCCTATTTCAGATGCTCTTCCCTCTGTTTAGTTATGGAGATAGTTCTCAGAAACAGTGAGTGTTTTCATACCTATCCATACTTAAGAACACTAAATAAATAAAAATGCTCTTACATCAACTTCAAAATATTAGAATTTATCCTTTCTCTCAGTGGAGTTAAAAAATAGTGTTTTCTCAGTAACACCTAGCAGGTTAAATTTCATGTAATAAAATTTATTTTTTTAACAAATAAAATCGTGTTGTTTAAAAAATCATATGCCACATATGTCTTATAAAACTTAAGCTCTTTTTTATAGCTGCAAAATAAAAAGTACAGATTTAAATGTAACTAACACTACAGTGCTCAGTATTTAGTTCGAAGCGGGGAAAGAGGAGACTTTTCCTAAGCTAGATGCAGATGAACAAGACCAATTCTACTGAAGCCAAGGGAAGGTGGTCCTCTTTCTGGAATTGGAGAAATCTTCATCTGTAATATCCCTTTTTCTTCCCCCCAGTGTAAAACTGTGTGAGGCACTGGGAGATCTAGGAGGTGGAGGGTCTAACTGGTAAAATCCTGAAAATAACTGTTGCACTCTTACGATTCATCTCTTCTGGAATGGTTCTTTGGTTTGCATGGGACTCTTGCAGATGTGGACTTGCTTCCCGTGGTCAGTGTGTATACACAGCACACATGCGCATGTTGTGACTCAGCTCAGACAAGCTACAACCAAGTCCTTTCTGTTCTGGCTGTCAAGGGAAGGGGATTAACGCTCGGCTCTCAACTGCCATGCTTTATGCACATTTGTGTGAAATACCACAGCCGGCCATGGTCCCTGGCAGCACCTGAATTCCACAACCTTCTTTATGTTCATCACCTGGCCCCTGCTTCTCAAAAACACCCCTGCAACGAACAAAAACCAAAACCAACCACCTCTAATACGTTTGCTTTACCATATTGGCACTGCTGTGTTTTTTGCATAAACTGTCAGTTTAATTTGACGTTTTAGTGAATATCAAGGCCTACAGATAATTCTAGTGTCTCGTTTTGTGATCTTTTAAAAAAAAAATGTAAAGCCTTTTGTTGTACGCTGTTTTGTACAGGCCCTCAAATGTGATTTCACAACTGTTAATGCATTGTGTAATACTTGGGATAAGATTTAACAACTTTTTAAATTTTAACTGTACAAAACACCTTTTTGACTGAGTTATCTTTGGGCCTTTGTAAAAGCTGTGGTTTTCCTTCTTTGTTACCTCATTTTGCTACATGTGTTTCAGATTACCTAATAATTATGAAAGTTTATGGGTTCTGATGGAATCATATTTTGCCAAGTGTTTTCTGTAAATCATACTCTTATTGTGTCATTTAACATTTAGTTTTAAATATATTATAAATATCTGTAACCAAATCGTTTGAAGGCTTGATAAATTTTTAACAAAATTTGTACATTTTTTATGAGAGTTACTAGTAATCCTTTACTAGGTAGTGCAATGAATTTTTATTTTTAATCCCTGTGCCCAATTTTGGAGTTGAGAGAGTTGTTCAGTAATAAATGTATGATGCACACTTACACAGTTTTCTCCTTTCTTTGCGTAAGAGGTGCGTTGCTTCCTTTCAGTAACTGCATATTTCTGTGCATTGTCATGAACTCTAGATACTGGCAACATGCTTGCATTGTAGGGGGAAATTTTGCCACCGTAATTGTAATGCATGACAGATGTTTTTAATCTACTTTGAGGGATCATAAGAAAACTACATGAAACGTGGTATTCTTGAAAGTGTAAAATCACTATAATTTAGCCTTGTATAAAGATGAAGCTTCTAAAGATATTACTTAGTCAAAGGAAAGTTTGCAGGGATGGAGAAGTGCTGGTAGGCCAAGGGTCGAGTCTGTTTGTCTTGCCAGACAAGTCTTCTGACTGCCAAATCTTTAGATTTTCTGCTTTTGTTTCCTATTAAGTGTACTGGTTTTTTTGCTGTCCCAAACACATTCACTTTCACAATTAAATCCCTTATTCTTGAAACAAGTGCCAAGCTAAACCCCAGCCATTCTATAAATCTCTGAGTAGCACATACCTTGTAACCTGGCAGTTGTCCTTAATTTTGGCCAGCAGTGATGTTCTCCTCTCTCCCCTCCACATCTCTCTTCTTGTTTTCTTGGAATACATATATGCCTCCATTCCTTGAAAACATAGTGTTTGTGAAGCTATAGTCTTGCTTCCTTAGGATATCTTCATGCAGTACTTTGCTGGAAATAATCACTCCACTTCTTCCAACCAAGCCAGTTTGTGGCCTCAGTAACCACCATGAGCCCAGTATTACTGTCTGCAGATACAATAAGCAGGACAGCACTGATCAGAATCTACTATATCCTATCATCCATGCAGCTTCCAAGGGTAGTTAAGCTGAGCACATGTGAGTGTGTTTTGAAAATATTACATATTCTGTGTCATCTATGTTTTTTTGCAGCCTTGTTGCACTACACCATTGTCAAAGCAGCGTTTTTAGCTTGGGTTGTAACATCTGTTTGTCCAATCCTCTTGTAGCAAGATCAGCAAAAATAGGGGCCATTTAGAAGCCTGTCTCAGTTGTTACAAAACTCGACACTGTGATAACCTGCAGGGTTTTGTCAAGAACTTTCTAAATCAAACCGCACATACTAACATTGTTAGATCTCAAATGTTGATTTTGCTGGAGGCCTCTTGCTTCTAGCATCAGCTCACTTGCTGGCTTTTTACCTTTTTTTTTCTAGCTTTCAGGTTAGGGGGGAGGAGGATTCAAGAATGCTTTAAACTTTCTGAAGCAAACAAGCTTAAGCCCCCCCCCCCCCCCCCCGCTTCTATAGTTAAGAGCAGCTTTCTGTGATCTGCCAGCATCAAGTTATGCAGAGGAGCCATCACAGGGAAGAGAGACAACTAGTGATGGGATTGTGGAAGGAGGGTGTGGAAAGGAGTGGGGTAAAGTTTGCACTTCTGGTCCTGCAGGGTGGAGTTATATGGGAGAATCCTGCACACAGTTTCTTCATTGGCTTCACCTCACTGTCCAGTGAGAGGATGGAACAGATCATCCTGAAAGTTACATCAAAATATGGGTAAAAAGGTAGGTAACTAGAGAGAGCCAACATGGCTTCACCAAGGGCAAGTCTTACCTGACCAATCTATTGGCCTTCTGTGGTGGAGGGACGGCATCAGTGTACAAGGGAAGAGCTCCAGATGCTACCTGAACATCCGTAAAACCTTTCTCATGGTCCCCACCCCCAACATACTTGCTGCTAAAGTGGAGAAATAAGGATATGATCGGTGTACTATTTGATGGATAAGGAATTGGGTGGGTAGCCATTTTGCTGCAGCAATTTGACGAGGTATTTCAACTACTGTGGTGGAAGAAGGTATCATGCTTGATAGGCATGGTGAATCTTGCTGCAGCAAGGATTACAGGAAAGATTCGTGGTTACTTCATTCACCAACCCCAGTAGCACTGCCACTGGGAAGTTTTGCAAAGAGGCAGCAGGAACAAGTAGAGGATTTTTTCAGTAGTTTCCAGCATCTTCCCCATTTCCCACAGACATTTATCACTCTCCTGAACCTTACTTCTTCTCACACTTCATATGTAAGTCATTAATAATTTGCACACACACATACCCCAGTCAATTCCCACTGGTATGTTCAGCTGTCTCACAGTATCTTGCTGAACAAAATGCCCAGCATACAACTAGAAAAAGCCATAATGCATTGGGTGGGCAACTGGCTGATGGGTCAGGCCCAGAGGGTGGTATCAAATGGGGTTACTTCTGGCTGGCAGCCAGTCACTAGTGGGATTCTCCAGGGCTCCATTTTGGGCCCAGTTCTTAACATTTTCATAAATGACCTAGACTTAGGACTAGAGAATGACTTAAGCTTAAGTTTGCAGATGACACAAAATTGGGAGGAGCTGTTGACCTCAGTGAGGGTGGAGAAGCTTTGCAGAGAGACCTGGATAGATCAGAGAGCTGGGGAATCACCAACAGCGTGAAGTTTAACAAGGGCAAGTACCAGATTCTGCACCTGGGAACAGGCCACACTGGCTGCACATACAGACTGGGGGATCAGATGCTGGAGGCCAGCCATGATGAGAGAGATTTGGGGGTCTCAGTTGACAGCAAGTTAAACATGAGCCAGCAGTGTGCCCAGGCAGTCAGGAGGGCCAACTGCATCCTGGGTGCATCAGGCACAGCACTGCCAGCTGGTCCAGGGAGGGGACTGTCCTGCTCTACTCTGTGCTGGTATGGCCTCACCTTGAGTACTGTGTGTGGTTTTGGGCACCAGAGTACAACAGGGACACAAAACTATTGGGCAGTGTCCAGAGGAGAGCAACGAGGATAGGGAAGGGTCTGGGGAGGAAGTCTTATAGGAAGAGGCTGAAGTCCCTCAGTTTGTTCAGCCTAGAAAAAACGAGACTGAGGGGAGATCTCATTGCAGCCTATGGCTTCCTGACAAGGGTGAGGCAAAGGGGCAGGTGCCAATGTCCTCTCTGTGGTGACCAATGATAGAACCCAAGGGAATGGTATAACACTGTGACAGGGGAGGTTTAGGTTGGATATTAGGAAGAGGTTCTCTACTGAGAGGGTGCTCAGGCACTGGCACAGGTTCCTCAGGGAAGTGGTCACAGCACCCAGCTTGACTGAGCTCAAGAAGCATCTGGACAATGCACTCAGTCCCATGCTCTGACTTGGCTGGCCCTGTGAGGAGCCAGGAGTTGGACTTGATGATCGTTATGGGTCCCTTCCAATTCAGTGTACTCTATGATGCTGTGATTCTATGATTTGTACTTTTTTATTTTACGCATACAACAATAATACAGGCTATACTATCACTGTGCTCCGGGTAGCAGAAATAACTACCAACTAGATTCCTCAGACCACTTATTTCCTGTTGTGCATCACTATCCTGCCTTTATAATACAAATTAAGTGGTGATGGTGTAGCAGAAAAGAAACAATAAACCTTGAATTGCATCACTCAATTATGTCAGTCCATCCTGGCCTCATGGTAATGTCAGCTGGCATGGCCTTGGGAGACCAATATTGGGTCAACAATACTTAAAATGTCAAACTTTTTTTGCCTGTTCTCTGTTGTATTTTTTTATATGCAATAAGATTGTTATTTGCATACTTTTGCTAGAATGGCTCCAAACTGAAATCGGATTGTTTTCTGTACTTGTGTTCTTTTACACTTCCTGCTGCTGTTCTTATGTGCAGAAAGCTTGTAAAGTTAAGGTAGTATTGTTTTGAGTGTATTTTTCTGCTTTCTTTGGCTTAAAGCACCTGTGTCAAATCTGTGGAGAGAAACAGTGAGATAAAAGGAGCTTCATGGGGTACCTCCCAGGACTTTTTCCATGGAGGACCACACTGAGGGATGGCTGGTAGGCCATGAGTTGTGTCAGAGGAAATGCTGCAGCACAGCCATTGCAAGAATTTGGGCCTCTCTGCATCTCCACAGGAGTGTATACTAAGTGATGTGCTTGGAGCATGCAGAGGCAGGCACCCAGAGGTTTGCAGAAAGGTGAAAAGTGTATTCTAGCAGGAGCTACGTATATGAAAGGTTGTGGAAAGAGTGAGGGAAGCTATATATGAGTGTCCTACACTTAATGGTGGTAAGATAAGCTACAGCCCACTGCAAGAGTACAATATCCCAGAGAGAGTCAGCAGACAGTAACACATGGGAATGCTGTGAGGCTTTCATTGGGTTAGGCTATCATTGTTCTGAAATAAACAATACCATGTACTAATGCCTATTTGCTTTTATCAAAAAATGCTGCAGTACCTCTTTTGTACTGCAGCATTAAAACCAGTGACCACAGGTTTACTGCACCTCCTGGAGCTTCCACCGCTGAGAGGCACACGGAGATCTGCCTCTACACAATCCAGTATTTTCAAGGGGAGTGACCTTGCTGCAGGTGAGCCAGCTGTCCATCTTGCATGATAAGCATCCTGTCAAGAAAAAAGTTACCCAAACATTTTTGAGCCATGTGGTGTTACAGAGAGGAAGTGAGGTAAAAATTGACTGAGGTTGTCTGACATGCTTATTGTCAGAATAAGAAAAAGAAAATGCAACATTAAGGGAAAAAAATAAACTGCTTTCAGGTACAGGAACTGATTAAAACTTTTAAGACTGTGCGTGGCCAGGACAAACATAATCACTGAACCAAGTTTGCCAGGGTTTGGAGTATGTTTCATTATTTTTTTTTTAATAGAAATAATTTTTCATACAACAGACTTGTAATGTGCTAAGAAACATAGCATAATGTTTGTGTGGCTCACCATTTTTAAAAAAAGAAAAAAAGGCCCTTAACAGCTGTGCTAGCTTTGCATGGTTAGTAGAAAGTATTTAATTAAAAATTCATATAATAATCATGTTCATTGAAAGAGGTAATTAATGCATACTGGTGCTTCTATAACTTGTGGCTTTGCAACACCTGAAGTAATATTATAATATTAGTTCTTTCTATTATATATTATATTAGTTCTCTTGCTTTGCAGTTTACTGACTTGCTGTTTAGATAGGCCATATTCCTTCGTGTACAGAGGGATATCACTGCTCTTCTGCAACATATGCTTCCTTTCTACCTAAATCTAGTCCAAAATGGAGAGCCAAGAGAACTTTGGGCCTGTATGATTTCTAGACATGAATCAGGTTGTCTGACCTTATGACATTTTGCTATGTGGCTTTCCCTCCAAAGAGCAGAAACAATATTTACATGGTAGCTTGAGTCAGCATCAATAGATTTAAGGAGACAGAGAAGTGAAAGGAGGTTGTAGAGCAGGAAAGCAAATCTTCACTCTTCATTTTTAACACTTCAACATGAAGAATGATCAGGTACCAACAAAAAAAAATTGAACACAGTTGAGAACTACAAATGACACAACACCAAAAAATAAAGATGTCAACTTTGGTCTTGGATGATAGCTCACACACATACTAAAGTAATTCTATCACCACACCATCTGTCTGTGTTCTTGAAAAGGTATTTGGTTCAACAAATGAATGATGTTAGCAGAGTACATAGCTTTTGCAATGAAAAAAGTCATTGTACACAAAAGGGCAGGAAATCATGTAGCTTTTGTAAGCTTTGAAATTTACTGACAAATAGCAACACTGTATGCTGAGAAAGCCAAAGAGAACACAACACAAATACTCATTACAGTAATCTATTTGTCAGTCATCCAATTCTGCATACCTTTATGTTGTGGTTTTGCATGGCAAGGTTCTGGTGGAGAACAGGGGGGCCCCAGGGGTGGCTTCTGCAAGAAGCAGCTAGAAGATTCCCCTAGGCCCAACAGAGTAAATACCATCTGGCTCAAGGATGAACCCAGATCCAACCAAGGCTGAACCAATCAGTGATGGTCACAGCAGTTCTGTGAATCATATTTAAGACCAAAAAAAGAACCCCAAGCAGCTGCTTTTTGCCACCAAAGAAGAGAGTGAAAAGGTGTAAGAAATTTGCAGATGCCAAGATCAGTGAAGAAAGGCGGAGGACAAGGCCCTCCAGGCACCAGAGGAGAGATTCCCCTTCAGCCTGTGGAGAAGACCATGGTGGAGCAGGCTGTCCCCCTTCAGCCCATGGAAGATGATGGGGAACAGAGATTCCACCTGCAGCCCATGGAGGGGCCCCACACCAGAGCAGGTGGAAACATATGGAAGACACCGTGACCCTCATTGGAGCAAGCTCCTGGCAGGATCTGCAGCCCATGGAGGTAGGAGAGATAGAGAAAGAGAGAGAGAGGCCCACACCAGAGCAGATCTGCTGGGGGGGAGGAATTGTGACTCTGTGGGGACCAGGATGTAGCAGTCTGGGCCTGAGAGACTGCACCCCATAGAAGTGACCCACGCTGGGGCGATTGCTAAAAAGCTGAAGCCCTGTGGGAAAGGACTGACATTGGAGAAGTTCATGGAGGACTGTCTCACATGGGTGGGACCCCACCGTGCAGCAGGTGAAGGGTGTGAGAGATGCCCCACCCCGCCCCAACTCCTGCTAAGTAGTTGTGAGGAACTGAAGGAAAACCTCATTCCCCATCTTCCCCTGTGACACCTGGGGGGAGGAAGGGAGAGAAATCATGAAAAAAGTTGAGCCCAGGAAGAAGGGAGGTGTGGGGCGAGATGTTCTAAGATCTGGTTTTACTTCTCATTATCCGACTCTGGTTTCAGAGTGTCTATGTGTCTGTGTGTGTGTGTGCTGACTGATCTCTCCCTGTCCTTATCTCAACTCCTAAGCCTCTCTCAGTAGGTATTTTCTCCCCTGTCCAGCTGAAAAGGGGAGTGATAGAGCGACTTTGGTGGGTGTCTGGCCTCCAGCCAGGGCTAAACCACCACACCTCTTTTTTGTGTAATATCATCAAAAAGTCAAGTTTCATAGATTTATTATTAGAAGAGCAAAACAAATAGAGAATTGTTGTGTTACTTGAATTTACCCCTAGGGACTGGGTCAGAGTAAAGAAACACAAACCTTCAGGTTAACCACAGGTCACTGAAAAGGTTAACTGCTGAATTCATCCTGAGATAACAGGTAGAAATGCTATTTTGCAAGAACTCCATGCCTGAATTGAAAGGCATAATCTGTCCTGTTAAGAAAAGAACTGATGATCTGTTTTGGTAAATCTTTCTCACAGTATCAGAAATTTGGACAGGATTTGCTCATGCTGGTTCAGGAGCATAATCCATGGGAATCCATGTGTACTGAACACTCCTGGGCTGCCTGCCTCAGAAGTGGGATTTTTGCAGTTGCTCTCTCCAAAGTGAGTCCATAATTTTTCGTGATGGATTTGTCATTCCTAATGCCAAGCAGAATCTCAGCATCTCAGATCACAGCGTCCTTGAGGTTCAGACACATTGTTGGGTTTGTTGCTGATACAAAACAGCTTTGTTGCTGGAATTTCTGCCCTCAGTTCATGGACTACTGGGTAGAGGACATACTTCCGTTTTGATCTTGGTTTAGAACCTGAAGAAAAAAAATAGCAAAAAGATAGCTGAGAAGACTGCACACAAGCACACCAAGCCTTTGCTGCACTGTGTCCATTGGATGAGGCAAAATGCCTCTACTAGTGGAAGGTTTCTAGCTTGACTAGGAGCTGAACTAGCTAGACAGATGGTTGCCATTCAACAGCTAATGCTTTGTGGAGATGGAGGGGGCATTCCCTCCACTGTACTGTGCATCTGGCAGTGTCTCAAAGCCATGGTTTCATAATACAAAACCTTGAACAGCAAAGTGAGTTCTGTGTACTCCCTTTCCTGCTCCTCCCCTTTGTCTTCCTCCCTCCCAACATGGTATGCTGCCCTCTCAGTGGTGCGAGGGGTCACAGGTTACTGCCAAACTGAACCAGTTTCTGGCAACTGTGGCAATGAGAGCACAGAGCAGACACAGATAAGGCCAATATTGGTCTCTTTATGAACTTACAGCCTTGCAGACAGCTGCCAGATGGTACTGCTAGTAGGCTGGGGGAAACCTGGTGAGACTGTCATCTCTCAGCTGTTTCTTAGAGATGTACATACTGTTTATGAATGCTATGAATGTTGCAGAAAATGTTCCATCTTTTACAGTCACACTGAAGCTCTGTGGCACAGCCATGACATCAGGTAATATCCTTCTACCCCAGAGATAGCATGGTCCTGGCATTGTTATTAAGTGAATGAGGTTGTGAGTGCTTTTCTCTTGAGATGGGGCCATGCAGAGGGACAGTGTCACTGCAGCAAAAATGGACTGCAAATGTTGACAGCAGATGGACTGTGCTAAGACATGCTGCTCAAACAGGGAAAGTGCCTTGCTTGGCACCATCCTTTCTGCCCCAGAGACCAATATCCACGGAAGTGAAACTGTGAGAAAGAAAATGGTGTGTAGGAGGATGTTTCAGTTGAAAGGGCAGTTTCCATTGTACACGAAGGGCATCATTTCACTGACAGAGCATCTAAATTATGGCAGATTAAGATGTAGATGTAATGGTTTGTGCTTACACCCTGACCTTACTCCATGAGACAAGGAGATCAGAATCAGATGTTTTCTGTATGATTGATGTAAGTATATGAAGCTGTGGCTGTGGCTGTGATACTGGTGAAGCACCAGTAATTCATCCTAAGTAAGGATTAAGGGAAAAACAAATAAAGAGGGTGTTGTTGTGGGAGTCTACTAAAGACTGCCTGGCCAGAATGGTGACGTCAACAAACTATTCTTCATGTCCAGCTTGGGCTTGTGAACACTGGGTACAGGCTCCCTCTGACCTGGACTGGTGCCTGGGATGCTTCCTGGGGCTGACATACTATTGCACAAGCTGGGGTGTTTGGACAATCTCAGCTGAGGGTGCCAGGGAAGCTGTGGGGCTCTGATAGCACCCTGAGACTGCTCTGCAAAGTAATGACAGGGTGATGATGTGGGGTATCTATTCAGAACCTGCTGTGTCTCACTCCAGTTTGGTACTTCTTTGGGTCACTGGATAAAAAACTGAAATAAACCTGCCAGTTAGAAGTGTGTAAATAAGTTTTGTTTTCTTTTTGATAACTGCGTGGTTTGTGGCTGAGTCAGCTGTTGGTATCTTCATGTATATCAATATATACTTGTTGAGTGTTCCCCGCGTCCTAATCCAGATCTTGGGAAACTTTTAGGTCCAGGGTCTTCGAAAGAGCGGGATGACGCTAGGAATCAGACTGCATACCAATGTGGCTAAAAGCAGTCAGTTCGTTTATTCTACAGAGCAGTGTGATTATATACTCCATAGCAAGCTTAACAAAGCATGGCTGGGAGCCACAGGGGAGGGAAGCGAGAACAGTGAAGGAAATAATGCAGACACCTGTGCAAGGCCTATATCTTATCTTGTCTCAGAGGAATGTTTCAGAATTAGGAACTTCTATTCACAGTCCACACTCCTTAACCCATTATCTGACTTTGCTGCTAGCTCCACATTCCTTCAGAGTGATGTTTCATTCTGGCTGTTTTGCTCGCAGGGGTAGAGAGTGAGGAATATGTGGCCATTCTCACGGAGCCATTCCTCCACATGTACTAGGTATTTTGCTTACTCTAATATGATGTCTGTCATAATGTATAATAATCACTGGATTGCCTTGTACAAAATTAAATCCCCCCTTGCCCCATCAGATTTAAAATGCATGTGTATCCTTGACTTTGCTGCCTCCTTTTCAGCTTGTAAAAGAGAAGTTGACCCAAACTTCTGGTGTGTCGGTTTCTGCAGTTCTTCCTTTAACATACAAATATAAAAACTGCAACCAAGATAATTCTAGGGTTGTCTGTCTGTATTTTGAACCCTGAGGTGATCTTGCTTTCCTTGAACCACTGCAGCACAACATTAATTGCAGTTCTATCTAAAGTAAACTACTCAAGGAAAAGTGCATGTCGTACTTAAGAATAGAAAAGAATAATTCCATTTGGAAGGGACCTACAACAATGATCAAGTCCAACTGCCTGACCACCTCCAGACTGACCAAAAGTTAAAGTATGCATTAAGGAAATTATTTGAAACTGACAGGTATGGGGCATTGACCACCTCTCTAGGAAGCCTTTTCCAGTGCTTGACCATTCTCTTGGTTAAAGAACTATTGCTTTACGTAAAGTCTGAACCTCCCTTGACACAGTCTTCACAGCCACCTTGAATTTTGTGACCCAGAACCACACATGCTACTCAAGGCGGGCGACACTAACACTGAATACAGTGTGATAATCCCCTCTTCTGACCAGCTGTTTACACTGTGTTGGATACCCCCAGGATGAGGTTTGCCTAGAGGCTGCCAGGACACAATGCTGACTCGTGCTGAGCTGCTGTCAACCAGCACCCCCAGAACCCTTTCTGCAGGGCAGCTCTCCAGCCACTCTTCTCCTAGTTTATACTTGTGTCCAGTATTCCTCCTTCTCAGGTACAGAATCTTACACTTGGTCTTGTTAAATTTAATCCCATTAATCACTCTCCAATGCTCTGATCTATCAAGACCCTTCTGCAAAGCCTCTTGTCCCTCAAGAGAGCTAAAAGCACCTCCCAGTTTGGTATCATCCGCAAACTTGCTAATGACATATTCAACTCCTGCTTCCAGATCATTGATAAGGATACTGAACAGGACTGGTCCTAGAACTGAGCCCTGAGGAGCACTGCTGAGGAACATCACCAGCCTGTGGCTAGCTGCCCCACTCACTACAGCCCTTTTGAGCCCTGTCATTCAACCAGTTCTTCACCCAGCACACTATGTATCTGCTCAGCTCACACTGGACAACTTGTCCAGTGAGGGACAGTATCAAAAACCTTACTAAAATCCAGAAAAACTGCATCCACCACCTTCTTTTCATCCTCTAGGTGGGTGGTCTCATCATAAAAAGATATCAAATTAATTAAACAGGACTTTCCCTTTGTGAACCCATACTGGCTGTGCCTGATGATTGCAGTGTCCTTTAAATGCCTTTCAACAGCACCCAGTAGGATCCTCTCCATTGATGTTCCAAGTACTAACGGGTCTGAGTTGTCTGAGTCTTCCCCTATATCCTTCTGCTGACTAGCTTCCAGGCACCAGGGACCTTGTCAAACTCCCTCTGGTAGATGAGGAAGAGAGGTCCTGCCATAACATCTGCTGGCTACTTTGGTGCTATGGGATGAATCTCATCTGGCCCCACAGATTTTTGAACATTCAGTATATACAGTTGGTCCCTTACAATTTCAATGTCCACAGATGTTGAGTTCCTGTAGTCATGCTCCTCCAGCATAAAGGACCAGGCAACCAAAGGCCTATTGTCAGTAGTAAAGGCTTTGTCACAAAAAGCATCGACCACCTTTGCTTTTTCTTCATCCCTATTTGTCAGGGATACTTTACTTTTCTGTGGTTTAAAACGTGTTTTGAAAGGGCTTTCAAGTACACAACCAGCTCAGGTACACTACGAGGAAATACAAAGTTTTCGTGTTGGTTTGTAATAATTTTCACACTTCCTTAATGCATACTGTCTTTACAGTGACAAGTGGAGTTCCTCAAGGGTCTGTGCTGACTGGTGGTTTTCAATATCTTTATTAATGATTTTAAGAGTGGGATTGAGTGCACCCTCAGCAAGTTAGCTGATGACACCAAGCTGAGTAGTGAAGTTAATGTGCCGGAGGGATGGGATGCCATCCAGAGGGACCTGGACAGGCTGGAGAAGTGGGCCCAGGTGAACCTCATGAACAAAGCCAAGTGCTGGGTCCTGCACCTGGGTCAGGACAATCCCTGTTATCCATACAGGTTAGGAGATGATGTGCTAGAAAGCAGTCCTGCAGAAAAGGACTTGGGGGTACTAGTGGATGAGAAGCTGGACATGAGCCACCAATGTACACCTGCAGCCCAGCAGGCCAACTGCATCCTGGGCTGCATCAAAAGAAGTGTGGCCAGCAGATGGAGAGAGGTGACTCTGCCCCTCTGCTCTGCTCTGGTGAGACCTCACCTGAGTACTGTGTCCAGCTTTGGGGCCCTCAACACAGGGACATGGACCTATTGGAGCTCATCCAGAGGAGGGCCACAAAAATGATCAAAGGTCTGGAGCACCTCTCCTGTGAAGATAAGCTGAAAGAGTTGTGCTTGTTAAGCTTGGAGAAAAGAAGGCCCTGGTGGGACCTTATAGTGGCCTTACAGTACCTGAAAGGTGCCTGTAAGAAAGCTGGGGAAGAACTGTTCACAAGGGCATGTAGCAATAGGACAAGGGGTAATGGTTTTAAACTCAAAAAGGGGAGATTTAGGTTAGATATTAGGAAAATGTTCTTTGATATGAGGGTGATGGATCACTGGAACAGGTTGCCCAGAGAGGTAGTGGAGGCCTCAAGGTCAGGCTCGATGGGGCTCTGAGTGACCTGATCAGGTTAAGATGTCCCTGCTTACTGCAGAGAGGTTGGACTAGATGACGTCTAAAGGTCCCTTCCAACCTTACACATTCTATGATACTTCCACAATGATGCATAAAATATATTTTAAAAAGTATATGTTTGAGGGTATATTTTGCTAAAAATTAGCAAGATATCTCTACTTCAACACATTTCTGATAGCCTAGAATAATTTTCCATATTTTACAATGAAATGGTGAGCTACAAAATTGTTCCTACTTTAATTTACTTTCTTAATGAAAATGTTAAAACACCAAGAGCATTCAGTGTCAGTAAAATTAGGAACTTCAAGATTTTACTTGTTTTTGAGGAAAAGAAAACTTAAGCATGAAAATCAAACTGGTGTAGCACTACTAAGATGCCTTCTAATCTATCATAAAGTTAGATTACTTAAAACACACATGCAAAAGATTCCAGAAAGTTCGTTTGACCCAGAATAAAATAGGGCTTCCCTGCACAATCCCTCTGGAAATTGTCAACCCTGAGGAAATCCAAAACAAAATAAACTCTGATTTCTCTGGTAAAAATTCTTCACCATCTCAAGCCAGAGGGAAGGGGGGCTTCTACTGAAAACACCTCGGTTTGATGGAGGATTCTGGGCTTCAGCCTTACTTAACATTTGCTCCTTGTGTGACAGGGATTCAAAGCTGCTTAATGCCTACAGATGTGGTGTAACTACCACTTCAAATTGCAGTCCTTGATGTCTTTGTCAAAGTGGTGATTCAAGTCCAGAACCTCATCAGAATCTGTACATTGTACACAAAACCAGACTTCACTCCTCCCCTTTACCACTACACCCAAGTACGAAGATGGAGTCGGAGTTTGTATTAGGAATTTTCTACACAAAGCAATAGAAAATGCTAGGGCTAAGCCAAAGCTGTGTTGCATGCTGCCAGCATGCTGCACACAAGTTCTGCAGAAATGCACCCCTAGCTTGCAAAGGGCTTATGAGATTCAAAGTCAAGCAAAGGGAAGTGTCATCACATCTCAGAACCAACAGGTGAAGACTGAGCCCCATTCTGACTCCACTGTGACCCCACTATCCCACTCCACCTTGTTTCCTCCAACTGGCTTTCATTATAGATGGCGCTGAAGCAAGAAAAAGTTACAACTCCCTATTTGCTTCTTGATTTAACTCCATTTCTCTCCACTGCCTGAGCTGGAAGACAAGAACAGCCTGAGGCACACTCTAGTGCATTTAAATCCTGTTTTGAAAAGTTAATGGCGTTCCCTGCAGAAAGATGAATGTGGAAGCTGCATGCAAAGAGCAGGGTCTCTCCTGGTCTTCTGACCTCTTACAACCACCACACAGCAGTGTTTTCACAGTGTTAGACAGTAAAGTGCCAGGGTGAAAGTACGTCTGATTTAAGTGCATGATACCAGCACCTGACCATCCACCAGTGCTTATGCAAACATTTTATTGCAAATCTCTACAGTAAACAGAGTCCAGGAAGTATACCTCAGTAAGTTCATTTGCAAATGCGAAATGGGAAATCATCCCCTACATACTAATAACCTGTAAATTCTAACACTGCAAGTCATGAGCCTCAATAATGTCCTTACAAAATGATTAACTGTTGCATAGATAGGTAGACTACAAAGTGGATGGAGAACTGCCAGGACTGCTAGGTATGAAGCACTACCATTAGATGTACAAAGTCCAGGTGGTAGCTGGGTATTAGTGCCATTCCTCAGGAACTGATGTTGAGCTCCATGCTCTTTGATGTTCTTATCAATAGCCAGGGCAATGGGATGGAATACGACCTCAGGAAGTTTCTCATCATTACAAACCAGAGAAGGTGGAGCAGGGGATGAGGAATGTTAGAGTGCCTGCCAGGGTGATTCTTCTGAGAGGCTGCATAAATGCACCAGCATGAAACTCACAAAGATCAAGACAGGCCCCTGGGCTTGTTCAACCCATGAAAAAACTCTGCAATAATTAAGGCTGGGCACCAACAGGCTGGGGTACAACTTTGCCAGGAAAGGAGGGGCCTGGGCTGAGGATCTTCCAACAGTGCGGTCTTGTGGTGATGAAGACTCCATTAAGCAAACCCTCTTGAAGAAATCCACAAAGACAGTAACCAAGATGAAATATAGCATGTCCAAAGAGACATGGAAAACACTGGGCTTGGTCAGACTGTGTGGTGGTTTAGCCCTGGCTGGAGACCAGACACCCACCAAAATCAGTCTATTGCTCCCCTTCTTAGTTGGACAGGGGAGAAAATAGATATCAAGAGGCTTAGGAGTCCAGATAAGGACAAGGAGAGATCATTTTATCAGCAACGATACGGGCAAAACAGACTCAACACAGAATGAAGAAAGAAACTACTCTAATTTATTACACTACACTAAAAAGAACAGTGAAAACCGGAGTCAGGAGTGCAACCAAATCTTAAACAAAATGCAAGCAGATCTTAAAAACACGTTCCCCCCTCCACTCCCTTCTTAGCAGACTTTAGTCAGGGTTTATTTGCTCCCTTCTTCTCTCCCGTTCGCAGTACAGAGTGGGCAGGGGCTGGGGAAATGGGGTTCTCAGTAGCACCTTCTCCCCACCCCTCCATTCTAAGCAGACTTCCCTTTAGCCATGATTTTACTCCCTTCTTCCCTCCCTGCTCGCAACACAGGGGGGTGCAGGGACTAGGAAAAAAATAATGGGGTTCCCAGTTACTTCTTCATGAGCTGTTTCCTTTCCCAGACCTTAAAACACCCCTACCTTCCCCCCTCACTCCCTTCTTAGCAGACTTCACTCTAGTCATGATTTCACTCCCTTCCTCCCCCCGATCACAAGGCAGAGGGGCAGGGACTGGGAGATGGGGGCTTCGGTCAGTTCCTTGCAAGTTGGTTTCCTTCTCAGCCGGGGAGGGGTCATTCATTCCACACACACACAGCCTCCCCCTGCTGCACCATGGGTCCCACCCATGGGAGACAGTCCTCCACGAACTTTCTGCAACATGAGTCTCTTCCCCCAGGGCTTTATCTCTTCATCAGCTGCTCTGCCTGGATCACTGTGGCGGGCAGCCATAAATCACAATGTCTCTGAGTCCCAGTCCTCCATGGGGTCACCAGCCTCCCCCCAGCAAACCTGTTTCAGCGCAAAACTCTCTGGCTCATCTCTGTGTCTCTGTTTCTCTTCATGGGCTGCAAGTGCTGGCAGGGGGTCACAACTAGGGTCACAGCGTCTTCTCTATGTCTCCACCTGCTCCATCCAGCATGGAGCCCCTCCACGGGCTACAGGTGGGGTCTCGGCCTTTTCCATGGGGTTGGTTTCTCCACAAGCTGCGAGGGGGCATCCTTCTCTCCGGCACCTGGGGTGCCTCCTCCCCCGTCCTTGGTGTCTGCACAGCTCATTACATCTCTTCACTCCCTTCTCCAGTGGCAAAATGCAGCTGCTTCCAGATTGTTTTCTCCTATGTGTGATTCTCAGAGGCGCTGTGACCATCTCTCATTGGCTTGGCCTGGTAAACAATGGTTCTGGCCTTGAATTGTTTATACTTTGCAGCTCTGGAGAATTCCAGCAGCTTCTCGCAGCAGCCATTTTCTGCACCCCTGTTCTTTTCCAGCACCCAACCACACAAAACTGCAACAGACTGCAACAAAGAGTGGTCTCTGCAACTTCTGTATGGGAGCAGATAGAGAGAAGGTCACATTAGGGCACAGTGAAACATGGCACAAGTTGTAACAAGCAGATTGTGGATTTGACACTAGGAATTTTTCACCATGGTCATACACAAGAACAGGATCCCCAGGGAGGCTGTGAATTCTTCATCTTTACTCACTTTAAAGTAGGCACCAACACTTTTCTGTGGCTGGGAGTGTGTGAGAGTGAGTGATGTCCAGATACTCCTAACAATCCTTGTAATTCCATGACTAGAGCATGGGGTCTGTGCAAGGCACTTTTGGAGAAAGCCTTTCTAAACCCTTGATTGCACCAGCAACTCTTTGGCAGGCATGAGATTCCACCTCCTTTCAGTGGGATGGCCCTTGCTCCTCGTATCTATACATCCCCATGTATTAACATATATGCCGGCTCTTGGACTTTCCACCAAAATGCTATTTTAAATAGCTTTTTTTTTTTTTTGAGGGGAGTCAATATTCTGAATTGCTTTAATTCGCAGAAAGAAACAAGCAGATAACACCCCCTGCACCTTACGAATTTGCTTGAATGCTGTTGAGAGCGTTGGCCAAAGGAAGTCAGTACACAAGCTGTGTAGCATTGAATGGTTTATTTCTGCACCTATAAATGAGATCAGGAAAAAAATCTCGCTGTAAAATAGAAAGAGGAAAATTAAAAAAAACACCACCCTGAAGACGACTTTTTCCATTTTTCTACCGGATTAAGTGTCCCCACGCACACCGGGAGCCAGGCTCCTCTTGCCGGTACTCGCGGCCCGGTACTGGCCCGCTGCTGGCGCCGTGGGGCCCAGCTCCGGCGAGGGGCGGCCTCCCTCCGTCCGCCCGCCTCCTCCGCGAAGAAGTACGGCGGGGCCGCCGACCGCGGGCAGCCGCTCACTTGCACGTCCCGCCGTCCCTCGCCGGGAGCGCCGGGTATCCCGCCCCGCCCCGCCACTGCGCCCGCCCACCTCGCATACAGCGCTGCGGCTGCCATGGCGCAGGGGGAGCCGTGGGCGCCGGCCCCGGGGGCGCGGGCGTGCGGCGCCCACGCGGGGCGGCCCCTGGAGCTGTTCTGCGAGGACTGCGGGCGCTGCGTCTGTGCCCTCTGCCCGGCCCTGGGCTCGCACCGCGGACACCGCGCCCTCCTCCTGTCCCACGCCGTCCGCCACAAGCAGGTGAGCGCCGCGGGCGGGCACCGGGCGATGTCGCCGGGAGGTGCCCAGCCCAGCCTATGCCTCCCACGGAGCTGTGCGTCTCCGGGGCGGCCGAACCTTCAAGGTTTGCCGCGGCGGCTCCTTGTTCTGTGAGCCCGGTTCCAGCGGGACAAGTCGGGCGCAACCGGGTGCGGCAAGGGGGGGGATGAGGGGCGGGCACACGCGACACGACACCGCACAAGCAAACATCTTCCAGAATTGGTTGTGTGTCTCCCCATTTTCCCCCCTCGTTTCTGGGACTTGTGCGGCTGGGATTTCTTTGCCGGGTTGAGAGGGTGTCCAGCTGTACTAGTGCAGCGGGCCGAGGATGTTCAGCCCTCGGCCTTGCTTTGCTTGCCTTACAAACAGGCTGTGGAGCTGTTTGCTCGTCACATCCGCTTTGTAGGCTGTGCTGGCCTGTACCTGTACTTTGGCAAGTGTTTTGTACACCTCTTGGGAACGGGTCTTGGTGTGCTGTGACTGCACAAGGACATGGTTCCTGCATGAGAAGGAAAAACTTATCCCAGCACACCCCAAGCCCACACAACAGGAGCATAATTCAAGGGACAGTGGGGAGGTGACGTTGGCTGACAGGTCATGTGCAGCTGTGTTTTCTCCTCAGACCTTGCGCAGGAAATCAGAGGAGCTAGGTTGCCCATGGGGACTTGTTTTCATTGCCAGGCTGCAAGAACCTTTGACGGAAAAATGGATGTCACAGAAGAGGAAAGGCTATTTCTGTTTGTCCCCTTCCTTTGTCACTGTAGCTTGCTAGACCACAGTATGTCCTAATGCATGGGCCCTGTTCTCAGACAACCCTGTGGGCATGGAGAGCCGGGATTGTTGTGGGTTAACCCTGGCAGAAGGCCAAGCAAACCACAGCTGCCCACTGACTTCCCCCTCCCTTGCACAGTGAGACAGGGAAAGAAAGACTGAACCCAAGAAAACGTGTGGGTTGAGATGAAAGTAGTTTAGTAAGCAAAGTAGAAGTGGAAGAAGCAAGAAGGAGAACAAAACAAGTGATACAAAGGCAGTCACTTCCCACAGGTGGACCAATGCAGAGCCAGTTCCTGAACGACAAGATGGCTATCCCACCTAAACCCCCTCCCCTCCATTTTATTGCTGAGTGTGGCATTATATGGCATGGAATAGCTTCTTGGTTAGTTCAGGCCATCTGCCTGCTTGTGTTCCCTTATGTGCATTCGTGGTATAGTCACATCTAAAACAGAGCAGCATATGAGCTGTTATGAAGAAAACTAACTTCATCCCAGCCACAACCAGCATAGGGGTTCTTCCCTAAGCTTTTTTCTTCATCCCAGTTCAGGTGCCCATTTCCTGGCCCTTGGAGGCTTTGCAAGAATAATTCCAGCTATTTTATTTTACTCCGGAGAGACTGCCAAGAGGTTTGCTGAGGCTTGCGTGCTGTGTTGCGAGGCTTGTAGGGGGCTTAAAAAGTAGGAATACAGAAGTTTGATGTTCAGAAGCTTTTTAAATTTTTTTCTCTGCAATTTCAGAGAGCTCCTTCCCACTCCTCTGGCACTTTGGAGCAGTGTTACGAGTTTCCTAGTTCCCACAGACTGTGAGCAGATGCATAGCTCATGCCAAGTTCCTCTGGTATTTTATTGCTCTTAATTTTATGAATATAAGGGCAGAGGGGATCAAGTAAATAGCACAGGGGAAAGACCACTGAAGCTGTCAGAGCAACTCAGAGCACTGTTCCTGCCAGCTGGTGTGCTTTCATCCAATGTTATCCCTCTTGCAGCTGGGAATTCCCTACAATGCTTGCATGTCCTTCATGACACCTGGGCAACGTGTGGATGTAGGAATTGCACTGTGGCACCCTCATTTGAGGCAGGGTTAAGTGCCCAAAGGAACAAGTTACGGTGTTTTCCTGGGTGCCTGTTGGACACAAGGGAGGAGGTGCGGTTGGTAACTCTGTGCCACAATAGGAAGTGAGCAGGGGAGAAACTCATTGGAAGTGTCTGCTGACATCTGCTGGCTTAGGGCTGCAGAGATTTCGGGCATGAACTGTCAAAAGTCGTTGTGGCCTAAGAGATCTAACTTGATTTTGTTTGCTCAGAGCAGTTTCTTCGTGCTACCCTTGTGACGTGACATCAACTAGGCAGCATGTGACAGTCTTCCTCAGGGCTTTTAGTAAATCCTAGCTGAGAATGCTAAGAAGAGATGAGAGGTATTGTGCAAGGTCCATCAACTAGTTCATACCTGGATCCAAGGTTGTATAAAATCATCTAGAAGGACATTCCACATAGCCCTGAATGCAGAACACAGGATGAGCATGCTGACTACTTGATATGTGTCCTGTGAGCCTGACTGGAGCTAGAAGTTCTCATCTTCCAGAAATTCTTGCTTTTACAGTGTGGCAGTTTGACCCTGGCTGCAGGCCAGATGCCCACCAAAGCCACTCTGTCATTTCCTTTGCAGTTGGACTGGGGAGAAAATACCTATTGAGAGGCTTGGGAATCGAGGTAAGGACAGGCAGAGATCATTCCGCAATCAGCGTCATGGGCAGAACAGACTCAACACAGAATCAAGGAAAGAAACTCTCTACTTTATTACACTGCACTGCACACCCCGTGACACCAGAGTCGCGCAACGAGAAGTGCAGCCAGGTGTTAAAGCACCTCCCCTCACCCCTCCCTTCTTAGCAGACTTCACTTTAGTGATGATTTCGCTCCCTTCTCCTCCCCCAGGTGGCACAGGGAGGGGGGCTGGGGCGGGGCACAGAATGGGGGTTTCAGTCAGTTCCTCACAAGTTGTTTTCCTTCCTGGGGGGGGCATTCCTCACACCCTTCCCCTGCTTCACTGTGGGGTCCCACCCATAGGAGACAGTCCTCCATGAACTTCTCCAATGTGAGTCCTCTCCCAGCTGCCCCAGCATGGGTCACTTCTCTCTCTCTCTCTCTCCTCATGGGCTGCAGGTACTGCCAGGAGCTTGCCCCAGTGGGGGTCACAGCATCTTCCGCCTGCTGTCTCCACCTGCTCCAGCATGAGGTCTTTCCATAGGGTCTCTGCTCCCCATCATCTTCTATGGGCTCCAGGGGGACAACCCACTCCACCATGGTCTTCTTCACAGACTGCAAGGGAATCTTTCCCTTTGGCACCTGAAGCGTCTCCTTCCCTCTACCCCCCTTCTTCCTTGGCCTTGGTGTCTGCACAGTTTCTTACATCTTCTCATTCCCTTCTCTGGTGGAAAAAACTGTCTGCTTGCTCTTTTTTTTCCCTGTCTCAAATATCTTTCGCAGAGGCTCTGTGACTGTCCCTGATTGGCTCAGCCTTGGTCAGCAGTGGGTCCATCCTTGAACCCAGCTGGTGTTTACTCTTTTGGACCTAGGAGAAGCTTCTTGCAGAAGCCACCCCTGCAGCCCCCTGTTCTCCACAAAAACCTTGCAGTGTAAAACCACAATGTACAGTGTTTCACTTGAGTGAGTCAAGGCATCCAGGCAGTCCGTAAAGGAATGTTTTTGGAGTTGGTTCCTCAGGGTGAATGACATGGGTTGCCTCCCTGTGTGGCAGACAGTGTCTTTACTGCTAGGAAGCAGCTCTTCTATTTATCTTCATAAAGAAAGTGATGCTTAACCAGAAGTGCTTGAGGCTGGCCTGTGTATTTGTGTATGATCACTGTTGTGAGAGAGTGAGTGCCTGAGGTGATGTATTTTACTAGTAGAGAAGGAACACTGGGTTTGCTCTGTGGTCTTTGTCAGTCTTTGATGAAGGGAATGAGATCTAGGCTACAGAATAAATTGAGGGAGGCTAGTGCCTAGTAGAATTCCTGAGTCTTCATGTGGTGCAGACCTGGAGATGTTGCAGTGAGCTGATACATGTGAATGCAGATGGTTTTGAGGGATTCCAGCTGGACTGATTAACAGCTACACCTCTGAAGCTTGCTTACCTGGTATTATTTTGATCATGGAATAGATCCTCCTGGAAACTCTGCAAAAGCACATGGAAAATAAGGAAGTGCTAATGACAACCAGTATGGTTTCACCAAGGGCAAATCCTGCCTGAGAAATTTGTTGGCCTTCTATACAATGGGGTTACATCATTGGTGGATAAGGGAAGAGCAACTGAAGTAATCCACCCAGACTTGTGTAAAGTATTTGATGCTGTCCCACATGACATCCTTATCTCTAAATTGGGGAGACATGGATGTGATGGACGGACCACTCAGTGGATAAGGAATTGGTTGGATGATCACACTCAAAGACATGCGGTCAACAGCCGATGGCCAGGTGGAGATCAGTGACAAGCGGCATTCCTCAGAGGTTGGTACTGGTGCTGCTTAACAGCCTTTGTTGGCAACATAGACAGAGGCTCCTACCGATCCTTTGAATAAAAGTACTTTGTTCATTACCCTTCAGCATGATCATGTGGTCTTGGAATACACAGTGCCATAGATTTAAAGTTGGATTTTTTTTTTTTAATTGGATTTCCCCGTTCTTATGAGGGTGGTACTAATTTGTACAGCTCTCTGAATCTCAGCAGTGTAATCACCCATAGCAGGTTTAATGTTGAAATCCTTATGTTTCATCACTACTGACCTAAATAAGCCTCATAAACTGATTTCTGTCTTTGACAGATGTTGTTACAAAACAGTGTTTTATTTTGTTTTGTTCCTCTGTAGGAACTCATGGCACTCTGTCTGAAGGATCTAGAAGACAGAAAAGATCAAGAAGCTGGTAACAGAAGAAGTGTAGAGCAGGCTGCTAATGATCTGAAGGTAAAGCATGATTTGCTTCTTCACTGGACAGTCCAAGGAGAGACTTTTTTCTTTCTGTGTAGCTATTTCTTTCTATGTAGCTATGCGAAGACTGAGGCAGCTGCTGCTTCTCAGGAAAAGAATGTATTCCCTGTATCCATCACAACATATTACTATCAAAGGGATAAAAGAGGGAAAGACTCTCCAAAGTCCTGTCCCTCACTCCCTGATCAGCTGAACATCTCTGGAAGAACAATGTTGAAATTTTTGTGCAGAGGAATAACAGATAGCACCAGCAGCATTATTATTTTTGCTTCACTGATGTGTGTTGCATTGCACCCAACTGCATTATTGAATAGTGTCCTGGTTTCAGCTATGATGGAGTTAATTTTTTTTTTTTTTAGCAGTGGATGGAATGCCATGTTTGGGTGTTAGCATGAGAATAGTGCTGATAGCACCCTGATGTTTCTGATTGTTGCCGGGCAATCAAGGACCTTTCTCAGGTCTGCATACTTCCTTACTAATGAGAAAGGAGGGGACGAAGCCAGGACAGGTGACCGGAATTGGCCAAAGAGGACATTCCATGCCAGTTACGTCATGCTCAGTATAAAGGGGGACTGGGGGGAGGAGGAGGAGGCAACACCAGGACGGGCAGTTTCTGGCAACCGCTGGGTTCCGGGACGGCTCTAAGCTGTGCGGCCTGAGTTGTGTGGTTTGGTGAGAAATTGCATTGTGTATCACCAGTTTTCATCTATTTTGTGATTTAAACTTATGTTATTGTTATATCTAGTTTTCTGCTTTGTTTAGTAAACTATCCTTATCCCAACCTGTGGGGTTTTGGTTTCTAGGTTGTGGTTTCTTTTCCTCCTTTCTTCCTTCCCTTTTCCCCCTCCCCCAACTTTCCTTCCCCCTTCCTTTTAAAAGTACAAGCGACTGTGTGGGGTGCGGCCCTTGGCTGGGGCAAAACCACGACAAATAGTCTGACTTCAGAGTTAAGTAAGCACAGGAACTTGATTCCTGTGTTGATTCCATCTCGAGAGTTGGAATGTACGCTAAGCTCCATCTCATTTATAGAGCATGTAATGGTTTGTTGCTCTTAGGAGCATCTCTAAGCATCTGTGTTACAGAAATGACAGTAAAAGCTGGAGGACGCTCTGTAAAGCTTTGGGACATCACAGTTTGATGCCGCTTATTTTTGGAAGCTTTTGTTTCCTAGCAGCTTCCTGTCCATAGCTTGCTCTAAAGGGGGGCAAAGTCTTGCTACTGAAGGACCAGGCCCCAGGTCTGCTGCTTCTAGCATTTAGTACCTTTCCCTGTTATATTCCAGCTGAAAACTGTTTTCTGTGTAAATAAGCATCCTGGAACCTGCCCTCAAGCTTTTTCATCCAGGAGGTAAAGCTGCATTCCTTTCGGGGATAAACACCCATTTCTGAAGAGATGCAGCAAATCAGTAAAACTCAACTGAAATGTAAAATTGAAAGCCTGGGAGAGAAATGCCTGAAATGTTTATATGGAGGGGGCAACTTTTCTGCTTAATCTCTAGGTGCATGCCATTGCAAGCAAAAGGCAGCTGTCAGACAAAGTGACTGAGCTTCAGTTACTACTTCAGGAAGAGGAGTCTCTGGCAAAAAAATTAATTGATGAAAAGACTCAGCAAGCTCTGGAAGCACATGAGCAGCAGTTGAAGTCCTGTCAAGAAAAGCTTGCATCCTTGGAGACCTTGTCGCAGCAGATCAGACTAATACAACAGCACAGTGATCCTGTTGAGTTGCTGGAGGTGGTATCGTATGGTCTCTTTCTACCTCTTCCTCTTATCCTCACAGTCCCTGCTAAACTGCTGTAGCGATCTCCTCTGTACATCCACAACAGTAGTTCTCACTGCTTTTTAATCTTCTTTTTGTTGGTATTTTGGTGAACCAATATATTTCCTGATTTTTGCGCTGTAAGCTGTTCCTGTTACAGCAATGATTTCACGTCTGTATGAAATTCATGTTAGTTTTCAATTCTATATGGAACAGAGTTACGTGTGTGTCTCTTCATCTTGAAGGCAAATGCTGTATCAGGTCTTTCCTTATGCAGTGCAATATGAAGGTCTGGAAAGGCAGCTGTCCTGGGAACCTTAGGAGGACGGTGAAATTGTCTCATTTCTGTAATGACAAGAGATCCTTATCACTCTGAGCAATAGCCGTTGTTTTACTTGGCAGTAAGACATATGTCATCATCTCTTTACTAATGTTCTTTTTCCCATTCCTTGGGAAGGGTGTGTTGCCTTGACACAAGCCAAAGGATACCATCCTTCGTGGGAACACCTGTGGTGCACTTTTACATCCTTGCAACTTGGCAGACTTGAGAGGTTGCATTGTTGTGAGTGACACACTCAGCAGAATGCTGTGTGTGCTAGAAACATACCTACATGTGGGAAGCTGCTCTTTGTGGTATCGGAGATATTTTTTTTTGTGGAGGAGGTTGGATTTTATTCTTTAGGTTAATTTTAAAACTTAGTAGTTTAATTTTCCCCTTGCTGGGATTTCCCATAAAGGGTCCTAGCCAGGTTAAACTCATTCCCATCTTGGAGTGTCCTGGAGAACCTTGTTTTAACCATGACTGTTGGGTACTCCATCTCTGGAGTAGCTCCTGGCTCCACTGGCAGGAGGACCTAATGAGCTAACAGGCAGGCTGAACCCAGCAGGGTTTGCCTGTTAAAGCCTGTATACTTACCTGGTGATGGAGCTGTTCTTGCATGCTGGTGTGTGGGTGCTGGGAGGGAAGAGTCCCTTGCTACTAATTGGAGAATTTGTCTTTCTACCCTCAGAAGTACACAGAAATTGAGAAGGAAATGCAGGAGTTCAGGCATCTGTTAGAACAATGGCATCCGGTACCTGTCTCGTTTGAGCACATACTTAACCATTATAAATACTTCGTGGCAGTTCTTCAGTCCATTCTACAGAAACCACTAGAAGCACGGCTTAAAGAAGGTATCTGGGAGAGTACTATGCATTTTCCTTTTTCCTGCTCTCCTTTTAATAAAGTGTGGTCTGCAGATAAGAACAGGACTTTTTACCAAGTCGGCTGGAGAAAACAGCACCTTTTTAAGCATGGGTACTGTTCTCTGACAACATGGGTGCAATGTTGTTATAGCAGTGATTAGGAACATAAGATATACCTTTTTTAACTCTGAAGATGGCCTTTTTTGGCTTAAAGTTTGTCTGATGCTTTTTTCCAGCTCTATCAGAGATTTAACAAAGGCAAGTGTAAGGTCTCGCATCTAGGGAAGAGCAACCCCGGGTACCAGGGGACTGGCCTGTTGGAGAACAGCGTAGGTGAGAGGTACCTGGGGGTGCTGGTGGACAGCAGGATGACCATGAGCCAGCGATGATAGGACAAGGGGGAATGGCATGAAGCTGCGCCAGGGCAGGTTTAGATTGGATGTTAGGAAAAAATTTTTTACTGAAAGAGTTGTCAGGGCCTGGAACAGGCTGCCCAGGGAGGCTGCCCAGGGAGGTGGTCGAGTCACCTTCCCTGGATGTGTTCAAAGAAAGGGTAGATGAAGTACTTAGGGATATGGTTTAGTTTAGGATGTGAATGGTTGGACTTGATGATCTTAAAGGTCTTTTCCAACCTTATTATTCTGTGATACTGTGATTCTGTGCCCTCATGGCCAAGAAGGCCAATAGCATCTGGGGTGTATTAGAAAGGATGTGGTTAGTAGATCAAGAGAGGTCCTTCTCCCCCTCTAATTTGCCCTGGTGAAACCGCACTTGGAATATTGCATCCAGTTCTGGGCCCCTCAGTTCAAGAAGGACAGGGAACTCCTTGAAAGAGTCCAGCACAGGGCCACCAAGATGATTAAGGGAACACCTTCCATATGAGGAGAGTCTGAGAGAGCTGGACCTGTTTAGCTTGGAGAAGAGGAAACTGAGGGATGACCATATTAATGTTTATTTATAAATATGTAAAGGGTGAGTGTCAGGAGGACGGAGCCAGGCCCTTCTCAGTGATGTCCAGTGATAGGACAAGGGGCAGTGGATGCAAGCTGGAGCATAGGAGGTTCCATGGGAACAGAAGGAAAAACTTTTTCACTGAGGGTGACAGAGCGCTGTAACAGGCTGCCCAGAGAGGTTGTGGAGTCCTCTTCTCTAGAGACGTTCAAAACCCACCTGGATGTCATCCTGTGTGATTTAGTCTGGGTAATCCTGCTCTGGTGGAGGGGTTAGACTAGATGATCTTTTGAGGCCCCTTCCAACTCCTAACATTCTTTGATTCTGTGATCAGTTATTTCAATACAGTTTACTTCTTGCACAGCTTAACTTGCTTATATCCTTAGACCATCACACCTACACAGCATAGCTGTTCTTTCAGTTCCTGCTGGGTGTTAGTGCTCTGTCAGGACATTTGGAGGGCATGGAGCATCGCATACCTGTAAAATTTGAAAGCTTTTTCTTACTGATGTACCTGGTGATTTTCCTGTCTCAGGCATTCTGAAAAATTTCTGGGTTTTGGTATTTTAAATGTGGGTTAACATGTTCTGCTTGGACCTCCTTTTGTCTTTGACCTGGTATTTCATCCTTAAGTGACCTTAGGCATGATTAAGGCAAGGAGTTTCCTAATGAGCCACAAAGCCAAATAACCACGGGGAAACCCGGATGCTGGTTAAGCTACAGGTGAGCAGCGCAACACCAGCTGTCACGTGTCACCTAGTTACCTTTTAATCATACATTTGCTGAGAGTTGCCACCGAGAACAGTATAGCAGCTTGCTGGGGAAAATGGTCAGAGCAGATCTGAAAGGTCACTGCAGGATGTGTGGAGAATTGCTAGGCAGTACCATACAGATGCTCTGTAGCTAGCACCTGCAGTTGTCTTCAGCTGCCTGATGCTGTTCTCATCTGGTAGAGGGGTGCTTTTAGAGGAATGGGAGGTGCTTACTTGGGGTTGTGCTTCATTGTGCAGTGCCTTGTGATTACTGGGGTTCAGCATCTCCATGCTATCAAAAGAGCATAAGGTTGAAAGCATGCAGAGTGAGTAGCCTTTCCCCAGCAAAAATAATGCAGTTTGTCCCATGAACTTGGAAGATAAAGTGTGACATTATGACTTTCCCCAGGGCATTGGTGTAATTTATACCTAAGAGGCAAAACCAAATACCCTGTCCAGCAAAATTGCCCATGATGTTTTATTTTTAAAACCTCAACATTGCAGCCATGTTCTTCCACTGGCAGACTCCCTAAACTGTCCCTTTTCATCTCTGCCCAGATGTTTTCAGCAGCTTTAATGCCACTACAAAGAAGGAGCCTGGAACAGTATTGAAAACCATGTGCCCTGTTGATCGGTTGCTATTCTTAAAACGTAAGTATGGATGAACAAAAGTTAGAAGCACTCTGAACACTTAGAGCTCAGTCACTGAACAGTCAATGAATATGTGCTGCTACTATCTTAAAAGGGTTCTGATGTGTACAGTGTTTGTGAGGAACAAGTGTTTGTCACTGCATGAAAGTCATTACCTTTTTTCATACCTCACACTGGCAAAGGAATTTTACTTTCTGTCTGTGAAATCTTGACCCTTTGTTTTTATTCAGAACTGTCAACATATGAATCACCTAGTGGCTAATGTAGTTTTGGAAGAATTTTCTATTTTCCAGATTGTTGTGGTCTGTCTTTAATCCTGTGTCCATCATGTAATGTGGTAAGGGTCAATCTCTCTCTCTCTCTCTCTCTCTCTCTCTCTCTCTCTTTCTCTCTTAGTCCTTTCCCATGGGGCTTCATCTCCATCAACTTCCCCAGCGTGCGTCACTTCTATGGGGTGCAATCTCTCAGGCCCAGGCAGCTCCAGCCTGGCCACTTACAGAGGCACAAGCACCTCCAGCAAACCTGCTTTGGCGTGGGCCCATCTCTCCACAGGCTGCAGGTCCTGCCAGGAGCTTGCTCCAATACAGATCACAGCATCTTCCATATGTCTCCATCTGCTTCAGCGTGGGGTCTATGCATGGGCTGCCAGTGGGGTCTCTGCTCCCCATCATCTTCCATGGGCTGCAGGGGAACACCCCTCCACCGTGGGTTTCTCCATGAGCTGCAGGGGAATCTCTTTCATCCAGTACCTGGAGCGCTTCCTCCCTGCCTTCTTCATTGGTCTTGGTGCCTGCACAGTTTCTTACATCTTCTCACTCCGTTTTCTAGGAAAAAACGGCTGCTTGTGGTTGTTTTCCTCTTAAGTGTGATTCACAGAAGCACTGCCACTGTTGCTGATTGGGTCAGCCTTGGTCAGCAGCAGGTCTGTCCTTGAGCTGACAGGTGTTTGGACCTCGCTGTTGGACCTGGTTGTTGGACCTCGGAGAAGCTTCTAGCTGCTTCTTACAGAAGCTCTCTCTGCAGGCCTCCCTCCTTCACCAAAACCTTGCCACGCAAAGCCACAACAGGGTCCTTTGCAGGTTTTTTAGTAACATGCACTTCTTTCAGGAGTCATGATAAATGTAGTAAGTATATTTATGATTTTGACCGCAGATGCAAGATCACCAACCTGGGAATATGACAGCCTTCACCCAAGGCTAAAATTGTCTGATGACCGTCTTGTAGTAAGCTGTAATTGGAGGAGGATGTTTTATCCTTGTGGTCCCCAGAGATTTGATAAATTATGGCAAGTGCTAAGCAGAGATGCATTCCTTTCCGGGAGTCATTACTGGGAAGTTGATGTGCTTCATGCTGGAGCAGGATGGTGGATTGGCTTAGCCTACCCTTCCATTGGCAGGAAAGGAGAATCTGAAAGCTGTCGACTGGGCTGGAATAGAGCATCGTGGTGCCTTAAGAAGTTTGATTTTGAGTATTGGGCATTTCACAAAGGGGAGAGAATCTCTATCCTGGTAGAAGAAGATCCAGATCGTATTGGCATTTTCCTAGATTATGAAGCAGGAATCCTTTCATTCTACAATGTTTCTGATGGCATGGCTCATTTGTACACCTTCCGCTGCAAATTCATAGAACCAGTTTACCCAGCTGTGAGGCTCTGGGAAGGGTCCATTGGCATATGCAAACTAACATAAAGAATAAAGCAAAAATAAAGGCAACTATTTCATGCTTTTCCTATGAAAGCCACTTTAGCAGTGATCTACGTGAACAAATCTCTGTCATATGAAAATTTTAACTATGATGATTGTAGAAAGTAGCTGTCAAGTTCAAGAAAACCAACTAATTTTTAATCTATATGCATTTTTTTAATGGGGGAAAGTGATCTGGTTTTTATAAATGATGCTGATTATGGCACCTAAAGTGCCATATATAACATTTTTTGTACTTTTTTCAACTTTGAAAATGGAAAAAGTCTGGTTGACAGAAGTCTGTTACAACTCAGATTTTAACCTGGATATTGCCATCTTTTCTTAAGAACTCCCTCCCCCCATCTGCCTGGAGAGGCTGCAGTTGTTCATGGTAATAGGTTTGGTTTGGTTCAAGCTTCATGTTCATATACTGCATAGTGTTATAGTTAACAAGAGATTTGGATATCAAATGCACTAAGTGAATTATTTCATACTTATCTATTGTCATGTGTTTTGGCTCGGATAATTTTCAGAGGATGTTGGCAGGGGACACAGCCAGGACAGGTGATCCAAACTAGCCGAGGAGCTGTTCTGCCCAGGTGGCCAGGAAGGCTAATGGCATCCTGGCTTGTGTCAGAAATAGCATGGCCAGCAGATCCAGGGAAGTAATCATGCCCCTGTACTCTGCATTGGTGTGGCTGCACCTGAAGTACTGTCTTCACTTTTGGGCCCCTCTCTACAAGAAAGACATTGAGGCCCTGAAGCATGTCCAGAGAAGGGCAACCAGGCTGTGGAAGGGGCTGGAGAGCAAACCTTGTGAGGAACGGCTGAGGGAGCTGGGGGTGTTCAGCCTGGAGAAGAGGAGGCTGAGAGGACACCTTATCACCACCTATCACTACCTGAAAGGAGGGCGTAGAGAGATGGGTGTTGGTCTCTTCACCCAAAAAAGAAGTGAAGGATGAGGGGGAATGGACTCAAGTTGCACCAGGGCAGGTTCAGATTAGACATTAGGAAAAAGTTCTTCTCTGAAAGGGTTGTTTGGCACTGGAACAGGCTGCCCAGGGAGAGGGTTGAATCACCACTATTGGATGTATTTAAAACACAGGTAGATTAGGTGCTTAGGAATATTGTTTAGTAGAGGACAGGTACGGTTGGACTTGGTGATCTCAATGGTCTTTTCCAACTGAGTGATTCTGTGACTCCAGCCATCATGTGCAGCGTATGAAGGGGTCTGGCTGGGGAGGAGCAGCAGCTCTGGGAGGGGTTGACTGTATGGGTCATCTGGTCAGCAGACTGCATTGTGTATCCCCTAATTTGCATGTTCTATTATAAATACCGTTGCTGTTATTTTCCTCATGTTTTGTTGTCCCAGTAAACTGTCCTTATCCCAACCCTGCAGCGTGGCTTTTTCTTCCCATTCTCCTCCCTGGCCCACCAAGGAAAGGTGAGCAAGGGGCTGCGTGGTACTCAGCTGTGGCTGGGGCTGGGGCTGAACCATGACAGTCTTTTTTTTGGCATCCGATGTGGGGCAGAAAGGATTGAGAAGACAATTCTGACCCAAGCACGTTTAACAAATCTGTTATAGTAATTTATTATATTAGTTAAATAGCTGCTGGTCACATGGCCATGGTACGTAAACATGTACTTGCTGTATGCATTCCGTGTGGTACACTTTATCACATCTGAGAGAGAGGTCCGAATTCTCATTTTGCTGTACTGTGTGATATGGACTGATGATAATAACAATGGTGGTATTTGTATGTGACATTGCTGTCATGCCTGTACCTTAGATAACACCTTTTGGAATTAATAATCACACCCAAGCTATGGGGAAGATAGGGGGGAATACCTTCTCCCACTCTTTCACCTCCCCTTTTTTGTAACAGCTTTTGAGAATTTTGGGTACACTTAGGATGTTCAAACTAGCACGTTCTTATTACTAGGTATCCTGAAAGTGTTTCAAGTCTTGTTCAGGGTTGCAAAACACTGTTTTAAGAATACAACCTAGAGATCTGCCTGGAGGCGGAGTAGCCAGGGGTAGTATGGCATGTGGGAGAGTATGGGCAGGTATCTAAAGACCTTCTCACCCCCAGTGATTTGTAACTTCACCCCAAATGAAGCACAACTCTGGACTGTGCTGGGCCCTGGACACTATCTACCAAATACTGCTCCACATTAGGCTGTGCTCTCGGGGAAGGGAGGGAAAGCAGTGACAGGCACTGCAGCTACCCCAACCCTAGCACCAGGCACTGACACTACTCAAACCCTAACGACAGGCACTGCAGCTGAAAAAGAAAACCAAACTATGCTGTCTCAGTCCATTCCCAACCTTTACAAAACAGTATCTCAGCTATTAGCAGTAAGTGTTCCTACGCTCAAGACAGAGGCTATAGAGGATATATATGATGAGGCATCCTGTGGTTTTAGCTGCTTGATCATAGAGAGGACATGAGGAAGTGGGCTGTAAACCCTATTCTGACCCTACAAGAACAAGTACCTTGAGCTGCAAGGTAAAACAGTCAGAAAAGGCGATTCTTCCAGGAAAAATGTCACTCCAGTTTCCAGTCCCCAAATGGAGTGGAAGGCCTACTCCTTATCTGCTTGAAGGCACTTATAAGTCATTTTTGTAAGAAGTGGGAAACAAATATGATGAGCAGAATTAGAGGGGCCCTGCCTCCAGCTGGGTGGAAGAGAGAGAAAACCTGGTTTATTAGACTCTGTGGCTCCGATGGCCTGGCATGTCAGATCCACAGGAGTATAAGGCTCTAGTGGACAATGGTGCACAGTGTACCCTAATGCCATCAAGCCATGAAGAGGCAGAACCCATCTGTATTTCCAGGCTACACAGGAAAAGGGTGAAGCTGTGGAGCACCTGCAATACAGTGATTACATCATCATGTGGGGCAGCAGAGCAGAAGATGTCTCTGAGAAAATGAAGAAAAAAGACCCAATTCCTTCTGAAAGCTGGTTTACTGTATAGGAAACTAATGTCAAGGGACCGGCACAGGAGATTCAGATGTTAGGAATAAAACAGCAAGACGGGCATTGTCACATCCCATTGGATGTGTTCAAAAGAACCAGCAGGTCTTTCTCCACTGACGAACGAAAAGGAGACATGAGCTTTCTCAGGCAGCGAGGGGTTCTGGCAAATGCATAGCCCAAGTTACACTCTGTCAGCCCTCTCTACCATGTAACCTGGAAGAAGAACAATTTCAAATGAGGCCTTGAGCAGCAACAAGCCTTTGCATAAGTTAAAACAGGAAGCAGCCCACGCAGTAGCCCTTGGGCCAGTCTGGGCAGGGCCAGATGTTAAAAAGATACTCTGCACCACAGCTGGGAGAACGGCCCTACCTGGAGTCTCTGGCAGAAAGCACCAGGGGACACTTGGGGCTCTGGAGTCAGGGATACACAGGATCTGAAACCCACTGCACTTTGGAATTTCACCTCTAGGATCAGGAGGGAAAAGTGACTTAATACGCAAATTACAGCTTTTTTCCCCTGGATTTACATAATAATTGCAGAACAGTGTTCCAATATTCAGTGCAAAGAGTGAGTCTTTTTCTATCTAGACATTTCAAGTTGCATACAAGAAGGACATTCCATTTGGTGACTTTGATGCCTAGTATGGGGAGGAGGAGAGATACTTGAGTAAAATCCTGAGAAAATTTGGTTAAAATTTCAGTTTGTTACAACCTGCTAATATCCTCTTCAACAATTCTTTAAAAAATTCAGTATAAAAGTAAACAGCATAGGAAACTCAGCCAACTGAGATGCCTAGGATCAGAAGAAAATATATTTAAAAGAACTCTGGGCTCACAGTTCTCTCCTTTTAACTTCTTTGAAGATATCACACAGTGACACTAAATACTGAAGGAGAGCATGTGTTTATGGTAAGTTTTGTTTTGGCTGTTTTATAGTGGAAGATACCTATTCTGTTCTTCCTCTGGGAGCAGTATCTGCTCACCTCTGTAGGTGTCCTGCTGTTTTCCTTCTAGAGTTTTCTTCTAAGTGGGTTGTTTTGGTTGGTTGGAAGATTTGGGGGTAGGGGGAGAGGTATGCCTTGTTTTGGTTTTTGTTGCTGTTGTTAGTTTAGTTCAGATTTTTATTTCCTCTGTGAGATTTTTCTTTTAAAATGGCTGGAACAGCCTTAAGAGGTTTTTACAGCCACTTCTCAGGCAGTGTCCTCTGCCTTCACAAAACAACACAACAAAGTACATGCCGTGCAGATTCCTTGGATGTGTTCTTAGCCTGCAGATAAGTGAGTAAGGTATTTCAGTACAGATTACATGGCTATTAAAATCCAGTCCTGTGTTTTACCTTCTTCTGGGTTTTTTTTGTTTCCAGTAGAAAAAAGAAAGAATTCTTCTGACGAGGTTGATCAAATGGCGGTGTTACCTTTGATTACGAGAGACGGTAAAGCTATTGCAAGAATGTTTTCTATTGTATGAAAATATTTTATAACTTTGGAAGAAATCACCCAACAGATTAATCTCCAACTGTAGCTACTGCAGAGAAATTTTATTAAGGAAGAAAGGCCTTTAGTTTAAATCTCAATTGTTCTCCAGTGAGTTGTGAGTATATTGAGAACCAAATGTTGCTGATGATGTCTTTAAAAAAGACATTTTTGTGTTATGCTCTTCAAGACTGCACACAGCTCTTTAGATTGAATGATGTACATGGCTTTCTGTCTATCTTGAGTGCATAAGGAGATGCAACATATTGCTGATGTTCTTTCAAATGGCAGAAATTACCTAACAGTGCCTTACATAACTTTCAGGCTCTACCAGCGCCCACATTCAAAAATGCCCAGCAATATCTCCCTAACAAAGGTACTAGCACTGAATGGTGTTCCTGGCCTGAAACCTGCCTGGGTAGCCAACCAGCAGCCCCAGTGACATTTGGGATCAGCACTGTCCTAGCCATGTGAGCAGAGCGGGCCTAACAGTGCCTTACATCACTTTAAGGTTCTACCAGCGCTCAACTACAAAAATGGTGAATGTCCAGCAATAGCTTGCAAACCAAAGGTGCCAGCACTGAATGATGTTCCTGGCCTGAAAACTCCCCAAATAGCCCAGCAACAGCTCCAGTAACATTGGAGCTAAGGGCTTTCCTAGCTGTAGGCACAGAGCTGTTCTAACAGTCCCTTACCCCACTAGCAACCAACTGTAGTCAAATAAAAAAGGTGCCAGTGCTGAAAGTTCCTCCTGAGCTGAAACCTCCCTTGGTAGCCCACTAGCAGCCTCAGGCTTTCCTACCCATTGAAGTGGACCTGTACTAACAATGCCTAAGGAATTACAGCAACTCACAAAGAAAAGGTTCCAGCGCTGAACAATGTTCCTGATCTGAAACCTACCCAATGTAGGTAGATTTCCTACCTACCAGCAGCCCCAGTAACACTGGGGCTCATGGCTTCCCTACTCATGGGAGCAGAGTAGATTTAACAGTTCCTTACAGCAATTTAAGCCTCTACTGGAGTGTACCTTCAACAATAGTACACGGTCAGCAATAGCTCCCAAAGGTGCAAGCACTAAAAGCTCTGCCTCTTCTGAAACATCCCCAAGTAGCACACCAGGAGCCACACAGACACCAGGGCTCAGGTCTTTCCATGCCATGGGAACAGTTTTTGGTAGCAGTGCCTAACAGCACTTTTGGTCTCCACTTGTGCCTAACCTTCAAAAATCGTAAGTGACGAGCAGCAGGAGGTCCCTAAATGAAAGATGCCAGTACAGAACAATACTCCTCGCCTGAAACCTCCCCAGGTAGCCCACCAGCAGCCCCACAAACACTGGTGCTCAGGCTTTTCTAGACGTGAGAGCCAGATGGTTTTAACAGTGCTGTGGAGGACCTCCAGGCCCTACCTGTGCATACTTTTAAAAATGGTAAAAAACAAGCAGTAGCTCCCCAAAAAAAGGTGCCAGCACTGAAAGATGTTCCTGGCCTGAAGTCTCACAAGGGTAGCCCACCAGCCACCCCGGGAACATTGGGGCAGTAGCAGGCAGACCAGTAACACTGGGGCTCAAAGCTTTCCTAGCCATTGGAACAAACCTCTCCTAAAAATTCCTTTAACAGCAATTTCAGGCTCTACCGATGTGTACCTTCAAACAGGATAAATGACTAGCAATCACTCCCAAATGAAAGATGGCAGCATAAAAGGCTGTTCCTGCCCTGAAACCTCCTGAGGGAGCCCACCAGCAGCTCCAGTAACACTGGGGCTCAGGGCTTTCCTGTCCATTTGAGTACACCTCTCCTAACAGCATCTTTCAGGCTCTGACACATGCACCTTCAAAAGTTGTAAACCTGTAGCAATAGCCCCTAGATGAAAGGTGCCAGCACTGAAGGATATTCCTTGCCTGAAATCTCTCCAAATAGCCCACCAGTTCTCTGCTTTTAGCAGAGAATTGGCAGTCTTGAATGAGCTCAGAGCCTCGGCAGGCAACAATCCATTGGCAGGTAAAGGGAGTGAAGAAGCAGTTCCTGGAAGAAACAGCTAAAAGAAAAGAAAAATGCTGTTACACGCACTTCCAGAACAGCCACAGTTACGTGCAACAGCAGACCAACTGCACTTACCTGTACAGTCTTTAACACCTTACAGGAAACCAGGTGCCTTAGAGGCAGGAAGTAAAAAAGCCAAATCGCTGAAGGCAAAATGAAAATGTCATCCAGCATCCGGGGACCAAAAGGACACAAGATAACAACAGATGTCTGAGGTAGCAAGAACATACCCTGTAGGCGCACAGAAAGTGTGTGTCAGGAAAGCAGTGATCCTGAGAAGGGCTAGGGGGTGGGCGATTCAAGTGAGCACTTGTCGTGTCTCACTTTCTTTTAGAATGACACCCTATTTATCTTGTCATTCATTTTCACTGAAGAGGCTATTTGTGAACTGGTGGATCACTGGTTGTGAACTGGCCCATCCCTGTTTGCTTTTGACCACAACAAAACCATGTCTTGAAACATGAAGGTGCTTTACAGAATCAGATTGGCATTTCTCAGAGATGACTTGGACTCAGTCCCTCAAGAATGGTAGTAGAGCGGGGGGCACCCAGGAGGCTGGGAGGAGACACAGCCAGGACAGGTGATCCAAACTAAGCAAAGAGGGTGTTCGATACCACTGGTGTCATACTCAGCATAAAGTGGGACTGGTGGGGGAGGGTTGTGCGTCTCCAGGGTGCACGGCTTGGGCACAGTCCAGCTCTGGGCCAGCTCTGAGCTGTACGGTCTGAGCTATGCGGTTTGCTGAGAAACTGCTTTGTGGCTTATCAGTTTGGTACATTGTGCTAGAAGGCTTGTGGTTATTTCTCCCTCCTTTTGCTGTCTCAGTAAATTGTCCTTATCCCAACCCACGAGGTTTGTCTTTGGCTTTCCTTTTTTTTTTTCTTAATCCCCTCCCCTGCTATTTTTCCCGCATGGGGAGGAAGCAAGCAGGCGGCACATGGTGCTCAGCTGCCAGCTGGAGCAAACCCACCACCACCTGTAAATTGCTGAATGCAGTGGACGCTGTAAATGTGCAGAATATCCCCTCCCATGGAGACCGGGGGATGCGTCTTCTTGGGGTTCAACCTGGGCTGGCAATTAAGCACCACACAGCTGTTCCCTGCTCTCCTGCCTGGCAGGACAGGGGAGAGAATTCAGAGAGTACCAGTGAGAAAACTTGTGGGTTGAGACAAAACCGGTTTATTCGGTGAAGCAAAAGCTGTACACAGAAGCAAAGCAGGACAAGGAATTAATTCACTGCTTCCCTTGGGCAGGCAGGTGTTTGGCCATCTCCAGGAAAGCAGAACTGTGAGCAGCAATGGACAGCTTCAGCACCAGGCTCCTGGATGGCCTGGGCAGGCAGGGACAGAAACATGAAGTTTACTCCTTTGAAAATCAGAAGGCAGTGGTGCTACACTGCCTGCCCATGCTGGAGCGTGGCTCCTCGTCAGGCTCATTGCTTACATGGGCTTGGTCATCTGCGCAGGTGTGTGTCCCTGCTTACAGGGCAGGAAACCTCAGGCTGGGAGCCAACACAGACATAAGGGACACTCAGCCACAGTCCCATTTAACAGCTGAGCAAGGAGAAGGAAGGAAGCACTTGGACCAAAGGCAGTGCAGCTGCTGGCTTTTGCTAGCTGCTACAGGCGTCAGGAAGAGCAGAGGTACAAAACCCTGTGCTTTGATTCCCTGGAAGAGATGTGGGACTGTCTTGAATCTTCACAAGAGCCTTTGACTTTCATAAAGCTGTTTTTCCGCAGGAGGGGTTTGGGTGTGTTCAGGGTGGTTTGGGGAACTCTGGCAAAGCGGTTGAGCGCAGGGACGTGCTCTGCAGTGCGCTGGTTGTCAGAAATGTTGCCAGTGTTTCCCAGTGCATGTCAAGCTGCACAGTCCACTGCCTGGCTTCAGCTCCTCTTCAGGGAAGGCAGGTTGTGCTGAGGCTCAGATTGTGCTGAGATACCTGATGAGGGAGGGCTGGGGACTGCTTCCAAACATGGTACCCATGGAAGCGATGCTGCACAGGCCCAGGGAGGCCGTGTGGCAGGAGAAAGCCCACCTGGGACGGAGATCTTGATCCAACCCAGCCCCATGCACTATGGAAAGCAGCACAGCAGGAGGCAGAGGTGCTGGGATCTGTGCCGATGTGGGTGGTTGAAGCACAGCTGGTAAGGGGGCACTGCCAGCCCCTGTGGCAGCTGGCAAGGCCTCTCTAGGCATAGGGGGCTGAGCAGCGCCCAGCCAAAATGGGGGCAGAGCAGAGGCAGGGGGCCTGTCCCGGACTCTGCCCTAGCTGACTTCCCGCTCCTCTGGCCCTGCCCTGAGCCCTCTCGCTGATCCTGCCCTCTCGCTCTGGCATGCTCCCAGCCAGGCAGCCCTGCTCTGGGGCAGCGCTGCTCCCTCGGTGGCCCCCGCACCTTCCCCCTGGCTGGAGCCGCTGCCCGAACCGCTGCTGCCACCTGGGACCCCGACCAGAGATTGCCGCTGCCGTCACCGCCCCACGCCGGCGCGTAGCTCATACGCACTCCGCAGACATGAGGGGAAAGACGTATGCGCACTGTGCCTCCTGTGCTCCGCGGGACTCCGGACAGAGTCACGCGCATGCCCTCACCCTGCTCACTGCGATACGGGTCATACGCATGCGCACTATGCGCCTTGCAACAACTGGATACTGCAGGGAAGATTCAGCGCACGCGCACGGAATCTCCTTTCCCAGAGTACACGACGCCGCGCATGCGCACACGTGGCAATGGGATGCCGCTGGGCCGTTCCGCCGCTGCACCAGCTTCCTGTCGGGAAGCACAGCGCTCCTGGGGCTCGGTGACACTGGCGGAAGGCAGCCCGGAGCTGCTCTGCGTTGCCTGCAGACCACGGCCGACCCTCGACGGCACCAGCATGTGAGCACAAGCGGCGTGGCAGGCGACACTGCGCATGCCTGAAAGCGCTGCCGGCGTAGCCGCCGTCGCGCGCTCCGGCATCCGCAGCCGGCGGAGAGCGCGTGGAGACACAGAGTCACCGAGGTGACAGCGGACTGTGGAAAATCATGTCATGACTCAGAGAGACACGGGAAGGGGTAACAATGAGAGGCACCAGGAAAGACATTGCTATTTTAAAGAGGCTGCTGTGTAACAGCACACTACACAAAGTAGCAACATGACTATCAAGCAAACGTGGAAAGTCAGAAACCCAGAATCACCTGTACTGCTTTTGCTTCGAGTTCATCCTGCGCTGGGAGAGGGGCTGATCATCAGGGAGTGCAGTGATAGGATGTGGGGTAATGGCTTCAAGCAGAAAGAGGATATGGTTATGTTAGACCTCAGGAAGAAATTCTTTACTGGGGGGTGGTGAGGCCCTGGCACGGGTTTCCCAGAGAGGCTGTGGAAGCCCCACCCCTGGAAGTATTTAAAGCCAGGCTGGAAGGGGCTTTGGGCATCCTGGTCTAGTGGAGGCTGTCCCTGCTCACAGCAGATGATCCTTGATGTCCCTTCCAACCAAAAGCATTCTGTGATTCTCTGATTCGCAGGGCGCCGCAGAGAGGGTCATCATCAACTGGCATGTCAGGATGCCCGTGCTGCCTGGCAGAGGGAGGGCAACCCTACAGGTGTTCCCATCCCCGCTGCCTCCCAAGGAGGGGCTCTGGCCTCCAGACCAGTCTCCTCTGGCAGCCCTGCAAGATCCAGCACAGATGAGGAGCCCAGCACCTCATCCGCTGTCGCCGCCCAGGGTGCCAACAGCCAGCCCTCTGCTCCTGTTACCATCCCTGCGGAGCGAGAGGAGCCCCAGGAGGAGCCATGAGAGGCTGTGCCTGGGCCCTCCACTTCCAGCCCAGGCACTGAGGGCTCCCCTGGGCGGCCACAGCGACCCCCAAAGAGGAAGACAGGCACACCAGAGACCTCTCCATCCACCAGCAAGAGGCCAGCACCACGACAGTGGCCCGACAGGGTGCCTCGGGGGATGCCCAAACCAGGACTGACTGGGCCAATGCACCACCTCCAGGTCCAGTCCTGGCCCCATCCCTCCTCACCACACCCCATGGCCTGTCCTCATCCTCACCGCACCAGGATAGGCAGGAACTATGGGCAGAGGCCACTTTATAGGGTTCAACATTCCAAGTGCTGGGTCCTACACTTTGGTCACAATAACCCCAGGCAGTGTTACAGGCTTGGAGCAGAGTGGTTGGAGAGCTCCCTGAAGGAGAAGGTCCTGGGGGTGTTAGTTGACAGCCGGCTGAACATGAGCCGGCAGTGTGCCCAGGCGGCCAAGAAGGCCAACTGCATCCTGGCCTGTACCGGGAACAAAGGGACTAGAAGGAGGGCTGGATTTGGTGCGGCAAGAAGGAATGCTTCCGGTTGCCAGAGCCTGGCCTGGGCCCCCACCCCCTCTGCAGCGCGCCGTGAGGCCGCAGCGGCGTTGTTGTTGCTGCTGTTGTTGTTGTCGTTGCCGTTGCCGCCGCCGCCGGTCCCCCTTCGCATCCCGCCGCTCCAGGTCGGCGAGGGCGGGCCAGTCGAACGGGCGGGAACAAGCGAGAAAGACCGGCAGAAGGACCAATCGCGAAGTGTAGGCGGCTGGCAGAAGGACCAATCGCGAGGTGTAGGCGGCTGGCAGAAGGACCAATCGCGAGGTGTAGGCGGCCGTCCGTCGTGTGGCGACCCAATGATCGCTGCGCGGGGGCGTGGCCACGGGAGGAACTGCTGTGTAACGGCCGGCAGTTGGGGCTTCGCGTGGGGCCGGCGCCATGGTGGACGAGATTAGCAGGGCGCAGGCTGCCCGGCCCGGGGGTGACACCATCTTCGGGAAGATCATCCGTAAGGAGATCCCCGCCAGTATCATCTATGAGGACGAGCAGGTGCGGACGGTGCGCGGCCGCTTCCCGCTCGTAGCCGCTCGGGTCGGGGCGTGCCCGTGGGTTGCTGGGGAGAGCGGTGGGGCGGGCGGGTTGGACGCGGCTCCTCCGCACCCTCCCGCGACCTCCCGAAAGCCTCGGGCTCCGGACGCAGGCGTGCCGGCGCTTTTCGGCCCGCTTTCGCCTCTAGCCCCGCTGTGGCCGCGGGCCGCGCGTGGAGGCCCACCTGCGGCGCTGACGCAGTAGGTGGCGGCCGCCGGCTTTCGCCGCGTCGCAGCCTTTCGGCGTTGCAGGCCGCGCAGGCTTCCCTGCCCGAGGTTCGCTGGTTTGCACCCGCTATAGGAGGGTGGTTGTGAAACCGCGGTCAATCTGCGTGTGGATTCCGGGCCTGTGTGTCTGAAGTGCGCCGTAACGAGCGGGGAAAACACAGGTATTGTGCATCCTGACTGGATTCTGTGGATGACACAGCCGTGCGTGTCCGGCTTTGGAGTAGAGGTACTGCCTAAAGGGGGTGAAGTGCAGAGAATCACAGCTTCTTACGCTCCTGTAAACAATAAACAAAGCTACAAAGAGCACGTTCAAGCATTTTGTAAACCTTTGGTTGTGGTTTGGCGTGGCAAGGTCCTGAGGGAGGAGGAGGGCCTTTCCCAAACCCAAACCTGCAAATGGTTACAAAGCTTTCCAAAGACCACTAAACAGAGGGGAAAGGAAGCAGTGCACCCAGCTAAGACTCCTTTTCTACCATGGAACTGTAAGATTAACCTCTAACGCTCCTCACAGCTGCCTGGAACTGGCGTCCTGCAGTCTGCCAAAAGTGGTTTCTGTGGTGAGGTGGGTGGGGTTGGGAGCATTCAGTGATGCTGGTGCACAACAGCATGCTAGGAACCAAGATAAGGCGTTACTTTATGAAAGGTGCAGCTTTTATCTTTCAAAACATAAGTAAACCAATATCCAGTGTAAGCCTCCTTCACCCCCCCTTTCCCGTGTTTTGGGTTTTTCTTGGCTGTAATTGAACTACAGAACACTAAAAGGGGCTTTTGAAATGAGGGATCATCTGCAGCGTGGAGTAGAAACTCACTAAAAATCTTGATGTGTGCTTTATAATTAAGCATAGCTTGGAATGGTGCCTTATTAATAGATACATGCATTTTCCAGATGCCATCTAGTCTCAAGAATATTGGAACTTTTCACCAGTTTGTGAAAAATATCATATGTCACTGCTTTGGTTTTGTGTAGTGTGTGCATCCTTTCTTTACCTGTGTCAAAGCCACTGAGGTTTTTCCTCAGTTGTGCCAGCTTCAGCAGTGTAACCTGAGTACTGTGCTGGATTGAGAATATTGCTATTGACTTGCATGGCTGATTTGAGAGCATATAAGCTCTGACTGCCACTGGTGCATCTTATTTACTGGAAGAGTAATTTACCTGTAGTGTTTCAGTTGTGGGTTTTTTACCATAAACTACGTAGAGCTGCTTTTAGAGTTTAGTTGTCTGTAATGGATGACATTTAGTTTTGTTGACTGAAGGTATTTTTAGAGGTCGCTGGACATGTTACAAGGAGAAATGTAGGAAGGGCTTTTAATCATTAATTGACGTGCACAGAAAAGGAGATGTTAAAAAGTACAAAGTCTCTGTGGAATTAAAGTTTATCACGGTTGTTTTAGTCTAATCTAAACCTCCAGTGATTCTGTGAGTTGCTGTGATTGTGCTTTTGTTTGATACTACTTCTGCTCTCTGTCCCATAGAAAATTATTTGTCCCAGGTCTTGATCAATTCAAAACTTTTATTAGGTGCATGTGACTAAGTATTTTATTCGTTCTTTGCTTATCGCTCTTCTTTGGGAGAAACAAACAGTTCATCAGAGATTTAAAATTCTGTTCTTAAAGATGTCTTAAAATAGGACAGAGGGGAGATAGGCAAATAGAGGCATTGTAAATGAAGATTAGGCCTTTCATCACCTTTCCTCTTGGCAAAGGCTACTGTTTCTCCTAGAGTAACTTAAAAGCATTACGGTTGCAGAGCAAATACACTTCATTATTTCACAAATAACAAAGCAACTAGGAAATATATTCTTCAAAATATGTAACGTATGTGTTTGTAAGTATGCACTCTCTGTGGTATAACTCAACCAACAACTAACAGATGCTTTGCTGTTAAACGTGATGGGTAAGTCAGAGATGCCCTTTTGCTTAGCAGTGGCACAGTGAATGCTTGCTGTGCGCAACTGCAGATTGAGGTGGCTGCAGTAGCAAGTCCTGGTGCTGTGGCTGGCCATGTGCACAGAAGGGCACGGCTTCCTTTTTCTCTGTCTTTGCTTTCTCTCCTGTTCCTCTTTATCTTTTGGAAGTTCCTCATGTGAGTTGTATTGGATGTCGGTAGGTGGTGCCTGCGGTTTCTGATTGGTAGTAATTTGGACGCTTGCATAAAATTATTTGGGAGGCGACTATGTCATGCAGGCAGCTCTTCATAGTTCAAAAGAGATGCCTTTCCTTCAGTGTGAAATGCCTGAAGAAGAGTCAGCCTTAAGACACTGGAATAATCTTTCCCTGACTGCATGGTGCTGCTGAGAGACATGTAACATGGCCTCTCAGCGCATCACTGCAGGTTTGTTGAAATGGCCTCACTTCTTCCAAGGCACTGTTCAGAGGGGACTGGTAAACCATTAGAAACTGTTTGCCGTATGTTCCATTGAACGGGGTGTTTATAAAACAGTGAAATAAGCACAAATGTGCTTTTTATAGGCACGCATACCACCAACTCTGTTAGCTGTCAGCATCTGTGGAAAGAACAGATCATGACCGTAATTATGTATTAACATGCTGAGAAAACTCTAGCTTTTACATAATATGTTATAAGGATCTTTATTTCTTCCCATGCCAGCAGGTCTTGGTAAGTCGGTGTTTTGCATTTAGAGGTACTAATGCATCGTTCAAGAAAAAACAACATGCCTGCTGATGTTTGGAGTATATCCTAATCCGCTTAAGTATGCATTCAGTTGGGTATATTGATTGCCTTAACTTCCTGCCTTTCTCTGAAGCAACTTATGTTTTAACTCTCTGCTCTCTCTCCAGTGCCTTGCGTTCCATGATATTTCACCTCAAGCTCCAACACATTTCCTTGTGATCCCTAAGAAGCCAATTGTGAGGTTATCTGAAGCAGAAGATTCTGATGAATCTGTAAGTACTCTGGAAGCTTCATGGGCACGTAACTGTATCTCCAATTCCTTCATAATTTACTAGAATCTTCCGCCTTTCCTCTTGATATATTAAAGAGAGAAAGTAGATTTTTGGATACTGTAATCCTTTTCCTCAAGGTGAGAATGGCAACGGGGTTAAGAGGTTAAGTGAGAGGAGTGATAGAAAGCATAATGTGTGTCTGGGTATGTGTTTGCCATGCAAAATGCAGTGTTGCTTTGGAGCATGGTCTTAGAGCCTGTTTTCATGGTTTCTGTGCAGTCATATGGACTCTGATACAGGGCTGGTGTTTGTGGCAGGCCAGAGATGAGTTAGCTGAGAGGTGCTGAATACTTAATTTGTAACTAGAAATAAAAAGTAAAATATTTTGTAAACCTGGTAAGAAAGTTTTCTGTCTGATGTCTGAACAAATATCAGGGGTTGTAAACAAGGACATAAACTTGGCTTCTGTGACAGCTTTGTAGTCCATTCCTGCCTAGTTTTAAAAAAAAAAAAAAAGGTCACTCTTGATTGGTTTTTTTTTTGAGAGTGCCAGCTGCAGGCAGACAACAATTTGAGGAGCAGGGGCTGAATTTCTCAGAATTCTCTGACTGGCTTACCTGAACAGTTCTCTGCACTCATCCTTTCCCTTTCTGCCCTCTCCCCTTTGTGTGCGTTTTCTGTTTGTTTTTTTGTTTTTGTTTTTCTCCTCCAGCTCCTTGGGCATTTAATGATTGTTGGGAAGAAGTGTGCTGCTAACCTGGGCCTGACCAACGGATTCCGGATGGTTGTGAATGAAGGGCCTGAGGGTGGGCAGTCTGTCTATCATGTGCATCTACATGTTCTGGGTGGTCGTCAGCTGGGCTGGCCTCCTGGCTAAGATGTTCACAACACAACAGTTAAATGCATGCATACAAATTACTACCAACTAGCTTTAATGTGTTGTCCATCAATCTAGCCACTGTTAATGTTTATTTTTTGTATGTGTGTCTACAAAGGGTAATAAAATACTCTGCAGAACATTCGCACAATAAAGATTTAGCATGTGGGAATCATGTCTGTCTGGTGTACCTTACTGGTGGAAACAGTTCTACAAGTTAAAATGGTGTTCTCCAGAGTTTAAGTATGTAGCTTATTTCAGTCTGCTGAAACACTGTGTTTTCTGTAGATAGTGATTTGCTAAGGCATTTGAAACCTGAAGGTACAACTGCTTGCCAGTCTTTCATGTCTTCTGGGAATAACACTTCTAACCTTTTTGAAAGTGGTATGTAAAAATTCATAAAGCCAGTGCAGACTGTTTTTAAAACTCCTTTTAAAAGTAATTTTTTGAACTGCTTAAGATGCTGTGCAGCGGCTGCGTCAGTACAGTGCAGTGTGTTGGAAACATACAGAATTGCAGGGGTTGGAAGGGACCTTGAGAGATCATCGGGTCCAACCCCCCTGCCAAAGCAGGCTTCCTAGCTCATATTGCACAGGTAGGCGTCCAGATGAGTCTTGAATATCTCCAGAGAAGGAGACTCCACCACCTCCCTGGCCAGCCTGTCCCAGGGCTCTGTCACCCTCACTGGGGAAAAGTTCTTCCGCATGTTGGTGCGGAACTTCCTGTGCTCCAATTTGCAGCCTTGTCCTATCTCCACAAACTACTGAAAAGGGGCTGGCCAATTCCCCCTGCATCCCATACTTATGATATTTATAAACATTAATAAGGTCCCCCTTTAGTCTTCTTTTCTCCAGACTAAACAGTCCTAGCTTACTCAGCCTTTCCTCATAGGGGAGATGCTCCAGGCCCTTAGTCATATTCATAGCCATTTGCTGGACTCTCTCAAGGAGATCCCTGTCTTTTTTATCCCAGGGAGCCCAGAACTGGACACAATACTCCAGGTGGGGCCTGACCAGGGCAGAGTAGAGAGGGAGGATCACCTCCTTCGACCTGCTGGCCACACTCTTCCTGATGCATCCCAGGATCCCATTGGCTCTCTTAGCCATCAGGGCACACTGCTGGCTCATAGCCAACCTGTCATCAACCAGGACCCCCAGGTCCTTCTCCACAGAACTCTTCTCCAGCAGGTCATCCCTCAGCCTGTACTGATACAGTCGGTTATTCCTCCCCAGGTGCAAGACTTTAAACTTGCTTTTGTTGAATTTCATTAGGTTTCTCCCTGCCCAGCTTTCCAGCCTGTCCAGGTCTTGCTGGATGGCAGCGCAGTGTTCCTGCGTGTCAGCCACCCCTCCCAGCTTTGTATCATCGGCGTACTTGCTGAGGGTGGATGCTATTCCCTCATCAAGGTCGTCGATGAATATATACAGGTCCTGTTGGACTCCTTGTCACTGGCTGCTTTGTAAGCCCCCAATTTCCTGATGAGGGGGGTGAACCATAGTCTTACTGGCAGCTGTGGTAGTTGTATAGCACACTGGCTTTTAATTCTGTGTTGTGGTTTTGATAGAATTGAGGATTTTGTGGTTATTTGACCCTGGCTGGAGGCCAGATGCTGACCAAAGTCACTCTGCCCACTCCCCTTTTCAGCTGGACAAGGGAGAAAATATCTATTGAGAGGCTTAGGAGTTGAGATAAGGACAGGGAGAGATCATTCTGCAATCAGTGTCATGGGCAGAACAGACTCAACACAGAGTAACCTAATTTAATACACTACACTACACATACAATGAAACCAGTCAGATAATAAGAAGTGTGACCAGATCTTGCAGTACCTCCCACCACCCCTCTGTTCTTAGCACCCTTTATTCGTTATTTTGCTCCCTTCCCCCTGTATTGTGGCACAGGGAGGGGCAGGGAATGGGGTTTTTTTTTGTCAGTTCCTCAGGAATTGTTTTCCTTCTTAGCTGCTGGGATGGGGGGGGGGGGGGTGGGCCTTTTCCATGGAGCTTCAATTCTTCACCAGCTACCCCAGTGTGGGTCATTGCTATGGAGTGCAGTTATAAATCATAGAATGTGTCTCAGTCTCTTAGGCCCGGACTGCTCCAGCCTGGTCCTCCACAGGGTCACAAACGTCCCCCCAGAGCAAACCTGCTCTGATGTGTCTCTCTGTCTCTCTCCCCAGGCTGCAGATCCAGCATGGATCTTTCTCTCGTTTGCTCTGTGTCTCACTCCATGCGCTGCAGTGCTGCCAAAGGCTTGCCCCAATGCTGTCACAGCATTAATTTATGTCTCCACCTGCTGCAGCATGGGGCCCCTCCACAGGCTGCAAGTGTTGTCTTTGCTCCCTATCCTCTTCCATGGGCTGTGGGGGGACACCCGCTCCACCGTGATCTTCTCCGTGGGCTGCAGGGGAATCTTTCTGGCATCCGGGGCACCTCTTCCGCCCCCTTCTTCACTGACCTTGGTGTCCGCACAGTTTCTTACGTCTTCTTACTCCCTTCTCTGGGGGCAAAAAGCAGCTGCTTGCAGGTTTTTTTCTCCTAAATGTGGTTCACAGAGGTGCTGTGACTGTTGCTGATGGATTTGGCCTTGGTAAGCAGCAGGTCCATCCTTGGGCTAGCTGCTGTTTACTCTGTTGAACCTGGTGGAAGCTTCTAGCTGCTTCTTGCAGAAGCACCCCCAGTCCCTCCCTTCTCCACCAGAACCCAGTCACATAAAACTTACAGTGAACTGTGCCTGTAGGGCCTCATAAGATGCTTCAAGGCATTTCCTGTTAGCACATAGCAGTACACATTTCAGATTATAGATTTTTATTGGGTAGACTTTGTCTTTCAAGTAGTTTTTCTGGTTTGCTACGTACAACATTGGTCATGCAATGCTCATTCAATCTCCAAGACAATGAATTATCCTGAAATCAGGGTTACAGCTATGTCTGCTTTTGTACATACAAACCAGCTATTCTTCCTGTTGAAATTGACAAGTCCCAGTGAACCTGTTTATATGATGGAAGATCTTTAGACAAATGCATTAAGAAAAACTCTACTTGTGAGCACAACTTCTCCAGAGTACAATTTTAACACCAAAGGTGTCAGAGGAGGAAATGGGAGAGTGGACAAGTAAAGGCTGTGAGTTATGATTCCTGCTTGGGTAAAAATGTGTAAGTTTGGTATTGGAATTCATTCAACTTGGAAGTATTCTGTAAGTACTTCTGAAGGTTCTGAACCTACAGAGTTTCTACCCTAAGACGACTTCAACTAAAGGTGGCTGCTCTGTAGCTGAATTAAGAATAGAAGGGTAGTCCTGTAGTGTTACCCTGACAACTGGTTTGTATGTCCTGCACAGAAGTGAAGAAAAAAACAACACAACCCCCAGAGGTACATCCCTGAGTAGACAGCTGAATGTATATCGCAAGAACAAGGTATCGTTAGCAGATACAGTGGAGTACAGTAAAGGTTTATAGCTGGGAAACTTGCTATTGGAACAAGTTCATGTAAGGCACTTAGGGACACTGAGATTAGCCATTGGTACCTTAATGTGGAGAAAGATGTGATGTGTGTATTACTTACACTTTTCTAATTTGTGTTCTGTTCTCAGCCAGTTTAGTTGTGCTTCAGTTCCAGCGTAGTGTGTTTTGCAGTACCTTGAAAACAAAGGATTTATGCTAAAATGATGAGAAAAGTTGCACGGAGCTTACAGACACCTGTCAGAGAATGGTAAAGCCAATGTAGAAAAAGTAATTCCAGGAAAACCTTCCTTTTTCCAATTTCTGAGGTCACTTTTAAGAGATCACTGAACCTTCAGAAAATGTGAGAACTGGTTGTTAGTTTCTCTCTTCTAACTCTTAAAAGCACCTGTCAGTTAGTTCCTAAAATGTAGATTTCACCCTTCCTGCCATTTCAGCCTTCCTGCCATCAGAATTTCTTCCGCTTGAGTTGCAGTCTGTTACTTCTGCGGCTGTATAATCAGCTCTGGTACAGCTGCTATGTCCTGTAATTTGTAAGACCAGTTACAAAGTGAGATATGTTAACTAACCACCTTGCAGGGAGACAGCAAACTTCATTTTAGATATTAAACAGGGAGTTGGACATAGGCAGGTAGAGTTATTCTACATAGCCCTTAAATTCTCTGATGGATCTGAGACACTCATTGGAAGATGTCTTGTCTTGGCATTTTCTATTTCTCAAAGTAATCAAATAGATAACAAAAGGCTGTAGGCAACGTAGGGGTTGCCTTTATTTAATCTTTATGAATAGAAGGTGGAAGTGGTTTACCTGAGGCATTTAGAAGGTGATACATGGTCTGAAATTGAATTGCAGAAGTTTGTAGGCTGAGAAGGACTCATGTCTTATGAGGGGCTCACACATAGTGGATGAGCTTGGCTTGAAAATATTTCATTGGCCTCAGGACAGTTGAAAAATACAAAGAATAGCCTGACCACTTCAAAGGATGTGTCTTCAGCTTACAGAGCAGCACAAAATACTCTAGCATACAAGAGAGTGAAATATAAGTTTATTACTTCTGTCCAGCTTGAAGTAATGGCTACATTAAAGAGAGCATGGCTATGTTCAAACCCTCTGTGTGTTTAGATTTTATTAATGTCACACAGACACTTAATCACCTTAAACTAGATGAAAAGATTCATACCTTCAGGAATGAGTGATAGAGATGTGTTGGAAAGAGCAATGGAAGGCTTTGAAGGCTCCAAGCTAGCTCCAGGTTGCTTTGGAACTACGAGAGAGTTCCTTTTTCTTTAAAGTCAGTGATTGTACTTAGACTGTTCTGGTTTTGGGACTTAAAGGTATGCAGATACCCAAGTAATCCTCTGACGAGTGTCAGAGAATGAGCTAAACTACTGTCCTGGTTTTGGCTAGGATAATTTTCACCAGAAACTGGGAGGGCACGCAGCTATGATGGCTGACCCAAACTAGCCAAAAGTGTATTCCATATCAGATGATGTCATGCTTAGCATAAAAGGGGACTAGGTAGAAGCTTTCAGAGGCACCAAATGTCTGATTGGTTGTTGGGTGAGAAATTGCATTGTATATCACCCGTTTTGTATATTTTGTTTCACTGTTATTAATTTCCTCTCCCTTAGCTGTCCCAGTAAATGGTCCTTATCTCAACCCATGCATTTTGCCTTTTTCTTCTGATTCTCCTCCCCATCCCACTGGAGGGGTGAGCGACAGCCATGTGGTGCTTAGTTGCCAGCTAGGCCTAACCCACAACTATGTGTGTGATATTTATGTCAGTTTTTAAAATGTCAGTCACAGAGTTAGAACTAAAACCTCCTAGGTGCGAAACTTAGCATTGTTAGAGGTATTGAGGTGTCTGGTCATGCTGAGTCAAGCTGACCACATATACCCATGCAGTTCTTGAAAATCCTATGACAGTCACTGTTGCAGATTTGGACAAGTCATCCTGACTTAGGCTACAGCTCAGTTGTGATTATTTTCTTCTGTGTTGGAACTAATCTCTGTGGACCAAATTGATTTTTCTTTCAAGACCACTTTGACACTCTTTTTATCTGATTATGGCTGTGTTTGCTATGGATTTGCTATGGAGTTCTCACATCATTCTGTCTGTTTCTTCTCCAGTTATTGTTAAAAATCAGCCACGGCAGCATTTTCATTTAATTTTTAACTAGGAATGGCTGTAATAAACTTGGCACAATGTTTTATTGTTATTCCCAGCTACAAATTTCTGTCCTTTTCACAAAATGTGATAGTCTGCTCTAGCCAATTCACAGCTGAGCTTGAAGAAACTATGGAAAAACTAAAACTTAGGCAAATACTGTTGGGCAGAGCTGTCTGTCAGTGTTGGCAAACAGGTATACGGCCAATACCAGTCATGAAGGAGTTGGAAATGACATGTGGGATTATTTGACTGTACCTGCACCCAACACTTTGGCTACTGGCAGGGCTGACAGGTGGAAAAATACCCCTTGGATCTAAGCCTAAAATGTGGAGTCTTCTGTGTAGAAGTTGAAGGGGGGTTAGTTAAGAAGTCATTGCTTTAATGACTGGGGTAGGATCATGTCTCTTTGGAGATAGGAAACTTGGGAAATATCTGGGGATCCAGCCCCTTTGAGGGGGAAGCTTCAAGAGAGCAATTTATTTCTTTTTCTTCTGAGAAGCTGAATGATCTTAAGACAAAAACCATCTATTGGTTCCAGAAGAAAGGGACCATCACTTCACAACTTATGATAAAAGTGAGAAAGAAATATCGATCCTGCATGCAAAGGGTAAAAAACCATAGCTATTAGCCTGTTGGATGTTCTGTGTGTTGGAAAACAGAACATCCAACAAGCTAGTGTACAGCAGTATCTGTATAAAGGTGTTACTGAGTAGATGTGTGCTTGGTTAACTTGGTCTTGCTAAACTTGGCCAAAACACAGCCTTATAGGAGACAGTGCCCTGAGGATGCGAAATGTAAAAGAAAAATAAGAGACAGGAGCTGTAGTTCCTGGCCCTTTTGTCAGGAAGGATTTGTACTGTTGGTTTGGCTGAAGGTCAAGAGCCAATCAGTCTTTTGTAACTGAGATTTCAGTAGCAGACAAGACTCACAGCTGAGACTTAACTGTACTCCAAAACAATCAGATATTTTGTTGTAGTGGTAGCTGCGCTTCTGTCAAATTTTGTTAGTTGTTACTGTGAAGAACATAGAGAATTCTCTAGAAACTTGATGAAGCATCATGTTGGTAGTGTATGTTGGGTGAAAGAAACTACATATGGAAAAGGCCCACCCTACAATCTCGTAGTGGGGAGGAAGGAGTGTGAATAGCCTAACTTCTGGTTTTTATTTTGCTTAAAGCTCTCAGGGACCTTGGAGTGGTATCTTCTTTGGAAACAGGAACAGTACTGTCAGTTCATTCATAAAATGTACATGTGTGCTGCAGGTACTTTTTTTTTTATTTCTGCAAGAGTACCCAGTCTCTAAATGCGGTTTTACATAAGCAAGGAAGTTTGATCGGCGTACTTGAGACCAGCAGCTAGCATTTACTGAAGCAGCTGGTTGGAGCCAGTGTTTTAGCCTCTACAAGGTAATTTACCCTTGCAGAGTTGAGATAATGCTATTTATTCCCATGCCTTTGTTTTATTGTTGTAATAAGTTCTAGACTACAGTGTGTGTGTGGTATGGGTTGAATAGCAATTCCAGGAAGGAAATAAATAACAATGGGGAAAAGGAAAGAGAGAGGTGAGGAAAAAAGTAATGAAGTAAACTGAATGGGGTGATGGTGCAGTGAAAATCTTTGCCTGTTTATGGTGTATTTGGGTAACAAGGGGAATATTGTTATGAAAAGGCCCTTCTGCTTTCTTACATGGCACTGGTATCTTGTGTGTTCCCAGTGTCGCTCTCTCTGGGTCTTTTGCTCGTTGCAAAGGTGTAGAAATCTGGAGGTGAAGTGTGCAGCTGCAGAGAGTAGTTGCTCGTCTCTGGTTCAGGTCTGTGTCAGGAGTCTGTCTCTGTCAGATAACCCAGTGCAAGCCAAGGGAGGCTCAACACCTTGATTTGCATCATCAGAGCTCATCCGCTTGACTGTAACATTTCTCTACTCTCAGAGGAGAGGTTCCAATAGGCAGTGGGGACAAAGAGTAGCTGTGCTTAGATAGCTCTTCCTTTCTGTGGTTAGTTGATTGGGATGCATCCAATGATTAGGTTATAAACGACACTGCTTTTTATTGATAGTGTTCTTGTAAAGAACAATAATTTCTTCAGAGGGATTTAACTTGATTTATATTTTAGTGCAAGAACTTTACCCCATAAATTGCATCTGGATCTCAATTTAGCAAGAACACTTAGTTTAGCCTTGATGAAGTTAATCCCCTTGTGCCGCAACTGAGGGACGGGACACCACTTGATGCAAGCAAAGTGTTCGATTTATTAGCAATATTCCATAAGCTTTATAGTATTTCTAACAACAAGCAAGCTACGTGTCTTTATTTCCATTGGTTAGTATCTATGTCGCGTCCCACACTCATTGGTTAGTACAACTTCATCTATTAGCTATTCCTAGACTCATTGGTTAATACAACTTCATCTTTTAGCTATTTCTAGGCAAATTAAAACTACTATGTTATCTTGCAGCTGCAGCAAAATAACAAGGAGGAATGTTCCTGTTTCACAATGTCTTATCTTGGGAGGAAGATCCTGTTAAGCAGGATGTCTTATCTTGCACCTTCCTGTAAATCAGGATGTCTTATCTTGCAGCTTCCTGTAAATCAGGATGTCTTATCTTGCAGCTTGTTATCCACTCTCCCAGGGCCTCCGTCCGACCAAGGCAATCAGGTCAGGGTCTCCTGCTTGCTTGTGAAGCTCTGCAGCAGCAGGATGCTTGTTTGCTTTTCCTACACCCTTGTTGCTGCCTTTTTTGTAGGGAGAAAAAAAATCTCATTTGATTCTTAATATTGTGGCTTTTTTGTCATTTAACACCTCATCAGTGTCCACAAAACTGCTTCCACTTTTATTCATGGTAGAGCAAACAACATGTATTTGCTTTAACAGCTGTGATAGAAAAACATCCAAGTTTTGAATCAAAAGATATGAAGTAAGTGGGAGGCATCGGACAGTTCACTTTTTGCTCTGAGGCACCTCTCCGGATTGCATCTATGTTTCTTTGGAGACTGTGGTTATCATTAATTCATTAGCTATCCTAGGGCCATCCTCTTTTTTTTTTTTTTTTTTTCCTGCACAAACAGATGGAATTTCAGCTTCATGGCCAAACAAGATGCATTGTTACCATAGTCCAGTGGGTAGGATGCTTATTTATATCCAGTGAAACTTAGAGAATTGTGGAAAATGCTGGCATCCTGGTCCCAGAGGAGATGTTGAACACCAGCACGAGGGCCAGTCTCATATTACCATTTTGCAGAGGAACCGTGGAATAAGAAGAGGGTAGAATTATATTACTGTACTTTAAACTCAAGTCCTCTGACCTGTAGTAAAGGCATATGGTATACAATATGCTGACTGGTTTAAATACAAAATACAGTGTTCGAAGCTAGACATTTTGTAATAATTATAATTTTCCTTCAGACACCTTTTCTTCATGAAAAGAATAAAAAAAGTATTGAAGTTCTGACTGCATTTGATAAGTTTCCTGATCTTTTTGGGGATGGAGAAGTGGTGTGTGTATGTGTGTGTGTAAGGCGTGCTGTAAGCAGGCTTATGACACTGACCCTTTTTGAAAAAATATGGGTAAACGTGGAGCTTTCTGGAGATAACCAGGTAAAACAAATGGTTCTTCGCATACTTAAGCACTTGCAGGGCAAGGGTGTTGTTCTGTCTGGCTTTCTTGGTGAGCTAAGTATCTGTTTCATCTTTAGTATCATCTTCAGAATTGAATGAGAGGCCATGTGTTACAGAAACCATATGCATATTTAGAAGAATATGCTACCTATTGCAGAGAAATAAAACATGTTTATGAAACTGCTCGAGACCTTTATATGGGTACATTTGCCTTTGTAAGAGGTTTTGGTTTCGACTGTATTTATGATTAGTAGTAGTCCTTTTTAAGTTTGTTACAAAAGCAGTTTGGTTAGTTCATTACCTGTATTACTGCAGGAAAAGAGAAAGTATGTAGCAGAACAATGACCTTCGTCTTCAGAAGAATAGACTTCAGCTTCTTGAGTGAGCTTGTAGATGAGATTCCATTGGAACAGTTATGGAGAGTCAAGAGGCCCAAGACAGCTTCTTGATTATCAAGAATAGAGGCCTTCAGGCACAGGAACTGCATGTTTTGAAGTTCACAGGCTGAGGAGAGGTGACAGGAGGTCCATATGGCTGAATGAGGAACTCTGAGCTCAAGGGCAGAAGGCAGTTGTACATAGGTGGAAGTGGGGATGGGCTACATTGAAGAAATAAACATTGGTTTGGCATGGCATTCCTCAGGGGTTTATATTAGGGATAGTAATATTTAATGTCTACATCAGTCACCTAGAAAATGAGATGGAATACACTGTTAGGAAGTTCACAGATGACACCAAATTGGGGAGGAGAATGGCTGATTAGCTGAAGGTAAGTGCTGAGATTCAGAGGCACATCAACAGGTTGGAGAAGTGGACTGATGGGTACCTGTTGAAGGTCAGTCAGGGGCAGAGTCCTACACTTAGAAGGGACCAGCCTCATGCAACAGGTAACACTGGGAATTGACTGGATAGAAAGCTGCCTTGCAAAGCAGGAAATTTGTGGGACAAATTGAACAAAAAGCAGCAGCATGCCCTTGCACCAGTGAAGCCCAAGCTCACTCTGGGCAGCATTAGCAGAAACTTAATTCATTAATTCCCTCAATTCAGCACTAGTGAGATGGTGTTTGGAGTGCTCTGTGCAGTTTTGTGCTCCCCAGTACGAGGAAGATGCAGGCATACTGGAGAGAGTCTAGTGGGGGGGAACTGACCTGGAGTCTGGAATGCATGATATACAAAGAGAGTCTGAGAAACTGTGTTGTTTTGTCTTGAAAAAGGGATGGGTTGGAGGGGGCTTTCTAGTTTCTGTTTTCAGCTATCTAATGGATGGTCAGAAGACAGGCTCCTGGAGATGCACAAAGAAAGGGTGAGAAGCAATGGGCTGATACTGCAGCAGGAGAAAATCTAAATAGATGTTAAGAGAAAAAATCTTCATAGTGAGGGAGGTCAAATACTGGTGCAACTTGTTCAGAGAAGCTGTGGCATCTTCATCCTTGGCGATGCTCAAAGCCTGACTAAACAATGTCTTGAGCAATGTGGAAATGTCACCTGAGCAGGAAGGTAGACTAGACAGTCTCCAAAGGTCCTTTGCAATATTGTCCTGTGATTCCATTAACAGCAGCATCAACTTCTTCAAAGAAGGGTCACAAAGTGATGGAAACAAGAAGAAAGCCACAAGGCAAAATAGTAGAAAGCCAAGACTGCAGAGGTGAAATAAAAAGTGTGAGAGTAAGAAGAATCAATTGTATTTGAAATCCTTTAATTTTGAAAGTATAAATTTGTATGTACAAGACTTTATATGTTTATATAGACATTTATGACATATCTTACTCATTTTGAGAGTGGGAGAAATGCCATATTAAGTTGCTTATTGTTAGCCATAGTTAATTAGAAATGAGTGGCTGGAAACTAACAGTCCAAATTTGGAACACATTTCATTTGAACACCAAAGGAAAAGAAATGGGATAAAAGAGAATCAGAGCTGTTATGAAGAGAGTGAATTTTCTGTGTTGAAATATGCATGCTTGTTTCTTGCTTTACAGGCTATAAATGGTAAAAGAAGTGTGAACAATGTCCCCTGATCCTTTCCCATCCTCTGATGGACTGCAGTTGTCTTGGGATCTCTGCCAGTCACTGTGTGAATTCAGACAACGGTGTAGTTACCTTGTTACCTGGAAATGAACGCTCTCTCATTTTCTCAGCTGAGAGACCTTAATATGTGAAACTATGCTGGTATTGATAATGTTGATTGGTTCAGATAAATAGTGGCTGTGACAGAAAAAAACCAAAAACTAAACCTAAAATGGTGTAACTTGTAGTCTACCTGAGCTGGTGCTTATCTGAAATGCTGGCTTGGTTTAAAATGTATGCATAAAAACTACACGTGTTACTTGGCTTAAAAAGCCAAACAGAATCTGATGTATGAGTTCATGTTTGGCTTTACATAGAAGTGTCCTGACCTTTGACTGCTGCACAGCAGTCCCATCTGACTGCTGCTTGGATAGCAAGAGCCCAGTTCTGTGCTGCCTGACAGATTGCCCACGTTTCAAGAGAACCTCAGCATTTCTGCTGCCAAGTCAGACCAAAATTTCTGGGTGACAAGAGAAGCAGATCTTGAAAGAAAATTCAGATTTATGTGTTTGAGTTTAAAGGTGTTCTACCTGGCATTCTCTTCTTGATTTTTTGTTGGTTTTTTTTCCCCTAGCCTCTGTTCTTTTATACAGGTGCATAGATTTCACATTATGAATTATCAAAATGGTAAATTTTTAATTAGAAAAAATGAGTGAATGGCTACGTGTGGTTAAAGGGATACGTTTGTATGTAGTTTTGTTTCACAATACTGTTCTAATAAACTTGTATAAAATATGTATGATGAAGTGTCAGTACATATAGTTAATTTGACTGTTAAAAGATACAAAGCAGGTTAATTTGCTGATGTATTAATGATAAGTTGTCTGGGAGTGGTTACAGCCAAACAAAAAGCTTAAACTCCAACCCCAGACTTCAGGTTGAATCTTAGTCCCCTTGTGTCTTGTATCTAGAGTATTTAGAGAAGCTAGCTCCTGTTTTGCTTATGTTTAGGAAAGAGCGGAAACAAAGGTGTACATGTAGTGTAAATATATTTGCCAATATTACAAATCAGGCTGCAAAGATTTACAAAGTTAAATTGGTTTATTGGAATTGTGATGTAATCAAACAGCAAACATCATTATTTCCATCTGTCACCTGGGTTTTTCTGTTGCTTGAACTTCTATTTCAGGAGGCTGCAAAGTTTAGCTGGATTAAGGAATTGGACAATGACAGTGTTCGGTGGGTGTAGGTGCATAAAACTTTCATCACTGCTGTGAAGGAACTGGCCTGTGTCAGTTCCCTGGCTAACCTAGTAGGTAGTTGTGGCCATCCATTAAAATTCTTCCTCTATTCTTGCCCCAGACAAAAGGTTATTGCGGGATAGTACTACATTTTTCTAAGTGATTGTCATCAGTCTGCGCTTTCTTGCAGTCCCCATTTTCAAAACCACTGGGATAGATTAAAAAACAAAGTAACTTTTAAACAGTCTTTCACAAGGAAATATCTTGAGCTGTTAAAGCTTATGAAATGAACTGAATCTGATGGTGTATTTCAAACATAACGTTGTGACAAAATGAGGTTAAAAAAATATTATGAAGGATTAATACATTGTAAATGGAACAATGTATACCCAAACAAAATACTAGGACAATCACAAATCTAATAATTTTGTGATGAAAAAGAATAAGATGAATTTCAAGACAGATAATAAGATGATGGGAACCTGAGACTGAGAGATAAGAGATTAAATAAATATGGATTACTGAACTTGACTTCCAGTCGAGATGTAAGAGTATTGCAGTAAGTATAATTTTAACGTATATTTTATTGAAGTGTTTTTCAAAGCTCTTAACAGATTTTTGCCCTTGAAACTTAGACTGGTTTCAGCGTGAACCACATTCAGCCCCCCCGAGCGGTTATAAAAATTCATTATGACCTCTCTGGCCACACCAGGGCATATTAAAATAAAAAAAAAAAAAATGTGTAGTAGTGAAAAAATATACCAGTACTCAATGAAGGACACCTGGATTCTGGTGTGTATTCTGTAGTTGAAATAATGTGTACTTCGTTAAGTAGATGAAAAATGCCACACCCAAGTATCCACAGTGAAACGTCCTTGTCTCTTAGTCCCAAATCAGCACACTGTCTTTTCAGAATTATCCTTAAAATAGCAGATAAATCCTGTGAGCAGATTTTCCTAGCAGTACTTCCTAGGCCAGGACACTTGAGGGCAGAGAAGGCCTATTGTTAAATTCAGCCCCTGACGTTTCAACAGAGGCCCTGAGTGCTGTGGCTTTTCACTTGGTTCCAACAAAATGTGAATGCTAAAATCAGAAGCTGTAAAAATAAGTGTGACGGTTTTTTAAGTGTCTGCTTCTCTGATGCACAAAATTTCTTGTTTGCAGAACAGCATGCATCAGTTCAGCATGGTTGACATGGGTAGATAGCCTTTTTCAGAGTTTAGCTTTTAATTAGCGTGATAGAATCTGAAGAGCTGCTGCGTGATAGTTCAGAAGAAAATCTTGATGCTGTTCTTGTGCATCATGCATTGATTGTCCTTGAGAGTTTGTTGCATACACTTGTATTTATGTGAACTTGATGTCTTTTGGAGTGTCATTTCCAAGAATTATCAATGCATGTGATACCAAAATTATACTCAGGCTTATGTTTTGGAGGCAGAATGTGTAAAAACTTATCTTCACATCTAATAAATAGCCCTTTCTTATACAAGTCCTACTGTTGCTCCTTCATTATTTAGACAAGTACAGGATTATTGCAGTATATCATTACATTTCCAGGACTGTATTTGGAACATTCAGAGGGAAAAGGTCATTAAAAAATCTCTCACTTAAAACTAGAACTAGACTAGCAAGCGCTTAACTGTAGATTTCTTCTTAACTGTAATTATATACAAATGTAATCTTTCTTTTAGAAACACTTTGGATTGATGCACGATATTATAAAACCCCATATTGAATAATGCTGTCAGTTGCTCAACGTGAATCAGTGTAGTGGTTTAGCCCTGGCTGGAGGCCAGACACCCACCAAAATCAGTCCCCTTCTTAGTTGGACAGGGGAGGAAAAAAAAAAAAATATATATACATATATATATATATCTCAAGAGGCTTAGGAGTCAAGATAAGGAGAAGGACAGATCATTCTATCGGCAGTGACGTGGGCAAAACAGACTCAACACAAAGTGAAGGAAAAAACTATCTAATTTATTACACTACACTAAAACGAACAGTGAAAACCGGAGTCGGGAGCGCGACCAAATCTTAAAACAAACGCAACCAGATCTTAAAACACTTTCCCCCCACCACTCCCTTCTTAGCAGACTTTAGTCAGAATTTTGTTCTCTTCTTCCTTCCTGTTCGCAGTACAGGGGGGAAGGGACTGGGGAAAATGGGGTTCTCAGTAGCACCTTGCCCCATCTCTCCATTCTAAGCACACTTCCCTTTAGCCATGATTTTATTCCCTTCTTCCCCCTGCTCGCAGCAGAGGGGGGCAGGGGCTAGGGAAAAAATGGGGTTCTCTCTTACTTCTTCATGAGCGGTTTTCCTTTTCCAGATCTGAAAACGCCTCTACCTCCTCCCTCGCTCTCTTCTTAGCAGACTTCACTCTAGTCATGATTTCACTCCCTTCTTCCCCCAGATCACAGCACAGGGGGCCAGGGACTGGGAGATGGGGGCTTCAGACATTCCCTTGCAAGTTGGTTACCTTCTTGGCCGGGGGTGGGGCATTCATTCCACACACCCTCCCCCTGCTGCACTGTGGGTCCCACCCATGGGAGACAGTCCTCCACGAACTTTCTCCAACACGAGTCTCTTCCCCCAGCGCTTTATCTCTTCATCTCCGCCGTGGTTCACTGCTATGGCCGGCAGTCATAAATCATAATGTCTCTCAATCCCAGTCCTCCACAGGGTTACAAGCCTCCCCCCCCCCCCACCAGCACACGTGTTCCAGTGCAATTCTCTCTCTCACTCATCTCTGTAGGTTGTAAGTGCTGGCAGAGGCTTGCTGCAATGTAAGATTCACAGTGTCTTCTCTATGTCTCCACCTGTTCCATTCAGCGTGGAGCCTCTCCACGGGCTACAGGTGGGGTTTCGGCCTTTTCATGGGGTTTCTCCATGGGCTGCAGGGGCATCTTTCTCTCCAGCACTGGGACGCCTCCTCCCCCGCCCTCCCTGGCCTTGGTGTCTGCACAGCACGTTACATCTTCTCACTCCCTTCTCCGGTGGCAAAATGCAGCTGCTTCTGTTTTTTTTTTCTCCTATATGTGATTCTCAGAGGTTCTATGACTATCTCTTGGCTGTGACTTTGGCCTTGAATTGTTTAAACTTTGGAGCTGCAGAGAATTCCAACAGGTCCTCACAGCAGCCATTTTCTGCACCCCTGTTCTTTCCCAGCACCCAACCACGCAAAACTGTGACAATCAGTTTTTTTCAACTCCCTTTTTAGATGAAGGGTTGCTTTTCAATCAGGAGGATTATCAAGGTATAAAACAGGGGCCTGAATGCCACATGTTGTCAGTGATATTCTGACTCTTGCTGGCTCTTTAATCCTTCAATTCCCCACCACTATGAGTGAGCATCTCCTATCTGAATCATTAGCTTCTTCCATATGTTTTCATTTAAACTGGTGGTGGTGCCGTGCATGCCTCAGAACGTTACTGAAGCAGGAATCAGTCTTGTGTATTTCATAGGCAAACACTGCAATTAGCTGAGTGAAGAAATAATGGAAGTAATTTGACTTAGAAGACCTGCTAAGCAATGATGATTATATGCAAATGTCTTGGGCAACAAAGATCAGACAAGAGAAGAGCAAGATGTAGATATCTGCTGTGAGAAAGCAGTTCTGCTTTTGATAGAGAAAGTGAAAATTAATAAATGTTGTAGCCTAAAGCAGGATTAGGAATATGAATCTAGAACCAGACGCAAGACAGGCTTGACTGTAATTCCTGTTATTTTGCCATAAATCTAGGGTTTACTAAGTCTCAAATGAGCAGAGACTATCCTTTTAGAAGTCCCAATGTCTAGGAGGACTATGGCTTAGCGTAAAAAGGACCAGGCTCTTTGCTTCTGAAGTTACAGTATAGTTAACTAAATTTCTAAAATCTAAATGATATAAAACAATTTTTGGCTGAACTCTGGTGTGTGGGCTAGGCCTTAACTTCTGCAAATGGGTAAAATACCTGCTTGAATATTGTCAGACCCTATCTCACCCAGCAGGGTCAGAGCTTTATTGTGTCGTTAGTGATTATCACTTACTACCTACCTATCTGTTGCTGTACAGTGAAATTTTGGAGCTGTCAGTCTGGTCTTCTCTGAACATTTCATGTTTGTATTGAGATTTGCAAGTGTAGGGCAGCTTGCAAGATGAGGTCATTGAATTGTATATTCTTCTAAGCAGAGAGACCTGTTTGTTTGCCAGACTGTCCTGAATATCTGTGGTGATAAATAGATTAGTTCAAACTAAAGGGAAAAAATAATGCAGGAGTGCTATCTGGAGGTTAGCTACAGACCTGGGTTTGAATAGAAGGCACCGTAAAGTGTGTTGTGCTGAAGTTGAAAGTTGCAGCAATAACTAATAGAAACTAATGAAATGGGGCTGGAGGGCAAATCCTATGAGGAGCGGCTGAGGGAGCTGGGGCTGTTTAGCCTAGAGAAGAAGAGGTTGAGGGGAGACCTTATCACCGCCTACAATTACCTGAAGGGAGGTTATAGAGAGGTAGGTGATGGTCTCTTCAGTCAGGTGACAGGTGATAGGACAAGGGGGAATGGCATGAAGCTGTGCCAGGGCAGGTTTAGATTGGGTGTTAGGAAAAAATTTTTTACTGAAAGAGTTGTCAGGGCCTGGAACAGGCTGCCCAGGGAGGTGGTTGAGTCACCTTCCCTGGGTGTGTTCAAAAAAAGGGTAGCTGAAGTACTTAGGGATATGGTTTAGTTTAGTATGTGAATGGTTGGACTTGATGTTCTTAAAGGTCTTTTCCGACCTTATTATTCTGTGATTTGTATTTCAAGCTACAGTGCTTCATCATCTGTCAATATCCTTCTCAGCCTATAAGAAAAATACATTCAGTGTTCTCTGTGGTTTTTCCTAGTTGCTGTGTAGGTGTGTGTGTCTGTACATTGTTATTGTTAAACCAAACAAAAAGAGCTGCAAAAAGGGCAATGTGAGAGTTACTCATGGAATCATAAACTGGATGAGACTTTTAACACGATGCATATCTCCTTTCTGGCTTTAGGGTGCCAATGATTTGAAAAGGTAAAAGCAGAGGAGGATATATTTTCTGAATCTTGATACTCAATTCAAAATACCTCAGGAATATTCCTTTCAAGTTGTAAATTGTTTTACAATACAACAATCCAGGTATACTTCTTCAAAGACGTACATTGTTTTAAGGGCTTTTTTATATTAAAAAAACCCCAAAAACCAACAAAAAACCCCCCTCAACAATGTAGTGAGATCTAATGGGTACTATTTGTCTCTGTAAATCAGGAGTGACTTCTGTGGCTTCCCCTTCCTCACTGTGGGAATCTGTTGACTCCTTGCAACTTTTTCAGAAACCTGTTTTGCAGAGGTCTTCAGGGATTGCTGTTTGCTTTATGCATGTGTCCTGCACCCAAGAAAGCTCCTACCCGTTTGAAAGAAAATGCATTGCTTTAAATACCCTAATACATTTGACAGGTTCTTCCATTCTCTATCCTGTACATTCAGAATGGGACTAAGTGGTAGATGACAAGCAAGGAAGACTTGGGAAATAGGTGGAACTGAAAGGCATTTAATTTGGAGGTGTAACAGCAGCTCAGGAAAAATATTTTCTAGTTAGCTTTTGTAATCCTTGTAAATGACTAAAACAACTTTTGGTTCTTTACAGAAGTAGTGGTAGGGACACCCTGAGAAACTGCCCTTGGTGATAAAGCAGCTGAAGAGAGATGGCACCTTTTTAAAGATGTTTTTTTTAGAGAACAGGAACTCTCAATTCCCATGTGCAAGAAATTAGCCAAGAAGGTTAGGACACCAGCATGGCTGACTAAGAACTTTCTGGTCAAACTGAAACTCAAGGGAAGTGCATAGGCAGTGGGAGCCAGGACACCTATCCTGGGAAGAATATGGGGATACTGCTAGAAGAATGAGATCAGGAAAGCCAAGGTGCAGCTGGAACTAAATTTGGCAAGGGATGTGAAGAATAAGAAGAGCTTCTACAGGTCAGAAAAGGAAGACAAATTGTAAACTACAGCCCTGCGCCTCAGACAGGACAAATTGGGATGACTGACATGGAGAAGGCTGAGGAATTCAACAACTTCTTTGCCTGAGTTTTCACTGGAAATTGCTCTTTCCACATCTATTGAGTCCCTGCATGTCAAGGTAGGGACTAGGGGAATGAAGTCCCACCTCCTGTGGGAGAAGATCAGGCTAAAGACCTGAGGAAACTGAACATATACTAGTCCACAGAGCTTAGTGAGATGCATCCCAGGGTACGGAGGGAACTGGCAGATGTAGTTGCTAATTCACTGGCTCAGTGTCCAAATGGAAAAATGTAATGAGTGGTATCCCTCAGGGGTCTATATTGGGACCAGTACTGTCCAGTATCTTTATTAATAACATAGATAATGAGATTGAGAGCACCCTCAGCAAGTTCACAGATGACACCAAGCTGAGTGTTCATATTAGATGTTAGTTCAGATTCAGATTAGATGTTAGGAAAAAAATTTTTACTGACAGAGTTTTTGGGGCCCAAAACAGGCTGCCCAGGGAGGGGGTTGAGTCACCTTCCCTGGGTGTGTTTAAAAAAAGGGTAGATGAAGTACTTAGGCATATGGTTTAGCATAGAATGAGAATGGTTGGACTTGGTGATCTTAAAGGTCTTTTCCAACCTTGTGATTCTTTGAGTGGTGCAGTTGATCTGCTAGAGGGAAGGGCTGTCAGCCAGAGTGACCTTCATAAGCCAGAGGACTGCACCAATGTGAACCTTGTGAAGGTCTGGAACATGGGTTAGGGCAGTCACTGGTATTGGTACAGGGTTGGTGGTAAATTGATTGAGAGCGGCAGTGCAGAGAAAGACTTGGAGATACCAGAAGGTGAAAAATTAGATATGAGTTAGCAATACAGAAAACCATGTCCTGTGCTGCATCAAAAGAATTCTGACCAGCATATTGACGGAAGTCATTCTGCCACTCTGCTCTCATATGACCCCATCTGAAGTACTGCATCCAGATATGGGTGTCCCCAGTAGAAGAAAGATATAGACCTGTTAGAGTGAGTCCGGAGGAAGGCCATGAAAATGATCAGAGGGCTGGATTACCTCTCCTTTGAGGAAAGGCTGCTGGAGTTGGGTTTTTCAGCCTGGAAAAGACTCTGGGGAGATCTTACAATGGCCTTTCAACATATAAAGGGGGTGACTATCTCCAAAATAGTTGGTGAAAGACTTTCAGAAACTGAAAGATGGTACCAACAAGGGTGGTGAGACACTGGAACAGGTTATCCAGTGAGCTGAATGCCCCATCCCTAGAAGTGTTCAAGGTCAGGTTGGATGGGACTTTGGCCAACCTGATCTAGTGAAAGATGCTCCTGCCCAGGACAAGGGGGCAGGAGTAGATGATCTTTTAAGGCCCCTTCTAACACATCCTGTTCCATGATTTTGTGTTATTGTCGGGAGCAACTCCAGTTTCTTACCTGTACTTTGTGACTGGCCAATTGAAAAGGTGTTGGAGGCTTTTTATCAGACAATGGGCATGTGAGCAATCCAGCCTTTGAATTGTAACAATTGTGTGCATGCTGTGGGGCTTGTAGCCAATCACAGAGTGTATTAGGGCACATGATCGTATGTGCTCAACCAATAGGGGCCAGATGTGTGCACACGGCAGGGGTGGAGCTATCTGGACATGAGCACATGGCACAGGACTATATAAGGTGATGAATGGTTTGAATAAACGGCATTCACCTGATCTCTGAGTGTTTGTCCAGGATCTCCCGTGAAAAGGGACAGTATCAGTATTGTGCTTGCTTTTTCTGGTTGGAATTTGCAAGTTGGTGATTGGGCTTCAATAGATAAGTGCAAGGGTTTTTTCCCAGTTTAAGTTAGATTGATTTTATCTCAGCCATACACCAAAGATCTGCCTTCTATGAGGTCTTATGAGGGTGGAGTTTAATCCTTGAATTAATGTCTGTAAAAGTAAACATGACAGAAAAGAACATGATTCAGAATCAGGGAAAATGTTAACAATGTCACATTCCCACCATTTTTCTCAGCACATCTGGGCTGTTACTGCCTCAGCCACAACAGTGTAAACTCTGAGGTTTTCTCAGCTGTGTAATCGCACTACCAGGATGTGAATGTATTTTAAGTACTGTCTGTGGCTGTGACTAAAGGACGTGTTTTGTAATAAGCTTTTTAATGAACTGCTAATATAAAATAGTTGTATGTTCTTCTTCAGAGTTCTACTTTAGTTGGATTAAAAGCAAGATGCAGAACAAAAAAAAATCCCCACTGATTTAACTTTCACACTTTTGACCACTATAGGAGGGAAAATCGGTGTTCAGCTGCAGCTAAGTGTATTTTTATGTTTTCACAGAGAAGAGCTATGGATTAGAGGTGGCAAGTGGAAAATTAATTTGGAAGCAGTTGCTTTTCATTTACCTATAACCTCTAAACACATTAGGAAGGCACTGGACTCCTAGGGAAATATAACGCAGTCTGGACATGTGTGGCAATCCAGGAAATAGGAGAATTGTAAGAGGCAGCACTTCTGCATGCTTACCTGAAGAAGGATTTCTGAAATTTCTGGCTTTTCTCCCATGAAAAATTCAGTCAGAAACGCACACCATTATTTCATATTTTTCTGGAATGTGTGAGTTTCCACATCCTTGCTCATTTCTGTCTCACTTTTGAAAAAGACTGTGTTAGAGTAGTTTCAAGTGTTCATATCTTAAAGATCCAGGACTCCCTTTTCTTCCCTCATTGATGTGGAGCTGACCCAGACTGCTGCTACCGCTTGCTGTTCTTTTTCGTATGCTCTCCATCAAACAGGAACTTGGTCTATACCAAGCCTTATTCTCTTACAGAAAATGGGCTTTGGAGTAGCTGTGGTGGTTTGACCCTGGCTGGGGGCCAGTTGCCCACCAAAGTCGCTCTATCACTCCCCTTTTCAGCTGGACAGGGGAGAAGATATATATTGAGAGGCTTGGGAGTCGAGATAAGGACAGGGAGAGATCATTCCACAATCAGCATCGCGGGCAGAACAGACTCAACACAGAATAAAGGAAAGAAACTCTCTAATTTATTACACTGCACTGCACACCCAGTGACACCAGAGTCGCGCAATGAGAAGTGCAACCAGATCTTAACGCACCTTCCACAGAATCACAGAATCACAGAATAATAAGGTTGGAAAAGACCTTTAAGATCATCAAGTCCAACCATTCGCATCCTAAACTAAACCATATCCCTAAGTACTTCAGCTACCCTTTTTTTGAACACACCCAGGGAAGGTGACTCAACCACCTCCCTGGGCAGCCTGTTCCAGGCCCTGACAACTCTTTCAGTAATTTTTTTTTCTAACATTCAATCTAAACCTGCCCTGGCACAGCTTCATGCCATTCCCCCTTGTCCTATCACCTGTCAGCTGGCTGAAGAGACCATCACCTATCTCTCTATAACCTCCCTTCAGGTAGTTGTAGGCGGTGATAAAGTCTCCCCTCAGCCTCCTCTTCTCCAAGCTAAACAGCCCCAGCTCCCTCAGCCGCTCCTCATAGGATTTGCCCTCCAGTCCCTTCACCAGCCTGGTTGCCCTTCTCTGGACTCGCTCCAGGACCTCCCTGTCCTTCTTGTGGTGAGGAGCCCAGAACTGGACACAGTACTCGAGGTGTGGCCTCACCAATGCTGAGTACAGGGGCACAATCACTTCCCTAGACCTACTGGCCACACTGTTTTTGATACAAGCCAAGATGCCATTGGCCTTCTTGGCTGCCTGAGCACACTGCTGACTCATATTCAGCCTGCAGCCAACCAACACCTCCAGGTCCTTCTCTGCCTGACAGCTCTCCAGCCAGTCTCCCCCAAGCCTGTAGCGCTGCATGGGGTTCACCCCACTCCTCCCTTAGCAGGCTTTATTCATGATTTTGCTCCCTTCTTCCCACCCACCACATTGTAGCATGGGGAGGGGCAGGGAATGTGGTTTTTTTCGGTCAGTTTCTCATGAGTTGTTTTCCTTCTTAGCGTGGGGGTTGGGGGGGCATTCCTCACATCCTTCCCCTGCTGCACTGTGGGGTCCCACCCACAGGAGATAGTTCTCCATGAACTTCTCCATGACTCATTTCTGTCAAGGTGTCATCTCCTTAGCAAATGCCTCAGTGTGGCTCCCTTCCATGGGGTGCTGACCTTCAGGCCCAGACTGCTCCAGCCTGGTCCCCCACAGAGTCACAAGTCAGTCCCCCAGCAAACGTGCTGCACCATGGGTCAGTCTCTCCATGGGCTGTAGGTTTCGCTGCCAGGAGCTTGCTCCAACATGGGCTTCCCACAGGGTCACAGCATCCTTCAGGTGTCTCCACATGCTCTACCATGGGGTCCTCCAAGGGCTGTAGATGGTCTCTGCTCCCTGTCATTATCTATGGGCTGCAGGGGGACAGCCTGCTTCACCATGGTCTCCACAGGCTGCAGGGGAATCTTTCCAGTGCCTGTGGCATCTCCTCCCCCTGCTTCTTCACTGGCCTTGGTGTTGGCACAGTTTCTTACATCTCCTTCCATCTCTGGCAACAAAAAGAGTCTGGTAGTTTACTTTTTCTTTCTCCTAAGTCTGATTCCCAGAGGCGCTGTGACTGTCACTCATAGGTTCAGCCTTTGTCAACGACAACTCTGGCCTTCAGTCAGCTGGTGTTTACTCTCTGGTGCCTGCAGAGAACTTCTGGCTGATTCTTGCAGCAGCCACTCCTGCAGCTCCCCCTTCTCCACCAGAACCCAGCCTCACAAAACTAGAACAGTAGCCCAGCTGACTAAAATTATTTTATAGCAGAGGTGGTTTTGGTGAGCTCTTGTCACTGACTTTGAAGTTCAGGGATCAGTTTTTCACTAGGTAGCCTTTGGATAGTCTGCATTCACTGTGTCTTTTAAAATACACATTTTTTCTTTCTTATCTTTATTTGAGATAATTTTGATACAAACTACTAGCTGATTCACAAGCTTTGTATTTGGATACAGCAGAGTGCCTCTGCAGGGAAACAGGATTCATTCCTCCTTTGTGTCTTGTCAGTTTTCATAAGGCTACACTTGCAGGAGTGTGAAAAAGTGTGCTTTTATAGGTAAAAAGTGATTTGAACTTACACTCATTGTTTGTAAGATATTCAGAACCGAACCCTGCTAATAAATGGAAATAACCTGCACCCTATTAACACCACATCCTAGCAGGGAAAGGAGCAGATCACTACTTGATATCAGAAAGGAGACAGACAATTACCCTAATAAGAGCTTTGTCTTGCTTCTAAGTGGAATTTAGAGCACTTGTAATAAAGAGGCAGTTAGCAGGGTTAAGAGCACTTTGCATTTTACAGCTATTGCTGCTTTTCCCAGAAAACAGCAGATAGCTGTTGTAAGTATGTCTCTTACACACACATGAAAGCTATGGATTGTTTTCTATTTATTTTTATCCTTCTTTTAATGTGAATATTGATGTATTCATATCCACCAGGTATTACTATGAAAGCTAGGCTTGTGATTTAGTAGTAATTTAATTTTAAGGTGCTTCGATGCTAATTTCTGTTTATGTAATCTGAATTAGTTTGGGTTATTTCAAAGATACTGACCAGAATTCTGAACCTACTGAAAGGCTTTGGTTAGCTATAAGTAAAAAAGTTTATTAGTCTAGGCTTCCCTGCTTTGCTTCCCAATATACCTATCATTAGAGTGAATGTGTCGGTTCTTGGCCTGTTGGCCACTACTGGCAATGCAGTGTCAGCTAGAAAATTTGCCAGACTGTTTGATACAGGTTAATTGGTTTTGGCCATCTGCTTACAGATATGGTTGCTAAAAAAGTATGGTGAAAAAAAAAAAGAGTAAATTCCGCTGGGCTTGTCTGTGCTGATTGGAAGGCTCAAGGCAGCATGATGGCGCATGTGTCAGACTGTCAAAGGTCTGTGTAAGGCCCTTTAGGAGGCGATCCCATCTAGGAGTCTTTGGGGTAAGATGGAGGTGGGTTGGGAGTTGGGAAGGTATTTCAAAAGCAATCTCCACTCTGATCTGACAGCCTGTGGTTAGAGCGTCTTGGGGTTGCTGCAGTGAGTTCTGAGAACAGCAAGGACTGTCTAATCTACGAGAAGTTCTTGTTAGTCCCTAGAGAATAGCAGAGCATCAGATGGTTGCAAAATGTTCTTAAGTAGTTTTAATATCCTTTCCCAGGGTATTTGTTGCTTTTGGGCAGCTCATTCTGCATCATGCCTAAAAGAGGAGTGATGCATCTTGCTCAGTTTCTAAGGCCACCCTGTATCTGCCTGTGTTATCATCTCTTGTGACAGCAACTTTCTGATAGAAAGTTTCTGTGAATGAAGGCCAGTGGTGGTGAGGAAAGCGACTGTGACAGAGATTCTTACAGTAAGACTAATGGCAGCCGTATTTTCTAATACGGGGAATTTATCCCCTTATTATGCTGGAAGAAATGAAGGATTTAATAATTTAGGGAAATACTCTTTCTTAAAATCTGTGTAATGGGCCATGATTAGTGCCTTCCTACGGACACAAGTGAAAGCGCTATATAAGGGTGATGAATAAAACATTGAAGCTAAGGTTTACTGTATAGTTCTGGTATGAAAATTTGTTAATAGTATTTCCTGGAAATTAATCAGTACCCAGGAAACACAGCTGATTCCTGATTGCTCACACATAGTGGAATCATCAAGGTGGAAATAAACAAAATAATTATACAAGCTTCTGTGCTACAGGAATGAAACTAATATGAGTTTATCAGTATTTCAGCTATAATCCTCTATACTCCTATTGTTCTTTGACTGAAATTGACTGTTAGACAAAAGCTGATCTCATTCCTCTAACATGGCATTTGGCTGGGGTGCACTGAGAGCCTCACGTAATTCCTAGTGCAAGGGCTCCATGGACCATGATGTCTATTCTGAACAGACTGTAATGAACTGCCTTTTTTTTTTGTTTGTTTGTTTGGTGTTTTTTGTTGTGGTTCAGTGCTGTGAACAATATATCTTGGACTTTTCCAAATATTTCTCAGTATTGTTTCCTTCTGTTGGTTAAGCCGTCAAATTAGTCCATCTGAACTGCGATGTAAGAAAGCTATTTTTGATGCCTTGACTATTGTTTTGTTAGCTCTGAACTGTTGTCCCTTTGGAAGGCTGAGTGTCACTGTCTCAGCACCAGAAATAGAGACAGCATCCACTGACAGAATGTAATTTCCACTCCCATCCTAACTTTCAACTAAGGAAAATTTTGCATCCTTTCCAGACAAGTGATAATGTTAAACTGAGTTCTCTAATTAGTTTGTTCCTTTAAACTGAGTATTTATAAAATAGGAACAAGTGGTTATGATAGGTAGAATTTAATTGGGTTATATAAGCACCTTGCCAAGGGACTAAACATTATAATGACTCACCTATCAGAACTGTCAAATCATCTTTTCAGTGCATTATTCTTAATATGAGAGTTCAACTTCATTATGTTTTTCATACCTCTATTTTACTTCTGTAAAGACAGTCTTTTTGCTCTCCAAAATTGGAGTCCAAATCCAAAAGTAATTTATTTTTTTGGATGCTTTTGTTGTTATTCTTTAACACCATGCAGTGATCCAATATACTGTGACACTTACTTTAAATTGTTTGAAATCCTCTTAACATGGAACAACCTAAAATGGGCATAAATTATTGAATACTTCACTAAGATTTGAATGTGTCTCCTGTGCTTATGTATTAACTAAGTTGTAAATGTGCATTTAGGAATTTTTTAAAATTGCATATTTTCTTTGTAAACCGTTTTGCTTTTTTGCCAACTTAGGAAAATTTTGTGAAAAATTCCATGGTATCCAAATAAGTAACAGAAAATTTAAATGACAGTCTTTCAAGCAAAAAATTATGCAGAAGAAAGTAAGGAATGTCAGGTAACTGTGGTGAGGGGTGATACCCATCATTTCATCCCATCAAAGAGAATGAAACTACAGCTTGTATTTTTAGTGTTCTTGTGGACAAATATTCTTTAATAGGGAGCTAAACCATCAAATATTTTGAGAAAGTCAATAGAGATGTTGGGTATTTCCACACGATAGAGAATTAGATGAGCTTTGGGACACTCAGTGGGACACACTTCAGAATTCAGTTTGCAAGAATGCAGTTATTGGAAGCATTCTGTGTGTTTCACACAGAATCACAAGATGTTAGGGGCTTGGAAGGAACCTCGAAAGATCATCTAGTCCAACCCCACTGCCAGAGCAGTTTCCTGTTGGTCCTCCAGTCACATATGCTTCTTGCAGGTATTTTCCAGTACAGCAGTGTTTGTGTTCCAGTAACACTAATTTTTTGTGTTTCTGTCATGTCCATTGTTTTGGGTTTGTGTGGCAAGGTTTTGGTAGTGGGGGTGCTACAGGGGTGGCTCCTGTGAGAAGCTGCTAGAAGCTTCCCCTAGGTCTGACAGAACCAATACCAGCTGGCTTCAAGATGGACCCGCTGCTGACCAGGGCTGAGCCAATTGGTGATGGTGACAATGTCTCTGGAATAATGTTGTTAAGAAGGAAAAAAACCCACAAGTGGACACATTTTGCTGCCAGAGAAAGGAGGGAGAGGATGTAAGAAACTTTGCAGACTCCAAAGTGCTGGAGGAGGGATTCCCCAGCAGCCCATGGAGAAGACCATGGTGAAGCAGGTTGTCCCCCTGCAGCTAGTGGAAGATGATGGGGAGTAGAGATTCCATGTGCAGCCCATGGAGGACCCCATGATGGAGCAGCTGGAGATCTATGAAGGGTGCTGTGACCCAGTGGGAAGCCTGTGTTGGAGCAAGCTCCTTGCACAGTGTGCAGTCTGTGGAGAGAGGAGCCCATGCTGGAGCCCATTTGCTGGGGGGACTTGTGACCCTGTAGGAGACTGTGCTCGAGCAGTCTGGTCCTGAAGGTCTGCAATCCATGGAAACCACATTGGGTCAGTTGGTGAAAACCTGAAGAACCTGTGGGAAGGGCAGATGTTGGAGAAGTTCATAGAAGTCTGTTTCCCATGAGTGGGACCCCGCATTGGAGCAGGGGAAGAGTGTGAGGATTCCCTCCCCTAAAGAGGAAGGACTGGCAGACACAACTGGTGATGAACTGGCTGAAACCCCCATTCCCTGTCTCCCCCCATGCCACCTGGGGGGGTGGGTGAGGGAAGAAGGTAGGAAGGGAGTGAAATCATGCATAAAGTTGAGCCCAGGAAGAAGGGAGAGGTGGGAGGAGGTGTTTTGAGATCTGGTTTAACTTCTCATTATCCTATTCTGTTTTCATTGGGTTTCAATAAATTAGATGCATTTTATTCCCTGTTGAGTCTGTTCTGCCCGACACTAATTGCGGAATGATCTCTCTCTGTCCTTATCTGCACTCCTAAGTCTCTCAGTATGTATTTTCTTTCTTGTCCAGCTGACAAGGGGAGTAGTAGAATGACTTTGGTGGGCATCTGGCCTCCAGCCCGGGTCAAACCACTACATCCATACTCCACTGAAGTAAGTTAGTGTCTGGAGTAGCAGTACTCCAGATGAACACATTAGTCTTTTAAGCAAGAGAGATATGCAGAAGAAAGTAAGGAATGTTTGGGGTTTTTTTTTGTTTGTCCATTTTGGTGGGTCATTGGGGGGGCGTGGGGGGAAGTTTGTTTGTTTTGTTGGGTTGTTGGGGTTTTTTTTTGTTGGCTTATTTGTTTTCTTTGGTAAAAAAAGCTGTTATGAGCTAGTGTCTAGGCACTGGGATGCCCATTCGGACTTTGACTCAGATGTTCTGTATTTAGGAAATTCACAGGACCTCCAGAGGTGTAGCTGTGGGATTTGTAGGCCAAACCAACAGTTCATGTGTGCCATGCCAGTCACCTTCTCAGTTGTGCTGACACAGCTGAGAGCGCAAGTCCAGAGCAGTTTAAGCCTGTCCACTTGTGGGCTGTCACATTTGTCACCTGCCCCTCTTAGTGTTTTCTAGTCCCCCTTGTGGTTGCCTTCATGATGAGCTGGGAGGTTACTAGGCTGAAAAACTGTACTCCTGATACCACTAATATATATATATATATGTATTATGTACTCTATATATAGTGTATATATATACTATATATATACTAAATATATATATAAAATTATACTAATTAGTGGTGCCAGGAGTAATATATATATATATATATATTTCTGTCTTTGCATCCTGCACTGGCTTAGCACACAGACTCCGTGCAGAAGTCAGGAGATAGGCCAGGAGGGCCTATTTTCAGGGCCTTTCTTCAGGACCATTGCTTCCAGGATTTTAAATGCCTAAGGCTGCTATGGTACCACACAGCTACCTTTTCCTGAAGTGTAGGTAATAAATAATACATGTCATGTAAGCCTGTGTAATTTTCTAGTTCTGTAAAAACTGGAAATATTGGAGTGTGATCTCAGAGCATTTAGGCCCGATAAACAACATTTTATTGGTAAAGCAAAGTGCAGATGATGAATTGTAGCCTGTAGTTTTTCTTCTGTTCTCTGGCTGTTCATGAACAGATTTTACTGGTTTGAATCCATAATGTTGTCACAATGACAGATGCACTGTGGATAGTCAGGCTATCCTTAAACCTCAGATTCCTCACAGGCACTTTTTTTATTTTGTATGCTAATCATCACTTTGTCTGTTATTGAATGAGTTATCTTTTGGGTAATGGCAGAAGAGGAAGGGGTAAAAATCACATCGAGTTCCTGGTTCCTTGCTTTTTTTCCTCAATAAAATGAAAACTTTGATCTGAAAAAAGCCAGAACAGGGGCCCTGTTGTTTGATGGGATGGGGACCGTGTTGAGGTTCTTGGCTCTGTGTCAGCAGGGGCTGTCTCTCTTCAAATATTTGTGCAGTGTGCAGCACAAGAGGGTGATGGTATCAATCTTCTTTACATGTTGCCTTAATTAGTACCTGACTGTTTCCCGGAAACTCAGTCACTATCTGACTAGATGACTACTGCTAAAGTAGTGCTACTGGTTAGATTGAAGCCTTAATCCCTTGCAAAATATTTTTATGCAAACCAGTCATAAAGAGTGCATCTGGGTAATTCTCTATCATATTTAATTGACTTTTTCAGTTAAATTGCTTTGGTTATCTAACTTTGATTTTTCTCAAGCCCTATTGGCTCTTACTTTCCTTATTTAAGATGAAAGTTCTTTAATTTACCTTTTTCTTTCTGAGCTCTGGAAAAACTGGTGAGCTCTGATTTCTGTTAAAGATAAGTGTCAGTCAGCTTCAGCTGGCTCTGTCTTCTGACATCAATAGGCAGGTTCTGATCCAACTAAGTGTTTACTTCATAAATTGCGGGTAGCCTTTAGGTGAACTGCACTTAAAATAAAACACATGCCTTAGTGGATTAAAGATTTATATGTCAGAGTGATTTTACCTCAGAAACCCTTATGCTTATAGAAAACCCAAAGAAAGATTATTTTATTTTCCGAGGAAGATCTCTAGCAACTTCTGAGTAGATCTGTGGTGCTATCACTATGCAGATTTCTTTGGTTAGCCCAGCCAGTAGCCCAGCTCTGGCTGGGGCAAAACCACGACACTTGTGAAAGGTTTGTGCTAGCATTTCTGGCAGTATGTAAGAACATGTCACTTGACCTTTTTTCCTTCTTTGCCTCAGGGAGCAGTAATATAATATACTGTACATCTTGATATTATATCTGGCCTGTCAGAATTTGTTCTAGATCACTAGTGTGCCTGATTATGATGGTGTCAAATCACAATTAAGTGAAAGGTGTCTCAGCTGCCAGCTGCAGTAATAAAGTTAAAATTCAGTAGGAAAGAAAGGTGTTAAATTGAGCTTGATTCTTAATATATTTATAGGTCATTTGGGCTAATCTCTGAATGAAGATAATCCTTTTTTTAAAAGTCTGTTACATAAAAGAATAATTCTAATTTTCATTTGACACATGGAGCAACTTTAGAATTAGGTCTTGTGTCCCCACCTGTTTGAAATGATCAGGTATCTTTCATAGTTGTCCATATCTGTGAACCACAGGGGAACATACAGAAACCAATGTTTTTAGGAGGTAGGAAGAAGAGAAATCAAGTATTTGTTAAACAGCATAATGCTGGAGGTTCCTCACTGAAGCTGGGAGCTGCTGGATATGTGTAAGGAGCATTAATCCTTTCTGGCTTCTGGACATCCTGATTTCATAGGGCAGAGTGCAGAGATAATTTCATCTGCACTGATGTCTCCACACCTGTGGAAAAAAATTGACCTTCAGAGAAGTATTTTTGAATGTTAAGGGTTTTAGAAAGCAAAGGTTGAAGAGAGGTAGCAATTCTCTGATTTCTGATTGAGAACTAATGTCTGATACCTTGAAGTGACACCCTCACACAGTCCTTCATATAGGTTAACAGCACAAAGAGCAAGGTCTTTTTTGTTTGTTTACAGGACTGGTAATCGACACATCTTACATGCATTTATAAAGTGAAAGAAATACAGTATATTACATGTGGGTGGAGCAATATACTTTGCAATGGTGCTAATAGTGCTTTCATGTGCACCAAAGCTGCATTTCTGGACAAAAGGTCACCTGCAAATTTTAATTATATTTTTTTCTGTTTCTAGTGACATACTGTATTGTTACTATTCTTGACATACAACTATAAAAAATAAGGCTGTAAAAGTCACAGTGATTTGCACAGTTCTGCAAGATGTCCCTAGTACTGCATAATATCCATTATAATTTATCCATTGAATTTATAGCTAGGAAGCCCAATGCTCTGCAGCTTCTTTTGGGACCAGATCAATAGGAGTATAGGGAATATAATAGATGCTTGTCTCAACCACAGAAGGAATTGGGCAGAGAGAGGACTGCAGTGGATCTGCCTACTTTCTGTTGAGGCAGTTCTGTCTCACTAATGAATCATGCAATTATTGACCTCTGTGCATTGACAGAAATGCAAAATGAGGGAAAGCAAGATGTGTTACCTCTTCTCTCTGCCTTCCTGGAATAGGCAAGACTTCTTGTGGGCTGAGACAAAGAGTGTTGATTTTATGGGGTGGGTAAATGATCTGGGCTTTGTTTCTCTGGACGTGTCTTTATAGTGATGATGCTGGCTTGCAACTTAGGTCAGCACGACCTCCTTATCTATGCTGCTGATGTGCTGGCATATATACTAACTGGTCTACAACCAACAAATCACGTCAGAGTGCACTTCACGTAAGACATGTAGTTAGAGTCTTTTGCCCTGGTTTTTGGCTCCTTATCCAGAAATTTTGGGTAGTAAAAGAAATACATGGGATTATTACAAACCTGTCATTACTGGGTTCTGATGTTAATTGGCCTGATGACACAAATGCATTTAAGGTGTTTCTTAATCCTCTGATGCTTAATATTTCAATACCCCTTGCTAGCTAATAAGACATAGACCTTAAACAGAAAACAATAACAGAAAAAATCAACTGTTCTGATCTTTCTGTGTTGTCCCTTTTTCTGAAAGAATGCTTCACGTCTGGCCTCGTTGTTTTCCTGGAACTTCCTCCCAACAGATTTAAGCAACAGGTTGAATCAATATATTGATTTCCATAAAGCTCTTTTCTTTGGCTATGAATTCTCCCTATATATGACATAAACGGAACATAAAAGAGACAGGGCAGCAGCCATCTGTGAGCTAGATATTACAATGCCTTAATTCCACTTGCAGATGTAGCCTATAAATTTGAAATAAGATATTTTGACTTACAGAATTTTATGTCTATTCAGAGATAGAGTAGATCTTCATAATTACATTTACATTAACCAAGACATTTATCTCCCCGCCCCTCCTTTTCTCCTATTTTCTAAGTGCTAATTTATTTTTTTATTCTGAAATATATTATTATAGAATCATAGAATCACAGAATCACAGACTGATTTGTGTTGGAAGGGACCTCAAAGACCATCTTGTTCCAACACCCTGCCACAGGCAGGAACGCCCTCCACTAGACCAGGTTGTCCAAAGCCCCATCCAGCCTGGCCTTGAACACTGCCAGGAAGGGGGCAGCCACAGCTTCTCTGGGCAACCTGTGCCAGTGCCTCACCACCCTCACAGGGAAGAATTTTTTCCTTGTAACTAATCTAAATCTGTTCTTCTTCTGTTTATAGGCATTACTGTTGTCCTATTACTCCATGCCCTTAACAAACAGTCCCATTTCCAGCTTTCCGGTAGGCCTACTTTAGATACTGGAAGGCTGCAGTAAAGGTCCCCTGGAGCTTTCTCTTCTCCAGGCTGACCAAGCCCAACTCTCTCAGCCTGTCCTCACAGGAGAGGTGCTTCAGCCCCCTGATCATCTTCGTGGCATCCTCTGGACTCACTCTAACAATCACCATTTTTCTTGTAGTGAGGACCCCAGAGCTGGACACAGTACTTCAGGTGGGTCTCACAAGAGCAGAGGGGCAGACTTACCCCTCTTGACCTGCCGGTCATGCATTTTTTGATGCATCCCAGGATATGATTGAATTTCTGGGTCACAAGCATGTATTACCAGCTCATGTTGAGCTTGTCATTGATCAGCACCCCCAAGTCTTTCTCCTCAGGGCTGCTCTCCATTTTCTTCCCAGTCTGTATTTGTGCTTGTGCTGCGCCAGCCCACACGCAGGACCTCGCATTTGGCCTTGTTGAACTTCATGCAGCTCACACAGATCCACCTCTGAGGCCTGTCAAGGTCCCTCTCAATGGCATCCCTTCCCTCCAGCATGTCAGCCTCACCAGACAGCTTGGTGTTGGCAAACTTGCTGAGGGTGCATTTGATCCTACTGCCCATGACCCTGACAACAATGTTAAACAGTGCCTGTCCCAGTACCAACCCCTCTCTCTTTATACTGGAGATTTCCATTTGTTGTTTAGTAGAATTAAAAAAAAAAAGAATATTATTTCTCTAATTTCTGGTTGCTAACACCACAAACCCCACTATATCGGTGTGCAATTTCATTGTAAGTCTGTACCACAAATACCATGTGCAACTCTGACAAAAGGCAGCATTTGAACAACTTTTAAAATAAGCCAACAGTTGAACAAGCACAGAGATTTGCTTCTGTACAAGAGGAAAATAAAAAGAGGCCAGTCAAATAATGACTTATCTTAGAAAAGGTGAATATTCCCTCTTCCACATAATACAGATCCCTGAGGGCATAAAATCAAACTGTAGTGTTGGTTTTAAAAGCTTTTAAAAATTGTTTATTAGAGGTATTTTACCACCTACCTAACAGGCTTGTATGCTTGTATTTTGACTTTGGGAGATGTTAAGAAACAAATAAAAGGTGATAAATCAGTGTGGCACCACTTCTGATCACATAGACTGTTGCTTTCACTTTTAAAACAGCTTTAGAAAGGGTCTGGAGACGTTACATTTGTTTGAGATTAGGTTTTCCTCCCCTAAGTGAAAGAGGTTAAATACTCAGTGGAGTGATTTTGTAAAATTCCCAGATCTTCCTATCCCTGGAGACATTACAGCTAGTATCTAAACTATATCCCAAATTTATTCAAGTTTGACCGTTATATACCCTGTCCATTCACTTCACTGCTTGCAATGAGTCACATTTTTTTCCATTGACTCATTTGCTTTTAGACACTCCAACTGTGAATTTTAAAGTTGCAATCTGCAGCTGAAAGATAACCATAACTGGTTAGGAAATGTGAAACATGCCTTAGAGGCACAAAATCCAGGGGTTACTGTAACGTATCATCTTTGGGCAGAAGGGAGGCCAGTTTGCATGCAACCAGTGCAGGTTTTAACATGTGCCAGTTTTTAACATCTGCAAACCTACTGCTACAGAAGCCAAAAGTTGCCAGTGGACCTTCCTGCTGCAAGTCCCTATTAACTGTTATCACTGAAAAGAAAGAAGAGTGTGCATGCAAGCTGCTGAACTCTGCTACCCTCTTGGCAGGGGTGGTAGTCCAGTCCTGTGATTGTTACAGAAATTGGCTTTTGGTCAGGTCTGTGTTTGAGACTTTTTCTGTTGTCATTTATGTGGTGTTGAAGCACAAAAAGCAGTAAGATAATCTGCTGCTTTTTCTTTTTTAAAAAATTTTATTATTTTATTTTATTTTTAGTATGCGAGATTGCATTTATTTAGTAGAATCCAACACCTGTAAAACAGAAAGTAGATGCCATAATCCCATGTTCAACTTTTTTTTTTAAATATTGGGTCTTTGGAGTGGACCCTGTGTTCTCCTGTGTTTTATAAATCTCTGGGTACATTCACAGTGATGTGGAAATTCTGATTCTTACTGGAAGAGGAAACTATGAAAAAGGTCCATGAGAAGATCTGTGCACCTGGAAGCACTAAATCTAGTGCAAGGATTCCTGAAAGTTTGCATGTGCTTTAGTATTGCTGATGTCCAGAGTTAATGTTCTTACACAACATGGAGTTCAGCTGATATTTTCCAGTGTTCACATTCCAAAAATCAATCATCTCTGGGGATTTAAAGGTAATTTTTTGTTTTGTTTTGTTTTCAAGCAGGGATCTAAATATATCAAAAACAATTCTACAGGCAGAAATCTATATATAGATAGGTATGTATCAGTTTAATCTTCCGTTTTATGTATTTTTTACTTTTTGCAAATGCAAAGATGGTCTGCTACAGAAAGACTTGTTTTTCAATCATCTTAAAACATTTTAATTGTGAAGAAGCAGCTGTATACTTTAAAACTCTGTAATTACCTAAAGTTTTACTGTGCTTTACAGATCCATGTTTGTCTACTCAAAGGAAGGCTGCCTTCCTTTTCCTTGTCTTCCAAGAGAACATGCTTCTACTGGAGAAAACAGTCTCAACATCTGTGGCTGGAGCTAGGTAGAAGTTAGAAGGCACACATGAACTCTGCTTTACTGTTGGGTTGATCGCATCTTCCTGTAGATTAGAAGTCCTTTAAAGAGCGTTTGGAAATGTGCGATCTGGTCTTCCAAAGACAGCTTTCTCCCTGTCAGAAAAAAAATTCTATTGTGTTTGGGCACATGGAATGAGCAAGTTGCCAGCATGCTTGTGACTTAGACATGTGTGGCTGTCTCTAGGATAGACTGAAAACATCTGGGGACTAGAGCCATTGCAATACAGTAGAGGCCAATAATCTATCAAATGTATGACATAGATACATAAAATAAAAAGACCAGTTGTCTTTTCTGAGGTATGTAGGTGTGTCACAAAAGTACGTATAGTAGGTAGAAAAATACTCTGTTGGAAAGCTCTACATTTTGGCACCAATCTGTAGGTGTAATATCATATGAGGGAAGACATTTATTTAGTCTCTGTACTCATCGATACAGTGGGTTTTTTCATAGACAAAGATGAAATGTCATCTAATTAATTTTCCAGTTGTATTTAATCTCTAAAAGTGTTCAGAGTCATCTGGTCTCCATATACGGAATTTTAAGGCTTACAATTTGCAAAGCAGGAAAGTCTTCCTACTGAAAGAATCTTTTATGTAATGGTGAATACAGTGTTACTAGCTTATAATTACATATGCATCCAACAGCTTTGATGGCAAAACTTTCATTGACTTTGATGTTAGTGAGTTAAGTCCTTTTATGATAACCTCAGCAGTGGAGTGTTTTTATGTGGAGTTGGGAGAGCTTTGATTTTGGTTATTCTGAAGTGATGGATTAAATCAAAACCCAGTTGTTGATTGTGAATACTAACTGGGATAATAAACCAAAATATCTATAACAATTAAAAAAAATTATGCAATTATTTAGAACTGCTGTTTTCTGTTGGCATTTCTTATTTTTTAGTGAAAATGAGTTACCTACTACTGTCTGTGAAGCCTAGGATAAGGCTGTAAGTTGAGGGGTCCCTGTGGATCAGTACAAATCTCAGCCAATGAAGCGTATATATATAATAGTTTGTTCTCTAAGTAACAGACAGATGTTTGTATGTGTATTGTGTTACAGCACCAATTTCCCTTCTGATTTTATTTATACTTAGAATTTCTCCTGCTTCTTTGGAGCTCAGCAATGTATTTCATCTGCATCAGAACTTCTGCAGAACATGTGAGTGTTCTCATGTGGGGTTTTGGTCAAAATCCACCTGTCTTTTCAAGTTATTAATACATTGTAGAGTGATTGTATTCTTGCTTTTTAAGGGATTGCTTAGTTTTCTAGGCATTATCAGATATGCAAGACTTGGAAATGGTAAGATGTTATAGCTGGAAGAACAAATCGGAAGCGACTTCTTCTGTGGGGATCACAGGCAACGCTTCTTTATGTCAGAAAGAGTACAGCATGTTCTCTGCTTCCTGTTACTGTGGGAAAAGGATTCCCTCTCTTCTGCTTGTCACTTCCCTAGTCCTGCTGGCCACACTATTTCTGATACAAGCCAGAATGCTGTTGGCCTGCTGTTGACCTGGGCACAGTCATGTCTCATGTTCAGCTGGCTGTTGACCAACAGCCCCAGATTAGGCAGCTTTCCAGCCACTCTTCCCCAACCCTGTACTGTTGACCATGGGGTTGTTGTGACCCAAACGTAGGACTCAGCACTGAGCCTTCTTGAACTTTCATACAGTTGGCCTTGGCCCATTGATCCAGCCTGTCCAGATCCCTCTGTAGAGCCTTCCTACCCATCAAGCCAAAGCAACACTCCTGCCCAGCCTTGTGTCTGCAAACGACATTAAGCACACTATTGATCCATGCTTGGATCTCAGGTTTCCAAGAGACAAACACTTATGTCCTCCAGACTCTTCTCTGCCCTTTCTACATGGATGTATGAGCCACTGTCAGTAAGCTTCTGAATTGCTGCAGTGTTTAATCACAGAATCACAGAATCACAGAATTGTAGGGGTTGGAAGGGACCTCGAGAGATCATCGGGTCCAACCCCCCTGCCAAAGCAGGCTCCCTAGCTCATATTGCTCAGATAGGCGTCCAGGCGGGTCTTGAATATCTCCAGTGAAGGAGACTCCACCACCTCCCTGGGCAGCCTATTCCAGTGCTCAGTCACCCTCACTGTGAAAAAGTTCTTCCGCATGTTGGTGCGGAACTTCCTATGCTCCAACTTGCAGCCATTGCCCCTTGTCCTATCCCCACAGACCACTGAAAAGGGGCTGGCTGATTCCCCCTGCATCCCCTGCTTCAGATAATTATAAACTTTGATTAGGTCCCCCCTTAGTCTTCTCTTCTCAAGGCTGAACAGTCCCAGCTTACTCAGCCTTTCCTCATAGGGGAGATGCTCTAGGCCCTTAATCATCTTCGTAGCCCTTCTTTGGACTCTTTCCAGGAGATCCCTGTCCTTTTTATACCAAGGAGCCCAGAACTGGACACAATACTCCAGGTGGGGCCTGACCAGGGCAGAGTAGAGAGGGAGGATCACCTCCTTTGACCTGCTGGCTACACTCCTCCTGATGCATCCCAGGATCCCATTGGCTCTCTTGGCCACCGAGGCACACTGCTGGCTCATGGCCAACCTGTCATCTACCAGGACCCCCAGGTCCTTCTCCACTGAGCTCTTCTCCAGCAGGTCATCCCCCAGCCTGTACTGATACAAACAGTTGTTCCTTCCCAGGTGCAAGACTTTACACTTGCTTTTGTTGAACTTCATCTGGTTTCTCACTGCCCAGCTCTCCAGCCTGTCCAGGTCTCTCTGGATGGCAGTGCAGTGCTCCTGCGTGTCAGCCACTCCTCCCAGCTTTGTATCATCGGCGTACTTGCTGAGGGTGGATGTTATTCCCTCATCAAGATCGTCAATGAAGATATTAAACAGGACTGGACCCAACACTGAGCCCTGGGGAACACCGCTGGTAACAGGCCTCCAGTCAGATTCTACTCCACGAATCACAACCCTCTGGGTTTGGTCCGACAGCCAATTCTCAACCCACCTCACTGTCCACTCATCTATCCCATGCTTTCTTAGCTTTGCTATCAGGATGTCATGGGAGACAGTATCAAAGGCCTTGCTGAAGTCAAGGTAGATGACATCCACTGCTCTCCCTCCATCTACCCAGCCTGTCATGAGATCGTAGAAGGCTATGAGGTTGGTCGAGCACGATTTCCCCTTAGTGAATCCATGCTGACTACTCCTCATGACCTTCTTCTCTTCCAATTGCTTGGAGATGGCATCCAGAACAAGCTGTTCCATTACCTTTCCAGGGGCAGAGGTGAGGCTGACTGGCCTATAGTTACTAGGTTCCTCCTTCTTGCCCTTTTTAAAGACTGGAGTGACATTGGCTATCCTCCAGTCTTCAGGCACTTCTCCTGTCCTCCAAGACCTGTTGAAGATGATAGAGAGCGGCTCAGCAATCACCTCCGCCAGCTCCCTCAGCACACGTGGATGTAACCCATCTGGGCCCATGGATTTGTGTGCATTAATCCCTTTGAGCCGCTCCTGGACCTCTCCTACTTGAACCAGAGGGAAATTCTTCATTTCCCAATCAGTCCTACTCTCATCCAGTGTCTGTGGGTCCCGGGGGGCCTTTGAAGTGAAGACCGAAGCAAAGGCGGCATTCAATATCTCCACTTTCTCAGCATCCCCCGTAACCAGGACATCCTCCTTATTCAGCAAGGGACCTACATTATCCCTGGACATCCTCTTACTGTTCACGTGTCTAAAAAACCCCTTTTTATTATCCTTTATGTCCCTTGCCAGCTTAATTTCCAAGAGGGCTTTAGCCTTCCTAGTTGCATCCCTACAGGCCCTGACCACATTCCTGTATTCTTCCCAGGTGCTCAGACCCTTTTTCCATGATTCATAGATCTTCTGCTTCTCTTTGAGTTTGCTCAATAGCTCCCTGTTCATCCATGCAGGTCTTCTGCCTCTCTTTCCCCATTTCCTCCTCAAAGGGATGCATCGTTCCTGTGCTTGGAAGAAGTGCTGATTGAATGCTAGCCAGCTCTCGCAGGCTCCCATTCCTTCAAACAGCGTAGCCCACGGGATAGCCCCCATTAAGTGGCGGAGGAGATCAAAGTTAGCTCTACCAAAATTCAGGGTAGCTATCCTACTTTTTGGCTTGCTTCTTCCACCCAGGATCATGAACTGAACCATTTCATGGTCGCTTTGCCCTAAGCTGCCCCTGACCTTCACTTCCCTAACAAGTCCATCCTTGTTAGTGAAAACAAGGTCCAGCAGCCGCCCTCCCCTTGTGGGCTCCTGCACCATCTGTAGCAGGAAATTGTCTTCAACACACTGCAGAAATTGTCTGGACTGCATACGACTGGCCGTATTGCTTGCCCAGCAAATATCTGGGTAGTTGAAGTCCCCCATAAGGATCAGTGCCTGGGAACTTGAGGCTACTTCTAACTGTTTATGGAATGCGTTATCTACCTGCTCCTCTTGATCAGGGGGCCTATAGCACACTCCCACAACAATGTCCCCCATACCGGTTTGCCCCTTGATTTTAACCCACAAACACTCGACAGAAGGTTCATCCTTCCCCAGGTGGAGCTCAACACATTCTAGGTGCTCTCTCACATAAAGAGCAACTCCTCCACCTTGCTTCCCTAGCCTGTCTTTCCTAAAAAGCACATAGCCATCCATGACAGTGTGCCAGTCGTCCAGGTTGTCCCACCACGTCTCTGTGATTGCGATGAGATCATGGCCCTGCGACCGCACAAAGATCTCTAGTTCTTTTTGTTTGTTCCCCATGCTACGTGCATTTGTGTAAAGACAGTTCAGTGGTGAAGCAGATGTAGGTATCCTCAACGGCCCACAGCGAGATTTCTGACAGGGGACTGGCAAAAGTGGCTCCACGGAGGAGTACTCAGGGCAGTCCACAGAATTTTCCCTACTCTCACGTGGAAAAACGTCCCCAAGTCCACGACTGTGCTGTTGGTATTTACCTCTTCCCACCGTCAACTCCCGTTGTGTCTCCCGAAGCCTAACCAGGAAGCCTAACCAGCCAGGAAGGCTGTGGATGTGGTCTACCTGGACTTCACTAAAGTCTTTGACACACTCTCTCACAACATTCTGACTGAAAAACTGGCAGCCACTGGCCTGGACAGGGGGACCCTCAGCTGGGTTAAAAACTGGCTGGATGACCGTGCCCAAAGGGTGGTGGTAAATGGAACAAAATCCAGCTGGAGGCCAGTCACGAGTGGCGTCACCCCAGGGCTCAGTCCTGGGTCCAGTTTTGTTCAATATCTTTATCAATGATCTCGACGAAGGGATTGAATGCTCCCTCACTAAGTTTGCAGATGAAACTAAGCTGGGAGGAAGTGTTAATCTGCCAGAGGGTAGGGAGGCTCTTCAGAGGGATCTGAACAGACTGGACCAATAGGCTGAGACCAATGGGATAAAGTTTAACAAGGCCAAGTGTAGAGTGCTGCATATGGGACATAACAACCCCATGCAGCGCTACAGGCTTGGGGGAGACTGGCTGGAGAGCTGTCAGGCAGAGAAGGACCTGGGGGTGTTGGTTGACTGCAGGCTGAATATGAGTCAGCAGTGTGCTCAGGCAGCCAAGAAGGCCAATGGCATCTTGGCTTGTATCAAAAATAGTGTGGCCGGTAGGTTTGGGAAGTGATTGTGCACCTGTACTCGGCATTGGTGAGGCCACACCTCAAGTACTGTGTCCAGTTCTGGGCTCCTCACCATAAGAAGGACATGGAGGTCCTCGAGTGCATCTAGAGAAGGGCAACCAGGCTGGTGAAGGGGCTGGAGGGCAGATCCTATGAGGAGCAGCTGAGGGAGCTGGGGCTGTTTAGCTTAGAGAAGAGGAGGCTGAGGGGAGACTTTATCACTGCCTACAACTACCTGAAGGGAGGTTGTAGAGAGGTGGGTGATGGTCTCTTCAGCCACCTGACAGGAGACAGGACAAGGGGAAATGGCACAAAGCTGTGCCAGGGCAGGTTCAGATTAGATATTAGAAAAAATTTTTTACTGAAAGAGTTGTCAGGGCCTGGAACAGGCATCCCAGGGAGGTGGTTGAGTCACTTTCCCTGGGTGTGTTTAAAAAAAGGGTAGATGAGGTACTTAGGGATATGGTTTGGCTTAGGATGAGAATGGTTGGACTTGATGATCTTAAAAGGTCTTTTCCAACCTTGTGATTCTGTGATTCTGTAATTCTGGGAAAGGTAATTAGCAGGATACCTATATAGGAAATTATCATCTGTGCCCTGAAGAATATCTGACTCTTCTGAGTGTAAGGTGGCACCTGTTTTCCATAAAGGTTTTAGTGACCAAATCATCCCACAGTTGAAAGACTTCTGACCTAAGCATTTTACAGTCTTAAGCAGCAGGGTTACAGTAAAACTTCCTTTAATGTTTAATATGTAATATAACATGGCATTCACAGAGAGGAAGGGAAGGAGAACTCTGCTACTAAGTAGCCCCTTGCTTCTGGGAGTAAATCAAATGGCTAAATTTACCACAGAAGCTTAAGAGACATAGAATTTATTATTCCTTAGTAGCCATGATAAAATTTTGGTGATAGATTTTCATTGTGCACATCCATCTACAGTGGCTGGGGTTTATCTTTACAAAGTCCCAGTCCTCTTCGCATACACACAGGTGATCCCATTAATGTCAAAGGGATGAGATCCCATATCAGACTGACCAGAGGTGGAAACATCTAAAACACAAATGTATGTGGGACCGAACAGAAAAACATGCTAAATTCTTGAATTCATCAAGTGTGCTGAGCTCTAAACCCGTAAAACATGCTTTAAGCAGTGTTGTGGTTTTGCGTGGCAAGGTTCTGGTGAAGGAGGTGGGGCTGCAGGGGTGGCTTTTGTGCAAACCTGCTCGAAGCTTTCTCTGTGTCTGACAGCATAAATACCAGCCAGCTCAAGGACAGACCTGCCACTGACTGAGGTAACAATGTAGTTAAGAAGGAAAAAAAAATGCAGGCAGACACTTTTTGCCACCAGAGAAGGGAGTGAGAAGATGTAAGAAACTTCACAGACAACTAAGTTGGTGAAGAAGGGGAGGAGGAGGCACTCCAGGCACCAGAAGAGAGATTCCTTAGCAGCCCATGGAGAAGACCATGGTGAAGCAGATAGTCCCCCTGCAGCCAGTGGAAGATGATGGGGAGCAAGAGATCCCACCTGCAGCATGTGGAGAGACCCCACGGTGGAGTAGGTGGAGGCACATGAATGACACTGTGATCCTGTGGGAAACCTGCATTGGAGCAAGTTCCTGGCAAGATCTTGGTGGAGACAGGGCCGCACACTGGAGCCCATTTGGGGGTGGGACTGAAAGCTGCGAGGCTGTGCTGGAGCAGTCTGGTCGTGAAGATGTGCACCCCATGGAAGGGACCCACACTGGGGCAGCTGGTGAAGGGCTAAAGCCCTGTGGGAAAGGGCTCATGTTGGAGAAGTTCATGGAGGACTGTCTCCTCTGGGTGGGACCCCACAGTGCAGCAGGATAAGGGTGTGAGGAATGTTCCCCCTAAAAAGGAAGGACTAGCAGAGACAACTCATGATGAACTGCTCAAAACTCCCATTCCCTGTCTCCCCCTGTCCCACTTGAGGGGGGGAGGAGAGAGACAAATCACGAGTAAAGTTGAGCCTGGGAAGAAGGGGGGAGGTGTTTTAAGATTTGGTTTTACTTCTGATTATCCTACTCTGGTTTCAGAGAGAGAGAGTGTGTGTGTGGTGTGTGTAGGGATGTGGGTGTGGGTGTGGTGGGGATGTGTGCGTGTGTGTGTGTGGGGGGAATGTAGTAAATTAGATGGGTTTTTATTTCTGTGTTGAGTCTGTTCTGCCCGTGACACTGACTGCGGAATGACCTCTCTCTGTCCTTATCTCGACACCTAAGCCTCTCAATAAATATTTTCTCCCCTGTCCAGCTGAAAAGGGGAGTGATAGAGTGGCTTTGGTGGGCATTTGGCTTCCAGCCAGGGATAAACCACCACAGGGAGGAAGCAACTCCTTTTAGTCTGTGCCTGTGTGACCATAGCATATGACCATTCTGCAAAGAACTCATTTTGTCAGTTTCCCACAGTGCCTTGGGAAGTGTGCAACTTCTGTGCAATGTCCTGGTTTCCATTTCTTTTTTTCATTCATTCATTCATTCATTCACTCATTCATTCACTCATTAATTTGTTCATTCATTCGTTCGTTCATTTGTTCGTTCATTCATTTATTCATTCATTCATTCATTCATTCATTCATTCATTCATTCATTCATTCATTCCCACCCGTACAGTGTTAGAACACATTGTGTTCCATATATTAGTAAATGGTCACATATATGGACAAGATTTCTTCTGTCAGCTGTGAGCCCTCACCCTTCCTCTGAGCGATTCATGTCCTTAGCATGTGTTTCTGAGTGCATGCCACTGATATGAACGGGGTTGAATGTGAGTATTTGGGTGGTTCGTTTGCCAACACAGAGTACTTGTAACCTCTGGGTGGTCCTCTCTGTGCCAGATTTCTCACTTGCAATGAAAACACTGATTTACTTCAGAGAAACAAACAAAAAAAAAGATCTGGTTTACTACCTTTTGGCTCCTTGGCAGACTTCAGGCTGTGAGGAGACCAGTGAGAAAGTGCAGAGCAAGAAAACTAAACTGAAGAGCATTTGGTAAGGGCTGGTGCACAGGATAGCAAAGAGGTGATGCATTTCTGTAGCTCTGAATTGTTCTAAAAGCATGAAAGGAAAGCTCTGGGTTCTCCAGATGAGGTGAAATACTAAAACACTTAGAAGAATATTTCTTGTTAATGCTAAGTAAGGTACAGAGATGTTTCTAATGTTGTGCAGACTTCAGGAGTAAGTGTCAGTTCATGCATACATGAGGCAGGCAAAAAAACCCTCAAAGGAAGTAGATTTTTTTGAGCAGGCAACAGCAAGATCTTACCTTTTTTTGTTCCTTCCTATGTTTCTGCTATTGAGTGAGCATATTTTTGAGTGACCTCTCATCAATTATAAGTGATACTTATTTCAAGTTATGCTGTAGGGATAATTTTCTTGAGTGCCATCATAGTTTGAGGGGTTCTTTACTGGCTTAACTTTACACACAGAAGTAATCCTATTTTACATGTACAAATATTTCTCAGTATGTGAATATTTACAGGATAGTGTCTAAGCTGGTAGGAGGACTCTTACAACAAACTTGACTTTGATATCTTTCTGCAGCATTTGTTACAGAACAAACTATTATGTTTAGAAATCATACTTAAAGCATTTTTCTGTAACTATCTACCTTTTATAAAACAAAAATGAAGTGTGGTTTGGTAGTCAGTTCTAATTACCTGAAACATCAGCACTGAAGCTGGTTTCAAAAACAGTGAAGGATGAAATTTTTCTTAAGATGAACTTGAAAACACATACATAGAGAAAATTTTTTATTGGAGAAAGCTTATTGAGACAGAGCAGATGCAAGGAACACATTTTGGGAAAACAAGGTTATTAAAGATGCAGCCAGCATCCCAACACAGCACAGCTATTCACATTAAAGGCAATCTTTATACAAACTCAGTTCAAGTGCCAAAAGCAACATCCATCTCTACAGTAACTATAACATATTTAGGTATCCCATCATGAAGTCACAATTCTTTTTTGGTATGAACTATGAATCTCTTCTTAATTCACCAGGAGAATGTTCTGCAAAACATACCTCCCACAACTGACATTTGGGCTACAGTACCAACACTAATCTCTTCCCACCTCTCTCATCTGTCTGTAAGCAAGGAATGATTTAACATCGTCTCACATTCTCTGCTTTCCTAAGTCTACCTCACACCATCTATTACACACAAAATCTTCTTATATACAAGCTCCACTCAACATGAGCCAGCAGTGTGCACAAGCAGCTCAGAAGGTCAACAGGGTGCTGGGCTGCATCGAGAACAGCGTGGCCAGCAGGTTGAGGGAGGTGATTCTGCCCTTCTGCTGTGCTCTTATGAGATCCCAGCTGGAGTCCTGCCTCCAGCTCTGGAAGGAATACTGAAATTTTAGAAGGCATATTAACTAAAAATTAGTGCATTAAAGGTATAACATGTTCTGCCTGAAAGGTGAGAAAATGTAAAAACAGACTGGGCATGCTATATACCAAATTATTTTTTTGCCATTTCCTTAGTATACACAACATCACTATCAGATGCAAGGAAATATAAATAGGAACAGAGATTGCCTCTGGCCTGAGATTTCTCATTAAATTACAATGACTGAAACCATAAAGGTCCACTAATTTTGCTCTTTCAGTACTTCTACAAGGATAATATCCTGTTCATTAACTGAAGAGCACTTCACTAAGAGTAAGCATTAAGTATTGTAGTGTTATGGTTAAAGCTTCTGTGATCTTTTCAAGTGGCATTCTCAATACTCCTCCTGAACACAGTATAATTTCCTTGGTCTCCTTCCTGTAAACAGTATGGGGAGATTTCAGCTGGAAAATGTTGCTGTTAATATTGTGAATTGATCTTTGCACTGAATAGCATAATTTGAGCTAGAAAGAAATTTTTTGTTTCACCTATTATAATAAAATATCTATTCAGCAAACAGATGAGGTACTCCTCATTTCTTTCACAACACTTCAAAAGGACATTAGGACTTAAAGCAATCATGCTGCAAGTGTGTAATCAGTGCTGCAGCATCTGAAAGTAGGTAAGAGTCATTGGAAGAAGCCAAAGGCAAAGTATGACAAACAGCCCTAGAAAATGTTCACATCTATGTCCCATATTCCCAAAGGTACTGATAGTATATGTGATATTAAGAACAAAGAAAACAAAAGCAAGATAGCAGAAAACACTCTCATTAGAATAGAAACGGTTGTATCTAAATGTGCTGAAAGTTAGCAGGACTTGCGATGGGATGAAAGGCAGTAGGGAAAAAAGACTAAACCTGAAAGGACAGACATGGGCTTTTTGTTCTCTTGTAAAAAATTAAATATAGTAAATCAATTACACTTATACTCTTTGTCCTGGTTTCAGCTATGATGGAGTTAAATTTTTTTTAGCAGTGGATGGAATGCCATGTTTGGGTGTTAGGATGAGAACAGTGCTGATAGCACCCTGATGTCTCCGATTTGTTGCCGGGCAATCAAGTACCTTTCTCAGCTCTGCATACTTCCTTACTAATGAGAAAGGAGGGGACGCAGCCAGGACAGGTGACCCGAATTGGCCAAAGAGGACATTCCATGCCAGTTATGTCATGCTCGGTATAAAGGGGGACTGGGGGGAGGAGGAGGAGGCAACGCCAGGACGGGCAGTTTCTGGGGATGGTCGGGTTTCCGGGAAGGGCTCTAAGCTGTGCGGCCTGAGTTGTGTGGTTTGGTGAGAAATTGCATTGTGTATCACCAGTTTCATCTATTTTGTGCTTTAAACTTATGTTATTGTTATATCTAGTTTTCTGTTATTGTTTAGTAAACTATCCTTATCCCAACCTGCGTGGTTCTGGTTTCTAGGTTGTGGTTTCTTTTCCTCCTTTCTTCCTTCCCTTTTCCCCCTCCCCCAACTTTCCTTCCCCCTTCCTTTTAAAAGTACAAGCGACTGTGTGGGGTGCGGCCCTCGGCTGGGGCAAAACCACAACAGTCATTTTGGCGCCCAACGTGGGGCACGAACGGTTGGGATAACGGTAGATCTGACCCTAACTATCGCAATTAAGATAAGCACTGTTGTTTAAGCAATCTCTGGTCACGATGCTGTGGTATTTATTCACAAGGCTGTGGCAGCAAAACCACCGCATGCTGTATGCAATCCTGGCAGGATTCTTTACTCTCTCAGGTCTGCGGCTCCCATATTTGTTCCCATACTTCATTATAGTGTATTTTATGATATCGGTCTATGATACAATAACATCGATGACCATGAGCTTAAGCTGGTACTTGTATGAGGTTTTGCTGTCCTGTCCATTCTTTGGACAGGGAGGGGTTAATAACAGCAGCCGGTATGGTGGGGGCACTGCTTTCTTTTCCTTTGGACTAAATACAACAGCTCTTAGGACAGTTTTTGAAAATCTTCAATATCTCTGGGATATTCAAACTAGCATTTTGCTATTGGTAGGTTTGGTGCAGATGGTTCAGTTTTTGTTATATATCAAGCATAGGTTTATGAATACCACTGAAGAGCTTTCTCCGAGACAGAATAATCATGAGTGGCAGGGCATGTGGCAAAGTATGGGCAAGTACCTAGGTACTTTCTCACGCCCGATGGTTTGGAACTTCACTCCTGAACAGCTACAAGACCCCGATGAAGTGACTGCATACCTAAGGAAAAATTGCTGTAGGTTTCCCAGAGATGGACACCTTACTGCACTGTGCTGGGCTCTGGCCACTATTTATCAAACACTGCTTGATAGCAGGCAGCACTGTCAGCACTGTCAGGGAGAAGGGAAAGGAAACAGACTGGCAGATACTATAGCTGCTGCAACCACTGGGGCTGACACTGCAGCTACTGCAACCCCTGTGACCGACACTGCAGCTACTGTAATCTCTACAGCAGACACTGCAGATGATCCGAAAAACCAATCCACACCAGTGTCTGTTGCTCCCGTACAAAAGAGGAAAGGCACAAAGAAATCAGTTCACATAGTGACGGATAATGATGATGATCAACCGGGACCATCTCGAGGATATCAGGATGAGGCAGAACCAGAGGTTGTTACCTGATCCCTGACTCTGAGTGAGCTGCGTGAGGTTCGAAAAGATTTCACTCGCCACCCAAGTGAGCACATTTCACTTGGTTGCTCCGATGTTGGGATCACGGGGCCAATAGTTTGGAATTAGAAGGCAGAGAAGCCAAGCAGTTGGGATCCCTAGCTAGAGAAGGAGGAATTGACAAAGCAATTGGGAGGAGGCCGGAAATCCTCAGCCTCTGGAGGCGACTACTGACAAGTGTGCAGAAAAGATATCCCATAAAGGAATATATTACATGTCAGACATCCAAGTGTAACAGCATAGAGACAGCTGTCCAGCACCTGAGAGAATTAGCTGTACGGGAGATAATTTATTATGATCTGGACAATTCACGGCTTCGCGCTGATCCCGATGAAGTCCTATGCACTCCAGATATGTGGCGTAAGGTTGTACGAAGTGCACCATCAGGGTACACCAATTCACTGGCAGCAATTGACTGGAATGATATGGATCCGCCAACCGTAAATGAGGTGGCCTGCCGACTCCGGAAATACCAAGACAATGTTTCCCTCTCTGTCATTGCAGCAGTAGAGAAACTGGTTCAACGACTTGACAACAATGTGTCCAACTCCCAACCCGTATGGAGCAATGTTGCAGCTACTGGGAGAAAGTGTCCATCGTTCCAAGAGGGTATTTTAAAGACCCAAAAGGGTACCAATGGGCTTTTGGAATAGCTGCTTTGGAAACAGAAGAAATTGAACAATTGTGTGCCTTGCCTGGACTCTCGGAGGATTCTGCTGTTGTGGGGTTGTTGAAGGGTGAAGAACAGCAAGTGCCAGTTGCTACGACGACGGTGCACAGATGACAATACCGTACTAACCGAGATTCCCTGATTCCCATCCATAAGCTGATTCGTCAACTGGAGGATCAGGGAGTGATCAGCCAAACCCACTCACCCTTTAATAGTCCCATATGGCCAGTGAGGAAGTCCAATGGAGAGTGGAGGCTGACAGTAGAATATCGTGGCCTAAATGAAGTCACTCCAGGTATGAGTGCTGCTGTGCCAGACATGTTAGGGCTCCAGTATGAATTGGAATCGAAGGCAGCCAAGTGGTACGCCACAATCGACATTGCGAATGCTTTCTTCTCGATCCCACTGGCGCCAGAGTGCAGGCCACTTTCTGCTTTCACTTGGAGAGGCATCCAATACACGTGGAATCGTCTGCCCCAGGGGTGGAAACATAGCCCCACCATCTGCCATGGACTAATCCAGAATACACTGGAAAAGGGTGAAGCACCAGAGCACCTGCAGTATATTGATGACATCATTGTATGGGGCAACACAGCAGAGGAAGTTTTTGAAAAAGGAAACAGGGTAATTAAAATCCTTTTAGAAGCCGGTTTTGCTATAAAACGAAGTAAAGTCAAGGGGCCTACGCAAGAAATCCAGGTTTTAGGAATAAAATGGCAGGATGGGCGTCGTCAGATCCCAATGGACATTATTAATAAAATAGCAGCTATGTCTCCACCAAGCAACAAAAAGGAAACACAAGCTTTCTTAGGTGTTATAGGTTTTTGGCGAATGCATGTCCCAAACTACAGTCTCATTGTGAGCCCACTCTACCATGTAACTCGAAAGAAGAATGATTTCCAATGGGGCCCTGAGCAACAGCAAGCCTTTGAGCAGATCAAACGCGAGATAGTCCATGCAGTGGCCCTTGGGCCTGTCCGGACAGGGACAGATATTAAAAATGTGCTCTACACTGCAGCTGGGGAGAATGGCCCGACCTGGAGTCTCTGGCAGAAAGCACAAGGGGAGACTCGAGGTCGACCGCTGGGGTTTTGGAGTCGGGCCTACAAAGGATCTGAGGCCAATTATACTCCAACAGAAAAGGAAATACTGGCCGCCTATGAAGGGGTTCGAGCCGCCTCAGAAGTGATTGGAACTGAAGCCCAGCTCCTCCTGGCACCCCGACTGCCGGTGCTGGGCTGGATGTTCAAAGGGAAGGTTCCTTCTACACACCATGCCACTGATGCTACGTGGAGCAAGTGGGTTGCACTAATTATACAGCGGGCTCGAATAGGAAACCCCAATCGCCCAGGAATCGTGGAGGTGATCACAGACTGGCCAGAAGGCAAAGATTTTGGGATGTCACCAGAGGATGAGGAGGTAACACACGCTGAAGAAGCCCCACCCTACAACGAACTGCCAGAGAATGAGAAGCGATATGCCCTGTTCACTGATGGGTCTTGTCGCATTGTGGGTAAGCATCGGAGATGGAAAGCTGCTGTATGGAATCCTATAAGAAGAGTAGCAGAAGCCACTGAAGGAAAAGGTGAATCAAGCCAGTTCGCTGAGGTGAAGGCCATCCAGTTAGCCCTGGACATTGCTGAGAGAGAAAAGTGGCCAAGGCTCTACCTTTATACTGATTCATGGATGGTGGCGAATGCCCTGTGGGGGTGGTTGCAGCAGTGGAAAAAGAACAACTGGCAGTGTAGAGGCAAACCTATATGGGCTGATGACTTATGGCAAGATATCTCTGCTCGGTTAGAGAAACTTCTTGTAAAGGTACATCATGTCGACGCCCATGTACCTAAGAGTCGGGCCATGGAGGAACATGAAAACAACCATCAGGTAGATAAGGCTGCTAGGATTCAAGTGGCTCAGGTAGATCTAGACTGGCAACGTAAGGGTGAATTATTCATAGCTCGATGGGCTCATGATACCTCGGGTCATCAAGGGAGAGATGCAACATATAGATGGGCTCGGGATCGAGGGGTGGACTTGATCATGGACGCCATCGCACAAGTTATCCACGAATGTGAGACATGTGCTGCAATCAAGCAAGCTAAGCGGTTAAAGCCCCTTTGGTATGGAGGACGGTGGATGAAATATAAATATGGGGAGGCTTGGCAGATTGATTACATCACCCTCCCACAAACCCGCCATGGCAAACGTTATGTGCTTACAATGGTGGAGGCAACTACCGGCTGGCTAGAAACATATCCCGTACCCCATGCCACTGCTCGAAATACAATTCTGGGCCTTGAAAGGCAAGTCCTCTGGCGACATGGTACTCCAGAAAGAATCGAGTCAGACAATGGGACTCATTTCCGAAACACTCTTATAGACACCTGGGCCAAAGAGCATGGCATTGAGTGGGTGTACCACATTCCTTATCATGCACCGGCCTCTGGGAAAATTGAACGATATAATGGACTTTTAAAAACTACACTGAAAGCAATGTGTGGTGGGACATTCAAGCATTGGGATACACATTTGGCCCAAGCCACGTGGTTAGTTAACTCTAGGGGATCTACCAATCGGGCTGGCCCTGCCCAGTCAAAATTTCCACGTACTGTAGAGGGAGACAGAGTCCCAGTAGTGCATATGAAGAGTGTATTGGGAAAGAGAGTTTGGGTCATCCCTGCTTCAGGCAAAGGTAAACCCATGTCTGGAATTGTTTTTGCTCAAGGACCTGGCTGTACTTGGTGGGTAATGCAGAGGGATGGAGAAGTTCGATGTGTACCTCAAGGGGATTTGATTTTGGGTGAGAATAGCCAATATAATTAATAAAGTAGAAATTATAATAATTGCCAAATAACCCATTATTGTATATTCATTATTGTTATGATTGCTGTATGTTGTACCATAGCATTATAGCCGGAGTCATACAAGTTAATGAAGAATGAGTGCCATGATGATGGAACTAAAGCCTGGCCTCTTAAGAACTTTTTTCTCCCTTTGAAAATAAACTCTGACCCACAGACTATGAGCATGGACCATGCCAGGTGTATCAGTCAAGAGCCTGAGATGCAGCATGCAACGAGCCAATGGAACATACAATTATCCTGAGAAACTGTCACGACAAATGGAGCCTGAAAATCATGGACTTAATGAACTCAACAACTTCAGAGGGATGATTCACAGACTGAGGGAATAAGATCTGTATGCACGTATGTGTGCATACATGTGTACATACATATATGGGTGTGTGAAACACGAAACTGGTTGTACCCAAAGAAAATTGTTGGATCTGGTCATGACATAAATGGTATGGAATAAGGGGTGGATAATATCCTGGTTTCAGCTATGATGGAGTTAAATATTTTTTTAGCAGTGAATGGAATGCCATGTTTGGGTGTTAGGATGAGAACAGTGCTAATAGCACCCTGATGGTTCTGGTTGTTGCCGGGTAATCAAGGACCTTTCTCAGCTCTGCATACTTCCTTACTAATGAGAAAGGAGGGGACGCAGCCAGGACAGGTGACCCGAATTGGCCAAAGAGGACATTCCATGCCAGTTACGTCATGCTCAGTATAAAGGCGGACTGGGGGGAGGAGGAGGAGGCAACGCCAGGATGGGCAGTTTCTGGGGACGGTCGGGTTTCCAGGACGGGCTCTAAGCTGTGCGGCCTGAGTTGTGTGGTTTGGTGAGAAATTGCATTGTGTATCACCAGTTTCATCTATTTTGTGCTTTAAACTTATGTTATTGTTATATCTAGTTTTCTGTTATTGTTTAGTAAACTATCCTTATCCCAACCTGCGTGGTTCTGGTTTCTAGGTTGTGGTTTCTTTTCCTCCTTTCTTCCTTCCCTTTTTCCCCCTCCCCCAACTTCCCTTCCCCCTTCCTTTTAAAAGTACAAGCGACTGTGTGGGGTGCGGCCCTCGGCTGGGGCAAAACCACGACACTCTCTTTGGGGTTTGAGTAATATAACGTGTCCTCATTGCAACCACGAGTCTCAAATCTTCACATCATCATTTTTAATCCCTAAAGAACTGAATACCAATCCTCTCACTCAGGAATATTAGTTTTAAGATAATTTGGATGTTTTTCTTTGACCACACACATGCAACAGGCAATAGTGTCTGCAAAGATAGCCCTGGTGATGTCTGTTTCTGGTTTTGATCTGTGCTGGTGTGATCCTTTCCTTTCTTGATATCCTTAGAACTTGGTGCAATCTCTCCCCCTTTTCTGGGCCACATACCTGAGCAGCAGACCATAGCATCAAGGCAACCCCTTAATGTGCTTGATTCTTGCTTTCTTAGTAACAGAAATGGCAGATGAATGACATTTTGTCACCCAAGCTGGGTCAAAGTGGAAAAGTACATAACAAAAATCAATTATCTCAAATCCTATGAACAACGACTGTAGTGAGACCCTTTGGAGCTCTCTTGAATCACAGTGGGCTGCAAAGAGTAGTTTCCCACTTGAGCTGAGACACAAACATCATGAGAATCACTTGCCAGGGTGAAGCCAGCCTTTTCTGGTCTCATCTGTCAATCGCTGAGGAATGACAAGGCATTGTATTTACTCTAAACTCAGAGAGGGAAATTTTAACTATAAACTAGCTTACAGCCTTCTGTAAGTCTCAACTATCACTTGCTGAGGAATGATGAAGCATTGTATTTACTGTAAACTCAAAGAGGGAATTCCTAACTATAAGCTAGGTTCCTCTATCCACCTCTCTACTTACATATGTGCTTAAATATGCATGTTTGCCTTTATGAGTGTGGGATCACATGTATCACTGGGCTTAAATATCTCTGTCCATTTGTATCTGTTTGATATATGTTTGATATACATTATAGAAAGTTAAGATACTTTCTTAGTAAGATGTCATCCAGAGGGACCTGGACCAGCTAGAGATTTGGTCCCATGCAAACCTCATGGAGTTCAACAAGTGCAAAGTCCTGCACTTGAGGTGGGCCAACAATGTGCCCTCACAGCCTAGAAGGCCAACCGCATCCTGAGCTGCATCCAAAGTGTGTCCAGCAGATGGAGAGAGGGGATTCCCTGCCTCCACTCTGCTCTGGTGAGACTCCACCTGCTGTCCAAAGCATTCAGCTTTGGAGCCCTCAACACAAGAAGGACATGGACCTCTTGGAGCCGGTCCAGATGAGGGCCACAAGGATGGTCAGAGGGCTGAAGCACCTCTCCTACAAAGACAGGCTGAGTTGGGCTTGTTCAGCCTGGAGAAGAGAAGGCTCAGGGGAGACCTTAATGCAACCTTGAAGTACCTGAAGGGGACCTAGAGGAAAGCTGGGGAGGGACTGTTTGCAAGGGCATGTAGGGACAGGATGAGGGGCAATGGTTTTAAACTACAGCAGGGTAGATTTAGATAGACATTAGGAAGATTTTCTTCACTATGAGGGTGATGAGACACTGGAACAGGTTGCCCAGAGAGGTGGTGAAGGCCCCATCCCTGGAGACATTCAAGGTCAGGCTTGATGAATCTGAGCAATCTGATCTACTTCAAGGTGTCCTCACTTACTGCAAAGGGGTTGGACTAGATGGCCTTTAAAGGTCCCTTCCAACCTAACGCATTCTGTGATTTTGTGATAAATTAATGTGATCTGTAATTAGGTTGCTATTTTAATCATAATATATATTTTACTGAATTACTCATAAAACTTTAAAATTGGTCAGTCATTAAGTGGTGCTAAAATTTAACCTCTGATTTACCTCACACTATTAATAAATTACGAATTGACTAAATCATAACCTGTCAAACACCTTTCATCCACAACACTATCAAATGTTCATTTTTCAACGTAATTTAGAGATATGTGAGGACGTAATCACATCTTCATATGAACACAACAATTGTGTCTTCCTGACACCCTAATATACCCAAGGCCATGAATGCCAAAGAACATTGCAGACTGCCAATTTTTGCTGGAGGGCAAGACATTTTTGAGATCGAGTCCTTGCTCATTATGCACAAACTGAAACCACCCTCCGTAAACTAGATTGCTGAACATTTATGCTTATTCAACATGTGCTCAAAACAAGGAATTTATGTGCCCACACCACAGTCTTGATGAAGTTCTCTGCTAGCTCTGCCTATGTACAGGCTGCTAATGCTGTACAGCCACAGCATTTGGAGCCTCTGGCAGAATGTACCATCCATCTAACATACCACTCACTGAGCTCTCAGCTGGCCATTATCCCAGAGACTTGTTTTGAGACAGCTTTTGGTTTTCTTTGGTTGTCGTTCTTGGGCTGTGTAGATTCCCTTTTATATTGCTGAAAAGTCTTCAATCAGCTCCCCAAGCTGAAAGTGGGATGGGAGAAAAGAGCAACCATGTGGCTGCAGCCCGTCAAGTGAGTGAGGGAACACAGAGTGCCCTGAGTGCTGCTTGTGGAGGAGAGAAGGTCAAAAGAAGGCAGTGGTCTTTACACCTTATCAACACCTTTGTACCTTTTTATTTTTTCTACGCAGCTGCTCTTTTGTGATATCCACACTCAGCGACTAAGCATCCAGCACAGAAAATAGAGTAAGTGCAAGGTAATCGTGTGATCAATGCCTACAACCCCAGCAGATACAATTTAGGCATTTAAGATATTCATGTGACTATTTGTCACATGAAACTTACAATGAGATTGGTTTGAGATTTGATGCAGCAGTACCTCAGCATGTATCTGTCAGATTTAGAGAAAAATGAAGACAGGAGGAGTCAGGTAAGACCTCATCATGATCTATGGCCTCCTGATGAGGGGAGCAAAGGGGCAGGCCCCGATCTCTCTTTGGTGACCATTGATAGAACTGAGGGAATGGTATGAAGCTATGAAGGGGTGGTTTAGGTTGGATATTAGCAAGACATTCTTAAGCCTGTGGGTCAGAATTAGGGATGGGGCTAATAAAGAAAAGCTGGTGATAGGGGTCTACTACAGGCCACCTGATCAAAGTGAGACAACTGATGAGGCTTTCCTCCTTCAGCTGCAGGAGGCATCGCGGTCACAGGCTCTCGTCCTGATGGGGGACTTTAACCACCTGGACATCTGCTGGGAAAACCACACTGCGAGCTGTAAGAGGTCCAGGAGACTCCTGGAGTCTGTAGATGACAACTTTCTGGTTCAAATAGTGGATAGACCAACCAGAGGCGATGCATTGCTGGACCTGGGGCTCACCAGTGTGGGGGAGATCATTAAAGGTGTTAAGGTTGGAAACAGCCTGGGCTGCAGTGACCATGCCCTAGTTGAGTTTGCAATCTCAAGGAATGTGGGCCTGCTGAAGAGTGGGATCAGGACACTGAACTTTAGGAGAGCAAACTTTAGGCTGTTTAAGGACCTGTTGGCCAAGATCTCCTGGGAGGTGGTCCTTAGAGACAGAAATGTTGAGGACAGCTGGCTACTCTTTAAGGATGCCTTTCTGAGAGCTCAAGGGCTCTCTGTCCCTCTGAATAAGAAAGTGGGCAGGAGGCCAGCATGGCTAAGCAAGGACATGCTGGTCAAACTGAGGGGAAAGAAAGGCAAATACAAGCTCTGGAAGCAAGGGTGTGTAGCCTGGAAAGAATACAGGGATGCTGTTCAGACTTGCAGAGATGGGATCAGGAAAGCCAAGGCGCAAATGGAACTGAACTTGGAGAGGGATGTTAAAAACAACAAGAAGGGATTTTACAGGTACATTGGCCAGAAGAGACAGGCCAAAGAGAACGTCCCCCCCTTGGTAAATGAGAAAGGAGAATTGGCTGCAACTGATGAGGAGAAGGCTGAGGTACTGAATGAGTTCTTTGCCTCGGTCTTCTCTGGCAGCCAGGATTCTCATAATTCTCAAATTCCAGAACCTTGCATCCCTAGAACTCCAGGTGGGAACTGGGGGAGCAAATCCCCCGCACTGTAAGAGCAGAGCAAGTCTGTGACCACCTCATGAGACTGAATGTCTACAAGTCTATGGGGCTGGATGACATGCATCCCAGGGTCCTGAAGGAGCTGGCTGATGTGGTTGCTGAGCCTCTCTCCATCATATTTGAAAAGTCGTGGCTGTCAGGAGAGGTCCCTGGGGACTGGAAAAAAAGTCACATCACTCCCATTTATAAGAAAGGGAGCAAGGAAGACCCAGGGAAGTACAGGCCGGTGAGCCTCACCTCTGTGCCTGGGAAGATCATGGAACAGATCCTCCTGGATGACATGTTGGAGCACATGAGGGAAGAGCATGTGATCCGGGACAGCCAGCACAGCTTCACCAAGGGAAGGTTGTGCCTTACCAATCTGGTGACCTTCTATGATGGAGTGACAGCATCAGTAGATAAAGGAAGGCAACCGATGTCATCTACCTGGACTTGTGCAAGGCCTTTGACACAGTCCCCCATCACATCCTTATCTCTAAATTGGAAAGATGTGGATTTGATGGGTGGACCATCCAGTGGATAAGAAACTGGTTAACAGACTGTAGCCAAAGGGTGGTGGTCAATGGGTCTATGTCCAGGTGGAGGCCGGTGACAAGCGGTGTTCCCCAGGGGTCTGTCTTGGGACCGGTTCTCTTTAACATCTTTATCAATGACATCGATGATGGAATTGAGTGCACCCTCAGCAAGTTTGCGGGTGACACCAAGCTGAGTGGTGTGGTTGACACCCTAGAAGGAAGGGAAGCCATCCAGAGGGATCTTGACAGGCTGGAGAGATGGGCCCAGGTGAACCTAATGAGGTTCAACACTGCCAAGTGTAAGGTGTTGCACTTGGGCTGGAAGAATCCCAGACATAGATACAGACTGGGAGGAGAGCTTCTTGAGAGTAGCCCTGTTGAGAAGGACTTGGGGATTCTGGTGGATGAGAAACTTAACATGAGCCAGCAGTGTGCTCTTGCAGCTCGCAAGGCCAATGGTATCCTGGGCTCCATTAGAAGAGGGGTGGCCAGCAGGGACAGGGAGATGATTGTCCCTCTCTACTCTGCCCTCGTGAAGCCCCATCTGGAGTACTGTGTCCAGATCTTGGGCCCCCAATACAAGAAGGATGTGGAACTGCTGGAGAGGGTTCAGAGGAGGGCCACAAAGATGATTAGAGGGCTGGAGCACCTGCCCTACAAAGAGAGGCTGAGGGAGCTGGGCTTGTTCAGTCTGGAGAAGAGAAGGCTGTGGGGGGACCTCATTGCAGCCTTCCCGTACCTGAAGGGAGCTTATAAGCAGGAGGGGATTCAACTTTTTAAAAGGATAGACAATGACAGGACAAGGGGGGATGGATTAAAACTAAAGGAAGGAAGGTTTAGATTAGATATTAGGGGGAAGTTTTTTACAGAAAGACTGGTGAGGTGCTGGAACAGGCTGCCCAGAGAGGTAGTGGATGCCCCGTCCCTGGAAGTGTTCAAGGCCAGGTTGGATGGGGCCCTGGGCAACCTAGTGTAGATCCAGGCCTGAGGTAGGTGGCCCTGCCTGTGTCAGGGGGGTTGGAGCTCTATGATTCTTGGGGTCCCTTCCAACTCATACCATTCTATGATTCTATGAAAAGGGTTTGGTAGGTGAGAGTAGAGGAATGAGGTTTGGGAGGTGAGAGGAAAAGAGTTTGGTATGCTTTCCATGTGCCAATGGTTAAGGCATATTTCCAGTACCTTACACCCCTTTTTTTAATGGCTTGTGTTTTATTTGCATATTCTCATATTCTGGGAGTGTTCAGTAGCATGCAGCAATGCCAAATAAAGAAATACAACTCCTATATGTTCCTTTTTTTCAGAGGTTTTTTTTTGTTCTGTGTTCCAAGAAGTTTTGATAGGTTATTAAACAATGCTTGACCTTATCCAAGGCCTGTAAATATAGCTCATAAGGATGATACAGAACATACAGCATGATATATGGTGCAGTTGAAGCTGTCTTTTCTACTTAGCTTTGTGCTGTATGTTAATTTTTTTTTGGTTTTGGTTTGGTTAGTTTTTTCTTAGATAATATGAAAAATAGAACCTGAAAGTCATGTCTTCTTTCCATATTGTGTCAGCATTTCTGGTAAAATTTTATAGCAGTTGTACATTTCTTCCAGTCAACTCTGATAACACTCTTGCTGTTTTTAATAATCCTGAAATTTACCTCTGACTTTTTTCCTTTAATTGAAACTTTTCATGTGGTTAATTACTTTTGGTGTTTTGCTAGAACCAAATGCAGAATCACAGAATCACAGTTTGGTTAAAGTTGGAAAGGACCTCTGGAGGTCATCTTATCCAATCCCACTGCTCTAGCAAGGAGACCTAGAGCATGGTGCCCAAAACCATATCCAGATGGCTTTTGAACATCTCCAAGAATGGAGGTTACACCAATGTGCTGGGAAATCTCTTCCCATGCTGCATCACCCTCAAAGAAAAAAGGTGGTTCCTGATGTTCAGGAGGAACTTCCTGTGTTTCAGTTTGTACCAATTGCTTCTGGTCCTGTCACTGGGCACCACAGCAAATAGCCTGCCTCCATCTTCTTAACATCCTGTCTTCAAGTGTATGTATAATATGATGAGATTCCCCACAAGCCACGTCTTCTCCAGCCTTAACACTCCCAGTTCAGACTTTCCTCATAAAAGAGATACTGCAGTCCCTTACTCACCTTAGTGACTGCTGGACTGGCTACAGTAGCTTCATCTCTCTCTTGTACTGGGGAGTCAAGAGCTGAGCACAATACTCCAAGTGTGGCCTCACCAGTGCTGAACTGGGGGAAAGATCACCTCCCCTGAGCTGCTGGCAACACTCCTCTTCATGCACAGGATAGCACTAGCCTTCATTTCCACAGGGGCACAGTGATGGCCTGTGTTTAACTCAGTGTCCACCAGGACCCCAATCACTTAGTATTACAAACATTGTGATTTCAAGTAGGCTTTTGTCAGATACACAGATAAATGGAAAGAAATAATTCACATGTGAATTTCTTATGGTATATTAGTCCGTGTTGTTTGTATGCATAAGTAGCAACCACGATGACTGGATGAGGCATTGAATGATTGACATTCTTTGTACTTAAAATGATCCAGTCTTCCACTGGAGACTACTGGCCTCTTGATAGCGAGCTGAGAATCTACCACTACAACAGTAGAAGTGACTATGGTGATACTGAAAACACCCCTTCTGTTGTGACCAGAGATGAACCTCAGCTCTGCAAAAGGTTAGATTCAAACCCAAACCTGGTGCATACATTTATAGACATTGCATATCCTATAGAAGTGGTGGATTCCTTATGGTGGTTCTATGCTAGTGTGAAGTAATAGTGGAGCATTTTGCCATTTCTACTACTCTAACAGCAGATACTTTGGTTCCTATACTTTGAAGGTACTTTGAAGAAGAGAGCTGTGAATGTCCTCTAAAAAGCCCACAGATTGTTTCATATTCATTTCTGATTTCTGGCAGAAAAAAATAATCTTTTCAAAATCTGTTGTTACAGTTCTGCAGACCAATGTCATAACAGAAATCAACATTTTAGTGCATTGAAAGTCCATTTGTCCTTGCAATGTTTTTTCAGATCCACAGACTCAGAATTTTAAAATTCCATCAGCTGAGTAACATGCATGCCTACAGGACATCTGAAGTTTTGAATGTCCGGGACTGCATTCATATACTAAGTCTTTAAATATATATGTGCATATGTATGTAAGTCAAGAATATCTGTATGTACATACATACGTACATAGATATACACACCTATATATATGCTACATTTTAATTTATTTTTCTTGGGCTAAACTGCATCCAAGATTTTAAAAACAGCTGTAGAGAGGTTACATATATATCAGTGTCCTACTTACCGCAGATGCACTAGAGAAGGTAAAAGAATATTTCTTCCTATACCCCCTGAGGAAGTGTCCATTTGCTAAAACATCTCAAAGCAGAGTTCCCAAATTCATGGACTTATTAGAACTCAGTCTGCTTGATACCACTTCCAATTTTATTTGGAAGCTAGTTTCCTTCTTGATATCAGGTTTCTTTTAGAAGAAGCATGCTGAGTGGATCATAGTGCTGCTTGTAAAAGAAGTCTGGCTGAGTACTGGCTTTTATCTCTGATCTCAGATGGAGACTTTCCAAGTGCAGCTCAGAAGGTAGCTGACTGCCCCTCCTGCTCACTTTAAACATTAAAAATGTTTTATCTCCCACAATGATTTGTCTTTCCTTTTCAAGAGTCTCTTTACCGAATCCACAAGAGAAGAAGAGCTTGGATGGAGCTGGAAAATGAGGACACTTTTTCCCAGGGTAGTGTACATCTTCACCTTTGTAAGACACAGCTCCATCCATTCCAGCTCAACCTTTCGTAATAAAAACATCTGATGCACTATGTGAAGCTTGTTCTTCATTTTCTGCAGCAGCAAACTACTTTGTTTGATATAAAGGTATAAAGATCTCAAGTGCACATAAAGTGCAGCACAGCACAGTTTGGATGTAATCCCTTGCTCCTGAAATCATGTAGTATCTTGGATGTAAAGCCTTGTCCCTGTTCAGCTCTTTTGGCATGGCACTATGCCCAAGCTAATGGTCTTGCAGCTTGAGGAAAAAGCTTCAACAGCAGCTATTCTGTATTGACTTCTCAAGCCAGTGTACTTTTCACTCATTCTGTCACCTATGCTTTGCTCCACAGTGTGATGCAGACATGACTTCCACAATTCTTTTGGTTTTGGAGGCTTCTAGCTAGAACTGTTCTATATCCTGAGGAGAAATCAGTAATTTGACATCATGAAAGTGCAGAAACCCTGGAGGTTTGGGTTTTTTTCTTACTTCTGCCTGTCTTTTATCCCATTGCAATAAGATCATAGTATGTTGCAGTCTTCCTGCACTCTGCCTTTGTGGTGCTTCTGATTCTCCTTTAATAGACTGTAAAAGAGTTTTACTAACAGTCTGTAATTAGAAATCCATAAGCGACACCAGCCTGTCATCCCTAACGAGGTTGGGAGTCCTTTTACTGTGGTTGGTTCTGGAGTCTTGCAGGTGGCTTAATTCATTTCCAACTTGTCACTGTCCTTTGGAGACCAGGAATGCCAAAGAGTCTACTTCAGAATTTGGGCCTTCTGTAATGATACTTGACAACCACTTAGTGCAGGGAAATACAGGAAACTTACAGTCCATTCCTTCCGCTCTTTTCTGCGGCAATCATGGTGTCATCTGCATATTGCAAGAGAATCCCATTCCCTGCAGGTCTCTCCCAAAGCGACAATTGATGGCCTAAAATTGTAGGACTGTCTTTCGATCCTTGGGGTAACACCGGCCAGGTGAGTTGGCTTATACATCCTGAATCAAGACTTTCCCATTCAGAGGCAAATAAACTGCAGCTCTCAGGAGCCAAAGGGAGGCAAAATAAAGTGTCTTTTAAATCCGGTCCTGTAAACTACTTGTAGGCTGCTTTTAGACTAATCCAGAAGGTGTATGGGTTTGCTACCACTGGGTATAACTCTTCACCAGTTTTATTTATTGCTCTTAAATCCTCTACTAAGATATCCTATCATGACAATGAGAAACACCACTTGTTATTACATTCACAAACAAAATTATGACCACTTACTGCGATCCTCTGGCTTCATCCTACTCTGACTGCTCGTGGGACAACAGAACCACGGAGCCAGACTCTACACTCACTTCATGTGCAATTGCAGGTCTCCCTCACTCATCAGTCATTTGCCACTTTAGACAGAGAACAACAGTATCATTTTTATAATGGAAATTCCGAATACTGTGATACCATTCTGAAATGTAAGAATCCTATAACCCAAATGCACAGATGGACACCCAAGTATCCTCAGATGTATACCAGTGAGGCTCAGCACCCCAGTATACGCTGTTCCACATAAGAAAGTGTCTTCATGATTCACAAACAGCTTCCTGACGACCAGGCCCCAGAAAGAAACCCACACATAAAGAAGAACTTTCTTTAGATGGTCCTTCTCTGTTCCCACAGTGATCCAATTGAGGTGAGGAGTCTCTCACAAAGAGAAACCTCAGCAGTAGAATTGATACCTCTGTATTATAAGAGCCACGATTGTTTGACAGTTTTTCGCCTCCCACAAAAGAGGCTGCCTCATTTGTGATCAGGAATCCAAATCCGTGCTCATGCCTGTCAGTAAATGATCTGTCAGATTATTGATCTCTCCCGAGACCAGGGAAACTGAGGCAACTACAGCTTGGGTAGACAAAATATATGCAAACTACTTATATTGGCATTTGGACACAAAATGGGTTTTTCCACAATTTTATTAACAGCTTCAGAGGAAGACCACTGAACTCCCAGGAGACACTTTCTCCTGTAATTTTGATTGGGCAAGATTCGGAAACATATGAATAACACTGATTTATAAACAAAAGCCTTTTTGACCTCTCCTGACTCTCACAATGTCTCATTAAGTACTTACATTAGTTAGGAGACCCTTTAAATACAAAACTCATCTCTATAAAATCTTACGCAAAACAGGGGAAAACGAAGACAAGAAGTATCTCATAAAGGAATTCATAAAGGAATAAAATAGGACTGCCTGCCTGGCATCCCAGCTTTAAAAAACTTATGTACAGAAGACACTACTGAATATTACTTTACTAAAAAAGCATTTATCCCTGTAGGAGCTACAGTCTGTGGAGAGATCGATCTCAAATCCTTAACACAGGTACATTTGCTTTGGTTGAAGTGTAGAAGTTTAAAAAAAAAGCAAGAAAAAATGAAACAAACAAACAAATCCCCAAATCCCAGGAAGGTCACCAAGGTTCCAAAAATAGATGTTCTCCTTACAAAATATGGCTTGAGTGCTTGAGTCTAGCAACCAGTTGTTTGTTTCAAATTAATGGATGTCTGGTTATGGACATGCAAATTTTCCCTCATGATTACTTACAAACTCTGGAAAGGAATAACTTAAAGGAAAATTATCTCCTTCTGTGTATTCGTAGAAGGTTCCCAGAAAGAAAGGGAAGCCTCCACCAAACACAAAATGGAAGCCTCCACCACACCCAAAAAGAGTATCTCACCTTCAAGCCCTCTGGTATCATTTTCAAAAACTTTTTGTTAGGTTCTGTGAAATAGTTTTAAAAGCTTCAGAAGCTGTCAGTACAACATCAATCACACAAAATCACACAGAATGTAAGGGGTTGGAAGGGACATTGAAAGATCATCTAGTCCAACACCCCCACCAGAACAGGATCATCTACGTTAGGTCACACGAGAATGTGTCCAGGCAGGGTTTGAGTGTCTCCAGAGAAGGAGACTCCACAACCTCTCTGGGCAGTCTGTTCCAGGGCTCCATCACCCTCACAGTGAGAAAGTTTTTCATTCTGTTCCCATGGAACCTCTTATGCTCCAGCTTGCACCCATTGCCCCTTGTCCTATCACTGACCATCACTGAGAAGAGCCTGGCTCTGTCCTCCTGACACTCACCCTTTACATATTTCTAGACATTAATAAGGTCACCCATCAGTCTCCTCTTCTCCAGGCTAAAGGGACCCAGCTCTCTCAGCCTCTCCTCATAAGGAAGATGTAGCACTCCCTTAATCATCTTAGTGGCCCTGAGCTGGAGTCTTTCAAGTAATTCCCTGTCCTCCTTGAACTAGGGGGCCCAGAACCAGACACAATATTCCAGACACAGCTTTATCGGGGCAGAGGAGTGGGGAAGGAGAACCTTTCTTGACCTACTAACCACACTGCTTCTAATACACCCCAGGATGCCATGGGCCTTCATGTCCACGAGGGCTGATGCCTCGGAAAGCTGGAATCAAAACTCAATAGCCTTGGCGACTATTAAGCAGGTATCCTTTATTGCAGTGCTGGGCACACAGGGGATTTCTCCTCTGAATGTGTGCACCCATTAAAGCCAAATATCTCATATTTATACAGATTAACTATACATATTCATTATACTTTCTAAGAAAAGGAGTTATGCAGGGTTATGCAAATTATTTCCAGGAAGTCATTTACATTAACTCCTCCCAGATAGAGCATGCTCAGTGACACTTAGGGGGTCTTCCAGTGGTCTTCAGGGATGAAGGCTCAACGTCTTCCTCGCTCTCAGCACATGCTCTTTACGTTTCTTCTCCGTGATTATCTGAGCTCAAAAAAACACATTTCTTTTTGCTGAAAACAAGATATACTCTGTCTCTTAATTGGTCGTTAGTCCATTATTTATGACTCCTCTGTCTCCTACTTCCTCTAGTTTCGAGGCTGTTGCTGTTGCATTGTTATGGTTAAGTTTTGCAGCTGCTCTCACAATTAACTTACTGTCCTGGTTTCAGCTATGATGGAGTTAAACTTTTTTTTTAGCAGTGGATGGAATGTCATGTTTGGGTGTTAGCATGAGAATAGTGCTGATAGCACCCTGATGTTTCCGATTTGTTGCCGGGCAATCAAGTACCTTTCTCAGCTCTGCATACTTCCTTACTAGTGAGAAAGGAGGGGACGAAGCCAGGACAGGTGATCCGAATTGGCCAAAGAGCATATTCCATGCCAGTTACGTCATGTTCAGTATAAAGGCGGACTGGGGGGAAGAGGGGGAGACAACGCCAGGACGTGCAGTTTCTGGGGCGGTCGGGTTGTCCGGGACGGGCTCTAAGCTGTGCAGCCTGAGTTGTGTGGTTTGGTGAGAAATTGCATTGTGTATCACCAGTTTCATCTATTTTGTGCTTTAAACTTATGTTATTGTTATATCTAGTTTTCTGTTATTGTTTAGTAAACTATCCTTATCCCAACCTGCGTGGTTCTGGTTTCTAGGTTGTGGTTTCTTTTCCTCCTTTCTTCCTTCCCTTTTCCCCTTCCCCCAACTTCGCTTCCCCCTTCCTTTTAAAAGTACAAGCGACTGTGTGGGGTGCGGCCCCCGGCTGGGGCAAAACCATGACAGTTATTTTGGCGCCCAACGTGGGGCACGAACGGTTGGGATAACAGTAGATCTGACCCTAACTATCGCAATTAAGATAAGCACTGTTGTTTAAGCAATCTCTGGTCACGATGTTGTGGTATTTATTTACAAGGCTGTGGCAGCAAAACCACCGCATGCTGTATACAATCCTGGCAGGATTCTTTACTCTCTCAGGTCTGCGGCTCCCATATTTGTTCCCATACTTCATTATAGTGTATTTTATGATATCGGTCTATGATACAATAACATTGATGATCATGAGTTTAAGCTGGTACTTGTATGAGGTTTTGCTGTCCTGTCCATTCTTTGGACAGGGAGGGGTTAATAACAGCAGCCGGTATGGTGGGGGCACTGCTTTCTTTTCCTTTGGGCTAAATACAACAGCTCTTAGGGCAGTTTTTGAAAATCTTCAATATCTCTGGGATATTCAAACTAGCATTTTGCTATTGGTAGGTTTGGTGCAGATGGTTCAGTTTTTGTTATATATCAAGCATAGGTTTATGAATACCACTGAAGAGCTTTCTCCGAGACAGAATAATCACGAGTGGCAGGGCATGTGACAAAGTATGGGTGAGTACCTAGGTACTTTCTCACGCCCGATGGTTTGGAATTTCACTCCTGAACAGCTACAAGACCCCGATCAAGTGACTGCATACCTAAAGAAAAATTGCTGTAGGTTTCCCAGAGATGGACACCTTACTGCGCTGTGCTGGGCTCTGGCCACTATTTATCAAACACTGCTTGATAGCAGGCAGCACTGTCAGCACTGTCAGCACTGTCAGGGAGAAGGGAAAGGAAACAGACTGGCAGATACTATAGCTGCTGCAACCACTGGGGCTGACACTGCAGCTACTGCAACCCCTGTGACCGACACTGCAGCTACTGTAATCTCTACAGCAGACACTGCAGATGATCTGAAAAACCAACCCACACCAGTGTCTGTTGCTCCCGTACAAAAGAGGAAAGGCACAAAGAAATCAGTTCGCATACTGACGGATAAGGATGATGATCAACCGGGATCATCTCAAGGATATCAGGATGAGGCAGAACCAGAGATTGTTACCCAATCCCTGACTCTGAGTGAGCTGCGTGAGGTTCGAAAAGATTTCACTCGCCACCCAAGTGAGCACATTTCACTTGGTTGCTCCGATGTTGGGATCACGGGGCCAGTAGTTTGGAATTAGAAGGCAGAGAGGCCAAGCAGTTGGGATCCCTAGCTAGAGAAGGAGGAATTGACAAAGCAATTGGGAGGAGGCCGGAAATCCTCAGCCTCTGGAGGCGACTACTGTCAAGTGTGCAGAAAAGATATCCCATAAAGGAATATATTACATGTCAGACACCCAAGTGTAACAGCATAGAGACAGCTGTCCAGCACCTGAGAGAATTAGCTGTACGGGAGATAATTTATTATGATCTGGACAATTCACGGCTTCCCGCTGATCCCGATGAAGTCCTATGCACTCCAGATATGTGGCGTAAGGTTGTACGAAGTGCACCGTCAGGGCACACTATTTCACTGGCAGCAATTGACTGGAATGATATGGATCCGCCAGCCATAAATGAGGTGGCCTGCCGACTCCGGAAATACCAAGACAATGTTTCCCTCTCCGTCATTGCAGCAGTAGAGAAACTGGTTCAACGACTTGACAACAATGTGTCCAACTCCCAACCCGTATGGAGCAATGTTGCAGCTACTGGGAGAAAGCGTCCATCGTTCCAAGAGGGAGAATACACACCACGACGTACATTGTGGTTTTACCTGCTTAATCATGGAGAAAACATGAGGAAATGGGATATGCAGCCCACCTCAGCCCTTCGAGCACGAGTAAATGAGCTGCGGGGTAAAACATTCGCACAACGAGATTCTGCCAGGAAGAAGGCTGCACCAGTTTCTACTGGGCAGTTCCCTAGACTAACTGGAAGGCCTACCTATATGTCTGATGTGCCTGATCCTCTTGAAGGGACCTCTAAGTCCTTTATGCAACCAGTGGAAAACAAATATGATCAGCAGCAATAGAGGGGCCCTGCCTCCAGCCAGGTGGAGGAGAGGGATAATCGGGTTTATTGGACTGTGTGGATCCGATGGCCTGGCACGTCAGACCCACAAGAGTACAAAGCTCTGGTGGATACTGGTGCCCAGTGTACTCTAATGCCATCGAATCATGAAGGGGTAGAACCCGTTTGTATTTCTGGAGTGACAGGGGGATCCCAACAACTAACTGTGCTAGAGGCTGAGGTGAGCCTAACTGGGAAGGACTGGGAAAAACACCCCATTGTGACTGGTCCAGAAGCTCCGTGCATTTTAGGTATATATTATCTACGTAGAGGGTGTTTTAAAGACCCAAAAGGGTACCGATGGGCTTTTGGAATAGCTGCTTTGGAAACAGAAGAAATTGAACAATTGTGTGCCTTGCCTGGACTCTCGGAGGATTCTGCTGTTGTGGGGTTGTTGAAGGGTGAAGAACAGCAAGTGCCAGTTGCTACGACGACGGTGCACAGACGACAATACCACACTAACCGAGATTCCCTGATTCCCATCCATAAGCTGATTCGTCAACTGGAGGATCAGGGAGTGATCAGCCGAACCCACTCACCCTTTAATAGTCCCATATGGCCAGTGAGGAAGTCCAATGGAGGGTGGAGGCTGACAGTAGATTATCGTGGCCTAAATGAAGTCACTCCAGGTATGAGTGCTGCTGTGCCAGACATGTTAGGGCTCCAGTATGAATTGGAATCGAAGGCAGCCAAGTGGTACGCCACAATCGACATTGCGAATGCTTTCTTCTCGATCCCACTGGCGCCAGAGTGCAGGCCACAGTTTGCTTTCACTTGGAGAGGCATCCAATACACGTGGAATCGTCTGCCCCAGGGGTGGAAACATAGCCCCACCATCTGCCATGGACTAAATGAACTCAACAACTTCAGAGGGATGATTCACAGACTGAGGGAATAAGATCTGTATGCACGTATGTGTGCATACATGTGTACATACATATATGGGTGTGTGAAACACGAAACTGGTTGTACCCAAAGAAAATTGTTGGATCTGGTCATGACGTAAATGGTATGGAATAAGGGGTGGATAATGTCCTGGTTTCAGCTGTGATGGAGTTAAACATTTTTTAGCAGTGGATGGAATGCCATGTTTGGGTGTTAGCATGAGAATAGTGCTGATAGCACCCTGATGTTTCCGATTTGTTGCTGGGCAATCAAGTACCTTTCTCAGCTCTGCATACTTCCTTACTAGTGAGAAAGAGGGGGACGCAGCCAGGACAGGTGATCCGAATTGGCCAAAGAGCATATTCCATGCCAGTTACGTCATGTTCAGTATAAAGGCGGACTGGGGGGAAGAGGGGGAGACAACGCCAGGACGTGCAGTTTCTGGGGCGGTCGGGTTGTCCGGGACGGGCTCTAAGCTGTGCAGCCTGAGTTGTGTGGTTTGGTGAGAAATTGCATTGTGTATCACCAGTTTCATCTATTTTGTGCTTTAAACTTATGTTATTGTTATATCTAGTTTTCTGTTATTGTTTAGTAAACTATCCTTATCCCAACCTGCGTAGTTCCGGTTTCTAGGTTGTGGTTTATTTTCCTCCTTTCTTCCTTCCCTTTTCCCCCTCCCCCAACTTCCCTTCCCCCTTCCTTTTAAAAGTACAAGCGACTGTGTGGGGTGCGGCCCCCGGCTGGGGCAAAACCACGACACTTACACAGTTACAGCTTTCTCCTAAACTAATCTATTTTTAAAACCATAAAATTTCTATTAAAGTTATATTAATTGTCTCTTTAGATACACCTGTATCAATCTATTCAGCGTGATTACATTTCATTGAATCACGGCTCATTGCTGGCTCATTCATGGTCATCACGCTGTCCACCAGCACCCCTAGGTCCCTTTTCCCTATGCTGCTCTCCAACAGATCTGCCTCAACCTGTACTTGTAGCTGGATTTATTCTTCCCCAGAGGTAAGATTCTGTATTTGCCTTTGTTCTATTTCATTCAATTTCTCCCCACCCAGCATTCTGGCCTGTCCAGGTCTCACTGGATGGCAGTACAGCCTTCTGGTGTGTCAGCCACTCCTCACAGTTTTGTGTTGTCAGCACTCTACTCCCTCATGCAGGTCAGTGGTGAATATATTGAATAGTACTGGTCCCAGTACTGAGGGACTACACTAGATACAGGCCTCCAGCCAGACTCTGTCCCACTGATCACAACTCTCTGACTTCTCGCCTTCAAGCAGTTCACAATCCACCTCACTACCCCATCCTCCAGACCACACTTCCTCAGGTTAGGCACGAGGATGCTGTGGGAAAGAGTGTCAAATGCTTTGCTGAAATCTGGGTAAACCACATCCACTGTCCTACCATCATCCATCCATCCATCTACCTATCTATCTCTCTCTCTCTCTCTCTCTCTCTCTCTATCTCTATCTCTCTCTCTCTCTCTCTCTCTCTCTCTCTCTCTCTCTCTCTCTCTCTCTCTCTCTCTCTCTCTCTCTCTCTCTCTCTCTCTCTCTCTCTCCACCTGGTTCTGTCTTTATAAAAGGTATTCTATTGGTCAAATGTGACTTCCCCTTGGTAAAACCACACTGACTGCTCCTAATGACCCTCTTATCCTTGATATGCCTAGAGACTGCACTGAGGATAAGTTCTTCCACCATATTTCCAAGGATGGAGGTGATGCTGAACAGTCTGTAGTTACCTGGTCCTCCTCCTTGAACTTTTTTGAGCACTGGAGTGACATTTGCTTTCCTCCAGTCCTCAGGCACCTCTGCTGATTCCTGTGACCTGCCAACAGTGATGGAGAGCGGTAATCATCATGAGAATGGACAGAGAACTGTGGTAATCATTCTTCTAGTACATGTTTAATACCCCTTACTATCCATCTTCTGGGCTTTGATGGGCTTTTACATAATGTTTCTAATTTGTTCAATGTTACCAGCTACAAGTAAAAGCCACCTACTTAAACACATGTAATGTAAATTGCATTAACATAAAGGAACTATAAGGTCTGTTGGCTGTTGGGGTTAGTGGGCTGCAATGCTTAAGAGATTCTGAAAGTTTTTCAATTTTTAGCCTTAACATCTTCATTCATGCTGGTCTGTTAGGTTACTCCTAAAGAACCAGCTCAGTGGAAAACCACCTTTTTTATATCCATACCCTGAAGGTCACTCCAGACTCACCCTGTGGTACCCTGTACAGTAATAGAGTAAAAGATAATATCTTTCTCCTGGGACCTTGGCAAAGCATATCCAATACTTGTTCTGCCCCAAATTGTCTACTTTTGGCCCATCTGTGTAGGGCAGACTGACTTCTGTCACAAATCTACCAACACCTTGTAGCAAAAGAGTGAGGACATCTTGGAGTTTACCCTGACTCTCCCATGGAAAAAGTACTTTTGCAGGGGAGGGATGGTGGTGGTATGTGTGCGTCAGCTGAACTCAGCCACACCCAGGAAGATAGCCTAGGTCACTGCTTTGGAAGTGTAAGGACAAAGCCCTTCTGAGACAAGTGGTGTGGCAATTCAGGTTGCTTCCCAGAGCACCTTGTCAAAAGAGCAAGACACGTGTAAAAGTGATGCACGCCTTACCTGTGCCAGAAAAAAAAAAAAAAAATCTCCTTTTTTGATTTGCAAGGCTTATAAGCAAAGAAGAGGGTACCTTAGAGTCCCGCCATCATGTAGAAGTCACAATGGGCAGAAAAGACTGTCCCCTGTCTTAGTTTGACCTCTAAAGCAATAATCTGAAGGCTGTCTAAGGCACCTGATTTTCCTGGGTAAGACACAACAGTTCCAATGGACACATCATGAATCTGATCTCAGCTTTCATTTGCACAGAGCTGAAGTGTGTGCAATCTAGCTTTTGGAATATTTCAATATAGTTCTGGGATGGTGTCTCCTCAGACATAGGCCTATCCTGAATAAAAGGAACCACCATCATGTGCACTCAGCACATCCTGATGCAGGGGAAGATATAATCCATATTATTTTTAAGAAAAGAGCAACTTTTGGGTCCTTCTTACCCACATATTTGTTGTAGCAATCTCTCTTGACTGCTACATGAGTGCTTTGGAGATATCCCTGGACAAGGATGGGTGACTCTTGCTTTTGCAACAAATTGGATTAGGCAAAGATTCAGCCGGCCCTGTTCCTTGCATATGATGGTAGTAGTTATATGGATTGACAGAGATTCTCCATGCAATGGCAGTGTAAGTGACCCAAGCACACCCGGTGAGCTCCAGAGATATGACAATGGGAATAAGGGTTTGGCCTTGAGTGGAACAAATGACTGCTGAGGGTGCAGTGGCAGTACAGTGCAGAAATGGACCCCATATGGACCCCAGTGCTAGATAAGGATCATTTGAGCTCTGGCAGCACCATCTAACCTTTGGAAAACTGTGTGGTGTAGAATAGGGAAAGGTTGACTGCAGCTTCATCTCAGCAGTTCCTGCAGTGCAGTTTTCGTATAAATTGCCATCCTGCTGGGAAACCTGTAGCACAAGTGGAAATGAGGTAAGATTCTGGCTCTAGTAATTTTGTAATCATAAGTGATTTAGTAACCATAAGTGATTACTAAAAATACATTTTGGAGGTAGACTGACTTTTAGCATAAAATGCTACTAGTGCACCAAAAAACCTCGCTTTCAGAAGTCTGGTTGCCCAGTTTGTCTCTGCTCCTTCTCTAGATGAACTGGTAACCCCATCCCCTTGTCTTAGAACACAGGTCTTTTGAGGAGTGACTGAGGGAGCTGGGATTGTTTAGTCTGGAGAAAAGGAGACTGAGAGGAGACCTCATCACTCTCAACAACTACCTAGAATTTGACTGCAGTGAGGTGGGGATTGATATCTTCTCCCTGGTAGCTAGTGGCAGGATAAAGGGAAACAGTCTGAAGTTGCGTTAGGGGAACTTTCGGTTGTATATTAGGAAAAATTTCTTTACTGAAAGGGTTTTCAGGTATCAGAACAGGCTTCCTAGGGACGTGGTTGAGTCCCTGTAAGAGATTAAAATAAGAGTAGATGTAGTGTAAGGTGACATGATCTATTGTTGTATCTAGTAGGGCTGGATAGATAGTTGGACTCAAGGATCTTGAAGGTCTTTTCCAACTGAAACCATTCTATGATTCTATGTCACAGTCCCACAGGTAAACTGTGGCCTTGCTCAACTCTTGGCTTTTCATTGGGCAGTTGCAGGCAGAGAGAAGATAAAGCAACATGCCTCCAATCTTTTTTTTTTTCTTTTTTTTCCACCCCAGACTTACAGCTGGTTTGGAGTATATTTGTATCTTGGTAACTGGGAAATCTAATTAGATATCCCAGAGTCCTAATTAAATGGCTTTTATGGTTATAATGTATTTTGAGAATAATAACCTCTGAAGACTTGGGGCCCATATTCCATTTGGATGTGCAGTTTCTGTGGCAGTGCTGTAGTTGCCTGAAGGAATTTGCAGTGCTTGTCCAACTGAAAGAAATTACAAATACTTCGTTGCATTCAGTTTTTAAGTCTCTGATTTTAGAATTAGGGAGACAGCTGACATAAAATACTATACTTTAACAGAAGTGTAAGAACAGAAATAACATTCTGTTCACATAGATGGTGTTTCTTTTTGGCAAGTTCTGTATAAGTTGATGGAAAGTTAAAATTTTGCAGCCACTTTAATACCTGGTTAAACACTGCAGAAATCTCTGGTAAAGATTCAGTTCGTATGTGGTGGTTTGGCCCTGGCTGGAAGTCAGATGCCCACCAAAGTCGCTCTATCACTCCCCTTTTCAGCTGGAAAGGGGTTGAAAATACCTATTGAGAGGCTTAGGCGTCTAGATAAGGACAGGGAGAGATCATTCCGCAATCAGCTTCACGGGCAGAACAGACTCAACACAGAGTAAAGGAAAGAAAACCCTCAAATTTATTACACTGCACTGCACAACCAGTGACACCAGTCACGCAATGAGAAGTGCAACCAGATCTTAAAACACCTTCCCCCACTCCTCCCTTCTTAGCAGGCTTTAGTTATGATTTCTCTTTCTTCTTCCTCCCCACCACATTGTGGCATGGGGAGGGGCAGGGAATGGGGTTTTTTTGGTCAGTTCCTCATGACAACTCATGAGGAACAACTTCCTTCTTAGCTTGGGGAAGAGCATTCCTCATATCCTTCCCCTGCTGCACTGTGGGGTCCCACCCACAGGAGACAGTCCTACACAAACTTCTCCTTGAGTCCTTTCTGTTGGGGCTTCAGCTCCTCACCAACTGCCTCAGCACGGCTCGCTTCCATGAGGTGCTGACCTTCAGGCCCAGACTGCTCCAGCCTGGTCCCCCACAGAGTCACAAGTCCCCCAGCAAACCTGCTTTGGTATGTGTCAGTCTCTCCATGGGCTGCAGGTTTCGCTGCCAGGAGCTTGCTCCAACATGGGCTTCCCACAGGGTCACAGCATCCTTCAGGTGTCTCCACATGCTCTACCATGGGGTCCTCCATGGGCTGTAGCTGGTCTCTGCTCCCTGTCATTATCTATGGGCTGCAGGGGGACAGCCTGCTTCACCATGGTCTCCACAGGCTGCAGGGGAATCTTTCCAGTGCCAGTGGCATCTCCTCTCCCTGCTCCTTCACTGACCTTGGTGTTGGCACAGTTTCTTACATCTTCTCACTCCCTTCTCTGGTGGCAAAAAGTGGCTGCTTGCATTTTTTTTTCTCCTAAATGTGATTCCCAGAGGCACTGTGACTATCACTGATTGGCTCAGCCTTGGTCAGCAACGACTCCGACCATGAGCCAGCTGGCGTTGCTCTCTTGGGCCTGCAGAGAGCTTCTGGCTGCTTCTTTCAGAAGCCACCCCTGCAGCCCCTGCTTCTGCACCAGAACCCAGACACACAAAACTACGACACCATACCATGGCATATATGCTAATAGTGGCATATGCTAATAGTGTTCCAATTAAACAGCATTCACTGCAATTGCATCTCAGTAGGTGAATAATTTCTGAGGGAGATATACTAATTAAGTGGTTTTCCTCATTATTTCCACTTCATATTTCCACCTGTGAATGAGGTGAGGCACTGGAACAGGTTTCTCAGAGAAGCTGTGGCTGCACCCTCCATGGAAGTATTGAGGGCCAGGTGCTATGGGGCTTTGGGCAACCTGGACTAGTGAAGGGTGTCCCTGCCGATGGCAAAAGAATTTGAACTAGATGATCTTTGGGGTCCCTTCTAACCCAAAGCAGTCTATGATTCTGTGATTATGAAGTTCATGTTTAAGAGGAATTCAGTGTATTTACAGCATCTCTGGAACAACAGCACTAAAGCTGTTCAGAGCTAACCACGCCAATATTTACAAAAGACAGAGAGAAATTGCTTATGCTTCTGTCTAGGAGCTGATTTGCTTCATCATCATCACCATCATTGTCATCATCACCATTGCTCTGATTTAGCATTTTATTGTCATGTGTGGTGGATTAACCCTGGCTGGAGGTCAGATGCCTACCAGAATGAATGGCTCCATCATTCCCCCCTTTAGCTGGTCAGGGAAGAGAAAATAGAATGAAAGGCTCCTGGGTTGAGATAAGGAGTGGGAGAGATCAGTCACCAATTACAGTCACAGGCAAAACCAGACTCAACTCAGAAAAAAATAATCTAATTTATTAGCCATTGAATCAGAGTAGGATAATGAGAAATAAAACTAAATCTTAAAACACATTCCCTTACCCCTCTCTTCCCAGACTCAACTTCACTCTTGATTTCTCTAACTTCTTCCCTCAGTGGCACAGGGGAATAAGGAGTGGGGGTTGTTGTCAGTTCATAACACATTGTTTCTGACATTCCTTCCTCCTCTGAGGGAGGACTCCTCACATTCTTACCCTGCTCCAGAGTGGGGTACCTCCGATGGGAGTCAGTCCTCCATGATCTTCAACAAGAGTCCTTTGCAAGAGATACAGTTCTTCATTAACTCCCCCAGCATGGGTCCCTTCTACAGGGTGCAGAACTTCATGAACAGACTGCTGCAGTGTGGGTCCCCCACAGAGTCACAAGTCCTGCCAGCAAACCAGCTCCAGCATGGGCTTCTGTCTCCACAGGTCCACAGGTCCTGCCAAAATCTTTTTCTAGCATGGGCTTCCCATGGGGTGATAGCCACCTTTGGGCATCCACCCTCTCCACCATGGATTTCCATGGGCTGCAGGGACAGAACCTGCTTCACTGTGGTCTTCTCCACAGAATGCAGGGAATCTCTGCTCCAGCAACTGGAGTATCACCACACCTTCCTTCTTCACTGACCTTGGTGTCTGCAAAGTTGATCCTCTCTCATACTGTCACTCCTCTCTTCACTTGATGAGGAACAGCAACTTTTTCCCTGTCTTAAATATGTTATCAGAGAGGCGCTACAACCATCACTGATGAGCTCAGTGTTGGAAAGTGGTGGGTCCAACTTGTAGCCGGTTGGCGTCGTCTCCATTGGACACAGGGGAAACTTCTAGCACCTTCCCATAGAAGCCCCTCTCATAGCCCCTCCTGCTACCAAGACCTTGCCATGCAAAACAAAGCACAGTGCAAAGTCTTTTGTGCAAGACTATTGCTATCAGCTGGAATGCTCAGCTTAGAAAAGAATTGTCGTGGTTTTGCCCCAGCCGGGGGCCGCACCCCACACAGTCGCTTGTACTTTTAAAAGGAAGGGGGAAGGAAAGTTGGGGGAGGGGGAAAAGGGAAGGAAGAAAGGAGGAAAAGAAACCACAACCTAGAAACCAGAACCACGCAGGTTGGGATAAGGATAGTTTACTAAACAATAACAGAAAACTAGATATAACAATAACAGGAGTTTAAAGCACAAAATAGATGAAACTGGTGATACACAATGCAATTTCTCACCAAACCACACAACTCAGGCCGCACAGCTTAGAACCGAACCCAACCGTGCCCAGAAACTGCACGTCCTGGCGTTGTCTCCCCCTCTTCCCCCCAGTCCCCCCTTATACTCAGCATGACGTAACTGGCATGGAATGTCCTCTTTGGCCAATTCGGATCACCTGTCCTGGCTGCGTCCCCTCCTTTCTCACTAGTAAGGAAGTATGCAGAGCTGAGAAAGGTACTTGATTGCCCGGCAACAAATCGGAAACATCAGGGTGCTATCAGCACTATTCTCATGCTAACACCCAAACATGGCATTCCATCCACTGCTAAAAAAAAAGTTTAACTCCATCATAGCTGAAACCAGGACATTATCCACCCCTTATTCCATACCATTTACGTCATGACCAGATCCAACAATTTTCTTTGGGTACAACCAGTTTCGTGTTTCACACACCCATATATGTATGTACACATGTATGCACACATACGTGCATACAGATCTTATTCCCTCAGTCTGTGAATCATCCCTCTGAAGTTGTTGAGTTCATTAAGTCCATGATTTTCAGGCTCCATTTGTCGTGACAGTTTCTCAGGATAATTGTATGTTCCATTGGCTCGTTGCATGCTGCATCTCAGGCTCTTGACTGATACACCTGGCATGGTCCATGCTCATAGTCTGTGGGTCAGAGTTTATTTTCAAAGGGAGAAAAAAGTTCTTGAGAGGCCAGGCTTTAGTTCCATCATCATGGCACTCATTCTTCATTAACTTGTATGACTCCGGCTATAATGCTATGGTACAACATACAGCAATCATAACAACAATGAATATACAACAATGGGTTATTTGGCAATTATTATAATTTCTACTTTATTAATTATATTGGCTATTCTCACCCAAAATCAAATCCCCTTGAGGTACACATCGAACTTCTCCATCCCTCTGCATTACCCACCAAGTACAGCCAGGTCCTTGAGCAAAAACAATTCCAGACATGGGTTTACCTTTGCCTGAAGCAGGGATGACCCAAACTCTCTTTCCCAATACACTCTTCATATGCACTACTGGGACTCTGTCTCCCTCTACAGTACGTGGAAATTTTGACTGGGCAGGGCCAGCCCGATTGGTAGATCCCCTAGAGTTAACTGACCACGTGGCTTGGGCCAAATGTGTATCCCAATGCTTGAATGTCCCACCACACATTGCTTTCAGTGTAGTTTTTAAAAGTCCATTATATCGTTCAATTTTCCCAGAGGCCGGTGCATGATAAGGAATGTGGTACACCCACTCAATGCCATGCTCTTTGGCCCAGGTGTCTATAAGAGTGTTTCGGAAATGAGTCCCATTGTCTGACTCGATTCTTTCTGGAGTACCATGTCGCCAGAGGACTTGCCTTTCAAGGCCCAGAATTGTATTTCGAGCAGTGGCATGGGGTACGGGATATGTTTCTAGCCAGCCGGTAGTTGCCTCCACCATTGTAAGCACATAACATTTGCCATGGCGGGTTTGTGGGAGGGTGATGTAATCAATCTGCCAAGCCTCCCCATATTTATATTTCATCCACCATCCTCCATACCAAAGGGGCTTTAACCGCTTAGCTTGCTTGATTGCAGCACATGTCTCACATTCATGGATAACTTGTGCGATGGCGTCCATGGTCAAGTCCACCCCTCGATCCCGAGCCCATCTATATGTTGCATCTCTCCCTTGATGACCCGAGGTATCATGAGCCCATCGAGCTATGAATAATTCACCCTGACGTTGCCAGTCTAGATCTACCTGAGCCACTTGAATCCTAGCAGCCTTATCTACCTGATGGTTGTTTTCATGTTCCTCCATGGCCCAACTCTTAGGTACATGGGCGTCGACATGACGTACCTTTACAACAAGTTTCTCTAACCGAGCAGAGATATCTTGCCATAAGTCATCAGCCCATATAGGTTTGCCTCTACGCTGCCAGTTGTTCTTTTTCCACTGCTGCAACCATCCCCACAGGGCATTCGCCACCATCCATGAATCAGTATATAGGTAGAGCCTTGGCCACTTTTCTCTCTCAGCAATGTCCAGGGCTAACTGGATGGCCTTCACCTCAGCGAACTGGCTTGATTCACCTTTTCCTTCAGTGGCTTCTGCTACTCTTCTTATAGGATTCCATACAGCAGCTTTCCATCTCCGATGCTTACCCACAATGTGACAAGACCCATCAGTGAACAGGGCATATCGCTTCTCATTCTCTGGCAGTTCGTTGTAGGGTGGGGCTTCATCAGCGCGTGTTACCTCCTCATCTTCTGGTGACATCCCAAAATCTTTGCCTTCTGGCCAGTCTGTGATCACCTCCACGATTCCTGGGCGATTGGGGTTTCCTATTCGAGCCCGCTGTATAATTAGTGCAACCCACTTGCTCCACGTAGCATCAGTGGCATGGTGTGTAGAAGGAACCTTCCCTTTGAACATCCAGCCCAGCACCGGCAGTCGGGGTGCCAGGAGGAGCTGGGCTTCAGTTCCAATCACTTCTGAGGCGGCTCGAACCCCTTCATAGGCGGCCAGTATTTCCTTTTCTGTTGGAGTATAATTGGCCTCAGATCCTTTGTAGGCCTGACTCCAAAACCCCAGCGGTTGACCTCGAGTCTCCCCTTGTGCTTTCTGCCAGAGACTCCAGGTCAGGCCGTTCTCCCCAGCTGCAGTGTAGAGCACATTTTTAATATCTGTCCCTGTCCGGACAGGCCCAAGGGCCACTGCATGGACTATCTCGCGTTTGATCTGCTCAAAGGCTTGCTGTTGCTCAGGGCCCCATTGGAAATCATTCTTCTTTCGAGTTACATGGTAGAGTGGGCTCACAATGAGACTGTAGTTTGGGACATGCATTCGCCAAAAACCTATAACACCTAAGGAAGCTTGTGTTTCCTTTTTGTTGCTTGGTGGAGACATAGCTGCTATTTTATTAATAATGTCCATTGGGATCTGACGACGCCCATCCTGCCATTTTATTCCTAAAAACTGGATTTCTTGCGTAGGCACCTTGACTTTACTTCGTTTTATAGCAAAACCGGCTTCTAAAAGGATTTTAATTACCCTGTTTCCTTTTTCAAAAACTTCCTCTGCTGTGTTGCCCCATACAATGATGTCATCAATATACTGCAGGTGCTCTGGTGCTTCACCCTTTTCCAGTGTATTCTGGATTAGTCCATGGCAGATGGTGGGGCTATGTTTCCACCCCTGGGGCAGACGATTCCACGTGTATTGGATGCCTCTCCAAGTGAAAGCAAACTGTGGCCTGCACTCTGGCGCCAGTGGGATCGAGAAGAAAGCATTCGCAATGTCGATTGTGGCGTACCACTTGGCTGCCTTCGATTCCAATTCATACTGGAGCTCTAACATGTCTGGCACAGCAGCACTCATACCTGGAGTGACTTCATTTAGGCCACGGTAATCTACTGTCAGCCTCCACTCTCCATTGGACTTCCTCACTGGCCATATGGGACTATTAAAGGGTGAGTGGGTTTGGCTGATCACTCCCTGATCCTCCAGTTGACGAATCAGCTTATGGATGGGAATCAGGGAATCTCGGTTAGTGTGGTATTGTCGTCTGTGCACCGTCGTCGTAGCAACTGGCACTTGCTGTTCTTCACCCTTCAACAACCCCACAACAGCAGAATCCTCCGAGAGTCCAGGCAAGGCACACAATTGTTCAATTTCTTCTGTTTCCAAAGCAGCTATTCCAAGAGCCCATCGGCACCCTTTTGGGTCTTTAAAATACCCTCTACGTAGATAATCTATACCTAAAATGCATGGAGCTTCTGGACCAGTCACAATGGGGTGTTTTTCCCAGTCCTTCCCAGTTAGGCTCACCTCAGCCTCTAGCACAGTTAGTTGTTGGGATCCCCCTGTCACTCCAGAAATACAAACGGGTTCTACCCATTCATGATTCGATGGCATTAGAGTACACTGGGCACCAGTATCCACCAGAGCTTTGTACTCTTGTGGGTCTGACATGCCAGGCCATCGGATCCACACAGTCCAATAAACCCGATTATCCCTCTCCTCCACCTGGCTGGAGGCAGGGCCCCTCTATTGCTGCTGATCATATTTGTTTTCCACTGGTTGCATAAAGGTCCCTTCAAGAGGATCAGGCACATCAAACATATAGGTAGGCCTTCCAGTTGGTCTAGGGAACTGCCCAGTAGAAGCTGGTGCAGCCTTCTTCCTGGCAGAATCTCGTTGTGCGAATGTTTTACCCCGCAGCTCATTTACTCGTGCTCGAACGGCTGAGGTGGGCTGCATATCCCATTTCCTCATGTCCTCTCCATGATCAAGCAGGTAAAACCACAATGTACGTCGTGGTGTGTATTCTCCCTCTTGGAACGGTGGACGCTTTCTCCCAGTAGCTGCAACATTGCTCCATACGGGTTGGGAGTTGGACACATTGTTGTCAAGTCGTTGAACCAGTTTCTCTACTGCTGCAATGATGGAGAGGGAAACATTGTCTTGGTATTTCCGGAGTCGGCAGGCCACCTCATTTACGGTTGGCGGATCCATATCATTCCAGTCAATTGCTGCCAGTGAATTGGTGTGCCCTGATGGTGCACTTCGTACAACCTTACGCCACATATCTGGAGTGCATAGGACTTCATCAGGATCAGCGGGAAGCCGTGAATTGTCCAGATCATAATAAATTATCTTCCGTACAGCTAATTCTCTCAGGTGCTGGACAGCTGTCTCTATGCTGTTACACTTGGGTGTCTGGCATGAAATATATTCCTTTATGGGATATCTTTCCTGCACACTTGACAGTAGTCGCCTCCAGAGGCTGAGGATTTCCGGCCTCCTCCCAATTGCTTTGTCAATTCCTCCTTCTCTAGCTAGGGATCCCAACTGCTTGGCCTCTCTGCCTTCTAATTCCAAACTACTGGCCCCGTGATCCCAACATCGGAGCAACCAAGTGATAATGTGCTCACTTGGGTGGCGAGTGAAATCTTTTCGAACCTCACGCAGCTCACTCAGAGTCAGGGATCGGGTAACAATCTCTGGTTCTGCCTCATCCTGATATCCTTGAGATGATCCCGGTTGATCATCATCCTTATCCGTCAGTATGCGAACTGATTTCTTTGTGCCTTTCCTCTTTTGTACGGGAGCAACAGACACTGGTGTGGGTTGGTTTTTCAGATCATCTGCAGTGTCTGCTGTAGAGATTACAGTAGCTGCAGTGTCGGTCACAGGGGTTGCAGTAGCTGCAGTGTCAGCCCCAGTGGTTGCAGCAGCTATAGTATCTGCCAGTCTGTTTCCTTTCCCTTCTCCCTGACAGTGCTGACAGTGCTGACAGTGCTGCCTGCTATCAAGCAGTGTTTGATAAATAGTGGCCAGAGCCCAGCACAGCGCAGTAAGGTGTCCATCTCTGGGAAACCTACAGCAATTTTTCTTTAGGTATGCAGTCACTTGATCGGGGTCTTGTAGCTGTTCAGGAGTGAAATTCCAAACCATCGGGCGTGAGAAAGTACCTAGGTACTCGCCCATACTTTGCCACATGCCCTGCCACTCGTGATTATTCTGTCTCGGAGAAAGCTCTTCAGTGGTATTCATAAACCTATGCTTGATATATAACAAAAACTGAACCATCTGCACCAAACCTACCAATAGCAAAATGCTAGTTTGAATATCCCAGAGATATTGAAGATTCTCAAAAACTGTCCTAAGAGCTGTTGTATTTAGCCCAAAGGAAAAGAAAGCAGTGCCCCCACCATACCGGCTGCTGTTATTAACCCCTCCCTGTCCAAAGAATGGACAGGACAGCAAAACCTCATACAAGTACCAGCTTAAACTCATGATCATCAATGTTATTGTATCATAGACCGATATCATAAAATACACTATAATGAAGTATGGGAACAAATACAGGAGCCGCAGACCTGAGAGAGTAAAGAATCCTGCCAGGATTGTATACAGCATGCGGTGGTTTTGCTGCCACAGCCTTGTGAATAAATACCACAACATCGTGACCAGAGATTGCTTAAACAACAGTGCTTATCTTAATTGCGATAGTCAGGGTCAGATCTACCGTTATCCCAACCGTTCATGCCCCACGTTGGGCGCCAAAATAACTGTCATGGTTTTGCCCCGGCCGAGGGCCGCACCCCACACAGTCGCTTGTACTTTTAAAAGGAAGGGGGAAGGAAAGTTGGGGGAACGGAAAAGGGAAGGAAGAAAGGAGGAAAATAAACCACAACCTAGAAACCAGAACCACGCAGGTTGGGATAAGGATAGTTTACTAAACAATAACAGAAAACTAGATATAACAATAACAGAAGTTTAAAGCACAAAATAGATGAAACTGGTGATACACAATGCAATTTCTCACCAAACCACAAAACTCAGGCCGCACAGCTTAGAACCGAACCCGACCGTGCCCAGAAACTGCACGTCCTGGCGTTGTCTCCCCCTCTTCCCCCCAGTCCCCCCTTATACTCAGCATGACGTAACTGGCATGGAATATCCTCTTTGGCCAATTCGAGTCACCTGTCCTGGCTGCGTCCCCTCCTTTCTCACTAGTAAGGAAGTATGCAGAGCTGAGAAATGTACTTGATTGCCCAGCAACAAATCGGAAACATCAGGGTGCTATCAGCACTATTCTCATGCTAACACCCAAACATGGCATTCCATCCACTGCTAAAAAAAAAAGTTTAACTCCATCATAGCTGAAACCAGGACAAGAATTTTGTGTATCTTATGTCAACTTATTCCCTGCGAGCACTATGAGTTTTTTATTCCTTCCTGAGCGGACACTTTTTTTTTAAATTTCTCATTTATATTTTCAGAGAGGAGCATAAAGTATTAATAGCCCATATGTAGCTCAGAGAACTTCATCAAATGTTAGGTTCTTTACACAGCTTTACTTCCAGCACATCAAATATCTGTGCCACGTGGATGAACCTATTAAGATCCAAATGTTTCTGTGGATATCGTTTGTGCCTGGGTAAATATCATACCATTTTAAGTAACTCCTTTTAGAAGCCAAGAGTGCTAGAAGAAAAGTAACGACTGAAGGGACAGGCTCTTGATCTTGTCAATGGCAGGCAGGATCAGGAGATGAAGTGCAGTTCCTTTTCATCATGACAGTTTGTCAGACTCTTGGTGCAGTGTTTTTGCACCCCTGCAACTTTTTATGGATCTCATGCAGCTTAATTCGATTTAAATGTGTTCTTGTTCCTGATTTGTCCTTTTGCATTTCAACAGGATTTAATTTAAAATTAAATGGTAGTTTTGCAGAATCATGAAGAAATGTAATGCCTTTTCTTTCATTCTTTTCTCTGTCCTGTACACTCTTCATTTTGCACATGCTCCTTGCCTTGAAATCTCTGTACCCTGAGAAACAACCAGAAGGTCCATGGCTGGAAGGCTCATTCTGCTTTTGTCATGCTAGAGTTATTTCTCTGTGATTGCCGAAGTCTTCATGGATGCTCTTGGCTCTGATCTCTGGGAGGAAACCAGGAGGTCAGAGAAGACACTTCTGAGTCCTGGACTCTTTCCTGAAGTTGCCTCTGAAAGCTTCATTATCTGTGTACAAACTGCACGGCTGAGTACAAGTACCGGAGATGTAATGTAATCACCCTACACTTTGGTGTTTCTCAGTCCGACAGTCTGACTTCCTGGGAGAAGCTGTAAAACATTGAAAATGTTCCTAAAGTAGGGAAATCCAATTTCCCTCACTCCCAACTCATAGGCAGCTCATTTCTCTTCATGTTCCAGAATTCTCAATTGGTCTTTTAAAACATGCATGCTGGATATGACATAGGCTTTATCATGCACAGGTTATCTGGAGAGCCAGAGGGATAATGACTCTCACTTGTGCTGTCCAGTGCAGAGGGCACAGTCTGAGCTAAGCATTTCCTGCATGCCAGTGCACCCCAATTCAGCATTCCTGCATCACTATAATTCAACTTCAGCCCCCGTGCTCCCCCAGTGTTTTATTTCAAATAAGGGGTTTGCTTTATCTGAGTAGAAAATAACCTGAAGGTCAGATCTTCCTATAGGTAGATAATTATTAATTTCTATGACTAAATGATATAAAGACAACCAAGGATAGATTATATCACAGGTCAGCAAATAGACCTGCTAGCAGCTTCCCCCCCCACCTCTCCCCTCCTTTTCATGCTATTCTCAACAACTGGGATAAAAAAAAGGCTTTTGAAAGAGTTGTAAATTTGATCTCAACAAGTTTTTTTGTGGGTGGGTGTGTGGGTGAGAGAGTGTCGCCTCTCTAAATTTTGCCTGTCTAAAAGCTTTAGAATGGGAAAGGTGGGATTATCTTAGTGCAGTCTCTGCATGTAAGAGAAAAAAGGAAAAACATAACCAGTCAAAGTCAATCAGCATGTGTAGGGAAGGTAGAACAGGGATTGTGTGATTTTGTTTGGTAAAACATTGACTTTCTAGTTAATCTTGGTACTATCCTGCTAAAAATCCCATTCCAACTTTGAAAAATAGTGTACTTCACTATTTTTTTCAGTTAAGCTGCACACTGAACATCTAAATTTTTTCATTATTTTCACAAGTCTAACTTCTTCTTAGCATCAAATTATGGTCCTTAATGCTCTTGCAGTAGCATTCACAAGCTACATAAAGGCAGAGTGAAGCCTGTTTTTAAATGGTCCTCAAGACTTTCAGAGTCTTCTTTTTTGAGTGTTATCAGAAAGATTTCGGCCTACTGGGTGAAGTAATAAAGCCTGAATTCATGCTAGCTGCAAGGTGTTGCTTTTACTACCAGCTTCCTCCTCTTACTGTGCAATTTTGGGTTAGTTACAATCTGAAGAATTCAGAAATATTATCTCCTTGAATTAATACTTTTGTTCTTCACAGCCAGCAAATATAGCTTGATCAGCTGTAGAGGAAATTTTTGCTGTTCTAAACCTCTGGCACAGGCTACCAGCAGATAAGGACTTTTAAAATCAGGATATGGTCTGATGTGCTGCTATAAAGTGGCTTACATACAGCCTCTTTTTAAAAACATAAGCAATTAAGACACAGCCTTCCCTCTTCCCATGCTTGCACTTAACACTATAAATTGATAACCCCTAAGTTATTACTTTTTTTTTTCATTTTTGCTTTTTCTTTTCACATTACTAAGACACAGTTCAAATCATATATGTAAGACAGAAATGCAATTCCTTTTCTTAGGTAAAATTAGTGGCAAACATTTAATTTTCAAGTAGAAATTTTCTGAACTGGAAACTTTGAAGTTAAATCCCCTTCATAATTTTAGTTGAATAAAAAGAGTCAAATCTCTGGTTGTGCCGTCACTTGCACATTTGATTTCTACTTGTGCCTAAGCCTGTATTTCCAGCTGTGACACTGAGATAGTTATCCTACAAGGACATTTCTATAAGGTTTCACTATTTAAGAAAGTGTGTAGTTTTTAGGTTTATGAGGCTCCAGTCAGTATCATTGTCTGCTTATGAGAGAAAACCCAGGAATTTGTGCTGAACAAACCATGCAATGTGGCTTAGGCTGGGCAATGTACCAAGCCAAGGGCAACTCAGGGGCTTGCTGGAGCTCATAAGCGAATTGGGTTGTGCTGGGAAGAACAGAGCGGAGATTTTTGCAGTGCTAAATCAGAAGATCACAGAATCACAGAATCATAGGGGTTGGAAGGGACCCTGAGAGATCATCGGGTCCAACCCACCTGCCAAAGCAGGCTCCCTAGCTCATATTGCACAGATAGGCATCCAGATGGGTCTTGAATATCTCCAGAGATGCAGACTCCACAACCTCCCCAGGCAACCTATTCCAGTGCTCTGTCACCCTCACTGTGTAAAAGTTCTTCCACGATTTACTGCAAAATTTCAAAGATTTACTGCAAAACTTCAAAGTACCATTGTAAAATTTTCATTCTTCTGAAGCAAACCTAAATCTTGAACTTGATTAGGCCTTAAAGCTAGGCCTGAACCAGCAACCAAGATATAATGCAATAGTACATCTGAGACTCACCTTTTTATGTCCCTCAAAATATCTCTGTGATGACTTAGATTGTCTGTTGTGGCTAATGAAAACATAATATTGCAGATTCTTAAGACCTTCTGGTATGTCTTCTCATCTGGCCTTTTGTCCTCTGCGTGCAGAAATCTTGATGCTTGGAAGACAAATACTAAATATACTGCCATTAGAGCAGAAGATTCAGATTTCATTTTGTTGTAGAGTGAGGCCAAAGATAGAAAGAGAGCTCCATGAGCAATTTAAAAGTGAGCTGAGGACAGCTAGGTTGATAGATGAAATGGTCCAAGGGAGTGTGCAGTGATGTAACTGTGATGTGGATGCAGCTGCTGAGAAAAGCTACAACTGAAGCATGATTCATTAGTGACTTAATACTGGGGTTGTCTTCGAAGAGCAAATGGTATTCTAAGTTGAGAACTTAATGGTATAGAGAAAGTTGGTACTTAATATCCAGTTGTTGGCTCACAGTTTAAATTCAAAGGTACCATTGTGGTATATTTACTTCTGTCAAGTACATTTTGATGTGCATTTTTTAAGATGCGTCTTTGATAAAAGGAGTATTGAGCAGCACCATGCATTTTCTTAAAATATATCAATATTTTATCATATCTCCTGCCTGTTATATACAGCAAGCTTCTCTGGAGCAACCCAAAATCTTTGGAAAAAAAGAAGATTCATACCATCTTACGGAGAATCTGGACCATTTCTTTTAGTACTTCAGCACATACAGTGGTAATGGACATAGCCTATGAATTGCAAAACCACTGGTATCCTAGCTTAAATCCCTCTATTCACAAGTGTGTTCTCCTTTAGACTGAGTATACTCACTAAGCTCATGTTACAGATCTCAAAACACTGACAGTTATGCAGCAGATTTGAGAAGAAATCTGAAGTATGCTCTGTGCAACATGTAACATTTCTGTTTGCTGGTCTCCTGCTCAGTATTTGGTGCTAAAGGCTGGAATATACTAGTGTCATAGACTGGTTTGTGTTGGAAGGGACCTCAAAGATCGTGTATTGCCAATCCCCCTGCCATGGGCAGGGACACCCTCCACTAGACCAGGTTGCCCAAAGCCCCATCCAACCTTGCCTTGAACACTGCCAGGGAGAGGGCAGCCACCCCTTCTCTGGGCAACATGTGCCAGTGCCTCATGACCCTCATAGGGAAGAATTTCTTCCTCATATCTAATCTAAATCTACCCTACTTCAGCTTAAAACTATTGCCCCTTGTCCTACCATGACTTCCGATTGTAAAAAGTCCCTCCCCAGCTTTCCTGTGGGCTCCCTTTAGATACTGGAAGACTACTACAAGGTCTCCCCAGAACCTCAACAACCCTGTCTCAGCCTGTCTTCATAGGAGAGGTGCTCCATCTCTGATCATCTTTGTGGTCCTCCTTAGGACTTGCTCCAGAAAGTCCTTGTCCTTTTTATTTGGGGGTCCCAGAGCTGAAGACTGTCGACACATGGGGTCTCATGAGAGCAGAGTATCACAGGTCACGGATGTCTCAATCACCCAGTAGAAGTTTTTTGATATCTCCAGCTAGCTTTTGCCTCCTTCTCTGCATTTTATTTTCTCACAGCCATTCTGGCTGTGTTTTCAGAGGTTATAGGTATGCAGCAAGGCAGGAAACTTCAAAGCAGAAAGGTCACTTAGTTGTTTTCTCAGGGTGCTGTAAACATTTCCTCATCTGTTCATGTGAGTGAGGCAACCTCTTTTCCTCTTCCATGGTATCAGAATGGTGTATAATGGAAGCCATGCTTTAGGAAAACTCAGAGTGAGTGTTCTGCAAAGGAATGCTATGAGATTTTATTGTACAAATGCTAAACCAAAAGCTTTTCTTAAGGTCTCACTCTGAATTTTGTACAGTCCAGAACAAAGTTCTGCTCCCTGTTTTACTTCCTTCCTTCATAAGCACTTTTTGGATGACTTACCTGCTAACTAGAGCCAAATGACAGTACCATTAGAAGCAATGATAATGGCAATAAATAGAATAACAATAATTTTAGCTTTAATCAATATAAAAATATTGTTACACAGACAGAAAATGCTAATCAGTTTTCTATACCTTGAGAATACAACAATGCCCACATAACTTCTAGATGGTAAAAAGATTGTATCATCAAAACACTTAATTAGAATGGAGAAGGATGCCTTCAGGATCCTGATGCCTTCAGGATCTAAAGTCTATAAGGATTATTTATTTACCTGGAAACCTTCTAACCTGTTAACAAATGACACTGGGTTGTATTAGGTGTATTAATAATAACACTGAAAAAATGAAACTACCTAGAGTAGGTGAGGCTGTGCTCAGTCCTTAGTAACAGGTATTCACAGGAGCTGTATTTTATCTATAGAAATAGAAAGAAAAAAGGTACATGAAGGAATTTAGGAAATAAGGTTTGAGGAATTATTCACAAAGCACCTATGGTTTATTTTTTTTTACACCAGTTAGAATTAAAAACGTGCTATGAATTGAACAAGGTAGTACTCAGAAGGGATCCCTTACTTCCTCCAACCTTGAATGTCCATAAAAGCTCTTGAAAGTTTTTCAGTCTCATTGACCCAGCTCGAGAGATCTATATGTAACATGTTCCTCAGTCTAGATGTAAAAATGACAAAAGTGAGCACTGAAAATAAATACATTCGCAAAAAAGACCCGAAACTATGTTTTTCAAGTACAGAGAATATAAAATTGTGATTTTCTTTGGTTTTTAGGGGAAATTTATTACTCTATATTAGCCTCTAAATAGAATTTTTTCCATGCAGATTGTAAATCCTCTGGGTTGGTACTGCCTTTCCAAGACAATGGCTATAGCAAGATGCTAGTTAGTGCTTCTTATTTTATCAGTTTTGATGTAATATGACTGCTTGAGGGGGAGATAGCTTAGGGACTGCCGAAATGCAGTATCTGCTCTAAGGTTGCATCTGGAGAATGATGATTTTATTTTTAACTGTACGTATGACAGTTCAAATCACTGGTCAAAGAACAGTAAACATGGTTCTTCATGACTTGAAGCCAGCAGGCTAAACCCAAGTGAGAATCCCCAAAGGGATGTTGTACAATGGAAGTTATACTGTAATCTGTTTGTTTTCTTAGCCACAGAAATTACAAAGTGACTGGATTGTGATGCTCTTCAGAAATAAGAAAACACAAGATTGTACAACTGAAATAAATCTGTCAATAATTGCATGTTGTTCTGTGTTACAGGCTATGTTTTCAGACAATTCTATGTGATTACTAGTGGCAGCAGGGTTTAAGATTTAGCTGGGTAGTCTGTGTTTTATATGAGCTTGTACAAGCTCCCTGTTTCTGTGGTAAGTTTACTCAGAGTCTATAAGACTCATAAGAAGCTGTTCTAACTTTCCCAATGACTATTTGAATTCTTCCTAACTAGAGATAAATCACAACCAAAAGTTGCTTTCAGTTAGTGTAGTTGTCATCATTGTTGTCATCTCCTCCTCCTCCGCCCAGAGCAATCTGAGGTTGGTTGGAATGCAGGGGGGTTTAACCTCTGCCAAATTATTCTACATAGTTGTGGAATGTGACACTGTTATTAGAAAGTGCATTCTGTTATGGCTGATCTATTCCTGTTCCTTGATGGCTATGCCAGTAAACATAGATTATCATTACAAATATCTGCAAAATAAGTATTGATCCATGGCCATCTTCTGACAAATAGTAATAATTGGTTTTGCCTGCATAGACAATCATCAATACGTAATTCAGAAGATACAGCCCTGTAGGCTTTTGCTAAGAGTAATCAATAATTCTTTATTTCCGCCTGTCGTGAAGACTAGCAGTGTTGAAATTTTCCTGTTGTTTTTGATGTAAAGGATTGTCAGAGCTGTTGATTTTAGGAATCCACCGGAGGTCACTGCTGATATAGCTTCTCAGGAATCTCTATATACCTTAATAATTAATTATTTATTGCCATTACATGAGTGCCTGGCTGAAATCAAAGCTCAACTAGATTATCATTATGCATACCTGTAGAAAAACTGTATCAGCGGATCTGTATAATCTGCACAAAGGAGATACGAGAAGAGACAGTGTTATAAAATGCATTGACTGGGATGGTTACTAGCAGAATGGATATTAGAGCTCTGATCTCCTCCGTTCTTGTCAAGGTGATTTAGTTGGTATGCTATAAATGATTTATTGGATGATTGAGATCTATTTTCGTTATTGTCCATCCAGCATGTCCCTGTTAAAGTACAGAAAAAAGATTTGTGTTTAGTGGCTCACTGACATGAAAATTTTGTCAGTAATGCCTTCTCTATTCCTTGGATTTTCTCATGACATGACAGTGAATGTGAAGGATACTGCTGCAAATTTTCTTGGTATCATAGTAAATAATCTGTCTCAGAAAGGAGTTAGGCATTAAAAATATTTTTTTAAAAAGTTTTTTCAGTACAGAAGTGGGTTTTTTTGGTGGTTGGGGAGTGGATTGAGAATTACATTGTGCTGAATGATTTATTGAGGCATGAACATTTGAGGAGGCTGGTACCTCAAAAGTAGGAGGATGTGCTTTATATGCTCACATACCAAATGTCTTTGAGAAATGTAAATGATTGTAAATCTCATTACACACTGATAACATAGCATGCAATTTTTAATAACCATTTGGGCAAAGGGTAGATCTCTTTAACATTTACCTAATTATCTCATAATCCTGTTTTCTTCAGAAATACATATTACACTTCTTTTATTACATTTTTTATTAAAGTTGACCTAAGGGCTTAATAAATATAATACTTAAATACTTGAAAATAAATGAAATCAAATATAGTCACAGAACTGTAGCCAAGGCAATTTGTGGGGCCACAGGCAGTTAGCTGCGTGGCACATATCATAGTGACAGAAAAGAAGGCCGTAAAAGACTAAAAAAATTTTCATATGCTCCAGGTAGGTATATCTCTAATTTGCTCTTTAAAAACCTTCTGTTTTCTAGTTAGAAATCATACGTATTTTCAGTACTTACCATGGTCCTTCCTTTTCTTTAGCATTGGAAAGATTTTTCATCAAGTCCATATTCAGCCTCTCTTGTTGGACCACAAGCCTGTTTTGCAGGACTTTTGTGTAGCCACCATAGACAAGAGGTATATGGCATCTTTCTTTCCCATTTGAAGCAGTTTCTTATGTATTTAAAGATTGACATAATGTTCCCTCAAGCCTTTTCTCTTTCCACCCCTCTGCACCCCTGGCTCATGTAGCCTTTTCATCTTTAGACTAAGCAAACCCAATAATTCCAGTCTTTCTTCATAGCTTGTGTTTCTGGTCTCCAATTTGATACACATTATTTTTTGAAATGTGGTGCCTAAAACTGGGCACTATACTTCAACAGTGTTAACTCCAGCCTAATTAGCACTGAGTAGAATGGAAAAATTCTTGTGTCTGGTAACATTTTTGCTATTTATATGTTTGTCTAACATTTGACTTCTTTTTCTAACAGCTTGCCACTGCTTATTCATCTGCAAATTGTAGTCTGCCCCAGTCCCCGGGGATCTTTTTTGAAGACCTATTACCTTTTCAGTCCTTTGCCATCTGGCATCTCCTGTTTGTGAAACTGGTTATTTCTCCCCCAAAGTACAGAGCTGCACACCTGCCTAAATGAATTATAACCTATTTTTTCTTTTTTTTTTTTCCTAGACCAAATTTTCAGTCCGTGAATTTCATCGTTAATTCTGATTTTGTCTTCCGTCAGACCTGTAGAAATCCCATCTTAGCACCATCTAAGAAAGTAGCATGCTTTCAAAGGCTCATCAGGCTGCTGATGCCTGGTGGAGTGGCATCTGTTTGGTCTGAAGCAAGAATAAGGGCTACAGCACCTGGACTTTGGTAATTCAGTAGTAGCTAGGGGGGTAATTTTCCAGTGCAATGCTGAATAAATCTGTTAGTTACTGAGGACGTTTTCTTAAACATGATACTTGGAATCTGTGTAGGTTTACCTTTTGGCCATTTTTGTTCCAGTTCAAGTATAATAGATTTATAATCTGCAACTGGAAATTTCACCAAAAAAAGCCTTACAGCTTGGGAGAGGGTAGAAGCTGCCTGGCTCTCTGCTAGATCAGGTCCACATCTGAGTGAATAATATACTAGCTGCCACCAAAACCTGAGGATTCTGATCTTGTTCTCCACTGACAAATCCCATAAATCTCAAGATTCTTTTTTTCTAATTGTTTGACTAACACAGTTAACCAAACTGGAAAAGGTTTCAGATGGAATATTTGGTTCTAACATTAGTATTTCAGTATTTGAGATTTATCGGGTGTTAAAGAATTAGTCATTGAAGGGGTTTGTGAATCATTCTGAATATTTAATACATTCATGCTCTGATTGCAAGTAATTTGTGAAAAGGAAAAAAAGGGAGCAATTAATTTAAAAATGTTAATTCACTCAACTGCAATAGGACTTTTAGTCACCTTTGTAGACTAAGGAACAGAAAAAAATGTGAGGGTTTAATGTAGAGTCCAGAGACAGTCAAAGGTGAAGTTGGGATTAGACTTTTTAGCTTCTCTCTTTTGGTTTGATGATGACTCCGGTTTTGTTTCCACCTTCATGCCTTTAGAGTCCTTAAGGGTAGGGGTATGGATGCAGGGCCTTTGAGAGCCGTGCAAATCTCAAATTGCAATATCAGCAGTCTTACTAATGAAGGGGAAAAGGAAAACAGTGGCAAGAACTGCAGTGAGAAGTCGAGACTTAGAGTGCAATACTTGCGGTTGCTTTGCAATTTGCCTTGGCAGTGTGATTACACACAATTATAATCCTGTTGTGCTGACTGCTAATTCTGGAGCACTGTGTGTGCACAATAGAGCATAGACTGAGCACCACAGAATGCATATTAAATGCAGAACACAAAGCACTAATCACCTTGTAAGAAAAACAGAAGGACAGGCCAATAGCATTCTGAGCTAGGGGTTTTGTTTTGGACCACAGTCTTAAAATTATTCTTTATGTAGAACTACCAGTAGGAAAAAAAAAAAACAAATAAAACCTTTTACAGGAGTGGTTTGGTGTTAATAATGAACTGATCAGAGCCCTCTTTATCTTCCATGTGCTTATGCTTGCACTTCTATGCCTGCTCATGACTTGATGGTTGACTGCAACATGAAACATATTCTTCTGTTTGACTGTATTTTAAACTAGAATATTATGGGTACTGTAAAAGTTCTTTGACTAGGCTATTCACCATAGAATACTTGATTTGTTGGCATTTACTTTTCATGATTAATGTCACTGTCTTTCAGATTACTTTTTCAGTTCCAGCTCTCATCACTATGACTCATCAAAAATCCTACTTTGCCAGAACAGATTGCTATGCAGTTTGAGCAAAAACATTCCCAGCTCCTTCCTGGAGGCTGAGCCTGTGGTTTTGCATTTCTTTTTTCTAAATATAGAAAGACCACAGGCCACAGACAATGTTAATCTCTCCATCCCAAAATCCCAGAGAGATTTATTACTGTATGTCAGCAACATGGTGTGTAATTGGGCAGTGTGACACTTCCCAAAAATGTAGACTGTACGGCTTTATGAGGTTGAACTGTAAACAGACTGTGGAGATGTTTTGGGTTCTAGGCACAGTGCACAGAAGCCTGGTAGCCAGGTACATTCATAAGACCCCTCAATGTCCTGCCTACCCTTGCCCCCAGGCAGCTCTGCTTCTGCCTTCACCCTGCTGCACTGAGTGGTGGTCATCAGGGACTGACAGGTTTGTTGGCAGAGTAAGTATGGGTTTTACTCTCGGAGCTGTGTTTCAGTAATTCTGTGTGGGATTCACAGAATCCTGATGTATATACAAAGCTCCTCAAAGCCGCCTTTATGTTTGCCAATGCAGTAAAGTGGAGAAACATCAGGGATTCTGAATGACACTTTTTCTCCTTCCAGGTAGAGGTTCACTCTAGACAGCAGCTGTTTTCAAGCTTCTGGTCCAGCCTTGAAATGACAAGCAAATGTAAGCAGAAGGTTTTTTTTTAATTCCTTGAAAAATAGAAGCTGTAAAATTCAACACTATAAAGATGTAAAATCCAGTGTAGAAAAAGTCAGATTTTTTTAATTTTTTTTTTTTTTCTTCACTGAGCAAAGTCTCTTCCATGATGGCTAATAAAGGTTGGAGTACACCCAGGGCGTATTTGCATGACCTGATCAGAACAGTGAGTTTCACGACATGTTCTTGTCCTAACTGCTGAGATAGGATTTTTTCATTTCAAATGCTTCAACCTCTGTCGTGGTTTTGCCCCAGCCGAGGGCCGCACCCCACACAGTCGCTTGTACTTTTAAAAGGAAGGGGGAAGGAAAGTCGGGGGAGGGGGAAAAGGGAAGGAAGAAAGGAGGAAAAGAAACCACAACCTAGAAACCAGAACCACGCAGGTTGGGATAAGGATAGTTTACTAAACAATAACAGAAAACTAGATATAACAATAACATAAGTTTAAAGCACAAAATAGATGAAACTGGTGATACACAATGCAATTTCTCACCAAACCACACAACTCAGGCTGCACAGCTTAGAGCCCGTACCGGAAACCCAACCGTCCCCAGAAACTGCCCGTCCTGGCGTTGTCTCCCCCTCTTCCCCCCAGTCCCCCTTTATACTCAGCATGACGTAACTGGCATGGAATGTCCTCTTTGGCCAATTCGGGTCACCTGTCCTGGCTGCGTCCCCTCCTTTCTCATTAGTAAGGAAGTATGCAGAGCTGAGAAAGGTCCTTGATTGCCCGGCAACAACCAGAACCATCAGGGTGCTATTAGCACTGTTGTCATCCTAACACCCAAACATGGCATTCCATTCACTGCTAAAAAAATATTTAACTCCATCATAGCTGAAACCAGGATATTATCCACCCCTTATTCCATACCATTTACGTCATGACCAGATCCAACAATTTTCTTTGGGTACAACCAGTTTCGTGTTTCACACACCCATATATGTATGTACACATGTATGCACACATACGTGCATACAGATCTTATTCCCTCAGTCTGTGAATCATCCCTCTGAAGTTGTTGAGTTCATTTAGTCCATGATTTTCAGGCTCCATTTGTCGTAACAGTTTCTCAGGATAATTGTATGTTCCATTGGCTCGTTGCATGCTGCATCTCAGGCTCTTGACTGATACACCTGGCATGGTCCATGCTCATAGTCTGTGGGTCAGAGTTTATTTTCAAAGGGAGAAAAAAGTTCTTGGGAGGCCAGGCTTTAGTTCCATCATCATGGCACTCATTCTTCATTAACTTGTATGACTCCGGCTATAATGCTATGGTACAACATACAGCAATCATAACAATAATGAATATACAATAATGGGTTATTTGGCAATTATTATAATTTCTACTTTATTAATTATATTGGCTATTCTCACCCAAAATCAAATCCCCTTGAGGTACACATCGAACTTCTCCATCCCTCTGCATTACCCACCAAGTACAGCCAGGTCCTTGAGCAAAAACAATTCCAGACATGGGTTTACCTTTGCCTGAAGCAGGGATGACCCAAACTCTCTTTCCCAATACACTCTTCATATGCACTACTGGGACTCTGTCTCCCTCTACAGTACGTGGAAATTTTGACTGGGCAGGGCCAGCCTGATTGGTAGATCCCCTAGAGTTAACTAACCACGTGGCTTGGGCCAAATGTGTATCCCAATGCTTGAATGTCCCACCACACATTGCTTTCAGTGTAGTTTTTAAAAGTCCATTATATCGTTCAATTTTCCCAGAGGCCGGTGCATGATAAGGAATGTGGTACACCCACTCAATGCCATGCTCTTTGGCCCAGGTGTCTATAAGAGTGTTTCGGAAATGAGTCCCATTGTCTGACTCGATTCTTTCTGGAGTACCATGTCGCCAGAGGACTTGCCTTTCAAGGCCCAGAATTGTATTTCGAGCAGTGGCATGGGGTACGGGATATGTTTCTAGCCAGCCGGTAGTTGCCTCCACCATTGTAAGCACATAACATTTGCCATGGCGGGTTTGTGGGAGGGTGATGTAATCAATCTGCCAAGCCTCCCCATATTTATATTTCATCCACCGTCCTCCATACCAAAGGGGCTTTAACCGCTTAGCTTGCTTGATTGCAGCACATGTCTCACATTCGTGGACAACTTGTGCGATGGCGTCCATGGTCAAGTCCACCCCTCGATCCCGAGCCCATCTATATGTTGCATCTCTCCCTTGATGACCCGAGGTATCATGAGCCCATCGAGCTATGAATAATTCACCCTGACGTTGCCAGTCTAGATCTACCTGAGCCACTTGAATCCTAGCAGCCTTATCTACCTGATGGTTGTTTTCATGTTCCTCCATGGCCCGACTCTTAGGTACATGGGCGTCGACACGACGTACCTTTACAACAAGTTTCTCTAACCGAGCAGAGATATCTTGCCATAAGTCATCAGCCCATATAGGTTTGCCTCTACGCTGCCAGTTGTTCTTTTTCCACTGCTGCAACCACCCCCACAGGGCATTCGCCACCATCCATGAATCAGTATATAGGTAGAGCCTTGGCCACTTTTCTCTCTCAGCAATGTCCAGGGCTAACTGGATGGCCTTCACCTCAGCGAACTGGCTTGATTCACCTTTTCCTTCAGTGGCTTCTGCTACTCTTCTTATAGGATTCCATACAGCAGCTTTCCATCTCCGATGCTTACCCACAATGCGACAAGACCCATCAGTGAACAGGGCATATCGCTTCTCATTCTCTGGCAGTTCGTTGTAGGGTGGGGCTTCTTCAGCGCATGTTACCTCCTCATCCTCTGGCGACATCCCAAAATCTTTGCCTTCTGGCCAGTCTGTGATCACCTCCACGATTCCTGGGTGATTGGGGTTTCCTATTCGAGCCCGCTGTATAATTAGTGCAACCCACTTGCTCCACGTAGCATCAGTGGCATGGTGTGTAGAAGGAACCTTCCCTTTGAACATCCAGCCCAGCACCGGCAGTCGGGGTGCCAGGAGGAGCTGGGCTTCAGTTCCAATCACTTCTGAGGCGGCTCGAACCCCTTCATAGGCGGCCAGTATTTCCTTTTCTGTTGGAGTATAATTGGCCTCAGATCCTTTGTAGGCCCGACTCCAAAACCCCAGCGGTCGACCTCGAGTCTCCCCTTGTGCTTTCTGCCAGAGACTCCAGGTCGGGCCGTTCTCCCCGGCAGCAGTGTAGAGCACATTTTTAATATCTGTCCCTGTCCGGACAGGCCCAAGGGCCACTGCATGGACTATCTCGCGTTTGATCTGCTCAAAGGCTTGCTGTTGCTCAGGGCCCCATTGGAAATCATTCTTCTTTCGAGTTACATGGTAGAGTGGGCTCACAATGAGACTGCAGTTTGGGACATGCATTCGCCAAAAACCTATAACACCTAAGAAAGCTTGTGTTTCCTTTTTATTGCTTGGTGGAGACATAGCTGCTATTTTATTAATAATGTCCATTGGGATCTGACAACGCCCATCCTGCCATTTTATTCCTAAATCTGGATTTCTTGCGTAGGCCCCTTGACTTTACTTCGTTTTATAGCAAAACCGGCTTCTAAAAGGATTTTAATTACCCTGTTTCCTTTTTCAAAAACTTCCTCTGCTGTGTTGCCCCATACAATGATGTCATCAATATACTGCAGGTGCTCTGGTGCTTCACCCTTTTCCAGTGTATTCTGGATTAGTCCATGGCAGATGGTGGGGCTATGTTTCCACCCCTGGGGCAGACGATTCCACGTGTATTGGATGCCTCTCCAAGTGAAAGCAAACTGTGGCCTGCACTCTGGCGCCAGTGGGATCGAGAAGAAAGCATTCGCAATGTCGATTGTGGCGTACCACTTGGCTGCCTTCGATTCCAATTCATACTGGAGCTCTAACATGTCTGGCACAGCAGCACTCATACCTGGAGTGACTTCATTTAGGCCACGATATTCTACTGTCAGCCTCCACTCTCCATTGGACTTCCTCACTGGCCATATGGGACTATTAAAGGGTGAGTGGGTTTGGCTGATCACTCCCTGATCCTCCAGTTGACGAATCAGCTTATGGATGGGAATCAGGGAATCTCGGTTAGTACGGTATTGTCGTCTGTGCACCATCGTCGTAGCAACTGGCACTTGCTGTTCTTCACCCTTCAACAACCCCACAACAGCAGAATCCTCCGAGAGTCCAGGCAAGGCACACTATTGTTCAATTTCTTCTGTTTCCAAAGCAGCTATTCCAAAAGCCCATCGGTACCCTTTTGCGTCTTTAAAATACCCTCTTGGAACGATGGACACTTTCTCCCAGTAGCTGCAACATTGCTCCATACGGGTTGGGAGTTGGACACATTGTTGTCAAGTCGTTGAACCAGTTTCTCTACTGCTGCAATGATGGAGAGGGAAACATTGTCTTGGTATTTCCGGAGTCGGCAGGCCACCTCATTTACGGTTGGCGGATCCATATCATTCCAGTCAATTGCTGCCAGTGAATTGGTGTACCCTGATGGTGCACTTCGTACAACCTTACGCCACATATCTGGAATGCATAGGACTTCATCGGGATCAGCGGGAAGCCGTGAATTGTCCAGATCATAATAAATTATCTCCCGTACAGCTAATTCTCTCAGGTGCTGGACAGCTGTCTCTATGCTGTTACACTTGGGTGTCTGACATGTAATATATTCCTTTATGGGATATCTTTTCTGCACACTTGTCAGTAGTCGCCTCCAGAGGCTGAGGATTTCCGGCCTCCTCCCAATTGCTTTGTCAATTCCTCCTTCTCTAGCTAGGGATCCCAACTGCTTGGCCTCTCTGCCTTCTAATTCCAAACTACTGGCCCCGTGATCCCAACATCGGAGCAACCAAGTGATAATGTGCTCACTTGGGTGGCGAGTGAAATCTTTTCGAACCTCACGCAGCTCACTCAGAGTCAGGGATCGGGTAACAACCTCTGGTTCTGCCTCATCCTGATATCCTCGAGATGGTCCCGGTTGATCATCATCATTATCCGTCACTATGTGAACTGATTTCTTTGTGCCTTTCCTCTTTTGTACGGGAGCAACAGACACTGGTGTGGATTGGTTTTTCAGATCATCTGCAGTGTCTGCTGTAGAGATTACAGTAGCTGCAGTGTCGGTCACAGGGGTTGCAGTAGCTGCAGTGTCAGCCCCAGTGGTTGCAGCAGCTGTAGTATCTGCCAGTCTGTTTCCTTTCCCTTCTCCCTGACAGTGCTGACAGTGCTGCCTGCTATCAAGCAGTGTTTGATAAATAGTGGCCAGAGCCCAGCACAGTGCAGTAAGGTGTCCATCTCTGGGAAACCTACAGCAATTTTTCCTTAGGTATGCAGTCACTTGATCGGGGTCTTGTAGCTGTTCAGGAGTGAAGTTCAAACCATCGGGTGTGAGAAAGTACCTAGGTACTTGCCCATACTTTGCCACATGCCCTGCCACTCGTGATTATTCTGTCTCGGAGAAAGCTCTTCAGTGGTATTCATAAACCTATGCTTGATATATAACAAAAACTGAACCATCTGCACCTAACCTACCAATAGCAAAATGCTAGTTTGAATATCCCAGAGATATTGATTATTTTCAAAAACTGCCATAAGAGCTGTTTTATTTAGCCCAAAGGAAAAGAAAGCAGTGCCCCCACCATACCGGCTGCTGTTATTAACCCCTCCCTGTCCAAAGAATGGACAGGACAGCAAAACCTCATACAAGTACCAGCTTAAGCTCATGGTCATCGATATTATTGTATCATAGACCGATATCATAAAATACACTATAATGAAGTATGGGAACAAATACGGGAGCCGCAGACCTGAGAGAGTAAAGAATCCTGCCAGGATTGTATACAGCATGCGGTGGTTTTGCTGCCACAGCCTTGTGAATAAATACCACAGCATCGTGACCAGAGATTGCTTAAACAACAGTGCTTATCTTAATTGCGATAGTTAGGGTCAGATCTACTGTTATCCCAACCGTTCGTGCCCGACGTTGGGCGCCAAAATGACTGTCATGGTTTTGCCCCAGCCGAGGGCCGCACCCCACACAGTCGCTTGTACTTTTAAAAGGAAGGGGGAAGGAAAGTTGGGGGAGGGGGAAAAGGGAAGGAAGAAAGGAGGAAAAGAAACCACAACCTAGAAACCAGAACCACGCAGGTTGGGATAAGGATAGTTTACTAAACAATAACAGAAAACTAGATATAACAATAACATAAGTTTAAAGCACAAAATAGATGAAACTGGTGATACACAATGCAATTTCTCACCAAACCACACAACTCAGGCCCCACAGCTTAGAGCCGTCCCGGAACCCGACCGTCCCCAGAAACTGCCCGTCCTGGCGTTGTCTCCTCCTCTTCCCCCCAGTCCCCCTTTATACTGAGCATGACGTAACTGGCATGGAATGTCCTCTTTGGCCAATTCGGGTCACCTGTCCTGGCTGCGTCCCCTCCTTTCTCATTAGTAAGGAAGTATGCAGAGCTGAGAAAGGTCCTTGATTTCCCGGCAACAATCAGAACCATCAGGGTGCTATTAGCACTGTTCTCATCCTAACACCCAAACATGGCATTCCATTCACTGCTAAAAAAAATTTAACTCCATCATAGCTGAAACCAGGACAACCTCAAATACTTTATTCTTCTTTATTCTTAAAGTTGGCTTTTTGTGTCAGGGGCAGACTGAAAACTAACTGGTTCTGGGTGGAGTCACTCACTTATGAAGTTTGGTTCTGCCATTTCTAGCCCCAGCCACAACCCATCCTGGACTACTAAATTTCTGAGGGAAAAAAACCCCATGTACCTACCCTGCCTTACTTGCTTAATTCCTCAGTAAGTCCACAGTTGTTTACAATATCTGGCCAGATTTCCGATGCAAGGGTGTGTTTCAAAGGCATTTGCATGAAAGCCAGTGGCTCTCTGAACCTGCTTTTCTAACACAGACCTTCCCATATTCCTGAAGCAGCAGTTCCTGCCTGTGGTGCAACAACATCTTCTCCTCTTCTTACACATTTCAAAAGCATTTTCCCAGTACTATTAGATTTGTTTACTTTTTTTTCTAGTTACAAATTCTTATCTTTGCTTGCTTTAATTGCTTTCATTCCATATTCTTTAGGAGTTCATCAGACAGTTCAGAAACTTGAACTGCTACCTCTGAGAGTTCCACATGACATTCCATACAGTATAAGCTCTCTCACAGCAATAAAAGACTCTGAGCCACCCCTGTAGTAGCCTGAGATATTTTTCATCCATTTGAAAATGACTAGAAGATAATTCAGGATTTTTTGATCAAAATTGTCATGCCTTCTTTCCCCTTAACCTGAATTTTCACTGTCACAAGGCTAAAAAATAAATCAGTGGCTGCATAGCTTAGATGGGTTTGAACAATGGCAGGGAAATAAAGCACTTCACTGCAGTACCAAGCATGATGAGAATATCACTTCAAGGTAACTATATTAAGAATCCAGTATGAAGGCACCAGTCTTAAGTCCTGAGTTTGTGCTCTCAGTTGGGTACTTCAAAGTGCCTTGACCAAATTCCAATCTATGATTAGATTTGCTATCTGGGCTGTTTGTATTATCACAGATGAAATGCCAAGCAAGAGCTTTGTTGTCAGTAGCTGTTAGTTATCTCCCACTAGACAACAGGAACTGGTGGGTGCTTTTGCTAAGCTTGTCGCTGCTGCAACTTGCTTTTCATACCTCTGTATGTCATGCACCATGCCTACCTCTCCTTAACAATCTAAAAAACAAGGCTTTGTAAGAAAGGTGAAGTGATTGAGGGTTGTGAAGATTTTACTGCATCTGCATCTTTCAGATTGATAAATCTGAGGCTTTGTTTTTAATTTTAAAAATGTAAGTCAGAAGTATATACTACTGCTTTACTATCACTGACTTAATTGTTATTTTATCTTGAACTCATTTCAATGACTTTTAGAAGACTAACATAAGATATAGTGTCCAAAAGGAATGGGTTCAACAAATATAGTCAATTGAAATCAAATAGAAAGGGGAGTCTAGCAAAGAGAGGCTGCTTTCAGCCTGCCGGTGAAGAGAAGGTTGCTCCCTTGACCCTGCTGCTTCAAAGTTTTCAGCCCAGAGGCTATGTCTACCCTCTGTAGCGATGCTCAGCTGCATTAGTTAGGCTACTTTTCTTTCCTTTTGCAGTTTGGAGATATTCTTTATTCTTATCCAGTCTTCACATTTTATTGAATACCTTTATATATTAATTAGAAATAGCTCAATTTATAAATGAGTTGACGAGATTTACAAGGTTATATTTAGTTCCTGAGGAACATCCTTGAGGCTTTTTGTGAAGTCTCTGACAAAATCATCTCAACGTACACTTTATACCACCTTCAATCATACAGTCCACACTGGCACACAATTCTATCTGAGCATGCTTAATACTAGGGACTTAATAATGTAAATTTGGCTACCTTCTTTCCTTTCTGAATTATTGCTTTTCTTTATATTTATGTACACAAGGTCACATAATTTTCCTTCTTCATGCTTTTTCTCAGCATTGTCATATATGAAAACACCTTCTAAAATGCAGCTGTATGAATACAGCTTTGGCACTAGACTGTTTCTTCTTTTAGTGTCTTGCTGTTATTAACTGCTTCTGACTGCCTCCATTTTTTCCTAACAACCACCTCCTAAAATAACAATACCTTTTATTCAGCTATTTGTGCATAATCTGTGTGATTTTTTATTTTGTTAATTATATTATGCCTGACTGGTGCCTTCCTAATCTTTACAGTGCTATTTTTCAAGGAAATATTTTTCTATTATGTGTGAAATTTTTGAAGATTGCCTTCTGAGAACATTTAATTTGTAGCTGTTTTCTTTTTAGTATGATACTATCTCAAGGAGCTGTCTTTATGTTCCTGTTCCTACCATCAACACCACAGACTGAAGATGTACTTTGTGTCTAGCAATATTCCTGAAAATTTAACTACTGAACAAGTCGGTTGTTTTGGTTTTTGGTTTTTTTATTGAAGCATTTTGAAGTATTTGAAGCATCATAGTTGACAGAGAAGGAAAGGATGGTGTAGGAAATCTTATTCCCTTGGTAACTCTGTACATCTCCAGTGCCTTTTAATCCATTTTTCTGCAAAAGATGATGCCACCGACATGCTTAAGAGAGAATGCCATGCATCAGGTTAGACAGCAGGGTTAAATGTACATTTTGGTACATAAAGGTAATTTATTTCTCAGAGTGAAATAAATATAGCTTTGCCATAATTTTGCAGAAACCATAAATATGAAGTTTTCAGCTGGGAAGTGAGCTTCAATTTTGATTACACCAGTAAAACCTATAAGGTGAATGTAGGTACCTAAAAGAATTTAGGATCTGGCCTTTTTTATTTCTTGAGATATACCATTTCTTTTTCTTGAGTAAGTTTCAACTTTTGCTTCCACCACTACCCATTCTCCATAAGTCACTCAGTGCTTCCTTCTGTGTGGCCAGAAAGGTTCGCAAAGACCTGTCATTCACTTTTCCTTCAGATATTTCTGGTGCTTGACTGGCAGTGGCTTTTGAAATTGACATTCATGCTGGAAACTCACTGGGCAGAGCTAAATCTCTAAGTTTTAACACCGAAGGAGAATCATACCATGCCTGCTGGGTGAATATCTAGTTAGCTTAATGATGACTGGAGCATTCACCCTGATTCTTCAGCCATTTGGTCATCTCTGTGGCCCTCCACTGGAGCCTCTCCAGTCTGTTCACATCTTTCTTGACCAGAACTGGACACACTATTCCAGGTGCAGTCAGACAAGTGCTGAGGTGTGATCATGACTCTGTCTCTGCTAGTAATGCCCCCACAAGTGCAGCCCAGGATCCAATTGGCCTTTGTTGTTGCTGTCAGTGGTGCTCTGCTGACTCATTTCCAGCTTGTTGCTCATCAGGACCTTCAGGGCTGGGACTGGCTGCTGTAGATCCTCAGCCACACAGATCCTAGCCTGTACTTCACACTTTGGTAATCCTGATCCAGGACTTTTTATGTGTCTTCATCAAACTTCATACTGTTCTTGCTAGTGTGCTCTGCCAGGCTATCTAGGTATGTCTGTAAGATGGGTCTCCCCTCTGATGTGTCCACCTCACCACTCAGTTTGGTGTCATTAGCTGACTTAGTGAGACTGCTTTGAATCCCACCATGCAAGTCATTCATGAAGACATTGAACAGCATGGGGCCTGGTATTGATCCCTGGGGGACCCCAGGCCTGTAACAGGCTACAGGCCTGAGAAAAGACCTGTATTGTTTCCTAATGTATACTTCTGAAAGTGAATACTCTAGGAGGTTTGTGGGTTTGTTTTTCTGTTGTGCTTTTTTTTGGTTGGTTGGTTGGCTTGTTGGTTTTTTTTTTTCTCTAGCATATTTAAAGTGTAGTCAGTAAGTAAAATAGACTGTACTTTATTCTAGATGAGTTTACTTGGTGGAAGGCAAGAGAGGAAAGGACAGGTCTGTTCCTAAGCAATATGATGGTAGGAATAGCTAGGAGGACTAAAACTCAGTATTATTTTTTCAGTTGTTGGTTAGAGAGAGGTCTTTCTGCTATGCAGTCTCTCAGAAGGGATGGAGCTGGGAAAATGTCCAATTGTCTGGGTGGTTCTATTAGATTATGCTGGGTTTTGGGGTGATTTAAGACATCCTTTATTTGATTCTCTGGGAAAAGAACAGAGAAGTTGATTTATATTTCTGTTCTGAATTATTAAGTCATTTATTTTACTGTAGTGTCAGGAGTCCTCAGCTGAGATCACATCCTGTCTGGCAGGACAAAATAAGAATATATTGTGACAACTGCAATGCCAGTGGTGTTACGGAATAAGAGCATGATGATGTCAAACTCCTTGCCCAAGCATATAGAACAGGTCAGTGGCAGAGGTGTGTGCAGAGCTCTAGTCCTTTTTTTTTTTTTTTCCTACTGGCCCACACTGAAAGCAGCTGATAGTAGAAAAGGAGACCTGCAGTCCCAGGCATCAAATGTGGAGTTTCAGGGGTAGTTTGCATTCCTCCCTGGAAAATAATGGGGGTTTGTAAGCCCCAGCTGCACTGGCTTCCCACAGGCAGCTTTACTTATATATGCCATAAGTGTTCAGTAAGTTAAACTTCCTCCTTCCAGAGCTTTATTCTTACATCTTTCTCTCACCTGAGTTTTGCAGAACACTTTCCTTTGCTGGCAGCTGTGCTTTTCTGAATATGTGACTTCAAACTGCAGTGTGCAAGCCTTATAGCTGCACTTATTCTTGTAAAAGCCAATGCTGTTTGTCTAAAAAAAGTTTGTTTTCTGTGGGAGAGACAGAAATGCCACCCAAGTAGAAATATTTTCTTTAAAAAATTATTGTGGTTTTGGTAAGTAAACAATACAAACTAAAACTGAGTAGAGCAAAACAAAATTTCTCTGCCAGACATTGTTCTGTACAGGTTCACAAAATATATTTCACATCCATAATCCTCTGTCACCTGGCACTCTACTTAAAAATTCTGGCATTTCTGTAATAATTGATGAAGCACTTATTTCAGTGATCCATGCTGAGGTCCTAGCTTCCCTGCTTGTTTAATTAAGAAGATTACTTACAATTTGTCTACCTAAAATAACAAGAAGGGCTCTCGTGTGTGCTATTTCTGTTGTCTTTGAAGCTGTTGGCCAAAGGCCAGTGACCTTTCAGTAGTGATGGACCCTGATGCTGCTAGGAACCTTCCCCTTACAGCATCAGGGAGATGATGATAATCTTCTCCTCCTGTCAGATCAGTGAAAAAGCAGTAGGTGCCACATTCTGACACTTTTATGACTCATTTCATGTCTGGGCTAACAGAGCTATACTATAGCAGACAATTAAGGATTCCCTTTATAGGTCTTCCATTTTAATCAGACTTCATAGTTAGTCTTCTTTTTCTAAAAAAAAAAAAAGGAAAAACTAAGATCCATGAAATTTAGTGCATTTTAACAATAACTCTCTGTGAAGAGAGAGGGGCTTTTATTTGGCTGCCGTGATTTCTTACTTACTACTTACTATGTATTCTCTTATTATTTTTCAGACTAACCTGAGGACGCAAGCTCAAGTAATGTGAATTCTTGGGGCAGATCATTCAACTGAAAGGGAAATGGCGAGTCTCTCTGCAGTCCTTCCCCACTCATATGTCCACTGGGCCCAGAAGGGGCTAGGAGAAGGAGTGGAAGGGGCTGCAAGACATCCTCAGAAATAGTATGGCACTGTAACAGTGTGCATGGGAGAGGTGGTGGGGAGCAGGGGGGGCACTCCAAAGGAGCTGCTGCTTTTGCTGTGGAGAAATGCTCTCACTATTTTGCTGAAGACAACGCTGCCCGAGTGGCAGTTCACTCAGCAACATAGATGTCCTGCCAAGGGAAGGGAATAATATAACAGCCTGGAGAGTAATGGTGTGCAGATGATGTTTGGGCTCAGAGCCTGGGATGGCAGGTGTAGGGGTGAAACACTCTTTAACTGATAACACATCTCAATACATGTCCCCTCTGCAAGATTTCAGCCCTGCAGATGCATGCTTTTTTTAGGCAATGGTTCTCATTCCGTCTGCCTGGTTCTGAACTGATTTCTGGGAGAATTCTGCAAGGGACAAAACATAAATCACATTAATAACCAAGTAAACCATCATCAACAGAAAGGGTGCCTTTGCTCCTGCCCTTGTGGTACAATGAAGTTGTATAAAGCTCTGAACAAAGCTGGTGTGTGTGTTGGGGAGGGGAGATGGGGAAGAGGGGAGGTGAGCTTGGAAACTGTGCTGACAGATCACTCATCCAGATTTCCATTCTGACGTATGTGTAAGAGGTCTCTAGAATTATTGTAGGGGCAAGTTCCTAGAATACACATAGGTCCTGTTCTGAATTTCAGTATTTTTTGAAAATACTGCCTTGATATGTAACAAAAAAAAAAAAAAATCCACATTTCTGAAGTGGCAGGATTCAGTTCTCTGAGTCATCTCCTGCAGTATTGCAAACAACAGTGGACAAAACTATGCAATAATAGCTGCACAGATATCAGTAAGGTTGCAAGATTCACTGTTTTAGGAGTTTAATGATGGCCCAGGTGTCTCAAATTCTACCTGAGTGGTATTGTGTTGCATTTTTCTCCTATCCCTCTTCAATATTTCCTGATGAAAAACAATAAAGTAAAAAAAACCCACCCTTCTCACTATTATTACTTAATTGGTATGCTCATCTTTTATATTAATTTTTTTAAAATGCTTCATAATATATTAGGTTTTTTAATAGAACTTCCTCTATATATTGGTTTCTAGGCACCAAGGCCCTTCAAAGTCATGGACCTCACTAGTTTCTCTTGAATAGTCATCTTTTCTTCTGGCCATCTCAGGTAGGTATAAGCAATATAAATGCTCAAAGTGTCATACTCTTGACTAGACTTCTGAAATGGCTGGGAATTAATTCCATTTTAAAATGCTGGAATACGGAATACATTAAAATTGCCCCTTGCAGGGAATATTTAATCTTTAAAATGTATAATACTGTATTTTTTGAGAAAAAAAAAGTTTTAAAAAATTTTGGGCTTTTTTAACATTAGTCACATTGTAGTACAAAGGTGGAGGGTTTTTTTGGTTTTTGGTTGGTTTTTGGATTAGTTTTTTGTTTGGTTAGTTTTTTGTATGCCGTGATCCTGAATATTGAATGTACAGCAATAGCTCAGAACTAGATTTGATATTTTAAGTATAACACCTGCTTTTATCTGGTATTCTGCTTGGTTTGATCCGGGAAAATGCCACCCCTCTTCGAGCAGCACTTCTGCAACTATCGCCCGTGCTGGTCACAAAGATCTGCTGACTCTATTCCCAGTAACAAGCAGTAAGCAGCAAGTGAAACCCTCAGCTGGATTGGCAGCCTTCCCATAGTGCAGAGGGAGAGGAGTATCTTGCACTGTTACCACTTACTTCTCTTAATTAGGAGTTTGGAAGCTGTTCTAAAAGCCTGCATCCCTTTCATTCGTGTAAATGGGAACACTGCAGCAGGCAACTCCTTGTACAAGTGTGATGCAGAAGAAAGGTGTGTATGTAAGGATTTCACAGAATCATTGAAGTTGGAAGGGATCTCATGAGATCCTGTAGTCCAATATTGCTGCTCAGTGTAGACTGACCAGGTCTTCATCCCATTGGCTCCAAGGATGGAGACTTAAAACCTCTCTGGGCAATTGGTGCCACTGCTTACTCTGCCTTGTGGTAAAAAACTGTGTTTTCTTGTATACAGATTAAGTTTCTTTTCAGTTTGTGCCCTTTGCCTCTTGTTTTCTTTTGAGCACCTCTGAGAAGAGTCTGCCTCATCTTCATTTCCTCCCATCAGGTATTTATGCATATTGGTAAGATCCCCTGCAGCCGCCTTCTCTCCAGGCTGAACAGTCCCGGCTCTCTCAACTCTCCTTGTATGTAGTAGTCCTGTAACCATCTGAGTGGCCCTGCACAGGACTTGCTCCAATGCATTCATCTCCCTCTGTTGCTGGGGAGCCCAGAACTGGACACAGTTTGCCAGACGTGACCTCACTAGTGCTCAGTAGAGGGGAAGGGTCACTCCATTGACCTGATGGTGATGCTTTCCTTAATGAGACCTCTTTTGGCCTGAAGGTACCTCAGATTTGTTGTTTCATACTTAAAAAGTAGCCCCAGCCTGAGCACAGGAGGACCTGCTCAGCAGTCAGTCCTTTGACCAGCTGTCGAGAAAGCTGTTCCAAGGAGTTGAAAGCATACTCTGCAACATGATCTAATTTCAAAATGCAATAGGGCTTATGCTCATTCATCTTGCTGTCAGGACACTCCACACAGCACAGAAAGCAGCTTAGCAAGCAGAATATAAGCCCCAGATGGCAAAGCCTGAGAAATATAACTCTATGAAATAGCTCTAATGGCCGAGGCAAATAAGACTCTTATGTTAGCCTGAGATATTATTATGTTTGGATTTTTTTTCTTCTTTTTCAGTATCTGTCTATGAGATAAAATATGTATACTTCATTTCAGATTGTAAAGAAAGGGAATCTTACAGGTGGAAGCAGTTTGATTTTCCTGGGAAATAATAAACTCAGGATTCTCCTTCTCTGCAACTCGGCCATGCACACCTTACACATGCATTGCCATTTATTGAGCATCTTTCTGTGGCCTAGAGTAAATACAAAAATGTTATATGAATGCCTCTGACCTCACCCACTTCCCTGCTCTCTGGGATCAAACTCTTTTAACATTACTACTGATTTGGGTAAAGGAGATAGCAGAGTAAAATATAACCTTTCCCTATCTTTAAGTTTTGGCATTCTTAAGAGACAGCAGATCTTTACACCCTGAAGATGACTTTTTGACACTCTTTCCATCAGAATTAATGGAGTGTGAGCCTTCTGCAATTTCAGGGCTTTAGAGAAACTTTTATAAGCCCTGTAATACTTTTGATTCTGCTCATTTTTTCAGGTTGATATAACATATATTTTATTCCCTTGCTACCATGAAAAGATCCCAGTAAGATTTTTAGAGGCTTTTGGAATATATGCTGACCTGATGCATTCATAAAATGAAAAAAAGTTATCTTTTTTTTTTACATAACCTGAAGCTGCAGCCACTATAACTCAAGATATAACTAATCTTTTCTCTGCTTCTAGTTGTGGTCTCCATCAGTAATTATGATTCACACAGGAATTTAAAAAATTCTCAAACCTTATCTTAAGTTAAAGTTAGATTACTGAATAGCAGGAAGGGTTCAGCAGAATTTTTAAGTTGAGCTTTAACATGAATAATATGTAAGAGAAAAGAGGATAGGGAAATTGAGAACAATATTTAAGGGGGGGGGAACCCCAACATGTAGGAAAAAAAATTACAATGACCATCCTAATAGAGGACCAGAGAAAAAACTATAAAGTCTTTTGCTGGTGGTTGTTTAAGAACTTGGTTTTTTGCAGTTCGATGCAGACTTCCGTGAGCAACGAAAAGCATGATGCAGTCATACAGAGATGTGGCTAAATACAGACCCTTTGAAAAGGTTAGTTTGTGTTAAAACATTATGAAAACAATTGAGGTTTTCCATCTGAACTGACTAAGTAGTTTTAAAATGTCATCCTTTGACTCAGTTCTCAGCCCAGAGGGGTTGATTTGAGATGAGAGATGGATCTGTACTTGAGAGAAACAAAGACAGCACCAAGGGAAATATCTTACAGAGCACCAAGCAGGGGAAGGGTGAACATGTCAACATCAGGATTATAAAGTCAGCTGTCTGCTTACTGATGAGAAGAGCCTTCAGAGTGTGGGAAATAGTTTGATATTAATAACGTATCATTGAAATACAGCCTTCACCAAAGTCTCATCTGTTCTTAGTTTCAGAGTTAAGGTGGTGAGAGCATCAGTTGTCTCTCAGCAAATAACAGCTGATTTAGAATCAGAAAGGCAAGTGAGAAAATTCATGGGTCAGGATAAAGACTGTTATAAACGGCAATGACAAATTGTTCACTTGGTTTAAAATATCTAAATAGAATTTATTTGAACAAGCAATAAGCAGGCAAAACAGCGCTGGGCGGCCGGGGAGTCTCCTGTTCCACCAACAGCAGGCACCTCACTCCCCACCAGCATCCCTTTTTATAGTTCAGGAGTCCCAGATTTACGTGGCACATTCTTATATCTTTCTGCGGCTGCGTGTACTGTTGCTAGGGGTCGTCCTAGTCTCTCTGGTGGTTGTAAAGATGAAGGCAGTAGTCTTCCTCAGGTTGAACTTTTCACCTCCTTCCCCTGGCACATGTGTAGTTGTGATTGTTCCAGATGGGCACAATTATCCTTGGGATGTTTCTTTCTTATCTATCCTAGGCACCACCTTCCTAGGGATGTTTCCTCCTTATCAGTCCTGGGTCCGCTTTAAATTATTCCAAGGACACTAATCACTCAGGACTAACTAGAGTTGTTCAAGTGAGACATTGTTTATGTGAGGTCGCATCTGACATAACCACTATGGCACATCAAACTATCTTGTTAGTAAGTCCCCCCCTTAACCCTTTGTAAGCATCTTGTTAGTAAGTAAAAGTGTGTGCACAATAGTTCAATAGCTACAATCAAAACATTCAAACAATTAACAATTGGGGGACCTACCCCACCCTTCACCCTTATCTGCTGGTTTGAGAACAAATTCCTTATGGATTTTTATTTATTACAAAGACAGTTTAGTAAGTGAAGGGGGGAAAAAATACACCCCAATGTAATGCAAATGCAATCACAGCAGATTCTTGCCTAACCAGCTGCCTTGGAAAAACTGACCCCCAGCTTTATTTCTGAGCATGATCTTATGTTACGGAATATCTCTTTGGTCAGTTAGGGACATCTGTCCCTCCTGTGTCTCCTTGAAGGCCCTTTTCCACCCCAACCTGCGGGAGATTCAGACATATACACAGAGACCAATATGATCAGGTGAATGCCGTTTCTTCAAACCGTTCATCACCTTATATAGTCCTGTGCCATGTGCTCGCATCCAGATAGCTCCACCCCTGCCATGTGCACGCATCTGGCCCCTATTGGTTGAGTGCATACAATCATGCGCCCTAACTGGTTACAAGCCTTACAGCATGCATGCATTTGTTACAATTCAAAGGCCGGATTGCTCACGTGCCCATTGTCCGCTAAAAACCTCCAACACCAACCTACTCACAGTGGGCACAGAGTGAGAAACAGAGAAGGCCTCAATGCTGTGCTGGCACCTTCTGGCAATAGCCAAAATATTATTGAGTTATGAATGCTTTTGGCTTCAAATCTGAAGCACAGCACCATACAGGCTGCTATGAAGACAATGAACTCCAACCCAGCCAGGCTCAGTACACTCTGTTAAACAGACAAGAAATTGAAACCAGTACAGAGGATGGAGGAAAGGGCTGGTCACCCTGAAGAAGCATGGCTGGAAGTAAATTTTGTTGGATGTCTCAAAATACCTATGTTCGCTTGTAAATTCATTTAGAACAGCATTTTCTATGCTGGTTCACTGAAGGTGGGTTTTGTGCTTGTATAACAGCTTATGGAACACAGTTCTTAGCCTTTCTTTTCATTTTTTCACTACCATTTGAGTCCACAAAGGATGTATTCTTGAAAACTCTTTACTGGTGGGAGAATTGTTCCACTGGTAAATGCAAAAGTTACTGCTCTTCATCATGTAGGTTTATCATGTAGGTTTAAGTACGATGAGGGACTCACTGTATCCAGCTGGGTTTTTGTTTTTCTTTTAGCTCTGATTGGAAGTTCAGTTAATTGCCCATTCCACATTCACAGATGGTAAGGTTGCTTATGTGCAAAGTCAATGCACAAAAGATTGGTAATGATTTGGACTGTTTTTGATGGATGGTTAAATATCTGGTTGGTGGTGAAGGGTTTATTTTGATGTAATATTGTGGAAAAAAATGCCAAAGATTATTTTTAGGTTCTGAAAGAGGGTGAGTTGGACAGGTGGGTAGACATGTCGTTGGATTTCGTGTGTGCACTGCCTTTACTCATGGTAGCTCAGAGAGAAGGGTGGACTGAATGTAATGCAGCTTGTAGCTGCCTGCTCTCCTAACATAAAGCTTAGCATTGCTTTGTCCAAGCCAAAGGGGATTCTAAAAAATTTTGACAACATGTGAAATTTCCAAAATCTCCACCTCTCTTCCATGCCTCCTTTTTAACTGGAAATTCCTGCCTACATTCACGCTCAGTCCTTGTGAGGTATTGGTACAGGCTTGTCACAGGGATGGCCAGAAGTCCTCTTCATCCCATCCACAGAGGCCCCAACACCCTTCCCTACACTGGTAGTTGGGTTGATGCTACAAAGGGTGTGAGATCCCAGTGGAGGAAATCTATCCTTGAGTGGCAACAGAAATTCCTCCTGGCCCCCATACAGGTGGTGCAGTTGCTTCTAATACAGAAGAAAGCTCTGCCAGTCCTTGGTGGAAAAAAGTGGCGATGATCTTTCTGCCTCAAGGAGTTGGCAATACAACTGTTTTGTTTTTTGTCTTAGAGGAGGGTAATGGGTGGAGCAACAGAAGAGTTAATCAGCTAACGAAACACAAGTCTTGACAACTGATTATATCAACAATCAGTATTTATCACATTCCAAAACAGACTATTTAATAAGACTTGAAATCTGATTAAAAGAAATGAAACTCAAACCCCATACAGTCAACATCCCTGAAGTCAGCTGTCAATCCACATTTGCACATCTGCTTCTAGGTGCAGAGAGTTATACTTTTGCGAAGAATTCACCATTTGAGGGATATTTTTAGACAGAACTAAGATGCATTATTACTTCTACTTGTACAACTGCCTGTTTCGTGTCTTAGTTTCTATGTGCATGTTACAGTTTGAGAATAACTATTTGTTGCCCCCACATTGATTCTGAGAATATTCATTATTGCAATTCTTAAAAGGCCAATTTGAGATACCTAAGAATGTAATAATTATACTATCTTTCACTTTTGGAATTTGACACTTTTGAATCTGGATTTCAAAGAGAAATTTCAAGGCTGACTGAAGTCTGAGGTCTCTTTGACTTACTTCCATGCATGATTTTTCTAACTATTCATAGTGCAGCCTTTGCAACAGTAGCAGTTAATGAATTCTATTCTGACTATAGAGGAAAAATGTAAAGTGAGGGTCATATCAACAAAGTGTTCTAGAAGGAAATGGATAAAATAGAATGAAATATTTTTCTTTCATTAAAATGAATAGCCTATCTGTGGGTGATGAAAGTGTGCTCTTATCTTTCAGAAGAAGAAAAACATATTGCTGAAGGTAAATTATAAGATATGAAGAGGTTGCATTTAGTTTAACATTTATCTTGTAGACCAAGGACTTTGAAAGTCAACAACTATCTCTGCTCTGCAGACAAATTTAGATTTCTCTAGTCCTCTACGTCGTTTGAATTCTGCAGTGATAGAGATATATATATAGATATATATATAGATATATATGTTGTAGTTTGGCTGACAGCCATGGTAAAACATGCAGGATAGTTATATAATTTATACAGTGCTTTCAACAACTCCACTTTCTTTATTACAGAAAATAAAGCCACCTTTAAATATATGAAGTGGGAAATAGATATTGTATTGGAAATAATTGGGTTTTGTCCTTCAATGACACTGGACCGTATATATCTTGAAAAGTGAGCATGGCTCCTGCCTTCAAGGTGAAGAAGAATGGATTTTACCAAAGTGTTTTCCTGGATTCTCTAGCTGCTTTTATTCTTCCAAGCACGCCTTAAATCATTTTATCTATGCTTCACCATCATAAGGCCAGCTGAATATTGTGCCATCAGCACAGGCTCTACTGACTTCTAAACAGTTTAGCAGTACGAGTCTCTTCAAGTCTACATCAAAGATGGCATCTGCTAACAGTGGCAGTCCTGTTTGCAGTGTGCTCTGTGTTGTACCTAGACAGGAATTCAGTAGGAACAATGGGAACTGGGTTTCAAACATTTTTGGTTAAAAGGATCTACCTGCTAGATTTGAAAGGAAAATAATTTGTTGAGGAGGGGATACACAAGAAGTAATACTTGTGTATTAATTTATCTGGAAAAGCAGACTCATTCTTTGTGTCTCCTTTAATGACATGAACCTAAAGCAGCCAATAACCTGCCTTCAAGCTTTTTTAAAATTTTCCTTTTCATCCTAGTCTACCAGCTTTTCTTTGGCTCTAATACGAGATTTATTTGGCTTTGCTTTGCTCTTTTTTCACTTGCCAGTCCATGACCTTTTAATTTTGTTTCCCATGCAATTCTAATAATTTAAGTGCTTGTTTCCTCCATGCTTTCATAACACACATAATTTCAGTAACATTCAATGCTTTAGTGATATATGACTAACTCTGGGGAGTTACGTTTTCCTTAAAGTGAGTTTTTGTTTGCCTTGTGGAACAAGACTGTCTTAATAGAAATAAGAATAAATAAAGCAAATGTTCTGACATTGTTCTGGTACTACAAACACTCCTTCAATTTCCCTGGGATAGTAAAGGAAGCTACCCACATGAATGGTTAGATCTTTCAGTTAGTTACTAAAATTCCTAACGGAAATGTAGGTAGAATTGTTCAATTTCACAGGACTCTCCTGTTTCTGCTGAGCTTTTTATTTATAATGGATATTTATAATATCCATTAATATAAAGATACTTAATGAAAAATGGGATAACAGTACTATGTACCACACTTTGAAATAAGTTTAGTTTAACATGAATTCTTTTTCCTTCCCTAAAAGCTGACTTACACTGAATATATAAGCAAGGCAGAAAATTCCAAGTCATAAAAAGAAAATAATTGAATTATTTTGAGAAGCAGATTTTGTTACTATCTTCCTCTTTCATCTCTCAGGTTCTCCACGGCTTAATCTAATGTCTCCGCTTCTGATTCACCTGATTCTTGCCTGGCATTACAGGTGAGTGGACAGAGAGTAAAACAAATATCAATGTTCATTCCAGCTGTGTTCTATGTATGAAAGGATCTTCTTGCAGGAGCTCTACAGGAAGCTTGGCAGGAGCTCAGGCATCATATCCACAGCTCCAAAGGGAAGTTCAGGGCCTGTACTGCCAGGTCCTTGAGGCAGAAAAATTGTCCTAATTTGTTCCCACCCAAGAGTGGCAGAGGCTGCTTTCTGTACTGGAGGCAATTTGAGATTGCCTCTAAAAATATCAGTCAGTGTCAAAGACCTTGTAGGAAGATGGACTTTCTGGGCATCTAAGAAGTTGGTTCTTTTTTCTCATCTGTACTAGCATTTCCATTCTGTGTTCAATGCCACGTACCTGCCCATATGTGGGCATGGAACTGAGTGGGCTCTATTTTAATTTTAGCCATGGCGTTCTGCAATAATATCTTCAAATTGCTTTTCCCTTGTCCTGGTCCCCCTATGACTAAAAAAAAAAAAAAAATCCATATAGAAAAAGAACACCTTGAAATATTTCAGTTTTTAGTTGAAATATTTTAGTTTCTTACCGAATCCCAGCATGGAGGGAAGAGTAATCCAAATCAAAACTGAGTTACTGAAACATCTGAATTATTTTTTATTGAGTTGTTTTACATTTTTTTTTCCCCTCAAACTACAAATCATTGTGCAACTCAAAGAGTTCTGGCCAGTGTTGAGTATTCTCCCTTTCTCCTCTTTCTAACAAGTGTTCAGGTGGTTTGGTAAAGGATGACACTGCCAGAAACAAGATACAAACCTCACAACCATGTGAAAAGGACAAGGAGCTGCTGACATTTTATTATGGACAGAGGGGAGAAGCTGAGAATGGCAGGCAGTGGTCAACATGGGGTGAGCTTGAAAGGAAAGGACCCACCAGGGATTGCAGTCTTAGAAGGATTTAGGCTCTCTCAGCAAGTTCTGTGCAAGTAACATTAAATTAATTAATGCTTAATGTCCTGTATATTTTAATCATTATATTTTGCTTTATACCTTAGCAATTATAAAACACTAAATCAGTCATTTGTTACATCATTAGACCTCTCCTTAAATCACTGAGGACATAAATAAAACATTCTATTAGCTTCATTTTACACTTCTGACACATAACTGGGAGTGTCACTCTACAAATCATATGACCTGTGTGCAAAGATTGTATGTTCTTCAAAGAAGAGTTTTAAGTCTCATAACCTTTATCAGAGGTCTTCAGGAGTGTAGAAAGTTTTTAAAATAGGTACAAACTTATTAAGAATTTGAAAGTGCAGGGAGTAAAAGGCCAGAGTTTTGTCTTTGCAAAAGATTAATAGCAGGATACCCTGTGGCTGTGTACTCAGACTGTTCTTTACTGTGTCTGTAGATCATATTAGTAATGTCAGTTGGTCTGAAGATTACAACATAGGGCTAGCATGGCCAAGCGCAGAGTTTTGAGGAACTGACGCCCTCTGTACACAAGCCAGCATCCTGTATGAGTGAAGCAGTGAACAGAAGCGTCCCTCAGGTCTGGATGAATGCCACAGCATCAGAAGGTGAAAGCTGCTGCTTAGGAGGCATTACAATTGTTGGGGCAGGAAAAGAGAAGGCTAAACTAGGGTCACTATTGTGAACCAGGCAAAATTTTGGAAAACAGTCTCACAGAATGAGAATGGAGCAAAGATAAAATTCAGTAGACAATGACAAGCAAGACAAGCAGAATTACCACTGCTGGTAACAGTCCTTGCTGTTCATTAAGGATCTCTGATGGATGTCCCCTGTAAGAATATTTCCCAGCTGAGCATTTTCTGGTGAGCTAAGATGTATTGTATAATCATAACTAAACAATTCTAAAGGCACAGTTTTAATGATAAATAGAAAATTAATGAAGCATGAGAGACAAGTACAATGTCAATTTAAAATAAGAGTTTTTCATGACTGATTTATTGTCCAGGATTTTTGTCTAGACTTTTTTACAGCAGAAATTTAAAACACGTGTGTTTTTAACTAGTTGAAAAAAACCCCAATCTTGTTTATAATGTTAATTATTTCCAGGCAAATAAAATATTAAAAGTGAAGACTGAGAAGTGTAACTTAAAATATGTGAAAGATTCAAAAAGAGATGTCTTAGTTGGGGAGGTGGGGGTATATTTGTGCATGCGTGCACATTTATGCCTGCTAGCACAAATGAATTGGGCTCATTTAAGAATGAGTAAAATAATAAGAATTAAGAAGGGGCTGCGGAATGATCTGTCAGTGATTATAAAATCAGAGGAACAAGTCTTCCTTTGCCTTTCATAAAAGGAAACAATTAAAAATGGCAAGAACTGACCTCTAGCTTTTCATCCAATCCTATAGAATCAGTCTCAAAATTTCAGCACAAGGAAATGTAATTATAAAAAGCCTCAGCAGATGCTACAGAGCTTTTTTAAGAGTTCTGCATGCTCCCCAGGCAAAGAAAAACTCACATCAGAAGAAAATGAGATGAGATGAGAGATGGAAAGAAAGTAAGTTCGTGTCTCACAAAATGGGTCCCCATAAGCTGCTGTGTATATGTTAGAAAGTAGATAAAAAACATGGTAATTTTGATCTCATTTTTTGAATCATTTATTTGTTTACTGAATATAATTTTTGGCTCCTAATTCATGTTAAATTTTAGTTGCAGAACTGATTTTATATTCTTTTTTAGAAAAAGTCTTGAAAGGCCTTCATACAGACTTCTTGCCTCAAAGCAATGTACAGCAGTCCTCAAACGAGGTGTCTTGCCAGCAGAGTCGTTGTCAGAATGGTAGCATGATAAATATTCATCAATAGACTGTTTGAGATCCAAAGATAAAGTGAAAATAAATTTTATTCATGTTTAAAATATCAAATTATTTCCATTAGTAAAAAGTTTAGTTTCTCTTAGATGTGTTTTTCTACACGTCCTTTGGTTCTTAGGGAAATTATGTCAAAAGAGAATAGCTTAACCTAGGGGTTAAGAGACATGCAGCACTCTCTGTTACTTCATTGTATACCCCTGAGTAAGTAACCTAGGACTGAACTCCAGAAACTATCTTCCAAAATTATGGTACAGCATTTTCTCATTTTGGAAAAGCAGCAATGCAGAAACAGGGTGTGTGCTCTTATACAGGCAAGTCTGGAATGGCGTCCTCAAATGGTGCCCAGATTTGAGCAGCCATTTAAAAATGAAAAAACAGAAAAAGACCCCACCCTTACTCCTAATCGTGCTGAGGGCAAGCTGTGTTTACCTGCATTCTGCTGGGTGCTTTGGTACCGAGAGATGTAGCCTAAGTGCTTCATGGCACCACGTTATTAGCAAGGGACTTTTCCTCCCATTTCATTGCAGTAGCATTATGTGCCCATTTCTTGGCTGCAGCGAGACTGCAACATGCCTTTGCAGCAGCATGTGGGGCAGGATGTGTCTGAGAGATGGCAGGAGGCACTCCTTTGGGCAGTTCACTGAGCTCGGGAAAGCCACAAAGGTGTTTTCATGAGCAGTTTGAAGTGGTAAGTGTAGTAAGGTGTACAACCAAAATGTTAACTCCAGTAGGATTAAAATAAACTGAGCTGAAAAGATGGGTGATTGTAACCTCTTCAGTACATGTTTCAAGAGCAGGAGAATATAGGATCTGTATGATATGGATCACATATAGTTCCTTTTCCTTAGAACTGCTGCATGTCCATCCATGCTGTTCCTTTATCTTCTTGTCATTCAGCACCTTGCAGTAGAAGTCCAGGACATGATGTACAGTCCACTGGAATTTTTCTCAAATACCAGTCAGGGATTATGAGAATCAAAGTCTTGGATCATTGCTTTCTAAGGTAGATGCAGTCACTCCAACCTAGGAAAATAACCATAGAAATATAGCCTTTCTACAAGCTGCCTTCAAACTGAAATGAAAAGTATTTCAGATGTCTTGGTGTGGATCCATGTCCCAGGCAGGTATGAAGGAAAGCAGAGGAGGACCATGAGGTGTGGCACCACAACAAATCTGTGATGTACCATGAGATCTACTGTTTTCTCTACATAATGTAACTCTGGTGCAGCTTCTCACTGTCTGCCATTAACGTCTCAGGCTTGCTGACAGTGGGGAAAAATGTAAAAAAATGTGATTCTGATTTTGCACTTCCTTGCTCTGTCCCTGTTCCCATGCCAAAGAACATACCTGAGAGGGCACTGAAGAAATGCCCCAGGGCAGCCTCTGTTCTTTCCTCATTCCCATTTGCTAACTCAGTGGTTGGTCTATTTTGGCCTTCCAAAAGGAAGGCCTGGAAATTAAAAAAGTGTCATATTTCCACTGCCTCCTTCCACAGCTCTGCTTCATGTTCTTCCTTTAGGCTTTCTTCATCACCCATAGTCTCAAAATTTCAAAGGAAATAATTGATGTCACCAGTCAGAAATCTAAAGTTCCTTTTCTCACTCTTTTGACTCTGTATTTACTCTGTTTCTCCTGTACTGTTCAAAGGCAAGGGGGAAGGGGGCAGAAACAGGTTCAGGGTTGATTCTGCTCTTTCCTAGCTACCTGAGCCACCACAAAGAAGTCTGGTCCTTTGAGGCCTTCAGCAACATCATTATCTAGATATTTATGTGGGAAACCTGGGTAAGAAGGATTTCCAGATGAGTGAAGGTCTTTATAATTAAAATGTGCAGCAAATCCCTATCCTTCAATAAAAGCCTCTGTCACCTAGCATGTCTTTCATTTTCAGAAGAAAATATAGAATGAATAGCCCATTATAAGATGGCCATTTCCCTTCCTTTTTGTCTAAGTCAGCTGTTTAACTGTATGAAACTCATATTTGATGTTACACTGGAGCCTTCCAGGTTGCTTCATATCTCATGTTGAGACAGAGCTTGTGCCTCTGCCGTCTTCCTGTTTCTATCATGCCTTTCTGAAGTGTTAGAAAATAGGATTTAAAAAACCTCAAAAACCTGTATTTTTTTAAAGTAAACAAAGTAACGAACTACAGCAAGTATGAGAGCAAACAGTAGAAGAAATGTAAAACAGAATATCAACATACTGTACATAATGTAATAGCAAACATAGCCCTAAACGTACAATAAATAACAAAGTAAAATAAGTGATTTGTGGTCTAGTGAATTTTATGATCATGTGTTGTTCAGCATTTAAGTCAGAAGAGAATTCAACTGATGAAATGAGATATAAATATTAAACATTGCTTATTAGGTGAAATTTTACAAAGCCAAGTAAAACATAATCTGTATTTTAAGACAATTACAGTTTAGAACTAGAAATACTCAGGTATGGATGCAGAGGGGAAGGTAATTTTTTCTACTTTACAGCTAATTATACTAACAACCCTGTTGCTTTCTCAGAATTGCTATTTTAACAGTGCTTTAAGATCTAAAATGTTAAGCTAAAAGTCCAAATGTTTAACTAGTCATGTCATAATGAGTTTTCAATGAAAAGATTAGAGTATCTGTAGGCTTTCAAACTGTGGGTTAATATACCAGTAAGATCTTTATAAAGAAAAGCAGTATCATCCATGCTTTACAGAAAGTAAAGTGCAGGATCTGGCACTAAGCCTTGTTAAATCTCATACAACTGACTCCAGGCCATCAATCCAGCCTGTCAAAATTCTTCTGCAGATCCTTATTACCCACTGAGCAGAACAACGCTCTTGCCCATTTGGTGTCACCTGCTAACTTACAGAGGGAGCACTCAATCCCCTCATCCCAATCATTGATAAAGATGTTAATCACAACTGGTCCCAAAGACTGAGCCCTGGGGAACACCACTTGTCACAACTGGATTTAACTCTGTTTGCTATAACTCTCTGAGCTCAGCCAGACTTTTTTACCCAGTCATGACTACACCGGTAGTCATGATAATCCTAACTCTATTTTTTAAAGTTCCAGAAGTTGTAATAATTTGGGCTGTGTCACAACTTCTGCCAGGAAACCCTTTTTGCTCAGTTGAGAGACTGAGGTGGCATGGGAGGAGCTTTCACACTGCCTGGGTGTAGCCACTATTTTCAGCCTCTCTGCTGTGATGGTGCTGCTGTTTAGAAACTGTGAAGAATCTGCTCAAAGTAACTGTAGGAATAATGAGCACAGGGAAATCTCAGGCTGAGATGTATTACTTGCTATTTGGGGACTCAAAGTAAAGTGCATTAGCAACCATTTAGTAATAAACATGTGCCTAGGCCTCGCTAACCTCCAAATTTAAGAATGTATTTAGGGACTATCGCCTACATTAATAACAGAAGAAGCGGGTAGTTTTAAACAGTATCCAGAAAGTGTCAGTAAAATACAATAGTTTCAGGGTGTACATTATCCTAGGTGGAAATTACTCTCTTGAGTGCCTTCCCATTCTATCAGGACAGGTTTAGTCCCTGTCAGAGGGCACCCTGAACCTCTGGGGTAGACAATGGGCAAGACTTAGGTGAAGTGCTTCCTTTGCTCCGGTAGGAAACATGATGGTTAACTTCAGGACTTGCCAACATAGGGAGAAAACATGAAATTATTCCTTATCTGATGTAGAGGACATCTTCAGGCACTGAAATTAGAAGTCCTAGACATGTTTGAAAGGTAGCTTGCAAGATGGAGCAAATGTCACATACTGTGAAAACACTGCAGATTGGAAGTGACTTTATCCTTACTCAGTCCTTGGGCTTGATCCAATTTTAAAGAGAAACGAGGAGAAGATTTTCAAAGGCTTCAGGGAGAGCAAGATCAATCCTCTGGTGTTTCCAGACCTTTCCATTTTTGCTCTTTCGTTCTAGATATTTTTTCTACCTTTACTTTATTCTAAGCGCATATAGAAGCAAGGTTTAGGATACCTCAGTGAAGAAATCTCACAGCCACACAAAGCAAAACTGACTCCAATGTTCCTTTTTCCCCTATACTGTAAAAGCTCTAATTATAATCAGCAGGCAATCTGCATGTGTGAATTTCAGGAGCCAAGGATTGTGCTGGTAGAGGAGGGACTTTGCTTTTAAGTCTACTGCACTGTATTTCTAATTAATTGTTTATCCTTTAATTGATTGGCTTTTGATTTAATTGACATTGATTGCAATCCTTCTGTTCTTTGCTCTGTTGAAGCTGTAGCTAGCACACATCTGATTGTACTCAGGGTGGGTCCAACTGATTGTTTCCCAGGAAGCAAAGCCGCATCCAAAGCTCCATTAGAGTATTTTGCTGGAGTCAGGAACACAGGGCCATGAGTTTCATTTTAAAACATAGTAAATATCTACCATTAGTGCTGCTGTGACTGCTATCTATGGATATAAGAATATTTCATTTTTAAATGAGTTGTGAAAATGAGATGTATTAGTTTTAAGTATTAATCTATGACTAATAGATGGAGACCCGAAAGACTCAATGAAGAGATGTGCTGGTTTTTTCTAACATGCAGTTAATTTTCTTTATAGTGCCTCATATGGGTCTACGTTTTGAATTTGTGCTGAAAAAAGTGAAATATTTTAATTATCACTGAGCAGCACTTACACAGTCAAGGACTTTTCTGCTTCTCACCCCACCCCACTAGTGAGTAGGCTGGGGGTGCACAAGGAGTTGGGAGAAGACACAGCTTTGACAGGGGATATTCCGTACCATATGACATCTCACTCAGCCTATAAAACCAGGGAGAATAACTGGGAGGCAGGATCATTGATCAGGTACAGACTGGGCATCCTTTTTTATTTTTCCTGCACATGTGGTGAGCAATTGCATTTGTGCATCACTTCTCTTTATTTATTATTGTTTTCTTCCTTTGTTATCCCATTAAGCTGTCATCTTAACCCATGAGTTTTGTTTAGCTTTTTTTTTTTCATTTTCCTCCAACCCCCCTGAAGGGGGGACAAGTGAGTGAATGGCTGCATGGTGCTTAGTTACCAACTGGGGTTAAATCACGACAAGTTATCTACCTAGTATCACATGAGAAGTCACTGGCACAGCTAGAGAGAAAAGAGGCTCATGTCACCTTCTCTAACCGCAAGATTGCACTTTTTCCTTACCTCTAGGATGATCCATCACTGTTTGCAATTTGTATCAGTAAATAACCTTTGGAAATGTAAAGAAGTGCTCAAAAGCAGTGTTGAGAATTAATTTTGTGGCTTTGCTTTACTTTTTTCCTATCTTTTTCGTTTTTATTAGTGAGGTCAAAGGTCATTCGCATGAAGCAAGCCTGGTTCCTCCAGATTTTTTTCCCCAGGTATTTGTTTCTCTCATACAAGATACCTTCTCTGCTTTTTGATTTCAGACTTTTCCTTGGGAACAAATTAAGGAGTATGGTACCCTATCTAAAGTATTCTGGGGATATTTCCTTTCTATCAAGTTTAAATGAGAGTGAAATTTATCTTACTTTTGAGTTTTAAATGAGAAATTATTAGAGATTATGGCTACACCTTCTTTCTAGCTTCTTTTCTTTCCCCCTACTTTCCTCTCATCTCCTAGTTTGACATTCTTCTCTCTGAGAGCCTTAATCTCAGTATTTGTCTCCGGTAGTTTGGGCTCCATAAGAAGAGGAGTGGTCAGCAGGGACAGGGAGGTGATTGTCCCTCTCTACTCTGCCCTCAGGAGGCCCCATCTTGACTTCTGTGTCCAGATATGGGGCCTCCAATATAAGAAAGATGTGGAACTGTTGGAGAGGGTTCAGAGGAGGGCCACAAAGATGATTAGAGGGCTGGAGCACCTCTCCTATGAAGAGAGGCTGAGGGAGCTGGGCTTGTTCAGCCTAGAGAAGGAAAGGCTGCTTCACTGCAGCCTTCCAGTACCTGAAGGGAGCATACAAACAGGAGGGGAATCAACTTTTTAAAAGGGTAGATAATGGCAGAACAAGGGGGAATGGATTGAAGCTGAAGGAAGGAAGGTTTAGATTGGCTATTAGGGGGAAGTTCTTTACAGAGAGAGTGGTTAGGTACTGGAACAGGCTGCCCAGAGAGGTGGTGGATGCCCCATCCCTGGAGGTATTCAAGGCCAGGTTGGACGGAGCCCTGGCAACCTTGTGTTGATCCAGGCCTGGAGGTTGGTGGCCCTGCCTGTGGCAGGGGGGTGGAACTCTATGATCCTTGGGGTCCCTTCCAACCCAGACCATTCTGTGATTCTACGTTGGGAGGTTTTCCTAGACGACATTTTAGTACATCTCTTGTATTTAACCAGCTGGTGTTATTGTTCCAGGTGCTTCTGAACAATACACCATTAACACCTATTTGCTATGTGTACTGCTACACCTGAGGCGGAGTCTTCGTGGAAGACAGAGAGGGCAATAGTGACCAGGTTTAAAAATAAACAGGTATTGTGGGATTTTCAGGGTGCTTGTATGAGTTAAAGAGCACTCCACTGATTCAGGCTTCCATAAAACTCTCTGGCAGCTTTTTGTACAAGGTATTTCTTAATACAGGGAGATTTACATATTGAGTTACATGATGGATATACCCAAGGACTTTGCTGTATGTGTCTGTATTTTGAGGCTACAACAAGGAGATGCCATGGTGCTGCCTTATTGTCAGGGAGACCATGTCACCTAGCAGAGCATCCTGAATGGTAACACATCTCCTTAACTTTGCCAGAATTTTTGTGCTCCCTGATGAAATGGATGTCACACTGGGAGAAGCCAGCAAAATACATGGTGTTGTTTGAGGTTCCACATAGAAACACTGGGAAAAGGAAAACTTTGTAGGTAGGCTCAAACTGACTGCTTTAAAAAAAAAAGTAAAGATTCATTTGTTTACCTTGTAATGTACCAACTGAACTAAAGCAAAGCATTCAATTTCTTGCAGTCTGAAAGCCTAACAAAATGTAGTTTAATTTCTAAATGACATATTACTTTTGAAAATGGAAATATTTTTGTTCTAAGGTCAAATTCTGGAAGAGTTTCAAATTTTTTGTTCCTTATTGAAAGATTTTTCTGAGTTTGACCCCAAATCACAGACTGCTCTATCTGTTGTGAACTTCTATTTGCTATTTATGTACTGTATATAGCTATATATTTATTGTTCACTGTAATTCGAAAGTGAAGGATGTTCAGGATATGACAGGAGGAAACCAGGGCATGAGAAGAATCAAAGTTTTGGTGTTCGTGTTTTGTTATTTTTTTTAAGAATTCTCTCCAAAATACAATGGCTTGTGTTCAGCAGACATTTTATCGTCTTTTGGCAAAATCTCACTTTTCCAATTATACTGTACTCTCTGGCAAAGTCCCATTTTAAAAACATTTCAGTGTGTGTGTAAATAACACAATAAAGATAGTTAATACTGGCCTTCTTATACCAGGCTGAGGGGAGACGTTATCACCACCTACAATTACCTGAAAGGAGGCTGTGGAGAGATGGGTGTTCTCTTCACTCAAGTGACTGGTGATAGGAAGAGGGGGGATGGGCTCAAGCTGCACCAGCGCAAGTTCAGGTTAGACATTAGGAAAAAAATTCTTTACTGAAAGGGTTTTCAGGCATTGGAACAGGCTGCACAAGGAGGTGGTTGAGTCACCGACCCTGCATGTATTTAAAAGACAGGTAGGTGAGGTGCTTAGGCATATGGTTTAGTAGAGGACAGGTACAGTTGGACTCAGTGATCTCAAAGGTCTTTTCCATCCTAGTGATTCTGTGATTCTATGATTCTGTGATTCATTCTGGAGCAAAGTCTGTGATTTTGAAGGTTTTACCACTGAAATGACGCAAGTAAAGTACAATTAGCATACCTACCTTCAAATTTCTGAGAGGTTTATTTAGCTGGATGTAAATGTATGTTTCTGTTTCTCTCTCATATCCTTCATGTCTTTGCTTCAATGAAGGGAGAAAAGGAGAATAGAGATTACCAACTAGAAAAAAAAAGGGAGGTATTAGGCAGAAAGTAAATTTATCATACATAAGAATCACTGTAAAGTAAAGTGTAAGTAATCATAGCTGGGGAAGAAGCAGATTTGGGGGTTATACAATAGACTTGAATGAAGAAGAAGATATCATTATTTTGAAAAATGTTAATCTCATGACTCATATGTCTGTTCTTTTCTCCCACAGGCTGTTGACAAAGTCCTGAGGAGCTGATGAGCTATTAATAGTACTTGCTTTTTTTTTCTTGAAAGTATCGTGGTGAAGATGGAGAGAACAGTAATACTAAAAATACAATGGGTAAGCAGAATTCTGAACAAAATAAACTTGAAGACATTTCTCCAAAACACTGAAAAATGAGTTTCTTAAAAGGTTGTATTGTGAGAGATTCATTAGTATACTCTTCATTTTGCTGCACATCTTGAGTGGATTGAGATCTGCTTCATTTACTATTTTGCCCAATGAGTCGCTGATAAAATGAAGTTTTGAATCCAGTCTTTAATTATAAATCGTTAAAACAATTTTTCCTGTCAGCAGTCACAAAAACAACTGAATGGAGTGTCTCCTTCCTCTGCCCTTTGCTTATTCCTGACTTATGAGGTCACCAATATGAAAATTGTACCTAATTTTCATTTTTGAATGAATATTGTCTTTCATGCAGTTCTTAGAGTTTGTTTTGGACAAATCCTCCTAGGCTGTGTTTAGGTAATACGGTAACTCAGGTGTCGTATGCCAAAACAGAGGCACTCATGGGGTAAAGTTAGACATGCGGTTCAGTACTTTGCTGAGTGGGACACGTAAAAGTAAATGCAACAGCACAGAAGATCAATTCTTTACTGGTAGTAATTTGTGCTGAATGTATTTTCTGTCGTGTGAGGATAGAGCTAAGTTCTGCAAAGGCAAAGAGAATAATTAAAAGGGGAAGACAAATCCCAAGAACAGAATGAAAAGTAGTTTTTTCTTGTCCTTTATTATTTTTCCCAGATCTACCTTCTTTTATTGTGGAGGAACAAGAACAAGGAAACACTCAATTGTTTGAACCCTCTCTGGTAATAACAATGTTAAACATCACAAGCACATTTTATATCTGCCCACTCAAGAGAGAAGGTAAATGTGCTTTGGAATTGCATACCCTACTTTGCTGCTCCAGTTATTTTATGTTCTGGTCCCTCTGCTACACAACAGTCTATTATAATTAATTTTATTATTCAGTGGCTTCTGTTGTGTAGCTTGATATGATATATGGTATTGGAAAAAGGAATTAAACATGCAGTGTTCAGTTAGGGCATCCTTGTTTCTTTTACTTCTTTATGATATATGGCAGACTTTTTCTTCTACTATTCAGAATCATACAGAAATGAAATATTGAAGGAAAGGAGCTATCAAACACCAGCAGTAGTTACTGAGCATTTAAATATGCAAGTGCAATCCAAATCCTTACGTAAGCTCTACATTCCAGAAGAAAACATGGAAATCAGTAGGAGCCACTGCATTCACTACCTCCCTGGGTTTGGCCCTCTGGCAAGCACCATTATATTACTAAAGAGCTCACTTTTGTTCTACTTAGATTTTCCCAGTTTTTCCACCATTCTATGATTATTTCTCAAAGCTTTTTTCTTTAAATTAAACAAGTCTTTCACAAGAAAACAGCTACGTGTCTTATTTAAACAATTGGTCCAGTGATCTGGCTCTGTGGCTGCGGTCTGGAGACCAACCCACTAACTGCCCACTTGAGTTCTTTTTGGAGTGGTCCTAGGACAGATCAGTGCCATGCATGAGTCCCAGCATCCTTGCCCAAGTCAAGTACTTGGGCAAATGTTTTCTGAATTCACCGGACACTGCCCAAAAGAGTGTATTGGGGTAACCTCACTCTGGTATCATGCAGTAGATGCCTATGTTTTTTTCTGAATTTGACCTCAGCATGGGCCAACATCAGCTAGCTCCCCATTGCTTCCCCAGAATATTGATGGTGTATCTTTACTGCATGGAGTTACTGTGGTGGAAGAAAGAGAAGGAATAGGTGAAGCTTCAGTGCATTTCCTTCTTCACCATCAAATACCATAACTGAGCCTCTCCATAGGTTTTCAACCAGTAAACTTAAACGCTTAATGGACAGCAGCTTCTTTTCAAGTTAAAAGTCTATCCACTGGAAAAGAAAGTGCTGCTAGTGGTCCTGGGGTCTGCCATCCAAAATGTGGGCAAAGCTGGATTTTTCTCCCTGAACTTGATTCTTTGAAAAATCCACCTTATCCTCAGGGCAACAGAATTAAAGAAATACCACTGTAAAGATACTTATTTTTCCCCTATGGAAATCAGTTTTTCTAACTTTAGACAAATATCCAAGCCAAGCAGGAGCTGGTATGTCTTATCAAGAAAAGCAAAAGAGCAAGGGAAAAATCAGTGTAGGATGCACACAATTTGATTTCATTAGATGGATGAACTTGAACTAAAGTTGAAAGAGCAAGTCTGTGTAGAGACACTCTCATTTTATTTTAAGACTTGCTGATTGTTTTCATTTTAGCTTAATTAACTGCCTGAAGCTAAAGATAGTCCGAACACCAAATACTATCTAAAATGAGAAAAATGGAATTATGGCAAATACAGTTACTTTGGTGCAAATCTGTGTGTAGATCCATTTGCTTCCTGGACAAAATACATGAAATCAATTTACTGAAAGTCAATAGCAAACTGCCAGGGTGAATGATTTGTTCTAACCTTATGTCTTGAAGGTTAATGGGGGTTGGACCTGATGATCTCTCGAGGTCCCTTCCAACCCCTACGATTCTGTGATTAATGCAAGCTATTTGTCTGTTCCTTCTGATATTCCATCTGAAATAAGCCTTCTATATTTAGTACCTTAAAAAGTGTTCTTTTTTATTATATTTTTATGTCTCAGAATAAATTGTACAAACTGGAATTTCAGACAGAGTGCTAAAAGTAATTTTAATTATTCACTGGTTCAACAGTCTAAAAAATAATCTTGACTTTGGCAAGCTGTACAGTTTGATGTTGCTGTTTAGCATCTGCATCTCCAAACTGATCTTTTTTTAAAAAAATCTCTGATGGAGGGCAGTGCTCTACAGACATGAATTCTGTGCGGCTAAATGCTTGCTTTGCTCTGCTTATATATTTCTACATACCAAGGCTATTTGACTTCAGTTATTGCTTGATGATTGCATGCACTGTACAGATTATAGTATTGGCTGCTATTTTGTATTTGAGATTAAACTTTGTCTTTATATCTTCTAATTGTCAATTCCTATTCTTGAATTTAATCAACAAATTTTATGTGTATTCAAATGTAATTATGATTTAATTTTCTCCACAGCTTTCATGTCCTCAGAGAGAATAATTTACCAATTTGATAAATTTATTTCTTGAATACAGTTTGTGTCGCCAGATGCTTTCCATGCCCCTTGAAGTTTGGATTCACAATAAATTAAAAGAAAAATATCTTTTAAAAATCCTCTAATTTTATGTTTTACGAAGAGAAAGAGAAGTCATATATTCATATTTTTAGACCATTTCTCCTGGATGCTGGAAATACTGCTAGAAAAAAATTGATTATGTCAAAATTTGAAATGGAGATTACATATATAACAAACAAAGTGTTCAAATAGCAAAACTATTTCCTGAGTTTATGTACAAGTCTGTGTATTATTTCTAGGGGACCTACTATTTATAACTAATCATCGGATATAACTGAATCAGGTAATCATAGAACGGTTTGGTTTGGAAGGGACCTCTGAGAACATCTTGTTCCAGCCCCCCTGCTGTGGGCAACGACACCTCCCACTAGACCTGGTTGCTTAATACCCCAGCCAGCCTGGCCTTTAACACTGCCACAGAGGGTGCATCCACAATTTCCCTGGACAACCTGTTCCAGTGTCTCACCGCCCTCACACTGAAAAATTTCTTCCTTGTATCTAGTCTAAATTTACCATCTTCCTGTATTTAGATGCTAGCCCTTGTCCTATCACTACATGCCATTGTAAAATGTCCCTCCCCAGCTTTCCTATAGGTCCCATTTAGGTACTGAAAAGCCACTGTAAGGTCCCTCCAGAGACTTCACTAAGCTGAACAACGCCAACTGTCTAACCCTGGCCTCCTAAGGGAGTTGCTCCAGCCCTCTGATCATCTTCATGGCCTTCCTCTGGACCTGCTTTACCAGCTCCATACCCTTCTTATGTTGGGGGCCCCAGAGCTGGGGTCTCATGAGAGCACAGTGGAGGGACAGAATCAATCCCTTGACCTGCTGGCCACACTTCTCTTGATGCAGCCCAGGATCCAGTTGTTCCTGTGGGCTGCACACACACATTGCTGGCTCATGTTGAGTTTCTCTTCACCAGAGACCTCCAAATCCTTCTCCTCAAGGCTGCTCTCAAGCCATTCTCCACCCTGTACTTGTGCTTGGAATTTGTGCGCCACTCCAGCTGCAGGACCTCACACTTGGCTTTGTTTAATGAACTTCATGAGGTTGGCATAGGCCCATTTCTCAAGGATGTACAGGTCTCCCCGGATGGCACCCCTTCCCTCTAGTGTGTCAACTGCACCACCCAGCTTGGTGTCATCTGGGAACTTGCTCTCCCCTTCCCTCTTCTTCCCTCAATCTTCCTTCTTTTTCCTTCTATGCTGAGCATGATGTCATATGGTATAGAACATCCCTTTCGACAGGCGGAGTCAGCTGTCTTGGCTGTGTCACTACCCAGCAACTTGTGCACCCCCAGCTACTCACTGCTGGGATGGAGTGAGAAGCAGAAAAGGTCTTGGCTTTGTATAAGCACTGCTCAGCAGTAACAAAAATACCTCTACATTATTAGCACTCTTTTCAGCTTGAATCCAAAATGCAGCCCCACAGAGGCTGCTATGAAGAAATGAACTCTATCCCACCCAAAATCATTCCAGTCTTATCTCCAAACCTGGGGAAGGGATGATGGTAGAAATAATGTATTATATTTTTTTCTTGAAAGGCTTTGTCAATGAAACTTTTTTGCCATAGATATACTGGTGGGAAATTGCAGTATCTGTGCAGGTAGACATTTGGGTGAAAGCAAGAAGGTGAATGTATGCATTGTAATACTGTATATATAACTGAAGCAAATGTCTCAGCTGTGACTATACTGACAAGAGATGGATGTGACAATACTGAAAGATTCTAAGAATTCATCTGGTTTTACTGAATTGTTTTTGCCACCTTTTAAAGTACAAGATTTTTTTAAAAATGGATCAATTTTTTCTGAAATAAATCTAACAACAACAAAAAAATCCTTGACTGCATTTAAAACCCCAATTTAGTATTTTCCAGATGAAAGATGAAAAAAGTTTAAATTTTGAAATGTATTGATGCCTTGGAAAGCCGGAATCAAAACTCAATAGCCTTGGTGACTATTAAGCAGGTATCCTTTATTGCAGCGCTGGGCGCGCTGGGCACTCAGGGGATTTCTCCTCCGAATGTGTGCACCCATTAAAGCCAAATTTCTCATATTTATACAGATTGAATATACATATTCATTATAATTTCTAAGAAAAAGCAGGGTTATGCAAATTATTTCCAGGAAGTCATTTACATTAACCCCTCCCAGATAGAGTGTGCTCAGTGACACTTAGGGGATCTTCCAGTGGTCTTCAGGGATGAAGGCTGAACGTCTTCCTCGCTCTCAGCGCATGCTCTTTACATTTCTTCTCTGTGATTATCTGAGCTCAAAAACACATTTCTTTTTGCTGAAAACAAGATATACTCTTTCTCAGTGATTCTTAGTTGGTCATTAGTCTCATTATTTATGACCCCCTATCTCCTTCTGCTGCACTGTTATGGCTAAGTTTTGTAGCTGCTTTTACGAAACAGCTCACACAGTTATAGCCATGTTCCAAAACAAATATATTTTTAAAATACACAAATTAAAGTTATATTAATTGTCTCAAGCTACATCTACATCAATCTATTCAGCATTATTATATTTCATTGAATCCGTATAAAGGACTGTATTTGGCTTGCTATTACTTTCCTCTTTTTTTTTTTAAATTGTCAGCTGAAAAAGATCGCTTATTTGCATGCTTTATGTTAAGGTTGAAAATGTATTTTGTTTATGTCTTGCCATGTGGTAATGGAGAGATGTTTCAGCTGACATGGTCCCACATGTCAAGTGCAAGAGTTTTATCACTTAAGCACTCTAAATGGATTACCAGTCAGTGCTTCTAAGCCAAATTATCTCCAGGTTTCTTGAGGATGGGAGGGGGTTATATGAATCAGAAATGGGAAATGAATATATTTTCTGAGTCTGCTGCAAGATCTGCAACTTTTACTGTCACCAAAACCTCACAGGAGTAGATTTCCTTGTAATTCCCAGCAGTTTTGTCTATAATTCAAATGCATCGGTCTGACATTTTTCAGTCTAATATATCATTCCTTGCATCCTTTTAAGAGTTAGACACTACTTTCTGCTTATGGGCATTTGCTTTTTGGGTGTATCTTTGTCTTAAACAACTGATTCATGTGCAGAATAAGCTTACCTGCACTGGAGGAAGAAAGGAAAAAAAGAGCATGGAATTTAGGGGTTAGATTTCCCACCGTTTTAATAGAAAACTGTAGGCTGATTTCACAAGCTGCTTTCTCCAAGATCAACAAGGAGAGCATTGTAAACAACACAGTGGCTGTGCTGTAGCACAGTGAACCTGGAGATATGTAGAGTTGAAGTATTCTGAAACCAAAATATTCTGATTACATCCAAAACCTTGTTGTATATATGATAGCTTTTATAGTCAAAACTCATCCAAGAAGTCTGGAATCATTCCAGGGTGAGTTACTTATTCAGAGGTACTTCAGCATTGGATTGTGTTTTGCTGTGTCAACATGAAGGGGCTTGCTCTGAAGTAGTTTTGGGCTATCCATTCGCTTTATGTAACTTGTACGTGGGGATATGCATTCTCTAGAGGGACATCCGTGCAGTCCTGTTACTTCCAATACATCTATACAGTTGTGACTAGGGGTGGAGCACGCTATTATATAGACTTGGTTTTGTATCCCTTATGTTATCAAAGTTCAATATTTTCTCTTATTTTGCCACAGCTCAGTAGTTAAACTACAGGTAAGGAGTGGTAATGATCTGATAAGAATACCCTTTGGCTTGAGCCACATGCATTTTGGGACGAAGCAAGGAATATTTCAATTAATTGTAGAATGGTCTGGGTTGGAAGGGACCCCAAGGATCATAGAGTTCCACCCCCCTGCCACAGGCAGGGCCACCAACCTCCAGGCCTGGATCAACACAAGGTTGCCAGGGCTCCGTCCAACCTGGCCTTGAATACTTCCAGGGATGGGGCATCCACCACCTCTCTGGGCAGCCTGTTCCAGTACCTAACCACTCTGTTAAAAATCTTTCCCCAGTAGCTAATCTAAACCTTTCTTCCTTCAGCTTCAATCCATTCCCCCTTGTTCTGCCATTATCTACCCTTTTAAAAAGTTGATTCCCCTCCTGTTTGTATGCTCCCTTCAGGTACTGGAAGGCTGCAGTGAAGCAGCCTTTTCTTCTCTAGGCTGAACAAGCCCAGCTCCCTCAGCCTCTCTTCATAGGAGAGGTGCTCCAGCCCTCTAATCACCTTTGTGGCCCTCCTCTGAACCCTCTCCAACAGTTCCACATCTTTCTTATGTTGGGGGCCCCATATCTGGACACAGAAGTCAAGATGGGGCCTCCTGAGGGCAGAGTAGAGAGGGACAATCACCTCCCTGTCTCTGCTAGCCACCTCTCTGTGTTTTTGAAAAGCAGATACACTCACAGAGTTAATACTAGCAGCACTAAAATATTTTTGAAGAACGTGCAAATATTTAATATATATTTCAGTGTATAAAATGCTTCCAATGAATTATGACAAGCAGTTGATTTGTCAAGAGAGTTGTTACCTCCACAGATATTTGGTATGGCTTTTATTTACTTTTGAATATGTTACTTCCATTCACTTTGAACACTAAAACTTTATAGTTCAGAATAATAAGAAAAGAGATTTATTGACATTTTAGTCCACTGACATTAGCAAAATCAAAGCATGAGACTATTCAGATAATGAAATTTTTCAAATTAGAACGTGATTAACATAGTTATCCTTACAATGCATAGCAGGAGTCTTCAATTCCAGAAGAATGCTTCAGACTCTAGCCCCTGTTCTGTCATGGGTTAGATTTTGGCTTGGCTAATCCTCTCCATGATAAATATCTCGTAATTATATAGCAAACAAGTCAGTGGTGTAAGTTAATAGATACTTTTCCAGTAGAGGTTACCCTGTTTTCACAAGTGAATTCATAGGCTTTCTTCCAAATATGTTTATTGGTTTTGTGCCAGCCATCAAGCACTGTGTCCCTTCACACTAATAGTAATTCGCACTTTAATTTCAGTAGGACAGAAACCTGCATGACCTTTAACACAAGAAACCCCTGCTGACTTCATGCAGGTTGTGCTTATATCTGACCCAATGTACAATAGAGAGGGATGAGCTATGTGATAACTTTACAGCATTCTATTCCTAGTAAACTCATTTGCTGTTTTTTAACCCTCGTTTTTAATCTACCATCTGTAATCCAAGTGAATCATTCACCCAAATTGCAAATGTGAGGCCATGCCAATTTCTACCCATAGGTTGTGTTTTGGATAAAGTATGCTCTAAAGGAGGAGAGAGAAGCAAATCTGGGAAAAGAATGTATAGTTTTGTTGTAGTTTTGTGTGTCTGGGTTCTGGTGCAGAAGGGGGGTGCTGCATGGGTGTCAAGAAGCAGCCAGAAGCTCTCTGCAGGCCAACAGAGCAAACACCAGCCGGCTCAAGGTTGGAGTCATTGCTGACCAAGTCTGAGACCATCAGCGATGGTCACAGGGCCTCTGGGAATCACATTTAAGAGGAAAAAATAATGCAAGCAGCCGCTTTTTACCACCAGAGAAGGGAGTGAGAAGATGTAAGAAACTGTGCCAACACCAAGGCCAGTGGAGGCGGGGGTGAGGAAGAAGCGCCCCAGGTGCTGTATAGAAAGATGCCCCTGCATCTGTGGAGAAACCCATGGAGGAGCAGGTGTCCCTGTGCAGCCCATGGAAAAGGACCGGACCCCACCTGTAGCCCGTGGAGACACCCCATGCTGGATGGAGCAGGTGGAGACATATGGAAGATGCTGTGACGTGCATTGGAGGAAGCCTCTGCCGGCACTTGCAGCGCATGGAGAGAGAGACACACACAGAGATAAGCAAGAGAAAAAGAGATAGCCACGCTGGAGCAGGTTTGCTGGTGGGGGCAGGGGGAAGCTTGTGACCCCGTGGAGGACTACCAGGCTGGAGTGATCTGGGCTTAAGAGGCTGAGAGACATTCTATGATTTGTGACTACACCCCATAGAAGTGACCCACACTGGGGCAGCTGGTGAAGAGCTGAAGCCCTGTGGGAAAGGACTCATGGAGAAGGTCATGAAGGACTGTCTCCCATGAGTGGGACCCCACAGTGCAGCAGGGGAAGGGTGTCCTCTGGCTAAGAAGGAAAACACCTCATGAGGAACTGACTGAAACCCCAATCCCCCCGTTCTCTGCCTCTCCTTGTGCCACAATGAGGGGGAAGAAGGGAGCTAAATCATGACTAAAATGAAGTCTGCTAAGAAGGGAGGGGTGGGGGAAGGTGCTTTAAGATCTGGTCACACTTCTTATTATCCGACTCTGGGTTCACTGTGTGTGTAATGTAGTGTAATACATTAGAGAGTTTCTTTCCTTTATTCTGTGTTGAGTCTGTTCTGCCAATGACGGTAAGTGCTGACTGATCTCTCCTTATCCTTATTTCAACTCTAAGCTTCTCAATATATATCTCCTCCCCTGTCCAGCTGAAAAGGGGAGTGATAGAGTGACTTTGGTAGGCATGGGGCCCCCAGCCAGGGCTAAGCCACCACAAGTATTTTTCTAGAAAAAAACACCGAAACCCTCTCTCATTAACAGACATCTTTTTTTTTTTACCTATCATGTTCAAAACAACACCCCTCAGCTTTATGCAAGGTGCTACATCTAGTTTGCAGTACCCTCATGTCTGATGGTGTCTCTGTCATCACAGCTCTTTGAAGAATTCAGATTTAGAGAGGGCAATTATGAGGCAGACATCTGAGTGTGATGGTTATGAGTGACATTCAGAGGAAAAGCAAGTTTCTCCCATACCTGGACTACACTGTGACACTGTACTTTCTGATCCCTTTGTCAAGGCTTTCCCCAACATGCACTGCTTGCTCCCACAGCTGTGCTCTCACATTTCTTGTTGATTTAGGGCCCTCTTTTCTCATCTTTTGGTATATGTATTCTATCAGTAGCAGAAATTTTAGTATTTTTTTATTTCCAGCTTTGGGGTTGATGAAAACTGCAAGGGAAGAGGAAGGTATCTGTGGATACAGAAGGCACAAATGTAAAAGGTATGATAGAAAAGAAGTAACATTACAACCTCTTCTTTTATGAACTGGAAACTCAGACAGTCCCAGACATCTTAGGGCTGGATTACCCTATATATTGAGATATGCATATGTGGGTCATTATCTGTAATATTATCTACTTGTTTTACAATATAATCCTTGAAGATTTTTTTTTAATGTCAGAAATTAAGATTTAAAGTTCTCCAGAGACTACTATTTTACATGTCTCTGCCTGCAGACAAGAGAAAGCCACATTATATTTTTAATGAAATAACTCAAGCTCTTCTATTTGCCTTCTGTGGTCCATTAATAGGAATTTGTTTGGTTTCAGTAATTTTCTTTTGACACAGGGCAGCAAAAGACACATAGCCTCATGACAGATGGAAGTATTCTTCAGAAAAGTAACAGAAAGCTTGAAGAGGAAGCTCAGTTTGACATTTTAGAAGCAGGCATTTGTCTGCTCACTTTATTACTGAACGCTCTGTCCAGGAATGATGGAAAGAGACACATTTTATAAAATACAGCAGTACATCCTCCAGCTTCAGAGCATGCCAGTATCAGGTGCTTGAGGTACAGTCCAATTGCTACCATATAGCTAAAGGACACTAGACTTTTTTGAGGTCCTCTTATTTACCTTGGAAATACTTGAAATAAAGGAGAAGGTTACTGCATTTTTACACTATTTTACTTGCAATCTGTAGATTTCTGTCACGTTAAGATGTTTGCTCCCAGCCCAGCTTCTGGTAGGTTTTTTGCCCAAAACAGTGTGTGTTCCTGAGATAACTTCTCTGATGCTCTATGAAGTAGTATAAAATGACAGTGCGATACTTTTATAGGTTCTTCAATGTATTTTCTTATGTATGTTCACACTACCTGTTCGCATTTAGCGCAATCACAATACCTGAATTAATTTATATCCATATCTTCTGCAAAGTACTAAGTAAAACTAGTCCTGTGAAGATCTGCCTGAGACTTGTTTTTAAGACACTTGCAGAAAAAATTTCATTGATTCCAGGCGGGTGTTTGTTTTGGGACTATCAGAGGAACCTATAATAACCTAGTTACCTATTTTAATTTTTTTCAACTCATCAGTGACCACAGTTTCTATCTGATTCAGGTGTTGGCCCATATGAAATCTTTTGATAGATTTGATCAGTTCACTGGCAGACAGCAATTTATATTGCAGAAACCAAGACAAAATTACTAGCCATTAATGGGCTTCATTTTTTGGCAGATTTTGCAGAGGAATCTATGTTAAAAGCATCTGACTTACTTTTCTAGATCTTGGAGGGACCTGGCAGATGAAATTTTTTTTTTTTTTTTAATTTTTATAGGGGTTGGAAGGGACCTCGAGAGATCATCAGGTCCAACCCCCATGCCAAGGCAGGCTCCCTAACGCATATTGCACAGATAGGCGTCCAGACGAGTCTTGAATATCTCCAGAGAAGGAGACTCCACCATCTCCCTGGGCAGCCTATTCCAGTGCTCTGTCACCCTCACTGTGTAAAAGTTCCGCATGTTGGTGCAGAACTTCCTGTGCTCCAATTTGCAGCCATTGCCCCTTGTCCTATCTCCACAGACTACTGAAAAGGGGTTGGCCAATTCCCCCTCCATCCCATACTTAAGATATTTATAAACATTAATTAGGTCCCCCCTTAGTCTTCTTTTCTCCAGGCTGAACAGTCCCAGCTCACCCAGCCTTTCCTCATACGGGAGGTGTTCCAGGCCCTTCATCATCTTCGTAGCCCTTCTCTGGACTCTCTCAAGGAGATCCCTGTCTTTTTTTATACCAGGGAGCCCAGAACTGGACACAATACTCCAGGTGGGGCCTGACCAGGGCAGAGTAGAGGGGGAGGATCACCTCCTTCGACCTGCTGGCCACGCTCTTCCTGATGCATCCCAGGATCCCATTGGCCCTCTTAGCCCCCAGGGCACACTGCTAGCTCATAGCCAACCTGTCATCAACCAGGACCCCAGGTCCTTCTCTACAGAGCTTTTCTCTAGCAGGTCATCCCCCAGCCTGTACTGATACTGACGGTTATTCCTCCCCAGGAAGCCCACTGGTAAAATGAGGAGCTCAAATTGCTGCTTCACAAACTGTTGCTGCTCTGTGGAAAAGTGGGGAATCCTCTCTTCAAGACAGGCCGTCTTTTTTTGGGAACAAAATATATTCCAAAATTAAAGGGAACAGGCTGCTCATCTGTGCTGTGTTAGGATGTCCTCATCCTCAAAAAGGAAGCTAACCCTTTATCATCTATGGCTCTAAAAAATATTAATTTTAATTTAATTGTTGACCAGGCAAACTTCATTCATGCTTAAGTGAGGTAAAAGTTTAGTAGCATATTGGAGGAGAGTTATTTACCATGCTGAGAATTCTCCATAACTGTACCATTAAATTGTCTAATTTACTTAATTTGAATATCTAACATATTTATAATTACACTGAACCAGGATTTATATCTTTTAGGTTACAGTCAAACCAATCCTGACATATTTAAGCATATTCATGGAGCATATTCATGGAGCAACAAAACATTAGGAGGAGCAGTGCAAACCAATTACATTGAAACTGCTAGATGAAGGCACTTGTTGGGTGTTATCTGGGAAGGACAGTATGATGTGAAGGAGTGACTGCAGTAGTACCGATTGATACTGGCCTTGTTGCTGTTAACTTACCTGAAATGTGTGTCGAGAGAGAAAGGAAATATGAGGAGGTAGAAGAAACACTCTAGGGCAGACAAGATCTTTTTGCTCTGTGCACATGATTTAGTACTTCTAAGCATGACCATAATGTAAAATTTGCTAAGACATACAGGTATCACCATAGGTAATGGATGAAAAGATAATGCAATACCTTTCTAAAAGACACTATCCAGTGACTAAAACTTAGAGAAGTTTATTTCTCTTAAGGGGTCTTACCTAAATGTCCATTAATCTAAGAGCACAGACAGGTTCTCTCTGTCATCCCAATTTCTTTGCATTCTTTTTTATATTTAGAAATACCCTACTGAGATAAGACTCTGAATTTACAGCTAGTAGTTATGGAGACCTAGAGAGGTAATAATAAACAATAAACAATAATATAATAAATGGCTGGTTTTAAAAGAGGAAAAATTGAGAAACAACAAAAGGAAAAGAGACAATCCACAGACTCACAGGCTCTAGTTGGACTTTCTGGCATCTTGTTCTTGCCTTTTAGAAGTGTAGCACCTTCCACTGGAAGTTGTCAGTGACAAGGCGTAGGAGGCATCTGTGACTGGGGCACGTCTCAAGTCTCTGTTTAGAGGCTTGGAAGCAAAGACACAGATAGATGGATAAACCCCCTAGTCTCCATGCACTGAAATCAGACTCTGGTGTGATCACACAGTCTGTACAATTTGATTTCTGTATGATCCAGATGAGATGCATGCAGGTACCTGTCTGTGAAATGCAGAGTCATACTTAATGGAGGAAAGATGTGGCTGTGAAACTAGAGAAATTACTTTAGAATTTTGACTTCTTTGTTTTAATTTCCCAGATAACAGCCCTGTCCTGTCCCACTCAGGTGCCCAAGGATGTTAAGGGAAGGAAGCTAAGTATTTTATTCTAGCATCTTTCAGTAGAATTAATTGAATTTAGAAATGATCAGTTTGAATGAAGTCTTGAGTGTGACTGATTACCAAGTGTGACAAGGTGGGAAGATTAGAATGTGGCCATTATTGCTGTGGGTCAATGAATCAAATTTATGGATCCTTAATGTCACCAAACTCAGATGTGTTTGGAAGTGGATGCAGTTCTTATATTTGTACTTTCTCTAATACAGCTTTTCTTGTCCCTATTGCATCAATAGCCAGTGTACAAGTACAGAGTGTTCACCATGGAGAAAGAAACTCTCAGGCAGATCTTAACAGCTCTTATAGAACCTAGCACTGGTTGAATTCATCCCATAAAGCATTGGATGAAAACCATCCGATAATTATTTTCATAATCCGATAATAGTTAACTAGCTAGTAACTGTGATGCCAGGATATTGTATCAGTGTTTCTTGAGTGTCAGGAAATTTGATCTGGGTTTTGACTTGGACAGATGAACTGCTGCAGTGTAAACTTCCCCAGACCTTTATTAGTTACAGGTTTAGATGTCCATTGTGATACATTTATAGCACCTAAGATGGAGGCTGTGAGTGTGCTCAGTGTGGTTTGTACAAAAATCAAAAGGGACAAAGGATCCCCAAATGTTTCTGAAATTTTCCTGACAGCTTCCTGAACATCTTCCCAAAACTGTATCTGACAAGTGTACGTTAGATTCCTCCCATCCAACAAATACATTTACCAAGATATTGCTGACTGACTACAGATGCTCAGAATGAGTTCAAGGCCTGCCAGTAGACTAGGCAAAATGGATTTTGCTCTTTCTGTTTCTAGTCTTCTGTTACGCAACAAATTCAGTTTTGCAGCTGCAGAAAGCCCTTCCTACATCTACTTTTAGTACACATAAAGTGGTGATGCAAGGAGATAGAGGTGCATGCAGTGAATCTCTATCATTATGTACTGGAATGTTTGTCACTGGAAAGACTTGCTCAGGGAACAGCACTGAAGAAAGAAGTATGGACTTCATGTTGAGAGGAAGTTCATACTGCAGTCTTTTTCTGCCTTCGTTCCGCAGCCATGAAGAAACCTTTTTGGGCTACTTCCATGATCTCCTTTGGCAATGGGTCACCCTGAGCAGAGTGAAAGGCCAGTGTGTTTCTGGGGCAGGACCAGACTGTATGTCTCCATGTATAGCTATTTTCCCACTCCTAAAGTTGCCCCACCCTCACAAGTCTGTCATTTACACCTTTTGCTGCATTATCCTACAAAGAGGCACTGAGGAATTAGCCCAGGCTGAGACAGGACATGGTCTGTGGCTTCTTGGAATATGTGAGCCTCGCCTTTTTCTATGCTTCATTCCCTTCGTATTCCTCTGGCATCCACTATTGCTGAATTAAGGGTGTGAAAAGATTATATCTCTCTCTCTTTCCAGCAGCACCTCTTTATGGACCTGTTGCACTTGTGCCTGATGCACTTGTAAACTTGCTCATACTGTCATCCCCCATTAGCTACTATGGCTGCAAATCTCAGAAGATGTTGAAAAAACCCAAATATTGAAATCCTGGATGCCAGGTTGGGGAGTCAATCTCCTTTCTCCCATGTGTTTTCTATTTTTTGGGGTAGAGAGGCCACACAGACAGTAAAACATCTTCTGTTACTTTTATCCCAGTCTTTACAAGAATGAGAAATGGAAATGCTATGCTGAGCAGTCACAATGAAAGGAGTGAGATCAGGGGTGTCTTTTATTTGGAGGCTCTATGACTATCCAAGTCAGTTTTGCTTGTGCTTAAAACTGACATTACAAGCTTTTATTACTTAAGGTAGTTAATATATACAATAACTTCTTGGAGGAATCTGTTTTTAAAACCGCAAGATCCATGTAGCAGGTGTTGGTATGGTGTCCTGGTTTCAGCTACGATGGAGTTAAAATTTTTTAGCAGCGGATGGAATGCCATGTTTGGGAGTTAGGATGAGAACAGTGCTGATAGCACCCTGATGTTTCTAGTTGTTGCCAAGCAATCAAGGACCTTTCTCAGTTCTTCATACTTCCCTACTAATGAGAAAGGAGGGGACGCAGTCAGGACAGGTGACCCAAATCGGCCAAAGAGGATATTCCGTGCCAGTTACGTCATGCTCAGTATAAAGGGGGACTGGGAGGAAGAGGAGGAGACAACGCCAGGAAGTGCAGTTTCTGGGGACGGTTGGGTTCCGGGACGGCTCTAGGCTGTGCGGCCTGAGTTGTGTGGTTTGGTGAGAAACTGCATTGTGTATCACCAGTTTCGTATATTTTGTGTTATAAACTCTTGTTATTGTTATATCTAGTTTTCTGCTTTGTTTAGTAAACTATCCTTATCCCAACCTGCGGGGTTTTGGTTTCTAGGTTGTGGTTTCTTTTCCTCCTTTCTTTCTTCCCTTTTCCCCCCTCCCCCAACTTTCCTTTCCTCTTCCTTTTAAAAGTACAAGCGACTGTGTCGGGTGCGGCCCTCAGCTGGGGCAAAACCACGACAGTCATTTTGACACCCAACGTGGGGCACGAACAGTTGGGATAACGGTAGATCTGACCCTAACTATCGCAATTAAGATAAGCACTGTTGTTTAAGCAATCTCTGGTCACGATGCTGTGGTATTTATTCACAAGGCTGTGGCAGCAAAACCACCGCATGCTGTATACAATCCTGACAGGATTCTTTACTCTCTCAGGTCTGCGGCTCCTGTACTTGTTCCCGTACTTCATTATAGTGTATTTTATGATATCGGTCTATGATACAATAATATCGATGACCATGAGCTTAAGCTGGTACTTGTATGAGGTTTTGCTGTCCTGTCCATTCTTTGGACAGGGAGGGGTTAATAACGACAGCCGGTATGGTGGGTGCACTGCTTTCTTTACCTTTGGACTAAATACAACAGCTCTTAGGACAGTTTTTGAAAATCTTCAATATCTCTGGGATATTCAAACTAGCATTTTGCTATTGGTAGGTTTGGTGCAGATGGTTCAGTTTTTGTTATATATCAAGCATAGGTTTATGAATGCCACTGAAGAGCTTTCTCCGAGACAGAATAATCATGAGTGGCAGGGCATGTGGCAAAGTATGGGCAAGTACCTAGGCGCTTTCTCACGCCCGATGGTTTGGAATTTCACTCCTGAACAGCTACAAGACCCTGATCAAGTGACTGCATACCTGAGAAATAATTGCTGTAGGTTTCCCAGAGATTGACACCTTACTGCACTGTGCTGGGCTCTGGCCACTATTTACCAAACACTGCTTGATAGCAGGCAGCACCGTCAGCACTGTCAGCGAGAAGGGAAAGGAAACAGACTGGCAGATACTATAGCTGCTGCAACCATTGTGGCTGACACTGCAGCTACTGCAACCCCTGTGACCGACACTGCAGCTACTGCAACCCCTGTGACTGACACTGCAGCTACTGTAATCTCTACAGCAGATGCTGCCGATGATCCGAAAAACCAACCCACACCAGTGTCTGTTGCTCCCATACAAAAGAGGAAATACACAAAGAAATCAGTTCACATAGTGATGGATGATGATGATGATCAACCAGGGCCATCTCGAGGATATCAGGATGAGGCAGAACCAGAGGTTGTTACCCGATCCCTGACTCTGAGTGAGCTGCGTGAGGTTCGAAAAGATTTCATCTGCCACCCAAGTGAGCACATTATCACTTGTTTGCTCCGATGCTGGGATCACGGGGCCAATAGTTTGGAATTAGAAGGCAGAGAGGCCAAGCAGTTGGGATCCCTAGCTAGAGAAGGAGGAATTGACAAAGCAATTGGGAGGAGGCCGGAAATCCTCAGCCTCTGGAGGCGACTGCTGTCAAGTGTGCAGGAAAGATATCCCATAAAGGAATATATTACATGTCAGACACCCAAGTGTAACAGCATAGAGACAGCTGTCCAGCACCTGGGAGAATTATCTGTACGGGAGATAACTTATTATGATCTGGACAATTCACAGCTTCCCGCTGATCCTGATGAAGTCCTATGCACTCCAGATATGTGGCGTAAGGTTGTACGAAGTGCACCATCAGGGCACACCAATTCACTGGCAGCAATTGACTGGAATGATACGGATCAGCCAAAAGTAAATGAGGTGGCCTGCCGACTCCGGAAATATCAAGACAATGTTTCCCTCTCCGTCATTGCAGCAGTAGAGAAACTGGTTCAACGACTTGACAACGTGTCCAACTCCCAACCCGTATGGAGCAATGTTGCAGCTACTGGGAGAAAGTGTCCATCGTTCCAAGAGGGAGAATACAGAAGGTACACACCACGATGCATGCTGTGGTTTTACCTGCTTGACCATGGAGAGGACATGAGGAAGTGGGATATGCAGCCTACCTCAGCCCTTCGAGCACGAGTAAATGAGCTGCAGGGTAAAACATTCGCACAACGAGATTCTGCCAGGAAGAAGGCTGCACCAGTTTCTACTGGGCAGTTCCCTAGACCAACTGGAAGGGCTACCTATATGTCTGATGTGTCTGATCCTCTTGAAGGGACCTCTAAGTCCTTTATGCAACCAGTGGACAATAAATATGATCAGTAGCAATAGAGGGACCCTGCCTCCAGCCAGGTAGAGGAGAGGGATAATCGGGTTTATTGGACTGTGTGGATCCGATGGCCTGGCACGTCAGACCCACAAGAGTACAAAGCTCTGGTGGATACTGGTGCCCAGTGTACTCTAATGCCATCGAATCATGAAGGGGTAGAAACCGTTTGCACTTCTGGAGTGACAGGGGATCCCAACAACTAACTGTGCTAGAGGCTGAGGTAAGCCTAACTGGGAAGGACTGGGAAAAACAACCCATTGTGACTGGTCCAGAAGCTCCGTGCATTTTAGGTATAGATTATCTACGTAGAGGGTATTTTAAAGACCTAAAAGTGTACCGGTGGGCTTTTGGAATAGCTGCTTTGGAAACAGCAAATTGTGGAACAATTGTGTGCCTTGCCTGGACTCTCGGAGGATTCTGCTGTTGTGGGGTTGTTGAAGGGTGAAGAACAGCAAGTGCCAGTTGCTATGATGACGGTGCACAGATGACAATACCGTACTAACCGAGATTCCCTGATTCCCATCCAAAAGCTGATTCGTCAACTGGAGGATCAGGGAGTGATCAGCCGAACCCGCTCACCCTTTAACAGTCCCATATGGCCAGTGAGGAAGTCCAATGGAGGGTGGAGGCTGACAGTAGATTATCGTGGCCTAAATGAAGTCACTCCAGGTATGAGTGCTGCTGTGCCAGACATGTTAAAACTGCAGTATGAATTGGAATCGAAGGCAGCCAAGTGGTACGCCACAATCGACATAGCGAATGCTTTCTTCTCGATCCCACTGGCGCCAGAGTGCAGGCCACAGTTTGCTTTCACTTGGAGAGGCATCCAATACACGTGGAATCATCTGCCCCAGGGGTGGAAACATAGCCCCACCATCTGCCATGGACTAATCCAGACTACATTGGAAAAGGGTGAAGCACCAGAGCACATGCAGTATATTGATGACATCATTGTATGGGGCAACACAGCAGAGGAAGTTTTTGAAAAAGGAAAAAGGATAATTCAAATCCTTTTAAAAGCCGGTTTCTCTATAAAACAAAGTAAAGGGGCCTACACCAAGAAATCCAGTTTTTAGGAATAAAATGGCAGGATGGGCGTCATCACATCCCAATGGACATTATTAATAAAATAGCAGCTATGTCTCCACCAAGCAACAAAAAGGAAACACAAGCTTTCTTAGGTGTTATAGGTTTTTGGCGAATGCATGTCCCAAACTACAGTCTCATTGTGAGCCCACTCTACCATGTAACTCGAAAGAAGAATGATTTCCAATGGGGCCCTGAGCAACAGCAAGCCTTTGAGCAGATCAAACGCGAGATAGTCCATGCAGTGGCCCTTGGGCCTGTCCAGACAGGGACAGATATTAAAACTGTGCTCTACACTGCAGCTGGGGAGAATGGCCTGACCTGGAGTCTCTGGCAGAAAGCACAAGAGGAGACTCGAGGTCAACCGCTGGGGTTTTGGAGTCGGGCCTACAAAGGATCTGAGGCCAATTATACTCCAACAGAAAAGGAAATACTGGCCACCTATGAAGGGGTTCGAGCCGCCTCAGAAGTGATTGGAACTGAAGCCCAGCTCCTCCTGGCACCCCGACTGCCGGTGCTGGGCTGGATGTTCAAAGGGAAGGTTCCTTCTACACACCATGCCACTGATGCTACGTGGAGCAAGTGGGTTGCACTAATTACACAGCGGGCTCGAATAGGAAACCCCAATTGCCCAGGAATCGTGGAGGTGATCACAGACTGGCCAGAAGGCAAAGATTCTGGGATGTCACCAGAGGATGAGGAGGTAACACATGCTGAAGAAGCCCCACCCTGCAACAAACTGCCAGAGAATGAGAAGCGATATGCCCTGTTCACTGATGGGTCTTGTCGCATTGTGGGTAAGCATCGGAGATGGAAAGCTGCTGTATGGAATCCTATAAGAAGAGTAGCAGAAGTCACTGAAGGAAAAGGTGAATCAAGCCAGTTCGCTGAGGTGAAGGCCATCCAGTTAGCCCTGGATATTGCTGAGAGAGAAAAGTGGCCAATGCTCTACCTGTGCAATTTGTGCTAGGGAGCGGGAGATGTCATCGGGGGACCATTCCTGGAAGCGGCAGCCCCCGGGCACCGATCCGCGAGGGCAAAAATATTAACTGAAGAGGAGAGTCGGCATGACGCACCCAGTGGCAGCCATTGCTTCTCTCCACGGCTGCACGCAGGCATGACTCATCGGGGCGGAGCTTAGGGCGGCAGCAATAATCCCTCTCTATACAAGAGGGGCCTCTGGGAGCGCTAGTGACCAGAAGCACGGCAACCAGGACGGGCAAACAGGGCGTGGCACGTCAGAAGGGCGTGGCGCGGCAGTTTGCACGGCAGTTCGCACAGGCAGGGCAAGCAGGCAGGGCAAGCAGGCAGAGCTAGCCCACTCCTGGCTCGGAAGGGTAATTTGAGCCAACCAGCTAGAGCTTACAGAGTACGCAGGGCAATCCGAGGGATTCCTGTCTGCTGTGTGCCCAGACAGTTGAACCATGGTCTCCACCAGGTGGAGATGTTCTCTCAAGACGACTGGGGCAACCCCATTGGAGGGCCTGCCCAGGGATGCTGCGGTTCAGGTCTCTGGCTGCAGAGAATGCCTGAGTTTGCTGCTGCCAGGAAAAAGTGGCAAACGCCTCACCTGTGTGAGGTGTGACCAGGTGGACAATCTGCTAGGTTTGGTAATCAAACTAAAAGAAGAGCTTGAATCACTGAGACCTATCAGGGAATGTGAGCAGGAAATTGATTGGTAGAGTAGCTCCCTGGCATCCCAGAGGGAAGAGTACCAGGAGGACACCTCTAAGCTGAAGACAGCCCCTCTGTCCTGTCCTAATGAGGTAAATGGGAGTGACCCCAACCCTGAGGAGGGCTGGAAGACAGTCCGGTCTTGCCGTCGTAGGCGCTCCCCCTGCCTACCTAGCCCGCTCCCCCAGGTTTCCCTAAGCAACAGGTTTGGGGCCCTGGAAGTTGAGGAGGAGGTACGTGAAGGGATGAGTGCAGCCCCTCTACCTCAGAGGAAGCAAAAGCCTAGAGTGAGGCAAAAGTCTGCACGCCTTGAGACTGCCTCTGTTAGGCAAGACAGAAGGGTAATTGTGGTAGGGGTTTCCCTCCTCAGGGGGACGGAGGGCCCCATTTGTAGACCAGACCCTACACGAAGGGAGGTGTGCTGTCTCCCTGGAGCCAGGGTCCGTGATATTACCAGAAGGCTCCCAGGGCTGGTAAGACCCTCTGACTATTATCCTCTACTGATTGTTCAAGCAAGCAGGGATGAGATCATGAAGTGTAGCCTGTGTACTATCAAGAAGGAGTTTCATGATCTAGGGCAATTTGTTGAGGGGGCAGAGCTCAAATAATATTCTCGTCTATCCCTACTAGTGGGTGGAGAGGTTCGGAGCAGGTCAGGAGAACCCATCTATTGAATAAGTGGCTGAAAGGCTGGTGCCGGCATAGGAACTTCGGGTTTTTTGACCAAGGGAAGGTGCACTCTGCTTCTGGCATGATGACTGCTGATGGGGCTCACCTGTCCCATAGGGGTAAGCGAATCCTTGCCCAGGAGATGGCAGGGCTCATTGACCGTGCTTTAAACTAGTTAGGAAGGGGGGAGGGAATATTACGATGGCTCCTGGGGTTAGGCATGGGCTTTGGGAGACACAATGTGAGTTGGCAGTGGAAGAAGGTAAATGCCAGCAGCACAGTGACGGACTCGGGCATGTTGTTCCATGTGATAGTGGGGAAAATTCTGGGGATTGCCCTGAGGACTCCTCAGTGGAGCCACTATTGCCCATCCCCTGTCGGAAACCTCACTGTGATCTGTTGAGGATACCTGCACCTGCTGCCCCACTAAAATGCCTTTATACAAATGCATGTAGCATGGGAAACAAGCAGGAAGAATTAGAGATCTTTGTGTGGTTGCAGGGCCACAATCTCATTGTGATCACAGAGACGTGGTGGGACAGCCTGGATGACTGGCACGCTGTCATGGATGTCTATGTGCTTTACAGGAAGGACAGGCTAGGGAGGCGAGGTGGAGGAGTTGCTCTTTATGTTAGAGAGCAGCTTGAATGTATTGAGCTCCACCTGGGGAAAGATGACCCATCAGTCGAGTGCTTGTGGGTAAGAATCAAGGGTCATGCTAGTATGAGTGACACCGTTGTGGGTGTGTGCTATAGGCCCCCTGATCAAGAGGAGCGGGCTGATAGTGCTTTCTATGAGCAGCTAGAAGAAGCCTTGAGATCCCAGGCGCTGGTCCTTATGGGGGACTTCAACTACCCGGATATTTGCTGGGCAAGCAATATGGCCAGTCGTATGCAGTCTAGACAATTTCTGCAGTATGTTGAGGACAATTTCCTGCTACACATGGTGCAGGAACCTACAAGGGGAGGGCGGGTCCTAGACCTTGTTCTTACTAACATCAGGGAGGTGAAGGTTGGGGGCAGCTTAGGACAAAGCGACCACGAAATGATCCGGTTCAAGATCCTGAGTGGAAGAAGCAAGCCAAAAAGCAGGATAGCTACCCTGAATTTTGGAAGAGCTATCCTTGATCTCTTCCGCAAACTATTAGGAACTATCCCATGGGCTACGCTGTTAGAAGGCAAGGGAGCCTGTGAGAGCTGGCTAGCATTTAAACAGCACTTCTTCCAAGCACAGGATAGGTGCATCCCTTTGAGTAAGAAGTCAGGAAAGAGAGGCAGAACACCTGCGTGGGTGAGCAGGGAGCTAATGTGTAAACTCAAAGGGAAGCAGAAGGTTTATGAACTATGGAAACAGGGTCTGTGCACCTAGGAGGAATACAGGGATGTTGTCAGGGCCTGTAGGGAAGTGACTAGAAAGGCTAAAGCCCACTTGTAGATGAAACTGGCAAAGGACATAAAGGATAATAGAGTTTTTTCAGATACGTGAATAGTAAGAGGGTGACCAGGGAAAATGTAGGTCCCTTGATGAATGAGGCAGGTGTCCTGGTATCGGGTGATGATGAGAAGGTGGAAATACTGAATGCCTTCTTTGCCTCGGTCTTCACTCCAAAGGCCCCTTGGGACCCACAGATCCTGGATGAAAGTAGGAGTGTTTGGGGAATGAAGAGCTTCCCTCTAGTTGAGGTAGGGGTGGTCCAGGAGCGGCTCAAAGGGATTAATGCACACAAATCCATGGGCCCGGATGGGATACATCCACATGTGCTGAGGGAGCTGGTGGAAGTGATTGCGGAGCCGCTTGCTATCATCTTCGACAGCTCTTGGAGAACAGGAGAAGTACCTGAGGATTGGAGGATAGCCAATATCACTCCGGTCTTCAAAAAGGGCAAGAAGGAGGACCCTAACAATTACAAGTCAGTCAACCTCACTTCTGTCCCTGGAAAGGTTATGGAACAGCTTGTTCTGGATGCCATTAATAAGCAACTGGAAGAGAAGAAGCTCATGAGGAGTAGTCAGCATGGATTCACCAAGGGGAGATCGTGCTTGACCAATCTCATAGCCTTCTATGATCTCATCACCGGCTGGGTGGATGGAGGGAGAGCAGTTGATGTCATCTACCTTGACTTCAGCAAGGCTTTCGATACTGTCTCCCATTAAATCCTGATAGAAAAGCTGAGAGATCATGGGATAGATGAGTGGACAGTGAGGTGGGTTGAGAACTGGCTGTTGGACCGGGCTCAGAGGGTCGTGATCAGTGGAACAAAATCTGAATGGAGGCCTGTGACTAGTGGTGTTCCCCAGGGCTCGGTGTTGGGTCCAGTCCTGTTTAATATCTTCATGAACGATCTTGATGAGGGAATAGCATCCACCCTCAGCAAGTACGCCGATGATCCAAAGCTGGGAGGGGTGGCTGACACGCAGGAACACTGTGCTGCCATCCAGCGAGACCTGGACAGGCTGGAAAGCTGGGCAGGGAGAAACCTAATGAAATTCAACAAAAGCAAGTGTAAAGTCTTGCACCTGGGGAGGAATAACCGTCTGTATCAGTACAGGCTGGGGGATGACCTACTGGAGAAGAGCTCTGTGGAGAAGGACCTGGGGGTCCTGGTTGATGACAGGTTGGCTATGAGCCAGCAGTGTGCCCTGGTGGCTAAGAGGGCCAATGGGATCCTGGCATGCATCAGGAAGAGTGTGGCCAGCAGGTCGAAGGAGGTGATCCTCCCCCTCTACTCTGTCCTGGTCAGGCCCCACCTGGAGTATTGTGTCCAGTTCTGGGCTCCCTGGTATAAAAAAAGACAGGGATCTCCTTGAGGGAGTCCAGAGAAGGTCTACGAAGATCATTAAGGGCCTGGAACATCTCTTGTATGATGAAAGGCTGAGTGAGCTGGGACTGTTCAGCCTGGAGAGGAGAAGACTGAGGGTGGACCTAATTAATGTTTATAAATATCTTAAGTATGGGATGCAGGGGGAATTGGCCAACCCCTTTTCAGTCATCTGTGGAGACAGGATAAGGTGCAATGGCTGTAAATTGGAGCACAGGAAGTTCTGCACCAACATGCGGAAGAACTTACACAATGAGGGTGACAGAGCACTGGAATAGGCTGCCCAGGGAGATGGTGGAGTCTCCTTCTCTGGAGATATTCAAGACTCGTCTGGACGCCTATCTGTGCAATATGTGCTAGGGAGCTGCTTTGGCATGGGGGTTAGACCTGATGATCTCTTGAGGTCCCTTCCAATCCCTACAATTCTGTGATTCTGTGATTTATACTGATTCATGAATGGTGGCGAATGCCCTGTGGGGGTGGTTGCAGCAGTGGAAAAAGAACAACTGGCAGCGTAGAGGCAAACCCGTATGGGCTGCTGACTTATGGCAAGATATTGCTGCTCGGTTAGAGAAACTTGTTGTAAAGGTACATCATGTCGACGCCCATGTACCTAAGAGTCGGGCCATGGAGGAACATGAAAACAACCATCAGGTAGATCAGGCTGCTAGGATTCAAGTGGCTCAGGTAGATCTAGACTGGCAACGTCAGGGTGAATTATTCATAGCTCGATGGGCTCATGATACCTCGGGTCATCAAGGGAGAGATGCAACATATAGATGGGCTCTGGATCGAAGGGTGGACTTGACCATGGACGCCATCGCACAAGTTGTCCATGAATGTGAGACATATGCTGCAATCAAGCAAGCTAAGCGGTTAAAGCCCCTTTGGTATGGAGGACGGTGGATGAAATATAAATATGGGGAGGCTTGGCAGATTGATTACATCACCCTCCCACAAACCCGCCATGGCAAACATTATGTGCTTATAATGGTGGAGGCAACTACTGGCTGGCTAGAAACATATCCCTTACCCCATGCCACTGCTCGAAATACAATTCTGGGCCTTGAAAGGCAAGTCCTCTGGCGACATGGTACTCCAGAAGGAATCGAGTCAGACAATGGGACTCATTTCCGAAACACTCTTATAGACACCTGGGCCAAAGAGCATGGCATTGAGTGGGTGTACCACATTCCTTATCATGCACCGGCCTCTGGGAAAATTGAACGATATAATGGACTTTTAAAAACTACACTGAAAGCAATGTGTGGTGGGACATTCAAGCATTGGGATACACATTTGGCCAAAGCCACGTGGTTAGTTAACTCTAGGGGATCTACCAATCAGGCTGGCCCTGCCCAGTCAAAATTTCCACGTACTGTAGAGGGAGACAGAGTCCCAGTAGTGCATATGAAGAGTGTATTGGGGAAGAGAGTTTGGGTCATTCCTGCTTCAGGCAAAGGTAAACCCATGTCTGGAATTGTTTTTGCTCGAGGACCTGGCTGTACTTGGTGGGTAATGCAGAGGGATGGAGAATTTCGATGCGTACCTCAAGGGGATTTGATTTTGGGTGAGAATAGCCAATATAATTAATAAAGGTGAAATTATAATAATTGCTAAATAACACATTATTGTATATTCATTATTGTTATAATTGCTGTATGTTGTACCTATGGCATTATAGCCGGAGTCATACAAGTTAATGAAGAATGAATGCCACGATGATGGAACTAAAGCCTGGCCTCCCAAGAACTTTTTTCCCTTTGAAAATAAACACCTCTGACCCACAGACTATGAGCATGGACTATGCCAGGTGTATCAGTCAAGAGCCTGAGATGCAGCATGCAACAAGCCAATGGGACATATAATTATCCTGAGAGACTGTTAGGACAAATGGAGCCTGAAAATCATGGACTAAATGAACTCAACAAATTCAGAGGGATGATTCATAGACTAAGGTAGTAAGATCTGTATGCACGTATGTGTGTATACATGTGTACATACATATATGGGTGTGTGAAACACAAAACTGGTTGTACCCAAAGCAAATTGTTGGATCTGGTCATGACGTAAATGGTATGGCATAAGGGGTGGATAATGTCCTGTTTTCAGCTACGATGGAGTTAAATTTTTTTAGCAGTGGATGGAATGCCATGTTTGGGAGTTAGGATGAGAACAGTGCTGATAGCACCCTGATGTTTCTAGTTGTTGCCAAGCAATCAAGGACCTTTCTCAGTTCTTCATACTTCCCTACTAATGAGAAAGGAGGGGACGCAGTCAGGACAGGTGACCCAAATCGGCCAAAGAGGATATTCCGTGCCAGTTACGTCATGCTCAGTATAAAGGGGGACTGGGAGGAAGAGGAGGAGACAACGCCAGGACGTGCAGTTTCTGGGGACAGTTGGGTTCCGGGACGGCTCTAGGCTGTGCGGCCTGAGTTGTGTGATTTGGTGAGAAACTGCATTGTGTATCACCAGTTTCGTATATTTTGTGCTATAAACTCTTGTTATTGTTATATCTAGTTTTCTGCTTTGTTTAGTAAACTATCCTTATCCCAACCTGCGGGGTTTTGGTTTCTAGGTTGTGGTTTCTTTTCCTCCTTTCTTTCTTCCCTTTTCCCCCCTCCCCCAACTTTCCTTTCCTCTTCCTTTTTAAAGTACAAGCGACTGTGTGGGGTGTGGTCCTCAGCTGGGGCAAAACCACGACATATGGAAAAATAATTACATTTCTACATGAGCCACATTACCATACTTGCGTAGGCAAGTCAGCCCCCTTCTCTGTGTAGTGCATTACTTACTCTCTGCTGCATGCATGAGATTCCTACTTTAATGCCATCACTGGAAAAGGTCTTTGCAAGGTCAACAACAAAAGTATACCTAGTACAGGCATGGCTAGTCATTTGTCATTTCCTATTTCATTAACCAGGAATGTGCTGTTAGAAATCTGCAAAACTGTCAGTTTTGAAATGAAACTTTTTTCAGTCTTTCATTTGAGTATTGGATCTTTTTCTTCCTCTCAGTAAAATTCTCTGAGATAAAAGAAATGCATATTTAAAAATGTTCATGCTTGTGCAGTAATCCAAACACCAGCCAAACACACTTAAAGGGAAAAAAAAGTAATTCCTTCACAGGAGTTATTTACCACTTTGCTAAACTAGCACTGCATATCTCAAGCAGTTTCCTCTTCAGTGACCGTCTCTTGCACATGCTAAATTTAATGCAAAAATGCTAACTGAAATCTACAGGAATAGGATCACACATAGAGTGTGCAAAGTACTCTATAAACAGACAAACCTGCCATCCCTACTTAGTCCTGGGCTCCGAGCAGCTAGTGCTAGGATACACTTAGTTTTGCTTAGGACAGTATGGTGAGTCTCACAACTTTCAATCTTTTTCACTTCATCTTGTGATAAATGTTAGCTATCACTGAGGAACTGTTAAAGTGAAGCAAATTATGTGTCTTCTAGTTTTTTTTTTTATATGCATTTTCTAGTGTAAGTGGGTATGTCCCAGGCAGTGCAGATAAACAGTATGTCCTGGTCTGAGCCAGCTCAAAGCTTCCTTGAGGTGCAGAGGGAGACGGCAATCTATCAGGGGCTAGACCTATGCAGCCACCCAAACATAGATGTGTTTGGATGGACAAGCAGAACAGCTCTGCAAAATGATTCTGCTCTTTCCCATCCCAGGAGTAGCCACTCTTCTACACTCCTTGACAGCAAAGTAGGTGGTACATCCAATTGGTACCTCTCTGTAATTTTCTTCTCTAAGGTAAACTGCTTGCCTTGCTGGAGCCTAGATTTGGCCCTAGTCATCTCAGATGGCTGAACTTGTGACAAAGTAATACAATGCATATTTAATTTTTACTTTGTTTGCCAAAATGTCTCTTTCTGGAGACAGGAGAGGTTTGCAGCATAAGGTTCCTTAAAGGGAAGAGTAGGATATTATATGTAAGAAAGTATAAAAAAGTAGCGTATGGGAGCACCAACACTGACATTTTAAGAATAAGAATACCATTCCCACCTTCTGGGCCACTTGAAGTTCATCACATGCACAGTACCAAATGCTTATCTAATGTACATGCTGATGTCTGAGTTTCTATTTAAGTTTGAATATCGTGAGTGATCACAGACCTGGCATTAGAGAACATCAGGATCCCAGAGCACCAAGTGGGTGTGCTGCAGAAAATACTGGGGTTTCTTCAGAAATCTGACTCTTCAGAGTGAGGTATTTTTGTTGAAGAAATTGTAATAATGTCTAAAGAAATAATAAGATAGGTTCTAGCCTGTATAGTGGAAAGTTTGAGAAATTTTGGACTCAGTTCTTGATCCTTCAGAATGCTCTGTGTGGATATGTCTCTTGTTCTCTTATCAGTTACACCATGTGCGAAGTGTGACTAACTTCTCAACCATAAATTGCTCCTTTAGTCTCTTTTACTCATGGTTTCAGCTATTTTTTCACAAACTCTGCACTGCCTTCTGCAGAACTGTATGTGCTCTGGATACAGTCTCTGAAAATACTTGCCTTACGGTAATCTTTCTAAGGTGCTAGGCACTGGGTGGTGCATGTGGTGGTGGTGTTTTGTCACTAGCCAGTTTTTGTTATAGAGAAGACCAATAAGAGAGGCATGTTTGCAATTTTGTGTTAACTAATACTAGATCTTAAACCCACATCTATTAATTGATTAATTGATATTACTTTAAGACTGAGCTAAATATTCAAAGTATACCCTAAGATCTCCCAGATGTGGAAACCTGTTAAATGAGAAAAATCTCACTGCTTTTGAGGGCTTTTTAGCCAACACTGCCTTACATCTTTTGTCATACCTTGCAGGGTAGGTTAGCAGAGGTGCTGAGAGTTGAAGATGATGACCTCTTTGCATGTACAGCTCACCCACCAGGCATGTTGCAATTGCAAGGCAAAACACATGAGCTTATGTACCTGCGGGAGATGTTTAACCAGACATTATCTTACAAGGGCCTAATGAATCTCTGCATGTTTTCTCAGCAGCTTGCCATTGTGAGGGTGTGGTCATTTAGTGCATTTAGTGATGTCTGATCCCACAGAAACTTTTGGAAGGTCTGGAGCTTCAGACACTGCCATTTCCCTGAAGCAATTCAGATAGGAATCTTTCTCGTCTTTCCATTTTTTCCAGCAGTCCTCAGACTTCTGTGACTTGTGGCAGTGCCATCTGCCTAGAGTCAGGAGCACTGGCACAGGGAGGAAAGTTCTTTAAATTGTAGAACCGTTTGTCAGCTTTCTACTCTGTGCCAAGACTGAAGGGCACTTTAGGCTTGATCTTGGCTTGATGCTAAAGGTAAGAGGGTGTTTTGGATCAAATTTTTGCTTCATATGAAGTGTAGCCTTTGGCCTTGTTCATGCAGCCTTCTCCTTAGTTTGCCTGCCCCAACTCACTTGGCACCTTGTGTCTGCAAAAGTATGCATGGGCAGAGAAGAAGCAGTAAAGCACTGCTTACAAGTACAGCAGCTTTGCAGGAATTGTATATCATAGCAAAAATAAATTATTTGGACAGGCACATATGGATTGATGTGGTTGTTGGATATCTACTGTGTTAAATAACCCTTCTGCTAGGCACTATGAAGTAATAAAAAATGTTGAATTTAATTTTTAGGTTTCAAAAAGCCTCACAAACCTCAATTTTATTGGAAAAGTCTTGACTAGTTGTATCAGAGAGCAAGCCTGGCACCCTAATTCTCAGTCTCAGTGCTGTGTAAAACATATAAAAATGGTCCTTAAAGGGTAAAGAGGATCATGAGTGCCTCTACCTTGTTTCTTGAATTCCCTGATGTGCCTTAGGACAAGAGGGAAGCAGACAGCAGTGTAGAGCTCTGGTGTTCAGATGTTCGCCTCTGACAGGGAAATGATCTGTTGGGAATGTAAGTGGATTGTAAACTATTTGCATTATTGTGCAGGCCACAGATTTTAACCCATAATCTTGGTCATAAAAGTCCTGCTGTTGAATGTCAAAATGTGGAGAAAAAAATCGTTCTTGAGACTGCTGAAAAGACACTTACAAAGCTCAGAAAGCCCTGAATAATCCAGATACACATAAATGTGCACACTAAATCATTGAATGGGGGAGAGTGCCCACATATTATTCTTCATCAAATTACCTGACTGAACTAAAAACTAAACCCTGCTTACCTGCACCGGTTTCTGAAAATTTCTATTTGCACAAGTATTAACTCTACCTGAACAGTTTGTTCCTTCTCTGGAAAAATGCTGGTGTTTCAGTGGGCTGGGTTTTTGGTTTGTTTGGGGTTTTTTAGATAGATACAGTAGGAAATGAAAAATCTCTTGTGGCCTGCTTCAGTTTACCATATGTAGGAACCTCAAATACACAGCAACTAAGAAATTAACTTATCTTTGCCCCTAGGAAATAAGAGGGACCCAGGAAGTGAGATAGCTTGTAGCAGTGTCTTTCTGTGCTTTTTAGACTTAACTGGACTGCAAGGTAGTATTTTATTTTGGTGCAAGGCAAGTATTGGGTGTTACATGAACTGCGGTGTTCCCTCCTAGTTGGCACTGCTGGAGGCTTGCAGAAATGCAAGCAAAAATGGAGAATGAAAACACGTCACAGTGCAAGGACTCAATACATCTGTGTGTCAGCCTTGTGTCTGTGCAAGTGGTTGCAATGAGAGCTGGAAGGGCAGGAGGCAAGGTGGCTGGCTGGCTCCTTGTCTCTCCAGTGCAGGAAAACAGCTAGCACTGAGAGTGTGGGGCATCTGCGTGGCATGGGGTGTACGAACATCTCTCTACTTTCTGCAGTCAAGCACCTCTCAGAGTGCTCTCTGTGTGAGCGTAAGGGGTAAACATCTTGTGTGTGTCTGTGTGTGTGTATCTACATTCTGAGAGAGACATTAGCTCTTCAGGTCTAAAACTGGCCTTCCTCACCTAACGTATTTTAAATCAAATCATTCAGTTTTAGACTTGTCCCACAAAGGTACGATGATCAGCTATGACTATATCACTACCTTCAGCATAGAATGTAGTTCTACTATTTAGATACAACATCCATGGATGAAAGCAAAACAGTTCACCCTGCGTGTTCGTCTCCCTTACCATCACAAATGGATGTTGTATTGAGGGATATGGTTTAGTGGGAGCTAGTAGTAATAGGTGAATGGTTGGACTGGATGATCTTCTAGGTCTTTTCCAACCTTGATAATTCTGTGATTCTGTGATTCTGTGAAATCCCAACACACTGCAAGTGTCCCCATGAGTGACTGTCCAGTAATTAATCTCTGCTATGCCAAAGGCATGCAAAACCACAGAATAGAACCACTCAAGGGAATATTGTAAATTAGCTGGAAATTAAAGTTTAAATGGCTCTAGCTCTTGTTACTCTTGCAGCTGCTGCTTTAAAAGTATTTTTAAGTGGAAAATGGAAACTTGCTATTATGGGGAGGAGAGGAAAAGGGAGATTGACTATTCCTCTGTGACTTAAAATGGTTGTTCCACAACAGCAAAGCCAGAGACAATCATGAGACACTAATCCATGAAGTGTCTCTGGAAAATAAGCAGTTCATTAAGGAAAGAAAAAAAGATGTTATTCCTGCCTAATTTTTAGGACCTTGTTCAAACAGTGGATAATATCAGCTGGGTAGTTTTATGTCACTGATGGCGTTGTAATTTTTTTTTAAAACAGTGGACCTGGAAATTCTTTGAATTATTAATGCTCAAAGCTAGACAGACTATCAGATTTTCAGTTTTATCCTGTGATTCCTTTGGACGTATTTTACAAGGTTTTAAATTACTCTTCTCTGCAGGCCCTTTTTGCTGGATAAAAGAAGTCCTGCTTTGTCATACTCCTGCTCCTAGTTCCTAAATGAAGGAGGACCTTGACAGTACATCTGAATTATGGCCTGAGTTTACTGCACTAGAGGTAACCTCTGCTGTTTGTGCTGACTACTAGAGCTGCAACATAAATGTTTTTGTGACAACTGAGGGATTTTGCAAAGATGATTTGCAAATCATCATTTGGGAAATCTAAGTCCATCCCTCTGACCTTATATGGGAAAATCCCCACCTTGTGTTCTAGAGAGAGGAGTCTTTTAGGCTTTCATTACTCTAAAATGCTCCAGAAATGTAGATGTTATGGCTGAGGGGACCTGCATAAAGTCCAGCGACCACCTGAAGAAAGGTTTTCCATTAACATACTCAGCCCTCCTCTTGCTCTACACCAAGCCCAGTGCCAGCTGGTTCAGTTGGGGCAGCTCTCTTTCTACTTCTTTCCCAGCAAACTAATAATGCCAGTGAACAATAATATCACGTGCAGTTTGAGGAGCATATGTCCAGAGACTGCTAGAGCAGATTGCGTTTTACCTGGTTATAATTTGTTTTAATGCATGTACTTAATTTTACCACTCTTAGCTCTGGTTTTCACTGACAGCAGTCACTATTTCTGCAGCTCCTCTTTAATACTACTGTCAGTATTTCTGGCATTTTCCTGAAGGCAGGTGGAGATGCATGGATTTCTACTTACTGGCTGCTGGAAAAGTTGGTGAGGGCTGGTTGCCACCGTCTTTGTCCAAGTGGAGGCACCCTTACTAAGTGCTGTAACCCCTTACAGCTGAACTGCTTCCCAAATGTTGGGCATTTCCTTGGCCCAGGCTGTTTCCCAGAGCACGTGTAGCCCCCACGGCATACGTTCATATTTTTTATGAGCTCTAACACCGATCTTCACATTCTCTGTTGCCTGAAGGTTTTGGTTTTGTTCGTTTTAATGTACATTGTTAATAATCCTAAATTAGAGCCATATAACATTATCAGTCACCCAGAGCACTGCACATCTTGGAGCACAGTTTGTGAGATGCCAGCCTCGAAGCAAAGTCAGTTTAGAGTTTTGTGATATAAATTTCTGGATGTTTCAAGAAAGAAAGGCATTATCCTTACATGAATCCTTTCAGTGGTACACTCCTAGTGCCTGGTCTTCCTCCACTCTGGATGCACTTACTATGTTTAGAATAAACCCATGTCCTGGTCACAAACAGCTCAGAGCCTTGGACTATGACACCAATTTGCTTCATCCTTTGTGTGATCTCAGGCTTCTGAGCACTGTTCCTCAGCTCAACACAATCACTTCCAACTGACTTCTGTGAGAAACACTTCAAAGTACAGGTCAGTGAGGTTGTGGCCAAGTGTTCAGAGAAAAGGAGTGGAAACCTTGTGCCAGCTTTATTCGTTAAACAAGCAATTCAGGAAATTATGTCTTCGTTCTGGACTGGGTAATTTCTGTTGTATAGCAGAACTTTCTACTCTGTCAAAGGCTTTCAGGAACCTCTGCCATTTTCAGAGTTCAGAGTCCTTTCTCCTCCCACTCCAAACTGGGCTTGTACAAGGGACCCAGTTAGCACTTGCAACTCTAACATACATACCTACCTCTTCAATTGAACTCTGGATCATTCAGCACAGACTCTTCTGAGCTTTCATAATTTTTTCTGTCCTCTGCATTTGAAGACAATGTTTTTGGGGTTTTTTACTTTTTCTTTTTTCTTCCCCTTCTTATTACATTTACAATTAGCTCTCCTTTTGGGGCTTCCTGGTGGTTCAACTGGTTTCAAATTCTTGATTTCCAGCTGCTGCTGTTTTCACACATCACTTGGAAACTACATGAAATGCAGGCATCTTCTCCAGAGTGTGCTTTCACTGATGTGATTCTTCATTCAGTAGGCTGTTAATTGGTTACCTCGCACCATGCTTGTTCAGAGATACTTTGAGACAGAATTTGACATAATTTTCCTTCTTTTTCTTTGTTTTATTTTTCCTGTCTCCAGATGCTAAATCAGCACAGCAATCAGTTCCAGCTAGCAGCTCCAAGAACTTCAAAATATGGTTCTCTGCGATAGCAAAAAAGTAGTATCTTGGAGGCTGGTGAGATCTTCTTAAGAAATTTCAGTCTTGTTTTCATTTCCTGATGTAAAATTTGCAAAATACTTACTCCTCAACTCTCTCTCCCAGCCAAAGGTGTGAGTGAACAAAATTCACTCATTGGCCATGGATACTCATATTCCTGTGGGAATATTGAGTGTGGGTGCTTTCTCTCTGTGCTGTAAAAATATCACCAGGCTCTACCTGTGATGATGTTAGTTGGCCCGGGATCTCTCCACAGAAACAGAAGTATTCCCTAATGCAGAAGTGTGGCTGCTCTAAGCTATTGGCGTAGCTCAATGACTTAAAGTGAACCTCAGAGATAGTAAGGCCCTGAGGTAAGACTTCAGGATTTCACTCCATAGTAATAGTTGAACACAATAAAAATATTATCTTGGAAATGGTCTGTGGTATTTGGAACAAATGCAGAGCAGAAGCTAGGCTTTGTTGTAAGTGTGATATGAGTCCTCCTGTGACAGACTCCCTCTAATAATAGATATTCACATGCTAAATCTTTTAAAGAGTTATCTGCTAACACAAAAAAGATTAAGCTGTTATGTCTGCTTCAGCCTTTGCCTTGGGTTTCCATTTCTCTGATTAGCAACTGCCTTCCAAAGCACATATTGACTTGTGGAAACAGACTCTACAACCCAGAAGGTTGTACAGTAGGTATGTTTATTACACGTAGATGCGCGAGGGATCGCTCCACCACAGACGTGCATGCCAAACGCGGCAATTCACCTTAGTTATATACAGTAGAATATTACATATTAATGGCATTTTGCAATACACCTATACATATGCATAACCTGTCCCCACTTCATATTAAAATTAGTCCCATGAAGTCATCTCCACAAACTTCTCCCAGTTGTGCCTGCACACTGTCTCCTGGTGGTGGTTAGGGGGGGGTGGTGGCGGGGGCGGGGGGAGAGGGGCATGTGTCTCAGGATGAAAGCTCAGGGTCTTCATCAGGTTGGACCTTTCACCTTCTCCCCTGGCACATGCATAGTTGTGATCATTCCAGCTTGACAGGATTATCCTCCTTATCAGTCACAAGCACCAACTTCCTTGGGATGCTTCCTCCTTATCAGTCACAGGCGCCACCTTCCTTGGAGTGCTTGGGTCACGAGTCACAACCTTGCTCTCATTTATTTTGTTCCACTTATCGGCTTTTCCTCCCAAGCATCTTGCAGTAGTTAGTAATTGAATTTACTCTTATTTTTGTGTTAGTTACTATAAATGTGATTTCTTATGATCCCTTATATACTTCCCCATCGAATATGAGTAGGAGTGTGTGAAAATATGAGTGGCACAGCAAATCAGGAAAAGACTTGTGCTCTCTCCCTGTGCTTTGTTTACTCTTTTGTTTTTTGGGTTTTTTTTCATTCCTCTGGGGAAATGGGCCCCTATATTTAGAAAGGAAAAGAGTAAGTAGCTGAGAAACCTCACCTGTTTCCCTCTATCCCTTCCCACAGGGAGTGGGCTGTACTCTGTGTGGTCATTCAGATCCAGGCCACAGGCCTTAAACAAAGTCTTGGGTTGCAAGCTAAGAGAGCATGCGAGTGGGTGAAAAAAAATGCCCTCTCACCAGTGTCTTTGCATCCATTTTTGATGCACAGTTGTGACACCTTGGTGTCAACCCTCTGACCACTGTTGCAGTCCCTCTGTTTATGAGAAGGAAACTGACAGAAGATGAGGTATAGTTTGGCTTCTGTGGTAAACTTGCCTCACAGTCGGGGAAGGGGTGGGGGGTGGGGTGGCGGGGGTCGGTAGCTGCTGGCAGAGGCAATGGTCCAAATCCTGCAGTTCCAGGGCTGTGTGCTCCCACTCTCAGCATTGACAAGCAGCTAGCTCTCCAAGGCCCTGACTGATATGGATGCCTTGTTGTAGTTTGTCTTCCTTCTGGCACTCACAATTTCTTCTTGTCCCCTCTCCCTTGCCCAAACCAGGGAGGGAGCACCACTCACTTGTGGATTTGGAAAGTACACCCTGACTCAGATGGGCACCAGACCCCTATGGGAGTGGAGCTGGAAGAAGTCTTGGCACTGTATTACTGCATCCAATTTGATGGAAATAAAAAACTGCTGTAGACTTGATGAGGCTTTAAGTCAGGCTGTGGAAACACAGTGGCCTTCAGGGTTGTTAAGGGATTCTTACTGTCTTAAATATACAACACTTTATTACTGATTATTTTTCCCTTGCTGAAATTAAGCCACAACAGAAAGCCAGCTCTTGTGAGTAAAATCTCATTAGTGCTGCATTCTCTTACTTAGCTTGTAGCCCATTCATCTTTCCTACCCTTCTTTAGGTCATTTGTGTGGCTGTCACATTTCTGCATCTCCTTTCTCATGGTTTGTGTCTTCATTTTGACTAATAGCTTCTTTGAGTGTGTCTAAGAAAGTTGGAAATAAAGTAAAACTTTTTGAGCTCTCTTTGGAACATTATCCAAGTACATGGGCTTTATTAAGAGCTTCTTCCTCTGGGTAATTAGACCTCAGAACCTTCCCTATGGAAGTGCAGTAACTTAATTCCTTAGACCTATCATTGATCTCTTGCCAATTTCTTCTGTAACACAGGATTTTCATTTTGCTTTCACTGAGGAGCACTTATGAATCGATCAACCTTCTCCCTCCTGCGTACCACAGCCTTTCTGTCCTCAGAGGCAGGCAGAATGCCCTCATACAATTCAGGTGTGCAGCAGCTAAGGAGCAGATCACTCACCTCATCACCCCTCATTTCATTCTCCTTCAGTGATTCAGGCAGTAGCAATATCCTCATGATAGGGAGGCTGGACAGAGCAGACATCTTACACCTGCTTTAGTCAGGGCACTTTGAGAAGTCTGTTATTCCTATACCCTTATGTAGCAACATCAGCATTTACTACTGCAGCACCCAGCACAGAAATTTGTCAGCTGATTCTTTTCTCAGTTGCAGGAAGTGGAAGTTGCCCCTTGATTGCTGTACAGTAGAACTACCTTGTTAACTTGGATCATGTTAATGAACTTCAGTTCTGGTTCTAACCAAAATTCTAAAATTGCATTTTGCTCACAGTAGCTCTCTTTTAAGATCTTGTAGAATATTTGTTCTGCCATCCCAAACAAATGATAAGCATTGAGATAGAGGGTTTCCTCTGAGCTGAGTTTTCTGTTAAAACTGAAATGTTACTGACAGCAATACTGGCGGATAATTGTATGTGTGGACAGTACAGACCATGTGGATGCTATGCATGCGTCTGGGCACAAGAAAGATAGGGGGAAGTGTCTTCTCTTGCTCTGTGCAGATGACTGGCACAAATGAATGAGGGAATCTAAACTTTTCTCATGGCTGTTCTAAGAGGACTCAAAACCAGAGTCCAGTAAGGCCTTCTAGTTAAATGTACTGTGGTGCTGTAGGATCTCCTTAGACCTGCTGTTTCAGGAGGGCAGAAAGGAATGGATGAGCCAAAGGAACTTCATACTGCTGCTGAGAAATTGTGTGCTTGTTTTCTCCTTTCATTCCCAAAATCTGCTCTATTTCCATTGGAAAGGATGAGAAAAAGATATCTGTGATAAAAAAAATACCCTCAAGATAAAATTAAATTATGCCATTCAATAGTATAAATAAAATTATAACAAATACTGGAATATATAAAGATATAAAAGTGTTGTGGTGTATCAAGATTAAATTTTTTCTTTTTCAAAATATTAAAACTTTTATGTAGTTTTACATCTTTTATTAACTTTAACTGAATAAAATATGAAATTTACTTCACCTCCATAAATAACTCTGAAAATGAAATAATCAAATCAGTAGTCAAGGGAATTACATTTAATCAGATTAGAATATATGTGACACAGATGGCTGGTATTAAAGAAAAACCCAGTTCATCACTACGTCTACCAAAGAATGGATAAAAGGAAACAAATTACTTTTGATATTCCTTTGAAGCATTCAGTTGGGCAACGATTAAGATATTTGTGTATTTGAAGTCAAGTCATGCTGTTCTGTTATTCTAGGAATCAATCTGCAGATGGAACAATCATTTTCCACCTATGCAAAACTTTCTAGTATGGCTGCACAACTGAGAAAACAATGGAAGCCTAGGACAGACTAGAAATAAATGCTGGCAGTGTTGGAGCACCTTCCTGATGTAGTCTTTGACCACTGCCTTGGCAAAGAAGGGTTTCCAAATATCAAGCCTGAACTCCCCTGACACAACTTTGAATGCTTCCCATGGGTCCTGCTGCTGGATGCTGGGAGGGAAGAAATCAGTCATTCCTTCCGCACTTCTGCTTCTCAGGAAACCATAGAGAGTGAAAAGTTGCCCCATCTCATTAGCTCCCATGGACTTGTTGAGTTCCTTTGATGATCTTCAACCTGATTCTCCTCAACAGTGGGCAGTTTCTCCTTCTCCCAGTCACTGCCTTCGTCTTCCGTGAGAAGAGCTGTCCTCACCCCCTCTGTTACTTTTGCCTTGTCTTTTGTCTTGGGATGTACTTTGTTTTGTAATGCTTGTGGTATGGTAATGTTTGTTTTGTATGTTTCATTCTTTATGTTATTTTTATTTGGTATGGTATTTTGTAGTGTATGTTTTGTGTATAATACAATGTGGTGTTTATTGTGTTCTGTTGTATTGTTTTATATTCGTATAGGGTTTTTTGTTTTGTATTGGCTTTTAGTATAGGTTTGTATGTGTGATTTGGTATTTTACATAATGCATTTTATGGTGTGGTATTTTTTGTATTATGTATTTTATTGCACATACTGCAGGTGTGCTATGCATTGTACATATTTTATGGTATTTATTTTTTGGAAGTATATGTAGTGTATGGTCTTTATGGTATGCTGTGTCTTGTACTGTAGTTTATATTGTTTGTAATGTATCGTATTTTATGTTGTATTTATGGTAATTTAGGTCATATTTTCTGTATTATGATGTCTGAAGTGCTTATGTTGTTGCATGTAATGTATTGTGTTTTGTATTGTATGCTATGTGTTGTAGAGTACGGTATTGTATTAATTGTACTGTATATAATATATTGTATGATGTAGTGTACTTTGTGTTGTATTTTCTATTGTACATATTGTGTTTACTGTCTGGTATTGTGGGTCTGCTGTTGTGTTTTGTATGTGCTATGTTTTATACATATTGTGTTCTGTTTGCATTGTTTATATTGTTTTATGTATTGAGTTCCAACCCCTACGATCCTGTGAGTTTTGTATTGTATGGCAAGCTAAGGTATGTACTGTATTTCTTCTGCTATATTTTGTATAGCATTTTTTTACATGTTGTCTTTAATATGTTGATATGTTGTATGGTATTGTTTGGTATCATGTTGTATGTATTGTATTTTCTACTGTTTGGTATTTATTGTATTGTATTATGATATTTTGTGTAGTTTGGTATTTGTTGTATATCTTCTATGGACTGCTAGTGTATGTCTTGTCTGTATTGTATTCTGTGTTGTGTGTCATGTTTTATTATCTGTCATGCTGCAAAATATGTAGTTTATGGTATTTATGTTATGGTATATATGGTATTGTATGGTTTTTATGATGTGGTAGCTATTGTCTACTGTTTATTGTATACTGTATTTTTATGTTGTACTTTATCTTTTCTTCTCTGTCATCTTCTGTGTTTCTTTCTTTTTTACCTTGTATTTTATCTATGTTTTGTCCTTAATGTAATGTATAGTTTGGTATTTATTGTATTGTAATGTATATACTGTAGTATGGATATTGTACTCTGTGTTATATTGTGTGTATGGTATACACTGTGCTGTATTTTGCATTGTCCTGCTTTTTGTATTGTATGGTATTTTTTTGTAGTTTCTCCCTGTATTGTATTTTGTATAGTATTGTGCAGTACGGAATTTACTGCTTTCTATGTATTGTATTGCATGGTATGATGTTCTAAGACATTGTATTTTGTATCATGTTTTGTGTTGTATGTATGGTGCTGTATGTTGTTTATTTGACTATATTGGACACTATGTATTGTGCCTATTTGATCGTATTTTATGGTATTGTGTGACATGGTATTTTTTGTATTGGTTGTACCGTAATATATGTGTTGCTTTGCATTGTGTTCTGTATGGTATATATTGCATTTATCATATTGTGTTGCTTTGTATGTATTGTTTTGTTTGCAAATTTATTGCTGTCTGTTCTACCTTTTATGAAGACAGAATATATTGCATTCCTCCATTAAGCAATGACTGTTTTTGTTGAAGTGACATCTGAAACCACCACCTGCTGAAAAATTGCAAGCAGTCTCTGTAAAACACATGGGGCGTAGTGCAGATCAGCCAAATTCATAAGAAGTTCTACAAATCCAGCAAGACCAAAGGAGATTTTGGGTTAGCTAGTGGACAAATCAACAGTATTTTGTAGCTCAGTGTGGAATTTCAACACACCTTGAGCAATCCCTGTGACTCGGTGATCATAAATATTGAAAATGTGCAATTCCTCTGGGTGCAGGATGAGGTTCTAGATGAGGAAGCACACTTTGATTGCCAGCTTCACAGAGAACATGTGGTGTACGATTATTGAGGAGCAACCCTTAAAGGAGATAATGAAGTCTAAGGCCAGAAATATTCTGCCACTAGGGAATGCAACTACCCTAGGTGGGGATTTTGTTCAAAGTAGGCAAGCGGTGATAGTTTTAGCTACTACAAAGGGTCCCAGAGGACAGCCTTAAAGAGGCTGAGCTTTCTTTAGATCTTTTGCCCAAAAATACATCATACTGGGAATAAATATTACAAAATGCCATAAAATGCAGGATAAGTTTAGTGAAAGAGATATGTGGTTTTGCTGGGTATGGGGAAGCATGAATTCAAAAAGTAAATGAGGCATAAATTTTTCTGTTGGGAATGGGAACAAAAATCTCCTTAGCTTTTCTAATCCTCCGGTTCCCATTTTGTGAGTGTTTAAGAACTTTTAACTCTCAGCATGTTAGACACATTTGCTTCTGAATAAAAAGCAAAATTTAATGAACAGTGCATTGCACTGTCCTACTGCAGTACACAGTTGTACATGGTGTCTGCGAAGATGGCTGACAAGCCAAGGCCTTGTATTAACCTGCACCAGCACCCATCTGAGAGAGTCTGTGTGGGCCAGACTGGCCCTGGGTCCATTCCTCTGCCCAGATCTGCTGCCTGGGGTGGCCCCTAAGCTCAGGCTGCTGCACACTCCCGTTGCAGGACAGTAAGACAATGTTGAGGCAATGTCTTACCACCCAGGGAAACCTCACTCCTTGATCTCTGGCTTACCTGCTTGTAACCAGTTTACTTGCCCTATGAGCAGGATCATTCCTTGGCCACAAATATACACTACTCTGCAGTTGCAATTTGAATTTCCTCTTCACTGGAAAGCACAGCACTTGGTATCTCCTGTGTGTTTGTGGGATAGGGGTGGCAATAACAGCCTAAGGTATGGCACAAACAAGGTATGGTAAGGGGTTTTGTGTAGCAGTGCCTAAGGAGGTGGCAGAGTATGTTTGTGGACTAGTGTTACAAAGACACTGCTGCAGACTTGCTGTGCTTCTGAGGTAACCTAGCTATAACAAAGGAGTGATTGAATCATCTCCAGCTCACTTTTCACTCGACATATTTTATAATGCTTTTAAATGTTCTACAAATCCAAATATTAGCAGTTAAATATCTATTCCATAGTGTTTCCAGTCTAACGGCTTTATGTAAAAGAATTGCAACATAGTGAATTGGTTACTACTGCATTTAGCACTGCTAAATTACCGAAAAAAACTTTTTTCTTTTTTTTTAACAACTTTGTCAGTCACAATATCACCAGGGTGTTTGCTTTAGTATGATTGTTACATCAATACTAGTCAAATCTCTGTGTGTGTGTGTGTAACCATTCTCTGTGTCCTTTTGGACCAGAATTGCCCTTTGCACTTTCTTACAGTTTCGCTCATCTACTTCCACTGGGCATGAAGAACAACTTAACTGAGATACAAATAAAGTTTTGATTTTATTGTTTCCTAAATATATATCTCCCTTACCAGTATCTGTTCCAGTTCAATGGTCAGACTTATCTGTTCAATATCTATGTTTGGACTGTGGCAAGCTGGAAACTTGTGCAAGAAATGTCATGGGATTTGAGATTTAAAAAATTGCATCTAAAATTCTGTTTGGCTAGCAAATTTTCTGACAGGTTTAACTCTCTGGGCTCCAGAAACCCGTCTGTAATAAAGAGGTGTGATGACAGCACACATGTACAAATAGAACATTCATTTGAGGCAAAAAACTTATGTATCATTGATAGCAGAGCATAGATTTACCTAAATTGCTGAATGGCAAATAGTTTCAGACAAAGTAACTTGTTTTAACATTCATCTAGTTTGGTGTAAGATTTGGTCTTCACTAGCTGACCATCCACCCTCTTCTCATCATTCAAATAACTAGATAGTTATGTCTGCAAATGCTTCTGTATCATTGCAACCCAGTGCACTGGGTGATTAAATTTAATTCAGGAATCAATATTATGCCGCTGTTTTCTGTGTATGGTTCTCCCTGTGATCTTTTTTTCTTGATTTTCCTGTGTAGTTAAGTAATATCTCTGTCACTCAGCTTGAAAAGAAAGTTTAGCACTGGCAGTACTGCCTCTGGTTATTTCTTACATCCTAGACTTTGCTTTTGCTACTGTACCAAGAAAGTTAATAAGTTGCTAATAAAGTTCATCTCTTCCATTATCTCTGAATGTGAAACATTTGCCTATACAAATACTTCTTGAGTTTACCTAGTGTATGAAACAGGAATAGTCTTTCCTCTCTGTGTACTATACCTATATGTCCATGTACTCCCTTAGTGCACACACAGATGCATTTGTTCTGCCTCTTTTTTCTTCTCAGAGACACTTCAACTGCTTTCTATTCTGAGGTTATCTTTTTACATTGCCAGAATTCCTGTGCGTAAGGAACAGTCACATAAAGTCAGGAGGTATTTTTCTTTATTGGGAAAGCTTAGGGGAGAAACAAGTGATACAGTCAGCTTTCTGTAGTCATGCATAATTGCTTACAATAATTTAGTATTATGAAAGCCTGGATGTATAGTTAAAATTAAGGCTATTTGTGATCTCACTCATGGGTCCTTATCAGGTTATACTAATGAGTAGGTATGTTACTCTTGGGAATCTCATGAATTAGTTTTTGACCCAGTTATTGTTCCTATTAACATGTGAGTATACAGATCTGCAAACAGAGCTATAGAGTTTTATAGAAGACACAAGATGGGACATTATATTACTGTTAGAGATCTGACTTGCTTGTTTAAATAAATGCAAAATAACAACTTCATTTGGTAATAACAAATGCAAAGAAATAGTGGACACCTTGTTTGATGTTTAGGAGGAGGAAGAAGTTTCTTCACTTTGTTTGTGGTCCTGCCTTGCATTACCTGGAGAACTGGCATCAGACTGTCTTAATTGTACTTGGGAATCTTCATCACCATCTTTCCACCATCTGTCCTTGACATACACCTGAGGGTAAAGGATTACTCTGGAGTGCAGAGGCAAACCTGAATTTAGGATGACCAAAGAGAAGAATTACAATAAAAGCGTTCAATCAACTACTATAAATAAAACTCTTTGACCAGAAAAGTGCAAAAATGTGTGGTGACATCACATTTTTGCACTTTAAGGCCCCTATTGAAAGGATTTCTGTAATTCCAAGAAGCACATGGAGCACACTAGCAATGCTAGGCTGTTAAAAGAAAGGCTGCAAAAATAATCCTAAAGCTGGAAAATAGGCCTGGGGAACTGAGTTGATTCACATCATCAGAGGAAGCTGGCTTGTACTAAGGCAGGAAAGAGATATCAGGGAACATATAAGACAAAGGGCTAATGAGATGCAGTGACCAGAAGCTGAAATTTGAAAATTTCAATATTAAAATAAAATACAAATCTAACAGGATAATTAAGCGTATAAACAGGCTAGAAGAGAAGGTGCTGGACTTGCTATTGTTTGGTAACCTCATAGAAGATGACATGTCTACAATATTAATTTGAATTCTGTACCCTAAGTATAGGGCTCAAAATATGATCGATGATTTTTATAGTAAATCTTGGAAAACACAGCAAACACAAATGATGTGCATTCAGTATGCTGCTTCAGTATACTGATTTGCATACATATGTATACATATATATGCAATTTTGGTCTTCATGCATCTCAATGTTTTGACAACTTAAAATCACAGATATTTAAATGGCAGCAACATAAGTGCATGTCTGGAATATGTCTGCATGGCACTGACCTGGGGATAAAAATGGATTGGGTGCTGTGTATAGTCTAAGAAACCCAGAGAGCAATCTTTTTGGTTAATGATTCTTTCAGCTTATGCAGATATTGGACGAGAGTCCTTCTAGGTAGGAATAACCTGCTTTGACAGGGGGGTTGGACTTGATGATCTCTGGAGGTCCCTTTCAACCCCTAAAATTCTGCGAATCTGAGGAATCTGTTGTCCTCCATCAGCTCTTTATTCTGTATACAAATGAAAAAGAAGAAATAGTGGGTGATGGATTACAACAGTCTACTAGAAATTGTTTCATTGTTCCTGTTAGTGGTTAGAATCGGTGTAGAGGACAGTGAAGAGACCACCAAGGCCCCCATGCTTTGGAGTAGTGCATGGACCTATAGAGCAGGAAACACTGAATATTCCTTCTCAGCTAATGGTGTTGATGTGGTCTCCACGGTATGCAATGAGAACTTTAATGTACTTATTGTATTCCACAGTTTCTTCCAAGCTTGTTCATTTTCTTTGCTTTGGGTTCTTGCCTTGTATTTTGGGAATCCCATATTCAGGAAAACCAGGAGGCCAATATGGGATAGAAAAGAAATAAAATTCAAAATAGAGGAAGTCCACGGTAATAAGATATAGTTAACAAGTTCTCAGCCTGATAGTGTCATGAAAAAGATGGTTCTTCTGGAGACTAAGCCGCTTATACACTGTGGCTGACTTACAGCAAAAAGAAAAGGAGAGGTGTTTCTCTTCTGTATATACTGTAAAGAATGTGGTGGAAATTTAACAGCTCTGGATCTAGAGAGCACATGCATGCCATCATTTCTTCCGGCAGTGCATTTTCTGTGATTCTGCTAGGCTTCCAAGGCTACAGCAAGCTGCTAAGGACATTGTACAATAAAACTGCTTCTTTTTCAATATCAACCATCCAACATCATTTAAATGAGACATATAAAACATGCAGCTTCTGCTTTTTTTCCTCTACTCATTTCCATATCTATTATGTAGACTCTGTATGGTCTACACTGATTATCGATAAACCCACTTAGTTATCAGAAGGGCATATTTGCAGGGCATATCCACTCTAGAATTTATCATTTAATTCAAATAAAGGTGAAATTGTTTGTACAGGATGTAGCCTAAAAGCTGTTTTCCACAGAGGCTACAATTAATGACAGCATGCTATAGCAAATATAGAGTATACTGGCTATGAATACAGAGTACAGGAGGTCCAAAGAACAAATCAAATTAGACTGTGGTTCTGTGTTTGGGCTACTAAATATTTTTTTAAATTCTTTCTTAAAAAATAATTATGTAATCAAAGATAGTAATAGAAGCTAATGCAGCTCAACTTCAGTGGATTAACTACTACTAAATTTGGGACTGTGAAGACAGGCTAATCCTGGAATAGACTGTATTGGTTTGGAATTAAAGTAATTATCTCAGTTTGTTATTCATTCTCCCTACTTCTCCCCTGCACTTAAATAAATTTGTCTGGGGAAAATGTTGTTATGGCAACATATTTTTCCCCAAGTTAATCTCTATATTTCAAATTTACAAGTTATATTACTATGAAAATGGAATTAAGGAAATATATAAATACAATTTTGTTGCATCAACATCACTGTAGATCCCTTTTTAGATTAGAAAAGTATTGTGCCGTGAAGACCAAAGTCAGATACACAAAGCTATTGTCACAGATGTGTACACAGCTCTGCTGCTGTCACGAGAAGCTTAGGTGGAAGATGTGCAGGGAGAGATCTTATGTGAGAAGGGAGAAAGAAGGAAGTACATTGGAGGCTTTCTTTTGTCTCTTAGCAGCAGGAAGGAAAAGGGAAGACTGAGCAAGGTTACCCTTTCCAACACAGTCTACTGCCAAATTCACAATAGTCTCTAGATACAACACCGCATAAAATCCAGGATGTCTGATACTGTCACAGGCAAAAATAAGCAAGGGGGGGGCGGGTTGGGGAGGCATGTTGCATTGCTGTCCTTCACAATTGTATGCTTTGATTTTCCAGGGCTGTTTTTCGCTTCCAACATCTCATTGCAGCATGCTTTATTCATACAGCCTTCAGAAGTTTATCTTTTGAAGAAGGAGGCATTGTGACCCCTCTATGTAAAAATTAATTCAGTCATCACCTTTGCCTAAGCTTGCTAAACAATGTGCTTATGATATGCCTGAATGAAAAAAACCCTTTACTTGCAATTGTGTGCTTAAAATTTTGTGTATGAGCAAGGGAGTAGTATATCTAATAGAAAGTCAAGAATTTATAGTTAATATAATTGACAGTCTAGTAATTGTTAGTCCAGGTTTACTAGTGGAAGGGAGGGGAGAGAAGGGAGAGAATTAGTTAAATTCTTATTTTGTACACTCCTCCTGGGTCTAAGGTTGATAATTTCATCCTATTGGTGGATGCTGTGGTGATTCATCAGTACCTAGGATCATTCATTAGGAGGAAATTTATGTGATTTTTTTTTTGTTAAATTTCACTTGGGATCATTTTTTTTTGCTTGCTGACATCCTTTTTCACTTTCTCCATTGATCTACAACTCATGTTATGTCTGAATTTGCCCTTTTATTGTGCCCATTGCAAAATTATTTATTCTCTTTATTACTCCCAAATCCAGTTTTGTCTGGCCCCAGATGTTTCTTCAACTGTCCTTTGGCAAGTTGCTTATACCCATGGGGTACCTGTGCCCTTCCACTTTTCACTCCACACCTGAACTCTTACGCATCACATCCTGTGTCTACACTTCTGAAACCCCCTCCTACTGCACCAGGTCTCTATATTTTATACATTGCCTCATTATGTTAGAGCCATAAATATCTCCTTATACAGAAAATAAGGACTTGATACTGATGCTTATATAATGTTGTGTGTGTACGACATGAAGAAAGTAAAATAAGCCAGCAAAATTGCTGTCACCACTGAACAAAACAGGTGAAGCAAATCTGCAGGCAGTTTAAGAAAAGTTAAGACAGAGGAAGTCTGACAAGCCTTAAGTCCTGAGGACCTGCAAATTATTACAAGGCTTATGGCTGGTAGCCAGTAATGGCAATATTATATTACAGGGTTACTTAGTTACAGAATTCCTGGGTTATTGTGCTAAGACTAGTTCAACTGGTTCATTCATCCGAGACTGCCTCATGAGACTGAATGTCTACAAGTCTATGGGGCAAGATGACATGCATCCCAGGGCCCTGAAGGAGCTGGCTGATGTGGCTGTCAGGAGAGGTCCCTGGGGACTGGCAAAGAGGTCATGTCACTCCCATTTATAGGAAAGGGAGTAAGGAAGACCCAGGGAATTACAAGCTGGTGCACCTCACCTCTGTGCCTGGGAAGATCATGGAACAGATCCTCCTGGATGACATGTTGGAGCACATGAGGGATGAACGCGTGATCCAGGACAGCCAGCATGTCTTCACCAAGGCAAGGTCATGCCTTACCAACCTGGTGACCTTCTATGATTGAGTGACAGTGTCGGTAGATAAAGGGAAGGCAACTCATGTCATCTACCTGGACTTGTTCAAGGCCTTTGACACAGTCCCCCATTACATCCTTATCTCTAAATTGGAAAGATGTGGATGTGATGGTTGGACCATCCAGTGGAAAAGAAACTGGTTAACAGAACGTAGCCAAAGGGTGGTGGTCAATGGGTCTACATCCAGGTGGAGGCTGGTGACAAGTGGTGTCTTGGGACCAGTGCTCTTTAACATCTTTATCAATGAAATCGATGATGGAATTGAGTGCACCCACAGCACGTTTGCGGATGACACCAAGCTGAGTGGTGTGGTTGACACAACAGAAGGAAAGGAAGCCATCCAGAAGGACCTTGACAGGCTGGAAAGGTGGGCCTGGGTGAACCTAATGAGGTTCGACACTGCCAAGTGTAAGGTGTTGCACTTGGGCCAGAAGAATCCCAGACATAGATACACATGGGAGAGCTCCTTGAGAGTAGCCCTGCTGAGAAGGACCTGGGTGTCATGGTGGATGAACCAGCAGTGTGCTCTTGCAGCTTGGAAGGCCAATGGTATCCTGGGCTCTATCAGAAGAGGGGTGACCACCAGGGACAGGGAGGTGATTGTCCCTCTCTACTCTGCCCTCAGGAGGCCCCATCTGGACTCCTGTGTCCAGATCTGGGGCCCCCAATACAAGAAAGATGTCGAACTGTTGGAGAGGGTTCAGAGGAAGGCCATAAAGATGATTAGAGCTCTGGAGCACCTCCCCTACCAGGAGAGGTTGAAGGAGCTGGGCTTGTTCAGCCTGGAGAAGAGAAGGCTGCAGGGAGACCTCACTGCAGCCTTCCAGTACCTGAAGGGAGCATACAAACAGGAGGGGAATCAACTTTTTAAAAGGATAGACAATGGCAAGACAAGGGGGAATGGATTGAAGCTAAACGAAAATTTAGATTAGCTATTAGGGGGAAGTTCTTAACAGAGAGAGTGGCGAGGTGCTGGAAAAGGCTGCCCAGAGAGGTGGTGGATGCCCAATCCCTGGAGGTATTCAAGGCCAGGTTGGATGGGGCCCCTTCCAACCCATGCCATTGTATGATTTTATGATCTCCAAGTTTGGCAGCACTAGCATTTCAGTCTTGAAGCTGTTTATCTCTTACTTTCCATGATTCTGGAATCAGCCACCATTATTTTGAAAATTGTCATGGATGTGTTCATGAGGTTATACAAAATTCCCAGTCTTCCCTTATCTGTAGGTTTTGTGTCTCTTCATCTGTTCAGAACAACAATTTTTGCTTTATTATTTCATTTAGAAAAGGTTTTAATTTTCACAAACTATGGTCACTGCTTTTTCTAGTCATACGGAATTACAGCAAAACACTTGGGTGTTGAAGACTTTAGATATGCTTTCAAAAAATTATAGTCCAAAATGTCATTATGTCTTATATTGCTGATTTCCCCTCAAATTCTCCATCATCCTCTTTACTGAAATTTGCCATTTTTTTGATATAAGCTTGTGCTTTGCACCGAGTTTTGTTTTCCATGGGAACAATGAAAACTTACCTTTCTCTCCTTCTCATTGAAAGACAACTATCTGGACTTTTGTGTCAATTTCCAGGATAGGAATAAATCCTCAAGTGGCAGGAATGATTTATGCAGATCTATTTTTAGAGTTGTGCTGTTCATGCTTGACTACATGTAGCAGCGGGCCTGCTGTGTCTATAGTCTGTCAGTGAAGAGCCTTCGTTTGAGAATTCTTCCAAATATTGGTGAAAATGAATGAAGTTTTTTTCCCCTTCATGATAAATTAAAAAGATAACAGTATGTATTTATACTGCTTGATCATTTGCTGATATAATTCCTAAGTGTACCTGCAATGTACTCGATGGATTCTTCAAACTACCCTTTGGGCCTTTTGATGATTTTTTATGATATTGATATCCGCTTTAACAGGACTCAACAAATTGCACTGCAGGTACACACTGTGTGATTGGGAGGATTTGATGTATGGAAACAGGAATGAACTACAAAAGAAGATCTTAATCTCGTATCCCAGGTGTGTGCTTTGAGGTAGGCTTGAAACAGTTCATCACTGTACAATCAAAGATTCAGTTTGTGCTTCTAAGCTCGTTTCTTCAGACCCTATTAGATGGTGGAAGGGGAAACTAAAATGCCAACATGAAAGAAGCTTCTAGTTGCATTTGTCACATTAAAGAAACTCTGTAAAATACTGGTAAAAAACATCTGTCAGGCGATTTGCTAGATTTAACCAGAAAAGAATAGCTTTCCTTTGCCTGTGGAGAGAGAATGATTAGCAAGGCATGTGCACAAAAAGGCATTGAGAATTTATTAGTCCTGGCCTCTGAGTAATCAGGATTCTGCAAGATTAGATCTCAGATTGTAACATACAATGATATTACCTGGTTATGTGATGAACTTGGGCAAACTCAGTCTTTAAATGCCATCACACAGGATTTTTCAATTAATTTTCTTCATTTCAAAAACATCTTGGTGTACACACGCACACACACACATACACCACTGTTTTGCACTTCCTGTAAGTGCCCTTAGTGGTTTCTGAAGTGCAGCTGTATGTAACTGCATTTTCAACTTCAACGTTCCTCAAGATTTTTGTGGCTAGCACTCCTATTGGAGGGAAACTAAATTAGCTTGCAAAAAAGTTTGTCTTTTATGTAACTATGTTTCTATATGTTAAAGAGATTTCACCTCTTTCTATTTTGCAGTCAGCTAATTGATACACTTTTTTGATATTTTTTGACTGAACTAGTTCCCCCAACACCACTGTTTAGGGCTTCTTTGTTATGTGTTTGCATCTGAACAAATTTTCTGATTCTCTCATGTACAGGAGGAGCAAGATCTCTTAAGCAAAAGGACAATACAGTTTTGGTCAAAGTAGCCTGCAGTATTTGGGTCCAAGCAGGTAAGGTTTAGCCACTTCGCAAGACTGCTTTCCGCAATCTATAATGGGCAGTAGTTTTCACTACAAGAAGGGCTAAGAGTTCCCCTCTTAGCAGAGTGCTGCTATTTAAGCATGAAATCCTAGGAATCCATGCCTGAAATTATAGAACTGTTGTTTTTAAATAGCGTGGAAGAAAGCTGTGTGATCTTCTAACTAGGTTTGATGGGAATTGAACCATGTTTCCAGTATGCGAACTAGCAGAGAGGAAAGATAAAAAGATTGGAGAGTATGATAGGCTGATTAAAAAGGTTTTATGGAGGTTAGATTTGTATCACAATAGTTTTTATTGCTACAATCAGAAAGCTCAAACAAGTACAAAGAAAGATACGGAATTTTTACCTGACCTTTTGGGGAAAATGAAAAAAATCTCTCATGAAGCTGCTTGGGAATTGCCCTGAACTTGTTCACGAGTCAGCATGGACAGGCCTCTAAAGGCAAACAGTCCCCAAAACCAGCTTTGACAAGAGGCCTGTCAGTCACCTGTAAATACTGAGAGAGGATTCAGAATTCAAACCAGCCTGTTTGTTCTGTTTTTCTCTCCCTTAATGCACTTCTAATTCCTGTGTCTCACAGGCAGCTTCGTACAACTCCTGTCCTGGGACAGGACTTCTCCCTACGGTGAGCACTTCACAGCAGTCAGGCCAACAATACATTAACTACTGATCCAAATCTGTGACCTCAGGGGGTTTCAAGAAAGTAGAGGTTTTTAAGCTGTGTCAATCTCTTTTTTTGCCTCACCGTTAGCCTCTGGCACTTTTGGCTCTTGGACTGGACCAGAGCTCCAGTTTGCTCTGCACAATGCCCATGGTTCAGTTGTCTTCCTGCCTAATAAATTGGATAATAAATTGAATGCTGCCATGTATCCAGCCTTAAAAACTGAATTTGTCTCTGCACCTTGCACATCCAGTTAATATAAAAAGTGGTTTAAGATTTAGATTTCCAGTTCACTGATTCCAGGACTATGTGACTGCCTTGGGCTGGGCTTTCTCTGGGTGCTGGGAAAAAGCCAATATTTTGCATCTGTTTAGTTCTTTGAAAGACACATAACATAGCTCCACAGCATAAGTGATACAGAACTCAAGCCAGATATATTTAGTATTACTTCGGAGATTCTTCTTGGTTTTGCTTTGCTCCAACAGCTCTGATTCTAGTGATTTACTGAGTTTATTTAGGGAGGAAGAAAGGCTTGGGACTATCTTCTGCAGAACCTCAATCAGCAGGATTGAGTCACCTCGTATCTTGGCAATTTGACTAACGTTAAAGCCAGGAGGGCTACAACTTGGTTATCTACTGGGACAGATTAAAATTCAATCTGCTTTGGTAGGAAATTTAGATCTTGATGCTGATTGAGATGGGGATTCTCTATAGCACTGTCTGCTATATCAAGCAACCTGCAACTGCATATAATAAAATAAAAATTAATAATAAAATTCCTAAAACGTTAGAAGATATTTATCTGTTTGAACAGCAGAAGGAAGATATTTCTTGTGACATGACTAGAAAGAAACTTTCATTATTACAGAGATTGAGGCTCAGACTAGTCATATTATGTCCAGAGATGCTTGAAGTTTGTCTAGATATCTCCCAGCCATGTCAGAAGTGTGTCAGTCCTAAAATGAAATCTGCTGCACAGCACTCATAATGAGTGAAGAAGTGTTTTTTGGTAAAGAAGCAGAAGGGGACATGAGAGTTTTGAAGTGTTTTAAAGGTGAAGCAGCAAATGGGTGTTACTGGGCAGCATTTGAAATTGGAAGATTGAACAAGCAATCAGTCAGCAACAATGCAAAACACTAACTTTAGTTGTTCAGCAGAGAGTCAGTTTGGGAAGTTATAATATTTCAATAATGACCCTGCTATGTTGGCATATAGGTTGGAGCTGTTAAGTAAAGCTGCTACAAGACATTTCAGCACTGCGCACTGGTATATAAAATGTGGTGGTGTACTGACTGCTGAGAAGCATGTTTTGTCTGAAACAGGGCAGGAGGTAAATGGCAATCCCATGTTAAACACATGGACTGTTCAGTCAACTCCTGCTTATATTTTGGCTAACCCAGCTCATGCTAAGTCCTGGTGTATGCTGTGTGCATTAAGTAGTAGGTAAGTGAATTAACATGACAGACTCGCCTGGGCAAAAGGAGTTTGAGATCCTGTTAGTCATGTTTATCAGATTTCTTAATAAACTGATGAAATAACATTTAAATTACAGAGAACATGTCCTGTACATTTCAGAGATCCAAACAGACCTTGGCAGACACATGTGATTTTAAGGGGGAGAGGAGAGCATTATTGCTTCCAGATGTTGGTCAGCCAGGAATAGTGTGGTCATGTCTTTTAACTTTCCTATTTGATTAAAGATGCAGTTCTAGGAGCTTTGGTGTTAAGGCATTAACTGTCCCTTCCCCCTCAAGCACCACCAAAGAACTGCTCCCCCCCGCAAAAAAAATCCCCAAAAAAACCCCACAACAAAACAACAACAAATCTTGAAGTGTTGACCTAGATTAGGATTATTAGCATTAGAGATCCCTGTGGATAGGCATATTCATTAAAAGCAAGGTGCTCCATGTGATAAGAGCATTAATCATAACGATTGCTTCTGAGCAGTAGAAAGGGAGAAGATGACACTTTAGTCAAACTCGTTCATTAACCGGTAGCTACAGTCCTGGTTGAGTACCCTCGGGATGATGTCCAGCCAGTTTGTAACCCAACCTGATCTTTAGGCTAAATCCAGTCAGAACTTCCAGTAACAGATCTCTTAAAGCCCACATCAAGGTCAAATCTCACAATTTGTTGTCCCTGAGAGAAGGATTTAATGAGCTAATAACCCTCAAACCAGTGCTGAGATTTTCTAAGCCTCTTCAGCCTCTCTATCTCTCTTCCAAGCTATTGGAAGTCCAATTGTAGTAATTATTTGTGAAACATATGGCATGTAAAGATAAAAGGAAATAGATATGTTAAACATATGTCACTTGTAGGTAACTGTAATAAATCATGGACAAGGGCAGAATAGCACATGCCAGGGAAAAACTGTTCAATATTCTCACTATTGATATTACCAAAACACTAGATCTGGAAGAGAGTGGTGTTTGCTGTTCAGCTGCATATGTGTCTCCTTTGGGAGCAGGCTTGCTCTCTCAATTTAAGAAGACTGACTAGCCAGATTTGCCCCTTCTACTCTTTCTGTTCCTCTGCTTGTATTTTTCTAGTTTAATATTATAGGGATAGGAATGCCTTTTATATATCTTAATGGTTGATAAGGTAGTCTATGAATATTCTGGGGCCATCTCAAAAGAAGCTGCATTCCTACTAGGAAGTTGAAATGAATGATCCACTACAAAATTTTCTCCTATGAAAAGACATTCTAACTGGCTCTGAAGTATACAGTTGTACTACATTTATGATACAGAAATGGAAGTAAATTTACATAGTTCCCTGAGTGTTTTATACTAGCAATAGGAAATGCTTCTTATGGCAGTGAAGGCTGCTCTGCTTGTGTTTGCAGCAGTCACTTTGAAGAAAGCGTGAAGGAAACTGAAAGAAGTAGCAGACAAAGAGCAAGAGAATATCAATGAGTAGGAAGCAATGGCAGAAGTTGCTAGGGATTACCTGAGGCTGAATTGAAGTGCTAGGAAAGTATTTGTGTGACAGGCTTTCTGGTTAAACCTTGAATCTTTGGCCCTTTATGGATTATAGTTTTGACACCAACTGTATAACCTTGATGCATTATGTTGATTACGCCCAGGAAATGGTTGATGTCAGTGCTAAAAATATCTTCAGTCTATTGGAATGTCAATGACTGGTGGAGATCTCTGTCACAGAAAGGATATGTGCAAAAATCTATGGAGCTTTAATCTCTTTTCTCTGGAAATAAAAGGGAGAGAGGTCCCCAATTTTAAATCAAAAGAGTTATCAACTGAAAAACACCTTTTTCCTTTTTGGGCCTTTGTGTAGAAGGAGAAAATGTGGGGAAACAGGCAGGGATCGGGGCCAGTTTCTTTCATCCTGGCAAGGGTTAGAAATAATCTGTCCTTATACTCATGAGCCATTTGCATACAAGCAGCAGATTTAGAAAAAGGTTGGTCAATTCCCAGTTGGAATGAAAATCAGGCTTTATAGCTTCTAAGTTAGAACCTTACACTGTAATTTAAGAATTTGTTCTCTACTAAAAGGAAAAAGAGAATTTGAGAATATTTTGGAGAAAAGAGAGAAGTCAGCTGTTTGGAGGCATACGGACCGACTGCCAAAGCAGGCACAGCACAACATTTTCACTGAGGGGGGGGGGGGGCGGGGCTGGATGAGGGGATGTGCTTGTTACTGTGTCCTGGCCACCTCTGCCAACCTCCTCTTGTGCTGCAGCTGCTCTTGCACTACAAAGGAAGCTCAACAAGGGCTTAGGTGCTCACACAGATACTGGGTTGCCCTCTGTGGTTCTCCTTCAGAGATAGGCAGAATCTTAGCCAGAAGTCACCTTGTTAGTGTAGAATTTATTAACAACTGAAGACTGTTTAGATGGGATTCTCATCCTAGCTTCTGAATCAAGCTTGAAAGAAAATGACAATAATAATTTGTTATGTTCTTGAGAATAAAAGCAGGTATTTACCAAATAAAATTACTGTGTATACTTTGAAAGGAGATTTTCAAAACAGGTATTAAAATCCCAGCCAGTGTTTCAGTGGGGAGGGTCTGGTTTCTGCAGAGGTGTCCCCTTTCACAAGGCTTTGCAGCAGGGTGCTGGTGGCTGAAAAAAGAAAAATGCTGGGCTGTAAGGAAAGCATACAAGAGTTTTCAAGACAAAAAATACAAGTGGAGCATGCCATCTGAAGACATTTGTAAGACACAGGAAATGTAAACTCAAAGTATGTAATTGGATCAGGAGTTCACAAGATGCTCTGGTTACTCTCATGGCTTTTCCTTTCTTAAGAGGTAGAGAAACAGGGACTTAGCTAACTCTCTAGACCAGCATGTTCAAGGTTATCCTGCTGAACATCTGCATCTGAGTCAAGCCCCTGACTGAATGCCATGAAGGCAGGTTCTTATTTGGGACTGAGGTCTTTGCTGCTCTTAGCTCTTGTGGAGGATGCCTTGTGGGTGACATTTTGGAGCAGACAGACCAAAGCATCAATACTACATTGAGGGGTGAGGCCTAGGTCCTCCATGCTTCTATTGGTACACTGCAAAACTCTCATCTTCTTCTATCCAGATGGGTTTTCTTTAGAGGAAGAAATTGTCCTTATTTCTACAGTTGGAAGAAAATATTAGGACTTGTGTTTGCAGAGAACATGTGAGAACGGACAATTGTGTCTCAGAACTCCTCACAAGCTTAAATACCAGAGAGTAATCAAAATATCCCCATGTTCATAACAAGATTTTCCCAGATTTATTTTCTTCATTCTGAAAAAGTTTTTCTAAAGGAGGCTCTGGGTTATGTTAGAGGTGCCTTGTTTTGCCAGCTCCTTCAAAGAGCATCCTCCCTATTCTGGGTCTGTTGAGTCTGATATGGCTGATTTAGTGCAGAAAGAGCAGGATAAAATTTGGAGCATACAAACCTAACAAAACCCAGACAAGGCAACTGTATGAATAGCTGTTAGAAATGCCAAAAAGCCCTAAAAATAAAGGACTCAGGGTAAATATGTTAGTGAAGCAGTAATTTATTATATGTTCTTGCAAGAGCGGGTGACCCAAAAAGTAGGCATACTTTTGGTCCGAGCCTGCAGCCTTTTTAAACAATCTCTGTTAGGTAACCTCATACATCATATATATTCATCACCTGTCCCGCTTTGTATTAAGATGAGTTCTAGGAGATGATTTCCATAAGCTCCTCCCAATTACGTCTGCACATTGTCCCATGGTGGTGGTCGTCAGGGGGTCTGAGATGAAGGCTCCAAGTCTTCTTCAGGTTGAAAACTTCATCTCCTTTCCCTGTTAAACTATGGATTTTACAGGCTCAACCACAACCAAGGTGCCTTCTTTACAATAGCACACAAAGCAATACACACTGCATGTCGTCCCTCTCCCCTCCACACCCACCCCCCCCCCCCCAGCCTCCCATTGGTGAGTAAGTGCAGTGACATCTCCATTGTGATCTTTTTATGCAAGAGTCCGACTTGTTTGTTGACTTTGTTGCACTGAACTTTGCAAAAGCTGATGTCTACTGTTGTGAAAACTTTTAAAAGAAGAAAAACTAACATCTAAAACAAGACTCTTCCAGTTGACCTAAGTTTTCAATTTTGTCTTTTTTTCTTTTACTACATGCTGCTAACTCCTTCGGCTGAGAGAAATAGAAGTTTTTGAATGCAAGAGACATTTAACAGAGAAAATTATTATTAAGATTGCTGAACATATCAGATCAGGATCTAAATGGTACTTTAATTTAGCATTAGACATTTGTTATAAAAGCTATGACCACGGTAAACTTGTCTGGTATTAATGCAAATGTCATGTATTCCCACTGGAGACCCATTGAAATTCAGCTATAATTAATATACCATTGCAGCAAAATGCCGATTAAAGGTCATACTTTCTAATGCTTGTCTTTTCAAAACAATTAAGCAATTAATTACTGTTCGCTAACCTCCTGCTCAGTTAAATGCCATTGTGGCAAAAAGGTGTTGTTTCTTTATATGTTATTCCTGTCAAACTACCTACCTGGCATTTAAAAAATTAAATTTTCCTTTGTGCCACGAAGTTCACATGTCAAAGGAGGTCACTGAAATTAACATGCTAATAATACAGCTTGCAAGTTTTGCTGCTAGCAAATCTTTGGTGGTCTTAATATAGACTACCTATCATGAATGGGAAATAAATTATACAACTTAAATCTCTGAAGCTGCAGAACACTTTCTGTGAAGTTCTGTGCAAAGATCTTCAGCAAGAACCTGATTTTGCATGAGTAGTCCTCTTTTTTAGCTTTGAATAAATATTTTAATACAGTTGCTTATTTTTAGTTTTATCCATATATTTTCTGATCACTTCCATTTCTACAGTTAGACAGGCTATGAGTATTTCTGACTTGACATAAACAGTTAATGTTTGCTTTATTGCAGGGAGTCTTGGGACCGATGGTACAAGTATAACAACCACCTTTCTTCTTTATTCACATTGGACAATTTCTGTTTTGAGGATGGTTTGGTTTTTTCCATACCCTGAGAAATGTGGATTTGGCACCTCCCATGCAGATTTGTTGCTGGACACAGGAGAATCTTTCTTATGGCACAATATGTTATCTTGTATTCTTATCAGAACATCAAAGGGGAAAAAGTATGCAAATTCCCACTGAGACCAATGTGGCACATTGCTCTGATGGAGCAGGACTAAGCTGCCAAGGAAGGAAAGGCTTCTGTATTCACTAAACTGAGACAGAAGGTATTTGCCTTGGCAGAACACTGCTTAGCGCAAGAATAGCAGACCAACTTGAAAGATATTGATGGAGCAATAACCACAGCTCTTGGACTATTTATCCAGTGAAGCAATTTTATGGTTTCTTAGCACTTAATCATTTTAAATTACTAACAAACCTGATCTGTGGAGTAGCTCTGAGGTCATTAGACTGTGATATAATATAGAGGGTCTTGGCATACATTGTAATTTATCCCTAAAAGAAATAAATGCACTTTTTATGGAGAAAAGTCTCTCCTGTAGGAATACATTCACAGGCTTACCTTTTTCTTCAGAGGCATTTTAGCATGGGTCATTTTTCTTTTTTAGCTTTCTTCTCTGTATGTTTGAAATTTGTATCTGTCTGGACCTGGAAATCAAAAATTGCCTATGACTGGGGAAGTTTGGTGCAGTAAACAATTACAAAGGCCCAGATCTTTCTCTAGGGAATTTACTATGGTTGAGGAACATGCTTCATTATGAAGAATCTCTGATTCTGAACATATGAAACTGAACAAATTTTATGAGGCCACTGCTCAGATTTGAGAGTGAAGACAGGATGTCAAAACTGATTCCCTGCAGCACTTTCTCTGCATGCAGACGTGCTGCCTCCAGTCCTCTCTGTTTCTGTCCCTATGTTAACAAGGATATTCATGCAGATGGATACCTGGGCCATGTGCAGTACCCAGCATCCATATGGATATCTCACTAGTGGAGTACTGACAGAAGCATGCTCTGCAGAGACAAGCAAATGTTTACCTGAGTTGTCAGTGTGCTGGTATTTTAGTAGCTACTACTAAGTCACTACTGAGGTGCCCTATCAATATAGACCTTATTCTGCTCCTTACTAGCAGTAAAGGATTAAATTTATTGAGAGTGGAAACATCTTTGTGAAGTTATGCCAATTTGATATGAACATATTGATGTTTTGAAAATATTTTTGAATATATTGACGTATGGAGAACATACTCTCGAGAGTCCTTCACTGAGCATCCAGACTAAACTAAGATTTAGGCACAGATATTAGGTTTAAGGCTGTCAGTTTCAATCTTAACCCTGTGTTATCTGTACCTTGGGTACTGATAGTTTATTTTCTTGACTAGTTTATTTTTCTGCTCATTTTCTCTCTGAAGGAGCAAGTAGCAGGAACGGGGCACCTGGCTTTTCATCCATGCCTCCTAAACAAGTATACCTTTGTTTCTTCTTCCCATTTTGTGGCTAGATCCAAGTCCTGTGTAGTAATTGTTTAGATTAATTTAAATTACCAACCTCTTCTGAAAGCATAAATGGGAAGGGTCACAGAATTGGCATTTAATCTATGAACACACTTTAGCTTCTAAATATTGTTTACTTCTGAATTTTAGTATTTGTTGTTTAGAAACTTTAACTTGCCTACATTAAATTAAGTTTCATTAGGATAAGCATGTTCCATTAAGATACACATCTTAAAATACAATAGATCGCTCTTTTTTATAATATATCTTACTTGTAGTACCTCTCAAGTGCCCATTGCTTGGGCTAAGGTATGATTCAGCACAAGCAAGAGGACAAGAATTCTACATCAAGTCTTTTAGTTCTTGCAGGATACCAGTTAATCACATTTCTTTCCCCAGCTGCTTAAGCTTTGATCTTCCAAATCAGTCTGTGAGACACACCAGGAAGGATGGATGGATAGATTTTGTAGATAAACCCTTCCAGGCTGGCTGAATTGAAGCTTTGTATGCTCAAAATATTAAGAAATGGGTGTAGCTCTTTGTACAGTCATAAGCATCAAAATGTATATGCTCTCTTAATTAGTACCAGTGTTACATCTGTGATGAGGTTCACCCTTCCACCTTGTCCTCTTTATCAGTGGTGACTGGGGATGCAGATGCTCACTGAGACCTTGCTGTTTTTGCGGTTCAGTATTTCACAAAGCAGCCTGTGAAGTACTTTGTTTAAGTGAGGTAACAGGGCATTGAGTCTGTTGATGTTAGCGAACCAGCAGGAATAGTTTATGTCACAGTTAATACATTGCCTGACTTGGCTCTTTTTACAGGACCTAATTTGTAAATCTACCTTCTCAAGACATACACAACCACCACTTCCAACAGTGTGTACAGGGCAGGTGCAGACCTTTCGGATGCTTAATAAGGTGCCTTATCATAGAATCACAAAATCATTAAAGTTGGAAAAGACTTCCAAGATCACCTAGTCCAACTGTCCCCCTACCACTCGTATTACTCAAAAAACCTTGTCCGTAAGTATCTCATCCAAGCTTTCCTTAAACACCAGAAGGGACGGTGACTCCATTACCTCTCTGGGCAACCTATTCCAGTGCCTAAATACTCTTTCTGAAAAGAAATTTCTCCTAATTTCTAACCTGGACCTCCCCAGTGCAAGTTGCAGCCATTCCCTCTTGTCCTACCACTAATTATCTGTGAGAAGAGGCTGACCCCCAGCTCTCCACAACTTCCTTTCAGGTAGTTTTAGAGAGCAATAAAGTCTCCCTTGAGCCTCTTCTTCTCCAGGCTAAACAGTCGCAGTTCCCCCATCCGCTCCTCCTAAGACTTGTGTTCCAGACCCTTCACCATCTTCAGTGCCCTTCTCTGGACACACTCCAGGGCCATGCTGTCTTTCCTGTAGTGAGGGGCCCAAAACTGAACACAGTATTCGAGGTGCAGCCTCACCAATATTGACTACAGGGAGATGATCATCTCCCTGGTCCTGCTGGCTACTCTATTCCTGATACAAGCCAGGATGCTGTTGGTCTTCTTGGCCACATGGGCATACTGCTGGCTCATGTTCAGGCAAGTGTCAACCAACATCCCCAGATCCTTTTCCTCTGTGTAGCTTTCCAGCCACCCTGCCCCAAGCCTGGGGCTGTTATGACCAAAGTGCAGGACCCATCTCAGCCAGCTTGAACGTTGGCCTCTGCCCATTGATCCAACCTGTCCGGGTCACTCTGGAAGGGCTTTCTGCCCTCTAGCAGATCGACATTTCCCCCGAACTTAGTGTGAACTGCAGACTTAATAAGAGTACACTCAATTCCCCCATCCAAATCATCAATAAAGATATTAAAGAGGATGAGCCCCAGTACTGACCACTGGGGAACACCACTTGTGACCAGTCACCAGTTGGATTTATCTCCATTCACCACCACTCTCTGGGCCTGGCCATCCAGCTAGTTTTTAACCCAGTGGAGTATACCTGTCCAAACCATGGGCTACTATCTTCTCCAGGGGAATACAGTAGGAGACTGTGTCAAAGGCTTTGCTGAAGTTGAGGTAGACTACATCAACAGCCTTTCCTTCATCCACCAGGCAGGACCTGGTCATAGAAGTTGATGAGGTGTGTCAGGCAGGACCTGCCTTTCATGAACCCATGCTGGCTGGACCTGATCGCCTGGTTGTCACATACATGCTCTGTGATGGCCCTCAAGATGACTTGTTCCATAATCTTCCCTGGCACTGAAGTCAGGCTAACAGGCCTATAGTTCTCTGGATCTTCTTTACAGCCCTTCTTATAAATGCGAATCACATTAGCAAGTCTCCAGTCACATGGTACCTCTCCGGTTGCCCATGACTGCTGATAGATGATGGAGAGCAGCTCGGCCATCACTTCCACCAGCTCTGTCAGCATCCTTGGGTAGATCCCATCTGGCCCCATGGACTTGCAACAGTCCAGGTGGAATAGTAGTCTCTAACTGTTTCCACCTGAATTGTAGGGGATTTATTCTGCTCCCTATCCCAGTCTTCCAGGTCTGACTATTGAAAACAGATGTAAAGAGGTGTTGAGAATCTCTACCTTTACCTTATTCTCAGTAGTCCTGTTCTACACCAAATCCAGTAAAGGAGGGAGATTCTCCTTGAGCCTCCTCTGACAGCTGATGTATTTGTAGAAACACTTTTTATTATCTTTTACCGCAGTGGCCAGGTTGAGCTCATGCTGGGCTTGAGCCTTTCTGATTTTTCCCCTGCATATTCTAGCAACTTTTACTCTCCTGGAGTCGTCCATCCTTTTTTCCACTGGTTGTACACTACCTTTTTCTCCTGGAGATTCACCAGATGTTCCCTGTTCAGCCATGCTGGTCTTCGTCCCTGACAGCTTGTCTTACAACACACAGGGACATCCTGCTCCTGCGCCTTTAAGACTTCCCTCGAGAAGTGTCCAGCCATTCTCAACCCCTTTGCCCTTCAGGACAGCCTCCCAAGGGACCCTCCCTGTCAATATCCTGGACAGTTCAACTCTGACCTCTGGAAGTCCAAAGCAGCAGTTTTACTGACCCTCCTCCTGACTTCACCAAGGATAGACAACTCTACCATTTCGTGGTCACTCTGCCCAGGACAGCTCCTGAACACCACATTTCACACCAGTCCCTCTCTGTTTGTGACCAAAAGGTCTAGTAGATTCCCTAACCAGCAGCCACATTTGAAAAGCTCCATTATAGGGATTTATACCATGCTTTTGTTACTTGCTTTTCTGCATATGCACAAATGATCCTACTTGCTTCTGCTGGTCTAGCAGTAAGTGATTTATGTACAGGTTTATTTTCCACTTTAGTTGCATTTTTCACTTTCTTTTAGGTCTTCTACTGTTCCTAGATGCTTCATATGGCATTACTATTGAAAATAAATTATTTTCTTCAGAAAAAACTTTTTTCTGACATGTTCACTTCATCATATTCTGATAGCTAATGTTACTACAACAGAGACATTTATTTGACTGGGAGCTGAATTTTGAACATTTTGGATCATTTATTTGCCCACAGGGGACAAGTGTAACTTGCAGGAACTGGTCTGCAAGAGGCTGATGGCAGAAATGAGGCAGACACCTCTCTCTTTCCTGATTGATGTCCCTGATTATTAGGGACAAGCAGAATGTCCCAGTTGTCACGTAGCAAACTCAGTGTAAATGCTCTGATTATGATGAACTTATTTCAAAATGGAAAGTGTTTCTGAACATTCTTCACTCAGATTTCTTCAAATTTTTAACAATTCCGGAGAAAGGAAGAGTGTCCAACTAAGTGAGAACTGTCTATACCTCACTTGATAGTAAAATTAGAAGGCGATTTAATCCTTTCTAGATTAGTATCTCTTCCTTTTCCATGGGACATACTCTGCTATGTCTCTCTGTGGAGGTAAGCCTGCTTAAGGAAGCACAGAGGAAAAGTGTGAGTGTGTGTGTGCCTGCATTTGTAGGTCCACAGCCACTGAGGAGTCCCCAGTGACACAGATGTTTTTGAGGGAATAACATGAACTATCCCTAATGCCTTCAATTACACTGTTATGAAATGAGGATGACAAGACAGGGATGTGAGACTTCTGAGTTCTCCACTATATTTATTTAAATTTTTCTAGCTTTGGCTGGTAGCTCACTGTTCAGCTCCTAGGGTTGCAACACGGTGATGTGCACATAAAATAAAACTAAATGGGAATTATAGTTTCATATATTGTCTTTCACTTACACAGCAAGTGAATTTTACAGAGGCATGAAAAGTAAGGTAGTAGAGAATATCTGAAGAATGTAAAGCTCTTTAGTGGCATTTCTAGTTGCAAACCGGATAACTGTGAGACTGTTTTCTACTGATAAACAGACAAAGAAATAAGTTGGGCTTTCAGGGCTTTCAAGGAGCTGTTGACATGATGACAGTGTTTTGAATTGCAATGGATTGCTCTCAGTTCTGAACTCAGGTAAAGGGCAAACTCTTACTTACATGGAAGAAATCTGAAAATTGGTTTTAGTTAATTACTTAATAATAGGTTGTTGGGGTGAGGGAAGTGGGCTGCCTGTTTTCCACTGCTGACAAACATTTTATCTAAAATGTTTTTCCCAAGTTTTTGATGGTTAGGGTAGGATGAAAGGCAATGTGTAAAATTTAAAAAGCTGTCCAGCTTCACAATTTTTAAGGTATAAGAGTTTGGCAGGGGGCTGGGTTAATATAATCCATTTGTTCCTGCTAGCTACACCTCTTGCTTAGCCTGTAAAAAACCCCAAGAGCAGTAAATTTATGAAAATGTATATATATTAGAGAATCGTCTTGGTCTCAGTTTTAAACCATTAAAAAAAAGAAAACAACAGAGAGAAAAAGGTTGCAAGGGACAGAGCTTCAGTTTTCACCCAGGATGTCCTGCTGGGGAACTTCTGAGCTTGCTTATCTGCCAGAGGATATCACAAATCCTCCCCCGTAGGAAACTCATCTGCGCTGTGGGCTGGAGCCAGGTCCCAGCAAGGCCGTGGTTGTGCTGTGCTCTGGGTGGGTCCGACACCCTGGTTCACTGGGTCTTGGGGTGCAGTACTGGAGTTAGGCACATCTCAGCGCTATTTCAGTTCCTTCTTCACTCGAGCCTACCGGCATTTTAAGTTTATTGTAACTGATTTGGTAAATAGTTACAGAATTTTTGAAAGTGGGTTTTTTTTCTGATTTTTTTTCCTCTGAGCTCTCAGTTCAGTTACACTGGTCTGTTTTACATTGTTTATTGTCCAGCTAGCTTACTTTATCATATTTTTAAACTGCAGTAGAGAGTGATACCGTGAAAAGCCCAAAATCAGCCTTGGAGACTGTGAAGCAGGTATTTTATCACAGTGCTGTGCACGCAGGGATATTGCTTCTCCAACTCTGGGCTGTAAAGGGTCCGTAACACAGCTTTTATACAAGGCACATATGCACATTCATGATACATGCGTACTCATGGGGTTTCCAAGGAATGATTAATTTTCCCATTAGGAGACCCCATCATCAACCACTCCCGCATGAGCTTTATAAGCTCTTGGTGGGCTTCAAATACACTTCATGGGGGTTTACTCCATTTACTCCTCTTCATCACAGGTCCCTTTGGGTGAGCTTTAGCTTTTGTGTTACTAAGAAAGCCACCAAGCCGGTTCTGCAGACGAGGCCCCTCCTGTTCTTTCTCCCTCTCCGATGTAATCTCTCCATTCTCAGAAACATATTGTGTCTCCTGATGTGTCACAATGCGCACAATGTGTTGACATTGTGGTCCTTTGCACATCCCTTACACAGTTCCTTGCTGACGTTCCCCGCTTCAAGAGACTAGCAGAAAAAAAGAAATTTGTAACAGAAGACATGGAGTTAAGTTCTAGTTTCCATCATGCTGAAATAGAATTGTTAATGGTCATAGTGCCCATGGAGAAAAAGTGTGAGTATTTTTGCATATCTAAATATAATCAGTTCTTGGTTTTACTACATTGCATGGCAACTGTTAGAAATGCCAAAAAGTCCTAAAAATAAAGGACTAAAGGTAGATAAGTTAGTGAAGCAGTAGTTTATTATATGTTCTTGCAGGAGCGGGTCACCCAAAAAGTAGGCACACTTTTGGTCCGAGGCTGCAGCCTTTTTATACCATCTCTGTTAGGTAACCTCGTACATCTATACATATTCATCATCTGTCCTGCTTCGTATTAAGATGAGTTCTAGGAGATGATTTCCATAAGTTCCTCCCAATTACGTCTGCACATTGTCCCATGGTGGTGGTCGTCAGGGGGTCTCGGAGATGAAGGCTCCAAGTCTTCCTCATGTTGAATTCTTCATCTTCTTCCCCTGTTTAACTATGGATTTTACAGGCTCAACCAAGGTGCCTTCTTCACAATAGTACATAAGATAATACACATTGCATGTCTGACAGATTCCTGTTTCCAATTGGGGAAAAATTAAAATGTATGGGTCCTTTTGTCTGGGACAATTGCTTACTGGCAAATACTTAAATTTATCTTAACTTTCCCCAGCAACTGACATGGGCCTAGGGCTGAAGGAAGTCAAAGCTCATACAGGTTTCAGATATGTTAATTTTGTAGCCTCTTGAAAGGGTTTGTTCATTGATTACATTCTCCCAAGAGCATTCAATGCCCATTGGCAATTTGTGCCCCAGTATGAGTCACTGTCGAAACCTGTTGATTGAGCTTTATTCCCTTCAGTCACATTTTAACCCTTATTTGAGAGATTTTGACATAACGCAACCAACAGCAAAATGATATTACCAGTATTCCCTCTTAATTTGTGTGCTATCCTAAATTCTCTACAAAGGATTTCTGATGAGGCAGCCTGAGTCCTCCACTTCACAAGTCAGCATAAAAAAATATAACAACCCATTTCAGTTTGAAAAAACAACATTTCCCTGCATTTTTCACACAATGAAATGTAATTAAAAGTCTGGGGTAACATGACAAACGCATAAAACATCTTTTAAGCACTGAGTTTTAATTTTAAGAACCTTTGATTTAACCCACTAGATAACTTTGCCATGGTGTCATGTAGTTAACAAGGTCATTAAAAGACCAAGTCACTTATGAAATGCCTGAAAACTGTGAGGGGGGAAGAGGGAGAATGGGTTTCAATGGAAGCTGAAGTTTCTGGACATTGTGTAGGCTTTTATCACACAGTTTCTAAGGTAGACAGGAATTTTTATTTTTCAGGTGTTTAAAGATATTACTTCACCTGGCATAGGACTGGTTATGTAAAAAATACATAAAAACATCAAAACAGCAGTTTAAGGAGATTGAATATTTGAAGGAGAAGCCTGTAGGCATAACATGCAATGTATCTTGCAAGACAGTGATCTGTGTTTTAAAATGTGCTGATCTAAGGCAAAAGATGATATTTTTTTTAGTTCATGCATCCTTTAGGAAATATCAGAAAATTTCTTCACATACTGTCTGCCAGTGCAGAGTTTTTTACAGACTCTGAAATTGATACCCATCACAGCTGTCACTATTTGCAGAATATCACAGCACCTCTGCCTCAAGATTCAGAATCAAGACTTCAATATAGTAAAGTTATCGTACATCACTCTTGCTGGAGCACCATGGTTAGGACATTCATGGCTGTACTTTACCTACTAATTGCAGTTTATTTTTATGCCCAGTGCATTGTCCAAAAAGATAAACTGCAGGATAAAATAATTTTTTCTAATATATTTTTTTTTTCAAACTCTGCTGCTTTACAAACTTTTAGACTCTGCTGCTTTGTCAACAAAACAGTCAGTTCAGATGAGTAAGCTGAAGTTTTTGTTTGAAATTCATTTCCTATCTGCAGATGATTATATAAACTTGTCCTAAGAAAGGACTCCCAGTAGACGTACTAGTGAAGCAGTAATTTATTATATGTTCTTGCAAGAGCAGGTGACCTAGCAAAGTAGGCACACCTGTGATCAGAGTTTGCAGTGTTTTTATACCATATTCTCGTCCAAAATCTCTCCCCTGTTTACCTGTGGATTAGGTATTTCCAAGGTTTACAGGCTCAACCGAAGTGCCTTTTTCACAACAGTACATAATATAATACACATTGCATGTCTGGGGGGTTCCAGCTTCCCATTGTTGAAGAAAATTAATAGTTGTAAGCTTACTGAGCAAAATGCCTGTATCTTTCTAAGTTACTATTGTTTATCTTACATAGCCCTTAACTATTGTGCATCTTTTCTTTGTCTAGGCCCAATGAAGCCAAATGGAGACCCTCAAATGTTTGCCTTTATCTTACTGTTAAACAGCTGAATAGTGGCCTGATTGGGACTCAGGGCATATTGTTTGTTGAAGGAATTCAAGGCTCAGCCCAGGTTTCAGTTTGTTGAATTATGCAGCACTGCCCTGATTAATCTCATTCTACAGGACAACTCAAGTCTGAGCTATCTACACAGCTCCCCATGGGTTGTCTCTGCTGAGACGGGGCCGCAAGGCAATCCAAGGCTGAGTTGCAGTACAATCCCCCCTGAGTCGCCAGATGGGCTAGACATTGAGGAAACCTGTTTGTGGAACTCTGAGCCAGAAGAGTCCTTATATTCCACCCCATGTCCTGAGTCATACTTTAACCACTTCTATGTTGTCATTATCCAATGTATGGGTATAAATTTCATCTTCATCTTTTAGCAGAGCTATGTATTCCTCAGTTTCTCATTAAACCTTTATCCAAGAGAGCAATTTTACCACAATTTTTTAACACAACCAACAGCAAAACTTATTACAATAAGGCAAATTATAATCATTAACAGTGTTCCCCCTTATCTTATCTGCTATCTGTTGCATATCCAGATTGACAATTGTCCTTTATTCCTAAATCCCCAACAAAAGATTTCCGATGAGGCAGCCTGAGTCCTCCACTTCCCAAGTCAGCATAGAAAAATACCACAACACATTTCAGTTTGCAAAAGCAACATTCCCCACCATTTTCCACAAATGTAGTTCAGTTGAGTTGTGGAAGATGCTGAGCAGAGGTTGAGATACCTCAAGTTCTTCTACATTGCTGAAATCAAGGGACTAACTGCCTTTTTATAATTCCATAATTAGGCCAGCCTAGAAAAACACAGTATTTATCCTTCCTGGGTGGACAGACTAATAAATTAACATTTGACTTGGGGAAATCAAAATCTCTGTGCTGACGCAGGCCTGACTTGCAGGATACTGGATACAGCTTTTGTGTTGTGGCTTTCAGTTTAGACTAAAATGCTGTACGTGATGGAGAGTCTCCCATGAGGACCAGTAGGCAATCTGATTATTTTGAGGCATATCAAAATTTGGGTGCAATGCCGCTCTGGAAACACAGATTCCTGTACATGTCCAACACTCTGAAGGCACTTTTGGGGAGAGATTTATTAGAATAATTCGATGCAATAATTAAATTTGAAAGAGGTGAGATTACTCTGGAGGTAAATGACCAGGAGTATAAGCAAATAATGAGTTTATCCCTAGCTAGTGTTCCCACAGAAGGAAAAATAAGCAAAGAAATTACGAACCAGGTATACCCTGGGACATGGGCCACAGATGTGCTCAGGAAAGCAAAGAATGCTCCACCTGCTGACGTCAAACTCAAAGAAGGATGGCAGGCAGTAAGAATCAAACGGTATCCCCTGAGGAAGGATGACAGGGAAGGAATTCAGCCAGTAAGAGAAAAATTTTTACAACTGGGATTACTAAAGGAATGTGAGTCCGATTTTAACACCCCCATATTACCGGTTGTAAACCTGATGGTTCATATTGAGTGGTCCAAGACCTACAGGCTATAAATAAAATAACTAAAGACCCCTACCTGGTGGTGGTGAATTCTTACACCTTGCTGACTGTATTGACACCTGAATTAACCTGGTTTACTGTTCTAGACTTTCAGGATGCCTTCTTTTGCCTCCCTTTCCATAAAGCCAGCCAGAAAATATTTGCATTTGAATGGGAGAATCCTAAAAGCAGGTGCAAAGCTAAGCTTACTAGGATGGTGTTACCACAAGGGTTCAAAACCTGGTCTACTATATTTGGTAATCAACTCACAAAAGATATTGAGTCCAAGAAGCCCTGCCTGAAGAAGGAAAACTGTTGCAATATGTGGATGATATCCTGATTGCTACCAAGACAAAGGACACTTGTATGACCTGGACAGTGAGTCTGCTAAATTTTTGGGGGCTCCAGGGATATTGGGTATCCCAGTAGAAGGCCCATATAATGCAGTACAAGGTAATTTATCTGGGCTATGAAATCAGTGCTGGACAAAGAACTTTGGGACAGGCCCAAATAGAGACAATATGTCAGACTCCATAAACAGAGACCACAAACAGTGAAGGAGTTATGAACATTCCTGGGGATGACTGGGTAGTGCCAACTATGGATCTATAACTATGGACTGCTTGTTAAACCCTTGTATGCACTAACAACCACCAAACAGAAACACCTTAAATGGAACAAAGAAACTATTTAGGCCTTCGAACTGCTAAAAAAGGCCCTGATGTCAGCCCCAGCATTAGGACTCCCAGATGTGAGTAAGCTTTTTTTTCCCACAAAAGGAGGGGATTGTCCTAGGAATATTAGCACAAGATCTGGGCCCATATCATTGAGCAGCTGCTCACTTTTCCAAACAACTGCAAAAGGTTGGCCTGGATGCTTGTGAGCGGTCCTGGCTGTAGTACTAAACACCCAGGAAGCCCGAAAATTCACCCTGGGCCAGAAAATGACTATGTTGGTGTCCCATACAGTATCTGCAGTACTGGAAGCAAAAGGTGGACACTTGCTTTCTCCACAAAGACTCTTGAAATATCAGGCTACAATAGTAGAACAAGATGATGTGGAAACTGTAGTCACTAACATTGTCAACCCAAACTCATTCCTCAGTGGAAATACAAGGGAATCAGTACATCATGACTGTCTAGAAACCATTGAAGCAATATATTTGAGTCGTTCAGACCTGAAGAGCAGCCCTATGGGAAAAGTGGAAAACTGGTTAATGGATGGAAGCCTCTATATCCTAAACGGTAAAAGGCATGCTGGATATGCCATTACCACCAGTCAGAAAGTAATAGAGTCAGCCTTTGCCCATGAATACCTCTCCACAAAAGGCAGAAATAATTGCTCTGACCCGTACCTTGGAATTGGCCCAAGGTAAAGCTGTGAATATCTATACAGACTCGAAATAGGCCTTTGGAGTTATTCATGCGCATGGAGCAATATGGAAAGAGAGAGGATTACTGAACTCACAGGGAAAAACATCAAACATGCAAAGGAGATCCTGAACCTGTTGGAGGCAGTTCAATTCCCTAAAAAAGTGGTAATCATGTACATTAAGGCACACCAGAAAGTGAACTCAGAGTTGGAAAGAGTAAACGAGCTGGCGGACGGAGAGGCAAAACAGGCAGCCAAAGAAAAGGTAAAGATAGAAAGTGCTTTAGTCCCTGACAGATGAACCTCCCTAGAAGGTTAGCCAGAATATACCAAGGAAGATCAGAAGCTTATCACAGATCAAGAGGGGTCATAAAAGAAAGAGGGCTGGGCTCTCACCCCACAAGGGAAATTAATCATCCCCTCTTATCTAACATGGTCTCTGATAAGGGAAGAACATAGGAAAAGGCACTGGGTGGGAGAAGCCTTGTATAAACAAAACACTTAATTATAGAAACTGTAGCCAGAAATTTATACACCACTGTGAGGCAAGTAACTCGGCAGTGTGATCTTTGCCTCTGGACTAATCCCAAAAATACCCTCAAACTAGAAATGGGCTGAATTGGAAAAGGCAAATGGACCTGGACAACAGTGACAAATTGATTTTTCAGAACTCCCAAGAAAAGGGGGGTATTGATATTTATTAACTGATACCTTCTCAGGTTGGCCAGAGGCATTCCCTACCAGAACAGTTAAGGCTTGGGAAGTAACCAGAACGTTAATACAAGAAATAATATCACATTTTGGGGGCCCTGCAACCATATCTGCTGACAGAGGACCACATTTCATCTCAAAAGCAGTACATCAAATTAGTCACCGTTTAGGTATAGATTGGTAGCTTCACACTCCATATCGCCTGCAGTTGAGTGGCGAAGTAGAAAAAACGAATCATTTAATTAAACAGCAGATCGTGAATTTGGGACAGGAAACTAACTTATCCTGGCCTCAGTCTCCTCCTTTGGCTCTCCTATGCCTACGAACTAAGCCGAGAGCAAAAGAAGGATTGAGTGCTTTTGAAATTCACTATGACCCTATGAGATACAAAAAGGGGTATCTGTGCAAGCCAGGGATAAACTCTTGACCTCATACATGGCGGCACTGGGCAAGCAACTTAACAAAATTAGAGAGTATGTGGTCAGGACTCTTGAGTACAGATTTGGATGGGCCTGTACATGACATACAGCCTGGGGACTATATATATGTAAAGTCTCTTACAGAAAAACTCTGGAGCCGCAGTGGGAAGGACCATTTCACGTACTCCTCACCACCTTTACAGCAATCAAAATCAGGGAACAGAATGCCTGGATCCACCATACCAGAGTGAAGAAAGCACACAAATCTCCATGGAAAGTTACCTAGTAGCAACAGGAAATTTTTATGTCTCTTGCTCATAGTCTTAGGAGCAGGATGGGATTTAAATACACATTATGCCCTCACACAAGGTATTTCTCGAGTCATAAACAGAACTGGTAGTTGGATATGTACTTGAATACCTGAATATGGGGGAAAACCAACTTTAATTGGAATACCATTACCAGCAAAAAATTTTAAGCACACTTTGTGGGTTAATGCAACATGGAAGGTAACTAAAAATAGAGATCCAGGGTTGGTGATTACCACTCTTGAAAGTACCCCTTATTTGACATAAGTTCAAAGATATAATCCTCCAAAGTGATTAGGAATAAGCAGCTGTGAAGTTGTTTATGAGAGAGTGGTGTATGTATACATACTGTAACCAAACCTAGAACATGGCTACAGTAACCCCCTCTGCATGGCTAGTACCAGAAGGACAAGGGTGGTATTGGTTGTGTAATGATACCTTGTAAGCTAAAAGGTGCTACCTGAGATCAGGAAAGGAACCTGAACCCTGAGGGCTGAGGTACCCAATGTCACAATACATTCTCACCAGTCAGTAAGTGACGATCAGCGGCGACAGCGATCACTCTGGTAAGCTCAGGGGCTGTGTGTGAGATCAGTCTTTACAGAGAGGTTCCCTATATCTGGGCACCCCGTGCAGCTCCTTCGACCCACTGCGACAACCCGGAAGCTCACCAAAGCTCACCCTCACCCTGACATCACTTGACCACACCCTCTAACTTTAAAAGGGATTAAGGAGCAACTAGTCGCTGCCCACCCACACAACGCAGTAAAGCAAGCAGGAGAGCTCAGACAAGACAGCCAGCCAGCCCGCCCGCCAGGCAGAGGAAGTAGAGGAGCTCAGCCAACAGACAGGTGAGGGTCACTAATATTTGGTAAGGTATTGCATGATGGTGTCTACCTGGTGCAGGGCCATAACCCCAACACCTTCCACTGTGGAGGTAGGAACCCAGTTCAAACAACCGCAGAAGCATGTTGCAGTGCAGGTCTTGGAGTGCAGGGAATGTTACAACATGCTTGCAGCAGGAGACAGCTCTGATCATGGCTGTGTGCTGTGTGAGATGATAAGGAATCTCCTCAGCTGAGCAGCATACCTACAAGAAGAGGTAGATGTGTTCAAAGATAAACTAGACAGGCTCATGAGCATCAGGGAGGCTGAAATGGAGATAGATTGGATGAGCCAGGTTCTGTCCTCCCAGCCACAGAAACATGAGTACCCAGTAGATAGCGTCCAGGACCAGAGTGGCCCTATACCCTCCCCCAGGCAGGACAGTCTAAATGATAGGGACGAATGGAAGCAGGTGCGTGGCAAAGGCAATAGGAGAGTCCCTTCCATGCCTGTCCTTCCTCCACAAGCTCCTCTCAGCAATAGATGCGAGGCCCTACTACAAGGGGACCAGCCAGATAATGAGATGGCTGATAGGAAAATTCCTCCTGAGGTTGTGTTCCTTAGGACAAGACCCCCTAAGCAAACCATCAAAACAGCCTCTATTAAGACAAAAAGATGGGTCATTGTCTTAGGAGATTCCCTTCTGGAAGGAACTGAGGGCCTGATCTGTAGGCCGGACCCTCTACATAGGGAAGTCTGCTGCCTTAAGGGAGCTTCAGTTAGGGACTTAACCAAGCGAGTCCCAACCTTGGTCAGGCACATGGACTATTATCCACTTTTAATTTTTCAAATAGGTAGTAATGAAATACATAAAAGAAAACTGGGGACCAATAAGAAGGATTTAAGGGCCCTGGGACACATGGTACAAGGATCTGGAGCACAGGTAGTGTTTTCCTCAGTCATTCCTACTACAGGGTATAGGGAGGGATGGAATGAGAAGAGCCAGGAAATTAATTCCTGGCTCAGAACATGGTGTGAGAAACAAAACCTTGGGTTCTTTGGCAATGGGCTGGCTTGAGCCTCACCAGCCTTGATTTCGAGGGATGTGGAGCACTTATCCCCTAGGGGCAGAAGGATACTGTCCACGAAGCTAGCAGGGCTCATTAATAGAACTTTAAACTAGATAAGAAGCCAGAGGGGTACAGGGCCAGGCTAGATGGAAAAAAGCCTGGGTGTGGTGGTGGAGTTACTGAGGGATGATGTGCTGGCAATGACCTCTAGTCAGCCACCCTAGTTAACCAGGGGGATAGCATGCTAATTCAGAGTAGAGATGTAATTACTACTGATGGGCTAGGTAACTTAACCAGCTGTCACTTGGGAAGCAAGGCTTCCCTAAGGAGCATAAAAAGATCAATAGACCAGCTGAAGTGCATCTACACCAATGCACACAGCATGGGGAACAAAAAAGAGGAATTAGAAATCCTTGTAAGTACAGGAAAATATGATGTGATTGCCATCACAGAAACGTGGTGGGATAATTCACATAACTGGAGTGCAGAAATTACTGGCTACAAACTATACAGGCGTGACAGGCTGGGTAGGAGAGGAGGTGGGGTAGCCTTGTATGTCAGAGAATGCATTGACAGCCTGGAGCTGGAGCATGGTGAAGGACAGGGTTGAGTGTCTCTGGGTGAAAGTCAGAGGAGAACGAAATCAGGGAGATATAGTGATGGGAGTCTGCTATAGACCACCTGACCAGGAGGAGGAAGCTGATGAGTTGTTTTTTAAACAACTGGGAGAAGTCTCGCGATCACCAGCCCTCGTCCTTATTGGGGACTTCAACTTACTGGATGTCTCCTGGAAGTACAATACAGCAGGGAGGAAGCAGTCTAGCAGGTTCCTGGAGTGTTTGGAAGACAACTTCCTGACCCAGCTGGTGAGTGAACCCACAAGGGAAGGTGCCCTGCTGGACTTGTTGTTTGTCAATAGAGAAGACCTGGTGGGGGATGTGAAGGTTGGAGGATGCCTGGGGCATAGTGATCATGAGCTGATAGAATTCTTAGTACTGGGAGAAGTAAGGAAGGGAGACAGCAGAACTACCACCTTAGACTTCCGTAGGGCTGACTCTAGGACTGTTCAGAAAGCTGCTCGATAAGATTCCATGGGAGGCAGCCCTTGAGAGCAAAGGAGCCCAAGAGGGTTGGTTGCTCCTCAAGAAGGAAATCTTGGTGGCACAAGAACAGGCTGTCCCAGTCTGTCAGAAGGGGAGTCGTCGAGGAAGGAAGCCAGCTTGGCTGAGTAGAGATATCCAGGAAGATATTCGGGAAAAGAGGGAAAAATAAGAGTCTTGGAAGAAGGGGCAGGTGTCTTGGGATGATTATAGGAATTTAGTGAGATCATGTAGGGAGAAAGTCAGAAGAGCTAAAGCAGGACTGGAACTCAGGCTGGCCAGTTCTGTAAAAGATAATAAAAAGTCCTTCTAAAGGTATATTAACAGTAAAAGGAGGGTCAAGGAGAATCTCCAGCCCCTATTGGATGCTGATAGTACATTAGTGACAAGGGATGACGACAAGGCTGAGGTCCTTAATTCCTTCTTTGCCTCAGTCTTTAACAGTAAAGATGGATATTCCCTGAGCACTTATCCTCAGGCACTGGCTGACAGGGAGGGAAAGAATAACAAAGTTCCCATGGTTCAGGAGGAAATGATTAGCGACCTACTTGGCCAGTTAGACACCCACAAGTCAATGGGGCCAGATGGGATTCACCTAAATGGCCAGTTAGATACCCACAAGTCAATGGGGCCAGATGGGATTCACCCGAGGGTGCTGAGAGAGCTGTCAGATGTGCTTGCCAAACCCCTTTGCATGGTCTATCAGCAATCCTGCAGACTGGAGGAGTTCCACTCAACTGGAGGCTGGCAGATGTTACTCCAATATACAAGAAGAGTCAGAAGGAGGATCCAGGGAACTACAGGCCTGTCAGTCCGACCTCAGTCCCAGGGAAGATCATGGAGAGGGTCATCTTGGGAGCTCTCCTGCAGCACATGCATGATGGCCAGGGGATCAGGCCTAGTCAACATGGGTTTACAAAAGGTAGATCCTGTCAAACTAACCTGATCACCTTCCATGACAAGGTGACCCGCTTAAGGGACAAGGGGAAGGCTGTGGATGTGATCTACCTAGACTTTGGTAAAGCCTTTGACACAGTTTCTCACAGCACTCTGACTGAGAAACTGGCTGCCACTGGCCTGGACAGGTGGACCCTCAGCTGGGTTAAAAACTGGCTGGATGGCCAGGCCCAAAGGGTGGTGGTAAGTAGAATAAAATCCAGCTGGAGGCCGGTCATGAGTGGTGTCCCTCAGGGCTCAGTCCTGGGTCCAGTTTTGTTCAACATCTTTATCAATGATCTCGATGAAGGGATTGAATGCTCCCTCAGTAAGTTTGCAGATGACACTAAGCTGGGACGAAGTGTTGATCTGCCTGAGGGTAGGGAGGCTCTTCAGAGGGATCTGAACAGACTGGACCGATGGGCTGGGACCAATAGGATGAAGTTTAACAAGGCCAAGTGTAGAGTGCTGCACATGGGACATAACAACCCCATGCAGCGCTACAACCTTGGGGGAGACTGGCTGGAGAGCTGTCAGGCAGAGAAGGACCTGGGGGTGTTGGCTGACTGCAGGCTGAATAGGAGTCAGCAGTGTGCCCAGGTGGACAAGAAGGCCAATGGCTTCTTGGCTTGTATCAAAAACAGTGTGGCCAGTAGGTCTAGGGAAGTAATTGTTCCCCTGTACTCGGCATTGGTGAGGCCGCACCTCGAGTACTGTGTCTAGTTCTGGGCTCCTCACCGTTAGAAGGACACTGAGGTCCTTGAGTGTGTCCAGAGAAGGGCAACAAGGCTGGTGAAGGGGATGGAGGGCAAATCCTATGAGGAGCAGCTGAGGGAGCTGGGGCTGTTTAGCTTAGAAAAGAGGAGGCTGAGGGGAGACCTTATCACCGCCTACAATTACCTGAAGGGAGGTTGTAGAGAGATAGGTGATGGTGTCTTCAGCCAGGTGACAGGTGATAGGACAAGGGGGAATGGCAGGAAGCTGTGCCAGGGCAGGTTTAGATTGGATGTTAGAAAAAAATTTTTTACTGAAAGGGTCGTTGGGGCCTGGAACAGGCTGCCCAGGGAAGTGGTTAAGACATCTTCTCTGGATGTGTTCAAAAAAAGGATATGGTTTAGTTTAGGATGAGAATGGTTGGACTTGATGATCTTCAAAGGTCTTTTCCAACCTTGTGATTCTGTGATTCTGTGATTCTTCACTAAACACCCAGGAAAGATGGCTTAGATCCTCCTTGAAGGGTGTCCTTATAGCAAACCCTTTAATGGAAAGGCCATCAGTCATTCGTAGTTTTGCTAGATGGCCTGTCCCATGGTTAAGTGTAAGCGAACTAGAAAAAGCAGTAGTAAATATTTTGGCAGTAGTCAAAAGCATTGATAATAAAACTCTAGATGCCGTCCTAGCAATACAAAAAGAGATACCTATTTTGTCAAAGTCATACAGCAAAACTGAATGGCTCTAGATCTGATACTGGCCTCACAACAGGGACTGTGGATAATAATTAACACCAGTTGTTGTATGTATGTAGACCAGAGTAGGAGATTTTCCACAGATCTGCAAGAAATCTGGGAACAAAATAAGATCCTACATGGAATAACTAAAGACAAGGCCTCAGGGGGATTCTCTGACTTATGGGAAAAGCTTATCTCCTGTTTTCCTAATTTGGTGTGGTTATAAACATTTATGACAATAGTAGGGATTTTAATTGTGGGAATCATAGTTTTAATAGTTATCAAATGCTTTCTCTGGTGTTTAAAGAACACCAGAAACACATATAGTACTTGGAAAAGACACCAACCAAGGGAAAAATTAGAATCAAATAGATATTTTGAGAAGGTTTTAGACAAAGAATTGTTATAGTAGTAGTAAAAGTATTTGCTAACCTTTTAGAAAAGGGGGGATTGATAGAGGGAACTAGCACTTTAGTGTTAATAACAGTGCAATTATTTAGCTTAAACCATATATATAACTTGAAATGACCTTGCTAAGCCATATAGAACTTCAGCCATTATGTAAGACGGAAAAAAGAGGAGCCTTAGCAGAAAGAACTTGCTGAGAAGATAGAACAGACATGCTGACCTTGTTAAAGAAACCACTACAAGCAAGTTTTAGGGAAAAGGCAAAAAGTGCACAGTGAGGAAGACATACAGCCTTCATTCCTGAAACCCTGGCCCACCACCACCAGGAAGAATTGCATGTGTGAAGCTGGGAGGAGTCAAAGGTGGAGACTATGGATATGATTTTTTAGAATTGCTTTGAATAACCCAAAATTTCCAGTGATTCTTAGGTATATGCATGACTTTGTGTAATAAATATCCAACTGCTTGATGAAAGGGTGTGCAAGTTGGGAGGTGCGAGCCCCTTTGTACCCAGCACTGCAATAAACACAACTGCTTTATAACTCATCATGACTTGTGCAGTTAGATTCCATGAGTCAATACTTAGATATGTTGTAAGAATACACAGATACTTAAAACATGCATCTGTATATGTTGTGTTTAACACAGCACATACTAACAATCAGTCATTTTTATCATTGACGCTACCTGTCACAAGGAAGAGTGACTATCACAGGTGGCCAGTATGGAGAACTGGTAGTTCAATGGAAGAGGGTAAATTCGGCAAGAGGAAAGGAAGGCTTGCCAGGTCTCCAGAGTGATCTGCCCTATCAGGCAGTATCAATTAGTGAAAAAAATGCTTTCTTTTTTACTTTTCTCCTCTTTCCTTCCTACCTGTAATATATCAGCAGTTGATCCTCTTCTGCAGTGGCTTTGCTCAACCCTGCTGCCATAAAAAGGAGACTGAAGCTTGGTTTGGTTACTCTGGGTAGCTCCATATACTGCAATGGGTGAACACAATTCTCACTGCAGATATCAGAATCCAGGAGAGATTATTAATATCATTTTACAGTTGGAGGAAAAGCGACAGAAATGTTGATGTACTTTATTCAAGGCCAAAAAGAAGTCAGATTTGGAAGGCTTTTGGAAGCTCCTGCCCTCCTTAAAAGTAGAGAATATTTTTCAGCAAGTAGTCTTCAAAATGCTGCCTTTTTCCCTCCATCTCAGGTGAAGTTTACTCCAAGACCTCAAGTACTTATGGCTGGGTTTAGAAGGATCCACACAAGTCAGGTTGAATTCCCACACTGCCTCTTTTGAAGCAGGATCCACATTATTGATCCCTACCTTTGGTTTTGCTTTTTTCTTATCCATCTTCATAGAATCATTAAGGTTGGAAAAGACCTCCAAGATCCTCTAGTCCAGCTGCCCCCTTACCAACTATTTTACTATTGCTTTTTTAAATTAAATTAGACCAGAGATATGTTGTCTGACTTTCTCATCCTTAAACCACTGAGCCAGACATTAAATTGTATCTCTGCTCTAAACCACATAGATGCGAGCTTCAAACCTAAATACATCACATCCCAAGAAACTTAACAGGTGATGGTTTATTCTGCATTGCAGCATCTGTTTGAGAAAATGTTTTGGAAGGATTTCCTTTCTTCTCTGCTGAACTGAGGGTTTTCGGCAATTACAAATCTATGGGAGGAACAATTGGACCACAAAGTTCACCTGTTTCAGAGTGACAGCACACTCCACTACTATATTTTTGCGAGCATTTTTTTTTAAACCGAACGTATTAAAAAAATCATGGCTAGTCCTAGTCTTTATGGGTACAAAACATAAAAAATCAAGTTATGTAGTATAGTTGGAGGGGTTGGGTTTTGTTTTGTTTTTAAATAACAACACTGCTGTTTCTGATATGTTTAGAAGCTTATTAAAGTGTCTGCAGGGTTAATGTGTGCTTTGCAGTATCTTTCATATTGATTGTGTGTAAGAAGTAATTTAAGATGGACTGAAATTTTGAAAAGCTTTATTTGAAATTTTTGTACAGCTGTGCTTTGACACTGGCTCAGTAGAAGTCTGTGGCTGTATCACCTTAATTCTTACAATGTTTCATCCTGAAGGTTATTTTGACAGGATACTTCTATTTCACAATACCTTCCAGGAACCTCTGTCAACAGAAAGCGTATGTTGTCCTTTCCAGAAAGCCAAAGGCTTCCAACTTATAAATAAAATAAAATTTTAAAAATATTGATATTACACTAATATAGCACAGTATCAGAGTAACTCCACACAGCTACTGTCAGAAGATAGAGCAGAATTTGACAGTTGTGCAGGAGATATCACAGCTAGATTCCACACAAATCTCTGTAGTGCTACTTTTGTAGTGGAGTAGAGGTTTTACGTCAGAACTAAGATGTATGTAGTTTGCTTAAATACTTTTCCCTCTAATCTCGTTTGCATGAGCAACACACTCCTTGTTAATCTGCTTAACTTCAATCGAATTTGTAAAAATATTTGACTCCTCAGCCCATGAGCCATGGGACAGTTGGAAAGGACTACACATTTGGCCCTGGCTCTGTCTCAAAGTAAGTCCAGCTGGATGAGGATGAACTCTGCTTTCCTTTTGTAAAAATCTGTGCTCTCGTATTTCTGTGTCTATGATGTATCCCCCCTTGTACACTTTGTTTATTTCTGAAAAGACTTTATGTGTGAGCAAGGGGGGAGTTGCGATCTTGCCCTGTCCACTTCTCCTAGGCCAAGTAACTAGGGCATAAAGATTGCAGCATTTACCTGCCAGACTACAGATGCAGCTATAAAGAGACGGAAAAGGCATACTCACATGCAAATGTAAAGGCTGAGAAAAGGTACTTTAGCTTCCTCCATTATCTTAATTTTCACATTAATGGCTCACCTTCTTCCAAAAAATCCCATTTCAGCAAGGGCAGAAGAATTCAATGACCTTTTTGCAGCAAATTGAATTGTCTTAAAAGATGGTGCATCTTTTGCATGGACACAGCTTGGTATGAGGGTTAATTTTCCTGGCTTTTTTTACACAGCTTGTCCTTTAGATAATAATACCTAAGAAAGTACAGGGTAAGTGAAAAAGAATGGTAACATACAATCCAGTAGTATTATATAAATACTATTCATGGGTGGCATCAGTTTTTCTCATCTCTGAGCTATACCAGACGAACAATAAAATTAAAGCATTTTGCTTCCATCTTGGTATGACAAACTATCTGTGCAGACTGGAGCAGCTGTATTTGTCTTCTACATCCCTTTGTCTACTACTGACCTCCTTTAGGAGAGAAGTACTGCCTTTCAGCAGCAGCTCCAGAGGTTAAACCCCTAATATATGTAGCAAAATTCCAGTTCTCAGCTATGCCTTGCTTCTCAGTGTCGTAAGGTCCTGCAAGAATTGTATGTAGTGCCCGAAGTGAGACCTGTAACTTAATTATCCATTAAATGAATGTTAAAGTTTAAACCACTGAACACTGTAATGAGCTTAAAGAAGTACATGCTAAACATGTATGAACATAATAGTCAAATGTCCACCTGAATCATGTTAAACATCACCTCAGAGAGAGGAACAGCTAAAGCTGTGGGGCAAAGGATATTGGGGAAAACACTCTTGAAGGAACAGAAGAGATTGGAGACCTAGAAGAGGCAATCAAGGGGCTATGCTCCTCCTACACCCAAGACAGAGGCACTTTCTTCATAAGCATTGGACCTTCACATTTTGGTGAAGGATACCGAGGATAGGTATTTGTTAGCACTATCATCATATTTTAGCCCTACCATATTAAGTGTGTTTATCAACGGCAATTCATTTGTGTTGCCTTAATACATTACCTACCTTTCAACTTAGTGAAACTGACCCCGTGAAAGTCCTTTGGGGGCAAATGTTGACTCCGATAAGTGACTACACTTGTAATTCTCTAGGTATAAACCATTGACCAAATCTAGGACTAAGACTGGACCTAGCCTCTCCTAGGCTCCTCTCTGAGAAAGAGTTTAGAAAGCATGTGGGTCCTTTCTGAACTTCATGACTCAAAAGGAGGGCCTCCCTCAGCCACACATCAGACTCATACCTTTTTATGTGAAAGGTCCTTAGTATCGTTACAGCTTACACCAGGGCTTGAACAGGAAACAAAAGGTTGTTTACTTGCAAAAATATTAAAGCAACAATGAACAACCAATAAAACCAAAATCATCAGCCAGCTACACAGAATTTATTGTTCGGTTTTTGCATTTTCCAACCAAGTACCAATTGGTATTCGAATACTTGAAATTTCATTAGTTGATACTTTAGGTTAAAATCAGTAATGTCAACATTCTTGGTATAAATATGTCCAGAATCAGTGTTTAATGTTTTCTGATGGGCCTCGGCAAAAAGAAAGCCCAGTATATTGAATAGAAAACTGTTAGAAACCACTGTTTCTGGTTGCTGAGCTCTGCTTTCATATATTGGCTTTTAGTCCATTCTGCCTAACCAGCAGGATTTAAAATTGCCTAATTAAATGAGAAAGGAATTATGCCTTTTGAAAGCTGTTAATACTAGCTAAAACACTTGTAGAATGGACCCTAGGATTGACTACTGTAGCTCAGATGCACGGTGCTGGGGCAAGCAGTAATGTGCAGAACTTCCCCAGATGCAGTTTCTATTTGGGATCATGGGTTGCTACAGCTTCCTCTGGTTCCTAGGATATTTCTTTAATATGCCATCAACTAAATTGGATCACCCTGAGGATGTGGGCACAGCTAGATAGTTGTTGACCAAGTAAGCATGGAAAGCATTAGCCCTTTGCTTAAGTAGGAAAATGAACATCTGAGGAGTCACTGAGATAATATTACCATACCCGGTTACCTGACCTGAAATCAGGAGGACTTTGTGTTCAGTGCTTCGAATACACTGCTTGAAAAGCTGGCAGTATTTGCCAATATGTTTCTTTTTAATTTTTTTCTCTTTTTTTTTCCTCCAGTATTGTTTATCACTACAGAAAGAGATGAAAGTAGTGTCTCCAACCTTGTGCTGTTTATGCCAGTGTTTGCATTGCATCTGTGCACATGTGGTTGCCTGGAATGTTGAATGAGGAGTTAGAGACAGGCTCACACTTTTGCAGACAGGATTTCTATTCATACCTGCTTTAATAAACTAAATTCTCAAACAGTCCCTTATGGCAATAAACCAGATGGAAACAATATTTTACATATCTCAAGAGAACAACACACAGGCTATTCAGAGACTGATGGAAGAAACCACAAAACATGCCTAAATTGCTGTATTTTTACATGTACTAGGCACAAATTATTTAATTGAACATAGCTACCTATTTACTGGTTTCTATTGCAAATGACTTTAAAGTAGTACAGCAATTTGGAAGATTTTAGAACCAATAGAGATGTACTGATGTGAAGAACCTTAATGGATTGAAATAGAGCCTACTTTGGTTGGTTAATAAATCTTAATTGTTATGACCTATAAACTATAGAAAGTAAAATAATATAATTAAGTTTCCAAAATACATAATTATGATTATTAGTAGTTGGTTGAACTGCTCTTCATTCCACTGCACACAGTTATTAACATCTCCTGAGGTGACTTATTTTGCAACTAAGAATCACATTCTTTAACAGAACATATATGTGATAAAAGCCTTACAGTTATCAAGAAGAAACATTTTTACTTCCAAAGGCAACCTTGGGGTTTTTTGGTGGGGGGTTTTTTGCTTCTTTTTTAGGATTCCTGATTTATTGTTGGTTTTGGGGTTTACATCAATTTTTTTCTCTGTGGGAGACTCCTGGGAGTAGGTTAAGTCACTGAAGCAAGGATGACTTGTGGTAGCTTCAGTTTCCCAGCTGAAAATTTTTACTGTGTTCCAATAATCTTTTGTGTAAGATCTCAAATTTATTCTCCGTGAGTCTGCTGCAGTGCTGAGGTTGTGAGCCTTTTTTGTGCAGTCTGGGTGGGTTCACATGGTGAAAAGTTATGTTTTTCCTAGTTCTATGAATGCTTTTATAGCAGAAATATTGATTTTTGGAAAGTCAATAGTTTTGAGAAAAACCTTGAAGTATTTCCAGCTGTTGCTGTTAATTCTGACATATCGTGTTTTCTTCTTATGCTACATGATTTGCCTACACTTCTTCTTCCAGCAGGAAACATTTATTTTGTGACAAGACCTTGTACCACCAATGTTGTCTCTTTTAAATGAAGACTACAGGGAACTGTCTGCATGAGTTCATACCATATGAGATGGTTAATGACTCAGTTAATGACTGAGAGTTTGGTTAACTGTATACCTAAATTAGAAGTAGCTAAAAAGAAGAAACTGCATATAGGAACATTTATACTTCATCCTCACACAAGTTCTGATGTAGGGTATTTCAGGCCAGTTGCCCTTGTCTCTCGTTAGACTTGCATTAAGACTACCTGTAATTTATAATGTATTTCAGTGGCTGCTGGGAGTAGCGCAGAATCACAGTGGCTCAAACTATCTTCTCTCTTGTCCTTGAAACACTGAATCTTGTAACAGCTGGGAGGGAAGTTCTGTGCTGGCAGGAAAAGACTGGCCAACACATCTGTCTTTTCCTTTTTCCAGAGTTCTCATCTAAGCACTGTTTTCTAGGCTGAACTGAGAAAGATTGTGGTACAGATCCCTTTCAGTCCTTTATGTAGAGCTAATATACATGGTATTCTATGACCTGGTACCGCACTGACTTGACTGACTCTGATATATATGCATACTCACTATTTGTCATAGTACTGTCTGATAGTCTAATACCACATTAGGTAATGTGAATATCCATGGGTATGTGCTGTTTATTCTCTCATCTCCACAAGAGGCTTCCCATTTTATACTGTGTATTGTGTTGTGAAACTGGAAATCAATGGATGTGTCTTTGTTTCTCACTGCCCGAAAGCTGTCTTGAACCTGATGTTAACCTGGAACTTTATAACCAGTGTTAATGTCACTGGTACAACTTTCACACTGGAGGTCATGATCCTCTTACCCTGGGTATATCTTTGCAAAAGCTCTGTAGGCATATGAAAGTACAGACAAGAACTTGGTGGGGAGTGAAAGATGGGTGGATCTTTGTTGCAAGCATTTCCCAGAAATAATCCCTTAATCTGGTTCAGCTGTTGGTGGAAGGAGTGTGTGTACTCATGCCGACTGTGCTAGTGTAAATCTCACATCATGATTTACCATCTTGTATCCCTTATCTGTTCTGGGAAAGATGAAAAGCGCACTTTCCTTTCATCAGTCTCAAGACAAGCAGCAGTAGTAAGAGACTGCTGCGTGGATTCTGATGACTGAATTAGGACTACAACATACAACCTCAACTGTGAGAAATTCTAGGTAAAAGACCAAAGCTCTTCCAGTGTTCCCCAAACTGTGTCCTCCTTAGTGTCTATCTGGGTGAGGAAAGGCAGAATTGCAATCACAGCATTGTGAAATTGGAGCTGTCCTAGTTAGCCAAATTCACTTTTTCTGAAGTAGAATCTTACACAGGACTTTTCTAGATGCTCAGTGAGAAGCTATTCTCAGATCAATGTAGTATATCTGAGTTAAATCTAGCTCTTAAAACAATGAAAATTTCTTTTTAGATTGACCAGTAGGCTGGAAAAATGTATGGAAAATATAAAGACTCAATTTTTTTCAGGATATCATAAGTGTACTGGGGAAAAAATTCAGGCAAAAGTAGCTGTAATACATAGCAGATGATATTGGCTGCTTGCATGGGCTCTACTCTTTACATTTAAGATTAAATTCACAGTTTTCCCATGGTTCCTGTATTACACAGGTTTCTCTGGGAATTCTCCACAGCACAAAACCTAGTCTGGATTCCCACCCATGGATCACAGTGTGTGAAACTACATTGAGATGGGTTGTTTCTTGTTCTCTAGTCAGTGCCAGTATTGTGAGATTAGGGTTCTGTCATCTAACTGAGGCGAGGTAAATACTGTGGCATATGCTAAGAGCGGTGTTTATGGGAGAAAGGGATGCTCTGTCTTCCAGGGAAATCCACCCCCTCCAAAAAAAGAGTAAAACCTTATCTAGCTAGAAAGAGAAATTTCAGACAGTGGGGTGATGGACAGTCTTACACAGGCAATCTCACTTAATAATAATAGTATCACTTAATAATAATAGTAATAATAATAGTAATATAATGATATTACTTAATGATAATAATAGCAATATAATAATATTAATAATAGTAATATAATAATATACTAATATAATCCGATATTAGTATTTTCGAGTACAAAGGATGTGCTTTAGGATTTGACCTATTTACATTGGATGGAAAAGAAAGCTTCACTTTTTTCTCTAATCAGCTTATTGCCAAACAGGGGTTTGCAGCAGTGTCTATGAACAGGATCAACTAGGAGCAGTTTTGGAGCTCTGCTAGCTCACCTTCCTCCTGCTTGTTGTACTAAATATACTGATAAAAGAAAGCTCACACACTGTGGGAACAAGTGATGCATAGTCCCCAGTTGGTCATGGTAGAGAATTGCAGTTATTACAGTGATGTGTGTAATGTGGCCTCCTATCTCATATTTGGTGCCCAATGAGTCTTCTAGGAGTTGTTTTATTTCTTCAGATTTCAGTCTGCTTTTCTCAACCTTTTGGATGTGCAGGTGTTCAGTGATGTAATGGAGCCCGAAAAGTTTAACACAATAAAATATGTGCCACAAAATGATATGTAGAACTAGGAACTTAAATAAAATGCAGTGTTATCTCTCAATGACTTCTCTTTCCCACTTCTCCCTTCCCCTCACCCTTTGAAAAATAGTGCCTCAGAGCTAATGATGTACACATAATCCTTCACTGGTAAAGTAACTTTCAAGTCCTTTTGAACCAAGAGTTAAATCTCTTGCTTTTTCTCTTTCCCACTGAATATAGCTGCATGTGTAAACCATAATAACGGCATAATGGGTTGAATGAATGCTGGAATAGGATCCTTTGTGTGAGAAGTGCTCATTTTGACTTTACTTAGCACCTTAAAACATTTCACATAGGACTAGAAAAGCAACATCCCTGTCGGGTGTGTTCCTGCTGTGTGTGTCTGTCAGACACACTACATGTGGCTGCTTTTAAAAGGCAGAACAAAATGTAAGGAAAATTACTGTTTCCCATTAGGAAAAACATAACTAAGAGATATAATATCGTGGGCACTGTAGAGAAACAACTATCTTAGTAAATTAAGCTTAACTGTTAAAATTCCATCTTTCATTATCTCTGTGTTGGTACCATTAACAGGCAAGGAGATCAGAATTTTTCTGCTTTGTGCACATGTTTCATTCAGGAACAACTCAGGAAAGACCATTGAGAAGGGGACTGGGAAGTAAGGATATTCTATTCCCAATCTGCTTCTTGGTCCCACTGTTTCTGAAGAAATCATTTATGTGTTCTGGGTGTGGTGAAACGTGCTGAAACTCTCACTGGGTTCAACAGGACAGGACTGTCTTCATTGGTTATGTCTCAGTTAAGGGAGCTTGTTGAAAGCAAATTTCTTTTATTTTTAAATTTTTTTTTCATAAACCAGTGAGTTTGAAATTTTAGCATTAAGCCTTAGACAAAGAAACAGAGGGCCAGAGGGTTAATGGGGTTTATGGTAACCTGCCTTAGAAAAGCAGCTGCACTGATTTCTTCAGAAAATTAAATTCTGGGGGCTTTGTTTTCACTTGGAACTGCATCAAGTCCTTAAACAGCATTACCATTCCATCAGTATCTCTGATGCTGGTCACATTGTACATTCATATTTGGAAAACAGTCCAAGACAAATAGCTTGCAAAAAGGTGTTAAAAAAGTTTTAACTGGTTGTCCAAAAAATGGACAGGTGAGCTCTGATTCATCACACAGTTTGGGTTTGCAGCAGTCATTTGCTGAAGCAAGGACAAATCAAGTGATCTGTGAGATCTGCTTTCCTTCAGAAGGAGTTATAAGCTCAGGGTAGGGGACTAAGTTGAAAGGGACATCAGCAAGTCTATGGCTTGAGGAAGAGGTGTCTGTGGCACAAAAGTTGAAGATGCATTTGGCCTGACTGCAGTATATTCATTACAGAAATAGGATATGTACTTGTGGCAAAATAAAAGGTTTTAGTGATTTTTATTTTCTTTTAGGCTGTTCCAGTTTTCAACTTCTGTGTTTGAAACCTGGCTTAGTAATATGAGAAAACTCTCCTACTTGTGAGGACAAGTTTCTGTCCTTTTGCTGGTGAGTGTGTGTTACAGTGATTCTAAACTAGAAATTTCAGATTCTTTGGTCCATTTCTGCAAGTTTCTGTTGCCTTGGCAATTCTAGGCAAGCAGGAGGCTGCCCACAGCTGGCAATCCCTCAGGCTGATGCAGGAGCAGGGATTGAAATGGGAGGGGAAAGCCCTTGATCACCCTAACCTCTGGGGAGCTGCTGCAGGGATGCCTGGAAAAGCAAATCACAGGCTGTTTGGGTTGGTGCCATGGACCACCTGGACTGCCAGCAGGCCCAGGACAAATGTGGTGCAAAGGTGGCTCTGAGTAACTGCTTGCTTCTTGCTTCCCACATCATGGAATATACTGAGTTGGAAGCATCATTGAGTCCAGCTTCTGGCTCCACACAGGGCCAGCCAAGTCAAAGCATCTGAATTTGTTGTCCATTCGCATTCTGGACCGGCTGGCAATGCCATGTCTGATACACCCCAGGACACATTGGCCCTCCTGACTGCCTGGGCACACTGCTGGCTCATGTTTAACTTGCTGTTGACCGAGACACCCAAATCCCTCTCAGCATGGCTGGCCTCCAGCCTCTGATCCCCCAGTCTGTATGTGCAACCAGGGTTGTCCTTTCCCAGGTGCAGAATCTGGCACTTGCCCTTGTTAAATTTCATGCTGTTGGGGAGTGCACAACTCTCCAATCTGTCCAGGTCTGTCCGCAAGGCTTCTTCACCCTTAATGGAGTCAACAGCTCCTCCCAATTTGCTGTCATCTACAAATTTGCTTAAGGCGCCTTGTAATCCTGTGTCCAGGTCATTTATGAAAATGTTAAAAATAACTGGGCCTAAAATAGAGCCCTGGGGAACCCCACTCGTGACTGGCCACCCCAGTGGCCACCCCAGAGCTACTAGATTTTTATCATTTATTATAACCCCCTGGGCCTGACCCGTCAGCCCACCCATTGCCTACAACTAGATGAAGCACTATGGCTTCATTTAGTTGTATCCTGGAAATTTTGTCCAGCAAGATACTGTGACAGACGGTATCAGAAGCCTTACTGAAATCCAAGAAAATAACATCAACTGGTTTCCCTCAGTCAGCCAGCTGGGTGACCTTGTCGTAAAGGCAAATCGGATGGGATAGACAGGACTGTCTTCACCTGAACCCCTGTTGGCTGTGACCAATGACTGAGTTGTCTTCTAGGTGTTTTTCAGTAACTCCCAGCATGATTTTCTCCAGAATTTTACCAGGCATTGAGGTGAGACTGTCAAACCTGTAATTACCAGGGTCTTCTTTCTTACCTTTCTTGAAAATGAGTATGTTTTTCCCAGCTTCCAGTCAACAGGGACCTTTCCAGATTCTCAAGACCATTGAAAAATAGTTGAGAGAGGTCTTGCAGTGACATCAGCCATCTTCCTGAGTACCCTGGGATGAATCCCATTGTGGCCCATGGACTTATATGGGTCCAGGTGGAGCAGAAAATTACCCATTATTTTGTCATTCACTAGGAGTTTATCATTACCACAGTCACAGTCCTCCAACTTGGGGCATCTGGAGTCCCAAGGTCCATTGACTGTGTTGGAGACAGGGGCAGAGACAGCATTAAACTTCTCTGCTTTGTGTATATCTCTGTTAGGAAGATGACCCTTCTTATGTCCAGGAAAATGTCCCACTGAGCTCTATGTGCAGAATAAATCTTTTAAATGGAAGAATTGCCTTTTGCCACACCTGCAAAATAATATTTGTTCTGTTCATTCCTGTTGTTTCTTTAAATTTCCTTCAGTGCAATGCACGTGGTATTTCGAACTGTTAGGATCAGCCAGCAGCACCTGTGTTTTCCTAAAGTTGTGCATGTTTTCTGTTGTGTTAGAAATTAGATTCTGTTTTCAATTTCAAAAGTGGAACGTAGTTCCAGAGTTGTTTTCACAGTACAGCTGACAAACAGCAGATGAAATATTTAATGACTTGCTATTTTCCAGATCACAAAATGTCCAGGAATGTGTTCTAAAACTTTGGTCCTGGCTGATTTAATTTTCAATGCAGCTTTTTCATATATATATATTTAAAAAATAAAAATAGTAATTTTATACACATTGTGGACATGTGTGAATGAATTGCTGGAGTCATCTAACCTCCTGAAAAACTCACACAAGAGCATAAAAACTCGTTTCCAGTTCCACAAGCCAAACACTGCACTTTACTCATGTTAAAGTAAACCCCTAAAAATATTCCTTTAAAAGAGATTTGAAGGCAGATCTTTGATATTCGCTCCCTTCTGAGTTCATCTAGTATCCATACTGGTTCCACCTAAAGATGATCCTTACTTCCAATATGTATATATGGCTGTCCACTTCACAGAAAGTATGTAGGTCCAACTCTTGGCAATTCAGGGAACCTCCAACCTCTCTCCTCTGAGAAAAACTGGATGCAGTCAGAAAGGGCTTCGGCCCTTTCCTTATAAGTAAACTAAACAACAGTATTCCCATGAAAGAGACAATACAATGTAAATATTGTTTTTTAAAGATGTTTTACCGCTTGTTCAATGCTAGGATATATTATTTTTAATTTTGACATCAAAACCAGGAATTAATTTTAATTTTGTTGGTCAGACTGGGTTTTTTTAAAGAAGTATCAGTATAAAATGGTGAAACTCAGTAGTATCTGCACAAGGTAACTGAAGTATCTTTAGGAAGAATAAACAGTACTTTTACTGTTGCACTTAAATAAGCAGACCAGTGTGGCAAGGAGCAGGAAAGGATGTGGAAAAAATAGTGAGTTTTCCCTGTATAAACTAATGAGTTTTGAGGAAAAGAAAGAATAATGACTGGTTCTGCACTGAAATTGTAAGTCATTGGTAGTATATAAAACACCTGACATCATTACCTTAAATGCTTAATATATCCAGAAGCTTTGTGCTTTAGAGTGTGACAGTTCCGCAGCAACCACGTAATACTCTTACATTCATTTGTACAGAGAGTGCACTTAACCTGCTTTGAAAAGTGCTCATGCAGTTTCCTTGTATTGCTGCTGTGTTTAGAGTCACAAGTATTTTAACACATTTATTTAATGATGTTCTAGCGAGGAAAAAGGTTTCATGGCTCCATCAGAGAAAATCACTTCAAGTAAGGAAAAAGTACAGGCTTGCTGAGCATTGGCTGTATAATAGGAAAAATGATTAAGGTAGCTCCTGAGGATAACTCAATAGTTCAGCACCAGAGTTTGATGAAAAAAAAAGGTGCTTCAGGACTTTCTCCCTCTTAGCAAGCATCTGCTGAAGTTCCCCTCCTTGAAGGACCAGATGGATGGTTTTATTGGATTTTCCTGTGATAAATAACTTCACACATACTCCTTTGTAACAGACACCAAATTGAGAAGAGGTGGATAGAGACTCTACTGCTTAGATTCTAGGTTATGGGTCTCGCCTACCTTGTCTAGTTCGGTCTAATCACTCATCTCTAGAAAACAAGAGACTTGTGGTAATAAATGTGTTACTAGTCCTGAGCCAAAAATGCCTTAGATGAAAATGTCACTATCTTTTCCCTAAAAATAGCTATCTGGACTGCATGACTTTCTAAAATCAAGCTTAAATCTCATATGAGCATTATCTGCTATAAAATTTGAGAAACTCACTTCCAATTACACAGAAATTATCACAACAGGGGTTTTTCAGACTTTTGATGCTTCCTATTGCAGTTTAAATTGAAAGAGGAAAAAATACATAAATCAAAAAGCAGTTCAAAGCTATAACTACATAGCCAGCAAGAGCTGGGATCTCTTGTGGGTTGACTAGATGAGTTCAACGAAAAGATGCAGTAACATGCAGCTGGACTGATATCTCCCCCATCTCTCCCTTTCAGAGCACCATCTCACTCTTAGATCTCCATTGTACAGGACGATTCATGTGCTTGGCTTCTCACCTCCCTGTATACACAGATGAGTGTGTGATGAGTATGGAATGAAAGCCAGCTGTGCAGTGGTCTAAGAGGATCTAAGAGGCAAATTCTGAATACTGCCCTTAAATTTCTTTAATATAGTGTCAGATTAAAAAAAAAAAGAAGGATCAAAGACATAACCCCCTCCAAATTCAAGTGATAAATCTGTGGTCTGTTCTGTGCATAATGTCTTGAGAGATATTATTACAGTTGCTCAAATAGCATCATTTTTGTACCTGTTAAGACACTTGGTATGTTGTTATTTTTCTTAGCTATGTAATCTTTTTTTCACCAGTTAGTACCCCTGTGAGCTGTTCCAAAGACAGTTTCATCTGTTTGAAACTCCAGCAAAAAGGACCTGATGGGTCAGAGAATGTTGTTAAATAGTAAGTAAAAACAGGGACATTGCCACGAAGAAAGGGCCTATCCTTTATAACAAAATGAAGTAGGCTTTACTACTTTATCTATTTTGTCCTCTTAATTTATTTCCTATCATTTTGGAAATGACATGAAATAACTTGTTATGAAATACTGCTGAATTGAATCAGTTGGGAAAAGCACAGTCTCCCCACTGCTCTCTGGAACAGTAATGATGACGTTTCCTTAAAAAAAAAAAAAAAAAGAACTAAATTAGAGAGGTTCCCTGGTACTTAAGTTTTTTGAAAGTGAAGATTGGTGTCAATCAGCTGATTCTGTAATGTGATTTTATCGTGCAAGTTCTGATGAGCCATCAAGTCAGATGTGATGAAATTCTGAAATAAGTTTAAAAACAGCTTCAATTTTTGCACCTAGAGCTGATTTGTTGTGGGTTAACCCCATCAGGCAGCTCAGCCCCACACACAGCTACTTACTCACTCCTTGCATAGGAACTGGGGAGAGGATCAGAAGGGCAAAAGTGAGAAAACTTGTGGATTGAGATAGGCAGTTAAATCTGGGGGGAAAAAAGGAAACCAAACAAAAAACATGTGGTACAAAAGCAATTGCTCTCCACCAACAAACTGATGCACAGCCAGTCCCTAAATAAGGGTAATGCTGGAAAGCTGCCCCCAGTTTTACTTCTTGGCATGATGTTATATATAACATATAGGATGTCCCTTTGGTCAGTTTGGGTCAGCTGTCCCAGCTGTGTCCTCTCTCAGCCTCTTGCCCATCCTCAGCCTACAAGTCTGGGGAAGGAAGAGTGAGAAACAGAGAACTTGACACTTTGCAGGCACTGTTCAGCAATAGCTGAAATGTGTTACCAACACTGGTCACAGTGGTCACAAATGCAGAACATGGAACAATATGAAGGGATATGAGGAAAACTAACTCCATCACAGACAGATCCAGTACAAGGTTAAAAATTCCACCTCTTCCCTGGGCTAAGAGATTTTTAGCTTTTTCAATTTCTCATGTGAATGACACAAAACATTTTCTGTTGCCCTGCTGTTTGCAAATGGTAGAACTAAATTCAGTCCAGAGCTTTAAGTAGAGTTATCTTGACAGAGCTCAGCTAGGACAGGAGACTTTTTATTACAGCAAAGACATGAAACAAAGTATGTGATGGGTTGACCCTAGCTACAGACCAGGGGCCCACCAAAGCCACTCTACAGCTGGACAGGCCTTCTTCAGCTGAAAAGGGGGAAAAATATAATGAAAGGCTTGTGGGTTGAGATAAGTTTGGGGAGAGATACTCACCAATTGTTGTCAAGGTCAAAACAATCTCAACCAGGAAAAAAATTAATTTATTACCAATTAAATCAGAGTATTGAGAAACAAAACCAAAAAATATAAAATCACCTTCCTCCCACCCCACCCTTCTTGCCAGGATCAACTTTACTTCCAATTCTTCTATCTCCTCTCTGCCAGTGACTCAGGGGTTTGGGGAATGAGGGCTCTGATCAGTTCATCACACATTGTTTCTGCTGCTGCTTCTTCCTCAGGGTGAGGACTCCTCACACTCTGACCCTGCTGCAGTCTCGAGTCCCTCTCATGGGAGACAGTCCTCCATGAACTTTTCCAACCTGAGTCCTTCCCATGGGCTGAAGTTCTTCATGAATTTCCACAGTGTAGGTCTTTTCCATGGAGTGCAGTCCTTCAGGAACAGATTGCTCCATTGTGGGTCCCCCATGGGGTCACAAGTCCTACCAAAAAATATGCTCTGTCATAGGCTTCTCTCTGCACAGGTCCACAGATCCTGCCAGGAGCTTGCTCAAACACGAGTCACAGCCTCCTTCAGGTGCCTCCACCTGCCCTGGGTGCAAGCGCCTGGCATGGGGTCATCCATGAGCTGCAGATGGATATCTGTTCCACTGTTAACCTTCATGGGCTGCAGAAGAACAGCCTGCCTCACAATGGTCTTCCACTACAGACTGCAGGCGAATCTCTCCTCTGGTGCCTGGAGCATGTCCTCCTCCTCCATCTTCACTAAACTTCGTGTCTGCAGAGTTGTTTCCCTCATATATTCTCACTCCTCTCTGTGGCTGCAAATGCCACTCCTACCTAGTTTGTTTGGGTTTTTTCCTTCTTTACTATGTTATCACAGAGTTGCTATCACTGTTGCTGATAGGCTAGGCTTTCACCAATGGTGGGTCCACCTAGGAGCCAGCTGGCATTGGCTTGGTCAGATATGGGGGAAGCTTCTTGCAACTTATCACAGAAGCCACCCCTGTAGCCTCCTCACTACCAAAACCTTGCCATGCAAACCCAATACAAAGTGGTGTTCTCTAGTGCTCCATACTAGGGCCAGTTCTGTTTAACTTCTTCATGAATGATCTAGATGAGGGGATTGAGTGCACCCTTGGTAAGTTTGCAGATGACAACATGCTGGGCAGTAGTGTTTATCTGCTTGAGGGTAGGTAGGCTCTATAGAGGGATCTGGACAGGTGTTGGGTTTTGTCCTTGGGCCAAAACAACACCATGCAATGCTACAAGCTTAAAGAGTGACTGAAAATCTGCCCAGTGGAAAAGGACCTGGAAGTGTTTCTGGTCAGTCAGAAGAACATGAGACAGCAGTGTGCCCAGGTGGCCAAGAAGGTCCAGAGCATTCTGGCTTGTTCCAGAAATAATGTGGCCAGCAGGACTAGGCAAGTGATTGTGCCCCTGTACTTGGCACTGGTTAGTCCTCATGTCCAATATTGTGTTCAGTTTTGGGCCCCTCACTACAAGAAAGACATTGAGATAAGTGAGCTTGTCTAGACAAAGGTAACAAAGCTGGTGAAAGGTCGAGAGAGCAAGTCTGGTAAAGATAGTGACCAAGGGAACTGGGCTTGTTTAGTCTGGATAAAAGGAGGCTGTGGGGATAGTATCTTGCCCTCTACAACTACCTGAAAGAAGATTGTAGCCAGGTGGGTGTTGGTCTCATTTCCCAAGTAACAAGTGACAGGACAAAAGGAAATAGCTTTAAGTTGTGTCAGGGGATGTTTAGAGTGAGTATTAGGAAATGTTTCTTCACCAAAAGGGTTGTCAAGCACTGGAACAGTCTACCCAGGGAAATGGTTGAGTCGCCATTCCTGGAGGTAATTAAAAGTTGTGTAGATGTAGCTCTTAGGGACATGGTTTAGTGGTGGACTTGACAATGTTAACAGTAGGAGTTGATGATACACATATTTTTGAACCTAAATGATTCTATGTTTCTCTTTATGTGGCAGCCAGTGCTGCATTTTTTTCAGAATAATTTCTTCTGTTTATTTCCATACTGCTTTGGGGAACTTTCTCACTGTGACCTATGTATATTTTCAAAGCATTTTCAAAACTATATTGCTTAAAAGCATTTGAGTGCCTAGAAATCTCCTAGTGTGAGAATTTGGCACTTAAGTATCTCTGAAGACTTTAACTTTAGAAGTTTATTAAGCAAACTTTCAAAGGCTTCTGAAATGAATAGGAGTTGTGTTACATTTCCATGGGACTTGAACTTCTATGTCCACAAATTACTTCAAAAGAAGAACTGTGGGACATTTGAAAATTTTATCCTGGCTTTATTGAACTGTAATTGATCTGATCTATATAAACTGTATCACTGTTTGAGGTTCTTTTCATTGGTGCTGATATTCTAGCTAACATTAATTAATGGGTTATATATATATGTATAGTTTTTCAAAAATTCCTGATTACCTAATCACACACAGAATCACAAGGTTGGAAAAGACCTTTAAGATCATCAAGTCCAACCATTCGCATCCTAAACTAAATCATATCCTTAAGTACCTCATCTACCCTTTTTTTGAACACATCCAGGGAAGGTGACTCAACCACCTCCCTGGGCAGCCTGTTCCAGGCCCTCACAACTCTTTCAGTGAAAAATTTTTTTCTAACGTCCAATCTAAACCTGCCCTGGCACAGCTTCCTGCCATTCCCCCTTGTCCTATCACCTGTCACCTGGCTGAAGACACCATCACCTATCTCTCTATAACCTCCCTTCAGGTAATTGTAGGTGGTGATAAGGTCTCCCCTCAGCCTCCTTTTCTCTAAGCTAAACAGCCCCAGCTCCCTCAGCCGCTCCTCATAGGACTGGCCCTCCATCCCCTTCACCAGCCTGGGTGCCCTTCTCTGGAATCGCTCCAGGACCTCAATGTCCTTCTTGTGGTGAGGAGCCCAGAACTGGACACAGTACTCGAGGTGTGGCCTCACCAATGCTGAGTACAGGGGAACAATTACCTCCCTAGACCTACTGGCCACACTGTTTTTGATACAAGCCAAGAAGCCATTGGCCTTCTTGTCCACCTGGGCACACTGCTGACTCTTATTCAGCCTGCAGTCAACCAACACCCCCAGGTCCTTCTCTGCCTGACAGCTCTCCAGCCAGTCTCCCCCAAGGTTGTAGCGCTGCATGGGGTTGTTATGTCCCATATGCAGCACTCTACACTTGGCCTTGTTAAACTTCATCCCATTGGTCTCAGCCCATCGGTCCAGTCTCTTCAGATCCCTCTGAAGAGCCTCCCTACCCTCAGGCAGACCAACACTTCGTCCCAGCTTAGTGTCATCTGCAAACTTACTGAGGGAGCATTCAGTCCCTTCGTCGAGATCATTGATAAAGATGTTGAACAAAATTGGACCCAGGACTGAGCCCTGAGGGACGCCACTCATGACCGGCCTCCAGCTGGATTTTATTCTATTTACCACCACACTTTGGGCCTGGCCATCCAGCCAGTTTTTAACCCAGCTGAGGGTCCACCTGTCCAGGCCAGTGGCAGCCAGTTTCTCAGTCAGAATGCTGTGAGAAACTGTGTCAAAGGCTTTACCAAAGTCCAGGTAGATCACATCCACAGCCTTCCCCTTGTCCCTTAAGCGGGTCACCTTGTCATGGAAGGTGATCAGGTTAGTTTGACAGGATCTACCTTTTGTAAACCCATGTTGACTAGGCCTGATCCCCTGGCCATCATGCATGTGCTGCAGGAGAGCTCCCATGCAACTTAATTAATTATGTAGATCAATGCCTAGAGAACTTTCTAAAATACTAAGGCATGTAATTCCCAATTACCTTCAAATTTACCCATGCAGAAACTATCAAAAAGCTAATTAGGGACTTGCATATATATGTAGGTGGTTAAATATCTTTTAAATACCCTTTTTAATTTGGCTTCATGGTGTGGTAGCTGCAGGTTTACTTACCCCATTTATAAAAACAATTTCCAGTGTTACTGCTGCACCACAGATTAAAAAAAAAAACTACTACAAAATTGAAAAAAAAATTGCTTTTTAAACTCCACATATTACAATTATTATGGGGTATTTTTTAGCTTTTGATGCATAATCTGTAATTCCAAAAAACAATAGATTTTCTACAATAATAGAGATACCAATCTATGTAATATCCTTCATTTCTCTGAAATGTATTTGTTCAAACACAGTTTTGTACAAGAAATATCAGAGGTGTAAAATAATTTTACCATGGACACAGATGCTCTACTTGGTCCAGAAAGAAAATAATCCATTTCCCGAGTGCTGATAGGCATGCATTAGTGTGGTGCACAGAGCTTCACATGTAGAGGACATGGAAGTTCATACCTGAAAAGAACTAATGTCGCGCACTACACCATCAATATAGATGTAACCTAGGGAATTAAAAGATTAGCCTCTGCACCAACATGTTTGTCCTTGGTTTAAGATCGGTGCACCCATGTCAAGACAGAAGAGATGTTGCTGAACTGAGTGTTCAGTAAACCCAGGGCAGGGGGACAGGGAGAAGCAAAAGAAAAAAAGACCTCTCTCCCTCCCCCCCACCTCCCTGTCCTTTTTTCCCCCTATTAGGACAATAGGATGATAGTCTTGTCAACCATAACTTTCTTTAGAAGTCCTACCCTGCTTAGACCTATGCTAAATGGAAAAGGATTGAGATCAGAAATCCATTTTTTTTTTGTATTAGTGCTGCACCAGCCTAATGGCACATGTAGAGCTCTGAAAGTTCTTGTGGCTTAGAGTTAACCAGAACCAAGGAGCTAAAAGATGGTCCTCAAAACCACTTTCTTTTTTGTTCCAGTCCTGTACGCAGCACAGAAGCAGAGCATCAAAAGTAACAACACATTACATTTCTCTGCTTTCTTATTTAATGTCCTTATTTGACATTCCAGATACTCTGTGAAAGAAAGGGACACAAGTTCTGTTACAATCTAATAATGTGAGTATAATGGGGGGTGTATGATTGGTACTGAGCTTAATTTTCATATCTGTAACATACTCTACAGAAAAACAGTGGATTACAAAAAACATGAACTTCTCACAGAGGAATTAACTCAAAGCATAACAAAAGATGGCAGTTTTAAGTAGTGATTTGTACTGACATTACAAGCAAAGCATACCCTGGTAAAAATCTGTTTTTTGCAAAAAGAATGATACTGAGCACATGAAAATAAGATCTTATTTAGGCACACAAGAAAGAGAGGACCTTTTTTGAACTAAATTTAATTTAGCAATATAAGCACCTTTTGGCTGACAATTTACAGCAGACAGGCATGAGAACATGGATCACATGAACTTCATAACTTGGAAATGCTTACACTACTAAGTTCCATTTGCCATTGCAAAACAAGAGGATTACATCCATAAGCACCATCTGCAAACCAAAAATGTGAGATCACATTTGGAGTGCTGTCTCCAATTTTGAGCTCCATGGTACAAGGGAACATGACACTGACAAATTGAAATGAATCCCACAGAGGGCCACCTGGATGATTAAGGTATTGGAGCAGCTGTCATGTGAGGAAAGGCTGATAGCTGGATTTCTTCATCCTGGAGAAGTGTAATCTCATTGCAGGCTTCAGTTCTGTAATGGGACAATATAGATCAAATGGAATGGGACTCTCCTTGAAGGTGCATGGGGGTAAGAAGAGAGGCAACAGTCACAAGCTGCCAAAAGAGAAATTCTGATTAAACACTGGGAAGCTTTTTCCCATGAGGGCGAGCAAATGCCGGTCCAGTGACTCTGCATCCTTGGAGATATCCAGAATATGACTGTACCTAGTCTGAGTGATATGATTGAAGCAGATACCTCCAACCGATTTTATTCTGTGATCATCTCAATGGAATTTATTTCTTTTTAAAAAGCCAATTATTTTCATCTTTACCTTTTTTTTTAAATTTACCGAGACAGATTTTATATCATCATAGTCTGGTTTTGCTTTGGTTATATGTATTTATACATGTTCATATTCCTATTTCTTAGCACTTCTTCTGTTCAGAAAACAAATCCAGTAAGTGTTATAAATAATTCTTTCTGAACAAGTTTTGTCATAATTTAGTTTCTTCATCAACTCAGTGTCTTGAAGCAGTTCATGATTTCTTCAATTAATTTGTTACACTTAGTTCAAAAACATTTGAGCTTGGTTTCTGTTGTCTGTGATTTGCCAGTCAGCAGCAGAGTGTTGAATGTTCTATACTGGATATTCAAGACACAAACTTGGTGACAAAAATGGCAAACGGTGGCACTGATCTCTAGCAGGATGAATATGAATGGGGAGATGCAGAGCTGAAAATTAATGTATGCTTTTTAGAGACACAGGGACTTACTGTTCTGCTTGCAAAGCTTCAGGTTTGAGGTCCTAGTGTAGCAGCACTGCAGCGGTCTGAAAGGAATCATAAACACAGGATGTTATGGATGAGATTCTGTGAAATTTACTTATTGCGGAGGGTTGTCATGACATGTCATCCATTTTTTTATTTCAGGGTTTATGTACTGTCATGATTGGCCAGCCACATTATTCACTGTTGGCGTGCCTTTGTCTTTTTAAGTCAGTACTTCCAATGTGCATATGATGGCATATGATGGTGGTGTGCTCTGTATAAATTTCTGCCACATGGATCAGGTCCTTTGGACTTCATCTGGATCTGAACACTGGGTCCTAATAAACCATGTCCTACATGGCCGGATGCCTCCAGAGTAGGACACTCCACAACATTTCTGTGCAGTCTGTTCCAGTGCTCTGTCACCCTCACAGTGAAAAAGTTTGGTTTTCCTTCTGTTCCCATGGAACATCCTGTGTTCCAGCTTGCACCCATTGCCCCTTGTCCTATCACTGAACATCAGTCAGAAGAAATACCCTGGCTCCATCCTCCTGACACTCACCTTTTACATATTTCTAGACATTAATGAGGTCACCCATCAGTTTCCTCCAGACTACAGAGACACAGCTCCCTCAACCTGTCCTCATAAGGAAGATGTTCCACACCCTTAAACATCTTAGTGGCCCTTCACTGGGCTATTTCAATTAGTTCCCTGTCCTCCTTGAACTGGGGGGCCCAGAACTGGACACAAAATTTCAGATTCTATTTACTTTACTTGGCTTTCTTGTGGACAAATTATCAGAAGTAAGTCAACTTCAATCACAGGAGTTTTTGTATTTTTATAGTGCTTTGTATGTAAGGGGGCTGACCCAAGAAGGCAGCCCAGCAGTGGATATGGTTGCAGATGGTATTTGGATAGCTTCCTTGTGTGGTCAGTACACAGAGTAGGTAATAACAACTCAAGTCTCTATTGGAAGAATCTAAAAAGTGAACCTATTTTTTTTTCTGTTTCACTGCAGATATTACAGTGACAAATTGGACACTGTGTCCTGAAAATAAACCAGTCTTACACCACCGCCACCACCAACACAAAAGGAAAGATTTGCTTTAGTTTTTAAAAGTTTCAATGTCTTAATACTTTCAAAGATTTCATTGGATGGACGTTTTGTGAGGTAACTACAGAAGTTCTGTTTAAACTTAAATTTCACTTCATTGTCACAAGGTAATGTGTTGAAATATGCAAATACAATAATATCTGAATTATCTTGGTAGGAAAGTGGAAGCAACAGCATCAAAGGTGAGAGAAGTCAGGGAAATCAGATACAGAAAGTGTGTGAAAGAACATTTGAGGAAGAATCTAAGACAACAAGTCTTGAATGCTTAATTGATTGCATTGAATTGATTTGCATATATTAAACACTTTAGAGGTTACCTTCGTATAAATCAAATGAGTAAAAAATTAAATTTGATATGGTTGGAAGGATTTAATATACAAAAAAGAACCTCATCTTGCATACACTTCAAGAATGAAACTCTTCAGGTCAGAACATGTTGCATATGGAAAGGGTGTTGAGCATATACAGTAAATCAATCTGCAGCAAGAAGCCTGTTGGAAGAGAGTTATTGTGGGCAAAAACATGTTAAAGCAGAGAGATACAACATTGCACCACAGATAATGCTTCTCTTTGAATAAGGGTTCTGATATGCTGCTTGAAAGATGTATTTTGCAGTTACTTTTTACTGTGTCATTTTTAGGGCAGGGCTCATGGAGTAGAGGTACAAAGGTGTGTTTACTGACAGTTTGATCCTCTCTAGGCTTTCAATAAAGGTAACCAAAAGGTTAGATTTCTACTTTGTATTTTTTGCTGTTCCTGTCCTTCATTGGACATTGGAACAGGCTGCCCAGGCAGGGGGTTGACTCACTAATCCTGGATGTATATAAAAGATGGGTAGATGAGGTGCTCAGGGATATGGTTTAGTAGAGGCCAGGTATGGTTGGACTCAATGATCTCAAAGGTGTTTTCCAACCTTGTGATTCTGTAATTCTGTGAAGACTTTCCATCACTCAGAGGGAAGTGGTCTACACCAGAGAGAAGAATTCACTTTTTCTTGTCAAAATCAAGATAACCATAACCTTTAAAAGCTATGAATCCAAGTAAAATTATGGGTTAATCACATAGACTTCTCATTTATCATATTTTCTATCTACTTTTCAACTAAAATAATTTGTCTACAATAATTAAAGCATAAGACCACCAGCCATGAAACATATTTTGCCTAAGCACAAATCTGATCTGTGTTGCGGGTTTTTTGTTACTGCTATATTAAGTCTAGCATACATAAACTGGAACTAAATAATGCCAAGACCTTACCTGAAAATTACAGTAACCCATCTCTTTTTCTAAGCAAATAACTGTTCTTATGCATTATGATATTCTTGTCCAGGATGAAGAGACATAGCTTCCAAAGGCATACCTTTCTTAACTAAAACATCTGTGAGGAATTGTGCACAAGGCATTTTGGAGAAGTGAGGGTGGAAAGATACAAAGCACCTTGTTCAAAGAAGAGGAACACTTTTTGTTGCACCCTGAGATGTCTATACTGTAAGTTATTGCAATTAGATTGTATCCTGTTTAAAACCAAATGGCAGAGGCTTGCTAGATTTGAATATATATGGGTTTTATATAAGACATTCAATAAAAAAAATTCTTTGCAGAAGACTTTTTAAAAAATTACCTGTATTCTTTCCTTTCTAAACTGCCATTGCTACAAAGAAAAACATTGGAGTTTTGCTTGAAGCAGTTCTGTAGCACAATTTTAATCCATTTTACTAGTTTTAGAAAGTCCAGTGGAGTGAATTAATGAAGTGTCCATACCTCATAACAAAATCACAGGCATACAGGGAGCAGGGAACTGTGAAGAAGCCAATTTGAGCTTTGAGTTCATCTAGAGTGATGGTATGTCAAAGCTTTTGACTGAATTAATCTATGCAGAAAAAGGACTTTAAGGGAGTAGGAGGTGAGGGGGAGTGAGACAAAATAAAACTTTTCCGCTTCTGTTATTGCTTAACATTTAACAACTTAAATTTAACTTCCTTGGAACATTGTTATATTACCAGAATCATGGAAACGTGCTGCTATAACCAAAGCCTGTTTTTGCTGGTGTAGAAAGAAAACCAAATGATAGAATTTCAAATACATTTTCATTTTACCTGCAGCAGCTAAAGCAAGTGATAAATCCTGCATCTGTTCCTTTTGGTTAAAGACCAAAAAATTTCATAGTGCATCATGGCAGCTCTATGACTCAGTGATGTGTGCAGAGAAAACTGTTCCTGTCCTTAGTATTCAAAACAGGAGTAATAGGAAATGCAGCAGAGTTACAAAAAAGGGCTGATCTAAACTGTTTTCATTGTTGTGCTACCTATGACAAACATCTCAGGTGTTCTTCTCCCAAGGGCAGCACTGAAGACAGTCCCAGGTAATAGAAAGATTTCCCAGGATAATTTTCTTTCTGAACTCTGAGAGCAATTCTGCTAAAGGGAACATCCTGATGCTCAGACTAGCAGGTTCTCATAGCCAGAGTCGTGTCTTTATTCTGAAAGACAAATGAAACAAAAAATTGAGACTAATGGCACTTGATGCTGAGTCTTTGCAGGAACTTCTGTAGCATGCAAAAGAATAGCTGTCACAACTAGGCTGCCTTCAGTGGGTGATGCCCAGACTTTCTGACATCCATTAATTACTATCACAGTTGTGATGTTGTTCTATTTAAGAGAAAACAGACACCCTGTCTGTGAGATCTTCCAGCTGTGAACAGAAGAGTACTTCTTTGATATCATAATTTTTAGTACTTCTCCATTTTCTCCATCCATATGATGGCCAGGTGTTTTGTGTGCAGATATATAACTGTAAAATTTAATTTTACTGGCTCAGAAATGAAAATGCTGGCTTACAAAATATTTTGATACTCGTTCTTCTCCCATCTGCAAAAAGACTAAATTAGAAAAATTGGGCTACCCAACCCTTAATCGAAAAGAGACAGGAAGATACCTGTTTCCATCACTAAGCATGATAATTCTGGGTACAGAGAGGATGTACATTTTGTTACAACTGTCTTCCCCCTCATCAAGCTACAGCTCCAAAATTGAATGTGATACTTGAAGGGCAGTTGCTGTACAAGTCTTAGTCCAAGTGCAAAGATGACCCTTTAGCTTCATAGAGAAATTCCTACATCATGCCAATGTACATAGAATTATGGTGGTTGCACTGCTAATGCTACACAAAAGATTTGCTACAATTGAGGGGAATATGTAAGGAAAGAGTATTAAACACAGCACACATATACTCCTATACATGGCAAACTTCTGATTTGCCATTTTCTATTCCTCTGATACAGCTATATAGCTGCTAACGAGATCTGGTTTCCCTTGGTATGCCATATGCTTCTCTAAAGTATTAGGGACTCACAGAATTTAAAGGAAGAAATGACACCATCTTCTCCCCTAAATATTTCTTGCTTTTTTTTTTTTCTCTCCCTATCTCCATTCCTTAAAGCAAATATGAAACAGAATGTAAGAGTCTGATTTTCAATAAAAGGTAAGTTCTGGGTATAAATGAACAAAGATACAAGATGGGAAGCAAAACAAGCCTATGAATATTGGAGAATATAACAAGAGCAATAGAGTATAACTAAAGCGTGAGTAACTAAGGAAAAAAATAAACCTGAGCAGTAAGTAAAACAGAGAAAAATATTTCAGAGGAAGTGATTGTCCTGGTTTCAGCTATGATGGAGTTAATTACTTTTAGCAGTGGATGGAATGCCATGTTTGGGTGTTAGGATGAGAACAGTGCTGATAGCACCCTGATGTTTCTGGTTGTTGCCAGGCAATCAAGGACCTTTCTCAGTTCTTCATACTTCCTTACTAACGAGAAAGGAGGGGACGCAGCCAGGACAGGTGACCCGAACTGGCCAAAGAGTATATTCCATGCCAGTTACGTCATGCTCAGTATAAAGGGGGACTGGGGGGAAGAGGAGGAGACAACGCCAGGACGGGCAGTTTCTGGGTTCGGGGACAGCTCTAAGCTGTGAGGCCTGGGTTCTGTGGTTTGGTGAGAAACTGCATTGTGTATCACCAGTTTCATCTATTTTGTGCTTTAAACTTCTGTTATTGTTATATCTAGTTTTCTGTTATTGTTTAGTAAACTATCCTTATCCCAACCTGCGTGGTTCTGGTTTCTAGGTTGTGGTTTCTTTTCCTCCTTTCTTCCTTCCCTTTTCCCCCTCACCCAACTTTCCCTCCCCCTTCCTTTTAAAAGTACAAGCGACTGTGTGGGGTGCGGCCCTCGGCTGGGGCAAAATCACGACAGTGATGAAAACTCTGTTTTGCATTTCTCTTCGCTGACATCCTCAGTAAGTTTCTAAAAATCATAACAAGGAAAAGTTCCATATCAGTAGCAAAATGGGCATAATAGTCTAGCAGCATTCTTATCTATCAATATTCTAAAACATTGTGTAGGTGAAATAGAAATTTCTGTAATTATTATGCATTATAATTATTTTGAACATCAGTTCATGTTAATTTTTTTTTTTTCTATATGAAAGCATAAGATGATGGGATTTCCGTTTATGTCCTGAAGTATTTTAATGAAGTCTCACTGCATTGGACTTGGACTACATTCAGGTTTGGTCAGAGAAACTGAGTAGTTTGCTTTGAGACGTGGCTTACTTTAATGAATTTTATTAGTGTCCACTTGATTTAATTCACAGGTGAGTAAAGATGAGTACTAAAGATTAGTAATGGTTCCTGGATTAGTGATGGAAGTTTCTGAATGGTATTTTACACTCATTCAATGGATATATTGCTGCCTATAAAATATAAGTAGTTTTCCTATGAGAAAGATATAACTTACTCTGTCATTCAACTTTGCTTCAGGTGTCCTTCATATGATTTTAAACCAATGGCCTCTGGTTACTGACTCACATGTATAATGTGCTACATGAAGTCACTACTATTGTGATAGTCTAGACTGATAGCACAAAGATTGATGCTACTCATATTATACTACTTGGTCGGTATTTTGTTTAGACTTTAGTGAAGGCTGGAAATCCTAGAGCTATCATGAACTCCTCCACTCTGTGTGTATGTAGAGCCAGGTTCTAATGTTGAACATAGGAGTGCAAGAAATGTCAGTCTGAATGCTTTCTCAGATCAATATGAATTCTGTTGAAATTTTATTAAACAAGGGAGGAATTCTGGTAAGTTTTCAGAGAAGAAAAAGGTGTATCAGGTACTAGATATGTGAAGTAAGATTAACCACGAGACTGGAAGAGAAACGTCGTTCAATAAAGTGTTCAGATTAACTTCTGAGGAAGAGTATTGCCTTAACACAAATGAATGACATTTCACAGGTAAGTTGTAAAGCACAAATTCATCTGTTTTGCCAAGTGGATCTGCATGCTGCAGCCCCTATTCACTGAGTCTTCTTGGTTAACATAAAAAGATCTGAATGAGATGATCATTTTAAAAATTATGACTTATCTGATATTTCTGCTGAACTGTCTTAGCCTGATTTCGGTTTTTCCCATTTAGCTGTAGCACTTCTTATTAAGGTCATTAATTCTTCTTGCCATAATGAGTTCTCCCTTTCTGTACTCTTCCTTCAGATCTCGCTTCTCTGTCTGTCTTCTGGTTGGCTTTCCTTCACATTTTACTGCTGGGAGTGTTGCCCCTCTAATTCTGCTAGCAGAATTGACACCAAAGTCTTTCTTTGCTCTGTCCTCCTCTATTGATATTCTCCAGATCTCTCTAAATACTTTCTCTTCCTTTTCTGTGATCATCTCCTGGGATTTCTGCATCTGCTCCAGAGTTTCACTTGCTGCATACTCTAAAATGTACCTCTTCACAACAAACAGAACAATCTCTCATCTGGAAAACTGATTAATTCTATCGGTTATCTTGAGTTATATATATATATATATTTGGGCTGCGTCATGGCTAATTAAGGAAAAATTACCCATAATTTTTAACTCATAAGATGTTTAGAAAAGTTTGCTTTGTTTTTCTGACTCTAACTGCATATCGGTTCTGCTTACCATCTCCTTCCCTCTCTGTGCACCCATTCCCCCACCCTACACACATTTCCACAGCTTTTCAGAATGAATTATGAGTTAATGACTTCTCATAATCATTGCTACATTTGTAATTGAAGCATTTTTAAACAGCTACAACAGTCATTATTTCAGAAACAGCTCTGTTTAAATGCTTTTCTAGCAGAGTCTTAAATACAATGCAAAACACTATCTTCAGTAAATGCTTGTTTCATGGGAAATACGGGCAAAACCTTTTAAGTTTTGAATACTTCCTTCATTGTGATGTTATTTAAAAATAGCCTGAGTAAACTCCTATGTTCATTATTTTCCACCGGAAACACTTTCCAGTGAATAATTAGATACTTTATTAGATAAATATAATAATTTTAATTGTAGGAAGTTGTGATGACTATTTTCAGAACGTGATCTGAATGAAACGCAAAGCACAGTAACTCATCCAATATATATTTAAAGTAATATGGCTCTGATAGTTCACACCATATAAGAAACTTATTAACATTTAAAAGCAGATGGTTACTCACAGGCAGCCTTGTCTTTGAAAGCACTGGGAAGGAAATAGGTAATCAAAAGCCGTCCTTGTAATTTCCCAGCTGCTTTAAACTTTACAAAACGGTGCTGACCCCACTTAATATCTCTGACTATTATTTTTCAGATAACTTGACATCTTTACTCCTTTAGAGCTGAGTATAAAAATAAACTGAAAAAAAGCAAGATTTAAGCATACGCATTGAACATCTTGTTACTTCGACAACCTTTTCAGAAAGGTTAGACCTGATCCATGTAGATGACGGAAGCCCTTTTTAAGCCTCATTTCTAGTCTTCTCCTGAGAAGCAGTAATCCTAAAGGTGTCATTTCCATTTTTTCATTTTACTCTGCTCTTCGTATCATATATAAACACTAAGTCTTTTCCTCAGCACAGGAATCACTCAACAATTTTAACTTTAAAACTGGTCCTCATAAAAATAAGCCAGAGTCTATATACAGATTTTTTTTTTGACAGAGTATATAGGTTTAGGCAGTAATACTAGTGTTGAGAATAGCAGTATTTGTCAAATTAGAGGTAATGGAGTTTCAGACAGAAATTATTTGCTGAAGATTTTTTTCAATTAATTCATAGGAGAGTCAAAAGTGGCAATATCATGTTGACATATGAAAAGTAGATCCCCACTGCAACTGACAAGTTTTATGTGTGTGATGCCTCATTGTAAAAATCAAATGATGTGTGATAATCCCTGAGTTTTGAAGGCTCATAGCACTTCCTGATCCATACTATCTGATTTAAAAGACATAAAAAGAAGAATCCTGATTTGGTTCTTTGGGACTTTTGTTTGATTGAAATAGATCTGACTTTAATTTTTCAGATCTTTTATTATTATTTGAAACTCAAACAGATTCTTATTTATCACTTTCCTGTAGTAAAATCCTTTATTCTAGATGGTACGGTTATTAATCACTTTTTTGAGACTTTCTCCATTTTTTAACTAAGTAATGGAAAGATCAAGGATAACCTGTCAGTACTTTTTCTGAGCTTGAGAGAGATGGCTAGTCTTTATTAAGTTATGGTAACCATTGGAAGAATTGTAAAGGTAATTAATCAATTTAGAGAAGAGCGCCACATTTTATCAGACTATTTCAGCTAAATAAAAGCTAAATATGTTTACAAATGACAAACTGAATTTGTAAATTTGGAGAAAAGTGTCTTTGGATTTTGATGGACTCTTTGCATATATAATTATGATTATTTTTTTTCTTTGCATTACTGAAGATATTTTTGTTATCATCCTCTCTCCTTTTCTTATGCCAGTATGAATTAAAAAAACCTGTTTCTTTCCTTCAATAGCAAAAATTTCCCAAGGACAGCTAATCTCATAAAACAGACTGTTTACTGAGACAGGAGTATCTTGATATTTGCTGATCTCTTGAAATGTTCTTAATCCTCTTTTAGAACCTGTCACCAAAATATCTATCTCTCTTTTAACATCAACCTCAGTGGTTACCTGGCTTGAATTTCAAGCCTAAGCATAGTCTAAACTGTATGGAAAAAAGCTAATGTTCTTTAGGGTACAAATTATTCTCCTTAATACCATGGAAATGGAAATTCCTGAGATATGAAAATTGTCACCTACAAGTTACCAAATACCACCTCCATTTTGAAGGAAAAGCAGAAGGTGTCATTATGCCTAAGAGACCAGTTAAGAAAGAAAGAGAAAAACAAGGGCAGTGAGAATAGTGGGAATTTTGGAGCTCTCAGTGGTTTGCATGCCCAGGCCAGGTCAAGCCATATCACTACTTGTGCCTTCTGCTGCAGCCAGACACCACTGCTGTGGGATAGAATATGGAGTTGTGACAGAGTATTGCATTTTGCCTATTTGCAAATTGTTTGCAGATATCAAAATCCCTCTAAAATTTTCAGATCTTGCTTTTATTTTTGTATGAGACTGTTCAATGACTCTTTTGGACTTGTCAGGATTGGCCATTTAGATATCTGTGAGATGCACAGACTGTTTCATGTACTGGTTTGTTACGTGACACTAAGAGCTACTTTAAAATAGGTTATTAATAATCACTTCTTGTAAAACTTGGATATGTAATTTATTTTTATTTTTTTTTAATCTATCTGTCTACTAGATTTACTATGTGTTCTATCAGTCTATTTTGGAGGAAAAAAAATTAATAAAGATAAGCTCTGTGATTTCTTAAACTGCGATTGAGATTAATTGGGCATTCCTTTTATACCTTGTGCCTCATAACTTCAGCTAGCGTTCACGGAGCTACTGTTCTGTGCGTGATTAAAATTTTGGAGATGCTTCTTTGTATGGCAGAAGAACCAAGTAAGTAGGAATGATTCCAGGGTCAAAATACTTGGAGTCTGAATGCCCAGAAACATGGTGGTGAGAATGAATAGCATTCCCCAGGGATGGCAAAATTGCAGATTCAAATGATAGTTCAGGAGTGAGCAATTCCTACAGCACAACAGGATCATGATTTCCATGACAACAGGCTGTGGCCAGGGAGGGTGACTAAGAGATGGAGATGATCCCATAGGACCGGCAGTTACTAATGATTGCTGTTTTCACTCTCCTGAAGCCAGACTCTGGCATCGATGGAGAAGTGGAATAGAAGCTTATGTGGAAACTGAGTCAGCAGAGGGAGGAGCCACGAATGGGTTGAATTCCTTCAGGCTGGGAAAATTCGTCACAGAGTCAAAAGGTTCAGCTTTTTCCACTGAGCAGCAGGAGCAAGCTTCTGCTTTCCACAGTACACTGCCCTCAATATTAGCAGACTTCTAGCTGGAAAACCAAGCAGTGATTATTGCTGGGTGTGCTACTGTGTGATTAGATGAGGATGTAGCTATTGTTAAGGGGTATCTGGGCAGACAACTGGATAAGATGGTGTGAGGGATACAATGGGGTCAATATGGTGATCTCTTTCATTGCTGCACTGAAATTCAGTAACTCTTGAAGTGAGAGGTGGTTCAGCTATGAAGGAAGAAGAGCACTGTAGGCTGCTTCTGTATTTTCTGTGGGGATAGCTGCATGCCTGTTCTAGCAGTGAAGCTTCAGGGGGTCTTCTTGTGCTGTCTAGACTTGCATCTGACATCTGAAATTGAGCGTGATTAGTGAAGTGGATGAAGAGAATAATTAAATGACTATGTGTGGAATCACCCAGGCTTTAGAGATGGAAGAACTGTACATGTTTGCATGTATGCATATTTGCACAATGTACATGAATGTACATACACAGGGTTGGCATAGTAGTGTCCTGGCTCATGTACTGTGCACACAAATAATTAAAGGGTGATAATGACAGCAGAAGCTAAGACAGCTGCATAGGAAGTGGCAGGTTGAATTGCTAATTGGTATTTTTGCATTCCCTTCTAACTGACTTGCATTTCCTTTTCATCCTAGAACTTTCAGTTAGGTATACAGCTTTATGCACATATCTGGATATGCAATTTCAAGCCCATGTTTTGAAAACCAAGCTCAACAAAGCAACTAAACATAAAATACTCATATTTGCTGTCTGTCTGAAAATGACACAAAGTTGTGGTGAAGACAATCTTTCAGAAGCAGCCAGAACAATTTGAATAGGCTTTGTTATCAGTCATGCCAGAATGACAAAAGAGAAAACATGTCCTTTGTAACTTTTAACCTTCATTTACAAGACAGAACCTTCTTTGCAATAATTATTAATTTTCCTGCTGTGGTAAAACTGTGTTTTTAAGAGAGTAGATACACTTACCCAGATATTATTATGGATTTATATAATAAATTCTGTTATAAGTAAACTGAGTAAGTCTTGGGAAACTTTTGTACTGTAAAGAATTTTAAAAGAGTATAGTGATAAATGCTCTAAAACTGGTAAGCTCCTGAACAGAAAAAATATATCTACAGATGGGATTACCGTCTCACCAGGTAATGTTCATTTGTTTCCTGGTTCCAAAATCTCCCTCCAATTTTGAAGACTGCATGTGGTGGTGGTGGTGAACTAAATTATCAGGCACATACCTGTGATTCCAGTGGAACTTGCAAATTGCACATCAGGCAAAGAAGTCTGCTTTCTCAAGGTGTAAAGGGTAGTCACCAAAGGAGTGCTGAGGAAGAGCTATGGGGTTTAGAAAGAAAAGAAGCAGCATTGCTGGAGGCAAAACATAAGCTTTTAATAAAGTGATGTTGAAGACATCACATAGTGATGTAGTGAAATGTTTCCTGGTCCTGGAAGAGATCTCCATCCTGATCATGATGCAGAAGTACAGCAGTACAGAAAATAAAGACAGAGGAGGGCTTAGTGGACTAACAGTGATAGAGAGCATCTGCTCAAGGTTTACGAAAAATTGTTTGGTGAAGGATTGCTATCATGTTTCTGCATTTCCAGATCATTTAAAGATGCCAAATATTTTAGTGAGTACTTTTTAATACTGGTTTCCCTTGTAAGAAATTGTATAGGATGGCGGTAGCTTGCCAGTGAAAGGCATGTGGTTGAAATGCTCAATGCAGCAATGTCTCAAAATGTAATGGCAGGAAATTCTTTACTAGCTCTATAAAGTATGTGAAGTGTTCAGAAAATTATTTTCCCTCTATTTTACTTGAAAAGCAGAAGTAAAAAGTAAGTTCCACTGTGACATGGGTTAGCTCCAGCTGGCAGCTGAACACCACACAGACACTTGCTTACAAGGAGGAGAAAAAGGAAAACCCTGGGGTTAGGATAAGGGCAGTTTGCTGGGACCAGCACAGGGAGAGGGAAACAACGACAGGACTTATGACAAAAACTGGTGACACACAACATGGTTTCTCACCAAATTGCACAACTCACTGTATAGCTCAAACCCATCCCAAAGCCAAATTATCCCCAAGCACATGTCCTGAAGCCACACTGCCCTTCCCAATTTACTCCTCTTTTATACTGAGAATGACATCATATGGTATTGAACACCGGCTTTGGGTGTTCCATTAGTTGGGGTCACGTCTCCAGACTGTGTCCCAGATGTTTACAGCGCTAGCACATGGGATCCCTTGAGAAACTGCCCTCAGATTCAAAGGAGAAAACAAGAGCTGGGAGATATTTAGAGATATATTTCTTAGGGTGCTCTTTTCTTAGAGTACTGGTGAAAATTAACCCTATCCCACACAAGCCCAGGACACTGGTATAGCTAGCACATTTGCAATGAAAATAAGTTTTTTTTGAGAAAATAAAAATACCTGTCAACTCCTTTTACAAAATAAATGTCAAAATAAGAGGTTTGCTCACTTGTGTCTGTTGTTAAAAAATATCATGAATTTCAGAAAACACTTCAAGGTCCATGCTGCTGCTTGTGCAGGATAGCAACTCTTAGGGTTAGATTTTTAGTGCAAATGTTAATGACTAGATACTCATTTTCTAAAAGTATATATCATCTAGTCAGAATATTTCTGAAACTTAATACAATTTCACAAACATATTCCATGAAAGGAGATTAAAAGAAGTCTTGAGGAGTTGTGTTTATTTTTGTCCCAGTGCCTGAGTGGAAAACGAGAACAACCCCACTCTTTTGAAGTACATGCATTTTAGAGGCATTTAACTAATTCTGCTCACAGACTTTCTAGCACAGGTATCTATGCCCCATCTTTCCAATTTACAAGGTTATCAGGAGACCGGAAGACTTATGAAATAGATGGGGCCTACGTTAAAGTGATGCAAAATGGAGGATCAAAGGATATCAGCGGTGCCATGGAAGTGACCAAAGGTAATATTGTTGCAGAAGTGGTGGACAAATGCTATGTGTTTGTATTTATTTGCAGATGAACTTTGGCAGGTCCTTGCCCCACTGTATATCTCATACAGATGTGTCTATACTATTTGACTCATAAACAGATATCAGCATTTTTCCCTCAAAATTTGACATGTACACATGACCAAGCATTGCACAGAAAGATCTTTTGTGTGAAAATTTAAATTTTGTATTTAATTCTGACACGTTACATTCAGCAGAATTATTTTGTTCTATTGTTTTTATGTGTCAGAAACACCAGAAGTTTTCTGGCTTTATTTGAATGAACAATTATCTTCCCAAGGTCTTGCATAGCATGCTAAACTCAGGCCACAAAACTCTGCTCTCCTCTGTTGTTTAAATTGTTGCAGACTCAAACCTGACCTTGGCACCTCCTGTCCCATCCAGATGTTTCTCTAGAGTTACCTTGCATATATATATGTGATGTAGATAGAATGGTTTACACTCAGACTGGTTTACTTAAAGCAAATGCAATCCCAGGTTATTGCAGTATTTTTTTGTGAGGCTTTTCTGAGTTTGCTGCTGCCACCCACATTTAACCTTGGACAAAACAATTTTTCAGTGATGCCAGTACTCAGCTCCCACTTCTCATGTTGTCAAATAGCTATTTAAGCAATCAAAACCCTGAAAGTGTTAGCAGCATTTTTGCTTTCAAACTGTTGTCAGGTAGCTGAAAAATAGTACAACCAGAATTATGCAAAAGATGAGAATTTATTCTTTATTACAAAAGGTAGATGAATTCCAGTAAATATAGCACTAAAAGTAATAACTACAAAAAATGTGTATAAAGGGAGCATGATTCCCGTTTTTCTCCTGCTCTCTTCTATTGCCTTTGATAGAGCTCATTGGCTGCCAGGTTGGCCCTCCTACACTGCTGGTGTATAGTTGTTCAACTATTAAACTCCCTTTAGCTGGTATGCCGACCGTATTGAGGAACAAAAACTGCACAATTTGGGGACCTGAAAGTAGCTTTACAAAACTTCATAGTGGGCTTGCTAGAAGTTATTCTGCTTGTGTGCAGAAGACCAAAGACCGTAAGACTATTTCATATAATGATATTTTTAGGGTCCTTTTCTAGTTCTCATATGCAATATATAAAGGCTGAGCTAGTTTATACATCACTATATTTAATTCTTCTGCATATTGACACAGACACTTCTTAATCTTATGATTTATACTTTGTTTAAGCATTCTTCCTAATTTGATATTTATATATGAAACTCTTTCCTAAGCCAGCACCTCTTAATACAGAAAGTGTCGTAACTGACTTGGTTTTATGTCAATTGCACAGTTAATTACACAAGTCTCTTAGGGCAGGCAGTATAAACAGCAGAAATACCAGGCTAATGCAAGAACACAGAGAAGAGGTGCTAATGTCTCAAGGCAGCTCTAATCTTACATCTATTTTCTACTTTCCTCAGCCCCATATTTAGTGCTCAGAGTAGGATGGCAATGCCTGTGCTGTAATTATAATTACAGCTTCAACCTGTAAGCTGTTTAGAGCTCTGAGACACTATCATTCACAACGTATGTGTGCATACAGAATTATTAGGACCTGATTTCATTACATGTAGAATGAAGGATACTCAATTGTTATTCTAGGCATTGTGCACACATGGAATAACCTTCTGTGTTTTTGGATCCAGAACTTCAAGCCTGAGATCCAGAGCAGTGTCCAAAAGATGTAGATATGTGAATTAAGATGTTAGTATCTGCTGCCAACAAAGGGGTTTCTCCCTCAGTCTCAATTTTGTAGTAAATCTATAGGATCTGACTCTGAACCTCATGTCATGGTTAGCACTGCTGTTCCTTTGTGGTAAGCTGGGTCAGTGCCCTGAACTAGCAGAATCTACCTCTTGGAGGAGGAGGATCAGCCTTGCCACCAAGCCTAACGAACCTTAGAGGTGGCATGAGAGAGCAGCCAGGGATCTGTGTGCCAAAGCAGTCAGCAACATGAAAAATGGTAATCAGATGAAGTTTGCAGAAAACCATACCCTGAAATGTTTGCTTCTCTGGATGCCCTGAGCTGCTGCACAGGATAATTCCAAGGCCTGCAATTGTACTCAGTCGTTAGGGTTGTTTTGCCATCAAAATGATACTGAGTCAAAGCAAGATGCAAGAAGCATCACCAAAGAAGCAATTAAGCCAAAGCATAGACTGTTTCCCAAACTCAAAAGGAGATCGCTGAACTGTATTTTTGCCAGGCACTACTATAGCAACTGGTAAGAAAATTGGTCACAGTAAAATTTCCTTTCTTCTTCCAAATGCTGGAGGCAGACAATTAGTGTGGGGTTTTGTTGTTTGGGGTTTTTTTCTAGTTCTTTTGCTATATCAGAACTAATGCTGCAGATTTTTGTTAAGTGAAGCTGTTAACTCTGAGCTCCTGTTCTGTTATTCAGGTAGAGCTTGCAGGAAATATATAAAACAGAAGAATGATTTTCAGGTCCTTTATGAGGTAATTGGAGAAAAAGAATAGTGTATTTTATACTAAGAAATATTTAGAAAATATAATACATAAGCATTTTCTGATAATGATGATAGATCACTGTATGTTCTTAAATATGCATATGTCAGTAACATTGCTGTTTTGTCAAGGTGACCCTACTCATTCTTATGCAGAAGTATAAAGAGGTCAATGACAAGCTTCTATACAGGGTTTAGTGAAAGCTTCTAACCTGGTAAATAGACAGATACGGCATTTGTGTTTTCTGCTTTTATACTGATTTTTACAAAGGTGCATTTAATACAGGTATGATTCAGTCTTTGTAAGATTATTGATTTTGGTGTTTAGCAGTTCTTGGTAGTTGAATATAATTTCCAAAATGATGGCTGATTTGGAATATGTTCTTGATAGATGTCAGACAGATCGTTGTTCAGCTGTGTAACCTTTTTTCTTTCGAGTTCCTTCTACTAAGCTTCTGATTTTACCTTGTAATTGAAGGTTATTCTTTGACTCCATATTGCAGTTCTTTTTATTGCCCTCTGCTGCCAGGTCTTTCCTGCATCCTCTGTTTTAATATCTAGGCAACAGGAACAGACTGCTTACACTGATCTCTCTTCTCCCTTGTGACCAGGGACACTGGCTTTGAGTGAGCTGGTTTAAAACAGGAATAGGAATATTGCCCCATAGATTTTCCCAACTTGGTCTTTCTGAATGTGATTATTGCTGGTATCTCTTCCTGGCATTGGCATACTCCTGAGGGTGTGACCTTGATGGGCTTTTACATCTGATCCTTTCTTAAAGGACTCACATGCTGGGTGTCATATCTTTGAGAATGCAGAGTTCTGACCATAAGTAGGAGCTCTTCTGGATGTGGTTATCTGGGAATAACACGCTATGTTTCCAGTTGATGAGGTGTCAAGAATCTTGTGTGAGACTGGGTACTTGTGGAATTAACAGATATTTTTGCATCAGTGCGGGATATATCAGTTTAAGCCATATTGTAGCAAAAAGAATAAGGGGGCAGGGGAGAGATATCCCTTTAAAAATATGTAAATCTATTTCAGAAAGGTTTAGTTAAAGACCGAAATATTTGGTAACTAAAAATTGCCCACATTCTACTATCTTCACTGAAATACACGTTATTGTGGTTGTTTAGGCCTGGCTGGAAGCCATACAGCCACCAAAGTTGGCCTATCACTCCCCTTTTTCAGTTGGACAGGGGAGAAAATATATATTGAGAGGCTTAGAAGTCAAGATAAAGACAGGGAGAGATCATTCTGCAATCAACGTTACGGGCAAGACAGACTCAACACAGAATAAAGGAAAGAAAACTCTCTAATTTATTACACTACGCTACACTCACAGTGAAATCAGAGTTGGATAATGAGAAGCGTGAACAGATCTTAAAGAAGCTCCATGGCTGCTGGGTTATCATTTTCTCCAGCCCCTGGGGTGCCTCTTCCCCCCCAACCCCACCGCGGCCCTCCCTGGCCTTGGTGTCTGCACAGCTTGTTACATCTTCTCACTCCCTTCTCAGGTGGCAAAATGCAGCTGCTTACATTTGGGTTTTTTTTCTCCTATATGTGATTCCCATAGGCACTGTGACCATCACCAATTGGCTCGGCCTTGGTCAGCAGCGACATTGGCCTTGAATTGGCCGATGTTTACTTTCTGGGGCCTGCAGAGAGCCTCTAGATGCTTCTTACAGCAGCCATCTCAGCAGTCCCCTGTTCTTTGCCAGTACCCAGCTACGCAGAACTGTGAGAGTTATCTCTTGCCTAAGAAGAAAGGCTTATAGGATAAAACAAACCACATCCTTTTTTTTGAGAAAAAAAGTATAGGGGGTAGATTCAAAATTGTGTGTAGAAATAACATTTTCTAATTTCTACGGTGATAAGATTTAATGCAAAAAGTTAAGGAGCATACAAAAATGTTCATTCTTATTTCTGTGTTCTTATTTGATCTAGGATGGAACTTAAGATTCTCCTTCCAAATGTGCTGAGCTTTCCTCCATTGTATTTGGGTTTCTTTGCACACACTCTGTTAAGCAAAAAGTGTTTTAATTTTAATCTAGTTTCACAAAACTTTTTACCTTTGGTAAAGGTGAAAGCTATTGCTTCTTTTTAGCTGTTTCTGCTTTTTATTCAAGAACTTTTCTGCTACCAAGGTCAAGTAGTTTGATTTCATATGCTGATTTGCTTAGTGTGGTGTGTAAAATGTGGATTACATAGAGATGGATTTAAAACTGGAAAAAAGAATTAGCACTCTGTGGCTTGTTTCTATCATAGGATCACCATCAGGAAGTACTAAGTACTTTGCAACTGTTACCACACAGAGGTAACCACAATAACATTAAGGGAGTAGCCAGGCAACAGAATGCACATTTTGACTCTTGGTGATAAAGATGAGTATACCAGAAAGAAAATAGTAGAACAAGTTTTTATGCCATGTTATTCTTTCCCAGGCATGCCAGTGTGTTTATCTCCCTCCCTCCCTCTGTATTTATTTTTGTAAGCTTGACGCATGTGATGTGCAAATTGCAGGGAAAATTAAAAGGAAAAGTCAAGGTACTAAATTTGAACATAATTTCATTTATCTTAATTTAATCCAGACTGCAGCTAGTATAAGCATTACAATCGGTAGATGATCGTGCTAATTTCTGTCTCTCCTTGGGGAATTAGGCTTGTTTTGAGTATAGCAGTGCTTAAAAGTTTTTTAAAATATGTATTTTAGATCTAGGTAGCATATATTTTAGGTTGGTGCTAGCATAATTTTAAGGTAACTGATTTGATAAATATTTTATTTAAATTGTGAAAATTATAACCATGTCTGACATATAAGAAATGCACTGATTAGGGCATGTTAATTGTACATTGTGTAAGTGGCTCTTTTAAAATGTAACAAAATTATTTTCTCTATTTTTGAAGCTTGTTTTATATAAGATGACATTTACTGAAATTCAAATAAACAATGAACAGTTCTGCTGTTACAGAATGGACACTTGGATGTATACATTGCATGAAGATAGACACCAGTTCATTTCTAAAACAGATGAGCTGTTTTCAGTGATGTCAATTTATATCGGAAGTGTGTTGAACAATTTTAAGTAAAAGCACTTCAGATGAAATCCTAAATCCACAGTAGTCAATAAAAGTTTTGCAATTATTTTTAATGGGGAAAGGATTCACTCTAAAAATTTACTGCGAGTAAATTAAATCTGAATTTGACACAGAAGAATTATGTAGGCCTGTCAAGCGGTGTGGAAATCCCAAGGGAAAGGATTTATGGCAGCAACATGAAAAGAATCAGAATTCTTTCTTCCATCCTTATCTGCTTTGAGGATTATGAGACATCAGTAGAGAATAAGGTAAAGATCTCACTTTAAACCAAATTGAGATTGATTTATACTGTTAAAATATCCATCTAAACTTGTGAGCACATCTCCTAATCAGACATACTTTTGGTAATCTAAAAGATGCAGCAAAATTTGTGATATCTGGTGGAAAATTACTGACATGTGCCAAGAAATGGGTGGTGGAAGCTCTTTTAAAACTCTCCCTCCATCCTCAAAACCTGCCTGAGAAGAAAAACTGTAGATAAAATGAAACAGCAAAGGTAGTTGTTCTGAAGATATAGGACCTCAGGAGGTCCAGTGCAGTTAGATCTGTCATCCAGATAGCCCAACTACATCTACCCATTAGAAATTACATATACAGCACATAGTGTGGATGTCAGGTACCTAGTTTAATGGAAGGGTCTTCTCCTTACTGAGAAACAAAAAGAATGGGAAAGCATCTTTTTCTTCTTCCTTATTTAGAGGGATTTCTTGGTGTTAATAGAGCCTGTGCTGTGTGTCTGCTTCTGACTTTGACAGCAAGTTCGAATCACAGAGTGATTTGACTTGGAAAGAACCTTAAACACCATCTACTTCCAACTCCTCTGCTATGGGCTGGGAGGCTGGGACACCTTAAACACCATCTACTTCCAACTCCTCTGCTATGGGCTGGGAGGCTGGGACACTCTCCACTAGACCAGGTTGCCCAAAGCCCCATAGCACCTGGCCTTGAACACTGCCAGGGAGTGGGCAGCCACAGCTTCTCTGGGCAACGTGTTCCAGTGCCTCACCACCCTCACCATAAAGAATTTCTTCCTAATGTCTAATCTAAATCTACCCTCCAGCCCTCTAATCATCTTTGTGGACCCTCCTCTGGACCCACTCAAGCAGGTTAATGTCTTCCTTATGTTAGAAACCCCAGAGCTGGACACAGTACTCCAGGTGGTGTCTCACAAGAGTGGAGAGGCCAATCACTTCCCTCAGCCTGCATGTCATACCTCCTTTGATGCAACCCAGGATGCAATTGGTTTTCTGGGCTGCAGGCATACATTACTGGTTCATGTGAAGCTTCTCACCCCTCAACACCCACAGGCCCTTCTCCTCAGGGCTGCTCTCTGCTTCTTACGTCCCTAGCAAAGTTCAGCTCCAGCTATGCCTTGGCTATTCTGGTCCTGCCCCTGCTCTCCCAGGCTATATGTCTATTGTCTGCCCAGGATGTATATCCCTGTCTCCACTGCCTGAGCTTTTTTTTTTCATGCTTCAGTTTGGCTAAGAGGTCTTGATTTAGCCAAACTGGCCCCCCACCTTCCCTTCCTGATTTCTTGCACATCATGATTGAGAGCTCTTGCACCCTAAGAAAAATGTCTTTAAATAGCTCCCAGCTCTCATTTCCTCCTTTGAATCTGAGGGCAGTTTCTCAAGGGATCCCATGCAAGTTTGCCTTTCTGAGGTTTAGGTTCCTGAATCTAGCAGCTGGGAACCACGCACTGACTCACCCCTTCCCTGCAGGGACCAGGAGGACATAATGGGCAGACAAAGGCAAACCTCAGGGTCAGCCTAAGGACAGCTTTCTGAGACAGCAGAGGGAGAGGGAAACAACAACATGACTTGTGACAGAATACACAGATCATGATAGCACAAAGCACTTTACCACTCTGACAATAAATCTGTCCCTCCCAACTAGCCCCCTTTTATACAGAACATGAGGTCACATGGTGTGGAAAACAACCTTGACCAGCTCAGCTCACCTGTGCTGGCTCCTTGAGAAAATTCATTCTATCCTAGCTGAAACCAGGGCAATATGTAAAAAGCCCTCTGGGATGAAGGGATCCATGAGCAAACTACAGACTGAGTTGATTGTTATAGATGTAGGTGGTACAATGGATGATGGCTATTATTTACTTGGCTGCAGAGAGATGTCAACCCAGCCTAAATGCAGACTGCGATAATTTCTATAACTATTCCATAGACCTGGGACAGTTTATCCTGGAGAAGAGAAATTTTGGGTGGAGGATCTTATCAGTGTATATACATCTCTGAAGCGAAGGTGAGAAGCCTCCTGGAGACTATGCTCAAGTACATGGAGAGTAAGGACATCACCTGCTTAGTGGATGAGGGGAAGGCTGTAGATGTTGTCTACCTGGACTTCAGTAAAGCCTTTGACACTGTCTCCCACAGCATCCTCCTAGAGAAACTAGCCACCCACAGAATAGATGGGTATACTCTTTGCTGGGTTAAAAACTTGCTGAACGGACAGGCACAGAGAGTTGTGGTGAATGGAGCTAAATCTAGCTGGTGGCAGGTAGTGGTGTTCCCCAGGGTTCGGTGCTGGGGCTGGTCCCATTTAACATCTTCATTAATGATCTGGATGAGGGGATTGAGCATACCCTCAGCAAGTTTACTGACAACACCAAATTTTGTGGGAATGTCAATATGCTGGAAGGTGGGATGGTGCTGCAGAGGGACCTGGATAGGTTGGGTCAATGGGCAGAGGCCAATTTTAAGGGGTTCAACAAGGCCAAGAGCTGGGTTCTACTCTTTGGTCAATAATCCCAGGCTGGGGGCAGAGTGTCTGGAGAACCTGCTGGAAGAGAAGGAGGTGTTGACATCCGGCTTAACATGAGCTGGCAGGTGTGCCCAGGTGGCCAAGAAGTCCAACAGCATCCTGGACTGTATCAGGAATGGTGTAACCAGCAGGAGTAGGGAAGTGATTGTTCTGTTGTACTCAGCTCTGGTAAGGCCACATCTTAAATACTGTGTTCAGTTTTGGGCCACTCACTATAGGAAAGGTGTTGAGATGCTAGAGCATGTTCAGAGGAGGGCAGCAAAGCTGGTCAAGGGTTTAGAGCACAAGTTCTATGGGGAGCAGCTGAGGGAACAGGGGCTTTTTAGTCTTCAGAAAAGGAGGCTGAGGGGAGACCTTATTGCTCTCTACAACTACCTGCAAGGCAGTTGCAGAGATGTCGAGGTTGGTCTCTTCTCTTGGGTGACAAGCAATAGATCGGACAAGAGGGAATGGCTTGAAATTGCATTAGGGGAGATTTAGGTTAGGTATCAGGAAGAATTTCTTTACTGAAAGGGTTGTCAAATATTGGAATAGGGTGCTCAGGGAGGTGGTGGAGTCACCATATATGGAGGTATTTAAAAGGTGTATAGACGAAGTGCTTAAGGACATGATCTAGAGGTGGAGTAGTCAGGGTTAGGCTATGGTTCAGCTTGATGATCTAAAGGGCCTCTTCCAACCTAGGTGATTCTATGATTCCATGATGGTGACAGCCAACATGGCTTCACTAAGGGCAAATTGTGCCTGACAAATCTTGTGGCCTTTTCTGATGGAGTGACGGAGATGGTGGACAAGGGAAGGATGATGGACATCATCTTCCTGGACTTGTGCAAAGTCCAGCATGGCATCCTTGTCTCTAAATTGGAGAGATGTGTATTTGACCACTTGGTAGATAAGGAACTGTGCTCAATGGCTAAATGTCCACATGGACGTCTGTGATGAGTGGTGTTCCTCAGGGGTCAGTACTAAGACCAGCACTGTTCAATATCTTTGTTGGTGACATGGGCAGTGGGATCGAGTGCACCTTCAGCAAGTTTCCTGATGACACCAAGCTGTGTGGTGAGGCTGACATGCTGGAGGGAAGGAATGACATCCAGAGGAACCTTGACAGGCTGGAGAGATGGGCCCATGCAAATTGCATGAAGTTCAACAAGGTCAAGTGCAAGGTCCTGAATGTGGGTCAGCGCAGTCCCAAGCACATCTACAGGCTGGGTGAAGAATAGATAGAGAGCAGCCCTGAGGAGAAGGATTTGGGAGTGCTGATCAGTGATAAGCTTAACATGAGCCAGCAGCGTGCACCAGCAGCTCAGGCCAACTGTGTCCAGGACTGCATCATGAACAGCATGGCTAGCAGGTCAAGGGAGGTGATTCTGCCCCTCTACTCTGCTCTCCTGTGACCCCACCTGGAGTCCTGCCTCCAGCTCTGGGCTCCCCAGTACAGGAAAGACTGTAGAGCTGTAGAGCTGTTGGAGCAGGTCCAGAGGAGAGCCACAAAGATGATCAGGGGGCTGGAGCACCTCTCCTATGAAGACAGGCTGCGAGAGTTGGGCTTGTTCAGCCTGGAGAAGAGAAGGCTCAGGAGAGACCACATTACAGCCTACCAATACTTAAAGGGTTCCTACAGGAAAGTGGAAGAGGGGCTGTTTACCAGGGAGTGCAGTGATAGGACAAGGGGTAATGGCTTCAAACTGAAAGAGGGAGATTAGATTAGACTTTCTCTTCCTAATGAGGAAGAAATTTTATACTAGGAGGGTGATGAGGCACTGCAACAGGTTGCCCAGAGAGGCTGTGGAAGCCCCACTCCTGGAAGTGTTTAAAGCCAGGCTGGAAGGGGCTTTGGGCATCCTGGTCTAGTGGAGGCTGTCCTTGCCCGTGGCAGGGGAGTTGGAACTAGATGATCTTTGACGTCCCTTGCAACCCCAAGCATTCTATGATTCTATAAGTAGAGGCAGCCAGGCTCTATCCAGTGGTGCCCAGTGACAGGACCAGAGCTAGTAGGCAGAAACTGAAAAGCAGAAATTTTCTTATGAACACCAGAAAATGACTTTTTTACTGTGAGCGTGACTAAGTCCTGGCACAGGTTTCCCAGAGAGGTGGTAGTGTCTGCATCCTCAGACATATTGACAGCTGACTGGACATGGTCCTAGGCAGACTTCCTAGACAACCCTGCTTGGGCAGGAGTTGGATCAGATGATTTTCAGATGCCACTTCCAAACTCAACATATTTGTGATTTTCTTAATTCACTCTGCAGTTAATGAAACACTAGGAAAGTCCACTTTTGGGCACTGCTCAACTCACATGATTTTCAGTACAGTGATAAAGATAGTTAATAATTCAGGCTAGCCTATTCTAGTTGTCTTTTGACATATGAAATGTTAAGATCTCAGAAGTGTCTCTGTTGATTCATGACAGATAGTCTCCCAAATACTTCTAGAATGCCAGCAGGCAAGCTTCTGAACATATTTATCAACTATGTAGGTGTTTTCAAAAGATGCAGAGACTCTTTTTGGCTTTGAGTGGAAGCTGTAGGTTTGAATAAAAATACGGCTCTGAGATGTCTGCCCTCAGTGTCCCTCAGCATGTGAGAGGGATGCTTTGAGCCAAAGGCAGAGTGGAAAGAGCTGGGCCACAGGTCTCCAAACCACACTGTTTTACTGAGAGGCTCCTTGGAGTTGCTTACTCCAAAACAACTTATCACAGAATCACAGAATAACAAGGTTGGAAAAGACCTTTAAGATCTTTAAGATCATCAAGTCCAACTTAAACTAAACCAGGTTATAATGGGGTCAATTGTCATTTTACTTCGGCAATTACTTAGAGACAATCTCAGCCAGACCATAGAGCAATGAATGTAGAGAATTAGAGGTCTGCTTTGACTGTTGTTTCTTTTATGGGACTAAGAGCATCTTAGTATCCACAATAGGAGCAGAGATCAAGCACTGTTCTTGAAGGTACTAGTAGAATGCAGCTGTTTATTGTGCAGGCACTGTCTCTTCTTTTCTTTATAAAACATTCCTTTACACTTTAAACTGTGATATAAAACTTTAGCTTGGTTAAATTGATTGTTGAAACAAAATGAAAAGAAAGCAGGGTGAATAATCCTGATTAGAATAGCAGACCCTAAGGTTTCTGCTGTGGTTTGGTTTTACGAGTATTTGTAGTTTGTGTAAATATTCACATTTAATACCATATTTTTAATAAAATTAACCAAAGCTATTGATATGGATATGGCAGACTCTTATTGTTAGATATAGGGTAGTTATGAAGTACTTTCTGGAATTGGTTCATATTTTTGTCCAGATAGTACTGTAGGTCTTAAAGACTTTTCTTGGAATTCAGGACATTCATACAAGACTCCTGCCTCTTGCCCAGATATTCTTCAAAAAAAAAAAATTATTTTAGGGTCAGTGAATGGTAACTGGGTGAGTATTTGACTGTGACTTTGTGATTTATTGTTAGCATAAACACTTTCCTTGGATAGAAAAGGTTGAAAAAATGAGAACCAGTAGACTGTATGGGACTTAGTGCAGGAGAAAAAGGGTGTCTGCTGACACCATTCCCCATCTTGGACAGAGAAGTCTCCTTAAAAAAGGAGAATCCTCAGAGGTGGAATCCCTTCTGTGAACTTTTTCTCTCCCCAAGAACTAAACTTTTTTGTTTGATACCAGATTACTCCTCAGGCAAAATAAAGGTTCACAGACTAGATTCCCTCCCCACCTCCCTATCCCCCAGTTGTTCCTTGCTGCACTTCATGCTCTGGGTATGCTTCTTACACAGTCTTCTTGATGGTGTCAGCTATAAGGAACTTCAACTGAGGTTTGTAAAGCCTAGAAACAAATTGTACATTGTCCCATGAAGAAAATCTATATTGGCATGTTTTTCTGACTTCAGTCACTGTTGATCCAAGAGATCATTGATCTTTAGTAAAAGCTTTAAGAGACTGACAGTCCTCATTGGTGTTATCCTTAGTAAGGTGTTTGAAAACTTTACAGGCAAATGTATCCTTCCCACATCCTTACCTTTGGTGACTATATAATTATGCATGCTTGGTACCCAAGGACTTGAAATCACAAAAAAAAAAAAAAAAGAAAAAGGAAGAAAAGCCAGAAGAAAAGTAGTAAATTAAAACACTTATTGCTAAAAATTAGTCATGGGCGAAAGACAATGAATAAATTCTGTTCTATGAAATACCACAAACAACAATTCTGCCATAGAAATGCATAGCAGATACAGGTACTTTAATAATTTTTATAAGAACATGAAGTCCTTTGTGTTGCACTGAATGTGCTGCAAAAAACATATCACACATGTAACAACATTTCTTTCATGAGGTATACATAGAAAAATAAATCGTGTAGGGGGTTTTTTCGTCTGTATGTGAAGTATTTCAGCCATGATGAAAATGTTTAAGTAAAGTACCTCAAACTTACTTTTCCAAATTAGTAGGCCAGTAATGGGTAGTACAACAGTATGCTTATTGTTTGACAGATCACAAACATATGATCTTTTAATGAACAACAGGTGATATAATTATTGAACCCAAGTCTCAGAAGAAGTTTGTGACATGCTGCTTGTTTCCAGGAAATTCCTAACTAGATCAAATAATTTGAATCTGCAATCAACTTTGAAATACAATTGAGAGATATAAATATATTGTTTTTACAGCAGGATTTACACAATACTGAATCCTGAGAGGAGAAAAATGAATCCCTGAAGTACAGCTGAAAATTCTACATCTGCAAATTTGCTTAAAATGGATTTTAATTATATTGGAGAAATTAAAATATAATGATAGCCGGCATTTGTGGTCTCCCAGTTCTTACAGTAGAAAAGGGAGGCGAGGCACAAATACAGAATCCTGTACTGTGGTCCATTTTTTCTAGAGGTGAATCTTCCTTTTAATGTGTTAATGACAGAAATAAAAGAAAAAGTACACACCAGCAACAACTCTTGCAAAATTATTCCACTGCTTTAAATTTATACTGTCATTTACCTGCCTGAAGGCTCTGCTGGTGTTGGTTGTTTTCATCTGTAAATCTTTTTACAAGAAAAAATATTTTATATTAAGGCAGGATTCCTGTTCCAACACAGATTAGCTATAATAGAGTGAAAAAAATCTCTTTATCTTGCTCATTTCTTTCACTCTTCTCATTTAACTGATTATGTAGTTCCTTCCTGAACTGTTATCCAGTATATGGATTTTAGCACTGTCACTTCTGGTCTCTGCTGACAACGCTCAAGCTTCTCTCCTAAATTTCCTGTTTCAAGGTAGTTTCTTGTCCCCAAGAACAGATACTTTCTGGAGCAAGAATCCCATAATGAACTTACCTTGGCATGGTGAAATCACTGAAAAGACGGGGAAGGGATAACTGTTGAAGTGAAAGCAGTGAGAGGGAAATAACTCAAATACATCAGAAAATATAATCTCTTGGATTTCATTAGAGTATTTGTCTCTGTTTAGTAGAACTGTTTGTAAAAATAAAAATGAAAGCAAGATAAAGCAAAACAGAAAGAACAGGAAGGAGAAAAAAAATAAAAAGAAAAAAACAAAAAGAAAAAAATCTCTTTCTTCTAGTAGTCTTTCAGGCAAACTACCTCTACTAGAGTACCTCTACTACCAGGGGCTGAAGTTGTTCCAGATCTGATAATTGCCTTAGTAAGCTGAGCAGTATGAACATGCTGGGCATTATTGGTAGTATTCACCTTCTTTCTCCTCTGAAGGAAACCACTGTTCTTCCTCTCATGCAGTCTCTTCCTGCATGTGATTTTATGCATTTACTGAGAAGAGCTTTGGAGTAGTAGTTCAGAAAGGCATGCTAATTTTTGATTCATGCTGTGATGTGGGTGACCTTTTCAGTTTGGTTTATACTGGAGTTTAGTCATATGCAGACCTTTTGGTATTTGAAACCTGTGGGAATTTGGAGAGGTGCGTAACAACCACAGAAGGTGTGTGATGTTTCCAAGCATCTCTGAAGCTACCATTAGCCTAATTGGGACTTTCTCCTCTTATATTTCTTTATAGTTGGCAGAAACAAACAGGAATGTTTGGGAGAGGACTTAAAAATTCTTTGCCTAATTCTGTTGCATATGTTTGGGGGGTTTTTTTAACAAGCCCTTTCCGTGCAATTCTGTACAATGCACTGTTGCTTTACACTAGTATCATCAAAGCAAAGATCATAGAATCACAGAATGATTTGGGTTGAAAGTGACTTTAAAGATCATCAAGTTCCAACCCCCCTGCATGGGTACGGACACCTCTCATAGTACAGGTTGCTCAAGGCCCCTTCCAACCTGGCCTTGAACACTTCCAGGGAAGGGGCATTCATCTCTTCCTGGGCAAGCCGTGCCAGTGCCTCACCACTCTTGTAGTGAAGTATTTTTTCCAAATACCCAATCTAAATCTACCCCCTTTGATTTAAAACGATTTCCCTGTGTCCTATCGCTACATGCCCTTCTAAAAAGTCCCTCCCCAGATTTCTTGCAGTTCCCTTCAGGTACTGGAAGGCTGCTATAAGTTCTTCCCTGAGCCTTCTCTTCTCCAGGCTGAACAAGCCCAATTGTCTCAGCCTATCTTCGTAGGATAGGTGCTCCAGCCCCTTCACCTGGCCCTACTCTGGACCCGTTCCAACAGTTCTATGTCCTTCTTATGTTGGGGGCTCCAGAACTGGACACAGTACTCAACACGGTGTCTCACGAGAGCAGAGTAGAAGGTCAGAATCACCTCTCTTGACCTGCTGGCCACACTCCTTTTGATGCAGCCCAAGATATGGTTGGCCTTCTGCACTGTAAGCATGCATTGTCAGCCCATGTTGAGCTTCTCATCCACCAACACCCCTAAGTCCTTCTCTGCAGTGATGCTCTCTATCACATCATCTTACAGCCTGTATTGATGACAAGGATTGCCCCAACCCAGATGCAGGACCTAGCACTTGTCCTTGTTGAACCTCATGAAGTTCACATGAGCCCAGTTCTCCAGTTTCTCCAGGTCCTTCTGGAAGACATCCCATCCCTCCAGTTTGTCAACTGTACCACTCAGTTTAGTGTCATCTGAGACTCAGTGAGGGTGCACTCAACTTCATCATCAATGTAATTGATGAAGATATTAAATACCAATCCCAGTACGGACCTCTGAGGGACACCACTTGTCACAGATCTCCATCTGGACATCAAGCCATTGACAACTACTCTCTGGATGGGACAATCCAACCAATACTTTCACAGTTGTGGCCTGACACTGTGTCTTCCAGAAACTATTTTCTGTCCTTTTTATGAAGGACAAAACCAATTTATAGGTCAAAGGTGACAGGAAATAGAACAAGATGCAGAGCCCTGAGAATTGACTGGATGCAGGAAAGGTTAAACTCTAGTGTCCTTTAACAGGTGTTAAAGGCAGTAATTGTTTCTGAATAAGCAAACATAAATAAGTCCAGTTGGTTCAGCACTGAGATGGGGTGGTGGCATCTCAACGGAGACTTTGGCTGCTTCTGTTCCAGGACCCCTTTGCTAGGGGAACTTAAGTGATAATTTCTCCTTTGTATTTCTCTCTTTCAAATAGTTTCTAAATATAGAGAAACAACATCAACTGGGAGGGAGGGGAATACATTTCCCAGTTATCTGCTAGGAGAAAGTTCCTATGATCATACATTTATGCAACAGAAAAAATGGTAATTCCCTACCCTCTGACTATTTAAGTGGTAAAAATTAACAAACGAACAATATATATAAAGAAGTGTGACTTGAGAGTCTGTCCATAGAGGAAGTGTAGACAAACTGCAAGCCAATGGTGGCAAGACTTCATAAGTTCATCATCTTGGGTCAGTCCAAGTATGGGTTTAAATGTAGGAGGACTAGCAGGTCTTTCCTGACTCTTTGTGCTTAGGCTGCAAATCTTTCAAGATGAGTTGTTTTCTTACACTACAAGAGAGATAATTTGCTTAAATGCTGCAGCAAAACATAGCAGCAGAAGACATGCATCAATCTCTGAGCTATATTTGGCCTTTTGAATTCATGGCATTGTGGTTCGTTCACAGAACTACAAAGGAGAAACATAAACAACTTCATTTGAAATAATTTAAGAAGAAAATTATATGTGCATAGGAACTGTAAGATTCATTTGCCATGTGCTAGCAGAGCTTTCTAAGAAAATCTGTGTACCTATCTATATCTCATGTGTTACAAAAAAGTAGGCTTTCTGTATCAGTTTCTTGGCTTATCACTGCTCTTACTGGAGGGCTTTTTTCTGTTTGCCTTTCTTTTCAAACAGTTTAATAGCAAGACCATGCAAATCAGACTCAGAGCACGCTTGCAAGAATTATCTTTTTGCTACAATAGAAATGGTCCTAAACAACAGAAGTAATTTTATTTCAGTTCATGTTCAAAACAACTCAATTTCTACATGTTAAAGCCATGTATAGATTCTACATCATCTTAAAAAGTGTTTTAAGATACAAAATTAAAGCAATGTCAAATAGTATGTGTTTAATTGTGGAAATCTCCACAGCTTGGAAAATGGAAACACCATACCATACCAAAGGCTTTATGATAGCCCTGGCTCCCATTCCATTTCTCTCCTCTTCCGAATCACTAAAATCTGTGCATTCCTTCCAATGTTAGATATTTCTACTAATGTTTCAGCTATTCACCTATGCTTGTCAGATGTTCAATATTTGTCACTCCCTTTATAGGTTCTACATAGGTGGGAGACCAAGTTTAGGTATGGCAATCATACTCTTAGCCTACCTTAGATGAATAACTTGTACTGGACCAGTGATCATCATACATCCCACGGCAACTATGCTGTTCCTACAGGGCACTTGGGCTTAGACACAAAAGCCCCAGATCACTTTGTCTAGAAGCAACCCAGTAATTCAGTATGACTGAGATGTAACACTGTATGAAATAGGTCTGAAAATATCTTTATAAACAGTTGCAGCAGTGGATTGCCAGGTTACAGCAAATTTGTACACAATACTGCAAGTTTCAATGCGCATTATTACTGTGACATTAGCAATCAAAGTCGTGACACTGCTAAATACGAAAACTAAAAATGATCCTCACTTTGCATGCATATAAAGTGTGCTCTCTTGTGAGAAAAGTAATTTCCTCACATACAGACACTTTAGCTGTAGGAAATTAGGCTTAATTCCTATTTTATCTGCTTTTACCAGTAATGCATGTTCTGTTGATCAGATTATTTTCCCACCTATATTTTTCAATTTGATTGCTTTATAATTATATCTTTTTCAAATATGTTTGTAACTTTGTAGTGTTTTAAGTCCAAAAGCAACAATCAGATTATCCAGAACACATATGCAAGTGGATTGCTTAGTGCAAATTCAACCAGCCACGCTGGCTGTGCTCCACATAGTTCTAAGCCCTTCCACTTGTCCTAGTTGAGTGGCTACTGAGGTGTACTGGAGTCCTGAAGTCTTCTGAAGTCACTGCTATGCTTGGAGGTACTGCCAACTCATGAAAATACTTTTTTGGTGATTATCTGTTTGGAACTGGTCCTGCTTTCTGTCACTGTGCTACCTGAGAAAATCATTCCACTTCTGGCTGGACAGACCTTGGCCACATGTCAGTGAGACCTTTCCCATTCATGGAAATAATCCTTCCAGTGGAAGGAAGGGTCAGGATGCCAAGGACTTAAAGTAGCACCAGACTTTGCCCTTCCATAGGGCTTAGACACAGTTGCTAGAGATGCTACTACTACTACCCCTTAGTATTACTGTTAGTGTTGTTGGTTTTGTATTTAAACAGCCTACTTGGAGAGCACAATGATGTGAAAGAGCTTCTTCATTATAATCAACTAACTGATCTATCAATTTTTTTTTAGAATTTGAACAGTTCAAGCTCTTTAGATCTGTGCAATCCATTTCCATTTTTTTTCCATTCTATAACTAATTTTTTATGGCTTTTCTGCATTATTTCAATTTTTTCAGTATATCCTTTTCAAAAAGAAGAGCATCAAAACTTTCTGCAGAACTCCAAGCTTGACATATTAACGTCATATAGAGAAGTAGTATCTTTTTACTACTTGCATCTCCTGTAGCTATTAATACAGCAAAACTTTACATTGGCTTTTTTAGCTATAACATTGCAAAGGTATTTTTTAATCTGTGACTTCCTCCTCCCTATTTTGATTTAAATTTTGTCATACTGTAGTTTTACACTTATATCAAAATGCTTTTAATTACAATTAGTCCAGCTTGAAAAAACAAATCACATTGCTCTGTCTTCATACCAACAGAAATATGCATAGAAGACTGCAAATGTTTGTGTTAGATCATCCCATCCTTCATACATCCTAAATACTGCCATGGCCCAAGTACTCTTCTGACTTTACTTCCAGTCGGCCATCATTTGCAAAAATGTGGGGTTTTTTCCCCTTGTATGTTAGCATAGAAATAAAAATTGCAAACGCTGGGTGCTTCTAGAATTTTTAGTGCTATCATCCATGACTAGTTAATAAATCAAATATGCCTTATATGAGTGTTGCAAATACTTTATTTTTGTTGGAAACTGAGACTACTCAGAATATAATATGAAACATAGTTATTAGTGGAAATTTTTTGAGAGAGGTCCAGATTTAAGTGCAAGTTGACTATTAATGAACAATCTAATGCGTAAGATTTTATTCACTAAGTCTGGCATGCCATCAAAGCTAATAGCAAGAAATATATTCAATGTTATGCAAGCTCTCTTTTCCCCTTGAGAAAGCATATGTATCCCTCAAAAGCTCGTGTTATTCCAGCATCAAATGCCAATATTATTTGAATAAAATTAATTTCTGAGTTTTTCCTTCTGTATCTTTATAAAGTTTATCTCTGAAAAAGACTGATCCTGTGAAAAAATTTCAAATTTTTATTCTACCTGACTTCTTTTACTAGTATGACCCATTTTTTCTCCAGAAAAAATATTATATGTAAGTGACAAAATATTGGCTAAAAATTATTCTTTGAAGTGATAATATACATGGAGTCAAATAGTCTCTTTGATAGATTATTTGAAGATAATCTGAATATAGTCAGTCTACACATCCCCTACAGCTTTGTAATGATAAAGCTGAAATGACTCTTTGCCAGGAGACCATGGCCAAATACTCATTTTACATTGTGCTTTTTCATATTTTTGAGGCCTTTATCAATAATCTAAAAGTACATTAACTTTCTTGTTTCTGTGGCTCTACAAGGCTGAGATTAAGCTAATGATTTTAAATAATAAAAATAAAACCTACTTGACCAAACCCACAATTTTTGGTTTCAACTTCTGGTAAAGTTACTAAACAGTATATTTTTTACTTCAGCAAGAACTTTGCTCTGGATTGAAGAAAAATGCTCTATCAGCGTATGGCCATTTTTTTCTGTCAGAAAAAAAGAGAAGTTGAAAACACAGTGTCATCAGAGGAACATTCTACATGAATATAGATCTGATGCAGAAGCAATTTCTACAGTAGTAGTATTAGTACTATCTTTGTTGCCCAACAACCAGCTACATGCAGGTTTAATTGAAAAGAAAAACAAATCTGTGTCATAGCTGATGATCACTGTGAGGTCAACACACTGAAGATATTCAGAATGCTCTGGAAAAGGTCAGTAAGACCTTACTACTTTATTTCCTCATGAATGATTAATAAACTTCTGCTACCTGGAGAAAAGCTGACCAAAAATAGATTTTTGAACCCCTTAATGTGAATGGTGAGCAAATTTTTCATGGGTTACTTTGATACAATATTTTATCTAAATCTGTCCCACTCTGCACTGCTTTGCTACTGACACTTGCCTTGTGATGCTCCTCATGAAACAGGATTATAATGGATATTCCTTTCATTTGCAGTCATAGTATAATTAAGCTACGGTGCTTCTTTTGGGCTTATTTATATTTCTTTATATCTGAGTAGTTGCATATTTAGGGTTTTCAAACTTGTATTTATGATTATCTCCTCTTCATGTAGGGCCAGCAGTCCTTTTCCTTCTCTCTTCAGTGAAAAAAAAGGACTCTCTATTCCTCTTTAAGGTAAGCCATGTCTATTCAACTCAGCTGTGAACCTAGAAATTAAGACTATGGTGTAGGCTTTTTCTGGTGATCTGGTCAGCCCTGTGTAATTCTCCAGTGAGCAAAACTCAGAGGAGACACTGCTCCCACAGCCTGCACTCATCCTCCCTCTGGAGCCAAGCATTGGCTTGAAGTACAGAAGCCTTTCTAAACTAAGCTTGTTGAAAAGAAGCATGAAAAAAAAAACCCAGAATGGAGAAACTTTCTCCAAAAGCCACAGCATAGCAAAAGGTGCATTTCTGAAGGAGAGTAAATGAGGAACGCTATGGGATACTTGGTCAGTCCTCCGTGGAGTTGAGTGCTCTTAAGAATTGTCTAAACATTAAGACCCATCTCATGTTTCACCCTTCCATAGGGATTTTTAAAAGGTATTTAGGTGACTAGGGCTGTTTGAATAAGTTTTCTGCTCTGAAAACAACTTCAAGTATACTTTCTCTTATAGCAAAAGTCTGCTACTTCATACATTTTCTTCTCCTTGGGCTTGAACTCCTGATTGAAAAAAACATAAATCAAATGGAGGCTGAAGGAACAAAGAAAGCAAAACAAAACCCCAAACCAGCAAACAGCAACAACCACTTTTTCCTGAGTTTCAAGTAGTTTGAAGCTCAGAGAACAGACACTGATTGTACTGTGATGTAGCTGTTTTTCTTTGACCTAAGATTTGTATCATTTAATCCTTGCAAAGGTAGAAAATCACATTTACTCATCAGGGAAAGATTAATCTGTTTTCCGCTCTACTAGATTTTCCAGGTCAATTGACTTTAAAAATGTACACTTATTTAATAATAAACAAATTACATGGCAACAGAATCTTTCTTTGTATCAACTGCCATAGATTCATCCAAATCAATATTTATTATTCACCACAAACTCAGCTAAAAACACAGGAGGAGGCTATGCCTTTTGGACTTCTCTCAATAGCAAAAGGGTCTTATTTTCATTGCTGTTTGAACAGTCCTAGCACAGGTTTCTTTTTTTTTCTTTTTTTTTCTCCTCAATGAAGGTCACCCTGAAAAAGACAGACCAGAAATGCCTAGCATAGCTCATACACCCTCTGTATCCAGTAGCACAAGCTTATTGTGCTAATTCACTAACCATCCACAAAACAATCCCTCTTGCATGCAGGCTGAATGCTGTGATTTGGAAGACAGTCCTAATCCCTAGTCATTGCTTCTTGGCTGATTTTTTCCTATGCAGTATGAACCACCGCTGCCATTACTGCCTCTCAAACACTCTCAGGCAGCTTGCTAGATAATGTAGTTCAAACAGTCATGCTGATGTGGCCTGCCAACACTATTCCAGCCGGACATGAAAAACGAGCAGGAAGCAACTTACTAGCGTAAACTAGCTTTCACCAGTGCTTTTGCCAGCTGAGAATCTATCCTAGGACACTTAAAATCCTGCCATGTCTTCCAATAGAAAAAAGAACTCTTCTTTTTTTTAAATGAGTGTTTAGTTATCCAGCCACACCCACTAGTAAAATCAAAATAAATTTTATCCACTAATAAGATAAAAATTGTCACACAGTTTTGAGACAATAAGTATCTTTGAAGTGGATGACAGGGGGAATCAATGGAACATAAACACACTAATACATAATCGTATGTTTACCTCCTTATTTCATATCAGTCATTCTGGGGGAAAAAACCCCAAATCCCAACATTTACCTTTACAGGGTTACTAGATTAAAAAAACCCTCAATAGGATTTTCAGATTCCAGATGAATACTGTGGACTCTCTCCACCCACGTATATACATTCATAAGTACAAAATAGATTCATATGATAAAACTACAGCCTGGTTTTTTGATTGCAATGGAAGATGTTCTGTCTGCTGATTTTATACTTCCGCATTATCTAACTTCATGGTTACAACCCTTTTGAGAACTAATAAAACAATCTAAAGATGAGAAATAGGATTTAGCAAAAAAAAAAATTCTTGTCTTTTTTTCAGGTAAATTTTTGGTAAGCTACAGTAAAAATCCAATAATTCTGATACCAGGTAAGAAATGCATAGCAAAATATAAGTTTTTTAGACAAGAAATCTCAACTTATCTCCTACTGAAAAATCTGTCTGTCAGTAACTGAGAGCAACTATTATTCACAGCATAATGAAAATATTAGGACTTTAAAGAGATAAAAATCTGAAAAGAAATCAAACTACACTTATTTTTACAAACTATACACAAAGCAAAGCTAGGTCACAGAATGTGCAGGAATATGCTAAATGGAAGTGTCAGTTCTGCTCTATTTTTATCTCATGCTTTTAACTTAATTGGTGCTCTTTGGTTATCTTTCATTAGATAGTTGATTGCTGTGGTGGAATTTTTTCTTCCTGCTGTTCCTTCGTTATAAAAAATATCAAGCATATTTCTCTAGAGTGGATAGTATTTGAAAGGCAAAATAGCTGGGCAATGGCAGCTTTTTCTATACTGCACAAGGGCATACCTGAAGCCTCAAGGCTTTCTTTAAATTATTTATAGTGGGATTGTTGTTGAGCACCTCCTTGCAGTAAAGCAATAATGATAGCTGGTGCTATGTTTCTGTTAAAATTTCAGTATCTGTCTTCTACCAAGCTATACTTTCTCATTCTTTTTGTCATGTCTTCATCATCACAATTAATGTTATATCTCAGAAAAACAAATAGTATTTTTAATCAGAACAAAAGTAAGTATAAGAGATTTACATGGCTGCACAAGAGTGCTTCTATTTTCTGTGGGAGGCAGTGAAAATCTGTTCTCATAGATGCAAAAAGACTGCAGAAATATACATATAGTAGAGTTAGATGGTACATTGAAACAGGTTTTGTATATTCTAGCATGCCTGTAGGAAACACTGACACTAGTGGTATTTAATAGTGGCATTAGATTAACAAGTTATATAACTTTCATCAAAGCTATTTGAATTTTTTGCAGACTTTTCACAAAAATTTTAATGTTTTCTAATGTGGTTGAAGTAATGGCCAAGACACTTGTGCTTGTACAGTAAGGAAGAAGAAGTAAAAGTATTCAGGGGTTTTGTTTTGTGAGAATGGACAACCGGTTCTCTTGTGAGAAGAGGCTGACACCCACCTGGCTACAACCTCCTTTCAGGTATCTGTAGCAAGCAAAACACAGTCTCCCCTCAGCCTCCTTTTATCAAGACTAAACAAGCCCAGCCCCTCAGCTGCTCCTCATAAGACGTGTTTGTCAGACCATTCTCCAGCTTCATTGACTTTCTCTGGACATGTTCCAGCACCTCGATGTCTTTTCTTTCTTCTAGTGAGGGGCCCAAAACTGAGTACAGTGGCTTTTGTTATGCTTTTGGGAGAGACATAAATAAAGAATATGCCCTTGTTAGGCATTACAGGCGTATCTGGTGTAAGATATCTAGATCTTCAGTGCCAATTTTTATTGTGAAAACAACAGTAATAATAATCACTCTTTTGATGCTTTTTCTCACCTCTCATATTTAACTTGTTACTCCAAACCTATTCATGAGCTCTGAAACCATCTGAGTAGGTAACAACATCCAAGATGGAAGGATAGAGGGATCACTAAAAATTGTTTAGAGAACAGACATCTCCCTGGGTGAATGTACCTCTGCTTGTGCTGATGCAAGGACTATACACAGGAGACCAGCAGCTTGTTAAACTTTTCATTGTTTTATGGGATGGGCCTTTGGGGCTTTCTTTTCTGAAGAGCTGTTGGGTCAGAATAGATGGCATTCTTTCTGAAAGTTTTCTGGCCATGGATTAACCTTTGCTTAGCCTCAAATGAAAGGACAAAAAGATACAAAACAAACTTTGAAAGACAATAAATTTAGCTGCTGTCTAGAAACTTGTAGGGAAAGCAATTACACAACACACAAGAGACTGTTAATTTATGAGATAGACAGACAGATGGCATTGTTTATTTCTACACATGCATAGACAACTCTTCTCTCTAAGCTGGAGTTTCTGAACTGGAAGCCGGGGGAAAAAAACAAGCTCCTATTACCTTCCCACAGTGGGAGTTCAGGATGGAGATGTGAGGCAGGTACTCTTTTCACTTCCAGCCCTGCCACCAAGTTCAATGACGTCCCACCTCATCTCTTCCCCTTGAAATGACCATTCAGAAAACTTGTGCATGCAGTTTGCCTGCCAAAGTTTAAAAGCGTAGCTACACCAGTCTGCAGAAATACACATGGTTTTTCATTTTAAAACCTTTCCTGGCCAATGTGGTTTCTATTCCAAACCTGCTGCTGGGAATGTTCCCAGCAGCATAGGACTGTTTTCAGCATTTGGAAGTGAAATCCCCCTTGGAGGTCCAAGAGGAGACTGCAAGCTCTGGCACCCATGTTTTGAGATTTAAAAATTATGATTGCAAACACCTCTGTGGTCAAGGGTCGGTTCATTATAATAGAGACCACTGGATTTGTAACTTTCAGTCCTCAGGAAGTAAATCATGGCTTTCCACACTTGACAGGATGCTTTGTTTTATTCCCATTTTCTTCTACTGATCCTAAAACGCCAATTTTAACATAATCTCTAAAGTAGATGCATTGTCTCCTTAAACTTACCCAGGTGTACGTCTCCACAAAGCATTTCTCTTAAATTGGTGCTAAAAACTAAATTCACCTAGAAGGATATATGAAGATCTCTAAAGAAATTTATGCTAAATTACTGCAGGGAATTGAATTTGTAGCTCAGCTCAAACAGTAACAGTCTATTTAATGTGAAATAGAGACGTATGATTCCTTTCTGATATGTTTTTCTGGATGACCTTTGGCAGGCTTTGATAGATCATGTGACAGTGTTGCAAAAGAGAGTGTGGCCCCAAACGAAGGGATTCTTTTTCTGAAAATATTGTTTTCATGCAAATTAGCAGATTTGTAACTACTGATACATTTACGAGAATTGCACAACATCAGTGCCGTGATAAGAGAATTATTTGCTAGTGGGAATCTATCAGAATTCCAGTTATTTAGTCATGAATGAAGAAAAGAAATACATCAAATACTTTGAGTGTTTGTGTGGCTTCCAAACTACAGTGAAACATCCGCCTGCAGTTTAGCTAAATATTTGTTGGAACTTACTGGTCATTTGTAATGGCTTAAGACTCAGAAGTAGCTAACCATCTAAAGGACAGGTACTGATTGAAACCTGAGGTATTTTGACTTCACAATGATTTTTACTTCAGTGTTAAATGTCTTTCTAACTAATGTTATATTTTCTAACCAATAACCTTGTTATTTCAAAAGCCTGATTGCCTGAGTCAAAAATAGAGTGAAGCAGACACATTTGGCTTAGAGATTAATTTTGATTGAATTTAGCATCTTTTGTTCTGGAACAGATGAAATTATTTGAAATGGCACTTCAGAAAATCCTATGTCAAACGCTTTCCATTTTTAACTACTTGTGCAAACAGGTACAATTTTGGCTTGTATTTCTAATATGAAAAGGCACCTTCACTGGTTTTACAGATGTTTGCAAATGGTATTATGGCAGCTGGTACTGATACTCACTTGGATTAGTCAGAGATTCACATGTAGAATACAGAAATTTGTAGCTCCTTTGCAGAACTTGCACAGGCTCAGTATTGCACAGAAATGCTACAGGGCAGAGAACCTGAGTGAACCTTCTCCCTCCCACCTTTTCCCTTTGCAAGCAACAAAACAGGATTTCTTCATAGTGTTCAAAAGTGCTGGGAATAATTCAATTTTTATACTAATAACCATTCCCAGTTTTACATTGACAGCAGAGGAGATACAGTCCAGTGCCTCAGCCACAGAGCAGGTGTACTGCAATCATAACCTGCACACTAGTACTTGTTGCTATATTGATAACTTTCTGCTTGATCACAGAAAATTACAAAATTAATTACAAAGCTGTTTAAAATACTCCCTACCGTCTTCAATATTTCCAGCTCTTAGAAGCCACTGGCATTTCAAATGCGATCAGTGAAATTCAAATCACTCTCTGTTCCTTCCTATTGTGGTAATTTTAACTCAGCTAGATATTTGGGGTCTTTTTTTATACACAACCTAAAGAAACACATCACAAAGCTGACTAATGAGATTTAATAGCCCAGGAGGAAAGTTAAGATTAGAAGATATAATGGTAATTTCTAGATAGAAAAAAAATCTTGGACTCTAAATAGCACAAAGTTTTTGTAGGTACAATTGACCATTCCTTGTCTCAAACTTTTAAAAGCAGTAAACTCTCAGATTACTATCATTTGTGTTTCCTATCCATGTCATTTACAGGACCCAGAACAAAAGCCTGAAGAAATAAAATGCTTTGGTTAGCTTGGAGAAAAGGAGGCTGAGGAGAGACCATCTCACTCTCTACAATCACCTGAAAGGAGGTTGTAGCCCAGTGGGTGTCAGCTTCTTCTCCCAAGTAGCAAGCAAGAGGATGAGAGGAAATGGCCTCAAGGAAATGTACCAGGGGAAGTTTAGATTGGATATGGGGAAACATTTTGTTGTCAAAAGGGTTGTCAGTTACTGGAACAGGCTGTCTCCCTAGACAGTGGTTGAGTCACCATCCCTGGTGGTATTTAAAAGACATGTTAGATGTGGTGCTTAGGGATATGGTTTAGTGGTAGACTTGGCAGTGTTATGTTAACCTTTGGACTTTATGTTCTTCAAGATCTTTTCGAATTAAAATGATTTTATGATTCTGTGAACACCAGGCAATATTTTCTGCATTATGCAGTTTGGTTGTGAAACAAAATTCCAAGAATCTCTGTAAAGTGACCTGCTTAATAATTTAATTGAAGCACAAAAGCTAAACTTGCATTTTCATTTGCAACAGCAATTGGGACACATGAGCAAAATAATTCCTGTAAAGACCATTATATTCTAGTCTTCAGAATGTATGTGCTTTACACTGAGAGCTAGGGGTCACCTAGTATATCACTTGCACTGGACACACATCTTCATGTGAAGCTCCCTCACAGAGAAGGATGCAGGCCATATGACAGTGAGAAGACAAGGAAAAGCAGTGTCCTTTTTGTTAAGTCAAGGAAGTTAACACATAAGTGAACTAGGTCTCCAGTGACCTCTCTTTGCCAATTAACCCCAAGTCTTCAGCAACCCCAGAGCTGAGTACAGGAATAGCAAAGGGCACTTAGTCATTTGCATAAAAATGAATTCTGCCGAGCAATGGAGATTTGTGCCTCTTTGTGAGAAGCCAAGACCGTCCTGTGGTTTGCACAAGAAAATTCATAGTTAGAATATCTCGAATATCCTACTTCTCCTTAAAAAGGTCTGTCATTTGGAAGTCTAATTCTATTGTGATTCGCAGAATTATGGGATCTTTGAGTTGGTGTCCATATGTACTATTTTTTCAATAGTGTGAAGCACAGCATCAGCACTCACTAAACAAGAGTAATATCTGCACTGAATCGGTTTAAACTTTTTCCAAACATATGGTAGATCAAAGTACCTTATTGGTTTGGGGTTTTTTAACAGCTGAGCATTCTTTGTTGATTTAGTGCCCATGGAAAAATGCTTTCCAGTAATTCATTGAATTACCTTGTTCTGCTTTATAGAAATACTGTCTGAGAGAATCATAGAATCACTAAGGTTGGAAAAGACCTCCAAGATCATCTAGTTCAACCATCCCCTTACCACCTATGTTACTTACCAAACCATATCCCTAAGTACCTCATCCAAACTTTCCTTTTACAGCCTGAGGGACGGTGACTCTGCCACCTCCCTGGGCAATAGAGTACAGTGGGAACAATTCTGTGTTTGCAAGGCAGAAAAATTTTTTAAGATGCATGCCCTAAAAAGATATTGTTATATGCTTGAAAAACTTGAGACAGGCATATTAAAATTAGACTACTTACAGATGGAATCTAGGGTTTTTTTCCAAGCATGTTGTAGAATTATTTAACATGTTTTAGCTTGAGGGACATAGGACTAATTCCGAATTTAAAGTCAGTTGTAGTCTCCACGTTCCAGTGAATATCTGTACCTAGAGTCCTGATGAAAAAAAATCTTGTCTGCAAAGCAAATATCACATGAATATGTGTATGCATCACTCACAAAGGAGAAAAAAGTAAGTGAATTTAATTATATAAAAAATTATTAGGGTTTTTTTTGGTGGGGATGGGATGGTAGGGTTGGTTTCACTATTCATAAGAAATTGGATGTCTGACAATGTTTGTAAATAAATGTTAAGTGATTGAACTCCTGTTGTGGAAGGAAAAAGTTAAAAGGAAACAATAGCTTCAAAGGAGTTTTCTGATAGCTTCTGTAAGTAGACTTTAGTGTTTCATAAATGTACAACATGGTACATTAAAAATATTTAATTTCTTCTGTTATACATTGCAAGGCAAAGGGATAGTCTTTCTGTGACAGGAAAGACTAATGGCTGATGAAATTGTAGATTTGATAATAACTTCCCCTTGGAATTATTTCATTGTTTTTAACCTGGCCTTTTCTTTGTTGTATCTGTATATATGTATATATACACATACACGTTAATGCTCCAGACAAATAAAGGGGCCTACATCTGTGGTGCTTTGTGGCTCCCTCAGTTCCAGCTGACTCTGAGAAACACTGGGGGAGTTTCACTTGCAAAGAAACAAGCATACAGAAATACCCAGGAAGCAAATCAAAGTTAAAATAGATTTCATGTATGGCAGCCAAGAAATACAGGAGGATCAAATGTGTACAGGAAAATTCAGAGTGGGAGGCAGACAGATGGGGCATTAAATACTTCAGTTTTCATATGCTACTATGAAAGGTAAACAAGCAGGCAAACTTCCTCTTGTGTCTATGGAGATGCATTACAGCACTCATCAGCAGAATGTTTTTAACCTTAATAGTTTTGCCTTTGTGCATGTGAAGCATCATTATGCAATGGAGGTACTGAGGATGTGGGATATTAATTCAGTCATCCAGGAAGAAAAAAAGACATTATAAATTCTAGTAATGGACCAATGACTTTAATTTTTATTTTGAAAAAGAATAAGGGGAAATTACAAATATTATGAAGAGAAAGCTGTACTGCACCTTGAACCTACACAGAAAAAATTAGTGTGAGATGGAAGCGGCAATGGACTGCTTTTTGCATAATAGTATACCATTTACAGTCTGGGGGCTTTGGACTGTAGTTTGAACTCAGCTATCTAACTTCACCACATATGCTTCAGTCATTGGGCATGTCAAGCCAGAACATGAGATGTTTTAAACTTGAGCCACTATGCAAATGTAGTGCAAAGGAATGCAAAATTCATATACCGCAGTAAGGGACTGTCATGACCATCTTAGCCCACTGCCAGTGAGCACAGAGAGCTGCAGATTCTGGTTTCTGGGTCTAATGAAGCTCCTATTGCCTCCAATAACTCCAGAAGAAAGACTGACCCACCTGTTGACTTGCGAAAATAGACTCTACAACCCAGAAGGTTGTACCGTAGGTATGTTTATTACATGTAGATGCACGAGGGATTACGCCATCACAAACGTGCATCCCAAACATGGCAATTCACCTTAGTTATATACAGTAGAATGTTACATATTAATGGCATTTTGCAATACACCTATACATGTGCATAACCTGTTCCCACTTCATATTAAAATTAGTCCCATGAAGTCATCTCCACAAACTCCTCCCAATTGCGCCTGCACACTGTCTCCTGGTGGTGGTTGTCGGGGGTCTCAGGATGAAGACTCAAAGTCTTCATCAGGTTGGACCTTCCACATTCTCCCCTGGCATATGCATAGTTGTGATCTTTCCAGCTGGGCAGGATTATCCTCCAGGTGCCATCTTTCTTGGGGTGCTTGGGTCACGAGTCACAATTTTGCTCTCATTCACTTTGTTCCCCTTATCAGCTTTCCCCACAAGCATCTTGCAGTAGTTAGTAATTGAATTTACTCTTATTTATGTGTTAGTTACTATAAATGTGATTTCTTATGTTCCCTTATATACCCCCCATCACTGTCTCCTCAAGGAAGACTTCTTGTCATTGAGAGCAGAGCTAAATTTTCTCTTGCTTACTTTGTCCCTCACTCCAGTTACACTTTCTGCTTTTGTATTTTCCAGTGGTCCTGGAGGATGAAGACCTACTGCTATGAAATAAGAGCCATCTGATCAAGTATTCACAAATTTGTAAAGGATCCCAGTAATCTTACCAGCTTCATGACAAGATTGTTTGGCCAGGTCAGATACAGCTGATATAACCTGTATTTGCACATCAAGAAGATGCCTAAGGAACCATGCAAGAACAAGGTGAATATACCACGGTATTTCATACTGGCATAATTCTAGTATTATGAAGTTTGAGATGATCCAGGGAAGTCAATGACTCTTCATTGAGCTGAATTTGTTGTTAATATTAGCTAAGGTTTAATCTGCCTGAGGGTCCGGGGACCTCAGGCTGCCCTTCACAGGAAAATAGATCCCATGTACCCCCAGGGCAACAGTGAAACATGGAAGACAGAGCACATGCTGAACTGCTGCAGAAATTTCCTCCAAAATGGAGCTGCTATTTTATTTCTAAATACTCACAAGCACAGGCAATTCTGTAATGTATTGCATGCCATTCTAACACCATTTTGAACATAGCAAATATAAAGATATCCCACTTAGGTACTCCATTTGCCTGTTCTAAAGAAAGACTACAGATTCCCCTTGGAAAGACACATATATGCTGATGTAATGCATTCAGTTTTTAGAGGAGTGGGATTTCAGCAGTTCTGCTCACCTGTGCTGGCTGCTTGGGGGAGATAACTCTGTCCTTGTCTGAATCAGGACACCCCGTCAGAACAAGGCAGGAGCGAGGGACAGGACAGGAGTCATCAGTGGACTTTAAACATGCAACTTTTGTCTTTTCAGAAGACAATTGCAGGTTCATTTTTTGCCTGTGGTGATTTTTATCCATTACAATTTTCTCTAATGTATGGCAATGCACTACCACTAACCATCTTCAGCGTGTTATATCATTATTGTAATAAATAAATTCATAAAGAATTTTTTCTCAAACAGATAAGGATGGAAGGGGAGTAGTTTCCCCCCTCATCTCCTCGTGAAACTCATTGTTGTGTAAAATAGTGATAAGCCACTCCCAGACATGTTGGCAAATCAATAAATGACTTAGCAAAAACCTTTCCCATCTCATGCTGAGCCAGCATGCCACAACACAGAGAAATGCTACTATCTTCGTAACTACCTGAGGGACCAGGACGACCCCCTAACAATGTTATGCGCAGCCGCAGAAGTTACCAGGATATGCCACGAAACTCCAAGACTATTGACCTATAAAAAGAGACTCTGGCCGAGGTGAGGTGCGCGCCTTGGACAGAGCAAGGGCTCTTCAGGCCGCCCAGCACTGTATTGCCTGCTTATAGCTTGCTCAAATAAATTCTGTTTAGACATTTTAAATCGAGTGCATCTCCATTTATAACATTATGATGCTGTGTAAAGCCAAAATCAGAACTCAGTACACTTGGATACTGTGAGCAGGTATTCTTTATCGCAGCTCTGGGCACGTAGGGATATCGCTCCTCCAAATTTGAGCCATAAAGGGTTGGTAACACAGCTTTTATACAAGGCACAAATGCACATTCATGATACATGCGTACTCATGGGGTTTCCAAGGAATTATTAGTTTTCTCATTATGAGAGACCATCATCACCCACTCCCGCATGAGCTTTATAAGCTCTTGATGGACTTCGAATGCACTTGATGGGGGTTTACTCCATTTACTCCGCTTCATCACAGGTCCCTTTGGGTGAGCTTTAGCTTTTGTGTTGCTAACAAAGCCACAGAGCTTGTTCTGCAGACTTGAGTCCCCTCCTGTTATTCTCTATCCCTCTCTCTCTTTATCACTCCTTTCTCAGAGACAAGTTTTTTCTCCTGAGGTGTCACAATGCGCACAATGCGCTGACACTGTGGTCCTTTAGACGAAACTTTACACATCCTTTACATAGTTCCTTGCTGACCAACTGATATTTATCATGTTCCCAGCTTCAATTAAACTCACAAAACAGAGTTAATTTTAAACACATTATTAATTAATGTACCATTACACATGGCCCCGTATTTTTCTAAGTTTTAGTGATGTACATTCTTGCCAGAGCTGAAGTGTTGTGGACTCAACTCGGATCAATGTGATCAAATGCTGAGGTCTTTTATTGAAACACATACACAGGTTATATAGGTTTCTATATCAGTACACGAGTTACATTACATTGCTATTGGTTAGTTGCTCTGTTCACCGCCTTACATGCGTCTCACTATTGTTAATAATTGGTTGAGGCTACACAGTCACGTTGTTCTTTTTTAAGGCAGTTGTTCACATTCTTGCAGTTTCTTATCTCATGGAATTTCTGACAAGCTCCTGTTCTCACAGACATCTGCTTTCCTGTCACTGCACACTGACATGTCTCTGCTAGCTTCCCCAGACCTGACTACATGGGGGGTCAGAAATAAATCTGGATGGGCTACAAAACCCATTTCTCTCAAAATGTGTTGCTACACATTCTAGAAAAAATGTAATTATTGAATTGCAGAATTTGTAATGGACTTAATTATGCATATGCCAGATCACAGCTGTTCCTTTCTTCTGCAGTTATATCAGTTATGTAAAGAGTTGGAAAGTTCTGCTGTGTCTTTAAAAGACAAGAATTTGGGAAGTGACCTTACTCAGAGCATGGAGTCCACAAATAGGACATCTCCATAACTGTACTGACATGTAACTTTAGCTAAACATCATTATAAAATAAACTTCAGCACTGTAACTTTTTTCACTCTCTTGAATGTGTACTAGGTCCATAGTAGAGAAAAATCTTCGAATATGCTTGAAGAATTAAGCTTTTTGATCAAATGAACACCATGGCAACTAAGGCACTTATCATCCTTTTGGAAATGTTTCTTTTTTGTTTCATCTGCATCAAGCTCAGGCTCTAAACTTGGTGCTGCAACTCCACTGGGATTTCAGACAGCAGATACAGCTCTTAGCAGCTCATTAGCTGTGGGATGGCATTAGCACTTAGACTAAGACCCGCTGGCACAAAGTAGGATTTAACAGTTTAGTAATACCTTGATGAGGGTTTTAAGGATGTTAGTTGCATTTGAAAAATGGTATAGAGGGGGAAATAGAAACATTGGCACTTAGTAACTGTAGCTCATATGCTCTGCTGTGTTGAGATGCAATCTAATGTAGGAGAGAAGGGGCATAACAGAAAAGTCCATTGAAGCCCATCACTGCTAGGACACAGCTATTCTTTCCTGATCACCAGAATAGATTTCAGTGGTTTCTGGGTTGCTCTCATGGACCTAGCCAGAGAGGAAGAGCTATGGTGCATAGCCCCCACGACAGTAAACCATGGTCTCGTATGAGCTATGCCAATTCTGTACTCCCCAAGAGCACCTTTAGGTGATTGACAGCCATTTTCAGTTGTTATCTTGTTTCTTTCTACAGAGAGAGTTCTTTAAAGATGGATGCAACTAAGAAACTGCATCCAGGTGTTCAAACATGAGTACCATGGCTGCATATGTTGCTGCTACAAGAATTCTATGGTACCATAAGTAGAATGCATAGAAGGAAGTGGTTTGAAAGAGTTTGCAGAGCATATTGAAGGGAAATGGACCCGCAGCGTGGATGTCACTTGACATCCTGTGATGTATGGGATCATATAGAACTTAGTCACCAATAAGTTAATCACAACTATATAGGTGCACTCAAAGAATATAATCATGGAACTTAGTCACGTAACCAAACAGTTTGATCTTTCCCTGATAAAGGACCATCTAAGGAGTGGGAAATGGTCTCGTATGATCTCGAGGGAGCAACTATAGGAAGCAATAATTTGAGAACAGGATAGCATCTGTCACAAATGGGTCCATAAATATCCTTGCTAAAGGAAAATAGATGGTTAATAAGGACATGGGTTAGCTCAAACTGATAAGAATACTGCAAGCCTGTCAGACTCTCACATTCCAAGTGAAAGTTGAAAAGTACATCGTGAGGAAGACTCATGGCCTTCCTCTCAAGGACCACCGAAGACCCTTGCCCATAATTTTTGGAAGAATCTGCGCAGGCGCAGTTGGGAGGAGTTTATGGAAATGACTTATTGGAACTCATTTTAATATGACGCGAGAGTAGGCGGGTTTAGGTAATGAATATGTATAGGTGTTAATTGAATATTCATTGTTTCATTGTATAAATGTGGGACGGTCACTACTTCGGGTATGCACGTTTTGGCGGAGCGATCCCCTGTGCATCTGCGCGCATTAAACATACCTACTGTATAACTTTCGAGTTATAGAGTCTGTTTCCGTACGTCACCTGGAGCTCTGGTGTTTACAGCAGGGTATTAGTTCTCTGGCTGAACAACAGAAACATGAAAAAGGTGGTCTCTCTAGCAAAAAATGTACATTCACTTTTGTCTGAAAGCTTATCTCTGAGTTCAGAACCAAAGCATATCAACATTAATCTTGAATTCCACATTCTAAAGCATTTGACTTGCAATGCTCACTTTTATCAGCAGCCTTATGAGAGATCAGGTATCAAAACTCTGCAATAACTTGGAATAGTACGAGATCTACTGCAAATCTTTAGTAACATAATTAAGTTTTAGTGATTTTCCTTCTCTGGAATTTAACAGGAACCTCTTTCTCGATTGTTAAGAAATAAATACAGACACAATGATACATCATTATAGTAATTGTAAAGATCAGTCTTCTAGTCAAGCAAGTTATTAATGTTATAAATGACTTGGTCCCAAACATGATTTTAACCAAATTGAACAATTTATTAAATGAATAAAGGCAAGCAAACGGTGCTGCGGTGCACAGGCAATGCCAGTACGCAGGGAGTCTCTGTTCCACCAAGGCGCACATCGTACACTTCCAGTCCCTAGCTTATATACCTTCCAGGGATAGCACCGCCCCCTGGTTTAAACTGAACAACCACATACTCACATGCTGGAGTGCCTCGCCAGGCGACCCCCACAATACATAACAACCATATACATCCCAAACTGATATGCTGGCATGCCCATCAGGCGACCCCCACCCACAAGCCATCCTCTAGGTGATCTTTAGCTTTTGTCTTGCTAATGAAGTCAGCCAGCTGGTTCTGCAGACTTGAGGGGCCTCCCTATTCTTCTTTCTTTCTTCTTCCTTATTACCTCCTTTTCAGAGATGAGATGTTTTTCCTGAGGTATCACAATGCTAACATTGTGGTCCTTTAGGCAAAGCTTTGCATATTCTTTATATAGTTTGTTGCTGCTTCAACATACTTCATTCTGTAAATGCAAAAACCTTAACCCTCCCAGGCCCGTAGCCATACAAGGGTATGTCATTATGCACCCCCAACATTATTCCATATTAACACGAATCAGATGGACATATATCACAGTTAACATTACTATTAATGTGATTTATTGAAAATCTTTGGTAGTGCTTTTTGGGACTTTTTTTCTTTTCCAAGGGACTAGTTCGGCATTACATTATTTTCCTCCAGCTTCTTGTCAGTAGTGGAAGCTGACTTTCTTTTGACTTTTGTTAATGGTACTGTGGAGTAATGATAATTAAGGGAAATTGAACAGGCTGACTTGTTCTCATTGTTTGAGCATCACAGCAGGACTTTGAGCACTGGCAATAAGACTTGCATTGTTTCCCATCGGCTTTTCCTTTCCTTACATGACCCTGCCCAGCAGATGTGAGAACTGAAACAACTGACTAGAGAACCAGTGTGTGTTACAGAGCAGATCTTGTATACTTGTCCTGACGTGCCTCATGTTCACATGGAGACACAGTTTATAAGATCAGAATTTTCCAGTTTTCTACAACAAGAAGTTTCCCTTTTGAGTAGATGTGAGTTTAGCAGAGGGGCGATCCTTCCACGTAGGGTCCTTCCAGGTTACTGGACTCTTTTCCTTTTTAGGGTTCTATTATCTATTTGGTCCTGTTAGCCTTGCCAAAGGTCCTAAGAAAGGACTCGCATTAGATGTACAAGTGAAGCAGTAATTTATTATACGTTCTTGCAAGAGCAGGTGACCTAGCAAAGTAGGCACACCTGTGATCAGAGTTTGCAGCATTTTTATACCATATTCTCATCCAAAATCCCTCCCCTGTTTACCTGTGGATTAGGTATTTCCAAGGTTTACAGGCTCAACCGAAGTGCTTTTTTCACAACAGTACATAATATAATACACATTGCATGTCTGGGGGGTTCCAGCTTCCCATTGCTGAAGAAAATTAATAGTTATAAGCTTACTGAGCAAAATGCAGTATCTTTCTAAGTTACTATTGTTTATCTTACATAGCCCTTAACTGTTGTGCATCTTTGTTTTGTCTAGGCCCAATGAAGCCAAATGGAGACCCTCAAATGTTTGCGTTTATCTTACTGTTAAACAGCTAAATAGTGGCCTGATTGGGACTCAAGGCATATTGTTTGTTGAAGGAATTCAAGGCTCAGCCCAGGTTTCAGTTTGTTGAATTATGCAGCACTGTCCTGATTAATCTCATTCTACAGGACAACTCAAGTCTGAGCTATCTACACAGCTCCCCATGGGTTGTCTCTGCTGAGATGGGCTAGACATTGCCGAAATCTGTTTGGGGAACACTTGAGCCAGAAAATTCCTTACATTTCACCCCATGAACTGAGTCACAATTTAACCACTTTTATGTTCTCATTGTCCTATGTATAGGTATAAATTTCATCTATATATTTTAGCAGAGCTATGTATTCCTCAGTTTCTGATTGAACCCATATTTGAGAGATATATTTTACCATAATTCTTTTAACAAAACCTACAGCAAAACTTATCACAAGAATGCAAATTATAATCACTAACAGTGTTCCGCCTTATCTTATGTGCTATCTGTTGCATATCCTGATTCACAATTGTCCTTTGTCTTCCTACATCAGCATACAAAAATAGCACAACCCATTTCAGTTTGCAAAAGCAACCTTCTGGAGCATTTTCCACAGCCCCATGATATATTTGAACAGAGTACAAATATTTGCAAATCAGGTACTTACTTAAACACAAGTTCTTTGTTAGGTTTATATAAGGAGAAGAGTCTAAAAACACACCCTTAATGGTCTATGCTCCTGCTTATAGCTTGAGGAATTAGAGAACTACTTTTGCAAATAATTCCACTACCAAATCTAGTACCTAAACCAAAGACATCACATCATCGTCTGCACTGGAAGAACAGAATAGGGTAAAGAAATAACCACCAACAAGCCTTTGTAGATCAATTTTAACAATATTTTCTAGACCAGCCATGGACTGGGGATGATCCCTAAATTGATCTTCCATAAAGAGAGAATTCATGTCAAAATTAGTGTGAGGCTTTATGATCTGCAATATATGTGTATCTTGACATGCCGTTTTATGTACAAGACGCCTACAGTTATGATGAGTCTTGCAACAATATATATTTATTTTTTAAAGTAGCATGGAACAGGTCTTGTCTGTAACATGGATTTCATCCCATCTGAACTATATTAAGACAGGAATGTAACTGAATAGCTCCTTGAAAACATTTTAGAAAAATGAAGTGAAGTGCATAACGGACAGTGTATCACAATTCTGAGACAATAAACTCTGAAGATCCTTTCTTTAATTGCAGTTTTAAAATAAGCATTTCTCTCTGACTTTCCACAATGCATTTACAAACCTCTTCATTTCCTATTTGAAGGTGCATGATAAGAAAAGAGTGTGGCCTTTTTATAAGATGATTCTATTTAACTTCTCATTCCTGAAGCACCTTACAATGGAAACCATCTACATTTTTTTCTTTCTGCTTTCTTATTATTCATGCATTTACTAAAATGAATTATTCCAGGGTAACACAATGAATAATATATTGCTAAAGAGCTTAGAGATGCTTGAGAATAGGACCTCTGTTCCTTGACTCACCAAAAGCAACAGGGGCCTTTAGAAAGCCTGAAGTCACAGATATAGATCATTGCAGTGTTAACACAGGGAAATCTAGCATAAAAACACAACACTTGTGGTATGAAATATACTTCCCAGGTCAAAATAATGGTTTTGCCCTGGCCTGGAAGATGGACAAGGAAAAAGTGTCAGTGCTCTGAGGTAATCATGGAGTCTTTCATTTGCACTGTCTGAAACAGTACATACCACAGATAACATTGTGAGGGAGATACTCAGTGCTGTATGTCCATCCCTTTCACCCTATAAAATAATGACTCCATCTGGTTAATAATATCTTGTGTCCCATTAATACAATCTGAAGTCCACATCTGTGCAAAGTCATCTACAAGCCACCTTCTCACTGCCTTTTGATTCTGGACATCGCCAGTCCCCAAATAAAGTCATCAACCTCCCCAGCCACAGCCCTGACACATGATCTACAAGCATCAAACTGCTTAGCTGACAGCAATGCCTCAAGTATCCCTTTCAGCTAAATGCTGTGCATCAGCAATTGCTTGATTCCCTCCCTTCCCCAGCTGGATTGTCACAGCAGTATTCAGCCCCTCACATCGTAAGGCAAAATAAAATAATGAAGTGCTTACACTCTGTAAGTGCTTATACCATGTGATCTTTTGCCAGAGGCAGCCTGATCTAGTGGTAGGTATCCCTGCCCATAGCAGGGGAGGCTGACACTAGATGATTTTTAAGGTCCCTTTCAACCAAAACCATTCTATGGTTCTATGATATTATGATCATTGAAATGACCATCAGTAGAACTCCCTGCTAGCAAAGACTTACAAGCTCAAGTTGCCTTAACAAGACTGGGTTAAAGGAGATAGCTTGGTGTAGTTAACTTGCAGCACCTAGCAAGTTAACCTAGCTCAATGCTACATCATTACAATCCCTTGCTCTGAATCTAGAGGATGAGAACATTGCTTGGGACAAAATTTGACAGCAAGCTGTCAAAGCCAGTGGAAAAAATTCCCATCTTTTAACAACTTTTCCATCTTTGACTCTTCAACTGTACCTTGCTTCCTATTGTATCTTAATCTATCCTATTGTTGCCCCAAATCTGGGGGATTTGTTTACGTGGTGTGCAATGTGCCAATATACACACAGAGCAGAGGTATTTTATTGCATATTTCTGTAGATATGGGTGGCTGTCCCAAGACAGCACGCCGAACCTCCGAGTGGATATTTATGCACTTAATATTAAATTCATGTTTCTACTACGTATGTATTATTTATCATTATATGATTTGTTAAAGAAACTTTGCCTATATGTAAATTAGTGTGCATGCCTATTTGTTCTTTTTTTGAGTTGGTGGTGTAATCAGGGTGAGTGGTCCATGGGTTGCTGATCGCAATCTCCCTGTTGGAATAACCTTTCCCCTAGTTTCCTTCACCTTTGGCAATCTTCCGTGCTTCTTCAGGGTTTGTTGGTCGGACTAACAATATTTCAGTTCCACACCTGCCTTTTTGACAATCACATGCATTGTTTAGATAATTATTAAGTAGGGCTATACAATGGACATCTTTAGAAGCCATAGTCTTGGTTTAAATTATATGCTACATCTGATTTTGCTGTAACACTATGACCTATTTTATTTATCAGCTCCAAACAGACAGTCTTTAGAAAATCACCGCCAAAGGTGCCTAGCTCTCAGGAGTTTGGCCTTCAGAACTCATTGTGGAAGATTCCTATTTTAATGTATTGAAGGTGCTGCTCCATTTTCTCCTTCCAGCCACAGATCTATGTCCAAACAAGCTGACAAGTTACATTGAGAGCCATGCCACTAGTCACTATATCTATCATTTTTGACCACTGCCACATTCAAGTGAATTAAGATGCTAAGCTCCACTGCCTCTACACGATAGTCTCCATGGCCTATTGTTCTTCTGGCTGCTCTTAGCTTCTTGGCAGAAAGCTCTGACAAACTATCTGGCCAGAGATTGTCTTTGTTCTGTCCGGGTATATCTGCAGAGGATCATCTGTTTCTTGCAAAGTTTCTTTCCTAGTGTCCTGGCCTGGTAGCAGGAGATGTCTGCAGCATAAAAACAGTGTGAAGCACTCAGCAAAGAGAAAGCTTTTTCATTTTATGGATGTCAAGCATGTTCCAAATGACAGTCCTCAGAGTGAGGTGTGCTGTAGAGCACCATCCTCCCACAGGTGCAAACAACACTGAGGCTGCATAAACCAAGGTAGGGAAACTATGTGGGGTGAGAAAAGAAGCACAAGCAGGGTGGCCTGGCTGATCTGCCAAATCTGGCAGGAACTTGGAATGACCCATTTACAGACTTTCAGAATACAAGCCCTCTATTAGATGGCCAGTCGTGCATCAATCGTAAGATGTTGTATAATCATAAAGGGACATTCAAACATACTTAGTTCCCACATACTCTGCATGCATTTTAAATACCTGATAAATGAAAGCCATCCAATAACTGCAAGTAACAATCACGTCTGCCTTCCCTACAGAGTGCTATTGTCTACTTGAGAAAACATTTGCATTTGTTTGCTCTATTTTTAAACATATTGAATTTTATATTTATTTCCTTTATTTTCTTTTATTTTTTCTTTTCTGTAAGAAAATGACTTTTTATTTATCTCTTTCCCTTTGATAGTCACTTGCTTGAGTTTATTTTATAAGTTTATCCATACAAGTGCATACAGCTGTAGTTAAAGAGTATCTGAAAGGCAAGTTCTGGGTCAATGCATGAAAAAGACAGTAAAATATGTTTTGAAAAGGCAAAATCACTGGAGTTGTCAAGGCTTTGACTATATGACCTGTAATTTTAAACTCATAGTAGCAGATTAAATTGACAGGATTGGAGCTGTTCTCAGGTTAGAGTTTGTTGGGGTTTTGGGGGGCGGGGAGGGGAAATGGGGAGAGGGAGAGATCACAGAATGGAGATTGGAGGTAAATGACATGTTCAAGAGTCGAATGCACACCTACCACCAGACTTTTAAAAGAATGGAATATAAGTGCCTTTCAAATCATGTAGAATAACAGAAGGCCTTTTAAGGGTAAGTCCATACTTAAAGCTGAAGATTTCTATTGTCAACTTCAATGCAGATTTGTTACTGCTGTTGAGGGTAGTTAAGTGTAATCCACTCCCTTTTCTATATGTATCCAGAATAAATCAGAAGGCACTCACGAAACTGCAGAGCCCCTAAATTACCAAAGTCTGTTTCCTCAGCTGTAAAACTGAATTACAGTACCTACCTGCCTACATAAAGCCTGTTTGCTCCTCTGTGGAGCCTTCCAGTCAAGGTGTGATTACTGTGCATGGCACTGACTGCAACACTGAACTGTTACATCTTGTCACAAAAGGTCCTCAGTGGGCATACAGTGTGGGCTGGATGTCACAACCTTCTATCAACTCGAGTAGTCATTTTTCATATGAGCGCATTCCATCTCCAGTTAAATTCAGGCATCTGCCTGTTTATCTAGCTGCTTTCACAGGGATTGCATGCTACAGCTGTAAAGCTCTTTGCTGAAGTTTTCCACTATTAGAGGTGTTTTTTTCAGCCTAAAATGGGTGTTATGGTTAGAAGTGAAAATCCTTCTGAAATAACACAATTTTAAACACACGCATCAGACTACGCTTCACATGAGAGAATGACAGGTTAAAACTAAATGTCTTATTAGTCCCCAAATACAAATTTCATCACCATTGTTATCCTAACTCAAACCCTTACCCTTTCCATTGCTCCTAAGGAAAGACCAGAAAGTAGAATTGTTTAAACACATTTCAAGAATTTAAAGTGAATTAAATCATGCCTGAAATATAGTATAGATAGCACTGAAGCATCACTCTGCTATCAGTGCTACAGATCATAAGACTTTGTGCATAAAGGAAGCAAGTGATTCAAAAACACATATAATGCTGATCTTCACCTTTTTTCTTTCCTCAACACCTTCTCAAAAGATCTTCCTCTTTGACCAGGGAGTCCTTTATCAACTGAACAAGCACAGATAAAGTTTTTTAAAAGCCAGTAATATATATGCAGATAGACAAGTATTAATAAAATAGATTTTGAAAGAATTACTCAATTATTAACTATGGTTTACACCTTCAGTTCACGAGATAAAACCCACCTCATTGGTCTGACAGCAGTCTTTATAGGTAGTACTTTCCTGCTATGAGTAGCATCTTTAATGAAAAATAGCATTCGTACTGTAACAGGTAGAGATCAATTTCATTATTTTTACCTTAACAGTGCTATTTAATTTGATCGTATGCCTTTGGTTTATTTTAGGGTGCTTTGGTATTGTGTTTCCCCTGTCCCGTTCTGTCACCATAAACGATCATGTTTTCTTGCAATTTTTTAACTATTATTTTTTAGACTATAACATTTTCCAGTCAATTATTATCCTAAAATTATATATTGTAAAAGAAATTTTATGAAAATAAGTTATCTACTGAACATATGAACAGTATTACGATATGTCATTGTACCATAGGCTTAAATACTCACCATTGCTGGGTTTGAAATTTTAATACTATGATATTTCTGTTACATCAGTGTAGTGGTTTGACTCACTCCTCTTTTCAGCTGGACAGAGGAGAAAATAACTATTGAGAGGCTATCTATATATAGGAGTCAAGATAAGGACAGGGAAAGATCATTTCACAATCAGCGTCACGGGCAAAACAGACTCAACACAGAATAAAGAAAAGAAAACACTACAATACACACACACAGTGAAACCAGAGTTGGATAATGAGAAGCGCAACCAGATCTTAAAGCATCTTCGCCCCACCCCTCCCTTCTTAGCAGATTTCACTGTAGTCATGATTTTGCTCCCTTCTCCCCCCATCATTGTGGCATGAGGAGGGGCAGGGAATGGGAGAATGGGGGTTTCAGTCAGTTCCTCATGAGGTGTTCTCCTTCTTAGCTGGGGGCGGAGGGGGTGGGCATTCCTCACACCCTTCCTCTGTTGCACCGTGGGGTCCCACCAACAGGGGACAGTCCTTCATGAACTTCTCCAGTGTGACTCCTTTCCCACAGGGCTTTAGCTCTTCACCAACTGCCCTGGTGTGGGTCACTGCTATGGTGGGCAGTCATAAATCACAATGTCTCTCAGTCTCTCAGTCCCAGTCCTCCACAGGGTCACCAGCCTCCCCCCAGTAAACCTGCTCTGGCATGAATCTCTCCCTTGCTCATCCTTGTGTCTCTGTCTCTCTCCATGGGCTGCAAGTGCTGGCACAGGCTTGCTCCAACGTGGGTCACAGCATCTCCTGTATGTCTCCACCTGCTCCACCATAGGTTTCTTTGTGGGCTGCAGCAACATCTTTCTCTCCAGTATCTCAGACGACTCCTCCCCCCGCTTCACTGGCCTTGGTGCCTGCACAGTTTCTTACATCTTCTCACCCCCTTCTCTGGTGGCAAAAAGCGCCTGACTGCATTTTTTTACTTCTTAAATGTGATTCCCAGAGGTGCTGTGATCGTTGCTGATGGGCTCAGTCTTGGTCAGCAGCAGGTCTGGCCCTGAGCAGGCTGATGTTTGCTCTGTCAGGCCTGCAGAGACCTTCTGACTGCTTCTTGCAGAAGCCACCCCTGCAGCCCCCCTTCTCCACCAGAGCCCAGACACACAAAACTATGACAGTCAGTAAGTAGATTGTAGTTATAGAGACCCCTATCTTAATGTAAGACATCTGTTTCCTGGTATCGTCAAGATTTAATTCTCTTGTCCCTTTCCACAGATGTTAGTCAGACATGTCCTTGCCTTATTGCCTATATAATAATTCCAATCCTGCCTGATATTATCAGATAAAATCCTACAGTCTTCTCTTTTCCATGGCATTATCAAAATAGCAAAGCTTTAGCATTGTTCTCACATAATTTTAATCAATTCAACTGGCTATGAAAGCACAGTCCAAATAGGTTTAGTAGTTTAAAAAATTCTTTTGTAAGTCTTTGAGTTTGAATTCTGATAAAAACTTATATATTGGCAGAATCACTAGAAGCTGAAACACTAAGCTTACCCTTTGGAATCTACAAGGAAAACTTTGCATAAAAATATGGTTGTAAGTTTCCAGATAAATTAAATGTAACTTTTTGTCATGATAATATATAAGCAAGGGAAAGCAGATAACAGACTGAGACTGGTTTGTAAGGAGATTCCCAAGCTGACAAAGCTGTTCTAAAAATCACTTAAAAATGAAAGAGTGATTTTTATCTGCATGATAAAAATAACGGAGTTTATTTTAGTTGTTAGCCTTGATCAAAAGGTTTTATTTCTTTTTTTCTTTTTCAAACAAGAAGCCAAGATTAGCTAAAATGAACATTTTTTTGTTGCTAAGGAACACCGCATCAACTTTGCCTTACCCAAGAATAAAGTGCACAAACATCAGAATTACAAACTTGATTAATAGTTGAATTAAAACATAGTTTTATTGCATTTGATAAACCCACAAGGTAAGCAGGGCAAGATCCTGAATTTTCATACAAGATAAGCAGAAAAGTACATAAGAAAAAAGTGCCATGCATCAAGGGGTATCACAGACACTGCTAAAAATAAGCCTTTTTAAAAGCCATTGGACCCCAGTATGTGACAAGCAGCATATGCCCACACCTTACTATTGGTTAAGAGAAGGAGCTCTAAATCAAGATGAGATTTTGTTTAAAGATAAAATAATGAAAATTCCTCACCTTAACATGAAAGAAGTACCTTCTTTAGAGTACATGAAAATCATCTGAGATCTGAAAAAAAAATCATATAACTAAATATTTTATTCTAAGTTCAAATTAAGAGAGAAACTGGAAAATGCATATGGCAAAAAATCAGCTAAGGCAAATGCAACAGATGATATTGTCAACACAGTTAAAAAGTAGTCCTTGGAAGAGACAGAGGTTCTTACTGGCAGAAAAAAATCTGTTAAATTCCCTGAGACAGTCTTACTGAAACACAAGTAGATAGGAGATTATACATATCAAATGCTTCATATAAAAGTACCTCAGAGACATTCAGATTTGAACAAAATTCAGGTGAAATAATACTTCCCATTATTCCCACGCAAATGTCTTAATGGAGAACAGTGAGAAAATAATAAAATATGTCCTACAAAAACAATGCAGCCAGGTTCTGATAACTGTTTAGTTATATTAAAAGATATAACAGCATTGGTGAAACATAGCTTGTCACCACTGAGGTTTTAAAGCCTGCATTAGAATTAACATCAAAATAGCTAGTGAATTGCTAGTGTGTATAGACAAAGAAGGTGAAACAATATACTCCGAATATGAAGTTTCAGAAACTAACAATTTTCTGACAACAAGGATGCATCTATCTCTAATGGGATCTATCTGTCACTAACAGCAGTGTCAGGGGGTAGCCAGACATAAATGACCACCTAAATCAGGTAAGTGACATCTACAGATCCCAGCAGGCAAAGACCTAAGCTGTTAAGATGTTTAATGATGGGCAATGATGCCCATAGCAAAGTCCCAGGACATGCCACAGCTAAGAGCAACAGATTAAACAGGGATAAACAATGTGCTGAGATCTACTGACCACTTCATAAATAGCACTTCAGCCTTGCTCGCTGTCTGTCTGAAATTTATTAGATACTTGCGACGATTATTAGCTGTTTGTTACATTTGGCGCAGAGGAGAGAGAAGAGCTGTAATTTTTAAAAGCATGCAGCCTAAGCCAGATCGATTTTTTTGTCATTAACAATAAAAAACACCAATCAGCAAGACAGCTAATGACCCAAGCACATTTTAGATTTCCAGATTTAGAGTGGCTTCTCACAATGAGGCATTTTATTTTCGCCTCCAGAAAAGTGCATAGACAAACATCAGTGGTTTTGGTACTTTTACAGGGAAACCAGGAGATCTCCCCTCTGCTCATATTTACTGCTTTCAAAGTTAAGAAATGTTGGAGGGATGGGGCAGAAGAGAAGGAAGTGAAGGAAGGGGTTCTTCTCCATGAAGCTCAGTGCCAGTGCATTCCTTCCTGCAAAAAGCACACACTGAACAGCAGTCAGAACTCACTGTATAGAAAAAAACCCCACCAGGTATCATGTAATTTATGTGCTATTTATAATTTCATACCTGGATTCATTCAGAGCACTTTGAGAAAAGGAATATGTGATGGGTTGACCCTAGCTGGAGGTCAGATGCCCACCAAAGCTGCTCTATTACTCCCCTTCTCAGCTGGACAGGGGACAAAATATATATTGAGGGTCTTACAGGTCAAGATAAGGACAGGGAAAGATCATTCAGTAATTAATGTCATGGGCAAAACAGACTCAACCCAGAATAAAATGCATCTCATTTGTTACCCAATCAAAACAGAGTAGGATAAAGGGCTTCTCCAACTTAAATTATTCTATAATTCTATGGTTCTATGAAATTGACACCTTCCTCCATATTGGTAAACACTTGATCTTTTATAATACAATCAAATTAATTTAATAAGATCTTCTATTAATTTCTTCTAGACAAATTCCCTTTCAAATCATTCCCACAGAATAGTCTACTACAGTACCACACATTTTGGATTTAGAACTGCAATCTATTCGAGAGGTATGGCAAGAAAGAAAAAAATTCTACTGTAAAAGAATAATCACGATTATGGTGGTGAGCCAGTGACAGATGCTGACCAGAGAAGTGACGAATCCCATCCCTGGCAGTGTTCAAGCCACATTGGATGGGGCTTTGAGCAACCTGGTCTAGTGGAGGGTGTCTGTGCCAACGGCAGGGGCAATGATCTTTAACATCCCTTCCAACCCAGACCATTCTGTGATTCTGTGATTCTCTGTTGCCATAAACCCCTTGTGATCATGGATCATCTCTTCTAGTACCTGAAGCACTAAATCTAATAATGTCCTCCTATTTTTCTTTTAAGGTCACTGAATCAGGTGCATCTTTTGGGAAACAAAGGAGTAAACCCTCACTCCAGGTGTGCTAGAGAATGAATTTCACTTGCATAGTCTGCTGAAGTTTCTTTTCTTTCTTCAAACTGCATTCAAGGCTGCACAATGAACATGATGTGTTGTGAGGGTTGGCATAAGGACCATATTCTTTCTAAAGTGAAAAGAGAGAGACCAAGCAGGAGTAAAAGCATGGAGAAAGTACCAACCTTTAACCAGATTTTCCCTTTCTTAGGCTGATCTGCACCATTCTGTCTGTAGCTCACTTAGAAACTCCTCAAGTACACTGTCCTACACTTGCAGTGCTGCTTTCTGCATCTCCCATAAGAAATTTTGTGCCCAGTCAGGTCATTAAATGGACATAAAAAAATTAAAGGCCTGAAGCAGTAAAGCCATCTAAGTAGTTGTTCATGGAATTGGCATAGTAAGTGTGCAGTAGTAAGCACTGTCCCACTGAAGTAAAAATCTACCCTTGAAGGTGACCTTTTAGCAGTTAAAAATATATTTCATATTCCACAGCCAGTGTCAGACACTAATGGCCCGGACCAGCCCTATTTGGGGCACCCACCCCAACCCAGAGATCCCATTTATAAGCTCAGACTGGAACACTGAGGTCTTCTGTAGATGGATACTTAATCTAGGCACATGACCAGTGTGTGGTAGCCTCTGTCTCACCCTCTCATGGGGCAGTTCCTTGCTCCATGCTTCCTGACACTTATTTTCCACGCCAGGTTTGCGGACAATAATACCAGTGAGTGTCAATTCTAATGGTGCTTTGGGTGCTATCTTCACAGAAACACAGAATTTGTAGCCACTACAGTCAATTTGGTATAATGATGTGTCCAATTACATTGATTAAGATGTATTTTAATAAATGAATAACCTATGGTGATCTCCTGAAGGTGATTCTTTGGTTAACACTACAGTAGTTCCCAGTTTCCTTCCTAGTTGAAAACAATACGGTTATTATTCCCATTTTAATATTTCTTTTTCTAAATCTTCTTAATTAAGGATTTCTTAACACTGAAGTATTTCTTTTCATCCCCATAGACATTAAAGGATCCCTTTCATAATTTTGCTTACTTCTTTCAAAACTTGAGATGAAAAACCTTTAGTACTCTGATTGCTCAGCAAACGATATATTTAGGTCCAGTAAATACTGTATGTAGCCAACCCAATTAGAAAAAAATAATGTTGGCAATATGAAATGGGCATTTCCTCCGAACAGATGCATAATGCTGTAGGTATTAAACATATAGTTGTTGTCAGTGACAATACTGAAACTTTACTAGCAAGGGCCCAGACACTGGAAAACAAATGGCAATGAACCAAAATATTTATATGGAAAACTGTGTGGTATTCCATTTGTGGATTCAGGATAATTATAATGAATTCACTAAATTCAGATAAAAGTATTTGCAGCAAACAACCTGATGATTGAATGCTTCTATTACTTTTCATTTCAGCCTAATCTGAGATTCACTTTGATATATGAGAAAGCCATTTTATGTTTAGACCTGTTTTGTACAAGCACCATAACTGGAGTTAAAAACTTGACCTGCAGTAGGTAAAGAAAGAGTGAGGTCCCAACCACATATGCCCTTATAAGGTGAGCTGCTCCTGGCATGCAAGGTCTAAATGACAAATGTTAACTGCCTTAGTAATCGTTGAGTTATCTTTTGAGATAGGGAGATAGCTTTCTTAGTGTCAGTAGACAGAAGCATCTGAGGATGACACTTTAACTAGTTCATTCAATTTTCCTGACTTCACAGGACCATTCATCTTAAAAATATATGAAAGACTAAATAAAACTGAAGAAGCCTATGACCAAGAAGTCATAGTAGGTGATAAGAACCTCCTAGTAGGTGATTATTGGTGAATATGCAGATGACCATAGTATTTTGCACAAAACCTCTTAATATGAGCAAGGAAATGACTGTTTATTAGAATAGTCTTCCCTTCACTGTTTTATTCCTTTTCCAGATCTGATATATGGATGCGTGGTAGTTCAGGACCCAGAACTAGGATCTTATCACCAGGAGGTGTTCTCTAATACCACAGAAACTTTCTGCTAGTAATTTTCAACCAGTTTACCTTTATGCCTTCTTCATATGGTTATACTTATTTTTGTATGATTTACAAGCATTTCTGTTCCATAAATGTCTGTGTCTGCATAGGTGCTGACTTACTAAAGACAATTTCTGTATCCAGGATACTGTAATGTATGAATATTCTTGTTTTTCCCCACAATTTAGTTGTTCAGATTATCTATTCTGACTCACAGGGATTTTATGCAACAAAACAAAAAATAGACTCATTAATATTAGAATATGCAAATAATATATTTTTAATAAAACATCCTCATTTGACTTTACAATGCATACCCAACTCTGCTTTCTAGGAACAGAGAACGATTCTTTAGACAATATCTTCTTTCATTATGAACAATGCAAATACTAGCACAGTAGAAAACTACAGCTTTCTATTTTTATGTGTAAATAATTTTTTTCAGTTTTACAATTAAGTTCATTGTTCATATGAATGTCTCTGATAGAAAAGCATTTCTACGCTGCAATTTTCCAAATAGATATAAAGTGATTATTATTGTATCTTTGTATTCATATTTCCTAAGCATAGTGATATTGTAGAATTCCCTTTTAAACAAAGGAAAAAGCCTCCATTTATATGATTTTCTTCTGCAGACAGACCATCATATGCTGAACTGTATATATAGCATCATAACAAAGAGTTATGGGAAGAGAAGATAAGGCCTTGCCTGAGGAGCCAAAGCTACTTATTACCCTAATGTCTGGAATGAAACAACTCCAAGGAAAAACAACTCATTTCAACAATTTTGGTTTGGGGTTTGTGACATTGCTGTAGTTCCATGACACCAGGTCTGATGAGGTACAGGGCTGAGCACTTATTACCAGTGTACTTGTACAACACATAGATATGTATATACACAGCCAGCCAAAAGATCAACATATAGCAGATACAATTAATGTTCAAACAAACATTAACAGCCTTATCTTGTTCCTCATTCTGGCTGGTCAGGGTGAGGATGAAGGTTCTTTGGTGGAAAATATATACACAGATAGATACACAGTGTGTATCCCTCCAGTACCTGGCCTGAGACTTGGTCTACCCAGTAGCTGCCACTGGATCCCTGGTCTCCCTAGATGCTGGCACCTGGGCCCACAGTCTGCATCACCATTCCTGTTGCTGATACAGAACACCTTTGCACACACGAGGAACTGGCCTCAGGCAACCAGCCGATACTGTAGATAGCTCACAGATGCCTCAGTCTCCAGTTGACTAATGCATGACAAAACACCCATACAAATGAATTTATCAGCCAACCCCCAGACCCCAAAGTGTGCCCCAGTAGCTGGCATAGACACACTAGTTCCACCAGCAGACAACTCTTTAACCTCTGCTGTCTGACTTCCCAAGACATTTGCCCTACTCACTGTAAAGTCTGGCTTGATTTATGCTATTGATGACTGATACTGCACCAATGACCACACAGTATGCACATGTCCCAGCCTCCCCTGTTGCTGGACACCCATGCACACAAGCCCTCTCTGATCCACAGACCAAATAGAGTTGCTGGCACTTACACCTCCACACAGAAAAGAAAATATTTTCTTTTATCCAGGAAAATAGTTAGAAATGGAGTTTAATGAGCAAACAGAGAAGACTCTACTGATTGACCTCAGGGCATAGCCAGCCTTGCAAACTCTTTACACACAACTGGCACTTATGCCCTTACCTCTCTATTTTTCCATGCTTACTCCTCCCCAAACCATCTTGATTCTTCCATTTCCTGCCTATGGTCCTCCCCTGAGCATCTTCTAGTAAGATGTCCATAATCCCAAAATGCTGTTCCCTGCATCCCATAGTAAATCCTGTACTTTGTGAGGTAGCACACCTCTCAGTCTGAGAGGGCTGACACTTTCCTGAGGCAGGTCTCTCATGAGGCTGTTGGGTCACCCCTCCTGCTTGTGCCATTCTGGGCCACTCTGTCTGGTTGGAGGCAAGCCTTTAATCATATAACCTAATAGAAGTTTAAGCAAATCATTGCAAGACAAAGTTGTGCTGAAATACAGACAGGCAACAACAATTCTCTCTCATGAAATGCTGTCATCTCATCTTTATAAGCTAGTAAATAAATAAGGGCAAGAGTAAATAGCTATTAGCTAACTTATTTACCATTAAAGACGTTTGTTCTTAAGTTTAAGTTGGAGCTTTTCTTATTAGCAACTACCAAACTACTTTTGGAAAGGGTAGCCTAAAAAAGCAAACTGTTCCAAATACTGTTATCAGATTTAATCTTCAGCAGACACATACCCATGCTTTCTTCATACAGAGGCAGTGATAGTTAATATTCTTTCCAGAAGACTGCTGTTTTAATCTAATTAGATGATGGTTTTGTCGCTATTTACAGATTCTAAAATATACAGACATATTTTTCCAATGAATCATGTTGTTCCACAAGCTGCATATGCAGCTAGTACTGTTAAACTGGCAAAGCAGAAACTATGTTTTGTCTGGAATAGAGAAAAATATAAGCTCATATGTACTCTTGTGAAATACACAATCTAAAATCATCTTTATTTCCCCCATATTGCTTAAATTATTTTTAGAGAAACACTCAAATAAGCAGTTTAACTGGGAAAAAAAACCCCAACCAAACAAAAAACCCCACTTCCAGAGCCTGAGATCTTTTTTATTACTGATGGTTCTGGTCACTTCCTAAAGCTAGAAAGTGACCAGAAGTGAAATATGGAAATGAAATATTACAACTGACCACTGAAGGGAAGAAGTTTTAGATTTGCAGTTTATAGGTTTTTATGTGCTTGTCAATGTTATAATCTTTGTAGCCTAAGAGATTGAGAGTCTCACCTCACAGTAAGTTCATAGAAGTTTACCTGACAGCTAAAAATGAGGTGAAGATCACTGGACTTCAAGTCTTTGAAATAATAATTGTGAATATTAAATCAGGCTGGATTTATTTTTTGTCTGTTCACAGACTCTCTGCCAATAGAGAAAAAGCCAATTACATCAGATAAATCCAACACCAAGCTGTCTTAATCTGCATAATGCAAGTGCTGTCCCTGGCAGCCCACAGCAACATTTTTTCCCTGGGAGAAAATTGCTATTGCTCTTAAGGATACTTCATTTTGCAGCAGCCTAAGGGGGAAGTTTTACATAGCTAAAGACACTGAGGAGCACAGAAGCATGGCAGCAATCTCTGAGCTTGTATGTGTTGCTTCCTTTGAAGTAAAATTATTTATACACTCCATTCTTAAAAGCTAGTACCAGAAAATACCACTTGTTATAGCAAATTAGAGTAATGTGCCAACTAAAGAAGTAGTCTGTTTCCTTCTTGTCCTGGTTTCAGCTACAATGGAGTTAATTATTTTTAGCAGTGGATGGAATGCCATGTTTGGGTGTTAGGATGACAGCAGTGCTGATAGCACCCTGATGTTTCTGATTGTTGCCGGGCAATCAAGGACCTTTCTCAGTTCTTCATACTTCCTTACTAATGAGAAAGGAGGGGACGCAGACAGGACAGGTGACCCGAATTGGCCAAAGAGGATATTCCATGCCAGTTACGTCATGCTCAGTATAAAGGGGGACTGGGGGGAAGAGGAGGAGACAACGCCGGGACGGGCAGTTTCTGGGGACGGTCGGGTTCCGGGACGGCTCTAAGCTGTGAGGCCTGAGTTGTGTGGTTTGGTGAGAAACTGCATTGTGTATTACCAGTTTCATCTATTTTGTGCTTTAAACTCCTGTTATTGTTATATCTAGTTTTCTGTTATTGTTTAGTAAACTATCCTTATCCCAACCTGCGGGGTTCTGGTTTCTAGGTTGTGGTTTCTTTTCCTCCTTTCTTCCTTCCCTTTTCCCCCTCCCCCAACTCCCCTTCCCCCTTCCTTTTAAAAGTACAAGCAACTGTGTGGGGTGCAGCCCTCAGCTGGGGCAAAACCACGACACTTCTATATCTTCCTTTAGAAGGATCTGGTACTAGCTGCTTCAGTAAGGTGTCCAAGAATATTTGCTGTGTGTATTATTACCAAACCAGAAAGTAAACGGCTCCCTAATCCATCTTTGAAGACAGACGCCTAACATCTTCTCCCTTTGCCATAAATTTCAAGATTTGACTGAGAATGATATATATGACTCCATTCATATTTAGACAGGTTGTGCTGAGGGACCCATACAAGATATTTAAATAGCAGGACTCAAACTTTATAGTCCATGGTGAGAACAGTGCTTTGGTCCATTCTCCCCACAAAATTACATAAATTAGAACCAACTTAAAATTCTGAGATTCAGATCAGGTTTTGCTGTAAAGATTCAGTTGTGGTTTTGTGTAGTAAGGTTCTGGTGGGGGGGCGCAGGGCTGCAGGGGTGGCTTCTGCAAGAAGCATTTGGAAGCTTCCCCTAGGCCTAACAGAGTAAACACCAGCCGGGCTAAAGGCTGGACCCGCCACTGACCAAGGCTGAGCCAATCAGCGATGGTCATAGTGCCTCTGTGAATCATATTAAAGAGAAAAAAACCCCAAAAACCCACAAGCTGATGCTTTTTGTGACCAGAGAAGGCAATGAGAAGATGTAAGAAATAGCAGACACCAAGCCAGTGACGGGCCGGGGGAGAAGGAGTTGCCGTAGATGCTAGAAGAGAGAGATCCAGGCAGATGTTCAGGAAAAGAAGGAAAAATATGAGCTTTCGAAGAAGGGGCAGGTGTCTTGGGATGATTATAGGAATTTAGTAAGATCATGTAAGGAGAAAGTCTGAAGGGCTAAAGCTGATCTGGAACTCAGGCTGGCCAGTTCTGTAAAAGATAATAAAAAGTCCTTCTATAGGTATATTAATAGTAAAAGGAGGGTCAAGGAGAATCTCCAGCCCTTATTGGATGCTGATGGCACATTAGTGACAAGGGATGAGGACAAGGCTGAGGTCCTTAATTCCTTCTTTGCCTCATTCTTTAACAGTAAAGAAGGATATTCTGTGAGTACTCATCCTCCGGAACTGGCTGACAGGGAGGGGAAGAATAACAAAGTTCCCATGGTTCAGGAGGAAATGATTAGCGACCTACTTGGCCAGTTAGATACCCACAAGTCAAAGGGGCCAGATGGGATTCACCCAAGGGTACTGAGGGAGCTGTCAGATGTGCTTGCCAAACCCCTTTCCATCATCTATCAGCAATCCTGGCAGACTGGGGAAGTTCCACTCGACTGGAGGCTGGCAGATGTTACACCCATATACAAGAAGGGTCGGAAGTAGGATCCAGGGAACTCCAGGCCTGTCAGTCTGACCTCAGTCCCAGGGAAGATGATGGAGAGGGTCATCTTGGGAGCTATCATGCAGCCCATGCACGATGGCCAGGGGATCAGGCCTAGTCAACATGGGTTTACAAAAGGTAGATCCTGTCAAACTAACCTGATCACCTTCTATGACAAGGTGACCCGCTTAATGGACAAGGGGAAGGCTGTGGATGTGGTCTACCTGGACTTCAGTAAAGGCTTTGAGACGGTTTCTCACAGCATTCTGATACAGAAACTGGCCACCACAGGCCTAGACAGGTGGACCCTCAGCTGGGTTAAAAACTGGCTGGATAGACAGGCTCAAAGGTTGGTGGTAAATGGAACAAAATCCAGCTGGAGGCCGGTCACGAGTGGAGTCCCACAGGGCTCAGTCCTGGATCCAGTCTTGTTCAACAGCTTTATCAATGATCTCGATGAAGGGATTGAATGCTCCCTCAGTAAGTTTGCAGATGACACTAAACTAGGAGGAAGTGTTGATCTGCCTGAGGGTAGGGAGGCTCTTCAGAGGGATCTGAACAGACTGGACCAATGGGCTGAGACCAATGGGATGAAGTTTAACAAGGCCAAGCGTAGAGTGCTACACATGGGACATAACAACTCCATGTAGAACTAGAGGCTTGGAGGACTGTCTGGAGAGCTGTCAGGCAGAGAAGGACCTGGAGGTGTTGGTTGACTGCAGGCTGAATAGGAGTCAGCAGTGTGCCCAGGTGGCCAGGAAAGCCAATGGCATCTTGGCTTGTATCAAAAACAGTGTGGCCAGTAGGTCTAGGGAGGTGATTGTGCCCCTGTACTCAGCATTGGTGAGGCCGCACCTCGAGTACTGTGTCCAGTTCTGGGCTCCTCACCACAAGAAGGACAGGGAGGTCCTGGAGCGAGTCCAGAGAAGGGCAACCAGGCTGGTGAAGGGGCTGGAGGGCAAATCGTATAAGGAGCGGCTGAGGGAGCTGGGGCTGTTTAGCCTAGAGAAGAGGAGGTTGAGGGGAGACCTTATCACCACCTACAACTATCTGAAGGGAGGTTATAGAGAGGTAGGTGATGATCTCTTCAGTCAGGTGACAGGTGATAGGACAAGGGGGAATGGCATGAAGCTGCGCCAGGGCAGGTTTAGATTGGATGTTAGGAAAAAATATTTTACTGAAAGAGTTGTCAGGGCCTGGAACAGGCTGCCCAGGGAGGTGGTTGAGTCACCTTCCCTGGATGTGTTCATAAAAAGGGTAGATGAGGTACTTAGGTATATGGTTGAGAATGGTTGGACTTGATGATCTTCAAAGTTCTTTTCCAACCTTGTGATTCTGTGATTCGGTGATTCTGTGATTCCCCTGCAGCCCATGGAGAAGACCATGGTGGAGTAGGTTGTCTCCCTGCAGCCCATGGACGATGGTGGGGTGCAGAGATCCCACTTGCAGCCCATGGAAATGTCTCACGCTGGAGAGGATAGAGACATATTGAAGACTCTGTGACCTGTGTTGGAGCAAGCTCCTGGCAGGACCTGCAGCCCATGGAGACAGAGAATGAGAGAAAGAGGTGCATGCTGGAGCATATTTGTTGGGGGGGGACTTGTGACTCCATGGGGAACCTGTGACTCCGTGGGGGACAAAGCTGGAGCAGTCTGGGCCTTAGAGACTGTACCTCATACAATTGACCCAGGCTGGGGCACTTTGGGAATAGCTGAAGCTCATGTAGAGAAGTTTGTGGACGACTGTCTCCCGTGGGTGGAACCCCATGCTGGAGCAGAGGAAGTGTGTGAGTAATCCTCTCCCTCCACCAAGAAGGAAAACAGTTCATGATGAACTGACCAAAACCCTCATTCCCTGTTTCCTTCCCAACCCACACTGTGCCACCCTGGGGGGAAGAAGGGAAAGAAATCATTAATAAGTTAAGTCAAAGGAGACAGATGGGAGGGAGGTGTTTTATGGTCTGGTTTTACTTATCATTATCCTACTCTGGTTTCACTGTGTGTGTAGTGTAGTGTAGTATAATAAAATGGACGGGTTTTGTTTTTCTTTTTAGTCTGTGTTGAGTCTTTTTTTTTTTCCCATGACATTAATCATGGAATGATCTCTCCCTGTCCTTATCTCAACTCCTAAGCCTCTCGACATATATTTTCTCCCCTGTGCAGCTGAAAAGGGGAGTGATAAGAATTACTTTGGTGGGTGTCTGGCCTCTAGCCAGGGTCAAACCACCACAACTCTCAAAAATCTTATACCACATACATACCCCTCACCTTTCCTTCCACTTTATCTCACTAGCATCAATTCTGCAGTTCATTATAGCCCTTGTAAGAGTCTAAAAAGTATCAGTGGTCTCAAAACTACTCTTTACATTTGGGTGTGTGCAGTTGTATGTGTGAAAGGGGGAGACAGAAGAATACTTGAAGCCTCCTTGAATCAAGAGGAAAGTTACAAGATTTAGAATTTTGTAATGTTTTCAAAAGTGCCTATTAACATTCTGTTTGTAAATTAAATCATAAAAACATGAATGAAGATCATCTTAAAGGCATGGAAACCAAAAAACCAAGAAAATATAGTTGATTTTTTTTTGTTTAATCTTTTCCGTGTTTAAATGTTGGGGATTGTCTCTAGAAAGATATAATTAGCATTTATTTACTTTTATATTTTAATTCATTATAACTGCACTGCATCAGACTCCAAAATCTTAATGTAAATTTACACAATAAGCCTTTCAATATGTTTGATTTTGTTCTTGTTGTGGGGGAGATATGAACACAGAAGCCAGCGGCACAAAAGGCAGACAGCCAATTGATAACTCACTTCTCACACCACAGGGCTTAGGCAGAATGTAGTCCTCAAAAATGTTAAATCAGTTCTAGAAAAATGGAATCAACTATTTTTAGGAATTAGTCTGATCTGAAATCATTGCCACATAGCTGCCCACTCTATATCAGCTTAGTCTTTCTCTCTGCTTTGAAATTATATTTGTCCCATTTTTTGACATATACTAACATAGGTTTGGTACTCATCCATCACACCTATCACATATCTTTGCATCACATATGAACAATTCAGCATTCACTCTGTCAACCTTCCTTTGATAGGTCCAACAACAGTTGCACATGTTGTTTACAAATCCAGACATTTTTCTAAGGGCTGAAATACAATCAGCCTAGCAATAACAGCTTAAAAATTCTCAGGAGGTAATTAAATGTCTTTGGATTTTTATCACTGAATCTTCTGACCAAAAGTAGCTGCTACATAAATTGAAGACAGTGTTTTGAATTCTGAGCTGAAACATAGAGGAGAGAAGCTGCTGTAAAACGAGGATAAGCAGTGAGCTGGGGCTTTTCAGTTTCCACAGAAGGGCAATCAAGAAAGTGGTAAGGCGAGAGTAGAAAGAAGAGAGAAGCAGCATGTAGATGGATGCCAGTAGCAGAGAAATTCTTCAGAGTGTGCCTCCACTCCCCAGCAGCACACAGAGCCTTTTTTAAATCACACATACTGCAGAATCAGTCCTCCACACTACACACAGACCAACTGTACAATTCACGCAAGCCAACCAGGATAACTGTTATTTTTTCCATGAATAGCGTCCTTATTCAAAAGTCTTTCTGGATGAATTCACCTAGTTTTGGAAACTTTATTCTAGCCTAGCAAATACCACCTTCACAAAGTCCCTTTGTAAGTCTTGGCTAAAATTATGTAATAATGAGTTTAGATTCAGTGGCTAAGAGAACTAGTTTTTACAACGAGGTCAGTAAGAGGGAGAAGATGATGATGTATGGTTTGGTGGCTACAGTCCAGTCCAAACAGTCAGCAAAGTAAAGTAAATAGTTCTAGTCTGGCTTTTGTCTGCTCTTCCTGCCTGCACCTGCTGAAAGAATCATTGAGGTATGGTATATTAAATGATAGTACTCACTGCGCATTATTAATATGTTCTGCAGCCACCAGCAGTCATGAGTTTTAAAATACTAATCTCTTTGTTAAAAGCAAACCACCTATTCATGTTACAGGAGATATTTGTGATTTTTTTTCATTTTGCAGGTTGCATATATATACTGTCTTAAAACAACAAAAAGCTGGAAGTATAGTCTGTAAAGATTACAAGACACAACCATGCAGAAAAAAATCCCATATCCACTTGTATTTTCTTCTTACTTGCTATTCAGGCTCCTAAACGGAGCTTTATATAGCCATACTGTACTCTAAGTTCCTAAACAGAGAAAGATAATTTGAGGAAAGAGAGCTAACAGGCGCGCCAAGTTTCACTTTAGCTTCATATATCCTTACTCTCACAGCCACCTCACCCAGTTCACCGTCCTTAAGACAATTTGAGGAAGCTATTGTTTTGAAGCTGCCTTTCCTGGAAAAAAAAAATACAGTTTACTATTAATACTTCAAGCCTCATCTGTTAAATATCTAGCAAATAGAGCATTGCCTTCAGGTCAGAACTTTCTTTTTCTGTCCACAATGATACTGACTGGATGATCCCAGCTCATGGCATCATGGAAGGAAAACTTCTACAAGTAGGGATAAAACTCCCTGTCAGAAAGCCATGATGAGAGACCAATGCTTTTACATCATTAAAAAAACCCCAAAAGATTAGTCAGTTTCCTGCTGAAATATTTCTCAGAAAACGCCAGTGAGGATGTGAATACACCTTTAGGTAGTATCTATCATGCACTAGAATGAATATAATTTAGAACTACAGCTTTTGGAGTAGTCTGTACTGAAAGAGAAGGCATGTTTTTGCAGAGTTCTTCCACTCTCACCACTTCACGTTTCTGATGCAGCTTTCCCACCATAACAAAGTGCAGAGTTGTAGAGGTAAGGGAGAATTTAGATATCAGTGGTATGGTCTGGCTGCCACTGGCTGTGCATTTCCATGATTAATGTCTCATAACTATTAAATTGGGCCTCACAAGGCCACTAAAACTTTCTGCAGCCAAGGTGACCTGACTATTGGAGAAATGTCAAGTGAAGATATTTGTAATGCAATTCTGCATATCAATAACTCCATCACATATCAGGTTAGGCAAGAACAATTGTCTCAAAGGATCTGTGTTATGAAAAAACAAAAGCTCTTCAATACCACTCAGTAAATCATTCCCTGTAGGTCACAACTCTAACATTACGATATTGTAGAGTTAGAATCATACACTCATAGAATTGTCTTGGTTGGAAGGGACCCTTTAGATCATCAACTCCAACCATCACACCAACTTGCCAACCAACACTAAATCATGTGCCTGTGTGCCACATCTAGCCATCTTGCAAATACCTCCACGGATGAAGATTCCACCACTTCCCTGGGCAGCCCATTCCAATGCCTAACATCTCTCTCTGTGAGTTTTTCCTAATATCCAATCTAAACCTGCCCTAGATGTAACTAGATGTCATTTCCTTTTGTCCTATCACTTGCCACTAAGGAAAAAAGGCCAGCACCTGACTCCCCACAGCCTCCATTCCAGTAGTCATAGAGAGCAATTAGGTCTCCCCTCAACCTGCTCTTCTCCAGACGGAACAACCCCATTTCCCTCAGTAACTCCTTATAACATGTATTCTCCAGTCCCTTCACCATCCTCATTGCCCTTCTCTGGACATGCTCCAGCACCTCAATGTCTTTTCTGTACTGAGGGGCCCAAAACTGAACACAGTACTAAAGGTGGGGCCTCACCTGCACTGAGTACAGGGGGCAATTGCTTCCCCAGTCCTACTCACCACACTTAATACTGAATAATTCCTCTGTAAAAGGTGATCAGTGTCTTGACTGTCTTCTGTAATGTATCTGAAAGTTACACCATAACCTAAGTTATATTTAGGCATTATGAAGCAGGGATCACAGATGTACTTCCATTTTGCTCCTTAGTTATAAAGTCACTAAAAAGAAAATATCCATCATGATGTCAGCCTCTTTCTACAGACAAGGTTATGTTGAATGCAATTTCATTAAGGTATTTCCATGAGCTCTCAAGATTTTTAAAGACTACTCTATTCATTAAGGGAGCTGTTCTTTGTCTCAGTAAACACCAGTTTTGTCCTTATATGTATTAAATGCAAATGTAACTAAAGAACTCAATTTTTCCTACATGAATGAAGTGGAGCCATTATGACACTCTGTCTAACCAGAGAAGACAGCAAAGAGAGAACACATTTATTGATACTTTATATTTACAATCATAGATTCATAGAATTTAAGGTCATAAGGGACCTTTAAAGGTCATGTAGTCCAAGCCCCCTGTAGTAAGCAGACACCTTTAACTAGGTCAAGTTGCTCAGAGCTTCAGCAAACCTGACCTTGAATGTTTTCAGGGATTGTGCCTCCACCACCTCTCTGGGAACCTGTTCCTGTGTTTTACCACCCTCATAGGGAAGAACTTCTTCCTAATGTTTAATCTAAACCTACCCTGCTTTAGTTTTAAAATATTGTCCCCTTGTCCTATCACTACATGCCCTTGCAAACACTCCTCAGATTTCCTGTAAGCCCTCTTCAGGTGCTGGAAGGCTGCTATAAGATCTCCCCTGGACCTTTTGTTCTCCAGGCTGGACAACCCCAGCTCTCTGTGCCTGTCTTTGTAGGAGATGTGCTCCAGCCCTCTGATCATCCTTGTGGCCCTCCTCTGGAACAGCTCCAGGAGGTCCATGTCATTCAATTTTGTGCATTGCCTAGTACCATAGGACCTGGTCCAAACCAAGACTCATATGCATGGGGTTTTTAAATATTGTATAGATTCTTTTTCCCAGAATTTTTTACTACTTGCTTCTAATACCTCACTGAATAGGAAGCTGTAAAGATAGCAATACAAACAACTTTTTTTGTTTGTTTCTTTCTGCACAATATTTTCTATGATTTGTAGATTTTAGAAAGCTGGAATCACAGTTTTGACAATTTTGACCACTGAAACTGCAATGCCTCACTAAAGTCTTGTGCAGTGAATATGATAAATGCACAATTCATTGACCAACACGTGCATGAAAATTCAAGAATATGGTTGGTTGGCATATGCGGTTGTTCAACGCTTTGCTTGACACTTTTATGTCTTATTGCTGCATGGATTTGGCACAAAAATAAATCTGACCTTTTGACATGTTAAAAACACTTTACATTTTGTTCTTACTGATGAGATTTTATAAGATTTGGTTTGATGAGGATGAGTACAGTTCCAGACAGATATATAAGTGACAAATCAAGTCAACATGCTTGAATAGGAGGAGTTCTTTCACAGTGTGCATAAAGGACCACTCAGTGGGAAAACTCAAGAAATTCTACCTAGAAGGAAATCAAAGTTCTGCTTGTCACTGAAAAGACAACAGAGGGACAGAAATAAATTAGCTCTGTAACCACAACAGCCAGCAGATCGTTAGCTGAACATCCAACTAAATGTAATTCCAGGAACGTAAAAAAAAAACCCACAAAGCAGCAACATAAATCTGGAACAGGTGAATTGATGAATGATTTTTGAAACTTTAAGCAATCTGAGGGCCTTGCACAGTATTGAGAATACTCTTACATAAGCCACTTAGATTAACTTTTAGCTCAAATTTGGTATTGATTAATAAAAAGAGTAAAAAAAATCACCAAATTATGCATATCAAAGTTTTGCACTAAACTAGTGCTAAAGTTATCTTCTGTAAGTTGCTCCTATGTCATCTGAATAACTTTTCAGGATCCACAAAATGTTTGGTCACAAAACTTTCTACTTTGTGAAATAAATTCCAAGATTTGGACTATTGCAATGCACAGATAAGCGCAAAATTGATTGCACAGTGTTTACGCTTTAAGTCAGACATCACTACAATGAGTTGTGAACCATACAGCATTGATTCTGGCAAATGAGACATGAACCCAGCGGCAAAATTCCTATTATACAAGTGTAGAATAAGTCCCTCTAGGGATTTGAACTTCAAAGTGAGTTAATCAGAAGTTGAATGATTGACAAATTCAGAGGATACAATAGACCTGCTGCAATGCAGCACTAGGAAACATAACAGTCTCTCTTCTTTACAAGGGAAGCTTTATTTAATTCCAAATACTTATCAGCATCCAGGGACAAACATCACTGCTGAGATGATAAGGCTCTTGGAAGATAATTTTTGATCCACAGTGCAGTCAAACTCTGAATGCAAGGATCTCCAGAAGCAGAAGTTGCAGCACTGGATCTCATCAGTTCAAGAGACAACAATAGAAGACAGACCCTGCCAGACTGTCCCACAGACTAAAGTCAGCTAAATTTCACGTTATTTCACAATGGCTTTTTTAGGCTAGAAGACTCTTAAATCAAAGAGACAGTATTAGCCTGAAAAAGAAATTACTATGAAAAGCAAGTGGATGAGGCCTCATACAAACAGACATGAACGGTTTCATGTCCACAGGCCCTGGGGGACTTTGACCATCCTGATATTTATGTGAGGGGAAAATCAAGCAGGACATAAGCAAGCCATGAGTTTCATGGACCGCGTCAACGACAACTTCCTGGACCAAACACTATGGAGAAACAAAGAAAATGACCCTTATTCAAAACCAAGGAGATTTTCATTGAGAATGAGAAAAATTAAGACCGCATTGGCTGCAGTGACTATGAAGTACTGAAGTTCAGGACCTGGGCAGAATGGAGCAAGCAAGTCAAAAGCAAGCTCACAACCCTGGATGGAAGAAGAGCAGATTTTGTTCTCAACAAAGATACGCTTCCTGGAGGGAAAAGTGGCCTAATTGGTTAATACTCCATGATCATTTCCTCAAAGCTCAAGAGCAGTCCATCTTAATGATCAGATAGCCAGTCAAAAATGTCAGGAAGCTTATGTGGATGAACAAGAATCCCCTGGTCAAACGCAGAATGTTTCTGAAGAGCACTCAGAAGGTAGAAATGGGGACAGGTAAGCTGGGAGAAATACTGTGACCATGTCTGAGCATGCAGGGATGAGGTTAGGAAAGCTAAAGCCCATCTGGAATTTAATTTAGCAAGGGACATAAAAGCTAAGAAAAGCTTCTATCGGTGGCAAAAGAAAGGCTAGGAAAAATATCATCCCTCTACTGAACAGAGCAAAGGACTTGGTGATACAGGACATGATAAAAGCTGAGGTATTGGATGCAAAATTGACCTTCCTGAACCCCATTGTTTCAGGAAGCAGGGGCAAAGACTGCATCAGTACAGATTTACCTATTACCACAGCAAGGAATGCTGGAACAAACAGGGCCGACATAAGTGCATGAGCCCTGCTAGGATGAACCCACAAGTGCTGAGGGAACTGGCTGATGTCGTTGCAAGGCCTCTTTCAATAATCTTTGGACAATCATGGTTATGAAGGAAGTGCCTGAGGACTGAAGGAAAGCATATGCCTCTCCTCTGTTCAAGATCAGCAAGACGTTCCTTTAACCTCACCTTGATCCCTGGAGAGGCAATGAAGTAGCTAATCCTAGGAACTTTTTCCAGGTACATGAAGTAAAGAAGGTGATCAGGAGTAGTCCGCATGGGTTCACCAAAGTGAAATCTTGCTTGACAAACCTGATATTCTTCTATGATGAAATAAAAAGATTTCTCTATAGAAATATGACATTCCCATCGAAAGGCTGATGAAGTATGGACTGATCGCGAGGGAGACTGGCTGAATGGCCAGGCCCAGAGGCTGATGACCACAGGTGCAAAGGCAGGAGGCCAGCAAAAGGTGTACTCCATGGGTCACAACTGGGTCCAATACATTTCCACATACTGAGATGATAAATGAAGAAAAAAGAAGGAAAGAATGAAAAAGCATGGAATAAAAAATGTTTCAGACCTGATGATCTCTTCTGCATTCATCACTGTGTCTGTTTATAAGCAAAACGAAAGAAACCTTCTTAGTCTCTGGTGATGGCAGGAGATTGATCATCATGCAGGCAACAGGGCATTCTTTTGGTGTCTTTTCACCATGCTAGTGACAATACCTTTACCTAAGTTTGGAAACAAATCCACCCAAAGAGAGAAAAGGAGTAGAAAAGGGCAAAGGGATCTTCCGTCCTTCTGCTGAAATAGATTTCCTTATATGACCTTCTTACAAATATTGCAGGTGCTAGGCCAGAATGACACTTAGTGCTCCTAAGAGACATGAGCAACAATAATTCAGAGTAGAAGATGGGCTGGTTTAATGCATTTCAGCCTCAATTACAATATTTATGTGCTGGTTGTGGCTGGGACAGTTAACATTCTTAACAGTAGCTGGCATGGGGCTGTGTTTTGGATTGGTGTTGGAAATGGCACAAAGCTGCACCAGGGCAGGTTCAGATTAGATGTTAGGAAAAAATTTTTTACTGAAAGAGTTGTCAGGACCTGGAACAGGCTGCCCAGGGAGGTGGTTGTGCCACCATCCCTGGATGTGTTTAAAAAAAAGGTAGATGAGGTACTTAGGAATATGGTTTAGCATCGGATGGGAACGGTTGGACTTGATGATCTTAAAGGTCTTTTCCAATCTTGTGATTCTGTGTGATTCTGTGAAACAGTGTTGATAATTTGGAAAGGCTGTTATTGCTGAGCAGTGCTCACATGGAGCCAAGGCCTTTTCTGCTTCTCACACCACTTCATCGGAGAGGTGGCACAAAGACTTGGCAGGGGGCACAGCTAGGACAGCTGACCCTGGTTGATCAAAGGGATAGTCCACACCATAGGATATCAAGCTTAGCATATAAAGCTGGGGAATTAGGAAGAGGGGAATGTTCAGCATGGTGGTATTTGTCTTTCCATGTCACGGTTACATGTGATGGAGCCCTGCTCTCCCAGGAATGGCTGGACACCTACCTGTCTGTCCGTCAGAAGTGGTTTCTGAATGGTTTTGTTTCACTTGTGCAAATGGCTTTTTCTTTACCTATCAAACTGTCTTTACCTGAACCCACAAGTTTTCTCACTTTTACTGTTCCAATTTTCTCCCCCATCTCACCGGGGGGGATGGGTGAGGAGCTGCGTGGTCATTAGCAGCTAGCTGGGGTTAAGTCACAGCAATTGCTTTCATAAAGTAGCTAACATTATGAACTGTGCTTCATGTTTTTTCTTATTCTTTAAGGATATGATACAGGATGTCAAAGCCAGCTCTGACACTGTCCATGCATCTGCTCTGAAACAAGATTTCATCCTTCTGTACCATCAAGTTGACCCACAGGAACAGTAAAGTCACCTAGAGGAGGCAGGGTGAAAAATTCACTTTAAGAAGAATGATTTTTGCTTGTCCAAATTGGTCTAGCCTTCTCAAATTGCAATAACATTTTCCAAGTTTTAACAAGGGGGAAAAGGTGATAGTGATGTGTGCTACTTTGTTTCACCAGATCAGACTACAATAGGACAAAAATCTACACACTGCTGTCTTTTGCCTTATCGTGTTAACTGAGTTGGGGAAAAAAATAATCTGAATTTCCTCTAAGTAGAGCAAATGCATTTATATGTAGAGCATATTACATACAGTCCAAATAAACATACTTGAAATGAAGAATAAAAGCAAGGCATGAAAGTACCGAGGTATTCAGTATTATAGAATTGTTGCACTTTCACAGAATCACAGAATTGTAGGGATTGGAGGGGACCTCCAGAGATCATTGAGTCCAACACACCTGACAAAGCAGGTCCCTTAGGACAGGTCACACAGGTAGGCATCCAGATGGGTCTTGAATATCTCCAGAGAAGGAGACTACACAGCCCCCCTGGGCAGCCTGTTCCAGTGCTCTGTCACCCACACTGTGAAGAAGTTCTTCCACATATTGGTGAGGAACTTCTTATGCTCCAACTTGAAGCCATCCTTCCTTGTCCTGTCTCTTCCAGGATAAAGAGCAAGATTCCATCAGAGACAGCAAATAATAACACCTACTACCAAGAAATTAGCTACACCTCTTGGGAAGGAGACTGTGTTCCAGGCCCATACTCTCATAAATGCAATTTTTCAATGTATATATAATATTCTCATGTGCCTTCTAATTATTGCTTCTGCCTCTTTTCTGTGCATTAACATAAGTGGCAAGGGTATGTTAATGCAGGAAAACACTCTTGAGGCTATCCCTCTGCTATTCATTCAGCAGAGGCTTCGTTGTGCTTTTAAAAGGCAGATTGTTTGAAAGGAAGCTTTTTTTTCCCCTGTTTTTTTCCTGAGATGAGCATCCAAAATACAGTAGTGAAGTCCTCTCTTAGAAGTGCCATACACTGGTTTTGAGCATTATCAGTTCTGTACTGGGGCAGAATGGCCAGGAATACTTAAAAGAGCTAATGCTGTTATTATAGCTACTGCTAAGCAGAAACAGAAAGAGTATTAATGGAGACACACAGAGGAGGAGAAGGTCTTTTTCGCTTTGCCATCCTAGTGCTCTGTTTGCAATGGGGAATGTTTAAATTAGACCTCTGTTTAGAAGAAGGATAAATGGAGAGAAGGAAAAACATAGGAACAACCTTTGAATTTCAGTTCTTAAGTCCCTAAAAAAATTAAACTAAAATCTAGCATTTTGATTAAGCTCACTGTGGAGTTTGTTATAAGGTACATTAAAATGGATGGAAGCTATGATCTTGACCTAGAATTCGAATGCTGAATTTTGTTCAGAATTGCTGAATTAAATCTACCATACCCATTAAATCTACCAGACCCATAACAAAGACATTGACTAAATATAACTAAATCAAAAGCCATGTTTGAAGAAAATAAATAATTTATAAAATTTGAATTTCATGTTAAAGAGAAGTTCTAGACTTTGTGTGCAGCAGGTGTATCAGAACAGGAACAGGCTTCACCTCTTTAAATTAACATTCTCCTATTTATAAGTAACTTTTTGAGCTCCTTTACTATAACTGTCAAAATGAGGTTATGGTACAAGCTATTAAATCAATTTTCTTTTCCTAAGCAAGTCTGTCTGGAAAAGTGTCTTCCATTTCTGTTTTCTAGGTGTACAGATATGCTATATGATATTGTTCAACTTTGACTGGGCTACCCAAGAAATGTAGATACTCATTTAAAATAACCTAGGATTAATCATTACTTTGACATTTCTTTGAAACCTACACATCTGACCAAGTAGAACCAAGAACTTTGGAATGTGGTATGACAAATACCTAGAAGAAATTTTTAAGGAGTAGTTTGCAAAACAAGATCTATCTACAGAGGTTTTTTGGTAAATAGTTCAAAATGATAGACATTACAAACGCAAACAATCCCGGGTACTTTGAAAACAGAGAGGCTGAACCTCACAGCATAAATTGCTTAGCGAAAGTACCTGATACTCAGTAAGTGCAATATCACTGTAAGACTAAAATCAACTACATGTTCACCAGCTGCCACCAATACTACATTTGGAGGCATGTGCCAAGAACTGGACAGTGCTAGTTTGAAACAGCTGACAAAATCTCTTTTCTTCCTTTCGTTCAGAACTATAGCATTTCGCTGGTAAGTGTTTTGCTGAGCAATCTGTAGAACTCACAGTGTGAGTCCTTATAATTAAGATGATTTTGCAACACTGCTGACAGCACAATACCTGCATTTTGTGAAACTGATCTGTCATCCCTGAATTAAGTAGATTAAGTGAATCTGTTTAATTCAAGTGCATGTCAGAAAAGTTATTCATCTGTCCTGAAATGCACGACTATGTGTTCTAGTAAAAAGACTGAAAAAATTAGTTGCATGGAACTATTATTTTTATTGTAGCTGATTGCATATTGTAGTTCATGGACATGGCTCCTTCAAGTGTCACTTATTAGCCATGATGGAATAACTCTTCACTGAGACTTAATTTCCAGGAGTAAATTGATCCAGAGAAACAGTTTAAATCCTTTCTGTGATGGTAGAAAAGCAGCCACGTAGTGTAGGCTGTAGCGTAAATTATTTAAGAATAGGAAAGACTCAAAGTCATTTTGCTTGGTTTTTCAGAGGAATTATTTCAAAGGAATGACTGAGTTCTGTATTTCTGACTTACAGACACAACAACTAGTAAATGGTCCATCAATTAACAATGGCCAATTATTTTTTTTAAATTAATCTTTTCAATAACACACTGAGGTCTCATTTAGTAGGTCATGAATTACTAAAAATGAACCTTAAAGTTATTTTCAGTCATCTTACCGTGAAAGCTCTGAAGAACTGTGCACCTACAGACAGCTATGATTTCATCCACACTCCTTTTCCATTCACATGCAATAGTTCAGTGGACAAAAAAATCCATAGGAAAAGATATGAAGCTATTCCCAGGAGTGTACAACAATTAGAATGTAGAAATAACTGAAGTCAGGTCATACCTAATATGTTGAATTTAAGACTTCAAAGGTAATTAGCCTTTCTTATGAGCCCTTCAGGTGAAATCCTTTGAAACTTTTAGGATAATATATCTGCATTTCAGTACATGTGTAAATACCAGGGAGGTGGTGGAATCACTGTCCCTGGAGCTGTTAAAAAAATGGGTAGATATGGTACTTCAGGAGATGGTTTAGAGGTTACAGTGGTGAAGGGATGATGGTTGGACTTGATGATCTTGAAGGTCTTTTCCAACTTTGGTGATTCTATTATTCTATGGCTTACCAACCAACATGGCAAATAAGTAAGACCTGTGTGATAACAATTCTGGTAAATTTCAATCAGTTCCTGATGCACGTGCATCCATCACCATGTTTGTTCAGTATTTGGTTTTTTTGTATTAGACTTTACAGCATAGCATTCAAGTAGTTTCTAATGCACAAAGTGTCATCACATTTTCTTTCTTAATCCCATATATAGAAATATTTTAATGTCTTGTAAAATACTGGGAGATTTATTCTACTCTTAATTGAATTTAAGCAGGTGCATTTGAGATAAGTGATGGTACTTCTGGAGAGCTGCAGACATGATGCCTTGGACTCAGCTTCCAGTGAAGTAAATGGAAACATTTCAATTGATTTAATGAGTCTTGGATTTGGTCCAAGGTGCCCTTTGACTTCATTGGACTATTCCTGGCAGTAAGTGCAGTACCTACTTAAGTACTCATATGTAAGGAGTATTTGTAAGATCTGTCTTTAGAAAAGAGAATCTGAGAGACAAGAGCCACAGGTGATGACTAGTTATAAAAATCACAAGAAATAAGAACTTTGAAAATTTTGCAAAGTAATATCTTTATATTAATGTAGTAGAACAGCAAATCAGTTTACCTTTCACATTTCTGGGAAACATCAGTATAAAATCATAGTTTTGCACAGGAATTGAAAAAATACATGTGGAACTGGGTTTTATAAATCTGGTCATGTATCTAACTATAGTAATTTCTTGATATAGTTATTTAATGATAAAAAATATTGAAAATATACTCTTTTTCACTCCTGTGATATCTTTTTCCTTCTTTACCACCTGTGATAAGATCATCAGTATAGATAAAATACTGAAAATACATCTTAATATAATCTCAAACATAGTGTATTAGACTATATTAATCTGAAGATAGTGCTACAAAACTATTAGACAATGACTTTCCCAATTCCCTATCCACTGCAAATGTGAAATCCCTTCAAAACTATTCATTATGAGCATCTCCATTTGGTCTTTTACCAAGTATTTTTAGAGTTTGACACTATCTGTGTTAATTTCTAATAGATATAAATTTTCTTCCTTTTGAAACAATAGTGTTCTTCCTACACTTCCTACAGTTCTGGAGAGATAATACTGAACACTGAACACTGATGCCACTGCATTTCCAAATAGCAAATCTGCTTGAGCCACAGTTGGTGCCCAGTTGGGTGCCGACTTCATTGCAATAAAACCCCCACTGGGCTGACAGTGCCGCTGGTAGGTAGACTGGGGCAGAAACCTGCCTTCCGCCAGACAACTCTGCTCATGATGTTTGGCCCTCATGCACAGTCATGTAATATCTGATCACTTTGCCACCAGCTCCGCCTACGTACCTTTGTCACTTTTGCTCAATCACCTCTGTGCTGCTGCTAGTTCAGCACTAGATGAGTTGCTTTCACATCAGCCATACAGATCAACAAGTTGTAGCCAGCGATGACGTCTGCAAAGCACAGCACCTTCAAAACCCATTCCCTAACAAAACTTTATACAACCCAAACCTCTCTAGAAAGCCACCATTTGAAACCCTTCTCTGCGAGGAACTTTGACAACAGGATTGTACTAGGCTGGTATGTGAAAATTCACTGAACGAGACACAGGATGATCTGCTGGATTCAGATGTATCCAGCCCACTGTCTATGCAAGTTAAATATGAATACAACTATTACAGAATTGCAACAAAACAACAGAAGTCATCAGTACAAAGGTGGAAAAAAGTTCCAGAAGGAGAAATCATATCTGTTTGAACTGCACAGAAATTCAGTTCAGCGCAAAATTACTCCTAGCCTTAGGTTACAATTTGCTTATGTCGCAGTTTTGCTTGGTTGGGTGCTGGAAAAGAACAGGGGTGCAGAAAATGGCTGCTGCGAGAAGCTGCTGGAATTCTCCGTAGCTGCAAAGTATAAACAATTCAAGGCCAGAATCATTGTTGACCAGGGCCAAGCCAATAAGAGATAGTCATAGCGCCTCTGAGAATCACACATAGGAGAAAACAATCCAGAAGCAGTTGTATTTTGCCACCGGAGAAGGGAGTGAAGAGATGTAACGAGCTGTGCAGACACCAAGGCCTGGGAAGACGGGGGAGGAGGTGCCCCAGGTGCTGGAGAGAAAGATGCCCCTGCAGCCTGCGGAGAAACCAACCCCATGAAAAAGGCCAAGACCCCACCTGTAGCCCGTGGAGGGGCTCCATGCTGGATGGAGCAGGTGCAGACATAAAGAAGACACTGTGACCCTACGTTGTGACCCCCTGCCAGCACTTGCAGCCCATGAAGAGAAACAGAGACACAGAGATGAGCAGAGTTTTGCACCAGAACAGGTTTGCTGGGGGGAGGCTGGTGACCCCATGGAGGACTGGGACTGAGAGACATTGTGATTTATTGCTGCCCGCCATAGCAGGAATCCAGGCAGAGCAGCTGATGAAGAGATAAAGCCCTGGGGGAAGAGACTCACGTTGGAGAAAGTTCGTGGAGGACTGTCTCCCGTGGGTGGGACCCACAGTGCAGCAGGGGGAGGGTGTGTGGAATAAATGCCTCCCTCCCCGGCCGAGAAGAAACCAACTTGCAAGGAACTGACCGAAGCCCCCATCTCCCAGTCCCTGCCCCCCTGTGCTGTGATCGGGGGGAGGAAGGGAATGAAATCATGACTAGAGCGAAGGGAGTAGGGGGGGAGGTAGAGGTGTTTTAAGATCTGGAAAAGGAAACAGCTCATGAAGAAGTAACTGGGAAGCCCATTATTTTTATTCTTAGTCCCTGCCCCACCCCGTACTGCGAGCGGGGAGGGAAGAAGGGAGTAAAATCATGGCTAAAAGGAAGTCTGCTTAGAATGGAGGAGTGAGGGGAAGGTGCTACCGAGAACACCATTTTCCCAGTCCCTGCCCCCCCGTACTGCGAACGGGAGGGAAGAAAGGAGAAAATAAACCCTGACTAAAGCCTGCTAAGAAGGGAGTGGTGGGGGGAACGTGGTTTCAAGATCTGGTTCATTTTGTTTAAGATTTGGTTGTACTCCTGACTCCAGTTTTCACTGTTCTTTTTAGTGTAGTTTAATAAATTAGAGTAGTTTCTTTCTTCATTCTATGTTCAGTCTCTTTTGCCTGTCTTGTTGCTGATAAAATGATCTCTCCTTGTCCTTATCTGGACTCCTAAGCCTCTTGATATATATTTTCTCCCCTGTCCAACTAAGAAGGGGAGCAATAGACTGATTTTGGTGAGCGTCTGGCCTCCAGCCAAGGCTAAACCACCACAGCTTATTTTTCCTGTCTTCCCCTGCCCAGATCTTTCTTCAATATACTTTTTCCTTTAGTCTTTTTAGTTATTTTCTTTTGACAGGATCCCTACAGTTCCTCCTTACTATTGCTACCTTATATATCAAGGTATTGTCCACATTCTGTTGTTGGCTCTCCATTTACTTCTTGTATATTCTGTCTCCATGGATTTTGGAACTATGGTGAAATAAATCACTGAAGAGTCAGGTTAAGTTGTTAGCATCAAGTAACTCATCTCTGTGCAACATCGAACCAAATTTGCTATATGCATGGGAAATCTATATGTGTTACCTACACAGCCAGCAAGCCCTCCACAACCTGCTATACAAACTGACTAAATAATAGTATTTGTCATGCTGTGGATACATTTCCTCCCAGATACACAAACTCAGAAGAAAAACTTTCTGAGCAAAATCAAAGCTATGATACAATGTCAGAAGAATTTTCCATCCCTTTTCAAGATATTCATTGTTTCTTGTCATAAGGTACAGAGTTAACTGCTGTCAAGTTCTTCTCTGCCAAATAAGCAAATAGTGTGTATTTCCAAGCATTTACATGTATTATTTTTCCAAATTTTATGCACTGGATTTAGCTTGTATAAAAAAGCCTCTAATTTTACAAATATTAACAATGTAGTAAATAGACCACTTTATTTCTCTTTAAATCTTTTTCCAGCTGTACTCTAAGATCTAGGGATTAACATGATAATCACAATAGTCGGGTAAAATTTGAGCTAGGTGCCAAAGGTTACATCAATGAGAGACAGTACAGACGCAAATTAAAAGCTGTGAATTGCAGTGACCTATGACTAGAACTGGCTTAATGTGAGTTGTACTATAGCTGAACTGTACTTTGTTAATGTCATGAAGGCATTGACACATGAACAAGCAGGTAAACCAAAGTGACGAGGAGTAAATGTGGGACAAAATCAGCAGACTGCTTAATACATGGCTTTAAATACACTACAATTATATGAATAATAGGTTGAGTTTATATTCCCTTCTGCAGCCAGAGAATACCTTCCTTTAGGTGGCTGCTTAACAGGAAGAAGATCGCGACATTTAAGCTTTCTACCCATAATTTGCAGATTGACCAGAAGATCATCATTTTAAGAAGGCTGGTGTTCAAAAAACCTTTGAACAAGGTCATTATATGCCTTCTGAAAGCTGTTTCTCTTTCAATTATTCTTACTATAGAAATAAATATGTAAAATTGTCAAAATTTTAACACTGGGAATAGATAAAACCCAAGAACCTCTTTTCCCCATTAGAAGTATCATGTGAAAAGTGAATACTATAGCTGTGGCCATAGACTATGCTGCCAAAAAGTCTGATAAGACAGCCAGGCTTGGGCCCCTAGATATGTCAGCCAGTAAGTCTACCCAGACAGAGTACTTCAGTTATGCTATAGCACCGCAGTGCTTTGGAGACTTAAAGATGCGTGCTGATGAGAAATAACAGGAGATACCAAGTGTCACCATGCACAGCTATCAAGAAACAAATGGGCAGTGTCTGTGCCCACAGGTCCAGAAGCTCATTCAGCACTGCAAAGGGAATGCAACTCAAGTTCCCTGTTGCTCTACAAGGAAAGTCTTTCCAGAACTTCAAAACATCCACTACCTTCACCTCGTCATGACACACTAGACAGGCAATTAAGAAAGTAAAATGCCTGCACTGTCACTAGCTGCTGCTTCCAGTTCTGTATCAGATACATCATAAATCTGCTGCATGGAAAAGTTTGAGGGAACAACCTACAGAACTTATCTGAGCATCGACATTAAGAAAAAAACCAACACACACAGGTTTTGCAGCTCTGCATCATTATTTGTTCTTTTAGAGACTGACAGCTACATTGCAGGCCTGTGCAGCACTTAAAATGTGTGATCTGGAAAAGATTCAGGTTCACCACAAAGACCACAAGAGATCACAGTGATTATTTAATTCCCCAGCAGCCACAATTTCTCTGGGAAGATAGAGTAAACTAGCTCTTAGAATGATAAATTGAGTGACTCTAAGGAATTGCAAAGTCAATTCAAGGATCTTTTCTTCTAATTAAACTCATCTAATACTCTGTTGAATTTGACTAACTTCCAGAATTTTGAGTCATCATATTAAAGAGGTCAGAAGTAGCCCTCACAAGCCTTTTCCATACCCAAGCACATTTGGTTGTAATAAACATTTATGCCAGCTTGTAATAAAATTCTGTAATCTAATATAGCATCTCGACATATTATCAGCATCTAGTAATTGCTGTTACTTAAGCTCTGATCCTGCAAATAGTTTTGACTAGTGAGATAACACTGTAATTTTAGAAACATCAGGCTTATTTAATTGAATGATACTACCCATATGAATGATTTTTGAATTGGTATGTCAGCAATAGAAAACCAAGACAGCAAAAAAGCGTTAAGGAAAACTGATGATCCCAAAGTCCATCTTAGATTAATTCTACTTTAACAAACAAGATTTTCCCTTCATATTTCCTGGAATTTATATGGACAAGTTTAAATAGAAGATCACCTTATTTTCTGAAGTATTATAGAATCATAGAATCATAGGGGTTGGAAGGGACCTTGAGAGATCATCAGGTCCAACCCCCCTGCCAAAGCAGGATCCCTAGCTCATATTGCACAGATAGGCATCCAGACAAGTCTTGAATATCTCCAGAGATATTCAGACTCCACCACCTCCCTGGGCAGCCTATTCCAGGGCTCTGTCACCCACACTGTGAAAAAGTTCCTCCGCATATTGGTGCAGAACTTTCTGTGCTCCAACTTGAACCCATTGCCCCTTGTCCTGTTCCCACAGACTACTGAAAAGGGGCTGGCCATTTCCCCCTCCATCCCATACTTAAGATATTTATAAACATTAATTAGGTCCCCCCTCAGTCTTCTTTTCTCAAGGCTGAACAGTCCCAGCTCACTCAGCCTTTCCTCATATGGGAGATGTTCCAGCCCCTTAATCATCTTTGTAGCCCTCCTCTGGACTCTCTCCAGGAGGTCCCTGTCTTTTTTATACCAGGGAGCCCAGAACTGGACACAATACTCCAGGTGGGGCCTGACCAGGGCAGAGTAGAGGGGGAGGATCACCTCCTTCGACCTGCTGGCCACACTCCTAATGCACCCCAGGATCCCATTGGCTCTCTCAATTATGTTGACAATGTTATTTGCTCACAATCATTTTTTTGATGGAAATTAAAAATTTTGCAAAATTAGAGAAAATTGAGAAGTAGGTGAACAGTTAAGCAAATTAGCTTGCAAAGACATACAGTTTCTTCCTTAAAAAGGTCTGGTATAATTGTAGAGTATTAATTTATAAGAAGAATATTTTCAAATCCAACAGTAGGACTGTCTGATTAAAGTTTCATTTGTCCTTTCCTCCTGAAAAAAAAAAAGACTGCAATTACTTTTTTGTTTTTAATTACAGAAAAAAGGTAAATAAAACCTTTCAGAGAGGAGATTAATTACTCAAACTATAAGAAAAAAGTCTCATTATCACATAAAACTGAAGGGTCTACCACTGAGAATATAGTACTTTTCTAAGAAGTATTAGTGTTTAAAATCCCCAAATAATCCAAAGACAAAGTAGTCCATTAAACTTGGTGGCATATTTTAAGGAAAGCAGCTTAAATTCAGACCCCAAAACTTAGGTCGGTGAAACTGAATATTCGGGACCTGATTTTTATAGGGCAATTTTGAGCAAAATTGACAGAAACTGCCATGTATACAGCTGTGATCTTTTCTTTTGAATAGTATGACATTTCAAGAAAGAAGCAGTATCAACACCACAAAACAAATATTTAGTCTGAATTAATACAGTCTGAAATCAACACCAAACTTCATAGATTTTTTTTTTCCTTTTTTTTTTAATTTGTAATTTTATGATATTTACAACAAATGCTTTGTAAAAGCATCTCCCCATTGCAAGTACTGGTTCAGAGATTTAGCAGTATGACATGGTTCTCTGCTTACACTTCAGCTGTTGCTTTATTATCTGGATCTGCCTAGCTCTATCTGATAATAGTAATCTTATGACTGTTCTCTTGTAGCTAAAGACATAAAGCATTCATGCCAAATCTCTCATCTATTTTGAGAAAGCATTCAATTTGGCAATTTACACATCCATTTTTCCTTTATCTAATCAAAAGTATCCATCAATCTTACATTTCATTTGATACATTAAATCTGGCTTTATTTTGTATAAAGTTGTCACTGGTGCAATACAGATACTTTTTCTTTTTTAAAAAACGTTTTTATAATAGAAGGATTATCTTATAATTTTATTTTTGAGGTAAGAAAAATTAAACCACTGAAACACAAGGAGATCAACTATGCCAAATTTTAGGCCCTTCTATTACATTAAAAGGGCTTCTAACTCTTACTATTTATTTTATTCCTTGGAGAGAAATCCATCTACATATCTGCCTGAAGTGCTTTAATTCCTTCTAGGTGAATTATGACAATTTTACCACAGTATAATGTATTACCCTGATATTAAATTGTTGTCATTTTTAACCATCAACTGAAGTTTATCAAATCTTATAAAGGCTGCAAAGATCCAACATTCATTATGAAAAAAAAACCCAAAGAATAAGAAAAAGACAACCAACCATCCAAAAACCAATCCCCAAACCCACTGCCCCTTTGTCCCCTACATCAGAAGTAGTTGTATTTATTACAGCAACCCTTTCCCATTTACTCTGTTCCTGCATTTACTTTCACCAATATCTTTTTTTTTTTCCCTTTCCTGGCAGGAAGTCGTGATGTTACTCCTTTATATTACTAGTCAGTGCTAACCCAACTGTAAAATAAATTATGTGAGCTATTTTAGAAATACTGAAGTGGTAAAATATTTCAGTAGAAAATATAGTAAAATGTCCCCTTTTGAATCATTTAAATCAGACTTGCCAGAAAGTATAGCCAAAGCAAAATTGTTGTTGCATATGAGAGCCATTCTCAGGACCTGAAAAGGCAATATTTTGATTCTGAACTGCTAAATAAGCTATAAAACTTTATCACTCTCAGTGTAAACTTTTCATTCTCTGACTAGGAAATGTACTTTCTCTGTCGACTAACATAAGACCCTAAAAGAACTGCAAGTTTCTGTAAGAAAAAGTCAATTACAATTCACCAGAATTTTACATAAGGCAAAACAATAATTTCTTTTCTGCCATGCTCCTCCCCCCTCCCTGTTTCCAGAGGAGTAGCACACTGTCTCTTAAATAGACGACAGAGCTTCCCTGTAATACATTTTGACTCTCAAACCTCCATTTAGCATTATGATATTATCAGGTAGTATACAGTTTCACATACTGGAAAAAACTGCTTTCTTTCTGGATCTTCCAAACCACCGACACCATGCAGCAAACTCTGTGAAAAGACAATAAAATAGGAAAAAGCTTTATTGCCATGACTGTGCTGAATCCCAAGCGTTTACTTTCCAGCTATCTGAACCATATCTTAGGTAACATGAAATTGAGAACCAACCAAACACTACTTACCATATTGTCATTAACACATGTATTTATTCTAAGGACATACATGAGCAGAGTTTATTTACTCTGTAAACATGAATCTTATTAAAGCTGGTGAAAATGTCAAGAATAATTCTTAACGACTGAATTCACAGTATCTGCATATATCACCATACTTGTCTTCCGTGAACCACTAACATAGAATAAGAAAGTACCTCTCCTCAACTGATGGAAATTTTTGTAGTTTCAAAAAAGAAAGTTTAGATAGTCCATTCCATTCTCACTAATAACTGAGCATTTCACAGCTTTAAAAATATCTGGAGTCAAGTATCCTCGGATTTGCTATCCATTTAAGCATTCTTTTTGTCCTGAAAAGAGACTGAGTGAATACATAACTTTAACAAGGATTTTAACAGTTGTCCTTAGAATTTGCTATTGTATTTCATAAGCTAGTGGTTTTGCCCCCTGTTGGTCAGGTAGCAATGAAGTCAGCTGAGAAAAGAACACTGGAAACTGAAAGATCAGATTGCTCATTTAACACAAAGGAATGCTTTGATCTCTGAGTCATCACCTGGCACTATGTGCATCTTAGCCCACCACCGTTTACAAGAGCTCTTTCAGTGATCAAAGCAAATAGACACCTTCTTCCCCTTTTCTAACAGTTAAAAAAAAAAAAAAAGGTAAGCACATTTTCATTTTGTGGTTGGCAAGGGAATGATAGGTTTCTAACATTCCTTTCCCCAGGGAGAACAAGTTCTTTCATTTCTACCAGTTACCTTCAAGAAACATATCATAGGTGGCTGTACATATGCTGTAAGCTTTGCTCATTTGCATATTCACTAAAACAAATTACACACCTGAGTCTCCTCAGGTGCCTACTCAGGGAGTAGACTAGAAAAGAAATGCACAAACGACACTGCACTGAGGTGAGATCCAGTTGGGCTCTGTTTCATTTCATAGTACTCTCATTGATGCATTGAGCAGTTTATGTTTCTGTAGCTGGTGTGACATTCCAGATGACTACAGAATCTACATTTACTTTACTAAGCCAACAAGCTACCAGAACTGAGTGATTAGAAACAATTTTAACTTGTTTAACTATGTCAGAAAGTACCATAAATAGCAGCACTATAGGATGATAATTTATGTATGCAGGAAAGCAGAGAAAGACACCACTATTTTGATTCCAAGTGTATCAAGGTAATTTAGAAAACCCATTGCACTGTTACTTGGAAGAGGCATAAAGATTCCACAGGGGGGCAGTTTATAGTCTAAAACACTTTTTACCTTGACACAATACATTATACAAAACCAGCAGATTGACAAGCTCAAGGAACTAGAAACAAAATTAAACCAGAAATGCAAACAACTTTTTAATTTGTTTTGGTTTATTCTTTTAATGTTTTGGAAAAGGGAAAAGAAAAGATGGTGTTCTTCTTAGTGACTCTGTATCTTTGAAAAAAAGTGTGAGGCGTAGGTGTGCCTTAGTTTCATCTGATCTTTGCTTTGCAGTGAAGATTAGATTTTTAATACTGTAGTAGTCACCTGCTGGAGTGGAGGGGAAGAAATTAACATAGACTGACCTAATTCCTAGTGTACGTTTGATAAACCATACTGAAAACACAACTTAGCTGCCTTGGAGAGACTTGCATCAACACAAGGAAACACAAGAGTACACAAGGAAAACTCTTAGGAGAAAATTCTGGTAATGTACCTCTGGTTTTCCACATGCAAGATGAAATCACAAGCCTAAATGAGGAACTTGCTTGGCCTGTCATGCTGCAGACCTATTTGTAGGTTTCCAGTTTTTGCAAAGAGCTTAGTTGATCTGCATTACACATTCAGGTATAAACAGCACAGACTGCTTCACAACATTTCCAGAGGGACCTGGACAAGCCAGAGAGGTGGGCCAGTGAATACCTCATGAAGTTCAAGGACAAGTGTAAGGTCCTGCACTTGGGTCAGGACAATCCTCGTTAGGAATACAGGCTGGCTGATGATGTCATAGAAAGCAGCCCTGAGGAAAAAGACTTGGGGGTACTAATGGACATAAAGTTGGACATGAGCCAATGTGCACTCACAGTCCAGAAAGTCAACTGCATCTTGGGTTACCTGCAGGTTGAGGGAAGTGATTTTCCCCCTCTACTTTGCTCTGGTGAGACCCCCACCTGGGTATGGCATCCTGCTCTGGGGTCTCTGGGATAAGAAAGACATAGATCTGCTTGAGTGGCTACTAAGGAGGGCCACAGAGGTGATCAGGGGGCTGAAGCACCTCTCTTACAGGCTGAGACAGGCTTAGAGAGCTGGAGTTCTCCAGCCTGGAGAACAGAAAGCTCAGGGGAGACCTTATAGCAGCCTTCCAGCACCTGAAGAGGGCCTAAAGGACATCTGAGGAGAGAGTGTTTGCAAGGGCATGTAGCAGTAGGATGAGGGGTAATATTTTTAAACTAGAGGAGGGTAGGTTTAGATTAGACATTAGGAAGAAGTTCTTCCCTATGAGGGTGGTGAAACACAGGAACACGTTCCCAGAGGCACCATCCCTGGAAACATTCAAGATCAGGTTTGCTGAAGCTCTGAGCAACCTGACCTAGTTAAAAGTGTCTGTACTTACTACAGGGGGCTAGGACTAGATGACCTTTAAAGGCCCTTTCCAACCTAATGCATTCTATGATTCTATCATTTCTATCCCACATCAGGAACCTCTTGAGGACCAAGCCTGCATTGTAGTTAACAGTCCAGGTCTTTCAAATTGAGCCTAGCTTCAGATGCAACTAAATAGCCAGTATTATCCTAAGATTCAACTTGGCAGTCTCAAAACAAATTCTGAATTCTAGATTGTTTGCCCCTACCAAGCAGAACACAGATCTAATGTCAGCACTTACCAACAGCTCCTGCTGGTTTACACTTAAACTTACATATAGCAATGCTGGCACATTTTAGACTTAGTTTTTCCTGGTTTTCAGCTAGGGTAGAATTAATTTTCACAAGAAGTTGTGATGGGACAGAAACAGGACACCTAACCCAAACTAAATAAAGTGATATTCCATACAATATGGCATCAGACTCAGTATATAAAGGGAGTTGGCCAGGGAGGAGTCATAGCTCAGGGTGTACTAGGCATTGTTTTGGGGCAGTGAGCAAACTGCACTGTATAATCACCCACTTCATATATGCTAAGTATTAGTCCTATTTTCTTCTTCCTTTGCTATACTATTAAATCTTCTTTATTCCTTTTTCTTCTGATTTTCCTCTGCATCTCACTGAGGGAGAAGGAGTGAGCAAGCAGCCATGTGATGCTTAGCTGCCGGCTGGGCTAAACCACAATACCTTTCCAAACTACAGCTTGATTTATCTTACTTACAGTTACTGACTTGCTCTCCTTTATCATTATAGAAGATACAGCTTATTCTGTCCAGAGGCCCCTCTACAAATCATTTAATCTAAAGCCAGTAACTTCTGTTGATTTGAACCCTAGCTCCATCCTAAAGTTTACCATTCACTGCAAACAGATGGCTTAGATATAACACAAACTTATCTTAATGCAATGCTTAAACTAGCAGCTCCTTCTGAACGCAGCTATTCCGGAAATGACAGATGATCCTAAACCAAACTCATCATCTCCGCATCAGACCAGGCAACTGCACAGTGCTGGAACAATGTTGGCAGCACAATCTGTAAAAAACTTCCTTCTTTAGATTTACTTAGAGCTTAACTCAGAGCCAATCTTAATCTGCCTCACTGACTCTTTGCAGATCTTTCACACTTCTGAGTCCTTTTCTAAATTTGGTATCAGCAGAGCCATGCTGTTGTAGATGAGCTGAGATCTAGCTTGTTAAATATGCAACTCATTTGCTGTGAGCACTGTGAAATAAAAAGCTTTAAAGAAAATACTGGAAAATAATTCCTCTTATTATAAGGTGTTTCAGTCTGTTCTGTAAAACAGATAAAGAATGAAGCCATGTTCTATCTGGATTTAATTAGGTGATGCAGTGTCTGGAAGAAAGGAATGCAAAGGCAGCTAATGAAATGTTCTTAAGCAAAACTGGGAGTGCATGAAGGGGAAGCTTCATCTACAACTCTCTCTTTTGGTTATATCTGCATAGATCTCTCCTTGGGATGTGAGGACAAAACTCTCCATGTGTATAGTACTAGAAGACCTTTTTGTATACAAACTTCATTAAATGCCACACCCTTTTGCTTTATGGCTGTGTAAAGTTTTAGATCCATAATACATGAAGAACTTAAAGATTTTCTGTGTTGTGTGTGCTGATAAATTACACCAGGTAGAGCTGATAGGCGTGGAAGGGTCTATAATCAAATCCTCATCAAGTTGTGGAAGTTTACAGAAATATTTCCCAGTACCAAACTTGTATAAGGATATTTGGGCAACAAAATGTATTTGTCAAATTTGCTGGATTTTGGAGGCAATTCAGAAGGTGAAAATGGGACAGCACTATCTCAACAGGTTTAGATTTTGCAAGCCATTTATAAATGTTCTTCACCTCACTGAAGAACAGCAGTTGCAGCAGTATTATTCCTGGCACAGCTTAACAGAGACTCCTCTGGCACATGAATTACAGGCAGAAATTATTCCCTACATCAGATCAAATTTGTATGTGTGCACTGGAAAAATTCTGACCAAGTTACACCTAAGTAACTCTTCTGACCTACTTATTCCAGAGACTGGCTATCCAGTGAGTCTACTCAAATGTCTGGTCAGCAGTTGGCAAACATGATATAGTTGCTATACTTCACTGAGATGCAGCCAGAGAGAGAATACTGGAAGGATGTTCTTACATCCTGACAAACATCAGTTTTTCTGCACCCTATCCTCTGTCTATTCTCAAAGTATTAGTTTGTGTACCCCCATGTGATGGGGTGCACAAGTTGATGAGTGTCCTGGTTTCATCCTTCTTCAAAGCATTAAGAAAATGTGTCTCACAATGTAGTGGTCTTTTCTCCATGCCCAAATATCTGACCCTTTTTTCACATCACCTGAATCCATAGAGGGATGTACCCTATTGTGCAACAGAGTCATGTGAATTTCAGTAGCAGTGACAAGATGCAGGAAAAAAAGAAAATTCATGTTTGGGTATGCTAACTGCATTCAAAACATCATGGTACAAAATAGTATTATTTGAGTGGTTACAGAAATAATGATACAACAGCAAAATTGTGCAGATATTTCTCTAACCCATTAGAAAGAGTTATGTAGGTTTTTTGCAGTATAACTGGAAACCCTGTAGCTCATTTTTTTTCCATCTGTGGAAATGGATAATCCTGGATGTTGGCAAAATAGTGTACTATTTCTACTAGCACTCAGATATTGTTATTTCATAACCTTCTGCTGAGTATGTTCTTCTGAGTAGCTACTATGGGAACAAAGAACAGAACGCTATTTATTGCACCTGGATAAAAGGTGGCATACCATATTCTCTGAGCTAGGAAAGTGCAGCCAAAAGACCTTTGCTATGTAATTCCCCTCCCTCCTCACTCCCCAACAACCTCCATTTCCCTGCCTTTTTGCTCCACCCTCCAAATTATCTAATTTCTGAGCAGTTTGGTTCCTGGCAGCCATGGATAGTTTGGTGATACCTGTTGCATCTGATGATTTCTTCCTGACTTCTTCAATCAATCAATGTCAAACCTGAAAGCACAATGACATGTTCTCTCTTTAGGCATCCAATCAGTCTGAAATGGTACATCAGTGAAACAAGCAAAACTCTTCATCATGAGGCCTGTGAAGACAGGAACACATACAGGTTGTCATCAATTAATGAATTTTCCTGCAGGCACAACATCATTTGTCAGAACATCCATTCTCTTGAAAAGAGTTCCAGGCTTTAAAAATGAAACTAAATGCATTCTGAAAGCAAAATTACTTATGACAATTTGTCTCTATTCTCAGTAACGTGAAATTCATATTTCAGATCATCATCACTATTCTAATAGCATAAATTGATTAAATTCCATCTAGGAAGTGGGGGAAAGGGTATGCAGCTAATCTATCCAAAGGTCCATTTCTATATGCAGAGTCCCATAACACATATCAATGAGGAGAAAAGCTTTTAGCATTGGTGCTTTTAAGCAATCTTTTCCATTGTATGAATAGTTCGCCAAAGACCTGTTTGTTCTATGAGATTCTCAGTTATGAGCATACAAAAAGAAAATTCCAAGCATTTAAGAGAGTGTCACCAGGCCAACACTTGCTAATATTCAAGTATGCTTTGATCTGCTTCAGGAGATAATACAAGTGACTTCAAGGAAAGGCATTAGGCAATGGTTTGCATTGTCTGGTAATATCTACCTCAGACCCATTCCAGTGAGCGTATGTAAGAAGGAAGGCATAAATTCCTGTATGTACCCCAGATTTCCTTGTAAAGTGTCACTAAGATCTGTGCAACTAAAATGAGAATGGAGAATACCTTCTTCTTTACACAAAGGACTATTATTTTCCCATAGGAGCCTTTCCTAGCTCCTCCTTTTCCATCCTCTGGCTTAGAAGTGAAGCACAGCTTTTCCTTCTTGGCTTCCTGCAGTGCTACTCTGAAATACTGTTGAGCAACAATTAGATCACATCTACATGGAAACTTTTAATCAGACTGAAACTAGGTCAAAAACTATAGCTCTACACTTCAGTAGTCATCCTGTTTCACTACTGCAGAAATTCTGAATGTTGACAGGACAGGATAATTAGAGAAATACAAATCTTAATCATCCACATTTACTCCTTAACACAGAAAAGCAGAACCTGGTCAGTTACTACAGCTCCTACAATGGCATGGAGCTTTATTACAGAAAATGCCACCTACTGTGGTACTACCCAATTAGAGGCTGTGATATTCTTTTCAAAAGTGATCTTGTTAGGCACAAGTGCCACTACTCTCAGGCCCATCAAATTCCAATACAAACTTACCAACACACCACAGGAGCCTGGATGACCTACTCTCCTTAGTTTCAGAAGAATACAAATGGAACAATATGACTGGGAGACAGTTAGAACAGTGTTCTTCCTCTGACTCCCATGGTACCAATCATCATAACAGCTAGGCGCTAGCGCGAAACAGACAGGAAGAGATAAACTTGTTTATCTGACATATGTAGTCTGTCTCTCTGATAGGACAATAATCACATGGCAATTTATTGTGGCAATATTTTCTTAATATTAACTTCCCTGCAAATCAGCATTTGTAGTGTGACTATTGCATTTTTGGGTTGTCATAATTCAGTTTTTGCAGTAGTTAGAAACAGTTCCTTGGAAACTGTGTGAAAACAAAGAGCTGTATGTCACAGAAAAATATAGCAACATCTAAATCCTGGCTAGATGAGAAAGTAAGTGTAATGAAAATGATACTGAAGACTTTTTAACTTATTTTAGGTACAATTATTTCACTAAAAGGTATATGCCTTTAATTTATAAAAATAATTTTTGTCATTTCTGTAGGAGCGGTAAAGCACACTGGATATTTCAAGCTAATGTTCCTCTGTACAGAGCTCAACAATACATTCAAGACTAAAGTGATTTTCTCCTCTCCTAGATAATATTTATTAAATTAATTCATTCAATGAATACATAGCAGATACTTGAGCCATTTGTACAGTATCATGATCAACAAATTTTGTACACACAAATTTTAAAAGAAATCCAGCATTCCAATATTAACCTCCCTGCTGTATCTCATTTTCTCAGTTTTGTAGTATAGACTTCTCTCACTTTGATTTGGCATTAGCATCTGCAAATTCCTTCCAAATTCTAGCAGCGGGTTTACTAGTTACTTGTCACTAATAGTGATTAACTTAAGAAGTCACTTCATTAACTAAATCTGCTGCATCATTTTTAGCTGCCTTCCTGGTAAAGATCTAAGATCTAACTCTGATTTTAATAAGCCACATTGACCTGACAATTCATCAAGTGACAGGAATAAATGGAGATGGTGACTAAACGTAACCTGGAAGTCAGAAGGTATGCTTCTGTACATAAACCCAGAAATTCTAGTTTATAATTTTGCAGTTTTATTTTGCCAATCACTGACATCTTGAAACTCATGAATGTCAATGTGGCCTCCTTTTTTGAAGGGCACTGCAATAGAAATGGTATTTCATTTGAAATTTTTTTCATTGTCATGGTATAGGACTCAAAAACTGTAGGGTTCATCTGAATTTCCAAACAAAGATTGTTGCTGGGTTTTTATTATAATGTTGATAATGACACTGACAGGAGGTAAAAATCAACTAAATAATGAAGATATTGATCTTACAGAATTTATAACTTGCCTCCTGAGGAAGTATGCACATAACCTCGAAACAGTCTGTCTATGACTATATACTCTGTCCTGAAAAAAGAAAGGCCTTAGCAAAGGGCCTTTAGCATTATGAAAAGAATACAGGGCTACAAAGAAAATGAGAGGTAGAAAAGCAAGTGGGGAGACAGCAAAACAACAACAGAGAAAATTGTGTGGAAAAAGGATGGAAATATTGATGTAGACACAGGAGAGTAAATAATGGTATGGTTTTGAGAATGAGGAGGGAGATACTGGGAAGTAAGCAGAAATTAAAAAGAGGATTAAAATCAGGCTATGGAAGGAAATGAAAAATGATCATGAAGCGCATGAAAAGGACAAAGGCAAAAGTGAGGAAAACACAACATGTGAGCTGTAAAGATCATATCCTGGAAATGTACCACTTATCCCACAACAAGTACTGATTGATTTTGCTTATCTTTCAAAAGAGCATGAGAAGACAGAAAAGAAGACTTTAAAAGAAGACTTTAAAAACAATTTAATATCACACTTCAAAGGTTCATTACTGACTCATGTAAAATACACCTGAAACTCAACGCAAGCATCTCCTTGGAAACTTGAATCAGAAAAAAACCCTCTGTCTACTTCCTATTATGTTAATATTTTTATTAATGTATAAGATTAAACCCCATAAAATCCATAGAGTATTGAGGTCCTGTTGAGTTTCTCTCTGGAGATGGTCTCTGCTTCATCGACTGGAATTACAAGCCCTAAATCTGCAGTGTAGAGATATACTTCTAGTTCTTCCACCTTTTAAACTGATGAGCCAGTTACTAATTTCCAGGGAATGGAAGACTAGCACATTTTTTAGCATCACCCAACAGACTAAGTTTAAAAGACCACAGTTTATTGTGCAACTTTTTTTCCCCAGAATGAAGTAAAGTGCCATATTCTTAAGACAATCCTCCTCCAACAAACAGGTAGAGGCAGAAGTTTTCCTGTAGGACATTGACTGAATTACGTCAATTGGATTTATCTTTTTCTTCATTCATTTAGTGATTTGATACAGCTCCTGTTTGCTGAGGATTGTCTTCTCTAGTACTTGTTTATGTTTCCTTAACATTCATTTATTATAAAAGGAAAAGGAGCAGTAATTTCTTCCAAGTGCACTGCCTTGCCATGAGACTATAAAAAGTGCATAAGAAAAGCCAAAACATAGGCAGTGCTTTTGTAAGTGACTCTAAATGGATTCTATTAACCTCAAAAATGAGTAGTTGCCTAAAGAAGGTCATAAGCTAATTACTTACTTATTGTGCACGGGAGAAATTACAAGAATCACAGCAGAAAGAATACTAGTACTACCGTATTCCATGGTAAGACAACAAGAAGGTAATAAAGGACTTTCAGCTGTTCTTAGTAATTGAAGGAATTTTATGCAGTCTTTTAAGGGAATGAAAAAGAGATGCTCTTGAAAATAAACACATAAATGATTTTAAATTACCACTAAATACAAAAAACCCACCAATAAGCCCATTAAATTTGGATTGTCCAAATCGATTTTCTGAAGTTAGATGTATTTCAGGGTGCCTCAAAATTTTGGGAACCAGAAATCAGACACCCTAAATCATGTTATTGCTTTAAATGTGGCTGTCAATGAATATGTTTTAATCTGTAGAAACAGAACTTTAAAAATCATTCATTTTAAAAAATCTATGGTCTATTTAAATTAAATATAAGTATATATACTTATATAAATATAAGTATAATATATGTATCTAAATATGGTTACATGCATTCTCAGAAAACAGATTTGTAGTGGCATAAAAGGTTTCTGCATTGATAAAGTGTGGAGGAAAAATATATGAGTAAATGGTTATTCCCAAACTAATACCTATAGCTTCTGGTACTTATGAATTTTAGTAATGATCAAAAGGGATTTTTGTAAGTTTGTTGGGTAGCAAACTTACAGTGAAGCGCAAAAGGCCCTTATTTCTCTTCACAGTAGTGCTGTGGAACAGAGCTCATAAAGCACATCTCATAAAGCTATGGCTAAAAAATATGTAACATTTATAAGCCCCAAGATTGAGTACACATATTTAATAAAATAACTGGATTCTCCACTATTTCTATTTTTCTGTTCCTCTTTCAAGAAGGCAGTAAGGAAACTGCCCGATTCAACAAGAAGGAGAGGAACAGCATGTCACGAGCAGATGAAACATCAGAGACACATGCAATCATTATGAGGGGAGTAAGTTATCACAGTCTGACTGATTAACCACCGAATCATTTCCTTAGAATCAATGGTAAAATGATTTGTTATCAATGAAACATACTTGTATTCATATTCTGAAGAGCAGGAAGCCTAGACCAGAATTTGATGCATAATGTAGCCATTGTCGCAGTAGCTGGAGCTCCAGCTGTGCTGCAGAGCTGCAAACCATGGTAACAGAAAGCTAGTATATAGCTTTTTTCCCTAAGACACCTCTACCCATTCATTGGCAGAAGGGACCTCAGCTGAAAATTTTCTAGTAGGCTTGTGTGTGTGTGTCTCTGTCAGATGAGACATCTACTGCTCCTTCCTCTCTACCAAGCCAGTCATTTCATCACAGAAGGTTATCAGGTTGGTCAAGCAAGATTTCACTTTGGTGAACCCATGCGGACTACTCCTGATCACCTTCTTTACTTCATGTACCTGGAAAAAGTTCCTAGGATTAGCTACTTCATTGCCTCTCCAAGGATCAAAGTGAGATTAAAGGAACTTCTTGCTGATCTTGAACAGAGGAGTGGCATATGCTTTCCTTCAGTCCTCAGGCACTTCCTTCATAACCACGATTGTCCAAAGATTATTGAAAGAGGCCTTGCAATGACATCAGCCAGTTCCCTCAGCACTTGTGGGTTCATCCCAACAGGGCTCATGCACTTATGTCTGCCCTGTTTGTTCCAGCATTCCTTGCTGTGGTAATAGGTAAATCTGTATTGATGCAGTCCTTGCCCCTGCTCCAAAGGCAGTGAACCTATTTTTTAGTTGTACATCCTTAGTTAGGGCAGGAGCCGCCTTCTTTTTGCCTGAAGTCATCAACTTCCATCTACCTTCTCCAGAGGTTGCACTTAAACTACAGATGAACACTACCTGCATCTCAATAGAAGTTCAGGTCCAGGTCTTTTCAAGAGGTTGCATGTCAGAGAAGATCCTTATCTATCTCTCTTTCATTTGTCTCTGATGCTATGCAGACTGCTTACTTCTTTCATAGCTCCTCCTGCACACCATATTCCAGATGAGTTCAGTGATGTTACTGCTGAGTTCAAAAAAGATATTGAATAGAAAGAAGATATTGAGAAAGGAATTAAAAAAGATGGCTCTGCAGTTACTGGATATTATCAATTATCACAATAAATATTGTAGCCCTGCTCTAAGGTTTATCTAAATGTTCTTTTTGATAGGAAGAGTAGTATTTTATAGGACCCCAAAGTGTAGTAGGAGCTTTGCAGGGTTTTAGAGTTAAAGACTGTAGACTTGTATTTGACTTTTAGTAATTACATTCAAAGGAGGGATGGTCAAGATGAATCTGAGGGAACTCACAAAGGCTGGAGAACCCAGCAGAACTGGAGACAAAAGGTTTTAATAGGTAAAGAGGGGATAAACATATGTGCCCTACAGTTTATTTCCTACGTGTCCATTGTTTGTGACTTTGCATTTGGTTTTGTTGTTCCTGCTGTCCAGTCTTTTTAAATTTTATTTTCATTTCCAATGACACCTACAGTTTTAACAGAAATAGTTCCTCTAGAACCATGCTCTTCATTCTGATTTTCAAATTACATCAAAATAAGAGAAAGTTCAATAGTTCCTGTGTGTTGCTTATTACTCAGTCTACCTGCCCTTATCTAAGGGCATAATTTAAGAAATACTAGTTTGTTACCTGATCTTTCTGTGAGCCAGCGAGCTCAAATAGCTATTATAGCCATTTTTATCAAATAACTATAATTATCTAACTACTTTACAACCCCTCATTAATTTCCAGGATTAAGTCAGTTTGTTAATAAGAAATTTAGGCTCTCAGAGGGTTGAAGCAATCAGTGAAAAAACTACCAATCTTATCTGACTGGTCATTTGTCAAAGAAGAACTCTATTGAGGGAAACAAAGCTCAGAAGAGTCTTCATATTTTCTTCTCTCTACACTGTTGGGTAACAACAGTAAGATGAGAAAGATTCTCCATGAAAGAGTCTAATTTCAGGTGTTGAATTCTACAAGGAGGCAAAGTAAAATCCTTCAGTTGCTTAGCTAAACAAGTTTTTAGACTAGCTCTACATGCTAAGTAATGCAATTTTTTTTGAGTAAATCAAGAACTTACCTGCAATTTCAGGTATGCAATTGAAAACTAATTTCCTGTAAATTTTCCCCAATCATATTTTAATACTTTGTTTTAAAATCCCTTCCTTCTGCTGCCAAACGTGTTGGTCATTTTATAATTTTCTGTCCTTATGACATTGGTACTGATATAAGTAACTTTTGAAAAGCAATCTTCTGACTCTAGCATGTTTCTGGATCTCTTACCTTTGTGCATGTTCTGAGTAGTACCTTAGATTTCAGTTGGAATCCGTAACAGGTTTTGACTGCTTATGAAGACATTAGGTACTTAATATTGTAATCTTTTTAATTTTTCTTGACATTTAGGTAAGCAGGCATAAACAGATAATATTTAATTTCTAAATATTTTTTAAAATGGTGATATAATATGAACAATATTTCTGTATTTGGGACTCAGGAGTGTTTCTGTGTTCTGTCCTCACATTGAATGGTCAAATATCTAGTAACTGCATTTATTTTTAGCTTGGTTTAATTAAAATAAAAATAAAAATAAATAAGCAATATTTAAAACACTTGTTAAGTGATTTAAGTACTGCTGAACAAAACTTACAATCCAACATAAAATGATCCCATATTTTTATTATACATACGCAGCATAGCAGTCTAGATTGTCTACAATGTTACTCAGCATCAATAATAACTTCTCCAATTCCTGCCAGAGCATTTACATTGCTCTTCAAATAAAGGTATATTTCCTATTTTGTTCTAAACTCTTACTGAAAAATTCTCAACTCAAATGCTGCCAAGTTTATTGTCAGAGGTACCTTCTCAGGTATCATCCTCTTTAGATGCGTCTGTCAGATCACATTTTTCCCAATGTAATCTAACTTTCTACTTAAAGTGAGGAGCAGATTTATCAAAGGAATCCATGTGTGAACTCACTACCAAAGTCAAATGAAGAAAGACAATGTGTGGTCAAGTCATAGGAGCATCAGTACCTGAACTCTCCTCAGTGGTCACAGAGGAAAACCTGTGAAATGAGAGTCAACACAGTATTTCCAGAGCAAAATTTCAGTTTCAGCAATCCCTGTTTCTGAATTCCCTGAGCTGGAAGTAGTAGTAATTTAATACTTCTATATTTTTCTGATTCACTTACTTAATGGATGATTAGCCTACCTAGATTCTGATATCCTAAACATCTTCCAGCAGTGAATTTCACATGATAATAATATACATTCTGAAAAAGAACTTCAATCACTGTTTTTTTATCTTCCAAGAATTTGTAGACTTCTGTCATAATCTTTCCCAACTACCTCTTTCAGGATGAGAAGTCTTTCTCTATTTCATTTCACTTTATATGAAAAATCTTCCAGAACTTGAATAATTCTGGTTCCTCTCCTTTGTACTAGTTGTTGTCTAATTTATTCTTTTGACATTAGATTATCAGATCTGCATGCAGAATTTAAGATGAATATGTCACTGAAATGTATATCACAATATAATGTTTTTGCTATCTGGTCTTTTCCTCTTAATTTTTATTATTTTCTTTGCCTTTGATTACTATAAAGAAATCAGTAGATATTTTCAGAACTCTAATCACATGAAAACAGAATTGTACACTGCTTAGCCATTTCAGCAAGTATGGACTCACAGGAACAATTCACTGACATTGCAATTTATATTGATCCAAAATAGGACTGATTAACAATATGGAAGACACAAGTGTGTGTTACTTGCCTCTCATATAAAATATTTGAGGTAATTTCTCAAATATTCTAAATTTGAAAAGTTCAGAAAACCTTACCTATCTTTTTAACAATGTCTAATAACAAAAAAACCCCATTCTGTTAAAAAATCTCCTTTTATTAAAGAACTGAAAGGTAAGTTTCTTCTTAACACAAACATAGCGTGTAATGTCAAAGATATATTTCTTGCAACAAGTAGTCTCAAAATGTATCTACAGTATCTTTTCTAAGCACTTATTTCTCCCTCAACAGGCCATTCTGTACTGTGCCATAATGCAAGTAAGTAGAAAAGACAAGCATCCTAGTAAATGTGCATGTGTGTGTGTGTGTGTACATAGTTCTTTCTTTCAAAAGAGCTAGTTTTCATTCCAAAGGTTAGGTCACTAGATGTTGCTAAATCATCCTAGTGGCGTTATAGAGCTGTAAACGTCAGTCTTCCATTTAATGGTGTTTTGTTTTCACAGACCTTGTGGCAACCTTCTCAGTTTGCAGAGCTAGAAAAAACTCATCTATGGGAGATCAAATGGTGCTGTCTAGGAGAGATCATCTATGGGAGATCAAATGGTGCTGTCTAGGAGAGAGAGTATTGATTCATTAAGGTTTGTAACTGACTGATGATATCAATACTGAAACTGGGGGACACAATCTTGCTTTAGTTTTGTTATAGCTAAAATTACAGAAGAAGAAAAAAATGGGAAAATAATGTAGATAAACCCCCCCCCATGTTTTCTTAGTATTTTGCTGTGATATTTCAGCAAGTGGACATCACAAAGACGAAGGTAAACACAATTAAAATTAGACAAGATTATTGAATAGCAACTCTGTTGCTGATCTAGAATCTCTACTTAGAGTAGCAGTCCATAATCAAATTTTTCTTTGAATAATGAATAAATATCTTGTACATATGAGTACATCTGAGCACATCTTCAAACTAATGTTCTACTTCTTACATGCAAAATTATTAATCCCCAAATCTGCTACCTGTTTATATTATTCAATGAACATTTTATACAAGTGATGGAACTTAATTTACAAGACATAGGGATATATATTGAATATGGCTGAAGACATGCTTCACATATATGGTAAACTAAAGCACTTGAGATATTCATACAGCTCAGTGGAAAAAATGGATTCTTCACTTGTGTAAATTCCTCAGTTGTCTCTAAAATTGATGACAGGATCTGTAGCAATTTATATAGTTTGAAAACCTGATCTCATTAAATTACGTTTATTTGTCACACCTCTCTGAAAGAAAGTCTGGGATGAAATGCAGTCAACAAAATTTTATGTAATTGCAATTTTTCTTAGTAAGGAGGGCTTAAAAAAAGTTGTAATATGGCGCTGAAACAGCAAGTTACCTTGAGTATTTAGCTTCATCTCAACTATTTACTGGTGTGTATCCAGTTATTCACACACATTTTACAGCACTCTAGAGCCTCTCTGCTTACCTTATTAGTATACCCCTAATCTATATTCTCCTTTACATATGAGAACAAAGACTATATTTCTGAAGAAATTCTAGCAGGACAGTATTCAATGAAATTACTTAGTTCTAAATCCTGAATAACACATTCTGTAGAACACTTGGATTATATGAATTAATATTTAATATGAAAAGTAAAAAACAGAATGTGGATCTTGTTTTAAAGATTGTATATTAAATTAGCACTTCCACTGCACTTCCTCTCCAGTATAACACTTTATTTTAATTAATATTTTTGGGTGACTGGCTCTCATGAGTAACAACTTTAAAATACACATATATTTTCACTGTACCTTACTTCAGTATTTTTAGTGCTTGAACACAGGAAACTAAGCAAGGATAAAACTTGGATAAAAGTTGCTGAGGAGAAGGGCTCTGGAGCGGGAGATCTCGTCGGGGGACCCTTCCTGGAAGCGGCAGCCCCCGGGCACCGATCCGCGAGGGCAAAAAAATTAACTGAAGAGGAGAGTCGGCACGACGCACCCAGTGGCAGCCATTGCTTCTCTCTGCGGCTGCACGCAGGCGTGACTCACCGGGGGCGGAGCTAAGGGCGGCAGCAATAATCCCTCTCCATACAAGAGGGGCCTCTGGGAGCGCAAGCAACCAGGAGCGCGGCGAACAGGACGGGCAAACAGGGCATGGCGCATCAGAAGGGCGTGGCGCGTCAGAAGGGCGTGGCGCGGCAGTTTGCGCGGCAGTTCGCGCGGCAATTCGCGCAGGCAGGGCAAGCAGGCAGAGCTAGCCCCCTCCTAGCTCGGAAGGGTAATTTGAGCCAACCAGCTAGTGCTCACAGAGTACGCAGGGCGAGCCGAGGGATTCCTGTCTGCTGTGTGCCCAGACAGTTGAACCATGGTCTCCACCAGGCGGAGAGGTTCTCCCAACACGACTGGGGCAAACCCATTGGAGGGCCTGCCCAGGGATGATGCAGTTCAGGTCTCTGGCTGCAGAGAATGCCTGAGTTTGCTGCTGCCAGGGAAAAGTGGCAAACGCCTCACCTGTGTGAGGTGTGACCAGGTGGACAATCTGCTAGGTTTGGTAATCAAACTAAAAGAAGAGCTCGAAACACTGAGAGCTATCAGGGAATGTGAGCGGGAGATTGATTGGTGGAGTAGCTCCCTGGCATCCCAGAGGGAAGAGTGCCAGGAGGACACCTCTAAGCTGAAGACGGCCCCTCTGTCCTGTCCTAATGAGGTAAATAGGAGTGACCCCAACCCTGAGGAGGGCTGGAAGACAGTCCGGTCTTGCCATTGTAGGCGCTCCCCCTGCCTACCTAGCCCGCTCCCCCAGGTTTCCCTAAGCAACAGGTTTGGGGCCCTGGAAGTTGAGGAGGAGGTATGTGAAGGGGTGAGTGCAGCCCCTCTGCCTCAGAGGAAGTGAAAGCCTAGAATGAGGCAAAAGTCTGCACGCCTTGAGACTGCCTCTGTTAGGCAAGAGAGAAGGGTAATTGTGGTCGGGGATTCCCTTCTCAGAGGGACAGAGGGCCCCATTTGTAGACCAGACACTACACGAAGGGAGGTGTGCTGCCTCCCTGGAGCCAGGGTCCGTGATATTACCAGAAGGCTCCCAGGGCTGGTAAGACCCTCTGACTATTATCCTCTACTGATTGTTCAAGCAAGCAGGGATGAGATCATGAAGTGTAGCCTGTGTGCTATCAAGAAGGAGTTTCGTGATCTAGGGCGATTTGTTGAAGGGGGGCGGAGCTCAAATAATATTCTTGTCTATCCCTACTAGTGGGAGGAGAGGTTCGGAGCAGGTCAGGAGAACCCATCTATTGAATGAGTGGCTGAAAGGCTGGTGCCAGCATATCGGGTTTTTTGACCAAGGGAAGGTGTACTCTGCTTCTGGCATGATGACTGCTGATGGGGCTCACGTGTCCCATAGGGGTAAGCGAATCCTTGCCCAGGAGATGGCAGGGCTCATTGACCGTGCTTTAAACTAGTTAGGAAGGGGGGAGGGGATATTACGAAGGCTCTTGGGGTTAGGCATGGGCTTTGGGAGACACAGCATGACTTGGCGGTGGAAGAGGGTAAATGCCAGCAGCACAGTGATGGACTTGGGGATGTTGTTCCATGTGATAGTGGGAAAAATTCTGGGGATTGCCCTGAGGACTCCTCAGTGGAGCCACTATTGCCCATCCCGTCAGAAATCTCACTGTGATCTGTTGAGGATAACTGCACCTGCTGCCCCACTAAAATGCCTTTATACAAATGCACGTAGCATGGGAAACAAGCAGGAAGTATTAGAGATCTTTGTGCAGTTGCAGGGCCATGATCTCATTGAGATCACAGAGACATGGTGGGACAGCCTGGATGACTGGCACGCTGTCATGGATGGCTATGTGCTTTACAGGAAGGACAGGCTAGGGAGGTGAGGTGGAGGAGTTGCTCTTTATGTTAGAGAGGAGCTAGAATGTACTGAGCTCCACCTGGGGAAAGATGACCCATCAGTCGAGTGCTTGTAGGTAAGAATCAAGGGTCATGCTAGTATGAGTGACACCGTTGTGGGTGTGTGCTATAGGCCCCCTGATCAAGAGGAGCGGGTTGATGGTGCTTTCTATGAGCAGCTAGAAGTAGCCTCGAGATCCCAGGCACTGGTCCTTATGGGGGACGTCAACTATCCAGATATTTGCTGGGCAAGCAATACGGCCAGTCGTATGCAGTCCAGACAATTTCTGCAGTATGTTGAGGACAATTTCCTGCTACACATGGTGCAGGAACCTACAAGGGGAGGGCGGGTGCTGGACCTTGTTCTTACTAACAAGGATGGGCTCATCAGGGAGGTGAAGGTCGGGGGCAGCTTAGGACAAAGCGACCACAAAATGATCCAGTTCAAGATCCTGAGTGGAAGAAGCAAGCCAAAAAGCAGGATAGCTACCCTGAATTTTGGAAGAGCTAACTTTGATCTCTTCCGCAACCTATTAGGAGCTATCCCGTGGGCTACGCTGTTAGAAGGCAAGGGAGCCTGTGAGAGCTGGCTAGCATTGAAACAGCACTTCTTCCAAGCACAGGATAGGTGCATCCCTTTGAGTAAGAAATCAGGAAAGAGAGGCAGAAGACCTGCGTGGATGAGCAGGGAGCTAATGTGTAAACTCAAAGGGAAGCAGAAGGATTATAAACTATGGAAACTGGGTCTGTGCACCTGGGAGGAATACAGGGATATTGTCAGGGCCTGTAGGGATGCGACTAGAAAGGCTAAAGCCCGCTTGGAGATGAAACTGGCAAAGGACATAAAGGATAATAAAAAGAGTTTTTTCAGATATGTGAATAGTAAGAGGGTGACCAGGGATAATGTAGGTCCCTTGCTGAATGAGGTGGGTGTCCTGGTATCGGGTGATGATGAGAAGGTGGAAATACTGAATGCCTTCTTTGCCTCGGTCTTCACTCCAAAGGCCCCTCGGGACCCGCAGATCCTGGATGAAAGTAGGACTGTTTGGGGAATGAAGAGCTTCCCTCTAGTTGAGGTAGGGGTGGTCCAGGAGCGGCTCAAAGGGATTAGTGCAAACAAATCCATGGGCCCGGATGAGATACATCCACGTGTGCTGAGGGAGCTGGCGGAAGTGATTGCGGAGCCACTTGCTATCATCTTTGACAGCTCTTGGAGAACAGGAGGATTGGAGGATAGTCAATATCACTCCGGTCTTCAAAAAGGGCAAGAAGGAGGACCCTAACAATTATAGGCCAGTCAGCCTCACTTCTGTCCCTGGAAAGGTGATGGAACAGCTTGTTCTGGATGCCATCACCAAGCAACTGGAAGAGAAGAAGGTCATGAGGAGTAGTCAGCATGGATTCACCAAGGGGAGATCGTGCTTGACCAATCTCATAGCCTTCTGTGATCTCATCACCGGCTGGGTGGATGGAGGGAGAGCAGTGGATGTCATCTACCTTGACTTCAGCAAGGCTTTCGATACTGTCTCCCATGACATCCTGATAGAAAAGCTGAGAGATCATGGGATAGATGAGTGGACAGGGAGGTGGGTTGAGAACTGGCTGTTGGACCGGGCTCAGAGGGTCATGATCAGTGGAACAAAATCTGAATGGAGGCCTGTGACTAGCGGTGTTCCCCAGGGCTCAGTGTTGGGCCCAGTTCTGTTTAATATCTTCATCGACGACCTTGATGAGGGAATAGCATCCGCCCTCAGCAAGTACGCTGATGATACAAAGCTGGGAGGGGTGGCTGACACGCAGGAACACTGCGCTGCCATCCAGCGAGACCTGGACAGGCTGGAAAGCTGGGCAGGGAGAAATCAGATGAGGTTTAATAAAAGCAAGTGTAAAGTCTTGCACCTGGGGAGGAATAACCGTCAGTATCAGTGCAGGCTGGGGGATGACCTGCTGGAGAAGAGCTCTGTGGAGAAGGACCTGGGGGTCCTGGTTGATGACAGGTTGGCTATGAGCCAGCAGTGTGCCTTGGTGGCTAAGAGGGCTAATGGGATCCTGGGATGCATCAGGAAGAGTATGGCCAGCAGGTCGAAGGAGGTGATCCTCCCCCTCTACTCTGCCCTCGACAGGCCCCATCTGGAGTATTGTGTCCAGTTCTGGGCTCCCTGGGATAAAAAGACAGGGATCTCCTTGAGAGAGTCCAGAGAAGGGCTACAAAGATGATGAAGGGCCTGGAACATCTCCCGTATGAGGAAAGGCTGAGTGAGCTGGGGCTGTTCAGCCTGGAGAGGAGAAGACTGAGGGGGGACATAATTAATGTTTATAAATATCTTAAGTATGGGATGGAGGGGGAAATGGCCAGCCCCTTTTCAGCAGTCTGTGGAGATAGAACAAGGGGCAATGGCTGCAAATTGGATCACAGGAAGTTCCGCACCAACATGCAGAAGAACACAGTGAGGGTGACAGAGCCCTGGAATAGGCTGCCCAGGGAGGTGGTGGAGTCTCCTCTGGAGATATTCAAGACCCGTCTGGACGCCTATCTGTGCAATATGAGCTAGGTAGCCTGCTTTGGCAGGGGTGTTGGACCCGATGATCTCTCAAGGTCCCTTCCAACCCCTACAATTCTGTGATTCTGTGATTCTGTGATAAAAGAAGGATAAAACCAAACTTTTGGTTACTTCTGAAATAGAATCATAGAATTGTAGAATGCTTTGGAAAGAACCTTAAAGATCATCTATTTCCAACCGCCATGGGCATGGGCAGGGACACCCTCCACTATGTCAGGTTGCCCAAAGGCCCACCTACCCTGACACTGAACACTTCCAGGGAGGGCATTAACATTTCTGGGCAACCTATTCCAGTGTTTCACCACTCTCATAGTGAAGAGTTTTTTCCATATATCTAATCTAAATCTCTTCAGCTTCCCTGTAGGGCCCTTTAGGTACTGGAAGGCTTCCATAAAGTCTCCCCAGATACTCTCCAGGCTGAACAAGCCTAACTCTCACAGCCTGTCCTCATAGGAGAGGTGGTCTAGCCCTCTCATCATCTTTGTGGCCCTCCTCTGAACTCACACGAACAGCTCAATATCTTTCTTGTACTGAGGACTCCAGAGCTGGACACAATACTCCAGATTGGGTCTCATGAGAGCAGAGGTGCAGAATCACCCCACTTGATCTGCTGGTCACGTTAGTTTTTTTGCAGCCCAGGACACGATTCATTTTCTGGGCTGCAAGTGCACATTGCTGGATCATGTTGAGCCTTACAACAACTCAGAGACCTTCTCCTCAGGGCTGCTGTCAATCCATACTCCACCCATCCCATAGTTGGGCTTGTGATTGCACTGATGCACATAAGAAGGATCTTGCACTTGGCCTTGTTCTTCAGGTAACTTCACAAGGTTTGCATGGGTCCACCACTCATGCCTGTCAAGGTCCCTCAGGATAGCACCCCTTCCCTCCAGCATGTCAACCACACCACACAGCTTGGTGTCATCAGGAAACTTGCTGAGGGTGCCCTCATTAAAGGCAGTATTTGAAGTCAGTTAATTTTTTTCTATGAAGACAGGTGTAGTAAACTATATTCAAGAAAAATATTGACTGCAACTGCTATAAATGCCTAGATGTCTTACGGATTGTAGTATGCAAGTTATGAGTATATATGATAAATCAATACATTCCTTTAAAAATTAGAATTTGCACATTATACATACAGCTATATTTGAAAGGATTAATAACACCAATTTACTTCCTGGCTGAGGAAACAAGTAGTGTATGGAATGTTTTTACTAATTGCTTTGCACTCAGCAGCTTAATCACCCCAAATTAGTGAATACACTGTAAGCTAATCAAATGGTTTCTTTTTTGTTTAGTAACAAGATAATTCACAACATTTAAGGAGCTGTTAACACAACATATAATTCTGCATAATGCTACCATACAACTACATCTTATGTATGCTATTCTTACTACACCACATGCCCTACAGGTTCTGTAATTTCTAAAAAGTATGTTTTCTTTCTTTTTCAGTTCTTAAACTTGTATCAATGACTGAAAGAATGTAGAACGAAAAGGCAAAGCAGTGATTTTTCAAGTGATTTAAGCAATCTATCTGAAATTATCATGGAAGTAGAAGCTTCCTTAGTGCTCCTCATGGCACATCATTTTTCTCCAATACTTTCACCTAATTTTATGCAGAATAACTAGTGTAAAAAATTTGGAGGTTCTGTGAAGAATTTGTACTGCTGCCCTAGAAATGGAAAAGCATCTTTCCTTCTATAAAGAGACTGCATTCAGCACTGGGACTGCCTGTTTCTGGATGTTATAAATAAATTGGAACAGCTAAAGAGTGAGCTCTACAGAATGAAGATAAGATGTCGTTTTTTCAACCATGCATTCGTATTCAGAGGTTTTTCCTGACCATTAGATTTTCTCCTTTGCAAGCAAAAGTTATTTTATTCATGTCTGGTCCATGGGTCTAAGGATCTACAGTCAGGCATATTTTTATTGCAGCTGCCAGTAACACCAAGCAGTCATGCTTTAGTCTGGGTCTGGGTTTGCTTTGCTACTGGGGAATGAAGAAGTGACTCATTCTGGATCCATATCACTTTTGTGCAGCTCCTATGTACTGCTCACTATCAAAATCTCTGTCAGTGACTCAAATGTTTTCGGTTACTAAAACACTTGTACTAAATATGACCATTTCAAATATATTGCTGTGGCTTAGTCTAGTGTGTTTTCCTGCTTTTTTGACCCCTTGATAAAAAAATCTGGTAAACATACCAAGAACTCTTAGCAAATTGTTGACATGGGTTATCTTCCTATTCTTCAAGATTTTATAACTCTTTTCATAGCTTCAAATCAAAGTACACAAGGATCATCAGTTCCCACATATGAGAAATTATACAATACTCACTTTCCCACAATTGTATAAAGAATTAACAGATGTTTGTTATTAAGATTTAAAATTTTAATCTCTTTGACATCAATGGGAGTCTCACACTTTACTTCAATGGAGACATACTTTTTGTCCCACAGAGTCAAATCAATTATGTGTGGGCTTGAGGAAGCTCTACCACCTTCTAATGAATGTGGTCATCTGGCCTTGACCCAGGGTACCTGAAGTCTTTATTGCAGAAGCCCCCTGATTAGGGAGGGTCCAGCCAGTGGTCAGGAAAAGCCTGTGGAAGATCCAGGCCTAGAGCACAGCTCATGAAGACAGCCAACAGATGCAGCATTTTGTACAGAAAGGCTTAAAGAAGGAGGCCTCAGATGGCAGAAGCATCCTTCCAACCCCAGGCTGTAAGGACTGTGGGGCCTTCTCTCTGGCATGAGGAGAGATGGCCCTCTGTCCCACAGGAGCATGCTCCCTGGTTCAAGAAAGACAGGAAGCTACTGGAAAGCATACAAAAAAGGGCTATGAAGATGATTAGGGGAATGGAATATCTCTTACAAAGAAAGGCCAAAGGACTCGGGAATTTTGTAGCCTACAGAAGGGAAAGCTGAGAGAGGAATCTTATCGATACTTAGAAATAGTTGAGGGGTGGGTGGGTGTCAGGAGGATGGGGTCAATCTTTTTTCAGTGGTGACCAATGACAGAACAAGAGGCAATGGGCACAAACATGAATATAAAAGTTCCACCAAAACTTGAAAAATAACGTCTTTACTTGTAAGGGTGGCAGAGCACTGGAACAGACTGCCAGAGAGGTTGTGGGGTTTCCATCTCTAGGAATACTCAAAACCTGCCTGGATGCTGTTCTGTGGAGCCTGTTCCAGGTGATCCTAATCTGGGTGGGTGGTTGGACTAGTTATTCTCCAGAGCTCCCTTCCAAACCCTATTGATAAGTGATTCTGTGATTCTGTAATGTCTCTGCCCAAGTGAGAAAGAACTATTTAACAGTATTTTTTTAGAACTAAAGCTCTGAATTATTTTTATAGCAACTAGGATTTGTGTCTATAAATCACATATTCCACCAGCACTTTTTTTTTAATTGTTGTTGAAAATATAGTATGAAAAAAGGTAATTCAAAAGGTGGAGAAGCAAATGACTGAATCCTTTAATAACATGGTGATTACCATGCTGCATTGATAGCTGTAATAAAAGGCCGATTGCTTCTCAAAATCACCCCATTTTATTACAGCTTTAGGCTTCAAGGATTTTGAAAATTGTGCTTGTCAGCCACTTGCCATACATGAAACATTGTGCATTGAAAACATTAGAATTAGTTGAGTAACAGAGATGAGTTTTGCTGTAGAGTTTTAAGCAGGTATATTGATCCCACTTCTTAGATCAAAGAGGAGTAAGTTTCACCTCTATAGGCCTTAATTTTTGAGAGAGTTTTTTGAGAGATTTTGAGCACGTACTTACATAAGTATGATGGAAACAATCCTTATTGTATTTCACAAGAAGGAGAGGAGTCATGGTGTCAGTACACCTTCTGCAGTCTCCATCATGCTGCCCAGGAAGGAAAGAAGAGGAAGAAGCATAGCTGATGACTTATGTTTGGGTTTGGATGATACTTTAAAAGTCATGTTGATAACTCCCTGAATTCTTCAATAGTATGATTACCAAAGATACTTGGCCAAGGAAGCTGCTATGTCTTCCCCATTGTAAAAATCCTCTTGACAGCTTAATAAATTTTTTTAATTAATTATTCTAGTCTTCTGTTTGACACCTCTACATTCCCCCTACAAATGCTGTTTAAACCATTACACTGAACTTCTGACAAACTGAAAAGATGGAACACCTTTTTGTATAAGTCACTCCTCTCCAGGCTTGGTTCTTTTCTGAAAAGGAAAGATCAGCCAGTGTGTTCATACTACTCCCAGCATAAAAAGGCTTTTTCCTCACTATATCAAAGACCCTTTAGAGGAAGTACGTGCACAATTCATGACTCACTCCAAAGGTGCGGATATTCTGCATAATTTGGTGGCCTAATTAATTTCTGTGCTGTGCTTCTCTGCCTGAATTCTTTTTAGTCTCTCAGGTATTTATAATTTGGGATTTCACACTTAAAAAAAATATCCTGTGACACCTTAGATATTATTACTTGGGATAAATGTCTTAATGATAGCATCCAGGAAAGTGAGACAGGACTTTATGGGCAAAGCCCAGCAGAAAAATCCATAGGGGCTGACATCTGATAGATGAAACATATGTATCAGCTCTTCTTCCCTAACTCACTTTGGTCAGAGGCAGTCCATCACAACCACTTGAACAAAATGATCTTCAATACCTTGTAGTTCCCTGACTTTTCAAATGTGGCTTGGTTTCCAACATAGCATTCCTTCTTAGGATATGAAAATTCCTATAACAAGAAAGCTGTGGTAAGACTGAAGAGACCTTTAAGAAACTTACTAATTCATTAAGGGTTTTGGCTAGGAACCTTAATTCTCAGCAGTTTCCATTATTTAGATTTTGTGAGCACTTAGATGATGGTGACAAGCAACAGGAAAGAACTAATCTTCTGTGCTGCACTCAATGTATAATATTAGATAAGACCTAAGATTTTAAATTTGCTAAACATCTGCTGATACTCCTGAAGAAATCTGCCTTGTCCTGTGGCTTATCCAAGAAGTATTAGGACAGATACTCTTTCTGGTTTTTTGCTTGTTTGTTTTGTCTGAACATGTGAAATAAGTTGTAATGGATGTAGTTTAATTGCCTTGAGGTGCTTTAGGGCCATACTGGGTTTGTGGTTCACAGATATGAAGATGTAGAGAATGTAAGTTGACCAGGTTTTCTGAAAAAAATGATACTTTGACAGCCTCATAGGACTGTTTTGTCTGAGACTAAGAATGCACAATAGCTGTTCAAACAGGTACCTTGATGGTAACCTGAAATGAAAATAGAAAGTCCATTACTGTCATGTGTTTCATTTTCCCTCAAATATGACTGGACAAGGATTTAGAAAACCAAGGTGCAGGTCTTTTTTCTTTCCTTGCAAAGAGAATAATAAGAAGAATTTAATAGCCAAGATGACAGTTTAAGTGGAGCAAATGGGTGGCTTTCAGAGGTTATTACAGTTTCGAATATTTGTACCAGACACTGACATTTTGGAATAAAGGGTAAACATTTTTTGCACACTTATAGGCACAGACTTCATGTATTTTGAGTGTTCTCTGTGTGTTCATTTAAAATGGAGAGCAATTTAAATGGGGTTTAGGGTATTTTACGTTTTGGTGGAAAGTGATTTTTACAGACCTTGGCAAAGCAATCACCAGCAGCCAGGTTGCAATCACTTCCTACAGGCTATAGCTTATTTGAGGAACTGGAGAAAGATTTATCCTTTGAACCCTTTGCTCTGCCTTCTCCAGCTGTTCAAATTTCACACAAAAAGAGAAGGCTTAAAATTTTGGTTTTTAGTCTAGACTGTGAATTCACCTCTATCTGTGACACTACAGTACATTCTGTGTAAGCCTCTACAATTCTGTTTCAACACATTGAAATATGTATAGCCAGAAAAAAAGAAGAGCAAGGAACAAGTCTCTTTGTGTCTAGCACTTCTATGTACTAATATTATTATATGTATGTTCCAGATGATGAAAGTATAGCAAACACTACAATGTGTGTTTGAACCATTTACTACTTTTTTCCTGTTTTGTTGTTTTGCATGGCAAGATTCTGGTGGGGAGTATGGGGTGGGGTCTGCAAGGGTTGCTCCAGGGCAGCTAAAAGCTTCCCCTAGGCCTGACAGAGTAAAAACCAGCCGGCTCAGGCCAGCCAATCAGCAGTGGTCACAGCACCTCTGTGAACCACTTTTAAGAGGAAAAAAACGTGCAATCAGGCGTTTTATGCCACCAGAGAAAGGAGTGAGCAGATGTAAGACGCTCTGCACACACCAAGGTAAGTGAAGAAAGGGGGGAGGAAGAACTCCAGGTGCTGGAAGAGAGAGATTCCCCTGCAGCCCATGGAGGATGATGGGGAGAAGAGATCCCACTTGCGGCCCATGGGGAGGTCCCATGGCAGAGCAGATAGAGAGACATATGGAAGACGCTGTGACCTGTGTTGGAGTAAGCTCCTGGCAGGACTTGCAGCCCATGGAGCAAGGGGTCCATTCCAGAGCAGGTTTGCTTGGGGCACTTCTGGTTCCATGGGGGACCATGCTGGAACAGTTTGTTCCTGAAGGACTGCACCACATGGGACATTTGGTGGAGAGCTCAATCCCCGTGGGAAAGGACTCACGTTGGAGAAGTTCATGGAGGACCTTGTCCTGTGAGTGGAAACCCATGCTGGAGCAGGGGAAGGTTGTAAGGAATCCCCTTCCCCACCGCTAAGAAGGAAAACAATTTATTAGGAACTGACCAAAATCCCCATTCCCCCATTCCCTGCCCCAACCCCTGTGACATCTGGTGGGGAGAAGGGAGCAAAATAACAAATGATGTAAAGTCAAAGAAGAACAGAGCGGGGTGCTGGGAGGTGTTTTAAAATTTGGTTGTACTTCTCATTATCCTTCTCTGGCTTCTCTCTCTGTGTAGTGTAATAAATCAGATGGTTTCTTTCTTATTTTTTTTCTGTTTTGAGTCTATTTGCCCATGACGCTAATTGAAGCATGATCTCTCCCTGTCCTTATCTCGACTCCTAAGCTTCTCAATATATATTTCACACCCTGTCCAGCCACAAAGGGGAGTGATAGAGCAACTTTGTTGAGCATCCGGCTTCCAGCCAGGGTCAAACCACCACACCTATGTTGGTATGTATTTCATTATTACCAATTTGCTGACACTAGTCTTGACATTAAGCATTTGTTGATTGTAATTTTTAAATACGACATAAGAAAGAATATTTCATAAATGTGCATAGATGATGAAAACATTCTTTTGGATGTATTATACTTAGTATTTAAAAGACATATCCAGAAATATTTTAATATATGGGTTGCATAATCATATGCAGGGGAAATCTTTATTGTAAGAGGCCTAAACTGCTGAAAAGCTCAGATGAAGTATTTGCTTTGTATGTACATTAACGATTAGGCAATAAAAGTAATTTCTTAACTGCACACTGTTTCATTATTATTCTTTTCTTCATCATATACATTGTGGTTGTCATAAGTTTCTTGACACGTGCAGATAGAGAGATTCCTACTGAAACAGAAATCTGGCATTTAAATATGCTCATGATGAGTTTAAAACCCATCTATTTTAGGAATAAATTCAATATGTAGATCAATAAACACAAAATTAATTTGCAAAATGTTTGGACAAACATAACACAAAACAAAAGCTACCAACCATATCTGTTATTATCTCAAAGCGAATTACAGTCATATGGAGGTTGGATGTTTTTATGATTAACATAATTTGTACTGACTTTTTTCCTAAGCACTCTCACTGCAAAATGACCACACCAGTGACCTCTTCTAGTAATTTAATGACCAAGAGGAGGTTCTCATGCAAATTGCTACTACATATATAAAATTACGATGCCTCCTGGCTTGAGACATAAGGTTGTCTGACTATTTGAAATAATAAGGGTAATCTTCTGCTTCTTACACAGTGTGAGTGGTAATCATAATGGTTTCGCAAGTGCCCTATAAATGTTTGTCGTGGTTTTGCCCCAGCCGAGGGCCGCACCCCACACAGTCGCTTGTACTTTTAAAAGGAAGGGGGAAGGAAAGTTGGGGGAAGGGGAAAAGGGAAGGAAGAAAGGAGGAAAAGAAACCACAACCTAGAAACCAGAACCACGCAGGTTGGGATAAGGGTAGTTTACTAAACAATAACAGAAAACTAGATATAACAATAACAGGAGTTTAAAGCACAAAATAGATGAAACTGGTGATACACAATGCAATTTCTCACCAAACCACACAACTCAGGCCGCACAGCTTAGAGCCCGTCCCGGACAACCCGACCGCCCCAGAAACTGCACGTCCTGGCGTTGTCTCCCCCTCTTCCCCCCACTCCCCCCTTAAACTGAGCATGACGTAACTGGCATGGAATATGCTCTTTGGCCAATTCGAGTCACCTGTCCTGGCTTCGTCCCCTCCTTTCTCACTAGTAAGGAAGTATGCAGAGCTGAGAAAGGTACTTGATTGCCCGGCAACAAATCGGAGACATCAGGGTGCTATCAGCACTATTCTCATGCTAACACCCAAACATGGCATTCCATTCACTGCTAAAAAAAAGTTTAACTCCATCATAGCTGAAACCAGGACAATGTTAACTAACTGAATTCCAGACTTTCTTCTGTGGGAGCTCTACTGACACATGGTATATTATGGATACTTGCTTATAGCAAGTCTGCTCAGAAAACAGTGTAATGATGTAAAATAAAACTAACCTCTAGCATGTACATAAAAAATAATAAATCAGATACATCCAAATTAGGGTATGCCCTTCAAATGGGTAGCTGATGAACCATTTGGGACATGCTGAACCTCAGAAAAATAGATATCACAATAAGGAATGGATTGTTTTAGTTATTTTGATAAGTTATCCCTTCACACCCACAGACTCTGATTATGCAAATGAAGGGTAGAATCTTCCCCATCCTACTAGAAGCACAATAGCTTTGAGAGGAAAACTGAAAGAAACCCGAATTTCCCAGGTTGAGAAGCTACTTAATTCAGAAGAATCTAAAAGCATTTTCCTATACATCAGTCTTTCTTGCAGTTTCAAAGAGGAGATATTTATGCAGATAGATATTACTGTATTGTTAATTGTTGACTTTATGATGTTTGGAGAGGAAATTAGAAAGTTTCTTTGATATTAGATTTGGAGATCACTGCCCAAACAAGTTAGTGTTAAATGGAGTAAAATCCAGTTGGCTGCCAGCCATGAGTGGTGTTCCCGAGGGCTCAGTGCTGGGGCCAGCTTCTGTTTAACATCTTTATTGATGATCTGGATGAGGGGATAGAGTGCACCCTTAGCAAGTTTGCAGATGACACTAAGCTGGGTGGAAGTGTCAATCTGCTTGAGGGTAGGGAGGCTCTGCAGAGGGACCTAAACAGGTTTGATCGGTGGGCTTAGTCCAATGGTATCAGTTTCAACAAGGCCAAGTGCCAGGTCACGCACTTCAGCCATAACAACTGCCAGCAGCACTACAGGTCTGGGGAAGTGTGGCTGAAATGCTGCACAGCAGAGCCAGGGACCTGGGACAGCCAGCTGAATATGAGCCAGCAGTGTGCCCAGGTGGCCAAGAAGGCCAATGCCATCCTGGCCTGTATCAGGAACAGTGTGAAAAGCAGGTCCAGGGAGATGATCTTGCTCCTGTGCTCAGTCTTGATGAGGCCATACCTCAAGTACTGTGTGCTGTTTTGGGTACCGCAGTATAGGAAGGACATCATGTTGCTGGATAGGGTGCAGACTAGGCAAATTAGGTGTCTGGAGAACAGGTCTTATGAAGAGAGGCTGAGTGAACTGGGATGATTCAGCCTGGAGAAAAGGAGGCTGAGAGGGGACATTATCATGCTCTACAGCTCTCTGAAAGGAGGTTGTAGTAAAGTGGACTTTGGTCTCTTTTCCCTAGTGACTAGCAATAGGAGAAGAGGAAATGGCCTCAAATTGTGCCAGGAGGTTCAGATTGGATATCAGGAAAAATTTATTCACTGAAGGAATGGTGAAGCATTGGAATGGGCTTCCAAGGGAGGTGGTATAGTTGCCATCCCTGGGGGTGCTTAAAGAATGGATAGATGAGGCACTTCAGGAGATGGTCTAGTGGTTCAGTGGTGTAGGGCTACTGGTTGGACTTGATCTCAGTGGTCTTTTCCAACCTTGATGATTCTATGCTTCTAAATCCATATTACTAGGTGGATGGACCACCCAGCTCAATGTTTAAGGGAGAACAGAACTTTGCATAAATGTAAAAGAGGTAGGTTAAAACAGAAACTTGGACACTACCACCAAATCCAAATTCAGAATTCTGAGAATTATTTCACTCCTTTGTATGCAATGGTAATGCACTAATGCAGAATGGAAATGTTCAGGGATCCACTCCACACAGAGAAAAACTGAATGAGTTGCAGTCTGCAAAAAGGTGATCATGCTTTTATCCTGAAAAATCGGATTTTTCAGGGTTTAGTGGAAACATCAATAACCACTGAAGCTATGAGACTTTTGGAGTATATTTATGTAGGAACTAAAGCTGAAATAAAATTAAACATTGATTCCAAGTGAACTGCTAGCTTGCTTCACCTGCAATTAAACTGTAATAAACTCACTGAAAATTATTTATTTTAACATATGTGTTACAGACTTTAGCATATCTTAGAAATTCGGGGATAAATATTGCGTTTATTACAACTGGTGTTAATTTTCCATTGACTACTGTGTAACACAATGAGCCAGCGCAAGAGAGTGAGACTATGATGCTTTGTGTGGATATTACCAATTTGAAAACAATAAGCTGTTAATTTGTTTTAGCTGTCTGTGGAACCTAAATTAAAATTATCTGCCTGTACCTCATTAAAATATGCAATATTCACAAGCCGCTGGCACAAAATGTTTTAATGACTAAGAGTTAGTATTGTCTTTTACAATGATTTTTTATTGAGACTTACTTTGAGCAAATGCTTTCTGTTTACCTCTTGACAACATTTTCATATAAATAGCTATACATAATACTACAATTAACAAGTAGGTCAACATGCACTATTCCTAAACTGTTGCAGAGTAATAACTCCATCTTTATACATACATTAAGCATTCCATCATAGAGTCAATTTATCCTAGAAGAGAATGGAGTAAGACTTTTGGTTTAATGTTGGGACTAGAGCCCCCAAAGCCATCAACATTTGTAAAGTATTCAACAGTCAGATTCTCTAATGTTTTATGTCATCCTCCAGCAAGTGATATAAGACCAGAAAAATGGTTCCTTTTGCTCCAAATTTAAAGAAATGAAGTTGCTTAAAATATAAAGAGAATTACTGGGAGATACTTTTTAAAAAATAATAATTTTTAAAAAACACCTAAATGACTCTCCAATGTTTAAGTTTATGAAGATAAGTTGATATATGAGTTGAGAGGAAACTGTGTTCTCAGATTTTAGTTTAGACTTGAGCTTGATAAGCTAAAATACTTTGAATGGAAAAGCTGGTAGAGCCATCAGTGCCTAGGACAAGATAGTTCCCCTACAACAAAACACATTTCAAGTATACAGAAAGTAACAAGCTGGATTCATTTAGGAAAAATACTGCGGATAGTAAGTCCAAGATTTGTAAGTCAGATAGAACAGTAATGGAGCATGAAACTTCCATCTATGAGTCATTAAATCTGTGTTCAGCAAGTTAGGTCCTTGGAGTGCTTACAGATTTTCAGCTCTTTTCTGAAGGCTTAAAGATTTAAAGAAAGGTAGCAATTAAAAAAAAAAAGCGCTAAATAAACAGCTGCCCTCCCCCCCAAAAAAATATAGCTCAACAAGTGCATAAACCCTTCAGGCAACTTTCATTTATGTCATAGGCATTTTCTTATGACATAATGTAGATTGTTCAGTGTGGCAGAAGGGATGGTGCAGAAAAAAGCAGATCTGCTAAACATGGTATATACTATGTATAAAGGGCTTACTTCAGAGGCATGCTGAAAACCTCTAAACCTCTATTTATAAGTTAAGCAATACAGTAGAAAAATGTGTGGAGTAGTGTTTTAAGATGCTTGTTAATATTAATTGTCTTAACACATGACCTTATATAGGAATGGGATTTTAAAAAAATAGAATAAATGTAAATTTCCTTAAGACTGTCAGCCCTCTCAACTCTAAGATCAAGGTAGCCTTTGAATTAAGATAACGAATCAAAAAAGTATCACCACTTCCACGAACATTTGATTTTTTTTTTTAAACTTACTTGAAAAAATAAATCCTTATACAGCACAGTGATTGCTGATAAATATTATACAACACTATCTTTTTTTGAGAAAATTTGTAAGTTAAAAAAAAAAAGAAAAAAGAAAAATAAATAGATGAAATTGGACAATGGTCTTAGATATAAAATTATCCTGTAGATTGCCCTGTGTGGAGTCAGGAGTTAGACTCAGTGATCCTCACAAGTACCTTCCAACTCAAGATATTCTACAATTCTAAATGGAAGATTTCTGTTTATTAGCATAAATCTCAACTATTTGTAATGAAGGTGGGGTTTTTTACTATTACTATATATATAACCTTTTCCTTCTTTCTGTGACTTTTTAATATTTTAAATTACAACACATAATTCTTACTTCAGCATATGCTTCCAACCTAAGTCCACAAAATAGTTTAACATCTTTACATTAAAAAAAAATACATTTCCATAAAATGCCATGATGTTTAAGGGCTTTATCCTAGAGGATGAACTCACCCAGTACCCCTTTAGCCTTATTTCCCATAACGTATTTAATACACAAGAAGATAAACTTTCATTTTAAAAGCTATAGTAAATTGGTATTTATAGAAACAGATATGTTATACCTTGGGATTATTCTTTCCTTAAATTTCTTCTGACAACAGTAAGAACTAGTTACTTATATACCCATCAGCAGTCTGCCAAGAATTAACAAATCAGACACCAAGAACAGAAGTAGCCGTTGCAAGAATGCAACTATCTTTTTGTTGAATTATTTATATCTCTGTTAAGGTCCCCCTAAAGTAATTAAAAAGTAAGACAATCATCTAGAGGATAAATTATCCCTGCAAAATAGCAAGATGAGAGCAAAGGAGAAAGGAGGGGCTGAATGCTGTATGACTAGATAAATTGTTTGAAAAAAATTTTTTTTTTTCTATTATGCATTAGGTGTTATAAAGGATTATGGAAATGAGATAGAGATGAATACTCTGTTCTTCTGTTGAATGACTTTCAGAACAGAAGTTAATTGAACTGTTTATCACAATGGAAGGTTGTATGAAACATGGCTGTCAGAAGACTTCAGAATAAAGTGCAGTTCATGCTAAAAATAAAAGCAGAGCCCCACCTTCATTTATGTTTTTTAAAATTCTAATGTGACTATTTAATCTCAAAGGAGAAATTCTCTTCACGTTGATCATGTCAGCACAGCTGAAATCAACAACTCACCCACTATCTGCTACATTTCTTTGATAGCAGTTTTCAGTTTAAGAGGGGGTTTTATATAAAATTGTCTTGTGGTAAAAATTCAATCAAGTAATTTTTGGGATGGAGAAGAAAGTATGGCAAAATTACAGTATACTTAATTTAAATTTCAGAGATTGTTTATACACTAATAACTACTACTAATAGTAGGTGTTTTTCCAAATGATTCCTCATAGGACCTCTACACACACAAAGATGATAATCCAACAGAGCTCCTAGAAACTTCATTGAATAATCAAAGAGATGGTGGGGTCCCGCACCAAGTGCACTAAACTTCTTGCCCACCTCCTAATGCAGAAGACTGTCAGTAGAACTTGTACCCTTTTATTTTCTCAGCATTTTCTTAATGTGCTGCCAATACCAGGATCACCATGGCAAGCACCCTACAGATGGGACAGACTGATTAAGTACAAGAAATATTTAGCTTAGAGCTTTGCCTTTCCCTCATCTGAGTAATTTCTAACTAGTACATCTTCTCTGGTAAAATGTGACAATGAGGATTTTCTGCAGTCTTCTCTGCAACTGACTACTAAAAGATAAACTTTGTGATTCAAGGAAAGGAATACTTTGACAAAGATCCACGGCTGAACAGTTTCTCCTTGGAAGAAAAATGTTGCCAGTGAGTATTAAACAGTTGGTGCCTTTTCTCCCTCACCAACTCGTCCAGCCAATCTTTTGTCAGAAAATGGGAACTATTTTTTTTACTCACTTTTGCATACATAGACAATTCTGCCTACAAAGAACACACAAACAAATTTCTAAAGTAAAGTCTTTTTGCAGTTAGGGTATTTTCCAAAGAAATAAATTCAGTTATGGCATGCATTTAAACTGAAGGGTTTTTTTTCCCCCCAAGAATATTCCAATTTAATTTTTTAAACAAAACTGATTGCTTTGATCTATTTCTAGTGCACTTTCTGTTGAATGTACATGAAATTCTGCAGGTCTGTAGTTGAATTCCTGAATATATTGGACTAAAGGGTGATAATCCTTTGTTGTACCTGACCTAGTACAATGCTTAGTTGTACCTGACCTAGTCCTTTCCACAGGAATTTCATTAAGATTGTCCTCACAAATTACAGGGGATTTTTTTAAAAATCGATTAACCCACATTTGCACTTCTCTTCATTTTTCTAACACAGCAGTGTTTAGCTACCTTCTGCTTTCTGCTGGTAGTTTCCAAATAGCAACTAATATAATGAGCCTGGAAGCAGAATCAGCATCCTGGTTTATGACTATTTGTGAATTTAGGGACAGACTTGACATGGAGTTATAAAAGTACTAATATAAGAAACCAGAAGTCAGAAGGAGTCACAAAATCCTGGCTATATCCAGAAGCCTCAGCAAAGAACCTTTTTGCCTGTGACAGGCAACTCCTGCCACTTTTCAAATGCAGTGCTTCATTAAAGACCTAATCAACACAAAACCTAGTCAGAGATAGAACCATTAACCTTGTGGACCTTTACTAACTTCATCACCTCTTTTAGCTAAAATACTATCCCTCTTTAAGTCATTTAATGATGGACATTAATTGCAGTGCCTGTGAAATTGCTCAACCAGTGCTTTGGAGAAAAGTTAGGGAAATGTGAAATAGGCAGTCCATCAGAACAAGAGAGAAATTTTGCCATCAAAATCAGCATACAACCTGTAACACTTCCAAAATCTTTGTGTTGATTGGTAATAAACTTTTAATTCAAACTAAAATATGTTTTCATAAAAAGCCTCTACAAAGAAAGATGGTTACATCTTTGCTGTAAACAGTGACCCACCTGGTTCCTGCTTAGTCTCCATCACACACTTTGGGTTTTTTTTATTACTGTTCTTTTATAATTCTGCCAATATCTCTAACCAATTTAGTGAAAAGTAACTGTCACTTCTCTTGTTTGAAGACATTAGGCTAATGGTTACATTTAAAATGGCATAGAACCACCCAGGGAAGAAGTAGCTTTTAGCTACTAAATGAGAAGTATAGTATTTTTAAGAGCTACTGAGAAGATTCAGCTCAGCTGGAGGTAATCAATTCCTATTTTTATCACACCAGTTTTTGCCTCCATCTGTTACATTTTGCAGTAAATTTTCTTTTCCAGAAAAATCTGCTAAAAGTCCACTTTGCACTTCCACCAATCTCAAACTACTTCTTTCAAGATTGTATTCGTATTGATAAAATCAGCTGTTGAACACAAAGCTGATATGTTTGGCCTATGCCACTGCAGTTGTGATGCTCAGATTTAAACAGAAGATAGACCCTAGTCATCCTTTTGAGGAGGACTATTTCCAAAAGGCCTTGTGTCTGTGCAATAAACAGATCTGATACCTGGAATTTTCACCATCCAAGGATATGGGATATTCACATTTGCCTGGTATTTGCTGATTTGGAGGGCTATTTCCCATAACTGCCTTCATAAATTTCATACAAAGTTGCCCTTTAGAATCATAGAATATCCTGAGTTGGAAGGGACCCATAAGGATCATCAATTCCAACTCCTGGCTCCACACTGGGCCAGACAAGTCAGAGAATGGGACTGAGTGCATCATCCAGATGCTTCTTTAACTCAGTCAAGCTCCGTGCTGTGACCACGTTGCCTGGGGACCCTGTTCCAGTGCTCAACCACCCTCTCAGTAAAGAACTTCTTCCTAATATCCAACCTAAACCTCCCCTGTCGCAGCTTCATACCATTTCCTTGGGTTCCATCACTGGTCACCAAAGAGAGGAAATCAGTGCCTGCCCCTTCGCTCCCTCTCATCAGGAAGCCTTAGACCATGATGAGTTCTCCCCTCAGTCTGCTTTTTCCAGGCTGAACAAACCAAGGGACTTCAGCCTTTCCTCATACATCTTCTCCTCCAGACCCTTTCCCATCCTAGTTGCCCTGCTCTGGATAATCTCCAATAGTTTTGTGTTCCTCTAGTACTGTAGCGCGCAAAACAGCACACAGTAGTCATGGTGAAGCTGCATCAGCGCAGTGTAAAGCAGGACAATCCCCTCCCTGGACCAGCTGGTAATGCCATGCCTGATGCACCCCAGGATGCATTGGCCCACCTGGCTGCTTGGGTACACTGCTGGCTTGTGTTTAACTTGCTGTCGATCAAGACCACCAAATCCCACTCATCATGGCTGCCCTCCAGCATCTGATCCCCCAGTCTGTATGTGCAGCCAGGGTGGCCCCTTTCCAGGTGCAGAACCCGGCAGGTGTCCTTGTTACATTTCATGCTGTTGGTGATACCTAGCTCTAAAATCTGTCCAGGTCACACTGCAAGGCTCAATGGAGTCACAGCTTAATGACGGCAACAGTTGCTAGCAGGTTACATGCAGAATCATCTGATGTTAAGCACATTTAACACTGTCAAGAAAATGTCTCCATCTGGTTTATAATAATGGAATTCCTCTTACTTTTAAGAATTTTTTTCCCTTTCGCTTATGTTAGACATATCCTGCACTTTGTATTTCACACTCAATATAATTTTAATTACTTTTAAAATTTTCAACTGGTGTTATTGGATGAAATTTTCATGGGGGAAAAAAATTCTTTATTACACAAGATTGGTTTTCTGTAATGTTATTGTACTGTGTTACTTAAGCAACTATGTCCTAGTCAAAGAAATATTATGGTGGGGCGGGGAACACATAAGCCACAGAGGGTTAAAGCATACTAGATACTGTGGGGAAGGTAAATATTTGAGAGTCAATAATTTTAAAGTATTAATAAATTTACACGTCTGGAGGCCTTCCCAGTCCTTGTTGATGTCAACTTTTTTTCCTACCTTTCTCTTCCAGCTACTGCATCACTGTCTCAAGGTGTGACTCCAAGATCTTTGTTCCTGACATGGAGCTGGCAGTGCCACAAGCAGCCTCAGAGCCTCTCAAGAACCTGGAGGATGTCAAAACGCCATCAGCATTTCCTCTCCACAGTAAAATATCCAGGGAAACTGCAGCGACCTGATTCTACAATCCCTCATCAAAATGAATGCTGAAATAGGGAGCAGTTCGTGCTCAGAGTTTTGTTATTCCTGTACTAGTGCTGTATCAGGGCCATGACAGAATGGCTTTGCTAGCAGTATTTCTTAGCAGTCCGTAGAAAAAATCTAGCAGAATTATACTTGCCCTCAACAGAGCCTAATTCCTGTCAGCACTACAAGTGACTTACAAAAGCCTAGCACCTTCAACCTATAATAGCTGGCTGAAAGGACATGATATGAAATGATTTTAACATTTCTCACAAAGAGGCCAAGCAGGTCTTCTATCTGAAACTCCATTATGTGCACAGTTTTGTAGCAATGCGTTTTGGGAGGAGTGGGTTTTTTGGCCCACCCAGATTTATTGCCGCACAGCTCGACCCCCATAAAATCAGGCCTGGGGGTAGAGCAAAGATATGTTAAGGCACAATTGGAATGCAGTAGGAGAAGAGCAGAAGTCTGAGAATGAGATAACAAACTGCAAGAATGCTAACAACTGTCTTAAAAAGGAATGACGTGACTGTGTAGTCTTAACCAATTATTAGCAATAGTGAGACTCATGTAAGGTGGGTGAACAGAGCATCTATCCAATAGCAATGTAATGTAACTTGTGCACTGATATAGAAACCTATATAAGCTGTGAGTGTGTTTCAATAAACAAGCTCAGTACTTGATCACATTGATCCAAGTTGAGTCCACAAAACTTTTGCTCCGGCACAGTTTAGTTTAACAAGTATCAGTATTTCTGCTGTGTGCTTTCTGTCCCTCTTCGCTATGTTTTTTTGTTTCCAGACTGAATTGCTTGTATTTATTTTGTACTGCTATGTCTAATGATTTTTCTTGTAAACCCCACTTAATATGATTTATGACCTTCACTCTTCTGCTCCAAATCCACTTGCAGGATGCTTGCTGTACCAATAAATCAATTCTGTTAAACATCACGTCAAAGGGTCTTCTCAGCTAATTTCTCCATCGCACTTTAGATCTGTCCTCTGCCTTTTCTTCCTCCTGTCACTTCGTATCTTTATCTCTTGATGTGCACACAGTCCACTTTGGGACAGAGTGCTCACAAGTGTCTTTCAAGGGTAAGATATCTGGGGGAACTCCACTAGGTTATTTCTTTTAACATTTTCCATGTAGCTGACATAGTTTGCTTATCCATAGCCCTGATGGTTAGAAAAGCATTCTATGGGTGGCTTCTGCCTTTAAGTACCAGAAGGGGATGTCTACCTGGTTTGACTTACCATCCACATAATCAGAAACAAATGATCAAGACTGTGATTTGAATCAGCACCCCCCTTGAATACCTAGTAAATCCAGTGTGTCTTGTTTCTGTGGTTTAAAACGACAGAGATTATACATTTTCATTAAATCAGTAAGGACCTTTATATGCACTTCCCAATTATTAAAGGTAAAATGTCAAAAGAGTAGCAGAGGAAACGGTTGAAGGCAAAGGGATTTTTGTGGCTTTATTTGAGGTGAGGTCCCATTTGTGTCTTATGCATTAAAAGTCACAGCAAGGAAAAGAATCCTAGTGTTGTCCCAAAAGTGGGATGGTTACCTGGTGTGCAGTACACCAATACACACAGAACAGAGGAATTGGATTTTTTTCCATGTCTGTGCAGATATGGGTACCAGGTGGGAATTCCACAAAGCCAATGCGCTACACACAGAATTCACAACCTATTGATCTTGTTACAGGATTAAAAAAACCTGCCTAAATTGATACTAATTGGTTAGTAATTACCACATCATGTACTACCAGTCAAGAATATTCAAATTAGCACACATGCTCCTTGAAGATGTGGAGAGGCCATTTGCATTGCCACCTTTACCTTACCCCCAGTTTTTGCTCACTTCAGGCCTCTGTGACTATGCCCCAGTGCTTGCACCTGCCGGGGAAGGATCTTACCTCTTTATCAGACGTTTAGCTCTTCTCCAAGGATACTTTATCAGTCCTTCAGCCCTTCCTCAAAGGCAGTGTCATTAGCAAAATAAGTTAGTACATTAAACCCTAAATTAAACAGTGTCTGAGCATTAACCCAAACACATTTCTGTCCCTGGGAAAATTCTACTTTATGGATATCATTAGTGTCACCTGGCCATGTCATATGACTGCATAAAACAACAAGCTTTATGACTCATTAAAAATAAGCATTTCCTCCTCCCCTTTTCATGTTAACAATCTCTAAGAAGCAAATATAAAAAAAGGCAGAAATAACTGGTACATTTTTAATTCAATTGCCAACTCTAACCTCTTCTAGGAATAAAATATTGCTTTAAAGTCAGATAACACAACAAAATTAACTAATTTACTCCTGCATTAAGTTTACAAGAGTGGATATTAAAATCATAAAATCGGTTTAAAAAAAAATTTTCCACATGATTCAATCAAGACTTGTCTATTTTAACTGCAAAAGTGATGGGGAGCAAAAAGAGATTTACAGAATATACCAGAACAAGGTCAGGTAAATTTATTTTCCATTAGTTTGATGAAGCAGAAGTGGTTAAGAGGCACTAGATAAAATAGATAGGACTAAAATAGCCTGACTTGACAAGACTTACCTGTGAAATGTTGCCATTATAACGGTCTGTCAGTTTTCTGTAAGTCTTTAACACTGACAACGCCCTCAGTTTTTCAGATTTATACCTGAGTAGCCAAATGCAGTCTATGGACTTAGAAGCATGCAGGCAGTAGTTTCCTTATAACTGGATCCAGATGACATAATTCTGTTTGCAAAACTTTTTTGCCAGTTGGCTTTATATGCTGTGTGGCACATGTTAAAAAACTGATGTGGGTAAAGTCACTGAATTTGCTTTATTTCTTTGGTTTGTATGTGTTTGGCTATTGTCCTCTGTTGGGTAACAGCTTAGCAAGTGACTGGTAGACTGCAGATATTAAAACATTACCGTGCATTGCATACGTGGGTATCTTTTACCTGCAACAAGTGCAGCATAACCCTGCCCTCAGACTCTGCAGGAAGGACAACATGATAGACAACACCACCAAGAAGCCCACTGAAAGCCTGACAGGTCATTTAAAATTAGGAAAGTGATTTGCTTCTACTTGGCTAGGTAAATATAAAGGATTTTGTGTCTCAGTTTAAGTGATTACATTTGTTCAGATACATATTTTAGCTGTTTTCTGTTTCATCTTGATTCATCCTGGCAACTTGTGGAATACACAATCCATTTTCATAAAACCAGTTTTGCTGTGCCTCATATTTCACAGAATCACAGATCACATGGTTGGAAAAGACCTTTGAAGATCATCAAATCCAACCAATCCCGTTTAGTTCAGGATGGGATTGGTTGGACTTGATGATCTTCAAAAGTCTCAGGGCTTTTCTCCAGGCTTAACCTCCAAACCATTATTTGATTTTGGTACACTATATAAAGACCCAATGTTGGTACCCAATTGTTCACCACATGGTAGTATACCTTCTATACTGCACACCCATGCAGTATATCTTTACAGCCATCTCGGAGAAAGTACTTTTGAGCAAATACAGACTAGGTTTATGCAAGACTAGGAGAGAGTGAAAAAAATAGGCAGCACACTCAACATCCTCCATCCACAGCATCTAGGCAACAAATTATTTGGTTTTATTCAGCACATTCTCTAATCTTAGTCTCAGCATTGTTATTTCAAGGCATACTCTGTAGAAAAAACAATAATCTTCACAGACTGATAATGTAATTCATGTTTACTCTGTTCTTAAGGGACATAAGTGCTAATAACTAAGTTAATTAACTCTAATGGGGTAAATATATTAGTATAATTTTCTATAATAATTTTAGCTATCAAATCAAAAATATTTTATAGATTTGGCATCACCTCTCTGAATCATAGAATCACAGAATTGTAGGGGTTGGAAGGGACCTCCAGAGATGAAGTCCGGTAAGCATCCAGACAGGTCTTGAATATCTCCAGAGAAGGAGACTCCACAATCCCCCTGGACAGCCTGTGCCAGTGCTCTGTCACCCTCACTGTGAAAAGGTTCTTCCACATATTGGTGTGGGACTTCCCATGCTCCAACTTGAAGCCATTGCTCCTTGCCCTGTCTCCAGAAACAACTGAAAAGAGGCTGGCTAATTCCCCCTGTCTCCCACACTTAAGATATTTATAAACATTAATAATATCCCCTCTTAGTCTTCTCTTCTCAAGGCTGAACAGCCCCAGTTCATTCAGCCTTTCCTCATAGGGGAGATGCTCCAGGCCCCTAGCCATCCTCATAGTCTTCCACTGGACTCTTTCCAGTAGATCCCTGTCTTTTTTGTACTAGGGAGCCCAGAACTGGAAACAGTACTCCAGGTGCGGCCTGACCAGGGCAGAGTAGAGGAGGAGGATCACCTCCTTTGACCTGCTGGCCATGCTCCTTTTGATGCGCCCCATGATCATTGGCCTTCTTAGCCACCAGGCCACACTGCTGGCTCATGGCCAACCTGTCATCCACCAGGACCCCCAGGTCCTTCTCCGCAGAGCTCCTCTTCAACAGGTTATCCTCCAGCATGTACTGATACTGACAGTTATTTCTCCCCAGGTGCAAGACTTGCTTTTATTAAACCTCATCTGGTCTCTTACTGCTCAGCTCTCCAGCCTGTCCATGTCTCGCTGAATGGCAGAGCAGTGTTCCTGTGTGTCAATGTCCTGGTTTCAGCTACAATGGAGTTAAATTTTTTAGCAGCGGATGGAATGCCATGTTTGGGTGTTAGGATGAGAACAGTGCTGATAGCACCCTGATGTTTCTAGTTGTTGCCAAGCAATCAAGGACCTTTCTCAGTTCTTCATACTTCCCTACTAATGAGAAAGGAGGGGACCCAGCCAGGACAGGTGACCCGAATTGGCCAAAGAGGATATTCCATGCCAGTTACATCATGCTCAGTATAAAGGGGGACTGTGGGGAAGAGGAGGAGACAACGCCAGGACGTGCAGTTTCTGGGGACGGTCGGGTTCCGGGACGGCTCTAGGCTGTGCGGCCTGAGTTGTGTGGTTTGGTGAGAAACTGCATTGTGTATCACCAGTTTCATATATTTTGTGCTTTAAACTCCTGTTATTGTTATATCTAGTTTTCTGTTATTGTTTAGTAAACTATCCTTATCCCAACCTGCGGGGTTCTGGTTTTTAGGTTGTGCTTTCTTTTCCTCCTTTCTTCCTTCCCTTTTCGCCCTCCCCCAACTTTCCTTCCCCCTTCCTTTTAAAAGTACAGGCGGCTGTGTGGGGTGCGGCCCTCAGCTGGGGCAAAACCATGACAGTCAGCCACTCCTCTCAATTTTGTATCACCAGCATACTTGCTGAGGGTGGATGCTATTCCTTCAGCAAGGTAGTTGATGAAGATATTAAACAAGATTGGACCCAAGTCATTGAAGAGATTTTTCTCCCTTACATAAAATCCAATTACAGAGGAAAACTTTTGCTCACATCAAGTTGTGTTTGGTTTTTATTTTACTATCATCAGTTTTGTGTAGCTGGGTAGTGGTAGAGAAGGGGAGGGTGCAGAGATGGCTGCTGCAAGAGGCAGCTAGAGACTCTCTGCCATCCCCAGAGTGTAAACATCGGTCAATTCAAGGCCAGAGTCATTGCTGACCAAGGCCAAGCCAATCAGTGATAGTCACAGCACCTCTGGGAATCACATTTAGGAGAAAAAGAACCACAGGCAGCTGCATTTTGCCACCAGAGAAGGGAGTGAGACAATGTAAACAGCTGTGCAGACACCAAGGCTGGTGAGGTGGGGAGGAAGCACCCCAGATGCCAGAGAGAAAGGTGCCCCTGCAGCCTGTGGAGAAACCCATGGTGAGGCAGGTGTCCCCCTGCAGCCCATGGAAAAGGCTGATACCCCACCTGCAGCCCATGGAGAGGCCCCACACTGGAGCAGGTGGAGACATACAGGAGATGCTGTGACCTACGTTGGAGCAAGCCTCATTGGTTGCATTGCATAGGTAATATTTCTAGAAGATTAATTATTCTTGAATAGTTAGTCAAACAAAAGTGTGTCTTCAGTAGCAGGGAAACAAAGGGGTTTTTCCCACCTATATCTTTGCCTTCTCCACATAACCTCCTGTTCACGTATGCGTGGTAGAAGGAGGCATATGCCCAGTTCTTTTTGAGGATTGATACACAACCCTTTTGTAAGAAGAGTTCCCACAAAAGCTGTCCAGACACACTTTATATAGTAAGCAAAAATGTTACTAGTGTTGGTCTTACTCCTCCCCCACTTTAACATCAGACTTCACCAAAAGACTGCACAGAATTTGTTGGGGAAGAGATAGCGCTTACCTGGAAAGGCAGAGGTGCAGCAAAGGAGAGCAAATACCACCACTACAGATATTTATAAAAGGCATCTGCCCTGGAAAGTGCATTAGCTCATCCCTAATTCTGGTCACACACACATACTAGCAAAGTTACACAGTAGGCTGTGGGAGAACACTACACCTCCATGAAACCGTCATCACAGGTAGAATTTGTGGAATTAGGCTGCAAACTGAGAATCACAGAAACTGTTGAAATCTGGCATCTCATTTGCACAGAGATTCAAGCTATTAGAAAGCTATCCATGAATATTTTTATATACTTTTTGGTGGACTTTCTCCATGACAGTGAAGAAAATGCAAAAAAAAAGAGACCTGTTGTGAGAGCTGTGTACCTTCATTCCCAGTGGGACAAAGACAAGAAATCCCTAAGCATTAACAATTACTGAAATGAAATCCTTTCTCTTTAGAGACTGTCATTTTCTAACCCACTATAACACAAAAGTAAATTAACACTCGTAAGTTGATGGTTTTATAATAAAATAATTATCACATTGCCTGCAACTATGACTCCCTACAGTATTCTAGTACAGTGGTTATTACAGATTCACCATGTGATATATCAATTTTAAATGTTAATTTGATAATATCCTTGAAGCATCTCAATCTCTAGTGAGTATAAAATGACCAGATCAGGAGAGATAGCATGCATCATTGTAAGATAACAAGCACTTTTAATTCAGTCACGGTGACTTACTAGCAGTGGGCTTGCAAACAATTAAAAAATGAACCTTTCAGTGATAAGACTGCATGCCATTGAAGCTTAATTGTCCTTGGTATTCATGTGACTAAAGGCCTCACCTTGTCAATGCTTGCACTGACTTTGGTGGCACTAATAAACAGAAACCTTTATCCGCTTTGACAGTTATGCCTGGGAACAAGGATTTAAAATTATCTAGTTAAAAGTACTAAAATACCCTAGCTGCTATTTAAAAATCCCAGTATTTAATATGTCTTACCTAGACATGTGTCATCTAGGATCTAACTTTTTTTTTTCCCCAGTACTTTTAGTGTCTTGAAAAGACAGTAGCTAATTATTGAAATGCACATTTGCCCTAAATGCCACAGTGTGTTTATGTATGAGGAGAAAAAGGGAATTGAAAATGTACACCTGACTTGCCTTCAGGGATCTACCAGAAGGGGCAAGAACCAGCAGAAAGGAATACATAGAATGAAAGACAAAAAATAAAAATAGTAGGTACCAAATCACAGCTATTACTAGGTGAGAAAGACTCTTCCTGTTGCCAGAATCAGTAGTTTATTATGTATAGGTATCAGTGTGTCAGTGCCTGAACAATTGGTATGTATCTTTAAAAGATAGCTGAATTAATTTATTAATTTTTTTTTCTTAAAAAAAGCAAGTAAATTTATATCTGATCACAGCTGTAACATGAGGTTTCAGTTTCTGTACCAGTAGTTCCTGAGCTTTCTTTTTTTGTGGACTCCCCAGTAGTTCCAATAGGATATAAAATGGAGAATAGAGGCAAGACTACAGGTAGACTGGTTTTCTCCTCTTTCATAAAGATCCTAAAACTAACCTGTAGAGGCTGTGTTGTATGTCCCTTGGGTACCTATTATGTGGACCCAAAGCTCTCTGGAGTGCTAGATTTTTGAAGACATAATCTCATTTACCTAACAGAAAGCTATAACCTATGTTTCCAGCAGTGCTTGTCTAACAGAGAGAAGCACCCAGAACCATTGCTGCTTTAGGTGGCCTCACCTGAACAAGCTGATTTGGAAAACCCGACTTGAGCAGAAACACAGGGGAGAGTAATAGAGAAACACTGCCAAAAGACATCATCCAGACAAGCACACTGATTATTTTCTCAGTAAAAGACGCCTCTGAACAAAAGATTCTGCCATAATAGCAGTGAGCGTGACTTCAACCTAAAATAAAAATTTTACTTTTACATCTATACAATTTTGATCTTAAGAGCCACTGAGCAACACAAAGAAATGTGCAATGGAGATTATGCATTAATGCAAAGATATTTCAATAATTTAGCTGACAAAAAATTAACTTCCTTACTACCTAAAGTGTATTTCTACTTTTTTCAGTTATATAAGGTCTGAAATTTTAAAATATAAAATTGTAGCCACTTTATAATTTAAAAAACGTGAAATAATACAATGCCAGATCAATTCACAAAACTGCTAATGAATTATGTTTTCATGTTTACTTATTCCAAACTTATTCCTCTGACATTATTAACATGACTCTGCAAAGGGGCATATTTATCTACTAACTCCATGGAAATGAGAAAGGAATTATTGATAAAAGCTCAGAACCACAGTTTGCCCAGCCCGCTACATACAAAAACGGAGACCCAAGCTCGCATATTAGAAAGAAAAATTCCTGAACTGGGCCCAAGTTCACAATCCTATTTTTAAAGCAGTTGTCATTTTTGAAAACTCAGGCACTAAATCTATGTAAAGACAGGGTATAAACCAATTTATAGTTGATTTCTAAGTTGATTCATTTAAATTAAATGTTTCTCCTTCAATATATCCATATATCTATACTTGTCTATCTATATAAATAATACAGTCCCACCATCTTTAAATGGTAACAGCCAACAACACAAGAATTAATTCTGATTATTAATTAAAGAATATTACATACTTTAGACTAAGCAATACTTTTTAGAAAAATAGTTTAAAAGACTCCCTAAGAAATTTATGTCCTGACCAAGCAGGATGTGTGGGATGTGTTTTATCCCACGTTTCCTGTGATGTATTTATGAGTCTTCTATAAATGTTCTTTCAGCTTTGTAAATGTTTGGTATGTCATCAAGGGACAAAACACGGATGTGCCTTAACTCCTCCACAGCCTTTGATAGTAACCGAACTTCCTGCTGTAAATGCAGTTAATACATTCACTACAAGAGAGATGTGGAACTGTTGGAGAGGGTTCAGAGGAGGGCCACAAAGATGATTAAAGGGCTGGAGGAACTCCACTATGAAGAGAGGCTGAAGGAGTTGGGCTTGTTCAGCCTAGAGAAGGGAAGGCTGCGGGGGAACCTCATTGCAGCCTTCCAGTACCTGAAGGGAGCATACAAACAGGAGGGGAATCAACTTTTTGAAAGGGTAGACAATGGCAGGACAAGGGGGAATGGATTGAAGCTAAAGGAGAGAAGGTTTAGATTAGCTATTAGGGGGAAGTTCTTTACAGAGAGAGTGGTTAGGTGCTGGAACGGGCTACCCAGGGAGGTGGTGGATGTGCTTGCACTGTGTTTGGGCAGCTACACCAGCAATGTGATAGCTGCCATGCTCCAAGCACCCCCAGAGGCCACGTCCCATCACCCAAGCTCTTCCATCCATTCCACATCTACTCCAATCATCACAAGCTTGGGTATTGCGAGTGACTTTACATCCATGGAAACTCACAAGAGGGGCTTGCTGCCCCTTGTCAATTTGGTCATGCCTCCAGTGGGCCAACAGTAGTTTTTGTGAGATCATATTCCCTCAGATGAATTCAGAGAATATTGAGCCCTGAAAAAAAGAAGAAAAAAAAAGTAAATAAAGAAAAAGTGGGAGGGATTTTTTAGTTGGATCAGTTTGCTGGGGTTTGAGTTAACCAGATGCTCAGACTTCTTTCTGAATAGCAATAGAGGTAAGACAGGGAGAGAACAATTCCCTTGTCAAGACTCACAAGTATCAGGTAGATCCTAATTGTCAAAGCACTGCCATTATACAAGGACATAATAAAGTAACAATAATAGGAATTCTAATTAAACAAAATGTACTTTATGCACTTTAGCACAGAAAATGTGATTGCAGAGATTGAGAACATTTGTCCGTAGTTGCCATACACAGATAATGCTCTTATACATGGAGAATCTATGTTAGGCTTACCAAATATTTTGAAAACACAAAGAAACAAAAGAAATATAGGAGAAGTTTCTTAAACCTAAAAGCCCTGTCTAAAATCAGAAATACACACAAACCAGTCAGTAAACAATAGGAGATTTTTAATTCAAACTGTGTCAAGAAAACTATAATGTAGAGAAAATCAGAGCAATTATCCTCACACATTTTTCACACGTATACATTGACTTCTGTGTATGGATAATGTACAATTACGTTTACAAATACATTTATATAAAATCAGTTTCTTAAAGACAGACAGGCATTTAAATAAGGTACTTCAGCTCAAATATTGGCCAGATTGGAAAGTACTGTCAAATCCCAAATGCCTGCTTTGGTAGGAGGGGGGATATTGAACACTGAGCTGGAAACTTCTGCAGATGTTGGGGGGTTTAATTACAGTGTCACAGATAATATGGTGTAGCTGAAAGTTCATACTGATATGTTATTATGCTAATCTTCTCTTACTTAAGATTTTAATCCTCATAGAAGGGTAACAGACAGTTTTCTCTATTCCCAGTATTGTATACTGTATTTCAACAATGCAGTTCTATGCATCTGTATGAAATTGGAAAATACGTAGGACTGTAGAATGAGCCCAATTTTCCCTAAAACCCAAGGTGTCTTAAATATTCAGTATATTATGTTGCTACTAAGGTATTAAATTTAGGTCAATAAGCTATTACCTTTGAGATTATAAAACCATTCTGACCTGGATTATGATAATACAGGAATTTTTCACAGCAGTTCTTGTAGCTGTCAAGTTGTAATGTGTTAAAATGAACATGCCTGGACACTTTGGGTTTTGAATATTTAATGGAGTTTGGGGAAATTGTTTGGAAATTATTTGCAACATGCTTTCAAAATATAAATCATCCTCAACATACACATAGCAATTTACCCTTTAAGGTATATGAATGGGATGATAAAAAGTCTCTAGTAATTACGTATTTGACCCTGCTTTACTAGATGTGCATATAAATAAGGAGAAATTGAATGTAGCAGTAAGAAGAAAACTAATACTGAATTACTCCAGATTAAACACTTAACTAGTGAAGACATCAGTACTGTAATACACTGCAGCTATTCTTTCGTTTCATATAGACCCCAAACTATGATAAAGTCCCTTTCTTAAATAGAACAAAATACTTTGTCTCAAGTTTTGAGTAACTTCCACAGAGCCAGGAGAGCATTTGCTTTCTTGCAGTATGGAAGCTATAATTCACAAAGCTTTATGGCACAAAAATGAAAATAAGAAAGGAAGGGCAAAGTTATAAGTTGTGTTTACTAGATAAGAAAGACTGCATTAGTGGAGTACAAATTTCAGGCCTTTCAACTCTTTCTAGCCTTGTTAAATCTTCATGCTCCAACCTCTCCTTTTTATTTTTTTCTATGAAAACTAGGAGTGGCTGTTACACATCCTTAAACACTGATGAAATGTTTAGTGATAATTAACTACTATTTGTCATAAACAGGGACCAATTAAACTATTCTCTGTGTTTACCAAATGTGAGCTGAATACTACAGCATGAATTGTTTCTTATGGGATATTGAACATAAAATTTAGGATGAAGCAGAAGAAAAGGTGGCATAACATACTGGACTAATGAAGACGAGAAAAGAAAACCAATTCTTCACGTATGTTCATTTTTCTCACTTTACTCGTAGTGGGAATAGTTTCACAAATATTTCACTGAGAGCTGATGATTCATATAGCAAAATATGTGATCCAGCACTGGATGTAGGATTATCAAACTCAGCATTTTGTGTATATTTGTGGTTCTTTTTGTTGGTGGCAAAACTACTTTCTTATTAACTACCATCCATGAATGGTAGCTGAAGGAAGAAAACCCATCAAATGTGATTAAACTCACAATAAATTGGGCTAGGCTGGCATTACTGTAAGGGTCTCAAAACAAAACTGGCTTTCCCAGGTGTAAAAATTTACAATACTTCAAAGGTCCAAGAATTTCACTAGGAAGCCAGCCAAGGACTATATACTGCATTTGTATATCTTTTAATATGAATTTATTCAGCAGAATTAAAGACAGGAACTCTACTGCACTTGAACACTTAAATATTTATGAAACTGCACATAACTAATCTGTATAACTTTGTCTTTTAAATCAATGTTAAGACTAGATCTCCAGCATCTGCCTCTTTCATACAACTAAAGACTTCTTCAGCAGTAGAGATGGCAATTTCCTAAAAATTTTTTTCCCAGTTAAATTTTATTTATTCATATGTAACACTAACCATAATACTTCAGGGAATTTTGCCTTATTTCCAGCTTGATACATTTCTGTATCTCTGTTATCAGGCTGTTGCTGCAAATACTGCCAAGTGTAACTGCAGGTATAGCAAATGACCTGATTTCATAAGCAGAACCCAATCTCTTTTCTAATGATGTGAAATCATGCTGCTTACTCTAGATCTCTAGATGCTGTTTCTTCAAAGTGAGTACTCTGCCTGCCTGAGTGGATGGATTAGCATCCTGCTGCAAAACTATGGAGGTCCAGAGCCACTTGTTTTGACGGGTTATTGCCAAATGTGCACAAAGCTTTTATATATTCGATGCAGCTCAGCACAAGACATAACATAATATATAAACTGGATTTCTAAAGGATAGGAAAATCAAAAAATATGAATTTCACTGAATCTACCCTCAGCACCTCTTTTATTTTCACTGTGCATTGCCATTAAAGTGCTTAGGATATACTCCTGTGGGATTTCCCAATTCAGATGCCCCAAACATGTGCATGGCACAAAGGTATGCTAAGTGGGACTTTGCAGAGAAGAATGACAGTCTCCTGGGGATATAACTTTTGCTCTTAAGTGGTATCTATTTGCAGTGCATGACTTTGGGGTAAAAAGATCAACACCAAAACACAAATTGAATATTTTGACAGGAAAATATATTTTTAAAGATTTTCAGAGTGTTAAGGGTTTTGGTAGCAATGTTTGGGTTTATTTCTGTCCTCTACATACTGCAAAGGCTTTGTTTTTCATTTCTCAGGACTGGTTAGCACAAAATACGAATGACATATCAAAATACTGGCAAGAACACCATAGGCATGGGGAACTGCAATTGTTTCATCTATTTTCATTACACTCTGGCTCTCATTACCTGAACAGTTTCTATTCCTTCTGGTTATTATTCATAAAGAGCTATACTTTAAAGAAGGCCTTTAATGCCCCCACACAATGTATTTTTTTTTCATATGAGCAGGTTAGAAAACTTAGTTATTTAATTACCATTTCAATATCTTCACTGAATTGACTTAAAACTTCATTTGTTCTATGGCACTCAGTCCATTTTACTTTAATACAAATCTGTATTGCAGAACATTGCAGGCAAGGTATTGTATTCAGAATACCAATAACTTCCATGGACAGTATTAGCAGTCAGATGCACTAACAAAGGTTCTTTTCTTTTTTTTTTTTATTAATTCCATGGTTTTACTCCATGTCTAATAAAATTATGCAAAATCACAATACATCAAAAGATGCAGTTACCTTAAATGAAGTACTCTACCATAATAAAGAAAATAACCCAAACACACAATGTTACATAACAGGGAATGAGGACAAGTCTAAGGTCCTTAATTCCGTCTTTAATAATAAAGATGGATATTCCCTGAGCACTCATCCTCAGGAACTGGCTGACAGGGAGGGGAAGAATAACAAAGTTCCCATGGTTCAGGAGGAAATGATTAGCGACCTACTTGGCCAGTTAGACACCCACAAGTCAATGGGACCAGATGGGATCTACCTGAGGTACTGAGGGAGCTTGCAGATGTGCTAGCCAAACCCCTTCCCATCATCTATCAGCAATCCTGGCAGACTGGGGAAGTTCCGCTCAACTGGAGGCTGGCAGATATTACACCCATATATAAGAAGGTTCAGAAGGAGGATCCAGGGAACTACAGGCCTGTCAGTCTGACCTCAGTCCCAGGGAAGATCATCTTGGGAGCTATTATGCAGAACATGCGTGATAGCCAGGGGATCAGGCCTAGTCAACATGGGTTTACAAAAGGTAGATCCTGTCAAACTAACCTGATCACCTTCTATGACAAGGTGACCCGCTTAATGGACAAGGGGAAGGCTGTGGATGTGGTCTACCTGGACTTCAGTAAAGGCTTTGAGACGGTTTCTCACAGCATTCTGATACAGAAACTGGCCACCACAGGCTTAGACAGGTGGACCCTCAGCTGGGTTAAAAACTGGCTGGATAGACAGGCTCAAAGGTTGGTGGTAAATGGAACAAAATCTAACTGGAGGCCAGTCACGAGTGGCATCCCCCAGGGCTGTCTTGGATTCAGTTTTGTTCAACATCTTTATCAATGACCTCGATGAAGGGATTGAATGCTCCCTCAGTAAGTTTGCAGATGACAGTAAGCTGGCAGGAAGTGTTGATCTGCGTGCGAGTAGGGAGGCTCTTCAGAGGGATCTGAACAGACTGGACGGATGGGCTGAGACCATTGGGATGAAGTTTAACAAGACCAAGTGTAGAGTGCTGCACATGGGACATAACAACCCAATGCAGTGCTACAGGCTTGGGGAAGACTGGCTGGAGAGCTGTCAGGCAGAGAAGGACCTGGGGGTGTTGGTTGACTGCAGGCTGAATAGGAGTCAGCAGGGTGCCCAGGTGGCCAGGAAGGCCAATGGCATCCTTGTTTGTATCAGAAATAGTGTGGCCAGTAGGTCTAGGGAAGTGATTGTGCCCCTGTACTAGGCATTGGTGAAGCCGCACCTCGAGTTCTGTGTCCAGTTCTGGGCTCCTCGCCATAAGAAGGACATGGAGGTCCTGGAGCGAGTCCAGAGAAGGGCAACCAGGCTGGTGAAGGGGCTGGAGGGCAAATCCTATGAGGAATGGCTAAGGGAGCTGGGGCTGTTTAGCCTGGAGAAGAGGAGGCTGAGGGGAGACCTTATCACTACCTACAACTACCTGAAGAGAGCTTAGATTAGATGTTAGAAAAAAATTTTTTTACTGAAAGAGTTGTTGGGGCCTGGAACAGGCTGCCCAGGGAGGTGGTTGGGTCACCTTCCCTGGATGCGTGTCGAAAAAGGATAGATGAGGGGTAGATGAGGTAGATGAGGGTACTCAGGGATATGGTTTAGCTTAGGATAGGAATGGTTGGACTTTATGATCTTTAAAGTTCTTTTCCAACCTTGTGATTCTGTGATTCTGTGATATCAGAGCCATTTCAGAAACAAATGGTTGATGTACTGCTTTATGTTTTGCTCTGATTTATGAACTTAGTCCTCTTCCTTTTTCTTCTGCAGAAAAGAGTTATTTACAAGTATACTTCTAGTCCCTTACCTAATTTTTAACAGAATGAAAAGGACAAGTGTATCTGTTTTTGCATTATAATCTACAGACCTTGCACCTTGGAAGGGAAAAAGCAGGCTGGTGTTGTGGCACCTGGCCTTAACTTGATTGAGAAGATAATACTGAATTTCCCACTTTGGTATGTGAGGTAAAATAATTCTGGAAATACTGTGAATAGGAAGACATGAACTGTTTTGCTGTACCCTACCTCTGACCCTCTGAGTTTGAGGGAAAAAGCCTAAAACAATGTGGCTTAAATGGAGAGGCATAAGGATTCTTCTCCAAGGCTCTAACAGTTGGGAAATAACAGATACATGCAGACACTTAATACTTAACACAATTGTCCTCCATTTCTTTTCCTAACTGCTATTCCAAACTCTTACATACTCTTTCCCTCCCTAGCCTGATGGTTGATGATTGTTTCCTAGGTCTGTAGGACCCATAGGTGTATCCACCACCATAGTATTCTTCACTTAATTGTTTTCTTCTCCTTTTCCAAGAAAACCTATTCTCTCTTTGTACTTTTAACCATCCCTGCAGCTGATCATAGAATCATAGAATGTGTAATGTTGGAAGGAACCTTTAAAGGTCATCTAGTCCAACCTCCCTGCATTAAGCAGGAACATCTTCAATAGATCAGGTTACTCAGAACCCCATCAAGTCTGACCTTGAATATCACCAGGGATGGTGCCTCCACTACCTTTCTGGGCAACCTGTTCCAGGGATCTACCACTCTCATATTGAAGATTTTTTTTCCTCATATCTAACCTAAATCTCCCCTTTTCTAGTTTTTTCTAAAACTATTGCCCCTTGTCCCATTGCTACATGCCCTTGTGAATCCTTAGAAAACAGTTCTTAATAGACTAACAGTTTCTTTCTGAAAGGTAGCATGTAATTGGATCACCCTATGAAATGAAGATAAGGTTAGTTTTTCCTGCATGTTACTTTGCATTTACTGATACTGACTGATGTGTGCTGTCATTTGCAGTCATGCAGCATTAAAGTGCAAACTATCCCAAACTATTTTGGATAGTTTAGTACCTCCTTCAAAGAACTAGTGCAGAAGGTATCTCATAGTTTTCCCAGCATCTCAGATTTCTCTACCCAAGTGCAAACAGTGTCTGGCAGACACTGACCTTGATTGACAATGCTTATAATTTCAAGGGAATGAAAGCCCTTGAAAAGATTTCTCTGAGAAATCTTTAAATCTAGAGTCTGTTCTGTTCCTAACTGTGCTGAAATGATGGTGATTTTGTCTCTGACTTCAGATTGTTTCAAAAGCATATATTATGTCTTTTGTATCATATAGTTTACTCTCATGTTTTTAATTTTCTTTAAAACTTTTCAAAATTCCCTATGTTTCTATCACTTGAGTTAGATACAACCATTTGCTGCCAAATCTGTATTTTTTATTTGTCTAATATTTTCTATACCTCCTGAATCTCCTGGATATGAAGATCCTGAACCCAGTAGATGAAAGATTTTCATGAATCTGAGGGGACATCTACAGAAGTTACTGGAAAATCATTTCTTAATGCATTTATTCATTGTCTGTTCCCTTTATTGCTTTTTTATTCTTCAGGGAGTCATGATGTACTTTCCATTCCTGCAATAAGGAAGAACATTATTCAGGAAAAATCAGAGACACAAGTCAAATCCATCAGCAGTCTAGGTGATGTTTTGTGTAAATCACTTTACACCAAGATTCTATTCCTCTTTCTACCAGTACCCTAATGATTTCTTTCCCTAATGTGGTTAGTAGATTTCAGTAGAATAAGAAATTTAGTCATAATCTGCTAAAGGCTTTCATTCCTAGTCACTCGTTTCTCCAATTTAAATGCAATAGCCATGTATGTATCTTCATCGGAAATCCAATCTAACATATATAAATAATTTTATGTGTATACAGCACTAGGATTCCATGCTTGAGCAGGGGATTGGAGTAGATGACCTCCAGAGGTTCCTTCCAACATCAACCATCCTGTGACGTGTGTGTGTTGTGGATAAAAATATACAGACACACACACACACACACACATACGTAAAACTGTAAAAATTGTTTTCCCCTTAAGACTATCATGCTTGCACAGTTACTTCTGTTATGATGCATTGAATATCTTCTATCAAGACAAAGAAAAGCTTAATTATTTTCCATGAAATAACTTTCGTGGCTTTGAAAGCATCATTTGGAACACATATCATTAAGTAAAATCCAAAGTGATCCTCTTGACTGAATGGAAAACAAATGAGGTTTTAATTTGCTTCACTACTTTCACAGTAATTGCTAACACTGTGTCTGAGAAACCATCAAGACAAGGTGCCTCTCTGCAGTGCCTGTAGTGCCTGCGCACTAATGCAGGCAGGATGGAGAACAAATAGAAGGAACTGGAGGTCGGTGTGCCACTGTACGACTACATTCTCATTGGGATCACAGAAGTTCTGTGGAACTCGTGTCTGGAGTGCTTTATCCTTTGTAAAGGATAGTCTGGGATGATGAGTAAAGGGAGTTGTGCCAAATGTGGGAGAGCAGCAGGAAAACAAGAAGTTCTGCCTAGGACAGGTGATCAGCTGGCTGGTAGTTTATGGATCAGAATTAGAGGGCAAACCAGTGTGAGTATCTTTGTTGTAGGTGTCTGCTACAAAGTGACTGATCAGGGAGAAGTAGCCTTCTTCAGCCAGCTGGAAGAAGCCTCACATTTCAGGACCCTGGCCTTGAGAATTTGGGCCACCCAGATAACCTGTCATAGGGACAACACAAAAAGTCCTGTATGTATCCAAATTTATTAATAATTTCCTAAGACAAGTAACTGATGAGTGGATGAGGGAATGTGCTCTGTTAGACTCAATACTTAGAAAAAAGGACAACCGGTCAGGCATGCAAGGGCAGCATGGACTGCAGCAACCAAGGGAGCCAGGAGTTTAGAAGCCCTAGAGGAAAGAACAAGGCTAATAGGAAGATCACAACCTGAAATTCAGGAGAACAATCTTTAGCCTGTTCAGGGACCATTTTGGAAGAATCCCATGGGAGGTGGTCATGGAGAACAGAGGGTTCAGAAACATTAGTTGATTTTCAAGGATCACTTAATCCAAGCTCAAGAGCCTTGTGAGCAAGAAATTAAGCAAAAATGGTGGGAAAATGTGACAGAGGATATGAAAAAGCTTGAGGTACTCAATGGCTTCTTTGTTTACACCTTCACATATTAGATTTTCTTTCAGGAATCTCAGGCCCAAGATCAGTAAGGAAGTCTAGGGCAAGGAAGACATACAAAGAAATTAGACATTTTTATATATAAGCCCATGAATGAGATGCACCCATGACTGCTTGCGGTGGTTTCTCATGTCATTATGCAGCTTGTATTGATCCTCTTTGAAAGATGATAGCAATCAGGGGGCCAGAGGAGAGGAGAGAGGTTCTTGAGGACTGACAGAAAGCATCACTCCTGTCTTCAGAAAGAGCAAGAAGGAGGAACCAGGGAATCTTGATCCCTGGGAAGATGTTGAGGCAACACCCTGTAAACTGTTTCCAAACACATGAAGGAAAACAAGTGTTTTGGAGTAGTCAGCATATGTTTAAAAAAGGAGAAATCATCCCTGACCAACATGACAGCATTCTACAATGGGATGACTGGCTTGGTGGACAACAGGTGGGCAGCGGATGTTCTTTATCTGGACTTCAGTAAAGCCTGTGACAGGCTCCCATGTCTTCATAGATGAGGTACAAACTAGACCAGGGGCTGAACTGCCAAGAGTCCCATAAAGGGCCATGAATACATTAAAGAGTCTGGAGCATCTTCCATATCAGGTGATGCTGAAAGAGCTGGAACTTTTCACACAAAATAAAACTTGGGAGAATCTTTTATGTGTGCATAAATACCTGATGGGATGAAAGAAAATAAGTGAGCCAGACTCTTCTCTACAGTACCCATTGACAGGAAAAGAGACAATGGACTCAAAAATTTAAATACAGGAAAAGCTGTTTAAACATAAGGAAACTTTTTTTTTTTACTGTGAATGTGGTTGAATGCTGTCACAGGTTGCCCAGAGAAGGTGTGGACTTCACACCAATTGAGACATGAAAATACCTGACAGGAGGCAGCCCTGAGCAATCTTCTGCAGCTGACCCTGCTTTAAGCGGGGAGTTGGACTTCATGATCTCCAGAGATTCATTCCAACCTCAACCACACTGTTGCTACATTTGCTGTTTTCAAGCAGTCTATGCACTTTTAATGTTATTTTCTCCCCATTTTAATATTTTGAACAAGAATGTCAAGAATTGTTCCTCAGAAACAACACATAACACAATAAAGACAATGCACGCAGCAGTAAATTGACAGAAGAAAATGCACTTGTCAGAATGCATTATAGTCTTATAACACACTTTGAACAACAAAACACGACTTTATGCAATATTAAACATAATCTGAAAAGAAAGAGCTCATCATATGAAGTTTTCTTCATCTTAAGTTAATCACAATGCATTTCCTCAGACCTGAGATGCTGATGCTGTTCCAGTTTCTGTTTACTGCACATGAAGCCCCTATAGCTGCATAGTGATGAAACAAAGGTCTTGTTCACCTTTTACAATAACTGTTACAGCAAGAGTTTCTTTGCTACACGGCGATATGCATTGACATAAAGTGCAATAGCCTTCTGAAGAGCAGCTCTCCTACAAATAAATGAAAAATATGTATTTGTTGTTCTTTTACGCACGCTCTAAAGCAGATCACAGCAGCTAAGGCTGAATTGATACTTTCATTATAGCTGTCTCTTCAGTTTCTCTCAACTTTCCCTAATATAAGTCTTTGGGACCAATATTTCTTGTAGCTTGATTCTGTTTAAAATGTGAAGGTTTTTGTACATTATGAGCAAATGTAGTTGTTTTTTAGGGTATGTGATAATGAAAACATTTCTCTCTATATATATTCCAAACAGAAATGTCACGCTCAAACAAACCCATAGCTCCAAAAGTAGAAACTCCAATAAAAAGTAAAGTAGCTTATTTCATAGACACTGCCATTATCAAGGAAGTAGTATTTTCCACATAGTAATTGTTTAGATTGTCTGCTTCACTGTAGACAAAAATTTTCTTCTGTGATTCAAGGCATTTTCAGGCTTGGTGCTCATGGTTTGGAGAAGCAGGATGTGTTCAGCTTCATAGACCAAACCAAACCTAACAAAGTCCATCTGAAAGACCATAGATTTATGGGAGGTGGAAAGGTGTAAGTGTTCCAATGACCTGGAGTTTCCAGCCAGTTTCTGCCAGTAGAGATACGAGATCAAAGAGCTTTTAGCAAGCAGGAGGGTTATTTAAAACAAAAAACTCCAAAGAGAATAGATTTCAAAGTAAAATGTTTCAAAATAGTTTCCTTTCATTTTCTTTTTATCTTCCCCCTTTATCTCCTCCCTTAACTTTAAAAAGCTCAGAGATATTTAGAGCCCAGGAAGAATTCATATATTGCTACTCTGCTGCAATTTCAAGCACTTAATGTAAGCTTTCACTAGAGTTTTCAGGAAATTTGTTTTGGACAAATAGTCATGATGTAGGTAAACCAAATTAATTACTACCAGGCCAGATATTTGGCTTCAGAAGTGCTGTAGGGAAAGAAAAACTCTAAAAGTAAAAATAATTTAATGCTATTCAGTGAAGCAGCAGTCAGACAAGAAGCTTGTACATGATTATAGCCTCAGAGTTAAGGTGCAACACCCACAGAGGAGGGAGATGTAGGGATAATCACTCACTGAAAATGCCTGAACCTACAGATCCCTTAAAATCTTTTCAAGTCCTGAATTGCATGATGGAGAGGAGTATTTTATTCTTTACTTGTGTTATATGCAGTCAGCCGTGACTTTCAGATGGGAAGGATTCTCCATTGTGATGATGTCTGGTGAACATACAAGAATGTTCTGAGATGTCAAAATGTGATATACCATTTTTTTTACTGTTCTGACTTCCTTTCCTGGCCTGACTTTTAGTTTATTGTTATCATCTTAGTTCATACCTCCCAGCTATGTGAGATGTTCTCAGATATACTTTCTGACACTGATTTGGGAAACCTCTGTAATTATCTGTCAGACAGAATTAGAGACCACAATATGAAAGGTTAGATTTGTTCCTTATGATCTTTGTTTACAGCAAAATCCCAATATGACATCAAGAGAAGGAAATGTTTGGTTATAAAGCAAAACAAGGCAAAAGAAAAAATTATTGTCCCATCTCACTGAGTCTTAGACAATTCAGCAGAACTTCTGAAAGGATTCTATTAGTAAACAAATAGAAATAGAAATGTTTGTTGGGCATTTTAGACATGATTTTGAACAGACTGCAAAGTCCTTGGCTCTTTGCATTACTGCTGTGCCAGCTGGCCTCTCTTGTTTGATGAAGCACTGCAAAAGCTGGCTGAGAGCAATTCAAGGGACTAATTATATCACCCTATGAATTAAATCTCCCCACTACTATTCCCAGAAAATCTGACAAGAAACAAGAGCAAGGAGAGCTGCACTGAATTTTCAATGAAAGAGTGCATTCACTTCTGGAATAGATATTATCAGCACATTTGGTTTAACTTACTGTCACTACTACAAGAAATAAAGTCTGATAACAAAGAGAAGAAAGTTGTGCTAAAGGTTAACCAAGGAAAGTATCAAGATGCTTAAAGACATTATCCAAAACAAACATGGGTATTCAATTTCTGTGCAGGGTTCAGTTTCATACTTTCAGGCCTCTGCTGTAAACTCACTGAAACGAGGTTGGAAGAATGAAATTCATTCATGTTTTAATTTACACATTCCAGAATACTGCAAGGTAGTAATCCAAATGGAGCCATGCTGAATTCAAGTTTGTTAGTGTGCAGACCTTAAGGCAATTTTCATAGCTGTAGCTGAGTCACTCAGTGAAATTAAACATAGTAAAATAAAGTCACATGTAATTGGCTTTCTGTATTTATTGCTCTCTCCTTTTTCAGTGCATCTGAATATGCCCAGGATCAATTTGTAAAAATCTCTTTTGGCAGAATTCCTCTGTTCTCTTTCTTCCATTTTCCTGTAAAAAGGATCTTAGTGACTATCAAAAAACAGATTAGAACCAGTATTAAATGAGGAATATATTCAAAATGGTTCTTCAGGGGCTCACAGGTCCCTGTGTTATTTCTTTGTCTCCTCTACTGGGATCTCATAGGATAATGAATTGATCATTATGACCTGAACCAAGTCCCTGTACTTGTTTTCATATGTTTGAGGCTATAATATTTTATTCTTTTTTTCACTGCCTCAGTAGAAGTTGATAATGAAAACAAATATGTAAAAATGAAGGTTATCTTTCCTACACCCAGACATTTCTTTGATTTTTATAACCTGCCAAATCTGCCATCAGTGCCATAATTACAATAGTAAGCTAGAAGTGCTCCATTCCCATTTATTTCTGACTGACACACCTGTTATTGGCATAATCAGTGTTCCCTTTAATTCTCAATTGTATCTTAAGTGGGAAGGCAAATTTTAGCAAGTTAACTGAATGTGGATAAATCAAGAGCCCAGAAAAAATGAAGTACCTTTTTTCACCATTAGGATCGTCACATCTTGCCTCTAGGAAGGGCAATGCCACCTTGCTCCTCTTCTTCCCCCCTTTCTCAGCCAGCACCAACCGTTCAGCAACAAACTTAGATACAAAGTAAAGTCCCTAAAATTATCAGCTCCAGAGATGCCTCTCCAGCACATGTGCTGCCCTGGCTGTGCTGTTTGAAAGACAGGGGACCCAAGAGACTGGCAATGCAGTATTAGTGATACATGACATACTAATCTGAAGGAGGAAAGTTGCCTTTTGGATTCAGGTCTCCAAGGAGTTGTTTTAAACTAGAGAAGACACCGTTTATCAGGTTTATGTGCAATGGGGTGGTGTGAACACTTTCACAGCAGCTTGTTCAGCTCCTCACTCAGTTAGTTGTAAATTACACAGAAAGCAATAGCGAAGGGAAAGCACTCAGTCTCTAAGATCATTTATATACCACAATGAGAACATCTCTCAAAGTACACACATTGCTAATAAGGTAGCATAAACACTGATATAAGACCAACCTAAAAAAAAAAAAATTAGCAAAAATAAATAATAGACAACTGCATATCTCCCCAGCTTTTCTTCTAGATTACCACACTTTATATGGCTGCTCTTAAAACAATTGAAACATGAGGACTTTAACACCGTTTTATTTGTTCCTAGGCTATCAGTCGTAGTGGATGCTGCAGGTTCCCAGCAAGGAAGCATTTGTTAACCCCCAGAAAAAGTAATTCTGTGGCATGTCCGCAAAATCACCCTATTCTGTCAAATGCACCATGGCCTGAAGGGGTCATAACCTGGACATTATAACCCAGCATTAAAAGGACAAGGCAGGACATTGAAGTTTCCACCATGTGAAAGTTAAAAGACAACACCAGAACCTCATCTCTGGACAGCTTTGGTTGTGAACAGGCACAGAGCTTTTCTCTCTCACACTAACTATTAATATGACTGCTAAAATACATTAGTTTTTCCATATTACCCTGCCTTAATCCCAGAAAACATTTCCGTCCTTCTGCAAAGTTTAACACATTATGTGGCCAGCTTTGAGTACAAAGTCCACCCTGGTCCTTCTTGATAGTGCTGATCAGCACCAACACTAGTTCTTTGCATTTTAACAACAAAGTAAGAATTCACATTAACATCGGGCTAATTACTCCAAACAACCTAAACATATTCCACAAAGAAAAGTAGTTCTTGCCTTTCATAAAATAGATAGACCTCATACCAAAGTGAATCAATCAACACTAAAAAGGAAAGTAGAAAAGCAGAAAGTAAAAGGCACACATCTAAAAGATTTAAAAGCCTTTTTATCAACAAGAAAGATCCTCATTATCTCTAACTTAATGGAATATCAATGTTGACAAAACCACAGTGTTTCTGACAGAATCATATTAATTTCTCCAGTGGTTGCTGGAAAATAATTAGCTATTCCAGGCCTTGCCTTTCCCTTCCCTTCCCTTCCTTTCCCTTCCATTACTTTCCCTTCCCTCTCACCTCACCCTTCCCACCCCACCCTTCCCCCTTCTCCCTTTCCCTTTCATTTTCTTTTTTCTTAATATGTACTTTGGAGATGTGTCAAAAATTTCTAAGAACCATAGTACAGTGTAGCAAAACTGAAACTTTTGCCAGAGAAGGGGGGAAAAAAATCAAAATAGTAAAAAAGTATTAAGATGGCAATATTATAATTTTTTATATTGCATATTCTTCACTATATTGTTCTTATACCTACATTCCAGCAGCAGTGTTAAAGTGGTTCTGGTAAACACCCAGCTTCACATAGACTGGTCTACCCTGCTCTCTAACTGAGCAGTTAGTGGTCTACCTCCATGCCTAAAACAGGTGGTAGCATGTAGCAACATTGGAATTGACTATGGGAAAATAATAGCAGCAGAACAATGAACCTTCTAAGACTCAGAGTGCCCATCTACCTGAGTACTGGAATTGTAAACTCAGAAGTAAGTACAGAGTTTACTTTTCAGAGGAGATGATCCCACCCACTGAGGGAAACAGATTGCTAGAATAGGAATAGGTAATTCACTCTTTCATTCGAAATTTTAAAATATTTTTCTTAAGACTATCTGACTTTATTAATTTACAACTTTTTTACCTCACTATTTTTGCAAATGCAAATTTCACCTGCCAACTTCTATTTAATTTTTAGGTAGAAAAGGTGAAAGTATGGATGTTTAAAATGACTGAAAGTTCATGGGGAGATGGAGAAAGGGCTTCAGTGGAAAAAAGAAACATAAAGTTGTCAGGAAGGCAGCACTTCGAAGTAAGGTGGAGTTGCTGAATCAATTATATTGCCAACTTTACTTCTCATAATTAATAATTTCCAAAAGATCGACTTAGCAGTCTTTCTGGTATTTTGAAATGTAATGACTCAATGTTACATTTCCAATGCTGCCCTCAGAGTCATTGCACAGGAGGCAAAATGCTTCCTGGGCAACCCTGACTCACCGTCAGACTGGTCCTGGTCCTGCATAGCTGCACCCCGCTATGTTTCTTGTAGAAGGATAACCATGTAGCTTCAGGCTCTTGAGCTGTCAGAGAGACAGACACCTTGAATTATCGATGAATTTCCTCTCTCCTTTCCTTTCTGCCCCTCCGCCCTCACCGCCCCCACCCCCCTTTCTTCAAGAGCTGCTCAGTTGACCTGACAGTATATTGCCCTTATTCCTAGGGGAAAAGGATCTGGTTTATTTGCATATGAATCTGCAAGCCTCAGTTCATCTCCATACTACAGTCCAAGTAAATTGGTTCATTTGCTTCAAAGAAGGACATTAAGCCAATTTAACTAACAACACATTTCCTCAGAGGACGACAGACCAGTAGAGGAAAAGCCCTCTCTCTTTCACTGTCTTTCTCTGGCAGAAGGGTTTGCTGGAGGAAGATGACAGAGCACTGAGACAAGGGTTGGAGCTGCATGAACACTTTTCCAAATCATTTGATCCTGAGCTGGGCCAAAGCACTCAAGCCTTGCCTTCAAAAACAAGCCCATGTCTAGACCTGAAGAGCACACGTCCAGTCTGCTAGCAGAGTAAAGTTATTTCAAAGCTACTGAATACAGTCTCCTCTCGTAAACTAGCTGTTACAACATGTTGAGTGAACACGTTATAAAAAAGAGAGTGCTTTTTTATGGGGAGAAGAGTGGGAAAGGCTGGGGGAGGATTCTTTTCAGCCGTACTACAGCAATAGAAACCTCTGAGATCTGTGTAGCCAAAAGGCAAAGTAATTCAAGGAGCGTGATAAGAAACAACTCCATTGTCAACCTGGGAGATTAATGGAATTATCTGGGCACATAACCTTAGTGACAATCGTTGCAGATTTTCTGGGGTCGGTTGTTCCCATAATATGCCCTCAATATGACTGTAATTTATAATTCTGATTTTTAAGAAATCAAGCAAATTTATTACAGATGTGTTTAGTAGCGTTAAAGATTTTATTAATTAGCTCAGTGAGAACTCAATCTGACCACTGTCATAAGAAATAACAAAAAGTATTTTTAAAAATACATGACCAAAAAGCCAATTTCCAAGAGAGGATCTCCATCCTCTATTGGATAAGGGGGGTACATGGCCACTGAGGGTAAAGAAAAGGCTGAGGGACTTAATACCTTCATTGCCTCAGTCTTTAATAGTCATACCGACTAGAAAGGCTAAAGCGCGCTTGGAGATGAAACTGGCAAAGGACATAAAGGATAATAAAAAGAGTTTTTTCAGATATCTGAATAGTAAGAGGGTGACCAGGGATAATGTAGGTCCCTTGACGAATGAGGTGGGTGTCCTGGTATCAGGTGATGATGAGAAGGTGGAAATACTGAATGCCTTCTTTGCCTCGGTCTTCACTCCAAAGGCCCCTCGGGACCCGCAGATCCTGGATGAAAGTAGGAGTGTTCGGGGAATGAAGAGCTTCCCTCTAGTTGAGGTAGGGGTGGTCCAGGAGCGGCTCAAAGGGATTAATGTAAACAAATCCATGGGCCTGGATGGGATACATCCACGTGTGCTGAGGGAGCTGGCAGAAGTGATTGCAGAGCTGCTTGCTATCATCTTCGACAGCTCTTGGAGAACAGGAGGATTGGAGGATAGCCAATATCACTCCGGTCTTCAAAAAGGGCAAGAAGGAGGACCCTAACAATTATAGGCCAGTCAGCCTCACTTCTGTCCCTGGAAAGGTGATGGAACAGCTTGTTCTGGATGCCATCACCAAGCAACTGGAAGAGAAGAAGGTCATGAGGAGTAGTCAGCATGGATTCACCAAGGGGAGATCGTGCTTGACCAATCTCATAGCCTTCTATGATCTCATCACCGGCTGGGTGGATGGAGGGAGAGCAGTGGATGTCATCTACCTTGACTTCAGCAAGGCTTTCGATACTGTCTCCCATGACATCCTGATAGAAAAGCTGAGAGATCATGGGATAGATGAGTGGACAGGGAGGTGGGTTGAGAACTGGCTGTTGGACTGGGCTCAGAGGGTCATGATCAGTGGAACAAAATCTGAATGGAGGCCTGTGACTAGCGGTGTTCCCCAGGGCTCAGTGTTGGGCCCAGTTCTGTTTAATATCTTCATCGACGACCTTGATGAGGGAATAGCATCCACCCTCAGCAAGTACGCCGATGATCCAAAGCTGGGAGGGGTGGCTGACACGCAGGAACACTGTGCTGCCATCCAGCGAGACCTGGACAGGCTGGAAAGCTGGGCAGGGAGAAATCAGATGAGGTTTAATAAAAGCAAGTGTAAAGTCTTGCACCTGGGGAGGAATAACCGTCAGTATCAGTACAGGCTGGGGGGTGACCTGCTGGAGAATAGCTCTGTGGAGAAGGACCTGGGGGTCCTGGTTGATGACAGGTTGGCTATGAGCCAGCAGTGTGCCCTGGTGGCTAAGAGGGCCAATGGGATCCTGGGATGCATCAGGAAGAGTGTGGCCAGCAGGTCGAAGGAGGTGATCCTCCCCCTCTACTCTGCTCTGGTCAAGCCCCATCTGGAGTATTGTGTCCAGTTCTGGGCTCCCTGGTATAAAAAAGACAGGGACCTCCTTGAGAGAGTCCAGAGAAGGGCTACAAAGATGATGAAGGGCCTGGAACATCTCCCGTATAAGGAAAGGCTGAGTGAGCTGGGGCTGTTCAGCCTGGAGAAAAGAAGACTGAGGGGGGACCTAATTAATGTTTATAAATATCTTAAGTATGGGATGGAGGGGGAATTGGCCAACCCCTTTTCAGTAGTCTGTGGAGATAGGACAAGGGGCAATGGCTGTAAACTGGAGCACAGGAAATTCCGCACCAACATGTGGAAGAACTTTTACACAGTGAGTGTGACAGAGCCCTGGAATAGGCTGCCCAGGGAGGTGGTGGAGTCTCCTTCTCTGGAGATATTCAAGACTCGTCTGGACACCTATCTGTGCAATATGTGCTAGGGAGCTGCTTTGGCACGGGGGTTGGACCCGATGATCTCTCTAGGTCCCTTCCAACCCCTATGATTCTGTGATTCTGTGATTCTATGATACCAGTTATCCTCAAGGTATTCAGCTCCCTGAGATGGATTACAGGGACACAGAATAAACCCCCCATAATCTAGGATGAAGAAGTTAATGACCTGCTATGCCACCTGGAGCTTATAAATCCGTGGGGCTGGATGGAATCTACCCAAGAGTACTGGGTGGGACTTTTGACCTCCTTGAGGGCTCTGCAGAGGGATACAAGGGCAAGTGTAGCATCTTGCATCTGGGGAAGAACAACCCCAGCTACCAGTATGGGTTGGGGACTGACCTGTTGGAGAACAGCATAGAGGAAAGGGTCCTGAGGGTCCTTGGGGTCAGCAGGGTGACTATGAGCAAGCAATGTGCTCTCGTGGCCAAGAAGGCCAATGGCATGCTGGGGTATAGAAAGGGTTGTGGTTAGTAGGCCAAGAGAGGTTCTCCTCCCTCTCTACTCTGCCCTGGTAAAACCACATCTGGAATATTGTGTCCAGTTCTTGGCCCCCCAGTTCAAGGAGGACAGGAAACTACTTGGAAGAGTAGGACCACTAAGATGATTAAGAGAGTGCAACTTCTTCCTTATGAGGAAAGGCTGAGGGATCTGGGAGGAGATTGATGGGTGACCTCATTAATGTCCATAAATATGTAAAGGGTAAGTGTCAACGACGATGGAGCCAGGCTCTTCTCAGTGATGTCCAGTGATAGGACAAGGGGCAATGGGTGCAAGCTGGAGCACAGGATTTTCCATGAGAACATAAGGAAAAATTTTTTCACTGTGAGGGTGACAGAGCACTGGAACAGGCTGCACAGAGAGGTTATGGAGTCTCCTCTGGAATTATTCAGAGCCCAGGGAGGTGTGATCCTGTGCAACATGCTCTAGATGATCCTCTTTAGCAGGGGGGTGGGACTAGATGATCTCCAGAGGTCCCTTCCAATACCTAACATATATTATGTGGTTCTATGATTCTGTGATCTGGACAGGCTGGCTGGATGGGTTGAGACCAGTTGTATGAGGTTAAACAAAGCCAAGTTCTTGGTCCTGCACTTTGGTCATAACAACCCCAGGAAACACTACAGGCTTGGGGAAGAGTGGTTGGAAAGCTATCAGGAGGAAAAGAACCTGAGGGTGTGGTTGACAGCCAGCCAAATATAAGCCAGTGGTATGCCCAGGTGGCCAAGAAAGCCAATTGCATACAGGCCTATATCAGAAGTAGTGTGGCTAGGAGGACTAGGGAAGTGACTGCCCCTGTACTTGGCATTGGTGAGGTTACACCTTGAGTACTGTGTTTTGTTTAGGGTCCCTCACTACAAGAAGGACATTGAGCTACTGGAGCTTGTCTGAGAAGGGCAACAAAGATGGTGAAGGATCTAGACCCTTCTTAGAAAAGTGACTGAGGAAACTGGGATTGTTTAGTCTGGAGAAAAGGAGGCTGAGGGGACGCATCACTCTCTATAACTACCTGAAAAGAGGTTTGTAGTGAGGTGAATGTTGGTCTCTTCTCCCAGGTAATGAGCAATAGGATGAGAGGAAATGTCTTCAAGTTGCTTTAGGGGAAGTTTAGATTGTGTACTAGGAAAAATTTCTTCACTGAAAGAGTGGCCAAGTATTGGAAAAGGATGCCCAGGGAAGTGGTGGAGTGACCATCCTTGGAGGTGTTGAAAATATGTGTATATGTGACATGTCAGGATATGGTTTATTTGGCATGGTGGTGTTGGCGTGACAGTTGGACTTGATGATCTTAGAGGTCTTTTTCAACCTTAATGATTCCATGTTTCCATAATTCTATAACACTGCTTGGCATCTTATTAATGATCCAGACAATGGGGCTGAGTGTACCCTCAGCAACGTTGCAGGTAATACAAAAGTAAGAGGAATAGTTTAATAAGCTATTGCTACTATTTAGGGGGAGCTTCACAGGCTGGAGAAAAAGTCAAAAAAAGAACCTCATGAAGTTCAAAACAAGAAAAGTTCGAGTTCTGCTTGTGGACAGAATATAGGCAACAATATACCCCAGGAAATGACCAGGACTGAAAAGTGACTTTTCCGAGGAGGGCGTCAGATCCTGGTGAACAACAAGCTGACCACGAGCCAGTAATGTGCTCATACACCAGAGTAACCAACCGCCTTCTGCACTAAGACCATTGACAGTAGCAAGAGAGAGGTTATCCTTACCCTCCACTCATCACTGGTGAGACACCTCTGGAGCTCTGGGTCCAGTTCTGGGTCCCCCATGAACACACTGGAGTGAGTCCAGTGAGGGGTCACATTTGCAGTTAAGGGACTGGACATGACACACGACCCTGAGAGAGTTGGGAGTATTCAGCCTGGAAAATAGAAGGTGCATGGGGAGATTATTCTTGTGTTTAAATACCTGATGGGGCAGAAGAGAGAACATGGACTCTTCTCAGTGGGGCTGAGTAATGTGACAGAAAAAAATAGGCAAAACCAAAAGAACCCAAACAAAAAATAAAATTTAATCCAAATATAAGAAAATACTTTTTTTTACTTTCTTTTTTTTTTCTTGTACTGTGAAAGTGGTGAAACTCTGGAATGGGTTGCCTATGGAGTTCACGGACTCTGGCTTTGGTGATATTCAAAACCTAGCTGGGCAGGGCCTTGAGATGCCTGCTCTAGACAACCCTGCTCTGAGGACAGGAGGGTAGACTAGAGAATCTCAGGGGTTCCTTCCAGCATCAACCACTATGCAATTCTGTGAAACTGCAAATGTGAGACTGCAGTTGTAGGGGTGACAGTTTATATGATTCACATCAGCTTCATCCATTAACTTAGCCACATTCAATTTCATTAATTATCAGCATCACATATACCAACAAAATATAATAAATTGGAGATCTCAGATCATTAATAATGCAAGTCCAGGTTTAGTTATTCTCAAGTGATAACAGATATCTGAAATAACCTGTGAAGAAAGATATGTGGAATTAAGGTAGGGAATACACTTTTCTCCATGAAGTGGATAGGAGTTTGGCTTTTAATTTTAACAGGGTGAAGATGTGTACCTTCACTGTCAATTCACTGTCGTGTCAGACACCCAGAATGTTCATGGAACATACAAAGGTGCATCCTCAGGATAAAGTTGCAGCTTTTGTGTGAATTTTCTTTCTTGGACTCTTGAAATTGAAATATTAATGCCATTTTGGAGATTGTTTTCATATTATGTTTTATTATTATTTTTATAGGGATAATTGCTTTAGCAACAGTAACTAATTATAGCAATTATCTATGTCACTTTTTTCCTCTTTAAAAAAAAATTCCACCTGAGAGCGTTGAAAGAAATTATAAAATAAATATCCCATGATCACATATTTCATTTATATTCTTACTAAATAAACAGCAGGATGATTTTCATTTTTGAATTTATCATGAAGATTTGAGAAGAAAAAATTTATGACTATACGAAGGAATTGTACTGACCACAAAAAATTCTGTTTAGCCTAGGAGATGATCTGGTTTTCACCTGAACAAAACCTTAGAATTCCATTTCATAAATTCATCTGTCCTCATGTGCTGCAAGTGATTGACAGCAAAAGCTCAGATGTTAGCCAATAAATGCATAAATAAACAATGCAAACCCCTGATAATTGTGCTACATTTTGTATCCTTTCTCTTTTTGAGCCCTTACTCTGTATTGTAAAGCTAATCAGTTCAATGACTGCTGCATCTTCTATTCACTCGTCACAATGCTTGTGTAACTGTGATAACAAAAATTCAAATTAGTTACATTTCCCAAAAGCTTCCTGAAAAAATTTCTAGAAATATGTTGCATACCCAGCCTCTCCCAATTTTTATAAATTAAACTATCCTATCAAATTCTTCATTCCCTTGGGAGGCAGAAAATGAGGAGCTCAGCAGCTCTTCCTCTTGCACCATCTTCTGTCATCATAAAGCCAATACTAGTAATGCCTGGTAAGGTTAAGCCAGATAGAGATCCTCCACTTCTGCTACATGACTGATATGCCATGGGCAGACTGTAAATCACTTACAGAAGCATGTCATTGATCAGAGACAGAGTATATTGGCAGAGGGATTAGTGTTTTTTTATTGCTTTTTATTACCGGTCTCTAGTCAGCATATGAGTAGCCCAGTATCCTCAAATTCACAGCAGCTGCTTTTGACTCTTACAAATCCATCTCAAAATCCTCTCAGTCAACTACAGGAGCATTTTACACAGATTCTGGGCATGCAACTGAAATTAAGGCATGCCAGCTATACCAGCCAAACTGAAAGAGGAATAAATTTTTAAAGGAAGGATAAAGAGTCAAGGTATTTGGGTGGCCTTTAGATGAATTGCTATGATAATCCTAGTGCTGTTCAAGGGCTCTGTTTCAGATGTCATTAGTATATAAAGCAGCTCCATAGTTAAACCACTTTTAAAGTGGTCTCCCAGTCATACAGGCTGGACCTCTCTAGCAGCCTAAGAGCAATTTCTTCTTTTCAGTCAGCATGTAACATGTTTAGTACTGTATTATATATCCCAAGGTAGTCCAAAGTAATATACAACAAGGGGTTTTTTTTATGAAACACTGATTTGCAGCTCAGTATCATTTCCGGGCACATCACAGCACATATTAGCACAACCCAAACTGGCCACTGATTGCATGCCTTTTAAGAAAGTATATTGCTTTAAGGGGGGAAAAGGCAGAAATATGTAGCTGCTTGAGTGTACATTGTGAATAACAGGCTTTAACGCACTATATTTTCCCCTTTATGCTCCAGCAAGCAGGACATGCAAAGTGAATTTAACTCTGGTTTCTCAGTTACTCTTGTGAAACACTTTGTAGGAGGAAAGAAGGGAAGGTTGAAAGAGTGAGATGCTGCTGCTACATGTAGAACATAAATATCTACATTGAAATAAGACAAGTCCATGACTAGAGAAATAATTGTCTGGATCAAAAACAAAAGGAGGAAGGAAATAAGAAGTGGAAAATAAGCAAAGTGAGATAGGAAATTGACATACACATGACAGAAGAGTTGATTGGGAAAAAGACAGAACAAATAAATATGTGTCTTCAAAAGTAAGCATAAACAAAAAGGTTAAGAGAAACTTGAATAAGTATTAGTTAAGATCTTTGTTTTGAGTTTTGATCTCCCTTTACAGAAAGCCCATTATCATCAAGCTTTCAAATGAAACGTGGATAAGATTAAACACAGTGATAAACTACAAGCTAGAAAAACTTCTGTAGAAATTGAATTTTGGCTGTAAAACAAACACAGGATCATGCTGTGTTTCAGTTAACAGAATCTGCTCTTAACCATCTGTTCCACATCTTGAATTAATATTAGAGCCTTCCCTGGAGTCATTTTGGAGTCTTAAATAATTCTGCTTCAAGAAAACAGCCAGAAACAACAAACAGGTGGGACTGGCCTTGATCAACATAAGTGATGTCCAAAGGCATTGATTTGGGTAGCAACAGCAGCAGCATCCAACTATATTTCTCCTCCAAGTACACGACAGATTGGGTTGTGTGGAAGCCAGGGGTAGTAAAGAAAAGAGAAACAGGTTATTATTGACTCTGACATAATTATAAATGTACAAGACGGGTAGGGGCAGATAAGCACATTAATTTTCTAGTAAATTAATTATTATTGTCATAGAGAAAATTCAGGTAGCCGACCAAATATCATGTATTCTTTGTAAGTTTTCATTTTAAGATCTTTTCAAAAGGAAACAATTTAAAGAGGTTAGCTTTCCTTAAAGTAGTGCTCAGGGGAGTTATCCAGCTGCACTACGATGTCAAGCAACTGAGTTCCATTTCCTTTAAAGACCATTTTATTATGGCAAATTAAGATTGAAGGGCAAGATACCTAATACATTTCTATTATCAATGTATTTGTACAAGTTCAGTTTTTAATTAAGAATTCTGTGCCACATACTTTACTTGCAAAAGATCAGGCATTAATTTCTGTTCACAACATCCCTAAAAGTGATTCTCCAGTCCCTCACTATGGCCTTTCAGATACTATCCAAGATGTCTCAGTTGTTCATTCAGCCCTGGCCAGCCACCACATCCTCAACAAAATTATAGAAGCACAGCCTAGAGCAACAATGTAGAGGTCAACATCCAGTTCCCTTGTGGCAGTAACCATGGGTGATTCCCTCATCAAAGGAATGATGCTGCTTAAGTGAAGATTACATGCTTACACTTTCCTCAGTCATGGGAGTTCCAGTCTCTATTAAACATTGTAGTTTCCCAGAGATTTGAATGCTGTGAAGATGGACAAATATGGCATAGTTTGTTTCTGTATTTGTCCGAAGTCCATTCCTTATTTTGTACCACATTTAAATATTAGGTGAATACCGTCAATACACTTAATGAGTAACTGTAGTGTCTTTCCCTGCTCCCATATAGCTTTTGCCTTTGTATATGAATTCCTTTTATATTTATTTTTCCTAATTGCTTCTCTGAGTCATCTGTGCCCTCCAGAGAGCATTAGTAATATACATGGCTTATTAGTCCAGCCTGTGAATCCCACATTTAACATTCTAACTTCAACAGGATTTTAGCTGCTTTGCAGCTAACAGTCCTAAAACCGTTAATGGCTAGAAACAGAGGCTACTGTGGTAATGAAGATGTGCTGGACTTTGCCACTGAATTAATGTGAAACCTCTGATGGATGAGGCTGATTTGTCTTACTCCTATTTGTCTATATTTGTCTATGGTATCCCTGATCATGACAGGAGGCTGGAACGAGATGATCTTTAAGGTACCTTCAAACCCAAATGATTCTGTGATTCTATAATTCTGTGATTGTACATAGAGAATTTTGCTTCTGACACTTCTTGAAAGGTGTAACTCATACTTTATACCAGTGCGTGAATGCAGATGAAACAAGGTATTAAAGCCAGTGCCTTCCTTGTCTTGCCAAGGTGGTGCTCTATGATATGAGGTGTCATTCGTTCCATATCAGTCAACTGTAAGGAAAATCACAACAACCTTTTGCAGAGCAGGGCATGCCAACGGTAGAGTTTCCTTTTTCTGATCCAGTATATAGTCCCCAGGATGTCAAGAGAATTTTGCTGGCATTTGTTCATTGCTAAACAGCCACATGTTGTAGGATGGATATGTGATGTTGAGTTGTCTCTCCTTTTTTCTTCTTTCTTTCTAACTCTGCAATTGCTTTTAACCTTGCTGTCTTCTCTGCCTCTGTGTGCCAGACATGGCCATACAATTATGTCAAATATTCAAAGCTGAACCAGGTCTTTGCCTGAAACTGCAAGCTCAGCTGCTGTTCAGGTGAGGGAATGGGAGTGTAAAGCAGACAGAAAAACTTTGTATGTTCAGGATGATTCCTAGAGATCCGGCAGATGACAATGTGTCGTTTTGGGCTGGAATAGGGTGAATTTTCTTCATAGTAGCTACTATGAGGATGTAGTTGTGGATTTGTGCTGAAAACAATGTTGATGATATAGGGATGATGTTGCTATCATGGAGCAGTGCTCACTCAGAGCCAAGACCTTTTCTGCTCCTCACACCACTTCACAAGCGAGTAGGCTGGGCATGCACAAGGAGTTGGGAGGGGACACAGCTGGGACAGCTGGCCCCAACTGACCAAAGGGATGTTCCATACCATGCTGTTTATAATTAGTTTTATATATTCTACTATTAATGTTGTTGTTGTTGTTATTCCTTTTCTGTCCCAATAAACAAGTACTTATCTCAACCCATTAGGATTTTCTTTTTATCTTTTTTTTTTTCTTTTTTCATTCCCACTGAGGAATGTGGTTGTTTTAGCTGCTAGATGGGTTAAACCATGAAAAAGTCACATGAAGCCACATCATATTTTTTCATGATCCAAAGACAATACATCATCATAACAATCTTGTCATCCTTTAAGCCTAAATATTTCACAGAATCACAGAATCACAAGGTAGGAAAAGACGTTTAAAGATCATCAAGTCCAACCATTCCCATCTTAATCTAAAACATATCCCTCAGTACCTTATCTAACTTTTCGTTAAACATATCCAGGGAAAGTGACTCAACCACCTCCCGTGGCAGCCAGTTCCAGGCCCTGACAACTCTTTCAGTAAACAATTTTTTTCCAATATCTAATCTAAACCTGTCCTGGTGCAGCTTCTTGCTATTTCCCCCTTGTCCTATCACCTGTCACCTGGCCAAAAACACCATAGCCCACCTCTCTACAACCTCCCTTCAGGTAGTTGTAAGTGGTGATAAGGTCTCCCCTCAGCCTCCTCTTCTCCAGGCTAAACAGCCCCAGCTCCCTCAGCCGTTCCTCATAGGATTTGCCCTCCAGCCCCTTCACCAGCCTGGTTGCCCTTCTCTGGACTCACTCCAGGACCTCCATGTCCTTCTTATGGTGAGGAGCCCAGAACTGGACACAGTACTCGAGGTGTGGCCTCACCAATGCCGAGTACAGGGGCACAACCACCTCCCTAGACCTACTGGCCACACTGTTTTTGATACAAGCCAGGAAGCCATTGGCCTTCCTGGCCACCTGTGCACACTGCTGACTTCTATTCAGCCTGCAGCCACCCAACACCCCCAGGTCCTTCTCTGCCTGACAGCTCTCCAGCCAGTCTCCCCCAAGCCTGTAATACTGCACTGAGGTTGCTATGTCCCATGTGCAGCACTCTACACTTGGTCTTGTTAAACTTCAACCCATTGGACTCAGCCCATTGGTCCAGTCTGTTCAGATCCCTCTGAAGAGCCTCCCTACCCTCACGCAGATCAACACTTCCTGCCAGCTTACTGTCATCTGCAAACTTACCGAGGGAGTATTCAATCCCTTCATCAAGGTCATTGATAAAAATGTTTGTGGAGGAATGGCTCCGTGAGAACGGCCACATATTCCCACTCTCTATCCCTGCGAACAAAACAGCCAGAATGAAACATCGCTCTAAAGGAATGTGGAGCTAGCAGCAGACTCAGATAATGGTTTAAGGAGTGTGGACTGTGAATAGAAGCTCCTAATTCTGAAACATTCCTCTGAGACAAGATAAGATACAGGCCTTGCATAGGTGTCCGCTCTATCGCCTTCACTGTTTTCACTTCCCTCCCCCTGCTGTTCCCAGCCATGCTTTGTTAAGCTTGCTAGAGAGTATATAATCACGCTGCTCTGTAGAATAAACGAACTGACTTCTTTTAGCCACATTGGTGTGTGGTCTGATTCCTAGTGCCATTCCGCTCTTTCGAAGCCCCTGGACCTAAAAGTTTCCCACGATCTGGATTAGGACGCGGGGAACACTCGAGAGATGTTGAACACAACTGGACCTAAGACTAAGCCCTGGGGGATGCCACCCATGACCGGCCTCCAGTTGGATTTTGTTCCATTTACCACCACACTTTGGGCCTGTCCATCCAGCCAGTTTTTAACCCAGCTGAGGGTCCACCTGTCCAGGTCAGTGGCAGCCAGTTCTCTATCAGAATGCTGTGAGAAACCATGTCAAAGGCTTTACTGAAGTCCAGGTAGATCACATCCACAGCCTTACCCTCGTCCATTAAGCAGGACAGCTTGTCATAGAAGGTGATCAGGTTAGTTTGACAGGATCTACCTTTTGTAAACCCATGTTGACTAGGCCTGATCCCCTGGCCATCATGCATGTGCTGCATGATAGCTCCCAAGATGACCCTCTCCATCATCTTCCCCAGGACTGAGGTCAGACTGACAGGCCTGTAGTTCCCCTGATCCTCCTTCCGACCCTTCTTGTATATGGGTGTAACATCTGCCAGCCTCCAGTCGAGTGGAACTTCCCCAGTCTGCCAGGATTGCTGATAGATGATGGGAAGGGGTTTGGCAAGCATATCTGCAAGCTCCCTCAGTACCCTTGGGTGAATCCCATCTGGCCCCATTGACTTGTGGGTATCTAACTGGCCAAGTAGGTCGCTAATCATTTCCTCCTGAACCATGGGAACTTTGTTATTCTTCCCCTCCCTGTCAGCCAGTCCCGGAGGATGAGTGCTCAGCGAGTATCCTTCATTACTGTTAAAGACTGAGGCAAAGAAGGAATTAAGGACCTCAGCCTTGTCCTCATCCCTTGTCACTAATGTGCCATCAGCATCCAATAAGGGCTGGAGATTCTCCTTGACCCTCCTTTTACTGTTAATATACCTATAGAAGGACATTTTATTATCTTTTGCAGACTGGCCAGTCTGAGTTCCAGATCAGCTTTAGCCCTTCTGACTTTCTCCCTACATGATCTCACTAAATTCCTATAATCATCCCAAGACACCTGCCCCTTCTTCCAAGGCTCATATTTTTCCCTCTATTCCTGAATATCTTCCTGGATCTCTCTACTCAGCCAAGCTGGCTTCCTAGCTCGCCGACCCGTCTTCTGTCCGACTGGGACAGCCTGTTCTTGTGCCGCCAAGATTACCTTCTTGAGGAGCAACCAACCTTCTTGGGCTTCTTTGCCCTCATGGGCTGCCTCCCATGGAATCATATCGAGCAGCTTTCTGAACAGTCCAAAGTCAGCCCTACGGAAGTCTAAGGTGGTAGTCCTGCTGTCTCCCTTCCTTACCTCTCCCAGTACTAAGAATTCTATAAGCTCATGATCGCTATGCCCCAGGCGTCCACCAACCTTCACATCCCCACCAGGTCTTCTCTATTGACAAACAACAAGTCCAGCAGGGCACCTTCCCTTTTGGGTTCATTCACCTGCTGGGTCAGGAAGTTGTCTTCCAAACCCCCCAGGAACCTGCTAGACTGCTTCCTCCCTGCTGTATTGTACTTCCAGGAGACATCCAGTAAGTTGAAGTCCCCAATAAGGACGAGGGCTGGTGATCGCGAGACTTCTCCCAGTTGTTTAAAAAACAACTCATCAGCTTCCTCCTCCTGGTCAGGTGGTCTATAGCAGACTCCCATCACTATATCTCGCTGATTTTGTTCTCCTCTGATTTCCACCCAGAGACACTCGACCCTATCTTCATCATGCTCCAGCTCTAGGCGGTCAATGCATTCTCTGACATACAGGGCTACCCCACCTCCTCTCCTACCCAGCCTGTCACGCCTGTATAGTTTATAACCGACAATTACAGCACTCCAGTTATGTGAATTATCCCACCACGTTTCTGTGATGGCAATCACATCATAATTTCCTGTACTTACAAGGACTTCTAATTCCTCTTTTTTGTTCCCCATGCTGCGTGCATTGGTGTAGATGCACTTCAGCTGGTCTACTGATCTTGTGCTCCTTGGGGAAGCCTTGCTTCCCAAGCGACAGCTGTTTAAGTTACCTAGCCTATCAGTAGTAGCTACATCTCTACCCTGAGTTAGAACATCTAGCCTGGCCCTGTCCCCCTCCCCCTTCCTATCTAGTTTAAAGCTCTATTAATGAGCCCTGCCAGCTTCTTGGACGGTATCCTTCTGCCCCTAGGGGATAAGTGCTCCCCATCCCTCGAAAGCAAGGCTGGTGAGGCTCGAGCCAGCCCATTCTCAAAGAACCCAAGGTTCTGTTTCTCGCACCAGGCTCTGAGCCAGGTATTTATTTCCTGGCTCTTCTCAAACCAACCCTCCCTATTCCTTGTAGTAGGAATGACGGAGGAGAACACTACCTGTGCTCCAGATCCTTGTACCATGCGTCCCAGGGCCCTAAAATCCTTCTTAATGGTGCTCAGTTTTCTTTTATGTATTTCATTACTACCTATTTGGAAAATTAAAAGTGGATAATAATCCGTGTCCCTGACCAAGGTTGGGACTCGCTTGGTTAAGTCCCTAACTGAAGCTCCCTTAAGGCAGCAGACTTCCCTGTGTAGAGGGTCCGGCCTACATATCAGGCCCTCAGTTCCCTCCAGAAGGGAATCTCCTAAGACAATGACCCGTCTTTTTGCCTTAACAGAAGATGTTTTGATGGTTTGCTTAGGGGTTCTAGTCTTAGGGAACACAGCTTTGGAAGGAACTTTCCTATCAGCCATCTGGGTTTGTTTGGAGGGTCTTGTCCTAGGGAACACAACCTTAGAAGTGATTTTCCTATCAGCCATCTCATGATCTGGCTGGTCCCCTTGTAATAGGATCTCATATCTATTGCTCAGAGGCACTTGTGGAGGAAGGACAGGCTTGGAAGGTACTCTCCTAGTGCCCTTGCCACGTACCTGCTTCCATTCGTCCTTATTTATACTGTCCTGCATGAGGGAGGGTATAGGGTCACTCTGGTCTTGGACACTATCTACTGGGTACTCACATTTCTTTGGCTGGGAGGACAGAACCTGGCTCATCCGATCTATCTCCACCTCAGCCTCCCTGGTGCTCATGAGCCTGTCTAGTTTACCTTTGAGCACATCTACCTCTTCTTGCAGGTATGCTGCACGGCTGAGGAGATCCCTTATGATCTAACACAGTACACAGCCATGGTCAGAGCTGTCTGCTGCCACAAGCATGTTGTGACAGTCCCTGCACCCAAAGACCTGCACTGCAGCATGCTTCTGCGGTTGGTTAAGCTGAGTGGCTACCTCCACTGTGGAAGGTGTTGGGGTTATGGCCCTGCGCCGGGTAGTCACCATTATGCAGTACCTACCCAAGTGTTCGTGACCCTCTCCTATCCGTAGGCTGGGCTCCTCTATTTCCTCTGCCCAGCGAGCGGGAAGGTTGGTTGCCTCCTCTGAGCTCTACTGCTTGCTCATCTGCATTGTGTGGGTGGGCAGCGACTAGCCGCTGCCCTCCTTAAGCCCTTTGAAGGTTAGAGGGTGGGGTCACGTGACCTTGGGGGGTTGAGCTTAGCCAGGCTTCCGGGTACTCGCTGCGGATCGATGGAGCTGGTGCCCAGATGCAGGGAACCTCGCTAGACCACCTGATCTAACACACAGCCCCTGAGCTTACCAGAACGATCGCTGTCGCCGATGATCGTCACTCGCCGACTGGTTTGGAAGACAACTTCCTGACCCAGCTGGTGAATGAACCCACAAGGGAAGGTGCCCTGCTAGACTTGTTGTTTGTTAATAGAGAAGGCCTAGTGGGGGATGTGAAGGTTGGAGGATCCCTGGGGCATAGTGATCATGAGCTTATAGAATTCTTAGTACTAGGAGAAGTAAGGAAGGGAGACAGCAGAACAAGCACCTTAGACTTCCGTAGGGCTGACTTTGGACTGTTCAGAAAGCTGTTTGATAAGATTCCATGGGAGGCAGCCCATGAGGGCAAAGGAGCCCAAGAGGGCTGGTTGCTCCTCAAGAAGGAAATCTTGGTGGCAGAAGAACAGGCTATCCCAGTCTGCCGGAAGGGGAGTCAGCAAGGAAAAAAGCCAGCTTGGCTGAGTAGAGAGATCCAGGAAGATATTCAGGAATAGAGGGAAAAATATGAGCCTTGGAAGAAGGGGCAGGTGTCTTGGGATGATTATAGGAATTTAGTGAGATCATGTAGGGAGAAAGTCAGAAGGGCTAAAGCTGATCTGGAACTCAGACTGGCCAGTCTGCAAAAGATAATAAAATGTCCTTCTATAGGTATATTAACAGTAAAAGGAGGGTCAAGGAGAATCTCCAGCCCTTATTGGATGCTGATGGCACATTAGTGACAAGGGATGAGGACAAGGCTGAGGTCCTTAATTCCTTCTTTGCCTCAGTCTTTAACAGTAATGAAGGATACTCGCTGAGCACTCATCCTCCGGGACTGGCTGACAGGGAGGGGAAGAATAACAAAGTTCCCATGGTTCAGGAGGAAATGATTAGCGACCTACTTGGCCAGTTAGATACCCACAAGTCAATGGGGCCAGATGGGATTCACCCAAGGGTACTGAGGGAGCTTGCAGATGTGCTTGCCAAACCCCTTCCCATCATCTATCAGCAATCCTGGCAGACTGGGGAAGTTCCACTCGACTGGAGGCTGGCAGATGTTACACCCATATACAAGAAGGGTCGGAAGGAGGATCAGGGGAACTACAGGCCTGTCAGTCTGACCTCAGTCCTGGGGAAGATGATGGAGAGGGTCATCTTGGGAGCTATCATGCAGCACATGCATGATGGCCAGGGGATCAGGCCTAGTCAACATGGGTTTACAAAAGGTAGATCCTGTCAAACTAACCTGATCACCTTCTATGACAAGGTGACCCGCTTAATGGACAAGGGTAAGGCTGTGGATGTGATCTACCTGGACTTTGGTAAAGCCTTAGACACAGTTTCTCACAGAATTCTGACTGAGAAACTGGCTGCCTCTGGCCTGGACAGGTGGACCCTCAGCTGGGTTAAAAACTGGCTGGATGGCCGAGCCCAGAGGGTGGTGGTGAATGGAACAAAATCCAGCTGGAGGCCAGTCACGAGTGGCGTCCCACAGGGCTCAGTCCTGGGTCCAGTTTTGTTCAACATCTTTATCAATGATCTCAATGAAGGGATTGAATGTTCCCTCAGTAAGTTTGCAGATGACACTAAACTAGGAGGAAGTGTTGATCTGCCTGAGGGTAAGGAGGCTCTTCAGAGGGATCTGAACAGACTGGACCAATGGGCTGAGTCCAATGGGATGAAGTTTAACAAGACCAAGTGTAGAGTGCTGCACATGGGACATAATAACCTCATGCAGCGCTACAGGCTTGGGGGAGACTGGCTGGAGAGCTGTCAGGCAGAGAAGGACCTGGGGGTGTTGGTTGACTGCAGGCTGAATAGGAGTCAGCAGTGTGCTGAGGTGGCCAAGAAGGCCAATGGCTTCCTGGCTTGTATCAAAAACAGTGTGGCCAGTAGGTCTAGGGAGGTGATTGTGCCCCTGTACTCAGCATTGGTGAGGCCGCACCTCGAGTACTGTGTCCAGTTCTGGGCTCCTCACCATAAGAAGGACATGGAGGTCCTTGAGTGAATCCAGAGAAGGGCAACCAGGCTGGTGAAGGGGCTGGAGGGCAAATCCCATGAGGAGCGGCTGAGGGAGCTGGGGCTGTTTAGCCTAGAGAAGAGGAGGCTGAGGGGAGACCTTATCACCACCTACAATTACCTGAAGGGAGGTTATAGAGAGGTAGGTGATAGTGTCTTCAGCCAGGTGACAGGTGATAGGACAAAGGGGAATGAAATGAAGCTGCGCCAGGGCAGGTTTAGATTGGATGTTAGAAAAAAATTTTTTACTGAAAGAGTTGTCAGGGCCTGGAACAGGCTGCCCAGGGAGGTGGTTGAGTCACCTTCCCTGGATATGTTCAAAAAAAGGGTAGATGAAGTACTTAGCGATATGGTTTAGTTTAGGATGGGAATGGTTGGACTCAATGATCTTAAAGGTCTTTTCCAACCTTATTATTCTGTGATTCTGTGATTTTGTAAACACTCCAGGAACCTGCTAGACTGCTTCCTCCCTGCTGTATTGTACTTCCAGGAGACATCCAGTAAGTTGATGTCCCCAGTAAGGATGAGGGCTAGTGATCATGAGACTTCTCCCAGTTGTTTAAAAAAACAACTCATCAGCCTCCTCATCCTGGTGAGGTGGTCTGTAGTAGACACCCATCATTGTATCTCCCAGATTTCATGGTCCTCTGATATTTACTCAGAGACACTCAACCCTGTCTTCACCATACTCCAGCTCTAGGCTGTCAAAGCATTTTCTGACATACAGGGCTACCCCACTGCCTCTCCTACCCAGCCTGTTAAGCCTGTATAGTTTATAACCAGCCATAGCAGCACTCCAGTCACGTGAATTATCCCACCACATTTCCATGATGGCGATCACATCATAGTCTCCTTGACTTATAAGGACTTCTAATTGGTTGTTGCCCATGATGCGTGCATTGGTGTACATGCACTTCAGCGGGTCTATTGATCTTTTTATGCTCCTTAGGGAAGCCTTGCTTCCCAAGTGCCAGCTGGTTAAGTTGCCTAGCCCATCAGTAGGAGTTGCATCTCTACTCTGAATTAGCACACTACCCCCCTGGTTAACTAGGGTGGCTGACCAGAGGTCATTGCCAGCACACCATCCCTCAGTAACTCGACCACCACACCCACGCTTTTTTCCATCTAGCCTGGTCCTGTACCCCTCCGGCTTCTTATCTAGTTTAAAGGTCTGTTAATGAGCCCTGCTAGCTTCTTTGACAGTATCCTTCTGCCCCTAGGGGATAAGTGCTCCCCACCCCTAGAAAGCATGATAAAGGTTCTGCTGGAATTCTGTATTAATTTTATTCCTCCTCCCCAGACTCACAGTGATCATTTCAGAGCTACTGAATTATAGAGCACCTCACACTTATCTATCTGCTTGCTCCAGCCATGGATGCTGGCTGTGACGTGCTGCTTCATGGCAGTGTAACCTGGAGACTACACCACCTTGTCTCACTGAGCATTGTTGGTTACCTGAGAAGTTGGGTACTGTAACAGAATATTAAATGCTTCAGAGATTTATTAACAAATCGTCAAAGCTAACATATGTGCATATGATATACTTCAAAGTTTTTCACAAATTTCAGGACATGGCACTATGAAGGTTGAATGCTCTAGAAAGTATTTCTGACATACAATGTAAGGCCTCTGAACAAACTCTATTCTAGTTTTTTCTCCTGGTATGTTTACCTCAAAAATCACGTGGTGGTAAAATTTTTAAGGAAATGTATTGATAGGCTGGATTTAAAGGGACTAACATTTGCAAACATATTAACAGTCTCCCCCACCAAATAATGGCTTTAAAAAGTAGAATTTTGTTATTGTTGCAATATTTCAATGACTATCAGAAATTGTTAGGATGAATGAGTAACATCTTTCTCTTTCAACAAAAATGATTGGAGAAGATTAGGACTTGCCTAGAAACACCATTACACTTTTCACTCTCTGTGTACTTACAGTAGAAATGTTTTCCTTTCAATGATTTTAAAGAGTCAAGTCAAAACCACAAAGCTTTAAAAGCTGTGTATGTAGATTTTATAGAATCATAAAATGGTTTGGGTTGAGTTGGAAGGGACCTCAAAAACCACCTAGTTCCAACCGCCCTGCCATGTGTAGACACCCTCCACTAGATCATGTTGCCCAAAGCCCCATCCAACCTGACCTTGAACACTGCCAGGGATCCAGGGTCAGCCACAGCTTCTCTGGGCAAACTGCTCCAGCACCTCACCACCTACACTGTGAAGAATTTTTTCCTAATATTTAATCTAAATCTACCCCTCTTCTGTTTGAAATTTGACAAAGTAACATGCAATTTTAATCAAAAGAAGATATGTAATATCTAAGGACTGAAATTAACTACAAATGACTAATTGAATGACAGAATTAAATCCAGGTTTTTGATAATATTCTTCTTTAGGATTCTAGTGACATTTCCTAATTTTAAAGATATAGCCAGCGGCTGAGGTATAGCTTTCATATAATTTTTTGTGGCTAGAGTTTTAGACCTGACTTTATACGGCATAAAGAACACAGACAATGGAAAGACAGTTTTGAGATCGTTGTATTCACAATGTCATCTTATTGTTTTTAAGTGGCATATCTTTATCTGGGGTTTTGATTTGATATATTTCATTATTCATTTTTTTTCCAAAAGTCTCCTTTAAAATAGCTTATGTATAATATAATAGAGCCTAGGCTTTTGTAATGAGATTGTCTCACTAACCAACAGCCCATGGTGACTACAGAGGATAAATCCAGGAAGCATTGCTTCAGGCTTATCTCTTCACTAAGCTGAGAACACACATTGGCACTTATCTTTTGTTGCCATTTCAATTCCTCTTACTTTTAATTTTGTTTATAGTGCAAGAATATCTGCATGGAAGGAAAACCAGTGTGTGCCACCTCTTAAAGAGAAATAAATCAGTAATCAGGCAATGCATTTCTAGGTAAATATAACAAGTCTGAAGTACCACTGCAAGTCAGGGGAGCATAAGCCAAATGGCTCAGAAACCTGCTACCTGAAAAGCCTTATGAAAATGACCCTAAGCATTTTAAAAAATAATTTTAAAAACGATGCAGCATCCAGACTTTGATGTGAGATTACAAGATCTTGTAGACATAAATATATGATCACCAACAGCCAGTGCAAAAACCTCATGGCTGTCACACATATCTACTTCACACTTTACTGTTTCCTTACATAGAAAGTAATTAAGAATTAATCAATGTAAAGGACTAATAGTGTTCAAGAGAAAGGATAGCAAACTCCATTTCCACAAAAATTTGCTATAGACATTTGTTACAAGAGGAAGCACATGCTAGTGCCACTTTGGTTTAGGGTCCCCAGATAGTTCTTGTGCTTGAGGACACCAAACCTGGAGTATCTTGTATTTCATATGTAGCTGGTGAGAGTTTCTGTATGTAAACTTATTATTCAACTTTAAACATCATAAGCACAAGTCCTCACTGTCTGGTCCAGAGCAATTGAAGTTAAGCATTTTTGCCTATAATTTCTATATCGTTAGGAAAATCTGGATCTGTTCCCTGCCAGACAATAGTTTTGGTTTTGTCCTACTTGAAACATTATATGGAAGTTATTTTATAGCATAATTCTGAACTTTCTCCTGAGAGCCTTAGGGTTTGGAAATGTCTCTTTTTGATGTAACTGTTGTGAAATATGAAAAGCATTGTATTCTTTCTTCTCAATGCAAAAGAATGAACATACTTTCCTTAATTCCTGACTTAATTGACAGTAATTAAGTTATTGGACTGCATTATTTTTAGTCCATTTTTCTATTAACCAAGATGCACCAAGTGGGTTAATCCTTTGTCTTTCAGCTATGTCCAACAGATACAATAAATCCTATTCCTTTCACAGTCTGTTGTTTGAAGAAACTGTATGTATGCTGCTGTTTTCTTCTAATTTTTTACTTTGTGATATCCTTCTACTGAATTTGTGAAATTGACTTTCCCTACTCTGCAGTGTTGTGCCCAAAAGTGTGCACCCTCAGGATACAGCTTGAGGCAGAAAAAAAGGGATGGAGAGACGGAGTATACCAGCAATTCTAAGACTTTTTCTCAAGCCCCTCTAATACGGACACAACATATCAGTGCACAGCCACTTTTTCAGTACAATCAAGGCAAAGTACACAGTAAGGAAAATAGAGATATGAAAGCAAGATAAAGTGTTGTGAAGGCAACTCATAAAAAGGAAAGCAACATTACTCCTTCCACAGCATGCATGGCATGCAATAATTAATGATAATTAATGAGAAATTACTTTCAGGTTTTTTCATAGTATGTTAGATTTTCTCATATTTTCCTAATGTTGCAAAAGTGTAATTAACACACACAGTCCCTGCCTGTATGGTACATGTCAGAAGTCTCTGTCAGTACTAAGAATTTAAGCCCGTTGTTAGCAGGCTCTTGTTGGCTTGATCACAAATTCTCCCCACAGCTGCTTTTTTTTTATGAGTACACATATTTAGTTGCCTTTAACTCTCTCATAGGATGTATGCTAAAGGATTTAATATTGTTGAATACTCAAGAACAGTTCTGAGTAATCCCCTTATCAATTTGTCAACATTTTCTTACTTGAACTCAAGTCACCATCTGTAAAGGGTTTTTTTTTGTTTGGTTTTTTTTTTTTTTGGCAATGGAATTTTTTTGTCAAGAAGGGATTTTACAGGTACATTGACCAGAAGAGACAGGCCAAAGAGAATGTACCCCCCTTGGTAAATGAGAAAGGAGAATTGGCTGCAACTGATAAGGAGAAGGCTGAGGTACTGAAGGAGTTCTTTGCCTCGGTCTTCTCTGGCAGCCAGGATTCTCATAATTCTCAAATCCCAGAACCTTACATCCCTAGAACTCCAGGTGGGAACTGGGGGAGCAATTACCCCCGCACTGTAAGAGCAGAGCAAGTCTGTGACCGCCTTATGAGACTGAATGTCTGCAAGTCTATGGGGCCGGATGACATGTGTCCCAGAGTCCTGAAGGAGCTGGCTGATGTGGTTGCTGAGCCTCTCTCCATCATATTTGAAAAGTTGTGGCTGTCAGGAGAGGTCCCTGGGGACTGGAAAAAAGGTCACGTCACTCCCATTTATAAGAAAGGGAGTAAGGAAGACCCAGGGAATTACAGGCCGGTGAGCCTCACCTCTGTGCCTGGGAAGATCATGGAACAGATCCTCCTGGATGACATGTTGGAGCACATGAGGGAAGAGCATGTGATCCAGGACAGCCAGCATGGCTTCACCAAGGGAAGGTCATGCCTTACCAATCTGGTGACCTTCTATGATGGAGTGACAGCATCGGTAGATAAAGGGAAGGCAACCAATGTCATCTACCTGGACTTGTGCAAGGCCTTTGACACAGTCCCCCATCACATCCTTATCTCTAAATTGGAAAGATGTGGATTTGATGGGTGGACCATCCAGTGGATAAGAAACTGGTTAACAGACCGTAGCCAAAGGGTGGTGGTCAATGGGTCTATATCCAGGTGGAGGCCAGTGACAAGTGGTGACCCCCAGGTGTCTGTCTTGGGATGGGATCTCTTTAACATCTTTATCAATGACATCGATGATGGAATTGAGTGTACCCTCAGCAAGTTTGCGGGTGACACCAAGCTGAGTGGTGTGGTTGACACCCTAGAAGGAAAGGAAGCCATCTAGAGGGATCTTGACAAGCTGGAGAGATGGGCCCAGGTGAACCTAATGAGGTTCAACACTGCCAAGTGTAAGGTGTTGCACTTGGGCCAGAAGAATCCCAGACATAGATACAGACTGGGAGGAGAGCTTCTTGAGAGTAGCCCTGCTGAGAAGGACCTAGGGATTCTGGTGGATGAGAAACTTAACATGAGCCAGCAGTGTGCTCTTGCAGCTCGCAAGGCCAATGGTATCCTGGGCTCCATTAGAAGAGGGGTGGCCAGCAGGGACAGGGAGGGGATTGTCCCTCTCTACTCTGCCATCGTGAGGCCCCATCTGGAGTACTGGGTCCAGATCTGGGGCCCCCAATATAAGAAGGATGTGGAATTGTTGGAGAGGGTTCAGAGGAGGGCCACAAAGATGATTAAAGGGCTGGAGCACCTGCCCTACAAAGAGAGGCTGAGGGAGCTGGGCTTGTTCAGTCTGGAGAAGAGAAGGCTGTGGGGGGAACCTCATTGCAGCCTTCCAGTACCTGAAGGGAGCTTATAAGCAGGAGGGGATTCAACTTTTTAAAAGGATAGACAATGACAGGACAAGGGGGAATGGATTAAAACTAAAGGAAGGAAGGTTTAGATTAGATATTAGGTGAAGTTCTTTACAGAGAGAGTGGTTAGGTGCTGGAACAGGCTGCCCAGAGAGGTAGTGGATGCCCCATCCCTGGAAGTGTTCAAGGCCAGGTTGGATGGGGCCCTGGGCAACCTAGTGTAGATCCAGGCCTGAGGTAGGTGGCCCTGCCTGCGTCAGGGGGGTTGGAGCTCTGTGATCCTTGGGGTCCCTTCCAACTCATACCATTCTATGATTCTATGATTCTGTGATTCTATGATTCTATGAATTGCAAATTATTATATATTGTATTATGCTGATTTATATAATTTTTAAATCTGTTTACTGTTTTATCCATAATTACTTAAGCTAGTGCTTCAAGTGTTAAAAGGATGAGTATTAATTTTGAGTCACATTATCTAGTTTTTCTCAAGTCCAGAACATGAACCCAGCATTGTTCAGAAATTTGACAACTACTCAATTGAATAAGACTATGGAGTGCATGTAAGGCAGCCCAAGAGTCTTTTTTTGTTTTATTTTGTCTCCAGGAAACCTAGCATTCCGGCAGTGTGATCTAGTGAAAAGTGTGGAAGCTTAGCTTTTTACTCTAGTCACACAAAGAAGTGTGCTGAGGACTACATGTAGCGCTAATCCTTTTCAAGCCATTGTTCTTAAAGTGAAGAGGGACTGTGGAGTCTAGCAACAGGGGCAACTCTGGAAGCACATGTTTCTGTCATCTTTTCTTCTTTCTATTTCAAGCTATATGTTTTTAACTTTCATGTGGAAATACTGCATTTTTCCTCAAACCCTCTATTATGTGCTGACTGCTAAATACATTGCTCCATGATGACACAATTGCATAGGATTCTTCACAGTGTTCCTGACAAAGTAGAAGAGAGCAGGGATATATGAATCTAGTTTGCAAATGAATGATCTTGAAACATTTTCTTGTGTTCTTATTAACTGCAAAATTACATATTCAAAAGCTGTAATAAAATTGCAGTTAGACTACTAAAAATGACAAAGGTAACTTTAGATTTGTCAGACTGTAAGGATTTGTCAGGACCTACTGGATTTTAAAGTGGCAATTATGTCTCTGTGTTTTCCTTAGTTCCCATTACAAGGAGCTCTGAACTCTCACCTCAAGGAGGTCAGTCAAGGTACCACTGTACTGGAAATGCTACATGAATCATCCTATTCACTTTGTGAGCAAAATTTAATACAGCATTATCACTTAGGACCAGTGTATGAATGCACAAGCATAAATAAATTCAGAAGTAGTTACAAAGTGGTCACAGAAAAAGTATGCTGAAGGTGTCCTCTTCATTCTTACCCCTCTGAGGGCCTGTTTTGTAATGATAACAAATGCTACCAGACATTGCCAGTCAACAGACACTGTGGTGCTATAATTATATTTGGTTTCAGGAGTAATTTCTTTTAAATACAGAGACTGTCAGATTAAAGGGAAATACGTGAACATTAAAAATGATAGCACTAATTACTATGGCAACTCTGAAATTTCTCATGTTAAAAAGAGACACAGTTTACATCTCCCCCTTTCTCTGGAGGAAAACCCTCCAACCTAATAACATTTCATATATGTAACTTTTACTGAAAATATTTAAGCATATGTACATTCATCTCCTAGAAAATCTCTGAATCCAAATAGGAATCCCAGATGCAAACTGAATCAGACTTGAAAACCATCAAAGACTTTCAATATGAAATGAAAATATTCTACAGGTGTATTTTGCAGGTGGAATTGAGCAAGGCAGTTTGGAAGGTAGGCAGCAATTATCAGCTCATGTTTACCCTATCAGTTATTAAAATGTTTTATTTCCACAATACATAACAGCAACCCTCTATGTGGAGAAGTAAAAGCTTATACAATGTCATACACTGAAACAAACAGATGAATGTCCAGACTGCATTTATGAGGCACAGAACATTTACTTTGATGGCCTAGAATTAATAAAAAAAAAAAAAATTTTAGGCAGATTTATCTGGGGAATGGGAGGTAAAAATTTAAAATAAAATGGAAGAGCGTACACTGAGATTCCCACTTTGAGACCAAGAGTTCAGCTGAAGCTGCCATGGTTTGAACTAGAAGAGTTATTCTAATATCTAAGAGGGGTTGTAAAAATAATACAATTGGAAAACCTTACAGATTTTCATTGCTAGTTACTTTTTGAATAGCCTTTCACACTGCTTTAAATGAATGTAATGTAGACTGCTAAAGCATCATGTCATGTGGGTTAGTGCAGAGGGCACCAGTGCTGCTGCCAGCTGTAACTGCTGTATTCACAGGGGTGGTAAGGTGTCCAGAGGAAAGGGCAGCTCTGCAGGCAGCATTTGCTTTTCCTCACACACATCACAGCATGATCTGGTCCTTGGAGAGACCCACTCAAACAGCCCTATGGCTTCCTCCACCCACTGGTAGGTGAGGGTACAAGGTCAACCATTGTGTGCATAAATGTGATTACCACTGAGTTCTGGGAGAGATCTTGAATGTACTTTCAGAGCTAGGAGATGCTCTGAAGTGTAAGCTAGGCTACAATCAAACATAAAATAAATACTGAAGACCACTGACATCAATAGAAATTAGTTCTGTTTCACCTGCTTTAGGTACCTAATTCAAGTCTCAATACTATATGGTTAGCTTTCAGACATACTTATCCCATACTCGAATGTCCCTTAGTAGGGCCAAAGCATATACATCTCTTGACAGAGAATTTTTGACCAAAAAAACTTGAATATGAATGACAAGAAAAGAGCTCCCTTATTTTTGTGAAGTTAGATACTGCTCAATGAACAGTTAACTTCAGTGGTAAAATGGCGAGGCATTTTATGCCTTTACTCCAACTAACAGGCAGTCAAATGAAACTACATTTTTACTGGTAATAAAAAACCACACTACAAGAGCAATGTGAAAGCTGGGAGAAAGTTACTGGTTCATGAAAATGAAGATTAATGCAATAGTCCATCAATTTTCATAATGCAAACCCATCAGAGTTTCTGGTTGCTTACACTGGCCCAGAACTGTAACAGAGGGATGATATGCTAGCTTTGTTATCCGTGTGGTTTCTTCACTTTATAAAGCATGAAAAACGTGGTGGAGATAAGACAAAAGATGGGACTCTTGACAGAGCATGGAGCTGTGCTCATTGACAGGTTTCCCTTCCCCCTCTCACTTTGTCACAGTTGTCAAGCTCATCTCAGATAATGGAAACACTTTCAATCTGCCTTTCTGCATTAGGCTGTCATTAGTTTTGCACTTTGTTCTTTCACCATGGTTCTTAATTACTGTAATTTTGTTCTACAGTCTTTGGTAAACTCACACAGTGTCCCTTTTTCATGTTTTCATTCTACTGAATTGAATGAGATGACTCCAGCAGTTGCAAATGGAGTTAACGCAGGACTCAAATACCCCACCACACACAAATGCTTAGGTTCCCACATCATGGCCCCTGCTTTCATGCAGTAATTTCAGGAGATAAGGCTTTGATGTGAATTAAAGAAAGGCCAAATATCCAGCACATTTGGAAGGGAAGGAGAACAAAACAGATTTAATGACATTTTATCTGGACCTGGTTGTGGCTTCAGTCCAGTTTCCTGCATGGTTCTCTGCTGCCTGTCTCTGCATAGGCATCAGATGTCTGCTTGCTTGCTTTCCAGTGCCAGCAGCTGGCAGGAATAGGCTTTAGCTGTGTAACACTTGCAGGGGTGGAATAGGGATAATATATTTTGCTCGCTCTCAATTAACAAAAGCAAAATGCTGAACAGTTACCAGCTCAAATACTGTTCTGGGGATAACTTCCAGTTGACAGCTTCAGAACAAGTATGTTAAAAGGTAGGGTGACCCTATCTAAAGAAAACCTTTATGACAGCTGTGGTTTGGGAGACACAACGTGAGTTGTTGGTGGAAGAAGGTAAATGCCAGCAGCACAGTGACGGACTTGGGGATGTTATTCCATGTTATAGTGGGAAAAATTCTGGGGATTTCCCTGAGGACTTCTCAGTGGAGCCACTATTGCCCATCCCCTGTCAGAAATCTCACTGTGATCTGTTGAGGATACCTGCACCTGCTGCCCCACTAAAGTGCCTTTATACAAATGCACGTAGCATGGGAAACAAGCAGGAAGAATTAGAGATCTTTGTGCGGTTGCAGGGCCACGATCTCATTGCAATCACAGAGACGTGGTGGGACAGCCTGGATGACTGGCACGCTGTCATGGATGGCTATGTGCTTTACAGGAAGGACAGGCTAGGGAGGCGAGGTGGAGGAGTTGCTCTTTATGTTAGAGAGCAGCTTGAATGTATTGAGCTCCACCTGGGGAAAGATGACCCATCAGTCGAGTGTTTGTGTGTAAGAATCAAGGGTCATGCTAGTATAAGTGACACTGTTGTGGGTGTGTGCTATAGGCCCCCTGATCAAGAGGAGCGGGCTGATAGTGCTTTCTATGAGCAGCTAGAAGTAGCCTCGAGATCCCAGGCCCTGGTCCTTATGGGGGACTTCAACTACCCAGATATTAGCTGGGCAAGCAATACAGCCAGTCATATGCAGTCCAGACAAATTCTGCAGTATGTTGAGGACAATTTCCGCAGTATGTTGAGGACAATTTCCTGCTACACATGGTGCAGGAACCTACAAGGGGAGGGCGGGTGCTGGACCTTGTTCTTACTAACAAGGATGGGCTCATCAGGGAGGTGAAGGTCGGGGGCAGCTTAGGACAAAGCGACCACGAAATGATCCAGTTCAAGATCCTGAGTGGAAGAAGCAAGCCAAAATGCAGGATAGCTACCCTGAATTTTGGAAGAGCTAACTTTGATCTCTTCCGCAACCTATTAGGAGCTATCCCGTGGGCTACGCTGTTAGAAGGCAAGGGAGCCTGTGAGAGCTGGCTAGCATTTAAACAGCACTTCTTCCAAGCACAGGATAGGTGCATCCCTTTGAGTAAGAAATCGGGAAAGAGAGGCAGAAGACCTGCGTGGGTGAGCAGGGAGCAAATGTGTAAACTCAAAGGGAAGCAGAAGATATATGAACTGTGGAAACAGGGTCTGTGCACCTGGGAGGATTATAGGGATGTTGTCAGGGCCTGTAGGGACGCGACTAGAAAGGCTAAAGCCCGCTTGGAGTTGAAACTGGCAAGGGATATAAAGGATAATAAAAAGAGTTTTTTCAGATATGTGAATAGTAAGAGGGTGACCAGGGATAATGTAGGTCCCTTGATGAATGAGGCGGGTGTCCTGGTATCAGGTGATGATGAGAAGGTGGAAATACTGAATGCCTTCTTTGCCTTGGTCTTCACTCCAAAGGCCCCTTGGGACCCGCAGATCCTGGATGAAAGTAGGAGTGTTTGGGGAATGAAGAGCTTCCCTCTAGTTGAGGTAGGGGTGGTCCAGGAGCGGCTCAAAGACTTGTCTGGACGCTTATCTGTGCAATATGTGCTAGGGAGCCTGCTTTGGCAGGGGGATTGGACCCGATGATCTCTCTAGGTCCCTTCCAACCCCTACGATTCTGTGATTCTGTGATTCTGTTTAGGGTGGGGGTTTTTTACGATCCATGAAGACAAATTCCCTCTTACTGTCATTGTTACTCTCCTTTGTTTTTCAGGCAAGATACATCAAAGACAAAAGTGAATAAAGTTTTCATACGACCAAATTAATTGCACTCTTACGTCTGATAGAAGGGCACTTAAAGCAGAAGATCTACACAGTGCTAGAGGTGAGCCTCTTAAAGAGACATGGAAACAGTTTTCTGAAGCATATATTTTTGCCATTATGTGCTCTAGCTGTAAACTTCTAAACCCAGAACAATATCGTTGAACTTTGAGTTGCAAGGGGACTTAGCTGCAGAACTCACTGATCTTAATGAGAAGGGCATGGTTAGAAACAATGTGTTTCATTGCAAATGTATATGTAGCTGTTAAGTCATGTTTTGCTATTTAGCTTTTCTATCAACAGAAGCGTTTATGAATGGAATGATTGGAAGTTACTGTAACAGAATTTTTTGTGATGCTCAAGTTCCTATTTCTAGGATTAGTGTTCCCATGCCTTGCAAGAGATGGTATGCTACCATATGAATCACAGAATTACAAGTTTGGAAAAGACCTTTAAGATCATCAAGTCCAACCATTCCCATCCTACGCTAAACTATATCCCTAAGTACCTCATCTAACCTTTCGTTAAACACATCCAGGGAAAGTGAATCAACCACCTCCCTCGGCAGCCAGTTCCAGGCCCCAACAACTCTTTCAGTAAAAAATTTTTTTCTAACATCTAATCTAAACCTGTCCTGGCGCAGCTTCTTGCCATTTCCTCTTGTCCTATCACCTGTCACCTGGCCGAAGACACTATCACCCACCTATCTACAACCTCCCTTCAGGTAATTGTAGGCGGTGATAAGGTCTCCCCTCAGCCTCCTCTTCTCTAGGCTAAACAGCCCCAGCTCCCTCAGCCGCTCCTCATGGGATTTGCCCTCCAGCCCCTTCACCAGCCTGGTTGCCCTTCTCTGGACTTGTTCAAGGACCTCCATGTCCTTCTTATGGTGAGGAGCCCAGAACAGGACACAGAACTCGAGGTGCAGCTTCACCAATGCCTAGTACAGGGGCACAATCACTTCCCTAGACCTATTCACTCTATGTATGTTTTTCATCTACAATCTTACTGAGGGAGCATTCAGTCCCTTCATCGAGGTCATTGATAAAGATGTTGAATAAAACTGGACCCAGGACTGAGCCCTGGGGGACGCCACTCGTGACTGGCCTCCAGTTAGATTTTGTTATATTTACCACCACCTTCTGGGCTCGGCCATCCAGCCAGTTTTTAACCCAGCTGAGGGTCCACCTGTCCAGGCCAGTGGCAGCCAGTTTCTCAGTTCAGAATGCTGTGAGAAACCATGTCAAAGGCTTTACTGAAGTCCAGGTAGATCACATCCACAGCCTTCCCCTCGCCCATTAAGCGGGTCTCTTTGTCATTAGAAGGCAGTCAGGTTAGTTTGACAGGATCTACCTTTTGTAAACCCATGTTGACTAGGCCTGGTCCCCTGGCCATCACGCATGTGCTGCATGAGAGCTCCCAAGATGACCTCTCCATGATCTTCCCTGGGACTGAGGTCAGACTGACAGGCCTGTAGTTTCCCAGATCCTCCTTCTGACCCTTCTTATATATGGGTCTACCATCTGCCAGCCTCCAGTCAAGTGGAACTTCCCCAGTCTGCCAGGATTGCTGATAGATGATGGAAAGGGGTTTGGCTAGCACATCTGCCAGCTCTCTCAGTACCCTCAGTTGGGTATGATAGGTAAAGCATTATCTCCGCAAAGCTGCCCCCATTAGGTCCTAAATATAATTTTATTAAAGTGTGGAGCACATATACAATATGAGGCAAAAATCATAGGAGGCTTGCTTGTTACTGGGGTCCACTGAAGCCCACAACTGGACTTGACACTCTATTGTACATTGTACAAACATAGACCAAGAAATGGAAAGGACCTTAACGACCTAGTAGCCATATTTCAAATAAGAGAGGAAGGGAGCAAAATGAGGACGCATCAGTTGGCAATCAAAAGCAGAATCTACTCCAGATGTATGTATAAGATGCTCTATTAATGACAGTTTGGCAACAGTATCTTGTGTTGAAGATTAAAGAAAGGTAGAGTGTATGGAGGTAAGCTCAGCTCCAGAACTGCATGAAAGCAACATTCATTTTAAGGAATATAGAATACAGTTGGCTACCATGGTGCTGAGTTCCTAACAGGTTTATGCAAAATACATTACGAAAAAGTATTGTTGCATACTTGGGTTTCTAATGCTTCTCCACCTAACTCGGAGTTCTATTATGGCTTCCACCCAATTTATTAAGCTTGTCAATGAAAAAATAAGGACATTCCCAAGTTTTTCCTCACAATAAACATAATTGCCATTGTCAAAATGTACACTTTCTGTGAGTTACGATCTCTTTGATGAAATTTCAGGAAAGTGCATTATGCAAAATTGTTGTCAATCAGTCAAAGGTTACTCAAGCCAGACAGGTACCTTCCATAAACCATTACTGTTAGTTGAAACTGGTAACGTTGAAGCTGGAAGGATTTATGTAGGGTCAATGGTGATGGTGATGACGATATTTAATGGCATGCTGTTTCTAGGAAATCTATCTTGGTCTCATAGGTTTTAGCAGGTTGTCAAACTGCATTGTTTTGATTAAACTTTGAGCTGCAAACTGATTGTTCCCATGATCAAAAATATACTACTTGTCAAACTGAGTCATCCCTTTGACATTTGTTCAAGAACAACTCCTGTGACTGAAGAAGTTTTCTGCCAGGTTATCTGAACCAGTTCTGCTCTGCCAGCATGGGATTTCTCAAACAGTTCCCAAGATACAGTGATGTTTGTATCCTCACCTTTTCCTGCAAACAAGTGAAGAACCTTTTTTCCAGGGTAAGCAGTAAATTTCTTTCTGACTTCTCATTATCTATATACCCATGGCACACAATAAGTCTGGGCAGGGACCTCACATGCAACCTGATGTATGCTTCTCCAGCCACTGGGAATTTAATCTCAGAACTCAACTCCAGCATCTTTTTCACTCTTTTTGTATTGATCCTCAGTTTAATTTTTAACAGAAGCTGGGATGGGACACAGACAGGTTACTCAAACTAACAAAAGGGGATATTGCATACCATATGTCATGCTCAGCATAAAAGGGGGATAGTCAAGGAGGGTCCATGCATCTCCAGGACATATAGCTCCATGATGGGTCTAAGCATATTGTCTGAGTTATACAGTTGTTGGGTGAGAAACTGCATTGTGTATCATCAGTTTTGTATATTCTGTTATAAATTCTGTTGCTATTTCCCTCTCCCTTTGTTGTTCCAGTAAACTGTTCTTATCCCAGCCCATGAGGTTTACCCTTTGTCTTCCCATTCTCCTCATTCCACCAAGGGATAGGTGAGCAAGTGGCTGCACTCACCGCCTGAGGTGCAAGCCTGAAAGCTAGGCCATCCTTTCACAGAATCACAGAATCACATAATCGTAGGGGTTGGAAGGGACCTCGAGAGATCATCGGGTCCAACCCCCCTGCCAAAGCAGGCTCCCTAGCTCATATTGCTCAGATAGGTGTCCAGACGAGTCTTGAATATCTCCAGAGGAGGAGACTCCACCACCTCCCTGGGCAGCCTGTCCCAGGGCTCTGTCACCCTCACTGTGTAAAAGTTCTTCCACATGTTGATGCAGAACTTCCTGTGCTCCAATTTTCAGCCATTGCCCCTTGTCCTATCTCCACAGACTACTGAAAAGGGGTTGGCCAATTCCCCCTCCATCCCATACTTAAGATATTTATAAACATTAATTAGGTCCCCCCTCAGTCTTCTTTTCTCCAGGCTGAACAGTCCCAGCTCACTCAGCCTTTCCTCATACGAGAGATGTTCCAGGCCCTTAATCATCTTTGTAGCCCTCCTCTGGACTCTCTCAAGGAGGTATACCAGGGAGCCCAGAACTGGACACAATACTCCAGGTGGGGCCTGACCAGGGCAGAGTAGAGGGGGAGGATCACCTCCTTCGACCTGCTGGCCACACTCTTCCTGATGCATCCTAGGATCCCACTGAATCCCTTTCTTTGTGTGACATTTGGCCAAATAGTTATTTTCTTCTCTAGGTAAAAGAAGAGGTGGTACAATACCCCCACAGCACATATTTGTCTTTCTCTCTAGGCTTGCAAACACTAGTTGTCTATTTGCAAATGTAGCATTATAATTTGCTGTGGGATATCAACAGCACAACTAGTGACTGTCAGTTAATCTCACATGAAGCAACCAGTCCTGGAATAATTTGGAACATATATAGGGCCATTGCAGTGTGTGTTTACCAGCTGTCTGAGACTTTGTCAATGCTTTCACAGGGTTTTGCTAATTCCATTCTGCTTGGGAAAACCTGAAGATAGGCCAAATCAATGTCTCACAGCCCAACAGTGGGCTGTTGACAGCCCTTGTTACTGTTTTCTCACTCTACAGACACATGCACTGTAAATCTTGCTTTTTCCTTTTCAAAACCTTTAAGGTGTGGATTCAGGTCCCAGTAATGAAGCTTTCCTGAAGCTTACTCTTCCAACAGTGGCAGGAATACTGCTGCCTCCAAACTTGTTCAGTTCAAGCAACTTGTCTCCCCTTTCCTGAAGCTGGGTGAAGCCATTTGTAACCTTAGCCATTACCACCCGCTTAAGCATGGCTGAAGCTTTATAAAGAGCTAGCGAGCTCATAAAAAAATCTGCTTTAAATTTATTTTGGCTTTCAGTATAGTTTGTCCAGTAATGTCAATCCTTTGCATTCATCTTTAGTTGCATTCTTCTTCTAGATGGTGTTTTTTACACCACTTTTCCAAAACATGATCTTACCCTTACCACAAACACAAAGATGCTCCAAGGCTTTTGAGACAATATAGGAGCTTCAAATTATCTCTGAAGTAACTTTAATCAGCCAAATAATGTAATCCAAATGACATTCATCCTTCACTCTATTCCTCTTCCCTGCAGAATTGCATTTTAATAAAAAAGTCACTGCAGAAAATCTATAAAATCCTAATCAAAGCCTTCTGCAAAGACGGCTTCAACCATAAATGGCCCATGAAATAACAGAATTATCTTCTGTCTTACTCTCAAAGTGAGGGCAGGTGAAGAGGCAACTGTGGTGCACTCATATGGCTGAATGAAAGTGATAAAGATTTAAAAAATCCTTTTCAAAAGTTAATGTACTGAAAACTTGATATATTGCATCACAGAAATATGGTTTATGTAGAATAAATAAATATGTACTGTATTCTGTCTTATCAGTCTGATCTATGAATCCTATCTGGCTGCAAAAAAACACTTCATGAATTGCTTCAATTTCATACAGTCCTTCTTTGATAAAGAAGTGGGTTATCAAAATAGAATATGTCCTGCTCTGAAGAACTGGGCTTTTTTTAGTTTCTCAGGAACTGAAGGAGCTTTCTGAAAAAGCAAGCAGTTCAGCTAACTTGTGTGTGCCCCCCCTCCCCCTCCAATCACATCCATTCAATGTGGGTGAGAAAGACCAGGAAACTGGCTCACATTAAGTTTTGTTGGAGGACAAAATAGCCTCAAAATCCTAAATGATCATGAATTAATGTATTAAAATATTAAATAATAAAAAGATTTTTCCAAGAGTAAGGGACGTAGAAGATCCAAATCTGTTTTCTTGGTAGTGTTGAAAGACTTGATTCCTAAGCAAAGTTGTATTTCATTAGGAGGTAGATACAGAACCAGATCCTGAGTGTTATCCAAATGTGATCTTCGTGAATGGCTGCCTTGACACTGTCTGCAAATGGCAAGCCATTCCCAACCATCCATTTTGCTTATTTTCTGAGCAAACACAAGACTGCTGTGATACCACTATGTCAACTAGCAGAAACTGCACCACACCCTCTGATGCTGCATGTTGGACAGGAATCACATGAGTTTTAAGCTCCTCTTTTAGTGCTGGCATGCTCTCAAATACTCTTTGCAAGTTGGTTTATAGCTTTACGTGGTCTGACTCATGCCAAAATTAGATATATGAACTAGCCAGAAAGATTCTGTGAATATGCCATTGAGTATATTCATAAGGAAAACTCTAATTCCAGAGAAATATAAAATATTCAATCTGTGTTACTGGCATTACTCTTTAAATTCTGAAATAGCTACAGTAATCTCCAGGTTACTGTACTGTGTACAGGTTGGCATAACAAGATCAGTTGCCTTTTAGTTGTAGGAAACCGTACAGCATTTCTATGCAGCTTCATGAAACTGACATTTCTTTCTCCTCCTAACTGTTAAATGCCACCAGCAATAGTGTAATTGGTCACTTGCTGCTCTCCAGAGTTTTCTACCTTCTCTCCAGACTTTTTACCTGTATTGGTCTGTGGGCGAATCTGTTTTGACATCCTGCTCATGAGACCAGCTTGCCATATACTTGTGGCCACTACTAAAACCCACCATATTTAGCAAGTCTAAGCTGCCCAGAATAGACAAAAAAAGAAAGAGATTATATAGGGCAGTAACTGAAAGAGCCATTTGTTCCCTTTCATAGGAGGAAATATCACTGCCTAAAAACACCTCAAGAACTGACAAAATACAGATTCTCTTATTTCTATAATCCTAACAGATAGCAATACACACTGAACATTTCCTGTCTGTGTCGGTGTCATTCATCTTAGTGCATTTCCTTTTGTAATCATGGTATCACTAAAGCTCTTTTGTGCTTTAATTAGGTTTGCAGTAATCAAAATAAAGCCAAATTTTTGTCTACAAATACCTAATATTATTATAAAGGAATGTGAAAGGGGAAAACAGTATCACCCATTAATAGTAGTTGGAACACAGTCCCAGGTTTTTGAATCCCAAATATGCAATGGTTTAGATTATCAATTCAGTATCATAGCATTTAAAAGATATCTCTGGCCATGCTGGCAGTGAAGCTGGTTAACTCACACTCAGTCCTCAGCAGGTAGCTGCCTTAATAGCTGTACTGCAGTTTATCTTATAAATGCCAATAAAAACTTCGCTGATATACTGTATATCTGTTCTGCCTGCTCATCCCTGGGACCTTTACCTGCAGCATCTTTGAATCAAAGAATAACAGGATTACAAGGTTGGAAAAGACCTTTAAGATCATCAAGTCCAACCGTTCCCATCCTATGCTAAACCATATCCGTAAGTACCTCATCTACCCTTTCTTTAAACACATCCAGGGATGGTGATTCCACCACCTCCATGGACAGCCTGTTCCAGGCCCCAACAACTTTTTCAGTAAAAAATTTTTTTCTAACATCTAATCTGAACCTGTCCTGGTGCAGCTTCTTGCCATTTCCTCTTGTCCTATCTCCTGTTACTCTGCTGAAGAGACCATCACCCACCTCTCTACAACCTCCCTTCAGGTAGTTGTAGGTGGTGATAAGGTCTCCCCTCAGCCTCCTCTTCTCCAGGCTAAACAGCCTCAGCAGCCTCAGCTTCCTCAGCTGTTTTCCATAGGATTTGCCCTCTAGCCGCTTCACTAGCCTGGTTGCCCTTCTCTGGATTCACTCAAGGACCTCCATGTCCTTCTTACGGTGAGGAGCCCAGAACTGGACACAGTACTCGAGGTGCGGCTTCACCAATGCTGAGTACAGGGGCACAATTACTTCCCTAGACCTACTGGCCACACTGTTTTTGATACAAGCCAGGATGCCATTGGCCTTCCTGGCCACCTGGGCACACTGCTGACTCCTATTCAGCCTGCAGTCAACCAACACCCCCAGGTCCTTCTCTGCCTGACAGCTCTCCAGCCTATAACGCTGCATGGGGTCATTATGTACCATGTGCAGCACCCTACACTTGGTCTTGTTAAACTTCATCCCATTGTATCATTGAGTATCCTACTTACCACTTTAGAACAAGGTGGGTCCTAGACAGAAGCTTGTTTTGCACTTATGTATTCACTCTACGTGTGTTTTTCAATTAACAATCCAGAAGATTTTTTAGAAGTATAAATTAAATCTGAAAACACATTCAGGCTACTAATTCAGAGATAAATCAGTAGTTTCTACTGGAAGGTTGCCTTAACATTCAGTTCAAAAACAGGCATACATATGTGAATAAAACAAAACATAAAGCATACAAGAGGTGAAAGCAGGGACAAGTAACCCATAAGAAATAGGAGACACCATTCCAGCATGCAGTAATTGGTTAAGAAAGCCAGAGCCACTAGGAACTGATGCTGGCAAGTGGCATAAGACAACAAAAATGACTACTAAAGATGCATCATCCACAAATGGAAGAGAAGGGAAAATGCAAGTCCATTCCTGAATTGGGCAAGAAATATCATGTTGAAGACATAAAAAAGGTCAAGTCACTCAGTGGCTTCTTTGCCTACATCTGTCTACTAATATTTGTCTTCAGGAATCTTCAGTACTCAGTTAAGATTTTCATTCAGGAATTTGCTCTCAAGTTGTTATGTGTGTACTGGATAAGCAGAGAGTGAGGTGGGTTGAAAACTGTATGAACAGGCCCAGAGGGTGGTTATTAATGGCACAAGGTCTAGCTGGAGACCAGTAACACCACAGTGTACCTTGCGAGTCTATGCTTAGTTCAGCCTTGTTCAACAACTGCAATAAAGGTGTCAATAATGGCACAGAGTGTACCCTCAGCAAGTTTGCTGATGACACAAAATTGGGAGGAGTTGCTGGTACCCATGAGAATCATGCTGCCAACCAGAGGGACCTTGACAAATACCTGACGGAAGAGTGCAAAGAGAATAGATCCAGACTTTCCAGTGGTACCCAGTGACAGGATGAGAGACAAGTGGCACAAATTTAAACACAAAAGGTTCCATATAAACATCAGAAATCGGAGTGGAGTGGACCCTAGGGAGGTGGTGGAGTCTCCACCTTTGGGGATACTGAAAAGATAACTGGACATGGTTCTATATAATCAGCTCTAGGTGTTTCTGCTTGAGGAGAGTGGTTGGATCAGAAGTCCTCCAGAGGTCCCTTTCAGTTCTGAGATTCTGTGAATCCCAGGCTTCTAACACCAGTAGGAAAGTATGGAGAAAGAAAAGAATTCCCCTAGGTGGAAGAGGACCAGGTTAAGGAATATTTGAACAAACTGGAATTACATAAGTCCATGGGACCAGAGAGGGTACACTCACGAATGGTTGCTTGGGCAGCTGTCACTACATCATTTTGGAAAGATGCTGACACTCAATGAAGGTTCCTGAGAATGGGAAGAAGACAAATGCCACCCTATGTAGCAAGACAGAGGGTCCATGGAACTACAGGATGGTCAGCTTCTCCATGATCCCAGGGGAGAGATGGAACAAATAAAGCTGGAAACTATTTTCAAATCAATGAAGGACAACAGGTGACTGGGACTGGTCAGCATGGGTTTTCAAAGAAGAAATAATGTCTAACCAACCTGTAGCCTTCTACAATGAAAAGACTCATATGGAGAGTAAGGGGAGGGCAGTGGATGTTGTTTCTTTGGACTTCAGCAGGGTTTTCAACACTTCCATAACATCCCCAAAGGCAAACTGAAGATCTACAGACTAGATAAATAGACACTCAGGTGGACTGAATACTATCTGAATGGCCAAACCCAGAGATTTACAATCAAGGTCACAAAGTAGTCCAGATTCAGGCCAATCACTGGTGGTGTACTTTAGCAGTCAGTGCTAGAGACAATATTGTTTCATATCTTCATTAATAACAATGGGACTGAGCACAATGTCAGCATGTTTGCAGGTGATGCAAATGTGGGAGGAGTAACTAATATAGTAGGTGGGATGCTACTATTCAGGGACAACTTGACAGACTGGAGAAATAAAGAGAAATGTTATGAAATTCAGCATACTTAAGTGCCAAGTTCTGCTCATTGGCAGGGATAATACCAGGCAACCTTACATACTAGGAGCTCACCAGGACTGGCTAGTGACTTTGCAGAGGAGGACCTCGGGTCCCAGTGGATAACAAGCTGAGTATGAGCCAACAACATGGCCAGAAGGCCAACAGCATCCTACACTGTTAGAAAGACCATTGACTGTAGGAAGAGGGAGGTGTTCCTTCCCTCTACTTAGCATTAGTGAGGCAATCCTGAGTATAGTTCTGGACTCCTCAGTACAGAGTCATGGACATACTGGAGTGCATCCAGTGAAGGGCCAAAAAGATCATTGAGGGCCTGAAGCACATGTTGTACAAGGAAAGCCTCAGAGAGTTGGGAGTCTAGAGAAGAGAAGGCTCATGGGGATCTTACAACTGTGTATAAATATCTGATGGAGAAAAACAAAGAACACAAGAGAGGTTTCTTCAGCAATGCCCAGGGAGTCTGGTTAAACAAGCACAGGTTGCCCTTTGAGTCTCTACGTGTGGAGATACTCAAAACCCAATTGGATAGTCATGTGCAACTTGCACTATGTGATTCTGCTTTGAACAGGAATTTGGACTATCTGTGCTATCTCAGCCATTCAGTGATTGTGTGCAATTCTGTAAAATATGTGAAGTACACAAAAGTGAGTGTTTTATAAGGTGCTTATTCACCTTCAGGGATCCCAGCCCCACCATGGAAAGGAGGGTGCCCTCCAGAGGCCTTTCTGACCCCACCACTCTGGGTGTACTGACAACCAGCCTTGCAGTAGAGAAGTATGGCTCCATTTTACTCTTTGTTTCTCTCCTAAACACCTTTACTGACACTTACTCCATAGACATTACTGTCAGACATCACTTAGCAGTTATGTCTGTAGTAAAGCAACATCATTGTTGTGTTAGTACGAAAAAGAGTATTATAAAAAAGTGATCTCACAAAGTCTGGTATATGTCTTAGGAGTCAAGCTTCTTCAACATTTTCTCTCTTTCTTTTCAAGGGTTTGCTTATGTGTCACTGAGGCCTTTAACATCTGATCAATGAGTCTTGTATGCTTCAGCCCTAATTTTGGAGGTGCTTTTTAAAGTCTGGAAAGGTTTGGTGTTCCCATTCCTGGCAAGATACTCAAGATATCAAGAGACTGAGGGAAGTGGTAATAAAATTCAGGATAGTTTAAAAAGTGACAGGCAAATGGAAATGGCTTGCAACAGAGCTGGGAGCTAATTCAGCAAAGTACTATAGTTTGGCATTTTTTCACAGTCTTGACATCATTCTAATGTCTAATGATCATATTTGTATGAATAAACTACCAAGGTGTTGAAAAATAATTTAACCTGGAATATATAATTTTGGATTAAATGCATATGCTCACAATAAAATCTGTGCCCCAAATTTAATTCCTTGCTATTTAGTACTGCTATATGGCAATACTAAAAAAGAGATAGGTTTCCTTAGTCCTCTAAGTTTGTCATCAATACCCAAGTTCAGCAGAAGCTAGAAACTTAAAATGGAATAGGAAGAGAAAGGAAGATGGGACAAGACTACAAAAGATCTCTTTGAGTCTTAGCTTTTTGAAATTAGAGGACATTGGAGGAGAAAACTGCTCACTCTCTACAACTACCTGCAAGGAGGGCATAGAGAGGTGAGGGTTGGTCTCTTCTTTCAGGTAACAAGCAATAGGATGAGAGGAAATGGTTTCAAATTGCACCAGGGGAGATTTAGGTTAGGTATCAGAAGAATTTCTTTGCTGAAAGGATTGTCAAGTATTGGAACAGGCTGCCCAGGGAAATGGTGGAGTCACCATCCCTGGAGCCATTTAAAAGGTGTGTAGATGTTGTGCTTTAGGGACATGGTCTAGAGGTGGACTAGGCAGGGTTAGGCTGTGGTTGGATTCAATGATCTTAAAGGTCTTTTCTGACCTAAGTGATTCTATGATTCTATGACATTAAGATCTAAAAAAAATAATTCAGAGGATGTACCATAGCATTGGTGTTTCAAGTTCTGTACCACTAAGCTTCAACTGTTCATAGGAAGAAAAGGTCTCCCATCTTATTTACACTATTCAGAAAATCTCAATTAACACATAATCAAAATAGATACCATACAGGGTGGGGGGCAAACACACTTGAAAACAACTGCTTGTAACTTAGGCTCTGATAAAGAACAGAAGCAGGAATATTTTAATGTAAGCTTGGTATTTGCTCCTTAAGCCAACCCCAGTTAAAGCAGTGGGGTGCAGTGCAGAAGCAGTTTCCCATAACATGTTTCCCGTGTTTCTCAAACAACACTGCAAGTCAGTCTGTACTCAATGCTCAACAGTTACAACTACACTACTTCTTCAGTTGCTTTTTTATTAAACCTTCATAAGTTCTGTTCTTCCTGCAGTTTCTTGCCTTCTACTATTTCTTGTGGTATTTTTCCCATCTACTTTAATGTCTACTTTAATTTATGTTCATACAGGTAGACCGTTTTTTGTGAGTGAGTTTGGTTTTTGTGTTGGTTTTTTTTCCCCACAGAATTGTAGGGGTTGGAAGGGGCCTCAAGAGATCATCGAGTCCAACCCCCCTGACAAACCAGGTTCCATAGGACAGATCGCACAGGGAGGTGTCTGGACGGCTCCTGAATATCTCCAGAGGAGGAGACTCCACAATCCCCCTGGACAGCCTGTGCCAGTGCTCCGTCACTCTTACCGTGAAGTTCTTCCACTTATTGGTGCAGAACTTCCTATGCTCCAATTCAAAGTCATTTCCCCTTGTTCTGTCTCCAGAGACAACTGAAAAGAGGCTGGCTATTTTCCTCTGTCTCTCACACTTAAGATCTCTATAAACACTAATAAGACCCCCTCTTAGTCTTCTCTTCCAAAGGCTGAACAGTCCCAGTTCATTCAGCCTTTCCTCATAACGGGAGATGATCCAGGCCCCTAATTATCCTCGTAGCCCTTCTCTGGACTCTCTCCAGAAAATCTGTCTTGGTTTCTGCACTCACTCTGTATCATCTCCTTCCTCAGAAATTTATGTCCTCTTATCACACTCACTTGGGTCTTGATCTCACATATCAAGGCTAGTAAAATTGTTTATCCAGAGACTAAATTTCTACTTCAAAAGAAAAAATGAGACTACTTTTTTTTGCTCCCCGTGATTTCCTTCCTCATTGCCTACCAGTATCTGTTCATGTCACATACACAGCATTTATCCTTTCTTTCCATGAAACTTAATGAATGGGCTTACCCAGACAGATCTGGTAGCTCCCTGTGGGGCACAGCTACATGTCAAGTGTAAAGAAAATTAAGAAAGGGAATCTTCTCTTTGGTTACTTGTATGTTCCCTTCTTTGCCCACCCATGCTTCTTTCAGACCTGAGACTCAATTCAAAGAGTGTTCCAGGCTAAATCTTGATCTCTGTGGTCTCTTTTGTACATGAGGAAAAGATCCAGGGATCTGCTTATGTCTTACAGTCAAACACCTGTTGATCATGGCAGAAGGTAGGACTGGTATAATTCTACAAGCAATAAAAATCTGCTACTGGCAGTTCTGAAGTGGAAAACATAGCATTTCTCATTCATTTTTAACAGAGACATCTTACTGTAACTTGTTTTGTTAGAAGCACCTATATTCTCTGGATATCCTCCAGTATCAGCACATGCCAGGTACATGGCTCATCACTTGACCCCAGTTATTTAAATTTGCTTGGCTTTGTCAAAAGAAAATATTCAGTCATAACTCATTCTGGGCTTCTCATCAAGCAAAACCATTGTATCATTACAGCAAGTAAGAAACCATAGGTGAACATATTTTATTTCAACCACATAGCTGCAGTTGCAAGATTGCACCAGCTGTATCCTACTGTCCAAAAGCCTTGCTGTTGCAGTTTTGCGTGGTTGGGTGCTGGAAAAGAACAGGGGTGCAGAAAATGGCTGCTGCGAGAAGCTGCTGGAATTCTCCAGAGCTGCAAAGTATAAACAATTCAAGGCCAGAATCATTGTTTACCAGGGCCAAGCCAATGACAGATAGTCATAGCGCCTCTGAGAATCACATATAGGAGAAAACAACCCGGAAGCAGCTGCATTTTGCCACTGGAGAAGGGAGTGAAGAGATGTAACGAGCTGTGCAGACACCAAGGCCGGGGAGGATGGGGGAGGAGGCGCCCCAGGTGCTGGAGAGAAAGATGCCTCTGCAGCGCGCGGAGAAACCAACCCCATGGAAAAGGCCAAGACCCCACCTGTAGCCCGTGAAGGGGCTCCATGCTGGATGGACCAGATGGAGACATAGAGAAGACACTGTGATCCTACGTTGTGACCCCCTGCCAGCACTTGCAGCCCATGAAGAGAAACAGAGACACAGAGATGAGCAGAGAGAGTTTTGCGCCAAACAGGTTTGCTGGGGGGAGGCTGGTGACCCCATGGAGGACTGGGACTGAGAGACATTGTGATTTATTGCTGCCCACCATAGCAGGAATCCAGGCGGAGCAGCTGATGAAGAGATAAAGCCCTGGGGGAAGAGACTCACATTGGAGAAAGTTCGTGGAGGACTGTCTCCCGTGGGTGGGACCCATGGTGCAGCAGGGGGAAGGGGTGTGCGTGTGGGGAATAAAATGCCTCCTCCCCGGCCGAGAAGGAAACCAATTTGCAAGTAACTGACCGAAGCCTGCATCTCCCAGTCCCTGCCCCCCTGTGCTGTGATCGGGGGGGGGGGGGGGGGGGGGGGGGGGGGGGGGGAGGAAGGGAGTGAAATCATTACTAGAGTGAAGTCTGCTATGAAGGGAGTAAGGGGGGGAGGTAGAGGTGTTTTAAGATCTGGAAAAGGAAAACAGCTCATGAAGAAGTAACCGGGAACCCCATTATTTTTTCCTAGTTCCTGCTCCCCCCGTGCTGTGAGCAGGGAGGGAAGAAGGGAGTAAAATCATGGCTAAAGGGAAGTCTGCTTAGAATGGAGGGGTGGGGGGAAAGTGCTACCGAGAACCCCATCCTCCAGTCCCTGCCCACCCCGTACTGCAAACAGGAGGGAAGAAGGGAGCAAATAAATCCTGACTAAAGTCTGCTAAGAAAGGAGTGGTGGGGGGAACGTGTGTTTAAGATCAGCTTGCATTTGTTTTAAGATTTGGTCGCGCTCCCGACTCCGGTTTTTACTGTTCTTTTTAGTGTAGCTTAATAAATTAGAGTAGTTTCTTTCTTCATTCTGTGTTGAGTCTGTTTTGCCCGTATTGTTGCTGATAAAATGATCTCTCCTTGTCCTTTTCTAGACTCCTAAGCCTCTTGATATATATTTTCTCCCCTGTCCAACTAAGAAGGGGAGCAATAGACTGATTTTGGTTGGCGTCTGGCCTCTGGCCAGGGCTAAACCACCACACTTGCTTAAACAAACTCTTCTTCATTTACAGCAGTGATGTGCCACACAACACTGCAATATATGAAGTTGCAATGCAGAGACTAGAGCATCCTAAGCACAAATAGGACAAAGCTATCAAAGATCTCACTCCCAGTTAAATACCAGTACAGTGAGTCATGTCTAAAAAGAGAACATGAAAAAGTCATAATTGCCAGTTAAGCTATCACTGCAGTGAAATTGGGCTTGCTGGTCAGAACAAACCAGGTACGAAAGGTCTGTTACTTTTGGTATAGCTCCAAGGAGGTTTCACCATTTGTCACTGCATGTACAAGTAGAACTCAAAGCAAGGCAAAACACTTTCAGGAAGAAAGTAAAGTCAAGTTTAACTTTCAAGTTTTCTGTTCCACTCTCTTGACGTAACAAAGACACACACACCTCTCTGGATTTACATCAGATCTATTTATCCCATCACCCATGAAACAATTCAAACTGTATTCCTCACTTAATTACATTCCTCATTTTTTTATTTCAACTGGTGTTAGCAATAGGTTTCAACTTCGTGGCTGCTACCAGCACACCCTAGAAGCCTGAAGGTGGATCTCCAGATACCATGATTCTTCGCGCAATCTCAGGGTTCTACTTCCTACACTGGCCCGAGATGGGCAGCAAGAATTGTCCTTACCTATGAGCAGATCTGAGTTTTGGTTTTGAGGTCAAACAACACTCACCAGTTCTCTCTCTGGTCATTCACGGTTAAACAATCATCTTCAAAGCATTTAGTCAGTTTGGCTTCTCACCGCATAGACAAATTTGTAAAATAAGCATAATTTATTGCTCCATGTTATTCAAGCAAGGGAGAAAGCAGGCCATGCTTTCCAAATAACCAATCATAAAAATGTTCATGGTTTCAAGCACAAGTTTTTTTTTTCCTCATTAATTTTATTCTTTTCATCCCTTTTTTGGTGAAATCACCTAAAAGTATTGCTCTAAGTATTTGGCACCTATGTTAGCTAGCATGCAGTTCTTTTAGGAATATCTTCACAGAGCCTACTGCATTTCTCAGGTTTCCTTTTTAAAGGAATGCCTTCAGATGGTGAGCCCTGAAGTTGTGGCATAATCACATACATTTGACCTATCTGATTATGCCACACCAGAAGGTGAGGATCAGTGACTCTCACATCTTTAGGTAAGTCCAGTAAGTCTTGCCTGCTGTATGAAGCTGGATGCCATGACTGTAGCTTTGCAATGACTTAAAATCATTGCTAGACACAGACAATTTGTAAAGAACACTACTGCAATGTTGGCAGTTTATGCAGAGCTGAGGAGATCACCCAGTAGCCTACAGTATATAATCCATCTTTTAATCTCTGCCTACAGGGTTTAGCTTTCCTCTAATGTTAAATAAACACCGAATTAGCACAGATGCTTTCAATTTCTCTTCCAAGTTCCAATAAATGGCAAACATCTGCTGAAAAATTAAGTGCCTGGAAAATGAGGATGTAAAAATTAGCATTTGGATCATATAGTCCATATATTTGCATTAACAATTTATTAATTTTTATTAATATTTATTAACAATTACTTATTTTATTAAAAGTATGGAACTGATAAAATATGCTTCTGAATTCCAGATAAAAATGTCTGAAGGCAAAAAAACCCCAAACAACCCAAAACAACAACAAAACAGCAACCCCCCCCCCAACAAAAACCCCAAACAAACAAATGAACAACAAAAAAAAAAAAGAGATTGTGAAAATACCTAGATTCTATTTCTTTTCCTGGACCTAAGGACTGGAAAGTTTTTGCATTTCCTTGCTGTGGTGGGATTCCAGTATGAACGAGAGGAAGGGATGAATTAATAATATTCAAAACACTTTTAATTTACAGTGGCAGTCAAATGGAAACAATATGATGCAGGCCTGGAAACTCACTCAGCAAAGTACCCTAGTTCAGCATTTTTATATGAGAGTGACATCATACAACCAGAACAGAAATATCATGCTAGCTCAAAAAGTTTGAAACACTGTAGTAGTATATACTGCAAATGAGAAGACCCAAGGTAAAGAAAAAGAGGAAGGAGGGAGTGAGTCATGGAATGTCAGATCATTAATCAAGTGAATGAATGCTGACAGAAATGCATGAAGAAAACTATTCTAAGAAATGGAAGAATTAAAAATGGACTGACTTAATTTAATATGTTCCTTACAGACCTTTGAGAGAGTATAATCTCCAGTGATATTAATTTATTGTGAATAGTTACACTTCTGGGAAAATATCTTATCATGCAGCAGTTTTGGACCATAGCCATCACTACTACTAGCACATTGTGGCTGATTTTTGAGTGTAACTACTATAGCTATTTTTTGTGTGTATCTACTATAGCTATTTTTTGTTTTCTTCTCATCTGGTTATTTTTTTTTTTAAATAGAGCAGAAACATAAAACTTTTATCCAGCCAGTGGCTCACCAATTCTTACTCCTTTTTAAAAAAATTTAACTGATTTCAAGTTGCAGAAAAATCAGATGTAGACTGCATATGTGTTTTGCCTTTATCTTAAAGCTAGCACTGTGAAGAAAAAATCTCTGTGGCAAAATATATTTTAACTAATCACTAGAATTACTTCTTAAGAAGCCAGAAGAAATTTAAATTGCTTATTTGCTCTATTTAAATAAAGTGGTTGTTAACTCATGCTCCTTGGAAATCTCCACAGTTCCTTAGAATCCTCAGTACACTCCCATGAGCCATTTTACCAGCACTATAATTTTGCAAGTCTTGAAGCACTGTTATGCACACACTGGTACAAAGGCTCCAAAAGGCACTTTTGTGCTTATCCTCAGGTCTTTGGTGAGTGCAGAAGCTGCCTTTCTCTGCACTGCATTCTGGTAACATCATTTGGCACCTTTTTCCCCACATGTCCCATGATATAGTAGGATTCCAAAGGTGTGGTTAAGCCCCGCTAACCCTGCTGAGTGGAAGGACTGCTGGTTTCGCCCTTTCCTTCACAGTGCCCCCCTAAGAGGGAATAGGGAAAGGCTATGGGACCAGACTCCCTTTCCTTTTGGGGAGAGGGATCTGCACAAGATATCCTGGCAACCCAACACAACGAAACCACAGTTCAGCATCCTTCCAAGCCCTGGTTAAAATGGCCCTTCTGCTTTCCAAAAGCATCTAGTGGTGTCAAGAGCAGCTCACCTCTTGCTCTGGCTTGCACTGCCTGCTTGCAGCTCCCGGAGAGACATCTGGCAGCACTGGTGGCAACAAGGAGGTGACTTAGGCAGAAGGTGCTGACTCCCACAGCTGAGCCTCATGCCTTTCCCTGGCCCTCTTACTTTCTCCAATTTGAAAACCAGTATGCTGATGCAGAGTGTACTCAGAAAATCCTGGGAAACCCAACCTTACATTTTTCCTTCATCCAGAAGATGCAAATGCTCTATTAAATTCAGCACGATAAATGTGAAAACATATCAAAATGGTGGTGGGGATGTCAGAGGCTTCTGTGAGGAGATTGCTGAGATTTCTTTTTTAAGAAAGGCAGTGAGAGCAGTTCACAACTTCCCAACAACAAGACCAAGGATCATATTCCCAGGGTACTGTGGTTCTGGAAAAAATGGGTATTATGTTCCATTGTGATTCATTAGCTATACATTTACTAAGGGACATCGTACACATAGAAATTTGATTTTACAATCAAGATTATGATTGAGACTAGACAAATGCAAACAGCTGATTAGCACAGACATTCCCATCTTAAATCTATACATCCATAACATTACTCTAACACTTTTGTGCTTTTTTTTTCTTTTAATATTATCTCCTTAGAAGGCATATTATTCCTTAAACAAACTAACACAAGTTGTCAAGTTATCTCAGGATAGTTATTTCAAAAGACAATACAGTATTTCATAATAAACATTTATAGTCAGGTTTTTAACAAAGTAATTAATCATATAAACAAATGAATCAGTCAGACACTAAATAAATATTTGTACTGGTAAATGCTAGCATTTTGCTTATATCATGTAGGACCTGATCCTGCAAGTCCTCTGTATACATCTTTATCCCCATTGAATGATTGTTTTAATTTCTTGTTCTAATCTACTATTTTACTCTAAGCTGAGCAAATACTTCCTGGACACTAAGTTAAGTAATTAAAATAAGCACTGGAATACATCTCAGCAGACAATGACTTACTTAGATGTCTTTGTAAATTTTTTTTTCATGTTTATGACATCATCACAATCATTTATCAACAGGCATTCAGGTTTTGATATTTACAATGAGTTGCATCAGTTAGTTGTGACTATCAAATAAATTGTATGTACCTTGTTCTTGGCTCTCTTAATTGAACAGAGCATGAACTTTGCACTCAATTTAAAGAGTGGTTTCCAAGAATTATTTCATATGTAATACCGAATTTTACTCTCTCCAGACATCTGAGCCGCTGAGGAGCAGGGGTCTGAAGCGGGAGACTCCGTCGAGGGACCCCCTTTCTGCGAGCAACAACCCCCGGACATAGATCCGCGAGGGCAACTAACAAAAAGCACCTAAGATCAAAAGGAGAGAGGCAGAGGTGCACCCATCAGTGGCCATCAGCACCCATTAACAGCCATTGTTCGTCCCCTGCACTGCCCGGAGCGGTGACTCATCGGGGGCGGAGCTAAGGGCGACAGGAATTATCCCTCTCCATACAAGAGAGGCCTCTGGGAGCGCGGCGACCCGGAGCGCGGCGAACAGGACGGGCAAACAGGGCGTGGCGCGTCAGAAGGGCGTGGCGCGGCAGTTAGCGAGGCAGTTCGCGCAGGCAGAGCAAGCAGGCCGAGCAAGCCTCCCCTCCTAGTTTGCTGAGGGGGTATACTCAGAGGACCGGCTCGCAGAGTACAAAAGGGCGAGCTGAGGGTTCCCTGTCTGCTGTGTGCTCAGCTAACCATGGTCTCCACCAGGCGCAGAGGTTCCCCCTGCAAATCTCGGGCAACCCCGATGCAGGGCCTGCCTAGGGATGCTGCGGTCCAGGTCTCAGGCTGCAGGGAATGCCAGAGCCTGCAGTTGCCTGGGATAAGAGGCAAACACCTAGCCTGTCTGAGGTGTGAGCAGGTCGATGACCTGCTTGCTTTGGTGGTACAACTAAAGGAAGAGGTTGAAAGACTGCGGGTGATCAGGGACTGCGAGCGAGAGATTGACTGGTGGAGTAGCTCCCTGGCGTCCCAAAAGGAAGACAGTCGGGATGACACCTCACACCTGAAGACGGTCCCCCCTCACTGCCCGTGCCAGGTTAATGGGAGTGACCCAAACCCCGAGGAGGCCTGGAAGACAGTCCCGACTCGGCGTTGTAGGCACTCCCCCTGCCTACCTACCCCACCCCCTCAGGTGTCCCTGAGCAACAGGTTTGGGGCCCTGACAGTTGAGGAGGAGGTACCTGAGGAGATGAATGGAGCCCCTCTGCCTCAGAGAAAGCGGAGGCCTAGAGTGAGGCGGTCATCTGCACGCCTTGAGACTGCCTCTGTTAGGCAAGAGAGGAAGGTAGTCGTAGTAGGAGATTCCCTTCTCAGAGGGACAGAAGGGCCTATATGTAGGCCAGACCCTACACGCAGGGAGGTGTGTTGCCTCCCTGGAGCCCGGGTCAGGGATATTACCAGAAGGCTACCAGGCCTGGTAAGATCCACTGACTATTATCCCTTACTGATAGTTCAAGCAGGCAGGGACGCAATCACAAAGTGTAGCCTGCAAGCTGTCAAAAGGGAATTCCGGGACATGGGGCGCTCTGTTGAGGGGGGGGGGAGCCCAAATAATATTCTGCTCTATCCCCACTTGTGGGAGGAGGGGCTCAGAGCAGGACAGGATAACCCACGAGTTGAATGTGTGGTTAAAAGGCTGGTGCCGGCGCAAGAACTTTGGATTCTTTAACCAAGGGATGGTGTACTCTGCTCCTGGCATGAGTACTGCTAATGGGGCTCACCTGTCCTATAAAGGAAAGCGGATCCTCACCCAGGAGATAGCAGGGCTCATCGATCGTGCTTTAAACTAGTTAGGAAGGGGGAAGGGGATATTAAGGCGGCTGCCAGGGTTAGGCTTCGGGAGACACAACGGGAGTTGACGGTGGGAAGAGGTAAATACCAACAGCACAGTCGTGGACTTGGGGACGTTTTTCCACGTGCGAGTAGGGAAAATTCTGTGGACTGCCCTGAGTACTCCTCCATGGAGCCACTTTTGCCAGTCCCCTGTCAGAAATCTCGCTGTGGGCCGTTGAGGATACCTACATCTGCTTCACCACTGAACTGTCTTTACACAAATGCACGTAGCATGGGGAACAAACAAGAAGAACTAGAGATCTTTGTGCGGTCGCAGGGCCATGATCTCATCGCAATCACAGAGACGTGGTGGGACAACCTGGACGACTGGCACACTGTCATGGATGGCTATGTGCTTTTTAGGAAAGACAGGCTAGGGAAGCGAGGTGGAGGAGTTGCTCTTTATGTGAGAGAGCACCTAGAATGTGTTGAGCTCCACCTGGGGAAGGATGAACCTTCTGTCGAGTGTTTGTGGGTTAAAATCAAGGGGCAAACCGGTATGGGGGACATTGTTGTGGGAGTGTGCTATAGGCCCCCTGATCAAGAGGAGCAGGTAGATAACGCATTCCATAAACAGTTAGAAGTAGCCTCAAGTTCCCGGGCACTGATCCTTATGGGGGACTTCAACTACCCAGATATTTGCTGGGCAAGCAATACGGCCAGTCGTATGCAGTCCAGACAATTTCTGCAGTGTGTTGAAGACAATTTCCTGCTACAGATGGTGCAGGAGCCCACAAGGGGAGGGCGGCTGCTGGACCTTGTTTTCACTAACAAGGATGGACTTGTTAGGGAAGTGAAGGTCGGGGGCAGCTTAGGGCAAAGCGACCATGAAATGGTTCAGTTCATGATCCTGGGTGGAAGAAGCAAGCCAAAAAGTAGGATAGCTACCCTGAATTTTGGTAGAGCTAACTTTGATCTCCTCCGCCACTTAATGGGGGCTATCCCGTGGGCTACGCTGTTTGAAGGAATGGGAGCCTGCGAGAGCTGGCTAGCATTCAAACAGCACTTCTTCCAAGCACAGGAACGATGCATCCCTTTGAGGAGGAAATGGGGAAAGAGAGGCAGAAGACCTGCATGGATGAACAGGGAGCTATTGAGCAAACTCAAAGAGAAGCAGAAGATCTATGAATCGTGGAAAAAGGGTCTGAGCACCTGGGAAGAATACAGGAATGTGGTCAGGGCCTGTAGGGATTCAACTAGGAAGGCTAAAGACCTCTTGGAAATTAAGCTGGCAAGGGACATAAAGGATAATAAAAAGGGGTTTTTTAGGCACGTGAACAGTAAGAGGATGTCCAGGGATAATGTAGGTCCCTTGCTGAATAAGGAGGGTGTCCTGGTTACGGGGGATGCTGAGAAAGTGGAGATATTGAATGCCGCCTTTGCTTCGGTCTTCACTTCAAAGGCCCCCCGGGACCCACAGACACTGGATGAGAGTAGGACTGATTGGGAAATGAAGAATTTCCCTCTGGTTCAAGTAGGGGAGGTCCAGGAGCGGCTCAAAGGGATTAATGCACACAAATCCATGGGCCCAGATGGGTTACATCCACGTGTGCTGAGGGAGCTGGCGGAGGTGATTGCTGAGCCGCTCTCTATCATCTTCAACAGGTCTTGGAGGACAGGAGAAGTGCCTGAAGACTGGAGGATAGCCAATGTCACTCCAGTCTTTAAAAAGGGCAAGAAGGAGGAACCTAGTAACTATAGGCCAGTCAGCCTCACCTCTGCCCCTGGAAAGGTAATGGAACAGCTTGTTCTGGATGCCATCTCCAAGCAATTGGAAGAGAAGAAGGTCATGAGGAGTAGTCAACATGGATTCACTAAGGGGAAATCGTGCTCGACCAACCTCATAGCCTTCTACGATCTCATGACAGGCTGGGTAGATGGAGGGAGAGCAGTGGATGTCATCTACCTTGACTTCAGCAAGGCCTTTGATACTGTCTCCCATGACATCCTGATAGCAAAGCTGAGAAAGCATGGGATAGATGAGTGGACAGTGAGGTGGGTTGAGAATTGGCTGTCAGACCGAACCCAGAGGGTTGTGATTCGTGGAGTAGAATCTGACTGGAGGCCTGTTACCAGCGGTGTTCCCCAGGGCTCAGTGTTGGGTCCAGTCCTGTTTAATATCTTCATTGACGATCTTGATGAGGGAATAACATCCACCCTCAGCAAGTACGCCGATGATACAAAGCTGGGAGGAGTGGCTGACACGCAGGAGCACTGCGCTGCCATCCAGAGAGACCTGGACAGGCTGGAGAGCTGGGCAGTGAGAAACCAGATGAAGTTCAACAAAAGCAAGTGTAAAGTCTTGCACCTGGGAAGGAACAACTGTTTGTATCAGTACAGGCTGGGGGATGACCTGCTGGAGAAGAGCTCAGTGGAGAAGGACCTGGGGGTCCTGGTAGATGACAGGTTGGCCATGAGCCAGCAGTGTGCCTCTGTGGCCAAGAGAGCCAATGGGATCCTGGGATGCATCAGGAGGAGTGTAGCCAGCAGGTCAAAGGAGGTGATCCTCCCTCTCTACTCTGCCCTGGTCAGGCCCCACCTGGAGTATTGTGTCCAGTTCTGGGCTCCTTGGTATAAAAAGGACAGGGATCTCCTGGAAAGAGTCCAAAGAAGGGCTACGAAGATGATTAAGGGCCTAGAGCATCTCCCCTATGAGGAAAGGCTGAGTAAGCTGGGACTGTTCAGCCTTGAGAAGACTAAGGGGGGCCTAATCAAAGTTTATAATTATCTGAAGCAGGGGATGCAGGGGGAATCAGCCAGCCCCTTTTCAGTGGTCTGTGGGGATAGGACAAGGGGCAATGGCTGCAAGTTGGAGCATAGGAAGTTCCGCACCAACATGCGGAAGAACTTTTTCACAGTGAGGGTGACTGAGCACTGGAATAGGCTGCCCAGGGGGGTGGTGGAGTCTCCTTCACTGGAGATATTCAAGACCCGCCTGGACGCCTATCTGAGCAATATGAGCTAGGGAGCCTGCTTTGGCAGGGGGGTTGGACCCAATGATCTCTCGAGGTCCCTTCCAACCCCTACAATTCTGTGATTCTGTGATTCTGTGATCTGAGCTAACAATACTGCACTAGGAAGCAAGATCCTCCAGAAGAATAACAAGCAAGGAGCTACTGGGAGGGCAGACAAACATGAATTACCTTCTATCTGTTCTCATCTCCCACACTTGCTACCTTTCCATGGCAATGGGGATGGCCTTTCTAAAGCATACAAAAAGCTATGGCCAGCCCTTTAATTCTGAGTTTCATCATTAATTTTTCAGGGATGCCTTATTCCTTGCATGGTATATCCAGAACAAAGAACTGCAGGTAAGAGACATTTACTGACCTACACACCCTGCTGGTGTCTTAGGAGACTTATCAGGGTATCTTCATACAAATGTATATGTCAGTCAATTCCAATCTCTTAGTTGGTTTTGAAAGGAAACACAGAGGGAGTCACTTACAGCTGAATGTCTATTTAAGCATCTGAAAAGATAAATTCAATAGTTGCTTGCTTTTTCTTGTACAGATCTATTTAAAATACAGTTTGAAACCAAGGGTGCTGAGGTTCCTAGATGTACCCACTATATTAATATTTGGCTGAGTTCAGATGGCTTCTTGGATGCCTTTGAGGTTTTACCACAGTATAACATGAAATGTTCCAAGCACGTGGCAAAAATGATTGCCACAAATTGCTGCCTGAACTGAAAAAAGGTACATATTTTGAAATCACTCTCTGTATCTATCCATTTATCTATATATAGGGGTATACATACACACGTGCGTGTGCACACATGCACATATATAACTCTATATAAACATTTTTCTAAAATACAGAAACTGGGGGGGAGGGGCATTGTTTTATGTTGGTATCCCCTTAAATGCTTTACTGTATGATTCCACAATATGATAGCTACAGGCTGTCCAGAGAGATAAATCTTAAACAGTCTTATAACCTCCACTAAAACATTGGCAAGGATCTTTGACCAGCAGTAGTAATTGTTGAAGTTTTAAAATAATTATTCTACAATAATTTTAACATCAAATTGCTACTGAGTATTAATATCAATAGAAAATGTAAAAATATACACTGTATCAAGTGCAGCTTTATGAAAGGAGCGTAAAAGAAAATTATGTATCAGACATTCTAAAAAAGCAAATAGCTACATGTATTTTGTGTTTCAAAGAATACTGTATGGCTAGACTTTATCATAAATAAACATGCTAAGTCATAGTTTCTTCTTGTCTGCAAATGAAGGATGTTGGTTGACTACTCTTCTAAAGTGTACACAAGCATTCCATTAAATCCTGTTCCTTGTGAAAATAAAGTTCTTTTACACTTTGAGTGAGCAACAATGAGGAGTTTGTTATTATAATAAGACATTTAAGGACCTTGGTAGCCAGTACCAGTTGTATTTGCAAGTAGCTCCTCAGCTTATCTTTTTTTTTAAAAAATAAAGGTACAATCATAGTTACTCATTTACTTTAAAAATTCTAAAGATGAAGTAGTGTTTATACATACAGTCCTCATATAAATTATAAAACTGAAGTTTATTTTATAGAGTTCCATCCCCAGAAGAAGCATAAAGCACTTTTGTGGTACCTTCATTGGTAAGTACTTGTATCATATCAAATCTATGAAACGCAGCAAAGATGATATCGCATCCCAAAGCCAAAAGAGAACATTCTTCCAATGCAGTCTTTTGTGAAGGATGTACTCCTTGGGTTCACATGACCGCTGTGACTTGACTGATTTTCAAATAAAGGAAATATGAAGGAATTCACCTCACCAGTTCAGTAGGTATAAGAAACATCAGTGAACAGGACACTCATCCTGTTTGAGGTCAACAGTCTTTGGAAGACAACAAGGAGGGAATTTAAAACTATGACAGCAAAATCAAATAATAACAATAATGAGGTAAACTCCTCCAAAAAGGCTAAATGGGCTGAAGTGTCAGGAGACAGTTTGATTGTACCTGACACCCAAATGTTTCTGTAGCCAGAGTTCAGCTAGCTGCATGGTAGAGGCAAACGTACTTGCTTTGGACCCTAAGCACATTTTATATTGTTTTGGATCTAAATTGGGGTCACACTGAACTGGATGAAAAATATGGACAACTCCTACTTCTTGGCTTCTGAAAACCTTCAAGCTAGATGTTATCACTTTAGTAAAAAGGTCTACATCCTCAAGTCCCCACCCTTGAATTGAGGTATCAAATCCACCAGCTGTAAGTAGATCACTTTTGTAAATACAGGTAATTCCATATCCATACTCCCTCCAAAATCCCGTTCTTTTTGTGAAAACAAAACTACTGTCAGCTGGAGGGCTGCCTCCATATATTACGTTTGGATCATATTGGCTAAAGATGATGGGGTAGTAAACCTGTTCTCCCTGAATAGTGTTATCTCTGCATCGCTGGAGGAAGTCTGATGTGAATACCAGATCAACATCACAGAATAGCAGCAAAGTGCCATTGTCAAATTGAGATGAGGCCATTTCAAGACCTAAGCCTCTAGAAAACTTTCCTGCCATTGGAATCAGGGTCATATCTGCCTTAGGATACCTACTGCTGTATTCTTTCATTAGGTCTATGTGTTTGCTGGAGTCTTGGCCTGACTCAGAGCTGAAGAGAATTATTGCCAACTTCACATTCTGCCTGGGAATCAGACAAGTCTTCTCAAAGTTATCCATAAATCTTGAGAAAATGTCAAATCTTCCTGTGAGAGGGACAAGAATATGTATTTTCTTGTCACTGTGTCCCCCAACATCTTTGGTGCCTTGGAATGATGAAGAAAATAACTTTAGAGAATTTGAAAGAAAAGAAAAAGATTGAGTGTCAGTGTTGGTATCTTCTAGGAGGCTTCTTATATCTAGCTCCTCTGCTTCTTTGAAGAAAGGTTTGCTAAACAATTGCTGAAGGTAAGCATGGCGCCGAACTGGAACCGTAACTTTTCTTCCTTTGTGTCTTTTGTACAAAAGCAGTAAATCAAGAATGTACTCAACTCCATGCAGAGGGTCCACCCTGCGGTAGCCATACTGTATTTCCTTGAAATCAATAAGCCTTCCTCTAGATCTAGAGTTCTCATTTATCATTTCCATGACTTGCATCAGAGCGTCATCCAGTGCAGCCCGAAGAACACTGCTCAGGCTTTGCCGAGGTGGCTGGTTTTCCACCATTGAGTAAAGAAACTTTCCTGTCAGGAACTCCCACTCAATGACTTCATCCCTTTCACGTGGCTGGAAATGACTGAAAGATGGAATCACTCCCAGTTGCTGATCTTCCTTACTCACTTCACTATTACTGAGCTTACTCATCAGAGCACTTTCCCTATGCAGCTGGATGGTTCGATAGCGCAGTTCAGAAATTTTGCGACTTAGTATGTAATTGTGTAGCCTGTATTGGTATGCTGGTCTTTTGTTTGGATGAAGCGTTATGGCTGTGTGAATCTTGCTGTTGTGAAGATCTTGAATGTAACCCTTGCGGTTGTGTTCGTAGTTTTCATGGAACAATTGCTGCATCTACCAAAAGACAGAGGAAAAAAAAACCCAACAATAAGTTGAAGCATTTCTACCCACAAAAGCACATGAATTGAAATTGTTGATCATTACTAATTCTTACAGACCATGGCTACTTTTACACACTGAATTTTATGAAGTAGGAATTATTTACATTGTTTCGGTCTCAGTTTCCCTACTGCCCACACTAAGTAAATATTGCCCTCTAACTAAACAGAAGGGCAGATACTTTGAGTTTATCTTAATCTAACTGCAAAACTAAATGAAACACCTAACCAAAGGTCTATAGGTAATAGTTCTGAGCATCCAGGTACAGGCTGAATGCCACTATGCATGAAATACCAAGCCTTCACCTACGTCTAAACCCTTACTAGCACAGACCAGTTAGCAACACTGCTGATGTTTTAAAAAGAACCTTGGATTTCTATCTGTTGAGCACAGAGCTTCTTGTATTGCCTACAGGCATATGCCAACAGATAGTGCTACTTAGTTCAAAAACTGCATGGACTTCATTTGAACAACTTTTTTTTTTTTCCATGCAAGGAATTCAGTGACTGAAGTATAACCATCGGAACATGTGTGTTGGCCGGGATACATATGATAGATTACATCAGTTAAGCTATAGATCATGCTAGTATAACTCACCCTGAGTAATTTCCAATGTATTTCTGTGGCAAGAAAAGACATTCTTCTTCTGCCAAATTAGTAATTGTAATATCTTCTAAATAGTGAAGAGAGACATTTTATGGCTGAAGCATGGCTCTAGGTTTTAAAGTATCTGGCCTTTATACTTTTCTGTGCTAACAGCTGAACTATGAGCAAATAAAAAAACCTTTTCTGACTCAGTTTCTTCCCTAGAAGAAAACTTAGCTCATTATTAATTTAATGTGATTAGTATTTACTCTTAAAAAGCAAGTGATATGGAGGAGTAAAATTTTAATGTCATAAAAACAGTTAAGACCCACCACACTTTGCTAAGATAACACCTACTAACTCCAGCAAAACAGAATTATTTCCCGCGCACAGCAGATAAATGAGAAGATGCTGTTCTTTTTAATCTGCAAACAGACTGGTCTGTAATTAACACATTAAGTAAAATGTGCTAATTAGATAGAAAATGTTCAAAGAGGTGTTGTGAGCTTGTGCTACAATCAGTTTTGAGTTGAATAATAAGGTTTGTCTTTTATACGCTGAGGAAATCAAGAGAAATGAGGGTAGATGACACAATGTCTCAGATTCAATACCTTTAGCACATCTTACTGTAATTCCTTCTGTAACAGAGGTTTTGCTACTAGAAGTAATGTTAAGCATAGGGCAATAAATGTAAAATAACTCTTAACAAATCTAAGAACTGTGATAATGATTTCAAATCCATTAGCATGTAGGAGAAATACGCATTCACATAATTTAGAAAAATGGAATTTTAATAGGAAACTTCTAGAATCTCCTTCCCATACATTCATAATCTAAATGAGTCTGCCTAAGAAATAGTTACAAGTATTAGTCTGATCAGCATTTTTGAGGCTACAATCACATAGCATGGAGAAAAGCAACTGCCTAATTCTGAGAACTACCTTAAGCTATCTTAAGGTTGCCTTCAATAAAATAGATCCATCTATTATTTTACGGTGAGAGTGAGCATGAAAAAAACCCCCATACATCTTACAAAAATACTCAAATCTCCTTACTCCTGCCTAAAGCTGTGTGAGTACATTTGCCCTATCTTGGGACATGGGTACTTTACTTGTCACATGAGATGAGATGATGAGGTAACTCCCCTGTGATTCTGGAAGAAACAGTCAGAGACTTCCTACTCCAACTGGACTGCCACAAGTCCATGGGGCCGGATGAGATCCACCCGAGAGTGCTGAGGGAACTGGCAGAGGTGGTAGCCGAGCCGCTTTCCATTATCTATCAGTCCTCCTTGCTGACTGGTGAGGTCCCAGAAGACTGGAGGCTTGCCAATGTGACTCCCATTTACAAGAAAGGTTGTAAGGAGGATCCGGGGAACTACAGGCCTGTTAGCCTGACCTCGGTTCCAGGGAAGGTTATGGAACAGATAGTCTTGAGGGAGATCATGCGGTATGTGTGGGATGGCCGGGGGATCAGGCCTAGCCAGCATGGGTTCATGAAGGGCAGGTCCTGTTTGACCAACCTGATCTCCTTCTATGATCTAGTGACCCATCTGCTGGATGAGGGAAAGGCTGTTGATGTGGTCTACCTAGACTTCAGCAAGGCCTTTGACACTGTCTCCCACAGTATTCTCCTGCAGAAGCTGGCAGCCCGTGGCTTGGATGGGTACACCCTCGGCTGGGTAAGGAGCTGGCTGGAGGGCCGGGCTCAGAGAGTGGTAGTAAATGGAGTTAAATCCAGCTGGCGACCGGTCACAAGTGGTGTTCCCCAGGGGTCGGTGCTGGGGCCTGTCCTCTTCAATATCTTTATTGATGACCTAGATGAGGGCATTGAGTGCACCCTCAGTAAGTTTGCAGATGACACTAAATTGGCTGGGAATGTGGATCTGCCTGGGGGTAGCGAGGCCCTACAGAGGGATCTGGACAGGCTGGAGAGCTGGGCTGAAGCCAATGGCATGAGGTTCAACAAGAGCAAATGCCGAGTCCTGCACTTTGGCCACAACAACCCCAGGCAGCGCTATAGGCTTGGGGCGGAGTGGCTGGAGGACTGTGTGGAGGAAATGGACCTGGGGGTGCTGATTGATGCACGGCTGAACATGAGCCGACAGTGTGCGCGGGTGGCCAGGAAGGCCAAGAGCATCCTGGCTTGCATCAAAAATAGTGTTACTAGTAGGAGCAGGGAGGTAATTGTCCCCCTGTACTCAGCACTTGTGAGGCCGCATCTCGAGTACTGTGTTCAGTTTTGGGCCCCTCACTACAGGAAAGACATTGAGGCTCTGGAACGCGTTCAGAGGAGGGCTACTAAGCTGGTGAGGGGTCTGGAACACAGGCCTTACGAGGAGCGTCTGAGGAAGCTGGGATTGTTCAGCCTGGAGAAGAGGAGGCTTAGGGGAGACCTTATAGCTCTCTATAACTTCCTGAAGGGAGGTTGTAGTGAGCTGGGGGTCGGCCTCTTCTCCCGTGTAGGCAGTGACAGAACTAGAGGGAATGGTAGCAAGCTGCGCCAGGGGAGATTCAGGCTCGACATTAGGAAGCACTACTTCTCAGAAAGGGTAGTCAGGCACTGGAATGCACTGCCCAGGGGGGTGGTGGAGTCACCAACCCTGGGGGTGTTCAAGGAAAGACTGGATGTTGTATTGAGGGATATGGTTTAGTGGGAGCTAGTAGTAATAGGTGAATGGTTGGACTGGATGATCTTCTAGGTCTTTTCCAACCTTGATAATTCTGTGATTCTGTGAAGATGCGAGGAATTGAGACAATATGAGATGAGATGTGATGAGATGAACCAGGGACATGAGTGTCTGGGTGATTTCTTTGCTATCAGAGAACAGGAACCAACAACATCAGTACTGAGTCAGCATTTAACCAGTAGTGGTGATAAAATTGAAATATGTTTCTTCTTCGGAAGAATCATTTTCCCATCTTCTTCTGAATAATGAAAAAAGATCAGCTGATCAGGTGAGATTTCCACCTCTCTAGTTATAAGTCCCATTCCCTTTCTGCCCTCTTTTATTTAAAGCTGTCTACTGCATGCCCTGCAAGATGACAGTGCTTTTGTATTCTCTGCTTTTTCTAGAAAAAGTTGAATCCATGATTTTTCACATTTAGAATCCCTTCATAGGAAAATAAGAAAAAGAAATGCATAATGTTGAAAACAAAAGAAAGCAGGGGAGGCTGTTTGGTTGCTGAATAGTAACTTGTAGTACCTGAATTTTCACAGCATCCCTCCCCAGAAACCCTGATACTCCATTCTTTCCTAAGTCCTCAAATTATAAAGAATCATTTGAGTTTTTCTCTATCCATAAAGAATAATGCTATTTGAGTATAACTGAAAAAACCCATTAACTACCTTTACACATTTAACTTGTAGTACCTGAATTTTCACAGTAAAGTTAAAAGTTTTACCCAAAAGATTTTTCACAGATAACAATTACTGTAAAACTGTAATTGCTGTCTTCCTACTGTGCAAATTCTGCTGTAACTCTTGACTTTACAAGCTCAGCATCAGAGCAGATTCACTAGCAGCACTCATCTAATAAGAATTTTCTATTAACATAAATACTGCATTTTTATTATACTCCAATTTCAGATGCCTTGGTTTATTACATATGCTTCACTGAGATCATAGCATGAGGATGTACTCCATTATACTAATGATTTTGCTTTTCATAATCAGCAACAGATTAACAACAACATTGAAAAAAAAGAATCAACTGTAATAAAATATTATTACATACACAAACCTGTACTAATCCATTTTTAATTATGTTACTGAACACTTTTAATATATCTTAATACAGAGAAAGCAGTTCACAACAAATATGACAGTGAGATCATAAACTCTTCCTGAAGATAGCAGGTTTTTCACCTTGGTTCTATGCAGAAATTTGTTTTCAATATTGCAAGACAAAAACGTCTTTCACAAATCAAATTCTTAAGATCTAGATGAAAGCAATTCAATACGATGCTAATTTTGCTTTGAAATTTCCAAGAAAGGTGGTCAAGCCTTTCCTTAGAGGGTAAAGGGAAAGATGACTAGGTTACCTAGATAATGGATGTGCAAGGACCTGAATTGGTCAATATAGTCACAAGTGATCTGGAATAGGAGGTGATTTGGCAGGTAGCAACATTTACTGAATCCAAATTAAAAATATTCAGCATGGTAAAGTAAACCTGCCTGAAAAACTTCTCATGATTTAGAATGGCTTGGTAATAAAACAGCAGAATAAATCCTGTGTAGATAAATGCAAAGCATATGTGAAGAGGGCAATCCTAATCATACCTCAAGAATGTCAGACTATTTGCAAGCTGCCAACACTCTGGAAAGAGAGCCTAGTTAGACAGTAGGCAGTTCTGTGCAAGTGTCAAATTAATGTTCAATAGTGATGAAAGGAAAAGCAAATAGCATGAGGACACGTCTAGAGTGAATTAGAAATACAATCATATAGTTGTGTCCATAGGACACTTTAATATTGAAGACTGTGGGCAAGTACCTTGTCAATATTGTGATGTCCCATCTGAAATCATTAATATATGAATATAAAGGTACTAACCAAGGCTGCCAGATGATCACAGATCAGTAGAGGAACAGAAAAATAGAACGGAAGTGAGCAATCCAAAGAGATTGGCCACCCCCAAGATCCATAAAGTCAGTAGCACCGTAAGGGAAATGGATAGGAATAGTCACCATCTCTTCTCACTAAAAGAACTATGACACATACAATGATGCTCTCAAGATTCAAAACCAGAAAAGGAGACACTCATGTAGCTCAACCACAGAACTTACTGGCACAGCAAGCTGTTGATGTAAAATTCTGCATGGCTTCAAAGTGTGAGCCAACAGCTTTGTGAGAGACTTTCATCATTGTTATGTTAAACATGGAGGTACACTTTCTCCACAACGTTGCTGTACTGCAGAGTGCTCAAGCCCCAAGTAAAACTGTATCACAGTATGTCTTTTTTGTCTTAAGTCCCTGCCTTGTCAACTTCTACCTGTTACTGAAGAGAGACCACTTTGTCAAATGAACATTAGTCTGACATGATGCAACCATTTTACATTCACTGAAAGCAGCGAATGGCAGAAGTTGTCTTCAATTCAGTATAATTCATGGAAGCACAACATATTTTTTTTCCATATCACACAACTTCTGTGACTTCCCTGAAGACTCTACTGTCTTCTGAACAATTCTTAGAGCACAACTAATGGCATAGTTTGGAAGTCTTTTCATGTCAATTGAAACTAGAGGTTGGCAAGAAGTGTGAATAACCTAATCATGCTCCAAAGAACTCTGAACTGCAAGCAGGAATAAATAAATGAGCAGAAACAAATTAGAACAAAGACAATGTTTTATTATAGTGGCAGAAAATTCCAATAACTAATACGTAAGCACAATGTAATTTGCATTGTAAGCTCCAAAATCATTGTAATTTCCGTGATTTACTGATATAATAAAAAATAAAAGTTCTTATTACATATACACAAAAGCCCAAAACAACCTACTTTATTATTGCAAGACTATCAAATATTAAAAGATTGAATGCAAATGGTACTTTCTAAATTAACACAATTTTTCTTTGAGCATTGTTTAGGAACCACTTCTCTCATATAGAAGAAAAGACTTGGAACTTAATCCTCCATCCACTCTAGCTCTTCCTGAATCTACAGCAGTACTAAACAATTGACCTTTTTATCTTAACTGGACTTCCAGTAAATTTAGAAATAAGATGAACAGGAACTATTCCCATTTTTTCTTCACTCTACTCTTTAGAGTTTAGCTTTCTTAAAAATGAAGACTTATTCACTATTTCCAGTGACTTCAAGGGGCATTTCGTCCATATGAAGAACACATGTAAAATCTACTGTGATGAGATGATATTGTTTGGCTGAACAGCAGCAAGCTGAGTACCTTAATCGAAGGACAAGTTAAAAAAAATTAAAAATTCAGGTAAATACAGGCAGATTAAGTTGTTCTCAGTAATGTATGCTATAATGAAATGCAACACTAATTTCTGGATAAGAAAACAGATTTCACCAGGTAATTTGGTACTGGGTTTGCATGGCAAGGTTTTGGTAGCTGAGGGGCTACAGGGTGGCTGCCGCAAGAAACTGCTAGATCCTTCCCAAAGGTCCGACAAAATCAATACCAGCTGGCTCCAAGACATACCTGCCATTGGCCAAGGCTGAGGTAGCACCTCTAGGATAACACAGTTTAAAAAGTGGTGGGGAGGGAATCAGGAATTGCAGCCAAAGAGAAGAGTGAAAAGATGTGAGAGAAACAACTCTGCAGAAACCAAGGTCAGGGAAGAAGGAGGAGGAGGAGGTGCTCCAGACACTAATGCAGATATTCACCTGCAGTCTGCAGAGATGACCACGCTGAGGCAGACTGTCTGCCTGCAGCTCCATGGTGCATGGTGGAGCAGATTTGCACCTACAGTATGTGGAGGACCCCATGCTGGAGCAGGTGCATGCACCCGAAGGAGGCTGTGACCTCCTTGGGAAGTCTGCACTGGAGCAAGGTCCTGGCAGGACCTATGGACCCATGGACAGAGAACCCCACAACAGAGCAGGTTTGCTGGCAGGACTTAGGACAGTGCATGCAGGAGTGGTCTATTCCTTATGGTCTGCACCCTGTGGAAGAGACACACAATGCAGAAGTTTGTGAAAGACATGGGAGACCTCAAGGAAAGAGCAGGGGAAGAGTGTGAGGACTCCTCCCCGTGAAGAGGAACGAGAAACCTCAACAAAGAGTGCTGAACTGACTGCAACCCCCCATTCCTCATCCTCCTTTGCTGCTGGTGTGAGGAGGTAGACAATTCAGGAGTGAAGTTGAGCCTGGGAAGAAGGGAGGAGTGGGAGAAGGGTTTTAAGATTTGGTTTTATTTTTCATTATCCTACTCTAATTTCACTGGGTAATAAATTAAACTGATTTCCCCAAGTCAAGTCTGTTCTGTATGTGGCAGTAATTTGTGAGTTATCTTACCCTGTCCTTATCTTGACCCATGAGCCAGTGATACACTGGCTTTGGTGGACACCTGGCCTTCAACCAGAGTCAACCCACTACAGATGCTGTTAGAAAAACTATAAGCCTGGTGAAGATAAGGATTAAAATTGTAATTATGAAATGCATATGAATTGGCTAACAGAAGCAATAACCATCTATATTTAAATGGGGACTGTCTGTTTGGAGGTAAGTTATTACAGAAGCTGCTGAGGAACAATATTGTATTGTAATATGTAATGATACCTACACAAAATCCGCGACACTGCTCATGACACAAAATTGAGACATCTTGAAGATACAAGATCAGAAGACAACTCACAAGAACAATCAGAGAACTTCAAGAATCAACACTGCAGAAATGCAGTTTTTTAATAGTACAACGCACATAATCCTTCACCTATGCTTCTAAGAGGTAGGTCACTATCTTAGGAATGGTGACTTTTTGAATGGAAATAACTGACAAGGCCAACATAAGACTGTTAGGAGACAGCAAGTTAATATGGAGGATTATGAAACACCAGTGTGAATCCTCCACAGAAAGTATACAAGATACTGTGCTGCAGAAGTCATAATATTTCTGAAAGACATAGCAGACAATTTCACACAATTCTGAATCTGCATCTTTATCAAACACGTGGAACCAAATCAATGGAAAAGAGATTTGCTAGGACCAGAAACAATCCTATGAGAAGAGGTTAATGTTATTTGGCATGTTTAACCTTGCAAAATGAAGGATAAGAATCATATTGTGTCCAAATATACTAAGCAAGTAAGAGAGAAATAATGATAGCAAACTACCTTTAGGTTTACACAGGCAGGAAATTAAAGGAAAATTTCTAGCTGTCAAAAGATGACACCTTTAGATTAGATTTTCAGTGCAAGCAATGCATATAATTTAATCAGGTTATAAAAAATTAGATTGCTTATGAGTATGGGAACCAATGACTTGACAATTCAATTTTTCCTAATGAAACAGTGTTTGGGTTTTACTAAGAATTAATTACATATTGACTGGGAGCAGTCAACCTTCCTACAAAAAGACATTACATTAAAAACACCTAACAGTCTCTTTCTAGTCACAGTCCCCAGCCAACAATAGTTCCTTATGTTTCCATTTAATCTAACGCCTAACAAACCAGCTTTATACGTATAAATATGATAACTGGTAATTTAATGGCTTTATAACACAACCATTTGTAGTTTATGATGCATCTGAGTTAACAGCATTTTCGCTGAGTAACAGGGAAGCATTTTCCTGCAAAACCAGAAGTATTTATTTTTCACTATTCAAATTATTAGAAGGGATTAAAACCTGCTACTATCTTTAGATTACACCCATCACTTCAGTATACAATTCACCCAGAAACAACAGGGAAAACTGGAATGTAATTCTAATCTGTGAGTGATTGTAAAATGTCATATATACAAGAGTTACATCTTGCTGCATACTGAAAGGCATATCTGCTAATTCTTCCTTTAGAAATAAGTTTGAGCCAACACAGCTACAGAAGAAAGCACTGAACGCTATTCCATTTCACACATCATTAACAGAAACATTAAATAACTTAAGCACCAGAACCAACCACCTTCCTGCTGATATTGTCCCCAGGATGAACAAAGCTTGATGTATTGATTCCAGCTCTGGTATGTAAGGGTTAATAAGCAGAAAAATTACAAGTGCACACTACAAATTCAATTAATATTGTTTCTTCAACACTGGGACTGTTCACCCCATAGAAAGAGATCTAACTTCTTACTTGCAGATTAGCTAGGTAAGAAATAAAGTGAACAATATAAAAATGGAGCCATTTTTTGTGTCTTTCAAAGTAGAACTATGCATTATTTAAACCTCTTCTCCTGGCCCTCACCTTAATGAGATTAATAAATAAAGGTCAATAGCAAATCCTTCTGGACCATTTTTTCCCCACCTCTTTTCTCACATTAGTCAAACCATTGGACTGAAATTAGCTCAGCATGCTGTAAACCAAATGATATATACAAAAAAGCTAAGATAAAGCACTCATGAAGCAATGCTGTTCTGTTACTATTTGTAGACAGTTTTGACATCTCATCATCCCTTCATAGTTTTAAACTAAAAAAACCCACTCCAAATACCAAAGCTTTTCGGTAATGTAGTTTTCCTGCAATACAAGAAGTACGTATAAAGTAATGGGTTCTGTGTGTGATTCTAGATCCCCTTCTACTTATAGCACTTCACCAGGCACACAGTGTAATAAAACCCAACAAATGTGTACAGTTAAAAACTCAAATATGTTAGAAAAAGAATGGTAAATATATCAACCTTTTTTAAAATTTAGCCTACAAACAGAGGAATTAAACAGCACTGACATGCAAATACAGCAGCATACATGCAAGAAAAGAGCAAAATGTTGTCAATTACTTTCTGCATTACCTAAGTGGAACAGTTGTGGAAAAGACTGTATTTCAGAAGTCAAGAGGTTTAAGGAAGCTAAGCTGCCACTCTTTCAGCTTCCTCAGGTTTGGTTTGCTGTCACCAACACCCTTTGGCACAAAGCAGCCTTTAGAAGATGAGCACCACAGGTAATGAGGAAGGGGTGAGAGATAAACATATTGGTAAGAGTGCAAGAGTGACAACAAAAAACAGCCCCTACTTTCTGCCATTTCCATTGGCATGTGAAAGGCAAAAGGCTAGTTCAGGTGTTTCGATGATTCTGAAGATATGACTCATACCCTATTCTGGATGAAAAAGGAGAAGAATCATAGAACAGGTCTAACTGATTTTCTTATCATAGCTTAAGCTTTCTGTCATATTCAAGACTTCTTGTTGCTCCATCATTGAGATAGCTCATGAGAGGAAAGCATATCCATATTCTAATGGAATTACACAGTGAGACACTGGCACTAGCAATAGGCTTAGAACATGAGTCTTGGGAGCTGTACATGTCCTCCTCAGCACTAACTGAATATACTTGCAGTCCAGCAAGTAAATCCATTTTTTGTTTTGCCATTCATTTGCATAATTTCTGTAGGTCATTTATCACAGTAGCATTGCCAGGTGACAGCCCTAAGCATACTTTAGGTACTTGATACTCTTTTGAAGATCTTGGCAGGACATGTGCACTTCCTTACACAACAAGTCCATGCTTAAAACTTTTCTAAATGATAAAGCTCTTCTGGGCTTCCTCCAGTCAGGTAGGGAGGACAATCCATCCTCACACAAGCCAAACCGTCACAAATCCTCATGGCAGTACTTCCAAACTGGATCTCACCCATGCTCCTGCCACGCCACAAAGTAAAGGCTGCTGCAGCTCCCTGGTAAAACCATCCTTCCCTGGGGCTCTACCACTCCATCACTGGTATGGCTGTTCCTCAGGTTCTTTGTAAGCTCTGCAACAAATGGGGATTTTCATTTTATTACTGCAGTGAAGAAAGATGCCTGGTATTTGATAGCCAGCACCCCATTTGAAGATTTAAGAAATTGCTGCCTTGATTTCTGAGTAAACTGTTCCAGAAACAGAAGAAGCTGTGCATCTGTTTATCTGATCAAAGATCTGAACACTAATTATTCTTGTAAGTGCATTAATAGCACAAAAGCTGATTCCACATATACAAAATACATAGAAACTGTAAACTTGTATTTGTTTTTAGTATGTTTTATGTGTAGTATTACAGTTGGACTAGCAACATATCCTATTAAGTGGGATTACCCCAGAAGGAACTTTTACTGAAAAATTTCCCTTTTCTTACACAGAAAAAATTAATGGGGAAGTCCATTATTTTCATGACAAGTTGGGTTTTTTGAGCTTTAGATTTCTGACAGTGTGTTTTATTATATAGAATTTGGGAACATTTTGTGGCTTGCGACATATGATACAGATGTCCCCATGACCCATGTGCATCAAGCAGCTAGTATGTGCTTGCCTATAATCACTGCCAACAACCTACAATGAAAGCATGTTGTCCTTTCTATTCTCATGTTGCCAGCAGCACTCGTATGTTTATATTAAGCATGCCCTCCCAGGAAAGACAACCAGACTTTCAAAGAAACCATCCAAATCTTGAAAATTAGCATGTTGAACATTTTTTAGCATGGATATATTCAGCAAAGTAAGAAGACTGAAGCTCTCTGCAATGCTACACCTGAAAGTATTTTGTTCTAAACTTGTATGAAGGTGTACAGGATAGTATTTCACAGATACTTGGCTAAAGCTCTTCCTAAATAGAATGACTGCAGTCCTTTCTAATCTTCACTTGTAGAGACCAACCTACTGTGTGTACTGTGTGTTTGAGAGCCTTCATCCATCCAGCCTCATTTCATGCTAAGAGAGGCTGGTGCCAGGGAATTAACATCCTATAGCGGGCCTGATGTCATGTTGCCTGGCTGTGCTTCATGCCATTACTTCACTCCTATCATACAAGCTAACATAAAGACAGAGGCTAAACACGTGACCTGTATTCCTGTCACATCACCAGATATGGGAGAGTAACCCCCTCTACTCACTACCCTGCTACACACAAGGCAGAAAATCTCTATTACTGAATAAAGTATGGGAAGGTTTTATTCTGTGCCTCAATTTCTCAGTGCGATATAAAAATTTAATGTAACTGTACACCTTTATGCTTCAAGTACTCTGAGTGGGAAATCTTAATACAGTGGGGATAAAAAGTTTATATAGCACGAAAAAGCAGCCCTTTACATGCCCCTGCCCCTGTAACACCACTAGCTATAAACAGCATGAGGCTCCTGTCTCACAAAACATCCTTATACAGTAGTATTCTTTTTTACAAGGCATAATCCTCCTTACTGGGAGATGAGCATCTCTGCAAACTACTTCTCTTGTATTTAGACTTCCCTTGGAAAATAAATCTAACTGAAGAATCTGCATGCCTCCACCTTACTTAACCTAACAACTACATCTCATCCTGAGAGGGATTTGGGGGGTCTTGCTTGACAGCAAGTTATACATGAGCCAGCAGTGTGCCCAGGCAGTCAGGATGGCCACCAGTAACCTGAGGTACATCAGGCACAGCATTGCCGGTCGGTCCAGGGAGGGGATTGTCCCACTCTACACTGTGCTGGTTCAGCCTCACCTTGAATACTGTGTGCTGTTTTGGGGCAACAGTACTAGAGGGACACAAAACTATTGGAGAGTGTCCAGAGCAGGGCAACGAGGATAGGGAAGAGTGAAGGAGAGGAAGATGTATGAGGAAAGGCTGAAGTCCCTTGGTTTGTTCAGCCTGGAGAAAAGGAGTCTGAGGGGAGAACTCATCATGGTCTATGGCTTCCTGATGAGGGGGAGCGAAGGTGCCAATTTCCTCTCCTTGGTGACCAGTGATAGAACCCGAGGGGATGGCATGAAGCTGTGACATGGGAAGTTTAGGTTGGATATTAGGAAGAGGTTCCTTACTTGAGAGGGTGATCGGGCACTAGAACTGACTCCCCAGTCAATGTGGTCACAGCACTGAGCTTGACTGAGTTCAAAAGCATCTGGACAATGCGCTCAGTCACATGCTCCGACCTGGCTGGCCCAGTTTGGAGCCAGGAGTTAGACTTGATGATCCTTATGGGTCCCTTTCAACTCAGGGTATTCTATGATACTATGATTCTATACAGAAAATGTACATCATATGTTGCTCTGGTGGAGCTCAAAAGGTCTTCCTTAACTCATTCAGTCATAAGTATCCTTACTTTTGAAGTAATTCAGGAATTCAAATGTTGAAGAAAACACTAAGAAAAAAAAAAATTTTTGATTCATCTGAAGAAAAAGATAATACTAAAAACTCAAGCTTCAGGGCTACAAACCCCGAGATCTAAGTGTTGAGGTAAATTGCTTTGAAGTAGAAATGCTTCTCTGCTTCACTAGTTGGTCACCTTTCTAGCTAAACAAAATGTTCTAAATGAAAGCAATTATTGGCATTTAATATTCGCAGTATATTTATCATTATAGCCTACAAAAAGGAAACGCTCTGAGGTATTACATATCAGTGCAGATAACTATAGAGATAGAAAAAGGGTTTCCTCATCTTGCTTGACTGGGTTTCTTAATAAGTACTGCTGTTTGAGGATAAAATTTCAGGCTAAAATGAAACCAGAAAGTTCTCTGAAAAGCCCATGAAGGTGATAATAGAAGTTAGTAAGAATGAGCCATTAAAAAAAAAAAGTCGTAATAGAAAGCATCAGAAGAGTATTCCAACCTATTCTGGGAAACAGTGAGGGCCAATTCATTTACATGACCAAGGAAGAGATGGGAAAGCCAGGTACACAAGGAATTTGTCTATCAGAAAACACATAGAACAATGCAGTGTGCCAGCACACTGGGCAACCATGCTGGTGAATGAGATGAAGAGCAAATCCTATGAGGAGCAGCTGAGGGAGCTGGGGCTGTTTAGCCTGGAGAAGAGGAGGCTGAGGGGAGACCTTATCACCACCTACAACTACCTGAAGGGAGGTTATAGAGAGATAGGTGATGGTCTCTTCAGCCAGGTGACAGGAGATAGGACAAGGGGGAATGGCATGAAGCTGCACCAGGGCAGGTTCAGATTGGACATTAGAAAAAAAATTTTTACTGAAAGAGTTGTCAGGGCCTGGAACAGGCTGCCCATGGAGGTGGTTGAGTCACCTTCCCTGGATGTGTTCAAAAAAAGGGTAGATGAGGTACTGAGGGATATGGTTTAGTTTAGGATGAGAATTGTTGGACTTGATGATCTTAAAGGTCTTTTCCAACCTTGTGATTCTGTGATTTGTATTTCTTCTCCATTACTAAAACGTGTATGAACAGTAAAAGGAAATAAGGCAGAGAACTGTAGATGGGGCTTGTTTGGTTGGTAACCGTACATTCATTACCTCAACAAGTGAATACTAATGATGTGCTCCTAACAACATTTCTACGTTGTCATGTATACACCCACCTGCCCCCGCTGTGAAATCAAGCTGTACTATGAATGCTCACACAGCTAGGATTGGGAGACTTAGCAATAGGGGACCATGAGTAATAAGCACTATGTTCATGAAAAGGGCAGTTTTTTCTATTATTGAAAGGTTGTTAGAGAAGATCAGCCCCAAAGCTGTCTGGGACTGCTAGCCAGAGCAGTGCTGGTCCCTAGCTGAAATGCCAGGAGATTTTATTTCCTATTCCTTTGCTGAAAGGATCCAAACAGAAGGGGTCTTGGTTCATTTCTCAACATAGAGTTTGTTCAGATCAGAGATCTGCTAAAGAAGAAATATAACAGAATGCTCTGTTTGCCTTTACAGTTGCTTGCCCGACTATTTCTAGAGTTACTTTCTCCTCAGATATAGGCACATCTGAAAAGAAGTGTCTTCATACCTGAAAATATTCATAACTCATAATAGCAAATGAGATTAGCAATAAAAAATAACTCAAGCACTGAAATGAGAAAAAGTGTTTAAAAAGTCATTGAGGTCCTCAGGAAAAATGAGATCAGCTGGAAAAAAATCCCGTAATTCTAGCCATAGTCCAACACAATCCATAATTATGCATCTAAAATTTGATTTCTCTTGAGGCACAGGCACACATCTTGTTTTCTTCTCTACTGTTCACCAACTACATCTTTCTTTTTTTTTTCCTTAAGAAGCTGTCATTCTACTGCAAATACACTTCAGAAATCTGCTGGGTTTACTATTTAAAAAGGCTTTTGAAGCCTTTAATTATTAGAAGAAAATTGACTAAATGCTTGCATAACCAATTAAGTACAGATTTATATTCCAGCACAAGAACATATTGTTGAAATGATATATGAAGAACAGCATTAATAACATCCATTAAGCAACACCATCAATTCTGTTACATCAAACAAATAAACCGTCTGAATATACTATACCTAAAACAAAAACTGTGAAGGAAAACACATGGCCTCAAATGTCTTTGTTTATTCCCAATTAGCAATATTTCACAAAGAATGAAGTATTCCAATTCTGTGGCCCATTAGCCTCATGGGTATAGATTTTCCATATAAAAGAAAGAACAAAAAATAGAAAGAGGCATACGTATCTAAAAACCTTAAAAGCTTAGTATAGGAGTGTTACTTGGTTTTATTTTTAAAGGTGGCTAATTAGAATTCAATCTCCAGCATCCATTTTAAATTACACTCAGCCAGATAGCCTGAGATAAAAAGTCACTGCAATCTTTCATGTAGTGCTGATATAAGGACAGAAGCAAGAATGTGAGATAGAGGTAATGTATTTTTAAGTATAATAGCTGTAAAAGGAAAAGATAAACACGCTTCTAAGGGGAAAAAACCCAACCAAACTGTACAAGACCTAAACCTATCTGGAAGCCTTTTGGTCGTTTCAGATAGTTAACTAGTGTCCTTCCTTCAAGCTCAGGCCATGTACATCTGGGTTTCTGTTTTTTGGTAATATATGTAGCATACTGACAAAATCTGAGACATCAGAAGTGATAAAAGATGATGGAAATTGGCAAACTAAAACCAGAAACAGGTCAGGACTAAGTCTTAAAGGAAGAACGTATTGTTAATATAAAAACAGATGATCTCATAAAAACTCAGCACCTGTAGCAGAGCACTGAGTTTCTGTTTCAGTCTCAAAGACAATTTATTTTATTTGCTTTGAAGCCTGCATGTTTACTCTAACTGCCCTTGAAATGTGGCATTTGAAAAAGCTCTTGAGTGGAGTAGCTGCTCAGTTATGGACATACTGGAGCAGATAAGTCCTGAAAGAGCATTTGGGGCAGGGGGGTGGGGGGACCCAAACAAAAAACCACCAACAAAAGAAAAACAAACAACTAAAAAACCAAGAAAACAAAATAAAAAAATAAGAAAGAATTAAATATTACAGAAGCCACAACCCCTTCTGCACACGTCTGTCTGGATATGAGTCAGGAAATGTCATCCCACTTCATCTGATTTCAATATATCTAGGCTTGACAGACAAATGACAAATGACACAAGCACTGAAGTGTGTTTAAGCACTCAGCCATGTCTTATAGCCTATTTATATACACATATGCCAAAGTGGTTTGGGAGATTTAGAACTACGACAGAGCTGCCCAAAGCAGGAAATACCACTGACTTGATCTTTCTTACACAGTGGAAAAAACCAGGTCTAAACTATATCATTACAAGAAGCCACACAGCAGTTCCCCACTCCGAGGGTAAGAGGGAGGAAATCTTCCTTCTTTCTCTTGTCTTTGGCCATGCTACAGTTTTTGCCTTCTGTGTCCAGACCTCTTTAATACTTTTAGGCTCAGTGCTGGGGACACAGGTGTGAATACAGTGCACAGTGAGATGTGACACCACCAAGAGAAAGGAGACAGAGCCTTTTTCTGCAGAATTAAGTCTAGGTTTCTCTCTTTACTCACTCAGCTAGTGCTGGGGCTTTGTATTCCCACTATGCAGAGGTTTTGCCTACCCATGTGCTGGGCGTATCCCTCCCAGGCAGGGACAGGTGATTGAATTTGGCAGAGACCAGAGCCCCAAGATAACTAGAAACAACCCTGACTCCAGCCAGGTTTTTCCAATGCTAGGAATATTAATTTTACAGAGGAAACATACAGTCATTCAGCTACAACAACACAGGATTGTTGTAAATTTACAAATTGTAGACAACAGAAATCAGACATGTCTCTTTTACAGAAGATTGCAGATGCAAAATGGAGAAGACTGTGTGATAAAGTACTGAAGGGAGCCAGGGTTTCTTAACATTACCGAAGCTCAGAACTTAGCATGATGCTAAAAGGATTAAACTTGCAGATAACAAGAACATTCAAGACAACATTACAAGGCACATGAGTAGTGAGAACTCTTGTTGATCCAGGGCAAAAGGAATTTAGTAACTCAATAAGGACCCATTGCAACAAGCTCATTGCAAAGGTCAAGCCTACAGATTGCAAATTTAGTAAATATTCCCTGAGAAATGTATTTAGTAAAAAATTAGAATTTGACCACTTTCACATATATCGCATCACATTAACATACTGAAAATGGGAATTTCAGTTCCTTTGGACAATAAAACCATGAGCATGGACTGGTGAAAAAAGACCTTTTCTATCTTTTCAACTTGGTAAGCATATCTTGGGAGCACTTAAATAGAAAATTCTGTTTTCAGCTCTCATGTTAAAAGAAAACAGAAGCATCAATAGACCAACATAATATGGACCAAGACTATTCTATCTCACCTGATTAAATACTCCCTTCTTACATTAAACTTGCATAGAAAATGTATAGGAAACTGTACAAATTTGGGGAATGACTGAAAAATGGTTCTGGAGTCTGGCAGACCAGTGGTTTCCCAGAAGTTACCACTGGAGAATTAAAGACTGAACAAGAGCACTTAGAAAAAATCAGAATTTTCCCAAACAACCAACAGGCAAAATCAGTACGGTAAGACTTTTTGCTATACTTCTTCATTCCCTTGACATAAAAGCTGCTTAGCAGTCTGTATGCTGACAGTCTGCATGGTACGCCAAATTTAATCTTTTCTTGATTTAATTTCCCTGCACTCACACTACACTGAGTCATTACTCAAATGAGGAAGTGAACAGCATGAACTCCTTGTCAACCTAGTTTTCCCTAGGAAAAGAAAAAAAAGGATGTTCAAATTAAGATTTTACTTCTTGTGGTGTAATCAAGAAGATTAAGTAGAGCTTCCTTCCAGCTGATTTTATTAACATTAAAGTTTACGATAAATTATGAACTGACCTTGAACTAAACATCCAATTAAAATAACATAAGCATGGGAGGATGTCTGTTACAATGTTTTTCTTAGAAGTAATCCTAATTATATTGCCATTACACTCTTCCACAGGCATAGCTGTTTTCTGACTGGATGGGACAAAAATATAGCATTAATTAAAATGAATGCATTCTTACAACATCGCTGAGAATTAGTCTTACACTAAAAATAAACAAAATACAAGCCTACTGAGCTATGTGCTTCATGGGGACTAGAGACATTGCATTGAACAGTGACTCATCATTCTTTGAGTATTGTAAAATATCTTAAGATATGTCATTATTGGATTTCTGAATTGGGAAGTGCTCCTGAATAGAAAAAAAAAAAAAAGAAAAAAGTCTTCCAGCTACAGAGTGGTAATTTAAACCCCATTTTATACTGCCATATATGTCTTTATGGCTGAAAATGTTACTGGTTTCAATACCCATTTGAAGACATGTTATGAAAAAAGTGGTATTACCGTTCTAATGGCAATTTCTAATTCAAGTCATAGAATTCAAACTCTTTCCTGCTACCTCCACCCCCCTGCCCCCATAGTAAAAGACCTGCACGTTCCTTGTTTCTTCAATAATACTAGCAATTTTCCTACAAAAGCACATTTACCTTGGCAGTAAACTCATTAAGTGATTCATAATTTACTAATCTACATGCACTGTATCCTGTATAACATTGTATCACAGCATTCTGCTTTAGACCAAATTTGTCATAGCATAATCAAACAGGCGAGTATTAAGAAAATTACTCTTCTTTCACAGTAGCCAACATTTCTATTTTGTAATGATGGTGATACCACATAGTATGATAAACTCTTTTTCATACAATTTCATTTTATGATCAGCTTGAAAAAACATTACAAAGATGTTGGAAACTCACCTGACAGGATTATTACATTTGTTTTATTTGATGTATGTCTAAAGGGAACCACTATTTCTGTTACAACCATGCCTATCAATTTCTATACAGAGTAAAACCAGACAATGTTTGTTTAAAATACTGACAAAATGGGCAAAACAAAAAAAAAAGAACTTTCAAGATAGATGATAATAGGAACAAGTTGTTGAAAATTACTTTTCCTGTACTGTGACTGAAGACAGATGTGGAATGTCAGGAGGCAAGCAGTGAGACACAAAGGGTCACACTGAGACAGAATTTAGGAGGATGAGTTGGAATGTCACTGGATCTAACTCAACAACAGGTAGGCTTCACCTTCTGAGAAAAACTATATACTACAATCTGCAGATAACCCCAATCATGTATGGCCTTCACAAACCTTATCAAAAAGAAATAAATAATGTATTCGAACTTTCTGCAAATAAGCTAAAAAGGACTAAGACTAGGAATCAGAGACACAGTGGTTATTGTTCCTACACTGAATATCTTGAACTGATAAAGCTTTTTGCTGAAAGATTTCAGCAAGCATGCAAAAGATTCATCTATGTTCATTCCAGAAATTAGTTCTGGTCTTTTCTCTTCAGTCTGAGCTATCTATAACATATTTTCTTTAAAGATAACATAAACAGGAGTTTCTTTTAAAAAGAGATCTAAATATACAGTTATGGAACCATTTGGAACCATAGTGACCTCTTTCACCAATCTGGCAGTCTATTAAAGTAATCAATGTTTTATCCTACCTCTCCTTCAGCTTAAAGAAACTACAGGCCTCACTTCTGGTCCTGGACCTGGACCTCCTTCCAAGATTGGTCTCTACAAAAACCTGATTTTAAAATGCCTCCATTAGAAGCTTTAAAACATAGTGTCATGAAGTCTACTTGTGTACAAAATGAATTCAGAATAATAATCAGTGATTTTTCATCAGTTTCCTTCCTGAAAGTCCTTCCTATTCAAGAGAATGCAAAACCTGTATGCAGTACACACAGCAAGGAGCATCCACAGACAATTACACTTAATCTCTGCTTTAACATGGGCAATATCTACTACAGGTGGTATATTTTCAGTGCAGTTTGATCTATTAATCTCATACATTTAACGGTTTAGCCCCAGCTGGCAGCTAAGCATCATCTGGGCGCTCGACCATTCCTCTTACCCTTGCAGTAGGATGGGGAGGGGAAGTGGAACAAGAAAGTAAAATCTGTGGATTGGAATACAGAGTTTACTAGGACAGCAGAGGAAGACAGAATAACAAAAGGACTGAAACCAGAATATACAAAATGGGTAAAAATTACCTCTATCCTAGCCAAAACCCAAAATAATACAGTTGACTTAGAGTAAAATATGAGAAGAAAGAAACAGAATCTGTGCCAGAGTGATAGTGTTTGTCTTCCCAAGTAACCATTAGATGTCATGGAACCCTGCTTTCCTGGGGATGATTGAACACCTGCCTGCCCATGAGAAATGGGGAATGAATTCCTTGTTTTGCTCTGCTAATGCACATGGCTTTTGCTTTACTGATTAAACCATTTTTATCTTAAGCTACAAGGTTTTTTTTACTTTTGCTCTTCCAATTCCTTTTCCAATGCCACTGTGAGGGAAATGAGCAAGTAGCTGCATTATGCTTAGTTGCCAGGTAGGGTTAAACCACAAGATATGGACAGGCAACACACTCGCTTGCCAGTTCTGCTACATCTACATGTACACAAAACATAGATGTTTATTGTTCTTATTCCAAATAAGAGCTATAGAGTTCTTTTTATAAAGGCTATGAGAGATATCAGTGAAGTGCGTAAGTAACTTTCCAATTTGCTATTAGTAAAAACGATCCAGAAGTTATCAGTTCTGGCACCACTGTAAATGTTGTTCTCCATAATCAAAAAAATAGATTTTCACAAAACTTAACTTTAAATGTCATGATACCAACACTATTTTTCTAAAGCTGATGGCCTCTTGAGAATTACAGTAAGTATGTCAACACCTTCGAAACCCTCTCCGTTACCTACACATTTACTTTCCAGAGATGGGTTATTAATTCAGTAAGCTCAATATCCCCAAGTGAACAAACTTGAAAAGAATGAAAACTTACATACATACAGCACTGGAAAATACAAGTAGCTAAAATATGCATTTTCCAAAAACAGTACACAAATTACAACGCAAATTTGCAGTAATTTAAAGTTTGCAAATTAAAATTCAGTAGTTAGGAAACACAGAACCCTTTAGAAAAATATTAAGTGATTATATTTAAAAGGACTAAAACATTATTCACTTATATTCTGCAAGCAAAAAGATCACCCGTAACATAGGATCCCATTGGAATAAATTACTTCATCACCTTTCCAACCCTGTCAGCGTTTCTTCCCACTCACTGCAGTTTTTTCTCAAATTATCTAAGTGATTTCACACAATGAAGTGCCAAATAAATCTTTTCAAGTTCTGTTTAATTGGAAATGAATGCTGCATTGCAGACTTGAAGAGGCCTTACATCCTATTTGTGCCCTACACATCTTTTCTCTAATAATAACACAAAAGCATTGATGCAAGGAAAGAATTAAGCCTCACCTTCCTCAGTGTCTGCATGTAGGAGAATTCAGTGCTTCTATTCTTAACTAAATTCTGTATGCAATTTTCCTGTTTCTTGCCAAGCAACAAAAATTAAAAACAAGTGCTATTCTATCCATACTACATAAATAATTGCTCTTCTCCAATTTTGGACTTGACAAAAAAGTTCAGGATCAAAAGTATGGGACACGGCAGCCTGCAGCTGAAAGAGTAGAGTTCAAAGCACAAAGGCTAAAGCTTGGGAAAGAAATAGCCAGGTCAGGCCATTTTGGCTCCTGGCCGCTACTATTAAACCAGTTTGGTCTCCTAGATCCTCAGTGCAGGCTTCATCCTTCAAATCAATGCAAACAAATTAGAAAAAGAAATTCCAGTTTGCTTTTAGTTACTGCTGAACAGAAAGAAATGAAGAAATGAGAATTCCTGCTGTTAGGCTGTGTCCTGGTTCTGGCCAGGCCAGAGTCAACCTCCCCAAGCAGCCAGCCTAGGTGAGCTGAGTTAGCCTGGACTGTTTTCCACACCACCTGACACCACTCCCCCATAAAAGGGGTTGGTTGGTATGGGCTTTGTGTCTCCAGAGCAGTTTGAGTGCTGCTGGGGTGTTGGGTTGGTCCTCACATTGTGTAGTGCTCTGTGTAATCACCAAGTGTGAGTGTAATTGGCTATTATTGTTCTACTTCCATGGTGGTTTTGTCAGTAAAATGTCCTTATCCCAACCTATGGAGGCTCTGTCTCTTTCTCCTCTGGGAGTGAGTGGTGTGTGGTGCTCAGCCACTGTTTAAGGCTGAACCACCACAGCTCCAAAAGATGCCTGCTCTAAAACCTACAGGTTCTTCCTCCTTTGTCACTGTCAGGGGACCTGTGATCACTCCTAGTGTATCTTCTCCTTGAAGCCTTGGTTCTAGCCAGTGCTTCTCTGCAAGTTGCAGTGTCCTCTCCCTTGTTCCTTTCCCATCCATGTGATTTTGTGTCCCTCCACTTCTCCTGCTGCACAAGGGTATTTGTTTCAAACACCCTGCTGCACAAGGGTATTTGAGTCACTGCATTGGTGTGCTTTGGTTGGATAATGAGTAACTTGACTTTTTGCCAGGGAGAAATCATCAGATGGCAAACCATCCTTCTTGCAGATGATATCTTTGGAATGCACCATTGTCTGGAGCTAAATTTTCACAGTAGTTCATAGTACGCATCTCTACCTTGGTCACCAGCCTGTTAACTTTCAAGTAGCTACCCCCAAGTATGAATGTGATGCAACTTATCAGGAAAAGGCATTTCTGTTTTCCTTCATAAGGATCAGTAAGCAGAATTTCCCTAATCTTTTTCTTTAAAGGACAGCAACATTTTTCACAAAATTTAAACAAATCTGTTTGTGGCCTATAAAATTTCAGACCAAAGGGTTCAAATCTGTCAAAGTTGTAAGCAAAGAAAATAAAGCCCTTTTCTAGTATGATTTATACAGTGTGTAATTAATAGCAGCACAATTATCTCAGGCTACACTAAATAACAGCATACGCTCTGTAGAACAGGAGCAATCCTGGGCTTCGTACACAGAATTAAATTTTCCTTCTGTTCACTATAGGAAAAGACAAATAAATGTTTTTGATCAAAAGTCTAGGCATGTTTATGTGATGCATTCTTATTTATCCAATCTGTCCTTCTATTACAATAGTATCAGGGCTGGATACCTCCTCAGGGTTTGTAGCTAGATTTCCAGGTGTTTCAGTTCTAATTTCATTATGCAAATATTTTAAATATTTTGCTTAAGATTTAAAATATCGTAATTTTAATTTCCTATTTCAATATTTTACATTTTTATATATATATCTCTCTCGTTACATTTTTTATGACCTTTTAACCATAGCCATAGCAGATTTTTTCCTCATTAAGAGAAATAATATTCCTTGGCATTAACCAAACCTAATGTTGATTTCACATCAGCAATTTTTAAAGTTTTGATAGTAGGAAACATCATTTATTTCCCTCTATTATAAGAGTTAATTAATTTTGAAGGAAACTGCTGCTGCTTTTTGTTTAGATAAGATTATCCAGTATTTTTATATTTGTTGCAAAAAAATAAAAATTGTTTGCTATTTGCAACTGCTCCTTCAGATTCCCAGATGCAGAAAACACTGTATTTTACCCAATGCTATTCAGTGTTCTTTCTATCCCCAACGAACTATTTTCTCTGGACATGACAGAGCAGGTAATAGCTGACTATAAAATTGAGGTCTCCTCAGTTTTGTCCAGGCATTTATTGAAGGAAGACTATTTGGGTTCTAGCCGCTTTCCTTACTAGCCAAAGATAAACTGGGTACTTAAGAATGGTGAATACAGGTTATTGCAGGTACAATATACATAATTGAACTTCAGGAATTTTTCTTACAAGGTATTATCACAGATTTGAACTATGCTGAAAATGCAGAGAACCACATAATCTGACAATTAAGTAAGAAAAAAAGGAAGGGGGCTTCTTTGAATTATGGACCATATAAGTCATGCAAGTTTAAAAGATTAAAAAAAAGCAATGTAGTGTTTCCAGGTGAATTATATCATATATATCCAATATACCTATTTTTTTCTTTAGAAGGCACTATCGTATGGTTGGACTTGATGATCTAAAGGGTCTCTTCCAACCGAGGTGGTTCTATGATTGTATGATTCTATGCAGACCATCACTATTTCTATGACTTTCCAGCTGGATGTGAAATGCAGACAAGACTTTGTACTAGTGATAGCCTCAAATGAGAATTGCAGCACCCCATAACATAACTTTAATGGAAACAGTCCAATTTACAGTTGCAGGCTCAGCAGTGTGTATATTGTATTTATAGCCTTCTACTCATATGAATGAAATCTTTGCTGATAAAAGCAAAAACACCATCACTTACACTAGCGAAGTGCTTTGCACAGATGTTCAAGAGCTATGGAAAAAATTACAAGTCAAGCTGATTTTATGCTTGCTTATATTTTCTTTTAAAACAGGTGGGTTTTTTTATGGCTTGTAATATCAATTTTTGTATGCATTTTAATTATCTCTATTCCATCTGTGCAGTTTAATTACTGCTTTATTTCCCTTTATAGTAAGATATCCATCTCTGTATATTTAATTACTGTCCATAGTGAGGAATGGAAGTAGCTTTATTTTCCTTATGAAAGTGACAATCCATCTCTTAAAGACAGCGCGGATAGGACATGTCATCACAAAGAACTAAACAAAATGAAGAGTAGGAACTGTAACTGCAGTTCCCTTTACTAGACCCTAGATTTTATCAGCTAATTGTAAAGAACAGGTTTGTTGATTAGACAAAATAATTTAATGTCTGATTCCATCATATTTTGCCTACAGCTTGCTGAGAACCCAATTACAATTGTCTTTTCAAAATCCACAAACTCTATCTCAGAGTCTCTGTAAAAGTCTATCACTTTCTAATGTAAAGAAAGACCACTTTTAGTGGTCTGTGGGGACAGGACAAGGGGCAAGTTCCACACAAATATGTGGAAGAACTTTTTCATGGTGAGGGTGACAGAGCACTGGAACAGGCTGCCCAGGGGGGTTGTGGAGTCTCCTTCTCTGGAGATATTCAAGACCCATCTGGACACCTACCTGTGCGACCTGTCCAAGGGAACCTGTTTTGGCAGGGGGGCTGGACCCAATGATCTCTTGAGGTCCCTTCCAACCCCTACAATTCTGTGAAAAGCTAAGATACAATTAGTATATACTAATTTCCAGTTCAAGGGGACAGACTGATACTGATTTTGATTAAATTCTGCACATACAGAGAAACTGGCAGCAACCTCCCTGGAAATGTCTTTTTTTTGTAGTCATAAATGTAATGTGGGTCCTGTTATGAACATTCTTAAGATTTTAACAACCATGTTTTAATGGCACAGGTGTTTAACCAGTCATAAGGAAACACAGGAACAGTAAAGAAATAGTTCAATTGATCCAGTTCACAATTCACAGTTGTGAAGTTACGTGCGTGAATATGTAAAATTTAGGAAAATGGTGTGGTTAGCTCCTTAGAACTCATCACCCAGATTAGTAAAACTACCATTGTTGCTTTAACAGATGAAACATTTTCTGGTTCTTTTTTTAATCCTGACTTTTCTAAACATGTGGTATGTTTGCAACCAAATGGAGTGTAAAACATCACAAGCATTTATCACTATGGCCCATAAACCATTTCCTCTCTAGAAGCAATTGCCGAGAAATAAATGCACATTTCAATTCTGACATTCTAATATATGCAAAATGATGTACAAAGCCTGCAGAAAAGCAGTAATATTGCCCAGGTTAATACATGTATCAATCCAAATTCTGGAAATCTCTTAAGAATTCACGTTAACTTTTCAACAGACAGATACAAATGGGATCAAATTGTACCCTAAGACAGGCACCTTTTACGGTTGACCTAGGAATAGTCACACTGTTATAATAATAATGATGGAAGAAAGCAAAAACTACATGCTGCAAATTCAATGTAAACAGCAGCTGTATTTAGTTTATCAGAGCTCCTGTGAAATATAAGAGCTTGCTAACCACCTTTTAACAGCTGAAGTGTATTATTAGAAAGAGAAATAACTGAAAAGATCCTCTCCAGGAACTGACAGATTGCATGTGTCAGTTAGCTCACACTGTTACATTTCAATTACTTGCCTTACTTTAGTTCAAGTGAAAGCAGTCATCCTATGAATCAATACTGAAGCCAGAATGATCGATTGTGACCTCAAGCATTTCTGTAACTCCAGCTTCCACAGCTCCTGTAAATTACTCTTGTCAGCATCACACGGGTTTTAGGGCCCCCTTCCACACCTGGGTTGCTTGACATTAACTTCAATTACCATTTAATTAAAATAAAGGATTTTTGTACAGAAAATGGGTAAAAGGTAAGACTAATGACAGTCCACCTTCATTATCTTGAGTAATGGGGAGAAAGAGGATTCCTGTGAAGATGGGGTAAAACAGGTCACACAGTATTCGAAAGCTGGAGTTGACTGCCAGTAGCAGTGTCTAGGTATACTTCTGCATGGGCCTATATGCTGCCTGTGGTGGGTTTATCAGGCCAAGTGTCACGCTGACCCAAAACATCTGTACTACTTCTCCAGCTGGGACACTCAGGGAAGGATCTCTGAAGAAAGCACTACAGCCAATACAATCTGTCTGCCCTGAGACAGTCTGACACAGGACCAGCTGCATACGCCTGTTAATGCTCAATTACGTTTGCAATTCAAAAACTCCACCCTCACTTCAGGTGGGAACCCTACAAGAAAGCTGCGAGCACTAAGAAGATGACCGCTAAGCCAGCTGCACTATCACACAAGACTGTGAACTGCAGCAATGGAGTCTCCTCTTTCTTCTAGAAGCACCATTTATTGTAGTGACAGTTTTAAATCTGATTTCTGAAGGACTGTAGCCCACTAACCCAAGTGCAAATGTGTTTTTATGTGTATATTAAAACTTACAGGTGTGTTCTTTGTTAATTGCTGCCTGAGCAACGGAAATCAGAAAATCCACCAGCTGCAAAGTGCAAGTGATTTCTCTGACCTTTCTGATGTAACAACTGGAGATATGATTACTCACATTCTTACATGTAGTTGTGTCTACTGCAATTTCTACAGAGTTTGCAAATGCCTTTTAAACACTTCTTTCTTCATGTACAAGTGTGTACACGTACAGAAAGTAAGAATGACAGGCACTACAGTCCCAAGCTACTTTACACAGGAGATCCTGGACAAACTCAAACACAAAAAGGAAGACTACAGAGGTGAAAACAACCAAGTAGCCTGGGAGGTATAGAAACTGTCCAAGCAGACAGGGATCAGGTTAGAAAAGCTGAAACCCTGATAGAACTATGTCTGGCCTGGAACATCACAGGCAACAAGCTTCTATAGGCACAGCAGGGATAAACGGAAGACTAGGGAAAATGTGGGCCTCCTCCAAAATTATACGGGAGACCTGGTAAAACAGAAAATAGAGAATGTTGAGGTACTCAAAGACTTTTTTGCCTCTGTCTTCAACAACAACAGCTTTAGCCACACCACAAAGGCATGAACTGAGAGAATGAAAAGCCATCCACTGCAGGAGAAGATCCAGTAGGAGATGATCTAAGGAACCTGAAGGGCCTTCCCCTCTGCATCCAATAAGGTATGGTGCAAGAAGAGAATTAAGGTGATTCTCCTTAGTTCTCTTCTTGTTGTAATGTATTTATGAAAACACTTTTTTTAACCCCATACAACAGTGGCCAGACTGAGTTCTAGATGTGCTTTTGACTTTCTAACTTCATCTCTGTATGACCTAACTAGATCCCTATATTATTCTTGTTATACCTGTATTCTTGTTTTGCCTGCCCCTTCTTCCAAGAGTGGTATACTGTCCTTTATTTCCTGAGTTCCATCAAAAGCTCCCAGCCAGGCCACTTGCTTCCCTGCCAGTTCTTTTTTACAGTGCATGGGGATGCCTTCCTCCAGCACCTTTGTAACTCCTTTCTTTAATAGGGTCCAGCAAGGCTGGAACCTCTTGCCCTTCAGGACCTTCTCCCATGGGATTCTCTCAATCAGTGTTTTAGGTAATTCAGTCTACGAACTCAAAATGCAAAGGCGGCAAAATGCCGTCTAATGGGGTTTCAAACCATACAAACCTGGCAGCCCTGACAAAAATTATTGATGCCGTTTCACAAAGCCTCTTTTAGACCTAAAGAAAGACAAGGTCTGGCATCTTCATAAAAACATGGCCCTTCCTGTAGCTGTCACTTGCACTCTGCAGAGTTGAGTTGATGCCAAAGCTCAGTGTTTGTGCTAAAATCATGAGAGGGGTAAGGAATCTGAGGCTTATGCGTGTTTGCAAGTTAAAGTGATTTAAGTTGGCTAAACCAATTTAAGTTAAGCTCATGGAAGTTCCTTTACAAATGTTTAACATTGTAGTGTAGCTTACTTTCATTTGGCCTCTGTCAGTAGGGAATTTATTTGGGTAGACTGAATTCCTCTTAGTATTTTTAGCACTTCAACTTTTAGACAAACTATTAAAATGGACTTCTGCAGAAATAATCTGTTTTATAAGACAGTGGTGTGTGTATAATACAGTCTGAATACATTCCCCTGTCAGATGAATGAGCCAAGGAGGTGCACCTTCTTATAGTAGGAATTCCAGTGAAAGAAAAATCCATTAGTTACGTATAAATCCAGATTTTACCTACAGGGTTGTAGGGCACATTAACCATGGAGGTATGAACGTATATAGTTAAAAACTAACAAGACAAAGACACATCTGAGATGGGACCTTTTTTAGACCACTTGAACAGTAAATCTTTCTGCTTCAGAATGTAACAGCCTGGAGAAGAGAAGGCTCTGGAGAGACCTTACTGCAGCCTTCCTGTACCTAAAGGGGCCAACAGGAAAGGCAGAGAAGTACTGTCTGCAAGGGCATATAGTGACAAGGTGTAGTGCTTTTAATCAAAGAGGGTAGCTTTAGGTTAGATATTAGTCAAAAATTCTTCCCCGTGAGGGTGGTGAGGCCCCTGGATCCCTAGCAGTGTTGAAGGCCAGGTTGGATGGGGCTTTGGGCAACCTGGTCTAGTGGAGGGTGTCCTGGCTCATGGCAGGGGGATTGGAAATAGATGATCTTTCAGGTCCCATCCAACCCCAATCATTCTGTGATTCTATGGTTAAGCCATCAGTGTTTATGAACTCTCTCCCTAACCTACTGGATCCTTGAAGGAACATCTCAAAATAAACACTACAGGAAGCCTAAATTACTGATTACTTTCATTATAAAGTTGGATAAGAAAACTAAGCACTCCAGCACTTTAAAGGGGATGGGCTTAATATGAGCACTGATCATGGCAATTTGCACAAAAGCACACACATAAAGAAAAAAAGGCACAAAAGTACTTTGACTAATTAAAAGATCCAAATTTTAACCAAAATAAAGTCAGTCATTTGAGTCAGACATCTTCAGATAAGTAACAGAACTTATTCTGCAAAAGTGTTTTCCTGTGTTTTGTACTCTTTTGCCTCACACATACTGTGCTCCAAATAAACTGCTTGTTTTCATGCTAAAGTAAAAAAGACATGCACTTGCTGTTACATTTACTTTCCAAGTATTTCCAATGTTAATAACAATTTTTAAAAAGGTAATGGTGACACAAGACCAGAATTCATGTACTACATGGAAAAAGTGATGCAAGAAGTATGCTAAAAATTATTGCTTAGTTACCGCATCTGCATTAAGGGTTAGTTAGGGAGAAAGTGCCAGTTCCTGGTTCAAATATCCTACATGTTTCTCAAATGTCTAGACTTGTACAGAAGTCACTCACCCTGTATGCCACTATGCAGATACACCTAATGGAGGTATTAAATCTAACATGTAAGTTTTCAGTATAACTCAAGGTCTATTTCCAGTGTTTAAACTGCAGAAATACTATTTCGAACACTTCCTGTTATAACTGTTCCCTCCAAATGTCTTAAACAATACTTTGTAAATACTAGCTCTCCCAAGCTGCTAATCTATTTTAATGGACTCTCATCCTTACGTAAGGTAAGGCAGTGGTGGCTGGTTGCTGGACTGAAGATGGCTCTTTTACAATTAAAAATGCAGAATACATAAAACCAAACCCACCAAGGTAACTTCTATTTTAGCTGTCGTATTTTATTATAGTTTGCATGTGCTTTTACAACACAGAATAGAATATAAAGTGTTTGTGCAGAGAATCTCAAATGTCCTTTAGAATTACAGATAGCTACATACTGTTTTGTGATTTTAGTACTGTAAATAATATCCTCTATCTTAATTTACATTTCCAGTAGGAAAAGACATATGAAGAAACTGTACCCCCCTAAATGCTTATAATCATCTACCTTTTGCTTTTTCAACCCACAGAACCCTGATACTGGGTGTCACAGAAGAAATTCTGAAAATAACTGACAGTTTAACAGTAACTCTAAATTCTGGACATGCCAAAATCATATACAGAAAAAGGGCTGAAATAATTCTGCAAGGGAAAAAAACCACATCACATTGAAATTAGAAGTAGAGTTTCACTGGAAAAAGAACATTTTAGCTTTTCTCTGCTGATTTTCTAACACTGAATCTACTTAAGGTTGGCTTTTACTGCAGCTACTCTCCAGAATATCCGACTTGTGAGCCAAACTTGCTTAAGAATTACTAACATCAAGTTTCCATTAGAGAACACCTTTGCAGCTGCAGAACACTTTCCAAAATACAAAACTTTGCTGCTATGTTAACACATTTTTATCCTATTCTGTACTGGTCCTCTGCTCCTTTCATAAAGAGAGAGAGTCAATTATGTATTTAATTCGCTTTCAGCAGCAGACCTGATGGCAAAACACTTCTTGGTCCAGAGAAATCTATTACAAGATCTATTATTATTGATTGCTCAATTATTAATTGCATAGTGTTGTCTTTAAAATAAAACCCCAAAACAGAAAACCCTCATAACCCAAAACAAACAAAAAAGCCCCACAAAACAACATAACAGGAAACAAGAGTTTCTTCATGTTTTAGAAAACTAGGTATACTCATGCCAGAAATGGACGACTGACAAAACACTTGTAAAAATAGTGATCTTCCTTTTCATTGTACCTCAAATGTTAATTAAGCAATTAGAATAAGAGTAGAAAAATGAAAATGAAAGAAATGGCCATTCTGTAATTCAGCCACTGCAGAGTGAGGAACTCCTATTCAGTTTCTTATGCCACCATATATCTACTGGTGACACTAGACACAAGCCACTTTCAGTCATGACGAGAAAATTAAATGACGCAAGCAAAAAGGCACTAAACAGAAACCTGGGAACATAGAATCCAAAGTCTCACTGAAATTAGTTTTAAAGCTTATGATAATGTTTGCATATACCCAAAGCAATACTTGCAGGTACTCATCCTATCCTTGCTGCATGGCATAGTTCTGACTGTAAAAAAGTATTCAATATATGGGCTAAATAACATCAGCAACAACAGGCACTTACTGAAAATATGAATAAACCTCTAGATGCACCATGATATTTTTTATGTGTCACTGGACTGACTACCAAAGATCTGATGAGCTCAAGCTCATGCAAGTTTTTTTGCTAAATCCAAACAACCTCCAAGAATGTGAGACTTCTGGTTTTATATCCTTTTCCTGTCTTTCCTTATTCTTCTCTTCCCCATTGTGCAGGGATCTTTTTCTTTCCAGTCTATTCCCTGAAGTGAGAGTAAAAGGATATTCATAGAATTAAGATTAAAACACAGCTCATATCAACGAAGTTCCAACCCCCTTCGCCTCCAAAACTTTCCAAAAGAATGATGAGACTTATTTCTCATTAAAAACAAAACAGCTTTTTGCAGTTAAAGAAAAAAAAAAGGATCACAAATTCACAGAATGGCTTCGGTTGGAAATGACTTTCAAGATCCAACCATCTATCCAGCCCTACTAGGTCCAACACTAGACTATGTCACCAAGTACAACATCTACACTTCTTCTGAACGCTTCCAGAGATGGTGACTCAAACACCTCTCTAGGCAGCCTACTCCAACATCTGACAAGCCTTTCAGTAAAGAAATTTTTCCTAATACCCAACCTAAACTTCCCCGATGCAACTTCAGACTGTTTCCCCTTGTCCTGTTAGTAGCTACCAGGGAGAAGAGGCTGATCTTTTAGGTAACTGTAGAGAGTGATGAGGTCTCCCCTCAGTTTCCTTTTCTCTAGACTAAACAATCCCAGCTCCCCCAGCCACTCTTCATAAGACTTGTCTTCTAAACCCTTCACCAACTTTGTAGCTCTTCTCTGGACATGCTCAAGCATCTCAATGTCCTTCTTGTAGTGAGAGGCCCAAAACTGAACAGTACTCCAGGTGTTACCTCACCAGTGCTGAGTACAGGGGAAGGATCACTTCCCTACTACTGCTGGCCACGCCATTCTTGATGAAGGCCAGTATGTCATTGGCCTTCTTTGCCACCTGGGCACAGTGCTGGCTCATATTCAGCCGCCTGTTGATCATCAACAACCCTAGGTCTCTCTCCCCCAGACAGCTCTGGAGCCTCTCCTCTACAAGCCTGTAGCTTTGCATGGGGTTGGTGTGACCCAAGTGCAGCACAGCACTTGGCCTCGTTAAACCTCATGCAATTGGCCTTGACCCTTCAATCCAGCCTGTCCTCCGGTGCCTCTGTAGAGCCTGCCTACCCTCTGGCAGATCAACACTCCCACCAATCTTAGTATCATCCGCAGATCCACTAAGGATGCACTTGAATCCCTCATCTGTGTTACTGATAAAGGCATTAAACAGAACTAGACCCAGTACTGAGGCCTGGGGAGTACCACTGGTGACTGGCCTCCAGCTGGATTTAACTTTTACCACAAGCCTTTCTGTCCAGCCAGTGTTTCACCCAGTGAAGTATGCCTATCCAAGCCATGAGCCACTAGCCTCTCTAGGAGAATGCTGTCGGAAACAGTATCAAAGGCCTTACTGAGGTCGAGGTAGACAATGTCCACAGCCTCTCCCCCATCCACGAGGCAGGTCACCTGATCATAAAAGGAAATCAGGTTAATTAAGCAGGACCTGCAGTTCTGAAACCATGCTGACTGGGTCTGATCAGCCTGCATGTGCTGCGTGATGGCATTCAAGATGATCAGCTCCATAATGTTCCCTGACATGGAGGTCAGACTGACAGGTCTGTAGTTTCCCAGGTCCTCCTTCTACTCCTTCTTGTAAATGGGCATCACATTTGTGAGCCTCCAGTCAAGTGGGACCTCCACAGTTAGCCAGGACTGCTGATATATGATGGAAAGTGGCTTGGTGAGCACTTCTGCCAGCTCTCTCACCACTCTTGGGTGGATGCCATCTGGCCCCATAGATTTGTGTATATTTAAGTTATGTAGCAAATTACTAACCAACTCCTCATGCATTATAGAGGCTTCATTGTGCTTCCCATCCCTGTCTTCCTGTTCATGGGGCTGTGTACCCAGAGTACTACTGGTATTCTTACTAAAGACCGAGGCAAAGAAGGCATTCAGGGCCTCAGCATTTTCCTTGTCCCTTGTCACTATGTTTCCCCTCGCATCCAATAAAGGATGGAGATTCTCCTTGATCCTCCTTTTGCTGCTAATGTACTTATAGAAACATTTAAAAATTATTTTTAACAGCACTAGCCAGATTAGGTTCTAGAAGAGCTTTGGCCCTTCTTGGTTTTTTCCCTGCACAGCCTCATGGCCACCTTGTAGTCCTCCTGAGTTGCCTGCCCCTTCTTCCAAAGACCATAAACTCTTCTCTTTTTTGAGCTCCAGCCAAACCCCTCTTTTCAGCCAGACTGGTCTTCTCCCCTGCTGACTCATTTTTCGGCACACAGGGACAGCCTGCTCTTGTGCCTCTAAGATTACCTTTTTTAAGACTGTCTAACTTTCCTGGACACCTTTGCCCTTTAGGACTGCTTCCCAAGAGACTCTGCCAACCAAACCCCAAAGAGGCTGAAGCCTGCCCACCAGAAGTCCAAGGTGGCAGTTCTACTAACCACCCTCCTTACTTCTTCAAGAATTGAAAAGTCAATCATTTTATGACCACTGTGCCCAAGACAGCCTCCAACCATCACTTTCTCCACAAGACTTTCTCTGTTCACAAATAGCAGGTCCAGCAGGGCACTGTCCCTCATGGGTTCCTTCACAAGCTGTGTCAGGAAGCTGTGTTGTATTTTCAGCAGACGTCTGGGAAAATGGAAGTCTCCCACAAGTATGTGGGGAAGTGAACATGAGAATTTACACAGCTGCTTATGGACTATTTTATCTATCTCCTCATTCAGGTTGGCTGGCCTATAACAAACTCACACCATTCTATCTGTCTTGTTGGCCTTCCCCTTGATTTTTCATCCACAGAAACTTGCCCCTATTGCCACTATGGTTAAGGTCTATACAGTTGATGCATTCCCTAACATAGAAGGCCACACCACCATCTCTCCTTCCTTCCTGTCCCTTCTGAAGAGATTACACCCATCTATTCCAGCACTGCAGTTGTAGGATGTAGACTAAAAAACACAAGCCTTCCTTAAAACTTTGTGCTTTAAATCTTTTAGTGGTTTCCCTCCTTTCTGTATTTTAATGAAACGTTTAGACGTTTTAAGTAGAAATTATTTGACATATGTAAGTCTTCATCTGTAATTCCAAATCCAGTGTGACTGCACAGTATTTTTCACTGGGAGGATCACACTAATATAGTTGGATTTCTGAGTTCATTTAGTCTATCAGAATTAACATATTTAGAATAAATAATTAAGACACTTGCAGAGTATTAAAGACTGAGTTGTTTAAAAGCACAGGAAATCTGTCAGTTATTACCACAAATTAAGGAGGGAGGGAGGGAGGGAGGGAGGAAAGGAAGGAAGGGAAGGAAGGAAGGAAGGAAGGAAGGGAGGAAGGAAAGGAAGGGAGGGAGGGAGGAAGGGAGGGAGGGAGGGAGGAAGGGAGGAAGGAAGGAAGGAAGGGGCAGTTATGTTATTCTCAGTTGAGCAGGAAATGCAGGAGGGCAACAGCAATGGCTGAAGCTGGAAACATGCTTCAAGGCATCCAAAGTAACTCATGAACCCACTCTCTGAAAATAGAATAAGCTATACAAAAAATTTAATAAATGACCTTAAATAAGTTTCCACCAAATGGGGAGGAGCTGTTGACTCCGTTGAGGGTGCAGAAGCCTTGCAGGGAGACCTGGACAGGTTAGAGAGCAATGTGAAGTTTAACAAGGGCAAGTGCCGGATTCTGCACCTGGGAACGGGCAACCCTGGTTGCACATACAGACTGGGGGATCAGACGCTAAAGGCCAGCCATGCTGAGAGGGATTTGGGGATTTTGGCTGACAGCAAATTAAACACGAGCCAGCAGTGTGCCCAGGCAGTCAGGAGGGCCAACCTGCTCTACATGGTGCTGGTGAGGCCTTAGTTTGAGTACTGAGTGCAGTATTGGGCACCACAGTACAAGAGGGACATGAAACTACTGGAGAGTGTCCAGAGCAGGGCAATGAAGATGGTGAAGGAGGGGAAGATGTATGAGGAGCGGCTGCAGTCCCTTGGTTTGTTAAGCCTGGAGAAAAGGAGGCTGAGGGGAGAACTCATCATGGTCTACCGCTTCCTAACAAGGGGAAGCAAACAGGCAGGTGCTGACCTCCTCTCCTTGGTGAACACTGATAGAACCCGAGGGAATGGTATGAAGCTGCGACAGGGGAGGCTTAGGTTGGATATTAGGAAGAAGTTCTTTACTGAGAGGGTGCTCAAGCACTGGAACATGTTTCCCAGAAAAGGGTCACAGCACTGAGCTTGACTGAGTTCAAGAAGCATCTGAACAATGCACTCAGTCACATGCTCCAACCTGTGTAGAGCCAGAAGTTGGACTTGATGATCCTTATGGGTCCCTTCCAACTCAGGATATTCTGTGATTCTGTAATTCTATGCGACTGAGATGAGCAGGTGTTGAAAGAAAATACATCTTTAGACATTGTGAGCAAATCCTGATTCCTTTCATCCATTGTATGGTCCTTAATTCAAAAGATAACAAATTCCTTGCCCCCCCGATTTAGAAGAAGATGAATGGGAAAAAGTTTTGTATATTGCAGGGCTGACAAGAGAAGCAAATTAAAGTATTCATAGGCATTAAGTATTCTGTGTATTTTATAAGTATCTATTGCCTTATTATATACAATTTTATACATAATATGTAAACTAGTATATATATTATATAATCTATAAAAGTTCTTAGTCCAACTACTGAAAGATTATGTAAAGGAATACAAATTTCCCTACAAATCCAACCATGGTGTCTTAATACTCCAAAACATCACTTAAAATGACAGTAAATGTAAGACCACTTGAGTAAAATTTGCATACAATGGCACACCTGCTATCCGCACAGACAAGCAAACCCAGAGATCCTCATCTCCAGATGTATCATCTAAAGTAGCATTCTTCTCTCCTCTGGTGACAATAAAGAACTACTGAGATGAAATGAAGTCAATGAAAATCTGGCAGTTACAGAGGAATGTCTTTGCAATTTCCTGCACTGGTTTTGAGAAAGAAATTACAGGAGTCTTCATGTGGCTTGATGAATATGCTACTTCTTAGTCTGGCACAAACTATTGTGTATTTTTTGACTTGTTGATAATTTTTTACCTCCATTTGGCAAAATGCCTTTCAATTGAAAAAAATGCTGAAACGAACCAATCTCATTAATTCAAATGGTCATCTCAGTTAGAAATGCACTCACTCTGACTTGGAACAATATGCATGATATGCAAAAACTAAAAGGTTTGGGATTTTGTTGGGTGTTGCTGTTGTTGTTTTATGACTGAAAACATTATTGCTGCTATTTTTAGTATATTTTGGTCTATTTTTATCGCTTACTGGATGCCTCCCATAATCCTGGGAGTGCACTAGTTTTGAGCAGTGCTGACTGCACCTGAACTCTACAGTACCTATTAAATGTTTCATACTGATTTTGTTTACTGCCTTTTAACCCTGTTGCTCAGTGCACTTTCACATTCCCTGTTACAAGCTTTGCAGCTCAGCTAGGGAACAGTGAACAGCATAGGATGGATGTCATGTGTTGTACACCTAGGGCAACATATTTAAAGAAAATACCAGTAAAAAATTGTATTTACTGCTGCAACTGAAGAACTCCCCATTGTTGCTGCAAAGCTCATTAGCAAAATCTCGTGCTTGTATTTGCTTTATTCTGGTCAAACCATAGTTACCTGGCTTTTCAAGTAATTACCTGTACATTTTTAACTCTCGTGCTGACAGTTTTCAACCTTTGTTTAACTTTAATTACCTTATGTTATTATTTTAGCCCACCAGGAAGTTAACAGTAACACAGATGAGTTGCTTAATATACTCCTTTGGTTCTTGTTAAAATTATTACCCTGCTTGTTTTAGTTAAGAGAAATACCAGTAACTATCTCCAAATTCTTTAATCATTGCTCCTGAGATAACAATCTAGTTCTTAAAGTTCTTTCCTTTCTAATGTGACCAACGCTGCCACCACCACACCCAACTTCTTCCGTACCACCCTGCCTCGCAATTGACTCCATCTAAGCACCAGCATTGTACTCTCATTTTCTACAGTATCATATATTCCTTCCTTCTGCCTCTTCTGCCATTGTTTTTGCAGGCCTTGTGCCCTTGCCATTTTCTTCATTTTATTGCAGGAAGATGTCAGAAATGCAATTTAGCTAGGTAACACATCCAAGAACTAACTGGCAGCAAGTAAGCCAAAAAGGGTCATCCCTTTTCATGAACAGACAGGCGAATAGACCCGAATGTCCATTAGAGTACACAGTCAAGCTTATAAACCCCAGGATCTTCCATATCTTCTAGTTAAGCCTGGTATTAAATTCTACACATTTTCTTTGGCAAAGAAGTAGCTTTCCGAAATGTATGCTAGATTTGAAGTCATCAAAGGGAAGAGTATCTTGAGCATGCCTGAAATATTGGTTCAGGAATTAAACACGTTCCCTTTAACACTAAAATTTTCAGTTTGAGTTTGTCTGCTTGCACCTTTCAGACCTTTGTCTTTGTTTTGTTTATTTCAATAAGAAAAAGAACCATTTAGTAACAGTATTTTTTTTTACTTCTCTGTTCAAGTAACCCAGTCATATCTCCATCTCTTTCCTATAGGCTAAACCACTGAACTCTCACATTCACTCACACCGACATTTTCTCAAACTCAGGGACAGTTTCCTGGTTCTCTTTGGAATGAATCCTATTTTTCAATATGCAAATGCTGTATACCCTCAGGTGTTATTCACAAGTTTTCTGGCAAACCCACCTCCTTTATATTTACTTCTTTCTCATTTTCAAGAACTTTGTTAACTCTGTTGGCCACGCTTTAAGCTCAGGTTCAGTGTTTCTGTTCTGATAAGTGAATCCTGTATGAAGATGTTTTAAAGGGACAAAGAAAAGAATCTCCCACCACATTTTATACGAACAGTTCCCCTTCTGTGTTCCTGAAGCAGTCACTCTTAACTTGCCTTGCTTAAAAGCATACACTGGTCAAATTTACCATCATTCTCCTTTAACCTATCTTTCAATTGTGTCTTTCAACGTCTGTGTCAGGTGTAGCAGAAAATGCAGTTCCTAGAAACAACTGCTTTTGATGTCTCCCAGTTGGCAAATATTTTTAAAGATCTGACACATTGTTAATTGTATCTCAATGGCTTTAACATGTGCTCTCTTCTTTGCATACAATGCTATTAAGAAAAAATAGATCAAGCGGTATTAAACACTTAACAAAAATCATTACCTATACTAAGCAAACCTGAATCTCATCAAGGGATGAAATTGAATCTGGCTGGCAGTTTTTATTTTTCATTTAACAGTTCTGATGAACGTTAACTATATATTCTTCACTTTTAACTCTAATTCATTTTTCCTTCCAAAATTTATAACTAACAGTGTACTACTGAACTTAAAGATCACAATCTGGTTCCAGAATGAATTTAGAGATTCAAGTTACAGAGGTACAATACATGACAATGAGCGAAGAGGGACATAGAGCCACTGCCAAAGTGTGGGCTTGTGCAATCTCTCTGAAACAGAGTACAAAACAAGCTATGTTCAAGCCATTTCCTTTATGTTATCAAACTTTGACATGAGTTTGATCTGAAAAGACAATCTTTCTATGGAAGTGAAGAGAAGAAATTATCAGCAACATATAAGAAAGTTATCTGGAAACTGCAAAACAGCTGTCCCAGTCTATGACAGACGATCTAATACAGTAAAATATTTCCTAGTCATTAATTTAAAAAAAATAAGGTCTTATCACAAAAATATTTCAAAGGCAAGCTTAATGACATCTTTTTATTCTTTATTTTTCTTTTTAAATAGACACATGAAAGTCCTGATAAAAAAATTTCAAATGATAATCACTCTTTGTTGTCTCAGCCAAAGCTTCTCCCTCTCCTTATCCTCCTTAAGTACAGAATCCACCTATAAGGTTACAGGAAATTGTGAGGACATTGATCTGGTCTCAAGCATAATAATCTCTTACTTTTTGCTGAAGAACTATCAGAAAATAACCAGTCAGGGAATTAGAAAGACAAGAGCAAACAGAATGGCCACAACTTGAGAGACGATACTGTGCATTTTGTAGACTACAACAGTGAGACCTCTGAAGTGAACAAAGTTTCCTCTGTCTGAATATAGCCAGCCAAGGCCAGCAGCCAAAATAACCAAATAGCCTAACAGTACTTTTACAGTAAATTATACAATTTCACAGTTGCAGATCGTATTACCAGGTTACATCATATTTTTGAGTGAATGACTGAATGTCCTTGTTGAAAAATACTGTTGTGAGCATACTGTAAAAAAGTCTGTAGCTAACCTATGTCCTGAAATCTTATCCTCTATTTTACAGTTCATCATTTTCACGCACATTTTACTATAAAATAGTAAAATATAATAATATAAAATCTAATTTTTACTCAGAAAATTAATTACTAGAATCAGATATATGCTACCTAGATAATAAAAAAATCAAGCCAAACCAAACCACACTGCCATAAATGGTTTAAATACAGTTAATGCTTACTACATTGGGAGAAGACAGAAAAGATAATTGCTGTTTGGGTTTTTTTAAATAAATGGCAGTATAATCACAACAAAGTAGGAATATATTAATGAAATTAATGCAACTAACCAGCTGATATCAGGAAAAGTGTGACATAAAAGATAATATTTAGTCATCATGCAAACAGTCTTCCAGGGGTCACACAAAGTGATGCCAAGTTCAGATTCTAGCCAAACATACAAGCCAACTCCTCTAGAGAGGATTTTTAGTGTTTGTGCAATTCAAGCTACGTGATAGGAATAATTTCTGTTGTTAAATACACTACATACAGCATTCATTCAAAGTTAGAGTGCTTAAACATACCATAAAATGGTACCAGTGGTTTTAACAAAGGGATCACAACTGACTGCATCAGAGAAACTGAGCCTAGTACGGGGCTATCTGTGTCTACACATTTAAAAGTACTCAACTGATTAATCTCCAAAGTATATTTTATAATCTTTTGACTTTGATTTGACTCTTAAAAATACAGGCGGAGAACATGTAAGATTCTGAGAATTTAAAATGAGAAAAGATTGAAGGAATCGAACCAGTAAAGACATTAAAGAAAAAAGAGACAAGGCCAAAGGAATGTAGCATTAAGAAAAAGGCAACAAGAGGGTATAATACTGCTTAGCCAGATTAACACTTACTGCACATTATGTAAACACCCCCAAATAACATAAACTCATACATGTTAGCGTAAAGAAGATCTTAAGGTCTTAACTTGTATACAGCAGTCTTGACAAAAAAAAACCCAAAAAAACCACCAAGGGCAAGGAATATAAACAGCTCACTAAATGTATATTCTGTAAGGGGGTGAAAACACTATCATGTTATTCATCTTATTTCCATTTCCAAGAGAGTTTTCAAGATTGAAGGCAAATATATCATTCTTGGTTTACTCTATTCATAAACCAACAAGAGTATTTAGGGCAACATCTGCCTGAATTTACCACCAACTGTTCTGTCCAGCCACAAATTGTAAATAAATCTCCTTGGGTTTAAAAATTAAGATAACCGATCTCCTCTGGATTTAACTTCCAGTAGTGTCAGTATTCAACAAGAACAAAGAAATATATGTACTCTAACACACATTCAAAAATATTTTATTTCTTTTTCAGAGACTGTTTCTCATGCAACCAAAAACTGAATGCTGTTTTTCCCCCACCAACGCTTGTTTTACTTGTCTGTACTGATTACTTTTCAGTCCCATTAAAAAACAGTCATTAGTTTGACTGTTTAATCCAGATTTGTTTCAAGGGAATCTAATCTCTATATAATCAGATGTTTTTTTCCGTTGGGTAGATTTAAGACTCTAAAAGGCTAGGTTATATCCTAACATTTTCATCTTCCTAACCTTTTTCACCTTACACATAATCCAAGTCTACTAAAAGTGTTTGACTATAACAATATAGCTAATATGGTAAGAAAGCACAGACAAAAAGCTGCAGATTTTATGGTAGCACCATTAGGCATCAGAGATTCAACTCCCAAAGGGAAAAAAAAATACACATGACCCTCTTTTAGATTGCTCCCCATAATTCCTTATGGAACAGGTAGGAGTTTATCCCAGATGGTTTTCATTTCTCTGCGCTCAGATACAGCTTTCCAGCCTATCCAGGTCTCGCTGGATGGCAGCGCAGTGTTCCTGCGTGTCAGCCACCCCTCCCAGCTTTGTATCATTGCCCTTTTTGAAGACTGGAGTGATATTGGCTTTCCTCCAATCCTCAGGTACTTCTCCTGTTCTCCAAGACCTGGCGAAGATGATAGCAAGCGGCTCTGCAATCACTTCCACCAGCTCCCTCAGCACACGTGGATGTATCCCATCCGGGCCCATGGATTTGTTTGCATTAATCCCTTTGAGCCGCTCCTGGACCACCCCTACCTGAACTAGAGGGAAGCTCTTCATTCCCCAAACACTCCTACTTTCATCCAGGATCTGCGGGTCCCAAGGGGACTTTGGAGTGAAGACCGAGGCAAAGAATGCATTCAGTATTTCCACCTTCTCATCGTGACCCAATACCAGGACACCCGCCTCATTCATCAAGGGACCTACATTATCCCTGGTCACCCTCTTACTAGTCACGTATCTGAAAAAACCCTTTTTATTATCCTTTATATCCCTTGCCAGTTTCAACTCCAAGCGGGCTTTAGCCTTTCTAGTCGCGTCCCTACAGGCCCTGACAACATCCCTGTATTCCTCCCAGGTGCACAGACCCTGTTTCCACAGTTCATAAATCTTCTGCTTCCCTTTGAGTTTACTCATTAGCTCCCTGCTCATCCACGCAGGTCTTCTGCCTCTCTTTCCTGATTTCTTACTCAAAGGGATGCACCTATCCTGTGCTTGGAAGAAGTGCTGTTTCAATGCTAGCCAGCTCTCACAGGCTCCCTTGCCTTCTAACAGCGTAGCCCACGGGATAGCTCCTAATAGGTTGCGGAAGAGATCAAAGTTAGCTCTTCCAAAATTCAGGGTAGCTATCCTGCTTTTTGGCTTGCTTCTTCCACTCAGGATCTTGAACTGGATCATTTCGTGGTCGCTTTGTCCTAAGCTGCCCCCGACCTTCACCTCCCTGATGAGCCCATCCTTGTTAGTAAGAACAAGGTCCAACACCCGCCTTCGCCTTGTAGGTTCCTGCACCATATGTAGCAGGAAATTGTCCTCAACATACTGCAGAAATTGTCTGGACTGCATACGACTGGCCGTATTGCTTGCCCAGCAAATATCTGGGTATGTAATGATCATTTTAGGATGAAAGAGTAAATTTAATCTAAATTTGCCAAAAAAATGTGAACTGCTCTATTCAGTCTATATGTTTTTCAATATGCCTTTTGAATGATGACTGATGTTCTCACCTTGAAAATATGCCAATCTATAGAGCATTTTTCACACAGAATTCAATGACACAAAATGACACATGAAAACCTAACCGTTGTTACTTAATTCTTCTACAAAACCTATCCACTCAGCCAACATGCAGCAGTATTTTAACACCTCCAAACCAGCAGAAAACAAAAATCATGTAATGGTTATATGCATTCAATGCTCTACATCTAATAAAACTATTGTTGCATAATGGCCATCAAAAGATTTTAAAAGCAAGCAAACAAAAAAACTCCAACAACAAACTACCTTAGAAACATGTCCTACTTTCCAATTCAAGATAGCTTCATCAAGCCTGGAGGTAATCTGATTATAGAGTAAATGAAGATATTAAGAAGGAATTCAGACTTGGGGAGCAATGAAGGGCAGGCGGTGTTTGTTTTGAAGTTTTTTTGTGTGTCTATCTGTTAAGATGGGCATAAGGTAGACAGCAGTTAGGATCAAATACCACATTTCACCTTTCTTCTCAAGATGCTGTAGTTGATGTAAATGTTTTTGCCTACAAAAACACAGTGTCTATCCTTTTCACAGACTAGAAAGGAAAGAAGGCAGCAACAAGCAGAGTGGAGATCCAGATGCAATCATCTACAACTTCTGATAATACTGTTTTCCTACAAATTTTTCAAGACCTTAAATGAGAAAGAGTAGAAAATTAATTTCTACAGAAAGCACCATCAGAAAGCTTAGCTGAGACACAATCCTTAAATTTAAGAATTTTTCACTATTTTAAAATGACTGAGGAGAAACATGCTGTTTGATGTAAAGAGATGTTCCTTGTTACCATAGTGGATTGGACAAGTATTAATATTAAACAGCAGCACGAGACAGGAAGGTGGAAAAAAGAGGTATTAATAGGAACCTTGGTTAATACTGAAATAGACTTTCTCATGAAGTTATGGGGTGTTATTCACAGGAGTTTTCTGAAAATAAGCAAAAATTTCTCTGAAATGACATACGAATTCATCCTGCAAGTATGAACTAAGTGATCTTGTGAGGTCTGCACAAACTTGATTCTTCCAAGTGTTGATGTTAAGAGGGTCTTCTACAGAGGCCAATAGCAGTGAATATATGTAATAATGGTCTTTCACTGAAGAACTGCCAATATATAGATAGAATCCCTGTTGCTTATTTAAGAAAACGACAAAAGAAAAGTCAATATGCTTTTAATTTAGCTAATCTGTATCTGTGGATTTCAGAAGACAGGCCCCGTGTTGTGCTGACACATATGTTTAAATAAAAAGATCTAAAAAACCAAATCTGAAATATGTTCTGTATGGTGACACCTTACCTTGTATATTGTCTTCAGTTTTGAGCATAATTTTAAATGAAGGAATCAACAATCTATAGAGGTTGACAAAAGCACAAAACTGGTTCATGCTGAAAACATGATCTAGCCCACCAAAGCTGCTCGCTCACTCCCCTTTTCAGCCAAAAAAGGGAGAAAATATGTATTGGGAGGCTTAGGACTCAAGAGGACTGAGTGATCACTCCAGACTCAGCGCAGAATAAAAGAAAGAAAAATAATTTATTACTACTACAACTACACACCCAGTGAACCGGAGTTAGGTAATGAGAAGCACGGCAAAGTCTTAAAGCACCTTCCCACCATCCCTCCCTTCTTAGCAGACTTAAGCTTCATTCACTACTTCACTCCCTTCTTCTCCCCCCAACATGATGCGGGGAGGGGCAGAGAATGGGGAGTGGGGTTCTGGCGGTTCCTCACAAGCTGCTTTCCTTCCCCAGATCTTAACACTTCTACTTCCCCCCACCCCTCCCTTCTCGTAGACTTTAATCATAAATTCACTCCCTTCTTCCCCCACATCGTGCTGTGGGGAGGGGCACGAAATGGGGGTTTTCAGTCCGTTCCTCCCGAGTTGTGTCCCCGCTGGGGGGGTGGTGTGTGGCATTCCACACACACCCCCTTCTTTTATAAACAGACTGTCAATGCATAAAACTTTCAGCCATTTTATCCACACTTTCAGGACGATGTTAAAATGTCATAATGTGACTGCCACCAGGTAGCATGCAATATTCAAACCTCATGCTTCAGTGTGTTCCCAGCCAATGACCAAAAACTATTACAAATAAGATCTTGGCATTTTAGTAGGTACTCTAAAACTTTCAGCTCCATACGACACTGTGGTCAAACACTACAGATAGAATTTTCAGACAAAGACACAGAAAGTAGAAACTGTCAATTGTCATAATCAGTGAGTCCTTTTCTAGTTTTTCTCTAGTTAAAAATTTAGAAAATGAGATAGCAGATCAGAAGGGAAGGGGACACACAAAAAGTAGGATGGGAGGAGAAAAACAAGGAAAATAGTTGTAAGGAATGCAAATAAAAAAGCATGGGAAAAGGAAAAAAAATCCCATAGGAATTGCTAGGAGAGGATTCTGTCATTAATAGCTAAATACATGTGGCATAAAGCACCTGGAAGAAGCTGGATCACCAAGTCAAGGATTTAACAGTGACAAAGCCAAACATTCCAAGATAATGAGAAAAATGAAATTAAAATCCATTACTATAAATAAGAATGTACTTGTATAATTGAAACGAAACGCGTGACAAAAATGATCAGTGAAATTATTCTGATATAAATCACTAGAATCACAGAATCAAAGAATCATAGGGATTGGAAAGGACCGAGAGATCATCAGGTCCAAGCCCCCTGCCAAAGCAGGCTCCCTAGCTCATACTGCATAGTTAAGCATCCAGATGGGTCTTGAATATCTCCAGAGATGTGGACTCCACAACCTCCCTGGGTAGCCTATTCCAGTGCTCTGTCACCCTCACTGTGTAAAAGTTCTTCCACATGTTGGTGCAGAACTTCCTATACTCTAAACTTGCAGTCATTGCCCCTTGTCTTGTCTCCACAGACCACTGAAAGGGGGCTGGCCATTTCCCCCTGCATCCCACACTTAAGAATATATACTGAAGACTAAGGAATTCATAATAGAAAGAGGGCAGATGTTTAAAAATATTTTGAAGACAAATTATTAATTATTCCTTGTAATCGTATAAGCTTTTTGATAATTTATTATTCACTCTAATGTCATGTAAAATTGAGTAAACAAAGCTGAAATTACTACTTTCATATTATTCCTCAGAAATCCTGTTTTCTTTTTTTTTTAATATAAATTTGAAATTTGATCACTCTCCTGTTTCTCATTAAAAATGGTTCTACCCACACTCAGCTTCTCTACCTACCTTGTACCTGTGGGAAATGGAAAAGCGGCCCTGGAAAAGAGACAGTTACGCTTGTTGGAGAGAAGCTGCAAAAGCAAGAGAAAAAGCAGGAAAGAGCGTCCTATAGAGATGTAAATTTGTGCATCGTTTAGCAGGGAGGTGGCAGGGTGTGCTTTGTCATGTTAAGGAAGGTACAGATCGAAAGACACCTGCAGAGCGGGGTGGAACAACCTTTTGTATAAGAATGTTGTGGTTCTAGTATTCACGAAAAGTACTGAAACCTGACTTGAGGCTGCTGCGTCAGCCATCGAGAGGGTATAAAAGTTTGCTCAGTTGTTATTAAAGTTGTCTTCGATCCACCACAATAGCAGTCCGTGCCTTTCCATACGCCACATCTACCTCAGAACTACAATTGCTGCCCCACTTCATTTCTTCTCAAACCATTATTCCCTTCTTAGAATACATATGGGACAACATGTTGTTCAACATATGAAAAGTAACAAAGCAATTGAAAGAAATACGATGTTGAAGTTGAAAAGCTGAGTATCCAAATAATTATTTGTCAGACATGTAATAATAATAATAATAATAATAATAATAATAATAATAATAATAATAATAATAGCTTCCCCCTTATACAAAAGTTGATGCACAGTTCAGTGAACACCTGTCAACAGTCTGGCGCTGGCCATTAAGTTTCAGTCACATGACTGAGAATCTGTGGTGCTCTTGACTACACATCTGAAGAATTACTTGTCTAAAGCCCCGGCTGCCTGGAATTAAACACAGGACAGCCACCACACTGGTACATGGGCGTGCCGCACACTAGCCCAGCAGATGGGCTGCAGGGAGAGTTTGATAGGAGAACATTTGTCATGTGCGCTTGCAGAGTTGGTTTTGAGCACAAATTCTTGACTATTAGCCTTTCAGCTAAGACTTACGCATTAACTCCACAAATGATACAATCAGGAAAGATTGTTTCTTGGCACATCTTAAGTTGAAATGCATGGTTGGGAACAATATCCATATATTAACCTTTATTTTAAGCAGAAAGATTTACTGTTCAAGTGGTCTAAAAAAGGTCCCATCTCAGATGTGTCTTTGTCTTGTTAGTTCTTGACTGTATACATTCATACCTCCATGGTTAATGTGCCCTACAGCCCTGTAGGTAAAATCTGGATTTATACGTAACTAATGGATTTTTCTTTCACTGGAATTCCTACTATAAGAAGGTGCACCTCCTTGGCTCATTCATCTGACAGGAATGGATACGTGTTCCACTACTTTAAAAAGATGATTTTTTTTTTCTTTTTTTCTTTTTTTTAATAGTTTGTCTAAAAGTTGAATTTTGAAGTGCTAAAAATACTAAGAGGAATTCAGTCTACCCAAATAAATTCCCTACTGACAGAGGCCAAATGAAAGTAAGCTACACTACAATGTTAAACATTTGTAAAGGAACTTCCATGAGCTTAACTTAAATTGGTTTAGCCAACTTAAATCACTTTAACTTGCAAACACGCATAAGCCTCAGATTCCTTACCCCTCTCACGATTTTAGCACAAACACTGAGCTTTGACATCAACTCAACTCTGCAGAGTGCAAGTGACAGCTACAGGAAGGGCCATGTTTTTATAAAGATGCCAGACCTTGTCTTTCTTTAGGTCTAAAAGAGGCTTTGTGAAACGGCATCAATAATTTTTGTCAGGGCTGCCAGGTTTGTATGGTTTGAAACCCCGTTAGATGGCATTTTGCCGCCTTTGCATTATGAGTTTGTAGACTGAATTACCTAAATCTGTACAGATGCCATTTATGGGTATAACCCTGTACGTGAGCATTCTCCAAGTACTCTCAAGTGATATTGCAGAATACGTTATAAGGTTATCTATGTGACCACATACTGTGAGAGCCTTTAGAGGCCCCAGGGAAGTGGGATGTTGGTACAGGCAAGCCCATCTGCACAAACCCCCTGCTCTGGCAAGCCCCTCTGATGAAACTGGAGGTGGCAGACGCAGAAGCAGTTGGAAGAGACAGTATGGGTCTGTCACAGTCAGTGATATGCCACCGGCACCTAACTCCTTGTCATCCTCGACTGGACAGATATCAGGACACATTATAACAGGAGGGGAAGGAGGAGACAAAGCATCTGGCTCTGGAAGGCAAACATTTGAACTCCCTAAATGAAGAACCTAATTTAGCTTCCCTTCCTGAATCATGTTCATAAAGACAGAGGCATCTTTTTCCACTCAGGTGTAGACAGAGTCCAAGACAATGACACTGATATGCAGTAAGCTGAGATGTACACTCACAAGTAGGTGACCACAAAATTCCCATCTGTACCCTTCTATCTTCAAAGGTGCTATCCTTTGCTTACTAAGCCTATACTTCTCCCCTTCTGAAAGGACTGTGGTTGTTTAGCCCTGGCTGGAGGCCAGACGCCCAGGAAAGTCAGTCTATTACTCCCCTTTTTAGTTGGACAGGGGAGAAAATATATATTGAGTGGCTCAGGAGTCAAGATAAGGACAGGGAGAGGTCATTCTGTCATCAATGACATAGGCAAAACAGACTCAACACAGAGTTAAGGAAAAAACTATCTAATTTATTACAGTACACTAAAAAAAACTAGTGAAACCAGAGTTGGGAGCGCGACCAAATCTTAAAACAAATGCAACCAGATCTTAAAACACTTTACCCTCACCACTCCCTCCTTAGCAGACTTTAGTCAGAATTTTGCTCCCTTCTTCCCTCCCGTTGTGGCACAGCGGGGGCAGGGATTGGGGAAAATGGGGTTTTCGGTAGCACCTTCCCCCCACCCCTCCATTCTAAGCAGACTTCACTTTAGTCATGATTTTGCTCCCTTCTTCCCCCAGATCGTGGCACAGGGGGACAGGGACTGGGAAAAATGGGGTTCTTGGTTACTTCTTCATGAGCTGTTTTCCTTTTCCAGATTTTAAAACACCTCTACCCCACCCCCCTCGCCCTCCCTTCTTAGCAGACCTCACTCTAGTCATGATTTCACTCCCTTCCTCCCCTCCACATCGTAGCACTGGGGGGTGGGGGCAGGGACTGGGAAATGGGGGCTTCGGTCAGTTCCTTGCAAGTTGGTTTCCTTCTCGGCCCTGGGCGGGGGGGGCATTCATTCCACTCCCTCCTCCTGCTGCACCATGGGGTCCCACCCACGGGAGACAGTCCTCAACGAACTTCTCTAATGTGAGTCTTTTTACCACAGGGCTTTTTCTCTTTGATAAGCTGCCCTCACCATGGGTCACTGCTATGGCAGGCAGCAATGAATCACAATGTCTTTCCAGTCCTCCACGGGGTCACAAGCCTCCTCCCAGCAAACCTCTTCCGGCACAAATCTCTCTTGCTCATCAAGTGCTGGCAAGGGCTTGTTCCAACATAGGGTCACAGCATCTTCTCTATGTTTCCACCTGCTCCATCCAGCGTGGATCCCCTCCATGGGCTACAGGTGGGGTCTCGGCCTTTTCCATGGACTGCGGGGACACGACACCCACTCTACCATGGGTTTCTCCATGGGCTGCAGGGACATTTTTTCTTTCCAGCACCTGGGGCACCTCCTCCCCCGTGCTCCCCAGCCTTGGTGTCTGTGCAGCTTGTTACATCTTCTCACTCCCTCTTCCAGTGGCAAAATGCAGCTGCTTCCAGGTTTTTTTCTCCTATATGTGATTCTCAGAGGCGCTATGAATCCATCTCTGATTGGCTCAGTCCTGGTCAGGAGAGACTTTGGCCTTTAACTGGCCGATGTTTACACTTTGGGGCTGCAGAGAATTAGAGCAGCTCCTCACAACAACCATTTTCTACAGCCCCTATTCTCTCTCCCAGCACCCAGCTACGCAAAACTGCGACAAGGACAAAAGGAACACAAGCCATTGTTGTACAGTCCCCCCTAAAAGATCACGCTACTTAGAACTTGCATCATACCATAGAATCACAGAATCACAGCAGGGCAGAATCACTCCTTCTTCGCCTGCTGGTCATGTTTGTTTTGATGCAGCCCAGGACACAGTTGAATTTCTGGGCTGGCAGTGTGCTTTGCTGGCTCATGTTCATCAACAAAGACCTCTGAGTCCTTCTTCTCAGGGATGTTCTCCATCCAGCCTGGAGCTGTGCTTGGCATTGTGCTGATCCACATGCAGGATCTTCATTTGGCTGTCAAAGGTCCCTCTGGAGGGCAACCCTTCCCTCAAACATGTCAACTCCACCACGCAGCTCAGTGTCATCATCAAACTTGCTGCAAGTGCACTCCATCGCACTGCTCATGTCTCCAACAAAGCTGTTAAACTGTGCTGGTGCCAGTACCAACTCCTGAAGATTGCCACTTTTCACTGGTCTCCACTTGGACATCAAGCCACTGACTGTGACTCTTTTGAGTGTGACCATCCAGCCAATTCTGTCCACCAAGTAGTCCCTCTATCAAATCTATGTCCCTTAAATTTAGAGAGAAGAATGTAATTGCAGAATTCCAGACAGTCATTCTCATTCATTTGGACTCAAGTGTTAGTTGACTTTTAAATTTCACAGTTAAAAATAGAATACACAGAAAAAAAACCTTGAATTTTTATATTAATAGATAGTTTGCATATAAAGTTTTTAAGATACTATATTTCAATGTCATATCTTGACAGGAAATAATCTACCATTAATACCTCAAATACTGAATGCAATTAATTATAGATATAAATTAGCAGGACTGGAAAGCTATTAACAAAGATTAAATTAATAAGATTACATGTGAAGTCACTGAAAATTATTCTGGGATGGTTTACATGCAAATACCTCTCTGCTTGTAGAAAAATTTGAAGTGTTTTAAAGTGTTATCTATACTCCAAAGTATGTCTCTAATTATCTATAAAGCACCTGAAGGTTATACCTTAGAGGGAAAGAAAATTGGAGAAAATTTTATATGTGGTTTCCTAGTTATATATATTTAATGCTAAATTTAACATATTCTTCCTTCTCCTCTAGAATAAAATCTAGCTGCAATTCCTGTTGTTACTACTCTTCTGGCTCAGAAGGAAACTTTTCCTTTCATTAAAAGGTAATAAATAAATAAACTGTAGCAAATAAGTAATAGTAAGTATAATAAAAAAGATGCATCCCTTGCACGCTATCAGCATATATTTACTAATTTATCAGCTGTAAGTGGTTGCCCCAGAAAAAAGCTAGTTTTATGAAAGATGTAAGAGAGAATGGATATATGGCCTCAGTGAGGTAGATAAGGAAAATAGCACAGGAGAAAACGTTGCAAAGAAGAGTTAGGATTTTTGTTTAGCAGAAAAAAGAAAATTAAACATAGCAGTGAGTAAGAGAACATGGAAAAACAGTGGTATAAAATAAATACCACTTTTAAAATATGTTTTTTTCTTATGTTTGACTTCGCATCATTAATAAAAGAATTTTCACTCTTCTGTGTGGATCTCAACATACACTTTACAGCAGAAAAAAATGAAAGCTTTAGGTTTTTTTAAAAAGTGTCATATTTTTATTCTATTTTTTTTTCCCAAGGAAAGGCTGTTGTAAGCCAATGAGACACCAGTACATTCTGTTGAAGAAGACTATGAATAATATATTGTTACAATTTATAGTTCCTAAAATAATTTGGAACTCTTTCTAGCACATATTTTCAGGCTTCCCCCTATCCCCTGCCCAGGCATTATAGCAAAACACTTAAAGATGCAGCAGCGAATAAACCAGCAGCAAATCTTTCAGAGTTCCACCCAAACACACTAGGCCTGAAATGCAGCTTTTACCTGTGGCAATTTAGGTAAGGCTATTAAGACCATGTGGTTTTACAATCATTTGACAAGCAACTGTGGCCGGAACCTTTAGAGGAAAGAGTATAAACTGCTGACCAGTGTATAAACCAGAGTATAAAAACTGCTGGATCTGCTTTCCACATATAGATCAAAAAAGGCCAGGATGAAACTAATGGCCACCACTCTGGTGTCAGCACTACTTAACATCACGTGATGCAGGGATCATAATTCATTTTAAGCACCAACAGCTCCCATTAGGGCTAATGGATTAGAACTTCTTTCAGGAAAAAAAAAAAGACAAAGTAGGAATGTTGTTCATTTTGCCTAACGGTGAGAGCTGGCCAAACTCTGGTGACAAAAACCTGTTCCTTGCTCTTTTACAACTTGCTTGCTCCTCAGAGAACAATGTTTCTCTATGTGGAGTAACAGCAAAGACTGAGGAGATTGCTCCATCTTTTTTATTCTGTCCATCATTCAGATTTCTATTCTCCAGCCAGAAACACATATCTGCAATGATATGTCATGTGAGAAGAATTTGCCAAAGGAGACCTGTATGCACAGTAAACATACAAAAATATCCCTGATTTCTGTCTTGTGACATTCTGAGGACTGCACTGCTGAGAACTTTCACTTTAGGGAGAAAACAGGCAGATGGAGGCAAACATGTGCCTTACTCTCCAGCTTCCAAGACTTTGGCATTTCATTTCGGGACTTTTTCATGGCTCCCTTCTGGAAGTCAAAGAGGCCTTAGGCTTTGGGTTTTTTTTCTGGAAGAAAACCTAATTTATTTCTTTGAAATGGTGCACACTATACCTTCTGGTTGATATGTCAGCAGAATTCAGTAATTTGGTATCACAAGATTATATGGGGGAGGGATGCAGGGGAAGTAATAAAAGCAATCAAGTAGTTTACAAGAATGCAAAATTATTCTAGGTCAAGAATACAAAGTCCGCAGGCATTCTGTGGGTGATGGCCTTCTAGTTTATATTAGTATTTCTGAATAAGAAGACAAATTGATTTGTGGACAAAGATTCACAAGGAAACAAAATGCTGCAGTTTAATGTTTAGTACTGATAATTTAACTATACATGTTAGATACGTTCCTTCTTTTCCCCGTAGTAAACATTAACGCTAAGTATTTTGAATCTCAAAATCTGTAAAATTGCGTTATTTGTTGCACAGATATCAGGATTTAATCAAAAGAAACACACACAGCGTTTTAATAAACCAATTTCCATTTCCAATCTGTGGACCATCCTGTGACTCAAACAGCCATATTCTTTCCTCTCTTATACTGAGGTACACAAGGGAAGCAGTCACACACTTTTCTGTTACAAGCTACTTGGATTTCGCACAGCTACAAAGTGTCTAAGAGCAGGCTCTAGTTCAAGCCACTGAAGCTACTCTGCTGCTAGCTTTCGGGTTCTGCACCACAGCTACATCTTCCTGCTGTGGTCTCTGGGCTTTGCTTCTGGATGAAGCATTACACCATCTAAAATCCAGACAGGTGTCTTAGCAGGCAAAGTCACTCTATGGAACCACTAAGCATAACTTAATTCTCCTTTTTTTCAAAGTTTCCTGTCAATGGGAAAGCTTGTGGCAATAGCACAGAGCTATCCCACTGAAAATCACTCAACATAAAAGCTCTGCATTGGATTTGTGCTTCAGGACATTATATTAAACCCACAGGCTTGTTAGACCTAAAGAGATTATAATAAGCCATGATTTGACGCTTCCCACAATAAAAACCTAACTAGCAGGGAAAGAGGATGAGGTTTTACATGCTAACAATCAGTGTTTTGCTGTTAATTGTAGATATGTAATCAAGAATTGTGAGCACTGGAAGTTTCAGGCTTAACATAGGTCTTCCAGGCTTGTGCTACAGACCAAACCGTATATTTAAAATGAGTGACTTCTATAACTGTTGAAAGTACTAAGGAAATCTAGATCTATTTCATTATAACATTGTTATTGTAGTAGTAGCTCAGTTGTACTAAATTAAAAAATCTGCTCAGAATAACAAAGCAAGCTGTGTGTGCTTTTTGAAAGTTTGGAGGAATTACTTTTAACTGTTCAAATGCAATAAAGACAAGGATTCCCTCAAAGATAGAAAAATATTATCATAATAGCAAATATTTACAATGGGATGTTATTTTTTATAGTTTCTTACAGCTCTGATATAATCATTAAATTATCATAACTACCCTCTACAGAAGTGCAAAGCATTATGGGTTACATATCGCATTTTAAAAAACCCATTGCGTTCAATGGAAACTACTTTAGACTTCCACAGTAAACAATTTTTACATTTATTTCTTATATAGGTATCTCACAGCCAATCCCCGAAAACTGTAATATCTTCATTAGCTTTTAATGTGTAGTAAAAGATGTAAATATTGGTACCATAGCTGTTTAAATTTTGTAATATCTCAACTTTTTCGTTATGACTCCAAATACAGAATAAATGCATCCCAGGAAATTCCTGTCATGCTGATTTTATTTACAGGAACAGCAACTGGACATCAGAGCAACTGGATCCAAATTCAATTACTGAATTTTGTCTGTTTATTATTTTATCTAATAATATATTGATATAACACATTATTCATAGCTAAATATACAACAGCACCTCTCCTAATTTGTCACCAACCTGAAATTCATACAACTTTGCCCTGCTAAAATATGGGACTATTGAGAACCATTAATCAGGAATTGCTCTAAAATGAGGTATTAAACCCAGCCTGTTTCTTGTGTGTAGCTCACTGAAGAATAAAAACTAAACACTCACTTTAGACAGAAGAGATCCCTCAAGGTAACACCAGCCACATGGATATCCTGAACTGCTGGTTGCAATAAATGGCAGAACATACTGAGAGGAAAACCAGATTTAGTTGCCATGAGCAGAAAGCTAATTTCATTCCATGGGGTGTCCTGTGCTTTTCCAGAGAGCTCAAGTGAAAGTTTTGTGTCTGGTACATGCGTGGATGCCTCTCCATTCTTATTTTGTGTAACAGTGCTCTTTTAAACCTTCACTGCACGATGCTGTCACTGCATGTCACCACTAAAGCCAAATACAAATTAATTATTTTAGCAAATTGTGTAAAGTTCTGCTATGTATGGACTTGCTTACTAGGGAAAAAGCCTTGAACTTCTAGAGTTGAAGCACTCTTTCCTAAAACATGGAATTCTTCATTATTTGTGTGATTTTTCACTCCTTTCATGGTCTGTTGAACCAGTGTGTATTTTATCCAGCACAGTGGCTTCAAGTATTACTACAGCTGTTGTAAATCCCCTAAAATTTAGTAACTTCTCCTTTTCTGAGAAGAGAAAATAAACCTTCTTGCATTAACATAGGTTGTATTAAGCTAACAGCATTGTTCACACTACTTAAACTAAAATGTTCTCTTTCTTTATTCAGATTTGATATTTGGCAATTCTGCCACCTGAAAAGATTGTTTTAAATTCCATAGAAGAGATATTTGCCATGTATTATTTTTAAACAACAGTTCCATATTCCTGCAAACCCAGACTGATTTTTGAAAGTTTGTTGAATTTATTTACAGTGAATCTTCTCACATAAAATGTTTTCAACACAAAAGGAAAGCACATTAGTCTTCTTCAGTGGCATTCAGAAATAACAAATAGAAAACATCTTAGTACTCGTGCCATTTACACATAATACCTACATGTTAGAAATAATTCTTTAAGGGTTATTCCACTTCTCTGACTTCTACCCTCCTGAGATTTTACAATTTTACACATAGGTATAAACTGTATTTAAAATCTCTATGGTTTGGAAGCTCCATTTCACTGTACGATCTGCTTTACTTGTAGATGACCCCATAAATCAAGTTGTCTGAAACCATATTGACTGTTAATTGAAAAAGCTTGTTTTGAATGCAGCAAAACTCAGAAGTCTTATTTTAAAGACACAGATAAGTGCATTACTGTCTCATGTAGACCTGCATTAGGATAAAAACAACGACACAATCCCTGAGTCTCAGATACTACCAATAATCTCTTCAACATATTACCCATATAAACATTACGGCAAGGTGTGACTAAAGCATCACAGTGTTGACTGTCCTAGATGAGCAGGAAAAGCACAATCAATAAAAACCCAAAGAAAGTCTAACACTTGGATTTAGGGTTGGCTGTGTTATTTGTTGGGTTGCGTTTCATCGGAAGCTCTAAAGTAACTAAAATACATAAGACATCATAATTAATTCTATTAAGTTTAAAAATTTATGAAAGTACTTCTAAATAGCCCTTACATTTTAATAATAAAGTGAGTTAAAGTCAATGTAACCCTTCATCTCTGTTCCCACATAACAACAATCCTTAACATACATTTCCAAAATGTATGGTTCCATCTATAAATTTCTTCAGGGTTTCTTTTTTGCAATACATCACCAAACAAAACAAATCACAACAAAACAGCCACCCCCTCAAAAAACTCAACCATCAAACAATGTAGAAAAGAGAGAAAAAAGACAAGTTCTTTCCTAGTCTACTACTGTCACATATTAAAGTCAAATTCTCACGTATTTTGTCAGCAGCAGAATACATTATTTCAAACTTGTAGCTTTGTACCGTAAACATGCATATTGTTCTAGCATGAAATCACTAAACATACAAATGTTACTACCTGTCCAAAATTAGCTAAAAGGAAGCCAATGGTACAGAGCACAACTATACTTACATGTCTACCTGTACAGAACTTGTGAAGAAGAAAGACAAACAGAAGAAAAAAGACAAAAACCAAAGAAAAATATGAGTTTGAAGAGAACTTATTTTTAGGCTGCAAACAGGATTTAAGAACTTGGAAGATTTTTTTTCTTCTTTAATGGATACGCAATTTACAGGTGTCTTAGAACTATTACAAGTGAGCAAAATGTATCACAGAGTAAAACATCACAATGCTACTGGAAATTCAGGAACATATGAGGGAGTTACAGGGAAAAATAACAATCCTGAAATATAAACATAATTGTTATTTTAGCATCAGGTTTTGTGTTTACTTAAAAATAGAACAGTGCTCAGACCAATTTATATTTAATTTTAAGTACTTATGTTAGAAGCCCTATTATGTAAGGTTCCATCTCTAGTGAGTGGTAAAAGCATTTATTAATAAGACAGAAAAAGACAGCCTTATGAGCTGCAGTAAGCAAACCTTCGGTCTGCCCATATATACAGATATTGGGTGTAACCCTAATAATAAGTACTGTTCCTCTTAATGTTTCAAAAGCTATATTCATTAGGTAGTAATAGTACATTCTATTTTGTTCCAACTGTATTGCAGTCAATATTTTTGGCATGTAAAATACTTTTCAGCATATACTTTCTTAAAGTGCAGAAAGTCCTGCAATTTAATTAGCTGTCATGAAAAATGTAAGAATCAAATCTATGAAGCTGAATAACCATAGCAGAATATCCCCTCTTTACATCTCTGATTTGTCCTATGATACAATTAAGTGGTGACTAAGCCATCCAAGTCATCATGTTTATTCATCCTTAGCATAATAGAATTTAAAAAACACATCAGAAAAGATGTGCTCAAACTACACTGCTTTAATAGCAGTTGAATCCCCTTCAGAAGAATTCATGCCAATAAATGTTTCCCAGAAAAAAAAAAAAAATTGATGCAACATTCTTATCAAGTAGCTAGATAGCACTGGTATTTAATCTCTGTTACATTCTAAAAACAATTTTAATGAAGATATCAATTGCAAATTAACACCTTACTTAAAATGGACATATGTACTGTTACTTTTCCTGTGTGAGAAAACTATGATTTACTGAGGAAGATTAATTTGATTAGCTACTTGCCGTAGAAAATTAGTCATTCATATCATCATTGCTAATGTAATCTCTTCAAATCTTGCAATCTGAGGTTAACATAAAGGTATTGTACAGACGTTCGATGTATGAAATCTATTTTTTTTCACTGTGAATCAAAGGAAAACACTATTTATCCTTTCCCCTTTTTTCTAAAGATTAATTAGCGCTCCTGCACTTAGTAAAGGTAGTTCATTTTATTTTTCTTTCTTCATCAAAGGCACAGATAAACCAAGCAACTGAACTCCACAGGTAGATTTAGAAGAAAAATACACAACCACTGCAAATTCAATGGACATCTGAAGTTATCAGCTAATCCTAGTACTACTTTATTAAAGGCATCCCTACTTTTCATGTCAGAAAGTCATTCATATTATCTAAGATGTGTAAAGATGCATATGTTAGAATTTCTGGAATAACATTTCTTCCAATTTTCCTCCTAAAACGAGAGTCAGAGCTCTCAGAATCATGATATGCCCATCACATCCATGGACATAGTAAAGAGTGCAAACTCAAATACAGAGCAAGAACCTTCTTTTAGAAAACTCACAATACCCTTCCCTCCTCATGCACGTAACCACATACTATTGTAAATTTATTGGAAGACAGTCAGACCCCTTAAATGCACTCCCTTTCAAAGAATCATAGAATCTCCTGAGTTGGAAGGGACCTAAAAGGATCATCAAGTCCAACTCCTGGCTCCACACAGCGCCAGCCAAGTCAGAGCATGTGACTGAGTGCATTGTCCAGACACTTCTTGAACTTGGTCAAGCTTGGTGACCACTTTTCTGGGAAGCATCTCCCAGTGCCCAGCCACCCTCTCAGTAAAGAACCTCTTCCTGATATCCAACTTAAACCTCCCCTGTCACATCTTGGGTTCTATCATTGGTCACCACAGAGAGGAGATCAGTGCCTGCCTCTTTGTTCCCCTTGCCAGGAGGCCACATATTGCAGTGAGGTCTTCCCTCAGCCTCTTTTTCTCCAGGCTGAACAAACCTTCAGTGTCTTCCTGGAAGTCTTCCCCCTCTGGACCCTTTACCATCCTTGTTGCCCTCCTCATAGCCGACCTCAAAAGTTTTCTAATATTCAAGTAATTTGAACCTTTTGCATCTATCTCTGTGTTTGCATTCTTTTCTCATCTAGCACACAGGCAGATGTGTTTTTTGTCTGAGGGCTCTGGGGGTTTTTTGTTTGCTGGGGGTTTTTTTAATGTTTCTCCAATAAAGAAGAGCATGGAGATGAGATCTACTGTTTGGCTAAGTTTAACATGGAAGGCGATACATAGAAGGAGCATACAAAAATAGTTTCCTCATCATATGCAAAAAACTAGGCAATACTAAAGGGAGACAGCTAATAAAAATAGAATGCCTATGGATTGTATGAATTCAAACAATTTCAGAAACTCAAGAAGAAATGGAATTTATACACCAAAATAGGAAGAGAAAAATCCACACATTACATGAAATCTAGGTTCTTAGGTAATTGTGTGAAGTCAACATAGAAGCTAATAGATCTGACTAGTCTTAGAGACATGTTTCTTCCTTGACATCTGGTAGCAAGGATCTGCATTACATAGCACCTGCCCTCCCAAGGAAATAGTCTCCTGTCTGTAGACATTTACTGTGACATTTAATGAATATATCATCTGAATATTTTACATCAGTAATAATAATGATATTGATCTATAGTTTTATATTTATTAGTATATAATTTTAAAATTTATTGCCAGTGTGAAAGTTTATGGGAACATTCTTACTTGTGAAGAAATCAGAGTAAGATACCAGGTACTTGATAAATACTGAATTTTTAGTCCCAACAGTAATCATTCCCTGTTTCCAGATGATGTTTACCGGTATAAGGACAACAGAACCCAAAGAATATATCAGAATTAGTAACATAATCCCTATAATAAGAAAGGATGTGAGATTAACTCCAGCATCAGAAGATGAGAGAACAAAGGAAAGAATCCTCAGGGAAGTAACTGACGAGAGGTTGAAAATAATGGTAATTAAGAAACACAGCCTATCATGTGAAACAGGCGCTTTGATAAATTCTGAAACATCGATAGAAAGCAGAAGGAGAATCAGGCTAATCTGAGTTTCTGAAATGCTGGGAAATTAAGTTTATAGATCAACAATTTGGAAGGTGTAAAAAAAAAATGTTACCTGGTCAAGACTGGTATGTCATTATGAAGAATGTATTTACCAGAGTTTGGGGTGGCAGTGAGAAAAAAATCAAGTAACAGAGGAAAGATACATAGCAGAAACAAAGGACTAAGTGGAGAGAGTAATGAGAACAGGAAGAAGATGGACTGCAAAGTCTATTACTGTGGAGTAAAAGTGACATGCAATCTCAAGAAAGATACATAACGCTGAAGAGAAAACAGCAAAGGTCACCTGTTCCTAGAGAACTATCTGGCCAAGTTAACTAAGATTTCATAAGTTTTTTATTATTATCTGGCTGTAATATGAATTTCCTTTGCCTACTATTGCAAATGCGTGTCAATTTCTAATTCCAATTTAACACTCTTCTAGTTAATTTCACTCCTTAACGATACAAATATAGTACAACTCTAATTTTATTATAGTCTCATCATACACAATCTTTTGCTATTCTCAGTAGACACACAGTCACAATATATATGATAACATACACTCAGATATTACTTTTCACCTCTTAGGATGGTTTCATTTGCAAGGTAACAAAACAGGATATGTCACACCATTTTTATTACATGACATCTCTGCATTTCATAAAATGGAAATAAGGAACACCCAAAACAAAAGGTTGTTTTGGAAAGATAGCCTATCTAACTGACTGGTTTTGAAATGACAAGTATGAAGATTAAAGTAAAACCACTGTCAATGAACACCTAAGCATGTTAACAGAATTGCATTACAATAGAGTTAACTTTCATTAGACATCTGCAACTGAAGACAGGGCTTAGCATAGACTATATTTCTTTTCAATATGGGCTGAACTCTGTTTCAAGTAAAGGTGTTACCAACTGAGTATGAAAATAGAAAACACTGTTTTGTCTTGATAAAAGACAGAAAAGCATGTTTCTGTAATTACTAAACTATGTAAGAAAATTTTCTTCAACTAATAAAGTATGGTTCTAGCTCCAAAAGTCAAGATAATACATACACAGAATTTCCAAAAGGCACTTTATTCAGAGTATCTGCACTTGAGTATTCTCATGATATGCTGATCATAGAATTAGAGAATCGTAGAATGGTCTGGGTTGGAAGGGACCCCAAGGATCATAGAGTTCCAAACCCCTGCCACAGACAGGGCCACCAACCTCCAGGCCTGCATCTACACAAGGTTGCCCAGGGCCCCATCCAACCTGGCCCTGAACACCTCCAGGGACGGGGCATCCACCACCTCTCTGGGCAGCCTGTTCCAGCACCTCACCACTCCCTCTGTAAAAAACTTCCCCCTAATAGCTAATCTAAACCTTCCTTCCTTTAGTTTTAGTCCATTCCCCCTTGTCCTGACATTATCTACCCTTTTAAAAAGTTGATTCCCCTCCTGTTTGCATGCTCCCTTCAGGTACTGGAAGGCTGCAGTGAAGCAGCCTTCTCTTCTCTAGGCTGAACAAGCCCAGCTCCCTCAACCTCTCTTCATAGGGGAGGTGCCCCAGCCCTCTAATCATCTTTATGTCCTCCTCTGGACCTTCTCCAACAGTTCTACATCTTTCTTGTATTGTGGGCCCCAGATCTGGACACAGTACACCCGATGGGGCCTCCCAAGGGCAGATGGGACCTCACAAGAGCAGATGATGAGATGATGAGAAGTATCATATTACTTTATCAGGGCACTGACCATTATTGACACCTGAGAGAGCACTGCCCAACTATCTTATTAGAATGCAAAATCACAGAATGATAGAGACCTCTGGAGATCATCTAGTCCAATCTAGGATCACCTAGAGCAGGTTGCACCAGACAGCATCCAAGTGAGTTTTGAGTATGTCTAGAAATGGAGACTCCACACTCTCTTTGGGCAGCCTGTCCCAGTGCTCTGCCACACTCATAGTAAACAAGTTCCTCCTGATGTGTAGATGGAATTTCCTGCACTCAAGTTTATGCCCATTGCCTCTTGGCCTGTCACTGAGCACCACTGAGAAAAGACTGACCCCATCCTCCTGACACCCACCCACCCCTGAAGCATTTCTGAGTATTGATAAGATCCCCCCCTCAGTCTTTCCTTCTCTAAGCTAAAAACTCCCAAGTCCCTCAGTCGCAAGTCCCTCAGCCTTTCTTTGAAAAAGAGATGTTCTAGTCCCCTAATCATCTTCATACTCCTTTTTTGCCCCCTCTCCAGTAGCGCCCTGTCCTTCTTGTAAACAGGGAGCTCAGAACTGTACACACTTTTCCCGATGAGGCTTCACCAGGGCAGAGTAGAGGGGGAGGAGAACCTCCCTTGACCTGCTGTTCACACTTTTCCTGATACATCCAGTGTGCCATTGGCACGCTGCTGGTTCATGGTAACCTGTTGTCTACCATGATTAATTACATTAGAACTCAATCAGACCCCTCTTTTAATGTTATTTGCAGGTAAGCTGCTAATTAAGGATCTCAAACCACTTTACAAACATTAGCTTTTAGACTAACAATATACTTGGAGAGAAGGCAATTTTATATTCCATTAAAAAAATATTTTCCCGAAAACACTTGGGATGCTCATTAACATAAATCCTGCTGCCTACTACATGCAGTATCTCTTCCTCCCATATTGTGTCTCCCCATGTTACTGTTTTTCCCCATGTTACTGTTTTTCCCCAGCTGGCAACTAAGCCCCACCCAGCCACTTTTTCACTCTCCCCAGGCAAGATGGGGGATAGAATCAGAAGACTGAAAGTGAGAAAACTGCTGGGTTGAGATAAAGGCAGTTTAATAGGTAAAGCAAAAGTAATGTGCACAAGTGTCGTGGTTTTGCCCCAGCCGAGGGCCGCACCCCACACAGTCGCTTGTACTTTTAAAAGGAAGGGGGAGGGAAAGTTGGGGGAGGGGGAAAAGGGAAGGAAGAAAGGAGGAAAAGAAACCACAACCTAGAAACCAGAACCACGCAGGTTGGGATAAGGATAGTTTACTAAACAATAACAGAAAACTAGATATAACAATAACATAAGTTTAAAGCACAAAATAGATGAAACTGGTGATACACAATGCAGTTTCTCACCAAACCACACAACTCAGGCCGCACAGCTTAGAGCCCGTCCCAGAAAACCCGACCGTCCCCAGAAACTGCACGTCCTGGCGTTGTCTCCCCCTCTTCCCCCCAGTCCCCCCTTATACTGAGCATGACGTAACTGGCATGGAATATCCTCTTTGGCCAATTCGGGTCACCTGTCCTGGCTGCGTCCCCTCCTTTTTCACTAGTAAGGAAGTATGCAGAGCTGAGAAAGGTACTTGATTGCTTGGCAACAAATCGGAAAAATCAGGGTGCTATCAGCACTATTCTCATGCTAACACCCAAACATGGCATTCCATCCACTGCTAAAAAAAATTTAACTCCATCATAGCTGAAACCAGGACAACAAACAAAGCAAAAGAAAAAAATCATCCACCACTTCCCATGGGCAGGCAGGTGCTCAGCCTTCTCCAGGAAAGCAGGGCTCCATCATTTACAGTGGTTACTTGGGAAGACAAATGCCATCACCGTGAACTTCCTTCTTCTTCCCTCATGTTGAGCATGACATCATACAGTCTGGAATATCCCTTTGGCCAGTCTGAGCCAGCTGCCCCAGCTGTGTCCTGATACAGGGGCCTTGCTAACAGGATGGTTTGAAGTGCCATAGCGGTTATGTCAGAGGTGACCTTGCATATTTAAAAGGCACCCAGGACTAATAAGGAGGAAGCATCCCAAGGAATGTGGCACCTGGGAGAGATAAGAAGGAAACATGCAAGGATAGCTGTGCCTAGCTGGAACAATCCCAACTATGCATGTGCCAGCGGGAGGAGGTGAAAAGCCCAACCTGATGAAGACTTCATCGGACATGAGAAGACATTCTCAGAGCCTTCATCGCTGAGACCACCAATGACCACCACCAGGAGACAGTGTGCAGGCGCAATTGGAGGAGTTTATGGACATGACTTCCTGGGACTAATTTTAATACAATGTGGGGACAGGTTATGCATATGTATAGGTGTATTGCAAAATACCATGAGTATGTAACATTCTACTGTACATAGTTAGGGTGAATTGCCGCTTTTGGTGTGCATGCTCGTGGAGGAGCGATCCCCTGTGCACCCAGCGCTGAATAAACATACCTTCTTTATAACTCTTCATGAGCTGTGAAGTCAGTTTTCATGCATCAATCCCATCCCAACTCCTGGCTACTCGCTGGTGGGGTGGGGTGAGAAGCAGAAAAGGCCTTGGCTCTGTGTAAGTGCTGCTCAGCAATAACAAAAACTTCTCGGTATTATCAACACTGTTTTCAGCCCAAACAAATCCAAAGCATAGCCCCATAGTAGCTACAAACATACCCTATTGTACCTCAACTTTAAAAAATCACATCATTAGACTGCAGAGTATATAAAATTAATTAAAATGTCAGTCTCACGTAAACATATTACCACAACATTCCAGTCTAGCCACCAAAGAGTGAAACTCAAGAAAACTATTTGTAGATAGGAAAGGTCAGAGAAAAAGTCGGTTTTGAGTTACAAATCAGATAAATATTTGCATTATGCTCACTCCCAAGACTAAAAAATCTTAATAAAAAGCACTTATAATACTCTGGGGAATAATATGTGTAATGTTCACCTTTTTGTTAAAATCGATAACCAATTAATATCAAAGAACCACTTAGAGCCACAAAAGAATCATCTCTCATCAAACAAAAAACCAGCTTTGCCATTTGATGAATGTACACACTGAAAGTTTTCACTGTATAACAGTTGAAGGAACAAATGCCCTCTCCTCCTTTATATTACATGACTGAAAAATACTGAGATATTCCACTGCCATTTTCTTTATTGACACTTTGGATAAACCTAGGGTCCACATAACTAGCTCGATTACAGAGATGATTTATGTTCAATTTTATGTTGCTGCTTTGGGAAGTAAATAGAATATGATGGATGTTTTGATGGTTATTTCATAATATCACTGAAGCAATTATGTTGAAAACTTAGCAGTAGAAATAACTAAATCTATGTAACAATTTGTTCATCAATGACACACCTGAAATATCATTCACTTAACAGCCACTGGAAAATCTTCCAGTGTTAGAAACAGCAAAGATAATTTTAAAATAACAAAGCACACCCAGTGGAAATGGAAGATAAACTATGTATCATTTATTCTACACACAATGTGACTATTATGCATACTTTTTTGCAAATGGTAGAGGCTGATAGTGACCAGCACAGTAGTAAAATACATCAAACAAAGCAAGATAGTCCGCTTGTGCATCAGAAGAAAATTTGGAGCCAACATAATCTCAGTAGCCTAAACACAAAACATTTCTGCTATCTATGGATATATATATGGATATCTCTGGGGTAAAGGAGGATGCAGAAGGGTCGGAAACACGAGAGTGAAGTTGCACATGGGAAGAAAGGAGACTAGGAGAAGGTGCTTTTAGTATTGTCTTCTCTTTGTCCTACTGTAAACTTTACTTTGGCAATAAAAAAACCCTAATTTTCCCCAAGTTAAGCCTGTTTTGCCAGTGATTACAACTGGCAAATGAGCTTTTCTGTCTTGTTTTCTTCTCCTGTTGCACCGAGCAGCTGGGTGGACTTTGGGTAGCCAGCCAAGGCAAATCCATGGCAGGCGAGGGGGGGAGGGTGTGCATGCATGCGTGTGTGAGCGCACATGCCAAGATAGCCACAAATTACCTGGAAGATTATCAGCTTCAATTACACAGTAAGTATTCTTTTCTTGCACAACCCAAAGAATATATTCTCCAGTATCTCAGAAAATTACTTGGCAATGCAATACCATGTTATCAGGAGAGAAGCTTGTACATATGCACACACAAACTGCCCCATCAATCCCTCCCTGACTCACTCTTCTGGTAAAAGTAGGCATTGTTGAAGAAGCTCGATAATTAAAAAGCAGTTTTTATTCCCCTAGTCCCATTACCAAATTCAGATAATTTATGAGTATGGGAATTCACCACCACCCTTTCAGCAGAAGGTGGTCATCACCGATAAGCAATTGCTGCATTTCTTGTGCATTCTCTGCACGGTAGTGTCTGCAGTAATCACCAGACCTGCTATCATAAATGCAGAACACCTGCAGCATCCACACAGCAACTTGACACAAACAAGAAAACTACGAGTAATACGGAATCAAAAATACTCAGTAACACACAAAACATACATTGGATTTAACAATTTTTTTAAAAAAACAGGATCCTCTAGCTACTAGGTACCCAGCTTCTACACACCCAATTCCCTTCCAACTGTCCTGTTTCATATCATTGAATCATAGAATCATTTTGGTTGGAAAAGATATTTAAGATCATCAAGTCCAACTGTTGACCTGACACTGCCAGTCCACCACTAAACCATGTCCCTAAGCACTGTATCTACTCGTCTGTTAAATACTCCAGTGATGGTGATGCAAACATTTCCCTGGGCAGCCTGTTCCAGTGATTGACCACCCTTGTGGTGAAGACATTTTTTTGAACATCCAGTGTAAACCTCCCCTGACACAACTTGAGGCCATTTCCTCTCCTCCTGTTGCTTGTTACTTGAGAGAAGAAACCAACACTCACATGGATACAACCTCCTTCCATGTAGTTGTAGAGAGAGAAGGTCTCCCCTCAGCCTCCTTTTCTCCAGGCTGAAGAAATCCAAGTCCCGCAGCTGCTCCTCCAAAGATTTGCTCTCTAGACCCTTCAGCAGCTTCACTGCCCTTCTTTGGGCACATTCCAGCACCTCAATGTCTTTCTTGCAATAAGAGGTGCAAAACTGAACACAGTACACAAAGAAGTTGTTGGCACACCGAGTACATACATTGGGATGATCATTCCCCTGCTGGCCACGCCATTTCTGATACAATGTTTCCAATAGGTTTCATATATAGCTAATATTATTTTTCTTTAGCAAAATGTTTCCTGACAGACAATTTTTTAAACTCTTCTGTGTTGGCAATGAACAATATCAGAAGAAGATCTGAACATGTTCTTAAAACAATATGCTTTTTCTTTGTTGCAACAACAAAAAACCCAAATAAAAATCTAATATAGATTTCTGATTTGCATTAGGTGTTAGAGAAGACCATTTTCACTTCTGTTTAATACCTTAAGAACCAGGAGACTGCTCTTTCAGTAAGTTGTACTAAATCTGATTTTTTTTTACTAACTAGAGCTCACAGTTGCTATCTGCTTCATATTTCCAATATTTCACCTTTATTACTGGTCGATAAAGATATATACATGCACATATATATGACTGTAATTGCCACTTCAAACAACAGAACATTGTACTACGTGAAGACAAACCTGTTTGCCATTGTATTTAACTGCCCATTTTCCACTGACTTCCTAAGAATGAAAAATGTTATTAAGTGCATATTTAAAGTAAAAAGGAGTGAACATTTTCCATTAGGAAGCAATACTCGTTCTACAGCCAAGACTATCTATATATACTGTATCACTATATTACTGATTAGTATGATCTGGAGTAGGACATACTTGTAGCAAAAACACTGGGTGAACAGCGAAATGAAAATGTCATTGTATGATAATTATTGTTGAATATCTCCTCCTCTTGCAGTTTTATATTTCAAAGAGAAAAAAAAATACAAATCAGGAAACATTTTTTCACTAAAGCAATTCCACTTGAACCCTAATGATTACTGTTGAATTCATCAAAACAAGCTTCTCACAGCACAGCTTCTCACAGTTTCTCACAGCATTCTGATTGAGAAACTGGCTGCCACTGGCCTGGACAGGTAGACTCTCTGCTGGGTTAAAAATTGGCTGGATGGCCATGCCCAAAGGGTGGTGGTAAATGGAACAAAATCGGACGCCAGTCACAAGTGGTGTCCCCAAGGGCTCACTCTTGGGACAAGTTTTGTTCAACATCTTTATCAATGATCTCGATGAAGGGATTGAATGTTCCCTCTGTAAGTTTGCAGAGTGACACTAAACTGGGAGGAAGTGTTGATCTGCCTGAGGGTAGGGAGGCTCTTCAGAGGGATCTGAACAGACTGGACGGACAAGCTGAGACCAGTGGGATGAAGTTTAACAAGGCCAAGTGTAGAGTGCTGCACATGGGACATAAAAACCTGACACAACCAAGCGCTACAGGTTTGGAGGAGACTGGCTAGAGAGCTGTCAGGCAGAGAAGGACCTGGGGGTGTTGGTTGACTGCAGGCTGAATAAGAGTCAGCAGTGTACCCAGGCTGCTGGGGAAAGCAAATGGCATCCTGACTTGTATCAAAAACCGTGTGGCCAGTAGGTCTAGGGAGGTGATTGTGCCCCTGTACTCAGCATGGGTGAAGCTGCACCTCGAGTACTGTGTCAAGTTCTGGGCTCCTCACCATAAGAAGGACATTGAGGTCCTTGAGTGAATCCAGAGAAGGGTAACCAGGCTGGTGAAGGGGCTAGAGGGCCAATCCTATGAGGAGCGGCTGAGGGAGCTGGGAATGTTTAGCCTGGAGAAGAGGAGGTTAAGGGGAGACCTTATCACCACCTACAACTACCTAAAGGGAGGTTGTAGAGAGGTGGGCGATGATCTCTTCGGCTGAGTAACAGGACAAGAGGAAATGGCAAGAAGCCGCGCCAGGGCAGTTTCATATTGGATGTTAGAAAACAATTTTTTACTGAAAGAGTTGTCAGGGCCTGGAACAGGCTGCCCAGGGAGGTGGTGGAGTCACCATCCCTGGACATGTTTAAAAAAGGGTAGATGAGATACTTAGGGATATGGTTTAGCGTAGGATGGGAATGGTTGGACTTGATGATCTTTAAAGGTCTTTTCCAACCTTGTGATTCTTCATCTAAAACAAAATTCAATGATAAATAGCATAAGCTAAGACCAAACTTTGGACTGGTTAGCTTCTCCAGCTTATTTTTTCTGGGAATTCTTTAGTCTATAGTAGCAGCATCATAAGATCACACTATCCTAAGGTGCTAATACTGGCAGGCTGTGAATAATTTGGAATGGACAGAAGGGGAAAATATAAAGTGCTATTCTACCAAATGCAAGGACACTAGAATTGCAACTCCTATGACATTCATTAAGATCCATTTGCAACTACAAATATCACTGGGCTGTGCAGTAGATTTGCAGCTGAAGCCAAGATAAATTTTCTTGGGCTTGTTTTTTAAGGCTGCTCAAGCTTTGCTCAAAATGGTGGGCTTTCACAGTCCTTCACTTCTATAAATTTCAATATTTATGGAGTAGTTTTCTGTTTGGCAACAATACAAAATAAAGCTAAGTGAAGTCAATAAATAAAATATGCAGGTATGCAGAAGGGAATGAATACCTTCAAAGGAATATCTTAGCCTAAAGAACCAAATACTTTCTGAAATTAATCATCAGGTTAATATAATTTCAAAATTACCATTATGGCTTCCTTATCTTCACAACCACATGACTGAACACTAGCGGTGGAAAAGTACAGGTGTAGTCTTTGCTGGGTAAAAAGAATGGCTGGATGGCCAGGCCCAGCTGAACATGAGCCAGCAGTGTGCCCTGTTGGCCAAGAAAGCCAACAACATCCTGGCTTGTATAGAAATAGTGTGGCCAGTGGGAATATGGAAGTGATGGTCTTCTTGCACTCAGTACTGGTGACACTGCACCTCACTTTTAGGTCCCTCACTAAGACTCAAAAACACAGCAAAGCCATCCCTTTTCCACAATGTACTTCTAATATTAACAACTCTAGGTCTTAAACATTTTCATGAACAGCCAGCATGTTGGTGAAACTATCTCCCTCCAACAGCTTTTGAGCATATCAATTAATAACCAGTATAAAATGAGACAATACAACTGACATCCTACAGATACATTTTTCTTATTTGACATACATAACACACACACACAAAGAAAAAGGAAGAATCATGCCTTTGCTTTCTTTCTACAAGGTGTTTTAAGACCAAATGTTGACACTCGTGCATACAAAAGCAGAGTGGCAAAAATTCTATCAGTAAGATGGGAAATGGTCAGTGTTCCATATATTACCCTACCATGGAGTCTGAAAGGCTACAAATAAATGCTGAAACAACTGATACGGTACAACCTTGCATGTGATTTTTTGAAATGGCTTTTTTTTCCCAATCCAGCAGATAGTCAGGGCTGGCAAGATACAACGTGCCTGAGTTGGCGTGAATGAAGGGATGCTGCTGGGTTCACAAATGCACTTGTTTAAGGGCTTAGAGCGAGATCACAGAAGTTACAATAGGCTTTGTGTAAGCCTATGCCCACTCTTAAGCAGAAGCAGTAGTCAAAGTAATCCCTTTTATATTTTAAGAGCACCAAGTTCTACTGGTTACAGTAAATGTGTTAAATTCCTTCAAAACTTATTTAGGGAAAATACAAACTTTTTAAAAGCTAACAGTGATCAAAAGATTTACTTTCAACTCATCTTGCTAATTCAATGCCTGTATTCTCTCATTTAACACACACTGTCAGTATGAAGGTGGAATCATATCTATTGATGAAGAAGCCAGCAACAGGACTTACTGCCATTGTCTACTCTACAGAAGCACTTAACAGCTGAACACCCAGACTTCCCAAGTGTGGGGCTACTACTCCAGCCATTGGATCACCACTAAGAGGAAAGTAGAGCATGTACTCGTGTAAACATGTTGTTCTTCTACTTAATCACAGTGCTTTGTAACAGACATGTAATCAGCTCCCACACTTGGCTTGCAAAACTAAGGTGCAGATTACTTCTTGTAGTGGTTACTATTGTTTATTATTTTTCATTAGTTGTAAGTATGAATCCAAGTAGGAATTCTTTTTACTAACAGAATTTACATTTTCTATTTAAGAAACTCACCAGAAAGATGTTCTTTAGAGAAAGTTTACTTTTCTCCATTGTTAACATATTAAGGATAATTTGTAGTGTATTAAATACTATAGGTTTATACCAGTCTAAAAAACAAGATCCCAGTGCCTTCCCATGAGAAACAGTCGTCATTCAAAGCTGCAAAGAGAACAGACCTGAGAAGTTGTATCTGCAGCCAAAAATGTGACAGCTGCTGTAGTACTTTGCCTATATAGAGAAATATCTCTAAAACAGACAATTATCTGAACTATTTCTGTAGAAGTAAGTCCAGAAGAAGTGAAAGGCCCTTTCCATAAATGTACTTTGCAATAATGCTTCCAAGCTATTTTACCACTTTCAACATCTCTAAATAAAGAGAATCTTCTAAGTTTCCCCTCTAGCACCCCAGGCACAATGCTTCTCACAGATCCTACCTATTGAAGACAGGGCCCTTAGGCTGGGCAAACACCACAACTATCAATAAAACCAAATTTTTCCAATACCTCTTGCTGTCCTTTCTTCTGGCAGCCTTATGGCATGGAAGTTTTTGTTCTAATCTGCTGTTGAATTTGGTAGTACCTTGGTCTTACCCTTTGCCGTTGTCTCTTCCTGTCACTGTTTCGACTTTAGAAGTGGTTTGCCATGCATTTGTCTCTCCTCCACCTACAAGATTCTTCATAAAAGATATAGTTGCTTATACTGATGCTCACAAATTAAGATTGGTGAGGAGGGGGGAGAAAAAACGCCCTGAAAGAAGCTTCCCACTAATACAAAATATCCTCAAGAAGCAAGCAAAAATATATGGGAAGACATGCTGATACCTTTTATACACCACCAAACTGCACTGTCTGGTTTTATGTAATACGTTCATATGATGCATAGATGCATATGACAGCTAAAGAACAACTAGCTCAAAAATCAGTCAACCAATTTCTTACAAGAATATTCTAGTTATCCATTAATTAAGTCTTATCCTTTGTTTAATTTTAAATTTGCTGTTTCCCTTTTCATATTAAAGTATGCTGATGTCTTATTAATGGCACATATTAATTGGACTACTCTAAATACGGAGTGAGAAGGTACCTGTTTAAAGGTACCATACTATAGAGAAAATACATTATCCATGTCAGGATGCAATTTCAGGATTATTTCTTTAATTCTGTGTAAAGTGCTATTTCTCGCTTTTGAAACCGCTCCACTACAATCATATGCTTTCTTCAACTCTGTGCTTACCTCAATACCATCAAGCCTAAATTTAGTACAACGCATGTGAAAAAAACATGATATGACTGTGGAAATTTTGGCAAATAATTTTAAATTAGTCAATAGCCAAGCTTTACAACATTCACTTCTGATTCAATGACGTAGCTTAAAAGACAGTTAATTGATATAGCTTTAATATAAGGAGAATTTGTGTGTTTCAAGAATAGAAGGTATTTGTGTGTTTTGGATTTTAGTAAAATATGGCTGTTTTGTTAGAGCAGCTACAAAATTTAACCATAACAGTGGAACAGCCTTGAAGGTAAAGACAGTGAAGATAGGGAAGTCATAAATAATGATATCAACAACCAGTTAAGAGACAGAGTAGATCTTGTTTTCAACTAAATGGGTTCATATTTAGTTTGAGCAGGAATGTGTTTTTGAGACTACGGAGAAAACTGTAAAGAGCATGCGCTGAGAGAGAGGAAGACCTTCAGCCTTCACTCCTGAAGACCACCAGAAGACCCCCTGAGTGTCACTGACCGTGCTCTATCTGGGAGGACTTAATGTCTTCCTTGAAATAATTTGCATAACAGTCTTTTCTTAGAAATATAATGAATATGTGTAATTAATCTGTATACATATGAGAAATTTTGCTTTAAACAGCACGCACATTTGGAGGAGCAATCGATCCCCTCCGTGCCCTGCCCTGCAATAGACATAACCTGCTTCATCATCACCAAGCATACTGAGTTCTGATTCCTGCTTTTTGAGGCTTCACTTCCAAAGTCAAAATTTAATCAGTCCTTCCATGGACTAACTATACAATGGTAGTTGCAGCAAAATCAATAATATTATTGTCCCTTATTAAAGTGATGTGAATGCTATGTTATAAACAAGCATATCATACAACATGAGCTCTGCAACAAAAAGGAAAGTAACTAAGCACAAAAGAATTATGATCAATGCAATGGGTAAATGCAAAGACACTTAAATCGGACATCTGAAGCAAAATTACCCCATGTGTGGATGTGGCATGACTAGGATGTAAACTTTAAGTAACATACATATTTTAGCTCTAAGAACAAAAAGGTTCTGGAGACAACGACTGGAATAAGTGGCCCTGCAACTGGCAAATATAATTAACCTTCCTTATACATACCAGCACAGAAAACAGGTGGAAGACTTGGCTTCAAATAAAATACGTTTTCACTAAGTTCCACCACACACATACCAAAGTGAGAGAAAAAAGAAAAGGGATGCATGCAACATCTTTTACTGCTCGATTTTAATTTCATGTTTTCTAATTTTTTGTCATTTACTCTGGTCCCCATCCCAAGCAATTTATGTATCATTTACTAATAGTACTGTATCTTTATAAGTAGAATTACAATATTGTAAATAAAAGAATTTTACAAATAACATAGCAGATATAATCTAAACACATTTTGTAGGCTCTCTAGCTAATAACAGAATAGCTTGTAGTTCAAAACCAAATAATGTTATTTTTACTGCATGGGGTGGAGGGGGGCACAGGAAGGAAGAACACATTTATTCCAGTATTCCATGGAATTGACATATCTGGCTTTCAGCCAAATTCTGAATCTGTCCTAACCAAGAAAAATTACACAGGCCAAGTTATATTTACACCATACAGTAAGAGAATCAATCAAAAATGAAAAATGTTGCATGGACTGTCTGTCCAGTGTATCTTGGTGGTTTATGAGAAACGGAAATTATATGCATCTCTCTACACCAGCAGCTAATAAACTATCTTCTGCTGCCTTCAATTGCTTAGACTGTAAGTAAGCAAAACTTTAAAAAAAGCCATTATTGTTGCAAAACCATTTGCCAATCTGCATACTAAGAGCACAAACATTTATATTCATTTCACCCTGAGAATGCATTTTCAGTATATTTCCATTATACGAGTCACTGTGAAATTATAATCAAAATCCTCTGAGTGACAATGAAGATTTTTCCTGAGTTCAATTTGACTCATAAGAGTCTAAAACAAAGGTAAACAATTGCCACCCTGGTGCTTTCACTCTCTCTTTCATACTAACATTATGGACAGGAAAATACATAACCCATCAACAGAGTGTCTGACCCTCACCTTTTATTACATTCCCTTTTCTCTCTGTTGTGTCAACTCAGAATTATCCATAATGCCAGAAGAACAAGGAGTATTATCATTAAAATAGCTTATCACTATCATGAGTATTTTCATAAAGGCCAACAAAAAACCTGATGGATCTTCATGGAACAATGTTGCTACATTTAATACTTCCTAAGAAAAGAAAAGGGGCGGTGGAAAAAAAAAGAAAAAAAAAAGGGGGGCTGGGGGGAGTATGGATTGTAACATTAATTCAGACTTTTATTTTGCTTGTAGTTACTATTTTATAAAAAATGTCACAGGTAGGGGAAAAAACCCAAACCAAACCAAACCAAAATCCCAAAACTTGCATGTCTGTCCTGATGGGAAAGGCATTTCATTCCAGCATCTCTTCTCAAAGAAGTATAAAAATCCAACCTTAATTTAATGGTACAAGATTACTGGAGCCACAGTGATGAACTATGCACCAAAAATAGAAATTAATTATGTCAGGAAGCTCTAAGAATATTTTAAGATTAGTCATCCTCTTCGTTCACCCAGAGAGGTCAATCTACTGAACTTTCGCTCTTTATGTTCCAAATGTGGAGTTTACACATCAAAAGGATAAAGCAGCTATTACAGTAGAGATGATTACAAACACTGAATTCTGTCAGTGTTTGGGTTAATCATGCTAAATTCCAGTTATTACACTTATGAAGGTAGTAGTAACCAAGTAGTTTGTGAAGACTTTGGTTGCAAGTTATTTGTTATTTCTTCAAATGCTTTACTACGTTTTACACTAAAAAAAATGTTTCATTATATAACTTCTGTACTGAATATCTAGAGCCTTTACAATACCACATTTAAACATAAACAACTTTTTCCTAATTGCTTTGATTAACTCAGCCTCTTTAATTTCTCTTAAAATTGGCAGGCGCTGTGAACATTTTTATGTAAAGAACTCTATTTGTGAAGCTGTTTCTTAACAGTGAACCACCTCATCGGAGCATTGTCTACCAGGATGCCTGTTGCTCCGTACTGAAGAAGGCGTGGACTTTTACTGAATTAGACTGCAAGTAAGACCTAAAATGTAGAAATAAAAGGTACTTGAGAAGGATCTGCATATTGTTAGCGAAATAGAGGAAGGCAATAACTACTGGAAGAAAATGCTACCTATTGAGATCTATCTTTTCCACAATTGTGATTTTATAAATCACATTCAAAACTTGCTCCAGGGTTTTTGCTGTTTGGAGGTAACAGCAATATATGCTATTCCAAACAAAGAACAAGCGAAATAACATAAAATGCAAAAAATACTTTTGCACATCTTATAAATGTGACACTATAATGCCAAATAGTTAATAAAAATGGGATACTGCTGATACTGACCAGATCCTCTTCAGTGAAAAGTAATCCCTAATTTAGGACAGTGCATCATACATTGAAGCCTGCCTACGCAAGTCTATTAAATCAAATGGAGTTTAAAATCTAAAAGCTGTGCTGACTTATTTCTCATATAATTATAAACGTTCGTGCGTGTATGTGTTCCAATACTTTGGAACTAAACTGGTGCAAAACAGAATCACACAACAGCAGGAGTTAGTTAAGGAATTTCCCTCCACAGCATATTTTACATACATATATCAGAACCAATTCATGATCACAATTACCATTTAAACCAATTGAAAATGCAGCGATTGTGTAGTTCTCAAAAATGCTTTTTTGTACTGAGTAAATGGAATAAAATCCAGCTGGAGGCCAGTCACGAGTGGCGTCCCACAGGGCTCAGTCCTGGGTCCAGTCTTGTTCAACATCTTTATCAATGATCTTGATGAAGGGATTGAATGTTCCCTCACTAAGTTTGCAGATGACACTAAACTAGGAGGAAGTGTTGATCTGCCTGAGAGTAGGGAGGGTCTTCAGAGGGATCTGAACAGACTGGACCGATGGGCTGAGACCAATAGGATGAAGTTTAAAAAGGCCAAGTGTAGAGTGCTACACATGGGACATAACAACCCAATGCAGTGCTACAGGCTTGGGGGAGACTGGCTGGAAAGCTGTCAGGCAGAGAAGGACCTGGGGGTGTTGGTTGACTGCAGGCTTAACAGAAGTCAGCAGTGTGCCCAGGCGGTCAAGAAGACCAATGGCATCTTGGCTGGTATCAAAAACAGTGTGGCCAGTAGGTCTAGGGAGGTGATTGTGCACCTGTACTCGGCATTGGTGAGACCACACCTCGAGTACTGTGTCCAGTTCTGGGCTCCTCACCATAAGAAGGACATGGAGGTCCTGGAGCGAGTCCAGAGAAGGGAAAACAGGCTGGTGAAGGGGCTGGAGGGCAAATCCTATGAGGAGCAGCTGAGGAAGCTGGGGCTGTTTAGCCTAGAGAAGAGGAGGCTGAGGGGAGACCTTATCACCGCCTACAACTATCTGAAGGGAGGTTATAGAGAGATAGGTGATGGTCTCTTCAGCCAGGTGACAGGTGATAGGACAAGGGGCAATGGCATGAAGCTGTGCCAGGCCAGGTTTAGATTGGATGTTAGGAAAAAATTTTTTACTGAAAGAGTTGTCAGGGCCTGGAACAGGCTGCCCAGGGAGGTGGTTGAGTCACCTTCCCTGGATCTGTTCAAAAAAAGCGTAGATGAGGTACTCAGGGATATGGTTTAGTTTAGGATGTGAATGGTTGGACTTGATGATCTTAAAGGTCTTTTCCAACCTTGGTATTCTGTGATTCTGTGATTCTGTGAGTAATGTATAAGACTACTTCCAAGCCGACAACAGTTACTGATTATAGATATTTTAAATAAATTATCTGAGAACTAAACAAGGAGATGCTTAAATGCCTTTGCCCTTTGCAGTATTAACCAATAAATGCTAATCTATACCTATGGCAAAAAGAACCATCTGCCTCCTTACTACTCACCGTAACTGGCTTCGTTGCAAGCAGGGCTTAGCAAGTGTTTTGCTTGTTATTTCTAACTTCCCATTTTTATTTTTCAAGTTGTCTTACACCTTGTGGCTAAGGAAAAACCCTACAATTTGTTATAAATTACTTGGTCCCAAACAGGATTTTTAACCAAATTGAACAATTTATTAAACGAATAAAGGCAAGCAAACGGCGCTGTGGTGCACAGGCAACGCAGGGTGCGCAGGGAGTCTCCGCTCCACCAAGACGCACACCATACACTTCCAGTCCCTGGCTTATATACCTTCCAGGGATAGCACCGCCCGCCGGTTTAAACTGAACAATATGACATGCTGAAGTGCCTCGCCAGTCGACCTCCACAAGCCATAACAACCATATACATCTTAAACTGATATTCTGGAGTGCCCGTCAGGCGACCCACACCCACAAGCCATCCTCTAGGTGATCTTTAGCTTTTGTCTTGCCAACAAAGTCAGGCAGCTGGTTCTGCAGACTTGAGGCGCCTCCCTATTCTTTCCTTCTTTATCACCTCCTTCTGAGATGTTTCCTCTGAGGTATCACAATGCTAACATTGTGGTCCTTTAGGCAAAGCTTTGCACATCCTTTATAGTTTGTTGCTGCTTCAACATACTTCATTCAGTACATGCAAAAACCTTAAACTGTCCCTCCCAGGCCCGTAGCCCTACAAGGGTATGTCATTATGCACCCTCAACATTGTTCCATATTAACATGAATCATCAGATGGACATGTATCACAAATTGGTTCTACCTTTAAATTGTTTATCTTGTTAGCTCCAAAAGGCCAGCTTTCCTAGACACCTGTTTATAAGTGAGCAACCTCAAGTTACATTTAATGTCTCTCCACCAAAATTATTTAGCAGTCCACAGAAATGTTTACAGGCTAAATGAGCATTAAGAGAGTCTCAAAATCTTTTTTTTCTCTGCCCTAACCTGAAGAAATTAGTAGTTGGATATTACTAGTTCCTAGGATGTACAAACTTTTAATGTTTGTCCATGGTCTAGAAAAGTAAAATTAGTACCAGTTTCTTCCTGTAAAACAAGATAACTAAATGTTTCAATTTCTTGTGCTTTTTATGTCCAGTATTTGGTGACTGACAAAGCTAATAGCTGTGTAATAAATTCATAAAGAATTTGTTCTCAAACAGATAAGGGTGGAAGAGGAGTAGTTTCTCTCTCTTCTTCCCCCCGCCCACCCCATCTCCTCGTGAAACTCATTGTGTAAAATAGTGATAAGCCACTCCCAGACATGTTGGCAAATCGATAAATGACTTAGCAAAGACCTTTCCCATCTCATGCTGAGCCAGCATGACACAACACAGAGAAATGCTACTATCTCCGCGACCACCTGAGGGACCAGGACGACCCCCTAACAATGTTACACGCAGCCACAGAAGTTACCAGGATATGCCACGAAACTCCAAGACTACTGACCTGTAAAAAGAAACTCTAGCAGAGGTGAGGTGCGCACCTTGGACAGAGCAAGGGCTCTTCAGGCCTCCCAGCACTGTATTGCCTGCTTATAGCTTGCTCAAATAAATTCTATTTGGACATTTTAAATCGAGTGCATCTCCGTTTATAACAGCTGGACTACCGTTTAGGTGTAACTATTGCAGCTGAAATGACAGCAATACCACTTCAGATTTCCCATCACTGTGAAGGTCTTCTGTCCCCTTATCAGTCAGGCTACTTAAGTCAAACTAATATTTAAGCAAATCCAGTTAATTTTCATTAAAACACGACAGCATGCAATTAGAGGAACAACAGTCGCGGAGAGAAGTGATATTCCCTGGGATAACCGCGGCAATAGGAAGCAATGGCCCATCAGCGTGCATATTTATAAAAATACCAACATGCCTTTTAAAAACAGCGTGTTCCAATCTCAAAGAGGCTGCACCGAGAAAAAATAGACAACTGTAAAAACCCGAAAAGTTTCATTAACGTGCAGTCAAGGGCTGAAGCTGTGGTATGGCAACATCATCGCTTTTGTTTATATTTTAAACAGATGTAGGTACTTAATTCATTAGTTTAAAAGTAAGCACTGTAAATAAGCTGAAATCTAAGTGCAAGTGGAAGCATGCTCCACAAAACCATTGAGTTGAAATTACTGGAGAGTTTGCTTTTCTAGAGAGTACTTACAGTGGTGGAAGCAAACATTTAGCAGCTCATAATTAAGACACCATGCATGCAATAATTAGAAAAATGTGGTTCCGGGTGTTCGAGAGATGGCATTTCCAGGAAAGGGTTGCTCAGGTTTCTAATACCGATATGGAAAGATTAATTTCCACAACCAAGAAGACAGTAGGTATCATCACATTTCAGTGATGATCAATACTATTATTTGGTTGCTATGCAGTTATTTAAATAACCTAACAAGCTATTACGAGCAGATGCGTGGCTTTAAAAGACCCAGTGTTTAGTGTAACCAAAACATTCACATGCATCTAGTAGTTCCTCGTACTGAAGAGCGCCTGTTTTTATTATGCTAATAGCCTAAGCCAAACGCACCAGTAAAACCAGCTGCGAACTCGAAGAGGCAGGAAAGAAACCTTTAACACAGACAGCTTTTATCCTTTATCTTTGCATGAACACCACACTGTCAGGTTTTTCTCTCTTATCTTTGATGGGGCACAACTTTAAGTAGCGAAGCTAGACAGTTTGCTTCAAGTGCCCCAGTAGCTGCCATCAAAAGCTTTCTGGGTCAGTGAACTGTATTTACTACTGTGAAGCTAGGATGTGCGCAGAAATGAAACAAAAGCGCGGGATTTTCAGGACAGCAACATATCTCAGCACGAAGACAACAGTACAGTAAGGTCTTGCAAAGCATTAGGAAAAGTTTTACAATGACAAGTTTGATGGCTCATAAATAAGCGAACAGCTCCCCTACGGCAGTTACCTAAACAGCGTAGCCTCCTCGTGTTCTCAAAATGCCCCTTCTTCCAATCTTATCCTCGAAAAAATAAGTGTGCTAATATTCCGGACTGAAAAATGCCAAGCAACTTGGTCACAGTTCCTTTCCTGCGTTAACATGTAAAGAAAACACTAAAGAAGAATCACAAGTGGCATACTGCAGAAGACTGAACCTCACGTGTCCTCTATTAATTAGAGATTCTTTAATTGTGCTGAAAAGGAACAACAAAATAAGTGAAATGTAAGTTTTATACTCAAAAGTGCTAATTCACTGCCGACTGCACTTCCACACGGCTTTAAATTTCTTAGCATAACTCAGATTTAACCTTGAACTAAGCTTATGTTTTCCTCTCAGCTCCACAGCTGGACCAGAATTCCACTCCTGCAACTCCAGATAAGGATTTTAGGCGTGTGCTCTGTTACCATGTTTTAAAAACTACACTACACATTACAACAGAGTTTTAAGCATGACATGAAGCTAAATGTGCATTTGCTTCTGAGAAATACAGGACGTTAAGCTTTATTAGTTAAATATAATAGAAGAGCTTCAAATAGCAAATACTCTCGTATGAATATTGAATATTTGTCTGCATAATTCTTACACAGTTTCCAAACGCATTTTCCCTTTCACTTTTTGCCATGCAGTACACAGAGTTGTGATGAATGTCACTTAGGCAATATGTACACAAAGATGGTGTGACAGATTCTACAAGAAAAAGGAGTAAGTGTAATAAACGCTCAAAACCTCATTGCAATGTTTTATTGTCTGTGGGCACTTCTTATGGACTGTATGTAATTTAAAAACCAAACCAAGCCAAACAAACACAAATTCTTCACCCAACTACCCAAACAAAAACCCAAATAAAAACACAGAAAAAGAAACCCAGAACAGAACCCAAGAAAACACCAGAGGAATCTCTACAGCCACCAAGACACTGAAGGGAAAAACACTTAGGGACAAACTAGTTGACTCTTTTCATCATCACTGAGTGTTATCTACGGAAACTACTGAAAAAAATATTCCCTCAAAAAGCAAACAACATATAATAGAATGCCACACAATATTCATTAAACGAATTAAGTATACTATATAAAGAGTAGTACTGTGACCAGCTTCTGTACTTGTAGTATTGACCCTTTTAATCTCCATCACAAGGAATACCATTTAAAACCATTTTTTAAAGTCCGATTATAGACTTAGATTGAATAAAAGCGTGTATTGCTCAGCAGTACACTGAATGTGTGCAGTTAATGGCTGTGTAAATGGATGTCCCAAATGTAGTTTTTGTATTTCATCTAATGTGCTTCCATCAAAATGACCTTTATCTTATGCTCATTACTTCTGAATGTTTTTCAATCTACAGATATAAAAAGAATACTTCTGGAAAATATAAAATAATTGGCTTGAAGATCTTTTAAAGAAAAATAAAAATCGCTTTCACTAAGATAAAGAAAGTAATAAATCCAAATAACATGTAAATCAGTTTGCTAACTATATGAATTTGCTAATGAAATACATATAGAGTAAAATGCCTGCACATTTGATGTTTTCATAGAATTGTGAAAATGTACCTTTGAAAAATATAATTCTTGCAGAAATAACCTCATATCTGATTCTTAAATATCAAACTGAACACAATCATGCAGACTGGTTTTTGGCATTTAAAATATAGAAACCAAAAGTTTAACCATACTTAACGGAAACTGCAAAAGCAATCAACCTGGAATCTATGAAATATATTGGAAGTATTTGTAATAAACTCAAAATAAATGTCTTTGGGCTTGAGAACACAGTATGCAGCTATGTCCTATGTTTGGAGCATTTTAAGTTGAACACAGTTTTGAAATTATATATTTTCAAAACACAATTTTAATGTAACAAGTGTATTAATATGAAGCTCATGAATTGTTTCAACAGAGAATGAAATTGTTACGCAACATAGTAATCCATCTGTATGAATTTAGCCATATTCCAAGAAAAACTCTTCTGTTTGCTACCAGAAAACCCCAGTTACTTATGCATCATCAAAATTCTTCCTAGCGAGTGGCATTTTAACTGAGTAGAGCAGTTCAGATGGAGACTGAAAACCAGAAATAAAATGGGAAGAAGTATGGAGCACATGAGGGAACAGCATGTGATCCAGGACAGCCAGCACGGCTTCACCAAGGGAAGATCGTGCCTTACCAATCTGGTGACCTTCTATGATGGAGTGACAGCATCGGTAGATAAAGGGAAGGCAACAGATGTCATCTACCTGGACTTGTGCAAGGCCTTTGACACAGTCCTCCACCACATCCTTATCTCTAAATTGGAAAGACGTGGATTTGATGGGTGGACCATCCAGTGGATAAGAAACTGGTTAACAGGCCATAGCCAAAGGGTGGTGGTCAATGGGTCTATGTCCAGGTGGAGGCCGGTGAATAGCGGTGTCCCCCAGGGGTCTGTCTTGGGACCGGTTCTCTTTAACATCTTTATCAATGACATCGATGATGGAATTGAGTGCACCCTCAGCAAGTTTCCGGGTGACACCAAGCTGAGTGGTGTGGTCAACACCCTAGAAGGAAAGGAAGCCATCTAGAGGGATCTTGACAGGCTGGAGAGATGGGCCCAGGTGAACCTAATGAGGTTCAACACTGCCAAGTGTAAGGTGTTGCATTTGGGCTGGAAGAATCCCAGACATAGATACAGACTGGGAGAAGAGCTTCTTGAGAGTAGCCCTACTGAGAAGGACTTGGGGATTCTGGTGGAGGGAGCTGGGCTTGTTCAGTCTGGAGAAGGGAAGGCTGTGGGGGGGACCTCATTGCAGCCTTCCAGTACCTGAAGGGAGCTTGTAAGCAGGAGGGGATTCAACTTTTTAAAAGGATAGACAATGACAGGACAAGGGGGAATGGATTAAAACTAAAGGAAGGAAGGTTTAGATTAGATATTAGGGGGAAGTTTTTTACAGAAAGAGTGGTGAGGTGCTGGAACAGGCTGCCCAGAGAGGTAGTGGATGCCCTGTCCCTGGAAGTGTTCAAGGCCAGGTTGGATGGGGCCCTGGGCAACCTAGTGCAGATCCAGGCCTGAGGTTGGTGGCCCTGCCTGTGGCAGGGGGGTTGGAGCTCTATGATCCCTGGGGTCCCTTCCAACTCATACCATTCTATGATTCCATGATTCTATGATAAGATTTTTATTTCGTCTCAGTTCAGCCCATGGTTTTCAGAATTGCTGAAGCCTGAATAAATGAACAGACTATGAACCACCAGATTTATGATTTTATAATTACTGACCATGACCTCATGCAAAGCATCATTTCAATTTTTTCTTTATTACAAACATTTTCATAGACAACCAGAGAAATATGAATATTTAGTAAATATACTTTGCCCTATACTTTCATGCTTTTATTTTAAATCGACTTCACTAGGAACATCAGTTGATTCCTGTTAAAGGAAGATACTAATTCAATTAATCGGTATAGTTTATGCACAGTAGGACAACTGTACTTCACGTGGGAATTTAGATTTGGATTTCAAAGGCCTGAGCATGTAACACTGGGTCAAGAGTTTCAATGAATCAAGACCGACCTGAGTAAGTTGTTTATTTAGGTCTAAATTAACAATAAAATCTATATCATATATATCAAAACTGAACCTAAACAACAAACTCCCCTGTGCACTTTGATCTATTCATAGCTAATTTGCTAGTCCATAGGATAGCTGAGAAAGTATAAGCGTCCAGTGGCAGAGTGGTCAAGGAGCCCATGTAAATGGATTCCCCACTGGCTGTAACACACCACAGACTGTGGTGTTACCATTGCATTCTAGGCTGTGTTTGAGTTCAGGCTAATTTTGGCTGTCCGCATGTCCCAACTCCCCTTCCATCAGCAGCTGTGAAAGTTACTCCTCCTCTGTCCATCCCAGTATCAGAGGCTTTCCTTACTCTGATCAGAAGGTATATATTCAATGTTGAACCAGGGTGCTCATTCAATTTCCCTAGCTACATTAAAAACTAGTTGTAGTAGCCCATTGATTTTAAACTTACAAATCAGGTAAACTTCATTAAATGAGAGACAATTTTCAATTTCCTTAATACCTGTAAAGTTACTAAATATATACCCTTCATTTTTTCTCTGAAAAGATACTTATAGTGTTTAGTTTTCCTGCAGATATGGACCAACTGATGTTTTAATTTTCTTTAACAAAATAGTGTAACTTTCTAAAAATCCAAATACCTTTCTTAATGCTATAATAAACTTTGCTGGCACATGGCCCAATCTCTGGAGAGATTTTGTCTGCTGTTTTAGGCCAGCTATCTTAAGTGATAATTAAGAGGTACATGCAATTTTAACAAACCAGTTCTTCAAAATTAAGATGCTTCTGCCTGCAAGGCTACTCTCAACCTCGTTTAAAGAATTTTTTTCACATCTTTATGTCTCAAATAATCTAGACCTAATTCCATAATAACTGGAATTTGATAAAGCAGTCAAAAGAAAAATATGGATGTAAGGCTTCTCAAAGGCAGGAAAAAAAAGTTATCTGCTGTGTCTTCTTAATGTAATGCTAAAGGGAAAATAATGTGGAAAGGCTTCCCCATGCTCAGTTTCCCTTTACAAGAAATATTTCCAAACATGAAGGTGTACCTCTCCCCTACTCAACAAATACAGGTGAAGGAGGCATTTTCAGAATTCTCTTGGCAATTTTCAAAAAATATAATGTTATTATTACACAAATACAATACAAACTGTGGAAAAAAAATCACAATATTACCATAGGAGGCATTTATTAAATTTTTACAAAAGAAGTTTAGACCAGGTGTTAAATCTAGCCCAGGACAGATGGTCTTGTCCCAAGTCAAAACATCTGTGAGAAACTGAAAGGGCTAACATGTGTTGATGTCTCAAACACTGTGGTGGAAAACATAATGACAATAAACCAGGTTGGAAATGTTGGTTAAAGCTGACTGTGGAGTACACCTGGGAGGATGCGCAGCTCTATATTCTGATCACTATATATTGCCAGAAGTCATACAGCCTTCATTTGAGGAAGGGGCTCATGACCACCTGAAAGACTCCTCAACACCATCCACCCTAAATGGCACCTGCACAGAAGACCAAAAACCATGTAAGTCCTCAAGAGGCCTGACTGGTGATAAAGGTGGACATTAGACCACAAAAGATACAAACCCATCACTAGGACCCAAATAGGCCCATCACTGGTGGTCTGTTGCATCCATCATTGTCACAGTGGGATCCAAGAGTGATGATATCTCTCTTTCTTTCTTTTCCCTCTTTCCTCTCTTTCCTTTTCTTTCTGTAAATGTTTCAATAAGAGGTCACACTGCCTACCATTAGCAATACAAACTCATACGGGCGTAATTCAAATCAATGGCCACAGTTAACAGGGGTCTTATATTCACCCCCTTCCACTCTGTTGTGTATGTGCCTGTGGGTGAGGATGCCCCCATACAAAAGTTAAATCAGGCCTACCTCCACAGTCATATATAGATAGACACCAGTAGAAAAAAGATGCCAGGTACTGGGCAACAAAATGTGTCACTAATTGATGTAATACAGATACAGTCAATTTCTGAAGAACTTCAGAAGAATTTCTGAAACATTCTTAGGTATTTACCTCTACTTGCAAATTTCAAAGGCTTGACAGTCACCATTAAGTGAATTCTAATCCTCCTGATATCAAATACATTAATCTCTACTGAGACTATGCATACTAATCCAAAGATAAAAATAAATAATTCATAGATTACAGCCATGCAATCTCATGAAGTTCATTCAAAAAAAAATTCAGAAAAAAAATTAACAACTTAAATAAGCAATTAATTCAGTTTAGCTCAATTACAAATTAACTCTGGGACTGATTCTTGACGAAGATTTGACTAGATTCTAATAATGGTTTCTTTAAACTTAAACCTGAGACACACTTCTATTTCACGCTTATTTACATTATCACTGCTGAAATTTCTCAGTCACTGTGTTAGAAGCATGGACACACCACATTTCAACATTCCAAGGGTGACTGTGAGGATCAGGAATACTCCTGTGGTAGTTATTTCTCTACCATGGTTGGGATAGCAGAGAGGTTTTTTTCAGTCATCTCTGGGGTGATGCCCATATCCTGAGATAACAAAACATCAATGTGGCTTATGCAGCAGGATTGCTGAAACAGCTTCCATCTAATACAAGAATGGGATTCAGTTGATACCACTTACATGAAAGAGGTTGTTTCAACTGGTAACAATTCTTGAAGCCAGAGGCAGAGAAGGCTGCTGCCAAGGCCTCGAGCTTCACCCGGTGCTGTTTCCGTAACTCCCTCAGGTTGCTAAGAGATCAGCAGCGCTGACCCAGCTCTGCATCTCCTGGGGAGCCACTCAGGGGGCACTAACTAAAGCAGGGGGCACTGGCAGGCACTTGCTTTTCTGTAAAAACAGCAGAGACCCACTTCAGCTCTTCAGAAGGGCACAAAGCGGTGAAAACTTTCTTCTTTTGCAGCAGACTGTCAGGTATTTTGTCACGAGCTAGCATGTAAACAGCAATGATTTGGTATATGCGCAGCCCTGAATGCTGGCTCTTGGAGGAGATCTGGTAAATTATTCTCTAAAATGCAGTTAACTCCAGCCTACATTTTATGCTCACTGCTTTTCCTCACAGAACATTCATATTCTGTTTAATAGGAAACCCCAACACACCACATAGCTCTGTAAAGAACTACCAAACATAATAAACATATCTATACCTTGCATGAATCTCTACAGAACAGCTGGAGAGAAGCCATGGAAAAGAATGCTACGATTGTGTTACTTGAGGCACCGGAGCTTCAGAGAAATTACTTAGCGTCCTGTTTGCCTGACTTGCAAGGTCAGTCTCACGGTCCATTCTGCGGGGCTGTGTAACAGGTATGCTTGAAAGATCCTTCAGTCTATCATTACCACCACCAACCTGTTGAATTTTCCATCTTACGATCTTTTCCTGTTGACATACATCAGGTACATGTTTGAAAGAGAAAGAACTACTTTGGGTTTTTCTTTGTAAACTTGGTGAAGCCAATTTAGCTTCACTGAACACAGTTTTTTGCTTTGATAATCAGTCATTCCTACGCTCCTTCCACAAATGCTTGTCATTTCAGTGCTAAATATTTTGTATCTCAGCATCATTGATTCGGAGAGTTAAAACACTGTTAATGTAATCTACTGTAGATCCGCAAATGCCTAAGCCTGGAATAGCAAAAATACAGAGATTGCCTTGAGCTATATCCACAGCGTGAAAGAAGACATGCCTAAGACAACCAGGAGACACACACCCAAGATAAGCAGAGGTGTGAGGCAATCATTCAAGGAGAAACCGGTCTGGGAACTTTTTTGAATAACCAACCTTTTTTGAATTCTTATGCATATTCATGCCTTTGTGTAATAAATATCCAACTGCTTGTTGAAAGGGTGTGCAAGTTAGGAGGCGTGAGCCCCCTTGCACCCAGTGCTGCAATAAACATACCTGCTTCGTAACTCTCCCTGAGCTGTGAAGTTGGTTTCCGCGAGTCAGTATCTTCACCTACAAATTATTTTAAAGGCAAAAATTGAATATTCATTTCTTCTTTATACAATAAGTATGCAACAAGGAATCCAAGAATCAGTTTTAAAAGGTACAAGTTGCGTTGGACAGGTTTTAATTAATTATATATATGTACACACACAGAGTATTATACACACGCAGAGTCCAGTATATACACACAGAGTACATGGAGTATTATTAATTGCTCTATAGAAAGCTCCACTTTGGTGCTTCTCCTATTGCATTACAGACCATGAACCTGCAACTTAAATCTTGAAAATCTCACTCCCTCTGAAGGAAACCTCAAAGCATTTTTATAAAGAAGGTAAGGAAATACATGCTTATACTAATGTAAGGGTTCCTTCTCTCCCTCAAGCTTCCTTCATTTAACGTTCATGTGGCAAAAACTAGCTACAACAGAAAAATTCTGAAATCATGTCTTCTATAAACAGATGTCAAAATCAGGAATTAAGGATCAAGTATGCCACTAGAGCCTGACTGAACTTTTTCAGCAGTAAGCATAATGAGGTTATGTTCACATCGAATTCTAACATCCATGGTGTACATTGTGTATGCCCACGTGTCTTCTATGTGTCTAACCCAATTATACAGCAGATTCAATTAAAAGGCAGATTACATGCTTTCATGTCTGCTCCCTTCTAAATCAAATAAACTCAGTACTCCAATCCCAGCTCTCAAGTTGAATCAACACATGCTGCAGCATCAGACAGCCTTTCCTTTTTAACTTCAAGGGTTACTTTTTCATTCCCTGTCCTAAATAGCAGTGTGGTACACTAAAGACTAACCTCATTCTAGTAGCTGGTAAACTAGTGTACACACGCACGCACGCACACACCCACACACAATATGTATATAAATACTTTCACTGCAATTTGTTTACTGAATCAGTCTGGAGCCAAAAATAAAATTTAAAAAATAATTTAAAAAAATCAGAAAATAAAGTTTTTAAAATGTTAATTGACAATAATGTTCCTGAAAATAAAAAGAAAAAAATTAGTAACTTCTGGCGATTAACCAGAGAGAGATTAAAGTATAATAGAAGACAGATTAAGCCCTGCATACAGATAACATGAATGTACATTTGAACTGTCAAGCAAATAAGCTGGGATGGAAAATGTTTTATAATTCCATACCCTAGAAAAACTAAAATTTGCAGTTTGCTGAATGAATACTAATAATACGACACCACATAAACATACAGATTTGTAACGTCATTATTCTGATTTACTGTCTCATCTAAATGTGGATTCTGCCCTTGTCTGACAGACCTCTCTTCTTGAACCTTAGGAAGTCCCTTGGCTTCTTTCACATCTGACAAAAAATTCTCCTCATACCAAAATCCTTACTGCCTTACTTTTAGCAATCCCTCACCAACCAGTGCAACTGAAACCTCTGTTTCCTAGCACAGCTGTTGGCAGTTAAGACAAAGGAGTCTTGTTTATTTTGCAGCTAACCAGAATTTCCAGAATAAGGTTATAATATATTTACTTCTTGGGTTTTCTTACCCCTACTGATGCACTTTTTTTAAAATGTATGACGGGTAACAGATGCCATCCTCCTCCTTTTTATTACCACCCACACTCATTGAATTGTGGCTGCAGCCATAAATTCTGCAAAGCACACCCATATACTCTGAAGCTTAGACCTGTGAGTGCCAAAGCTTTGGTAACACCTAGAAGGCTCCTTCAAGAATGGAACCCCACTGAACTGGGGCACTGCCCAAACACACCGGCAATCATGATCTTTCTTCACAGTTGTTGTTAATTCTTTTCGTAAAAATACACCTTTATCAACAAATATTCAGCTGGGTCCTTCAAAAGCAAGGAAAAAAGTAAAAATCATGTAGATGAAAAACCAGGGCACTGTTCAGTCATGAATATTTTAATTATTGTAAGCAGGTCACCAGATGTAAACTAAGTTCATCTTGATAATCTTCACAAGCTCGCTTCCAAAGAAATTACAGCATTACAGAATAAGGTAATCTCGGAATTGAACAAACTTTAGAAAGGAACATTGTAGACCATTTCAAGTACAAATATTGCTAAACCTGAAAATGAAATTTCAGTGTTTCTGAGCGATAAAATAAAACATGGGATCCGTCAAAGCAGCAAAAGCTAGCTGATCCCCAAATCTATGTTTTGGAGAGACACCGATTGAAATTTCAAGTTATCACTGATCAGAATAGTGTGTATACACTTTTACTGTATTGCTATACTTTTTGTGTTGTGGTCTGCTCCACACCAGAACACCTTTCCTGAAGGACATATCATTGTTGGCAACTAGAAGACACAGAATATTGGGGGTTTTTTTCTTTTTTTTCAATATTGAACCAGATATATCTGCTAAGAGTGTTTTAAAATCCATAGGTAGAAATTTTTATTAAAAAAAACCCCAAACCCCTTCTTGAATATTGTAATTGATTTTTTCAGAGTTCTTCCAATTAAAACCTGAAGAATAAAACATTATCAATGAAGTGTAAATTTGCAAATAAAATTCCATTTTTCTATCATGTCTCAACACAGGGACTGGTAATGACTACTAGTATTCAGGTAAAATAAGGACAGCTTTCCTAAGTCTGGTTTCTCTGAGTGAAGATGGAGGTATTGAATCTCTCCTTTTTCACACATTCCCTTATAATTGAGTCTCTCTACAACACGAAAATGCTAAAACTCAGGAAACATAATTAAAGAACCAAAATAATATACGCCTTACTCAATTACATTTGTAAATATTATTTAAACATCTGACTTATGGCATGCTCCTACTCAGGTATTTTGAAGACTTTACTGTTCTGTAGAAGTGAGAACTTTCTTTTGTGTCAGTTACAGTGACAGAAAGAAGACATAAGAACCTGTCCTACCATTTGTCTCTGTGCACACTGGCCAATAACTTAAGGCAAAACCTGCAAAATACACTTCCCTGGAAAGATAAAAGTTCAAGATACACAATAAAAATTTTCTTTTTCTATAGGAGTAGCATTTGAAGATTGCTGTCAAGTTGTTGTGCTGTTTGGTTGGTTTTTCCTGCCAAATGCCGGATTCCAAATCCTTCCCCAAAATAGTCTTGAGCACCATCCTCAAGATTGTTTGATGGAATCAAAGTCTTGCTGCAGGCTTCTTGCTGATTTTTAAAGCCTCCTTCACTGAACAAGCTTTCTTTCAGATTTTCTGTTACCCTGAGATAGCTATTACAAACAATTAATTTGAGGCTAATATCTGTAGTTGAAGTGTAATAATAAAAAGTAATTTCTCTTCAGTTGAGTAAGGTAACTGCTATGAAGATCCAAATTAATGCTCGATTCCCCTTTTAGAATAAAATACTGTAAATTCCTCTTTTTTACCTTAGCACTATTTTGGTGTTTACCATCAAAATTGAGCATAAGAAATAATAATATTCTCCTCCATTCAGCACTGTTGTTTGAGTGCATTTTCTAAAACAAACAAACAAAAAGCATCATCCCCCACCAAAAAAACCCAACCTAACAATCAAACAAACAAACCTAACCCTGCAGCCGAGATTAGTAAATATCAGCAATGGACTATGTAAAGGATGTGCAAAGGACCACAATGTCAGCACGTGATGTGCATTGTGATACCTCAGGAGAAACAACCTGTCTCTGAGAAGGGAGAGATAAAGAACAGGAGGGCGCCTCAAGTCTGCAGAACCGGCTCTGCGGCTTTGTTAGCAAGACAAAAGCTAAAGCTCACCCCAATGACCTGTAAAGAAGAGAAGTAAATGAAGTAAAGGGCCATCATGTATCTTTGAAGCTCACTACAATGTCCATGCAGGAGTGGCTTCCCATAATGGAAAAAACCTAACCATTCCTTGGAAACCTTGTGAATGTGCATATATTCATAGTCACAAGCAGTGTTCCCCAGGGCTCAGTCCTGTTCAATGTATTTATGAATGACCTGGATGAGGGGATTGAATGTTCCCTCAGTAAATTTGGGGATGACACTAAACTAGGAGGATGTGTCGATCTGTCTTGAGGGTAGGGAGGTTCTTCAAAGGGATCTGAACAGACTGGATAGATGGGCTGAGACCAATGGGATGAGGTTCCACAAGGCCAAGTGCAGAGTCCTGCACATGGAACATAACAACCTCATGCAGTGCTACAGGCTAGAACAGTGGCTAGACAGCTGCCAGTCAGAGAAGGACCTCGGGGTGTTGGTTAGCTGCTGACTGAACATGAGCCAGAAGCGTGCCCAGGTGGCCGAGAAGGCTAATGGCATCTCGGCTTGTATCAGAAATAGCGTGAGCAGCAGGTCCAGGGAAGTGATTGTGCCCCCATACTCAGGATTGGTGAGACCACACCTCGAGTACTGTGTTCAGTTTTGGGCCCATCACTACAAGACAGACATCAAGGTCCTGGACCATGACCAGAAAAGGACAACTGGGCTGGTGAAGGGGCTGGAGAGCAAACTGAGGGAACTGAGGTTGTTTAGCCCGGAGAAGAGGAGGCTGCGGGGGGGGGGGGGGGGACGACACACCCTATTGCTGCCTACAATTACCTGAAAGGTAAAGAGATGGCTGTTGATCTCTTTACCCAAGTGACAGGTGATAGGACGAGGGAGAATGGACTCAAGCTGTGCCAGGGCAGGTTCATATTAGAGATTAGGAAAAAAAATCTTCACCAAAAGGGTTATTGGGCATTGGAACAGGCTGCCCAGGGAGGCGGTTGAGTCACTGACCCTGGATCTATTTAAAAGACAGGTAGATGAGGTACTCAGGAATATGGTTTAGTAGAGGACTTGATGATCTCAAAGGTCCTTTCCAACCTAGTGATTCTGTGATTATGAATATGCATAATTAAAATATGTCTTGTATAAAAGCTGTGTAACTGACCCTTTAAGGCACACACATTCAGAGGAGCGATCCCTTGTGCTTTATTGCCCAGTGGTGCAATAAAGAATACCTGCTTCATAGTGACCAAGGCTACTGAGATTTGATTCCGGCTTTTCATGGCATCAATATGTTGCTTAAGTCTCAGTAGTCAGAAATTCCATGCACACCAAGGACAAAAAGTAGGGGAAGAAGAGTGGTATACAGCACTTGGTAGGGCCGCAGACTCCAGAGACAGCAACTGTGTGTTCATGTACTGAATATAGCTACCCCCACCACTGGGTCCCTCTTTCCACAGGGCAACCCTGTACCCTTGCCATATACACAGGTAATGTATGTCCATAATATTTTCCCAAAGACAGCTTGATATAATCAGCAATACCTAGCTCACCATTCTTCCACACACATTTTTGGTCAGATCCAGCTCCGAAATTTTGAACAAGGTCAGAAATGTAAGAAAAAAATGGGTTATCTATTTGGAAAGGAGATGAGCTTTCTTCCTTCTGTTAAAATTGAAACTGTTGATTTGCATTTATCTGAAACCCTCTCAAATCCAAGTCTGAAATATGAAGGTTAAAGTTTATTAACTGTTGGCCCAGAGGATCACTAAATACACATTGGCTAATCTTCTAAATCTGTACCGTATCAAGGAGAAAATTAAATTATAAAAGGAAATTTAAATTAATTGTTCACATTCTCTTTTTTAGCTTTTGGTTTTACAGAAATATTGCCTTTGTTGTGGCCACGCCGATTCTAAACAAACCAGAGCTGATTTTTCAATGAGATAATAATTTTTTACAGAACTGTGTTATGAATGACTTGGTCCCTAACAGGATTTTTAACCAAATTGAACAATTTATTAAACGAATAAAGGCAAGCAAATGGCGCTGTGGTGCACAGGCAACGCAGGGTGCGCAGGGAGTCTCCGCTCCACCAAGACGCACACCATACACTTCCAGTCCCTGGCTTATATACCTTCCAGGGAAAGCACCGCCCGCTGGTTTAAACTGAACAAAATCATATATGACATGCTGAAGTGCCTCTCCAGGCGACCCCCACAAACCATAACATCTTAAACTGATATTCTGGAGTGCCCGTCAGGCGACCCACACCCACAAGCCATCCTCTAGGTGATCTTTAGCTTTTGTCTTGCTAACAAAGTCAGGCAGCTAGTTCTGCAGACTTGAGGCGCCTCCCTATTCTTCTTTCCTTCTTCTCCTTTATCACCTTCTTCTGAGACAAGATGTTTCTTCTGAGGTATCACAATGCTAACATTGTGATCCTTTAGGCAAAGCTTTGCACATCCTTTATAGTTTGTTGCTGCTTCAACATACTTCCATTCAGTCTATGCAAAAACCTTAAACTGTCCCTCCCAGGCCCGTAGCCCTACAAGGGTATGTCATTATGCACCCTCAACATTGTTCCATATTAACACGAATCAGATGGACATATATCACAACTGGAAGTGGGAAAGAGTATGAATATCTAGTGCTATTTAAGGTGAGTTAATATACAATATGTACCTACTCCAGTAATAATATTGTCCATATCACATGATTCTGATTAGGCGAATTTCTTACTGCATTGCTTTTCAGATTTCATTAGCAAACGCACTATCTTCCATCATCTTTGAGGTTTTTACAATTGCTGTCAATTAGAAGTCACATTACATAGAATCATTGAATAGGAACTTTGTTTTATAAGACATATGATCAAAAGGTTTTTATATATATACTATTTTCTTACGGACAGTAAAGCAATAATGAGAGAGCTTCACACAGAGCAGTGTCATAAATTGAGACCACAATGGATCATAATCCAATTAAAATTTTATTAATTATAGCAAGTAGAATATGAGCAAATACAGCGCTGGACGGCAGGGGAATCTGCGTTCCGCCAACTGCCGTCCTGAGCAGTTCAAACAGTTCCTTTTTATACATTTTTCTCCTTTATCCCATAGTTGATCCCTCACCCTTATGTCCTTATATGGGGTTGTTTGTCCTGTTTCTGTCGGTTCCTGGATGTCTGGCGGTTATCTTGCACAAGCGGTGTCTGATTTAGTTTGTGGTTATCTTATCTTAAGCAAGCAGTGTCTGATAGCTGTTTACATAGGCGATTCCATATCTTTTGTTGCTTAGCCTTTACATTGAGCTTAACATAAATCTTAATAAACAATACCCTAGTCCATAGTTTCTCACAATCCCACTTTTTTCTCTTTTTACTATTATTGTTTATTAATCATCTTCACTAACAGATTCATTTCTTGCAGTGACAACAAGCAATTTTGCTATTTCAAAGCGTTCTTTAATAAATTGCAAAACATAGCGTAATATACAAGGCCCAAATATAAGGCCTAAAATTATCATGAATAATGGTCCTGCTAAGGTAGATATCAGAGTTGTTAACCAAGGTGAGGCATTGAACCAATTTTCATACCATGATTTATTTGCTTCTCTTTCCCTTTTCCGTTGGTCCAGTCTTTTTCGAAGTTCAGCCATCACGTCTTGCACTACACCAGTGTGATCAGCAAATGAACAACATTCTTCCTTGAGGGCCACACAAAGTCCTCTTTCCTTTAAAAATAACAAATCTAGTCCCCTCCTATTTTGTAATACTACTTCTGATAGGGATTTTACTGAGGTAGCCAGATTCTGAATTGATCGCTCAATTTTGGCTAAATCTTCATCTACTGCTAGTTGTAAATTCTGCAGTTCTTGACCTTTTATGAGAGAGGCTATACCTGTGCCTGCCCCAACTCCGCCAGCTATCAGCAGTGTAGCTAGGGTTACCACTGTAATTGGCTCTCGTTTTTGTCTATTCAGGTCTCCTTCAAAGTGGCGTATCACCTCCTCAGAGGTGTGATAGATCAGAGGAGGAACAATAATCACCTGCACACAAAACTGAGATTGATCAAACACTTTTAGGGATAGGCAAGGCGTTACTCCGATGTCTGAACAAACCCATTTAGCTCCCGGTGTCGGGATAGCCCATTTGTCACTTTGACGTTTGTGTTTCTCTATAATGGTGTTAGTGATTGTTTGGTAGCACAAAGGCTGATACTTTTCGGGCACTGTACCTATACATTTTCCTTGACCTGTTACTAATTGAATAGTAATTCCTTGCGTATGGTTCCTCTGGTCATCCCATGGACATTCTCGTGGGTTTGAACCATTAGACCATTGAATTTTACCTGGTTTTCCAATTGCCTCAAAATATGGTGGTCTAACATTATAACATAACCAGCATTCTTCAGTTAAATTTGGTTTGCTTTCATTAAGGGCACGATAAGAGGCTTGCATTAGATTCCATAAGGGGTCTTTGGATTCTGACAACTCTAGATCCCTGGATAAGGAGAATTCAGTTACAGTGTCATTAGTTGTTTCCGAAAGGGAGTCTGGAGAAGGGGTTACGACAATTATGGGGACAAAACTTTTTTTTTTTTTTTTTTTTTTAGAGGAAGTGGGTGGATTCAGGACCAGATTTGGTCCTACTGGTAAAGGGTCATGAGGCATTCTTTCTTTGACAATTCGAAAAATGCTTCCTCTGTCCGCCCCTGGTTCCCAAAATCTAACTCCCCAATATTTCCCTGCTAGCCAAGATTCCTGAGTAGGATTTTTTTTATAGTTATATTGATGCCCATACAAGGATTCGGTTTACTTAGGCAGTGACCGCACCGGTCTCCGTGTAACTTAGGTCTCTGGCATCCTTCCGGTGACCACTTTATTTCTAGATATTGGTCTCCAGATGCGGACCACTCAGAGGCCCATGTTTCGCACCCCCAATATGCACAGTAATAATGACCTGGATAATTACAGTATGCTTTACCAGGGTTTGATGCTGGACATATATAAATTGGTTTACATATATCTGCTACATCTTTACGTTCTTCTTCAGTAATTAAATCATGCAAACTCACATTGAAACTAACTGGGCCCGGTGTAGCTCGTGCTTGGATTGGATTATTTGGATATTTTATGTTTGTTATTGTCCAGTTCATAGGTTCATGAGGGTTTCCATTTGCTTGGGTTATTATCAATAACAAAACTAACAGTATACCAGGAAAAAGGGTGTCTGTCAATTTTGCCAATTTAAGTATATTTTTACCAGTCCTGGGGAAGTTCGGCCATTGCTGCTTTTGCGTCCCATTGTTCTGGTTCTTTTCTCCACAGTTTATTCCTCCTCTGCCTCGCCCGTCGACTCGGTTGCTTCGAGCCACGGGGTGTACCATCTTCTCGGCAGCAAGGGAATTCTTCAGGAGAATAGCTGTTTCGGGCTTTCTGCCTGTTTATATAGGCTTCCCACTTTGCAGCTTTAACTAATGGGGCAAAGCAAGACACAGTTAGTACTTCCCTTCTGCACTTTATAATCAAAATTTCAGCTACAAAGGGGACTGGTTCGTTGGAGTGGTAACAACATTATTGAGGGTTTATTCCTTTGGCAAAAATCTCCCACCATTCATGGGATTCTCGAATAATTTCTTGTTTAGACTCTAATTGTTTTAATTTCCACTCAGTGAGAGTTCTTTGAATTTTCCAACACTGTGTGCAAACTCCTATTGGAGGGTATCCATATTCACAGTGTGTCCACCATTTATCCTGACATACCTTACACCTAAAACAAGCAAATGGATAACAATTACAGTTTAAATTATTACACCTAATTCGTATATCTAGAGTGCTTATATTATTGACATCAACATATTTTCTATATTCAATATTGTGTGGTTGCATAAGTTTAGCAATTTCCTTCAACACACTTTGTACGCTTCCATATATAGTAGATAAAAAAAGGAAATAATTATAGCAAATATAAACAGCAATACACACTTTATACCAAAAGGTAATACGGCAAAATAATCAAATAAAGTCTCTATCATTATGTTATCTTTTCAGGGTTATCTTGGTGTCACCTGGAGTACTGATTACTTTCCAGTGGGGTCTCATCACTGGGCCTTTAATGCGACTGGCATGAGTCCATCCACGCTCAGCAGTCCGGACAGCTGTTTCTTCCACTATTCGATATGACCCATCTATGAAAAATATTTCTCCATGTTGTAATTCCTCTTCTTCTAGATCTGGTCGAATTCGTGTTTGTTGTTCAATCGTTTGAAGACAATCATGTACTAACTCAGGACTTTCCCCTGGGTATAGAAATTCTGCAGGGTTAATCACTCCGACAGTCCTTAGGGACAGTTTTGGAGATTCTATGAGTATTCCCTCATACTTTAGTAGTCGGCTATCTGTAAGCCATTTTTCTGCTTTTTGTTGAAGCACCCCCCTTATGTTATGAGGCGCATATAGGACAACTTCTCCATTAAAGGTAATACGATTCGTTTCTTCAAGTAATAAGGCAGCAGCAACAACAATGATTTGTAAACAACTTGGCCAACCCCTGCTCACAGGATCCAACAGCTTTGATAGGTATGCCACCGGTTTCTTTTGTCCGGCCCATTCCTGAGTTAATACTCCAAATGCTGTTCCTTCATGTATGTTAACGAATAAATGGAATGGCCGTTTTAAATCTGGGAGGCTCAAAACCGGTGCTTGACTTAGCTCCTTTTTGAGACTGGCAAACTGCTCTTGATCCTGAGGGGTCCACTTGGGTATTTTGTCTTTAGATAGTTGTTCATATAAAAATTTAACTTTAAAGCTGTAGTTCTCTATCCATTGCCTACAATACCCAAATAGCCCTAATGCCTGCCGAATTTGCCCCTTAGTGACAGGCATAGGTAATTCCAGAATTCCTTTAATGCGCTCTGGATCCAATATCTTCTTGCCGTTAAACAAATAATGCCCCAAATATTTCACTTTTTCCTCCACAAATTGTAACTTTTCTTGTGATACCCATAGTCCCTTTTGTGCAAGAAAGTTTAGGAGTCGAATGCTTTCTTTTCTTACATCCTCCTTATTATTCCCTGCTATGAGCAGATCATCTACATACTGTAACAGCACATTTCCCGTTTGTACCTGGTATTCTTTTAAGAGCTCTTCCAGGGCCTGTCCAAACAGATTAGGGGACTCAGTGAATCCTTGGGGGAGCACGGTCCATCTCAATTGCTGTCTACGGCCTGTCTCTATGTCTTCCCACTCAAAGGCAAAATAATCACGGCATTCTTCTGCCAGTGGACAGGCCCAAAAGGCATCCTTTAAATCAGCCACACTGTACCAGGAGTTATGGGGTCCTAGCTTGCTTAGCAGTGTGTATGGATTTGCTACTACAGGGAACTGGGTGATAGTTCTTTTGTTTATTTCCCTTAAATCATGTACAAGCCGATATTTCCCATTTGGCTTCCTTACAGGCAAAATGGGGGTGTTAAAGGGTGACATACAAGGCTCTAAGATTCCTTGTGCTAACAATCGATCAATTTCTGGTTTTAATCCTCTTCGTCCTTCTAGGGAAATGGGATATTGCCTTACCCTCACAGGTATGTGGGGTTCGGAAATTTGAATTTTAATCGATGGGATTTCCAGTTTACTTATTGTGTCCGGAAAGTACCAGACATCGGGGTTAATTTGTTTTTGATCATCCACGGTCAAAGGATAAGCAGACACCGTTAGCTCTTGATTTTTTTTTTTTTAATTTCTAATTGCAATTCAACAATTAAATCCCGTCCTAACAGATTAAATTCTGCTTCAGGGACGAGCAAGAGTTCACCCATTCCAAATTTATTTTCAGTTTCGAATACCACATTTTTGATTTTGCTTACTTTAAAGGGTTCTCCTTTTGCCCCAATTACTTGTACTTTTTCAGGGGAAACTTTACATCCCTCTGGTATTTGCCTAATAGTCGATTTCTCAGCCCCAGTGTCTACTAAAAAGGTGAACTCTTGTTTATGGGGACCTATTTTTAATTTTATCAAGGGCTCCTGATGGCTCCGGTCCCCTAAAATATAGAGCCCCTTACTTTCTTATTCTATTTTTAATATTTCCTCATTCCTAATCTTTTCTCTGCAATTCTTCTTTATATGTCCCTTCTTTCCACAATAAAAACAACATCCTTGTTCCTTTCTTACTACTGCATTCCCTTGTTTCGATCCAGTAGGTCTATTTTCGCCTACTCGCCCTTTGCGATCCTCTCTGACTGCTGCTACAATCATTCTTACTTGTTGCTTGCTGCTTTCTTCTTCTCACCTTACATAGACTTTCTGAGCTTCCCTCAATAATTCATCCAACCCTCTATTCTGCCAGTCTTCTAACTTTTCAATCTTCTTTCTGATATCTTCCCATGATTTTGCCACAAACTGAGTTTTGAGGAACGCTTGCCCTAAAGGTTTGTCTGGATTTACCCCAGAGTACAGCTGAAGGGCTTTCCTCAGTCGTTCCAGCCACTCAGTAGGGCTCTCATCTTTCTTTTGCATTTCATTAAATGCTTTATAGATATTCTGGCCATGGGGTACTGCTTCTCTAATCCCCTGAATTACTATAGTTCTTAGGTCCTGCATATGAGTTCTATGCACCGGATCCTGATTATCCCAATTAGGTCTTTGGAGTGGCCATTTAATATCTGCTTGGGGTCCCTGGGCATGCTGAGCATCCCACAGTCTCATTCCTGCTCGTCTGATCATATCTCTTTCCTCGGTAGTAAATAATTGACCAAGGATAGATTGCATCTCATCCCAAGTATAAAGGTTTGGCCCTAAAATTGATCCAATCTTTCTGCCACTCCGAGTGGGTCCTCAATTAAGTTTCCCATCTCGGTTCTTTTAAAATCTTGTAGGTCAGCCAAGCTTAGGGGTACAGAAATATATCCAATCACAGGTTGAGGTCCCCCCATGGGCATTTCCCTTAGAGGATACATCTGAGCTGCCCCTTTTTGACTTCTAGTCACGCGTCTAGGAGGAGGGGGAGACCCTTGCTCCAATTCTGGTGGGGGAGTGGGCGCTCTGGGGACCTCTGGAGGGGCTGCGGGAGCAGGAGGAGGAATGTAAGGAGGGGGGGTTAGAAGGGTTTCGTCTAACTCTTCCTTCTTTTTCTTTTGTTTAGTTTTTACTTCATTCAGTGGGTAAAGGCTAGCTCCTGGTCTTTCTAGCCACACTTCCGCATACTGACTCTCCTCCGGGTTAAGGGGTTTTTTTATTATTATTAACCCAGAGGTTTAATTGCTGTCTTACCCATTCTTCCTCTGATCCATAAATTGGCCAATATACATTTTTAGAGATTTTCTTCCCTCCCCATATCTTAGTACAATCCTGTTGACCAGGGAAAATTTTTCCAGTTATCTAAGATATATGCTAGAGGGGTATTCTTAGGTATGGAGGATACAGATACTCCCCCCTTGGTGTCGAAGGCTTGCTTTCCTTCACCCCCATCTTCTGGAATATCCACAACCACACTCTCACATGCTCCCCTTGGTCCTGGCCCAGTCCCTCGCGGGAGATGGGAACCGCAGTACTGAAGGGTCCGCACTCGCTTGGTTCAGTATGTCGAACCTCTCATTCGTTATATTCCAGGATATCCAACCCCGCCCGAACGGCAAACCCGCGAACAAATTCGCAATATACTTACGCGTCCTGCATCTTCGTCCGGACTCCTGTGCACAGAATTTTATGGGATTTTACCGGTTCCTCATTTGCTCATTATTCTAGAATTTAGGTTCGTCGGTAAGGTTGAGGTAGGCTGTCGGTCGCGGGGCCGCGGATTGCCGCGGGGCGCCTCCCCGGAGGACAGAAGCCCACCGTTCCTTATCCGAGTCACGGCACCATGAATTGTCATAAATTGAGACCACAATGGATCATAATCCAATTAAAATTTTATTAATTATAGCAAGTAGAATATGAGCAAATACAGCGCTGGACGGCAGGGGAATCTGCGTTCCGCCAACTGCTGTCCTGAGCAGTTCAAACAGTTCCTTTTTATACATTTTTCTCCTTTATCCCATAGTTGATCCCTCACCCTTATGTCCTTATATGGGGTTGTTTGTCCTGTTTCTGTCAGTTCCTGGATGTCTGGCGGTTATCTTGCACAAGCGGTGTCTGATTTAGTTTGTGGTTATCTTATCTTAAGCAAGCAGTGTCTGATAGCTGTTTACATAGGCGATTCCATATCTTTTGTTGCTTAGCCTTTACATTGAGCTTAACATAAATCTTAATAAACAATACCCTAGTCCATAGTTTCTCACAGCAGCTTCTTATATATTGACATCCATGATGCAAGGTTAAGATCCTTCAAGTCAGAGTTCATTTCTTGTTAACAGTACCTCAATACTGATAGAGAGGATATAGTGCATTTACTAGTTTTTTGGTCTATTCCAGCCTTTTAAACAAAACTGTTCAATAAATTCAGTTGGCTTTACCTCTGCAAAAGCACCTGTTTCTAAGTTAATAACTCAATTCTGGTGATAAGAACAGCTGTTGGCTGAGGACATTTCCTGTGGAAGGAAGCAATATGCAGCTAACATTAATTTTCTCAGGGTCACTGACTTGCTATTGAATAAGGTTTCCTCAGTGTCACAGTGATTTGGGTCACAGGCATGTAATCACAATTTAAATAAATGTTTGACTAAACTAGTGGACTAACTTTGAAAAAATGTTACAGAAATCTTAATCCAAAGCTCAAAATTAATTTCACATTATGATCTGAATCTGGTTTCAGATTTTACCACATACCAAAACCAGCAGAAGTGACAGTGGAAACTGGAAGGAAATTGACTGTAACAGAAATAAACTGTCTGATAGGAGATAGAATGTGAAAATACTTTGTTATCTGGGTAGTTATTAACTGGAGGATAAAACATACAATATAACTTGTAATAATTACTTAATAGGTACATCTTCCTATTATTATTCAAAAGATGAGAGATCTGGATGCTTTACAAATTGTTTTTTATTTAACATACAAGACAAACTAACATATGACATGAAAAACAAGTATTGTGAAGGCATATCTTTTTATTTTCTGATATTGCTAATTTAATCTGGATCTGACCAAAAGGAGGTCCACGTATTTTATCTACTTCATTGGATTTTGGATCTGCCTCTGAATATTTTGTCCTTAAATCGATTCTGTACATATGTGCTCATTTATACTACCTTTATGGAGATAGGGAATAGTGAGAACCCTAAATATCTGTGCAGCCTGTCATAGTTAACCAGTAGCGCATGCACTAAACACTGCAATCCTAAAGAGAACACAAAAATAACAAAGGTAGCACTAGCTGCTTATTTTATACCTTAATTTTTTTATTTGTGTAAGACAGACTGCATAGAACAAGGTCCAGTATTAGAAACTGATTGATATTAACATTAAAACTAGCATTAGTATTGGAAACTGATACTCCATTTTCTCGCATACAGTACACTTCCATTTAACGTCCTGGCAACAACATAGGCTCAGGCTTCATAGATCTGTTACCAAAGACTTCAGCTGCAAAATTATATTCTTATTCAATAAAAAGCCTAACCTCAATTGATATTTTCTGTCAATACAACAGAATTGGGAAAACTATGCAATACCAAATTGTAGCAATTGCATATTAATTTTCAAGCTTCAGTATTTTCTTATTGGTAACACTGCAAATATTCCAGAAATTATGAACCAAAAGTACACACTACCTGCAAAGCTACCCTTGCAAGCCCTTTTTGTTTTAGAATGAAAATACTGTCTCAATATGCAAAGGAAATCACAGAATCACAGAATCGTAGGGGTTGGAAGGGACCTAGAGAGATCATCGGGTCCAACCCCCCTGCCAAAGCAGGCTCCCTAGCACATATTGTACAGATAGGCGTCCAGACGAGTCTTGAATATCTCCAGAGAAGAAGACTCCACCACCTGCCTGGGCAGCCTGTCCCAGGGCTCTGTCACCCTCACTGTGTAAAAGTTCTTCCGCATGTTGGTGCGGAACTTCCTGTGCTCCAATTTTCAGCCATTGCCCCTTGTCCTATCTCCACAGACGGCTGAAAAGGGGCTGGCCAATTTCCCCTGCATCCCATACACTAAGATATTTATAAACATTAATTAGGTCCCCCCTCAGTCTTCTTTTCTCCAGGCTGAACAGCCCCAAATACAAATTATTAAATACTATAAAAATGAAATAAAAATTTAAAGATCAAGCAGAATGCCCCAAGGAGATAAAAGTCCACAGTACATGGTACATACGTCACTTTTGGCTTTGCCAAAAGACATTTGGGTATTTACTCCTATGTAAAATGACTTTTCAATGTAGTATATTTGAATATTACAGTACCATGACAGGTAAAGTGAAGAGTAATAGAAGTTTAATATGTGACAGTTTTGTCTTGCCATAGATGAAGGGCAGTAACACTGGCAATATTGCTCTTTCTCATCAGTAATTCCACTGAAAAGTAAAAAAAATTGCTTTTGAAAATTTTCAATCACAACATATAGAAAAATAAATTCCAAAGCAAACTAAGAAACTATTATTTCATTTCCACTCATAAATAAGATTCCCCCCCCCCCCCCAGTTTTTCAGGGAGAATATTTACAAGTGTTTTGTTTTGGTTTTTTTCTTAAGAAACAAACTCCATGACAGAAAATACAGAGGGATGAAGGGAAATGAGGATCCTAAGGACATACATGTAGAAAAGCGTGCGTTAGATTGAGAAGGCCTCAAAATGAAAACATTCAGCTCTTCATTTCATTTTAAAACTCAGTGTAACAGTCAGAAGAACAAATTATTCTCCTTCTCTAACCAGCTGATTTAACTGTGCTCTTTGCATATTCTTTCCATCAGGAGTTACAGTAGTTTTGCTATGGCTGCCATAAAAAGTCAGGTGTGCCTTTAGTGTGCTTCTGCAGTTTTAAACAAAATGTAAAAACCTGAAGTGTTTTATTATTTTTTTTTTCCTGGAAATTCGTTGAATGCCAAATTTGGGAACACACATTTTTTCATGACATTCAGTAGGCGTTGACATGTGTTTAAGAAATGACTCAGCCTGCAGAGTGCTGGTTCATAATAAATAAATAATGAATGAAAGTCCACTCCATTTAGTTACATGCTGAAAAATAAAAATACTTAAAGAATGCAAGCCAGCTGCAAAACTTGCGGCAAACCTAGTAGTGAGAAAGAAAAGGATAGATAAATCTTCTCTTTGCAAAAGATATAGAAGGGTCGAGCACAGAGGTCAGAAAGAGTTAATGGCAAAAATTTCATTTTTTTTTTTTAATATAGAGAGGAAATTTGAAACCCTTTACCAGGAAACACAACACTCCAGAGGGGTAACTTAATTAGAAGAAATGAGATGATCTGACTAAAGCAGTACACTGGACAAAAGTAGAAAAGGAACAGTATCTGGACCTCAACCTTACAATGTTGCAACCCATGTAAAGAGCCAAGCTGGTTCTGGGACTGTATCCGTCTAAAAGGTAAAGAATCAATTCATCTTTAGTAACAGCAATTGAGGGGTGGGGGTGGAGAGCTTTAAAAAATCCTGCTATCATTTATCAAAATACCATGAAAAAAATTTTAAATCTTCAAAAAATAGAACTATTTCAGAAATAATCATAAAAGGCACCTGAGCAGGACACTTTGCAAATTCAAATATGCTTTGCAAAAATGTGGATGTACTTTCAACAAAGTTGCCAGTCGAGAAATGTAAACCCAAAAAGAGCCTTTGAGCCTTTATTTCAGGAATTAAAATTTAAAAACTTATGGCACACCAATTTATGAATTCATCGGGATTTTGACGAATTGTACAAAACCAATAAAATCACCTCTGTTTCAATGTTTCCAACAAAACAGTGAGATTTTTAAAAAATTATTATTATTATTTCCCAGTTTTAAGCAGAACATTCTTAAGATTCAAAACTATTTATTCGGGATTCAAACAGATAAATTAATTCGTTCTAAAATGTTTACTACTCCTTTTTCCTCTTCCCATCCCATGATTTAATAGATAACATGAACATTAAAAAAAATAAAAGAAGCAGAAGTAGTATACTTCTCACCATTTATTTTCCCAATGTATAAGCATACCTTAAAACTCAAGTCACAAGGCTGGATGCTTGCCATGATCTAACAGCAATTGCTGTTTCTCCTCTGCCCTGATAGTTGAAAAAGGCAGTACAGAATCTTCAAGCACCACAAACTTTAGGAGAGGCACAAATACAAATGTCATAGTGCATTTTTCAGGAGACTCTTCAGCAGGAACAGTTCTTTAACTTTACCTTAAGTATAACCTCTCATTTAGAACCCTGTTAGGTGACAAACTGCAGCTATTCAGCAGCATCTCAACCCAGCTTAAGAGGCTCACTCTCTGGTAACTCTATGAACTGAATTACACACTGCCTAAGGGAAATTCTGAACAGGCATCTTCCTTGATGGTGTTTACCCACCTGAACAATGTGGTGCCTGTTTTAGTACAGACCATCATGCCTGCCATCTCTAACCTCACAGCTGCCAACTAAGCTGCTCCACAATAATCACACAAAATAACCCAAACAAGCAACTATAGTGGTGGGAAAGAAAAAATTTTGAAAAGCATCTAGCTGTATCTTAATACCTAGCAATGAAAATTAGCTAAAAATCTAACTTCCACTCGACAAAGTTTAAGTATTTGGGTAAAACATGTGTACAAAGTAAGCATTAAAAGATTTCTTCCCTGGAATACATTCTGTGAGGGCTTTTTCCATTAGGTAAAGGCTTCAATATAAAGCACTTTGCTGCTAAAACTTGGGGTTATTGGCAATTAGAAAAAAAAGTTTAAAAAAATATATATAAAACTTTAAAAAATATTTATAATACAGCTTTCGCTAAAATCTATTAAAGCAAATTAAAAACATTTCAATGGAACACACAAGTTTTCAATACATTTCTAATTAAATACATTTCACCTATATGTTTATAATTCTGATTTTTTTTCTATTTAAACAATACCTGAGTACTGTAATACTAAGTTATGTACTTCATTAAGCATCAACATATTTTAGCAATCCCAACGTGCTCAGAGAACAGGAAAGGAAACAGTAAAAAACATCCACAAAGTTTTAAGCAGTTCTGATTTCTTACAGTTCTCAATAACCACAAGTTATTAGCAACATATTTAATTTTTAAACTTGAATGTTTATATTTTTCCCTATCATTACTCATAGACTTTTTGTATAATTACATTATCTTGTACAGGGTAACAAACTAGATCATGTATGATGGAAGACTGCTAAGAACCTGTAGATTCACTGTCAACACTTGAATGTTTAGAAACTACTCTTGTAAAGCATGACTTTCCTGTTGTGTGTTGCTCAGACTGATGAGCTTCTTCAGAGCTCCTTCGAAATCCTCAGGAATGGTAGTGTTCAATAAGGCAACTGGGCAATCAACTTTGAGCCTGACCTTTATTAAATTTCTTGTCTGGTTGTTCTGACATTAGCTATTTGGAAACAAGATGACCCTGATGAACCCCCAACATTTTTGTCATTCAGTTCCCATAAGTAGCAGTTTGGTGGAGTCGATTTAAGGGACAGCTTACAAGCAGGAGTGGAATAGAATGACACAGCCTAAAAGACAAATCACCCCTCACTCTATCTCTCTCATATGCACACCACTATGAATAGTCTCACAGCTACATTTTCAACAGCCGGAAAGATTATATTTTTTTCTGATGAGCCACACCTAAGATTTTTATTTTAAAAAAATAAACCAAACAAACAAACAAAAAACCCCCAAAAAACCCCAAAACACCAAACAACAACAAAATACCCCAAACCTAAAATACCTAAAAGGCTACAGTGTGAACAACAGGATTTTTTTTTTTTTTTTAAATCTAAATGTATTTTGGGTAAAAATACCATTTTATTGTAATCTATACTTTTGCATAAACTGATATTTTACAGAAGGTAAGATAGTGTTTGCAACCAAAATTTATAATCAATGCAAGGGAGGCAGCAAAAGTAAACACATTCGACACTTGGAAATTACTGTTACGTATGAAGCACAGTTAAAAACCAAACCAAACAAACCCCCCAACAAAACAAAAAGAAGAAGCTCTGCAACAACCTGCTACAGAGAATTGATGGAAATTCCACTTCCTGTCGAAACAATCACATGAAGTTAAGTTTAGGCACATTATCAAATCTGTCAGTGTTACACAATACAGTAAGTATTAGAGATTCACAAGAGTGCAGTGAAAAATCTACAACCACTTCCTGACACCATTATCTTTATGGAAAGAATATTAATAAAGATGATAAAACACAGAAACAGTCTTAGTTAAAAGGTTCTCCCAGTGGGGAAAAAAATAATTGTTCCTAGCAATGGTAACTCAAAAAACCACTTAAATGCATACATTAGAAGACATTTTAGAAGACAGCTATCAAAAAGAAACACACATTTTGCGGGACATAAGAGGTGTAAGACACAATAGCCCCTGATTACAGACTTTGATGACTTCATCAATGAGAAGAATCATAGGTAGAAATAAGGACCTTCATAGAAGGATTAAAAAAACCTCACAACTAAAGTAGATCTTAACAAATAATATAAAACAAATACAACAAGTAATATAAAATGACAACTACACAATTTAGGAAAACATGTAAGAAAAAATAGTCTAATATAGTTTGCGTACAGAATGATAAATGTGTTAAATAAGCTGTAGAAAATCTTTCCCCCCATTTTGTGAAATGGGAAAAAAGGAAGAAAAAAATAGATGTAACTGATCTTTCTTTTATTTTTACTCTCCAGCTCAGAATTTGAGATATAGATATGGACACCATCAGAGAAGACTGACACCTTTCTAGAACTGAACAGAATGTATTGTGATGCAGACCATCAGAAACAGTACCATAAAATAAAATAACAAATTTTTTAACTCGAAAGAAAATATATCAAAACTCAAGGTAAGGAAAGATGAAAAACCACAAGACACTGAAGACAAGGTTTCAAGAAAGACAAACAGAAATAGAAAAGAATAAGTGAAAAATTTAAAAATTAATAACAAACCAAATTTTTTTAAAAATTAAAAAAAAACAAACACAAAATAATAAGGAAACCAATGCCATATATAGAGAGAGCTTTCTCCAGTCACTTTCATATATACTATATATTTAATATATAATATGAATACATTATATGCTTCATATATACGTTTATATATATACATATTAAAGTGACTGTAGGAAGCTAAATGAAAATTGAAGAGCATTTCCCAGCATCAATTTCTGATAAAAACAATACAGTGTGACAAATGCAATACCAAATGCATTTGAGATTGCAGTAAAGAATCACTTGATACAAAAAGGTCCTGGAAAAGGGCTCTTTTCTCCAAATTAAAAAAAACCCAAACAAAAAACCCCCAAACCTAAGACTTATGGGTTTATGTAGGGGAAAGAAATGATGGATAAAAACAATCCATCACTGTAGAACAACAGTAAACATCCAACAAAAATGAACTGTAAAACAATGATAGGAAGTATGACTTGATGAACAACACTGAGAGTGAAAACACAAAAGGGTATAAAGTCCCAAATCAACCCACAAAACTATAGTGTGAAGGAAGGTATTTAGAGGACCTAGAGAGACCTCCAAATATGTTAAAACAGAGAAGAACAGCATCAGCAGTCAGTGTGGACACAGCTGTTCTCCTGCAGCTGAACACAGACAAAAGAAGAAAGGGCTAGAAAATGTTACAAGGTAAGAGAAATGCACAGCTTACATGACAGAATGGATGAAGAGCACCTATGCTATAAAATCAAGTGATGGCCTCTTAGACAGGAATGTTAATAAATGTCCAGACTGAAATAAACATAGTGCACAAAAAATAATATGAGCATAGCTTCAAAAACCTTCTATGATGGAGTGACAGCATAAGTAGATAAAGGGAAGGCAACAGATGTCATCTACCTGGACTTGTGCAAGGCCTTTGACACAGTCCCCCACCACATCCTTATCTCTAAATTGGAGAGATGTGGATTCAATGGGTGGACCATCCAGTGGATAAGAAACTGGTTAACAGGCCGTAGGCAAAGGGTGGTGGTCAATGGGTCTATATCCAGGTGGAGGCCGGTGAAAAGCGGTGTCCCCCAGGGGTCTGTCTTGGGACCGGTTCTCTTTAACATCTTTATCAATGACATCGATGATGGAATTGAGTGCACCCTCAGCAAGTTTCCGGGTGACACCAAGCTGAGTGGTGTGGTCAACACCCTAGAAGGAAAGGAAGCCATCCAGAGGGAAACTGACAGGCTGGAAAGGTGGGCCCAGGTGAACCTAATGAGGTTCAACACTGCCAAGTGTCAGGTGTTGCATTTGGGCTGGAAGAGTCCCAGACATAGATATAGACTGGGAGAAGAGCTTCTTGAGAGTAGCCCTGCTGAGAAGGACCTAGGGATTCTGGTGGATGAGAAACTTAACATGAGCCAGCAGTGTGCTCTTGCAGCTCGCAAGGCCAATGGTATCCTGGGCTCCATTAGAAGAGGGGTGGCCACCAGGGACAGGGAGGGGATTGTCCCTCTCTACTCTGCCCTCGTGAGGCCCCATCTGGAGTACTGGGTCCAGATCTGGGGCCCCTAATACAAGAAGGATGTGGAACTGTTGGAGAGGGTTCAGAGGAGGGCCACAAAGATGATTAGAGGGCTGGAGCACCTGCCCTACAAAGAGAGGCTGAGGGAGCTGGGCTTGTTCAGTCTGGAGAAGAGAAGGCTGTGGGGGGAACCTCATTGCAGCTTTCCAGTACCTGAAGGGAGCTTATAAGCAGGAGGGGATTCAACTTTTTAAAAGGATAGACAATGACAGGACAAGGGGGAATGGATTAAAACTAAAGGAAGGAAGGTTTAGATTAGATATTAGGGGGAAGTTTTTTACAGAAAGACTGGTGAGGTGCTGGAACAGGCTGCCCAGAGAGGTAGTGGATGCCCCGTCCCTGGAAGTGTTCAAGGCCAGGTTGGATGGGGCCCTGGGCAACCTAGTGTAGATCCAGGCCTGAGGTTGGTGGCCCTGCCTGTGGCAGGGGGATTGGAGCTCTGTGATCCTTGGGGTCCCTTCCAACTCATACCATTCTATGATTCTATGATTATCAATTGAGTTGGATCACCTAACATTTCAAATAAACAGCAGGCACCTCTCAGAATTATGAAACTGCAAAACCACCACAGTTCTAAGAATATGGCTATTTTTAAGTACTGCTTGTAAGAACAAAACTAAAAATAAATTACGTAGATTAACTGTGAAGTTTTCGCACCTTTTCTTTTTTTCTTTCATGTTTGTGTGTTACACATGACATCCCACGGTGACGAAATTAAAGCTATAGTACATGCTTCTACAGATGATATGGGAAACAGCATTACCAAGAAACTCTCCACTGAAAAGGAACTGCGGTATAATTGCAATTATGATTTCATACACAACTGCATCTTTCTCCAAGGGAATGCACAAATGTCTTCTTGTTTTCAAAACACAGTGTTGCCTGCAGGCACAGAGACACATTTCAGCTTGTGATATAAGGGAGAATGAGCTCCTTGTGTTAGTGATTAACGTACTGTGAGAGTAAAGTGGTTCATGCATTCTTTTCTACAGCAACAGTTAGAAGCACTGTTGAAAGTCATCATAACCTGATGTTAAAAAACTCTCCACAGTTTCAGTTCAAAGAGATACGGGAGAAAAAGAAACAAAGCACTGTTGCTTTTACAATTTTAGTTTGTTCTAGTGCCAGATCCTTTTGACAGTGTACACAGAAAAGAATCCCAGTGTGCATAAAAGAATGAAAACATTAAAATCCACTCTAAATCTAAAGCTATTGTGTAACACACAACTAAGGAAGCAAGCATGCTTGCTCAAACAACCTAAAGGACTAGAAAATTAGGTTAATTTAAATTAGTAGTTACATTGACCTTTGCATGCATTTGCCCAATGCTGGCACTGACTCAGTCACCTATAGAAACACTGAGTTCTGTGTGTTTATTGCTGGTTTATACAAAACCTTGTGTGGTAAAGCAGTAGCACAAATGCTGTCATAAAATTGCCAAAATCTCAACTTTCACAGTAGATGTATCTTATTATATAACCTTGTGTCTTACAACTTCCTCTCCAGCAACACTGCAACACAAACAGCAGGAAATCTTCATGACTACCAACCAATATAAATATCTCAGGATTGTTAAAACTGAGAATCTTCAGCACTAGATATTAACTCTGTGAGCTGCAATGACTGACATCTGCTGTGATGGTGTTCTGTGATGATTGCTTGTCTCTTCAAAACAGAGGTTCACAGGTGTGCCAAAAGATAGAAGCCACTTATTAAACATTACCTGAATCTTTGGTATTAACATAGTTACCACAGAGAGCCTTCTGTATAAACACACACAATTTTGCAGTGAAATGGACAAAGATAGATGCTGCCAGGAATTTGTGGTAGTAATTTTGAAAGCACGTTTGTTTTGCAGTGTTCAAGTGCTTCTGTTCTTCAAAAGGAAAACTGGAACTCATCAAGATCTTCTTGGCAGGCAAGAGACTAAACCTCTGAATGAACAGAGCAATGTTCTGTAAAACTGAAGTACAATAACGTGAACCAGTACCTCATAGCAAAACCAGAATACTTGCAAGAGAGTTGCCACTTCAATTTGTGATGCAAATCCAAGCACAGTCATTGAAGGTTTGCATATCTAGAATGTGTCAGCAATTTACACTGCACTACATTGAATTCAAGCTGTGCAAATGTGCAACCACACTCTATGTAATGGTATAAAGCACAAGACTCTTTAATGCCTTCAACTTAATTCTAATTGAGAAGAGAAATGCATACAGTTTTCCTGTATTTTCTAAGGGAAAATAAACAATCTCTTCAACTTAAAGAAATAACTTTATCATACCCTTAAGGAGCATCCTCAAAGAACTCAGGAAGTGCTGATGCCATTGCAAGGCCAGTCTTATATCCTTGAAGAATTATGGTAACTGGGAGAGGTGCTTGACAAATCAAGGAAAGCAACTGTTACCCTTCAAGAAGGGCAAGGAGGACCAAGGGAGCTACAGACAAGTCACCCTCGCCTTGATCCTTGACTATGTGATGGAGCAGCTAACCCTGGGAACCATTTTCATGCACATAGAGGAGAAGAAGGTTATCAGGAGCTGTCAGCATGGGTTCATCAAGGGTAAGTCATGCCTGACCAGCTTTAAAACACCTAAAATAAAATTACTGGAGACAAGGGCAGAACAGTGGGCACTGTCTATCTTGACTTTATGTAAGATTCTTAATACTATCTCCCCATAGAGGGATCCCCATAGACAAACTGAAGAAGTGCAGAGCAAATGCAAAGAGAGTAAGGGAGACTGAAAACTGCTCAGAAAGAGGCAATTAGAGACACAAAATCTGGACATAGCAGAGTGTAACCACAGCAAGTTTTCCAAAAATACAATACTGATAGAAACGGCTAATACAACAGAGTATTGTTGTACCATCCAGTTTTGGGGTCCCCAGCACAAGCCAGACATGGACCTGGTACAGCAGGTCCAGAGAACGGCAACAAAAATTATTAGAAGGATGGAACATCTCTCCCATGAAAAAAGGCTGAGAGAGTAGGGGTTGTTGAGCCTGGAGAAAAGGCTCAGGGAGACTTTATTATGGCTTTTTAATTAATATAGGTGGTTTACAAGAAAGATGTAGAGAGACTTTTACCAGTGCTTTTAGGGATAGTACAAGGGACAAAATTTTAAATGAAAAGAGGGTAGATTTAGATTAATATAAGGAAGAAATTATTTACAGTAAGGGTGCTGAAACACTGGAACAGGCTGCCCACTTAAGCTGTGGATGCCTCATTACTGGAAGTGTCCTGAGTCAGTCTGGATGGGGCATTGAGCAGCCTAATCCAGTGAAAGATGTCCCTGCCAGTGGCAAGGTGACTGCACTAGATGACCTTTAAAGGACCCTTCCAAACCAAACCATTCTGTGATTCTGTGACTGTGATATATAAGAAGGGTCAGAAGGAGGATGCGGGGAACTACAGGCCTGTCAGTCTGACCTCAGTCCCAGGAAAGATCATGGAGAGGGTCATCTTGGGAGCTATCATGCAGCACATGTGTGATGGCCAGGGGATCAGGCCTAGTCAACATGGGTTTACAAAAGGTAGATCTTGTCAAACTAACCTGATCACCTTCTATGACAAGGTGACCTGCTTAATGGACGAGGGGAAGGCTGTGGATGTGGTCTACGCAGACTTCACTAAAGCCTTTGACATGGTTTCTCACAGCATTCTGACTGAGAAACTGGCTGCCACTGGCCTGGACAGGTGGACTCTCTGCTGGATTAAAAATTGGCTGGATGGCTGTGCCGAAAGGGTGGTGGTAAATGGAACAAAATCCAGCAGGAGGCTGGTCACGAGAGGCATCCCCTAGGGCTCAGTCCTGGGTCCAGTTTTATTCAACATCTTTATCAACGACCTTGATGAAGGGATTGAATGCTCCCTCAGTAAGTTTGCAGAGCGACACTAACTGGGAGGAAGTGTTGATCTGCCTGAGGGTAGGGAGGCTCTTCAGAGGGATCTGAACAGACTGGACCGATGGGCTGAGACCAATGGGATGAAGTTTAACAAGACCAAGTGTAGAGTGCTGCACATGGGACATAACAACCCAATGCAGCGCTACAGGCTTGGGGGGACTGGCTGGAGAGCTGTCAGGCAGAGAAGGACCTGGGGGTGTTGGTTGGCTGCAGGCTGAATATGAGTCAGCAGTGTGGCCAGGAAGGCCAAAGGCATCCTGGCTTGTATCAAAAACAGTGTGGCCAGTAAGTCTAGGGAAGTGATTGTGCCCCTGTACTCGGCATTGGTGAAGCTGCACCTCGAGTTCTGTGTCCCGTTCTGGGCTCCTCATCGTAAGAAGGTGTCCTGGTTTCAGCTATGATGGAGTTAATTATTTTTAGCAGTGGATGGAATGCCATGTTTGGGTGTTAGGATGAGAACAGTGCTGATAGCACCCTGATGTTTCTAGTTGTTGCCGGGCAATCAAGGACCTTTCTCAGCTCTGCATACTTCCTTACTAGTGAGAAAGGAGGGGACGTAGCCAGGACAGGTGACCCGAACTGGCCAAAGAGGATATTCCATGCCAGTTACGTCATGCTCAGTATAAAGGGGGACTGGGGGGAAGAGGAGGAGACAACGCCAGGACGGGCAGTTTCTGGGTTCGGGGACGGCTCTAAGCTGTGCGGCCTGGGTTCTGTGGTTTGGTGAGAAACTGCATTGTGTATCACCAGTTTCATCTATTTTGTACTTTAAACTTCTGTTATTGTTATATCTAGTTTTCTGTTATTGTTTAGTAAACTATCCTTATCCCAACCTGCGTGGTTCTGGTTTCTAGGTTGTGGTTTCTTTCCCTCCTTTCTTCCTTCCCTCTTCCCCCTCCCCCAACTTTCCCTCCCCCTTCCTTTTAAAAGTACAAGCGACTGTGTGGGGTGCGGCCCTCGGCCGGGGCAAAACCACGACAGAAGGACATGGAGGTCCTCGAGCGCGTCCAGAGAAGGGAAACCAGGCTGGTGAAGGGGCTGGAGGGCAAATCCTATGAGAAGCGGCTGAGGGAGCTGGGGCTGTTTAGCCTAGAGAAGAGGAGGCTGAGGGGAGACCTTATCACCACCTACAACTACCTCAAGGGAGGTTGTAGAGAGATGGGCGATGGTGTCTTCAGCCAGGTGACAGGTGATAGGACAAGGGGAAATGGGAAGAAGCCGCTCCAGGACATGTTTAGATTAGATGTTAGAAAAAAATTTTTTACTGAAAGAGTTGTTGGGGCCTGGAACAGGCTGCCCAGGGTGGTGGTTGAGTCACCTTCACTGGATGTGCTTAAAAAAAGGGTAGATGAGGTACTTATGGATATGGTTTAGATTAGGATGAGAATGGTTGGACTTGGTGTTCCTTAAAGGTCTTTTCCAACCTTGTGATTCTGTGATTCTGTGACTGGAGGAAAGAATACATCTCTCCTACTTTCCAAAAGGGGAAGAAGGAAGAATAGGGAACTACAGGCTGGTTAGCAACTCCTGGATCCCTGAGAACATGTTTGAACACTTAATGCAGGAAACCATTTCCCAGGCACATGAAGGACAAGAGAGAGATTGGGGGTAGTCAGCATGGATTCACCAAGGACAAGTCATTCTTGACAGACCTGATAGCTTTCTATCACAAAATGACTGACTTGTAGGCACAGAGTAAGAATTTAATATGGCCTACCTTGACTACATTAAGACTTTTGACGTTGTCTGTTACAGGGTCACAGAATCACAGAATCACAGAATCGTAGGGGTTGGAAGGGACCTCGAGAGATCATCGGGTCCAACCCCCCTGCAAAGCAGGTTCCCTAGGACATATCACACAGGTAGGCACCCAGATGGTTCTTGAATATCTCCAGAGATGGATACTCCACAACACCCCTGGGCAGCCTGTCCCAGGGCTCTGTCACCCTCACTGTGTAAAAGTTCCTCCGCCCTCACAGAGGAGCTGCTGAAGCTCAAGCTGGATGAGCAGACAGTGAGGTGGACTGAAAAATGGCTGCATGACAGAGCCTCTGCAGCACAAAGTGTACTTGGATGCTGTTTACTACTGGCCTCCAGAACTTGCTGGGGGCTGTTTGTCCAGGAATCAGCTCTGCAGAAAAGGACTTGCGGTGCCTGGTGAACAGAAGGTTGAACTTGTGTCCTTGTGGACACTGTCCATGTGGCAAAGAAGGCCAGTGATGTTTAGGGCTGCATTAGGATGAATGGTGTCAGCAGGTCAAGGGAAGTGATCCTTCCCCTCCTCAGCAAAGCTAAGGCCACTGCTATAGTGTTGTGCTGAGTTCTGGGATCCCCAGTAGAAGAGAAAGACTGCACTACTGGAGAGAATACTGTGAAGGGATGCAAAGATGTTGATATGACTGGAGCATGTCCTCCTCTAAGGAACACCCGAGTGAGCAGGGACTGCTCAACCTGCAGAAAAGGAGGCTCAGCAGAGACCTCATCAATTTCACACCTGAAAGCAGGGTGTGAATAAAACAGACACAGGGTCTTTTCACTGGTGCCTACTGACAGGACCAGAGGCAGTACAAATCAAAGCAGAGGAGGTTCCATATGAACATTGGGAAACAGTTGTTTTTCGTGAGGATGACTGAGCACTTGAATGGCTACCCAGAGAGGCTGGCAGTTTCCATCTTTGTAGATCTTCCAAGCCATCTCAACATGGTCCTGAGCAACTGCATCTAGGTGACCCCGTTGAAGCAAGGTGGCTGGGCTGGATAACCTACAGAGGTTCTTCTCAGTCATAAACACTGGCATTCTAAGTTCAACTCATTCTTCTGCACCATCTGCCTGTGGAACCAAAGTTGTTTACAGAGCATACTAATAATCTGAGGGGCAATTCTTGTGCAAGTTATCCTTGTGTACATCTTTCCTGGAGTCTTACTCCTTCTTACCAGCCTGAGTTTCCCACATTACAGTCTTTATGTCCCAGGAAAAAAACTTTCTCTGACAGTTTATAGGTCCATGACACCATGACAATGATTGTCACACTCTATCATATCTCACTGTGGATTATTTTCAAAATATACTGAGAAAGTACTGTTACAAGCTTTCACATACAAAGTTTCAAGACAACTGCAGGCAAAATGACACGACAGGTTTTCAAAGTCTGTTATGACAGTGTTTCCTTCACACACAGCAGAAAACTAGCTTCATCTTCAGCTAAGATGCAGATACCATTAATCAGGTAAATGGTGGGAGAGCAGTGGATACTGTTTACACTGACATCAGTTAGGCTTTCAACACTATCTCATGTAAGATCAGAAAAGCTGAAAAATGTATGGTATGCATGAGCAGACACTGTCATGGACTAAAACCAGACTTAACAGCCAGGTTTCTTACAACAGGCCTTGTTACATAGCTTAAATGATTTTAAATTGTTTGTCATCAATATGGTGGCTGTTTTCTCCCTACACATTTAAGCAATCCAACTAAAAACTGAGGTAAGGAAAGAGACAGCTCAAACATACTAAAACCTCAAACCAGAGAGCTGCAAAATTATAGAAGTTTTCAAAAGAATTTTTAGGAAGCATACTCATTTAAATACAGTATTGTTATTTGTAAAACTGTATAAAAATATGCTAGTTTCTTACTGTAATTTCTTCATAAAATTTCTCCAAAATGTACAGCAATGTCACATTAACAGCAAGGCGCAGGAACCTCAAGTAGAGTTAGAAGCAGAATATTTTTAGCTGCTACTAAATGTATCACTTAGCTTTATTGACTAATAGCAGATATAAACTAGACACTTTATATACACAAATAGCTTTTACCATCTTTAATATTATATTCTGATGTTCAGGTCTTCATTTGCTCTTTAATTATTAAAACACTAAGCAATCCTGATCAAAAAAACGACACAAATCAACTTGATTTCATTCAGCAGACTGAAGACTTCAATTTCTCGCACCCTAGTAATTGGAAAGAATAAGCTGGAAAGAAGGGTTTGCAAAGATACATACTGTGGATGTTGTCTGCATGCTAAGGCTACACAACACTTCAGAAATCCATTTTTGTACTGCATATTGGGATTGATACTGTTTTGCTGTGGACAAAAGGCTAGCACAGCTACCTGTTGTCATGCCACTTCCCCTGTGGCATATGTTACTAGAAAATACAAAGAAGAAATCAGAGGGTTTGCCCACCTCTTCCTCCCTTGCAATGTAACTTTACCAAGCTCTTTACCACCAAGTAGCAGCATGGAAGTTGTCAACTATTACCTCAGCATAACAGCTGTTTTCTGGTGAAAAAAGGAGGGAGGCTAGGCCGGGGAGAAGTCCTGCCACCTAAACAAAACACTGATCATATCAAAATTCTTAAGAACTGGTCTGGCAAAGTTCCACACATGAAACAGATACTTGAAATTTGGCAGAAACTGAATGAAAAGGATGCTGTTTGCCATACTTTTGGAAAAAACTGTTGTGCAAAACAGTCCTCTTAAAAGATAAAGCCTTTTTTATAACACTTAAAAGGACTACAGTTGCAAAGCCAAACATTCCAAAAGCTCAGAAGTCCCAGTATGTAAGTTCCTACAGTAGCCTCAGTTTGGATCACATTTATTTGTTGAATATCTTGGGTATACATCTCTCCAATACGGTCAACACTGCCACAAAAGCACAAAATGGACTGCAGATGGTACTGAAAAACTATTCACTACCCCTTTTTGCTCCATAGGTTTTAGTGTGTATCCCTTAATAATCTCTGAAGTAACAATGATTAGTTTTTCACATGCTTTTCCACAGTGATCACGTCTCAAAAACACTGCTACCTTTTCCTCCCTCAAAACATACCTGCAAGGCTTTTTGTACTTCAAGAAATCAAAGAACAGATGAGATTAAGATCCTAAGTATGTACTGGCTCATCCCTCCTAGTTTGAGAGATAAAGACTTCATTTATGAGTGATTAAACACATAAATCACTATGCTGATGCTAATGCTAATTCACTGTTCAATTCATCAGTCACAATGAACTAGCTATGAGAGTTTGGGTGATTTTGCATTTCAGTCATTTCAGGTTTTGATAAATAAAACATCTCTGTACTATGAGAGGGCATACCATTCATAATAGCTTAAGCAAAAGTATGAGAATTGTCATAACTGAATTAAGGGTAAACTTTGTTAGACTGGGTGTCTTAAAATCTTAACAAAGGGAAGGAATGTCATTTTACCTTGCTTTACCTTTGCATAAGAAAAGTATGTATGTTGCCAATAATTTCTGTAGAGCGAATTCTCAATTCTTTTCAGTAACAGAATAAATAAGAATAAAGAAATAAGAATAAAAATTAATCGCTCTTCACTGTTTGCAGTGAAGAGCAGCTGTAAAAAATACATTTACCTTCCACTATTTTGCCACAGAATAAAGCTTGATCCACAAAGTGCTCTACTACAAAAAATACAAAAAAAACAAGTGCCAAACATCCCTGTTCAAGATGAGATCACTCTGAAGTGCTGCACCTTTCTAACCGAGACATGGTCTCCTTCAAATGCTTCTGCAGAATGTCCACGGAAAAGCTGTTTTAACTCTCCCCAGAGATTACACTGACCACTGAACAGTCTGAAGGTCTGTAAAAAGGGCACCTAAGAAGGGCTTTTATGAACTACTTTTCATGGGAAGATCGCAAATGCAAGAGCATCTTACTGACTTCAAAAGCTATTCAGTAAAGCAACACTGCAACACCCAAACAATTTAAAATGAATTTGAACAAAAAATATTTCCATGAAACTTATCCACTAAACTAAACAAAATTCCCTAGATTGGTTATATGATGAAAAAGAGAAAAATTCTGGCTTGAGGGGGAGAAAGCATGACTCTCACTATCTCTGCTCTCAAATAATAAATCAGTGTATTACAGAATAAAGTAAGTCTCTTGAAGGATACAAAAATATCAAATCTAATTCCTTAAATAATACTTTTGTATAAGAAGCACTACCATACCCTCAGTACTTTCCCTAACATGTAACAGCATACACGTATTTATTTCTTCACACAGTGAATTATAGAAAGACAGGACTACAAATCAAGCAACTGCCTATTTTATTTTTAAGTAAATTAAACCCCCCAAGTCCATTTTAAGTATATGCAACCTCTAAAGACCATGTAAGCTTATATGAACAGGAAGAAATATATTAATGAATTTGATTTAAAAGGTTGAACAATATTGGTCAAAATTCTAGGATCAACTAAAAACCTCTTCTGGTCTTATAATTTTTATTACACATTACCTAGCTGCTACCTCTTTTCCCATCAACCTGTCTCTCCTTAAAAACACCTTAAAAGCTGCAAATGTGGGTATTGGGGTTTTTTTTTCCTCTTCTCCACATCTAGAACTGAAGTCATTTCAGGAGCCTGGTTTCATACTTCAGAGGGCTGATAACTCTCTTGACAGCACAAGATAACTTCTTGCAAAAGTAGGATATGTGTTACTGTGTGGGTAATTAAGGTAGATGGGTGCTGTTAATGGCTAATTGAGGGTAATAGATAATTAAGGTACATGATATCAGCTGTTGCTGGTTAGGTGTGAGGGAACAGAGCCCAACACCATGGCTATACGAAAATGTACCTTATTGCCATTCTAAATACTGTTCATTCAATGAACAGACTGAATAGTAGCATGGGAAACGGATAACAATATTCGTGCTTGGAAGGAAAAGGAATTGAGTATCATATAATAACAATTATGAAAACAATTATGAAGAAAATTGGAAGTTTCTGAGAAAGTCTATGTTTCTCCTGAAAAAGACAGTCCTTATTTCCCATGTTTTAGGATTTTGACTCAACAGAGGGCAAAGTAATGCTACCAAGTGCTCTTCCCATCCAAGTGCAGCACCTTTGGAATAACTACAGGCAATTTGGATGATGGACAGAGAATATGCTACATCCAGTGAAGACCATGAAGGGGGGACAGAAACTTGTATTTAGTCAAGCTTAATGGTATATTGTTTATCCAACAATGAACAAGGCTCCAAGGGGTAACTGTTACAGCATCTAAGAAGAAAATAGTGTTTGGCTGTGCTGATGTTACAGTCACTCTAATAAAACAGCTTAACTTCTAGGTGATTTTGGTTTTAGTTTAGAATATGATTTTGATTTTAAAGGAGTTATAGCAGCTATGAGAATATACAGCATGCTAAGGCTTTTAGGGACAAGACGGTGTGTGCCTTTATCACTATGGAAAATCTCTATGGACTCTGAATTAAAACAATGGGTGCTGGTTATGGACCTTGAGTTAAAACAACAAAATAAAACATACCCAGAAGAAACTGTGTATGGTTACGAAGCAGCAACCAAAAACGAAGTGAGCTTGTGCAAGGATGGCGTTCACTAGCGGACACAGTGAGGAAGACTACTGATGACCACCAGAGGACCCCCACTCAACATAACTATGCATGCGCGAAGGACATTTACATATGATAATGATTTCCAGGAAGTAACACGAATATGCTAATCATTACCCTCCCCTCTTTGTATTTAAAATAATCAGCATAGCTGACCAATGATTTTTATAGAATAAGAATATAGATAAAGTGAAGCAATCAAAAGCCAATCATTGTAAAGGTCAAGCTAAGAAGCGAGCATTTTTGCACAATGATTTTCACTAAAAATTGTATAAATATGTTGTGCTTTGTACCTTTGGGTGAACACGTCTTTGGTGGAGCTATCCCCTGTGATCCCCAGCACTGGAATAAAAGAAGTGCCTGCTTATCTGCTCTGCGTAGATAAATTCTTCGTGATTGCGACCGCTAACACTGACAATACATATTTAAAATTATTTAATTCTTCTTTATGGGGAAGACATTGATAACATAGAGTTTTAAACTTCACCTTCTGGAAGCAACTGACAGATTACAGTATCAGTTTCAGATGCAGAAGATCCAATCCATGATAAACATTTTTTGGTGGAAGCAGAAATAGATCAGACTATCAGCTTTTAATGCTAAGGCTTCTCTGAAGTCTTCCATTTCCTAAAAACATTACACTGAATTACAGCTTTAGAAAGTGACAGATGAGTTCAGTGAGGTAAAAAAAACCCCCTACTTTAAAACTTGCTCAACGAAAAAAAAAACCCCACACATTCAAAGTGCTGTTAATACACGCCTGACTTTGGCTGATGTTGATGGAGGAGAAAATGCCAGCAAGATGAGATACAGTCCTCTCTAATGTGATCCTGAGAAAAAACTTAGCAAGGTTTAAAGGGTACCAGAATCAGCAGCTTCTTGGGGACAAACGGATTATTTCCATTTTTAAAGGTGAACTTAAAACAAACCTGATCAAGCATTATGCTTGCATTCTGAGCAGTAAAATTATACCTCAAGAACTTGTTACCATGATTAAAATTTCCTGCTGCTTGTAGTAAGTTACTAAAGTCTAATCTTGACCTATATCTAACATAGTTTTGGAGAAAAACCATCATTATACTTTTCTGTCCAACTGCACCCACATGCCCTGCAACAAAACAGTGAATATTGATTTCTTCCTAAATATAACACATGGTTAAAATTTAAATGCTCATGAGGATAAAAACAACTGATTAATTTCTACACATGGGAAGTGAACAGAAGAAATTAAGATGAAGTTACTTTACTATATATATTATATTATAATATATAATATTATCTATAATACAATGCATTCTCCTGAACACAGTGACCAGCATTACACTATAAGCTATCCATCATAGCTTATAGCCGTGTATATAACATATACACAGGCCAGAAGAGGGCTGAAGTCCTCCATTTAAAGATCCAGTATCTATGACCAAGACACAGTAGACTGGAGAAAGCAATGGATCTCTTTTTAACCCAATTCTCTCAAGAAAGACATGCAAGAGAGAAAGGTGTGGAGTCAGCAGACTGAAAAAAAGGGGGAACACAAGATCGCAGAGCTGTAGGCAACAACCCCTTTATCCAGGTTGCCTTCCAGACAGCAAAGTCAAGAGTAACATAAGAATCTACCGCTTCAGTGCACAATTTCAAGCAATGCCTAGGAACCTTGCAGAATGCTAACCTTCTCATTACCTCCCAAGCATGAAGACTATAGATGTGTCATGAGCGCCACTGTCGGGGAATCTTTTGCAGCAAAGTCACTGCAGTCACACAAAATTCCCTTCAGAGAATAGGGAGTAAGAAAGAAAAATAATTTCTGATATTCCAGTCCAACCCCATTCCCAAAGAATGTAACATCACGGAAAAAAGCATGCAGCCATTCTTTAGCATGATGCAACATTGAAAGTGAAATAAATAATTAAGAAAGCTGATGTCACCAGTCTTTATGCACTATGCTTCTATATAAAACAAAATTAGTTCTTAGTCTTCAGTTGTATCAACTTCAGTTTTTCCTCTACAAATGCAGAATTTTTAAACAAGCTTGTATCTAATTTTTTTTAAATAGCACTGCAAAATAAATTATGCCAAATGATGGATACTGTTACTAACATAATTTATGCTTTTGAAAATGATACTATTTTTCAAATTTATAATAAATGCTGCAGTCATTCATACAACTTTTTGTAATAAAATTTGCTGTAAATGCTACTGCTTGTTAAAATTCAGAACAATCCCTAGATGAATGAAATAATTAATTACAATAGAAGGGAACTTATTTCAAGTAAGGAATTGCCTAATGCCAATTAAAGTCTTTATTTCTATATAAACATTTGTGAGAGATAAGCAATGACAATTTGTCAGACACGCTGCTCAGACACGCTGCTCAGAGAAATGCCACAGGCACAGCTGTTGTGTAACTCTTTATACAATAGCAGCAGGCAAGACAACAATCGGCAAAGGCAAGTTCAAGGGGAAAAACCCAAACAATAACATTTTGAAACCAATCAAACAACAATTCCTGTGATAGTTCTATCACGCTTAGTACCTAAACAAAACTTCATGTTTACCAAAGCGTGAATTAGAAAACGTGTACTTACTTCAGGGACAGCTAACGGAAATGGCTTGACAAATTTTGAGGAAAGCTAGACAGACTTAGTATTGGTCTCTTCTGTGGCGGTGTGCTGTCAGACAAATATTCAGAGATCTTATATTTATGCTCCTATTCTTTCATCTAGAACAGTTAACTCACATGTCTACAAAAGCTGCAAGCCCGCATGGTTAAAATAAGAAAACCTATTCTGCAAATCTATTCGTATCTATATCCTGTTTCAAGAAACTGTATTTTTAATATAGCATCATATAAATTTCTGCATAACTGCTTGAACTGTAGACAAACCCTGCATCTATTTTAGTTGTTTCTAATATTCTCAATAGCAACACTGCAGTGCTTCTAACTGGATAAGAGCACTAATAAAGGAAGCAGAAGCTACTATTGAGCTGTCTTCACCACAAATAAAAAACTGACCTCAGCAAGTTCTACTACTTACACTCGAAGTGCCAAGCCATGAAAAAAGGTGTATTCTAGAAATTAAATCTTGATTTTAAAAGGCAAATAGTTCCCTGAAAAATTTTAAGATGGAAAAACAAGTTGAATTTAAATTATGTCATATGCTGTGAAAAGGATATAGGAGAATCAGGCTTGTGGTCCCTGTATGTCAACAGCTACGTTGTAACATAACCCAAGCAGAAAAGTGATGTTGTTCCTGTTTAAAAAAAAAACAATTCTATCCCTACACAAAAACTCAAATATACATAAATATATATAATAGATACTAAATATATTTATTTTTAATGAAAACAAGTTAGCTTTAAAAGTCCTATTTTAAAAACCAATACTACTTACTTATTAATACCAATTAATACTAATACTTAATGCTAATACATGCAGAGCACAATCTGAATTTTTTTTTTCCTAGAGCTCAATGAAAAGTTCATTTTTCATCAGTTTTTACTGTAAACTAATTTAATTTGTCAAACTCTTCTGCTGTACTTGAAATTTTTTTGCTCTAGCATGGACTAAAAGGTGATTTGATAACTTTTTTTTTTAATGTTAATTAAATCGAATTAAGAGCAGTAGTTACTCACTGTGCTACACTACTGTGATTATGAAATCACACTGGAATATTTCATCATCAAGGCGATTATTTCCAGCCTAGAGCAAGAGAGGTTGTCTTTAATAAGAGCAGAACATAAGCTTGAAACTTAGTAATTACTAGAATCAAAGTGAAAATTCAACAATGTACCTGCTTTCATCTCTACATATGTAAATGTGAGGTTTTAAAAGTGCTATCTGTGGCAAGTGTTTCTTCTCATCCCATCAAATCAAAGAGTCACTCACTGGCAATTGGAGTGGCTTCACAGAAGTGATTGTTAAACTAAGTTCAGAAGTGCTTTTCTAAAAGCACAAAAGCAAAACACTAACGATCAGTTGGAGTGGGGTTAGGTGCTACTTGAAAGAACAGGCAGTTGCTCAGTTTTCCAGTAATTATTTGGGGATTTAGCTATCACTTCGAGGTTGTCAGAACAGAGCTCTACTGTCACAAATGCTTGCGTTATTTTTAAAGTATGTTGCAGTAGCTATTTTCTAGTAGCTGAGTATTATTACTTCCATATTGTACATCTACTCATTAAAGTGAGTAGACTAGACAAACAACATCTTAGATACAGATAACTACATAAAATTATCTTTCTAATAGTTCTTCGGAATCTTACAAGCATAAATGTTTTAATCTGGTAAGATTATATTGATGCACAAACATGGAAATTTGGCCTCCCATCTCAATTAGAGTACTCAGATCCTTTGGTATCCAACACTGCTACACACTCTTGAAAGACGTCACTGCTACTCCCTCACAGTAGGTCATTACTTATGGTTAGTAAAACATAACTAACAGCTGTATTTTTTACCATTTAAACATGGTAACTTTGCAGACCTGTAATACCAAAGTAATAATTTTCACACAAATAAATCTGAATATATTTATACTTAGCTATATTACATTTTCAAAGTTAAAATAATCCCAAAAGCAATACATTTTTAAATGTTAGTTATAATTCTAATGTAATTGATGCTAGCTTCATTTTCAAAATGATAAAAAATTAGAGAGTTTGCAGTTTCTTCTGTTACTTCTGGTTCAGACTGTCCTAGCAGTGTGCCTATGATAGCAGAGAATTCATCAAATAGTCCAACTATTATGTCACATTTACTCCAAATCATCTCGAAGAAGTTATCAACAACAGACCCATGTAATGATACATGTAATTCAGTATCCTGTCTTCCAGTTAGACATGTAAAACATCAGACAGTTCAGAAGAAAGTCCAGATGTCCCGAAACATACAATGAAGACACACTAACAAAATAAGCATTGTCATTGCCTTAGGCAGTAAAAGCCAGTAATGCTAAAGCTTTGGAGTAACATTTTAAAAATTATACTTAATGTAAATAGAGTTGTTATTCAGACATAACACTTATCTTTTTTTTCCCTAAGTTCTTAACTGTTGTCTGTCACAGGCCCGTGTTTCTGACCTTACACAGATACTGCCTTCAGAAGTCATTTTTTTGTTTTTAAAATTGATACTTCTCAATTTCACTGCTGGCCTCTACCTGAAAGTATGAAAGAGGTTAAAGTAAAAATTTACATTACCTCATACTTTATTATTTTATCGATCTCTTTATCTCCAGACTGAGTAGTACTGACTGATGAGTGGTCAGTGGTAATCGTTCTTCCAAGCCATATCAAGAAAAAATTTCTCAGAAACATTCTCTTACTATGTATACTTTTTTAAAGTCTTACTGACTTTCTGCTGGCATTTCTTTTGCAAGTTACAGCATATAGGCACTTTAAATGAGCCTGTCAAGGGCTGGAGGTACCTATTGATATAATACTCTCGGTTTGGATTTGCTATCCCTTTCTTAGTAAGAGTAATGTTTTTTTCTATGGTAATCTTGAAACTGGTGCTGCCTATTCATAGCAATAAGGCAGGTAAGAAGCTTCCCAACCTCAGCCCATCTACTAGCTACTAGCTAAGGTTCAGACTGAATGACATACCTTGTTTGACTGAATGGTTCATTTTAGCACACTATGTATTTTTACATAAAGCTGAAATTAGGTTTCCAAAATGCAATGCCATCTGGGAACTGAAGAAACAAAAAACCGCACCACTTGCTGATTTTGGAGCAGAAGGTGTCTCTCCACCAACCTCAATTGACATTGTGAAACTGAAGTAAACTCACCCAAATGAGATAATTGGATGGGTTTTGATGCTCCAGAGGCTGTGTACCTGTGGCTAAGCTACCAAACTGAAAAAACCCAACCCGCATGCCCAGTTCTGACATGCTAAAGATATTTAAATACCCTCAGTTCTTCTGAGTATGTTGTACTCTGCTTCTGAATTACTATTTCAGGAAAGATCTATGTTTCTAAGGCATAATGATCCAAGTGAAGATCTCAAGTATCTATACTGTTCACAGAATCACAAGGTTGGAAAAGACCTTTAAGGATCACCAAGTCCAACCATTCTCATCCTAATCTAAACCATATCCCCTAAGTACCTCATCTACCCTTTTTTTAAGCACATCCAGTGAAGGTGACACAACCACCACCCTGGCAGCCTGTTCCAGGCCCCAACAACTCTTTCAGTAAAAAAATTTTTTCTAACATCTAATCTGAACCTATCCTGGCACACCTTCTTGCCATTTCCCCTTGTCCTATCACCTGTCACCTGGCTGAAGAGACCATTGCCTATCTCTCTACAACCTCCCTTGAGGTAGTTGTAGGTGGTGATAAGGTCTCCCCTCAGCCTCCTCTTCTCCAGGCTAAACAGCCCCAGCTCCCTCAGCTACTCCTCATAGGATTTGCCCTCCAGCCCCTTCACCAGCCTGGTTGCCCTACTCTGGACTCATTCAAAAACCTCAATGTAATTCTTACGGTGAGGAGCCCAGAACTGGACACAGTACTTGAGGTGTGGCCTCACTAATGCCAAGTACAGGGGCACAATCACTTCCCAAACCTACTGGCCACACTATTTTTGATACAAGCCAGGATGCCATTGGCCTTCCTGGCCACCTGGGCACACTGCTGACTCATATTCAGCCTGCAGCCAACCAACACCCCCAGATCCTTCTCTGCCTGACAGCTCTCCAGACAGTCCCCCCAAGTCTGTAGCACTGCATGGGTTGTTATGTCCCATGTGTAGCATTCTACACTTGGTCTTGTTAAACTTCATCCCAGGTCTCAGCCCATCGGTCCAGTCTATTCAGATCCCTCTGAAGAGCCTCCCTACCCTCAGACACATCAACACTTCCTCCCAGTTTAGTGTCACTCTGCAAACTTACTGAGGGAGCATTCAATCCCTTCATCGAGGTCGTTGATAAAGATGTTGGAACAAAACTGGACCCAAGAGTGTGCCCTGGGGGACACCACTCATGACCAGCCTTCAGCGTCCAGCTGGATTTTGTTATGCGAGTCAATCTGTTCTTGCAATTTTACTTTCTTCCTGTGTCCAAAATACAAGTCTCCCAAACACTCATTACTGTCTTGAAAACAAGCCTGTGTGTTGGACAGTTAAAATCATATCTCTATGGTCTAATATAAAATATGAAAACATCCCCCACTAATGGACGTTGTCAACACTGACTTTGGAAAGGCTTTGGACACCATCTCGCATGGCACTCTCATAGGTGAGCTCAGGAAATGTGGATTAGATGAATGGACAGCAGAGTGGACTGAAAATTGGCTGAAAGACAGAGCCCAGAGGGTTGTGATCAGTGGCACAGAGTCTAGTTGGAGACCTGTAAAACAAGTGGTGTTCCTCAGGAGTCAGTCCTGGGTCCAGCCCAGTTCAATAAGCTCATCAAGAACTTGGATGAAGGGATAGAATGTACCCTCAGCAAGTTTGCTGATGATACAAGGCTAGGAGGAGTGGCCAAAATACCGGAAGGCTGTGCTGCCATCCTGTGAGTCCTGGACAGCTGGAGAGTTGGGACTTTTCCACACTTTTCAAATATGCTTGAGAGTGGCTTGGCAACTACACCAACCATTTCTGTCAAGACCTCAGGAGGGCCCATTGGATTTGTCTATGTTCAGGTTCCTCAGGTGGTCTCTGACCGGATCTTAGATGATGGGAGTTAATTCCTGTAGTCCCTAGAGAATGTGGTAAGAGCAATTCCAAGGGTAAACTGTGTGTCTCGCTCTACATTTTTGGGATCTTGCTTTCTTTTCCCTCTTCTTCTTGCTCCCTACTCTCCCTAGCCAGTGTCTGGTAATTCTGTATTAATTCAGGATGCAAATCCTTTTAATTTCTTACGTTTCTCTCTATTCCACTCCTTTCCCCCTGTTGACTTTCATGGGCTAGGCTTCTAGCCCAAACATACAACCTCCTTTTGTTCCTGCATTTGGGATGAGTAAAACTTGGATCTAATTAGCATGACTACACGATGCAGATACGTAGACTTTGTCTGCAGTTGTGGCACTAGCTTCTGGTATGAAACCTGGTTTTGGGCTATATTGCACACATGTTACAAGTATGTGGATCTTTGCATGGTTTCTGTTGTGATATCTAGTAACGCTTTGGAGCTAGAGGTTCTTGCTGTATTAGAATTTTAAAAAGAGATTTTGACACACTTCCCCTCCCTCCCCCAGTGAATAGTGTTAAACTGTCCGTCACTTTTGGGTTCAGTATTGGTAGCATGAGCACAATCCTGTGTATCTTCAAAGAAAGCTTCATGTGACAAGGGCAACCATGATTTCTTGAATGCTTCTGCTAATAAATAGCTAAATTAGATATAAACTCCTTTTTGAAAGATTTTTTCTTTAAGCTAACTGAATACCATTCTATGATGCCTGCTTGCTGCCATCCTTTTCTCATCTTCAGCTGGCATAAAGTCCTTTTATTTATTAGGACAAGCCAGATATTTGGAATTTTTGTGCAAAAGAATATTGATTGTCATTAAAACAGAATTACAGTAGAGACCTTTAAGCCTTTATCTGCATCTCATTAACTGGCATGATTTTCTAGAGTGGCTATTAATTATACAGAAGACAGTGGGGGAATATCAAGGATGATTCAAAGACAAGCTGTCTTGTCAGCTGGTTATGTCCTTCAGCATTGCACCTTTTTGCTGATCGCTCTCAATTAAAACAGATGTTTTGATTTGGCTATGATAAAGGCCTAGAGGGTCACACCCAAAATCATATTTGGAATCCTTCTAATTTTCTTATCATTTATCTTAAAGCTTTGTTGGAGGTTTCTGAAAGCAGCAAGTAGAGTTAAGGGCAAATAAAGTCTGACAAAAGGAGAGATCCCTCCCTAATGTGAAATCCTATCCAAGCTGTAAATGATGCTGACCAGCAGTCAAAAAGTGCCACTGTGAGTGACACTGTAATACCTTGCTGTGTTGTGAAGGCTGCAGTTCAGGATATAATTGCACGTTTTATGAAGCTGTGTCAGTGAGTATGCTGTGCCTTGTTAACCACATCATTTATGAGAAACTGTCCGTTTTGTACTTGCCATGGTTATGCAGTTAAACTTGGTTTAGACTGCAGACCTTACAAAGGAAACAAGGTGCATTTTCAAAGGCCTAAAACCTAAATTTAATCATACACCGGAAGAAAGTCAAATTGCAAGAACAGATTGACTTGCATAACAGTATAGATACTTAAGGAGATCTTCACTTGGATCATTATGCTGTAGAAACATAGATCTTTCCTGAAATAGCATTTCAGAAGCAGAATACAACATGGTCAGAAGAACTGAGAGGTATTCAAATATCTTTAGCATGTCAGAACCGGGCATGCAGGTTGGGTTTCTTCAGTTCGGTAGGTTCTAGACCTGTAGAGTGACACATCACTGGCTGGCCGAATGGCCAACGGCAGTTTTGTAAACAGGATACATGAGAATATCTCTCTCCTAAAAAGGGTCCAAGTTTTACAATAAAATGCAAAAATATGGTACATGGAGTTTTGAAACATTTGCACATTGCTTTCATGTTTTCACCTCAGACAAACCTTATTATAAGTCACATTATAGGAATTAACTGTTAATTCAGTCTGCTGCAGGACTGCCACGGACTATGACATCCCTTTTGAAACAATTTAGAATACTATCTCATTGGAACATTTTTTTTGCATTTCTGATGAGAAAGTGCTCAGAACAGATAGCACTACCTCCAAGTAACTTCCAGGTTAACTTCCAGTTTGCAAGAAACTTAAAAAGGCATACAGATTAAGTTGCTTCAGTAGACTCAGCTCTTAAAACACCTTTGGGTGTTGAAACTTCTCAAAGTGTTAAATGTATGGCAGCACTAAGTACAAGAATCACATTTCCTCTGAGCGTGTTGAAACGTAGTCAAGGTTACTTAAAGTTTCATAGAGACAGCCATTTCTAATCAGTGTTACATATACATGCATCTACATTTACTTAATTTTAAAAATATAGTCCAGTATTGCCACTCTTTTTTGCTGAGGGCATTTAGCTCTGTTCTACATTTGCCAGACTTAAATTTCTGCAGAGGCATAAGACAAAGATGGTGTGCTCATGCTGACAGAACCTGTCCAGACCACTGAATCAGGCCAATCTCAGGGAGCTGCAGGTCTTCTGCACCAGTTGATGATGGCCAACATCTCACCACACCATTCACGGCCTAACGTCAGCATCTTAGTTCATTTAAGTCCCAGAGAACTAACCTGTGAGCACAGGACAATGGGGGAGAATGTTTCTCAAAAACTATAGAATTTATGAAAGAGGATGCATTATTCAAAGCATTCAGTAATTTTCAAAAATTTCCTATGGTCAAGATGTTGGATCACTCATCTGCACTTAAAAAAGCAACAGCTGGAATGTACAATATCCACCTGGGCCATATTTGGATGGCTGTAACAGACAAGCGGCCTCAAACAATTTAAGAGGGGGTCAGCTCTGAAAAAGATACACCTAATTTGATGAGCTTTGAGCATGAGCTTTTAGAGTCATCCAATTCCAAATAATTCATATTTTCCAGCAACGTACTGAAGAGACACAACTCACATTTTCAGCAAAATTGCTGTTTTCTGTATTTAAAGCCCTTCTTAGTATTTGCTACTTCACACTAATTTGCAAAACACAGAAATTTCCATAAAGAGGCAATCTGACTCATGAACAGCATCAGCTTTCTTGCTCATGCAGCCCTCACAAGACTTGTAAGTATCTGAAATCAAGCTGTCACTAATTTCAACTTGTACAATAAGTTATACCTATAAATTATGCCTACTAATTGGTTTCTCAGTTGGTTTTTGGGTTTATTCCTCCCTCTCCAGAAAGGAAAAACGACTAACTGTGGAGAAGCAGAATAGGCATGTGAGGTTCTTCTCCATGTATCATAAAACAATGTGTGCATATTATTGAATGCTTGCAGCCTTTGCTCCTCTAAAAAGAAAAGTATTTTTCCATTGAACTGTCTGGTACACACATTCTCTTCTCTTCATTTTATGCACTAGATACAATAATAAATATGCAGTGTGTTTTCCTGAGTCTTTCACTTCTAGAAATTACATTATTGTTATTTCTCTCCAAATACCAGGTGCAAAGCTTTAATAAAGGTACATGGCTACACATGCTCCCTTGTGACAGGAGCACAGAAGGGACTCATTTGTAAATCATGCACTTGGCATCATATCAACAGGACTGAAGAATATAGCCAGTGTAGGGGGACATACACACGTACACAAACACAACCCACACACCTGATGAGATTAGCTTGAACAGCGGATGGTGACAGTTCTCTCACAAGCTAATATAACACGTACCATGTTGTTTTTACAGTTCATAAAACTGTTAAGAGTTACCCTGTCTGTAAAAGGAGATGAAAGAAAGGAAGGATAACTATTTCTGTAAGAAAATGCTGAGTTTGTGTTTTTTCCTGTTTGAAATACAGAAAAGTCTTCTGGCCCATTTTCTTCAGATAACCTCAACTCTGGTGCAACCATCCAGAAATAAAAGCTTCCATGTCTTTAAGAAAGAGACATCAGCTGTTAAGTCGGATTTGTGATCACCAGTACTACAAGACCAGAAACCCTAACTGCCAATGCATAGTATGACAAACCATCTTTACAGAAGGAATTTCAGTTTGATGACAACCATGCATTTTTGTATTTTCATACATATGACTTTGCTGTGTATACTGACAATTGGTTTTGCTGATTGTACATAGAATCATAGAATGGCATGGGTTGGAAGGGACCCCAAGGATCTTAGAGCTCCAATCCCCCTGACACAGGCAGAGCCACCAACCTCAGGCCTGGATCTACACTAGGTTGCCCAGGGCCCCATCCAACCTGGCCCTGAACACCTCCAGGGATGGAGCATCCACTACCTCTCTGGGCAGCCTGTTCCAGCACCTCACCACTCTTTCTGTAAAAAACTTCCCCCTAATAGCTAATCTAAACCTTCCTTCCTTTAGTTTTAATCCATTCCCCCTTGTCCTGTCATTGTCTATCCTTTTAAAAAGTTGAATCCCCTCCTGCTTATAAGCTCCCTTCAGGTACTGGAAGGCTGCAATGAGGTTCCCCCCACAGCCTTCCCTTCTCCAGGCTGAACAAGCCCAGCTCCCTCAGCCTCTCTTTGTAGGGCAGGTGCTCCAGCCCTCTAATCATCTTTGTGGCCCTCCTCTGGACCCTCTCCAACAATTCCACATCCTTCTTGTATTGGGGGCCCCAGATTTGGACCCAGTACTCCAGATGGGGCCTCACGAGGGCAGAGTAGAGAGGGACAATCCCCTCCCTGTCCCTGCTGGCCACCCCCTCTTCTAATGGAGCCCAGGATACCATTGGCCTTGCGAGCTGCAAGAGCACACTGCTGGCTCATGTTAAGTTTCTCATCCACCATGATACCCAGGTACTTCTCAGCAGGGCTACTCTCAAGAAGCTCTTCTCCCAGTATGTATCTATGTCTGGGATTCTTCTGGCCCAAGTGCAACACCTGACACTTGGCAGTGTTGAACCTCATTAGATTCACCTGGGCCCACCTTTCCAGCCTGTCAGTTTCCCTCTGGATGGCTTCCTTTCCTTCTAGGGTGTCGACCACACCACTCAGCTTGGTGTCATCCGCAAACTTGCTGAGGGTGCACTCAATTCCATCATCGATGTCATTGATAAAGATGTTAAAGAGAACCGGTCCCAAGACAGACCCCTGGGGGACACTGCTTGTCACCGGCCTCCACCTGGATATAGACCCACTGACCACCACCCTTTGTCTACATTCTGTCAACCAGTTTCTTATCCACTGGATGGTCCACCCATTAAACCCACATCTCTCCAATTTAGAGATAAGGATGTGGTGGGGGACTGTGTCAAAGGCCTTGCACAAGTCCAGGTAGATGACACCGGTCGCCTTCCCTTTACATTAATATACAATGTGTTCCACTCTCTGATACACTAAAGAAGCCTCTTTGATACACTATGAGGAAAACAGGGCAAAAAACTGGGCCCACCAAGTCTCTATGACTTTGGGCTAATCTGATGAAGGAAAGTCCTTGTTCTTCTTCATGGAAACATGGATTTGTGGGTAAGTTTGCCTAAATTATCTCCTACCAACTAAGGGAAGGTCTTAATTTCTCCACACTTGCTTTCCTATTTTTCTTTCCTACAACCAAACCTTGATCCCTTGTCTAATCTCAGCAGTATTTTACTCAGATTTTGTGGTTAAAAACTAACAACTAACAGACAGTGCACTAACGGATAGTACACTGGATTATCCACCTTCTGCATACAAACCTAAATGCCCATGTGGAAATGCACTGGCCAAATCAATCCACCTTCATTTAGATCATTGTCAGGAGACTGGCAGTTGCCATTACAATAGCAAAACCATTTTTAGCAGAGATTTCAGATGAGATTTGCTTCCTGAAAATGCAGAGAAACCAGACTGAATATACCTTGCCAAATGTGAACATTACACTACTCATTCAAAGAATGTACGTGATAAATTGACATCACACTTCCATGTGCCGTAGGCTAGAGAGTTCATGAAGCGCCAGCCCAGTGCATTAATAACACAAAACCATATTCTAAAAATACTTGCAATGAATTAGGCAGCTTGAAACTTCAGGAAAAGAGCAAACATGTAGGTTTACTCAAGCACTGACAAAAAGGTCGCCTGTGGCAGAGGCTTGAAAAATCAAAGAAAATATTCTTAGAAACTAAGAGTTGTCATGACCTGTTTCCATTCCACTGTCATATTTCCACACCTGCTTCTAGCCTGAAGTTTAATTTCAAACTGATATTAGCAAACAGTATTTCAATGCTGAGGGAAGTGCAGCAGTAAGAGAAGGGTTTATTGAAAAAATCAGGTTAGCATTTTCCCACCACACACAAGTCACAGAGATAAAAGAACCATCTCATGTACTGATGCACTGAGACTGTTACTTGTTTGGATGAGCCTTCTGCTCTGATTTTGCAGGTATATAGTGAAGTTCTTCTCCTTTTCTGTTAGAAGCAACAAATATGAAACAAGCCTATAATTTTCCATGTATTGCAGAGTCACTCCTTTCTTCAGTGGCTGGCTACTTTTAGGTACTACACAAGCAGAACTGGCTCAAAGACCACTATGTTCCACTTGAGAGCTGCCTTGGACCTCAAGTGAGTTTTGCCACGATCTCACCATCATCCTAGACGCCCTGTTGCTTCTCCATTCTTCAGAGCATCCTCTCTCCACAGACACATTGATTTCCAAGTGTCTAGGGGGTCAGCAGACCAGCCTCTGGCTTGAAGGGCAGCTTCCAAACCTTCCTTCATAGAGACTGCACGACCCCCCAGGAAACTTGTCCTACTGCTGCCCTGCCCTTCTCATGGAAAAGTTCCTGTGCATTACATGAACCTCCACAACACAGCTTGTGACATCTATCCCAGAGAGGTTGTAGAAACCCCATCCCTTGAAGTGTTTAAGCCCAGGTTGGATGAGGCTTTGGGCCACCTGATCTAGTGTAGGGTATCTTTGTCCATGGCATGGGGGCTGGAACTAGATGATCTTTGCGGTCCCTCCCATCCAAAGCCTTCTATGATTCTTATACAGCCTATGGACCCCAAGAAGAGGCCAGCTATAATCTCTGTAACTGGCTACCTAGCTTTTTCAAAGGCCACTATTACATTTCCCTTAGGACTGAGTGTAATCCTTCCAGCAGGAAGGCTTGCTTCATTTGCAATGCAAGCACACCTGTAACTCAACTTGGTCTCCACTGGAAACCTCAAGTCCTCTTTAGTGTGTCTGCTTCTCAACCACAGCACACAGCTATTTTGTCCAATCTGCAGAACTGTGCAGTATTTCTTGTTAAACTCTCTCAAGGTTTCTGAAGGCCTGCTCCTCGAGTGCCTCAAGGTCGTCCCATACTGCACTCTACCTCTTCCATCTGTGTCACTCCCCCAGTTCAATGTTTTCTGCAGACTTGCTGAGGGCAGAGTTGTTCTTTCCACCTCAGTGATCAGTGTCTTGATAGAGATACACTGCACACAGAACTGGACCCTGAGAGTACACCACTATTCACAAGATGCTAAGTGGACAGGGAGCCATCACTTATACCCATTAGGTCCCGCAGACTGGGCATTTTTCAGCCTATCTAGTGCTCTGTTCATCCACCTTATACTTCTTCAGCTTACCAAGGTACTGATTCGCACATAGGAGAGAGTATGAAAATTAAACCGTATTACAAGGATGGTGGCAACATCTTTCCGAGTGTGTGTTCAATGCAATGGCATTTTCATTAGCAAACACCTGAACTACTGACACAGTTTAAATGAGGCATGAGCAATTAAAGAATTAAGCAAACAAAACATCGACAAAACTAATTTTGCAAAAAGATCAAATAAATATAATTATGGGCACATTTTTTGTTAAGAATGACTTTTTTTCAGAACTCAAAATGGAAGACCAGTTTTTGCAATCCGTATTAGGATTTCCAGAAGCTATTTCACCACTCACAGAAAACAGAATACACAGATTGTCCTCACTATTGTTTCTGTCATGTGGTTTTACTGCATTTCCTGCAATAAGTAAGAATTGTCTCACTTGGAATCAAGTATTTGAAGTGGGTTTTTTTCTGATATATCCTCCTCTTGTGCTGTAGTAATGGACTGAAATAAAACTCATTTCATACATGCAAATGAATGCAGCAAATATAGAATGTTTACAGCCGAGAGATTAGAAGACATTATAAATAACATGCTTTGGAACTAAAACATTAACTGCCTTTTGGGAAGAAAGAGGGTTACTCCTCAACTTCGCTCTTTTTTTTCCTCCCTGCTGTAGACAAAGCACAGGATTATTTGCCCTTGTAATTACTTCCCTAACACAGAGAGTATTGACATAAAGTACTGACATTTCAGTCTGTCCTGAAGATCCTACAAAGTTATTTTCACCCTTTTGAAATTGTCATCTACTGTTTCCCTCTTCTCCAGTAGTAATGTAAAAAAACACATACAAATGTATTGAAAGTGCATGTCGAGTTCTCTAGGAAGCTGTTGGACAACTATCAAAACCCTGAGGCATAGTGGGAGAACATGTAGAATTTAAGAACCAAAGGAACACATACACCAGCAGAGGGGAAACGCTGCAATACTTTATCCCAAGGTTCAACAGAGTTAATATAAAACACGTATGAAGAAGGAGGAATGTTGCCATTCCACTGTAGTACAACAGATGGACACAATGGTAATAAACAAGAGCAGTCAACACACACTGCTCGTGTTTGGACAAAGTCAGTTAGTCCCCTTTTAAAGTTAACAATTCGTCTTTCTAAAGGTAGCAGGTAACCACTCAGTAAAGTTTAGTCTATCAGCAAAGCTGCTGAAATCAAGGCACTACTTACAGGGTAGCAAACCATTCAGCAGTGTCTGTCACTCACACAGATTTTTTTCTTATGTCACTCACTGACCACAGTAGTGCACTACGGCTTTTCATGAAGAATAATCTGAGCCCTCATGAGGCTTGCTTGTTCAAGACAAAATCAGTTGGAAGGAACATTGGAACAAAAGATTGGATGAAAAAATAACAGAATAGGTATTCACACATGCTGTCAAAGAAGTACTAATAGTAAATATGCCACACACACAGATACACACACTACACACACAGACATAAAGACGCACATACAGACACACACACAGAGATACAGACACACAGGTATATTCTTCCAGTATCAACCGATATACAAGGGCTGCCATCCCTTGATACAGAAATCCTCTGCCAGGTAAATGACATCTGCTTACTTGACCCAGGAGCTCAGAGTGTGATGCCGGCATGGTTACAAGTAGTATGGACTTTAAATAAAAGGTGCAAACACAAATTTCAATGAAAGCGCTTGTAGGCTTTGTTTTACGAGATGGTAATTTGCTTTCACGTTGAGATTCCTACCATCAGGATAACGCTCTTGAAATGTGTCAGGAGGGAAAACAGACAAATTAACCCATCCAGCCTGCAAACATTTGAACGAAATCACACTTCGTTACCTGTACACAAAGAAGAGTTCTTAAAATTTATTAAGATAAATCACTGAACAATATACACACTATTTAAAGCCACTGTCTTTAGACAAGCTACTGAAAACCCTGCAAGCCTGTTGACTATGCCCACTAGTGATCAGCTATGCCGTTATTAATCTATTTGTACACAACAGCTCTTCTGAAGCATGTTTGGTTTTCTACTTCTGTACCACAGAGGACACAGTCTGCAAAAACAGACAATCTGCCAAGACAACAGAATCTAACCTCTAGCTAATGCTTGCAGAAGTTGCTCTGACTTGCAGTATACTGAAATCTGAGCTGCTCTGTAATATGCTCACTGAAGATAACTGTTGATAAGATGTCAAGTAAAAGTATACATTCTCAACTGAAACACAAGTTATATACTGGGTTAAAATAAGACATCGTGTGACAAAAAAATCACAAAGTATGATAAAAAATTACCTTAAGTTTGATAATGAGACTGCCAGTAAGCCAAAAAGTAAAACTGACAGAATAAACAGGAACGCATTTTGCAGTCCTTTCATTTTTTCTGTAGTATCTTTCCATTGGAAGAGAACAATTTGGCTGAAAACAGTTATTTCAAGCCAGATGGGAAGTATGCAATGAGAAAAAACCCCAAACAAACCCCAAACCAAACCACAACATGACTTTTCAAATCCTGGGTTCAAGCCTCATATTGCTGCCCAGAGCCTGGGAAGCCTGCTGGAAATGGCAGGAGCCAGAGACTCTGGACAGAGATGCTCTTGACTTGGACCATGTATTTGGACCATGGAAAAAGAGCTTTGCTTTCATCCTCTGCCTAAAAAGCAAGAGCAGAAGGAAAACATTTGGCTTCAATGGGCCCAGATAATGCAAGACACGGTAAAGATAAGGGAGAACACTGCTAATGACAAACATGGAAGGTGGCATTGTCCACTAGGGCACGGTCCTGCCCACTGTCAGGGACATCAGACATAAAATCAAATAAAACCCCTCGGATTTAGTCTGAGAAGGGGAAGCCGCTTCTCCAGCTCTTCAAGGAGATTCTCTTCCTCCTTGGGCAGGATGCTGGCTGAGGTAACGTACTGAGAACCCTTACCTGGAGAGATGGGTAAATGAATATTTAATATGCTTTAAGTTTGTAGGCTCGGGTGATTGACTAACACATGTGTAGTGTTCAGTGCACTTGTGATAGTATGTTCCATAAATCTGCTGTGGTTATAATACTGAATCTTCTGAATTGCCTGCAGGCATTAATAGTGAGTAAGCATCGTGACTGTTGCGGGTCGTAATACTGCATTTCATGACTGTTGTGTTGGCAGTAGTGTATTTTGTGAATCAGTTGTGGTTGTGATAAGTACAGTTGTACTTCTAACTGCAGTCCATTTCCCCATTGTATCCATGAAAACTGCAGTAGGGACGTATTGAATCTGCACATGGGTTTAAAATAAATTATTTTTTATATTTTTAAAACCCTGCAGTCAAGTGTCTTTTTGTCACACCCACGCAATGATGTCATCAACGTATTGCAGGTGGTCTGGGGTTTCACCCTTTGTAACACAGTCTGGATCAGTCTATGGCAAATGGTAGGGCTGTGTTTCCACCCCTGGGGCAGTCAATTCCAGCTTGTATTGGATGACCCTCCAAGTGAAAGCAAACTGTGGCCTGCACTCTGCTACCAAAGGGAATGAGAAGAATGCATTATCAATATAAATTGTGGCGTACTATTTAGCTGCCTTTGACTCTAGCTCATACTGAAGTTCCAGCATGTCTGGCACAGCAGCACTTACGGGTGGTGTGACCTCATTTAGACCATCATAGTCTACTGTCAGCCTCCGCTCTCCACTGGATTTCTGCACTGGCCATATGGGACTGTTAAAGGGTGAGGAGGTTCTGCTGGTCAACCCTTGAGTCCAGTTGCATCAGCTTCTGGATAGGGATCAGGGAGTCTTGGATTGTGTTGTATTGTCATCTATGCACCACTGTAGTAGCAATTGGCACCTATTGTTCTTTGACCTTCAGCAGTCCCACAACAGAGAAATCCTCCAAGAGTCCAGGCAAAGCAGTCAGTTGCTCAAATTTCCTCTGTTTCCAGGGCACCTATTCCAAAAGCTCATCAGTACCCTTTGGGGTCTTTAAAATACCCTCTGTGGTGATAGTCTATGTCCATAGGCATGGAGCCTCTGGGCCTGGCACAATGGTGTGTTTTTCTCAGTCCTTCCAAGTTAGGTTCACTTCAGCATCTAGCAGAGTCAACTGTTGGCGTCCCCTTGTCATTCCAGAAATAGAGATGGGTTCTGTCCCCTCATGATCTGATGGCATTAGGGTACACTGGGCACCACTACCCACTAAAGCCTCTTGTGGTCTTGTGGATCTGACGTGCCAGGCCATCGAATCCACACAGTATAATAAACTCAGTTGTCCCTCTCTTCCACCTGGCTGGAGGCAGGGCCCCTCTAATCTTGCTCATCATATTTGCTGTTCACTTCTTGCCAATAATGCTTGCAGATCCCTTCAAGAGCATCAGGCTTTCTACTCTGTCTTGAGAACTGCCTGCTGGCAACTGGCGCAGCATTTTTCCTGGCAAAATCTCTGTGTGACTGCTTTACTTTGCAACTTGTGGACTTTTGCCTGCAGGGTTGTGGTAGCTGCAGTGCCAGCAGGTCTATTTTCCTTCCCTTCCCCCCAGTGATGCTGCTGCTTACTGTCAAGCAGTATTTGGTAGATAGTGGCCAGGGCCCACTAGACATGACTATTCAGCCTTGAGGAAATCTCAAGAGTGATATTCTTAAGCAGTTGTTGAATCTTAGAACCTCAACCACATTCAGAAGACTTAGCGATATCTGAAAATACCAGGGATATTAAAAATTCTCAAGAGCTGTTACAAGAGCTGTTTCACTTAACCCAGAGGAGAAAAAGGTGGTGCAGGTATTCCCTCCTATCCCCCCCATAATTCTAAACTGAATTATAGGGTGCCACTATTAATCCCTACCTGTGCAAGGAATATACGGGACAGCAAAACCTCATACAAATGCCAGATTAAGCTCATGATCATTGATGCTATCATGTCATCACAGAGAGGTGGTATAATCGTGGAAGGTGGTCTGTGGGTCAGTGGCGGCAATTCCTCCTGCCACAATTACCTTTCCTCTAGCTTCCAGTTTCAGTGGCAAGTGCAAATGGTTCATCATGGTTTCCTGACTGACCTAATAACACATCAGCAAAACTTCAGCATTTAACAAATACATCTTGCTCAGTAGCTTGCCTTAGACCAGAAGTAAGGCTAGACAATGGGCTTTTGTAGCAGCACAACTTGATACATATCACCTTTTACTTTTGGTTTTACTGTTACACAAGCTTCTAAGTCATCCGAAAGACAGTGCCTGACACTTTAACAACTATTTCTAAACCAATCAGTTTGGTAAAATGGATTATTATGTAGTGATATAGTGCATAGGTTTTAGCAGAAAAAAATTACTTTATTCTTTTTTTCTCCAGAAAAGTCTGCTTGTATAGGTACACATGATAGAATGTATACATTATGTTTGTATACCACTAGAGCCCTACTCCTCACTACAGTCCGGACGTATACACCGAGTAGGGATTCAGGAAAGTGAGAACCGTAACAAGTATTGCCAAAATAATTTCTTTAAAACACGTAAGGTCTTCTAGAGATCTCCCATGCAAACAACACTGGGAACTAACTTTATTTAGCTGACTAAAGCTAAATAAGGTGATTTAGAACGCAGAACATGGCTGCAAGCACTGCAGGAGAAACTCTAGGAAAACACGTTACCGTGTTTAAGTCATTTTTATTGCTATGTGATTTAATCATCTAGATAATATGATGTTATTAATGTGCATGGAATTATCAAACAATAAAACTGCTTTCTAAAAGCACATGGAGTAAGTCAGGAGAGGAGAGAAACTTTCCCTGGGCGAGAACTGACTGCATTTAACCAAACCCTTTGGTGAAGTTTCCTGCTGCCACACAGGTTTGTGTTAGCCAAGAGCAAAGCACAAAAAAACCCATTATAGCCTCTGCTAAACTCAAGGGTTTCATCTCTCCTGCAAGCCAAGGCTTCCCTCTACAGCAAAAAGAAAAGGATATAAAAAGGGAGGGTTTTTGATCCGACCAAAAAGTGAAGTGACTGATTCCAGCTCAGCTCACACCACATGTCACAGGCAGTGGCTTAATGCCTGCATGGACATTAGCCTCCCAGAGCTTCCTCCAGGGTTTTCTGGCTCTTCTCATCCCTGAAAGGCCACTAAACCCACATTTTTTCATACCCAAGGATGCAGCAGCATGCAATGCAGGTCACGGCAAGGAGACTCTAGAGGCACCTTTAGGTCCACAACTTGCATTAATTTATTCACTTGGGAACAGTTGAGTTCTGCAGAAGCTGACATCTCTCTTCCAAGAAAGCTCCCAGAGCTGGCAGGAGCAGACTGCCTGCACACTGCAAATACTGAGCTGCTTGTTTCGTATTAGTCACAGGACTGGTGCCAACCTCCAGACACAGGTATGATCCAAACTCCTTAAGGAATATAGGTACACATGAGATTTAATGCATGTATATTTGCTACTTATTACTGAAGATGAAAATCTCTGAAGAAGCCCTAAAACTGGAAATATCCTTCCATTTGCAGGAATTACATTTTTAAAAACATAAAGAGGCAAATTTAAATAACTGCTATGATGGGTTTTTTCCTGAGGTGAAATCTATGCTAAGTGTCAGAACCACTCTGTTTCCATGAGTATTCTTCCTGTCCTACATTACACCACCTACACTATATAATGGTATAGTTTATTTGCACTTTAAAAAATGCCCACAATCATGTTTCACATACCCACACAATAGTATTTTTATTAAATACATATTTGATTTCATTTAATGGAGCTAATGTGAAGGTCTGTTGCTAAACTTAAAAGGGAGGCATCTCTATTACCCTTGCATCATTTTTTATTTAAACAGTAAATCATCCACTGTACGCTGAAGAAGGATCTGTACTGTCATATAAACAATGACGTTTTTCTTGCCAGAGTGGAAAGAAAGAAAACAGCAATTCTGCTTTTGGTGTACAGGCCTCAGCGTTGATTCAAAGACCACCCAAACGTAGTGGAGGCCTGTGCCTGCTCTTCTGCTTAATTTCATTTCGCTGGGAAAAAAATCACTGCTTACACCCTTGTTTTATATCGCTTACAAAACTGAGTTTTCCCACACCCAGAACGTAAGACTGTCCAGCTCAAATCACCCAACGTTTGTCAGTCAGTAGCTCTGCTCTCTAGGCAGGGTAGGGAAGGAAAAGTGAAAAAAGGGAAGGAATCACTGCAATAAAACAGCAAAACTGCCTGTCATGAATGAGATTTTGTTACAGGACTTTGGTTTAGCAGCAATTTAGGATTTATTAATATTTTTGAGATTGATCACAAGATTCAGTTGTGCAACTATTAACAGCTCCTAACCATAAGCCAATTTAACAGTGATTCAGTAGCATTTGTTACAATCAAAGTAGCGATGCAAATAAAGATTCAAGAACAGTAAGGGTTGCCTGAAACTTACAGCCAGGTTGCCCATACATGGATGGATGTTCAACCAAATCACATATACAGACAGGCACACAAACGATCCTGAGTCAAATTACACACAGACAGACGGGCAAAAAGACATAGTTCTGTACTAATACCTCCTTAGAGTGTGTGAATGAGTGCAAATATTAACCTGCTAATTACAACAGTGGCGGTTTTTTTCTTATCCTTACTGATGAGCAGATGCCAAAAACTACCGGACATCACTCAATTACTATGTATTGACCACCAGGGCAGAACAAAATTAAATATTTAATTCAGCAACTATTTTGTTCCTTACCTACATGATCATATAAAGGATGCAATAATGATTAAATGTTATTTTCTTTCTACAAAGTAGCATATGGTCGGCAGAGAAAGATTAATTTTTACCAAACTGATTAATACAATTTACAGCTAAACAGAATCAACTAAGTAGATACCAACCAAAAAATGTAAATTCCTTATAACTGCAGCCCAGAACACCACTTTTTGTTTTCTTTCAAACTTGAAAGAACACAGAGTGCTACCTACACTGAAGGTAACACGGATATTAAAACTGGTGAAACGGTCAGCTGGTTTGTTTTCATTGGTCACTCCACAGATTTACAGCAGAACCTCCAAAAAAATCTTTTCAAACTCCGTTTCCACAGAAAACAGTTAAGTCTCCAAATAACGTTTAGCTATGGAAAACTAAACCACAGAAGTGATGTGCTAAAATTAGGAGTTTAGTACTACGCCAAACATTACAATTAGCCACAGCAATGTTCTTTTCAACTGAAATGAACGGGAAGCTCCTGTGGTTCTGGACTTAACTACAGAAATGATACTACTGAAGCCTATTTTCAGACACTAAAGTAACACCAGTGTTGAGAAATGCAAAAGTTTTGACCACTCATATTTAATCAAGTCCATAACTAACCTATGCTTGGGAACATATTCTAACATGGTGTTCCCAAGGGCCTCTTCCCCTTCTGAACTAACAAATTGTTATCAGCATTGTGTCAAAAGCATAGACAGGTAATGGAAATCCCATTCAGATCAATGTGCTTTCACATCCCTCAATGCACTGGCAAAACAGAGTCAGTAGGCAAATCCTAGAGAAGATAACTGGCGTGTTTAACAGAAGGAAGGCAACACAGCACTGGATTCGGAGTGATGCCCCCACAAGCCCAGACATGCCTAGACACAGCCAACTCTTGTAATCATCAGTCTCCAGAAACAGCTGGTAACAAGCTAATGACATAAATTTAATGGTATTTATGATTATACAATGCTCAAAGTGGTGCAAAAAGGTACGTGTCAATGCACTGTATGATTCTTAAAAATATACACACACCCCAATGCTCCCCTTCCCCCCCACTTCCCCCCCAACACACACCTTGAGTTTTTAATGCAAAAACTCAGGAAAAAAAGTTGTACTTGAGAGGTTGCAGCTCCCAGTCATGAACAGTCGATTTGCAGTAACTGTTTTCTAACGTCCCAAACTCAGCAACAGTATGTCAATCCACTAATCTAACCTACCTTCTTCCAGCATTTTCCCCTTCTACTCCAAGCATTATGTGTAGCTAAAATAATAAAGCCACTGCTGTTCGAAACACATTTCCAAGTGTCAATTTAGGAAGCTCAGGCTGGGCTGGGCCAGTTGATTAGCATATTGAATAAAGAGGACCAGCCCTTACTCATTCAAGTCTCTCTGACCCATAAAGACCATCTCTTACATCTCTCTGCAATGACAGAGCTGTCATCTTCAAGCATATATGCCAAGAGCACAGCACGGACAGGAAATGAAGAAAGAGCCGGAAGGCTGGTTTATTCTCAAGTTTAATACAGTAAAAACTCAAGACAAACAGATTTGGAAGAGGGATATGAGCACCAAAACTTACCATGGCCAGGATGGAGGAATGGCCAATGCACAGTTTTGGTACAGAATTCTTTGTGTACAAACTATCAATTTTTGCCAGGGCAGAACAGACATGCTCTACAACTCTAACCAAACCCCAACCAGGAGATTCCACAGAAGAAATATACATACACTTACACGACCCTCTTGGACACACTAATATTACATTTTCCAAAATTACTAAAGTCCAGGACTACAATCTAGGAAAAAGAGCCCAATCCATCAGCTCTGGGTGTTGGGGGGGAGCAGAAGGAAAAAAACAATGGGCTATTATTGAGAAGTCTGCGTACACTTCAAGCAACTCTGTACTATTTGCTTTACCTGGTAACCTGCAACAAACACTTCATCTTCAGAAGTGATCAAACAGGACAGCTTAACAAACACTTTGTCAAAGTATGACCAATAACCAAGATAAATCTGTACACCTGGAAGAGAAATTTATTTCAGAACACCTAGGAATGACAAAATTTTGTAAACAAAGATAGTTACAGAATCACAGAATTGTAGGGGTTGGAAGGGACCTCGAGAGATCATCGGGTCCAACCCCCCTGCCAAAGCAGGCTCCCTAGCTCATATTGCTCAGACAGGCATCCTGACGAGTCTTGAATATCTCCAGAGAAGGAGACTCCACCACCTCCCTGGGCAGCCTGTCCCAGGGCTCTGTCACCCTCACTGTGTAAAAGTTCTTCCGCATGTTGGTGCGGAACTTCCTGTGCTCCAATTTGCAGCCATTGCCCCTTGTCCTATCTCCACAGACAGCTGAAAAGGGGCTGGCCAATTCCCCCTGCATCCCACACATTAATTAAACATTAATTAGGTCCCCGCTTAAGTCTTCTTTTCCCCAGACTGAACAGTCCCAGCTCACTCAGCCTTTCCTCATACGGGAGATGTTCCAGGCCCTTCATCATCTTTGTAGCCCTTCTCTGGACTCTCTCAAGGAGGTCCCTGTCTTTTTTATACCAGGGAGCCCAGAACTGGACACAATACTCCAGGTGGGGCCTGACCAGGGCAGAGTAGAGAGGGAGGATCACCTCCTTAGACCTGCTGGCCACACTCTTCCTGATGCATCCCAGGATCCCATTGGCCCTCTTAGCAACCAGGGCACACTGCTGGCTCATAGCCAACCTGTCATCAACCAGGACCCCCAGGTCCTTCTCCACAGAGCTCTTCTCCAGCAGGTCACCCCCCAGCCTGTACTGATACAGACGGTTATTCCTCCCCAGGTGCAAGACTTTACACTTGCTTTTGTTGAATTTCATTAGGTTTCTCCCTGCCCAGCTTTCCAGCCTGTCCAGGTCTCGCTGGATGGCAGCACAGTGTTCCTGCGTGTCAGCCACCCCTCCCAGCTTTGGATCATCGGCGTACTTGCTGAGGGTGGATGCTATTCCCTCATCAAGGTCGTCGATGAAGATATTAAACAGGACTGGACCCAACACCGAGCCCTGGGGAACACCGCTAGTCACAGGCCTCCATTCAGATTCTGTTCCACTGATCATGACCCTCTGAGCCCGGTCCAACAGCCAGTTCTCAACCCACCTCCCTGTCCACTCATCTATCCCATGATCTCTCAGCTTTTCTATCAGGATGTCATGGGAGACAGTATCGAAAGCCTTGCTGAAGTCAAGGTAGATGACATCCACTGCTCTCACTCCATCCACCCAGCCGGTGATGAGATCATAGAAGGCTATGAGATTGGTCGAGCATGATCTTCCCTTGGTGAATCCATGCTGACTACCCCTCATGACCTTCTCTTCCAGTTGCTTGGTGATGGCATCCAGAACAAGCTGTTCCATAACCTTTCCAGGGACAGAAGTGAGGCTGACTGGCCTATAATTGTTAGGGTCCTCCTTCTTGCCCTTTTTGAAGACTGGAGTGATATTGGCTATCCTCCAATCCTCAGGTACTTCTCCTGTTCTCCAAGACCTGGCGAAGATGATAGCGAGCAGCTCCGCAATCACTTCCACCAGATCCCTCAGCACACGTGGATGTATCCCATCCGGGCCCATGGATCTGTGTGCATTAATCCCTTTGAGCCACTCCTGGACCACCCCTACCTCAACTAGAGGGAAGCTCTTCATTCCCCAAACACTCCTACTTTCATCCAGGATCTGCGGGTCCCAAGGGGCCTTTGAAGTGAAGACCGAGGCAAAGAATGCATTCAGTATCTCCACCTTCTCATCATCACCCATTACCAGGACACCCGCCTCGTTCAGCAAGGGACCTACATTACCCCTGGTCATCCTCTTACTATTCACATATCTGAAAAAACCCTTTTTATTATTCTTTATGTCCCCTGCTAGCTTCATTTCCAAGCGGGCTTTAAAGCCTTCCTAGTCGCGTCCCTACAGGCCCTGACAACATCCCTATAATCCTCCCAGGTGCACAGACCCTGTTTCCACAGTTCATAAACCTTCTGCTTCCCTTTGAGTTTACTCATTAGCTCCCTGCTCATTCACGCAGGTCTTCTGCCTCTCTTTCCCGATTTCTTACTCAAAGGGATGCACCTATCCTGTGCTTGGAAGAAGTGCTGTTTAAATGCTAGCCAGCTCTCACAGGCTCCCTTGCCTTCTAACAGCGTAGCCCACGGGATAGCTCCTAATAGGTTGCGGAGGAGATCAAAGTTAGCTCTTCCAAAATTCAGGGTAGCTATCCTGCATTTTGGCTTGCTTCTTCCACTCAGGATCTTGAACTGGATCATTTCGTGGTCGCTTTGTCCTAAGCTGCCCCCAACCTTCACCTCCCTGATGAGCCCGTCCTTGTTAGTAAGAACAAGGTTGAGCACCCGCCCTTCCCTTGTAGATTCCTGCACCATGTGTAGCAGGAAACTGTCTTCTACACATTGCAGAAATTGTCTGGACTGCATATGACTGGCTGTATTGCTTGCCCAGCAAATATTTGGGTAGTTGAAGTCCCCCATAAGGACCAGGGCCTGGGATCTCAAGGCTACTTCTAGCTGCTTATAGAAAGCACTATCAGCCTGCTCCTCTTGATCAGGGGGCCTATAGTACACACCCACAACAGTATCACTCTTACTAGCATGACCCTTGATTCTTACCCACAAGCACTCGACTGATGGGTCACCTTTCCCCAGGTGGAGCTCAGTACGTTCTAGCTGCTCTCTAACATAAAGAGCAACTCCTCCACCTCGCCTCCCTAGCCTGTCTTTCCTGAAAAGCACATAGCCATCCATGACAGCGTGCCAGTCATCGAGGCTGTCCCACCACGTCTCTGTGATTGCAATGAGGTTGTGGCCCTGCAACCACACAAAGATCTCTAATTCTTCCTGCTTGTTTCCCATGCTACATGCATTTGTATAAAGGCATTTTAGTGGGGCAGCAGGTGCAGTTATCCTCAGCAGATCACAGCGAGATTTCCGACAGGGGATGGGCAATAGTGGCTCCACTGAGGAGTCCTCAGGGCAATACACAGAATTTTCCCCACTATCACATGGAACAACATCCCCAAGTTTCTCGTGCTGCTGGCATTTACCTTCTTCCACTGCCAACTCACGTTGTGTCTCCCAAAGCCCATGCCTAACCCCAGGAGCCATCGTAATATCCCCTCCACCCTTCCTAACTTGTTTAAAGCACGGTCAATGAACCCTGCCATCTCCTGGGCAAGGATTCGCTTTCCCCTTTGGGACACGTGAGCCCCATCAGCAGTCATCATGCCAGGAGTAGAGTACACCTTCCCTTGGTCAAAAAACCTGAAGCTCCTATGCTGGCACCAGCCTTTCAGCCACTCGTTCAACTGATGGGTTCTCCTGACCTGCTCCAAACCCGTCTTCCCACTAGTAGGGATAGACAAGAATATTATTTGGGCTCCCCTTCCATCAACAAATCGCCCTAGGTCACGAAATTCCCTTTTGATAGCATGCAGGTTACACTTCATGATTGCATTCCTGCCTGCTTGAACAATCAGTAGAGGATAACAGTCAGAGCATCAAATATCTATAGAAACTAATGCTTTACATGTGGTTTGGTTTACTTCATTTAAGGTAAAGTACAGAAAACTGTTTCAGGGTAAACAGTAAAAACACCAGTGTTTCATTGTGCTTTGTTTCATGGATTCACTTACAAGTACTGAATCCGATGTTGACCATAAGCAGTCAAGTTCTTAATCTGTAAGTCTTTTAAAAAATTCAAGTTTATTGCTTGCATAACATAACAGGCACTGTCAAAGGTGATGATTTGATGGGTTTAAATTAAATGCCTCTTACAACAGTTGTGCCACAACTGCACTGTCTCCTGTCAAACGCTCTTTTTAAACACACTTGAATAGTCTAGACTTCCATGGACATCACACCTCCAATATAGAGGCCAATGAATGACAGAAGGTTACTTACAAAGCCAGAGAAAGAGCAGGGAGTCTGCACAGCACAACAGGGGCAGGTAGCTCAGATGAGGACAAGAGTAATGACCCAATTTTAGCGCCACGGTTACTGCAATAGGATATGCACTTATGATCTTAATTTTATTCACTATCCTGTATACTGAATAAAAAATTATATACTGCAATGGTGCAGAGACAGAACTCGCTTCTCTAACTAGCTGAGAATTCCTTTGATATAAAGGTGTCTGGTAAAAAACCTCTAACATTGTTGTACTTGGGCAGCTATTAACAACAGATAGTTAAGAAAGCACATTCCCTATCATTAATTGGCCATCTACACAAATAGCTACAAGGCCTCTGTGATCATCCTGTTCTTCTCCAGATACCCTCAGAGACCCCTGCTACAATTCTAGGGTCACTGGTAGCTTGCTTTGTGCTTTTTTAAAATTATGGCTGTATTTATCTAACTACCTAATGAAGCTGACCAAAGCCAACAGCCTAAGTGGAGGTGAGTACCGCTGCTTCATGACTGGATCATTACAGTACTCATATGAGCAAAACACCATCTGACCATCATCAAAGGCAAATACACCACTAATGCTTCTGTTTGGTCAAGCGTTCAACTCAAAGCTGAGCTGTGATCCACCAACATCTTCAACAAAGAGAGAAACAACAAAGCTCCAAATTAATAATTAGAAATATTGTTATTTTACAAGAAAAATGCTATAGAGATGAGACTGCATTTTGTGGTTGTCACAGAAGTTTGTAAAAAGAAAAACAATGGGAAACAGATACAATCTTTAATGTAGACTGCTTGTACAAAGAATGTGCAGTGTTTTCTTTCAGTAGTAACGTACATATTTTTAAAAGTATATGGGGTGTTTTGCATGAATGCTTTTTTTCAGTATGAATGTAGTTTTAAAGTTTAAGTGCACATAGCAAGCACTGGACTTGACGATGCTTATGGGTATTTTCTAATTTGAAATATTCCATAATATTTTCTCCCAAAGGGAAAACAAGATTAAAAAGCTTTACAAACTTAACATTGGAATATGTCCCAAAACACTGAAGAATAGTCTTTAATTTTTTTTATCCTATATTTGTCATTTTTCATTTTCTGAAGAGAAACCTTCTCTGAAAGTCAGTATTTATACCCTATGTTTGATTTCTGCTTGAATTGTTATAGCCACTTAATTCATAGAATCATAGAATATACTGAGTTAGAAGGGACCCATAAGGATGATCGAGTCCAAATCCTAATTTGTGTTGCATTTTACTTTGGCCTTTATGAAAAAAACACTATTTGATCTGTTATAAACTTATGTCACAAAATACAAAATGGTCTTCTTGAAATCAGAAATATAATTTCTAAAAAAAAAAGGTGGGGCGGGGGAAGGGGCAGGTGGGAAGGAATAGAGCAATCACCCCTTTTTTTCAAGCGGCGGCAAGTCCCTCCTAAACAGCAAAGCAAGGACTTGGGGTTTTTAAATATGTTTATGTTTCCAAAGAATAAAATTAGGATCAGTCACTAATCTCTTCATTCATTTACAGAAAAACCCCAACACTTCAAGGCTTCAAAATTAGCGGAAGAGAGTGCTAGCTTGAAATATGTATCCTGAAATGCAAAAGCAAAAGGCTCCTCCTTTTAATCTCTACTGTTATTGATTTGGGGAAGCAGAAGTTGCTAACATATAACAGAAACAAAAAGGTTTTTTAGAGGTATTTTAAACAAATTTGTCAGGTTTATTACAACTTAATCATTACAGCATCATCAAAACTGTATGATAAATTAAGATACACTTGAAAAACATATCAGAACAAGGATGGATCTGCAGAAAGAAAATGATCCTTTCAAAATACAATGCTCCTAGCAGGTATCTCCTCCTGGAGCAAGAAAATACACTAGATTGTATGAACAACGAACTGTAGTTTATTGTTGCTTCCAGCGAATTTAAAGGCAATCTGCTGACAAGATGGGTAGTTTGATACTTGTCCTGGCTGAACATGATCAACTCTTCATTCTTCTGGTACTTGTGCTCAGCAAAGCTTTGCCATGAGTACTGATTCAGCTCAAGAAAACACTCTTGGCAAGGTACATGCTTTGAGGGGACCCCACCCCTGCTCCAGCTCACCACAGAGCTGGACAAGTTTTGCAGAACAGGAGAACAACTAAAAGTGACAACCACCCTCCAGTCAAAGCCCATATTTATGTTGGCTTAGAGCAACTATCAAATTGCAGCCCAAGGGCAGGTTTGTCTCCTCCCTTCCACACAAATGACCAAACCTTGTTATTAGATCCACTTTCTCAGCAATCCAATGACTAATTCTTTATTTAAATAGACAAGTTCCCTCAGAAGAGACAGAGAGAGAGAGAGAGAGAGAGAGATTAATCACCTCAGACAGTAAGTCAGTCATTTGATATGGAGGAGACCCAGACTTTAGCCCTGGCCTCAAATCTGGCAAACCAAGAATTAAACTCTAGAAAGCCTCAAGAACAAGTGTGGCTCACTGCAGGGTTGCACACCTCTTCTTTTCCTATGCATTCTGACAGAAAAAAAGTCAAGAGTGGTGACCGTCTCCTTGCCAGAAATGATACTGCACATCTAAGGTAGCACAGCTTACTAGCTACCTCTACAAAGCAGCATAATAAAGCCTGACAAGCAGCCAGCTGTACCTACACCTGTTGAGCCACCCAGTAAAGATCAAGCATTGGAGGTTTTCTCTTGAACTCTTTGACTTCTTTCACCCTCACCAAAAACCAACTGCCCATTCCAGGTCTTTGAAAATAAATCTAGTAAAAAGTGATGCAACAGAGATTCTACTCTTCTAGAGCTTTTCTGCTCCTGTGAATTCTGAAAGAATTGTTTCTAGTTCCTATTAGTCTTCAGCCATACACCCAAAACAGAAGTCATGCCTCTTCCCAAAACCAGTATTATGAATTTCATATGAATATTTATGAATTTCATAAAAACCTTATAGCTCAACAGGACTTGGTTTAATACTTATATACAAGATGACTTCAAGACAAAAGTCAACTGGCTGTGCACAAAATCCTGGCCCCAATCTTAGGTTTTGCACATGTGTATCTGAGGGAATAATTGCCCTTCTCGCCCACAGAGAGTGCAGTTGATCTAAGGCACAAGTGAAAAAGCACACAGCGAGAGTGTTTCAATGCCCTACGAAAAAAGTGACCCTTGTCACAGATGAATTTGCCAACTTAAAACATACCAATCCATTCAGGTGCCCACCCAGACTGCCTGAAACAACCAGCCACAAAACACAAACCATGACAAAGCACCAATGCAACTTTTCTCTCTCCAGACACCCAATTTCACCTCCTTCCCTTCCACACAACAGACCTAACACTGGTATAGTATCCTAAGCAGCTTTGGCTTAGCCATCTGCATCTTCTGCAGCATCTCCTGTACAAGCAACAGAGCCAATGATTCTTTTAACAGACAGAAATACTGGTCAGAAATAAGCAGCTGCTATTGCAACGCCTAACACATTCTCTTTCCATTCTTTATTATACATACCTCGAGTCTCCAAGAACAACTGACAGCCAAGACTGGTGTCACACTGTTCCACATCCCACAGAAATACACACTGTCTCTAAAAGTTTATGCTTTCAGGCCCCGTTCCTACCATGAAAAGCTTAGCTGCTGGGCAGTCCTGTACCTTAGTCTCCAAAACCAAAGAAAGTAAACACAAAATTTCCTGACATTCAATATCAAAACTGCAACCATAATGATGTTAGCTATTATCATTACCCTTCCCCAGATTTGTTTCCAAGAAGACAAACCAGAAAAACAAAACCAAAGTCCCTTTCAAGATACAACTACTTAGGCAGAATCACAATTCTGCTCTCTGATACAGATCAGCAGGTATCACTCGCCCGTAAGGATGACACAGCAGAAACACATCAGATTTGCTTACATCAGATGTAAAACTAAGCTGCCAGCATAGCATGAGGTTTGGGAGTCTGCTTAAGGACCACTTGTCCTACATCAATATCCATGTGCACAATAAACGCCTCCCCAGCTCTACCAGTGCAACAGGTGTATATTTTTACATAGGCACTTGCAACACTGATTGAAGTAAGTCTCTAAAAGCACCTTTCTATTGTGAAGTAAAGGATAAGCATTCCATCTCTGATGTTTCCATCTAGTTAATATCAACCAATCAAAATTTATTTTTGTTAATCTGTTTACATGCACTTTAGCCTGCCAAGCCCATTTCTAAATTGGCAACTTTTTCCCGTCATCCCTCAGAAAAACACTTATCTACAAAATTAATTGGTTTCTGTCTTTATAACGTTAATAGCACATAACCTCTTTCAGTGACCCATTTAAAGGCTTTTTCAGATGAACGAAGGAGTGCCACAAGGACAACCTTATATTACTATTGAAGAACTGGTCAAAGTAAGTGAAATCATATTCATCACATTTGCTATCACCCTTTACACTTTCTGGCAATTGCAAGCCACGTCTGTTTTTATCTAAAAAGATAAGTATTGCCACTAACCACACTATTTCCAGAGAAACAGGCCTGAACTTCAGGTACTGCATTGCAAGCAACCTTCTTGGGGTACTGCAACACATCTCCATTATTTTAGGAAACACTACTGACAGAATGAAGTCCTAAAATTACTTCAGCATGGGAAGATTTGTTACACTGAGTGTGGCATTGATACATTTTAAGACCACTTTACTCTTAGAAAGATACTCAGAAAGTGTAAAAATTTCATTTCTGTGCAAGAAAAAAACCCCACAGCCCCTATTTCTGTTTTTGCCAGTAATAAACTTCATTAAAATACAGCTGAGTAATTAAGAAAACACAGGCAATTCTTCTCCAAACACCACAACATATCTTAAGAACCTGCAATGCAGAACTGATATGCTGCATGCTCATCCAAAAACAAGTCTGCAAAACCTGAACAGCATACATCAAATACAGCCGAATCCTGCCAAGAATCACATGTAGGAACCCCCCGCGATAAAGCTTTAGCAACTTATAGCATAGAGTTACTTACAACTTGCAGTGCTGTAACTATCATCGATAAAAACTGAAAGACAACGTTTTCCTCTTTTTCCTTACAGGCTGCAGTTTACATTCTGATGCATGCATTAAAAAATAATTACGGTGCAAAGAGGCTGTGGATAGAACTACTTAGGTTCCCAGATACAAAAAAAAACTATGTAAAGAAACAGCACATTGCAATTTGTATCCCAGATACAAAAAAAAACTATGTAAAGAAACAGCACATTGCTATTTACACTGCCACTTACCTCATATGACCAAACACACTGAGTTCCTCCAAACCTTCGGACACACCTGCCCACCTCCACATCCTCATGAGTGGTGTACATTTCTCGAAGGCATTCTCCTATATGTGGCACCATCCTCCTGAGAACCTCCCGGCTGAAAATCATTCCTGGCCCTCCCATGCAGAAGTTCTCCCCAGGCTCCAGACCGAGTTTTCCAAGTTCTTCAATATTACCCAGACCAGTCTGTCCCAAATACAGAGGTTTACTGCTGTTCAGCGAGCGAAGGAACTCCTCTAATTTTTCACCTGAAAAAAGAGAAAATATTACTCTTACTTCTCTGCATAGTCTAACAAACATCTCTTTTAAATTTGAGATTGTCACAGGAAATCACTTCCAAAGCAGTATCCTATACCTACCTGAAAATACCCTTTGACAAGTTTATCTTTCACAGGCTTCCTTTATTTTATGAAGTAACATTACAGTGACTTTTCATGTAGCCAAAAGCCAGAATATGATCAAAACTTTACCAGCAAATCTCTTTCCATTCAATCAATACTGATGAAAGCATTCCCTCAGTAGTTTAAAACTCTCTCAAAATTAGGACAACTTGACAGCATAGTTCCTGGCTGGGAAGGGAGGGGTGGCAAAGAGAAACGCTGGGTATTAGTTTAACAGGACTAATTTTCAAAAAATCCACTGCAAATCTCAACCAAGATAAATAGATTACAAAGTAACTGTCGAACAAGATAAAACTCAGGGTCCTTTCCAAACTATTTCCAGTGCAAAAACGTCTACCTGCTTTTTCTTCAAACCCCTTACCCACTTCTTTTCAGAAACTGTGATTTCTTATTTACTTGAAATTAAAAGTTTCTGAATAGGTGTAACTCAGACCCTTGAAACCCATTACAGACATGTTCGTTATAACCCCGCAATAATCCCAGAGTGACAACTTCTAAGTCTGCAAACGAATATATACATGTATGTCGGCGGGCATTTCACAGGTGAATGTCAGCTGGCAAACGAGCAGCCCATTAAAAAACACTCAAACAAAAGCACGAGACAAACAGAGAAGCATACGGTTAATCTCCAGGTAACTTCCCACAGTGTCTTTACCAGTGCAAGCAACGCTGAAAACCTCGGTTTATGCTCACGGCTCCAGCTTCGCTTTCTCTCGGAAGAGCAGGGCACCTCACGACCATCAGCAGCAGCAACAAGAGGGCACCAAACACAACCAGCAGCAGCAGCAACAAGCGGGCACCAAACAGAACCATCAGCAGCGGCAGCAACAAGCGAGCACCAGGAGGAGGCAGGTTGCAGAACACCGGTCTAACAGTGCTACAGAGCTCGCACGGGAACGGGGCCGGTGCTGTCCCGAGACGCGGGCTGCCAAGGTGAGCGGCTTTACGGGGGACCTTCAGAGGCCGCGTTTGCTCAGCCCAAGTGTGAGCGTGCCAGCGGATAACTTTTGCTACTGCCGAAAACATCGCTTTCCGAGCAGTGCCGAGTGGAAGCCCTAGGGCTGAGCCGCAGCGGGGGCTGTCCGGCCGGAGCGGGACGCAGTCGCCAGAGCTCCCGACAGCTCCCACCCGCCGCCTGAGCAAGGGCGGAGAGTAGAGGGGGGACCGACACCTACGGTCTGCTGTGCAGCCGAGCGCGGCCGGACGCGGCGCCATCTCTTCGCCGCTCCGCGTCCAGCCTCTTCTCTCCGCCGGTCTCGCCCGGAGAGCCGGGTTATCAGTAGGCGCGAGGGCCGCAGCACCGACATCCCAGGCCCACGCAGGGACCGCTCACCCGACCGGCCGTCTCAGCCATTCAACGCACCCCGGCGCCTCGGAAGCACCTCAGCGGTGGGACGACACCCCACGCCTGGCACACGATGGGGCTGCAAGTAAGCGCCATCAGGACTGTGGGGTCGAGACACCCTTTGCGCTCCACCCCCGGGAGAAAATCGTCTCTCTCCAGCACCCATGGGACCCCGTCCCTGCCTTCTTCCCTCCCTCCCTGCCTGCCTGCTGCTGGCGTGGCGCGCCCCGGTCACCTTTAATGTAGACGTCGTCGTCCGCCCGCATAAACCACTCGTACTTGTCCAGGTAGTGGTCGTGCATGTACTTGATCATCATGAAGGACTTCTTCTGCGGCGGGTAGGAGTCATCCACGCCGGGCAGGGCGACGACGGGCAGCAGGGGCAGCCCGGGGGGCGCAGCGGAGCCCTGGCTGGAAAAGAACTCCACGCGGCCGGGCACCGAGCGCGCCCACGTCCGCTGCGCTGCCACCGCCCGGCTGCCTAGGTACTTCTGAGCCGTCATCACCCCCACGTATAGGAAGTTGCGGGGCTTGGCGCAGCCCGGGGCGCCCCCCCAGTCCCCGCTCCCGTTGTGGCTGCCGCCGGGCCGACTGCTTCGCTTCTCGCCGCCTTCCTCCTCCTCCTCCGGCTCCCCTTCCCCGCCGGCGGCGGGGCTGGAAACCGTGCTTTCCTCCGCCGCTGGCGGCAGCTCCCAGGAGCTGCTCCTGAAACTCGTGCCGCCCAGCACAGCAGCTGCCTCCGGCGGCGCCTGTTGCCCGCCCGGCGCCGCCGCGCCCCTGGCCGCCCCCGGTCCCGCCGAGCGGCCGTAGTAGGAGCAGAGGCTGGCGCCGCGCCTCTTCGTGTCACTCAGCTCGGCCACTTTCGGGGCGATAAGCCAGGAGGCGGCGGTGAAGCCCAGCACCAGCCCCAGCACCACGCTCAGCCAGGGTCTCCGGGACCGAGCTGCCATGGCTCGGGCGGGGCGGCTCCCTGAGCACCGCTGCAGCCGCCGCCGTCCCCCCGCCGCCTCCCGCTGGAGGTGTCCCCCGTCCCGCGGCGGCCCCGGGAGCAGCGACGTCCGCCGCGGTTCCCTGTCCCGCAGCGGCGGCCCGGGCGACTGCGCTGCTGCCGAGTCAAACTTCTCTGTGCGGTAGGGCGGCGGCGAGGACAGCGGAGCACTACCAGCGGCCCCTCCGCTCTGCTGGCACCTTGTCACCGCGGTGGCTGGTCCCTCCCCGCCCCTCCCACTGTTCAGCCTCTTCCACAAGGCGGCCGCGGCGGCGGTAGCCGCCGCTCCGCGTTCTCCGTTCAACCGGCTTCTTCCGCGGCTGCCGAGCGCCCCACCCCGGAGGCCGCCGCCGGCAGTGGCCGAGCCGTGCTGGGGAAGTGGCCGCCACCGCCACTCCGGAAGGAAACGCTTTTTTTAGATGCCGCTTGCGCCTCCCCCGCGCCGCGGCTCCGCGACTTAGCCCGGGTCCCGCTGACGCTCCTGTCCAGTCGCCGGGGCCGCCCGCCAGGCGGAGGAGCGGGGTGCCCCGGCTTCGCTTCTTGGGCCCCAGCGCGCCACGTTCCCGCCTCCGCGTCTGGAGGGGCCAGGGACTCATGTGCGGTCGCAGCTTCGCATCGCCCGAGACTGCTCACGGGACTCCGGGTGGGACCGGGAGTCCAGCTCTAGTTTCTCATCCAGAGGCCGATCATGGAAAGGCAGCCTAGGAGTGTAGTTTCGGGAGGAGAAACGCCGTTCCCTTTGCCACCTCTCGACCCTCCGATCCTGGACCCTCCGATCCTGGCCTCCAACAGTTAGTTCATTACGTTCCAGCTGGGAACTGTAGCCCTCTCCGACCTTGTCTTTCCCTGTGACGTGGATTCGCACAGCCTGAGTAAATTACTACCTCGAGCTACAAGATACTGGAGCAGAACCTCCTCATCCTCCCCACCTCAGGGTGACTGTGCTGACCACAGCCCAGGTCATAGGACTGACAACGGGAATTAAACGTTCAGCCCCCTGGGCCTGTAGAGGCAGCTGTAATTCCGAAGTTTAAGGTCTCCCTCATCTCTTCCGTATTTCCACGCATCTCTAATTTAATTGTGCAAGATGCTCATCTCCAGTAAAAGCAGTAAATTGTTCGTCACATCCATTTGTCATTTCATTGAAACACACCCAAGTTGATGAAGATGCAGTAGCATATGTTTAATCCTTGGTCAGCAAAACCACCCATTTTTGTAGCTAAGTGTGGGGGATTATTTGTCACTTCACGTGACTACCAGTTGTCAGGCACATATGTGAAGGCAAGAGAAGGAGTATGGAAGCTGGTATTGTGTGATGATAGCACAAGTAATGGAGTAGTCATGAAAGAAAACATTTCAAGCCTTTTTCCAAAAGGACAAGAATTCCTTTGCCCAACTATCAAAGGAAGCAGCCTTCTCTGCATAGTCTTCAGCTATGAAGAGATCACTTACTGAAGTAATTTTCAGTTTTTCCTTGTGCCTCCACTACATGCTGTGAGGAGGCTGTGTGCTCTTTGTGGTTTCAAGATGTACAAGCATCAGGCTCGGGAAACATACCCTCTGGCTTCCCCAGGGCTGCGCATCCTTTCCAAAGCAACCCATCATTAATTTAGTCTCTACGCACACACAGGCTGCAGCATTTATAATGCAGAGCAGCAAGGCAGTAGGTTCCAAGTAAGTATTCACTCTGCTGTCACGACTAAAAACAACAGCTCAAGCAGCGTGTCCAGGCACATAAATACCACCCATTAGATGTTCTGGGAGGAACAGGGTGGCAGATCCTGGGTCTGCCCTCACCAAGATCTGACAGACAACAACTTAAGGGCAAAGGCTGTCCTTCAGAAAGCTATCACTGTAGCGTGAAGGATTACCAGTATTAGGAGTGTTTCGGCTTTCCATCTGAGTCTTCCACATAAAAATACTATATCCCACTCCTTACCCTCCACTCTCTGCAAACGGTGGGGGATGCTGGGTCCCAGCGAGTCATGCACAGAGCAGCCTCCAGCAGTAAGGGCTCCTTTACACCTACACAACCCCACCATTTCAGACAACTTACTGCTATGGGGAGGCACATTGCTTATGTATAAACACTTCCATTTGCTTATGCATATACTGAAATGACTCCAGTTGGTGTCAGCTGTGCCAACACCTCAGGTCTGACAGTGCTTACATTTCACACAAAATGAGCAGGCGGGCCTGTGGGAGGTGACCATAAAGCCTTTTTACACATCTCCAAGATGAAAATTGATCTTAAGGCATCACATTTTATCAAGACAGTTTACAAAGGAATGGAGTGGAAGGATATTCGGAGCAGAAATAGTACACGTTTGTACCCTGCATTTGTATTTTCAGTTCAATGCTATACAGCTATTTCAGTGCACCGTGGTGAAATGCACTGTGAGTTTTTATGGACAGACACAGACCGCACCACTTCTGTAGGTGCCGCAACTGAGGGACGGGACACCGCTTGGTGCAACCAAAGTGTTCGATTTATTAGCAATATTCCATAAGCTTTATAGTATTTCTAACAACAAGCAAGCTACGTGTCTTTATTTATATTGGTTAGTATCTATGTCGCGTCCCACACTCATTGGTTAGTACAAATTCATCGATTAGCTATTCCTAGACTCATTGGTTAATAAAACTTCATCTTTTAGCTATTTCTAGGCAAATTAAAACTACTATGTTATCTTGCAGCTGCAGCAAAACCACAAGGAGGAATGTTCCTGTTTCACAATGTCTTATCTTGGGAGGAAGATCCTGTTAAGCACCTTCCTGTAAATCAGGATGTCTTATCTTGCAGCTTCCTGTAAATCAGGATGTCTCATCTTGCAGCTTCCTGTGTTTCAGTGCTGGCTCCTTTGGTTTGGGATCTATTGCTGGACGTTTGGCAAGTTTGGCCCAAAATACTCGTCTGGCCGATAGAAACACTTATTTTGCGATGATGAAGGTTCCCAGTCAAGTGAAAGCCCACAGCCCTAGAATGAATGTTGCTGCTTGTGTGCTCCCTTGGAGGTTTCAGGCCAGCTATGTGTTTCACTGCTGGCTCCTTTGGTTTGGAATCTATTGCTGTACATTTGGCAAGTTTGGCCTAAAATGCTCGTCCGGCCGAGAGAAACACTTTTTTTGATATGATGAATGTTCCCAGGCAAGTGAAAGCCAACAGCCCTAGAATGAATGTTGCAGCTTGTGTGCTCCCTGGGGAGATTTAAGGCCTGCTATGTGTTTCAGTGCTGGCTCCTTTGATTTGGGAGCTATATCTGGATGTTTGGCAAGTTTGGCCTAAAATGCTTGTCCGGCCGAGTGAAACACTTTTATGATATGATGAAGGTTCCCAGGCAAGTGAAAGCCCACAGCCCTAGAATGAATGTTGCTGCTTGTGTGCTCCCTGGGGAAGACTCAGGCAAGCTATGTGTTTCAGTGCTGTCTCCTTTGGTTTTGGAGCTATTGCTGGACGTTTGGCATGTTTGGCCTGAAACGCTCATACGACCGAGAGAAACACAATTTTTGCTATGATGAAAGTTCCCAGGAAAGTGAAAGCCCACAGCCCTAGAATGAATGTTGCTGCTTGTGTGCTCCCTGGGGAAGTTTCAGGCCAGCTATGTGTTTCAGTGCTGGCTCCTTTGGTTTGGGAGCTATTGCTGGACGTTTGGCAAGTTTGGCAGAAAATACTTGCCTGGCCGAGAGAAACACTTTTTTTGCTATGATGAAGTTTACCAGGCAAGAGAAAGCCCGCAGAAGTACAAAGAATGTTGCGACTTCTGTGCTCCCTGGGGAGGTCTCAAGCCAGCTATGTGTTTCAGTGCTGGCTCCTTTGGTTTGGGAGCTATTGCTGGACGTTTGGAATGTTTGGCCTAAAATGCTCGTCCGGCAGAGATAAACACTTTTTTTACTATGATGAAGGATCCCAGGCAAGTGAAAGCCCACAGCCCTAGAATGAATGTTGCGGCTTGTGTGCTCCCTGGGGAAGATTCAGGCAAGCTATGTGTTTCAGTGCTGGCTCCTTTGGTTTGGAGCTATTGCTGGACGTTTGGCATGTTTGGCCTAAAATGCTCGTCGGGCCGAGAGAAACACTTTTTTTGCAATGATAAAAGTTCCCAGGCAAGTAAAAGCCCACAGCCCTAGAATGAATGTTGCTGCTTGTGTGCTCCCTGGGGAGGATTCAGGCCTGCTATTTGTTTCAGTGCTGGCTCCTTTGGTTAGGGAGCTATTGCTGGATGTTTGGCATGTTTGGCCTAAAATGCTCGTCTGGCCGATAGAAACACTTTTTTTGATATGATGAAAGATCCCAGGCAAGTGAAAGCCCACAGGCCTAGAATGAATGTTGGTGTTTGTCTGCTCCCTTGGGAGGATTCAGGGCAGCTATGTGTTTCAGTGCTGGCTCCTTTGGTTTGGGAGCTATTGCTGGACGTTTGGCATGTTTGGTGTAAAATGCTCGTCTGGCCGAGTGATACACATTTTTTGCTATGATGAAGGATCCCAGGCAAGTGAAAGCCCACAGCCCTAGAATGAATGTTGCTACTTCTGTGCTCCCTGGGGAGGTCTCAGGCCAGCTATGTGTTTCAGTGCTGGCTCCTTTGGTTTGGGAGCTATTGCTGGACGTTTGGCATCTTTGGCCTAAAATCCTTGTCCGGCCGAGAGAAACACGTTTTTTGCTATGAAGAAGGTTCCCATGCAAGTGAAAGCCCACAGCCCTAGAATGAATGTTGCTGCTTGTGTGCTCCCTGGGGAGGATTCAGGCCAGCTATGTGTTTCAGTGCTTTCTCCTTTGGTTTGGGAGCTATTGCTGGATGTTTGGCAAGTTTGGCCTAAAATGCTCGTCCGGCCAAGAGAAACACTTTTTTGCTATGATGAAAGTTCCCAGGCTGATGAAAGCCCACAGCCATAGAATGAATGTTGCTGCTTGTGTGCTCCCTGGGGAGTTTTCACGCCACCTATGTGTTTCAGTGCTGGCTCCTTTGGTTTGGGAGCTATTGCTGGACGTTTGGCAAGTTTGGCCCAAAATGCTCCTCCGGCCGAGAGAAACACTTTTTTTGCAATGATAAAAGTTCCCAGGCAAGTGAAAGCCCACAGCCCTAGAATGAATGTTGCTGCTTGTGTGCTCCCTGGGGAGGATTCAGGCCTGCTATTTGTTTCAGTGCTGGCTCCTTTGGTTTGGGAGCTATTGCTGGACGTTTGGCAAGTTTGGCCCAAAATGCTCTTCCGGCCGGGAGAAACTTTTTTTTGCTATGATGAAGGATCCCAGGGAAGTGTAAGCCCACAGCCCTAGAAAGAATGTTGCTGCTTGTGTGCTACCTGGGGAGGATTCAGGGCAGCTATGTGTTTCAGTGCTGGCTCCTTTGGTTTGGGAGCTATTGCTGGACGTTTGGCATGTTTGGCCTAAAATCCTTTTCCGCCCGAGAAAATCAATTTTTTTCTACGATGAAGGATCCCAGGCAAGAGAAAGCCCACAGCCCTAGAATGAATGTTCCTGCTCGTGTGCTCCCTGGGGAGGTCTCAGGCCAGCTATGTGTTTCAGTGCTGGCTCCTTTGGTTTGGGAGCTATTGCTGGACGTTTGGCAAGTTTGGTCTAAAATGCTCGTCCGGCCGAGAGAAACACTTTTTTTACAATGATGAAAGTTCCCAGGCTGATGAAAGCCCACAGCCCTAGAATGAATGTTGCTGCTTGTGTGCTCCCTGGTGAGGTTTCAGGCCAGCTATGTGTTTCAGTGCTGGCTCCTTTGGTTTCGGAGCTATTGCTGGACGTTTGGCAAGTTTGGCCCAAAATGCTCGTCCGGCCGAGAGAAACACTTTTTTTGCAATGATAAAAGTTCCCAGGCAAGTGAAAGCCCACAGCCCTAGAATGAATGTTGCTGCTTGTGTGCTCCCTGGGGAGGATTCAGGGCAGCTATGTGTTTCAGTGCTGGCTCCTTTGGTTTTGGGGCTATTGCTGGACGTTTGGCAAGTTTGGCCTAAAATGCTCGTCCGGCCGAGAGTAAAACTTTTTTTGCTATAATGAAGGTTCCCAGGCAAGTGAAAGCCCACAGCCCTAGAATGAATGTTGCTACTTCTGTGCTCCCTGGGGAGGATTCAGGCGAGATATGTATTTCATTGCTGGCTCCTTTGGTTTGGGAGCTATTTCTGGACGTTTGGCATGTTTGGCCTAAAATCCTTGTCCGGCCGAGAGAAACACGTTTTTTTCTACGATGAAGGATCCAAGGCAAGAGAAAGCCCACAGCCCTAGAATGAATGTTGCTGCTTGTGTGCTCCCTGGGGAGGTCTCAGGCCAGCTATGTGTTTCAGTGCTGGCGCCTTTGGTTTGGGAGCTATTGCTGGACGTTTGGCATGTTTGGTCTAAAATGCTCGTCTCGCCGAGAGAAACACTTTTTTTGCTATGATGAAGGTTCCCATGCAAGTGAAAGCCCACAGCCCTAGAATGAATGTTGCTGCTTGTGTGCTCCCTGGGGAGGATTCAGGCCTGCTATTTGTTTCAGTGCTGGCTCCTTTGGTTAGAGAGCTATTGGTGGATGTTTGGCATGTTTGGCCTAAAATGCTCGTCTGGCCGATAGAAACACTTTTTTTGCTATGATGAATGATCCCAGGCAAGTGAAAGCCCACAGCCCTAGAATGAATGTTGCTGCTTGTGTGCTCCCTGGGGAGGTCTCAGGCCAGCTATGTGTTTCTTTGCTTTCTCCTTTGGTTTGGGATCTATTGCTGGACGTTTGGCAAGTTTGGCCTAAAATGCTCGTCCGGCCAAGAGAAACACTTTTTTTGCTATGATGAAAGTTCCCAGTCTAGTGAAAGCCCACAGCCCTAGAAAGAATGTTGCTGCTTGTGTGCTCGCTGGGGAGGTCTCAGGACAGATATGTGTTTCAGTTCTGGCTCCTTTGGTTTGTGAGCTATTGCTGGACGTTTGGCAAGTTTGGCCCAAAATGCTAGTCCGGCCAAGAGAAACACTTTTTTTGATATGATGAAGGTTCCCAGGCAAGTGAAAGCCCACAGCCCTAGAATGAATGTTGCTGCTTGTGTGCTCCCTTGGGAGGATTCAGGGCAGCTATGTGTTTCAGTTCTGGCTCCTTTGGTTTGGGAGCTATTGCTGGACCTTTGGCAAGTTTGGTCCAAAATGCTCGTCCGGGCGAGAGAAACACTTTTTTTGATATGATGAAGGTTCCCAGGCAAGTGAAAGCCCACAGCCCTAGAATGAATGTTGCTGCTTGTGTGGTCCCTGGGGAGGTCTCAGGCCAGCTATGTGTTTCTGTGCTTTCTCCTTTTGTTTGGGATCTATTGCTGGACGTTTGGCAAGTTTGGCCTAAAATGCTCGTCCGGCCAAGAGAAACACTATTTTGCTATGATGAAAGTTCCCAGGCTGATGAAAGCCCACAGCCATAGAATGAATGTTGCTGCTTGTGTGCTCCCTGGGTAGTTTTCACGCCAGCTATGTGTTTCAGTGCTGGCTCCTTTGGTTTGGGAGCTATTGCTGGACGTTTGGCAAGTTTGGCCCAAAATGCTCGTCCGGCCGAGAGAAACACTTTTTTTGCAATGATAAAAGATCCCAGGCAAGTGAAAGCCCACAGCCCTAGAATGAATGTTGCTGCTTGTGTGCTCCCTGGGGAGGATTCAGGCCTGCTATTTGTTTCAGTGCTGGCTCCTTTGGTTAGGGAGCTATTGCTGGACGTTTGGCATGTTTGGCCTAAAATGCTCGTCTGGCCAATAGAAACACTTTTTTTGCTATGATGAATGATCCCAGGCAAGTGAAAGCCCACAGCCCTAGAATGAATGTTGCTGCTTGTGTGCTCCCTGGGGAGGTTTCAGTCCAGCTATGTGTTTCAGTGCTGGCTCCTTTGGTTAGGGAGCTATTGCTGGACGTTTGGCATGTTTGGCCTAAAATGCTCGTCTGGCCGATAGAAACACTTTTTTTGCTATGATGAATGATCCCAGGCAAGTGAAAGCCCACAGCCCTAGAATGAATGTTGCTGCTTGTGTGCTCCCTGGGGAGGTTTCAGTCCAGCTATGTGTTTCAGTGCTGGCTCCTTTGGTTAGGGAGCTATTGCTGGACGTTTGGCAAGTTTGGCCCAAAATGCTCGTCCGGCCGGGAGAAACATTTTTTTTGCTATGATGAAGGATCCCAGGGAAGTGTAAGCCCACAGCCCTAGAAAGAATGTTGCTGCTTGTGTGCTCCCTGGGGAGGATTCAGGCCTGCTATTTGTTTCAGTGCTGGCTCCTTTGGTTTGGGAGCTATTGCTGGACGTTTGGCATGTTTGGTGTAAAATGCTCGTCTGGCCGAGTGATACACATTTTTTGCTATGATGAAGGATCCCAGGCAAGTGAAAGCCCACAGCCCTAGAATGAATGTTGCTACTTCTGTGCTCCCTGGGGAGGTCTCAGGCCAGCTATGTGTTTCAGTGCTGGCTCCTTTGGTTTGGGAGCTATTGCTGGACGTTTGGCATCTTTGGCCTAAAATCCTTGTCCGGCCGAGAGAAACACGTTTTTTGCTATGAAGAAGGTTCCCATGCAAGTGAAAGCCCACAGCCCTAGAATGAATGTTGCTGCTTGTGTGCTCCCTGGGGAGGATTCAGGCCAGCTATGTGTTTCAGTGCTTTCTCCTTTGGTTTGGGAGCTATTGCTGGATGTTTGGCAAGTTTGGCCTAAAATGCTCGTCCGGCCAAGAGAAACACTTTTTTGCTATGATGAAAGTTCCCAGGCTGATGAAAGCCCACAGCCATAGAATGAATGTTGCTGCTTGTGTGCTCCCTGGGGAGTTTTCACGCCACCTATGTGTTTCAGTGCTGGCTCCTTTGGTTTGGGAGCTATTGCTGGACGTTTGGCAAGTTTGGCCCAAAATGCTCCTCCGGCCGAGAGAAACACTTTTTTTGCAATGATAAAAGTTCCCAGGCAAGTGAAAGCCCACAGCCCTAGAATGAATGTTGCTGCTTGTGTGCTCCCTGGGGAGGATTCAGGCCTGCTATTTGTTTCAGTGCTGGCTCCTTTGGTTTGGGAGCTATTGCTGGACGTTTGGCAAGTTTGGCCCAAAATGCTCTTCCGGCCGGGAGAAACATTTTTTTTGCTATGATGAAGGATCCCAGGGAAGTGTAAGCCCACAGCCCTAGAAAGAATGTTGCTGCTTGTGTGCTACCTGGGGAGGATTCAGGGCAGCTATGTGTTTCAGTGCTGGCTCCTTTGGTTTGGGAGCTATTGCTGGACGTTTGGCATGTTTGGCCTAAAATCCTTTTCCGCCCGAGAAAATCAATTTTTTTCTACGATGAAGGATCCCAGGCAAGAGAAAGCCCACAGCCCTAGAATGAATGTTCCTGCTCGTGTGCTCCCTGGGGAGGTCTCAGGCCAGCTATGTGTTTCAGTGCTGGCTCCTTTGGTTTGGGAGCTATTGCTGGACGTTTGGCAAGTTTGGTCTAAAATGCTCGTCCGGCCGAGAGAAACACTTTTTTTACAATGATGAAAGTTCCCAGGCTGATGAAAGCCCACAGCCCTAGAATGAATGTTGCTGCTTGTGTGCTCCCTGGTGAGGTTTCAGGCCAGCTATGTGTTTCAGTGCTGGCTCCTTTGGTTTCGGAGCTATTGCTGGACGTTTGGCAAGTTTGGCCCAAAATGCTCGTCCGGCCGAGAGAAACACTTTTTTTGCAATGATAAAAGTTCCCAGGCAAGTGAAAGCCCACAGCCCTAGAATGAATGTTGCTGCTTGTGTGCTCCCTGGGGAGGATTCAGGGCAGCTATGTGTTTCAGTGCTGGCTCCTTTGGTTTTGGGGCTATTGCTGGACGTTTGGCAAGTTTGGCCTAAAATGCTCGTCCGGCCGAGAGTAAAACTTTTTTTGCTATAATGAAGGATCCCAGGCAAGTGAAAGCCCACAGCCCTAGAATGAATGTTGCTACTTCTGTGCTCCCTGGGGAGGATTCAGGCGAGATATGTATTTCATTGCTGGCTCCTTTGGTTTGGGAGCTATTTCTGGACGTTTGGCATGTTTGGCCTAAAATCCTTGTCCGGCCGAGAGAAACACGTTTTTTTCTACGATGAAGGATCCAAGGCAAGAGAAAGCCCACAGCCCTAGAATGAATGTTGCTGCTTGTGTGCTCCCTGGGGAGGTCTCAGGCCAGCTATGTGTTTCAGTGCTGGCTCCTTTGGTTTGGGAGCTATTGCTGGACGTTTGGCATGTTTGGTCTAAAATGCTCGTCTCGCCGAGAGAAACACTTTTTTTGCTATGATGAAGGTTCCCATGCAAGTGAAAGCCCACAGCCCTAGAATGAATGTTGCTGCTTGTGTGCTCCCTGGGGAGGATTCAGGCCTGCTATTTGTTTCAGTGCTGGCTCCTTTGGTTAGAGAGCTATTGGTGGATGTTTGGCATGTTTGGCCTAAAATGCTCGTCTGGCCGATAGAAACACTTTTTTTGCTATGATGAATGATCCCAGGCAAGTGAAAGCCCACAGCCCTAGAATGAATGTTGCTGCTTGTGTGCTCCCTGGGGAGGTCTCAGGCCAGCTATGTGTTTCTTTGCTTTCTCCTTTGGTTTGGGATCTATTGCTGGACGTTTGGCAAGTTTGGCCTAAAATGCTCGTCCGGCCAAGAGAAACACTTTTTTTGCTATGATGAAAGTTCCCAGTCTAGTGAAAGCCCACAGCCCTAGAAAGAATGTTGCTGCTTGTGTGCTCGCTGGGGAGGTCTCAGGACAGATATGTGTTTCAGTTCTGGCTCCTTTGGTTTGTGAGCTATTGCTGGACGTTTGGCAAGTTTGGCCCAAAATGCTAGTCCGGCCAAGAGAAACACTTTTTTTGATATGATGAAGGTTCCCAGGCAAGTGAAAGCCCACAGCCCTAGAATGAATGTTGCTGCTTGTGTGCTCCCTTGGGAGGATTCAGGGCAGCTATGTGTTTCAGTTCTGGCTCCTTTGGTTTGGGAGCTATTGCTGGACCTTTGGCAAGTTTGGTCCAAAATGCTCGTCCGGGCGAGAGAAACACTTTTTTTGATATGATGAAGGTTCCCAGGCAAGTGAAAGCCCACAGCCCTAGAATGAATGTTGCTGCTTGTGTGGTCCCTGGGGAGGTCTCAGGCCAGCTATGTGTTTCTGTGCTTTCTCCTTTTGTTTGGGATCTATTGCTGGACGTTTGGCAAGTTTGGCCTAAAATGCTCGTCCGGCCAAGAGAAACACTATTTTGCTATGATGAAAGTTCCCAGGCTGATGAAAGCCCACAGCCATAGAATGAATGTTGCTGCTTGTGTGCTCCCTGGGTAGTTTTCACGCCAGCTATGTGTTTCAGTGCTGGCTCCTTTGGTTTGGGAGCTATTGCTGGACGTTTGGCAAGTTTGGCCCAAAATGCTCGTCCGGCCGAGAGAAACACTTTTTTTGCAATGATAAAAGATCCCAGGCAAGTGAAAGCCCACAGCCCTAGAATGAATGTTGCTGCTTGTGTGCTCCCTGGGGAGGATTCAGGCCTGCTATTTGTTTCAGTGCTGGCTCCTTTGGTTAGGGAGCTATTGCTGGACGTTTGGTATGTTTGGCCTAAAATGCTCGTCTGGCCAATAGAAACACTTTTTTTGCTATGATGAATGATCCCAGGCAAGTGAAAGCCCACAGCCCTAGAATGAATGTTGCTGCTTGTGTGCTCCCTGGGGAGGTTTCAGTCCAGCTATGTGTTTCAGTGCTGGCTCCTTTGGTTAGGGAGCTATTGCTGGACGTTTGGCATGTTTGGCCTAAAATGCTCGTCTGGCCGATAGAAACACTTTTTTTGCTATGATGAATGATCCCAGGCAAGTGAAAGCCCACAGCCCTAGAATGAATGTTGCTGCTTGTGTGCTCCCTGGGGAGGTTTCAGTCCAGCTATGTGTTTCAGTGCTGGCTCCTTTGGTTAGGGAGCTATTGCTGGACGTTTGGCAAGTTTGGCCCAAAATGCTCGTCCGGCCGGGAGAAACATTTTTTTTGCTATGATGAAGGATCCCAGGGAAGTGTAAGCCCACAGCCCTAGAAAGAATGTTGCTGCTTGTGTGCTCCCTGGGGAGGATTCAGGCCTGCTATTTGTTTCAGTGCTGGCTCCTTTGGTTTGGGAGCTATTGCTGGACGTTTGGCATGTTTGGTGTAAAATGCTCGTCTGGCCGAGTGATACACATTTTTTGCTATGATGAAGGATCCCAGGCAAGTGAAAGCCCACAGCCCTAGAATGAATGTTGCTACTTCTGTGCTCGCTGGGGAGGTCTCAGGCCAGCTATGTGTTTCAGTGCTGGCTCCTTTGGTTTGGGAGCTATTGCTGGACGTTTGGCATCTTTGGCCTAAAATCCTTGTCCGGCCGAGAGAAACACGTTTTTTGCTATGAAGAAGGTTCCCATGCAAGTGAAAGCCCACAGCCCTAGAATGAATGTTGCTGCTTGTGTGCTCCCTGGGGAGGATTCAGGCCAGCTATGTGTTTCAGTGCTTTCTCCTTTGGTTTGGGAGCTATTGCTGGATGTTTGGCAAGTTTGGCCTAAAATGCTCGTCCGGCCAAGAGAAACACTTTTTTGCTATGATGAAAGTTCCCAGGCTGATGAAAGCCCACAGCCCTAGAATGAATGTTGCTGCTTGTGTGCTCCCTGGGGAGTTTTCACGCCACCTATGTGTTTCAGTGCTGGCTCCTTTGGTTTGGGAGCTATTGCTGGACGTTTGGCAAGTTTGGCCCAAAATGCTCCTCCGGCCGAGAGAAACACTTTTTTTGCAATGATAAAAGTTCCCAGGCAAGTGAAAGCCCACAGCCCTAGAATGAATGTTGCTGCTTGTGTGCTCCCTGGGGAGGATTCAGGCCTGCTATTTGTTTCAGTGCTGGCTCCTTTGGTTTGGGAGCTATTGCTGGACGTTTGGCAAGTTTGGCCCAAAATGCTCTTCCGGCCGGGAGAAACATTTTTTTTGCTATGATGAAGGATCCCAGGGAAGTGTAAGCCCACAGCCCTAGAAAGAATGTTGCTGCTTGTGTGCTACCTGGGGAGGATTCAGGGCAGCTATGTGTTTCAGTGCTGGCTCCTTTGGTTTGGGAGCTATTGCTGGACGTTTGGCATGTTTGGCCTAAAATCCTTTTCCGCCCGAGAAAATCAATTTTTTTCTACGATGAAGGATCCCAGGCAAGAGAAAGCCCACAGCCCTAGAATGAATGTTCCTGCTCGTGTGCTCCCTGGGGAGGTCTCAGGCCAGCTATGTGTTTCAGTGCTGGCTCCTTTGGTTTGGGAGCTATTGCTGGACGTTTGGCAAGTTTGGTCTAAAATGCTCGTCCGGCCGAGAGAAACACTTTTTTTACAATGATGAAAGTTCCCAGGCTGATGAAAGCCCACAGCCCTAGAATGAATGTTGCTGCTTGTGTGCTCCCTGGTGAGGTTTCAGGCCAGCTATGTGTTTCAGTGCTGGCTCCTTTGGTTTCGGAGCTATTGCTGGACGTTTGGCAAGTTTGGCCCAAAATGCTCGTCCGGCCGAGAGAAACACTTTTTTTGCAATGATAAAAGTTCCCAGGCAAGTGAAAGCCCACAGCCCTAGAATGAATGTTGCTGCTTGTGTGCTCCCTGGGGAGGATTCAGGGCAGCTATGTGTTTCAGTGCTGGCTCCTTTGGTTTTGGGGCTATTGCTGGACGTTTGGCAAGTTTGGCCTAAAATGCTCGTCCGGCCGAGAGTAAAACTTTTTTTGCTATAATGAAGGATCCCAGGCAAGTGAAAGCCCACAGCCCTAGAATGAATGTTGCTACTTCTGTGCTCCCTGGGGAGGATTCAGGCGAGATATGTATTTCATTGCTGGCTCCTTTGGTTTGGGAGCTATTTCTGGACGTTTGGCATGTTTGGCCTAAAATCCTTGTCCGGCCGAGAGAAACACGTTTTTTTCTACGATGAAGGATCCAAGGCAAGAGAAAGCCCACAGCCCTAGAATGAATGTTGCTGCTTGTGTGCTCCCTGGGGAGGTCTCAGGCCAGCTATGTGTTTCAGTGCTGGCGCCTTTGGTTTGGGAGCTATTGCTGGACGTTTGGCATGTTTGGTCTAAAATGCTCGTCCTGCCGAGAGAAACACTTTTTTTGCTATGATGAAGGTTCCCATGCAAGTGAAAGCCCACAGCCCTAGAATGAATGTTGCTGCTTGTGTGCTCCCTGGGGAGGATTCAGGCCTGCTATTTGTTTCAGTGCTGGCTCCTTTGGTTAGGGAGCTATTGGTGGATGTTTGGCATGTTTGGCCTAAAATGCTCGTCTGGCCGATAGAAACACTTTTTTTGCTATGATGAATGATCCCAGGCAAGTGAAAGCCCACAGCCCTAGAATGAATGTTGCTGCTTGTGTGCTCCCTGGGGAGGTCTCAGGCCAGCTATGTGTTTCTTTGCTTTCTCCTTTGGTTTGGGATCTATTGCTGGACGTTTGGCAAGTTTGGCCTAAAATGCTCGTCCGGCCAAGAGAAACACTTTTTTTGCTATGATGAAAGTTCCCAGTCTAGTGAAAGCCCACAGCCCTAGAAAGAATGTTGCTGCTTGTGTGCTCGCTGGGGAGGTCTCAGGACAGATATGTGTTTCAGTTCTGGCTCCTTTGGTTTGTGAGCTATTGCTGGACGTTTGGCAAGTTTGGCCCAAAATGCTAGTCCGGCCAAGAGAAACACTTTTTTTGATATGATGAAGGTTCCCAGGCAAGTGAAAGCCCACAGCCCTAGAATGAATGTTGCTGCTTGTGTGCTCCCTTGGGAGGATTCAGGGCAGCTATGTGTTTCAGTTCTGGCTCCTTTGGTTTGGGAGCTATTGCTGGACCTTTGGCAAGTTTGGTCCAAAATGCTCGTCCGGGCGAGAGAAACACTTTTTTTGATATGATGAAGGTTCCCAGGCAAGTGAAAGCCCACAGCCCTAGAATGAATGTTGCTGCTTGTGTGGTCCCTGGGGAGGTCTCAGGCCAGCTATGTGTTTCTGTGCTTTCTCCTTTTGTTTGGGATCTATTGCTGGACGTTTGGCAAGTTTGGCCTAAAATGCTCGTCCGGCCAAGAGAAACACTATTTTGCTATGATGAAAGTTCCCAGGCTGATGAAAGCCCACAGCCATAGAATGAATGTTGCTGCTTGTGTGCTCCCTGGGTAGTTTTCACGCCAGCTATGTGTTTCAGTGCTGGCTCCTTTGGTTTGGGAGCTATTGCTGGACGTTTGGCAAGTTTGGCCCAAAATGCTCGTCCGGCCGAGAGAAACACTTTTTTTGCAATGATAAAAGATCCCAGGCAAGTGAAAGCCCACAGCCCTAGAATGAATGTTGCTGCTTGTGTGCTCCCTGGGGAGGATTCAGGCCTGCTATTTGTTTCAGTGCTGGCTCCTTTGGTTAGGGAGCTATTGCTGGACGTTTGGCATGTTTGGCCTAAAATGCTCGTCTGGCCAATAGAAACACTTTTTTTGCTATGATGAATGATCCCAGGCAAGTGAAAGCCCACAGCCCTAGAATGAATGTTGCTGCTTGTGTGCTCCCTGAGGAGGTTTCAGTCCAGCTATGTGTTTCAGTGCTGGCTCCTTTGGTTAGGGAGCTATTGCTGGACGTTTGGCATGTTTGGCCTAAAATGCTCGTCTGGCCGATAGAAACACTTTTTTTGCTATGATGAATGATCCCAGGCAAGTGAAAGCCCACAGCCCTAGAATGAATGTTGCTGCTTGTGTGCTCCCTGGGGAGGTTTCAGTCCAGCTATGTGTTTCAGTGCTGGCTCCTTTGGTTAGGGAGCTATTGCTGGACGTTTGGCAAGTTTGGCCCAAAATGCTCGTCCGGCCGGGAGAAACATTTTTTTTGCTATGATGAAGGATCCCAGGGAAGTGTAAGCCCACAGCCCTAGAAAGAATGTTGCTGCTTGTGTGCTCCCTGGGGCGGATTCAGGCCGGCTATGTGTTTCAGTGCTGGCTCCTTTGGTTTCCGAGCTATTGCTGGACGTTTTGCAAGTTTGGCCCAAAATGCTCGTCCGGCCGAGAGAAACAATTTTTTTATGATGAAGGATCCCAGGCAAGTGAAAGCCCACAGGCCTAGAATGAATGTTGCTGCTTGTGTGCTCCCTTGGGAGGATTCAGGGCAGCTATGTGTTTCAGTGCTGGCTCCTTTGGTTTGGCAGCTATTGCTGGACGTTTGGCATGTTTGGCCTAAAATGCTCGTCCGGCCGTTAGAAACACTTTTTTGCTATGATGAAGGTTCCCATCCAAGTGAAAGCCCACAGCCCTAGAATGAATGTTGCTGCTTGTGTGGTCCCTTGGGAGGTCTCAGGCCAGCTATGTGTTTCTGTGCTTTCTCCTTTGGTTTGGGATCTATTGCTGGACGTTTGGCAAGTTTTGCCTAAAATGCTCGTCCGGCGAAGAGAAACACTTTTTTTGAAATGATAAATGTTCCCAGGCAAGTGAAAGACCACAGCCCTAGAATGAATGTTGCTGCTTGTGTGCTCCCTGGGGAGGATTCAGGCCTGCTATTTTTTTCAGTGCTGCCTCCTTTGGTTTCGGAGCTATTGCTGGACGTTTGGCAAGTTTGGCCCAAAATGCTCGTCTGGCCGATAGAAACACTTTTTTTGCTATGATGAAGGTTCTTAGGAAAGTGAAAGCCCACAGCCCTAGAATGAATGTTGCTGCTTGAGTGCTCCCTGGGGTGATTCAGGCCAACTATGTGTTTCAGTTCTGGCTCCTTTGATTTCGGAGGTATTGCTGGACGTTTTGCAAGTTTCGTCTAAAATACTCGTCCGGCCGAGAGAAACACCTTTTTTTCTACGATGAAGGAACCAAGGCAAGAGAAAGCCCACAGCCCTAGAATGAATGTTGCTACTTCTGTGCTCCCTGGGGAGGTCTCAGGCCAGCTATGTGTTTCAGTGCTGGCGCCTTTGGTTTGGGAGCTATTGCTGGACGTTTGGCAAGTTTGGCCCAAAATGCTCGTCTGGCCGAGAGAAACACTTTTTTTGCATTGATAAAAGTTCCCAGGCAAGTGAAAGCCCACAGCCCTAGAATGAATGTTGCTGCTTGTGTGCTCCCTGGGGAGGATTCAGGCGAGCTATTTGTTTCAGTGCTGGCTCCTTCGGTTAGGGAGCTATTGCTGGATGTTTGGCATGTTTGGCCTAAAATGCTCCTCTGGCCGATAGAAACACTTTTTTTGCTATGATGAAGAATCCCAGGGAAGTGAAAGCCCACAGGCCTAGAATGAATGTTGCTGCTTGTGTGCTCCATTGGGAGGATTCAGGGCAGCTATGTGTTTCAGTGCTGGCTCCTTTGGTTTGGGAGCTATTGCTGGACATTTGGCATGTTTGGCCTAAAATCCTTGTCCGGCCGAGAGAAACACGTTTTTTTCTACGATGAAGAATCCAAGGCAAGAGAAAGACCACAGCCCTAGAATGAATGTTGCTGTTTGTGTGCTCCCTGGGGAGGTCTCAGGCCAGCTATGTGTTTCAGTTCTGGCTCCTTTGGTTTGGAGCTATTGCTGGACGTTTTGCAAGTTTCGTCTAGAATGCTCGTCAGGCCGAGAGAAACACTTTTTTTGATATGATGAAGGTTCCCAGGAAAGTGAAAGCCCACAGCCCTAGAATCAATGTTGCTCCTTGTGTGCTCTCTGGGGAGGATTCAGACCAGCTATGTGTTTCAGTGCTGGCTCCTTTGGTTTCGGAGCTATTGCTGGACGTTTTGAATATTTCGCCCTAAATACTCGTCCGGCCGAGAAAAACACTTTTTTGCTATGATGAAGGTTCCCATGCAAGTTAATGCCCACAGCCCTAGAATGAATGTTGCTGCTTGTGTGCTCCCTGGGGAGGATTCAGGCCAGCTATGTGTTTCAGTGCTTTCTCCTTTGGTTTGGGAGCTATTGCTGGGTGTTTGGCAAATTTGGCCTAAAATGCTCGTCCGGCCAAGAGAAACACTTTTTTTGGTATGATGAAAGTTCCCAGGCTGATGAAAGCCCACAGCCATAGAATGAATGTTGCTGCTTGTGTGCTCCCTGGGGAGTTTTCAGGCCAGCTATGTGTTTCAGTGCTGGCTCCTTTGGTTTGGGAGCTATTGCTGGACGTTTGGCAAGTTTGGCCCAAAATGCTCGTCCGGCCGAGAGAAACACTTTTTTTGCAATGATAAAACTTCCCAGGCAAGTGAAAGCCCACAGCCCTAGAATGAATGTTGCTGCTTCTGTGCTCCCTGGGGAGGATTCAGGCCTGCTATTTGTTTCAGTGCTGGCTCCTTTGGTTAGGGAGCTATTGCTGGATGTTTGGCATGTTAGGCCTAAAATGCTCGTCTGGCCGATAGAAACACTTTTTTTGCTATGATGAATGATCCCAGGCAAGTGAAAGCCCACAGCCCTAGAATGAATGTTACTGCTTGTGTGCTCCCTGGGGAGGTTTCAGGCCAGCTATGTGTTTCTGTGCTGGCTCCTTTGGTTTGGGAGCTATTGCTGGACGTTTGGCAAGTTTGGCCCAAAATGCTCGTCCGGCCGAGAGAAACAATTTTTTTTATGATGAAGGATCCCAGGCAAGTGAAAGCCCACAGGCCTAGAATGAATGTTGCTGCTTGTGTGCTCCCTTGGGAGGATTCAGGGCAGCTATGTGTTTCAGTGCTGGCTCCTTTGGTTTGGGAGATATTGCTGGACGTTTGGCATGTTTGGCCTAAAATGCTCGTCCGGCCGAGAGAAACACTTTTTTGCTATGAAGAAGGTTCCCATCCAAGTGAAAGCCCACAGCCCTAGAATGAATGTTGCTGCTTGTGTGGTCCCTGGGGAGGTCTCAGGCCAGCTATGTGTTTCTGTGCTTTCTCCTTTGGTTTGGGTTCTATTGCTGGACGTTTGGCAAGTTTTGCCTAAAATGCTCATCCGGCCAAGAGAAACACTTTTTTTGAAATGATAAATGTTCCCAGGCAAGTGAAAGCCCATAGCCCTAGAATGAATGTTGCTGCTTGTGTGCTCCCTGGGGAGGTTTCAGGCCAGCTATGTGTTTCTGTGCTGGCTCCTTTGGTTTGGGAGCTATTGCTGGACGTTTGGCAAGTTTGGCCCAAAATGCTCGTCCGGCCGAGAGAAACAATTTTTTTTATGATGAAGGATCCCAGGCAAGTGAAAGCCCACAGCCCTAGAATGAATGTTGCTGTTTGTGTGCTCCCTGGGGAGGTCTCAGGCCAGCTATGTGTTTCAGTTCTGGCTCCTTTGGTTTGGAGCTATTGCTGGACGTTTTGCAAGTTTCGTCTAGAATGCTCGTCCGGCCGAGAGAAACACTTTTTTTGATATGATGAAGGTTCCCAGGAAAGTGAAAGCCCACAGCCCTAGAATCAATGTTGCTCCTTGTGTGCTCTCTGGGGAGGATTCAGACCAGCTATGTGTTTCAGTGCTGGCTCCTTTGGTTTCGGAGCTATTGCTGGACGTTTTGAATATTTCGCCCTAAATACTCGTCCGGCCGAGGGAAACAATTTTTTTTATGATGAAGGATCCCAGGCAAGTGAAAGCCCACAGGCCTAGAATGAATGTTGCTGCTTGTGTGCTCCCTTGGGAGGATTCAGGGCAGCTATGTGTTTCAGTGCTGGCTCCTTTGGTTTGGGAGCTATTGCTGGACGTTTGGCATGTTTGGCCTAAAATGCTCGTCCGGCCGAGAGAAACACTTTTTTGCTATGAAGAAGGTTCCCATCCAAGTGAAAGCCCACAGGCCTAGAATGAATGTTGCTGCTTGTGTGGTCCCTGGGGAGGTCTCAGGCCAGCTATGTGTTTCTGTGCTTTCTCCTTTGGTTTGGGTTCTATTGCTGGACGTTTGGCAATTTTAGCCCAAAATGCTCGTCTGGCCGATAGAAACACTTTTTTTGCTATGATGAAGGTTCTTAGGAAAGTGAAAGCCCACAGCCCTAGAATGAATGTTGCTGCTTGTGTGCTCCCTGGGGTGATTCAGGCCAGCTATGTGTTTCATTTCTGGCTCCTTTGGTTTCGGAGCTATTGCTGGACGTTTTGCAAGTTTCGTCTAAAATGCTCGTTCGGCCGAGAGAAACACTTTTTTTTGCTATGATGAAGGTTCCCATCCAAGTGAAAGCCCACAGCACTAGAATGAATGTTGCTGCTTGTGTGCTCCCTGCGGAGGATTCAGGCGAGCTATGTGTTTCAGTGCTGGCTCCTTTGGTTTGGGAGCTATTGGTGGACGTTTGGCAAGTTTGGCCTAAAATACTCGTCCGGCCGAGAGAAACACGTTTTTTTCTACCATGAAGGATCCAAGGCAAGAGAAAGACCACAGCCCTAGAATGAATGTTGCTGTTTTTGTGCTCCCTGGGGAGGTCTCAGGCCAGCTATGTGTTTCAGTTCTGGATCCTTTGGTTTGGAGCTATTGCTGGACGTTTTGCAAGTTTCGTCTAGAATGCTCGTCCGGCCGAGAGAAACACTTTTTTTGATATGATGAAGGTTCCCAGGAAAGTGAAAGCCCACAGACCTAGAAAGAATGTTGCTACTTGTGTGCTCCCTTGTGTTGATTCAGGCTAGTTATGTCTTTCAGTGCTGGCTCTTTTGTTTGGGATCTATTGCTGGACGTTTGGCAAGTTTGGTCTAAAATGCTCGTCCGGCCGAGAGAAACACATTTTTTGCGATCAGGAAAGTTCCCAGGCAAGTGAAAGCCCACAGCCCTAGAATGAATGTTGCTGCTTGTGTGCTCCCTGGGGAGGTCTCAGGACTGCTATTTGTTTGAGTGCTGGGTCCTTTGGTTAGGGATGTATTGCTGGAAGTTTGGCAAGTTTGGCCTAAAATGCTCGTCTGTCCGATAGAAACACTTATTTTGATATGATGAAAGATCCCTGGCAAGTGAATGCCCACAGCCCTAGAATGAATGTTGCTACTTCTGTGCTCCCTTGGGTTGATTCAGGCTAGTTATGTCTTTCAGTGCTGGCTCTTTAGTTTGGGATCTATTGCTGGACTTTGGCAAGTTTGGTCTAAAATGCTTGTCTGGCGAGAGAAACACTTTTTTTAGCAATGATAAAGGTTCCCAGGGAAGTAAAAGCCCACAGCCCTAGAAAGAATGTTGCTGCTTGTGTGCTCCCTGGGGCGGATTCAGGCCGGCTATGTGTTTCAGTGCTGGCTCCTTTGGTTTGGGAGCTATTGCTGGACGTTTGGCAAGTTTGGCCCAAAATGATCGTCTGGCCGAGAGAAACACTTTTTTTGATATGATGAAGGATCCCAGGCAAGTGAAATCCCACAGGCCTAGAATGAATGTTGCTGCTTGTGTGCTCTCTGGGGAGGATTCAGGCCAGCTATGTGTTTCAGTGCTGGCTCCTTTGGTTTGGGAGCTATAGCTGGACGTTTGGCAAGTTTGGTCTAAAATGCTCGTCCGGCCGACACACTTTTTTTGCCATGATGAAGGTTCCAATGCAAGTGAATGCCCACAGCCCTAGAATGAATGTTGCTGCTTCTGTGCTCCCTGGGGAGGTCTCAGGCCGGCTATGTGTTTCAGTGCTGGCTCATTTGTATTGGGAGCTATTGCTGGACGTTTGGCAAGTTTGGCCCAAAATGCTCGTCCGGCCGAGCGAAACACTTTTTTGCTATGATGAAGGTTCCCGTGCAAGTGAAAGCCCACAGCCGTAGAATGAATGTTGCTGCTTCTGTGCTCCCTTGGGAGGTATCAGTCCAGCTATGTGTTTCAGTGCTTTCTCCTTTGGTTTGGGAGCTATTGCTGGACGTTTGGAAAGTTTGGCCTAAAATGCTTGTCCGGCGAGAGAAACACTTTTTTTGCTATGATGAAATTTCCCAGTCAAGTGAAAGCCCACAGCCCTAGAATGAATTTTGCTGCCTGTGTGCTCCCTTGGGAGGATTCAGGCCAGCTATGTGTTTCAGTGTTGGCTCCTTTGGTTTGGGAGCTCTTACTTGACGTTTTGCATGTGTGTCCTACAGGGCTCGTCTGGCAGAGAGGGAAAATTTTTTGCTATGATGAAGGTCCCCAGGGAAGTTAAAGCCCACAGCCCTAGAATGAATGTTGCTGCTTGTGTGCTGCCTGGGGAGGTTTAAGTCCAGCTATGTGTTTCTGTGCTGGCTCCTTTTGTTTCGGAGCTATTGCTGGACGTTTGGAATATTTCGCCCAAAATACTCATCTGGCCGAGAATAACACATTTTTGCAATGATGAAGGTTCCCAGGCATGTGAAAGCCCACAGCCATAGAATGAATGTTGCTGCTTGTGTGCTCCCATGGGAGGATTCAGGCCAGCAATATGTTTCTGTGTTGGCTCCTTTGGTTTGGGAGCTATTACTGGACTTTTGGCATTTTTGTCCGAAAATGCTCGTCCGGTTGAGAGGAACACTTTTTTGGCTATGATGAAAGTTCCCAGGCGAGTGAAAGCCCACAGCCCTAGAATGAATGTTGCTGCTTGTGTGCTCCCTGGGGAGTTCTCAGGCCAGATATGTGTTTCAGGGCTGGCTCATTTCGTTTGGTAGCTATTGCTTGACGTTTGGCATGTGTGTTCTGAAAGGCTCGTCTGGCAGAGAGAAAAAATGTTATGCTATTTTGAAGGTCCCCAGGGAATTTAAAGCCGACAGCCCTAGAATGAATGTTGCTACTTGTGTGCTCCCTGGGGAGGTCTCAGGCCAGCAATGTGTTTCAGTGCTGGCTCCTTTGGTTTGGGAGCTATTGCTGGACGTTATGCAAATTTGGCCCAAAATGCTCGTCTGGCCGAGAGAATCACTTTTTTTACTATGATGAAAATTACCAGGCAAGTGAATGCCCACAGGCCTAGAATGAATGTTGCTGCTTGTGTGCTCCCTGCGGAGGATTCAGGCGAGCTATGTGTTTCAGTGCTGGCTCCTTTGGTTTGGGAGCTATTGGTGGACGTTTGGCAAGTTTGGCCTAAAATACTCGTCCGGCCGAGAGAAACACGTTTTTTTCTACCATGAAGGATCCAAGGCAAGAGAAAGACCACAGCCCTAGAATGAATGTTGCTGTTTTTGTGCTCCCTGGGGAGGTCTCAGGCCAGCTATGTGTTTCAGTTCTGGATCCTTTGGTTTGGAGCTATTGCTGGACGTTTTGCAAGTTTCGTCTAGAATGCTCGTCCGGCCGAGAGAAACACTTTTTTTGATATGATGAAGGTTCCCAGGAAAGTGAAAGCCCACAGCCCTAGAATCAATGTTGCTCCTTGTGTGCTCTCTGGGGAGGATTCAGACCAGCTATGTGTTTCAGTGCTGGCTCCTTTGGTTTCGGAGCTATTGCTGGACGTTTTGAATATTTCGCCCTAAATACTCGTCCGGCCGAGAAAAACTTTTTTGCTATGATGAAGGTTCCCATGCAAGTGAAAGCCCACAGCCCTAGAATGAATGTTGCTGCTTGTGTGCTCCCTGGGGAGGATTCAGGCCAGCTATGTGTTTCAGTGCTTTCTCCTTTGGTTTGGGAGCTATTGCTGGATGTTTGGAATGTTTGGCCTAAAATGCTCGTCCGGCCGATAGAAACACTTTTTTTGCTATGATGAATGATCCCAGGCAAGTGAAAGCCCACAGGCCTAGAATGAATGTTGCTGCTTGTGTGCTCCCTGGGGAGGTCTCAGCCCAGCTATGTGTTTCGTTGCTGGCTCCTTTGGTTTGGGAGCTATTGCTGGACGTTTGGTAAGTTTCGTCTGGAATGCTCGTCCGGCGGAGAGAAACACTTTTTTTGCTATGATGAAGGTTCCAAGGCAAGTGAAAGTGCACAGCCCCAGAATGAATGTTGCTGCTTCTGTGCTCCCTGGGGAGGTCTCAGGCCAGCTATGTGTTTCTGTGCTTTCTCCTTTGGTTTGGAATCTATTGCTGGACGTTTGGCAAGTTTGGCCTAAAATTCTCGTCCGGCCAAGAGAAAAACTTTTTTTGATATGATGAAATTTCCCAGGCTAGTGAAAGCCCACAGACCTAGAAAGAATGTTGCTACTTGTGTGCTCCCTTGTGTTGATTCAGGCTAGTTATGTCTTTCAGTGCTGGCTCTTTTGTTTGGGATCTATTGCTGGACGTTTGGCAAGTTTGGTCTAAAATGCTCGTCCGGCCGAGAGAAACACATTTTTTGCGATCAGGAAAGTTCCCAGGCAAGTGAAAGCCCACAGCCCTAGAATGAATGTTGCTGCTTGTGTGCTCCCTGGGGAGGTCTCAGGACTGCTATTTGTTTGAGTGCTGGGTCCTTTGGTTAGGGATGTATTGCTGGAAGTTTGGCAAGTTTGGCCTAAAATGCTCGTCTGTCCGATAGAAACACTTATTTTGATATGATGAAAGATCCCTGGCAAGTGAATGCCCACAGCCCTAGAATGAATGTTGCTACTTCTGTGCTCCCTTGGGTTGATTCAGGCTAGTTATGTCTTTCAGTGCTGGCTCTTTAGTTTGGGATCTATTGCTGGACTTTGGCAAGTTTGGTCTAAAATGCTTGTCTGGCGAGAGAAACACTTTTTTTAGCAATGATAAAGGTTCCCAGGGAAGTAAAAGCCCACAGCCCTAGAAAGAATGTTGCTGCTTGTGTGCTCCCTGGGGCGGATTCAGGCCGGCTATGTGTTTCAGTGCTGGCTCCTTTGGTTTGGGAGCTATTGCTGGACGTTTGGCAAGTTTGGCCCAAAATGATCGTCTGGCCGAGAGAAACACTTTTTTTGATATGATGAAGGATCCCAGGCAAGTGAAATCCCACAGGCCTAGAATGAATGTTGCTGCTTGTGTGCTCTCTGGGGAGGATTCAGGCCAGCTATGTGTTTCAGTGCTGGCTCCTTTGGTTTGGGAGCTATAGCTGGACGTTTGGCAAGTTTGGTCTAAAATGCTCGTCCGGCCGACACACTTTTTTTGCCATGATGAAGGTTCCAATGCAAGTGAATGCCCACAGCCCTAGAATGAATGTTGCTGCTTCTGTGCTCCCTGGGGAGGTCTCAGGCCGGCTATGTGTTTCAGTGCTGGCTCATTTGTATTGGGAGCTATTGCTGGACGTTTGGCAAGTTTGGCCCAAAATGCTCGTCCGGCCGAGCGAAACACTTTTTTGCTATGATGAAGGTTCCCGTGCAAGTGAAAGCCCACAGCCGTAGAATGAATGTTGCTGCTTCTGTGCTCCCTTGGGAGGTATCAGTCCAGCTATGTGTTTCAGTGCTTTCTCCTTTGGTTTGGGAGCTATTGCTGGACGTTTGGAAAGTTTGGCCTAAAATGCTTGTCCGGCGAGAGAAACACTTTTTTTGCTATGATGAAATTTCCCAGTCAAGTGAAAGCCCACAGCCCTAGAATGAATTTTGCTGCCTGTGTGCTCCCTTGGGAGGATTCAGGCCAGCTATGTGTTTCAGTGTTGGCTCCTTTGGTTTGGGAGCTCTTACTTGACGTTTTGCATGTGTGTCCTACAGGGCTCGTCTGGCAGAGAGGGAAAATTTTTTGCTATGATGAAGGTCCCCAGGGAAGTTAAAGCCCACAGCCCTAGAATGAATGTTGCTGCTTGTGTGCTGCCTGGGGAGGTTTAAGTCCAGCTATGTGTTTCTGTGCTGGCTCCTTTTGTTTCGGAGCTATTGCTGGACGTTTGGAATATTTCGCCCAAAATACTCATCTGGCCGAGAATAACACATTTTTGCAATGATGAAGGTTCCCAGGCATGTGAAAGCCCACAGCCATAGAATGAATGTTGCTGCTTGTGTGCTCCCATGGGAGGATTCAGGCCAGCAATATGTTTCTGTGTTGGCTCCTTTGGTTTGGGAGCTATTACTGGACTTTTGGCATTTTTGTCCGAAAATGCTCGTCCGGTTGAGAGGAACACTTTTTTGGCTATGATGAAAGTTCCCAGGCGAGTGAAAGCCCACAGCCCTAGAATGAATGTTGCTGCTTGTGTGCTCCCTGGGGAGTTCTCAGGCCAGATATGTGTTTCAGGGCTGGCTCATTTCGTTTGGTAGCTATTGCTTGACGTTTGGCATGTGTGTTCTGAAAGGCTCGTCTGGCAGAGAGAAAAAATGTTATGCTATTTTGAAGGTCCCCAGGGAATTTAAAGCCGACAGCCCTAGAATGAATGTTGCTACTTGTGTGCTCCCTGGGGAGGTCTCAGGCCAGCAATGTGTTTCAGTGCTGGCTCCTTTGGTTTGGGAGCTATTGCTGGACGTTATGCAAATTTGGCCCAAAATGCTCGTCTGGCCGAGAGAATCACTTTTTTTACTATGATGAAAATTACCAGGCAAGTGAATGCCCACAGGCCTAGAATGAATGTTGCTGCTTGTGTGCTCCCTGGGGAGGTCTCAGGCCAGTTACGTGTTTCAGTGCTGTCTCCTTTGTTTTCGGAGGTATTGCTTCACGTTTCGCATATTTGTCCTAAAATGCTCGTCTGGCCGAGGGAAACACTTTTTTTGCTATGATGAAAGATCCCAGAGAAGTGAAAGCCCACAGCCCTAGAATGAATGTTGCTGCTTGTGTGCTGCCTGGGGAGGTTTAAGGCCAGCTCTGTGTTTCAGTGCTGGCTCCTTTGGTTTCCGAGCTATTGCTGGACGTTTGGAATAATTCGCCCAAAATTCTCATCTGGCCGAGAGAAACAATTTTTCAATATGATGTTGGTTCCCAGGCAAGTTAAAGCCAACAGCGCTAGAATGAATGTTGCTGCTTGTGTGCTCCCTTGGGAGGATTCAGGGCAGCTATGTGTTTCAGTTCTGGCTCCTTTGGTTTGGGAGCTATTGCTGGACCTTTGGCAAGTTTGGTCCAAAATGCTCGTCCGGGCGAGAGAAACACTTTTTTTGATATGATGAAGGTTCCCAGGCAAGTGAAAGCCCACAGCCCTAGAATGAATGTTGCTGCTTCTGTGGTCCCTGGGGAGGTCTCAGGCCAGCTATGTGTTTCTGTGCTTTCTCCTTTGGTTTGGGATCTATTGCTGGACGTTTGGCAAGTTTGGCCTAAAATGCTCGTCCGGCCAAGAGAAACACATTTTTGCTATGATGAAAGTTCCCAGGCTGATGAAAGCCCACAGCCATAGAATGAATGTTGCTGCTTGTGTGCTCCCTGGGGAGTTTTCACGCCAGCTATGTGTTTCAGTGCTGGCTCCTTTGGTTTGGGAGCTATTGCTGGACGTTTGGCAAGTTTGGCCCAAAATGCTCGTCCGGCCGAGAGAAACACTTTTTTTGCAATGATAAAAGTTCCCAGGCAAGTGAAAGCCCACAGCCCTAGAATGAATGCTGCTGCTTGTGTGCTCCCTGGGGAGGATTCAGGCCTGCTATTTGTTTCAGTGCTGGCTCCTTTGGTTAGGGAGCTATTGCTGGATGTTTGGCAAGTTTGGTCTAAAATGCTCGTCCGGCCGAGAGAAACACATTTTTTGCGATCAGGAAAGTTCCCAGGCAAGTGAAAGCCCACAGCCCTAGAATGAATGTTGCTGCTAGTGTGCTCCCTGGGGAGGTCTCAGGACTGCTATTTGTTTGAGTGCTGGGTCCTTTGGTTAGGGATGTATTGCTGGACGTTTGGCAAGTTTGGTCTAAAATGCTTGTCTGGGTAGAGAAACACTTTTTTTTAGCAATGATAAAGGTTCCCAGGGAAGTAAAAGCCCACAGCCCTAGAAAGAATGTTGCTGCTTGTGTGCTCCCTGGGGCGGATTCAGGCCGGCTATGTGTTTCAGTGCTGGCTCCTTTGGTTTCCGAGCTATTGCTGGACGTTTTGCAAGTTTGGCCCAAAATGCTCGTCCGGCCGAGAGAAACAATTTTTTTATGATGAAGGATCCCAGGCAAGTGAAAGCCCACAGGCCTAGAATGAATGTTGCTGCTTGTGTGCTCCCTTGGGAGGATTCAGGGCAGCTATGTGTTTCAGTGCTGGCTCCTTTGGTTTGGGAGCTATTGCTGGACGTTTGGCATGTTTGGCCTAAAATGCTCGTCCGGCCGTTAGAAACACTTTTTTGCTATGATGAAGGTTCCCATCCAAGTGAAAGCCCACAGCCCTAGAATGAATGTTGCTGCTTGTGTGGTCCCTTGGGAGGTCTCAGGCCAGCTATGTGTTTCTGTGCTTTCTCCTTTGGTTTGGGATCTATTGCTGGACGTTTGGCAAGTTTTGCCTAAAATGCTCGTCCGGCGAAGAGAAACACTTTTTTTGAAATGATAAATGTTCCCAGGCAAGTGAAAGCCCACAGCCCTAGAATGAATGTTGCTGCTTGTGTGCTCCCTGGGGAGGATTCAGGCCTGCTATTTTTTTCAGTGCTGCCTCCTTTGGTTTCGGAGCTATTGCTGGACGTTTGGCAAGTTTGGCCCAAAATGCTCGTCTGGCCGATAGAAACACTTTTTTTGCTATGATGAAGGTTCTTAGGAAAGTGAAAGCCCACAGCCCTAGAATGAATGTTGCTGCTTGAGTGCTCCCTGGGGTGATTCAGGCCAACTATGTGTTTCAGTTGTGGCTCCTTTGATTTCGGAGGTATTGCTGGACGTTTTGCAAGTTTCGTCTAAAATACTCGTCCGGCCGAGAGAAACACCTTTTTTTCTACGATGAAGGATCCAAGGCAAGAGAAAGCCCACAGCCCTAGAATGAATGTTGCTACTTCTGTGCTCCCTGGGGAGGTCTCAGGCCAGCTATGTGTTTCAGTGCTGGCGCCTTTGGTTTGGGAGCTATTGCTGGACGTTTGGCAAGTTTGGCCCAAAATGCTCGTCTGGCCGAGAGAAACACTTTTTTTGCATTGATAAAAGTTCCCAGGCAAGTGAAAGCCCACAGCCCTAGAATGAATGTTGCTGCTTGTGTGCTCCCTGGGGAGGATTCAGGCGAGCTATTTGTTTCAGTGCTGGCTCCTTCGGTTAGGGAGCTATTGCTGGATGTTTGGCATGTTTGGCCTAAAATGCTCCTCTGGCCGATAGAAACACTTTTTTTGCTATGATGAAGGATCCCAGGGAAGTGAAAGCCCACAGGCCTAGAATGAATGTTGCTGCTTGTGTGCTCCATTGGGAGGATTCAGGGCAGCTATGTGTTTCAGTGCTGGCTCCTTTGGTTTGGGAGCTATTGCTGGACATTTGGCATGTTTGGCCTAAAATCCTTGTCCGGCCGAGAGAAACACGTTTTTTTCTACGATGAAGAATCCAAGGCAAGAGAAAGACCACAGCCCTAGAATGAATGTTGCTGTTTGTGTGCTCCCTGGGGAGGTCTCAGGCCAGCTATGTGTTTCAGTTCTGGCTCCTTTGGTTTGGAGCTATTGCAGGACGTTTTGCAAGTTTCGTCTAGAATGCTCGTCCGGCCGAGAGAAACACTTTTTTTGATATGATGAAGGTTCCCAGGAAAGTGAAAGCCCACAGCCCTAGAATCAATGTTGCTCCTTGTGTGCTCTCTGGGGAGGATTCAGACCAGCTATGTGTTTCAGTGCTGGCTCCTTTGGTTTCGGAGCTATTGCTGGACGTTTTGAATATTTCGCCCTAAATACTCGTCCGGCCGAGAAAAACACTTTTTTGCTATGATGAAGGTTCCCATGCAAGTTAATGCCCACAGCCCTAGAATGAATGTTGCTGCTTGTGTGCTCCCTGGGGAGGATTCAGGCCAGATATGTGTTTCTGTGCTGGCTCCTTTGGTTAGGGAGCTATTGCTGGATGTTTGGCATGTTAGGCCTAAAATGCTCGTCTGGCCGATAGAAACACTTTTTTTGCTATGATGAATGATCCCAGGCAAGTGAAAGCCCACAGCCCTAGAATGAATGTTACTGCTTGTGTGCTCCCTGGGGAGGTTTCAGGCCAGCTATGTGTTTCTGTGCTGGCTCCTTTGGTTTGGGAGCTATTGCTGGACGTTTGGCAAGTTTGGCCCAAAATGCTCGTCCGGCCGAGAGAAACAATTTTTTTTATGATGAAGGATCCCAGGCAAGTGAAAGCCCACAGGCCTAGAATGAATGTTGCTGCTTGTGTGCTCCCTTGGCAGGATTCAGGGCAGCTATGTGTTTCAGTGCTGGCTCCTTTGGTTTGGGAGATATTGCTGGACGTTTGGCATGTTTGGCCTAAAATGCTCGTCCGGCCGAGAGAAACACTTTTTTGCTATGAAGAAGGTTCCCATCCAAGTGAAAGCCCACAGCCCTAGAATGAATGTTGCTGCTTGTGTGGTCCCTGGGGAGGTCTCAGGCCAGCTATGTGTTTCTGTGCTTTCTCCTTTGGTTTGGGTTCTATTGCTGGACGTTTGGCAAGTTTTGCCTAAAATGCTCGTCCGGCCAAGAGAAACACTTTTTTTGAAATGATAAATGTTCCCAGGCAAGTGAAAGCCCATAGCCCTAGAATGAATGTTGCTGCTTGTGTGCTCCCTGGGGAGGTTTCAGGCCAGCTATGTGTTTCTGTGCTGGCTCCTTTGGTTTGGGAGCTATTGCTGGACGTTTGGCAAGTTTGGCCCAAAATGCTCGTCCGGCCGAGAGAAACAATTTTTTTTATGATGAAGGATCCCAGGCAAGTGAAAGCCCACAGCCCTAGAATGAATGTTGCTGTTTGTGTGCTCCCTGGGGAGGTCTCAGGCCAGCTATGTGTTTCAGTTCTGGCTCCTTTGGTTTGGAGCTATTGCTGGACGTTTTGCAAGTTTCGTCTAGAATGCTCGTCCGGCCGAGAGAAACACTTTTTTTGATATGATGAAGGTTCCCAGGAAAGTGAAAGCCCACAGCCCTAGAATCAATGTTGCTCCTTGTGTGCTCTCTGGGGAGGATTCAGACCAGCTATGTGTTTCAGTGCTGGCTCCTTTGGTTTCGGAGCTATTGCTGGACGTTTTGAATATTTCGCCCTAAATACTCGTCCGGCCGAGAGAAACAATTTTTTTTATGATGAAGGATCCCAGGCAAGTGAAAGCCCACAGGCCTAGAATGAATGTTGCTGCTTGTGTGCTCCCTTGGGAGGATTCAGGGCAGCTATGTGTTTCAGTGCTGGCTCCTTTGGTTTGGGAGCTATTGCTGGACGTTTGGCATGTTTGGCCTAAAATGCTCGTCCGGCCGAGAGAAACACTTTTTTGCTATGAAGAAGGTTCCCATCCAAGTGAAAGCCCACAGGCCTAGAATGAATGTTGCTGCTTGTGTGGTCCCTGGGGAGGTCTCAGGCCAGCTATGTGTTTCTGTGCTTTCTCCTTTGGTTTGGGTTCTATTGCTGGACGTTTGGCAATTTTAGCCCAAAATGCTCGTCTGGCCGATAGAAACACTTTTTTTGCTATGATGAAGGTTCTTAGGAAAGTGAAAGCCCACAGCCCTAGAATGAATGTTGCTGCTTGTGTGCTCCCTGGGGTGATTCAGGCCAGCTATGTGTTTCATTTCTGGCTCCTTTGGTATCGGAGCTATTGCTGGACGTTTTGCAAGTTTCGTCTAAAATGCTCGTTCGGCCGAGAGAAACACTTTTTTTTGCTATGATGAAGGTTCCCATCCAAGTGAAAGCCCACAGCACTAGAATGAATGTTGCTGCTTGTGTGCTCCCTGCGGAGGATTCAGGCGAGCTATGTGTTTCAGTGCTGGCTCCTTTGGTTTGGGAGCTATTGGTGGACGTTTGGCAAGTTTGGCCTAAAATACTCGTCCGGCCGAGAGAAACACGTTTTTTTCTACCATGAAGGATCCAAGGCAAGAGAAAGACCACAGCCCTAGAATGAATGTTGCTGTTTGTGTGCTCCCTGGGGAGGTCTCAGGCCAGCTATGTGTTTCAGTTCTGGATCCTTTGGTTTGGAGCTATTGCTGGACGTTTTGCAAGTTTCGTCTAGAATGCTCGTCCGGCCGAGAGAAACACTTTTTTTGATATGATGAAGGTTCCCAGGAAAGTGAAAGCCCACAGCCCTAGAATCAATGTTGCTCCTTGTGTGCTCTCTGGGGAGGATTCAGACCAGCTATGTGTTTCAGTGCTGGCTCCTTTGGTTTCGGAGCTATTGCTGGACGTTTTGAATATTTCGCCCTAAATACTCGTCCGGCCGAGAAAAACTTTTTTGCTATGATGAAGGTTCCCATGCAAGTGAAAGCCCACAGCCCTAGAATGAATGTTGCTGCTTGTGTGCTCCCTGGGGAGGATTCAGGCCAGCTATGTGTTTCAGTGCTTTCTCCTTTGGTTTGGGAGCTATTGCTGGATGTTTGGAATGTTTGGCCTAAAATGCTCGTCCGGCCGATAGAAACACTTTTTTTGCTATGATGAATGATCCCAGGCAAGTGAAAGCCCACAGGCCTAGAATGAATGTTGCTGCTTGTGTGCTCCCTGGGGAGGTCTCAGCCCAGCTATGTGTTTCGTTGCTGGCTCCTTTGGTTTGGGAGCTATTGCTGGACGTTTGGTAAGTTTCGTCTGGAATGCTCGTCCGGCGGAGAGAAACACTTTTTTTGCTATGATGAAGGTTCCAAGGCAAGTGAAAGTGCACAGCCCCAGAATGAATGTTGCTGCTTCTGTGCTCCCTGGGGAGGTCTCAGGCCAGCTATGTGTTTCTGTGCTTTCTCCTTTGGTTTGGAATCTATTGCTGGACGTTTGGCAAGTTTGGCCTAAAATTCTCGTCCGGCCAAGAGAAAAACTTTTTTTGATATGATGAAATTTCCCAGGCTAGTGAAAGCCCACAGACCTAGAAAGAATGTTGCTACTTGTGTGCTCCCTTGTGTTGATTCAGGCTAGTTATGTCTTTCAGTGCTGGCTCTTTTGTTTGGGATCTATTGCTGGACGTTTGGCAAGTTTGGGCTATAATGCTCGTCCGGCCGAGAGAAACACATTTTTTGCGATCAGGAAAGTTCCCAGGCAAGTGAAAGCCCACAGCCCTAGAATGAATGTTGCTGCTTGTGTGCTCCCTGGGGAGGTCTCAGGACTGCTATTTGTTTGAGTGCTGGGTCCTTTGGTTAGGGATGTATTGCTGGAAGTTTGGCAAGTTTGGCCTAAAATGCTCGTCTGTCCGATAGAAACACTTATTTTGATATGATGAAAGATCCCTGGCAAGTGAAAGCCCACAGCCCTAGAATGAATGTTGCTACTTCTGTGCTCCCTTGGGTTGATTCAGGCTAGTTATGTCTTTCAGTGCTGGCTCTTTTGTTTGGGATCTATTGCTGGACTTTGGCAAGTTTGGTCTAAAATGCTTGTCTGGCGAGAGAAACACTTTTTTTAGCAATGATAAAGGTTCCCAGGGAAGTAAAAGCCCACAGCCCTAGAAAGAATGTTGCTGCTTGTGTGCTCCCTGGGGCGGATTCAGGCCGGCTATGTGTTTCAGTGCTGGCTCCTTTGGTTTGGGAGCTATTGCTGGACGTTTGGCAAGTTTGGCCCAAAATGATCGTCTGGCCGAGAGAAACAATTTCTTGCTATGATGAAGGATCCCAGGCAAGTGAAATCCCACAGGCCTAGAATGAATGTTGGTGTTTGTCTGCTCCCTTGGGAGGATTCAGGGCAGCTATGTCTTTTAGTGCTGGCTCCTTTGGTTTGGGAGCTATTGCTGGACGTTTGGCAAATTTGGACCAAAATGCTCGTCCGGCCGAGAGAAACACTTTTTTTGATATGATGAAGGATCCCAGGCAAGTGAAAGCCCACAGCCCTACAATGAATGTTGCTGCTTGTGTGCTCTCTGGGGAGGATTCAGGCCAGCTATGTGTTTCAGTGCTGGCTCCTTTTGTTTGGGAGCTATAGCTGGACGTTTGGCAAGTTTGGTCTAAAATGCTCGTCCGGCCGACACACTTTTTTTGCCATGATGAAGGTTCCAATGCAAGTGAATGCCCACAGCCCTAGAATGAATGTTGCTGCTTCTGTGCTCCCTGGGGAGGTCTCAGGCCGGCTATGTGTTTCAGTGCTGGCTCATTTGTATTGGGAGCTATTGCTGGACGTTTGGCAAGTTTGGCCCAAAATGCTCGTCCGGCCGAGCGAAACACTTTTTTGCTATGATGAAGGTTCCCGTGCAAGTGAAAGCCCACAGCCGTAGAATGAATGTTGCTGCTTCTGTGCTCCCTTGGGAGGTATCAGTCCAGCTATGTGTTTCAGTGCTTTCTCCTTTGGTTTGGGAGCTATTGCTGGACGTTTGGAAAGTTTGGCCTAAAATGCTTGTCCGGCGAGAGAAACACTTTTTTTGCTATGATGAAATTTCCCAGTCAAGTGAAAGCCCACAGCCCTAGAATGAATTTTGCTGCCTGTGTGCTCCCTGGGGAGGATTCAGGCCAGCTATGTGTTTCAGTGTTGGCTCCTTTGGTTTGGGAGCTCTTACTTGACGTTTTGCATGTGTGTCCTACAGGGCTCGTCTGGCAGAGAGGGAAAATTTTTTGCTATGATGAAGGTCCCCAGGGAAGTTAAAGCCCACAGCCCTAGAATGAATGTTGCTGCTTGTGTGCTGCCTGGGGAGGTTTAAGTCCAGCTATGTGTTTCTGTGCTGGCTCCTTTTGTTTCGGAGCTATTGCTGGACGTTTGGAATATTTCGCCCAAAATACTCATCTGGCCGAGAATAACACATTTTTGCAATGATGAAGGTTCCCAGGCATGTGAAAGCCCACAGCCATAGAATGAATGTTGCTGCTTGTGTGCTCCCATGGGAGGATTCAGGCCAGCAATATGTTTCTGTGTTGGCTCCTTTGGTTTGGGAGCTATTACTGGACTTTTGGCATTTTTGTCCGAAAATGCTCGTCCGGTTGAGAGGAACACTTTTTTGGCTATGATGAAAGTTCCCAGGCGAGTGAAAGCCCACAGCCCTAGAATGAATGTTGCTGCTTGTGTGCTCCCTGGGGAGTTCTCAGGCCAGATATGTGTTTCAGGGCTGGCTCATTTCGTTTGGTAGCTATTGCTTGACGTTTGGCATGTGTGTTCTGAAAGGCTCGTCTGGCAGAGAGAAAAAATGTTATGCTATTTTGAAGGTCCCCAGGGAATTTAAAGCCGACAGCCCTAGAATGAATGTTGCTACTTGTGTGCTCCCTGGGGAGGTCTCAGGCCAGCAATGTGTTTCAGTGCTGGCTCCTTTGGTTTGGGAGCTATTGCTGGACGTTATGCAAATTTGGCCCAAAATGCTCGTCTGGCCGAGAGAATCACTTTTTTGACTATGATGAAAATTACCAGGCAAGTGAATGCCCACAGGCCTAGAATGAATGTTGCTGCTTGTGTGCTCCCTGGGGAGGTCTCAGGCCAGTTACGTGTTTCAGTGCTGTCTCCTTTGTTTTCGGAGGTATTGCTTCACGTTTCGCATATTTGTCCTAAAATGCTCGTCTGGCCGAGGGAAACACTTTTTTTGCTATGATGAAAGATCCCAGAGAAGTGAAAGCCCACAGCCCTAGAATGAATGTTGCTGCTTGTGTGCTGCCTGGGGAGGTTTAAGGCCAGCTCTGTGTTTCAGTGCTGGCTCCTTTGGTTTCCGAGCTATTGCTGGACGTTTGGAATAATTCGCCCAAAATTCTCATCTGGCCGAGAGAAACAATTTTTCAATATGATGTTGGTTCCCAGGCAAGTTAAAGCCAACAGCGCTAGAATGAATGTTGCTGCTTGTGTGCTCCCTGGGGAGGTTTCAGGACAGCTATGTATTTCAGTGCTGGCTCCTTTGGTTTGGGAGCTATTGCTGGACGTTTGGCAAGTTTGGCCCAAAATGCTCGTCCGGGCGAGAGAAAAACTTTTTGTGATATGATGAAATATTCCAGGCAAGTGATAGCCCACAGCCCTAGAATGAATGTTGCTGCTTGTGTGCTCCCTGGGGAGGATTCAGGCCAGCTATGTGTTTCAGTGCTGGCTCCTTTACGTTGGGATTTTTCTCTGGACGTTTGGCAAGTTTGGACTAAAATGCTCGTCAGGCCGAGAGAAAAACTTTTTTTGATATGATGAAAGTTCCGAGGCAAGTCAAAGCCCACAGCCCTAGAATGAATGTTGCTGCTTGTGTGCTCCCTGGGGAGGTTTCAGGCGAGCTATGTGTTTCAGTTCTGGCTCCTTTGCTTTGGTATTTTTTTCTGGACAATTTTCAAGTTTGGCGTAAAATGCTTTTTCGGCCGCGGGAAATAATTTTTTTGCTATGATGAAAGTTGCCAGGCAAGGGAACGCCCGCAGACCTAGAAAGAATGTTGCTACTTGTGTGCTCCCTGGGGAGGATTCAGGCCAGCTATGTGTTTCAGTGTTGGCTCCATTGGTTTGGGATCTATTGCTTGACATTTGGCAAGTTTGGCCTAAAATTCTCGTCTGGCCGAGAGAAACAATTTTTCAATATGATGTTGGTTCCCAGGCAAGTTAAAGCCAACAGCGCTAGAATGAATGTTGCTGCTTGTGTGCTCCCTGGGGAGGTTTCAGGACAGCTATGTATTTCAGTGCTGGCTCCTTTGGTTTGGGAGCTATTGCTGGACGTTTGGCAAGTTTGGCCCAAAATGCTCGTCCGGGCGAGAGAAAAACTTTTTGTGATATGATGAAATATTCCAGGCAAGTGATAGCCCACAGCCCTAGAATGAATGTTGCTGCTTGTGTGCTCCTTGGGGAGGATTCAGGCCAGCTATGTGTTTCAGTGCTGGCTCCTTTGGTTTGGGAGCTATTGCGGAACGTTTGGCAAGTTTGCACCAAAATGCTCGTCTGGCCGGGAGAAACCATTATTTTTCATCTGATGAAAGACCCCAGGCAAGTGAAAGCCCACAGTCCGAGAATGAATGTTGCTGCTTGTGTGCTCCCTGGGGAGGATTCAGACCAGCTATGTGTTTCAGTAATCGCTCCTTTGGTTTGGAAGCTTTTGCTGGACGTTTGGCATGTTTGGACAAAAATGCTCGTCCGGCCGAGAGATACTCATTTTAATAAAGAGGAAGGTTCCCAGCCATGTGAAAGCCCACAACCCTAGAATGAATGTTGCTGCTTGTGTGCTCCCTGGGGAGGATTCTGGCCAGCTATGTTTTTCAGTGCTGGCTCCATTGGTTTGGTAGCTATTTCTTGACGTTTGGCGTGTTTGGCCTAAAATGCTCGTCTGGCCGAGAGAAACAATTTTTGCAATGATGATGGATCCAGGCAAGTTAATGCCATCAGCCCTAGAATGAATGTTGCTGCTTGTGTGCTCCCTGGGGAGGTTTCACGCCAGCTATGTGTTTCAGTGCTGGCTCCTTTAGTTTGGTAGTTTCTTCTGGACGTTTAGCAAGTTTGGCCTAAAATGCTTGTCCGGCCGAGAGAAACACTTTTTTTGCTATGATGAAAGTTCCCAGGCAAGTGAAAGTCCACAGCCCTAGAATGAAATTTGCTGCTTGTGTGCTGCCTGGGAAGGTCTCAGGCTAGCTGTTCGTTACAGTGCTGGCTCCTTTGGTTTGGGATCTATTGCTGGACGTTTGCAAATTTCGCCGAAAATGCTCGGCCGGCTGAGAGAAACACATTTTTTCTAAGATGGAAGATCCCAGGCAAGTGAAAGCCCACAGCGCTAGAATGAATGTTGCTGCTTGTGTGCTCCCTGGGGAGGATTCATGCCAGCTATGTGTTTCAGTGCTGGCTCCTTTGGTTTGGGAGCTATTGCTGGACGTTTGGCAAGTTTGGCCGAAAATGCTCGTCTGTCCGAGAGAAACACTTTTTTTGATATGATGAAGGATTCCAGGCAAGTGAAAGCCCACAGGCCTAGAATGAATGTGGTTGCTTGTGTGCTCCCTGGGGAGGTTTCAGTCCAGCTATGTGTTTCGGTGCTGGCTCCTTTGCTTTGGGAGCTATTGCTGGACGTGTGGACTAAAATGCTTGTCCGGCTGAAAAAACACTTTTTATTGCTATGATTAAAGATCCCAGGCAAGTGAAAGCCCACAGCCCTAGAATGAATGTTGCTGCTTGTGTGCTCCCTGGGGAGGATTCAGGCCTGCTATTTGTTTCAGTGCAGGCGCATTTGGTTTGGGAGCTATTGCTGGACGTTTGGGAAGTTGGGCCTAAAATGCTCGTCCGGGCGAGAGGAAAACTTTTTTTGATATGATGAAAGTTCCCAGGCAAGTGACAGCCCACATGCCTAGAATGAATGTTTCTGCTTGTGTTCTCCCTGGGGAGGTCTCAGGCCAGCTATGTGTTTCAGTGCTGGCTCCTTTGGTTTTGAAACTATTTCTGGACGTTTGGCATGTTTGTCCTAAAATGCTCGTCTGGCCGAGAGAAAATATTTTTTGCTATGATGAAGGATCCCAGGCAAGTTAAAGCTCACAGCCCTAGAATGAATGTTAGTACTTGCGTTCTCCCTGGGGAGGATTCGGGCCAGCTATGTGTTTCAGTGCTGGCTCCTTTGGTTTGGGAGCTATTGCTGGACGTTTGGCATGTTTGGAACAGAATGGTCGACCGGGCGAAAAAAAATTCTTTTTTTGATATGATGAAAGTTCCCAGGCAAGTGAAAGCCCACAGCCATAGCATGAATGTTGCTACTTTTGTGTTCCCTAGCGACGATTCAGGCCAGCTATGTGTTTCAGTGCTGGCTCCTTTTGTTAAGGAGCTATTGCTGGACGTTTGGCATATTTGGCCGAAAATACTCGTCCGGCCGAGAGAAACACTTTTTATCCTATGATGAAGGTTCCCAGGCAAGTGAAAGCCCACAGTCTAGAATGAATGTTGCTGATTCTGTGCTCCCTGGGGAGGATTCAGGCCAGCTATGTGTTTCAGTGCTGGCTCCTTTGGTTTGGAAGCTATTGCTGGATGTTTGGCAAGTTTGGCCTAAAATGCTCGACCGTCCGAGAGAAACACATTTTTTGTTATGATGAAGAATCCCAGGCAAGTGAAAGCCCACAGCCGTAGAATGAATGTTGCTGCTTGTGTGCTCCCTGAGGAGGATTCAGGCCAGCTATGTGTTTCAGTGCTGGCTCCTTTGGTTTGGAAGCTATTGCTGGACGTTTGGCATGTTTGTCCTAAAATGCTCGTCTGGCCGAGAGAAAAAATTTTTTGCTATGAAAAAGGATTCCAGGCAAGTGAAAGCCCACAGCCCTAGAATGAATGTTGCTGCTTGTGTACTCCCTCGGGAGGTCTCAGGCCAGCTATGTGTTTCAGTGCTGGCTCCCTTGGTTTGGGAGCTATTGCTGGACGTTTGGCAAGTTTGGCTGAAAATGTTCGTCCGGCCGAGAGAAACACTTATTTTGCTATGATGAATGTTCCCAGGCAAGTGAAAGCCCACAGACCTAGAATGAATGTTGCTGCTTGTGTGCTCCCTGGGGAGGATTAAGGCTGGATATGTGTTTCAGTGCTGGCTCCTTTTCTTTGGGAGCTATTGCTGGACGTTTGGCAAGTTTGGCCGAAAATGCTCGTCAGGCCGAGAAAAACACTTTTTTTGCTATGATGAAGGTTCCCAGGCAAGTGAAAGCCCACATACGTACAATGAATGTTGCTACGTGTGTGCTCCCTCGGAGGTCTCAGTCCAGCTATGTGTTTCAGTGCTGGCTCCTTTGGTTTGGGAGCTATTGCTGGACGTTTGGCAATTTTGGACCAAAATGCTGGTCCGACCTATTGAAAAACTTTTTTTGCTATGATGAAGGATCCCAGGCAAGTGAAAGCCCACAGCCCTAGAATGAATGTTGCTGCTTGTGTGCTCCCTGGGGAGGTTTCATGCCAGCTATGTGTTTCAGTGCTGGCTCCTTTGATTTGGGAGCTATTGCTTTATGTATGGCCTACAATGCTCGTCCGGCCGAAACAATTTTTTTACTGTGATGAAGGTTCCCAGGCAAGTGAAAGCCCACAGACGTGTAATGAATGTTGCTGCTTGAGTCCTCCCTTGGGAGGATTCAGGCCAGATATGTGTTTCAGTGCTGGCTCCTTTGGTTTTCTTGCTGCTTGTGTGGACCCTGGGGAGGATTCAGGCCAGCTATGTGTTTCAGTGCTGGCTCCTTTGGTTTGGGAGCTATTGCTGGACGTTTGGCAAGTTTGGCGAAAATGCTCGTCCCGCCGAGAGTAACACTTTATTTGCTAAGATGAAAGATCCCAGGAAAGTGAATGCCCACAGCCCTAGAAAGAATGTTGCTGCTTGTATGCTCCCTGGGGAGGTTTCAGGCCAGCTATGTGTTTCAGTGCTGGCTCCCTTGGTTTGGGAGCTAATGCTGGACGTTTGGCAAGTTTGGCCGAAAATGCTTGTTCGGCCAAGAGAAACACTATTTTGATATGATGAAAGCTCCCAGGCAAGTGAAAGCCCACAAGCATAGAGAAAATGTTGCTACTTGTGTGCTCCCTGGGGAGGATTCGGGCCAGCTATGTTTTTCAGTGCTGGCTCCTTTGGTTTGGGAGCTATTGCAGGACGTTTGGATTATTTCGCCCAGAATGCTCGTCCGGGCGAGAGAAACACTTTTTTTGATATGATGAAAGATTCCAGGCAAGTGATAGCCCACAGCCCTAGAATGAATGTTTCTGCTTGTGTGCTCCCTGGGGAGGTCTCAGGCCAGCTATGTGTTTCAGTGCTGGCTCCTTTAGTTTGGGATTTTTTTCTGGACGTCTGGCAATTTTGGCCTAGAATGCTTGTCCGGCCAAGAGAAACACTGTTTTGATATGATGAATGTTCCCAGGCAAGTGAAAGCCCACAGACTTGGAATGAATGATGCAGCTTGTGTGCTCCCTGGGGAGGATTCAGGCCAGCTACTCGTTTCAGTACTGAATCCTTTGGTTTTGTTGCTGCTTGTGTGCTCCCTGGGGAGGATTCAGGCCAGCTATGTGTTTCAGTGCTGGCTCCTTTGGTTTGGGAGCTATTGCTGGACGTTTGGCAAGTTTGGCCGAAAATGCTCGTCCCGCCGACAGTAAAACTTTTTTTGCTATGATGAAGGATCCCAGGCAAGTGAAAGCCCACATAACTAGAATGAATGTTGCTGCTTGTGTGCTCCCTGGGCAGGGTTCAGGACAGGTATGTGTTTCAGTGCTGGATCCTTTGGATTTGGAGCTATTGCTCGACGTTTGGCATGTTTCGACCAAAATGCTCGTCCGGCCAACATAAACAATTTTTTTGCTATGATGAAGATTACCAGGCAAGTGAAAGCCCACAGCCCTAGAATGAATGTTGCTGCTTGTGTGCTCCCTGGGGAGGTTTCAGGCCAGCTATGTGTTTCAGTGCTGGCTCCTTTAGTTTGGGGTTTTTTCTGGACGTCTGTCAAGTTTGGCCTAAAATGCTTCTCCGGACAAGAGAAACACTTTTTTTGATATGATGAAAGTTCCCAGGCAGGTGAAAGACCATAAGCGTCGAAAGAATCTTGCTACTTCTGTGCTCCCTGGGGAGGATTGAGGCCAGCCATGTGTTTCAGGGCTGGCTCCTTTGGTTTGGGAGGTATTGCTGGACGTTTGGCAAGTTTGGCCGAAAATGCTCGTCCCGCCGAGAGTAACACTTTATTTGCTAAGATGAAAGATCCCAGGAAAGTGAATGCCCACAGCCCTAGAAAGAATGTTGCTGCTTGTATGCTCCCTGGGGAGGTTTCAGGCCAGCTATGTGTTTCAGTGCTGGCTCCCTTGGTTTGGGAGCTAATGCTGGACGTTTGGCAAGTTTGGCCCAAAATGCTCGTCTGGGCGAGAGGAACACTTTTTTTGATATGATGAAAGTTCCCACGCAAGTGAAAGGCCACAGCCCTAGATTGGATGTTGCTGCTTGGATGCTACCTGGGGAGGATTCAGGCCAGATATGTCTTTCAGTGCTGGATCCTTTGGTTTGGGATCTATTGCTGGACGTTTGTCATGTTTGGCCTAAAATGCTCGTCCAGCCTAGAGAAACAATTTTCTTGCTATGATGAAGATTCCCAGGCAAGTGAAAGCCCACAGACATAGTATGAATGTTGCTGCTTGTGTTCTCCCTGGGGAGTATTCAGGCCAGCTATGTGTTTCAGTGCTGGCTCATTTACATTCTATTTTTTTCTGGACGTTTTGTAAGTTTGGCCTATAATGCGATGTCCGGCCGATAGAAACACTTTTTTTGATATAATGAAGTATCCCAGGCTAGTGAAAGCCCAAAGACCTAGAATGAATGTTGCTGCTTGTGTGCTCCCTGGGGAGGTCTCAGGCCTGCTATGTGTTTCAGTGCTGGCTCCTTTGGTTTGGGAGCTATTGCTGGACGTTTGGCAAGTTTGGCCGAAAATGCTCGTCCAGCCGAGAGAAACACTTTTTTTGCTATGATGAAGGATCCCACGGAAGTGAAAGCCCACAACCCTAATATGAATGTTGCTACTTGCGTGCTCCCTGGGGAGGTTTCAGGCCAGCTATGTGTTTCAGTGCTGGCTCCTTCGGTTTGGGAGCTATTGCTGGACGTTTGGCATGTTTGGCCGAAAATGCTTGTCCGGCCGAGAGAAACAATTTTTTTGCTATGATGAAAGATCTCAGGCAAAGGAAAGCCCTCAGACCTAGAAAGAATGTTGCTACTTGTGTCCTCTCTGGGGAGGATTCAGTCCAGCTATATGTTTCAGTGCTGGCTCCTTTTGTTTGGGAGCTATTGCTGGACGTTTGGCAAGTTTGGCCCAAAATGCTCATCCGGCCGAGACAAAATCTTTTTTTGCTATGATTAAGGATCCCAGGCAAGTGAAAGCCCACAGCTCTAGAATGAATGTTGCTGCTTGTGTGCTCCCTGGGGAGGTCTCAGGCAAGCTATGTGTTTCAGTGCTGGCTCCTTTGGTTTGGGAGCTATTGCTGGACGTTTGGCAAGTTTGGCCAAAAATGCTCGTCCAGCCGAAAGAAACACATTTTTTGCTATGATGAAGGATCCCACGCAAGTGAAAGCCCACATCCCTAGAATGAATGTTGCTGCTTTTGTGCTCCCTGGGGAGGTCTCAGGCCAGCTATGTGTTTCAGTGCTGGCTGCTTTGGTTTGGGAGCTATTGCAGGACGTTTGGATTATTTCGCCCAGAATGCTCTTCCGGGAGAGAGAAACACTTTTTTTGATATGATGAATATTCCCAGGCAAGTGATAGCCCATAGCATTAGAATGTATGTTGCTGCTTGTGTGCTCCCTGGGGAGGTTTCAGGCCAGCTATGTGTTTCATTCCTGGCTCCTTTAGTTTATATTTTTTTCTGGACGTTTCGTAAGTTTGGCCTATAATGCTATGTCAGGCCAAGAGAAACACGTTTTATGATATTATGAAAGTTCCCAGGCAAGTGAAAGCCCACAGCCCTAGAATGAATTTTGCTGCTTGTGTGCTCCCTAGGAAGGATTCAGGCCAGCTATGTGTTTCATTGCTGGCTCCTTTGGTTTGGGAGCTATTGCTGGACGTTTGGCATGTTTGGACCAAAATGCTTGTCTGGCCGAGAGAAACATTTTTGCTATGATGAAAAATCCCAGGCAAGTGAAAGCCCACAGCCCTATAATGAATGTTGCTGCTTGTGTGCTCCCTGGGGAGGATTCAGGCCATCTATGTGTTTCAGTGCTGGCTCCTTTGGTTTGGGAGCTATTGCTGGACGTTTGGCAAGTTTGGCCGAAAATGCTCGTCCAGCGGAGAGAAACACTTTTTTTGATATGATGAAGGATCACGTGCAAGTGAAAGCCCACAGCCCTAGAATGATTGTTGCTGCTTGTGTGCTCCATGGTGATGTCTCAGGCCAGCTATGTGTTTCAGTGCTGGCTCCTTTGGTTTGGGAGCTATTGCTGGACGTTTGGCATGTTTGTCCTAAAATGCTCGTCTGGCATAGAGAAAAAAATTTTTGCTATGATGAAGGTTCCCAGGCAAGTGAAAGCCCACAGCCCTAGAATGAATGTTGCTGCTTGTGTGCTCCCTGGGGAGGTTTCAGGCCAGCTATGTGTTTCAGAGCTGGCTCCTTTAGTTTGGGATTTTTATTGGACTTATGGCAATTTTGGCCTAAAATACTCGTCCGGCCTAGAGAAACACTTTTTTTGCTATGACGAAGGTATCCAGGCAAGTGAAAGCCCACAGCCCTAGTATGAATGTTGTTTCTTGTGTGCTCCCTGGGGAGGTCTCAGTCCAGCTATTTGTTTCAGTGCTGGCTCCTTTGGTTTGGGAGCTATTGCTGGACGTTTGGCAAGTTTGGACCAAAATGCTTGTCTGGCCGAGAGAAAAACTTTTTTTGCTATAATGAAGGTTCCCAGGCAAGTGAAAGCCCACAGCCCTAGAATGAATGTTGCTGCTTGTGTGCTCCCTGGGGAGGTTTCAGGCCACCTATGTGTTTCATTCCTGGCTCCTTTGGTTTGGGAGCTATTGCTGGATGTTTGGCATGTTTGGCCTAAAATGCTCGTCTGGCATAGAGAATAAAATTTTTGCTATGATGAAGGTTCCCAGGCAAGTGAATGCCCACAGCCCTAGAATGAATGTTGCTGCTTGTGTGCTCCCTGGGGAGCTTTCAGGCCAGCTATATGTTTCAGAGCTGGCTCCTTTAGTTTGGGATTTTTTTCTGGACTTTTGGCAATTTTGGCCTAAAGTGCTCATTTGGCCGAGAGAAGCCCTTTTTTTGCTATGCTGAAGGTTCCCAGGCAAGAGAAAGCCCACAGCCCTGGATTGAATGTTGCTGCTTGTGTGCTCCCCGGGGAGGTCTCAGGCCAGCTATGTGTTTCAGTGCTGCCTCCTTTGGTTTGGGAGCAATTGCTGGACGTTTGGCATGTTTGGACGAAAATGCTCGTCCGGCCGAAACACTTTTTTTGCTATGATGAAAGTACCCAGGCAAGTGAAAGACGACAGCCCTCGAATGAATGTTGCTGCTTGTGTGCTCCCTGGGGAGGATTCAGGCCAGCTATGTGTTTCAGTGCTGGCTCCTTTGGTTTGGGAGCTATTGCTTTATCTACGGCCTTAAATGGTTGTCCGGCCGAAAAAGCACTTTTTTTGCTATAATGAAAGATCCCAGAAAAGTAAAAGCCCACAGCCCTAGAATTAATGTTGCTGCTTGTGTGCTCCCTGGGGAGGTTTCATGCCAGCTATGTGTTTCAGTGCTGGCTCCTTTAGTTTATATTTTTTTCTGGACGTTTGGTAAGTTTGGCCTATAATGCTATGTCAGGCAAAGAGAAACACGTTTTTTGATATTATGAAAGTTCCCAGGCAAGTGAAAGCCCACAGCCCTAGAATGAATGTTGCTACTTGTGTCCTCTCTGGGGAGGATTCAGTCCAGCTATATGTTTCAGTGCTGGGTCCTTTGGTTTGGGAGCTATTGCTGGACTTTTGGTATGTTTGGCCTAAAATGATCTTCTGGCCGAGAGAAACAATTTTTTGCTATGATGTTGGTTCCCAGGCAAGTGAAAGCCAACAGCCCTAGAATGAATGTTGCTGCTTGTGTTCTCCCTTGGGGAGGTTTCAGGCCAGCTATGTGTTTCAGAGCTGGCTCCTTTAGTTTGGGATTTTTATCTGGACTTTTGGCAATTTTGGCCTAAAATACTCGTCCGGCCTAGAGAAACACTTTTTTTGCTATGATGAAGGTATCCAGGCAAGTGATAGCCCACAGCCCTAGTATGAATGTTGTTTCTTGTGTGCTCCCTGGGGAGGTCTCAGTCCAGCTATTTGTTTCATTGCTGGCTCCTTTGGTTTGGGAGCTATTGCAGGACGTTTGGATTATTTCGCCCGGAATGCTCTTCCGGGCGAGAGAAACACTTTTTTTGATTTGATGAATGTTCCCAGGCAAGTGATATCCCATAGCATTAGAATGTATGTTGCTGCTTGTGTGCTCCCTGGTGATGTCTCACCCAGCTATGTGTTTCAGTGCTGGCTCCTTTGGTTTGGGTGCTGTTTCTGGACGTTTGGCAAGTTTGGACCAAAATGCTCGTCTGGCTGGGAGAAACACTTTTTTTGTTTTGATGAAAGATCCCAGGCAAGTGAAAGCCAACAGGCCTAGAATGAATGTTGCTGTTTGTATGCTCCCTGGGGTGGATTCAGGCCAGCTATGTGTTTCAGTGCTGGCTCCTTTTGTTTGGGAACTATTGATGGACGTTTGGCAAGTTTGGCCCATAATGCTCGTCCGAGCAAGATAAACACATTTTTTGATATGATGAAAGTTCCCAGGCAAGTGAAAGCCCACAGACCTAGAATGAATGTTGCTGTTTGTGGGCTCCCTGGGGAGGTCTCCGGCCACCTATTTGTTTCAGTACAGGCTCCTTTGGTTTGGGAGCTATTGCTGGACGTTTTGCAGGTTTGGCCTACAATGCTCGTCCGGCCGAAACACTATTTTTACTGTGATGAAGGTTCCCAGGCAAGTGAAAGCCCACAGACGTGTAATGAATGTTGCTGCTTGTGTCCTCCCTTGGGAGGATTCAGGCCAGATATGTGTTTCAGTGCTGGCTCCTTTGGATTTCTTGCTGCTTGTGTGGACCCTGGGGAGGATTCAGGCCAGCTATGTGTTTCAGTGCTGGCTCCATTGTTTTGGGAGCTATTGCTGGACGTTTGGCATGTTTGGACCAAAATGCTCGTCTCGCAGAGAGAAACACTTTTTTTGCTATGATGAAGGTTCCCAGGCAAGTGCAAGCCCACAGCCCTAGAATGAATGTTGCTGCTTGTGTGCTCCCTGGGGAGGTTTCAGGCCATCTATGTGTTTCAGAGCTGGCTCCTTTTGTTTGGATTTTTTTTCTGGACGTCTAGCAAGTTTGGCCTAAAATGCTTGTTCGGCCAAGAGAAACACTATTTTGATATGATGAAAGCTCCCAGGCAAGTGGAAGCCCACAAGCGTAGAGAAAATGTTGCTACTTGTGTGCTCCCTGGGGAGGATTCGGGCCAGCTATGTTTTTCAGTGCTGGCTCCTTTGGTTTGGGAGCTATTGCAGGACGTTTGGATTATTTCGCCCAGAATGCTCGTCCGGGCGAGAGAAACACTCTTTTTGATATGATGAAAGATTGCAGGCAAGTGATAGCCCACAGCCCTAGAATGAATGTTTCTGCTTGTGTGCTCCCTGGGGAGGTCTCAGGCCAGCTATGTGTTTCAGTGCTGGCTCCTTTAGTTTGGGATTTTTTTCTGGACGTCTGGCAATTTTGGCCTAGAATGCTTGTCCGGCCAAGAGAAACACTGTTTTGATATGATGAATGTTCCCAGGCAAGTGAAAGCCCACAGACTTGGAATGAATGATGCAGCTTGTGTGCTCCCTGGGGAGGATTCAGGCCAGCTACTCGTTTCAGTACTGAATACTTTGGTTTTGTTGCTGCTTGTGTGCTCCCTGGGGAGGATTCAGGCCAGCTATGTGTTTCAGTGCTGGCTCCTTTGGTTTGGGAGCTATTGCTGGACGTTTGGCAAGTTTGGCCGAAAATGCTCGTCCCGCCGACAGTAAAACTTTTTTTGCTATGATGAAGGATCCCAGGCAAGTGAAAGCCCACATAACTAGAATGAATGTTGCTGCTTGTGTGCTCCCTGGGCAGGATTCAGGACAGGTATGTGTTTCAGTGCTGGCTCCTTTGGATTTGGAGTTATTGCTCGACGTTTGGCATGTTTCGACCAAAATGCTCGTCCGGCCAACAGAAACAATTTTTTTGGAATGATGAAGATTACCAGGCAAGTGAAAGCCCACAGCCCTAGAATGAATGTTGCTGCTTGTGTGCTCCCTGGGGAGGTTTCAGGCCAGCTATGTGTTTCAGTGCTGGCTCCTTTAGTTTGGGGTTTTTTTCTGGACGTCTGTCAAGTTTGGCCTAAAATGCTTCTCCGGACAAGAGAAACACTTTTTTTGATATGATGAAAGTTCCCAGGCAGGTGAAAGACCATAAGCGTCGAAAGAATCTTGCTACTTCTGTGCTCCCTGGGGAGGATTGAGGCCAGCCATGTGTTTCAGGGCTGGCTCCTTTGGTTTGGGAGTTATTGCTGGACGTTTGGCAAGTTTGGCCGAAAATGCTCGTCCCGCCGAGAGTAACACTTTATTTGCTAAGATGAAAGATCCCAGGAAAGTGAATGCCCACAGCCCTAGAAAGAATGTTGCTGCTTGTATGCTCCCTGGGGAGGATTCAGGCCAGCTATGTGTTTCAGTGCTGGCTCCCTTGGTTTGGGAGCTAATGCTGGACGTTTGGCAAGTTTGGCCAAAAATGCTCGTCTGGGCGAGAGTAACACTTTTTTTGATATGATGTAAGTTCCCACGCAAGTGAAAGGCCACAGCCCTAGATTGGATGTTGCTGCTTGGGTGCAACCTGGGGAGGATTCAGGCCAGCTATGTGTTTCAGTGCTGGCTCCTTTGGTTTGGGATCTATTGCTGGACGTTTGTCATGTTTGGCCTAAAATGCTCGTCCAGCCTAGAGAAACAATTTTCTTGCTATGATGAAGATTCCCAGGCAAGTGAAAGCCCACAGACATAGTATGAATGTTGCTTCTTGTGTTCTCCCTGGGGAGTATTCAGGCCACCTATGTGTTTCACTGCTGGCTCCATTGGTTTTGTTGCTGCTTGTGTGCTCCCTGGGGAGGATTCAGGCCAGCTATGTGTTTCAGTGCTGGCTCCTTTGGTTTGGGAGCTAATGCTGGACGTTTGGGAAGTTTGGCCCAAAATGCTCCTCTGGGCGAGAGTAACACTTTTTTTGATATGGTGAAATTTCCCACGCAAGTGAAAGGCCACAGCCCTAGATTGGATGTTGCTGCTTGGGTGCTACCTGGGGAGGATTCAGGCCAGCTATGTGTTTCAGTGCTGGCTCCTTTGGTTTGGGAGCTATTGCTGGACGTTTGTCATGTTTGGCCTAAAATGCTCGTCTAGCCGAGAGAAACAATTTTCTTGCTATGATGAAGATTCCCAGGCAAGTGTAAGCCCACAGACATAGTATGAATGTTGCTGCTTGTGTTCTCCCTGGGGAGTATTCAGGCCAGCTATGTGTTTCACTGCTGGCTCCTTTGGTTTTGTTGCTGCTTGTATGCTCCCTGGGGAGGATTCAGGCCAGCTAAGTGTTTCAGTGCTGGCTCCTTTGGTTTGGGATCTATTGCTGGACGTTTGGCATGTTTGGCCGACATTCCTCTTCTGGCCGAGAAAAACACATTTTTTGCTATGATCAAGGTTCCCAGGCAAGTGAAAGCACACAGACTTAGAATGAATGTTGCTGCTTGTGTGCTCCCTGGGGAGGATTCAGGCCGGCTATGTGTTTCTGTTCTGGCTCCTTTGCTTTGGGAGGTATTGCTGGACTTTTGGCAAGTTTGGCCCAAAATGCTCGTCCGGGCGAGAGAAACACTTTTTGTGATATGATGAAATTTCCCAGGCAAGTGATAGACCACAGCCCTAGAATGAATGTTGCTGCTTGTGTGCTCCATGGGGAGGTCTCAGGCCAGCTATGTGTTTCCGTGCTGGCTCCTTTGGTTTGGGAGCTATTGCTGGACGTTTGGCAATTTTGACCCATAATGCTCGTCTGGCCGACAGAAACACTTTTATTGCTATGATGAAAGCTCCCAGGCAAGTGAAAGCCCACAGACGTAGAATGAATGTTGCTGCTTGTGTGCTCCCTGGGGAGGATTCAGGCCAGCTATGTGTTTCAGTGCTGGCTCCATTGGTTTGGGAGCTATTGCTCGACGTTTGGCATGTTTGGTCTAAAATACTCGTCCGGCCTAGAGAAAAACTTTTTTTGCTATGATGAAGGATCCCAGGGAAGTGAAAGCCCACAGATGTAGAATGAATGTTGCTGCTTGTGTGCTCCCTGGGGAGGTTTAAGGCCAGCTATGTTTTTCAGTGCTGGCTCATTTAGTATGGGTTTTTTTCTGGACGTCTGGCAATTATGGCCTAAAATGCTTGTCCGACCGAGAGAAACACTATTTTTGCTATGATGAATGTTCCCAGCAATTGAAAGCCCACAGCCCTAGAATGGATGTTGCTGCTTGTGTGCTCCCTGGGGAGGATTCAGGGAAGCTATGTGTTTCAATGCTGGCTCCTTTGGTTTGGGAGCTATTGCTGGACGTTTGGCATGTTTGTCCTAAAATGCTCGTCCAGCCGAGAGAAACACATTTTTGCTATGATGAAGGTTCCCAGGGAAGTGAAAGCCCACAGACGTAGATCGAATATTGCTGCCTGTGTTCTCTCTGGGGAGGATTCAGGCCAGGTATGTGTTTCAGTGCTGGCTCCTTTGGTTTTGTTGCTGCTTGTGTGCTCCCTGGGGAGGTTTCAGGCCAGCTATGTGTTTCAGTGCTGGCTCTTTTAGTATGGGTTTTATTTCTGGACGTCTGGCAATTTTGGCCTAAATTGCTCGTCAGGCCGAGAGAAACACTTTTTTTGCTATCATGAAGGATCCCAGGCAAGTGAAAGCCCACAGCCCTAGAATAAACGTTGCTGCTTTTATGCTCCCTGGGGAGGATTCAGGCCAGCTATGTTTTTCAGTGCTGGTTCCTTTGGTTTGGGTACTATTGCTGCACGTTTGGCAAGTTTGGTCCAAAATGCTCGTCCGGGCGAGAGAATCACTTTTTTTGATATGATGAAAGTTCCCAGGCAAGTGAAAGCCCACAGCCCTATAATGAATGTTGCTGCTTGTGTTCTCTCTGGGGAGGTCTCAGGCCAGCTAAGTGTTTCAGAGCTGGCTCCTTTTGTTTGGGATCTATTGCTGGACGTTTGGCATGTTCGGCCTAAAATGCTCGTCCGGGCGAGAGAAACACTATTTTTGCTATGATGAAAGTTCCCAGGCAAGTGAAAGCCCACAGACGTAGAATGAATGATGCTGCTTGTGTGCTCCATGGGGAGGATTCAGGCCAGCTATGTGTTTCAGTGATGGCTCCTTTGGTTTTGTTGCTGCTTGTGTGCTCCCTGGGGAGGATTTAGGCTAGCTATGTGTTTCAGTGCTGGCTCCTTTGGTTTAGGAGCTATTGCTGGACGTTTGGCATGTTTGGCCGAAAATTATTGTTTGGCGGCGAGAAACACTTTTTTTGGTATGATGAAGGTTCCCAGGCAAGTGAAAGCCCACAGCCCTAGAATGAATGTTGCTGCTTGTGTGCTCCCTGGGGAGGTTTCAGGCCAGCTATGTTTTTCAGTGCTGGCTCCTTTAGTATTGGTTTTTTTTCTGGACGTCCAGCAATTTTGGTCTAAAATACTCGTCCAGCCGAGAGAAAAACATTTTTTGTTAGATGAAGGATCCCAGGCAAGTGAAAGCCAACAGACGTAGAATGAATGTTGCTGCTTGTGTGCTGCCTGGGGAGGTTTCAGGCCAGCTATGTGTTTCAGTGCTGGCTCCATTAGTTTGGGTTTTCTTTCTGGACGTCTGCAATTTTGGCCCAAAATGCTCGTCCGGGCGAGAGAAACACTTTTTTTGCTATGATGAAAGTTCTCAGGCAAGTGAAAGCCCACAGACGTAGAATGGATGTTGCTGCTTGTGTGCTCCCTGGGGAGGATTCAGGCCAGCTATGTGTTTCAGTGATGGCTAATTTTGTTTTGTTGCTGCTTGTGCGCTCCCTGGGAAGGATTTAGGCTAGCTATGTGTTTCAGTGCTGTCTCCTTTGGTTTGGGAGCTATTGCTGGACGTTTGGCAAGTTTGTTCTAAAATACTCGTCCGACCGAGAGAAACACTATTTTTGCTATGATGAAGGATCCAGGCAAGTGAAAGCCCACAGCCCTAGAATGAAGGTTGCTGCTTGTGTGCTCCCTGGGGAGGTTTAACACCAGCTATGTTTTTCAGTGCTGGCTCATTTAGTATGGGCTTTTTTCTGGACGTCTGGCAATTATGGCCTAAAATGCTTGTCCGACCGAGAGAAACACTATTTTTGATATGATGAATGTTCCCAGGCAAGTGAAAGCCCACAGCCCTAGAATGAATGTTGCTGCTTGTGGACTCCCTGGGGAGGTCTCAGGCCAGCTAAGTGTTTCAGTGCTGGCTCCTTTGGTTTGGGAGCTATTGCTGAACGTTTGGCATGTTCGGCCTAAAATGCTCGTCCGGGCGAGAGAAACATTATTTTTGCTATGATGAAAGTTCCCAGGCAAGTGAAAGCCCACAGACGTAGAATGAATGATGCTGCTTGTGTGCTCCATGGGGAGGATTCAGGCCAGCTATGTGTTTCAGTGATGGCTCCTTTGGTTTTGTTGCTGCTTGTGTGCTCCCTGGGGAGGATTTAGGCTAGCTATGTGTTTCAGTGCTGGCTCCTTTGGTTTAGGAGCTATTGCTGGACGTTTGGCATGTTTGGCCGAAAATTATTGTCCGGCAGCGAGAAACACTTTTTTTGGTATGATGAAGGTTCCCAGGCAAGTGAAAGCCCACAGCCCTAGAATGAATGTTGCTGCTTGTGTGCTCCCTGGGGAGGTTTCAGGCCAGCTATGTTTTTCAGTGCTGGCTCCTTTAGTATTGGTTTTTTTTCTGGACGTCTGGCAATTTTGGTCTAAAATACTCGTCCAGACGAGAGAAAAACATTTTTTGTTAGATGAAGGATCCCAGGCAAGTGAAAGCCAACAGACGTAGAATGAATGTTGCTGCTTGTGTGCTGCCTGGGGAGGTTTCAGGCCAGCTATGTGTTTCAGTGCTGGCTCCATTAGTTTGGGTTTTCTTTCTGGACGTCTGGCAATTTTGGCCTAAAATGCTTGTCCGGCCGAGAGAAAAACTTTTTATGCTATGATGAAGGATCCCAGGCATGTGAAAGCCCACAGCCGTAGAATGGATGTTGCTGCTTGTGGACTCCCTGGGGAGGATTCAGGCCAGCTATGTGTTTCAGTGCTGGCTCCTTTGGTTTGGGTACTATTGCTGAACGTTTGGCAAGTTTGGCCCAAAATGCTCGTCCGGGCGAGAGAAACACTTTTTTTGCTATGATGAAAGTTCCCAGGCAAGTGAAAGCCCACAGACGTAGAATGAATGATGCTGCTTGTGTGCTCCCTGGGGAGGATTCAGGCCAGCTATGTGTTTCAGTGATGGCTAATTTTGTTTTGTTGCTGCTTGTGCGCTCCCTGGGAAGGATTTAGGCTAGCTATGTGTTTCAGTGCTGGCTCCTTTGGTTTGGGAGCTATTGCTGGACGTTTGGCAAGTTTGTTCTAAAATACTCGTCCGACCGAGAGAAACACTATTTTTGCTATGATGAAGGATCCAGGCAAGTGAAAGCCCACAGCCCTAGAATGAAGGTTGCTGCTTGTGTGCTCCCTGGGGAGGTTTAACACCAGCTATGTTTTTCAGTGCTGGCTCATTTAGTATGGGTTTTTTTTCTGGACGTCTGGCAATTATGGCCTAAAATGCTTGTCCGACCGAGAGAAACACTATTTTTGCTATGATGAATGTTCCCAGGCAAGTGAAAGCCCACAGCCCTAGAATGAATGTTGCTGCTTGTGGACTCCCTGGGGAGGTCTCAGGCCAGCTAAGTGTTTCAGTGCTGGCTCCTTTGGTTTGGGAGCTATTGCTGAACGTTTGGCATGTTCGGCCTAAAATGCTCGTCCGGGCGAGAGAAACACTATTTTTGCTATGATGAAAGTTCCCAGGCAAGTGAAAGCCCACAGACGTAGAATGAATGATGCTGCTTGTGTGCTCCATGGGGAGGATTCAGGCCAGCTATGTGTTTCAGTGATGGCTCCTTTGGTTTTGTTGCTGCTTCTGTGCTCCCTGGGGAGGATTTAGGCTAGCTATGTGTTTCAGTGCTGGCTCCTTTGGTTTAGGAGCTATTGCTGGACGTTTGGCATGTTTGGCCGAAAATTATTGTCCGGCAGCGAGAAACACTTTTTTTGGTATGATGAAGGTTCCCAGGCAAGTGAAAGCCCACAGCCCTAGAATGAATGTTGCTGCTTGTGTGCTCCCTGGGGAGGTTTCAGGCCAGCTATGTTTTTCAGTGCTGGCTCCTTTAGTATTGGTTTTTTTTCTGGACGTCTGGCAATTTTGGTCTAAAATACTCGTCCAGACGAGAGAAAAACATTTTTTGTTAGATGAAGGATCCCAGGCAAGTGAAAGCCAACAGACGTAGAATGAATGTTGCTGCTTGTGTGCTGCCTGGGGAGGTTTCAGGCCAGCTATGTGTTTCAGTGCTGGCTCCATTAGTTTGGGTTTTCTTTCTGGACGTCTGGCAATTTTGGCCTAAAATGCTTGTCCGGCCGAGAGAAAAACTTTTTATGCTATGATGAAGGATCCCAGGCATGTGAAAGCCCACAGCCGTAGAATGGATGTTGCTGCTTGTGGACTCCCTGGGGAGGATTCAGGCCAGCTATGTGTTTCAGTGCTGGCTCCTTTGGTTTGGGTACTATTGCTGAACGTTTGGCAAGTTTGGCCCAAAATGCTCGTCCGGGCGAGAGAAACACTTTTTTTGCTATGATGAAAGTTCCCAGGCAAGTGAAAGCCCACAGACGTAGTATGAATGATGCTGCTTGTGTGCTCCCTGGGGAGGATTCAGGCCAGCTATGTGTTTCAGTGATGGCTAATTTTGTTTTGTTGCTGCTTGTGCGCTCCCTGGGAAGGATTTAGGCTAGCTATGTGTTTCAGTGCTGGCTCCTTTGGTTTGGGAGCTATTGCTGGACGTTTGGCAAGTTTGTTCTAAAATACTCGTCCGACCGAGAGAAACACTATTTTTGCTATGATGAAGGATCCAGGCAAGTGAAAGCCCACAGCCCTAGAATGAAGGTTGCTGCTTGTGTGCTCCCTGGGGAGGTTTAACACCAGCTATGTTTTTCAGTGCTGGCTCATTTAGTATGGGTTTTTTTTCTGGACGTCTGGCAATTATGGCCTAAAATGCTTGTCCGACCGAGAGAAACACTATTTTTGCTATGATGAATGTTCCCAGGCAAGTGAAAGCCCACAGCCCTAGAATGAATGTTGCTGCTTGTGGACTCCCTGGGGAGGTCTCAGGCCAGCTAAGTGTTTCAGTGCTGGCTCCTTTGGTTTGGGAGCTATTGCTGAACGTTTGGCATGTTCGGCCTAAAATGCTCGTCCGGGCGAGAGAAACACTATTTTTGCTATGATGAAAGTTCCCAGGCAAGTGAAAGCCCACAGACGTAGAATGAATGATGCTGCTTGTGTGCTCCATGGGGAGGATTCAGGCCAGCTATGTGTTTCAGTGATGGCTCCTTTGGTTTTGTTGCTGCTTGTGTGCTCCCTGGGGAGGATTTAGGCTAGCTATGTGTTTCAGTGCTGGCTCCTTTGGTTTAGGAGCTATTGCTGGACGTTTGGCATGTTTGGCCGAAAATTATTGTCCGGCAGCGAGAAACACTTTTTTTGGTATGATGAAGGTTCCCAGGCAAGTGAAAGCCCACAGCCCTAGAATGAATGTTGCTGCTTGTGTGCTCCCTGGGGAGGTTTCAGGCCAGCTATGTTTTTCAGTGCTGGCTCCTTTAGTATTGGTTTTTTTTCTGGACGTCTGGCAATTTTGGTCTAAAATACTCGTCCAGACGAGAGAAAAACATTTTTTGTTAGATGAAGGATCCCAGGCAAGTGAAAGCCAACAGACGTAGAATGAATGTTGCTGCTTGTGTGCTGCCTGGGGAGGTTTCAGGCCAGCTATGTGTTTCAGTGCTGGCTCCATTAGTTTGGGTTTTCTTTCTGGACGTCTGGCAATTTTGGCCTAAAATGCTTGTCCGGCCGAGAGAAAAACTTTTTATGCTATGATGAAGGATCCCAGGCATGTGAAAGCCCACAGCCGTAGAATGGATGTTGCTGCTTGTGGACTCCCTGGGGAGGATTCAGGCCAGCTATGTGTTTCAGTGCTGGCTCCTTTGGTTTGGGTACTATTGCTGAACGTTTGGCAAGTTTGGCCCAAAATGCTCGTCCGGGCGAGAGAAACACTTTTTTTGCTATGATGAAAGTTCCCAGGCAAGTGAAAGCCCACAGACGTAGAATGAATGATGCTGCTTGTGTGCTCCCTGGGGAGGATTCAGGCCAGCTATGTGTTTCAGTGATGGCTAATTTTGTTTTGTTGCTGCTTGTGCGCTCCCTGGGAAGGATTTAGGCTAGCTATGTGTTTCAGTGCTGGCTCCTTTGGTTTGGGAGCTATTGCTGGACGTTTGGCAAGTTTGTTCTAAAATACTCGTCCGACCGAGAGAAACACTATTTTTGCTATGATGAAGGATCCAGGCAAGTGAAAGCCCACAGCCCTAGAATGAAGGTTGCTGCTTGTGTGCTCCCTGGGGAGGTTTAACACCAGCTATGTTTTTCAGTGCTGGCTCATTTAGTATGGGTTTTTTTTCTGGACGTCTGGCAATTATGGCCTAAAATGCTTGTCCGACCGAGAGAAACACTATTTTTGCTATGATGAATGTTCCCAGGCAAGTGAAAGCCCACAGCCCTAGAATGAATGTTGCTGCTTGTGGACTCCCTGGGGAGGTCTCAGGCCAGCTAAGTGTTTCAGTGCTGGCTCCTTTGGTTTGGGAGCTATTGCTGAACGTTTGGCATGTTCGGCCTAAAATGCTCGTCCGGGCCAGAGAAACACTATTTTTGCTATGATGAAAGTTCCCAGGCAAGTGAAAGCCCACAGACGTAGAATGAATGATGCTGCTTGTGTGCTCCATGGGGAGGATTCAGGCCAGCTATGTGTTTCAGTGATGGCTCCTTTGGTTTTGTTGCTGCTTGTGTGCTCCCTGGGGAGGATTTAGGCTAGCTATGTGTTTCAGTGCTGGCTCCTTTGGTTTAGGAGCTATTGCTGGACGTTTGGCATGTTTGGCCGAAAATTATTGTCCGGCAGCGAGAAACACTTTTTTTGGTATGATGAAGGTTCCCAGGCAAGTGAAAGCCCACAGCCCTAGAATGAATGTTGCTGCTTGTGTGCTCCCTGGGGAGGTTTCAGGCCAGCTATGTTTTTCAGTGCTGGCTCCTTTAGTATTGGTTTTTTTTCTGGACGTCTGGCAATTTTGGTCTAAAATACTCGTCCAGACGAGAGAAAAACATTTTTTGTTAGATGAAGGATCCCAGGCAAGTGAAAGCCAACAGACGTAGAATGAATGTTGCTGCTTGTGTGCTGCCTGGGGAGGTTTCAGGCCAGCTATGTGTTTCAGTGCTGGCTCCATTAGTTTGGGTTTTCTTTCTGGACGTCTGGCAATTTTGGCCTAAAATGCTTGTCCGGCCGAGAGAAAAACTTTTTATGCTATGATGAAGGATCCCAGGCATGTGAAAGCCCACAGCCGTAGAATGGATGTTGCTGCTTGTGGACTCCCTGGGGAGGATTCAGGCCAGCTATGTGTTTCAGTGCTGGCTCCTTTGGTTTGGGTACTATTGCTGAACGTTTGGCAAGTTTGGCCCAAAATGCTCGTCCGGGCGAGAGAAACACTTTTTTTGCTATGATGAAAGTTCCCAGGCAATTGAAAGCCCACAGACGTAGAATGAATGATGCTGCTTGTGTGCTCCCTGGGGAGGATTCAGGCCAGCTATGTGTTTCAGTGATGGCTAATTTTGTTTTGTTGCTGCTTGTGCGCTCCCTGGGAAGGATTTAGGCTAGCTATGTGTTTCAGTGCTGGCTCCTTTGGTTTGGGAGCTATTGCTGGACGTTTGGCAAGTTTGTTCTAAAATACTCGTCCGACCGAGAGAAACACTATTTTTGCTATGATGAAGGATCCAGGCAAGTGAAAGCCCACAGCCCTAGAATGAAGGTTGCTGCTTGTGTGCTCCCTGGGGAGGTTTAACACCAGCTATGTTTTTCAGTGCTGGCTCATTTAGTATGGGTTTTTTTTCTGGACGTCTGGCAATTATGGCCTAAAATGCTTGTCCGACCGAGAGAAACACTATTTTTGCTATGATGAATGTTCCCAGGCAAGTGAAAGCCCACAGCCCTAGAATGAATGTTGCTGCTTGTGGACTCCCTGGGGAGGTCTCAGGCCAGCTAAGTGTCTCAGTGCTGGCTCCTTTGGTTTGGGAGCTATTGCTGAACGTTTGGCATGTTCGGCCTAAAATGCTCGTCCGGGCGAGAGAAACACTATTTTTGCTATGATGAAAGTTCCCAGGCAAGTGAAAGCCCACAGACGTAGAATGAATGATGCTGCTTGTGTGCTCCATGGGGAGGATTCAGGCCAGCTATGTGTTTCAGTGATGGCTCCTTTGGTTTTGTTGCTGCTTGTGTGCTCCCTGGGGAGGATTTAGGCTAGCTATGTGTTTCAGTGCTGGCTCCTTTGGTTTAGGAGCTATTGCTGGACGTTTGGCATGTTTGGCCGAAAATTATTGTCCGGCAGCGAGAAACACTTTTTTTGGTATGATGAAGGTTCCCAGGCAAGTGAAAGCCCACAGCCCTAGAATGAATGTTGCTGCTTGTGTGCTCCCTGGGGAGGTTTCAGGCCAGCTATGTTTTTCAGTGCTGGCTCCTTTAGTATTGGTTTTTTTTCTGGACGTCTGGCAATTTTGGTCTAAAATACTCGTCCAGACGAGAGAAAAACATTTTTTGTTAGATGAAGGATCCCAGGCAAGTGAAAGCCAACAGACGTAGAATGAATGTTGCTGCTTGTGTGCTGCCTGGGGAGGTTTCAGGCCAGCTATGTGTTTCAGTGCTGGCTCCATTAGTTTGGGTTTTCTTTCTGGACGTCTGGCAATTTTGGCCTAAAATGCTTGTCCGGCCGAGAGAAAAACTTTTTATGCTATGATGAAGGATCCCAGGCATGTGAAAGCCCACAGCCGTAGAATGGATGTTGCTGCTTGTGGACTCCCTGGGGAGGATTCAGGCCAGCTATGTGTTTCAGTGCTGGCTCCTTTGGTTTGGGTACTATTGCTGAACGTTTGGCAAGTTTGGCCCAAAATGCTCGTCCGGGCGAGAGAAACACTTTTTTTGCTATGATGAAAGTTCCCAGGCAAGTGAAAGCCCACAGACGTAGAATGAATGATGCTGCTTGTGTGCTCCCTGGGGAGGATTCAGGCCAGCTATGTGTTTCAGTGATGGCTAATTTTGTTTTGTTGCTGCTTGTGCGCTCCCTGGGAAGGATTTAGGCTAGCTATGTGTTTCAGTGCTGGCTCCTTTGGTTTGGGAGCTATTGCTGGACGTTTGGCAAGTTTGTTCTAAAATACTCGTCCGACCGAGAGAAACACTATTTTTGCTATGATGAAGGATCCAGGCAAGTGAAAGCCCACAGCCCTAGAATGAAGGTTGCTGCTTGTGTGCTCCCTGGGGAGGTTTAACACCAGCTATGTTTTTCAGTGCTGGCTCATTTAGTATGGGTTTTTTTTCTGGACGTCTGGCAATTATGGCCTAAAATGCTTGTCCGACCGAGAGAAACACTATTTTTGCTATGATGAATGTTCCCAGGCAAGTGAAAGCCCACAGCCCTAGAATGAATGTTGCTGCTTGTGGACTCCCTGGGGAGGTCTCAGGCCAGCTAAGTGTTTCAGTGCTGGCTCCTTTGGTTTGGGAGCTATTGCTGAACGTTTGGCATGTTCGGCCTAAAATGCTCGTCCGGGCCAGAGAAACACTATTTTTGCTATGATGAAAGTTCCCAGGCAAGTGAAAGCCCACAGACGTAGAATGAATGATGCTGCTTGTGTGCTCCATGGGGAGGATTCAGGCCAGCTATGTGTTTCAGTGATGGCTCCTTTGGTTTTGTTGCTGCTTGTGTGCTCCCTGGGGAGGATTTAGGCTAGCTATGTGTTTCAGTGCTGGCTCCTTTGGTTTAGGAGCTATTGCTGGACGTTTGGCATGTTTGGCCGAAAATTATTGTCCGGCAGCGAGAAACACTTTTTTTGGTATGATGAAGGTTCCCAGGCAAGTGAAAGCCCACAGCCCTAGAATGAATGTTGCTGCTTGTGTGCTCCCTGGGGAGGTTTCAGGCCAGCTATGTTTTTCAGTGCTGGCTCCTTTAGTATTGGTTTTTTTTCTGGACGTCTGGCAATTTTGGTCTAAAATACTCGTCCAGACGAGAGAAAAACATTTTTTGTTAGATGAAGGATCCCAGGCAAGTGAAAGCCAACAGACGTAGAATGAATGTTGCTGCTTGTGTGCTGCCTGGGGAGGTTTCAGGCCAGCTATGTGTTTCAGTGCTGGCTCCATTAGTTTGGGTTTTCTTTCTGGACGTCTGGCAATTTTGGCCTAAAATGCTTGTCCGGCCGAGAGAAAAACTTTTTATGCTATGATGAAGGATCCCAGGCATGTGAAAGCCCACAGCCGTAGAATGGATGTTGCTGCTTGTGGACTCCCTGGGGAGGTCTCAGGCCAGCTAAGTGTTTCAGTGCTGGCTCCTTTGGTTTGGGAGCTATTGCTGAACGTTTGGCATGTTCGGCCTAAAATGCTCGTCCGGGCGAGAGAAACACTTTTTTTGCTATGATGAATGTTCTCAGGCAAGTGAAAGGCCACAGACGCAGAATGATTGTTGCTGCTTGTATGCTCCCTGGGGAGGATTCATGGCAGCTATGTGTTTCAGTGCTGCCTCCTTTGGTTATGGAGCTATTGCTGGACTTTGGCATGTTTGGCCGAAAATACTGGTGCGGCCGAGAGAAACACTTTTTTTGCTATGATGAAGGTTCCCAGGCAATTGAAAGCCCACAGCCCTAGAATGGATGTTGCTGCTTGTGTGCTCCCTGGGGAGGATTCAGGCCAGGTATGTTTTTCAGTGCTGGCTCCTTTGGTTTTGTTGCTGCTTGTGTGCTCCCTGGGGAGGTTTCAGGCCAGCTATGTTTTTCAGTGCTGGCTCCTTTAGTATTGGTTTTTTTTCTGGACGTCTGGCAATTTTGTTCTAAAAAACTCGTCCAGGCGAGAGAAAAACATTTTTTGTTAGATGAAGGATCCCAGGCAAGTGAAAGCCAACAGACGTAGAATGAATGTTGCTGCTTGTGTGCTGCCTGGGGAGGTCTCAGTCCAGCTATGTGTTTCAGTGCTGCCTCCTTTGGTTTGGGAGCTATTGCTGGACGTTTGGCATGTTTGGCCGATAATTCTGGTGCGGCCGAGAGAAACACTTTTTTTGCTATGATGAAGGTTCCAGGGCAAGTGAAAGCCCACAGCCCTAGAATGAATGTTGCTGCTTGTGTGCTCCCTGGGGAGGTCTCAGGCCAGCTATGTGTTTCAGTGCTGGCTCCTATGGTTTGGGAGCTATTGCTGGACGTTTGGCATGTTTGGCCGATAATTCTGGTGCGGCCGAGAGAAACACTATTTTTGCTATGATGAATGTTCCCAGGCAAGTGAAAGCCCACAGCCCTAGAATGAATGTTGCTGCTTGTGGACTCCCTGGGGAGGTCTCAGGCCAGCTAAGTGTTTCAGTGCTGGCTCCTTTGGTTTGGGAGCTATTGCTGAACGTTTGGCATGTTCGGCCTAAAATGCTCGTCCGGGCCAGAGAAACACTATTTTTGCTATGATGAAAGTTCCCAGGCAAGTGAAAGCCCACAGACGTAGAATGAATGATGCTGCTTGTGTGCTCCATGGGGAGGATTCAGGCCAGCTATGTGTTTCAGTGATGGCTCCTTTGGTTTTGTTGCTGCTTGTGTGCTCCCTGGGGAGGATTTAGGCTAGCTATGTGTTTCAGTGCTGGCTCCTTTGGTTTAGGAGCTATTGCTGGACGTTTGGCATGTTTGGCCGAAAATTATTGTCCGGCAGCGAGAAACACTTTTTTTGGTATGATGAAGGTTCCCAGGCAAGTGAAAGCCCACAGCCCTAGAATGAATGTTGCTGCTTGTGTGCTCCCTGGGGAGGTTTCAGGCCAGCTATGTTTTTCAGTGCTGGCTCCTTTAGTATTGGTTTTTTTTCTGGACGTCTGGCAATTTTGGTCTAAAATACTCGTCCAGACGAGAGAAAAACATTTTTTGTTAGATGAAGGATCCCAGGCAAGTGAAAGCCAACAGACGTAGAATGAATGTTGCTGCTTGTGTGCTGCCTGGGGAGGTTTCAGGCCAGCTATGTGTTTCAGTGCTGGCTCCATTAGTTTGGGTTTTCTTTCTGGACGTCTGGCAATTTTGGCCTAAAATGCTTGTCCGGCCGAGAGAAAAACTTTTTATGCTATGATGAAGGATCCCAGGCATGTGAAAGCCCACAGCCGTAGAATGGATGTTGCTGCTTGTGGACTCCCTGGGGAGGATTCAGGCCAGCTATGTGTTTCAGTGCTGGCTCCTTTGGTTTGGGTACTATTGCTGAACGTTTGGCAAGTTTGGCCCAAAATGCTCGTCCGGGCGAGAGAAACACTTTTTTTGCTATGATGAAAGTTCCCAGGCAATTGAAAGCCCACAGACGTAGAATGAATGATGCTGCTTGTGTGCTCCCTGGGGAGGATTCAGGCCAGCTATGTGTTTCAGTGATGGCTAATTTTGTTTTGTTGCTGCTTGTGCGCTCCCTGGGAAGGATTTAGGCTAGCTATGTGTTTCAGTGCTGGCTCCTTTGGTTTGGGAGCTATTGCTGGACGTTTGGCAAGTTTGTTCTAAAATACTCGTCCGACCGAGAGAAACACTATTTTTGCTATGATGAAGGATCCAGGCAAGTGAAAGCCCACAGCCCTAGAATGAAGGTTGCTGCTTGTGTGCTCCCTGGGGAGGTTTAACACCAGCTATGTTTTTCAGTGCTGGCTCATTTAGTATGGGTTTTTTTTCTGGACGTCTGGCAATTATGGCCTAAAATGCTTGTCCGACCGAGAGAAACACTATTTTTGCTATGATGAATGTTCCCAGGCAAGTGAAAGCCCACAGCCCTAGAATGAATGTTGCTGCTTGTGGACTCCCTGGGGAGGTCTCAGGCCAGCTAAGTGTCTCAGTGCTGGCTCCTTTGGTTTGGGAGCTATTGCTGAACGTTTGGCATGTTCGGCCTAAAATGCTCGTCCGGGCGAGAGAAACACTATTTTTGCTATGATGAAAGTTCCCAGGCAAGTGAAAGCCCACAGACGTAGAATGAATGATGCTGCTTGTGTGCTCCATGGGGAGGATTCAGGCCAGCTATGTGTTTCAGTGATGGCTCCTTTGGTTTTGTTGCTGCTTGTGTGCTCCCTGGGGAGGATTTAGGCTAGCTATGTGTTTCAGTGCTGGCTCCTTTGGTTTAGGAGCTATTGCTGGACGTTTGGCATGTTTGGCCGAAAATTATTGTCCGGCAGCGAGAAACACTTTTTTTGGTATGATGAAGGTTCCCAGGCAAGTGAAAGCCCACAGCCCTAGAATGAATGTTGCTGCTTGTGTGCTCCCTGGGGAGGTTTCAGGCCAGCTATGTTTTTCAGTGCTGGCTCCTTTAGTATTGGTTTTTTTTCTGGACGTCTGGCAATTTTGGTCTAAAATACTCGTCCAGACGAGAGAAAAACATTTTTTGTTAGATGAAGGATCCCAGGCAAGTGAAAGCCAACAGACGTAGAATGAATGTTGCTGCTTGTGTGCTGCCTGGGGAGGTTTCAGGCCAGCTATGTGTTTCAGTGCTGGCTCCATTAGTTTGGGTTTTCTTTCTGGACGTCTGGCAATTTTGGCCTAAAATGCTTGTCCGGCCGAGAGAAAAACTTTTTATGCTATGATGAAGGATCCCAGGCATGTGAAAGCCCACAGCCGTAGAATGGATGTTGCTGCTTGTGGACTCCCTGGGGAGGATTCAGGCCAGCTATGTGTTTCAGTGCTGGCTCCTTTGGTTTGGGTACTATTGCTGAACGTTTGGCAAGTTTGGCCCAAAATGCTCGTCCGGGCGAGAGAAACACTTTTTTTGCTATGATGAAAGTTCCCAGGCAAGTGAAAGCCCACAGACGTAGAATGAATGATGCTGCTTGTGTGCTCCCTGGGGAGGATTCAGGCCAGCTATGTGTTTCAGTGATGGCTAATTTTGTTTTGTTGCTGCTTGTGCGCTCCCTGGGAAGGATTTAGGCTAGCTATGTGTTTCAGTGCTGGCTCCTTTGGTTTGGGAGCTATTGCTGGACGTTTGGCAAGTTTGTTCTAAAATACTCGTCCGACCGAGAGAAACACTATTTTTGCTATGATGAAGGATCCAGGCAAGTGAAAGCCCACAGCCCTAGAATGAAGGTTGCTGCTTGTGTGCTCCCTGGGGAGGTTTAACACCAGCTATGTTTTTCAGTGCTGGCTCATTTAGTATGGGTTTTTTTTCTGGACGTCTGGCAATTATGGCCTAAAATGCTTGTCCGACCGAGAGAAACACTATTTTTGCTATGATGAATGTTCCCAGGCAAGTGAAAGCCCACAGCCCTAGAATGAATGTTGCTGCTTGTGGACTCCCTGGGGAGGTCTCAGGCCAGCTAAGTGTTTCAGTGCTGGCTCCTTTGGTTTGGGAGCTATTGCTGAACGTTTGGCATGTTCGGCCTAAAATGCTCGTCCGGGCGAGAGAAACACTATTTTTGCTATGATGAAAGTTCCCAGGCAAGTGAAAGCCCACAGACGTAGAATGAATGATGCTGCTTGTGTGCTCCATGGGGAGGATTCAGGCCAGCTATGTGTTTCAGTGATGGCTCCTTTGGTTTTGTTGCTGCTTGTGTGCTCCCTGGGGAGGATTTAGGCTAGCTATGTGTTTCAGTGCTGGCTCCTTTGGTTTAGGAGCTATTGCTGGACGTTTGGCATGTTTGGCCGAAAATTATTGTCCGGCAGCGAGAAACACTTTTTTTGGTATGATGAAGGTTCCCAGGCAAGTGAAAGCCCACAGCCCTAGAATGAATGTTGCTGCTTGTGTGCTCCCTGGGGAGGTTTCAGGCCAGCTATGTTTTTCAGTGCTGGCTCCTTTAGTATTGGTTTTTTTTCTGGACGTCTGGCAATTTTGGTCTAAAATACTCGTCCAGACGAGAGAAAAACATTTTTTGTTAGATGAAGGATCCCAGGCAAGTGAAAGCCAACAGACGTAGAATGAATGTTGCTGCTTGTGTGCTGCCTGGGGAGGTTTCAGGCCAGCTATGTGTTTCAGTGCTGGCTCCATTAGTTTGGGTTTTCTTTCTGGACGTCTGGCAATTTTGGCCTAAAATGCTTGTCCGGCCGAGAGAAAAACTTTTTATGCTATGATGAAGGATCCCAGGCATGTGAAAGCCCACAGCCGTAGAATGGATGTTGCTGCTTGTGGACTCCCTGGGGAGGTCTCAGGCCAGCTAAGTGTTTCAGTGCTGGCTCCTTTGGTTTGGGAGCTATTGCTGAACGTTTGGCATGTTCGGCCTAAAATGCTCGTCCGGGCGAGAGAAACACTTTTTTTGCTATGATGAATGTTCTCAGGCAAGTGAAAGGCCACAGACGCAGAATGATTGTTGCTGCTTGTATGCTCCCTGGGGAGGATTCATGGCAGCTATGTGTTTCAGTGCTGCCTCCTTTGGTTATGGAGCTATTGCTGGACTTTGGCATGTTTGGCCGAAAATACTGGTGCGGCCGAGAGAAACACTTTTTTTGCTATGATGAAGGTTCCCAGGCAATTGAAAGCCCACAGCCCTAGAATGGATGTTGCTGCTTGTGTGCTCCCTGGGGAGGATTCAGGCCAGGTATGTTTTTCAGTGCTGGCTCCTTTGGTTTTGTTGCTGCTTGTGTGCTCCCTGGGGAGGTTTCAGGCCAGCTATGTTTTTCAGTGCTGGCTCCTTTAGTATTGGTTTTTTTTCTGGACGTCTGGCAATTTTGTTCTAAAAAACTCGTCCAGGCGAGAGAAAAACATTTTTTGTTAGATGAAGGATCCCAGGCAAGTGAAAGCCAACAGACGTAGAATGAATGTTGCTGCTTGTGTGCTGCCTGGGGAGGTCTCAGTCCAGCTATGTGTTTCAGTGCTGCCTCCTTTGGTTTGGGAGCTATTGCTGGACGTTTGGCATGTTTGGCCGATAATTCTGGTGCGGCCGAGAGAAACACTTTTTTTGCTATGATGAAGGTTCCAGGGCAAGTGAAAGCCCACAGCCCTAGAATGAATGTTGCTGCTTGTGTGCTCCCTGGGGAGGTCTCAGGCCAGCTATGTGTTTCAGTGCTGGCTCCTATGGTTTGGGAGCTATTGCTGGACGTTTGGAAAGTTTGGCCGAAAATACGCTTCTGGCCGACAGAAACACTTTTTTTGTAATGATGAAAGCTCCCAGGCAAGGGAAAGCCCACAGACGTAGAATGAATGTTGCTGCTTGTATGCTCCCTGGGGACGATTCAGGGCAGATATTTGTTTCAGTGCTGGCTCCTTTGGTTTTGGGAGCTATTGCTGGATGTTTGGCAACTTTGGCCCAAAATGCTCGTCCGGGCGAGAGAAACACTTTTCTTGATATGATGAAGGTTCCCAGGCAATTGAAAGCCCACAGCCCTAGAATGGATGTTGCTGCTTGTGTGCTCCCTGGGGAGGATTCAGGGAAGCTATGTGTTTCAATGCTGGCTCCTTTGGTTTGGGAGCTATTGCTGGACTTTTGGCATGTTTGGCCTAAAATGCTCGTCCAGCCGAGAGAAACAGTTTTTTGCTATGATGAAGGTTCCCAGGGAAGTGAAAGCCCACAGACGTAGATCGAATATTGCTGCCTGTGTTCTCTCTGGGGAGGATTCAGGCCATGTATGTGTTTCAGTGCTGGCTCCTTTGGTTTTGTTGCTGCTTCTGTGCTCCCTGGGGAGGTTTCAGGCCAGCTATGTGTTTCAGTGCTGGCTCTTTTAGTATGGGTTTTATTTCTGGACGTCTGGCAATTTTGGCCTAAAATGCTTGTCCGGCCGAGGGAAACACTTATTTTGCTATCATGAAGGATCCCAGGCAAGTGAAAGCCCACAGCCCTAGAATGAACGTTGCTGCTTTTATGCTCCCTGGGGAGGATTCAGGCCAGCTATGTTTTTCAGTGCTGGTTCCTTTGGTTTGGGTACTATTGCTGCACGTTTGGCAAGTTTGGTCCAAAATGCTCGTCCGGGCGAGAGAATCACTTTTTTTGATATGATGAAAGTTCCCAGGCAAGTGAAAGCCCACAGCCCTAGAATGAATGTTGCTGCTTGTGTGCTCTCTGGGGAGGTCTCAGGCCAGCTAAGTGTTTCAGTGCTGGCTCCTTTTGTTTGGGAGCTATTGCTGGACGTTTGGCATGTTCGGCCTAAAATGCTCGTCCGGGCGAGAGAAACACTATTTTTGCTATGATGAAAGTTCCCAGGCAAGTGAAAGCCCACAGACGTAGAATGAATGATGCTGCTTGTGTGCTCCATGGGGAGGATTCAGGCCAGCTATGTGTTTCAGTGATGGCTCCTTTGGTTTTGTTGCTGCTTGTGTGCTCCCTGGGGAGGATTTAGGCTAGCTATGTGTTTCAGTGCTGGCTCCTTTGGTTTAGGAGCTATTGCTGGACGTTTGGCATGTTTGGCCGAAAATTATTGTCCGGCGGCGAGAAACACTTTTTTTGGTATGATGAAGGTTCCCAGGCAAGTGAAAGCCCACAGCCCTAGAATGAATGTTGCTGCTTGTGTTCTCCCTGGGGAGGATTCAGGCCAGCTATGTGTTTCAGTGCTGGCTCCTTTGGATTGGGAGCTATTGCTGGACGTATGGCTTGTTTGGCCCAAAATTCTTTTTCGTCCAAAAGAAACACTTTTTTTCCTATGATGAAAGTACCCAGGCAAGTGAAAGCCCACAGCCTTAGATTGAATGTTGCTGCTTGTGTGCTCCCTGGGCAGGATTCAGGACAGGTATGTGTTTCAGTGCTGGCTCCTTTAGTTTGGATTTTTTTTCTGGACGTCCTGAAATTTTGGCCTAAAATGCATCTCCGGACAAGAGAAACACTTTTTTTGATATGATCAAAGTTCCCAGGCAGGAGAAAGACCACAAGCGTAGAGAGAATCTTGCTACTTCTGTGCTCCCTGGGGTGGATTGAGGCCAGCTATGTGTTTCAGTGCTGGCTCCATTGGTTTGGGAGCTAATGCTGGACATTTGGCAAGTGTGGCCCAAAATGCTCGTCCGGGCGAGAGTAACACTTTTTTTGATATGATGAAAGTTCCAACGCAAGTGAAAGCCCACAGCCCTAGAATGAATGTTGCTGCTTGTGGTCTCCCTGGGGAGGATTCAGGCCAGCTAAGTGTTTCAGTGCTGGCTCCTTTGGTTTTGTTGCTGCTTGTGTGCTCCCTGGGGAGGATTCAGGCCAGCTAAGTGTTTCAGTGCTGGCTCCTTTGGTTTGGGAGCTATTGCTGGACGTTTGGCATGTTTGGCCGAAATTGCTCGTCTGGCCGAGAATAACACTTTTTGCCTATGATCAAGGTTCCCAGTCAAGTGAAAGACAACAGCCCTAGAGTGAATGTTGCTGCTTGTGGGCTCTTTTGGGACGATTCATGCCAGCTATGTGTTTCAGTGCTGGCTCCATTGGTTTGGGAGCTATTGCTCGACGTTTGGCATGCTTGGTCTAAAATACTCGTCCGGCCTAGAGAAAAACTTTTTTTGATATGATGAAGGATCCCAGGGAAGTGAAAGCCCACAGATGTAGAATGAATGTTGCTGCCTGTGTGCTCCCTGGGGAGGTCTCAGGCCAGCTATGTGTTTCAGTGCTGGCTCCTTTGGTTTGGGAGCTATTGCTGGACGTTTGGAAAGTTTGGCTGAAAATACACGTCCGGCCGACAGAAACACTTTTTTTGTAATGATGAATGCTCCCAGGCAAGGGAAAGCCCACAGCCCTAGAATGGATGTTGCTGCTTGTATGCTCCCTGGGGATGATTCAGGACAGATATTTGTTTCATTGCTGGCTCCTTTGGTTTTGGGAGCTATTGCTGGACGTTTGGCAAGTTTGGCCGAAAATGCTCGTCCGGCCGAGAGAAACACTTTTTTTGATATGATGAAGGTTCCCAGGCAAGTGAAAGCCCACAGCCCTAGAATGAATGTTGCTGCTTGTGTGCTCCCTGGGGAGGATTCAGGGAAGCTATGTGTTTCATTGCTGGCTCCTTTGGTTTGGGAGCTATTGCTGGACGTTTGGCATGTTTGGCCTATTATGCTCGTCCAGCCGAGAGAAACTATTTTTTGCTATGATTATGGTTCCCAGGGAAGTGAAAGCCCACAGACGTAGAACGAATTTTGCTGCTTGTGTGCTCCCTGGGGAGGATTCAGGCCATGTATGTGTTTCAGTGCTGGCTCCTTTGGTTTTGTTGCTGCTTGTGTGAACCCTGGGGAGGATTCAGGGCAGCTATGTGTTTCAGTGCTGCCTCCTTTGGTTATGGAGCTATTGCTGGACGTTTGGCATGTTTGGCCGAAAATTCTGGTGCGGCCGAGAGAAACACTTTTTTTAATTTGATGAAGGTTCCCAGGCAAGTGAAAGCCCACAGCCCTAGAATGAATATTGCTGCTTGTGTGCTCCCTGGGGAGGTTTCAGGCCAGCTATGTGTTTCAGTGCTGGCTCCTTTAGTTTGTTTTTTATTTCTGGACGTCTGGCAATTTTGGCCTAAAATGCTTGTCCGGCCAAGAGAAACACTGTTTTTGGTATGATGAAAGTTCCCAGGCAAGTGAAAGCCCACAAGCGTAGAAAGAATGTTGCTACTTGTGTGCTCCCTGGGGAGGATTGAGGCCAGCTAAATGTTTCAGTGCTGGCTCCACTTATTTAGGAGCTACTGCTGGACGATAGGCATGTTTGGTCTAAAATACTCGTCCGGCTGAAACACATGATTTGATCTGAAGAAGGATCCGAGGCAAGTGAAAGACCACAGCCCTAGAATGAATGTTGATTCTTGTGTGCTCCCTGGGGAGGTCCCACTCCAGCTATTTGTTTCAGTGCTGGCTCCTTTGGTTTGGGAGCTATTGCTGGACGATTGGCAAGTTTGGCCGAAAATTCTTCTCCAGCCGAGAGAAACACTTATTTTAGTGTGATGAAGGTACCCAGGCAAGTGAAAGCCCACAGCCCTAGAATGAATGTTGCTGCTTGTGTGCTCCCTGGGGAGGTCTCAGGCCAGCTATGTGTTTCAGTGCTGCGTCCTTTGGTTTGGGACCTATTGCTGGACGTTTGGTAGTTTGGCCCATAATGCTTGTCCGGCAGAGAGAAACACTTTCTTTGATATGATGAAAGATCCCAGGCAAGTGAACGTCCACAGCCCTAGAATGAATGTTGCTACTTGTTTGCTCCCTGGGGAGGATTCAGGTCAGCTATGTTTTTCAGTGCTGGCTCCTTTGGTTTGGGAGGTATAGCTGGACGTTTGCCATGTTTGGCCCAAAATGCTTGTCCATCCGAGAGAAAGACATTTTTGTAATGATGAAGGTTCACAGGCAAGTGAAAGCCCACAGCCCAAGAATGAATGATGCTGCTTGTGTGCTCCCCGGGGATGTCTCAGGCCAGCTATGTGTTTCAGTGCTGGCTCCTTTGATTTTGCTGCTGTTTCTGGACCTTTGGCAAGTTTGGCCGAAAATGTTCGTCCGGCCGAGAGAAATACTTTTTCTGCTATGATGAAAGTTCCCAGGCAAGTGAAAGCCCACAGACGTAGAATGAATGATGCTGCTTGTGTGCTCCCTGGGGAGGATTCAGGCCAGCTATGTGTTTCAGTAATGGCTCCTTTGGTTTTGTTGCTGCTTGTGTGCTCCCTGGGGAGGATTTAGGCTAGCTATGTGTTTCAGTGCTGGCTCCTTTGGTTTGGGATCTATTGCTGGACGTTTGTCAAGTTTGGTCTAAAATACTCGTCCGGCCGAGAGAATATTTTTTTTGTTAGATGAAGGATCCCAGGCAAGTGAAAGCCAACAGACGTAGAACGAAGGTTGCTGCTTGTGTGCTCCCTGGGGAGGATTCAGGCCAGCTATGTGTTTCAGTGCTGCCTCCTTTGATTAAGGAGCTATTACTGGACGTTTGGCATGTTTGGCCGAAAATTCTGGTGAGGCCGAGAGAAACACTTTTTTTGCTATGATGAAGGTTCCCAGGCAAGTGAAAGCCCACAGCCCTAGAATGAATGTTGCTGCTTGTGTGCTCCCTGGGGAGGTCTCAGGCCAGCTATGTGTTTCAGTGCTGGCTCCTATGGTTTGGGAGCTATTGCTGGACGTTTGGCAACTTTGGCCCAAAATGCTCGTCCGGCCGAGAGAAACACTTTTTTTGATATGATGAAGGTTGCCAGGCAATTGGAAGCCCACAGCCCTAGAATGGACGTTGCTGCTTGTGTGCTCCCTGGGGAGGATTCAGGGAAGCTATGTGTTTCAGTGCTGGGTCCTTTGGTTTGGGAGCTATTGCTGGACGTTTGGCATGATTGGCCTAAAATGCTCGTCCAGCCGAGAGAAACACTTTTTTGCTATGATTATGGTTCCAGGGAAGTGAAAGCCCACAGACGTAGAACGAAAGTTGCTGCTTGTGTGCTCCCTGGGGAGGATTCAGGCCAGGTATGTGTTTCAGTGCTGGCTCCTTTGGTTTTGTTGCTGCTTGTGTGCTCCCTGGGGAGCATTCAGGCCAGCTAAGTGTTTCAGTGCTGGCTCCATTTGTTATGGAGCTATTGCAGGACGTTTGGCATGTTTGAGTTATAATGCTCGCCTGGCCGAGAGAAATACCTTTTTGAAATGATGAAAGATCCCAGGCAAGTGAAAGCCCACAGCCCTAGAATGAATGTTGCTGCTTGTGTGCACCCTGGGGAGGTCTCAGGCCAGCTATGTATTTCAGTGCTGGCTCCTTTGGTTTGGGAGGTATTGCTGGACTTTTGGCATCTTTGGCCCAAAATGCTGGTCCGTCCGAGAGAAACACTTTTTTTGATATCATGAAGGTTCTCAGGCAACTGAAAGCCCATAGCCCTAGAATGAATGTTGCTACTTGTGTGCTCCCTGGGGAGGTGTCAGGACAGCTATGTGTGTCAGTGCTTCCTACTTTGGTTTGGGAGCTATTGCTGGACGTTTTCAATATTTGGCCTAAAGTGTTCGTCCGGCCGAGAGAAAAATTTTTTTTTTGATACGATTAAGGTTCCCAGGCAACTGAAAGGACACAGACCTAGAAAGAATGTTGCTGCTTTTGTGCTCCCTGGGGAGGATTCAGGCCAGCTAAGTGTTTCAGTGCTGGCTCCTTTGGTTTGGGAGCTATTGCTGGACGTTTGGCAAGTTTGGCCCAAAATGCTCGTCAGGCCAAGAGAAACACTTTTTTTGATATGATGAATGTTCCCATGCAAGTGAAAGCCCACAGCCCTAGAATGAGTGTTGCTGCTTGTGTGCTCCCTGGGGAGGTCGCAGGCCAGCTATGTGTTTCAGTGCTGGCTCCTTTGGTTTGGGAGCTATTGCTGGACGTTTAGCATCTTTGGCCTATAATTCTCATCTGGCCGAGAGAAACACTTTGATTGATATGATGAAAGATCCCAGGCAAGTGAAAGCCCACAGCCCTAGAATGAATGTTGCTGCTTTGCTCCCTGGGGAGGATTCAGGCCAGCTATGTATTTCAGTGCTGGCTACTTTGGTTTGGGAGCTATTGCTGGACGTTTGGCAAGTTTGGCCGAAAATGCTCCTCCGGCCGAGAGAAACACTTATTTTGCTATGATGAAGGTTCCCAGGCAAGTGAAAGACTGCAGCCCTAGAATGAATGTTGCTGCTTGTTTGCTCCGTGGGGAGGATTCAGGGCAGCTATGTGTTTCTGTGCTGGCTCCTTTGGTTTGGGTGCTATTGCTGGACGTTTGGCATGTTTGGACTAAAATGCTCTTCTGGCCGAGAAAACACTTTTTTTGATATGATGAAAGTTCCCAGGCAAGTGAAAGCCCACAGACCTAGAAAGAATGTTGCTACTTGTGTGCTCCCTGGGGAGGATTCTGGCCAGCTACGTGCCACAACTGAGGGACGGGACACCACTTGACTCAAGCAAAGTGTTCGATTTATTAGCAATATTCCATAAGCTTTATAGTATTTCTAACAACAAGCAAGCTACGTGTCTTTATTTCCATTGGTTAGTATCTATGTCGCGTCCCACACTCATTGGTTAGTACAACTTCATCTATTAGCTATTCCTAGACTCTTTGGTTAATACAACTTCATCTTTTAGCTATTTCTAGGCAAATTAAAACTACTATGTTATCTTGCAGCTGCAGCAAAACCACAAGGAGGAATGTTCCTGTTTCACAATGTCTTATCTTGGGAGGAAGATCCTGTTAAGCAGGATGTCTTATCTTGCACCTTCCTGTAAATCAGGATGTCTTATCTTGCAGCTTCCTGTAAATCAGGATGTCTTATCTTGCAGCTTGTTATCCACTCTCCCAGGGCCTCGGTCCGACCAAGGCAATCAGGTCAGGGTCTCCTGCTTGCTTGTGAAGCTCTGCAGCAGCAGGATGCTTGTTTGCTTTTCCTACATCTCCCCCGTTCTGTTGAACAATAAGAACTTTATGGATAGAGTTAGATATCATTTTTTGTACACACTGCAAAAAACACGGTAAGCAAATCAAAAGCAACAAAACAAACAAAACAATATACATTGTTGTCTTTAACAAACTTTTTAACCAGCCTGTAAATCCCCAGCCAGAAAATAACTTGTCTAGCCAGTCCCATTTATCATCTTCTCGGAGTTTCAAAACTCCGTTTTTAAGTTGCTGTATGCTAGCGTGAATTGACTCTGAGTGATCAGACAGGTTCATACAGCACATTCCTTCAAAGTCTTCACATCCATGGCCTTGGGCTAAAAGCAAAAAATCTATGGCTGCACGATTTTGCAAAGTTGCATGTCGCACACTATCTACATCTATCAAAAGGTCAGAAAGCGCTCTACTAGTAGCGTTGGTTTGTTTCGCTAGCCAACAGCCTAATTTGTCTAAGGTGCTTAAAGCTTTTGCAGCTGCAACACCAGGAGCCAAAAGAGAGGCAGTGAAGCGTTGTTCAAAGTTCCAAAAATCTACATGGTCGTCACACTCTGACGTAAAGGCGTGGGCTGCTCGCCTTAGTCTAGAGTGGCTTTTGCGCATTTGTAAAATACTGGATGTATTGGGAGTTAGCAGTGAGAGACGTCCCAAACTACAGGGGCCTCCTTTTATATGTGAAGGTATGCCTGCCCATGCCCGATCTCCACAAATAAAGAATATGCCAGATGGTAATGCCACGGGTATGTTTGCGGAGGGTGAGATATTTTTTGATGTATAGTTACACCAAGCTGTCTTATTACGAAAAATGGGATGCATGGGGGATACATCCCATACTCGCGATTGATTTTTCCCCGTGTAGTTAAATTTAACACAAAAGTCCATTTTCACTGATCCTAATAGTTCAATTTCTTGAGGTTCTAAACTGAGTTTTGGTCTATATGGCGTCCACCCATCCCAGTTATCTGTGGGATTGATCATCAGGGTCTGTGGGAGGGTTTCACACAATCTTGTCCAATTATCAAGTGGTAAGCCTATCAAACAAGTAGAAAAAGGGTTTTCCGGAGAAGCCGTGGCTAGGCATATTGTATCCTGTCCTGTTACATTAGCTAGCGTGACCCACACATTAGTCTTAGGGAAAAATGGGGGAAAAGGACTAGCTTCTGTTACCATCCACACCAAAACCAAAAGGAAAAGCATAATGGTGATTTTCAGATGGGTGGCAAAGCGTCTGTGTTTGGTTCTTCAGCTGGAGCTGCCGTCAATGGCTCTCTGAAGGGTTTGACATTTTTCGCCGGAATCCACCGTGGACCACGCTCTGTGGAAACACAAGCATAACCCCTTCCCCAGGTAATAAGTGGATAAGGACCTAAAATTTTTCCTGTCTCTAGGTCCTTTATTAAAACTGGTGCCTTCTTTGATTTTGTGAATTCTTGGCTCATGTTAAAATGTCTCACAATAGGAGGATTCTGATCCATAAGGGAACAATTTAAAAAATTAAAAACATACAATGCTTTCTGTAGTCTTTCTCCTGGGGTTACGTTCCCTATCCCCCTTTTTTGTTTTTGTAAAAGACTTTTTAAAGTCTTGTGAGAGCGTTCAATAAGAGATTGACCTGTAGGGGAATGTGGTATTCCTGTAATGTGTGTAATGCCCCAGGTACTAAAAAAAGTCTGTAAAGTGAGAGAAATATATGCAGGTCCATTATCTGTTTTAATTTTTTGAGGTATCCCCAAGGTGGCAAATGCTTGTAAAAAATGGCGTTTAACATCGCGAGCCTTCTCTCCTGTGTGACAGGAAGCATATAAGGCTCCAGAAAAAGTATCTATAGAAACATGTAAATATTTTTGCTTGCCAAATTCTGGATAGTGTGTAACATCAGTTTGCCATAACTGTAAAGACTGTAATCCCCGGGGATTAATTCCGCCTGCTATAGATGGGAAAGAAACGCGTTGACAATCAGGACATATAGCAACAATCTCGGTTGCTTGCTGTGTGGAAATATTAAAAGTGCGTTTCAGTGCACCTGCATTTTGGTGAAAAAAGGAATGACTAAGTTTTGCCTGGGCAAAAAGGTCTGGGAGAATTTGCACTGTAAGAGTTAAAAGGTCAGCTTGTCTATTCCCTTCTGCTATAAAACCTGGTAAAGTAGTATGAGAACGAACATGCATTATAAAATAAGGAGTTGTTCTGGAGTCCAACAAAGCGACAAGTTCCTGTAATAAAGTAAACAAAAGAGGGTTAGCAACATCTTTTAAAAATGAAGCTTCTGCCCGCTGGACTATACCAGCAACATAAGCGGAATCAGTGATTATGTTAAGAGGTTTTGTCCATTTTCGAAAGACGCGTACAACAGCTGCAAGTTCCACAATTTGTGGTGAGCCAGGTGCTGTAGAAATGTCTGAGTTCCATTTCTGGGTTTCCTGGTTCCACCAGATGATAACAGATTTGTGGGTCTTTCCAGATCCATCAGTAAACACTGTAAATGCCTCCAGAGGTTTTTCGCTTCTTTTCGGTTTTTGGGAAAGTTGAAAGTCAAGGTGTAAAAGTTTATGAGCTGGCAAATGCGAAGAAATCTGTCCAGGATAGCCAGCAAGAGCCATGGCAAAAACGTCCGATTGGCAATATAACCAGGAAAGATAGGTTTTGACCACTGGCAAATAGATACATGTAAAGTCAATTCCTGCTAAAGTTAATAGTCGTTGCCGCGCCTTAAGAATTAAAAATGCAAACATTTCATATTGTGCAAATATTGTTTTTGAAGGCTGATGTGATAGAAATACCCATTCAATAGTCAATAATGGGTCCTTCTGATCAGTGTCCCATTGGAAAATAAGGGCATATGGCTGTTTTGTAGGATTTAAGATTACCAAAAAAAATGGCAAATCTGGATCGCAGCGGTGCGCCTGTCTAGACGCAATGGCTTCAGTGATTTTTGCAATTGCTTTAAGAGAGGGTTCGTTCAGCGTTCTTGGGGCACAAATATTTGTGTCTCCCTTCAAAAGTTCAAAAAGAGGACTTAAATCTGAATTTGTGATTCCCAATAAGGGGCGAACCCAGTTTATAGTTCCCAGAAGTTTTTGTACATCATTTAAAGTAGAAATTTCTGTGTTCAAGTGAAGTGGTTGAGGTGCTATGGTCTTTGACCGAATTAACCAGCCCAAATATTTCCAAGGGGAAATAGTTTGAATTTTTTCAGAAGCAATACAAAATCCAGCTGCGTTTACAGCTGTAGTGACAAGGGCTACGGCCTCCTTCATGTCTGTTTCCTGAGATGCAGCCACAAGGATGTCGTCCATGTAGTGGTATAACAACACAGAAGGTTTAGACTTTCTAATTGGGCTTAAAATTTTTGCCACATACCATTGGCATATGGTTGGACTGTTTTTCATTCCTTGTGGGAGCACTACCCAATGGAATCGTCGCAAAGGTTCCTGAACGTTGACGCTTGGAATTGAAAAAGCAAATTTAGGTGCATCCTGAGGATGTAATGGTATATTAAAAAAACAGTCTTTCAAATCAATTACTGTAAGGTACCAATTTCTTGGTAACATGGTTGGCGAGGGAAGCCCCGGCTGAAGGGGTCCCATGTTTTCCATAGCGTCATTAATTTTTCTAAGATCATGGAGTAGGCGCCACTTGCCACTTGGTTTTTTAATAACAAAAACAGGAGAATTCCATGGACTAACAGACGGTACTACATGTCCCTTTTGTAATTGCTCCTCTACTAAGTCATTAAGAGCGCAGAGTTTCTCTATAGGAAGGGGCCATTGATCCACCCATATAGGGGTATCCATTTTCCAGGTAATTTTTAGAGTGCCGCGCTCTTCAATGGCCCCCCCTAAAAATGTGTTTTTAGTGTAACTCCCCACTGAGCTAATACGTCACGGCCCCACAGGACCATCGGAATTGGTAAAACAAAAGGTTTAACAGTGGCTATGTGCCCTTCAGGGCCTTCAATGGTAACAGTATGGAGGCTTTGTCTACTAGTACCAGTGCCGCCTACCCCTGCAAGGGTCTGAGGTGTCATTATGTAGGTATCAAAAACAGATGACAACATAGTAACAAAATAAGGAGAAGAGAGACCATGTTCCGTGGCCGTACGGCGCAATTCCTTAATTACGGCAAAAGACAAAGGTTCCCATTGAGCTCCCCGTCCTTGGTACATAACTGGTGCTACAATTTTTTGTGCCACCTCCCACTCCCCCTCCCTTAACGCCTGCTTTTTTATCTGAGTCCATACATCATGTGGGTCAGAGGGGAACAAGTCGGGTTCATCCTCCGGGTCTATAGGTCCGGGATCAAAGGGGTCGTCTTCTGGAGGGTAGTTTGCCAAAGCCCTCCTTCTTAGAGACGGTTTTGACGTTAGTATGGGTTCGGTTTTGGGTTCAGGGGCAGAATAGGTTGTTGCCGGCGGAGCTGAAGGGAGGTCAGAGGGACTGAGGTCGGGGTCTTTCCCGTTATGATCAGTCTCAGAAGGTGGATCCCCTTTATGAGAGCTTTCTTGTTCCTTTAAGATTTCAAAAATAATTCTCCACCAAGGGAGTAATTTTTGTGCTTGGGGGTCGCCCTTCGTAGCTCTGTCCCATAGTTTAATACCTACTTTGTCCCATATTTCCGTCGTAAAACTATTAGACGCAGTAACGTCAGGGATTTTTACTTGGACCCATTTTAACATACATTTAAGATCATGGCCCAATATAGTCTTATCATGCTTTGTCAGCAAGGCTTTCATAAGTTCATATACGTCCCTTTCCACGGGGGTGGAAACTTGCCCCCCCATTTCTGATTACCCGCAGCTCACCTCCTTCCACCGAGGGATTGTTAGCCGGCTTCTGCTTCCTATTCAGCAAGTCACTCTTTGAAGTTCTGCGGGAGTTGCGACCGGCTGCCAGATGGGCAGTTCTGTTCCTTTCCGAACGCCGAGCCGTTCGCTCCTTTTCGGATCGAATCACGTCGGAGTCACCATTTGCCGCAACTGAGGGACGGGACACCACTTGATGCAAGCAAAGTGTTCGATTTATTAGCAATATTCCATAAGCTTTATAGTATTTCTAACAACAAGCAAGCTACGTGTCTTTATTTCCATTGGTTAGTATCTATGTCGCGTCCCACACTCATTGGTTAGTACAACTTCATCTATTAGCTATTCTTAGACTCATTGGTTAATACAACTTCATCTTTTAGCTATTTCTAGGCAAATTAAAACTACTATGTTATCTTGCAGCTGCAGCAAAACCACAAGGAGGAATGTTCCTGTTTCACAATGTCTTATCTTGGGAGGAAGATCCTGTTAAGCAGGATGTCTTATCTTGCACCTTCCTGTAAATCAGGATGTCTTATCTTGCAGCTTCCTGTAAATCAGGATGTCTTATCTTGCAGCTTGTAATCCACTCTCCCAGGGCCTCGGTCCGACCAAGGCAATCAGGTCAGGGTCTCCTGCTTGCTTGTGAAGCTCTGCAGCAGCAGGATGCTTGTTTGCTTTTCCTACAGCTATGTGTTTCAGTGTTGGCTCTTTGGTTTGGGAGCTATTGCTGGACGTTTGGCAAGTTTGGCCGAAAATGCTCCTCCGGCCGAGTGAAACACTTTTTTTGATATGATGAAGGTTCCCAGGCAAGTGAAAGCCCACAGCCCTAGAATGAATGTTGCTGCTTGTGTGCTCCCTGGGGAGGATTCAGGCCAGCTATGTGTTTCAGTGCTGGCTCCTTTAGTTTGGGAGCTATTGCTGGACATTTGGAACATTTCGCCCAAAATACTTGTCTGGCCGAGAGAAACAATTTTTTCTGGTATGATGAATGTTCCCAGGCAGGTGAAAGCCCACAGCCCTAGAATGAATTTTGCTGCTTGTGTGCTCCCTGGGGAGGTCTCAGGCCAGCTATGTGTTTCAGTGCTGGCTCCTTTGGTTTGGGAGCTATTGCTGGATGTTTGGCAATTTTGGCCGAAAACGCTCCTCCGGCCGAGAGAAACATTTTTTATGCTATGATGATGGTTCCCAGGCAAGTGAAAGCCCACAGCCCTAGAATGAAAGTTGCTGCTTGTTTGCTCCCTGGGGAGGATTCAGGCCAGCTATGTTTTTCAGTGCTGGCTCCTTTGGTGTGGGAGGTATTGCTGCACGTTTCGCATGTTTGGCTTAAAATGCTCGTGCGGCCGAGAGAAACACATTTTTTGATATGATGAAACATCCCAGGCAAGTTAAAGCCCACAGCCCTAGAATGAATCTTGCTGCTTGTGTGCTTTTTGGGGAGGATTCAGGCCAGCTATATGTTTCAGTGCTGGCTCCTTTGGTTTGGGAGCTATTGCTGGACGTTTGGCAAGTTTGGCCAAAAATGCTTCTCCGGCCGAGAGAAACATTTTTTTTGCTATGATGAAGGTTCCCAGGCAATTGAAAGCCCAAAGACCTAGATTGAATGTTGCTGATTGTGTGCTCTTTGGGGAGGATTCAGGCCAGTTATCTGTTTCAGTGCTGGCTCCTTTGGTTTGGGAGCTATTGCTGGACGTTTGGCATGTTTATCCTAATATGCGAGTGTGGCAGACAGAAACAATTTTTTGCTATGATGAAGGTTCCCCGGCAAGTGAAAGCCCACAGCCCTAGAATGAATGTTGCTGCTTGTGTGCTCCCTGGGGAGGATTCTAGCCAGCTATGTGTTTCAGTGCTGGCTCCTTTGGTTTGGGAGCTATTGCTGGTTGTTTGGCATGTTTGGCCCAAAATGCTCGTGTGGCAGAGAGAAACACATTTTTGCTATGATGAAGGGTTCCAGGCAAGTGAAAGCCCACAGCACTAGAATGAATGTTGCTGCTTGTGTGCTCCCTGGGGAGGATTCAGGCCAGCTATGTGTTTCAGTGCTGGCTCCTTTGGTGTGGGAGGTATTGCTGGACGTTTGGCAAGTTTGGCCGAAAATGCTCTTCCGGCCGAGAGAAACATTTTTTTTGATAAGATGAAAGTTCCCAGGCAAGTGAAAGCCCACAGCCCTAGAAAGAATCTTTCTGCTTGTGTGCTCTTTGGGGAGGATTCAGGCCAGCTATGTGTTTCAGTGCTGGCTCCTTTGGTTTGGGATCTATTGCTGGACGTTTGGCAAGTTTGGCCGAAAATGCTCCTCCGGCCGAGAGAAAAACATTTTTTGCTATGATGAAAGTTCCCAGGAAAGTGAAAGCCCACAGCCCTAGAATGAATGTTGCTGCTTGTTTGCTCCCTGGGGAGGTCTCAGGTCAGCTATGTGTTTCAGTGCTGACTCCTTTGGTTTGGGAGCTATTGCTTGATGTTTGGCAAGTTTGGGCTAAAAGGTTCTTACTTCCGAAACACTTTTTTTGCAATGATGAAGGTTCCCAGGCAAGTGAAAGCCCAAAGACCTAGAATGAATGTTGCTGATTGTGTGCTCTTTGGGGAGGATTCGGGCCAGTTATCTGTTTCAGTGCTGGCTGCTTTGGTTTATGAGCTATTGCTGGACGTTTGGCATGTTTAGCCTAAAATGCGAGTGTGGCAGACAGAAACAATTATTTGCTATGATGAAGGTTCCCAGGCAAGTGAAAGAACACAGCCCTAGAAGAAATGTTGCTGCTTGTGTGCTCCCTGGGGACGATTCTGTCCAGCTATGTGTTTCAGTGCTGGCTCCTTTTGTTTGGGAGCTATTGCTGGACGTTTTGCATGTTTACAATAAAATGCTAATCTGGCCGAGAGAAACACTTTTTTGCTATGATGAAGGTTCCCAGGCAAGTTAAAGCCAAGATCCCTAGAATAAATGTTGCTGCCTGTTTGCTCATTGGGGAGCCTTCAGGCCAGCTATGTGTTTCAGTGCTGGCTCCTTTGGTTTGGGAGCTATTGCTGGACGTTTGGCAAGTTTGGCCAAAAATTATCGTCCGGCCGAGAGAAACACTTTTTTTGCTATGATGAAGGATCCCAGCCAAGTGAAAGCCGACAGCCCTAGAAGAAATGTTGCTGCTTGTGTGCTCCCTGGGGACGATTCTGTCCAGCTATGTGTTTCAGTGCTGGCTCCTTTGGTTTGGGAGCTATTGCTGGACGTTTGGCAAGTTTGGCCAAAAGTGCTCGTCCGGCCGAGAGAAACACTTTTTTTGCTATGATGAAGGATCCCAGGCAAGTGAAAGCCCACAGCCCTAGCATGAATGTTGCTGCTTGTGTGCTCCCTGGGGAGGCTAAGGCACGCCTTGTGTTTCAGTGCTGGATCCTTTGGTTTGGGAGCTATTGCTGGACGTTTGGTAAGTTTGGCCCAAAATGCTCGTCTGGCTAAAAGAATAATATTTTTTGCTATGATGAAAGTTCCCAGGCAAGTGAAAGCCCACAGCCCTAGAATGAATGTTGCTGCTTGTGTGCTCATTGGGGAGGATTCAGGCCAGTTATCTGTTTCAGTGCTGGCTCCTTTGTTTTGGAAGCTATTGCTGGACATTTGGCATGTTTAGCCTAAAATGCTAGTCTGGCCGACAGAAACAATTTTTTGCTATGATGAAGGTTCCCAGGCAAGTGAAAGCCCACAGACCTAGAATGAATGTTGCTCCTTTTGTGCTCCCTTGGGAGGATTCAGACCAGATATGTGTTTCAGTGCTGGCTCCTTTGGTTTGGGAGCTATTGCTGGACGTTTGGCAAGTTTGGCCGATAATGCTCTTCCGGCCGAGAGAAACACTTTTTTTGATATGATGAAAGTTCCCAGGCAAGGGAAAGCCCATAGCCCTAGAATGAATGTTGCTGCTTGTGTGCTCTTTGGGGAGGCTTCAGGCCAGCTATGTGTTTCAGTTCTGGCTCCTTTGGTTTAGGATATATTGCTGGACTTTTGGAATATTTCGCCCAAAATACTCGTCTGGCCGAGAGAAAAACTATTTTTGCTATGATGAAATTTCCCAGACAAGTGAAAGCCCGCAGCCCTAGAATGAATGTTGCTGCTTGTGTTCTCCCTGGGGAGGTCTCAGGCCAGCTATGTGCTTCAATGCTGGCTCCTTTGGTTTGGGAGCTATTGCTGGACGTTTGGCAAGTTTGGCCCAAAATGCTCGTCTGGCCGAGAGAAACACATTTTTTGCTATGATGAAGGGTCCCATACAAGTGAAAGCCCAAATCCCTAGAATGAATGCTGCTGCTTGTGTGCTCCCTGGGGATGTCTCAGGCCAGCTATGTGTTTCAGTGCTGGATCCTTTGGTTTGAGAGCTATTACTGCACCTTTGGAATGTTTAGCCCAAAATGATCGTCCGGCCGAGAGAAACACTTTTTTTGCTATGATTAAAGTTCCCAGGCAAGTGAAAGCTCACAGACCTAGAAAGAATGTTGCTACTTGTGTGCTCCCTGGGGAGGATTCAGGCCAGCTATGCATTTCAGTGCTGGCTCCTTTGGTTTGGGAGCTATTGCTGGACGTTTGGCATGTTTACCCTAAAATGCTAGTCTGGCCGAGAGAAACAAATTTTTGCTATGATGAAGGATCCTGGCAAGTGAAAGCCCTAGAATGTAAGTTGCTGCTTGTGTGCTCCCTGGGGAGGATTCAGGCCAGCTATGTTTTTCAGTGCTGGCTCCTTTGGTTTTGGATTTATTGCTGGACGTTTGGCATTTTTGGCCTAAAATGCTCGTCCGGCCGATAGAAAAACTTTTTTGTATGATGAATGTTGCCAGGCAAGTGAAAGCCCACACCCCTAGAATGAATGTTGCTACTTGTGTGCTCCCTGTGGAGGTCTCAGGCCAGCTATATGTTTCAGTGCTGGCTCCTTTGGTTTGGGAGCTATTGCTGGACGTTTGGCATGTTTGGACCAAAATGCTCGTCTGGCCGAAACACTTTTTTTTCTATGATGAAAGTACCCAGGCAAGTGAAAGATCACAGCCCTAGAAAGAATGTTGCTGCTTGTGTGCTCCCTGGGGAGGATTCAGGCCAGCTATGTGTTTCAGTTCTGGCTCCTTTCGTTTGGGAGCTATTGCTTTATGTTTGGCCTAAAAAGATTGTCCAGCCGAAAAAACACTTTTTTTGCTATGATGAAAGATCCCAGGCAAGTGAAAGCCCATAGTCCTAGAATGAATGTTGCTGCTTGTGTGCTATTTGGGGAGGATTCAGGCCAGCTATGTGTTTCAGTGCTGGCTCCTTTGGTTTGGGAGCTACTGCTGGACGTTTGGCATGTTTGGAGCAAAATGCTCGTCCAGCCGAGAAACACTTTTTTTGCTATGATGAAGGATCCCACGCAAGTGAAAGCCCACAGCCCTAGAATGAATGTTGCTACTTGCGTGTTCCCTGGGGAGGTTTCTGCCAGCTATGTGTTTCAGTGCTGGCTCCTTTGCTTTGGGAGCTATTGCTGGACGTTTGGCATGTTTGGCCGAAAATGCTTGTCTGGCCGAGAGAAACAATTTTATTGCTATCATGAAAGTTCTCAGGCAAGGGAAAGCCCTCAGACCTAGAAAGAATGTTGCTACTTGTGACCTCTCTGGGGAGGATTCAGTCCAGCTATATGTTTCAGTGCTGGCTACTTTGGTTTGGGATCTATTGCTGGACGTTTCGCAAGATTGGCCCTAAATGCTCATCCGGCCGAGACAAACACTTTTTTTGCTATAATGAAGGATCCCAGGCAAGTGAAAGCCCACAGCTCTAGAATGAATGTTGCTGCTTTTGTGCTCCCTGCGGAGGTCTCAGGCCAGCTATGTGTTTCAGTGCTGACTCCTTTGGTTTGGGAGCTATTGCCGGACTTTTGGCAAGTTTGGCCGAAAATACTCGTCCGGCAGAGACAAACACCTTTTTTGCTATGATGAAATATCCCAGGCAAGTGAAAGCCCAGAGCCCTAGAATGAATGTTGCTGCTTGTCTGCTCCCTGGGGATGTCTCAGGCCAGCTGTGTGTTTCAGTGTTGGCTCCTTTTCTTTGGGAGCTATTGCTGGACGTTTGGAAAGTTTGGCCGAAAATACTCGTCCAGCCGAGAGAAACACTTTTTTTGATAAGATGAAGGATCCCAGACAAGTGAAAGCCCACAGCCCTAGAATGAATGTTGCTTCTTGTGTGCTCCCTGGGGAGGTCTCAGGCCAGCTATGTGATTCAGTGCTGGCTCCTTTGGTTTGGGAGCTATTTCTGGACGTTTGGCAAGTTTGGCCCAAAATGCTCGTCCGGCCGATACAAACACTTTTTTTGATATGATGAAGGATCCCAGGCAACTGAAAGCCCACAGCCCTAGAATGAATGTTGCTGCTTGTGTGCTCCCTGGGGAGGTCTCAGGCCCGCTATGTGTTTCAGTGCTGGCTCCTTTGGTTTGGGAGCTATTGCTGGACGTTTGGCAAGTTTGGCCGAAAATGCTCGTCTAGCCGAGAGAAACTCTATTTTTAATATGATTAAAGATCCCAGGCAAGTGAAAGCCCACAGCCCTCGAATGAATGTTGCTGCTTGTGTGCTCCCTGGGGAGGTTTCATGCCAGCTATGTGTTTCAGTGCTGGCTCCTTTAGTTTCTATTTTTTTCTGGACGTTTTGTAAGTTTGGCCTATAATGCTATGTCAGGCCAAGAGAAACACGTTTTTTGATATTATGAAAGTTCCCAGGCAAGTGAAAGCACACAGCCCTAGAATGAAAGTTGCTGCTTGTGTGCTCCATGGGTAGGATTCATGCCAGCTATGTGTTTCAGTTCTGGCTCCTTTGGTTTGGGAGCTATTGCTGGACATTTGGAACATTTCCCCAAAATACTCGTTTGGCCGAGATAAACACTTTTTTTGTAATGATGAAAGTTCCCAGGCAAGTGAAAGCCCTCAGCCCTAGAATGAATGTTGCTGCTTGTGTGCTCCATGGGGAGGTTTCATGCCAGCTATGTGTTTCAGTGCTGGCTCATTTAGTTTTGTATTTTTTGGTCGACGTTTGGCAAGTTTGGCCTATAATGCTTGTCAGGCCAAGAGAAACATGTTTTTTGATATTATGAAATTTCCCAGGCAAGTGAAAGCCCACAGCCCTAGATTGAATGTTGCTGCTTGTGTGCTCCCTGGGGAGGTCTCAGGCCAGCTATGTGTTTCAGTGCTGTCTCTTTGGTTTGGGAGCTATTACTGGACGTTTGGCATGTTTGGCCGAAAATGCTCGCCAGGCCGAGAGAAACACTATTTTAAGATGATGAAAGACCCTAAGCAAGTGAAAGCCCACAGCCCAAGAATGAATATTGCTACTTGTGTGCTCCCTGGGGAGGATACATTGAAGATATGTGTTTCAGTGCTGGCTCCTTTGGTTTGGGAGCTATTGCTGGACGTTTGGCTATTTTGGCCAAAAATGCTAGTCCGGCCGAGAGAAACACTTTATTTGATATGATGAAGGATCCCAGGCTAGTGAAATCCCAAAGACCGAGAATGAATGTTGCTGCTTGTGTGCTCCCTGGGGAGGTGTCAGGCCAGCTATGTGTTTCAGTGCTGGCTCCTTTGGTGTGGGAGCTATAGCTGGACGTTTGGCAAGTTTGGGCGAAAATACTCGTCCGGCAGAGAGAAACACTTTTTTTGCTATGATTAAAGATCCCAGGCAATTGAAAGCCCACAGCCCTCGAATGAATGTTGCTGCTTGTGTGCTCCATGGGGAGGATTCATGCCAGCTATGTGTTTCAGTGCTGGCTCCTTTGGTTTGGGAGCTGTTTCTGGTCGTTTGGCAAGTTTGGACCAAAATGCTCGTCCGGCCGAGAGAAACACTTTTTTTGCTATGATGAAGGATCCCAGGCAATTGAAAGCCCACAGCCCTAGAATGAATGTTGCTGCTTGTGTGCTCCCTGGGGAGGTCTCAGGCCAGCTATGTGTTTCAGTGCTGGCTCCTTTGGTTTGGGAGCTATTGCTGGAAGTTTGGCAAGTTTGGCCTAAAATGCTCGTCCGGACGAGAGAAACACTTTTTTTGCTATGATGAAGGATCCCAGGCAAGTGAAAGCCCACAGCCCTAGAATGAATGTTGCTGCTTGTGTGCTCCCTGGGGAGGATTCATGTCAGCTATGTGTTTCTGTGCTGGCTCCTTTGGTTTGGGAGCTATTGCTGGACGTTTGGCAAGTTTAGCCTAAAATGCTCGTCCAGCCAAGAGAAACACTTTTATTGATATGATGAAGGATCCCAGGCTAGTGAAAGCCCACAGCCCTAGAATGAATGTTGCTGCTTGTGTGCTCCCTGGGGAGGATTCAGGCCAGCTATGTGTTTCAGTGCTGGCTCCTTTGGTTTGGGAGCTATTGCTGGACGTTTGGCATCTTTGGCCTATAATTCTCATCTGGCCGAGAGAAACACTTTGTTTGATATGATGGAAGATCCCAGGCAAGTGTAAGCCCACAGCCCTAGAATGAATGTTGCTACTTGTGTGCTCCCTGGAGAGGATTCAGGCCAGCTATGTGTTTCAGTGCTGGCTCCTTTGGTTTGGGAGCTATTGGTGCACGTTTGGAAAGTTTGGCGCAAAATGGTCTTCTGGCCGATAGAAAAACTTTTTTTGCTATGATGAAAGTTCCCAGGCAAGTGAAAGCCCACAGACCTAGAAAGAATGTTGCTACTTGTGTGCTCTTTGGGGAGGATTCAGGCCAGCTATGTGTTTCAGTGCTGGCTCCTTTGGTTTGGGAGCTATTGCTGGACGTTTGGCAAGTTTGGCCGAAAATGCTCCTCCGGCCGAGAGAAACACTTATTTTGCTATGATGAAGGTTCCCAGGCAAGTGAAAGCCCATAGCCCTAGATTGAATGTTGCTGCTTGTGTGCTCCCTGGGGAGGTCTCAGGCCAGCTATGTGTTTCAGTGCTGGCTCCTTTGGTTTTGGAGCTATTGCTGGACTTTTGGCATGTTTGGCCTAAAATGCTCTTCTGGCCGAGACAAATACTTTTTTTTCTACGATGAAGTTTCCCAGGCAATTGAAAGCCCACAGCCGTAGAATGAATGTTGCTGCTTGTGTGCTCCCTGGGGAGGATTCAGGCCAGCTATGTGTTTCAGTGCTGGCTCCTTCGGTTTGGGAGCTATTTCTGGACGTTTGGAAATTTTGGCCCAAAATGCTTGTCCGGTCGAGAGAAACACTTTTTTTGCTATGATGAAAGTTCCCAGGAAAGTGAAAGCCCACAGACCTAGAAAGAATGTTGCTACTTGTGTGCTCCCTGGGGCGGATTCAGTACAGCTATGTGTTTCAGTGCTGGCTCCTTTGGTTTCGGAGCTATTGCTGGACGTTTGGCATGTTTGGCCTAAAATGCTCTTCTGGCCGAGAAAACACTTTTTTTGCTATTATGAAAGTTCCCAGGATAGTGAAAGCCCACAGACCTAGAAAGAATGTTGCTACTTGTGTGCTCCCTGGGGAGGATTCAGGCCAGCTACGTGCCGCAACTGAGGGACGGGACACCACTTGACGCAAGCAAAGTGTTCGATTTATTAGCAATATTCCATAAGCTTTATAGTATTTCTAACAACAAGCAAGCTACGTGTCTTTATTTCCATTGGTTAGTATCTATGTCGCGTCCCACACTCATTGGTTAGTACAACTTCATCTATTAGCTATTCCTAGACTCTTTGGTTAATACAACTTCATCTTTTAGCTATTTCTAGGCAAATTAAAACTACTATGTTATCTTGCAGCTGCAGCAAAACCACAAGGAGGAATGTTCCTGTTTCACAATGTCTTATCTTGGGAGGAAGATCCTGTTAAGCAGGATGTCTTATCTTGCACCTTCCTGTAAATCAGGATGTCTTATCTTGCAGCTTCCTGTAAATCAGGATGTCTTATCTTGCAGCTTGTTATCCACTCTCCCAGGGCCTCGGTCCGACCAAGGCAATCAGGTCAGGGTCTCCTGCTTGCTTGTGAAGCTCTGCAGCAGCAGGATGCTTGTTTGCTTTTCCTACATCTCCCCCGTTCTGTTGAACAATAAGAACTTTATGGATAGAGTTAGATATCATTTTTTGTACACACTGCAAAAAACACGGTAAGCAAATCAAAAGCAACAAAACAAACAAAACAATATACATTGTTGTCTTTAACAAACTTTTTAACCAGCCTGTAAATCCCCAGCCAGAAAATAACTTGTCTAGCCAGTCCCATTTATCATCTTCTCGGAGTTTCAAAACTCCGTTTTTAAGTTGCTGTATGCTAGCGTGAATTGACTCTGAGTGATCAGACAGGTTCATACAGCACATTCCTTCAAAGTCTTCACATCCATGGCCTTGGGCTAAAAGCAAAAAATCTATGGCTGCACGATTTTGCAAAGTTGCATGTCGCACACTATCTACATCTATCAAAAGGTCAGAAAGCGCTCTACTAGTAGCGTTGGTTTGTTTCGCTAGCCAACAGCCTAATTTGTCTAAGGTGCTTAAAGCTTTTGCAGCTGCAACACCAGGAGCCAAAAGAGAGGCAGTGAAGCGTTGTTCAAAGTTCCAAAAATCTACATGGTCGTCACACTCTGACGTAAAGGCGTGGGCTGCTCGCCTTAGTCTAGAGTGGCTTTTGCGCATTTGTAAAATACTGGATGTATTGGGAGTTAGCAGTGAGAGACGTCCCAAACTACAGGGGCCTCCTTTTATATGTGAAGGTATGCCTGCCCATGCCCGATCTCCACAAATAAAGAATATGCCAGATGGTAATGCCACGGGTATGTTTGCGGAGGGTGAGATATTTTTTGATGTATAGTTACACCAAGCTGTCTTATTACGAAAAATGGGATGCATGGGGGATACATCCCATACTCGCGATTGATTTTTCCCCGTGTAGTTAAATTTAACACAAAAGTCCATTTTCACTGATCCTAATAGTTCAATTTCTTGAGGTTCTAAACTGAGTTTTGGTCTATATGGCGTCCACCCATCCCAGTTATCTGTGGGATTGATCATCAGGGTCTGTGGGAGGGTTTCACACAATCTTGTCCAATTATCAAGTGGTAAGCCTATCAAACAAGTAGAAAAAGGGTTTTCCGGAGAAGCCGTGGCTAGGCATATTGTATCCTGTCCTGTTACATTAGCTAGCGTGACCCACACATTAGTCTTAGGGAAAAATGGGGGAAAAGGACTAGCTTCTGTTACCATCCACACCAAAACCAAAAGGAAAAGCATAATGGTGATTTTCAGATGGGTGGCAAAGCGTCTGTGTTTGGTTCTTCAGCTGGAGCTGCCGTCAATGGCTCTCTGAAGGGTTTGACATTTTTTGCCGGAATCCACCGTGGACCACGCTCTGTGGAAACACAAGCATAACCCCTTCCCCAGGTAATAAGTGGATAAGGACCTAAAATTTTTCCTGTCTCTAGGTCCTTTATTAAAACTGGTGCCTTCTTTGATTTTGTAAATTCTTGGCTCATGTTAAAATGTCTCACAATAGGAGGATTCTGATCCATAAGGGAACAATTTAAAAAATTAAAAACATACAATGCTTTCTGTAGTCTTTCTCCTGGGGTTACGTTCCCTATCCCCCTTTTTTGTTTTTGTAAAAGACTTTTTAAAGTCTTGTGAGAGCGTTCAATAAGAGATTGACCTGTAGGGGAATGTGGTATTCCTGTAATGTGTGTAATGCCCCAGGTACTAAAAAAAGTCTGTAAAGTGAGAGAAATATATGCAGGTCCATTATCTGTTTTAATTTTTTGAGGTATCCCCAAGGTGGCAAATGCTTGTAAAAAATGGCGTTTAACATCGCGAGCCTTCTCTCCTGTGTGACAGGAAGCATATAAGGCTCCAGAAAAAGTATCTATAGAAACATGTAAATATTTTTGCTTGCCAAATTCTGGATAGTGTGTAACATCAGTTTGCCATAACTGTAAAGACTGTAATCCCCGGGGATTAATTCCGCCTGCTATAGATGGGAAAGAAACGCGTTGACAATCAGGACATATAGCAACAATCTCGGTTGCTTGCTGTGTGGAAATATTAAAAGTGCGTTTCAGTGCACCTGCATTTTGGTGAAAAAGGAATGACTAAGTTTTGCCTGGGCAAAAAGGTCTGGGAGAATTTGCACTGTAAGAGTTAAAAGGTCAGCTTGTCTATTCCCTTCTGCTATAAAACCTGGTAAAGTAGTATGAGAACGAACATGCATTATAAAATAAGGAGTTGTTCTGGAGTCCAACAAAGCGACAAGTTCCTGTAATAAAGTAAACAAAAGAGGGTTAGCAACATCTTTTAAAAATGAAGCTTCTGCCCGCTGGACTATACCAGCAACATAAGCGGAATCAGTGATTATGTTAAGAGGTTTTGTCCATTTTCGAAAGACGCGTACAACAGCTGCAAGTTCCACAATTTGTGGTGAGCCAGGTGCTGTAGAAATGTCTGAGTTCCATTTCTGGGTTTCCTGGTTCCACCAGATGATAACAGATTTGTGGGTCTTTCCAGATCCATCAGTAAACACTGTAAATGCCTCCAGAGGTTTTTCGCTTCTTTTCGGTTTTTGGGAAAGTTGAAAGTCAAGGTGTAAAAGTTTATGAGCTGGCAAATGCGAAGAAATCTGTCCAGGATAGCCAGCAAGAGCCATGGCAAAAACGTCCGATTGGCAATATAACCAGGAAAGATAGGTTTTGACCACTGGCAAATAGATACATGTAAAGTCAATTCCTGCTAAAGTTAATAGTCGTTGCCGCGCCTTAAGAATTAAAAATGCAAACATTTCATATTGTGCAAATATTGTTTTTGAAGGCTGATGTGATAGAAATACCCATTCAATAGTCAATAATGGGTCCTTCTGATCAGTGTCCCATTGGAAAATAAGGGCATATGGCTGTTTTGTAGGATTTAAGATTACCAAAAAAAATGGCAAATCTGGATCGCAGCGGTGCGCCTGTCTAGACGCAATGGCTTCAGTGATTTTTGCAATTGCTTTAAGAGAGGGTTCGTTCAGCGTTCTTGGGGCACAAATATTTGTGTCTCCCTTCAAAAGTTCAAAAAGAGGACTTAAATCTGAATTTGTGATTCCCAATAAGGGGCGAACCCAGTTTATAGTTCCCAGAAGTTTTTGTACATCATTTAAAGTAGAAATTTCTGTGTTCAAGTGAAGTGGTTGAGGTGCTATGGTCTTTGACCGAATTAACCAGCCCAAATATTTCCAAGGGGAAATAGTTTGAATTTTTTCAGAAGCAATACAAAATCCAGCTGCGTTTACAGCTGTAGTGACAAGGGCTACGGCCTCCTTCATGTCTGTTTCCTGAGATGCAGCCACAAGGATGTCGTCCATGTAGTGGTATAACAACACAGAAGGTTTAGACTTTCTAATTGGGCTTAAAATTTTTGCCACATACCATTGGCATATGGTTGGACTGTTTTTCATTCCTTGTGGGAGCACTACCCAATGGAATCGTCGCAAAGGTTCCTGAACGTTGACGCTTGGAATTGAAAAAGCAAATTTAGGTGCATCCTGAGGATGTAATGGTATATTAAAAAAACAGTCTTTCAAATCAATTACTGTAAGGTACCAATTTCTTGGTAACATGGTTGGCGAGGGAAGCCCCGGCTGAAGGGGTCCCATGTTTTCCATAGCGTCATTAATTTTTCTAAGATCATGGAGTAGGCGCCACTTGCCACTTGGTTTTTTAATAACAAAAACAGGAGAATTCCATGGACTAACAGACGGTACTACATGTCCCTTTTGTAATTGCTCCTCTACTAAGTCATTAAGAGCGCAGAGTTTCTCTATAGGAAGGGGCCATTGATCCACCCATATAGGGGTATCCATTTTCCAGGTAATTTTTAGAGTGCCGCGCTCTTCAATGGCCCCCCCTAAAAATGTGTTTTTAGTGTAACTCCCCACTGAGCTAATACGTCACGGCCCCACAGGACCATCGGAATTGGTAAAACAAAAGGTTTAACAGTGGCTATGTGCCCTTCAGGGCCTTCAATGGTAACAGTATGGAGGCTTTGTCTACTAGTACCAGTGCCGCCTACCCCTGCAAGGGTCTGAGGTGTCATTATGTAGGTATCAAAAACAGATGACAACATAGTAACAAAATAAGGAGAAGAGAGACCATGTTCCGTGGCCGTACGGCGCAATTCCTTAATTACGGCAAAAGACAAAGGTTCCCATTGAGCTCCCCGTCCTTGGTACATAACTGGTGCTACAATTTTTTGTGCCACCTCCCACTCCCCCTCCCTTAACGCCTGCTTTTTTATCTGAGTCCATACATCATGTGGGTCAGAGGGGAACAAGTCGGGTTCATCCTCCGGGTCTATAGGTCCGGGATCAAAGGGGTCGTCTTCTGGAGGGTAGTTTGCCAAAGCCCTCCTTCTTAGAGACGGTTTTGACGTTAGTATGGGTTCGGTTTTGGGTTCAGGGGCAGAATAGGTTGTTGCCGGCGGAGCTGAAGGGAGGTCAGAGGGACTGAGGTCGGGGTCTTTCCCGTTATGATCAGTCTCAGAAGGTGGATCCCCTTTATGAGAGCTTTCTTGTTCCTTTAAGATTTCAAAAATAATTCTCCACCAAGGGAGTAATTTTTGTGCTTGGGGGTCGCCCTTCGTAGCTCTGTCCCATAGTTTAATACCTACTTTGTCCCATATTTCCGTCGTAAAACTATTAGACGCAGTAACGTCAGGGATTTTTACTTGGACCCATTTTAACATACATTTAAGATCATGGCCCAATATAGTCTTATCATGCTTTGTCAGCAAGGCTTTCATAAGTTCATATACGTCCCTTTCCACGGGGGTGGAAACTTGCCCCCCCATTTCTGATTACCCGCAGCTCACCTCCTTCCACCGAGGGATTGTTAGCCGGCTTCTGCTTCCTATTCAGCAAGTCACTCTTTGAAGTTCTGCGGGAGTTGCGACCGGCTGCCAGATGGGCAGTTCTGTTCCTTTCCGAACGCCGAGCCGTTCGCTCCTTTTCGGATCGAATCACGTCGGAGTCACCATTTGCCGCAACTGAGGGACGGGACACCACTTGATGCAAGCAAAGTGTTCGATTTATTAGCAATATTCCATAAGCTTTATAGTATTTCTAACAACAAGCAAGCTACGTGTCTTTATTTCCATTGGTTAGTATCTATGTCGCGTCCCACACTCATTGGTTAGTACAACTTCATCTATTAGCTATTCTTAGACTCATTGGTTAATACAACTTCATCTTTTAGCTATTTCTAGGCAAATTAAAACTACTAGGTTATCTTGCAGCTGCAGCAAAACCACAAGGAGGAATGTTCCTGTTTCACAATGTCTTATCTTGGGAGGAAGATCCTGTTAAGCAGGATGTCTTATCTTGCACCTTCCTGTAAATCAGGATGTCTTATCTTGCAGCTTCCTGTAAATCAGGATGTCTTATCTTGCAGCTTGTAATCCACTCTCCCAGGGCCTCGGTCCGACCAAGGCAATCAGGTCAGGGTCTCCTGCTTGCTTGTGAAGCTCTGCAGCAGCAGGATGCTTGTTTGCTTTTCCTACAGCTATGTGTTTCAGTGTTGGCTCTTTGGTTTGGGAGCTATTGCTGGACGTTTGGCAAGTTTGGCCGAAAATGCTCCTCCGGCCGAGTGAAACACTTTTTTTGATATGATGAAGGTTCCCAGGCAAGTGAAAGCCCACAGCCCTAGAATGAATGTTGCTGCTTGTGTGCTCCCTGGGGAGGTCTCAGGCCAGCTATGTGTTTCAGTGTTGGCTCCTTTGGTTTGGGAGCTATTGCTGGATGTTTGGCATGTTTTGAATAAAATGCTAGTCTGGCCGACAGAAACAATTTTTTGCTATGATGAACATTCCCAGGCAATTGAAAGCCCACAGCCCTAGTAGAAATGTTGCTGCTTGTGTGCTCCCTGGGGCAGATTCAGGCCAATTATGTGTTTCAGTGCTGGCTCCTTTGGTTTGGGAGCTATTGCTGGACGTTTGGCAAGTTTGGACCAAAATGCTTGTCCGGCCCAGAGAAACACATTTTTTTGATATGATGAAGTTTCCCAGGCAAGTGAAAGCCCACAGCCCTAGAATGAATGTTGCTGCTTGTGTGCTCCCTGGGGAGGATTCAGGCCAGCTATGTGTTTCAGTGCTGGCTCCTTTGGTTTGGGAGCTATTGCTGGACGTTTGGCATCTTTGGCCTATAATTCTCATCTGGCCGAGAGAAACACTTTGTTTGATATGATGGAAGAACCAAGGCAAGTGAAAGCCCACAGCCCTAGAATGAATGTTGCTACTTGTGTGCTCCCTGGAGAGGATTCAGGCCAGCTATGTGTTTCAGTGCTGGCTCCTTTGGTTTGGGAGCTATTGGTGGACGTTCGGAAAGTTTGGCGCAAAATGGTCTTCTGGCCGATAGAAAAACTATTTTTGCTATGATGAAAGTTCCCAGGCAAGTGAAAGCCCACAGACCTAGAAAAAATGTTGCTACTTGTGTGCTCTTTGGGGAGGATTCAGGCCAGCTATGTGTTTCAGTGCTGGCTCCTTCGGTTTGGGTTCTATTTCTGTACGTTTTGCAATTTTGGCCCAAAATGCTTGTCCGGCCGAGATAAACACTTTTTTTGCTATGATGAACGTTCCCAGGAAAGTGAAAGCCCATAGCCCTAGAATGAATGTTGCTGCTTGTTTGCTCCCTGGGGAGGATTCAGGCCAGCTATGTGTTTCAGTGCTGGCTCCTTTGGTTTGGGAGCTATTGCTGGACGTTTGGCATGTTTGGCCTAAAATGCTCTTCTGGCCGAGAAAACACTTTTTTTGCTATTATGAAAGTTACTAGGCAAGTGAAAGCCCACAGACCTAGAAAGAATGTTGCTACTTGTGTGCTCCCTGGGGAGGATTCAGGCCAGCTACGTGCCGCAACTGAGGGACGGGACACCACTTGATGCAAGCAAAGTGTTCGATTTATTAGCAATATTCCATAAGCTTTATAGTATTTCTAACAACAAGCAAGCTACGTGTCTTTATTTCCATTGGTTAGTATCTATGTCGCGTCCCACACTCATTGGTTAGTACAACTTCATCTATTAGCTATTCCTAGACTCTTTGGTTAATACAACTTCATCTTTTAGCTATTTCTAGGCAAATTAAAACTACTATGTTATCTTGCAGCTGCAGCAAAACCACAAGGAGGAATGTTCCTGTTTCACAATGTCTTATCTTGGGAGGAAGATCCTGTTAAGCAGGATGTCTTATCTTGCACCTTCCTGTAAATCAGGATGTCTTATCTTGCAGCTTCCTGTAAATCAGGATGTCTTATCTTGCAGCTTGTTATCCACTCTCCCAGGGCCTCGGTCCGACCAAGGCAATCAGGTCAGGGTCTCCTGCTTGCTTGTGAAGCTCTGCAGCAGCAGGATGCTTGTTTGCTTTTCCTACATCTCCCCCGTTCTGTTGAACAATAAGAACTTTATGGATAGAGTTAGATATCATTTTTTGTACACACTGCACAAAACACGGTAAGCAAATCAAAAGCAACAAAACAAACAAAACAATATACATTGTTGTCTTTAACAAACTTTTTAACCAGCCTGTAAATCCCCAGCCAGAAAATAACTTGTCTAGCCAGTCCCATTTATCATCTTCTCGGAGTTTCAAAACTCCGTTTTTAAGTTGCTGTATGCTAGCGTGAATTGACTCTGAGTGATCAGACAGGTTCATACAGCACATTCCTTCAAAGTCTTCACATCCATGGCCTTGGGCTAAAAGCAAAAAATCTGTGGCTGCACGATTTTGCAAAGTTGCATGTCGCACACTATCTACATCTATCAAAAGGTCAGAAAGCGCTCTACTAGTAGCGTTGGTTTGTTTCGCTAGCCAACAGCCTAATTTGTCTAAGGTGCTTAAAGCTTTTGCAGCTGCAACACCAGGAGCCAAAAGAGAGGCAGTGAAGCGTTGTTCAAAGTTCCAAAAATCTACATGGTCGTCACACTCTGACGTAAAGGCGTGGGCTGCTCGCCTTAGTCTAGAGTGGCTTTTGCGCATTTGTAAAATACTGGATGTATTGGGAGTTAGCAGTGAGAGACGTCCCAAACTACAGGGGCCTCCTTTTATATGTGAAGGTATGCCTGCCCATGCCCGATCTCCACAAATAAAGAATATGCCAGATGGTAATGCCACGGGTATGTTTGCGGAGGGTGAGATATTTTTTGATGTATAGTTACACCAAGCTGTCTTATTACGAAAAATGGGATGCATGGGGGATACATCCCATACTCGCGATTGATTTTTCCCCGTGTAGTTAAATTTAACACAAAAGTCCATTTTCACTGATCCTAATAGTTCAATTTCTTGAGGTTCTAAACTGAGTTTTGGTCTATATGGCGTCCACCCATCCCAGTTATCTGTGGGATTGATCATCAGGGTCTGTGGGAGGGTTTCACACAATCTTGTCCAATTATCAAGTGGTAAGCCTATCAAACAAGTAGAAAAAGGGTTTTCCGGAGAAGCCGTGGCTAGGCATATTGTATCCTGTCCTGTTACATTAGCTAGCGTGACCCACACATTAGTCTTAGGGAAAAATGGGGGAAAAGGACTAGCTTCTGTTACCATCCACACCAAAACCAAAAGGAAAAGCATAATGGTGATTTTCAGATGGGTGGCAAAGCGTCTGTGTTTGGTTCTTCAGCTGGAGCTGCCATCAATGGCTCTCTGAAGGGTTTGACATTTTTCGCCGGAATCCACCGTGGACCACGCTCTGTGGAAACACAAGCATAACCCCTTCCCCAGGTAATAAGTGGATAAGGACCTAAAATTTTTCCTGTCTCTAGGTCCTTTATTAAAACTGGTGCCTTCTTTGATTTTGTAAATTCTTGGCTCATGTTAAAATGTCTCACAATAGGAGGATTCTGATCCATAAGGGAACAATTTAAAAAATTAAAAACATACAATGCTTTCTGTAGTCTTTCTCCTGGGGTTACGTTCCCTATCCCCCTTTTTTGTTTTTGTAAAAGACTTTTTAAAGTCTTGTGAGAGCGTTCAATAAGAGATTGACCTGTAGGGGAATGTGGTATTCCTGTAATGTGTGTAATGCCCCAGGTACTAAAAAAAGTCTGTAAAGTGAGAGAAATATATGCAGGTCCATTATCTGTTTTAATTTTTTGAGGTATCCCCAAGGTGGCAAATGCTTGTAAAAAATGGCGTTTAACATCGCGAGCCTTCTCTCCTGTGTGACAGGAAGCATATAAGGCTCCAGAAAAAGTATCTATAGAAACATGTAAATATTTTTGCTTGCCAAATTCTGGATAGTGTGTAACATCAGTTTGCCATAACTGTAAAGACTGTAATCCCCGGGGATTAATTCCGCCTGCTATAGATGGGAAAGAAACGCGTTGACAATCAGGACATATAGCAACAATCTCGGTTGCTTGCTGTGTGGAAATATTAAAAGTGCGTTTCAGTGCACCTGCATTTTGGTGAAAAAAGGAATGACTAAGTTTTGCCTGGGCAAAAAGGTCTGGGAGAATTTGCACTGTAAGAGTTAAAAGGTCAGCTTGTCTATTCCCTTCTGCTATAAAACCTGGTAAAGTAGTATGAGAACGAACATGCATTATAAAATAAGGAGTTGTTCTGGAGTCCAACAAAGCGACAAGTTCCTGTAATAAAGTAAACAAAAGAGGGTTAGCAACATCTTTTAAAAATGAAGCTTCTGCCCGCTGGACTATACCAGCAACATAAGCGGAATCAGTGATTATGTTAAGAGGTTTTGTCCATTTTCGAAAGACGCGTACAACAGCTGCAAGTTCCACAATTTGTGGTGAGCCAGGTGCTGTAGAAATGTCTGAGTTCCATTTCTGGGTTTCCTGGTTCCACCAGATGATAACAGATTTGTGGGTCTTTCCAGATCCATCAGTAAACACTGTAAATGCCTCCAGAGGTTTTTCGCTTCTTTTCGGTTTTTGGGAAAGTTGAAAGTCAAGGTGTAAAAGTTTATGAGCTGGCAAATGCGAAGAAATCTGTCCAGGATAGCCAGCAAGAGCCATGGCAAAAACGTCCGATTGGCAATATAACCAGGAAAGATAGGTTTTGACCACTGGCAAATAGATACATGTAAAGTCAATTCCTGCTAAAGTTAATAGTCGTTGCCGCGCCTTAAGAATTAAAAATGCAAACATTTCATATTGTGCAAATATTGTTTTTGAAGGCTGATGTGATAGAAATACCCATTCAATAGTCAATAATGGGTCCTTCTGATCAGTGTCCCATTGGAAAATAAGGGCATATGGCTGTTTTGTAGGATTTAAGATTACCAAAAAAAATGGCAAATCTGGATCGCAGCGGTGCGCCTGTCTAGACGCAATGGCTTCAGTGATTTTTGCAATTGCTTTAAGAGAGGGTTCGTTCAGCGTTCTTGGGGCACAAATATTTGTGTCTCCCTTCAAAAGTTCAAAAAGAGGACTTAAATCTGAATTTGTGATTCCCAATAAGGGGCGAACCCAGTTTATAGTTCCCAGAAGTTTTTGTACATCATTTAAAGTAGAAATTTCTGTGTTCAAGTGAAGTGGTTGAGGTGCTATGGTCTTTGACCGAATTAACCAGCCCAAATATTTCCAAGGGGAAATAGTTTGAATTTTTTCAGAAGCAATACAAAATCCAGCTGCGTTTACAGCTGTAGTGACAAGGGCTACGGCCTCCTTCATGTCTGTTTCCTGAGATGCAGCCACAAGGATGTCGTCCATGTAGTGGTATAACAACACAGAAGGTTTAGACTTTCTAATTGGGCTTAAAATTTTTGCCACATACCATTGGCATATGGTTGGACTGTTTTTCATTCCTTGTGGGAGCACTACCCAATGGAATCGTCGCAAAGGTTCCTGAACGTTGACGCTTGGAATTGAAAAAGCAAATTTAGGTGCATCCTGAGGATGTAATGGTATATTAAAAAAACAGTCTTTCAAATCAATTACTGTAAGGTACCAATTTCTTGGTAACATGGTTGGCGAGGGAAGCCCCGGCTGAAGGGGTCCCATGTTTTCCATAGCGTCATTAATTTTTCTAAGATCATGGAGTAGGCGCCACTTGCCACTTGGTTTTTTAATAACAAAAACAGGAGAATTCCATGGACTAACAGACGGTACTACATGTCCCTTTTGTAATTGCTCCTCTACTAAGTCATTAAGAGCGCAGAGTTTCTCTATAGGAAGGGGCCATTGATCCACCCATATAGGGGTATCCATTTTCCAGGTAATTTTTAGAGTGCCGCGCTCTTCAATGGCCCCCCCTAAAAATGTGTTTTTAGTGTAACTCCCCACTGAGCTAATACGTCACGGCCCCACAGGACCATCGGAATTGGTAAAACAAAAGGTTTAACAGTGGCTATGTGCCCTTCAGGGCCTTCAATGGTAACAGTATGGAGGCTTTGTCTACTAGTACCAGTGCCGCCTACCCCTGCAAGGGTCTGAGGTGTCATTATGTAGGTATCAAAAACAGATGACAACATAGTAACAAAATAAGGAGAAGAGAGACCATGTTCCGTGGCCGTACGGCGCAATTCCTTAATTACGGCAAAAGACAAAGGTTCCCATTGAGCTCCCCGTCCTTGGTACATAACTGGTGCTACAATTTTTTGTGCCACCTCCCACTCCCCCTCCCTTAACGCCTGCTTTTTTATCTGAGTCCATACATCATGTGGGTCAGAGGGGAACAAGTCGGGTTCATCCTCCGGGTCTATAGGTCCGGGATCAAAGGGGTCGTCTTCTGGAGGGTAGTTTGCCAAAGCCCTCCTTCTTAGAGACGGTTTTGACGTTAGTATGGGTTCGGTTTTGGGTTCAGGGGCAGAATAGGTTGTTGCCGGCGGAGCTGAAGGGAGGTCAGAGGGACTGAGGTCGGGGTCTTTCCCGTTATGATCAGTCTCAGAAGGTGGATCCCCTTTATGAGAGCTTTCTTGTTCCTTTAAGATTTCAAAAATAATTCTCCACCAAGGGAGTAATTTTTGTGCTTGGGGGTCGCCCTTCGTAGCTCTGTCCCATAGTTTAATACCTACTTTGTCCCATATTTCCGTCGTAAAACTATTAGACGCAGTAACGTCAGGGATTTTTACTTGGACCCATTTTAACATACATTTAAGATCATGGCCCAATATAGTCTTATCATGCTTTGTCAGCAAGGCTTTCATAAGTTCATATACGTCCCTTTCCACGGGGGTGGAAACTTGCCCCCCCATTTCTGATTACCCGCAGCTCACCTCCTTCCACCGAGGGATTGTTAGCCGGCTTCTGCTTCCTATTCAGCAAGTCACTCTTTGAAGTTCTGCGGGAGTTGCGACCGGCTGCCAGATGGGCAGTTCTGTTCCTTTCCGAACGCCGAGCCGTTCGCTCCTTTTCGGATCGAATCACGTCGGAGTCACCATTTGCCGCAACTGAGGGACGGGACACCACTTGATGCAAGCAAAGTGTTCGATTTATTAGCAATATTCCATAAGCTTTATAGTATTTCTAACAACAAGCAAGCTACGTGTCTTTATTTCCATTGGTTAGTATCTATGTCGCGTCCCACACTCATTGGTTAGTACAACTTCATCTATTAGCTATTCCTAGACTCTTTGGTTAATACAACTTCATCTTTTAGCTATTTCTAGGCAAATTAAAACTACTATGTTATCTTGCAGCTGCAGCAAAACCACAAGGAGGAATGTTCCTGTTTCACAATGTCTTATCTTGGGAGGAAGATCCTGTTAAGCAGGATGTCTTATCTTGCACCTTCCTGTAAATCAGGATGTCTTATCTTGCAGCTTCCTGTAAATCAGGATGTCTTATCTTGCAGCTTGTTATCCACTCTCCCAGGGCCTCGGTCCGACCAAGGCAATCAGGTCAGGGTCTCCTGCTTGCTTGTGAAGCTCTGCAGCAGCAGGATGCTTGTTTGCTTTTCCTACATCTCCCCCGTTCTGTTGAACAATAAGAACTTTATGGATAGAGTTAGATATCATTTTTTGTACACACTGCACAAAACACGGTAAGCAAATCAAAAGCAACAAAGCAAACAAAACAATATACATTGTTGTCTTTAACAAACTTTTTAACCAGCCTGTAAATCCCCAGCCAGAAAATAACTTGTCTAGCCAGTCCCATTTATCATCTTCTCGGAGTTTCAAAACTCCGTTTTTAAGTTGCTGTATGCTAGCGTGAATTGACTCTGAGTGATCAGACAGGTTCATACAGCACATTCCTTCAAAGTCTTCACATCCATGGCCTTGGGCTAAAAGCAAAAAATCTATGGCTGCACGATTTTGCAAAGTTGCATGTCGCACACTATCTACATCTATCAAAAGGTCAGAAAGCGCTCTACTAGTAGCGTTGGTTTGTTTCGCTAGCCAACAGCCTAATTTGTCTAAGGTGCTTAAAGCTTTTGCAGCTGCAACACCAGGAGCCAAAAGAGAGGCAGTGAAGCGTTGTTCAAAGTTCCAAAAATCTACATGGTCGTCACACTCTGACGTAAAGGCGTGGGCTGCTCGCCTTAGTCTAGAGTGGCTTTTGCGCATTTGTAAAATACTGGATGTATTGGGAGTTAGCAGTGAGAGACGTCCCAAACTACAGGGGCCTCCTTTTATATGTGAAGGTATGCCTGCCCATGCCCGATCTCCACAAATAAAGAATATGCCAGATGGTAATGCCACGGGTATGTTTGCGGAGGGTGAGATATTTTTTGATGTATAGTTACACCAAGCTGTCTTATTACGAAAAATGGGATGCATGGGGGATACATCCCATACTCGCGATTGATTTTTCCCCGTGTAGTTAAATTTAACACAAAAGTCCATTTTCACTGATCCTAATAGTTCAATTTCTTGAGGTTCTAAACTGAGTTTTGGTCTATATGGCGTCCACCCATCCCAGTTATCTGTGGGATTGATCATCAGGGTCTGTGGGAGGGTTTCACACAATCTTGTCCAATTATCAAGTGGTAAGCCTATCAAACAAGTAGAAAAAGGGTTTTCCGGAGAAGCCGTGGCTAGGCATATTGTATCCTGTCCTGTTACATTAGCTAGCGTGACCCACACATTAGTCTTAGGGAAAAATGGGGGAAAAGGACTAGCTTCTGTTACCATCCACACCAAAACCAAAAGGAAAAGCATAATGGTGATTTTCAGATGGGTGGCAAAGCGTCTGTGTTTGGTTCTTCAGCTGGAGCTGCCGTCAATGGCTCTCTGAAGGGTTTGACATTTTTCGCCGGAATCCACCGTGGACCACGCTCTGTGGAAACACAAGCATAACCCCTTCCCCAGGTAATAAGTGGATAAGGACCTAAAACTTTTCCTGTCTCTAGGTCCTTTATTAAAACTGGTGCCTTCTTTGATTTTGTGAATTCTTGGCTCATGTTAAAATGTCTCACAATAGGAGGATTCTGATCCATAAGGGAACAATTTAAAAAATTAAAAACATACAATGCTTTCTGTAGTCTTTCTCCTGGGGTTACGTTCCCTATCCCCCTTTTTTGTTTTTGTAAAAGACTTTTTAAAGTCTTGTGAGAGCGTTCAATAAGAGATTGACCTGTAGGGGAATGTGGTATTCCTGTAATGTGTGTAATGCCCCAGGTACTAAAAAAAGTCTGTAAAGTGAGAGAAATATATGCAGGTCCATTATCTGTTTTAATTTTTTGAGGTATCCCCAAGGTGGCAAATGCTTGTAAAAAATGGCGTTTAACATCGCGAGCCTTCTCTCCTGTGTGACAGGAAGCATATAAGGCTCCAGAAAAAGTATCTATAGAAACATGTAAATATTTTTGCTTGCCAAATTCTGGATAGTGTGTAACATCAGTTTGCCATAACTGTAAAGACTGTAATCCCCGGGGATTAATTCCGCCTGCTATAGATGGGAAAGAAACGCGTTGACAATCAGGACATATAGCAACAATCTCGGTTGCTTGCTGTGTGGAAATATTAAAAGTGCGTTTCAGTGCACCTGCATTTTGGTGAAAAAAGGAATGACTAAGTTTTGCCTGGGCAAAAAGGTCTGGGAGAATTTGCACTGTAAGAGTTAAAAGGTCAGCTTGTCTATTCCCTTCTGCTATAAAACCTGGTAAAGTAGTATGAGAACGAACATGCATTATAAAATAAGGAGTTGTTCTGGAGTCCAACAAAGCGACAAGTTCCTGTAATAAAGTAAACAAAAGAGGGTTAGCAACATCTTTTAAAAATGAAGCTTCTGCCCGCTGGACTATACCAGCAACATAAGCGGAATCAGTGATTATGTTAAGAGGTTTTGTCCATTTTCGAAAGACGCGTACAACAGCTGCAAGTTCCACAATTTGTGGTGAGCCAGGTGCTGTAGAAATGTCTGAGTTCCATTTCTGGGTTTCCTGGTTCCACCAGATGATAACAGATTTGTGGGTCTTTCCAGATCCATCAGTAAACACTGTAAATGCCTCCAGAGGTTTTTCGCTTCTTTTCGGTTTTTGGGAAAGTTGAAAGTCAAGGTGTAAAAGTTTATGAGCTGGCAAATGCGAAGAAATCTGTCCAGGATAGCCAGCAAGAGCCATGGCAAAAACGTCCGATTGGCAATATAACCAGGAAAGATAGGTTTTGACCACTGGCAAATAGATACATGTAAAGTCAATTCCTGCTAAAGTTAATAGTCGTTGCCGCGCCTTAAGAATTAAAAATGCAAACATTTCATATTGTGCAAATATTGTTTTTGAAGGCTGATGTGATAGAAATACCCATTCAATAGTCAATAATGGGTCCTTCTGATCAGTGTCCCATTGGAAAATAAGGGCATATGGCTGTTTTGTAGGATTTAAGATTACCAAAAAAAATGGCAAATCTGGATCGCAGCGGTGCGCCTGTCTAGACGCAATGGCTTCAGTGATTTTTGCAATTGCTTTAAGAGAGGGTTCGTTCAGCGTTCTTGGGGCACAAATATTTGTGTCTCCCTTCAAAAGTTCAAAAAGAGGACTTAAATCTGAATTTGTGATTCCCAATAAGGGGCGAACCCAGTTTATAGTTCCCAGAAGTTTTTGTACATCATTTAAAGTAGAAATTTCTGTGTTCAAGTGAAGTGGTTGAGGTGCTATGGTCTTTGACCGAATTAACCAGCCCAAATATTTCCAAGGGGAAATAGTTTGAATTTTTTCAGAAGCAATACAAAATCCAGCTGCGTTTACAGCTGTAGTGACAAGGGCTACGGCCTCCTTCATGTCTGTTTCCTGAGATGCAGCCACAAGGATGTCGTCCATGTAGTGGTATAACAACACAGAAGGTTTAGACTTTCTAATTGGGCTTAAAATTTTTGCCACATACCATTGGCATATGGTTGGACTGTTTTTCATTCCTTGTGGGAGCACTACCCAATGGAATCGTCGCAAAGGTTCCTGAACGTTGACGCTTGGAATTGAAAAAGCAAATTTAGGTGCATCCTGAGGATGTAATGGTATATTAAAAAAACAGTCTTTCAAATCAATTACTGTAAGGTACCAATTTCTTGGTAACATGGTTGGCGAGGGAAGCCCCGGCTGAAGGGGTCCCATGTTTTCCATAGCGTCATTAATTTTTCTAAGATCATGGAGTAGGCGCCACTTGCCACTTGGTTTTTTAATAACAAAAACAGGAGAATTCCATGGACTAACAGACGGTACTACATGTCCCTTTTGTAATTGCTCCTCTACTAAGTCATTAAGAGCGCAGAGTTTCTCTATAGGAAGGGGCCATTGATCCACCCATATAGGGGTATCCATTTTCCAGGTAATTTTTAGAGTGCCGCGCTCTTCAATGGCCCCCCCTAAAAATGTGTTTTTAGTGTAACTCCCCACTGAGCTAATACGTCACGGCCCCACAGGACCATCGGAATTGGTAAAACAAAAGGTTTAACAGTGGCTATGTGCCCTTCAGGGCCTTCAATGGTAACAGTATGGAGGCTTTGTCTACTAGTACCAGTGCCGCCTACCCCTGCAAGGGTCTGAGGTGTCATTATGTAGGTATCAAAAACAGATGACAACATAGTAACAAAATAAGGAGAAGAGAGACCATGTTCCGTGGCCGTACGGCGCAATTCCTTAATTACGGCAAAAGACAAAGGTTCCCATTGAGCTCCCCGTCCTTGGTACATAACTGGTGCTACAATTTTTTGTGCCACCTCCCACTCCCCCTCCCTTAACGCCTGCTTTTTTATCTGAGTCCATACATCATGTGGGTCAGAGGGGAACAAGTCGGGTTCATCCTCCGGGTCTATAGGTCCGGGATCAAAGGGGTCGTCTTCTGGAGGGTAGTTTGCCAAAGCCCTCCTTCTTAGAGACGGTTTTGACGTTAGTATGGGTTCGGTTTTGGGTTCAGGGGCAGAATAGGTTGTTGCCGGCGGAGCTGAAGGGAGGTCAGAGGGACTGAGGTCGGGGTCTTTCCCGTTATGATCAGTCTCAGAAGGTGGATCCCCTTTATGAGAGCTTTCTTGTTCCTTTAAGATTTCAAAAATAATTCTCCACCAAGGGAGTAATTTTTGTGCTTGGGGGTCGCCCTTCGTAGCTCTGTCCCATAGTTTAATACCTACTTTGTCCCATATTTCCGTCGTAAAACTATTAGACGCAGTAACGTCAGGGATTTTTACTTGGACCCATTTTAACATACATTTAAGATCATGGCCCAATATAGTCTTATCATGCTTTGTCAGCAAGGCTTTCATAAGTTCATATACGTCCCTTTCCACGGGGGTGGAAACTTGCCCCCCCATTTCTGATTACCCGCAGCTCACCTCCTTCCACCGAGGGATTGTTAGCCGGCTTCTGCTTCCTATTCAGCAAGTCACTCTTTGAAGTTCTGCGGGAGTTGCGACCGGCTGCCAGATGGGCAGTTCTGTTCCTTTCCGAACGCCGAGCCGTTCGCTCCTTTTCGGATCGAATCACGTCGGAGTCACCATTTGCCGCAACTGAGGGACGGGACACCACTTGATGCAAGCAAAGTGTTCGATTTATTAGCAATATTCCATAAGCTTTATAGTATTTCTAACAACAAGCAAGCTACGTGTCTTTATTTCCATTGGTTAGTATCTATGTCGCGTCCCACACTCATTGGTTAGTACAACTTCATCTATTAGCTATTCTTAGACTCATTGGTTAATACAACTTCATCTTTTAGCTATTTCTAGGCAAATTAAAACTACTATGTTATCTTGCAGCTGCAGCAAAACCACAAGGAGGAATGTTCCTGTTTCACAATGTCTTATCTTGGGAGGAAGATCCTGTTAAGCAGGATGTCTTATCTTGCACCTTCCTGTAAATCAGGATGTCTTATCTTGCAGCTTCCTGTAAATCAGGATGTCTTATCTTGCAGCTTGTAATCCACTCTCCCAGGGCCTCGGTCCGACCAAGGCAATCAGGTCAGGGTCTCCTGCTTGCTTGTGAAGCTCTGCAGCAGCAGGATGCTTGTTTGCTTTTCCTACATCTCCCCCATTCTGTTGAACAATAAGAACTTTATGGATAGAGTTAGATATCATTTTTTGTACACACTGCAAAAAACACGGTAAGCAAATCAAAAGCAACAAAGCAAACAAAACAATATACATTGTTGTCTTTAACAAACTTTTTAACCAGCCTGTAAATCCCCAGCCAGAAAATAACTTGTCTAGCCAGTCCCATTTATCATCTTCTCGGAGTTTCAAAACTCCGTTTTTAAGTTGCTGTATGCTAGCGTGAATTGACTCTGAGTGATCAGACAGGTTCATACAGCACATTCCTTCAAAGTCTTCACATCCATGGCCTTGGGCTAAAAGCAAAAAATCTATGGCTGCACGATTTTGCAAAGTTGCATGTCGCACACTATCTACATCTATCAAAAGGTCAGAAAGCGCTCTACTAGTAGCGTTGGTTTGTTTCGCTAGCCAACAGCCTAATTTGTCTAAGGTGCTTAAAGCTTTTGCAGCTGCAACACCAGGAGCCAAAAGAGAGGCAGTGAAGCGTTGTTCAAAGTTCCAAAAATCTACATGGTCGTCACACTCTGACGTAAAGGCGTGGGCTGCTCGCCTTAGTCTAGAGTGGCTTTTGCGCATTTGTAAAATACTGGATGTATTGGGAGTTAGCAGTGAGAGACGTCCCAAACTACAGGGGCCTCCTTTTATATGTGAAGGTATGCCTGCCCATGCCCGATCTCCACAAATAAAGAATATGCCAGATGGTAATGCCACGGGTATGTTTGCGGAGGGTGAGATATTTTTTGATGTATAGTTACACCAAGCTGTCTTATTACGAAAAATGGGATGCATGGGGGATACATCCCATACTCGCGATTGATTTTTCCCCGTGTAGTTAAATTTAACACAAAAGTCCATTTTCACTGATCCTAATAGTTCAATTTCTTGAGGTTCTAAACTGAGTTTTGGTCTATATGGCGTCCACCCATCCCAGTTATCTGTGGGATTGATCATCAGGGTCTGTGGGAGGGTTTCACACAATCTTGTCCAATTATCAAGTGGTAAGCCTATCAAACAAGTAGAAAAAGGGTTTTCCGGAGAAGCCGTGGCTAGGCATATTGTATCCTGTCCTGTTACATTAGCTAGCGTGACCCACACATTAGTCTTAGGGAAAAATGGGGGAAAAGGACTAGCTTCTGTTACCATCCACACCAAAACCAAAAGGAAAAGCATAATGGTGATTTTCAGATGGGTGGCAAAGCGTCTGTGTTTGGTTCTTCAGCTGGAGCTGCCGTCAATGGCTCTCTGAAGGGTTTGACATTTTTCGCCGGAATCCACCGTGGACCACGCTCTGTGGAAACACAAGCATAACCCCTTCCCCAGGTAATAAGTGGATAAGGACCTAAAATTTTTCCTGTCTCTAGGTCCTTTATTAAAACTGGTGCCTTCTTTGATTTTGTGAATTCTTGGCTCATGTTAAAATGTCTCACAATAGGAGGATTCTGATCCATAAGGGAACAATTTAAAAAATTAAAAACATACAATGCTTTCTGTAGTCTTTCTCCTGGGGTTACGTTCCCTATCCCCCTTTTTTGTTTTTGTAAAAGACTTTTTAAAGTCTTGTGAGAGCGTTCAATAAGAGATTGACCTGTAGGGGAATGTGGTATTCCTGTAATGTGTGTAATGCCCCAGGTACTAAAAAAAGTCTGTAAAGTGAGAGAAATATATGCAGGTCCATTATCTGTTTTAATTTTTTGAGGTATCCCCAAGGTGGCAAATGCTTGTAAAAAATGGCGTTTAACATCGCGAGCCTTCTCTCCTGTGTGACAGGAAGCATATAAGGCTCCAGAAAAAGTATCTATAGAAACATGTAAATATTTTTGCTTGCCAAATTCTGGATAGTGTGTAACATCAGTTTGCCATAACTGTAAAGACTGTAATCCCCGGGGATTAATTCCGCCTGCTATAGATGGGAAAGAAACGCGTTGACAATCAGGACATATAGCAACAATCTCGGTTGCTTGCTGTGTGGAAATATTAAAAGTGCGTTTCAGTGCACCTGCATTTTGGTGAAAAAAGGAATGACTAAGTTTTGCCTGGGCAAAAAGGTCTGGGAGAATTTGCACTGTAAGAGTTAAAAGGTCAGCTTGTCTATTCCCTTCTGCTATAAAACCTGGTAAAGTAGTATGAGAACGAACATGCATTATAAAATAAGGAGTTGTTCTGGAGTCCAACAAAGCGACAAGTTCCTGTAATAAAGTAAACAAAAGAGGGTTAGCAACATCTTTTAAAAATGAAGCTTCTGCCCGCTGGACTATACCAGCAACATAAGCGGAATCAGTGATTATGTTAAGAGGTTTTGTCCATTTTCGAAAGACGCGTACAACAGCTGCAAGTTCCACAATTTGTGGTGAGCCAGGTGCTGTAGAAATGTCTGAGTTCCATTTCTGGGTTTCCTGGTTCCACCAGATGATAACAGATTTGTGGGTCTTTCCAGATCCATCAGTAAACACTGTAAATGCCTCCAGAGGTTTTTCGCTTCTTTTCGGTTTTTGGGAAAGTTGAAAGTCAAGGTGTAAAAGTTTATGAGCTGGCAAATGCGAAGAAATCTGTCCAGGATAGCCAGCAAGAGCCATGGCAAAAACGTCCGATTGGCAATATAACCAGGAAAGATAGGTTTTGACCACTGGCAAATAGATACATGTAAAGTCAATTCCTGCTAAAGTTAATAGTCGTTGCCGCGCCTTAAGAATTAAAAATGCAAACATTTCATATTGTGCAAATATTGTTTTTGAAGGCTGATGTGATAGAAATACCCATTCAATAGTCAATAATGGGTCCTTCTGATCAGTGTCCCATTGGAAAATAAGGGCATATGGCTGTTTTGTAGGATTTAAGATTACCAAAAAAAATGGCAAATCTGGATCGCAGCGGTGCGCCTGTCTAGACGCAATGGCTTCAGTGATTTTTGCAATTGCTTTAAGAGAGGGTTCGTTCAGCGTTCTTGGGGCACAAATATTTGTGTCTCCCTTCAAAAGTTCAAAAAGAGGACTTAAATCTGAATTTGTGATTCCCAATAAGGGGCGAACCCAGTTTATAGTTCCCAGAAGTTTTTGTACATCATTTAAAGTAGAAATTTCTGTGTTCAAGTGAAGTGGTTGAGGTGCTATGGTCTTTGACCGAATTAACCAGCCCAAATATTTCCAAGGGGAAATAGTTTGAATTTTTTCAGAAGCAATACAAAATCCAGCTGCGTTTACAGCTGTAGTGACAAGGGCTACGGCCTCCTTCATGTCTGTTTCCTGAGATGCAGCCACAAGGATGTCGTCCATGTAGTGGTATAACAACACAGAAGGTTTAGACTTTCTAATTGGGCTTAAAATTTTTGCCACATACCATTGGCATATGGTTGGACTGTTTTTCATTCCTTGTGGGAGCACTACCCAATGGAATCGTCGCAAAGGTTCCTGAACGTTGACGCTTGGAATTGAAAAAGCAAATTTAGGTGCATCCTGAGGATGTAATGGTATATTAAAAAAACAGTCTTTCAAATCAATTACTGTAAGGTACCAATTTCTTGGTAACATGGTTGGCGAGGGAAGCCCCGGCTGAAGGGGTCCCATGTTTTCCATAGCGTCATTAATTTTTCTAAGATCATGGAGTAGGCGCCACTTGCCACTTGGTTTTTTAATAACAAAAACAGGAGAATTCCATGGACTAACAGACGGTACTACATGTCCCTTTTGTAATTGCTCCTCTACTAAGTCATTAAGAGCGCAGAGTTTCTCTATAGGAAGGGGCCATTGATCCACCCATATAGGGGTATCCATTTTCCAGGTAATTTTTAGAGTGCCGCGCTCTTCAATGGCCCCCCCTAAAAATGTGTTTTTAGTGTAACTCCCCACTGAGCTAATACGTCACGGCCCCACAGGACCATCGGAATTGGTAAAACAAAAGGTTTAACAGTGGCTATGTGCCCTTCAGGGCCTTCAATGGTAACAGTATGGAGGCTTTGTCTACTAGTACCAGTGCCGCCTACCCCTGCAAGGGTCTGAGGTGTCATTATGTAGGTATCAAAAACAGATGACAACATAGTAACAAAATAAGGAGAAGAGAGACCATGTTCTGTGGCCGTACGGCGCAATTCCTTAATTACGGCAAAAGACAAAGGTTCCCATTGAGCTCCCCGTCCTTGGTACATAACTGGTGCTACAATTTTTTGTGCCACCTCCCACTCCCCCTCCCTTAACGCCTGCTTTTTTATCTGAGTCCATACATCATGTGGGTCAGAGGGGAACAAGTCGGGTTCATCCTCCGGGTCTATAGGTCCGGGATCAAAGGGGTCGTCTTCTGGAGGGTAGTTTGCCAAAGCCCTCCTTCTTAGAGACGGTTTTGACGTTAGTATGGGTTCGGTTTTGGGTTCAGGGGCAGAATAGGTTGTTGCCGGCGGAGCTGAAGGGAGGTCAGAGGGACTGAGGTCGGGGTCTTTCCCGTTATGATCAGTCTCAGAAGGTGGATCCCCTTTATGAGAGCTTTCTTGTTCCTTTAAGATTTCAAAAATAATTCTCCACCAAGGGAGTAATTTTTGTGCTTGGGGGTCGCCCTTCGTAGCTCTGTCCCATAGTTTAATACCTACTTTGTCCCATATTTCCGTCGTAAAACTATTAGACGCAGTAACGTCAGGGATTTTTACTTGGACCCATTTTAACATACATTTAAGATCATGGCCCAATATAGTCTTATCATGCTTTGTCAGCAAGGCTTTCATAAGTTCATATACGTCCCTTTCCACGGGGGTGGAAACTTGCCCCCCCATTTCTGATTACCCGCAGCTCACCTCCTTCCACCGAGGGATTGTTAGCCGGCTTCTGCTTCCTATTCAGCAAGTCACTCTTTGAAGTTCTGCGGGAGTTGCGACCGGCTGCCAGATGGGCAGTTCTGTTCCTTTCCGAACGCCGAGCCGTTCGCTCCTTTTCGGATCGAATCACGTCGGAGTCACCATTTGCCGCAACTGAGGGACGGGACACCACTTGATGCAAGCAAAGTGTTCGATTTATTAGCAATATTCCATAAGCTTTATAGTATTTCTAACAACAAGCAAGCTACGTGTCTTTATTTCCATTGGTTAGTATCTATGTCGCGTCCCACACTCATTGGTTAGTACAACTTCATCTATTAGCTATTCTTAGACTCATTGGTTAATACAACTTCATCTTTTAGCTATTTCTAGGCAAATTAAAACTACTATGTTATCTTGCAGCTGCAGCAAAACCACAAGGAGGAATGTTCCTGTTTCACAATGTCTTATCTTGGGAGGAAGATCCTGTTAAGCAGGATGTCTTATCTTGCACCTTCCTGTAAATCAGGATGTCTTATCTTGCAGCTTCCTGTAAATCAGGATGTCTTATCTTGCAGCTTGTAATCCACTCTCCCAGGGCCTCGGTCCGACCAAGGCAATCAGGTCAGGGTCTCCTGCTTGCTTGTGAAGCTCTGCAGCAGCAGGATGCTTGTTTGCTTTTCCTACATCTCCCCCGTTCTGTTGAACAATAAGAACTTTATGGATAGAGTTAGATATCATTTTTTGTACACACTGCAAAAAACACGGTAAGCAAATCAAAAGCAACAAAGCAAACAAAACAATATACATTGTTGTCTTTAACAAACTTTTTAACCAGCCTGTAAATCCCCAGCCAGAAAATAACTTGTCTAGCCAGTCCCATTTATCATCTTCTCGGAGTTTCAAAACTCCGTTTTTAAGTTGCTGTATGCTAGCGTGAATTGACTCTGAGTGATCAGACAGGTTCATACAGCACATTCCTTCAAAGTCTTCACATCCATGGCCTTGGGCTAAAAGCAAAAAATCTATGGCTGCACGATTTTGCAAAGTTGCATGTCGCACACTATCTACATCTATCAAAAGGTCAGAAAGCGCTCTACTAGTAGCGTTGGTTTGTTTCGCTAGCCAACAGCCTAATTTGTCTAAGGTGCTTAAAGCTTTTGCAGCTGCAACACCAGGAGCCAAAAGAGAGGCAGTGAAGCGTTGTTCAAAGTTCCAAAAATCTACATGGTCGTCACACTCTGACGTAAAGGCGTGGGCTGCTCGCCTTAGTCTAGAGTGGCTTTTGCGCATTTGTAAAATACTGGATGTATTGGGAGTTAGCAGTGAGAGACGTCCCAAACTACAGGGGCCTCCTTTTATATGTGAAGGTATGCCTGCCCATGCCCGATCTCCACAAATAAAGAATATGCCAGATGGTAATGCCACGGGTATGTTTGCGGAGGGTGAGATATTTTTTGATGTATAGTTACACCAAGCTGTCTTATTACGAAAAATGGGATGCATGGGGGATACATCCCATACTCGCGATTGATTTTTCCCCGTGTAGTTAAATTTAACACAAAAGTCCATTTTCACTGATCCTAATAGTTCAATTTCTTGAGGTTCTAAACTGAGTTTTGGTCTATATGGCGTCCACCCATCCCAGTTATCTGTGGGATTGATCATCAGGGTCTGTGGGAGGGTTTCACACAATCTTGTCCAATTATCAAGTGGTAAGCCTATCAAACAAGTAGAAAAAGGGTTTTCCGGAGAAGCCGTGGCTAGGCATATTGTATCCTGTCCTGTTACATTAGCTAGCGTGACCCACACATTAGTCTTAGGGAAAAATGGGGGAAAAGGACTAGCTTCTGTTACCATCCACACCAAAACCAAAAGGAAAAGCATAATGGTGATTTTCAGATGGGTGGCAAAGCGTCTGTGTTTGGTTCTTCAGCTGGAGCTGCCGTCAATGGCTCTCTGAAGGGTTTGACATTTTTCGCCGGAATCCACCGTGGACCACGCTCTGTGGAAACACAAGCATAACCCCTTCCCCAGGTAATAAGTGGATAAGGACCTAAAATTTTTCCTGTCTCTAGGTCCTTTATTAAAACTGGTGCCTTCTTTGATTTTGTGAATTCTTGGCTCATGTTAAAATGTCTCACAATAGGAGGATTCTGATCCATAAGGGAACAATTTAAAAAATTAAAAACATACAATGCTTTCTGTAGTCTTTCTCCTGGGGTTACGTTCCCTATCCCCCTTTTTTGTTTTTGTAAAAGACTTTTTAAAGTCTTGTGAGAGCGTTCAATAAGAGATTGACCTGTAGGGGAATGTGGTATTCCTGTAATGTGTGTAATGCCCCAGGTACTAAAAAAAGTCTGTAAAGTGAGAGAAATATATGCAGGTCCATTATCTGTTTTAATTTTTTGAGGTATCCCCAAGGTGGCAAATGCTTGTAAAAAATGGCGTTTAACATCGCGAGCCTTCTCTCCTGTGTGACAGGAAGCATATAAGGCTCCAGAAAAAGTATCTATAGAAACATGTAAATATTTTTGCTTGCCAAATTCTGGATAGTGTGTAACATCAGTTTGCCATAACTGTAAAGACTGTAATCCCCGGGGATTAATTCCGCCTGCTATAGATGGGAAAGAAACGCGTTGACAATCAGGACATATAGCAACAATCTCGGTTGCTTGCTGTGTGGAAATATTAAAAGTGCGTTTCAGTGCACCTGCATTTTGGTGAAAAAAGGAATGACTAAGTTTTGCCTGGGCAAAAAGGTCTGGGAGAATTTGCACTGTAAGAGTTAAAAGGTCAGCTTGTCTATTCCCTTCTGCTATAAAACCTGGTAAAGTAGTATGAGAACGAACATGCATTATAAAATAAGGAGTTGTTCTGGAGTCCAACAAAGCGACAAGTTCCTGTAATAAAGTAAACAAAAGAGGGTTAGCAACATCTTTTAAAAATGAAGCTTCTGCCCGCTGGACTATACCAGCAACATAAGCGGAATCAGTGATTATGTTAAGAGGTTTTGTCCATTTTCGAAAGACGCGTACAACAGCTGCAAGTTCCACAATTTGTGGTGAGCCAGGTGCTGTAGAAATGTCTGAGTTCCATTTCTGGGTTTCCTGGTTCCACCAGATGATAACAGATTTGTGGGTCTTTCCAGATCCATCAGTAAACACTGTAAATGCCTCCAGAGGTTTTTCGCTTCTTTTCGGTTTTTGGGAAAGTTGAAAGTCAAGGTGTAAAAGTTTATGAGCTGGCAAATGCGAAGAAATCTGTCCAGGATAGCCAGCAAGAGCCATGGCAAAAACGTCCGATTGGCAATATAACCAGGAAAGATAGGTTTTGACCACTGGCAAATAGATACATGTAAAGTCAATTCCTGCTAAAGTTAATAGTCGTTGCCGCGCCTTAAGAATTAAAAATGCAAACATTTCATATTGTGCAAATATTGTTTTTGAAGGCTGATGTGATAGAAATACCCATTCAATAGTCAATAATGGGTCCTTCTGATCAGTGTCCCATTGGAAAATAAGGGCATATGGCTGTTTTGTAGGATTTAAGATTACCAAAAAAAATGGCAAATCTGGATCGCAGCGGTGCGCCTGTCTAGACGCAATGGCTTCAGTGATTTTTGCAATTGCTTTAAGAGAGGGTTCGTTCAGCGTTCTTGGGGCACAAATATTTGTGTCTCCCTTCAAAAGTTCAAAAAGAGGACTTAAATCTGAATTTGTGATTCCCAATAAGGGGCGAACCCAGTTTATAGTTCCCAGAAGTTTTTGTACATCATTTAAAGTAGAAATTTCTGTGTTCAAGTGAAGTGGTTGAGGTGCTATGGTCTTTGACCGAATTAACCAGCCCAAATATTTCCAAGGGGAAATAGTTTGAATTTTTTCAGAAGCAATACAAAATCCAGCTGCGTTTACAGCTGTAGTGACAAGGGCTACGGCCTCCTTCATGTCTGTTTCCTGAGATGCAGCCACAAGGATGTCGTCCATGTAGTGGTATAACAACACAGAAGGTTTAGACTTTCTAATTGGGCTTAAAATTTTTGCCACATACCATTGGCATATGGTTGGACTGTTTTTCATTCCTTGTGGGAGCACTACCCAATGGAATCGTCGCAAAGGTTCCTGAACGTTGACGCTTGGAATTGAAAAAGCAAATTTAGGTGCATCCTGAGGATGTAATGGTATATTAAAAAAACAGTCTTTCAAATCAATTACTGTAAGGTACCAATTTCTTGGTAACATGGTTGGCGAGGGAAGCCCCGGCTGAAGGGGTCCCATGTTTTCCATAGCGTCATTAATTTTTCTAAGATCATGGAGTAGGCGCCACTTGCCACTTGGTTTTTTAATAACAAAAACAGGAGAATTCCATGGACTAACAGACGGTACTACATGTCCCTTTTGTAATTGCTCCTCTACTAAGTCATTAAGAGCGCAGAGTTTCTCTATAGGAAGGGGCCATTGATCCACCCATATAGGGGTATCCATTTTCCAGGTAATTTTTAGAGTGCCGCGCTCTTCAATGGCCCCCCCTAAAAATGTGTTTTTAGTGTAACTCCCCACTGAGCTAATACGTCACGGCCCCACAGGACCATCGGAATTGGTAAAACAAAAGGTTTAACAGTGGCTATGTGCCCTTCAGGGCCTTCAATGGTAACAGTATGGAGGCTTTGTCTACTAGTACCAGTGCCGCCTACCCCTGCAAGGGTCTGAGGTGTCATTATGTAGGTATCAAAAACAGATGACAACATAGTAACAAAATAAGGAGAAGAGAGACCATGTTCCGTGGCCGTACGGCGCAATTCCTTAATTACGGCAAAAGACAAAGGTTCCCATTGAGCTCCCCGTCCTTGGTACATAACTGGTGCTACAATTTTTTGTGCCACCTCCCACTCCCCCTCCCTTAACGCCTGCTTTTTTATCTGAGTCCATACATCATGTGGGTCAGAGGGGAACAAGTCGGGTTCATCCTCCGGGTCTATAGGTCCGGGATCAAAGGGGTCGTCTTCTGGAGGGTAGTTTGCCAAAGCCCTCCTTCTTAGAGACGGTTTTGACGTTAGTATGGGTTCGGTTTTGGGTTCAGGGGCAGAATAGGTTGTTGCCGGCGGAGCTGAAGGGAGGTCAGAGGGACTGAGGTCGGGGTCTTTCCCGTTATGATCAGTCTCAGAAGGTGGATCCCCTTTATGAGAGCTTTCTTGTTCCTTTAAGATTTCAAAAATAATTCTCCACCAAGGGAGTAATTTTTGTGCTTGGGGGTCGCCCTTCGTAGCTCTGTCCCATAGTTTAATACCTACTTTGTCCCATATTTCCGTCGTAAAAATATTAGACGCAGTAACGTCAGGGATTTTTACTTGGACCCATTTTAACATACATTTAAGATCATGGCCCAATATAGTCTTATCATGCTTTGTCAGCAAGGCTTTCATAAGTTCATATACGTCCCTTTCCACGGGGGTGGAAACTTGCCCCCCCATTTCTGATTACCCGCAGCTCACCTCCTTCCACCGAGGGATTGTTAGCCGGCTTCTGCTTCCTATTCAGCAAGTCACTCTTTGAAGTTCTGCGGGAGTTGCGACCGGCTGCCAGATGGGCAGTTCTGTTCCTTTCCGAACGCCGAGCCGTTCGCTCCTTTTCGGATCGAATCACGTCGGAGTCACCATTTGCCGCAACTGAGGGACGGGACACCACTTGATGCAAGCAAAGTGTTCGATTTATTAGCAATATTCCATAAGCTTTATAGTATTTCTAACAACAAGCAAGCTACGTGTCTTTATTTCCATTGGTTAGTATCTATGTCGCGTCCCACACTCATTGGTTAGTACAACTTCATCTATTAGCTATTCTTAGACTCATTGGTTAATACAACTTCATCTTTTAGCTATTTCTAGGCAAATTAAAACTACTATGTTATCTTGCAGCTGCAGCAAAACCACAAGGAGGAATGTTCCTGTTTCACAATGTCTTATCTTGGGAGGAAGATCCTGTTAAGCAGGATGTCTTATCTTGCACCTTCCTGTAAATCAGGATGTCTTATCTTGCAGCTTCCTGTAAATCAGGATGTCTTATCTTGCAGCTTGTAATCCACTCTCCCAGGGCCTCGGTCCGACCAAGGCAATCAGGTCAGGGTCTCCTGCTTGCTTGTGAAGCTCTGCAGCAGCAGGATGCTTGTTTGCTTTTCCTACAGCTATGTGTTTCAGTGTTGGCTCTTTGGTTTGGGAGCTATTGCTGGACGTTTGGCAAGTTTGGCCGAAAATGCTCCTCCGGCCGAGTGAAACACTTTTTTTGATATGATGAAGGTTCCCAGGCAAGTGAAAGCCCACAGCCCTAGAATGAATGTTGCTGCTTGTGTGCTCCCTGGGGAGGATTCAGGCCAGCTATGTGTTTCAGTGCTGGCTCCTTTAGTTTGGGAGCTATTGCTGGACATTTGGAACATTTCGCCCAAAATACTTGTCTGGCCGAGAGAAACAATTTTTTCTGGTATGATGAATGTTCCCAGGCAGGTGAAAGCCCACAGCCCTAGAATGAATTTTGCTGCTTGTGTGCTCCCTGGGGAGGTCTCAGGCCAGCTATGTGTTTCAGTGCTGTCTCCTTTGGTTTGGGAGCTATTGCTGGACGTTTGACATGTTTTGAATAAAATGCTAGTCTGGCCGACAGAAACAATTTTTTGCTATGATGAACGTTCCCAGGCAATTGAAAGCCCACAGCCCTAGTAGAAATGTTGCTGCTTGTGTGCTCCCTGGGGCAGATTCAGGCCAATTATGTGTTTCAGTGCTGGCTCCTTTGGTTTGGGAGCTATTGCTGGACGTTTGGCAAGTTTGGACCAAAATGCTTGTCCGGCCCAGAGAAACACATTTTTTTGATATGATGAAGTTTCCCAGGCAAGTGAATGCCCACAGCCCTAGAATGAATGTTGCTGCTTGTGTGCTCCCTGGGGAGGATTCAGGCCAGCTATGTGTTTCAGTGCTGGCTCCTTTGGTTTGGGAGCTATTGCTGGACGTTTGGCATCTTTGGCCTATAATTCTCATCTGGCCAAGAGAAACACTTTGTTTGATATGATGGAAGAACCCAGGCAAGTGAAAGCCCACAGCCCTAGAATGAATGTTGCTACTTGTGTGCTCCCTGGAGAGGATTCAGGCCAGCTATGTGTTTCAGTGCTGGCTCCTTTGGTTTGGGAGCTATTGGTGGACGTTCGGAAAGTTTGGCGCAAAATGGTCTTCTGGCCAATAGAAAAACTTTTTTTGCTATGATGAAAGTTCCGAGGCAAGTGAAAGCCCACAGACCTAGAAAGAATGTTGCTACTTGTGTGCTCTTTGGGGAGGATTCAGGCCAGCTATGTGTTTCAGTGCTGGCTCCTTTGGTTTGGGAGGTATTGCTGGACATTTGGCAAGTTTGGCCGAAAATGCTCCTCAGGCCGAGAGAAACACTTATTTTGCTATGATGAAGGTTCCCAGGGAAGTGAAAGCCCACAGCCCTAGAATGAATGTTGCTGCTTGTGTGCTCCCTGGGGAGGTCTCAGGCCAGCTATGTGTTTCAGTGCTTGCTCCTTTGGTTTGGGAGGTATTTCTGGACGTTTGTCAAGTTTGACCGAAAGTGCTCCTCCGGCCGAGATAAACTCTTTTTTAGCTATGATGAAAGTTCCCAGGCAAGTGTAAGCCCACAGCCTTAAAATTAACGTTGCTACTTGTGTGCTCCCTGGAGAGGATTCACGCCGGCTATGTGTTTCAGTGCTGGCTCCTTTGGTTTGGGAGCTATTGCTGGACGTTTGGCAAGTTTGGACCAAAATGCTTGTCCGGCCCAGAGAAACACATTTTTTTGATATGATGAAGTTTCCCAGGCAAGTGAATGCCCACAGCCCTAGAATGAATGTTGCTGCTTGTGTGCTCCCTGGGGAGGATTCAGGGCAGCTATGTGTTTCAGTGCTGGCTCCTTTGGTTTGGGAGCTATTGCTGGACGTTTGGCATCTTTGGCCTATAATTCTCATCTGGTCAAGAGAAACACTTTGTTTGATATGATGGAAGAACCCAGGCAAGTGAAAGCCCACAGCCCTAGAATGAATGTTGCTACTTGTGTGCTCCCTGGAGAGGATTCAGGCCAGCTATGTGTTTCAGTGCTGGCTCCTTTGGTTTGGGAGCTATTGGTGGACGTTCGGAAAGTTTGGCGCAAAATGGTCTTCTGGCCAATAGAAAAACTTTTTTTGCTATGATGAAAGTTCCCAGGCAAGTGAAAGCCCACAGACCTAGAAAGAATGTTGCTACTTGTGTGCTCTTTGGGGAGGATTCAGGCCAGCTATGTGTTTCAGTGCTGGCTCCTTTGGTTTGGGAGCTATTGCTGGACATTTGGCAAGCTTGGCCGAAAATGCTCCTCAGGCCGAGAGAAACACTTATTTTGCTATGATGAAGGTTCCCAGGCAAGTGAAAGCCCACAGCCCTAGAATGAATGTTGCTGCTTGTGTGCTCCCTGGGGAGGTCTCAGGCCAGCTATGTGTTTCAGTGCTTGCTCCTTTGGTTTGGGAGGTATTTCTGGACGTTTGTCAAGTTTGACCGAAAGTGCTCCTCCGGCCGAGATAAACTCTTTTTTAGATATGATGAAAGTTCCCAGGCAAGTGTAAGCCCACAGCCTTAAAATTAACGTTGCTACTTGTGTGCTCCCTGGGGAGGATTCACGCCGGCTATGTGTTTCAGTGCTGGCTCCTTTGGTTTGGGAGCTATTGGTGGACGTTTGGAAAGTTTGGCGCAAAATGGTCTTCTGGCCAATAGAAAAAATTTTTTTTGCTATGATGAAAGTTCCCAGGCAAGTGAAAGCCCACAGACCTAGAAAGAATGTTGCTACTTGTGTGCTCTTTGGGGAGGATTCAGGCCAGCTATGTGTTTCAGTGCTGGCTCCTTTGGTTTGGGAGGTATTGCTGGACATTTGGCAAGTTTGGCCGAAAATGCTCCTCAGGCCGAGAGAAACACTTATTTTGCTATGATGAAGGACCCCAGGCAAGTGAAAGCCAACAGCCCTAGAATGAATGTTGCTGCTTGTGTGCTCCCTGGGGAGGTCTCAGGCCAGCTATGTGTTTCAGTGCTTGCTCCTTTGGTTTGGGAGGTATTTCTGGACGTTTGTCAAGTTTGACCGAAAGTGCTCCTCCGGCCGAGATAAACTCTTTTTTAGCTATGATGAAAGTTCCCAGGCAAGTGTAAGCCCACAGCCTTAAAATTAACGTTGCTACTTGTGTGCTCCCTGGAGAGGATTCACGCCGGCTATGTGTTTCAGTGCTGGCTCCTTTGGTTTGCGATCTATTGCTGGACGATTGGCATGTTTGGGTTAAAATGCTCGTCTGGCCGAGAGAAGTAATTCTTTGCTATGATGAAGGTTCCCTTGCAAGTTAAAGCCCACAGCCCTAGAATGAATGTTGCTGCTTGTGTGCTCCCAGGGGATGTCTCAGACCAGCTATGTGTTTCAGTGCTGGCTCATTTGGCTTGGGAGCTATTGCTGGACGTTTTTTCATGTTTGGCCTATAATGCTTGCCCGGCAGAGAAACACGTTTTTTGATATGATTAGGGTTCCCAGGCAATTGAAATCCCACAGCCTTAGAATGAATGCTGCTGCTTGTGTGCTCTCTGGGTTTGCTCCACGTCAGCTATGTGTTTCAGTACTGGCTCTTTGGTTTGGGAGCTATTTCCGGACGGTTGGCATGTTTCGCATAAAATGCTCGTCTGACCGAGAGAAATAATTTTTTCTATGATGAAAGATCCCAGGCAAGTGAAAGCCCACAGCGCTAGAATGAATGTTGCTGCTTGTGTGCTCCCTGGGTAGGATTCAGGTCAGCTATGTGTTTCAATACTGGCTCCTTTGGTTTGGGAGCTATTGCTGGACGTTTGGCAAGTTTGGCCCAAAATGCTCCTCCGGCCGAGAGAAACACCTATTTGCTATGATGAAGGCTCCCAGGCAAGTGAAAGCCCACAGCCCTATAATGAATTTTGCTGCTTGTGTGCTCCCTGGGGAGGATTCAGTCCAGCTATGTTTTTCAGTGCTGGCTCCGTTGGTTTTGGAGCTATTGCTGGACGTTTGGCATGTTTGGGTTAAAAAGCTCGTCTGACCGAGAGAAACACTTTTTTGCTATGATGAAGGTTCCCATGCAAGTGAAAGCCCACATCCCTAGAATGAATGTTGCTGCTTGTGTGCTCCCTGGGGAGGTCTCAGGCCAGCTATGTGTTTCAGTGCTGGCTCCTTTGGTTTGGGAGCTATTGCTGGAGGTTTAGAATATTTCGCCCAAAATGCTCGTCCGGAAGTGAGAAACAGTTTTTTTGATATAATGAAGGTTCCCAGGCAAGTGAAAGCCCACAGCCCTAGAATGAATGTTGCTGCTTGTGTGCTCTCTGGGTAGGATTCAGGCCAGCTATGTGTTTCAGTGCTGGCTCCTTTGGTTTGGGAGCTATTGCTGGACGTTTGGCATGTTTGGCCTAAAATGCTCTTCTGCCCGAGAGAAACACTTTTTTTGCTATGATGAAAGATCCCAGGCAAGTGAAAGCCCACAGCCCTAGAATGAATATTGCTGCTTGTGTGCTCCCTGGGTTGGATCCAGGTCAGCTATCTGTTTCAGTACTGGCTCTTTGGTTTGGGATCTATTTCTGGACGTTTGGTATGTTTGGCAAAAAATGCTCGTCTGACCGAGAGAAATAATTTTTTCCTATGATGAAAGATCCCAGGCAAGTGAAAGCCCACAGCGCTAGAATGAATGTTGCTGCTTTAGTGCTCCCTGGGGAGGTCTCTCCAGGTATGTGTTTCAGTGCTGGCTCCTTTGGTTTGGGAGCTATTTCTCGACGTTTGGCATGTTTGGCCTAAAATGCTTGTCCGTCAGAGAGAAACACCATTTTTGATATGATGAAGGTTCCCAGGCGTGTGAAAGCCCTCAGCCCTAGAATGAATGTTGCTGCTTGTGTGATCCCTGGGGTGGTCTCAGGCCTGCTGTGTTTTTCAGTGCTGGATCCTTTGTTTTTGGAGCTATTGCTGGACGTTTGGCATCTTTGGCCTAAAATGCTCATCTGGCCGAGAGAAACATTTTTTTTGCTATGATGAAGGTTCACAGGGAAGTGAAAGTCCACAGCCCTAGAATGAATGTTGCTACTTGTGTGCTTCCTGGGGAGGATTCAGGCCAGCTATGTTTTTCAGTGCTGGCTCCTTTGGTTTGGGAGCTATTGCTGGACGTTTGGCATGTTTGGCCCAAAATGTTCGTCCGGAAGAGAGAAACAATTTTCTTGCTATGATGAAGGATCCCAGGCAAGTGAAAGCCCACAAACCTAGAAAGAATTTTGCTACTTGTGTGCTCCCTGGTGAGGATTCAGGCCTGCTATGTGTTTCAGTACTGGCTCCTTTGGTTTGGGAGCTATTACTGGACGTTTGGCATGTTTGGGTTAAAATGCTCGTCTGGCCGAGAGAAATACTTTTTTGCAATGATGAAAGATACCAGGCAAGTGAAAGAACACAGACCTAGAAAGAATGTTGCTGCTTGTGTGCTCCCTGGGGAGGATACAGTCCAGCTATGTGTTTTAGTGCTGGCTCTTTTTGCTATTGCTGGACGTTTGGCAAGTTTGGCCGTAAATGCTCGTCTGGCCGAGAGATAAAATATTTTTTATATGATGAAGGTACCCAGGCAAGTGAAAGCCCACAGCCCTTGAATGAATGTTGCTGCTTGTGTGCTCCCTGGGGAGGATTCAGGCCAGCAATGTGTTTCAGTGCTGGCTCCTTTGGTTTGGGAGCTATTTCTGGACGTTTGGAATGTTTCGCCTAATATGCTTGTCTGGCCGAGAGAAACACCTTTTTTCATACGATGAAGGTTCCCATTCAAGTGAAAGACCACTGCCCTAGAAAGAATGTTGCTCCTTTTGTGCTCCCTGGGTAGGATTCAGTCCAGCTATGTGTTTCAGTGCTTGCTCCATTGGTTTTGGAGCTGTTGCTGGACGTTTGGGAAAGTTTGGCCCAAAATGCTCGTCCGGCCGAGAGAAACACTTTTTTTGATATGATGAAGGTTCCCAGGCAAGTGAAAGCCCACAGCCCTAGAAAGAATGCTGCTACTTGTGTGCTTCCTGGAGAGGATTCAGGCCAGGTATGTTTTTCAGTGATGGCTCCTTTGGTTTGGTAGATATTGTTGGACGTTTGGCAAGTTTGGCCCAAAATCCTTGTCCGGCCGAAACACATTTTTTGATATGATGAACGTTCCCACGCAAGTGAAAGCCCACAGCCCTAGAATGAATGTTGCTGCTTGTGTGCTCCCTGGGGAGGATTCAGGCCACCTATGTGTTTCAATGCTGGCTCCTTTGGTTTGGGAGCTATTGCTGGTATATTGGCATGTTACGTCTAATTGCTCCTCTGGCCGAGAGAATCACTTTTTTTGCTATGATGAAGGTCCCCATGCAAGTGAAATCCACAGCCCTAGAATGAATGTTGCTGCTTGTGTGCTCCCTGGGGAGGATTCAGGCCAGCTATGTGTTTCAGTGCTGGCTCCTTTGGTTTGGGAGCTATTGCTGGACGTTTGGTATCTTTGGCCGAAAATGCTCATCCGGCCGAGAGAAACTTTTTTTTTGGTATGATGAACGTTCCCAGACAAGTGAACGGCCACAGCCCTAGAATGAATGTTGCTCCTTGTGTGCTTCCTGGGGAGGATACAGGCCAGCTATGTTTTTCAGTTCTGGCTCCTGTGGTTTGGGAGCTATTGCTGGACGTTTGGCAAGTTTGGCCCAAAATGCTCCGCCGGCCGAGAGAAACACTTATTTTGCTATGATGAAGGTTCCCAGGCAAGTGAAAGCCCACAGCCCTAGAATGAATGTTGCTGCTTGTGTGCTCCCTGGGGAGGTCTCAGGCCAGCTATGTGTTTCAGTGCTTGCTCCTTTGGTTTGGGAGGTATTTCTGGACGTTTGTCAAGTTTGACCGAAAGTGCTCCTCCGGCCGAGATAAACTCTTTTTTAGATATGATGAAAGTTCCCAGGCAAGTGTAAGCCCACAGCCTTAAAATTAACGTTGCTACTTGTGTGCTCCCTGGGGAGGATTCACGCCGGCTATGTGTTTCAGTGCTGGCTCCTTTGGTTTGGGAGCTATTGGTGGACGTTCGGAAAGTTTGGCGCAAAATGGTCTTCTGGCCAATAGAAAAAATTTTTTTTGCTATGATGAAAGTTCCCAGGCAAGTGAAAGCCCACAGACCTAGAAAGAATGTTGCTACTTGTGTGCTCTTTGGGGAGGATTCAGGCCAGCTATGTGTTTCAGTGCTGGCTCCTTTGGTTTGGGAGGTATTGCTGGACATTTGGCAAGTTTGGCCGAAAATGCTCCTCAGGCCGAGAGAAACACTTATTTTGCTATGATGAAGGACCCCAGGCAAGTGAAAGCCAACAGCCCTAGAATGAATGTTGCTGCTTGTGTGCTCCCTGGGGAGGTCTCAGGCCAGCTATGTGTTTCAGTGCTTGCTCCTTTGGTTTGGGAGGTATTTCTGGACGTTTGTCAAGTTTGACCGAAAGTGCTCCTCCGGCCGAGATAAACTCTTTTTTAGCTATGATGAAAGTTCCCAGGCAAGTGTAAGCCCACAGCCTTAAAATTAACGTTGCTACTTGTGTGCTCCCTGGAGAGGATTCACGCCGGCTATGTGTTTCAGTGCTGGCTCCTTTGGTTTGCGATCTATTGCTGGACGATTGGCATGTTTGGGTTAAAATGCTCGTCTGGCCGAGAGAAGTAATTCTTTGCTATGATGAAGGTTCCCTTGCAAGTTAAAGCCCACAGCCCTAGAATGAATGTTGCTGCTTGTGTGCTCCCAGGGGATGTCTCAGACCAGCTATGTGTTTCAGTGCTGGCTCATTTGGCTTGGGAGCTATTGCTGGACGTTTTTTCATGTTTGGCCTATAATGCTTGCCCGGCAGAGAAACACGTTTTTTGATATGATTAGGGTTCCCAGGCAATTGAAATCCCACAGCCTTAGAATGAATGCTGCTGCTTGTGTGCTCTCTGGGTTTGCTCCACGTCAGCTATGTGTTTCAGTACTGGCTCTTTGGTTTGGGAGCTATTTCCGGACGGTTGGCATGTTTCGCATAAAATGCTCGTCTGACCGAGAGAAATAATTTTTTCTATGATGAAAGATCCCAGGCAAGTGAAAGCCCACAGCGCTAGAATGAATGTTGCTGCTTGTGTGCTCCCTGGGTAGGATTCAGGTCAGCTATGTGTTTCAATACTGGCTCCTTTGGTTTGGGAGCTATTGCTGGACGTTTGGCAAGTTTGGCCCAAAATGCTCCTCCGGCCGAGAGAAACACCTATTTGCTATGATGAAGGCTCCCAGGCAAGTGAAAGCCCACAGCCCTATAATGAATTTTGCTGCTTGTGTGCTCCCTGGGGAGGATTCAGTCCAGCTATGTTTTTCAGTGCTGGCTCCGTTGGTTTTGGAGCTATTGCTGGACGTTTGGCATGTTTGGGTTAAAAAGCTCGTCTGACCGAGAGAAACACTTTTTTGCTATGATGAAGGTTCCCATGCAAGTGAAAGCCCACATCCCTAGAATGAATGTTGCTGCTTGTGTGCTCCCTGGGGAGGTCTCAGGCCAGCTATGTGTTTCAGTGCTGGCTCCTTTGGTTTGGGAGCTATTGCTGGAGGTTTAGAATATTTCGCCCAAAATGCTCGTCCGGAAGTGAGAAACAGTTTTTTTGATATAATGAAGGTTCCCAGGCAAGTGAAAGCCCACAGCCCTAGAATGAATGTTGCTGCTTGTGTGCTCTCTGGGTAGGATTCAGGCCAGCTATGTGTTTCAGTGCTGGCTCCTTTGGTTTGGGAGCTATTGCTGGACGTTTGGCATGTTTGGCCTAAAATGCTCTTCTGCCCGAGAGAAACACTTTTTTTGCTATGATGAAAGATCCCAGGCAAGTGAAAGCCCACAGCCCTAGAATGAATATTGCTGCTTGTGTGCTCCCTGGGTTGGATCCAGGTCAGCTATCTGTTTCAGTACTGGCTCTTTGGTTTGGGATCTATTTCTGGACGTTTGGTATGTTTGGCAAAAAATGCTCGTCTGACCGAGAGAAATAATTTTTTCCTATGATGAAAGATCCCAGGCAAGTGAAAGCCCACAGCGCTAGAATGAATGTTGCTGCTTTAGTGCTCCCTGGGGAGGTCTCTCCAGGTATGTGTTTCAGTGCTGGCTCCTTTGGTTTGGGAGCTATTTCTCGACGTTTGGCATGTTTGGCCTAAAATGCTTGTCCGTCAGAGAGAAACACCATTTTTGATATGATGAAGGTTCCCAGGCGTGTGAAAGCCCTCAGCCCTAGAATGAATGTTGCTGCTTGTGTGATCCCTGGGGTGGTCTCAGGCCTGCTGTGTTTTTCAGTGCTGGATCCTTTGTTTTTGGAGCTATTGCTGGACGTTTGGCATCTTTGGCCTAAAATGCTCATCTGGCCGAGAGAAACATTTTTTTTGCTATGATGAAGGTTCACAGGGAAGTGAAAGTCCACAGCCCTAGAATGAATGTTGCTACTTGTGTGCTTCCTGGGGAGGATTCAGGCCAGCTATGTTTTTCAGTGCTGGCTCCTTTGGTTTGGGAGCTATTGCTGGACGTTTGGCATGTTTGGCCCAAAATGTTCGTCCGGAAGAGAGAAACAATTTTCTTGCTATGATGAAGGATCCCAGGCAAGTGAAAGCCCACAAACCTAGAAAGAATTTTGCTACTTGTGTGCTCCCTGGTGAGGATTCAGGCCTGCTATGTGTTTCAGTACTGGCTCCTTTGGTTTGGGAGCTATTACTGGACGTTTGGCATGTTTGGGTTAAAATGCTCGTCTGGCCGAGAGAAATACTTTTTTGCAATGATGAAAGATACCAGGCAAGTGAAAGAACACAGACCTAGAAAGAATGTTGCTGCTTGTGTGCTCCCTGGGGAGGATACAGTCCAGCTATGTGTTTTAGTGCTGGCTCTTTTTGCTATTGCTGGACGTTTGGCAAGTTTGGCCGTAAATGCTCGTCTGGCCGAGAGATAAAATATTTTTTATATGATGAAGGTACCCAGGCAAGTGAAAGCCCACAGCCCTTGAATGAATGTTGCTGCTTGTGTGCTCCCTGGGGAGGATTCAGGCCAGCAATGTGTTTCAGTGCTGGCTCCTTTGGTTTGGGAGCTATTTCTGGACGTTTGGAATGTTTCGCCTAATATGCTTGTCTGGCCGAGAGAAACACCTTTTTTCATACGATGAAGGTTCCCATTCAAGTGAAAGACCACTGCCCTAGAAAGAATGTTGCTCCTTTTGTGCTCCCTGGGTAGGATTCAGTCCAGCTATGTGTTTCAGTGCTTGCTCCATTGGTTTTGGAGCTGTTGCTGGACGTTTGGGAAAGTTTGGCCCAAAATGCTCGTCCGGCCGAGAGAAACACTTTTTTTGATATGATGAAGGTTCCCAGGCAAGTGAAAGCCCACAGCCCTAGAAAGAATGCTGCTACTTGTGTGCTTCCTGGAGAGGATTCAGGCCAGGTATGTTTTTCAGTGATGGCTCCTTTGGTTTGGTAGATATTGTTGGACGTTTGGCAAGTTTGGCCCAAAATCCTTGTCCGGCCGAAACACATTTTTTGATATGATGAACGTTCCCACGCAAGTGAAAGCCCACAGCCCTAGAATGAATGTTGCTGCTTGTGTGCTCCCTGGGGAGGATTCAGGCCACCTATGTGTTTCAATGCTGGCTCCTTTGGTTTGGGAGCTATTGCTGGTATATTGGCATGTTACGTCTAATTGCTCCTCTGGCCGAGAGAATCACTTTTTTTGCTATGATGAAGGTCCCCATGCAAGTGAAATCCACAGCCCTAGAATGAATGTTGCTGCTTGTGTGCTCCCTGGGGAGGATTCAGGCCAGCTATGTGTTTCAGTGCTGGCTCCTTTGGTTTGGGAGCTATTGCTGGACGTTTGGTATCTTTGGCCGAAAATGCTCATCCGGCCGAGAGAAACTTTTTTTTTGGTATGATGAACGTTCCCAGACAAGTGAACGGCCACAGCCCTAGAATGAATGTTGCTCCTTGTGTGCTTCCTGGGGAGGATACAGGCCAGCTATGTTTTTCAGTTCTGGCTCCTGTGGTTTGGGAGCTATTGCTGGATGTTTGGCAAGTTTGGCCCAAAATGCTCCGCCGGCCGAGAGAAACACTTTGTTTGATATGATGAAGTTTCCCAGGCAAGTGAAATCCCACAGCCCTTGAATGAATGTTGCTGCCTGTGTGCTCCCTGGGGAGGTCTCAGGCCAGCTATGTGTTTCACTGCTGGCTTCTTTGGTTTGGCAGCTATTGCTGGACGTTTGGCATATTTGTCCTGAAATGCTCTTCCGGCCGAGAAAAATATTTTTTTTGCTATGATGAAGGTTCCCAGGCAAGTGAAAGCCCACAGCCCTAGAAAGAATGCTGCTACTTGTGTGCTTCCTGGGGAGGATTCAGGCCAGGTATGTTTTTCAGTGCTGGCTCCTTTGATTTGGTAGATATTGCTGGACGTCTGGCAAGTTTGGCCCAAAATGCTTGTCCGGCCGAAACACATTTTTTGATATGATGAACCTTCCCAGGCAAGTGAAAGCCCACAGCCCTAGAATGAATGTTGCTGCTTGTGTGCTCCCTGTGGAGGATTCAGGCCACCTATGTGTTTCAGTGCTGGCTCCTTTGGTTTGGGATCTATTGCTGGACGTTTGGCATGTTTGGCCTAAAATTCTCATCTGGCCGAGAGAAACACTTTGTTTGTTATGATGAAAGATCCCAGGCAAGGGAAAGCCCACATCCCTAGAATGAATGTTGCTACTTGTGTGCTTCCTGGGGAGTATTCAGTCCAGCTATGTGTTTCAGTGCTGGCTCCTTTGGTTTGGGATCTATTTCTGGACGTTTGGCAAGTTTGGCCCAAAATGTTTGTCCGGCAGAGAAACACTTTTTTTGATATGGTGAAGATTCCCAGGCAATTGAAAGCCCACAGCCCTAGAATGAAAGTTGCTGCTTGTGTGCTCCCTGGGGAGGATTCAGGCCAGCTATGTTTTTCAGTGCTGGCTCCTTTGGTTTGGGAGCTATTGCTGGTATATTGGCATGTTACGTCTAAATGCTCCTCTGGCCGAGAGAATCACTTTTTTTGCTATGATGAAGGTCCCCATGCAAGTGAAACCCACAGCCCTAGAATGAATTTTGCTGCTTCTGTGCTCCCTGGGGAGGATTCAGGCCAGCTATGTGTTTCAGTGCTGGCTCATTTGTTTTGGGAGCTATTGCTGGACGTTTGGCATCTTTGGCCGAAAATGCTCATCCGGCTGAGAGAAACTTTTTTTTTGCTATGATGAACGTTCCCAGACAAGTGAAAGGCCACATCCCTAGAATGAATGTTGCTCCTTGTGTGCTTCCTGGGGAGGATTCAGGCCAGCTATGTTTTTCAGTTCTGGCTCCTGTGGTTTGGGAGCTATTGCTGGACGTTTGGCACGTTTGGGTTAAAATGCACGTCTGGCCGAGAGAAATAATTTTTTGTTATGATGAAGGTTCCCAGGCAACTGAAAGCCCACAGCCCTAGAATGAATGTTGCTGCTTGTGTCCTCCCTCGGGACGTCTCAGGCCAGCTATGTGTTTCAGTGCTGGCTCCTTTGTTTTGGGAGCTATTGCTGGACGTTTGGCATCTTTGGTCTAAATGCTCCTCCTGCTGAGAGATATATTTTTTTTGATATGATGTACGTTCCCAGACAAGTGAAAGCCCACAGCCCTAGAATGAATGTTGCTGCTTGTGTGCTCCCTGGGGAGGATTCAGGCCAGCTTTGTTTCAGTGCTGGCTCCTTTGGTTTGGTATCTATTGCTGGACGTTTGGCTAGTTTGGGGCAAATTCCTCGTCTGGCCGAGAGAAACACTTTTTTGATAGGATGAAAGATCCCAGGCAAGTGAAAGCCCACAGCCCTATAATGAATGTTGCAGCTTGTGTGCTCTCTGGGGAGGATTCAGGCCAGCTATGTGTTTCAGTGCTTGCTACTTTGGTTTGGGAGCTATTGCTGGACGGTTTGCATGTTTGGCCCAAAATGCTTGTCCGGCAGAGAAACACTTTTTTTGGTATGATTAGGGTTCCCAGGCAATTGAAAGCCCACAGCCTTAGAATGAATGCTGCTGCTTGTGTGCTCCCTGGGGAGGTCTCCGGCCAGCTATGTGTTTCAGTGCTGGCTCCTTTGGTTTGGGATCTATTTCTGGACGTTGGGCAAGTTTGGCCCAAAATGCTTGTCCAGCCGAGAGAAAAACTTTCTTTGATATGATGAAGATTCCCAGGCAAGTAAAAGCCCACAGCACTAGAATTAATGTTGCTACTTGTCAGCTCCCTGTAGAGGATTCAGGCCACCTATGTGTTTCAGTGCTGGCTCCTTTGGTTTGGGAGCTATTGCTGGACGTTTGGCAAGTTTGGACCAAAATGCTCCTCCGGCCGAGAGAAACACTTATTTTGCTATGATGAAGGTTCCCAGGCAAGTGAAAGCCCACAGCCCTGGAATGAATGTTGCTGCTTGTGTGCTCCCTGGGGAGGTCTCAGGCCAGCTATGTATTTCAGTGCTGGCTCCTTTGGTTTGGGAGCTATTGCTGGACGTTTGGCATGTTTGGCCCAAAATGCTTGTCCTGCCCAGAGAAACACATTTTTTTGATATGATGAAGGTTCCCAGAAAAGTGAAAGCCCACAGCCCTAGAATGAATGTTGCTGCTTGTGGGCTACCTGGGGAGGATTCAGGCCAGCTATGTGTTTCAGTGCTGGCTCCTTTGGTTTGGGAGCTATTGCAGGACGTATGGCATCTTTGGCCTAAAACGCTCTTCTGGCCGAGAGAAACACTTTTTTTGTAATGATGAAAGGTCCCAGGCAAGTGAAAGCCCACAACCCTAGAATTAATGTTGCTACTTGTCAGCTCCCTGGAGAGGATTCACGCCAGCTATGTGTTTCAGTGCTGGCTCCTTTGGTTTTTGAGTTATTGCTGGATGATTGGCAAGTTTGGCCGAAAATGCTCCTCCGGCCGAGTGAAACACTTTTTTTGATATGATGAAGGTTCCCAGGCAAGTGAAAGCCCACAGGCCTAGAATGAATGTTGCTGCCTGTGTGCGCCCTGGGGAGGTCTCAGGCCAGCTATGTGTTTCAGTGCTGGCTCCTTTGGTTTGGTAGCTATTGCTGGACGTTTGGCATCTTTGGCCTATAATTCTCATCTGGTCGAGAGAAAAACTTTGTTTGCTATGATGAAAGATCCCAGGCAAGTGAAAGCCCACAACCCTAGAATTAATGTTGCTACTTGTCAGCTCCCTGGAGAGGATTCAGGCCAGCTATGTATTTCAGTGCTGGCTACTTTGGTTTGGGAGCTATTGCTGGACGTTTGGCATGTTTGGCCTAAAATGCTCGTCCGGCCGAGAAAACACTTTTTTTGCTATGATGAAAGTTCCCAGGAAATTGAAAGCCCACAGCCCTAGAAAGAATGTTGCTGCTTGTGTGCTCTTTGGGGAGGATTCAGGCCAGCTATGTGTTTCAGTGTTGGCTCTTTTGTTAGGGAGCTATTGCTGGACGTTTGGCAAGTTTTGCCGAAAGTGCTCCTCCGGCCGAGTGAAACACTTTTTTTTATATGATGAAGGTTCCCAGGCAAGTGAAAGCCCACAGCCCTAGAATGAATGTTGCTGCTTGTGTGCTTCCTGGGGAGGTCTCAGGCCAGCTACATGTTTCAGTGCTGGCTCCTTTGGTTCGGGAGCTATTGCTGGACATTTGGCATCTTTGGCCTATAATACTCATCTGGCCGAGAGAAAGACTTTGTTTGATATGATGAAAGATCCCAGGCAAGTGAAAGGCCACAGCCCTAAAATGAATGTTGCTACTTGTGTGCTCCCTGGAGAGGATTCAGGCCAGCTGCGTGTTTCAGTGCTTGCTCCTTTGGTTTGGGAGCTATTGGTGGACGTTTGGAAAGTTTGGCGCAAATTGGTCTTCTGGCTGAGAGAAAAACTTTTTTTAATATGATGAAAGTTCCCAGGCAAGTGAAAGCCCACAGACCTAGAAAGAATGTTGCTACTTGTGTGCTCTTTGGGGAGGATTGAGGCCAGCTATGTGTTTCAGTGCTGGCTCCTTTGGTTTGGGAGCTATTGCTGGACGTTTGGCAAGTTTGGCCGAAAATGCTCCTCCGGCCGAAACACTTATTTTGCTATGATGAAGGTTCCCAGGCAAGTGAAAGACCGCAGCACTAGAATGAATGTTGCTGCTTGTTTGCTCCGTGGGGAGGATTCAGGGCAGCTATGTGTTTCTGTGCTGGCTCCTTTGGTTTGGGTGCTATTGCTGGACGTTTGGCATGTTTGGACTAAAATGCTCTTCTGGCCGAGAAAACACATTTTTTGATATGATGAAAGTTCCCAGGCAAGTGAAAGCCCACAGACCTAGAAAGAATGTTGCTACTTGTTTGCTCCCTGGGGAGGATTCAGGCCAGCTATGTGTTTCAGTGTTGGCTCCTTTAGTTTGGGAGCTATTGCTGGACTTTTGGCATCTTTGGCCTATAATTCTCATCTGGCAGAGAGAAAAACTTTGTTTGCTATGATGAAAGATCCCAGGCAAGTGAAAGCCCACAGCCCTAGAATGAATGTTGCTACTTGTGTGCTCCCTGGAGAGGATTCAGGCCAGCTATGTGTTTCAGTGCTGGCTCCTTTGGTTTGGGAGCTATTGCTGGACGTTTGGCAAGTTTGGCCTAAAATGCTCTTCTGGCCGAGACAAATACTTTTTTTTCTACGATGAAGGTTCCCAGGCAATTGAAAGCCCACAGCCCTAGAATGAATGCTGCTGCTTGTGTGCTCCCTGGGGAGGATTCAGGCCAGCTATGTGTTTCAGTGCTGGCTCCTTCGGTTTGGGAGCTATTTCTGGACGTTTGGAAATTTTGGCCCAAAATGCTTGTCCGGTCGAGAGAAACACTTTTTTTGATATGATGAACGTTCCCAGGCAAGTGAAAGCTCACAGACCTAGAAAGAAGGTTGCTACTTGTGTGCTCCCTGGGGAGGATTCAGGCCAGCTATGTGTTTCAGTGCTGGCTCCTTTGGTTTGGGAGCTATTGCTGGACGTTTGGCAAGTTTGGCCGAAAATGCTCCTCCAGCCGAAACACTTTTTTTGCTATGATGAAGGTTCCCAGGCAAGTGAAAGCCCACTGCCCTAGAATGAATGTTGCTGCTTGTGTGCTACCTGGGGAGGTCCCAGGCCAGCTATGTGTTTCAGTGCTGGCTCCTTCGGCTTGGGACCTATTTCTGGACGTTTGGACGTTTGGCCAAAAATGCTCCTCCGGCCGAGAGAAACACTTTTTTTGCTATGATGAACGTTCCCAGGCAAGTGAAATCCCACAGCCCTAGAATGAATGTTGCTGCTTGTGTGGTCCCTGGGGAGGTCGCAGGCCAGCTATGTGTTTCAGTGCTGGCTCCTTTGGTTTGGGAGCTATTGCTGGACGTTTGGCATCTTTGGCCTAAAATGCTCGTCCGGCCGAGAAAACACTTTTTTTGCTATGATGAAATTTCCCAGGAAAGTGAAAGCCCACAGCCCTAGAAAGAATGTTGCTACTTGTGTGCTCTTTGGGGAGGATTCAGGCCAGCTATGTGTTTCACTGTTGGCTCTTTTGTTTGGGAGCTATTGCTGGACGTCTGGCAAGTTTTGCCGAAAGTGCTCCTCCGGCCGAGTGAAACACTTTTTTTTATATGATGAAGGTTCCCAGGCAAGTGAAAGCCCACAGCCCTAGAATGAATGTTGCTGCTTGTGGGCTTCCTGGGGAGGTCTCAGGCCAGCTATGTGTTTCAGTGCTGGCTCCTTTGGTTCGGGAGCTATTGCTGGACATTTGGCTTCTTTGGCCTATAATACTCATCTGGCCGAGAGAAAGACTTTGTTTGATATGATGAAAGATCCCAGGCAAGTGAAAGCCCACAGCCCTAAAATGAATGTTGCTACTTGTGTGCTCCCTGGAGAGGATTCAGGCCAGCTGTGTGTTTCAATGCTGGCTCCTTTGGTTTGGGAGCTATTGGTGGACGTTTGGAAAGTTTGGCGCAAATTGGTCTTCTGGCTGAGAGATAAACTTTTTTTAATATGATGAAAGTTCCCAGGCAAGTGAAAGCCCACAGACCTAGAAAGAATGTTGCTACTTGTGTGCTCTTTGGGGAGGATTGAGGCCAGCTATGTGTTTCAGTGCTGGCTCCTTTGGTTTGGGAGCTATTGCTGGACGTTTGGCAAGTTTGGCCGAAAATGCTCCTCCGGCCGAGAGAAACACTTATTTTGCTATGATGAAGGTTCCCAGGCAAGTGAAAGACCGCAGCCCTAGAATGAATGTTGCTGCTTGTTTGCTCCGTGGGGAGGATTCAGGGCAGCTATGTGTTTCTGTGCTGGCTCATTTGGTTTGGGTGCTATTGCTGGACGTTTGGCATGTTTGGCCTAAAATGCTCTTCTGGCCGAGAAAACACATTTTTTGATATGATGAAAGATCCCAGGCAAGTGAAAGCCCACAGACCTAGAAAGAATGTTGCTACTTGTGTGCTCCCTGGGGAGGATTCAGGCCAGCTATGTGTTTCAGTGTTGGCTCCTTTGGTTTGGGAGCTATTGCTGGACTTTTGGCATCTTTGGCCTATAATTCTCATCTGGCAGAGAGAAAAACTTTGTTTGCTATGATGAAAGATCCCAGGCAAGTGAAAGCCCACAGCCCTAGAGTGAGTGTTGCTGCTTGTGTGCTCTTTAGGGAGCATTCAGGCCAGCTATGTGTTTCAGTGCTGGCTCCTTTGGTTTGGGAGCTATTACTGCAGCTTTGGCATGTTTGGCCGAAAATGCTCCTCCGGCCGAGTGAAACACTTTTTTTGATATGATGACGGTTTCCAGGCAAGTGAAAGCCCACAGCCCTAGAATGAATGTTGCTGCTTGTGTGCTCCCTGGGGAGGTTTCAGGCCAGCTATGTGTTTCAGTGCTGGCTCCTTTGGTTTGGGAGCTATTGCTGGACGATTGGCAAGTTTTGAATAAAATGCTAGTCTGGCCGACAGAAACAATTTTTTGCTATGATGAATGTTCCCAGGCAATTGAAAGCCCACAGCCCTAGTAGAAATGTTGCTGCTTGTGTGCTCCCTGGGGCAGATTCAGGCCAATTATGTTTTTCAGTGCTGGCTCCTTTGGTTTGGGAGCTATTGCTGGACGTTTGGCAAGTTTGGACCAAAATGCTTGTCCGGCCCAGAGAAACACATTTTTTTGATATGATGAAGTTTCCCAGGCAAGTGAAAGCCCACAGCCCTAGAATGAATGTTGCTGCTTGTGTGCTCCCTGGGGAGGATTCAGGCCAGCTATGTGTTTCAGTGCTGGCTCCTTTGGTTTGGGAGCTATTGCTGGACGTTAGGCATCTTTGGCCTATAATTCTCATCTGGCCGAGAGAAACACTTTGTTTGATATGATGGAAGAACCCAGGCAAGTGAAAGCCCACAGCCCTAGAATGAATGTTGCTACTTGTGTGCTCCCTGGAGAGGATTCAGGCCAGCTATGTGTTTCAGTGCTGGCTCCTTTGTTTTGGGAGCTATTGGTGGACGTTCGGAAATTTTGGCGCAAAATGGTCTTCTGGCCAAAAGAAAAACTTTTATTGCTATGATGAAAGTTACCAGGCAAGTGAAAGCCCACAGACGTAGAAAGAATGTTGCTACTTGTGTGCTCTTTGGGGAGGATTCAGGCCAGCTATGTGTTTCAGTGCTGGCTCCTTTGGTTTCGGAGGTATTGCTGGACATTTGGCAAGTTTGGCCGAAAATGCTCGTCCGGCCGAGAGAAACACTTATTTTGTTATGATGAAGGTTCCCAGGCAAGTGAAAGCCCACAGCCCTAGAATGAATGTTGCTGCTTGTGTGCTCCCTGGGGAGGTCTCAGGCCAGCTATGTGTTTCAGTGCTGGCTCCTTTGGTTTGGGAGCTATTGCTGGACGTTTGGAAAGTTTGGCGCAAAATGCTCCTCCGGCCGAGAGAAACACTTATTTTGCTATGATGAAGGTTCCCAGGCAAGTGAAAGCCCACAGCCCTAGAATGAATGTTGCTGCTTGTGTGCTCCCTGGGGAGGTCTCAGGCCAGCTATGTGTTTCAGTGCTGGATCCTTTGGTTAGGGAGCTATTGCTGGACTTTTGGCAAGTTTGGCCTAAAATGCTCTTCTGGCCGCGACAAATACTTTTTTTTCTACGATGAAGGTTCCCAGGCAATTGAAAGCCCACAGCCCTAGAATGAATGTTGCTGCTTGTGTGCTCCCTGGGGAGGATTCAGGCCAGCTATGTGTTTCAGTGCTGGCTCCTTTCGTTTGGGAGCTATTTCTGGACGTTTGGAAATTTTGGCCCAAAATGCTTGTCCGGTCGAGAGAAACACTTTTTTTGCTATGATGAACGTTCCCAGGAAAGTGAAAGCCCACAGACCTAGAAAGAATGTTGCTACTTGTGTGCTCCCTGGGGCGGATTCAGGCCAGCTATGTGTTTCAGTGTTGGTTCCTTTGGTTTGTTAGCTATTGCTGGACGTTTGGCAAGTTTGGCCGAAAATGCTCCTCCGGCCGAAACACTTTTTTTGCTATGATGAAGGTTCCAAGGCAAGTGAAAGCCCACAGCCCTAGAATGAATGTTGCTGCTTGTGTGCTACCTGGGGAGGTCTCAGGCCAGCTATGTGTTTCAGTGCTGGCTCCTTCGGTTTGGGAGCTATTGCAGGACGTTTGGCAAGTTTGGCGCAAAATGCTTATCCGGCCCAGAGAAACACATTTTTTTGATATGATGAAGTTTCCCAGGCAAGTGAAAGCCCACAGCCCTAGAATGAATGTTGCTGCTTGTGTGCTCCCTGGGGAGGATTCAGGCCAGCTATGTGTTTCAGTGCTGGCTCCTTTGGTTTGGGAGCTATTGCTGGACTTTTGGCATCTTTGGCCTATAATTCTCATCTGGCCGAGAGAAACACTTTGTTTGATATGATGGAAGATCCCAGGCAAGTGAAAGCCCACAGCCCTAGAATGAATGTTGCTACTTGTGTGCTCCCTGGAGAGGATTCAGGCCAGCTATGTGTTTCAGTGCTGGCTCCTTTGGTTTGGGAGCTATTGGTGCACGTTTGGAAAGTTTGGCGCAAAATGGTCTTCTGGCCGATAGGAAAACTTTTTTTGCTATGATGAAAGTTCCCAGGCAAGTGAAAGCCCACAGACCTAGAAAGAATGTTGCTACTTGTGTGCTCTTTGGGGAGGATTCAGGCCAGCTATATGTTTCAGTGCTGGCTCCTTTGGTTTGGGAGCTATTGCTGGACGTTTGGCAAGTTTGGCCGAAAATGCTCCTCCGGCCGAGAGAAACACTTATTTTGCTATGATGAAGGTTCCCAGGCAAGTGAAAGCCCATAGCCCTAGATTGAATGTTGCTGCTTGTGTGCTCCCTGGGGAGGTCTCAGGCCAGCTATGTGTTTCAGTGCTGGCTCCTTTGGTTTTGGAGCTATTGCTGGACTTTTGGCATGTTTGGCCTAAAATGCTCTTCTGGCCGAGACAAATACTTTTTTTTCTACGATGAAGTTTCCCAGGCAATTGAAAGCCCACAGCCGTAGAATGAATGTTGCTGCTTGTGTGCTCCCTGGGGAGGATTCAGGCCAGCTATGTGTTTCAGTGCTGGCTCCTTCGGTTTGGGAGCTATTTCTGGACGTTTGGAAATTTTGGCCCAAAATGCTTGTCCGGTCGAGAGAAACACTTTTTTTACTATGATGAAAGTTCCCAGGAAAGTGAAAGCCCACAGACCTAGAAAGAATGTTGCTACTTGTGTGCTCCCTGGGGCGGATTCAGTACAGCTATGTGTTTCAGTGCTGGCTCCATTGGTTTGGGAGCTATTGCTGGACGTTTGGCATGTTTGGCCTAAAATGCTCTTCTGGCCGAGAAAACACTTTTTTTGCTATTATGAAAGTTCCCAGGATAGTGAAAGCCCACAGACCTAGAAAGAATGTTGCTACTTGTGTGCTCCCTGGGGAGGATTCAGGCCAGCTACGTGCCGCAACTGAGGGACGGGACACCACTTGACGCAAGCAAAGTGTTCGATTTATTAGCAATATTCCATAAGCTTTATAGTATTTCTAACAACAAGCAAGCTACGTGTCTTTATTTCCATTGGTTAGTATCTATGTCGCGTCCCACACTCATTGGTTAGTACAACTTCATCTATTAGCTATTCCTAGACTCTTTGGTTAATACAACTTCATCTTTTAGCTATTTCTAGGCAAATTAAAACTACTATGTTATCTTGCAGCTGCAGCAAAACCACAAGGAGGAATGTTCCTGTTTCACAATGTCTTATCTTGGGAGGAAGATCCTGTTAAGCAGGATGTCTTATCTTGCACCTTCCTGTAAATCAGGATGTCTTATCTTGCAGCTTGTTATCCACTCTCCCAGGGCCTCGGTCCGACCAAGGCAATCAGGTCAGGGTCTCCTGCTTGCTTGTGAAGCTCTGCAGCAGCAGGATGCTTGTTTGCTTTTCCTACATCTCCCCCGTTCTGTTGAACAATAAGAACTTTATGGATAGAGTTAGATATCATTTTTTGTACACACTGCAAAAAACACGGTAAGCAAATCAAAAGCAACAAAACAAACAAAACAATATACATTGTTGTCTTTAACAAACTTTTTAACCAGCCTGTAAATCCCCAGCCAGAAAATAACTTGTCTAGCCAGTCCCATTTATCATCTTCTCGGAGTTTCAAAACTCCGTTTTTAAGTTGCTGTATGCTAGCGTGAATTGACTCTGAGTGATCAGACAGGTTCATACAGCACATTCCTTCAAAGTCTTCACATCCATGGCCTTGGGCTAAAAGCAAAAAATCTATGGCTGCACGATTTTGCAAAGTTGCATGTCGCACACTATCTACATCTATCAAAAGGTCAGAAAGCGCTCTACTAGTAGCGTTGGTTTGTTTCGCTAGCCAACAGCCTAATTTGTCTAAGGTGCTTAAAGCTTTTGCAGCTGCAACACCAGGAGCCAAAAGAGAGGCAGTGAAGCGTTGTTCAAAGTTCCAAAAATCTACATGGTCGTCACACTCTGACGTAAAGGCGTGGGCTGCTCGCCTTAGTCTAGAGTGGCTTTTGCGCATTTGTAAAATACTGGATGTATTGGGAGTTAGCAGTGAGAGACGTCCCAAACTACAGGGGCCTCCTTTTATATGTGAAGGTATGCCTGCCCATGCCCGATCTCCACAAATAAAGAATATGCCAGATGGTAATGCCACGGGTATGTTTGCGGAGGGTGAGATATTTTTTGATGTATAGTTACACCAAGCTGTCTTATTACGAAAAATGGGATGCATGGGGGATACATCCCATACTCGCGATTGATTTTTCCCCGTGTAGTTAAATTTAACACAAAAGTCCATTTTCACTGATCCTAATAGTTCAATTTCTTGAGGTTCTAAACTGAGTTTTGGTCTATATGGCGTCCACCCATCCCAGTTATCTGTGGGATTGATCATCAGGGTCTGTGGGAGGGTTTCACACAATCTTGTCCAATTATCAAGTGGTAAGCCTATCAAACAAGTAGAAAAAGGGTTTTCCGGAGAAGCCGTGGCTAGGCATATTGTATCCTGTCCTGTTACATTAGCTAGCGTGACCCACACATTAGTCTTAGGGAAAAATGGGGGAAAAGGACTAGCTTCTGTTACCATCCACACCAAAACCAAAAGGAAAAGCATAATGGTGATTTTCAGATGGGTGGCAAAGCGTCTGTGTTTGGTTCTTCAGCTGGAGCTGCCGTCAATGGCTCTCTGAAGGGTTTGACATTTTTCGCCGGAATCCACCGTGGACCACGCTCTGTGGAAACACAAGCATAACCCCTTCCCCAGGTAATAAGTGGATAAGGACCTAAAATTTTTCCTGTCTCTAGGTCCTTTATTAAAACTGGTGCCTTCTTTGATTTTGTGAATTCTTGGCTCATGTTAAAATGTCTCACAATAGGAGGATTCTGATCCATAAGGGAACAATTTAAAAAATTAAAAACATACAATGCTTTCTGTAGTCTTTCTCCTGGGGTTACGTTCCCTATCCCCCTTTTTTGTTTTTGTAAAAGACTTTTTAAAGTCTTGTGAGAGCGTTCAATAAGAGATTGACCTGTAGGGGAATGTGGTATTCCTGTAATGTGTGTAATGCCCCAGGTACTAAAAAAAGTCTGTAAAGTGAGAGAAATATATGCAGGTCCATTATCTGTTTTAATTTTTTGAGGTATCCCCAAGGTGGCAAATGCTTGTAAAAAATGGCGTTTAACATCGCGAGCCTTCTCTCCTGTGTGACAGGAAGCATATAAGGCTCCAGAAAAAGTATCTATAGAAACATGTAAATATTTTTGCTTGCCAAATTCTGGATAGTGTGTAACATCAGTTTGCCATAACTGTAAAGACTGTAATCCCCGGGGATTAATTCCGCCTGCTATAGATGGGAAAGAAACGCGTTGACAATCAGGACATATAGCAACAATCTCGGTTGCTTGCTGTGTGGAAATATTAAAAGTGCGTTTCAGTGCACCTGCATTTTGGTGAAAAAAGGAATGACTAAGTTTTGCCTGGGCAAAAAGGTCTGGGAGAATTTGCACTGTAAGAGTTAAAAGGTCAGCTTGTCTATTCCCTTCTGCTATAAAACCTGGTAAAGTAGTATGAGAACGAACATGCATTATAAAATAAGGAGTTGTTCTGGAGTCCAACAAAGCGACAAGTTCCTGTAATAAAGTAAACAAAAGAGGGTTAGCAACATCTTTTAAAAATGAAGCTTCTGCCCGCTGGACTATACCAGCAACATAAGCGGAATCAGTGATTATGTTAAGAGGTTTTGTCCATTTTCGAAAGACGCGTACAACAGCTGCAAGTTCCACAATTTGTGGTGAGCCAGGTGCTGTAGAAATGTCTGAGTTCCATTTCTGGGTTTCCTGGTTCCACCAGATGATAACAGATTTGTGGGTCTTTCCAGATCCATCAGTAAACACTGTAAATGCCTCCAGAGGTTTTTCGCTTCTTTTCGGTTTTTGGGAAAGTTGAAAGTCAAGGTGTAAAAGTTTATGAGCTGGCAAATGCGAAGAAATCTGTCCAGGATAGCCAGCAAGAGCCATGGCAAAAACGTCCGATTGGCAATATAACCAGGAAAGATAGGTTTTGACCACTGGCAAATAGATACATGTAAAGTCAATTCCTGCTAAAGTTAATAGTCGTTGCCGCGCCTTAAGAATTAAAAATGCAAACATTTCATATTGTGCAAATATTGTTTTTGAAGGCTGATGTGATAGAAATACCCATTCAATAGTCAATAATGGGTCCTTCTGATCAGTGTCCCATTGGAAAATAAGGGCATATGGCTGTTTTGTAGGATTTAAGATTACCAAAAAAAATGGCAAATCTGGATCGCAGCGGTGCGCCTGTCTAGACGCAATGGCTTCAGTGATTTTTGCAATTGCTTTAAGAGAGGGTTCGTTCAGCGTTCTTGGGGCACAAATATTTGTGTCTCCCTTCAAAAGTTCAAAAAGAGGACTTAAATCTGAATTTGTGATTCCCAATAAGGGGCGAACCCAGTTTATAGTTCCCAGAAGTTTTTGTACATCATTTAAAGTAGAAATTTCTGTGTTCAAGTGAAGTGGTTGAGGTGCTATGGTCTTTGACCGAATTAACCAGCCCAAATATTTCCAAGGGGAAATAGTTTGAATTTTTTCAGAAGCAATACAAAATCCAGCTGCGTTTACAGCTGTAGTGACAAGGGCTACGGCCTCCTTCATGTCTGTTTCCTGAGATGCAGCCACAAGGATGTCGTCCATGTAGTGGTATAACAACACAGAAGGTTTAGACTTTCTAATTGGGCTTAAAATTTTTGCCACATACCATTGGCATATGGTTGGACTGTTTTTCATTCCTTGTGGGAGCACTACCCAATGGAATCGTCGCAAAGGTTCCTGAACGTTGACGCTTGGAATTGAAAAAGCAAATTTAGGTGCATCCTGAGGATGTAATGGTATATTAAAAAAACAGTCTTTCAAATCAATTACTGTAAGGTACCAATTTCTTGGTAACATGGTTGGCGAGGGAAGCCCCGGCTGAAGGGGTCCCATGTTTTCCATAGCGTCATTAATTTTTCTAAGATCATGGAGTAGGCGCCACTTGCCACTTGGTTTTTTAATAACAAAAACAGGAGAATTCCATGGACTAACAGACGGTACTACATGTCCCTTTTGTAATTGCTCCTCTACTAAGTCATTAAGAGCGCAGAGTTTCTCTATAGGAAGGGGCCATTGATCCACCCATATAGGGGTATCCATTTTCCAGGTAATTTTTAGAGTGCCGCGCTCTTCAATGGCCCCCCCTAAAAATGTGTTTTTAGTGTAACTCCCCACTGAGCTAATACGTCACGGCCCCACAGGACCATCGGAATTGGTAAAACAAAAGGTTTAACAGTGGCTATGTGCCCTTCAGGGCCTTCAATGGTAACAGTATGGAGGCTTTGTCTACTAGTACCAGTGCCGCCTACCCCTGCAAGGGTCTGAGGTGTCATTATGTAGGTATCAAAAACAGATGACAACATAGTAACAAAATAAGGAGAAGAGAGACCATGTTCCGTGGCCGTACGGCACAATTCCTTAATTACGGCAAAAGACAAAGGTTCCCATTGAGCTCCCCGTCCTTGGTACATAACTGGTGCTACAATTTTTTGTGCCACCTCCCACTCCCCCTCCCTTAACGCCTGCTTTTTTATCTGAGTCCATACATCATGTGGGTCAGAGGGGAACAAGTCGGGTTCATCCTCCGGGTCTATAGGTCCGGGATCAAAGGGGTCGTCTTCTGGAGGGTAGTTTGCCAAAGCCCTCCTTCTTAGAGACGGTTTTGACGTTAGTATGGGTTCGGTTTTGGGTTCAGGGGCAGAATAGGTTGTTGCCGGCGGAGCTGAAGGGAGGTCAGAGGGACTGAGGTCGGGGTCTTTCCCGTTATGATCAGTCTCAGAAGGTGGATCCCCTTTATGAGAGCTTTCTTGTTCCTTTAAGATTTCAAAAATAATTCTCCACCAAGGGAGTAATTTTTGTGCTTGGGGGTCGCCCTTCGTAGCTCTGTCCCATAGTTTAATACCTACTTTGTCCCATATTTCCGTCGTAAAAATATTAGACGCAGTAACGTCAGGGATTTTTACTTGGACCCATTTTAACATACATTTAAGATCATGGCCCAATATAGTCTTATCATGCTTTGTCAGCAAGGCTTTCATAAGTTCATATACGTCCCTTTCCACGGGGGTGGAAACTTGCCCCCCCATTTCTGATTACCCGCAGCTCACCTCCTTCCACCGAGGGATTGTTAGCCGGCTTCTGCTTCCTATTCAGCAAGTCACTCTTTGAAGTTCTGCGGGAGTTGCGACCGGCTGCCAGATGGGCAGTTCTGTTCCTTTCCGAACGCCGAGCCGTTCGCTCCTTTTCGGATCGAATCACGTCGGAGTCACCATTTGCCGCAACTGAGGGACGGGACACCACTTGATGCAAGCAAAGTGTTCGATTTATTAGCAATATTCCATAAGCTTTATAGTATTTCTAACAACAAGCAAGCTACGTGTCTTTATTTCCATTGGTTAGTATCTATGTCGCGTCCCACACTCATTGGTTAGTACAACTTCATCTATTAGCTATTCTTAGACTCATTGGTTAATACAACTTCATCTTTTAGCTATTTCTAGGCAAATTAAAACTACTATGTTATCTTGCAGCTGCAGCAAAACCACAAGGAGGAATGTTCCTGTTTCACAATGTCTTATCTTGGGAGGAAGATCTTGTTAAGCAGGATGTCTTATCTTGCACCTTCCTGTAAATCAGGATGTCTTATCTTGCAGCTTCCTGTAAATCAGGATGTCTTATCTTGCAGCTTGTAATCCACTCTCCCAGGGCCTCGGTCCGACCAAGGCAATCAGGTCAGGGTCTCCTGCTTGCTTGTGAAGCTCTGCAGCAGCAGGATGCTTGTTTGCTTTTCCTACAGCTATGTGTTTCAGTGTTGGCTCTTTGGTTTGGGAGCTATTGCTGGACGTTTGGCAAGTTTGGCCGAAAATGCTCCTCCGGCCGAGTGAAACACTTTTTTTGATATGATGAAGGTTCCCAGGCAAGTGAAAGCCCACAGCCCTAGAATGAATGTTGCTGCTTGTGTGCTCCCTGGGGAGGTCTCAGGCCAGCTATGTGTTTCAGTGTTGGCTCCTTTGGTTTGGGAGCTATTGCTGGACGTTTGGCATGTTTAGCCTAAAATGCTAGTCTGGTCGAGAGAAACAATTTTTTGCTATGATGAACGTTCCCAGTCAAGTGAAAGCCCACAGCCCTAGTAGAAATGTTGCTGCTTCTCTGCTCCCTGGGGAGGATTCAGGCCAGCTAAGTGTTTCAGTGCTGGCTCCTTTGGTTTGGGAGCTATTGCTGGACGTTTGGCAAGTTTGGCCCAAAATGCTCGTCAGGCCGAGAGAAACACTTTTTTTGATATGATGAATGTTCCCAGGCAAGTGAAAGCCCACAGCCCTAGAATGAGTGTTGCTGCTTGTGTGCTCTTTAGGGAGCATTCAGGCCAGCTATGTGTTTCAGTGCTGGCTCCTTTGGTTTGGGAGCTATTACTGCAGCTTTGGCATGTTTGGCTCAAAATGCTCGTCCGAGCGAGAGAAAAACTTTTTTTGCTATGATGACGGTTTCCAGGCAAGTGAAAGCCCACAGCCCTAGAATGAATGTTGCTGCTTGTGTGCTCCCTGGGGAGGTCTCAGGCCAGCTATGTGTTTCAGTGCTGGCTCCTTTGGTTTGGGAGCTATTGCTGGACGTTTGGCATGTTTTGAATAAAATGCTAGTCTGGCCGACAGAAACAATTTTTTGCTATGATGAACGTTCCCAGGCAATTGAAAGCCCACAGCCCTAGTAGAAATGTTGCTGCTTGTGTGCTCCCTGGGGCAGATTCAGGCCAGCTATGTGTTTCAGTGCTGGCTCCTTTGGTTTGGGAGCTATTGCTGGACGTTTGGCAAGTTTGGACCAAAATGCTTGTCCGGCCCAGAGAAACACATTTTTTTGATATGATGAAGTTTCCCAGGCAAGTGAATGCCCACAGCCCTAGAATGAATGTTGCTGCTTGTGTGCTCCCTGGGGAGGATTCAGGCCAGCTATGTGTTTCAGTGCTGGCTCCTTTGGTTTGGGAGCTATTGCTGGACGTTTGGCATCTTTGGCCTATAATTCTCATCTGGCCAAGAGAAACACTTTGTTTGATATGATGGAAGAACCCAGGCAAGTGAAAGCCCACAGCCCTAGAATGAATGTTGCTACTTGTGTGCTCCCTGGAGAGGATTCAGGCCAGCTATGTGTTTCAGTGCTGGCTCCTTTGGTTTGGGAGCTATTGGTGGACGTTCGGAAAGTTTGGCGCAAAATGGTCTTCTGGCCAATAGAAAAACTTTTTTTGCTATGATGAAAGTTCCCAGGCAAGTGAAAGCCCACAGACCTAGAAAGAATGTTGCTACTTGTGTGCTCTTTGGGGAGGATTCAGGCCAGCTATGTGTTTCATTGCTGGCTCCTTTGGTTTTGGAGGTATTGCTGGACATTTGGCAAGTTTGGCCGAAAATGCTCCTCAGGCCGAGAGAAACACTTATTTTGCTATGATGAAGGTTCCCAGGCAAGTGAAAGCCCACAGCCCTAGAATTAATGTTGCTGCTTGTGTGCTCCCTGGGGAGGTCTCAGGCCAGCTATGTGTTTCAGTGCTGGCTCCTTTGGTTTGGGAGCTATTGCTGGACGTTTGGAAAGTTTGGCGCAAAATGCTCCTCCGGCCGAGAGAGACACTTATTTTGCTATGATGAAGGTTCCCAGGCAAGTGAAAGCCCACAGCCCTAGAATGAATGTTGCTGCTTGTGTGCTCCCTGGGGAGGTCTCAGGCCAGCTATGTGTTTCAGTGCTGGCTCCTTTGGTTTGGGAGCTATTGCTGGACTTTTGGCAAGTTTGGCCTAAAATGCTCTTCTGGCCGCGACAAATACTTTTTTTTCTACGATGAATGTTCCCAGGCAATTGAAAGCCCACAGCCCTAGAATGAATGTTGCTGCTTGTGTGCTCCCTGGGGAGGATTCAGGCCAGCTATGTGTTTCAGTGCTGGCTCCTTTCGTTTGGGAGCTATTTCTGGACGTTTGGAAATTTTGGCCCAAAATGCTTGTCCGGTCGAGAGAAACACTTTTTTTGCTATGATGAAAGTTCCCAGGAAAGTGAAAGCCCACAGACCTAGAAAGAATGTTGCTACTTGTGTGCTCCCTGGGGCGGATTCAGGCCAGCTATGTGTTTCAGTGTTGGTTCCTTTGGTTTGGGAGCTATTGCTGGACGTTTGGCAAGTTTGGCCGAAAATGCTCCTCCGGCCGAAACACTTTTTTTGCTATGATGAAGGTTCCCAGGCAAGTGAAAGCCCACAGCCCTAGAATGAATGTTGCTGCTTGTGTGCTACCTGGGGAGGTCTCAGGCCAGCTATGTGTTTCAGTGCTGGCTCCTTTGGTTTTGGAGCTATTGCTGGACTTTTGGCATGTTTGGCCTAAAATGCTCTTCTGGCCGAGAAAACACTTTTTTTGCTATTATGAAAGTTCCCAGGCAAGTTAAAGCCCACAGACCTAGAAAGAATGTTGCTACTTGTGTGCTCCCTGGGGAGGATTCAGGCCAGCTACGTGCCGCAACTGAGGGACGGGACACCACTTGACTCAAGCAAAGAGTTCGATTTATTAGCAATATTCCATAAGCTTTATAGTATTTCTAACAACAAGCAAGCTACGTGTCTTTATTTCCATTGGTTAGTATCTATGTCGCGTCCCACACTCATTGGTTAGTACAACTTCATCTATTAGCTATTCCTAGACTCATTGGTTAATACAACTTCATCTTTTAGCTATTTCTAGGCAAATTAAAACTACTATGTTATCTTGCAGCTGCAGCAAAACCACAAGGAGGAATGTTCCTGTTTCACAATGTCTTATCTTGGGAGGAAGATCCTGTTAAGCAGGATGTCTTATCTTGCACCTTCCTGTAAATCAGGATGTCTTATCTTGCAGCTTCCTGTAAAACAGGGTGTCTTATGTTGCAGCTTGTTATCCACTCTCCCAGGGCCTCGGTCCGACCAAGGCAATCAGGTCAGGGTCTCCTGCTTGCTTGTGAAGCTCTGCAGCAGCAGGATGCTTGTTTGCTTTTCCTACATCTCCCCCGTTCTGTTGAACAATAAGAACTTTATGGATAGAGTTAGATATCATTTTTTGTACACACTGCAAAAAACACGGTAAGCAAATCAAAAGCAACAAAGCAAACAAAACAATATACATTGTTGTCTTTAACAAACTTTTTAACCAGCCTGTAAATCCCCAGCCAGAAAATAACTTGTCTAGCCAGTCCCATTTATCATCTTCTCGGAGTTTCAAAACTCCGTTTTTAAGTTGCTGTATGCTAGCGTGAATTGACTCTGAGTGATCAGACAGGTTCATACAGCACATTCCTTCAAAGTCTTCACATCCATGGCCTTGGGCTAAAAGCAAAAAATCTATGGCTGCACGATTTTGCAAAGTTGCATGTCGCACACTATCTACATCTATCAAAAGGTCAGAAAGCGCTCTACTAGTAGCGTTGGTTTGTTTCGCTAGCCAACAGCCTAATTTGTCTAAGGTGCTTAAAGCTTTTGCAGCTGCAACACCAGGAGCCAAAAGAGAGGCAGTGAAGCGTTGTTCAAAGTTCCAAAAATCTACATGGTCGTCACACTCTGACGTAAAGGCGTGGGCTGCTCGCCTTAGTCTAGAGTGGCTTTTGCGCATTTGTAAAATACTGGATGTATTGGGAGTTAGCAGTGAGAGACGTCCCAAACTACAGGGGCCTCCTTTTATATGTGAAGGTATGCCTGCCCATGCCCGATCTCCACAAATAAAGAATATGCCAGATGGTAATGCCACGGGTATGTTTGCGGAGGGTGAGATATTTTTTGATGTATAGTTACACCAAGCTGTCTTATTACGAAAAATGGGATGCATGGGGGATACATCCCATACTCGCGATTGATTTTTCCCCGTGTAGTTAAATTTAACACAAAAGTCCATTTTCACTGATCCTAATAGTTCAATTTCTTGAGGTTCTAAACTGAGTTTTGGTCTATATGGCGTCCACCCATCCCAGTTATCTGTGGGATTGATCATCAGGGTCTGTGGGAGGGTTTCACACAATCTTGTCCAATTATCAAGTGGTAAGCCTATCAAACAAGTAGAAAAAGGGTTTTCCGGAGAAGCCGTGGCTAGGCATATTGTATCCTGTCCTGTTACATTAGCTAGCGTGACCCACACATTAGTCTTAGGGAAAAATGGGGGAAAAGGACTAGCTTCTGTTACCATCCACACCAAAACCAAAAGGAAAAGCATAATGGTGATTTTCAGATGGGTGGCAAAGCGTCTGTGTTTGGTTCTTCAGCTGGAGCTGCCGTCAATGGCTCTCTGAAGGGTTTGACATTTTTCGCCGGAATCCACCGTGGACCACGCTCTGTGGAAACACAAGCATAACCCCTTCCCCAGGTAATAAGTGGATAAGGACCTAAAATTTTTCCTGTCTCTAGGTCCTTTATTAAAACTGGTGCCTTCTTTGATTTTGTGAATTCTTGGCTCATGTTAAAATGTCTCACAATAGGAGGATTCTGATCCATAAGGGAACAATTTAAAAAATTAAAAACATACAATGCTTTCTGTAGTCTTTCTCCTGGGGTTACGTTCCCTATCCCCCTTTTTTGTTTTTGTAAAAGACTTTTTAAAGTCTTGTGAGAGCGTTCAATAAGAGATTGACCTGTAGGGGAATGTGGTATTCCTGTAATGTGTGTAATGCCCCAGGTACTAAAAAAAGTCTGTAAAGTGAGAGAAATATATGCAGGTCCATTATCTGTTTTAATTTTTTGAGGTATCCCCAAGGTGGCAAATGCTTGTAAAAAATGGCGTTTAACATCGCGAGCCTTCTCTCCTGTGTGACAGGAAGCATATAAGGCTCCAGAAAAAGTATCTATAGAAACATGTAAATATTTTTGCTTGCCAAATTCTGGATAGTGTGTAACATCAGTTTGCCATAACTGTAAAGACTGTAATCCCCGGGGATTAATTCCGCCTGCTATAGATGGGAAAGAAACGCGTTGACAATCAGGACATATAGCAACAATCTCGGTTGCTTGCTGTGTGGAAATATTAAAAGTGCGTTTCAGTGCACCTGCATTTTGGTGAAAAAAGGAATGACTAAGTTTTGCCTGGGCAAAAAGGTCTGGGAGAATTTGCACTGTAAGAGTTAAAAGGTCAGCTTGTCTATTCCCTTCTGCTATAAAACCTGGTAAAGTAGTATGAGAACGAACATGCATTATAAAATAAGGAGTTGTTCTGGAGTCCAACAAAGCGACAAGTTCCTGTAATAAAGTAAACAAAAGAGGGTTAGCAACATCTTTTAAAAATGAAGCTTCTGCCCGCTGGACTATACCAGCAACATAAGCGGAATCAGTGATTATGTTAAGAGGTTTTGTCCATTTTCGAAAGACGCGTACAACAGCTGCAAGTTCCACAATTTGTGGTGAGCCAGGTGCTGTAGAAATGTCTGAGTTCCATTTCTGGGTTTCCTGGTTCCACCAGATGATAACAGATTTGTGGGTCTTTCCAGATCCATCAGTAAACACTGTAAATGCCTCCAGAGGTTTTTCGCTTCTTTTCGGTTTTTGGGAAAGTTGAAAGTCAAGGTGTAAAAGTTTATGAGCTGGCAAATGCGAAGAAATCTGTCCAGGATAGCCAGCAAGAGCCATGGCAAAAACGTCCGATTGGCAATATAACCAGGAAAGATAGGTTTTGACCACTGGCAAATAGATACATGTAAAGTCAATTCCTGCTAAAGTTAATAGTCGTTGCCGCGCCTTAAGAATTAAAAATGCAAACATTTCATATTGTGCAAATATTGTTTTTGAAGGCTGATGTGATAGAAATACCCATTCAATAGTCAATAATGGGTCCTTCTGATCAGTGTCCCATTGGAAAATAAGGGCATATGGCTGTTTTGTAGGATTTAAGATTACCAAAAAAAATGGCAAATCTGGATCGCAGCGGTGCGCCTGTCTAGACGCAATGGCTTCAGTGATTTTTGCAATTGCTTTAAGAGAGGGTTCGTTCAGCGTTCTTGGGGCACAAATATTTGTGTCTCCCTTCAAAAGTTCAAAAAGAGGACTTAAATCTGAATTTGTGATTCCCAATAAGGGGCGAACCCAGTTTATAGTTCCCAGAAGTTTTTGTACATCATTTAAAGTAGAAATTTCTGTGTTCAAGTGAAGTGGTTGAGGTGCTATGGTCTTTGACCGAATTAACCAGCCCAAATATTTCCAAGGGGAAATAGTTTGAATTTTTTCAGAAGCAATACAAAATCCAGCTGCGTTTACAGCTGTAGTGACAAGGGCTACGGCCTCCTTCATGTCTGTTTCCTGAGATGCAGCCACAAGGATGTCGTCCATGTAGTGGTATAACAACACAGAAGGTTTAGACTTTCTAATTGGGCTTAAAATTTTTGCCACATACCATTGGCATATGGTTGGACTGTTTTTCATTCCTTGTGGGAGCACTACCCAATGGAATCGTCGCAAAGGTTCCTGAACGTTGACGCTTGGAATTGAAAAAGCAAATTTAGGTGCATCCTGAGGATGTAATGGTATATTAAAAAAACAGTCTTTCAAATCAATTACTGTAAGGTACCAATTTCTTGGTAACATGGTTGGCGAGGGAAGCCCCGGCTGAAGGGGTCCCATGTTTTCCATAGCGTCATTAATTTTTCTAAGATCATGGAGTAGGCGCCACTTGCCACTTGGTTTTTTAATAACAAAAACAGGAGAATTCCATGGACTAACAGACGGTACTACATGTCCCTTTTGTAATTGCTCCTCTACTAAGTCATTAAGAGCGCAGAGTTTCTCTATAGGAAGGGGCCATTGATCCACCCATATAGGGGTATCCATTTTCCAGGTAATTTTTAGAGTGCCGCGCTCTTCAATGGCCCCCCCTAAAAATGTGTTTTTAGTGTAACTCCCCACTGAGCTAATACGTCACGGCCCCACAGGACCATCGGAATTGGTAAAACAAAAGGTTTAACAGTGGCTATGTGCCCTTCAGGGCCTTCAATGGTAACAGTATGGAGGCTTTGTCTACTAGTACCAGTGCCGCCTACCCCTGCAAGGGTCTGAGGTGTCATTATGTAGGTATCAAAAACAGATGACAACATAGTAACAAAATAAGGAGAAGAGAGACCATGTTCCGTGGCCGTACGGCGCAATTCCTTAATTACGGCAAAAGACAAAGGTTCCCATTGAGCTCCCCGTCCTTGGTACATAACTGGTGCTACAATTTTTTGTGCCACCTCCCACTCCCCCTCCCTTAACGCCTGCTTTTTTATCTGAGTCCATACATCATGTGGGTCAGAGGGGAACAAGTCGGGTTCATCCTCCGGGTCTATAGGTCCGGGATCAAAGGGGTCGTCTTCTGGAGGGTAGTTTGCCAAAGCCCTCCTTCTTAGAGACGGTTTTGACGTTAGTATGGGTTCGGTTTTGGGTTCAGGGGCAGAATAGGTTGTTGCCGGCGGAGCTGAAGGGAGGTCAGAGGGACTGAGGTCGGGGTCTTTCCCGTTATGATCAGTCTCAGAAGGTGGATCCCCTTTATGAGAGCTTTCTTGTTCCTTTAAGATTTCAAAAATAATTCTCCACCAAGGGAGTAATTTTTGTGCTTGGGGGTCGCCCTTCGTAGCTCTGTCCCATAGTTTAATACCTACTTTGTCCCATATTTCCGTCGTAAAAATATTAGACGCAGTAACGTCAGGGATTTTTACTTGGACCCATTTTAACATACATTTAAGATCATGGCCCAATATAGTCTTATCATGCTTTGTCAGCAAGGCTTTCATAAGTTCATATACGTCCCTTTCCACGGGGGTGGAAACTTGCCCCCCCATTTCTGATTACCCGCAGCTCACCTCCTTCCACCGAGGGATTGTTAGCCGGCTTCTGCTTCCTATTCAGCAAGTCACTCTTTGAAGTTCTGCGGGAGTTGCGACCGGCTGCCAGATGGGCAGTTCTGTTCCTTTCCGAACGCCGAGCCGTTCGCTCCTTTTCGGATCGAATCACGTCGGAGTCACCATTTGCCGCAACTGAGGGACGGGACACCACTTGATGCAAGCAAAGTGTTCGATTTATTAGCAATATTCCATAAGCTTTATAGTATTTCTAACAACAAGCAAGCTACGTGTCTTTATTTCCATTGGTTAGTATCTATGTCGCGTCCCACACTCATTGGTTAGTACAACTTCATCTATTAGCTATTCTTAGACTCATTGGTTAATACAACTTCATCTTTTAGCTATTTCTAGGCAAATTAAAACTACTATGTTATCTTGCAGCTGCAGCAAAACCACAAGGAGGAATGTTCCTGTTTCACAATGTCTTATCTTGGGAGGAAGATCCTGTTAAGCAGGATGTCTTATCTTGCACCTTCCTGTAAATCAGGATGTCTTATCTTGCAGCTTCCTGTAAATCAGGATGTCTTATCTTGCAGCTTGTAATCCACTCTCCCAGGGCCTCGGTCCGACCAAGGCAATCAGGTCAGGGTCTCCTGCTTGCTTGTGAAGCTCTGCAGCAGCAGGATGCTTGTTTGCTTTTCCTACAGCTATGTGTTTCAGTGTTGGCTCTTTGGTTTGGGAGCTATTGCTGGACGTTTGGCAAGTTTGGCCGAAAATGCTCCTCCGGCCGAGTGAAACACTTTTTTTGATATGATGAAGGTTCCCAGGCAAGTGAAAGCCCACAGCCCTAGAATGAATGTTGCTGCTTGTGTGCTCCCTGGGGAGGATTCAGGCCAGCTATGTGTTTCAGTGCTGGCTCCTTTAGTTTGGGAGCTATTGCTGGACATTTGGAACATTTCGCCCAAAATACTTGTCTGGCCGAGAGAAACAATTTTTTCTGGTATGATGAATGTTCCCAGGCAGGTGAAAGCCCACAGCCCTAGAATGAATTTTGCTGCTTGTGTGCTCCCTGGGGAGGTCTCAGGCCAGCTATGTGTTTCAGTGCTGGCTCCTTTGGTTTGGGAGCTATTGCTGGACGTTTGGCAATTTTGGCCGAAAACGCTCCTCCGGCCGAGAGAAACATTTTTTATGCTATGATGATGGTTCCCAGGCAAGTGAAAGCCCACAGCCCTAGAATGAAAGTTGCTGCTTGTTTGCTCCCTGGGGAGGATTCAGGCCAGCTATGTTTTTCAGTGCTGGCTCCTTTGGTGTGGGAGGTATTGCTGCACGTTTCGCATGTTTGGCTTAAAATGCTCGTGCGGCCGAGAGAAACACATTTTTTGATATGATGAAACATCCCAGGCAAGTTAAAGCCCACAGCCCTAGAATGAATCTTGCTGCTTGTGTGCTTTTTGGGGAGGATTCAGGCCAGCTATATGTTTCAGTGCTGGCTCCTTTGGTTTGGGAGCTATTGCTGGACGTTTGGCAAGTTTGGCCGAAAATGCTTCTCCGGCCGAGAGAAACATTTTTTTTGCTATGATGAAGGTTCCCAGGCAATTGAAAGCCCAAAGACCTAGATTGAATGTTGCTGATTGTGTGCTCTTTGGGGAGGATTCAGGCCAGTTATCTGTTTCAGTGCTGGCTCCTTTGGTTTGGGAGCTATTGCTGGACGTTTGGCATGTTTATCCTAATATGCGAGTGTGGCAGACAGAAACAATTTTTTGCTATGATGAAGGTTCCCCGGCAAGTGAAAGCCCACAGCCCTAGAATGAATGTTGCTGCTTGTGTGCTCCCTGGGGAGGATTCTAGCCAGCTATGTGTTTCAGTGCTGGCTCCTTTGGTTTGGGAGCTATTGCTGGTTGTTTGGCATGTTTGGCCCAAAATGCTCGTGTGGCAGAGAGAAACACATTTTTGCTATGATGAAGGGTTCCAGGCAAGTGAAAGCCCACAGCACTAGAATGAATGTTGCTGCTTGTGTGCTCCCTGGGGAGGATTCAGGCCAGCTATGTGTTTCAGTGCTGGCTCCTTTGGTGTGGGAGGTATTGCTGGACGTTTGGCAAGTTTGGCCGAAAATGCTCTTCCGGCCGAGAGAAACATTTTTTTTGATATGATGAAGGTTCCCAGGCAAGTGAAAGCCCAAAGACCTAGAATGAATGTTGCTGCTTGTGTGCTCCCTGGGGAGGATTCAGGCCAGCTATGAGTTTCAGTGCTGGCTCCTTTGGTTTGGGAGCTATTGCTGGTCGTTTGGCAAGTTTGGCCCAAATTTCTCCTCTGGCATATAGAAACACTTTTTTGATAAGATGAAAGTTCCCAGGCAAGTGAAAGCCCACAGCCCTAGAAAGAATCTTTCTGCTTGTGTGCTCTTTGGGGAGGATTCAGGCCAGCTATGTGTTTCAGTGCTGGCTCCTTTGGTTTGGGATCTATTGCTGGACGTTTGGCAAGTTTGGCCGAAAATGCTCCTCCGGCCGAGAGAAAAACATTTTTTGCTATGATGAAAGTTCCCAGGAAAGTGAAAGCCCACAGCCCTAGAATGAATGTTGCTGCTTGTTTGCTCCCTGGGGAGGTCTCAGGTCAGCTATGTGTTTCAGTGCTGACTCCTTTGGTTTGGGAGCTATTGCTTGATGTTTGGCAAGTTTGGGCTAAAAGGTTCTTACTTCCGAAACACTTTTTTTGCAATGATGAAGGTTCCCAGGCAAGTGAAAGCCCAAAGACCTAGAATGAATGTTGCTGATTGTGTGCTCTTTGGGGAGGATTCGGGCCAGTTATCTGTTTCAGTGCTGGCTGCTTTGGTTTATGAGCTATTGCTGGACGTTTGGCATGTTTAGCCTAAAATGCGAGTGTGGCAGACAGAAACAATTATTTGCTATGATGAAGGTTCCCAGGCAAGTGAAAGAACACAGCCCTAGAAGAAATGTTGCTGCTTGTGTGCTCCCTGGGGACGATTCTGTCCAGCTATGTGTTTCAGTGCTGGCTCCTTTTGTTTGGGAGCTATTGCTGGACGTTTTGCATGTTTACAATAAAATGCTAGTCTGGCCGAGAGAAACACTTTTTTGCTATGATGAAGGTTCCCAGGCAAGTTAAAGCCAAGATCCCTAGAATAAATGTTGCTGCCTGTTTGCTCATTGGGGAGCCTTCAGGCCAGCTATGTGTTTCAGTGCTGGCTCCTTTGGTTTGGGAGCTATTGCTGGACGTTTGGCAAGTTTGGCCAAAAATTATCGTCCGGCCGAGAGAAACACTTTTTTTGCTATGATGAAGGATCCCAGCCAAGTGAAAGCCGACAGCCCTAGAAGAAATGTTGCTGCTTGTGTGCTCCCTGGGGACGATTCTGTCCAGCTATGTGTTTCAGTGCTGGCTCCTTTGGTTTGGGAGCTATTGCTGGACGTTTGGCAAGTTTGGCCAAAAGTGCTCGTCCGGCCGAGAGAAACACTTTTTTTGCTATGATGAAGGATCCCAGGCAAGTGAAAGCCCACAGCCCTAGCATGAATGTTGCTGCTTGTGTGCTCCCTGGGGAGGCTAAGGCACGCCTTGTGTTTCAGTGCTGGATCCTTTGGTTTGGGAGCTATTGCTGGACGTTTGGTAAGTTTGGCCCAAAATGCTCGTCTGGCTAATAGAATAATATTTTTTGCTATGATGAAAGTTCCCAGGCAAGTGAAAGCCCACAGCCCTAGAATGAATGTTGCTGCTTGTGTGCTCATTGGGGAGGATTCAGGCCAGTTATCTGTTTCAGTGCTGGCTCCTTTGTTTTGGAAGCTATTGCTGGACATTTGGCATGTTTAGCCTAAAATGCTAGTCTGGCCGACAGAAACAATTTTTTGCTATGATGAAGGTTCCCAGGCAAGTGAAAGCCCACAGACCTAGAATGAATGTTGCTCCTTTTGTGCTCCCTTGGGAGGATTCAGACCAGATATGTGTTTCAGTGCTGGCTCCTTTGGTTTGGGAGCTATTGCTGGACGTTTGGCAAGTTTGGCCGATAATGCTCTTCCGGCCGAGAGAAACACTTTTTTTGATATGATGAAAGTTCCCAGGCAAGGGAAAGCCCATAGCCCTAGAATGAATGTTGCTGCTTGTGTGCTCTTTGGGGAGGCTTCAGGCCAGCTATGTGTTTCAGTTCTGGCTCCTTTGGTTTAGGATATATTGCTGGACTTTTGGAATATTTCGCCCAAAATACTCGTCTGGCCGAGAGAAAAACTATTTTTGCTATGCTGAAATTTCCCAGACAAGTGAAAGCCCGCAGCCCTAGAATGAATGTTGCTGCTTGTGTTCTCCCTGGGGAGGTCTCAGGCCAGCTATGTGCTTCAATGCTGGCTCCTTTGGTTTGGGAGCTATTGCTGGACGTTTGGCAAGTTTGGCCCAAAATGCTCGTCTGGCCGAGAGAAACACATTTTTTGCTATGATGAAGGGTCCCATACAAGTGAAAGCCCAAATCCCTAGAATGAATGCTGCTGCTTGTGTGCTCCCTGGGGATGTCTCAGGCCAGCTATGTGTTTCAGTGCTGGATCCTTTGGTTTGAGAGCTATTACTGCACCTTTGGAATGTTTAGCCCAAAATGATCGTCCGGCCGAGAGAAACACTTTTTTTGCTATGATTAAAGTTCCCAGGCAAGTGAAAGCTCACAGACCTAGAAAGAATGTTGCTACTTGTGTGCTCCCTGGGGAGGATTCAGGCCAGCTATGCATTTCAGTGCTGGCTCCTTTGGTTTGGGAGCTATTGCTGGACGTTTGGCATGTTTACCCTAAAATGCTAGTCTGGCCGAGAGAAACAATTTTTTGCTATGATGAAGGATCCTGGCAAGTGAAAGCCCTAGAATGTAAGTTGCTGCTTGTGTGCTCCCTGGGGAGGATTCAGGCCAGCTATGTTTTTCAGTGCTGGCTCCTTTGGTTTTGGATTTATTGCTGGACGTTTGGCATTTTTGGCCTAAAATGCTCGTCCGGCCGATAGAAAAACTTTTTTGTATGATGAATGTTGCCAGGCAAGTGAAAGCCCACAGCTCTAGAATGAATGTTGCTGCTTTTGTGCTCCCTGCGGAGGTCTCAGGCCAGCTATGTGTTTCAGTGCTGACTCCTTTGGTTTGGGAGCTATTGCCGGACTTTTGGCAAGTTTGGCCGAAAATACTCGTCCGGCAGAGACAAACACCTTTTTTGCTATGATGAAATATCCCAGGCAAGTGAAAGCCCAGAGCCCTAGAATGAATGTTGCTGCTTGTCTGCTCCCTGGGGATGTCTCAGGCCAGCTGTGTGTTTCAGTGTTGGCTCCTTTTCTTTGGGAGCTATTGCTGGACGTTTGGAAAGTTTGGCCGAAAATACTCGTCCAGCCGAGAGAAACACTTTTTTTGATAAGATGAAGGATCCCAGACAAGTGAAAGCCCACAGCCCTAGAATGAATGTTGCTTCTTGTGTGCTCCCTGGGGAGGTCTCAGGCCAGCTATGTGATTCAGTGCTGGCTCCTTTGGTTTGGGAGCTATTTCTGGACGTTTGGCAAGTTTGGCCCAAAATGCTCGTCCGGCCGATACAAACACTTTTTTTGATATGATGAAGGATCCCAGGCAACTGAAAGCCCACAGCCCTAGAATGAATGTTGCTGCTTGTGTGCTCCCTGGGGAGGTCTCAGGCCCGCTATGTGTTTCAGTGCTGGCTCCTTTGGTTTGGGAGCTATTGCTGGACGTTTGGCATGTTTGGACCAAAATGCTCGTCTGGCCGAAACACTTTTTTTTCTATGATGAAAGTACCCAGGCAAGTGAAAGATCACAGCCCTAGAAAGAATGTTGCTGCTTGTGTGCTCCCTGGGGAGGATTCAGGCCAGCTATGTGTTTCAGTTCTGGCTCCTTTCGTTTCGGAGGTATTGCTTTATGTTTGGCCTAAAAAGATTGTCCAGCCGAAAAAACACTTTTTTTGCTATGATGAAAGATCCCAGGCAAGTGAAAGCCCATAGTCCTAGAATGAATGTTGCTGCTTGTGTGCTATTTGGGGAGGATTCAGGCCAGCTATGTGTTTCAGTGCTGGCTCCTTTGGTTTGGGAGCTACTGCTGGACGTTTGGCATGTTTGGACCAAAATGCTCGTCCAGCCGAGAAACACTTTTTTTGCTATGATGAAGGATCCCACGCAAGTGAAAGCCCACAGCCCTAGAATGAATGTTGCTACTTGCGTGTTCCCTGGGGAGGTTTCTGCCAGCTATGTGTTTCAGTGCTGGCTCCTTTGCTTTGGGAGCTATTGCTGGACGTTAGGCATGTTTGGCCGAAAATGCTTGTCTGGCCGAGAGAAACAATTTTATTGCTATCATGAAAGTTCTCAGGCAAGGGAAAGCCCTCAGACCTAGAAAGAATGTTGCTACTTGTGACCTCTCTGGGGAGGATTCCGTCCAGCTATATGTTTCAGTGCTGGCTACTTTGGTTTGGGATCTATTGCTGGACGTTTCGCAAGATTGGCCCTAAATGCTCATCCGGCCGAGACAAACACTTTTTTTGCTATAATGAAGGATCCCAGGCAAGTGAAAGCCCACAGCTCTAGAATGAATGTTGCTGCTTTTGTGCTCCCTGCGGAGGTCTCAGGCCAGCTATGTGTTTCAGTGCTGACTCCTTTGGTTTGGGAGCTATTGCCGGACTTTTGGCAAGTTTGGCCGAAAATACTCGTCCGGCAGAGACAAACACCTTTTTTGCTATGATGAAATATCCCAGGCAAGTGAAAGCCCAGAGCCCTAGAATGAATGTTGCTGCTTGTCTGCTCCCTGGGGATGTCTCAGGCCAGCTGTGTGTTTCAGTGTTGGCTCCTTTTCTTTGGGAGCTATTGCTGGACGTTTGGAAAGTTTGGCCGAAAATACTCGTCCAGCCGAGAGAAACACTTTTTTTGATAAGATGAAGGATCCCAGACAAGTGAAAGCCCACAGCCCTAGAATGAATGTTGCTTCTTGTGTGCTCCCTGGGGAGGTCTCAGGCCAGCTATGTGATTCAGTGCTGGCTCCTTTGGTTTGGGAGCTATTTCTGGACGTTTGGCAAGTTTGGCCCAAAATGCTCGTCCGGCCGATACAAACACTTTTTTTGATATGATGAAGGATCCCAGGCAACTGAAAGCCCACAGCCCTAGAATGAATGTTGCTGCTTGTGTGCTCCCTGGGGAGGTCTCAGGCCCGCTATGTGTTTCAGTGCTGGCTCCTTTGGTTTGGGAGCTATTGCTGGACGTTTGGCAAGTTTGGCCGAAAATGCTCGTCTAGCCGAGAGAAACTCTATTTTTAATATGATTAAAGATCCCAGGCAAGTGAAAGCCCACAGCCCTCGAATGAATGTTGCTGCTTGTGTGCTCCCTGGGGAGGTTTCATGCCAGCTATGTGTTTCAGTGCTGGCTCCTTTAGTTTCTATTTTTTTCTGGACGTTTTGTAAGTTTGGCCTATAATGCTATGTCAGGCCAAGAGAAACACGTTTTTTGATATTATGAAAGTTCCCAGGCAAGTGAAAGCGCACAGCCCTAGAATGAAAGTTGCTGCTTGTGTGCTCCATGGGTAGGATTCATGCCAGCTATGTGTTTCAGTTCTGGCTCCTTTGGTTTGGGAGCTATTGCTGGACATTTGGAACATTTCCCCAAAATACTCGTTTGGCCGAGATAAACACTTTTTTTGTAATGATGAAAGTTCCCAGGCAAGTGAAAGCCCTCAGCCCTAGAATGAATGTTGCTGCTTGTGTGCTCCATGGGGAGGTTTCATGCCAGCTATGTGTTTCAGTGCTGGCTCATTTAGTTTTGTATTTTTTGGTCGACGTTTGGCAAGTTTGGCCTATAATGCTTGTCAGGCCAAGAGAAACATGTTTTTTGATATTATGAAATTTCCCAGGCAAGTGAAAGCCCACAGCCCTAGATTGAATGTTGCTGCTTGTGTGCTCCCTGGGGAGGTCTCAGGCCAGCTATGTGTTTCAGTGCTGTCTCTTTGGTTTGGGAGCTATTACTGGACGTTTGGCATGTTTGGCCGAAAATGCTCGCCAGGCCGAGAGAAACACTATTTTAAGATGATGAAAGACCCTAAGCAAGTGAAAGCCCACAGCCCAAGAATGAATATTGCTACTTGTGTGCTCCCTGGGGAGGATACATTGAAGATATGTGTTTCAGTGCTGGCTCCTTTGGTTTGGGAGCTATTGCTGGACGTTTGGCTATTTTGGCCAAAAATGCTAGTCCGGCCGAGAGAAACACTTTATTTGATATGATGAAGGATCCCAGGCTAGTGAAATCCCAAAGACCGAGAATGAATGTTGCTGCTTGTGTGCTCCCTGGGGAGGTGTCAGGCCAGCTATGTGTTTCAGTGCTGGCTCCTTTGGTGTGGGAGCTATAGCTGGACGTTTGGCAAGTTTGGGCGAAAATACTCGTCCGGCAGAGAGAAACACTTTTTTTGCTATGATTAAAGATCCCAGGCAATTGAAAGCCCACAGCCCTCGAATGAATGTTGCTGCTTGTGTGCTCCATGGGGAGGATTCATGCCAGCTATGTGTTTCAGTGCTGGCTCCTTTGGTTTGGGAGCTGTTTCTGGTCGTTTGGCAAGTTTGGACCAAAATGCTCGTCCGGCCGAGAGAAACACTTTTTTTGCTATGATGAAGGATCCCAGGCAATTGAAAGCCCACAGCCCTAGAATGAATGTTGCTGCTTGTGTGCTCCCTGGGGAGGTCTCAGGCCAGCTATGTGTTTCAGTGCTGGCTCCTTTGGTTTGGGAGCTATTGCTGGAAGTTTGGCAAGTTTGGCCTAAAATGCTCGTCCGGACGAGAGAAACACTTTTTTTGCTATGATGAAGGATCCCAGGCAAGTGAAAGCCCACAGCCCTAGAATGAATGTTGCTGCTTGTGTGCTCCCTGGGGAGGATTCATGTCAGCTATGTGTTTCTGTGCTGGCTCCTTTGGTTTGGGAGCTATTGCTGGACGTTTGGCAAGTTTAGCCTAAAATGCTCGTCCAGCCAAGAGAAACACTTTTATTGATATGATGAAGGATCCCAGGCTAGTGAAAGCCCACAGCCCTAGAATGAATGTTGCTGCTTGTGTGCTCCCTGGGGAGGATTCATGTCAGCTATGTGTTTCTGTGCTGGCTCCTTTGGTTTGGGAGCTATTGCTGGGCGTTTGGCAAGTTTAGCCTAAAATGCTCGTCCAGCCAAGAGAAACACTTTTATTGATATGATGAAGGATCCCAGGCTAGTGAAAGCCCACAGCCCTAGAATGAATGCTGCTGCTTGTGTGCTCCCTTGGGAGGTCTCAGGCCAGCTATGTGTTTCAGTGCTGGATCCTTTGGTTAGGGAGCTATTGCTGGACTTTTGGCAAGTTTGGCCTAAAATGCTCTTCTGGCCGCGACAAATACTTTTTTTTCTACGATGAAGGTTCCCAGGCAATTGAAAGCCCACAGCCCTAGAATGAATGTTGCTGCTTGTGTGCTCCCTGGGGAGGATTCAGGCCAGCTATGTGTTTCAGTGCTGGCTCCTTTCGTTTGGGAGCTATTTCTGGACGTTTGGAAATTTTGGCCCAAAATGCTTGTCCGGTCGAGAGAAACACTTTTTTTGCTATGATGAAAGTTCCCAGGAAAGTGAAAGCCCACAGACCTAGAAAGAATGTTGCTACTTGTGTGCTCCCTGGGGCGGATTCAGGCCAGCTATGTGTTTCAGTGTTGGTTCCTTTGGTTTGGGAGCTATTGCTGGACGTTTGGCAAGTTTGGCCGAAAATGCTCCTCCGGCCGAAACACTTTTTTTGCTATGATGAAGGTTCCCAGGCAAGTGAAAGCCCACAGCCCTAGAATGAATGTTGCTGCTTGTGTGCTACCTGGGGAGGTCTCAGGCCAGCTATGTGTTTCAGTGCTGGCTCCTTCGGTTTGGGAGCTATTGCTGGACGTTTGGCAAGTTTGGCCCAAAGTGCTTATCCGGCCCAGAGAAACACATTTTTTTGATATGATGAAGTTTCCCAGGCAAGTGAAAGCCCACAGCCCTAGAATGAATGTTGCTGCTTGTGTGCTCCCTGGGGAGGATTCAGGCCAGCTATGTGTTTCAGTGCTGGCTCCTTTGGTTTGGGAGCTATTGCTGGACGTTTGGCATCTTTGGCCTATAATTCTCATCTGGCCGAGAGAAACACTTTGTTTGATATGATGGAAGATCCCAGGCAAGTGTAAGCCCACAGCCCTAGAATGAATGTTGCTACTTGTGTGCTCCCTGGAGAGGATTCAGGCCAGCTATGTGTTTCAGTGCTGGCTCCTTTGGTTTGGGAGCTATTGGTGCACGTTTGGAAAGTTTGGCGCAAAATGGTCTTCTGGCCGATAGAAAAATTTTTTTTGCTATGATGAAAGTTCCCAGGCAAGTGAAAGCCCACAGACCTAGAAAGAATGTTGCTACTTGTGTGCTCTTTGGGGAGGATTGAGGCCAGCTATGTTTCAGTGCTGGCTCCTTTGGTTTGGGAGCTATTGCTGGACGTTTGGCAAGTTTGGCCGAAAATGCTCCTCCGGCCGAGAGAAACACTTATTTTGCTATGATGAAGGTTCCCAGGCAAGTGAAAGCCCATAGCCCTAGATTGAATGTTGCTGCTTGTGTGCTCCCTGGGGAGGTCTCAGGCCAGCTATGTGTTTCAGTGCTGGCTCCTTTGGTTTTGGAGCTATTGCTGGACTTTTGGCATGTTTGGCCTAAAATGCTCTTCTGGCCGAGACAAATACTTTTTTTTCTACGATGAAGTTTCCCAGGCAATTGAAAGCCCACAGCCGTAGAATGAATGTTGCTGCTTGTGTGCTCCCTGGGGAGGATTCAGGCCAGCTATGTGTTTCAGTGCTGGCTCCTTCGGTTTGGGAGCTATTTCTGGACGTTTGGAAATTTTGGCCCAAAATGCTTGTCCGGTCGAGAGAAACACTTTTTTTGCTATGATGAAAGTTCCCAGGAAAGTGAAAGCCCACAGACCTAGAAAGAATGTTGCTACTTGTGTGCTCCCTGGGGCGGATTCAGTACAGCTATGTGTTTCAGTGCTGGCTCCTTTGGTTTCGGAGCTATTGCTGGACGTTTGGCATGTTTGGCCTAAAATGCTCTTCTGGCCGAGAAAACACTTTTTTTGCTATTATGAAAGTTCCCAGGATAGTGAAAGCCCACAGACCTAGAAAGAATGTTGCTACTTGTGTGCTCCCTGGGGAGGATTCAGGCCAGCTACGTGCCGCAACTGAGGGACGGGACACCACTTGACGCAAGCAAAGTGTTCGATTTATTAGCAATATTCCATAAGCTTTATAGTATTTCTAACAACAAGCAAGCTACGTGTCTTTATTTCCATTGGTTAGTATCTATGTCGCGTCCCACACTCATTGGTTAGTACAACTTCATCTATTAGCTATTCCTAGACTCTTTGGTTAATACAACTTCATCTTTTAGCTATTTCTAGGCAAATTAAAACTACTATGTTATCTTGCAGCTGCAGCAAAACCACAAGGAGGAATGTTCCTGTTTCACAATGTCTTATCTTGGGAGGAAGATCCTGTTAAGCAGGATGTCTTATCTTGCACCTTCCTGTAAATCAGGATGTCTTATCTTGCAGCTTCCTGTAAATCAGGATGTCTTATCTTGCAGCTTGTTATCCACTCTCCCAGGGCCTCGGTCCGACCAAGGCAATCAGGTCAGGGTCTCCTGCTTGCTTGTGAAGCTCTGCAGCAGCAGGATGCTTGTTTGCTTTTCCTACATCTCCCCCGTTCTGTTGAACAATAAGAACTTTATGGATAGAGTTAGATATCATTTTTTGTACACACTGCAAAAAACACGGTAAGCAAATCAAAAGCAACAAAACAAACAAAACAATATACATTGTTGTCTTTAACAAACTTTTTAACCAGCCTGTAAATCCCCAGCCAGAAAATAACTTGTCTAGCCAGTCCCATTTATCATCTTCTCGGAGTTTCAAAACTCCGTTTTTAAGTTGCTGTATGCTAGCGTGAATTGACTCTGAGTGATCAGACAGGTTCATACAGCACATTCCTTCAAAGTCTTCACATCCATGGCCTTGGGCTAAAAGCAAAAAATCTATGGCTGCACGATTTTGCAAAGTTGCATGTCGCACACTATCTACATCTATCAAAAGGTCAGAAAGCGCTCTACTAGTAGCGTTGGTTTGTTTCGCTAGCCAACAGCCTAATTTGTCTAAGGTGCTTAAAGCTTTTGCAGCTGCAACACCAGGAGCCAAAAGAGAGGCAGTGAAGCGTTGTTCAAAGTTCCAAAAATCTACATGGTCGTCACACTCTGACGTAAAGGCGTGGGCTGCTCGCCTTAGTCTAGAGTGGCTTTTGCGCATTTGTAAAATACTGGATGTATTGGGAGTTAGCAGTGAGAGACGTCCCAAACTACAGGGGCCTCCTTTTATATGTGAAGGTATGCCTGCCCATGCCCGATCTCCACAAATAAAGAATATGCCAGATGGTAATGCCACGGGTATGTTTGCGGAGGGTGAGATATTTTTTGATGTATAGTTACACCAAGCTGTCTTATTACGAAAAATGGGATGCATGGGGGATACATCCCATACTCGCGATTGATTTTTCCCCGTGTAGTTAAATTTAACACAAAAGTCCATTTTCACTGATCCTAATAGTTCAATTTCTTGAGGTTCTAAACTGAGTTTTGGTCTATATGGCGTCCACCCATCCCAGTTATCTGTGGGATTGATCATCAGGGTCTGTGGGAGGGTTTCACACAATCTTGTCCAATTATCAAGTGGTAAGCCTATCAAACAAGTAGAAAAAGGGTTTTCCGGAGAAGCCGTGGCTAGGCATATTGTATCCTGTCCTGTTACATTAGCTAGCGTGACCCACACATTAGTCTTAGGGAAAAATGGGGGAAAAGGACTAGCTTCTGTTACCATCCACACCAAAACCAAAAGGAAAAGCATAATGGTGATTTTCAGATGGGTGGCAAAGCGTCTGTGTTTGGTTCTTCAGCTGGAGCTGCCGTCAATGGCTCTCTGAAGGGTTTGACATTTTTCGCCGGAATCCACCGTGGACCACGCTCTGTGGAAACACAAGCATAACCCCTTCCCCAGGTAATAAGTGGATAAGGACCTAAAATTTTTCCTGTCTCTAGGTCCTTTATTAAAACTGGTGCCTTCTTTGATTTTGTAAATTCTTGGCTCATGTTAAAATGTCTCACAATAGGAGGATTCTGATCCATAAGGGAACAATTTAAAAAATTAAAAACATACAATGCTTTCTGTAGTCTTTCTCCTGGGGTTACGTTCCCTATCCCCCTTTTTTGTTTTTGTAAAAGACTTTTTAAAGTCTTGTGAGAGCGTTCAATAAGAGATTGACCTGTAGGGGAATGTGGTATTCCTGTAATGTGTGTAATGCCCCAGGTACTAAAAAAAGTCTGTAAAGTGAGAGAAATATATGCAGGTCCATTATCTGTTTTAATTTTTTGAGGTATCCCCAAGGTGGCAAATGCTTGTAAAAAATGGCGTTTAACATCGCGAGCCTTCTCTCCTGTGTGACAGGAAGCATATAAGGCTCCAGAAAAAGTATCTATAGAAACATGTAAATATTTTTGCTTGCCAAATTCTGGATAGTGTGTAACATCAGTTTGCCATAACTGTAAAGACTGTAATCCCCGGGGATTAATTCCGCCTGCTATAGATGGGAAAGAAACGCGTTGACAATCAGGACATATAGCAACAATCTCGGTTGCTTGCTGTGTGGAAATATTAAAAGTGCGTTTCAGTGCACCTGCATTTTGGTGAAAAAGGAATGACTAAGTTTTGCCTGGGCAAAAAGGTCTGGGAGAATTTGCACTGTAAGAGTTAAAAGGTCAGCTTGTCTATTCCCTTCTGCTATAAAACCTGGTAAAGTAGTATGAGAACGAACATGCATTATAAAATAAGGAGTTGTTCTGGAGTCCAACAAAGCGACAAGTTCCTGTAATAAAGTAAACAAAAGAGGGTTAGCAACATCTTTTAAAAATGAAGCTTCTGCCCGCTGGACTATACCAGCAACATAAGCGGAATCAGTGATTATGTTAAGAGGTTTTGTCCATTTTCGAAAGACGCGTACAACAGCTGCAAGTTCCACAATTTGTGGTGAGCCAGGTGCTGTAGAAATGTCTGAGTTCCATTTCTGGGTTTCCTGGTTCCACCAGATGATAACAGATTTGTGGGTCTTTCCAGATCCATCAGTAAACACTGTAAATGCCTCCAGAGGTTTTTCGCTTCTTTTCGGTTTTTGGGAAAGTTGAAAGTCAAGGTGTAAAAGTTTATGAGCTGGCAAATGCGAAGAAATCTGTCCAGGATAGCCAGCAAGAGCCATGGCAAAAACGTCCGATTGGCAATATAACCAGGAAAGATAGGTTTTGACCACTGGCAAATAGATACATGTAAAGTCAATTCCTGCTAAAGTTAATAGTCGTTGCCGCGCCTTAAGAATTAAAAATGCAAACATTTCATATTGTGCAAATATTATTTTTGAAGGCTGATGTGATAGAAATACCCATTCAATAGTCAATAATGGGTCCTTCTGATCAGTGTCCCATTGGAAAATAAGGGCATATGGCTGTTTTGTAGGATTTAAGATTACCAAAAAAAATGGCAAATCTGGATCGCAGCGGTGCGCCTGTCTAGACGCAATGGCTTCAGTGATTTTTGCAATTGCTTTAAGAGAGGGTTCGTTCAGCGTTCTTGGGGCACAAATATTTGTGTCTCCCTTCAAAAGTTCAAAAAGAGGACTTAAATCTGAATTTGTGATTCCCAATAAGGGGCGAACCCAGTTTATAGTTCCCAGAAGTTTTTGTACATCATTTAAAGTAGAAATTTCTGTGTTCAAGTGAAGTGGTTGAGGTGCTATGGTCTTTGACCGAATTAACCAGCCCAAATATTTCCAAGGGGAAATAGTTTGAATTTTTTCAGAAGCAATACAAAATCCAGCTGCGTTTACAGCTGTAGTGACAAGGGCTACGGCCTCCTTCATGTCTGTTTCCTGAGATGCAGCCACAAGGATGTCGTCCATGTAGTGGTATAACAACACAGAAGGTTTAGACTTTCTAATTGGGCTTAAAATTTTTGCCACATACCATTGGCATATGGTTGGACTGTTTTTCATTCCTTGTGGGAGCACTACCCAATGGAATCGTCGCAAAGGTTCCTGAACGTTGACGCTTGGAATTGAAAAAGCAAATTTAGGTGCATCCTGAGGATGTAATGGTATATTAAAAAAACAGTCTTTCAAATCAATTACTGTAAGGTACCAATTTCTTGGTAACATGGTTGGCGAGGGAAGCCCCGGCTGAAGGGGTCCCATGTTTTCCATAGCGTCATTAATTTTTCTAAGATCATGGAGTAGGCGCCACTTGCCACTTGGTTTTTTAATAACAAAAACAGGAGAATTCCATGGACTAACAGACGGTACTACATGTCCCTTTTGTAATTGCTCCTCTACTAAGTCATTAAGAGCGCAGAGTTTCTCTATAGGAAGGGGCCATTGATCCACCCATATAGGGGTATCCATTTTCCAGGTAATTTTTAGAGTGCCGCGCTCTTCAATGGCCCCCCCTAAAAATGTGTTTTTAGTGTAACTCCCCACTGAGCTAATACGTCACGGCCCCACAGGACCATCGGAATTGGTAAAACAAAAGGTTTAACAGTGGCTATGTGCCCTTCAGGGCCTTCAATGGTAACAGTATGGAGGCTTTGTCTACTAGTACCAGTGCCGCCTACCCCTGCAAGGGTCTGAGGTGTCATTATGTAGGTATCAAAAACAGATGACAACATAGTAACAAAATAAGGAGAAGAGAGACCATGTTCCGTGGCCGTACGGCGCAATTCCTTAATTACGGCAAAAGACAAAGGTTCCCATTGAGCTCCCCGTCCTTGGTACATAACTGGTGCTACAATTTTTTGTGCCACCTCCCACTCCCCCTCCCTTAACGCCTGCTTTTTTATCTGAGTCCATACATCATGTGGGTCAGAGGGGAACAAGTCGGGTTCATCCTCCGGGTCTATAGGTCCGGGATCAAAGGGGTCGTCTTCTGGAGGGTAGTTTGCCAAAGCCCTCCTTCTTAGAGACGGTTTTGACGTTAGTATGGGTTCGGTTTTGGGTTCAGGGGCAGAATAGGTTGTTGCCGGCGGAGCTGAAGGGAGGTCAGAGGGACTGAGGTCGGGGTCTTTCCCGTTATGATCAGTCTCAGAAGGTGGATCCCCTTTATGAGAGCTTTCTTGTTCCTTTAAGATTTCAAAAATAATTCTCCACCAAGGGAGTAATTTTTGTGCTTGGGGGTCGCCCTTCGTAGCTCTGTCCCATAGTTTAATACCTACTTTGTCCCATATTTCCGTCGTAAAACTATTAGACGCAGTAACGTCAGGGATTTTTACTTGGACCCATTTTAACATACATTTAAGATCATGGCCCAATATAGTCTTATCATGCTTTGTAAGCAAGGCTTTCATAAGTTCATATACGTCCCTTTCCACGGGGGTGGAAACTTGCCCCCCCATTTCTGATTACCCGCAGCTCACCTCCTTCCACTGAGGGATTGTTAGCCGGCTTCTGCTTCCTATTCAGCAAGTCACTCTTTGAAGTTCTGCGGGAGTTGCGACCGGCTGCCAGATGGGCAGTTCTGTTCCTTTCCGAACGCCGAGCCGTTCGCTCCTTTTCGGATCGAATCACGTCGGAGTCACCATTTGCCGCAACTGAGGGACGGGACACCACTTGATGCAAGCAAAGTGTTCGATTTATTAGCAATATTCCATAAGCTTTATAGTATTTCTAACAACAAGCAAGCTACGTGTCTTTATTTCCATTGGTTAGTATCTATGTCGCGTCCCACACTCATTGGTTAGTACAACTTCATCTATTAGCTATTCTTAGACTCATTGGTTAATACAACTTCATCTTTTAGCTATTTCTAGGCAAATTAAAACTACTAGGTTATCTTGCAGCTGCAGCAAAACCACAAGGAGGAATGTTCCTGTTTCACAATGTCTTATCTTGGGAGGAAGATCCTGTTAAGCAGGATGTCTTATCTTGCACCTTCCTGTAAATCAGGATGTCTTATCTTGCAGCTTCCTGTAAATCAGGATGTCTTATCTTGCAGCTTGTAATCCACTCTCCCAGGGCCTCGGTCCGACCAAGGCAATCAGGTCAGGGTCTCCTGCTTGCTTGTGAAGCTCTGCAGCAGCAGGATGCTTGTTTGCTTTTCCTACAGCTATGTGTTTCAGTGTTGGCTCTTTGGTTTGGGAGCTATTGCTGGACGTTTGGCAAGTTTGGCCGAAAATGCTCCTCCGGCCGAGTGAAACACTTTTTTTGATATGATGAAGGTTCCCAGGCAAGTGAAAGCCCACAGCCCTAGAATGAATGTTGCTGCTTGTGTGCTCCCTGGGGAGGTCTCAGGCCAGCTATGTGTTTCAGTGTTGGCTCCTTTGGTTTGGGAGCTATTGCTGGATGTTTGGCATGTTTTGAATAAAATGCTAGTCTGGCCGACAGAAACAATTTTTTGCTATGATGAACATTCCCAGGCAATTGAAAGCCCACAGCCCTAGTAGAAATGTTGCTGCTTGTGTGCTCCCTGGGGCAGATTCAGGCCAATTATGTGTTTCAGTGCTGGCTCCTTTGGTTTGGGAGCTATTGCTGGACGTTTGGCAAGTTTGGACCAAAATGCTTGTCCGGCCCAGAGAAACACATTTTTTTGATATGATGAAGTTTCCCAGGCAAGTGAAAGCCCACAGCCCTAGAATGAATGTTGCTGCTTGTGTGCTCCCTGGGGAGGATTCAGGCCAGCTATGTGTTTCAGTGCTGGCTCCTTTGGTTTGGGAGCTATTGCTGGACGTTTGGCATCTTTGGCCTATAATTCTCATCTGGCCGAGAGAAACACTTTGTTTGATATGATGGAAGAACCAAGGCAAGTGAAAGCCCACAGCCCTAGAATGAATGTTGCTACTTGTGTGCTCCCTGGAGAGGATTCAGGCCAGCTATGTGTTTCAGTGCTGGCTCCTTTGGTTTGGGAGCTATTGGTGGACGTTCGGAAAGTTTGGCGCAAAATGGTCTTCTGGCCGATAGAAAAACTATTTTTGCTATGATGAAAGTTCCCAGGCAAGTGAAAGCCCACAGACCTAGAAAAAATGTTGCTACTTGTGTGCTCTTTGGGGAGGATTCAGGCCAGCTATGTGTTTCAGTGCTGGCTCCTTCGGTTTGGGTTCTATTTCTGTACGTTTTGCAATTTTGGCCCAAAATGCTTGTCCGGCCGAGATAAACACTTTTTTTGCTATGATGAACGTTCCCAGGAAAGTGAAAGCCCATAGCCCTAGAATGAATGTTGCTGCTTGTTTGCTCCCTGGGGAGGATTCAGGCCAGCTATGTGTTTCAGTGCTGGCTCCTTTGGTTTGGGAGCTATTGCTGGACGTTTGGCATGTTTGGCCTAAAATGCTCTTCTGGCCGAGAAAACACTTTTTTTGCTATTATGAAAGTTACTAGGCAAGTGAAAGCCCACAGACCTAGAAAGAATGTTGCTACTTGTGTGCTCCCTGGGGAGGATTCAGGCCAGCTACGTGCCGCAACTGAGGGACGGGACACCACTTGATGCAAGCAAAGTGTTCGATTTATTAGCAATATTCCATAAGCTTTATAGTATTTCTAACAACAAGCAAGCTACGTGTCTTTATTTCCATTGGTTAGTATCTATGTCGCGTCCCACACTCATTGGTTAGTACAACTTCATCTATTAGCTATTCCTAGACTCTTTGGTTAATACAACTTCATCTTTTAGCTATTTCTAGGCAAATTAAAACTACTATGTTATCTTGCAGCTGCAGCAAAACCACAAGGAGGAATGTTCCTGTTTCACAATGTCTTATCTTGGGAGGAAGATCCTGTTAAGCAGGATGTCTTATCTTGCACCTTCCTGTAAATCAGGATGTCTTATCTTGCAGCTTCCTGTAAATCAGGATGTCTTATCTTGCAGCTTGTTATCCACTCTCCCAGGGCCTCGGTCCGACCAAGGCAATCAGGTCAGGGTCTCCTGCTTGCTTGTGAAGCTCTGCAGCAGCAGGATGCTTGTTTGCTTTTCCTACATCTCCCCCGTTCTGTTGAACAATAAGAACTTTATGGATAGAGTTAGATATCATTTTTTGTACACACTGCACAAAACACGGTAAGCAAATCAAAAGCAACAAAACAAACAAAACAATATACATTGTTGTCTTTAACAAACTTTTTAACCAGCCTGTAAATCCCCAGCCAGAAAATAACTTGTCTAGCCAGTCCCATTTATCATCTTCTCGGAGTTTCAAAACTCCGTTTTTAAGTTGCTGTATGCTAGCGTGAATTGACTCTGAGTGATCAGACAGGTTCATACAGCACATTCCTTCAAAGTCTTCACATCCATGGCCTTGGGCTAAAAGCAAAAAATCTGTGGCTGCACGATTTTGCAAAGTTGCATGTCGCACACTATCTACATCTATCAAAAGGTCAGAAAGCGCTCTACTAGTAGCGTTGGTTTGTTTCGCTAGCCAACAGCCTAATTTGTCTAAGGTGCTTAAAGCTTTTGCAGCTGCAACACCAGGAGCCAAAAGAGAGGCAGTGAAGCGTTGTTCAAAGTTCCAAAAATCTACATGGTCGTCACACTCTGACGTAAAGGCGTGGGCTGCTCGCCTTAGTCTAGAGTGGCTTTTGCGCATTTGTAAAATACTGGATGTATTGGGAGTTAGCAGTGAGAGACGTCCCAAACTACAGGGGCCTCCTTTTATATGTGAAGGTATGCCTGCCCATGCCCGATCTCCACAAATAAAGAATATGCCAGATGGTAATGCCACGGGTATGTTTGCGGAGGGTGAGATATTTTTTGATGTATAGTTACACCAAGCTGTCTTATTACGAAAAATGGGATGCATGGGGGATACATCCCATACTCGCGATTGATTTTTCCCCGTGTAGTTAAATTTAACACAAAAGTCCATTTTCACTGATCCTAATAGTTCAATTTCTTGAGGTTCTAAACTGAGTTTTGGTCTATATGGCGTCCACCCATCCCAGTTATCTGTGGGATTGATCATCAGGGTCTGTGGGAGGGTTTCACACAATCTTGTCCAATTATCAAGTGGTAAGCCTATCAAACAAGTAGAAAAAGGGTTTTCCGGAGAAGCCGTGGCTAGGCATATTGTATCCTGTCCTGTTACATTAGCTAGCGTGACCCACACATTAGTCTTAGGGAAAAATGGGGGAAAAGGACTAGCTTCTGTTACCATCCACACCAAAACCAAAAGGAAAAGCATAATGGTGATTTTCAGATGGGTGGCAAAGCGTCTGTGTTTGGTTCTTCAGCTGGAGCTGCCATCAATGGCTCTCTGAAGGGTTTGACATTTTTCGCCGGAATCCACCGTGGACCACGCTCTGTGGAAACACAAGCATAACCCCTTCCCCAGGTAATAAGTGGATAAGGACCTAAAATTTTTCCTGTCTCTAGGTCCTTTATTAAAACTGGTGCCTTCTTTGATTTTGTAAATTCTTGGCTCATGTTAAAATGTCTCACAATAGGAGGATTCTGATCCATAAGGGAACAATTTAAAAAATTAAAAACATACAATGCTTTCTGTAGTCTTTCTCCTGGGGTTACGTTCCCTATCCCCCTTTTTTGTTTTTGTAAAAGACTTTTTAAAGTCTTGTGAGAGCGTTCAATAAGAGATTGACCTGTAGGGGAATGTGGTATTCCTGTAATGTGTGTAATGCCCCAGGTACTAAAAAAAGTCTGTAAAGTGAGAGAAATATATGCAGGTCCATTATCTGTTTTAATTTTTTGAGGTATCCCCAAGGTGGCAAATGCTTGTAAAAAATGGCGTTTAACATCGCGAGCCTTCTCTCCTGTGTGACAGGAAGCATATAAGGCTCCAGAAAAAGTATCTATAGAAACATGTAAATATTTTTGCTTGCCAAATTCTGGATAGTGTGTAACATCAGTTTGCCATAACTGTAAAGACTGTAATCCCCGGGGATTAATTCCGCCTGCTATAGATGGGAAAGAAACGCGTTGACAATCAGGACATATAGCAACAATCTCGGTTGCTTGCTGTGTGGAAATATTAAAAGTGCGTTTCAGTGCACCTGCATTTTGGTGAAAAAAGGAATGACTAAGTTTTGCCTGGGCAAAAAGGTCTGGGAGAATTTGCACTGTAAGAGTTAAAAGGTCAGCTTGTCTATTCCCTTCTGCTATAAAACCTGGTAAAGTAGTATGAGAACGAACATGCATTATAAAATAAGGAGTTGTTCTGGAGTCCAACAAAGCGACAAGTTCCTGTAATAAAGTAAACAAAAGAGGGTTAGCAACATCTTTTAAAAATGAAGCTTCTGCCCGCTGGACTATACCAGCAACATAAGCGGAATCAGTGATTATGTTAAGAGGTTTTGTCCATTTTCGAAAGACGCGTACAACAGCTGCAAGTTCCACAATTTGTGGTGAGCCAGGTGCTGTAGAAATGTCTGAGTTCCATTTCTGGGTTTCCTGGTTCCACCAGATGATAACAGATTTGTGGGTCTTTCCAGATCCATCAGTAAACACTGTAAATGCCTCCAGAGGTTTTTCGCTTCTTTTCGGTTTTTGGGAAAGTTGAAAGTCAAGGTGTAAAAGTTTATGAGCTGGCAAATGCGAAGAAATCTGTCCAGGATAGCCAGCAAGAGCCATGGCAAAAACGTCCGATTGGCAATATAACCAGGAAAGATAGGTTTTGACCACTGGCAAATAGATACATGTAAAGTCAATTCCTGCTAAAGTTAATAGTCGTTGCCGCGCCTTAAGAATTAAAAATGCAAACATTTCATATTGTGCAAATATTGTTTTTGAAGGCTGATGTGATAGAAATACCCATTCAATAGTCAATAATGGGTCCTTCTGATCAGTGTCCCATTGGAAAATAAGGGCATATGGCTGTTTTGTAGGATTTAAGATTACCAAAAAAAATGGCAAATCTGGATCGCAGCGGTGCGCCTGTCTAGACGCAATGGCTTCAGTGATTTTTGCAATTGCTTTAAGAGAGGGTTCGTTCAGCGTTCTTGGGGCACAAATATTTGTGTCTCCCTTCAAAAGTTCAAAAAGAGGACTTAAATCTGAATTTGTGATTCCCAATAAGGGGCGAACCCAGTTTATAGTTCCCAGAAGTTTTTGTACATCATTTAAAGTAGAAATTTCTGTGTTCAAGTGAAGTGGTTGAGGTGCTATGGTCTTTGACCGAATTAACCAGCCCAAATATTTCCAAGGGGAAATAGTTTGAATTTTTTCAGAAGCAATACAAAATCCAGCTGCGTTTACAGCTGTAGTGACAAGGGCTACGGCCTCCTTCATGTCTGTTTCCTGAGATGCAGCCACAAGGATGTCGTCCATGTAGTGGTATAACAACACAGAAGGTTTAGACTTTCTAATTGGGCTTAAAATTTTTGCCACATACCATTGGCATATGGTTGGACTGTTTTTCATTCCTTGTGGGAGCACTACCCAATGGAATCGTCGCAAAGGTTCCTGAACGTTGACGCTTGGAATTGAAAAAGCAAATTTAGGTGCATCCTGAGGATGTAATGGTATATTAAAAAAACAGTCTTTCAAATCAATTACTGTAAGGTACCAATTTCTTGGTAACATGGTTGGCGAGGGAAGCCCCGGCTGAAGGGGTCCCATGTTTTCCATAGCGTCATTAATTTTTCTAAGATCATGGAGTAGGCGCCACTTGCCACTTGGTTTTTTAATAACAAAAACAGGAGAATTCCATGGACTAACAGACGGTACTACATGTCCCTTTTGTAATTGCTCCTCTACTAAGTCATTAAGAGCGCAGAGTTTCTCTATAGGAAGGGGCCATTGATCCACCCATATAGGGGTATCCATTTTCCAGGTAATTTTTAGAGTGCCGCGCTCTTCAATGGCCCCCCCTAAAAATGTGTTTTTAGTGTAACTCCCCACTGAGCTAATACGTCACGGCCCCACAGGACCATCGGAATTGGTAAAACAAAAGGTTTAACAGTGGCTATGTGCCCTTCAGGGCCTTCAATGGTAACAGTATGGAGGCTTTGTCTACTAGTACCAGTGCCGCCTACCCCTGCAAGGGTCTGAGGTGTCATTATGTAGGTATCAAAAACAGATGACAACATAGTAACAAAATAAGGAGAAGAGAGACCATGTTCCGTGGCCGTACGGCGCAATTCCTTAATTACGGCAAAAGACAAAGGTTCCCATTGAGCTCCCCGTCCTTGGTACATAACTGGTGCTACAATTTTTTGTGCCACCTCCCACTCCCCCTCCCTTAACGCCTGCTTTTTTATCTGAGTCCATACATCATGTGGGTCAGAGGGGAACAAGTCGGGTTCATCCTCCGGGTCTATAGGTCCGGGATCAAAGGGGTCGTCTTCTGGAGGGTAGTTTGCCAAAGCCCTCCTTCTTAGAGACGGTTTTGACGTTAGTATGGGTTCGGTTTTGGGTTCAGGGGCAGAATAGGTTGTTGCCGGCGGAGCTGAAGGGAGGTCAGAGGGACTGAGGTCGGGGTCTTTCCCGTTATGATCAGTCTCAGAAGGTGGATCCCCTTTATGAGAGCTTTCTTGTTCCTTTAAGATTTCAAAAATAATTCTCCACCAAGGGAGTAATTTTTGTGCTTGGGGGTCGCCCTTCGTAGCTCTGTCCCATAGTTTAATACCTACTTTGTCCCATATTTCCGTCGTAAAAATATTAGACGCAGTAACGTCAGGGATTTTTACTTGGACCCATTTTAACATACATTTAAGATCATGGCCCAATATAGTCTTATCATGCTTTGTCAGCAAGGCTTTCATAAGTTCATATACGTCCCTTTCCACGGGGGTGGAAACTTGCCCCCCCATTTCTGATTACCCGCAGCTCACCTCCTTCCACCGAGGGATTGTTAGCCGGCTTCTGCTTCCTATTCAGCAAGTCACTCTTTGAAGTTCTGCGGGAGTTGCGACCGGCTGCCAGATGGGCAGTTCTGTTCCTTTCCGAACGCCGAGCCGTTCGCTCCTTTTCGGATCGAATCACGTCGGAGTCACCATTTGCCGCAACTGAGGGACGGGACACCACTTGATGCAAGCAAAGTGTTCGATTTATTAGCAATATTCCGTAAGCTTTATAGTATTTCTAACAACAAGCAAGCTACGTGTCTTTATTTCCATTGGTTAGTATCTATGTCGCGTCCCACACTCATTGGTTAGTACAACTTCATCTATTAGCTATTCTTAGACTCATTGGTTAATACAACTTCATCTTTTAGCTATTTCTAGGCAAATTAAAACTACTATGTTATCTTGCAGCTGCAGCAAAACCACAAGGAGGAATGTTCCTGTTTCACAATGTCTTATCTTGGGAGGAAGATCCTGTTAAGCAGGATGTCTTATCTTGCACCTTCCTGTAAATCAGGATGTCTTATCTTGCAGCTTCCTGTAAATCAGGATGTCTTATCTTGCAGCTTGTAATCCACTCTCCCAGGGCCTCGGTCCGACCAAGGCAATCAGGTCAGGGTCTCCTGCTTGCTTGTGAAGCTCTGCAGCAGCAGGATGCTTGTTTGCTTTTCCTACATCTCCCCCGTTCTGTTGAACAATAAGAACTTTATGGATAGAGTTAGATATCATTTTTTGTACACACTGCACAAAACACGGTAAGCAAATCAAAAGCAACAAAACAAACAAAACAATATACATTGTTGTCTTTAACAAACTTTTTAACCAGCCTGTAAATCCCCAGCCAGAAAATAACTTGTCTAGCCAGTCCCATTTATCATCTTCTCGGAGTTTCAAAACTCCGTTTTTAAGTTGCTGTATGCTAGCGTGAATTGACTCTGAGTGATCAGACAGGTTCATACAGCACATTCCTTCAAAGTCTTCACATCCATGGCCTTGGGCTAAAAGCAAAAAATCTGTGGCTGCACGATTTTGCAAAGTTGCATGTCGCACACTATCTACATCTATCAAAAGGTCAGAAAGCGCTCTACTAGTAGCGTTGGTTTGTTTCGCTAGCCAACAGCCTAATTTGTCTAAGGTGCTTAAAGCTTTTGCAGCTGCAACACCAGGAGCCAAAAGAGAGGCAGTGAAGCGTTGTTCAAAGTTCCAAAAATCTACATGGTCGTCACACTCTGACGTAAAGGCGTGGGCTGCTCGCCTTAGTCTAGAGTGGCTTTTGCGCATTTGTAAAATACTGGATGTATTGGGAGTTAGCAGTGAGAGACGTCCCAAACTACAGGGGCCTCCTTTTATATGTGAAGGTATGCCTGCCCATGCCCGATCTCCACAAATAAAGAATATGCCAGATGGTAATGCCACGGGTATGTTTGCGGAGGGTGAGATATTTTTTGATGTATAGTTACACCAAGCTGTCTTATTACGAAAAATGGGATGCATGGGGGATACATCCCATACTCGCGATTGATTTTTCCCCGTGTAGTTAAATTTAACACAAAAGTCCATTTTCACTGATCCTAATAGTTCAATTTCTTGAGGTTCTAAACTGAGTTTTGGTCTATATGGCGTCCACCCATCCCAGTTATCTGTGGGATTGATCATCAGGGTCTGTGGGAGGGTTTCACACAATCTTGTCCAATTATCAAGTGGTAAGCCTATCAAACAAGTAGAAAAAGGGTTTTCCGGAGAAGCCGTGGCTAGGCATATTGTATCCTGTCCTGTTACATTAGCTAGCGTGACCCACACATTAGTCTTAGGGAAAAATGGGGGAAAAGGACTAGCTTCTGTTACCATCCACACCAAAACCAAAAGGAAAAGCATAATGGTGATTTTCAGATGGGTGGCAAAGCGTCTGTGTTTGGTTCTTCAGCTGGAGCTGCCATCAATGGCTCTCTGAAGGGTTTGACATTTTTCGCCGGAATCCACCGTGGACCACGCTCTGTGGAAACACAAGCATAACCCCTTCCCCAGGTAATAAGTGGATAAGGACCTAAAATTTTTCCTGTCTCTAGGTCCTTTATTAAAACTGGTGCCTTCTTTGATTTTGTAAATTCTTGGCTCATGTTAAAATGTCTCACAATAGGAGGATTCTGATCCATAAGGGAACAATTTAAAAAATTAAAAACATACAATGCTTTCTGTAGTCTTTCTCCTGGGGTTACGTTCCCTATCCCCCTTTTTTGTTTTTGTAAAAGACTTTTTAAAGTCTTGTGAGAGCGTTCAATAAGAGATTGACCTGTAGGGGAATGTGGTATTCCTGTAATGTGTGTAATGCCCCAGGTACTAAAAAAAGTCTGTAAAGTGAGAGAAATATATGCAGGTCCATTATCTGTTTTAATTTTTTGAGGTATCCCCAAGGTGGCAAATGCTTGTAAAAAATGGCGTTTAACATCGCGAGCCTTCTCTCCTGTGTGACAGGAAGCATATAAGGCTCCAGAAAAAGTATCTATAGAAACATGTAAATATTTTTGCTTGCCAAATTCTGGATAGTGTGTAACATCAGTTTGCCATAACTGTAAAGACTGTAATCCCCGGGGATTAATTCCGCCTGCTATAGATGGGAAAGAAACGCGTTGACAATCAGGACATATAGCAACAATCTCGGTTGCTTGCTGTGTGGAAATATTAAAAGTGCGTTTCAGTGCACCTGCATTTTGGTGAAAAAAGGAATGACTAAGTTTTGCCTGGGCAAAAAGGTCTGGGAGAATTTGCACTGTAAGAGTTAAAAGGTCAGCTTGTCTATTCCCTTCTGCTATAAAACCTGGTAAAGTAGTATGAGAACGAACATGCATTATAAAATAAGGAGTTGTTCTGGAGTCCAACAAAGCGACAAGTTCCTGTAATAAAGTAAACAAAAGAGGGTTAGCAACATCTTTTAAAAATGAAGCTTCTGCCCGCTGGACTATACCAGCAACATAAGCGGAATCAGTGATTATGTTAAGAGGTTTTGTCCATTTTCGAAAGACGCGTACAACAGCTGCAAGTTCCACAATTTGTGGTGAGCCAGGTGCTGTAGAAATGTCTGAGTTCCATTTCTGGGTTTCCTGGTTCCACCAGATGATAACAGATTTGTGGGTCTTTCCAGATCCATCAGTAAACACTGTAAATGCCTCCAGAGGTTTTTCGCTTCTTTTCGGTTTTTGGGAAAGTTGAAAGTCAAGGTGTAAAAGTTTATGAGCTGGCAAATGCGAAGAAATCTGTCCAGGATAGCCAGCAAGAGCCATGGCAAAAACGTCCGATTGGCAATATAACCAGGAAAGATAGGTTTTGACCACTGGCAAATAGATACATGTAAAGTCAATTCCTGCTAAAGTTAATAGTCGTTGCCGCGCCTTAAGAATTAAAAATGCAAACATTTCATATTGTGCAAATATTGTTTTTGAAGGCTGATGTGATAGAAATACCCATTCAATAGTCAATAATGGGTCCTTCTGATCAGTGTCCCATTGGAAAATAAGGGCATATGGCTGTTTTGTAGGATTTAAGATTACCAAAAAAAATGGCAAATCTGGATCGCAGCGGTGCGCCTGTCTAGACGCAATGGCTTCAGTGATTTTTGCAATTGCTTTAAGAGAGGGTTCGTTCAGCGTTCTTGGGGCACAAATATTTGTGTCTCCCTTCAAAAGTTCAAAAAGAGGACTTAAATCTGAATTTGTGATTCCCAATAAGGGGCGAACCCAGTTTATAGTTCCCAGAAGTTTTTGTACATCATTTAAAGTAGAAATTTCTGTGTTCAAGTGAAGTGGTTGAGGTGCTATGGTCTTTGACCGAATTAACCAGCCCAAATATTTCCAAGGGGAAATAGTTTGAATTTTTTCAGAAGCAATACAAAATCCAGCTGCGTTTACAGCTGTAGTGACAAGGGCTACGGCCTCCTTCATGTCTGTTTCCTGAGATGCAGCCACAAGGATGTCGTCCATGTAGTGGTATAACAACACAGAAGGTTTAGACTTTCTAATTGGGCTTAAAATTTTTGCCACATACCATTGGCATATGGTTGGACTGTTTTTCATTCCTTGTGGGAGCACTACCCAATGGAATCGTCGCAAAGGTTCCTGAACGTTGACGCTTGGAATTGAAAAAGCAAATTTAGGTGCATCCTGAGGATGTAATGGTATATTAAAAAAACAGTCTTTCAAATCAATTACTGTAAGGTACCAATTTCTTGGTAACATGGTTGGCGAGGGAAGCCCCGGCTGAAGGGGTCCCATGTTTTCCATAGCGTCATTAATTTTTCTAAGATCATGGAGTAGGCGCCACTTGCCACTTGGTTTTTTAATAACAAAAACAGGAGAATTCCATGGACTAACAGACGGTACTACATGTCCCTTTTGTAATTGCTCCTCTACTAAGTCATTAAGAGCGCAGAGTTTCTCTATAGGAAGGGGCCATTGATCCACCCATATAGGGGTATCCATTTTCCAGGTAATTTTTAGAGTGCCGCGCTCTTCAATGGCCCCCCCTAAAAATGTGTTTTTAGTGTAACTCCCCACTGAGCTAATACGTCACGGCCCCACAGGACCATCGGAATTGGTAAAACAAAAGGTTTAACAGTGGCTATGTGCCCTTCAGGGCCTTCAATGGTAACAGTATGGAGGCTTTGTCTACTAGTACCAGTGCCGCCTACCCCTGCAAGGGTCTGAGGTGTCATTATGTAGGTATCAAAAACAGATGACAACATAGTAACAAAATAAGGAGAAGAGAGACCATGTTCCGTGGCCGTACGGCGCAATTCCTTAATTACGGCAAAAGACAAAGGTTCCCATTGAGCTCCCCGTCCTTGGTACATAACTGGTGCTACAATTTTTTGTGCCACCTCCCACTCCCCCTCCCTTAACGCCTGCTTTTTTATCTGAGTCCATACATCATGTGGGTCAGAGGGGAACAAGTCGGGTTCATCCTCCGGGTCTATAGGTCCGGGATCAAAGGGGTCGTCTTCTGGAGGGTAGTTTGCCAAAGCCCTCCTTCTTAGAGACGGTTTTGACGTTAGTATGGGTTCGGTTTTGGGTTCAGGGGCAGAATAGGTTGTTGCCGGCGGAGCTGAAGGGAGGTCAGAGGGACTGAGGTCGGGGTCTTTCCCGTTATGATCAGTCTCAGAAGGTGGATCCCCTTTATGAGAGCTTTCTTGTTCCTTTAAGATTTCAAAAATAATTCTCCACCAAGGGAGTAATTTTTGTGCTTGGGGGTCGCCCTTCGTAGCTCTGTCCCATAGTTTAATACCTACTTTGTCCCATATTTCCGTCGTAAAAATATTAGACGCAGTAACGTCAGGGATTTTTACTTGGACCCATTTTAACATACATTTAAGATCATGGCCCAATATAGTCTTATCATGCTTTGTCAGCAAGGCTTTCATAAGTTCATATACGTCCCTTTCCACGGGGGTGGAAACTTGCCCCCCCATTTCTGATTACCCGCAGCTCACCTCCTTCCACCGAGGGATTGTTAGCCGGCTTCTGCTTCCTATTCAGCAAGTCACTCTTTGAAGTTCTGCGGGAGTTGCGACCGGCTGCCAGATGGGCAGTTCTGTTCCTTTCCGAACGCCGAGCCGTTCGCTCCTTTTCGGATCGAATCACGTCGGAGTCACCATTTGCCGCAACTGAGGGACGGGACACCACTTGATGCAAGCAAAGTGTTCGATTTATTAGCAATATTCCATAAGCTTTATAGTATTTCTAACAACAAGCAAGCTACGTGTCTTTATTTCCATTGGTTAGTATCTATGTCGCGTCCCACACTCATTGGTTAGTACAACTTCATCTATTAGCTATTCTTAGACTCATTGGTTAATACAACTTCATCTTTTAGCTATTTCTAGGCAAATTAAAACTACTATGTTATCTTGCAGCTGCAGCAAAACCACAAGGAGGAATGTTCCTGTTTCACAATGTCTTATCTTGGGAGGAAGATCCTGTTAAGCAGGATGTCTTATCTTGCACCTTCCTGTAAATCAGGATGTCTTATCTTGCAGCTTCCTGTAAATCAGGATGTCTTATCTTGCAGCTTGTAATCCACTCTCCCAGGGCCTCGGTCCGACCAAGGCAATCAGGTCAGGGTCTCCTGCTTGCTTGTGAAGCTCTGCAGCAGCAGGATGCTTGTTTGCTTTTCCTACATCTCCCCCGTTCTGTTGAACAATAAGAACTTTATGGATAGAGTTAGATATCATTTTTTGTACACACTGCAAAAAACACAGTAAGCAAATCAAAAGCAACAAAGCAAACAAAACAATATACATTGTTGTCTTTAACAAACTTTTTAACCAGCCTGTAAATCCCCAGCCAGAAAATAACTTGTCTAGCCAGTCCCATTTATCATCTTCTCGGAGTTTCAAAACTCCGTTTTTAAGTTGCTGTATGCTAGCGTGAATTGACTCTGAGTGATCAGACAGGTTCATACAGCACATTCCTTCAAAGTCTTCACATCCATGGCCTTGGGCTAAAAGCAAAAAATCTATGGCTGCACGATTTTGCAAAGTTGCATGTCGCACACTATCTACATCTATCAAAAGGTCAGAAAGCGCTCTACTAGTAGCGTTGGTTTGTTTCGCTAGCCAACAGCCTAATTTGTCTAAGGTGCTTAAAGCTTTTGCAGCTGCAACACCAGGAGCCAAAAGAGAGGCAGTGAAGCGTTGTTCAAAGTTCCAAAAATCTACATGGTCGTCACACTCTGACGTAAAGGCGTGGGCTGCTCGCCTTAGTCTAGAGTGGCTTTTGCGCATTTGTAAAATACTGGATGTATTGGGAGTTAGCAGTGAGAGACGTCCCAAACTACAGGGGCCTCCTTTTATATGTGAAGGTATGCCTGCCCATGCCCGATCTCCACAAATAAAGAATATGCCAGATGGTAATGCCACGGGTATGTTTGCGGAGGGTGAGATATTTTTTGATGTATAGTTACACCAAGCTGTCTTATTACGAAAAATGGGATGCATGGGGGATACATCCCATACTCGCGATTGATTTTTCCCCGTGTAGTTAAATTTAACACAAAAGTCCATTTTCACTGATCCTAATAGTTCAATTTCTTGAGGTTCTAAACTGAGTTTTGGTCTATATGGCGTCCACCCATCCCAGTTATCTGTGGGATTGATCATCAGGGTCTGTGGGAGGGTTTCACACAATCTTGTCCAATTATCAAGTGGTAAGCCTATCAAACAAGTAGAAAAAGGGTTTTCCGGAGAAGCCGTGGCTAGGCATATTGTATCCTGTCCTGTTACATTAGCTAGCGTGACCCACACATTAGTCTTAGGGAAAAATGGGGGAAAAGGACTAGCTTCTGTTACCATCCACACCAAAACCAAAAGGAAAAGCATAATGGTGATTTTCAGATGGGTGGCAAAGCGTCTGTGTTTGGTTCTTCAGCTGGAGCTGCCGTCAATGGCTCTCTGAAGGGTTTGACATTTTTCGCCGGAATCCACCGTGGACCACGCTCTGTGGAAACACAAGCATAACCCCTTCCCCAGGTAATAAGTGGATAAGGACCTAAAATTTTTCCTGTCTCTAGGTCCTTTATTAAAACTGGTGCCTTCTTTGATTTTGTAAATTCTTGGCTCATGTTAAAATGTCTCACAATAGGAGGATTCTGATCCATAAGGGAACAATTTAAAAAATTAAAAACATACAATGCTTTCTGTAGTCTTTCTCCTGGGGTTACGTTCCCTATCCCCCTTTTTTGTTTTTGTAAAAGACTTTTTAAAGTCTTGTGAGAGCGTTCAATAAGAGATTGACCTGTAGGGGAATGTGGTATTCCTGTAATGTGTGTAATGCCCCAGGTACTAAAAAAAGTCTGTAAAGTGAGAGAAATATATGCAGGTCCATTATCTGTTTTAATTTTTTGAGGTATCCCCAAGGTGGCAAATGCTTGTAAAAAATGGCGTTTAACATCGCGAGCCTTCTCTCCTGTGTGACAGGAAGCATATAAGGCTCCAGAAAAAGTATCTATAGAAACATGTAAATATTTTTGCTTGCCAAATTCTGGATAGTGTGTAACATCAGTTTGCCATAACTGTAAAGACTGTAATCCCCGGGGATTAATTCCGCCTGCTATAGATGGGAAAGAAACGCGTTGACAATCAGGACATATAGCAACAATCTCGGTTGCTTGCTGTGTGGAAATATTAAAAGTGCGTTTCAGTGCACCTGCATTTTGGTGAAAAAAGGAATGACTAAGTTTTGCCTGGGCAAAAAGGTCTGGGAGAATTTGCACTGTAAGAGTTAAAAGGTCAGCTTGTCTATTCCCTTCTGCTATAAAACCTGGTAAAGTAGTATGAGAACGAACATGCATTATAAAATAAGGAGTTGTTCTGGAGTCCAACAAAGCGACAAGTTCCTGTAATAAAGTAAACAAAAGAGGGTTAGCAACATCTTTTAAAAATGAAGCTTCTGCCCGCTGGACTATACCAGCAACATAAGCGGAATCAGTGATTATGTTAAGAGGTTTTGTCCATTTTCGAAAGACGCGTACAACAGCTGCAAGTTCCACAATTTGTGGTGAGCCAGGTGCTGTAGAAATGTCTGAGTTCCATTTCTGGGTTTCCTGGTTCCACCAGATGATAACAGATTTGTGGGTCTTTCCAGATCCATCAGTAAACACTGTAAATGCCTCCAGAGGTTTTTCGCTTCTTTTCGGTTTTTGGGAAAGTTGAAAGTCAAGGTGTAAAAGTTTATGAGCTGGCAAATGCGAAGAAATCTGTCCAGGATAGCCAGCAAGAGCCATGGCAAAAACGTCCGATTGGCAATATAACCAGGAAAGATAGGTTTTGACCACTGGCAAATAGATACATGTAAAGTCAATTCCTGCTAAAGTTAATAGTCGTTGCCGCGCCTTAAGAATTAAAAATGCAAACATTTCATATTGTGCAAATATTGTTTTTGAAGGCTGATGTGATAGAAATACCCATTCAATAGTCAATAATGGGTCCTTCTGATCAGTGTCCCATTGGAAAATAAGGGCATATGGCTGTTTTGTAGGATTTAAGATTACCAAAAAAAATGGCAAATCTGGATCGCAGCGGTGCGCCTGTCTAGACGCAATGGCTTCAGTGATTTTTGCAATTGCTTTAAGAGAGGGTTCGTTCAGCGTTCTTGGGGCACAAATATTTGTGTCTCCCTTCAAAAGTTCAAAAAGAGGACTTAAATCTGAATTTGTGATTCCCAATAAGGGGCGAACCCAGTTTATAGTTCCCAGAAGTTTTTGTACATCATTTAAAGTAGAAATTTCTGTGTTCAAGTGAAGTGGTTGAGGTGCTATGGTCTTTGACCGAATTAACCAGCCCAAATATTTCCAAGGGGAAATAGTTTGAATTTTTTCAGAAGCAATACAAAATCCAGCTGCGTTTACAGCTGTAGTGACAAGGGCTACGGCCTCCTTCATGTCTGTTTCCTGAGATGCAGCCACAAGGATGTCGTCCATGTAGTGGTATAACAACACAGAAGGTTTAGACTTTCTAATTGGGCTTAAAATTTTTGCCACATACCATTGGCATATGGTTGGACTGTTTTTCATTCCTTGTGGGAGCACTACCCAATGGAATCGTCGCAAAGGTTCCTGAACGTTGACGCTTGGAATTGAAAAAGCAAATTTAGGTGCATCCTGAGGATGTAATGGTATATTAAAAAAACAGTCTTTCAAATCAATTACTGTAAGGTACCAATTTCTTGGTAACATGGTTGGCGAGGGAAGCCCCGGCTGAAGGGGTCCCATGTTTTCCATAGCGTCATTAATTTTTCTAAGATCATGGAGTAGGCGCCACTTGCCACTTGGTTTTTTAATAACAAAAACAGGAGAATTCCATGGACTAACAGACGGTACTACATGTCCCTTTTGTAATTGCTCCTCTACTAAGTCATTAAGAGCGCAGAGTTTCTCTATAGGAAGGGGCCATTGATCCACCCATATAGGGGTATCCATTTTCCAGGTAATTTTTAGAGTGCCGCGCTCTTCAATGGCCCCCCCTAAAAATGTGTTTTTAGTGTAACTCCCCACTGAGCTAATACGTCACGGCCCCACAGGACCATCGGAATTGGTAAAACAAAAGGTTTAACAGTGGCTATGTGCCCTTCAGGGCCTTCAATGGTAACAGTATGGAGGCTTTGTCTACTAGTACCAGTGCCGCCTACCCCTGCAAGGGTCTGAGGTGTCATTATGTAGGTATCAAAAACAGATGACAACATAGTAACAAAATAAGGAGAAGAGAGACCATGTTCCGTGGCCGTACGGCGCAATTCCTTAATTACGGCAAAAGACAAAGGTTCCCATTGAGCTCCCCGTCCTTGGTACATAACTGGTGCTACAATTTTTTGTGCCACCTCCCACTCCCCCTCCCTTAACGCCTGCTTTTTTATCTGAGTCCATACATCATGTGGGTCAGAGGGGAACAAGTCGGGTTCATCCTCCGGGTCTATAGGTCCGGGATCAAAGGGGTCGTCTTCTGGAGGGTAGTTTGCCAAAGCCCTCCTTCTTAGAGACGGTTTTGACGTTAGTATGGGTTCGGTTTTGGGTTCAGGGGCAGAATAGGTTGTTGCCGGCGGAGCTGAAGGGAGGTCAGAGGGACTGAGGTCGGGGTCTTTCCCGTTATGATCAGTCTCAGAAGGTGGATCCCCTTTATGAGAGCTTTCTTGTTCCTTTAAGATTTCAAAAATAATTCTCCACCAAGGGAGTAATTTTTGTGCTTGGGGGTCGCCCTTCGTAGCTCTGTCCCATAGTTTAATACCTACTTTGTCCCATATTTCCGTCGTAAAAATATTAGACGCAGTAACGTCAGGGATTTTTACTTGGACCCATTTTAACATACATTTAAGATCATGGCCCAATATAGTCTTATCATGCTTTGTCAGCAAGGCTTTCATAAGTTCATATACGTCCCTTTCCACGGGGGTGGAAACTTGCCCCCCCATTTCTGATTACCCGCAGCTCACCTCCTTCCACCGAGGGATTGTTAGCCGGCTTCTGCTTCCTATTCAGCAAGTCACTCTTTGAAGTTCTGCGGGAGTTGCGACCGGCTGCCAGATGGGCAGTTCTGTTCCTTTCCGAACGCCGAGCCGTTCGCTCCTTTTCGGATCGAATCACGTCGGAGTCACCATTTGCCGCAACTGAGGGACGGGACACCACTTGATGCAAGCAAAGTGTTCGATTTATTAGCAATATTCCATAAGCTTTATAGTATTTCTAACAACAAGCAAGCTACGTGTCTTTATTTCCATTGGTTAGTATCTATGTCGCGTCCCACACTCATTGGTTAGTACAACTTCATCTATTAGCTATTCTTAGACTCATTGGTTAATACAACTTCATCTTTTAGCTATTTCTAGGCAAATTAAAACTACTATGTTATCTTGCAGCTGCAGCAAAACCACAAGGAGGAATGTTCCTGTTTCACAATGTCTTATCTTGGGAGGAAGATCCTGTTAAGCAGGATGTCTTATCTTGCACCTTCCTGTAAATCAGGATGTCTTATCTTGCAGCTTCCTGTAAATCAGGATGTCTTATCTTGCAGCTTGTAATCCACTCTCCCAGGGCCTCGGTCCGACCAAGGCAATCAGGTCAGGGTCTCCTGCTTGCTTGTGAAGCTCTGCAGCAGCAGGATGCTTGTTTGCTTTTCCTACAGCTATGTGTTTCAGTGTTGGCTCTTTGGTTTGGGAGCTATTGCTGGACGTTTGGCAAGTTTGGCCGAAAATGCTCCTCCGGCCGAGTGAAACACTTTTTTTGATATGATGAAGGTTCCCAGGCAAGTGAAAGCCCACAGCCCTAGAATGAATGTTGCTGCTTGTGTGCTCCCTGGGGAGGTCTCAGGCCAGCTATGTGTTTCAGTGTTGGCTCCTTTGGTTTGGGAGCTATTGCTGGATGTTTGGCATGTTTTGAATAAAATGCTAGTCTGGCCGACAGAAACAATTTTTTGCTATGATGAACATTCCCAGGCAATTGAAAGCCCACAGCCCTAGTAGAAATGTTGCTGCTTGTGTGCTCCCTGGGGCAGATTCAGGCCAATTATGTGTTTCAGTGCTGGCTCCTTTGGTTTGGGAGCTATTGCTGGACGTTTGGCAAGTTTGGACCAAAATGCTTGTCCGGCCCAGAGAAACACATTTTTTTGATATGATGAAGTTTCCCAGGCAAGTGAAAGCCCACAGCCCTAGAATGAATGTTGCTGCTTGTGTGCTCCGTGGGGAGGATTCAGGCCAGCTATGTGTTTCAGTGCTGGCTCCTTTGGTTTGGGAGCTATTGCTGGACGTTTGGCATCTTTGGCCTATAATTCTCATCTGGCCGAGAGAAACACTTTGTTTGATATGATGGAAGAACCAAGGCAAGTGAAAGCCCACAGCCCTAGAATGAATGTTGCTACTTGTGTGCTCCCTGGAGAGGATTCAGGCCAGCTATGTGTTTCAGTGCTGGCTCCTTTGGTTTGGGAGCTATTGGTGGACGTTCGGAAAGTTTGGCGCAAAATGGTCTTCTGGCCGATAGAAAAACTATTTTTGCTATGATGAAAGTTCCCAGGAAAGTGAAAGCCCACAGACCTAGAAAGAATGTTGCTACTTGTGTGCTCTTTGGGGAGGATTCAGGCCAGCTATGTGTTTCAGTGCTGGCTCCTTCGGTTTGGGTTCTATTTCTGTACGTTTTGCAATTTTGGCCCAAAATGCTTGTCCGGCCGAGATAAACACTTTTTTTGCTATGATGAACGTTCCCAGGAAAGTGAAAGCCCATAGCCCTAGAATGAATGTTGCTGCTTGTTTGCTCCCTGGGGAGGATTCAGGCCAGCTATGTGTTTCAGTGCTGGCTCCTTTGGTTTGGGAGCTATTGCTGGACGTTTGGCATGTTTGGCCTAAAATGCTCTTCTGGCCGAGAAAACACTTTTTTTGCTATTATGAAAGTTCCCAGGCAAGTGAAAGCCCACAGACCTAGAAAGAATGTTGCTACTTGTGTGCTCCCTGGGGAGGATTCAGGCCAGCTACGTGCCGCAACTGAGGGACGGGACACCACTTGATGCAAGCAAAGTGTTCGATTTATTAGCAATATTCCATAAGCTTTATAGTATTTCTAACAACAAGCAAGCTACGTGTCTTTATTTCCATTGGTTAGTATCTATGTCGCGTCCCACACTCATTGGTTAGTACAACTTCATCTATTAGCTATTCCTAGACTCTTTGGTTAATACAACTTCATCTTTTAGCTATTTCTAGGCAAATTAAAACTACTATGTTATCTTGCAGCTGCAGCAAAACCACAAGGAGGAATGTTCCTGTTTCACAATGTCTTATCTTGGGAGGAAGATCCTGTTAAGCAGGATGTCTTATCTTGCACCTTCCTGTAAATCAGGATGTCTTATCTTGCAGCTTCCTGTAAATCAGGATGTCTTATCTTGCAGCTTGTTATCCACTCTCCCAGGGCCTCGGTCCGACCAAGGCAATCAGGTCAGGGTCTCCTGCTTGCTTGTGAAGCTCTGCAGCAGCAGGATGCTTGTTTGCTTTTCCTACATCTCCCCCGTTCTGTTGAACAATAAGAACTTTATGGATAGAGTTAGATATCATTTTTTGTACACACTGCAAAAAACACGGTAAGCAAATCAAAAGCAACAAAGCAAACAAAACAATATACATTGTTGTCTTTAACAAACTTTTTAACCAGCCTGTAAATCCCCAGCCAGAAAATAACTTGTCTAGCCAGTCCCATTTATCATCTTCTCGGAGTTTCAAAACTCCGTTTTTAAGTTGCTGTATGCTAGCGTGAATTGACTCTGAGTGATCAGACAGGTTCATACAGCACATTCCTTCAAAGTCTTCACATCCATGGCCTTGGGCTAAAAGCAAAAAATCTATGGCTGCACGATTTTGCAAAGTTGCATGTCGCACACTATCTACATCTATCAAAAGGTCAGAAAGCGCTCTACTAGTAGCGTTGGTTTGTTTCGCTAGCCAACAGCCTAATTTGTCTAAGGTGCTTAAAGCTTTTGCAGCTGCAACACCAGGAGCCAAAAGAGAGGCAGTGAAGCGTTGTTCAAAGTTCCAAAAATCTACATGGTCGTCACACTCTGACGTAAAGGCGTGGGCTGCTCGCCTTAGTCTAGAGTGGCTTTTGCGCATTTGTAAAATACTGGATGTATTGGGAGTTAGCAGTGAGAGACGTCCCAAACTACAGGGGCCTCCTTTTATATGTGAAGGTATGCCTGCCCATGCCCGATCTCCACAAATAAAGAATATGCCAGATGGTAATGCCACGGGTATGTTTGCGGAGGGTGAGATATTTTTTGATGTATAGTTACACCAAGCTGTCTTATTACGAAAAATGGGATGCATGGGGGATACATCCCATACTCGCGATTGATTTTTCCCCGTGTAGTTAAATTTAACACAAAAGTCCATTTTCACTGATCCTAATAGTTCAATTTCTTGAGGTTCTAAACTGAGTTTTGGTCTATATGGCGTCCACCCATCCCAGTTATCTGTGGGATTGATCATCAGGGTCTGTGGGAGGGTTTCACACAATCTTGTCCAATTATCAAGTGGTAAGCCTATCAAACAAGTAGAAAAAGGGTTTTCCGGAGAAGCCGTGGCTAGGCATATTGTATCCTGTCCTGTTACATTAGCTAGCGTGACCCACACATTAGTCTTAGGGAAAAATGGGGGAAAAGGACTAGCTTCTGTTACCATCCACACCAAAACCAAAAGGAAAAGCATAATGGTGATTTTCAGATGGGTGGCAAAGCGTCTGTGTTTGGTTCTTCAGCTGGAGCTGCCGTCAATGGCTCTCTGAAGGGTTTGACATTTTTCGCCGGAATCCACCGTGGACCACGCTCTGTGGAAACACAAGCATAACCCCTTCCCCAGGTAATAAGTGGATAAGGACCTAAAATTTTTCCTGTCTCTAGGTCCTTTATTAAAACTGGTGCCTTCTTTGATTTTGTGAATTCTTGGCTCATGTTAAAATGTCTCACAATAGGAGGATTCTGATCCATAAGGGAACAATTTAAAAAATTAAAAACATACAATGCTTTCTGTAGTCTTTCTCCTGGGGTTACGTTCCCTATCCCCCTTTTTTGTTTTTGTAAAAGACTTTTTAAAGTCTTGTGAGAGCGTTCAATAAGAGATTGACCTGTAGGGGAATGTGGTATTCCTGTAATGTGTGTAATGCCCCAGGTACTAAAAAAAGTCTGTAAAGTGAGAGAAATATATGCAGGTCCATTATCTGTTTTAATTTTTTGAGGTATCCCCAAGGTGGCAAATGCTTGTAAAAAATGGCGTTTAACATCGCGAGCCTTCTCTCCTGTGTGACAGGAAGCATATAAGGCTCCAGAAAAAGTATCTATAGAAACATGTAAATATTTTTGCTTGCCAAATTCTGGATAGTGTGTAACATCAGTTTGCCATAACTGTAAAGACTGTAATCCCCGGGGATTAATTCCGCCTGCTATAGATGGGAAAGAAACGCGTTGACAATCAGGACATATAGCAACAATCTCGGTTGCTTGCTGTGTGGAAATATTAAAAGTGCGTTTCAGTGCACCTGCATTTTGGTGAAAAAAGGAATGACTAAGTTTTGCCTGGGCAAAAAGGTCTGGGAGAATTTGCACTGTAAGAGTTAAAAGGTCAGCTTGTCTATTCCCTTCTGCTATAAAACCTGGTAAAGTAGTATGAGAACGAACATGCATTATAAAATAAGGAGTTGTTCTGGAGTCCAACAAAGCGACAAGTTCCTGTAATAAAGTAAACAAAAGAGGGTTAGCAACATCTTTTAAAAATGAAGCTTCTGCCCGCTGGACTATACCAGCAACATAAGCGGAATCAGTGATTATGTTAAGAGGTTTTGTCCATTTTCGAAAGACGCGTACAACAGCTGCAAGTTCCACAATTTGTGGTGAGCCAGGTGCTGTAGAAATGTCTGAGTTCCATTTCTGGGTTTCCTGGTTCCACCAGATGATAACAGATTTGTGGGTCTTTCCAGATCCATCAGTAAACACTGTAAATACCTCCAGAGGTTTTTCGCTTCTTTTCGGTTTTTGGGAAAGTTGAAAGTCAAGGTGTAAAAGTTTATGAGCTGGCAAATGCGAAGAAATCTGTCCAGGATAGCCAGCAAGAGCCATGGCAAAAACGTCCGATTGGCAATATAACCAGGAAAGATAGGTTTTGACCACTGGCAAATAGATACATGTAAAGTCAATTCCTGCTAAAGTTAATAGTCGTTGCCGCGCCTTAAGAATTAAAAATGCAAACATTTCATATTGTGCAAATATTGTTTTTGAAGGCTGATGTGATAGAAATACCCATTCAATAGTCAATAATGGGTCCTTCTGATCAGTGTCCCATTGGAAAATAAGGGCATATGGCTGTTTTGTAGGATTTAAGATTACCAAAAAAAATGGCAAATCTGGATCGCAGCGGTGCGCCTGTCTAGACGCAATGGCTTCAGTGATTTTTGCAATTGCTTTAAGAGAGGGTTCGTTCAGCGTTCTTGGGGCACAAATATTTGTGTCTCCCTTCAAAAGTTCAAAAAGAGGACTTAAATCTGAATTTGTGATTCCCAATAAGGGGCGAACCCAGTTTATAGTTCCCAGAAGTTTTTGTACATCATTTAAAGTAGAAATTTCTGTGTTCAAGTGAAGTGGTTGAGGTGCTATGGTCTTTGACCGAATTAACCAGCCCAAATATTTCCAAGGGGAAATAGTTTGAATTTTTTCAGAAGCAATACAAAATCCAGCTGCGTTTACAGCTGTAGTGACAAGGGCTACGGCCTCCTTCATGTCTGTTTCCTGAGATGCAGCCACAAGGATGTCGTCCATGTAGTGGTATAACAACACAGAAGGTTTAGACTTTCTAATTGGGCTTAAAATTTTTGCCACATACCATTGGCATATGGTTGGACTGTTTTTCATTCCTTGTGGGAGCACTACCCAATGGAATCGTCGCAAAGGTTCCTGAACGTTGACGCTTGGAATTGAAAAAGCAAATTTAGGTGCATCCTGAGGATGTAATGGTATATTAAAAAAACAGTCTTTCAAATCAATTACTGTAAGGTACCAATTTCTTGGTAACATGGTTGGCGAGGGAAGCCCCGGCTGAAGGGGTCCCATGTTTTCCATAGCGTCATTAATTTTTCTAAGATCATGGAGTAGGCGCCACTTGCCACTTGGTTTTTTAATAACAAAAACAGGAGAATTCCATGGACTAACAGACGGTACTACATGTCCCTTTTGTAATTGCTCCTCTACTAAGTCATTAAGAGCGCAGAGTTTCTCTATAGGAAGGGGCCATTGATCCACCCATATAGGGGTATCCATTTTCCAGGTAATTTTTAGAGTGCCGCGCTCTTCAATGGCCCCCCCTAAAAATGTGTTTTTAGTGTAACTCCCCACTGAGCTAATACGTCACGGCCCCACAGGACCATCGGAATTGGTAAAACAAAAGGTTTAACAGTGGCTATGTGCCCTTCAGGGCCTTCAATGGTAACAGTATGGAGGCTTTGTCTACTAGTACCAGTGCCGCCTACCCCTGCAAGGGTCTGAGGTGTCATTATGTAGGTATCAAAAACAGATGACAACATAGTAACAAAATAAGGAGAAGAGAGACCATGTTCCGTGGCCGTACGGCGCAATTCCTTAATTACGGCAAAAGACAAAGGTTCCCATTGAGCTCCCCGTCCTTGGTACATAACTGGTGCTACAATTTTTTGTGCCACCTCCCACTCCCCCTCCCTTAACGCCTGCTTTTTTATCTGAGTCCATACATCATGTGGGTCAGAGGGGAACAAGTCGGGTTCATCCTCCGGGTCTATAGGTCCGGGATCAAAGGGGTCGTCTTCTGGAGGGTAGTTTGCCAAAGCCCTCCTTCTTAGAGACGGTTTTGACGTTAGTATGGGTTCGGTTTTGGGTTCAGGGGCAGAATAGGTTGTTGCCGGCGGAGCTGAAGGGAGGTCAGAGGGACTGAGGTCGGGGTCTTTCCCGTTATGATCAGTCTCAGAAGGTGGATCCCCTTTATGAGAGCTTTCTTGTTCCTTTAAGATTTCAAAAATAATTCTCCACCAAGGGAGTAATTTTTGTGCTTGGGGGTCGCCCTTCGTAGCTCTGTCCCATAGTTTAATACCTACTTTGTCCCATATTTCCGTCGTAAAAATATTAGACGCAGTAACGTCAGGGATTTTTACTTGGACCCATTTTAACATACATTTAAGATCATGGCCCAATATAGTCTTATCATGCTTTGTCAGCAAGGCTTTCATAAGTTCATATACGTCCCTTTCCACGGGGGTGGAAACTTGCCCCCCCATTTCTGATTACCCGCAGCTCACCTCCTTCCACCGAGGGATTGTTAGCCGGCTTCTGCTTCCTATTCAGCAAGTCACTCTTTGAAGTTCTGCGGGAGTTGCAACCGGCTGCCAGATGGGCAGTTCTGTTCCTTTCCGAACGCCGAGCCGTTCGCTCCTTTTCGGATCGAATCACGTCGGAGTCACCATTTGCCGCAACTGAGGGACGGGACACCACTTGATGCAAGCAAAGTGTTCGATTTATTAGCAATATTCCATAAGCTTTATAGTATTTCTAACAACAAGCAAGCTACGTGTCTTTATTTCCACTGGTTAGTATCTATGTCGCGTCCCACACTCATTGGTTAGTACAACTTCATCTATTAGCTATTCTTAGACTCATTGGTTAATACAACTTCATCTTTTAGCTATTTCTAGGCAAATTAAAACTACTATGTTATCTTGCAGCTGCAGCAAAACCACAAGGAGGAATGTTCCTGTTTCACAATGTCTTATCTTGGGAGGAAGATCCTGTTAAGCAGGATGTCTTATCTTGCACCTTCCTGTAAATCAGGATGTCTTATCTTGCAGCTTCCTGTAAATCAGGATGTCTTATCTTGCAGCTTGTAATCCACTCTCCCAGGGCCTCGGTCCGACCAAGGCAATCAGGTCAGGGTCTCCTGCTTGCTTGTGAAGCTCTGCAGCAGCAGGATGCTTGTTTGCTTTTCCTACAGCTATGTGTTTCAGTGTTGGCTCTTTGGTTTGGGAGCTATTGCTGGACGTTTGGCAAGTTTGGCCGAAAATGCTCCTCCGGCCGAGTGAAACACTTTTTTTGATATGATGAAGGTTCCCAGGCAAGTGAAAGCCCACAGCCCTAGAATGAATGTTGCTGCTTGTGTGCTCCCTGGGGAGGTCTCAGGCCAGCTATGTGTTTCAGTGTTGGCTCCTTTGGTTTGGGAGCTATTGCTGGATGTTTGGCATGTTTTGAATAAAATGCTAGTCTGGCCGACAGAAACAATTTTTTGCTATGATGAACATTCCCAGGCAATTGAAAGCCCACAGCCCTAGTAGAAATGTTGCTGCTTGTGTGCTCCCTGGGGCAGATTCAGGCCAATTATGTGTTTCAGTGCTGGCTCCTTTGGTTTGGGAGCTATTGCTGGACGTTTGGCAAGTTTGGACCAAAATGCTTGTCCGGCCCAGAGAAACACATTTTTTTGATATGATGAAGTTTCCCAGGCAAGTGAAAGCCCACAGCCCTAGAATGAATGTTGCTGCTTGTGTGCTCCGTGGGGAGGATTCAGGCCAGCTATGTGTTTCAGTGCTGGCTCCTTTGGTTTGGGAGCTATTGCTGGACGTTTGGCATCTTTGGCCTATAATTCTCATCTGGCCGAGAGAAACACTTTGTTTGATATGATGGAAGAACCAAGGCAAGTGAAAGCCCACAGCCCTAGAAAGAATGTTGCTACTTGTGTGCTCCCTGGGGAGGATTCAGGCCAGCTACGTGCCGCAACTGAGGGACGGGACACCACTTGATGCAAGCAAAGTGTTCGATTTATTAGCAATATTCCATAAGCTTTATAGTATTTCTAACAACAAGCAAGCTACGTGTCTTTATTTCCATTGGTTAGTATCTATGTCGCGTCCCACACTCATTGGTTAGTACAACTTCATCTATTAGCTATTCCTAGACTCTTTGGTTAATACAACTTCATCTTTTAGCTATTTCTAGGCAAATTAAAACTACTATGTTATCTTGCAGCTGCAGCAAAACCACAAGGAGGAATGTTCCTGTTTCACAATGTCTTATCTTGGGAGGAAGATCCTGTTAAGCAGGATGTCTTATCTTGCACCTTCCTGTAAATCAGGATGTCTTATCTTGCAGCTTCCTGTAAATCAGGATGTCTTATCTTGCAGCTTGTTATCCACTCTCCCAGGGCCTCAGTCCGACCAAGGCAATCAGGTCAGGGTCTCCTGCTTGCTTGTGAAGCTCTGCAGCAGCAGGATGCTTGTTTGCTTTTCCTACATCTCCCCCGTTCTGTTGAACAATAAGAACTTTATGGATAGAGTTAGATATCATTTTTTGTACACACTGCAAAAAACACGGTAAGCAAATCAAAAGCAACAAAGCAAACAAAACAATATACATTGTTGTCTTTAACAAACTTTTTAACCAGCCTGTAAATCCCCAGCCAGAAAATAACTTGTCTAGCCAGTCCCATTTATCATCTTCTCGGAGTTTCAAAACTCCGTTTTTAAGTTGCTGTATGCTAGCGTGAATTGACTCTGAGTGATCAGACAGGTTCATACAGCACATTCCTTCAAAGTCTTCACATCCATGGCCTTGGGCTAAAAGCAAAAAATCTATGGCTGCACGATTTTGCAAAGTTGCATGTCGCACACTATCTACATCTATCAAAAGGTCAGAAAGCGCTCTACTAGTAGCGTTGGTTTGTTTCGCTAGCCAACAGCCTAATTTGTCTAAGGTGCTTAAAGCTTTTGCAGCTGCAACACCAGGAGCCAAAAGAGAGGCAGTGAAGCGTTGTTCAAAGTTCCAAAAATCTACATGGTCGTCACACTCTGACGTAAAGGCGTGGGCTGCTCGCCTTAGTCTAGAGTGGCTTTTGCGCATTTGTAAAATACTGGATGTATTGGGAGTTAGCAGTGAGAGACGTCCCAAACTACAGGGGCCTCCTTTTATATGTGAAGGTATGCCTGCCCATGCCCGATCTCCACAAATAAAGAATATGCCAGATGGTAATGCCACGGGTATGTTTGCGGAGGGTGAGATATTTTTTGATGTATAGTTACACCAAGCTGTCTTATTACGAAAAATGGGATGCATGGGGGATACATCCCATACTCGCGATTGATTTTTCCCCGTGTAGTTAAATTTAACACAAAAGTCCATTTTCACTGATCCTAATAGTTCAATTTCTTGAGGTTCTAAACTGAGTTTTGGTCTATATGGCGTCCACCCATCCCAGTTATCTGTGGGATTGATCATCAGGGTCTGTGGGAGGGTTTCACACAATCTTGTCCAATTATCAAGTGGTAAGCCTATCAAACAAGTAGAAAAAGGGTTTTCCGGAGAAGCCGTGGCTAGGCATATTGTATCCTGTCCTGTTACATTAGCTAGCGTGACCCACACATTAGTCTTAGGGAAAAATGGGGGAAAAGGACTAGCTTCTGTTACCATCCACACCAAAACCAAAAGGAAAAGCATAATGGTGATTTTCAGATGGGTGGCAAAGCGTCTGTGTTTGGTTCTTCAGCTGGAGCTGCCGTCAATGGCTCTCTGAAGGGTTTGACATTTTTCGCCGGAATCCACCGTGGACCACGCTCTGTGGAAACACAAGCATAACCCCTTCCCCAGGTAATAAGTGGATAAGGACCTAAAATTTTTCCTGTCTCTAGGTCCTTTATTAAAACTGGTGCCTTCTTTGATTTTGTGAATTCTTGGCTCATGTTAAAATGTCTCACAATAGGAGGATTCTGATCCATAAGGGAACAATTTAAAAAATTAAAAACATACAATGCTTTCTGTAGTCTTTCTCCTGGGGTTACGTTCCCTATCCCCCTTTTTTGTTTTTGTAAAAGACTTTTTAAAGTCTTGTGAGAGCGTTCAATAAGAGATTGACCTGTAGGGGAATGTGGTATTCCTGTAATGTGTGTAATGCCCCAGGTACTAAAAAAAGTCTGTAAAGTGAGAGAAATATATGCAGGTCCATTATCTGTTTTAATTTTTTGAGGTATCCCCAAGGTGGCAAATGCTTGTAAAAAATGGCGTTTAACATCGCGAGCCTTCTCTCCTGTGTGACAGGAAGCATATAAGGCTCCAGAAAAAGTATCTATAGAAACATGTAAATATTTTTGCTTGCCAAATTCTGGATAGTGTGTAACATCAGTTTGCCATAACTGTAAAGACTGTAATCCCCGGGGATTAATTCCGCCTGCTATAGATGGGAAAGAAACGCGTTGACAATCAGGACATATAGCAACAATCTCGGTTGCTTGCTGTGTGGAAATATTAAAAGTGCGTTTCAGTGCACCTGCATTTTGGTGAAAAAAGGAATGACTAAGTTTTGCCTGGGCAAAAAGGTCTGGGAGAATTTGCACTGTAAGAGTTAAAAGGTCAGCTTGTCTATTCCCTTCTGCTATAAAACCTGGTAAAGTAGTATGAGAACGAACATGCATTATAAAATAAGGAGTTGTTCTGGAGTCCAACAAAGCGACAAGTTCCTGTAATAAAGTAAACAAAAGAGGGTTAGCAACATCTTTTAAAAATGAAGCTTCTGCCCGCTGGACTATACCAGCAACATAAGCGGAATCAGTGATTATGTTAAGAGGTTTTGTCCATTTTCGAAAGACGCGTACAACAGCTGCAAGTTCCACAATTTGTGGTGAGCCAGGTGCTGTAGAAATGTCTGAGTTCCATTTCTGGGTTTCCTGGTTCCACCAGATGATAACAGATTTGTGGGTCTTTCCAGATCCATCAGTAAACACTGTAAATGCCTCCAGAGGTTTTTCGCTTCTTTTCGGTTTTTGGGAAAGTTGAAAGTCAAGGTGTAAAAGTTTATGAGCTGGCAAATGCGAAGAAATCTGTCCAGGATAGCCAGCAAGAGCCATGGCAAAAACGTCCGATTGGCAATATAACCAGGAAAGATAGGTTTTGACCACTGGCAAATAGATACATGTAAAGTCAATTCCTGCTAAAGTTAATAGTCGTTGCCGCGCCTTAAGAATTAAAAATGCAAACATTTCATATTGTGCAAATATTGTTTTTGAAGGCTGATGTGATAGAAATACCCATTCAATAGTCAATAATGGGTCCTTCTGATCAGTGTCCCATTGGAAAATAAGGGCATATGGCTGTTTTGTAGGATTTAAGATTACCAAAAAAAATGGCAAATCTGGATCGCAGCGGTGCGCCTGTCTAGACGCAATGGCTTCAGTGATTTTTGCAATTGCTTTAAGAGAGGGTTCGTTCAGCGTTCTTGGGGCACAAATATTTGTGTCTCCCTTCAAAAGTTCAAAAAGAGGACTTAAATCTGAATTTGTGATTCCCAATAAGGGGCGAACCCAGTTTATAGTTCCCAGAAGTTTTTGTACATCATTTAAAGTAGAAATTTCTGTGTTCAAGTGAAGTGGTTGAGGTGCTATGGTCTTTGACCGAATTAACCAGCCCAAATATTTCCAAGGGGAAATAGTTTGAATTTTTTCAGAAGCAATACAAAATCCAGCTGCGTTTACAGCTGTAGTGACAAGGGCTACGGCCTCCTTCATGTCTGTTTCCTGAGATGCAGCCACAAGGATGTCGTCCATGTAGTGGTATAACAACACAGAAGGTTTAGACTTTCTAATTGGGCTTAAAATTTTTGCCACATACCATTGGCATATGGTTGGACTGTTTTTCATTCCTTGTGGGAGCACTACCCAATGGAATCGTCGCAAAGGTTCCTGAACGTTGACGCTTGGAATTGAAAAAGCAAATTTAGGTGCATCCTGAGGATGTAATGGTATATTAAAAAAACAGTCTTTCAAATCAATTACTGTAAGGTACCAATTTCTTGGTAACATGGTTGGCGAGGGAAGCCCCGGCTGAAGGGGTCCCATGTTTTCCATAGCGTCATTAATTTTTCTAAGATCATGGAGTAGGCGCCACTTGCCACTTGGTTTTTTAATAACAAAAACAGGAGAATTCCATGGACTAACAGACGGTACTACATGTCCCTTTTGTAATTGCTCCTCTACTAAGTCATTAAGAGCGCAGAGTTTCTCTATAGGAAGGGGCCATTGATCCACCCATATAGGGGTATCCATTTTCCAGGTAATTTTTAGAGTGCCGCGCTCTTCAATGGCCCCCCCTAAAAATGTGTTTTTAGTGTAACTCCCCACTGAGCTAATACGTCACGGCCCCACAGGACCATCGGAATTGGTAAAACAAAAGGTTTAACAGTGGCTATGTGCCCTTCAGGGCCTTCAATGGTAACAGTATGGAGGCTTTGTCTACTAGTACCAGTGCCGCCTACCCCTGCAAGGGTCTGAGGTGTCATTATGTAGGTATCAAAAACAGATGACAACATAGTAACAAAATAAGGAGAAGAGAGACCGTGTTCCGTGGCCGTACGGCGCAATTCCTTAATTACGGCAAAAGACAAAGGTTCCCATTGAGCTCCCCGTCCTTGGTACATAACTGGTGCTACAATTTTTTGTGCCACCTCCCACTCCCCCTCCCTTAACGCCTGCTTTTTTATCTGAGTCCATACATCATGTGGGTCAGAGGGGAACAAGTCGGGTTCATCCTCCGGGTCTATAGGTCCGGGATCAAAGGGGTCGTCTTCTGGAGGGTAGTTTGCCAAAGCCCTCCTTCTTAGAGACGGTTTTGACGTTAGTATGGGTTCGGTTTTGGGTTCAGGGGCAGAATAGGTTGTTGCCGGCGGAGCTGAAGGGAGGTCAGAGGGACTGAGGTCGGGGTCTTTCCCGTTATGATCAGTCTCAGAAGGTGGATCCCCTTTATGAGAGCTTTCTTGTTCCTTTAAGATTTCAAAAATAATTCTCCACCAAGGGAGTAATTTTTGTGCTTGGGGGTCGCCCTTCGTAGCTCTGTCCCATAGTTTAATACCTACTTTGTCCCATATTTCCGTCGTAAAAATATTAGACGCAGTAACGTCAGGGATTTTTACTTGGACCCATTTTAACATACATTTAAGATCATGGCCCAATATAGTCTTATCATGCTTTGTCAGCAAGGCTTTCATAAGTTCATATACGTCCCTTTCCACGGGGGTGGAAACTTGCCCCCCCATTTCTGATTACCCGCAGCTCACCTCCTTCCACCGAGGGATTGTTAGCCGGCTTCTGCTTCCTATTCAGCAAGTCACTCTTTGAAGTTCTGCGGGAGTTGCGACCGGCTGCCAGATGGGCAGTTCTGTTCCTTTCCGAACGCCGAGCCGTTCGCTCCTTTTCGGATCGAATCACGTCGGAGTCACCATTTGCCGCAACTGAGGGACGGGACACCACTTGATGCAAGCAAAGTGTTCGATTTATTAGCAATATTCCATAAGCTTTATAGTATTTCTAACAACAAGCAAGCTACGTGTCTTTATTTCCATTGGTTAGTATCTATGTCGCGTCCCACACTCATTGGTTAGTACAACTTCATCTATTAGCTATTCTTAGACTCATTGGTTAATACAACTTCATCTTTTAGCTATTTCTAGGCAAATTAAAACTACTATGTTATCTTGCAGCTGCAGCAAAACCACAAGGAGGAATGTTCCTGTTTCACAATGTCTTATCTTGGGAGGAAGATCCTGTTAAGCAGGATGTCTTATCTTGCACCTTCCTGTAAATCAGGATGTCTTATCTTGCAGCTTCCTGTAAATCAGGATGTCTTATCTTGCAGCTTGTAATCCACTCTCCCAGGGCCTCGGTCCGACCAAGGCAATCAGGTCAGGGTCTCCTGCTTGCTTGTGAAGCTCTGCAGCAGCAGGATGCTTGTTTGCTTTTCCTACAGCTATGTGTTTCAGTGTTGGCTCTTTGGTTTGGGAGCTATTGCTGGACGTTTGGCAAGTTTGGCCGAAAATGCTCCTCCGGCCGAGTGAAACACTTTTTTTGATATGATGAAGGTTCCCAGGCAAGTGAAAGCCCACAGCCCTAGAATGAATGTTGCTGCTTATGTGCTCCCTGGGGAGGTCTCAGGCCAGCTATGTGTTTCAGTGTTGGCTCCTTTGGTTTGGGAGCTATTGCTGGATGTTTGGCATGTTTTGAATAAAATGCTAGTCTGGCCGACAGAAACAATTTTTTGCTATGATGAACATTCCCAGGCAATTGAAAGCCCACAGCCCTAGTAGAAATGTTGCTGCTTGTGTGCTCCCTGGGGCAGATTCAGGCCAATTATGTGTTTCAGTGCTGGCTCCTTTGGTTTGGGAGCTATTGCTGGACGTTTGGCAAGTTTGGACCAAAATGCTTGTCCGGCCCAGAGAAACACATTTTTTTGATATGATGAAGTTTCCCAGGCAAGTGAAAGCCCACAGCCCTAGAATGAATGTTGCTGCTTGTGTGCTCCGTGGGGAGGATTCAGGCCAGCTATGTGTTTCAGTGCTGGCTCCTTTGGTTTGGGAGCTATTGCTGGACGTTTGGCATCTTTGGCCTATAATTCTCATCTGGCCGAGAGAAACACTTTGTTTGATATGATGGAAGAACCAAGGCAAGTGAAAGCCCACAGCCCTAGAATGAATGTTGCTACTTGTGTGCTCCCTGGAGAGGATTCAGGCCAGCTATGTGTTTCAGTGCTGGCTCCTTTGGTTTGGGAGCTATTGGTGGACGTTCGGAAATTTTGGCGCAAAATGGTCTTCTGGCCGATAGAAAAACTATTTTTGCTATGATGAAAGTTCCCAGGCAAGTGAAAGCCCACAGACCTAGAAAGAATGTTGCTACTTGTGTGCTCTTTGGGGAGGATTCAGGCCAGCTATGTGTTTCAGTGCTGGCTCCTTCGGTTTGGGTTCTATTTCTGTACGTTTTGCAATTTTGGCCCAAAATGCTTGTCCGGCCGAGATAAACACTTTTTTTGCTATGATGAACGTTCCCAGGAAAGTGAAAGCCCATAGCCCTAGAATGAATGTTGCTGCTTGTTTGCTCCCTGGGGAGGATTCAGGCCAGCTATGTGTTTCAGTGCTGGCTCCTTTGGTTTGGGAGCTATTGCTGGACGTTTGGCATCTTTGGCCTAAAATGCTCTTCTGGCCGAGAAAACACTTTTTTTGCTATTATGAAAGTTCCCAGGCAAGTGAAAGCCCACAGACCTAGAAAGAATGTTGCTACTTGTGTGCTCCCTGGGGAGGATTCAGGCCAGCTACGTGCCGCAACTGAGGGACGGGACACCACTTGATGCAAGCAAAGTGTTCGATTTATTAGCAATATTCCATAAGCTTTATAGTATTTCTAACAACAAGCAAGCTACGTGTCTTTATTTCCATTGGTTAGTATCTATGTCGCGTCCCACACTCATTGGTTAGTACAACTTCATCTATTAGCTATTCCTAGACTCTTTGGTTAATACAACTTCATCTTTTAGCTATTTCTAGGCAAATTAAAACTACTATGTTATCTTGCAGCTGCAGCAAAACCACAAGGAGGAATGTTCCTGTTTCACAATGTCTTATCTTGGGAGGAAGATCCTGTTAAGCAGGATGTCTTATCTTGCACCTTCCTGTAAATCAGGATGTCTTATCTTGCAGCTTCCTGTAAATCAGGATGTCTTATCTTGCAGCTTGTTATCCACTCTCCCAGGGCCTCAGTCCGACCAAGGCAATCAGGTCAGGGTCTCCTGCTTGCTTGTGAAGCTCTGCAGCAGCAGGATGCTTGTTTGCTTTTCCTACATCTCCCCCGTTCTGTTGAACAATAAGAACTTTATGGATAGAGTTAGATATCATTTTTTGTACACACTGCACAAAACACGGTAAGCAAATCAAAAGCAACAAAGCAAACAAAACAATATACATTGTTGTCTTTAACAAACTTTTTAACCAGCCTGTAAATCCCCAGCCAGAAAATAACTTGTCTAGCCAGTCCCATTTATCATCTTCTCGGAGTTTCAAAACTCCGTTTTTAAGTTGCTGTATGCTAGCGTGAATTGACTCTGAGTGATCAGACAGGTTCATACAGCACATTCCTTCAAAGTCTTCACATCCATGGCCTTGGGCTAAAAGCAAAAAATCTATGGCTGCACGATTTTGCAAAGTTGCATGTCGCACACTATCTACATCTATCAAAAGGTCAGAAAGCGCTCTACTAGTAGCGTTGGTTTGTTTCGCTAGCCAACAGCCTAATTTGTCTAAGGTGCTTAAAGCTTTTGCAGCTGCAACACCAGGAGCCAAAAGAGAGGCAGTGAAGCGTTGTTCAAAGTTCCAAAAATCTACATGGTCGTCACACTCTGACGTAAAGGCGTGGGCTGCTCGCCTTAGTCTAGAGTGGCTTTTGCGCATTTGTAAAATACTGGATGTATTGGGAGTTAGCAGTGAGAGACGTCCCAAACTACAGGGGCCTCCTTTTATATGTGAAGGTATGCCTGCCCATGCCCGATCTCCACAAATAAAGAATATGCCAGATGGTAATGCCACGGGTATGTTTGCGGAGGGTGAGATATTTTTTGATGTATAGTTACACCAAGCTGTCTTATTACGAAAAATGGGATGCATGGGGGATACATCCCATACTCGCGATTGATTTTTCCCCGTGTAGTTAAATTTAACACAAAAGTCCATTTTCACTGATCCTAATAGTTCAATTTCTTGAGGTTCTAAACTGAGTTTTGGTCTATATGGCGTCCACCCATCCCAGTTATCTGTGGGATTGATCATCAGGGTCTGTGGGAGGGTTTCACACAATCTTGTCCAATTATCAAGTGGTAAGCCTATCAAACAAGTAGAAAAAGGGTTTTCCGGAGAAGCCGTGGCTAGGCATATTGTATCCTGTCCTGTTACATTAGCTAGCGTGACCCACACATTAGTCTTAGGGAAAAATGGGGGAAAAGGACTAGCTTCTGTTACCATCCACACCAAAACCAAAAGGAAAAGCATAATGGTGATTTTCAGATGGGTGGCAAAGCGTCTGTGTTTGGTTCTTCAGCTGGAGCTGCCGTCAATGGCTCTCTGAAGGGTTTGACATTTTTCGCCGGAATCCACCGTGGACCACGCTCTGTGGAAACACAAGCATAACCCCTTCCCCAGGTAATAAGTGGATAAGGACCTAAAATTTTTCCTGTCTCTAGGTCCTTTATTAAAACTGGTGCCTTCTTTGATTTTGTGAATTCTTGGCTCATGTTAAAATGTCTCACAATAGGAGGATTCTGATCCATAAGGGAACAATTTAAAAAATTAAAAACATACAATGCTTTCTGTAGTCTTTCTCCTGGGGTTACGTTCCCTATCCCCCTTTTTTGTTTTTGTAAAAGACTTTTTAAAGTCTTGTGAGAGCGTTCAATAAGAGATTGACCTGTAGGGGAATGTGGTATTCCTGTAATGTGTGTAATGCCCCAGGTACTAAAAAAAGTCTGTAAAGTGAGAGAAATATATGCAGGTCCATTATCTGTTTTAATTTTTTGAGGTATCCCCAAGGTGGCAAATGCTTGTAAAAAATGGCGTTTAACATCGCGAGCCTTCTCTCCTGTGTGACAGGAAGCATATAAGGCTCCAGAAAAAGTATCTATAGAAACATGTAAATATTTTTGCTTGCCAAATTCTGGATAGTGTGTAACATCAGTTTGCCATAACTGTAAAGACTGTAATCCCCGGGGATTAATTCCGCCTGCTATAGATGGGAAAGAAACGCGTTGACAATCAGGACATATAGCAACAATCTCGGTTGCTTGCTGTGTGGAAATATTAAAAGTGCGTTTCAGTGCACCTGCATTTTGGTGAAAAAAGGAATGACTAAGTTTTGCCTGGGCAAAAAGGTCTGGGAGAATTTGCACTGTAAGAGTTAAAAGGTCAGCTTGTCTATTCCCTTCTGCTATAAAACCTGGTAAAGTAGTATGAGAACGAACATGCATTATAAAATAAGGAGTTGTTCTGGAGTCCAACAAAGCGACAAGTTCCTGTAATAAAGTAAACAAAAGAGGGTTAGCAACATCTTTTAAAAATGAAGCTTCTGCCCGCTGGACTATACCAGCAACATAAGCGGAATCAGTGATTATGTTAAGAGGTTTTGTCCATTTTCGAAAGACGCGTACAACAGCTGCAAGTTCCACAATTTGTGGTGAGCCAGGTGCTGTAGAAATGTCTGAGTTCCATTTCTGGGTTTCCTGGTTCCACCAGATGATAACAGATTTGTGGGTCTTTCCAGATCCATCAGTAAACACTGTAAATGCCTCCAGAGGTTTTTCGCTTCTTTTCGGTTTTTGGGAAAGTTGAAAGTCAAGGTGTAAAAGTTTATGAGCTGGCAAATGCGAAGAAATCTGTCCAGGATAGCCAGCAAGAGCCATGGCAAAAACGTCCGATTGGCAATATAACCAGGAAAGATAGGTTTTGACCACTGGCAAATAGATACATGTAAAGTCAATTCCTGCTAAAGTTAATAGTCGTTGCCGCGCCTTAAGAATTAAAAATGCAAACATTTCATATTGTGCAAATATTGTTTTTGAAGGCTGATGTGATAGAAATACCCATTCAATAGTCAATAATGGGTCCTTCTGATCAGTGTCCCATTGGAAAATAAGGGCATATGGCTGTTTTGTAGGATTTAAGATTACCAAAAAAAATGGCAAATCTGGATCGCAGCGGTGCGCCTGTCTAGACGCAATGGCTTCAGTGATTTTTGCAATTGCTTTAAGAGAGGGTTCGTTCAGCGTTCTTGGGGCACAAATATTTGTGTCTCCCTTCAAAAGTTCAAAAAGAGGACTTAAATCTGAATTTGTGATTCCCAATAAGGGGCGAACCCAGTTTATAGTTCCCAGAAGTTTTTGTACATCATTTAAAGTAGAAATTTCTGTGTTCAAGTGAAGTGGTTGAGGTGCTATGGTCTTTGACCGAATTAACCAGCCCAAATATTTCCAAGGGGAAATAGTTTGAATTTTTTCAGAAGCAATACAAAATCCAGCTGCGTTTACAGCTGTAGTGACAAGGGCTACGGCCTCCTTCATGTCTGTTTCCTGAGATGCAGCCACAAGGATGTCGTCCATGTAGTGGTATAACAACACAGAAGGTTTAGACTTTCTAATTGGGCTTAAAATTTTTGCCACATACCATTGGCATATGGTTGGACTGTTTTTCATTCCTTGTGGGAGCACTACCCAATGGAATCGTCGCAAAGGTTCCTGAACGTTGACGCTTGGAATTGAAAAAGCAAATTTAGGTGCATCCTGAGGATGTAATGGTATATTAAAAAAACAGTCTTTCAAATCAATTACTGTAAGGTACCAATTTCTTGGTAACATGGTTGGCGAGGGAAGCCCCGGCTGAAGGGGTCCCATGTTTTCCATAGCGTCATTAATTTTTCTAAGATCATGGAGTAGGCGCCACTTGCCACTTGGTTTTTTAATAACAAAAACAGGAGAATTCCATGGACTAACAGACGGTACTACATGTCCCTTTTGTAATTGCTCCTCTACTAAGTCATTAAGAGCGCAGAGTTTCTCTATAGGAAGGGGCCATTGATCCACCCATATAGGGGTATCCATTTTCCAGGTAATTTTTAGAGTGCCGCGCTCTTCAATGGCCCCCCCTAAAAATGTGTTTTTAGTGTAACTCCCCACTGAGCTAATACGTCACGGCCCCACAGGACCATCGGAATTGGTAAAACAAAAGGTTTAACAGTGGCTATGTGCCCTTCAGGGCCTTCAATGGTAACAGTATGGAGGCTTTGTCTACTAGTACCAGTGCCGCCTACCCCTGCAAGGGTCTGAGGTGTCATTATGTAGGTATCAAAAACAGATGACAACATAGTAACAAAATAAGGAGAAGAGAGACCATGTTCCGTGGCCGTACGGCGCAATTCCTTAATTACGGCAAAAGACAAAGGTTCCCATTGAGCTCCCCGTCCTTGGTACATAACTGGTGCTACAATTTTTTGTGCCACCTCCCACTCCCCCTCCCTTAACGCCTGCTTTTTTATCTGAGTCCATACATCATGTGGGTCAGAGGGGAACAAGTCGGGTTCATCCTCCGGGTCTATAGGTCCGGGATCAAAGGGGTCGTCTTCTGGAGGGTAGTTTGCCAAAGCCCTCCTTCTTAGAGACGGTTTTGACGTTAGTATGGGTTCGGTTTTGGGTTCAGGGGCAGAATAGGTTGTTGCCGGCGGAGCTGAAGGGAGGTCAGAGGGACTGAGGTCGGGGTCTTTCCCGTTATGATCAGTCTCAGAAGGTGGATCCCCTTTATGAGAGCTTTCTTGTTCCTTTAAGATTTCAAAAATAATTCTCCACCAAGGGAGTAATTTTTGTGCTTGGGGGTCGCCCTTCGTAGCTCTGTCCCATAGTTTAATACCTACTTTGTCCCATATTTCCGTCGTAAAAATATTAGACGCAGTAACGTCAGGGATTTTTACTTGGACCCATTTTAACATACATTTAAGATCATGGCCCAATATAGTCTTATCATGCTTTGTCAGCAAGGCTTTCATAAGTTCATATACGTCCCTTTCCACGGGGGTGGAAACTTGCCCCCCCATTTCTGATTACCCGCAGCTCACCTCCTTCCACCGAGGGATTGTTAGCCGGCTTCTGCTTCCTATTCAGCAAGTCACTCTTTGAAGTTCTGCGGGAGTTGCGACCGGCTGCCAGATGGGCAGTTCTGTTCCTTTCCGAACGCCGAGCCGTTCGCTCCTTTTCGGATCGAATCACGTCGGAGTCACCATTTGCCGCAACTGAGGGACGGGACACCACTTGATGCAAGCAAAGTGTTCGATTTATTAGCAATATTCCGTAAGCTTTATAGTATTTCTAACAACAAGCAAGCTACGTGTCTTTATTTCCATTGGTTAGTATCTATGTCGCGTCCCACACTCATTGGTTAGTACAACTTCATCTATTAGCTATTCTTAGACTCATTGGTTAATACAACTTCATCTTTTAGCTATTTCTAGGCAAATTAAAACTACTATGTTATCTTGCAGCTGCAGCAAAACCACAAGGAGGAATGTTCCTGTTTCACAATGTCTTATCTTGGGAGGAAGATCCTGTTAAGCAGGATGTCTTATCTTGCACCTTCCTGTAAATCAGGATGTCTTATCTTGCAGCTTCCTGTAAATCAGGATGTCTTATCTTGCAGCTTGTAATCCACTCTCCCAGGGCCTCGGTCCGACCAAGGCAATCAGGTCAGGGTCTCCTGCTTGCTTGTGAAGCTCTGCAGCAGCAGGATGCTTGTTTGCTTTTCCTACATCTCCCCCGTTCTGTTGAACAATAAGAACTTTATGGATAGAGTTAGATATCATTTTTTGTACACACTGCAAAAAACACGGTAAGCAAATCAAAAGCAACAAAGCAAACAAAACAATATACATTGTTGTCTTTAACAAACTTTTTAACCAGCCTGTAAATCCCCAGCCAGAAAATAACTTGTCTAGCCAGTCCCATTTATCATCTTCTCGGAGTTTCAAAACTCCGTTTTTAAGTTGCTGTATGCTAGCGTGAATTGACTCTGAGTGATCAGACAGGTTCATACAGCACATTCCTTCAAAGTCTTCACATCCATGGCCTTGGGCTAAAAGCAAAAAATCTATGGCTGCACGATTTTGCAAAGTTGCATGTCGCACACTATCTACATCTATCAAAAGGTCAGAAAGCGCTCTACTAGTAGCGTTGGTTTGTTTCGCTAGCCAACAGCCTAATTTGTCTAAGGTGCTTAAAGCTTTTGCAGCTGCAACACCAGGAGCCAAAAGAGAGGCAGTGAAGCGTTGTTCAAAGTTCCAAAAATCTACATGGTCGTCACACTCTGACGTAAAGGCGTGGGCTGCTCGCCTTAGTCTAGAGTGGCTTTTGCGCATTTGTAAAATACTGGATGTATTGGGAGTTAGCAGTGAGAGACGTCCCAAACTACAGGGGCCTCCTTTTATATGTGAAGGTATGCCTGCCCATGCCCGATCTCCACAAATAAAGAATATGCCAGATGGTAATGCCACGGGTATGTTTGCGGAGGGTGAGATATTTTTTGATGTATAGTTACACCAAGCTGTCTTATTACGAAAAATGGGATGCATGGGGGATACATCCCATACTCGCGATTGATTTTTCCCCGTGTAGTTAAATTTAACACAAAAGTCCATTTTCACTGATCCTAATAGTTCAATTTCTTGAGGTTCTAAACTGAGTTTTGGTCTATATGGCGTCCACCCATCCCAGTTATCTGTGGGATTGATCATCAGGGTCTGTGGGAGGGTTTCACACAATCTTGTCCAATTATCAAGTGGTAAGCCTATCAAACAAGTAGAAAAAGGGTTTTCCGGAGAAGCCGTGGCTAGGCATATTGTATCCTGTCCTGTTACATTAGCTAGCGTGACCCACACATTAGTCTTAGGGAAAAATGGGGGAAAAGGACTAGCTTCTGTTACCATCCACACCAAAACCAAAAGGAAAAGCATAATGGTGATTTTCAGATGGGTGGCAAAGCGTCTGTGTTTGGTTCTTCAGCTGGAGCTGCCGTCAATGGCTCTCTGAAGGGTTTGACATTTTTCGCCGGAATCCACCGTGGACCACGCTCTGTGGAAACACAAGCATAACCCCTTCCCCAGGTAATAAGTGGATAAGGACCTAAAATTTTTCCTGTCTCTAGGTCCTTTATTAAAACTGGTGCCTTCTTTGATTTTGTAAATTCTTGGCTCATGTTAAAATGTCTCACAATAGGAGGATTCTGATCCATAAGGGAACAATTTAAAAAATTAAAAACATACAATGCTTTCTGTAGTCTTTCTCCTGGGGTTACGTTCCCTATCCCCCTTTTTTGTTTTTGTAAAAGACTTTTTAAAGTCTTGTGAGAGCGTTCAATAAGAGATTGACCTGTAGGGGAATGTGGTATTCCTGTAATGTGTGTAATGCCCCAGGTACTAAAAAAAGTCTGTAAAGTGAGAGAAATATATGCAGGTCCATTATCTGTTTTAATTTTTTGAGGTATCCCCAAGGTGGCAAATGCTTGTAAAAAATGGCGTTTAACATCGCGAGCCTTCTCTCCTGTGTGACAGGAAGCATATAAGGCTCCAGAAAAAGTATCTATAGAAACATGTAAATATTTTTGCTTGCCAAATTCTGGATAGTGTGTAACATCAGTTTGCCATAACTGTAAAGACTGTAATCCCCGGGGATTAATTCCGCCTGCTATAGATGGGAAAGAAACGCGTTGACAATCAGGACATATAGCAACAATCTCGGTTGCTTGCTGTGTGGAAATATTAAAAGTGCGTTTCAGTGCACCTGCATTTTGGTGAAAAAAGGAATGACTAAGTTTTGCCTGGGCAAAAAGGTCTGGGAGAATTTGCACTGTAAGAGTTAAAAGGTCAGCTTGTCTATTCCCTTCTGCTATAAAACCTGGTAAAGTAGTATGAGAACGAACATGCATTATAAAATAAGGAGTTGTTCTGGAGTCCAACAAAGCGACAAGTTCCTGTAATAAAGTAAACAAAAGAGGGTTAGCAACATCTTTTAAAAATGAAGCTTCTGCCCGCTGGACTATACCAGCAACATAAGCGGAATCAGTGATTATGTTAAGAGGTTTTGTCCATTTTCGAAAGACGCGTACAACAGCTGCAAGTTCCACAATTTGTGGTGAGCCAGGTGCTGTAGAAATGTCTGAGTTCCATTTCTGGGTTTCCTGGTTCCACCAGATGATAACAGATTTGTGGGTCTTTCCAGATCCATCAGTAAACACTGTAAATGCCTCCAGAGGTTTTTCGCTTCTTTTCGGTTTTTGGGAAAGTTGAAAGTCAAGGTGTAAAAGTTTATGAGCTGGCAAATGCGAAGAAATCTGTCCAGGATAGCCAGCAAGAGCCATGGCAAAAACGTCCGATTGGCAATATAACCAGGAAAGATAGGTTTTGACCACTGGCAAATAGATACATGTAAAGTCAATTCCTGCTAAAGTTAATAGTCGTTGCCGCGCCTTAAGAATTAAAAATGCAAACATTTCATATTGTGCAAATATTGTTTTTGAAGGCTGATGTGATAGAAATACCCATTCAATAGTCAATAATGGGTCCTTCTGATCAGTGTCCCATTGGAAAATAAGGGCATATGGCTGTTTTGTAGGATTTAAGATTACCAAAAAAAATGGCAAATCTGGATCGCAGCGGTGCGCCTGTCTAGACGCAATGGCTTCAGTGATTTTTGCAATTGCTTTAAGAGAGGGTTCGTTCAGCGTTCTTGGGGCACAAATATTTGTGTCTCCCTTCAAAAGTTCAAAAAGAGGACTTAAATCTGAATTTGTGATTCCCAATAAGGGGCGAACCCAGTTTATAGTTCCCAGAAGTTTTTGTACATCATTTAAAGTAGAAATTTCTGTGTTCAAGTGAAGTGGTTGAGGTGCTATGGTCTTTGACCGAATTAACCAGCCCAAATATTTCCAAGGGGAAATAGTTTGAATTTTTTCAGAAGCAATACAAAATCCAGCTGCGTTTACAGCTGTAGTGACAAGGGCTACGGCCTCCTTCATGTCTGTTTCCTGAGATGCAGCCACAAGGATGTCGTCCATGTAGTGGTATAACAACACAGAAGGTTTAGACTTTCTAATTGGGCTTAAAATTTTTGCCACATACCATTGGCATATGGTTGGACTGTTTTTCATTCCTTGTGGGAGCACTACCCAATGGAATCGTCGCAAAGGTTCCTGAACGTTGACGCTTGGAATTGAAAAAGCAAATTTAGGTGCATCCTGAGGATGTAATGGTATATTAAAAAAACAGTCTTTCAAATCAATTACTGTAAGGTACCAATTTCTTGGTAACATGGTTGGCGAGGGAAGCCCCGGCTGAAGGGGTCCCATGTTTTCCATAGCGTCATTAATTTTTCTAAGATCATGGAGTAGGCGCCACTTGCCACTTGGTTTTTTAATAACAAAAACAGGAGAATTCCATGGACTAACAGACGGTACTACATGTCCCTTTTGTAATTGCTCCTCTACTAAGTCATTAAGAGCGCAGAGTTTCTCTATAGGAAGGGGCCATTGATCCACCCATATAGGGGTATCCATTTTCCAGGTAATTTTTAGAGTGCCGCGCTCTTCAATGGCCCCCCCTAAAAATGTGTTTTTAGTGTAACTCCCCACTGAGCTAATACGTCACGGCCCCACAGGACCATCGGAATTGGTAAAACAAAAGGTTTAACAGTGGCTATGTGCCCTTCAGGGCCTTCAATGGTAACAGTATGGAGGCTTTGTCTACTAGTACCAGTGCCGCCTACCCCTGCAAGGGTCTGAGGTGTCATTATGTAGGTATCAAAAACAGATGACAACATAGTAACAAAATAAGGAGAAGAGAGACCATGTTCCGTGGCCGTACGGCGCAATTCCTTAATTACGGCAAAAGACAAAGGTTCCCATTGAGCTCCCCGTCCTTGGTACATAACTGGTGCTACAATTTTTTGTGCCACCTCCCACTCCCCCTCCCTTAACGCCTGCTTTTTTATCTGAGTCCATACATCATGTGGGTCAGAGGGGAACAAGTCGGGTTCATCCTCCGGGTCTATAGGTCCGGGATCAAAGGGGTCGTCTTCTGGAGGGTAGTTTGCCAAAGCCCTCCTTCTTAGAGACGGTTTTGACGTTAGTATGGGTTCGGTTTTGGGTTCAGGGGCAGAATAGGTTGTTGCCGGCGGAGCTGAAGGGAGGTCAGAGGGACTGAGGTCGGGGTCTTTCCCGTTATGATCAGTCTCAGAAGGTGGATCCCCTTTATGAGAGCTTTCTTGTTCCTTTAAGATTTCAAAAATAATTCTCCACCAAGGGAGTAATTTTTGTGCTTGGGGGTCGCCCTTCGTAGCTCTGTCCCATAGTTTAATACCTACTTTGTCCCATATTTCCGTCGTAAAAATATTAGACGCAGTAACGTCAGGGATTTTTACTTGGACCCATTTTAACATACATTTAAGATCATGGCCCAATATAGTCTTATCATGCTTTGTCAGCAAGGCTTTCATAAGTTCATATACGTCCCTTTCCACGGGGGTGGAAACTTGCCCCCCCATTTCTGATTACCCGCAGCTCACCTCCTTCCACCGAGGGATTGTTAGCCGGCTTCTGCTTCCTATTCAGCAAGTCACTCTTTGAAGTTCTGCGGGAGTTGCGACCGGCTGCCAGATGGGCAGTTCTGTTCCTTTCCGAACGCCGAGCCGTTCGCTCCTTTTCGGATCGAATCACGTCGGAGTCACCATTTGCCGCAACTGAGGGACGGGACACCACTTGATGCAAGCAAAGTGTTCGATTTATTAGCAATATTCCATAAGCTTTATAGTATTTCTAACAACAAGCAAGCTACGTGTCTTTATTTCCATTGGTTAGTATCTATGTCGCGTCCCACACTCATTGGTTAGTACAACTTCATCTATTAGCTATTCTTAGACTCATTGGTTAATACAACTTCATCTTTTAGCTATTTCTAGGCAAATTAAAACTACTATGTTATCTTGCAGCTGCAGCAAAACCACAAGGAGGAATGTTCCTGTTTCACAATGTCTTATCTTGGGAGGAAGATCCTGTTAAGCAGGATGTCTTATCTTGCACCTTCCTGTAAATCAGGATGTCTTATCTTGCAGCTTCCTGTAAATCAGGATGTCTTATCTTGCAGCTTGTAATCCACTCTCCCAGGGCCTCGGTCCGACCAAGGCAATCAGGTCAGGGTCTCCTGCTTGCTTGTGAAGCTCTGCAGCAGCAGGATGCTTGTTTGCTTTTCCTACAGCTATGTGTTTCAGTGTTGGCTCTTTGGTTTGGGAGCTATTGCTGGACGTTTGGCAAGTTTGGCCGAAAATGCTCCTCCGGCCGAGTGAAACACTTTTTTTGATATGATGAAGGTTCCCAGGCAAGTGAAAGCCCACAGCCCTAGAATGAATGTTGCTGCTTGTGTGCTCCCTGGGGAGGATTCAGGCCAGCTATGTGTTTCAGTGCTGGCTCCTTTAGTTTGGGAGCTATTGCTGGACATTTGGAACATTTCGCCCAAAATACTTGTCTGGCCGAGAGAAACAATTTTTTCTGGTATGATGAATGTTCCCAGGCAGGTGAAAGCCCACAGCCCTAGAATGAATTTTGCTGCTTGTGTGCTCCCTGGGGAGGATTCAGGCCAGCTATGTGTTTCAGTGCTGGCTCCTTTGGTGTGGGAGGTATTGCTGCACGTTTCGCATGTTTGGCTTAAAATGCTCGTGCGGCCGAGAGAAACACATTTTTTGATATGATGAAACATCCCAGGCAAGTTAAAGCCCACAGCCCTAGAATGAATCTTGCTGCTTGTGTGCTTTTTGGGGAGGATTCAGGCCAGCTATATGTTTCAGTGCTGGCTCCTTTGGTTTGGGAGCTATTGCTGGACGTTTGGCAAGTTTGGCCGAAAATGCTTCTCCGGCCGAGAGAAACATTTTTTTTGCTATGATGAAGGTTCCCAGGCAATTGAAAGCCCAAAGACCTAGATTGAATGTTGCTCATTGTGTGCTCTTTGGGGAGGATTCAGGCCAGTTATCTGTTTCAGTGCTGGCTCCTTTGGTTTGGGAGCTATTGCTGGACGTTTGGAATGTTTATCCTAATATGCGAGTGTGGCAGACAGAAACAATTTTTTGCTATAATGAAGGTTCCCAGGCAAGTGAAAGCCCACAGCCCTAGAATGAATGTTGCTGCTTGTGTGCTCCCTGGGGAGGATTCAGGCCAGCTATGTGTTTCAGTGCTGGCTCCTTTGGTTTGGGAGCTATTGCTGGACGTTTGGCATGTTTGGCCTAAAATGCTCTTCTGGCCGAGAAAACACTTTTTTTGCTATTATGAAAGTTCCCAGGCAAGTGAAAGCCCACAGACCTAGAAAGAATGTTGCTACTTGTGTGCTCCCTGGGGAGGATTCAGGCCAGCTACGTGCCGCAACTGAGGGACGGGACACCACTTGATGCAAGCAAAGTGTTCGATTTATTAGCAATATTCCATAAGCTTTATAGTATTTCTAACAACAAGCAAGCTACGTGTCTTTATTTCCATTGGTTAGTATCTATGTCGCGTCCCACACTCATTGGTTAGTACAACTTCATCTATTAGCTATTCCTAGACTCTTTGGTTAATACAACTTCATCTTTTAGCTATTTCTAGGCAAATTAAAACTACTATGTTATCTTGCAGCTGCAGCAAAACCACAAGGAGGAATGTTCCTGTTTCACAATGTCTTATCTTGGGAGGAAGATCCTGTTAAGCAGGATGTCTTATCTTGCACCTTCCTGTAAATCAGGATGTCTTATCTTGCAGCTTCCTGTAAATCAGGATGTCTTATCTTGCAGCTTGTTATCCACTCTCCCAGGGCCTCGGTCCGACCAAGGCAATCAGGTCAGGGTCTCCTGCTTGCTTGTGAAGCTCTGCAGCAGCAGGATGCTTGTTTGCTTTTCCTACATCTCCCTCGTTCTGTTGAACAATAAGAACTTTATGGATAGAGTTAGATATCATTTTTTGTACACACTGCAAAAAACACGGTAAGCAAATCAAAAGCAACAAAGCAAACAAAACAATATACATTGTTGTCTTTAACAAACTTTTTAACCAGCCTGTAAATCCCCAGCCAGAAAATAACTTGTCTAGCCAGTCCCATTTATCATCTTCTCGGAGTTTCAAAACTCCGTTTTTAAGTTGCTGTATGCTAGCGTGAATTGACTCTGAGTGATCAGACAGGTTCATACAGCACATTCCTTCAAAGTCTTCACATCCATGGCCTTGGGCTAAAAGCAAAAAATCTATGGCTGCACGATTTTGCAAAGTTGCATGTCGCACACTATCTACATCTATCAAAAGGTCAGAAAGCGCTCTACTAGTAGCGTTGGTTTGTTTCGCTAGCCAACAGCCTAATTTGTCTAAGGTGCTTAAAGCTTTTGCAGCTGCAACACCAGGAGCCAAAAGAGAGGCAGTGAAGCGTTGTTCAAAGTTCCAAAAATCTACATGGTCGTCACACTCTGACGTAAAGGCGTGGGCTGCTCGCCTTAGTCTAGAGTGGCTTTTGCGCATTTGTAAAATACTGGATGTATTGGGAGTTAGCAGTGAGAGACGTCCCAAACTACAGGGGCCTCCTTTTATATGTGAAGGTATGCCTGCCCATGCCCGATCTCCACAAATAAAGAATATGCCAGATGGTAATGCCACGGGTATGTTTGCGGAGGGTGAGATATTTTTTGATGTATAGTTACACCAAGCTGTCTTATTACGAAAAATGGGATGCATGGGGGATACATCCCATACTCGCGATTGATTTTTCCCCGTGTAGTTAAATTTAACACAAAAGTCCATTTTCACTGATCCTAATAGTTCAATTTCTTGAGGTTCTAAACTGAGTTTTGGTCTATATGGCGTCCACCCATCCCAGTTATCTGTGGGATTGATCATCAGGGTCTGTGGGAGGGTTTCACACAATCTTGTCCAATTATCAAGTGGTAAGCCTATCAAACAAGTAGAAAAAGGGTTTTCCGGAGAAGCCGTGGCTAGGCATATTGTATCCTGTCCTGTTACATTAGCTAGCGTGACCCACACATTAGTCTTAGGGAAAAATGGGGGAAAAGGACTAGCTTCTGTTACCATCCACACCAAAACCAAAAGGAAAAGCATAATGGTGATTTTCAGATGGGTGGCAAAGCGTCTGTGTTTGGTTCTTCAGCTGGAGCTGCCGTCAATGGCTCTCTGAAGGGTTTGACATTTTTCGCCGGAATCCACCGTGGACCACGCTCTGTGGAAACACAAGCATAACCCCTTCCCCAGGTAATAAGTGGATAAGGACCTAAAATTTTTCCTGTCTCTAGGTCCTTTATTAAAACTGGTGCCTTCTTTGATTTTGTGAATTCTTGGCTCATGTTAAAATGTCTCACAATAGGAGGATTCTGATCCATAAGGGAACAATTTAAAAAATTAAAAACATACAATGCTTTCTGTAGTCTTTCTCCTGGGGTTACGTTCCCTATCCCCCTTTTTTGTTTTTGTAAAAGACTTTTTAAAGTCTTGTGAGAGCGTTCAATAAGAGATTGACCTGTAGGGGAATGTGGTATTCCTGTAATGTGTGTAATGCCCCAGGTACTAAAAAAAGTCTGTAAAGTGAGAGAAATATATGCAGGTCCATTATCTGTTTTAATTTTTTGAGGTATCCCCAAGGTGGCAAATGCTTGTAAAAAATGGCGTTTAACATCGCGAGCCTTCTCTCCTGTGTGACAGGAAGCATATAAGGCTCCAGAAAAAGTATCTATAGAAACATGTAAATATTTTTGCTTGCCAAATTCTGGATAGTGTGTAACATCAGTTTGCCATAACTGTAAAGACTGTAATCCCCGGGGATTAATTCCGCCTGCTATAGATGGGAAAGAAACGCGTTGACAATCAGGACATATAGCAACAATCTCGGTTGCTTGCTGTGTGGAAATATTAAAAGTGCGTTTCAGTGCACCTGCATTTTGGTGAAAAAAGGAATGACTAAGTTTTGCCTGGGCAAAAAGGTCTGGGAGAATTTGCACTGTAAGAGTTAAAAGGTCAGCTTGTCTATTCCCTTCTGCTATAAAACCTGGTAAAGTAGTATGAGAACGAACATGCATTATAAAATAAGGAGTTGTTCTGGAGTCCAACAAAGCGACAAGTTCCTGTAATAAAGTAAACAAAAGAGGGTTAGCAACATCTTTTAAAAATGAAGCTTCTGCCCGCTGGACTATACCAGCAACATAAGCGGAATCAGTGATTATGTTAAGAGGTTTTGTCCATTTTCGAAAGACGCGTACAACAGCTGCAAGTTCCACAATTTGTGGTGAGCCAGGTGCTGTAGAAATGTCTGAGTTCCATTTCTGGGTTTCCTGGTTCCACCAGATGATAACAGATTTGTGGGTCTTTCCAGATCCATCAGTAAACACTGTAAATGCCTCCAGAGGTTTTTCGCTTCTTTTCGGTTTTTGGGAAAGTTGAAAGTCAAGGTGTAAAAGTTTATGAGCTGGCAAATGCGAAGAAATCTGTCCAGGATAGCCAGCAAGAGCCATGGCAAAAACGTCCGATTGGCAATATAACCAGGAAAGATAGGTTTTGACCACTGGCAAATAGATACATGTAAAGTCAATTCCTGCTAAAGTTAATAGTCGTTGCCGCGCCTTAAGAATTAAAAATGCAAACATTTCATATTGTGCAAATATTGTTTTTGAAGGCTGATGTGATAGAAATACCCATTCAATAGTCAATAATGGGTCCTTCTGATCAGTGTCCCATTGGAAAATAAGGGCATATGGCTGTTTTGTAGGATTTAAGATTACCAAAAAAAATGGCAAATCTGGATCGCAGCGGTGCGCCTGTCTAGACGCAATGGCTTCAGTGATTTTTGCAATTGCTTTAAGAGAGGGTTCGTTCAGCGTTCTTGGGGCACAAATATTTGTGTCTCCCTTCAAAAGTTCAAAAAGAGGACTTAAATCTGAATTTGTGATTCCCAATAAGGGGCGAACCCAGTTTATAGTTCCCAGAAGTTTTTGTACATCATTTAAAGTAGAAATTTCTGTGTTCAAGTGAAGTGGTTGAGGTGCTATGGTCTTTGACCGAATTAACCAGCCCAAATATTTCCAAGGGGAAATAGTTTGAATTTTTTCAGAAGCAATACAAAATCCAGCTGCGTTTACAGCTGTAGTGACAAGGGCTACGGCCTCCTTCATGTCTGTTTCCTGAGATGCAGCCACAAGGATGTCGTCCATGTAGTGGTATAACAACACAGAAGGTTTAGACTTTCTAATTGGGCTTAAAATTTTTGCCACATACCATTGGCATATGGTTGGACTGTTTTTCATTCCTTGTGGGAGCACTACCCAATGGAATCGTCGCAAAGGTTCCTGAACGTTGACGCTTGGAATTGAAAAAGCAAATTTAGGTGCATCCTGAGGATGTAATGGTATATTAAAAAAACAGTCTTTCAAATCAATTACTGTAAGGTACCAATTTCTTGGTAACATGGTTGGCGAGGGAAGCCCCGGCTGAAGGGGTCCCATGTTTTCCATAGCGTCATTAATTTTTCTAAGATCATGGAGTAGGCGCCACTTGCCACTTGGTTTTTTAATAACAAAAACAGGAGAATTCCATGGACTAACAGACGGTACTACATGTCCCTTTTGTAATTGCTCCTCTACTAAGTCATTAAGAGCGCAGAGTTTCTCTATAGGAAGGGGCCATTGATCCACCCATATAGGGGTATCCATTTTCCAGGTAATTTTTAGAGTGCCGCGCTCTTCAATGGCCCCCCCTAAAAATGTGTTTTTAGTGTAACTCCCCACTGAGCTAATACGTCACGGCCCCACAGGACCATCGGAATTGGTAAAACAAAAGGTTTAACAGTGGCTATGTGCCCTTCAGGGCCTTCAATGGTAACAGTATGGAGGCTTTGTCTACTAGTACCAGTGCCGCCTACCCCTGCAAGGGTCTGAGGTGTCATTATGTAGGTATCAAAAACAGATGACAACATAGTAACAAAATAAGGAGAAGAGAGACCATGTTCCGTGGCCGTACGGCGCAATTCCTTAATTACGGCAAAAGACAAAGGTTCCCATTGAGCTCCCCGTCCTTGGTACATAACTGGTGCTACAATTTTTTGTGCCACCTCCCACTCCCCCTCCCTTAACGCCTGCTTTTTTATCTGAGTCCATACATCATGTGGGTCAGAGGGGAACAAGTCGGGTTCATCCTCCGGGTCTATAGGTCCGGGATCAAAGGGGTCGTCTTCTGGAGGGTAGTTTGCCAAAGCCCTCCTTCTTAGAGACGGTTTTGACGTTAGTATGGGTTCGGTTTTGGGTTCAGGGGCAGAATAGGTTGTTGCCGGCGGAGCTGAAGGGAGGTCAGAGGGACTGAGGTCGGGGTCTTTCCCGTTATGATCAGTCTCAGAAGGTGGATCCCCTTTATGAGAGCTTTCTTGTTCCTTTAAGATTTCAAAAATAATTCTCCACCAAGGGAGTAATTTTTGTGCTTGGGGGTCGCCCTTCGTAGCTCTGTCCCATAGTTTAATACCTACTTTGTCCCATATTTCCGTCGTAAAAATATTAGACGCAGTAACGTCAGGGATTTTTACTTGGACCCATTTTAACATACATTTAAGATCATGGCCCAATATAGTCTTATCATGCTTTGTCAGCAAGGCTTTCATAAGTTCATATACGTCCCTTTCCACGGGGGTGGAAACTTGCCCCCCCATTTCTGATTACCCGCAGCTCACCTCCTTCCACCGAGGGATTGTTAGCCGGCTTCTGCTTCCTATTCAGCAAGTCACTCTTTGAAGTTCTGCGGGAGTTGCGACCGGCTGCCAGATGGGCAGTTCTGTTCCTTTCCGAACGCCGAGCCGTTCGCTCCTTTTCGGATCGAATCACGTCGGAGTCACCATTTGCCGCAACTGAGGGACGGGACACCACTTGATGCAAGCAAAGTGTTCGATTTATTAGCAATATTCCATAAGCTTTATAGTATTTCTAACAACAAGCAAGCTACGTGTCTTTATTTCCATTGGTTAGTATCTATGTCGCGTCCCACACTCATTGGTTAGTACAACTTCATCTATTAGCTATTCTTAGACTCATTGGTTAATACAACTTCATCTTTTAGCTATTTCTAGGCAAATTAAAACTACTAGGTTATCTTGCAGCTGCAGCAAAACCACAAGGAGGAATGTTCCTGTTTCACAATGTCTTATCTTGGGAGGAAGATCCTGTTAAGCAGGATGTCTTATCTTGCACCTTCCTGTAAATCAGGATGTCTTATCTTGCAGCTTCCTGTAAATCAGGATGTCTTATCTTGCAGCTTGTAATCCACTCTCCCAGGGCCTCGGTCCGACCAAGGCAATCAGGTCAGGGTCTCCTGCTTGCTTGTGAAGCTCTGCAGCAGCAGGATGCTTGTTTGCTTTTCCTACAGCTATGTGTTTCAGTGTTGGCTCTTTGGTTTGGGAGCTATTGCTGGACGTTTGGCAAGTTTGGCCGAAAATGCTCCTCCGGCCGAGTGAAACACTTTTTTTGATATGATGAAGGTTCCCAGGCAAGTGAAAGCCCACAGCCCTAGAATGAATGTTGCTGCTTGTGTGCTCCCTGGGGAGGATTCAGGCCAGCTATGTGTTTCAGTGCTGGCTCCTTTAGTTTGGGAGCTATTGCTGGACATTTGGAACATTTCGCCCAAAATACTTGTCTGGCCGAGAGAAACAATTTTTTCTGGTATGATGAATGTTCCCAGGCAGGTGAAAGCCCACAGCCCTAGAATGAATTTTGCTGCTTGTGTGCTCCCTGGGGAGGTCTCAGGCCAGCTATGTGTTTCAGTGCTGGCTCCTTTGGTTTCGGAGCTATTGCTGGACGTTTGGCAATTTTGGCCGAAAACGCTCCTCCGGCCGAGAGAAACATTTTTTATGCTATGATGATGGTTCCCAGGCAAGTGAAAGCCCACAGCCCTAGAATGAAAGTTGCTGCTTGTTTGCTCCCTGGGGAGGATTCAGGCCAGCTATGTTTTTCAGTGCTGGCTCCTTTAGTGTGGGAGGTATTGCTGCACGTTTCGCATGTTTGGCTTAAAATGCTCGTGCGGCCGAGAGAAACACATTTTTTGATATGATGAAACATCCCAGGCAAGTTAAAGCCCACAGCCCTAGAATGAATCTTGCTGCTTGTGTGCTTTTTGGGGAGGATTCAGGCCAGCTATATGTTTCAGTGCTGGCTCCTTTGGTTTGGGAGCTATTGCTGGACGTTTGGCAAATTTGGCCCAAAATGCTCGTCAGGCCGAGAGAAACACTTTTTTTGATATGATGAATGTTCCCAGGCAAGTGAAAGCCCACAGCCCTAGAATGAGTGTTGCTGCTTGTGTGCTCTTTAGGGAGGATTCAGGCCAGCTATGTGTTTCAGTGCTGGCTCCTTTGGTTTGGGAGCTATTACTGCAGCTTTGGCATGTTTGGCTCAAAATGCTCGTCCGAGCGAGAGAAAAACTTTTTTTGCTATGATGACGGTTTCCAGGCAAGTGAAAGCCCACAGCCCTAGAATGAATGTTGCTGCTTGTGTGCTCCCTGGGGAGGTCTCAGGCCAGCTATGTGTTTCAGTGCTGTCTCCTTTGGTTTGGGAGCTATTGCTGGACGTTTGACATGTTTTGAATAAAATGCTAGTCTGGCCGACAGAAACAATTTTTTGCTATGATGAACGTTCCCAGGCAATTGAAAGCCCACAGCCCTAGTAGAAATGTTGCTGCTTGTGTGCTCCCTGGGGCAGATTCAGGCCAATTATGTGTTTCAGTGCTGGCTCCTTTGGTTTGGGAGCTATTGCTGGACGTTTGGCAAGTTTGGACCAAAATGCTTGTCCGGCCCAGAGAAACACATTTTTTTGATATGATGAAGTTTCCCAGGCAAGTGAATGCCCACAGCCCTAGAATGAATGTTGCTGCTTGTGTGCTCCCTGGGGAGGATTCAGGCCAGCTATGTGTTTCAGTGCTGGCTCCTTTGGTTTGGGAGCTATTGCTGGACTTTTGGCATCTTTGGCCTATAATTCTCATCTGGCCAAGAGAAACACTTTGTTTGATATGATGGAAGAACCCAGGCAAGTGAAAGCCCACAGCCCTAGAATGAATGTTGCTACTTGTGTGCTCCCTGGAGAGGATTCAGGCCAGCTATGTGTTTCAGTGCTGGCTCCTTTGGTTTGGGAGCTATTGGTGGACGTTCGGAAAGTTTGGCGCAAAATGGTCTTCTGGCCAATAGAAAAACTTTTTTTGCTATGATGAAAGTTCCGAGGCAAGTGAAAGCCCACAGACCTAGAAAGAATGTTGCTACTTGTGTGCTCTTTGGGGAGGATTCAGGCCAGCTATGTGTTTCAGTGCTGGCTCCTTTGGTTTGGGAGGTATTGCTGGACATTTGGCAAGTTTGGCCGAAAATGCTCCTCAGGCCGAGAGAAACACTTATTTTGCTATGATGAAGGTTCCCAGGGAAGTGAAAGCCCACAGCCCTAGAATGAATGTTGCTGCTTGTGTGCTCCCTGGGGAGGTCTCAGGCCAGCTATGTGTTTCAGTGCTTGCTCCTTTGGTTTGGGAGGTATTTCTGGACGTTTGTCAAGTTTGACCGAAAGTGCTCCTCCGGCCGAGATAAACTCTTTTTTAGCTATGATGAAAGTTCCCAGGCAAGTGTAAGCCCACAGCCTTAAAATTAACGTTGCTACTTGTGTGCTCCCTGGAGAGGATTCACGCCGGCTATGTGTTTCAGTGCTGGCTCCTTTGGTTTGGGAGCTATTGCTGGACGTTTGGCAAGTTTGGACCAAAATGCTTGTCCGGCCCAGAGAAACACATTTTTTTGATATGATGAAGTTTCCCAGGCAAGTGAATGCCCACAGCCCTAGAATGAATGTTGCTGCTTGTGTGCTCCCTGGGGAGGATTCAGGGCAGCTATGTGTTTCAGTGCTGGCTCCTTTGGTTTGGGAGCTATTGCTGGACGTTTGGCATCTTTGGCCTATAATTCTCATCTGGTCAAGAGAAACACTTTGTTTGATATGATGGAAGAACCCAGGCAAGTGAAAGCCCACAGCCCTAGAATGAATGTTGCTACTTGTGTGCTCCCTGGGGAGGATTCACGCCGGCTATGTGTTTCAGTGCTGGCTCCTTTGGTTTGGGAGCTATTGGTGGACGTTCGGAAAGTTTGGCGCAAAATGGTCTTCTGGCCAATAGAAAAAATTTTTTTTGCTATGATGAAAGTTCCCAGGCAAGTGAAAGCCCACAGACCTAGAAAGAATGTTGCTACTTGTGTGCTCTTTGGGGAGGATTCAGGCCAGCTATGTGTTTCAGTGCTGGCTCCTTTGGTTTGGGAGGTATTGCTGGACATTTGGCAAGTTTGGCCGAAAATGCTCCTCAGGCCGAGAGAAACACTTATTTTGCTATGATGAAGGACCCCAGGCAAGTGAAAGCCAACAGCCCTAGAATGAATGTTGCTGCTTGTGTGCTCCCTGGGGAGGTCTCAGGCCAGCTATGTGTTTCAGTGCTTGCTCCTTTGGTTTGGGAGGTATTTCTGGACGTTTGTCAAGTTTGACCGAAAGTGCTCCTCCGGCCGAGATAAACTCTTTTTTAGCTATGATGAAAGTTCCCAGGCAAGTGTAAGCCCACAGCCTTAAAATTAACGTTGCTACTTGTGTGCTCCCTGGAGAGGATTCACGCCGGCTATGTGTTTCAGTGCTGGCTCCTTTGGTTTGCGATCTATTGCTGGACGATTGGCATGTTTGGGTTAAAATGCTCGTCTGGCCGAGAGAAGTAATTCTTTGCTATGATGAACGTTCCCTTGCAAGTTAAAGCCCACAGCCCTAGAATGAATGTTGCTGCTTGTGTGCTCCCAGGGGATGTCTCAGACCAGCTATGTGTTTCAGTGCTGGCTCATTTGGCTTGGGAGCTATTGCTGGACGTTTTTTCATGTTTGGCCTATAATGCTTGCCCGGCAGAGAAACACGTTTTTTGATATGATTAGGGTTCCCAGGCAATTGAAATCCCACAGCCTTAGAATGAATGCTGCTGCTTGTGTGCTCTCTGGGTTTGCTCCACGTCAGCTATGTGTTTCAGTACTGGCTCTTTGGTTTGGGAGCTATTTCCGGACGGTTGGCATGTTTCGCATAAAATGCTCGTCTGACCGAGAGAAATAATTTTTTCTATGATGAAAGATCCCAGGCAAGTGAAAGCCCACAGCGCTAGAATGAATGTTGCTGCTTGTGTGCTCCCTGGGTAGGATTCAGGTCAGCTATGTGTTTCAATACTGGCTCCTTTGGTTTGGGAGCTATTGCTGGACGTTTGGCAAGTTTGGCCCAAAATGCTCCTCCGGCCGAGAGAAACACCTATTTGCTATGATGAAGGCTCCCAGGCAAGTGAAAGCCCACAGCCCTATAATGAATTTTGCTGCTTGTGTGCTCCCTGGGGAGGATTCAGTCCAGCTATGTTTTTCAGTGCTGGCTCCGTTGGTTTTGGAGCTATTGCTGGACGTTTGGCATGTTTGGGTTAAAAAGCTCGTCTGACCGAGAGAAACACTTTTTTGCTATGATGAAGGTTCCCATGCAAGTGAAAGCCCACATCCCTAGAATGAATGTTGCTGCTTGTGTGCTCCCTGGGGAGGTCTCAGGCCAGCTATGTGTTTCAGTGCTGGCTCCTTTGGTTTGGGAGCTATTGCTGGAGGTTTAGAATATTTCGCCCAAAATGCTCGTCCGGAAGTGAGAAACAGTTTTTTTGATATAATGAAGGTTCCCAGGCAAGTGAAAGCCCACAGCCCTAGAATGAATGTTGCTGCTTGTGTGCTCTCTGGGTAGGATTCAGGCCAGCTATGTGTTTCAGTGCTGGCTCCTTTGGTTTGGGAGCTATTGCTGGACGTTTGGCATGTTTGGCCTAAAATGCTCTTCTGCCCGAGAGAAACACTTTTTTTGCTATGATGAAAGATCCCAGGCAAGTGAAAGCCCACAGCCCTAGAATGAATATTGCTGCTTGTGTGCTCCCTGGGTTGGATCCAGGTCAGCTATCTGTTTCAGTACTGGCTCTTTGGTTTGGGATCTATTTCTGGACGTTTGGTATGTTTGGCAAAAAATGCTCGTCTGACCGAGAGAAATAATTTTTTCCTATGATGAAAGATCCCAGGCAAGTGAAAGCCCACAGCGCTAGAATGAATGTTGCTGCTTTAGTGCTCCCTGGGGAGGTCTCTCCAGGTATGTGTTTCAGTGCTGGCTCCTTTGGTTTGGGAGCTATTTCTCGACGTTTGGCATGTTTGGCCTAAAATGCTTGTCCGTCAGAGAGAAACACCATTTTTGATATGATGAAGGTTCCCAGGCGTGTGAAAGCCCTCAGCCCTAGAATGAATGTTGCTGCTTGTGTGATCCCTGGGGTGGTCTCAGGCCTGCTGTGTTTTTCAGTGCTGGATCCTTTGTTTTTGGAGCTATTGCTGGACGTTTGGCATCTTTGGCCTAAAATGCTCATCTGGCCGAGAGAAACATTTTTTTTGCTATGATGAAGGTTCACAGGGAAGTGAAAGTCCACAGCCCTAGAATGAATGTTGCTACTTGTGTGCTTCCTGGGGAGGATTCAGGCCAGCTATGTTTTTCAGTGCTGGCTCCTTTGGTTTGGGAGCTATTGCTGGACGTTTGGCATGTTTGGCCCAAAATGTTCGTCCGGAAGAGAGAAACAATTTTCTTGCTATGATGAAGGATCCCAGGCAAGTGAAAGCCCACAAACCTAGAAAGAATTTTGCTACTTGTGTGCTCCCTGGTGAGGATTCAGGCCTGCTATGTGTTTCAGTACTGGCTCCTTTGGTTTGGGAGCTATTACTGGACGTTTGGCATGTTTGGGTTAAAATGCTCGTCTGGCCGAGAGAAATACTTTTTTGCAATGATGAAAGATACCAGGCAAGTGAAAGAACACAGACCTAGAAAGAATGTTGCTGCTTGTGTGCTCCCTGGGGAGGATACAGTCCAGCTATGTGTTTTAGTGCTGGCTCTTTTTGCTATTGCTGGACGTTTGGCAAGTTTGGCCGTAAATGCTCGTCTGGCCGAGAGATAAAATATTTTTTATATGATGAAGGTACCCAGGCAAGTGAAAGCCCACAGCCCTTGAATGAATGTTGCTGCTTGTGTGCTCCCTGGGGAGGATTCAGGCCAGCAATGTGTTTCAGTGCTGGCTCCTTTGGTTTGGGAGCTATTTCTGGACGTTTGGAATGTTTCGCCTAATATGCTTGTCTGGCCGAGAGAAACACCTTTTTTCATACGATGAAGGTTCCCATTCAAGTGAAAGACCACTGCCCTAGAAAGAATGTTGCTCCTTTTGTGCTCCCTGGGTAGGATTCAGTCCAGCTATGTGTTTCAGTGCTTGCTCCATTGGTTTTGGAGCTGTTGCTGGACGTTTGGGAAAGTTTGGCCCAAAATGCTCGTCCGGCCGAGAGAAACACTTTTTTTGATATGATGAAGGTTCCCAGGCAAGTGAAAGCCCACAGCCCTAGAAAGAATGCTGCTACTTGTGTGCTTCCTGGAGAGGATTCAGGCCAGGTATGTTTTTCAGTGATGGCTCCTTTGGTTTGGTAGATATTGTTGGACGTTTGGCAAGTTTGGCCCAAAATCCTTGTCCGGCCGAAACACATTTTTTGATATGATGAACGTTCCCACGCAAGTGAAAGCCCACAGCCCTAGAATGAATGTTGCTGCTTGTGTGCTCCCTGGGGAGGATTCAGGCCACCTATGTGTTTCAATGCTGGCTCCTTTGGTTTGGGAGCTATTGCTGGTATATTGGCATGTTACGTCTAATTGCTCCTCTGGCCGAGAGAATCACTTTTTTTGCTATGATGAAGGTCCCCATGCAAGTGAAATCCACAGCCCTAGAATGAATGTTGCTGCTTGTGTGCTCCCTGGGGAGGATTCAGGCCAGCTATGTGTTTCAGTGCTGGCTCCTTTGGTTTGGGAGCTATTGCTGGACGTTTGGTATCTTTGGCCGAAAATGCTCATCCGGCCGAGAGAAACTTTTTTTTTGGTATGATGAACGTTCCCAGACAAGTGAACGGCCACAGCCCTAGAATGAATGTTGCTCCTTGTGTGCTTCCTGGGGAGGATACAGGCCAGCTATGTTTTTCAGTTCTGGCTCCTGTGGTTTGGGAGCTATTGCTGGACGTTTGGCAAGTTTGGCCCAAAATGCTCCGCCGGCCGAGAGAAACACTTATTTTGCTATGATGAAGGTTCCCAGGCAAGTGAAAGCCCACAGCCCTAGAATGAATGTTGCTGCTTGTGTGCTCCCTGGGGAGGTCTCAGGCCAGCTATGTGTTTCAGTGCTTGCTCCTTTGGTTTGGGAGGTATTTCTGGACGTTTGTCAAGTTTGACCGAAAGTGCTCCTCCGGCCGAGATAAACTCTTTTTTAGATATGATGAAAGTTCCCAGGCAAGTGTAAGCCCACAGCCTTAAAATTAACGTTGCTACTTGTGTGCTCCCTGGGGAGGATTCACGCCGGCTATGTGTTTCAGTGCTGGCTCCTTTGGTTTGGGAGCTATTGGTGGACGTTCGGAAAGTTTGGCGCAAAATGGTCTTCTGGCCAATAGAAAAAATTTTTTTTGCTATGATGAAAGTTCCCAGGCAAGTGAAAGCCCACAGACCTAGAAAGAATGTTGCTACTTGTGTGCTCTTTGGGGAGGATTCAGGCCAGCTATGTGTTTCAGTGCTGGCTCCTTTGGTTTGGGAGGTATTGCTGGACATTTGGCAAGTTTGGCCGAAAATGCTCCTCAGGCCGAGAGAAACACTTATTTTGCTATGATGAAGGACCCCAGGCAAGTGAAAGCCAACAGCCCTAGAATGAATGTTGCTGCTTGTGTGCTCCCTGGGGAGGTCTCAGGCCAGCTATGTGTTTCAGTGCTTGCTCCTTTGGTTTGGGAGGTATTTCTGGACGTTTGTCAAGTTTGACCGAAAGTGCTCCTCCGGCCGAGATAAACTCTTTTTTAGCTATGATGAAAGTTCCCAGGCAAGTGTAAGCCCACAGCCTTAAAATTAACGTTGCTACTTGTGTGCTCCCTGGAGAGGATTCACGCCGGCTATGTGTTTCAGTGCTGGCTCCTTTGGTTTGCGATCTATTGCTGGACGATTGGCATGTTTGGGTTAAAATGCTCGTCTGGCCGAGAGAAGTAATTCTTTGCTATGATGAAGGTTCCCTTGCAAGTTAAAGCCCACAGCCCTAGAATGAATGTTGCTGCTTGTGTGCTCCCAGGGGATGTCTCAGACCAGCTATGTGTTTCAGTGCTGGCTCATTTGGCTTGGGAGCTATTGCTGGACGTTTTTTCATGTTTGGCCTATAATGCTTGCCCGGCAGAGAAACACGTTTTTTGATATGATTAGGGTTCCCAGGCAATTGAAATCCCACAGCCTTAGAATGAATGCTGCTGCTTGTGTGCTCTCTGGGTTTGCTCCACGTCAGCTATGTGTTTCAGTACTGGCTCTTTGGTTTGGGAGCTATTTCCGGACGGTTGGCATGTTTCGCATAAAATGCTCGTCTGACCGAGAGAAATAATTTTTTCTATGATGAAAGATCCCAGGCAAGTGAAAGCCCACAGCGCTAGAATGAATGTTGCTGCTTGTGTGCTCCCTGGGTAGGATTCAGGTCAGCTATGTGTTTCAATACTGGCTCCTTTGGTTTTGGAGCTATTGCTGGACGTTTGGCATGTTTGGGTTAAAAAGCTCGTCTGACCGAGAGAAACACTTTTTTGCTATGATGAAGGTTCCCATGCAAGTGAAAGCCCACATCCCTAGAATGAATGTTGCTGCTTGTGTGCTCCCTGGGGAGGTCTCAGGCCAGCTATGTGTTTCAGTGCTGGCTCCTTTGGTTTGGGAGCTATTGCTGGAGGTTTAGAATATTTCGCCCAAAATGCTCGTCCGGAAGTGAGAAACAGTTTTTTTGATATAATGAAGGTTCCCAGGCAAGTGAAAGCCCACAGCCCTAGAATGAATGTTGCTGCTTGTGTGCTCTCTGGGTAGGATTCAGGCCAGCTATGTGTTTCAGTGCTGGCTCCTTTGGTTTGGGAGCTATTGCTGGACGTTTGGCATGTTTGGCCTAAAATGCTCTTCTGCCCGAGAGAAACACTTTTTTTGCTATGATGAAAGATCCCAGGCAAGTGAAAGCCCACAGCCCTAGAATGAATATTGCTGCTTGTGTGCTCCCTGGGTTGGATCCAGGTCAGCTATCTGTTTCAGTACTGGCTCTTTGGTTTGGGATCTATTTCTGGACGTTTGGTATGTTTGGCAAAAAATGCTCGTCTGACCGAGAGAAATAATTTTTTCCTATGATGAAAGATCCCAGGCAAGTGAAAGCCCACAGCGCTAGAATGAATGTTGCTGCTTTAGTGCTCCCTGGGGAGGTCTCTCCAGGTATGTGTTTCAGTGCTGGCTCCTTTGGTTTGGGAGCTATTTCTCGACGTTTGGCATGTTTGGCCTAAAATGCTTGTCCGTCAGAGAGAAACACCATTTTTGATATGATGAAGGTTCCCAGGCGTGTGAAAGCCCTCAGCCCTAGAATGAATGTTGCTGCTTGTGTGATCCCTGGGGTGGTCTCAGGCCTGCTGTGTTTTTCAGTGCTGGATCCTTTGTTTTTGGAGCTATTGCTGGACGTTTGGCATCTTTGGCCTAAAATGCTCATCTGGCCGAGAGAAACATTTTTTTTGCTATGATGAAGGTTCACAGGGAAGTGAAAGTCCACAGCCCTAGAATGAATGTTGCTACTTGTGTGCTTCCTGGGGAGGATTCAGGCCAGCTATGTTTTTCAGTGCTGGCTCCTTTGGTTTGGGAGCTATTGCTGGACGTTTGGCATGTTTGGCCCAAAATGTTCGTCCGGAAGAGAGAAACAATTTTCTTGCTATGATGAAGGATCCCAGGCAAGTGAAAGCCCACAAACCTAGAAAGAATTTTGCTACTTGTGTGCTCCCTGGTGAGGATTCAGGCCTGCTATGTGTTTCAGTACTGGCTCCTTTGGTTTGGGAGCTATTACTGGACGTTTGGCATGTTTGGGTTAAAATGCTCGTCTGGCCGAGAGAAATACTTTTTTGCAATGATGAAAGATACCAGGCAAGTGAAAGAACACAGACCTAGAAAGAATGTTGCTGCTTGTGTGCTCCCTGGGGAGGATACAGTCCAGCTATGTGTTTTAGTGCTGGCTCTTTTTGCTATTGCTGGACGTTTGGCAAGTTTGGCCGTAAATGCTCGTCTGGCCGAGAGATAAAATATTTTTTATATGATGAAGGTACCCAGGCAAGTGAAAGCCCACAGCCCTTGAATGAATGTTGCTGCTTGTGTGCTCCCTGGGGAGGATTCAGGCCAGCAATGTGTTTCAGTGCTGGCTCCTTTGGTTTGGGAGCTATTTCTGGACGTTTGGAATGTTTCGCCTAATATGCTTGTCTGGCCGAGAGAAACACCTTTTTTCATACGATGAAGGTTCCCATTCAAGTGAAAGACCACTGCCCTAGAAAGAATGTTGCTCCTTTTGTGCTCCCTGGGTAGGATTCAGTCCAGCTATGTGTTTCAGTGCTTGCTCCATTGGTTTTGGAGCTGTTGCTGGACGTTTGGGAAAGTTTGGCCCAAAATGCTCGTCCGGCCGAGAGAAACACTTTTTTTGATATGATGAAGGTTCCCAGGCAAGTGAAAGCCCACAGCCCTAGAAAGAATGCTGCTACTTGTGTGCTTCCTGGAGAGGATTCAGGCCAGGTATGTTTTTCAGTGATGGCTCCTTTGGTTTGGTAGATATTGTTGGACGTTTGGCAAGTTTGGCCCAAAATCCTTGTCCGGCCGAAACACATTTTTTGATATGATGAACGTTCCCACGCAAGTGAAAGCCCACAGCCCTAGAATGAATGTTGCTGCTTGTGTGCTCCCTGTGGAGGATTCAGGCCACCTATGTGTTTCAGTGCTGGCTCCTTTGGTTTGGGATCTATTGCTGGACGTTTGGCATGTTTGGCCTAAAATTCTCATCTGGCCGAGAGAAACACTTTGTTTGTTATGATGAAAGATCCCAGGCAAGGGAAAGCCCACATCCCTAGAATGAATGTTGCTACTTGTGTGCTTCCTGGGGAGTATTCAGTCCAGCTATGTGTTTCAGTGCTGGCTCCTTTGGTTTGGGATCTATTTCTGGACGTTTGGCAAGTTTGGCCCAAAATGTTTGTCCGGCAGAGAAACACTTTTTTTGATATGGTGAAGATTCCCAGGCAATTGAAAGCCCACAGCCCTAGAATGAAAGTTGCTGCTTGTGTGCTCCCTGGGGAGGATTCAGGCCAGCTATGTTTTTCAGTGCTGGCTCCTTTGGTTTGGGAGCTATTGCTGGTATATTGGCATGTTACGTCTAAATGCTCCTCTGGCCGAGAGAATCACTTTTTTTGCTATGATGAAGGTCCCCATGCAAGTGAAACCCACAGCCCTAGAATGAATTTTGCTGCTTCTGTGCTCCCTGGGGAGGATTCAGGCCAGCTATGTGTTTCAGTGCTGGCTCATTTGTTTTGGGAGCTATTGCTGGACGTTTGGCATCTTTGGCCGAAAATGCTCATCCGGCTGAGAGAAACTTTTTTTTTGCTATGATGAACGTTCCCAGACAAGTGAAAGGCCACATCCCTAGAATGAATGTTGCTCCTTGTGTGCTTCCTGGGGAGGATTCAGGCCAGCTATGTTTTTCAGTTCTGGCTCCTGTGGTTTGGGAGCTATTGCTGGACGTTTGGCACGTTTGGGTTAAAATGCACGTCTGGCCGAGAGAAATAATTTTTTGTTATGATGAAGGTTCCCAGGCAACTGAAAGCCCACAGCCCTAGAATGAATGTTGCTGCTTGTGTCCTCCCTCGGGACGTCTCAGGCCAGCTATGTGTTTCAGTGCTGGCTCCTTTGTTTTGGGAGCTATTGCTGGACGTTTGGCATCTTTGGTCTAAATGCTCCTCCTGCTGAGAGATATATTTTTTTTGATATGATGTACGTTCCCAGACAAGTGAAAGCCCACAGCCCTAGAATGAATGTTGCTGCTTGTGTGCTCCCTGGGGAGGATTCAGGCCACCTATGTGTTTCAATGCTGGCTCCTTTGGTTTGGGAGCTATTGCTGGTATATTGGCATGTTACGTCTAATTGCTCCTCTGGCCGAGAGAATCACTTTTTTTGCTATGATGAAGGTCCCCATGCAAGTGAAATCCACAGCCCTAGAATGAATGTTGCTGCTTGTGTGCTCCCTGGGGAGGATTCAGGCCAGCTATGTGTTTCAGTGCTGGCTCCTTTGGTTTGGGAGCTATTGCTGGACGTTTGGTATCTTTGGCCGAAAATGCTCATCCGGCCGAGAGAAACTTTTTTTTTGGTATGATGAACGTTCCCAGACAAGTGAACGGCCACAGCCCTAGAATGAATGTTGCTCCTTGTGTGCTTCCTGGGGAGGATACAGGCCAGCTATGTTTTTCAGTTCTGGCTCCTGTGGTTTGGGAGCTATTGCTGGACGTTTGGCAAGTTTGGCCCAAAATGCTCCGCCGGCCGAGAGAAACACTTATTTTGCTATGATGAAGGTTCCCAGGCAAGTGAAAGCCCACAGCCCTAGAATGAATGTTGCTGCTTGTGTGCTCCCTGGGGAGGTCTCAGGCCAGCTATGTGTTTCAGTGCTTGCTCCTTTGGTTTGGGAGGTATTTCTGGACGTTTGTCAAGTTTGACCGAAAGTGCTCCTCCGGCCGAGATAAACTCTTTTTTAGATATGATGAAAGTTCCCAGGCAAGTGTAAGCCCACAGCCTTAAAATTAACGTTGCTACTTGTGTGCTCCCTGGGGAGGATTCACGCCGGCTATGTGTTTCAGTGCTGGCTCCTTTGGTTTGGGAGCTATTGGTGGACGTTCGGAAAGTTTGGCGCAAAATGGTCTTCTGGCCAATAGAAAAAATTTTTTTTGCTATGATGAAAGTTCCCAGGCAAGTGAAAGCCCACAGACCTAGAAAGAATGTTGCTACTTGTGTGCTCTTTGGGGAGGATTCAGGCCAGCTATGTGTTTCAGTGCTGGCTCCTTTGGTTTGGGAGGTATTGCTGGACATTTGGCAAGTTTGGCCGAAAATGCTCCTCAGGCCGAGAGAAACACTTATTTTGCTATGATGAAGGACCCCAGGCAAGTGAAAGCCAACAGCCCTAGAATGAATGTTGCTGCTTGTGTGCTCCCTGGGGAGGTCTCAGGCCAGCTATGTGTTTCAGTGCTTGCTCCTTTGGTTTGGGAGGTATTTCTGGACGTTTGTCAAGTTTGACCGAAAGTGCTCCTCCGGCCGAGATAAACTCTTTTTTAGCTATGATGAAAGTTCCCAGGCAAGTGTAAGCCCACAGCCTTAAAATTAACGTTGCTACTTGTGTGCTCCCTGGAGAGGATTCACGCCGGCTATGTGTTTCAGTGCTGGCTCCTTTGGTTTGCGATCTATTGCTGGACGATTGGCATGTTTGGGTTAAAATGCTCGTCTGGCCGAGAGAAGTAATTCTTTGCTATGATGAAGGTTCCCTTGCAAGTTAAAGCCCACAGCCCTAGAATGAATGTTGCTGCTTGTGTGCTCCCAGGGGATGTCTCAGACCAGCTATGTGTTTCAGTGCTGGCTCATTTGGCTTGGGAGCTATTGCTGGACGTTTTTTCATGTTTGGCCTATAATGCTTGCCCGGCAGAGAAACACGTTTTTTGATATGATTAGGGTTCCCAGGCAATTGAAATCCCACAGCCTTAGAATGAATGCTGCTGCTTGTGTGCTCTCTGGGTTTGCTCCACGTCAGCTATGTGTTTCAGTACTGGCTCTTTGGTTTGGGAGCTATTTCCGGACGGTTGGCATGTTTCGCATAAAATGCTCGTCTGACCGAGAGAAATAATTTTTTCTATGATGAAAGATCCCAGGCAAGTGAAAGCCCACAGCGCTAGAATGAATGTTGCTGCTTGTGTGCTCCCTGGGTAGGATTCAGGTCAGCTATGTGTTTCAATACTGGCTCCTTTGGTTTGGGAGCTATTGCTGGACGTTTGGCAAGTTTGGCCCAAAATGCTCCTCCGGCCGAGAGAAACACCTATTTGCTATGATGAAGGCTCCCAGGCAAGTGAAAGCCCACAGCCCTATAATGAATTTTGCTGCTTGTGTGCTCCCTGGGGAGGATTCAGTCCAGCTATGTTTTTCAGTGCTGGCTCCGTTGGTTTTGGAGCTATTGCTGGACGTTTGGCATGTTTGGGTTAAAAAGCTCGTCTGACCGAGAGAAACACTTTTTTGCTATGATGAAGGTTCCCATGCAAGTGAAAGCCCACATCCCTAGAATGAATGTTGCTGCTTGTGTGCTCCCTGGGGAGGTCTCAGGCCAGCTATGTGTTTCAGTGCTGGCTCCTTTGGTTTGGGAGCTATTGCTGGAGGTTTAGAATATTTCGCCCAAAATGCTCGTCCGGAAGTGAGAAACAGTTTTTTTGATATAATGAAGGTTCCCAGGCAAGTGAAAGCCCACAGCCCTAGAATGAATGTTGCTGCTTGTGTGCTCTCTGGGTAGGATTCAGGCCAGCTATGTGTTTCAGTGCTGGCTCCTTTGGTTTGGGAGCTATTGCTGGACGTTTGGCATGTTTGGCCTAAAATGCTCGTCCGGCCGAGAGAAACACTTTTTTTGATATGATGAAGGTTCCCAGGCAAGTGAAAGCCCACAGCCCTAGAAAGAATGCTGCTACTTGTGTGCTTCCTGGAGAGGATTCAGGCCAGGTATGTTTTTCAGTGATGGCTCCTTTGGTTTGGTAGATATTGTTGGACGTTTGGCAAGTTTGGCCCAAAATCCTTGTCCGGCCGAAACACATTTTTTGATATGATGAACGTTCCCACGCAAGTGAAAGCCCACAGCCCTAGAATGAATGTTGCTGCTTGTGTGCTCCCTGGGGAGGATTCAGGCCACCTATGTGTTTCAATGCTGGCTCCTTTGGTTTGGGAGCTATTGCTGGTATATTGGCATGTTACGTCTAATTGCTCCTCTGGCCGAGAGAATCACTTTTTTTGCTATGATGAAGGTCCCCATGCAAGTGAAATCCACAGCCCTAGAATGAATGTTGCTGCTTGTGTGCTCCCTGGGGAGGATTCAGGCCAGCTATGTGTTTCAGTGCTGGCTCCTTTGGTTTGGGAGCTATTGCTGGACGTTTGGTATCTTTGGCCGAAAATGCTCATCCGGCCGAGAGAAACTTTTTTTTTGGTATGATGAACGTTCCCAGACAAGTGAACGGCCACAGCCCTAGAATGAATGTTGCTCCTTGTGTGCTTCCTGGGGAGGATACAGGCCAGCTATGTTTTTCAGTTCTGGCTCCTGTGGTTTGGGAGCTATTGCTGGACGTTTGGCAAGTTTGGCCCAAAATGCTCCGCCGGCCGAGAGAAACACTTTGTTTGATATGATGAAGTTTCCCAGGCAAGTGAAATCCCACAGCCCTTGAATGAATGTTGCTGCCTGTGTGCTCCCTGGGGAGGTCTCAGGCCAGCTATGTGTTTCACTGCTGGCTTCTTTGGTTTGGCAGCTATTGCTGGACGTTTGGCATATTTGTCCTGAAATGCTCTTCCGGCCGAGAAAAATATTTTTTTTGCTATGATGAAGGTTCCCAGGCAAGTGAAAGCCCACAGCCCTAGAAAGAATGCTGCTACTTGTGTGCTTCCTGGGGAGGATTCAGGCCAGGTATGTTTTTCAGTGCTGGCTCCTTTGATTTGGTAGATATTGCTGGACGTCTGGCAAGTTTGGCCCAAAATGCTTGTCCGGCCGAAACACATTTTTTGATATGATGAACCTTCCCAGGCAAGTGAAAGCCCACAGCCCTAGAATGAATGTTGCTGCTTGTGTGCTCCCTGTGGAGGATTCAGGCCACCTATGTGTTTCAGTGCTGGCTCCTTTGGTTTGGGATCTATTGCTGGACGTTTGGCATGTTTGGCCTAAAATTCTCATCTGGCCGAGAGAAACACTTTGTTTGTTATGATGAAAGATCCCAGGCAAGGGAAAGCCCACATCCCTAGAATGAATGTTGCTACTTGTGTGCTTCCTGGGGAGTATTCAGTCCAGCTATGTGTTTCAGTGCTGGCTCCTTTGGTTTGGGATCTATTTCTGGACGTTTGGCAAGTTTGGCCCAAAATGTTTGTCCGGCAGAGAAACACTTTTTTTGATATGGTGAAGATTCCCAGGCAATTGAAAGCCCACAGCCCTAGAATGAAAGTTGCTGCTTGTGTGCTCCCTGGGGAGGATTCAGGCCAGCTATGTTTTTCAGTGCTGGCTCCTTTGGTTTGGGAGCTATTGCTGGTATATTGGCATGTTACGTCTAAATGCTCCTCTGGCCGAGAGAATCACTTTTTTTGCTATGATGAAGGTCCCCATGCAAGTGAAACCCACAGCCCTAGAATGAATTTTGCTGCTTCTGTGCTCCCTGGGGAGGATTCAGGCCAGCTATGTGTTTCAGTGCTGGCTCATTTGTTTTGGGAGCTATTGCTGGACGTTTGGCATCTTTGGCCGAAAATGCTCATCCGGCTGAGAGAAACTTTTTTTTTGCTATGATGAACGTTCCCAGACAAGTGAAAGGCCACATCCCTAGAATGAATGTTGCTCCTTGTGTGCTTCCTGGGGAGGATTCAGGCCAGCTATGTTTTTCAGTTCTGGCTCCTGTGGTTTGGGAGCTATTGCTGGACGTTTGGCACGTTTGGGTTAAAATGCACGTCTGGCCGAGAGAAATAATTTTTTGTTATGATGAAGGTTCCCAGGCAACTGAAAGCCCACAGCCCTAGAATGAATGTTGCTGCTTGTGTCCTCCCTCGGGACGTCTCAGGCCAGCTATGTGTTTCAGTGCTGGCTCCTTTGTTTTGGGAGCTATTGCTGGACGTTTGGCATCTTTGGTCTAAATGCTCCTCCTGCTGAGAGATATATTTTTTTTGATATGATGTACGTTCCCAGACAAGTGAAAGCCCACAGCCCTAGAATGAATGTTGCTGCTTGTGTGCTCCCTGGGGAGGATTCAGGCCACCTATGTGTTTCAATGCTGGCTCCTTTGGTTTGGGAGCTATTGCTGGTATATTGGCATGTTACGTCTAATTGCTCCTCTGGCCGAGAGAATCACTTTTTTTGCTATGATGAAGGTCCCCATGCAAGTGAAATCCACAGCCCTAGAATGAATGTTGCTGCTTGTGTGCTCCCTGGGGAGGATTCAGGCCAGCTATGTGTTTCAGTGCTGGCTCCTTTGGTTTGGGAGCTATTGCTGGACGTTTGGTATCTTTGGCCGAAAATGCTCATCCGGCCGAGAGAAACTTTTTTTTTGGTATGATGAACGTTCCCAGACAAGTGAACGGCCACAGCCCTAGAATGAATGTTGCTCCTTGTGTGCTTCCTGGGGAGGATACAGGCCAGCTATGTTTTTCAGTTCTGGCTCCTGTGGTTTGGGAGCTATTGCTGGACGTTTGGCAAGTTTGGCCCAAAATGCTCCGCCGGCCGAGAGAAACACTTATTTTGCTATGATGAAGGTTCCCAGGCAAGTGAAAGCCCACAGCCCTAGAATGAATGTTGCTGCTTGTGTGCTCCCTGGGGAGGTCTCAGGCCAGCTATGTGTTTCAGTGCTTGCTCCTTTGGTTTGGGAGGTATTTCTGGACGTTTGTCAAGTTTGACCGAAAGTGCTCCTCCGGCCGAGATAAACTCTTTTTTAGATATGATGAAAGTTCCCAGGCAAGTGTAAGCCCACAGCCTTAAAATTAACGTTGCTACTTGTGTGCTCCCTGGGGAGGATTCACGCCGGCTATGTGTTTCAGTGCTGGCTCCTTTGGTTTGGGAGCTATTGGTGGACGTTCGGAAAGTTTGGCGCAAAATGGTCTTCTGGCCAATAGAAAAAATTTTTTTTGCTATGATGAAAGTTCCCAGGCAAGTGAAAGCCCACAGACCTAGAAAGAATGTTGCTACTTGTGTGCTCTTTGGGGAGGATTCAGGCCAGCTATGTGTTTCAGTGCTGGCTCCTTTGGTTTGGGAGGTATTGCTGGACATTTGGCAAGTTTGGCCGAAAATGCTCCTCAGGCCGAGAGAAACACTTATTTTGCTATGATGAAGGACCCCAGGCAAGTGAAAGCCAACAGCCCTAGAATGAATGTTGCTGCTTGTGTGCTCCCTGGGGAGGTCTCAGGCCAGCTATGTGTTTCAGTGCTTGCTCCTTTGGTTTGGGAGGTATTTCTGGACGTTTGTCAAGTTTGACCGAAAGTGCTCCTCCGGCCGAGATAAACTCTTTTTTAGCTATGATGAAAGTTCCCAGGCAAGTGTAAGCCCACAGCCTTAAAATTAACGTTGCTACTTGTGTGCTCCCTGGAGAGGATTCACGCCGGCTATGTGTTTCAGTGCTGGCTCCTTTGGTTTGCGATCTATTGCTGGACGATTGGCATGTTTGGGTTAAAATGCTCGTCTGGCCGAGAGAAGTAATTCTTTGCTATGATGAAGGTTCCCTTGCAAGTTAAAGCCCACAGCCCTAGAATGAATGTTGCTGCTTGTGTGCTCCCAGGGGATGTCTCAGACCAGCTATGTGTTTCAGTGCTGGCTCATTTGGCTTGGGAGCTATTGCTGGACGTTTTTTCATGTTTGGCCTATAATGCTTGCCCGGCAGAGAAACACGTTTTTTGATATGATTAGGGTTCCCAGGCAATTGAAATCCCACAGCCTTAGAATGAATGCTGCTGCTTGTGTGCTCTCTGGGTTTGCTCCACGTCAGCTATGTGTTTCAGTACTGGCTCTTTGGTTTGGGAGCTATTTCCGGACGGTTGGCATGTTTCGCATAAAATGCTCGTCTGACCGAGAGAAATAATTTTTTCTATGATGAAAGATCCCAGGCAAGTGAAAGCCCACAGCGCTAGAATGAATGTTGCTGCTTGTGTGCTCCCTGGGTAGGATTCAGGTCAGCTATGTGTTTCAATACTGGCTCCTTTGGTTTGGGAGCTATTGCTGGACGTTTGGCAAGTTTGGCCCAAAATGCTCCTCCGGCCGAGAGAAACACCTATTTGCTATGATGAAGGCTCCCAGGCAAGTGAAAGCCCACAGCCCTATAATGAATTTTGCTGCTTGTGTGCTCCCTGGGGAGGATTCAGTCCAGCTATGTTTTTCAGTGCTGGCTCCGTTGGTTTTGGAGCTATTGCTGGACGTTTGGCATGTTTGGGTTAAAAAGCTCGTCTGACCGAGAGAAACACTTTTTTGCTATGATGAAGGTTCCCATGCAAGTGAAAGCCCACATCCCTAGAATGAATGTTGCTGCTTGTGTGCTCCCTGGGGAGGTCTCAGGCCAGCTATGTGTTTCAGTGCTGGCTCCTTTGGTTTGGGAGCTATTGCTGGAGGTTTAGAATATTTCGCCCAAAATGCTCGTCCGGAAGTGAGAAACAGTTTTTTTGATATAATGAAGGTTCCCAGGCAAGTGAAAGCCCACAGCCCTAGAATGAATGTTGCTGCTTGTGTGCTCTCTGGGTAGGATTCAGGCCAGCTATGTGTTTCAGTGCTGGCTCCTTTGGTTTGGGAGCTATTGCTGGACGTTTGGCATGTTTGGCCTAAAATGCTCTTCTGCCCGAGAGAAACACTTTTTTTGCTATGATGAAAGATCCCAGGCAAGTGAAAGCCCACAGCCCTAGAATGAATATTGCTGCTTGTGTGCTCCCTGGGTTGGATCCAGGTCAGCTATCTGTTTCAGTACTGGCTCTTTGGTTTGGGATCTATTTCTGGACGTTTGGTATGTTTGGCAAAAAATGCTCGTCTGACCGAGAGAAATAATTTTTTCCTATGATGAAAGATCCCAGGCAAGTGAAAGCCCACAGCGCTAGAATGAATGTTGCTGCTTTAGTGCTCCCTGGGGAGGTCTCTCCAGGTATGTGTTTCAGTGCTGGCTCCTTTGGTTTGGGAGCTATTTCTCGACGTTTGGCATGTTTGGCCTAAAATGCTTGTCCGTCAGAGAGAAACACCATTTTTGATATGATGAAGGTTCCCAGGCGTGTGAAAGCCCTCAGCCCTAGAATGAATGTTGCTGCTTGTGTGATCCCTGGGGTGGTCTCAGGCCTGCTGTGTTTTTCAGTGCTGGATCCTTTGTTTTTGGAGCTATTGCTGGACGTTTGGCATCTTTGGCCTAAAATGCTCATCTGGCCGAGAGAAACATTTTTTTTGCTATGATGAAGGTTCACAGGGAAGTGAAAGTCCACAGCCCTAGAATGAATGTTGCTACTTGTGTGCTTCCTGGGGAGGATTCAGGCCAGCTATGTTTTTCAGTGCTGGCTCCTTTGGTTTGGGAGCTATTGCTGGACGTTTGGCATGTTTGGCCCAAAATGTTCGTCCGGAAGAGACAAACAATTTTCTTGCTATGATGAAGGATCCCAGGCAAGTGAAAGCCCACAAACCTAGAAAGAATTTTGCTACTTGTGTGCTCCCTGGTGAGGATTCAGGCCTGCTATGTGTTTCAGTACTTGCTCCTTTGGTTTGGGAGCTATTACTGGACGTTTGGCATTTTTGGGTTAAAATGCTCGTCTGGCCGAGAGAAATACTTTTTTGCAATGATGAAAGATACCAGGCAAGTGAAAGAACACAGACCTAGAAAGAATGTTGCTGCTTGTGTGCTCCCTGGGGAGGATACAGTCCAGCTATGTGTTTTAGTGCTGGCTCTTTTTGCTATTGCTGGACGTTTGGCAAGTTTGGCCGTAAATGCTCGTCTGGCCGAGAGATAAAATATTTTTTATATGATGAAGGTACCCAGGCAAGTGAAAGCCCACAGCCCTTGAATGAATGTTGCTGCTTGTGTGCTCCCTGGGGAGGATTCAGGCCAGCAATGTGTTTCAGTGCTGGCTCCTTTGGTTTGGGAGCTATTTCTGGACGTTTGGAATGTTTCGCCTAATATGCTTGTCTGGCCGAGAGAAACACCTTTTTTCATACGATGAAGGTTCCCATTCAAGTGAAAGACCACTGCCCTAGAAAGAATGTTGCTCCTTTTGTGCTCCCTGGGTAGGATTCAGTCCAGCTATGTGTTTCAGTGCTTGCTCCATTGGTTTTGGAGCTGTTGCTGGACGTTTGGGAAAGTTTGGCCCAAAATGCTCGTCCGGCCGAGAGAAACACTTTTTTTGATATGATGAAGGTTCCCAGGCAAGTGAAAGCCCACAGCCCTAGAAAGAATGCTGCTACTTGTGTGCTTCCTGGAGAGGATTCAGGCCAGGTATGTTTTTCAGTGATGGCTCCTTTGGTTTGGTAGATATTGTTGGACGTTTGGCAAGTTTGGCCCAAAATCCTTGTCCGGCCGAAACACATTTTTTGATATGATGAACGTTCCCACGCAAGTGAAAGCCCACAGCCCTAGAATGAATGTTGCTGCTTGTGTGCTCCCTGGGGAGGATTCAGGCCACCTATGTGTTTCAATGCTGGCTCCTTTGGTTTGGGAGCTATTGCTGGTATATTGGCATGTTACGTCTAATTGCTCCTCTGGCCGAGAGAATCACTTTTTTTGCTATGATGAAGGTCCCCATGCAAGTGAAATCCACAGCCCTAGAATGAATGTTGCTGCTTGTGTGCTCCCTGGGGAGGATTCAGGCCAGCTATGTGTTTCAGTGCTGGCTCCTTTGGTTTGGGAGCTATTGCTGGACGTTTGGTATCTTTGGCCGAAAATGCTCATCCGGCCGAGAGAAACTTTTTTTTTGGTATGATGAACGTTCCCAGACAAGTGAACGGCCACAGCCCTAGAATGAATGTTGCTCCTTGTGTGCTTCCTGGGGAGGATACAGGCCAGCTATGTTTTTCAGTTCTGGCTCCTGTGGTTTGGGAGCTATTGCTGGACGTTTGGCAAGTTTGGCCCAAAATGCTCCGCCGGCCGAGAGAAACACTTTGTTTGATATGATGAAGTTTCCCAGGCAAGTGAAATCCCACAGCCCTTGAATGAATGTTGCTGCCTGTGTGCTCCCTGGGGAGGTCTCAGGCCAGCTATGTGTTTCACTGCTGGCTTCTTTGGTTTGGCAGCTATTGCTGGACGTTTGGCATATTTGTCCTGAAATGCTCTTCCGGCCGAGAAAAATATTTTTTTTGCTATGATGAAGGTTCCCAGGCAAGTGAAAGCCCACAGCCCTAGAAAGAATGCTGCTACTTGTGTGCTTCCTGGGGAGGATTCAGGCCAGGTATGTTTTTCAGTGCTGGCTCCTTTGATTTGGTAGATATTGCTGGACGTCTGGCAAGTTTGGCCCAAAATGCTTGTCCGGCCGAAACACATTTTTTGATATGATGAACCTTCCCAGGCAAGTGAAAGCCCACAGCCCTAGAATGAATGTTGCTGCTTGTGTGCTCCCTGTGGAGGATTCAGGCCACCTATGTGTTTCAGTGCTGGCTCCTTTGGTTTGGGATCTATTGCTGGACGTTTGGCATGTTTGGCCTAAAATTCTCATCTGGCCGAGAGAAACACTTTGTTTGTTATGATGAAAGATCCCAGGCAAGGGAAAGCCCACATCCCTAGAATGAATGTTGCTACTTGTGTGCTTCCTGGGGAGTATTCAGTCCAGCTATGTGTTTCAGTGCTGGCTCCTTTGGTTTGGGATCTATTTCTGGACGTTTGGCAAGTTTGGCCCAAAATGTTTGTCCGGCAGAGAAACACTTTTTTTGATATGGTGAAGATTCCCAGGCAATTGAAAGCCCACAGCCCTAGAATGAAAGTTGCTGCTTGTGTGCTCCCTGGGGAGGATTCAGGCCAGCTATGTTTTTCAGTGCTGGCTCCTTTGGTTTGGGAGCTATTGCTGGTATATTGGCATGTTACGTCTAAATGCTCCTCTGGCCGAGAGAATCACTTTTTTTGCTATGATGAAGGTCCCCATGCAAGTGAAACCCACAGCCCTAGAATGAATTTTGCTGCTTCTGTGCTCCCTGGGGAGGATTCAGGCCAGCTATGTGTTTCAGTGCTGGCTCATTTGTTTTGGGAGCTATTGCTGGACGTTTGGCATCTTTGGCCGAAAATGCTCATCCGGCTGAGAGAAACTTTTTTTTTGCTATGATGAACGTTCCCAGACAAGTGAAAGGCCACATCCCTAGAATGAATGTTGCTCCTTGTGTGCTTCCTGGGGAGGATTCAGGCCAGCTATGTTTTTCAGTTCTGGCTCCTGTGGTTTGGGAGCTATTGCTGGACGTTTGGCACGTTTGGGTTAAAATGCACGTCTGGCCGAGAGAAATAATTTTTTGTTATGATGAAGGTTCCCAGGCAACTGAAAGCCCACAGCCCTAGAATGAATGTTGCTGCTTGTGTCCTCCCTCGGGACGTCTCAGGCCAGCTATGTGTTTCAGTGCTGGCTCCTTTGTTTTGGGAGCTATTGCTGGACGTTTGGCATCTTTGGTCTAAATGCTCCTCCTGCTGAGAGATATATTTTTTTTGATATGATGTACGTTCCCAGACAAGTGAAAGCCCACAGCCCTAGAATGAATGTTGCTGCTTGTGTGCTCCCTGGGGAGGATTCAGGCCAGCTTTGTTTCAGTGCTGGCTCCTTTGGTTTGGTATCTATTGCTGGACGTTTGGCTAGTTTGGGGCAAATTCCTCGTCTGGCCGAGAGAAACACTTTTTTGATAGGATGAAAGATCCCAGGCAAGTGAAAGCCCACAGCCCTATAATGAATGTTGCAGCTTGTGTGCTCTCTGGGGAGGATTCAGGCCAGCTATGTGTTTCAGTGCTTGCTACTTTGGTTTGGGAGCTATTGCTGGACGGTTTGCATGTTTGGCCCAAAATGCTTGTCCGGCAGAGAAACACTTTTTTTGGTATGATTAGGGTTCCCAGGCAATTGAAAGCCCACAGCCTTAGAATGAATGCTGCTGCTTGTGTGCTCCCTGGGGAGGTCTCCGGCCAGCTATGTGTTTCAGTGCTGGCTCCTTTGGTTTGGGATCTATTTCTGGACGTTGGGCAAGTTTGGCCCAAAATGCTTGTCCAGCCGAGAGAAAAACTTTCTTTGATATGATGAAGATTCCCAGGCAAGTAAAAGACCACAGCCCTAGAATGAATGTTGCTGCTTGTGTGCTCCCTGGGGAGGATTCAGGCCAACTATGTGTTTCAGAGCTGGCTCCTTTTGTTTGGGAGCTATTGCTGGACGTTTGGCATGATGGCCTAAAATGCTCTTCTGGCTGAGAGAAACACTTTTTTTTTATGCGATGAAGGTTCCCAGGCAAGTGAAAGCCCACAGCCCTAGAATTACTGTTTCTACTTGTGAGCTCCCTGGAGAGGATTCAGGCCAGCTATGTGTTTCAGTCCTGGCTCCTTTGGTTTGGGAGCTATTGCTGGACGTTTGGCAAGTTTGGCCGAAAATACTCTTCTGGCCGAGAGAAACACTTTTTTTGATATGATGAAGGTTCCCAGGCAAGTGAAAGCCCACAGCCCTAGAATGAATGTTGCTGCTTGTGTGCTCCCTGGGGATGTCTCAGGCCAGCTATGTGTTTCAGAGCTGGCTCCTTTGGTTTGGGAGCTATTGCTGGACGTTTGGCATGTTTGGCCTAAAATGCTCTTCACGCCTAGAGAATTACTTTTTTGCTATGATGAAGGTTCCCAGGCAAGTGAAAGCCCACAGCCCTAGAATTAATATTGCTGCTTGTGTGCTCCCTGGGGAAGTCTCAGGCCAGCTATGTGTTTCAGTGCTGGCTGCTATGGTTTGTGTTCTGTTTCTGGACGTTTGGCAAGTTTGGCCCAAAATGCTCGTCCGGCCGAGAGAAATATTTTTTTGATATGATGGAGTTTCCCAGGCAAGTGAAAGCCCACAGCCCTAGAATGAATGTTGCTGCTTGTGGGCTACCTGGGGAGGATTCAGGCCAGCTATGTTTTTCAGTGCTGGCTCCTTTGGTTTGGGAGCTATTGCTGGACGTTTGGCAAGTTTTGCCGAAAATGCTCCTCCGGGCGAGAGAAACACTTATTTTGATATGATGAAGGTTCCCAGGCAAGTGAAAGCCCACAGCCCTAGAATGAATGTTGCTGCTTGTGTGCTCCCTGGGGAGGTCTCAGGCCAGCTATGTGTTTCAGTGCTGGCTCCTTTGGTTTGGGATCTATTGCAGGACGTTTGGCATCCTTGGCCTAAAATGCTCTTCTGGCCGAGAGAAATACTTTTTTTGCTATGATGAAAGATCCCAGGCAAGTGAAAGCCCACAACCCTAGAATTAATGTTGCTACTTCTCAGCTCCCTGGAGAGGATTCAGGCCAGCTATGTGTTTCAGTCCTGGCTCCTTTTGTTTGGGGACTATTGCTGGACTTTTGGCACGTTACGTCTAAAATGCTCCTCTGGCCGAGAGAAAGACTTTTTATTCTATGATGAAAGATCCCAGGCAAGTAAAAGCCCACAGCACTAGAATTAATGTTGCTACTTGTCAGCTCCCTGTAGAGGATTCAGGCCACCTATGTGTTTCAGTGCTGGCTCCTTTGGTTTGGGAGCTATTGCTGGACGTTTGGCAAGTTTGGACCAAAATGCTCCTCCGGCCGAGAGAAACACTTATTTTGCTATGATGAAGGTTCCCAGGCAAGTGAAAGCCCACAGCCCTGGAATGAATGTTGCTGCTTGTGTGCTCCCTGGGGAGGTCTCAGGCCAGCTATGTATTTCAGTGCTGGCTCCTTTGGTTTGGGAGCTATTGCTGGACGTTTGGCATGTTTGGCCCAAAATGCTTGTCCTGCCCAGAGAAACACATTTTTTTGATATGATGAAGGTTCCCAGAAAAGTGAAAGCCCACAGCCCTAGAATGAATGTTGCTGCTTGTGGGCTACCTGGGGAGGATTCAGGCCAGCTATGTGTTTCAGTGCTGGCTCCTTTGGTTTGGGAGCTATTGCAGGACGTATGGCATCTTTGGCCTAAAACGCTCTTCTGGCCGAGAGAAACACTTTTTTTGTAATGATGAAAGGTCCCAGGCAAGTGAAAGCCCACAACCCTAGAATTAATGTTGCTACTTGTCAGCTCCCTGGAGAGGATTCACGCCAGCTATGTGTTTCAGTGCTGGCTCCTTTGGTTTTTGAGTTATTGCTGGATGATTGGCAAGTTTGGCCGAAAATGCTCCTCCGGCCGAGTGAAACACTTTTTTTGATATGATGAAGGTTCCCAGGCAAGTGAAAGCCCACAGGCCTAGAATGAATGTTGCTGCCTGTGTGCGCCCTGGGGAGGTCTCAGGCCAGCTATGTGTTTCAGTGCTGGCTCCTTTGGTTTGGTAGCTATTGCTGGACGTTTGGCATCTTTGGCCTATAATTCTCATCTGGTCGAGAGAAAAACTTTGTTTGCTATGATGAAAGATCCCAGGCAAGTGAAAGCCCACAACCCTAGAATTAATGTTGCTACTTGTCAGCTCCCTGGAGAGGATTCAGGCCAGCTATGTATTTCAGTGCTGGCTACTTTGGTTTGGGAGCTATTGCTGGACGTTTGGCATGTTTGGCCTAAAATGCTCGTCCGGCCGAGAAAACACTTTTTTTGCTATGATGAAAGTTCCCAGGAAATTGAAAGCCCACAGCCCTAGAAAGAATGTTGCTGCTTGTGTGCTCTTTGGGGAGGATTCAGGCCAGCTATGTGTTTCAGTGTTGGCTCTTTTGTTAGGGAGCTATTGCTGGACGTTTGGCAAGTTTTGCCGAAAGTGCTCCTCCGGCCGAGTGAATCACTTTTTTTTATATGATGAAGGTTCCCAGGCAAGTGAAAGCCCACAGCCCTAGAATGAATGTTGCTGCTTGTGTGCTTCCTGGGGAGGTCTCAGGCCAGCTACATGTTTCAGTGCTGGCTCCTTTGGTTCGGGAGCTATTGCTGGACATTTGGCATCTTTGGCCTATAATACTCATCTGGCCGAGAGAAAGACTTTGTTTGATATGATGAAAGATCCCAGGCAAGTGAAAGGCCACAGCCCTAAAATGAATGTTGCTACTTGTGTGCTCCCTGGAGAGGATTCAGGCCAGCTGCGTGTTTCAGTGCTTGCTCCTTTGGTTTGGGAGCTATTGGTGGACGTTTGGAAAGTTTGGCGCAAATTGGTTTCTGGCTGAGAGAAAAACTTTTTTTAATATGATGAAAGTTCCCAGGCAAGTGAAAGCCCACAGACCTAGAAAGAATGTTGCTACTTGTGTGCTCTTTGGGGAGGATTGAGGCCAGCTATGTGTTTCAGTGCTGGCTCCTTTGGTTTGGGAGCTATTGCTGGACGTTTGGCAAGTTTGGCCGAAAATGCTCCTCCGGCCGAAACACTTATTTTGCTATGATGAAGGTTCCCAGGCAAGTGAAAGACCGCAGCACTAGAATGAATGTTGCTGCTTGTTTGCTCCGTGGGGAGGATTCAGGGCAGCTATGTGTTTCTGTGCTGGCTCCTTTGGTTTGGGTGCTATTGCTGGACGTTTGGCATGTTTGGACTAAAATGCTCTTCTGGCCGAGAAAACACATTTTTTGATATGATGAAAGTTCCCAGGCAAGTGAAAGCCCACAGACCTAGAAAGAATGTTGCTACTTGTTTGCTCCCTGGGGAGGATTCAGGCCAGCTATGTGTTTCAGTGTTGGCTCCTTTAGTTTGGGAGCTATTGCTGGACTTTTGGCATCTTTGGCCTATAATTCTCATCTGGCAGAGAGAAAAACTTTGTTTGCTATGATGAAAGATCCCAGGCAAGTGAAAGCCCACAGCCCTAGAATGAATGTTGCTACTTGTGTGCTCCCTGGAGAGGATTCAGGCCAGCTATGTGTTTCAGTGCTGGCTCCTTTGGTTTGGGAGCTATTGCTGGACGTTTGGCAAGTTTGGCCTAAAATGCTCTTCTGGCCGAGACAAATACTTTTTTTTCTACGATGAAGGTTCCCAGGCAATTGAAAGCCCACAGCCCTAGAATGAATGTTGCTGCTTGTGTGCTCCCTGGGGAGGATTCAGGCCAGCTATGTGTTTCAGTGCTGGCTCCTTCGGTTTGGGAGCTATTTCTGGACGTTTGGAAATTTTGGCCCAAAATGCTTGTCCGGTCGAGAGAAACACTTTTTTTGATATGATGAACGTTCCCAGGCAAGTGAAAGCTCACAGACCTAGAAAGAAGGTTGCTACTTGTGTGCTCCCTGGGGAGGATTCAGGCCAGCTATGTGTTTCAGTGCTGGCTCCTTTGGTTTGGGAGCTATTGCTGGACGTTTGGCAAGTTTGGCCGAAAATGCTCCTCCAGCCGAAACACTTTTTTTGCTATGATGAAGGTTCCCAGGCAAGTGAAAGCCCACTGCCCTAGAATGAATGTTGCTGCTTGTGTGCTACCTGGGGAGGTCCCAGGCCAGCTATGTGTTTCAGTGCTGGCTCCTTCGGCTTGGGACCTATTTCTGGACGTTTGGACGTTTGGCCAAAAATGCTCCTCCGGCCGAGAGAAACACTTTTTTTGCTATGATGAACGTTCCCAGGCAAGTGAAATCCCACAGCCCTAGAATGAATGTTGCTGCTTGTGTGGTCCCTGGGGAGGTCGCAGGCCAGCTATGTGTTTCAGTGCTGGCTCCTTTGGTTTGGGAGCTATTGCTGGACGTTTGGCATCTTTGGCCTAAAATGCTCGTCCGGCCGAGAAAACACTTTTTTTGCTATGATGAAATTTCCCAGGAAAGTGAAAGCCCACAGCCCTAGAAAGAATGTTGCTACTTGTGTGCTCTTTGGGGAGGATTCAGGCCAGCTATGTGTTTCACTGTTGGCTCTTTTGTTTGGGAGCTATTGCTGGACGTCTGGCAAGTTTTGCCGAAAGTGCTCCTCCGGCCGAGTGAAACACTTTTTTTTATATGATGAAGGTTCCCAGGCAAGTGAAAGCCCACAGCCCTAGAATGAATGTTGCTGCTTGTGGGCTTCCTGGGGAGGTCTCAGGCCAGCTATGTGTTTCAGTGCTGGCTCCTTTGGTTCGGGAGCTATTGCTGAACATTTGGCTTCTTTGGCCTATAATACTCATCTGGCCGAGAGAAAGACTTTGTTTGATATGATGAAAGATCCCAGGCAAGTGAAAGCCCACAGCCCTAAAATGAATGTTGCTACTTGTGTGCTCCCTGGAGAGGATTCAGGCCAGCTGTGTGTTTCAATGCTGGCTCCTTTGGTTTGGGAGCTATTGGTGGACGTTTGGAAAGTTTGGCGCAAATTGGTCTTCTGGCTGAGAGAAAAACTTTTTTTAATATGATGAAAGTTCCCAGGCAAGTGAAAGCCCACAGACCTAGAAAGAATGTTGCTACTTGTGTGCTCTTTGGGGAGGATTGAGGCCAGCTATGTGTTTCAGTGCTGGCTCCTTTGGTTTGGGAGCTATTGCTGGACGTTTGGCAAGTTTGGCCGAAAATGCTCCTCCGGCCGAGAGAAACACTTATTTTGCTATGATGAAGGTTCCCAGGCAAGTGAAAGACCGCAGCCCTAGAATGAATGTTGCTGCTTGTTTGCTCCGTGGGGAGGATTCAGGGCAGCTATGTGTTTCTGTGCTGGCTCATTTGGTTTGGGTGCTATTGCTGGACGTTTGGCATGTTTGGCCTAAAATGCTCTTCTGGCCGAGAAAACACTTTTTTTGATATGATGAAAGATCCCAGGCAAGTGAAAGCCCACAGACCAAGAAAGAATGTTGCTACTTGTGTGCTCCCTGGGGAGGATTCAGGCCAGCTATGTGTTTCAGTGTTGGCTCCTTTGGTTTGGGAGCTATTGCTGGACTTTTGGCATCTTTGGCCTATAATTCTCATCTGGCAGAGAGAAAAACTTTGTTTGCTATGATGAAAGATCCCAGGCAAGTGAAAGCCCACAGCCCTAGAGTGAGTGTTGCTGCTTGTGTGCTCTTTAGGGAGCATTCAGGCCAGCTATGTGTTTCAGTGCTGGCTCCTTTGGTTTGGGAGCTATTACTGCAGCTTTGGCATGTTTGGCCGAAAATGCTCCTCCGGCCGAGTGAAACACTTTTTTTGATATGATGACGGTTTCCAGGCAAGTGAAAGCCCACAGCCCTAGAATGAATGTTGCTGCTTGTGTGCTCCCTGGGGAGGTTTCAGGCCAGCTATGTGTTTCAGTGCTGGCTCCTTTGGTTTGGGAGCTATTGCTGGACGTTTGGCAAGTTTTGAATAAAATGCTAGTCTGGCCGACAGAAACAATTTTTTGCTATGATGAATGTTCCCAGGCAATTGAAAGCCCACAGCCCTAGTAGAAATGTTGCTGCTTGTGTGCTCCCTGGGGCAGATTCAGGCCAATTATGTTTTTCAGTGCTGGCTCCTTTGGTTTGGGAGCTATTGCTGGACGTTTGGCAAGTTTGGACCAAAATGCTTGTCCGGCCCAGAGAAACACATTTTTTTGATATGATGAAGTTTCCCAGGCAAGTGAAAGCCCACAGCCCTAGAATGAATGTTGCTGCTTGTGTGCTCCCTGGGGAGGATTCAGGCCAGCTATGTGTTTCAGTGCTGGCTCCTTTGGTTTGGGAGCTATTGCTGGACGTTAGGCATCTTTGGCCTATAATTCTCATCTGGCCGAGAGAAACACTTTGTTTGATATGATGGAAGAACCCAGGCAAGTGAAAGCCCACAGCCCTAGAATGAATGTTGCTACTTGTGTGCTCCCTGGAGAGGATTCAGGCCAGCTATGTGTTTCAGTGCTGGCTCCTTTGTTTTGGGAGCTATTGGTGGACGTTCGGAAATTTTGGCGCAAAATGGTCTTCTGGCCAAAAGAAAAACTTTTATTGCTATGATGAAAGTTACCAGGCAAGTGAAAGCCCACAGACGTAGAAAGAATGTTGCTACTTGTGTGCTCTTTGGGGAGGATTCAGGCCAGCTATGTGTTTCAGTGCTGGCTCCTTTGGTTTCGGAGGTATTGCTGGACATTTGGCAAGTTTGGCCGAAAATGCTCGTCCGGCCGAGAGAAACACTTATTTTGCTATGATGAAGGTTCCCAGGCAAGTGAAAGCCCACAGCCCTAGAATGAATGTTGCTGCTTGTGTGCTCCCTGGGGAGGTCTCAGGCCAGCTATGTGTTTCAGTGCTGGCTCCTTTGGTTTGGGAGCTATTGCTGGACGTTTGGAAAGTTTGGCGCAAAATGCTCCTCCGGCCGAGAGAAACACTTATTTTGCTATGATGAAGGTTCCCAGGCAAGTGAAAGCCCACAGCCCTAGAATGAATGTTGCTGCTTGTGTGCTCCCTGGGGAGGTCTCAGGCCAGCTATGTGTTTCAGTGCTGGATCCTTTGGTTAGGGAGCTATTGCTGGACTTTTGGCAAGTTTGGCCTAAAATGCTCTTCTGGCCGCGACAAATACTTTTTTTTCTACGATGAAGGTTCCCAGGCAATTGAAAGCCCACAGCCCTAGAATGAATGTTGCTGCTTGTGTGCTCCCTGGGGAGGATTCAGGCCAGCTATGTGTTTCAGTGCTGGCTCCTTTCGTTTGGGAGCTATTTCTGGACGTTTGGAAATTTTGGCCCAAAATGCTTGTCCGGTCGAGAGAAACACTTTTTTTGCTATGATGAACGTTCCCAGGAAAGTGAAAGCCCACAGACCTAGAAAGAATGTTGCTACTTGTGTGCTCCCTGGGGCGGATTCAGGCCAGCTATGTGTTTCAGTGTTGGTTCCTTTGGTTTGTTAGCTATTGCTGGACGTTTAGCAAGTTTGGCCGAAAATGCTCCTCCGGCCGAAACACTTTTTTTGCTATGATGAAGGTTCCAAGGCAAGTGAAAGCCCACAGCCCTAGAATGAATGTTGCTGCTTGTGTGCTACCTGGGGAGGTCTCAGGCCAGCTATGTGTTTCAGTGCTGGCTCCTTCGGTTTGGGAGCTATTGCTGGACGTTTGGCAAGTTTGGCGCAAAATGCTTATCCGGCCCAGAGAAACACATTTTTTTGATATGATGAAGTTTCCCAGGCAAGTGAAAGCCCACAGCCCTAGAATGAATGTTGCTGCTTGTGTGCTCCCTGGGGAGGATTCAGGCCAGCTATGTGTTTCAGTGCTGGCTCCTTTGGTTTGGGAGCTATTGCTGGACTTTTGGCATCTTTGGCCTATAATTCTCATCTGGCCGAGAGAAACACTTTGTTTGATATGATGGAAGATCCCAGGCAAGTGAAAGCCCACAGCCCTAGAATGAATGTTGCTACTTGTGTGCTCCCTGGAGAGGATTCAGGCCAGCTATGTGTTTCAGTGCTGGCTCCTTTGGTTTGGGAGCTATTGGTGCACGTTTGGAAAGTTTGGCGCAAAATGGTCTTCTGGCCGATAGGAAAACTTTTTTTGCTATGATGAAAGTTCCCAGGCAAGTGAAAGCCCACAGACCTAGAAAGAATGTTGCTACTTGTGTGCTCTTTGGGGAGGATTCAGGCCAGCTATATGTTTCAGTGCTGGCTCCTTTGGTTTGGGAGCTATTGCTGGACGTTTGGCAAGTTTGGCCGAAAATGCTCCTCCGGCCGAGAGAAACACTTATTTTGCTATGATGAAGGTTCCCAGGCAAGTGAAAGCCCATAGCCCTAGATTGAATGTTGCTGCTTGTGTGCTCCCTGGGGAGGTCTCAGGCCAGCTATGTGTTTCAGTGCTGGCTCCTTTGGTTTTGGAGCTATTGCTGGACTTTTGGCATGTTTGGCCTAAAATGCTCTTCTGGCCGAGACAAATACTTTTTTTTCTACGATGAAGTTTCCCAGGCAATTGAAAGCCCACAGCCGTAGAATGAATGTTGCTGCTTGTGTGCTCCCTGGGGAGGATTCAGGCCAGCTATGTGTTTCAGTGCTGGCTCCTTCGGTTTGGGAGCTATTTCTGGACGTTTGGAAATTTTGGCCCAAAATGCTTGTCCGGTTGAGAGAAACACTTTTTTTACTATGATGAAAGTTCCCAGGAAAGTGAAAGCCCACAGACCTAGAAAGAATGTTGCTACTTGTGTGCTCCCTGGGGCGGATTCAGTACAGCTATGTGTTTCAGTGCTGGCTCCATTGGTTTGGGAGCTATTGCTGGACGTTTGGCATGTTTGGCCTAAAATGCTCTTCTGGCCGAGAAAACACTTTTTTTGCTATTATGAAAGTTCCCAGGATAGTGAAAGCCCACAGACCTAGAAAGAATGTTGCTACTTGTGTGCTCCCTGGGGAGGATTCAGGCCAGCTACGTGCCGCAACTGAGGGACGGGACACCACTTGACGCAAGCAAAGTGTTCGATTTATTAGCAATATTCCATAAGCTTTATAGTATTTCTAACAACAAGCAAGCTACGTGTCTTTATTTCCATTGGTTAGTATCTATGTCGCGTCCCACACTCATTGGTTAGTACAACTTCATCTATTAGCTATTCCTAGACTCTTTGGTTAATACAACTTCATCTTTTAGCTATTTCTAGGCAAATTAAAACTACTATGTTATCTTGCAGCTGCAGCAAAACCACAAGGAGGAATGTTCCTGTTTCACAATGTCTTATCTTGGGAGGAAGATCCTGTTAAGCAGGATGTCTTATCTTGCACCTTCCTGTAAATCAGGATGTCTTATCTTGCAGCTTGTTATCCACTCTCCCAGGGCCTCGGTCCGACCAAGGCAATCAGGTCAGGGTCTCCTGCTTGCTTGTGAAGCTCTGCAGCAGCAGGATGCTTGTTTGCTTTTCCTACATCTCCCCCGTTCTGTTGAACAATAAGAACTTTATGGATAGAGTTAGATATCATTTTTTGTACACACTGCAAAAAACACGGTAAGCAAATCAAAAGCAACAAAACAAACAAAACAATATACATTGTTGTCTTTAACAAACTTTTTAACCAGCCTGTAAATCCCCAGCCAGAAAATAACTTGTCTAGCCAGTCCCATTTATCATCTTCTCGGAGTTTCAAAACTCCGTTTTTAAGTTGCTGTATGCTAGCGTGAATTGACTCTGAGTGATCAGACAGGTTCATACAGCACATTCCTTCAAAGTCTTCACATCCATGGCCTTGGGCTAAAAGCAAAAAATCTATGGCTGCACGATTTTGCAAAGTTGCATGTCGCACACTATCTACATCTATCAAAAGGTCAGAAAGCGCTCTACTAGTAGCGTTGGTTTGTTTCGCTAGCCAACAGCCTAATTTGTCTAAGGTGCTTAAAGCTTTTGCAGCTGCAACACCAGGAGCCAAAAGAGAGGCAGTGAAGCGTTGTTCAAAGTTCCAAAAATCTACATGGTCGTCACACTCTGACGTAAAGGCGTGGGCTGCTCGCCTTAGTCTAGAGTGGCTTTTGCGCATTTGTAAAATACTGGATGTATTGGGAGTTAGCAGTGAGAGACGTCCCAAACTACAGGGGCCTCCTTTTATATGTGAAGGTATGCCTGCCCATGCCCGATCTCCACAAATAAAGAATATGCCAGATGGTAATGCCACGGGTATGTTTGCGGAGGGTGAGATATTTTTTGATGTATAGTTACACCAAGCTGTCTTATTACGAAAAATGGGATGCATGGGGGATACATCCCATACTCGCGATTGATTTTTCCCCGTGTAGTTAAATTTAACACAAAAGTCCATTTTCACTGATCCTAATAGTTCAATTTCTTGAGGTTCTAAACTGAGTTTTGGTCTATATGGCGTCCACCCATCCCAGTTATCTGTGGGATTGATCATCAGGGTCTGTGGGAGGGTTTCACACAATCTTGTCCAATTATCAAGTGGTAAGCCTATCAAACAAGTAGAAAAAGGGTTTTCCGGAGAAGCCGTGGCTAGGCATATTGTATCCTGTCCTGTTACATTAGCTAGCGTGACCCACACATTAGTCTTAGGGAAAAATGGGGGAAAAGGACTAGCTTCTGTTACCATCCACACCAAAACCAAAAGGAAAAGCATAATGGTGATTTTCAGATGGGTGGCAAAGCGTCTGTGTTTGGTTCTTCAGCTGGAGCTGCCGTCAATGGCTCTCTGAAGGGTTTGACATTTTTCGCCGGAATCCACCGTGGACCACGCTCTGTGGAAACACAAGCATAACCCCTTCCCCAGGTAATAAGTGGATAAGGACCTAAAATTTTTCCTGTCTCTAGGTCCTTTATTAAAACTGGTGCCTTCTTTGATTTTGTGAATTCTTGGCTCATGTTAAAATGTCTCACAATAGGAGGATTCTGATCCATAAGGGAACAATTTAAAAAATTAAAAACATACAATGCTTTCTGTAGTCTTTCTCCTGGGGTTACGTTCCCTATCCCCCTTTTTTGTTTTTGTAAAAGACTTTTTAAAGTCTTGTGAGAGCGTTCAATAAGAGATTGACCTGTAGGGGAATGTGGTATTCCTGTAATGTGTGTAATGCCCCAGGTACTAAAAAAAGTCTGTAAAGTGAGAGAAATATATGCAGGTCCATTATCTGTTTTAATTTTTTGAGGTATCCCCAAGGTGGCAAATGCTTGTAAAAAATGGCGTTTAACATCGCGAGCCTTCTCTCCTGTGTGACAGGAAGCATATAAGGCTCCAGAAAAAGTATCTATAGAAACATGTAAATATTTTTGCTTGCCAAATTCTGGATAGTGTGTAACATCAGTTTGCCATAACTGTAAAGACTGTAATCCCCGGGGATTAATTCCGCCTGCTATAGATGGGAAAGAAACGCGTTGACAATCAGGACATATAGCAACAATCTCGGTTGCTTGCTGTGTGGAAATATTAAAAGTGCGTTTCAGTGCACCTGCATTTTGGTGAAAAAAGGAATGACTAAGTTTTGCCTGGGCAAAAAGGTCTGGGAGAATTTGCACTGTAAGAGTTAAAAGGTCAGCTTGTCTATTCCCTTCTGCTATAAAACCTGGTAAAGTAGTATGAGAACGAACATGCATTATAAAATAAGGAGTTGTTCTGGAGTCCAACAAAGCGACAAGTTCCTGTAATAAAGTAAACAAAAGAGGGTTAGCAACATCTTTTAAAAATGAAGCTTCTGCCCGCTGGACTATACCAGCAACATAAGCGGAATCAGTGATTATGTTAAGAGGTTTTGTCCATTTTCGAAAGACGCGTACAACAGCTGCAAGTTCCACAATTTGTGGTGAGCCAGGTGCTGTAGAAATGTCTGAGTTCCATTTCTGGGTTTCCTGGTTCCACCAGATGATAACAGATTTGTGGGTCTTTCCAGATCCATCAGTAAACACTGTAAATGCCTCCAGAGGTTTTTCGCTTCTTTTCGGTTTTTGGGAAAGTTGAAAGTCAAGGTGTAAAAGTTTATGAGCTGGCAAATGCGAAGAAATCTGTCCAGGATAGCCAGCAAGAGCCATGGCAAAAACGTCCGATTGGCAATATAACCAGGAAAGATAGGTTTTGACCACTGGCAAATAGATACATGTAAAGTCAATTCCTGCTAAAGTTAATAGTCGTTGCCGCGCCTTAAGAATTAAAAATGCAAACATTTCATATTGTGCAAATATTGTTTTTGAAGGCTGATGTGATAGAAATACCCATTCAATAGTCAATAATGGGTCCTTCTGATCAGTGTCCCATTGGAAAATAAGGGCATATGGCTGTTTTGTAGGATTTAAGATTACCAAAAAAAATGGCAAATCTGGATCGCAGCGGTGCGCCTGTCTAGACGCAATGGCTTCAGTGATTTTTGCAATTGCTTTAAGAGAGGGTTCGTTCAGCGTTCTTGGGGCACAAATATTTGTGTCTCCCTTCAAAAGTTCAAAAAGAGGACTTAAATCTGAATTTGTGATTCCCAATAAGGGGCGAACCCAGTTTATAGTTCCCAGAAGTTTTTGTACATCATTTAAAGTAGAAATTTCTGTGTTCAAGTGAAGTGGTTGAGGTGCTATGGTCTTTGACCGAATTAACCAGCCCAAATATTTCCAAGGGGAAATAGTTTGAATTTTTTCAGAAGCAATACAAAATCCAGCTGCGTTTACAGCTGTAGTGACAAGGGCTACGGCCTCCTTCATGTCTGTTTCCTGAGATGCAGCCACAAGGATGTCGTCCATGTAGTGGTATAACAACACAGAAGGTTTAGACTTTCTAATTGGGCTTAAAATTTTTGCCACATACCATTGGCATATGGTTGGACTGTTTTTCATTCCTTGTGGGAGCACTACCCAATGGAATCGTCGCAAAGGTTCCTGAACGTTGACGCTTGGAATTGAAAAAGCAAATTTAGGTGCATCCTGAGGATGTAATGGTATATTAAAAAAACAGTCTTTCAAATCAATTACTGTAAGGTACCAATTTCTTGGTAACATGGTTGGCGAGGGAAGCCCCGGCTGAAGGGGTCCCATGTTTTCCATAGCGTCATTAATTTTTCTAAGATCATGGAGTAGGCGCCACTTGCCACTTGGTTTTTTAATAACAAAAACAGGAGAATTCCATGGACTAACAGACGGTACTACATGTCCCTTTTGTAATTGCTCCTCTACTAAGTCATTAAGAGCGCAGAGTTTCTCTATAGGAAGGGGCCATTGATCCACCCATATAGGGGTATCCATTTTCCAGGTAATTTTTAGAGTGCCGCGCTCTTCAATGGCCCCCCCTAAAAATGTGTTTTTAGTGTAACTCCCCACTGAGCTAATACGTCACGGCCCCACAGGACCATCGGAATTGGTAAAACAAAAGGTTTAACAGTGGCTATGTGCCCTTCAGGGCCTTCAATGGTAACAGTATGGAGGCTTTGTCTACTAGTACCAGTGCCGCCTACCCCTGCAAGGGTCTGAGGTGTCATTATGTAGGTATCAAAAACAGATGACAACATAGTAACAAAATAAGGAGAAGAGAGACCATGTTCCGTGGCCGTACGGCACAATTCCTTAATTACGGCAAAAGACAAAGGTTCCCATTGAGCTCCCCGTCCTTGGTACATAACTGGTGCTACAATTTTTTGTGCCACCTCCCACTCCCCCTCCCTTAACGCCTGCTTTTTTATCTGAGTCCATACATCATGTGGGTCAGAGGGGAACAAGTCGGGTTCATCCTCCGGGTCTATAGGTCCGGGATCAAAGGGGTCGTCTTCTGGAGGGTAGTTTGCCAAAGCCCTCCTTCTTAGAGACGGTTTTGACGTTAGTATGGGTTCGGTTTTGGGTTCAGGGGCAGAATAGGTTGTTGCCGGCGGAGCTGAAGGGAGGTCAGAGGGACTGAGGTCGGGGTCTTTCCCGTTATGATCAGTCTCAGAAGGTGGATCCCCTTTATGAGAGCTTTCTTGTTCCTTTAAGATTTCAAAAATAATTCTCCACCAAGGGAGTAATTTTTGTGCTTGGGGGTCGCCCTTCGTAGCTCTGTCCCATAGTTTAATACCTACTTTGTCCCATATTTCCGTCGTAAAAATATTAGACGCAGTAACGTCAGGGATTTTTACTTGGACCCATTTTAACATACATTTAAGATCATGGCCCAATATAGTCTTATCATGCTTTGTCAGCAAGGCTTTCATAAGTTCATATACGTCCCTTTCCACGGGGGTGGAAACTTGCCCCCCCATTTCTGATTACCCGCAGCTCACCTCCTTCCACCGAGGGATTGTTAGCCGGCTTCTGCTTCCTATTCAGCAAGTCACTCTTTGAAGTTCTGCGGGAGTTGCGACCGGCTGCCAGATGGGCAGTTCTGTTCCTTTCCGAACGCCGAGCCGTTCGCTCCTTTTCGGATCGAATCACGTCGGAGTCACCATTTGCCGCAACTGAGGGACGGGACACCACTTGATGCAAGCAAAGTGTTCGATTTATTAGCAATATTCCATAAGCTTTATAGTATTTCTAACAACAAGCAAGCTACGTGTCTTTATTTCCATTGGTTAGTATCTATGTCGCGTCCCACACTCATTGGTTAGTACAACTTCATCTATTAGCTATTCTTAGACTCATTGGTTAATACAACTTCATCTTTTAGCTATTTCTAGGCAAATTAAAACTACTATGTTATCTTGCAGCTGCAGCAAAACCACAAGGAGGAATGTTCCTGTTTCACAATGTCTTATCTTGGGAGGAAGATCTTGTTAAGCAGGATGTCTTATCTTGCACCTTCCTGTAAATCAGGATGTCTTATCTTGCAGCTTCCTGTAAATCAGGATGTCTTATCTTGCAGCTTGTAATCCACTCTCCCAGGGCCTCGGTCCGACCAAGGCAATCAGGTCAGGGTCTCCTGCTTGCTTGTGAAGCTCTGCAGCAGCAGGATGCTTGTTTGCTTTTCCTACAGCTATGTGTTTCAGTGTTGGCTCTTTGGTTTGGGAGCTATTGCTGGACGTTTGGCAAGTTTGGCCGAAAATGCTCCTCCGGCCGAGTGAAACACTTTTTTTGATATGATGAAGGTTCCCAGGCAAGTGAAAGCCCACAGCCCTAGAATGAATGTTGCTGCTTGTGTGCTCCCTGGGGAGGTCTCAGGCCAGCTATGTGTTTCAGTGTTGGCTCCTTTGGTTTGGGAGCTATTGCTGGACGTTTGGCATGTTTAGCCTAAAATGCTAGTCTGGTCGAGAGAAACAATTTTTTGCTATGATGAACGTTCCCAGTCAAGTGAAAGCCCACAGCCCTAGTAGAAATGTTGCTGCTTCTCTGCTCCCTGGGGAGGATTCAGGCCAGCTAAGTGTTTCAGTGCTGGCTCCTTTGGTTTGGGAGCTATTGCTGGACGTTTGGCAAGTTTGGCCCAAAATGCTCGTCAGGCCGAGAGAAACACTTTTTTTGATATGATGAATGTTCCCAGGCAAGTGAAAGCCCACAGCCCTAGAATGAGTGTTGCTGCTTGTGTGCTCTTTAGGGAGCATTCAGGCCAGCTATGTGTTTCAGTGCTGGCTCCTTTGGTTTGGGAGCTATTACTGCAGCTTTGGCATGTTTGGCTCAAAATGCTCGTCCGAGCGAGAGAAAAACTTTTTTTGCTATGATGACGGTTTCCAGGCAAGTGAAAGCCCACAGCCCTAGAATGAATGTTGCTGCTTGTGTGCTCCCTGGGGAGGTCTCAGGCCAGCTATGTGTTTCAGTGCTGGCTCCATTGGTTTGGGAGCTATTGCTGGACGTTTGGCATGTTTTGAATAAAATGCTAGTCTGGCCGACAGAAACAATTTTTTGCTATGATGAACGTTCCCAGGCAATTGAAAGCCCACAGCCCTAGTAGAAATGTTGCTGCTTGTGTGCTCCCTGGGGCAGATTCAGGCCAGCTATGTGTTTCAGTGCTGGCTCCTTTGGTTTGGGAGCTATTGCTGGACGTTTGGCAAGTTTGGACCAAAATGCTTGTCCGGCCCAGAGAAACACATTTTTTTGATATGATGAAGTTTCCCAGGCAAGTGAATGCCCACAGCCCTAGAATGAATGTTGCTGCTTGTGTGCTCCCTGGGGAGGATTCAGGCCAGCTATGTGTTTCAGTGCTGGCTCCTTTGGTTTGGGAGCTATTGCTGGACGTTTGGCATCTTTGGCCTATAATTCTCATCTGGCCAAGAGAAACACTTTGTTTGATATGATGGAAGAACCCAGGCAAGTGAAAGCCCACAGCCCTAGAATGAATGTTGCTACTTGTGTGCTCCCTGGAGAGGATTCAGGCCAGCTATGTGTTTCAGTGCTGGCTCCTTTGGTTTGGGAGCTATTGGTGGACGTTCGGAAAGTTTGGCGCAAAATGGTCTTCTGGCCAATAGAAAAACTTTTTTTGCTATGATGAAAGTTCCCAGGCAAGTGAAAGCCCACAGACCTAGAAAGAATGTTGCTACTTGTGTGCTCTTTGGGGAGGATTCAGGCCAGCTATGTGTTTCATTGCTGGCTCCTTTGGTTTTGGAGGTATTGCTGGACATTTGGCAAGTTTGGCCGAAAATGCTCCTCAGGCCGAGAGAAACACTTATTTTGCTATGATGAAGGTTCCCAGGCAAGTGAAAGCCCACAGCCCTAGAATTAATGTTGCTGCTTGTGTGCTCCCTGGGGAGGTCTCAGGCCAGCTATGTGTTTCAGTGCTGGCTCCTTTGGTTTGGGAGCTATTGCTGGACGTTTGGAAAGTTTGGCGCAAAATGCTCCTCCGGCCGAGAGAGACACTTATTTTGCTATGATGAAGGTTCCCAGGCAAGTGAAAGCCCACAGCCCTAGAATGAATGTTGCTGCTTGTGTGCTCCCTGGGGAGGTCTCAGGCCAGCTATGTGTTTCAGTGCTGGCTCCTTTGGTTTGGGAGCTATTGCTGGACTTTTGGCAAGTTTGGCCTAAAATGCTCTTCTGGCCGCGACAAATACTTTTTTTTCTACGATGAATGTTCCCAGGCAATTGAAAGCCCACAGCCCTAGAATGAATGTTGCTGCTTGTGTGCTCCCTGGGGAGGATTCAGGCCAGCTATGTGTTTCAGTGCTGGCTCCTTTCGTTTGGGAGCTATTTCTGGACGTTTGGAAATTTTGGCCCAAAATGCTTGTCCGGTCGAGAGAAACACTTTTTTTGCTATGATGAAAGTTCCCAGGAAAGTGAAAGCCCACAGACCTAGAAAGAATGTTGCGACTTGTGTGCTCCCTGGGGCGGATTCAGGCCAGCTATGTGTTTCAGTGTTGGTTCCTTTGGTTTGGGAGCTATTGCTGGACGTTTGGCAAGTTTGGCCGAAAATGCTCCTCCGGCCGAAACACTTTTTTTGCTATGATGAAGGTTCCCAGGCAAGTGAAAGCCCACAGCCCTAGAATGAATGTTGCTGCTTGTGTGCTACCTGGGGAGGTCTCAGGCCAGCTATGTGTTTCAGTGCTGGCTCCTTTGGTTTTGGAGCTATTGCTGGACTTTTGGCATGTTTGGCCTAAAATGCTCTTCTGGCCGAGAAAACACTTTTTTTGCTATTATGAAAGTTCCCAGGCAAGTTAAAGCCCACAGACCTAGAAAGAATGTTGCTACTTGTGTGCTCCCTGGGGAGGATTCAGGCCAGCTACGTGCCGCAACTGAGGGACGGGACACCACTTGACTCAAGCAAAGAGTTCGATTTATTAGCAATATTCCATAAGCTTTATAGTATTTCTAACAACAAGCAAGCTACGTGTCTTTATTTCCATTGGTTAGTATCTATGTCGCGTCCCACACTCATTGGTTAGTACAACTTCATCTATTAGCTATTCCTAGACTCATTGGTTAATACAACTTCATCTTTTAGCTATTTCTAGGCAAATTAAAACTACTATGTTATCTTGCAGCTGCAGCAAAACCACAAGGAGGAATGTTCCTGTTTCACAATGTCTTATCTTGGGAGGAAGATCCTGTTAAGCAGGATGTCTTATCTTGCACCTTCCTGTAAATCAGGATGTCTTATCTTGCAGCTTCCTGTAAAACAGGGTGTCTTATGTTGCAGCTTGTTATCCACTCTCCCAGGGCCTCGGTCCGACCAAGGCAATCAGGTCAGGGTCTCCTGCTTGCTTGTGAAGCTCTGCAGCAGCAGGATGCTTGTTTGCTTTTCCTACATCTCCCCCGTTCTGTTGAACAATAAGAACTTTATGGATAGAGTTAGATATCATTTTTTGTACACACTGCAAAAAACACGGTAAGCAAATCAAAAGCAACAAAGCAAACAAAACAATATACATTGTTGTCTTTAACAAACTTTTTAACCAGCCTGTAAATCCCCAGCCAGAAAATAACTTGTCTAGCCAGTCCCATTTATCATCTTCTCGGAGTTTCAAAACTCCGTTTTTAAGTTGCTGTATGCTAGCGTGAATTGACTCTGAGTGATCAGACAGGTTCATACAGCACATTCCTTCAAAGTCTTCACATCCATGGCCTTGGGCTAAAAGCAAAAAATCTATGGCTGCACGATTTTGCAAAGTTGCATGTCGCACACTATCTACATCTATCAAAAGGTCAGAAAGCGCTCTACTAGTAGCGTTGGTTTGTTTCGCTAGCCAACAGCCTAATTTGTCTAAGGTGCTTAAAGCTTTTGCAGCTGCAACACCAGGAGCCAAAAGAGAGGCAGTGAAGCGTTGTTCAAAGTTCCAAAAATCTACATGGTCGTCACACTCTGACGTAAAGGCGTGGGCTGCTCGCCTTAGTCTAGAGTGGCTTTTGCGCATTTGTAAAATACTGGATGTATTGGGAGTTAGCAGTGAGAGACGTCCCAAACTACAGGGGCCTCCTTTTATATGTGAAGGTATGCCTGCCCATGCCCGATCTCCACAAATAAAGAATATGCCAGATGGTAATGCCACGGGTATGTTTGCGGAGGGTGAGATATTTTTTGATGTATAGTTACACCAAGCTGTCTTATTACGAAAAATGGGATGCATGGGGGATACATCCCATACTCGCGATTGATTTTTCCCCGTGTAGTTAAATTTAACACAAAAGTCCATTTTCACTGATCCTAATAGTTCAATTTCTTGAGGTTCTAAACTGAGTTTTGGTCTATATGGCGTCCACCCATCCCAGTTATCTGTGGGATTGATCATCAGGGTCTGTGGGAGGGTTTCACACAATCTTGTCCAATTATCAAGTGGTAAGCCTATCAAACAAGTAGAAAAAGGGTTTTCCGGAGAAGCCGTGGCTAGGCATATTGTATCCTGTCCTGTTACATTAGCTAGCGTGACCCACACATTAGTCTTAGGGAAAAATGGGGGAAAAGGACTAGCTTCTGTTACCATCCACACCAAAACCAAAAGGAAAAGCATAATGGTGATTTTCAGATGGGTGGCAAAGCGTCTGTGTTTGGTTCTTCAGCTGGAGCTGCCGTCAATGGCTCTCTGAAGGGTTTGACATTTTTCGCCGGAATCCACCGTGGACCACGCTCTGTGGAAACACAAGCATAACCCCTTCCCCAGGTAATAAGTGGATAAGGACCTAAAATTTTTCCTGTCTCTAGGTCCTTTATTAAAACTGGTGCCTTCTTTGATTTTGTGAATTCTTGGCTCATGTTAAAATGTCTCACAATAGGAGGATTCTGATCCATAAGGGAACAATTTAAAAAATTAAAAACATACAATGCTTTCTGTAGTCTTTCTCCTGGGGTTACGTTCCCTATCCCCCTTTTTTGTTTTTGTAAAAGACTTTTTAAAGTCTTGTGAGAGCGTTCAATAAGAGATTGACCTGTAGGGGAATGTGGTATTCCTGTAATGTGTGTAATGCCCCAGGTACTAAAAAAAGTCTGTAAAGTGAGAGAAATATATGCAGGTCCATTATCTGTTTTAATTTTTTGAGGTATCCCCAAGGTGGCAAATGCTTGTAAAAAATGGCGTTTAACATCGCGAGCCTTCTCTCCTGTGTGACAGGAAGCATATAAGGCTCCAGAAAAAGTATCTATAGAAACATGTAAATATTTTTGCTTGCCAAATTCTGGATAGTGTGTAACATCAGTTTGCCATAACTGTAAAGACTGTAATCCCCGGGGATTAATTCCGCCTGCTATAGATGGGAAAGAAACGCGTTGACAATCAGGACATATAGCAACAATCTCGGTTGCTTGCTGTGTGGAAATATTAAAAGTGCGTTTCAGTGCACCTGCATTTTGGTGAAAAAAGGAATGACTAAGTTTTGCCTGGGCAAAAAGGTCTGGGAGAATTTGCACTGTAAGAGTTAAAAGGTCAGCTTGTCTATTCCCTTCTGCTATAAAACCTGGTAAAGTAGTATGAGAACGAACATGCATTATAAAATAAGGAGTTGTTCTGGAGTCCAACAAAGCGACAAGTTCCTGTAATAAAGTAAACAAAAGAGGGTTAGCAACATCTTTTAAAAATGAAGCTTCTGCCCGCTGGACTATACCAGCAACATAAGCGGAATCAGTGATTATGTTAAGAGGTTTTGTCCATTTTCGAAAGACGCGTACAACAGCTGCAAGTTCCACAATTTGTGGTGAGCCAGGTGCTGTAGAAATGTCTGAGTTCCATTTCTGGGTTTCCTGGTTCCACCAGATGATAACAGATTTGTGGGTCTTTCCAGATCCATCAGTAAACACTGTAAATGCCTCCAGAGGTTTTTCGCTTCTTTTCGGTTTTTGGGAAAGTTGAAAGTCAAGGTGTAAAAGTTTATGAGCTGGCAAATGCGAAGAAATCTGTCCAGGATAGCCAGCAAGAGCCATGGCAAAAACGTCCGATTGGCAATATAACCAGGAAAGATAGGTTTTGACCACTGGCAAATAGATACATGTAAAGTCAATTCCTGCTAAAGTTAATAGTCGTTGCCGCGCCTTAAGAATTAAAAATGCAAACATTTCATATTGTGCAAATATTGTTTTTGAAGGCTGATGTGATAGAAATACCCATTCAATAGTCAATAATGGGTCCTTCTGATCAGTGTCCCATTGGAAAATAAGGGCATATGGCTGTTTTGTAGGATTTAAGATTACCAAAAAAAATGGCAAATCTGGATCGCAGCGGTGCGCCTGTCTAGACGCAATGGCTTCAGTGATTTTTGCAATTGCTTTAAGAGAGGGTTCGTTCAGCGTTCTTGGGGCACAAATATTTGTGTCTCCCTTCAAAAGTTCAAAAAGAGGACTTAAATCTGAATTTGTGATTCCCAATAAGGGGCGAACCCAGTTTATAGTTCCCAGAAGTTTTTGTACATCATTTAAAGTAGAAATTTCTGTGTTCAAGTGAAGTGGTTGAGGTGCTATGGTCTTTGACCGAATTAACCAGCCCAAATATTTCCAAGGGGAAATAGTTTGAATTTTTTCAGAAGCAATACAAAATCCAGCTGCGTTTACAGCTGTAGTGACAAGGGCTACGGCCTCCTTCATGTCTGTTTCCTGAGATGCAGCCACAAGGATGTCGTCCATGTAGTGGTATAACAACACAGAAGGTTTAGACTTTCTAATTGGGCTTAAAATTTTTGCCACATACCATTGGCATATGGTTGGACTGTTTTTCATTCCTTGTGGGAGCACTACCCAATGGAATCGTCGCAAAGGTTCCTGAACGTTGACGCTTGGAATTGAAAAAGCAAATTTAGGTGCATCCTGAGGATGTAATGGTATATTAAAAAAACAGTCTTTCAAATCAATTACTGTAAGGTACCAATTTCTTGGTAACATGGTTGGCGAGGGAAGCCCCGGCTGAAGGGGTCCCATGTTTTCCATAGCGTCATTAATTTTTCTAAGATCATGGAGTAGGCGCCACTTGCCACTTGGTTTTTTAATAACAAAAACAGGAGAATTCCATGGACTAACAGACGGTACTACATGTCCCTTTTGTAATTGCTCCTCTACTAAGTCATTAAGAGCGCAGAGTTTCTCTATAGGAAGGGGCCATTGATCCACCCATATAGGGGTATCCATTTTCCAGGTAATTTTTAGAGTGCCGCGCTCTTCAATGGCCCCCCCTAAAAATGTGTTTTTAGTGTAACTCCCCACTGAGCTAATACGTCACGGCCCCACAGGACCATCGGAATTGGTAAAACAAAAGGTTTAACAGTGGCTATGTGCCCTTCAGGGCCTTCAATGGTAACAGTATGGAGGCTTTGTCTACTAGTACCAGTGCCGCCTACCCCTGCAAGGGTCTGAGGTGTCATTATGTAGGTATCAAAAACAGATGACAACATAGTAACAAAATAAGGAGAAGAGAGACCATGTTCCGTGGCCGTACGGCGCAATTCCTTAATTACGGCAAAAGACAAAGGTTCCCATTGAGCTCCCCGTCCTTGGTACATAACTGGTGCTACAATTTTTTGTGCCACCTCCCACTCCCCCTCCCTTAACGCCTGCTTTTTTATCTGAGTCCATACATCATGTGGGTCAGAGGGGAACAAGTCGGGTTCATCCTCCGGGTCTATAGGTCCGGGATCAAAGGGGTCGTCTTCTGGAGGGTAGTTTGCCAAAGCCCTCCTTCTTAGAGACGGTTTTGACGTTAGTATGGGTTCGGTTTTGGGTTCAGGGGCAGAATAGGTTGTTGCCGGCGGAGCTGAAGGGAGGTCAGAGGGACTGAGGTCGGGGTCTTTCCCGTTATGATCAGTCTCAGAAGGTGGATCCCCTTTATGAGAGCTTTCTTGTTCCTTTAAGATTTCAAAAATAATTCTCCACCAAGGGAGTAATTTTTGTGCTTGGGGGTCGCCCTTCGTAGCTCTGTCCCATAGTTTAATACCTACTTTGTCCCATATTTCCGTCGTAAAAATATTAGACGCAGTAACGTCAGGGATTTTTACTTGGACCCATTTTAACATACATTTAAGATCATGGCCCAATATAGTCTTATCATGCTTTGTCAGCAAGGCTTTCATAAGTTCATATACGTCCCTTTCCACGGGGGTGGAAACTTGCCCCCCCATTTCTGATTACCCGCAGCTCACCTCCTTCCACCGAGGGATTGTTAGCCGGCTTCTGCTTCCTATTCAGCAAGTCACTCTTTGAAGTTCTGCGGGAGTTGCGACCGGCTGCCAGATGGGCAGTTCTGTTCCTTTCCGAACGCCGAGCCGTTCGCTCCTTTTCGGATCGAATCACGTCGGAGTCACCATTTGCCGCAACTGAGGGACGGGACACCACTTGATGCAAGCAAAGTGTTCGATTTATTAGCAATATTCCATAAGCTTTATAGTATTTCTAACAACAAGCAAGCTACGTGTCTTTATTTCCATTGGTTAGTATCTATGTCGCGTCCCACACTCATTGGTTAGTACAACTTCATCTATTAGCTATTCTTAGACTCATTGGTTAATACAACTTCATCTTTTAGCTATTTCTAGGCAAATTAAAACTACTATGTTATCTTGCAGCTGCAGCAAAACCACAAGGAGGAATGTTCCTGTTTCACAATGTCTTATCTTGGGAGGAAGATCCTGTTAAGCAGGATGTCTTATCTTGCACCTTCCTGTAAATCAGGATGTCTTATCTTGCAGCTTCCTGTAAATCAGGATGTCTTATCTTGCAGCTTGTAATCCACTCTCCCAGGGCCTCGGTCCGACCAAGGCAATCAGGTCAGGGTCTCCTGCTTGCTTGTGAAGCTCTGCAGCAGCAGGATGCTTGTTTGCTTTTCCTACAGCTATGTGTTTCAGTGTTGGCTCTTTGGTTTGGGAGCTATTGCTGGACGTTTGGCAAGTTTGGCCGAAAATGCTCCTCCGGCCGAGTGAAACACTTTTTTTGATATGATGAAGGTTCCCAGGCAAGTGAAAGCCCACAGCCCTAGAATGAATGTTGCTGCTTGTGTGCTCCCTGGGGAGGATTCAGGCCAGCTATGTGTTTCAGTGCTGGCTCCTTTAGTTTGGGAGCTATTGCTGGACATTTGGAACATTTCGCCCAAAATACTTGTCTGGCCGAGAGAAACAATTTTTTCTGGTATGATGAATGTTCCCAGGCAGGTGAAAGCCCACAGCCCTAGAATGAATTTTGCTGCTTGTGTGCTCCCTGGGGAGGTCTCAGGCCAGCTATGTGTTTCAGTGCTGGCTCCTTTGGTTTGGGAGCTATTGCTGGACGTTTGGCAATTTTGGCCGAAAACGCTCCTCCGGCCGAGAGAAACATTTTTTATGCTATGATGATGGTTCCCAGGCAAGTGAAAGCCCACAGCCCTAGAATGAAAGTTGCTGCTTGTTTGCTCCCTGGGGAGGATTCAGGCCAGCTATGTTTTTCAGTGCTGGCTCCTTTGGTGTGGGAGGTATTGCTGCACGTTTCGCATGTTTGGCTTAAAATGCTCGTGCGGCCGAGAGAAACACATTTTTTGATATGATGAAACATCCCAGGCAAGTTAAAGCCCACAGCCCTAGAATGAATCTTGCTGCTTGTGTGCTTTTTGGGGAGGATTCAGGCCAGCTATATGTTTCAGTGCTGGCTCCTTTGGTTTGGGAGCTATTGCTGGACGTTTGGCAAGTTTGGCCGAAAATGCTTCTCCGGCCGAGAGAAACATTTTTTTTGCTATGATGAAGGTTCCCAGGCAATTGAAAGCCCAAAGACCTAGATTGAATGTTGCTGATTGTGTGCTCTTTGGGGAGGATTCAGGCCAGTTATCTGTCTCAGTGCTGGCTCCTTTGGTTTGGGAGCTATTGCTGGACGTTTGGCATGTTTATCCTAATATGCGAGTGTGGCAGACAGAAACAATTTTTTGCTATGATGAAGGTTCCCCGGCAAGTGAAAGCCCACAGCCCTAGAATGAATGTTGCTGCTTGTGTGCTCCCTGGGGAGGATTCTAGCCAGCTATGTGTTTCAGTGCTGGCTCCTTTGGTTTGGGAGCTATTGCTGGTTGTTTGGCATGTTTGGCCCAAAATGCTCGTGTGGCAGAGAGAAACACATTTTTGCTATGATGAAGGGTTCCAGGCAAGTGAAAGCCCACAGCACTAGAATGAATGTTGCTGCTTGTGTGCTCCCTGGGGAGGATTCAGGCCAGCTATGTGTTTCAGTGCTGGCTCCTTTGGTGTGGGAGGTATTGCTGGACGTTTGGCAAGTTTGGCCGAAAATGCTCTTCCGGCCGAGAGAAACATTTTTTTTGATATGATGAAGGTTCCCAGGCAAGTGAAAGCCCAAAGACCTAGAATGAATGTTGCTGCTTGTGTGCTCCCTGGGGAGGATTCAGGCCAGCTATGAGTTTCAGTGCTGGCTCCTTTGGTTTGGGAGCTATTGCTGGTCGTTTGGCAAGTTTGGCCCAAATTTCTCCTCTGGCATATAGAAACACTTTTTTGATAAGATGAAAGTTCCCAGGCAAGTGAAAGCCCACAGCCCTAGAAAGAATCTTTCTGCTTGTGTGCTCTTTGGGGAGGATTCAGGCCAGCTATGTGTTTCAGTGCTGGCTCCTTTGGTTTGGGATCTATTGCTGGACGTTTGGCAAGTTTGGCCGAAAATGCTCCTCCGGCCGAGAGAAAAACATTTTTTGCTATGATGAAAGTTCCCAGGAAAGTGAAAGCCCACAGCCCTAGAATGAATGTTGCTGCTTGTTTGCTCCCTGGGGAGGTCTCAGGTCAGCTATGTGTTTCAGTGCTGACTCCTTTGGTTTGGGAGCTATTGCTTGATGTTTGGCAAGTTTGGGCTAAAAGGTTCTTACTTCCGAAACACTTTTTTTGCAATGATGAAGGTTCCCAGGCAAGTGAAAGCCCAAAGACCTAGAATGAATGTTGCTGATTGTGTGCTCTTTGGGGAGGATTCGGGCCAGTTATCTGTTTCAGTGCTGGCTGCTTTGGTTTATGAGCTATTGCTGGACGTTTGGCATGTTTAGCCTAAAATGCGAGTGTGGCAGACAGAAACAATTATTTGCTATGATGAAGGTTCCCAGGCAAGTGAAAGAACACAGCCCTAGAAGAAATGTTGCTGCTTGTGTGCTCCCTGGGGACGATTCTGTCCAGCTATGTGTTTCAGTGCTGGCTCCTTTTGTTTGGGAGCTATTGCTGGACGTTTTGCATGTTTACAATAAAATGCTAGTCTGGCCGAGAGAAACACTTTTTTGCTATGATGAAGGTTCCCAGGCAAGTTAAAGCCAAGATCCCTAGAATAAATGTTGCTGCCTGTTTGCTCATTGGGGAGCCTTCAGGCCAGCTATGTGTTTCAGTGCTGGCTCCTTTGGTTTGGGAGCTATTGCTGGACGTTTGGCAAGTTTGGCCAAAAATTATCGTCCGGCCGAGAGAAACACTTTTTTTGCTATGATGAAGGATCCCAGCCAAGTGAAAGCCGACAGCCCTAGAAGAAATGTTGCTGCTTGTGTGCTCCCTGGGGACGATTCTGTCCAGCTATGTGTTTCAGTGCTGGCTCCTTTGGTTTGGGAGCTATTGCTGGACGTTTGGCAAGTTTGGCCAAAAGTGCTCGTCCGGCCGAGAGAAACACTTTTTTTGCTATGATGAAGGATCCCAGGCAAGTGAAAGCCCACAGCCCTAGCATGAATGTTGCTGCTTGTGTGCTCCCTGGGGAGGCTAAGGCACGCCTTGTGTTTCAGTGCTGGATCCTTTGGTTTGGGAGCTATTGCTGGACGTTTGGTAAGTTTGGCCCAAAATGCTCGTCTGGCTAATAGAATAATATTTTTTGCTATGATGAAAGTTCCCAGGCAAGTGAAAGCCCACAGCCCTAGAATGAATGTTGCTGCTTGTGTGCTCATTGGGGAGGATTCAGGCCAGTTATCTGTTTCAGTGCTGGCTCCTTTGTTTTGGAAGCTATTGCTGGACATTTGGCATGTTTAGCCTAAAATGCTAGTCTGGCCGACAGAAACAATTTTTTGCTATGATGAAGGTTCCCAGGCAAGTGAAAGCCCACAGACCTAGAATGAATGTTGCTCCTTTTGTGCTCCCTTGGGAGGATTCAGACCAGATATGTGTTTCAGTGCTGGCTCCTTTGGTTTGGGAGCTATTGCTGGACGTTTGGCAAGTTTGGCCGATAATGCTCTTCCGGCCGAGAGAAACACTTTTTTTGATATGATGAAAGTTCCCAGGCAAGGGAAAGCCCATAGCCCTAGAATGAATGTTGCTGCTTGTGTGCTCTTTGGGGAGGCTTCAGGCCAGCTATGTGTTTCAGTTCTGGCTCCTTTGGTTTAGGATATATTGCTGGACTTTTGGAATATTTCGCCCAAAATACTCGTCTGGCCGAGAGAAAAACTATTTTTGCTATGCTGAAATTTCCCAGACAAGTGAAAGCCCGCAGCCCTAGAATGAATGTTGCTGCTTGTGTTCTCCCTGGGGAGGTCTCAGGCCAGCTATGTGCTTCAATGCTGGCTCCTTTGGTTTGGGAGCTATTGCTGGACGTTTGGCAAGTTTGGCCCAAAATGCTCGTCTGGCCGAGAGAAACACATTTTTTGCTATGATGAAGGGTCCCATACAAGTGAAAGCCCAAATCCCTAGAATGAATGCTGCTGCTTGTGTGCTCCCTGGGGATGTCTCAGGCCAGCTATGTGTTTCAGTGCTGGATCCTTTGGTTTGAGAGCTATTACTGCACCTTTGGAATGTTTAGCCCAAAATGATCGTCCGGCCGAGAGAAACACTTTTTTTGCTATGATTAAAGTTCCCAGGCAAGTGAAAGCTCACAGACCTAGAAAGAATGTTGCTACTTGTGTGCTCCCTGGGGAGGATTCAGGCCAGCTATGCATTTCAGTGCTGGCTCCTTTGGTTTGGGAGCTATTGCTGGACGTTTGGCATGTTTACCCTAAAATGCTAGTCTGGCCGAGAGAAACAATTTTTTGCTATGATGAAGGATCCTGGCAAGTGAAAGCCCTAGAATGTAAGTTGCTGCTTGTGTGCTCCCTGGGGAGGATTCAGGCCAGCTATGTTTTTCAGTGCTGGCTCCTTTGGTTTTGGATTTATTGCTGGACGTTTGGCATTTTTGGCCTAAAATGCTCGTCCGGCCGATAGAAAAACTTTTTTGTATGATGAATGTTGCCAGGCAAGTGAAAGCCCACAGCTCTAGAATGAATGTTGCTGCTTTTGTGCTCCCTGCGGAGGTCTCAGGCCAGCTATGTGTTTCAGTGCTGACTCCTTTGGTTTGGGAGCTATTGCCGGACTTTTGGCAAGTTTGGCCGAAAATACTCGTCCGGCAGAGACAAACACCTTTTTTGCTATGATGAAATATCCCAGGCAAGTGAAAGCCCAGAGCCCTAGAATGAATGTTGCTGCTTGTCTGCTCCCTGGGGATGTCTCAGGCCAGCTGTGTGCTTCAGTGTTGGCTCCTTTTCTTTGGGAGCTATTGCTGGACGTTTGGAAAGTTTGGCCGAAAATACTCGTCCAGCCGAGAGAAACACTTTTTTTGATAAGATGAAGGATCCCAGACAAGTGAAAGCCCACAGCCCTAGAATGAATGTTGCTTCTTGTGTGCTCCCTGGGGAGGTCTCAGGCCAGCTATGTGATTCAGTGCTGGCTCCTTTGGTTTGGGAGCTATTTCTGGACGTTTGGCAAGTTTGGCCCAAAATGCTCATCCGGCCGATACAAACACTTTTTTTGATATGATGAAGGATCCCAGGCAACTGAAAGCCCACAGCCCTAGAATGAATGTTGCTGCTTGTGTGCTCCCTGGGGAGGTCTCAGGCCCGCTATGTGTTTCAGTGCTGGCTCCTTTGGTTTGGGAGCTATTGCTGGACGTTTGGCATGTTTGGACCAAAATGCTCGTCTGGCCGAAACACTTTTTTTTCTATGATGAAAGTACCCAGGCAAGTGAAAGATCACAGCCCTAGAAAGAATGTTGCTGCTTGTGTGCTCCCTGGGGAGGATTCAGGCCAGCTATGTGTTTCAGTTCTGGCTCCTTTCGTTTCGGAGGTATTGCTTTATGTTTGGCCTAAAAAGATTGTCCAGCCGAAAAAACACTTTTTTTGCTATGATGAAAGATCCCAGGCAAGTGAAAGCCCATAGTCCTAGAATGAATGTTGCTGCTTGTGTGCTATTTGGGGAGGATTCAGGCCAGCTATGTGTTTCAGTGCTGGCTCCTTTGGTTTGGGAGCTACTGCTGGACGTTTGGCATGTTTGGACCAAAATGCTCGTCCAGCCGAGAAACACTTTTTTTGCTATGATGAAGGATCCCACGCAAGTGAAAGCCCACAGCCCTAGAATGAATGTTGCTACTTGCGTGTTCCCTGGGGAGGTTTCTGCCAGCTATGTGTTTCAGTGCTGGCTCCTTTGCTTTGGGAGCTATTGCTGGACGTTAGGCATGTTTGGCCGAAAATGCTTGTCTGGCCGAGAGAAACAATTTTATTGCTATCATGAAAGTTCTCAGGCAAGGGAAAGCCCTCAGACCTAGAAAGAATGTTGCTACTTGTGACCTCTCTGGGGAGGATTCCGTCCAGCTATATGTTTCAGTGCTGGCTACTTTGGTTTGGGATCTATTGCTGGACGTTTCGCAAGATTGGCCCTAAATGCTCATCCGGCCGAGACAAACACTTTTTTTGCTATAATGAAGGATCCCAGGCAAGTGAAAGCCCACAGCTCTAGAATGAATGTTGCTGCTTTTGTGCTCCCTGCGGAGGTCTCAGGCCAGCTATGTGTTTCAGTGCTGACTCCTTTGGTTTGGGAGCTATTGCCGGACTTTTGGCAAGTTTGGCCGAAAATACTCGTCCGGCAGAGACAAACACCTTTTTTGCTATGATGAAATATCCCAGGCAAGTGAAAGCCCAGAGCCCTAGAATGAATGTTGCTGCTTGTCTGCTCCCTGGGGATGTCTCAGGCCAGCTGTGTGTTTCAGTGTTGGCTCCTTTTCTTTGGGAGCTATTGCTGGACGTTTGGAAAGTTTGGCCGAAAATACTCGTCCAGCCGAGAGAAACACTTTTTTTGATAAGATGAAGGATCCCAGACAAGTGAAAGCCCACAGCCCTAGAATGAATGTTGCTTCTTGTGTGCTCCCTGGGGAGGTCTCAGGCCAGCTATGTGATTCAGTGCTGGCTCCTTTGGTTTGGGAGCTATTTCTGGACGTTTGGCAAGTTTGGCCCAAAATGCTCGTCCGGCCGATACAAACACTTTTTTTGATATGATGAAGGATCCCAGGCAACTGAAAGCCCACAGACCTAGAATGAATGTTGCTGCTTGTGTGCTCCCTGGGGAGGTCTCAGGCCCGCTATGTGTTTCAGTGCTGGCTCCTTTGGTTTGGGAGCTATTGCTGGACGTTTGGCAAGTTTGGCCGAAAATGCTCGTCTAGCCGAGAGAAACTCTATTTTTAATATGATTAAAGATCCCAGGCAAGTGAAAGCCCACAGCCCTCGAATGAATGTTGCTGCTTGTGTGCTCCCTGGGGAGGTTTCATGCCAGCTATGTGTTTCAGTGCTGGCTCCTTTAGTTTCTATTTTTTTCTGGACGTTTTGTAAGTTTGGCCTATAATGCTATGTCAGGCCAAGAGAAACACGTTTTTTGATATTATGAAAGTTCCCAGGCAAGTGAAAGCGCACAGCCCTAGAATGAAAGTTGCTGCTTGTGTGCTCCATGGGTAGGATTCATGCCAGCTATGTGTTTCAGTTCTGGCTCCTTTGGTTTGGGAGCTATTGCTGGACATTTGGAACATTTCCCCAAAATACTCGTTTGGCCGAGATAAACACTTTTTTTGTAATGATGAAAGTTCCCAGGCAAGTGAAAGCCCTCAGCCCTAGAATGAATGTTGCTGCTTGTGTGCTCCATGGGGAGGTTTCATGCCAGCTATGTGTTTCAGTGCTGGCTCATTTAGTTTTGTATTTTTTGGTCGACGTTTGGCAAGTTTGGCCTATAATGCTTGTCAGGCCAAGAGAAACATGTTTTTTGATATTATGAAATTTCCCAGGCAAGTGAAAGCCCACAGCCCTAGATTGAATGTTGCTGCTTGTGTGCTCCCTGGGGAGGTCTCAGGCCAGCTATGTGTTTCAGTGCTGTCTCTTTGGTTTGGGAGCTATTACTGGACGTTTGGCATGTTTGGCCGAAAATGCTCGCCAGGCCGAGAGAAACACTATTTTAAGATGATGAAAGACCCTAAGCAAGTGAAAGCCCACAGCCCAAGAATGAATATTGCTACTTGTGTGCTCCCTGGGGAGGATACATTGAAGATATGTGTTTCAGTGCTGGCTCCTTTGGTTTGGGAGCTATTGCTGGACGTTTGGCTATTTTGGCCAAAAATGCTAGTCCGGCCGAGAGAAACACTTTATTTGATATGATGAAGGATCCCAGGCTAGTGAAATCCCAAAGACCGAGAATGAATGTTGCTGCTTGTGTGCTCCCTGGGGAGGTGTCAGGCCAGCTATGTGTTTCAGTGCTGGCTCCTTTGGTGTGGGAGCTATAGCTGGACGTTTGGCAAGTTTGGGCGAAAATACTCGTCCGGCAGAGAGAAACACTTTTTTTGCTATGATTAAAGATCCCAGGCAATTGAAAGCCCACAGCCCTCGAATGAATGTTGCTGCTTGTGTGCTCCATGGGGAGGATTCATGCCAGCTATGTGTTTCAGTGCTGGCTCCTTTGGTTTGGGAGCTGTTTCTGGTCGTTTGGCAAGTTTGGACCAAAATGCTCGTCCGGCCGAGAGAAACACTTTTTTTGCTATGATGAAGGATCCCAGGCAATTGAAAGCCCACAGCCCTAGAATGAATGTTGCTGCTTGTGTGCTCCCTGGGGAGGTCTCAGGCCAGCTATGTGTTTCAGTGCTGGCTCCTTTGGTTTGGGAGCTATTGCTGGAAGTTTGGCAAGTTTGGCCTAAAATGCTCGTCCGGACGAGAGAAACACTTTTTTTGCTATGATGAAGGATCCCAGGCAAGTGAAAGCCCACAGCCCTAGAATGAATGTTGCTGCTTGTGTGCTCCCTGGGGAGGATTCATGTCAGCTATGTGTTTCTGTGCTGGCTCCTTTGGTTTGGGAGCTATTGCTGGACGTTTGGCAAGTTTAGCCTAAAATGCTCGTCCAGCCAAGAGAAACACTTTTATTGATATGATGAAGGATCCCAGGCTAGTGAAAGCCCACAGCCCTAGAATGAATGTTGCTGCTTGTGTGCTCCCTGGGGAGGATTCAGGCCAGCTATGTGTTTCAGTGCTGGCTCCTTTCGTTTGGGAGCTATTTCTGGACGTTTGGAAATTTTGGCCCAAAATGCTTGTCCGGTCGAGAGAAACACTTTTTTTGCTATGATGAAAGTTCCCAGGAAAGTGAAAGCCCACAGACCTAGAAAGAATGTTGCTACTTGTGTGCTCCCTGGGGCGGATTCAGGCCAGCTATGTGTTTCAGTGTTGGTTCCTTTGGTTTGGGAGCTATTGCTGGACGTTTGGCAAGTTTGGCCGAAAATGCTCCTCCGGCCGAAACACTTTTTTTGCTATGATGAAGGTTCCCAGGCAAGTGAAAGCCCACAGCCCTAGAATGAATGTTGCTGCTTGTGTGCTACCTGGGGAGGTCTCAGGCCAGCTATGTGTTTCAGTGCTGGCTCCTTCGGTTTGGGAGCTATTGCTGGACGTTTGGCAAGTTTGGCCCAAAGTGCTTATCCGGCCCAGAGAAACACATTTTTTTGATATGATGAAGTTTCCCAGGCAAGTGAAAGCCCACAGCCCTAGAATGAATGTTGCTGCTTGTGTGCTCCCTGGGGAGGATTCAGGCCAGCTATGTGTTTCAGTGCTGGCTCCTTTGGTTTGGGAGCTATTGCTGGACGTTTGGCATCTTTGGCCTATAATTCTCATCTGGCCGAGAGAAACACTTTGTTTGATATGATGGAAGATCCCAGGCAAGTGTAAGCCCACAGCCCTAGAATGAATGTTGCTACTTGTGTGCTCCCTGGAGAGGATTCAGGCCAGCTATGTGTTTCAGTGCTGGCTCCTTTGGTTTGGGAGCTATTGGTGCACGTTTGGAAAGTTTGGCGCAAAATGGTCTTCTGGCCGATAGAAAAATTTTTTTTGCTATGATGAAAGTTCCCAGGCAAGTGAAAGCCCACAGACCTAGAAAGAATGTTGCTACTTGTGTGCTCTTTGGGGAGGATTCAGGCCAGCTATGTGTTTCAGTGCTGGCTCCTTTGGTTTGGGAGCTATTGCTGGACGTTTGGCAAGTTTGGCCGAAAATGCTCCTCCGGCCGAGAGAAACACTTATTTTGCTATGATGAAGGTTCCCAGGCAAGTGAAAGCCCATAGCCCTAGATTGAATGTTGCTGCTTGTGTGCTCCCTGGGGAGGTCTCAGGCCAGCTATGTGTTTCAGTGCTGGCTCCTTTGGTTTTGGAGCTATTGCTGGACTTTTGGCATGTTTGGCCTAAAATGCTCTTCTGGCCGAGACAAATACTTTTTTTTCTACGATGAAGTTTCCCAGGCAATTGAAAGCCCACAGCCGTAGAATGAATGTTGCTGCTTGTGTGCTCCCTGGGGAGGATTCAGGCCAGCTATGTGTTTCAGTGCTGGCTCCTTCGGTTTGGGAGCTATTTCTGGACGTTTGGAAATTTTGGCCCAAAATGCTTGTCCGGTCGAGAGAAACACTTTTTTTGCTATGATGAAAGTTCCCAGGAAAGTGAAAGCCCACAGACCTAGAAAGAATGTTGCTACTTGTGTGCTCCCTGGGGCGGATTCAGTACAGCTATGTGTTTCAGTGCTGGCTCCTTTGGTTTCGGAGCTATTGCTGGACGTTTGGCATGTTTGGCCTAAAATGCTCTTCTGGCCGAGAAAACACTTTTTTTGCTATTATGAAAGTTCCCAGGATAGTGAAAGCCCACAGACCTAGAAAGAATGTTGCTACTTGTGTGCTCCCTGGGGAGGATTCAGGCCAGCTACGTGCCGCAACTGAGGGACGGGACACCACTTGACGCAAGCAAAGTGTTCGATTTATTAGCAATATTCCATAAGCTTTATAGTATTTCTAACAACAAGCAAGCTACGTGTCTTTATTTCCATTGGTTAGTATCTATGTCGCGTCCCACACTCATTGGTTAGTACAACTTCATCTATTAGCTATTCCTAGACTCTTTGGTTAATACAACTTCATCTTTTAGCTATTTCTAGGCAAATTAAAACTACTATGTTATCTTGCAGCTGCAGCAAAACCACAAGGAGGAATGTTCCTGTTTCACAATGTCTTATCTTGGGAGGAAGATCCTGTTAAGCAGGATGTCTTATCTTGCACCTTCCTGTAAATCAGGATGTCTTATCTTGCAGCTTCCTGTAAATCAGGATGTCTTATCTTGCAGCTTGTTATCCACTCTCCCAGGGCCTCGGTCCGACCAAGGCAATCAGGTCAGGGTCTCCTGCTTGCTTGTGAAGCTCTGCAGCAGCAGGATGCTTGTTTGCTTTTCCTACATCTCCCCCGTTCTGTTGAACAATAAGAACTTTATGGATAGAGTTAGATATCATTTTTTGTACACACTGCAAAAAACACGGTAAGCAAATCAAAAGCAACAAAACAAACAAAACAATATACATTGTTGTCTTTAACAAACTTTTTAACCAGCCTGTAAATCCCCAGCCAGAAAATAACTTGTCTAGCCAGTCCCATTTATCATCTTCTCGGAGTTTCAAAACTCCGTTTTTAAGTTGCTGTATGCTAGCGTGAATTGACTCTGAGTGATCAGACAGGTTCATACAGCACATTCCTTCAAAGTCTTCACATCCATGGCCTTGGGCTAAAAGCAAAAAATCTATGGCTGCACGATTTTGCAAAGTTGCATGTCGCACACTATCTACATCTATCAAAAGGTCAGAAAGCGCTCTACTAGTAGCGTTGGTTTGTTTCGCTAGCCAACAGCCTAATTTGTCTAAGGTGCTTAAAGCTTTTGCAGCTGCAACACCAGGAGCCAAAAGAGAGGCAGTGAAGCGTTGTTCAAAGTTCCAAAAATCTACATGGTCGTCACACTCTGACGTAAAGGCGTGGGCTGCTCGCCTTAGTCTAGAGTGGCTTTTGCGCATTTGTAAAATACTGGATGTATTGGGAGTTAGCAGTGAGAGACGTCCCAAACTACAGGGGCCTCCTTTTATATGTGAAGGTATGCCTGCCCATGCCCGATCTCCACAAATAAAGAATATGCCAGATGGTAATGCCACGGGTATGTTTGCGGAGGGTGAGATATTTTTTGATGTATAGTTACACCAAGCTGTCTTATTACGAAAAATGGGATGCATGGGGGATACATCCCATACTCGCGATTGATTTTTCCCCGTGTAGTTAAATTTAACACAAAAGTCCATTTTCACTGATCCTAATAGTTCAATTTCTTGAGGTTCTAAACTGAGTTTTGGTCTATATGGCGTCCACCCATCCCAGTTATCTGTGGGATTGATCATCAGGGTCTGTGGGAGGGTTTCACACAATCTTGTCCAATTATCAAGTGGTAAGCCTATCAAACAAGTAGAAAAAGGGTTTTCCGGAGAAGCCGTGGCTAGGCATATTGTATCCTGTCCTGTTACATTAGCTAGCGTGACCCACACATTAGTCTTAGGGAAAAATGGGGGAAAAGGACTAGCTTCTGTTACCATCCACACCAAAACCAAAAGGAAAAGCATAATGGTGATTTTCAGATGGGTGGCAAAGCGTCTGTGTTTGGTTCTTCAGCTGGAGCTGCCGTCAATGGCTCTCTGAAGGGTTTGACATTTTTCGCCGGAATCCACCGTGGACCACGCTCTGTGGAAACACAAGCATAACCCCTTCCCCAGGTAATAAGTGGATAAGGACCTAAAATTTTTCCTGTCTCTAGGTCCTTTATTAAAACTGGTGCCTTCTTTGATTTTGTAAATTCTTGGCTCATGTTAAAATGTCTCACAATAGGAGGATTCTGATCCATAAGGGAACAATTTAAAAAATTAAAAACATACAATGCTTTCTGTAGTCTTTCTCCTGGGGTTACGTTCCCTATCCCCCTTTTTTGTTTTTGTAAAAGACTTTTTAAAGTCTTGTGAGAGCGTTCAATAAGAGATTGACCTGTAGGGGAATGTGGTATTCCTGTAATGTGTGTAATGCCCCAGGTACTAAAAAAAGTCTGTAAAGTGAGAGAAATATATGCAGGTCCATTATCTGTTTTAATTTTTTGAGGTATCCCCAAGGTGGCAAATGCTTGTAAAAAATGGCGTTTAACATCGCGAGCCTTCTCTCCTGTGTGACAGGAAGCATATAAGGCTCCAGAAAAAGTATCTATAGAAACATGTAAATATTTTTGCTTGCCAAATTCTGGATAGTGTGTAACATCAGTTTGCCATAACTGTAAAGACTGTAATCCCCGGGGATTAATTCCGCCTGCTATAGATGGGAAAGAAACGCGTTGACAATCAGGACATATAGCAACAATCTCGGTTGCTTGCTGTGTGGAAATATTAAAAGTGCGTTTCAGTGCACCTGCATTTTGGTGAAAAAGGAATGACTAAGTTTTGCCTGGGCAAAAAGGTCTGGGAGAATTTGCACTGTAAGAGTTAAAAGGTCAGCTTGTCTATTCCCTTCTGCTATAAAACCTGGTAAAGTAGTATGAGAACGAACATGCATTATAAAATAAGGAGTTGTTCTGGAGTCCAACAAAGCGACAAGTTCCTGTAATAAAGTAAACAAAAGAGGGTTAGCAACATCTTTTAAAAATGAAGCTTCTGCCCGCTGGACTATACCAGCAACATAAGCGGAATCAGTGATTATGTTAAGAGGTTTTGTCCATTTTCGAAAGACGCGTACAACAGCTGCAAGTTCCACAATTTGTGGTGAGCCAGGTGCTGTAGAAATGTCTGAGTTCCATTTCTGGGTTTCCTGGTTCCACCAGATGATAACAGATTTGTGGGTCTTTCCAGATCCATCAGTAAACACTGTAAATGCCTCCAGAGGTTTTTCGCTTCTTTTCGGTTTTTGGGAAAGTTGAAAGTCAAGGTGTAAAAGTTTATGAGCTGGCAAATGCGAAGAAATCTGTCCAGGATAGCCAGCAAGAGCCATGGCAAAAACGTCCGATTGGCAATATAACCAGGAAAGATAGGTTTTGACCACTGGCAAATAGATACATGTAAAGTCAATTCCTGCTAAAGTTAATAGTCGTTGCCGCGCCTTAAGAATTAAAAATGCAAACATTTCATATTGTGCAAATATTATTTTTGAAGGCTGATGTGATAGAAATACCCATTCAATAGTCAATAATGGGTCCTTCTGATCAGTGTCCCATTGGAAAATAAGGGCATATGGCTGTTTTGTAGGATTTAAGATTACCAAAAAAAATGGCAAATCTGGATCGCAGCGGTGCGCCTGTCTAGACGCAATGGCTTCAGTGATTTTTGCAATTGCTTTAAGAGAGGGTTCGTTCAGCGTTCTTGGGGCACAAATATTTGTGTCTCCCTTCAAAAGTTCAAAAAGAGGACTTAAATCTGAATTTGTGATTCCCAATAAGGGGCGAACCCAGTTTATAGTTCCCAGAAGTTTTTGTACATCATTTAAAGTAGAAATTTCTGTGTTCAAGTGAAGTGGTTGAGGTGCTATGGTCTTTGACCGAATTAACCAGCCCAAATATTTCCAAGGGGAAATAGTTTGAATTTTTTCAGAAGCAATACAAAATCCAGCTGCGTTTACAGCTGTAGTGACAAGGGCTACGGCCTCCTTCATGTCTGTTTCCTGAGATGCAGCCACAAGGATGTCGTCCATGTAGTGGTATAACAACACAGAAGGTTTAGACTTTCTAATTGGGCTTAAAATTTTTGCCACATACCATTGGCATATGGTTGGACTGTTTTTCATTCCTTGTGGGAGCACTACCCAATGGAATCGTCGCAAAGGTTCCTGAACGTTGACGCTTGGAATTGAAAAAGCAAATTTAGGTGCATCCTGAGGATGTAATGGTATATTAAAAAAACAGTCTTTCAAATCAATTACTGTAAGGTACCAATTTCTTGGTAACATGGTTGGCGAGGGAAGCCCCGGCTGAAGGGGTCCCATGTTTTCCATAGCGTCATTAATTTTTCTAAGATCATGGAGTAGGCGCCACTTGCCACTTGGTTTTTTAATAACAAAAACAGGAGAATTCCATGGACTAACAGACGGTACTACATGTCCCTTTTGTAATTGCTCCTCTACTAAGTCATTAAGAGCGCAGAGTTTCTCTATAGGAAGGGGCCATTGATCCACCCATATAGGGGTATCCATTTTCCAGGTAATTTTTAGAGTGCCGCGCTCTTCAATGGCCCCCCCTAAAAATGTGTTTTTAGTGTAACTCCCCACTGAGCTAATACGTCACGGCCCCACAGGACCATCGGAATTGGTAAAACAAAAGGTTTAACAGTGGCTATGTGCCCTTCAGGGCCTTCAATGGTAACAGTATGGAGGCTTTGTCTACTAGTACCAGTGCCGCCTACCCCTGCAAGGGTCTGAGGTGTCATTATGTAGGTATCAAAAACAGATGACAACATAGTAACAAAATAAGGAGAAGAGAGACCATGTTCCGTGGCCGTACGGCGCAATTCCTTAATTACGGCAAAAGACAAAGGTTCCCATTGAGCTCCCCGTCCTTGGTACATAACTGGTGCTACAATTTTTTGTGCCACCTCCCACTCCCCCTCCCTTAACGCCTGCTTTTTTATCTGAGTCCATACATCATGTGGGTCAGAGGGGAACAAGTCGGGTTCATCCTCCGGGTCTATAGGTCCGGGATCAAAGGGGTCGTCTTCTGGAGGGTAGTTTGCCAAAGCCCTCCTTCTTAGAGACGGTTTTGACGTTAGTATGGGTTCGGTTTTGGGTTCAGGGGCAGAATAGGTTGTTGCCGGCGGAGCTGAAGGGAGGTCAGAGGGACTGAGGTCGGGGTCTTTCCCGTTATGATCAGTCTCAGAAGGTGGATCCCCTTTATGAGAGCTTTCTTGTTCCTTTAAGATTTCAAAAATAATTCTCCACCAAGGGAGTAATTTTTGTGCTTGGGGGTCGCCCTTCGTAGCTCTGTCCCATAGTTTAATACCTACTTTGTCCCATATTTCCGTCGTAAAACTATTAGACGCAGTAACGTCAGGGATTTTTACTTGGACCCATTTTAACATACATTTAAGATCATGGCCCAATATAGTCTTATCATGCTTTGTAAGCAAGGCTTTCATAAGTTCATATACGTCCCTTTCCACGGGGGTGGAAACTTGCCCCCCCATTTCTGATTACCCGCAGCTCACCTCCTTCCACCGAGGGATTGTTAGCCGGCTTCTGCTTCCTATTCAGCAAGTCACTCTTTGAAGTTCTGCGGGAGTTGCGACCGGCTGCCAGATGGGCAGTTCTGTTCCTTTCCGAACGCCGAGCCGTTCGCTCCTTTTCGGATCGAATCACGTCGGAGTCACCATTTGCCGCAACTGAGGGACGGGACACCACTTGATGCAAGCAAAGTGTTCGATTTATTAGCAATATTCCATAAGCTTTATAGTATTTCTAACAACAAGCAAGCTACGTGTCTTTATTTCCATTGGTTAGTATCTATGTCGCGTCCCACACTCATTGGTTAGTACAACTTCATCTATTAGCTATTCTTAGACTCATTGGTTAATACAACTTCATCTTTTAGCTATTTCTAGGCAAATTAAAACTACTAGGTTATCTTGCAGCTGCAGCAAAACCACAAGGAGGAATGTTCCTGTTTCACAATGTCTTATCTTGGGAGGAAGATCCTGTTAAGCAGGATGTCTTATCTTGCACCTTCCTGTAAATCAGGATGTCTTATCTTGCAGCTTCCTGTAAATCAGGATGTCTTATCTTGCAGCTTGTAATCCACTCTCCCAGGGCCTCGGTCCGACCAAGGCAATCAGGTCAGGGTCTCCTGCTTGCTTGTGAAGCTCTGCAGCAGCAGGATGCTTGTTTGCTTTTCCTACAGCTATGTGTTTCAGTGTTGGCTCTTTGGTTTGGGAGCTATTGCTGGACGTTTGGCAAGTTTGGCCGAAAATGCTCCTCCGGCCGAGTGAAACACTTTTTTTGATATGATGAAGGTTCCCAGGCAAGTGAAAGCCCACAGCCCTAGAATGAATGTTGCTGCTTGTGTGCTCCCTGGGGAGGTCTCAGGCCAGCTATGTGTTTCAGTGTTGGCTCCTTTGGTTTGGGAGCTATTGCTGGATGTTTGGCATGTTTTGAATAAAATGCTAGTCTGGCCGACAGAAACAATTTTTTGCTATGATGAACATTCCCAGGCAATTGAAAGCCCACAGCCCTAGTAGAAATGTTGCTGCTTGTGTGCTCCCTGGGGCAGATTCAGGCCAATTATGTGTTTCAGTGCTGGCTCCTTTGGTTTGGGAGCTATTGCTGGACGTTTGGCAAGTTTGGACCAAAATGCTTGTCCGGCCCAGAGAAACACATTTTTTTGATATGATGAAGTTTCCCAGGCAAGTGAAAGCCCACAGCCCTAGAATGAATGTTGCTGCTTGTGTGCTCCCTGGGGAGGATTCAGGCCAGCTATGTGTTTCAGTGCTGGCTCCTTTGGTTTGGGAGCTATTGCTGGACGTTTGGCATCTTTGGCCTATAATTCTCATCTGGCCGAGAGAAACACTTTGTTTGATATGATGGAAGAACCAAGGCAAGTGAAAGCCCACAGCCCTAGAATGAATGTTGCTACTTGTGTGCTCCCTGGAGAGGATTCAGGCCAGCTATGTGTTTCAGTGCTGGCTCCTTTGGTTTGGGAGCTATTGGTGGACGTTCGGAAAGTTTGGCGCAAAATGGTCTTCTGGCCGATAGAAAAACTATTTTTGCTATGATGAAAGTTCCCAGGCAAGTGAAAGCCCACAGACCTAGAAAAAATGTTGCTACTTGTGTGCTCTTTGGGGAGGATTCAGGCCAGCTATGTGTTTCAGTGCTGGCTCCTTCGGTTTGGGTTCTATTTCTGTACGTTTTGCAATTTTTGCCCAAAATGCTTGTCCGGCCGAGATAAACACTTTTTTTGCTATGATGAACGTTCCCAGGAAAGTGAAAGCCCATAGCCCTAGAATGAATGTTGCTGCTTGTTTGCTCCCTGGGGAGGATTCAGGCCAGCTATGTGTTTCAGTGCTGGCTCCTTTGGTTTGGGAGCTATTGCTGGACGTTTGGCATGTTTGGCCTAAAATGCTCTTCTGGCCGAGAAAACACTTTTTTTGCTATTATGAAAGTTACTAGGCAAGTGAAAGCCCACAGACCTAGAAAGAATGTTGCTACTTGTGTGCTCCCTGGGGAGGATTCAGGCCAGCTACGTGCCGCAACTGAGGGACGGGACACCACTTGATGCAAGCAAAGTGTTCGATTTATTAGCAATATTCCATAAGCTTTATAGTATTTCTAACAACAAGCAAGCTACGTGTCTTTATTTCCATTGGTTAGTATCTATGTCGCGTCCCACACTCATTGGTTAGTACAACTTCATCTATTAGCTATTCCTAGACTCTTTGGTTAATACAACTTCATCTTTTAGCTATTTCTAGGCAAATTAAAACTACTATGTTATCTTGCAGCTGCAGCAAAACCACAAGGAGGAATGTTCCTGTTTCACAATGTCTTATCTTGGGAGGAAGATCCTGTTAAGCAGGATGTCTTATCTTGCACCTTCCTGTAAATCAGGATGTCTTATCTTGCAGCTTCCTGTAAATCAGGATGTCTTATCTTGCAGCTTGTTATCCACTCTCCCAGGGCCTCGGTCCGACCAAGGCAATCAGGTCAGGGTCTCCTGCTTGCTTGTGAAGCTCTGCAGCAGCAGGATGCTTGTTTGCTTTTCCTACATCTCCCCCGTTCTGTTGAACAATAAGAACTTTATGGATAGAGTTAGATATCATTTTTTGTACACACTGCACAAAACACGGTAAGCAAATCAAAAGCAACAAAACAAACAAAACAATATACATTGTTGTCTTTAACAAACTTTTTAACCAGCCTGTAAATCCCCAGCCAGAAAATAACTTGTCTAGCCAGTCCCATTTATCATCTTCTCGGAGTTTCAAAACTCCGTTTTTAAGTTGCTGTATGCTAGCGTGAATTGACTCTGAGTGATCAGACAGGTTCATACAGCACATTCCTTCAAAGTCTTCACATCCATGGCCTTGGGCTAAAAGCAAAAAATCTGTGGCTGCACGATTTTGCAAAGTTGCATGTCGCACACTATCTACATCTATCAAAAGGTCAGAAAGCGCTCTACTAGTAGCGTTGGTTTGTTTCGCTAGCCAACAGCCTAATTTGTCTAAGGTGCTTAAAGCTTTTGCAGCTGCAACACCAGGAGCCAAAAGAGAGGCAGTGAAGCGTTGTTCAAAGTTCCAAAAATCTACATGGTCGTCACACTCTGACGTAAAGGCGTGGGCTGCTCGCCTTAGTCTAGAGTGGCTTTTGCGCATTTGTAAAATACTGGATGTATTGGGAGTTAGCAGTGAGAGACGTCCCAAACTACAGGGGCCTCCTTTTATATGTGAAGGTATGCCTGCCCATGCCCGATCTCCACAAATAAAGAATATGCCAGATGGTAATGCCACGGGTATGTTTGCGGAGGGTGAGATATTTTTTGATGTATAGTTACACCAAGCTGTCTTATTACGAAAAATGGGATGCATGGGGGATACATCCCATACTCGCGATTGATTTTTCCCCGTGTAGTTAAATTTAACACAAAAGTCCATTTTCACTGATCCTAATAGTTCAATTTCTTGAGGTTCTAAACTGAGTTTTGGTCTATATGGCGTCCACCCATCCCAGTTATCTGTGGGATTGATCATCAGGGTCTGTGGGAGGGTTTCACACAATCTTGTCCAATTATCAAGTGGTAAGCCTATCAAACAAGTAGAAAAAGGGTTTTCCGGAGAAGCCGTGGCTAGGCATATTGTATCCTGTCCTGTTACATTAGCTAGCGTGACCCACACATTAGTCTTAGGGAAAAATGGGGGAAAAGGACTAGCTTCTGTTACCATCCACACCAAAACCAAAAGGAAAAGCATAATGGTGATTTTCAGATGGGTGGCAAAGCGTCTGTGTTTGGTTCTTCAGCTGGAGCTGCCATCAATGGCTCTCTGAAGGGTTTGACATTTTTCGCCGGAATCCACCGTGGACCACGCTCTGTGGAAACACAAGCATAACCCCTTCCCCAGGTAATAAGTGGATAAGGACCTAAAATTTTTCCTGTCTCTAGGTCCTTTATTAAAACTGGTGCCTTCTTTGATTTTGTAAATTCTTGGCTCATGTTAAAATGTCTCACAATAGGAGGATTCTGATCCATAAGGGAACAATTTAAAAAATTAAAAACATACAATGCTTTCTGTAGTCTTTCTCCTGGGGTTACGTTCCCTATCCCCCTTTTTTGTTTTTGTAAAAGACTTTTTAAAGTCTTGTGAGAGCGTTCAATAAGAGATTGACCTGTAGGGGAATGTGGTATTCCTGTAATGTGTGTAATGCCCCAGGTACTAAAAAAAGTCTGTAAAGTGAGAGAAATATATGCAGGTCCATTATCTGTTTTAATTTTTTGAGGTATCCCCAAGGTGGCAAATGCTTGTAAAAAATGGCGTTTAACATCGCGAGCCTTCTCTCCTGTGTGACAGGAAGCATATAAGGCTCCAGAAAAAGTATCTATAGAAACATGTAAATATTTTTGCTTGCCAAATTCTGGATAGTGTGTAACATCAGTTTGCCATAACTGTAAAGACTGTAATCCCCGGGGATTAATTCCGCCTGCTATAGATGGGAAAGAAACGCGTTGACAATCAGGACATATAGCAACAATCTCGGTTGCTTGCTGTGTGGAAATATTAAAAGTGCGTTTCAGTGCACCTGCATTTTGGTGAAAAAAGGAATGACTAAGTTTTGCCTGGGCAAAAAGGTCTGGGAGAATTTGCACTGTAAGAGTTAAAAGGTCAGCTTGTCTATTCCCTTCTGCTATAAAACCTGGTAAAGTAGTATGAGAACGAACATGCATTATAAAATAAGGAGTTGTTCTGGAGTCCAACAAAGCGACAAGTTCCTGTAATAAAGTAAACAAAAGAGGGTTAGCAACATCTTTTAAAAATGAAGCTTCTGCCCGCTGGACTATACCAGCAACATAAGCGGAATCAGTGATTATGTTAAGAGGTTTTGTCCATTTTCGAAAGACGCGTACAACAGCTGCAAGTTCCACAATTTGTGGTGAGCCAGGTGCTGTAGAAATGTCTGAGTTCCATTTCTGGGTTTCCTGGTTCCACCAGATGATAACAGATTTGTGGGTCTTTCCAGATCCATCAGTAAACACTGTAAATGCCTCCAGAGGTTTTTCGCTTCTTTTCGGTTTTTGGGAAAGTTGAAAGTCAAGGTGTAAAAGTTTATGAGCTGGCAAATGCGAAGAAATCTGTCCAGGATAGCCAGCAAGAGCCATGGCAAAAACGTCCGATTGGCAATATAACCAGGAAAGATAGGTTTTGACCACTGGCAAATAGATACATGTAAAGTCAATTCCTGCTAAAGTTAATAGTCGTTGCCGCGCCTTAAGAATTAAAAATGCAAACATTTCATATTGTGCAAATATTGTTTTTGAAGGCTGATGTGATAGAAATACCCATTCAATAGTCAATAATGGGTCCTTCTGATCAGTGTCCCATTGGAAAATAAGGGCATATGGCTGTTTTGTAGGATTTAAGATTACCAAAAAAAATGGCAAATCTGGATCGCAGCGGTGCGCCTGTCTAGACGCAATGGCTTCAGTGATTTTTGCAATTGCTTTAAGAGAGGGTTCGTTCAGCGTTCTTGGGGCACAAATATTTGTGTCTCCCTTCAAAAGTTCAAAAAGAGGACTTAAATCTGAATTTGTGATTCCCAATAAGGGGCGAACCCAGTTTATAGTTCCCAGAAGTTTTTGTACATCATTTAAAGTAGAAATTTCTGTGTTCAAGTGAAGTGGTTGAGGTGCTATGGTCTTTGACCGAATTAACCAGCCCAAATATTTCCAAGGGGAAATAGTTTGAATTTTTTCAGAAGCAATACAAAATCCAGCTGCGTTTACAGCTGTAGTGACAAGGGCTACGGCCTCCTTCATGTCTGTTTCCTGAGATGCAGCCACAAGGATGTCGTCCATGTAGTGGTATAACAACACAGAAGGTTTAGACTTTCTAATTGGGCTTAAAATTTTTGCCACATACCATTGGCATATGGTTGGACTGTTTTTCATTCCTTGTGGGAGCACTACCCAATGGAATCGTCGCAAAGGTTCCTGAACGTTGACGCTTGGAATTGAAAAAGCAAATTTAGGTGCATCCTGAGGATGTAATGGTATATTAAAAAAACAGTCTTTCAAATCAATTACTGTAAGGTACCAATTTCTTGGTAACATGGTTGGCGAGGGAAGCCCCGGCTGAAGGGGTCCCATGTTTTCCATAGCGTCATTAATTTTTCTAAGATCATGGAGTAGGCGCCACTTGCCACTTGGTTTTTTAATAACAAAAACAGGAGAATTCCATGGACTAACAGACGGTACTACATGTCCCTTTTGTAATTGCTCCTCTACTAAGTCATTAAGAGCGCAGAGTTTCTCTATAGGAAGGGGCCATTGATCCACCCATATAGGGGTATCCATTTTCCAGGTAATTTTTAGAGTGCCGCGCTCTTCAATGGCCCCCCCTAAAAATGTGTTTTTAGTGTAACTCCCCACTGAGCTAATACGTCACGGCCCCACAGGACCATCGGAATTGGTAAAACAAAAGGTTTAACAGTGGCTATGTGCCCTTCAGGGCCTTCAATGGTAACAGTATGGAGGCTTTGTCTACTAGTACCAGTGCCGCCTACCCCTGCAAGGGTCTGAGGTGTCATTATGTAGGTATCAAAAACAGATGACAACATAGTAACAAAATAAGGAGAAGAGAGACCATGTTCCGTGGCCGTACGGCGCAATTCCTTAATTACGGCAAAAGACAAAGGTTCCCATTGAGCTCCCCGTCCTTGGTACATAACTGGTGCTACAATTTTTTGTGCCACCTCCCACTCCCCCTCCCTTAACGCCTGCTTTTTTATCTGAGTCCATACATCATGTGGGTCAGAGGGGAACAAGTCGGGTTCATCCTCCGGGTCTATAGGTCCGGGATCAAAGGGGTCGTCTTCTGGAGGGTAGTTTGCCAAAGCCCTCCTTCTTAGAGACGGTTTTGACGTTAGTATGGGTTCGGTTTTGGGTTCAGGGGCAGAATAGGTTGTTGCCGGCGGAGCTGAAGGGAGGTCAGAGGGACTGAGGTCGGGGTCTTTCCCGTTATGATCAGTCTCAGAAGGTGGATCCCCTTTATGAGAGCTTTCTTGTTCCTTTAAGATTTCAAAAATAATTCTCCACCAAGGGAGTAATTTTTGTGCTTGGGGGTCGCCCTTCGTAGCTCTGTCCCATAGTTTAATACCTACTTTGTCCCATATTTCCGTCGTAAAACTATTAGACGCAGTAACGTCAGGGATTTTTACTTGGACCCATTTTAACATACATTTAAGATCATGGCCCAATATAGTCTTATCATGCTTTGTCAGCAAGGCTTTCATAAGTTCATATACGTCCCTTTCCACGGGGGTGGAAACTTGCCCCCCCATTTCTGATTACCCGCAGCTCACCTCCTTCCACCGAGGGATTGTTAGCCGGCTTCTGCTTCCTATTCAGCAAGTCACTCTTTGAAGTTCTGCGGGAGTTGCGACCGGCTGCCAGATGGGCAGTTCTGTTCCTTTCCGAACGCCGAGCCGTTCGCTCCTTTTCGGATCGAATCACGTCGGAGTCACCATTTGCCGCAACTGAGGGACGGGACACCACTTGATGCAAGCAAAGTGTTCGATTTATTAGCAATATTCCATAAGCTTTATAGTATTTCTAACAACAAGCAAGCTACGTGTCTTTATTTCCATTGGTTAGTATCTATGTCGCGTCCCACACTCATTGGTTAGTACAACTTCATCTATTAGCTATTCCTAGACTCTTTGGTTAATACAACTTCATCTTTTAGCTATTTCTAGGCAAATTAAAACTACTATGTTATCTTGCAGCTGCAGCAAAACCACAAGGAGGAATGTTCCTGTTTCACAATGTCTTATCTTGGGAGGAAGATCCTGTTAAGCAGGATGTCTTATCTTGCACCTTCCTGTAAATCAGGATGTCTTATCTTGCAGCTTCCTGTAAATCAGGATGTCTTATCTTGCAGCTTGTTATCCACTCTCCCAGGGCCTCGGTCCGACCAAGGCAATCAGGTCAGGGTCTCCTGCTTGCTTGTGAAGCTCTGCAGCAGCAGGATGCTTGTTTGCTTTTCCTACATCTCCCCCGTTCTGTTGAACAATAAGAACTTTATGGATAGAGTTAGATATCATTTTTTGTACACACTGCAAAAAACACGGTAAGCAAATCAAAAGCAACAAAGCAAACAAAACAATATACATTGTTGTCTTTAACAAACTTTTTAACCAGCCTGTAAATCCCCAGCCAGAAAATAACTTGTCTAGCCAGTCCCATTTATCATCTTCTCGGAGTTTCAAAACTCCGTTTTTAAGTTGCTGTATGCTAGCGTGAATTGACTCTGAGTGATCAGACAGGTTCATACAGCACATTCCTTCAAAGTCTTCACATCCATGGCCTTGGGCTAAAAGCAAAAAATCTATGGCTGCACGATTTTGCAAAGTTGCATGTCGCACACTATCTACATCTATCAAAAGGTCAGAAAGCGCTCTACTAGTAGCGTTGGTTTGTTTCGCTAGCCAACAGCCTAATTTGTCTAAGGTGCTTAAAGCTTTTGCAGCTGCAACACCAGGAGCCAAAAGAGAGGCAGTGAAGCGTTGTTCAAAGTTCCAAAAATCTACATGGTCGTCACACTCTGACGTAAAGGCGTGGGCTGCTCGCCTTAGTCTAGAGTGGCTTTTGCGCATTTGTAAAATACTGGATGTATTGGGAGTTAGCAGTGAGAGACGTCCCAAACTACAGGGGCCTCCTTTTATATGTGAAGGTATGCCTGCCCATGCCCGATCTCCACAAATAAAGAATATGCCAGATGGTAATGCCACGGGTATGTTTGCGGAGGGTGAGATATTTTTTGATGTATAGTTACACCAAGCTGTCTTATTACGAAAAATGGGATGCATGGGGGATACATCCCATACTCGCGATTGATTTTTCCCCGTGTAGTTAAATTTAACACAAAAGTCCATTTTCACTGATCCTAATAGTTCAATTTCTTGAGGTTCTAAACTGAGTTTTGGTCTATATGGCGTCCACCCATCCCAGTTATCTGTGGGATTGATCATCAGGGTCTGTGGGAGGGTTTCACACAATCTTGTCCAATTATCAAGTGGTAAGCCTATCAAACAAGTAGAAAAAGGGTTTTCCGGAGAAGCCGTGGCTAGGCATATTGTATCCTGTCCTGTTACATTAGCTAGCGTGACCCACACATTAGTCTTAGGGAAAAATGGGGGAAAAGGACTAGCTTCTGTTACCATCCACACCAAAACCAAAAGGAAAAGCATAATGGTGATTTTCAGATGGGTGGCAAAGCGTCTGTGTTTGGTTCTTCAGCTGGAGCTGCCGTCAATGGCTCTCTGAAGGGTTTGACATTTTTCGCCGGAATCCACCGTGGACCACGCTCTGTGGAAACACAAGCATAACCCCTTCCCCAGGTAATAAGTGGATAAGGACCTAAAATTTTTCCTGTCTCTAGGTCCTTTATTAAAACTGGTGCCTTCTTTGATTTTGTGAATTCTTGGCTCATGTTAAAATGTCTCACAATAGGAGGATTCTGATCCATAAGGGAACAATTTAAAAAATTAAAAACATACAATGCTTTCTGTAGTCTTTCTCCTGGGGTTACGTTCCCTATCCCCCTTTTTTGTTTTTGTAAAAGACTTTTTAAAGTCTTGTGAGAGCGTTCAATAAGAGATTGACCTGTAGGGGAATGTGGTATTCCTGTAATGTGTGTAATGCCCCAGGTACTAAAAAAAGTCTGTAAAGTGAGAGAAATATATGCAGGTCCATTATCTGTTTTAATTTTTTGAGGTATCCCCAAGGTGGCAAATGCTTGTAAAAAATGGCGTTTAACATCGCGAGCCTTCTCTCCTGTGTGACAGGAAGCATATAAGGCTCCAGAAAAAGTATCTATAGAAACATGTAAATATTTTTGCTTGCCAAATTCTGGATAGTGTGTAACATCAGTTTGCCATAACTGTAAAGACTGTAATCCCCGGGGATTAATTCCGCCTGCTATAGATGGGAAAGAAACGCGTTGACAATCAGGACATATAGCAACAATCTCGGTTGCTTGCTGTGTGGAAATATTAAAAGTGCGTTTCAGTGCACCTGCATTTTGGTGAAAAAAGGAATGACTAAGTTTTGCCTGGGCAAAAAGGTCTGGGAGAATTTGCACTGTAAGAGTTAAAAGGTCAGCTTGTCTATTCCCTTCTGCTATAAAACCTGGTAAAGTAGTATGAGAACGAACATGCATTATAAAATAAGGAGTTGTTCTGGAGTCCAACAAAGCGACAAGTTCCTGTAATAAAGTAAACAAAAGAGGGTTAGCAACATCTTTTAAAAATGAAGCTTCTGCCCGCTGGACTATACCAGCAACATAAGCGGAATCAGTGATTATGTTAAGAGGTTTTGTCCATTTTCGAAAGACGCGTACAACAGCTGCAAGTTCCACAATTTGTGGTGAGCCAGGTGCTGTAGAAATGTCTGAGTTCCATTTCTGGGTTTCCTGGTTCCACCAGATGATAACAGATTTGTGGGTCTTTCCAGATCCATCAGTAAACACTGTAAATGCCTCCAGAGGTTTTTCGCTTCTTTTCGGTTTTTGGGAAAGTTGAAAGTCAAGGTGTAAAAGTTTATGAGCTGGCAAATGCGAAGAAATCTGTCCAGGATAGCCAGCAAGAGCCATGGCAAAAACGTCCGATTGGCAATATAACCAGGAAAGATAGGTTTTGACCACTGGCAAATAGATACATGTAAAGTCAATTCCTGCTAAAGTTAATAGTCGTTGCCGCGCCTTAAGAATTAAAAATGCAAACATTTCATATTGTGCAAATATTGTTTTTGAAGGCTGATGTGATAGAAATACCCATTCAATAGTCAATAATGGGTCCTTCTGATCAGTGTCCCATTGGAAAATAAGGGCATATGGCTGTTTTGTAGGATTTAAGATTACCAAAAAAAATGGCAAATCTGGATCGCAGCGGTGCGCCTGTCTAGACGCAATGGCTTCAGTGATTTTTGCAATTGCTTTAAGAGAGGGTTCGTTCAGCGTTCTTGGGGCACAAATATTTGTGTCTCCCTTCAAAAGTTCAAAAAGAGGACTTAAATCTGAATTTGTGATTCCCAATAAGGGGCGAACCCAGTTTATAGTTCCCAGAAGTTTTTGTACATCATTTAAAGTAGAAATTTCTGTGTTCAAGTGAAGTGGTTGAGGTGCTATGGTCTTTGACCGAATTAACCAGCCCAAATATTTCCAAGGGGAAATAGTTTGAATTTTTTCAGAAGCAATACAAAATCCAGCTGCGTTTACAGCTGTAGTGACAAGGGCTACGGCCTCCTTCATGTCTGTTTCCTGAGATGCAGCCACAAGGATGTCGTCCATGTAGTGGTATAACAACACAGAAGGTTTAGACTTTCTAATTGGGCTTAAAATTTTTGCCACATACCATTGGCATATGGTTGGACTGTTTTTCATTCCTTGTGGGAGCACTACCCAATGGAATCGTCGCAAAGGTTCCTGAACGTTGACGCTTGGAATTGAAAAAGCAAATTTAGGTGCATCCTGAGGATGTAATGGTATATTAAAAAAACAGTCTTTCAAATCAATTACTGTAAGGTACCAATTTCTTGGTAACATGGTTGGCGAGGGAAGCCCCGGCTGAAGGGGTCCCATGTTTTCCATAGCGTCATTAATTTTTCTAAGATCATGGAGTAGGCGCCACTTGCCACTTGGTTTTTTAATAACAAAAACAGGAGAATTCCATGGACTAACAGACGGTACTACATGTCCCTTTTGTAATTGCTCCTCTACTAAGTCATTAAGAGCGCAGAGTTTCTCTATAGGAAGGGGCCATTGATCCACCCATATAGGGGTATCCATTTTCCAGGTAATTTTTAGAGTGCCGCGCTCTTCAATGGCCCCCCCTAAAAATGTGTTTTTAGTGTAACTCCCCACTGAGCTAATACGTCACGGCCCCACAGGACCATCGGAATTGGTAAAACAAAAGGTTTAACAGTGGCTATGTGCCCTTCAGGGCCTTCAATGGTAACAGTATGGAGGCTTTGTCTACTAGTACCAGTGCCGCCTACCCCTGCAAGGGTCTGAGGTGTCATTATGTAGGTATCAAAAACAGATGACAACATAGTAACAAAATAAGGAGAAGAGAGACCATGTTCCGTGGCCGTACGGCGCAATTCCTTAATTACGGCAAAAGACAAAGGTTCCCATTGAGCTCCCCGTCCTTGGTACATAACTGGTGCTACAATTTTTTGTGCCACCTCCCACTCCCCCTCCCTTAACGCCTGCTTTTTTATCTGAGTCCATACATCATGTGGGTCAGAGGGGAACAAGTCGGGTTCATCCTCCGGGTCTATAGGTCCGGGATCAAAGGGGTCGTCTTCTGGAGGGTAGTTTGCCAAAGCCCTCCTTCTTAGAGACGGTTTTGACGTTAGTATGGGTTCGGTTTTGGGTTCAGGGGCAGAATAGGTTGTTGCCGGCGGAGCTGAAGGGAGGTCAGAGGGACTGAGGTCGGGGTCTTTCCCGTTATGATCAGTCTCAGAAGGTGGATCCCCTTTATGAGAGCTTTCTTGTTCCTTTAAGATTTCAAAAATAATTCTCCACCAAGGGAGTAATTTTTGTGCTTGGGGGTCGCCCTTCGTAGCTCTGTCCCATAGTTTAATACCTACTTTGTCCCATATTTCCGTCGTAAAAATATTAGACGCAGTAACGTCAGGGATTTTTACTTGGACCCATTTTAACATACATTTAAGATCATGGCCCAATATAGTCTTATCATGCTTTGTCAGCAAGGCTTTCATAAGTTCATATACGTCCCTTTCCACGGGGGTGGAAACTTGCCCCCCCATTTCTGATTACCCGCAGCTCACCTCCTTCCACCGAGGGATTGTTAGCCGGCTTCTGCTTCCTATTCAGCAAGTCACTCTTTGAAGTTCTGCGGGAGTTGCGACCGGCTGCCAGATGGGCAGTTCTGTTCCTTTCCGAACGCCGAGCCGTTCGCTCCTTTTCGGATCGAATCACGTCGGAGTCACCATTTGCCGCAACTGAGGGACGGGACACCACTTGATGCAAGCAAAGTGTTCGATTTATTAGCAATATTCCATAAGCTTTATAGTATTTCTAACAACAAGCAAGCTACGTGTCTTTATTTCCATTGGTTAGTATCTATGTCGCGTCCCACACTCATTGGTTAGTACAACTTCATCTATTAGCTATTCTTAGACTCATTGGTTAATACAACTTCATCTTTTAGCTATTTCTAGGCAAATTAAAACTACTATGTTATCTTGCAGCTGCAGCAAAACCACAAGGAGGAATGTTCCTGTTTCACAATGTCTTATCTTGGGAGGAAGATCCTGTTAAGCAGGATGTCTTATCTTGCACCTTCCTGTAAATCAGGATGTCTTATCTTGCAGCTTCCTGTAAATCAGGATGTCTTATCTTGCAGCTTGTAATCCACTCTCCCAGGGCCTCGGTCCGACCAAGGCAATCAGGTCAGGGTCTCCTGCTTGCTTGTGAAGCTCTGCAGCAGCAGGATGCTTGTTTGCTTTTCCTACAGCTATGTGTTTCAGTGTTGGCTCTTTGGTTTGGGAGCTATTGCTGGACGTTTGGCAAGTTTGGCCGAAAATGCTCCTCCGGCCGAGTGAAACACTTTTTTTGATATGATGAAGGTTCCCAGGCAAGTGAAAGCCCACAGCCCTAGAATGAATGTTGCTGCTTGTGTGCTCCCTGGGGAGGTCTCAGGCCAGCTATGTGTTTCAGTGTTGGCTCCTTTGGTTTGGGAGCTATTGCTGGATGTTTGGCATGTTTTGAATAAAATGCTAGTCTGGCCGACAGAAACAATTTTTTGCTATGATGAACATTCCCAGGCAATTGAAAGCCCACAGCCCTAGTAGAAATGTTGCTGCTTGTGTGCTCCCTGGGGCAGATTCAGGCCAATTATGTGTTTCAGTGCTGGCTCCTTTGGTTTGGGAGCTATTGCTGGACGTTTGGCAAGTTTGGACCAAAATGCTTGTCCGGCCCAGAGAAACACATTTTTTTGATATGATGAAGTTTCCCAGGCAAGTGAAAGCCCACAGCCCTAGAATGAATGTTGCTGCTTGTGTGCTCCGTGGGGAGGATTCAGGCCAGCTATGTGTTTCAGTGCTGGCTCCTTTGGTTTGGGAGCTATTGCTGGACGTTTGGCATCTTTGGCCTATAATTCTCATCTGGCCGAGAGAAACACTTTGTTTGATATGATGGAAGAACCAAGGCAAGTGAAAGCCCACAGCCCTAGAATGAATGTTGCTACTTGTGTGCTCCCTGGAGAGGATTCAGGCCAGCTATGTGTTTCAGTGCTGGCTCCTTTGGTTTGGGAGCTATTGGTGGACGTTCGGAAAGTTTGGCGCAAAATGGTCTTCTGGCCGATAGAAAAACTATTTTTGCTATGATGAAAGTTCCCAGGAAAGTGAAAGCCCACAGACCTAGAAAGAATGTTGCTACTTGTGTGCTCTTTGGGGAGGATTCAGGCCAGCTATGTGTTTCAGTGCTGGCTCCTTCGGTTTGGGTTCTATTTCTGTACGTTTTGCAATTTTGGCCCAAAATGCTTGTCCGGCCGAGATAAACACTTTTTTTGCTATGATGAACGTTCCCAGGAAAGTGAAAGCCCATAGCCCTAGAATGAATGTTGCTGCTTGTTTGCTCCCTGGGGAGGATTCAGGCCAGCTATGTGTTTCAGTGCTGGCTCCTTTGGTTTGGGAGCTATTGCTGGACGTTTGGCATGTTTGGCCTAAAATGCTCTTCTGGCCGAGAAAACACTTTTTTTGCTATTATGAAAGTTCCCAGGCAAGTGAAAGCCCACAGACCTAGAAAGAATGTTGCTACTTGTGTGCTCCCTGGGGAGGATTCAGGCCAGCTACGTGCCGCAACTGAGGGACGGGACACCACTTGATGCAAGCAAAGTGTTCGATTTATTAGCAATATTCCATAAGCTTTATAGTATTTCTAACAACAAGCAAGCTACGTGTCTTTATTTCCATTGGTTAGTATCTATGTCGCGTCCCACACTCATTGGTTAGTACAACTTCATCTATTAGCTATTCCTAGACTCTTTGGTTAATACAACTTCATCTTTTAGCTATTTCTAGGCAAATTAAAACTACTATGTTATCTTGCAGCTGCAGCAAAACCACAAGGAGGAATGTTCCTGTTTCACAATGTCTTATCTTGGGAGGAAGATCCTGTTAAGCAGGATGTCTTATCTTGCACCTTCCTGTAAATCAGGATGTCTTATCTTGCAGCTTCCTGTAAATCAGGATGTCTTATCTTGCAGCTTGTTATCCACTCTCCCAGGGCCTCGGTCCGACCAAGGCAATCAGGTCAGGGTCTCCTGCTTGCTTGTGAAGCTCTGCAGCAGCAGGATGCTTGTTTGCTTTTCCTACATCTCCCCCGTTCTGTTGAACAATAAGAACTTTATGGATAGAGTTAGATATCATTTTTTGTACACACTGCAAAAAACACGGTAAGCAAATCAAAAGCAACAAAGCAAACAAAACAATATACATTGTTGTCTTTAACAAACTTTTTAACCAGCCTGTAAATCCCCAGCCAGAAAATAACTTGTCTAGCCAGTCCCATTTATCATCTTCTCGGAGTTTCAAAACTCCGTTTTTAAGTTGCTGTATGCTAGCGTGAATTGACTCTGAGTGATCAGACAGGTTCATACAGCACATTCCTTCAAAGTCTTCACATCCATGGCCTTGGGCTAAAAGCAAAAAATCTATGGCTGCACGATTTTGCAAAGTTGCATGTCGCACACTATCTACATCTATCAAAAGGTCAGAAAGCGCTCTACTAGTAGCGTTGGTTTGTTTCGCTAGCCAACAGCCTAATTTGTCTAAGGTGCTTAAAGCTTTTGCAGCTGCAACACCAGGAGCCAAAAGAGAGGCAGTGAAGCGTTGTTCAAAGTTCCAAAAATCTACATGGTCGTCACACTCTGACGTAAAGGCGTGGGCTGCTCGCCTTAGTCTAGAGTGGCTTTTGCGCATTTGTAAAATACTGGATGTATTGGGAGTTAGCAGTGAGAGACGTCCCAAACTACAGGGGCCTCCTTTTATATGTGAAGGTATGCCTGCCCATGCCCGATCTCCACAAATAAAGAATATGCCAGATGGTAATGCCACGGGTATGTTTGCGGAGGGTGAGATATTTTTTGATGTATAGTTACACCAAGCTGTCTTATTACGAAAAATGGGATGCATGGGGGATACATCCCATACTCGCGATTGATTTTTCCCCGTGTAGTTAAATTTAACACAAAAGTCCATTTTCACTGATCCTAATAGTTCAATTTCTTGAGGTTCTAAACTGAGTTTTGGTCTATATGGCGTCCACCCATCCCAGTTATCTGTGGGATTGATCATCAGGGTCTGTGGGAGGGTTTCACACAATCTTGTCCAATTATCAAGTGGTAAGCCTATCAAACAAGTAGAAAAAGGGTTTTCCGGAGAAGCCGTGGCTAGGCATATTGTATCCTGTCCTGTTACATTAGCTAGCGTGACCCACACATTAGTCTTAGGGAAAAATGGGGGAAAAGGACTAGCTTCTGTTACCATCCACACCAAAACCAAAAGGAAAAGCATAATGGTGATTTTCAGATGGGTGGCAAAGCGTCTGTGTTTGGTTCTTCAGCTGGAGCTGCCGTCAATGGCTCTCTGAAGGGTTTGACATTTTTCGCCGGAATCCACCGTGGACCACGCTCTGTGGAAACACAAGCATAACCCCTTCCCCAGGTAATAAGTGGATAAGGACCTAAAATTTTTCCTGTCTCTAGGTCCTTTATTAAAACTGGTGCCTTCTTTGATTTTGTGAATTCTTGGCTCATGTTAAAATGTCTCACAATAGGAGGATTCTGATCCATAAGGGAACAATTTAAAAAATTAAAAACATACAATGCTTTCTGTAGTCTTTCTCCTGGGGTTACGTTCCCTATCCCCCTTTTTTGTTTTTGTAAAAGACTTTTTAAAGTCTTGTGAGAGCGTTCAATAAGAGATTGACCTGTAGGGGAATGTGGTATTCCTGTAATGTGTGTAATGCCCCAGGTACTAAAAAAAGTCTGTAAAGTGAGAGAAATATATGCAGGTCCATTATCTGTTTTAATTTTTTGAGGTATCCCCAAGGTGGCAAATGCTTGTAAAAAATGGCGTTTAACATCGCGAGCCTTCTCTCCTGTGTGACAGGAAGCATATAAGGCTCCAGAAAAAGTATCTATAGAAACATGTAAATATTTTTGCTTGCCAAATTCTGGATAGTGTGTAACATCAGTTTGCCATAACTGTAAAGACTGTAATCCCCGGGGATTAATTCCGCCTGCTATAGATGGGAAAGAAACGCGTTGACAATCAGGACATATAGCAACAATCTCGGTTGCTTGCTGTGTGGAAATATTAAAAGTGCGTTTCAGTGCACCTGCATTTTGGTGAAAAAAGGAATGACTAAGTTTTGCCTGGGCAAAAAGGTCTGGGAGAATTTGCACTGTAAGAGTTAAAAGGTCAGCTTGTCTATTCCCTTCTGCTATAAAACCTGGTAAAGTAGTATGAGAACGAACATGCATTATAAAATAAGGAGTTGTTCTGGAGTCCAACAAAGCGACAAGTTCCTGTAATAAAGTAAACAAAAGAGGGTTAGCAACATCTTTTAAAAATGAAGCTTCTGCCCGCTGGACTATACCAGCAACATAAGCGGAATCAGTGATTATGTTAAGAGGTTTTGTCCATTTTCGAAAGACGCGTACAACAGCTGCAAGTTCCACAATTTGTGGTGAGCCAGGTGCTGTAGAAATGTCTGAGTTCCATTTCTGGGTTTCCTGGTTCCACCAGATGATAACAGATTTGTGGGTCTTTCCAGATCCATCAGTAAACACTGTAAATGCCTCCAGAGGTTTTTCGCTTCTTTTCGGTTTTTGGGAAAGTTGAAAGTCAAGGTGTAAAAGTTTATGAGCTGGCAAATGCGAAGAAATCTGTCCAGGATAGCCAGCAAGAGCCATGGCAAAAACGTCCGATTGGCAATATAACCAGGAAAGATAGGTTTTGACCACTGGCAAATAGATACATGTAAAGTCAATTCCTGCTAAAGTTAATAGTCGTTGCCGCGCCTTAAGAATTAAAAATGCAAACATTTCATATTGTGCAAATATTGTTTTTGAAGGCTGATGTGATAGAAATACCCATTCAATAGTCAATAATGGGTCCTTCTGATCAGTGTCCCATTGGAAAATAAGGGCATATGGCTGTTTTGTAGGATTTAAGATTACCAAAAAAAATGGCAAATCTGGATCGCAGCGGTGCGCCTGTCTAGACGCAATGGCTTCAGTGATTTTTGCAATTGCTTTAAGAGAGGGTTCGTTCAGCGTTCTTGGGGCACAAATATTTGTGTCTCCCTTCAAAAGTTCAAAAAGAGGACTTAAATCTGAATTTGTGATTCCCAATAAGGGGCGAACCCAGTTTATAGTTCCCAGAAGTTTTTGTACATCATTTAAAGTAGAAATTTCTGTGTTCAAGTGAAGTGGTTGAGGTGCTATGGTCTTTGACCGAATTAACCAGCCCAAATATTTCCAAGGGGAAATAGTTTGAATTTTTTCAGAAGCAATACAAAATCCAGCTGCGTTTACAGCTGTAGTGACAAGGGCTACGGCCTCCTTCATGTCTGTTTCCTGAGATGCAGCCACAAGGATGTCGTCCATGTAGTGGTATAACAACACAGAAGGTTTAGACTTTCTAATTGGGCTTAAAATTTTTGCCACATACCATTGGCATATGGTTGGACTGTTTTTCATTCCTTGTGGGAGCACTACCCAATGGAATCGTCGCAAAGGTTCCTGAACGTTGACGCTTGGAATTGAAAAAGCAAATTTAGGTGCATCCTGAGGATGTAATGGTATATTAAAAAAACAGTCTTTCAAATCAATTACTGTAAGGTACCAATTTCTTGGTAACATGGTTGGCGAGGGAAGCCCCGGCTGAAGGGGTCCCATGTTTTCCATAGCGTCATTAATTTTTCTAAGATCATGGAGTAGGCGCCACTTGCCACTTGGTTTTTTAATAACAAAAACAGGAGAATTCCATGGACTAACAGACGGTACTACATGTCCCTTTTGTAATTGCTCCTCTACTAAGTCATTAAGAGCGCAGAGTTTCTCTATAGGAAGGGGCCATTGATCCACCCATATAGGGGTATCCATTTTCCAGGTAATTTTTAGAGTGCCGCGCTCTTCAATGGCCCCCCCTAAAAATGTGTTTTTAGTGTAACTCCCCACTGAGCTAATACGTCACGGCCCCACAGGACCATCGGAATTGGTAAAACAAAAGGTTTAACAGTGGCTATGTGCCCTTCAGGGCCTTCAATGGTAACAGTATGGAGGCTTTGTCTACTAGTACCAGTGCCGCCTACCCCTGCAAGGGTCTGAGGTGTCATTATGTAGGTATCAAAAACAGATGACAACATAGTAACAAAATAAGGAGAAGAGAGACCATGTTCCGTGGCCGTACGGCGCAATTCCTTAATTACGGCAAAAGACAAAGGTTCCCATTGAGCTCCCCGTCCTTGGTACATAACTGGTGCTACAATTTTTTGTGCCACCTCCCACTCCCCCTCCCTTAACGCCTGCTTTTTTATCTGAGTCCATACATCATGTGGGTCAGAGGGGAACAAGTCGGGTTCATCCTCCGGGTCTATAGGTCCGGGATCAAAGGGGTCGTCTTCTGGAGGGTAGTTTGCCAAAGCCCTCCTTCTTAGAGACGGTTTTGACGTTAGTATGGGTTCGGTTTTGGGTTCAGGGGCAGAATAGGTTGTTGCCGGCGGAGCTGAAGGGAGGTCAGAGGGACTGAGGTCGGGGTCTTTCCCGTTATGATCAGTCTCAGAAGGTGGATCCCCTTTATGAGAGCTTTCTTGTTCCTTTAAGATTTCAAAAATAATTCTCCACCAAGGGAGTAATTTTTGTGCTTGGGGGTCGCCCTTCGTAGCTCTGTCCCATAGTTTAATACCTACTTTGTCCCATATTTCCGTCGTAAAAATATTAGACGCAGTAACGTCAGGGATTTTTACTTGGACCCATTTTAACATACATTTAAGATCATGGCCCAATATAGTCTTATCATGCTTTGTCAGCAAGGCTTTCATAAGTTCATATACGTCCCTTTCCACGGGGGTGGAAACTTGCCCCCCCATTTCTGATTACCCGCAGCTCACCTCCTTCCACCGAGGGATTGTTAGCCGGCTTCTGCTTCCTATTCAGCAAGTCACTCTTTGAAGTTCTGCGGGAGTTGCAACCGGCTGCCAGATGGGCAGTTCTGTTCCTTTCCGAACGCCGAGCCGTTCGCTCCTTTTCGGATCGAATCACGTCGGAGTCACCATTTGCCGCAACTGAGGGACGGGACACCACTTGATGCAAGCAAAGTGTTCGATTTATTAGCAATATTCCATAAGCTTTATAGTATTTCTAACAACAAGCAAGCTACGTGTCTTTATTTCCATTGGTTAGTATCTATGTCGCGTCCCACACTCATTGGTTAGTACAACTTCATCTATTAGCTATTCTTAGACTCATTGGTTAATACAACTTCATCTTTTAGCTATTTCTAGGCAAATTAAAACTACTATGTTATCTTGCAGCTGCAGCAAAACCACAAGGAGGAATGTTCCTGTTTCACAATGTCTTATCTTGGGAGGAAGATCCTGTTAAGCAGGATGTCTTATCTTGCACCTTCCTGTAAATCAGGATGTCTTATCTTGCAGCTTCCTGTAAATCAGGATGTCTTATCTTGCAGCTTGTAATCCACTCTCCCAGGGCCTCGGTCCGACCAAGGCAATCAGGTCAGGGTCTCCTGCTTGCTTGTGAAGCTCTGCAGCAGCAGGATGCTTGTTTGCTTTTCCTACATCTCCCCCATTCTGTTGAACAATAAGAACTTTATGGATAGAGTTAGATATCATTTTTTGTACACACTGCAAAAAACACGGTAAGCAAATCAAAAGCAACAAAGCAAACAAAACAATATACATTGTTGTCTTTAACAAACTTTTTAACCAGCCTGTAAATCCCCAGCCAGAAAATAACTTGTCTAGCCAGTCCCATTTATCATCTTCTCGGAGTTTCAAAACTCCGTTTTTAAGTTGCTGTATGCTAGCGTGAATTGACTCTGAGTGATCAGACAGGTTCATACAGCACATTCCTTCAAAGTCTTCACATCCATGGCCTTGGGCTAAAAGCAAAAAATCTATGGCTGCACGATTTTGCAAAGTTGCATGTCGCACACTATCTACATCTATCAAAAGGTCAGAAAGCGCTCTACTAGTAGCGTTGGTTTGTTTCGCTAGCCAACAGCCTAATTTGTCTAAGGTGCTTAAAGCTTTTGCAGCTGCAACACCAGGAGCCAAAAGAGAGGCAGTGAAGCGTTGTTCAAAGTTCCAAAAATCTACATGGTCGTCACACTCTGACGTAAAGGCGTGGGCTGCTCGCCTTAGTCTAGAGTGGCTTTTGCGCATTTGTAAAATACTGGATGTATTGGGAGTTAGCAGTGAGAGACGTCCCAAACTACAGGGGCCTCCTTTTATATGTGAAGGTATGCCTGCCCATGCCCGATCTCCACAAATAAAGAATATGCCAGATGGTAATGCCACGGGTATGTTTGCGGAGGGTGAGATATTTTTTGATGTATAGTTACACCAAGCTGTCTTATTACGAAAAATGGGATGCATGGGGGATACATCCCATACTCGCGATTGATTTTTCCCCGTGTAGTTAAATTTAACACAAAAGTCCATTTTCACTGATCCTAATAGTTCAATTTCTTGAGGTTCTAAACTGAGTTTTGGTCTATATGGCGTCCACCCATCCCAGTTATCTGTGGGATTGATCATCAGGGTCTGTGGGAGGGTTTCACACAATCTTGTCCAATTATCAAGTGGTAAGCCTATCAAACAAGTAGAAAAAGGGTTTTCCGGAGAAGCCGTGGCTAGGCATATTGTATCCTGTCCTGTTACATTAGCTAGCGTGACCCACACATTAGTCTTAGGGAAAAATGGGGGAAAAGGACTAGCTTCTGTTACCATCCACACCAAAACCAAAAGGAAAAGCATAATGGTGATTTTCAGATGGGTGGCAAAGCGTCTGTGTTTGGTTCTTCAGCTGGAGCTGCCGTCAATGGCTCTCTGAAGGGTTTGACATTTTTCGCCGGAATCCACCGTGGACCACGCTCTGTGGAAACACAAGCATAACCCCTTCCCCAGGTAATAAGTGGATAAGGACCTAAAATTTTTCCTGTCTCTAGGTCCTTTATTAAAACTGGTGCCTTCTTTGATTTTGTGAATTCTTGGCTCATGTTAAAATGTCTCACAATAGGAGGATTCTGATCCATAAGGGAACAATTTAAAAAATTAAAAACATACAATGCTTTCTGTAGTCTTTCTCCTGGGGTTACGTTCCCTATCCCCCTTTTTTGTTTTTGTAAAAGACTTTTTAAAGTCTTGTGAGAGCGTTCAATAAGAGATTGACCTGTAGGGGAATGTGGTATTCCTGTAATGTGTGTAATGCCCCAGGTACTAAAAAAAGTCTGTAAAGTGAGAGAAATATATGCAGGTCCATTATCTGTTTTAATTTTTTGAGGTATCCCCAAGGTGGCAAATGCTTGTAAAAAATGGCGTTTAACATCGCGAGCCTTCTCTCCTGTGTGACAGGAAGCATATAAGGCTCCAGAAAAAGTATCTATAGAAACATGTAAATATTTTTGCTTGCCAAATTCTGGATAGTGTGTAACATCAGTTTGCCATAACTGTAAAGACTGTAATCCCCGGGGATTAATTCCGCCTGCTATAGATGGGAAAGAAACGCGTTGACAATCAGGACATATAGCAACAATCTCGGTTGCTTGCTGTGTGGAAATATTAAAAGTGCGTTTCAGTGCACCTGCATTTTGGTGAAAAAAGGAATGACTAAGTTTTGCCTGGGCAAAAAGGTCTGGGAGAATTTGCACTGTAAGAGTTAAAAGGTCAGCTTGTCTATTCCCTTCTGCTATAAAACCTGGTAAAGTAGTATGAGAACGAACATGCATTATAAAATAAGGAGTTGTTCTGGAGTCCAACAAAGCGACAAGTTCCTGTAATAAAGTAAACAAAAGAGGGTTAGCAACATCTTTTAAAAATGAAGCTTCTGCCCGCTGGACTATACCAGCAACATAAGCGGAATCAGTGATTATGTTAAGAGGTTTTGTCCATTTTCGAAAGACGCGTACAACAGCTGCAAGTTCCACAATTTGTGGTGAGCCAGGTGCTGTAGAAATGTCTGAGTTCCATTTCTGGGTTTCCTGGTTCCACCAGATGATAACAGATTTGTGGGTCTTTCCAGATCCATCAGTAAACACTGTAAATGCCTCCAGAGGTTTTTCGCTTCTTTTCGGTTTTTGGGAAAGTTGAAAGTCAAGGTGTAAAAGTTTATGAGCTGGCAAATGCGAAGAAATCTGTCCAGGATAGCCAGCAAGAGCCATGGCAAAAACGTCCGATTGGCAATATAACCAGGAAAGATAGGTTTTGACCACTGGCAAATAGATACATGTAAAGTCAATTCCTGCTAAAGTTAATAGTCGTTGCCGCGCCTTAAGAATTAAAAATGCAAACATTTCATATTGTGCAAATATTGTTTTTGAAGGCTGATGTGATAGAAATACCCATTCAATAGTCAATAATGGGTCCTTCTGATCAGTGTCCCATTGGAAAATAAGGGCATATGGCTGTTTTGTAGGATTTAAGATTACCAAAAAAAATGGCAAATCTGGATCGCAGCGGTGCGCCTGTCTAGACGCAATGGCTTCAGTGATTTTTGCAATTGCTTTAAGAGAGGGTTCGTTCAGCGTTCTTGGGGCACAAATATTTGTGTCTCCCTTCAAAAGTTCAAAAAGAGGACTTAAATCTGAATTTGTGATTCCCAATAAGGGGCGAACCCAGTTTATAGTTCCCAGAAGTTTTTGTACATCATTTAAAGTAGAAATTTCTGTGTTCAAGTGAAGTGGTTGAGGTGCTATGGTCTTTGACCGAATTAACCAGCCCAAATATTTCCAAGGGGAAATAGTTTGAATTTTTTCAGAAGCAATACAAAATCCAGCTGCGTTTACAGCTGTAGTGACAAGGGCTACGGCCTCCTTCATGTCTGTTTCCTGAGATGCAGCCACAAGGATGTCGTCCATGTAGTGGTATAACAACACAGAAGGTTTAGACTTTCTAATTGGGCTTAAAATTTTTGCCACATACCATTGGCATATGGTTGGACTGTTTTTCATTCCTTGTGGGAGCACTACCCAATGGAATCGTCGCAAAGGTTCCTGAACGTTGACGCTTGGAATTGAAAAAGCAAATTTAGGTGCATCCTGAGGATGTAATGGTATATTAAAAAAACAGTCTTTCAAATCAATTACTGTAAGGTACCAATTTCTTGGTAACATGGTTGGCGAGGGAAGCCCCGGCTGAAGGGGTCCCATGTTTTCCATAGCGTCATTAATTTTTCTAAGATCATGGAGTAGGCGCCACTTGCCACTTGGTTTTTTAATAACAAAAACAGGAGAATTCCATGGACTAACAGACGGTACTACATGTCCCTTTTGTAATTGCTCCTCTACTAAGTCATTAAGAGCGCAGAGTTTCTCTATAGGAAGGGGCCATTGATCCACCCATATAGGGGTATCCATTTTCCAGGTAATTTTTAGAGTGCCGCGCTCTTCAATGGCCCCCCCTAAAAATGTGTTTTTAGTGTAACTCCCCACTGAGCTAATACGTCACGGCCCCACAGGACCATCGGAATTGGTAAAACAAAAGGTTTAACAGTGGCTATGTGCCCTTCAGGGCCTTCAATGGTAACAGTATGGAGGCTTTGTCTACTAGTACCAGTGCCGCCTACCCCTGCAAGGGTCTGAGGTGTCATTATGTAGGTATCAAAAACAGATGACAACATAGTAACAAAATAAGGAGAAGAGAGACCATGTTCCGTGGCCGTACGGCACAATTCCTTAATTACGGCAAAAGACAAAGGTTCCCATTGAGCTCCCCGTCCTTGGTACATAACTGGTGCTACAATTTTTTGTGCCACCTCCCACTCCCCCTCCCTTAACGCCTGCTTTTTTATCTGAGTCCATACATCATGTGGGTCAGAGGGGAACAAGTCGGGTTCATCCTCCGGGTCTATAGGTCCGGGATCAAAGGGGTCGTCTTCTGGAGGGTAGTTTGCCAAAGCCCTCCTTCTTAGAGACGGTTTTGACGTTAGTATGGGTTCGGTTTTGGGTTCAGGGGCAGAATAGGTTGTTGCCGGCGGAGCTGAAGGGAGGTCAGAGGGACTGAGGTCGGGGTCTTTCCCGTTATGATCAGTCTCAGAAGGTGGATCCCCTTTATGAGAGCTTTCTTGTTCCTTTAAGATTTCAAAAATAATTCTCCACCAAGGGAGTAATTTTTGTGCTTGGGGGTCGCCCTTCGTAGCTCTGTCCCATAGTTTAATACCTACTTTGTCCCATATTTCCGTCGTAAAAATATTAGACGCAGTAACGTCAGGGATTTTTACTTGGACCCATTTTAACATACATTTAAGATCATGGCCCAATATAGTCTTATCATGCTTTGTCAGCAAGGCTTTCATAAGTTCATATACGTCCCTTTCCACGGGGGTGGAAACTTGCCCCCCCATTTCTGATTACCCGCAGCTCACCTCCTTCCACCGAGGGATTGTTAGCCGGCTTCTGCTTCCTATTCAGCAAGTCACTCTTTGAAGTTCTGCGGGAGTTGCGACCGGCTGCCAGATGGGCAGTTCTGTTCCTTTCCGAACGCCGAGCCGTTCGCTCCTTTTCGGATCGAATCACGTCGGAGTCACCATTTGCCGCAACTGAGGGACGGGACACCACTTGATGCAAGCAAAGTGTTCGATTTATTAGCAATATTCCATAAGCTTTATAGTATTTCTAACAACAAGCAAGCTACGTGTCTTTATTTCCATTGGTTAGTATCTATGTCGCGTCCCACACTCATTGGTTAGTACAACTTCATCTATTAGCTATTCTTAGACTCATTGGTTAATACAACTTCATCTTTTAGCTATTTCTAGGCAAATTAAAACTACTATGTTATCTTGCAGCTGCAGCAAAACCACAAGGAGGAATGTTCCTGTTTCACAATGTCTTATCTTGGGAGGAAGATCCTGTTAAGCAGGATGTCTTATCTTGCACCTTCCTGTAAATCAGGATGTCTTATCTTGCAGCTTCCTGTAAATCAGGATGTCTTATCTTGCAGCTTGTAATCCACTCTCCCAGGGCCTCGGTCCGACCAAGGCAATCAGGTCAGGGTCTCCTGCTTGCTTGTGAAGCTCTGCAGCAGCAGGATGCTTGTTTGCTTTTCCTACAGCTATGTGTTTCAGTGTTGGCTCTTTGGTTTGGGAGCTATTGCTGGACGTTTGGCAAGTTTGGCCGAAAATGCTCCTCCGGCCGAGTGAAACACTTTTTTTGATATGATGAAGGTTCCCAGGCAAGTGAAAGCCCACAGCCCTAGAATGAATGTTGCTGCTTATGTGCTCCCTGGGGAGGTCTCAGGCCAGCTATGTGTTTCAGTGTTGGCTCCTTTGGTTTGGGAGCTATTGCTGGATGTTTGGCATGTTTTGAATAAAATGCTAGTCTGGCCGACAGAAACAATTTTTTGCTATGATGAACATTCCCAGGCAATTGAAAGCCCACAGCCCTAGTAGAAATGTTGCTGCTTGTGTGCTCCCTGGGGCAGATTCAGGCCAATTATGTGTTTCAGTGCTGGCTCCTTTGGTTTGGGAGCTATTGCTGGACGTTTGGCAAGTTTGGACCAAAATGCTTGTCCGGCCCAGAGAAACACATTTTTTTGATATGATGAAGTTTCCCAGGCAAGTGAAAGCCCACAGCCCTAGAATGAATGTTGCTGCTTGTGTGCTCCGTGGGGAGGATTCAGGCCAGCTATGTGTTTCAGTGCTGGCTCCTTTGGTTTGGGAGCTATTGCTGGACGTTTGGCATCTTTGGCCTATAATTCTCATCTGGCCGAGAGAAACACTTTGTTTGATATGATGAACATTCCCAGGCAATTGAAAGCCCACAGCCCTAGTAGAAATGTTGCTACTTGTGTGCTCCCTGGGGAGGATTCAGGCCAGCTGTGTGTTTCAGTGTTGGCTCCTTTTCTTTGGGAGCTACTGCTGGACGTTTGGAAAGTTTGGCCGAAAATACTCGTCCAGCCGAGAGAAACACTTTTTTTGATAAGATGAAGGATCCCAGACAAGTGAAAGCCCACAGCCCTAGAATGAATGTTGCTACTTGTGTGCTCCCTGGGGAGGTCTCAGGCCAGCTATGTGATTCAGTGCTGGCTCCTTTGGTTTGGGAGCTATTTCTGGACGTTTGGCAAGTTTGGCCCAAAATGCTCGTCCGGCCGATACAAACACTTTTTTTGATATGATGAAGGATCCCAGGCAACTGAAAGCCCACAGCCCTAGAATGAATGTTCCTGCTTGGGTGCTCCCTGGGGAGGTCTCAGGCCCGCTATGTGTTTCAGTGCTGGCTCCTTTGGTTTGGGAGCTATTGCTGGACGTTTGGCAAGTTTGGCAGAAAATGCTCGTCTAGCCGAGAGATACTCTATTTTTAATATGATTAAAGGTCCCAGGCAAGTGAAAGCCCACAGCCCTAGAATGAATGTTGCTTCTTGTGTGCTCCCTGGGGAGGTCTCAGGCCAGCAATGTGTTTCAGTGCTGGCTCCTTTGGTTTGGGAGCTATTGCTGGACGTTTGGCAAGTTTGGCCGAAGATGCTCGTCCAGCCAAGAGAAACACTTTTATTGATATGATGAAGGATCCCAGGCTAGTGAAAGCCCACAGCCATAGAATGAATGCTGCTTCTTGTGTGCTCCCTTGGGAGGTCTCAGGCCAGCTATGTGTTTCAGTGCTGGCTCCTTTGGTTTGGGAGCTATTGCTGGACGTTTGGCAATTTTGGCCCAAAATGCTAGTCGGGCCGAGAGAAACACTTTTTTTGTTATATGAACGATCCCAGGCAAGTGAAAGCCCACAGCCCTAGAATAAATGTTTCTGCTTGTGTGCTCTCTGGTGAGGTCTCAGGCCAGCTATATGTTTCAGTGCTGGCTCCTTTGGTTTGGGAGCTATTGCTGGACGTTTTGCATTATTGGACCAAATTGCTCGTCTGGCCGAAACACTTGTTTTGCTATGATGAATGTACCCAGGCAAGTGAAAGATCACAGCCCTAGAATGAATGTTGCTGCTTGTGTGCTCCCTGGGGAGGATTTAGGCCAGCTATGTGATTCAGTGCTGGCTCCTTTGGTTTGGGAGCTATTGCTTTATGTTTGGCCTAAAAAGATTGTCCAGCCGAAAAAACACTTTTTTTGCTATGATGAAAGATCCCAGGCAAGTGAAAGCCCACAGCCCTAGAATGAATGTTGCTGCTTGTGTGCTCCCTGGGGAGGTTTCAGGCCAGCTATGTGTTTCAGTGCTGGCTCCTTTAGTTTTGTATTTTTTTCTGGACGTTTGGCAATTTTGGCCTATAATGCTTCTCAGGCCAAGAGAAACATGTTTTTTGATATTATGAAAGATCCCAGGCAATTGAAAGCCCACAGCCCTAGAATGAATGTTGCTGCTTGTGTGCTATTTGGGTTGGATTCATGCCAGCTATGTGTTTCTGTGCTGGCTCCTTTGGTTTGGGAGCTATTGCTGGAAGTTTGGCAAGTTTAGCCTGAAATGCTCGTGCGGCCGAGAGAAACACTTTTTTTGTAATAATGAAGGACCCCAGGCAAGTGAAAGCCCACAGCCCTAGAATGAATGTTGCTTCTTGTGTGCTCCCTGGGGAGGTCTCAGGCCAGCTATGTGTTTCAGTGCTGGCTCCTTTGGTTTGGGAGCTATTGCTGGACGTTTGGCAAGTTTGGCCGAAAATGCTCGTCCAGCCAAGAGAAACACTTTTATTGATATGATGAAGGATCCCAGGCAAGTGAAAGCCCACAGCCCTAGAATGAATGCTGCTGCTTGTGTGCTCCCTTGGGAGGTCTCAGGCCAGCTATATGTTTCAGTGCTGGCTCCTTTGCTTTGGGAGCTATTGCTGGAACTTTGGCAAGTTTGGCCTAAAATGCTCGTCCGGCCGAGAGAAACACTTTTTTTGCTATGATGAAGGATCCCAGGCAAGTGAAAGCCCACAGCCCTAGTATGTGTGTTGCTGCTTGTGTGCTCCCTGGGGAGGTCTCAGGCCAGCTATGTGTTTCAGTGCTGGCTCCTTTGGTTTGGGAGCTATTGCTGGACTTTTTGCAAGTTTGGCCGAAAATGCTCGTCCAGCCAAGAGAAACACTTTTATTGATATGATGAGGGATCCCAGGCAAGTGAAAGCCCACAGCCCTAGAATGAATGCTGCTTCTTGTGTGCTCCCTTGGGAGGTCTCAGGCCAGCTATCTGTTTCAGTGCTGGCTCCTTTGGTTTGGGAGCTATTGCTGGACGTTTGGCAATTTTGGACCAAAATGCTCGTCCGGCCGAGTGAAACACTTTTTTTGCTATGATCAATGTTCCCAAGCAAGTGAAAGCCAACAGCCCTAGAGTGAATGTTGCTGCTTGTGTGCTGCCTGGGGAGGATTCCGGCCAGCTATGTGTTTCAGTGCCGGCTCCTTTGGATTTGGAGCTATTGCTGGACGTTGGCATTTTTGGACCAAAATGCTCGTCCGGCCGAGAGAAACAATTTTTTTGGAATGATGATGGTTACCAGGCAAGAGAAAGCCCATAGACCTAGAATGAATATTGCTGCTTGTGTGCTCCTTGGGGAGGTTTCAGACCAGCTATGTGTTTCAGTGCTGGCTCCTTTAGTTTGATTTTTTTTACATGGACATCTGGCAAGTTTGGCCTAAAATGCTTCTCCGGATATGAAAAACACTTTTTTTACATGATGAAATTTCCCAGGCAAGTGAGAGCCCACAGACCTAGAATGAATGTTGCTGCTTGTGTGCTCCCTGGGCAGGATTCAGGACAGGTATGTGCTTCAGTGCTGGCTCCTTTGGATTTGGAGCTATTGCTCGACGTTTGCCATGTTTGGACCAAAATGCTCGTCCGGCCGAGAGAAACAATTTTTTTGGAATGATGAAGATTACCAGGCAAGTGAAAGCCCACAGCCCTAGAATGAATGTTGCTGCTTGTGTGCTCCCTGGGGAGGTTTCAGGCCAGCTATGTGTTTCAGTGCTGGCTCCTTTAGTTTGGGGGTTTTTTTCTGGACGTCTGTGAAATTTGGCCTAAAATGCTTCTCCGGACAAGAGAAACAGTTTTTTTGATATGATGAAAGTTCCCAGGCAGGTGAAAGACCATAAGCGTAGAAAGAATCTTGCTACTTCTGTGCTCCCTGGGGAGGATTGAGGCCAGCTATGTGTTTCAGGGCTGGCTCCTTTGGTTTGGGATCTATTTCTGGACGTTTGGCATGTTTGGCCAAAAATGCTCGTCTGGCCGGTAGAAAGCCTTTTTTTGCTATGATGAAAGATCCCAGGCAAGTGAAAGCCCACAGCCCTAGAAAGAATGTTGCTGCTTGTATGCTCCCTGGGGAGGATTCAGGCCAGCTATGTGTTTCAGTGCTGGCTCCTTTGGTTTGGGAGCTACTGCTGGACATTTGGCAAGTTTGGCCCAGAATGCTCGTCTGGGCGAGAGTAACACTTTTTTTGCAATGATGAAAGTTCCCAGGCAAGTGAAAGGCCACAGCCCTAGAATGGATGTTGCTGCTTGTGTGCTCCCTGGGGGGATTCAGGCCAGCTATGTGTTTCAGTGCTGGCTCCTTTGGTTTGGGAGTATTGCTGGACGTTTGGCATGTTTGGCCTAAAATGCTCGTCCAGCCGAGAGAAACACTTTTATTGATATGATGAAGGATCCCAGGCAATTGAAAGCCCACAGACGCAGAATGAATGATGCTGCTTGTGTGCTCCCTGGGGAGGTTTCAGGCCAGGTATGTGTTTCACTGCTGTCTCCTTTGGATTTGGAGTTATTCCTGGACGTTGGGCATGTTTGGCCTAAAATGCTTGTATGGCCGAGAGAAACACTTTTTTGCTATAATGAAAGTTCCCAGGCAAGTGAAAGCCACAGACGTAGAATGAATGTTGCTGCTTGTGTGCTACCTGGGGAGGATTCAGGCCAGCTATGTGTTTCAGCGCTGGCTCCTTTGGTTTTGTTGCTGCTTGTGTGCTCCCTGGGGAGGATTCAGGCCAGCTAAGTGTTTCAGTGCTGGCTCCTTTTGTTTGGGAGCTATTGCTGGACGTTTGGCATGTTTGGCCGAAAATGCTCGTAAGGCCGAGAAAAACACTTTTTTTGATATGATGAAGGTTCCCAGGCAAGTGAAAGCCCACAGCCCTAGAATGAATGTTGCTGCTTGTGTGCTCCCTTGGGAGGTTTCAGGCCAGCTATGTGTTTCAGTGCTGGCTCCTTTACTTTGGGTTTTTTTTCTGGACGTCTGGCAAGTTTGGCCGAAAATGTTTCTTTGGCCAAGAGAAAATCTTTTTTTGATATGATGATAGATCCCAGGCAAGTGAAAGCCCACAGCCCTAGAATGAATGTTGCTGCTTGTGTGCTCCCTGGGGAGGATTCAGGCCAGCTGTGTGTTTCAGTGCTGGCTCCTTTGGTTTGGGAGCTATTGCTGGACTTTTGGCAATTTTGGCCGAAAATACTCGTCCGGCCGAGAGAAACACATTTTTGCTGTGATGAATGTTCCCAAGAAAGTGGAAGCCCACAGCCCTAGAATGAATGTTGCTGTTTCTGTGCTCTTTGGGGAGGATTCAGGGCATCTATGTGTTTCAGTGCTGGCTCCTTTGGTTTGGGATCTATTGCTGGACGTTTGGCATGATTGGCCTACAATTCTCTTCTGGCAGAGAGAAAAAATTTCTTGCTATGATGAAGGTTCCCAGGCAAGTTAAAGCCAAAAGCCCTAGAATGAATGTTGCTGCTTGTGTGCTCTGTGGGGAGGATTCAGGCCAGCTATGTGTTTCAGTGCTGGGTCCTTTGGTTTGGGAGCTATTGGTGGACGTTTGGCATGTTTGGCCTAAAATGCTCGTCCGACCAAGAGAAACACTTTTTTTCATGTAATGAAAGGTCCCAGGCAAGTGAAAGCCCACAGCCCTAGAATGAATGTTGCTGCTTGTGTGCTCCCTGGGTAGGATTCAGGCCAGCTATGTTTTTCTGTGCTGGCTTCTTTTGTTTGGGAGCTATTGCTGGACGTTTTGAATATTTCTCTCAAAATACTCGTCCGGCCGATAGAAACACTTTTTTTGCTATGATGAAGGATCCCAGGATAGTGAAAGGCCACAGGCCTAGAATGAATATTGTTGCTTGTGTGCTCTTTGGGTAGGATCCAGGCCAGGTATGTGTTTAAGCGCTGGCTCCTTTGTTTTGGGAGCTATTGCTAGACCGTTGGCATGTTTGGCCTAAAATGCTCATCTGGCAGAGAGAAACAATTTTTTGTTATGATGATGGCTTCCAGGCAAGTTAAAGCCATCACCCCTAGAATGAATGTTGCTGCTTGTGTACTCCCTAGGGAGGATTCAGGCCAGATCTATGTTTCAGTGCTGGCTCATTTAGTTTTGGAGATTTTTCTGGTTTTTTGGCACATTTGGCCTAAAATTCTCGTCTGGCAGAGAGAAAGAATTTTTGCTATGATGAAGGTTCCATGGCAAGTTAAAGCCAACAGCCCTACAATAAATGTTGCTGCTTGTATGCACCCTGGGGAGGATTCAGGACAGCTATGTGTTTCAGTGCTGGCTCCTTTGGTTTCGGAGCTATTGCTGGACGTTTGGCAAGTTTGGCCCAAAATGCTCGTCCGGCCGAGAGAATCATTTTTTTGGTATGGTGAAGGTTCCCAGGCAAGTGAAAGCCCACAGGCCTAGAATGAATGTTGCTGCTTGTGTGCTCCCTGGAGAGGATTCACGCCAGCTATGAGATTCAGTGCTGGCTCCTTTGGTTTGGGAGCTATTGCTGGACGTTTTGAATATTTCTCCCAAAATACTCGTCCAGCCGAGATAAACACTTTTTTTGTATTGATGAAAGTTCCCAGGCAAGTGAAAGCCCACAGCCCTAGAATGAATGTTGCTGCTTGTGTGCTCCCTGGGGAGGATTCAGGGCAGCTATGTGTTTCAGTGCTGGCTCCTTTGGTTTGGGAGCTATTGCTGGACGTTTGGCATGTTTGGCCTAAATTGCTTCTCCGGCCGAGAGAAACACTTTTTTTGATATGATGAAATTTCCCAGGCAAGTGAAAGCCCACATCCATAGAATGAATGTTGCTGCTTGTGTTCTCCCTGGGTAGGATTCAGGCCAGCTATGTGTTTCACTGCTGGCTCCTTTGGTTTGGGAGCTATTGCTGGACGTTTGGCAAGTTTGGCCTAAAATGCTCTTCTGCCCGAGAGAAACACCTTTTTTGCTATGATGAAAGATCCCAGGCAAGTGAAAGCCCACAGCCCTAGAATTAATGTTGCTAGTTGTGTACTCCCTGGAGAGGATTCACGCCAGCTATGTGTTTCAGTGCTGGCTCCTTTGGTTTGGGATCTATTGCTGGACGTTTGGCATCTTTGGACTAAAATGCTCGTCCGGCCGAGAGAAACATTATTTTGCTATGATGAAGGTTCCCAGAGAAGTGAAAGACACAGACCTAGAAAGAATGTTACTACTTGTGTGCTCCCTGGGGTGGATTCAGGCCAGCTATGTTTTTCAGTGCTGGCTCCTTTGGTTTGGGAGCTATTTCTGGACATTTGTAAAGATTGGCCTAAAATGCTCGTCCGGCCGAGAGAAAAAATTTCTTTGATATGATGAAAGATCCCAGGGAAGTGAAAGCCCACAATCCTAGAAAGAATGTTGCTGCTTGTGTGCTCCCTGGGGAGGTTTCAGGCCAGCTATGTGTTTCAGTGCTGGCTCCTTTGGTTTGGGAGCTATTGCTGGACGATTGGCATGTTTGGGTTAAAATGCTCGTCTGGCTGAGAGAAATACATTTTTGAAATGATGAAAGATCCCAGGGAATTGAAAGCCCACAGCCCTAGAATGAATATTGCTGCTTGTGTGCTCCCTGGGTAGGATTCAGGGCAGCTATGTGTTTCTGTGCTGCCTTCTTTGGTTTGGGAGGAATTGCTGGAAGTTTTGAATATTTCTCTCAAAATACCCGTCCGGCCGATAGAAACACTTTTTTTGCTATGATGAAATTTCCCAGGCAAGTGAAAGCAAACAAACCTAGAAAGAATGTTGCTGCTTGTGTGCTCCCTGGGGAGGTTTCAGGCCAGCTATGTGTTTCAGTGCTGGCTCCTTTGGTTTGGGAACTATTGCTGGACGATTGGCAAGTTTGGCCGAAAATGCTCCTCCGGCCGAAAGAAACAACTTTTTTGCTATGATGAAGTTTCCCAGGCAAGTGAAAGCCCACAGCCCTAGAATGAAAGTTGCTGATTGTGGGCTCCCTGGGGAGGTCTCAGGCCAGCTATGTCTTTCAGTGCTGTCTCCTTTGGTTTCGGAGGTATTGCTGGACGTTTGGCATGTTTGGCCTAAAATGCACGTCCGGGCGAGAGAAACACTTTTTTTGGAATGGTAATGGTTACCAGGCAAGAGAAAGCCCACAGCCCTAGAATGAATATTGCTGCATGTGTGCTCCTTGGGGAGGTTTCAGACCAGCTATTTGTTTCAGTGCTGGCTCCTTTAGTTTGATTTTTTTTACCTGGACATCTGGCAAGAGTGGCCTAAAATGCTTCTCCGGATAAGAGAAACACTTTTTTTGACATGATGAAAGTTCCCAGGCAAGTGAAAGCCCACAAGCGTAGAAAGAATGTTGCTACTTCTGTGCTACATGGGGAGTATTGAGGCCAGCTATGTGTTTAACTGCTGGCTCCTTTGGTTTCTGTGCTATTGTTGGACGTTTGGCAAGTTTGGCCCAAAATGCTCGTCGGGCGAGAGAAACACTTTTTTTGATATGATGAAAGTTCCCAGGCAAGTGAAAGCCCACAGGCCTAGAATGAATTTTGCTGCTTGAGGACTCCCTGGGGAGGTATCAGGCCAGCTATGTGTTTCAGTGCTGGCTCCATTGGTGTGGGAGCTATTGATGGACGTTTGTTAAGTTTGGCCGAAATTGCTCGTCCGGCCGAGAGAAACACTTGTTTTGCTATGATGAAGGATCCCAGGCAATTGAAAGCCCACAGACGCAGAATGAATGATGCTGCTTGTGTGCTCCCTAGGGAGGTTTCAGGCCAGGTATGTGTTTCATTGCTGTCTCCTTTGGATTTGGAGCTATTCCTGGACGTTGGGCATGTTTGGCCTAAAATGCACGTATGGCCGAGAGAAACACTTTTTTGCTATAATGAAAGTTCCCAGGCAAGTGAAAGCCACAGACGTAGAATGAATGTTGCTGCTTGTGTGCTCCCTGGGGAGGATTCAGGCCAGCTATGTGTTTCAGCGCTGGCTCCTTTGGTTTTGTTGCTGCTTGTGTGCTCCCTGGGGAGGATTCAGGCCAGCTAAGTGTTTCAGTGCTGGCTCCTTTTGTTTGGGAGCTATTGCTGGACGTTTAGCATGTTTGGCCGAAAATGCTCGTCCGGCCGAGAAAAACACTTTTTTTGATATGATGAAGGTTCCCAGGCAAGTGAAAGCCCACAACCCTAGAATGAATATTGCTGCTTGTGTGCCCTTTTGGGACGATTCAGGCCAGCTATATGTTTCAGTGCTGGCTCCTTTGGTTTGGGAGCTATTGCTGGACGTTTGGCAAGTTTGGACCAAAATTCTCATCTCGCCGGGAGAAACCGTTTTTTTGATATGATGAAAGATCCCAGGCAAATGAAAGCCCACAGCCCTAGAATGAATGCTGCTGCTTGTGTGCTCCCTGGGGAGGATTCAGGCCAGCTATGTGTTTCAGTGCTGGCTCCTTTGCTTTGGGAGCGATTGCTGGACGTTTGGCATGTTTGGCCTAAAATGCTTGTCCGGCAGACAGAAACACTTTTTTTGATATGATGAAGGTTCCCAGGCAAGTGATAGCCGACAGCCCTAGAATTAATGTTGCTACTTGTGTGCTCCCTGGAGAGGATTCAGGCCAGCTATGTGTTTCAGTGCTGGCTCCTTTGGTTTGGGAGCTATTGCTGGACGTTAGGCATGTTTGGCCGAAAATGCTCCTCCGGCAGAGAGAAACACTTTCTTTTATATGATGAAGGTTCCCAGGCAAGTGATAGCCCACAGCCCTAGAAATAATATTGGTACTTGTGTGCTCCGTGGGGAGGATTCAGGCCAGCTATGTGTTTCAGTGCTGGCTCCTTTGGTTTGGGAACTATTGCTGGACGTTTGGCATGTTTGTGTTAAAAAGCTCGTCTGACCGAGAGAAATACTTTTTTGGTGTGATGAATGATCCCAGGCAAGAGAAAGCACACAGCGCTAGATGAATGTTGCTGCTTTAGTGCTCCCTGGGGAGGTCTCAGGACAGCTATGTGTTTAAGTTCCGGCTCCTTTTGTTTGGGAGCTATTGCTGGACGTTTGGCATCTTTGGCCTAAAATGCTTGTTCGTCCGAGAGAAACACTTTTTTTTGATATGATGAAGGTTCCGAGGCAAATGAAAGCCCACAGCCCTAGAATGAATGCTGCTGCTTGTGTGCTCCCTGGGGAGGATTCAGGCCAGCTATGTGTTTTAGTGCTGGCTCCTTTGGTTTGGGAGCGATTGCTGGACGTTTGGCCTGTTTGGCCGAAAATTCCCCTCCGGCCTAGAGAAACACTTTTTTTGATATGATGAAGGTTCCCAGGCAACTGAAAGCCCACAGCCCTAAAATTAGTGTTGCTATATGTGTGCTTCCTGGGGAGGATTCTGGCCAGCTATGTGTTTCAGTGTTGGCTCCTATGGTTTGGGAGCTATTTCTGGACTTTTGGCAAGTTTGGCCTAAAATGCTCGTACGGCCAATAGAAAAACCTTTTTTAATATGATGAATGTTCCCAGGAAAGTTAAAGCCCACAAACCTAGAAAGAATGTTACTACTTGTGTGCTCCCTGGGGAGGATTTAGGTCAGCTATGAGTTTTAGTGCTGGCTCATTTGGTTTTGGAGCTACTGCTGGACGTTTGGCAAGGTTGGCCGAAGATGCTCGTCTGGCCTAGAGAAAAAATATTTTTTATATGATGAAGGTTCCCGGGCAAGTGAAAGATCACAGCCCTAGAATGAATGATGCTGCTTGTCTGCTCCCTGGGGAGGATTGAGGCCAGCAATTTGTTTCAGTGCTGGCTCGTTTGGTTTGGGAGCTATTTCTGGACGTTTGGCAAGTTTGGCCTAAAATGCTTGTCCGATCGAGAGAAACACTTTTTTTGATACGATGAAGGTTCCCATTCAAGTGAAAGCCCACAGCCCTAGAATGAATGTTGCTGATTGAGTGCTCCCTGGGTAGGATTCAGGCGAGCTATGTGTTTCAGTGCTTGCTCCTTTGGTTTTGGAGCTATTTCTGGACGTGTGGCATGTTTGGCCAAAAATGCTCCTCCAGCCGAGAGAAAAAAGTTTTTGATATGATGACGGTCCCCAGGCAAGTGAAAGCCCACAGCCCTAGAATGAATGTTGCTGCTTTTGTGCTCCCTGGGGAGGTTTCAGGCCTGCTATATTTTTCAGTGTTGGATCCATTGGTTTGGGAGCTATTGCTGGACGTTTGGCAAGTTTGGCCCAAAATGCTTGTCCGGCCGAGAGAAACACTTTTTTGCTATGATGAAGGTTCCCTTGCAAGTGAAAGCCCAAAGCGCTAGAATGAATGTTGCTGCATCTCTGCTCCCTGGGGAGGATTCAGGCCACCTATGTGTTTCAGTGCTGGCTCCTTTGGTTTGGGAGCTATTGCTGGACGTTTGGCAAGTTTGGCCCAAAATGCTCGTCAGGCCGAGAGAAACACTTCTTTTGATATGATGAATGTTCTCAGGCAAGTGAAAGCACACAGCCCTAGAATGAGTGTTGCTGCTTGTGTGCTCTTTAGGGAGGATTCAGGCCAGCTATGTGTTTCAGTGCTGGCTCCTTTGGTTTGTGAGCTATTACTGGAGATTTGGCATGTTTGGCTCAAAATGCTCGTACGGGCGAGAGAAACACTTTTTTTGCTCTGATGACGGTTTCCAGGCAAGTGAAAGCCCACAGCCCTAGAATGAATGATGCTGCTTGTGTGCTCCCTGGGGAGGTTTAAGGCCAGCTATGTGTTTCAGTGCTGGCTCCTTTGGTTTGGGAGCTATTGCTGGACGTTACGCATGTTTGGCCTAAAATGCTACTCCGGCCAAGAGAAACACTTTTTTGCTATGATGAAGGTTCCCTTGCAAGTGAAAGCCCAAAGCCCTAGAATGAATGTTGCTGCATCTCTGCTCCCTGGGGAGGATTCACGCCACCTATGTGTTTCAGTGCTGGCTCCTTTGGTTTGGGAGCTATTGATTGACGTTTGGCAAGTTTGGCCCAAAATGCTCGTCAGGCCGAGAGAAACACTTTTTTTGATATGATGAATGTTCTCAGGAAAGTGAAAGCACACAGCCCTAGAATGAGTGTTGCTGCTTGTGTGCTCTTTAGGGAGGATTCAGGCCAGCTATGTGTTTCAGTGCTGGCTCCTTTGGTTTGTGAGCTACTACTGGAGATTTGGCATGTTTGATTCAAAATGCTCGTACGGGCGAGAGAAACACTTTTTTTGCTCTGATGACGGTTTCCAGGCAAGTGAAAGCCCACAGCCCTAGAATGAATGATGCTGCTTGTGTGCTCCCTGGGGAGGTTTAAGGCCAGCTATGTGTTTCAGTGCTGGCTGCTTTCGTTTGGGAGCTATTGCTGGACGTTTGGCATGTTTTGAATAAAATGCTAGTCTGGCCGAGAGAAACAATTTTTTGCTATGATGAACGTTCCCAGGCAATTGAAAGCCCACAGCCCTAGTAGAAATGCTGCTGCTTGTGTGCTCCCTGGGGAAGATTCAGGCCAATTATGTGTTTCAGTGCTGGCTGCTTTGGTTTGGGAGCTATTGCTGGACGTTTTGCAAGTTTGGGTTAAAATGCTCGTTCGGCAGAGAGAAACACTTTTTTGCTTTGATGAAGGTTCCCAGGCAAGTGAAAGCCCACAGCCATACAATGAATGATGCTGCTTGTGTGCTCCCTGGGGAGGATTCTAGCCAGCTATGTGTTTCAGTGCTGGCTCCTTCGGTCTGGGAGGTACTGCTGGACGTTTGGCATGTTAGGCTAAAATGCTAGTCTGGCCGAGAGAAACAATTTTTTGTTATGATGAAGGTCCCCAGGCAAGTGAAGTCCCAGAGCCCTTGAATGAATCTTGCTGCTTGTGTGCTCCCTGGGGAGGATTCAGGCCAGCTATGTTTCAGTGCTGGCTCCTTTGGTTTGGGAGCTATTGCTGGACGATTGGCATGTTTAGCCTAAAATGCGAGTGTGGCCGAGTTATACAATTTTTTGATATGATGAAGGTTCCCAGGGAAGTGAAGGACCACAGCCCTAGAAGAAATGTTGCTGCTTTTGTGCTCCCTGGGGAGGATTCAGGCCAGCTATGTGTTTCAGTGTTGGCTCCATTGGATTTCGAGCTATTGCTGGACTTTTGGCAAGTTTGGACATTATGATCATCCGGCCGAGAGAAACAATTTTTTTGTTATCATGAAGGATCCCAGGCAAGTGAAAGCCCACAGCCTTAGAATGAATGTTGCTGCTTGTGTGCTCCCTGGGGCGCATTTAGTCCAGCTATGTGTTTCAGTGCTGTCTCCTTTGGTTTGGAGCTGTTGCTGGACGTTTTGCAAGTTTGGCTTAAAATGCTCGTCCGGCCGAGAGAAACTCTTTTTTGCTATGATGAACGTTCCCAGGCAAGTGAAAGCCGACAGCCCTACAATGAATGTTGCTGCTTGTGTGCTCTTTGGGGAGGATTCAGGGCAGTTATCTGTTTCAGTTCTGGCTCCTTTGGTTTGTGAGCTATTGCTGGACGTTTGGCAAGTTTGGCCCAAAATGCTCATCAGGCCGAGAGAAACACTTTTTTTGATATGATGAATGTTCCCAGGCAAGTGAAAGCCCACAGCCCTAGAATGAGTGTTGCTGCTTGTGTGCTCTTTGGGGAAGATTAAGGCCAGCTATTTGTTTCACTCCTGGCTCCTTTGGTTTGGGAGCTATAGCTGGACGTTTGGCAATTTTGGCTGAAAATGCTCGTCCGGCCGAGAGAAACACTTTTTTTGTAATGATGAAAGTTCCCAGGCAAGTGAAAGCCCAGAGAAGTAGAAAGAATGTTGCTGCTTCTATGCTCCCTGGAGAGGATTCAGTCGACTATTATGTTTCAAGGCTGGCTCCTTTGGTTTGGGAGCTATTGCTGGACGTTTGGCAAGTTTATACTAAAGTGCTCCTGCGGCAGAGAGAAACACTTTTTTTGATATGATGAAACATCCCAGGCAAGTGAAAGCCCACAGACATATAAAGAATGTTGCTACTTGTGTGCACCCTGGGCAGGATTCAGGCAAGCTATATGTTTCAGTGCTGGCTCCTTTGGTTTGGGAACTATTGCTGGACGTTTGGCAACTTTAGCCCAAAATACTCGTCCGGCCGAGAGAAAAATTTTTGTTATGATGAAAGATCCCAGGCAAGTGAAAGGCCACAGGCCTAGAATGAATATTGCTCCTTGTGTGCTCCCTGGGGAGGATTCAGGCCAGCTATGTGTTTCAGTGCTGGCTCCTTTGGTTTGGGAGCTATTGCTGGACGTTTGGCAAGTTTGGCTTAAAAAGGTCGTCCGGCAGAGAGAAACACTTTTTTTGATATGATGAATGTTCCAAGGCAAGTGAAAGCCCGCAGACGTAGAAACAATTTTGCTGCTTGTGTGCTCCCTGGGGAGGATTCAGGCCAGCTAGGTGTTTCAGCGCTGGCTCCTTTGGTTTGGGAGCTATTGCTGGACGTTTGGCAAGTTTGGCCGAAAAGTGCTCGTCCACCCGAGAGAAACACGTTTTTGCTATGATGAAGGTTCCCAGGCAAGTGAAATCCCACAGGCCTAGAATGAATGTTGCTGCTTGTGTGCTCTTTGGGGATGATTCAGTCCAGCTATGTGTTTCAGTGCTGGCTCCTTTGGTTTGGGAGCTATTGTGGGAAATTTGGCATGTTTGGCCGAAAATGTTCGTCCGGCCGAGAGAAACACTTTTTTTGCTATGAAGAAGTTTCCCAGGCAAGTGAAAGCCCACAGCCCTAGAATGAATGTTGCTGCTTGTGTGCTTCCTGGGGAGGTCTCAGGACAGCTATGTGTTTCAGTGCTGGCTCCTTCGGTTTGGGAGCTATTGCTGGACGTTTGGCATGTTTGTCCTAAAATGCTCGTCTGGCAGAGAGAAACAATTTTTTGTTATGATGAAGTTTTCTAGGGAAGTGAAAGCCAACATCCCAAGAATGAATGTTGCTGCTTGTGTGCTACCTGGGGAGGTTTCAGGCCAGCTATATGTTTCAGTCCTGGCTCAGTTAGTTTGGAATTTTTTTCTGGCGGTTTGGCAAGTTTGGCCTAAAATGCTTGTCCGGCCAAGAGAAACACTTTTCTTGATATGATGAAAGTTCCCAGGTAAGTGAAAGCCCACAGAGTTAGAAAGAATGTTGCTACTTGTGTGCTCCCTGGGGAGGATTTACGCCAGCTATGTGTTTCAGTGCTGTCTCCTTTGGATTGGGTGCTATTCCTGGACGTTTGCAATATATCGCCCAAAATACTCCTCCGGCCGAGAGAACCACTTTTTTTGCTATGATGAAGGCTCCCAGGCAAGTGAAAGCCCACAGCCCTAGAATGAATGTTGCTGCTTGTGTGCTCCCTGGGGAGGTCTCAGGCCAGATATGTGTTTCAGTGCTGGCTCCTTCGGTTTGGGAGCTATTGCTGGATGTTTGGCATGTTTGTCCTAAAATGCTCGTCTGGCAGAGAAAACAATTTTTTGTTATGATGAAGTTTTCCAGGCAAGTGAAAGCCCACAGCCCTAGAATGAATGTTGCTGCTTGTGAGCTCCCTGGTGAGGTCTCAGGTCAGCTATGTGTTTCAGTGCTGGCTCCTTTGGTTTGGGAGCTATTGCTGGACATTTGGCATGTTTGTCCTAAAATGCTCGTCTGGCAGAGAGAAACAATTTTTTGTTATGATGAAGTTTTCCAAGCAAGTGAAAGCCCACATCCCTAGAATGAATGTTGCTGCTTGTGTACTCCGTCAGGAGGTTTCAGGCCAGCTATGTGTTTCAGTGCTGGCTCATTTAGTTTGGAATTTTTTTCTGCACGTTTGGCAAGTTTGGCCTAAAATGCTTGTCCGGCCAAGAGAAATACTTTTCTTGATATGATGAAAGTTCCCAGGCAAGTGAAAGCCCACAGAGTTAGAAAGAATGTTGCTACTTGTGTGCTCCCTGGGGAGGATTGAGGCCAGCTATGTTATTCAGTGCTGGCTCCTTTGGTTTGGGAGCTATTGCTGGACGTTTTGCATGTTTTGCCAAAAATGCTCGTCTGGCCGAGAAAATCACTTTTTTTCCTATCCTGAAGGTACCCAGTCAAGTGATAGCCCACAGCCCTAGAATGAATGTTGCTGCTTTTGTGCTCCCTGGGGAGGTTTCAGGCCAGCTATGTGTTTCAGTGCTGGCTCCTTTGGTTTGGGAGCTATTCCTGGACATTTGCAATATATCGCCCAAAGTACTCCTCCGGCCGAAACACTTTTTTTGCTATGATGAAGGTTCCCAGGCAAGTGAAAGCCCACAGCCCTAGAATGAATGTTGCTGCTTATGTTCTCCCTGCGGAGGTCTTATTCCAGCTCTGTGTTTTAGTGCTGGCTCCTTTTGTTTGGGAGCTATTGCTGGACGTTTACCAAATATGGCCTAAATTGCTCGTCCGGGCGAGCCAACCACTTATTTTGCTATGATGAAAGATCCCAGGCAAGTGAATGCCCACAGCCCTAGAATGAATGTTGCTGATTGTGTGCTCCCTGGGGAGGATTGAGGCCAGATATGTGTTTCAGTGCTGGCTCGTTTGATTTGGGAGCTATTGCTGAACGTTTGGCAAGTTTGGCCCAAAACGCTCGTCTGACCGAGAGAAACACTTTTTCTGCTATGATGAAGGTTCCCAGGCAAGTTAAAGACCACAGCCCTAGAATGAATGTTGCTGCTTGTGTGCTCCCTGGGGAGGATTCAGGCCAGATATATGTTTCAGTGCTGGTTATTTTGGTATGGGATCTATTCCCGGACTTTTGCAAGTTTAGACCAAAATGCTCCTCCAGCATAGTGAAACACTTTTTATGCTATGCTGAAGGTTCCGAGGCAAGTGAAAGCCCACAGGCGTAGAATGAATGTTGCTGCTTGTGTGCTCCCTGGGGAGGATTCAGGCCAGCTATGTGTTTCAGTGCTGGCTCCTTTGGTTTGGGAGCTATTGCTGGTCGTTTGGCAAATTTCGGCCTAACACTTGTCTGGCCGACTGAAACACTTCTTTGTTATGATGAAAGATCCCAGGCAAGTGAAAGACCACAGGCCTAGAATGAATATTGCTGCTTGTGGGCTCCCTGGGGAGGATTCAGGCCAGCTATGTGTTTCAGTGCTGGCTCGTTTTGTTTGGGACCTATTTCTGGACGTTTGGAATATATCGCCGAAAATGCTGTCTGGCCGAGAAAACACTTTTTTTGATATAATGAAAGTTCCCAGGCAAGTGAAAGGCCACAGCCCTTGAATGAATGTTGCTGCTTGTGAGCTCCCTGGGGAGGTTTCAGACCAGCTATGTGTTTCAGTGCTGGCTCCTTTGGTTTGGGAGCTATTGCCGGACGTTTGGCATGTTTGGCCTAAAATGCTCGTGTGGCCGAGAGAAACACTTTTTTGCTCTGATGTTGGTTCCCAGGCAAGTTAAAGCCAACAGCCCTAGAATGAAGGTTGCTGCATGTGTGCTCCCTGGGGAGGATTCAGGCCAGCTATGTGTTTCAGTGCTGGCTCCTTTGGTCTGGGAGGTATTGCTGGACGTTTGGCAAGTTTGGCCTAATATGCTTGTCCGACCAAGAGAAACAATTTTCTTGATATGATGAAAACTCCCAGGCAAGTGAAAGCCCATAGACGTAGAAAGAATGTTGTTAGTTGTGTGCTCCCTGGGGAGGATTCAGGACAGCTATGTGTTTCAGTGCTGGCTCCTTTGGTTTTGGAGCTATTGCTGGACGTTTTGCAAGTTTGGACCAAAATGCTCATCTGGCCAGGAGAATTACTTTTTTTGCTAAGATGAAATTTCCCAGGGCAAGTGAAAGCCAACAGACAGAGAAAGAATGTGGCTACTTGTGTGCTCCCTGGGGAGAATTCGGGCCAGCTATATTTTTCAGTGCTGGCTCCTTTGGTTTGCGAGCTATTGCTGGATGTTTGGAAACTTTGGACCACAATGCTCTTCGGACCAAGAGAAAAAATTTCTTGCTATGATGAAGGACCCAAGCAATTTAAAGCCAACAGCCCCAGAATGAATGTTGCTTCTTGTGTGCTCCCTGGGGAGGATTCAGGCCAGCTATATGTTTCAGTGCTGGCTCCTTTGGTTTGGGAGCTATTGCTGGACGTGTGGAATATTTCACCGAAAATGCTCGTCTGGCCGAGAGAAACACTATTTTTGATATAATGAAAGTTCCCAGGCAAGTGAAAGCCCACAGCCCTAGAATTAATGCTGCTGCTTGTGTGCTCCCTGGGGAGGATTCAGGCCAGCTATATATTACGGTGCTGGCTCCTTTGGTTTGGGAGCTATTGCTGGACGTTTGGGAAGTTTGGACCAAAATGCTCGTCCGGCCGATAGAAAAACTCTTTTTGCTATGATGAAGGTTCCCAGGCAAGTGAAAGCCCACAACCCTAGAATCAGTGTTGCTGCTTGTGTGCTGCCTGGGGAGGTTTCAGGCCAGCTATGTGTTTCAGTGCTGGCTCTTTTAGTTTGGTAGTTTTTTCTGGACGTTTGGCAAGTTTGGACTTAAATGCTTGTCCGGCCGAGAGAAACAATTTTTTTGATATGATGAAAGTTCCCAGGCAATTAAAAGCCCACAGACCGATAAAGAATGTTGCTACTTGTGTGCTCCCTGGGGAGGATTCAGACCAGCTATGTGTTTCATTGTTGGCTCCTTTGGTTTGGGAGCTATTGCTTGACGTTTGGCATGTTTGGCCTAAAATGTTCGTTTGGCCGTGAGAAACATATTTTTGCTATGATGTTGGATCCCATGCAAGTTAAAGCCAACAGCCCTAGAATGAATGTTGCTTCTTGTGTGCTTCCTGGGGAGTTGTCAGGCCAGGTATTTGTTTCAGAACTGGCTCCTTTGGTTTAGGGAGCTATTACTGGACGTTTGGCATGTTTGGCCGAAATTGCTTGTCCGGATTAGAGAAACACTTTTTTTAAATGATGAATGTTCCCAGGCAAGTGAAAGCCCACAGCTCTAGAATGAATGTTCCTGCTTGTGTGCTCCCTGGGGAGGATTCAGGCCAGCAATATGCTTCATTCTGGCTCATTTGGTTTGGGAGCTATTGATGGACGTTTGGCATGATTGGCCTAAAATGCTCGTCTGGCCGAGAGAAACACTTTTTTGCTATGATGAAGGTTACCAGGCAAGATAAAGCCAACAGCCCTCGAATGATAGTTGCTGCTTGTGTTCTCCCTGGGGAGGATTCAGGCCAGCTATGTGTTTCAGTGCTGGCTCCTTTGATTTGGGATCCGTTCCTGGACGTTTGGCAAGTTTGGCCTAAAATGCTTTTCCGGCCGAGAGAATCACTTTTTTAGATGTGATGAATGTTCCCAGGCAAGTGAAAGCCCACAGCCCTAGAAAGAATGTTGCTGCTTGTGTGCTCCCTGGGGAGGATTCAGGCCAGCTACGTGATTCAGTGCTGGCTCCTTTTGTTTGGGAGCTATTGCTGGACGATTTTCAATTTTCCATAAAATGTTGCTGCTTGTGTGCTCCCTGGGTAGGTTTCACGTCAGCTATCCGTTTCAGTGCTGCACCTTTGGTTTGGGAGCTATTTCTGGACGCTTGACATGTTTGGTCTAAAATGATCGTCTGGCCGAGAGAAACATTTTTTGGTATGATGAAGGTTCCCAGGTAAGTGAAAGCCCACTGACATGCAATGAATGTTGCTGCTTGTGTGCTCCCTGGGGAGGATTCAGGCCAGCTATGTGTTTCAGTGCTGGCTCCTTTGTTTTGGGAGGTATTGCTGGACGTTTGGCATGTTTGGTCTAAAATGCACATCTGGCCGAGAGAAACACCTTTTTTGCTATGATGAATGTTCCTATGCAAGTCAAAGACCACAGCCCTAGAATGAATGTTGCTACTTGTGTACTCCCTGGGGACGATTCAGGCCAGCTATGTGTTTCAGTGCTGGCTCCTTTGGTTTGGGAGCTATTGCTGGACGTTTGGCAAGTTTGGCCTAAAATGCCCTTCTGGTCGAGAGAAATACTGTTTTACTATGATGAAAGTTCCCAGGCATGTGAAAGCCCACAGCCCTAGAATGAATGTTGCTGCTTCTGTGCTCCCTTGGGGAGGATTCAGGCCAGCTATATGTTTCAGTGCTGGCTCCTTTGGTTTGGGAGCTATTGCTGGACATTTGGTATGTTTGGCCCAAAATGCTTTTCAGGCCGAGAGAAACACATTATTTAATATGCTGCAAGATCCCAGGCAAGTGAAAGCCCACAGACGTAGAAAGAATGTTTCTACTTGTGTGCTCCCAGGGGAGGATTCAGGCCAGCTATGTGTTTCAGAGCTGGCTCCTTTGGTTTGGGTGCTATTGCTAGACGTTTGGCAAGTTTGGCCCAAAATGCTCGTGCGGCCGAGAGAAACACTTTTTTTGCTGTGATGAAGGTTCCCATGCAAGTGAAAGCCCAGAGCCCTAGAATGAATGTTGCTGCTTGTGTGCTCCCTGAGGAGGATTCAGGCAAGCTATGTGTTTCAGTGCTGGCTCCTTAGGTTTTTGCAGCTATTGCTGGACTTTTGACATTTTTTGCCCCAGATGGTCGTCCGGCCGAGACAAACACTTTTTTTGCTATGATGAATGATCCCAGGCAAGTGAAAGCCCACAGTCGTAGAAAGAATGTTGGTACTTGTGTGCTCTTTGGGGAGGTCTAAGGCCAGCTATGTGTTTCAGTGCTGGCTCCTTTGTTTTGGGAGCTATTGCTGGACGTTTGGCTTGTTTGGCCAAAAATGCTCGTCGGGCTGAGAAACACTTTTTTTGTAATGATGAAGGTTGCCAGGCATTTGAAAGCCATCAGCCCTAGAATTAATGTTGCTACTTTTGTGCTCCCTGGGGAGGTTTCAGGCCAGCTATTTGTTTCAGTGCTGGCTCCTTTGGTTTGGGAGCTATTCCTGGTCGTTTGGCAAATTTCGGTTAACACTTGTCTGGCCGACTGAAACACTTCTTTGTTATGATGAAAGATCCCAGGCAAGTGAAAGACCACAGGCCTAGAATGAATATTGCTGCTTGTGGGCTCCCTGGGGAGGATTCAGGCCAGCTATGTGTTTCAGTGCTGGCTCGTTTGATTTGGGACCTATTTCTGGACGTTTGGAATATATCGCCGAAAATGCTGTCTGGCCGAGAAAACACTTTTTTTGATATAATGAAAGTTCCCATGCAAGTGAAAGGCCACAGCCCTTGAATGAATGTTGCTGCTTGTGAGCTCCCTGGGGAGGTTTCAGACCACCTATGTGTTTCAGTGCTGGCTCTTTTAGTTTGGTAGTTTTTTCTGGACGTTTGGCAAGTTTGGACTTAAATGCTTGTCCGGCCGAGAGAAACAATTTTTTTGATATGATGAAAGTTCCCAGGCAATTAAAAGCCCACAGACCGATAAAGAATGTTGCTACTTGTGTGCTCCCTGGGGAGGATTCAGACCAGCAATGTGTTTCATTTTTGGCTCCTTTGGTTTGGGAGCTATTGCTTGACGTTTGGCATGTTTGGCCTAAAATGTTCGTTTGGCCGTGAGAAACATATTTTTGCTATGATGTTGGATCCCATGCAAGTTAAAGCCAACAGCCCTAGAATGAATGTTGCTTCTTGTGTGCTTCCTGGGGAGTTGTCAGGCCAGGTATTTGTTTCAGAACTGGCTCCTTTGGTTTGGGAGCTATTACTGGACGTTTGGCATGTTTGGCCGAAATTGCTTGTCCGGATTAGAGAAACACTTTTTTTCAATGATGAATGTTCCCATGCAAGTGAAAGCCCACAGCTCTAGAATGAATGTTGCTGCTTGTGTGCACCCTGGGGAGGATTCAGGCCAGCAATATGCTTCATTCTGGCTCATTTGGTTTGGGAGCTATTGATGGACGTTTGGCATGATTGGCCTAAAATGCTCGTCTGGCCGAGAGAAACACTTTTTTGCTATGATGAAGGTTACCAGGCAAGATAAAGCCAACAGCCCTAGAATGATAGTTGCTGCTTGTGTTCTCCCTGGGGAAGATTCAGGCCAGCTATGTGTTTCAGTGCTGGCTCCTTTGATTTCGGATCCGTTGCTGAACGTTTGGCAAGTTTGGCCTAAAATGCTTTTCCGGCCGAGAGAATCACTTTTTTAGATGTGATGAATGTTCCCAGGCAAGTGAAAGCCGACAGCCCTAGAAAGAATGTTGCTGATTGTGTGCTCCCTGAAGAGGATTCAGGCCAGTTATGTGTTTCAGTGCTGGCTCCTTTGGTTTGGGAGCTATTGCTCTACGTTTGGCAAATTTAGCCCAAAATGCTCTTCTGGCCGAGAGAAACACATTTTTGCTATGATGAAATTTCCCAGGCACGTGAAAGAGCACATCCCTACAATGAATATTGCTGCTTGTGTGCTCCCAGGGGAGGATTCAGGCCAGCTATGTGTTTCAGTGCTGGCTCCTTTGGTTTGGTTGCTATTGCTGGACGTTTGGCATGTTTGGCCTAAAATGCTTGTCCGGCCGAGAGAACCACTTTTTTTACTATGATGAAACTTCCCAGGCAAGTTACAGCCCACAGCCCTAGAATCAATGTTGCTACTTGTGTGCTCCCTGATGAGGATGCAGGCCAGCTATTTGTTTCAGTGCTGGCTCCATTGATTTGAGATCTATTGCAGGACGTCTGGCAAGTTTGGTCCAAAATACTTGTCCGGCCGAGAGAAACACTTTTTTGCTATGATGAAGGTTCCCAGGCAAGTGAAAGCCCACAGCCCTAGAATGAATGTTGGTGCTTGTGTGCTCCCTGGGGAGGTTTCATGCCAGCTATGTGTTTCAGTGCTGGCTCCTTTGATTTGAGATTTATTGCTGGACGTTTGGCAAGTTTGGTCCAAAATGCTTGTCCGGCCGAAACAATTTTTTGCTATGATGATGGTTCCCAGTCAAGTGAAAGCCCACATCCCTAGAATGAATGTTGCTCCTTGTGTGCTCCCTGGGGAGGATTCAGGCCAGCTATGTGTTTCAGTGCTAGCTTCTTTGGTTTGGGTGCTATTGCTGGACGTTTGGCAATTTTGGCCTAAAATGCTCGTTAGGCCGAGAAAAACACTTTTTTAGCTATGATGAATGTTCCTATGCAAGTGAAAGACCACAGCCCTAGAATGAATGTTGTTACTTGTGTAATCCCTGGGGACGATTCAGGACAGCTATGTGTTTCAGTGCTGGCTCCTTTGGTTTGGGAGCTATTGCTGGACGTTTGGCAAGTTTGGCCTAAAATGCCCTTCTGGTCGAGAGAAATACTTTTTTGCTATGATGAAAGTTCCCAGGCAAGTGAAAGCCCACAGCCCTAGAATGAATGTTGCTGCTTCTGTGCTCCCTTGGGGAGGATTCAGGCCAGCTATATGTTTCAGTGCTGGCTCCTTTGGTTTGGGAGCTATTGCTGGACATATGGTATGTTTGGCCTAAAATGCTTTTCAGGCCGAGAGAAACACATTATTTAATATGCTGCAAGATCCCAGGCAAGTGAAAGCCCTCAGACGTAGAAAGAATGTTGCTACTTGTGTGCTCCCTGGGGAGGATTCAGGCCAGCTATGTGTTTCAGTGCTGGCTGCTTTGGTTTGGGAGCTATTGCTGGACGTTTGGCAAGTTTGGCCCAAAATGCTCGTCCGGCCGAGAGAAACACTTTTTTTGCTATGATGAACGTTCCCAGGCAAGTGAAAGCCCACAGCCCTAGAATGAATGTTGCTGCTTGTGTTCTCCCTGGGGAGGTCTCAGGCCAGCTATGTGTTTCAGTGCTGGCTACTGTGGTTTTGGAGCTATTGCTGGACGTATGGCATGTTTGGCCGATAATGCTCGTCCGGCCGAGAGAAACACTTTTTTTGCTATGAAGAAGGAACCCAGGCAATTAAAAGCCCACAGCCCTAGAATGAATGTTGCTGCTTGTGTGCTCCCTGGGGAGGATTCAGGCCAGCTACGTGATTCAGTGCTGGCTCCTTTTGTTTGGGAGCTATTGCTGGACGATTTTCAATTTTCCATAAAATGTTGCTGCTTGTGTACTCCCTGGGTAGGTTTCACGTCAGCTATCCGTTTCAGTGCTGCACCTTTGGTTTGGGAGCTATTTCTGAACGCTTGACATGTTTGGTCTAAAATGATCGTCTGGCCGAGAGAAACACTTTTTTTGTTATGATGAAGGATCCCAGGCAAGTTAAAGCCCACAGCCCTAGAATGAATGTTGCTGTTTGTGTGCTCCCTTGGGAGGTCTCAGGCTAACAATGTGTTTCAGTGCTGGCTCCTTTGCTTTGGGAGCTATTGCTGGATGTTTGGCATGTCTGGCCTAAAATGCTCGTCCATCCAAGAGACACAATTTTTCTGCTAGGATGAAAGATCCCAGGCAAGTGAAAGACCACAGCCCTAGAATGAATGTTGCTGTTTGTTTGCTCCCTGGGGAGGTCTCAGGCCAGCTATGTGTTTCAGTGCTGGCTCCTTTTGTTTGGGAGCTATTGCTGCTCGTTTGGCATGTTTGGCCCAAAATGCTCGTCTGGCCGAGAGAAACTTATTTTTTGATATTTTGAAAGTTCCCAGGCAAGTGAAAGCCCACAGCCCTAGAATGAATGTTGCTGCTTGTGTTCTCCCTGGGGAGGTCTCAGGCCAGCTATGTGTTTCAGTGCTGGCTACTGTGGTTTTGGAGCTATTGCTGGACGTATGGCATGTTTGGCCGATAATGCTCGTCCGGCCGAGAGAAACACTTTTTTTGCTATGAAGAAGGAACCCAGGCAATTAAAAGCCCACAGCCCTAGAATGAATGTTGCTGCTTGTGTGCTCCCTGGGGAGGATTCAGGCCAGCTATTTGTTTCAGTTCTGGCACCTTTGGTTTGGGAGCTATTGCTGGACGTTAGGCAAGTTTGGCCGAAAATGCTCGTCCGGCCGAGAGAATCACTTTTTATGATATGATGAAGGATCCCAGGCAAGTTAAAGCCCACAGCCCTAGAATGAATGTTGCTGCTTGTGTGCTCCCTGGGGAGGTCTCAGGCCAACTATGTCTATCAGTGCTGGCTCCTTTGGTTTGGGAGCTATTGCTGGATGTTTGGCATGTTTGGCCTAAAATACTCGTCTGGCCGAAAGATACTCTTTTTTTGCTATGATGAAGGTTCCCAGGCAAATTAAAGCCAACAGACCTAGAAAGAATGTTGCTGCTTGTGAGCTCCATGGGGAGGATTGAGGCCACCTGTGTGTTTCAGTGCTGGCTCCTTTCGTTTGGGATCTATAGCTGGACGTTTGGCATGTTTGACATAAAATGCTCGTCTGGACGAGAGAAACAAATTTTTTGATATGATGAAAGTTCCCAGGCAAGTGAAAGCCCACAGCCCTAGAATGAATGTTGCTGCTTGTGTGCTCCCTGGGGAGGATTCAGGCCAGCTATGTGTTTCAGTGCTGGCTCCTTTGGTTTGGGAGCTATTGCTGGACGTTTGGCAACTTTGGACCAAAATGCTCTTCGGACCAAGAGAAAAAATTTCTTGCTCTGATGAAGGACCCAAGCAATTTAAAGCCAACAGCCCCAGAATGAATGTTGCTTCTTGTGTGCTCCCTGGGGATGATTCAGGCCAGCTATGTGTTTCAGTGCTGGCTCCTTTGGTTTGGGAGCTATTGCTGGACGAGTGGAATATTTCACCGAAAATGCTCGTCTGGCCGAGAGAAACACTTTTTTTGATATATTGAAAGTTCCCTGGCAAGTGAAAGCCCACAGCCCTAGAATGAATGCTGCTGCTTGTGTGCTCCCTGGGGAGGATCCAGGCCAGCTATATATTTCGGTGCTGGCTCCTTTGGTTTGGGAGCTATTGCTGGACGTTTGGCAAGTTTGGACCAAAATGCTCGTCCGGCCGATAGAAAAACTCTTTTTGCTATGATGAAGGTTCCCAGGCAAGTGAAAGCCCACAGCCCTAGAATCAGTGTTGCTGCTTGTGTGCTGCCTGGGGAGGTTTCAGGCCAGCTATGTGTTTCAGTGCTGGCTCTTTTAGTTTGGTAGTTTTATCTGGACGTTTGGCAAGTTTGGCCTTAAATGCTTGTCCGGCCGAGAGAAACAATTTTTTTGATATGATGAAAGTTCCCAGGCAATTAAAAGCCCACAGACCGATAAAGAATGTTGCTACTTGTGTGCTCCCTGGGGAGGATTCAGGCCAGCTATGTGTTTCAGTGCTGGCTCCTTTGGTTTGGGAGCTATTGCTTGACGTTTGGCATGTTTGGCTTAAAATGTTCGTTTGGCCGTGAGAAACATATTTTTCTTATGATGTTGGATCCCATGCAAGTTAAAGCCAACAGCCCTAGAATGAATGTTGCTGCTTGTGTGCTCCCTGGGGAGGATTCAGGCCAGCTATGTGCTTCATTCTGGCTCATTTGGTTTGGGAGCTATTGATGGACGTTTGGCATGATTGGCCTAAAATGCTCGTCTGGCCGAGAGAAACACTTTTTTGCTATGATGAAGGTTACCAGGCAAGATAAAGCCAACAGCCCTCGAATGATAGTTGCTGCTTGTGTTCTCCCTGGGGAGGATTCAGGCCAGCTATGTGTTTCAGTGCTGGCTCCTTTGATTTGGGATCCGTTCCTGGACGTTTGGCAAGTTTGGCCTAAAATGCTTTTCCGGCCGAGAGAATCACTTTTTTAGATGTGATGAATGTTCCCAGGCAAGTGAAAGCCCACAGCCCTAGAAAGAATGTTGCTGCTTGTGTGCTCCCTGGGGAGGATTCAGGCCGTCTATGTGTTTCAGTGCTGCCTCCTTTGGTTTGGGAGCTATTGCTAGACGTTTGGCAAGGTTAGCCCAAAATGCTTGTCCATCCAAGAGAAACAATTTTTTGCTATGATGAAGGACCCAGGCAAGTTAAAGCCAACAGCCCTAGAATAAATGTTGCTGCTTGTGTGCTCCCTGAAGAGGATTCAGGCCAGTTATGTGTTTCACTGCTGGCTCCTTTTGTTTGGGAGCTATTGCTGTACGTTTGGCAAGTTTAGCCCAAAATGCTCGTCTGGCCAAGAGAAACAATTTTTTGGTATTATGAAGGTCCCAGACAAGTGAAAGCCAACAGCCCTAGAATGAATCTTGCTGCTTGTGTGCTCCCTGGAGAGGATTCAGGCCAGCTATGTGTTTCAGTGCTGGCGCCTTTGGTTTCGGAGCTATTGCTGGACGTTTGGTAAGGTTGGCCGAAAATGCTCGTCTGGACGAGAGAAACACATTTTTTGATATGATGAAAGTTCCCAGGCAAGTAAAAGCCCAGAGACCGAGACAGAATGTTGCTAATTGTGTGCTCCATGGGGAGGATTCAGGCCAGCTCTGTGTTTCAGTGCTGGCTCCTTTGATTTGGGAGCTATTGCTTGACGTTTGGCATGTTTGGCCTAAAATGCTCGTCTGGCCGTGAGAAACATATTTTTGCTATGATGTTGGTTCCCATGGAAGTTAAAGCCAACAGCCCTAGAATGAATTTTGCTGCATTTGTGCTCCCTGGGGAGGATTCAGGCCAGCTATGTGTTTCAGTGCTGGCTCCTTTGGTCTGGGAGGTATTGCTGGACGTTTGGCAAGTTTGGCCTAATATGCTTGTCCGACCAAGAGAAACAATTTTTTTCATATGTTGAAAACTCCCAGGCAAGTGATAGCCCATAGACGTAGAAAGAACGTTGTTAGTTGTGTGCTCCCTGGGGAGGATTCAGGACAGCTATGTGTTTCAGTGCTGGCGCCTTTGGTTTTGGAGCTATTGCTGGACGTTTGGCTAGTTTGGACCAAAATCCTCATCTGGCCGGGAGAAATACTTTTTTTGCTAAGATGAAATTTCCCAGGGCAAGTGAAAGCCAACAGACGTAGAAAGATTGTGGCTACTTGTGTGCTCCCTGGGGAGAATTCGGGCCAGCTATATGTTTCAGTGCTGGCTCCTTTGGTTTGCGAGCTATTGCTGGATGTTTGGCAACTTTGGACCAAAATGCTCCTCGGACCAAGAGAAAAATTTTCTTGCTATGATGAAGGACCCAAGCAATTTAAAGCCAACAGCCCCAGAATGAATGTTGCTTCTTGTGTGCTCCCTGGGGAGGATTCAGGCCAGCTATGTGTTGCAGTGCTGGCTCCTTTGATTTGGGAGCTATTGCTGGACGTTTGGCAAGTTTGGATCAAAATGCTCGTCCGGCCGATAGAAAAACTCTTTTTGCTATGATGAAGGTTCCCAGGCAAGTGAAAGCCCACAGCCCTAGAATCAGTGTTGCTGCTTGTGTGCTCCCTGGGGAGGATTCAGGCCAGCTATTTTTTTCAGTGCTGGCTCCTTTGGTTTGGGAGCTATTGCTGGACGTTTGGCAAGTTTGGATCAAAATGCTCGTCCGGCCGATAGAAAAACTCTTTTTGCTATGATGAAGGTTCCCAGGCAAGTGAAAGCCCACAGCCCTAGAATCAGTGTTGCTGCTTGTGTGCTCCCTGATGAGGATGCAGGCCAGCTATATGTTTCAGTGCTGGCTCCTTTGGTTTGGGAGCTATTGCTGGACGTTAGGCAAGTTTGGCCCAAAATTCTCGTCCGGCCGAGAGAAACACTTTTTTTGATGTGATAAGTTTCCCAGGCAAGTGAAAGCCCACAGCCCTAGAATCAATGTTTCTGCTTGTGTGCTCCCTGGGGAGGTTTCAGGCCAGCTATGTGTTTCAGTGCTGGCTCCTTTGGTTTGGGAGCTATTGCTGGACGTTTGGTAATTTTGGCCCAAAATGCTCGTCTGGTTGAGAGAAACACTATTTTGATATGATGAAAGATCCATGGCAAGTAAAAGCACACAGCCCTAGAATGAATGTTGCTGCTTGTGTGCTCCCTGGGGAGGATTCAGGCCAGCTATGTGTTTCAGAGCTGGCTCCTTTGATTTGATATCTATTGCTGGACGTTTGGCAAGTTTGGTCCAAAATGCTTGTCCGGCCGAAACAATTTTTTGATATGATGAATGTTCCCAGGCAAGTGATAGCCCACAGCCCTAGAATTAATGTTGCTGCTTTTGTGCTCCCTGGGGAGGATTCAGGCCAGCTATGTGTTTCAGTGCTGACTCATTTGGTTTGGGAGCTATTGCTGGACGCTTGGGAAGTTTGGCCTAAAATGCTCTTCTGGCCGAGAGAAACACATTTTTGCTATGATGAAATTTCCCAGGCACGTGAAAGAGCACATCCCTACAATGAATATTGCTGCTTGTGTGCTCCCAGGGGAGGATTCAGGCCAGCTATGTGTTTCAGTGCTGGCTCCTTTGGTTTGGTTGCTATTGCTGGACGTTTGGCATGTTTGGCCTAAAATGCTTGTCCGGCCGAGAGAACCACTTTTTTTACTATGATGAAAGTTCCCAGGCAAGTTACAGCCCACAGCCCTAGAATCAATGTTGCTACTTGTGTGCTCCCTGATGAGGATGCAGGCCAGCTATTTGTTTCAGTGCTGGCTCCATTGATTTGAGATCTATTGCAGGACGTCTGGCAAGTTTGGTCCAAAATACTTGTCCGGCCGAGAGAAACACTTTTTTGCTATGATGAAGGTTCCCAGGCAAGTGAAAGCCCACAGCCCTAGAATGAATGTTGGTGCTTGTGTGCTCCCTGGGGAGGTTTCATGCCAGCTATGTGTTTCAGTGCTGGCTCCTTTGATTTGAGATTTATTGCTGGACGTTTGGCAAGTTTGGTACAAAATGCTTGTCCGGCCGAAACAATTTTTTGCTATGATGATGGTTCCCAGTCAAGTGAAAGCCCACATCCCTAGAATGAATGTTGCTCCTTGTGTGCTCCCTGGGGAGGATTCAGGCCAGCTATGTGTTTCAGTGCTAGCTTCTTTGGTTTGGGTGCTATTGCTGGACGTTTGGCAATTTTGGCCTAAAATGCTCGTTAGGCCGAGAAAAACACTTTTTTAGCTATGATGAATGTTCCTATGCAAGTGAAAGACCACAGCCCTAGAATGAATGTTGTTACTTGTGTAATCCCTGGGGACGATTCAGGACAGCTATGTGTTTCAGTGCTGGCTCCTTTGGTTTGGGAGCTATTGCTGGACGTTTGGCAAGTTTGGCCTAAAATGCCCTTCTGGTCGAGAGAAATACTTTTTTGCTATGATGAAAGTTCCCAGGCAAGTGAAAGCCCACATCCCTAGAATGAATGTTGCTCCTTGTGTGCTCCCTGGGGAGGTCTCAGGCCAGCTATGTGTTTCAGTGCTGGCTACTGTGGTTTTGGAGCTATTGCTGGACGTATGGCATGTTTGGCCGATAATGCTCGTCCGGCCGAGAGAAACACTTTTTTTGCTATGAAGAAGGAACCCAGGCAATTAAAAGCCCACAGCCCTAGAATGAATGTTGCTGCTTGTGTGCTCCCTGGGGAGGATTCAGGCCAGCTACGTGGTTCAGTGCTGGCTCCTTTTGTTTGGGAGCTATTGCTGGACGATTTTCAATTTTCCATAAAATGTTGCTGCTTGTGTGCTCCCTGGGTAGGTTTCACGTCAGCTATCCGTTTCAGTGCTGCACCTTTGGTTTGGGAGCTATTTCTGGACGCTTGACATGTTTGGTCTAAAATGATCGTCTGGCCGAGAGAAACACTTTTTTTGTTATGATGAAGGATCCCAGGCAAGTTAAAGCCCACAGCCCTAGAATGAATGTTGCTGTTTGTGTGCTCCCTTGGGAGGTCTCAGGCTAACAATGTGTTTCAGTGCTGGCTCCTTTGCTTTGGGAGCTATTGCTGGATGTTTGGCATGTCTGGCCTAAAATGCTCGTCCATCCAAGAGACACAATTTTTCTGCTAGGATGAAAGATCCCAGGCAAGTGAAAGACCACAGCCCTAGAATGAATGTTGCTGTTTGTTTGCTCCCTGGGGAGGTCTCAGGCCAGCTATGTGTTTCAGTGCTGGCTCCTTTTGTTTGGGAGCTATTGCTGCTCGTTTGGCATGTTTGGCCGAAAATGCTCGTCTGGCCGAGAGAAACTTATTTTTTGATATTTTGAAAGTTCCCAGGCAAGTGAAAGCCCACAGCCCTAGAATGAATGTTGCTGCTTGTGTTCTCCCTGGGGAGGTCTCAGGCCAGCTATGTGTTTCAGTGCTGGCTACTGTGGTTTTGGAGCTATTGCTGGACGTATGGCATGTTTGGCCGATAATGCTCGTCCGGCCGAGAGAAACACTTTTTTTGCTATGAAGAAGGAACCCAGGCAATTAAAAGCCCACAGCCCTAGAATGAATGTTGCTGCTTGTGTGCTCCCTGGGGAGGATTCAGGCCAGCTACGTGATTCAGTGCTGGCTCCTTTTGTTTGGGAGCTATTGCTGGACGATTTTCAATTTTCCATAAAATGTTGCTGCTTGTGTGCTCCCTGGGTAGGTTTCACGTCAGCTATCCGTTTCAGTGCTGCACCTTTGGTTTGGGAGCTATTTCTGGACGCTTGACATGTTTGGTCTAAAATGATCGTCTGGCCGAGAGAAACACTTTTTTTGTTATGATGAAGGATCCCAGGCAAGTTAAAGCCCACAGCCCTAGAATGAATGTTGCTGTTTGTGTGCTCCCTTGGGAGGTCTCAGGCTAACAATGTGTTTCAGTGCTGGCTCCTTTGCTTTGGGAGCTATTGCTGGATTTTTGGCATGTCTGGCCTAAAATGCTCGTCCATCCAAGAGACACAATTTTTCTGCTAGGATGAAAGATCCCAGGCAAGTGAAAGACCACAGCCCTAGAATGAATGTTGCTGTTTGTTTGCTCCCTGGGGAGGTCTCAGGCCAGCTATGTGTTTCAGTGCTGGCTCCTTTTGTTTGGGAGCTATTGCTGCTCGTTTGGCATGTTTGGCCCAAAATGCTCGTCTGGCCGAGAGAAACTTATTTTTTGATATTTTGAAAGTTCCCAGGCAAGTGAAAGCCCACAGCCCTAGAATGAATGTTGCTGCTTGTGTGCTCCCTGGGGAGGATTCATTCCAGCTATGTGTTTCATTGCTGGGTCCTTTGGTTTGGGAGCTATTGCTGGACGATTGGCATGTTTGGCCAAAATACTCTTACGGTCAAGGGAAACACTTTTTTTGGTATGATGAATGTTGCCAGGCAAATGAAAGTCCACAGCCCTGGAATGAATGTTGCTGCTTGTGTGCTCCCTGGGGAGGATTCAGGCCAGCTATGTGTTTCAGTGCTGACTCCTTTGGTTTGTGATCTATTTCTGGACTTTTGGCATGTTTGGCCTAAAATGCTCGTCCGGCCGAGAGAAACACGTTGTTTTCTATGATGAAGGTTCCCAGACAAGTGAAAGCCCACAGCCCTTGAATGAATGTTGATGCTTGAGTGCTCCCTGGGGAGGATTCAGGCCAGCTATGTGTATCAGTGCTGGCTCCTTTGGTTTGGGATCTATTGCTGGACGTTTGGCATGTTTGGCTAAAATTCTCGTCCGGCCGAGAGAATCACTTCTTTTGGTATGATGAAAGATCCCAGGCAAGTGAAAGCCCACTGCCCTAGAATGAATGTTGCTGCTTGTGTGCTCCCTGGGGAGGATTCAGGCCAGCTATTTGTTTCAGTTCTGGCACCTTTGGTTTGGGAGCTATTGCTGGACGTTAGGCAAGTTTGGCCGAAAATGCTCGTCCGGCCGAGAGAATCACTTTTTATGATATGATGAAGGATCCCAGGCAAGTTAAAGCCCACAGCCCTAGAATGAATGTTGCTGCTTGTGTGCTCCCTGGGGAGGTCTCAGGCCAACTATGTCTATCAGTGCTGGCTCCTTTGGTTTGGGAGCTATTGCTGGATGTTTGGCATGTTTGGCCTAAAATACTCGTCTGGCCGAAAGATACTCTTTTTTTGCTATGATGAAGGTTCCCAGGCAAATTAAAGCCAACAGACCTAGAAAGAATGTTGCTGCTTGTGAGCTCCATGGGGAGGATTGAGGCCACCTGTGTGTTTCAGTGCTGGCTCCTTTCGTTTGGGATCTATAGCTGGACGTTTGGCATGTTTGGCGTAAAATGCTCGTCCGGCCGAGGAAACACATTTTTTGCTATGATGAAGGTTCCCAGGCAAGTTAAGACAACAGACCTTGAAAGAATGTTGCTGCCTGTGTGCTCCCTGGGGAGGATTCAGACCAGCTATTTGTTTCAGTGCTGACTCCTTTGGTTTGGGAGCTATTGCCGGACGTTTGGCGAGTTTGCCCAAAATACATGTACCGCCGAGAGAAAAACCTGTTTTGCTATGATGAAGGTTCCCAGGCAAGTTAAAGACATCAGACCTTGAAAGAATATTGCTTCTTCTGTCCTCCCTGGGGAGGATTCAGGCCAGATATGTACTTCAGTGCTGGCGCCTCTGGTTTGGGATCTATTTCTGGACGTTTCGCAGTTTTGGCCTTTAAATCCTCGTCCGGCGGAAACACTTTTTTTGCTATAATGAAAGTTCCCAGGCAAGAGAAAGCCCACAGCTCTAGAATGAATGTTGCTGCTGGTGTGCTCCCTGGGGAGGATTCAGGCCAGCTATGTGTTTCAGTGCTGGCTCCTTTGCTTTGGGAGCTGTTGCTGGACGTTTGGCAAATTTGGCCCAAAATACTCTTACGGACGAGAGAAAAATTTTTTTTGCTATGATGAAGGTTCCCAGGCAAGTGAAAGCCCACAGACCTAGAATGAATGTTGCTACTTGTGTGCGCCCTGGGGAGGTCTCAGGCTATCCATGTGTTTCAGTGCTGTCTCCTTTGGTTTGGGAGCTATTGCTGGACATTTTGTATGTTTGGCCTAAAATGCTCGTGTGGCCGAGAGAAACAGTTTTTTTGATATGATGAAAGATCCCAGGCAAGTGAATGCCCACAGCCCTAGAATGAATGTTGCTGCTTGTGTGCTCCCTGGGGAGGATTCAGGCCAGCTATGTGTTTCAGTGCTGGCTCCTTTGGTTTGGGAGCTATTGCTGGTTGTTTGGCATGTTTGGCCTAAAGTGCTCGTCTGGCCAAGAGAAACACTATTTTTGCTATGATGAAGGATCCCTGGCAAGTGAAAGCCCACAGCCCTAGAATGAATGTTGCTGCTTGTGTGCTCCCTGGGGAGCATTCAGGCCAGCTATGTGTTTCAGTGCTGGCTCTTTGGTTTGGGAGCTATTGCTGGACGTTTGGCAATTTTGCCCCAAAATACTCGTACGGCGTAGAGAAACACTTTTTTTGCTATGATGAGTTTGCCAGGCAAGTGAAAGCCCACAGCCATAGAATGAATGTTGCTGCTTGTGTGCTCCCTGCGGAGGTTTTAGGCCAGCTATGTGTTTCAGTGCTCGCTCCTTTGGTTTGGGAGCTATTGCTGGACGGTTGGATTATTTCCCTAAAATGCTCGTCTGGCCGAGGGAAACACTTTTTTTTCTATGATTAAAGATCCCAGGCAAGTGAAAGCCCACAGCCCTAGAATGAATTGTGCTGCTTGTGTGCTCCCTGGGGATGATTCAGGCCAGCTATGTGTTTCAGTGCTGGCTCCTTTGGTTTGGGAGCTATTGCTGGACGTTTGGCAAGTTTGGCCTAAAATGCTCGACTGGCAGAGAGAAACACTTCCTCTGCTATGATTAAAGATCCCAGGCAAGTGAAAGCCTACAGCCCTAGAATGAATGTTGCAGCTTGTGTGCTCCCTGGGGAGGTCTCAGTCCAGATATGTGTTTCAGTGCTGGCTCCTTTGATTTGGGAGCTATTGCTGGACGTTTGGCAATTTTGCACCAAAATACTCGTACGGCGTAGAGAAACACTTTTTTTGCTATGATGAAGTTTGCCAGGCAAGTGAAAGCCCACAGCCATAGAATGAATGTTGCTGCTTGTGTGCTCCCTGGGGAGGTTTCAGGCCAGCTATGTGTTTCAGTGCTGGCTCCTTTGGTTTGGGATCTATTGCTGGACGTTTGGCAGGTTTGGCCTAAAATGATCAACTGGCCGAGAGAAACACTTTTTTGCTATGATGAAGGATCCCAGGCAAGTGAAAGACCACAGCCCTAGAAAGAATGTTGCTGTTTGTGTGCTCCCTGATGAGGTCTCAGGCCAAATATGTGTTTCAGTGCTGGCTCCTTTGGTTTGGGAGCTCTTTCTGGACGTTCGGCAAGTTTGGTCTTAAAGGCTCGTACGGCCGAGAGAAACACTTTTTCTGCTATGATGAAAGATCCCAGGAAAGTGAAAGCCCTCAGCCCTAGAATTAATGTTACTGCTTGTGTGCTCCCTTGCGAGGATTCAGCCCAGCTATGTGTTTCAGTGCTGCCTCCTTTGGTTTGGGAGCTATTGCTGGACGTTTGGCATGTTTGCCCTAAAATGATCGTCCTGCCGAGAGAAAAACTCTTTTTACTCAGATGAAAGAACCCAGGCAAGTGAAAGCCCACAGCCCTAGAATGAATGTTGCTGCTTGTGTGCTCCCTTGCGAGGATTCAGGCCAGCTATGTGTTTCAGTGCTGGCTCCTTTGGTTTCGGAGCTGTTGATGGACGTTTGGCAGGTTTGGCCTAAAATGCTCGTCCGGCCGAGAGAAACACTCTTTTTGATATGATGAATGTTTCCAGATAAGTGAAAGCCCACAGCCCTAGAGTGAATGTTGCTGCTTCTGTCCTCCCTGGGGAGGATTCAGGCCACCTATGTGTTTCAGTTCTGGCTCATTTCGTTTGGGAGCTATTGCTGGACATTTGGTAAATTTGGCCTAAAATGCTCGTGTGGCCGAGAGAAACACTTTTTTTGCTATGATGAAGGTTCCCATGCTAGTGAAAGCCCACAGACCTAGAAAGAATGTTGCTGCTTGTTTGCCACCTGGGGAGGATTCAGGCCACCTATGTGTTTCAGTGCTGGCTCCTTTGGTTTGGGATCTATGTCTGGACGTTCGGCAAGTTTAGTCTAAAATGCTCGTACGGCCGAGACACATTTATAGCTATGATGAAGGATCCCAGGCAAGTGAAAGACCACAGCCCTAGAAAGAATGTTGCTGTTTGTGTGCTCCCTGATGAGGTCTCAGGCCAAATATGTGTTTCAGTGCTGGCTCCTTTGGTTTGGGAGCTCTTTCTGGACGTTCGGCAAGTTTGGTCTTAAAGGCTCGTACGGCCTAGAGAAACATTTTATAGATATGATGAAGGATCCCAAGCAAGTGAAAGCCCACAGAACTAGAAAGAATGTTGCTGTTTGTGTGCTCCCTGGGGAGGTCTCAGGCCAACTATGTGTTTCAGTGCTGGATCATTTGTTTTGGGATCTATTGCTGGACGTTTGGCATGTTTGGCCCAAAATACTCTTACGTCCGAGAGAAAAACTTTTTCTGCTATGATGAAAGATCCCAGGAAAGTGAAAGCCCTCAGCCCTAGAATTAATGTTACTGCTTGTGTGCTCCCTGGGGAGGATTCAGGCCAGCTATGTGTTTCAGTGCTGGCTCCTTTGGTTTGGGAGCTATTGCTGGACCTTTGGCATGTTTGGCCTAAAGTGCTAGCCTGGCCGAGAGAAACACTTTTTTGGATATGATGAAGGTTCCCAGGCAAGTGAAAGCCCACAGCACTAGAATGTATGTTGCTCTTTGTGTGCTCCCTGGGGATGTCTCAGGCCAACTATTTGTTTCAGTGCTGGGTCCTTTGGTTTGGGAGGTATTGCTTGACGTTTGGCATGTTTGCCCAAAAATGCTCGTCTGGCCGATAGAAACACTTTTTTTGCTATGATGAAAGGTCCGAGGCAAGAGAAAGCCCACAGCCCTAGAATGAATGTTGCTGCTTGTGTGCTCCCTTTGTTGGTTTCAGTCCAGCTATGTGTCTGTGCTGGCTCCTTTGGTTTTGGAGCTATTGCTGGACGTTTGGCATATTTGCCCTAAAATGCTCGTCTGGCCGAGAGAAAAACTTTTTTTGCTATGATGAAGGTTCCCAGGCAAGTGAAAGCCCACAGCCCTAGAATGAATGTTGCTGTTTGTGTGCTCCGTCGGGAGGTCTCAGGCCAACTATGTGGTTCAGTGCTGGCTCCTTTGGTTTGGGAGCTATTGCTGTATGTTTGGAATGTTTGGCCCAAAAATGCTCGTCTGGCCGATAGAAACACTTTTTTTGCTATGATGAAAGGTCCGAGGCAAGAGAAAGCCCACAGCCCTAGAATGAATGTTGCTGCTTGTGTGCTCCCTTTGTTGGTTTCAGTCCAGCTATGTGTTTCTGTGCTGGCTCCTTTGGTTTTGGAGCTATTGCTGGACGATTGGCATGTTTGGCCCGAAAAGGTCGTCTGGCCGAGAGAAAAACTTTTTTTGATAAGATGAAAGATTCCAGGCAAGTTAAAGCCCACAGCCCTAGAATGAATGTTGCTTCTTGTGTGCTCCCTGGCTAGGATTCAGGCCAGCTATATGTTTCAGTTCTGGCTCCTTTGGTTATGGAGCTGTTGCTGGATGTTTGGCATGTTTGCCCTAAAATGCTCGTCGGGTCGAGAGAAACACTTTTTTGCAATGATGAAGGTTCCCAGGAATGTTAAAGCGAACAGCCCTAGAATGAATTTTGCTGCTTGTGTGCTCCCTGGGGAGGTTTCAGGCCAGCTATGTGTTTCAGTGCTTGCTGCTTTGGTTTGGGCGCTATTTCTGGACCTTTGGCAAGTTTGGACTAAAATGCTTGTCAGTTCGAGAGAAACACATTTTTCCTATGTTGAAAGTTCCCAGGCAAGTGAAAGCCCAAATATGTAGAAAGAATGTTGCTACTTGTGTGCTCCCTGGGGAGGTTTCAGGCCAGCTATGTGTTTCAGTGCTGGCTCCTTTGGTTTGGGAGCTATTGATGGACGTTTGGTATGTTTGGCCCGAAACGCTCGTCTGGCCGGGAGAAACACTTTTTTGCTATGATGAAGGTTCCCAGGCAAGTTAAAGCCAAGAGCCCTAGAATGAATTTTGCTGCTTGTGTGCTCCCTGGGGAGGAATCAGGCCAGCTATGTGTTTCAGTGCTGGCTCCTTTGGTTTGGGAGCTATTGCTGGATGTTTGGCAAGTTTTTCCCAAATCGCTCCTCTGGCCGAGAGAAATACTTTTTTTGATATGATGAAAGATCCCAGGCAAGTTAAAGCCAACAGCCCTAGAATGAATGTTGCTGCTTGTGTGCTCCCTGGGTTGGTTTCAGGCCAGCTATGCGTTTCAGTGCTGTCTCCTTTGGTTTGGGAGCTATTGCTGGACATTTGGTATGTTTGGCCTAAAATGCTCGTGTGGCCGAGAGAAGCACTATTTTTGCTATGATGAAGGTTCCCAGGCTAGTGAAAGCCCACAGACCTAGAAAGAATGTTGCTGCTTGTGTGCCCCCTGGGGAGGAATCAGGCCACCTATGTGTTTCAGTGCTGGCTCCTTTGGTTTGGGATCTATGTCTGGACGTTCGGCAAGTTTAGTCTAAAATGCTCGTCCGGCCGAGACACATTTATAGCTATGATGAAGTATCCCAGGCATGTGAAAGACCACAGCCCTAGAAAGAATGTTGCTGTTTGTGTGCTCCCTGGGGAGGTCTCAGGCCAACTATCTTATTCAGTGCTGGCTCCTTTGGTTTGAGAGCTATTGCTGGACGTTTGGCATGTTTGGCCTAAAATGATCACGGCCGAGAGAAAAAATATTTTCGCTCTGATGAAAGAACCCAGGCAAGTGAAAGCCCACTGACCTAGAATGAATGTTGCTGCTTGTGTGCTCCCTGGGGAGGTTTCAGGCCAGCTATGTGTTTCAGTGCTGGCTCCTTTGGTTTGGGAGCTATTTCTGGACGTTTGGCAAATGTCGGCCTCATACTTGTCCGGCCGGGAGAGACACTTTTTTGATATGATGAAGGTTCCCAGGCAAGTGAAAGCCCACAGACGTAGAAAGAATGTTGCTGCTTGTGTGCTCCCTGGGGAGGATTCAGGCCAGCTATGTGTTTCATTGCTGGCTCCTTTGGTTTGGGAGCTATTGCTGGACGTTTGGCAAGTTTGGACCAAAATGCTTGTCTGGACGAGAGAAACACTTTTTTTGTAATGATGAAGGTTCCCAGGCAAGTGAAAGCCCACAGAGGTAGAAAGAATGTTGCTACTTCTGTGTCCCTGGGGATGATTCAGGCCATATATGTGCTTCTGTGCTGGCTCCTTTGGTTTTGGAGCTATTGCTGGACGTTTGGCAAGTTTGGACCAAAATGCTCGTCTGGCCGAGAGAAACACTTTTTTGCTAAGATGAAGGTTCCCAGGCAAGTTAAAGCCAACAGCCCTAGAATGAATGTTGCTGCTTGTGTGCTCCCTGGGGATGATTCAGGCCAGCTATGTGTTTCAGTGCTGGCTCCTTTGGTTTGGGAGCTATTGCTGGACATTTGGCGAGTTTTTCCCAAATCACTCCTCTCGCCGAGAGAAAAACTTTTTTTGGTATTATGAAAGATCCCAGGCAAGTTAATGCCCACAGCCCTAGAATGAATGTTGCTGCTTGTGTGCTCCCTGGGGAGGATTCAGACCATCTATGTGTTTCAATGCTGGCTCCTTTGGTTTCGGAGCTATTGCTGAACGTTTGGCATGTTTGGCCTAAAATGCTCGTCTGGCCGAGAGAAACACTTTTTTAATATGATGAGGGTTCCCATGGAAGTTAAAGCCAACAGCCCTATAATGCATGTTGCTGCTTGTGTGCTCCCTGGGTAGGTCTCAGGCCAGCTTTATGTCTCAGTGCTGGCTGCTTTTGTTTGGGAGCTATTGCTGGACGTTTGGCATGTTTGGCCTAAAATGCTCGTCTGGCCGAGAGAAACACTTCTTTGCTATGATGAAGGTTCCCAGGCAAGTTAAAGCCAACAGCGCTAGAATGAATGTTCCTGCTTGTGTGCTCCCTGGGGAGGATTCAGGCCAGCTATTTGATTCATTGCTGGCTTCTTTGGTTTGGGAGCTATTGCTGGACGTTTGGCATGTTTGGCCCAAAACGATCGTCTGGCCGAGAGAAACACTTTTTTTGATAAGATGAAAGATCCCAGGCAAGTGAAAGCCCACAGCCCTAGAATGAATGTTGCTGCTTGTGTGCTCCCTGGGTAGTTTTCAGGCCAGCTATGTGTTTCAGTGCTGGCTCCTTTGGTTTCGGAGCTATTTCTGGACGTTTGGCACGTTTGGACTAAAATGCTTGTCCGGTCAGAGAAACACTTTTTTTGATATGATGAAAGATCCCAGGCAAGTGAAAGCCCACAGACGTAGAAAGAATGTTGCTGCTTGTGTGCTCCCTGGGGAGGTTTCAGGCCAGCCATTAGTTTCAGTGCTGGCTCCTTTGGTTTGGGAGCTATTTCTGGACGTTTGGCAAATGTCGGCCTCATACCAGTCCGGCCGGGAGAAACACTTTTTTGATATGATGAAAGTTCCCAGGCAAGTGAAAGCCCTCAGACTTAGAAAGAATGTTGCTACTTGTGTGCCCCCTGGGGAGGATTCAGGCCAGCTATGTGTTTCATTGCTGGCTCCTTTAGTTTGGGATGTATTGCTGGACGTTTGGCATGTTTGGCCCGAAACGGTCGTCTAGCCGAGAGAAACAATTTTTTGCTATGATGAAGGTTCCCAGGCAAGTTAAAGCCCACAGCCCTAGAATGAATGTTCCTGCTTGTGGGCTCCCTGGAGAGGATTCAGGCCAGCTATGTGTTTCAGTGCTGGCTCCTTTGGTTTGGGAGTTATTGCTGGACATTTGGTAAGTTAGGACCAAAATGCTCGTCTGGCCGAGAGAATCACTATTTTTGATATGATGAAAGTTCCCAGGCAAGTGAAAACCCACAGCCCTTGAATGAATGTTGCTGCTTGTGGGCTTCCTGGGGAGGAGTCAGGCCAGCTATGTGTTTCATTGCTGGTTCTGTGGTTTGGGAGCTATTGCTGGACGTTTGGCATGTTTGCCCTAAAATGCTCGTCTGGCCGAGAGAAACACATTTTTGCAATGATGAAGGTTCCCAGGCAAGTTAAAGCCAACAGCCCTAGAATGAAAGTTGCTGCTTGTGTGCTCCCTGGGGAGGTTTCAGGCCAGCTATGTGTTTCAGTGCTTGCTGCATTGGTTTGGGCGCTATTTCTGGACCTTTGGCAAGTTTGGACTAAAATGCTTGTCCGGTGAGAGAAACACTTTTTTTGATATGATGAAAGATCCCAAGCAAGTGAAAGCCCACAGACGTAGAAAAAAAGTTGCTGCTTGTGTGCTCCCTGGGGAGGATTCAGGCCAGCCATTAGTTTCAGTGCTGGCTCCTTTGTTTTGGGAACTATTTCTGGACGTTTGGCAAATGTCGGCCTCATACCAGTCCGGCCGGGAGAAACACTTTTTTGATATGATGAAAGTTCCCAGGCAAGTGAAAGCCCTCAGACTTAGAAAGAATGTTGCTACTTGTGTGCCCCCTGGGGAGGATTCAGGCCAGCTATGTGTTTCATTGCTGGCTCCTTTAGTTTGGGAGGTATTGCTGGACGTTTGGCATGTTTGGCCCAAAATTCTCGTCAGGCCGAAAGAAACACTTTTTTTGCTGTGATGAAGGTTCCCAGGCAAGTGAATGACCAAAAATTAGAAAGAATGTTGCTGCTTGTGTATTCCCTGGGGAGGTTTCAGGCCAGCTTTGAGTTTCAGTGCTGGCTCCTTTGGTTTCGGAGCTATTTCTGGACGTTTGGAACGTTTGGACTAAAATGCTTGTCCGGCTGAGAGTAACACTTTTTTTGCTATGATGAAAGTTGCCAGGCTAGTGAAAGCCCACATACGTAGAAAGAATTTTGCTGCTTGTGTCCTCCCTGGGGAGGTTTCAGGCCAGCTATGAGTTTCAGTGCTGGCTCCATTGGTTTTGTAGCTATTGCTGGACATTTGGTAAGTTAGGACCAAAATGCTCGTCTGGCCGAGAGAATCACTATTTTTGATATGATGAAAGTTCCCAGGCAAGTGAAAACCCACAGCCCTTGAATGAATGTTGCTGCTTGTGGGCTTCCGTGGGAGGATTCAGGCCAGCTATGTGTTCCATTGCTGGTTCTGTGGTTTGGGAGCTATTGCTGGACGTTTGGCATGTTTGGCCTAAAATGCTCGTCTGGCCGAGAGAAACACTTTTTTGCTATGATGAAGGTTCCCAGGCAAGTTAAAGCCAACAGCCCTAGAATGAATGTTGCTGCTTGTGTGCTCCCTGGGGAGGATTCAGGCCAGCTATGTGTTTCAGTGCTGGCTCCTTTGGTTTGGGAGCTATTGCTGGACATTTGGCAAGTTTTTCCCAAATCACTCCTCTGGCCGAGAGAAAAACTTTTTTTGATATGATGAAAGTTCCCAGGCAAGTGAATAACCACAGCCCTAGAATGAATGTTGCTGCTTGTGTGCTCCCTGGGGAGGATTCAGGCCAGCTATGTGTATCAGTGCTGGCTCCTTCGGTTTCGGATCTATTGCTGAACGTTTGGCATGTTTGGCCTAAAATGCTTGTCTGGCCGAGAGAAACACTTTTTTAATATGATGAGGGTTCCCAGGGAAGTTAAAGCCAACAGCCCTATAATGCATGTTGCTGCTTGTGTGCTCCCTGGGTAGGTCTCAGGCCAGCTTTGTGTCTCAGTGCTGGCTCCTTTGGTTTGGGAGCTATTGCTGGACGTTTGGCATGTTTGGCCTAAAATGCTCGTCCGGCCGAGAGAAAGACTATTTTTGCTATGATGAAGGATCCCAGGCAAGTGAAAGCACATAGCCCTAGAATGAATGTTGCTGCTTGTGTGCTCCCTGGGGAGTTTTCAGGCCAGCTATGTGTTTCTGTGCTGGCTCCTTTGGTTTCGGAGCTATTTCTGGACATTTGGCACGTTTGGACCAAAATGCTCGTCTGGCTGAGAGAAACACTTTTTACTGTGATGAAGGTTCCCAGGCAAGTGAAAGACCAAAAATTAGAAAGAATGTTGTTGCTTGTGTGCTCTTAGGGGAGGATTCAGGCCAGCTATGTGTTTCTGTGCTGGCTCCTTTGGTGTGGGAGCTATTGCTGGAGGTTTGGCAAGTTTGGACCAAAATGCTTGTCTGGACGAGAGAAAAACTTTTTTTGTAATGATGAAGGTTCCCAGGCAAGTGAAAGCCCACAGATGTAGAAAGAATGTTGCTACTTCTGTGCTCCCTGGGGATGATTCAGGCCATATATGTGCTTCTGTGCTGGCTCCTTTGGTTTTGGAGCTATTGCTGGACGTTTGGCAAGTTTGGCCCAAAATGCTCGTCTGGCCGAGAGAAACACTTTTTTGCTAAGATGAAGGTTCCCAGGCAAGTTAAAGCCAACAGCCCTAGAATGAATGTTGCTGCTTGTGTGCTCCCTGGGGAGGATTCAGGCCAGCTATGTGTTTCAGTGCTGGCTCCTTTGGTTTGGGAGCTATTGCTGGACATTTGGCAAGTTTTTCCCAAATCACTCCTCTGGCCGAGAGAAAAACTTTTTTTGGTATTATGAAAGATCCCAGGCAAGTGAATGCCCACAGCCCTAGAATGAATGTTGCTGCTTGTGTGCTCCCTGGGGAGGATTCAGGCCAGCTATGTGTTACAGTGCTGGCTCCTTTGGTTTCGGAGCTATTGCTGAACGTTTGGCATGTTTGGCCTAAAATGCTTGTCTGGCCGAGAGAAACACTTTTTTAATATGATGAGGGTTCCCATGGAAGTTAAAGCCAACAGCCCTATAATGCATGTTGCTGCTTGTGTGCTCCCTGGGTAGGTCTCAGGCCAGCTTTGTGTCTCAGTGCTGGCTCCTTTGGTTTGGGAGCTATTGCTGGACGTTTGGCATGTTTGGCCTAAAATGCTCGTCCGGCCGAGAGAAAGACTATTTTTGCTATGATGAAGGATCCCAGGCAAGTGAAAGCCCATAGCCCTAGAATGAATGTTGCTGCTTGTGTGCTCCCTGGGGAGTTTTCAGGCCAGCTATGTGTTTCAGTGCTGGCTCCTTTGGTTTCGGAGCTATTTCTGGACAATTGGCATGTTTGGACTAAAATGCTTGTCCGGTGAGAGAAACACTTTTTTTGATATGATGAAAGATCCCAAGCAAGTGAAAGCCCACAGACGTAGAAAAAATGTTGCTGCTTGTGTGCTCCCTGGGGAGGATTCAGGCCAGCCATTAGTTTCAGTGCTGGCTCCTTTGTTTTGGGAACTATTTCTGGACGTTTGGCAAATGTCGGCCTCATACCAGTCCGGCCGGGAGAAACACTTTTTTGATATGATGAAAGTTCCCAGGCAAGTGAAAGCCCTCAGACTTAGAAAGAATGTTGCTACTTGTGTGCTCCCTGGGGAGGATTCAGGCCAGCTATGTGTTTCAGTGCTGGCTCCTGTGGTTTCGGAGCTATTTCTGGACATTTGGCACGCTTGGACCAAAATGCTCGTCTGGCTGAGAGAAACACTTTTTACTGCGATGAAGGTTCCCAGGCAAGTGAAAGACCAATAATTAGAAAGAATGCTGTTGCTTGTGTGCTCTTTGGGGAGGATTCAGGCCAGCTATGTGTTTCTGTGCTGGCTCCTTTGGTTTGGGAGCTATTGCTGGACGTCTGGCAAGTTTGGACCAAAATGCTTGTCTGGACGAGAGAAACACTTTTTTTGTTATGATGAAAGTTCCCAGTCAAGTGAAAGCCAACAGCCCTAGAATAAATGTTGCTGCTTGTGTGCTCCCTGGGGAGGATTCAGGCCAGCTATTTGTTTCATTGCTGTTTTCTTTGGTTTGGGAGCTATTGCTGGACGTTTGGCATGTTTGGCCCAAAACGCTCGTCTGGCCGAGAGAAACACTTTTTTTGATAAGATGAAAGATCCCAGGCAAGTGAAAGCCCACAGCCCTAGAATGAATGTTGCTGCTTGTGTGCTCCCTGGGGAGGATTCAGGCCAGCTATGTGTTTCATTTCTGGCTCCTTTGGTTTTGGAGCTGTTACTGGATGTTTGGCATGTTTGCCCTACAATGCTCGTCTGGTCGAGAGAAACACATTTTTGCAATGATGAAGGTTCCCAGGCAAGTTAAAGTCAACAGCCCTAGAATGAATAATGCTGCTTGTGTGCTCCCTGGGGAGGTTTCAGTCCAGCTATGTGTTTCAGTGCTTGCTCCCTTGGTTTGGGCGCTATTTCTGGACCTTTGGCAAGTTTGGACTAAAATGCTTGTCAGTTCGAGAGAAACACTTTTTTCCCTATGTTGAAAGTTCCCAGGCAAGTGAAATCCCAAAGATGTAGAAAGAATGTTGCTACTTGTGTGCTCCCTGGGGAGGATTCAGGCCAGCTATGTGTTTCAGTGCTGGCTCCTTTGGATTGGGAGCTATTTCTGGACGTTTGGCAAATGTCGGCCTCATACTTGTCCGGCTGGGAGAGACACTTTTTTGATATGATGAAAGTTCCCAGGCAAGTGAAAGCCCACAGACGTAGAAAGAATGTTGCTGCTTGTGAGCTCCCTGGGGAGGATTCAGGCCAGCTATGTGTTTCTGTGCTGGCTCCTTTGGTTTGGGAGCTATTGCTGGACGTTTGACATGTTTGGCCTAAGAGTGTTTCTCCCTTCCGGACAAGTATTATGCCGAAATTTGCCAAACGTCCAGAAATAGCTCCCAATCCAAAGGAGCCAGCACTGAAACACATAGCTGGCCTGAATCCTCCCCAGGGAGCACACAAGTAGCAACATTCTTTCTACATCTTTGGGCTTTCACTTGCCTGGGAACTTTCAACATAGGAAAAAAAGTGTTTCTCTCGAACTGACAAGCATTTTAGTCCAAACTTGCCAAAGGTCCAGAAATAGCGCCCAAACCAAAGGAGCAGGCACTGAAACACATAGCTGGACTGAAACCTCCCCAGGGAGCACACAAGCAGCAACATTCATTCGAGGGCTGTGGGCTTTCACTTGCCTGGGAAATTTCATCATAGCAAAAAAAGTGTTTCTCTCGGACAGAAGAGCATTTTAGGCCAAACATGCCAAACGTCCAGCAATAGCTCCCAAACCAATGGAGCCAGCACTGAAACACATAGCTGGCCTGAATCCTCCCCAGGGAGCACACAAGCAGCAACATTCATTCTAGGGCTGTGGGCTTTCACTTGCCTGGGATCCTTCATCATAGAAAAAATGTGTTTCTGTTGGTCGGACGAGAATTTTGGTCCAAACTTGCCAAACGTACAGCAATAGCTGCGAAACCAAAGTAGCCAGCACTGAAACACATAGCTGGCCTGAGACCTCCCCAGGGAGCACACAAGCAGCAACATTCATTCTAGGGCTGTGGGCTTTCACTTGCCTGGGATCATTCATCATAAAAAAAACAGTGTTTCTCTCAGCCGGACGAGAATTTTAGGCCAAACATGCCAAACATCCAGCAAAAGCTCGCAAAAAAAAAGGAGCCAGCACTGAAACACATAGCTGGCCTGAATCCTCCCCAGGGAGAACACAAGCAGCAACATTCATTCTAGGGCTGTGGCCTTTAACTTGCCTGGGAATCCTCATCATATCTAAAAAGTTTTTCTCTCGGCCTGACGAGCATTTTAGGCCAAACTTACAAAACGTCCAGCAATAGCTCCCAAACCAAAGGAGCCAGCACTGAAACACATAGCTGGCCTGAATCCTCCCCAGGGAGCAATCAAGTAGGAAAATTGTTTCGAGGTCTGTGGGCTTTCACTTCCCTGGGAACTTTCATCATAACAAAAAAAGTGTTTCTCTCGGCCAGACGACAATTATGGGCCAAACATGCCAAACGTCCAGCAATAGCTCCCAAACCAAAGGAGCCAGCACTGAAACACATAGCTGGCCTGTATCCTCCCCAGGGAGCACACAAGCAGCAACATTCACTCTAGGGCTGTGGGCTTTCACTTGCCTAGGAACATTTATCACAGCAAAAAAAGTGTTTATCTTGGCCGAACGAGAATTTTAGGCCAAACATGCCAAACGTCCTAGCAATAGCTCCCAAACCAAAGGAGCCAGCACTGAAACACATAGCTGGCCTGAATCCTCCCCAGGGAGCACACAAGCAGCAACATTCATTCTATGTCTGTGGGTTATCACTTGCCTGGGAACCTTCACAATAGCAAAAAAAGCGTTTCTCTCGGCCGGGCGAGCATTTTAGGCCAAACATGCCAAACGTCCAGCAATAGCTCCCAAACCAAAGGAGCCAGCACTGAAACACATAGCTGGCTTGAGACCTCCCCAGGGAGCACACAAGCAGAAACATTCATAATAGGGCTGTGGGCTTTCACTTGCCTGGGATCGTTAATCATAGCAAAATAATTGTTTCACTCGGCCGGACGAGCATTTTGGGCCAAACATGACAAACGTCCAGGAATAGCTCCCAGACAAAGGAGCCAGCACTGAAACACATAGCTGGCCTGAATCCTCCCCAGGGAGCACACAAGTAGTAACATTCATTCTAGGGCTGGTGGCTTTAACTTGCCTGGGAATCCTCATTATAGCTAGAAAGTGTTTCTGTCGGCCTGACGAGCACTTTGGGCCAAACTTGCCAAACGTACAGCAATACCTCCCAAACCAAATGAGACAGCACTGAAACACATAGCTGGCCTGAATCCTCCACAGGGAGGACTCAAGTAGAAAAATTGTTTCTAGGTCTGTGGGCTTTCACTTTCCTGCGAACCTTCATCATTACAAAAAAAGTGTTAATCTCGGCCGGAGAAGCATTATAGGCCAAAAATTCCAAACGTCAAGCAATAGCTCCCAAATCAAAGGAGCCAGCACTGAAACATATAGCTGGCCTGAATCCTTCTCAGGAAGCATAGTAGCATCATTCATTCTAGGGATCTGGGCTTTCACTTGCCTCGGAACATTCATCATAAGAAAAAAAGTGTTTCTCTCGGCCAGAAGAGCATTTTAGACCAAACATGCCAAACGTCCAGCATTAGCTCCCAAACCAAAGGAGCCAGCACTGAAACACATAGCTGGCATGAGACCTCCCCAGGTAGGACACAAGCAGCAACAATCATTGTAGGGCTGTGGGCTTTCACTTGCCTGGGAATCTTCATCATAGCAAAAAAAGTCTTTCTCTCGGCCAGAGGAGCATTTTGGACCAAACTTGCCAAATGTCCAGAAAGAGATCCCAAAAAAAAGCAGCCAGCACTGAATCTCATAGCTGGCCTGAATCCTCGCCAGGGAGCACACAAGCAGCAACATTCATTCTAGGGCTGTTGGCTTTAACTTGCCAGGGAACCTTCCTCATAGCAAAAAAAAGTGTTTGTCTCGGTCAGACGAGCATTTTAGGCGAAACTTGAAAACGTCCAGCAATAGCTCCCAAACCAAAGGATCTAGCACTGAAACACACAGCTGGCCTGAATCCTCCCCAGGGAGCACACAAGCAGCAACATTCATTCTAGGGCTGTGGGCTTTCACTTGCCTGGGATCCTTCATCATAGCAAAAAAAGTGTTTTTCTCGGCCGGACGAGCATTTTGGGCCAAACTTCCAAACGTCCAGCAATAGCTCCCAATCCAAAGGAGCCAGCACTGAAGCACATAGCTGGCCTGAAAAGTCCCCAGGCAGTACACAAGCAGCAACATTCATTCTAGGGCTGTCGGCTTTCAATTGCCTGGGCACGTTCATCATTAGAAAAAAAGTGTTTCTCTCGGCCGGATGAGCATTTTGGGCCAAACATGCCAATCGTCCAGCAATAGCTCCCAAACCAAAGGAGCCAGCACTGAAACACATAGCTGGCCTGTATCCTCCCCAGGGAGCGCAGAAGCAGCAACATTCATTCTAGGGCTGTCGGCTTTCACTTGCCTGGGAACGTTCATCATATTAAAAAAATTTTTTCTCTCGGCCGGACAACAATTTTACAACAAAATTGCCAATGGTGCAGCAATAGCTCCCAAACCAAAGGAGCCAGCACTCAAACACAGAGCTGGCCTGAATCCTCTTCAGGGAGCACACAACCAGCAACATTCATTCTATGGCTGTCGGTATTAACTTGCCTGGGAATCCCCATCATATCAAAAAATTGTTTCTCTCGGTCGGACGAGCATTATATGCCAAACATGCCAAACGTCCAGCAATAGCTCCCAATACAAAGAAACCAGCACTGAAACACATAGCTGGCCTGAATCCTCGTCAGGGAGCACACAAGCAGCAACATTCATTCTAGGGCTGTTGGCTTTCACTTGCCTGGGAGCCTTCAACATATCAAAAAAAGTGATTGTCTCGGCCGGACGAGCATTTTGGGCCAAACTTGAAAAACGTCCAGCAATAGATCCCAAAAAACGGAGCCAGAACTGAAGCACATAGCTGGCCTGAATCCTCCCCAATGAGCACACAAATAGCAACATTCTTTCTACGTCTGTGGGCTTTCACTTGCCTGGGAACCTTCATCATAGCAAAAAATATTTTTCTCTCAGCCAGAAGAGCATTTTGTGCCAAAAATGCCAAACGTCCAGCAACAGCTCCCAAACCAAAGGAGACAGCACTGAAACACATAGCTGGCCTGAAACCTCCCAAGGGAGCACACAAGCAGCAAAAATCATTCTAGGGCTGTTGGCTTTAACTTGCCAGGGAACCTTCATGGTAGCAAAAAATCGTTTCTCTCGGCCAGACGAGCATTTTAGGCCAAACATGGAAACGTCCAGCAATAGCTCCCAAACCAAAGGAGCCAGCACTGAAACACATAGCTGGCCTGAATCCTCCCCAGGGAGCACACAAGCAGCAACATTCACTCTAGGGATGTGGGCTTTCACTTGCCTGGGATCCTTTATCATAAAAAAAAAATTGTTTCTCTCAGCCAGACGAGCACTTTAGGCCAAAGATGCCAAACGTCCATCAATAGCTCCCAAACCAAAGGAGCCAGCTCTGAAACACATAGCTGGCCTGAGACCTCCCCAGGGAGAACACAAGCAGCAACATTCATTCTAGGGCTGTGGGCTTTAACTTGCCTGGGAATCCTCATCATAGCTAAAAAGTGTTTCTCTCGGCCTGACGAGCATTTTAGACCAAATTTGCCAAATGTCCAGCAATAGCTCCCAAACCAAAGGAGGCACCACTGAAACAAATATTTGGCCTGAATCCTCCCGAGGGAGCACTCAAGTAGCAAAATAGTTTCTATGACTGTGGGCTTTCATTTGCCTGGGTACTTTAATCATAGCAAATAATGTTTCTCTCAGCCAGACGAGCATTTTGTGCCAAAAATGCTAAACGTCCAGCAATAGCTCCCAAACCAAAGGAGCCAGCACTGAAACACATAGCTGGCCTGTATCCTCCCGAGGGAGCACACAAGCAGCAACATTCACTCTAGGGCTGTGGGCTTTCACTTGCCTGGGAACTTTCATCATAGCAAAAAAAGTGTTACTCTCGGCCAGACGAGCATTTTATGCCAAAAATGCTAAACGTCCAGCAATAGCTCCCAAACCAAAGGAGACAGCACTGAAACACATAGCTGGCCTGAGATCTCCCCAGGGAGAACACAAGCAGCAGCATTCATTCTAGGGCTGTTGGTTTTAACTTGCCTGGGAATACTAATCATAGTTAAAAATGTTTGTCGGCCGGACGAGCATTTTAGGCCAAATTGCCAAACGTACAGGAATAATCACCAAACCAAATTAGCCAGCACTGAAACACATAGCTGGCCTGAAACCTCCCCAGGGAGCACACAACCAGCAACATTCATTCTAGGGCTGTGGGTATTAACTTGCCTGGGAATCCTCATCACAGCAAAAAAGGTTTTCTCTCGGCCGGACGAGCATTTTAGGCCAAACATGCCAAACGTCCCGCAATAGGTACCTAACCAAAGGAGCCAGCACTGAAACACATAGCTGGCCTGAGACCTCCCCAGGGAGCACACAAGCAGCAACATTCATTCTAGGGCTGTTGGCTTTCAATTGCCTGGGATTCTTCATCATATAAAACATGTGTTTCTCTCGCTTTGACGAGGATTTTGGGCCAAACTTGCCAAACGTCCATCAATAGCTCCCAAACCAAAGGAGCCAGCGCTGAAACACATAGCTGGCCTGAATCCTCCCCAGGGAGCACACAACCAGCAACATTCATTCTAGGGCTGTGGGCTTTCACTTTTTTTCTAATGATGAAAGATCCCACGCAAGTGAAAGCCCACAGCCCTAGAATGAATGATGCTGCTTCTGTGCTCCCTGGGGAGCATTCAGGCCTGCTATGTGTTTCAGTGCTGGCTCTTTGGTTTGGGAGCTATTGCTGGACGTTTGGCAAATTTCGTCTAAAATGCCCGTCCGGCAGAGAGAAACACCTTTATTGATATGATGAAGGTTCCCAGGCAAGTGAAAGCTCACAGCCCTAGAATGAATGTTGCTGCTTGTGTGCTCCCTGGGGAGGATTCAGGCCAGCTCTGTGTTTCAGTGCTGGCTCCTTTGGTTTGGGAGCTATTGCTGGACCTTTGGCATGTTTGGCCGAAAATGCTCGTCCGGCCGAGACAAACCCTTTTTTTGCTATGATGAAGGTTCCAGGCAAGTGAAATCCCACAGCCCTAGAATGAATGTTGCTGCTTGTGTGCTCCCTTGGGAGGATTCAGGCCAGTTATGTGTTTCAGTGCTGGCTCCTTTGGTTTTGGAGCTATTGCTAGACTTTTGGCATGTTTGGCCTAAAATGCTCGTCCAGCCAAGAGAAACAGTTTTTTTGCTATGATGAATGTTCCCAAGCAAGTGAAAGCCCACAGCCCTAGAATGAATGTTGCTACTTCTTTGTTCCCTGGGGAGGATTCATGCCAGCTATATGTTTCAGTTCTGGCTCTTTTGGTTTGGGAGCTATTTCTGGACGTTTGGCATTTCTGGCCTAAAATGCTCGTCCGGCCGAGGGAAACACTTTTTTTGGTATGATGAAGGTTCCCAGGCAAGTGAAAGCTCACAGCCCTAGAATGAATTTTGCTGCTTCTGTGCTCCCTGGGGAGCATTCAGGCCTGCTATGTGTTTCAGTGCTGGCTCTTTGGTTTGGGAGCTATTGCTGGACGTATTTCAAGTTAGGCCCAAAATGCTCGTCCGGCCGAGAGAAAGAATTTTTGCTATGATGAACGTTCCCAGGCAAGTGAAAGCCCACAGCCCTAGAATGAATGTTGCTACTTGTGTGCTCCCTGGGGTGGATTCAAGCCAGCTATGTGTTTGAGAACTGGCTTCATTGGTTTGGGGGTATTGCTGGACGTTTGTCATGTTTGGCCTAAAATGCTCGTCCGGCCGAGAGAAACACATTTTTGATATGATGAAAGTTCCCATGCAAGTGAAAGCCCACAGCGCTAGAATGAATGTTTCTACTTGTGTGTTCCCTGGGGAGGATTCAGGGCAGCTATGTGTTTCAGTGCTGGCTCTTTTGGTTTGGGAGCTATTGCTCGAAGTTTGGCAAGTTTGGCCCTTAATGCTCGTCTGGCCGAGAGAAAAACTTTTTTTTCTATGATGAATGATCCCAGACATGTGAAAGCCCACAGCCCTAGAATGAATGTTGCAGCTTGTGTGCTCCCTGGGGAGGATTCAGGCCAGATATGTGTTGTAGTGCAGGCTCCTTTGGTTTGGGAGCTATTGCTGTACGTTTGGCAAGTTTGGACCGAAAATGCTCGTCCGGCCGAGAGAAACACATCATTTGCTATGATGAAGGATCCGAGGGAAGTGAAAGCCCACAGTCCTAGAAAGTATTTTGCTGCTTGTGTGCTCCCTGGGGAGGTCTCAGGCCAGCTATGTGTTTCAGTGCTGGCTCCTTTGGTTTGGGAGCTATTGCTGGACGTTTGGCATGTTTGGCCCAAAATGCTCGTCTGGCCGATAGAAAGACATTTTTTGATATGATGAATGATCCCAGGCAAGTGAAAGCCCACAGCCCTAGAATGAAAGTTGCTCCTTGGGTGCTCCCTGGGGAGGATTCAGTCCAGCTATCTGTTTCAGTGCTGGCTCCTTTTATTTGGGTTCTATTGCTGGAAGTTTGGCAAATTTTGTCTAAAATGCTCGTCCGTCCGAGAGGAAAACTCTTTTTGTTATGATGAAAGATCCCACGCAAGTGAAAGCCCACAGCCCTAGAATGAATGATGCTGCTTGTGTGCTCCCTGGGGAGGAATCAGGCCAGCTATGTGTTTCAGTGCTGGCTCCTTTGGTTTGGGAGCTATTGCTGGACGTTTGGCAAGTTTGGTCAAAAATGCTCGTCCGGCAGAGAGAAACACCTTTTTTGGTATGACGAAGGTTCCCAGGCAAGTGAAAGCTCACAGCCCTAGAATGAATGTTGCTGCTTGTCTGCTCCCTGGGGAGGATTCAGGCCAGCTCTGTGTTTCAGTGCTGGCTCCTTTGGTTTGGGAGCTATTGCTGGACCTTTGGCATGTTTGGCCGAAAATGCTCGTCCGGCCGAGAGAAACACTTTTTTTGCTATGATGAAGGTTCCAGGGAAGTGAAAGCCCACAGCCCTAGAATGAATGTTGCTGCTTGTGTGCTCCCTGGGGAGGATTCAGGCCAGCTATGTGTTTTAGTGCTGCCTCCTTTGGTTTGGGATTTATTGCTGGACGTTTGGCAATTTTGGTCCAAAATGCTCGTCCTGCCGAGAGAAAATCTTTTTTTGTAATGATGAAGGTTCCCAGGCAAGTGAAAGTCAACAGCCCTAGAAAGAATGTTGGTACATGTGTGCTCCCTTGGGAGGATTCAGGCCAGTTATATGTTTCAGTGCTGGCTCCTTTGGTTTGGGAGCTATTGCTGGACGTTTGGCATGTTTGGCCGAAAATGCTCGTCCGGCTGAGAAAACACTTTTTTTTCTATGATGAAGGTTCCCAGGCATTTGAAATCCCTAGAAAGAATGTTGCTGCTTGTGTGCTTCCTGGGGAGGATTCAGGACAGCTATGTGTTTCCGTGCTGGCTTCTTTGGTTTGGGAGCTATTGCTGTATGTTTGGCAATTTTGGCCCAAAATGTTTGTCCGTGCAAGAGAAACACTTTTTTTGCTATGATGAATGTTCCCAGGCAAGTGAAAGCCCACAGCCCTAGAATGAATGTTGCTGCTTGTGTGCTCCCTTGGGAGGATTCAGGTCAGTTATGTGTTTCAGTGCTGGCTCCTTTGGTTTGGGAGCTATTGCTGGACGTATTTCAAGTTAGACCCAAAATGCTCGTCCGGCCGAGTGAAACAAGTTTTTTCTAAGATGAAAGATCCCAAGCAAGTGAAAGCCAAGAGCCCTAGAATGAATGTTGCTGCTTGTGTGCTCCCTCTGGGGGATTCAGGCAAGATACGAGTTTCAGTGCTGGCTCCTTTGGTATGGGAGCTATTGCTTGACGTTTGGCATGTTTGGACTAAAATGCTCGTCCGGCCGAGAGAAACACATTTTTGATATGATGGAGGTTCTCATGCAAGTGAAAGCCCACAGCCCTAGAATGAATGTTGCTACTTTTGTGTTCCCTGGAGAGGATTCAGGCCAGCTATGTGTTTCAGTGCTGGCTCCATTGGTTTGGGAGCTATTGCTGGACGTTTGGCAAGTTTGATCTAAAATGCTCGTCTGGCCGAGAGAAACACATTTTTTTCTATGATGAAGTATCCCAGGCAAGTGAAAGACCACAGACCTAGAACGTATTTTGCTGCTTGTGTGCTCCCTGGTGAGGTCTCAGGCCAGCTATGTACTTCAGTGTTGGCTCCTTTGGTTTGGGAGCTATTGCTTGACGTTTGGCATGTTTGGACTAAAATGCTCGTCTCGACGAGAGAAACAATTTTTGATATGATGAAAGATCCCAGGCAAGGTTAAGCCCACAGCCCTAGAATGAATGTTGCTGGTTGTGTGCTCCCTGGGGAGGATTCAGGCCAGCTATGTGTTTCAGTGCTGGCTCCATTGGTTTGGGAGCTATCTCTGGACTTTTGCCAAGTTTGCCCGAAAGTGCTCGTCCGGCCGAGATAAAGAATTTTTTCTATGATGAACGTTCCCAGCCTAGTGAAAGGCCACAGCCCTAGAATGAATGTCGCTACTTGTGTGCTCCCTGGGGTGGATTCAGGCCATTAATTTGTTTCAGTGCTGGCTCCTTTGGTTTGGGATCTATTGCTTGACGTTTGGCATGTTTGGACTAAAATGCTCGTCTGGCCGAGAGAAAGACTTTTATTGCTATGATGAAGGATCCCAGGCAAGTGAAAGCCCACAGCCCTAGAATGAATGTTGCTGCTTGTGTGCTCCCTGGGGAGGTCTCAGTCCAGCTATGTGTTTCAGTGCTGGCTCCTTTGGTCTAGGAGCAATTGCTGGACGTTTGTCAAGTTTGGCCCAAAATTCTCGTCTGGCCGAGAGAAACACTTTTTTTTCTATGATGAAGGATCCCAGGCAATTGAAAGCCCACAGCGCTAGAATGAATGTTGATGATTGTGTGCTCCCTGGGGAGGATTCAGACCATCTATGTGTTTCAGTGCTGGCTCCTTTGGTTTGGGAGCTATTCCTGCACGTTTGGCATTTCTGGCCTAAAATGCTCGTCTGGACGAGACAAACAATTATTGATATGATGAAAGTTCCCAGGCAAGTGAAAGCCCACATCCCTAGAAGGAATTTTGCTGGTTGTGTGCTCCCTGGGGAGGATTTAGGCCAGCTATGTGTTTCAGTGCTGGCTCCTTTGGTTTGGGAGCTATTGCTTGACGTTTGGCATGTTTGGACTAAAATGCTAGTCTGGACGAGAGAATCAATTTTTGATATGATGAAACTTCCCAGGCAAGTGAAAGCCCACAGCCCTAGAATGAATGTTGCTGGTTGTGTGCTCCCTGGGGAGGATTCAGGCCAGCTATGTGTTTCTATGCTGGCTCCTATGGTTTGGGACCTATTTCTGGACGTTTGGCAAGTTTGCCCGAAAATGCTCGTCCGGCCGAGAGAAAGAATTTTTGCTATGATGAACGTTACCAGGCAAGTGAAAGCCCACAGCCCCAGAATGAATGTTGCTACTTGTGTGCTCCCTGGGGTGGATTAAAGCCAGCTATGTGTTTGAGTACTGGCTTCTTTGTTTTGGGGGCTATTGCTGTACGTTTGGCATGTTTGGCCTAAAATGCTCGTCCGGCCGAGAGAAACACATTTTTGATATGATGAAAGTTCCCATGCAAGTGAAAGCCCACAGCCCTAGAATGAATGTTGCTGCTTGTGTGCTCCCTGGGGAGGATTCAGGCCAGCTATGTGATTGAGTACTGCCTTCTTTGGTTTGGGGGCTATTACTGGACGTTTGGCATGTTTGGCCTAAAATGCTTGTCCTGCCAAGAGAAACACATTTTTCTATGATGAAGATTCCCAGGCAAGTGAAAGCCCACAGCTTTAGAATGTTTGTTGCTGCTTGTGTGCTCTTTGGGTCGGTCTCAGGACAGTTATGTGTTTCAGTGCTGGCTCCATTGGTCTGGGAGCTACTGCTGGACGTTTGGCATATTTGGCCTAAAATGCTCGTCCGGCCGAGAGAAAAAGTTTTTTTTTGTATGATGAAGGTTCCCAGGCAAGTGAAAGCTCACAGCCCTAGAATGAATGTTGCTGCTTGTGTGCTCCCTGGGGAGCAAACAGGCCAGCTATGTGTTTCAGTGCTGGCTTCTTTGGTTTGGGAGCTATTGCTGGACGTTTGGCATGTTTGGCAGAAAATGCTCGTCCAGCCGAGAGAAACACTTTTTTTGTTATAATGAAAGCTCCCAAGCAAGAGAAAGCCCACAGCCCTAGAATGAACGTTGCTACTTTTGTGTTCCCTGGGGAGGATTCAGGCCAGTTATGTGTTTCAGTGCTGGCTCCTTTGGCTTGGGAGCTATTGCTGGACGTTTGGCATGTTTGGCCGAAAATGCTCGTCCAGCCGACAGAAACACTTTTTTTGATGTGATGAAAGTTCCCAAGCAAGTGGAAGCCCACAGCCCTAGAATGAATGTTGCTACTTGGGTGTTCCCTGGGGAGGATTCAGGCGAGCTATGTGTTTCAGTGCTGGCTCCTTTGGTTTGGGAGCTATTGCTTGACGTTTGGCATGTTTGGACTAAAATGCTCGTCCGGCCGAGAGAAACAATTTTTGATATGATGAAAGTTCCCAGGCAAGTCAAAGCCCACGGCCCTAGAATGAATTTTGCTGGTTGTGTGCTCCCTGGGGAGGATTTAGGCCAGCTATGTGTTTCAGTGCTGGCTCCTTTGGTTTGGGAGCTATTTCTGGACGTTTGGCGAGATTGCCCGAAAATGCTCATCCGGCCGAGAGAAAGAATTTTGGCTATGATGAAGGTTCCCAGGCAAGTGAAAGCCCACAGCTTTAGAATGTTTGTTGCTGCTTGTGTGCTCCCTGGGGAGGTCTCAGTCCAGCTATGTGTTTCAGTGCTGGCTCCTTTTGTCTGGGAGCTATTGCTGGACATTTGGCAAGTTTGGCCCAAAATTCTCGTCAGGCCGAGAGAAACACTTTTTTTTCTATGATGAAGGATCCCAGGCTAGTGAAAGCCCAGGGCGCTAGAATGAATGTTGATGCTTGTGTGCTCCCTGGGGAGGATTCAGACCATCTATGTGTTTCAGTGCTGGCTCCTTTGCTTTGGGAGCTATTCCTGCACGTTTGGCATTTCTGGCCTAAAATGCTCGTCTGGACAAGACAAACAATTATTGATATGATGAAAGTTCCCAGGCAAGTGAAAGCCCACAGCCCTAGAATGAATTTTGCTGGTTGTGTGCTCCCTGGGGTGGATTTAGTCCAGATATGTGTTTCAGTGCTGGCTCCTTTGGTTTGGGAGCTATTTCTGGACTTTTGGCAAGATTGCCCGAAAATGCTCGTCCGGCCGAGAGAAAGAATTTTGGCTATGATGAAGGTTCCCAGGCAAGTGAAAGCCCGCAGCTTTAGAATGTTTGTTGCTGCTTGTGTGCTCCTTGGGGAGGTCTCAGACCAGTTTTGTGTTTCAGTGATGGCTCCTTTGGTTTTGGAGCTATTGCTGAACTCTTCGCAAGTTTGGTCTAATATGCTCGCCCGGCCGAGAGTAACACTCTTTTTGCTATGATGAAGTATCCCAGGGAAGTGAAAGCCCAAAGCCCTAGAATGAATGTTGCTGCTTGTGTGCTCACTGGGGAGGTCGCAGGCCAGGTATTTGTTTCAGTGGTGGCTCCATTGGTTTGGGATTTATTGCTGGACGTTTGGCAATTTTGTTCCAAAATGCTCGTCCTGCCGAGAGAAAATCTTTTATTGTAATGATGAAGGATCCCAGGCAAGTGAAAGTCTACAGCCCTAGAAAGAATGTTGGTACATGTGTGCTCCCTTGGGAGGATTCAGGCCAGTTATATGTTTCAGTGCTGGCTCCTTTGGTTTGGGACCTATTGCTGGACGTTTCGCATGTTTGGCCTAAAATGCTCGTCCGACTGAGAGAAACACATTTTTGCTATAATGAATGTTCCCAGGCATTTGAAAGCCCTAGAATGAATGTTGCTGCTTGTGTGCTCCCTTGGGAGGATTCAGGCCAGCTATGTGTTTCAGTGCTGGCTTCTTTGGTTTGGGAGCTATTGCTGTACGTTTGGCAAGTTTGGACCATAATGCTTGTCCGGGGGAGAAAAACACTTTTATTGCTAAGATGAAGGTTCCCAGGCATTTGAAAGCCCTAGAATGAATGTTGCTGCTTGTGTGCTCCCTGGGGAGGATTCAGGCCAGCTATGTGTTTGAGTACTGGCTTCTTTGGTTTGGGCGCTATTGCTGGACGTTTGGCATGTTTGGCCTAAAATGCTCGTCCGGCCGAGAGAAACACATTTTTGATATGATGAAAGTTCCCATGCAAGTGAAAGCCCACAGCCCTAGAATGAATGTTGCTGCTTGTGTGCTCCCGGGGTAGGATTCAGGCCAGCTATGTGTTTCAGTGCTGGCTCTTTTGGTTTGGGAGCTATTGCTGGACTTTTGGCAAGTTTGGCCCAAAATGATCGTCTGGCCGAGATTAACACTTTTTTTGGTATGATGAAGGTTCCCAGGCAAGTGAAAGCTCACAGCCCTAGAATGAATGTTGCTGCTTGTGTGCTCCCTGGGGAGGATTCAGACCAGCTATGTGTTTCAGTGCTGGCTCCTTTGGTCTGAGAGCTGTTGCTGGACGTTTGGCATTTCTGGCCTAAAATGCTCGTCCGGCCGAGATTAACACTTTTTTTGGTATGATGAAGGTTCCCAGGCAAGTGAAAGCTCACAGCCCTAGAATGAATGTTGCTCCTTCTGTGCTCCCTGGGGAGCATTCAGGCCTGCTATGTGTTTCAGTGCTGGCTCTTTGGTTTGGGACCTATTGCTGGACGTTTTTCAAGTTAGGCCCAAAATGGTCGTCCGGCCGAGAGAAACAAGTTTTGCTAAGATGAAAGTTCCCAAGCAAGTGAAAGCCAAGAGCCCTAGAATCAATGTTGCTGCTTGTGTGCTCCCTCTGGAGGATTCAGGCAAGCTATGTGTTTCAGTGCTGCCTCCTTTGGTTTGGGAACTATTGCTTGACGTTTGGCATGTTTGGACTAAAATGATCGTCTGGACGAGAGAAACACTTTTTTTTACTATGATGAACTATCCCAGGCAAGTGAAAGCCCACAGACCTAGAATGAATGTTGCTCTTTGTGTGCTCCCTGGGGAGGTCTCAGGCCAGCTATGTGTTTCAGTGCTGGCTCCTTTGGTCTGGGAGCTATTGCTGGACGTTTGGCATATTTGGCCTGAAATGCTCGTCCGGCCGAGAGAAACAGTTTTTTTAGTATGATGAAGGATCCCAGGAAAGTGAAAGCCCACAGCCCTAGAATGAATGTTGCTACTTGTGTGCTCCCTGGGGAGGATTCAGGCCAGCTATGTGTTTCAGTGCTGGCTCCTTTGGTCTGAGAGCTATTGCTGGACTTTTGGCATATCTGGCCTAAAATGCTCGTCCGGCTGAGAGAAACACTTTTCTTGGTATGATGAAGGTACCCAGGCAAGTGAAAGCTCACAGCCCTAGAATGAATGTTGCTGCTTCTGTGCTCCCTGGGGAGCATTCAGACCCGCTATGGCTTTCAGTGCTGGATCTTTGGTTTGGGACCTATTGCTGGACGTTTTTCAAGTTAGGCCCAATATGCTCGTCCTGCCGAGAGAAAGAATTTTTGATAAGATGAAAGTTCCCTAGCAAGTGAAAGCCAAGAGCCCTAGAATGAATATTGCTGCTTGTGTGCTCCCTCGGGAGGATTCAGGCCAGCTATGTGTTTCAGTGCTGGCTCCTTTGGTTTGGGAGCTATTGCTGGACGTTTGGCATGTTTGGACTAAAATGCTCGTCTGGACGAGAGAAACAATTTTTGATATGATGAAAGTTCCCAGGCAAGTGAAAGCCCACAGCCCTAGAATGAATGTTGCTGCTTGTGTGCTCCCTGGGGAGGATTCAGGCCAGCTATGTGTTTCAGTGCTGACTCCTTTGGTTTGGGAGGTATTGCTGGACTTTTTGCAAGTTTGGCCCAAAATGCTCGTCTGGCCGAGAGAAACATTTTTTTTTTATGATGAAGGATCCCAGGCAAGTGAAAGACCACAGCCCTAGAATGAATGTTGGTACATATGTGCTCCCTTGGGAGGATTCAGGCCAGTTATGTGTTTCAGTGCTGGCTCCTTTGGTTTGGGATCTATTGCTTGACGTTTGGCATGTTTGGACTAAAATGCTCGTCTGGACGAGAGAAAAAATTTTTGATATGATGAAAGTTCCCACGCAAGTGAAAGCCAACAGCCCTAGAATGAATATTGCTGCTTGTGTGCTCCCTGGGGAGGATTCAGGCCAGCTATGTGTTTCAGTGCTGTCTCCTTTGGTTTGGGAGCTATTGCTGGACGTTTGGCATGTTTGGACTAAAATGATCGTCCGGCTGAGAGAAACACATTTTTATATGATGATGGTTCCCAGGCAAGTGAAAGCCCACAGATTTAGAAAGATTGTTGCTGCTTGTGTGCTCTTTGGGGCGGTCTCAGGCCAGTTATGTGTTTCAGTGCTGGCTCCTTTGGTCTGGGAGCTATTGCTGGACGTTTGGCATATTTGGCCTAAAATGCTCGTCCGGCAGAGAGAAATAGCTTTTTTGGTATGATGAAGGTTCCCAGGCAAGTGAAAGCCCACAGCCCTAGAATGAATGTTGCTGCTTGTGTGCTCCCTGGGGAGGATTCAGGCCAGCTATGTGTTTTATCATATAAAAAATATTTTTCTCTCAGCCGGACGAGCATTTTGGGCCAATCTTGAAAACGTCCAGCAATAGCTCCCAAACCAAAGGAGCCAGCACTGAAACACATAGCTGGCCTGAATCCTCCCCAGGGAGCACACAAGCAGCAACACTCATTCTAGGGCTGTTGGCTTTAACTTGCCTCGGAACATTCATCATAGAAAAAAAATGGTTCTCTCGGCCAGACGAGCATTTTAGGCCAAACTTGAAAACGTCCAGCAATAGCTCCCAAACCATAGGATCCAGCACTGAAACACATAGCTGGCGTGAATCCTCCCCAGGGAGCACACAAGCAGCAACATTCACTCTAGGGCTGTGGGCTTTCACTTGCCTGGGATCCTCCATCATAACAGTGAAAGTGTTTCTGTCAGCCAGACGAGCATTTTGGGCCAAACTTGCCAAATGTCCTGAAATAGATCCCAAACAGAAGCAGCCAGCATTGAATCTCAAAGCTGGCCTGAATCCTCCCCAGGGAGCACACAAGTAGTGACATTCATTCTAGGGCTGTGGGCTTTCACTTGCAATGGAACATTCATGATATCAAAAAAAGTGTTTTTCTCGTCCGGACGAGCATTTTAGGCCAAACTTGAAAACGTCCAGCAATAGCTCCCAAAGCAAAGGAGCCAAAACTGAAACACATAGCTGGCGTGAATCCTCCCCAGGGAGCACACAAGCAGCAACATTCATTCTAGGGCTGTTGGCTTTAACTTGCCAGGGAACCTTCATCATAGCAAAAAAAAGTGTTTCTCTCGGCCAGACGAGCATTTTAGGCCAAACATGAAAAAGTCCAGCAATAGCTTCCAAACCAAAGGAGCGAGCACTGAAACACATAGCTGGCCTGTATCCTCCCCAGTGAGCACACAAGCAGCAACATTCACTCTAGGGCTGTGGGCTTTCACTTGCCTGGGACCTATATCACAGCAAAAATATTGTTTCTCTCAGCCGGACGAGCATTTTGGGCCAAACATGCCAAACGTCCAGCAATAGCTCCCAAACCAAAGGAACCAGCACTGAAACACATAGCTGGCCTGAATCCTCCCCAGGGAGCACACAAGTAGCAACATTAATTCGAGGGCTGTGGGCTTTCACTTGCCTGGGAAACTTCATCATAGCAAAAAAAGTTTTTCTCTCGGCCGGACGATCATTTTAGGCGAAACATGCCAAAAGTCCAGCAATAGCTCCCAAACCAAAGGAGCCAGCACTGAAACACATAGCTGGCCTGAATCCTTCTTAGGGAGCACACAAGTACCGTCAATCATTCTAGGGCTGTGGGCTTTCACTTGCTCGGAACATTCATCATAGGAAAAAAAGTGTTTCTCTCGGCAGGATGATCATTTGAGTCCAAACATGACAAACGTCCAGCAATAGCTCACAAACCAAATGAGCCAGCACTGAAACACATAGCTGGCCTGAATCCTCCCCAGGGAGCACACAACCAGCAACATTCATTCGAGGGCTGTGGGCTTTCACTTGCCTAGGAACCTTTATCACATCAAAAAAAGTTTTTCTCTTAGCCGGACGAGCATTTTGGGCCAAACATGCCAAACGTCCAGCAATAGATCCCAAACGAAAGGAGCAAGCACTGAAACATATAGCTGGCCTGTTAAGTCCCCAGGCAGCACACAAGCAGCAACATTCACTCTAGGTCTGTGATCTTTCACTTGCCTGGGAACCTTTATCACAGCAAAAAATGTGTTTCTCTCGGACGGACGAGCATTTTCGGCCAAACATGCCAAACCTCCAGCAATACATCCCAAACCAAAGGAGACAGCACTGAAACACATAGCTGGCCTGAATCCTCCTCAGGGAGCACACAAGCAGCAACATTCATTCTAGGGCTGTTAGGCATTAACTTGCGTGGAAATCCTCATCATATCTAAAAAGTGTTTCTCTCGGCCTGACGAGCATTTTAGGCCAAACATGACAAACGTCCAGCAATAGCTCCCAAACCAAAGGAGCCAGCACTGAAACACATAGCTGGAGTGAGACCTCCCCAGGGAGCACAGAAGCAGCAACATTCATTCTAGGGCTATTGCCTTTCACTTGCCTGGGAACGTTAATCATAGCAAAATAACTGTTTCACTCGGCCGGACGAGCATTTTGGGCCAAACATGACAAACGTCCAGCAATAGCTCCCAGACAAAGGAGCCAGCAATGAAAGACATTGCTGGCCTGAAACCTCCCCAGGGAGCACACAAGTAGTAACATTCTTTCTACGTCTGTGGGCTTTCACTTATCTGGGAACGTTCATCATAGTAAAATATTTTTTCTCTCGGCCGGACAAGAATTTTACGACAAACTTGCCAAACGTCCAGCAATAGCTCCCAAACCAATGGAGCTAGCACTGAAACACATAGCTGGCCTGAGACCTCCCCAGGGAGAACACAAGCAGCAACATTCATTCTAGGGCTGTTGGCTTTAACTTGCCCGGGAATTCTCATTATAGCTAAAAAGTGTTTCTCTCGGCCTGACGAGCACTTTGGGCCAAACTTGCTAAACGTCCAGTTATACCTCCCAAACCAATTGAGCCAGCACTGAAACACATTGCTGGCCTGAATCCTCTCCAGGGAGCACTCAAGTAGAAAAATTGTTTCTAGGTCTGTGGGCTTTCACTTGCCTGGAAACTTTCATCATACCAAAAAAAGTGTTTCTCTCGGCCGGACAAACATTATAAGTCCAAACTTCCAAACGTTCAGCAATAGCTCCCAAACCAAAGGAGCCTGCACTGAAACACATAGCTGTCCTGAATCCTCCCCAGGGAGCACACAAGTACCGTCATTCATTCTAGGGCTGTGGGCTTTCACTTGCCTGGGAACTTTCATCATATCAAAAAAAGTCTTTCTCTCGGCCAGAAGAGCATTTTAGGCCAAACATGCCAAACGTCCAGCAATATCTCCCAAACCAAAGAAGCCAGCACTGAGACACATAGCTGGCCTGAATCCTACACAGGGATCACTCAAGTAGCAAAATTGTTTCTCGGGCTGTGGGCTTTTACTTGCCTGGGATCATTCATCATATCAAAAAAAGTTTTCTTCTCGGCCGGTCGAGAATATTATGACAAAAATGCTAAACGTCCAGTAATAGCTCCCATAATAAAGGAGCCAGCACTGAAATACATAGCTGGCCTGTATCCTCCCCAGGGAGCACACAAGCAGCAACATTCATTCTAGGGCTACGGGCCTTCACTTGCCTGGGATCCTTCATCATAAGAATAAAAGTGTTTTTCTCGGCCGGACGAGCATTTTCGGCCAAACTTGCCAAACGTCCAGCAATAGCTCCCAAACCAAAGGAGCCAGCACTGAAACATATAGCTGGCCTGAAAAGTCCCCAGGCAGCACACAAGAGGCAACTTTCATTCTAGGGCTGTGGGCTTTCACTTGCCTGGAACGTTCATCATAGCAAAATAAGTGTTTCACTCGGCCGGACGAGCATTTTAGGCCAAACATGACAAACGTCCAGCAATAGCTCCCAGACAAAGGAGCCAGCACTGAAACACATAGCTGGCTTGAGACCTCCCCAGGGAGCACACAAGCAACAGCATAGATTCTAGGGCTGTGGGCTTCAACTTGCATGGCATCCTTCATCATAGCAAAAAATGTGTTTCTCTCGGCCGGACGAGCATTTTAGGCCAAACATGCCAAACGTCCAGCAATAGCTCCCAAACCAAAGGAGCCAGCACTGAAACACATAGCTGGCCTGAATCCTTCTCAGGGAGCACACAATTAGCATCATTCATTCTAGGGATCTGGGCCTTCACTTGCCTGGGAACATTCATTATAACATAAAATGTGTTTCTCTCGGTCGGACGACCATTTTGGGCCAAGCTTGCCACACGTCCAGCAATAGCTCACAAACCAAAGGAGCCAGCACTGAAACACATAGCTGGCCTGAATCCTCCCCAGGGAGTACACAACCAGCAACATTCATTCTAGGGCTGTTGGCTATAACTTGCCAGGGAACCTTCATCATAGCAATAAAAAGTGTTTCTCTCGGCCAGACGAGCATTTTAGGCCAAACTTGAAAACGTCCAGCAATAGCTCCCAAACCAAAGGAGCCAGCACTGAAACACATACCTGGCCTTTATCCTCCCCAGGGAGCACACAAGCAGCAACATTCACTCTAGGGCTGTGGGCTTTCACTTGCCTGGGATCCTTCATCATATCAAAAAAAGTGTTTCTCTCGGCCGGACAATCATTTTAGGCCAAACATGCCAAACGTCCAGCAATAGCTCCCAAACGAAAGGAGCCAGCACTGAAACACATAGCTGGCCTGATTCCTTCTCAGGGAGCACACAAGCACCGTCATTCATTCTAGGGCTGTGGGCTTTCACTTGCCTGGGATCCTTCATTATAACAAAAAATGTATTTCTCTCGGTCGGACGAACATTTTGGGCCAAACTTGCCAAACGTCCAGCAATAGCTCCCAAACCAAAGCAGCCAGTACTGAATCTCTTAGCAGGCCTGAATCCTCCCCAGGGAGCACTCAAGTAGCAAAATTTTTTCTAGGGCTGTGGGCTGTCACTTGCCTGGGAACATTCATCATAGTAAAAATAGTGTTTCTCTCGGCCGGACAAGCATTTTAGACGAAACTTGCCAAACGTCCAGCAATAGCTCCCAAACCAAAGGAGACAGCACTGAAACACATAGCTGCCTTGAGACCTCCCCAGGGATCACACAAGCAGCAACATTCATTCTAGGGCCATGGGCTTTCACTTGCCTGGGAACGTTAATCAGAGCAAAATAAGTGTTTCACTCGGCCGGACGAGCATTTTGGGCAAAACTTCCAAACGTCCAGCAATAGCTCCCAAACCAAAGGAGCCACCACTGAAACACATAGCTGGCCTGAAAAGTCCCCAGGCAGTACACAAGCAGCAACATTCATTCTAGGGCTGTCGGCTTTCACTTGCCTGGGCATGTTCATCATTAGAAAAAAAGTTTTTCTCACGGCCGGATTATCATTTTGGGCCAAACATGCCAAACATCCAGCAATAGCTCCCAAACAAAGGAGCAGGCACTGAAACACATAGCTGGCCTGAATCCTCCCGAGGGAGCACACTAGTAGTAACATTCTTTCTACGTCTGTGGGTTTTCACTTGCCTGGGAACATACATCATAGTAAAAAAATTTTATCTCTCGGCCGGACAAGAATTTTATGACCAACTTTCCAAACGTCCATCAATAGCTCCCAATCCAAAGCAGCCAGCACTGAAACTCATAGCTGGCCTGAATCCTCCCCAGGGAGCACACAAGTAGAAACATTCATTCTAGGGTTGTGGGCTTTCACTTGCATGGGAACATTAATCATAGCAAAAAAAAGTGTTTTTCTCGGCCGGACGAACATTTAAGTGCAAACTTGAAAACGTCCAGCAATAGCTCCCAAACCAAAGGAGCCAGCACTGAAACACATAGCTGGCCTGTATCCTCCCTAGGGAGCACACAAGCAGCAACATTCACTCCAGGGCTGTGGGCTTTCACTTCCCTGGGAACATTTATCAAAGGAAGAAAAGTGTTTCTCTCGGCCGGTCGAGCATTTTGGTCCAAACATGCCAAACATCCAGCAATAGCTCCCAAACCAAAGGAGCCAGCACTGAAACACATAGCTGGCCTGAATCCTCCGCAGGGAGCACACAAGCAGCAACATTCATTCTAGGGCTGTGGGCTTTCACTTGCCTGGGATCCTTCATCATAAAAAAAAAAGTGTTTCTCTCACCGGACGAGCAGTTTAGGCTAAAGATGTCAAACTTCCAGCAATACCTCCCAAACCAAAGGAGCCAGCACTGAAACACATAGCTGGCCTGAGACCTCACCAGGGAGAACACAAGCTGCAACATTCATTCTAGGGCTGTTAGGCATTAACTTGCGTGGAAATCCTCATCATATCTAAAAAGTATTTCTCTCGGCCTGACGAGCATTTTAGGCCAATCTTGCCAAACGTCCAGAAATAGCTCCCAAACCAAAGGAGCCAGCCCTGAAACACATAGCTGGACTGAGACCTCCCCAGGTAGCACACAAGCAGCAGCATTCATTCTAGGGCTGTGGGCTTTCACTTGCCTGGGAACTTTCATCATATCAAAAAAAATGTTTCTCTCGGCCAGAAGAGCATTTTAGGCCAAACATGCAAAACGTCCAGCAATAGCCCCCAAACCAAAGGAGTCAGCACTGAAACATATAGCTGGCCTGAATCCTTCTCAGGGAACACAAAAGTTGCATCATTCATTATAGAGCTGTGCGCTTTCACTTGCCTGCGATCCTTCATCTTAGCAAAAAAAGTGTTTCTCTCGGCCAGAGGAGCATTTTGGGCCAAACTTGCCAAACATCCAGCAATAGTTCCCAAATCAAAGGAGCCAGCACTGAAACACATAGCTGGCCTGAAATCCACCAGGGAGCACAAAAGCAGCAACATTCATTCGAGGTCTGTGGGCTTTCACTTGCCAGGGAACCTTCATCATAGCCAAAAATGTGATACTCTCGGCCGGACGAGCATTTTATGCCAAAAATGCTAAATGTCCAGCAATAGCTCCCAAACCAAAGGAGCCAGCACTTAAAAAAATAGCTGGCCTGAATCCTCCCCAGGGAGCACACAAGCAGCAGCATTCATTCTAGGGCTGTGGGCTGTCACTTACCTGGAAACCTTCATCATATCAAAAAAAGTGTTTCTCTCGGCCGGATGATCATTTTAGTCCAAACATGCCAAACGTCCAGCAATAGCTCCCAAACCAAAGGAGCCAGCACTGAAACACATAGCTGGCCTGAATGCTCCCCAGGGAGCACACAAGTATCAACATTCTTTCTACGTCTGTGGGCTTTCACTTGCTTGGGAACCTTCATCATAGCAAAAAATATTTTTCTCTCACCCAGAAGTGCATTCTGGGACAAAAATTCCAAACGTCCAGCAATAGCTCCCAAACCAAAGGAGCCAGCACTGAAACACATAGCTGGCATGAAACCTCCCCAGGGAGTACACAAGCAGCAACATTCACTCTAGGGCTGTGGGCTTTCACTTGCCTGGGATCCTTCATCATAACAAAATAAGTGTTTCTCTCGGCCGGGAGAGTATTTTAGGCCACACATGCCAAACATCCAGCAATAGCTCCCAAACAAAAGGAGCCAGTACTGAAACACATAGCTGGCCTGAGACCTCCCCAGGGAGAACACAAGCAGCAACATTCATTCTAGGGGTGTTGGTTTTAACTTGCCTGGGAATCTTCATCATAGCTAAAAAGTGTTTGTCACGGCCGGATGAGCATTTTAGGCCAAACTTTCCAAACGTCCAGAAATAGATCCCAACCAAAGGAGACAGCACTGAAACACATAGCTGCCCTCAGACGTACCCAGGGAGCACACAAGCAGCAACAATCATTCTAGGGCTGTGGGCTTTCACTTGCCTTGGAACTTTCATCATAGTAATAAAAGTTTTTCTCTCGGCCGGAAAAGCATTTTAGTCCAAACTTGCCAAACGTCCAGCAATAGATCCCAAACCAAAGGAGCCAGCACTGAAACACATAGCTGTCCTGAATCCTCCCCAGGGAGTACACAAGCAGCAACATTCACTCTAGGGCTGTGGGCTTTCACTTGCCTGGGATCCTTCATCATATCAAAATAAGTGTTTCTCTCGGCCGGGAGAGTATTTTAGGCCAAACATGCCAAACATCCAGCAATAGCTCCCAAACGAAAGGAGCCAGTACTGAAACACATAGCTGGCCTGAGACCTCCCCAGGGAGAACACAAGCAGCAACATTCATTCTAGTGGTGTTGGTTTTAACTTGCCTGGGAATCTTCATCATATCTAAAAAGTGTTTGTCACGGCCGGATGAGCATTTTAGGCCAAACTTTCCAAACGTCCAGAAATAGATCCCAACCAAAGGAGACAGCACTGAAACACATAGCTGCCCTCAGACGTACCCAGGGAGCACACAAGCAGCAACAATCATTCTAGGGCTGTGGGCTTTCACTTGCTTGGGATCCTTCATCATAGCAAAAAAAGTGTTTCTCTCGGCCAGACGAGCATTTTAGTCCAAACATGCCAAACGTCCAGCAATAGCTCCCAAACCAAAGGTGCCAGCACTGAAACACATAGCTGGCCTGAATCCTCCCGAGGGAGCACTCAAGTAGCAAATTAGTTTCTATGGCTGTGGACTTTCATTTGCCTGGGTACGTTAGTCATAGCAAAAAAAGTGTTTCTCTCAGCCAGACGAGCATTTTATGCCAAAAATGCTAAACGTCCAGCAATAGCTCCCAAACCAAAGGAGCCAGCACAGAAACACATAGCTGGCCTGTATCCTCCCGAGGGAGCACACAAGCAGCAACATTCATTCTAGGGCTGTGGGCTGTCACTTGCCTGGGAACCATTATCGCAGCAAAAAAAGTGTTTCTCTAGGCCGGACGAGCATTTTGGGCGAAACATGCCAAACGTCCAGCAATAGCTCCCAAACCAAAGAAGCCAGCACTGAAACACATAGCTGGCCTGAATCCTCCCCAGGGAGCAATCAAGTAGCAAAACTGTTTCTAGTGCTGTGAGCTTTCACTTGCATGGGATCCTTCATCCTAGCAAAAAAATTGTTTCTCCAGACCGAACAAGCATTTTAGGCCAAACATGATCGTCCGGCCGAGAGAAAGAATTTTTGCTATGATGAACGTTCCCTGGCAAGTGAAAGCCCACAGCCCTACAATGAATGTTGCTACTTGTGTGCTCCCTGGGGTGGATTCAAGCCAGCTATGTGTTTGAGAACTGGCTTCTTTGGTTTCGGGGTATTGCTGGACGTTTGGCATGTTTGGCCTAAAATGCTCGTCCGGCCGAGAGAAACAATTTTTTTACTATGATGAAGGTTCCCAGGCAAGTGAAAGCCCACAGACGTAGTAAGAATGTTGCTACCTGTGTGCTCCCTGGGGAGGATACAGGCCAGCTATTTGTTTCAGTGCTGTCTCCTTTGGTATGGGAGGTATTGCTGGACGTTTGGCAAGTTTGGCCTAAAATGCTCGTCCGGCCGAGAGATGTACAATTTTTGCTATGATTAAGGATCCCAGGCAAGTGAAAGCCCACAGCCCTAGAATGAATGTTGCTGCTTGTGTACTCCCTGGGGAGATGTCAGGCCAGCTATGTGTTTCAGTGCTGGCTCCTTTGGTTTGGGAGGTATTCCTGGACTTTTGGCATGTTTGGCCTAAAATGCTCCTCCCTCCAAATTAAACTCTTTTTTTGGTATGATGAACGCTCCCAGGCAAATGAAAGCCCACAGCTCTAGAATGAATGTTGCTGCTTGTGTGCTCCCTGGGGAGGTCTCTGGCCAGCTATGTGTTTCAGTGCTGGCTCCTTTGGTTTGTGAGCTATTGCTGGACTTTTGGCATGTTTGGCCCAGAATGCTCGTCCGGCCGACAGAAAACCATTTTTGCTATGATGAACGTTCCCAGGAATGTGAAAGCCCACAGCCCTAGAATGTATGTTGCTCCTTCTGTGCTCCCTGGGGAGGTTTCAGGCCAGCTATGTGTTTCAGTGCTGGCTCCTTTGGTTTGTGTGCTATTGCTGGACTATTGGCATGTTTTTCCTAAAATGCTCGTCTGGCTGAGAGAAACAATTTTTTGCTATGATGAAGGTTCCAAGGCATTGAAAGTCCACATCCCTAGAATGAATGTTGCTGCTTGTGTGCTCCATAGGGAGGATTCAGGCCATCTATGTGTTTCAGTGCTGGGTCCTTTGGTTTGGGAGCTATTGCTGGACGTTTGCAATATTTGGCCTAAAATGATCATGCGGCCGAGAGAATCAATTTTTTTGCTATGATGAATGTTCCCAGGCAAATGCAAGCCCACAGCCCTAGAATGAATGTTGCTCCTTGTGTGCTCCCTGGGGAGGTCTCAGGACAGCTATGTGTTTCAGTACTGGCTCCTTTGGTTTGGGAGCTATTGCTGATCGTTTGGCATATTTGGCCCAAATTGCTCATCCGGCCGAGAGAAACACTTATATTGCTATGATGAAGGATCCCAGGCAAGTAAAAGCCCACAGCACTAGAATGAATGTTGCTGCATATGTGCTCCCTGGGGAGGATTCAGGCCAGCTACGTGTTTCAGTGCTGGCTCCTTTGGTTTGGGAGCTATTGCTGGACGTTTGGCATGTTTGGTGTAATCTGCTCGTCCAGCCGTGAGATACACATTTTTGGTATGATTAAGGATCCCAGGCAAGTGAAAGCCAACAGCCCTAGAATGAGTGTTGCTGCTTCTGTGCTCCCTGGGGAGCTCTCAGGCCAGCTATGTGTTTCAGTGCTGGCTCCTTTGGTTTGGGAGCTATTGCTGGACTTTTGGCAAGTTTGGCCCAAAATGCTACTCCTGCCGAGAGAAACCCTTTTTTTGGTATGATGAAGGTACGCAGGCAAGTGAAAGCCCACATCCCTAGAATGAATGTTGCTGCTTGTGTGCTCCCTGGGGAGGATTCAGGCCAGCTATGTGTTTCAGTGCTGGCTCGTTTGGTTTGGGAGCTAATGCTGGACGTTTGGCAGGTTTGGCACAAAATGCTCGTCCGGCCAAGAGAAACAATTTTTTTGCTATGATGAAAATTCCCTAGAAAGTGAAAGCCGACATCCCTAGAATGAATGTTGCTGGTTGTGTGCTCCCTGGGGAGGATTCAGGCCATCTATGTGTTTCAGTGCTGGCTCCTTTGGTTTGGGAGTTTTTTCTGGACTTTTGGCAAGTTAGGCCTAAATTCTTGTCCGGCTGAGAGAAACACATTTTTGATATGATGAAAGATCCCAGGCAAGTGAAAGTCCACAGCCTTAAAATGAATGTTGCTGCTTGTGTCCTCCCTGAGTAGGTCTCAGGGCATCTATGTGTTTCAGTGTTGGCTGCTTTGGTTTGGGAGCTATTGCTGGACTTTTGGCAATTTTGGCCCAAAATGCCGGTCTGGCCGAGAGAAACACTTTTTTTGCTATGACGGAAGTTCCTAGAAAACTTAAAGCCCACAGCCCTAGAATGAATGTTGCTGCTTGTGTGCTCCCTTGGGGAGGTCTCAGGCCAGCTATGTGTTTCAGTGCTGGCTCCTTTGGTTTGGGGGCTATTGCCAGACGTTTGGCAAGCTTGGCCAAAAATGCTCGTCCGGCCGAGAAAAACACTTCTTTTTATATGAAGAAATTACCCAGGCAAGTGAAAGCCCACAGCCCTAGAATGAATGTTGCTGCTTGTGTGCTCCCTTGGGGAGGTCTCAGGCCAGCTATGTCTTTCAGTGCTGGCTCCTTTTGTTTGTGAGCTATTTCTGGACGTTTGGCTAGTTTGGTCTAAAATGCTCGTCCGGCCGTCAGAAAAACATTTTTTGATATGATGAAGATTCCCAGGCAAGATAAAGCCATGAGCCCTAGAATGAATGTTGCTCCTTGTGTGCTACCTGGGGAGCATTCTGGCCAGCTATGTGTTTCACTGCTGGCTCCTTTGGTTTGGGAGCTATTGCTGGACGTTTGGCATATTTGGCCGAAAATGCTCGTCTGGCCGATACAAACACTTTTTTGCTATGATGAATGTTCCCAGGCAAGTGAAAGCCCAAAGCCCTAGAATGAGTGTTGCTGCTTGTGTGCTCCATAGGGAGGATTCAGGCCAGCTATGTGTTTCAGAGCTGGCTCCTTTGGTTTGGGAGCTATTGCTGGACGTTTGGCAAGTTTGGTCTGCAATGCTCGTCCGGCTGAGAGATAAACATTTTTTGATATGATGAAGGTGCCCATGCAGGTGAAAGCTCACAGGCCTAGAATGAATGTTGCTGCTTGTGTGCTCCCTGGGGGGGATTCAGGCCAGCTATGTCTTTCAGTGCTGGCTCCTGTGGTTTGTGAGCTATTGCTGGACGTTTGGCAAGTTTGGTCTAAAATGCTCGTCCGGCCGAGAGAAACTCTTTTTTTGCTATGATGAAGGTTCCCACTCAAGTGAAAGCCCACAGCCCTAGAATGAGTGTTGATGCTTGTGTGCTCCCTGGCGAGGATTCAGGCCAGCTATGTGTTTCAGTCCTGGTTGGGAGCTATTGCTGGACTTTTGGTAAGTTTGGTCCAAATTACTACTCCGGCCGAGAGAAACACTTTTTTTGGTATGATGAAAGTTTGCAGGCAAGAGAAAGCCCACAGCCCTACAGTGAATGTTGCTGCTTGTGTGATACCTGGGGAGGTCTCAGGCCAGCTATTTGTTTCAGTGCTGGCTCCTTTGGTTTGGGAGCTATTGCTGGATATTTGGCATGTTTGCCCTAAAATGCTCGTCCGGTCGAGAGAAACACTTTTTTTGATATGATGAAGGATCCCAGGCAAGTGAATGCCCACAGACATAGAAAGAATGTTGCTGCTTGTGTGCTCCCTGGGGAGCATTCAGGCCAGCTATGTGTTTCAGTGCTGGCTCCTTTGGTTTGGGAGCTATTGCTGGACGTTTGCAAGTTTAGTCTAAAATGCTCGTCCGGCCAGGAGAAACAATTTTTTTGATATGATGAAGGTTCCCAGGCAAGTGAAAGCCCATAGCCCTAGAATGAGTGTTGCTGCTTGTGTGCTCCCTTCGCAGGATTCAGGCCAGCTATGTGTTTCAGTGCTGGTTCCTTTGGTTTGGGAGCTATTTCTGGACGTTTGGCAAGTTTGGCCAAAAATGCTCCTCCGGCCGAGAAAACACTTTTTTTGCTATGACGAAAATTCCTAGACAAGTGAAAGCCCACAGCCCTAGAATGAATGTTGCTGCCTGTTTGCTCCATAGGGAGGATTCAGGCCAGCAATGTCTTTCAATGCTGGCTCCTTTGGTATGGGAGCTATTGCTGGACGTTTGGCAAGTTTGGTCTAAAATGCTGTTCTGGCCGAGAGAAACACTTTTTTTGCTATGATGAAGCTTTCCAGGTAAGGGAAAGCCCAGAGCCCTAGAATGAATGTTGCAGCTTGTGTGCTCCCTGGGGAGGTTTCCGGCCAGCTATGTGTTTCAGTGCTGGCTCCTTTGGTTTGGGAGCTATTGCTGGACGTTTGGCATGTTTGGCCTAAAATCCTCTTCTGGCCGAGAGAAAAACATTTTTGATATGATGAAGGTTCCCAGGCAAGTGAAAGCCCACAGCCCTAGAATGAATGTTGCTGCTTGTGTGCTCCCTGGGGAGCATTCAGGCCAGCTATGTGTTTCAGTGCTCGGTCCTTTGGTTTGGGAGTTATATCTGGACGTTTGGCAAGTTTGGTCAGCAATGCTCGTCCGGCCGAGAGAAACACTTTTTTTGCTATGATGAAGTTTCCCAGGCAAGTGAAAGCCCACAGCGCTAGAATGAATGTTGCTGCTTGTGTGGTCCCTGGGAGGTCTCAGGCCAGCTATGTGTTTCAGTGCTGGCTCCTTTGGTTTGGGAGCTATTGCTGGACGTTTGGCAAGTTTGGACCAAAATGGTCGTCCAGCAGAGAGAAACACTTATTTTGGTATGATGAACGTTCCCAGGCAAATGAAAGACCACAGATCTAGAATGAATGTTGCTGCTTGTGTGCTCCCTGGGGAGGTCTCAGGCCAGCTATGTGTTTCAGTGCTGGCTCTTTTGGATTGGGAGCTATTGCTGGACGTTTGTCATATTTGTTCCAAAGTGATCGTCTGGCCGAGAGAAACACTTTTTTTGATATGATGAAAGTTCCCAGGCAATTGAAAGCCCACAGACGTAGTATGAATGTTGCTACTTGTGTGCTCCCTGGGGAGGATTCATGCCAGCTATGTGTTTCAGTGCTGGCTCCTTTGGTTTGGAAGCTATTGCTGGACGTTTGGTAATTTTGGCCTAAAATGCTCCTCCAGCCGAGAGAAACACATTTTTTGCTATGATGAAAGTTCCCAGGCAAGTTAAAGCCCACAGCCATAGAATGAATGTTTCTGCTTGTGTGCTCCCTGGGGAGGATTCAGGCCAGCTATGTTTTTCAGTGCTGGCTCCTTTGGTTTGGGAGCTATTGCTGGACGTTTGGCATGTTTAGCCAAAAATGATCGTCTGGCCGAGAGAAACACTTTTTTTGATATGATGAAAGTTCCCAGGCAAGTGAAAGCCCACAGCCCTAGAATGAATGTTGCTGCTTGTGTGCTCCCTGGGGAGGATTCAGGCCAGCTATGTGTTTCAGTGCTGGCTCCATTGGTTTGGGAGCTATTTCTGGACGTTTGGCAAGTTTGGCCTAAAATGCTTGTCCGGACGAGAGAAACACATTTTTTGTTATGACGAAACATCCCAGGCAAGGGAAAGCCAACAGCCCTAGAATGAATGTTGCTTCTTTTTTGCTATTTGGGGAGGATTCAGGTCAGCTCTCTGTTTCAGTGCTGGCTCCTTTGGTTTGGGATCTATTGCTGGACGTTTGGCAAGTTTCGCCTAAAATGCTTGTCCGGCCGATAGAAATACTTTTTTTACTATGATGAAGGTTCCTAGGCAAGTGAAAGCCTACAGCCGTAGAATGAATGCTGCTTCTTGTGTGCTCCCAGGGGAGGATTCATGCCAGTTATGTGTTTCAGTGCTGGCTCCTTTGGTTTGGGATTTATTGCTGGACGTTTGGCATGTTTGGCCTAAAATGCTTGTCCCGCCGAGAAAATAAATTTTTTTATATGATGAAAATTCCCAGGCAAGTGAAAGCCCACAGACGTAGTAAGAATGTTGCTACTTGTGTGCTCCCTGGGGAGGATTCAGACCAGCTATGTGTTTCAGTGCTGGCTCCTTTGGTTTGGGAGCTATTGCTGGACGTTTGGCATGCTTGTACTAAAATGCTCGTCTGGGTGAGAGAAACAATTTTTTGTAATGATGAAGGTTCCCAGGCAAGTGAAAGCCCACATCCCTAGAATGAATGTTGCTGCTTGTGTGCTCCCTGGGGAGGTTTCAGGCCAGCTATGTGTTTCAGTGCTGGCTCATTTGGTTTGGGAACTATTTCTGGACGTTTGGCAAGTTTGGTCAAAAATGCTCGTCCGGCCGAGAGAAACACATTTTTTGCTATGATGAAAGATCCCAGGAAGTGAAAGCCCACAGCCCTAGAATGAATGTTGCTGCTTGTGTGCTCTTTGGGCAGGTTTCAGGCTAGCAATGTGTTTCAGTGCTGGCTCCTTTTGATTGGGAGATATTGCTGGACGTTTGGCAAGTTTAGAACAAAATGCAAGTCCGGCCGAAAGTAAAAAATTTTTTATGATGAAAGATCCCAGGCAAGTGAATGCCCACAGCCCTAGAATGAATGTTGCTGAATGTGTGCTCCCTGGGGAGGTTTCAGGCCAGCTATGTGTTTCAGAGCTGGCTCCTTTGGTTTGGGAGCTATTGCTGGACGTTTGGCAAGTTTGGCCGAAAATGCTCATCTGGCCGAGAGAAACACTTTTTTTGCTATTATGAAAGTTCCCAAGCAAGTGAAAGCCCACAGCCCGAGAATGAATGTTGCTGCTTGTGTGCTCCCTGGGGAGGATTCAGTCCAGCTATGTGTTTCAGTGCTGGCTCCTTTGGTTTGGGAGCTATTGCTGGACTTTTGGCATGTTTGGCCTAAAATGCTCGTCTGCCTGAGAGAAACAATGTTTGATATGATGAAGGTTCCCAGGCAAGTGAAATCCCACTGCCCTAGAATGAATGTTGCTTCTTGTGTGCTCCCTGGGGAGGATTCAGTCCAGCTATGTGTTTCAGTGCTGGCTTCTTTGGTTTGGGAGCTATTTCTCAACGTTTGGCAAGTTTCGCCCAAAATGCTCGTCCGGCCGAGAGAAACACTTCTTTTGATATGATGAAAGAACCCAGGCAAGTGAAAGCCCACAGCCCTAGAATGAATGTTGCTGCTTGTGTGCTCCCTGGGGAGGATTCAGGCCAGCTATGTGTTTCAGTGCTGGCTCCTTTGGTTTGGGAGCTATTGCTGGACGTTTTGCATGTTTGGCCTAAAATGCTTGTCTGGCCGAGAGAAACAAATTTTTGATATGATGAAAGATCCCAGGCAAGTGAAAGCCCACAGACGTAGAAAGAATATTGCTACTTGTGTGCTCTCTGGGGAGGATTCAGGCCAGATATATGTTTCAGTGCTGGCTGCTTTGCTTTGGGAGCTATTTCTGGACGTTTGGCAAGTTTGGCCCAAAATGCTTGTCTGACCGAGAGAAACACATTTTTGCTACGATGAAGGTTCCCAGCAAAGTGAAAGCATACATCCCTAGAATGAATGTTTCTGCTTGTGTGCTCCCTGGGGAGTTTTCAGGCCAGCTATCTGTTTCAGTGCTGGCTGCTTTGCTTTGGGAGCTATTTCTGGACGTTCGGCATGTTTGGACTAAATTGCTCGTCTGACTGAGAGAAATACTTTTTTTGCTATGATGAAGGTTCCCAGGGAAGTGAAAGAACACAGCCCTTGAAGGAATGTTGCTGCTTGTGTGCTCCCTGGGGAGGATTCAGGCCAGCTATGTTTTTCACTGCTGGCTCCTTTGGTTTTAGAGCTATTGCTGGACGTTTTGCATGTTTGGCCTATAATGCTTGTCCGGCTGAGAGAAACACTTTTTTTGCTACGATGAAGGTTCCCAGGCTAGTGAAAGCCCACAATCCTAGAATGAACGTTGCTGCTTGTTTGCTCCCTGGGGAGGTCTCAGGCCAGCTATGTGTTTCAGTGCTGGCTCCTTTGGTTTGGGAGCTTTTGCTGGACGTTTGGCATGTTTGACCTAAAATGCTCATCCGGCCGAGAGAAACACTTTTTACCTCAGATGAAAGTTCCCAGGCAAGTGAAAGCCCACAGCCCTAGAATGAATGTTGCTGCTTGTGTGCTCTTTGGGGAGGATTCAGGCCAGATATGTGTTTCAGTGCTGGCTCCTTTGGTTTGGGTGTTATTGCTGGATGTTTAACAAGTTTGGCCCAAAATGATCGTCCCGCCGAGAGAAACACTTTATTTTCTATGATGAAGGTACCCAGGCAAGTGAAAGCCCACAGCCCTAGAATGAATGTTGCTGCTTGTGTGCTCTTTGGGGAGGATTCAGGCCGGATATGTGTTTCAGTGCTGGCTCCTTCGGTTTGGGAGCTATTGCTGGACGTTTGGCATATTTGGCCTAAAATATTCCTCCGGCCGAGAGAAACACTTTTTTTGCTATGATGAATGTTCCCAGGCAAGTGAAAGCCCACAGGCCTAGAATGAATGTTCTTGATGTATGCTCCCTGGGGAGGATTCAGGCCAGCTATGTGTTTCAGTGCTGGCTCCTTTGGTTTGGGATCTATTGCTGGACATTTGGAAAGTTAGTACCAAAATGCTCATCCAGCCAAGAGAAACAATTTTTTTTGCTATGATGAAGGTTCCCAGGAAAGTGAAAACCCACATCCCTAGAATGAATGTTGCTGCTTGTGTGCTCCCTGGGGAGGATTCAGGCCAGCTATGTATTTCATTGCTGCCTCCTTTGGTTTGGGAGCTATTGCTGGACGTTTGGCATGTTTGGACTAAATAGCTCGTCTGACCGAGAGAAACACATTTTTTGCTATGATGAAGGTTCCCAGGCAAGTGAAAGCCCTCAGCACTAGAATGAATGTTGCTACTTGTGTGCTCCCTGGGGAGGATCCAGGCCAGCTATGTGTTTCAGTGGTGGCTCCTTTGGTTTGGGAGCTATTGCTGGACGTTTTTCATGTTTGCCCTAAAATGCTCGTCCGGCCGAGAGAAACACCTTTTTTGCTATGATGAAGGTTCCCAGGCAAATGAAAGAACACGTCTCTTGAAGAAATGTTGCTGCTTGTGTTCTCCCTGCCGAGTTTTCAGGCCAGCTATGTGTTTCAGTGGTGGCTCCTTTTTTTTGGGAGCTATTGCTGGACGTTTGGAAAGTTTGTACCAAAATGGTCGTCCAGGTGAGAGAAACACGTTTTTGCTATGATGAAGGTTCCCAGGCAAGTGAAAGAACAGAGCCCTTCAAGGAATATTGCTGCTTGTGTGCTCCCTGGGGAGGATTCAGGCCAGCTATGTGTTTCAGTGCTGGCTCCTTTGGTTTGGGAGCTATTGCTAAACGTTTGGCAAGTTTTGCCTTAAATGCTCGTCTAGTCGACAGAAAAATATTTTTTGCTATGATGAAGGTTCCCAGGCAAGTGAAAGCCCACATCCCTAGAATGAATTTTGCTGCTTGTGTGCTCCCTGGGGAGGATTCAGGCCAGATATGTGTTTCAGTGCTGGCTCCTTTGATTTGGGAGCTATTGCTGGACGTTTGGCATGTTTGGACTAAATAGCTCGTCAGACCGAGAAAAACACTTTTTTTGCTATGATGAAGGTTCCCAGGCAAGTGAAAGCCTACAGCCCTAGAATGAATGTTGATGCTTGTGGGCTCCCTGGGGACGTTTCAGGCCAGCATTGTGTATCAGTGCTGGCTCCTTTGGCTTGGGAGCTATTACTGGACCTTTGGCATGTTTGGCCTAAAATGCTTGTCTGGCCGAGAGAAACACCATTTTTCCTATGATGAATGTTCCCAGGCAAGTGAAAGCCCAAAGCTCTAGAATGAATGTTGCCTCTTGTGGGCCCCCTGGGGAGTATCCTGGCCAGCTATGTGTTTCAGTGCTGGCTCCTTTGGTTTGGGAGCTATTGCTGGACGTTTGGCATGTTTGGCCTAAAATTCTCGTCCGGCCGAGAGAAACACATTTTTTGCTATGTTGAAGGTACCCAGGCAAGTGAAAGAACACAGCCCTTGAAGGAATGTTGCTGCTTGTGTGCTCCCTGGGGAGGATTCAGGCCAGCTATGTTTTTCAGTGCTGGCTCATTTGGTTTGGGAGCTATTGATGGACGTTTTGCATTTTGGCCTAAAATGTCCGTCTGGCCGAGAGAAACACATTTTTTGCTATGATGAAGTTTCCCAGGCAAGTGAAAGCCCACATCCCTAGAATGACTGTTGCTGCTTGCGTGCTCCCTGGAGAGGATTCAGGCCAGCTATGTGTTTCAGTGCTGGGTCCTTTGCTTTGGGAGCTATTGCTGGACGTTTGGCTTATTTGGCCCAAAATGCTCGTCCGGCCGAGAGAAACACTTTTTTTGCTATGATGAAGGTTCGCAGGCAAGTGAAAGCCCACAGACCTAGAATGAATGTTGCTGCTTGTGTGCTCCCTGGGCAGTTTTCAGGCCAGCTATCTGTTTCAGTGCTGGCTCCTTTGGTTTGGGAGCTATTGCTGGACGTTTAGCATGTTTGGCCTAAAATGCTCATCCGGACGAGAGAAACCCTTGTTTTGATATGATGAACGTTCCCAGGCAAGTGAAAGAACACAGCACTTGAAGGAATGTTGCTGCTTGTGGGCTCCCTGGGGAGGATTCCGGCCAGCTCTGTTTTTCAGTGCTGGCTCCTTTGGTTTGGAAGCTATTGCAGGACGTTTGGCAAGTTTTGCCTTAAATGCTCGTCTGGTCGACATAAAAAATTTTTTGCTATGATGAAGGTTCCAAGGCAAGTGAAAGCTCACATCCCTAGAATGAATGTTGCTGCTTCTGTACTCCCTGGGGAGGTTTCAGGCCAGCTACGTGTTTCAGTGCTGGCTCCTTTGGTTTGGGAGCTATTGCTGGACGTTTTGCATGTTTGGCCTAAAATGCTTGTCTGGCCGAGAGAAACAAATTTTTGATATGATGAAAGATCCCAGGCAAGTGAAAGCCCACAGACGTAGAAAGAATATTGCTACTTGTGTGCTCTCTGGGGAGGATTCAGGCCAGATATATGTTTCAGTGCTGGCTGCTTTGCTTTGGGAGCTATTTCTGGACGTTTGGCAAGTTTGGCCCAAAATGCTTGTCTGACCGAGAGAAACACATTTTTGCTACGATGAAGGTTCCCAGCAAAGTGAAAGCATACATCCCTAGAATGAATGTTTCTGCTTGTGTGCTCCCTGGGGAGTTTTCAGGCCAGCTATCTGTTTCAGTGCTGGCTGCTTTGCTTTGGGAGCTATTTCTGGACGTTCGGCATGTTTGGACTAAATTGCTCGTCTGACTGAGAGAAATACTTTTTTTGCTATGATGAAGGTTCCCAGGGAAGTGAAAGAACACAGCCCTTGAAGGAATGTTGCTGCTTGTGTGCTCCCTGGGGAGGATTCAGGCCAGCTATGTTTTTCACTGCTGGCTCCTTTGGTTTTAGAGCTATTGCTGGACGTTTTGCATGTTTGGCCTATAATGCTTGTCCGGCTGAGAGAAACACTTTTTTTGCTACGATGAAGGTTCCCAGGCTAGTGAAAGCCCACAATCCTAGAATGAACGTTGCTGCTTGTTTGCTCCCTGGGGAGGTCTCAGGCCAGCTATGTGTTTCAGTGCTGGCTCCTTTGGTTTAAGAGCTTTTGCTGGACGTTTGGCATGTTTGACCTAAAATGCTCATCCGGCCGAGAGAAACACTTTTTACCTCAGATGAAAGTTCCCAGGCAAGTGAAAGCCCACAGCCCTAGAATGAATGTTGCTGCTTGTGTGCTCTTTGGGGAGGATTCAGGCCAGATATGTGTTTCAGTGCTGGCTCCTTCGGTTTGGGAGCTATTGCTGGACGTTTGGCATATTTGGCCTAAAATGTTCCTCCGGCCGAGATAATCACTTTTTTTGCTATGATGAAGGTTCCCAGGCAAGTGAAAGCCCACAGCCCTAGAATGAATGTTGCTTCTTGTGTGCTCCCTGGGGAGGATTCAGGCCAGCTATGTTTTTCAGTGGTGGCTCCTTTGGTTTGGGAGCTATTGCTGGACGTTTGGAATGTTTGGCCTAAAATGCCCGTCTGGCCGAGAGAAACACATTTTTGCTATGATGAAGGTTCCCAGGCAAGTGAAAGCCCACATCCCTTGAATGAATGTTGCTGCTTGTGTGCTCCCTGGGGAGGTTTCAGGCCAGCTATGTGTTTCAATGCTGGCTCCATTGGTTTGGGAGCTATTGCTGGACGTTTCGCAAATTTTACCTTAAATTCTCGTCCGACCGAGAGAAACTCTTTTTTTGCTATGATGAAGGATCCCAGGCAAGTGAAAGCCCTCAGCCCTAGAATGAATGTTGCTGCTTGTGTGCTCCCTGGGGAGGTTTCAGGCCAGCTATGTGTTTCAGAGCTGGCTCCTTTGGTTTGGGAGCTATTGCTGGACGTTTGGCAAGTTTGGCCGAAAATGCTCATCTGACCGAGAGAAACACTTTTTTTGCTATTATGAAAGTTCCCAAGCAAGTGAAAGCCCACAGCCCGAGAATGAATGTTGCTGCTTGTGTGCTCCCTGGGGAGGATTCAGTCCAGCTATGTGTTTCAGTGCTGGCTCCTTTGGTTTGGGAGCTATTGCTGGACTTTTGGCATGTTTGGCCTAAAATGCTCGTCTGCCTGAGAGAAACAATGTTTGATATGATGAAGGTTCCCAGGCAAGTGAAATCCCACTGCCCTAGAATGAATGTTGCTTCTTGTGTGCTCCCTGGGGAGGATTCAGGCCAGCTATGTGTTTCAGTGCTGGCTTCTTTGGTTTGGGAGCTATTTCTCAACGTTTGGCAAGTTTCGCCCAAAATGCTCGTCCGGCCGAGAGAAACACCTCTTTTGATATGATGAAAGAACCCAGGCAAGTGAAAGCCCACAACCCTAGAATGAATGTTGCTGCTTGTGTGCTCCCTGGGGAGGATTCAGGCCAGCTATGTGTTTCAGTGATGGCTCCTTTTGTTTGGGAGCTATAGCTGGACGTTTGGCATGTTTGGCCTAAAATACTCGTCCGGCGAGAGAAACACTTTTTTTGCTATGATGAAGGATCTCAGGCAAGTGAAAGCTCACATCCTAGAATGAATGTTGCTGATTGTGTGCTCCCTGGGGAGGTTTCAGACCAGCTATGTGTTTCAGTGCTGGCTTCTTTGCTTTTGGATCTATTGCTGGACTTTTGGCAAGATTGGACCAAAATGCTCATCCGGCCGAAACACAATTTGTGCTAAGATGAAAGTTCCCAGGCAAGTGAAAGCCCACAGTCATAGAATTAATGTTGCTGCTTGTGTGCTGCTTGGGGAGGATTCAGGCCAGCTATGTTTTCAGTGCTGGCTCCTTTGGTTTGGGAGCTATTGCTGGACTTTTTTGGCATGATTGGCCTAAAATGCTTTTCCGGCCGAGAGAAACACTTTTGTTGCTATGATGAAAGATCCCAGGCAGGTGAAAGCCCACAACCATAGAATGAATGTTGCTGATTGTGTGCTCCCTCAGGAGGATTCAGGCCAGCTATGTGTTTCAGTGCTGGCTCCTTTGGTTACGGATCTATTACCGGACATTTGTCAAGTTTGGCCTAAAATGCTCGTGCGGCCGAGAGAAACATATTTCTTGCTCTGATGAATGTTCCCAGGGAAGTGAAAGCCCACGGCCCTAGAATGAATGTTGCTGCTTCTCTGCTTCTTGGGGAGGTCTCACTCCAACTATGTGTTTCAGTGATGGCTCCTTTGGTTTGGGAGCTATTGCTGGACATTAAGCAAGTTTGGCCCAAAATGCTCGTCCGGCCGAGAAAACACATTTTTTTATGATGAAAGATCCCAGGCAAGTGAAAGCCTACAGCCATAGAATGAATGTTGCTGCTTGTGTGCTCCCTGGGGAGGAATCAGGCCAGCTATGTGTTTCAGTGATGGCTCCTTTGGTTTGGGAGCTATTGCTGGACTATTAGCATGTTTGTCCTAAAATGCTCGTCTGCTTGAGACAAACAATTTTTTGCTATGATGAAGGTTCCCAGGCAATTGAAAGCCCACATCCTTAGAATGAATGTTGCTGCTTGTGTGCTCCCTGGGGAGGATTCAGGCCAGCTATGTGTTTCAGTGCTGTCTCCTTTGGTTTGGGAGCTATTTCTGGACGTTTGGCAAGTTTGGTCTAAAATGCTCGTCCGGCCGAGAGAAACAATTTTTTGGTATGATGAAGGTTCCCAGTCAAGTGAAAGCCCACATCCCTAGAATGAATGTTGCTGCTTGTGTGCTCCCTGTGGAGGATTCAGGCCAGCTATGTTTTCAGTGCTGGCTCCTTTCATTTGGGAGCTATTGCTGGACGTTTTACATGTTTGGCCTAAAATACTCGTCCGGCCGAGAGAATCACTTTTTGCTATGATGAAGGTACCGAGGCAAGTGAAAGCCCACAGCCCTAGAATGAATGTTGCTGATTGTGTGCTCCCTGGGGAGGTTTCAGGTCAGCTATGTGTTTCAGTGCTGGTTCCTTTGCTTTTGGAGCTATTGCTGGACGTTTGGCAAGTTTGGCCCAAAATGCTCGTCCGGCCGAGATAAACATATTTCTTAATCTGATGAAGGTACCCAGGCAAGTGAAAGCCCACATCCCTAGAATGAATGTTGCTGCTTGTGTGCTCCCTGTGGAGGATTCAGGCCAGCTATGTGTTTCAGTGCTGGCTCTTTGGTTTGGGAGCTAATGCTGGACGTTTGGCAAGTTTGGACCAAAATGCTCATCCGGCCGAAACACAATTTTTGCTAAGATGAAGGTTCCCAGGCAAGTGATAGCCCACAGCCATAGAATGAATGTTGCTGCTTGTGTGCTACTTGGGGAGGATTCAGGCCAGCTATGTTTTCAGTGCTGGCTCCTTTGGTTTGGGAGCTATTGCTGGACGTTTGGCAAGTTTGGACCAAAATGCTTGTCTGGCCGAGAGAAACACTTTTTTTGCTATGATGAAAGTTCCTAAGCAATGAAAGCCCACAGCCCTAGAATGAATGTTGCTGCTTGTGTGCTCCCTGGGGAGGATTCAGGCCAGCTATGTGTTTCAGTGCTGTCTCCTTTGGTTTGGGAGCTATTTCTGGACGTTTGGCAAGTTTGGTCTAAAATGCTCGTCCGGCCGAGAGAAACAATTTTTTGCTATGATGAAGGATCCCAGGCAAGTTAAAGCCCACTGCCCTAGAATGAATGTTCCTTCTTGTATGATCCCTGTGAAGGATTCAAGCCAGCTATGTGTTTCAGTGCTGGCTCCTTTGGTTTGGGAGCTATTGCTGGACGTTTGGCAAGTTTGGCCCAGAATGCTCGTCCGGCCGAGAGAAACACTTTTTTTGCTATGATGAAGGATCCCAGGGAAGTGAAAGACCACAGCCCTGGAATGAATGTTGCTGCTTGTCTGCTCCCTGGGAAGGTCTCAGGCCAGCTATGTGTTTCAGTGCTGGCTCCTTTGCTTTGGGAGCTATTGCTGGACGTTTGGCAAGTTTGGCCCAAAATGCTCGTCCGGCCGAGATAAACTTATTCCTTGCTCTGATGAAGGTTCCCAGGCAAGTGAAAGCCCACAGCCATAGAATGAATGTTGCTGCTTGTGTGCTCCTTGGGGAGGATTCAGGTCAGCTATGTGTTTTTGTGCTGGCTCCTTTGGTTTGGGAGCTATTGCTGGACGTTTGGCATGTTTGTCCAAAAATGCTCGTCTGGCTGAGAGAAACAGTTTTTTGTTATGATGAAGGTTCCCAGGCAAGTGAAAGCCCACATCCCTAGAATGAATGTTGCTGCTTGTGTGCTCCCTGGGGAGGATTCAGGCCAGCTATGTGTTTCAGTGCTGGCTCCTTTGGTTTGGGAGCTATTTCTGGACGTTTGTCAAGTTTGGTCTAAAATGCTCGTCCGGCCGAGAGAATCAATTTTTTGCTATGATGAAGGTTCCCAGGAAAGTGAAAGCCCACTGCCCTAGAATGAATGTTGCTGCTTGTGTGCTCCCTGGGGAGGATTCAAGGCAGCTATGTGTTTCAGTGCTGCCTCCTTTGGTTTGGGAGCTATTGCTGGACTTTTGGCAAGTTTGGCCGAAAATGCTCGTCCGGCCGAAACACAATTTTTGCTAAGATGTAGGTTCCCAGGCAAGTGAAAGTCAACAGCCCTAGAATGAATGTTGCTGCTTGTGTGCTCCCTGGGGAGGTCTCAGGCCAGCAATGTGTTTCAGTGCTGGCTCCTTTGGTTTGGGAGCTATTGCTGGACGTTTGGCTTATTTGGCCCAAAATGCTCGTCCGGCCGAGAGAAACACATATTTTGCTATGATGAAGGTTCGCAGGCAAGTGAAAGCCCACAGACCTAGAATGAAAGTTGCTGCTTGTGTGCTCCCTGGGGAGTTTTCAGGCCAGCTATGTGTTTCAGTGCTGGCTCCTTTGGTTTGGGAGCTATTGCTGGACGTTTGGCATATTTGGCCTAAAATGTTCCTCCGGCCGAGATAATCACTTTTTTTGCTATGATGAAGGTTCCCAGGCAAGTGAAAGCCCACAGCCCTAGAATGAATGTTGGTTCTTGTGTGCTCCCTGGGGAGGATTCAGGCCAGCTATGTTTTTCAGTGGTGGCTCCTTTGGTTTGGGAGCTATTGCTGGACGTTTGGAATGTTTGGCCTAAAATGCCCGTCTGGCCGAGAGAAACACATTTTTGCTATGATGAAGGTTCCCAGGCAAGTGAAAGCCCACATCCCTTGAATGAATGTTGCTGCTTGTGTGCTCCCTGGGGAGGTTAAAGGCCAGCTATGTGTTTCAATGCTGGCTCCATTGGTTTGGGAGCTATTGCTGGACGTTTCGCAAATTTTACCTTAAATTCTCGTCTGACCGAGAGAAACTCTTTTTTTGCCATGATGAAGGATCCCAGGCAAGTGAAAGCCCTCAGCCCTAGAATGAATGTTGCTGCTTGTGTGCTCCCTGGGGAGGTTTCAGGCCAGCTATGTGTTTCAGTGCTGGCTCCTTTGGTTTGGTAGCTATTGCTGGACGTATGGCATGTTTAGCCTAAAATGCTCGTCTGGCCGAGAGAAACACTTTTTTTGCTATGATGAAGGTTCCCAGGCAAGTGAAAGAACACAGCCCTTGAAGGAATGTTGCTGCTTGTGTTCTCCCTGGGGAGGATTCAGGCCAGCTATGTTTTTCAGTGCTGGCTCCTTTGGTTTTGGAGCTATTGCTGGACTTTTGGTATGTTTGGCCTAAAATTCTTATCCGGCTGTAAGAAACACTTTTTTTGCTATGATGAATGTTCCCAGGCAAGTGAAAGACCACAGGCCTAGAAAGAATATTCCTGATGTGTGCTCCCTGGGGAGGATTCAGGCCAGCTATGTGTTTCAGTGCTGGCTCCTTTGGTTTGGGAGCTATTGCTGGACATTTGGAAAGTTTGTACCAAAATGATTATCCAGCTGAGAGAAACACTTTTTTTGCTCTGATGAAGGTTCCCAGGAAAGTGCAAGCCCACAGACCTAGAATGAATGTTGCTGCTTGTGTGCTCCCTGGGGAGGATTCAGGCCAGCTATGTGTTTCAGTGCTGCCTCCTTTGGTTTGGGAGCTATTGCTGGACGTTTGGCATGTTTGGCCTAAAATGCTTGTCTGGCCGAGAGAAACAAATTTTTGATATGATGAAAGATCCTAGGCAAGTGAAAGCCGAAAGACCTAGAAAGAATGTTGCTACTTGTGTGCTCTCTGGGGAGGATTCAGGCCAGATATATATTTCAGTGCTGGCTCCTTTGGTTTGGGAGCTATTTCTGGACGTTTGGCAAGTTTTGCCCAAAATGCTCGTCCGGCCGAGAGAAAAAAATTTTTTCTATGATGAAGGTTCCCAGCAAAGTGAAAGCATACATCCCTAGAATGAAAGTTGTTGCTTGTGTGCTCCCTGGGGAGTTTTCAGGCCAGCTATATGTTTCAGTGTTGGCTCCTTTGGTTTGGGAGCTATTGCTGGACGTTTGGCATGTTTGGAGTAAATAGCTCGTCTGACCGAGAGAAACACTTTTTTTGCTCTGATGAAGGTTCCCAGGCAAGTGAAAGCCCACAGCCCTAGAATGAATGTTGCTGCTTCTGGGCTCCCTGGGGAGGTTTCAGGCCAGCTTTGTGTTTCAGTGCTGGCTCCTTTGGTTTGGGAGCTATTGCTGGACGTTTGGCATGTTTGGCCTATAATGCTCGTCCGGCCGAGAGAAACACTTTTTTTGATATGATGAAGGTTCCCAGGCAAGTGAAAGAACAGAGCCCTTCAAGGAATATTGCTGCTTGTGTGCTCCCTGGGGAGGATTCAGGCCAGCTATGTGTTTCAGTGCTGGCTCCTTTGGTTTGGGAGCTATTGCTAAATGTTTGGCAAGTTTTGCCTTAAATGCTCGTCTAGTCGACAGAAAAATATTTTTTGCTATGATGAAGGTTCCCAGGCAAGTGAAAGCCCACATCCCTAGAATGAATTTTGCTGCTTGTGTGCTCCCTGGGGAGGTTTCAGGCCAGCTTTGTGTATCAGTGCTGGCTCCTTTGGCTTGGGAGCTATTACTGGACCTTTGGCATGTTTGGCCTAAAATGCTTGTCCGGCCGAGAGAAACACCATTTTTCCTATGATGAATGTTCCCAGGCAAGTGAAAGCCCAAGGCTCTAGAATGAATGTTGCCACTTGTGTGCCCCCTGGGGAGGATCCTGGCCAGCTATGTGTTTCAGTGCTGGCTCCTTTGGTTTGGGAGCTATTGCTGGACGTTTGGCATGTTTGGCCTAAAATTCTCGTCCGGCCGAGAGAAACACATTTTTTGCTATGTTGAAGGTACCCAGGCAAGTGAAAGAACACAGCCCTTGAATGAATGTTGCTGCTTGTGTGCTCCCTGGGGAGGATTCAGGCCAGCTATGTGTTTCAGTGGTGGCTCTTTCGGTTTGGGAGCTATTGATGAACGTTTGGCTTATTTGGCCCAAAATGCTCGTCTGGTCGAGAGAAACACTTTTCTTGCTATGATGAAGTATCCCAGGGAAGTGAAAGCCCACATCCCTAGAATGAATGTTGCTGCTTGTGTGCTCCCTGGGGAGGATTCAGGCCAGCTATGTTTTTCAGTGCTGGCTCATTTGGTTTGGGAGCTATTGATGGACGTTTTGCATTTTGGCCTAAAATGTCCGTCTGGCCGAGAGAAACACATTTTTTGCTATGATGAAGTTTCCCAGGCAAGTGAAAGCCCACATCCCTAGAATGACTGTTGCTGCTTGCGTGCTCCCTGGAGAGGATTCAGGCCAGATATGTGTTTCAGTGCTGGCTCTTTCGGTTTGGGAGCTATTGATGAACGTTCGGCTTATTTGGCCCAAGATGCTCGTCCAGCCGATAGAAACATTTTTTGCTATGATGAAGGTTCCCAGGCAAGTGAAAGCCCACATCCCTAGAATGAATGTTGCTGATTGTGTGCTCCCTGGGAGGATTCAGGCCAGCTTAGTGTTTCAGTGCTGGCTCCTTTGATTTGGGAGCTATTGCTGGACGTTTGGCATGTTTGGAATAAATAGCTCGTCAGACCGAGAAAAACACTTTTTTTGCTATGATGAAGGTCCCCAGGCAAGTGAAAGCCCACAGCCCTAGAATGAATGTTGCTGCTTCTGGGCTCCCTGGGGAGGTTTCAGGCCAGCTTTGTGTTTCAGTGCTAGCTCCTTTGGTTTGGGAGCTATTGCTGGACCTTTGGCAAGTTTGGCCTAATATGCTTGTCCGGCTGAGAGAAACACCTTTTTTGCTATGATGAAGGTTCCCAGGCAAGTGAAAGCCCACATCCCTAGAATGAATGTTGCTGCTTGTGTGCTCCCTGGGGAGGATTCAGGCCAGCTATGTGTTTCAGTGCTGGCTCCTTTGATTTGGGAGCTATTGCTGAACGTTTGGCATGTTTGGACTAAATAGCTCGTCTGACCGAGAGAAACACTTTTTTTGCTATGATGAAGGTTCCCAGGAAAGTAAAAGCCCACAGCCCTAGAATGAATGTTGCTGCTTGTCGGCTCCCTGGGGAGGTTTCAGGCCAGCTTTGTGTTTCAGTGCTGGCTCCTTTGATTTGGGAGCTATTGCTGGACGTTTGGCATGTTCGGCCTAAAATGATTGTCCGGCCGAGATAAACACCTTTTTAGCTATGATGAAAGTTCCCAGGCAAGTGAAAGCCCTCAGCCCTAGAATGAGTGTTGCTACTTGTGTGCCCCTGGGGAGGATCCAGGCCAGCTATGTGTTTCAGTGCTGGCCCCTTTTGTTTGGGAGCTATTGCTGGACGTTTGGCATGTTAGGCCTAAAAATCTCCTCCGGCCGAGAGAAACGCATTTTTTGCTATGATGAAGGTTCCCAGGCAAGTGAAAGCCCACAGCCCTAGAATGAATGTTGCTGCTTGTGTGCTCCCTGGGGAGGTTTCAGGCCAGCTATGTGTTTCAGTGCTGGCTCCTTTGGTTTCGGAGCTGTTGCTGGATGTTTTGCATGATTGGCCTAAAATACTTGTCTGGCCAAGAGAAACAAATTTTTGATATAATGAAAGATCCCAGGCAAGTAAAAGCCCACAGACCTAGAAAGAATGTTGCTACTTGTGTGCTCCCTGGGGAGGATTCAGGCCAAATATATGTTTCAGTGCTGCCTCCTTCGGTTTGGTAGCTATTGCTGGACGTTTGACATGTTAGGCCTAAAATGCTTCTCCGGCCGAGAGAAACACTTTTTTTTTTTTGGTGAAGGTTCCCAGGAAAGTAAAAGCCCACATCCTTAGAATGAATGTTGCTGCTTGTGTGCTCCCTGGGGAGGATTCAGGCCAGCTATGTGTTTCAGTGCTGGCTCCTTTGGTTTGGGAGCTATTGCTGGACGTTTGGCATGTTTGGAGTAAATAGCTCGTCTGACCGAGAGAAATACTTTTTTTGCTATGATGAAGGTTCCCAGGGAAGTGAAAGAACACAGCCCTTGAAGGAATGTTGCTGCTTGTGTGCTCCCTGGGGAGGATTCAGGCCAGCTATGTTTTTCACTGCTGGCTCCTTTGGTTTTAGAGCTATTGCTGGACGTTTTGCATGTTTGGCCTATAATGCTTGTCCGGCTGAGAGAAACACTTTTTTTGCTACGATGAAGGTTCCCAGGCTAGTGAGAGCCCACAATCCTAGAATGAACGTTGCTGCTTGTTTGCTCCCTGGGGAGGTCTCAGGCCAGCTATGTGTTTCAGTGCTGGCTCCTTTGGTTTAAGAGCTTTTGCTGGACGTTTGGCATGTTTGACCTAAAATGCTCATCCGGCCGAGAGAAACACTTTTTACCTCAGATGAAAGTTCCCAGGCAAGTGAAAGCCCACAGCCCTAGAATGAATGTTGCTGCTTGTGTGCTCTTTGGGGAGGATTCAGGCCAGATATGTGTTTCAGTGCTGGCTCCTTCGGTTTGGTAGCTATTGCTGGACGTTTGGCATATTTGGCCTAAAATGTTCCTCCGGCCGAGATAATCACTTTTTTTGCTATGATGAAGGTTCCCAGGCAAGTGAAAGCCCACAGCCCTAGAATGAATGTTGCTTCTTGTGTGCTCCCTGGGGAGGATTCAGGCCAGCTATGTTTTTCAGTGGTGGCTCCTTTGGTTTGGGAGCTATTGCTGGACGTTTGGAATGTTTGGCCTAAAATGCCCGTCTGGCCGAGAGAAACACATTTTTGCTATGATGAAGGTTCCCAGGCAAGTGAAAGCCCACATCCCTTGAATGAATGTTGCTGCTTGTGTGCTCCCTTGGGAGGTTTCAGGCCAGCTATGTGTTTCAATGCTGGCTCCATTGGTTTGGGATCTATTGCTGGACGTTTCGCAAATTTTACCTTAAATTCTCGTCTGACCGAGAGAAACTCTTTTTTTGCTATGATGAAGGATCCCAGGCAAGTGAAAGCCCTCAGCCCTAGAATGAATGTTGCTGCTTGTGTGCTCCCTGGGGAGTTTTCAGGCCAGCTATGTATTTCAGTGCTGGCTCCTTTGGTTTGGGAGCTATTGCTGGACGTTTGGCATGTTTAGCCTAAAATGCTCGTCTGGCCGAGAGAAACACTTTTTTTCCTATGATGAAGGTTCCCAGGCAAGTGAAAGAACACAGCCCTTGAAGGAATGTTGCTGCTTGTGTTCTCCCTGGGGAGGATTCAGGCCAGCTATGTTTTTCAGTGCTGGCTCCTTTGGTTTTGGAGCTATTGCTGGACTTTTGGTATGTTTGGCCTAAAATTCTTATCCGGCTGTAAAAAACACTTTTTTTGCTATGATGAATGTTCCCAGGCAAGTGAAAGACCACAGCCCTAGAATGAATGTTGCTGCTTGTGTGCTCCCTGGGGAGGATTCAGGCCAGCTATGTGTTTCAGTGCTGCCTCCTTTGGTTTGGGAGCTATTGCTGGACGTTTGGCATGTTTGGCCTAAAATGCTTGTCTGGCCGAGAGAAACAAATTTTTGATATGATGAAAGATCCTAGGCAAGTGAAAGCCGAAAGACCTAGAAAGAATGTTGCTACTTGTGTGCTCTCTGGGGAGGATTCAGGCCAGATATATATTTCAGTGCTGGCTCCTTTGGTTTGGGAGCTATTTCTGGACGTTTGGCAAGTTTTGCCCAAAATGCTCGTCCGGCCGAGAGAAAAAAATTTTTTCTATGATGAAGGTTCCCAGCAAAGTGAAAGCATACATCCCTAGAATGAAAGTTGTTGCTTGTGTGCTCCCTGGGGAGTTTTCAGGCCAGCTATATGTTTCAGTGTTGGCTCCTTTGGTTTGGGAGCTATTGCTGGACGTTTGGCATGTTTGGAGTAAATAGCTCGTCTGACCGAGAGAAACACTTTTTTTGCTCTGATGAAGGTTCCCAGGCAAGTGAAAGCCCACAGCCCTAGAATGAATGTTGCTGCTTCTGGGCTCCCTGGGGAGGTTTCAGGGCAGCTTTGTGTTTCAGTGCTGGCTCCTTTGGTTTGGGAGCTATTGCTGGACGTTTGGCATGTTTGGCCTATAATGCTCGTCCGGCCGAGAGAAACACTTTTTTTGATATGATGAAGGTTCCCAGGCAAGTGAAAGAACAGAGCCCTTCAAGGAATATTGCTGCTTGTGTGCTCCCTGGGGAGGATTCAGGCCAGCTATGTGTTTCAGTGCTGGCTCCTTTGGTTTGGGAGCTATTGCTAAATGTTTGGCAAGTTTTGCCTTAAATGCTCGTCTAGTCGACAGAAAAATATTTTTTGCTATGATGAAGGTTCCCAGGCAAGTGAAAGCCCACATCCCTAGAATGAATTTTGCTGCTTGTGTGCTCCCTGGGGAGTTTTCAGGCCAGCTATCTGTTTCAGTGCTGGCTCCTTTGGTTTGGGAGCTATTGCTGGACGTTTAGCATGTTTGGCCTAAAATGCTCATCCGGACGAGAGAAACCCTTGTTTTGATATGATGAACGTTCCCAGGCAAGTGAAAGAACACAGCACTTGAAGGAATGTTGCTGCTTGTGGGCTCCCTGGGGAGGATTCCGGCCAGCTCTGTTTTTCAGTGCTGGCTCCTTTGGTTTGGAAGCTATTGCAGGACGTTTGGCAAGTTTTGCCTTAAATGCTCGTCTGGTCGACATAAAAAATTTTTTGCTATGATGAAGGTTCCAAGGCAAGTGAAAGCTCACATCCCTAGAATGAATGTTGCTGCTTCTGTACTCCCTGGGGAGGTTTCAGGCCAGCTACGTGTTTCAGTGCTGGCTCCTTTGGTTTGGGAGCTATTGCTGGACGTTTTGCATGTTTGGCCTAAAATGCTTGTCTGGCCGAGAGAAACAAATTTTTGATATGATGAAAGATCCCAGGCAAGTGAAAGCCCACAGACGTAGAAAGAATATTGCTACTTGTGTGCTCTCTGGGGAGGATTCAGGCCAGATATATGTTTCAGTGCTGGCTGCTTTGCTTTGGGAGCTATTTCTGGACGTTTGGCAAGTTTGGCCCAAAATGCTTGTCTGACCGAGAGAAACACATTTTTGCTACGATGAAGGTTCCCAGCAAAGTGAAAGCATACATCCCTAGAATGAATGTTTCTGCTTGTGTGCTCCCTGGGGAGTTTTCAGGCCAGCTATCTGTTTCAGTGCTGGCTGCTTTGCTTTGGGAGCTATTTCTGGACGTTCGGCATGTTTGGACTAAATTGCTCGTCTGACTGAGAGAAATACTTTTTTTGCTATGATGAAGGTTCCCAGGGAAGTGAAAGAACACAGCCCTTGAAGGAATGTTGCTGCTTGTGTGCTCCCTGGGGAGGATTCAGGCCAGCTATGTTTTTCACTGCTGGCTCCTTTGGTTTTAGAGCTATTGCTGGACGTTTTGCATGTTTGGCCTATAATGCTTGTCCGGCTGAGAGAAACACTTTTTTTGCTACGATGAAGGTTCCCAGGCTAGTGAGAGCCCACAATCCTAGAATGAACGTTGCTGCTTGTTTGCTCCCTGGGGAGGTCTCAGGCCAGCTATGTGTTTCAGTGCTGGCTCCTTTGGTTTAAGAGCTTTTGCTGGACGTTTGGCATGTTTGACCTAAAATGCTCATCCGGCCGAGAGAAACACTTTTTACCTCAGATGAAAGTTCCCAGGCAAGTGAAAGCCCACAGCCCTAGAATGAATGTTGCTGCTTGTGTGCTCTTTGGGGAGGATTCAGGCCAGATATGTGTTTCAGTGCTGGCTCCTTCGGTTTGGTAGCTATTGCTGGACGTTTGGCATATTTGGCCTAAAATGTTCCTCCGGCCGAGATAATCACTTTTTTTGCTATGATGAAGGTTCCCAGGCAAGTGAAAGCCCACAGCCCTAGAATGAATGTTGCTTCTTGTGTGCTCCCTGGGGAGGATTCAGGCCAGCTATGTTTTTCAGTGGTGGCTCCTTTGGTTTGGGAGCTATTGCTGGACGTTTGGAATGTTTGGCCTAAAATGCCCGTCTGGCCGAGAGAAACACATTTTTGCTATGATGAAGGTTCCCAGGCAAGTGAAAGCCCACATCCCTTGAATGAATGTTGCTGCTTGTGTGCTCCCTTGGGAGGTTTCAGGCCAGCTATGTGTTTCAATGCTGGCTCCATTGGTTTGGGATCTATTGCTGGACGTTTCGCAAATTTTACCTTAAATTCTCGTCTGACCGAGAGAAACTCTTTTTTTGCTATGATGAAGGATCCCAGGCAAGTGAAAGCCCTCAGCCCTAGAATGAATGTTGCTGCTTGTGTGCTCCCTGGGGAGTTTTCAGGCCAGCTATGTATTTCAGTGCTGGCTCCTTTGGTTTGGGAGCTATTGCTGGACGTTTGGCATGTTTAGCCTAAAATGCTCGTCTGGCCGAGAGAAACACTTTTTTTCCTATGATGAAGGTTCCCAGGCAAGTGAAAGAACACAGCCCTTGAAGGAATGTTGCTGCTTGTGTTCTCCCTGGGGAGGATTCAGGCCAGCTATGTTTTTCAGTGCTGGCTCCTTTGGTTTTGGAGCTATTGCTGGACTTTTGGTATGTTTGGCCTAAAATTCTTATCCGGCTGTAAAAAACACTTTTTTTGCTATGATGAATGTTCCCAGGCAAGTGAAAGACCACAGCCCTAGAATGAATGTTGCTGCTTGTGTGCTCCCTGGGGAGGATTCAGGCCAGCTATGTGTTTCAGTGCTGCCTCCTTTGGTTTGGGAGCTATTGCTGGACGTTTGGCATGTTTGGCCTAAAATGCTTGTCTGGCCGAGAGAAACAAATTTTTGATATGATGAAAGATCCTAGGCAAGTGAAAGCCGAAAGACCTAGAAAGAATGTTGCTACTTGTGTGCTCTCTGGGGAGGATTCAGGCCAGATATATATTTCAGTGCTGGCTCCTTTGGTTTGGGAGCTATTTCTGGACGTTTGGCAAGTTTTGCCCAAAATGCTCGTCCGGCCGAGAGAAAAAAATTTTTTCTATGATGAAGGTTCCCAGCAAAGTGAAAGCATACATCCCTAGAATGAAAGTTGTTGCTTGTGTGCTCCCTGGGGAGTTTTCAGGCCAGCTATATGTTTCAGTGTTGGCTCCTTTGGTTTGGGAGCTATTGCTGGACGTTTGGCATGTTTGGAGTAAATAGCTCGTCTGACCGAGAGAAACACTTTTTTTGCTCTGATGAAGGTTCCCAGGCAAGTGAAAGCCCACAGCCCTAGAATGAATGTTGCTGCTTCTGGGCTCCCTGGGGAGGTTTCAGGGCAGCTTTGTGTTTCAGTGCTGGCTCCTTTGGTTTGGGAGCTATTGCTGGACGTTTGGCATGTTTGGCCTATAATGCTCGTCCGGCCGAGAGAAACACTTTTTTTGATATGATGAAGGTTCCCAGGCAAGTGAAAGAACAGAGCCCTTCAAGGAATATTGCTGCTTGTGTGCTCCCTGGGGAGGATTCAGGCCAGCTATGTGTTTCAGTGCTGGCTCCTTTGGTTTGGGAGCTATTGCTAAATGTTTGGCAAGTTTTGCCTTAAATGCTCGTCTAGTCGACAGAAAAATATTTTTTGCTATGATGAAGGTTCCCAGGCAAGTGAAAGCCCACATCCCTAGAATGAATTTTGCTGCTTGTGTGCTCCCTGGGGAGTTTTCAGGCCAGCTATCTGTTTCAGTGCTGGCTCCTTTGGTTTGGGAGCTATTGCTGGACGTTTAGCATGTTTGGCCTAAAATGCTCATCCGGACGAGAGAAACCCTTGTTTTGATATGATGAACGTTCCCAGGCAAGTGAAAGAACACAGCACTTGAAGGAATGTTGCTGCTTGTGGGCTCCCTGGGGAGGATTCCGGCCAGCTCTGTTTTTCAGTGCTGGCTCCTTTGGTTTGGAAGCTATTGCAGGACGTTTGGCAAGTTTTGCCTTAAATGCTCGTCTGGTCGACATAAAAAATTTTTTGCTATGATGAAGGTTCCAAGGCAAGTGAAAGCTCACATCCCTAGAATGAATGTTGCTGCTTCTGTACTCCCTGGGGAGGTTTCAGGCCAGCTACGTGTTTCAGTGCTGGCTCCTTTGGTTTGGGAGCTATTGCTGGACGTTTTGCATGTTTGGCCTAAAATGCTTGTCTGGCCGAGAGAAACAAATTTTTGATATGATGAAAGATCCCAGGCAAGTGAAAGCCCACAGACGTAGAAAGAATATTGCTACTTGTGTGCTCTCTGGGGAGGATTCAGGCCAGATATATGTTTCAGTGCTGGCTGCTTTGCTTTGGGAGCTATTTCTGGACGTTTGGCAAGTTTGGCCCAAAATGCTTGTCTGACCGAGAGAAACACATTTTTGCTACGATGAAGGTTCCCAGCAAAGTGAAAGCATACATCCCTAGAATGAATGTTTCTGCTTGTGTGCTCCCTGGGGAGTTTTCAGGCCAGCTATCTGTTTCAGTGCTGGCTGCTTTGCTTTGGGAGCTATTTCTGGACGTTCGGCATGTTTGGACTAAATTGCTCGTCTGACTGAGAGAAATACTTTTTTTGCTATGATGAAGGTTCCCAGGGAAGTGAAAGAACACAGCCCTTGAAGGAATGTTGCTGCTTGTGTGCTCCCTGGGGAGGATTCAGGCCAGCTATGTTTTTCACTGCTGGCTCCTTTGGTTTTAGAGCTATTGCTGGACGTTTTGCATGTTTGGCCTATAATGCTTGTCCGGCTGAGAGAAACACTTTTTTTGCTACGATGAAGGTTCCCAGGCTAGTGAGAGCCCACAATCCTAGAATGAACGTTGCTGCTTGTTTGCTCCCTGGGGAGGTCTCAGGCCAGCTATGTGTTTCAGTGCTGGCTCCTTTGGTTTAAGAGCTTTTGCTGGACGTTTGGCATGTTTGACCTAAAATGCTCATCCGGCCGAGAGAAACACTTTTTACCTCAGATGAAAGTTCCCAGGCAAGTGAAAGCCCACAGCCCTAGAATGAATGTTGCTGCTTGTGTGCTCTTTGGGGAGGATTCAGGCCAGATATGTGTTTCAGTGCTGGCTCCTTCGGTTTGGTAGCTATTGCTGGACGTTTGGCATATTTGGCCTAAAATGTTCCTCCGGCCGAGATAATCACTTTTTTTGCTATGATGAAGGTTCCCAGGCAAGTGAAAGCCCACAGCCCTAGAATGAATGTTGCTTCTTGTGTGCTCCCTGGGGAGGATTCAGGCCAGCTATGTTTTTCAGTGGTGGCTCCTTTGGTTTGGGAGCTATTGCTGGACGTTTGGAATGTTTGGCCTAAAATGCCCGTCTGGCCGAGAGAAACACATTTTTGCTATGATGAAGGTTCCCAGGCAAGTGAAAGCCCACATCCCTTGAATGAATGTTGCTGCTTGTGTGCTCCCTTGGGAGGTTTCAGGCCAGCTATGTGTTTCAATGCTGGCTCCATTGGTTTGGGATCTATTGCTGGACGTTTCGCAAATTTTACCTTAAATTCTCGTCTGACCGAGAGAAACTCTTTTTTTGCTATGATGAAGGATCCCAGGCAAGTGAAAGCCCTCAGCCCTAGAATGAATGTTGCTGCTTGTGTGCTCCCTGGGGAGTTTTCAGGCCAGCTATGTATTTCAGTGCTGGCTCCTTTGGTTTGGGAGCTATTGCTGGACGTTTGGCATGTTTAGCCTAAAATGCTCGTCTGGCCGAGAGAAACACTTTTTTTCCTATGATGAAGGTTCCCAGGCAAGTGAAAGAACACAGCCCTTGAAGGAATGTTGCTGCTTGTGTTCTCCCTGGGGAGGATTCAGGCCAGCTATGTTTTTCAGTGCTGGCTCCTTTGGTTTTGGAGCTATTGCTGGACTTTTGGTATGTTTGGCCTAAAATTCTTATCCGGCTGTAAAAAACACTTTTTTTGCTATGATGAATGTTCCCAGGCAAGTGAAAGACCACAGCCCTAGAATGAATGTTGCTGCTTGTGTGCTCCCTGGGGAGGATTCAGGCCAGCTATGTGTTTCAGTGCTGCCTCCTTTGGTTTGGGAGCTATTGCTGGACGTTTGGCATGTTTGGCCTAAAATGCTTGTCTGGCCGAGAGAAACAAATTTTTGATATGATGAAAGATCCTAGGCAAGTGAAAGCCGAAAGACCTAGAAAGAATGTTGCTACTTGTGTGCTCTCTGGGGAGGATTCAGGCCAGATATATATTTCAGTGCTGGCTCCTTTGGTTTGGGAGCTATTTCTGGACGTTTGGCAAGTTTTGCCCAAAATGCTCGTCCGGCCGAGAGAAAAAAATTTTTTCTATGATGAAGGTTCCCAGCAAAGTGAAAGCATACATCCCTAGAATGAAAGTTGTTGCTTGTGTGCTCCCTGGGGAGTTTTCAGGCCAGCTATATGTTCCAGTGTTGGCTCCTTTGGTTTGGGAGCTATTGCTGGACGTTTGGCATGTTTGGAGTAAATAGCTCGTCTGACCGAGAGAAACACTTTTTTTGCTCTGATGAAGGTTCCCAGGCAAGTGAAAGCCCACAGCCCTAGAATGAATGTTGCTGCTTCTGGGCTCCCTGGGGAGGTTTCAGGCCAGCTTTGTGTTTCAGTGCTGGCTCCTTTGGTTTGGGAGCTATTGCTGGACGTTTGGCATGTTTGGCCTATAATGCTCGTCCGGCCGAGAGAAACACTTTTTTTGATATGATGAAGGTTCCCAGGCAAGTGAAAGAACAGAGCCCTTCAAGGAATATTGCTGCTTGTGTGCTCCCTGGGGAGGATTCAGGCCAGCTATGTGTTTCAGTGCTGGCTCCTTTGGTTTGGGAGCTATTGCTAAATGTTTGGCAAGTTTTGCCTTAAATGCTCGTCTAGTCGACAGAAAAATATTTTTTGCTATGATGAAGGTTCCCAGGCAAGTGAAAGCCCACATCCCTAGAATGAATTTTGCTGCTTGTGTGCTCCCTGGGGAGGTTTCAGGCCAGCTTTGTGTATCAGTGCTGGCTCCTTTGGCTTGGGAGCTATTACTGGACCTTTGGCATGTTTGGCCTAAAATGCTTGTCCGGCCGAGAGAAACACCATTTTTCCTATGATGAATGTTCCCAGGCAAGTGAAAGCCCAAGGCTCTAGAATGAATGTTGCCACTTGTGTGCCCCCTGGGGAGGATCCTGGCCAGCTATGTGTTTCAGTGCTGTCTCCTTTGGTTTGGGAGCTATTGCTGGACGTTTGGCATGTTTGGCCTAAAATTCTTGTCCGGCCGAGAGAAACACATTTTTTGCTATGTTGAAGGTACCCAGGGAAGTGAAAGAACACAGCCCTTGAATGAATGTTGCTGCTTGTGTGCTCCCTGGGGAGGATTCAGGCCAGCTATGTGTTTCAGTGCTGGCTCTTTCGGTTTGGGAGCTATTGATGAACGTTTGGCTTATTTGGCCCAAAATGCTCGTCTGGTCGAGAGAAACACTTTTCTTGCTATGATGAAGTATCCCAGGGAAGTGAAAGCCCACATCCCTAGAATGAATGTTGCTGCTTGTGTGCTCCCTGGGGAGGATTCAGGCCAGCTATGTTTTTCAGTGCTGGCTCATTTGGTTTGGGAGCTATTGATGGACGTTTTGCATTTTGGCCTAAAATGTCCGTCTGGCCGAGAGAAACACATTTTTTGCTATGATGAAGTTTCCCAGGCAAGTGAAAGCCCACATCCCTAGAATGACTGTTGCTGCTTGCGTGCTCCCTGGAGAGGATTCAGGCCAGATATGTGTTTCAGTGCTGGCTCTTTCGGTTTGGGAGCTATTGATGAACGTTCGGCTTATTTGGCCCAAGATGCTCGTCCAGCCGATAGAAACATTTTTTGCTATGATGAAGGTTCCCAGGCAAGTGAAAGCCCACATCCCTAGAATGAATGTTGCTGATTGTGTGCTCCCTGGGAGGATTCAGGCCAGCTTAGTGTTTCAGTGCTGGCTCCTTTGATTTGGGAGCTATTGCTGGACGTTTGGCATGTTTGGAATAAATAGCTCGTCAGACCGAGAAAAACACTTTTTTTGCTATGATGAAGGTCCCCAGGCAAGTGAAAGCCCACAGCCCTAGAATGAATGTTGCTGCTTCTGGGCTCCCTGGGGAGGTTTCAGGCCAGCTTTGTGTTTCAGTGCTAGCTCCTTTGGTTTGGGAGCTATTGCTGGACCTTTGGCAAGTTTGGCCTAATATGCTTGTCCGGCTGAGAGAAACACCTTTTTTGCTATGATGAAGGTTCCCAGGCAAGTGAAAGCCCACATCCCTAGAATGAATGTTGCTGCTTGTGTGCTCCCTGGGGAGGATTCAGGCCAGCTATGTGTTTCAGTGCTGGCTCCTTTGATTTGGGAGCTATTGCTGGACGTTTGGCATGTTCGGCCTAAAATGATTGTCCGGCCGAGATAAACACCTTTTTAGCTATGATGAAAGTTCCCAGGCAAGTGAAAGCCCTCAGCCCTAGAATGAGTGTTGCTACTTGTGTGCCCCTGGGGAGGATCCAGGCCAGCTATGTGTTTCAGTGCTGGCCCCTTTTGTTTGGGAGCTATTGCTGGACGTTTGGCATGTTAGGCCTAAAATTCTCCTCCGGCCGAGAGAAACGCATTTTTTGCTATGATGAAGGTTCCCAGGCAAGTGAAAGCCCACAGCCCTAGAATGAATGTTGCTGCTTGTGTGCTCCCTGGGGAGGTTTCAGGCCAGCTATGTGTTTCAGTGCTGGCTCCTTTGGTTTCGGAGCTGTTGCTGGATGTTTTGCATGATTGGCCTAAAATACTTGTCTGGCCAAGAGAAACAAATTTTTGATATAATGAAAGATCCCAGGCAAGTAAAAGCCCACAGACCTAGAAAGAATGTTGCTACTTGTGTGCTCCCTGGGGAGGATTCAGGCCAGATATATGTTTCAGTGCTGCCTCCTTTGGTTTGGTAGCTATTGCTGGACGTTTGACATGTTAGGCCTAAAATGCTTCTCCGGCCGAGAGAAACACTTTTTTTATTTTGGTGAAGGTTCCCAGGAAAGTAAAAGCCCACATCCTTAGAATGAATGTTGCTGCTTGTGTGCTCCCTGGGGAGGATTCAGGCCAGCTATGTGTTTCAGTGCTGGCTCCTTTGGTTTGGGAGCTATTGCTGGACGTTTGGCATGTTTGGAGTAAATAGCTCGTCTGACCGAGAGAAACACTTTTTTTGCTCTGATGAAGGTTCCCAGGCAAGTGAAAGCCCACAGCCCTAGAATGAATGTTGCTGCTTCTGGGCTCCCTGGGGAGGTTTCAGGCCAGCTTTGTGTTTCAGTGCTGCCTCCTTTGGTTTGGGAGCTATTGCTGGACGTTTGGCATGTTTGGCCTATAATGCTCGTCCGGCCGAGAGAAACACTTTTTTTGATATGATGAAGGTTCCCAGGCAAGTGAAAGAACAGAGCCCTTCAAGGAATATTGCTGCTTGTGTGCTCCCTGGGGAGGATTCAGGCCAGCTATGTGTTTCAGTGCTGGCTCCTTTGGTTTGGGAGCTATTGCTGAACTTTTGGCAAGTTTTGCCTTAAATGCTCGTCTAGTCGACAGAAAAACATTTTTTGCTATGATGAAGGTTCCCAGGCAAGTGAAAGCCCACATCCCTAGAATGAATTTTGCTGCTTGTGTGCTCCCTGGGGAGGATTCAGGCCAGATATGTGTTTCAGTGCTGGCTCCTTTGATTTGGGAGCTATTGCTGGACGTTTGGCATGTTTGGACTAAATAGCTCGTCAGACCGAGAAAAACACTTTTTTTGCTATGATGAAGGTTCCCAGGCAAGTGAAAGCCTACAGCCCTAGAGTTAATGTTGCTGCTTGTGGGCTCCCTGGGGAGGTTTCAGGCCAGCTTTGTTTATCAGTGCTGGCTCCTTTGGCTTGGGAGCTATTGCTGGACGTTTGGCATGTTTGGCCTATAATGCTCGTCCGGCCGAGAGAAACACTTTTTTTGATATGATGAAGGTTCCCAGGCAAGTGAAAGAACAGAGCCCTTCAAGGAATATTGCTGCTTGTGTGCTCCCTGGGGAGGATTCAGGCCAGCTATGTGTTTCAGTGCTGGCTCCTTTGGTTTGGGAGCTATTGCTAAATGTTTGGCAAGTTTTGCCTTAAATGCTCGTCTAGTCGACAGAAAAATATTTTTTGCTATGATGAAGGTTCCCAGGCAAGTGAAAGCCCACATCCCTAGAATGAATTTTGCTGCTTGTGTGCTCCCTGGGGAGGTTTCAGGCCAGCTTTGTGTATCAGTGCTGGCTCCTTTGGCTTGGGAGCTATTACTGGACCTTTGGCATGTTTGGCCTAAAATGCTTGTCCGGCCGAGAGAAACACCATTTTTCCTATGATGAATGTTCCCAGGCAAGTGAAAGCCCAAGGCTCTAGAATGAATGTTGCCACTTGTGTGCCCCCTGGGGAGGATCCTGGCCAGCTATGTGTTTCAGTGCTGTCTCCTTTGGTTTGGGAGCTATTGCTGGACGTTTGGCATGTTTGGCCTAAAATTCTTGTCCGGCCGAGAGAAACACATTTTTTGCTATGTTGAAGGTACCCAGGGAAGTGAAAGAACACAGCCCTTGAATGAATGTTGCTGCTTGTGTGCTCCCTGGGGAGGATTCAGGCCAGCTATGTGTTTCAGTGCTGGCTCTTTCGGTTTGGGAGCTATTGATGAACGTTTGGCTTATTTGGCCCAAAATGCTCGTCTGGTCGAGAGAAACACTTTTCTTGCTATGATGAAGTATCCCAGGGAAGTGAAAGCCCACATCCCTAGAATGAATGTTGCTGCTTGTGTGCTCCCTGGGGAGGATTCAGGCCAGCTATGTTTTTCAGTGCTGGCTCATTTGGTTTGGGAGCTATTGATGGACGTTTTGCATTTTGGCCTAAAATGTCCGTCTGGCCGAGAGAAACACATTTTTTGCTATGATGAAGTTTCCCAGGCAAGTGAAAGCCCACATCCCTAGAATGACTGTTGCTGCTTGCGTGCTCCCTGGAGAGGATTCAGGCCAGATATGTGTTTCAGTGCTGGCTCTTTCGGTTTGGGAGCTATTGATGAACGTTCGGCTTATTTGGCCCAAGATGCTCGTCCAGCCGATAGAAACATTTTTTGCTATGATGAAGGTTCCCAGGCAAGTGAAAGCCCACATCCCTAGAATGAATGTTGCTGATTGTGTGCTCCCTGGGAGGATTCAGGCCAGCTTAGTGTTTCAGTGCTGGCTCCTTTGATTTGGGAGCTATTGCTGGACGTTTGGCATGTTTGGAATAAATAGCTCGTCAGACCGAGAAAAACACTTTTTTTGCTATGATGAAGGTCCCCAGGCAAGTGAAAGCCCACAGCCCTAGAATGAATGTTGCTGCTTCTGGGCTCCCTGGGGAGGTTTCAGGCCAGCTTTGTGTTTCAGTGCTAGCTCCTTTGGTTTGGGAGCTATTGCTGGACCTTTGGCAAGTTTGGCCTAATATGCTTGTCCGGCTGAGAGAAACACCTTTTTTGCTATGATGAAGGTTCCCAGGCAAGTGAAAGCCCACATCCCTAGAATGAATGTTGCTGCTTGTGTGCTCCCTGGGGAGGATTCAGGCCAGCTATGTGTTTCAGTGCTGGCTCCTTTGATTTGGGAGCTATTGCTGGACGTTTGGCATGTTCGGCCTAAAATGATTGTCCGGCCGAGATAAACACCTTTTTAGCTATGATGAAAGTTCCCAGGCAAGTGAAAGCCCTCAGCCCTAGAATGAGTGTTGCTACTTGTGTGCCCCTGGGGAGGATCCAGGCCAGCTATGTGTTTCAGTGCTGGCCCCTTTTGTTTGGGAGCTATTGCTGGACGTTTGGCATGTTAGGCCTAAAATTCTCCTCCGGCCGAGAGAAACGCATTTTTTGCTATGATGAAGGTTCCCAGGCAAGTGAAAGCCCACAGCCCTAGAATGAATGTTGCTGCTTGTGTGCTCCCTGGGGAGGTTTCAGGCCAGCTATGTGTTTCAGTGCTGGCTCCTTTGGTTTCGGAGCTGTTGCTGGATGTTTTGCATGATTGGCCTAAAATACTTGTCTGGCCAAGAGAAACAAATTTTTGATATAATGAAAGATCCCAGGCAAGTAAAAGCCCACAGACCTAGAAAGAATGTTGCTACTTGTGTGCTCCCTGGGGAGGATTCAGGCCAGATATATGTTTCAGTGCTGCCTCCTTTGGTTTGGTAGCTATTGCTGGACGTTTGACATGTTAGGCCTAAAATGCTTCTCCGGCCGAGAGAAACACTTTTTTTATTTTGGTGAAGGTTCCCAGGAAAGTAAAAGCCCACATCCTTAGAATGAATGTTGCTGCTTGTGTGCTCCCTGGGGAGGATTCAGGCCAGCTATGTGTTTCAGTGCTGGCTCCTTTGGTTTGGGAGCTATTGCTGGACGTTTGGCATGTTTGGAGTAAATAGCTCGTCTGACCGAGAGAAACACTTTTTTTGCTCTGATGAAGGTTCCCAGGCAAGTGAAAGCCCACAGCCCTAGAATGAATGTTGCTGCTTCTGGGCTCCCTGGGGAGGTTTCAGGCCAGCTTTGTGTTTCAGTGCTGCCTCCTTTGGTTTGGGAGCTATTGCTGGACGTTTGGCATGTTTGGCCTATAATGCTCGTCCGGCCGAGAGAAACACTTTTTTTGATATGATGAAGGTTCCCAGGCAAGTGAAAGAACAGAGCCCTTCAAGGAATATTGCTGCTTGTGTGCTCCCTGGGGAGGATTCAGGCCAGCTATGTGTTTCAGTGCTGGCTCCTTTGGTTTGGGAGCTATTGCTGAACTTTTGGCAAGTTTTGCCTTAAATGCTCGTCTAGTCGACAGAAAAACATTTTTTGCTATGATGAAGGTTCCCAGGCAAGTGAAAGCCCACATCCCTAGAATGAATTTTGCTGCTTGTGTGCTCCCTGGGGAGGATTCAGGCCAGATATGTGTTTCAGTGCTGGCTCCTTTGATTTGGGAGCTATTGCTGGACGTTTGGCATGTTTGGACTAAATAGCTCGTCAGACCGAGAAAAACACTTTTTTTGCTATGATGAAGGTTCCCAGGCAAGTGAAAGCCTACAGCCCTAGAGTTAATGTTGCTGCTTGTGGGCTCCCTGGGGAGGTTTCAGGCCAGCTTTGTTTATCAGTGCTGGCTCCTTTGGCTTGGGAGCTATTACTGGACCTTTGGCATGTTTGGCCTAAAATGCTTGTCCGGCCGAGAGAAACACCATTTTTCCTATGATGAATGTTCCCAGGCAAGTGAAAGCCAAAAGCTCTAGAATGAATGTTGCCACTTGTGTGCCCCCTGGGGAGGATCCTGGCCAGCTATGTGTTTCAGTGCTGGCTCCTTTGGTTTGGGAGCTATTGCTGGACGTTTGGCATGTTTGGCCTAAAATTCTTGTCCGGCCGAGAGAAACACATTTTTTGCTATGATGAAGGTACCCAGGCAAGTGAAAGAACACAGCCCTTGAAGGAATGTTGCTGCTTGTGTGCTCCCTGGGGAGGATTCAGGCCAGCTATGTGTTTCAGTGCTGGCTCTTTCGGTTTGGGAGCTATTGATGAACGTTTGTCTTATTTGGCCCAAAATGCTCGTCTGGTCGAGAGAAACACTTTTCTTGCTATGATGAAGTATCCCAGGGAAGTGAAAGCCCACATCCCTAGAATGAATGTTGCTGCTTGTGTGCTCCCTGGGGAGGATTCAGGCCAGCTATGTGTTTCAGTGCTGGCTCCTTTGGTTTGCGAGCTATTGCTAGACGTTTGGTATTTTTGGCCTAAAATACTCCTACGGCCGAGAGAAACACTTTTTTTGCTATGATGAAGGTTCCCAGGTAAGTAGAAGCCCACATCCCTAGAATGAATGTTGCTGCTTGTGTGCTCCCTGGGGAGGATTCAGGCCAGCTATTTGTTTCAGTGCTGGCTCCTTTGGTTTGGGAGCTATTGCTGGACGTTTGGTATGTTTGGCCTAAAATGCTTGTCTGGCCAAGAGAAACACTTTATTTCTATGATGAAGGTTCCCAGGCAAGTGAAAGCCCACATCCCTAGAATGAATGTTGCTGCTTGTGTGGTCCCTGGGGAGGTTTCAGGCCAGCTTATGAATGGAAGAGCCACCATATGCCCATATGAACATGCAGATAACAAAGACTGCAGGGCTCTGGGGTTCCATCTGAAACGTTCTTGTATCCATTTTAGTTCTTTCCTAAGTAGCAAAATACGTTCCAAGAAATCGTAGTGATTGATCAACCAATTGCAGATGTCCCAGTCCAGCTCTACCCACTATTTTATAAACCTGTCTTGTTCTTAGCAGGTCTCAGAGCATTTGTGCAGCCTGGGTAGTTTTCCCCTTCTTTGGATTCGCTGTACGAGTTCCTAATCCATCGCAGAGCTCCTTTACCCTGAAGCTGTGTCTGCTCAGTCTCTTGCAGACAGAATTGAAACGTGTGCGCCTGCCAGCAGCAATCCAGCTCTGAGCTTAAAGCCCATCTTGCAGCAAGACTTACTGCCTCACAGCTCTTTCCAGGTGAGAGCTGGCTGGCACCCACTGGGGCTGGAGCACAGGCAGAGACTTGGTTGATCTGCAGAGCTCCTGTGGACATGCTCTAATGTGCTGAGGCACTTCCTTTCCCCATGTGTTTGGAATACAGGCTCTACTTTGCCTTACCAGAGAAGTGGCCCCGGCTTGCTCTGACCTGCAGGATCACTACAGGTTTCCTTAGCGTAAGCAGCACTTTTCAGCACGACCGTGGTGTCAGTCAATAGCTGTCAACAGTTAGGGGCACGTCTCAATAAGATGTAAGGCATGCAGAATTTAGGTCCTGCCATCAGCCATGCTCTAACATCATCCGCTTCCCCACTTCTCCTTTTGCCTCTCTTGGTTCTCGGTGTCTATTTCAGCCTGGTTTTTATCTCTTCTCTACAGGCAGGAAGGTTATTCGGACCACTCTGTGCAAATTGAGAACTCGAGTTCTCTGAGGAGTCCACCTTGAGCATCGAGAGGAGAGGCAGCCAGCCGGCGAGGCAGAGCTACCAACAGCAGCACAGGTCTCCAGGAGAGACATTGACCTGCCCAGATTGTTCAACCTAACTGTCCTTCTCCTGGTGCATCCAAAATAGGTGGAGTGTTTATCAACTGTTAAAAGGTCTTTAGCTGTAATTTCTCACGCAGTATTTGAATGTGCCATGAGTGAGTGACCCACACGTGTATCTGTGTACATCTCTCTACCTTTGTCTATCTATCTCTACATTAAAAATGTCACCTCTGCTTTGTGATCATTTTCCAAGCATTGCAGCTCCTGTTGTATGTATGAAAGCTAGCAGACGTTGAAAAAAGGACTGCCTGGCCACCCTGAGTTTGACATTGAAACAGCCTGTTTATGTGTAATTAATGTGTCCTACCGGTATCACATTGAAATAAATTAAGCAGCCTGAAGAGATTTAGCGTAAACCATCTAATTGGCTAGTGCTCAGCTCCCAGTCTCCACACAGAGCTGTTGTAGCACCACAGCAGAAAACCAAGTGGCTGTCTGCCATCCCTCTGACTCATGCAAAGATACCTGTCTGGATGGTTTCCAGTGAACGTGAAATACATCAATTAATTTTAATTGCAGCGAGGACTGCCGTAGTCATACTAGTACCGCACAATTTCAAAGTATCACAGGCTCGTTTAGAAAGGCTGAAATATGTATTGCCAGAAGTCCCGAGAGCTACCAAATTTAACCACAAATCCGAGGGTTCCCTGAAGAGAGCCCGGAACTCACGAAGCCCAGCCACAAATGGGAGTTTTGCAACATACATGTCAAATGATTGTTTCCAAAACGCTCACTTGGATTCATTAAGACCGGGATTTTATGAAGCTGTTGGCAAATTTGACATTCCAAGTCAAAGACCTGCTTCTAACCTTTATCTTTGCCTACCTTGTCCTTTAGAAGAACGCAGTGCCAGGTTCCCCACACTTTAGTGTGTTTTTCTACAATTTAAAAGACATTGCTTTGCAAACATGCATTCACTAGAAAAGTGCTTTTAATTCCCATCTTGTAGACAAATAAAGCAAAGCAAAATCACATCAAAAGTTCTAGAGGTGTAGAATAAAACCTCACTCCCTTCTGCAACTAGGTAGCGGCATTTGAAATGTCAAAATTCCTATGCCTATGAACTTGTGAGGGAACTTCAGTACATTCTGTGATGCACCAGTGAAGAACAGGAGTAACTTTGCAGTTACATTTTTATTTTAAATTAGACAATCTATAAATCTGTAGAGATACCAAACAGAACTGAACCTCAAGAAGAGCTATCCCTTCCACACCAAACTCTTTTGGATGAGCAACTTTTGGAACCGGCCAGTGGAGCTTCCCAGACTTTTGACGCATACCCAAAAGCACACACCCACCTTTCGTGCCCCAGCCACAGCGATAACAATGAATGCCCTGTAAAATACAGCGTCACCTCTCTCCTCACAAGTTCAAAGGTTCTTGCATTCTTTTAACCCATCACAGTATCCCTCGCCCAACCCAGACAACCCATGTACACTTTAAAAAAAAAAAGTAACAGCTTCTATTAAACCCTTTTGATCAATAAAAGCCTCAGTTTTTTCCTGTCCTCTCCAGAGAAGAAAAATAAAATATAAAAAGAGCTGTATAAAATGTTTATCACACTTGATTCTTCTTTTCTCTCCTCGAAACAGTCTTTTATCTTGCTAACAATTAGATGAAGGTCTATATGGCCTCAAATTAATTGTGGGGTGGGGTTTTTTGTTCTTTTCACTGTTCTTTCCTTGACATTGACTCTGGAGAAACACTAGCTACACTACCTACGTTTGCCTTTACCACTTGTCAAGTAATACATCATTCCAGAGATGTCTTAAGTGGTATGGGTCCTAAAGTATAGATAGGCCCTACTTCTGAAATGCTCCTGTGGATTGGTTTGCACATAAGACCACAAGATTTCAACCTTGCTGTCTCTGAACACAACTTGCTCTCCTCCAGGTTCTGCTACTTCCTATTTCCTCCGTCATTTTCCCTGTTTATCTTTTTTCAACCACTTGGGATTCTTCACCTCTTGCCCTTTCTTTCCAGTACCTGAAGGGGACCTACAGGAAAGCTGGGAGGGACTGTTTGCAAGCGCATGTAGCAACCGGACAAGGGGTGGTGGGTTTAAGCTAGAGCAGGGTAGGTTTAGATTAGGCATTAGGGCGAAGTTCTTCGCTATGAGAGTGGTGAAACACTGGAGCGGGTTGCCCAGAGAGGTGGTGGAGGCCCCATCCCTGTGGGCATTCAGGGTCAGGCTTGATGAAGTTCTGAGCAACCTGACTGAGTTAGGGGTGTCCCTGCTTACTGCAGGGGGGTGGAATAGACGACCTTTGAAGGTCCCTCCCAAACTAACACATTCCATGATTCTATGATTCTTTTTCAAGGCACTTCACTGATGGAAACATTTCCCAACTTTTCTTCTTCTGAAAAAAAGATTGAGGAATAGTCTGTGCAAATTCCAGCCTGTTTCACATTGGGAATGGAGCAACAACAGCCCAGGCAGTGCTCCAGCAATGACCAAAGCCACCAAATGCATAAGAGCTTTTCAAAGCACAGAGAGAAAGCCAAAGGTATTCATTTGCCTCTGCGGCCCATGACTATGAGCAGCAATGGATGTTTTTTTATGGAAAGTAGCACCAAAGATACTTTCTAGCTGGAAACTAGAGATGTTGAAGCGAAGTTGTGATGGATTCTCTTGGGGCTTGTAAGCGTAGTCCGGAATTCAGGCAGTGCAGAACTGCATCAGCCCCAAAGGAACATCCTCGTGGCTCTTGCCTCAACAAGCTGCTATACAGGGGACACCAAGGCAGCTTAATATGATTACAACTTACTGTTTAAAAACACCTGTAAATACACTATCATTAATCCTATTCGTTCATAATAATAACTAACTCCAACATACTACTTGAAGTAAATTCTATTTTACTTTAACACATGGCTCTGTATATACATCTGATGGATTGCTGCGCAGCGGGGTGTGGAGTCTCCTTCTTTGGAGATGTTCAAGACCCCTCTGGACGCCTCCCTGTGCGACCTGTCCTAAAGGAACCTGCTCTGGCAGCAGGGTTGGACCCGATGATCTCCTGAGGTCCCTTCCAACCCCTACAGTTCTGTGCTTGTGTGAGTCTGTGAAGATACCTTGAGCAACAGCTAAACCCGTCAGTTTCGGGGATCTTGCAAAGCTGCGCAGCTTTTGCGGTGAATCTCGTCTGCTGGCAGAAGGCAACTGATTTGGACCTCCTTGTTCATCAACTTCTCAGACACCTTTCCAGGACGAAAACATCGTCTGCTCTTCAGTTACAGTAATAGTCTGTCTTGAGTGCTGTTTTGTGTTCTTCCAGAGAGTCTTGGCAAGCATTCATTCTCCACACACACTCCCTGCAAATGCCTGGCAGTGAAAATAGGTTTTTGCTCTGTGGTTTCACTGTCAAAGAATTTAAATCTCTATCCTGGATAGGCTTTCATTAAACAGGTAGTCCGGTACTTAAAGCTGCTAGAATGCCCACATTCCAGTGTTCCAGGGAAAACAGACTTTTGGTTATTCAAAAGCACAAAGCTTTGTACTGTCAAAGCAGGAAAATGTTTTGCTCACAGGAAACAGCCATTTTCAGAAGACACCTGCTATTTGTGGTTTGTGGGGAGGGACACTCACAAATACTATTGCAGATGAAGAGCAAGAGGCTGTTTTTTATGGGATAAAGGAACTGATCGCAGCAGCAGTGAGTGGTTTATAAGCAAGAATTCTCTCTAGTTGTAATGCGGTTGGGGGTTTTCTTTGGCAGATTACCAGAGATTTGGGTTGAAGCCTTACACGGTGGCAGTATGAAGGACAGACAAGTTTTATATCCTATTTATTCCAAATAAGGCTTATGTGTGCTTTTTAATGCCACTGTTACCACATTAAAACAAGGTAGTGTATATAGTCTAGACAGACTTTTAGAGTCTCAATGCGGTTTTTTTGGAGGTTGCCCGGCATGCTTAGGTGTTTTAACAATGGGGTCTCACTACAGAGAGCTGTGACAGGCTCTAATGAGAGAAATTATTTTGCCTTTCCTTTTAAAATTGTCTTAAGAAATGCATTGTCCTCCCATATGTTTTGCTGATAACTTAGGCAATTAAAATATTACACGTATCCTGCAGTTTCTATAAATAACATATTGCTTGTCCTCTGCCTTCAGGAGAATGTAAGTAGGTCCAGAGCTGGCAGAAATAAGACCACGCAACTCTGAACCTCAGGAAATGTAAGTGACATCAGACAGACTGTTCGCAGCTCTGTGCAGCTGCAGGCACGGTCAGCCACAATTATAAACTTGCCTATGTGATCACAGGGTAGTGCTATGGGACTTGATAGCAGGTGAGGATTTGACAACCAGGAAGTAAAAGAAGATCACGAAGGAATTATATTAAACCTCTGTGGTTTTCTCTTGCCTGAGACTTTCAAAAAGCCGTTTGGAGCATGTCCTGGAGCAGCGGGGACATGGAATAATCGGCCTTTACCTTGCACTTGGTACAGTGCAGTGCTATTAATGTGCTTTACTGATTAAAAAGCAATAGCTCAAATAATTGAGATTGTCTTGTTCCAAGACATTTATTGGGTGTCAGAATACAAAGGGACATTTGTGGCAGCTTGAATAGCCATCACAGACACAATTCCATGTTGTCTGTACATCATGGTCAGAAGAACTGCCAAAAACCACCTATTTATTTTTAATCACATAATCGCATACCTGCACAATTTATAAAGAATTGAGCTGTGTCTAGAGAGATGGACTGCTTTTATTTTTTTCTTGGTATGAAAATCAAGTGCCACTGGCAAACGGGGCCTCACTGGAACGTTTCTTGCAGCTGTCTGATAAACAAAGGGAGACTACAGAAATTGTGGAAGATCACGGTGTGCTAAAAAAAATATATATAAACTCTTCTGATACAGTGGCATTCATTTCAATTGTGTTAAATAATATGAGGCAAAGCAGCTCCTCCAAGACCATTTTGCTTCTCTCCGTATATTCTGGGAAGTTACCAAACAGTGAAACAAACTGCTATTTCAAGTAACTTTTTATAAAATGAAAGTGGTTATGCAACACATCTATCAGGCAGGTTAGATCTTTACTATTCTACCTCAGCTATGACAGGTTACAGTTGGGGTAGCTGTTAGGTGTGCAAGTTTGATAGCTACTAGTGAAACAAACAGTGATGGACAGGATAATCTGGAAACAAAAGAAGATTTTTTTCCTTCTCTTAACTTCCTGTCCCCTGTCGCTCAGGTCTCGTTCATTCAGCATTTGGTGGAGCCTTTCTCAGAATCCGAATACCTGTGTTTTTTCCAGACGAATTTAAGCCTACCAGCAAGAACTGGTTCTCAGTTACCTGTGGTAGGTCCCACAGGCTGCTGGCAGAGTGTCAGCAAAGAGCAGAACACAGCTCCATGCACAGGTGGAGTGAAGAGCGGGGATTGCTGTCCGAACATGACACCGCATATACTTGCTAGGTGTGCTGGTGAAGATGACCCAGATGCGGGGTGTGGTGCAAGAGAAGAGCACACTGAGTAATCCCAGGAATGTCTGTGCAGGGGTCTGCGCTGGGCTCAGGCTGAACGGTGTATCGTCCTTTTGAACTAAAATTCATTTTTGCTTTGGTATTCGTGACAGTGTTACTCTGCTTTCTGGTAACCGTCCTCTAAGGAGGGACCCAAAAAGTCTCTGTGTGATACCTGTAATGTTTAAATTACATCTAATCATGCAAATATGTGATAGTTAAGTTTCATATTTAACTTATATACAAGTGCTAGCAAATGGAGCGATCAAAATTACTTTGAAACTCTTATTCTAAGCATGGGACAGATGCTCTTTGCTTTTATCCTACAGTCCACGTGAAAAATGGAAAGGCTTCAAAAAGTGTAAAGCACAAAGGAAAAGGAGACACGGTCAGAGAAGAGCAATACCATGTACCAGTTCTCTAGCTGGAGCAAGCTTTAACGTAAAGGCCCACTTGCAATACGTCCGGTACAAAACTACAAATTTAATAAACTGCAGGGAACATCATTTGTTTCTAGAGCAAAGCTGTGATTGACATATGTAGTTAAGTCATAGCCAGACTGTCCTCCCTAAATCAGTGCAGGCAAGTCCTATGGAAAATCTACCTGTTTAAATTCCACACGTTAGAAAATAAAAGGTCTTGCTTAGTTTTTCTGTCTTTAGCCTCCCTGGCTAGTGGGTCTCTTCCTGAAGTTCACTCTCCACCTTCCCCATTCAGTTGCATCCTGCTACTTAAGTTATGCCCTTATGTATGGCACAAATGATTCCGTGGTATTCTTGATATTCACGTGCTTCAGTACGTGAAATCAGTCTAGAAGTAAGGAAATCCAATTTAGAAGTTGCATCTGCTCAAAATCGCCTTCAGATGAAGAATTTCTGTATTTAGTAAGTTCTGTGGCTTGTGCCAGATTTTCAGAGAAGAAGGAGAATACGGCTGAGCCGTAAGTGGACGCTGGCAGGCTCTGTATTCATGGGGAGATGGCACAGAGTTCTGTCCCTGCTGATAGGGGCTGTGCAGGGCCTGCTTACAGGGGGCTGTCAGTACCCCCTGTTTCTGATCCGTAAGGACAAGGATTCAGGCAGGAAAGGAAAACAATGAAGCATAAATTAGCCTGAATTATTTGAAAGAGCCTGGCTGCAGCTGTTAGAGAACCCGACTTTCCCCTCAGCCTATTTTCCACACGGTTTAGTATGTGGGAGCCAAGGGTCTGTTGGGAATCAACAGGTATTTCGTTATTTGCTTTATTCAAAGTGGAACAAAAGGAGAACAGATTAAACTGCACTCCAGGGGCACACCATTCAACACGCTTATAACTTCACAATTTAACATTTTCCAGTGTTTTCCCATGTCTCGGTGCGCTCTGACACATTTAATTCAAGGTAACCATGTTTCTGTTTGCAGTGGTCCAAAAGAGTGGTGAGAAGAAGCCAAGGGAGAGCATTTGCACTCCTGTCAAGGTAAAGTATGCCACACTAACACTGAAAAGATACCTATCCGAAACAAGTAAGGGGCATTTTCACAGCACAAGTCAGTTGGTACTGACAACATGTGGTGGTACTTGGTGATACTTGTCACGTAATCAGAAAAGAAGAAAGACAAAGCAAAATATTTACACAACCTTGAATGACGAGTTTTTCAGTTTGCTCTGGTCCCTTCCAACCAATTGTTATCATCTGAATCACTTTTTAGCTAGAATAAATAGGACGAAATTCTTTACTGTGAGGGCAGTGAGTCACTGGAACAGGGTGCCCAGAGAGACTGTGGAAGCCCCATCCCTGGAGGCATTTAAGGCCAGGTTGGATGGGGCTTTGGGCAACCTGGTCTAGCGAGAGTGTCCGTGCCCATGGCAGGGGGTTGGAACTAGATGATCTTTGAGGACCCTTTCAACCCTAAGCATTCTATTATTCTATGAAAACAGACCACCTCAGAAGAATTACTGAAGCACTTTTTCCATGGAGGAGGCAGGAGGTATTGCTCACAGTGCCCAAATCCTGACCGCTTCCTGTTATACTTTATGGCCAGGTGCTCAGATCTATCCCTTGCTCCCAGGACGACCATGTGGAAGAACGAGGAAACCGCATCCTCTACCTCTGTGTATCTAAGTGCTTATACTGGTGAGCTGGTGTCTGTATCACACCCTGCGAGAAGGTGCTAGAACTGGTGTCTGGCACTTAACACTGAGAAGATGGGGCCATGCTCCTAAAACGTCCCGAAGCACAAGTTCACACATTTGTAATTGTATCACTTCTCCTGCAGTATCTTAGCCATGAGAAAAAAACACCAAAGAACCCCCAAAGCGCCCCCCCCAAAAAAAAAAAAAAGCAAACAACTTTGTCCTACTGAAAATCCTTTTAAGGTAAGTGTAATATTTGATATCAAGTATGTGCTACAATTTAAGTGACTTATACTTTGAGGCTGAGCGGATCCAAGGCGGGCAGGAATTCCCTCCTCGGACGCCTCGGCATCCCTGTGCCTGAGCCGCGGGAGGCCCCGCGCCCTCGCACAGGGTGGGTGTGGCTGGCCCGGCTGCCCCCGGCGCCGGCACCAAGCCCGGGCGAGGCCAGGGAAGAGGTCGGCGCCTGGGCTTCCCTCGCCCGGCCAGCCCGCAGCTCCGACCCGGGCCTTTCTTTGGGAGCCCAGGTGCTTTCCCACGGAGGAGAGAGGGCGCCGAAGGGAAGCGCGGAACTGCATCCCGCCTCAGCTCTTCCCGCACCGCTCTCCTCCGCTGAGCTCCGCGTACCCCCTGCGGTCCGCCAGCCGCCGCCCCCTGCCCCCCTCCGCCTCTCTTCCGGGCCCCCGCCCAATCCCGGCGGTGCCGGCAGCGGCTCCGCTCCCCCCAGCCCGGTCCCGGCCAGCCGTGCCGGCGGCGGCAGCGCTGCCGGCCCCTTCGGCCCGCATCCCCCCATCCCGCCCAGCGCCTCCCGCCGGGGCCGCCGCAGCACGGGCAGGGCCACCGGCCCCGCCTCCCGGCCTCTCCCGCACCGCCAGCCGGCCGCAAAACCGCCCGTGTGCGCGGCAGGGCTTTGCTCCCGCCTCCGTCCGCCTCGGCGCTTCTCTCCGCGCGCGGGATTGCCGTTAACTCCCGTCGGTTTTCCAAGGGATATTCAGCGCAGTTCTGCGGGATTTTCTGTTCCGGAGAGGGGAAGGAAAATCGCAACTCGGCCTCCAGTTTTTCCCCCCGTCTCTTTGGGGAGAGAGGGGGATGCGAGGCGGACCCCGCTGCTGGGATCACCGCCTCCTGCCGGCGGCTGCGGCGGCACGGCCGGCTGGGCAGGAGAGAAGGAAGTTTGTTCCCGTCCTAACATGTGCACTTGTGCAAGTGGACACCTATCACCTACCTGTGGATCGAAATCTCGTAAGAACTTACTATATTTCTTTTCCTTAGAGATTTCATTTTAAGTCATTATCTTTGCGTGTCAACTCAGAAATAACTGGTTTTTAAAAGCTTCTCGTTGCTTCACACATGCATGTAGCTTACGCTGCGCTGTGACTCTGTGGTTGTGGTAAAGTTTGGTATACCACGTGTGCATGTTTGCTTTTTGTGACAAATTGAAAATAGATGTGTGCTTTACGAGATAAGCAGGTTTAAGTGTGCTCTGTGAATCAGTAGCTGTTTTACTTTCTCGAAAGTATCTTGAAAGCTCTGGGTGAAATAATCAAATCCTGTCAATTGACATGTCAGAGAAGCATCATGAACTTGAAGTAGATTTGTTTCTGTTCAGCGATGATGAAGGGCGGTTGACAAAGTTGGCGGGGGGGGACTCTAATTTCAAAGCTGAACAGCTTTTGAGAAGATTACGTGAAGTCGGGAAGGTCTGTGCGCTGGTGGCAAACATGGAAACAGTACAGAGCAAGCCTTTTATTTACCAAAGTCCAAAAACATATAGAATATCTAACACAATTTTCTATTTTCTATTCCTACTGGCGGGGTGGCCTCTTGGGTGGCTGGGAAGTGTCGTGGGAGCCGCTGGCCCTCCTCTTTGGTGGTCGTTGTGGTCCCCTGGGGGAGCGGTCCCTGCCCTGGCTGGCACTGGAGGGACCTGCCCCAGCCTGCCCCAAATCCTCTGCTGGCTCTTCATGCTCCCCACGGGTGGGAACGGGGGCGTTTTGTGGGCTGGTGGGATGCCCACCAAGAGCAGCGGCTGAGGTGCTGGGGCGCTTCTGTTCCCGAGCCCCAGCTGGGCTGCTGGAGGGGGCTGGTCCAGGGGCAGGAGACCTCCCTCTGGAGGCTGCAGGTCGAGGGCCAGATGCAGGGCTGCCCTCCCGCTCCTCGGCTGCAGGGCCGTCCTCCAGGCCCAGCAGACGACGGGCCTCCCTGCTGCAGCGCTGCACGGCGACATCGATGAGCTGGTGTACAAATGTCGCCGTGTAGGATCGGAGGGAGGCTCTCAGCAGCTGGACCAGAAGATCTTCATCCAGCCCAAACAGGACGAGGAGGGGCATGACAAGCTGTTCCGCTGTTTCTGCCTGCAGATGCCGTCTCCCAAAGATCTGGCCCAGCTCCTGCCGCACCCAGGGCAGAAGCAGCTGGAGGAGAGCAGGATGGTCATGAAAAAGAGATGCCCAGGTGTTGGGCTGGAGACCACCCAGGGGACCCTCGGGCACCATCGCCACAGGCTCTCCTGCTGTAGCTGCTGGAGCTCTGTGGGCAGCTGCATGGCCCGGTGCTCCTGCCACCTGCTGGCCAGCAATGGATGTTGCCGCGGGTGGTGTGATGATGAGCTCTTCAAAATCATCATCAGCCCGCACCGAGTGGACGATGGATTTTACTTTCCTCTTGCAGAGGGGGCACTCGGGCTTGCTGTTAACCCATCGCAGGATGCACTGGTAGCAGAACTCATGGAGGCATGGCAACACGTAGCTGGCCTCCTCACAGCTGTCCAGGCATATCGGGCAGCGCTGTTCTAGCTCCGTGGCCATGCTGTCTGCTCACCGCAGTGGGCTGGGAGGAGCTGTGGATGTCAAACTGCTCCCTCTGACCGGCGCTGCAGCAGATGGTGTCACGCTAGAAAGGGAAGGGAGGTCATTGGCTTGCCCAGGGTGGGGTGGAAGAAATGCCCAGGTCCCTCAAGATGGAGACCCTCTCAGCTGCCCAGGGTGAGGTTTCCCCTCCCAGCTCACCTCTGTTGCTGCGAATACGCGCTGCGTGTTCCCCAGCTGCCTGCACCTGGCAGGGCCTGGTCACGTTCTCTGGTGGCTCTGGGACTTTGAACAGAACAATGTTGTGAGCAGGACACCAACACCAAGGCTTTGCTCCAAGACTCCAGCCTCGCTGGCTGCTCAGCTGGAGCCTGGGCAGGAGTGGCTGGGATGGACGCGGTGCCTGACTTTATGCAGTGAGGTGCGCTAGGTCACAATGTATTGCTAGACAACAGCACAGCTATACCTTGGTAACAGCACAACATGGGAGGTCACGGCAGTCCTATCAATATGGTGAGAGGAACTTTATATATAAATATATATTAAAAAAAAAAAATCAAGCACTTTGGCCCCAGCACACATCTGGGCTTATCACAATGCCGCTGCCCAGCCCGTCACCCATCTCTTGTCTGGTGCTTCTTGCGGAAGGCACCCTTGGAGAACCCCACACCATCACCACCACCCAAACCTTGTTCATACTTCCCGACCATCCTCATCCATGGATGCCAGGATGCGGGACACCAGTGCAGTTCCTGCTACTTTAGTAAATGGAAATCTAGCACTGCTAGGAAAGACCCATAACCATTATGCTGTAGGATATTTTCTCTTTATGAGTACTTCCCAGTGTTTCCCTTGCCTTCAAGGATTAAAAAAAAACAATGACACAACAAGAAGCTAGCTTTACAATAAAAATTTCACAAGGGAACAGCAACAGTGAAATCATCCACCTTTACTTTTTTCTGGTTTTCATAGAATCATAAAATGGTCTCTGGGCAGCCTGTTCCAGCACCTCACCACTCTCTCTGTAAAAAAACTTCCCCCTTATATCTAATCTAAACCCTCCCTCCTTCAGCTTTAATCCATTCCCCCTTGTCTTGCCATTGTCTACCCTTTTAAAAAGTTGATTCCCCTCCTGTTTGTATGCTCCCTTCAGGGACTGAAAGGCTGCAATGAGGTCCCCCCGCAGCCTTCTCTTCTCCAGGCTGAACAAGGCCAGCTCCCTCAGCCTCTTTTTGTGGGGGAGGTGCTCCAGCCCTCTAATCATCTTTGTGGCCCTCCTCTGAACCCTCTCCAACAGTTCCACATCTTTCTTGTATTGGGGGCCCCAGAGCTGGATGCCATACTCCAGATGGGGCCTCACGAGGGCAGAGTAGAGAGGGACAATCACCTCCCTGTCCCTGCTGGCCACCCCTCTTCTGATGGAGCCCAGGACACCATTGGCCTTCCGAGAGCACACTGCTGACTCATGTTAAGTTTCTCATCCACCAATATATATTGACAATATACTTCCTGGCAAACAGCAAATGGAGGGCAAAGGAAACCTCAAGACAGACACGGGAGCAGTACAAAGTCCCCATAATCCAAGGGTAAATGGTTAGTGACCTGCTACACCCTCAGACACACAGAAGCCTATGGGGTCTGTGAGGATCCACCCAAGGGTACTGAAGGAGCTGGCAGAAGTGCTCACTAAGCCCGCTTCCATCATTTTTCAGCCGTCCTGGCTAACTGAGGTGGTCCCAGTGCCCTGGAAGTTCAAATAATGGTTTTTAATAGTGTTCCCCTCTGCTGTCAGGGGAGCTGCCACAAAGCTCCAACTTCCCTGGGCCCCGTGAAACTCTGGTGGCACTGCATTTGGCCTCTAAGTTTCTTCAGGTACGCAACAGTGGTCGGAACCGTAAAATTCCTGAAGTTTCAAAGTGAAAAATCCATAAGCTGATGTCCTTAAAGAGTAAGACCTCCAGGTGAATTGCATGGCATGTATTTGAGGAATGGCCTTGGGAAACACTGAAAAGTTCTTCTTCCCACCTCCCCTGGCAGCTAGTGCTGGAATATTTGGTGGAATATCTTCGACAGCCACATGTACTCGACCTATACGTTCTGCAATTTAAGTCTCATTATTCCACTGTGGACTAGAAGCACAGTAGCTTAGGCCAAGGTACAAAAGCAGAACTGAACTGCTTCAGTTCTTTCCTCTTCTTTTTTACCCAGACAACATTTGGTCACAAAACATCTTTTTTTCATGGCTCTGCGACTTGTCAGTCTAAGGTGACACACAGAGCCCACTTCATGCGGAAATGTAGCTAAGCACAAGGTAATACTTCTTGCTTGCAGGTTGTGTTAATGAGTGTAGTTACAGTTACGGTAAGGGATCCAAAACAGGACCCTCTTGGTTGGCTCCTCTGCAAAGAAGCTTTTATACCAAATCTGCTCTAAAAATTCTGTGATGTGGATTCTTCTCTCACTCAGAACGGGCTACCTAAGGATAGAATATGGTGTGTAGCTCACAATGTTAGTTCCCAAATACCTTCCCTTCCTTTCTTTTTCTCCCTTTTTTTTTTTTTTAATAGTGTGAAGAGTTTTGCGTACACTGAAACGTATAACACCCAATTAAGAAAGATGTATATCAATAGATCATCTTGTTTTATTCATTTTGCCAAAGCGGCACTGAATTGACAGGTATTACAGGTATTGTAAATGTGACACAATTTGTAGAATTTAACATTTTGTTCAGTAAATGTATTTTTATGCCGGAGTCGAAGTAACGGACCCAACTCAGATCAATGTGATCAATGTTGACCTCGTTTATTCAAACACACACACAGCTTATATAGGTTTCTATATCAGTACACGAGTTACATTACATTGCTATTGGCTATATGCGCTGTTCACGCGCCTTTCATGCGCCTCGCTATTGCTGACAATTGGTTAAAGCTGCACAGTCACGTTATTCCTTTATAAGGCAGTTGTCAGCATTCTTGCAGTTTCTTACCTGGTTCTCACAGATTTCTGCTCTCCTGTTACTGCATTCCTATCGTGCCTTAACATGTCTTCTGCTAGCCTCTAGGCCTGATTATATGGGGGTCGGCCATAAATCTGGATGGGCCACAAGCCCACTCCTCCCACGATACGTTGCTACATTTTTACAATTCATCAGCAGATAAAGAAAATGAAATAAAATACTTCAGTACAAAAAACCGTGTTGTTCATAAACTGATTGTATTTAAACTTGTTGTATAGTGTTTCCCAATGCATTTGCAGAAATTCCAATGTTTGAAGCATTCTTTTGCTCTAAAATTGAGTCAGAATGGAAGTGGCACCGATGTCAGTCCACCGTGGTGGAGACACTTTTTGTATTAAATGGTGATTTTCTGCACAAAACAAATTACAAAAAAATGTCCTAACGATAATAAGGGCTTGTCCTCTTCATCACATTGGCTGGAATTCAGGATTTTCTCCTCTGTATGTAAATCAAGAGAGAGTTTGTTCCTTTCCTGGGGGATCCCATGCCTGCTCTAAAACACTTGTACCTATCCATACATTTGCAATAGACTCTATGTGTATGTATCTACGAATGGGCCTGTGCCCATGCCTGTGCCTGAACCTGTACATACATTTATATCCTCTGTAGGTAGCCTTTGCTTCTCCTTCTTTTCAGCTTCAGTGTGATTTCTGTTTGCTGCGTCTGTATTGAACGTGTTCTGTCATTTTGACTGGGGAAAAAAGAATCATACAATTCTGAGTATCTCGAGTTGGAAGGGACCCACAAGGATCATCGAGTCCAACTCCTGGCTCCTCACAGGGCAAGCCAAGTCAGAGCATGTCACTGAGAGCATCGTCCAGACGCTTCTTGAGCTCAGCGAAGCCCGGCGCTGTGACCACATTCCCTGGGGAGCCTGTTCCAGTGCCAGGCCACCCTCTCAATAAAGATCCTCTTCCTAATACCCAAAATGAAAATTTTGGAAAGGTCTAGAGCCAGCATTGATCCCTGGGGTGCACCACTAGTTACTGGCGTCCAACTAGGCATTATGCCATTGGCCACCACCCTCTGCACCTGGTCACTCAGCCAGTTTTCAGTCCACCTCAACTTTGTTCAACACAAACCTTAGGGTTCTTTTACTTCATCCTAAAATGGAGTATTTGTGTCATTATTAAAGCTGAGAAAACCAGCCTTTTACAGACCTAATTGTAAACTACAGCATTCCAGATTTTCCAGACAGCTTCACCCCTAAGGAATTGCAAAGGCTACTGAGGAAAAACACTAAAATGATGACATTGTTGTTGAGTCATTAAGCTGAGTTGAAGAAACTATCACATTGATCAACACAGGCACATCTCTGATCTTAGAGCTCCGGAGTTGTATCATTTGAATTTTTGGAACATTTTCTTCAATAGCCATTTTTTCATATTCTGAAACTAGCTTTAGCCATGCTGAGCTCTCTTTAACCAGGTCTGTTTAGGATGAATCATGTTGCTTTTACTTTACTCATTCTTGACTAAAACAAGCTGTCTTCAAAATAGATGTTTCTGTTAATTATTTCAGAAATAACCTCTGCTGTCACTTCAGCCAGAACTTGCAGAAATTAAAAACAAATTTACAATTCCCACCCGTGGACATGCCTTAGCTACAGAATCCCCACTGACCTGGGATCTACAGAACTCTGCTTTCTTCTTTATCCCATGTCTTGCCACAGTACCTGGGTCTGCATGTACAGGTGGCTTTCAGCTTTTATTCTTAATGTTACGGTAGAGCTCAAAAGGACTTCTCGTCAGCCTTTCTGGACCTCATGGAACTTTCTCCAGCCCGTCACTTAACAGTGTCCCTTCTGGCATCCATCGCACTTCGGTTATTTCCTGGAAGACCCACCTTTCAGTGAACAACTCGATTCCTTCCTTCAAAGAAGTGTATTGATTTGCCATTTCAGCATCAGTGCAGTTGGTTCTAGAGAAGCAGGCAGCAGAGTAAATTCTGAAATGAAGTTTATCAGGTATGCTGAACTTGCTGCAAAAGTGAAGTGCTTGGTGGTGCAGAAGCGTGTCTTTTAAGACATGAAATAAAACAGGCATGAAATAATCAGCGAAAAAATATACTTCTACATACAGTCTTAGATAAGAGTTACAGAGAAGAAAATTCAAAGCAGGTACGACTCCTCATGATTAGGTATTAAGTTTTGTATGGGATATGGTCACAGTCCATCATGTTTCCAGGATTACAGTTAGTTTTCAAATAAATTCTGGTTGCAATAAGTGATTTTAAAAGTGTTAGAGCATATTTAAATTTTTAAAATGTGGGGTTTGTCAATATTTTTGTCATTATACCGTAGTTTGTATCAAAACATACTCCTGTAATAAATGTTGGTAGCATAGTAAACAAAGCTTATGAATGGAAGAGCCACCATATGCCCATATGAACATGCAGATAACAAAGACTGCAGGGCTCTGGGGTTCCATCTGAAAGGTTCTTGTATCCATTTTAGTTCTATCCTAAGTAGCAAAATACATTCCAAGAAATCGTAGTGATTGATCAACCAATTGCAGATGTCCCAGTCCAGCTCTACCCACTATTTTATAAACCTGTCTTGTTCTTAGCAGGTCTCAGAGCATTTGTGCAGCCTGGGTAGTGTTCCCCTTCTTTGGATTCACTGTACGAGCTCCTAATCCATCCCAGAGCTCCTTTACCCTGAAGCTGTGTCTGCTCAGTCTCTTGCAGACAGAATTGAAACGTGTGCGCCTGCCAGCAGCAATCCAGCTCTGAGCTTAAAGCCCATCTTGCAGCAAGACTTACTGCCTCACAGCTCTTTCCAGGTGAGAGCTGGCTGGCACCCACTGGGGCTGGAGCACAGGCAGAGACTTGGTTGATCTGCAGAGCTCCTGTGGACATGCTCTAATGTGCTGAGGCACTTCCTTTCCCCATGTGTTTGGAATACAGGCTCTACTTTGCCTTACCAGAGAAGTGGCCCCGGCTTGCTCTGACCTGCAGGATCACTACAGGTTTCCTTAGCGTAAGCAGCACTTTTCAGCACGACCGTGGTGTCAGTCAATAGCTGTCAACAGTTAGGGGCACGTGTCAATAAGATGTAAGGCATGCAGAATTTAGGTCCTGCCATCAGCCATGCTCTAACATCATCCGCTTCCCCACTTCTCCTTTTGCCTCTCTTGGTTCTCGGTGTCTATTTCAGCCTGGTTTTTATCTCTTCTCTACAGGCAGGAAGGTTATTCGGACCACTCTGAGCAAATTGAGAACTCGAGTTCTCTGAGGAGTCCACCTTGAGCATCGAGAGGAGAGGCAGCCAGCCAGGGAGGCAGAGCTACCAACAGCAGCACAGCAAGGGACAGAGACACATACTGCACCTCAACCCACACTGTGGTCTCCAGGAGAGACATTGACCTGCCCAGATTGTTCAACCTAACTGTCCTTCTCCTGGTGCATCCAAAATAGGTGGGGTGTTTAGCAACTGTTAAAAGGTCTTTAGCTGTAATTTCTCACGCAGTATTTGAATGTGCCATGAGTGAGTGACCCACACGTGTATCTGTGTACATCTCTCTACCTTTGTCTATCTATCTCTACATTAAAAATGTCACCTCTGCTTTGTGATCATTTTCCAAGCATTGCAGCTCCTGTTGTATGTATGAAAGCTAGCAGACGTTGAAAAAAGGACTGCCTGGCCACCCTGAGTTTGACATTGAAACAGCCTGTTTATGTGTAATTAATGTGTCCTACCGGTATCACATTGAAATAAATTAAGCAGCCTGAAGAGATTTAGCGTAAACCATCTAATTGGCTAGTGCTCAGCTCCCAGTCTCCACACAGAGCTGTTGTAGCACCACAGCAGAAAACCAAGTGGCTGTCTGCCATCCCTCTGACTCATGCAAAGATACCTGTCTGGATGGTTTCCAGTGAACGTGAAATACATCAATTAATTTTAATTGCAGCGAGGACTGCCGTAGTCATACTAGTACCGCACAATTTCAAAGTATCACAGGCTCGTTTAGAAAGGCTGAAATATGTATTGCCAGAAGTCCCGAGAGCTACCAAATTTAACCACAAATCCGAGGGTTCCCTGAAGAGAGCCCGGAACTCACGAAGCCCAGCCACAAATGGGAGTTTTGCAACATACATGTCAAATGATTGTTTCCAAAACGCTCACTTGGATTCATTAAGACTGGGATTTTATGAAGCTGTTGGCAAATTTGACATTCCAAGTCAAAGACCTGCTTCTAACCTTTATCTTTGCCTACCTTGTCCTTTAGAAGAACGCAGTGCCAGGTTCCCCACACTTTAGTGTGTTTTTCTACAATTTAAAAGACATTGCTTTGCAAACATGCATTCACTAGAAAAGTGCTTTTAATTCCCATCTTGTAGACAAATAAAGCAAAGCAAAATCACATCAAAAGTTCTAGAGGTGTAGAATAAAACCTCACTCCCTTCTGCAACTAGGTAGCGGCATTTGAAATGTCAAAATTCCTATGCCTATGAACTTGTGAGGGAACTTCAGTACATTCTGTGATGCACCAGTGAAGAACAGGAGTAACTTTGCAGTTACATTTTTATTTTAAATTAGACAATCTATAAATCTGTAGAGATACCAAACAGAACTGAACCTCAAGAAGAGCTATCCCTTCCACACCAAACTCTTTTGGATGAGCAACTTTTGGAACCGGCCAGTGGAGCTTCCCAGACTTTTGACGCATACCCAAAAGCACACACCCACCTTTCGTGCCCCAGCCACAGCGATAACAATGAATGCCCTGTAAAATACAGCGTCACCTCTCTCCTCACAAGTTCAAAGGTTCTTGCATTCTTTTAACCCATCACAGTATCCCTCGCCCAACCCAGACAACCCATGTACACTTTAAAAAAAAAAAAGTAACAGCTTCTATTAAACCCTTTTGATCAATAAAAGCCTCAGTTTTTTCCTGTCCTCTCCAGAGAAGAAAAATAAAATATAAAAAGAGCTGTATAAAATGTTTATCACACTTGATTCTTCTTTTCTCTCCTCGAAACAGTCTTTTATCTTGCTAACAATTAGATGAAGGTCTATATGGCCTCAAATTAATTGTGGGGTGGGGTTTTTTGTTCTTTTCACTGTTCTTTCCTTGACATTGACTCTGGAGAAACACTAGCTACACTACCTACGTTTGCCTTTACCACTTGTCAAGTAATACATCATTCCAGAGATGTCTTAAGTGGTATGGGTCCTAAAGTATAGATAGGCCCTACTTCTGAAATGCTCCTGTGGATTGGTTTGCACATAAGACCACAAGATTTCAACCTTGCTGTCTCTGAACACAACTTGCTCTCCTCCAGGTTCTGCTACTTCCTATTTCCTCCGTCATTTTCCCTGTTTATCTTTTTTCAACCACTTGGGATTCTTCACCTCTTGCCCTTTCTTTCCAGTACCTGAAGGGGACCTACAGGAAAGCTGGGAGGGACTGTTTGCAAGCGCATGTAGCAACCGGACAAGGGGTGGTGGGTTTAAGCTAGAGCAGGGTAGGTTTAGATTAGGCATTAGGGCGAAGTTCTTCGCTATGAGAGTGGTGAAACACTGGAGCGGGTTGCCCAGAGAGGTGGTGGAGGCCCCATCCCTGTGGGCATTCAGGGTCAGGCTTGATGAAGTTCTGAGCAACCTGACTGAGTTAGGGGTGTCCCTGCTTACTGCAGGGGGGTGGAATAGACGACCTTTGAAGGTCCCTCCCAAACTAACACATTCCATGATTCTATGATTCTTTTTCAAGGCACTTCACTGATGGAAACATTTCCCAACTTTTCTTCTTCTGAAAAAAAGATTGAGGAATAGTCTGTGCAAATTCCAGCCTGTTTCACATTGGGAATGGAGCAACAACAGCCCAGGCAGTGCTCCAGCAATGACCAAAGCCACCAAATGCATAAGAGCTTTTCAAAGCACAGAGAGAAAGCCAAAGGTATTCATTTGCCTCTGCGGCCCATGACTATGAGCAGCAATGGATGTTTTTTTATGGAAAGTAGCACCAAAGATACTTTCTAGCTGGAAACTAGAGATGTTGAAGCGAAGTTGTGATGGATTCTCTTGGGGCTTGTAAGCGTAGTCCGGAATTCAGGCAGTGCAGAACTGCATCAGCCCCAAAGGAACATCCTCGTGGCTCTTGCCTCAACAAGCTGCTATACAGGGGACACCAAGGCAGCTTAATATGATTACAACTTACTGTTTAAAAACACCTGTAAATACACTATCATTAATCCTATTTGTTCATAATAATAACTAACTCCAACATACTACTTGAAGTAAATTCTATTTTACTTTAACACATGGCTCTGTATATACATCTGATGGATTGCTGCGCAGCGGGGTGTGGAGTCTCCTTCTCTGGAGATGTTCAAGACCCCTCTGGACGCCTCCCTGTGCGACCTGTCCTAAAGGAACCTGCTCTGGCAGCAGGGTTGGACCCGATGATCTCCTGAGGTCCCTTCCAACCCCTACAGTTCTGTGCTTGTGTGAGTCTGTGAAGATACCTTGAGCAACAGCTAAACCCGTCAGTTTCGGGGATCTTGCAAAGCTGCGCAGCTTTTGCGGTGAATCTCGTCTGCTGGCAGAAGGCAACTGATTTGGACCTCCTTGTTCATCAACTTCTCAGACACCTTTCCAGGACGAAAACATCGTCTGCTCTTCAGTTACAGTAATAGTCTGTCTTGAGTGCTGTTTTGTGTTCTTCCAGAGAGTCTTGGCAAGCATTCATTCTCCACACACACTCCCTGCAAATGCCTGGCAGTGAAAATAGGTTTTTGCTCTGTGGTTTCACTGTCAAAGAATTTAAATCTCTATCCTGGATAGGCTTTCATTAAACAGGTAGTCCGGTACTTAAAGCTGCTAGAATGCCCACATTCCAGTGTTCCAGGGAAAACAGACTTTTGGTTATTCAAAAGCACGAAGCTTTGTACTGTCAAAGCAGGAAAATGTTTTGCTCACAGGAAACAGCCATTTTCAGAAGACACCTGCTATTTGTGGTTTGTGGGGAGGGACACTCACAAATACTATTGCAGATGAAGAGCAAGAGGCTGTTTTTTATGGGATAAAGGAACTGATCGCAGCAGCAGTGAGTGGTTTATAAGCAAGAATTCTCTCTAGTTGTAATGCGGTTGGGGGTTTTCTTTGGCAGATTACCAGAGATTTGGGTTGAAGCCTTACACGGTGGCAGTATGAAGGACAGACAAGTTTTATATCCTATTTATTCCAAATAAGGCTTATGTGTGCTTTTTAATGCCACTGTTACCACATTAAAACAAGGTAGTGTATATAGTCTAGACAGACTTTTAGAGTCTCAATGCGGTTTTTTTGGAGGTTGCCCGGCATGCTTAGGTGTTTTAACAATGGGGTCTCACTACAGAGAGCTGTGACAGGCTCTAATGAGAGAAATTATTTTGCCTTTCCTTTTAAAATTGTCTTAAGAAATGCATTGTCCTCCCATATGTTTTGCTGATAACTTAGGCAATTAAAATATTACACGTATCCTGCAGTTTCTATAAATAACATATTGCTTGTCCTCTGCCTTCAGGAGAATGTAAGTAGGTCCAGAGCTGGCAGAAATAAGACCACGCAACTCTGAACCTCAGGAAATGTAAGTGACATCAGACAGACTGTTCGCAGCTCTGTGCAGCTGCAGGCACGGTCAGCCACAATTATAAACTTGCCTATGTGATCACAGGGTAGTGCTATGGGACTTGATAGCAGGTGAGGATTTGACAACCAGGAAGTAAAAGAAGATCACGAAGGAATTATATTAAACCTCTGTGGTTTTCTCTTGCCTGAGACTTTCAAAAAGCCGTTTGGAGCATGTCCTGGAGCAGCGGGGACATGGAATAATCGGCCTTTACCTTGCACTTGGTACAGTGCAGTGCTATTAATGTGCTTTACTGATTAAAAAGCAATAGCTCAAATAATTGAGATTGTCTTGTTCCAAGACATTTATTGGGTGTCAGAATACAAAGGGACATTTGTGGCAGCTTGAATAGCCATCACAGACACAATTCCATGTTGTCTGTACATCATGGTCAGAAGAACTGCCAAAAACCACCTATTTATTTTTAATCACATAATCGCATACCTGCACAATTTATAAAGAATTGAGCTGTGTCTAGAGAGATGGACTGCTTTTATTTTTTTCTTGGTATGAAAATCAAGTGCCACTGGCAAACGGGGCCTCACTGGAACGTTTCTTGCAGCTGTCTGATAAACAAAGGGAGACTACAGAAATTGTGGAAGATCACGGTGTGCTAAAAAAAATATATATAAACTCTTCTGATACAGTGGCATTCATTTCAATTGTGTTAAATAATATGAGGCAAAGCAGCTCCTCCAAGACCATTTTGCTTCTCTCCGTATATTCTGGGAAGTTACCAAACAGTGAAACAAACTGCTATTTCAAGTAACTTTTTATAAAATGAAAGTGGTTATGCAACACATCTATCAGGCAGGTTAGATCTTTACTATTCTACCTCAGCTATGACAGGTTACAGTTGGGGTAGCTGTTAGGTGTGCAAGTTTGATAGCTACTAGTGAAACAAACAGTGATGGACAGGATAATCTGGAAACAAAAGAAGATTTTTTTCCTTCTCTTAACTTCCTGTCCCCTGTCGCTCAGGTCTCGTTCATTCAGCATTTGGTGGAGCCTTTCTCAGAATCCGAATACCTGTGTTTTTTCCAGACGAATTTAAGCCTACCAGCAAGAACTGGTTCTCAGTTACCTGTGGTAGGTCCCACAGGCTGCTGGCAGAGTGTCAGCAAAGAGCAGAACACAGCTCCATGCACAGGTGGAGTGAAGAGCGGGGATCGCTGTCCGAACATGACACCGCATATACTTGCTAGGTGTGCTGGTGAAGATGACCCAGATGCGGGGTGTGGTGCAAGAGAAGAGCACACTGAGTAATCCCAGGAATGTCTGTGCAGGGGTCTGCGCTGGGCTCAGGCTGAACGGTGTATCGTCCTTTTGAACTAAAATTCATTTTTGCTTTGGTATTCGTGACAGTGTTACTCTGCTTTCTGGTAACCGTCCTCTAAGGAGGGACCCAAAAAGTCTCTGTGTGATACCTGTAATGTTTAAATTACATCTAATCATGCAAATATGTGATAGTTAAGTTTCATATTTAACTTATATACAAGTGCTAGCAAATGGAGCGATCAAAATTACTTTGAAACTCTTATTCTAAGCATGGGACAGATGCTCTTTGCTTTTATCCTACAGTCCACGTGAAAAATGGAAAGGCTTCAAAAAGTGTAAAGCACAAAGGAAAAGGAGACACGGTCAGAGAAGAGCAATACCATGTACCAGTTCTCTAGCTGGAGCAAGCTTTAACGTAAAGGCCCACTTGCAATACGTCCGGTACAAAACTACAAATTTAATAAACTGCAGGGAACATCATTTGTTTCTAGAGCAAAGCTGTGATTGACATATGTAGTTAAGTCATAGCCAGACTGTCCTCCCTAAATCAGTGCAGGCAAGTCCTATGGAAAATCTACCTGTTTAAATTCCACACGTTAGAAAATAAAAGGTCTTGCTTAGTTTTTCTGTCTTTAGCCTCCCTGGCTAGTGGGTCTCTTCCTGAAGTTCACTCTCCACCTTCCCCATTCAGTGCATCCTGCTACTTAAGTTATGCCCTTATGTATGGCACAAATGATTCCGTGGTATTCTTGATATTCACGTGCTTCAGTACGTGAAATCAGTCTAGAAGTAAGGAAATCCAATTTAGAAGTTGCATCTGCTCAAAATCGCCTTCAGATGAAGAATTTCTGTATTTAGTAAGTTCTGTGGCTTGTGCCAGATTTTCAGAGAAGAAGGAGAATACGGCTGAGCCGTAAGTGGACGCTGGCAGGCTCTGTATTCATGGGGAGATGGCACAGAGTTCTGTCCCTGCTGATAGGGGCTGTGCAGGGCCTGCTTACAGGGGGCTGTCAGTACCCCCTGTTTCTGATCCGTAAGGACAAGGATTCAGGCAGGAAAGGAAAACAATGAAGCATAAATTAGCCTGAATTATTTGAAAGAGCCTGGCTGCAGCTGTTAGAGAACCCGACTTTCCCCTCAGCCTATTTTCCACACGGTTTAGTATGTGGGAGCCAAGGGTCTGTTGGGAATCAACAGGTATTTCGTTATTTGCTTTATTCAAAGTGGAACAAAAGGAGAACAGATTAAACTGCACTCCAGGGGCACACCATTCAACACGCTTATAACTTCACAATTTAACATTTTCCAGTGTTTTCCCATGTCTCGGTGCGCTCTGACACATTTAATTCAAGGTAACCATGTTTCTGTTTGCAGTGGTCCAAAAGAGTGGTGAGAAGAAGCCAAGGGAGAGCATTTGCACTCCTGTCAAGGTAAAGTATGCCACACTAACACTGAAAAGATACCTATCCGAAACAAGTAAGGGGCATTTTCACAGCACAAGTCAGTTGGTACTGACAACATGTGGTGGTACTTGGTGATACTTGTCACGTAATCAGAAAAGAAGAAAGACAAAGCAAAATATTTACACAACCTTGAATGACGAGTTTTTCAGTTTGCTCTGGTCCCTTCCAACCAATTGTTATCATCTGAATCACTTTTTAGCTAGAATAAATAGGACGAAATTCTTTACTGTGAGGGCAGTGAGTCACTGGAACAGGGTGCCCAGAGAGACTGTGGAAGCCCCATCCCTGGAGGCATTTAAGGCCAGGTTGGATGGGGCTTTGGGCAACCTGGTCTAGCGAGAGTGTCCGTGCCCATGGCAGGGGGTTGGAACTAGATGATCTTTGAGGACCCTTTCAACCCTAAGCATTCTATTATTCTATGAAAACAGACCACCTCAGAAGAATTACTGAAGCACTTTTTCCATGGAGGAGGCAGGAGGTATTGCTCACAGTGCCCAAATCCTGACCGCTTCCTGTTATACTTTATGGCCAGGTGCTCAGATCTATCCCTTGCTCCCAGGACGACCATGTGGAAGAACGAGGAAACCGCATCCTCTACCTCTGTGTATCTAAGTGCTTATACTGGTGAGCTGGTGTCTGTATCACACCCTGCGAGAAGGTGCTAGAACTGGTGTCTGGCACTTAACACTGAGAAGATGGGGCCATGCTCCTAAAACGTCCCGAAGCACAAGTTCACACATTTGTAATTGTATCACTTCTCCTGCAGTATCTTAGCCATGAGAAAAAAACACCAAAGAACCCCCAAAGCGCCCCCCCCAAAAAAAAAAAAAAGCAAACAACTTTGTCCTACTGAAAATCCTTTTAAGGTAAGTGTAATATTTGATATCAAGTATGTGCTACAATTTAAGTGACTTATACTTTGAGGCTGAGCGGATCCAAGGCGGGCAGGAATTCCCTCCTCGGACGCCTCGGCATCCCTGTGCCTGAGCCGCGGGAGGCCCCGCGCCCTCGCACAGGGTGGGTGTGGCTGGCCCGGCTGCCCCCGGCGCCGGCACCAAGCCCGGGCGAGGCCAGGGAAGAGGTCGGCGCCTGGGCTTCCCTCGCCCGGCCAGCCCGCAGCTCCGACCCGGGCCTTTCTTTGGGAGCCCAGGTGCTTTCCCACGGAGGAGAGAGGGCGCCGAAGGGAAGCGCGGAACTGCATCCCGCCTCAGCTCTTCCCGCACCGCTCTCCTCCGCTGAGCTCCGCGTACCCCCTGCGGTCCGCCAGCCGCCGCCCCCTGCCCCCCTCCGCCTCTCTTCCGGGCCCCCGCCCAATCCCGGCGGTGCCGGCAGCGGCTCCGCTCCCCCCAGCCCGGTCCCGGCCAGCCGTGCCGGCGGCGGCAGCGCTGCCGGCCCCTTCGGCCCGCATCCCCCCATCCCGCCCAGCGCCTCCCGCCGGGGCCGCCGCAGCACGGGCAGGGCCACCGGCCCCGCCTCCCGGCCTCTCCCGCACCGCCAGCCGGCCGCAAAACCGCCCGTGTGCGCGGCAGGGCTTTGCTCCCGCCTCCGTCCGCCTCGGCGCTTCTCTCCGCGCGCGGGATTGCCGTTAACTCCCGTCGGTTTTCCAAGGGATATTCAGCGCAGTTCTGCGGGATTTTCTGTTCCGGAGAGGGGAAGGAAAATCGCAACTCGGCCTCCAGTTTTTCCCCCCGTCTCTTTGGGGAGAGAGGGGGATGCGAGGCGGACCCCGCTGCTGGGATCACCGCCTCCTGCCGGCGGCTGCGGCGGCACGGCCGGCTGGGCAGGAGAGAAGGAAGTTTGTTCCCGTCCTAACATGTGCACTTGTGCAAGTGGACACCTATCACCTACCTGTGGATCGAAATCTCGTAAGAACTTACTATATTTCTTTTCCTTAGAGATTTCATTTTAAGTCATTATCTTTGCGTGTCAACTCAGAAATAACTGGTTTTTAAAAGCTTCTCGTTGCTTCACACATGCATGTAGCTTACGCTGCGCTGTGACTCTGTGGTTGTGGTAAAGTTTGGTATACCACGTGTGCATGTTTGCTTTTTGTGACAAATTGAAAATAGATGTGTGCTTTACGAGATAAGCAGGTTTAAGTGTGCTCTGTGAATCAGTAGCTGTTTTACTTTCTCGAAAGTATCTTGAAAGCTCTGGGTGAAATAATCAAATCCTGTCAATTGACATGTCAGAGAAGCATCATGAACTTGAAGTAGATTTGTTTCTGTTCAGCGATGATGAAGGGCGGTTGACAAAGTTGGCGGGGGGGGACTCTAATTTCAAAGCTGAACAGCTTTTGAGAAGATTACGTGAAGTCGGGAAGGTCTGTGCGCTGGTGGCAAACATGGAAACAGTACAGAGCAAGCCTTTTATTTACCAAAGTCCAAAAACATATAGAATATCTAACACAATTTTCTATTTTCTATTCCTACTGGCGGGGTGGCCTCTTGGGTGGCTGGGAAGTGTCGTGGGAGCCGCTGGCCCTCCTCTTTGGTGGTCGTTGTGGTCCCCTGGGGGAGCGGTCCCTGCCCTGGCTGGCACTGGAGGGACCTGCCCCAGCCTGCCCCAAATCCTCTGCTGGCTCTTCATGCTCCCCACGGGTGGGAACGGGGGCGTTTTGTGGGCTGGTGGGATGCCCACCAAGAGCAGCGGCTGAGGTGCTGGGGCGCTTCTGTTCCCGAGCCCCAGCTGGGCTGCTGGAGGGGGCTGGTCCAGGGGCAGGAGACCTCCCTCTGGAGGCTGCAGGTCGAGGGCCAGATGCAGGGCTGCCCTCCCGCTCCTCGGCTGCAGGGCCGTCCTCCAGGCCCAGCAGACGACGGGCCTCCCTGCTGCAGCGCTGCACGGCGACATCGATGAGCTGGTGTACAAATGTCGCCGTGTAGGATCGGAGGGAGGCTCTCAGCAGCTGGACCAGAAGATCTTCATCCAGCCCAAACAGGACGAGGAGGGGCATGACAAGCTGTTCCGCTGTTTCTGCCTGCAGATGCCGTCTCCCAAAGATCTGGCCCAGCTCCTGCCGCACCCAGGGCAGAAGCAGCTGGAGGAGAGCAGGATGGTCATGAAAAAGAGATGCCCAGGTGTTGGGCTGGAGACCACCCAGGGGACCCTCGGGCACCATCGCCACAGGCTCTCCTGCTGTAGCTGCTGGAGCTCTGTGGGCAGCTGCATGGCCCGGTGCTCCTGCCACCTGCTGGCCAGCAATGGATGTTGCCGCGGGTGGTGTGATGATGAGCTCTTCAAAATCATCATCAGCCCGCACCGAGTGGACGATGGATTTTACTTTCCTCTTGCAGAGGGGGCACTCGGGCTTGCTGTTAACCCATCGCAGGATGCACTGGTAGCAGAACTCATGGAGGCATGGCAACACGTAGCTGGCCTCCTCACAGCTGTCCAGGCATATCGGGCAGCGCTGTTCTAGCTCCGTGGCCATGCTGTCTGCTCACCGCAGTGGGCTGGGAGGAGCTGTGGATGTCAAACTGCTCCCTCTGACCGGCGCTGCAGCAGATGGTGTCACGCTAGAAAGGGAAGGGAGGTCATTGGCTTGCCCAGGGTGGGGTGGAAGAAATGCCCAGGTCCCTCAAGATGGAGACCCTCTCAGCTGCCCAGGGTGAGGTTTCCCCTCCCAGCTCACCTCTGTTGCTGCGAATACGCGCTGCGTGTTCCCCAGCTGCCTGCACCTGGCAGGGCCTGGTCACGTTCTCTGGTGGCTCTGGGACTTTGAACAGAACAATGTTGTGAGCAGGACACCAACACCAAGGCTTTGCTCCAAGACTCCAGCCTCGCTGGCTGCTCAGCTGGAGCCTGGGCAGGAGTGGCTGGGATGGACGCGGTGCCTGACTTTATGCAGTGAGGTGCGCTAGGTCACAATGTATTGCTAGACAACAGCACAGCTATACCTTGGTAACAGCACAACATGGGAGGTCACGGCAGTCCTATCAATATGGTGAGAGGAACTTTATATATAAATATATATTAAAAAAAAAAAATCAAGCACTTTGGCCCCAGCACACATCTGGGCTTATCACAATGCCGCTGCCCAGCCCGTCACCCATCTCTTGTCTGGTGCTTCTTGCGGAAGGCACCCTTGGAGAACCCCACACCATCACCACCACCCAAACCTTGTTCATACTTCCCGACCATCCTCATCCATGGATGCCAGGATGCGGGACACCAGTGCAGTTCCTGCTACTTTAGTAAATGGAAATCTAGCACTGCTAGGAAAGACCCATAACCATTATGCTGTAGGATATTTTCTCTTTATGAGTACTTCCCAGTGTTTCCCTTGCCTTCAAGGATTAAAAAAAAACAATGACACAACAAGAAGCTAGCTTTACAATAAAAATTTCACAAGGGAACAGCAACAGTGAAATCATCCACCTTTACTTTTTTCTGGTTTTCATAGAATCATAAAATGGTCTCTGGGCAGCCTGTTCCAGCACCTCACCACTCTCTCTGTAAAAAAACTTCCCCCTTATATCTAATCTAAACCCTCCCTCCTTCAGCTTTAATCCATTCCCCCTTGTCTTGCCATTGTCTACCCTTTTAAAAAGTTGATTCCCCTCCTGTTTGTATGCTCCCTTCAGGGACTGAAAGGCTGCAATGAGGTCCCCCCGCAGCCTTCTCTTCTCCAGGCTGAACAAGGCCAGCTCCCTCAGCCTCTTTTTGTGGGGGAGGTGCTCCAGCCCTCTAATCATCTTTGTGGCCCTCCTCTGAACCCTCTCCAACAGTTCCACATCTTTCTTGTATTGGGGGCCCCAGAGCTGGATGCCATACTCCAGATGGGGCCTCACGAGGGCAGAGTAGAGAGGGACAATCACCTCCCTGTCCCTGCTGGCCACCCCTCTTCTGATGGAGCCCAGGACACCATTGGCCTTCCGAGAGCACACTGCTGACTCATGTTAAGTTTCTCATCCACCAATATATATTGACAATATACTTCCTGGCAAACAGCAAATGGAGGGCAAAGGAAACCTCAAGACAGACACGGGAGCAGTACAAAGTCCCCATAATCCAAGGGTAAATGGTTAGTGACCTGCTACACCCTCAGACACACAGAAGCCTATGGGGTCTGTGAGGATCCACCCAAGGGTACTGAAGGAGCTGGCAGAAGTGCTCACTAAGCCCGCTTCCATCATTTTTCAGCCGTCCTGGCTAACTGAGGTGGTCCCAGTGCCCTGGAAGTTCAAATAATGGTTTTTAATAGTGTTCCCCTCTGCTGTCAGGGGAGCTGCCACAAAGCTCCAACTTCCCTGGGCCCCGTGAAACTCTGGTGGCACTGCATTTGGCCTCTAAGTTTCTTCAGGTACGCAACAGTGGTCGGAACCGTAAAATTCCTGAAGTTTCAAAGTGAAAAATCCATAAGCTGATGTCCTTAAAGAGTAAGACCTCCAGGTGAATTGCATGGCATGTATTTGAGGAATGGCCTTGGGAAACACTGAAAAGTTCTTCTTCCCACCTCCCCTGGCAGCTAGTGCTGGAATATTTGGTGGAATATCTTCGACAGCCACATGTACTCGACCTATACGTTCTGCAATTTAAGTCTCATTATTCCACTGTGGACTAGAAGCACAGTAGCTTAGGCCAAGGTACAAAAGCAGAACTGAACTGCTTCAGTTCTTTCCTCTTCTTTTTTACCCAGACAACATTTGGTCACAAAACATCTTTTTTTCATGGCTCTGCGACTTGTCAGTCTAAGGTGACACACAGAGCCCACTTCATGCGGAAATGTAGCTAAGCACAAGGTAATACTTCTTGCTTGCAGGTTGTGTTAATGAGTGTAGTTACAGTTACGGTAAGGGATCCAAAACAGGACCCTCTTGGTTGGCTCCTCTGCAAAGAAGCTTTTATACCAAATCTGCTCTAAAAATTCTGTGATGTGGATTCTTCTCTCACTCAGAACGGGCTACCTAAGGATAGAATATGGTGTGTAGCTCACAATGTTAGTTCCCAAATACCTTCCCTTCCTTTCTTTTTCTCCCTTTTTTTTTTTTTTAATAGTGTGAAGAGTTTTGCGTACACTGAAACGTATAACACCCAATTAAGAAAGATGTATATCAATAGATCATCTTGTTTTATTCATTTTGCCAAAGCGGCACTGAATTGACAGGTATTACAGGTATTGTAAATGTGACACAATTTGTAGAATTTAACATTTTGTTCAGTAAATGTATTTTTATGCCGGAGTCGAAGTAACGGACCCAACTCAGATCAATGTGATCAATGTTGACCTCGTTTATTCAAACACACACACAGCTTATATAGGTTTCTATATCAGTACACGAGTTACATTACATTGCTATTGGCTATATGCGCTGTTCACGCGCCTTTCATGCGCCTCGCTATTGCTGACAATTGGTTAAAGCTGCACAGTCACGTTATTCCTTTATAAGGCAGTTGTCAGCATTCTTGCAGTTTCTTACCTGGTTCTCACAGATTTCTGCTCTCCTGTTACTGCATTCCTATCGTGCCTTAACATGTCTTCTGCTAGCCTCTAGGCCTGATTATATGGGGGTCGGCCATAAATCTGGATGGGCCACAAGCCCACTCCTCCCACGATACGTTGCTACATTTTTACAATTCATCAGCAGATAAAGAAAATGAAATAAAATACTTCAGTACAAAAAACCGTGTTGTTCATAAACTGATTGTATTTAAACTTGTTGTATAGTGTTTCCCAATGCATTTGCAGAAATTCCAATGTTTGAAGCATTCTTTTGCTCTAAAATTGAGTCAGAATGGAAGTGGCACCGATGTCAGTCCACCGTGGTGGAGACACTTTTTGTATTAAATGGTGATTTTCTGCACAAAACAAATTACAAAAAAATGTCCTAACGATAATAAGGGCTTGTCCTCTTCATCACATTGGCTGGAATTCAGGATTTTCTCCTCTGTATGTAAATCAAGAGAGAGTTTGTTCCTTTCCTGGGGGATCCCATGCCTGCTCTAAAACACTTGTACCTATCCATACATTTGCAATAGACTCTATGTGTATGTATCTACGAATGGGCCTGTGCCCATGCCTGTGCCTGAACCTGTACATACATTTATATCCTCTGTAGGTAGCCTTTGCTTCTCCTTCTTTTCAGCTTCAGTGTGATTTCTGTTTGCTGCGTCTGTATTGAACGTGTTCTGTCATTTTGACTGGGGAAAAAAGAATCATACAATTCTGAGTATCTCGAGTTGGAAGGGACCCACAAGGATCATCGAGTCCAACTCCTGGCTCCTCACAGGGCAAGCCAAGTCAGAGCATGTCACTGAGAGCATCGTCCAGACGCTTCTTGAGCTCAGCGAAGCCCGGCGCTGTGACCACATTCCCTGGGGAGCCTGTTCCAGTGCCAGGCCACCCTCTCAATAAAGATCCTCTTCCTAATACCCAAAATGAAAATTTTGGAAAGGTCTAGAGCCAGCATTGATCCCTGGGGTGCACCACTAGTTACTGGCGTCCAACTAGGCATTATGCCATTGGCCACCACCCTCTGCACCTGGTCACTCAGCCAGTTTTCAGTCCACCTCAACTTTGTTCAACACAAACCTTAGGGTTCTTTTACTTCATCCTAAAATGGAGTATTTGTGTCATTATTAAAGCTGAGAAAACCAGCCTTTTACAGACCTAATTGTAAACTACAGCATTCCAGATTTTCCAGACAGCTTCACCCCTAAGGAATTGCAAAGGCTACTGAGGAAAAACACTAAAATGATGACATTGTTGTTGAGTCATTAAGCTGAGTTGAAGAAACTATCACATTGATCAACACAGGCACATCTCTGATCTTAGAGCTCCGGAGTTGTATCATTTGAATTTTTGGAACATTTTCTTCAATAGCCATTTTTTCATATTCTGAAACTAGCTTTAGCCATGCTGAGCTCTCTTTAACCAGGTCTGTTTAGGATGAATCATGTTGCTTTTACTTTACTCATTCTTGACTAAAACAAGCTGTCTTCAAAATAGATGTTTCTGTTAATTATTTCAGAAATAACCTCTGCTGTCACTTCAGCCAGAACTTGCAGAAATTAAAAACAAATTTACAATTCCCACCCGTGGACATGCCTTAGCTACAGAATCCCCACTGACCTGGGATCTACAGAACTCTGCTTTCTTCTTTATCCCATGTCTTGCCACAGTACCTGGGTCTGCATGTACAGGTGGCTTTCAGCTTTTATTCTTAATGTTACGGTAGAGCTCAAAAGGACTTCTCGTCAGCCTTTCTGGACCTCATGGAACTTTCTCCAGCCCGTCACTTAACAGTGTCCCTTCTGGCATCCATCGCACTTCGGTTATTTCCTGGAAGACCCACCTTTCAGTGAACAACTCGATTCCTTCCTTCAAAGAAGTGTATTGATTTGCCATTTCAGCATCAGTGCAGTTGGTTCTAGAGAAGCAGGCAGCAGAGTAAATTCTGAAATGAAGTTTATCAGGTATGCTGAACTTGCTGCAAAAGTGAAGTGCTTGGTGGTGCAGAAGCGTGTCTTTTAAGACATGAAATAAAACAGGCATGAAATAATCAGCGAAAAAATATACTTCTACATACAGTCTTAGATAAGAGTTACAGAGAAGAAAATTCAAAGCAGGTACGACTCCTCATGATTAGGTATTAAGTTTTGTATGGGATATGGTCACAGTCCATCATGTTTCCAGGATTACAGTTAGTTTTCAAATAAATTCTGGTTGCAATAAGTGATTTTAAAAGTGTTAGAGCATATTTAAATTTTTAAAATGTGGGGTTTGTCAATATTTTTGTCATTATACCGTAGTTTGTATCAAAACATACTCCTGTAATAAATGTTGGTAGCATAGTAAACAAAGCTTATGAATGGAAGAGCCACCATATGCCCATATGAACATGCAGATAACAAAGACTGCAGGGCTCTGGGGTTCCATCTGAAAGGTTCTTGTATCCATTTTAGTTCTATCCTAAGTAGCAAAATACATTCCAAGAAATCGTAGTGATTGATCAACCAATTGCAGATGTCCCAGTCCAGCTCTACCCACTATTTTATAAACCTGTCTTGTTCTTAGCAGGTCTCAGAGCATTTGTGCAGCCTGGGTAGTGTTCCCCTTCTTTGGATTCACTGTACGAGCTCCTAATCCATCCCAGAGCTCCTTTACCCTGAAGCTGTGTCTGCTCAGTCTCTTGCAGACAGAATTGAAACGTGTGCGCCTGCCAGCAGCAATCCAGCTCTGAGCTTAAAGCCCATCTTGCAGCAAGACTTACTGCCTCACAGCTCTTTCCAGGTGAGAGCTGGCTGGCACCCACTGGGGCTGGAGCACAGGCAGAGACTTGGTTGATCTGCAGAGCTCCTGTGGACATGCTCTAATGTGCTGAGGCACTTCCTTTCCCCATGTGTTTGGAATACAGGCTCTACTTTGCCTTACCAGAGAAGTGGCCCCGGCTTGCTCTGACCTGCAGGATCACTACAGGTTTCCTTAGCGTAAGCAGCACTTTTCAGCACGACCGTGGTGTCAGTCAATAGCTGTCAACAGTTAGGGGCACGTGTCAATAAGATGTAAGGCATGCAGAATTTAGGTCCTGCCATCAGCCATGCTCTAACATCATCCGCTTCCCCACTTCTCCTTTTGCCTCTCTTGGTTCTCGGTGTCTATTTCAGCCTGGTTTTTATCTCTTCTCTACAGGCAGGAAGGTTATTCGGACCACTCTGAGCAAATTGAGAACTCGAGTTCTCTGAGGAGTCCACCTTGAGCATCGAGAGGAGAGGCAGCCAGCCAGGGAGGCAGAGCTACCAACAGCAGCACAGCAAGGGACAGAGACACATACTGCACCTCAACCCACACTGTGGTCTCCAGGAGAGACATTGACCTGCCCAGATTGTTCAACCTAACTGTCCTTCTCCTGGTGCATCCAAAATAGGTGGGGTGTTTAGCAACTGTTAAAAGGTCTTTAGCTGTAATTTCTCACGCAGTATTTGAATGTGCCATGAGTGAGTGACCCACACGTGTATCTGTGTACATCTCTCTACCTTTGTCTATCTATCTCTACATTAAAAATGTCACCTCTGCTTTGTGATCATTTTCCAAGCATTGCAGCTCCTGTTGTATGTATGAAAGCTAGCAGACGTTGAAAAAAGGACTGCCTGGCCACCCTGAGTTTGACATTGAAACAGCCTGTTTATGTGTAATTAATGTGTCCTACCGGTATCACATTGAAATAAATTAAGCAGCCTGAAGAGATTTAGCGTAAACCATCTAATTGGCTAGTGCTCAGCTCCCAGTCTCCACACAGAGCTGTTGTAGCACCACAGCAGAAAACCAAGTGGCTGTCTGCCATCCCTCTGACTCATGCAAAGATACCTGTCTGGATGGTTTCCAGTGAACGTGAAATACATCAATTAATTTTAATTGCAGCGAGGACTGCCGTAGTCATACTAGTACCGCACAATTTCAAAGTATCACAGGCTCGTTTAGAAAGGCTGAAATATGTATTGCCAGAAGTCCCGAGAGCTACCAAATTTAACCACAAATCCGAGGGTTCCCTGAAGAGAGCCCGGAACTCACGAAGCCCAGCCACAAATGGGAGTTTTGCAACATACATGTCAAATGATTGTTTCCAAAACGCTCACTTGGATTCATTAAGACTGGGATTTTATGAAGCTGTTGGCAAATTTGACATTCCAAGTCAAAGACCTGCTTCTAACCTTTATCTTTGCCTACCTTGTCCTTTAGAAGAACGCAGTGCCAGGTTCCCCACACTTTAGTGTGTTTTTCTACAATTTAAAAGACATTGCTTTGCAAACATGCATTCACTAGAAAAGTGCTTTTAATTCCCATCTTGTAGACAAATAAAGCAAAGCAAAATCACATCAAAAGTTCTAGAGGTGTAGAATAAAACCTCACTCCCTTCTGCAACTAGGTAGCGGCATTTGAAATGTCAAAATTCCTATGCCTATGAACTTGTGAGGGAACTTCAGTACATTCTGTGATGCACCAGTGAAGAACAGGAGTAACTTTGCAGTTACATTTTTATTTTAAATTAGACAATCTATAAATCTGTAGAGATACCAAACAGAACTGAACCTCAAGAAGAGCTATCCCTTCCACACCAAACTCTTTTGGATGAGCAACTTTTGGAACCGGCCAGTGGAGCTTCCCAGACTTTTGACGCATACCCAAAAGCACACACCCACCTTTCGTGCCCCAGCCACAGCGATAACAATGAATGCCCTGTAAAATACAGCGTCACCTCTCTCCTCACAAGTTCAAAGGTTCTTGCATTCTTTTAACCCATCACAGTATCCCTCGCCCAACCCAGACAACCCATGTACACTTTAAAAAAAAAAAAGTAACAGCTTCTATTAAACCCTTTTGATCAATAAAAGCCTCAGTTTTTTCCTGTCCTCTCCAGAGAAGAAAAATAAAATATAAAAAGAGCTGTATAAAATGTTTATCACACTTGATTCTTCTTTTCTCTCCTCGAAACAGTCTTTTATCTTGCTAACAATTAGATGAAGGTCTATATGGCCTCAAATTAATTGTGGGGTGGGGTTTTTTGTTCTTTTCACTGTTCTTTCCTTGACATTGACTCTGGAGAAACACTAGCTACACTACCTACGTTTGCCTTTACCACTTGTCAAGTAATACATCATTCCAGAGATGTCTTAAGTGGTATGGGTCCTAAAGTATAGATAGGCCCTACTTCTGAAATGCTCCTGTGGATTGGTTTGCACATAAGACCACAAGATTTCAACCTTGCTGTCTCTGAACACAACTTGCTCTCCTCCAGGTTCTGCTACTTCCTATTTCCTCCGTCATTTTCCCTGTTTATCTTTTTTCAACCACTTGGGATTCTTCACCTCTTGCCCTTTCTTTCCAGTACCTGAAGGGGACCTACAGGAAAGCTGGGAGGGACTGTTTGCAAGCGCATGTAGCAACCGGACAAGGGGTGGTGGGTTTAAGCTAGAGCAGGGTAGGTTTAGATTAGGCATTAGGGCGAAGTTCTTCGCTATGAGAGTGGTGAAACACTGGAGCGGGTTGCCCAGAGAGGTGGTGGAGGCCCCATCCCTGTGGGCATTCAGGGTCAGGCTTGATGAAGTTCTGAGCAACCTGACTGAGTTAGGGGTGTCCCTGCTTACTGCAGGGGGGTGGAATAGACGACCTTTGAAGGTCCCTCCCAAACTAACACATTCCATGATTCTATGATTCTTTTTCAAGGCACTTCACTGATGGAAACATTTCCCAACTTTTCTTCTTCTGAAAAAAAGATTGAGGAATAGTCTGTGCAAATTCCAGCCTGTTTCACATTGGGAATGGAGCAACAACAGCCCAGGCAGTGCTCCAGCAATGACCAAAGCCACCAAATGCATAAGAGCTTTTCAAAGCACAGAGAGAAAGCCAAAGGTATTCATTTGCCTCTGCGGCCCATGACTATGAGCAGCAATGGATGTTTTTTTATGGAAAGTAGCACCAAAGATACTTTCTAGCTGGAAACTAGAGATGTTGAAGCGAAGTTGTGATGGATTCTCTTGGGGCTTGTAAGCGTAGTCCGGAATTCAGGCAGTGCAGAACTGCATCAGCCCCAAAGGAACATCCTCGTGGCTCTTGCCTCAACAAGCTGCTATACAGGGGACACCAAGGCAGCTTAATATGATTACAACTTACTGTTTAAAAACACCTGTAAATACACTATCATTAATCCTATTTGTTCATAATAATAACTAACTCCAACATACTACTTGAAGTAAATTCTATTTTACTTTAACACATGGCTCTGTATATACATCTGATGGATTGCTGCGCAGCGGGGTGTGGAGTCTCCTTCTCTGGAGATGTTCAAGACCCCTCTGGACGCCTCCCTGTGCGACCTGTCCTAAAGGAACCTGCTCTGGCAGCAGGGTTGGACCCGATGATCTCCTGAGGTCCCTTCCAACCCCTACAGTTCTGTGCTTGTGTGAGTCTGTGAAGATACCTTGAGCAACAGCTAAACCCGTCAGTTTCGGGGATCTTGCAAAGCTGCGCAGCTTTTGCGGTGAATCTCGTCTGCTGGCAGAAGGCAACTGATTTGGACCTCCTTGTTCATCAACTTCTCAGACACCTTTCCAGGATGAAAACATCGTCTGCTCTTCAGTTACAGTAATAGTCTGTCTTGAGTGCTGTTTTGTGTTCTTCCAGAGAGTCTTGGCAAGCATTCATTCTCCACACACACTCCCTGCAAATGCCTGGCAGTGAAAATAGGTTTTTGCTCTGTGGTTTCACTGTCAAAGAATTTAAATCTCTATCCTGGATAGGCTTTCATTAAACAGGTAGTCCGGTACTTAAAGCTGCTAGAATGCCCACATTCCAGTGTTCCAGGGAAAACAGACTTTTGGTTATTCAAAAGCACGAAGCTTTGTACTGTCAAAGCAGGAAAATGTTTTGCTCACAGGAAACAGCCATTTTCAGAAGACACCTGCTATTTGTGGTTTGTGGGGAGGGACACTCACAAATACTATTGCAGATGAAGAGCAAGAGGCTGTTTTTTATGGGATAAAGGAACTGATCGCAGCAGCAGTGAGTGGTTTATAAGCAAGAATTCTCTCTAGTTGTAATGCGGTTGGGGGTTTTCTTTGGCAGATTACCAGAGATTTGGGTTGAAGCCTTACACGGTGGCAGTATGAAGGACAGACAAGTTTTATATCCTATTTATTCCAAATAAGGCTTATGTGTGCTTTTTAATGCCACTGTTACCACATTAAAACAAGGTAGTGTATATAGTCTAGACAGACTTTTAGAGTCTCAATGCGGTTTTTTTGGAGGTTGCCCGGCATGCTTAGGTGTTTTAACAATGGGGTCTCACTACAGAGAGCTGTGACAGGCTCTAATGAGAGAAATTATTTTGCCTTTCCTTTTAAAATTGTCTTAAGAAATGCATTGTCCTCCCATATGTTTTGCTGATAACTTAGGCAATTAAAATATTACACGTATCCTGCAGTTTCTATAAATAACATATTGCTTGTCCTCTGCCTTCAGGAGAATGTAAGTAGGTCCAGAGCTGGCAGAAATAAGACCACGCAACTCTGAACCTCAGGAAATGTAAGTGACATCAGACAGACTGTTCGCAGCTCTGTGCAGCTGCAGGCACGGTCAGCCACAATTATAAACTTGCCTATGTGATCACAGGGTAGTGCTATGGGACTTGATAGCAGGTGAGGATTTGACAACCAGGAAGTAAAAGAAGATCACGAAGGAATTATATTAAACCTCTGTGGTTTTCTCTTGCCTGAGACTTTCAAAAAGCCGTTTGGAGCATGTCCTGGAGCAGCGGGGACATGGAATAATCGGCCTTTACCTTGCACTTGGTACAGTGCAGTGCTATTAATGTGCTTTACTGATTAAAAAGCAATAGCTCAAATAATTGAGATTGTCTTGTTCCAAGACATTTATTGGGTGTCAGAATACAAAGGGACATTTGTGGCAGCTTGAATAGCCATCACAGACACAATTCCATGTTGTCTGTACATCATGGTCAGAAGAACTGCCAAAAACCACCTATTTATTTTTAATCACATAATCGCATACCTGCACAATTTATAAAGAATTGAGCTGTGTCTAGAGAGATGGACTGCTTTTATTTTTTTCTTGGTATGAAAATCAAGTGCCACTGGCAAACGGGGCCTCACTGGAACGTTTCTTGCAGCTGTCTGATAAACAAAGGGAGACTACAGAAATTGTGGAAGATCACGGTGTGCTAAAAAAAATATATATAAACTCTTCTGATACAGTGGCATTCATTTCAATTGTGTTAAATAATATGAGGCAAAGCAGCTCCTCCAAGACCATTTTGCTTCTCTCCGTATATTCTGGGAAGTTACCAAACAGTGAAACAAACTGCTATTTCAAGTAACTTTTTATAAAATGAAAGTGGTTATGCAACACATCTATCAGGCAGGTTAGATCTTTACTATTCTACCTCAGCTATGACAGGTTACAGTTGGGGTAGCTGTTAGGTGTGCAAGTTTGATAGCTACTAGTGAAACAAACAGTGATGGACAGGATAATCTGGAAACAAAAGAAGATTTTTTTCCTTCTCTTAACTTCCTGTCCCCTGTCGCTCAGGTCTCGTTCATTCAGCATTTGGTGGAGCCTTTCTCAGAATCCGAATACCTGTGTTTTTTCCAGACGAATTTAAGCCTACCAGCAAGAACTGGTTCTCAGTTACCTGTGGTAGGTCCCACAGGCTGCTGGCAGAGTGTCAGCAAAGAGCAGAACACAGCTCCATGCACAGGTGGAGTGAAGAGCGGGGATCGCTGTCCGAACATGACACCGCATATACTTGCTAGGTGTGCTGGTGAAGATGACCCAGATGCGGGGTGTGGTGCAAGAGAAGAGCACACTGAGTAATCCCAGGAATGTCTGTGCAGGGGTCTGCGCTGGGCTCAGGCTGAACGGTGTATCGTCCTTTTGAACTAAAATTCATTTTTGCTTTGGTATTCGTGACAGTGTTACTCTGCTTTCTGGTAACCGTCCTCTAAGGAGGGACCCAAAAAGTCTCTGTGTGATACCTGTAATGTTTAAATTACATCTAATCATGCAAATATGTGATAGTTAAGTTTCATATTTAACTTATATACAAGTGCTAGCAAATGGAGCGATCAAAATTACTTTGAAACTCTTATTCTAAGCATGGGACAGATGCTCTTTGCTTTTATCCTACAGTCCACGTGAAAAATGGAAAGGCTTCAAAAAGTGTAAAGCACAAAGGAAAAGGAGACACGGCCAGAGAAGAGCAATACCATGTACCAGTTCTCTAGCTGGAGCAAGCTTTAACGTAAAGGCCCACTTGCAATACGTCCGGTACAAAACTACAAATTTAATAAACTGCAGGGAACATCATTTGTTTCTAGAGCAAAGCTGTGATTGACATATGTAGTTAAGTCATAGCCAGACTGTCCTCCCTAAATCAGTGCAGGCAAGTCCTATGGAAAATCTACCTGTTTAAATTCCACACGTTAGAAAATAAAAGGTCTTGCTTAGTTTTTCTGTCTTTAGCCTCCCTGGCTAGTGGGTCTCTTCCTGAAGTTCACTCTCCACCTTCCCCATTCAGTTGCATCCTGCTACTTAAGTTATGCCCTTATGTATGGCACAAATGATTCCGTGGTATTCTTGATATTCACGTGCTTCAGTACGTGAAATCAGTCTAGAAGTAAGGAAATCCAATTTAGAAGTTGCATCTGCTCAAAATCGCCTTCAGATGAAGAATTTCTGTATTTAGTAAGTTCTGTGGCTTGTGCCAGATTTTCAGAGAAGAAGGAGAATACGGCTGAGCCGTAAGTGGACGCTGGCAGGCTCTGTATTCATGGGGAGATGGCACAGAGTTCTGTCCCTGCTGATAGGGGCTGTGCAGGGCCTGCTTACAGGGGGCTGTCAGTACCCCCTGTTTCTGATCCGTAAGGACAAGGATTCAGGCAGGAAAGGAAAACAATGAAGCATAAATTAGCCTGAATTATTTGAAAGAGCCTGGCTGCAGCTGTTAGAGAACCCGACTTTCCCCTCAGCCTATTTTCCACACGGTTTAGTATGTGGGAGCCAAGGGTCTGTTGGGAATCAACAGGTATTTCGTTATTTGCTTTATTCAAAGTGGAACAAAAGGAGAACAGATTAAACTGCACTCCAGGGGCACACCATTCAACACGCTTATAACTTCACAATTTAACATTTTCCAGTGTTTTCCCATGTCTCGGTGCGCTCTGACACATTTAATTCAAGGTAACCATGTTTCTGTTTGCAGTGGTCCAAAAGAGTGGTGAGAAGAAGCCAAGGGAGAGCATTTGCACTCCTGTCAAGGTAAAGTATGCCACACTAACACTGAAAAGATACCTATCCGAAACAAGTAAGGGGCATTTTCACAGCACAAGTCAGTTGGTACTGACAACATGTGGTGGTACTTGGTGATACTTGTCACGTAATCAGAAAAGAAGAAAGACAAAGCAAAATATTTACACAACCTTGAATGACGAGTTTTTCAGTTTGCTCTGGTCCCTTCCAACCAATTGTTATCATCTGAATCACTTTTTAGCTAGAATAAATAGGACGAAATTCTTTACTGTGAGGGCAGTGAGTCACTGGAACAGGGTGCCCAGAGAGACTGTGGAAGCCCCATCCCTGGAGGCATTTAAGGCCAGGTTGGATGGGGCTTTGGGCAACCTGGTCTAGCGAGAGTGTCCGTGCCCATGGCAGGGGGTTGGAACTAGATGATCTTTGAGGACCCTTTCAACCCTAAGCATTCTATTATTCTATGAAAACAGACCACCTCAGAAGAATTACTGAAGCACTTTTTCCATGGAGGAGGCAGGAGGTATTGCTCACAGTGCCCAAATCCTGACCGCTTCCTGTTATACTTTATGGCCAGGTGCTCAGATCTATCCCTTGCTCCCAGGACGACCATGTGGAAGAACGAGGAAACCGCATCCTCTACCTCTGTGTATCTAAGTGCTTATACTGGTGAGCTGGTGTCTGTATCACACCCTGCGAGAAGGTGCTAGAACTGGTGTCTGGCACTTAACACTGAGAAGATGGGGCCATGCTCCTAAAACGTCCCGAAGCACAAGTTCACACATTTGTAATTGTATCACTTCTCCTGCAGTATCTTAGCCATGAGAAAAAAACACCAAAGAACCCCCAAAGCGCCCCCCCCCCCAAAAAAAAAAAAAGCAAACAACTTTGTCCTACTGAAAATCCTTTTAAGGTAAGTGTAATATTTGATATCAAGTATGTGCTACAATTTAAGTGACTTATACTTTGAGGCTGAGCGGATCCAAGGCGGGCAGGAATTCCCTCCTCGGACGCCTCGGCATCCCTGTGCCTGAGCCGCGGGAGGCCCCGCGCCCTCGCACAGGGTGGGTGTGGCTGGCCCGGCTGCCCCCGGCGCCGGCACCAAGCCCGGGCGAGGCCAGGGAAGAGGTCGGCGCCTGGGCTTCCCTCGCCCGGCCAGCCCGCAGCTCCGACCCGGGCCTTTCTTTGGGAGCCCAGGGCTTTCGCTTGCCTGGGAACTTTCCTCCTTATAAAAACATCTGTTTCTCTCGGCCGGACGAGCATTTTAGGCAAATATGCGAAACGTCCAGCAATAGCTCCCAAACCAAAGGAGCCAGCACTGAAACACATAGCTGGCTTGAAACCTCCACAAGGAGCCCACAAAGAGCAACATTCTTTCTAGTTCTGTGGGCTTTCACTTATCTAGGAACCTTCATCATAGCAAAAAAATTGTTTCTCTCGGCCTGACAAGCATTTTAGGCCAAACATGCAAAACGTCCAGCAATAGCTCCCAAACCAAAGGAGCCAGCACTGAAACACATAGCTGGCATGAAACCTCCCCAGCGAGCACACAAGCAGCAACATTCATTCTACGGATGTGGACTTTCACTTGCCTGGGGTCCTTCATCATAAAAAAAAAATGTTTCTCTCTCCGGACGAGAATTATAGGTCAAACATTCCAACCATCCAGCAATAGCTCCCAAACCAAAAGAGCCAGCAGTGAAACAGATAGCTGGCCTGAAACCTCACAAAGGAGCCCAAAAACAGAAACATTCATTCTTAGTTTGTGGATGGTAACATGCCTGGGAACCTTCATCATAGAAAAAAAAGTGCTTCTCTCTGCCGGAAAAAAATTTTATGCGAAACATGCCAAACGTCCAGCAATAGCTCCCAAACCAAAGGAGCCAGCACTGAAACACATAGCTGGCCTGATACCACCCGAGGGAGCACACAAGCAGGAACATTCATTAGAGGGCTGTAGGCTTTCGCTTGCATGGGAACCTTCATCATAGCAAAGAAAGTGTTTCGGCCGGAGGAACATTTTGGGCCAAACATTCAAAACGTCCAGTAATATCTCCAAAACCAAAGGAGCCAGCACTGAAACACATAGCTGGTCTGAAACCTCCTTAGAAAAAAACAAGCAGCAACATTCACTCGAGGGCAGTTGTCTTTCACTTTCCTGGGAACACTCATCATAGCGAAAAATGTTTTTCTGTGGCCGGACGAGCATTTTAAGCCAAACATGACAGAAGTGCAGCAATAGCTCCCAAACCAAAGGAGCCAGCACTGAAAAAAATAGCTGGAATGAAACCTCCCCAGGGATAAACAAGCAGCAACATTCATTGTAGGTCTTTGGGCTTTCACTTGCCTGGGAACATTCATCCTAGCAAAAAAAGTGTTTCGGCCAGACGAGCGTTTTACGCCAAACATGCCAAATGTCCAGCAATACCTCCTAAACTAAAGGAGCCAGCACTGAAACACATAGCTGGCCTGAGACCTCCCCAGGGAGCTCAAAAGCAGCAACATTCATTTTAGGGCTGTGGGCTTTTCGATTGCCTGGAACCTTCATCATAGTTAAAAAAGTGTTTCAGCCGTAGGAGCATTTTAGGCCAAACATGCCAAACATCCAGCAATAGCTCCCAAACCAAAGGAGTCAGCATTGAAACATATAGCTGGCCTGAGACATCCCCTGGGAGCACACTAGCAGCAACATTCGTTCTAGTGATATGGGCTTTCACTTGCCTGGGAAGCTTCATCATAGCGAAAAATCTGTGTCTCTCAGCCGGAGCAGCATTTTAGGCCAAACATGCCAAACGTCCAGCAATAGCTCCCAAACCAAAGGAGCCAGCACTGAAACACATAGCTGGCCTGAGATCTCCACAGGAAGCCCACAAGCAGCAACATACATTTTCGGGCTCTGGGCTTTCGCTTGCATGGGAACCTTCATCATAGCAAAAATATTGTTTCTCTTGCACGGACAAGCATTTTAGGCCAAACATGCCAAACGTCCAGCAATAGCTGCCAAACCAAAGGAGCCAGCACTGAAACACATAGCTGGCCTGAGACCTCCCCAGGGATCACACAAGCAGCAACATTCATTGTAGGGCTGTGGGCTTTCATTTTCTTGGGAACCTTCATCATAGCAAAAATAGTGTTTCTCTCGGCCGTATGAGCATTTTAGGCCAAACATGCCAAACGTCCAGCAATAGCTCCCAAACCAAAGGAGCCAGCACGGAAACACATAGCTGGCCTGAAACCTCCTGAGGGATCCTACAGGTAGCAACATTCATTCTAGGGCTCTGGGCTTTTACTTCCCTGGGGACTTTCTTCCTATCTCCACAATTATTTCTCTAGGCCGGACCAGCATTTTAACCTAAACATGCAAAATTTATAGACATAGCTCCCAAACCAAAGGAGCCACCTCTGAAACAAATAGATAGCCTGAAGCCTCGCCAGGGACCCCACAAGCAGCAGCCTTCATTCTCTGGCTCTAGGCTCCCACTTACCTGGGAACATTTATAATAGCTCAAAATGCTTTTCTCTCGGCCGGAGAAGAATTTTACGCTAAAAATCTTAACGTCCAGCAATCGATCGAAAACCAAAGGAGCCAGCACTGAAACAGAAGGCTGGCCTGAAACCTCCCCAGGGAGTCCAAAAGTAGCAACATTCATTCTAGGGATCTGGGCTTTCACTTGTCTGGGATCCTTCTTCATACCTCCAAAAGTGTTTCTCGCCCGTGAAGCATTTAATGCCCAACACGCCAAACGTCCAGCAATACCTCCCATACCAAATTAGAAAGCACTGAAACACATAGCTGGCCTGAAACCTCCCCAGGGAGCCCACAAGCAGCAACTTTAATTCTGGGGTTCTGGGATTTCACTTTCCTGGGAACCTTCTTAATTCCTCCAAATGCCTTTCTCTTGGCCTGAGCACCAGTATATTATGCCAAACATGCCAAACTTCCACCAATAGCTCCCAAACCAAAGGAGCCAATACTGAAACACATAGTTAGCCTGAAACCTCCCAAGGGAGCACACAAGCAGCAACAATAATTCTAGGGTTTCTCGCTTTCACTAGCCTTGGAAACTTCATACTTCAAAAGTGTTTCTCGTGGCCAAAGCAGCATTTTACGCCAAACATGCCAAAAGTCCAGCTTTAGCTCCCAAACCAAAGGAGCCAGCACAGAAACACAAAGCTGGTCTCAAACCTCCCTAGGAAGCCCACAAGCAGAAACATTCATTCTAGGGATCTGGGCTTTCACTTGCCTGGGAACCTTGCTAATACCTCCAAATGTCTTTCTCTCAGACGGAGCAGCATTTTAGGAAAAACACTCCAAATGTCCAGCAATAAATCCCAAACCACGGGAGCAAGCAGTGAAACACATAGCTGGCCTAAAACCTCCCCGGGGAGCCCACAAGCAGCAATATTTTTCCAGGTCTGTGGGCTTGCACTTGCCTGGGAACCTTCATCATAGCAAAAGAAGAGTTTCTCTCAGCCAGACGAGCATTTTAGGCCAAACATGCAAACGTCCAGCAATAGCTCCCAAACCAAAGGAGTCAGCACTGAAACACATAGCTGGCCTGAAACCTCCCCAGGGATCCCACAAGTAGCAACATTCATTATAGGGCTCTGGGCTTTCGCTTGCCTGGGAACCTTCTTCATAGCAAAAAATGTGTTTCTCTCGGCCCGAGCAGCATTTAATGCCCAACATGCCAAACGTCCAACAATACCTCCCAAACCAAAGCAGCCATCACTGAAACACATATCTGGTTGAAAGCTCCCCTGGGAGCTGACAAGCAGTAACATTCATTCTAGGGCTCTTGGTTTTCGCGTGCCTGGGAACCTTCATCATACCTCAAAGATTGTTTCTCTCCACCCGAGCAGCATTTTACCCCGAACATTGAAACATCCAGCAATAGCTCCCAAACCAAAGGAGCTAGCACTGAAACACATAGCTGGCCTGAAACCTTCCCTGGGAGGACACAAGCAGCAACATTCATTCTAGGGCTCTGGGCTTTCGCTTTCCTGGGAACCTTCTTCATACCAAAAATGTTTTTCTCTCGGTAGATGAGCATTTTACACCAAACATGCCAAACGTCCAGCAATAGCTCACAAACCAAAGGAGCTAGCACTGAAACACATAGCTGGCCTGAAACCTTCCCTGGGAGGCCACAAGCAGCAACATTCATTCTAGGGCTGTGTGCTTTCGCGTGCCTGGGAACCTTCTTTATACCTCCAAATGTGTTTTTCTCAGCCGGAGGAGCATTTTAGGCCAAACATGCCAAACGTCCAGACATAGCTCCCAAACCAAAGGAGCCAGCACTGAAAAACATAGCTGGCCTGAAACCTCCGCAGGGAGCTGCTGGTCATACTGTTCCTCCCAAGAGCCCTTGGAATACACCCAGTTCTCTAATTTCTATGAAAAAACATAAAAATGTCATTTATTACATCATCTCATAGACGTTACTGTCCTTATGAATCCTATGGGAATTCTGCTGCCAGGAACACCTAATCCTGTGTTTATCCCAAAGGACTGGGATTTAATAGTTATCAGTTTGGAAGATTGCTTTTTTACTCTTCCTCTACATCCTCAAGACCTCGAGTATTTTGCATTTTCATTGCGCCTTCTCCAAGTAATACTATGGCCGTGCAAAGATTTCACTGGGCTGTTTTACCTTGGGGTACAAGGCACAGCTCAATGATTCGCCAACCTTATGTCGCTTCAGCACTGTAACTTGCCCATGAAGAATATTCTTCTTGTACAATTTTCCATTGTGTGGATGACAGTTTAATTTGGGCTCAGGATCACATATACTTCCAAGCATCCGCAGTATTTTTGTTTCAATGGCTGCAGAGATGTGGATTGCAAGTAGCGCTTGAAAAAATTCAGCACTGTCTGCCCTGGAAGTATTTGGGGTGGATTTTGATGAAGAGAACCCTTTCCCCGCAGGCTCTAATATTACAGCAAAACATAAAAACATGGAAGGATTTGCAGAAACTCTTGGGAATGATAAATTTGTTCTGGCACGTCCTAGGAATTAACACACAACAATTCAAACATTTCTTTAGCCTCCTAAAAGGAGTTGGTAATTTCAACTCTCCACGAGTATATCCTGAGGAAGGGCAGGGATGTGGACCTACATCTGTTCCCCCGTGGAGATGGGCTGAAGACAGGGAGGTAAGGAGAGAGGGAGGAACAGAAGGTAGGCAGGAAAGGAGAGATGAGGGGAAGGCCCCATCTTTATGTGGGGGTTGCTTTGGGCACATGAAACACACCTGCCCTTGAAATAAATCATGAAGAAACTTTATTGAAGGTAGAAGAAGGGGATTTTGGGGGTCTGCAGATACGGACTGCTGTCACATGGGTCCAGAGCAGAAAGGGGGCCAGACAAGTGCTCACCTGTTCTTGGTGGTGTTGGCTGCCAACAAGCCCTCAGTGGTGTTGACCCCTGAGAAGGGCTGGCTGCGGGAGCCTTCTGGGAGGTGGTGTTGGAGCACTCTGAAGCTGCACCCTGACTGTCAGGGCGGCTGGTCCCTGCAGGCCCACTTGCGCCAGCCAAGTGTTGGACGCTGGTGGCCTGACTCCACAGGTTGTAGCTGTGATGTGGGACCTGCTGCGGGTCCTCGGCCTGGACCTTCTCTGGCTCAGGGTGGGAGGAATGAAGACCAGACTTTGCATAGTTGTCATCCCCTCACACGGAGTGCAGCAGGATCTCGAATTCCTGCCTGCAGACAGGGCAGGTAGCCCTGCCACTGGCCCAGCATCAGATGCATGCAAAGCAGAAGCAGTGCATGCAGGCGGCCATGTACACTGCTGTCTTTATGACTCTCAGGCAGAGGGCCCACTGGGAAACTGCTTCTGCCTCTGCCAGGCCTGGCTGGGGCAGCTGGCTTGTGCTCCCATCCTCTGCAGCAGATGTCTCCATCCCAGCTTCTTCAGCACACCATGCTATGCCCTACCAAGAGACACATGGAAAGCACTGGAGCTTGCCTGGCAGGGGTGCTCCCGAGCTTGTGCTCAGCCTGCTGCTGGATGCAGGGGTAGCAGAGATGGTGGAGGTGTGGCATCATGAAGCTGGCCTCCTCTCAGATGCCCTGGCAGATGGGACAGTACTCGTCCAGCTCTGTGGCCATGCCACAGTGGCCTGGGGTATATGGCTCTCAAGCGGCACAACTGTGCATGTCGTGCCAGGAAAGAAGAGACACCACAATCACTGGCCAGCCCATGGAGGGCTGGAAGAAATGACCAGGTTCCTCAAGAAGGAAACTCTCCCAGCTCACTATGGGGAGGCGTCCCCTCCCAGCTCACCTTTGCTGCTGTCAGGGGACTTGAACTCAGCAGGACTGGGAGAAGTCCTCTGAGGCTCTGGGCTTGGGCATGGAGAGCTGCAGCAAGCAACTCCCCGAGCACAGCACCAGCTCCAAGAGTCTCACTCCACTCTCAGTCCGCACAACCTAAAGAGATAAACCACGTTATAGTGATTGGGGCTGTCACGATGTGCCATCCTCACCCACCACACTCACCCCAGCAGCGCTGTGGCCCCAGCAAAGGTGCCTGGGGTTACCGCACTGCCACTGCCCGCTCCATCCCCTCATTTCGTGTCTGGTGCTGGGCATCAGTGGTTCACGCCAGCCACTGGCCAACAGGGAAAGCTTTCTTTTTACAGCCAATTAAATTCAAGATTGGGAAGCAGATGGGGATTCTCAAGTCCCTTTCTTTACCAGAATCCCCAAAGCCCTTACTCTGATGAGATTTGTTAGAATTGGAAGCAGAAATATCTTTGCAAAGTGTAAAGTGGAATTGAAATAAAAGATGATCAGGTAATTGAAGTTCTAAGTTTGGCTGCAATACAAATTGAAAACCAAACTGAGAATACCCTGGAAACTGGGGAAATACAAGATCAAGTGTACCCAGGAGTGTAGGCTTGTGAGATTCCCGCTTAAGCAAAGAATGCTATGCCAATAAAGGTGGAACTCAAACTGACTTCTGGAAAGGTTAAAACAAATCTATAGCCATGAAAGTTAGAGGATCGGAGAGAAAACTGAAGGCTACAGGGGGCCCCAAGACCAGTTCCTCTTCTTCCACAAGAAAGGAAGATCAGGGCTGTAGTTCGCATCCCAAACACAGCACTGAAGATGAGAGGGTGAAGTAAACAACCGCCAGGGTCCTTGAAGACCACCTAAAAACTGTAGTACGCATGTGGAAAACGGTGGAAACCTATAATAATGAATTCTTGGAAAAGTATTGACAACGTTAATAATTTTTTTCAGAAAGGTCATGAATATGTGTGTATAACCTGCATATAAGCTGTGCAACTAACTCATTCAAGTGAGCACATTAGGAGGAGTGATTGATCCCTTGTACTGCCCAGCGCTGCAATAAAGAATAGGTGCTCAATAGTCACCAAGGCTATTGCGTGTTGATGTTGGCTTTTCACGGCATCAGTGAGGCAAAAGAAGGAGCCTTTTCACTCCTTTCCTGTAAACCACTTGCATGCTTCTTTCAGTAAAGTGTGTGGGTGTCGGGGAAGACAGCAGGCCTGCCGGCGGCCTAGCTCTCTTCTCCCAGGATTTAGGCCCTGACAATATTCTTCTGTTCCCATGAGAAAGGAAAAGTTACTCATGCTCTGAGTGTGATATATGTCCATCTGATTCGTGTTAATATGGAACAATGTTGGGGGTGCATAATGACATACCCTTGTATTGCTACGGGCTTGGGAGGGACAGTTTAAGGTTTTTGCATGGACTGAATAATGTGCAAAGAGAAGCAATTTACCTTTAAAAAGGAGGTGATAAAGAAGAAGAAAGAAAGAAGAATAGGAAGGCACCTCAAGTCGGCAGAACCAGCTTCCCGAGTTCATTAGCAAGACAAAAGCTAAAGATCATCTACAGGATGGCCTGTGGGGAGGGGATCCCCTGGCACACCAGCATATTAGTTTAAGATGTATATGGTTGTTATGTCTTGTGGGGGTCACCTGGCAAGGCACTCCAGCACACCATATATGGTTGTTCAGTTTAAACCAGTGGGCGGTGCTATGCCTGGAAGGTATATAAGCCAGGGACTGGAAGTGTATGGTGTGCTTTTTGGTGGAGCGGAGACTCCCAGTGCATCCGGCATTGCCTGTGCACCGCAGTGCCGTTTGCTTGCCTTTATTCGTTTAATAAATTGTTCAATTTGGTCAAAAAAATCCTGTTTGGGACCAAGTCATTTATAACATGAGGATCCTAATAATCACATTCTCAAAACACAGCAGCCTTGCTGATAAGGATACAGGCTACCCTAAACCAAGAAGCAGTTATGGGAAGGTATTTGGGAGTAACGGAACATGTTAAGAACCAACCAGAACGAGAGGATCAAAACAGCAGGTGTGTGGATACTTTTAGGCATTAAAAGTAAACTGAAGATATTTAGCTATAAGATAGGTTTATCGGAACTCCTTGTAATTACTAACCAATCAATACGGTGTGAACAGTATGTGTAACCAATTAGCAGTTTTTTAGCTTGCCACGTTTGCAGTAAAAAAGGTATATAATCTGTGTGATTTCACCTAATAAAATGGCTTCACCTAAAATTCATCTTGAATTGCGTGTTGCTCTCTGCAGGCCACCACAAAGGGTGACCCTGACGTGCCTGATCCGATGTGCCTAACCTGACTTGCCGAAACCGAGATCGACACCGACTCGACCTGTTAGAAATGACAAGGGTCCTGAGAAAGGACTCGAGGTAGACACTTTAGTGAAGCAGTAATTTATTATGCATTCTTGCAAGAGCGGGTGACCTAATAAAGTAGGCACACCTTTGGTCAGAGCTGGTAGGATTTTTATACCATCTCCCCGTCTGAAATTATTAAATTATATCATACAACTATACATATTCATCACCTGTCCTGCTTCGTATTAAAATGAGTTCCAAGAAGTCATTTCCATAAACTCCTCCCAGCTGCGCCTGCGCACTGCTATTTGGTGGTGGTCATTGAGGGTCATGGGGGATGAAGTCAGATGGCTCCTCTTCACCACCGCAAGTAACCTTCTGTCTTGCGCAGACTCAGTTTCCCCTTGACTCTGATCCAAACACAAACCCGGTTTCAGCAGGTTTTGCACACTTTCAAAGACAAGGGAGAGCTCGAACTAGCTACAATGAAATACTTTCTCTGAATTTATGACCAATTATGAGACAAGCAAGAAATTCCTGAACAGATAAGGAGTTCGTTAGACCAATGGGGGGGACTAGAACTCATCAAAGAAATAATTCTGTTTTCACAGAGCTCATAGTAGGCATTGTTTATGCAAGGTCATTTCTGATACAAACTGTTAGTAAGCCCCCCTTACCATTCATTTTATTAGCAAGCACCCTTTAACCCTTTGTAAGCATCTTGTTAGAAAGCCCCATATCAATCCCCCCTTTTCTATAAAGTTAGTAAATTCTTTTACTACACCTTAATCCTAATATAATGATTCTCTGTCTAACTTTTCAAACTATTTGTCTGATTCTAGCTTTCGCCTTCATTGGATTCATGCGTGCATGAGCTTCCTTTTCTAGTACTTTCTGTGGGGAGGTTGGGGGAACACTGCACCTGCGCATTTCCAAAAACACATAGCTAGGGGAACGAGCACCCGAGCAGCAGAAAATGGCTGGTGTGGGTGAAGGGACCCCAGATCCTCAGACTTCCCAAGAGGTAAGGCCTCCCTTCTACAGCACTATAGCCAGGCAGTAGGGACAATGTCCTTGCTATGGCTATAGTGGTATATTGTTCCTTTACCCTTAGATTCTCAGGCCGTCATCGCCTACCAGACGGGTGCTTTTTCACCTCCCGGAGCAACCAGAGAGGTGGGTGTTATTGAGACTGAGTGGTCTCTTCAAACTTAGATAGTTGGCCTAGAAAGGATCAAGGCCTTCCTTTTCTGTTATTGCTTTATTTCTAGGCAGACGACCCATGCCTCTCCCTGCAGGGTGGCAGATAATGTGGAGATGTATGAGCGACGCCTGAGGATTGCGATCTATGCACTGATAGCAGTTGCCACTATTGTGATCTTCATTATGATTGTGACTGCTTTCCTTTGCTGTTATGATTGTGCACACTAATAAAGTTTAGTTTTGTTCAATTAATCAGGAGTTTCTCTATATAAATCTATTAGACAAAAGCAGGAAAAGGGGGCGGAAAGTTGCTACACCGCGTGACTGATAACACGTAAAGTAAAAGTTTCCCTCCCCTTTATCTTATGTGCTATTTGCAAAAGCAACATTTCTCAGCATTTTCCACAACCAGAATCTACGACCAACGAGCTCCTGAAACTGTGGCCGAGGGACTCGGCGAAACTCTGGAGAAAAAGCAACTGGAAACAATCACTTCTGCAGCCAGACCTAGCATGACAGACAGAGAAAAATAAAAGAGGAAACAACACTTTGCAACAGTACGCCTGATAAGGTGAGCAGCTGTTACAGCTATGGGGAATAAGTTATCTAGCGAGGAAAGGGCTATAGTCAGGATTTTAGAAAAAATCCTCTCAAAGAGAGGCATAAAATATGGTGAGTCGATGCTGAAGCGTCTGTTGCGGTGGTGTTGTGATCATGGAGTTTTAGTTGAACCGCATTTAGTGCTCAGCATAAACGCCTGGCAAGGGGTGGGGGATAAATTATGGCGTGCAGTCTGTAGGGGAGACAAGAAGGCAGAGAGACTTGCTGCTGCTTGGAAACTTGTGATTTCTACTTTGGAGAACATAAAAGCGGAGCAGACAGCCGCCTCTGGGGCTGTTAAAGCTCTCAGGGAAACGGCATGCCCTGCTGTTAAAGTGTTTGAGCCCCTAGTTCTGGGACCGCCCGCCCCCCCCACCCGAAGATTACAAATACAAAGAAACACAGACTAAAGCACCAGTCAGTGTTGTCCCCACGGCACCTCCTGAACCGATGGACACTGACAAGGAGCCTATGGACACTGACAAACGGCCTACAGAGACGGTCCAGAATCCGCCTTGCCTACCATCGATCAGGGACCCACTTTGTCTCTACACCCACCTCTCCCGCCCACGCCGCCCAGTGAACTTAAGGATGTGCCACCGTCTCCTGACGACCCAGAGACTCCAGAGAGACTGCTTGTCGGAGCCCGGCCACGTAAGGTGGTGGATTCCTTCCTTTGTGTGTGGTACCCAGTAAGGCCAGAAAAGGAGTTGCGCTCTCCTTTCTCCTGAGATAATACCTATGAAACCTGTTCAAAGAGTGGCCGTAACTTTGATTTCCCCTTTATAATCCGAATCAACAGCTGCTGGCAACATCAGAAGTTTCTGTTGTGATATGCTCGATGGGCCAATTATGAATCCTACCATTTCCCGAGGTAGCTGACACCATTCACAGAATCACAAGGTTGGAAAAGACCTTTGAGATCATCAAGTCAAACCGTTCCTGTCCTATGCTAAACTATATCCCTAAGTACCTCATGTACCCTTTTTTTAAACACATCCAGGGATGGTGACTCAACCATCTCCCTGGGCAGCCTGTTCCAGGCCCTGGCAACACTTTCAGGAATTTTTTTTTTCTCTAACGTCTAATCTGAACCAGCCCTGGTGTAGTTTTGTGCCATTTTCCCATGTCTTATCTCCTGTCACCTGGCTGAAGAGACCATCAGCCACCTTTCTACAACCTCCCTTCAGGTAGTTGGAGGCTGTGATAAGGTCTCCCCTCAGCCTCCTCTTCTCCAGGCTAAACATCGACAGCTCCCTCAGCCGCCCCTCATAGGGTTTGCCCTCCAGCCCCTTCACCAACCTGGTTGCCCTTCTCTGGAGTCGCTCACTTTCTTCCTTGCCAACTCCTCTTACAACAGACTGGAACAGCCTGTTCTTGTGCCGCCAAGATTTCCTTCTTGAGGAGCAACCAACCCTCTTGGGCTCCTTTGCCCTCAAGGGCTGCCTCCCATGGAATCTTATCAAGCAGCTTTTTCAACAGTCCAGAGTCAACCCTACAGAAGTCTAAGGTGGTTATTCTGCTGTCTCCCTTCCTTACTTCTCCCAGTACTAAGAATTCTATCAGCTCATGATCACTATGCCCCAGGTGCCCTCCAACCTTCACATCCCCCACTAGGCCTTCTCTGTTTACAAAAAAGTCCAGCAGGGCACCTTCCCTGGTTGGTTCACTCACCAGCTGGGTCAGGAAGTTGTCTTCCAAACCCTCCAGGAATCTGCTAGACTGCTTCCTCCCTGCTGTATTGTACTTCCAGGAGGCATCCGGTAAGTTGAAGTCCCCAGTAAGGATGAGGGCTGGTGATCACGAGACTTCTCCCAGTTGTTTAAAAATCAACTCATCAACTTCCTCATCCTGGCCATGTGGTCTATAGCAGACTCCCATCACTATATCTGCCTGATTTTTACCCAGAGACACTCGACCCTGTCATCACCATAATCCAGCTCCATGCTGTCAAAGCATTCTCTGACATACAGGGCTACCCCACTGTGGGATTTGCTTCACTGAAATAGATATGGATGAAGTTGATAACGTTGAGGAATGAGTGGAAAAGTTTTAATGATGGAAAAATCTTAATGAGCAAAAGTTAACCTTGCTTATATAACTTGGAGAGATGACAATTGGATAGTGGACAACAGGACCACCTGGCTTCGGAAGGACCGTAGATAAAGATGACAATTGCTTTGATAAACGCTTGTTTGCTACTCATTAGTCCATTAGATAAGCGGTATCCCATATCCTGTTTATTGTAATTATCTATGATATAGAGAGCACACCATGTATCCACACATCATGTATCTAACAAGCTGTGTTGATATTTGTCCAAATGGGAAAGTACCGAACCTGCTTTAACAATATAAAAGGAGCACGCTGAAACAATAAATTGGGACATGCTTGAACATTCACATTGAATGTGTGTCTGTCTCCTTCCTCGCAGAAGATGTAACAATTGGTGACCCCGACGTGATTTTGACATATCGGGACGTGATATCGACATATCAGAAAAGATTTAAGATATAAGACAAAACGGCAGCCGGGAGATTTTGAAGTCGGCTGGGTCTGCGACGGGCGCCGCTAGCACTTCTTTGGTACCAGGTGAGCGGCTTGCTTATTATGGGTTCTACTGTATCAGTAGAAGTAAAAGCTGTGCTAGCCATTCTTTTGAATCTGGCTGATAAGCACGATATTTCCTTAAAAGAGAAGGATGTTATGGACTTGCTGTTGTGGGGACAACGGCGAAATGTGTTAACGGCCATGGAAGATGTGTTTAAGGAGGAGCGGTGGCAAAAGTTGGGTCAAGAACTTTGGGACTCTGTGCAAGTCGGTAATAAAGAGGCAATCTCTCTTAGCCAGGTTTGGCACATGGTAAATAGACTTATGGAAATTACTCGGAAGGAATCGGAAATTATGGAGGCAGCGGAGAAGGCATTAGGGTATGCAGCAAAGAAGGATAACACCTCCGATATTAATGATAAATTGGCTGCATTGGACTTAGAGGATCCGGACATGCTGGTCATGCCGGCTAATCTTAATGAGGCCAGGCAACTTTTTGAGCCTTCCGTCCCTCCCGATTATCTGGACACACCATTAGATTATGAAATGCCCTCTGCTCCTCCAGTGAAGATCTCCCCAGCAGATATAGAACATCTTCCTCCGCTTCCTGACAGTGACGATTTTATGGAAGTGGTTCAACAGGTGAAGGAGGAAGAAAGGGAATTGAAAAGGCAGGCAGATGCCCTCCAGGCCGAAGGGGAACGACAAAAAAGGAGTTTAGAACACATGGGTGGAAAGTTGCAGCAGATCATGAAACAACAGTCAAAATTAATACGGGACCTATATCAGCGTTTTAGTCAACAGGCCGCACCTGTGAATGCTGGATTGAGACTTTCCCCTTCTGAACATGTATCGCACGTCAAGACTCAGACTCCAGAATTGGGGCAAAAATGGCAGGGTATTATTCGGGATGCTATTGTTGACGGTGAATTTTTAGGCCCATTGCGAGCCTACCCTGTAGCCATTAGTCCAGCGGCTGGTGGACAGGGAGAGGTTAAGGAATGGCAACAATTTGACTGGCGTTTATTAGACCGGTTGCAGAAAGCTGTTATGGAATACGGTCTTGATAATGCATATGTTCGTAATTTGATAGATGTGGTTTTCTCGCAGAACATATTGACACCGCATGACGTGGATACGTTAGTATCCTTGATTTTGTCACCTATGCAGAAATTGGTATTTAGAGATGATTGGCGACGGCGGGTAGAACTAGATGCGATACAGAATTTGGAGCGGGCTGACGATGATCCATTGAAAACAGCAACAATCGATATGATGTTAGGGCAGGGTACGTTCGCGCACCCGAGAGTACAGGCACGCCTTAGTCAGCGTATATTGCAACACAGTCAGGCTTTGGCTGCTGCGGCGTTAAAGGCGCTGCAAGTATCGTCCACTCTGACCCCTCTGTCGTGGTTTTGCCCCGGCCGAGGGCCGCACCCCACACAGTCGCTTGTACTTTTAAAAGGAAGGGGGAAGGAGAGTTGGGGGAGGGGGAAAAGGGAAGGAAGAAAGGAGGAAAAGAAACCACAACCTAGAAACCAGAACCACGCAGGTTGGGATAAGGATAGTTTACTAAACAATAACAGAAAACTAGATATAACAATAACATAAGTTTAAAGCACAAAATAGATGAAACTGGTGATACACAATGCAATTTCTCACCAAACCACACAACTCAGGCCGCACAGCTTAGAGCCCGTCCCGGACAACCCGACCGCCCCAGAAACTGCACGTCCTGGCGTTGTCTCCCCCTCTTCCCCCCCAGTCCCCCCTTATACCGAACATGACGTAACTGGTATGGAATATCCTCTTTGGCCAATTCGGATCACCTGTCCTGGCTGCGTCCCCTCCTTTCTCACTAGTAAGGAAGTATGCAGAGCTGAGAAAGGTCCTTGATTGCCCGGCAACAAATCGGAAAACATCAGGGTGCTATCAGCACTATTCTCATGCTAACACCCAAACATGGCATTCCATCCACTGCTAAAAAAAGTTTAACTCCATCATAGCTGAAACCAGGACATTATCCACCCCTTATTCCATACCATTTACGTCATGACCAGATCCAACAATTTTCTTTGGGTACAACCAGTTTCGTGTTTCACACACCCATATATGTATGTACACATGTATGCACACATATGTGCATACAGATCTTATTCCCTCAGTCTGTGAATCATCCCTCTGAAGTTGTTGAGTTCATTTAGTCCATGATTTCCAGGCTCCATTTGTCGTAACAGTTTCTCAGGATAGTTGTATGTTCCATTGGCTCGTTGCACGCTGCATCTCAGGCTCTTGACTGATACACCTGGCATGGTCCATGCTCATAGTCTGTGGGTCAGAGTTTATTTTCAACGGGAGCAAAAAGTTCTTGAGAGGCCAGGCTTTAGTTCCATCATCATGGCACTCATTCTTCATTAACTTGTATGACTCCGGCTATAATGCTATGGTACAACATACAGCAATCATAACAATAATGAATATACAATAATGGATTATTTGGCAATTATTATAATTTCTACTTTATTAATTATATTGGCTATTCTCACCCAAAATCAAATCCCCTTGAGGTACACATCGAACTTCTCCATCCCTCTGCATTACCCACCAAGTACAGCCAGGTCCTTGAGCAAAAACAATTCCAGACATGGGTTTACCTTTGCCTGAAGCAGGAATGACCCAAACTCTCTTTCCCAATACACTCTTCATATGCACTACTGGCACTCTGTCTCCCTCTACAGTACGTGGAAATTTTGACTGGGCAGGGCCAGCCCGATTGGTAGATCCCCTAGAGTTAACTAACCACGTGGCTTGGGCCAAATGTGTATCCCAATGCTTGAATGTCCCACCACACATTGCTTTCAGTGTAATTTTTAAAAGTCCATTATATCGTTCAATTTTCCCAGAGGCCGGTGCATGGTAAGGAATGTGGTACACCCACTCAATGCCATGCTCTTTGGCCCAGGTGTCTATAAGAGTGTTTCGGAAATGAGTCCCATTGTCTGACTCGATTCTTTCTGGAGTACCATGTCGCCAGAGGACTTGCCTTTCAAGGCCCAGAATTGTATTTCGAGCAGTGGCATGGGGTACGGGATATGTTTCTAGCCAGCCGGTAGTTGCCTCCACCATTGTAAGCACATAACGTTTGCCATGGCGGGTTTGTGGGAGGGTGATGTAATCAATCTGCCAAGCCTCCCCATATTTATATTTCATCCACCGTCCTCCATACCAAAGGGGCTTTAACCGCTTAGCTTGCTTGATTGCAGCACACGTCTCACATTCGTGGACAACTTGTGCGATGGCGTCCATGGTCAAGTCCACCCCTCGATCCCGAGCCCATCTATATGTTGCATCTCTCCCTTGATGACCCGAGGTATCATGAGCCCATCGAGCCATGAATAATTCACCCTTACGTTGCCAGTCTAGATCTACCTGAGCCACTTTAATCCTAGCAGCCTTATCTACCTGATGGTTGTTTTCATGTTCCTCCATGGCCCGACTCTTAGGTACATGGGCGTCGACATGACGTACCTTTACAACAAGTTTCTCTAACCGAGCAGAGATATCTTGCCATAAGTCATCAGCCCATATAGGTTTGCCTCTACGCTGCCAGTTGTTCTTTTTCCACTGCTGCAACCACCCCCACAGGGCATTCGCCACCATCCATGAATCAGTATAAAGGTAGAGCCTTGGCCACTTTTCTCTCTCAGCAATGTCCAGGGCTAACTGGATGGCCTTCACCTCAGCGAACTGGCTTGATTCACCTTTTCCTTCAGTGGCTTCTGCTACTCTTCTTATAGGATTCCATACAGCGGCTTTCCATCTCCGATGCTTACCCACAATGCGACAAGACCCATCAGTGAACAGGGCATATCGCTTCTCATTCTCTGGCAGTTCGTTGTAGGGTGGGGCTTCTTCAGCGCGTGTTACCTCCTCATCCTCTGGTGACATCCCAAAATCTTTGCCTTCTGGCCAGTCTGTGATCACCTCCACAATTCCTGGGCGATTGGGGTTTCCTATTCGAGCCCGCTGTGTAATTAGTGCAACCCACTTGCTCCACGTAGCATCAGTGGCATGATGTGTAGAAGGAACCTTCCCTTTGAACATCCAGCCCAGCACCGGCAGTCGGGGTGCCAGGAGGAGCTGGGCTTCAGTTCCAATCACTTCTGAGGCGGCTCGAACCCCTTCATAGGCGGCCAGTATTTCCTTTTCTGTTGGAGTATAATTGGCCTCAGATCCTTTGTAGGCCCGACTCCAAAACCCCAGCGGTCGACCTCGAGTCTCCCCTTGTGCTTTCTGCCAGAGACTCCAGGTCGGGCCGTTCTCCCCAGCTGCGGTGTAGAGCACATTTTTAATATCTGTCCCTGTCCGGACAGGCCCAAGGGCCACTGCATGGACTATCTCGCGTTTGATCTGCTCAAAGGCTTGCTGTTGCTCAGGGCCCCATTGGAAATCATTGTTCTTTCGAGTTACATGGTAGAGTGGGCTCACAATGAGACTGTAGTTTGGGACATGCATTCGCCAAAAACCTATAACACCTAAGAAAGCTTGTGTTTCCTTTTTGTTGCTTGGTGGAGACATAGCTGCTATTTTATTAATAATGTCCATTGGGATGTGACGACGCCCATCCTGCCATTTTATTCCTAAAAACTGGATTTCTCGCGTAGGCCCCTTGACTTTACTTCGTTTTATAGCAAAACCGGCTTCTAAAAGGATTTTAATTACCCTGTTTCCTTTTTCAAAAACTTCCTCTGCTGTGTTGCCCCATACAATGATGTCATCGATATACTGCAAGTGCTCTGGTGCTTCACCCTTTTCCAGTGTATTCTGGATTAGTCCATGGCAGATGGTGGGGCTATGTTTCCACCCCTGGGGCAGACGATTCCACGTGTATTGGATGCCTCTCCAAGTGAAAGCAAACTGTGGCCTGCACTCTGGCGCCAGTGGGATCGAGAAGAAAGCATTCGCAATGTCGATTGTGGCGTACCACTTGGCTGCCTTCGATTCCAATTCATACTGGAGCTCTAACATGTCTGGCACAGCAGCACTCATACCTGGAGTGACTTCATTTAGGCCACGATAATCTACTGTCAGCCTCCACTCTCCATTGGACTTCCTCACTGGCCATATGGGACTATTAAAGGGTGAGTGGGTTCGGCTGATCACTCCCTGATCCTCCAGTTGACGAATCAGCTTATGGATGGGAATCAGGGAATCTCGGTTAGTACGGTATTGTCGTCTGTGCACCGTCGTCGTAGCAACTGGCACTTGCTGTTCTTCACCCTTCAACAACCCCACAACAGCAGAATCCTCCGAGAGTCCAGGCAAGGCACACAGTTGTTCAATTTCTTCTGTTTCCAAAGCAGCTATTCCAAAAGCCCATCGGTACCCTTTTGGGTCTTTAAAATACCCTCTACGTAGATAATCTATACCTAAAATGCACGGAGCTTCTGGACCAGTCACAATGGGGTGTTTTTCCCAGTCCTTCCCAGTTAGGCTCACCTCAGCCTCTAGCACAGTTAGTTGTTGGGATCCCCCTGTCACTCCAGAAATACAAACAGGTTCTACCCCTTCATGATTCGATGGCATTAGAGTACACTGGGCACCAGTATCCACCAGAGCTTTGTACTCTTGTGGGTCTGACGTGCCAGGCCATCGGATCCACACAGTCCAATAAACCCGATTGTCCCTCTCCTCCACCTGGCTGGAGGCAGGGCCCCTCTATTGCTGCTGATCATATTTGTTTTCCACTGGTTGCATAAAGGACTTAGAGGTCCCTTCAAAAGGATCAGGCACATCAGACATATAGGTAGGCCTTCCAGTTGGTCTAGGGAACTGCCCAGTAGAAACTGGTGCAGCCTTCTTCCTGGCAAAATCTCGTTGTGGGAATGTTTTACCCCGCAGCTCATTTACTCGTGCTCGAAGGGCTGAGGTGGGCTGCATATCCCATTTCCTCATGTCCTCTCCATGATCAAGCAGGTAAAACCACAATGTACGTCGTGGTGTGTATTCTCCCTCTTGGAACGATGGACGCTTTCTCTCAGTAGCTGCAACATTGCTCCATACGGGTTGGGAGTTGGACACATTGTTGTCAAGTCGTTGAACCAGTTTCTCTACTGCTGCAATGACGGAGAGGGAAACATTGTCTTGGTATTTCCGGAGTCGGCAGGCCACCTCATTTACGGTTGGCAGATTCGTATCATCCCAGTCAATTGCTGCCAGTGAATTGGTATACCCTGCTGGTGCACTTCGTACAACCTTACGCCACATATCTGGAGTGCATAGGACTTCATCCGGATCAGCGGGAAGCCGTGAATTGTCCAGATCATAATAAATTATCTCCCGTACAGCTAATTCTCTCAGGTGCTGGACAGATGTCTCTATGCTGTTACACTTAGGTGTCTGGCATGTAATATATTCCTTTATGGGATATCTTTCCTTCACACTTGACAGTAGTCGCCTCCAGAGGCTGAGGATTTCCGGCCTCCTCCCAATTGCTTTGTCAATTCCTCCTTCTCTAGCTAGGGATCCCAACTGCTTGGCCTCTCTGCCTTCTAATTCCAAACTACTGGCCCCGTGATCCCAACATCGGAGCAACCAAGTGATAATGTGCTCACTTGGGTGGCGAGTGAAATCTTTTCGAACCTCACGCAGCTCACTCAGAGTCAGGGATCGGGTAACAATCTCTGGTTCTGCCTCATCCTGATATCCTCGAGATGATCCCGGTTGATCATCATCCTTATCCGTCACTATGCGAACTGATTTCTTTGTGCCTTTCCTCTTTTGTACGGGAGCAACAGACACTGGTGTGGGTTGGTTTTTCTGATCATCTGCAGTGTCTGCTGTAGAGATTACAGTAGCTGCAGTGTCGGTCACAGGGGTTGCAGTAGCTGCAGTGTCAGCCCCAGTGGTTGCAGCAGCTATAGTATCTGCCAGTCTGTTTCCTTTCCCTTCTCCCTGACAGTGCTGACAGTGCTGACAGTGCTGCCTGCTATCAAGCAGTGTTTGATAAATAGTGGCCAGAGCCCAGCACAGTGCAGTAAGGTGTCCATCTCTGGGAAACCTACAGCAATTTTTCCTTAGGTATGCAGTCACTTGATCGGGGTCTTGTAGCTGTTCAGGAGTGAAATTCCAAACCATCGGGCGTGAGAAAGTACCTAGGTACTCGCCCATACTTTGCCACATGCCCTGCCACTCGTGATTATTCTGTCTCGGAGAAAGCTCTTCAGTGGTATTCATAAACCTATGCTTGATATATAACAAAAACTGAACCATCTGCACCAAACCTACCAATAGCAAAATGCTAGTTTGAATATCCCAGAGATATTGAAGATTTTCAAAAACTGCCCTAAGAGCTGTTGTATTTAGCCCAAAGGAAAAGAAAGCAGTGCCCCCACCATACCGGCTGCTGTTATTAACCCCTCCCTGTCCAAAGAATGGACAGGACAGCAAAACCTCATACAGGTACCAGCTTAAGCTCATGATCATCGATATTATTGTATCATAGACCGATATCATAAAATACACTATAATGAAGTATGGGAACAAATACGGGAGCCACAGACCTGAGAGAGTAAAGAATCCTGCCAGGATTGTATACAGCATGCGGTGGTTTTGCTGCCACAGCCTTGTAAATAAATACCACAACATCGTGACCAGAGATTGCTTAAACAACAGTGCTTATCTTAATTGCGATAGTTAGGGTCAGATCTACTGTTATCCCAACCGTTCGTGGCCCCACGTTGGGCGCCAAAATAACTGTCGTGGTTTTGCCCCGGCCGAGGGCCGCACCCCACACAGTCGCTTGTACTTTTAAAAGGAAGGGGGAAGGAGAGTTGGGGGAGGGGGAAAAGGGAAGGAAGAAAGGAGGAAAAGAAACCACAACCTAGAAACCAGAACCACGCAGGTTGGGATAAGGATAGTTTACTAAACAATAACAGAAAACTAGATATAACAATAACATAAGTTTAAAGCACAAAATAGATGAAACTGGTGATACACAATGCAATTTCTCACCAAACCACACAACTCAGGCCGCACAGCTTAGAGCCCGTCCCGGACAACCCGACCGCCCCAGAAACTGCACGTCCTGGCGTTGTCTCCCCCTCTTCCCCCCCAGTCCCCCCTTATACCGAACATGACGTAACTGGTATGGAATATCCTCTTTGGCCAATTCGGATCACCTGTCCTGGCTGCGTCCCCTCCTTTCTCACTAGTAAGGAAGTATGCAGAGCTGAGAAAGGTCCTTGATTGCCCGGCAACAAATCGGAAAACATCAGGGTGCTATCAGCACTATTCTCATGCTAACACCCAAACATGGCATTCCATCCACTGCTAAAAAAAAGTTTAACTCCATCATAGCTGAAACCAGGACACCCTCCTTATACAAAAATTACACAGCAACCTAATGAACCCTTTGCTACATTTCTGGATCGCTTACGTGCATCAGTTGAGAAATCTCCTAATTTAACAGCAGACGCAAAATCTGCAGTTATGTTGGATCTTGCGGTACAGAATGCGAATGATGTATGTAAGCGTATCCTTTCTACCTTACCTAGGACTGCTAGTTTGGTACAAATGATGGAGGCATGTGCTCGAGCAGACATGGTAGTAGAACAAGATAAAGCTAATCTTTATGCACAGGCTCATGCTAGGGCGCTAGCTGCAGCGTTGCAGCCTGCTTATCGGCGCAGTAGTTCCCGACAGCAATCAGGTGTTTGTTTTTTGTGTGGAGCAAAAGGACACCTCAGAAAAAATTGCCCAAGAAACAAAAATAATAACGACACAATAGTACAGAAAATTTGTAATCGTTGTCAACGCCCTGGACATCTTGTCTCTGAGTGCAGGGCGCGTTTTCACAAAAATGGTCAACCCTTGTATTCGGGAAACTCATTAGTGAGCGCCAGGAAGGGGGGCGCATCGATACAAAATACCCCTCAGAATCCGTTTCAGACCAAGAATTCGATGAACACCAAGTACAGTTGGACACCGAATGTCCTGGATGCTTGGGTCAGCTCCGAGGAGAGACCCTCGGAAGTGCAGGAGTAGACCTCCCAATTGCAAATGATGTCGAATTACTAAACGATCAGGTACAAATTGTAGAGTCCACGGTAAAGGGCCCGCTGGGGTATGGATTGAGCGCACTATTGACTGGCAGATCTTCTGCCTCAGCTCAAGGCATTTTTGTACTCCCTGGTTTAATTGATGCTGATTACGAAGGGATTATAAAAATTATGGTACGAGCCTTATTCCCCCCTATTACAATTAAAAAAGGAACTAAAATTGCGCAACTTGTTCCCTTTAGGAGTTCTGTACCATTTGCTAAAAACGTTAAGCGGGGTCAAGATGGATTTGGCTCCACTAATGACCCATCTGTGTATTTTTCCATTCCGGTTAAGGATGGAAGAATAACCAGAAAGGTGTCACTCACAGGAAGTGACGGTTTCACATTTACGCTATTGATGCTGGTGGATACTGGAGCTGATGTTAGCATTATACCAAAGAAGTTGTGGCCCCCAACATGGGCGCTGAGTCCAGTAGATGTTACAATCCAAGGCATTGGGGGACAACAATACACTATGGTAAGCTCTGATTACGTTACCATCCAAGATCAATCAGAATCATGGTTGATGGCCCGAGTACGACCTTTTATCGTAGACTCGAGTATTGCCCTGTTGGGACGTGATTGCTTAGCACAATGGGGAGTAACCCTTCAAACGCCGCCTTTTTCGTAGCGGCCACTGCTCAACGACAGCTAACTGACCCCATACCATTGCAATGGGAAACAACTGAACCAGTATGGGTTGAACAGTGGCCGCTTCCTTTAGAAAAGCTGTCTTATTTGAAAAAGTTAGTTCATGAACAGTTCCTTGCTGGGCATTTGGAGGAGTCCTTTAGTCCATGGAATACACCCGTGTTTGTTATTCAAAAGAAGTCGGGAAATTGGCGTTTACTCCAAGATTTGAGAGCAGTTAATGCGGTGATAAAGTCTATGGGAGCTCTGCAGCCAGGGTTACCCACACCAACTATGATTCCAAGTAACTGGGAAATCTTAGTCATAGATCTAAAAGATTGTTTTTTCACAATTCCATTACATGAAAATGATAGAGAGAAATTTGCCTTTTCGGTTCCCACTATTAATAAACAAGAACCATGTAAACGATACCAGTGGAAGGTGCTTCCACAGGGAATGAAAAATTCGCCCACTATTTGTCAGTACTTTGTGGCTTCTGCCCTAGTGGCTGTGCGCCAAGCATTTCCGGACTATCTTATTTATCATTATATGGATGATATTCTGTGTTCTGCTTCTAACATCTCCTCAGATTTTGTTACTAGATTGCAGGAGGCATTATCTGCAGCTGGATTGAAGATTGCCGAAGAGAAATTTCAACGACATTCGCCGTATTCATACTTAGGTTTCAAAGTAACAGCAACAACTGTAGCTCCTCAAAGATTAAAGATACACAAGGAAGTCAGTACATTGCACGATGTCCAGAAATTGTTAGGGGACATACAATGGCTTCGACCATACTGTGGCATATCTAACCAGGATATTGCCCCATTGATAACATTGTTGCGAGGAGGGGATGGTGCTGATGCTCCCCGATTCCTGGGAAATGAACAACATCAAGCCTTGCAAGTGATTTCTCAAAAAATCTCACAAAATTACGCGAACAGACGTGTTTTGGATGTTCCTATATCCATGGCTGTGTTGAATAACGAAGAGTACTTGGCAGCATTGCTGTTTCAATGGGTACCCTCACAGGTGGATTCCTTAAATGTCATAGAATGGATGTTCCCCTCGATATCATTAAAAAGAACTATTGTAACTAGAATCGAGGCCATTGCGGACCTAATTAGCAAGGCGCGTCAAAGGATTTATGATATTTCTGGATTAGAAATCAACACTATTTATATGCCATATACAATTGAACAGGTACAAAGAATGTTTCAAAAGATACTTGATATCACGTTAGCTTTGTATGACTTTTCTGGGATAATTACTAATCATTATCCAAAGCATCGGCTGTTTTCTGTAACCTTACAAATCGAAAAAGAACCCTTGTTGTCAGTGACACCCATTCAGGGTATCACCGTCTATTCCGATGCCAGCCAACGTACAGGCAAATATGGGTTTGCTTGGTATGCAGACTCACAATGGCATTCCCAACTGTTTGTTGGCAGTGGGTCTGCCCAGCTGCTTGAATTGCAAGCTGTAATTCAAGTTTTTGCTGAATTTACATCACAGCCACTTAATCTTGTTTGTGATTCTTTGTATGTTGTAGGAATTGTAAAACGGCTTGAACGAGCCTTTATCAAGGATCTTACAAATGTTAGTCTTAAAGAGGCACTTATTCAGTTACGACACCTTTTGGATAATCGTAGAGATCCATATTTTGTTACTCACATTCGTAGTCATTCTGTGATTTCTGCAGGACTATTTGAAGGTAACAAGGTAATTGACAGACTTGTGGCACCAACATTGGTTGTACCACAAGTGTACAAACAAGCTTCGCTTTCTCATGCCTTTTTTCATCAATCAGCCAAATCCTTAGCGAAACAATTTAACTTGTCGCTGAATCAAGCTCGTAATATTATATCTACCTGCTCTGCGTGTTCACCTCTGCCTGCTACATTAGAGTTAGGAATTAACCCTAGGGGCTTGAGAGCTTTGGAATTATGGCAAACTGATATTACATTTGTTAAGGCTTTTAGGAATATGCAGTATGTTCATGTATCAGTGGATACGTTTTCTCATATGGTGTGGGCCACAGCGCAACGGAAAAGTAATGCTGCTGCTGCTCGGAAGCATTGGCTTCAGTGTTTTGCTGTAATGGGGGTTCCCCAAAAGATCAAAACTGACAATGGCTCTGCTTATGTAGCCCATGGCACACAAAAATTTTTACAAGAATGGGGGATCACCCATATTACGGGAGTACCGGGTAATTCTACCGGTCAAGCTATAGTAGAACGAGCTCATCGTTACTTAAAAACTCAGATAAGCAAGTATGAGGACGAAAAATTAGCACCCGATCAGGTTTTATTAAAGGCCTTATATGTTATAAATTGGCTGAATATACAGGATGAGTATCCCCCTGCGTATATCCACATTACATCACAAAAACAGAGATTTAAGGAAAAACCTTTAGTTACGTGGTTTGACAGTGCAGAAAACACATGGAAAGGTCCTGTAGAGCTTCTAACCTGGGGAAGAGGATATGCTTGTGTTTTGACAGGTAGCGGGCCCCGATGGCTGCCTGCCAAGTGGATTCGCCCAGCTGTTACATCGTCCTAATCATTGGTAGCGTCTTATGTGGAGTGACGTCTACAGCCCTACCAGTGGAGTATGCTACGAGCCAAGGAAGAGACAACCTGTGGGTTCGTTGGGCTAACGCGACGGGAACTCAAGATTTCTGTTTGTCATTGCAGCAAGTGGGGAATCCTTTTCGTACCTGTCTGATTGGTATTCTGTTTATCAATCTCACAGATTTTGCTAATTGGGTTGACATATTAACCCCAATAAATGATACTGTTGTTGCTGCTGCTGCAGCCAGCAGCGGTTGGGCTGTGAATACTACTCTGAATGCGCTATTAATAAAGAACTTGAGAAAGGTTATGCTATCCCCTCAAGAACTAGATTTGTTGGGATCCTTGTCTAATGATGGATGTATCAAATTTAGTACGAGTACTATGAGTGATGATTTCCCTCCAACCACTGTCACACCAAAAGATTTGAAGTACCAGGATGAAAGCTTTTGCAATCTTACAAAACAAGATATCCCATATAACAGAACCAAAGCTTATGCCTTACCTCCTGGTTATTTTCTGATTTGTGGGGATCGTGCATGGCCTGGTGTGCCTATACTACCATTTGGTGGTCCGTGCTTCATCGGTAAGCTTACCTTACTTATGCCAAGAAAGCAGTACTTGGAACAAATGCAGGAATTATACTCAGCACAATTGAAGAAGCGGGTGCAAAAGCGATCAATATCTGAAGTTAGTGACAATTGTACTGATACAGTACTTCTATGGGGACAGCCCACCATAATTTCTTTATCGTTATTCATGCCACCCGTGGCTACTGCACATTTTACTATGGCAATCCGAAACTTGATGTGCTGGGCCAGAAAACAATTCAATCTCACTTCACAAATTCTGTATGACCTAGCAACGGAAGTTGATAGCAGTAGAAAGGCCACCTTACAAAATAGAGCAGCCATAGACTTTTTGTTATTGGCACATGGCCATGGCTGTGAAGATTTTGCAGGCATGTGTTGTTTTAATTTAAGTGATCAAAGTCAATCGGTCCACAAGAAACTTAAGGAATTGGAAAACAACATGGGCAAATTACTAGAGTGGAACAATCCATTTGATGATTGGATAAATTCCCTGGATCTTGGTGGTTGGTGGAAAGTTATCCTCAAATATGTGCTTTTGATTTTGTGCTTTCTCTTACTTGTTTTGATGATTTTTCCATGTATGATCCAGTGTGCCTTGTCCATATTTCAAGGAATCGCAAGAGATGTCCTTAAAAAAGAAAAAGGGGGAGTTGTGGGATTTGCTTCACTGAAATAGATACGGATGAAGTTGATAACGTTGAGGAATGAGTGGAAAAGTTTTAATGATGGAAAAATCTTAATGAGCAAAAGTTAACCTTGCCTATATAACTTGGAGAGATGACAATTGGATAGTGGACAACAGGACCACCTGGCTTCGGAAGGACCGTAGATAAAGATGACAACTGCTTTGATAAACGCTTGTTTGCTACTCATTAGTCCATTAGATAAGCGGTATCCCATATCCTGTTTATTGTAATTATCTATGATATAGAGAGCACACCATGTATCCACACATCATGTATCTAACAAGCTGTGTTGATATTTGTCCAAATGGGAAAGTACCGAACCTGCTTTAACAATATAAAAGGAGCACGCTGAAACAATAAATTGGGACATGCTTGAACATTCACATTGAATGTGTGTCTGTCTCCTTCCTCGCAGAAGATGTAACACCCCACCTTTCCTAACTGGCTTTTCATGCCTGTACAGTTTATAACTAGCCATTGCAGCACTCCAGTCATGTGAATTATCCCACCACGTTTCTGTGATGGCAATCACATCATAGTCTCCTTGCCTTACAAGGACTTCTAATTCCTCCTGTTTGTTGCCCATGCTGTGTGCATTGGTGTAGATGCACTTCAAGCTTATCTATTGATCTTGTTACACTCTTAAGGGAAGCCTTGCTTCCCAAGTTTCATCTGGTTAAGTTACCGAGCTCATCAGTAATAATTACAGCTCAACTCTGAATTAAAGCACTATCCCCCTCATTTACTAGGGTGGCTGACCAGAGGTCAGAACACCATCCCTCAGTGACTGGACCACCATTCCCAAGCTCTTTTCCATCTAGTCTGGCCCTGTCTCCCTCCCCCTTCCCATCTAGTTTAAAGCTCTATTAATGAGTCCTGCAAGGTTCTTTGAGAGTATCCTTCTGCCCCTTGGGGATAAGTGCTCCCCATCCCTAGACAGCGAGGCTGGTGATGCTCGAGCCAGCCCATTGTCAAAGAACCCAAAAGTTCTGCTTCTCACACCATGTTTGGAGCCAGGTATTAATTTCCTGGCTCTTGTCATTCCATCCATCCCCATTCCCTGTAGTAGGAATGATGGAGGAAAACATTACCTGTGCTCCAGATCCTTGCACCATATGTCCCAGTGCTCTTAAATCCTTTTTAGTGGTCCTCAATTTTCTTTTATGCATTTCATTACTACCTGCTTGGAAAATTAAGAGTGGATAATAATCTGTGGGTCTGACCAAGGTTGGAAGTTGTTTTGTTAAGTCCCAGCTGAGGCTCCCTTAAGGCAGCAGATTTCTTTCCCTATGTAATGGGTCTGACCTACAGATCGGGCCCTCAGTTCCCTCCAGAAGGGAGCCCCCTAAGACAATGACCCCTCTTTTCTTCTTAACAGAAGCTGTTTTGATGATCTACTTAGGGGGTCTTGTCCTAGGGAATGCTACCTCAGGAACAGTTATCCTATCAGCCATCTCATTATCTGGCTTGTCCCCTTCTAGTAGGGCCTCATATCTATTACTCAGGGGAACTTGGGGAGGAAGGACAGGCATGGAAGGCACTCTCCTACTGCCCTTGCCACATATCTGCTTCCATTCATCCCTTTCATTTAGTCTATCCAGCCTGGAGGAGGGTACAGGGTCACTCTGGTCCTGGATGCTACCTACTGGATGCTCACATTTCTGTTGCTGGGAGGACAGAGCCTGGCTTCACTGATCCATCTCCATCCTGATCAGCCTCCCTAACACTCATGAGTCTATCTAGTTTGTCTTTGAGCACATCCACCTCATCTCACAGGTATGCCATACAGCTGAGGAGATCCCTTATCTGCACACAGCCCTGATCAGAGCTGCCTCCTGCTAGGAGCATGCTGTGGCATCCCCTGCACCCTGAGACCTGCACAGCTACATGCTTCTGTGGTTCTTTGAACTGGGTTCCTATTTCCACATTGGAAGGTGTCGGGGCCATGGCCCTGCACCGGGTAGACACTGTCGCTCAATTCCTTACCAGAGATTAGTGACCCTCACCAGCCAAATTCACCTATTAGCTGGCTGAATTCGCTTCCTTCCTCTGCCGGGCGGGCAGGCAGGAGGGCGGGTTGGCTGGTCTGAGCTCTCCCGCTTGCCTGCCTGTGCTCTGTGGGTGGGCAGTGACTAGTCCTGAACCCCTTTTAAGGCTAGGGGGAGGTAGGGGTGGGGGCACGTGACATCAGGGGGGAGGGGAAACTTGGGCAAGTTCTGGGTTTTCCCCTCGGGTGGAGGGAGGTGCATGGGGTGCCCTGATCTTGGGAACCCCTCTGTACAGCCTGATCTCTCACTCAGCCCCTGGGCTTACCTCAGTGATCGCTGTCACCGCTGCTCATCACGTCGGCAACTAATCATTCCCCCGTATCTATTAAAACTGCTTCCAAGGGATTATTCAAAATGACTTCTGAGGCAGCTGCCAAGTCCAATCCAGTGCTGCCTGCAGTTGCAGTGGGTCCCTCAGTAACTCTCCGTTTACCCGATGATTCATCTTTTCCATACCCTGGCTCACAGCATAAGGGACCCCCTGTGTTTGTGGGGCACAGGGTCTCCCACCCCTCCTCGTGTTGCCTGACAATGCATTTGCCCATGTGTCAAACCAAGATTTACACTGATTTCTCCAGTGAAAACCTTTATGGCACTGAGGAGATCATGTGGAGGCTTGTTGGTGCCACCTTTTAACCCATTTTGCTGTGCAGCGTTTGCTGAAATGACCTTCTTTTGCGCAATTCAAACATGTTATTAGTTCCTTTAAAACTATATTGTCAAAAGGGCAGCAGCAACGGCATTGGCACGATGCATTTCTGTCCTTGCATTTTGACAGACCTTAATATATTCTCCTATGGCCACTGCTTCCCCTTTAATGGAAGTTAATGCAGCTTGGCAATCAGCTGTAGCATTTTCATAAGCTAGTCGTAAAAGCAATGCCTCTGTAGCTGCTTTGATGAATTACTAGTGCCTTCCACTCCTCTCACAGTAAAGGCTCTCTGGAACCCATTTTCCTGAGCGGAGCGTTTTGATTCTCTGCATACTTGATGGGGTAAGGCCTCTTGATGAGGCGGCTGATGTGGGTGCTATAGCAGTGGAAAAGCCAAAAGAGAGAGATCCCCCTGATTAATAGCCTCTCTCTCACAGTTCTCCATTGCTGTGGTGTAACCACCCCTCTCCTGCTCTGCCCATACTCTCTTTACTTCTTGTGTGGAGGAGTTCATGCTAGAAGGACTAGCGAGAGATGGTCCATGAGCCATGTAAAAAGCAGGGGGGAAGTACTGGGTGGGGGTGAAAACACGCCCTTTAAAGGCTCTAAATCAGGTTCATTTTCTGCATCGGTGAGGGCTGAGGGTAAAGTACCCTCTTTATACCCGGGAGGGTTGTTAAAAGAACCTGAGACTTCAGGAGGCTCCTTCTTATCAGGATTAGGTTCCGTGGATTTCCATAGTTGGAACGCATTCATAAGGAGTCTCCAGGTAATAACAGCTGAGCGAGGTACATGAAATCCAAGTTCTTTTTGTGTCAGAAAACGTTTTCCTACCCCTTCCCAGATTTCTATTTTAAAGCTACCTTCCTGTGGAAACCAATTACAATGTTCCCTGGCTAGTCACAGTAATTGCTCCTGTTGCTTCTCCCATACTTTATGCCCTGCAGCTCTCAAAACTTGAAGGTTCCAACCATGTTCTTGGGAAATTATCCTAATTAATATGCCGATGCTGGCACCGTACCCCCCACTCCCTCCACCCCCCACCCACCATCAGATTGGGGTTCACCAAATTCTTCCCCAAACTCGGATCACGTCACCAAACTGGAACACACTTTGCTCCCAAAGTCGAGTCACGACTTCCCAAAACTTGCATCAGTTGTTGGCAATAAAACCTCATGTGCCGGATTCTTCCCCACATGTTGGCAGTAACCAAATGTCAGTGATGATTGTCAGCAATGAAAATGCAGAGACAGAGGTTTAGTTCTGGAGCAGCTTCTTTCTTGTTCTTTTCTTGACACTCTGACGTGGGGCTTCTTTTATTCTCTCCTTTTACAAAAACAACCAGGCCAGGTGTTGGTTGACGGAGACCCAGGGGACTCTTGCCACTTTATGCTCTCATAAATTTTGTCCATTCTTCTACAGTTTTCAGTTCCATCCCACGTGCATGCAACCAAGCAGCGTTCCGCTGTGTGCACACATCCTTTCACACATCCAAAGGCTTTATCCCAGGAGTTGGAATATTCCCTGTGAATCCTGATTAGCAGGATGACTGGATCCACTTGATCCCACCAGCATTAAGTAGTCTGCATGCTAATTTGAATATGCTTGATCACCAGGAGATGATGCTGTAATTACTAACCAGTTAGTGACAGTTAAGAGGGGGAAGGTTTACTCCTGTAGCAAGATCAATAGGTTGTAAATTCTGTGTGTAGCGTGCTGCATTTGTGCCATTAGCATCTGTGACCATCTCTGTGCAGACATGGAATAAATTCAGTTCCTCTGCTCTGTGTGTATAGGGGCATTTCTGCACCTTGCGTAACGACCCCACTTTTGGGACAACACGATCACTGTCACACTATCACCACTCTCATGCTTTAGTTTTCTTTTATTAATAGGTTGGGAAGGGGGAGGAGGGCCACAAGGGCCCGAGGTGTTCCCCAGTGGTGGCTTAGCTGGCCCTGTTTTAGCTGGACCCACAGGCAGCCCCCCAGTGTCACTGATGGCGGGGTGGCTTCTTGGGGGGCTGAGAAGGGTATTTGGAGCTGGAGGCCCTCCTTGTTGGGGCTTACTGGCTCCTCCCAGTAGAGTGTTGGCTGCCCTGGCTGTGAGTGGAGGGCCCGGGCACAGCCTCCCCTGGGCCTTCCTGGGCCTCTTCTCTCTCCTTGTGGGTGGGAACAGAGTCATGCTGGGGGCTTCCACCACCCCTCAAAATGGCTTGTGCCGGGGGCAGGAAATGTGGCTGTGCCACATCTAGGGGCTTGGATCCAGAGACAAATGAAGACCAAATTCATTACCACAGGACAACAGATTAGCAAGACAGTTCTCCCAAGCTCTATGTGAAAAAGAAACAACCCCAAAGGTATCAGTGAGGGAGTTGCACTGATTCCTGACCGGGCAAACACCCAACTCCTTCAATTCCTTTAGAAGACCAACGTATAGACCCTCTGCCACCTGAGGCCAGAGAATCTTCTAAAGATGGCCGACTCCAAGTAGTGTATGCCATGGGTCAGCTTGCACATAAGTATTGTCCTTCTGAGCAGTAAGGGTTTTAAAGTTACTCTTCGTGTTGCTGCCTCCACAGTTTTAGCCTTAAAGATCCTTGGCATTGCAAGGTCCATTGTCTCCTGGGGCTCTTTTCACTCAGGAGTAATGAATCCAGGTAGGTTGCACTCATACCTGGATGGCTATGAAAATTGTTAACAGCACCTGGTATGGTCCGTCCCACTTTTCCCAAAGAAGAAAAAATATGAAATAAAAATTTTTGTTTTATATATGAAACGTAATGTTTCATTCCATGAAAAAATGTTTAATAAAAACCAGATCTCCAGGATTAAAAGGGTATATAGGATAGCCTAAACCTTTGCTCCCCCCCCCGCTCCCTAGTGCGCTTTATTAATTTGTTTCAACTGTTTTCCAAGAGAGATCATAGAATTCTGCAGGTAAGAATCTCCTAACTGCTTTAGGTCCTCTTCTTTGAATTGGGCATGATACAGTCTTCCATAGAGTATTTCACTGTCAAATTGCAGAACATAGATTTCTCCCTATTAATTTTTGATTTAAAATTTATACAAGGAGTCTGGTCCCCAATGAAACTACTGCCATCTGTGAACCCGGAATCTTGAGCATCTTCCAAAGGCTCTTCTTTCAAATCACATCTGCTAGAATACACAGCTTTCATAGTCTGCAAGCAATCATGTGTCAGTGGCTCAGTTGTAGTTTCACTGAGGAAGGAGGCTGGATTCACATTTCAGTCTAGTTCCTTCAATCACAACATCATCAGACTGCACAGGAATATCTTGGTACTGCAGAAATCTGGATGGGGAAAGCCAATGATTTCCCTTTTGTTCCAGAGTGGCAAAAACAGTATGAGAGATCATTCCTGTCATCTTCTAGGCTAAAGTGAATTTCCGGGCTGCTTCAGTGTTAAGTATTAAGGCAGCTACTGCTCGTATTCACCATGGCCATCCTCTGCTCACTTCATCCAGCTGTTTAGAGAAGGATGCCACTGCTCTTTTATAAGGTCCCAAACGTTGAGCAGGACTCCCAGGGCTACTCCTTGTTTTTATGTGAAAAGAGCAAGAAGGGTTTAGTCATGTCTGGCAGCCCCAGAGCTGGAGCTCTCCTAAGTTCCTTTTGAAGAATTCTGGGCCTCTTTTGTCCACACCAGCTGGGCAGGATTATTTTTTAAGTGTTCATGAAGAGGGTTTGCTATTATTCCATAATTGTAAATTCCCAGAAAGGTTCTGAGTTCTCCTACCATTTGAGGAAGAGGGGTCCTACAGACAGCTGCTTCTTGCTCAGGACCCAGTTCTCATCATCCTCCAGAAATTTCATGTCCCAGATAGGTTACTTGTTGTTGTACCATTTGAGCTTTCTGTTAAGAGACTTGATTTCCACTTAGTCCCAAAAAAGTCATCAAATTTGTCTGCTGAAATCAGACAGGTTTTGTTTCAGTTCCTATTAATAGGTCATTCCCATAGTGCAGAAGGATTCTGTCTCTGGATGGAAGGTCCCATCTCATTCTAATTGATTCCCAAAGATTGTGGGACTATTTTTAAAACCCTGGGGTCCGCCTTCGAGGTAAGCTGGGTTTTCCTACCAGTGGCAGGACCTTCCCATTCCAAAGCAAGTAACTTTTGATGTTCTCTGGCTAAAGGCAGGCAGAAGAATGCATATTGCAAATCCAGTAATGTAAACCATCCTTGGCTATTTCTCAATCCAGTCAGTCAGGTATAGGGATTAGCCACCACAGGGTGGAGATCTCTAACAATATTATTTATTTAACACCCTGAGGTCTTATACTACTTGATACGTTCCATCGAGCTTTTTCATTGGTAAAATAGGAGTATTCTATTCTGACTCATATTGCAGTAACAATCCATAATTATAAAGTTTCCATTTCCTTGTGCCTGCACATGAGTACAGGCAGATTGTAATTTTAATTGCTTTTCAATCTCTGTCATTTCACTGGACATTAAATCAATATCCTTCCAGTCTGGATCCAAATTCTTAACAATCAGTTCAAATCTTTTTGCCCCCTTAGAGGGGTCGTGCCTATATCCTTTAGCTATTTCCTTCCAACTGTAAAGGGGGGCTTTACTTTAAGTGCCACTCCCACAGTTCCTTGTAAAGGGGCTAATAATTGTGAGCCTTTTTTAGTTTCACTTCTGGTTCGACGTCCAACGGGACCAGAGCTGGAGTGGTCAGATGTTTCTTCATCTAATTCACTTTCCCTCTCACCAGAGAAGGGAGAGGATCCTAACTCATCTGGTTCTGGTACTTCCCCCTCCCCCTTCCTCGCCTCTTCTTCTAGAAGCCCTTTTCCCTGTACAACTCTCCCCTATACTACAACAGAGCAGCACCTCTTCAGTCGTTTCTCTTTCACTCCGTTCTTCTCTTTTTCTAAAATCAATACTGAGGGATCCTGTGGTATTGTAAGCCTGCACTCCCTCTGCCATTGCAGATAATCTCAGAGGCTGAAAAACATATCAGCATAGCAAATTTCATCCCATTTCACTTTTCTCTTTAAAAAAAGCACTTACATAATCAAATTCTTTTGCTCGCACTTCCACCTAGTTCTCCACCTGTATCTTTCCAATGCCGAATCACACATTCCAGGGGTGTTTTCTTAGGGATTTCGCTACTTTGTTTCCCTTTCATCATTAGTCAGATTTCCCTCTTGATTCCTGTTCCTGTTTATAACTCAACTCCCCTCTGTCTCACCAGCAATACTAACAAGAACGATACCATTTCTCTAAGACATTCTTCGTTCCACACTGATTACATCAAATAGAAAAAAAACAAACCATATATTTTGAGCACGTATGTTTTCCTCCCTCTCGCAGATATGCTGCAACTCAGTCACTCACCACTCACACCAGAGTTAACTCAATTCGCTCACACAGTTTGTCAAATCTGAACCTATTTTCAATACTCAGTTCCTTCTAACAATATCCAAAGGCAATGCCAATACATCAGTGCCACTGGAGCAGTGCCTCCTCATTGGGGAACCCAGCCCCATTCTTCTGTGTCACAGGCGGGGCTTCTTCCACTGAACCACGGAGCAGTACGCTGTTACAGAAGTACACAGCAGGACTCCACGCTCGCTTCATGCTTACCTGAACGTCTTGGTCACACCTGCACAAGATCTTTATAGGACAAATCCAAACCAGAACTATACTCGATGCAATGATCGAAATTTCTATTCAAGCACATAGATGCTACTTACCAAGTGCTTACTTACAAGATGCTTACTTACAAGATGACTTACGAAGTCATGCAGTAGTAACCTGGTATACTACACTCGCATGTGATGTCTCCCAGTGACTTACAGTATCCCCAAATGATCAGCCTCCAAAACCCAAATACCAAGATACCCAAGTATACCAAGTACACCAGAACCAAGAGCTCAGCTAAGTTTAAAGGAATACCTTAATAATTTCAGGATGGTCCTTGTCTGCTCCTGGGCGAGGAGTCTCTCTGGGACATACCGGGGCATGCACAGAAAGTCCTGTTCCTTAGCGGATCCTGCAGCCGAGCAGAGAGGGTCTCATCTGGGGTGCCAAACCGAAGCCTGGAAAAGTAAAAAACAAGACTCAAAAACTGGGCTGGTTTTTAAGCAGGTCTTCATGCAAATTATTTCCAGGAAGCCTTTTACACTAACTCCTCCCAGATAGAGCATGGTCGGTGACACTCAGGGGTTTTCTGGTGGTCTTTGGTGTTAAAAGCTGGATGTCTTCCTTTCAGTGAACTTTTTACATTTTCCTTCAATGCATGCTCTTGATGGTTTTCTCTGTAGCCTTAAAAACACATTCCACACAAACTAGTTAGGAACCCATTTTATCTGAAAACAAGATCTACTCTGTCTCTTATGTGGTTGTTGGTCTCCAGCAACCAAGGGTTCATTTGCAGCCGCATTTCGGAAGGTGATTTGCATGCTCAAAGTGGTCAAATGTAGCACCAGGTCTTCCACCTGCAGGGAGCTGCAAGGTAGGGGGATTTGCCATCCTCCAGAGTCCACCCACCCCTTCAGCCCAGCCCCCACGAGTCAGTTGCCAAACGGGGTTTCCGGCCTGGGAAAGGAAAAGTGGTTTCCACACCTGTGTTGAGGACTGGCCAAGCCTGTGCTGAGGGCACAGCGCAAAGACATATGGGATGAAAGGCTAAACAGTGGGTTGGCAGTGGATCCTGTTCACAAGCCAAGGAAAGCTATTAAAAGCAAGGGGGACCCCTCGTGCAACTGAGGCTGTGGGCAGGCAGGGCATGATGAAGGACTACAAACTCTCCCAGGGGATTTGCCTTCAAATGAACTCCCTCATGCTTGCAAGCACCGAGTGTCTGGCTGTGGTGCCCATGTTTGTCCTGCCACCAGGCGTGTGTCAGGACTCTGGCTCTAGCTACCGAATGCAGCCAATGCCCCAGCCTGTGCTTGGCAGCAGGGTCCCAGGCTCAGGGCTGGCTCTGCCTGTCCCCAGCAGCACCCTGCACCCTGCGTGCCCTCACTGAACTACTTGTCTCTGCTGCCTGCCTCTTCTGGCAGTCCCCAGGGCTCCTCACCTGCATGGTCACTCTGAGTCCTGGAGCCTGTATAAGCTGTTCCTCTAACACACAGAGGACCTTTCTCATCCCCCATGAGCAGCCAGTATCTCGAGACTCTCCTTTTCAGGAGCAGTGGCAGATGTGCCTGGAGCACAGAGAAGTTGTCACATGTGTGGCCTTAAAGCTGGAAGGGAAAGAGCACTGTTGGACTGTGGTTTTTTCTTCTCACAGTGGCTCGGGGGTACCTGATCCTGGGTCAGGATGGTGACAAGGCTGTTCTTGTCCTGCCATGGGGAGCAATTACAGCTTACTTTTCCTTTCTTACTCTGCTGAGAGCACTTATCTCTTCTCTGGGAGAGCTCTGGTACTCAAATTAAGATAGGGTCTTCCCAACTTCCCCACCCTGGTCATAGCCCAAGACCACTTAGGACACTAGAAATACCAGCTTCTTGACAGCTCTGCACATGTCATTGAGAAATCAGTAAACACTTTAGGACCAAGTCTGACATCTGCAAGAAAAAGAGAGCTAAGACAAAGGGAAAACTTGGGGGTTGGGATAAGGGCAGTTGACTGGGACAGCAAAAGGAGGGGAAATAACAGCTACAGGACTTAGAGCAAAATATACAGGAGTGGTGAGCCTCAAAGCAGTTTTTCAGCAAACTGCACAGCTCAGACCGTACAGCTCAGAGCTGGCCCAGAGCCGGACTGTCCCCAGGCTGCGTGCCCTGGAGCCGCACATCCCTCCCCTAGCAGCCCCCGTTTGTGCTGAGCATGACGCCAGTGGTATGGAACACCCTTTTTGCTTAGCTTGGGTCACCCGTCTTGGCTGTGTCCCCTCCCAGCCTCCTGGGTGCCTCCTGCCTTCCCATTAGCAGGGCAGTGTGAGAAGCTAAAAAGTCCTTGGCTACTTGGTGATACCTAAACCCATCAGTGTGTTACCAACACTGCTCTCATACTGACTCCACCAGCTGCTAGAAAGAAAATGAACTCTATCCTAGCTGAAACCAGGACACCTGCCCTCCAGATATAAATGTAGGATCCGTTCAGCTGTTGGTCCAAATATATAGCTTTTGGGGTTGTTTCTTTTTCATATAGAGGTCTGGAGAACTGTCTTGCAAATCTGTAGTCCCATGGTAATGAATTTGGTCTTCATCGGTCTCTGGATCTGACCCCCAAATATGGCATCTTATGCTACAAGCAGTAGCTGAAGGGCTTTGTCCAGAGTGCTTCTTTGCTAGTGCTTCACAGACAACATGGCTTCACCTTGGGTAAATCATGTCTGACTAATCTAGTGACCTCCCAGTCGTCTGCCTGGAGTTGATAAGGTCCCCCACAACAGCCTTGCTTGTAAACTGGAGAGATGTGAATTGGATGGATGTACGGTTTCATGGGTGAGGAATTGGCTGGATGGCTGCATCCGAAGAGTTGCAGACCATGGCTTGATGTGACCAGTAGGTTCCCTCAGGGATCCACACCAGTGCTGGTACTCTTCTAGAAAATCATTAGTAGCATAGACAGTGGGATTAAGTGTACTCTCAGCAAGTTTGTGGGTGGTACCAAGCTCAGTGGTGTAGTTGGTGGGCTCGAGGGAAGAGAAGCCACCCAGAGGGACCATGGCAGGCTTCAGGACTGGGCCCCTGTGAACCTCATGAGTTTAACAAGGCCAAATACAAGGTCCTATGCATGGGCCAACGCAACCCCAAGCACAATCACCACCTGGGCAGAGAACGCAAGCATTGAGAGCAGCCTTGAGGAGAAAGACTTGGGGACTGTTGGTTGCTGTAAAGCTCAGCATGATCAGGCAACGCATGCCTGCAGCCCAGAAAGCCAACTGTATCTTGGGCCGCATCAAAACACTATGACCAGCAGCTGGTCAAAAGAGAGGTGATTTGTCCCTTCTGCCGTGCTCTCATGAGACTCTGTGGTGGTTTTGGCCTTGGCTAGAGGCCAAATACCCACCAAGCCACTTGCTCACTCTCCCCCTCAGCCGAAAAGGGGAGAAAATATATATTGGGAGGCTTAGGACTTGAGATAAGGACAGGGGGATCACTCTCCAATTAGTGCAATGGGCAAAACAGACTCAGCACAGAATAAAGGAAGAAAAAGTGATTTATTACTACTACAACTAATAAACCCACTGAACTGGAATCAGGTAAGAATAAGAATTGGCCAGGTCTTAAAGCACCTTCCCCCCCCACCCCTCCCCTTTTTAGCAAACTTAAACCTCATCATGATTTTACTCCCTTCTTCCCCCCGCAACATGGCACAGGGAGGGGCAGGGAATGGGGAGTGGGGTTCCGGTGATTCCTCACAAGCTGCTTTTCTTCCCCAGATCTTAACACTTCTAATTCCCCCCACCCCTTGCCTCTTCGCAATCTTGACTTTGATCATAAATTTGCTCCCTTCTTCCCTCCCATCACAGCACAGGGAGGGGCAGGGAATGGGAAATGGGGGTTTTCAGTCCATTCCTCCCGAGTTGTCTTCCATCTCAACTGGGGTGGGGGGGGCTTTCCACACACACACATACTTCCCCTGCAGCGCCATAGGGCTTCCACCCACGTGAGAGTTGAGTCCACGAGCTTCTGCAACATGAGTCCTCTCTATCAAGGAGTCATCTCCTCACCACAGGTCTCTCAGCAGGACTCCCTTCCACAGGGTGCTGACATTCTGGCCCAGACTCCCCTGGCCTGGTCCCCCCCAAAGTCACAAGTCCCACGGCAAACCTGCTGAGGCATGGATCAATCTCTTCACAGGGCACAGATGTCTCTGCTCCCCGTGCTCATCCATGGGCTTCGAGGGGACACGCGTTTCACCATGGTCTTCACGACGAGCTGCAAGAAACTTTCTTTCTGCATTCTTTCCCCCCTCTCCCCTTCAGACCTGGCCTTGGTGTCTGTGCAGACACTCCCTGCATGGGCAGGGAGTGTCTGCACATGGGCACTCTCACTCCCTGCTCTGGTGGCAAAGTGCGCCTGCCAGCAGTTTTTTTTCTCCTATATGTGATTCACAGAGGCGCTATAACCAGCTCTGATTGGCTCAGCCTCAAATTTGGCCTTGAATTGACCAATGTTTACAAAATCTGGGGCTTGGAGAAAGCTGTAACTGGGGCTTACAAAAGCCACCGAAGCAGCACAGCTACACAAAACTGCAACAGACTCCCACCTGGAATCTGGCATCCAGCTCTGGGGTTCCCAGTACAAGAAGGACACGGACCAGTTGAAGGAGACCACAGTGCATCACACTGACTGATACTTTCCTAAGCCTCTTCCTGAAAATTGCTTCATCTTCACTTGAAAATAAAAGCCAAAGACAGACTTGGCAGCATGGTAACCCACAGGGAGATGAAAGAAATTACTTAGAAAGACATAAGGCTTGTATAAACCAAATGTACACAGGGTTATCTGCACTATGTTTCTGTTTGCCCTGGGCCATAGAACCAAGACCATTCAGTGGGAGTAATGCCATTTTCAGGAGGTAAGAGCTTGAAGAGAAAATAATTGCAACTGCCTTTGAGTGTCTTCCCAAGCTGTTCAAATAATCCCTTCAAATCAGCATGGTAACATCACTAACGTGCTGAGATTGTCTGCGGTTATGCATAACTGCACCTTGTTCTTTCTTCTACTCGTGAACCCTCTGAAAGTAACACTCAGGGCTCAGCCTTGAGGACAGACAGAGCCATTAGGTGAGCAAGTAAGCAACCTAACAGAATGGCATTCCCAGCGAGGCTTGTGCATGTTCATCTAATCTGATTTACCATGGGCTGAGACCTTCCTGCCCACGGCAGCCTGTGGTGTGATGCAAATACAGACCATTTCAGAGAAGGTGTTGCATATTCAGACCTTCCAGCACCTTATACTTACACTTCTCTCCCTGCATCTTGCTCTTTGGCAGAACCATGTCACATCACATCTGAGTCACCCCGTGCAGAGGTCCATGGATGTGTCTGTGTATCCTGCAGGGCTCTGCACAGCCGTTTCACAGGTTTTTACACTGGGGGAAGGAGATGAAAGAAGAGTAAAAACACAGAACTAGGTAGTGTTCAGGCTGAAGTAGTTCAGTCCCAATGCTGCCTAGGAAGAGAGGTGAGAACATTTCAGGGAAGTGACAGTCCAGAAATGGAAGGGGCAATGATTTGAAAGTAGAAGAGGGTAAAGTTAGATTACATGTGGGGAATTCATTTATTTTTACAATGAGGGTGATGAGGTGCTGGAACAGGCTGCACCGAGAAGTGGCTGCCCCCTCACTGGCAGTGTCAGGGCCAGGTGCAATGGCGCTGTGGTCAACCTGGACTAGTGGAGGGTGCCCCTGCCCATGGCAGGAGGGTTAGAACTAGATGATCTTTAAAGGTCTCTTCCAACCCAAAGCAGTCTATGATTCTGTGATTCCATGAACTAGAGAGCCTGTTACCTGTTGTAACTTGGTTTTAAGTACTCTTATAAACAAGTAAGCCTGCCCATCAGGTGCACTTGCCTGCTGACAGAGTGGATGTCCTCCACTCTGACTCTTGCATTTCATCTCGGCATTTTGACTTTGGTTGGTGCTGGATATCTGTAGAAAGAGGGACTGAAACTATTCAGGGGCTATCAAAGCAAGTGACTCAGCTTCAGAGGAGGCAATGAAACCATGGGAATTGGTCAAGGTACATTTTCCTAGTGGTGACTTTTGAAATGTCTGTATGGAGAACCAGCAGCCTTTCAGCTGCTCCATCAGCTCTTCATTTGGCCTATTTATTAGTCTTCGACCTTGACGCTTCCAGATTATCCGGATTCTTAGAAGAGAACTGCTTAGAAGTGAAATGTGTGCCACATTCCTCTTTCTGGCAAAGTAAAAACCCAAGGACAAGGAAATGGTAAAGGAAGTAGAACCCAAACTTAGAGTGGATAAAAAGCCCTAGGGCTGAGGCAGCAGGAATCCATTCATGTCCAGCAGGTTTACCAGTGCTTTGATTTGCTTTCCAGTGGGAATTGAGAGGAGCAAGAGCATATGATTCCCCAACCCATCTTGGCTGTGCCTGACAACTGCATTGTCCTTTAAATGCCTTTCTTTCAGCATTTCAGCTGGCACAACTGGACCCTTATGACTGCAGAGACCATGAAGGGAAAGGCACTGACCCTGTAGTCATGGTTGTCCCACTGAGAGCACTACAAAGCCCTAGGTCTATCATTATTATCATTATCATTATCGTTATCATTAACATTATCATCCTCAGTGTTCATTCTGTCACCTTTCAGACTCCAACCAATGGTCAGCCACAGCTTGGAAGAGGAGGAACTGCTTTGGTGACTCCACAAATAGAAGAAAATCCCCCAAAAAGCAGCTAAGCTATGCTTTTGACCTCACATGGGAAGAAGAAGGGGAGCTTGGCAGGCTAGCATTGCTGGAGGGTGGGGAGAGAAGTGGGACATTCTTCTGCAGATTGGCCTGAAGGACAGCCATGCCACCATGGAACATGAGGACAGCCCTGCAGATGTTCCCAGGCCTGCTGTGTCCTGAGGGGGGTCTCCTGCCCTCGGCACAGACATTTCGGGAAGTTGTGGAAGCCCCCAGCAAGACCTTGTTTCCACCCACAAGGAGAGAGAATAGGCCCAGGAAGGCCCAGGGGAGGCTGTGCCCGGGGCCCTCCACTCACAGCCAGGGCAGCCAACACTGTACTGGGAGGAACCAGTGAGCCCCAACGAGGAGGGCCTCCAGCTCCAAAGACCCTTCTCAGTCCCCCAGGAAGCCACCCCGCCATCAGTGACACTGGGGGGCTGCCTGTGGGTCCAGCTAAAACAGGGCCAGCTAAGCCACCGCTGGGGAACACCTCGGGCCCTTGTGGCCCTCCCCCCACTTCCTGACCTATTAATAAAAGAAAATGCAAGCATGAAAGCAGTGATAATGTGGAGATTAATTGCACAGACTCCAGCAGGGTGTAGACCAGAGACCTTTATTAATACACATGCACAAGCTTTATAATTTTGCAAGTTCACACACTATCAGTAGTTCTCTGATAGGGTACTGCCATGTGTTCTTGCGTCTTAAACTTTAAGCTGATAAGTTCCTTCTTCTGTACACACACCTCTATGAAGATCAACTCTCTCAGCATCAATGTCCTTGAGGTTGTTACTTCTTTCCTTTGAGAATAACTCTGACCAGTGTTTCCCTACAAATAATACTATTAATATCAATACTATTGATTCCCACATGATAGTGTGACAGTGATCATGTTGTCCCAAAAGTGGGGTCGTTATGTGGGGTGCACTACACCGATATACACACAGAGCAGAGGAATTTATCATTTCATGTCTGCACAGTGTGGTGTGCTAGGTTTTAATTCTACAAAGCACTGAGGCTAAAAAGCAGCCCTGAGGAAATGGACTTGGGGGTCCTCATGCATGAAAAGCTGGGCATTAGCCACCGATGTGCATTTGCAGCCCAGAAGGTCAGCCACATCCTGGGCTGCATCAAAAGAAGTGTGGCCAGCAGATCGAGACAGGTGATTCTGCCTCTCTGCTCTGGGGAAACCTCACCTGGAACACCGAGTCCAGCTTTGGATCTCTCAACATAAGAAACATATGGACCGGTTAGAGTGTGTCCAGAGGAGGGCCACAAAAATGACCAAAGGGCTGAAGCACTTCTCCTGTGAAAATAGGCTGAGAGTATTGGGCTTCTTAAGCCTTCAGAAGAGAAGACTCCAGGGAAACCTTATTAGAAGCAGCCCTCATACACCTGAAAGGTGCCTATAAGAAAACTGGGGAAGAACTGTTCACCAGGGCATGGAGCAATAGGATGAGGGGTAATGATTTTAAACTAGAAAAAGGGAGATTTAGGTTGGCTATTTGGAAAAAAAATGAGCAACGGGAGGGTGGTAGTTCACAGGAAAAGTTTGCCCAAAGAGGTGGTGGAGTCTCCAATCCTGGCAGATCTTGATGGGGCTCTGAGAACCTGATCTGGTGAAGAGGTCCCTGGTTACTGCCTGGGGGTTGGACTAGATGACCATTAAACTAGCCCTTTAAACCTTCCAACCTGAATCATTCTATGATTCTTTGATTTGATTTTGTTCTGTATCTGCACAGAGATGGGTGCTAGGTGGGAATTCCACAAAGCCAAGCGTGCTACATACAGAATTGACAACCTCTTGTCCTTGTTACAAGATGAGAAAAACTGGCCTAAATGTACACTGATCAGTTAGAAATGACTACATCATCTATTATTGGTCAAGCACATTCACGTTAGCAGGCATGCTCCTTGAAGAACTCATAATTCTGCCCACAGTCCTGTGGATGGCAAATGGGTCAGTGTGCATGTGTGTGATTCCACGTGCATGAAGCGGGGGCAGGACTGACATGCATGTTTGCAGCAGCAACATCCACAGCTGGAGCAGCAGATCAGGTGGCGGCCTCAGCCCAGGGGAAGGTGCGGGGGCCACAGAGGGAGCAGCGGTGCCCCAGAACAGGATTGCCCAGTGGGGAGCATGCCAGAGGGCAGGAGTGGTGAGAGGGCTCAGGGCAGGGCCGGAGGAGTGGGAACTAGGGGTGGCCTGAGGACACTGGGATCAGGAGAGAAGGAAGGGATAGGGCGAGGAAGAGGGACAGCAAGGTCAGTGGTGGGATAGTTTGTATGAAATGAGGATGAGAAAAAAAGGAGTGGGAGGAGAGAGCACAAGGGACATAGGACTCGAGATGGAAGGGTGGGGACAGAGAGAGAGAGAGGGTTGGAGAGCCAAACAAAATATGAAAGTCTGAGGGCACAGTACAGAGGGGGCAGAGAAAGAAATGGGGATACAATAAAACTGGAGTCAGAGCTAGATAAACAGGGAGTGGGAAAGAACAAAAAGTATTAAGAAGAGCAGGAAAGAGACAGAGGGAACCAGGTGGACACTGAGATAGGGAAAGAAGTATCAAGATGGGGAAGAAGACACATAGGAAAAGGAGATCCGCAGTCGTCTGGAGCACATGTGCTACGGTTCACCACCTGTTTCCCAAACATGGAAAGGCTTCCCTCGCTTCCTCATTGCCCCTCAACATTGAGGAAACTTGTCTCCAGCTGTCCTTGGTAGGCAAGACCAGGAGGGAGGGATGGAGCTTGGGACAGCAGAGATGCAGCAGGAAGGGATGCTGCATCTTGCATAGTGTGTCTCTCTCCCACAGGTCATTGGACAGAGCGATGCTTTTTGGGCCCTGTCACTTTACTATGAAAGCCAGGGCTCAGACAGAAACAGCCCCCCTGCCTCTGCTCTGCAGAAGAGCCCAGCCCCTCTCTTGGCTGGGTGCTGCACAACCCTCTGTGCCCAGAGAGTCCCTGACAGCTTCGGCAGGAGCTGGCAGTGCCCCCTCACCATCTGTGTTTCAACCACCCCCATCTGCACAGATCCCAGCTCCTTGGCATCCTGCTGTGCTGCTTTCCACAGCGCATGAAGAGATCCATCCCAGATGGGCTTCTCCCTGTGTCGTGGTTTTGCCCCAGCCAAGGGCCGCACCCCACACAGTCGCTTGTACTTTTAAAAGGAAGGGGGAGGGAAAGTTGGGGGAGGGGGAAAAGGGAAGGAAGAAGGAGGAAAAGAAACCACAACCTATAAACCAGAACCACGCAGGTTGGGATAAGGATAGTTTACTAAACAATAACAGAAAACTAGATATAACAATAACAGAAGTTTAAAGCACAAAATAGATGAAACTGGTGATACACAATGCAGTTTCTCACCAAACCACAGAACCCAGGCCACACAGCTTAGAGCCGTCCCCGAACCCGGAAACTGCCCGTCCTGGTGTTGTCTCCTCCTCTTCCCCCCAGTCCCCCTTTATACTGGGCATGACGTAACTGGCATGGAATATCCTCTTTGGCCAGTTCGGGTCACCTGTCCTGGCTACGTCCCCTCCTTTCTCACTAGTAAGGAAGTATGCAGAGCTGAGAAAGGTCCTTGATTGCCCGGCAACAACCAGAAACATCAGGGTGCTATCAGCACTGTTCTCATCCTAACACCCAAACATGGCATTCCATCCACTGCTAAAAATAATTAACTCCATCATAGCTGAAACCAGGACATTATCCACCCCTTATTCCATACCATTTACGTCATGACCAGATCCAACAATTTTCTTTGGGTACAACCAGTTTCGTGTTTCACACACCCATATATGTATGTACACATGTATGCACACATACGTGCATACAGATCTTATTCCCTCAGTCTGTGAATCATCCCTCTGAAGTTGTTGAGTTCATTTAGTCCATGATTTTCAGGCTCCATTTGTCGTAACAGTTTCTCAGAATAATTGTATGTTCCATTGGCTCGTTGCATGCTGCATCTCAGGCTCTTGACTGATACACCTGGCATGGTCCATGCTCATAGTCTGTGGGTCAGAGTTTATTTTCAAAGGGAAAAAAGGAAAAAAAGTTCTTGAGAGGCCAGGCTTTAGTTCCATCATCATGGCACTCATTCTTCATGAACTTGTATGACTCCGGCTATAATACTATGGTACAACATACAGCAATCATAACAATAATGAATATACAATAATGGGTTATTTGGCAATTATTATAATTTCTACTCTATTAATTATATTGGCTATTCTCACCCAAAATCAAATCCCCTTGAGGTACGCATTCCTGCCATTTTATTCCTAAAAACTGGATTTCTCGCGTAGACCCCTTGACTTTACTTCGTTTTATAGCAAAACCGGCTTCTAAAAGGATTTTAATTACCCTGTTTCCTTTTTCAAAAACTTCCTCTGCTGTGTTGCCCCATACAATGATGTCATCAATGTACTGCAGGTGCTCTGGTGCTTCACCCTTTTCCAGTGTATTCTGGATTAGTCCATGGCAGATGGTGGGGCTATGTTTCCACCCCTGGGGCAGACGATTTCACGTGTATTGGATGCCTCTCCAGGTGAAAGCAAACTGTGGCCTGCACTCTGGCGCCAGTGGGATCGAGAAGAAAGCATTCGCAATGTCGATTGTGGCGTACCACTTGGCTGGAGGCAGGGCCCCTCTATTGCTGCTGATCATATTTGTTTTCCACTGGTTGCATAAAGGACTTAGAGGTCCTTTCAAGAGGATCAGACACATCAGACATATAGGTAGGCCTTCCAGTTGGTCTAGGGAACTGCCCAGTAGAAACTGGTGCAGCCTTCTTCCTGGCAGAATCTCGTTGTGCGAATGTTTTACCCCGCAGCTCATTTACTCGTGCTCGAAGGGCTGAGGTGGGCTGCATATCCCATTCCCTCATGTCCTCTCCATGATCAAGCAGGTAAAACCACAATGTACGTCGTGGTGTGTATTCTCCCTCTTGGAACGATGGACGCTTTCTCCCAGTAGCTGCAACATTGCTCCATACGGGTTGGGAGTTGGACACATTGTTGTCAAGTCGTTGAACCAGTTTCTCTACCGCTGCAATGACGGAGAGGGAAACATTGTCTTGGTATTTCCGGAGTCGGCAGGCCACCTCATTTACGGTTGGCGGATCCATATCAGTCCAGTCAATTACTGCCAGTGAATTGGTGTACCCTGCTGGTGCACTTCGTACAACCTTACGCCACATATCTGGAGTGCATAGCACTTCATCGGGATCAGCGGGAAGCCGTGAATTGTCCAGATCATAATAAATTATCTCCCGTACAGCTAATTCTCTCAGGTGCTGGATAGCTGTCTCTATGCTGTTACCCTTGGGTGTCTGACATGTAATATATTCCTTTATGGGATATCTTTCCTGCACACTTGACAGTAGTCGCCTCCAGAGGCTGAGGATTTCCGGCCTCCTCCCAATTGCTTTGTCAATTCCTCCTTCTCTAGCTAGGGATCCCAACTGCTTGGCCTCTCTGCCTTCTAACTCCAAACTATTCGCCCCGTGATCCCAACATCGGAGCAACCAAGTGATAATGTGCTCACTTGGGTGGCGGGTGAAATCTTTTCGAACCTCACGCAGCTCACTCAAAGTCAGGGATCGGGTAACAATCTCTGGTTCTGCCTCCTCCTGATATCCTCGAGATGGCCCTGGTTGATCATCATCATCATCCGTCACTATGCGAACTGATTTCTTTGTGCATTTCCTCTTTTGTACGGGAGCAACAGACACTGGTGTGGGTTGGTTTTTCTGATCATCTGCAGTGTCTGCTGTAGAGATTACAGTAGCTGCAGTGTCAGCCCCAGTGGTTGCAGCAGCTATAGTATCTGCCAGTCTGTTTCCTTTCCCTTCTCCCTGACAGTGCTGACAGTGCTGACAGTGCTGCCTGCTATCAAGCAGTGTTTGATAAATAGTGGCCAGAGCCCAGCACAGTGCAGTAAGGTGTCCATCTCTGGGAAACCTACAGCAATTTTTCTTTAGGTATGCAGTCACTTGATCGGGGTCTTGTAGCTGTTCAGGAGTGAAGTTCCAAACCATCGGGCGTGAGAAAGTACCTAGGTACTTGCCCATACTTTGCCACATGCCCTGCCACTCGTGATTATTCTGTCTCGGAGAAAACTCTTCAGTGGTATTCATAAACCTATGCTTGATATATAACAAAAACTGAACCATCTGCCCCAAACCTACCAATAGCAAAATGCTAGTTTGAATATCCCAGAGATATTGAAGGTTTTCAAAAACTGCCATAAGAGCTGTTGTATTTAGCCCAAAGGAAAAGAAAGCAGTGCTGTTATTAACCCCTCCCTGTCCAAAGAATGGACAGGACAGCAAAACCTCATACAAGTACCAGATTAAGCTCATGGTCATCGATATTATTGTATCATAGACCGATATCATAAAATACACTATAATGAAGTATGGGAACAAATATGGGAGCCGCAGACCTGAGAGAGTAAAGAATCCTGCCAGGATTGTATACAGCATGCGATGGTTTTGATGCCACAGCCTTGTGAATAAATACCACAGCATCGTGACCAGAGATTGCTTAAACATCAGTGCTTATCTTAATTGCGATAGTTAGGGTCAGATCTACCGTTATCCCAACCGTTCGTGCCCCACGTTGGGCGCCAAAATGACTGTCGTGGTTTTGCCCCAGCCAAGGGCCGCACCCCACACAGTCGCTTGTACTTTTAAAAGGAAGGGGGAGGGAAAGTTGGGGGAGGGGGAAAAGGGAAGGAAGAAGGAGGAAAAGAAACCACAACCTATAAACCAGAACCACGCAGGTTGGGATAAGGATAGTTTACTAAACAATAACAGAAAACTAGATATAACAATAACAGAAGTTTAAAGCACAAAATAGATGAAACTGGTGATACACAATGCAGTTTCTCACCAAACCACAGAACCCAGGCCACACAGCTTAGAGCCGTCCCCGAACCCGGAAACTGCCCGTCCTGGTGTTGTCTCCTCCTCTTCCCCCCAGTCCCCCTTTATACTGGGCATGACGTAACTGGCATGGAATATCCTCTTTGGCCAGTTCGGGTCACCTGTCCTGGCTACGTCCCCTCCTTTCTCACTAGTAAGGAAGTATGCAGAGCTGAGAAAGGTCCTTGATTGCCCGGCAACAACCAGAAACATCAGGGTGCTATCAGCACTGTTCTCATCCTAACACCCAAACATGGCATTCCATCCACTGCTAAAAATAATTAACTCCATCATAGCTGAAACCAGGACACCCTGCCACACGCCCTCCCTGGGCTCGTGCAGCACAGCTTCCTTGGGTACCCATGCTTGGCAAGTGGTCCCCAACCCTCCCCCATCAGACCTTTTCCAGCACCTCCACCTCCTCTCACAAGTGGGCTAGTCATGACGGAGTGCTGGGGAGAAAGGTCCAAATCCCTGCAGCCACAGCAGACTTTCTCTACAGCTTCCCTGACTCCATGGTAGGGTGTACCTCCCCATGCCACCACCCTTCACTCTTCTTGCCCCCCTAAGGTGCTCCTCCCACTGGGGTGAGTGCTGTTTCTCCTGCAAAACAATAGGCACACAGTGCAAGGAAGCAAGGCTGAGCTGAGGATGGCTGACCATCTCCTCCCTCAGGAAGTGATGGACATTGTGACTGGTGCCTTTCCCAGCTGCTGGATGAAGGGGCTGGGTTGCACAACTGAAGCACTGCCTGTACCTTGTCTGGGTCTTTCAGCAGAATGTCTTTCTTCTTCCCTGTCTGCTGGTGCTCCTGCAGGACACAGAGGCAACTGGAACACCATCAGGGAGTGGGGGAGGTGGAGGAAAGGGAAAGGCACTCAGGTGAGACTTCTGTCTGGGAGGAGGTCCTGGCATTTCCCCTTGTACATCCCTTCAGGCACTGGCTTCACACTGGGGTGCTCTCACCCCACGAGCTCTTCAGGCATGAAGGGACAGGGAGAAGCACCCCTGGGTGCAGGGGTGGACCTTCTCTGCAGCTGTGGCAGAAGCTCCTGCAGCTTCCAGAACTGCTGGTGCCTGAGGAGGGGACCTCAACCTCCCAACTGTGCTCTGGTGTGGTATCGTGCATCTCTTGCTTCATTTTCTCCCATGTGGGGAAGGAGCGGAATGGGGACTGAAGTGGAATATGTTGCTCTTGCATAGGATTCTTCTCAGTCAACAGGCATCTCTGAGCTCTCTGTGCATTCTCTGGGGGAATATGTAACTGAACAGTGTCTTCAAAGATGGTGAAATGTGCATTTCTTTTACAGAGTAAATTTCATCTAAGTAGTGGCAAAGGGAACTCCGGCAGAGAGACAAATTGATGTGTCAGGTTAGTATCCCCGACTGCGAGTTCCACAGCCTGTACAAATAGCCTTGCAGTTTATTTTCCCCTGTGGCACCAACACCACTTACCTCACATGGTCCCTTACAATTAATATGGAATGGGGTGCCCTGCTATCAATCCAAAAATCTATTGTTTCATTTGCCAGCTGAATTGGAACAAGAGGATTGGCTGAGGAAGCTTTAATAGAATCCTCCAGTCCTCTGTGACCTAACCCAAACTCTGCCGTTACCCTGACAGCTTCCTCTAGCTCTTCTTCTCAGCTCTTCATGTGGACTCTTCTTCCTGTCTTGACATGGACATTAATTTTTTCAGTGACCTCCCACTTACAGTAGGCACAGTGATTTGTTCTTAAAGACATTTCCCAGCAGCTTCCTCTGCTACCTCCACAACACCAGCCTCTGCCTCTGGATCCTCCTCAGCTGCCTCTTCTTCCCTGTCCTGCTGTCAGGGAAACCAGCAAAGCAGCCTGCAGTTTTGCTCACCCTTACTTCTCCTTGTCTTCCATGTCTTCCCTGTTAGTAAATTGTATGCAATCGTCAGTCATTGTGAAATTGTCGTTCCATCTGCACCACCCACCTTTTGCAGTTTCCTCAGAGGATGAACACCCTCTCTGTAGCTCTCTGTGAATCAGAGAATTTGGGTTGGAAGGGACCTCAATGATCATCTAGTTCCAACCCCCCTGCCATGGGCAGGGGCACCCTCCACTAGACCAGGTTGTCCAAAGCCCCTTCCAGCCTGGCTTTAAACACTTCCAGGAATAGGGCTTCCACAGCCTCTCTGGGCAACCTGTTCTAGTGCCCTACCACCCTCCCAGTAAAGAATTTCTTCCCGACATCTAATCTAAACCTCCCCTCTTTCCACTTGAAGCCTTTCCCCCTTGTCCTATCACTGCACTCCCTGATAAACAGCCCCTCTCCCGCTTTCCTGCATGGCCCCTTTAAGTATTGGTAGGTCATAATGAGGTCTCCTAAGACCCTTCTCTTCTCCATGCTGAACAAGCCCAACTTTCACAGCCTATCTTCATAGGAAAGGTGCTCCAGCTCCCTGATCATCTTTGTGGCCCTCCTCTCAACTTGCTCCAACAGCTCCATGTCTTTCCTGTACTGGGGAGCCTGGAGCTGGATGGAGTATTCCAGGTGGTGTCTCACGAGAGCAGAGCAGAGGGGCAGAATCACCTCCCTCGACCTGCTGGCCGTGCTGGTTTTGATGCAGCCCAGGACAGAAGTACCTCAGCCTTCTCCATATCCTGGGTAACAAGGTCACCTGTTCTGTTGTGGAGGGGGCCCACATTTTCCTTCATCATCCTTTTCTCACTAATAGACCTGTAAAACTTTTCTTGTTACACTTTCCATCCCTGGCCAGATGCAGTTTTATCAGGGCTTTTGCGTTTCTAACCTGATCCCTGGGTGAAGCTCCCAAAGATGTCCTCCTGCTCCTGTTCGAACATGGACTGCAGGATCTGGAGAAGTGTCAGGCTGCTGAAGAAACTGCTCGTCCAGTTTGGAGGCTGCAGGTCACCCCAAAGGCTGCAGGGCATCCTTTCTGCAGCCCACTATGGGGGTGCGCTAGGGCAGTGGAGTTGGTGGGCAGCTGGATTTCTGGGAGCTGCTCCTTTAGTTTCTAAGTCCTTGGTCTGTTACTATAACTATGTTGAACCCTTTATGTTGAATCATACACAGTAAATCCTTGATTCTACTTGACGCACCTTTATCTTTCTTGTTAGAAACATTTTCTAGGTAAAGAATAAAACCAAATACCAGTGGTTGGGAAGGAAACAAGCCAGGTATCTACAAAACAGAGCAAATAGCAAGCCAGACTGCTGACATGCACCTATTACAAACTGGAGTAAAACATATCCTCAGGCAGAAAATTTACTCCTGCTACATGTATTGTTCCTTCAACCTTTCCATCTGCCAAGCACTAAATTCCTGCCCAGTCACCATCAAATAATAAATACTGAATTCTGAATAATCCGTGCAGTTCAGATACCACTTTCTAACATGTTATTTGAACCAAACCAATTCAGAATTTCTCTTACAGAATGAAGTAAATTCAAACCAGTAGAAAGCACACTCCAAAGACTTTCTTCTCAACACACCATCTCGTATCTCCTGCCCTCAAAGAAATCACCCTTGCTTCAGAAGAAACTTGAATAGAATAATAAAATCATAACATTGCCTGAATTGGAAGAGACCTTTAACATCTTTAAGTCCAACCATAGACTAACCCTGAATAGTCCACCATCATGTCCTTAAGGACTTCATCTACACGTCTTTTGAACACCGCCAGGGATGGTGACTCCACCACTTCCCTGGGCACCCTATTCCAATGCTTGACAACCTTTTCAGTAAAGACATTCTTCCTGATATCTAACCTAAATCTCCCCTGGTGCAATTTGAAACTATTCCCTCTCGTCCTATCGTTTGTCACTAGAGAGGAGACCAACCCTGTCATCTCTGCAACTGCCTTGGAGGTAGTTGTAGAGAGCAATGAGGTCTCCTCTCAGCCTCCATTTCTCAAGACTAAAAAGCCTCAGTTCCCTCAGCTCTTCCTCATAGGACCTGTGCTCAAGACCCTTCATCAGCTTCATCACCCTCCTCTGGACACACTCCAGCATCTCAACATTCTTCCTGTACTGAGAGGCCCAAAACTGGACACCATAATAAAATATCCCCTTCCAAAACAATAATGAATTTAACAGTTCCCAAGGTCTTCCTCCTATTTTTCTCCTGATTACTAGCCCAGTTCTCCTAAGGCAATTAACTTTCCTTAACAATAGCAGAAGAAAGTTGCCTCCATGTTATTGCACTGCAATACAGTCCTTAATTACATAATCAGAAAGTTTTTTTTTCCCAAAGGACCCTGCTTTATTCAGCATACCAAATGGAGTACAGTCAAGGATTGAAAATGGGGTACATGGGAATTAAAGATCTATGGACTTTATTACAAGGTAAAAAGAAAAAAGAAAGAGAAACAAAATTGAAGTTCTGCCACTGAGTTTCTAGGTGATGCTAAATAAATCTTCTAACTCAAAATTTGTCAAGTTTGTCATTTACTATGTATTTCTCACTTTCTGATTGATCAAATTAAGATTGTGGCTCTGATCTGTAAAATTTCTTACAATAATTAATATAACAACACATACTTGGAACAGGTGATATGCTTTGATATCCAGAAATATAATTTTTAGGTTTTTTTAACCAAAGCAAACTTACTAAAAGTGGTAACATTTGAGTCTCTCATAGCCTCAGTACCCTATCTGTAAAATGGGAATAGGAACTCCTGGTGTGCCTGTGAAAAGAACTTGTTTATATTCAGTTTTATTAATTTGAACGCCTAAGCTACTATTGGCATGGGTGTCTTGGAGGAAAACTAAGAATAAAGTAATGTTTATGTACAAAAATATTTTAATTCAGAAGTAAAGCTTAAATCATGCAAACGCAAAAGGAAAACAGTACTTTGAAAATGTATTTAGTAATTTAATTTCTTCACTCTGAAAGAGCAAGAAAAGTCCTGTGAGAAAACCATTATACGTTCAGCAGTAATGATAATATCATAATGTTTATAGACATGCTAATTAAGGTTGCACAGAAAACCTGTACTTTCCAACATTTAAGCACTTTATCTTTTATTGTAACCAGCTATTTTTTATCTTCTTTGCAAGCAATTTAGACCCACACATACACAAGCCTTGCAAGAAGCTAACAGAGAACTTCAATTTGAAATGCTGCCTGAATAAATACTGACAATCAGTTCTCAACTAGGAGATGAACTATGTTATTGAAAGGGGTTTACAATTTTAAAAAATAAATAAATGATAAAATCTCTTTGGTCTCATTGTTACTCTAAGCAAATATAAAGCAGAGAAACTTCTGATCATGAAGGCAACCAAAAAAACAACCCTTATGGTTAGTAACATTAAAGATTATGTGGAAAATTTCATTGAATGCATGAGAAGATCTATGTCTGTCTTAAACAGAGACTCATATCAAACAAGAACCTTCAAGTAAATGAAATTATTTTTGAAGATATCAAAGGATTTGATTGCCTAATGACACCTGATTAAGTTTTTACTTTAATGCAAAACAAAGAATAATGTTTAACACAGTATGTACTTGAATTATCAATATTTCATGCTGCCATGAATATATGTAATTGTATTTTTTTAAGCTGAATGATTGCTTCTCAGTACACTGAAGTTTATAATCTTCTGAATATCCAATGTTGAACGTGTGATGAAAGTAGTTCACAAATTCTTCATATGTTGCAAGTGATCGTTTAAATACATCTACTAAGAGTGAGAGAAAATTCTATGTTAGTACTATTAAGTAACACATAATTTTATTTACATGAGCTGGTATTGTGCCTGCCTGCATATTTGCACAGGTAATAACTTTCCAGTAGTCTGGTAGAGTTACCTGATTTTTCCAGACAGACTAAACATTTATTACTGTAATTTACAACACTTCGTGATCTTAGCTGAGCCAGAGACATTAGCCTTAAGTGAAATCCATGTGACCTCTGTGGGAATTAAACATATGATTAAGTGCTTTGATTTGTATGTTTGTTTAAAATGCCAATCTTAATGCATAGTAAGAATATTCCAAGGCAGAGATGTGAGGAGTGCAGTTATTCACAGACAGGTGACACTAAGCTGGGAGGAAGTGTTGATCTGCCTGAGGGTAGGGAGCCTCTTCAGAGGGATCTGAACAGACTGGACTGATGGGCTGAGACCAATGGGATGAGGTTTAACAACACCAATAGTAGAGTGTTGCACATGGGACATAACAACCCCATGCAGCGCTTCAGGCTTGGGGGAGACTGTCTGGAGAGCTGTCAGGCAGAGAAGGACCTGGGGGTGTTGGTTGACTGCAGACTGAATATGAGTCAGCAGTGTGCCCAGGTGGCCAGGAAAGCCAATGGCATCTTGGCTTGTATCAAAACCAGTGTGGCCAGTAGGTCTAGGGAAGTGATTGTGCCCCTGTACTTGGCATTGGTGAGGCGACACCTCGAGTACTGTGTCCAGTTCTGGGCTCCTCACCATAAGAAGGACACTGAGGTAGTTGAGTGAGTCCAGAGAAGGGCAACCAGGCTGGTGAAGGGGCTGGAGGGCAAATCCTATGAGGAGCGGCTGAGGGAACTTGGGCTGTTTAGCCTGGAGAAGAGGAGGTTGAGGGGAGACCTTATCACCACCTACAACTACCTGAAGGGAGGTTGTAGAAAGGTGGGCGATGGTCTCTTCAGCCAGGTGACAGGAGATAGGACAAGGGAAAATGGCACAAAGCTGCACCAGGGCTTGTTCAGATTAGATGTTAGAGAAAATTTTTTTTCCTGAAAGAGTTGTCGGGGCCTGGAACAGGCTGCCCAGGGAGGTGGTTGAATTACTTTCCCTGGATGTGTTTAAAAAAAGGGTACATGAGATACTTAGGGATATGGTTTAGCATAGTTGGACTTGATGATGTCAAAGGTCTTTTCCAACCTTGTGATTCAGGATTTAAATGTGTACACTGCTGGTAAATAAACCATTCTCTACTTAAATCACTGTGTTGAGAATGTAGAAGAATCTATCTTAATTAGAGCTCCTTAAGATGCAATTAAATACATTGTAAAGATATATAAAATCACCATGCCTAAACTGCTCCTTGACATCAAATCTAGATTTTAAATAAAAATGTTATTATTTGCTGCCTTTTTGAGCTTACGTCTATGTAAAATGATCTTGGTTGCCCAGATACATTAATCTTAGAAAAAGTCGTCACAAACATGAGATGACGACTTACACAATTCTCCTGTTCATGTCTACATCAAGATCAGTCCAACACAATATTCCCAAGGGTTTATTCAGGTCAGAAAGCCTCAAGTATATGCACAAAACATTCCCACATGACAAGATATCAATGTATCTCTGCTCATACCTGCAGTAATAAACCAAAGAGGGACTGCTAAATCAAGATTTAAGACATGAAGAAGGCATGGTCTAAGATGAAGCTTACAAGATTTTCTCTAAGTTTGGCAAGTCTGTTCTTGGCCTGTTCACACAACATTGGCACCTCTCATCTATCATATGGGTTTTTTTAAAAATCTGTCTGCCACTTATCTTCAATGTCCACATAAACCACATTGAACCTCTATGGTGCAGCAATCTATGATCTGCAAGGTGGGGATAGAGAAGACAAAGCTCTTACCAAGTAGAAGTTCAGGAGACTTCTAGTCAAGTACAAGACAGACAGCTACTGAATCTGCACCAACCTGGACAGAAAAAAAAAGAGTAAATTGTTGTTAGGCTAGTTGTTAAATGGCAGCTTTTAAGCCTGCATCCACCATTGTTTAAAAAATTACAAGTATACAGCCTGATCCCCTGAACTTTTGTACCTAAAAATTTGTGGGTGCAGGAGGTTACATTGCTGAGCCAGTTGCTGGAGCTGGTGCTATGTTCAATTTAGCAACCTGCATTTTCTGGGCTTTTGTCACAATCCAGAAGAAGGTAACATGAACCTTCAAGGGTTAAGCAGCACTTCTGTTCAGTACTGCAGTTAATATAGTTATAATACAGGTCTGTGGCACCACCAGAAATGTTTAGTGTAAATGTGACAGAATTCAAACACATCAGCTACAACACTGCCAGCCCACAGATGAGAAATACAGTAAGTAACACAGGGAGCCAGCAAAATGACAGCAGTGCCTCAGCAGAAGTGCATGCTTAATGCACACTTATGTTACTCCTACTGGCTGTGAACAACACAGATGTGTAGCAGTATCAGAACTCCAGTAGCTGCCTCCTGTGATAAGCTAGCACTTTCTTCAAACATGGGTCAACAACTCTACACTGTCAGCATCACTGCCTTACCTCTGTTGCTCTGGTGGCTAATACAGTTCTGTAGAATCACCCAAAGCTGTTGGAAATTCAGTGGGTCTTTAACTTCTGCCAGGTGATCATGAACTAAGCCTTCAGGGGGAGTCCTAAGGTGCTGGAATGGGCTGCCCAGAGAGGTGGTGGATGCCCCATCCCTGGAGGTGTTCAAGGCCAGGTTTGATGGGGCCCTGGGCAACCTTATCCAGATCATGCCTGGAGGTTGGTGGCGCTGCCTATGGCAGGGAGTTGGAACTCTATGATCCTTGGGGTCCCTTTCAACCCAGACCTTTCTATGATTCTATAATTCAGGTATCTTCATCCACACCAGTTTTGCCTTCTGAACTAGCAGTATTACCATAATCTGCTGCATAATTTGTAATTCACATGAAGAACGGCAAACTCATCCAATCTGGTGGTTTACAGGTTCACATGTTGTTTCTGGACAGTGATCCCCCTCAGGAAGGCATCTCATAAGGAGATTATGTGTCTTCTTGCTAGAACTTACTACACAATAGAAAGAGAGAGGAAGGCAGAGGAGGAGGGAGGGAGTGAAGCGAAATATGGAATTGTCCATAGTTAGCAAAACACAATCTCTCGCTTCATATATCCAGTATTGTTCTAATGCCACCTGTGAATGATACCTGTGCAAAGAGGTTCACCTTTCCCTTCCTTTCATGGCTGCCCAAAGGCAGAACCTTCCATTCCACTTCATATCCACTTAAGGCCTTTCCAAGGCCTCCACATGTCTGTTGCACTGTCAGGTGCAAAAAGTATACCTGAATTTACAACAAAAGGTGAAGAAATTAGCTGGCATCAGTGTTTGTTGTGGTTTAAACTAGCAGACAGCTAAACACAGCCGCTGGCTCACTCACCTCTCCCAGTGGAATGTGGGAGAGAATTGGAAATGGACAAAAGAAAAAAAGGAAGACAATACTAACGCTAATGCTCATACTAATACCAGAACAAGTGATAAACAGAAAAATTTCTCACAATCCGAAGTTGATGCTCTGCAAGACCCCAATCTGACTCACATTTTAGCTCACCCCTGTTATATGTGGGACATGATGTCCTGTGGTGTGGAATATCTCTTTGGTCAGTTTGAGTCAGCTGTCCTGGCTGTGTCCCCTCCCTGCTTCTTCAGTGCATCTCACCAACTTGTTGGTGGGGCAGTGTGAGAAGCTGAAAAGTCCTTGACTGCTCAGCAACAACTAAAACTATCAGTGTGTTATCAACATTATTCTCATCTTCAATCCAAAACACAGCACTACACCAGCTGCTAGAAAGAAAATTAACTCTATCCCTGCCAAAAGCAGGATAGTGTTCCATTGTTTATCAAGTGAAGGGTACTTCCATCTTACCTTATTCGAATCACCTCAAGGAGCTTGTCTGCCATGAAGAACAATTCCTTCTTCACATCAGTTTCACTGCAAGATTGGAAGAGTCCATTTTCAGGTTACACTGGCTAAGTGACTTGGAAAAAAAACCCAACAAAAAATGTCAAACCAAACATGTATCTTGAGTACTTGGCTGGTAAGAAGAGTATGCAGAATCTGCAGCAACACAACTGTGCCAGATTATCAGTGACATTACCTGGGATAAAAGCTCACAAGCCCTTAGGTTTTCACCACTGTTGGTAACAGAAAACTTCTTCCACTAAGAATATAGGCTGAATGCTGTCTTTCCTTCTGTATTTCAGGACTTTCTGCATTCAGCAAGAGGAAGTGCCGTCTTCTTACCAGAAGCACCATCATTCTTGTAGAAGTCTTGCTGTAGTCAGTAATTGTGTAAGCTTCAAGCCAGTACAAGTAATTAAAAAGCATGATTTTGCCATGTGTCCTGGTTTCACTAAGACAGAATTAACTTTCTTCAGAGTAACTAGTATGGGGTTGGGTTGTGTATTTGTGCTGATAACACAGACATATTTTTGTTATTGCTGAGCAGTGTCCGCAGAGTCAAAGCTTTTTCTGCATCTCCCATCACCCCACCAACGCATAGGCTGGGGATGCACAAGAAATTGGGAGGGGACACAGCCGGGAAAGCTGATCCCAACTGACCAAAGCGAGTCATACAAATGACACTGTGCTCAGCATATAAAGCTGAAGGAAAGAAAAAGGAAGGGGGAGGATGTTCAGAGTAATGGCATTTGTCTTTCCAAATAACTGTTACACATGATGGAGCCCTGCTTTCCTGGAGGTGGCTGAACACCTGCCTGCCCATGGGAAGGGTGAATGAATTTACATTCTTGCTTTGCTGGCATGCATGGCTTTTGCTTACTTACTAAACTGCCTTTATCTCAATCCAAGAGTTTTGTAACTTTGACTCTTCTGATTCTATTCCCCATCTGCCAGGGAGAAGTGCTTAGTTGCTGGCCAGGGTTACACAAAGCTCTTATAGCACATTCACCCTTATGACCTCTTTCTGGAAACAAGTAACACTTTAGGTACTAGAGTCCTGATTGTTAGCAAGGGACAAGAGAGACCTATGTATAACTCTGAGGCCTTGCATATGCTACAGGTTCTTTTAAGGGGATGTTGTATTTCAGTGTATGGTCACAGAGTCCCTGACCAGTCTGCCATGCAGATTTCTAGAACACATGCCAACAAGATGATTTTAAAGGTTGTGAAGGACATGATTGGTAACAATGGCCAAAATACCTCACAATCTATTAACAAACCCAAATGGTCTTGTTGCTCTGAAGTTTCATATTCAAAGCAAATCTCACACATGGCACTTCATGAATACCTGATCCAACCAAATAAGCTGACCTGCCTAAGAAAAAGGCATGTTAAATAGGCCAGATAGAGTATTGATCTGATGCAGATTACCTCGTTACAGTATGTAATTTGGCTTATTCCTGGCTAGGTTTGTTGCGTGGCCCAGCACTGCCATATACTGAGGTACAACATGTAAGTAAAAAATTTAATATTATATTTAGGATATTAAAGATTATATTAAAAAGCATATATCCTGTAGCATGCTTAAGCACATTTTTAATTAAAACGTTTCACTGCAATGCTACCGGGGTAGATAGAAAGCCTTTTACATTTTGCTCGCCACCAGAGCCGTGTGTAGACAGCTGCTTCCCTGATTCACTAAATAATAGTAAAAAAAAGACGCTGTGATCTTTTGTAGGGTTAAGGATAGGTGGGCTATGTACACTGATGCTGCACACTTACTTTCCCTTGCTACCTCACCTCATAAACAGCATCCACTGTCTTCTGTTTTGGCTACTGCAGTTCATGAAGTGTGTGAAACAGCCGTTTTATTCCCAGAATGAATGCATTATGTACCTACACCACAGAAGTACCAGGAAAGAAACTGAGGGTGTTTTTTTTAAATAAATCTGAGGGGGAATATATGGCAGATCTGCAATAGAGCAAAGCTCTTTCTACCATTCATTATAGTTTAATAGGTTCAAAATTACTGAAAATGTGGTTTAGATTACAACAGCAGGGAAAACAAAATTAAAAACCAATCTAGTATAGAGGATAGTTAAACTATGAACTAGATTTCTCAACTTACCTAAGGAACTTGGAAGTGCTAACTTTTGAAAATATTGCAACAATGTTGTTTTATTTGTTCCTGCTTTGGCAAGCAGGTTTAAGGTGTATTTTCACAAAACTATGATGGACTATCAGAGCATAGAGTAAGAACAGCTGTATTTGGTCTGAATAGAAATCCACCCAAGCCATGCCCCTCTTTTTGACCATAGCCAAAGCAAGTACAAGACAGTAAGATCAGTGCAAACATACTGCATGTCCCCTGTGTAATCTCCAGGCTTCAAAACATTGGTTGGCATAAATGAAGTAATTTCTTACAGAAGTTTCTGCTAGTCTGAAACCCTTAAAACTCTAAGTTTCATAAAGATTCCTCACAAATACCATTGTCTGGTTTAGCCCCGAACCAGCAGCTCAGCACCATGTGGTTGCTCACTCGCTCACTCCTCTGCTGGCGGGAGCGGGAGGAAAATGGGCAAACTGCAAGGTTGGGATAAGGACAGTTACCTGGGACAGCACACAAACGGTGATAACACAAAGCACTTTACTGACCCGACGACCAACCAGATGCTCAGCCTGCACTCAGACTGTCCCCACCGTCCTTCCCTGATGAGCTTTATTTTATGGGGAACATGATGCATGATACGGAAAACACCCTCAGGGCCAGCTCAGCTCATCTGTGCTGGCTCCTTGGGAAAGGTAATTCCCTCCCAGCCAAAACCAGGACAAAAATTTACCTTACTTTTAAGTCTTTTTTGCAGGATTCCCCCTCCCCCCCCCGCCTTTTTTTTTTAAGAAAAAGCTGTGGAAGGAATAATTTATTAATTAGAAATAAATCTCCATACAACATATGATCCATTTGGACAGCTGTTCAATTGACACCGACTTTTCTTCAAAATATCAACAACGAAAAGCTTAGGTGAGAATGTGTTTTATTTCATGCTCTTTCTTCATGCATTATATTTTCTGAAGCTGTAATGAATCAATCTTTGCTTCTATTAAAAATAATGAGGCTTACAGAGTAAGATCAATAAACGAAGTGCCCTTTGGGAATATAAAACAGTTTGAAAAGATCTCTGACCTAGCTTTTGCTTTTGACATCAGGCCACAACCTTGCCATATATAGAATCATAGGCTATCTCAATGTTGAAGGGACCCATGAGGATAATTGAATCCCACTTCCCGCTCCTCACAAGACCACCTGAAACTAAACCATATGACTAAGACAGTCACCCAGACACACCTTAAACTCTGACAGGCTCAGTGCTGTGATCACTTCCCTGAGGAGCCTGTTCCAGGGATTGGTCACCCTCTCAGTGAAGAGTCTTTTCCTAACGTCCAATCTGAACTCCTCCTTATGCAGCTTCATGCCTTTTTCTTGTGTCCTGTCACTGGTCATCAGAGAGAGGAGAGGAGCACTTTCCTCTCGCCTGCCCCCCTTGAAGAAGTTGTAGACTGTGATGAGGTCACCCCTCGGCCTTCTCTCAAAATGAACAAATCAGGTGACCTCAGCCACTTCTAAGTCTTGTTCCCAAGACCCTTTCCCTTCTTGATCTCTGTCCTCCGGACACACTTTAATACTTCTATGTCCTTCTTGTATTGGGGTTTCCACAGTATTTGAGGTGGGGCTGCACCAGCACAATGCAGAATGGGACAATCATCTCCCTGAACAGGGTAGCTATGCTGTTTGTGATACACCTGAAGCCACAGTTGACCCTTTTGGCTACCAGGGCACACTGTTGACTCTCATACAATTTGCCATCACTCCAAGCCACCAGATCTCTTTCCAGAGGACTGCTCTCCAGCCTTTCATCCCCCAAGCTGTACATATAACCAGAATTACCACATCCCAGCAGCTCTTGTTAAATTCCTTATGGTTAGAGATTGCCCATCTCTCCAGTTTATCCATCTGTCTCTTAAGGCCTTCCTACCCTCAAAGGAGTCCACAGCTCATCTTAGTTTAGTATTGTTGGCTGACTTTATCTGCATTGCATTCCTGCATCCAAATGATTATGAAAACATACATACTGCATATGGTGCAAAGCAAATGGTCATAAGCATCACGCTCTACTGACAGGAGGATATATTCAAAAGATGCTGTAATTTAAGATCCTTGCCTGTTTTTCTTAATAAAATCTTGAACTTATCCACCCATCCTGATAATACCTTTAAGAAATCTTGTCACTTTACTGTGTAAAGTAAGAATGTTTTAAGATGCAAGCTAAAGAGAGTGCAAGCCACTTGGAATAGATGAGGAACTGCAGACAAAGAAAACATAAAAAAAAAAATCTGCATAGAACAATGCTCCAGAGGGACCTGGGTCAATTCTGCTGGGGCTTAGCAATTAACAAATTTGAACATCATCAGACATCACAAGACAAGACGTTTGTAGCAAACAGCAGTCTACCCTGAAACTACAAAGCAGTTCACCGATCTTGGGTCTTTTAAGACCTGGGTCCTTCAGCTGGCTTATATATTAGATGCCTTTTTCTTACTGGCCAACAAACAAAATAAAAATTATTTTTGCTGCTACTGACTCATGGGCTTCTCATTCAAAGACCCATGCATAGTGTCTGAGGGTGTATGTTCCATTATCCTAACAAAGCACTGAATGAATACATTCCGACTTGATCAGGAACTATGTATTCTTGTACTTTCTGTGTCTCAAATTGCAGTAATGAAGAAAATAAAAAGTCACCAATCCCTAACAAACAACAATAAACACACAATGATAGCTTTAGTGTTATAAAATTTGTAAAGATATATTTTAATAAGTATTTTTCTTTTGGTCTCTAAAGTTTTTCTCCACATTCCATTTCTGTCTTCAGAAATTCAAGTTACTGAAGTAATCTAGCCCAACCCCGCTTATCTTCCATTAAATTATAAGGAGCTTTATGTCAGCAGATCAGCATCCATTCTTTACTGGCCTATTAACATCTTGGTTCAAATGGGAAAAAAACCGATATCTTTCCATCATTTCATGATTAGTTGTCTTCATCTTTTATGTTTTACATCAATTGTGAAGTCTAAGTACACTTTAGTCCTATTACATAGGTCAGCTCTTGGCCTCTGAGGTGACATACTCGAAGTTTTTGACAGAATTTTATACTACGATAAGAACAGCTTTTTAGCCACAGCTGAAAATACTAATGATAGTGTTGCACATATCAACAGGGGCTGCACATCATTCACAGCAGATTTCAAACTGCTAAGACTAAGACACATACAACACTCAATTTTCTGTCTGTAAAAGTAATGAAAGCCAGTTAAACTACTGAAATTAGACATCATCTTGACAGGGCTGAGGAAATTCGCACTATGGACGACTATTTGGCATACCAGTGAACAAAACTATCACCAGTTGTATGACTGCTTTTTAGATACATGCTATAAAACAGATTCTCATAATTTGAGGCATGAATCAAAGAAGCCCACTTTTTTTTTTTAATTTGTTGTGATGGTTCCTCCTCCCCCAGCCCCTGAAGGTTTGCTTAGAAATATAAATAATCAGTTCTATTTTTGGTTTTCCTCCAGGAAAATCCTCAAGATTTATTTGCAGAAGATTTAAAAGCTTACAAACCGAGTGTCTGCATTACCAGTGTTGCTAACATGTTAAACAGCTCAAGTCTTTATGCTTAGCAAGCATAACAGCTCCTCAGGATATATTCTGCTCAAAGCCTAGACAGATTCTACAGAATTAAACCAACTAATTCCAGGATGTCATGAAGACAGTCTTCACTGCTCAGGTTAACATGTGCCACTGCTAGGAAAAAAATAACATCTGAAGGAAGATTGCAATTATGTTTAGTTTCAACAATGATGGTCCCATTCACATAGGGAAGCAACATGCTCAGCCTTCTACTATTTGCTGTGCTCTCACCTGCAGCCTATGACATAGCTATTTTTCACTATGTCTCCAGATTCCCCAATGAAACCTCTCCAAGAATCAGTGCTGTGTTTTCACTTCAATTTTATCTTGAAATATGGGTAGGAAAAAAAAAAGAGAAGAAGCAAAAGAGACTTGCATTTATTGTAAATACAATATATTTTTCATCTGTGTGTAGCACACAGGCAACTGTAAATGAAAACAACCTTGGGAGGCTGATTTGGCATTCATTTCTTTGGCCCTCCTCTTAGTTGTTACACAGCAAAATAAGCAGGTTTCAATACACAAAACAGCTGGTACAGGTTTAAAAAAAAAAAGTCTACAGCAGACTCCCTTTGGGCCCTTTACTGTAGTGATAACCTCAAAGACAAATTAGGTCTCAAACATCAAGAGGGCAGGAAGGATAATACCCTCTTCCCCACAGCCCGTAACAGAGGAACTTTCAGGAATAGTCAGTCCATCAATACTACTATAGCAAGTTTAAGCCTTGATACTAGACATACACAGATTTAGCAATATATTTACAAAATAACTTTAATGAACTTAAATTTGAACATTTTATCTGCCTTATCAAGTTTTCTCTGGAAACTGCAACATATGTTTAAAAGATTTGATCTTCCAGGTCTTATAGCTCGTTCTATTAATTTTTATGGGAGTACCTAAAAGTAACTGCTGGATCCCAGCTACATTCATGTGAGTATTACCAGACACTTCATAGTAACAGCTGTTTTCATTTTAGAACTACAGCAAATTTAGTATTTGAGCTAGATTATTTAAAGAGTATGAAAGTAAACAAGGCTACCCAAAGGTTTCTCTCTGCTTCACCAAACGTCTGAACACTGGACACTGTGTGGACTACCCCAGCAGCCCCCTAAAGTTGGTGAGCAACATCTGTTCACACAAGTTCGAAGACAGACATCTCAAAAAATAAACAAAACAAAAAAAACCCCAAACTCACAAACAAACAAAAAAACTCTCAACAGTTGTAATCAGTAGCCTTGACACCAAAAAAAGGTTACAATGTGTTTTACAAGACTACATTAATATCCTTAAAATCCATACAGTTTTGAAGTATCACACTAAATGGTATGAACACTGTAAACACTTTGTTCACTGAAGTTTAGATAAAATATGTTAATTCAGTTTTAAAAAAAGTCTCAACACAAAAGGCAGTAGTTTGGGGTTTTATTTGTAAAGGATAAAGCATCTTCTCAACTAAAATCAAGTTCTACGAATTTTGAGGAGTCCACAGAGACTATGTTTACTTCCAATTTAATTTCAGCAAGAAAATCTGTTGACATTCCATATTACTGTAGAAAAAGTGTATACCACACTTACGGCATATAAGATTTGTAACAAGCAAAAAATACCCTGTTTTAAAAGTAACCTCCCTTCCAAATAGGTTTTCATTTTAGCATATTCTCTCTCTGTAGGCTTTACATTACATTATAGAATCCTCTATATACAAAAAGGTACAACAAATTGGTACAGTATTTCTTGTAACAAATTAAAGATGCCCAAAATATATACAAATTACATTAGTCTTCCAAACTTGTATACCCTCTTGCTTCTTATTCCTCCCATGAAGCAGTCTCCTCTGGTTCTAAGATTAAGTTCTTTCACTGAAAGGCACGTACTTCTCTACAAAAGAAGAAACAGATGCATTAACCTGAAATGCCCAGTTTCAAGGGGAACTTTAGCCTGTATGTTTAAAGACCAAACATCATGGAAAAACCATGGAGAAGTAACATTTTATTATTGAACATGACTGTAAGAACTTGCAGTTACTGTGAAACAAAGTGCCATAAAACTCCATTCATTTAATATCTCCCCTGCCCACCCACCCCTCCCCCTCAAAAAAAAGGTGGTTGTTTTACCATGCCGGATATACTTTTAAAATTCTGAGGCTCCTGAGTTCCTGTTCAAACTTTGGTGACTTGTTAGCATACCCCTTATGAAAAATAGAGTATGTGTTGTTCTTTGTGCCTTAAAACACAGCAAGTAGTGTGTTTGTAAAATGATTTAACAGGGATTGTAAACTATTAGTATGATGAACATTTGAAAGCCAAAGATGTGATGTTGGAATACTGTACCTCAGATAACATGTAGGCAAAGTTGCATGGCAAGAAACCCAGGATGAGAATTTCAAACTTTGATATGTAATACTATGCTACTGAACAAAACGGCTAAAACATCCCATACGGGTAAGAAACCCCAAAATGCAGATACACAAGAGACTTAGCTACATGGGTGATGATGACAGTGAGAGTACAATTAAACTGCACCTATGTTACAACAGAGGAGACTGTGGACTTTTTTCAAATAGTTCTGAAAGAAAACAGTAACAGTCAAAGTCAGAACCGTATCAGCACACCAGTATACTAACACTGCTACACCTGTTTCAGAAAAGAAGCCATTTTCTCTGCTTAGCCTTGGGAAGAATCAAACAGATTTACTATCTAACCCTAAAGAAGCCAGTCGGGATTTCTAACACATCCATAGTGTGCCTTAGAATTTCACCTTAAAAAAAAGCTTGGTTTAGTTAAGAAAATAAATTAAAAAAAAAGGCAGTGGATACTACTCCAGTCTACTGAAGGGCCACAAAGAAGGAGAACAACCAAATGTGTTTACTCCAGACTCTTAACATGGTCAAACATTTTATGTCACTTCTTTCTCCACTTTTCTCGGCTCTTTTGTGTTGGATCAAAACTTCCAAGTATTGTCTTTCCAGCTGAAGCTAAGGCTTTTAAAGTCAAATATTACTTATCTAGCAGAAGTTCTTTAATCAACAGATACAGTTGCCACAGTGAGCAACTGTATCAAAATTACTTAGCTTACAATAGCTATGCCATCAACTAAATTAAACACTACTAATGTATTCAAACTGTCTGTACCATATGTCATAGAAAGGATTATTTTTACAATGCTCTGGATCAGCAATCTGCTTTCAAATACTTCCAAACTGCCTACTACAGCGAAACTAAAGAACGATTTGTTGCAATACTTAAAGAGGGGCTGAGTATTTGGAAATTAGGACAGGGGTCCTAATAGTTACCACACTTAAGGCCAAGCACAGGTCAAAGGCTCCTATTATAAAATGTTTGCTTTAATGTAACTTAATTTCTTAATCATACACTGAATTAATTTCAGCCACAGAACACGTACTGGCACAAATATTAATTTAGGACACAATTTGACAAAATCCATACTGGGACTAGAGGTAGGGCAATCTCTAAGACAACCACTGCATTGAGTAGAGACTCCAAAATAAGTTCTGAAGGGGAATGAATTGGATATGTTCTGCCTGACTGAATAACCATGATAGAAATATATAGGGCCCTTGGTACAGCCATTTTTAGAAAGTTCTCAGATTTGTCTCTTTAAACTGATGTCTAAACTATACTTCTTAATGTTTTCATTTGTTTTGTCCTTACACAAAAATGAAATACCCACAAAATAAATAACTGACGTATGTAAACCAGGTAAAAATGGTAGCTGCTTTACACACTTTGGTTATTTATAAGCAGCTGCAAGACTATGACAGCAACATATATTTGAAACAATTTAAAATTACTGTGTATATTATATATTTCTACAACAAAATACTTCTTCAAATTGAAGTGTTTAGAAGCATACAGCAAAAAATAAATCAGAAATCTGCCCTCTGAAAATCCCTGATAATTATCTTCATGAACTTTCACTCCAGGGTTTTCGTTACTTCTTTTTTAAGGTACACAAAGAAGTTTAAAGAAACAGACGCAATCACTTTTAACACCTTGGGATGGTTTTGCAGCTTCAGACTTCAAAAATACAATCTTGGAATAATGCTTCACATTAAACAGTACTGAATCAAATTCTAGCTGTGACTGGCAGAATTAATCATTTTATCTCTTCACACATTTGACAACAGTCCTCACTGACAATTCTACCAAATTTTTTACTATGTCTTTGCACACGCAGTATGATGGCAATACTCAATACGGAAAACTTCTAATCTGAATTGTGTAAGTTTGTTTGAATTGATCATAATGCTTAAGTTTAAGGACAGTAAGGAAATACAACAAAATTTTCCTGTATCTACATAGTTTCAGAGAGTGACTTAAGAATACGATCCTTTCTATGCAGTAGTACCAAATCTAAAACTTGGTGCAGGAAAACTAACTGCTCACCACTTCAGGAACAGCAAAGCAGAATGAAGCTGCTAGAAGCAGATCTCCTAGAATAGAATGCACAGGAAAAAATGAAGCCCCTTCAAAATAAATTAGTTTAAAAAAAAAGGTGAAAGCTAGTTGTTGACTTTAACATAAGCTTCAATACTGACACTGTACTTATAACAAAAATATCCTACCTTCCTCTCCATTTCTCTGGAGTTCACATGCTGAAGACAAATGGTGTTTATCTTCTTGCCCACTAAATTCTTGCCCATATAAAATTCAAGTGATCTTGACATCCCTTCTCCAACTACATGCATATGAAACACAGCAGTGAGCTTTCTCAGTGAAACCGCTTATCATCCATACTCCTTCATTTCTACTGCTAGAAGTACATTCGGTTTCTATACAAACCTTTGAGGACGATTGGCATCAAACAGTGTTGTATCATCTTCTTCATCATCTTGCTCTAATGGGGTCAGCTCCATGTTTTCTATGTTTGTATCCAAAACTCCGTATCTTCGGGTTTTTCTGTTTCGCCTTCTGAGCCTGAAAGATATTTTAAAACACTTACTCCCTATAAATTGTTCTCTCCTTTCTATGTCAAAGAAAACTACCCCATAAAATGCAGCTATATTGATACTTTCCATAAGTTTTTAAGAATTTAGTTTAAATTTTTTAAAAAATAATAAAATCTACATACTTATCAGCTCTATGAAATTCAGAGTTCACACATCTGTAAATGTAAAAAGTTTACATTAAATGATTAAGGCCAACCAGATTGCCACCTGTATTTTTGTACAGAATTATCATAATGAATACAAGAGGTCCACACAGGCACTTGGCAGGTAAAAATACATACAAAAGGATACTTCTAGCTGAGTCTACAATGAGAAAAGAATTGACTTGCTACTTATTATCAGTGTGTTTTATGCATCTCTATAGAACAGCAGATCAAATCAGAGAGAAACTCAACAGAACTATAGCAGAGATGTAACACAAGTCATGGGGTGACACTGAAACTTTTTATTGTAATTTGTGAAGTCTTTTATAACTATCAAGTTAAAAAAATTTTTTATAATTACACTTTGGAGTAAGAGAGAACTTGCATAGGCAATGTCTCTCATACTTCAAAGAACATGGAAGGAAGAAGCAGTGATTCACATTTCAGGATTAAGGTACAGTGCTGATCACAGATGAACAGACTGTTTCCATCCACTTTTCTCACTTTCCCTGACTTCTCTGTGCAGGCCTGGGTCACAGATAAGCCCCATACACACTGAACTGGTTTATTTTGCTTTGCAGAACTACTCTTGTACACATTGAATATGCCTTGCTCAGGTCTTTGAGGATCAGGAACTCAGAACACTAGCCACCCATTAAACACCATACGGAGGCATCTGTTCACAAAATGCTGACAAGAGCCACTTCCAGCTACTGCATACTAGCAAACAGCAGTTACATGAAAGCTATCTGACTTAAAAAAAACCCAATCAAACAAAAAAACCCAAGTTGCTTTCTAAGCATTCATAGTGTTAAACTCAAAGGTGACAGTAGCTCTTCCTTTCAGAAACTCCAGAACTTACAATCCGAGCTAGATGCTGAGGGGAGGTGTTTACATTATTCAAGGAATTTCAATACCAGATATTTCAGAGTTAATAATAATAATAAATTATTTATGCATAACATATTATGCTGCTATAGTATGTACTGTCACCTATGTATAATATATCATACTATATATCATATTATACATAATCAGCTTTCTGCCCCACACTGAGGCCCCATTTTAACCACCCTGTAAGAATATCAAATACAATAGCGAGACTCTTAGCTTCAGATTCTGTCCTGAAGTTTGGTGGGCCTAAGGATGCTTTTTTTTTTTTAAAACACGCAGCTTGGAAAAGCATTCACCTTTTCACACCAGGGCAATTTTGAAACAAGACGCAGCAGCATCCAACTTTAGTTTAGACTGTACATCAGTGAAATAGATCCCCTTTTAGAACTGAGAAGCAAATGTAACCTTGTTAAGATGGGAAAGGTATAAAATACAGACCTTTCTTTACAGTGCTCTAACTTCTGATATTATAAAAACCAAAAAAAAATAATCAGCATGATAATTTTCTACACCCTCAACTTTGATACAAAACAGCAGCAACCGTTGTGCCAGGCTTCTACATGCTTTAGCACAACTTAGAAGCACTTTACCATTTAAAACTAAGGCTAACAAGAAATTTCACCTTTCAGTTCAAGACAAAGTTCCCTCCATTTTCTTCCTTCATTCATCTGGCTGTTAGTCCTCAAAACAAAAAGAACTTGTACACTTCAAAGCACCAAGCAGAAGAAAATTCTAAAACTCAAAGATGAAAGTGTGATGAAAAGGGTTTGTTTCATACATATTGTGTCTTTTGCTTTTTTTTACTAAAGTAGAAGCTAAGCAAATGGCACTAGGGCAGGCACTCCTAGATATTCTAACAGACTAGAAACTATTTCAAACAGGAATAAAATAGAAAATGAAGGAAAGGCAGCTCATGCTGTATAGTTAATATTTCTGTCAATCTCACTATAATCTTTTTTTTTTTTAAGTGAGTTGCCACTGAGAGTTAAGAATAACGTATGACAGTCACAGAAAATTACCAGATTGCAAAAAGTCTTTCTACACAGTTGGTACAAATTTCTACATCCGAACAAATACTGTTGAAAAGGGGATAAAATAATTACTTGTGACATGAAAACATTCCCTATATACAATTAGTCAAACGACTGAAGCAATAAGGATACTGGAGATGCTAATGCAACATTCATGTATGGTCATAACTGACACTAGAGCAGTGTCGTAAGTTCTAGCAAAAAATAATTTAAAAACTTTTACCCTTTGACTGTCAGGATGAAAACCTAGGAGAAAAGCCCAATTTCATGAAAGTCAGTAGTAGCCTTTATGCCTCTCGTGAACTTAACAGGGATAACTTTTATCTATGTAGTTATCTTATTAGATGCCTGGGTATCCCCACTAAAGTTATGAAGATTTATATAAAATTACACTAAAAGTTCTCTTTCTACATGCCTAGTCCAAATCCTTCCTCAAATACAGCTAACAGCAGTAGAGGAATACACAAGCAAATATGAATATGTATTATCCAATAATATCAGAAATAGACTATTAAACCAAGAGATCAAAACAAGAGCAAAATAAAAATTTACACAACCATTCTTAGTTTTTTCAAATTGCAGACAGTATGTTAAGAAAACGACAATTGAACAAAAAGCAGGTCAAAATAAATAACACCTGTGACTGAAGAAACATGAAACTGCAGTGGACATGGGAAGGTGGGAATAGTTTAGAAAACCCACAGAATAAGGTAAAAAACAGTCATTGCATAATACGTGACCTCCTTTGAAGGGGATATAATTACAAAACTTACTAATGACATAAATTTCAACATCTTAGTCATCTCAGGCAGTTAAGTATTATCCTAGAACTCAGAACTTCCTTGTACAAAAACGTATTCTCCATTACCTTTCTGTAACTTTTTTGAATGCTCATTTGGTGCATCATATACAAATCTCTTCTGACCAAGTCTGTACCAAAAAGAGGCAGAAAGATTTTACTAGTCTTTACCACTCACTAATTTAGTTTTATGCATCATCACATTAGTAGGGTATTGTTGTGGGTTTGCATGGCATGGTTTTGGTGGTGGGGCTGCAGCGGTGGCTTCTGCAAGAATCAGCTAGAAGCTTCCTCCAGGTCTGACAGAGCCAATACCACCCAGCTTGAGAACAAACCTGTTGCTGACCAAAGCTGAGTCCATCTGCGATGGTCACAGCACCTCTGGGAATTACATTTAGGAGGAAATAAAAAACCCAACCTGCAAGCAGCTGCTTTTTGTCATCAGAGAAGGGAGTAAGAAGATGTAAGAAGCTCTGCAGGAACCTAGGTCAGTGAAGAAGAGGGGGGAGGAAGCATTTCAGGCACCAGAGGGAAATTTCCCAGCAGCCCACGGAGAAGACCACGGTGGAGCAGGCTGCCCCTCCGCTGCCAGAAATCTATCTTGAAAATCTGTGGCATTTTCAGTGTCAAATAATACTTCTCTTAGAAAAGGCAAACTTGTTTCAAGCAACAAGACAGTTCAAACACAATTCTTACCTGAATCTAAGTATCACACAGGGGTCACAGCAATACTTGTCCTTAATTCCATCCAGAAAATTAATATAGCATAATACTTGTGTAAAATATTTTTTCCAAGGGCCTTTCCGTGTATATCCTGTGTAGAACACAGTGCTGTTAAGATTCACAGGATAATGGCTGCTTATAAGTTGATGTAGCTTAAATAGCATGCAAGTAACATTCACCTTCTTTTAGGGAAACCCTGAACAAAGCCTGAAATAACCTACACTGTACCAGAGGGAGAAAAAGAGCCAATGCATGTATTAAGCAAAAACCTTAAGAAAAATACCTTTTTCTTCTAAAATCAAATAGCTTTTCAATGTTAATAATGACACAGAAAAGCTGGTTCCATTCATCAAGTCTTTCCAAAAAGTTCAAGACTTCCACATTCTACTGCCATACTTCTACTCCGTGCAAATTCAAGAAACTTAAATTAAATTTGAAAGACTGGGATATATCCACACTGTAGTTATATAAATTAAGCCCCACTCTTGGGACATAATCAGCAATATTTTTGCTTAAAAAAAGACTAACAAATACAGCAGCACTCGTCTAAAACAATTACTTAAATCAATTAAACACTGACCAGGCCTCACAATAAATATCACAGATTCACAGAATGATACAATTTGGAAGGGACCTCTGGAAATCATCTAGTTGAACCCCCTGATAAAGCAGGCTCACCTACAGCAAGCTGCACAGGAACACATCCAGGTGGGTTTTGAATGTCCCCACAGAAGGAGACTCCACAACCTCCCAGGGCAGCCTGTCCCAGTGGTCTGCCACCCTCACAGTAAATAAGGGATTTTTACCTCATGTTCTATAATTTGAAAATTAAAAAAAAAATGTTTTTCAAGTTCTGGTAAAGACTTTACCATAAAATCTAGCTATTTTCTGTTGATATCTTTAGCCAAATCTCCACCCACAGGAGGCAATCCTCCACGAACTTCTCCAACCTGAGTCCTTTCCCACAAGGCTTTATCTCTTCTTCAGCTGCCCCGCTGTGGATCACTGCTATGGCAGGCAGCAATAAATCACAATGTCTCTCAGTCCCAGTCCTCCATGGGGTCACCAGCCTCCCCCCAGCAAACCTGTTCCGGTGCAAATCTCTCTCTTGCTCGTCTCTGTTTCTCTCCATGGGCTGCAAGTGCTGGCAGGGGCTTGCTCCAATGAGGGTCACAGCATCTTCTCTATGTATCCACCAGCCTCACCCAGCATGGGGCCTCTCCATGGGCTACAGGTGGGGTCTTGGACATGGGCTGCAGGGGGGACACCCGTTCCACCATGGGTTTCTCCACGGGCTGCAGGGGCATCTTTCTCTCTGGCACCTGCGGCGCCTCCTATCCCACCCTCCCCAGCCTTGGTGTCTGCACAGCTCGTTACATCTTCTCACTCACTCCCTTCTCTGGTGGCAAAAACTGCAGCTGCCTACAGGTTTTTGTTCTCCTATATGTGATTCCCAAAGGTGCTGTGACCATCACCGAAAGGCTCGGCCCTGGTCAGCAGCAACTTTGGCCTTGAATTGGACAATGTTTACAGTCTGGGGCCTGCAGAGAATTCCAGCAGCTCTTACAGCAGCCATTTTCTGCAGCCCCAGTTCTCTCCCAGCACCCAGCTACACAAAACTGCGACAAAGTTGAAGAGTGTGTATACATATTAAGCTAGAGCAGAACATAATAGAATAGAATGCCAGTTGGAAGGGATGTACAATGATCATCTAGTCCAACTGCCTGACCACCTCAGTGCTGACCAAAAGGTAAAGCATATTATGAAGAGCATTGTCCAAATGTCTCAAACACCGATGGGCTTGGGGCATCAACCACATTCTCTAGGAAACCTGTTTCAGTGTTTGATGACCCTCTTGGTAGAGAAATAGTTCCTGATGTCCTGCCTGAAGCTCTCTTGATGCATCTTTGAAACATTCCCAGCGCCTTGTCAATAGATTCCAGGAAGAACAGATCAGCATCTCCCTCTCCACTTCCCCTCCTCAGGAAGCCATAGAGAGCAGTAAGATTGCCCCTCAACTTAGCCTCCTTTCCTCCACACTAGACAAACTCAGATTCCCTAGCCACTCCTCACAAGATGTGCTTTCCAGCTCTTCTATCAGCCTTTTTGCCCTGTTTTGAGTGGCTGGTTATACTGTATCTGATGCTTCTCCCCCCACCCCCCCAACCCCAGAAGTGGTTTGCCCTCCTGGCTGCCAGGACACACTGCTGGCTCATATTAAGCTTAGCATCAACCACAGCCCCCAGATCCTCTTCTGCAGGGCTGCCTTCCAGCCACCCCTCTCCCCGTGTACCTGGTGCTACTCTGTCCTAAGGTGCAAAATCCAGCACTCATTCTCATGAAATTCCATGCCGTTAATTGTTGTCTGATGCTCCCAACCTACCTAGAACCCTCTGCAAGGTTTCTTTTCCCTCAAAAGTCAACAGCACCTCCCAGTTTGGGATCATCAACAAGCCTTAACAATGGTGCATTCAACTCCTGCATCCATGTCATGGGTAAATGTACTGAACAGCACTGGCCCTAGAGGTGAAGCATGATGAACACCACCAGTTATCAGATGTACCCAGCCATATATAGGCCCATTCTCTACAATGCTTTGAGCTCTGCCTTTCAACTAGTTCTTCACTCAGTTCATCATGCTTATCCTACAGTTGGACAGCTTGTCCAGAACGACGCTCTGAGGGACAGTATCAAGAGCCTTACTAAGAATCCAGAGTAACTACATCCATTGCCTTCCCTTCACCCACTAGGTGAGTGACCTAGATGAAAGTTTGGAAAAATCCCTGCAGCTTTTCTGTCTGATAAAAATACATGATGCTTCTTCCTGAGAAAAATCTTTCAAAAGGAAACTGGGTATTTGTACCTAAATGTTAAATTTCTTACACAATCGCTGCCAAAAATATTTCAGCCGCAAGTTCAAATTCAAAAGCAGATGCTTTCTCCATTCCAAATTTCAGAAGCAAGATGCAACAGAAAGATGCAGCAGAATTACAGAATGAGGATTAAACTTCCTGTTTACAGTACAGCAGCAGTTTTCCTGTTTACAGTACAGGCAGCACTCCAGTTTCAAATGCAGAATAGCAACTTTCATAGTGCCAGAAACAGAGTATCAAATAACTACCACACACCTAGAAAACAATGGCAGTGGATGAGAATTTTCTTCCACAGCTCCTGCAATGAAAGGCTTTTATTTGTTTATTTGGCCTTTCCATAGCAATACTCAGAATGCCAAATCCAACAGGTTTCTGTTAGGAGGAACTAGAACACTGAGAAGTGCTCTTAATCATTTTCACTTGCTTAAAATATTATGTCATTTCATTTATTATGTGCTATCATCACAATATATATTCTAAAGAAAGTAAGATTGAAGAGTGCTCAAGAGTGACCTGTAAGAGCTATGCAGCAATCGGTATATCCCAGTCTACTTGGACTGCATGTCATAGCACGTGCCCCATACAGACTACCATCTCTCAAATACCTTTCTGGAATAAAAGCTGCTGGACACAATAACCACTAGGACATCTAACTACAATGAAAAGTACACAGAGAACTCACTGCATAATGAATGTGCTTTATGTGTAATCACACATTTGGGTCTTGCCCAGAAGTCAGTATTTTCCATGAGAAACATAAAGGCTGCCAGTACAAGGTTTTTAAGGGCCCTTTTCCTAAGAAAGCGCAAAATAGCAAAGTTTACTGAAAAAGAAAGCACAAAAGAAAAGATGCTTACTGATAAAGAGGAGATGGACAATTTTGTATCTCAGCGAGGTAGAAGTTCGCAAACAGGAAGGAGAAAAATAACTCACGTAACATACAAAACTACAAAATTAAGTTCAGATGGACTGACAGATGTCAGCAGTTTTAGATCCACCTGACGAGAACAGAAGGGAGCCGGGAAAGGTCTGATGAGTGGCATCACTGCTAGAAGCGTAGCCCGACTGAGCATCCCACCTCCCATAAAACGCAGGGGGGCGGCACCAGGAGTTCTCAGACGCCGCAGCCGGCGGCTCTCTCCGCCCGCAGCAGAGACAAGCCCGGGCCGCCGGACCCCAGCCCCGACCCCGACAGCCAACAAAACCAGCCGGCACGGCAAGGCGCTGGCAGGAGCGGCGCTGGCAGGAGCGGGGCTGGCCCCTCGGCAGCACGCTGCCTCACCGCTGTGGCTCGTAAAGAGCAGCAGCGTTTCTTCCTCCGCCTCCTCCCCCCGCTCACCCTCCCTCCCGCTCCCTGCTACGGCGCTCCAGCCGGCGCAGCCCCCGCCCTCACCGCACGGTCCGGATCACGAAGTAGACGATGAGGGCGGCGCTGGCCAGCACTAGCACGGACAGGGCGCGCTGGGTCATGGGCTGGCCCTGCTCGGGCGGTGCCGATACCTCGGCCAGGCGGCCGCTGCTGCTTCGCGTGGCACCCCCGTCCGCCACCTCCGTGGGTCGCGGGGAGGCGGTGGCGGCAATCCTGTCAGGAAGAGCCGCCGCGGCCACCGAATCCCCCCAGGAGGCAGCCAGCAGCAGCTCCGCCAGGAGCCAGGTCTTCGTCAGCTGCATGTCGCTCCCTCCTCCGTCCCGATGCGAACGCCGGGCCGCCCGGCGCGGCCTGACCGCGGCCGGGCTGCGTCGCCTTCTAGCCGCCGGAACAGGAAACACTCATCGCTCGGCGCCCGCCGCTGCCATGGAAGCGCAACCAGGCAGCCCGCCACGCTCCCGGCGGCGGTCACGTGGTGCCGGCGGCGTGCCGGCGAGGTGGGAGGAGCAGCTGGGAATGGAGGAGCGGCCGTGGGTTCCTCCTGCTGTCCGGGACACCGTCGCCTTGGCACCGCTCCGGCGGCTGGCTTTCCTCCTGCCGCCCCGCTGAGTCCCCGCTGAGCTGCTCTGCGCGCGGCCTGCCCGGCGGCTCTCGGTCCCCGCGGGTGCCGGCGGGACCGGGGCCGGGTGGGTGGGGGGAGCGCAGAGGTGCGGTGGCGGGCGGTGGCACCCACAGTTGCATGCTCCGCCGTCGGCCTGCCGGGCGGCGTGGTGGCTTTGCAAGCCTCGGAGGTAGCCTCGCCCGGCCAAACGCCTGACGGACGTTTGTTTTCCGGGTTGTAACGGCCAGACGTACAGGGCCTGGTGCTGAGGCACTGGCCTTGGCTTTTCCTGTGTTGAGCCTTTGTGTGACGTGTTTCAAAAAGATACAAAAGGAGGGTATGGGGAAAAGTTGGGGCCTGAAGACTTAAGCTACAGGTTTTGCTTCAGTTGAGGTCAACTGGTGGAAAGGCCCGGAAAGTGGTTGTTCCTCAGCAGGCCACAGCCAAGGGTGGTGGAGGAGTTGGTATGGTACAGAGCTAGTGGACACTGATGGACCTGGGAGACAAGACCTTGACTTATGTTGACACTTTGGACAGTGTGAATGTGTGTGATGTTCATTATGCTGATGTCATGTGTGTTTACTTAAAACATTGTTCCATTAGGATGAAAAGCTAGAAAGCTGGGCAGGGAGAAACCTAATGAAATTAAACAAAAGCAAGTGTAAAGTCTTGCACCTGGGAAGGAATAACCGTCTGCATCAGTACAGGCTGGGGGATGACCTGATGGAGAAGAGCTCTGTGGAGAAGGACCTGGGGGTCCTGGTTGATGACAGGTTGGCCATGAGCCAGCAGTGTGCACTGGTGGCTAAGAGAGCCACTGGGATCCTGAGGTGCATCAGGAGGAGTGTGGCCAGCAGGTCTAAGGAGGTGATCCTCCCCCACTACTCTGCCCTGGTCAGGCTGCACCTGGAGTATTGTGTCCAGTTCTGGGCTCCCTGGTATAGAAAAGACAAGGACCTCCTGGGGAGGGCTACAAAGATGATTAAGGGCCTGGAGCATCTCCTCTATGAGGAAAGGCTGAGTGAGCTGGGACTGTTCAGCCTGGAGAAAAGAAGACTGAGGGGGGACCTAATTAATGTTTATAAATATCTTAAGTATGGGATGCAGGGGGAATTGGCCAACCCCTTTTCAGTAGTCTGTGGACACAGGACAAGGGGCAATGGCTGTAAATTGGAGCATAGGAAGTTTCTCACCAACATGCGGAAGAACTTTTTCACAGTGAGGGTGACAGAGCCCTGGGACAGGCTGCCCAGGGAGGTGGTGGAGTCTCCTTCTCTGGAGATATTCAAGACTCGTCTGGATGCCTATCTGTGCAATATGAGCTAGGGAGCCTGCTTTGGCAGGGGGGTTGGACCCGATGATCTCTCGAGGTCCCTTCCAACCCCTATGATTCTGTGATTCTGTGACGTTTTAATCATTAAAGCCCATTGATAGATTATTTTCTTTAGCTTTCTGTTGTTTGTTTGGTTTTTTTCCGGGTTTTTGTAGTGAGCAGTAAACTACAGAAAGGCTTTCAGAGATCAGATGCATATGTAGAAGAAAAGGAAATCCACACTGGTATTGAGCTGTCTTCATTTGTCATGGAGGAGAAGGAAATGGATAAAATGCCAGAGTAGCAAAGAAAACTTGTACAGTAATATTTTGGCATTTGAAGTAACATGGGTAAAAATCAGATTTTCTCTGTGAGCAGACTTCTTGTGATGTCCCAGAAGCCTTAAACTTTTGCTGTGGGTTTGCATGGACAGGTTTTGGGGAGGAAGGGGGTGCTTCTGGCGTGGCTTCTGCAAGAAGCTGCTAGAAGCTTCCCCGAGGTCCAACAGAGGCAATACCAGCCAGCTTAAGGATGGACCTGTTGCTGACCAAGTCAGTAACAGCGGCAGTGCCTCTGTGATAGCATGTTTAGGAAGGGAAAAAACCACCTCAAGTGGGGTCTTTTTGCCACCAGAAAAAGGAGCAAGAAGATGTGAGAAACCTTGTAGACATGAAGGTCAGTGAGGAACTGGGGAGGAGAGATTCCCCAGCAGCCCATGGAGAAGACCACAGTGGAGCAGGTTATCCCTTCACAGCCCATGGAAGATGATGGGGAGCAGAGATTCCATCTGCAGCCTGTGGAGAGACCCCACGCTGAGCAGGTGGAGACATAATGGAAGACACAGTTACCTGCTTTGGACAAGCTCCTGGCAGGACCTGCAGCCTGTGGAGATACCACCCCACTCTGGAACATCTTTTCTGACAGGACTTATGACTCATTGGGGGACCATGCTGGAGCAGTCTGGGCCTGAAGGACTGCACCCCATAGAAGTGTCCCACTCTGGGGCAGTTGGTGAAGAGCTGAAGCCCCATAGGAAAGGACTCACATTGGAGAAGTTCATGGAGGACTGTCTCCCATGGTGGGACCCCATGTTGGAGCAGGGGAAGAGTGTGAGGAATCTCACCCCAACTCCCCCGTGCCGACTCCCTTCTCCCCACCCCTGAAACGTAAAACAACTGATAATGAACTGACTGAAAACCCCATTCCCTACCTCCCCTTCTGACACCTGGGAGGGGGAGAAAGAAGGGAGTGAAATCATTAATAAAGTTGAGCCTTGGAAGAAGGGTTGGCAGGAGATGTTCTATGATTTGGTTTTATTTCTTACTATCTTATTCTCTATTTCTCTGTGTGTGTGTGTGTGTGTGAGATAAATTAGATGGCTTTTTTACTATTCCTTATTGATTCTGTTCTGCCCGTGATGCTAATTGCTGGCTAATCTCTCCCCGTCTTTATCTTGACTCCTGAGCCTCTCAATATGTATTTTCTCCTCTGTTCAGCTGAAAAGGGGAGTCATAGAGCAACTTTGGTGGGCATCTGGCATCCAGCCAGGGTCACACTACTACAACTTTTCAGTTTATCAATCATACCAGGTAATGTAAAATCACATATAAATATTTTCAACAGTGATTAAGTAATAAATTATTAATAACTTTATCTGTTAGTTAACTGGGAAAACAAATTCAAGGTCTTGTGTCACACAGTGAGACAATATAGACAGGGTGAAATGGATTTAAATAGCATGTGTGCCATTTATCTAACATCTGTATGTCTTCCCTTTGAAAAATCATGGTTCTTTTTATGAAAGGTCTCACATCAAAGGGTATATCAGATGCACAGTGCCCTGATTTCAGCAAGGTAGGGTAGTATTTGAATTTTCAGAGCAGAAAACAACAGTACAACAGTTTATGTTCTTTATTTTGAAATTAACAGAATTACTGACATATTGATACCTTTTATCAAAGGCATAAATTTGTTTAGTGTTCAAGTCTACATAGTGTCCAAGGTCTACATATACTTCAAGTTTTTATACAAAATTTGCTTTGAGAGAACTGTAAGATAATGCTTCAATGAAATATGTCATAACTTTGAGCCTGCATATGGAAATTTACTTGATGGTCATACTTAAGTTTTTTTTAGTGGACCTGCCTATTAGTATTTGTTGCCTTAAGTTACTGTTTGGAGCCAAGGACAGGAAAGAGAATTAAAAACAAATGGTGACATTCTGTGATCACCTGGGTATACAGCAGTGTTTGAAAGAGGCATCTTAGTGTTAAACTTCACAGTTCCATGTGAAATTGTAGAACTTTTCTTATTAAAGAACTTTAATACCATCCACCTAAAAGGTGAAATAACCTGGGTCCCAGTGAAAGACCCTGGCAGTCAAGTCCAGGATTAAATTGTCCATTTAAATTAGGGGATCTTAGTTTTATCTTTGAGAATTTTGAGTACCTTACTTTTATCTTTGAGAAAAGCAAAATTAGCCATTTTTGACTTCCTTATAATAGACCTTGTAAATTAATGGAAAAAGCAGAGAAATTAATGTGCAAGATATGTGAGTGTTTTGAACTATTTAACTCTGCCACAGAACAGTTTGGTCCCTTCAATGGTGAAACATGCAGTAGGTTTAAAAGGAGGTTTGAAAAAAAAAAAACCCAAAAAACCAAGAGAAAAAAGTTAAAGAAATGAAGTTGCAGGTACTAACTTAGGGAAGGAGATCTGCCTGTGTCATTACAGATACAGGAACCAAGTGGATAAAACTGTGGATCCAGAAGAAATCAAGCTTGCATGAACCAGGATGGGATCCTGATCACAGTAACTGAAGTCAAGTGTTCCAACTGCAGCCACAGTGGACTATGAGTTTTGCTGTGGGACATTTTGAACCATCTAACAGTCTTTGAGCTATGCATCTATTTGTGGTAAATGAAAAGTAGAGAAATAGTGGTTTCTGCACAGCCTAAGATCACAGACTGTGTGAGGTTGATGTTATCTGCACCTCTGACACTCCTGATTGGCAAAGCAAACAAAGAATCTGGCTGACCACTCTCAGTCAATTCATGCGAGCATTCAGAAATTAATAGATCAAACACAAAAGATACAACAAGAAAATGGATTGTTTGGATCAGACAATTGGTTTCACGAGTGGGAAATTTCAGGATAGATATTGTCAGTGGTCAAATTAGGATTATTTGATTTGGCAATTACGGTACTTGTCTTACTCTTACTGCCATGCTTATTGAGCTTTCTGCAAAGGGCCCTTGCAGAGACCTCTAAAAGCAGTTTTTGAAACACAGATACTAAAAGAAAAAAAAAATTGTCAAGGAGGACAGCAGGCCTGCCGGCGACCTGGCTCTCCTCGCAGAGACACAGGCCCCGACAGTATCCTTGAATTCCCATGAGACAGGAAAAGTACTCATGCTGAGAGGTATTTGGTAATCACATTTTCAAAATGTAGCGGCCTTGAAGGCAGGTGGACAGACTGCCTTAAACCAAGGAGTTGTGAGAAGTTACTTGGAAGTAAGTGAATATGTCAAGAACCAGCCGTAATAAGAAAGCCAAAACACAGCAGGTGTGCAGATAACTTTTAGACATCAAAGGTAAACTAACAATGTTTAGCTAGAAGATATGCTTATCAAAACTCGTTATAATTACTAATTAATCACTTTGGTGTGAACAGTGTGTGTAGCCAATTAGCAGTTTTTAGCTTGTCACATTTTATAGTATGGCTTTTCGTTTATAGGATGGCTTTTAAATATAGTTAAATAAGGACTTATGCTTTTGTTAGTTATTTTTGCCGTGTATGTCACAGTGTTTCTCTTACAGGATGGATAACACCTTTTGCAAAAATCTGGCTGGTCCGTAAACAAAAAGGGGGAATTGAGAGGAATGGGTTTCGTGGCCCATCCAGATTTATTGCTGACCCCCATATAATCAGGCCTGGGTAATTGCTCAGCTGAAGCAGAATGTATGGGTAACCCTTGTAAACATCACTGGTCAAAATACACTGTGTCTTTCTGTGGCTACTCCATCTTCCGCAGCAGACACAGGAACCTCAAGGGTTAACACTATGGGGCTCTGTGATGATGGATGCTTGTATATATTTGAATTATAGCATTACTTGTAGAGGTCAGAATGTTAACGCTATGCTTAGTATATATTGTAATGCTGCTGCTTGGTGTGGTTGTATGAGTCCAAATATTTCCCAATCATCAGCCACACCGCTCACTTTGCCTCCTGGCATCTTTTTGATATGTGGAGACCGAGCCTGGAGTGGAATTCCATCACGTTTGAATGGTGGCCCCTGCAGTCTTGGTCGTCTTACTTTGCTGACTCCTAACTTGCCCATGATACATGCGAAACAACGTAAATTAAGAGGATGAGTGCATAGAAGCATTCACAAATTTGAGAAGGACTGTGACGACCAAGTAACATTTTGGGGACCCGCAGAAATAATAGCATCATCAGTACTAGCCCAGGGAGTGGCTTCTGCTGCTGCTCTTAAAAAAATTACGAGATTGGGCTGTTGGCTGAGTAAGCAAACTAATACTACATCCATTGCATTAAGTGGTTTGTTAACTGACGTGGATGGCATTAGACATCCTACTTTTCAAAATCAAGCTGCAATAGGTTTCTTACTCCTAGCTCATGGTTGTGAAGATTTTGAGGGTATGTGCTGCATGAATTTGTCAGACCATTCAGAATTGATCCATCAAAGTATTGCAACATTGCAAAGCCAGCTGGCGAAACTGAGATATGAGGATAGCTGGCTCGATGGATGGTTTAGCAAATGGGGAATAATTGGGTGGGTTAGAGACATGTTAAAGGGTGTGTTAATTATATTGATAGTTATTTTGCTGATCTTAACTGTTATTCCTTGCATTATACAGATTGTTAAGAGACTTCTGAGCAAGGCCTTGTCTTCGGCTGTTTTGTTTGCACAAAAAGAAAAAGAGGGAACTGTGAAGGAATGGCTCCATGAGAACAGCCACATATTCCTCACTCTCTATTCCTGCGAACAAAACAGCCAGAATGAAATATCACTTAAGGAATGTGGAGCTAGCAGCAAAGTCAGATAATGGGTTAAGGAGTGTGGACTGTGAATAGAAGCTCCTAATTCTGAAATATTCCTCTGAGACAAGATAAGATACAGGCCTTGCACAGGTGTCTGCTCTATCGCCTTCACTGTTTTCACTTCCCTCTCCCTGCAGTTCCCAGCCATGCTTTGTTAAGCTTGCTATGGAGTATATAATCACACTGCTCTGTAGAATAAAGTGAACTGACTGCTTTTAGCCATATTGGTGTGCAGTCTGATTCCTAGCGCCGTCCCGCTCTTTCGAAGCCCCTGGACCTAAAAGTTTCCCAAGATCTGGATTAGGACGCGGGGAACACTCGACAATATGAAAAAGCTCCAGTATCAATTTCTTGTGCTCAAGAACATGAAATACTTAAGAGGACAATAGAATGCTGAAACACCCACCCTACCACCACCAAAAATCCTCATGCTTTTTATCATAAATTATGTACAGATACTTAGGAATCACAGAATGTTACGGGATGCAGGGACATCTGGAGGTCATCTAGTCCAACCTCCCTGATAAAGCAGACTCACCTACAGTAAGTTGCACAGGATGGAATCCATGTGGGTTTTGAATTTATCCACGGAAGACTCCACAATCTTTCTTGTGTTCAGGTGGAACTTCGTGTGTTCCAGTTTTTGTCCATTGCCCCTTGTCATGTCACTGGGTACCATGGAGAAGGATTTAGCCCCATCCTCTTGACATCCACCCTTTAGATATTTAGAAGCCTTGATGAGAACCCCTCTCAGTCTTCTCTTCTCCATACCAAACAGCCCTGGCTCTCTCAGCCTTTCCTCATATTAGAGATGCTCCAGTCCCCTCATCATCTTTGTAGCACTCCAGTAGTTCCCTGGGGACCTTGAACTAGGAAGCCCAACACTGGACACAACACTTGGCCTCACCAAGGCAGAGCAGAGGGGAGGATAACCTGCCTTGATCTCCATCCTAAAATGCCATTAGCTTTTTTGGCCGCAAGGGCGCAGTGCTTGCTCGTGGAGAGCTGCTTGCCCTCCGCGACTCCCAGGTCCTCCTCCGCAATGCTGCTTCGGTCAACCCCTGATCTGTACTGGTGCTTGGGGTTATTCCCAAGGTTGCCAGATACAGTCTACTGTTAGTATAATGGCAAATTGCTGAAGGAAATCAAGCTACTTTAGTTTAAAGAAGAAATAGTTTTATACACAACTATTAAAAATCTCTAACAGCAATAAACATAAAAATATTTCTTAGTACTGGGGTGAACAAATGTTTCGTTAGAAAGTTTTCATCTGCATCAGTGTCTTCAGTTATTCTAATAAACAGTATTTTTCTTTAATTACTCTCTCATTTATCTTTAGATCCAACGTCTTCCAGCAGAGTCTAGGCTGTTTATCTAAAGATGAAAGCTGGAAGGAGTCATGATGTTATACTTGACATTCAATCACAGTTCCCTGATTATTTTTTCTTAAGTGAGCTGATCTGTATCTGTGGTTCCTGTCTGTTTTGACCACTGCAGCCTCTTCCTCTGTCACAGAGACATTGTAAACTTCCTAGAGGCACACAGTGTCTTGGTTGATGTAAAAAAAAAAAAAAAAGCCAAAACCTTGTCAGCTACAGCACTTCCTGAAAATCTGCACTCTCTGTCATAGATCACAGCTTCATCCAGGCCAAGTGATGAGTGAAAGGACAGAATAGCCCCCATAGACAGCAACAGTGAGCACAAAATATCAATTGTTCTTGTGACAGCAGCTCATTTTTCTGGGCTGCTTTAGTGTACGCAGAAACTCACCTGCAGAGAAGTGATATTTTTGGAAAAATCTGCCTGCAGGATACACATCTTGTCCCTTCCTGAAAGCACTCTCTAAAAGGGCTGTTTCCAGATCCTGAAGCATGTAGGATTTCCAGGGTTAGAGGTTGGGGCTTCGAAATAAACAATACCTGTTACCAGTTTACCTACTTCTTAGAAATCTCACACATTGATTTTGGAGATTTATGTTTATGACTGTCTCATTAGATACTAGTATTTACCAATAATTCCTGCACGCATTAATACTCTCTTTGCTTCGAAGTTATATGTTTGCCTGGGTTTGAAACTTTTGTGTTTCACATTGATTCAATGAAATATAATAATCCTGAGTAGATTGATATGAAGGAGCGATCCCCTGTGTGCCCAGTGCTGCATTAAAGGATACCTGCTTAACAGTCACCAAGACTATTGAGCTTTGATTCCGGCTTTTTTCTTGCACAAGTATCAAGAATTCAACATGCTGCCTCAGCAGAGAGGTATACCACTTAAGACTTCACTGTACTGCCGAGACATGTTTTTCCTGATCGGGAGCAGAACAAAAATTAAGTCTTTGCATTTTTTCTTGTGTTGTAAACATCCCCAAATTAACTTGCTCTGCAAACAACAAAGATGCAATGGTTAAATAAATCAGTTACAGAAATCTGTTGGTTTGGGGTTTTTTTCCCTCTTTGAAACTGTGAAACAAGGACAGTTTTCTGCTTAGAACTGCCTGGGATGTTCCCATAGTGTGAATTAAACCTAGATTCTCCATGTTACGCGCACGCCTAATCTAAATTAAAGATCATAAGATTAGGCACAGCTGTACTTTGAAGGTGGACAAAGTAAAGTTTGTTATCAAATTTTACTATAATACTCCTTGTCTTCAAAGACACCTTGAGTGAAAGAGGGAAATGGAGAGCCAGCCATAATGGATAAGTTTAATTCTGTTTAAAGAAAATACAGAAAAGACTTCTTTGTTAATAACACTTTTTATTTGTTTTAATTGTTAAATATTGGGAGGTTTTATCTGTCAACAGTGAAATACAATACAGAAAAATAATTTTTAATTAGTAACCTTTTGTTGAGAAATAGAAGTTTAGCAAAAAAAGTTATGAACTGTGTCATGTCCAAGCAAAATGCAGCCAGAAAATAGAGCTCTAAAGAGGGGAAAAAATTTTATAATAGGGGCTGTCTAGACAATACACCAAAATTCATAAGTACTTTAACTCAGGGGTTTTATGGAGATAAACCAGCAAGAACATCTTGCACATTTACATGTTGGTGGTTGTGTTGCAGCAGAAAAGACAACCTCTAATCGCCATAACTAATACCCACTAAAGTATATTAGCAGAGTATTTACAAAAAGGAAAAAAAGAACACATTCAGAATATACTCTTTTATGTATAATTTTATTTTTTAAAAGTTCAGAAAGGTTGAAAATACCTTTTATATTGCAATGTTTTTTTGTATTCATTTAGTGTCAGGAGAGAATATGGGTCCATGTATTTGAAAATCATATTTTATTATAGAAGATGAAGTTTGCAACTTTTTAACAACTACCTGCCACATTTAAATTAGTATTTTAATGACTAATTTTTCATGTAAGAGATCATGTTTTATCAGAAGATATTTAGGAGGAAAGTGAGAGAACTTCCTACATAACTTTACTCTCTGGCTGCAGCAGTGCGAAAGTATAGAATGTAAGTGATGCCTGTAGTAAATTCTTTTCAAACCATACTTTACACTCACTCAGAGTTTAAATTTAAATCCTTATTTTGTCAGATGAATGTCTACCTCTGATATATTGATTATACTATCATTCATGAAACAAATTTCAAAGTACAAATTTAAAACAGAATTAGACATTTGTGTTTCCTAATGAAAGCCTGGATAATGGAAAAAGGAAAAAAATAACATCCTAAAAATAATTTATTCCTGCAGCAAGCAGGAATCTACTAGAACCCAGTATATTGCACCATCAATACTTGGTATCTTACAGACTTGAAAAGTCTTTTTTTAGGTTGGTATGACAGGCAAATCCCCACTGCTGTTACATCTTTTGTCTGCAGAAAAGCTGAGTAGATGATAACAAAGCTAAAGTCTTTGATCCTCCTTTTTTGTCCTTCACCTTCATGCCACATTCAGTCTCTTTTCCTTAATATGGCGTGCATATTGCATAACTCATTGATCAGCTCTGTCTTTTCCCTTTCTGGTTGCTTCAGAAAGCAGGGAGCAGTTTCTTATGCCTGTCTCTGACAGAGAAGCCACAGAGGTCAATAAAAAGCAGCCTGCTCCTGAGTTCTGAGTGGCTCAGAAGAGGAAGATGCTATTGGTCGTACAGATGACACTAGTAAAGAAGGGATCTCTAAAGAGTGTGTGTCTTCATCTGAGGTGCCTGACATTTTTAGTATGTGATGCCGACTCACAGCTGAAGGACAAAGAGGTGTAGAAAAAACAAGTGTCAAGTGTACAGAGTTGCCTGGGTACTGTAATGCTTGTTACTACACAGTCTATATTAGTCATGTTTCCTCCTTACAAGCCTGGTAACTGTTGCTACGCAGTGATGGCCTGAGACCTTCATGGTTCAGCTTATTTAGAAAAGTGGAGCAAAGACTTAGACTAAAAGCTGTTAAAACTAGCCCACAGTCAGCTCTAGAGAAATCTAAATTTACATTTTAAGTTATAAAGGTAGCATTTGGCTTTTTTTGGTGTCATTTAATTGCATTAACACTGATTTTTCCCCAAAATGGCTGGGTTGGGGTTTTTTTGCTGGACCAGTGCAACTTGAGAAGGAAATCACCTGTGAATGAAATTCAGGCTGGATGGAAAAAGGACCCCTTCTAGGTAGCTCAACTTTAACTCAGTGAGACATTTCTCCTTGCATCTCTGGAAAAGGACTATTCATAGTGTTCCTGAATATTTAGTGTATCTCAAAGGTATCATGAAGCTTATTTTCTACAAAAGTATGAGGAAATGATTGTAATGGAAAATAAAATGAAAAATACTACACAAAGACATAGCCATCAGTCTGCATTTCTTTTTGGCTTGCCTCCTTTCTCCCAACTGCAATCACAGAACTTTTTGCATATGGATATCCCATCAAAACTTCCTTCTTTTTTGACCTTCCATTCCTCCCTTTCTCTGTCTTTCCTCTCTCTCTCCTGTCCTTAAAACGTCTTTCTTCTGCTCAGGAGCAGAGAATGCAAGTTAACTGTGTCCAGGCAGCGGATCACTTAATGGCTAGTAGCACAGAGGTAGTTTTCTTACTCATGCCAAGTGGGATCACAGGATGTGCTGTGATAACTGCACTGGAATCATAGGCAGGAGAGAGCTTCATCTTCACAGGGAAGGCTAAGGACTGCCAATTTCAACAAGGTATAAATATGGGGGATCAGGAAAGGCGTCTTCTGGAGGGAGTCCTTGCAGATGGGGACTACAGGCACTTAGGACAACTAACACAAGATAAAAGAATGGAACCACTTTTTGAGAGTACTATGGCTAAAAGTGACTAATAGAATGTATGGCAGGACTGGAGGTCTAGAATTTTGGCAACCTGCAAATGTACAGCTCAGAACCATCCCAACACTGGAACATCTCCAAACCACGTGACCTGGAGCCACATGTTCCTCCCTGACACGCCCCCCTTTATGCTGGATTGACATCACTGACAAAACAACTGAGCAGAAAGAAATTGATGTCATACGCCTTGACCTTAGCATAGTTGTTGGCACCATCTTTCACAGCATTCTCACTTGGAAGCATGTCCTGGATGAGCAGAATGTCAAATGGGATAAAAATGAGGTGTAGCAACCAGTTCAAATGTTAATAATCACTAAGTTAATATGATATTTGATAATTCATTATATTTGAAAAGTCATGGCAGTCAGGTGAAGTCCCTACTGACTGGAAGAGAGGAAACATTACACCTTTTTAAAAAGGGTAGGATGGAGGACCCTGGGAACTACTGACCTGTCAGTCTCACTATGAGAGGGGAAAGTCTTGCCTGAGCAATCTAGTGGCTTTCTACAATGGAGTAACTGCATCAGTAGCCAAGGCAAGAGCTACAGATGTCATTTATCTGGATTTCTTCAAGGCCTTTGACATAGTCCCCCACAACATCCTTCTCTCTAAGTTGGAGAGATATGGATTTGGTGGGTGGACTGATCAGTAGATAAGAAGTTGGCTGGATGGTTGCATCCAGAAGGTGGTGGTCAATAGGCCAATGTCTAGAGGGAAGACAGTGAGAAGCAGTGTTCCTCAAGGGTCTGTACCGGGACTGGTACTGTTTAATATCTTTATTATCTTTATTAACATCTTTATGATATTGACAATGATATTGAGTGCACTCTCAGCAAGTTTGCTGATGACACCAAGCTGAGTGATGACATTAACGTGCCAGAGGGACGGGATGCTATCCAGAGCGACCTGAAAACCTCATGAGGTTCAACAAAGCCAAGTACAGGGTCCTGCACCTGGGTCTGGAAAATCCCTGTTATCCATACAGGTTAGGAGATGATGTGCTGGAAAGTAGCCCTGAGGAAAAGGACTTTGGGAGTACTCATGGATGAGAAGCTGGACATGAGCCACTAACCTGCAGCGCAGGCGGCCAACAGCTGCATCAAAAGAAGTGTGGCCAGCAGATCAAGAGATGTGATTTTGCTCCTCTACTCCACTTTGGTGAGACCTCACCTGGAATATTGTGTCCAGCTTTGGAGCCATCAACACAGGAAGGAGATGGACCTGTTGGAGCACATCCAGAGGAGGGCCACAAAAATGATTAAAGGGCTGGAGCACCTCTCCTTTGAAGACAGGTTGAGAAGAGTTGGGCTTGTTAAGCTTGGAGGAGAGAAGGCTTCAGGAGGACGTTATAGCGGCCTTCCAATATTTGAAAGGTGCCTGTAGGAAAGCTGGGGAAGAACTGTTCACTAGGGCATGTAGCAATAGAACGAGGGACAATAGTTTTAAACTCAAAAAGTGGAGACTTAGGTTGGATATTAGGAAAACATTCTTTAATATGAGGGTAGCAGATCAATAGAACAGGTTGACTAGAGACGTAGTGGAGGCCCCATCCCTGCCAGTCTTCAGGGTTAGCCAGAATCGAACTTAGGAAAATAATCCTACCAATGCTCCAACACGATAGAAGTTGCTGGTTTGACACTTCCCTCACCAGCACATTCACAGAGTCATTAATATTGGCAATCTGTATTTTCCTTGCCCTGAAATAGACTTCTACATCTCTCTCAGTGTCTACCAGAGTCCTGACTAGCGAATGCTCTCACATGGAAGATGCCAGGAATAGGTACAGTTTCTGGATGGAAGCCAGACAGGTGAATGTTGTATTACTAAGTTTCCCTAAGCTATCAAGACTGCCTATCTTTGGGGTCTTCTGGAATGAATCCAGCTTAATAAATCAAAAGGTCCTACCAATGCTTCAACATGATAGCTGTTTCTGGTTTGGATCTTCCCTCAGCAGTTCTTTCACAGACATACTGACACTGTTACTCTGTTCTTGCCTATCTCACTAGCTTTCCTGTACATCTGCCAAACTGTCTACCAGAAGGACAGGAAAATGCTCCAACAGGTAAGGCGCCAAAATTGAAAGGTGTCTCTGGGCTGTCATCTGGGGGGTTGGACCCGATGATCTCTCGAGGTCCCTTCCAACCCCTACGATTCTGTGATAATTCATTGGACCTTTCAAAGTCTCATCAAACACCTGGGCTGTGTTCTTTCTAGCTGCCTAAGTGTATTCTAGGTTTTTCTCACGCTCTCCCAGAATTCAGCTTCAAATGAAAATGTCCTACCAATGCTCAAACATGATAGGTATTTCTGGTTTGGAGCTTCCCCAACATGATAGATGTTTCCGGTTTGGAGTTTCCTCAGCAGCTCTTTTGGAAACATTAGTACTCTGTGCTTGTCTATCAACCTACCAGTCCTACAGATCACTCAGACTGTCTACCTGCCTTCTAACAGGAAAATGCTCACACATTGTATGTGTTAGGAATGGAAGATTTTTCTGGCCTGAAGCTTCCCTCAGCAGCTCCTTCACAGACAGGCCAGCATTGTAGTACTTAGTTTCCCCAAGAGAGGAAGAGTGATGAATTGAGCTTAACAAAACAACTAATCCTACCAATGCTCCAACAGGATAGGTGCTTCTGATGTGAAGCTTCTCTCAGCAGCTTGTTCGCAGATCCTCTAATTTTGCTGGAATGCAGGCTAACACCTAGAACACCCTTTCAATGGAGAAACAGAAACTCTTGTGTTGCAGAGGGAACTGCAGTGTCAGAAGAGCTGGTGATTTTTTCAAAACTTCAGAATAATCCCCCTTTTCCATCCTCCCTTTCAGGTAGTATTGTGGGTGGGAGTGGCTGTGAGGATCCTCCCCTTCTCAGTGAGACATCTAATAATTACTTTAGCAAAAAGCAGGGATTGTGGCAATTAGTGTTCACAGGAGTTACCTAATTAATTAGTTTTAGATAGCATTCCCACCTTATTTACTGTGCTTCCCTCCTCTTTGGCATAAATTAATCTCTGGCTTTCCCATGAGGAACTTGTCCTAGTAGCTTGAGAAGTCAGAGTATGTTTGGTATCCTGAGAGACTATCAAGATCTCTCAGTGCAGAGAGGTACAGGGAGCTGTTCTTGTAGAGGCCTAAAGCAATGTATGGTTGGGTTTGTGCCAGACGGTTTGATAAGCCTAACTCTGAGAAGGACAGCTGATACAAAAACTTGGTAAAAATATTGTTTGAATATTTACTTGGGAAATAAATGTTTCTACCAACAGGGCCCATCTTCTCCTGGGCTCTTGTGTCACTGCAAGTGATTTATTCTTGTCTGCGATGTCACCTCTATGCTGAATTATGGTTTATAGCAGCAGCATATCACTGATCAGATGGGAAGCGAGACTTACCACAGAAAAGACAACTGACACACACTCAAGGAAACTGTGGATCCCAGCACTTAATCCAGTCCATTTTCCAGCACTGCTTCATATTTCTGTGACAGTCCTCATGTTTGTGATGACAATTAACAGGAAATAACTATATTTTTACTTTTTTTTTCCATTCATGTATTTAGTGGGTTACTTTGGTTGTAAAACACTTCTGTGAAAGGAGACAGGGAAATACACGACACATATTCCAAGGTATACAGTTGCACATTTCAAACATTGAGTTTTAGGATCTGTGAGGCCGAGGGTTATAGTATCTGGCAGATGATAAACACCTGCTATCTTTCTTCTGCAGTGAAAATACTGCTGGCACATAATGTTGCATGGTATCTCCAGTGCTTTTAATGTAATCACTAACTCAGGCATATTGACCCCAAAGCTCTCCGGTCTTTTCCAAGTATTTGGAAGCTGTAGAAAACATTACTGTTACTGAAAGTCTAAAACATCTTGGAAGTACTTTTAATTAAAGTTATTTAATAAATTCACTTTAGTTATAATCCCTGCCCTATTTGCTCAGCATGTCTGTTTACTTTATTTATATTATGATATATGTAATTTTACTCCTGTTTGGAGAAAATTGTACAAATAATACTGGTTGAATTTCTATATGGAACTTGTTCACCTCCCACTATAGTAGGAAGCATCACTGAACTTACTGCAGCACGTATACAAGTCTTCAGTTTTGTTATCTTCTCCTGGAATGCTATAATACAGTACTCAACACATCTAATGGATGTAATACATCAGATTATATGTAATGGAAAACTAAATAAAATATACTCCACAAAGTCTTCTTTTTAAACCAGCTCAGCAAATTCCAGGAAAGGCAAATGAATGTTGAGTTTACTTTGAAATTTGCTCTGGAAAGGGTCAATAAACCAGAGGACTGGATCTACTGTTACAGAAAATGCCGAATAACATGTAGGAAAAATTAAGGAGCTGGTATTTTCACTGGGTATTGGTAAGCAGAGATTTTAGAGTAATGGTTGTCCTTTCTAGGCAATAAAATAAAGCAGTATTTTTACTACATTGATCCAACTACTTATCTTAGTAGTTTGGCACACAATACTTTTCGAACACTTTAACCAATATCGCTAGTTAAATGGTTACACTAATACATATGCTATAGAATTTAAAGCTTTTGATCCTAATATTGTTTTCCATAATTTAAAAAAAAAACCCACCAAAACTCTGGAAAGCACGAGCCATTCAAACTTGAAACTGATTGTACAAGGAGCTATGAAATATTTGGATAAAATGTTCTGTATCTATTTCAGCTGTATTGTATCCTTTATGTCCATTATCCTCATATTGGTTTTGATTTGCCCTTTCAATACAAGAGAAATAAACAGTATTTAAAATGTGTCAGCAATGATAACATTTATAAAAACCCAAACATTTGTAATCTCAAATATTTAATGCACAACATTGCTTTTATTATATTATCTAATAGACTGAAGTATAACAGAAATCCCATGGTGGATTTTATTGAAAACAATATATTACTGCCTTCAGGCCTTAGACTGTATAAGTGCACTGAATTATGAGTCAGCAATGATTTAAAAAATCTTAGTAATTTACAGAGCCTCCTAGCAGTGCAGATTACATGTTGAATACAACACTGACTTAGTTTTCTTGAAGCTAAAATGTCTCTGGATTTGAGAGGCTTGGTGATTTTTCCTTCTAAAAAGGAGGAAACTTCTATAATGGATATGGTAGAAGACACCTGTGCCACGCTCAGAACAAAGCCTTTCAGAGTGGAAAATAAAAATATCTCCTGAGAAAGGTGAGGGAAAAGACATAACATCTGAAGCAATACACTTCAGAAAAAGTTCTTGCTCCGAGCAAAACTGAACTAGTGGCAACAGTATCATACCTCAAAAGCCTTATTGGTCATTGTTGACTGAAGAAATACTCAGTAGATAAGATGCTGAATGCATTATCTATTTCAAAGAAAAATAACTTAGATTCAATTTAAAGTTAAAATATACATTTGTCAGATGATGTAGAAAGAAGTATTTTTCTAAATAGAGAAAGTTTATTCCTCTATCCCTTTAATATTAATTTGGTGTATTTTTTTGTTTTGAATTTTACCCATCTCACCTCTTTCCTGCCCTGTTTCAGTTTTTCATTTTTTCTTCTTCCTCATTCCCATTACTTGTCTTCACATCTTTTATTTTTTAATCTTTAGTACTTGTACTAGTGTCCTCCCCTTGCCCTTGTTCTTGTTCATCTTTATCTGTATTCATTCTTTCTTAGACCCTTTTCAGTGTCCCTACTTGATGTCTGGTTTGAATCCTAATGTCCTTATTGATCACTTTCTCCATCTTTTCCCAATGACTCAAGTGAATTTCAGGATCTGAACCTCATTAAATAATTTGTGTATTGCCAGTCCCATCATATTTCACAAATGTTTCTCTCTGCTCCTTTCTGTTTGCAAAAAATTGTTATTCCTTAATTTCACACCTTGTTTTAGGCTTACAGAAAATCCACGTGATAAATCCATCTCCATCACCTCCTTGAGCCAATTACAGATCTGTTTGCAGCACTGTCTTTCTGAATTAGGCAGGGATTTTTTTGTGAATCTTGTCTTCTGTGCAGAAAATCAGAAGAAATTCCACTCAACACATAGCTGGCTGTGCTGAGGATTTGGTAAATGGAAATTTCTGACATTCATCTGTCATTTTTCTGTCCTTCATGTAACCTTTACCTGAAGTAGGATATCATTAAAGAAACATAGCATTTTTACTGCTACCAATATGACACCTAAAAAATATTGGTTTTTCCCATGTCAAACCACAAAACTAGAAATGCAAATTTTGCAGACTTTCTTTTAAAAAGGACATCAATGTTACGAAAAAAAAAATCCATAATGAAGTTAAAAATTCTCATTCTTTTGCAGTTTTTTTTCAGGCCAGTGATACAATGAAAACTTTAATCTGAGAGGAAATGCTAATGTTTATGTCTCAAAAATATTTATTAAAGTAATAAAAATACTGGATAAAGACAGAAAACTTGATGGGATAATTACAAATGCAGAGTAACAATCACAAATGCATTATTCTCTGAGTGTGATATGGTTTGCTTTAGAACTTTCAAGTTCCAAATGCCATTTTACCAATATCTCCACTTGAAAGTCCAGGATTCTGATGAGTCAAATAATTGGTTCTGACTCACAAAGCTCGACCATTGTGAAAGAATTATTCACATGCTGTCATTTAGGTTGTGAATTATGAATTATCTCCATGTGGCATGCACTAAAAATAATATAGCTCAGACTATATAGATTTGTCTTCCTTGTTTGACAGAATTTTTAAAAGGTTGAATTTAGGTCAGTTGCACCAAATATCTGCAGAATTATCTACAGCATTTCAAATGCTTCTGATTGAAAAAGTGTTTCAATTTCAGTACCCTCAATTCTGAATGAAAAATCTGAGCAATTTTATTTTGACCTGGTTTTGGCCGGGATTTTCTTCATCATATCTAGAATAAGGCTGTATTTTGCATTTGTTCTGAAAGCAGTGTTGATAATACAGAGACTTGTTATCACTGAGCAGTGCTTACACAGATTTGAGGCCTTTTCTGCTTCTCCCCCCCCATAGCATCAGTGAGTGGGCTGGGGATGCACAAGGGGTCGGGAAGAGACACAGCTGGAACAGGTGATTCCAAATGATCAAAGGGATAGTACATACCTTATGATGTCATGCTGATATTATAGAGCTGGGTGAAAGAGGAAGTGGGTGATGGGGAGCCAAATTAAGAGTGATGGTGTTTACCTGCCAGAGTAACCATTACACAGGATGGAACCCTGCTTTCCTGGAGATAGCTGAACACCTGCCTGCACATGGGAAGTGGTAAATAAAGTCCTTGCCTTGTTTTGCTTGCATGTGCAGCTTTTGCTTTACTTATTAAATTGTATTTATCTCATCCCATGAGTTTTCTCAAGTTTACTCTTCTGCTAGTCTCCCCCATCCCACTGGGGGTGGAATGAGTGAGCAGCTGTGTGGGCCTTAGTTGCTGTCTGAGGCAAAACCATGCCAGTGCAATATTTATCTTGATTTAACCTGATAAGATTTTTTTAGGCGATCATGAAGCAGTCTCTTCTGCAGGGGCCAGTTCTGTAAGGAAACTCCTGAGTCTGTAGGTGCATCTCTCCATACCAGCCAAGGATACCTGTCCTGAACCAAGAAACCTGAAGACAGTTAAATCATGGGATTTTTTCAGAGTGATTTCTCAAGCAAAGGTAATTCCAGCCTGGTTATCACACTGCATTGCTTTGAGAGGAATGAATACAAGGAACAAAGAAATATTTCTAAGGAAATTTCAAAACACAGAAATAACAGGATTTAGGGACTGCGGTCCAGTGCATTTTGAATCCCAACTTTTCCCACACTCCTCACCTGCAGAAGTATATGTCCTTATTGTCGTTTCCTTTCCACCGACTATGAGAATCTTTCACATCTCTTTTGGTTACCAAAACCAATTTTGCGTAAATCCAAGGAAAGGTAGAAAGAATGGGGAGTGGGGTGGAGGAGTGAAATACATAATGGTCTGCATAATGACCACAGAAAATAAACACATACTATTTAATCAAAGCAACTAGCTCTAATTATCTAGATGAAATGTTATAGAGTAGGAATCTTGATAGAGTTAATATACTAGGCTTTTTCCAAATTCTTCTTAAAGATAAAAAACTGTTGAGAGGATGATGACTGACAAAACTGTTTAAATTGCTTTACCTATTAAAGTACTTCCTTTGCTACAAGAAATCCTCCAAGTCAAGCTCTGTGTTGAATTATGTAGCAATATTACAAGTTGTCACAATCCACAACCAAGACAAGACTTAATTTGGAAGAGATTAAACCCCCTTGTGTTCCAACTGAACCTCTGAGTGGCTGGGGGCGGCTGGGCTTAACCCCCGAGTGACATCCAATTATTAGGTGTTTTATTGTGATCAGTTCTTCACAATTCTTGGAAAACAGAATTAAAACTCAAAATGGAGTCAAGGTTAAAATTACCTTATTTGGCCCACAACAAACTTGCAGGGGAAGGGGGGAAGAAAGAGAAAAGGGTGGAAAAGAGAGATAGAGAGTGGGAGAGAGAGAGTGGAAAAGAGGAAGAGAGAGAGGGGGGCTATATCTACCACCACGGAGCTACAGCGTCCTGTCCGATGGCAGAGTATTTTTCAGTGTCTCCGGGTCCGATGGAGGGAGAACTTTCCTTGATGTCTCCAAGTCTTCCTTGGTTGTCTTGTTCCCCCTTTGCTTGGTCCCTCTGATTGCTTGGTTCTCAGTTGCTTCATACTTTTTGTAGTCATCATTGGCATAGCCACAACCTTCCATCTGGCTGTGGGAATGCTTCAGGGTGGATGATGGAAGGCCCGATGTGTGAATGGCTCCTGATGTGTGAATGGCTCCTGATGTCTCTCCTGATATCTTTCAGGTGGAATGTAGAAGTAGAATGCACATAGTCATTAGGTCCTTGACAGACACCACTTTAAGCCTGACGGGTGGTGGTAGGAATGAGGTTTGGTAGGTGAGAGGAAAAAGGTTTGGTAATGAGGTTTGGTAGCTGTTGGTAGGTGTGGGGGAAAAAGAGGGGGTACGGTTCTGTTGGCGATTGTTAAGGCATATTTCCAGTACTTTAGACAAATGCAGAACAATAATTTCTAAAGAGAACATCCACATAAAACACCTTGCCCAAACTGAGAAATTAAAAATGAAACTTAAGGCAAGAGGAAAACAAAAATAATATAAATCCAAAATGAAACAAAAACCCACAAAAACCCCACAAAAGCACCCCTCCAAAACACAATTATAAGATGCTCAAAAAAACCCTCTATATAAAAAGTGTAATTTAAGTAAATGCTGCTTTAAAAGTCAAATACTTAGGCACAGTGGTTTCCCTTAAATGGAAACAGCTGTGCACATTGTTAATTTCACCATTCCAGATAAATCAGTGGCTTAAAAGCAAACACTTATTCAGTTTAAATTTTACTTTGATGGTTTGGAACATAAACAGACCACCACCTAACTCTTCACTTTAATAAACAACATATAGCTTGAATTTACTAACCTGCAGAAATAAAAAAAGAATAATACAATAAAATAAAAAAGACAATTCTGCAGTTCTAAGAATATACTGAAGTCTATGTGATTCTGTAAGGTACAAACATTTTCTTTATTATTTCAATTTACCTAATTTTAGAACCTACGTTTGAACTTTTTTCTGTGAAATGATGTTCAAATTATCCAACCCCTCTGAGCAATCTGTACTACTACTTAGTGACCCTTACAGTGAAAATCTTACTGATGTTCAGAGGGAAACTCCTGTCTTGCAGTTTGTTCCCATTGCCTCTGGTTCTGTTTCAGTTCACCTTTGAAAAAGCCGAACTCCATCTTCTTTACAACCTGCCTTCGTGGATAATTTTCCCCATGAACTTTTTTTTTTTCCACACTTAACATTTCCAGCTGTCTCAGCCTTTCACATCATTTTAGCAATCCAGCATCTTCTCGACTATTCAGTATGTCCATGTCTCTTATAGTGAGGAGACCAGGACTAGACATGGTACTCCATGTATAGCTTCACCAGTGCTGAAGGAAGGTATCACCTCTGTTGACATGCTGGTAATGTTCCTAATACGATCCAGGATGTCATTAGCCTTCTTAGTGGCAAGGGCACATTGTGGGCTTATGTTAAGCCCTGTCTGATCCAAGATGATCCCCAGGTCCTTTTCTGCTAAGATGCTTCTCAGATTGGTGGGCCTCAGCATATGCTGGTGCCTGGGACTCTTCCTCCTCATGTGCAGGACTTTGTGTTTCTCCCTGTTGAAGTTAATGAGATCCATTGGCCCATTTCTCCAGCCAGTTGTGGTCTCTCTGAATGGCAACACAATCCTCTGGGATGTCAGCCACTCCTCCCAGTTTGGTGTAATGAGAAAACTTGCACAGGGTACACTTGCCTCATCATCAAGATCAGTCATGAAGATGTCAAACATATTAAATGTGGGGATCACTGACAGAGCTTTAAACCAGGCTTGAAGGTCGTGGTGGTAGTAGAATAATAGGATATATATGATATAATAAAAGGGTGTGTGGTTTTGTGGACAGGTCCAGCTCTGGGACAGCTCTGAGCTGTACAACCTGAGTTGTGCAGTTTGGTGAGAAACTGCATTTTATATCACCACTTTCATATATTTTTGCTGTAAAAGCCCTATTATTATTATTATTATTATTATTATTATTATTATTATTATTATTATTATTCTCTCTGCTGTCCTAGTAAACTATCCTTGTCCCAATTCATGAGGTTTGCCTTGGGTTTTTTTCCCTTTTTTCCTCCTACCCTGTCCCCCCCCCCACACACATCAAGGTCTGATACTTAATTCTTATGAGATCTCAGGTGGCTCATCATAGCTCTCAGTTTACCGTATTTATTTTTAGAGAGAGGTATTACCAGCCACAACACACAATTCAAGTTAAGATGGCAGTATGAACATTTGTAGGCTGAAATTTTTTACTGAGCTGTTGCTTTGAGAATTCAAAATTCATCTCTATACCTCAAATCTCAACTCTTTTGTGTTCTATGTGAGTTAAAAATGTACTGTGGTGAAGAATCTAAGAAAAAGGAAAAATCACTGTGGAATAATACTGAAACTTAGAGAAGAATTTGGCCAGATGTAATTTCTAAGTTACAGGATATTGAGGAATTTCATTAGAACTTCAGAATCAATAAATAAACCACAGCAAGGAAATTTACTGCCCAAATTCAGAAATCAGAAAGAAATAATGAAGTAGAATACTAACTAGTATTTTTTTTTAACAGATTACATATTATTAGATTAGATCAGAATACATTATTTGATGTGACTAGAGGACACAAGCTGTATTGATGCCTAAGAGAAAGGCCTCTTGGGAAACAAATTGACCCTAATTTAAGGAAAATATGAGAGGAAAAAAAGCTTTTATTCTTTGTGCAGTAATAAAGATTTTGCTAGGAGGTGCTGGAAGTAATTTGCAGCTACAGGGAAGCTAAACAATTTTGTTGTATGATTTGTCCAAAGAGGCTATAATTTTCAAGCTTGGGAGTAACAATTTTCAGTATTTCTGTAATTTATTTATGTGTAAATACATAGTCTGGTATAAAATTGAGCAGGTTCACTTAGAAGTATTGATTTTGTGATTTCCAGTTTCTCTCTGAAATGTCAATAAATATTTATTTTTAAAATGAAAACTTACATTATTATTTAAGCAAGTGTCTCAGGGATTGTGGATTTTAGAAAAGCTCTCATTAAGCATTGTGGGACTTACAGTAGAAATAAAATGCTAAGCTTAAAGGGCGTACAGGTAAAGCCAGCATAAAATCTTGAACACTTTGATGTTCATCTGGTGACATTCTATGATTGGATTACATCACTGGTGGATAAGGGTGGACTGATGGTGTCATCTACCTGGATTTGTGCAAAGTGTTTGACACTGTCCTGCACGATATCCTCGTCTCTAAACTGGAACCTTCAAGTCCATTCAAGAGGATCATAATTACAAGTAGGCCTCCTAATGGGTGGAAAGCCCAGTGGGACTGGAAACTGCAACAGGATTTTTCCTTCAAGAATCCCCTTTTCTGACTCCTTTGCCTTTCAACTCACGTACTTGTTCCTCTATGTAAACGGTAGGTTTTCCATTCCACTTCCTCATATCCTCTCCAAACATCTCTGGGTACCTCATGGCATGTATCCTCTATATCCTCTCTTGAGCAGAGGAATGCTTACTCTTAATAGCTGAAATAGTGGTCCATAGAGGTGGGGAAGAGGACATAACCTCTTCGAGATGCTGGACCTCCCAGGGCAGTTTCTCCACAGCAGAGAAAAGGGACGAACAAAGACTTTCTTTCTACTGTCAGAGTTGACCAGCCACTTCATCCACTGTTGATGCCTCTTTTCCTTTCTAGTCCATTACTGTTGATGAGTTGGCCTATAATGATGGTGTACTTGGTACAAATTTTCACCACTTAGGTCACATGCATTGGACTTCATCACGATCTGTGAGCAACTATGTGTCATAATAAACCTTCTTCTGCACGGCCAATACCCTCAGGTACTGGATACCTTTCACCACAGTGGTCCCCTTGCCTGGTTGACATATTACTGCAAGAATACCTTTCCCTGATGCTTGAAAGAAGTTGCTTCCAGAGGTGGAGGGCTTGTGTCTTTTTCCCAATTGCCTTGTCTATGCCTCCTTTCCTAGACAGGGATCCCAGCTGCTTGGGCTTCACACCCTTCAACTCCAGGCTCCTGGCCCTGTTTTCCAGGGTTGGAGCAGCCAGTTAACAATGTGCATTGCTGGATGGCAGCTGAAATTTTTTTTCATATCTCACAGTTCACTCAGGGGCAGGGATCAGATAATTGCCACTTGTTTTGCCACTTCCTCCTGTTCTTGTGATGGTCCCAGTTCAGTGTCCCCCTTACTAAGTAAACTATTTTGTATATTCCTTCTCAAGTATAGGGGCAACTCATACTGGTACTGATTGTTTTTTTGATTCATCTGCACTGCCTGTCACCAGGGCTTGAGTAGTCACAGTGTTTGTTACCAGGGTTGGGGTAGCTGCAGTGTCTGTCACTCTGTTTTCCCTCTCTCCCCCCTAATGGTACTGCTTACTGTTGAGCAGTGTTTGGTAGATAATGGCCAGGGCCAGTAGCGCAGTGCAGTGAGTTGTGTCTCTTTGGAATAGCCACAGCATTTTCCTTTAAAATATTCTGTCACATTATCAGTGTCCTGTAGTTGTTTAGAAGTGAAGTTCCAAACCATTGACAGTCTGCTAGATACCGAACCATATTCCTCCGCAGCACATGCCAGCCCTGACTATTCAGCCTTGGGGCAGATCTCTGGGTGGCATTCTTAAAATCAGTTTTCGTAACCCTTAAGAGGAGTTGAAACACATTGAGGAGACATAGCAATAGGAACATGATGACTTGAACATCACAAATGTATTCAAAATTCTCAAATGCTTTTGTAGCCAGACTGAAGGTAAAAGGGGAGGTAAAAGCATGGGATAAACTTTCTCCCCCTGTCTTCCCTACAGATTGGGTCCAATTATTGATCAATTCAAATAGATGGTGTCCAAGGTACAGACATGACAGCAAGGCCACATACAGACACCAGATTAACCTAATGACCGCTGATGTTATCATGTCATAAACTGATATTACACAGCACAGGAAAATGAGAATCCTGATCCCTCTCTGAAAGGTGATAAACAGCACCACAGGAAATACACAGAGCAAGTACACATCTACATAACACAACCACATGAACCAGTGGCTGTTTACTTAATATAATAAAAGCATGTAACAAACTTGTTTTAAAATGCTTTGGTCAGATCTGCTGCTATCTCAAACTTTTGTGCCCTGTGTTTGGCACCGAAAAGGACTGCTGAGGTTTAGCCCCAGCTGGTAGCTGAGCACCACATGGCTGCTTGCTCACCCTTCTCCCTGGCAGGATGGGGAGAAGAATCAGAAGTCAAAGGTAAAACTCGTGGGTTAGGATAAGGACAGTTTACTGCGACAACAAAGGGAGAGGGGAATAATAAGAACTGTACTTAAAATATACAAAGCAGGGGATACAATGCATTTTCCCACCCAATTACTGTGTAACTCAGACTGCATGTTCAGACCTGTCATGGAGCTGGACTGTCCCCAAGCCAGGTATGCTGGAGCTGTGCCACCTCTCCCTAGATAGCCCTCTTTTATGCTGGGCATGACATCATATGGTATGGGATACCTCTTTGGCAAATCTGGGTCACCTGTTCTGGCTCTGTCCTACACCAGCTTCTGCTAAAAATTAACTCTTTCCTGGCTGAACCCATGATAAGTGGAAAGTAATCAAAACCGGAACCTTAGATTTGTTTTCTCCATAGTTTGTGGTTTATTGGGCCTTTAGATTGGATTGTCTAGATGTAGTATAAAAGCTGTGTAAGAGAAAAGTACTAGTAATGTAACTGCTACGATCTTACACTTATTATGTTTATGAACAGAAAACTTCTCAGCATTTTAGTAAAAACATATTCATATACTAACATGGGCCGTGTGATTGTTGTCATGTCCGGTATGACTTGGGTTGATTATTGTGTTTTGGCTGGAGGATCACAAAAATACTCCCTTCTTTTGGTTATCAGCTGAACACTGATGGCATCACCTCAACATAATGTTCATTCAACTCCCCTTTAAGTCAATAGGAACCTGCATTTCATTTGGAAGGTCGTTTGTGGTATTTCAAACCCTTGTATACACCTGAGGTTGCTGCTGCTGCTCTGCTAGAATTCCTCTTTTTAGGTTGCTAGGAAATGCTACCAAGATAACTTCAGGGAACAGGTTACTTGATGCAGGGGATGACTAAATGAGTTGCGCTTCTTTACATCCTCAGTCTAGGCAAAACTTTTAATCCTTCTGGTTACTTATTAATTAGACAGCAATTAATGGGAAAAAAATCTCCACCTGTTACGCTGCTAAATTTCCTTTGGCTTTTCATAGCTCTGGAAGTTATGTGTGAAAAGAAATTTCATACTTCAGCCACAGAAAGAAAATCAAACCAGTTATAGTCCTAAGTAGTGTTTACCAGAGCACTCAAAACACATCTGTCAAGCTAAACACTTCTTGCTGAAGTGAACTGATTAAGAGAGACAGAGGAGGGATGAAGAAGTATATATGTAACTGCCAATGGGGATTGCAAATGTCATGGTCTTGAGCCTCCTCTCTTGTGTAGCTTGGAAGGGACCTCTGTTAGTCATCTGATCTGACACCCTTGCTCCTGCTCTGAATATCACCTAGGTAGGAGACTCCATCACCTCAGGGGGCAACCTGTGCCAGGGCTCAGTCACAGTCACAGTCAAAAAGTGTTTCCTGATATTCAGAGGGCACTGGTGTAGTCTCACCCGTGCTGAGGAGAGGGCAAGGATCACCTCCTTTGACCTGCTGGTAGCACTCCTCCTACCACAATGCAGGATACCATTCACTGCCTTTGCCACAAGGACACATTGCTGGTTCATGTTCAACTTATCATTGAAGATGCATGTGAACACCAGCATGTGTGGGTGCATGGGGTTGTCCCCTCCCTCAGAGGTGCAGGGCTTTGCCTTTCACTCCCTGATAAATTTCATGAGGCTTCCACCAGTCCATTTCTCCTGCCTCTGGGGTACATCTCTAGGTACTGGCCTCCAACTAGATTTTGGTCCACTAACAATTACCTCTTAACACAGTTTTCAATCCACCCATCTACACTATACATCCTCTATGAGGATCTTACAGCAGAGAGTATTAAATACCCCTTCTAGAGTCCAAGTAGAGAATCCCTTGACCTCCTAAGCCAGTCATTATACTGCAGAAGTTTATCAAGTATGAATTCCTTTTGGTGAAAACATCCTGATTATTCCTGGTAATTTTCTTATTATTCATTTGCCTGGAGATGGTTTCCAGGATTGGCTGCTTTATCACCTTCCCAGGGATCAAGGCTAAGCTGACCAGCCTTTAGTTGTCTGGCTCTTTTTTTTCCCCTTTTTGAGAACAGGAGTAACATTTGCTTTCCTTCAGCCTTTGTGCACTTCTCCCAATCCCCATGATCTATCAAAGACTGAGAATAGCCTCACAATGACATCTGCCAGCTACCTCAGCACTCACACATACATCCTATCAGCACTCATGGATTTATGTATGTCCAGGTTGCCTAAGAATTTCCTGACCTGGTTGTCTTCCACCAAAGGTATACCTTGCTCTGCATTTTTACCCTGGTCTCTGGGATTCCTGAAGGATGATCTTGCTAGCAAAGATGGCATTCAGTACCTCAACCTTTTTCAAGCCCTATGTAACTAGGTACCCTGTCTCATTCAGCAATGAGCCCACATTTTCCCTAATCTTTCTTTTGTCACCTATATACTGACGGAAGCTTTTCTTATTCTTTTTCATATCCCCTGCTATTCATTGGGCTTCAGCTTTCCTAACTTCATCACTACATGCTCAGAGAACATCTCTATATTCTTCATAGGTTACCTGTCCTTGTTTCCACCTTCTCTATGCTTCCTTTTTGTGGTCAAGTTTGGTTAGGAGCTCCCTGTTCGTTCACTGAGGTCTCTTGGTATTTTTGCCTAACTTCCTATTTATTGGGATGGACCACTCTTGAGCTTTGTGGGGGCGATACTAAAATATTAACCAGCCTTCTTGGACACCTTCTACCTCTAAACCTTATCACAGGAGCCTTCCAAGAACATCTTGGAAGAGGCTTCTCTGCTTTCCTGAAGTCCAGAGCTGTGAGCTTGCTTTTTACCCTTCTCTCTCCCCACCTCAGCATTCTGAACTCTGCCACCTCATGGTGGAGTTGTCAGACACTCTCGGTATCGTGGGCTGAAGTTCGTCATTTTCTTATCCTAGTATGGCTAGGCAGAAAATCTGCACCATGATAAGGCTGGAGATGCTGCAGCTGTGTCCACAACGTGATTAGGACTTCCCAAAACGGAGCCTGCCTCAGGTCTGTCCTACAGAGGTCACTGCAAACCCACTTTTGAGACGACTGCAACGCTGTTTTGCTATACCGTCACACACTAACACTGAATGCAGGCTGAAGGCTCTCTGTGTTTATACTTTGTGCCTGTTTGCACAGTGATAAATAAAAATGTCATGCATTCTTCATAAACAGATTCCATGTAACTGTGTGAGCAAGACATTACGAAACATTGTGTTTTGACTTAACTCTCTGAGCCAGGAAAAAAAAATAAATCAAGGACTCCAGGTCATTGTGCTTTTTAAAGATGGGCCCTGAACTCTAAGATAGAAAAAAAATCACACAATCTTGAATTTCTGGTTTTATCCTACCTTAAGCTGATCTGCAGTTTCAAAGATGTCTGTAACTTTTCTGCTTTTTGTTTTTTAAATTTTTAATGTAGTTTATATTACTAATTTATTAGTTAAATCTGTAATTTAAAAAAGATTCAGCATCAAATTTTGGCTGTGTTTCAAAATACTTCATCCAAAGCAGAGAGAAAGGCGAGTAAAATGTCATTCTATTAAGCCCTGAGGTGCTGTGGTGTCTGAAGATCCAAGTTTTGAGGAGCTACAGTAAGACACAGTGAAAAAACATGGCGTCAAGCTTTCAGTAAATAAGACCCAGTACCTCATTCTCATGTTTGGGTACACCTTTCTTACTTTCTTTCCTTCCCAATATCAGGGCCTGTAGGACAATCCTGACTAGGCAAATATATTCCATGGAGTGAGGAACCCAAACCAGCACAAATGTACCCAGCAAAGGAGACAAGGCTGGCTGAGGAGGCATACGTCATTTTTCCTCTCCCAGTTTCTATAACACCAAGTAGAAAAGCACCTATGAATGTATTTGTGGCACAGCAGTGAAAGTTAATGAGCATCTCCTTGAGACCTCAAGTTTTGATTTGTGCCAGTACATAAATGCATATGCTTGAAAAATTATGAGATCAAGAAAGCTCCTTCATTTCACCCACATTTTCTAGCTAGATTGCATTTCTTTTTCACTTTCCTTCTTTCCTAGCATTAGAGAGAACCTTGAGAGGCACAGAAAATCATGGCTGTCATCAGCTAAACGTTTAAAACTTGCCCAATTTTAAATATTTGATTTTTTTTTTCTATTGAAAACTGTACTGTGGCTTTCCGCCACAGTCTCTCAGGGTTACATCCTGAACATTAAGTGTAGAAATCTGAAAACAGAAACTGAAATAGTCGGATCTAATCTGCAACATTTGCTGTGATGGAAATGGGCTGCACCACAAGTCAAGCTAGAAGCCCTTGGGACTGAAAAAAAACCCCCAGAATTTTGAGATAACTGGTTTCTAAAAATTTCTTGTACTTTTGAAATTACTATGGAGGGAAACACTTGTCTAATTTTGATGTCTTTATAGAAACTACGCTTCTGCAATTCTGTAGTGCCGTGAGTTACTGAAAAATTTTTGTGCGTTTGTGGATTTTTGATCAAGTCCAAGACACATAATATCCCTACCTAGCAAGACCAAAACATGTGACTTGTTTTAGCCTTTTCTGCAAGTAGTGTAACAGGGAATCTGCAGCGGCTACATGCTGGCTGTGCAATGCACACTACTGTAGTTTAGAATACAAGACAAACTGTATTTTAAAATTCTTACACTGACAGACCTAATTAAATGTGAAGATATGTGTATACAGTTCTCTGAACAAGGCTGGGAATATGAGAGTGTCCTGTTGTGAGAAAGAAGTCAGGAAAGTCAGTATTTTGACAGATGGCTAGCATGTAGCCATCTTTCTCGTTTTAAACATATGTTGAGTCACAAACTTCTGAGAATACTATGTGAATACACGTATGTCTGGAGCTGGATTTAAATTTGGTAAAAAGGACAGGAGTCTTTATCTGACCCCAAGTAGGGGAAGTACTCTATTTAAAAAGCATATTTACCTATGCAGAAGTCATGGATTAAAGCTAAATGAGGGAAGGTTTAGATTGGATATTAGGGGGAAGTTTTTTACAGAGAGAGTGGTTGGTGAGGTGCTGGAACAGGCTGCCCAGAGAGATAGTGGATGCCCCGTCCCTGGAAGTGTTGAAGGCCAGGTTGCGTGGGGCCCTGGGCAACCTTGTGTAGATCCAGGTCTGGAGGTTGGTGGCCCTGCCTGTGGCAGAGGGTTGGAACTCTATGATCCTTGGGGTCCCTTCCAACCCATGCCATTCTATGATTCTATGAGGGAAACAAATTCTGACACCAGTGAAATACATGCTCCTAGGTAAATGTTAGACTTCTAATCTATCAGAAGGAATTGCATGTAAAATTTAACCAAAAAAGGCTAGCATCAAATTATTTATGTTATTTTAAAATTGCACATCTTCCCATGGTGGATACATACTAACCAAGAAAAATAAGGGAGTCTATTTTCTTAAAAGCATGGAAGAAAGTAATGTCAATGCTAAAGCCCAAGTAAAATGTCAAGACACATTTTACTTGGGCTTTAGCATTGATTGGACAAGCTTGAGATAGCATATTTATTTATAATGGGGATAACCTCTCCCTGCCCCTAAGTTACCAAAATTTTCTAAATTCATCTACAAGATTGGATGATGCATCATTACTTTGGGGTGAATGGTTCAACATCTGATTAATTACTTTTTAATGTGCTCCTCACCAGTATTTTGTGAACTACTTTAGTTCCTTGATTGGAAATCCTAAATTACTATAGTAATGAGAGCCAACTACATGCAACTAGGTATCTATTGTACAGTATGAAGTCCAATTCAACATTAAAAATCCATGTTGAAATGGGTAGATACAGAAACAAGCGTAGAATAAAAATTGCAGTGTTATGTGCATGCCACAGAAGTGATTAATAAAATGTTTACTCTCCCAAACAAGAAAAGTGAGTTTGAACATTTCACTTATCAGCTGTTCAATCTTAAATTCCTGGGGCCTACAAAAGAATTCATTATTAGTAACAGAAGATCTTACTGTAGGACAAACAAGCAACAGTTCCACTTTATCACAGCATTTTCTTCTAGGGTTTCTAGGTGGACTGTGGGAAATTTCCTTCTTTGCTTCTTATTTATCCCTCAATTACCATCCTACCTATAAGGGTAATCCTAGCATTGTCAGTCACCAATACACAGTAGGGAATGGATGTCACACCAGGTCTTCATACTGAAATTTTATATAATCTCTGAATGGAAACTAGCCTTGTTTACTGTAATCTGGTCCACATCAAACTCAATTTGACTTCAAATTCTGTTTAGGCATGAAGACTGAGGTTCCTGAGGAAATGTGGTTCCTTTGTTCTCTTCATCTATTTGTTGATGTACATGATGTTCACGCCTTGTGACCTGATGAAGAAAAAGAGCCTGGCCTCAGAACTCATATCCATGACACTGACTTGTTCCTCCAGACCTCTAATCTCTGGATCCCACCTGCTCTCCTGCACCTTCATACTGAAGAGAAAGAAATAGCAGCCTGGAGATGCTGGACCATGGATGATGGGTACCTTGCATACCTCTTTCTTACCAGGAAGTTGTTCTAAGCTGAGATATGAGAGATGCAAGACTTGCTTTTGCAGCTAAACCAGGAAAACCCAATTCTATGATATGCAAATATATTACTGTCAGTACAAAATGCCTGTTCTATATACTATTCTTTAAGATGTAATCCAGTGATTACTTTTTTTTGTCATGTCACCTAAACTATTGAAAATATTGTTCTCAGTTACACAGTAACTATGAAAATAGGATAGGAAATGGAAGATCTGAAGAAAAAAATAATTAGACAAAAATGGTTAGTTAGCAAGTCACTCATTTTTTTCTTTTTTTGTTTATCAGTTGCCACAAAAAAATCTTGAAAATCCTTTTGCATACCTGTTTGCATCTGAGAAATGAAGGTTCAAACTTAGGTTCATTCTAATCAGTATGTCTCAGGCATCAAGAGCCGAACCCTTCCAGTTCGATTAGCTTTCTCTAACCAAGTATCATTGTATTCTAGCTACTGCTAGAATGGTCTTGGATGCTCTTAATTTTCAAAGGTGATCTTGTCCTCCAGTTAAACTGACTGCCACTGTTCCCAAGCTATTGCAGTAAAAAATATTTATTCCAGTCTTTCTAGAGAGATACAACATAATTAATTTACCTTATAACCTTTCTATACAGTTTTGTCTACCTAAGTACTCAGCAGTGCTGCTGCTGGTATGCAGAAGAGAGAGATGAGGAAAACTAAACCCAGCTGTACTCTCAGGTAGTCACGTTCCTTGTTCTTTATTCCCTCTGCTACAATGGCTTTCTTCTGCTCCTGAAAGAAATAATTTGACCTTCCATAACTTAACATGAGCCAGCAGTGTTCTCTTGCAGCTCACAAGGCCAATGGTATCCTGGGCTCCATTAGAAGAGGGGTGGCCAGCAGGGACAGGGAGGTGATTGTCCCTCTCTACTCTGCCCTCGTGAGGCCCCATCTGGAGTCCTGTGTCCAGATCTGGGGCCCCCAATACAAGAAGGATGTGGAACTGTTGGAGAGGGTTCAGAGGAGGGCCACAAAGATGATTAGAGGCCTGGAGCACCTGCCCTACGAAGAGAGGCTCAGGGAGCTGGGCTTGTTCAGTCTGGAGAAGAGAAGGCTGCGGGGGGACCTCATTGCAGCCTTCCAGTACATGAAGGGAGCTTATAAGCAGGAGGGGATTCAACTTTTTGAAAGGATAGACAATGACAGGACAAGGGGGAATGGATTAAAACTAAAGGAAGGAAGGTTTAGATTAGATATTAGGGGGAAGTTTTTTACAGAAAGAGTGGTGAGGTGCTGGAACAGGCTGCCCAGAGAGGTAGTGGATGCCCCGTCCCTGGAAGTGTTCAAGGCCAGGTTGGCTGGGGCCCTGGGCAACCTAGTGTAGATCCAGGCCTGAGGTTGGTGGCCCTGCCTGTGGCAGGGGGGTTGGAACTGTATGATCCTTGGGGTCCCTTCCAACTCATACCATTCTATGATTCTATGATTCTATGATTCCATAAATTATACTTCACTGCCCAGGGAGTCATTCCCTTACTCAAAGAACTCTCCAAAAATACCAGTAAACAAAATAAGTAATGTCATCTTCATGCATCTTCCCTCACTCCATTGAACAAGCTCTTTTCAGTCATCTTTAGCCATTCACCATCTCGTCCCAGAAGGATGGTCTTTCTCCAGCACAAATGTAACAAGGATTTATATAAGCAGGCGTCTTTTCCAGGAAACCTGGCAGTAACACTCTTTCAGACAACAAACCCAATCGCATAATGCAAACAGAATCAGGCAAGAAAGAGACTGGAGTGGAACTGCTGGAGAATGTGTTATTCTAACAGCCAATGAGGGGTGGGGAGACAGAGAAAAAGAAGAAAGAGAGCACATTTTTTCTTAAAAGAAAAAAAGTTTGGAAAAATATTTCTGTGTTTGACAGTTTGTAAACTGAAGGCTTAATTTAAAGGTTCATTGTAACCTCATATACCATGTAACGATATGTTTCCTTGAGAGGTAACTAAAATTTTACTAAGAAAATTTAGCTGGGACTGAAGTGACGTGTTTTCCCACAGGTCTTGGCGGCGTGACAGAATAAATTCACAGGTGTTGCTGTGGGTTCTGACACAGTGAATTTGAATATATCTTTTTCTGAATCTACAACCCCTATTAGACATATACTTCTAGCTAGAGGAGAGAAAAATTGCAATAGAGAAAACCAAGTTTATTGTAATAAAGAGTAGAAGTTTTCTGAAGGACTAAGGCCATCACCAAGATGGAAGCTTTATGTGTGAGATGACTATCCATACTCATACTGATGGTTATGAACATGCAATGGTGCTATCCCACTAGAGAAAACTTTGGATGTACCCAGTCTTCTCTGATTTATTTTGTATAAACTCCACTTGCTTCTTCAGCACATCAAAAATTAAAGATGATCTTCAGAAGTGGGTTGCAGTGTGTAATCTTAACTTTGGTAATATGAGATCTTCATTGTCCTCTTTGCTCCCTGCTCAGATACTTCTTGGAGTGCTTCAATCATGACAGCAAAAACTCTTACCCTTTGTGTAAGTGCTACCTTCACCTTGTGTAGTACATTGCTAGACTCCATCACTGTTCAAAGAACCAAGGCAATTTTCTTCTGATACAGAGATCATCATCCTGGGGGCTAAATATTCCTGGGCAGCACAGACAGAAAGGTTGCAGGCAGGCCTTACAGTAGCCCACAGTCTCTGTACAAACCCCCCTGCAGGCTCCAGAGTCCCCTCTAGCTCACCTGCAGACTTTAGAGAGCTCCTAAAAATCCCCCTTTCCGCCTCTACGCACCTGGCAGCTTCCACAGAGTGCCCCCTACAAGCTGCCCCAGCCCCTGCACAACCCCCCTAGCATCAATCCGCCACAGTGCTATGTCCTCCAGTGCCTATGCAGCCACCTCCCACCTCCCTCCAGCTTTCAGCCCCTGCAGAGCCAAGCCATCAAGTCCGACCACTGCCTGCCCAATCCCCAGTCACAGAATCACACCGAATCACAAGGTTGGAAAAGAACTTTGAAGATCATCAAGTCCAACCATTCTCATCCTAAACTAAATCATATCCCTAAGTACCTCATCTACCCTTTTTTTGAACACAACCAGGGAAGGTGACTCAACCACCTCCCTGGGCAGCCTGTTCCAGGCCCCGACAACTCTTTCAGGAAAAATTTTTTTTCTAACATCTAATCTAAACCTGCCCTGGCACAGCTTCTTGCCATTCCCCCTTGTCCTATCACCTGTCACCTGGCTGAAGAGACCATCACCTATCTCTCTATAACCTCCCTTCAGATAGTTGTAGGTTGTGATAAGGTCTCCCCTCAGCCTCCTCTTCTCCAAGCTAAACAGCCCCAGTTCCCTCAGCCACTCTTCACAGGATTTGCCCTCCAGCCCCTTCACCAGCCTGGTTGCTCTTCTCTGGACTCACTCAACTACCTCAGTGTCCTTCTTATGGTGAGGAGCCCAGAACTAGACACAGTACTCGAGGTGTGGCCTCACCAATGCCAAGTACAGGGGCACGATCACTTCCCTAGACCTACTGGCCACACTGTTTTTGATACAAGCCAAGATGCCATTGGCCTTCTTGGCCACCTGAGCACACTGCTGACTCATATTCAGTCTGCATTCAACCAACAATCCCAGGTCCTTCTCTGCCTGACAGCTCTCCAGCCAGTCTCCCCCAAGCCTGTAGTGCTGCATGGGGTTGTTATGTCCCATGTGCAGCACTCTACCCTTGGCCTTGTTAAACTTCATCCCACTGGTCTCAGCCCATTGGTCCAGTCTGTTCAGATCCCTCTGAAGAGCCTCCCTACCCTCAGGCAGATCAACACTTCCTCCCAGCTTAATGTCATCTGCAAACTTACTGAGGGACCATTCAATCCCTTCATCGAGATCACTGATAAAGTTGTTGAACAAGACTGGAACCAGGACTGAGCCCTGAGGGACTCGTGACCAGCCTCCAACTGGATTTTGTTCCATTCACCACCACCCTTTGGGCTCGGCCATCCAGCCAGTTTTTAACCCAGCTGAGGGTCCACCTGTCCAGGCCAGTGGCAGCCAGTTAGTCAGAATGCTGTGAGAAACGGTGTCAAAGGCTTTACCAAAGTCCAGGTAGGTCACATCCACAGCCTTCCCCTCGTCCATTAAGCGGGTCACCTGAAGATGATCAGGTTAGTTTGACAGGATCTACATTTGTAAACACATGTTGACTAGGCCTGATCCCCTGGCCAGCATGCATGTGCTGCATGATAGCTCCCAAGATGACCCTCTCCATGATCTTCCGCGGGACTGAGGTCAGACTGACAGGCCTGTAGTTCCCCGGATCCTCCTTCCGGAGTCCAGCCAGCCTCTACCGCAAACCCCACCAGGGACTTCTCTCCGCCCCTTGGCAGAGCAGTCACCGTTTCGCGGAGAGACAGGTCCCCGCCGCGGCGGAGAGCTGAGTATAACTGCGAGGGACAGCCCGCCGCGCCGGCCGGCCGCGGCAAGGGTTAACAGCGGGGCGAGCGGGCACATGACAGCCGCGGGGCACGAGCCAGCTGGGCTCTGCGCGGAGTCGCGGGCTGCCTGCGGTGGAGCGCCGGCCCGGAGGCGGCAGCAAGGTATGCGGGAGGTGAGTACCACCGTGCGTGTGCTGCAGCTTCGCGCCCCGTATGGTGAGCGAGCGAATGCGTGGAGGGGAGGGGTGGGGGGGTGGAGCTCGGTCCGGCCCCTCCGTTGCTCCCGCTCCCGTGAACTGCCCCGTGCCCCTCGCCGCCGGCTCGGGTGGAGAGAGGCCGAATCAGTGGTTCCCGCCCTCCGTGTCAGAGCGGGTTGGGGAGGAGGAGAGGGAAAAGCAAAACAAACCCTCTTGTGTTGAAGTTACTTCGCAGTTACTCATCATGCCGACAAGCCCGCCGCGGAGATGAGAATGCAGAGCTGTCTGGGAGGACGGGACAGACACCCGCCCGGGAGATTTGTCATCCTGCTGATGAATAAGCGGAGATAGGTACCCTCAGGAGAAGGCTGCGGAGGGGAGAGTATGCCCTCCGGCGGCAGGAGCACGGCGGGGCAGCGCGTAAAGCAGCGCGGAAGGCAGCGCGGGGGGCAGCGCGGGTAGTGTGAGCACTACGCAGAAGGCGGCGCGGACAGGGAGAGCGGGCGGCACGGAGGACAGCGCGGGTGGTGTGGGAGCCCGGGGGTACCGACTAGACCGTTGCGCGGCCCGCGGGGCTCCGCTGCAGAACCCCATTGCCCCGATGGCGAGTAGTGCATTGCCCGGGGCTTGCCATTGTCCAGGCGGTGTCCTCACGGGCAAATACACCAGACGTGTACTTGACCAGTGAGGTGACAGCTCTGCCTCATCTACAAGCCTGTGTATTGCTAATAATCCCTGTCCTGTAAACTTAATAGACTTGAAATTCATGGCTTTCAGCTGTGCCTTCCCGTCCGGAGACCTTGTTTAGCTTTTGGCCTTGGGTGAAGCTGCTGATGTGTTAGATGCAAGGTCTGTGGGATGAGTCAAGGGTGTGATAAGACCAGTGGTGGGTATCTCCTGGGCCATCTGCCCAGCAGCATGTGGTGGTTGCCCACACTTCCCCACAACTGGCAATTACAGAAAGGGTACTAGGTCAGGGCAGGTGCCCACAGCCCTGTGCCTCTGCCTGTGTTGCCACCGCTTGCACAGGGATGCTGTTGGTGGTGTCTGATTCCCTGCTTGCACTGAAGCTCTCAAGCATTGCTGATGCTGGAACATTAGTAATTGTAGCTGCACTGCTGGAAAGTCCAAAGTCATTACAGGCAGTGTGTGAGTAAAAGGTGCACAAGGCCAGATAAGGATAGTGTGGCTAATGAAATTCACAACATGCCAGAAGGCAGGCTGCCTCTGACTTGGGTACTCAGAGCTGCTAGATTTGTGTTGGGTTTTTCTGATGTTTGTAGCTAGCCCTGATGAGAGTAACGTTGCTCCTGGAAAGCTTAAAAGCTTATGTTGCTCTGTTACAGAAACTGCTTGCAGTAGCACAGCTCTGGCACTTACGTTCCTAATAGAGAAAAAGCTTAGGAGATCTTCATTATCATAATAAAAAAACCTGAGAAGGTTTTTCTGTCAGAATGGTAAAAATGCTTGGTCCTAACTTACACTAGGATATACATCATCCTGTCTGCTGATAACAGCTGCCCTTTTGATGGTAGTTGCAGTAGTATCAGTGATTGTGCTCTGCTCTGTTTGTACAGTCCCTTGCACAAAGGCATTCCTTTCTGTGACTAATCTTCCTAGGAATTATAGTGATGTAAGTAATAAATAATTAGTATATTTCACTATGCTAGCTCTGAGAAACTCAATTATGTTTGGGGGCTGGTTGGCTCAGAATGCTATAGATGACCTCCTTTAGCTTTCATTTGCCGTGCTTGTTCATGTTGTTTCATGAAGGCATTCTGCTGATGTTTGAGAACTAGAAACTCTTGAGACTGTCTGTCCCTTTTCTCATTTACCTGGCTGACCACCTGGGCCTATGAAAAATGTGATGTTATCAGAGTACTGCTGTTGGAATGAAGCCCCCTGTGGTAGTCCAAGAGTACAAATGTCAAGAAATGGATACAAATGATCAAAACAATGGATGCTAATGTGAGGTATGTATTATTCTCAGTGTATGACTTCTGAGATGCTGGCTGCAGTGGAGGGTTGGGAAGAGATTCTCTATAAATTGAGTGGAAGGCTTATTTTGTAATTTCAGTTTTTGAAGCCACGTTGTCTTCCTTTGTTGCAGCTACATCTCTTAATGTACATATTATTCCAAGCCTAATGTGAAGCTCTCAGTTACGGTTGGGTTTTTGTTAGTTTATTTGTTTTTTTCCTAGTTAAATCTCTGTGTGGTTTTCCATTCGAAGAAGAATTTATTACCATGCTTTGGTCTGTGAGACAGATAACTTTGCAAAAGCTGTAATACCACCACTTCCTAATATGTGTGTGTGTTCTAGAAAATGAGATGTTTAGTTGCTGGCTTACAGCTCTGTTAAAGTGTGTCCTTGTTACAAGCAGTTGTGAGACACAAAAACCTCAGGAGCCTCCAAGGCCCCATGTGTGTAGACATTGAGTGGTCAGTGAGGCTAAAATGAGGCATCCCTATAGCTTTCAGTGGCTGTCCTTTCCCTCTGTCCATCCCAGTCCTTGTGTCCACCCCGATTGACTCATCGGGGTGTGATGTCAGGGGAGGCAATGACTTCTGAGTATTTTACCATGGTACCACTGACAGGTGATGCTCCAAATAGCATGGCCATGCAAGGAGGGAGGTACTGGTAGGGGAGAGCAGAGCTTAAAGGGGAAGTAGCGTTGTGGTAGCTCAGCCCTGGTAGAAAGTAAGTGTTTTCCTGGACTTTTGCAAACAAGTTTGTGGAGTGGAATGTGGAGAGAGGCTTGGCTCTCCCTGCTTGTGGTGGGTATGAGGGAAGACACTCGAGTTTTGTGCCAAGGTAGGGGATTACAGTTCATGTCTGCTTTCTGCGGTGTATGGTGGCTGTTGTAAAGGTGAGGTGTCTCCAGTGGAAAAATAGAAAGGTGAGACTGTTCGGTGCATTGTCTTTCAGTCTTCTCCTTTGGTTTGGTAGAGTGCTTGCTACCCTAGGCGTGAAGTGCTGGTGTCTGATGGCGACTTTTGTGAAAATGTCTCCTGAGTTGAATTTATTACAATTCCTTAAACTGATCTCTGCAGTGGAGTAATTCAGCTCTTACTGAACTTAAAATGTACCCTATCTTTTACTTCAGTGGGTGAAGCAGTAAGGCAACTCTCATTACTTTTCAAAACTGCGCACTAAAAGTAGACTGTATGGCATACTGTGCTTCAGGCACAGATCTGTGAATGCTTTTGTTATGCTTTCTGAAGAATTGGTGTTTGGATTTTCCATGGCTTTAGCCTGAATTTAAATTTTACTACATGGCTGTCTAAAAGTGAATTTATGAATCGCTGCTGTGGATTTTGAGTAATTATGTTGTCATGTTCATACTGATAGATGCAGAGTCATACAGCTTTGAGTAATGTCAACATAAAAAAAGAGAGACTTTGGAAGCAGTGGACATAATTGTATTTCCATTAACATCCATGGGAGCATGAAAAGGTCACTACAATATGGCACGGATGGACAGAAATATTTCATGAAAATAATCAAAAGCGACAATTGCTTGTCTTCCTTTGGTAGAACGAAAGAATTTGTCAGCACAGCTATTCAGTCTCAGGATACTACGATTTTCTGTGGGGCTTTTTTGTGTTTTAGCTTAGTACATTAAGCTTCAAACCTATTCAGGACTTCTAAGTTTATTTTTAAATACGCTGTAGTATTTGATGCTGTATTCCTACAATTCCCAAGGTAATTTCAGTTGGAAATTTATCGTGTCTTTCTACTGTTACAGGTAGCTGCAACTGGGACCTATTTATGGATCTGATGTGAAAGTCAGTTAGACATTTAGAATGTATTTCATGTTTTTCAGTTATATGTGTTTTAATGCACCTTTAATGCACATTAAAATTTGTTGGTTTGGTTTGAATCAGTTTGACCACCATGACTTTGTCATGCGAAGGTCCTGACATCATAACAGGAGTTGACGCTAAACTAATCTAATTAATGAAAAGCCACTCATTAATAAGTCAGTAATATTGAAGATACAACAAAATAGTAAACAAAAATGGGGAAAGTTAACACTCCTTGGGGTGCTTTAGTATTTTAAAGAAAGGAAATTCTGATCTGTTTGTTAATGTACTGTTACGCATTTTCATGGTGAAATTAGGAAGGACACCAGAGGAAGAAAATAGAGAAATTACTCCATTTGCTTCAGCTTTAAGAAAAAAGTTTGTTTTGCTTGTACTTCTAGGTCATCCAGTACAAAATAGGTCTTGCTAGCATAAGTAAAGAAATTACAGACCCAGAAGCCTTTCTCTAGGTGTAAAAAGGCCAGGAATAACCAATGATAAAATTGAGACAACAATAGCATAAAACACCTTTCCTCAAAGTGGGATACAATATTACTGGAGACAAATAGCAAAGGAGACCATCGTGCTAACAACCCAAGTTGTATATTTACCTGAGTTTTACAGGGACTGCAGGTCTGTGTTCAGATGTGTAGAAATATTCTGTTGATTAAAGTAAAGGTGCTTTTCCTAGAGTAAAACCGATTCATTTGTCACTCATAATCTTTTCCTGATTTTATTAATACATTTTAAAATATAGAATTACATGTGAGAATTATTTTTATTTGTAATCAGTTTAATAGTGACAGGGTGTATAGCCTTGCCAGCAAATCAGCTGCCTTTGTTTGTATGTGCTTTTCTAGGATCTAGTCACCTGTGTAACTAGAAAGGTACATTCTGCTTTTAAAACAAACCCTGAGAATTTAAGAACATTCAGGTCTCTCTGTGCATGGTTGAACTGCAGAGATTGATTTATGTTTCAGGCGGTCATGAAATACATAATACTGCTTTTAATTGCTGTGCTTTACAATTTTGATTCCCACAATATAAAAATGTAACAATGAAAAATAGTTGCAGAATAAATATGACCATTTAAGTGTGGTGAGGGCATATGTCTCATTAATGTTAGCAGGGATTTTGCTCTTGCTTTTGAAGATAATATGCTTAGGCCTTCCATTATGAGTTTTAACTGGAGAGTGTGTGTTACTATCTATGAATATATATGTCTATAAAGACACTTAGATGGCTCTTGTTCTAATATGGAAGTGCCCTATGAATGCAGTTTTGCAAAATAAACAGGGATGTTTTGTTTTGGTTTTTTTTTTTTTGACAGTTCACAGATTGAGAGAATTAACACATTGCAGAATCATAGTAAGCAAGGGGTTAAGTATGAAGATTTTACATGAAATTCAATCAGGAATATACTGGTTATAATCTTACTGGTTTCAGCATTAAAAATCTCATGTGCTGAAGGTAAAAGTTACAGTTGTCAGGTGTTTTGCTGCAGCAGCAAGATCATAATACTTAAATAAAATCTTAAGGTATGCATGAATAAAAACCATAATTTGAAGTGTACTTCAGTTTTACTCCTGTAAACTTTATTTGTTTGTAGGAATAAGTTAATTAAGCACCGAGTCTATGATTGAACAAACTACTTAAATGTGTGCTTAATGTTAAACACATGAACACAGTGATGAAAGTTGGGCATGTGCTGTTCAGCTAAGTGAAATGACCCCATCTATGTAATACCTTACCCCAGTGATTTACACTGACAAGTGCAGCTTTTACCCACTTTTTTTTTTTTTTTTTAAATGTTAGGAGATGTTTAGATGCAGTTGAATTGGGGTAGGTTGTGGCTGAGATGATCTCCCAAACCCCTTACTGGTCTCGTCTTCTAAGATTTAAATGACAGGAAAATGTAAGTGACAAAACCTCAGAGTTCAAAAATTATTGATATAATATGAAAAATGTCCTTGAGAATGTTTGATTAATTTATGATATATCTGTAGGCTTACAGTATGCATCTACTTTTAAACTGGTTGTAGTTATGTTTATGAATACTTCTGTGCTGTTCTTTTTTTACAATATGTTTCTATTGTGAAATGTCACAGAATTTGAAGGACCATAGAGGCATTTCTGTGGCTTGTTGTTCTCCCATAATTATTTTCTTTTTCCTACGCATTTCCTTTCAAATGTGAATTGATACCTCTTTGCTATTTTAGAATCTCTTTGCCTTTTAGAATGTGAACTGGTATCTCTTTTCTGTTTTGTCTATATCAGCATAGTGCTGACTGTGTCTGATTTTCAGTGCTGTTTTAATCAACAGACTGAGGAGATGGCAGAAAAAAGGGGCAATAGCTGTGTTCATCCTAATGACACTCTCTACCAGAGGGTCCTTTCAATCCTGGCTGCCTTGGTCATTTAATTTCATGGCTGGTTTAGCTAATGTGAAGGCAGGTGAACTTATTGCAAACTTCAGCTTGCAAAGAGGGAGGTTTTCTCCACGTTAGAGCACTACATCATTGCTTGGCTTTGCCTTTTCTGACCGATCATGTAGTGCTTGCACTTTGTTTCTTGTAATCAGTAGCGTTACAGAAGTTACGTCCTGTGCAGTCCTCTTTGATGTATTATTTAATAAAACAAGTTATTTTTATTTATGTATATTTTTAAACAGGCATAATACACAATCGATTACTTACTGTCTTTGGATTGATATCAGTCATTGCTGTGGGTCTGTAAAAACACACTTTGATTACATTAACTTCTTTAAAATTAATGGAAGTCATGCAGTATGAGCCACTGGACAACAAGTATTCCTCATGGACCTAGGATGATCAGCGGACAGTATATCCCACTGATCAGAGTTCATTCAGGAACACCCTGCCTATCCTTAAATAGCAGCAACCCCAAGCCCAAAGGTTGGAAACTTGTCTGTCAGCCTACACTTAGAGATGCCCCTGGGTGGAAGGATAGCTCCTCAGAGCAAAGTACTATTTACCTTCCTGCTCTACGTCCCACCAAACAAGTTGTTATGAATGGGAAGCCCTTTCTACAAATCCCAAAGCCCCCAGGACTGGAAGTTCCCCAGTCTTTAAAGCTAAACCCGCAAGAATTTGGAGATGCCTTCTCCCTGTGCGTAGGTGAAAATAAGACTTCTTTTCTACTGCTATTAGTAATAGCATTTCTTCTCCAGTATCACATACCTAGATGGTACTGGTTATAGTAGATAGAATTCAGTCTTTTCTTTAGCACTCTTACTACCAAGGAAGAGATACTGGAACACATTTTTTCGGTATTATTTCCCACAAAAGTAATCCATCATTTTGTTATTGCCCGGGGCTTTGTGTTACACAGCAGTTGCTCAGAATCCCTGAGTTGTTCTGAGATTGTTTAAAAGCAGTGTAGTTTGCTTTACTTACCTAACTTTGAATCAACAAATCCAGCTAGTCATCTTACATTCTGCGGCACCCAGATTTTGTGTGTGCCATGGGAAATAATCCTTCTTCGATGCATGAGCACAGCTTTCCACTAGTGACTAACAGCTGCTTACTGATGAAAGCAGCATGCTTTTCAGAACGCTAAGGCTGTACAGGCTGTAAAGCACTTTGGAGCATGTCTCAATCATTTGCAATCCATTTTTTGGAACCACTGTTTATGGTGTAGAAGATAATGATGCATAGCCCTCTCAAAATTTGAAGGCTTGTACTCTGAGTAAGTGCTTGCGCATCAGAGATTGACCTGTCTGTGAGAAAGTACTTGACTGACTACTTTTGGGGCTTTGAAGTCAAACCAGAACTCTTAAGTTTTCAGTACTTATTGACTGATCATACTAGAGAAGGGGATACTCTTTTGGATGAGTTTTGGTATCATACTTTCAAAACTGAATGTCCATAGACATGATAATTTAATGTATGGAAAAGAATGGAATAGTTTAAAATACCAAGAGAAGCTTGGGTTGATATCTAAGTGAAAATGCAGAAAAGAAGACAGAGTTTTCCCATTTTATTCCAAGTGTGTTGCTTCTCTCCATTTTCTGTTTTTCTTCATTACTTGCCTTTGAAAACTTAGGAGGTCCATCATCTTCAGCTGAAGGCATGCAAGCTTGAAACCAGTATCACTTCAGAAGTCAAAAGTTAACTGCATGCTTGAGTGCTCTGCCGAGTCAGACCAGTGGTAATGCATATACATACTCATGGGGTGATCTCTGAGATCATCTGTCTGGTGCTTACCTTGGTGGTGGTTGTAATTCAAAGTGTATAACTTTGAGCTTCTGCTACAGTGAAGCATGGTGGACTCCTCACATAACAAGCTCTTTGAAGCTCGCCAAGCTGTATAAAGCACAGCATATATGTAAACTAAGACAGTAAACCTTACAAAAGTGTTAATGTAGCTTATACTTCTGCAGCCCTTTCATATTTTGTCTTTTTCTAGTGGTGGGTAAATGAAGGGAAAAGCCTTTTAAGAGGTACTTATTTTAGTTAAACATTCATGTCAAGAAGGCAGTAGTTTTACGGATTTCTCAAGGTATGTGACAGAGGTTTCCACACTTCAAATTTGGGCTTTTTTGTTTTTTGTTTGGCTTTTTTTACATGAGATAGTAAAAGCAATATACACATCAAAATTACTTGGTGGCTTTGGAATAAGCTCTGCTTTCAGTAATGGGTAGAATAGTTTAAAAACAAGACGGGGCTTCAGTTTGGCAAGGAGGAAAACAGAATGTTTTGGGGGTCAATCCAGCTGTGTGCCTTGTCTTCTGCAGAGTTGTTTTTTTTGGCAGGAGGTTGTGCTGAGTGCATAAAAAGGGAACAGTAATGATCTATAGTAACCACAACGTGCAGAGAGCCTGCTTTGCATGAAGACTCTTTACCTTATTTGATGTTACAAAGCTTTGAAAGGGGATGGTTTTTAGAAAGGATGCCACCTAAGTCACAGTAACAGGAACTGTTAAGCTTTTGTGAATGATGAGAACCTGAACCCCATCATGTTGTGCTACTGTATGGAGAAAAGAAATACCAGTGTACTAACTCTAACTTCAGTTACTTTACCTCCTGTGTGGTACTGATGGTATGATATGCTTTCTAGTACTATGTTGTGCATATGAAAAAGAAAATAGAGTGATGGTGAATTTTTTTTTAACACAGAATTTTCACCTTTGCTAAGAGCACTGATATTAGTTATTTTTACATGGAAACTAGGTGCAAAATGCAGATGGTAACATTACATGTATTTGGCATTGAAAATCTGCAGTCTCTCATTTTGCTTGGTATGTGAATTTACTTGGTTTTTTGTGGCTAGTCAGTTTTGTACCTTTTAGATTGACTCATGCTTAGAAGGAGATCTTTACTGGCAGTACGTGCTGAGGTAAAAGTGAGCTAGAGATACATCAGGCAGGACAAGGCAGAAGGGTGAAAAGGGTGAGAACAGTGAAAGAAGAGAGGACTATGACCTGGCCAGCACTGATCTCCAGCTTCTCTCATCAATGCAAGTATTTTGGTAAAAGTCTTATAGTGAAAAACAATATAAGTTTTAATCACACACAGAATCACACACACAGAATCACAAGGTTGGAAAAGACCTTTAAGATCATCAAGTCCAACCATTCTCATCCTAAACTAAACCATATCCCTAAGTACTTCATCTACCCTTTTTTTGAACACAACCAGGGAAGGTGACTCAACCACCTCCCTGGGCAGCCTGTTCCAGGCCCTGACAACTCTTTCAGGAAAAAATTTTTTTCCTAACATCCAATGTAAACCTGCCCTGGCACAGCTTCATGCCATTCCCCCTTGTCCTATCACCTGTCACCTGGCTGAAGAGACCATCACCTATCTCTCTATAACCTCCCTTCAGATAGTTGTAGGTCGTGATAAGGTCTCTCCCCAGCCTCCTCCTCTCCAAGCTAAACAGCCCCAGCTCCCTCAGCCACTCCTCATAGGATTTGCCCTCCAGCCCCTTCACCAGCCTGGTTGCCCTCCTCTGGATGCACTTGAGGACCTCAGTGTCCTTTTTATGGTGAGGAGCCCAGAACTGGACACAGCATTAGGGATGTGGCCTCACCAATGCCGAGTGCAGGGGCACAATCACTTCCCCAGACCTACTGGCCACACTGTTTTTGATACAAGCCAAGATGCCATTGGCCTTCTTGGCCGCCTGGGTACACTGCTGACTCATATTCAGCCTGTAGTCAACCAACACTCCCAGGTCCTTCTCTGCCTTACAGCTCTCCAGCCAGTCTCCCCCAAGCCTGTAGCACTGCATGGGGTTATTATGTCCCATGTGCAGCACTCTACACTTGGCCTTGTTAAACTTCATCCCATTGGTCTCAGCCCATTGGTCCAGTCTGTTCAGATCCCTCTGAAGGGCCTCTCTACTCTCAGGCAGATCAACACTTCCTCCTAGTTTAGTGTCATCTGCAAACTTAGTGAGGGAGCATTCAATCCCTTCGTCAAGATCATTGATAAAGATGTTGAACAAGACTGGAACCAGGACTGAGCCCTGGGGGATGCCACTCGTGACCGGTCTCCAGCTGGATTTTGTTCCATTCACCACCACCCTTTGGGCTCAGCCATCCAGCCAGTTTTTAACCCAGCTGAGGGTCCACCTGTCCAGGCCAGTGGCAGCCAGTTTCTCAGTCAGAATGCTGTGAGAAACGGTGTCAAAGGCTTTACCAAAGTCCAGGTAGATCACATCCACAGCCTTCCCCTCGTCCATTAAGCGGTTCACTGAATATAATAGAAAAAGAAAAAAAATAAAAAAGCTTCATAATAATGAAGCTTTCTACTGAATATTCTATTAAGACAGTAGTTTTTGTAAAAGTGTTTAAATTTAGAGCTGTTATCTAAATGTAGTGATGTCCAAAAGTTATATATTCAAGGATTTGTTACCAGCATATCTGCACTTTATACACATCTGAATAGTGTTTTGTTTTCTAGAAAACCCTAGCAGCTGTTCTGATTGCTTATCTTATTCACTCCTCTGTGCAGACAGTGGACTTGTGAGTGTGAACTAAACTATGTTCAGCCATGTCTTGGGTGTTCTCACCTCCCTTGTAGTAACAAAAGTCTCAAATCCTTCTGAAAACAACGCACATTTCCTGAAAGGACCAATGTGTTGAGCATCTATACTGGCTTCTCACCGTGAATGCAATTGTATTTTTTTGAAGTCCATCAAGGAGTATCAGAGATAAACATATCCTGGCTGGTGTACGTAGTTGCAGAATGTGCCTGTGAATGTAGCTGGGGAGGACACCTGTTACTTCAGCATTATTCGTAAGGAATGCTCTGACGGCATGTTGCACAGGGGAGTTGGATCCCTGGTCTGAATCACTGTGATTATACTTAACACGGTTATGTCAGTTGATTCAACATTCAGGAGTGGATTTTCTTGTCCTGTAAGACAATGTATTGCAGTCTTAAAGCAGCTTGAATTTGGCTTGGAGAATTTCCACTGTGACCAAAATTACATGCAGAGGCGCTGTTGATGGAAGGGGTGCGACTGCTGCACCTCCAACCACCAGGCTGATAACCTGGTGGAGAGGTCCAACATAGAATCATAGAATCACAGAATGGTTTGGATTACAAGGGACCTTAAAGTTCCAACCTGTCTGCCATGGGCAAGGACACCCTTCACTAGACCAGGTTTACCCCCAAAGCCTCATCCAACCTGGCCTTGAATACTGCCAGAGACAGGACATCCACAGTTTCTTTGGGCAACCTGTTCCAGTGCCTCACCACCCTCATAGTAAAGAATTTCTTCCTGATATCTTACTTAAATTTACCCTCAGCCTAAAGCCATTACCAGTTGTCCTATCACTACACTCCCTGATAAGCAGTCTCTCTCCATCTTTCTTGTAAACCCACTTTAGGTACTGGAAGGCTGCAATAAGTTCTGGAGCAATAAGGCTCTCCAGAGCCTCCTCTTCTCAGGCTGAACAAGCCCACGTCTCGCAGCCTGTCCTTATAGGAGGAGTGCTCCAGCCCTCTTGTCATCTTTGTGGCCCTCCTCTGGACTCACTCCAACAGCTCCATATCTTTCTTGTATTGGAGACCCCTGCATGGACATGGGGAGGGGAGAGGCAGCCAATCAACCTGGCTTTTGGTCTTGCATATTGTGATTGTGAGAGCAGCTGTTAGTCATGAGGGCCACAGCCATCTCCTTGCATCCCCCATCCTCCCTGGCAGCTGGCAACATAGCACACATGGGGAATTCAAGTCTTGGAAACTAGTCTGGTCTTCTGTTCACTAAAACCAGCGTAGTAAACATGTGGGTATGGGACTATGGCTATGTTACAGATGTGAAGAGTTAATATGAAAATACCTGAGATGGGACTTGAAGAAGCAAATGTGGACATTTGTTAGTAGGAAATGCAGAAAACATGTGCAGATAGGCATGGATCCCTTTTGTTCTCCTTTTCAAGGCCATTGAAAAAAAGACAGCTGTCATCTTCCATTTCTGTGGTTCCGCAGTGTTAAGCTTTCCCTTGACATGAAAAATCATTGTGCATTTTATTTCCTGTTTTCTTGCAATGTGACTAATTTTTTTCCTGTCCATAGTAAAATAAGTCAATTAACTAATATTCACATATAAGATGTTTCCTGTTGGAGATCATTAAGACACTTCCTTATCCATTAAATAGTTGACAGGCCTTAAATCTTGGGATTTTTTTTTTCCTTTTTTTAATTATTATTTTATTTTATTTTCCCCAGAGGTTCTGGAAAGAGCAGCAGCTCCAGTGCTGCTGAGCTGTGTGAGAACTGTGAACTTGTCAGGGAGGATCATTTGTTTTCAGTTGCCAAGAGAGCCTTGTTTTGCTTTTGAACAATAACCACACAGGTCTGTGAGGAGTGTTCCAGGCAGAAGTGTTAATCAGTAAGCAGTTTGAGCCACACTTGAAATCTCTTTAACATACTTACTCTGCTCTCTAGCGCTGTTGTTTTTACGTGTCAGCTGGCACAGTCTGAAAAAAGGTGTTCATCAGTATTCTGAGTATTCTGTGCAGTTCCTTATGCAGAAAGCTTGACTTGAGACTTATTTTCAAGTTGGTTTCTATAATCAGTTGTCAGCATTTTTAAAGTCTGGTTATTGATGACATTTAGGTACAGCAAAGTGATTAAATGATAATGATCTAACTGTTATCCAGCATGACACACGTTTTCTAGCTCTGCTTATGCTTCAGTGGCTTTGGGCTTGAAAGGCCACACAGTATCCATCAAAGCAAGGAAGTGGTTGCTTGTAGCTCTTGCAGCTGTTGGGGAAATCCATTCTGAAGACAGTAGGGATGGGTCTTGGTGGATTCTTTTTGTCTTCTTGAACTTTCCAAAAGGGCACAGCTGGGAACACAAGACTCCCCAAGATTAATTCTATGATTAATTTTAGGGCCTGGATGACCATGAAGGCTGGTCAGTTTTGCAAAGGTTCACTGTGGTTCTTGGTATGCCAGTCATAGAATGTACAAGATGTTTATTTTTATGTAAAAGGTGGTGCACAGATTACCATTGCAAGACATTCCTTCAGAGTGCTTATTTCAGGTTAATTTTTTTTCTAGTCTCATGTTTCAGGCATGGTTCAGCTCCTGAACATGGATGATGTTCAGACAACTCTTGAACACACATGATGAAAGGCTGTGATTTACAGTGACTTAGACTCTGTACTTTTAGAGTATTTACCTTAAGCATTGAGAATTTTTTTTAAGAACAAAATGTGTAAGGAAATAAAACCAGCTCTGGTGGAAACAAAACATATATTGGACCATGTGTTGTAAGGGCCCAAGGCAACTTACAGACATTCCCTGAAGAGTGTTAGGCTTAATGCCAAAAAGGATTTACTTTACACAGGAGCTGTAGAATCCCTCAAGAGTATTAGGCAAGTTTCTAACACTTACCCATTCTGTGTTAGGAGTGTAATTTAACTTCTTTCATATGCTGCCTTATACCTTTATCCTCTGCTTTGTTGGCCTGGTTAGTGAGCTATCCAAAATACAGTAGGGTAGATTTAAGTAAGTCTCATATTTTATAATTTTTCTTAGATGAAATATTTTTCTTTAAGATTGGGACAAACTGGTTGAAGCTGGTATTTATAAACAGCTTTATAACCTTTGTTTTCACCATGATGAAAGCTTGCAGTTGTCAATAGCATCCAAGGACTACCTTCTGCTGGAAGGCTGCAAAGAAAGCATGGGCAAATGGGATGGGGAAGCTACACAAACCTCACGGCCACTTGAGCAAGCTTCCAGTGGAGTTCTCTGTATGCTTTTCAGTGTGCTCCTCCACAAAATTCCCAAAGGATAAAATCAAGTCAGATGTACCTTCCTGAGAGGGTGGCATTTCAGGGAAAGCATCATTTCTTCTTTCTGTTGTGACTGATTCAAGGATGCTTATGCATTTGCACATATGTCATCCTAAAAAAGGCTAATTAATATTGTATCATTCATGTTTGCAGAGAGGAAAATTTGATGCCTCAGGTCAAACCAACATAATAAAGCAAACCGAAACAGGACAGACTATTATACTTTCTTTTTAATTTGTTTGAGAATCTTCAGTTTAGTCCATGATTTTTCAGTTTTGTTTTATCACCAGGAGGTGGCACTAACAAAATCTGATGCATGTGTCAGCCACTTTTTAATAGGGGAAATTTGCAATAAAAATCCACTTGAAACGTGAAAGTTCTGGAAGTTTTATACCTGAAAATTCACTCTTAAGTGAAGTAAGATTTGAGTATTTTCGGTGTGAATTCGAGTATTTCACTTCAATTTGTCATGCCTCTATTCTTTTCACTGGTAAATTTTGGTTAAGTTACCTTATACTTGAAGTAGTGGAGCATGTCCTTCACTGCTAGTTGCAAGAATGTAGATCATCTTTTCAGCAGCAGACTTGAGATGCCAGCTCAGTATGTGCTGGGTGCAGCAGATGGGGCACTAGGCAATGAAGGCAGAGAGGCAGGTGTAAAAGCATGGCTCACAGTGTTGCTGTCAAAACTCAGTATTCTCATCAGGATGGCAGAATTCTATTTTGGTCTCTGCTGCAGTAACTTCTGCTGTAGCTTCTTAAACTGTCTTGTCTCACTTTAGCTCTATGTCCCCCTGTTCTCACTTTGCCCATTTGCCTCTCTTCTCTATTTGGATTCATGGTAATGATTTTATTTTAATGTTTGCTCGGTGACAGATACAACTCCTACTGTGTAATGCCTACTCCGGGCATTATTGCAGTGCAAATCACGATGACACTGATGAAAATACAATACATTGTGATGGGTGTGATGTTAGTATCTATAGTGAGTAAGTAAATGGGGAGATTATTCTCTCTTGAATACACAAAATATTTTAAATGCAGTATTAACTGTAAGAACACATAAACTGCCAGGAAATGTTTATTGTAGTCTTTTAAACTGCATTAAAGTGAACTGCAACAGCCAAGTGTGGGGTTTTTTTCTCTTTTTCTTTTATCTCCCATGGTTAACTTGTTATGTAAACAGAATTATGACAAAACAGTCATTATTGACTGCTGTAATTTTACCCATGAAACTTCTTACACAGCAAAGTAGTATGACTTCTTTATTGCAGCAGAAAAACAGAATCACAGAATATCCTGAGGTGGAAGGGACCCATAAGGATCATCTAGTCCAACTCCTGGCTCTACACAGGGCAAGCCTAGTCCTTCAATTCTGGTGGCTCTAGGTGGGATTTTGATCTCCTAAATTGTCTTTGATAGTTGATCTTGAAAAACTAATTGACGCTTCCTGTTTGTTGTCCTAAAATAAAAATCTAGATTATTCATAAAGGGGGAATTTTTGTGATCCTTGGCGAACAGCTAGAGAAGTTTGATGTCTGCATTTAACCATCATATTTATGGGGCTGAGTTAAATACTGAGTCTGTGAAATTCTGCAGGTGACAGGCGTGCCCTTCAGCTGTTCTGTGGCTGGTGCTTCTAGACAGATTTAGGGAAAAGTAGAACTGTTTGGGTCTTTGGTGTCACAGGGCTACATTTGCTGTTGTAGCTGATAAACTGTTTCTAGAAGTTGGAAGTCAGCTCCATGGTTGCTCCCTCTCCCCGAATGGAAGGGGGTATAAAAGGACTGTATCTCACATTGGAAAAGCAGGAGGGCCTGGGCAGGAGCAGGGAATGAGCTTTTCCTTTCTCTGAGCCCTTTCCCTCAGTCATCTGATGCAGATAACAGCTGATTCATAGGCCTTTGAGAAACAAAACAAAACAGAACAAACCAAAACGAAACACATGTCCAGGCAATATTCTCCAGCTCAACTCTCAGGAGATGAACGGAAATTTTCCTTGTGATGAAAATATCAGTTCATTGGCTGTTTATGTGGTCAGTTTTACAGATACCACACAGCAGTTAAAATCAGTGATATACGTGGTTTTGCCTAGACTGTACATAGAAATCTAAACCTATTTAGTCTAGCCATTTGACACGTAAATAGGCTGAAACAGATTATGGTTCACTCTTGATATTACTGTCTTTTAACCAAAAAAAAAAAAGCGTTTTAGAAACCTTTATGACAAGATGATCAGAAAGAGGAATTCCTTTTGGATCAATTACTCTATTCCATTGTGTTCAACTCCTATAGTGAATTTTTGTGTTTGCTCAGGCAAAACCAGTATTTGAACCCTTGGGACATAACAAATGCTTTGCTAATCAAGTATCTTACGCTTTTTTATTGTCTCTTGTGAATGCATATCATTCAGATTTCAATCAGTGAATAAATGAAAGCCCTGCAGTATGGTGGTTTTTGTTGATGTCATTTTGTTTGGACTTTGGGTTTTTGGTGATTTTTTTTTTTTTTTTTTTTCTGGTAGGATATTTTAAATTGCATAAATTAGTAATTGTTGCAGTCAGTTATCCTGCTTGCTCTAATGCCCACAGCATTTCTAGATACTGACCTCCAGAAGAAATTTAGTTAACTAAACAGTTACTGAGATGCTTCTGAAATTATTAATTAATTTTTGCATCTAGTTCACTGATGGAGTCCTGTGTTTTTGAACTTACCTGTCTTCCTACATCTGTTCCCAGAAATCACAGAATCACAAGGTTGGAAAAGACCTTTAAGATCATCAAGTCCAACCATTCTCATCCTAAACTAAATCATATCCCTAAGTACCTTATCTACCCTTCTTTTGAACACATCCAGGGAAGGTGACTCAACCACCTCCCTGGGCAGCCTGTTCCAGGCCCTGACGACTCTCTCAGTAAAAATCTTTTTTCTAATGTCCTTAAACTATTACAGTAAAATCTTTTTGAAGTTGGGAGCTAGGTTTCAGATGAAAACTATTCTCGTGCAAACCTACAGCAGTTTTCTTGCAGACAGCGTTTAGATCATGCATGTGTCAGCATGTGAGTCATTAAAAATTCATATATGGGTGTAACATCAGCATGGCATTTATGTATTTTTACATCCGGGTATTTTTTCACAATACAAACGCATTTTTTTGTTCTTTTTTTTTTTGAAGCACATGTCTAGAGTTCTGTAAAATTTCACCTTAAAATTAGACATTATCTTTGGGCCTCTGTATGGGCAACTGAAAGGAGAAGCGAGTTGGTGCATGTGAGAAACATACCAGTTAGTCACTGTAGCTCTCTAATACTGCTTTAAGTAACTTGCTGCTTGTGTCTGCAGTAGGTACCTGGCAATTTTTATCTTGCTTTGTAAGAGGTTTCAAACGATAATGAGAAGAAAGTCTGTGTACTTTTGTGCTTTAGTAAGCAGAGACCAACATCTCTTCCATTTTGCCAATTTAGCTATGAGTCTGATGTTTTGTTTAAGGACAGCACTGAGCTGAGAATTCAGCAGGAGATATGCTTTGCCAGTTTTAGTTATTGTAATAAAGCAGCTGCTACATAAAATTTCCCTTGTAAAAGCTCTTGAAGGAATTTCGGTGTGACAGGTTGCCCTGCAGGTGTTCACAGGGTAGTGGGATAGTGTCCAAGGGGACATCTCCATAGCACGAGTCTCCTGTTGATGCTTGGAGTGGATGAACTTAAGTGATTGGTTGACTCACAGTAGCTGTCCTGGTTTTGGCAGGGACAGGGGTAAATTTCTTCCCAGCAGTTGGATGTGCTGCGTTTTGGATTAAGGATGAGGATAATGTTGGTATGTTGTGGTTCAGCCCCAGCTGGCAGTTGAGCACCATGCAGCTGCTTGCTCACCCCTCTCCCAGTGGGATGGGGAGGAGAATGGGCAGAAAAACGCAAACTGTGGGGTTGGGATAATGACAGTTTACTGGGACAGCACAGGGAGAGGGAAATAACAACAGGACTTATGACAGGATATACGCAGATAATATAAAACACTTTACCAACCTCACAAGTCATTGAACACTCAGCCCACACTCAGACTGTCCTGGAACTGTGTGGATTGCCCCCTGCCTGCCTAGCCCCCTTTTATGAGGAGCACGACCTCATGAGGTAGGGAAAACACCCTTGGCCAGTTCAGTTCACCTGATCTGGCTCCTTCTGAAAATTAACTCTAGCCTACCTGAACCATGTCCTGGTAACCCACTGATACTTTCAGTTGTTGCCAAGCAGTCAGCTTCTCACACTGCTATCAAGAAGGTGAGGGGGCACCCAGGAAGCACCCAGGGGACACAAACTGACCGGGGGATCTTCCTTACCACATGACATCATGCTTCATATATAATTGGGCAGCTGGGCAGCACATGGTCTTGCAGAGCATTGTCTTTGTGTGGTGAGCAATGGTGCTGTTCATTTCTTGCATGTATTCTTTTATTAGTGTGATTGTTGTTACCTTTCTTTTCTGTTCCTGCAAGCTGTCTTTACCTCAACCCATGAGTTTCACTTTTTTTTTTTCCCCTTTTCCATTCTCCCCCATTTGACTGAAGGGGGAGGGTGAAGTGAATGAATGACTGTGAGGTTGTTTTAGCTGCCATCCAGATTAAACCACAATAGTAGTTGTATGCAATGGTGAGGAATCTTCTCTTTTCCTCACTACACTTTCCCCTTGCAAGTATGTCCAAAAGCATCATGAATTAGTTGCCTGAAACGACACCAAATCTTGCTCCAGCTTATTGAAATCAGTGGTGTACTTGGAACTTTGTATTTGGGCACCAATAAGGGATTACTTTGCACATTATGTAATTCTTCTCTGCACAGTCAGAATTCTTTTTCAGAGCCTCTTGCTTCTTTAAGGGCAGATATTTTAATTGGGGAGGCATTTGTCTTCAGGAAAGGCTGCTTTGACTGACTTTGCCTTAGTACAATTTATTTTTTGATGAAATGAAGCCTTACAAAAATAAAGATTTTTACTGGAGATGACTGTGAAGAATAGAAGATACTTAAACAGTGATGAGTGGATGCCATACTTTTTTTAAAAAAAGAGAAAAAAGAGAGAAGGCATTGTGGGGGCTTGAGTATCTGCTCTGCATCTCTTCTGCAGGGAAATAATCTCCATAAAACTAAAATTCTGTCTCTTACTAAGGAAGCTATTTTTGGGTCTTCAACAGAGCAGTGGGATAATGTTCTTTCCCTGCAATCTCATGGAACAGGTACTATTTCCACTGCAGGAAAATTCAAGCTTTTCTGGTTTTACAGAAAAAAATTTGGGTGATCCCTAACTTGCACGTAGTAAAAATGATTACTGAATCAAGACTTGAAGAATTAATTACTAAACTACTTAGCAGTAGTTTAAAACTACCAGATTAAAAAAAAACCTCCAAAATTTGCAGCATAGCTTAAAAACCACCAAGAAGTATTAAGAACTTGCAAATTGGAAATGGCAAATGCCAATTGGAAATGGCAAGCTTTAAAGTCACTTTTCTCCCAAAATGTTCTTCACTTTCCTTGTTGGTCAAATATAATGTTAAAAGTGCAATTTAATGTTAAAAGTGAAATTTGGCAGATGTGATTTCTGTGGTCTTTTAGTGGTATCTCCCTTATGAATAGTCCCAAGAAGGTTTCAGGAACGCCATGTCCATGCAATGTGAGAGTCAATTCCCCAGTTGTTAGTGGAGATATCAGCTGTTAATGGCTGTGATAGAGAATGCTGGTTGGCTATGCCTTTAGGTAAGTTTTCTAAAGTAGCTATTATAAAAAAAGAGCTACAACTACAGCTAACTTTTTATAAAGAGAAGAGTGCAAGTAGTAAGAGGAGAAATCAAAATGTTTGTTGATAAATCCCACAGGATCCTATACAGAGTCTTTCCTGGCAACCAGTGTGGGACTTTGAGCGCAGTGACAAGCCCTACCTGGTTCTGTCCAGCCCTCTGCAAAGTTTATCTGTCATCCCTGAGATACGACTGAGCTCCCAAATGGAGAAAGTGGACTCTCTTCCCCAGGAATAACCATGGCTGTGCCCCTTCTAACAGCAAACACAGGTGACTGGGAGCACACTGCTTACTCAGGTCAGGTCACTAAAGCTCCATTGCATTTTTGGGAGCTGTGGGGCTGAACATCTGCAAGCCACTCTAGGAGCTTGAAAGGCAGAAGAAATGTTTTCATATCTTTTCCCAAAAGGGATTCCATTCAAATAGAAAGACAATTTTTAGAGTGGATTATGTTTTAGTAACATAAATAGGTATTCAGTTTTTGTTGCTTATTAACACCAATAGTGATGATCTCATATAAGTAGCTATAACGTTGTATACATTCTTCTGTTTATGTGGTATTCAGTGTTGACTGGACTGAAGAGGGAGATACCAGTGATACTCTGTCTGCTTTTCAGTATCCTCAAACTTAGGGTTCTGGTGAAAATGTTTCTCTTCATTTCACCTGAATGTCTGTTATATTTCACCTCTTTACTGCTGAATGAGGACTCTTAAGGTCAAAACAAATGCTTTTAATTAGTAATATATCCTGTCTTTTACACACAAAAAAAATACCTTTACCATTAGGAATACAGTTTGTCTCAGTCTGTTGGTTTCTGAGGCTTGAGTAAGATTTGTCCACTGAAAAGGCTTCTGGGTGACTAAGAATTTTACCATGAATGATTTGGAAACGTCCTGAGTAAATGTTTTAAGCACAAAAGTTAAAAAAAAATTCTATAAATGTAGTTCAATAACTTTGATTTAGAAAGGTAAAAATAAAATAGGTACTTCTGTTAAAAAGGCACTTAAGAACACCCAGCATAAATGTTAATGTTTGCCTGAATTTATAATTAAATCCAGCAGTATATTGTGACAGGCAGTCATTGTCATCGTTGCTGACATTGTCAACAGGAAATTTACTTTGGCAGATAAATGTATTTCTTAATTGCCTAACATATAATTTAACTTCCTTGTTCGGTCCAACTGAGATATTTTCAATGGCTTGTTTCAGAGAATGAGTCATGAGTTAAGCAGTAGCATATTTGGTGTAGATTGGACTTATATTTATTATATACTACTGTTTGAACATCTGTGAATAGATCTGCAGTTGGCTTTCAGGTTCCAACTAACCAAACAATATTTGGACTGTCAATCAATATTCCCGAATAAATGTTCTTCTAAAAGACCACTGATCCAGCATTGGTATCAGTTACTTGGTAAAATGTATCTTCTACCACACTGTTTCATGTGAATGTTTTGATGCTTTTGTCAGTAGGAGAGGACTGCTTGGATATTTATTTGCTTAATTATGTAGCTAGAAAGTGAGTTAGCTTTCAAATAAGAGAAAATGTTTAAAAATCTTTTCAATGCAAGATGAATATTGTTTGTTTGGGGACATTGAGGCCTGCTGGAAGCCTGCTCTTGATATCCAGTGGACCCTTTCTGGCCAACTCCTGAGCAGCGGGATGGCTAATGGTGCATGACTCTGCCCATAGAGATGTGAGGCTGGTGAGTTTTGCCCTCTTAATCTGTACTCAGATTCTTGCTAGCTTTGCTGCACCAGGTAAATAGTGGCTTTCTGTTTTGACTTGCTTCTGCATTGGTGTCTTTCCCATCTTGCATATAGTTTCTCAACTACTTTCTTCATTGATAGCTATATGTCTTATTTCCATGTGAAAAGCCATTTAATTTTGAATATCTCAAGTGTCTTCTGCCCTGAGCCATATGTATTTATCTATTAAATTACTGGGGTTCCTGTGGTGGGCATATAGTTACTGGTGTCTTGATTGATTGTAGTGAATGTGACTGTTACTTAACCAGTGATTGTTACTTAAACACACTTGCTTTGGTGTTAAGGTGGGAAAAGGAGCTGAGAGATCATAATGAAAGATTTTTGGATCACTGAATGCATTTTAGAAAGGCATGGAGAGGAGAAAGGAATAAGTACATTAATTTTACATAGATTTGTATATTCACAGCCATCCATTTATTCATTTGTGATTACACAAACTAAGCAGTATTCAAAACTCAGTGAAACTGTCAATTTTTCATCAGTTTGTTTATTGCTGTTAACTTGGATGGGGATGGGAAGCATTTGTTTGATCATAGAATCATAGGGGTCGGAAGGGACCTCGAGAGATCATCGGGTCGAACCCCCCTGCCAAAGTAGGCTCCCTAACTCATATGGCACAGATAGGCATCCAGACGAGTCTTGAATATCTCCAGAGATGGAGACTCCACCACCTCCCTGGGCAGCCTGTCCCAGGGCTCTGTCGCCCTCACTCTGAAAAAGTTCCTCCGCATGTTGGTACGAAACTTCCTATGCTCTAACTTGCAGCCATTGCCCCTTGTCCTGTCCCCACAGACCACTGAAAAGGGGCTGGACATTTCCTCCTGCATCCCATACTTAAGATATTTATAAACATTAATAAGGTCCCCCCTTAGTCTTCTTTTCTTTAGGCTGAACAGTCCCAGCTCACTCAGCCTTTCCTCACAGGGGAGATGTTCCAGGCCGTTAATCGTCTTTGTAGCCCTCCTCTGGACTCTCTCCAGGAGATCCCTGTCTTTTTTATACCAGGGAGCCCAGAACTGGACACAATACTCCAGGTGGGGCCTGACCAGGGCAGAGTAGAGGGGGAGGATCACTTCCTTAGATCTGCTGACCACACTCCTCCTAATGCACCCCAGGATCCCATTGGCTCTCTTAGCTACCATGGCACACTGCTGGCTCATGGCCAACTTGTCATACACGAGGACCCCCAGGTCCTTCTCCACAGAGCTCTTCTCCAGCAGGTCATCCCCCAGCCTGTATTGATATAGACGGTTATTCCTCCCCAGGTGCAAGACTTTACACTTGCTTTTATTAAACCTCATCTGGTTTCTCCCTGCCCAGCTCTCCAGCCTGTCGAGGTCTCGCTGGATGGCAGCGCAGTGTTCCTGCGTGTCAGCCACCCCTCCCAGCTCTGTATCATCAGGTACTTGCTGAGGGTGGATGCTATTCCCTCATCAAGGTCGTCGATGAAGATATTAAGCAGGACTGGACCCAACACTGAGCCCTGGGGAACACCGCTAGTCACAGGCCTCCATTCAGATTTTGTTCCACTGATCACTACTCTCTGAGCCCGGTCCAACAGCCAGTTCTCAACCCACCTCACTGTCCACTCATCTATCCCATGATCTCTCAGCTTTGCTGTCAGATTGTCATGGGAGACAGTATCGAAAGCCTTGCTGAAGTCAAGGTAGATGACATCCACTGCTCTCCGTCCATCCACCCAGCCAGTGATGACATCATAGAAGGCTATGAGATTAGTCGAGCTAATCTCCCCTTGGTGATTCCATGCTGACTACTCCTCATGATCTTCTTCTCTTCCAGTTGGGTGGAGATGGCATCCAGAACAAGCTGTTCCCTCACCTTTCCAGGGACAGAAGTGAGGCTGACTGGCCTATAGTTGCTTGGGTGCTCCTTCTCGTCCTTTTTAAAGACTGGAGTGACATTGGCTATCCTCCAGTCTTCAGGCACTTCTCCAAGACCTGTCAAAGATGATAGAGAGCGGCTCAGCAATCACTTCCGCCAGCTCTCTCAGCACACGTGGATGCAATGATAAAATTCCTTTGTGTAGTTCACAGTTAAATTGGTAACTATGCATAGAATTTTGTGTAAGGCCAACACAATTTTTTTTTCCTATGGCTATCCTGAATTTCTTTCTCACAAAGGAAAAATATTTTTTGTGCTAAATATGGAAGCTGCTGAAGGCTTTGAAACTTCTATTGACCTCATGACAACTCCTGTACAGAAATTAAGTAACGCTGCTGTCTCACTGGGATGTTTAATTTACTGGGCATTTGAATGGTGGAATAGTTTTGCATTTGCCCTGGGTAACAGTTGAGAAACAAATGGGACAGACCATGTGTCTTACTAGCTACTGGAAATCATTTCACTGATGCCTGTTCCACATAGCCCCCTGACTGGTGGTTACCAATGTCCACTGGTATCCACCAGTTGGGGTGGTGGGTAAGTCCTGGTCCCTAGCATCACAATTCTGTCTCCTTTCACTCTATGTCTAGGTCAGTTAGCAAGCCTTTCTAGAAAACAGCATCCTCATGCAGAGTGTGCCTTGGAGCTTCATCCCGCACCTCAGGTAACCCTGTATTCTCCTTTTTTGTATCTCCTCCACACTCCTCTTACCCTGCTGTAGCTCTGCCCCTACTAGTTATGTTGAACAGCACTGGTGGAAAAGGAAAACTTGCTAATGTAAAGAGCAAGTACAGTAAGTTGTAATTTTGTGAGGTGGAGAAAGTAAAACTTGGGGCTCGTAAGAGTTCTGTGTTATGCTTGTGGGGAAAAAAAACCCCCAAAACCCCAACCCCAGCGATGACTCTAATATCAAAAATAAGTCTAAATAGATCTTGGTTTTAAATTTTGCCTTTGACAAATGCAGTTATTTTTTGGTATGGCAAACATTGTTAGTGACAGGTTCTGAAGCTTTTTTGCCTACTAAATACTACACTATGTAAAGTTAAGGGCTAAAGAATCATAGTCTGGATCACAGAAGATTGAAATGTCAGTATAAGTAGGGCAACTGGGAGAAGAAGGAAAAGGACATTCCTTTGTGTATTTTCTGCAGAGGACAATCACTGATAATTATGGTACTGGGCAAGTGGACTGAGGAGAAAACATGGACCTTCTTGGGCTGCTGATTGTTGTATTTTGCTCTTTCTTTGTTGTCCCAGTGAAGTGTCCTTATCCTAACCTATGAGTTTTACCTTTTTCTTCTGATTTTCCTCCCCATAGTACTTGGGAGGGAGGAATTAGGGAGTGGCTGTGAGTGCTCAGCTGCCAGCTGGGGTTTGCCTCAATAGATCTTTTTGATGCCCAACATGGGGCACAAAGGGTTGAGATAACACATTTATTAATTAGTTAAACAGGCACTTGTAACGATGGCTGATTACGGCACCTTTGGATAATTCTGAATATCCTTAGGATGTTCAAGTCAGAATGTTCCTATTGCATAGTTAGGGGTGGCATGGCATGTGAGAGAATATGAGCAGGTATCTAGAGAACTGCTTACCTCCAATGGTTTGGAACTTCACACCTGAACAACTACAGAAGACTGATGAGGTAATAGAATATTTCAAAGGAAAATGCTGTGGCTGTTCCAGAGGCACTACCACACTGTGAAGTACTGGTGCTGGCCAGTATCTACCAAACACTCCTCAATAGTAGACAGCACCAACAGAGGGAAGAGAGGGAAAGTAGAGCAACAGGCAGCTATCCCATTCCCAGTGACAGGAACTGAAGCTACTCCAACCCTAGTGAAGGCACTGAAGCTGAACAAAAAAAAAAACTAACCCATGCCTATACACAAGGAAAAATACACCAAAAAAAAATCAGTTTCCTTACTAAAGGATGGTCCCCTTAAAAGGAACCATCACGAGAACAGGAGGAAGAGGCAGAACCAGGGGTAATCATCTGATCCTTGCCCCAGAGTGAGCTGGAGATGTCAGCCACCTTCCAAGCTGTTCCAGTGCTGGCATCATGGGGCAGTAGCCTGGAATTGGAGGGTATGGAGACCAATCAGCTGGGTCCAGGGGAGGGGAGGCATTGACAAGGCAGTTGGGAAAAAGATACAAGCCCTCCGCCTCTGGAGGCGACTTCTTTCAAGCATCAGGGAAACATATCCCTCCAGTCAAGATGTATTCTGGGCTCCTCACCATAAGAAGGACATTGAGGTCCTTGAATGAGTCCAGAGAAGGGCAACCAGGCTGGTAAAGGGGCTGAGGGGCAAATCATATGAGGAGTGGCTGAGGGAACTGGGGATGTTTAGCCTTGTAGGCTAAAGAGGATGCTGAGGGGAGACATTATTATACCCTACAACTGCCTGACAGGAGGTTGTAGAGAGGTGGGAGATGGCTGCTTCTGCCAGATGACAGGTGATAGGACAAGGGGAAATAGCAAGAAGCTGCGCCAGGGCAGGCTTATATTAGATACTAGAAAAAAATATTTTACTGAAAGAGTTGGCACCTGGAACAGGCTGCCCAGGTAGGTGACTCAACCACCTTCCCTGGATGTGTTTAAAAGACAGGTAGATGAGGTACTTAGGGATATGGTTTAGCTTATGATGGGAATGGTTGGACTTGATGATCTTAAAGGTCTTTTCCAACCTTGCGATTCTGTGATTTTGTGGACTGAAGTTTCTATATCTGAGGGAATTGGTTTACTATGACCTGGGCAGTGTGCAGTTACGCACAGATCCTGATGAAGTCCAATGCATGTGACCCATGTGGCAGAAGTTTGTACCACCTTACTGACAGTAATGGACTGGAAAGGTGAAGAGTCACTGACAGTGGATGAAGTGGCTGGCCACCTCTGACAATACAAAGAAAGTCTTTCTTCCTCCCTTTTCTCAGTTGAGCAGAAACGGTCCTGGGTGGTCTGGCATATCAAAGGGGTTATTTCCTGTTCTCCACCTGTACAGACCAGTATTGCAGATATTAGGAGTAGGCATTCCTCTGCTAAAGAGGGAGGATATAGGGAGTGCACACCATGAAGCACCCTGTGGAGTTACCTGCATTACCAGAGAGGACATGAGAATGTGGGATGGAAAGCTACCTTAATTGATGGCTGGGGCTAACCTGCATTACCAGAGAGGACATGAGAAAGTGGGATGGAAAGCTACCTTAACTGATGGCTGGGGCTAAACCACAGCACTCTGCGTAAGGCCTTGTGAGTGGGAAGATCATCACCAATGCTTCCTGAGACAGTTCTGGAAACACCACTGGGAAAGCTCTTTCTACATGTATGTGTCTCACTGGTCGCGAAAGGAGGAGTTTGTACTAACAGACAATACTGTGTGAACGTTCCTTGACTCCAACATGAATTTATTCTTTAATCTGGAGATTTTTTTTAAATTAACCTCTTCTGTGGACAGAGGTGGTAGGGACTGTGCAGCTGAAAGGGTATTTTTTTTAGATGGTAACAACTACTCCCTGTCAAAGGTGAAACTCAAAATGAAATGTTGCTGGAGCAGGTGTTAGGTGTTTTTAAACTTCTGGGGACAAAAATTAGCATCAGTTTTTTCAGACACTCATACCTAATAATTGATTGCAGGGGATGCAATCTGAAGTTCAGATATTCCATTAAAAATAGGGGCTTGCTGCTCGTAATGCAGTGTGAGAAAATTGAGAGTTTAATTCTTAGCAACTATTTTAATCCATTTTTCTGGTGAATATTCTAAATATTTGCAATATTTCTGCTTATTATCTATTTACTCAGTAAAATATGCATACATCCTAAATTTATTTGCTCATGACTAATGCAACGCAAATTCAAAATACAAGGTACAAACCTACTTTATTCATACATAGAAGTGGATTGACTACTGTAGCTATATAACTTGTGAATAGAAAAGTAGCAGCCACGGATTACTGTTGGTAACACTCATAGCATCACAGAAAAATAGAAGAAAAACCCAGCTCCCAGGTTTGTTTTTTTGGGGGGTGGGGTGGTTATTGTGGTAGGACATTATGCCCCTTATATTGAAAAAAACCCCAAACCCACAAGCCAACAACTGACCCAAAAAAACCCCCAGCAAAACCACATGAAATTACATATCTGTTTTGTATTCAGGTCTGTTAACTTTTTTGCAGAAAAAGAAATTTTTATCTCATCTCCAGTTTTGCTGCTTTCTTGGTAGCACGTATTCTTCTAGGTACTTTGGGTTGTTGCTAATACTGCATCTGCTAAAATTTGTTGCTGTTACTGTGCAAAACCCATAAAACTGCAAATTACATAAGTACCTGAGTGTCTGCACAGTGCCTGCAGCCGTATCTCTCATATCCTGTCATATCCTTCAGTATCTCTCTCTTTGTCTGAAGTGTACCAGGTTTATGGGTATTAATAAACATTTTCCAGGTGCTGCTGAGTCTTACTCTAAATTTCACAATGTAATTCTTTGTGTTAAACCTGTAGTTGTATGTGGAAGGTGAATTCCTGTCAAGGATGAGTAGTAGCACCTCTAAATTAGTGCCTGTGGCAGGCGTGATAACTCAGTGAAGACACGGGTTGGTACTTACTGTTTCCCCAAAATGGAAGTACATGTCAGAAGCTCCTCCACGGAAGTCATCCTTTAACAGATACAATGAAATAAATGAGGTAGAGGGCAGCAAAAAGCGTAACTCTAGCTTTTCATCTTAAGTGAGTGTGGTCTTGTTTCCAGTGCATCTTCTCCCAACCTGTTGTGCTCTGGTTATTTCCGCATCATTGCTACCTTTTATTTATGGTCTTTTCAGCACATTCAAAACATTGTTAAATTCCCTCCTCTGTTCCCAGTTTCTTTACAGAGTGATGATAAGCTACTGTGACATTGACATGTTGATTGGATTTAAAAAAAATAAGGGAAAACAAAAACAAATAGTCATGAGCAGATTCTTTCCATGTGATTGCTTTTGTCATGATTTCCTTCACCATACACTAACTTACAAATTCATTAACGGTCAAACAACTACTTGAATTGTTCTTTACCTACATATCACTAAAATGAGTCTTTTAAATTAGATGATGGAATCTTTTGCAAAGGCTTTGTTAATTCCAGACTTGAATATGATGATAATAATGTCCTTTTCTCCTTTGCAACTACCGAGCCTATCATAGCTAGACTAAGATTTCTTTCTTTTAAAAAAATATATGGAGAAATAAGATTTATAAACAAGAAACCAGCGCCTAAGTCAAAATCGTAATAAACATGCTCCTGATAAAGTGTCATTCAAACAGAAATTATTGCTTATGGCAATTCATATGATTTGGTTGTTTAGGTTAATAAAATGTGTAGGTTTGCTCTGATCACAGCTATGGACCAGTCCCATTAATACTTAAAAAATTGCACACCTTTACTGATGTGAGATGCCCTGTTTCAGAGGATTTACTTTATGGCAAGTGGTCAAGCTGTCAGGTTGTTCATCCGTTTGGTTGATCACATTGTATCTTTTAAAACTATTATCACAAAAGTTGCATAGTATATTCAACAAAGCACCCAACTCTAGCCCACTGATATCTTTAGAGGTATTTTGGGGTTATTCCTGCCTCTCAGCATGGTGGCAATCTACTTAAAATTTTAACAGGATTAGAAGTGTAGAAGACATGGAGAAGATCAAAATGGAGTCATGAGGACTTAAGATTTCATAAGTGCCTGTTCATGTTAATTTAAGAACTAGCAAAGTTAAAGACGTGTGGCTGTACTTTTGCACTTGTGTGGTGAAACATGCTTATATGTGATAAAATGCAATACAGTTCAGTTTCACATGCATTCCTGGTAGTACCCAGGTACAACACCTAAAGAGAAACAAAGACATCGTAAGTATAGCAGGTATTTGTTATGTGTGGCTATGATTCTGTTACACTTCTTCTGAGAACTTGGTTTTTGAAGTTAATTTGATGAAAACTTTACTTTCATTATTTAAGTCTCAAGTTAGAGCTGAAACTGATTAGTACCTATTTTGGTCCAGAAATCAAAAGGACCTTAGAATAGGCAAGTGATCAGGCTTAGGAGGAAATATTCATAATGTGTGGGAGTAGGGTTTAAGATATGTTTATTTTGCATTACAGAAAATGCTGCTGATTTCTAGATTTCAGTTTCTGACTCTTAACAAGAATGCTAAAAGGACCTAAAACCTTTTTATCTGTCATGATTTTAACCCAGCCAGCTGCAAAGCACCATGCAGCTAGCCACATGTTCACTCACTCCCAGTGGGATGGGGGAGAGAATTGGAAGAGTAAGAGTGAGAAAAATTGTGGGTTGATATAACCATGCATAGTGGTTACTTGGGAAGACAAATGGCATGCCAAAGGCCACCGTCCCATCTACCCCCCTGTTCCTCATCTCCTTGTCCCTTATAAGCTAAGCATGATTAGATATTGTAGGACCTATCCCCTTGGGTTGGTTTGGGTCAGCTAGCCCAGCTGTTTCCCCTCCTAACTTCTTGTGTGCCCCCAGCCATTCTGCTGGTTGGGTGGTGTGAGAAACAGAAAAGGCCTTGGCTTCGTGTCAGTGCTGCTCAGCAATAAAATAACCTACCTCTATATAACAAAACCATCTCTATATTATCAACACTATTTCCCACACAAATCTAAAACATAGCCCCACAGTAGGTACTATGAAGAAAATTAAGTAGATCTCTCCTGAAACTAGGACACTAGGAAATCAAGCCATAGTTGTATTGCATATTAGGCAGAAGGAACCGGGCAGTTTCAGTTAAGTTTCTTTTCTGATCCTGAGGACAGCGTGGAAGAGCTACCAAAAGGAAGGATACCCATTTAGTGCATGTACCTATACATGGATTTATATGAAAGTAAAGCCAGACCTAAAGACAGGATCTTTGAGCAATTGTTTTGTGTGAGATTTGCTTGCTGGCTTATGTTGCACTGTGAACATCCGTATTCCTATGAGATAGCTAGTATTCTGAGCTGCTTGCCTCACATACTAGCTTTTACCCCTCTTTGTACCTTCCCTATTTTACTTTGCTTCAGCACATCGGTTTTGCTTTTCTTATTAAACTGCCCTTATATTGACCCAGGAGCTTTTCTGTCTTATTTTGTTCCCCTATTGAGAGGGAAGAGGGGGAGTGAGAGATAGGCTGGGTGGGCATCCATCAGCCAGTCAAGGCCAACCAACCTCATCTAGGCATTGAAAACTCTCCCAAACCCAGACTGCAAATCCGCAGGCTTTCTTCATTCAGTCTCCCTGTGCAGACTTGATTATTGAATGTTGCATGAAGAAGAGGAGCCAGTCGTATAACAGGAAAAAATACTATAACCTTTTTTCTGTTCATTGTAATTTCTTCAATTATAAGAACTTTAGCTCTTCTCTGTTGGTCTGGTTTAGTCTTTTGGAGTCTTTTGGAAGTGGAATGGGCTTTGTTTTGCATCTTCAGCATGCAGTACTTGTAAGAAGTACGTGAAAACCAAATTTTTTTTAACAAAGTTTTGCAAATGGTAGAATGGAGTGTGGATTTCAGTAATAGTAATATACAACTACAGATGCTGTAAAAGTTGCAGATTTATATCCTATTCACATTAACTTCAGGGAATTCCAATTCCTGAGTATTAGGGAATTGAATCCCTGCAATTTAATGAAAATCACAGCCGGATACGAAAGAAATACACGATACATTGTATGCAGGAGAATATATGAATGCTTGAATATGAGAGAAGTTTGAAAAATTACCTAAGCAGCTTTTAAAACCATGTTCTGTTTGTAAAAATTATTTATGTACTTGGGAATTTAACTTCATAGAAAGTCAATAGGTGAAGTCCTCAAATATTGCTTAATTGGTTTTGAGCATTTTATTCTTGCCTATATAGCACATTCTCTCTATAAAAACTAATGAGAAGATGAGTATTGCTTGATTTTTTTTTTTTTAGAGTTAAAGGAGGAGAGATACACAGTTGTGATGACCAGCCTCTTACAAATATTTCAATTTCCATCAGGATATTCATGTGTGTTTCCACCATTTAACAAAGGTGCTCCAGCTCAGCAGAGCACACAGACACTTGCCTTTTTCACGCTTTGTCCATGAACACTTCTTTCCACCCCTTGGGAGGCCCTTGCAGACATGCACACACACCATTGCATTGGTATGCCAGTGTGGTTTCCTGTGTCTTTGCATCAGATCTTACTCAGTAACCAACTTTGGATGCCAAACCCTGTCAGCACAGCAGCCACAAAGTAAGATGTGGTTAAGATGTCATTCTCCATAAAGCAGTTTTGGCAAGGATGACAGCTAAGGGTGGGAGCTGGAGTTGTCTTTAGAGAGCCTGAGCCACTCAATCCTCCCTCTTATTACCCTGGCTTTGTGGAAGGTAGATGGACTCACTTTAACAGGACAGAATGAGTTTTTTCTTTGGTCTTCTCATTTTGGTCACAACTACAAAAGACCTGGGAAATTCTGATTAATTAACATGCCTTGGGCTAATGAAGAATAACATTAAAAGAAAAATGTCTGAAGCTTAGAGAGGAGTGGAAGCATGTAGTGACAATACAGATTTTAAATACTTGTGGCTGTTAGTATAATTTTCCCAGGGTTTGCCTCTCGTTGCTTGAAGAGGTAAGAGTGGAAAGACAAGCAGAAGGTTCTGTTTGGACCATGATGTGGTAACATTTCAGCTTTTAGGAAATCTAAGTAGCCTGATGCTGATGGTTGCCTTCTCTAAAAGTCATTTTAAATATTGAGAATTGCTGTAATTTTGTTATAGCAATGCACCTTACTGACCATGTTTTTCATAGAATAAGATTGTATATGAAGATAGTAGTAGAAATTTCCACATAAGCTGTGTCAGTCATGCAAGTGGACTTGTAAGGTGTAATTTCTCAGTCTGGAAAATGTTCTAAACTGCTCTGAGGTTAATTTTATGTAGTGAATTGAGAAAATGCATACTCCATGTAAGTAAGTAACCTTTATAGTAGAAAAAATGTTCTTTTACCCACACAAGTTTCTCTTTATGAGTTGCACTTGGCTTTTTGGCCTCTGTATCTTGCAAACTATTAGTTTAATTGATCTCAATGCTTTCTTAATGACATAACTTTCTGACTTTCTGAACTTAAGGACTTTTGAGAAAATGTCCAAGGTATGTTTGAGCAGATTGTTGTGAATGTGAAATAATCAGACATCCGTGCAGGATCTTTTCTAATGATGAAAACAACATGTGTCAAAAACATTTTCTTTTTCCTGACAAAGTACTTTTGTTTCAGGAGAAAAAATATCTTTCCATTGTGTTGCGGAATGAGATCTGCATAATGCTTTGAGATACGGCTACAGTAGCAATTTAGAGTTTGATAGTGTCTGATAGACATGCTTGAAATGTATATATCAGTTAACAAGATTATTACTTAAAAAGACAATTGTATTTTTACTGAAAAGTTTTTGAAGTAATAAGATATATTGATATTTAATGAAGCATGAAACTTCTAAATGAACCATGAAAGCAGTAATTAAACTAATTAACTGAGTATAAAGCCTCTTAGAATACATACATTATGTGGGCTGTATGCTTGTTTCTTCTGCTTGGTTAAACTGACAACTAGGATAGCATTCTTATAATATCTTTTAGGAGAAACAGTATTAAATAGTATCTTGTTTTTAATGCAAGGAAAAAATAAATGTTTCTTTGTACTGCTCAGAAACTTGGGCAATGCAGTTTTAAAAATCACCCTTTAGTATCCGTGAACAATGGACTTTATCCAGGAAATAAAAACGTACTGAATGTGATTGCAAGTTACTGCAAGAGCCAGTTTCTGCAGTTCTTTCCAAGTGAACATTTCCCACCCATTCTTGGTATAGCAATGTAACAGGTTGACATTTATTCTTTTTACCTGTTTGTGCTTTTTCATCTCTTAAAGGAGGAAAGGCTTTTCTGAGACGCACTGGTCAAATATCTTGGGTTATATGTAAATTTAGAGACTCTCACATGGAATTACAGCTTAACATTGAAAAATGCCTTTATTGCATGCTTTTTTTTTTTTGCTGAACAGATCTCCTAGACAGATATCTCCTGCTGGTAAACAAAAGTCTCCTGCTGGATCATGACATGCAGTGCAGTCTTGGCAGTGATGTGTTGTGGTGCAAAGACTAAGACATGGCCCATGCTGCAGGTAGAAAGCAATGTCCTTGCTCTTATAGCATCTGCTTAGTACTCCTGCTCAGGCAACAGCAGGGCAGGTTTACTAGAGTGATATTTTCACAGACCACTATAGTTAAGGCAGCCTAAACCTGCTGAGAGTCTATCCCCTTACTCTTGTGTACTTGTGGTACTCTTGTGGATGGAGATAGCATTCCTATGTCTAAGTGGATGGAAGAGGCAAAAGATCTTCTCTTTGCCTGGGCCCCTGAGGAAGGAAGGGATCTGTTTCTTTCTTCCTAGCACTCTTGCCCATACGACCAGGCTGACAGGAGAAGTGAGTATGAAGTGTGTACAATGAAGACTGCGCCCATGTTAGATAGTAGTCCAGTGAACACAGCAAGAAAACAGAAATTATCATGTGAACCAGGTGTACATTGCTATGCTGCCTTGCATCAGTACGTGGAACAGTAAGGTCTCTACAGTAATGGATCTGCATATGCCCGTGGTTATAGACTGTAAAGCTCCTACGTGGTATTTTCTAAAACACTAAGGATATTGGGATAACAGAAAATATCTGATCTCAGTGTCTTTTTAATTAAAATTGAGGAAAAAAGTTGCAGGAATTACTGGGAAAAATGCTAAGTATGTATTTTTAACATGAATAAAAGTACAAATGTTCAGTGAAAGTTGAACAGTGCAGAACTTGTTTTGGGAAATGAAGTGTAACAGAGTCCACAGAATTATTTTTCTTATTGCCCCTCCCTAGTCAGCCAACTAGTTCTGCATTGCATTCAGGTGGTATCAGCAAAGAAGTATTCCAACCACATTACTGGAATCGATCCATTTATTTTGCAGCTGAATGCAACATTGTTTAGAGGACAAAGTGTTTCCCTATAGTTCTCATTTGAGTCTTACCATTAATAATGTATGAGGAAGTTTTAACAATATTATTCCTTTACATGCCCCTGAAGTAATGCCACTTGCAAGTTAGTTGAAATAAGAGTTAGTACGCTCACATGTATTCAGATGTATGTTCTGTGTTCATTTAGGTTAGATTCAAATGGTAATTTCTCAGTGGCACCGGAACTGAAAGGTTTATAGCTAATACAAATTTTCTTTTGTTCTTTCAAATATATATATATTTCCATTATTATTATTGTTGTTGTTGTTATTATTATTATTATTATTATTATTATTATTATTTTCTCACTGTATTGTATTTTAAGGAGCTGGCCAATATTGACATTTAAAACAAGAAAGTGTCAGAGGATTTTTCACCTTATGTTAGTCACCATATACATTAATATACCAGTACAGTAATACATTACATTACAGGGGAGTTTCTCTTGATTCATACTAGATATTTGAGAAGACTGTGAGGCTTGTTCAGTACATTATTTTTTTCAGAAATACAAGCTAAGTGGTCAGGCTGTTTTGTAGATAGAAACTTGCAAGAAGCCGGTATGACTTACTGTATTATAGAGGAGTGGTAGCATAAACCAAAGATATAAAGCTCTGTGTTTTCTGCAGTAGAAGAGCATATATTGTGTATTATTCTGACAAGGACAAAAGCAGTCATGTAGAGTTATTTTAGTTCAGTTAAACATTTACTGGTCTGTGCAGTAGTTAACTGATAACTTCTTACTTTTTATGCAAAATAAAAAACCAAAGTAATTTAAGTAACTTTCAAAGTGGGAATCCTTCCTGATGCAAATACAATTGATTCAAAATTAATACAAGATACTATAAATGTCTGCAAATCTAATTGAAAATCTTTGGTTTACAGTGTGCATTTTCTCCTGGCAGTTTCATGAACCTGTTTCTTAATATATTCTTAGTTTAGTCATTACAAGAGCACTGTTTTCATTTCTTTAGATTTAGTGGTTAAAGCGTTCGATAGAAGTAGGTGATCTCATTGCTGTCTGCTTTAAACCAGCTGAGTTAATCACCTGTGAGGTATTGTTTCACTGGTCAGTTCTGGATAATTTTTACCTTGGTTCCACTTGAAGGGAGACATTGTTTTTCCTGGTGCTTTGTCAGGCTCTTTTGTCTCGCAGTAATGTTGCTCAAAGTACATGCTTGATTACTTCATACAATGAATGTCAAATAGCACTGGAAATTAGCGCAAGCTAATTTACGAAGCACACTCTGATAGTGAAGAAACTGCCTTTCTGAGATTCAAAGCCTGGAAAGCTTTTAAAGTGCATACATAATACTTTCTCATAATACAATGTGGTCACATAATTCTGTTCAGTCTATTTCCTCCAGATTATTTTTCCCGATTGTGACGATTAAGTCACTGCAAATGGTTAACAGCATGGGAATTGTCAGTACTAGTCAGATTAATGGCCTAACTCACTGTTCAGAGTGGACACTGCCAGAGGCTTTGGAGGAAATTTCTAACAAAGCATTGCTAATTTTAAGTGTTAATAGAATAATGAGATAACATCATAACCATGAAGTCAAAACCAGCGAGCCTTGACTTTTTCAAATCTTAAAGGCCAAGAAACACTGTTTCACTTACATGCAGTGTCTGTGTAGTGTAAAGTAGTTGAGAAACTACTGTATTTCAGAAGACTTGCAATAAAATCCTAATTTGTCAACATTTTTGGCCATATTTTAGTAATTTGCTTGTACCCTGAAAAATTCCAGATTGCGTGCCTTTCAAAATTGATTATACCTAATGTAATTTTGTCTGAATTTTTGTGTAGTTCGTTACACCCTCTACACTCCCTGACCCCTTCCCCCGCCCTGCCCCAAAACTCCAGTTTAACACACTTAAAGAGGGTTTCAAGGGGTATTCACTACCCAGCAGCTGATTGTCTACATAGTTGGCTGATGGCTCTGGATACAGGCAGAGCTGGATGTAGAAACAATAGAAAAGTGGCCATTGTGTTTGAGGACAAATGAACAAGTGCTAACTTACTAGCAGTCATAAATAATATGATTAAAATTGGGGAAGGGGAGCCCTGGAATGTCTGGCAGCCCCAAGGTGAGAAGTATCTGGATGTTTCCTATTTGAAAACAAGTCTTCCAAGCAAACCTTTGAGGTTTGTTCAATCAGCAGCTACTGTGGACCCCTCCAACTAGGGTGCCAACAACGTCCCATATTTGGTGACACGCAGCAAAGATGCAGCTGGGGGCTGAAACATCCAGATGATTTACTGTGTTGAGGAAAAAGACCCAATTTGTTTTGAAAAGGCTTCGGTAATTTATGCCTAATCTATGTGAAGTATGTATTGACACAGTCCTGCTTACTGCTTTGGTCTCTTCCTCTATAGTATTTATTGTCTTATAATATGCTTTCTCGGGTATACCCTTTTCTCCTTTTAGTGGATATAAAATCCATGTAAACCAGACTGGAACTCGATTACTAGGGAAGCACTAGAACCAACTGTTTCCAAAGCTCTGAATTACTGTATGTCAACAGAAAATCATGTAGGGAAACTACCTTTTGCTCCTTTGTTGCAATTCTTTTATTTCTAGATGCTATTCTAACAGTAACCACAGGATAGATTTTTCAGATAATGTTAATAGCTTTTTTTCATACTGATTAATTCAGTTACTCCAGAATTTATTGATCTAAGAGATGAAGGAATTTGATCTGGTGTTACATATATGGTATGTTTTGCATTTCCAAACACCAAATAATTAAAAACTGGTTTTACACATTTTTGTTATCCTTTATACATGGGAAACATAGTTTACAATTTCAGAGGTTTGGTGAAGGGGTTTCATTTTATAACCTGAGTTACTTGACAAAACTAACATGCCACTATACTACTCTTGACTTGGAGAAGCAGACAAAGACACTGGTTGGTTTTCAATCAATAGCTGATAAAATGTGTTTAAATGGAAATAGTTTCATATTGCACTCTGCAATATGAATGAAAAAAGTATGATAGTGATATAAATTAAGATACTCATCTGAAATTCAGTGTACTTACATTAGAGTATTTTATTTGTTTCTGTATTCTTTAAGTGTTCCTTAGAAGACTGCAGTGAAATATTTTTGCATGTCAAGGATGAGTGAGGCTTAACTATTAACCAGCTATAGAAAATAAACAGGGAAAATAAGCAAGCTAATGAATGAGGAAGTGAATTAATTAAAATATTTCCATAAGATATTTTTACTGCTTATACATGTTAACTATTAGTTATTGTTAAAGTCCAATTTTGATTTATGTGTAATAGGTTTATTTGGAATAAATGACAAACTGTTCAACCATAGCTTTTCCTGTGGGGCCCGCTCAGGACTGATTCCACCTCCTAAACTACTTTATTGTATTATGTCCTGATTAATATTTTAGTATGTAAGAGAGGAAATTGCTTCTCTTGCTTTTCTGAGAATCTACAGCCTCATTCAGAACCCACTGATGTCCTCCAAAGATGTTCCCCTTTATACCAGCTGATGTGGCTTCAAGATACTAAGGAATTTGTGGTTTTCTTTCACTGTGAGAAATTTTCAGACTTTGGGCCAGTGTTACAGCAAATGTGGACCAAGGGCTTCTATTGCAACTGTGGGTATGTGGTGCCAAAAGCTGATGTGGGACATAGTAATTCTGCCAGTTTATACTTATTCAGCACTTTTGAACACATTTTCTGACAGCTTGCCTTTTAGCAGCAGGCTAATGCCAGGTCAGATGTTCATGCTGCACCCATTACCTCTTGTGCTGTATCAGATATGATCTGTACTCCTGCAACTGGCTTAGTGTCAGCATAAGCTTCCTATCTTCTGCTCTGACTTAGCTCAATAGACTTGTGATTGTATGCTCATGCCTGATTCAGACCAAATTAGTAGTGCTCAGTGACCTGTGGGCCACAAATTAGGTATTGATGGTGGTCTTTGGGTACATTTACACCTGTATGAAACAGTGGATAAAGTGTTCAAACTTCACTTTTCACAGCAGTAGTCTTCTACTTTACAGTCTCATTCAATAGTGGGAGCTGATGGTAGCATCGTTCTTGATAAACTCTCTCTCCTCACCCCCCCTGCCTTTTAAGAGGAAAAATTGTCATTTTCCCCCATAACAGCAATTGACACTAATCCCTTTTCTGGTTTTGCTTTGGAGTTTGGTTTTTAAATTTTTTTTCCCAGCAGCTTCTATTCTATTATTCCAAGCAGCTCAGGTTTAATAACGTATAAATAGTAATTTCACTGTATGGTTGCAGGTGAGTATTTGAACCAACATCTGGTCTATCTGTAATGACAATCTTACAAGTGTGCAGCCTGTGATTTCCTGGATATGGTAAAGCAGATTTTCCTGGTTTAAATTTGTTGCAAGTGGCTTATTGAATGAAGGGTGTTACGGTGTCATCGAGGCAAGAATCAGTATCTTTGGTATGTTTTCATGGTAGGGCTGCTTTTCTCAATGCTAAATGATAGGTTTACATCTTATTAAGTAGAATATATACAAAGTGCTCTACAAGCATTACAACTGTGTTTCAGTGTCAATCCTAGTTGGATTTTTTAAATGTTATTATAGCATGCTTCCCTGTCCTTTATATTCTTTGGTACAAAAAGTCTTTGGTTCTACATAGTAAAGACATATTTCTAAAAAATAGCCATCAGAACATATGCAATATACGTATGTGTATTATGTAGTATTATGTATTTTGTATGATGTGAATGTGTCACATTTTAAACTTTCCAGCTTTTTGTTACAAAGAGCAGCATTCATATTATTCCCAAGGGCAATTTAGGCTTTTTGCCCATTTTTTGCTGGCTGGTTCCATTTTAACACCCTGGAATGTTATAAGAAAACCTGCTGAGTAGCACACTGATTCAGCTTTAGTGAGTTCAAACTAAGAGCTACTTCACAGGAAAGAAAAAAAATGCCTTCTCTTACTCTTTTAATTTAATTGGACATCTTTAATGAGAGCAGACTGTAATCCTACAGAGCTTAAAGGGTTGTTTTTTTTTTTTTTTTTGTACCCATAATAGAGTTGAGTGCAGTAGAAGGAATTCTTACAAATTTGTCTTTGGAAATTTCTGGTCCTTAGAGTTAAATTTCGGGATGGGTTATTAAATGTTTTCTTCTTTCCTTACCCTTGAATTTTCAGCCAGATTATTGTATTTTTCACTTATATTTCAAAGTAGTAGCAACATGTTTTTGAAATATGGCTGCCATATTTCATCCCAAGGAGTGCATTTTGGTGATGGATCATGTAATCAACATGCAACATGTGTATATGGGTTTGCAAAGCACTTAGGATCCCAGTGGACTGAGTCTCATATATATGCTTCTCAGACAGGTGTGAGATATTACTAATTAGTCAGAAAGAAGAATAATAATTTGAAAAGAAGACACAGTCCTCTGAAACAGGATTAAACATAGAATTGTTTTGGAAAAGACCCTTAAGATCATCAAGTCTGTTAGTGCTGCTGAGTTCACCATTAAACAATGCTCCTAAGCACCGCATCTATATGTGTTTTAAATACCTCCAGGGATGGTGACTCAACTGCTTCCCTGGGAAGCCTGTTCCACTGTGTGACAACCCTTTCAGTGATGAAATGTTTCATAATATCCAATCTAAACCTCCCCCAGCACAACTTGAGGCTATTTCCTCTTGTCCTATTGTTTATTAATAGGGAAAAAAGACCAGTACCCACCTTGCTACAACCTCCTTTCATGTAGTTGTAGAGAGCAGTAAGGGGCTTTTCTCCAGGCTGAACAACTCTAGCTCCCTTAGATACTCCTTGTAAGATGTCTGCTCTAGACCCCTCACTGGCTTCATTGCCCTTCTGTAGACACGCTTTAGTACCTCAATGTCTTCCTGTAGTGAGGCGCAAAATGAAGGTGTGGCCTTCTCCAGGGCTGAGTACTGGGGTGGGGGGGGATGATCACTTCCCTAGTTCTGCTGGCCACACTATTTCTGATACAAACCAGGATACCATCAGCTTTCTTGGCCACCTGGGCACACTTCTGATCATATACAATCAGCTGTAGACCAACTCTCCCCTACGTCCTTTACTGCTAGGCAGCTTTGCAGCCCTTCTTCCCCAAGCCTGTAGCATTTTATGGGATTATTGTGACCCCAGGCCCAGCACTGAACCTTGTTGACCTCGTACAGTTGGCTTTGACCCATCACTCAAGTCTGTCTGTATCCCTCTGTAGAGCGTTCCTGCCCTCCAGTAGATCAATATGTTCACGCAACTTGGTGTCATCTGCAAACTTACTGACAGTGTACTTGGACCCCCCATCCAGATGACTAATAAAGATACTAAAGAGAACTGGTGCCAATATTAAGCCCTGGAGAACACCACTTGTGACCAGCCACCAAGTGGATTTAACTCCATTCACCACAACTCTTTGGTCCTGGCCATCTAGCCAGTTTTTTACCGAGTGAAGCATATGCCTGTCCAAGCCGTTTGTAGCCAGTTTTCCAGGAGAATGCTGTGGGGAACAGTGTCAAAGGCTTTACTGAGGTCCAGGTACACAGCATCTACAACCTTTCCCTCATCTTGTTTTAGAAGATCAGGTTAGTCAAGCAGGACCAGCTTTTCATAAACCCTGCTGACTGGGTCTCATCGCTTGATTGTCCTGTATGTGCTGCATGATGATACTGAAGATTATTTGCTTCATAACCTTCCCTGCCACCAAGGTCAGACTGACAGGGCTGTAGTTCCAGCATTTCTTATTTCTTATTCTCCCAGCAAATGTGATGGGTGTCACATTGGCTAAGGCTAACCTCCAGTCAACTGGAACCTCCCTGGCTAGCCAGGACTGCTGATAAATGATGCAAAGCAGCCTGGTGAACCCTTCCACCATCTCCCTCATTACCCTTGGGTCAATCTCACCCAGCCCCATAGACTTATGCATGTCTAAGTGGTGTATCAGGTCACTAACCATTTCCCCTTGGGAGCTCCATTCGCCTCCCCATCACTGTCTTCCAGCTCAGGGGTCTGAGAAAAAACTGGTCCTACTGCTAAGCACAGGCAAAGAAGCCATTAAGTACCTCATCCTTTGTCACATCCAATGGAGATTCTCCTTAGCTCTCCCTTTGTTGCTAATGTATATATAGAAACGTGTTACTGTTTTTAATAGCAGTAGCCACATTAAGTTCTAGCTGGGTTTTGGCCCATCTAATTTTCTTCCTGCGTAGCCTAACAACATTTTTTGTATTCCTCTCAGTTGCTTGCCCTTTCTTCCAAAGGCCATAAAGTTTCCTTTTTTTTCCTGAGTTCCAGCAAAAACTCTTTGTTAAGCCAGATTGGTTTTCTTCCCCTTCTTATTTTTTGGCACATGGGGACAGCCTGTTCCTGTGTCTTCAAGATTTCCTTCTTGAGTGTCCAGTCTTCCTGGAGTCGTTTTGCCCTTCAGGATTGCCTCCCAAGGAACTCCACCAACCAGTCTCCTAAACAGGCCAATGTCTGCTGTCCAGAAGTTCAAGGTGACAGTTCTGCTGATCCCATCCCTCTCTTTACTTCTCCAAGAATCAAGAACTCTGTATAATTTTGCGATTGCTATGCCCAAGATGGCCTCCAACCCTCACATCACCCACAAGTCCTTCTTTTCAGAGATATGTTATCTTCTTATTTCTTTTTTAAAAAGCTATAATTTGAGATTTCAAGGGTGAAATGCAAAATTTTAAGGTAATCCTATTTGATCTGCTGGACAAATGGATTTTGTAGGACTTGGATTTTCTTCCTATGACTTTGAGGCCCATAAATGCCTTAATGTTCTTCTTTGTGAAGATCACAACCCGTTTGAATATACTTGAGAAAAACTAGTATGTGAGTAGTACAGCCAAGTCAAAAGTAGAGTAAATTTGTAAAATAGTTAAAATTGAAGTACATTTTTCACTATTTGTCTTGATGCTGCTATACTGCTATAGAGTGTACTCTGAACATGGGGAAGCATCTAGAAATGTGAATCATCTAATTATTAATTTCCAACTGTGATGAAAAGTTGCTAGACATCCAGCAACTTCCATATTGCGACCTACATTTTTACTTTTTAATCTTTGTGTTTTAATGAAAGGGATCTTGTAAATCATCATCTGTGACCTAAAGCAGAACACAAAATACACAGATCATTTTGCAGAGTTGTCCGACTTTCCAGTCACCACTGTAATCATCTTGTGCTACTGTGCAGCAGCCATCAATTTGAGTCATGGCAACAGTGATTAAGAGCGTTTTAAAGGAAGTGCAGTATGCTCCTCTGCTTGGCTGAGCTCAAATTCCTTTCCACAGACCTCTGAGCAATGCTGAGTTCCAGCTGTAACTCCCTCCTGCCAGTGAAACTATGCTGTTTGTGTGCTCCAACACACCAGACCTCTTGCAGGGGTTGCAACTTGAATGCCTGCCTACAGTCCCCTTACTTTTTTGGATGGCTTGTGGTAGGAGTGTTGGAAGAGCTTGCAATAGCTTGAAGCTTTGAGGTTTGGTAGGATTTAATGCACAGTTGTGTTCCTGCAGCTTCCTGAGGTTCTCTCTTCCCTCCTTCAGAGAAAGCTTATGGCTTGGCTGTCCGTCAGCAAAGGGCTGCACTTTTACCTGGACTTTTCCAGTGGTGTTTTTTCTGATGTTTATCCACTTGGTCTTTATTGTAACTCAGCACACATTTTAAACGTGCATAATTTCTTAACTGTCCTTCATAATTTTGCTTTGTGTGTTTGGAGGAGTTTGCTTGGTCCCCTGTTTCACCCTCATTTTCATAACTATACTGAATTATAGTCACTTTTCCTGCTTTGCAAACTGATGTGATTCTGTAGCCTCATTATAGGTTCATGGGAGATGAATACTAAATCTGCCTTGTTTATTTTTAGGAGGTCTTTGTTATGGACCCCAGTGCAAGCCCACTGAAAAAGGCAGCTGCGACACAGTCACCAGCAGTCCCATGACAGTTCAACAGCTGGGATCTGTTTCACCACCTGCCAATCCGGTTTCAACAGCATGCAACCAGATCAGCCCTAGTTTTCAGAGGTCTATGGATGCTTCCAGCCTGAGTGCTTCTCAATCAGATACAAGGTCTTGACTTTTTTTCAATACTATAAAAGAGAGTGTTTTATTTCTCCTGTACTTCAAATGCAACCTTTCTGATAATGAAAGTGGCCTAAATCATCAGAAATTTAATTCAACACAATTTAATCTAATTTATGTCAGCTCTAGTCATACTGTTCAGATCATTCAAATTGTGGGCGAAATTTGGCCTCACATGTTCAATGTTTGATAGGGGTTTTTTGTTAAATAAAGATTTTAACAGTCACTCAACTATATTTTTGTATTAAGGACAGGAAGTGTTATGAGGGTGAAAGCAGAAATAGTCCACATTACATCTGTAGGGACAGTGACCTGTTTTAGGCTTACCATAATGCTAAGAGTGTTATGTTGGTGCCTGTCAAGTAACACTAATGTCAGTCAAAATGTTTTCTAATGATGCTGTCTCCTCATCAAATACATTTGCTTTCAAATTATTTTCCTGCATAATTAAGTTAATCAGATCAATTTTTTCCAGTCTCCACTGAGCCACTAGTTAACTTTATTTGTGTTACACTTGTGTCCCTGAAAACTTGTCTATTTTCCCAGCTCTGGTGGTAGTTTAATATAAACTTTGGCTTCTCCCTGTAAATGTTGCCTAAACCAGAGATAATTGTTTGTTAATTCATTTTTAAATGCATAAATTACTTTGGAGACGGTGGCCGCAGGTATTAAAAAATATGAGGGAAGGAAAAACAGGTATTTGACAACCTCTGTACAAATACGTGAAGTACATCCCTGGATATTATTTACATATACAGTAAGGAAATATTCCAGTGTATTATTTTAAAGCTACTTCCCACTTTTGTAGATGTGAGTCGTGCAACAGTTTCCCTCTGAGTTGAAATGTAACTGTTCATATTTACAAAAGGCCACAAGAGCCTTTGCTTCCCCAACAGTTTACATTTTACTGTATCACTTTATTACAAGCCAAGGAACATTCTTGAAAAAATTAAAGTTGGTATTATATAACTGGAAGAAAACCTTGCTTTACTGTAAGATAGCCTGTGACATGTATGTCACTTCATTTGAGAAGACTGAGTCCCCCAGGACAATTTGGAAGAATAATTAGGCTTCCTGTGTAAACATGTCAGGATAAAACATTCAGTGCTAAGATGTTGACGGATGACAAATTCAGAGACCCGTCTTTGCAAATAGAACAGAACTGGTGATCTAAAAATGTCATTAAGTAATTATTACTTGCTTAATAAATTTTAGGTGTGCCTGTATGGTTCCAGACATTTTTCTCTCGATGTGTGGTTGTGTGTACTATGTCACTACTGGGTTAGACATGTTTGGTTTTGTTTTTATTTTAAAGAAACATTTACTAAGGGCAAACTGAAGTTGAAACTCTGATAGAATTGAGGCTGTAGTATCCCTGGAGTATCTTTTAATGTTTCATCAATTAAGTTGTTATAAAATCAGTTTGTCACACAAACTGTCCATTTCAGCAATTTTGCCCTCATATTGTCTATTTTATAGGGCAAAACAGATTTAAAGTAAGATTTTAATTCACAGATTGTTGAAACACTGTTAGGCTGTTCAGGTTTTTTTTAATTTCTTCAGCAATAAACCACATTAGCCTAAACTGGTTGCCTAAGATGACTTCATGGGCTAAGTGTCTTCTCTGGATTGTATCTCTTAGGCATCATGAACTGGGCTCTGTCAGCGCAATCCAAACCAGTTTGCTGAATTGACCCAAACCAAATGACTTGTCTTGATTTTACGGATGGAAGGGAGAAAAAAAGTTAGCAGAATTGGAGTTTTGCTACTGATAGCATCAGATTTTGGTACAGAGACCATGGAGGATAACAACTTCCCTATCTTTTTTGAGTTTCCCCAATTTTTTTTCAGATTATTCAGTTGTGCTTCTTGAAGCCAGATGTAATACTACCATTTACTTGGATGCAAATCAGAAAAGGACCTTGAGCGGAGCAAAGGGTTCTTGGCTAGTAAAACAGAAAGACATGCAAAAAGATAAGAAAACATTATTTTCACTCTTCTATGTTATAACTAAGGTTCATGGTTATACTGTACTCTCTGGCCTCTGTACACAGAGGGAGTACTTGCAGGGATCTCTTAGAAATATTCATAAAAGATCTGGCAAAACTCAGGTTGATTTAGATGGCAATAAGCAGACATCCCAATTAATACCATCTGAGAATCTGACTTGGTGGTCTTTTTTTCTCATTTTAGGTTTATTTATTGTCCCCCAGAAAACTACTTAGTTATAGTGTGGGCTGGGTTTTAAAGACATTGTTTTGGGAGCTGGAATCTTTGTTACTTTTGAATTTAGGCTTAAGTAAGAACTAAACTTCAGATTATCAGTCTCTTACTTATTGCATACTTGAAAGTCTTTTTAATTTTATCTTGTTATGAGATTTTAAAAATGCAGCTTTTCTTCAGCTTCACTGCTGGGTATGTTCCTCTGTGCTAGGCATTGGTAACCTTTTGAATGACTATGCACCTCATTAGAATTCTTGACATTACAAAAATAGATTTATATTGATACAGGATTTTTTCTCCCCTACTTACAAAAGATAAAATTAAAATGTAAATAATCAAAGGAGCATAAAATCACCTATTTATATCTTCCAGATATAAGTATATATAGCCTAGGATGGAAAAATCAAACCTTACTTACTTTTCTTGCTCTGATGAAAACTGTGGATCTCTATTTGGTATCACAGCACATTAACTCAATTTAACTGCCCTATGATGAACTGTGCTTTAAAAAAGCCCACTGATAGCAGACCCAACAGCCTGAATATATATATATATATTTTCCCCCCAAATAATTATCCCCTCTGATCCGAATCTTACACGAGGATGACTTGGTGTAGCAATCCCATTTTCTCCTTTTTCTCAGTGCAATTGTAGTCAGCATGTTAATTGTGCTTACATTCAGTACTCTGTTCTGAAAGTGCCATTGTAACCCCTATGGAATAACATAACCTCTATAACAGTACCCTATACTGACATTCTGTCTGTACAGGATGCTTCTTATTCTGATACACCAAATCAACCATCCATTATAAAAGCAAGGTCTTGAGCAAGTGAGCATTTACCCATCTATCTCATAGGTCACCACAGCAATGCTCGGTGATATTTAAAGATACATTTTTCTCTATATGAGCTCTCTCAGTGTACAGATGTGGCATCTGCAAACTGTGTTCTCTCTCCTTCAGCCTGTGCCAAGCTTCTCTCCAAGGCAAAAAGGGGCTGAAGGGGCAGCCATGGTTCCCTGAGCTCTGTCAATGGCTAGGTTTTGTTCTTGCAGGACTCTCCATACCTTAAATGAAAGTCAGTGCAAAACAACTTTGCTTTTTTCATGTTGGTTGACTCTCAAGTGTTGGAAAATGCTTGTTATATTAAGCAGTAGGTAAAACCCTATTACTCAAGGAGTTCTGGTGTGGTGGGCAGAATAAGATTACAAAGATACTGTGATTTTTTTTTTTTCAGATTTAACTTCTCTGGCTAGAACTGAACATAAAATGCTGTATATATTTCTCTTGCCTGAAAGAATTTACCCTGTCCTTTCATATATTCTTTCAACCTTGCTCATCTGGTGATGGTGAAAAGTCAATTTACCAAGCAAAGTCATGGAAATGTGGTAAATATGGCCATATTCACTGAGAATATCTCTAGAGCCATTGTTTGGTACTGTTCTCAGGTTGACTGTTGTTTTCAATGAGATTCAGATCCCATTCTCAAATTAAGTGTTTCACACCTCTCTGCCAAAGCTGCAATCACTGCAGTAGGGCTGTGGTGCAGACATATGATGCCGCTGTGAGCCTTCACAGACATGCCACATGGTTTCGTGTTTCCTGAAGTCTGTAAGAAAGTTCTGCAGAACTCAGAAGCAACTGCAATATTGCTTCCCCAAGTAGACATCAAAGCTTCCTTCCCTATTAAAATAATAAAAAAGGAGCAAGTAAAATAGGTAGCAGTGCATTCTCAAAGGTGCTTGCTGTAACTGTGGTGAAAAAGAGATGAGATTTGTTTTTACAATTTTCTTTATGGTGCATACTTTATCTTTTAGAAATTTGAAGTCTGTAGCAATATAATACCATGTAGTAAAATAAATGTAAATAATTGACTATAGGAACTTAACTTTGTAGATAAGTATACAGTATTCCTTGTGTACATGACAGTTCCTTTGGTTCATTGCATGTAAATATTTCATATACTGTTTACTTTGCTTTAAGAAGTATTTTTCAATACCTGGTAGATAAGGTACACGTTAACTTAGCTGTCTTTTTTTGACTTAATTTGACCTCCTGAAGTTTTTGTATGACAGGAGGCATTATTGTCTAGTTTTTTATGTGAGAAGCTGAGAAGCAGTGATTGAATTGTCCACCTTAAAAAACGTATTTTAGATTTAGAAGAGAAACTAAATTGCCTATGTACTTGTTGCACCATTGAAATGCTGATCTTTTTCAAAAGTGTAGTATGAAAATAATAAGGCCAGGAGTTAACCCCCAAAACAAAAGATGCAGAGGCTTCTTTGTCTGTGAGATCGTCAGGTTTATTTAGATACCTGACTCTGTTAGAAACTCTTAAAAGTAGAAATTAATATATTGATAGCACCACTGGCTGGCAGCAAATCCAAGACAAGATGTGAGCTGGAAACATAAAGACATAAATCCATTTGGCCTCTATGCATGAACCCATTGCACCCATGAATCAGGGACCCTGATGTCCTTGTATTTAATTTTTATACCTTTCTGTAGAAAACAATATTGTTAAAAGCCTACAAGTAGCTTAAGCTACCTGTAGGATATTTGCAGCACAGACAGGTTTCATAGTAGTATTTCTGTGAAAACCCAGTGATAATAGCAAAATTACACTTGTGAAAAAGTTTGATTGCTGACTTGAAGGCAGATACATAATCAAATCAAAACTGAGTAAACCACTTCAACCAGTTCTGCTACGTTATTCATTTATTGTGTTTGTTTTGTAAAGTTAGATATTATCTGTTTGTATGCATTACAATCGGCAAAGTCATTCAGGTTAAATATTTATTCTTTTTAATCAGTTTTCTTCCCATTCTTTGCCAGCAAAAAGGATAGTTATCTCAATCTATACGAGTTCCATACAAGGCAGGAGCATAATGCTTTGGCTCAGAAGCCTAAACCTATTTATGCCACAGTTGAAAAATTTTGCATTGATTTCTGCAGTGATGTATCAGGAACCTCTACAGCAACATTTCTTCAAAATCTTGAAGTTTTAAACTTCTTTTCCTAAGTGACCTTGTTACATATGCGTTACCTGTGTATGCCTGCTGGTACACTGAGAGTTGAGTATTTCGAATAAGAGGAACTTTTCTTGCATGTAGCCTTTCTTTAATTTTATACGTGTGTGAAGACGTAAGAACCACTGTCCAACTCTTAATCAGCTTACTTACTTTATTGTATCTTTATTCCAGGTCACTCTTGTCAGGTGAGTCTCTGGCCTCTACAACATTAAACTTGTCAGAAAGTCAGTCCACTTTGAGTGTTAAGGAAGATTGGTCTCATGGGTACACGACGCTTCCTTCTGTTCCTCCTGACCAAGGTTTACAAAATGGCAGTGAGCTGGGGGACTTACTAAATTTTTCACCTGGAACGTCTGTATCCAGTAACTGTGCCTCTAACGCGTTACCATGCTACTTACATGGCATGGAAAATAAGCATTCCCCTTACTCTAGTTCTTACCAGTCCTCAATCTGGTCTCAATCAGCCTGCTCCAAAAAGAGAGCACTCACTCTATCTCCTCTGTCTGATGGCATTGGGATTGACTTCAATACAATCATACGTACATCCCCAACCTCTCTGGTGGCCTACATCAGCAGCCTCAGGACATCACCAGCAAACATCTCCCCACAGCCTGAGGTCTATGGACATTTTTTGGGAGTGAGAGGAAGCTGTATACCCCAAAATTGCTCTATTCCAACTGCCCAGAAAGGCCCTCTCATGGCTAATGGCAATGTCACCTTCCCAGGGCACATTGAGAATGGGGCTGGTGACTACCAACAAATGCAGCAGCTGAAGCAAGCCAGCTTGCAGATGGCTGCCACAAGTAACATGGTGATCCAGCAGGGTGTGCCACACATGGACAAGCAGATGGTAGGTGTCCTGAAGAATGAAAGCCTCAATGACTTCTCAGGCCGTGCGATTGACTTGCCTCTGCCACCCTTGTTGCCACTGCCTCCTCCACAAGGACCACCTCCACCATATCACGCTCACCAGCACCGGCATCCACCCAGCCTCCCCTGTCATATTCATCCACTACCTGTGCCTCCTCCTGCCCCGGGCTCTCTACTTGATGAAGATGGTGAGCTAGATGTTTTCAATGGCAAGCATGGCTGTCGTTGGGTTGACTGCGGTGCACTGTATGACCAGCAAGAGGAACTTGTGCGGCACATAGAGAAAATCCATATAGACCAGAGGAAGGGAGAGGACTTCACTTGCTTCTGGGCAGGGTGCCCACGAAGCTACAAGCCTTTTAATGCCCGTTACAAACTGCTGATTCACATGAGAGTCCACTCAGGAGAGAAGCCAAACAAATGCACAGTAAGTCCGAATTTTGTCTCACCAATAAATTGCTCTCTTTTACTCATGAGAATATAAAGTAGATGTAATTCTGCCTTTGCTTTTCCTAGTTAATGATATGCTTTTTTAACTACTGTGTGAGAATAAATGTCTTTTCTGTCTTTACATCTAGATAGAAAGGGAAGGTATTGTTTAATTTGGTATGTACCAACGGATTGGAATAGACAAAATTTTGTCTTCTCTAGTCATAAAATTTTACAGTAGGCTGCAGCAGTGACATGGTAGACCTTCATAAAGCCAAACTTAATTATCTGCATGAAGGATACATGTGGGAAAAGTGCTGCAGAATAAATGGCAGGATTTATAATGAAATATTCTTCCATCATGTTACTCATTTTTGACTTCAGGAATTTTCAGGGTCTTGCTTAATGTTACTATGAGAAACTGAGAAGAGTTGGGTATTTTTTAAGGCAGTTGTGTTTCATCACTAAAAAAATAAAACACCCAAACAGGTCCACAGCCCTGTTTCCATGAATACAGTAGGAATAAAATACATAACGACTCTGTGCATGGATTCTAGCAGTGAGCATTGAACCCCCAGAATCATGGGTTTTTTACTGTTTTTTTTAGGGTCACTGCAAGTCAGTCTCACATGTATGTGTAGGTAACAATCTGTCTGGTAAACCCTAGAATCAGTTTATGTTTGGATCCCAGTGAGCCATCTATAATGTCTGTAATTCAAATTCTTGATTTGCCTTACATACAGTCTGTATATTGTATGACAATTAGTTTACCCTTACAAAGTCCTTATTTAAGTGTCAGCAAAAAGCAGCCTCACCACATCTGTTTCCAGTGCTCAACATAATCTAACAAAACAATGAATACATAATTTCTAGGAATAATTGCTGATTATTATTCACTTGAAATAAAGCATATTGTGAAATATAAATTGGTGCTAGAAGTCTTTTTCAGTGTGTGCCTAACTGAATAATTTTCTTACCATGATGTATATGTTTGTACAGTAGAAATGTGGAAATCTTTCTTTCACTTTTGTTACTTCAGTTGTCCAGTCTCTGTCAGGGAGAGCAGATATCTTCCCAGATTTTTTCTCTTGAATTTAAAGGACTGGGCAGAGGTTGTGTCACAACCCGGTGTGGGAAACCCATTATCCTTCTATTTTGCCGTACCAGAGCTTGACCTCAGGCTCTCTTCTCTCTCAGTATTTTCTTTAAATATTTCTTTAAATATTCTTTTTTCTGCTGTCCAAATATATTGGATCAGAATGTACCACTAATTTGTTACTCCTCATTAATTCTTTGTCAGCTTTGTGGGGAGAGAGACGAAGAAATTATTAGGAGTCGAGGAAGTCATTTTTCAAGGGAAAAAAGAGATGGAGACAGACATCAGCAGATGAGTGAGGACAGAGAACAGAATGAAGAAAAAGGGCAGGAGTGGTAAAAGAGCACTGGGAAAAGGATTATGCAAGTACCCACGGTCTTTTTAGTAGGAGAATTATGGTAAGGGATTCACTAATACTAGGGATTATGTTAGCAGCATGCTATTCTTTCTGCCCAACCTGTCTTCAAGGGATTCTCACAGTGACCTCGTGAATATGAGACCTCACTGAGGAGTGCTTACCTTGGAAGTATTAACAAGTATGTTAATGTTTTGAGAGAATAAGGTACTTCATATGATAATGCTTTTGCGATTACTAAACCTAAATTGAAGTGTGTGCCAAGTCATGCTGTGTCACAGAAAAAAGGAGAGGTGTCTATATTAGCATCTCAAAGAGTGATTGCTTTCGTGGACATTAAAAGGTGTGATTAATAGTGCCAAAAAGTCTTCCTATGAGAAGCAGCAGCCACATGCTTATCTTGCTTTCATGTGTAGAAGTGTAATGAAATGTAGAAATGCTTAGGGTGACATGGTAACCCTCATAATGTGTGTGCAAATCTGGAACATAGGCCCCCTTTCTTGGGACAAACATGCAGAAATGGCATTCTTGAGCAGTGTTTCAGTGAAACAGCTTGATGCTCTTTTCCTTTACAAGTGGTGTGAATTTGGAAAAAACTCCCGTGGTTTTCTAATGCCAAGATACCATGGTTTGGAAGTTTCTCAGTATATTTAGGAAACTGTACTTTGGCCAGACCTCTTAACTTTCTCACCAAGCACTGAAACTTACAATCATATCAGTATAATTTAAGGTTTTAAACTGAGATCTTCAGTGAGGTATTAGGGAGAACTCTTTGGGCAAAGATGTTCATGAAATACGATTTCTGTCAAAAGACAAAAAAACTTGTGCAAAAGAAATTTGAAACTTTTCACCAAATCTTTATGAATGTATGTATTTAAGTGATAAATCAAGCCAATTAATTCATGATCTTGATTGATCTTTCTAGAATTTATTTTCTTATTCTATGTCTAGGATATCTCTTTCTCTAAAATAGTTATGCAGTAAAAGCCTATGTCCGATGAGGTTTGCAGACCAATAAGAGGCAGTCTGGTAGACCAAGCAGGGAGGGGAAAATGCCAAATACACATCTATTATGGAACAAAACAGATTTACTACAGAGAATGTAGCAGAAGTAATAGGTCTTTGGGAGGAACCGCCTTAAGGTAACACATGAGGACATCAAGGCAGCCATTAACACTAGTAACCTTAGTGACATCACACACTTAGTGACATTGTATGAGCAGTGTATACATTGATGGTTCCTAACATTTTGCAAGAGACAGTCTTCTCATTAGCATATATTGCAATGGGTCCTAGTCAGTATATTTATCATCCAGTACTTGTGTCTGTGCAGCTGAGCGTTCAAATAGTATTGTTACACGCTGTGTTGTACACCTCTGCAAATTGCTGTGGTAGTTCACCAAGCTTTGCAAAGTTTTATTAACACAAGGTCAGGGTTATTGCTAAGTTGTATTATGGTAACACCTGTACAGATAATGCAGAATCAGAAACACAGCTATAACTATAAGGTGAACTTCAGAAAGTTTCTCTGTTACCACTCTGTGGTGATGAAATCATATATTTGAAAAGAGACTTGAAGAGCAGCTACGACTGCAGTACTTGGATCCAAGCAGATTATTCCTTTGACCTCAGCATTTGTTTTGGCACATCTGAACTAGTTTCTATTTATCTATGTAACAAAACTTTGAAGTGATGTACTATAGCTATAGGCAATACACTACTCATTAGTTCCTTCTGGTTCTGGGTGAGTAGTCTTTGATTCTGGAAGATAAAAGTGTTATAAGGTGAGTGTTAATCAGATAGCAGCACATAAAAATATGTGACAATCTTCATAATTAGTTCCCAACTTAAGTCAAGCGTTCTTAAGATCACAGACTCAGAACATGCATGTCCCTCTGTACAAAGGTAACTAGGATGGAGTGGAAAACAGTTGCATGCTGGTTCTCATAGATTTGTTTCATATAGTTGCTTTTCTGTGTAGTAGGCTGGTTTTTTTCAGCCTTGAATTTGTGGCCTAAGCTGCATGTTCAGATTATGTCTTGGCAATTTGATCAGATATACTTTCTCTGTTTACTGAAAAATCATGGTATATTTTTCATTCCTACTCATTTTTAGAAGATTGGTTCTAAAAAGAGCACTTTAATTTTTAGAAGTGTGAATTTCATGGAGTCCTGCCATTTATTTTATATGGAAGTCAAAGTAATGGTGACCATGCTTGGCCTTGCTTTATTACATGGAGATTTGTGAAGTTGAAGAGTACTTGCATGCAAGAGGCCTCACTTGAAGTCGACTTGTGTGGAATAGGAATTCATTAAATAGCTGTTAAATTAACTGGGCTTCCTTAATGTTCATTAAGGCGTCTTACTGCATCAGGAATGAATTAATCTTTTATTTTTATTAGTTTAATGTTTAAAGAAATCAAGAGAAGGGACTGGTCCTGTGAATTTTTAAAGGGTAAGTTGCACAGCAATAGTCTGATCAACTTTAGTGAGATTCTTCCAGGCTGAATCTTGAAGTAATGACACAGAACTCACTGATTCTATTGATTTCAATGGTGTGTTTTGAACACAGGTTTATACCCATATTCACATAGAATTATAGAATCATTTAGGTTCAAAAAGACCATTAAGATCATCACATCCAACCGTTAACCGAGTTCTGCCAAGATCACTCCTAAATTGGGTCCTTAAATACCAGATCTACACATCTTTTAAGTAACTCCAGAGATGGTGACTCAACCACTTCCCTGGAAAGCCTGTTCCAGTGCTTGGCAACACTTTCAGAGAATAAATTTTTCCTAATATCCAATCTAAACCTCCTCTGGCACAACTTGAGGCTATTTCCTCTTGTTGTATTGTTTATTACGTGGAAGAAGAGATGGACAACCACCTCACTACAACCTCCTTTCAGGTAACTGTAGAGAGCTAGAAGATCTTCCCTCACCCTCAAGCACAGTAGCCCAAACACTGAGGAAGATGAGATTCATCTTAATTCACTTTGATCCCTGAAGAGAGCATCTCTGGTTTAGGGCCATGATAGTCGTAATTAGCTGAGGTGGCATTTAGCAGATGCTAAAAGTTTTTATACTTTTACAGGTTAAGATTCCAAAGGACTCAGGCAGCATAAGGAGTAAGCACTGTACAGAACATGGTTATAGTACACTCTCCCTATGAAAGGTTGAAAGCTTCTTGGCCAAGGTTATCAATACATCCAGTGCAGTGAAGCTGTCTGCTATAGAAATTCGGTTGCTGTCTATCTTGTGTTAACAGGTCTCGAATAACTCATGAACAAACCTTTCCGAACAAGGCTGTGTGGAAACACAGAGGCCTTTTAAAGAGGTAATCACTGTGGGGGTGCAGTTTGTATCTCTGCATGGTGCTGAGCTAACTGAGAAAAGGAAATTCAGAAAGAGGAGCTAGTGAGGATGCTGTGACTGTTTTCTCTAGAAATGTTGTGGGACTTCCATAGCTTGTTCAGTGCATGCAAGCTTGCTAAACATTGGTATAGCAACATGGTGAATTGTTTTCTGGTAACACCTTCATCTACTGAGAGCTCTTGCTTTTCCTATCTATTAAAGACTGTTTTGATTTAAGTTTGATACTTATATAATTTTTAAGGATATATATCAACTTGGTTTTCATGAGTGCTCAGCTCTTGAGAATTAACAAACAATATTACAAAGTTCAAGATCACCAGTGAATCATTTTAGAGAGATGTCACTGTGGTAAGAAATTCTTTTTAAAGAGCTGTTTCTGTATGGAGTGTGGATCTGTAATGTTCCTCATCTGTCCATGAAGCAGTGTGCTTGATACAAAGAGTTGTTATAAATAATTCCCCTCTGTCTTCCTTCTCCCTCTTTGAATGCTTTCCATTGGTCATCAACTGGCACAATCTCAAGGAAAAGATGACAAAGTGCCTTTATGGGTACTCTTGGTACATTTCTATAAATACATTCAAACAAAATTAAATTGCTTTGGCTTTTTACTATATTCTTTACTGTTTAGGATTTGCCTCCAATGTTAATCAGACGTAAACAACAAGCAATCCACTGTTCTTCAAGGCCTCTCATACTACTCATATATTTCCGTAGTACCATTCAGATTTCTGTTTTAAGAAATTACAGCTATGCAAACAAGCTTATCTAGGCCGACAATAAAAAATCGATTCTAATTAGGAGTTGTCACATAATACAAAAATACAACACTTTTTTTGTTCCATGAAAAGCCTGCTTTCCCTACTTGCAAAAATGCAAGTGGCTTTACATAATTGGTGTGACAAAGTTTCAGTCAGTCCTGTGATCTCACAGTTTCCAAGTGACTCAGACACACTTGTCGAACTTTGTTCAAGGTATTTGATGGTAATCTGTTGCAGAAGTTGGTAGATGGTATGAACATGAGGTCTGCTTTGTATGTTTAAAGGAATGAGTTATGCATAAACTGAGTAAAGGTATATTTATGTTTAGACAACTGAGTTAATTGAGAGTCCTTTTTAAAAAATGAGCCACTGTTGAGAAACAAGGCTGCTCAGCTCTGACTGACTCACAAGGACTCTTGGCTTTTGAATGCCTAGATAAATGTGGTCTGAATCCATTGTGTAAATTAACAATGTGAGCTACTAAGTTTTGACACTTGATTTTATGTCTGCATCAGTGAAGCAGGTCCATTATTGCATAACTTGTCAAAGAAAGAGACATACAGATCGAGTATATACCGTAGAAATCATTATAATTGATAGCTCTGCAGGCAGAATGATTGAAAATACACATCACGTCATGTCACCAGCTAGATTGTTAAACTCAGTTAAATGAACCTCTCTGAAGCTTGGGTTGGGAATTTCAGTGAATTAATAGAGAGTTTGGTTCCAAATTAAATGCAAGCCATCTGCAAGACTGTTGATCTGCTTTAATTATCATAAGGTTCTCAGAAGTCTGCCATACATATTTGGGAGAGCTGACATTTCCTCTGAAGGCAGAGTTCTGCTAGTTTTGCTTCTGGTTGTCAGGAGTTGCTGAAGGGCCACTGAACACAACACTAATCTCAAATACAGAATGTGAATCAAGGCACATCTTGAAAAGTGGTGATGACCTCTTTGGAGATTCAGCTTCTCCCCTCGTCCTTCAGCCACCCGCAGTGAAATTATTTGGAGTTAATTGTTTTTCTTTTACACTTAGCAGTGCAAGATGCATAGTGGTTATATGTTGCAATAGTCTTTGCAAAAAGCAATAGTCTTTGCAAAGAAAAAAGAAAAAATGAAGTCTTGGTATCGGGTTCTGTGTATTAACTTTAGTTCTTACCCTTTTTCATCATACTAATATTTGGGTACTTTATATTCTTCTGTTATGTAAGAAGAGAGAGGTCACTGAATCCGTCACCATGGTCTTTTCCAGGTGAACTAAGGCTAAAATGTTAATATCCTTCTGATTTATACTGTATTTTGCTGGAGTGACAGACCCTCCATTACCATCAAACAAAAGTTACATCTGTTCAGCAAGAAAATGTCCTGACCACTCTGAACCCGAGGGAAAAAAAGAAGGCTAAAGTGAGCTGAGTAAGGAGAATTCTTGATTGCGTATAGGAAGACTGTGTTCATCTAGGCCCTGGAGATTTCAATGACTCTGAATTTCTGATACCATTTTTGCTCAAAGATGTTAAGCATTTTTGATGAGGAACAAAAGATGGGAATGACTGCTTTGGTTGAATAACTGTGAGAAGTTGATGCAGTAAAAATTCAGTCATTATAAAGGAGAGTGAGATAAAAATACGCTTTATTTATATCCCCAGGAAATGAGGAAAGCTAGTAAATTATCTGTCTCTCAGCCCTTTGAAGAGTATGCAATATAGCTGAGGCCTTCAGAGGCTAAGAGGACACAAGGCAATGTTGCAGGAGGGTGAGGCAGCTGCACTTTCCCTTTCAGAAATGATGAGGGAAACATGTCTTGAGTGCGGATGCAAAGAGCATGTCTGGGGGTGTATGGATGTAGAGCATTTCTATCACCTACTGTGCTGGTAGTAGAGACTGGAAACACACAATGTGTCTTCTTAGATGACCTGCTGCCTGCACAGGGTGTTTCTTGTGCTGCTGCTTGTTTCTGAGAGGATGGAGAGGAAAGGCATGGGTGTGTAGTATGACTTTGACACGCTGTCACAAGAAAGCGAAGAAAATTAGGCAGACAGACTTTACATCATATATGATGAGGGCAGTATATCAGATTTGGCTATTTTTGTTTTATGCATACCTGCCATTTGCATTTTTTTCCCCAATATTCAACTTTTATATACAGGGTTGCATCCATTCTGTATTAGTTACTAACAATCCTCATAAAATTCTGTGCAGTGGGAGCAGTTCACAACATTAATTATGGATATGTGGTATTTGGATCTATTCTAGTATGTATCCAGCAAGCTCAGAGTGTAGGCAGACTGTCGTCATTCTCCCAAGCTGGCAGCTGAGCACCATGCAGCTGCTGTCTCGGGGAGGGGGAGCAGAACCAAAGTCAAACCTTCTGGGTTGGGATAAGCACAGTTTAGTGGGACAGCAAAGGGAGGGAGAAAAACATAACAGGATTTTATTGCAAAATATACCAAACTGGTGAGCCACAAAGCAGTTTCTCACCTAACAAAACAACTCAGAGCCATCCCAAAGCTGGACCGTCCCCAAAGCTGGACTGTCCCCAAAGTTCGCGTCCTGGAGCTGTGCGTTCCTCCCCCCATCAGCCCCCTTTTTTATGTTGTGCATGACATCACTGGTATGGAATAGCCCCTTTGGCCAGTTTGGGTCACCTGTCCCAGCTGTGTCCTTTCCCAGCTAACTGGGTGCCCCTGGCCTTCTTGTGAGAAGCTGAAAAGTCCTTGGGTGCTTGGCGACACCTAAACCCATCAGTGTGTTACCAACACTGCTCTCATCCTGACTCTCAACCAGAGCAGCACACTAGCTGCTAGAAAGAAAATTAACTCGATGCTAGCCAAAACCAGGACACAGAGTCAGATCACTTCTGTCTGTCTAAGACCATATAGGTTCAGTCCTAGTGATCCTGAGAATCTCCCTCTAGAGTGACACTGAGGAAGATTCAAGAAGTGTTCTTTGGGTGTTTGAGAATCTGGCTCATTAGTATGGGTTTCATATATATATATATACCTTATGGTGCTATGTATTTAATGAGTTTTCATTTGTATTGAAAGACTTTTTATTAAAAAAACCAAAAAACTGCTTCTTTTAATTGCTCTGTATGGTAAGAGTAATTAAATAGCTTGAACTGTTCCAAGTTTTGAATGGTACTTGGGGTTCTCTGCATTACCTCATTCAGTATTTTGGCTTGATCAGTAGACTTTCCAGAAACTGCATGTTTTTCGTTTTGAAGTTAGACAAAATGAAATTTTTCCTAATGAACCAGGCACCTAATCTATTAACAGATCTGCTTTTGTTTTTAAATTGATTAAAATCTTTACAAAGAAAAATGCTTTGACTTGAGTCACAGAAAAATATTGCCCATTCTATAAATTTATAGTAATTCAATTTTTTTCAAGATCTGATAAAGGACTGTGCCAATCTTATAACACCCTCCTCCCCGAACAGTCACCACTTCAAAAACACATGCAGTTGAAGAAAATAATTTTAACACATTACTTGAAGTTGCACAGGAAGTTCTGAAATATTTGACCTGTGTAGAAAAGGCACAGATGTTTTGGTACAGCTAAGTCAGTAAATGAAATACATCTGTCCCTGTTAAGGAGCAGGCACAGTGTGTTGTATTTATTGATTTGTTTGTTTGCTTTATTTTTTTTTACTGTTTTCTTATGCATTAGCCTATGGGAATAGAGAAAATGCTCTTTTCTAAGGTTCTTTCTACTGTTTCTGGTCATTCCAGAGTTGCTAGCAGTGTTTGTTCATTTAAGAGTCTTTGAGTAGTTGGTATGATGAACAGCTTCTCAAGTCAGGAAAAAATACTGTTGTTTTCATTTGCTGATGTAATTATATCCAAGATTTTGTAGCATTGGAGGAAGAGCTAATCCACTGATATAAGTGTTAAATTTCAAATGATGGTATTACCAGAGCTCTAAATGTTACTGACCACCTGCAAAGCCATGATAAATCATGAGTTATTTCTCCACTACAGCTTCTAAGGTCAGACAAGCATTTTATTCTGCATTTGGAATAGACCGATTATATATATATGGTATATTACATCTCAGCTAATAGCAGATTGTGTTAGTGTTGCAAGTGTGTCTGTTGATTGCATATGAGAAGGAACTGTCAGAGTGGTAAAATACCATGTGTTTTTAAATAAAGCTGATTCTTGAAATGTTTGGCATTTTTTCTAGATTAGCGCCATTTTTTGACAGGAAAATTCTGGAGCATATTGTAATTGCTAGGAAAAAAAATTCCCTATTAAAAATAGAAAGTATTTTTTGTAATTAATCATGACTTTGTAAAATGCATTTGAATATATTAAATTTATACATTGATGCAGAAACTGAGCCTTGCTATAAATCAGCTGTTGATCATGGGTAAAGCCTTTGTGGCTGAGGTGACAAATGAGGTGGAAGGGTAGGGAAGCAGCAAAGAGCTTGGTTACTGTCCTTGCCACAAAGACCCAGGGTGTTTCTGTTATATTTTCTGTAGGGCTTGGGCACTTCACCATGAAATATCTGAACATCCTTGAACATGGCCTCCAAGGGAAAAAGTCATAAGCACTCAGAACAACCTATTGGCAATATTCAGGAGGTCAGGTGGATTTTATCATGCCGTTGTTTTATTATTCAAGAAAAGTTGATGGAAATGGATCTTGACAAGCATGGAAATTTATCATACATGGCCCATAAACCTATCTCACAGGGAAACCATCCCAGGAAATGTGAAGCTTGGCCTTCTTGGCTTTCCACACAAGTGCATGTGTTAGAATCTGGAGCTAGTTATGAATCATACTCTTATATAAAAAGGATGTTTAAAACCTGTTTCGCTTAGTTTTGCTTTGTAAGTGAATGTAAACAGGCATTTTGATTTTTGCAGACTGCAATTTCAAAAAGCTCAATTTTTGTTTGTTATAAATATATCTTTGTAAAGTATCTCTTAGTCTAAACACAGTGGGCTATTAGAACAGCCAACAAAATAATCTGAGTCTTGTCTACTCAACAAGTGTATGGTCTTCATGGTTTGTGGTAATAAATATATGTTAGCCTTAGTGTGGATGTCCTTTGGTTTAAGTGGTGATGTTACAGAATACTCACATGTTGGGAAGGATCAGAAGTCTTTCTCTCATCTGAGTAATTATACCATTTGGCATATGTAGGTCAGAACATTAATTCCTGAGGTATATGGAAATTAACATGGGTTTTAGGCCACTACAGATAGCTAAGTTGCAAAACACTAATTCTTTCAGAGAAATAACAGATTTCTTTTGAGAAACTCAGATGATTCAGAAATATTTGAGCAGAAAGCAAGTCCCAAGTACCACCATACCCCCTAAGATTAACTAAAGCCGATTGTGGTAGAGCTGTTAACAGGAATCTCATCTTGCAAAACTTGCACTGAAATTCCAGTTGTCACTGGGTTTTTACATTTTAAACAATGCCAAAATAACAGAACAGCATATGCTGTCCTGTCATTTGACTTTTTCTAATAAAAATGGCTGTTATTGCTTAACATCAGTAATTTTTATACTAATCTCAGAGTATCTGCAGAACAACTCTTTATTTAAGATATTATATGTTTCCTTTTTTAATATAAAATCAACCATTGATGATACAGCATTCTTAAGTATGGAAGCCTTTTCAGTGTTGCTGTACAAACCTATAAAATGTTAACAAGCTTTTCAAATGCCTTTTTCAGCTAGTTTTAAGTAGAATAAAATATCTCTTGTGTTTCAACTGATGATAATCTCTAAAATAAAGAAAACTGACTTCTCACTTTGGGCAGGAGACCAGCAAAGGGAATGACAGCAGCATGCGTAAGTGGCTTTTTCTCACCTGCCAGTGTACTACATTAACTGTAAAACAGCTGACCCTGGAGTAGTATTGATTGCTGTTTTTTTTAAAAATGCATGCCTGCACTGTGGTTTTTTTTTTTTTTCTTCTGTTGAAATAAATGCTTTATAGACCTTATTTTGCAGTCGGTTAATCTCCTAGAGTAATTTGGTTGCCAGATTCTGTTGCCAGATGTACTGTCCAGATACAAGCCACTTTTTGTAACAGATAAAGAGACTTAGCTGATAAAGCAGTTTATTAAGTTTCACTGTCATAAAGTACATTGGTCTCGCTCACGGAAAATGTTAGTATTTTCTCTTTTCTTTGAAACTTACCTCTGCTTTTCCAGTTATTGTTGTCTATGACTTAGATCTCATTAAAATTATGCCAAGGTCACTGAATGGCATGTCAGTTTAATTACAGTGGCTTTCAAGCTGAACAGTTCTGACTCAGAAATAGGAATTCACAATTAGGTAAATGAACAATCAGAAGTCTCTGAGCTGCATACCATGCAATGCTTAGCTCTTTGCAGTAAGATGCTGAGTGAAGACAGTGGTCCTTGGCTCCAGTGACCTGCAGCCGAAGTTCAAAAGCCCTTGACTTGCAACAGCTGAAGGACTGACCATAAGTGGTAGTTTTTAGATGTCTAGATTTTAACAGTTTAGAAATGAACAGGCCTGTGTTATCCCAGTTGAAAAGTTGATTAACAGTGGTGGAACGTGTCTGATGACTGATGTGGTAAAGGAACAGTGTCTGTTAACAACAGAGTGACTTGTCCACAGAGTGACTTGCAAACAGTGAAGTATTAAATAGTTCTAAGCACACCACAGGGGAAAAAAAAAAAAAAGAAAGAAAAGAGAGAGAATGGCCACCCTTCAGGTTAAAATTTCAGTTCTTAAGGAAAGGCAGCCTGCACTCCTTTGCTTCAGAAGCTTCCATGTGTTGAAAACAACCTATAATTATAATTATGTCAGGGCATGTGTCATTGTATGTGTTACTGCTCCAAGATTTTATGTCTTTCTGCAGCTGTATGATGTGGCCCACATAAGAACTCTGTTTGCAGTGAGAGGCAGCTCCCATTTTCAGTGGTCTCTGTTTCTTTTCAAACTCTGTGTTTTGCCAAACTGACATCCATATATCTTATAGATCAGACTGCTATGTGCTTCTCTAATATAATTGGTTTTATTTTGCACTTCAAAGGTCTTCCGCGGAGGTGCTTATCTACACAAATATCAGGTAGGTCTAATAAAAAATATCAGAATACAGAGGAGAGCAGAATACAGATTTTTTCCATGCAGAATACAGATTTTTTCCATGCATTCCCAAGTAGATAAATTGAGAAAATTTATCATCTGAATACATGTTAAATTTAAGTTTGAATACAGGGGAGAGAAAAGTGCATTTTTACAGTAAAAAAAAAAGAGGTGATACATGCAAAATAAAAGTATAACGTTTTTATAGTCCCTACAGTGAAAATAAATGAAGCATCTGGTAAATCTCTGTTGTTCATAGACATAGTTATAGTGGTCAGATCTATGCAGTGGTCAAGGGTAGAGCTGGGTGTCATGATCAGGTTAAATTATGGATCGGATCAAAGAACCCAAGAAATGCATTGTTTCAAAAACCTTATCTGGCATCCACTGATTGAAACCAGCAATCTGATGAGCCTGGTGCTGCAAATTTGGATTTGGGATGGAATGGAAAGCTAAGCAGACTGTGGGCAAATGGTTAAAAAGCAGTAACCTGAAAAGAGCAGAATGGGCCAGTGATTCCCATCCAATATGGGATGAAGACTGGTGCAGGGCAAGCAGGAAATAGCACTGAGCAGTGAAGGAGAATCTCCACTGGGGCTTTATCCTATGAGTTGTGTCCTGGTTGTTCCAGGCTGATCTGTCAGCTTCACAGGCTTGCTCTTCATCTCCTGGAATAGTGATGTGAGCACAGGTGTGGCCAGCTGTATCTTGGTTATGTTGTTTAGATTGGATTGTTCCTAATTAAAAAAGAGACATTGCCAGGTGGCATTGTATAATTGATTGCACTGACATAGGAAAGAACTTCTTGAGAAGCTCTTGAGTCTTCTGGCAAAGTGTAACTTTCACCTTGGACTGAGAATCATGCTTAGTTGCAGTTGTTTGCAGTCCCTTAAATGCCTGGTCCAGGGAGAGGAAAGGAACTCTACAGGACACATGCCTTACCCATTCTCAGGACTTGTGTTCACAGGTTTGTGTATTATTGGCGTTACGTATACAGTGACATGTTGTAGGTACAAGACCAAGTATAATAAAAATACCAGACCATTTTCATAGAGAGAGAAAGAGAAGATGGGTAGGTTTAGGTTTTTTAAAAAAATTAATATGTTTAATTAATTTTCAGTAATTAATTTTCCGTAAATTAAACTCATAGACTGACTATGTAATGGAAAAGAAAGATCACAAAATAGCATGTTATGTCCTTTAATTTAAAATGCACATGGCTGTTGACTCAGATTTTTTAAATACAAATTTTTTTCCTGCTAGTTTCCCTTAGGAAACCAGCCACAAAATGAATCACTAACATGCAAGTCATTAGTCTCTTTTACCAAGCTACTATGGCTTGTTTTCATTTTCTGTGGAATTAGGCTGATGGATGAAAAGTCTCACGACTACTTCAGTACCAATTAAGTAGCTGAACTCCTAATAAGTGCATCAGATATGAATGGTTATTACTAAGTATATTTTGCTTTTGGTTAACTTGGTAGTTGACAACAGCAGTGCTCACATCTAAACTGATGATGGTTGACCCTAATCAGCTTGTACAGTTCATTGTAACCTGACACTTCCTGGGACACTGATCAAAGTCCTGTGAATCTTTCTAATGCAAAGAGTTATTCATTATACTCCTTGGCACTTTATTTGACTCAATGCTAGAAGATTCGGGATTTCTATTATAAATCTGAAGCACATAGAATAAACCCCCCAGTCAAAGGTGGCAAACTCTGCACAATGAGGTAGTATTTCTGTGTGATGGTTTTCAGGAGGCTAGTGGCTAGTCTTCCATAGAGAAATTGATCGTCTTCATTACTATATACAGCAGTTTGGATTCAAAAACAATTATTTTCTAAACTTAGGAGTATCTTTTTGAAGAGTCCACTATACAAAGGTGTTGAAAGGCAAGGAGAGATAGTTGACTGTACTTGCAAGGTATTAATTGATCTTTTCCTCTTCAGGGTTATTAAATAATGAAACAGGAGCAACCATTGCTTAAGACAAAAATCAGAGTTCTCTGAAATATTGTCATTACACCATCCAGTTGAACATGTCTAGCTCTGTAATTTTTCATCTGCATAAATGGAATAATTTAGCACTCACTATGCCAGAGATACAAAGAACTGGATACATAATTTCAGAATCTCTTCCAGATTTTTAAAGTACATTAATTACCTGTACACTGAATGGTAGCACCAGGTTATGTCACTTAAAGGAAAGGTTTGCTGTACACCTCACATCAATGCAAAAGTTGGGTAAAATTAGATTAATTTATAGCACATACCTACTTGTCTTTCACTGTTAGAGATTTATATTCCCAGTGGAAATAATGGGGTCTCTCCTAGGTCAGAGGGGGAAGGAAAGTCTCTCTGTGGTTAATTTAGGTTTTATTAATATGGGCAAAAGCAATGACGTTCCAGCAGCATTGGCATGCCTGGTAGTTCAGCCCTGCTGTCACAGCTGCTGCTTGACAACAGACCATGCCTCTGAAGACAAACAGTCTTACCTGTGGAAAGACTCCAAAACTAAGTCTGTGGTCCTCAGTAAGCTCAGGGAAGCCTCGCAATTGCAGCTCATTGAATGAGCTGGAAACAGCATAAGATTTGCACTCAGAAGTCATATTCTCGCTCCACTACTGCTTAATTCTCTAGGAGTGACTTTGTCCCCCAGGTTGTAACAACATGCTGCTGTCTGCAATGATTTCTGTGTAACTTCACCACCAAAACGAGAACAAAAAAATAGATATGCTTTCTTTAAGGCTAAAAACTTGCTCACATGCTTAAAGAACTTGGAAGACTATGTTAATAGTGCCATCTGGTGACATTTCATGTAACCCTATGCTAATTCTGAAGCAATGGTATATTTAAACAATTTTTTAACTGTGTATGAGAGTGTTTTCTGCCACATTGATAAAATAATTAATGGAATGCTCTTTAGCATCATGAAGTGGTTTTGAGGCTGTTTTCTCAACTTGGATGCTATTCTTTAGACCTGATGACAGGACAAAAAGGTGTGCAATGTTGCCCTGGCTGGGGATTTCCCACTGTAGGAGAGATCTTGGACAGTACCGATTTAACAGCTGTTATTAAAGAAGAAGAAGAAAAAAAGGCAGCTGTCTGTAACTACTGTCTGTGGTATTCTTCACTTCTACTGATACCTGGATAAGTTAATGTGAGAAGGAAGCTGAGATGCAGTTTACTCTAGTAGGATATATCAATAGCGATGTGTATGTAGACATGCTCCAAAGAAGACCATCTACAGCACTACAAAATCCGCAATGCAGATGAAGCTGCAACATCAGATTAGAAACACATTAAACCTTTACCACATTTTTTCTGATGTGGCTAGTGTATGTACCTACCTGCTTATAAAGGTCTCACTTAAAGTGGCAGCATCATTGAAATTAATGCCCGCAATTGTACCTCAAATTAGAGAGAAACCAGAAATGGGAGAATTTGGCAAAAGTGAAGGTTACTGTTGATTTGCGTGCCTTAATGCCTAATGTGTTTTGGGTTTTTTTTTTTTCCCCAAAGGCTAACAGACTGAGCTGCCTTTCGAGAACACTTAGTATATAGTATACTCCTGTGGTCTAAAAAAAACCCCAACTGTAACATCGGAAAGCATAAGAGCATAACAATCTGAAAGTGTGGAGGGGGGTGTGTGGAAATGAAGACCTATGTTTATATGCCCCCAGTATCTAAAATTCTTACTCTCCTTAAGTACATAAGGAAGAGTATAAATCTACTGTGTCGTGAACTGACCCAGAAGGGGTGTGGTTAGTAGGTCAAGAGAGGTCCTTCTCCCCTTCTACTCTGCCCTAGTGAGAACACACCCGGAATATTGTGTCCAGTTCTGGGCTCCTCAGTTCAAGAAGGACATAGAACTCCTTGAAAGAGTCCAGCACATGGCCACCAAGATGATTAAGGGAGTGGAAAACCTGCCTTATGACAAAATGCTGAGGGAGCCGTGCCTCTTTAGCTTGGAGAAGAGGAGACTGAGGGCTGACCTTATTAATCTCTATAAATATGTAAAGAGTGAGAAACAGGAGGATGGAGCCAGGCTTTTCTCAGCGATGGCCAGTGACAGGACAAGGGGCAACAGGTGCAAGCTGGAGCATAGAAGTTCCGTGTGAATGTAAGGAGAAACTTTTTCACTATGAGGGTGACAGAGCACTGGGACAGGCTGCCCAGAGAGGTTGTGGAGCCTCCTTCTCTGGAGGCATTCAAAACCCTCCTGGATGTGTTCCTGTGCAATTGAGTCTAGATAATGCTGTTCTGGAAGGGGCGTTGGACTACATGATCTTCTGAGGTCCTTTCCCACTCGTAATGCTCTGTGATGCTGTGATTCCTGTTAACATTCAGCAAAACCTAAAAAAGGTCCACAAACAAGGATTTTTAGTGAGAATGAGAGTTCAGCTGAAGTGCAACTGATGTGTTAACTAAGTTCTGAGTCAGTGCTGTCTGTCTGATACAGTCATGAATCACAGGTGTGAAGCAGTTCAGCAGACTCCCAAAAGAATTAGAAAATGTTTCAAGACCACAGGACAAAAGGGACATATCTTTCTTTTTAGTGAGAGAAGCTTTGTTGTAAATGTAATGGCATAAAGTAAAAACCATCTCATCAATAATAGGGCCCAGCTAACTTATATAATCAAACTTTGAACCAATGACTTAGAGATAATTGCACTATCCCTTACAGAAAGGCTTAGGGTCTCCATTTGATGTTTAAAACCTCAGGAAGGAGGAGTGAGTAGTTACGTTGGTAACTCATTTGTAAGGTTAATCAAACTTCCTGTTAAAAATGTGTCCTTTTTCTAATTTTTATTTGTAAAATTTCAGCTTTTGGACATTAGATTAATGCTTTTCTACTAAATCAATCAAATAAAGTATTAAATTAAGTGTCCTTAAGTAAATATATCCAAGAACTCAAGACCAACCTGCAAGTGTTATATTATGTCCTGTATGATGTAGCTGAAGAAAAATATTTTTCAATCTTGCTCAAATAGAGAACTAAAATATTATTTTCTGGAGGAATTAGTATTTCAAGCATTTATAAAGCTTTAATCAAATAAAATATATGACCTACAGTCTGTTATTAAAAAGCATTTTAGTTGTTCAGGAGGGATAACAGTTTTCTCTAGTCTGTTGCTGCAGATATTAATCTCTGATTCTCTTTACTTACAGTAGCATTATTCTGAAAACATTGTAACATCTGTCTAAATATTTTCTTTTTAAGCTTAGTTTAGCAATGTTTTATCATTATGTATAAGGTGAAGTTGCATTCTGATAATTTTAAGATGCTTTGACCTCTGAAACATTGTTTTAAATAGATTTTAAATGTTAAAGAAAAAGCTGAATGCTCCAAAGGCATGCTTGTAAACTATGTCAAAGATACCACAGACTGTAACTAAGGGCTATTGAGGGCTTTATTCCTGCAGTCATATAATTGACTGTTTAGCTTTTGGACAGCATGGAACCAAAACTCATTGACTTCTATTACAGTTACACAGATTTGAAAGATGCATGGCTCTGATGTGATATTTGGAGTTTGAGTGGTTAAATTTACATTAAAAGTACCATACTATTTAAATTGCTTGAGGTAAATGATGGTGAAGCAGCATATCCAGGGCAAGAATTTGGCCATATGTTTACTATGTAAACAAGTGATACTTGTGTGCTGTAACATTAAGCAATTTTAAACCTGTTTTCTTGTTTGCCTTGCAACTGATAGCATTCAGTTACTTTGATTCACAGGATTTTTGTTTAGGATACATGGTGATAATCTAGAGAATTATACAAATGTTGAACTGATATATACTCTGTTGTCACTTGATAGAACTTTATGTAGACACTGTGGCCTTCCTTATTTACTGACATATTAGACAGAAGGTTTGCATATCAAGAACTTTTTTGTGGACACAATCATTAGGCATATCTCTGAAACTATAATATATCATCATATATTACTCTTTTGTGCAATTTAACTGTTTCTGTTCTTGCAAAGTCCAGAGTTACTGAGTAAATATAATTCACTGAAGGATGTGTTGCCTATTTGTTCTGCTTGTGGACAGTAAATGGAAAAACTTGCAGTTTTTATATTTGCTGGAAAACAGGTTTTCTTATAAGAAGGTTGTATGAATTATGTAGCATAGTGAGACTTGTCACTAATTTAGGAATGAATAATTAAAAAATCCTGATTTGAGAGGCTAAATATTTTGAGTTGCACGGTCAAAACTCTTAATATGATGTTCATAAGAAGGTTGATGCAGTAGAGGAGATGGGATTTATCTGAAGGGAGAGATTTATCTGAAGGAGAACAAAGATCCTTATTCTGCTTTCCCTTAGCATCCTGTAAGTGGTGTTAATTCAGTTTCTGTAGAGGTCTTGCCAGGGCAGGCTGCCTATAGGATGGCTGGATCCTTACATGCCCCGATTGTCCATACGCAGCTTTACGGTGACAATGTTCCCTAGATCACCCCTCTTCTGTTTTTAAGGATGTATGTGGTGTCCATTGAGCACCTTTCCTTAAACGTGTTGTAGTGTTCTAGTTATATTCACCCCCACTGCGATTTAACTTCCCAACTAATTTATCCTCAGCTTCTGCAATATTTGCATTCACAAACACTGCAGCTGTGTCAGGAATATAACTGGTATTCATGCATTTCATACTTCTTCTGTACAACTGGTATAGTGGTGCAGAATGTGGGCACACAGTTCTGTTCCTTTTCATGTCCTCTTGGATTGCAAGGGCAGCTCTCAAAGCCACCTTCTTTGTGTATCATCTGCAAGGCCAGCAACATTTCTCAGTTCCTACCTGAAGTGATAGCACAAGTAGTACCAGCAAGCCCTGTTGTGGGAAAGTCAGCTCTGACACTTTCACATCTTTGCTGTGGCACATATCCAATGCTCAAAGTCATTATTAGGTAGCAAATAAAAAAAAAGAAAAAACAAGCAATAAGAAATTCTACCTTTTTGAAAAAGTAATTTTTGCTTTCACTTCTGAAGGGAATGAATTTGGAAATCAAATCAATCTGTTACCCTCTGGGGAAAATTTTTGATATGATTATGTAGATTAATTTCCCCTTTGATTTCCAACATCAACACTGACATTTAATGACTTTTAAAAACATACTTCTTACTGAAATAATGAGTTAATGCACTATGTAAATTTTACTTAGAAAGGGAGCATAAATAATGTCCTATACTCAAGAAACTACTGGTTGTATATTGTGTTATTCACAGTCCCAGTCTAGATGCTTGTGATGGTCCTGTCATGCTTTAAACACTAGGTATTGCTCAACTGGTACTCAGATGGTGCTGTATATTTTTTAAACATTAATGTGTTTGTGCCTGTTCACCCATACATGAAAGAAGTTGGCTTGGTCAGAAAATTAACATTCAGAATACTAATAATTGAAAGTTTATCACCATGCTTACTATGAAAATATCCATATTAAATATAGAAAATTCAGCCATATTTTGGATACTTTAAAATGTTTACACTGAACACCAAAGTGTTGTGTAATTGTTCATCTTCAGTTTGTTTCCTCGTACAGGATGGAAAGTATTGGCAGCACAAGGAAAGGATAGTTTTAACATTACTGGATATTATTCACTATGAATAAACAAGGCCACTGCCTGAAAAGATGTCAGCAAACTGGGAAGCAAAATTACAAGTGAACGGACAGTGAATTTTGCAGAGCAGTTCAAGCAACCAGATCAGTTATTTAGCCACCAATTCCACAAAGCTGAGATTTCAGTTGCGACCACCGCGTGGCATTTCTACTCTGTATAATGAGGAGCAGTAAACCGCCACACACACAGTCAGTTTTGCCACCTGAGTTCAGAAAGAACACCAGGCCAATAAACTCCGTTCTCAGAGTTGAGGGGCTGTGTTGTTTTGCACTCGCCACACTATCTCAGCGCTGCGGTTGAACTTGGTTCACTGTCTTAGGTCTTGGTGCTTGTCTCTGCAGCAGCTGTGCATGTCCACTCTGGACTGGTGCAGAAAGGTGTGCTCCTCGTGCCTACAAACTTCTTATTGCTGCAGGTTGATCCTGTCCTCAGAATACATATACAGGTTGCCAGAGAAAGTCAGTTATTCTGGTTGTGTGTAGCACCATGTAACATGCTTAGCTACCTGAACTCCCAGGCATGCTCCCAAAACACAGAGACTGGGAAAGAGGCTTACAAATTGCTGGCCTGTTTAAGCATACTCCAATCTTGTATTCTCTTCCCAGCCAGCAAAGACCTACTTACTATATCACATCGGTGCTCAAGGGATTTTTCACCACATGTATTCACCTAAGTTAAATCGTGCCATACTGCTAAGCAGCTATTGCTATATGCAGGGCTGGTTATTATTTTTTTAACTTCTGAGAAATATGTATTCATTTTGCTTTGCAAATATAATCAGCTGTCGATAACTGTTCAGAAAAGGATAGGGAAGCAGTTGGATTTCTTTCCTCCCACATCTCTTCCTATGCTCCGCTGTATTGGGTGTGTGTGGTTGCGTGCCTGTATGCAATTGCATGCTGCTGGCCACATAGTTCTCAGTTTTTTAACTGGCTTCTGCTGTCTCCCGGGAAGAGTGAGACACATTACTGGTCAGGGTGTTTCGCCACATCTGCATATTGGAAATGCTGCCACGGTTCATTTCTTCTGCATCGTTTATAAAGTTTTTTGCCTTTGATAGACCTTTCTGGCAAATTTGATGTTGTTACTGCTATTGTTACAGGTAAACTGGGAGATGGTCTGTCTTTTTTCCATTTGGAGAACTTTTCAGACTCTACTCCACTGAAGTGACTATTTTGCTTGTTTAGAAGTACCTTGCTCTTCACAGTGTTACACCATTAAATGGAAAAGTAATTGTTAATAGAACTAATCAATATATGTCAGAGACCTCCTGATACTGCACACAGTTGAACAAATACCCCCAAAATTAAATAATTAAACATTATTTATACTGTCATTCCAGACAAACTAACAAGTTTCCAAGCCCTTTGGTCCCTGACCTCTGTGTGGTGTGTGCTTTTCTACAAGAAGAGGATGAATGCTCTGCTGGTTTTGTGTATTCTGTTTAAAGGGCCAGCCCAGCTGTATAGAACAGTATAGGCCTCATGAATGCAAAAAGAACATTTAAAAGGATGGAGAAAAAATCATAATCTCTTTCTGCCAAAAAATGTGGAGAAAGAACAGGATGGTCTGAGAGACAGTTTTCCAGATCATATCTGTCTGCTCTTCCTATCCAGAGCTGACTCCTGCATGCATAACACTTCCCAGATCCTTCTGGTATGCATGGGCAAGCTAATCCACATACTGTTGGAGAGCGGGATTCAGCTGTAAATTGCGTGGTTCTTATTTGGGTATGAGGACTTTTTGACTTCATTTGTTTTCATTTCTGAACAGTAAATAGATATTTGAATGTATATCCTGTCATTATTCTCTCAGACTATCTGGCTCTGCAAGAACAAGGAAGTGATAATGGCTCATACTTAAAAATTACTTAAAAATTGCTTAAAAATGACTTTTCATTTAGAGAAGACTTGGTTTATCAGTATTACATGCTGTAAGGGTTTGTCAAAGAACCATGCAAATCATATCCTAACTATCCACAATCATATATAAAAGCTATTTCTGGGTTTAATTTGCAGACTTCCCTGATAACACATTAGGCACTCATTGTAAATGTACTTTTACTTCTGTTGTGGGACTCACTGCTTGGCCAAGTTGATGGTGTTGCATAAAGCATTGCTGTGGTGCAACCTGGTGTAGTGGAGGGTGGCCCTGCTAATGGCAGGGGGTTTGAACTAGATGATTTTACATGTCAACTATTCTATGGTTCTATGCTATTATGTTTATGCTGTAAACTTCAATTATAACCTACAATGTTATTTTCCACTTTCATTCAAAACACACAGAAAACTTGCAGTTTCAGTTGTTAATGTACACACGTGCAGATATGTATTGGTAGTACAAAAACGCAGCTGTTGCTGTGAGTTAGTAAAACAAGCAGATCCATTCCTGACTCAGTTCCTCCAGGATCTCTGCTAAGACTTTGTCTTCTTCATCTATTCAAACTTACCTTTGTTAAACATTGTATTGTATAAAAATAGGACTGCTTATCTTTGACCTTTCTCCTTTTGCAAAGTAGGAATTAAATTGACACTTTATAGTATATGAGGTAATTCTTTGCTAAGTATGCATCCCAATCTCTTGCTAATGAACAAGTAGTTTGACATTTAAGTCTTTGTGCAGTCTTTTAGAAACTAATTTTTGAAGATAACTGAATGCGTTCTGTAAACTCTTAGTGTATCTTAGGCAAGGTAGAACAAAAGTATTTTCATTGTTTGAGAATGTTGGAGAGACATAAAAACCCCATATTTAACCATGGAACAGGAATTTAAAACAAAGCAGTTGTGTAATGAATCTCTTTAATATTCAATAATGCAAGCAGGTGGTTATATTTGCTCTCCACACTGCACCCCTGGAAAGAAAAAAAAAAAAAGCGAGCAATATACATGAGAGAAAATAATGTGAGTACAGAGTAGAATCAGACCTCAAAAAATACTGCCACTGGTTAGTTAATCTTCCCAGGAGATCTTCCTTGAGTGGAAAGATCAAGGTCTTCTTTCTCATCCTTGTAAAGCATTGCATGGGGCTTCTAAGCAACCTAATTTAGTTAAAGCACTCCCTGCTCATGGCAGAGGCAGTGGAATAGATGATCTTTACAGGTCCCTTCTGACCCAATCCATTCTTTGATTCTATCAAAGGACATCATGATTTCCATTATTAACTGTAGCATTGCAAAGGTTTTGATCAAAAAAACCCCTAATGGTTCTTTCTAGCAGTATGGTGAATTGTATCCATATTACTCCTTTTCAACTTTTTATATAATTAAATGTAGCAGCATTGACATATGAACCCTAGGTATTCCATTCAGATGCTACATTTCTCTGTGGTATTTTGTTTATGTATCTTCGAGTCTTTTTTTATCAGTACCAGAGAGACAAATTATAATTATTGCATATGGGGAAGGGTAATAGACAACTGACGGAATTTCCATGGCACTGTTGGCTTTTTGTGTGTCTTCTGCACTGAGTCAGAAAGATAGAACCAGAAATTATTAGGTGCTTGCCAATGTGCAAAAAGGTATTTTTCTATGGTTCATATTCTGGAAAGCAGCCCTATTCAGGAATAATGGTGAGCAATATGAGTAAAGCACATGCTTAAGTGTTTGTTACATCAGTGTCAGTAAGCTTTGAAGGAAAAGAACCTGTTTTCAAGCTACTTGTAAACCTGCAGCTCTATGGAATTAAATACATTGTTCAGGTTCAAGAAGAGCAAGTTGTTCTAGCTCAAGGTCACCTTCTCTGTTTAGTGGTTTGAGCTGTTGTCTCTGTTTAGCTTTCCCTTTTACTTTGGAGGTGGGGTGAGATTAGCACTATTCTGTTGAAAAACAAGTACAGCCATCTCCGTGCAGCCCTGTGTGTCCATATTGGACAATACAAGTTGTGTTGGTGCAGATGTCAGTTTCCCTAGTAAACATTTAGCCATTCAACCACACCTATTCTTGCTTTTCTGGTATGGAATTGCTGCTCCTGCTTAGATCAGGCCATAAATAGACTGGATTGAAAACTGCTGTAAGAGCTGCTGACTCACATCTCTCTCTACCTTCAGTGAATAGTGGATAGTGAAGTGGATTGAGAGCTGGTTGAAGGGAAGAAGCCAGACAGTTTTGATCGATGGGACAGAGTCTGGCTGGAGGCCTGTATCTAGTGGAGTCTGACAGGGGTTGGTACTGGGACTTGTACTATTCAATATGTTTACCGATATCCTGGATGAAGGAATAGAGTGCACAGTCAGCAAGTTTGCTGATGACACAAAACTGGGAGGAGTGGCTGACACACCAGAGGTCTTGCCATTCAGCAAGACTTAGACAGGCTGGAGAGCTGGGCGCAAAGAAGTTTAATGAGATTTAACAAGGACAAGTGTAGGGTCTTGCATCTAGGGAAGAACAACCCCAGGTACCCCAGGAAGGTTGGGGGCTGGCCTGTTTGGAGAGCAGCGTAAGTGAGAGGGACCTGGGTGTGCTGGTGGACAGCAGGATGACCATGAGCCAGCAATGTGCCCTTGTGGCTAAAAAGGCCAATGGCATCCTGGGGTGTATTAGAAGGGGTGTGGTTAGTAGGTCAAGAGAGGTCCTTCTCCCCTTCTACTCTGCCCTAGTGAGAACACACCCAGAATATTGTGTCCAGTTCTGGGCTCCTCAGTTCAAGAAGGACATAGAACTCCTTGAAAGAGTCCAGCACATGGCCACCAAGATGATTAAGGGAGTGGAAAACCTGCCTTATGACAAAATGCTGAGGGAGCTGTGTCTCTTTAGCTTGGAGGAGACTGAGGGCTGACCTTAATAATCTCTATAAATATGTAAAGGGCGAGAGTCAGGAGGATGGAGCCAGGCTTTTCTCAGCGATGGCCAGTGACAGGACAAGGGGCAACAGGTGCAAGCTGGAGCATAGGAAGTTCCATGTGAATGTAAGGAGAAACTTTATCACTGTGAGGGTGTTGGGGCACTGAAATAGGCTGTCCAGAGAGGTTGTGAAGTCTCCTTCTCTGGAGACATTTGAAACCCTCCTGGATGCGTTCTTGTGCGATTTAGTCGAGGTGATCCTTCTCTGGCAGAGGGGTTGGACTGGATGATTCTTTCAAGGTCCCTTCCAACTCCTAATGTACTGTTCAGGAAAGACCACATGTGAAGTACAAGTACATTGTGGCGTCTGTCTTAGTTACATCAGCTTCTTCAGTCATTCTACTGCCTATTCTAGCAGCTATGGGAATAAAAAGTAATTCTGACAGGATTATTACTACTATGCTGTTAAAAAATTGTTTTTAACCAGTACTCCTTCAGAAAAAGTTTTTTAGTCTTCAGGACATAGGAGTGCTTTAGCAGGGATGCTGTTACTGGACTCCTGTAATCCAGTGAGGACAGAAGGCCTGGACTTTATGAAAAACATGCAGAAAACCAGTACCATTTCAAAGAGGCTTCAGGCTGCCCTACTGTAAAGTCAAATACTGTGGTGTTGCAGCTGCTAATCTAAAGTAGGAGGGAGGAAACTATTTCAGTGAGAAATAGAAAAGTTCAGCAAAAGCTCAGATGAAAATTCTGTTGTCAATACTGTACTAATAGTCATCATAATCCTGGAGTGCCTTTTTCTGAAAAAATGAGAAGTACACACAGTGAGATCAGAAGAGAAATCAGCTAGGTTACAAATGGTGAATTCATTCATACCTCCTAGGCAATGACTACAAGTTTGGGTGGGTTGGATCAGGTAGGATGTACTTGTCATTTTCCAGGAAGGCAGTATATGTGCTCCTCAGCACCTGTATGAGCGATGGAATCAATACTGATAGGAATGTTTTTGGCAAGACTCATATTTTTAGAAGTTTCTGACTTGAAAAAAATATCAACCCGGTCTGTGGGGTTTTCTTTTGCTAAATACATAACAACAGCTCGAGTAGAAGTTTCAAAATATAGTTAAAGTGAAACATATATGTTATCCTTATCAAACTTGTTATACAGCTGTATGGAATACAGAAACTTAACCACCAAATAAAAGTACTTGCATAGTAGAATATAACAGGCTTTGGAGGTTGATTAACTATTTTTATTTTAAACTTTAAAGGTATTAAGAAAGGGCATTCTCTAAAAGAACCCCAAATATTAATTATGCTGAAAACTGTTTCAGTGCCATGAGTACAATAAACTCATGAATACAATAAACTGCAATAAATGATAAAATGTCTGTTGTCAACATTTCTGACTGAAAAGTTTTTTATAATAAATTAATCACCACGAGGATTTATGAGTTTGACATGCCTCTCATACCAAGAAACAGTAGTTTGACATTTGCATTTGATGGAGTGTCCCATCTGCATCAGCCTGTCTTGCCCCAAATCTCCTGCACATTGATTTCCTGGGACTTCAGTCTACAATGGATCTACGGTATATTCCAGTTCCTAATCTAGGAACCTTGATCCTTCCTGACTGAGGGACCAGGATGCCACACTGTGCTGGTGGGCATTTGGGCACAGCCTGTTCTGGTGTTTTACTCTTCTGCATGCAGTGTAGTAGGAAGGACAAGTAATACCTAATGGCTTGGGCTGTCTTGGCTTTTCAGTACCTAGAGTTTCTTTTAAGAAGCTTATTTATCATAGGATTATTCTCTTGTCTCCTGGAAAAGGGGGTTTTGTATGCCCCTGTCTTGCTTGGTTCAATTCTTCTAATTCCTCATGCTTTGCTAGCTGAAGCTAGGTCTGTTCTCCTGTGTAACACATTACTCCTGCTCCCCAGCAGCAAAAAGCCACAGCTGCCAGTCAGACTGGTCTGTCTTGCAAGGCTGTAAATAATACATACTGGAAACATTCCGCTCTTTATTATATTTTCTCTAGTATATCTAGAAGAAACGTGTTCCTTCTACTTTCCGTGAAAATAGAAGTGGGAGGAGCTGAAAAGGAGAAATGAACAGGACTTAATAACAGGACAAGTTTTTCTGAAGGTAACTTAACTTTCCTGACTTAAAGCCCTCTAGAAACCAGTGTAGTTTTTCAGTTGATCATATGGAAGATCTTTACAATGAGGGCTGATAAAAATGAACATTCCACTGAAAGGGGTGAGCCTCTTGACCTTTCCTCCTAAAGGAAGCTAGTTCAGGAACAAGGAGATGGTAAAATAACAGTGGACAGAATATATGCAATCTTGCAAAAAATACAGTCTTTTAGAGTTTTGGTTTCTAAATTTCCGTAATAGGATTTCCATTTTCTGTAAGATTTTCTGCTAGGCAGTAAAATGGCTGGGCATCACACTTTTCATCAGACATTATCTCTTCTATAACAGGTTTTTTTTTCCAGTTTTCCTAACTGTTTATTCAGTTGTAATTCTCCACTGACTCATGTAATAAGAGGTTTCCATCACTGTTAACAAAAGGAGTCTTTATTGCTTGGTAACAAGCTGTGTAACTCTCTATGAACTTCAAGAGAAATAATTACTGAAGGATTAATATTTATGGAATGTCAGAACTGGAAGATGACTACATGCTAATCACCGCAGAAGAAAATACTTTCACTTATAATTACGAGAGATCTCTTTTTCTACATGATTAAGTCTCACTTTCAGACTTGGAAAGCCTAGAATACTTCCCAAGGCTATTCTTGATTCCCACACTCCTGTAGCTACCATGATGCTCCAGCCACCCTTGCTTTCACCGGGGATATGTGTACCAGCAATTACAGGCTTCCACTTCCTCGGGTTCCATGGTTAGCATTACTGGGAAGCACCTGGATTTAGCAAGAAACCAGTTGGCTGTCAGGCTCAACTGTGTGGTAGCTGGTCTGAGTGAGTGCTATGTCTACCCAGGGTGCTGGTAAGTTAACATTGTGTCTTTCCATTTAAAGTTAAGGAGAACTTATTTTGATACTGAGTGCATGCAGAAGTGTACCAGTCTGACAGTAGTTGCTGAAACAGTAGTCTGTAAAATCAACTAACTGTATAGGTAGGGATGTAAAAGCCTGAAAATGTGATTTCTCTTTCATTTTCTCAGGAGTGAGGGATATGTGCATTAAATTTCATTTCTCAGCAGGGCCACTCAGCTGTTATAAAAGGAAAATTGGTCTATATACCTTTGCTCTTGCTTAAAGTATATTCAAGGCAATGAATTATAAAGAAAACAAGATTACTTCTGTAATTTTCAGCAAACTCTAGACTACCAAATTTATATTAGATTTTAGAGAGTGAAAGGTTGGTTCAGACGGTATTGAACTTTAGTGGACTGTAGCATTTATTTCTTTGTGTGATTTGAAATTAATAAATAGGTTCTTCTACCATATTAGTCTTTTCCTATTTGTTTGAGTTGTAAACACTCTTTCAAATATGAATATTTTTTGTAATGTATCAGGCAAACTTCAAATAAACTTAAAATAATACCTCTCAAAATACATTCTGAATAGCAACATCATGTGCAAACAGAAACAATACTGATATTCTCATAAGTTACAGAATTATCATGGAATCACAGAATCACTAGGTTGGAAAGACCTTTGAGATCATCGAGTCTAACTATACCTGTCTGCTACTAAGCCATATCCCTAATATGTGCACTTTGACCTTTCTCCAAAGCAAGGAAAAAGGTATGGTGAGTGATTTTTGAAAGCCCTTTTGGATCACTGTTAGTAGATTGACCTTTCCTATAAACAGACCCTGTAGATTAGTATGCTTCAAAACCTTTAACATTTTTATTTGCCTGTGTAATTAAAATTTGTGGGTTTTAGCTCTTGTGTTACACAGATGCTGAAGAAAGCCACCACAAAGATAAAAACTGTGTTACGTAGCTCTTTGCACTTGTTCTTGTCCTGTTGTAATTCTGTGCTTTCTGCATCCCAGTGGTGGGATTTGTCTGTCTAAGGCTCCCAAAATTCAGTGGAGAGACAGGCAGACAGACATTGCCAAAGAGGCAGTTTACCCGTTCTGAAAACAGACACTGGTTGGTACATCCTGAGCTTTCTGCCATGTCTCTGCTAACTTCCCAGCAGATAGGTGGGTAGAGGAGGTCCTGGCTGCCATTAGCCAGTAAGTTTTTGAGGTCACCTGTTGCTAAAGTTTTGTGTGAGTATGCAACAAAAATAACTTTCCGCAGGACTCTCCTCCTACAGTGCCCACATGACTATTTGTCCTCTTGTGACTGCTTAATCTTGCTACTGATGCTTCAGTGTTTTAGCAGAGAAACTGAGCAGCTAAGGGGAAGAAAGTCCCTAACATGCTTTTTGAATTCTAGACCATTCTTCTTCCAACAAAGTTCCCATCCAACCTGGGATAAAAACACCCAGGCACAGATTTCCTCTTCATCTTTTCTTTTTCCTTGTTTTCCTTGTTTACTGCTGGTGGGATGCAGCCATTATTAATTTGCTGCAGCTGCCAACTTGTAAAACTTGTTTCATACTAATTAGAACAACATATTTAAAGTGCTGGAAGGCTCAGGCCAGCATTTATGCTTTTCTGAGGGTTGCCATCAATTGCACAAGGGCTGATCTGGGGAACACTGCAGCATAATGGGAGTCTTTAGATTGTCACAAGGCAATTCCAAATTACTTTGTAGAGGAGGGCACAAACAGAACACGCGATCCATACTGACCAGTTGGTTTTGTACTTCTTTGTGACAACTGAATGGGAGCCTGCCTCATTAAAAGCCATGAGCTCCTACAGAACTGGATAAACATCCAGCTCCTCCAAGGAAGGGCTGGATGGTCTCAGGTCATTTCTAGTGCAGGAGAGGGATCAATAACTGCAATGAGTCACAAAAGACTTATTTTGGCTTGTTTTACGACAATGTTTCTGACTTAAATTTTACTTCCTGTCTCAGAAGTGTGGGAAAAATATATCTATAAATACTCATTAAGTTGAAATGTAAAATAGGGAGTTAGATTAATAAAAAATTTTTTACACCAGAGACAGTTCTTTTATAATTAAATAAATGATGAAACCAGATGGTTTTTTTAGAACATTAAATAATTTTGAAAAAAAAAAAAAAGGTTTTAATTGTCAAATTCCTACTTTGTAAGTAATTTTGCCATCTTGAAAAGATTCTGATACCTGGATTGTAATGTGTGTCCCTTTTCCAAGTGTCTGTGTGTATTTAGGAGGGGTTTCCAAAGGTTTAGTTCACTTTTTTTCAGGGGCATTTCTGATAAGTTAGCTAACAGAGTTTTTAATCACTGTACTCAGTTCAGAAGTAGAAGGTTTTCTCTATATTTAAACATCAAAACCTTTGTTAAAAACTGTATGTAAGATATTCTGTGCAATTACTGCTTCACTTCAAAGTTGAGGGAGATGATTATTATTTTGAACAGCTTCTGTAATCTCCAACCCTGCTATACTTTTTGTGGTCCACCTGCATTTTGATAGCTTATGTGAAAGAACCGATTGGCATGGGAGGAGAGATTTGGAAAATAATTAATTGTATAATAGGAGTCTTTACTTCAGGTAGAAATAGCTGAGAATCCTGTTGCTTCTAAGTTGAGAAACAATGCAGTTATGCTATTCCTGGTATCCCTTTGTGTAAACATAATTTAGCCTTTTATTGTTTGTCTATGTGAGCTAGACAATATATGAAAGTTTTGGACTTCTTATGTGCCTGTCACTAATTCTGTGTGTAGAAAATTTTTGCAGTTTTGTTTATGTATGACTTCTTCAGTTCTAATGCAGTGATAATTAATACCTCATTCACAGGACTGAGTTTATCTTCTGCCTGACACTGTGTAATTAAATAATTGGAGAATTAATTCCTAAGCCTGTAATGTCAGCTTAAAGCACTGGAATGGAGGAAAAGGCAGGAAGAAGGCTGCTTCTCTTTCAGGTTGGAAATGCTGTGTAACCCTTCACTGCAGCTACAAAGTGTTTACTTGGTGTCACAGGGCAAGTCTTTATCTGTGTCAGAGGGAGAATCAGATACAAGTGGCTCTTCCAGAAGAAGCAATGCTGTCTCCCTGTTGCCACCAGAGTCCTGAAAACCCTTGGTAAACTACTGCCTGGCTTTTGACGGATCCATAAGCATACAAATTCTTGACCTTAAAGTCCCATGGACACGTGCATTTCTGTTTTAGGATGTGTGCAGGTATTTGGTGTTGACAGACCTGAGTGACCCACCCATGTTTTTGTTTTTGGCTCCCAATCAAGTCCAGAAAATAGATATTCTTCTGTCTGATCTTTGAGGGCTCAACAAAGTTGGCATTTGTCATGGTTCAATCCCAGCTGGCAACTAAGGACCATGCAGCCTCTTGAATGGGAAAGTGTGCCACTCAGCACATTTGTATGGTGTATACATTTCTGAGATGTTCGGTAAAGTTTGTTCTTATGTGCACCTGATAAATTATATTCCTCATTGTGAACTTTTTGTGGTTTAATCCCAGACAACTAAGCACCATGTAGCCACTTGCTCGCTCCAACCAAGTAGGATGGGGAGAGAATTGGAAGGGTAAAGATAAGAAAACTCATAAGCTGAGATGAAGAAAGTTTAATGGGTAAAGCAAAAGCCATGCATGCAAGCAAGCCAAACCAAGGACTTAATTTCATTACTTCCCATGGGCAGGCCATCTCCAGGAAATCAGGGCTCCATCACTCATAACGGTTACTTGAGAAGGCAAACAACATCACTCAAAATGTCCCCCCGTTCATGCTTCTTCTCAGCTTTATATGCTGAGCATGATGCCATGTGGTATGGAATATCCCTTTGGTTAGTCATTGTCAGCTATTCTGGCTGTGTCCCCTCCCAGCTTCCTGGGTGCCCCCCACCTTCTCATTAGCAGGGCAGCATGAGAAGCTGAAACGTCCTTGACTACTTGGCAACAATTAAAATCATCAGTGTGTTACCTACATGATTCTCATCCTAAATCCCAAACACAGCGCTGCGCTAGCTACTAGAAAGAAAATTAACTCTATCCTAGCTGAACTCGGGACATTATCCACCCCTTATTCTATACCATCTACCTCATGCCCAGATCCAACAATACCCTTAAGCACCATTACTTCTTGTGGGCAGGCAGGTGTTTTTGACATACATACATACACACACACACACAGAGAGGTATCATTCCCTTAGTCTGTAGGCCATACCTTTAAAATGTCTGTTGTGTGCATTTTGTCCATAAGTTTGGGCTCCATCTGTTGTAACAGTCTCTCAGGGAAGGAGCAATGATGTGTGCAGTTTAATTGTTGCCTACTGCATGTGGAGCTTGTGGCTGGTGTATTTGGTGCGGTCCATGCTTGTCATCTGCAGGTTGAAGGTGTTGATTTTCAAAGAAGTTGCTGAACTCTGGTTGCTGAGGCCAATTTTAGTTCCATCGTCATGGCACTCATCTCTCATTAGTTTGTGTGATTCTTACTGTAATACTGTTGGTACAGCATATAGCAATTGTAGCAATGATGATATACAATAGCAGGATTAATTTAGCAATTAACATGAGACAGTTTCTACTTTATTGGCTATATTGGCTATTCTCACCCAGAATCAGATCCCCTGGCGTATACATTTGACTTCCCCATCCTTCTGCATCACCCAAGTCCATCCAGGTCCTTGAACAAGAACAATCACGCAAATAGGTTTGCCTTTGCCTGAAGCAGTGCTAATACAAACTGTCTTCCCCAGCATATTCTTCATATACACTGTAGGGACTTCATCTCCTGCAGTACGTGGAAGTTTGGATTGGTCAAGGCCAGCTCAATTGGTAGACCCCCTAGAGTTAACTAACCAGGTGGCCTTTACTAAACGTGACTCCCAATGTTTAAAAGTCCCACCACCCATTGGTCTCAGTGTAGTCTTTCACAGTCTATTGTACCGTTTCATTTTCCCAGAGGCTGGTGCATGATAAGGAATGCAATATACCCACTCAATGCAATGCTTTTTGGCTCAGGTGTTTTGGAAATGAGTCCCACTGTCTGACTCAGTTCTTTCTAGGGTGCCATGTTGCCAGAGGATGTGGCTCAGGATTGTGTTCTGGGCACTGGCATGGGGCACAGGGTATGTTTCCAGCCATCTGGTGGTTGATTCCACCACCATAAGCACTTAGTACTTGCCTTAGTGGGTTTGTGGGAGTGTGATGTAAGCAATCTGCCAGGCCTCCCCATATTTATATTTCAGCCACCATCCTCCATACCATAAAAACTTTAACCGTTTGGCTTGATTGATTGCAGTGTATGTTTCACATTCATGGATGACCTGTGAGATAGCATCCATAGTCCAGTCTACCACTCAATTATGAGCCCATCTCATTGAGCATTATCCACTTCTCTCTTTCTGCAGTGTCTAGAGCTAACTGGATGGCTTTAACCTCTGCAAACTGGCTGGATTCACCTTCTTCAGTGGCTTCTGTGGAGGACTTCATACAGCAGCCTTCCACTTCCGACGTTTTCCTACAATGCAATGAGACCCACCAATGAATAGGGAATATTGCTTCTTATTCTCTGGTAGTTTATTGCATGATAGTGCTTCTTGTTACAGCCTCCTCTGGTGGCATTCTGAAATATTTGCTGTCTGGCCAGTCTCTGGTCAATTCCAGAATCCCTGTGAGATCGGAGTTTCCTATTCAAACCTAATGTGTGATCAGTGAGACCCACTTGCTCCGTGTGGCGTCAGCTGCATGGTGTATAGAGAGAACCCTCACTTTGAACAGCCACCCCAGTACGGGTAGTCAGGATGCTAGGAGGAGCTGGGCTTCAGTCCCAGTGACTTCTGAAGCGGCTCGAACCCCTTCATATGCTGCCAGTATTTCCTTTCCTGTTGGAGTGCAATGGGCCTCAGACCCTCTGTATCTGTGACTCCAAAATCCCAGGGGTCGCCCTCAAGTCTCCCTGGGTGCCTTCTGCCAGAGGCTCCAGGTAAGGCCATTCTGCTTAGCTGTGGTGTAGAGAACATTCTTTATATCTGGCCCTGTCTGGATGGGCCCAAGGGCTAATGCAGAGATAACGTCCTGTTCAATTTGTTCAAAAGCTTGTCACTGCTTGTCACTCCCCATTTGAAATCACTCTTCTTCCAGGTTACATGATAGGGCTTAAATGAGTCTGTAATTTGGGATATACATATGCCACAAACACACACCATCTGGGAAAGTTTGTGCTTCTTTTTTTTTTTTTTTTTTTTTTGTTGGCAGAGACATTCAATCTGTCATCTGCACTCTGTTGCCATTTGACTCCAGTTCATGCTGGAGTTCTAATGTCCTTTTTATTGGTTGGTTAAGCCATAGCTGCTACTTTATTGATCATGTCCATTGGGATCTGATAACTTCCATCTTGCTATTTTATTCTTAAAAACTGGAATTCCTGTGCAGGTCCATTGATATTACTTCATTCTCTAGCAATTTTCAATTTCCTCTTTTTCTAGGGCAGCTATTCTAAAACATTCCTTTTAGGTCCTTAAGATACTCTCTATGGAGCTATCTATTCCCAGAACACCTGGCATGGAGCCTTTGTCAGAATGGGGTGCTTTTGCATTCATCACTGCAGAAATACAAATGGGTACTGCCCCACCAGAGGCATTAGGGTACACTGTGCACTGGTATCCACTAAGGCCTTGTACTCTTGTGGATCTGACATGCCAAGCCATTGGATCCATACAGTCCATTAAATCCAATGGTCCATTTCCTCCATCTGGCTGTAGGCAGGTCCTCTCTAATCCTGTTCAATATACCTGCTCTTCACTTCTTGTAAAAAGGACTTAGAGGTTATTTCAAGATCGTATGTATGAGTAGGTCTTTCATTCAGCCTAGGGGACTGCCCACTGGAATCTGGAGCAGCATTTTTCCCGGAAGAATCCTTTTGTTGCTTTACCTTGCAACTCATGTACTTGGCACACAGTGATAGTAAATCTCCATACAAACTTATACCACATGGGTTGGGTACATTTTACTTAATCAGGATCAGTAGGTAACTGTGCCTACAGTTATGTCAATTACCTAGCCTATCAGTTACTACTGATACTGATAGGCTAGGTAACTTAAACAGCTGTCACTTCGGAAGCAAGGCTTCCTCAAGGAGCATAACAAGATCAAGGGACCAGTGAAGTGCATCTACACCAATGCACGCAGCATGGGGAACAAAAAAGAGGAATTAGAAGTCCTTGTAACTACAGGAAATTATGATGTGATTGCCATCACAGAAACGTGGTGGGATAATTCACATAACTGGAGTGCTGCTATGGCTGGTTACAAACTATACAGGCGTGACAGGCTGGGTAGGAGAGGAGGCGGGGTAGCTGTGTATGTCAGAGAATGCTTTGACAGCCTAGAGCTGGAGTAGGATGAAGACAGGGTCGAGTGTCTCTGGCTGAAAATCAGAGGAGAACAAAATCAGCGAGATATAGTGATGGGAGTCTGCTGTAGACCACCTGACCAGGAGGAGGAAGCTGATGAGTTGTTTTTTAAACAACTGGGAGAAGTTTCGCGATCACCAGCCCTCGTCCTTATTGGGGACTTCAACTTACCGGATGTCTCCTGGAGGTACAATACAGCAGGGAGGAAACAGTCTAGCAGGTTCCTGGAGGGTTTGGAAGACAACTTCCTGACCCAGCTGGTGAATGAACCCACAAGGGAAGGTGCCCTGCTGCACTTGTTTGTCAATAGAGAAGGCCTAGTGGGGGATGTGAAGGTTGGAGGACGCCTGGGGCATAGTGATCATGAGCTTATAGAATTCTTAGTACTGGGAGAAGTAAGGAAGTGAGACAGCAGAACAAGCACCTTAGACTTCCGTAGGGCTGACTTTGGACTGTTCAGAAAGCTGCTCAGTAAGATTCCATGGGAGGCAGCCCTTGAGGGCAAAGGAGCCCAAGAGGGTTGGTTGCTCCTCAAGAAGGAAATCTTGGTGGCTCAAGAACAGGCTGTCCCAGTCGGTCAGAAGAGGGGTTGGCAAGCTAGGAAGCCAGCTTGGCTGAGTAGAGAGATTCAGGCTGATATACGGGAAAAGAAGGAAAAATATGAGCTTTGGAAAAAGGGGCAGGTGTCTTGGGATGATTATAGGAATTTAGTAAGATCATGTAGGGAGAAAGTCAGAAGGGCTAAAGCTGATCTGGAACTCAGGCTGGCCAGTTCTGTAAAAGATAATAAAAAATCCTTCTATAGGTATATTAATAGTAAAAGGAGGGTCAAGGAGAATCTCCAGCCCTTATTGGATGCTGATGGCACATTAGTGACAAGGGATGAGGACAAGGCTGAGGTCCTTAATTCCTTCTTTGCCTCAGTCTTTAACAGTAAAGAAGGATATTCCCTGAGTACTCATCCTCAGGAACTGGCTGACAGGGAGGGGAAGGATAACATAGTTCCCATGGTTCAGGAGGAAATGTTTAGCGACCTACTTGGCCAGTTAGATAACCACAAGTCAATGGGGCCAGATGGGATTCACCCGAGGGTACTGAGAGAGCTGTCAGATGTGCTTGTCAAACCCCTTTCCGTCATCTATCAGCAATCCTGGCAGACTGGAGAAGTTCCACTCGACTGGAGGCTGGCAGATGTTACACCCATATACAAGAAGGGTCGGAAGGAGGATCCGGGGAACTACAGGCCTGTCAGTCTGACCTCAGTCCCAGGGAAGATTATGGAGAGGGTCATTTTGGGAACTATCATCCAGCACATGCGTGATGGCCAGGGGATCAGGCCTAGTCAACATGGGTTTACAAAAGGTAGATCCTGTCAAACTAACCTGATCCCCTTCTATGACAAGGTGACCCGCTTAATGGACGAGGGGAAGGCTGTGGATGTGATCTACCTGGACTTTGGTAAAGCCTTTGACACAGTTTCTCACAGCATTCTGATTGAGAAACTGGCTGCCTCTGGTCTGGACAAGTGGACCCTCAGCTGGGTTAAAAACTGTCTGGATGGCCGTGCCCAAAGGGTGGTGGTAAATGGAACAAAATCCAGCTGGAGGCCGGTCACGAGTGGTATCCCCCAGGGCTCAGTGCTGGGTCCAGTCTTGTTCAACATCATTATCAATGATCGTGATGAAGGGATTGAATGCTCCCTCACTAAGTTTGCAGACGACACTAAACTAGGAGAAAGTGTTGATCTGCCTGAGAGTAGGGAGGCTCTTCAGAGGGATCTGAACAGACTAGACCAATGGGCTGAGACCAATGGGATGAAGTTTAACAAGGCCAAGTGTAGAGTGCTGCACATGGGACATAACCCGATGCAGTGCTACAGATTTGGGGGAGACTGGTTGGAGAGCTGTCAGGCAGAGAAGGACCTGGGGGTGTTGGTTGACTGCAGACTGAATATGAGTCAGCAGTGTGCTCAGGCGGCCAAGAAGGCCAATGGCATCTTGGCTTGTATCAAAAACAGTGTGGCCAGTAGGTCTAGGGAAGTGATTGTGCCCCTGTACTTGGCATTGGTGAGGCCACACCTCGAGTACTGTGTCCAGTTCTGGGCTCCTCACCGTAAAAAGGACACTGAGGTCCTCAAGTGCGTCCAGAGGAGGGCAACCAGGCTGGTGAAGGGGCCGGAGGGCAAATCCTCTGAGGAGCATCTGAGGGAGCTGGGGATGTTTAGCTTGGAGAAGAGGAGGCTGAGGGGAGACCTTATCACGACCTACAACTATCTGAAGGGAGGTTATAGAGAGGTAGGTGATGGTATCTTCAGCCAGGTGACAGGTGATAGGACAAGGGGGAATGGCATGAAGCTGTGCCAGGGCAGGTTTAGATTGGATGTTAGAAAAAAATTTTTTCCTGAAAGAGTTGTCAGGGCCTGGAACAGGCTGCCCAGGGAGGTGGTTGAGTCACCTTCCCTGGTTGTGTTCAAAAAAAGGGTAGATGAAGTACTTAGGGATATGGTTTAGTTTAGGATGCGAATGGTTGGACTTGATCTTAAAGGTCTTTTCCAACCTTGTGAGTCTGTGAATTATCCCACCAGGTTTCTGTGATGGCAATCACATCATAATTTCCTGTACTTACAAGGACTTCTAATTCCTCTTTTTTGTTCCCCATGCTGCGTGCATTGGTGTAGATGCACTTCAGCTGGTCCCTTGATCTTGTTATGCTCCTTGGGGAAGCCTTGCTTCCGAAGTGACAGCTGTTTAAGTTACCTAGTCTATCAGTAGTAGTTACATCTCTACTCTGAGTTAGGAGACTAACCCCCTGGTTAACTAGGGTGGCTGACCAGAGGTCATTGCCAGCACACCATCCCTCAGTAACTCCACCACCTCACCCAGGCTTTTTTCCATCTAGCTGGCCCTGTCCCCCTCCCCCTTCTTGCCTAGTTTAAAGCTCTATTAATGAGCCCTGCTAGCTTCTTAGACAGTATCCTTCTGCCCCTAGGGGATAAGTGCTCCCCATACCTTGAAAGCAAGACTGGTGAGGTTCAAGCCAGCCCATTCTCAAAGAATCCAAAGTTCTGTTTCTCGCACCAGGCTCTGAGCCAGGTATTTATTTCCTGGCTCTTCTCAAACCAACTCTCTCCATTCCCTGTAGTAGGAATGACAGAGGAAAACACTACCTGTGCTCCAGATCCTCGCACCATGCGTCCCAGGGCCCTAAAATCCTTCTTAGTGGTGCTCAGTTTTCTTTTATGTATTTCATTACTACCTATTTGAAAAATTAAAAGTGGATAATAGTCCGTGTCCCTGACCGAGGTTGGGACTCACTTGGTTAAGTCCCTAACTGAAGCTCCCTTAAGGCAGCAGACTTCCCGATTTAGAGGGTTCGGCCTACAGATCGGGCCCTCAGTTCCTTCCAGAAGGGAATCTCCTAAGACAATGACCCATCTTTTTGCCTTAACAGAGGATGTTTTGATGGTTTGCTTAGGGGGTCTTGTCCTAGGGAACACAACCTCAGAAGTAATTTTCCTATCAGCCATCTCATTATCTGGCTGGTACCCTTGTAGTAGGATCTCATATCTATTTCTCGGAGGAACTTGTGGAGGAAGGACAGGCTTGGAAGGTACTCTCCTACTGCCCTTGCCACGTACCTACTTCCATTCGTCCCTATCATTTAGGCTGTCCTGCCTGGGGGAGGGTATAGGGTCACTCTGGTCCTGGACACTATCTACTGGGTACTCACATTTCTGTGGCTGGGAGGCCAGAATCTGGCTCATCCGATCTATCTCCACCTCAGCCTCCCTGATGCTCATAAGCCTGTCTAGTTTATCCTTGAGCACATCTACCTCTTCTTGTAGGTATGCTGCTCGGCTGAGGAGATCCTTTATGATCTCACACAGCCATGATCAGAGCTGTCTCCTGCCACAAGCATGTTGTGACAGTCCCTGCACCCCAAGACCTGCACTGCAACATGCTTCTGCAGTTGGTTGAACTGGGTTGCTACCTCCACTGTGGAAGGTGTTGGGGTTATGTCCCTGCGCCAGGTAGACACCATTGTGCAGTACCTACCCAAGTGTTAGTGACCCTCACCTGTCCGTAGGCTGGGCTCCTCTATTTCCTCTGCCCGGTGAGCGGGCTGGCTGGCTATCTCGTCTGAGCTCTCTGCTTGCTCTCCTGCGTTGTGTGGGTGGGCAGCGACTCGTCCTTAAGCCCTTTTCAGGTTAGAGGGTGGGGTCACGTGACATCAGGGGGAGGGTGAGCTTTGCCGGGTTTCCGGGTACTCGCCGCGGGTTGAAGGAGCTGCACGGGATGCCCAGATGCAGGGATCTCTCTGTACAGCCCGATCTGACACACAGCCCCTGAGCTTACTAGAATGATCGCTGTCGCCGATGATCATCACTCGCCGACTGGTGACCGTTAAGGTTTTACCGCGTTTAAATCCCCCACGGTTGATCCGGTCCCGCCCCCTTCCGCACCTGATTGGCTGGGTGAGCTTTGGCGGGTTTCGGGTAGTCCCCGCGAGTCGAAGGGGCTGCACGGGATGCCCAGATGTAGGGAGCCTCTCTGTACAGCCCAATCAGACACACAGCTCCTGAGCTTACCAGAGTGATCGCTGTCGCCGCTGACCGTCACTTGCTACTGAAGATCTGTGATCTGATAATTTTAAGTGGATGAAATGCACTAGAGTGTCTTATTTGCAGTCTTTATGGCAAATGGCCATATTATTGCAAGTAAAATATATGAAAAATAGTAACCATTCAGAGATAGCATGCTTCTTTATTGCCTAGACTAATGTATTTCTCAAGGGCACACATATTCTAGGAAGAGAGTATGTGACTGAAACACTCAAAGAAACACTGTTTGAATGGCACAGTACTTCCTGAAGAGAGAGAAAAAGCTCTGGTCTGTATACCTCTCAGCACTCAAGACCAAATAACTTGACCCTAAGAGCAAACTCCTATGTGCTATTTCTTCAACTATAGAACTCCTGCTTAGTAGGAGTTGTAGCTGTAGATGAGAGATCAGAAAATCTCCTGAGCTACATAGTTCACCACGGTGACCTCAATCACTTCTTAAAATGTTTAAGTGTTTCTGTGTGTTGGTGGTAATGTGACCATCTGCCATCTCGTGATGGGGTTGTAATGGCTTTGAACAGTGATGTAGTCATGAAAAAACTCAAGAAATGAGACAAATAATGAGTGGCAGTATGCTTCGATGTAAGGAGAGAATGATTTAGCACAGACTTATGTGGGAGTTTTAAAGTATGTGCAGAACCACAACTCTCAGGAAGGATGGCTGGTGCTTAAATTGGGGGCTACAGTATAATCCTGCAAGCCAACATTGTAATCTTCTGTCATAACTTTGCTTTTTTTTTTGGGGGGGGGGGTTGGTGGGGAGGGTGAGTTCAGAATATATAAGCTCTGATTTCTTTAGGAAGGCTTAATTCTTAATTTGGTCATCAAGGTCCCTTGTGTTTTATCTTTTGATAACAGAAGGGGGGAGGAAAAAAGCAGTAACAAGAAATCTTTATTTCATGTATTTTGTATCCAGAGGTACAATGACAAGCTAATTAGAAAATTGTTTCCTTGAGTCTCGGGGTGAACGGTTACCCACAGATCTGCTAACAGAGTACCTGTGAGGTTTTAGCCTATAAACAGCAGAACAGGCACATGCTTCACCATATTCTGGCCTTACAGGCCAGGCCAGCGTGAGAGGAGAAAGGCTGAGCTGGAGCAGCAGTTACCAATGGGCCAGGTGTTAGCAACAGAGAGGGAGGAGGAAGGGAGTCCTTCCTAGCAAGACAAAAGGGTAAAGATGCTAGAGATCAACTCCTGCAGACTCCTGCTGTGCACAGGGATACCACAAGATGGGCTGAGGCCACTACATATAAACACACTGGTGCACACAGATGCTGGTGCACACCTGGCTCAGCAAAACTGCAGTTTGATTGCTGCATGCCCATGCCCGTTAGGTTAAATGGGAATTATCCTTGTTCCCTGTGAAGAAGTGATCCTTCATTTCTCCCAACTGCATCTTGAGTTTTCCCATGAGGAATGGGTGGCTGAAAGCAAGGCCTAGATAGCACATATCTCTTGACCTGAGGCCTGTCTTCACCTATTTGTGGGGTGGAGGTTTATTTTTGTATTTTAGTTAGCTTTACAAGCATATATTGTTTGACTTAATTCCATAACCTATATATGCTGAAATGTAAGCCTTTGCAACAGGTACAGATAAGTTAATTACTACATACAGGCATAGAGGTAGACATCAGATATTTAATGTTAATTAAAGATAAATTAGTGAAGACTGGTTTAAAAGTCTGATTTCCAGGGTGCTGTTGAAATTTAAAACAAAACTTGACTTCTCCTGCACATATGTAAATTGTGAGTACAGTGCATTAATTTTATCTCTTGCTCCCTGTCTAGGATTCTGGAAAAATCACTCTTAACTTTGTGTTAGAGCTGTAGGTTCTAGAGGTTGAGTATTTCCTTACATCTCTCAGGAGGCCACCAAGTCTTTGTGTGTCATGAGCCTGCTGGTAAATACATTTCTGGCACACAAAGTAAATTGAGTAATGAAGTTTGCAAGTTCAAACGTATTTGCCAGAACTGAAGAGAGCTCTGGCATACCAGTAGTGTATTTTTTTTTTTTAATGCAGAAGTTGTATCCTTTTTAAAGATTTTTCTAAGGGTTTTTTGGTGATGAAGCAGCACCATGCAAAATTAGTGCATACATAGTTTTTTAGTCCATGCCTACGATTTGTATAACAACTATTATTTAATCTTATTTTGCAATCCAATATGTCATCACACTGCTGCCAACCTGAGGAAGCCTGGCATTTATTTTTCCATAGCAAAGTTTGCACAGGTAGAAAAAATGTTGTGAGTCTGGGCACAGCAGAGCACACAACCTCTTCAGAGCAGTCCTCCTGAAACTAGATTTAAGCAGAGAGATTTGGCTTGCGGTGTGGTTCTTACGTCTGCATCTTTGCCAAATATAGTCAGTGGTTAAGCTAGTGTTTTATTCCATCCCTATGTCAGGGTAAGGGCCTCTACTTAAGTCAGGGATGGGGGCTGTCTGTCTGCTCTTTGATCTCCCCTGTTGACTTTCCGGGCTAGAACTGGCATCTTAGTCATGTTCTCTGCCAGACATAAACCTACATCAGCACAGTATCTATGATTAACCTATTCATAATTTGTGACTGCAATGACAGAGCTTACAGAGTTCAGCCAGTATTTCTATCATAGAATCATTAAGGTTGGAAAAGATCTCCAAGATCATCTAGTTCAACCGTCCCCCTACCACCTATATTACTTACTAAAATATATATATTAATTACACAAAAAATTCAGTTCAAAACCCATTATGATCTATATCAAACCACAATGGATTACACGATTTTCCTGAACAGCCGTGTCTAGAGCTTAGGTGGAACATTTAAAATCCAACAAATTGAAATGTTTTTAAACTTTAATCATTTCCTCTGGTGTTGCAATTTGAATGCATAATAATAAATTAATTGTAAATATTTTCAAACTGAAAGTGGAAAGGTAGAGGATATGGAAACAGTGATATGATCTCACTGCCTCTGGAGGCACAAGCTTCCGAAGGTGCCCCAGGGCTTCTCATAATTTCAAAGGATGCAGGTGTGCCTTTGTCCTTCACAGTCTCCTTTGAGATTTCATTTAAAAAAAGACAAGAAACCCACCCAAACCACAGAAATAGAAGTTGGGTATTTTGAATGTCTGATTCACTTCAGGAAAACCAGCGCTCCTCTGAGTTGCTGGCTGGGTTGCTGAAGAGGAATGGCAAGCCTGTAATCACAGGCAAAGACCCCGCTCCAGGGACCGCAGAGCCAGTCACCACATCCGCATGCCCAGGTGGCTGCGCTGGGATTACCTGGGGTGTCCTTTGGGCACAGATAGTCTTTCCAGGCACTGTGGAGTGTCAAATCACTGCTTGAGGACCCCCACTTTGCCCGGTACCACTACTGCATTTGTGTATGATGTTAAAACCTGTGGGTGCTTAGGGCAATGTTTTGCAGGGTTGCATATGAGGTAACAGGTGCATTGATCTTTGCTGGGCTGACTTTGCAGCTCATGTCTTAATGTGGAAAAGAAAAAAATACCCACCCCAAAACTATGTATCTCAAAGTTTCTCAAAATTATCAGGACAAATCCATGAGTCAGACTGAATTCCAGTGCAGATTTCTGACAAGTGACGAGAAAGTGCCAGCCTTTTTAAAAAAGTATTATGAAGATCTCATGCAGTTTAGATAACACAATCAGGAAAACACTGAAGATTGCAAAAGAACAGTTAAACACTCTACAGATGTGTAGTACTGACGGTAGGATTTCTGAACTTTCCTTGAACTGCTTTTGCCATGGTCAGTGTTTATAGACAATTGTTACGATAAGCAGTCTATACGTTATGCTGTATCTGATACCTTTTCTAGGCATTATTGCCCAATCAAGATTTTTGGTGGCATTTTTTTCCCTTTGTGTGTTCATGTTCATTGTGTTCAATATCTCTTACCCTACTAAAGAATTACAGAATCACAGAATCATAGGGGTTGGAAGGGACCTCGAGAGATCATCGGGTCCAAACCCCCTGCCAAAGCAGGCTCCCTAGCTCATATGGCACAGGTAGGCATCCAGACAAGTCTTGAATATCTCCAGAGAAGGAGACTCCACCACCTCCCTGGGCAGCCTGTCCCAGGGCTCTGTCACCCTCACTGTGTAAAAGTTCTTCCGCATGTTGGTGCGGAACTTCCTGTGCTCCAATTTGCAGCCATTGCTCCTTGCCCTGTCTCCACAGAGTACTGAAATGCACCTTATTGACTGCTTTGGTCATTCTTAATTTATTTTTTTTTTTAATGAACTACTTCTAGAAGAAATTTGCTGAAAATGTATGGGGTCCAACTGACACTAGATAGGTGTGTTTTGACACTGAGGGAAAATAGGTTTAGAGAACTTGACTCAGGTACTTGGTCACTCTGTATTTACTCAGGCATTAGATGTTGAGGTAGGAAAAAATCCCTCTGGTATGAATAATGTGGTAGCAGACTAGACAGACTACGGGGCAGCAGAGGTTATCACTACAGACATGTAAATACAGTTGAACTGAGACTTCAGGAAAATACAGTGAGTAGCTCTGTGGATGATGCTGAGTCAAGCTGTCTGATTCAAGTGATTTCTTCCTCCACAAATTCCTGTATCTGTGAGTCAGTGTGTGCAATTAAGGACTGCAGTCAGACAACTGAAGGAATGTTTGGATTCTCCCAACTGCGCAGATATGTCTGTGACATCATCCTTGTTCTCAAATATCTGCTCTGTTATTAAAGGCACAGTTTAACTCTAAAGAACAATTATTTGTTCTCCTTGTCTTAGGTTTTGTTTTTTCTTAAGCCCAGTACCTCTTACAAAATGATGCTTAAGAGTTCATAGGCGCTGTGATTATTAAAGCTTTTTGATGTTCTTTATGAAAGCTTTTGATGCATGCATGTGATACACATTATAAGCACTGGAGAAATGTAATCATTCAACTGTTGAAGGGTGAATGCCAAACAGGCTGAGTAGTACTGCCAGAGGTAGCTTGTCAGCAGACCCCTATGATTTGTGTCAGAGAGAAGGGTTTCACAGTGATCTGTCACGTCTAGCCAGTAGTTTGCTTAGCAGCCTGATATGTTCATTCAGTTTGCAGAGGAAGCTGGAAGACTGTATCTTGAAGAATTAGGATCAAAACACAAAACTACCTTGAATTAATCATAGAATCATGGAATGGTATTTAATTTATTAACTTAATTATTTTTCCAATTTGTATTCAGTTAGAATAAATACAGGGGATTGTAATTAGGCAGGAATAAAGAACCTTGTAAGGGCCTGGTAACATTTGGTTGGATATGTAGTAGATTTTCAGGGAGAGAAAAAAATGACAGTAATGGTCCTCAAGCTAAATATCATTAAATAATGGTGGTCTGTTGCAGATGAGATGTTTAGGATTTACAAAGAGATGTACTGCCTGTAAGATGTGGGATACCAGTCTCAGCTTGTTCTTGATCCAATGATATTTGTCCAGTTTAACACTGCAATTCAAGTAGACATAAACCAGTTGAGAAGCATTATCCCTGGAGTCCAGGAAATGATCAGAGATTTAGAGAACACAACCTAGACAACATACAAGGGCTGTGTTAACTTTAGCTAAGGAAGGGAAGTCTGAGGAAGAGTGGAAAGCAAGTGTAAATTCTTAGAGGACATAAAATGTTATTGAAAAGGATTAATCTGTTCTTCTTGTTCTGTCCCATGGACATAGGGACTTATTTGCAGGAAGGGAGATTGTTATGAAAAGCCTAGCATCACTAAGAACAGTATTGCAGTGGCTTTGTGGACTAGATTGCCAGCAGAAGCTATGCAATAGTAAATCTGGATGCCTCTGAGAAAAATAGCTAAATGCCAGTCAGCAGAAGCTGCAAGTTCATGCTCTCTGGTAGGGTCATGAAGTAAATGCTCTTTGTGTGCACATTCCATATTTCTTTGCCATCTGTTCTGTCATCCTGTGAAAAGGTTGCACTCCTTGAAGTAGTTTTTCCAAGCCAACCCTGGGTGAAGAAGTCTACCGTGCCACTTGTTATAATGATACAGAGCTTGAACATGACATGAAGAAAATGCTTATGAAATGCTGTACACACTTCTGAAAATATGCCTTGCAGTGGGGAGAACAAGGCAGAACATGTGACTTCTTCACAGTGAGAAAGAGACTGAAAGAACACAGCTGGAAAAAAATATTAAAATATGACACGATCACAATTACTCATATGAATAAATTTTTGGCATTACTCAGCAAGCCAACTTTAGCTGACAAAGTAAAGATTTCATTAGGTAAGCTGAATCTATGGAAGCCAGCCTTAAGTGACTCATTTATGTGACTATAAAGATGAAGATGTGATGAAATATATTTTACCAATGAGCATTGTAGTTTCCAAGAAATACAGAGATTTGAAACCACAGTTGGATAGATCTGAAAAAGAAATGCCTGTTTCAGTTTGCAATTGCCTGTGCTTGATACACAGGATAAAGATCTGTACACTGCAGGTAACTAAAATATTTTTAAGATGTACACAGCCTAAATACAGGAGAACTGATAGATCAAAAACGTATACAAAGGGATGTTTCATGATTCTGATAGTAGACTGAACTTCTGATCCTCTATCTTTCTCTCACAACTTACTTTTTTTCTTTGTTTCTGCTCTTCCACAGGAGAAAAGTTTCTCTATTGCTCTTTCTGTACAGCCAGAGAAAGACCAGGGGGAGCAGGGTCTGTCCTGATGAACATAAGAATTTCCTGTAGCTTGTGTGAAAATTGGTGGCTGGATACATTAGGAGTCCATACTTGAAGCAAGGGGGAGGTAGTTATAAGGCATTCATTCACCCTGGTGGAGATAACCAATCCAGTCAGATCACTTTATCCCAACCTTGCTGTGACACAGGTTGCCATTTGTCCCACCGGTGGCAAGGGGCAGGTCATTGGAAAGAGTTGGAGTTGTATGAAGGGCAGAAGAGGTGAAGCAACATAGATTGGAGGGGGAGGCATGGTGATCATACACATATGTAGTTAATACCTGAAGTGACTTGGGAAGGCAAGGAAAAAAAATAAATCTGGGTGGAACATCTTGGCAAATGGGGACATATTTTAAAAAGCACTCAACAGGTCTGCCTGGCTTTGGTAAATAATTTTTTGTGCTATGCAATTTACACCACATCTCATACTCCTGTACTCAGATGGGACACTAATTCTGTAACTATTCTGATGACACCTGTTCAAATGATTACCAGGCCTAGAAGTATTACTCACTTTTCCCATTAAGTAATTTGTGTCGGATTTATATGCTAAAAGCAGGAGGGAGAATTTTAAGTGATGATAAAACTTGTATAAAATTATAATTCTAGGCCAAGATATGACAGAGAATATTTAGCACTAACCTAAACTGTAGAAATTTTTTTGCATTATTCACTTTAGATTATTACTAATTCTCCTAATGGAAATACTTCTAGGCAAGAGTTAGATAAGTCTTCCAGTTGCAAACCTATTTATTTTTTTAACCAAAGAGACTGGTTCTGGCAAAGTAATTTTATAAATACTATCTTTAGTTTCTATCTTTTTATGATGAATAAAATGTTGATTTGTGTATTTGTAGCATGGACAAAATTAAGCGAAGAATGTATTTGATATTTTCTAATTGTATATACACAAAAATAATGAAACACAGGGACACCCTCAGCATAGGAGATAGAAGGAAAAGCCATGTATTTCAGCTGATGGCACTGAGGCAGATTAGTGTTTGGACTAAAGCGTTCTTAGCTCTGCTTTAGGTGGTGACTGGAGAAATTCTTGAGATGCTAGTAGTATTCTGAATCCAAACCTGATGACAACAGTACTTCAAACTCGGACATGTAACGTACCATCATCGAAGCCCCTCTAGAAAAGAAATTCCTCAGTTTCTTGGAGCTTTTGTATGATTTATGGTTTCATTGTTTCCTGAATCAGTTTTGTGCAATGAGTAAAAGGCTCAGAGAGACAAAAGAAAAGATTGTCTTTATTCTGTAAAGGGACACTGAAAAAGAAGAATGCAATAAACCTGTTAGTGTTAAAGAGCATGTCAGTTTGCAAAGGTTTAAACATTTCATTGCAACAAATGGCAAATTGAGAAAGTGGGCCGTAATTCATATGCAAGCCCTTTCTTCCTTTCTTTTTTTATCTATACAGATACTATAGTAAACATTATTTTTTAGTTATTTATCCAGTTGTGTTAAAATTCAGAGCAGTCTTACCACATGCTGGTAGAGGCAGAACAAATCATGGGAAAGTGTGTTTTAGAATGTTGTGTTCTTTTCTGTCTCTGCTTTAGCAAGTAAATACAAAACAAATTAATTAAAGCATGCTATTCTGTAAAGTAGTAATGAAGTCACAGAGGACAATTCAGAATAACTTAAAAAAACCCCAAACCAACAGACCAGTTGCAGTTGAAATAAAGATTCTGTTTTTTATGTGACCTGGTATCACTAATTTAGAAAAACAGGGTATTGGAACAAAACTGAAACGTTTAAAAGCTGATCCTTTGTGGATACCAAATGGAAAACCTTTCTCACACATGGTATTTTGAGAATGACTAGATGTGGAGTCTGTTCTTGTAGGCATTTCAGGGCTGATTCTGCTAAATCACAATGTCCAAATGTAGGATGTTTGTACCAAAGTGAGACCTGTATCACTGACTTTTTCCATCCATGGAGACAGTACTCCATTCATGTGGTCTGTTTGCACCCTAAGTTAGGTTTATATTGACCCTCTTTTTCCACGAGTGTTTCATAAATATGCTAAAACCAAAACCATAGTGTTTCTTTTTTACTCTGTCTCAGTTGTACTCAGAATTCTGTTAAAATGAGAAAACATCCACGATGTATGAACTCCTTATCCTATCATACTAATGACACAGGAAGTACAGTGCAAGTCTGTGAGGTTTTTTTACTGAGCATGACTGCAGAAGCTATAGATGTATTTAGCCTCTCAAGGAGTCTGTATATCCTCACTAAAAAACAATAAAACTTCTTTTTTTCCTCGAAGAACTCAGTACTGACATAATGATACCGACGTGTAACAATTACACTTATCTTTATATCAGTTTTTTTCAAAACATCCTCGCATGATTTTGCAGAATTTACAGAGAAAATAATTTCTTTTAAGATTCATACATATCTCATGAAGAATTTGGAAGTGTTTTTCTTGTCTTGATTATCCTATCTCCTTAAATTTGTGTTTTCCTTCCATTTTAAAGATTTATGGAGGTGCTCTCAAACACTGTTTTGAATACCAAGTCACAGCTATGAACTGTAGGCAACATGTCTTGTTGGGTGTATCTGTGATGACAATAAAATGTCTTGGATGTTAACACCTCCCAGGGTTTGGAATTTAGAAATCTGATCTCGGAGAGCTTCAGGGTCTCTAGGTAAATCTCTAGGTCTTCCACTTCTGTATTGGGACCACTGGGAGTAAATTGTGGCTCAGACAGGGTTGTCTTTCCCTCAGTTTTGTCATCTAAGCTCAACTCCTGCAATGGACATAGATTATCATTTTGGGGACACAGAGTTGGGTAACAGCTTTTCTCCAAACCCAGTTTAGTAACAAAGCTATTTCAGGATAAATTTGCAGTCAGATGCTAAACCTGATAGAAGCACCTGCTGAAACAGCTGAAAGAGAGAATCTTGTTCACAATTTTCCCTGGGTTTTCTCTGCCCCGCATAAATCAAAAGTTTCAAAAGTCTTCCTGACTTTACCTCCATTGTTGCTCCTTTGCATTCCTTGCCTCCTCTCTTCACTTTTCTTTATCTTTAGCTTATCCCCTCACTGAAGCTTTTTCACCCACTGAGTATCATAACATTGACATCTTCGCAACAATGGCAGTTTTCATTCCATATGCCATACCCTTTCCTTTATTGCGGCCTTGTTGCAAGTACTTGCAGGGGCAATTAGCTATCCTGTTTGCACAGCATGTAGTGTAATGCCAGCCAATCTTTTACTGGGTCCGTAGGCAGTATATGCAGAAACCAGATAAACTTGTTTCAGCTAAACAGTGCAGAACTTGTGCGTTGACTAAGCTAGGAGGCTGGCGGGAGTCCACAGAGTAATCGCATAGTACTCATTGAAATTCACTGTCACCACTGTGGTATTTAATTAGCTGATTTGCTGTAAGCTGGCTACAGGGAAGTGAGAATAAAATTCTGAAATAAAGCAAGCAAGGGACAGGAGAACAATGGAGCCATACAGTCTGCACAGATTCAGACAGAACATAGGGTCAGTAGTACTTTTTCCATGAGCCCATTTTGAATAGATTTGATTACAGAACATGAATTAAGAAATATTTCGTTTTTGAACTGATGCACATACACACACCAGTCTTAAACAAAACACTTCCATTTTTTGATAACAAGTACAAATCATGTGATCACAGATACTCTATCCTGTTAAAACATTTGACCCACATTTTTCACTGATGGCTGAAGTGAGAGTTAAACTGCTGTTGAATAAGATGTCTCTACTCATTTCCCTAGGCTTAGGTACATAGTACGTGCTAGAAGTCAAAAAAGTATTTTGCTGGAAGCACCTTGTTATAAATGTTAAACATTTAGCTTGCTAGAGCACATGAAGGCCAAGATGATAATAGAATCATAGAATATACCAAGTTGGAAGGGACCCATAAGGATCATCAAGTCTAGCTCCTGGCTGCACAAAGAGCATGGGTCCGAGTGCATCGTCCAGACGCTTCTTGAATGCAGCCAAGCTCAGTGCTGTGACCACTTCTCTGGGGACCCTATTCTGGTGCCCAACCACCCTCTCAGGAAAGAACCTCTTCCTAATACCCAACCTAAACCTTCCCTGTCGCAGCTTCATACTGTTCCCTCAGGTTCCATCACTGGTCACTAAAGAGAGGAGATCAGAGCTTGTCTTTCCATTATATTCTCTTATATGACTGACTCCTTAAAGAAACTTTGCGTAGTGATACTGATACTCATAAAGAATAAGCTAGACTAACTTCAGTTTAACTCCATGCATTCAAAAATCAGAGACCTATCTCACAGACTTATGTATCTGTGAATCTCCTAGAGGATGATGGAAAATGAAGGATGGTCTCTCACCATTCACTGTTACTCCCTGGATAACTCTGTGACATCTTATGTGTTCCCTAAATAATTCTTTTTCATTTGAATGTGAGACTGTGCTGCTCAGCACATTTGTATGGTGTATACATTTCTGAGATGTTCAGTTATATGAGTTTATTCAGTAAAGTTTGTTCTTATCTGTACCTGATAAATTATTTTGCTCATTGTGAAGTTTTCGTGGTTTAATCCCAGACAACTAAGCACCATGAAGCCAGTGGGATGGGGAGAGAATTGGAAGGGTAAAAATAAGAAAACTCATGAGTTGAGATAAAGAAAGTTTAATGGGTAAAGCAAAAGCCATGCATGCAAGCAAGGCAAACCAAGGACTTAATTTCATTACTTCCCATGGGCAGGCAGGTGTTCAGCCATCTCCAGGAAAGCAGGGCTCCACCACTCATAATGGTTACTTGAGAAGGCAAACAACATCACTCAAAATGTCCCCCTGTTCGTGCTTCTTCCTCAGCTTTATATGCTGAGCATGATGCCATGTGGTATGGAATATCCCTTTGGTTAGTCATTGTCAGCTATCCTGGCTGTGTCCTCTCCCAACTCCTTGTGCATCCCCAGCGAGCCCACAGGCATTAACTCTGTGTAAGCACTACTGAGCAGTAACAAAACCATCCCTGTGTTACGGACACTGTTTTCACCACAAATCCAGAACACAGCCAAATACTAGCTACTATGAAGGAAATTATGCCAGCCAAGACCAGCTTAGTCCTTAACTCTGAATTTTCTAGGTTTTTACTCTATGTTTTGTGAATAACACTGTTTATCATTTTGAGCCTTCACATGTATTGTTTACATTTGACTAATGACAATTATCTAGGAATTTGCATTTTCAACTCTGTGATTTAGTATGTGTAATTATTATTCAGATACTGTGCCCAACTATCAGATTCTTCATCGTGACAGTAATTTAGGTAATTTCAGAAATAGCAGCTGTTAGAATGAATTTACCAAAAATTTCTGTGCCCTTGGGTTTGGTAGAAACAAACAGACCATAATTTCTGAAGGGGAATTTCTCTGAGTAGTGAAACAGTGAAATATATTAATATAGTTATCCCAGCAAAGAGCAGGGATATAAGCTCCTCTGTTGTTTGTGTTAGGCTTTCCAAAATCTGAGCTGTTTTAAAAGGAATCCTTTGCTGCCAGTGTATACGCAGTAGCATCACAATATGGAGCCCACAGATAGAGGTTAGTCATGGGCATCCTGCTGTGGTGCACCACTTTCTCCATGCCAAAGGTGTGGTGGTAGTGAGCTGTTTCAGCTCCTGATTTCTATAGCTTCAAAAAAGGCTTAAAACCTACAGAAAGCTTTGGGCTTGCTGTCTTCCTAGGGTTGCTGAGCTTCCGCAGACGGTGTAAACTTTCTTGAGATGCATGCTCAATGTATGAAGCTTTCAACAATGCCAAGTTTGTACTCAGTCATGGAAAAATACAAGGCATTGATATATGAAGCTTTTAATTCCTAAAAATATTGTTAATGTGTCTGCAACCACCCTATCTAGCCTGGGAAGAGGTTTCCTGCCTCGTGATGTGCTTTTTCTGCAACAGGTAGGAAAATGGTGATGATATCAGCCTACTTCCATTCTGGTATGATCATGGTCTTCCTTTTTATCAGTTGATGAGTTGCTGTCCACTGTCATTGATGGGCATGTGCTCTTTTTCCTTTTAAGGCTCAGAGGCTTCACCTCAGTTCTTTCTGTCATGAGAAAAGAGATGTTGCAGTAGTTAAAAAAAATACCAAAGTATAAAATCAACAGTTTTAAAACTTTTTGTAAGAAGTAAGTTTTAAAAACCCTAAAATATGTTTTAGTAGCAGAAAAACACTTTCAGATTTTTGCTTTCATCATATTCAAATTTGTTGGCTTTTAGCAAAACGTGAAATACATGTTCATACTTTTATTTCAATCAGCCAGGACAATTTTAAAAATCAAGAGTAAAATTACAGGCTATGATCCAGTCTGAAACACTGGCTGATATGGCCCTGGAATGAAGCATGTGTTCTTTGACAATGTCTTTGTTTTAGCTTTATTTGCAGATGTTTCTTTAGTGTGCTTTACCTTTCCTGAAAATGCACCAGCACTCTTGCAATCCCAAGCACAACTGCAGGCTGGGTGGAGAATGGATTAAGACCTGTCTTTAGGAGAAGAACTTGGGAGTGTTGAGTGGTGAAAAGCTCAAACACGTTATGGCAGTGTGCACTTGCAGCCCAGAAAGCCAACTGTATCCTGGGCTGCATCAAAACTAGCATGACCAGCAGGTCAAGTGAGGTGATTCTGCTCCTCTACTCTGCTCCTGTGAGAACCTACCTGGACTACTATTCTCATTTCTGGAGTCCCCAGTCCAAGAAGAACACAGATCTGTTGTACTGAGTCCAGAGGAAGGCCACAAAGGTGATCATATGGCTGGAGTATCTTTGCTGTGAAGACAGACTGAGAGATTTGAGCTTGTTCAGCCTGGAGAAGAGGCTCCGGGGAGACTGCTATAATAGCAGTACCTAAAAGGGGTCTACAGGAAAGCTGGAGAGGGACTGTTTGCAAGTGCATGTGGGAATAGGATGACGGGTAATGACTTTAAGATGAAGGAGGGTAGATTTAGATTAGACATAAAGAAAAAATTCTTTACTGTAAGAGTGGTGAGGCACTGGAACAGCTTGCTCAGAAAAGCTGTTTCTGCCCCCTCCCTGGCAGTGTTCAAGTCCAGGTTGGATGGGGCTTTAGGCAACCTGTTCTAGTGAAGGGTGTCCCTGCCCATGGCAGGGGGGGTTGGAACTAGAGGATCTTTGAGGTCCCTTCCAACCCAAACAGTTCTGTGATTCTATAATTCTGGGATTCCCTTGCACTGAGAAATTCTGGTAGAAATTAATCTCTGCTTAGGAAAAAATGGCAACCAGATTTAACAAGTCAACTGAAATCGTCCCATAGGCTATGCCATCATGGAAAAAAAAGGATATGTTGCCTCCAAAGTAGTTCAGAAAGGTGACTAAGTTCTGTGTTGATGTGAACTATATTGATATATGTTGTCTGTATTGAACTATATTTTTCATGTTTCACTGGACTTTGTAGGGGACAGTGGAGAGGAGAGGTTTTTCTGTTTTGTACATTATACTTTGTACTGCTGCATTAAATCTGAAATGATAACAGGACATTGTAACATCTATCCTAGTCCCTGACTAGCTATACATGTCACTCTAAGTACTCACAATAAATTGTTGTTCCCATTTTTTATTTCTAAACAACTTTCTTAACACTGGATATTTTGCAGCAACTAAAAGGGATGTTGTGTGTTGTTCCTCACATCAGTGCCACATAAATGTAAATAGAGATTTATCTGTTTGCTTTTAAAGAAAAGTATTCTCTTTTAGAGAGGTGATCTAGCCAAGTCAGGCTGAAAACTGAGACAGACTTTACAGAACTCAGACATTGACTTGAATATCCACAGCCACAGAACTTAGAAGAAGCTTTTTTTTCAAGAAACAAACTCTTAAAGTGAATTTGGGGGGGAATCAGTTAAGGTAGTGGTGAACAAGGAAAACTGAGAGTATTATTTAAAGAGACAAGTCTACATGTCTTCCATCATCAGCACCAGCTTTTTGAGATGTAGCCCTGTTTTGTCCACAAAGTGCTGTATTTTTTCCATATAGATTCAACCTTAAGGTAGTGATTTTATTAGCTGAAATACACCTCATCAACAGTGCATAAGAGCCCCACTTCAAGTACATACTCCGTTGCCTTCTTGTTAGAGAGAGAATGCAGTTATTTGTAATTCAGCTCTTCAAATCATAGAATTACAGAATTACCTGGTGTGGAAGAGACCCTCTAGATCATTGAGTCTAAATAGCCATAATTAGAAAATTCTTCTGAATATATATTCTCTCATTTCGTATATAACATAAATGGAAACCAAATACTTCTAAATTATTATAACTTTGTTTTTGAAAAGTTAATGTTGATTGGTTTAGTCTTGATTTTCCAGCTGTATTTTGACATTGAAAAGAAATGAAATTCTGCTTTTCACTAAACGCATCAGCTGCATCAACAGTAGCTATTATATAGAAGTTTTCACTAGAACAGGATTCATTGAAATTCACTATGTGTGAATCCACTATGTTATGAGGCAGCCCTCATTAATGTCAAAAGGGGAAATCAATGACAACCTAGCAGTTTTCCTTGAGTATAACAACGTTTTCTTGTTATTTACATAATCAGAAGGACTGAATTCCTAAATAATAAAAATCAACAAAACCCCGTAGAATGATTTTAGGTTTTATAAGCACTAGTAATATTTTTTTTCCAAATCTGTTTTTGACGTTGTCAAACTCAAAAAAAATTTATGCTTTCCAAAAAACTATAGAGAAGATTAGGACATTAATTTTCAAAAGAAATAAAATTCTAATTAGAGACAATCACAATTATAACGAGTCAGTTTCATTAAATTATGTAACCTTTACAGCAAGCATGGCCTCTTATTACCAATAAATATTTGAAGACAATGGGGAAAACATCAGTGGTTTCCATTCTAGTTTTGGGATAGAAATAAGAACCACTTCTGAAATTACAAAGTTCCCAAGAAGTCAGCAATACGTGCATCTCTTCTTTTTTCCCTATTATTTTTTTATCATAACTCTTGTAGTTGTCCATAATTTTTATTTCTAGATTAACCTGTTTGAAGAAAGCTTTATTGCTTGCTTTTGTGTACCTAAATATACCAACCTGCCAAAGATTCAAAAGATACCAGTCGGGGAGCTTAAGACCTCTCATTTGGTTGTGTTAACCTCCAAATTTTGAATATTATGTTTGACTTAAGCATTACAACCTGGTGTTTGTAAATTCAACAGGCATGAGCAGTTTCAGTTGTGGACAGGTCTTAATTACAGATATGATTTTTTTTTTCCTGCACATGGTATTGAACAAAATAACAAAAAAAAAGTTGTTTATTATGGAAGCATTGCTTATCTGTGGTGTAATTGCACATTCATAGGAATATAATTGAAGCTTACATTGCTACAGTGTTCAGTATCATAGAATTATAGAATCGCCTGATTTGGAAGAGACCACATGACAACTGGTGGTAACCATAGTTAACATCAACCTAATACCTTTTTAGAAAACATATATACCAAGCTGATTAGAATAATGATTATCAAGTCCAAATTGCTTGAAGTAGAACAGTAATGATATGATAGCAGATAAGGAAAGTAAGTGATAAAAATGAAGGATTTAGAAAGGTAACTCCTTACATACATTTTACCAGATCACATGATTTAGTCTACCATCCAAGTCTCAGGCTATGCCATAGCTCCTTTTGCTATTTACAAAGTTGGTGATCAAACTCTCGTTGCAAGTGCTCAAACTTTACAGTTGGCAGGCACGAACCAAATTGTTTGCATGGAATATTTGTATAACTCAATAGGAAAATGCAGGACACAGTCCAAACAGTTATGAGTCAGAAATTTAATTTAGCTTTGACACAAAACATTAAGTCATGCAAACTCACATGCAAGTGAACTATCACTGTTTACAAAGCAGAAACAACACCCAAGGCTAGAACCATCTCTCTCTGTGCCTAGCTAAGAGAATTGAGAGGGGAAGATCCTTGCAGACATTTCACTGCATTGCTGTTGCCGTGCTCCAGTCCTGAGTAGGTTCTCTGCTGAGGTTTTATTGGTTGATTGACTTTTGGTCCTTTTAAATCATCTATAGAAAGATACCTGTCAATTTCAGATGCCGGTGGATCAAGCTGTAAATTTACACACACCAAAAAGTTGATGCATAGCTCTTCTCACCATGTTGTACGGCTAACGGTTGGACCTGATGATCTTGAAGGTCTTTTACAACCTATGATTTGCTTGAGACAGTTTCACTGAGGTTTTTATCAGCTGGTGACTTACTGAAAAAACATGCAACTGCAAAATACTAAGGAAGGAATTTTTATTCCTTGGGACTACAGATTGAAAAAAATAAATATCATTGAAAAAAATAAATATCATTGAAAAAAAATCGAGGCTGCTCAGACAAAGTCAGAAATACGGTTTTGCAGACAGTGGAATGGCAGAAGCAAAGCTTTCCTCGGTAGTTGCTTTTTACAGGCACTTACTCTGCCTATGTTTTCCTGATCTTGAAAGTTATCTAATAGCATAGCTTTTTCTTAAACATGTCCATATGTTAAGCCATCTTGCTTAAATATTGATGATATAAACTAACCTGCCTGACTTCGCCTGTGGATGAGAGAACATTGTTGCCTCATCACAACCATCAGCAGCAGTGTGGGTGGAACAATTAGCAAACTATTAGGCAGCACTAAGCAGTAAAAGTTACAAAATTGCTAGGTGAAAATAACTGCACAGTTATAGTCTGCTGGTTTGTGCTTTTATGTTTGAAGATGCAGAGAATGTCTTCTTAATGATAAATTTTTCACCAAGATCTTTAAACTTTTTTCAGTGCAGGACACTACTAAATCATTTGATAATTCTAAAAAAGTTTAGATTTTGATACAGTTTTTTCTTGTATACATAGAAGTAAGTATAGGTTAGTTTGTAAGCGCATCTGTTTGGTTTTTTTTTTAAATTCATAGAATAGCACATTCTTATAGCACATTAAAGTGCCAGATGTATTTTGTAATATGGAATATTAGATAATATTTCTTAGCACATTTTTCAGGTTTGATTCTCAGTGTTCGGGCAGTTGTGTAGATATTTATATTTAATTAAAATCAATGCAAAACATGCCACTTCTTTTATATGTAGTTTTTAATTTATTTTTTTTTTTGCTGGTGACATTCTCTGCGTAAAAATGCATCAGTGACTCAATTTTCAACTGCAAAACTCAGTCTCCATATTGATCCTAAGCTTCTTCATGGAGTCCTTTTCTCTAAATCTTCTTGATATGATTCTGACTGGGTACACAAGGCATGTTTTTAGTATTTAAAATTATTGTGTACGCAGTCTGTCTTATAAAAATTATTGTGTTTTATTACTTAAAATCATTTATGTTTTTGTACAGACAGCACAAATATTTTGGAATATCCAGATAAAATTTTGTTTTCCTTGGATGCTCATGCATGTCACTGAAATCAGTTTTTTATAAATCTTTGTGCTAAAGTACATTAAGTACCAGAATGTTCTAACTGAATAGAGATGTGATTTAAACTTGACTAGAAATAATACTTTAACACCTAACCCGCAGCCTTTATGTATGGCTGCACTGCCCTGTTTTTCACAACTGTGATTTTAGTAAGCTTCTGTCCATTCTGACATTTATAAATGGATGGATTTCCTATAGTAGCCAGATCCACATACCAGTTAAGGGGATATATTTGCAGCAATCCATAAGTTTAAAGCTGAAAAATGTTCTTTATCCGCATACAAACAGAGAACAAGAGTGTTTCTACACAGCAGAATGTTAATTGAGTAATAGCATCTTCATCTTGAGGTTTAATTTGTTAAGTCTAGTTCTGGGATAGATAACTGGTCTGAAAAGCTACTGTCAACACACGGTGTTTTCATTGCTTCTGTCCTCCCCTCTCTGTGTCTTCAGGAGTCATGGGTCCCAAATTTCTCATTAAAATTGTGTCAGTAATCTGAACAACTCTGATGCCTTCCTGTTAGATCCTGGTGCAGTTACGTGGTCTGGACACACTAGGGAAGCTATGCAAAGATGGCTGTTGACATGTAGGTTTATTGTGCATCTCTTGCATGGTGCGTCTTTTCTTCCACTTTCTCTCTGACACCTACTGTCAGTCCCTGGTACCTATTGATGATATAAGGCAAGTTACACTTGCTGTGGTAAGAATTGTCTTTTAATGGCTATAGTTTTTTATTTTACAGAGAATAAAAACTACCAAGGTTTTTTTTGTTTGTTTTTCTATTCCTTTCTATGGGAATCCTAAAAAAACTGAAAAAACATTGCTTTGCAGGTTAAAGCAATGCTTTCCTGACTTGGAACATTTGCGGAATGGTTCATATGCACTTAGCAATTATTTTTGCATTGAATTTTCTCTGCTTTAGGCTGACAGAGGATAATTATAAAAAAATCAGAATTAAGATTTACTGATGTAAACTAGAAATACTGGTTTTGGTATTTACTGGACCCATCCAAGCACATTGAGTCTGTAAAATTTTGATATATATCACATGAAAGCAACAGCTTATCTAGCTGCCTGCAGGTGCTAACCATTAAGTAAAACAAAAGCAAAAAAAAAAAAATCAATCCCCTTTCTCTGGATATACCAACTCCTAACATCAATGCTGTACCTTCAAAGAAAAACATCATGAAATAATTCAATGTGTTTTAAATGAGGAGTGTCTCCCTCTAAAAGTGATTAGCTGCTAGGGAATATGCAGACTAATACCTGTTTCTTTCTCTACTCTTACATTCCACTCTCCCCTATTCTGATTGGTTCACACATGCCTTATTTAACGAGAAGAGATGCTTGTCATACGATGTGCGTATTTATAAAAGCTTTTTTTTCTGGTGCTTGGCAATTTGCAGTATTTGGCAGTTGCCCAGTTAGTCATATCATGTTGCTATTATTTATTTTTCTACCAATGAATATTACAACCTTTTTTTAAGACACTATATCAAATATAAATTAAAAAAAAAGCTCAGAAAAATTATGTGGCTTTTTAAGCCTAATTTTTTTTATTTGTGGCTCTCTCTATGTCCAGGAGGAAGGGATAGAGAAGACTAGGAACAACTTAAGATCCACATTCAATCTTGGCTTCAAATCTAGGGCTTTGTTAAATTTTCAAAATTTTTTTTTTCTTTCTTGCTGAGAGGAAGAAAAAAGGAGAGAAAAATACCTTCTTTTTGCCAAAGCGTAAATACTAAATGACATCATTAGGACCCAACAAAATCCTGGGATCCTGGGCAGCACTATTCTCTATTTCTTTCTTCTTTGTCTCTTTTCCTCTTCTGGCTTTTCTTAATGAGAATGGTGATTTTCAAAATCATATTTAAGCCGTTCAGCCTTGTTTAAATGAGTGTAATTCACATAGATAAAAAAACTGAACAAGTTACTGTCTCTTAAAAGGTGGATCCTGTTTAGTGTCTATTTTCATTAAAGAGGTGTCCTTCCAAAGGCTTAGAAAATACTGCTTTACAAAAAGTAGGAAGAAGAGATGGCATTTGAGGGCTTCTAGGAGGAAAGCCGACCACCTCTTCCTGTCACTGTATTTACAGAATTTCTTATGTCCTGCAGAGTAGCATAAAAGTGAAGGTCCTGACACTGCAAAGATTTATTCATGGGATGGGCTTGTGTCACTACAGGTCATCTTAATTGAACCAAGTAGGACTTCTCAGAGTATTGTGGATAAAGGGTCTTCCAGAACTGATGCTGTGAAAGTGTCCCTCTGAAAGCTTTTCCTTATTTTTTTCAAGTTTATTTTTATAGCAACATGGTGCTAATTCCCAGTTGCCCTATTAAATGGAAATAATTGTAGGAAAAACTGAAAGAAAGATTAAAATCAGGCTATGAATTACTTGTCACAAAAATACTTTAGTGATATGGATAATTAAAAGCATTCATTCTAATATGAGACTCTCCCTTCAGTGAAGGAAATTATAGGTGTTTCTGGTACAAATTTTACCACACTGTAGTAAATGTGCACTGATACCAAGTGCTTTGTGGATAGTATTATGTCAAATGAAGAATCTGCCACTGACCTGGTTCAGATGTCACTTGGGTGGCCAAGAATACACAGAGGATTACACAACATAACACAGTAATGATCTGCTGTATTGGGCTCAAAGTGCTTCGCTGCTAGCTGCTGTGTCTGAGCAGCTCTCCAAAAATGTAGTCTGAGTCAGCTGGTAACTTCTTTCATGGAATTTTATTTCAGAGTGACTTTCATCGTCTCTTTTTAATTAAATATAGAACCACCCAGAACTTTATTGTTATCATTGCAAGATCTCAACGATTCTTTGAACTTTAGCAGTTTGAAGGGTTTTTTTTAATTTCTTCTACAAAATTATTAATAGTGTCATTAGGTGACCCCATGTCATTTAGCTAATACTGTTTCCATATCTTATGGGGACTTTTGCCAGGCTCTGATCAGTCATTTACTTTCTTGTAATGCAAAGGCCTGTTTAGTGTGACACTTGTGTTGCTGTCAGAGACAACGATGGTCAGCAGTTGTGGTGGCAGATTAGTTTTGACAAGCTTAATGACCCCAATGAAGAAAAGTCTGCAGCCTTAATAGCAACCACAGAATATTCAGTTAGCTTAGCCAAACAGGGAGCATGTTAAAATCCCAAATCCTCTGTAGCAGGCAAAACAGGTGAAAGGTTGCCATCAGTTTCTATAGTGATACAAAAGCATCCATGGCCTGTATTTCAATCAATTCAGTTTTATTTGATGGGATATAAGGACACTGAGGAAACAATTGAGGCTTTCAGACAGTGTTCATGCCATAAATTAAGGCAAAAATCAAAGGGAAATCTTCGTAAAAGAGTGGCTGACCATGTTGCAGGTAGATGTGTATGTGTGTGTGTGTATGTGTGTATGTATGTTGAATTAGCTAAATCCAAAATCAATTTGGGTTTTCCCCAAACAATACTTGGGTTTTCCCCCAGGTTCAGACTGTAGGACAAAACAACAGAAGTCAAGTAATAAAGTTGGGAGACTAACAGCTGATATGCACTTAATGGAGAATGTTTAATGTTTGATCTAGGGATAGTTTTCATAGGGAGCGTATAATCACTATAGGAGCATAGCCTTAACATCAGGATCCCATAATGGTTTTGGGTTTGGAATTACAGTGTATGCTGTTAATAAGCACCAGGAGGTCACTGCTAACAAGGCTAGCAAAGGTGATTAGATGTGGGACCTTCTTATGACCAAATGCTCTAGCACGGTTTTCTTACCAGAAATACCATTACCATCATCCTTCTTCATTGCTGGGCTCTGATTCTCCCTCTGATTCTCCCTCTGAGTAACGGAAATAATGTGGAAATAAATGAAATGCTGACTTTTTCTGCAAGTGGTCAAGTTTTCTAGAGGAAATAAAATTTGCCAGTGTAGTACACTCAGAACTTCCACTGAGCCCTCCTTGAGTCATCTCTGAGGTCTGAAACTTGGGTAATCTTCAGAGATGCAGTTTGAATGCTTTACTGGTACATAGGATACAAAAGGAAGAGCAGAAATGCAGATGTCACAGATGTTTTTCATAGTGTTGGTATGACTGGGTCAGTAAGTGCTTAGTCCAGCAGAACATCTTGACATCACCCAATTAATGAAAATTTCTTGATTCTTCCAGGCCAGTTTTCCCCTTATTCATCATTCCCTTCTTCCCACACATGCTAGCAAAGACATCGTTATCTGAATATTATCAGGGCTCTGTACAAAGCTATCACCAACCTGCCTCAAAATACCAGATTTTCTCACCCCGCATTTGGACCACAGAAGTAGATTTGCTCACCCTGCATTTGGACATCTGTCCAGACAGATGTTGACTTTTTCAGTAGCAGTGTAAACATACTATATTGAAAGGGAAACTTCAGACAGGTAAAGCATGTAAACAGGTAAAAACAGGTAAAGCAGCACCATTCTGCTGTTTTCAGCTGGTTTTATGGCACGCATCAACATGCACATTTAGTGTTGCACTTGATGAGGAGATGGGCATAAATCAACGCTCAGAGTTAGTCTTCTGTTTCAATTATCTCATTTAAGCTTTATCTGCTATTCATTTTCTTTGTGTTGTGCACTTACCTGTATTTTTATAATATGGCTTTGTCTTAATGGTACAGACCATTAAAATAGAACATGTCAGTTAAAATAAACAAGCGCAATGGTTTTGGCCAACTGCAAAAATAGCCTTAATATCTATCATAGATTCTCTTAATACATCCTTTTACAGTGGGAAAAGATTAATTTCAAGGATGATTGAATGCTCTAATGATTCATAGTGAATGAGGTAAATATTAAGTTGCCAAATGGAAATACGTACTTAGAAGAACGCAATGTCCACGGAGAAGAGGAGAAAAACCCTTAACTTCATGCACTGGTGGTATGTTCTAATGATAGCTAATTACCGAGTCATTTGTTTTTCTGTGGTGAAATTCAAAGCTTCTTACTCTCACAAAATTGCACAGGTTATCTCCTACATGTGCCTCTGAACCTGCAGGTATTTGGCATTTTGTTCTTTTTGGCTGTACCCTTGAGCAGTAAAGATTAAATACAGTCATTAATCTATTATTATTTAAAATGTCTTCTAGGTATTCCACATCCAGTTGTGGTGCCAGACATACCTCATAAATAAATTAAAGTCCTGTAACTCACTCCTTGAATAAACACTTCATTTGAGGAATGGTCATATGTACTAATTATGTATAGTAATATGCCATGCTTACCCATCTCCTTTTTTTCCTGTCCCTATTTTATGCAGCTCAGTCTTCTGTCTCTTCTGGCATGCTCAGTACTGGCTTCCCTCATCCCAGCCTTGGATTTATTCCCAAAGTGTTCTGCTTCTGTGAAGTCTGTAAACTCTTCAAGGCTTCCCTCAGCCGTTTGTCGTATGATAGTGTAACCGAAATTGGGAATAAAACTCCTTAACATTTAAATTATATATTGAAGAGCAGGCATTATTTTACTCAGTGCTAGGGACAATGGTAGGGACCACTGTAGGTTACATCAACCAAAACTTGTATCACACTGTTAAATACATATGCGGTAACTAATACGTTGTCATTACACATGTGGATTGGGTCTCTGAGGGGCTTCTGTTGGTGGCTTTGATGGTCTCTGGTGGTCTTTGATGGCCTCTGGTGGTCTTCCAGGTGAACTTTGTTTGAACCTTTGAACTTTTCTACCCTACATGGTAAGGATTTGGCTGTTGGTTCTGTTTGCTACAGTGAGGGACTTTTAAAGATGGCTAAGCCTGGAGTGATTAGTGGGACACATTGAAACACAATATGCACAACAGGAACAAAATTATTAGATTCATCAAGCCTTGTGATTATTCCATTAACATCCAACATTTATTATTGAATTCCTCTATTTACTCTTTTTTGCCTTTGTTCACTTGAGTTTATCATAGCTCAAATCCCAGTTGCACAATGAAAACCTCTCATGAAAGATGTGTAAAAGACTCATCAACTTGACTCATTTGGGGGAAAGAAATGCATTGCTAGATCCACTGGAGAACTGGTACTATAGACCAGAGAAACTGGCTTATTCCTAAATTATTCAGTAATTCTCTTTCTGAAACAATGCCATGGGAATTTTCTCAGTTGCCTCAGGGAAGGAAAAGGGTTCAGCACACTGCTAAGCTATGTCTGAGCTGAAAGAAGTACCTGTTTGCTTTATTAAGCTATGTAGGTGTCTATAATATTTTACAGTTTGGTTGTGGTGTAAATGTTGTATGAACTTTTCTATGGAGAAAAAAAATCAATAGCACAATATCTGCATTACCACATTCCTCAACTGTTCTTGTATTACTTTTGCGTTACTTTATCTTCCGTTTTTGGGTACTTGAACCTTTTTTTCACAGACCACGTGGCAGGAGGAGTAGCAACCCTGTAGTGAGTCAGAAAAGAAGACAGGACCAGCTGGCGATTGCCCTTAGGCAGAAGCTGTTGACTGTTTATAGAGTTTTACAGTCACAGTTTTACAGCCTGTCAGTACATACCAACAGCTCTGCTGTGTGAGGTGCAGTTCTCATCCATACCTTGCCTGGTCCTTCAGATCATATTCTGTGTGCTCAGCCTTTCCTCTGAGCCCCTAGTCCTATTCCTGGTACCAAAGTACATGTGTTGATTTAGCTGTGGTCTTGCCTGCTTCCAAATCAGGGGCTAGCCTTATTATATGTATTCCCAGATTCTGTATCACATCTTGACTGCAGGTATTAGGATTACCTCACTGGTGACAGCCAGAGTGCAGTGACTCTGCTTCCTTACTATGTTTATTCTGATGCTGAGTGTGACAAGGACTGGGGAGAGTAAGGGAACAGCAGTTATGTTTTCTTTACTTTCGTATTTGTACATACTGGTTCTTTGTACTGGGTGCATTGGACCAAAAGGGGGTTTTCTCTTGCTGCTGTTTTTACTGGCATGGCAAAAATCTTTCACAAGTTGGCATGGCACAGAAAATCACCTTGCATGTATATCCTAAAAAGGAGGAGGTGCTTATATCTGCTTCTAGCATCCTCTTTTGACTTCTATTTTTCTTAAAGAATTTTCATAATTCTCATTTTAAATTCAAAGCATAATCATTAGTTTTCAGTTAATTCTACTGCAAAGAAATAGTAACACTTAACCTTTTCCACCCTCTGGCCTCTTTCATTGGTTTTCTAATCCCTAGCTATATCATACCTGTAAGTCAGATCTATTGGCCATTTTGAAAATTACTATTATTTCTTCTGAGGTCCCACTGTACTGAAGAGCTACATTGCCAGCACCTAAACTCTTACCACCATCTCCTCACATTCACAGCTTGATTGTTTCACATCCAAAAGGCCTTAGTCTTGCCCTTTAGAATCTGTAAAGCTTGCTCACTAGGTGGGTTTCCATAAGCTTTCCCAGCTCCCTTTTTAACTCAGAGGCTTATAACATGTGGGAGTATTGTCAAAGTTGTCATGATTTAGTTGCAGATACTAATAAGTATATTTGCATCTGAGCAAATTAAATAAAGCCAGAAAGCTTCTTTCTGCCTTTATTCTTATTACTGTTCCTAGCAGGGCAGAAGATTAAAAAATGCATTCTCCAGATTCAAGAATTTCTAATTTATGTTCTTTCTTCATAAGATACAGGGCTTAATCTTTTCTTTAGAGTTTTTTGGTGTGTGGTTTGGTTTGGTTTTTAAAAACTAAAAAAAACAGGACATAATTGATAAAAAGCTTAGTTCGCTAAGCAGCCAAGAATAGAAAACATTTACTGAACTAGGAACTGTGTTTTGAATGTTGCTGGAAATTTGCATACAGCTTAGTTTTGGGATTTTTACTGGAAAAGTTGGTTAAGAAACTCTCAAGACTCAATTTCAGAGTTTTAGAAAGCAAGCAATAATTGCACAGGGGATCACTCCAGCCTAACATGTATACTGTTACTTGCAAGAGCAAAAGCTTGTATCATTCGAATACATGCATGCTTGTTTCACTTCCCGGAACTAATAATAATATTTGCATATTTACTATACATGAGCTTTAAGTCTCTGAGGGTCTTCTCTGTGGGTCTTTTGTAGTCCTTCGGTGGTCCCTAGTTGTTCTTTGAAAATGTCCTTTTTCGTCCTTCCTTTAAGCATGTGTGCTGTGGATTAATTGAGGTGGCATGTTTCTTCTCTTACTTTTGTCTAATTTTTTATCTTCACCCTTAAACCATGGCTATGAATTATTGTCCTTGGTTGCATTCTTATCTGAGGGTCCATGCATTCCTCCAGGAATTAAACCCAGGGTGGAGTGGGAGTTCCCCCACTGCCCATCGAAAAGATGAAATTCCACCTGCAGCCTGTGGAGTGACCCCACGCTGGAGTAGGTGGAGACAGAATCACAGAACGACAAGGTTGGAAACGACCTTTAAGATCATCAAGTCCAACCATTCCCATCCTAAGCTAAACCATATCCCTAAGTACCTCACCTACCCTTTTTTTGAACACATCCAGAGAAAGTGATTCAACCACCTCCCTGGGCAGCCTGTTCCAGGCCCTGACAACTCTTTCAGGAAAAAATTTTTTTCTAACATCCAATCTAAACCTGCCCTGTCGCAGCTTCTTGCCATTTCCTCTTGTCCTATCACCTGGCTGAAGAGACCATCACCTACCTCTCTAAAACCTCACTTCAGGTAGCTGTAGGTGGTGACAAGGTCTCCCCTCAGCCTCCTCTTCTGCAAGCTAAACAGCCCCAGCTCCCTCAGCCGCTCCTCATAGGATTTTCCCTCCAGCCCCTTCACCAGCCTGGTTGCCCTTCTCTGGACGTGCTCGAGGACCTCCATGTCCTTCTTATGGTGAGCAGCCCAGAACTGGACACAGTACTCGAGGTGTGCCCTCACCAATGCGAGTACAGGGGCACAATCACCTCCCCAGACCTACTGGCCACACTGTTTTTGATACAAGCTAGGATGCCATTAGTCTTCCTGTGCCACCTGGGCACACTGCTGACTCCTATTCAGTCTGCAGTCAACCAACACCCCCAGGTCCTTCTCTGCCTGACAGCTCTCCAGCCAGTCCTCCAAGCCTCTAGTTCTACATGGAGTTGTTATGTCCCATGTGTAGCACTCTACGCTTGGCCTTGTTAAACTTCATCCCATTGGTCTCAGCCCATTGGTCCAGTCTGTTCAGATCCCTCTGAAGAGCCTCCCTACTCTCAGGCAGATCAACACTTCCTCCCAGCTTTGTGTCATCTGCAAACATATGGAGGGAGCATTCAATCTCTTCATCGAGGTCATTGATAATGATGTTGAACAAAACTGGACCCAAGACCCTGGGGGATACCACTCGTGACGGGCCTCCAGCTGGATTTTGTTCTGTTTACCACCACCCTTTGGGCTCGGCCATCCAGCCAGTTTTTAACCCAGCTCAGGGTCCACCTGCCAGTGGCAGCCAGTTTCTCAATCAGAATGCTGTGAGAAACTGTGTCAAAGGCTTTACCAAAGTCCAGGTAGATAGCCTTCCCCTCGTCCATTAAGCGGGTCACCTGAAGATGATCAGGTTAGTTTGACAGGATCTACATTTGTAAACCCATGTTGACTAGGCCTGATCCCCTGGCCATCATGCATGTGCTGCATGACAGTTCCCAAGATGACCCTCTGCATGATCTTCCGCGGGACTGAGGTCAGACTGACAGGCCTGTAGTTCCCTGGATCCTCCTTCCGACCCTTCTTATATATGGGTGTAACATCTGCCAGCCTCCAGTCGAGTGGAACTTCTCCAGTCTGCCAGGATTGCTGATAGATGATGGAAAAGGGTTTGACAAGCACATCTGACAGCTCTCTCAGTACCCTTGGGTGAATCCCATCTGGCCCCATTGACTTGTGGGTATCTAATTGGCCAAGTAGGTCGCTAATCATTTCCTCCTGAACCATGGGAACTATGTTATTCTTCCCCTCCATGTCAGCCAGTTCCTGAGGATGAGTACTCAGGGAATATCCATCTTTACTATTAAAGAGTGAGGTAAAAAAGGAATTAAGGACCTCAGCCTCGTCCTCATCTCTTGTCACTAATGCTCCCCCTGCATCCAATATGGGCTGGAGATTCTCCTTGACCCTCCTTTTACTATTAATATACCTATAGAAGGACTTTTTGTTATCTTTACAGAACTGGCCAGCCTGAGTTCCAGTTCTGCTTTGCCCTTCTGACTTTCTCCCTACATGATCTTACTAAATTCCTATAATCATCCCAAGACACCTGCCCTTCTTCCAAAGGTCATATTTTTCCCTCTTTTCTCAAATATCTTCCTGGATCTCTCCACTCAGCCAAGCTGGCTTCTTTCCTCACCAATCCCTCTTCTGACCGACTGGGACAGCCTGTTCTTGAGCCATCAAGATTTCCTTCTTGAGGAGCAACCAACCCTCTTGGGCTCCTTTGCCCTCAAGGGCTGCCTCCCATGGAATCTTACCGAGCAGCTTTCTGACCAGTCCAAAGTCAGCCCTACAGAAGTCTAAGGTGCTTGTTCTGCTGTCTCCCTTCCTTATTTCTAGTACTAAGAATCCTATTAGCTCATGATCACTATGCCCCAGGCATCCTCCAACCTTCATATCCCCCACTAGGCTTTCTCTGTTTACAAACAAGAAGTCCAGCAGGGCACCTTCCCTTGTGGGTTCATTCACCAGCTGGGTCAGGAAGTTGTCTTCCAAACACTTCAGGAACCTGCTAGACTGCTTCCTCCCTGCTGTATTGTACTTCCAGGAGACATCCAGTAAGTTGAAGATCCTAATACGGACAAGGGCTGGTGATCGTGAGACTTCTCCCAGTTGTTTAAAAAACAACTCATCAGCTCCCTCCTCCTGGTCAGGTGGTCTGTAGCAGACTCCCATCACTATATATCCTTGGTTTCGTGCTCCTCTGATTTTTACCCAGAGACAACTCCACTTCACCGTACTCCAGCTCTAGGCTGTTAAAGCATTCTCTGACATAGAGGGCTACCTGTAGAAAATTACGTGTTTTCAAATTTCTCTCATCCTTGTGAAGAAACTAGCTGAAGCAGTTCAGGAAGCCTGCTATTTTGACTTAATGATATAATAATGTGTTTCTTTTAAATATAGAAGAAAATCATTTTCTTTTTGTCAAAATGCGGAATTTAAATTTTAAAAAATTGTACTTTAGCCTATTTTTTTCAAGACTTCTGGCATGATTCTGATTTCCTTATTGTTTCTTCACCAGTTAATTGAAGAAACATGTTTTAATAAATTGTTAATAATATAGAGAAAAATAAAAGGAAATATTATCCAAGATGTTTTTCTGTCTTTTTGAATGTTTCTTGGTTCTGCCAGAGGGTAACAGAAACACTCCCTTCTATGTTATGAAGCAAGTGGACAATGAAATACACCATGGTTTGCGTAGATTGAACTTCTCATCAATTGAACAAAATATTCAATAAAAATTACCTCCCTGATGGAAAAACGTTGAGTAAATTCTGTCATACGAAATTTGCCAAAAACTTCTGTCCCTGGTGAGGTTGTTACATAATAGAGAATCTTACAACATTTTGGTTCTTTAAATCAAACAGTATGCTTCTGTGTTGTCTCTGTGAAGCAGCTTACTTGGAAAAAAAGTACTTCTCACACCATTAGAAATTGAAATAACAACACAGTTTAATTATCTGTGTTTTTTTAAACAATAAGATATTCTGTTTATGTATGTAAATTAAAATTGTGTTTTTCAAGTAATTATATATGATTGAACCAATTCATCGAAAAAAAAAAGGTGGAACAGGTATGTTAATATGTATTTAGATTAAGAGGCCTGCCTTTTTATGTATATTGTTTGATGTATTTTTCCATTGAATCTTGATCTTCTAAATGCAAGTCAGGATTTGACTAAGAATATTTATTTTGCCTAATGACACATTATGCTTTTCTGTCTTGGGCACTTTAAGTTCAACAGCACTTTATATAGCCAGGCAACCAATTAAATAATGCCTTATGCTTTTCCTTTAATAAAACCTCTTCAACAAGGCCCTTTAATTAACATCAGCATCAGTGTGTCAAAATTGGGCCCATTCAGACTTTTTTCCTCAGGATAACTTAAATACATAATTTCTTTGGGCAGAAAGTTAGTGTTTATGGACATGTTCTACTGTATTCTAGCATGCGGCACTCATGAAATATCAACTGCATCTCTCGCTAACTATTTTGCTCTTGGCAGTGATGTTTATATGTCGTTTTTCAATTTAAAAAAAGAACAACTGTAAGGAAAATTCATTTTGGCTCTGTAAATAATAAATGGAGTTTATTAAGAAAGCCTATGCCAGATAGCAGCTGTCCTTGTGTACATATGCTGGTGGTAGAGACAACCTCATACAGTGTGAGCTATGAGTGATGTACCATAAGTAGGAGACTCTTTATCCTACTATAGTCTGGAAGATAGTCTTTGTGCTTTCCCATCACTGATACCATTGTATCTGTGAAAAATGGCGATCAAGTGATGCATTTTCAAATAACTGTAAGAAGTAGTATTTTGGTATTATTTGTAGAACAAGCTTGCATGTTTGAATTTTTCACTCCCAGTTTGCATGCTTACAGATGGGATGGGAGAGGAGAGGAGAGGAGAGGAGAGGAGAGGAGAGGAGAGGAGAGGAGAGGAGAGGAGAGGAGAGGAGAGGAGAGGAGAGGAGAGGAGAGAATGGAATACTCCTATTTCTATGTATAAATATTTCTCTTCTATTTCTACTTACAGAAAATAGAATGAATAATGAATAATCTAAATTTGGACATGGAGTTGAGGAAGAACCGTCTAGAATCATGGGGTTTTTTCCCCACTGGGGCTGTGGTTTCCAAGGTTGACTGATCTTTTACTCCTCTTTTTCCCTTAAAATCACAGAATCATAGAATATATTAGTTTGGAAGGAACCTTTAAAGGTCATCTAGTCCAACCCTCCTGCAGTAAGCAGGGACATCCTAACTAGATCAGGTTGCTCAGAGCCCCATCAAGCCTGACCTTGAGTATCTCCAGGGATGGGGCCACCAAAATGTCTCTGGGCAACCTGTTCTTTTGATCTACCACCCTCATAGTCAAGAAAATTTTCCTAATATCCAACGTAAATCTCCCCTTTTCAAGTTTAAAACCATTACCCCTTGTTCTGTTGCTACATGCCCTTGTGAACAGTTCTTCCCCACCTTTCTCGTAGGCACCTTTCAGGCATTGGAAGGCAAGGTCCTCGTGAAGCCTTCCCTTCTCTAGGCTGAAAAAGCCCAACTCTCTCAGCCTGTCTTCATACGAGAGGTATTCCAGCCCTTTGATGATTTTTGTGGCCCTCCTCTGGATGTGCTCCAACAGGTCCATGTCCTGCTTGTGTTGATGGCTCCAAAGCTAGACTCAGTATTCCAGGTGAAGTCTCCCCAGAGCAGAAGAGTGGAATCACCTCTCTCAATCTGCTGGCCACACTTCTTTTGATGCAGCCCAGGATGTGTTTGGCCTTTCTGGCTGCAGATGCACATTGGTGGCTCATGCCCAGCTTTTCATCTACTAGTACCCCCAAGTCCTTTTCCTCAGAGCTACTTTCAAGCACATCATTTCCTAACTTGTGTGGATAACATGGATTGTCCTGATCCAGGTGCAGGACCCTTCACTTGGCTTTTGTTGAACCACATGAAGTTCATCTGGGCTCACTTCTCCAGTTTGTCCAGGTGTTGTGTTAAACAGGTAAAGGAATTTGGTAGGAAATAGATCTCTTTGCATTCCAGCTTGTCCTCACTGGGAGTGGGTGTGGCCAGGAGTTTGAGTACCAATTCTGGACTACAAGTCCAGCTGTGTTCAATACTCAACTTTCACAATTGTGGATTCACAAACAGTGTAAGCACCATTCAGTCTAGTCACGTTTGATGAACTATCACGGCCAGACTCAGTTTGGACATGTTTGATTGGGAACTACTGCAACAAAATTAATGAATGGTTCTGTTTATTTGGATTAGTGTAGATTGTTTGGATTGCTGGTGGTGATCCACTATCTACAAAAGCAGGTGTGACTAACATAGAATCATAGAATCATAGAATGGTATGAGTTGGAAGGGACCCCAAGGATCACAGAGCTCCAACCCCCCTGCCATAGGCAGGGACACCAACCTCAGGCCTGGGTCTACACTAGGTTGCCCAGGGCCCCATCCAACCTGGCCTTGAACACTTCCAGGGACGGGGCATCCACTACCTCTCTGGGCAGCCTGTTCCAGCACCTCACCACTCTCTCTGTAAAAAACTTCCCCCTAATATCTAATCTAAACCTTCCTTCCTTTAGTTTTAATCCATTCCCCCTTGTCCTGTCATTGTCTATCCTTTTAAAAAGTTGAATCCCCTCCTGCTTATAAGCTCCCTTCATGTACTGGAAGGCTGCAATGAGGTCCCCCCGCAGCCTTCTCTTCTCCAGACTGAACAAGCCCATAGCAATATAAGACAACATAAAGTTGCACGCAAAGCAACATAGAACTATTGGAGCAATATAGCAATATAAATAACTCTATATAGAGATTTCTAAGTTTCTCGGGATAGCGGAGTGTTCACATCTCACCCAAGGCATCTCTGTCATGGGGGAAGAGAGGCTCAGGCTGTTGACTGGTCCCAGAAGTCAGCAATGGTTCTTGACTTGTTGTGATGGTATCTTCCCTTGAGTTACTCTAGTCATGCAAATCTTTGTTGTGATTGGTGTAAATTTTCCTTACTTCATCTTTAAAGGTATGCGCTAACAGAAGTCCGGAGCGCATGCTCAGTGAGGGGTGGCCACACTTGGAGGCAGGTAGCTTTTGGGATGGAGGTGTGTTGTATTAAATTATAATGCGCACAAGTTGACCTGAAGAACATGATCTGGTCAAGAAAATGATGGATTGCTAGCGCAGTTCTGGTTCAGTTCTCACTCAGGGCAGAAACAATGCAGCATTTCATTACCAAAGTACACCAGGTCCATGTAGATCACAGAGGGTAGCCATGCTGTCTCCACTCCACTCTGCCTTCCATGTACTGTTCTCTTAGAGTTAGCACATCAAACCTCTGACGTTGCCAACCTCCAAGATTGCCTATGGAACTTATTGAGAAATGGATTTTCTGCATATCAGCTGCTCTTCAATCTGGAAGTCTCTTGAATGATGAACCTTTTCTTAAAGTGAGAAAATAAGTTTTCATTTTAAGTCACCTTCAGTAATTATTCCACAGCAGGTCCCTCTGGATGACATCCTGTTCCTCTAGCACATTAACTGCACCACTCAGCTTGGTGTTGTCAACAAACTTGTTGAAGGTGCACTCAATCCCACTGTCAATATCATTAATATATTAAATAGGCACTGGTCCCAGTGTGGATCCTTGAGGAACACCTTGACCCTCTGGATGCAACCATCCAGCTAATTCCTTATCCACTGATCAGTCCACCCATCAAATTCATATCTCTCCAACTTAGAAGGATGTTGTGGGGGACCAAGTCAAAGGCTTTGCAGAAATCCAGAGAGATGACATTCACAGCTCTTCTCTTGGCTACTGATGCAGTTATTCCATTGTAGAAAGTCACTAGTGTAATAGAGATCAAAAATTAGTCCTTTGTGAAATTCACTAAGAGCAAAATGCTCTAAAACAGCAGACACTTCCCAGTGAGAATGTGATTTACACTCTCTCATCTCCATGTTTGAAAGTCTATGGTCTCAATTTCTAGTATGTCTCTGGCATGAGATCCTGTTGAGATCTGAACTGCAGAAGCAAGATGTACCTAGATGTTTTAATTTTTATTGGAGGGGACGGTGGTGTTCCTGCATTTTTGTTTTTATTTTTTAACACCTGCAAGGAAATAACAGGGGTTTTGCTTAACAAAAGGTTGCTTAATTTTTTGCAAGTTTACTAGAAGGAAGACGTATTCAAATCTAGATGACTTCTCTGGGGTTTAGCAATAATAGGAGCAACTTTAATAGGGAATGATTTTAGAGCTATTTTGACTTTTGGCAGAGAAAGAATGAATACAGAGAGTGACCTCAGTTATAGCAGGATGAAAGACATACTTTTAGAGAAACAAAAGAGAGGAAAACAAAAATACCAGGAACACTGTCTTCCAAAAGGAAGTAATGAAGGAATTCCCAAACTGTTCATTCTTCCTCTAATGGGTTCTGTACCATATGGTTTTTGAATCAGTAGCAGATGATGTGTTCAGTAATAGTTTCTTTTGAAGGGACTTGTCATAATATTTACCTTCTCTACAGCAACAGAAATAGCTTCCAAGGCTGAAATGGCCGTGCTTACTAAAACTAATGAAAACACAAGACATTTCCATGGTGAATGAGTGCCTTGACACCATTGTTTCAGGGGATAAATAACACTCAGTGTATGCTGATTCATTTCAGCTGGGGTATTTGTGTCATTAGCCATGGTGTTACCAAGGAAGTAAAAGTATGTGGCATGGTGTAGATGTCTAGAATGTGAAGATCTCTAGAGTATTGAAAAGAAAAAGGAAATAAATTTGCTATATTTAAGAGCTATCTGTAAAGAGAGTTCTCACAATAAAATAATACCGTGGGTGGGGACAATTCCTTACCTGTTTTCCTCTTCCAACTTTACTCCAATTTGGTGGCATCCTTAAACCACTGTTCCTGTTTCTGCTGCCAGAAGTGACACCAGAGTGTTCTCTGTGGAAACTGATCTCCTTGGAAAGGGGATTAAAATTAAATTTTATTGATAAACTCAAATAATCTCTCTACATATGGAAATACTTAGCCAAGTGTATACAGTTTGACTGATAAAGTGAGATTTTTTTTCAAAGAGACTAGCCTCTTTTTTGTGTCTGCCTGAAAAAGTATGTTAACCAATTTTCCATATGTTAATCAATGGGTAGCTTTTTGCTCCGCATTAATATATCTTTTTTTTCCCATAGATTTCATTGCATTTTTTTGTTATAGCAGCAATATAGCAGCTCTTGCTTAAAATATACCCAAAGAGATGGATGTATTGGAAAAATGAAATCAGTTTATGTTGTTTTACACACACCCACATACCCCATTATGACAAAAGCTGTTAAAATATGAGTCTTAGAGCCATTAGCACTGACTAGTCCCATACGTCTTAGATCTGACTCATCATACAACCTTTCTAGTACATCTATTGATTATAATAAGCCATTTAGCCTAATAGGATATTACAGTGGAGGGAACCTTTTTTTTTCAATAATAAAAAAAGAGTAATTACCTGTTGACTTAAGTAAACTTTGGACAGAATTGTTGTTGAATGGTTGGGCAAACAAGCATCTTGTGTAATTGTATGTACACATATAAACTTATTCTGTCACTGGACCAAAGAGTTCCAATATTTATCATTTCATAAGCTTAACTATAACAGTCTTTGCATAGATTTGATGAAAATCTAGCCTTACGTAAGTACAGTGCAGCCACAAAGCATTCAGTCACCATGTCACAAAATGTGTGCTGTTCAAATAAAAGTGGTTACACTATAATGAAGTGATGCTCAGAAGGGTGCATTTTTTTCCCTATTTTTAAAACTTTAAGGGTTAAAAGCACAGCACTTACTTTTTATGAAGTGAATCTGGTCTGTTAAATCTCAGCTGTGGCATGCAGCCTTCCTGTTGGTGAGCACCTGATGTCAGCAGTTTGAATGATGTCTGACACTAATTATGTGTCATTCGCAAGATTGCCAGGCAGAAGGGTCTGGGGGAATAAAAAGCTGTTTAGAAGGTTTTCATATGAGGCCTTAGCTCTCATTTTTTTTGAAAGCCCTTACATCTCTTGCAGAGCAGCACCCTGATAATGCTGTTGATAAAAGGAAATGCTTTTTAAAAGACTATTAATTAATGCTTGAAATGCATCGTTCTTGTTGAAAGCCATATAAATCGCAGCTTTTACATCTGTTCGTGTGTAAATGCAAATGTGGGAAAAGATACTTTGTCCTTTTCATACCACTTGCCTTGGTGCTGACACAGAAGCAACTACCTGGTCAGATAGACAATACCTGACAGATAGATAAAACATTGTTAAATAAGTTTTGCCCATTATCTCCTGATAAATCTTTTAAAATCACTACAGAACTCCTGAAGGTTTCAAAGATATGGTTTGGGACTTTATGTATATGCTATTCTAGTTTATATGCTAGTCTATATTTCTTCTCTAGTTTTTAGGGCTGTCATTCCCTCAATTTGCCTATAAGCATTAATTTATGTATGACAGCATTCCCTAAAATTCAGAAATGGTTTGAATTTTCATTCTTTTTTTTTGTCCAAAGTCTAGGATTTTAAACTTTTATTTATCATGCTTATGGTCAGCTACTGAATATTACTAAAGTAAGCAAGTCAAGCAGCTTTTCAAAGCAACCTCAGATAGTACTATGTTTCTGTGTTGATATTTTACTGAGAAAATATTAAATTAAATTTTAATTGATAAGTATTTTTAAATGATAAGTATTTTTAAATAGTTTGATATTCTTCATTAACAATTTCTTAATTAATAGATCTTAAATGTAGTTTGAATGTAGAATCATAGGCAGACAATGTGGTTTTCAAAGGAGGTCTTACACTGAAATTTTTCCAGTGCTGATGGAGATCAGCGTGGAATGGAATATAAAATACTCCCGGTGAAATGCTTGTGTCCTCTTTTTGAAAAAGACAGTATACACTGTAATTGGGTTTTTTCAAGGCTTTACATGTTTGGATCACGTGATGTTTTTGAATCTGATGTGGAGGGAAATCTCAGCAACTACCTGAAAGGAGGTTGTAGCGAGGTGGATGTCTGTCTCTTCTCTCAAGTAATAAACAATGGAACAAGAGGAGATGGCCCCAAGTTGTGCCAAGGGAGGTTTAGATTGGATATTTGGAAAAATTTCTTCACTGAAAGGGTCATCAAGCACAGGAACCATCCCTGGAGTTACTTAAAAGATGTGTTAGGGAAATTGTTTAGTGGTGATCTTGGCAGCACTAGGTTAACGGTTGGACTTGATGAACTTAAGGGTCTTTTTCAATCTAAATGATACTATGAATCTATGATTTTAAGGGGGTTTTGTATTAAATTCCATTAGTACATTCCATTCACATATTCAATAAAGAGTTCTTAAATTGTTCTCAAAATAGTGGTCTGAGTGGATAAAATTTGTATATTTAACAGGGACTAGTAGAGCTACTGATACTGAGGATATCACACAGATGATCTGACTTTGCTGAATTAATGTGTTATAAAAAGGTGCACTGAAGAACACCCAAATGCAAAGTAATATAAGCAGGAATGAAGACATTCAGTGAGTCTGAGTAGCAATTTAATACTACTAACTGTAATGAAAAATGTAACATGCTGTGACTTAAACAAGGCTAACACAATCCTTGAATGAATGAAAAAGAGGGTTTGGTTCAGAAAAGTCAGGTTACCTGGATGCCTAGCACTGGTACATCTACTACTGGAACATTGATCCTAGTTTTGTATCTCAAGCGAATGTAGAAGTAGTCAGAAGGGCACCACAGAAATTACCAATGGAAAACCAAACTGCATTATATGAAGAGTTTTCAGTATGTGTGTCTGTTGTCATGTGTAGTCAGTCATGGGTTCACTGGCAAAGAGAGAGCTGGCTCTGATCTGAACTGCACAGCCAAGGAACTGCTGGTTTTGCTACCTGTATGGGTGAAGCAGGGAAGGCCTAGTCCTGCCATGTGCCCTTGGGCCAGAATAACATCCATTGCTTTTAATGAAGAAGAGGCATGGAAGAAAGAGATGTTGATTATTTAGATAGTCACCATTATTGCAACGGAACATTTCCATTTTTCATGGAAAGCGTGTTAGCTGGGGTGAAGTTTCTTATCTCACTGACCTCATAAAATTCCATTTCTCTGCTCTGATATGTATCTTGGTTTATGGGTGTGCTTTTTTCTTCTCTTTTTGTATCATCAAAGGTTCACCATTACAAATAAAAATGAACTGGTGTTCTGCAACTGCATTTGAAGCATCTGGTTAGCACACCCTGGGTGTGCACGTAGGGTTGGGTTGATTTCCTTCAAGTCAGTTTGGCAGACATTTGGACAGTTCTGCACCTTTCTGTCAAGCATAGTTCAGAGCCAACTTTCTGAGATAATTTGGGTGTATCTTATCCAATCATTTCCCTATATCTCAGCCTTCTGGGAGCCTTTCAGCCTCTTCTTTTTCTTGCCTGAGGCATACATTCTGTTTTATTGAAGAACAAAATGTATTCTTTGACTGAAGTATCTAGGTTTGTTATTGAGACTATGTGGACAATGGGTATCTCGATACACAGGAAGTCAGCTGTTGCAATTTAACAGTTTTAGAGAAGTCATTGTTTAGCAAAAACAAATTTAAAAAGGAAAAAATACCTCTCCACTCATAACCTTAGAGAGGCATAGGATTTGGAACATGTAATGAAGGGTATTAACTGTAACAGCCCATGAATATTTCCCTAGGGTAATGCTAGGGACTAGGGAAATGCTTGTCCTTCACACTTGAAAAATAAAAGATGACCCTCCCCTTGATGCAGTGATGCTAAAAAATATTTGAGGATCACTGTGTGTAACTGACTGAAAATCTAAAAGGATAATAAAAGCCTAAAAACAAGATTATCAGAAAAGTACCATAATTTTATGTTATATATTGGATGAAACCTTTCTGTAAACTCAAGTACTGCTCACATGTCAGTATTACTAAGAGTGCTTAATTTTATTTGTTTTGGTTTTAGAAACAGTTTGAAAGTAGGTCTGAGAAAGGATTGTTTATAGTAAGAAAGCAAATATTTTATATTACTGTAGAAAGCAAATATAGAAAATTAAGTGACTTAATAACAGAAAATACCTAGAATATTAAGTATTTATATTAATATAGCAGGAAAAAAAGGAGAAAATACATTGTTTGGATGCTGAAGCAAAATAAATTCAGATAGAAAAAAAAAAAGATTTTTTAAATACCAGATAGATAAATTTGGGTTGTCAGTCATTGGCTTTTCAGTCATACTATGTACTTTTCTGAGAATGGATCAGATCTGAAGGATGTTGTCTGCCAGAGCAATGTCTTTCTTCTTTGTTGCACTGGTGATCAACTGAGATAATCAAAGCAGTCCTTTTTATAGTGAAAAATGAATAATTTTTTTAACACTTGTCCACTGCTACTAAGATTAAAGTATTCAGAAGGGTATTACCATGCTGCTCCTAGTGTAAGAGTCTAAATGTATTTCATAATAAATGTTGCTAATTCCAGACAGAGTTCAGAAGTGCATGGTACATACTGAACATGTCTGTGTACACAGAGATGAACAGCAGACTCATGAGAACATGAGTGTTTTAAAGTCATATCACTTTTCTTTTTTTTTACATGCTCTATCTTTCACTGTAAAGATATTGTTCCTTGCTTTTGACAATTATCGTTATAAAAAGATACAGTAAACACAAGTTTAGTCTCCTGGTGCAGGCCAAGCCAGAGTTAATCTCCCCACACATCCAGCCCAGGTGAGCTGAGTTAGTGCGGGCTGTTTCCCACACCACCTGACATCACTCCCCCATCAAAGGGGCTGACTGGGGAGGGCCACTCCTGGGTGTCTTCAGGGCTGTCCCAGTGGGGTCTGGGCATCGTGTTGCTCCTTGTGTCCTTGCACAGCCCCCTGTTTTGGTGGGCTTGGGAAGGTACTCTCTGTTGGCACCAGGTATGACTGCAATTTACCGTGGGCTGTCACTGTGCCCCTTTAATGGTGAATTTGTCAGTAAACTGTCCTTATTCCAAGCTGCAGAGGCTCTGTGGGTCTGTTTCTCCTCTCTTCTGGGAGGGAGCAAGCAAGCGACGTGTTGCACTCAGCTGCTGCTTGGAGCTGGCATACCTCCTGGCATACCTCCCCTCTGTCCTATTTTAAGCTATCTTTAAGAGCAGAGTTTTAAATCTCTGGTGTGCTCTTTGTTTTTCCCAAAGCAGGGTGGTAAGCAAAGAACGAATGACAAAGAATGAATGGACAAGTAACTTCTAAAAGCAGTTCTTCATTTCTATGTAGTTTATGGTAAAAAAAAACACAACCAAAAGACTACAGGCAGGGCTGTCCTCTCCTCTGTTCTTGTCTGCAGCAGGACTGGTGTCTGGACGCTGCTTGCTGCTGCCGGGGCCCATCAGAATTGGGCTGGGGCTGAGCTAGGTGCGGAGCTTTTATACTATCAGAGAGCAGCACTGGATTGTGAGTCTGCACAGGAGCTGGCACTTGGTGCCGCTGTAGGGAGTCTGCACCCAGCAGTGCAGGCTGGTGGGACAGCAGAGCCCTGGGCCGGGGAGCAGAGGGTGCGGTGAGGATGAGGACAAGCTATGGGGTGCGGTGAGGAGGGATGGGTCCAGGACTGGTCCTGGAGGTGTTGTGGTGGCCCAGTCCTGGTTTGGGCATCCCCCAAGGCACCCTGCCTGGTCACAGTCATGGTGTTGGCCTCTTGCTGGCAGATGAAGAGGCCTCTGGTGTGCCTGCCTTCCTCTTTGGGGGTCGCCGTGGCCACCCAGGGGAGCCTTCAGTGCCCAGGCTGGAAGTGGAGGGCCCAGGCACAGCCTCCCTTGGCTCCTCCTGGGGCTCCTCTTGCTCTGCAGGGATGGTAACGGGAGCAGAGGGCTGGCTGTTGGCACCCCTGGCAGTGGCAGCGGATAAGGTGCTGGGCTTCTCATCCATGCTGGATCTTGCAGGGCTGCCAGATGAGACTGTGCTGGAGGCCAGAGACCCTCCTTGGGAGGCAGTGGCGATGGAAACAGGGCTGCCCTCTCTCCACTGGCCTGCACGGGTGTCCTGATGTGCCAGTTGACGATGACCCTCTCTGCGGCGCCCTGTGAATCAGAGAATCATAGAATGCTTTTGGTTGGAAGGGACATCAAAGATAATCTAGTTCCAACCCCCTGCCATGGGCAGGGACACCCTCCACTAGACCAGGTTGCCCAAAGCCTCTTCCAGTCTGGCTTTAAACACTTCTGGGGGGGAGGGCTTCCACAACCTCTCTGGGCAACCTGTGCAAGTGCCTCACCACCCTCCTAGTAAAGAGTTACTTCCTGACATCTAATCTAAACCTCCCCTCTTTCTGCTTGAAGACCTTCCCCCTTGTCCTATCACTGCACTCCCTGATAAACAGCGCCTCTCCCACTTCCCTGTAGGCCCCCTTTAAATATTGGTAGGCCGTAATGAGGTCTCTCCAGAGCCACACTCTCGCAACCTTCATAGGAGGTGCTCCAGCACCCTGATCATCTCTATGGCCCTCCTCTGGACTTGTTCCAACAGCTCCATGTCTTCCCTGTACTGGGGAGCCCAGAGTTGGAGGCAGTACTCCAGGTGGAGTCTCCCGAGAGCAGAGCAGAGGGGCAGAATCACCTCCCTTGACCTGCTGGCTATGCTGGTTTTGAAGCTGCCCAGGATGCATCCTTTTCTCATTGATAGACCTGTAAAAACTTTTCTTGTTACCCTTTCCATCCCTGGCCAGATGTAGTTTTATCAGCACTTTTGCTTTTCTAACCTGATCCCTGGATGTAGCTCTGAAAGATGTCATCCTGTTCCCTTTCGAAAATGGACTGCAGGATCTGGTGGAGTGTTGGGCTGCTGCAGAAGATCCTCATCCAGTTTGGAGGCTGGAGGGGAGCGCGAGGCAGCCTTCCTGCAGCCCACTGCTGTGGTGGTCCAGGGTGCTGGAGGTGGCGAGCAGCTGGATTTCTGGGAGCTGCTCCCGCCTGGTGAACAACGACTGGGGATGGAACAGGTGGAGTGATGACGTGCTCCACAAAGTCGTCGTCTGCCTGCACTGAGTGGAGGATGGACTGGATCCCCCTCTTGCAGAGGGGGCACTCGGGCTTACTTTCAGCCCACTGCAGGATGCACTGGTAGCAAAAGCAGTGGAGGCATGGCATCACATAGCTGGCCTCATCCCAGCTGCCCAGGCAGATAGGACAGAGGTCCTCCAGCTGTGTGGCCATGCTCTCCAGCTGCTGCAGTTGGCTGGGGGGGGACCTGGCGATGACGAGAGCTGCTCCCTCTCACTGGCGCTGCAGCAGTGGGTGTTGGGCTAGAAAAGGAAGAGAGGCCACAGTCACTGGCTGGCTCAGGGAGGGCTGGAAGAAGTGCCCGGGCCCCTCAAGGAGGAAACCTTCCCAACTGCCCAGGGTGAGGCGTCCCCTCCCAGCTCACCTCTGCTGCTGTGAGTGCTCCTCCCGTATGCCCTGGCTGCCTGGTCCTGTCAGGACCGGGGAAAGTCCTTTGATGGCTCTGAGCTTGGGAACAGAGACCTGCGGCAAGCAGCTCCCTGAGCACGGCACCAGCTCTGTTCTCTGACCGAGCAACCTACTCAGCTAGAGTTCAGGTGCGAACTGGCCAGGTGGGGCTTTCAGCAGCCAGGGGTGCCTGGTCACCGACCACAACATTCCACCACTAGGTGACATCACATTCCAACCGCTGGAGACCAGGTCTCAGCCCCCCCCCCACTGGCAAGAGAACTCCCATTCTATTGCTTGGGGCTGTCACGACACGCCATCCTCACCCACAACACTCACCCAGCAGTGCTGCGGCCCCAGCATAGTCACCTGGGGTTACCACACCACCACTTGCCTGCTCCGTGCCCCCATCTCTTGTCTGGTGCTGGCTGGGCATCGGTGTTTCACGGCAGCCACCAAGGTCTCGGCCTGGTCTTCCCAGGGCCCTATCAGGTCACTGCAGCCTAGGTAGGCGTCTCCCTGGGAGTTCAGTGGGCTTCCTCTGAAGCTGCTAAAAAAATTGTGGAAAATCCTGTTTGGTGTCAAAATGCCAATATAAGTAGTTTGTATACTTTGCTCATAATATCTGTCCGAGCTGCTGTCTCTTCAGTTTCCCTGGTCTTTGTTGTACAGACAAGTACAGAAAGGTACAGATAAAGATCCTGCTCCTTTACTGAGCATCTCCCGGCCCACTCTGCAAGAGGGTTCCCTTGCTAACACCCTGGGAGGTGGCCAGACAAAGTCCCGCAGGCTCTTCCAACAGGCCAGGGCTGCTGGCCAGCCCTCTGAGCTTCCCTGCTTCCTCCCAGGAAGCACTCAGCTCGCTCTTGCGGATTTTCTCCTGACCTGTCTTCTAGCCAGAAAGCGCAAGGCTGATCCCCTCTTCTCAGCACCCCTCAGGCCTCATGCGGGTCCTACATCCTCTTTGGAGTCCTGGAGATGGCTTGTTGGACCAGAGGGGCTCAGGGGAGGAAGGAGGGTCTGTGGGGCCAGAGCTGGTTCAGAATGGCACAGAGGAGGTGTTGGGGAAGAACACAGCCTGGTGCCATGGGGACAGGCTCTTCCTCACGCTGCCTGCTCAGGAGGGTGAGAGACAGTGGCACCTCCTGAAACTAGAGAGGCTCAGGCTGTACAGTAAAGAATAAAACCCAAAATCCCTGTGAGGATCGTGAAGCACTGGACTGCGTTGCCCAGAGAGGCTGTGGGGTCCCTAAGCCTGGAGATCTTCCAGACCTGAGTGGCCACAATCCAGAGCACAACTGTCCCAAGAGAGGGAAGCATTGCTCAGTTTCCAAAGCTGCAAGGGCTTCCAGAAGGTTTTGACAAACATTGGTTTACCATAGGTATGGTAGGGTTGAGTTGGGTGAAAAGCAGAAAAGTTGGATGAAAGCAGAGGCCACAGGTCTTTCTAGAGCCCTGCCAGGATGTTTTCAGTGTTTTTTTAAGGTGTGGGCTTGTCTGCGTCTCCAGTTCAGACATACAGACCTTGATGGGAAAGATGATGGTCCTTTCTCAGTTCCAGCCCTGTGCTTCATCTCCAACCTTCTAAGAGTGGCTTGAATATCAGTTGTGAGCAAACAAGATTAGAATGAAGTACCTAGAATTCTAGAGATGCCAAAAGACACTAAGAAGTACTAGAAGTAACTTCAGAAGGTATCTTGGTATCAAGATTGGTTAAAATCTGTTAAAAACTACGCTAAAATCAATGTGCGGCGGAACCCAGAAAACCTGGGATATGCATTTAGCCAAAGCCACGTGGCTTTGTTAGTTCCAGGGGGTCTACCAATGGAGCTGGCCCTGCCCAATCAAAACTCCTACAGACTGTGGAAGGGGGATAAAATCCCCGTAACACACGTGAAAAACCTGTTGTGGAAGGCAGTCTGGGTTGTTCCGGCTTCAGGCAAAGGCAAGCCCATTCTTGGGGTTGCTTTTGCTCAAGGACCTGGGTGCACTTGGTGGGTGATGCAAAAGGATGGGGAAGTCCAGTCTGTACCCCAAGGGGATTTAATTTTAGCTGAGGACAGCTGGTAAATTGTTGGTATATAACAAAATCAGTCCATGGCAGATGGTCTAAAGAATAGATAAATGATGTTATGAACCTCCCAAATATTCTGAAAATGCAAGATCCAGTCATGACATAGACTGTGTGGGAAAAGGGGTGGATAATGTCCTGGTTCTGGCCAGGCCAGAGTTAACCTCCCCACACAGTCAGCCCAGGTGAGCTGAGTTAGTGCGGGCTGTTTCCCACACCACCTGACATCACTCCCCCATTAAAGGGGCTGACTGGGGAGGGCCATTCCTGGGTGTCTCCAGGGCAGTCTGAGTTTGGCCAGGTGTTGTGTTATCCTTGGGTTGATAAGTTACTCTATTATCAATGGGTGTGAGTGTAATTTCCTATGGGGTATTAGTGTTCTAGTTTCATGGTCCTTTTGTCAGTAAGCTCTCTTTATCCCAGCCCAAGGAGACTCTGTCTGTTTCTCCTCCAGGAGCAAGCGAGTGGCGTGTTGCGCTCAGCCGCTGCTTGGGGCTGACCCACCACATTTAGGAAGTACAGAGAGGAATTTTTTTTTATATGTGATACCTAATGCTTTCAATTTGCAGGTAATGGTAAAAAGAAACATCAGTAACTGATTTCTGTGTTCAGTTCAGGAAAACATTACACAATTAGTTACACTTAGTACTTCCAAAACATCTGGGTTAATCAGGCGTATGTTTAACAGCTTCAGAATGCCAAATGCATGCCATGTACTTAAGTGACTAGTTGTCGTAAAAGTGTTACATCCTCCCCTTCTACTACAGTTCACAGCTTAGGAACTATGAAGATTTATATTTCAAAATACATCTACCATCTATATGAGCCTTCCCCCTGCCCCTCCTTAGATAATAGTGTTTTCACTGGAATACTTTAATTGAAATCTGATTTTCAGGAAAAAATTTATGTTCTATATGGTTGCTTCATTAATTTTATCTTAAGCATCTGAGATTCCCAAGACTTCAGAATGTCTGGTTTTTACAGTTATGTTCATTAACTGTTGTGTAACGATGGTCTTTCTAATAATAAAGGCTTGCAGCTTCCATGTGACGCTAGAATGGCTTTTTCTGCAATACACAGCTATATATAGCCTCATGAATGTGCTATGCAGTAATATAGGGCTGTGGAGGGGAGACAAATCTTACTATCTTCTCTGCTTCCAAGTTATGAACAGCAATGCAGGTGTCTTAAAAAATCACAATTTTAAGATTTGTAAGATAGCATTTCCCAGTTCTGCTAAGTTAAATGTTTGCCCAATTAAATTCAACACTAATTTTACAATAATATAAACAATTATTCATGCATGTTTAACTTTTTGCATGCTTCAGGATTTGAAGTTCAGTAACTTGTGAACAAAACAGAACTTTTTCACTGGGCTGAGTGAAAACTCTATGAAATTGAAGGTGACTTGAGGTTCTACAATTTATTTCACACTAATGTACGGCTTAGTTATTGTCATTAGAATGGATGATGGTTCTTTTATTATTTTAATAAGAAATAATAACTTGTCTTGATAAGTGGGGCTAATCACTAGGTTTCTTTGTTACTTTAGCTTAGCTGCTCTTGAATTATTTTGTTTTTTGAAGGACATTTTGTCTTTTAGTCCTCATGCTTTTTATGCTCTTCCACTCTGTTTTTTTCCTTTAAAAATGGCATTTTTATACAGGCAATTATAAAAGATATCTGCCTATTTTTTTCGTTATTTCTTTATCCTGAAATATTTTCTAATAATAGTTCCTTAAAACTAAAAACACCACCCCACCCCCACACACATTTGCAAAAATGTTTTTCTTGCATCCTAAGCCTGCATAAACATAAGAGCAACACTATATGTACAAGTGTAAATTAATCTTTAGTGATCAAAACTAGATAGGTTGAAAAGTACTGTAGGTTTGCTTTGGATAAAGACATACAATATAAATAAAAATTGTCATGGATTGAGAAGTTTCCTGAAATTCATGTGTCTGAAAGATAAAATTGCAGCTATTATATAGTGGTAGGGTGGTTCATCCCCTTTCTTGAGCTTTAATTTCTTAGGCTTAATTTTAATATTGCTGTCTTATAGGTAGTGTGTATTTTCTTCTATATATTGTGTTTTTGTGGGCAACAGTCAGTCTATATTTCTTTCTGTTGCTAAAACTAAAGAAAAGCTGGTAGGGAGTGCTGCACAGAAATTCAGCCCTCCCAGTTTGTTTAGGAGGTTGAAATTATTTTTTTTCCCTATATTTTCTCCCTGCACTTTATTATTTGAAGTTGTAACTGTCTTGCATTAAACAAAAAACTGAAGTGCTTAAAATTTTATATCTTGTTTTCAGTCTTTTATTGAAGATTTATAAGAAAGGCATGCTAATTATGATCAGAATTATGTTAGGTTTTTACCTGTTATATGAATAATATGTTATAAAATTTATTGGTGTTATTCTAACCTCAGTGAAAAATAGCCTATTTCTTTTCAAGTGAGTAAAATTAATAGAAAGAGGTGGAAAATTCTGTTTTAGTATTAGATGTATTTGACATGTCTATTAATGTATTATTATCTTTGCAAGCACACAAGTAAATAATATGCATACTAGCATGTTGTGCAGTAGATGCTTTAGATATTGCACCGTGGAATATTCAGCGTTTGAACCTATGAGATTAATTGGTCTTGACTGATAGAATTAAAAGCCTATATGTCCAACTAATATTCATGAATATCCAAATCTAAATGAAATCAGACATAAATAATAACACCGGTTGCAAATTGAACTGATGTTTTTCAGTTCCCCTTAGGGTAAAGTATACTATGGGGTGTATATAAGAACATGGTTTCTACTCATATAAACATACGTTTCTCTGCAGATGTAGTATGTGATTAGGTGTAGAAATACTGTGCCACATGATTATTGGTTACCCATAGGGATTAAATGCTATTTTGATGGGCTGACATTATTTTTAGTACCTCCTGCATCTACTAGTGGCAGAAAAGTAAAGAAATATTAAAAAAAGAAATAAAATTACTTTTCACATCACCATCAGCCAGGCAGAGCTTTGCTGCATGCATTCATTGTTACTGTGTAGGTGGGGTTGGTCCTGAGATACACCTGTGCTTGGCTCAGTTGCTAAGACCCAAATAAGGTCGCAGCTGAGCTGAGGGTAGGTAGTGCAGGACATGTGAACCCCACAGTGACCATTTTGCTTCCTGTGTGGTGTCAAGACAGTCAGCTGTGTCTCTGTTTCCCAGATAGAATGAGCGATGCTGCACTCTGAGCTGACCCATTTCTTTGGATCTTGGTAGAATGGGAGCATGGCATATTGTCCTAATTCAGCTACGTGCAGGGAGGATAAGCACACTGTTATCATCTAGATGTTTCAAATCCTGCAGAAATGCCCAACACTGAGAAGCCAGGCTTTCCTCAGCTCTGGAGAGGCATCCAGCCATAGCAGGCTGGAGATCTCTCCAAGTCCTTTTACCCCCCTTCTCAGTGTTTACTATTGCAGTGTGCTGTGTGTGCTTTCTTTTCTAATAACTTATTTCTCTTTTCTAGTTTGAAGGTTGCAAGAAAGCCTTTTCAAGACTAGAAAATCTCAAGATTCACTTAAGGAGCCATACGGGTGAAAAGCCATACCTTTGTCAGCACCCTGGCTGCCAGAAAGCATTCAGCAACTCCAGTGACCGTGCTAAGCACCAGAGGACACACTTGGACACTGTAAGGAAGCAGAAGTCCCTTTGCAGTCCCCTGGACATTAGACCATGTGCTCCTTTCCTCCAGCTTGGTTGCAGCAGGTAGCCATAGGAGAGAGAAGTGTCTGATGAGACCATCTAAGCTGTTTCAGGAGTGGCACAGTAATTTAAGCATGGCTGAAGACGATAAAGTTGATAAAAAGGCCACTGCTCCATGGGCTTCACTGAAGGCAGAGGCAGTAGCTTTCTCACATTTGGGTGATCTTCGGGAAACCTGAAATCACTCCACAAAGACAGAGAAGCCATATGTCATATATGCAATTCTCTGACAAAAACTCAGACTTAAGGCATGTATCAGAAAGTCAAGAGAGGAAGAATAATTTTGTAAATCTGAAAATTTTCATGCCAACAAGTTTTTGCTTGCAAATTTGAGTCACAGCTGAGATTTGTTTTGTAAAAAATAGTTTCATAAAAAAAGATCGGGTTTCCTTGGAGATAAGCAGTTTCCAAAGTCCAGAAGTCCAGAAAGAAAATGAGAACAGTGCCGTTTTAATTAAATGGCTCTTAAAAAACCTTAAATTATCCATTATGAATAGTTGATGATATGGCTTGTAAGTTAAAAATTTGTAAAAGGTGTTTCCCGAAATACTTTGTGAAATGTAAATAGCTAAATTGTAAAATAGCTAATTTCAGCAAACAGTTGGACCTAATGTTCATTTAATACTCTGCATTGTGCCCATGTGAGTCTTCAGGGAAGAGAGATAACTTAGAACACACAGAAGGATGTATTTATAGAGAGTTATATTTATTTGGTGAGTTAGATTTATTGGGCTTTCTTTTAAGAAAACTACAAAGGTGTTACAGGACTGGTATCTTTCTAAAATGACGTGTCATTAGGAAACGGGAGCTGAAGGAGTTTGTCTTATCCTCCACATTAATTTTTTATACATAGTATTTTTTAAACCAGTATTCAATGCTTGCTTAGGTTTTTGCTTGTTCTCTTTCTAATGTAGTAAACTAACACTTTTTCTTGTTCTCTTTTTCTGAAGCAGATTCTTCTATAATCCTAAACAGTCTGTCTGGGCCTTTACTGCAGTTTCTTTACCTGATTCACTAAAGAATGTAATTTCTGATTAAGTCAAAGATTGCTCTCAGGGTGGAAGAATTGTGAGTATAACTAGCAATGAAAGCTTTCTGTTGGTTTGTCTTCTTTATTAGCCTTACTTTTTTCCTTTCCTTTTCTAATAAATCACTGAGCAATCTGCTTGTAATAATGTACATTTGTGTTTTCTAGTAATGGGGTTTGCAACATGCTGAGACTCAAAAGGGATTCTATTAAGTTAAAATACTCTGTGACATAACAGCTGCTTTATCCTTTTTTTTTTTTTTTCTGACTTAGAAACCTTATGCATGTCAGATTCCAGGATGTACTAAACGATACACAGATCCAAGTTCCCTGAGAAAACATGTGAAAGCCCATTCTTCCAAAGACCAACAAGTCAGGAAAAAGGTACATTTTCTACCGTGCTCACTGCTGTAAATCTTATGTGCAGAAGTCAGTGTTCTAATTTTAGATCTACAAGTACCTGTGTTGGTTTCAGACTGTTAATTAGGAAAACTGTTAATAGGAAATAATAGATGTGATTCTTATATAGATGATAATTTCTTCTCTGACTTAATGAGTCTGTCTGCTTTAATGCTTTTTATTTTCTTATGTAATGATTAATCACTAAATGTACATAGTGAGGCAAAAATCAGTAATATTTTATTAAAAACAGAATGTTGTATGTTTAAGGTGCTGCCACTTTATAAATGATATAGAAATCCAAAATCCAGTCTACATGGCCACTCTCAGATGGAAGGCTGGATTTTGAAGGCGTATGGACAGTATGTGAGTTTAAGCTGTAAATTGTATTTTCATATGCCAGACACTTCCAAATATCAAGATGTTTCACAATGCCTGTTCCCTATGTATGTCAAGTCCATGAGTCAACAATTGTTTATAAGCACACCTTATAAGAGCTGAGTTGCATCCTGAGGGATTTTTTTTTCTTCTGAAGATTTTTCATCATATCTTCTATTAATGACTGGTACTAATTCATTAGATTGATAGATCATTGAGGATAAAAATCTAAACTTTAATTTTAGACAAAATTGGTCCTGATAAAAGGGGAACATGCATGAACTGGTGTAGAAATATATTAACCTTTGAGATGTCAGCACCATGTAAAACAAGTTATAGTTTGGGAAAATTCATAGGAAGTAGAAAAAAAAAAGTACTTTGTACAGCAATGGAAGCACAAAGTGTCAGTCTTTATAGATGTGGTATACAAATTCAAAGAGTAAGTTCTGCTTTGATAAGGATTTATTTATGCTCATTTGTCACTTGAGATACATTGGTAATATGGAAGGGGAAATAAGCCAAACTTCCACAAATAGAAAAGAAGAATCATGGCATCTATCAAGCCAGATACTTAAAGCATTGATAAAGTTTGCAATGTATAATATTTACAAAGTACAGCATAGTTACTGGACCTTTGAGCACATAATTGCTAACTAATCATGGTTTGGTATTTGAAATATTTCCTGGCAGTAATAATAATTAAAAGTAAGAAACAATAAACCTCTTAATGCAGAATTAAGATTATTTATAGCTTGAATTAAAAATTAAAATTGGCTTAAGTCCAAAAAAAGTCTTTACAAAAATGCGAATTAATCAAAAATAACTATAAAAATTCCAAGGTGATAAAGGCACATTGGAGTACTACTTTCAGCCCTAGGAATCCATTCTGTTGAAAAGAATGAAACCTGTTGCTGTCACACCCTGTTAATCATGGGTTCATTTAATATATTGTGCCTGACTGGTTTTAATCATTTTTTTAACCTTCCCCTACACACGAAGTGACATTATTGTGGTGCCTTAAGTTGCTAGCTCTCCAAGACTGCAAATGGGTCTTTGATGTTGCATAGCCTTAAAATAGCAGGATGAAGTATGCTCATAACAGCAAAATCACTTGCATGCTGTGCTAAACATGACATTTGGTCTTCAACCCAGATTTTCTAGTTTAGTCTTCAAAGCTTTCACCCTTTCCGTGGCCCTCTAAGGTGGGACCAGGGTATGCAATATGATGCAGATAAATTTACATCTCTGAATCATTTTAAACAGCTTTTACCCATATATGTGTGTGTCTTACCATGTTAGGCAAAAAGGTCTTTTCTGCAAATCTTGTAAGGCAGACACTGTTCCCATGCTCCTCTCAGACCCCAACCTCCAGGTATCCACCAAATAAATTTAACTGAAAATCTCTGTGGCTAATGGGATAAAGTCCTATAGACCAAGAATTTGCTGGCACAAATACATTTAATGCGGACAACTTAGTGGATAGTACAATGAACTTTTGTTTACTTTGCAAAGGAAAGCAGGAGATTAGAGAGCCGTGGCTGCTTTAATCATCTTCATGTCATTTGTAAAATTCTTCATAAATATGAAGGCAAACATATACACAAGTACCGTGCAAACACCTGGGATCAGATGCTGAAAATTTCTAGCAAAACATTTTAGGTATAATCTCTATGCACCATAATACTCAAGTCTTTTAAAATATTTTGATGGGATAAAAAGAAGTGTTTCTTGTCTTATTTTAAAGAGTAAAAATTGTTGACTGTGCCTGGATTTCCTTTTCAATTTGGCAAGATGGATGGAGCTCCTTCTAAGCAAGGAAATCAGTGATAGAAAAGTAGATAGCATCTAAACTAAGGGCATAAAGTGATAACTGGGTAGAATGCTAATGCACAACATGCCTCTGGACTACAGTTGCTTTCGAAACCTGTCCTTTTCTTAGTCATGTACTATTTTCAACTTTGAAAGGGTGTCAAATTTAAAAGGTTTGGGGTTTTTTTTAAGTTGAACTGTTACCATGTGGTGCTTGTTACCACAAGTATTGGAAGCTAAGAGCTATGTGGGATTCAAAAGGAACTGGATATTTTGGTGTGTAATGAGACAATGCTAAAAAATAAACATGAGATTTGCAAGGGATTTCAGTGCTTCAGATCATGCTTCATGATAAAAGTCAGCATCAAGGTAAATACATTAGGGAAAAGTGTGGTTATTCTGTACTGCTTATTAGGAGTTTCTCACTCTTTCTCCTGAAATGCCAGTGGCTAGGGGACACAGTGTATATAACTTAAAGCAGTCTGGATCGATCTTGGGCCTGATCTGGAAGATGCATCTGCTTCTAAATTGACAGTTGAAACAATCTTCAGGCTGCTTAGCCTTAATATATGTATCTTCCTGCTTTTCACCTTCTCTTATTCCATTTTTATAATCTTTTTCTCTTTCAGTTTCCTTTTTTATTCTATCTTCCACCTTTATAGCTTTGGGTCTTGAGGATATGCAACCCAAACTGAACATCTGTAGGTGAATGAGGTGCATATGTCATGCTAAGACCAGGTCCAAGACTGACTTCTCTTCCGCCACAGATGGTCCTGTATTCTTTCACCTTTCTCCCTGTTTCTTCACTTTATTTTTTCCATGTGCAGAGTTCAACTAAATTTTCAATTTAGAAAGCATATTGGCATGTACAGACAAATGCCACTTAAACACTTGATGTACTATCTTTGCTAATTTCTATCTAGCTTGATGTCATATTAATTTAGGATCTCATGAGCCATTTATCTTTCCTTTTCAACTCACATTAATCATCATCTAAAAAGTGTTCAAATTTTTCAACCTCCCATGCATTTTCTAGGCAGACCAGGACCAGAAAAAAAAAAAAAAAAGAAAGAGTAGGGTGTGTTTCCTTCTGGGAAATTCTAAAAAGGAGAGAAATCCATTTTGTTGCTCAGTTCCTGAACTAGCAGCTTTTATACAGAGGGCTATAACATCCTAAACTGATTGATTGTTTCCCAGAATCAATGGTAAACATGCAGGATTTTTGAAAAGAAAGGAGGAAAAATAATCATAGGTTGAAATTGCTATTTCATTTCTTCTTTCAAATATGAGTAAAAATACAGTTCTTGGCTTGCTTTGTGGAATTGCAGGGAATCAGAAGAAAAGGTTAGGAAAACAGAAGGGTGAGTGAGGCAGGTATTTGCTTCAGCTAATCTTCACATTATTTCATTTCTTTCAAAACATTAACGCTACTTTCTGACATCATAAAATCTGAGAACCGTTTTTGCATTGATACTTTCTGTTCTGAGTTCAGGCTGGCTCTGAAAATTATCAGACTATAATATTAGGTGTAGCTTCTGATAGTAGAAGTATTGACTACAAAAAGTCAGGGTAAGTATTTATACCTATTAGATACTGTATATATTATTTGTAGAACAGCTTTAATAAGTAAGTGTACAGTTGAGAGCACTGCTTTGGTGTCTTCAGCAGGCTGAGTATCTTTGTTCCTTGAATCACCCAGTAGAGTCTCTGACTTGTCAAAAAATAATGCACTATTTAGCACAAGTGAGCTTATTTTCAACTGGTTACACTTTGTTTTCAGTTAACAGCAAATTTCTTTAATCTGTGAACTGATGATACTGTATATGAAAATAAGCTCCTTTAATTTTTAAGTAGTTTTACGGAAGTTAGTGAAAATTAAGTTATGCAACATATCAATAAAATCCAGACCCTGCATTATTACATATCCAGTGATTTAAAACTGGTATATAACATGAATACTACTCTTATGCTCTTTATGAAGATCTGTTTCTTGTGCAAGCTAGTACTCAGCCTTGTACAAGAACATTGGTTTTTTCATACAAATGAAATATCATGAAAAAAAATTTGCTATTTCCACAGGAGTCTTGCTGAAGAAATATGAATAGTATTTGTAAATCTAAAGAAAATGTTTAATTAGCTTTTAAGTACTGCAGGGCAAGTCCCACTGTGAATGGAATGGAATGTACCTCCACTGTTTTTGTGTAGATCTTGGCATGAACATCTGTAATGTCTAATGATTTTTAAAAGGTTTTCTCCTTTTAAAAAGTGCATTTTTAAGCAGATAAGAAAAAATCATCATAAAAAGGTAACTTTGATTTCATACAGCTGTTTAGCAAGGACAAGATCAGTTCAGTAACATCTGCCTTATCATCTGAACAATGCAGTGGCTGTGCTTTTAGATACAATTTTAATTATATCCATAATTATACCAGTGAACAACTGTCATCATGAATAATAGTTTTTTAAGCCAATCAATATGTCCTGCCAAAAATACTAAAAATTAAAAGATTGTTTCCATTTAATTATAGGAAAGTATAATAGATAAGGGTACAACTAGTTAGCCTCAACCTTTTGGAAAAAAAGGAAAATGTAATTTGAGCAGTTCAAATAAAAAAGGGAATGCAAAGGTCTTAGTCTGGGCCTTGAACTGAGAGACATTTGTACCAAATAATACCATCTCTCAGCTCATCAGTCTTTGATTCTTTGGCATTTTTAACATTGCCTAGGCCATGTCTTTGATCTTGTGTAAATTATTTATGGATCAGATAGATTATACAGACAAGTTTTGAGATACTGACTGTTTACCTGACCATTGCCTTTGCAAGCTGTCTGTTCCCTGGAAATTTGCATAATCTTAGTTCATTCAAATGGGTGTTAAGGAAACCATGCATGTATTCAGCTGTCCAGTATCTTAACACCTCAGCAGATGCATAATACTTGGGGCGGAGTGGCTGGAGGACTGTGTGGAGGACTGTGTGGAGGACTGTGTGGAGGAAATGGACCTGGGGGTACTGATTGATGCACGGCTGAACATGAGCCGACAGTGTGCGCAGGTGGCCAAGAAGGCCAACGGCATCCTGGCTTGCATCAAAAATAGTGTTACTAGTAGGAGCAGGGAGGTAATTGTCCCCCTGTACTCAGCACTTGTGAGGCCGCATCTCGAGTACTGTGTTCAGTTTTGGGCCCCTCACTACAGGAAAGACATTGAGGCTCTGGAACGCGTTCAGAGGAGGGCTACTAAGCTGGTGAGGGGTCTGGAACACAGGCCTTACGAGGAGCGTCTGAGGAAGCTGGGATTGTTCAGCCTGGAGAAGAGGAGGCTTAGGGGAGACCTTATAGCTCTCTATAACTTCCTGAAGGGAGGTTGTAGTGAGCTGGGGGTCGGCCTCTTCTCCCGTGTAGGCAGTGACAGAACTAGAGGGAATGGTAGCAAGCTGCGCCAGGGGAGATTCAGGCTCAACATTAGGAAGCACTACTTCTCAGAAAGGGTAGTCAGGCACTGGAATGCACTGCCCAGGGAGGTGGTGGAGTCACCAACCCTGGGGGTGTTCAAGGAAAGACTGGATGTTGTATTGAGGGATACGGTTTAGTGGGAGCTAGTAGTAATAGGTGAATGGTTGGACTGGATGATCTTCTAGGTCTTTTCCAACCTTGATAATTCTGTGATTCTGTGAATACAGTAAGTGATACTCCCAGGTCTCTACTGGATTGTTCATTGCTGTGCAGAGGAGCATACATCAGTTGAAGCATGCAGTATTTAGTCTTAACTATATTTTTCTCATTATTTATTTATTTGATTTGTACTTAGTTTTAGTCTTATGCAGCAGTGATGCTTGTGTTTATTTTTCTGGCTTTTTCTTGGACAGAATGTTTGTACTGTCTATGCCAGAAAACAAGTATCATTGAGGCATAGCTTTGGGAAGGGTGGTCCAAAGGACATTTCTGAAATTAATCTTACACTTGGTGGAGGTTTTTTTGAATTGTAGTGTATATGGTACGTTTACCAAATGATTAAGGAATTAATGGGTTGGTGAGACCTCAGGACAGAAGGGATATGTGCACAGAATTCTAGCTTCATTCATTTGTGCCTTATAATCTTGCTTTTTGACACAAATAGCTCCATTGTAAAATCATAGCTGAACAGTGGCTTTTGGGGAATTGTCAAAACATTCTCCCAAAGAATATGGACTCTTCTAAGCGTTCCTGTGCTGACCAGGGTTGCCATCTGAACTGAGAGGGCTTTACAGAAGCCACCTTCCACAGCTAGTAATAATCCAGAAGATCCTGCTTTTCTGCCACTGTGCAACTCCTGTAATTAGCAAAAAAGGGATATAAAATCTCCATCATTAGAAACAGATCTCAGTAACTGAATTCTTCTGAAGTCTAGTAATTTTGTATCCCTTTTCTAAAAGTTCACCTCTTCTCTTTTAGAGTCCTGTTATGTAAAATGTATACAAACATATCCATTTTACAGTGAAAACTTTAAGAGAAATGAGGAAAATAAAGAAGTGCTTGAAGACATTATATGCCCCTGTTGAACAGTATTTCTCTGGAAATAATCTGTACAAGTCTTTTCATTGCATGCTAACATGGAGTTTTCTATAAAGTTTTGAGAGATTGTCTACCTTTTTATTTTGTGGGTCATGTCAGCAAATAGATTACTCCCTCTGCAAAATAATATGGAGTTTTTTCTTCTTACAGGGCTGAATACTTCTTGACTGTTCATTGTTTACATTGTTCTATAGTAGAAGTAGGCTCTTTATTGTGATTATGTGTTGATTTTATGTCACAATTGATGAAGCTGCCAGTTTAAAGATTTTGGAATAAACAGATTTTATGCCATTATTTAGGTTTAGTGGAGAACGTGAATGATGTCTGGTGACATTTTTTAGCTGGTATCTTGTTTTATTTAGTTTTACAACACTTATTTCGAGGGGTTTTTTTCATTTCTCACTATTTGAACTAAGCACAAACAGTGCTTGATGTGTTTCTTACAAGATGTAAATTAGAAACATAGAAACATAGAACAGTTTTGTGTCATCAGCAAACTTTCTGAATGTGCACTCTTTTCCCTCATCCAGGTTGTTGAGGAATATATTGAATAGTACTGGCCCCAGTACTGATCCCTGAGGGACTCCACTAGATACAGGCCTTGAGCTAGAGTCTCTCCCACTGACCACAACTCTGACTTCTCTCCTTGAGCAGTTCACAATCTACCTCACTGCCCGATCCTCCAGACCACACTTCCTCAGTTTAGCTGTGAGGATGCTGTGAGAGACAGTGTGAGATGCTTTACTGAAATCAGTGTAAACCACATCCACTGCCCTACCATCCTGGTTACATCTTCATAGAAGGCTATCAGATTGGTCAAACATAAATTCCCCTCATTGAAACATGCTGACTGCTCCTAATGACCCTCTTATACTTGGTGTGCCTAGAGACTGCACTGAGGATACATCCATCATGGTTCCAGGGCATGGAGGTGACAGTGACTGGTCTGCAGTTGCCTATGTCTTCCTTCTTGCCCTTTTAGAACACTGGAGTGACATTTGCTTTCCTCCAGTCCTCAAGCCTCTCTCCTGATTCCCACAACTTACCAAAGATGAGGGAGAGTGGCCTAGCAGTGATTTCCGCCAGCTCCCTCAGCACCCATGGATGCATCCCATCAGAACCCATGGATTTATGGATGTCCAGATGGCTGATGAAGTCAGTGATCAGTTAAGCAAAGGCAAGCTCCTCATTTATCCTGACTTTGTGTGGGGCTTCAGGGGTCTGAGGCTTCTGAAGACAGTATCCAGCAGTACAGACAAAGAACTCCGCCTTCTTGGTATCCTCTGTCACCAGGGCACCCACCTTATTCAGCAGAGGGCCTACATTGCCTCTAATGTTAGTTTTGTCTCCCCTGTATTTGGAGAAGCCCTTTCTGTTGTCCTTAACCTCCCTTGAAAGGTTTCATTCAGAAGAGGCCTTAGCTTTCCTGGTTGCCTCCCTACATGTGATGACAACAGTCATATTACTCCCAAGTGGCCATCCCCTCCTTCCATGACCTGTAGACTCTCTTCTTCCACTTGAGTTTGCCCCACAGTCCCCTGTTTAACCATGCAGGTCTGGCTCCCTTTCTTGATTTCCAACCTGTTGGGATGCTCTGATCTTGAGCTTGGAAGAAGTGTTCCTTGAATATAAACCAACTATCTTGAGCCACTTTTCCTTCTAGTACTCTGTCCCATGGGCTTTCTCCTAGCAATTGCCTGGAAAGGCCAATGTTGGCCCTGCTGAAGTCCAGGGTCATGATCCTGCTTGGTGTTCTGTTCCTACCACAGAGGTTGCAGTTAACCATCCCAACAGCAGCCTTGCTGGAGCCGAAGTTTTGCGGACTCAACTCGGATCAATGTGATCAGGTGCTGAGCTTGTTTATTGAAACACATACACAGCTTATATAGGTTTCTATATCAGTACACGAGTTATATTACATTGCTATTGGTTAGATGCTCTGTTCACCCACCTTACACGCGTCTCACTATTGCTAATAATTGGTTAAGACTACACAGTCATTTTGTTCCTTTTTAAGGCAGTTGTTAACATTCTTGCAGTTTGTTATCTTGTTCTCAGACTTCTGCTCTTCACCTACTGCATTCCAATTGTGCCTTAACATATCTTTGCTCGACCCCCAGGCCTGATTTTATGGGAGTCGAGCCGTGTGGCAATAAATCTGGAGGGGCCAAAAAAACCGACACCTCTCATACATTGCTAAACAGCCTAACACCCTTTAAGGCTGTCCCCATTGAGTCTCTGTTCCAGGCTCAGGACCTTCTCTCTGTTCATTGTCGGCATGCAGATTTCACACTGACAGAGATGAGTACTGGCATCTGGCCTGCAATGACAGGTACTGATTTTGGAATCCTCAGTATGAGCCCTGAAGCAATTATATATACTGACTTCACTGGCAGTCCACATGTGATGAGGGCCTTCATATGCCCCTTTGTTTCCCCCTGCTGCAGAGCTCTGCCCCTTCTGCTAACATAGTCGTTTGTGAGACCACTCTAAGCTGAATTAGGGATTTAGCAACAACAACAAAAAAACCCCCAACCTGAAACAGAAATGTCCCACAATAAATGGGAGGCTGTAGGAACACCATGTTAGCAGTGCCGGTCCAGTCAGCACATTGCATAGCCACCTAGCCGGGAAACACATGTAAATGAACAATTCACAGACAGTGGAGGAAGATGTACAGAAGTGTTCTAAGGAATCTTTCTAAGAGTAGATTAATAATTTAGAGTGAAGGCTAATAATTTGGATCTTTTACTAGCAAAGCCTCCAAAGATTTTTTCAGTTCTAGTCTTAGGCTCTAATCAAGGTATTATTTTGAACAGATTAGTATGTCCTTGTAGGAACTGGTACATGAGTGAAATTAAGTTCCAATGCAGATTAATGCAAATTCAAATATTTAAAGGCCAGATTTATATGCAGAGTTATTGTGTAGAGTTTAAAAGAAGTGTGAAATCTGAAAATCTTTCTGTATACTAACAATTGCTGATGTTATCTATAGATTTTCATGGCAATTTTTTATAACCTCTGCTAGGGAGAGGTAAATGAAGCACCAGGTGGATGACTACTTATTTATTTTCCACATTTTTTCACTCATGAAGTGAAAATTTGCCAAACATATTTTCAGAAAGAGAACACAAATCATTCTGCAGTACAAGTGGTTTTTTCATCAGGCTGCATTTACTTGGAAAAACTGATGTTTAGCAAATTCACAGAATCACAGAATCATAGGGGTTGGAAGGGACCTCGAGAGATCATCGAGACCAACCCCCCTGCCAAAGCAGGCTCCCTAGCTCATATTGCACAGATAGGCATCCAGATGGGTCTTGAATATCTCCAGAGAAGGAGACTCCACCACCTCCCCCCTGGGCAGCCTGACAAACCCCCTGGTTTGTCACCCTCACTGTGTAAAAGTTCTTCTGCATGTTGGTATGGAACTTCTATGCTCTAACTTGCAGCCATTGCTCCTTGTCCTGTCTCCACAGACCACTGAAAAGGGGCCAGCCATTTCCCCCTGCATCCCATACTTAAGATATTTATAAACATTAATAAGGTTCCCCCTTAGTCTTCTTTTCTTTAGGCTGAACAGTCCTAGCTCACTCAGCCTTTCCTCATACAGGAGATGCTCCAGGCCCTTAATCATCTTCATAGCCCTCCTCTGGACTCTTTCCAGGACATCCTTGTCATTTTTATACCAGGGAGCCCAAAGAAGGTCATGAGGAGTCGAGATGCTCCTGGACCACCCCTACCTACCTCAACCAGAGGGAAGCTCTTCATTTCCCAAACTCTCTTACTTTCTTCCAGTGTCTGGAGATCCCGAGGGGTCTTTGAAGTGAAGACTGAAGCAAAGAAGGCGTTCAGTATCTCCACCTTCTCAGCATCCCCTGTCACCAGGACACCCACCTCGTTCAGCAGGGGACCCACATTATCCCTAATCATCCTCTTACTATTCACATATCTAAAAAAACCCTTTTTATTATCCTTTATGTCCCTTGCCAGTTTCATTTCCAGGTGGGCTTTAGCCTTCCTAGTCACATCCCTACAGGCCCTGACAACATTCTTATGTTCTTCCCAGGTTCCCGGACCCTTTTTCCACAATTCGTAGACCTTCTGCTTCCCTTTGAGTTTACACATTAGCTCCCTGCTCATCCACACAGGTCTTCCGCCACTCTTTCCTGATTTCTTGCTCCAAGGGATGCACTCATCCTGGGCTTAGAAGAAGCACTGTTTAAATGCTAGCCAGCTCTCACAGGTTCCCTTACCTTCTAACAACGTAGCCCATGGGATAGCTCCTATTAGGTTGTGGAAGAGATCAAAGTTAGCTCTTCTAAAATTCAGGGTAGCTATCCTGCTTTTTTGCTTGCTTCTTCCACACAGAATCTTGAACATTTCATGGTCACTTTGTCCCAAACTGCCCCCGACCTTCACTTCCCTAATGAGCCCATCCTTGTTGGTTAAAACAAGGTCCAGTACCAGCCCTCCCCTTGTAGGTTCCTGCACCATCTGTAGTACGAAATTGTCTTCTACACATTGCAGAAATTCATATACTAGTTATATATCTCCGTATCAGTCTCGTGCAGAAGAGTGATTTTTCCTGCTTTTGGAATGGAACAGCTTAGCTCTTTAGCTTGCCGTTCCCACAAAACTGACATACAGGCCTCTTAGACCTGCAAGCAACAGGGAATGAAATAGGAACGATCATAGGTATAATGTAGGTAGCATTTTTAATACGATAGTTGCATGTTTTCAGACTTGATACAATCTGATACGGGGCAGAGAGAGAGGCAATGTGCGTGCATGTAGCTGTATGGGTCCTTTCAAGTTCTATGACTGGAGTGGGATGAAAACAAAAGCAAAATTTGTGAAAATCTGAAACACGGACTTCTCCAGGACAGTGGATGTCACAGCAAGAAGCAGCCTTAGGAGCCTTCTGTGTTAAAACATATTACTCCCAAATACATAAAGCAAAATAATAATCAGTTTTCAACAGAACTATGACCAAACAAGCATTTTTGTTTATTGCAGAAAATGGCCACTTAAAACACATCTCACTTAAACTAAACTTCCCTTCTTTAAAGTAAGATTCTCCATTTGAATTTTTTTTATTCAAGTTTCCTTTCAGGTCTGTCCAGGCTGCAAAATTTCCTTTTGAAATGGTGTTCTTGGTGTTCTTTAACACCATTTTTATGAGGACATAATCCAAAATAGTCCTAATACTAGAACAAGTATCCAAAGAATACACTATTCTATAAATTATAAAGGTAGAATTTATTTCAATGCCATCAATATTAATATAACAGTGTTTTCCTCTTCAGAGTCAGATTTTCTTCTTGACTTGAAATTTACCAAAGTTAGCTGATTGTGTTGGTTCCAGGTCCTTTTGAGGTAGAAAGTAGATCACACAGAAGGAAGCCATTTTTTCTATTTGAACTTAGGTGTTTGTAGTGAAACTCTGGGAGGAGCAAAAGTAACTATTCCTTGTATAGAACCTAACATTTCTACTCTGCAGATAGGCTAATTTAACTTGATTTTTATCATGTTTTGCTGGCTGAACATTAAAGTAAGAGCACTTGAAAATAGCATGCACACATATCTGAAAGCTGCAGTAGACAATTAGCAGAATAATAAATGCTGTGGCTCTGTATAAATTCTGCCCAGACGACTCACTGGAAACAAAGGTTATTGAGGAATCCCTTCTATCGGCATTGCTTCTTTGCAAATATCAAATCCTGGCTACTCCTTCAGCAGAATTGTATGCTGTGTAGCTCTATGTAGAAATGTCATATTTCCCTCTCCCAAAGCCGACTTTATGGACAGTAAAAATGAGTAGAAGACTACTGGCTTATGTTCTACTTGACAAATACCGATTTGCAAACTTACTATACAGTGTTAATAACATAAATAGCTCCTTAGCTTTACAGTTAAAACAAAACCACATTTAAAATCTATTACAGTTAGTGTAAAACAACTCATAAAGAAACATAGAAGTACTTCGGGGAGTTTTGCTGGTTTTAGACATGGCGGACACAGATCTAAACCACATCAAAATATCTCTACAATATCCTTGTCTCTAAATTGTAGAGACACGGATTCAGTGAATGGAGCACTCAATGGATAAGGAATTGGCTGGAGGGTTGCACTCAAACAGTTGTTGATGGGTCAATATCCAGGTGGATACCACTGATGAGTGATATTCCTTGGAGGTCAGCATTGGGACTGGCACTATTCTACATCTTTTTCAGTGACAGGGACAGTGGGATTGAGTGCACCTTCAGCAGCTTTCCTGATGACACCAAGCTGTGTCATACAGGCAACACACTGGAAGGAAGGGATGCCATTCAGAGTGACCTTGACAGGTTGAGACATGGGCCTATGTGTACTGCATGAAGTTCAACAAGGCCAAATGCAAGGTCCTGCACATGAGTGTGCGCAACTACAGGCTGAGTGGCGAACAGATTGAGAGCAGCCCTGAGAAGAAGGACTATGTATTGATATGCATGTAGGTTGATGTGAAGCTCAACATGAGCCAACAAAGTATACTTGCAGCACAGAAAACCAACCATACTCTGGGCTGCATCAAAACCAGCATGACCTGCAGGTCAAGGAAGGTCATTCTGCCTCTCTTCTCTGCTCACCTCTGGGAGCAAGTCCAAAGGAGGGCCAAAAAGATGATCTTAGAACTGGAGCACCTCTCCTATAAAGACAGGCTGAGAGGGTTGGGGTTGTTCATCCTGGAGAAGAAAAGGCTCCAGGGAGACCTTACCAGTCTTCCAATACCTGAAAGGGGGCTTGCAAGAAATTCTTCTCTGTGAGGGTAGTGAGGCACTAGAGCAAGTTGCCCAGAAAAGTTATGGCTGCCCCCTGGCAGTGTACAAGGTCAGGTTGGATGGGGCTTTGATGAACCTGGTCTAGCAGAGGGTATCCCTGCCCATGGCAGGGGAGTTGGAACGGGAGGATCTTTAAAGTCCCTTTGAACTGAAATGATTCCATGATTACACGCTTCTCTGATAGACTATAACCTGTGTCTCCCTTACACGTGGAAATAGACTACTAGGTGCACAGCATAGATATAGTCCATCAAGCCTGCCTTCACGAAAGCAAGATTTAAAATGCTGTAATTTGATGACATAAGTGGCATGTTTGAATGACTGGAGGAGTTTGGAATTTGCTCAAGAATTGCTAATTAATCTGAGTACAAGAAGCGAGTTCACGAGGTATCTCCAATCCCCTAGCTTGCACCCATTGCCCCTTGTCCTATCATTAGACATCACTGAGAAGAGCCTGGCTCCATCCTCCTCCGTCCTCCTGACACTCACCCATTACATATTTATAGACACATTTCTGATGTTTTCCTTGATGGTGTCTGATTTCTATTTTACTGGAATAATGCTGAAGAATCTATCAACTATCCATGTTGCAGAAAAAAATACAGATTTTACAAAATACATACATTGGTTATAGAAATATAAACCAATGATCTTACTTTTTAAGGAGACATTCTCTCTGGAATTGTGTCATACATCAAATCAACACACGTCTCTGCTCTTGGACTCAAATAAAATGAAATTTAAAATTGAAGAATGTACAATCTTACTCCCTTCTAATTACTTATGCTTTTAGCATTTAATATTTGGTAATTATTTAATCATATCTAGACTGCACAGGAATAGAATTTCCATCCATTATTCTGAAAGCTGATAAACATTAGTTGATTGCCACAGAAGTAGAACAATTGTAAATCATAACTGATGCTGATTTATTTTGTATATTTTTACTGTGTATTAGAAAAAAACTGCCACATTATGATAATGGGAATGTCTCAGATTTCCAAATACAAAACTTCACAAGTCTACCATACAACTGAGCTATTAAAATTGAAACTCTGTTCTTTAGAACAACTATTTCATAGGAGGAAGTTGTAAGTAAGCTGTGGAGTTGGTTGTTGACTTGCATCTTGGTCAGCCGTAAACTTAGGCTACATTATAGGACACAGAAAATGTCTGCTCAGCCTAGCAAAAATCTCAGTTACCGATTTCATCATTCAGTGAGGTAGCTGTCTGATCTTATAGTTCTCAAAAATAGATTGTCAAGTTTTCAGTTGCAGTGTGGTTGTACTGGTGATCAGGATGTCATGGGAGACAGTATCAAAAGCCTTGCTGAAGTCAAGGAAGTGACAGAGCACTCCATTTCAGTTCAGTTTAGCCCTAATGGGAAAAAATTAAGTCCTAGTCACAATGTGTTCTTGAGACAACTTTGGTCCATATAAAGTGGTACCATTTCCACCCTGACCGTCTTGAAGGATACCACTCCTCGCTGCTCACTCCCAGCCCATCAGTTCCCCTGCCACGAGTACCTTTGCACAAGACCTTTGGTCTTTCAGTGAGCAAGTTCAGGGCACTAAACCAGACAGAAAATATTTGTGTTTTTTATAGTATCCCTCTGCTGATATAAGAGTCGTCAAACATTTGATAGATCTCCATTATCCATGAATGAGGACATTCTTTTCTCTTTTGCAGTGTATGACAAGAACGCTCATCAGTTCATCTGTCTGAGGTCTTATCTGTACGAGTAACCCTTGTTCTGAGTACAGTCCTGTTACGCAACTGGAAGAGTTTCCTTCTCCAGATTCAAAAAAAACCTTCTGTACTGGAAGGATATTAACCAGAATTCAGAAAAGAATAATTCTGCATGTGGTCCATTTCTTTCTCTAACTCCCTTAACATTTCTTCATTACAGTTTTTCAGAGGCAATGACTTTTTGTGATTTATTCCATTTTTTGTGTGTGTGTCTCTATTATAATAATTTTTCCTTTTTTATCTCTTGTGTTTCAGTTGCGGTCAAGCTCAGAGCTTGGCCAGGACATGCTGAATGACTGCCTTGCAATCCATCCTCTCCAGACAGCTCCATCACCACATAACGCTGCAGATAATACAATGGGACACTCTCCAGGGTCTGCTCATGATTTTTATCCAGGTATAGAAAAAGACAGATAAACAGCCCATTGTATTATTGCTTACTTAAGATTAGGGATGATTTTTCAGAGTAGGATGTACTCTAAATTTGATACTTATCTCATGAGGACAGAACCAGGAAAGTAATATAAAATGCAAGATTTTGAACAGATTTTTACACTTTTTTTTAAGAGAGGCAGGAAAAATTGTGTTTTATCCATGAAAAGACATACTACAACAAAGTGCAATATTTTTAATTTATAGGTATTTCATTTCTGCTAGCAACTCACCTTTACTATTCCTTGTGGACATCTTGAATTCATTAAGCTTCATTTAAAATCAAAGTAGCATTTTTCTGGTATGTGATCCATGAATCACTTTGTATGTGATTCATGGATCACATACCAATTTTCCAATAGATCTACATTAATGAGGTTAAATGCTACATTATCAGCTCTCACATTATGATAATAATTATGCTAATAAATACATTGATGCTATAAATGTGATAATCCTGGTTTATTGTTATAGTTAATTATCTTAGATTTTCATACTAGAATACCTAACATGGTCATACCTGGCTAAATGAAAAATTGTTATTTACATTTAAGCTAAATTTGACATATTTGTTAAGTGTGATTATGAGCATCTCAAAGCTGGTTTTAACCATCCTGCAGAATGCATTATATCTTCTAGAAGTTCAGATTTATTGGAGGACCAGATGTAGGAAATGAAAGAATTGGCTGAACGTTGTGCGGTGCTGAAAATAACATTATATGAAGTGGTCACATGAATAAGTGGTTCTATTTTACTGAGAGACTTGTAAACCTGTTAATTCTATGATATGTTTTTGTCAGGGCTACTGCGAGCTACATACTAGTTGGTGATGCCATAGGCTTGTATGACAAAACGCAGGAAATTTAAAGCTGTCATTGACTGTATCCTAAATTTTAAAATTGTATTACTTATATGTTAACATTTAAATGGCTTAATCTGAGTATAGGCTGAGAGTAGCATCTGCTAATTGAAAGCTAAAGGAAATTTCAGATTTTAAAGATCATCAACATGGTGTTGATTATAGTTGCTACTTTGTATTGTAATTTGAGAGGGTGTTGGATAGTGAGGAATGCTGAGATTAAAAAAAATAATAATGCCACAGCACAGTGGTATTAACCACTGTAATGTGCAAAACTAAGAATAAAAACCTGGCTTTTCCTTTTCCTTTTATGTTGGTTTAACCCTGGCAGGAGGCCACCAAAGTCACTCTATCACTCCCCTTCTCAGGTGGACAGGGCAGATAATATATATTGAGAGGCTTAGGAGTTGAGGTAAGGACAGGGAGAGATCATTCAGCAACTAACGTCAAATGCAAAACAGATTCAATACAGAATTTAAAAAAACCCATATAATTTCTTACACACGTTCACACACTGATACCAGAGTAGAATGAGAAGTAAAGCCAGATCTTAAAACACTTCCCCTAACTCTCTCTTCTTCCCAGGATCAGCTTGATTCATGATTTCTCTCCCTTCCTCCCCTCCTCAAGTGGCACAGGGGGAGACAGGGAGTGGGGGTTTTGGTCAATTCATCATGAGTTGTCTGTGTTGGTCCTTCCTTCTTACAAGGGAAGTCCTTACACCCTTCCCCTGCTCCAGTGTGCGGTTCCACCCACAGGAGACAGTCCTCCACAAACTTCTTCAGCGTGAGTTCTTTCCCATGGGGCTTCAGCTCTTCACCAACTTCCTCAGTGTGGGTCCATTCAGGTACAGACTGCTCTGGCATGGTCCCACGTGGGGTCACAATTCTCCCCAGAAAAACCTGCTCTGGTATGAGCCCCTCTCTTCATGGACTGCATGTCCCCCAGGAGCTTACTCCAGCATGGGCTTTCCATCGGGTCACAGTGTGGCGTTCTCCACAGGCTGCAGGTGGGATCTCTGCTCCCCATCATCCTCCATGGGCTGCAGGGGGATAGCCTGCTTCACCATGGTCTTCTCCACGGACTGCAGGGGAATCTCTCCTCCAGTGCCTGGAGAACCTCGTCCCTCACTACTCTTGGTGTCTGCAAAGTTTCTCACATCTTCTCACTCCTTTCTCTGGTGGCCACTTGCAGGTTTTTTTCTCTTAAATATGTTATCACAGAGGTGCTCCACTGTTGCTGATTGGCTCAGCCTTGGTCAGTGGCAGGTCCTGCCTTGAGCCAGCTGGTATTTGCTCTATCAGACCTAGGGGAAGTTTCTAGCAACTTCTTGCAGAAGCCACCCCTGCAGCCCCACCACCAAAGCCTTGCCACAAAAACCACAACACCTTTTAAGTCCCTAGATAGGGTGAAAGCCAGCCAGTATTAGATGAGCTGAGAGCAAGTTATCAAAAACTGAGGACATTCTCAAAGGATATTTCCACTGGAATCTGTTGACCTCTCACTCTTTTAGCAGTTTAGCTTCCAGACTGAACTCCAGCTGCTGGGTCAACCCAAACCTAGGTTGTCAGGAGCTTGAACAAACTGCTGCCCTGTGACTTGTCAGGATCCTGAGCCAAATAAATCTATTTCCTCCAGCCAGCCCTTAGCTGGCAATTGTCTGCAACCACAATGTCCCATAGACAGCCTCTGAGACTGTGGCATTACTTTTTGTAACCTCATTCATGCCTTGACTTTCAATACTTAGTGTTTACAGCACTGCTAACTAGGCATTCTTTGAACCATTCTGTGATATAACACTTTATTTTGTTTTTTCTTTTTTCTTACTTGGCACTGCTTCCTATTGTGCAGCAATTTGTATGGTATTAATCAAAACACTTTTATTAGCATTAATTTCTCGGTAAGTAATCAGCTTCTTTCCCTTACTTGTATTCACAGCCATCTGTACCTTGGGAAATTTCTCATTGTTCTATTTGCTTATGTTGTTTCACTTTAATTAATTGAGGGTATTATGTCCAGTATAGATGAATCCATGTCACTTTATTTAGACAACCACACAATCCAGGTGAAATTAGTTGTTTCATCAAATACTCATCAGGACTTCTAAATAATGATACTCTATTTAAGTGAGTGAGATAACTTCAATAGAGAGGGAATTATTTTACTTAAATGACAACATTAAAATTATGCATGCCCCAAAGACAGAAAACCAAAACCTATGAAAGCTTTAGCATCCTACCTTACAGAAGCTACCCTTCAAACTTCTCTGAAAACAACATTTTTTCTAAATATAAATAAAAACTCCGAGACTTTTCTGAAAAATAAAATATGTAACTTTCACTGGGATCTGTAGGATAAAGCTTATTAGCTGAAATGTGTCTGAGCTACTTTTCACGTAGAAATAGGAACAGATTTACATTCTTGCAATGCCATTAAATCAAACTTTTCTCACTTGAAGGTTACTTTTCTTATTGTTTATGCACATTTAAAGCAAAGGTAGGTTTTCTCCTTTCCTAAGAGATCTACAGAATAAATGTTTGAAAGCAAACTGTTAGAAATATATTAGAGATGACAAAAGTAGACATTTAGATGCTAGTCCATTTCCACTTATCAAAGTAGAACAATGCCTGTAATGATCACCATTTCTTTATACTGTGAAAGTACAGAATCTGCAAACACAGATACGTATGTAGTGATAGCATGTAGTGATAGGACAAGGGGTAATGGGTTTAAACTAAAATATGGTAGATTTTGATTAGGTAAAAGGAAGAAACTCTTCCCTGTGAGGGTGATGAGGCAGCTTCAAAGGTTTCACAGATATGCTGTGACTGCCCCCTCTCTGGCGGTGTTCAAGACCAGGTGCAATGGGGCTTTGGGTAACATGATCTAGTGATAGGTGTCCCTGCCCATGGCAGGGAGTTGGAACTAGATGATTTTTAAGATCCCTTCCATCCCAAAGCATTCTATGATTCTATGATGTCAATGAAATACAACAATAATCTTTGTGATTACATATATATTATTTAAAGTTAAGACTGTGTAAATGTTTTTTGTCTTATGGTCTTTGTTACTCTATAAAAGATACCTGAACTGAGTATAATCATATTAATAGGAAAAAATTATGCTAGTGTTTGGTTATAGCTTGACCATTTCATATTTAAGAGTAAAACAGAATGTTTATTTCATTTATGGTTCCTGAATATCACACTTTTGTCTGCACCAGAGCAAGCAAACAATATTAGTAAAGCTTGTCAAATGCATGATTTTCTTTTCAGGTTGGAAAGGGAAAAATTGCATCGGAAAAATTGCATCAGAAAAGTTACAGAAAGTTTTACAATATTAAGTGTATTCTAGATAATGTTTTATGCTCCAGTACTGGGAAACTTTGACTTAACTACTTTTATGACTTCACATGTGCTTAACATATATAACACTTCTCCTTGTGTGATTTCTTTTCCCCAATGAGATAATACTGAGCTAGGTCCTCTACACACATAATGAGAAGGAATTAATTCCTAAAGGAGTTTGTATCTAGGATAATGTTAGAGTAGTAGGGTAACAACAGTAAAGAGGATCTCAGTTGTCACCTTTTTGGCTGAATTTAAGTATGGCATTAATATCCAGAACTTCTACTAAATATGGTGTATTACGAGGTATGTCCATACACACATCACAGAGGATTGAAAAGTGTTAGTATTTTACCTGTTTTAGGGAGGATAGTTTATTTGCCGTCAGACTTGTCATTTTATTCACCAGTTTTACTTCTGAGTTTATAATTTCCATTTTGAGAGAGCTTAATGTATCTCCTAAAATTTGTGTAATGGTTGGGTTCACATTGTGAAGAGGAGACAATTTACTGATGAATTGGTACAAACATTGTAAGCGACAAGGCAACTGCACCGTTTATACTTCCCTCCTTCATGATGAAACAGATCTTCAGAAACTGCAGTCCACTAAAAGAGAAGAGTCTGTCTTGAAAGGGAGGGATGTGATATAAAGATGCCATGGCAGGAACAACTTTACATGCAAATCCAGACCCTACTTTATTGCTTCATGGATTTAATTGTTTCTTCATCTCAGAAACTACAGGAGTTTCCAGCATGTCCACCTTTCTTAGCTAATAATCCGATTCCCATCATTGCAAGTATCGAGCAACAAGGCTAGAAAATGTTAATCATCTCAAGCTCAGTGAAGAGATCAAAGGATGTTCAAAAATTTGAACCACATGCTTTTCTTCTTTGTATTATAGGCTGATTTGAGAATATCTTGCATAGCAATTGTGAAGCTTTCAGCACACACCATTTTTACCAGAGGCCTATAATTACCTATAAACTAACTTTGATATTTTTATTCTGACTCAGCTGGCAATTCTTCAAGGAGATTCTTAATTTTCCTCTCCTATTTTCTGAGCTGTGGAGTTGGGGAAAATATTAGTAGATGGTGTAGTGTCTTAGGACAGTTTTTACAAGTGGAAGAACTTTACCACAAGACCACCTCACATTCTAAGCATTTAATTTTTTAAATACTTGAGGTAAAGGATCTCAAAAGACAGAGATTGATTGAGGAGGTGTCAAAACAAGGCTGGATAACTGTACAGGTTTCCTAGACTTCTTTTCTTCTATCCAACTATCATGAGTGGGTGAACTCAGTAAACTCTCTAGCTTTCTAGGTGCCTCTAGTACTTGAATGCCTCGAATATCTTTGATCTGCCTACAGAATATCTGAAGAAAGATGTAGAGACCATCAATGCAGATGGTCCATATGACAGACCCCTTTTGGAGATAGGCTTATTATTTTTATAATATGATTTTGACTTGTGCTCTACTTCTTAATGAATGATGTCTTATTAAGTTCTACGCGTAATGGAGTCTTCAGATTTACAGATGAGCTGGGCAAGATCAAAGCAACACAGGCAGTATGCTTTACATTTGCTGGGCTAAACTCTATAGGGCTCAACAGAGCACATGCCCATATATTCCTGGCCACAAAGTCCTGTAGGGAAGTATGGGCTCCTGAGAGGAGGTGAGAGAGAAGAATATATGGAGGTGATGCTCACAAGTGCATGAAGCATTTCAGACTTTTTCTTCTGTGCAGTAGTAAATTTCTTGTCCATTGCTTAAAGGCAGATCTATGGTGGGGTTACTCCTAAAGTAGTGTTTGCTCTACAGCAGCATCCATGCAGGTATTTTAGCCTGGATAGATCTTTTACCTGTGACAATGCCTTTGTGGAACTGGTTTAAATTCTGGGGTTTTATCTGTAAATTTGAATAATTACCTCCAGCATATTCATTAACATAATGTTAGTTTTATAAGTAGAATTTATTCTGTAAACTAGGACTAAACAACACTGTTATATAAAGAGACTGGAAGATGTGACAACCAGACAGTGAGAGATCATTTTCATGTTGTAGACAGCCTATCTAGTTTGTTCTCAGGGTTCATGAAATATTTAAGAGCATGTGTTTGGCTGTCACTCAATATCACATCAAACTTCCTGACACAGAAGTTGGTAAAAATAATTGAGTTACTGGATTTTCAGAGGGATTTATGTTATAAATATATTAAGTATGGGATGCAGGGGGAATTGGCCAACCCCTTTTCAGTGGTCTGTGGAGATAGGACAAGGGGCAATGGCTGTAAATTGGAGCACAGGAAGTTCCGCACCAACATGCGGAAAAACTTTTACACAGTGAGGGTGACAGAGCCCTGGGACAGGCTGCCCAGGGAGGTGGTGGAGTCTCCTTCTCTGGAGATATTCAAGACTTGTCTGGACGCCTATCTGTGCAATATGAGCTAGGGAGCCTGCTTTGTCAGGGGGGTTGGACCCGATGATCTCTCGAGGTCCCTTCCAACCCCTGTGATTCTGTGATTCTGTGATTCTGTGATTTGGTAATCTATGTCTTACCTTCTTACTGCTTGATTTAAAGAACTTCTGAAAATGAGAATACAGGATTTGGGATCGACTAATTAGAAAATTCAAAGGGAGTCCTGTATTGCTTTTATTTAATCATCCAGGACCTTTCCTTATTTGGAACATATACAAGAGCAACCTCAAAAAATTACAAAACTGTTAATGCTAGTTTAAATTTTTTTATGCATTACTGGGGAATATGGGAGAAATAATAGCAATATTTGAGTTTTGATTGACCTCTTCAAGAAATTTGGAGTTTTTAAATCTGGAGGGAAATATAGGAAGTATTTTATTATTTACAAAACTGTGCTGTGTGTTCACTAGCTCTAAAAATCTATAACTTAGGAAGCATTTTCTACCTTTTTCTACAACAGGAAGCTATGGAAGATTTGCAGCCATATTCAGACAAATTTTCTAAGACAAGGAGAACAGCTATGTCATGCCTGGTTTTATGAAAATGTAATTTGGAAGCAGAAAAGATTATTTCATTATTTTTAATGCATTTTTTTCCCTTCAGACAGAAAATAACATTCAAGATGAAACAGTTAGTTGTTAGAATTGGCAGTTTTAGAGAAGGTGTTAGGCATTAGTATTTGGTCAGTTATCAGTGCTGTCACCTACCTGATGAGGGTTATTTCTCTCCTTTTGCTTTCAGTGGCCGTGTTCCCCAGCACACAGACAAGTCGAAGCGGAACAGCAGCTGTGACAGTGTCCTTGTCCCACCCCAGCAGCCACCCCTCCCCAAAACATAATGTACAGCACAGTCCTCTCCATCCTCCCACCCAGTTACCTTTCCTCTCAGCTGCAGACTCAGAGAGGTAAGACTGTCCCTTGCTTTTCCCACGCTGAGCCTGGGGCAGGACTGTCTTCAAAGCTGCCAGGCTGGGTGGAAACTGAATTGTTGGTGTGCAAAAAGTTGCTGCTGGCAGTCCCTGGGTAGCAATTGCTCAGGGTATGAGTTTACCAGGGGATGGAGAGGCCCATACATCTCCATTTCAGGGACTTCCTCCAATCCCTCTTGATCTCCACCAATGGCCCCAGCAAGGAAAGTCATATTGGCTGGGACATTAAATGACAGAGGACCCTGGCCATACCTTACAGAATGGGAGCCCCGAGATTCATGTTTCTATTTATTTGTGGTAGGACAGTCATATTCTGTCAATATTCTCTCAATGCTAAGTATTTCTGCGTGAAACTGGCTTTTTTTTTTTTTCTCCCTTGGCATTTTATGACCAATAGATAATCTTTGACCAACAGATAATGAAAGAATTTTAAATTCAGTGGTTTGAGAGCTTTGTTTATAGTCAGGATTTATTTTATGCTGGCTAGGTACAAACACCCTTGACCTTTGGTGTTTCCATGATTTTAGATATTTCAGTGATATGAAAGCAAATTGTTTGGGAGTGGTTTATTTTTCATGCCCGAGATTATTTTCAGCAATCTTTCTAATTATTTATATAGTGTACGGTATTGTAGATTTCCACTTAGTTGTTGAGCCAGAAATCTACCAGACTGCAAGACCAAAGAGACCTAACCAAATGGGTTTTCAGTGGAAAAGCCATGAAGATATGCCATCACACAAAATACTGAGTTCTTACTATAACTGTATGGATACTTAAACACTATTTTGTTAATCTTGCTAATTTTCAGTGCTCTAAATGATAAATTGCTGTATTTCATTAATGTATTTCAAAGTGTTTCATATCCTTGAGTGACAGAAATGCCAGTAATTTGAGGAGCACAGTGTCCAATTATAAACCTGAAAAGAACATTCACTAGATTTCCATTACCGATAAATGAGTATCATTTCTTGGAAGGAAAGTAGTATTCAGTCTTCCTTGTATCAGAAAGATGGGAGAACGTGATGGCTCAGGGAATTGAAAACAGGTGAAATTCTTTTTTCAGACTGCATGTGTGAATGCAACCAGTTCTGGAACCACTGGAAGTGTACACCAGTCTGTACACCATTCTGAGATTAAATAACAGATTGACAGATCAATAGTTATTACAGGCATAAATGACATGATGAAAGGCAGTCATCTTACTAGCCCATTACTACACCAGCAGTTGCTGGTGTAGGATCATAGCAGACACATTTGGACTATGACATAACTTGTGAAGTAAGTCCTTGAATGAGTTACAGGCCTCGGGATAGTACAATATTCACTCTACGGAATAACAATAATAAAAAGCCAGTGTGATACATTCCTTTCCCATACGTTAACTCCATACAGTCCCTGTAAAAATCCTTTAGTGCCAATTCCTATAAGTGGAGCTACTTTGGCTTGAAAAAAGAGATGTTAGTATGTTCATTTAGGTAGTGTGACAAATGACAATTTAAATTCAGGAAAGAAAAATAAAGTATTGTAGCAATTTTTGTTTGATTACAGATTTTACAAATTAAGTACAATTAAGGGAAATGTTTAAAAGAAAAAGCTAGTTTAGAATCTGCGTATTGAATCTAATACAGTCCACTCATCTAGGGGCCCTGCAAATAGGCTGTCATTTGGGTGTGATGACAGCTGTGAAAATGTGAACTGAAATAACACTTCAGTATGCAAAGTGCCAGAGATAGTATGAGAGAAAGGTGTGAATCACCTCATTTATCTCACTGTCCTTATTGAGAGGGCTGCAGGATTTAAGGGTGCAAGCAGGAGATTTGTTCGCCCCTTGTTGCGCAGCTTCTGACTGCACTGTGAGTGCCTGGGGTTGCTCCAGAACTAGGACTGGAGGACCAGCACTCATCCCTGAAATCGTCTGTATTTTTTGGATTGAAGCTGGTCCAAGATGTCCTGGCTGTTCTGGAGACTCTGAGGGCCAGTCATGTGTCCCTTCCATTTTGGACAGCAGACTCAGGTCTGTGAGTGTGAGAAGCAGAAGGAAATAAGCACTTTCCCTCCATCTCCAGGCACCATAGTGTAGAGAAATAACTGGAGGGCTTCCTTTGCATCTTTCTCCACCAAGGTGATGGGATGGAAAGTGTGGACTTGATTAGGTCTTACTAATGTGAGAAAATGAACCAAACATGGGACACATCTCACACTGCTTTCACTCTGAGTACATCACTCAGTGTACACAGAGTGCAAGTCAGATAGAGGATCCAAGGAGCAACTTGATTTATCAAAGGGGAGAACATGCATAATAAAATTGCAGATTTAGGTGTTATTTGCTCCAGCTTTTTCGGATATATATATTCCGTGCTCCCCCATAATACAAAATATTACAACTGTTCGATGAAGGTACCAGATGGTAATGATACCCAAAAATATATGCATAAAAGGTAAAATTTTCTGGATTTGTCTAGAAATACCAAGGCAATCAGGAGGGAGTGGCACAGATTGTTTCTCAGCATTGAAAAAAGTGCAGCACTGTACAGGACATTTGGAGATAGCAACCTGCTACAGTGAATTTACTGTCTGTCGAGCCAAAGCTCAGCTATGATGAGATGAAAGCCTAATCTCCTGTCTGTGTCAACTGCATAACATCTGGACACCTTCCCAAACTGTTGCAGCCCAATACAAAGGATTAGAACAAAGTCGGTTAGCAAAGCAGCAAACCAATAAATTGTGCATAAGCACAAAGTGTTCAAAGAAAACTTCTGACCTCTGAAGACCCAAGTTCTCCCCTTTAATGTTCCATTTATAATTTGGAAGCTTATTGAAAGATGCTGTTAGGATTCATGTTGTCTAAATGGTGGCACATGCCTGACTTCAGTGCAAAGTTGAGAAAAAGCAGAGAATGAAGACATAGCCAAATCCATCATAGTTACATATTTCATATCTAGCATTTTATGCTATAGTCTAGCATGGATTATTGGTAGGTAAACTATGTCTCCTCCTGTTTTGCTAGATTTAGCAAAAATGAACTTTTTCTTTTACAACTCTTAAACAGTACAAACAGGAAAACAAAAAATTCAATAACCCCCTAGGGATATAAAATTAACAATGGTTGTCCTGCAGTCCAAAGGGGGTTTTGGTATTTACTTTATTACCACATTTTTTTAGGTTCAAAAGAAAAATGGGTTGTGTCAAACATTTTTGGTGTACTCTGGTTTATTTATCAAAATCTCCTGAAGAAAAGGAAAACTCAGCCTATTGTTGGGGCTCAGAGTCACTGTTCTCTTTCAGAAGGTGGATAAATGAAGCAGACAGTGGGTCAAAGGGTTTTCCTTTTAAGGTGGGACAGAAATCCGTGAGAGACCTGAAATTTTGCTTATTGTCAGCACTCCAGTCTTAGATCAATTTCCTGCTTTCCCTCCTCCTCTTAAGAAGGGAGCTGGCTACTTATAAAATCACTAGGTTGGAAAAGACCTTTGAGATCATCGAGAACTCTGTGAAGTGGATGCAGGTAACAAATCCTGTAGACATCAAGCAGTGAAGGTGGGAGAAGCCCATCGAGAGATTCCTATATAAGCACAATATCCGACAGTGCCAGGCTGGTCATGTACTTGCACTTTATCTGGTTGACAAAGTCCTTTGAGGGCAGTCCTCAAGGGCAAAGTTGTCCAGGCATCTTGGATGTTTTTCAGGAAGGTAGTCTCAACAGCACAGGAGCAGGCTGTCCCCGTGTGCTGGAAGACAAGCCCTTGGGGAAAAAGACCAGCCGTGCTGAACAGAGAGCTGGAGCTGCAACTTAGGGAGAAAAAGAGGATTAATCGTCTTTGGAAGAAAGAGCAGGCCACTCGTAAGGATTACAAAAAAGTAGTGAGGCTATGCAGGGAAAAACTTAGAAGGGAAAAAGTACAACTAGAACTTAACCTGGCCTCTGATGCTAAGGACAACAAAAAAAGTTTCTGTAAGCATATTAGTAATAAATAGACAACTAAGGACAGTGTCTGTCCTCTAGTAGACAGGGCCTGTAGCATAGTGACAAAGGATGAGGGAAAGGCTGAGGTGCTAAATGCTGCCTTTGCCTCAGTCTTTAACAGCAAGAGCAGTTGTTCCCCAAGTACCCAGCCCCCTGCGCCAGAAGACGGGGAGGGGGAGCATAATGCAGACCCTGTAATCCAAGGGGAAATGGTGAGGAACCTGCTTCAGTACCTAGATGTATGTAAGTCTATAGGGCCAGATGAGATCTACCCGAGGGCACTGAGGGAGCTGGCAGAAATGCTCAGCAGGCAGCTTTCCATCATCTATGAGTGGTCCTGGCTGACTGGGGAGGTCCCAGTTGACAGATTAGCAAATGTGATGCCCATCCACAAGAAGGACCGGAAAGAGAACCTGGGGAACTACAGGTCTGTCAGTCTGACCTTGGTGCCTGGGAAGATTATGGAGCAAATCATCCTGAGTGTCATTATGAGGCACATGCACGAGAAACAAGCAAGCAGTCCCAGTAAGGACTGGTTCATGGCAGGCAAATCCTGCTTGGCCAGCCTGATCTCCTGCTATGATAAGATGACCTGTTTAGTGGATGAGGGAAAAGCTGTGGATGTTGTCTGTCTGGATTTTAGCAAAACTTTCGACACTGTTTCCCACAGCATTCTCCCAGAGAAACTGGCTGCTTTTGTCTTGGATGTACTTCTTCACAGAGAGGTCTGTTAGGCATTGAAAAGGGCTGCTCAGGGAAGTGGTGGAGTCTCCATCCTTGCAGGTATTTAAAAGACAGATGTGGTGCTGAGAGACATGGTTTACTGGTAGTTGGCAGGTTAGGGTGATAGTTGGACTTGATGATCTAAAGGGTCCCTTCCAACCAATTCTATGATTATATGTACTTTTATGAGCTTCCTCGGGCTGTGAGTGTGAAATCAAATGAAAGACTGCCAGCCTAAAAGAACAGCAGCCAAGATAATTTTGAGGTGATGAAACTCAAATTCCCGCAATAAAAAGGGAGCACCATTAAAGAAACTGTAGGTCAGGCAGAGCTTTAAATGGTATTTTTCATCTTGCTTTCCTTGTTTCCAATCATCTGGAACAGTGATAACTTGATATCACAGTTGTAATACCTGTCTTCGTTGTCCTGGGTTGCAATGACAGTTGTGCTTGGTTAGAAGTTTAATGAAAAAGGGTTTCTCTGGCACCCAGTTCTCAGTATTTTCTCCACCTACAAAAATAATCCCTTCAGCCCATTGATGCCAAGACAGTTCAGCACAGCCAGATCTTTAATCAAGGAGTCTCAAAGCCCTTGAGATTCTAGGTGAAGAAACGCCTTGTATATATCCTTGTTACAGAAAGGTTGTTCCCCACCGCAACATTTACAGGCTCATTTACAAATGGCCAACCATGCTAAAATAAACTATATGAATTGTTATAAATACTACAGAAAAACACTGTTTATACTATACAAATATACTATTACTATTAGCTTTACTCTTTCCTCCCTTTTCCACACATTGCTTAGACTGTGCATGTCATTTGCATTTGAGCCAGCTCCAGTCAACAAATGCTAGAGTAAAATCTTTTTTCTGTGTAGCTGTGACCAGAACTGGTCATCAGCAAAACCCTGGCGTATGTACCGTTTTTCCTAATCTCACTTATTGAAACAGGTAAACTTTGGTAGTTTTGCCCTCAATCTTGCTTACTGATTTTGCACCCAGCAGGCCTAGGAAAGGACACCCTTCTGCAAATCTGTCTGGTTCCTGACTGCATTGACTCTAGGGTTTGGCCACAATTCTTGATGGCAGTTTCCAAGTGGTTACATGTTGGTCCTGATTGTTTCAGAAACAAAATTAGATTTGCAGTTCCCCCAGTAACATGCTGTGATTTGTTCAGGGACAAATCTGGACTGAGACAAGTCCAAGTTTCTCTTTTGTTAGGCAGGAGGGAAGTAAAAGTAGATAACTATAGTCATCCATATGAGTAAGCCAGAAATTCATGAAGTGATTCGTAAATCATTAAAAAGACCACTAGAGCCTACTAGAAAGGAGTCCTGCTTGGCTATACAAAGTAATATATTATTGTTAGGAGGGATGTTAAATGAAATGTGAAACCTGTAAAACTGCATTTCACTTTGATTCCTGAAAAGGACTTTATGCCTGTTGCTGACTGCTGGTTAGTACCATTTTTTGGAGGTTAATTTTCTCAAATTAATTTTCAAAATGCAGGATGATGTCCTATGATTTTTGTCAATAATGGTAGTGATAAAAGACTGTCTGTGCATTGCTCTTAATCTCTGGCAGCAAATAGTAGTATTTTTTTGTAGAGTGCTATACAAAAATCTAACTCCAGTTCTGACTCAGAAGAGATACGACAGGTAGTTGTAGCTCTTTTAAAAATCATCTGATACTTTTATTTCAACCTAGCTACTGACTTACCTTTTTTTAAAAAAAAAAATTATCAAGACTTATTGTGAAACATATGCATGCTTGCCTATATGGAACAATGTAATATTTGATGCATTAAGGACTCAGCAGCTCAATAATGACATCTTTATTTCTTCCATCTATATATCATATATGAAGTAATATATGTGTTTATTAAGATAATATAAAATCAGCACAAAGACCATCCAAACCCTGCGTAAAATACAGCTCTCATAGGAAACTGAGCTGGTGTTCCCAGCTCTCCTCTCATGAATGAGAGTGCCCCCTGTGCTATTCCTGAACCCAGGCTCAGCTTTTGTTTACTGATCAGATCCTATTGGTCTACTGTGCAGTTTGGTCTCTGGGGGCACTGGCCAGAATCCTTACAACCTCAGCTTTCCATCTACAAAAATGACTGAAGCACCTATTTGTATTGTACTTTGAGGTATGGAATTTTAAGGAAATGTGGAAAAAATATAAATTTACAAAGTCTATAAAAATATTTGTGTGAAATCTTCAACATAGTGTGTATCCTTGCAGTGCCAGTAGTGCCCAATCTGTGCAAAACATTCAAATGGAGTGGTGAACCTCTGCGGCATTTGCACCACCAGGTTCAGACCGAATGGTTCCCCTCCTCTGCCAGGCTTGCAATTTTATCCTTTGAGTCCAGATCAACATTTTGATGTGGTCAGACTGCCCAACCAGAAGTGATTTAACACTTGCCCTTGTATATATTATATTGATTCCAGATTGTTTATCTTCAAATAACTCAATGTAACTTGTAGATTTCTAAAACTTGAAAGTTGAACCTAGTATCTAACTCCTCAGTGTTCAATGACCAGAACTGACCGCTTGCTTCTAGTGAGGAAAAACAGCTGTTCATTGACAGATACAGTTAGTACAAAGCCTTATAATGAAACTTGTGATGTCTCTAGCTTGTGATGTCTCAGAAATCAGATTCCCTGCGAGGTATCTCCTCTCATTAAGATTTACATCCACCAATAGAAGTTAAAAGGAGTTTTCCATGATAAGGGTGCAATTCAGGCTTTCAATTTCCCAGTTGTCAAATCTAATGATATGTCACCATTTGACAATATGTCATCTCTGTAGCTAGGCTGCACAGTATTCTTTTGGAAGTCTCTGTACCTGCAAACTGCTAAACATTATAGTGATCTAAGTAACGTAGAAACAATCGTTAGCTCTCATCTATTGTGATTCTGAACTCCCAGGTTTGTTTCTCTGGCTCCTTCTTCTCACCACGTCAGCCCTCAGAGAATTTCACTTCCACCTCACATGATGCAAAGACAGACTCCACAGCCTCCTCACCTTCATCAGCCTGCAGGAATGCCTCTAAAGACATACCAGTCAGCAGCAAACCCTTCTTTTCAACCAAATAGCCTCCATATCCAAGGTAAGAAAGAAGAATCACCATCATTTGTGTTAGTTGTTTATCACTGCTGCTTGGCTTCAATTTAAGTGCTTCAGGGGCTGGCACTGGTACTTTTAAGGCATCTTTCCTTTTGAAAGACTCTGGGAAATAGCTGTCAGGACTCTGCCTTCAGTATTCCTTAAAAAACTTAGCTTAGCTAATTATTATTCATCTTACCATGGAGTTACAGGTTTCTGTTCAGACTGATTTTCAGAGCTGTTGTTGAAACAGAACTGCAAATAATTCTCTGATGGCCTCTGCTTTTAATTTCCTAATGTTATGCTTCTAATCCTTCCTTACCTTACATATAAAGAGTTACCAGGTTTTCAGCAGGTTAACTATGTTTCTCCATTACACTTGTGGAGTGATAGAGACCTGGAGACCTCTTTTATTAGCAAAGATGTCTCTTACAGCTGTGTTCCCACTTGTGATGTGTAGACAGCTTCTAGGAGATTTCTGTCTTCCTCTTTGTTCAATTAAGTATAAACGTCTGTAGCCAAGAAGAAAATTAAGATCAGCTGAAAACAATATTGGGTAACTGGGGGGGAGTGGGGGATGGTGTGGTGGGTTTTTTTGTTTGTTTTGGTTTGGATTTTGTGGGGTTTTTTTCTCTAGCTGATATGGAGCCTGAATGGCAATTACCTTAACATTTCAGAAACATGTTGACAACAGTAATGCTATTTTTCATCAACTGTTTATATACATCATTTGCTGTGTTTACATTCACAAGGCACATAGCACAATGGTCTTCTGTAGGTCTTGGGGTTCTGCTTTGGATCAGAATTACCACAGTGGGTGTAAGAAGCATCTTGAGAAAATCAAGGCTTCTTTTGTTTTGTTCCATTGATGGAAGCAGTCTCTCTAGAAAAAAGGATGAGACAGGACACTGAGGCATCTCCCAGAGTTCATGAGTGAAGTGGAGAAAGGAAGGGCCCACTCCTGTTTTGTTCTTATCATACTAGACCACACATGAGCAGGATCTGAGCCAGGTGGTTTTCTTCTGGGAAATTGTAATCAGGTACAGCACCAATTAGTACTAGAACATAAAATTTTAATGCATGTAAACAGTTATTGTTAGCTTTCTCTGTTGTCTGATTAAATAATCTAGGCCAAATAGAGCACAGGCTGAAATTTATAATATTCTGTTCACTGTCATATGACCTCCCTGGTCCTGCTAATGCTGTTCTTGATGCAAGCCAGGATGCCATTGGCTTTCTTGGCCACCTGGCACACTGCTGGCTCATGTTTAGATGAGTTGTTAGAAGGCAATCAACCCAGTAGAGAATCACAACTGGGTGAATGTTACATATGGACTGAAGCCCCGTTGCACATCCAAATTTAAGACAGAGCTTAAAACTATCTTGTGTATGGATAAAAAAAGGGCTAATCTCAAGGTCTTGGACCTTAAAGCCTTACCTTCCTTCATCCAATGCTAGCAGTGCTGTGTTTGCTTCCCTGTCCTAAGAAAATGTATATTGAAAATAGATATTGCTGACAGGTATATCTATATATATATATGCATAGTTAGTAACTCTAAGTTGTAAAGATCTCTACACTTAAAACTGCTAGGAAGACAATGTGGGTTTAACTTACTTATATATTTATTTGCTCTGGAAAGATATAAGACATTGCAATACAATAGCCACATTTGGGTATTAAATGTTCTTTCAAAGATTAAGTAATCTGTTGTTGCTCTAGAAGGTATTTTGTCAGAAAGTACTTCCTCCAACGTAAGGACAACTGTCTCACTCCTATGTGCTGCACTGAAAGCTTTGTTTGCCCACTGTGCCTGAAAGGCTTTTTGAGACTCTCTCTCTGAAAAACAAATGTTTCAAGAGTTCATGGCCATGTTTTCCCAGCAAAGGTACCAAGTCTGCTGTCTTCCTTGGTCAGATCACCACAATGTAGAACAACACCATGGAGTTATCTTATTAGCCTGGACTATTTGGTATATAAGAAGTGTCTGCGGGGAGCTCTGTTAGTTTGTTTCCTGCAGTTCATGATTTAAAGTGCTGTAGTTACAGTCACTTTAGCTCAGTCCGCTACCAAGCAATGGTGACATTTTTGTCTCTTAATCTTGTCAACTACATTTAAATTGGCTGTACAGAAGAAGAGTTTCACTGCCTGAAATATTTTCAAAGAAAATAAGTTCTAAACAGATCACCTTACTGAAAGCCTGAGTATCTTAAAATTTCATGGAGATCTCAGAGCGTGGAAAGAAACGATGTAGGAGATCCAAGACTGGCAAGCCCCTTAAATCTAATAGCTACTTGTATTGTGAAACTGCATTTTCTTGGAAGAACTTTGTTTAGAGTTTGGATTTCATTGTTTCTTCTGAGTGATTTTCAGCAACAGATACACAGTGATGTCAGAGAGAGTTCTTCTTGCCTTGATTAATATGTAATAGACTAGTCCCATTCCTTCCTCTTGTGAAATTCACAATTTGTTTTGCTGCATGGGATGTTTGGAAGTGATGATGTTAGATGACTCAGTGAGCTGCAGAAGTGACTCTCTTCTTTTCCCTTCATTAGACTGCAGTCTGTTTTACTGGATTACCGTAGGCAGTAAATCTGAAACTATCCTGGACTGGAGACTGGAACGGTAACTTCCCATCTTGATGCCACTGCATACCATTTTACTATGTGTTTGTAGACATAATAGAAGACAGTACTGGTCCTAGAAATCAGCAGCAATTGGGCTAGGAATTATATTGTACTCACGACTCTTCAGCCAAGAACAGCTACAGGGACCTCAGCATAAGTACCTGAAGACAGGCATCTGCAGCACACAGGAAGCTGCAAGAACAATGGTACTGCTCTGAAGCACATCAGAAGAGATGCATGAGGTAGGAAAGAATAGCAACAGAAACTCTTCAGTGAACAAGCTTTTTGTGCTTATAGTATAGGGTGAAGTAAAGCTCCGTTGGGCATGGACATAGCTGACTTGATTTTGGATGCTTTGGATACTGTGAACATTTTTGCACTAGAAATCTAACTGTCCTTTAAAATTGTGCCTGTAACTCATGTCATATCTGTTAATGAGACTGACGCTGGCTGAGTAATGGAAGAAATTTTTTTAATAATGCAAAATACTCAGTTAAAAAGAAAAGTTGCATTTCTTTAGAAAAAATCTTAGCTGATAGGGGTTATCTGTACCAGTGTATCTGTACAGGCAGCTCTAGGAGTAACAGTTGTCTTTTAATTACAAAAATTAGATTTAAATAAACAAATACATTCCTATTTTTTCACATTTGAAAGTCAATCTGGCAGTACAATACATGATTAATTTCTCTGTCTTACTCTTTTTCCTTTTGTCCTTCACACTTAGATGTACCAAATGAGTACATGATATTTGTGTAATTCACCAAGTTGACATGATAGAAATACACTGCTGAGGAACACGATTTTGAAGTATTTCAGACCAATGATGGCTGGAATTTTTACATACCATAACTGTAAAGACTATTTACCCATGATGTACCTTTCTTAATGGCAGATAGAATTATTTTCTTGAGAAAATATTCTCTCTTTGTGTTGCCAGGGAGAGTTGTGACCGAGGAGGAAATAAATGTTCACCACTAACTTCCTGCCTGATAAAAATTATAACTGTGGCAATCATTCGTTACATATCTCTAATGAAGTCTTTGTCTTCATCAGTTCAGTAGGATCAGAACTCTATCACAAACTGATGTGGACCATGATTGCAGCTGTGAGTTTGGGATGGGCTGTATAGCTGGGATTTTCAGATGCTTATCATCTCCCACAACAAGGCTCTGTAATTGATAAAGAGCAAGAGCTTCTTGCTTTTAGAAGAGATTCTTGCAGTGAATATCTGTGTTATCATATTTTAAGACTTTTCACTTTCCTCTGGAAATAATGCTATTATGCCAGAAAAATAATTGTTCATTCTGTATTTTGATACCATGGACCTTGGCTGTAGCATTCTTATTCAAAGAAACACAACTGACATAACATTGCACGCTTGTTTGTTTTCAATAGTTTAATAAGAGAGCAACCAACAAAACCCAGAGTTGCAGTCCAGAGAAGAAATGTTCAGTTGCTGGGACTTCATTAGCCAACCTGTTAGCATTTTTTATTTTGCCAGTACCCCATGAAAGCACAGAAAAAAAGATGCTACAGGTCCTTCTTGAACGATCTCAAATGAGGGGCAGCTACAGTCAGTGCCTGTGGCCTGAATTGCATGTGGTTTCATGCTACCCTACGTTCAGCAGTGGTGTAGATTATCTTGGGCATGGCACCAAGTGGATAAATGGAAGAGCTCCTCACACCAGGTTGCAACATTTTGCTCTGTCATGTTTGTTCTGCAGTTCAAAGATCTCTATGCTGTGACCTGCTGCGTTGCAGACATGAACAAAGACGTTTAGAACAGTGCTAAATGACGGAGGGGAAGAGAACAATTCATGCTCTGTTCTGCTCTTTCCTGCTTATGCCTCTCCATTTATAAGTATTTATGACACTGAAACTAGGAAAACTGGATTACTTTTCTGTGCTGTCTTTCCATCTTAAAAAATTGTTTGGGGGTTTACAGTTAAGGAAGGGTTTTTTGTGCATTTCTCTGGTTCTTTCTGCAATATAGCAGTTAGTGTCAAAGCTTGTAAGACTTTGCTAGTCAATATTCTTTTGCTTAAGTAGAGAATGAGCACACACAGAGGTTGTGACTTGCAATAGCTGAACCCCAAAGTAGTTTTTTTCTGCTAAACTTCAGCTGGCGGTAGTCAAAGTTACTGCCAGATTCCTCTGTGTTGGGAACAGGATGCTGTGAAAAAGGCACAAGTAGGGAATGAGCAAACGCTAATGTGAAAGGACATTTCAACATGTGTCTTCAAGGGTCTTGCCAGCTGGCGCAGACCACTGTTGTTGAAATTGTTGTTTCTGGTAACTAATCTGACTCAACAGCAAACTTTCACAGTGTGTCCTATTGCTGGTTGAGCAAAAAGTTGATTTCAAACGGATTCTTAAAGGATGCAAAACCTGTCAATAGCTGTGTAGCTTCTAAGTCAAGTTTTGGTTAGGTATTGTTTTTTCTTTAATTTTATTCTATTTTCCTACAGTTGATGCTTGAATGTTAGGACTGAACATTTAAGTATCGATGGGTTGTAAATTCCTAGCGTGCTTTGCAGCCTGACTCACTTTTTTGGCAGGTAAACTTTAAACTAAAAAAAAAGTTTTAAACTGTTATCTTGCAGCTAGGATTGCTGAGTGCCTGTGACACCTGCAAAAGAAAATACAATTTATGAGTGGCCTCTCCAGAGCGAGCACATTCTGCAAATTTTGCCTTCTGTGGAAGAGGAACTGTGCTTCTACTTTTTGTTGTTGTTTTTCTATTTATATGAAGTCAAAGTACGCTTTTGTCACACAGGTTTTCAGACACAGCACCGACCATTTATTCAGTGTTTTACATGTAACTATTTGCCTGATCTAAACTCTTGTCATGTATGTGTAAATTAGGCATTTATCTCATTGTGTGTATACAGAAGTGTCTTCCAACACGAATAAATGAAATTCAAAGACTAAGTTTCAATCACCATTGTTACCTAGACATCCCCATAGGGTGTCTTCTGAGTTCCCTGAGTTGAGACTGTCTTTTCTTGTCCATAGTCCTGGTCTGCATTTAAATACTGAGTTTTCTGTTTCAATTCAAGCACATTTTATGTGTGCAAATATTTGTTTCCTCACAAAGACCACAGAAATTAGTCTCAAAGGACAAATAATTAAAATCATAAAACATCTAAATCATGCATCCTTCCTTCTGCTGGGCAGAAAATCAGTTCTATGCCATAAAGTGATACAGCACATTTTCCACTGTTCCTTCTCCTTTCTCCATCCCTATTATTTTATGGACTGTGTTATCTGTATGTAAACACTCAGTGCAGCTTTAGCAAACAACAGTCCCTTGTGCACTTTTCTGTAGGACAGTTAATGAAAATACACCTAGCCACAATCCAGAAAATGTTTTCCAAGTACACAGTGCTCATAACACGTTTCTAAGCTTGGACTCTCCCCTTATTTTGTGTTTGCGGAGCAAGGTTTTGGTAGTGGTGGTGAGACTGCAGGGGTGGCTTCTGCAGGAAGCTGCTAGAAGCTTTCCCCAGGTCCAACAGAGCCAGTACCAGCTGGCTTAAGGACAGACCCGCCACTGACCAAAGCCAAACCAATCAGCTACAGCGGTTGTGCCTCTGTAATAACATATTTAAGAAGAGGAAAAAAACTGTAGCAAGTAGCAGCTTTTTGCCACCGGAGGAAGGAGTGAAAAGATATAAGAAATTTTGTAGACACCCAAGGTCAGTGAAGAAGAAGGGGGAGGAGGTACTCCAAGACTGAAGGAGAGATTCCCCTGCAGCCCATGGAGAAACAGGGTGTCCCCCTACAGACCATGGAGGATGATGGGGAGTGGAGATCTCACGTGCAGCCTGTGGAGGACTCCGAAGTGGAGCAGGTGAAGATACATGAAGGGTGCTGTGAATCTGTGGAAAACCCATGCTGGAACAAGTGGCAGGACCTGTGGTCCATGGAGAGAGGGACTCACATGGAAGCAACCTTGCTGACGGGACTTGTGACCCCATGGGTGACTGTGCTGGAGCAGTCTATACCTGAAGTTTTGCACCCCAGGGAAGCCATGTTGAGGCAGTTGGTGAAGAAGTGCTTCCCCTGGGAAGCACTCATGTTGGAGAAGTTCATGGAGGACTGTCTCCTGTCAGTGGGACCCCACACTGGAGCAGGGAAAGAGTGTGAGGACTTTGTCCCCTGAGAAGGAAGGAGTGGCAGAGACAACTCTTGATAACCTCAAGCCAGGCCTAAACCACCACATGACTACAACCTCCATTCATCTTCCCTTACGTTGCTTGAAGGGGGGAGGGAGATAAATCGTGAATAAAGTTGAGCCCAGGAAGAAGGGAAAGGTGGGGAGAGGTGTTTTAATATTTGGTTTTATTTCTCATTACCCTACTCTGTTTTGATTGGGTAATAAATGCATTTTATTTCATGTTGAGTCTGTTTTGCCCATGATGTTAATTGCTGAATGATCTCTCCCTGTCCTTATCTTGACCCATAAGCCTTTCATTATATATTTTCTCCCCTGTTCAGCTGAGAAGGGGAGTGATAGAGTGCCTTTGGTGGGCGTCTGGCCTCCAGCCAGGGTTAAGCAACCACAAGGTTTAAAGAGATTTGAAGTCAGAAGGTTTGTATGGTTTGGGGTGTAGAACTGCGTGAATATATTTTTTTTCATTTTTTATTGCTAAATCAAAACTAGATGTCCCATGAGAGGCCTGTCTAATTACTAGTCATGAATGAATAGGCCAATAGTTATGTTCAGGTGTCATATAATATCCAAGATATGTAGACATGTCTCTGTTTGATATTTGTAGGTTGTGATTCCATGTTTCATGCTTCCCATAAAAGGGTCTTCTGCCTATAAGCTCCTGTACTTTGGGATATCTCCTTGATCTTTTCTGAACTGTTAAATGGTACCCAAAGCCCTTTTGTCAGATTCTGCACACCCAAACATTCCATTACTTTTAGAGAGGGAAATGAGCTTTTAATCCTGTAAACTAATTGTCTTACTGCTCATTGTTTGTTACTACTCATGGGCATCAGTAGATCCCAGGCATGAAAACCGAATGTCTGGTATAAATATGCTTTCCTCACTACAGAGTATGCACATACTGAGGCCAATCACGTGGTGGGATGAATTTGAGCTGGCTGTTCTTATCATTATCCAGATTTCTTATTCCTTATTCCTTCCTAGTAGTTAATGTTCTTTGAAGTCAAATCTGTGAACATGTATAACCACTGAAAGTAACAAGGTTTCCGCCTTTTTTACACTATCCAAAAGACAATAAACAGATGCACAAGGAGAGGGGAGTCAAGTTCTTGAACTGCAAGACAGTGTCTGCAGCATGGAGTTTAAATTTTTTGTGGTTGTTTTTTTTTATTTATCTTTCTATGCTAGGAGGAAATTCAGCTGAAATGATTTTTTCATATAGATATTTGTTAACTAGACTGGGTAGAGAAGACATCCTTGTGCGTCGGCTTTTTCTACTGACAGCAATGCCTCTGGAATAAACTTGAGACACATGAAATTCCTTAAGATGCTTTCTGAGCTAGGGGGTCATTCTTATGACAGTGACTTTTTGGTGTGACTTACCACAACATATTCTTCATCGAGAGAATTGCACACCAGCTTTTCAGCTCTTTGGTAATAAAATCTTCAGAGACTCTTGAGTCTATTTTTGGACAGTCAAGGTCTACAATTTTACATAACAGCTTGAAGGTAATGCACTGTCTTTTTCCTTTGTGCAAGGAAGGAGAGTGGTGAAAGAAGGACCTGCAGCACTGGCAGAGGGGAGCTGGATTCACAGTTTTTATAAAAGAAAAATACACATATAATGTAATCCTGAATTTATATAACGGTTTCATTTCTGACACGTTCTCTAAGAACATACTATAGAAAACAGAAATAAATGCATACCACATTCTTTTTCTTTATAAAAGCCATCCTTCAGACTGAGCAAAATAGCCAAAACTTAGGAGCATTTTTTTTAAGGAGTAGAAAAGACCTTGAGAAAAAATGTTCAGGCAAACCTACTGCAGAACAGGCCTCTTAGACTTACTGTGTGTCTCTGTTTTACCTAGAAGTGTGGTTTTGGTTATAGAAGTATGTGTTTTGGCATGGATTTCAATGTGAATTTTCTCAGTGCTTATGTGCCTCTCTGAAGTACCAATTTAGGAACAAAAAGGAAGAACAAAAATCCCGATGTGGATCTTTTATGTCATGTGTCATAATGGTCTTGGTTCTCTTCCATTGATACCAATTAGTAGCTTAGTGTCTCACCCCATACTTACCAACTTCAGGGCCCATGGGTCATCAGCTAGCAGTCCTTCTGAGTCTCATAAGCATGTCCCCACCATCAGCCAGCTATTCTGGCATCAGTGATATCCTTAGATTTCATTCAAAACTTACATGGCTAATCTTTTTGAATTAAGCATTTTGTTAGAGTTTTTCAGTCAGCAGCCCAGTGTGAAATCTGGACAGCAAGATTTCAGAGTAAATGGAGAAATTTCCGGAAAAATTTCAGCTGCTGGCCAGTCAATACCTCTCACAAGTCATTCTGGAATCAGGATGTCCATAAAGTAGATCATGGTCACAAGTAGTAGCAAATGGAGGGAGTCTTAGAGAGCTTCATATCAAAGCTGCATTATTGGTAGGAAAAATTTAAGTCCTGGTGCTACTGCAGTTAAGGTTTTTGTCATTCTCACAGCCATGGTTCCACCCTTGTATCTCCATCTAAGTCTTTTACTGACTTCTTTCTTCTCCTTGTTGTAGGTTTTTATGGGCAGCTTCAGACTCTATGCCCACCACATTATGCTGACACTCAGAAGAATGTACAACATGCTGTTTCTTGCAATATGGTTCCTCCTTTTGAAGACTGCTTAGTTCCCGCATCAGCAGGCCAGGCAGGGCTTGGCATTTTTCATCAAACATTTTCAGCTCATTCTGGTATTACAGGTAAAGGACAGCTGGGAACTATGTGGATGATTGTGTACAGTTTGTACTTAGATCTGCTTCAGTTGTGTATATGACTCGGACCTGGCATGACAGACTGAGGAAGTGGTTTTCAGACCATGGTGGAGTGGTTGGCATTGGGACCCAGTCACCACAGGTCACTGTAATGTCTGGCCTCTGCATAGACTGCACACTGTTGAGGGCTTCTCAAGGTTCTGTGAATTCTCTTTGTTCACATTTCCATGACAAGAACCACGTGAATGTGCACTTTTCTATGCACATTTGAATCAGTCTCTGCCCAGCTGAAACGTCCACAAGGGGCTCACATGCTGCTCTGGAAAGATGAAAGTTACCTCTTTGCAGAGAATCTGCACAAGACAGTGGGCCTAACCTTAGGGCCTAAGTACAGCTGATGCCCAAGTCTTTTATTGCCCTACACACAGGATGATTTCACTTTAACCTTGATTGTGCTTTTAAATCTCTTTTGTCTTTGTCCTTCAGTAACGCATTAAAAAGCCAATGCACCTGTAACTTCAAAGAGGCATCTCAAGAGGATGTAAAGATGTAATCCAAAAAGATGAGATATTTTTCTGCAGTTACTCTTGTGCTTATTACTGTCTCTTGTAGACATTGTTCATTTCTGTGCTGGGGTATTCTTTACAGTAAATAAGTTTACAATATTTTGCCTCATCATATGTTGGGTATGGTATGGCAATCGTGAAGTTTATTTTTACAGTTATCACAATTTTGGCACCCATTAAATGGGGAAGTGTTAGTTGTGATTAAATCTGCTGTACTTCAGATTTGATTCTGACAAAACTTAAATTCCCTCACTGATAAGCAGCAAGTTATGTATTATATATTTCATACATTTGTTGGTTTCTTTGCCTGTTTGGTTTAAAGACATTTCCAGTTCTATGCTGTTGTGGTTTTGCCCCAGCCGAGAGCTGGGCACACGTAGCTGCTTGCTCTTTAAGAGGAAGTGGCAGGAGGGGGGAATTGGGAGAGAGGGAAAGAGAGGGAAAAGAAAACCAGAAAAACCAAAACCTCATGGGTTGGGATAAGGATGGTTTACTGGGATAGCAGAGAGACAGATATAATAATAGGATATTTCTATGGCATGGGTTCGAATATTACTGCTGCCACTATCCCAGATATGCTGTCACTTTATCAGGGTCTTACAGCTGTTCAGGAGTGGCATTCCAAACCATTGGGCATGACTGGATTTAGGTTCCAGTCATTTTGAGGACTTTATAGCAAAATACAAGAAACGGGTGATACACAAAGCCGTTTCTCAACCAAACCACACAACTCAAGCCGTACAGCTCAGAGCTGTCCCAAAACAGGACTGTCCCCAAAAACTGCACGTCCATGAGCTGAGTGCTCCTCCCCCCACCAGCCCCCCTTTCATGCCGAGCATGACCTAATTGGCATGGAATCCCCTCTTTGGCCAGTTTGAGTCACCTGTCCTGGCTATGTCCCCTCACAGCTTCCTGGCCTACCCCCCACCCCTTGCTTCTTGTTAGCAGGGAAATATGAACAACTGAAAAGTCCCTGGCTGCTTGGCAACAGCTAAAATATCTGTGTGGTATCAGCACTACTCTCATCCCAACTCCCAAATATGGCATTCCATATTAAGTTAACTCTACCCGAGCCAAAACCAGGACATATGCATAAGTATTATGACATTTTCCATTATATAGTTATCCTAGTTAATTATTTTCTTTTTTTTCTTTTTTTATTTTCCAGTTTATGACTTTCCAGCAGGGTCCACAGGTATGTTTGGTGATTCAGCTCGCAGCATGCCAGAGGATAGCAGTTTACTACAAGTAAATGCAGTGGATCATTGTTCTAGCCAGCTTTCTTCTGTCTACACTGAAGGCTAAAGTGATAGAAATCTAGTTAGAAGAACTTGATTCCATTTCATCTTGCCCTTCTGCTATTTCTCCATAAAAAATTTCTCTGTGAAACTGCCATGTATGTATGGGGATATGTGTTGATATACATACATAATGGAGAGGAAAAAAGCAGTCACCAAGCATTCATCATGTAATCAAGCAGTCAGTTGGGAAGGAGAATGTTTGGAGAAACAAGCTCTGCCAAAGCCTTCGCAATTGTTTCTTTTCTTTTCATCTGTGGCACAGCAGCTCTACTTTTTTATTCTTTCTTGTTTTTAAGTTCTCAAAGGGAATTCACAGACTGAATAAGAAAACTGCTTGTTGCCTGTAATGCTTTCAAGCGGAATTGATGGACTTATTGAAGAGCACAGCTTTAGAAAATTCCCTTTTTTACACACAAAAAAAAAAAGGAAAAGAAGTAAAACCAGAGCATACTACAAGCATTTCAAAGGCACACAGCTTTTTGCACAAAGTGTCTGTGTATGATGCTTCCAAAGTTAAAAACACGCCAGCACCAAAAAGGGATAGAAATTAGACATACAACCTAGCATTATACATTGAAGGTATTCATGTGGCTTCTTTTTGGAGCCAAAGATGATTGGTACTGGAATTCTTACAGGCCTCAGCTTAGGTGTCTTTTCCTTCCCTCTGTATTTTAAGCCATACAATATGGCCATTGCTATTTTTCCAATATTCCTTCTGACCCAGTGCTTTATGCAATAAATAAGAAGGGTAAAATGCACTACTTGAGAAGGTACATGGACGTCGTCTATATTTAGCACAGCTGCTAGGTAAAAATAAGTATGTTTTAACTTTTTATTGATTTTTAATTAAAATGTAGAGCTTTATTGCTTTATTTGCTATAGTACATAGTATAGGTTTCAAATACCCTGTAGAAAAGATTCTTCCTTTTTTAAAAAAAAATATTTTTGAAGAAATCTGTACTGATCTGATTATGGTTTTTTTGCACATTCAATTACATTTTTGGTTTTCATTTTCATAATACCTTTTCAGGAAGAAAAGTTAGTCTTAAGTTTGCTATGGTTCCTCTGGTTATTGAGAGATGCAAAACTGAATTGATTTGGTGGTTTTGAGTTTTCTGCTCAGTGTCAGGCTCTGGTCCTCAAATTTAGTCCAGGATGCAAGCAAATGATGTTCCCCTTCATGAAAGCTACAAGGGTATGAATTAAAACCAGTATTTTGCAGTGGAGAAGTGTCATCACTGTAATCCTGTACACCTTGGGAGCAAATCTTACATTATGTAAGACTGAGGTTTTAGGTTATTAATCCCTGTTCATCCATTTTGTGGATTTCTGACTGTGCACTGTGCATCTTAATATTCCCATGACCTGATTTAATAAGGACAAAAATACAGGGTTCAGTCTTACAGGCTAGGCCATAAATATGCTTCTGAAATGACTCATCTAGAAAGTTGACTTTAAAAAAATGTTTATACAAACACTTTATCATCCTGAGAAGCTTTTCAGAGTTGTTGAACACAGTTTGGGCCAAATTAATAATTTAATTTGTCACTATGTTGCATAGTTGAATTTATGTTCAGATGTTTATAAAAACTGGCAATCTTTTGAGGTTTATATTCATGAAGTATGTTCTTATATACAGACGTATGTGCTTATATATTTAATGGAGAAACTTACATCTAATAAATGCAAAGACTATGTGGATAAAACATGCACATAAATGATGTACAATAAGTAATATGGGAGAAATGGAGATAATTCTGTACTAAATTCTTTCCCCTTTTATACTGCTTCTCATATATCACAGGTTAATATGAGTCCCTTTGCTTCAGCTCACAGTAGTAGGTCTAGCTGTTGCTACATGTGGTTTGCATTGAGCTAAATGTCATTCAGCTTCCCTGCACAACTATACAGACACAGGTGAAAGGGCAGTCCTTTTGCATTAGTGTACGATATAGTGCAGAGCATTGACAGTAACTTCTGCTTTTTAATAAAGCTTTAACTTTGTGCTAGCTTATAACTCATTCTGGGGTCACTGCACATGCATAACTTGTTTCAGTGGGAGTAATTAAGCATGCTATACACTTCAGTTTTGAGCATGTAGGACTATGTCCTATTTCACCAGCTAGTAAGGGCAGGATCAGGCCCAGTGTGTACATATGCATGTATATGTACATACATGCTTTTGTAGATATAAATCAGAGTTCTTCCAACTATGGTTGTCCAGATTTTGACCGTTGCTGCATGCAGAACTGAAATGTTGCTGCTGACTTCAGATCTGTACCACCTTGACTTTCAAATCTTTTGAAATATTTTTGCTAGTATGTGAACGCATGAGCTGTCCAGAAGGGAGGTGGCTTATCCATCACGAAAGTTCCTGACCCAAGGGAAGGTAGGAAGATAGAATTCAAAAAGGGTAATCTGGAGGTTCATCAGTTACTTTTAAAAAAAAGAAACTTTCAAGTCCTAGATTCTTTCATATATATCTATATATATAGCACCACAGCTTTCTATGAGACTTAATTTTAAAAAGGAGGAGCTAGCATACAGTCAAATTAAGCACATGAGAGTGGGCTAACAGTCTGTGAAAAGGTATGCCTCTGTTTACTTCTGTATCAAAGAGAATTCTTCATGATCATTTCATTATTCTCTTTGGAGTCAGACTGACTTTGGGGGATCAGCTTATGTCACTGAGGGCAATTGTGTAAAAAAGAACCATTTTATCTCACATATTTTGGATATTTTAATAGGGAGTTGTGTTCATCGCATGGTACAATGAAAAATGGTTCTTGTGAAAATACATAGCATAATGCCAATATACTTGTGCCTCAGTGATTTTTTTATGTTGTTATTCTATTTTCTGGATTTTTAACTTTCTAAAGGGATTCATAGCTAAGAGATTAAGTTATTTTAGACTATGGGCATGAAACTATATTCTAATGAAATTATTTGAAATCATTCTTTCATACAGTTTTCAGAAACTTTCAGGTCTATTTATATCTGCAGTAAAAATGGGACTACACTGAAGTTTAAAGTAGTTTCAAAGCGCGTGTGCACTTGGGTGAGTGTATGCAAGTACATGTGTGTATTCTGATCTCCCTTTCTATGTGTGTGTGTGTGTGTGTATGCAAGTGTATACACACACACACACACACACACGTGTATACACATACAGACATTATGGTTTACTAATACCGGATGCTGAAGTACCACAGTGCGAAGGCCATCTGTCATACTGTATTTTGTTTTCAACTTTCTTTGAAGAAGTGTGAATGATTATAAAAATTACATTTTTAACTTTTTATTCCATTTTCCCTTTGTAATTTTATAGTAGATTTCTTTCAAAAGCACTTTTTTGTCATTTGTGTGAAATTTTGTTGGGCTTTTAATATATATATATATATTTCCTAGGAACATACAAAGTAAAAGAAAGACCACAATTTAAAATTGGCTGAGCAGGGGTTTATTTAAGAAAAAGATTCCTTTTATTGTGTGCAGAAACCAGCATCTTGTGTAATATTTTTACACAAAGCACTTTGGTGAGGAAAGTGGGAGTATGTTTTTCCTAAACCTTACAGAGTATTCTACATATTTATACATGCTTACATGTATACATATGAACTCCATTTGCCATGCTGTATATCTGGCTGATACTTTCTCTAAAGACCTATCTGTTGCATACCACAAAAAATAAATTTTCAAAATAATTAATTACACTTTTTTCTTTACTAGAATGTGTAATTTTGTGATTGGTTACAGTTATTTTTCATATAATCATAAGTTAGTTTTGTCCTGTTTCATAAATTTTTTTATGTAAAAGGTAAAATTGAAAGGTGTATGTGTATGGTATAAAATAAAATTGGAAAATTACAACCCAATGGCATCACCAGTAGAATGTCTTATTGTAAGATACCTTTAAAGAAGATGGCTCCTGCCATTGTTCTTCACCATAAAACTACTAGTATTTGTGTGGTTTAGTATAATTAGAAACAGAAATAGAAAAAAGAATATATTGGGATTTCTTCTAAAAAACTTGTGGGTCAAAGTTTTGAGTCTGAATTTAACTATTCTTATAGTTAGGCTAGAGATTTGTAGAGGTAAATTATTGCCTCAGTGTGTGTTTACACCCTGGGTGGAAACACAAATAAAAGAAGATTAATTACATTTTTGTGCTGTGGTAATTCTTATTGGTTTTTTGTTCATGTGGTTCTATAATACAACATGTAAAGGTATTTTGCTCTTCTGTCTGCTTTTTGTTCCTAAAATACTCAAGCAATTAAGAAGTTATTTCAGAGTATTTAATTTAAGGAAAATAGTATTTATTTTGACTATGCATTAGGCAGAATGCTAACAAAAGATAAGATAGGGACAGAAGTTGATGCATGCTAATGTCCGTATTGTCTGAAACACGTCCTAAGAATCCAGCATGCATAGGAAATAAAGAGGTTACCTTTTACCACACCCATAAATTACACTAGAAATCTAAGGACAAAATCCAAACTAATAAAATAATGAAGTGGAAAAAAATCCTCTTACACGTTTGCAAAAAGACACTGGAAAACAATGGTCCAAGCTGATTTTTCTATGAAATCATTAGCAAGGTTGGCTCTGAGTCAACCATGAGGAGAATGAAACTAGTAAGCCTAACTTCCCTGGCTAGTACATACATGTGAGCTTCGTAGAACTTTACTGAACATGAGCTTGGACCAGTGCAGTCTTATTTACATTAAATCTTAATATAATGTATGAAACCTGTCCCATGGTGTAGCAAATATTGTTAGTGAATCCTGCAAGCTGCCAGGAAGAACTGAGACTTGCTGAATTCAAGTGTTTCAATTTTTCTGTTTGATGAAGACTAAGCCCTTAAAATGGGCTTAGTAGTTCCCTTGCAATAAGGAGTAATGTGGCTTGAACTATTTCAAAGCCACGTGCTTTTCTCTGGGGGCCTGACCTAGATCAGATTTTCATGACGTCATGCAAACCCATCTACAGCAAAATAATGAAGTGCATTAAAGAAATTATCTGACAGCTATATTCATAGAATCATAGAATATCCTGAGTTGGAAGGGACCCATAAGGAGCATTGACTCCAACTCCTGGCTCCACACAGGGCCAGCCAAGCCAAGCATGGGACTAACAGCATCATCCAGACGCTTCTTGGACTCAGTCAAGCTTGGTGACCACTTCCCTGGGGAGCCTGTTCCAGTGCCCGACCACCCTCTCAGTGAAGAACCTCTTCCTAATATCCAACCTAAACCTCCCCTGTCACAGCTTCATACCATTCCCTTGGGTTCTATCACTGGTTACCAGAGGAGATTGGCACCTGCCCCTTCGCTCCCCCTCATCAGGAAGCCATAGACCATGATAAGGTCTCCCCTCAGCCTCCTTTTCTCCAGGCTGAACAAACCAGGGGACTTGAGCTTCTCCTTGTAAGACTTCCCCTCCAGACCATTCACCATTTTTCTTGCCCTCCTCTGGACACTCTCCAATAGCTTTGTGTCCCTCTTGTACTGTGGCACCCAAAACTGCACACGGCACTCAAGGTGAGGCTGCACCAGTGGGACAATTCCTCCCTGGACAAGCTGACGATGCCGCAGTTGATGCACCCCAGGATGCTGTTGGCCCTCCTGGCTGCCTGGGCACACTGCTGGCTCATGTTTAACTTGCTGTCAGCTAAGATCCCCCAACTCCCTCTCAGCATGGCCGGCCTTGAGTATGTGATCCCCGTCTGTGTGTAGCCTGGGTTGCCCCTTCCCAGGTGCAGCATCTGGCACTTGCTCTTGTTAAACTTCATGCAGTTGGTGATTCCCCAATTCTCTAACCTGACCAGGTCTCTCTGCAAGGCTTTTACACCCCTAATGGAGACAAAAGCTCCTCCCAATTTGGTGTCATCTGCAAATTTACTTAAGACACTCTCTAGTCATGAGTCCATGTTGTTTGTGAAAATGTTAAAAAGAACTGGGCCTAAAATGGAGCCCTGGGGAACCGCACTAGTGACTGGCTGCCAGACAGATTTAACTCAATTTACTACCACAGCTCTGGGCTCAACCTGTCAGTTAATTTCCCACCCAATGAATTATGGCTTTGTCTAGTTGTATGCTGGACTTTTTGTCCAGCAAGATACTGTGAGACATGGTGTGTTGCTCCAGAGAACATAATTACGGAATGAAAGTTGCCTCAACTTTTAATTCAGTAAGGTGTTGGTGTTTGGGGTTTTTTCCTATTTCAGAACAAAACACCATTTTGAAACATCAGAATTTCTCACAAAATGGAAATTCATGGAATGGAGCAGGGGGGCGGGGGTGGGGATTGTTGTTATTTCATTGTTTGTATGTAGTTACAGGAGTTCCACCATGCACCTGTGCTAAAGCCACTGTGTATTGATTAATTATATCAACTCTGCCCTAATAGAAAATAGCTCAATAAAGCTGTTTGCTATACAGCTATGTCCTGTAAATGAGGAGAAAAACAATCAGTGTTTTTCCATTCTGAATATGAATCTATTCATATTATTTATAAGATACTTGTATTTGAAATAAGGGTGACTGTGAAAACACAACTGTTCATACTGTCCATTTTCCTAGGCAATGATCCTCAGGGAAATGCTTCTTCATGCTCAGACTTGAACCGCTTTATCACCCCAAATAATATCAAAAGCATTTTGAATTACCTGATTTTTAAACTCTGTCTGTAAATCACTGTAAATAAGTCTCTTCAAAGAAGCAATTTTAAAATTCCCAGAATGGACAGTCTTAAATATATTCACTCACTGCAGTATTTAGGTCCAGAAGACAGAATGGTAAAATTAATATTACAGAATGAAAAACAGTAGCATTTTAAGGTTATAGTGTCTCCTTCCAAAACGTTTGATTTGTACTTTTCCTCTACCTTCCTTGATACTATAATGTTCTCATTTAAAAGCTAAGTATGGAAAATCTTTCTACCCCATCTTCCCATGCCATTTATAGATTTACAACCAAAGTAAATTTACCCAACAGTCAGTATCATTAATGATTCACAAATGAGATGGGCTAGTTTAGTGAACTGTAACAATGAATGCCTTTCTATGTGTCTAGTTAAAAGTTCCAACATGCCTTTGTTATAAGTAGAAAATGCAAACCTCATGTATGGTCGCAACTAGTTACACAGCAGAAAGCATTACAAGTACATCTAGGCGGAAGAAAATACAACCATCCCAATGCCATATTGGTTTTTTTTTTTCCTTTAGACCAAAAGTGTACTTGAACCTACCAGTGAGTGAGCACACTACAGGCTTGGCTACACATGTGAATCATCCAACTTCAGCTATTCCAGTGAGGTTGAATACACTCATGAAAAACAGAGTAATGGCTTCTTCATCCCCTGAAAATTCTCTGAAAATTCTCACATAAATCTGTTGGAAAACCACAAAACAAGTTGCTGCTAGAACAGAGGATGACATATCTACAATCACAATGACAACACTGACCACATTCTGATTTGACTTGTTAACTCCCCAACCTGCCTCTGCATAGTGCACAGTTGTAATTAAGCTGTACCTAGCTTCGTTTGGAGCAATAGTGATACTTGGCTTTAACAGAAGTTAGTAGTGCCTGAGTGATGATCCTACCTAAAAGTTAAAGCAGTAATACTGGACTAGATTATCCATCAAGGAAATGGGAACAGTGTTAGATGGCACAATTACTGCACCAAACCTTTATTGGTGACTAATTTCACTTCTCCCCAATGAGGAGTCAAAACTTTTCAGCAAAACAGGACTGGGTGGGGTTTTTTTGTCTTTTTTTTTTTTTACCCTGAAACTTAAAATCTGTGGAAGCTGCGTTCTATCAGATACGTATTTTTTTCCCCAACCCTTCCTTAGAAGACACAGAATGTTGGTAAAAGTTTTCAAGTTTCAATGCCATTTTTCTCTTTTGTGACTTTGTTAAGACAGTCTACAAAGCACTAAATAAGGTAGCAATTTTGTGATCTAGAAATGTATTCAATAGAAACCATATTAAAATTATTAAATTAATTTCAGGGAACTTGCAGAAACAGAATCCGCACAATGCCAGTAGTTTCTATCACAATTACACAAACCAAAGCTGAAACATTTCCAGTAAGGTGAGATTACCTAACTATTGGAAATGCTGCTGAAAGGTTGAACGAGAAAAAGAATGGCACTCAAATCCACTGTGGTACTCATAGCTACATTTTTTCTACAAGTAGTAGAAAAAGTGTGTCTCACTTGTAGAAAAAGTGTGTCTTACTTGAGTGTGTCTCACTCAAGAGCCCTGTTTCACTGTGGAGACTAGTAGATGCAGTATTTGTCCTGGCAGATGGGACTCTTCAGCTTGGTGGGCCTTCTTCATGGAAACAGCATGCTAATATACATTGCTGAGCAAATCTACTTTGAAAAAAGGTGAGAGCATTTGTTTGTTTTTAGCTAAAAAGGACTTTGTAATAGTGGCTTCATTGTATTTATTTTATACTTTCATCCTTGATCCTTAACCCCAACATGACAGACAATGAGGCTATGGTCAATGGCTCAAAGAACAAAAATAATTGAGCTTACCAGTCTCATTGTTCCTCATTTCACTTTCACATCACTGTGTGACCTCCAAAAGGACATTTAACATACAAGAGCAAGCTGAAGCCAAACCGCTTGGTCTGATCAGTTTTTCATGCCTTATTGATGTAGTTGTTATTTGACCTTAGGCAAGATTATTGTTTAAGTTTTGATGAAGGCTGCTAGCAGAGGAACAAGAGCCTTAATAGAAATTATGACTAAAAGTGATCTTCATGCTCCCTTGGACTGGGGATTGCCAGTGTTGGGCTGCTGGTCATATAAACTGGAGCATGCTGATGGCAAAAGTTTTGCTGAAGCAACTGGTGTCCCAAGGCTGACCATAGTTTGTGCCTCTTTCAAATGTGCTGTCTGTGCAGATCAATGGCTTTGGTGACTTTATGCCACCAACAAATCTAGCTGGGCTTTATACTGGGCTTGGGAGGATCGTGGTTATTGAGCAAAGCCAAAGCTGCTGGACGTAATTCTGACCACCCGTACTAGGGGAAAACTGAAGGAGAAGCTTAGTATCTGGGTTTTGTCTAATGGATGCAACAGATTGCATCAAATTAGTTCACACTGAACAATCTAATATTTATTATTACCGCTGTGTCTTTGTGCCTTTCAGATACCATTCTATGTTAAAATCAATATCAAGAAAGGAGAGGAAAAAAGCTCTTCTTATAGCATCTTTATTCTTCTGTAGTTCAGAAAATCTTCCTGACAAAGCACACTTAACATTTTACTCATTTTGGGGATGCACAATGAGTGTAAATGTACCCCTTTCTGCTTGCAGAAAAAGATAAGTAGAATGACTGATGTTGCCCTACGTTTTATGTCCTGCTTGGGAATCATACCCAAGTCTGGATCTGAATTAAAATTTGGGTTTATCCTACAAGCAAAAAGAAGTTACTGACATGTTAAGGTACTTTTTGCCAATTTTCTCAGAATATACCACAACTAAATCAGCTGAATTATTTTATACAGTTTAAGATAATTGTGTAATCAAGCTCAGAGTCAGTAAGTAGTGTTAGGCTGCTCTTACCAAGATCCACTGGGAAACCGCAGAAAAATCTCCTTGCTTTCTTAGTATGTGAAGTGTGGCCTGCTGTGCCATAGGAGGCATCATGGCTCTAGTGAAGATGAAGTAGGTTGTAAACACATAGGTCTTTAAAGAATAAAAGATCAAAGAGGATGATAAATGTGTAACCTAGTTGCCCACTTGCAAACTGTAACAAACATTTATTCTGCAAAGACTTTTAATACTTTGGTTTCAATTGCAAACCAAAGTATCACTATAGCAAGGTAGTGGTAGTACGGAACTGATCACAGGCAATCGAAACTTTAAATTATTCAAGAGGCTCAAGAACACTCATTTTTCAGGAAAAAATTATGAAAGAAAATAAAAACAGTGATAATCCAATATAACTATAAACAAACACAGGAAGGGCATGTGGGATAAAAAGCTTTTTCCTTTCAAAGCTCTTGAGCTTCTTTCCTAAAAGAAGAGGAGAAAACATCATTAACCTTAGTTTGGAGATGTAGTTGCCAGTAACATTTATAAGACTATTAATTATACAGTTCCAGTCCAGGTCAATCCATTGCAAACATCTATTTATCTACTGCTTATTAGTAGAAGTAGATTGCTTATAATCTGGAATATTTTCCAGTGGTGGTTTGTTGCCTTCTAAATTTATCTTTGATTTCACACTCACAGCTCTTGAGAGCCTTGTTCCCAGTCCACGTAAATTTGTACAGATTCTCAGTGGCAGTGTTCCATATGTACCTGTTAATAGCAAGTTGCCATGGTCACGAAGTGCTACCGCTTTGGCACTGCAGAGTTGTACATCCACTCTACCCTGACAGAACTGACTGCACAAACTACACCGCAAAGGACAATTTTGCACTCACTTCTCCTTATTCTTTTATTCTTCTACATTGTCTGCCTCACGTTTTTTGTGAGAGAACTGATGGCAGGTATGCAGGCTTCATTGGTATTGCCATGGCAGTTACTGAACACTCTAAGATTCGCTGTCAAGCTCACTCTACGTAGCAAGTAGGGAAAATATCTACATGAATGTCTGTCATCCTCTCTTGTCATGCTCTCTTGTGTTTTGCCAGAGTGGGGAATAATACAGAAGTCTATAAAAGACTGACATAGATACCATGTTAACTTTAATTTAGACCCCAGTTGCACTGAAGTGAATGCGGAGTCCTTCTTCTAAAATCCAGGTAGAGATATGTGGTGGTTTCACCCTGACTGGAGGTCAGAGAACCACCAAAATTGCTCTATCACTCCCCTTCTCATCTGAACAGAGGAGAAAATATATAATGAAGCTTAAGAGTTGAAATAATGACAGGGAGAGATCATTCAGCAATTCATCCAATTTATTACACACACACGGACACACTGAAACCAGAGTAGGATAATGAGAAATGAAACCAGATCTTAAAACGCCTCCCCCCACACACACCCATCTCCCTTCTTCCCAGGCTCAACTTTATTCATAATTTCTCTCCCTTCCTCACTCCCCCTCAGGTGTCACAGGGGAAGATGAGGAATGGGGGTTTCGGTCAATTCACCACAAGCTGTTCTCAGCGGGGGAAGGGGGCATTTTTCACACTCTTCCCCTGTTCCAGCATGGGGTCCCACCAACAGGAGACAGTCCTCCATGAACTTCTCCAACATGAGTCCTTTCCCATGGGGCTTCAGCTCTTCACCAATTTCCCCAGTGTGGGTCCCTTCCTTCCATTGGGTGCAGTCCTTCAGGACCAGACTAGTCCAGCCTGGTCCCCTATGGAGTCACAAGTCCCCCAGCAAATCTACTCCTGCATGGGCCTCTTTCTCCATGGGCTGTAGGTCCTGCCAGGAGTTTGTTCCAACACAGGTCACAGCATCTTCCATATATCTCCACCTGTCCCAGTGTGGGGTCTCTCCACGGGATGCAGGTATGGGACCTCTGCAGGTGGGGTCTCTATTCCCCATCATCTTCCATGGACTGCAGTGGGACAACCTGGTCCCCCATGGTCATCTCCATAGGCTGCAGGGGAATGTCTTTCCCGCCAGCGTGTGCAGGGCCTCCACCCCTCACCCCCCCACACACCCTCCTTCTTCCCTGTCCTTGGTGCCCACACGGTTTCTTACATCTTCTCACTCCCTTCTCTGGTGGCAAAAAGTGTCTCTTTGTGCTTTTTTTTCCCTCTTAAATATGATTCACAGAAGTGCTATGACCATCCCTGATTGGCTTGGCCTTGGTCAGTGGTGGGTCGTGCCTTGAGCCAGCTGGTGCTTACTTTGTCAGACCTAGGGGATGCTTCTGGCTGCTTGTTGCAGAAAAGCCACCCCTGCAGCCCCCCTCCTCCACCAGAACCCCACCAGGCAAAAGAACAAGAGAGCATTAGCATGAGTACCAAATCAGGCCTAATAAGTGCCACAGTAAAAGCTCATCTAAATTTCATATACTTGGGTTTAGGTGCTAAGGAAAGAAAAAGTGAGCCATCTCTTTTTTTCCTTTTCAGGGCTGCTCCCTGCGAGACTGTGTGTGGGTCTATAAAATGTTGGAATTAATTCCATAGCCTTTACCTCATCCTGCAAGCATTTAAGAAAAGGCAGCATTCTTGAATGTTTGGTTTCAAGTAATGATCTGGAGTGAGAGAAAAAGGGGACAAAATGTGATGATGCCCTGTTAATAATTTACCCAGACATCTAGGATCACATAAGCTTCCTGTGCAACAACATTTCATGAGCTCTTGAAATAGGCTCTTGTTTTTCAGCAAAGGAGATAAAGCACTTGATGAAAATTGGCAGCTAAAAAGTGTGTCGGAAGCATGTCACCCATTTGTACATCATTTAACCTGCATCTGTAAAGTTCTGTTGCTGCAAGGTTGCATTTTACTTGCAAAAATCAGAAGATTCTTTGGTTTGCTGTCTAAAAGGTTAGAAGTAGAAGAAAACTCAGGGATGTTTGGGAGCATTTCAATGAATGCAAATAAATTCTGTTATCGAACAACTTGTTGAAACAGTAAGACCTGCTTTCTAAAATGCAGGGGCTGAGTGAAACAACCTTGAGGCTTTATCCCCTCTACCTGGTTGCACCAAAAGGAGAGCACTGAAAAAATTAACTGTAGGTTCTGCCAGGGCTTTGTGTTTGCTGGAGTGACCCAGGCCCAATACTTGCCCCTTTGGGATCATGTCTTTCTAGAAACTTCTTAGGAATGCCAGAAAAAGTCTCTTCATGACTTTTTTTCCTCCAAGCACCCTTTGGTCTGTAAAACAACTTTAAAAGCATCCATGATGAAGAGAAAAAAAAAGCCCCCTCTAAGCAGATACTGGCCACTGAGTTACTTCATTACCTTGCTGCAAACAAAACATTAAATTAGCAATAGGCATTGTTTCCAGCAGCAGATCAACTGTAAGCATTTGTTCACTCTACTATCCGGGGGATTTTAATACTTTACATAAAAACAAGATAAAAGACACACACCTCAACAAAACAGGAGATAAGACACCTATCTGCTTCAGACCAACAGCCTTGGTAACACATAGCAGTTGCACAAGACATGTAAAAATATACGAATTCTTAAAAAAATCCAGTCTTATGCCAAATCAAATAACCTTGCTGAGTCATAGGATTCCAAGAAACCATGCCATCACTCCTGAAAACTATGTACCTCATCTAATTGGTATGTGATCTTTCTAAAATTGCCGATCCTCTAAGTCCTCCATAGTGCCTGACAATGGAAATTTTGTTTTCTGACTACTTCTCTTTATGTTTAATGGTCCTGGTTTTGAGATAATTTACTCTAATTTTGAAGTGGTATCACTCTGTTACCATGTAATTAATTCTATACATACAATTGGAAGACACAGACTGCATGTGTTTCAAAGAAACATGCTGTGTGTTTTGCTGATGTTTGAGATTTGAGATGCACTGATAAAGAGATTTGGAGAATTAATATGGTACCTATATGTACTGATAGACTGAAAGATATTTCCTTTTTCCCTAGAAATTAAAATAGATTGGGGCAGTACAAGGAAAAGTACAGTTAAACATTTGAAGTTATCTTAAAATGAGCTCAGGGGATTTTGGTTTTTTTCTTTCGATCTTAAGCTTGTACTGATCATGTATGTACCTGCTTAATGACGGCAGTTATCATCCCACTGCAGTTTCTCTGAAGTGTCTGGAACTAGTTTGACACAAATAACTATTAGCAGAGTCAAAATCTCGCATTCAGCCTCTGAAGGTGACTGTGCTAGAAAATGTGTGCGGATACTCTTCCTTGAAGTGCTGACTTTTGGGACTCAAAAGAGTACTGTTTCTACTGTAAAAATATTCAGATTAATTTTGGCCTTTAAGATAGCAGTAATTCTTTGCTCTGAGAATCTTCTCTATGATGTTATGGATAGCAAGATAAGAGACCTACCTGCAAGAAAATGCGTAGAAATTTGTTACCAATGTCATGGTCTTTACTTTTCAAAAGCAAACCTCCCACTGGTTCATGTGGCAGTGTAAAGTGACCTAAAAGTAAAGTAAGTGAGAAATTTATTGCTTAGCAATATTAAAAAGTAAGACGAAGTGAAAATAAAATGGGTTCATTTCCACAGTGAAACTACGTTGAAGCCTGGACTGGCATGATTATGTGTTCCTAAATTCAGCTGAGAAAGGACAGCACATAGCAAAACTGTTCATAATTTCTTCTCAGAGACAAAGACCTCTCTTACTGATTTTTTGGGGGGTTTTGTTGGTTTTGATTTGGTTTGGCTTGGTTTGGTTTGGTTTTAAATTCCCATAAGTAGCACTAATGGTAAACAGCCTCAGAGGTAAGCCTCAGAAGAAAAGTTTATGACTCATATACTTCATCGCTAATGATTAATCCCATTTTTGTGATCACTGTATAATAATAATTCTATGTCTAAGTAAATCTCTTGCAAATGCTGATCATGCTGATGCCCTTGTTGCACTGGGCATCTTTCATCTTTCTCTGTATCCATTAACTGAAAGCTAAAATGATTTGAAAATGTCAAATCTGATGAGCTCTCGTGCCAAAATCTCTGTAAGAGAGATTTAGAAACAGCCATAGATGTTGATGAATATTCGAGTCATATATCTTTGAGCAGAATTCAACACAATTATTTTTTCACAAGCTGTTTAGATTTAATTCCAGGCATATTCTTGTACAGTTTGTGCTGTAAAGCAGTGTGCAAACTGGCTGCATGCATTTGGAGGACATTTGTAGGAAGAGAACGCAAAGATTTAAAAACTCCAAAATGAAAAGCTATGGGAAAAGTGTATTTTTTTCCTGAAACTTCTGGCTGGTTTGAATCTTGATCAGCTGCAGTAAAAGTGGGTCCAGATTTCAGTTCTTATATTGTGCATCCTGACACTTCTCCAGAACATCCAAGAAAAGCTGTATTTTTATTTCATCCTATTATCTCAAAGCAATAAAGCCTATTTTTCTTCCCTGTTGCACTTTTTGAATAGCTGCAACTACTCATGAGCACATTTTTCCAAATGTTGACCATGAGCACTTAATGTATTTTTCTCAACCATGAAGTATATCGATCCAGTTGTAATGAAAGGCTTTTATTTTTCACAGGCAAATGCCTCACAGAAACTTCTGACTAAGCTTCTGTAAGAATAACTCATGCGGACTAACCTTAAACTTGGTCTAGTTTAGTTGCAATGTAATTGAATGTAATTACATCAGTTCACTACTTTTCTTAATTTTTTTTGTTGTTGTTAAAAACCCAAAACTTAATTCCTTCCCATATTTAGAGTTTCCAAGAGAAGAAAAACTACTGAAATCAGGAGAAGTTTGTGTACTAACAGGTCTTTGGGTCAAACTTTTCTACTCTTTCCTTTCACTCCTCTCTTAAACCTTTTAAAAACTTCTCTTTGTTGATCTCTCCTCAGTATAAAAGACTGTTCAATTTTCTTGTGAGAAGAGGACAATACTTATTATATGGGAAAGGAAAGAAAAGAAACAGATTTAAGAAACAAACCCTCACCCACTTTGAGGAAACATAACAGAAAAGAAAAAAAATATTAATGCTCAGATTTAAAATCCCTACAAAATTTATTGTTGGAATACATCTAAATATTAAATAAAAAATTCTCTCCGATATTTCACAGAATCACAGAATTGTAGGGGTTGGAAGGGACCTCGAGAGATCATCAGGTCCAACCCCCCTGCCAAAGCAGGCTCCCTAGCACATATTGCACAGATAGGCGTCCAGACGGGTCTTGAATATCTCCAGAGAAGGAGACTCCACCACCTCCCTGGGCAGCCTGTCCCAGGGCTCTGTCACCCTCACTGTGTAAAAGTTCTTCCGCATGTTGGTGCGGAACTTCCTGTGCTCCAATATACAGCCATTGCCCCTTGTCCTGTCTCCACAGACCACTGAAAAGGGGCTGGCCAATTCCCCCTGCATCCCATACTTAAGATATTTATAAACATTAATTAGGTCCCCCCTCAGTCTTCTTTTCTCCAGGCTGAACAGCCCCAGCTCACTCAGCCTTTCCTCATAGGGGAGATGTTCCAGGCCCTTAATCATCTTCGTAGCCCTTCTCTGGACTCTCTCCAGGAGATCCCTGTCTTTTTTATACCAGGGAGCCCAGAACTGGACACAATACTCCAGGTGGGGCCTGACCAGGGCAGAGTAGAGGAGGAGGATCACCTCCTTAGACCTGCTGGCCACACTCTTCCTGATGCATCCCAGGATCCCATTGGCCCTCTTAGCCACCAGGGCACACTGCTGGCTCATAGCCAACCTGTCATCAACCAGGACCCCCAGGTCCTTCTCCACAGAGCTCTTCTCCAGCAGGTCATCCCCCAGCCTGTACTGATATAGACGGTTATTCCTCCCCAGGTGCAAGACTTTACACTTCCTTTTATTAAACCTCATCTGTTTTTTTCCTGCCCAGCTTTCCAGCCTGTCCAGGTTTCGCTGGATGGCAGCGCAGTGTTTCTGCGTGTCAGCCACCCCTCCCAGCTTTGTATCATCAGGTACTTGCTGAGGGTGGATGCTATTCCCTCATCAAGGTCGTCGATGAAGATATTAAACAGGACTGGACCCAACACTGAGCCCTGGGGAACACCGCTAGTCACAGACCTCCATTCAGATTTTGTTCCACTGATCACAACCCTCTGAGCCCGGTCTGACAGCCAGTTCTCAACCCACCTCACTCTCCACTCATCTATCCCATGATCTCTCAGCTTTTCTATCAGGATGTCATGGGAGACAGTATCGAAAGCCTTGCTGAAGTCAAGGTAGATGATATCCACTGCTTTCCCTCCATCCACCCAGCCGGTGATGAGATCATAGAAGGCTATGAGATTGGTCGTGCACGATCTCCTCTTGGTGAATCCGTGCTGACTAATCCTCATGACCTTCTTCTCTTCCAGTTGCTTGGTAATGGCATCCAGAACAAGCTGTTCCCTCACCTTTCCAGGGACAGAAGTGAGGCTGACTGGCCTATAATTGTTAGGGTCCTCCTTCTTGCCCTTTTTTAAGACCGGAGTGACATTTGCTATCCTCCAATGCTCAGGTACTTCTCCTGTTCTCCAAGAGCTGTCGAAGATGATAGCAAGCGGCTCCGCAATCACTTCCGCCAGCTCCCTCAGCACACGTGGATGTATCCCATCCGGGCACATGGATTTGTTTGCATTAATCCCTTTGAGCTGCTCCTGGACCACCCCTACCTGAACTAGAGGGAAGCTCTTCATTCCCCAAACACTCCTACTTTCATCCAGGATCTGCGGGTCCCGAGGGGCCTTTGGAGTGAAGACCGAGGCAAAGAAGGCATTCAGTATTTCCACCTTCTCATCATCACCCGATACCAGGACACCTGCCTCATTCATCAAGGGACCTACATTATCCCTGATCATCCTCTTAGTATTCACGTATCTGAAAAAACTCTTTTTATTATCCTTTATATCCCTTGCCAGTTTCATCTCCAAGCAGGATTTAGCCTTTCTAGTTGCGTCCCTACAGGCCCTGACAACATCCCTATAATCATCCCAGGTGCACAGACCAAGTTTCCATAGCTCATAAACCTTCTGCTTCCCTTTGAGTTTACACATTAGCTCCCTGGTCATCCACACAGGTCTTCTGCCTCTCTTTCCCGATTTCTTACTCAAAGGGATGCACCTATCCTGTGCTTGGAAGAAGTGCTGTTTAAATGCTAGCCAGCTCTCACAGGCTCCCTTGCCTTCTAACAGCATAGCCCACGGGATAGGTCCTAAAAGGTTGTGGAAGAGATCAAAGTTAGCTCTTCCAAAATTCAGGGTAGCTATCCTGCTTTTTGGCTTGCTTCTTCCACTCAGGATCTTGAACTGGATCATTTCGTGGTCGCTTTGTCCTATGCTGCCCCAGACCTTCACGTCCCTGATGAGCCCGTCCTTGTTAGTAAGAACAAGGTCCAGCACCCGCCCTCCCCTTGTAGGTTCCTGCACCATCTGTAGCTGGAAATTGTGCTCAACATACTGCAGAAATTGTCTGGACTGCATACGACGGGCCGTATTGCTTGCCCAGCAAATATCTGGGTAGTTGAAGTCCCCCATAAGGACCAGGGCCTGGGATCTCGAGGCTACTTCTAGCTGCTCATAGAAAGCACTATTAACCCGCTCCTCTTGATCAGGGGGCCTATAGCACACACCCACAACAGTGTCACTCATACTAGCGTGACCCTTGATTCTTACCCACAAGCACTCAACTGATGGGTCATCTTTCCCCAGGTGGAGCTCAATACATTCAAGCTGCTCTCTAACATAAAGAGCAACTCCTCCACCTCGCCTCCCTAGCCTGTCCTTCCTGAAAAGCACATAGCCATCCATGACAGCATGCCAGTCATCCAGGCTGTCCCACCACGTCTCTGTGATCGCAATGAGATCGTGGCCCTGCGACCACACAAAGATCTCTAACTCTTCCTGCTTGTTTCCCATGCTACATGCATTTGTATAAAGGCATTTTAGTGGGGCAGCAGGTGCAGGTATCCTCAACAGATCACAGCGAGATTTCCGACAGGGGATGGGCAACAGTGGCTCCACTGAGGAGTCCTCAGGGCAATCCCCAGAATTTTCCCCACTATCACATGGAACAACATCCCCAAGTCTGTCACTGTGCTGCTGGCATTTACCTTCTTCCCCCGCCAACTCACGTTGTGTCTCCCAAAGCCCATGCCTAACCCCAAGAGCCATCATAATGTCCCCTCCCGCCTTCCTAACTAGTTTAAAGCATGCCCAATGAGCCCTGGCATCTCCTGGGCAAGGATTCGCTTACCCCTATGGGACAGATGAGCCCCATCAGCAGTCATCATGCCAGGAGCAGAGTACACCTTCCCTTGGTCAAAAAACCCAAAGTTCCTATGCTGGCACCAGCCTTTCAGCCACTCATTCAATAGATGGGTTCTCCTGACCTGCTCCGAACCTCTCCTCCCACTAGTAGGGATAGACGAGAATATTATTTGAGCTCCGCCCCCCTCAACAAATCGCCCTAGATCACGAAACTCCTTCTTGATAGCACACAGGCTACACTTCATGATCGCATCCCTGCCTGCTTGAACAATCAGTAGAGGATAATAGTCAGAGGGTCTTACCAGCCCTGGGAGCCTTCTGGTAATATCATGGACCCTGGCTCCGGGGAGGCAGCACACCTCCCTTCGTGTAGGGTCTGGTCTACAAATGGGGCCCTCCATCCCTCTGAGAAGGGAATCCCCGACCACAACTACCCTTCTCTCTTGCCTAACAGAGGCAGTCTCAAGGCGTGCAGACTTCTGCCTCACTCTAGGCTTTCGCTTCCTCTGAGGCAGGGGGGCTGCACTCATCCCTTCACATACCTCCTCCTCAACTTCCAGGGCCCCAAACCTGTTGCTTAGGGAAACCTGGGGGAGTGGGGTAGGTAGGCAGGGGGAGCGCCTACGACGGCACGACTGGACTGTCTTCCAGCCCTCCTCAGGGTTCGGGTCACTCCCATTTACCTCATTAGGTGGCTGGGAGGACAGAACCTGGCTCATCCAATCTGTCTGCACCTCAGCCTCCCTGATGCTCATGAGCCTGTCTAGTTTACCCTTGAGCACATCTACCTCTTCTTGCAGGTATGCTGCACGGCTGAGGAGATCCCTTATGATCTCACACAGTACACAGCCATGTTCAGAGCTGTCTGCTGCCGCAAGCATGTTGTGACATTTGATTTGCAGAATCCTTTATCTCATGCCAGAAAATTACAACAGACTGATGGTTACTCAAGAAGCTTTTTTACTTGTCCACATGCTGGCATTTTTTGGTTGTGGTTGACTTTACACAAAGAAGAAAATCACGAGAAAGCAGTAAATCTTCACCTCTTCACACAAGACTTATTTATTGACAGTTTTCTTCAACATGTTTTTCTGTTATGATTTTGTGCCTTGCAAATGGCAACACTCCATGGTTTGCTCTATGGTTAAGATCCCAAAATGCACTGATACAGATCACAGTGTAGTGTGTGAAAATCTTCAGAAGGAATGCAAGCTGTCTTAAAGCTGTGTAGGCTGGAGGTTTTTCTACTGTTTTCTTGTGGAAAATGCCTAGTTTTTCCTTTTAACATAAAACAAACCATCATCTTACATGACAGCTCTGCTCTAATAGCATTATAACTGCAACAGGCCCAAAGACACTGCTTCCTGCTGATGTGTTCTTCCAACTGCTGTAGAGCATCTCAGAGAGTGGCCCTGGACAGGTCCTTCAGAGCAGAGTCTAGGGTGACCTACTTACTAACTGTCATTGAAAATGTGTTTAGCCCACTTGTCAGGCTCAGGAAATCAAGTGACCACTGGCAGGCTGATACCACATCTCAAGGTACAATCCCTGAAATCCCTGAAATTAACAAACAAAAAATTTTAAAATGATGCAGGTTCAAGCTGCATCAGTATTCAGAATTATTGATTACAATTCTGTATCCTAAAAATATATTAATTTTAATATAAGAAATAAAACCTTTACTGGCTTTCAGAAGTGCCCTGGGCTTCAGAATATTCTCAAAAGAAGTCAGGATAGATCCAGTACAGTCAGAAAGCACAGGTATAACTTCTACTTGATGGAGAAGCACACAATGTGGCTAGCACACACTTGATAGTTGCCAAGATACGTTTTTCCTATGCTGTGATGTTTCTTCCCCTTCCATGAAGTAAAACTGGATGACATTTTTCAGGCAAGCAGGCAGCTGGTTCCCACAGAACAAGAAGCTTGACGCCTATTTGTGAGCTGGTAACTGCAGCTAAAAAGTGCTCATCTTTAATCTCATTGTCCAGAAGCTCAAGTTCATTGCATTTTTCCTGCATTGTATCAATGGGGAATTTTTTTTTTCTTGACTTTAGTTTTCTCTTTGTTCATTGAATGGAACATCTCCTGAACACACATACAGAGAAAAAGGGGGTTTTTGCTCATTCATTATACATCTCGTTCTGAGAAATGTTTTTCCACAATTTGTGTGTGAAAGAAGTTATTTTAAGCTTTCTTAGATCCAACAGGTGCAGACAGAGAGCATAACAGAACATAACATAAACAATGCAATACAGCTTTGGTTCTGCTGGAGACTAACGCTATGGTAAACTTGGTGAGCCTGATTCTGCAGCCTGGAATACATGTATATCTGCTCCTTGTCTACAGAAGTTCTTCAGGAATAATATGAGGAAGGCTAAGATCTGAGCTGAGTGCGGGTATATCCATATCTTGTGGCCTTCCCCGTATCCTCAACTTTTACAACTTAATGTTGTGAAAAATTAAATCTATAAAACTGTGACTTTTCATAGCTGAGATGAGTGAGGCTCACAAGAAAGATTAGACTGGCAGAGTCTTCCAATTCCAATTCTGATTTCTGTCATTGTTCCTCATGAGGAAAAATTGTTTCACAAGTGTATAAAAAGTATTAACACCACTTCGGCTTTTTCCTTAGTGTTTCCAAGTAACTATTTGGAGAACTCTGAGATAAAACCAGGTGAGAAACTGATAACAAAACACTTTGTCCTAGGTACAGTTTTGGTGTATTCCAATTATCTTCTCTCAGGTTACACTCAAGATTACCAAGATGCCATTGTCTATCAGCACGATCAAACCTGGTGACCACCAAGTCTAGAACATTAAAGGCATTAAAAATACATTCATTAGTGTTTTCTTGTTTGGGAGCAAGGGTCTGCATTGCTACCTTTTGTAGATATATGTGTGTGTACATACATGAAGTGTAAGAGGGGAATTCTGAGCAGGTAAAGGTAAATGGGAAATTCTTAGGCTACACTTATATTCAGTGTATTTCATGACTGCTGCTCAGACAAGGAGATTGCATTTGCTAAACTCTTTCTTGCTCGTATCTCTGATGACATACTTATTTCATAAGAAGACAAATTAAATTAGAATCAGGAAAGCTCTAATTTTTTTTAAAAAAATTCTCTTTTATTAACTTTCCAACAAAGACAATTACCTATTGGAAAAGGCATTGAAATTAGTCTGAGAGGAGAGGTTCAGTGCCAGTGCTAGTAATTCACCCACTCCTGTATCCTGCCTTGGATCTCCTACTCTTGCTCTAGCCTATTAAATAGATGCTTTTCTCTTGAAAGCTAATTAGCACACCGTCCAGAAAAAGAAGTTAATAATATTCATTAAAGAGACCTGAGAATACTTACCGAATTAGGCACAGTTAATCAGCTGGCCTAAAGGATACTGCTGCATTATTCTGAACCAAAGTACAAAAGATTTCTGTCTGGGTACCTCAAGGCTGTTGTGATCATCTTGGTAAAAGAGATATGGCAGTGCATCATCTTTTTGAGATTTTAAAAAAGGCCATATGGCAAGTTATGGAACATATAGAACACATGGAAACTGTTCAAAAGGAAGATTTTTGTTTCTTCCATATTTTTTCTACATGTGGCTCTCGTATGTTACTGTTTTTAACAATTTTTTTCTCCTACCAAGCTTCTCCTAAAAGCATTTAAAGATTTTAGTGATACAGAATCACAGAATCACAGAATCACAGAATCGTAGGGGTTGGAAGGGACCTCGAGAGATCATCGGGTCCAACCCCCCTGCCAAAGCAGGCTCCCTAGCACATATTGCACAGATAGGCGTCCAGACGAGTCTTGAATATCTCCAGAGAAGGAGACTCCACCACCTCCCCCCTGGGCAGCCTATTCCAGGGCTTTGTCACCCTCACTGTGTAAAAGTTCTTCTGCATGTTGGTATGGAACTTCTATGCTCTAACTTGCAGCCATTGCCCCTTGTCCTGTCTCCACAGACCACTGAAAAGAGGTTGGCCATTTCCCCCTGCATCCCATACTTAAGATATTTATAAACATTAATAAGGTCCCCCCTTAGTCTTCTTTTCTCCAGGCTGAACAGTCCCAGCTCACTCAGCCTTTCCTCATAGGGCAGATGTTCCAGGCCCTTAATCATCTTCGTAGCCCTTCTCTGGACTCTCTCCAGGAGATCCCTGTCTTTTTTATACCAGGGAGCCCAGAACTGGACACAATACTCCAGGTGGGGCCTGACCAGGGCAGAGTAGAGGAGGAGGATCACCTCCTTAGACCTGCTGGCCACACTCTTCCTGATGCATCCCAGGATCCCATTGGCCCTCTTAGCCACCAGGGCACACTGCTGGCTCATAGCCAACCTGTCATCAACCAGGACCCCCAGGTCCTTCTCCACAGAGCTCTTCTCCAGCCGGTCATCCCCCAGCCTGTACTGATACAGACGGTTATTCCTCCCCAGGTGCAAGACTTTACACTTCCTTTTATTAAACCTCATCTGGTTTCTCCCTGCCCAGCTTTCCAGCCTGTCCAGGTTTCGCTGGATGGCAGCGCAGTGTTCCTGCGTGTCAGCCACCCCTCCCAGCTTTTATCATCAGGTACTTGCTGAGGGTGGATGCTATTCCCTCATCAAGGTCGTCGATGAAGATATTAAACAGGACTGGACCCAACACCGAGCCCTGGGGAACACTACTAGTCACAGGCCTCCATTCAGATTTTGTTCCACTGATCACCACCCTCTGAGCCCGGTTTTTGTAAACAAAAACATACTTAAATTGCTAGGTATGGACATGAATTGCTAGATATGGACACAAAGTTTTGGCAAGTATTCATATGGTAACTCTCATGACTGTGTAACAAATGAGAGCACAAAAGTGCAAAAAAGTGTAACAATTCCATCTCAAGAAATGGTATAGCTGTGTTAAGGTATCTCTGTCTTAAGGCATCTTTCTGGGAATAATGACAACACGAAGTTTTACTTTTCTAAGTGTAAATGTTTCTGTCATGCAAGTATTCCTTCAACATTTTTGAGCTCTGTTAAACAAATTGAAAGAAACTTGATCTAGGTACTAATGATAAAAGCTTCTGCACATGCACTTAAAATAGGGCAAAGAAAAGCAAATTTATCAGTGCTCCATTTGCCCCACTGACAGGATACAACATGAAACCATGTTGTCTTTAGAAACCAAAAATCTATGAGGGAGAGAAATATTCTCCTTATACAACAAGTTGTAATATGAGTTAATCTCTTTCAATGTATGTGGTAATGCAAGCATGAAACAGAAACCATAGGAAATAGTGATTTACTGCTCATGGAGCCGGGTGCTTGGAGGAGGTCTAATTTACAGAGAATTTAGACGTCCTGTGAAAAGAGACTAATCTTTGTGGCACAGGTTTGGTATTTAGTCTAGCAGAAGCAACGCAATCACTGAATTAATTTAGAATGGGAAGCAGTGATAAAGTTTAGAGCAGCCAGTAGGTTACCTCAGGCTATTAGCCATTAATGCAATGCCAGGACATTTAGTACCCCCTGAACAATGGTCTGTAAGAATCATTGAATATTCAATATCTGCCTGACCTGCTAATATGCATCCTTTAATTACACTACCTGACTATCTCAGCTTTTTACAAATAATTTTCTGTTCAATATAGTCTCAGAGCAGGGAGTTGCCATTCGCTGGCAGAAACAGGGAGAGAAAAGCACCCCAGACTCAGGGTCTGAAGCTGCTTGTTTTGCTCTTGTTACCCAGCACTTACCTTTCATCTCAACTTTACTGTCTGGCTTGGATGAGGAAGTAGATCCTGAAGTGCCTGGCAAAGTGAGGTAAACTATTTTCAGTTTATTTCCAAAAGTCCTTGAAGCTGATAGAGGACGTACTTGACCTGATATTCCAGCATCAGCAAGTTTTCTCTAGGACAGCATACACTCATAGTGCTTTAGTGACCCGAGCCTATGCTGCGTATTTTACCCCCAGCCATACACACTTTACCTGATGCTGAAAAAAATAGTTGCTAGAAGTGCTCCACTAGGAAAATTCATACATGTTTTCTTCATTGCTACTGCCTTAATGAGAGGTTATAATATAGGCAGGATTGAAAAGTCTGGTTTCTCTGCTGTTTAAAAAGTTTGGAATTCGGAGGAAAACCAGATCTGTACCTCATGCAGATTTTGTGACTTTATTCCATATTTGCTGATACAAATGTCTGTAATGAACAAACAGCTACCATTGCTCCTGCATTTGCTAACAGTTTCATTTAGATATCACATAGTTTACATATTTACATAGTTTATATATTTAAATAATAGTGCCTAAAAAAGTTAATTTGTTGGATTAAAAAAAATCCCCACTTCACGTGGTCTTAAATGTTTGAAATAAGTCTTCAGAGTGCATTGTACTCTTATCACAAACAGAGCAACAGGGCTGTAAGAGGGTATACCAACATTTCCCAATGGCAAGTCCTGAAGAAAGCTGTGAAATGTCATAGTTCAGTTCATTTTAGCAGACAAAAAAAAAAAAAAATTAAAAAAACCCAGACCTTTGATGACCTCTGGTGAATAAACTAAGCACTGCATTGAAATGATCACTGAGGATGTTTTTGAGGGATAATCCAGCCAAATCTTACTATAATAAAAAGCCAAACCACAACAAAGTTATTCCCATAAAAAGCTGAAAGACAAGACAACCATCTTTCATAGCACACCAAATAAAACAGCTCTTCTGCAGCCAGGCTAGCACTAGACCTGAGAGATGTAGAAGGTATTAGTCTATCTTAAGCAAATCTAAAGCTCATGGATTGTATTCTTGCATCCCTATTTAAAAAAAAAAGAAAAAGAAAAAAAAAGAGGAAAAAGTCAATTTATCAGACTAAAATTGTTTTACTGTACTAATACCCTATTTCTTTTGCAAAACGCAGAAGGGGAAACTTTAAGCAGTACAGTAATCATAAGGAGCTTTGTGAATCTGTGCTCTTCCTGCAGTGTCTGACTTCACATAGGCCACTGAGAAGGCTCCTGCCGTCCCTGTCTGTCCCAGCTTGTTCTCTGCACCCTCTGTGCTAAGTTCTGGCTTTTGGAATAGTGTGCTCAGCAAACAGACCCAGTGACTGTAAAATAAGGCTGTGCACAGGTCTGCAGAATAGTTAAGTGAAACGTAGAGTAATAGAATTATTTATCTCTGGCTTTTTCCCTAAATATACCAATTCCTACAATAACTAACACAGAATATAAAGTTCTGTTTAAAAGGAGAGCATCATGCATGTTGTCGCCTCGCATTCTGCTCTGCATAGTCTGCTGTAAACAAAGGCATACACCCTTGGAAGTGTGAAAATTAATCACATGCAGCTTTAATTTTATCATGATTGAACCTTGACCTATCCATAAAAATCAAAATTATGCCTGTCTTATATGTAAGTTAAATAATATATTATATGTAAGATATATTTATTTTCTGACAAGTCCCAAACTTAGTACTTGATGTACAATGCTGATCAGACATAGTTATTCCTCAATCATTCACGGTCTTTTGGCAATAAACAGTTTTACTGCTGTAATTTGACAGTAGATTTATCGGATTAAGCACGTCTAAGATACAAGCTATTTGTATTACTTCCACAGGACTTGTGTAGATCTGCTGTAGTTTTTGTCTTTATAGCCGACCATGAAAGGAACAATAATGTTCTCTCATTTTCTTTTATAGTGTGCTCTACTGGATGAAGAAAAGTAAAATGTATTATTTCAATCATACAGACAATTCTTCTCCCTGAAACTTCTGGAGAATCCTAAGTGGAAGAACATTACTTTTGCAAATGGAAATATATTCAACTTATCAATTTCCACTTTTCAGGGCAGTGCAATTTGTGCTGATACTTACAAGGATGTGTAGGTGTAAGACGTTTTTCTGGCTGATCTCACAAATTGAAAGGGACACTGTCAGACTAAACCCCATATTTTTTAACATTCTTTGTAACAACTCCCATAATAAAAATACCTTTTATTTGTACCACTTTTGCTGACTTTTTTTTTCTTTTTCATTCGATTTGAACAGTAAAAGCAGACCAGGTAGCTTCATTTTTGTGTGTACTCATTTTAACAAGCTGTCTCACATGTGGTAATACAATACTGTGGCATTTGAGCTAAAATCTCCTTCAGGATCATGTTTACTTTCAATACACAAACTGTTTTACAAGCATTTAAAAACTTTAAATACAAATTATAATTATTCCACATGTAACGCATTTTTGTTGCAAGTATCATTGAATATCCTTTAAACTAGGAAAGCGATAAACACTCTTTTTCACTACAATACATCTTATCCTACTTTATGGACAAAATCATGTGATGCATGTCAAATACTACGTCAGGACTCCTGTACATTATCTAAATACTTTCCAGAAATAAACTTCAAAATTTGAGTGGTTGGGGGTTTTTTTCTGAAGCAAGAACATTCCTAAGATGCAGAACACATTCCAGACAGATATCTATTATTTAGAAAAAGATTTGGGTTCAACCTTCAGTCTGCATGAATCTTGCAATGTGTATAAGATGACTTTTAAAAGGTTTGCCTTTTCCCTGTCAGCTTCTGTAATTTGGGTTGGGATTTTTCTTAAGTTTAAACATCAAAATATATAGTAGACTATAAGTCTAGTTTGAGAATTCATTGCAGACTACAAACTAAATCAGGTGCTGTAGCTATAATCTACCATTGTCTGTGATGTATTTAACACCACCAAATTACATAAATTGCAACTGTAAAATAGATCATGCTGTGATAATAGAATGGGAGGAACTGAAGACTGAAGTTACATCTGATGGATGGGGTTAAACCTATTAGTTGAAATAGAGGAAAATTCTGCCCACTGTCAAAAATTTCTTAGATCTTCCCTTCCCACTTCCACACCACTCCCCCTTCTGCTTCCCCTTCCGCTTCCCCTTCCTCTTCCTCGTCCTCTTCCTCTTCTTCCCCTTCCCCTTCCCTTTCCCCTTTCCCTTTTTCCCTTCCCTCCCCTCTCCTCCCTCTCTCCTTCATCTCTTTTGTATCAACCTTCTTCATCATCAGTATGTTGTTAGAATTCTGCCATTTTAAAAATTATTTTTAAAATCATCCTGGTTATTAACTGTCATCACACTGTTGTGCCGCATGCTACTTGGTGTTCTATTGACCTTAACATTAAATCTTTGTTGCAAAAGATGTACTTAAATTTTAAGGGAGCTAAGACAAACTACCTGACTCAAAGTAAATTTCCACAGGAGACATGTCACAGGCTGCTTTTATCACAGTTTAGGTAGTAGGTTAAAATGCCTTGTCTCAAGCAGGATTTATATTTATAATGTCAATTTGTGTGCTTTTAACACAAAATGCATCCTTTTTCTCAGTGAAGACTGTCTCAATCATCAAATATAGCACTACCAAATTTGTGTGTATATATATATCAGATGATATATATATATGTGTATATATATATCAGATTATATTTTTTATATATATATACACACATATATAAATATCATCTGATAATTTACCATTAGAGTTGACAGGTTGTACTCTGAAAGCTGAAATATTGCTGTCTTCATTCCTTAAAGCTTTTCTACACACTGCCCTTCCTGTGTGCATCAGCCCTGACCTGGATGGGTGATGCTCACTGCAGGACATCTTAATAGCACAGGTCCCAGAGCAAATTTGGGTTTTGTGTATTGAATAAAATGTATACCACTGTATTTAAAACAAATGTCAACCAAACTACAGGTGTTAGATTTAGGAGCTCCAGTTGGTATAAGGTGTGTTGCAACAGACTGAGGTTGAATCCCTGCCAGTTTTTCTTTAAAAGAGTGTAGAGCTCAGTGAGTTTCTGCCATCTCATAACATAGAACCCAACAGCATCTAGACTATAAGCAACTTTTCTCATGTTTCAGTCAACAGAAGAAACTAAAGAAGTCTAAGGAACATACTTATACAGGGTGTACAGTGGCAGTTTAGTGATGGCTGTACCTTTTGAAGGCTGAATGAGAGGTGAAAGAGGCCTCTCACAGTCAAGTGGAACACTACAACGACCTCCAACGCCTCTGGGCAATAGGCTGCAGGGGAGTGCCGAGCCAGCCAGCCCTGCCAATGGGCCTGTTCTGCACTTCAACCTAAAGGCTGGGATTATTGGCTTCATGAACATTGAATAAACATCCAGAAGCTAGTGTCTTTCAAACTACTCCGTACCTTACATGTGCACACACCTAACTGGTTGTTGGGGGAGGTGTAAGTTTATCTACTCTAAAGATAACAATTGGATTTACACTACATAAACCATTATGTAAATAAAAGCTGGTTTTTCCTGTGCTCAGAGAGAGACAAATAATCACCTAAGCAATGTAACTCTGCACCTTTACAAAGAAATCATAAAGAGCAGAATCGACATGTAAGAGTCCTTACACGTGACACAGGGTTTTTTGAAAATATTAGTTTACAGATAACTTATTAGAATATGAGTGAAAAATACATGAAAACATAGAATGAAACCAAGCTACAGCTTGTTCTTAGATGGTGTATTTGCTCTAAGCAAATTTTTCTGAAATAATGCATCTAAGACTGCACAAGAGTCAGCACTTGTCTTCACTCAAATTTAACAATTCACCCCTACAAAACTACCTTCCAAAGTCAGTTTAATGCTGGTATGTCTTGGCAGAAAAGCTATGTATGCAACTTAACAGAGGAAAGTAATAGAATTACCATTCTGTGTTTTAGGCAAGTTGAAAAATATTTTTGCCTTAAATTCAGGAACACTTATGCAATAACATAATTAGGTACTATTTTCAAGTTTAAAATATTCAGTGATCTTCTCTGTATGAAGATTCCAAATTAATTTCCCTCAACTAAATTTTATGAAGCTTCAGAAGAGAAAAGAATCTTTATAAATTCCCAGAATTTGTTTGAAGATACATGTTTTTTAAAAATGGCAACACCCCCCAATATGGTTAAAAGATTGGGAGAAAGATATGAAAGATTAAGTGGCAGATGAGATAACAGACAGGATAATTACAGAGCATTAAAGCCTCAGATTTATTTTTAAGATGTTCAGGCTCTATTTAGAAAGGCCCTTTGTTACCTTTTGTGAATCTAAAAAGAATTATTCTCACTTACTGAACAATAATGTGACTAATGGTGTTACATCTTCATCATTCCCTGTTCTAAACCAGACCATACGAAAACCGGCCATGAAGTGTTTCTTCAGCACAAATAGAAGATAACAAGACTTGAGGGGCTGCAGTACACCCACCAAACCCTAGAGATGCCACAAAAAGGGATTTGTCATGTTCTGTGATCTCAGAGCGGGCTGTTACAAGGACATCCAGAACTTTCTCAATGAGCTAGCACATGCAAAGAAGCTACTCATGCTTCCCCTCGCAGGCTGCTTACAGGATACCATTTTTCTGCTGTGGCACAAGAGGGGTATAATGCTAAATTCAGGGAAAGAGGTGGAGATGTGAGGGCCAGGTAGACAATTCTGTGAACCGGAGCTACACCAGTCTGACAGGGATAAGAGGCAAGAATACTGTGTGGCTTTGCAAAGAGACAAGAGAACTGCTTTCTGTATTGGTTTGGGTTTGAGTTTACAGAACTGTCTTTAGACTCCCCTGTTTTATTTCATCTTTCTGAGACAATGAATAAAGAAAAAACTGCTGCCTATTGCCATCTGAACACCTTCTTGTGCTATTACACTACTGCAATTACCACCTTTTTTCAAGAAACTTCACGGCTCTTCTGTTTAAGAATCCTGTTTTGTTCTTTGTATTTTTACAGAAAGGGATAGGAAAATTGCTACTTTCATCCTGTATTTTTCCTGCCTTTAGATAAAAATAATAAAATATTTTTTAAAATATTAAAGAATTAAAAAGTTATATACATATATTTTAGATTTACACATATATAGGAACATTTATTAGTAGGTATAATCATATATACAAGGATCATTATACATCACACAAAGCTAGAATGGACTTGAATAGCCATAAGATTGCAAAGTGTGAACAGCAGCTTCACACATAAGGTGCTTTGTTCCCCTTCAGTTATTTGATGCCTGGTACAACACCAAAACAAAAATATTCTAATTTAATCTCATTTTCAAAACCATGAATTGACAAAGGACAATTCTATGGGGTTTTTTGAAGATGGCCTTGGGTTTATGATTACATTTGCAATGGAGATTAGCTTTAAATGTTTACTGAAAGTTCTTTCAGAGCATAAGGAAGTATGTGAAAATGTTTATTTGTATGTATAAAAACCAGACAACAGAAGTTCTCACTATGGACAGATTAGAGGAAGGAGCTGAATTCCTGAGGGTAAAGAAACAAAACATGGGGGTTAAGAATGGAGTGAGCCATAAAAATGAAAATCAATGTCTTATGGTTGGTGAGAGATATTTCTGGAGCATGGCAGGGCACAGGTAGGTGACTAAAACCTCAAGTTAGTAAAAGTGTGCTGAAGAGATATTAGTGGATAAGCATTTGCTTTGCTCAGGGGGAATATATAATTACAGTCAAATTGAGGATGGTTCTGAGGCCCGCATGACATTTCCTACCTGTGTGGATAGAAAAGAAAGGCTTTAATTCAGGTATTATTGAGCAGGTATATGCAAGAGTTAGTTGTAACAAGAATTTGAGGATCTAGGCAAAAGAAGACAGTGACATATTATAAACCTGAAAAGCAGTCAGTATGATCAGTGATTAAAATGGGTATAGAGAAGGGCTTCTCTTCTGAAAGGCTGCAAAATCAGTAAATAGAAATAAAATGAAATTACTATGGCAACAACCAACAATCTTATGTGCAAAAATAGAAAAAAATAATAAAACAAAATAGAATATCAAATGAGAATTTTAAAAGCGATACAGTATACACTTCAGAGTGTGTACACACCTTAGGAATGTGATTCCCTGGCACTTTTTTCAAATATGGTTTCAGCTTAAACAAACTACTTTCTTGTTGTTAGCAGATTTTTAAGAGGACTGGCGAAGCATGACTATAAAATAAAACCATAAAATCTTAATGTGTCAGGAGGAGCAAACAGAAAAAACAAAATCTATTTCTACAAACCAATGCAGAAAAAGTTTTTTCACCCTTATAATCTTGATGTCATAAAATAACCCATAGAAGGTAGATTTACATAAAGTTTTGGTCTTCATTATTTCTCTGTGCCAAATTCCAAACAACTTCAGGGATTTCTCAACAGCTAATGATATAATGGAGTACTGTCCTGAGCCTTTCTGAACATGTTAAATCAAACTGTTGTGGACAATAGACTACTTTCATTTTCATTACCCTAGCAATGGGTCCACTCTCTTCTGGAGCAGTATCTTCTGGGGCTTAGTGGACCTACACTAACTTAATATATTTTACACCATGTCTTAATAATAACAGAGCATAAGCCAACAGCAAAATACAAGTTTGTAACTCTCTTACTAAGATAGAAGAGGAAATAGTAACATTGCACAAAAGAGGAAGAGAATAAAGAATTGGAAAACATGTAAGAGGCAAGAACTGAATGAGTATGAAGGCATTCATTACATCGAGGGCGGTGGGGGGAGATTTAACTAGTGTGTCTCAGAAAGCAATTGCTAATATTCATATCCTTTATTCACATAACAGAACATTTTTAGAGATCTTCAGGAGAGTTTTGTGTTTTGATAAAACACTAGTGACACGATTTGGTAAGTCTTGGTGACAAATACTAATAAAATATTAAAAATCATATTTTGTCAAGAAGTGATGTTATCAGACTTTACTCACGTTACTCCTCTGGGAGTAATATTTTTTTTTTTACCTCTAGCTCCATGTTTTTATATCATTTTGAAAAACCTGCCTGTCTATCATCAAGCTCTGTCTTCCCTTCTAGCACCTGCATTCAATTTCTTATTTCTTGACTTGGATCCATTATGAAATTATTCTTAATTCCTTGCTTCTGTGAAACTGCTTAAAAAATGGAAAAAAGCCAATGCTGCCTTACCCCTCTGAAAATGAAAGCTTTAATGCTGCTAGCCAATTAAATGCATTTATTGTACAGTGGCACAACTTTGTTACAGAGGTGTTTCCACATAGTCGTCTTTAATCACCTGATTAGTCGCTGAATCACAGCAGACAGAATGGTTTCACCTTTGGGAGCTGGCTCTACACACAGAGCATGAGTAATCTTTGTCCTAGAAGAGAGATGGAACCACATCTGCTTAAGGAACTCTACCAGAAGCACTAAGCATTCATTTTGTATTGTTGTACCCTTCTGACGATGGACCATAATGTGTTCTTCTTGTGCTGAGCACTTGGTAAATGGCATTCTAGGACAATGATGATCTGATGCACCTAAGGCTGCTCAGCAAACAAACATCAGACTTGATAGGAGTGAATGGGAGCCCTTGTATCTCTGAGGCACAGGAACAAGAGGTCTCTTCCAAACTTTGCTTTCAACAGCGGCACCAACCTGATGACTGTGATACCTCCCTGGTAAAAGTTCTGGTGAGTTTACCTTTTCAGAGTTAAAACTCACAATTCTCCAACTGTAGCCAAAATAGGCAGTGGCAGTGGCCAGGCTCATGAAACAGCTGTGCCACACCCAGCCATCCTGCAGTGCTGCCCTGGCAGGACTGGGTCCCTGTGACTGTTACCAGGAGGCTGAGACAGCCAGAAACAGTCCCCTTCAAGATCCTGCCTCTCACTCAGCATCTGCCTCAATCTTCCACTGGTGCCCTTCCCATCCCCTCTTTCCCTCTCATAATGGGGTCAGGGCCTTGTCATCCTTGGGATGACAAGAGTCAGTTGTGCTGGGGATGGTGCCAGGCCTGTGCCAGCTCTGTCAGGAAGCATTCCCCCTGCGCACTGCCTCAGGTCACTGGCTGCATTTTCAGAAAAAGCCCCTAGATTCCCAGACTCACTCACATTTGTTCTCAGTCTGAAAAGGCTGGATTAGTGCCCTAAATCTAGCCTCCTATTATTTTATTTCTCTTAACTTCTTTTTCCTCCCCTCACCTCTGGCTGGCAGGACAATTTTCCATCTCCTGCTGAAAATGTTGCAACTTTCAGAAACTGAAAACACACTCACAGCTCCAGATTATTTTTTTAAAGTCTTCCAGGCACCTCAGTTTTTTCAGCTAATTCTTACACTGCCCTTTTTGGCACTAGGATACTCTCCTGTTTGTGCCTCTGCAGTTATTCATTGTAGCAATAAAGTTCTAACTCTTTAAAGTTGTGATCAATATGTTATTATTAATTGCCTCTTTTATCTACTGGATATTTTATAGGATTGACCAGTGTAGACTTTATCACTAATAATGGATAAACTAATTTTCAACTGAAAATAAGACCAAATTAATGAAAGGGAGTGCACAGGGGAAAAAAAAATCAGCAAAGTAAGCTTGTTGTGACTCAGTAGTTAACTTCTATGAAGTGAGAGATTTAAGCCAAACTATTCAAAATTCTGTAAAATCTAGGAGCATGTGTCATACAGAATTGTTTTTTAAAAAAAAATCTTAAAAAAAAATCAAGTATGTGTTTGTGTGTATTTGATATCAACACCATTATGCACCTTCCCTCCCCTCCCCTAGAAAAAGCAGAATAAATGTTGCATAAATGCATTCCCTATCCACTCAGTCAGTAGAAATCGGGTCAATCCTACTTAGGGTACATTAGCATTCAGATCAAGCTCAGTTAACTCTCATTCCCACCCAAACATCTTGTTACAGCAGTCAGTCTCGCCTCTTTATGGCACAACAGATTCTCTCATGCTTTTCACACTGAAAGGTGTGCTTTCAGTTCCTCTGACTACAGCAGCCAGAACCAGTCCTTGTGAGGTTGTGGACCAAGTTTTGCTCAAAAGGTGTGAGTTATCCACGTCTAAGTCCTGACACCATCCAAGTAGAGTGTTATTTGCCTCAATGGGGTTCAGTATGCATTAGGTATTGTCCAAAAAAACCACCACCTGTTGGACCAAGTGCAGCAATGTTGCATTGGAAACGTATGTCAAAAATTTGGCAGTTTTTGAAAAAGTCCTTTGAAAGACACTATATTCTCTCAGTTACAAAGATTAATATTTGAGCACCTGGAACACAGAAAAATAAGACTTGATCTAAAGTGAACTTTCTTATTTTATTTCAGGGCAGAGCATGGTTGAGATCAAATCAACAGCTCATTTTAAATGCACTGCTTTTGGTAGATCTCACATTACCAGAAAGTCTTAAAGCTTTGTGAATCTACAGAATGAGTGAGACATCCTATGACACAAAATATACCCCAATTTGTAACTCTAGCTTTAAAGCTTAAGAATACCTTCTCAGTGTTTCTGTGTTCTCAGAACAGCATTTCCACTGGGAAGTAAATCTAGATGCCACTTCTGTGTAATTCCCCTACCCTTTAAAGAGCCGATAGACAGAAATGTCAGTAGGTGGAGCTGCTTTTCCTGAAGCAGATAGAGAGGTTTCTCTGCAGAAGGAAGTTGCATTTTTCAGGCACTCAATCAGCTCTTCTCACTCCTTGGCAGATGTTCCTCAAACAAAGCATGAACATGCAAGAATGTGACTTTTACATCATGAAACCAAAGTGCATAAAGCAGGAGAAGACAGAACACAAAACTGACAGTGTTTGTCAGCACAAGCTGTTTGTTTCTTCCTCGCCTTGAGTTGTGAAGAATGGTAAAGGGATGCATTTAGCTCCAGAGCATCTTATGCACAAGGGTAAAGCACTCTATTATTCATGCTTGGACTGAAGATGCTGTTAATATAAATATGTCTTCAGTGCTGAAATACATGAAGTATATCTTTGCAGATGACAATCAGGCTGACAGTTTTTTTCTTTCATTGTTGTTCTGGTGATATGGAGATAAAGCACTTCAGCTTTGTCTTTCAACTTGAAGTTATAAAACACATAACAGCACTGTGATAAATCTATTGTCTTTATATCAAAAGGGGGATTCATTAATCTGATTACCTGAAAGAAGGCATGTGATATGAAATATTCTGAGAATCACTCAGAGGAATAATCGTGGCAGGAATTTATGACACATTTCTAAACATCAATTTATTTCATATAAAGAATTTAATGTCTGGTTTATTTCTGAGGCCTTAAATAAGTATCCCAAGGAAGTTTCTTGGACTGACATCTTCAAGTTTTACTCTGTCTTCAAGTTTTACTCTGACTGCAGTATTTTTTTCTCACATGGCAGGACATACACAATAAATTTAATAATAAAATGAGTCATTTTGGCTATCAATGTGATCCTATCCTGAAAGTCATGTATATAACCATAAAATCAGCTCTTCTGAGTATTTACAAGGCAGATAGAACATAAGTCATCTTCTTCTACATCTCCATATGGCCTTCTCTATCACCCTAATTTTCAGTCTTTTCTCCAATATGCTTGCCATGGTTCAGCCCCAGTCAGCTGCTGAGCACCATGCCGCCACTCACTTGTTTCCCCTTCACAGGGTGGCAGGAAGAGGGAAGAAAAAAAAGGGGAAGGCAAAGGCAAACATCGTGGGTTGGGATAAGGGCTGTTGACTGGGAAACCAAAGGGAGGGAGAAATAACTACAGGTCTTAGAGAAAAATACATAAAACCAGTGATGCACAACATGGTTCCTCACCAAACTGCACAACTCAGACCATACACCTCAGAGCTGTCCCAAAGTCAGACTGTCCCTGAACCACACATCTTTGAGCCACACATAACTCTCCCACAAGCACCCCTTTATGCTGAGCTTGATGCCAGTGGTATGGAACACCCCCTTTGCTTAGCTTGGGTCACCTGTCCTGGCTGTGTCCCCTCCCAGCCTCCTGGGTGCCCCCCACCTTCCTGTTAGCAGGGCATCGTGAGAAGCTGAAAAGTCCTTGGCTACTTGGCAACAACTAAAACCATCAGTGTGTTACCAACCCTGCTCTCATACTGACTCCCAACCAGAGCAGCACACCAGCTGTGAGAAAGAGAATTAACATGATCCTTATAAATTCAGAGGCTGATTACCACACATATGTCTGTCTGATATGCTGTACAAAGTTAGCCAGTAGAAATTTTGAAAGACTTTTTGTTGTTCTATAGAAAGGGCAAAATACAAAGAAATGGTTCATCTGGGGCTATGGTGAACAAAAATATGCATAGAATGCTACTTGATTTCACTGTGCTGGCTACACATGCAGTTCTTCCTTTTCTCAGGTCTTCTGATGACTTTCTCATTGCACCATTTCTAACATAAACAAGAAGCTTTTAACAAGGATCTAGCATACACGTCCATGTGACAGCACGTGATACCTGAAAGCAGTTCAGGCATCAGGCACTGTACTCCTCTTCCTCAGAATGCCATCACCATTCACTTACTCTTGGGCTTGGGCAACATGCTAAGCCGCCTTCTGTCTGTCTCACTGCCATGATTAACATGCAACATGTCCACAAATGACAGGAAACAGGAGGTGCCTGTGCTGGTCACTGAAGGACAAAACTGACAAGGTGACAGGCAGCAGGAGCTCATAGGTCCAGCAATCCAGTGCATGACTGCAAGACCTTCAGGTAACGCACCCCCCCATACACATACCCTGGCTTGTTATGACCAGTAGGTGAGGACAACAATGGAAACTATGCAGCTTTGTTATTTCTTCCCAAAGCTACCCTCAGTGAAAAGAAAATTGATGTTTCTGAGCTACAGCCCATGCATATTGCACAGCTATTGAGCACTGCTTTTACATTGTCATTGCTATTGGCTTCTCTTACAAATGTCTCAGAGCCAGGACAAATCTTTCCTTCAGCCAAGAGTCTCTAGCCAGCATTGATTATATACCAGCTCCTCCTCAGAGGTCACACCTCTAGTACTGTGTCCAGTTTTAGGCCCCTCACTACAAGAAGGACATTGAGATGTTGGAGCGTGTCCAGAAAAGGGCAACGAAGCTGGTAAAGGATCTGGTACACAAGTCCTATAAGGAGCAGCTGAGGGAACTGGGGCTTTTTAGCCTAAGAAAAGGAGGCTGAGGGAAGACCTTACCGCTCTCTACAGCTACCTGAAACGAGGGTGTAGAGAGGTGGGGGGTCAGTCTCTTCTCTCAGGTAACAAGCAATAGGATGAGAGGAAATGGTTTCAAACTGCAGCAGGGGAGATTCAGGTTAGACATCAGGAAGAATTTCTTTATTGAAAGGGTTGTCAAGTACTGGAACAGGCTGCCCAGAGAAGGGGTGGAGTCACCATCCCTGGAGGTATTTAAAAGTCATGTAGATGTGCTTGAGGACATGGTCTCGAGGTGGACTAGGCAGGGTTGGACTTGATGAACTTGAAGGTCTCTTTCAACTCAAGTGATTCTATGATTCTATGATTTCACTAAACATCAGGATTTGACTAAACATCAGGGAGATCAGTAGTTATACAGCTGATTGTTCCTTCCAGCCCAGGAGAAAAAACTTTATTTTTGTTTTGGTGGATACACCAAGAGTTGCACACTTTTGAGAAGTAACTTGTGTTCCACATTTAACCTCAGTTCAATTAGTAATTACTAGAGAAGTATCAAGTGGCCATGGTTGCTGGTCAGGGCTACTCTTTGAAGCTACTGGCTTACCACCTTCAGTTTGTTTAGTTGGTTATTTAATTACATGGATAACCTGTAAGCAATACTTCTTTTCAGTTCCAGATATTGCTTGATTATTTGTTAAGTGTATCCCTGTGAACTGAGTAACCTGCAGTAATGTACCTTGCAACTACTAGTCCAAACATTGTCAGCAATTTAGGAGAAAAACACAGAGGATATTTTTTCCATATCTCTCTGTTTCTTCTTCTGCCAGGAAGAAAATTAAAAAGAAGAAAAGAAAAAAAAAGGACAGAAAAAGGGAAGGGAAGGGAAGGGAAGGGAAGGGAAGGGAAGGGGAAGGGAAGGGAAGGGAGGGGAAAGGGAAAGAAAAAGGAAAGGAAAGGAAAGGAAAGGAAAGGAAAGAAGGAAAGGAAAGGAAAGGAAAGGAAAGGAAAGGAAAGGAAAGGAAAGGAAAGGAAAGGAAAGGAAAGGAAAGGAAAGGAAAGGAAAGGAAAGGAAAGGAAAGGAAAGGAAAGGAAAGGAAAGGAAAAGGAAAGGAAAAGGAAAGGAAAGGAAAGGAAAGGAAAGGAAAGGAAGGGAAAAGAGAGAGAAGAGAAGAGAAGAGAAGAAGAAGAGAAGAGAAGAGAAAGAGAAGAGAAGAGAAGAGAAGAGAGAAGAGAAGAGAAGAGAAGAGAAGAGAAAGAGAAAGAAAGAGAAAAGAAAAGAAAAGAAAAGAAAAGAAAAGAAAAGAAAAGAAAAGAAAAGAAAAGAAAAGAAAGAAAGAAAAGAAAAGAAAAGAAAAGAAAAGAAAAGAAAAGAAAAGAAAAGAAAAGAAAAAGAGAAAAAGAGAAAAGAAAAGAAAAGAAGAGATATGGCAGACAGGAACAAATAACATTTAGCCTTAATGAAAAATCATTTAGCTTGAAGTCCTAGAAAGCACTGTGTATTCCAACCTTAGACATACTTTCCTCTTTTTTTTTAATCTCCAATTCGTTCATTAACTTGTGTCAGGAATTTACTCTGTTCTAATGTGCTTTTACCTTCATTTTCTAAATCTTAATCTTGCATGCAAAAGACACATAGAAATATGCATATCTTCCCACTCAGTGTGAGCATGATCTGTGAAAGGTTTGAACTGTTTCAATTCGGTGCCGTGGGAAAACCTCCTCCCTGCCTACCTTGGTTCCCCAGGTCCATCTAAGCAATAGGTTTGAGGTGCTGGGAGTTGAAGAAGAGGCAAATGGGAAGGTGGGGGACAGTCCCCCTAATAGAGAGTGAGGAAGTCAACTCCACGCCTCAAGACTGCCTCCACTAGGAAAGACAGAAAGGTGATTTTGGTTGGGGACTCCCTTCTCAAGGGAACAGAGGGCCCCATATGCAGACCAGGACCCCCGTGCTGCCTCCCTGGGGCACGGATCAAGGACATAACTAGAAAACTCCCGGATCTGGTTCATCCCTCCGATTACTACCCATTACTCATAGTTCAGGCAGGCAGTGATGAAATCCCTCAAAGAAGTCTGAGAACTATCAAAAGAGACTTCAAGGGTTTAGGGAAGCTGATTGAGGGAGGGGGAGTGCAAGTGGTGTTTTCGTCTATCCCATTTGGGGCAGTGAAGAAGACGAAGTAGGCCAAGAAAGCAGAGGTGTTGAATAGGTGGCTGAGGGGCTGGTACTGCCTTATGAACTTTGGGTTTTTCAATCATGGGGTGGTTTACTCAGCACCTGGCCTGATAGCAGCAGAAATACCTCTAAAGTGTCCCCATAGGAACTTCTGGGGACTCCTCAGATGAGGTAGTATTGCTGACCCCTCTTCCGTAAACTTTTAATGTCCCTCTAGGAGGCAGTGGGGGAAACTTCAGATTCCTCCCAGAGGTTTGAGGGAGGGCTCCTCAAAAGAGGTAGTGAGTCAGAAAGCCCAGCTGAAGTGTCTTTACACGAATGCATGCAGCATGGGTAAAAAGCAGGAGGAATTGGAAACCGTGATGTCACTGGAAAATTATGATCTAGTTGCAATCACGAAAAACATGGTAGGATGATTCCCATAGCTGGAATACCCCTGTAGAAGGGTATCAACTTTTTGGAAGGGATAGGCTAGGTAGAAAGGGGTGGTGGAGTTGCCCTCTATGTTAAAAAGTGGATAGACTGTGAGGAGCTCTCTCTGAGAAGTGGCCAGGAGCAGGTTGAAAGCCTGTGGGTCAGAATTAGGGATGGGGCTAATAAAGAGCAGCTAGCTGGTGATAGGGGTCTACTACAGGCCACCTGATCAAAGAGAGACTACTGATGAGGCTTTCCTCCTTCAGCTGCAGGAGGCATCATGGTCACAGGCACTCGTCCTGATGGGGGACTTTAACCACTCGGACATCTGCTGGGAAAACCACACTGCGAGCTGCAAGAGGTCCAGGAGACTCCTGGAGTCTATAGATGACAACTTTCTGGTTCAGGTATTGGATAGACCGAGCAGAGGTGATGCATTGCTGGAACTGGTGCTCACCAATGTGGGGGAGATCATTAAGGTGTTAAGGTTGGAGACAACCTGGGTTGCAGTGACCATGCTCTAGTTGAGTTTGCGATCTCAAGGAATGTGGGCCTGGCGAAAGAGTGGGATCAGGACCCTGAACTTTAAGAGAGCAAACTTAGGCTGTTTAAGGACTTGTTGGCCAAGATGTCCTGGAAGGTGGTCCTTAGAGACAGAAATGTTGAGGAAAGTTGTCTACTCTTTAAGGATGCCTTTCTGAGAGCTCAAGGGATCTCTGTCCCTCTGAATAAGAAAGTGGGCAGGAGGGGCAGGAGGCCAGCATGGCTAGGCAAGGACCTGCTGGTCAAACTGAGGGAAAAGAAAGGCAAGTACAAGCTTTGGAAACAGGGGTGTGTAGCCTGGAAAGAATACAGGGATGCTGTTCGGACTTGCAGAGATGGGATCAGGAAAGCCAAGGCGCAGATGGAACTGAACTTGGTGAGGGATGTTAAAAACAACAAGAAGGGATTTTACCGGTACATTGGCCAGAAGAGACAGGCCAAAGAGAGCGTACCCGCCTTGGTAAATGAGAAAGGAGAATTGGCTGCGACTGATGAGGAGAAGGCTGAGGTACTGAATGAGTTCCTTGCCTCAGTCTTCTCTGGCAGCCAGGATTCTCATAATTCTCAAGTCCCAGAACCTTGCATCCCTAGACCTCTAGGTGGGAACGGGGGTAGTGGATCCTCCCCCACTGTAAGGGCAGAGCAAGTCCGAGACCACCTCATGAGACTGAACGTCTACAAGTCCTATGGGGCCGGATGACATGCATCCCAGGGGTCCTGAAGGAGCTGGCTGATGTGGTTGCTGAGCCGCTCTCCATCATATTTGAAAAGTCGTGGCTGTCAGAAGAGGTCCCTGGGGACTGGAAAAAAGGTCACATCACTCCCATTTATAAGAAAGGGAGCAAGGAAGACCCAGGGAATTACAGGCCGGTGAGCCTCACCTCTGTGCCTGGGAAGATCATGGAACAGATCCTCCTGGATGACATGTTGGAGCACATAAGGGAAGAGCATGTGATCCGGGACAGTCAGCACGGCTTCACCAAGGGAAGGTCGTGCCTTACCAATCTGGTGACCTTCTATGATGGAGTGACAGCATCGGTAGATAAAGGGAAGGCAACTGATGTCATCTACCTGGACTTGTGCAAGGCCTTTGACACAGTCCCCCATCACATCCTTATCTCTAAACTGGAGAGATGTGGATTTGATGGGTGGACCATCCAGTGGATAAGAAACTGGTTGACAGAACGTAGATAAAGGGTGGTGGTCAATGGGTCTATGTCCAGGTGGAGGCTGGTGACAAACGGGGTCCCTCAGGGATCTGTCTTGGGACCTGTGTTCTTTAACATCTTTATCAGTGACATTGATGATGGAATTGAGTGCACCCTCAGCAAGTTTGTGGATGACACCAAGCTGAGTGGTGTGGTCGACACACTAGAAGGAAAGGAAGCCATCCAGAGGGATCTTCACAGGCTGGAAAGGTGGGCCTGGGTGAACCTAATGAGGTTCAACACTGCGAAGTGTAAGGTGTTGCACTTGGGCTGGAAGAATCCCAGACATAGATACAGACTGGGAGAAGAGCTTCTTGAGAGTAGCCCTGCTGAGAAGGACTTGGGGATTCTGGTGGATGAGAAACCTAACGTGAGCCAGCAGTGTGCTCTTGCAGCTCGCAAGGCCAATGGTATCCTGGGCTCCATTAGAAGAGGGGTGGCCAGCAGGGACAGGGAGGTGATTGTTCCTCTCTACTCTGCCCTCGTGAGGCCCCATCTGGAGTCCTGTGTCCAGATCTGGGGGCCCCAATACAAGAAAGACGTAGAACTGTTGGAGAGGGTTCAGAGGAGGGCCACAAAGATGATTAGAGGGCTAGAGCACCTCCCCTACAAAGAGAGGCTGGGGGAGCTGGGCTTGTTCAGCCTGGAGAAGAGAAGGCTGCGGGGGGACCTCATTGAAGCCTTCCAGTCCCTGAAGGGAGCATATAAACAGGAGGGGATTCAACTTCTTAAAAGGGTAGACAATGGCAGGACAAGGGGGAATGGGTTAAAACTAAAGGAAGGAAGGTTTAGATTAGATATTAGGGGGAAGTTTTTTACAGAAAGAGTGGTGAGGTGCTGGAACAGGCTGCCCAGAGAGGTGGTGGATGCCCTGTCCCTGGAAGTGTTCAAGGCCAGGGCTCTGGCATAGGGCTCTGGGCAGCCTTGTGTAGATCCAGGCCTGAGGTTGGTGGCCCTGCCTGTGGCAGGGGTTTTGAGCTCTATGATCCTTGGGGTCCCTTCCAACCCATGCCATTCTATGATTCTATGATTCTATTTCACTTGGTATGTGTGATACAGTAACTTTCATGAAGGTCTAAGTAGATTTTATCTAAACCTTTTGCACAGTTAAGGAATAGTTTACACTAATGACAAAGCTACCAGTTAATTTCTCAAAACATTTTTAGGCTGCAGTTTGATGTATACATACATCCTCCAAAACGCAAAGGAAATTCCTTAATGTCTTATTATCTAAGAGTATGTTCTAAGACGGCTTCTTTATTTTCTCCGCAGTATATTTCATAACCATTAGAAAAGAGTAAATTGTTCAATAACCTTTATCAATGCTTTTCAAAGAAATGAGAATAAAACATAATTCACAGAATAAAACATGTCACATAAATGACAGAACAGATTTTACCTAAACAGCCAGTTTCCGAGCCAGATCTAACTACTCCTTGTTCTATATACTTTAGGAAATACAGGTGTCTCAGTACATTAAATGCACATGGGACTGTCACTTTACCTTTATGTCCTTTGTAACAAAGCCCGTAAGTGTTACTTCCTACATGTCAACCTAACCCACACTAACTTAGTTGTCATTAAAATATTAATTGTATAGATATCTGCTGATGATGTTTGCACTTTATCAGACCATCTTTTTTTCAGATGTGCCTGTGTCCAGTTTGGGTTACTGTAAAAGGTAACTTTCCCATATTTAATCTTTTTTGTGGATTGTTGCATGAAGAAGGAATAACGGCTCTAAAGGTGTGCTGTGCTGTGAACACTTTTGAAAAATAAGATACAATGCATTTAGGGTAGAATTGAAGGTTACTATAAATACTTCAAGGATAATTCCAGAATCAATTACAGATGTCCAGCAATTAAAGGAATTGCACTAGGTATACTTAATGACAGAGAATAAAATACAATCTAATGTAGCTTTTTTTTTACACAAGAGGCATGAATCTTGCTCTGGCAATCCCAAGAGAAGGTGAAGTCCAAACAAGGTTAATAAAGGTTAAAGGTCCCAGTCACTGATAAACTGCCCAGTGACTGGAAAAGGGGAAACATAACCCCCATTTTTAAAATGGGGAAAAAGGAAGACCCCGGGAACTACAGGCCTCTCAGTCTCACCTCTGTGCCCAGCAAGAGCATGAAGCAAATGTTCCTGGAAACCATGCTCAGGCACATGGAGCAGCACAACCCCCTTGTTCCCTGCTCCTACGGGAGCAGAAATGGACAAAAGCACCCATAGGTTGGGATAAAGACAGTCTACTGACACAGCACAACAAATTACACACACATTCTAACACAAAGCACTTTACCAACTCGACACCCAGGCACTCAGCCCATGCTCTGACCATCCTGGAGCCTTGAAGACCTGCCCCTCCCCGACTAGCCCCTTTTGATGGAGAGCATGACATCATTTGGTATGGAAAACACCCTTGGCCAGGTCAGCTCACTTGTGCTGGCTCCTTGTGAAAATTAACTCTATCCTAGCCAAAACCAGGGCATTATCCACCCCTTATTCCATTATATCTACATCACTCCTGGATCCTACATTTTCAACTAAACCCTACCACTTCCTCCCCTTTAAGATACACATACAGATGTCATTCCTTCGGTCCATGGGCCACCCCTCTAAAATGCTGAGTGAGTTCATTTAGTCCATGACTTCAGGTTAAATTTGTCCTAACAGTCTCTCAGGGCAGGAGTGATGGTGTGTGATGTTGAGTTGTTGAATGCGGCATCTGGAACCTGCAACTGGGGTGTGCCTGGTGTGGTCCATGCTTGCAGTCTGTGTGTTGAAGCTGTCAATCTCAAGGAAGATGCTGGGCACCAGTTGCTGACAGCAGGTCTAGTTTTATTACCACAGAACTGCTCAGTTTCATCAAAGTCCATCCTTCATTAATTTGGGTGGTTTGTAACATCATATCATTACTACACTATACAGCAATTAACATTATACTATTTAATTTATTGACTGTCCTCACCCAAAACTAAATCCATTTGGGGTACACATTGGACTTGTCCATCCTTTCACATTACCCACCAAGTACCTCTGGGTCACTGATCAAAAGCAATCCCACAGATGGGTTTGCCTTTACCTGAAGCAAAGGTAACACAGACTGTCTTCCCTAACAGTTTGTTTTATTACAGTTAGATTATGTATTAGGAAGGAATTCTTGACTGTGAGGGTGTGTAGGCCCTGGCACAGATTGCCCAGAGAAGCTGTGGCTGCCATCTCCCTGGCAGTGTTCAAGGTCAGGCTGGATGGGGGTTTGGGCAGCATGGTCTAGTGGATGATGTCCCTGTCCACGGCAGGGATGTTGGAACTACATGATTTTTAAGGTCCATTCGAACCAGCCTTGGCTTGTTCTTCCTCTTCTCTTGTTTAGCTCTCCCATTTTTTATAACACTCATCTCCAGGATTTTGTGTCTTGTCTTTTCAGATAAGACTTTATCTTCAAAGGTCTTTTCCAACCTTGTGATTCTGTGATAAGGTTGTGCTTTAATAATCAATGTAAACTAGAATTTTATTTGGTGTACAGTGAAAAGATCATGTTTTGAAATTAACTGTATTGCTAAGTAAACTAATACCTTCATAGATTTCCTAAGAATGAAGCCCAGAGGCTTAATCAAAAGGGCCAACACCAGAGAAATTAATTTTTATGCTTTGATGAAATCTTTTTGAACCAAGGCAAAGAAAATGCAATATATATTGAGGGGAAAATCCAACAGAATAACATTGATTTTGCATTAGATATTAAAATTAAAAAAAAAATAAAATGTGAAAAAAATTGTTTTCAGCTGAAATTGGCTGAATGAGAATACTCCTGAGATTTCATCTTCCCCATACCCATTCAAAAACAAAAAAAAAAGAGACTGAGAAGGGAAAAAATGGAGTCATTATAAAAGAAGCATTATTATGTAAGACATTGTAAAAAGAAAACATTCTAGTATTAAGAACATGAAGAACATGATACCTTTTAAGAAAGTCTGTGATAGAATTAATGTATAGTTTTACAGCAGTTCTAGAATCCCGTTATTAAGTATTTCCATCAACTACTGATAAACATGTAAACGAATTTGCTCTGAAAGCATCCACCTGGCTCTTCAGGTTTGCAGACAGAGAAGTACCTACAATCATACATGAATATTCTAAAAGTCATAGAGATCCTAATCATCTATGAATATACATGACAACAGAATTCTCTCTGATGCTTATTCTTCTGACATTCGCTACAAAAAGAATGTTGAAAGAATATTAAATTTGTGAGTTTTGCTTAAAATTCCAGAAATGCTAGAATCAAACGATAATTTTAAACTTAGAGCTACTAGCTCATCTATTATGCCAACCTCTTTACATACAAGAGATGGGTCTAGAGATAGATGGACACCCCTACACCCCGTCATTTATAATCACTGTAGTGTCTTTGCTGTTAACATCAACAGCAATTTGCGATGTCGGCATCCTGCAACCAAGGGTAACAGACAGCAAAATAGTGCCATGTACCAAAAGCTACATACAATAGGTAAAACACTCGTGAAATGAAAAAAATCTTTTACTGTGCTTGTAGTTGCATCTGCTACAAAATTGTATGTGAAGATCCTCACCATTAAAAAGCAGTAGACCTGCTGCTGCTAAAACAATTTTTTTCTTGTCTGCTTTTAGGCTTTGCTTTAGGACATATTCCCTCCCTCCTCCTACAGGCCTTTCATTTTGATTTGCAGACACTGGTATTTTCTTACTGCTTTTTCACCTCTTCCCAGGATTTTGGTTTTAAATCCCCAGTGAGTAACAGCAAGCATGGGGAAACAGTTAAGCACCTCATGGCTCTGATGGTCTATACTGTCACTTTATGAAAGTGCACCACACTGCGAGCTGCATATGGGCTCAGGGCTGCACATTTTTCAGCCTTCAGGAGACCGACAGTGAATCCCTCCTGTGGCAACTGAATCTTCTTGTGAGCTGCTCATGGGCATCCCACAATCTTCATTCCAGGACCCGCTTTTGGTAGATACTGCATGCTTACTTTTACGTTCCTATGTGGACCTAAATGAAAATATCTTTCCTTCCACTACAACTCCTTTTGCATTGCCTGGACAAGCACTACCCACAATTTCAGTCAAATTCCTTCCCTTCTGTCCACAGTGAGACTATGAATGTATACATTTGTAAAATATGTGGGCATTTGAACTGCACACTAAAATTGCTTCTTGTTTTTCTACAGCCACTGAACACAACTTACAGGTTCTACTCTGTAAATGGGCATATAGATGGAAACAGTGCCATAACAGTGCCAAATCCTTCCTATCATGAAGCTCAGAAAGAGATTTTTTCCATGAAATTTCTCCTCTTAAGTAGTGCCTTATAAACCTGTGTAGTAATTATCCAGTTACAGGCAAAGTTAAAGGTGCAAAATGTAAGGATCCAAATTTCACTGTATTCTGTTGGTTTAAAGTGTGATCCTAGAAAAATCTCTATATTCCTCATGCTTCTGTTCTCTTGCCATCAAAAATTGTGTTCTCCCTTGGATGATAATATTATATTTGAATAGACACTGAAGTTGACAGTGAGTAACTTGCACAATCTAGATCTTACCATTCCTTCTACATCTTGCCAAAAATAAAAGATAAAGCATGCGGTTACTTGAAATAACTTCAAATTTGTGATACATCCACTTAATCATGGTCATTTTAAAATGTGCTCATCTAAACCTTTACATTAAATTCTGTAGATGGGTTGCCTAAACTCAGAAATTATACCCTTGTTTTTTCTTAAAAGTGGTGGAAAGTAAGACTGCATTCTTAGCACATTTAATACGGTCCAAGTACTGAAATGCAGTAGGATTTCTGTGATTTACAAATATTAATACCTCAGCCATCATGAGACTGCCAGTTACTTAACGCTCAAAAGCACAAATATGCAATAAATAAAAGGCATGAAGCAGTAACTGGTGATCAGAGAGACAAGGGGAATGCTGCAATGGCAGACTGGAAAGATGAGGAGACATAAACTTCCCAGTGAGAGGGCAGTGGGGATGCATTATGGATCTCTGCCTTGGGATGCATGAATAGGTAGACGGGAGGTGAAGGGCAAGGATTAGTAGGCAGACCCTAATGTTAGGAAAAGTATATATAAATGGTTAGGAAAGTTGACTCTGATGAAGGACATGAGGAGAACAAGAAAGCTTTCTACAGGTACGTCGTCAGAAAGACTAGTGAAAATGTGGGCCCCTTGCTCAGTGGGTCATGGATCTAGAAGTATGGGACAAAGGAAAAGTCAATGTAGGCAATGTCACCTTTACCGCAATCCTTAGAGGTAAAGTAATCCCAGGTCACTAAGACCAGTGGGAAAGTCCAGGGCAAAGAATACTTACCCTTGGTGGAGGAGGATCAGGTTACAGGACATATAAACAAACTGGATATTCCATACATCCACAGGACGTGACAGGTTGCACTCACAAGTACTGGCTCGTGTCATTGTGAGGCCACTCTTAATTACCTTTGAAAGGTCAATGCAACTGGGCAAAGGTTCCTGAAGACTGGGAAAAAAGACGTCATCACTATCTTCAAGAAGGGCCCAAAGGAGGATCCAGAAAACTACAGACTGATTATCCTCCCTTTGATCCCAGAGAAGGGAGCAAGCAAATAATCCAGGATACCATTTCCAGACATTTTGAGGAAAAGGTGACTGGGAATAGTCTGCATGGATTTATGAAGGATAAGTCACGTGTCATCAACCTGGTAACCTTCCATAATGAAATGACTAATTCATCATTTATCATTAGTGGATGAATGGAAAAATAACGGTGGTTGCTTATCTCAGTTTCAGCAATGGTTTTGACAGTGTCATGTCTAACATCCTCAGACAAAATGATGGGGCACAGACTACAAAAATGGAGGTGGGTAGAAAACTGGTTGAACTGCCAAAGGGCTGTGGCCACTGGTAAAAAGTCTAGTTGGTGTGGGGTGTGCTACACTTCCAGTGTGCTACAGGGATCACAACTGAGTTCAGTATTGATTGAAAATTTTATTAATGACCTAGAGATAGTGGGATACACATACAGCCTTAGTAAATTTGCAGATGACACAAGTCTGAGGTAAGTGCTGCTATTCAGAGGGATGTGGACAGGCCTGAGAAATTGGCCAACAAGAACATAATTACATTCAAGAAAAGATAATGCCAAGTACTGCACTTGGGGAAAAATAACATCTCACATCAGCACATGCTGAGGTCCAACCAGATGGAAAGCAGTTTTGACAAAAAAAGGCTTGGAGATCCAGGCAGACGAGCAGAGTATGAGTCAGCAATGCACCCTTGTAGCAAGGACAAAAGCCTCCTGGGATGCATTAGGAAGACTGTTGCCAGTAAGTGGGGGGATGTCATCCTTACTCTCTCCTCAGCCCTGGTCAGAGATATCTGGAGTACTGTGTGCAGTCCTGGGCTCCCCAGGGCAATACAGACATGGACATATGAATATGATTAAGAGACCAAAGCATCTCTCATACAAGGAAAGACTGAATGAGCTGGAAGTCTTTAACCTGGAAAAGGCAGGCTCGGGGAGATTTTATCACTGTATATAAATACCTGATAGGCGGGGTAAAGAAGACAGACCCAAATGCCTCTTAGTGGTCCCCAGTAATAAGAGAAGCCGCAATGGGTACAAATCAAAACACAAAAAATCCCCTTTAAATATAAGAAGAAACTCTTTTTACTGTGAGGATGGTTGAACACTGAAACAGGTTGTGCAGAGAAGCTGTGAAGTCTCCATTCCTGGAAATACTGTAACCTGACTGGACATGACCCAGCAGCCCAAGTCCCCCACTTAGCTTCCTGGAACAGTGCTTTTGGGTAGTTATAGCCTACCTTGCTTGACTACTGTTGCAGGGAGAGGCATGTCTTCCTCCATTTCATAGCCCTGCAGCCACCCCCAGTGGGAACAGGTCGCATCTTCTCCTGCTCCCCACCTCCACAAGCCCATATTTGGCTTGGTGGGATGCAGCTTGAAGCCAGTAAGGTGTAGCAAAGACTCCTGAAAAGACCGATGTGCCCAAAGCCACCCCCATGTCAGGCACTGTATTGTGACTCAAGTATCTGCAAGGCATCCTGCAAGCCAGTGGTTTGGATGCAAAATAATTGTGCTAGCTCTGAGTACTGTGTAAGATCAGTCTTCAGAAGAAGCATCATAGGACAATGAACATATGCTAAGGAATGCCACAGAGCTTTGTCAAGTCAATGGGACTCTGCCTGAGAGGAAGGGGCTACGCACTTTGGAATCTTTTTACGTGCTTGTACTTTTGGATGCTACCGAAAAGAAAAAAAAATCCCCAAATAGCAATAGATTTTAAGCTTTAGTATGTAACAGGTTTTGTGTTTGACAGATTTGATTGTACAAATTAGGAAAAAAAATAAAATATATGAGGGGCTTGAATAAATATGGTCTCTAGGCTCATTACAATGGAGGAAAAAAGTGTCATGCAAAATTGTACATATTTATACTAAAACAGGCCACAACACCCGTGATTGTATACTGCAACTCCCACTGCAAATTTGTTTTCACAACATTGTATGTGTTTAACTGACTGAATATAGAAAGGATTATATCACAAACAAAGGCTGTTGTTTACAAGTACAAAGCCTACCAACAGACCCTAGGCTGCTCTACTCTCATCCACCCTAGTAATGAAGTATACCCACTTGACTTCAACAAAGCAACCAAATCCACATAATCAAGGGGATGATTTGGTTTACAATTGTATGCTGAGCTTCAATTAAGATCTAGTAGGCATAGGTTCTTGAGGGGAGATTGTTAGATTAGAGAAGCTCCCTATTAGATCACTTAAGCCTTCTCAGCAGTTAGAAGTCCAGCCACAGTGTGGTGAAGTCAAGGACTTGCCTAGGACACCAGAGTGCAGAAAGTGACAGTTAATTGCTCTATCCTTTGTCACTGTCTGGAGAGGACTGATTTAATCAGAACAGATCAAGAGGATAATTCCATCCATCCACAGACTTTTCTGCCATGGTTTTTGAGCATACAGGAAACATTTTAAAGCCTCAAGTTGCCCAGAGAGTTAGTGAAGGCCCCATCCCTGGAGACAATCAGGCTTGATGGGGCTCTGAGTGACCTGATCTAGTGAAGATGCCCCTGCTTCCTGCAGGGGGGTTGGACTAAATGACTTTAAAGGTCCCTTCCAGCCTAACAAATTCTGTGATTCTATGTCTGGCCAAACAGCTGAACACCTTCTCTGGTACTTGTGCTTAATCAGTGCTTCGACTCAAAAAACTCTGGCATTGCCACAGGTACAAAGGTCATCAATTTGGTATTGTTCCTCAACATGACAAAGTTGAAGCAAAATAATTTTTTTAGAAATTGTTTAAATTACTATCCTAACTCTGTTTTAAGAACTAAAATCTCTGAATTCAATAATCAAAGGAATTTCTTCCAGGATTAGGCCTGCAAGTTGTAGTCATTTTCCTAAAGAAAAGTGGATTTTCAGTGGCTGGTATAATCTCAGATTTTGCATGGCAACCAAACACATCTGTATTTGTTTATTTAAGATACAATGTGGCTTAGCATATGCCTACTCAACGTTTTTTACATTTGCTGTTTCAGATACTGAAGAACTTACAAGGCTTCTAACAACACAATCACTTATAATCAATAGTATTTAAATATTTAAGTTTGGTAGGTTGTTTAATACTGTCATTAGTTACAGAAATTCAATTAAGTGAATAGTTTTATTATTTTTCTATGAGTGACTTGAGAAGTTAAAAAAGAGTAATTTCTTCAACAACTAAGATTACATGTTCTTTGATAAAAGATAAAATTTACAAATTTTGAGATAAAAATTTGTAGAAATGTATTTGAAATTATCTGAAACAGAACTTCATACTCCATTCGGCCCTGACTGACTGAAGTGGCTACCTCTGTAAATGAATTTCCTAGATGTAAGCATCAAAACATTGATGAGATTAAGTAACTTCCCTGTAACAAAAGTAACTACTACCCTCTTTCTGATGCTGCAAGTGATCATATATTTATAGACTAAAATGCTGGTATAGATTAAAATATTCTGCAAACATACTGGCTCAAGGAGAGAAGTACAGTAATATTTACACAGAATCACAGAATGTTAGGCGTTGGAAGGGACCTCGGGAGAGCATCTAATCCAACTTCCCTACCAGAGCAGGATCACCTGCACAGGACATCATCCAGGCAGGTTCTGTGTATCTCGAGATGGAGACTCCACAACCTCTCTGGGAAGCCTGTTCCAGTGCTTTCCCAGTAAAGAAGTTCTTCCTCATGTTCAGGTGGAACTTCATATATTCAAGTTTATGCTCATTGCTTCTTGTCCTGTCACTGGGCACCACTGAAAAAAGACTGACCCCATCCTCCTGACAGCCACCCCTCAAGTATTGATAAGCATCGACAAGGTCCCCCCTCAGCCTTCTCTAAGCTAAAAAGTCCCAAGTCAGCCTCTCTTCCTAAGAGAGATGTTCTAACCCCTAATCATTTTCATACCCTTTTTTTGGTACCCATTTATATAGGTATATTTTAAATTTCTGCCAAGGCCTGAATTAGGTTTGATTGTTTCTTTCCACAGAAACAGACACATAACATTCCATGATTTGGGAAAACAAATTAACAGTCCAGTGCTTTCATCCTTCAATTTTAGGACATTTATCGCAGCTTACCCTGTTCATCTTGACAAGCAAATAAGCATGCAAGCTACAACAGACACAAGACAGTGAAGTATCAAGAGGTAAAATTCTTAGGATAAACACTTTTTTTTAATCAACACAGATGAGATGAACATTGCTTTAGCACAGAATTGAGTCACGCTGCTCTGCCAACAATTTTCCAGTAAAACTACTGAGCATCCAATACTTCTTTTTGTCCTTTACATTGTTCACATGAAATTTAAAATGCAACAAAAATACAAATTTCAATGTACTAACAGTTACATAAAGCCACCTGTATTTGCTGGATAAATAGGAAGATACTTATCAAAGTATCTTTTAGCTTGACTGCTTAAATATATTGCTATGTATCATTATGAAATTAGATTGCTTATAGTTGTCTCATCTTACTATTTCTGATTGATAAGGCCACTGTTGCAAGCAAGTGAGTTCTTAAAACATGCAGCTATCCATTGAGGTGGAAGATCCCAGCACAGCAGCCACTAGGAGCATCTCAAGATTAGGTTCCACAATAGGGAGTATTATGACACGGCTTCAGATTGCTCTGTTATTGCTCTGACTTACAGCTCTGTCAATTAAGGTTTTCATGTTCTTATGTCTATAATGGCTACATAGGGCATTGAAAAACACAGTAATAAGAACAATTTCAATTGGTGAATCAATTCCTGTAGGGACAGGTGTAGTGGGGTGGTTGTAGCATCTGCAAGGCAAACGTCAGGTGTGAAGGAGGTATCCAGATTGTTAAACCATGCCTTAGTAATACAACATATTAAGATACAAACTAGTACATGAGGGAATTAGATGGTCCGCAAAGACTGCAAGCAAGCATTACTGGCAACACAGACAGCAGCAACTGCATAGAGATACTTCACAGCTTTGGAAAGAACTGCTGATGGTGATGCACTGACTACAGAGGATACACTGTACTGCCGATTTGATAGGGAGGCATTGCACAAAGCCACAAAATCACCAATATCTCCACATCACCTGTCCCCGAAGTGCAAACCTTGCGCAGAGACACAAACTCTCTGGAGAAGAGCTGCCGATTTTCACAGCTATGTGTCAGCACTACACCCACGGCCTCCCCTGCCCCCTCCCCCAAGCTCCCTCTCCCCAAAGCCTTGGTTAGGCCACAGCGTGGCCTTACACCTCTCCACCGGGGGAGGTCAAATCGCACAGCACCACCACGGAGCCACAGGGCTACGGACCTGGCCGCCGCCGTCCCTGCCGCCTTAAAATGGCGGCAGCAAGGCAGCTCCCCCACCGCCAGCGACTCTTCGCTGCCATTTCCCAAGGGAAGGAGGCGTGGGACGCCTATGACAGGCGGCGGTGGGAGGGGGAGATCAGCCGCTGCCGGGGCTAGTTTCCTGCCCGACCCGCCTAGCAACGTCCTCCTCGCCCGCTGGCGGGCGCTGTAAGTCCCCACGCCAGGCAGAGCGCTACCTCCAGTCCCTCTCGTCTCCACCCGCCGGAAATGGCGTCAGGCAGTCGCGGGCCCAGCCCTAGTAGCGGCCACGCGGCCACGCCCCTAGCCGAGGGCCTTCGCCACTACCGGCCATCACCCTCGGCAACCCCGCCGCCTTCTCTGTCGCCGCTGCGTGCGCCCACCGGCGTCGGTAGTCTTGGAGTGGCGAAGGAGGTGAGGCGGCGCCCAGAGTGACCGAAAGCGCCGTCCCCACCCGCCCAGGCGCTGTCCGGTAGGGAAGGCCCCGCCTCTTCCGGGCCTCTCCGGCTGGGCCGCCGCCTCCTCCTCCCTCGCTCGCTCTCCCTTTTGTGAGTTATAGCAACCGTTGCCTTGTGAATCAAGCGCCATAGTCACCGTAGTCCTGGCGACTGTTACCCATCAACAACAACCGCTCCTCTCCTGCTCCTCCTCCTCCTCCTGCTGCTGCTGCTCCTCACCCCCTTCCTCATCGTCACCCACAACAACAACAACAACAACAACAACAACAACAGCCACCTTCAGCAGCAACGACAGCGGGAACACCACCACAGCCCGCCTCAGCCCAGGTGAATATGCTTGTCGGGCGCACGCCGGCCTTCCTGCTGCTCTCCCTCTCCCAGCCGCTGCCTCCCCCCGCCTCGCAGCATCCGGGTCGGGGCTGCTCCCTTGGGCTGCGCGGTTGGTTGCGGTGCAGCGAGGGGAACGTGGGTCACCCTCCCGGTTCCCCAGCTTTCCTCCGCCGCCTCTCCTTCTTCGTCCCTCTTCTCTGTCCTTCTTCCACCTCGTTCCCTCCCCTTTCCTCCCGGCCCTGCTGCACCGGGTGCACTTTGCGGATGGGTGGGGAGCGCGTTCTTGAGCGGGGCGATTGGGATGGGGGTGTCTCTTGAGCGGGGAGGGGAGCTGGCCGCGGTGCAAAGTGAGGAGGAAGAGAGGCTTGGCGATGATGAGGACGGAGGCACGCTTCTGGGACCTTCAGGACAATTGCTTGAATGTGGTGGGTATGCATCTTACTTGGTCTCTCGTTTGCACGGATGGGAGAATGTAGAGACTAGCCATAGTCTAAGGTTACTGACTACGCGAAAAAACCCCGTAGGGATGAGGGGAAGAGAGGGGCGGGGGGTGCATTCAGAGACGGTTCCTGTAGAACACTGAGCAGGGGATATTTTTTCTCTTTCACTTATAGGGGCCTTGTTTTGATTTTATGTTAATTTTGACTGCCAATGTTGCAGATTTTTGTGAACTTCCTATATCTTTAATGATGCTCTTGTGCAATGATATCAGTCACTCTTCTCTGCTTTATATAGCCATGCAATTTTTTGTTTTATGCATAATTAATGTAGCTGCTTATTATATATAGTGCAAGCTATGTTTTCTTTGTATTGTGATGCAGTTTTTTGTTTATTCAGTACCCTCACCCATACACAGAGTAGCAGGTCTTTTTTTTCTTCTCATGCTCCTTCTGCAGGGGATTATTTTTTAGACGATGCTTTCATATGCCAGTGTAGTATAGAACAGTACATGTGTACATCTAGTTTATGTGTACATCTAGTTATGTTCATGTAGAGAGTGTCCATTTTAGTTTACTTAAACTCTCCACAATGAAGGAAATTCAAGATATTGCCTGCAAAATTGGTGTGCTGAGAAGCAAAGGAAGGAGAAAATAAGAAAATAAAAAAAACCCAGACCAACAATTTTGTGATTTTATTATTACTGCTGTATTTCAAGAGTGTGTTTGGGAAAGAGGGAAGAGGCAGCTTTTTTACCTCCCAAGAAGCTGTAGTACAAATTGTGTTATCAATGGGAATGGTTTGCTTGGGTTTTTTGTTTTTGTTTTTGTTTTAATCCAAAATGCTTGTTTTTTTCATCTAAAGGGCTTTGTTGTCAGTGTTGTCAAATCATACTTTATATACTTTTTTGATTCTTTTAGATACAGTTGGGTTTTGGTTTCTATTATAGTAATAAAATTTGCTTTTAGCATCTCCATATCCAGTTGCACTCTCCCTTTTGACTTGTCAAATCATATTGTTGTGACAAGCTTTTTTTTTTTTTTTTAAATGATGACTTATTCTTAGGGAAAAGGATGTTCTTTAAACCCTGCATTTTGTGTATATATACTTTTGCTGTTTTTATGTGTGTATAACCCTGTGTAAAAAGGCAGGGTTTCTCATTACAGATTCAGCAACAATATATGTGTTTGTCTCACACTGGAACTACCAGCGAATGTGACTGGTAATTTTTCCAAGTGGCTATCAACCACAAAACTTGCTAAGTAATTACTATATTCTTGGTATGATATTTCTTGAGCTAAGGCAGGTTGAATCTGTCTCTTGTTTTGTTGCTTTTGTTTGTTTGCTTGTTTGTTTTAAATGTATATTTCATGGGCCAACAGGAACTCAGAAAATACAGTATTTTGAGTAATGATCAATGGTCTCCACATAGTTGTCTTTTTTATGATTTTACTTAGTGTGAAACCACTGAATGCTAATTTTCTAGGTCCGGTTGTCAAATACATTCTAAAGACATTAAGAATTTTCAGTGTGAGTTACAATGCTCTTTATCAGTTATATAGCACATTTAAATCTTGATGTATGTGTTATTATTGGGTAGTTTGTGATTTGTTAGTTGAGAAACCATTCCTGACATCTACTCTTGTTTAAAAGAGTGGATGTTAGTTCTGCACGATGCCTTTCTTGAGTAGCTCTCTTACAACGGGACAGAGTACTAAATGGGTGGAATCCCTCTGGGGTGTTGAAATCTTCTTTGCAGAACATATATCCAGACCCCTGGTAGCAAAGGACAGTGGGTATATAGGCTGTGAGACAAACTTTCTGGTTTAACTCTTGTGACGAGACATACGGATGTTTCTTAAAAAACAGATTAAAAGAACATTAGTTTGCCTAAAAACAAAGACCTTTTTAGTACTTTTTATTTATATATTTAGGCACTGACGGCAATTTGGAAAATAATAATGCAGCCGTAATCACCTCTTCAATATTATGGGCTTTTCTGAGAAAAGCGTTGACTTTTTATTCTCTCTGAAATGCTGTAATGATCACAGATAAAATCTGTATTATGCATTCTGATTCCCTAATGCCCACAGCTATCAGAATCATTGCTGTTTGTGATGTTAACCAGTGTTTGAAAATGAGGTGCCTTGTGATTTTTAAAATTTTTTGTTGTTGTTCATTGTTTCTCATGACTTAGACTGTGTAACTATCTGTGTTTCAGTGTATCCTAACAAGCCTAACAGGATACTACTATGCTCTGTTGTGTTGTTGGTGAGGTAACCTACATTGTGCTCCTGTGGAGAAACCCTTTCAGTAGTGTAGTGTAACTAAATGAAATGGTAATCAAAGGTACACTGTTGTTAAAGAGTTTAGAGTCAGGGTGCTTTATTTGATAATTAGGTCCAGCTTTGATAGCAGTATCCCGCTTCTTGTTTCTACCTCATATGGTAGTTTTTAAATCTCAAACTGTCTAGAGAAGTCACTGTTGCCGTCTTTAAATTTATAAAACTTTACCTTGAGAAGGAAGGCTGTTACTGTTTTCCTCTCTTCTTACTTGAAACATTAATATCTAAAATACACTGATCTTTTTTCAATGCAGTCTTGGTGTTCCAGGTAGTGCTCCTGTCTTTCCTGCTCTGCTTGGTCCTGTCATGAAAGGCTTCCTTTCCTCTTAAAAATATTCCTTATTAGTTGTATTTTGCCTGCAGTCTCCAAAAGCTTACCAGCTGCAGGTATTGCTATGCAGTATACTTTAAACATGCTCAGGCTTTTAAAAAATTAACATACTGACTCTTAAATTACTTTTAGAAAATTGTTTAAGTTGGTATCACATGTTGCGAATGCATCACAAATACAGACAGAATAAAAATTAAGCTTTCAGTAGTATATAGTGCCCTTGGAGTTGGAGTTCCATTTCCAAATCCAACTGTCAAATGAATATATTAGAATACCAAAAGCAGTGTGTTTTATTCATAATTTAAAAACATATGAATGAAACTACTTATTTTTTCCTAAGAACAAGGGCTGAAAAATTAATGAGCCTTTTAAAATTAATGGGCTAAAGTTTAAGAAGATGTTTCTCTGTTAGCCACAAGTTTATTATTTACATATTTTTGGTAAAGCTGGTTGTCAATTGTAGCAGTAGTTCTTTTTTCTCACAGATGCTATGTGTACCCATATTTTAGAAATTTAAGAAGCAGTGCATATACTGAGTTGGCTAAATCTTGTTTGTTAGGGACAGATGGCTGATTTAAACAGGTGTCACTTTCATTTCTTGTTCATTGTGTTGAGACTTCCAGAGGTTTATAAAAGAGCTGCCTAAAGCAGGTGGTGATCTCTGCCTTTGTGATTAGCAAAGTGTATTCTCATAGGAAATTATTTTCCCAGTGACTGTGTGTATTTCAATAGTTAGTATGTCACATCAGAGTTTGATATGATTATTGTTATTTTTTTTAATTCTCACTGAACTTTTAAGAAGATGTGACTGTTTGGGAGTGAAGTTTAGCAGTTTATGATTGTGTGGATACCTGTAGTCCTAATTTCTTTCTTGCACAGACCTAAAGCAAGTATATACTAACTTACTCTTTTTCTTAAATAGTATTTCACTTAAGTAATTTTCATTTAAAAAATAAACCTTCCTATTAAGAATACAGGATTAGTTTCAAAGTTCTGCCTTTTTTTCCTGGTAGTCTTCTATATTAGCACACCTGCACATTTCTTTCCTTTTATTAATCAATAGTTACAACTTTCTCAGTTATAAAAAAAATTAATAAGAAAATGAAGATAAATGAAACAAAGGCATTTTTTGTTTCTAACGGATCCTTTTATTCTTTTTCTAGATCTTTTTTATAACAATGAATGTTGTTTATACTTATTGTTTTCTTTCTAGTTGATGCACCAGAGGGTGCTATGCTATTTGAAATACAGAAAGGAAAGAAAATAAAGAAAATCCTAAAAATTCTTTCATTGAAATAGAACACACATGGGATTTGAATAAAATTTACTGAAATTTGTGTACTTCTTTCTGTGCATTGCAATATAGAAAATTTACTATTTGGCCATATCATGTTAAAAATTGTGGAAGAAATAGGCAGGTCCATATCTAAGCATGTCCTAGAGAACAAATATTTATATATATATTATGTCTGTAGAGGATATAACTGAAATAATTTATACTTATTGAATTGAATTATTGCTCACCCTATAAGCTATATGAACTTACCTGAGAGACCCGTGTGCTTTGGAGTGACACTTACTGTATGTTATATTATTAATTTATAAGTCTATATTCCCATATTATGTAACTTGCTCATTAAAAATATGCATGCATGACTTTCTTTCTTACTGAAACTCTTCTTAGATGAAACTGAGGTTGAAGCTTATCTGTTTACTTCTGAATTGCAGGCTACAGACCTTCAGATATAGGAGTTTTAATTGATTCGGATATATTCCTTCTTTCATCAGTCATTAGTTGGTGAAAGACACACCTGCCCTTCTTCACCCACTCCAAAAGAAAAAAGCAACACCAAATCTCCCCAAACAAACAGAAAAACACCAGTATAAAAGTAGTATCCTCTACATATTTATGAGGAGTATTATAATAACTTTTTAAAAGATTCTCAATGGACATATTAACCCAACAGATTAGAGTATCATTGTTGTACCTTCTGTAGTTCGATAATATCTATTATTTTTCCATACACTTTTTTGTACATGTATGTGGATTACAGTGCCTAGTTCAATTCCCTTTGGAAGCATGTGAAAAGGTGCAGGTCAGAGCTGCAGTGATACACCTTAAATTACTTGGTTTTGCACACTACCTTTATTTGTTCTTACTATTCCACAGTTGTAAGTTTTTTTGTATTTAGTCCCCTAACTTCAGATTTAGTGGCCCAAATTCAAGAAGAGGAGATGGATGAGGAGATTTACTATATTGTAAATTGTATTTAATAAAGGAATTTCCTGATTTACAATATAAATCTTAATGTGGCTTGGAAATATAAATTCTATCAATTCAGACTACTTTTGTAATTTTCTACCTTGTTTCTAACCTTACTTGTTTATGTTCTTATATGACATCCATAACAGTGCTAAGGGAACACCAGAGATTGTATATTAATCACTAAATTGGAGTCTACTTGTAACATTCGAGACTTGTTCATTCACTAGAGAAAAAAATATCCAGAACTATTTTTTAAAGTAATTTCATCCATGCTTGGGCCAAATACATTTATCTCAGCTTCTTAGACCTTCCCTGAGTAAGAGTTTCTTTAGCTCTTTTATTTTCTTCTTATTTAAGTCCTATTTCAAATAAGTTTATAAGGTCTTTAAGGCAAGAACGATGTATTTAAATTATGTTCAGGCTTTGGATGCAGCCAGTATAATTGAGCTGCGTTTATGTTTTACCTGCCAAGTAAATCACTTCTCTCTTTTGTTTTATTATCTCACAATAATTAACTTAACTGTGTTTTCATACCACCTCAGGGATATTTTCTAAACTCTTAGACTCAGCATAGTTTAATCATACAACACTGGAAAGAGGAAATAAGAGCAAGCAAATCTGGTAAAAGGTGCAGTATGTTACTTTGCTGGTGTCATTGAGTTGGTTTATTCTACTTCGGTTAGGGTGTTCTCTTTTCTTGTCTGATTACCTCTTTTTCTGTGTTGTTAACTATACTTCCCTTACAAAGAATCCAAGAAGTGTAATAGGATTCTGAGCCATAGCTACTTACAGTAATTATTAGGGTTATAGATAGATAGCTATTATGCTTACATGGATCTAAAATTCAAAAATACATTTTTATCTCCAGTGAACTCGTTTGTCTACTGAATTTTCAAGTGGAACGTTGTGTATTGTTTCTGGAGTACCTTTGATCTGATTTTCTTTCCCCCTGAAATATACCTAAATCTGAGTGGGATGGGGAAGAGAGAGACTGGAGTGAAGTTTTGCTTATGTAGCTCCCTTAATCTGACAGTGATATTGAGTGTTTATAGGCTATCTGAAGGCTTTACTTGCTAGTGGATTAGATGCCTAGGATTCTGAAATTGAGCTAATGTCTTTCAGCATGACCTGTTGCATACTACCCACAGCTGTGGGTCTGTGTAGTCTCATCTAAACAAAATGAGATACTCTCACATGAGCCTTTTCTTCCTTTTCTCTTAGTAGTGCTCTGCACTGTAGACAGTTGGGAGGGCGGTTTGTCACTGCAAGTCTTGGATTAGTTGAACTACAAAAAGTAACTAGTATTTACCAAGGAGGACTAATTATACTCATTATAGGTAGGTGAAAGTGAGAACAAAATAATTTTAGCTTTCTTGCTGTTAGAATAGAGTGGTAAATATCAGGACTTCTGTCTTATGTTAAATGTTTCATAAATTTGAAGATCCACCTTTTTAACTACTGCAGAAAGTTTTCCGAATTCTCTTTTAGCAGCCCTAACTGCTTTTTTCCCAATGTGTGCTATATTCCTACCTCTTTATTGTTCTTGAGTTTGATATAAACAGGAGAGACGGGAGTTACAGTTGACAGGATTTGGTGAAGGAATTTGGAAAGATACAGTGAAGAAAAAAAAATTGCCTTAAAACTACTTCCTTTAATTAAAACACCGTAATTGCTTATCGAAGTGTATTTTAGAATAAGATTTAGCTTGTAATCACCATTATAAAATCATATTTACTTAAAATTTCTGATTAAAATATGAAGTAATTGTTCAGATCAAACACATTTTACACTTAGTTAAGTTCTATAAAGTGTTTAAATATCTAATGGTCAACAGACTATTTCTGCCATTCACAAAATTAATATATGATTTATGAAAACTGTTTGGATTACTTCTGCAGAAAGGCCTGGCTGTATTCAAAGTTACATTAGCATTAGCTAGTGAGAAGCAATTGAACTACCTGCATAGTAGCAGACTTAACAAATGAACTGTTAGCCATGAGGTGAAATTGACATGCTAGCTTGAGTGTATGCTTGCCAAGGTCATGTCATTGTGGGGGTTTCAGTTTAGTGTATATTTGCTCTTATTTGGTCCCATCTGCGTTAAACCACTTCAAGTTAGAATTTGCAAAAAAGTTATAATTTTCATATTCATCTTATTGTTTTCTGTCAGATTTAGTGAATGTAATAGACATAGAATCCAGTGTGGTTTTTTAACTCTTCTGTGGAATAGTAATAACAATACCCTGTAACTTCTAGGAGGAACATTCTTTGGATTTTCTGAAAGGCATGACAGCTCTTCTGTGGTCTGTACCAACTTTAAAGTAATTTTAGGGGGTAAAACATGCATAGCTTTAGAATGGAGGTATGTAGCACAGAAATATGATTCCATTTTCTGATTTTGTGTAAAACTTTAGTGCTCATATTCTGGATTTTGAAGAGAGGCAAGGTGAATGAGCTAAGAAGAGAGCACAAGTCTTCATGCTTTCAGCTTTCCAGGTGTTTTCTGGTTGAAGGATGTCCTGATTAGTTCTGTCTTTCTCCAGTTCTCTGAAATTCTTTTGTACTATAAGGACCATAGTCCTCACAGTAGTGGGCAGGTAAATTTGTAAAGGTTTTGATGCACTGTATCTGTAGCTGTGTGAGGATGAGTCAGAATTAGGGTTTTTCAAACCTCAGGCTGCTTCACAGAATTCAGGTTTTGTGACTAAAGTATACTTCATTAACAAACTTATGTCAGACCAAGGGAAGGTTTATTTGTGGTAGGCTGAGGATTAGAGTTGGTCCTACAAAGCAATAGCATAATTTATCTTGTAAATACTGATTCTGGTTTATATACAGAGCTTCTTCTAGTGTTATAAAGGTTGTGGTTCAGTTGCAGCTCTTTGGTATGTTTTTTCTAATGCTGCTATTTCAAGTCATCCAGATGGTCATTAGCCAGACAGTGTAATATTACGAACTTGTGCAGTCTGGGATATTAAAATTTCAGTTACCATTTTATATCATTAGTTGTTTGGGGAGGCAGGTCTTACTAAGATTTAAATTTTGGATACTAGAATCACCTGCCATGATCCTGTTTACAAGCCACTGAGTCAAATTTCCCATCTTAACGGGGCTTAAAAGTGTTCACTGTCTTCACTGCTTGTCCTTATTTAGTATATATTTCTCCAGATTGAATTCTGAAGAAACTGACATTTCTTGACTTAGGGGAAGAGCTAGACAGAGGATCACGACTTCAGTTCAGTGACCAACTTTCATGACATAATAAGTGCCCTGGAGTCACACATACTACAGACATCTGAGATGAAGAGAATCTTAGGGTTACTTTGCATATGGAAGACTGTCTTTTAAGGGTTCCCATGGCTTGGTTTCAGGATGACATACTAAGCTATATGGTTGGGACCTGGAACAACACAGTACTGTAAATCTCAGCACCTTTAATAGTGTTTGCCCTCAGCACAGTCATAAGTCTGGTATACCTAAAAGTTCTTGAGTGAGCATACTTGTGGTATTAGCTTCATGTTATTATCCAAGAATGGTAACTCATCGGATACAGCTAAATACCTTGATAGATAAGAAATTGGAAATTATGTTTTGGTCATCAGTGAGAAAGGAAGGGGGTGTGTGTGAGTGTAAAATTTTGAACAGAAATGCAAAAGTACTTGTTCTACAAGTTTGTACTCCAGGAAGGGCAACATGGGATGGTTTGGCTACTAAAAATGGCTTGATGATGTAATTGACTATTAAAAGTCGAGAGTGGTAATATTAGGTCCTCTTACAAAATTAGTTGTGTCTTCTCCATAAACCAAGCTGCCTGGTCACAAATGTAACTTTGCTTTATAGCTGTGCTTTTGAACTCCTAATGATCTGCTCTCATTGGTTAGGCTAATGTTTTTTTTTTTAAAAGTGTATTCTATATGAAGTACTTCTGTGTTTCATGTACTGATTCAAAAGCTAAATATTCTAGTTAAAGCATTTAATCTGCTAGTATGGAAATGGTTAAGTTTGCCAAAAACCAAAGGATCAGAAGATGCTTAAGGCATTTAGTGGTGTTCTGTATCTTTTGTTTTGTTTGGTGTTTAGGTTTTTGGAGGGGCTTTTTGTTGATGTTTTGGTTGTGGTGGTGGTGTTTTTTTTCTCCTGAAGAGCAAAAGAAATGTGGCATTTAAGGTTGTAGGAATAAGAATCATCTAGCAGGGCACTGCCTTTTATCTGGATGGTTCAGCCTTGTTAAATGGAGTTATGTGCATTTTGATAATGGGTAAAACTGATTGTTTTTACATCACTAACTGTTATCATGCCATTTCTGTATTAAATGTATTTTCTCAAATAGTCTGTTAAACATCCTTCATAGAATGTTACGAAATGCATCTGTTCGTAACAACACATATATACATTTTGTGTTTTAAACATGGTATTTTTATGTTACTTAGTGAAATCTAGTACAAAAGTTGTCACCGAAGTCTTTCTTTTAACCACGTCTACAGTAATATACTGGCCAAAAGGGAGAGGAATACCAGTCCTGTGCAGTTGTCTGGGTTTTCACAGATCCTCAGGCAATAGTCTATAGACTGTGGGCTGAGGATGGAGTGATTCAGGATTGCAGGATTCAGAATTTCAGGTTGTTCAGGACTTCTAATATTTTTTTTCTTCATTTCTGCGTGCTGATGTTGTTCAGTATTACTAATTACTTAATTTAGGTTTTACACTGTACTTTTATTTTCTATCTTCGTGGTTTTTTCCTGAGGAGAAAAAAGACCTATTATTAGAACTATCATGCATGCTATTTTTCACAATTTCATGTTTTCACATGTTTGCTAGCATCAGTCTTAACTAAGAGCTTAGAGAACTTTTTCTTTGACAGAAGTGCAGTGGTAAAATAGGAGGACAATAATTTTTGAATATTGTTTATAAATACATGCCTGTAATCTAAAACCAGACATTGAAGTGAGTGATTCTAAGTCACAAATAAAATAAAAATATTTAATCTTTTCAGGAAATATAATCTGAAACTTGTTCAAATCACTATCTCTTAAGGTGGTTTTTCAGCCTAATAGGGTTTTCTAATGCAAAGTGAACAAAAAGCCATGCGGGAGCGTTTTGGCAGGTTTGACTTATAGATTTTTTTTTTTGCTTATTTCTGTGCCCATGAATCTGTGTTTAGTTCTACTTTAAAAATGTTTCATATTTTCACAAACAACAAATTAAGCTTTATTTTTGAAACATACATGGTAATAACAGTGTCTTTTGAATAAATACATGCTTGTGAAAGCTGGGAAAGGTCATGTGATAAAGCAAACAAGGCTAAAATTAGTATTTTAAATATTGTTGTCTAGTGTGATACTGAATTGCAAGCTTGATTGATAAAATAATATTCTTACAATGACAGTTTTTCTTTGTTACTGCTTCCAGAGTAATTTCTTGTATATTTCCTGTAGAATTACTGTTGCTGGATTTGCTCTTAAATATCTATTTCTTAAGAAAGAACATAGTAAACATGGTGAAATATTAGTCAAACTGTACAACTATACTTGGATGGCAAAGGACATGAATACTTCATTGTTGATTACCAGCTGTTTTTGGAGGGGTTTTTTTAATATTCTTTTACCAAAGCAGAATGAGATTTGTCTGATTTCCTTTTGAGTTGTTGGCTTTAATGAGTTTTAAGAAAATGATAATTTAATCTTATAGTTACTGTACTTTAAATATATGCATACATAGAGAAGTGGTAGATCTTTAAAGAGGTACTTAAAATTCAGATGACGCAGGGTGAAAGGTACCTTTAGGACATAAAGCAATATTTTAAGGTAAGGTAGCTTTTTCAAAAGTGTGCCACATTTTTTAATTCCACTGTGAATACTTAAAAAAATATTTTCTTTGTATATATGCACTTAAAGATTCATTGTCCATTTTCTTTTTTCTTTCTTTTTCTAGACTGGAAATTCAAGTATATACACTCCGTAAAACTTTATGTTCACTTTTTTTTTCCCCTTCCTTTGTGGTTTATGATTTAGCCCTTTTTTGCTGCCTTATTGTATTATCACAGATGGCTATTATATCTGTTTATGCATACTTTGTAATTACAATTATTTTTTTGTATTTTTTGGGCACTAATTTTCAATTATTAAGCTTTGCAGTTCAGTATCCACTGTTTTTTCCTGTTCCTTGTTAGATGTCTGGCTTGCATGTGGTTTAATATTTAACAGTTTACCTCAGCAGTGTGTGAGAAGGCTGCTAAGCATCACACATTGCTGACATATATCCGGCTGGATTGTAGGGATTGCATGATTCTTTGCCAACAGCCACTTTGCATTTCATGTTTGCAAATTTCTAGCTTTATCTCAGGGTGCATTAGCTTGCTTCATTCCTGTCAATGTACACAAATCTGCAAGGAACATTACTTTTTATATAATTAAAAAGAACAAGTATTGAGAATTTCATATTCTGTTTCTTTTACCAGCAACCTGACAATAGGTGAATATTAAGAGTGTAGGGGAAAAAAGTCACATTGAAGAGTGGGAAGTCCTGAGGATATCTTAAAATTGTGTAGTTTGTTTGTTTTGATGTTTCAGGTGGGGTTTGTTGTTGTTTTACCGTTGTTGGGGTTTTTTTTATCACTTTGAACTTATAAAAGTGTGCTCAGGTGATGCCTACTAAGACTATCTACAGAGCCTATTGATACCTGCCACATTTGTGAAATGACAAAGCCACACTGACACTCCTGGTAGGGTTGACCAAGGAGGAGCTGTCTGCCTGGGTTTGTCAGTATCAATCCGGGATAATGTATGTAGGATCCTCCAAGGCAATTAGAGGCTAACCTGTGAAAACATGATATGACCACTACCAAGGTATCATCTTTTCTTATACTCTTTACGTTAATTTTTTTCTGCACTTCTTTCCACTTACAGTTGTTCCTTCGTCAAAGTTCTGAACAGCTCATTCACAGTAATTAACTATTTAAGTCTAACCGTGATATCAGTAAGTCTGATATTGGTCAGCTTTAAGGTACTAGCTCAGTGCTTCTTAGTTCAGGAGAAACTGAGCGTTAATATTTTAAATGTTCAGACTGGGTAAATCTATTTCAACTTGGAACTCTTTTATCATGGTGTAAGATGTTACGTGTTTAGAGATCCGGGTTTCTTTTAGAGTAGTTCTAGCTTCTCCCAATCCTTTATATTCATATAGTCTTAGGAATATTCATAATGCTTCATATCCTTCTTGATCTATATTTTCATATTTAAGTGCATTATCCATCCATGGAGTTATAAAGTTGGGTTTTTTAATATTTCCATTCAAGGTTTGAGTGTATTATTTAGATAACATTATGTTGATAATTTAGACAAAGACTTTCATTAATTTAATAACAATTCAAGCTTTCAGTGGTGCTATAACAAATTAAATTTAACTTTTTTATTGATCATTTATAGAATATACAAGCCTTATTTAAGACCATCCTTTGATGTTTGGAAATGTGAAAACAATACTGTCTCCTTTCACATAATTGATTATAATATTGAAAAACCTTTGTAATTTAAATTTTTCCTATATTTTTAGTAACAGCTCCGTATTGTTTTTACAGCTCCATATATGTACAAAGTCCATAGTTTTAATTTTCTGTGGTCACTGTTTCTGTAGCACTTGGTCTTATGTCCTCCTAAGTCTATTATTTCTGAATATGAAATTTTTAGCTCTTGTGGTCCTGAAATTTTAATACCTATGGCAAATGAACACAAGAATGTAGTTTTGATAAACAAAGATGTTAAGAATATAACACATTTCAGGAAGGATTATAAACAATTTACCACAACATATGTAGTCTTGTTTAATTTTTAATGAAATATATTTTTTTTATTGTAAATGTTGTCTCTGTCATTACATTATCTGTATTAGGGACAAACAAACTTGTGCCTGCAGCATGCCTGGTTTTTTTTCTTATGTACAGTGCAGATTTTTACAATCATTCTGAGAACATATTCTTTGTCTTCCACTTCATGCTTCTTCTGTATTAGTTGTGGGAGTATTAGGGATACAGGAACAAAAATTTCTCATTGACTTTAGGGCTAAACACCTTAATAAACTTGTATGAAAGCAGTTTGGGTGAAATGATAGCTTCAGCTAGTGACATGTTTACAGATCTGAGGGTTTGATGGCAGTCGTCTGTGTGTGGAGGATGACTATGTGAGCAATTTGTTCATTGTGTCTCCAGAGAAATGTAGCAGTTCAGTTGAGTCACACATTAAAACTTGATATTACTATTTTTTGGTAATGAAGTTTCATGGCTGTGCCACATTTAAATTACTATTTGAATTTGCGTGTTTGCTAAAACTTAGTATTGAAGTGGGTGAGTTTTAAGTATCATAAAATATGTATAGATTTAAATACATACAGGCAGATAACTATTTTTTCCCTGCACCTTACTTTCAGCATTGCTGGGAACCTTCTGAAACTACATAAGGGTGAGAGGAACTATGTGTGAAAAATTGCTTTTTTTTTTAAAGATACGGTGAAATGAAAACAATAGTATAATGGAAAATGTTTAAGAACGTGAAGTATAGATATATATGCCTCTTAGTTTGGGTGGTGGCTGGATGTATGTGTATTGTATCTGCATGAAGCAGCTGTTGTGTATGCTTAGCTTTGTGTATGTTTGTATTTGCACATACATTATATGTGTATGCAGAAGGACAGTGTCTATGTATATATCTTGTTTGTGTATATAGAGAGTATGTAGAACCAAATGTAGGTCACCTTCTAGATGTCAAATGACATAATGCAGAAGCTAGTGGAAAAGACTTTCTGCAGGATCCCTACCCCAATGCACTGTTTCTGAAGGCTGAAACAACCTTTCTAAGCACTTTAAAAGATTCAGGTTTTTTTCTTGTAGGAGTAGCCACAACTTATAAATTTCATGTCATTCATTAAAATTTTCTTCTTATGAACAGCAAAACATAAATAAGCAGTTCTGTGTGATTTTTCACTGGTATAATTGTGGAGGCAGTGAATTCTAAGCATAGGAGTTCTAGAGTTCATGGACTTCAACATTTACTTCTTAGATCAGCTTAGTAATGTAGAACTTCCTTCTAGAGCTAATTTGCTCCTTGCTGAGGGAACATTCAGCTTGTGTGCAGTTCCCTTAATTGGCCAGTCCTACAGGTGAAAGATCTATAATAAACAATGGAGAAATGGCCTTAAGCTCGTTATGGCCAGATCCTTGTCAAATTTGTTACTGCAGTTGACCAAGGTACATCACCAAATTTAATAAATCAAGACCCTATACTGTTTTGTGAAAACAAAATCTTGACTTTAATTACAAACCAGTAGCTAGAACAAGAACAACTTGTTCTTTGGTGCAGGCTTCAACAGCCTCAAATTATTTGGAGTGAAGAAAAGTCATAATATTTCTCTCTCCTACATGTCATTCTCCAGCAGATTTGCAAAAATACTGCCCAAATAAATGAATCTGCAGAGATGAACATAGACGTCTAATTTGGTTTGCATAATCTGTCAAGGCCTACTGGACATCTTTTGATGTAGTGAGTAAATACTAAGTATTATTTTGCCATTTTAATTTTTTTTTAGGGCTTTGCTTTTAAAGTCTCAATTGATGCTGCAGAGTATGAAGCTTAATCTGTCAAAGATTGTTATAAAATGCCTGTGCAGAACACGTGCCTCTCCATCATACTAGCTGTTCACAGTTAAATTCTGAATGTTTTTGAAGTTTACGGATGTTAACTTTCCTAGGTTAAATGATGAGTTGGAAGTGGTATTGCTGTTCAGTTTGCTGTAGCATGCAGTAGAGATAAGATATATTGGTGTTGTGTGGATTTTCTGCTTTTGTGTTTGTGTACATAGTCCAAATCTATCACTTTAACTTATTTTAAGGGTATGTCTAGAGTTGGGGGTTGACTAAGGAAAGTGTTAATCTATTTAAATAAACTAGTTAGAGCCATATGAGGAGGCCTGGGGTGTTTTAAAAGCTTCCCAGCCTGAAAGCACTGCATAACCCTTTTAGGTTGCATAGCAACAGGCTCCTAGCAACAACAATAGATTGAATTTCCAATAGTGACCAGACCGGATGTAATAATTAAGCAAGATTACAAACAGTTGTCATGCCTTTCTTTTCATAATAAACTAGTCTGAATTTAAGAAGGTTCTGTTTCTCCAAGTGGCAAACCTCTTTGCCAAATGTAGGTACCTTGGGGAAGTTGTGGTACTGAAACCCTGAGAAAGCTGCGTAGAATGAGTGACTTTGAAGCCTAGTGGTTTGAAACATAGGAGAAAACAAAGAAACATTGAATGAGTAACCAAGGAAAGAGGGGTATTTAATACTCACTTTAAATGGCTTGTAAATTTCAGCTATTTTTGTTCATCTGTGCTGGAACTTCACAGAAGTCTGTACAGGTGAATGCGTATTATGGAAGGAATATGGTCAGTCAGACTTGAATTACCAAGTTGAAAAGAGACTTCTCCAAAGGAGGTTACCTGTAACAGCCTACTGCTTGGATTTGCAGTGCATGTCTTTAGCATATGTGGTATCAGCTACCACTAGAGAGTGGTTGCTAATCATACTCAGGCTCCTGTAAAGTTCGTATTTGCTTTGTTGTCTTCTCTTGATTCAGCTACCATATACTGTACAGTAGTTCTCATTTTTGGGAGAGAGAGGTTGATATAAAAATCCATATAGAAAGGTCTTGTTCTGTAAGATGCACAATAAAATAGGTTATTTTAAATTTTTAGAATTCTGACATGTAATTTATAAATGTTTGAAAATGTCTTGTGAAGATGCTGTAAAAGGAGGTAGTAAATAAAACCGAGTAACTGCCAGACATGTTTATTTTATGTGATGCCAATCCGTCAGTATTTCATGTTTTCAAGACCTGGTATGTGTGAAAGGAGAAATATATGGGCAAGTAGGTGACTTGCAATGAGAGACAGAAATTGTCCCACATAACAGTAATAGATATAACTCTGGATGATTCCATTTGAGTTTCAATGTTTTTACCTGGCTGAGTTGAAAATCCTAACACTGGTTGTTGAGTAAATATGTAGATCTATACTAGATAAATCCCATCTTCAGTTCCTGTGTTTGCTTTTGGGAATAGTGGTTCAAGTATCACTGGTAAAGTATCACCAGTTACTCTAAAGCCCAAGTTAGTTATTTGTAACGTGTTACATCCCATTAAGATAGCACCATTTTATTCTGAGTAGGTGAAAGCTGTTCTGAATGTAAAGCTTGCATCTTTAGTTACGAATAACAGAGGCAACTTTAAAGGGCTACACTGTGTAGAAGAAGAAAACTGTAAAATATAAACAACTAGGTGTTACAGACTTGTCTTAGGAGGTTTTACTGGATTCCCCCCGTTTTAGTAAATTCAGATGCTGATCAGTAGTATTTTATCACAGGAATTTTAAAAATGAATACTGAAAAAAGCTTTTCTTTTAAATGGACCTTTTGCATCTGAATGTTTAGATAGTTTCCTCCAGTTTAACTGTTCATATAAGAATACATTTCTTCTGCATCATTTTAACAGTGGAATCCTCACTGCAGAGTATTACTGTGGTGACAGATATTTGGGATATATTCAGTGAAGCAAGATGGATTCACATGATTGTATTTGAAAATTATATTAATACATGGCACATACAAATTCACATCTAGAAAAAAGTCTTAAAATTGTAGTTAGATTCATCTAAGCACTCTTGTGCTAACTTTCAGGTGTGCATATTCTGTTGGTTTAAATATGAGTTAAGCACTCACTAGTCTGTGCAACGTACTGAATTCATACAGTGTTCATAATTTAGAGTATCAATTCATTTGAACTCTGGAATTTTAAAATTGTGAAAAGCTGATTTAGCAGAGCCTCTAGTCTGAGCAGAATCACAGAATCATAGGGGTTGGAAGGGACCTCCAGCGATCATCGAGACCAACCCCCCTGCCAAAGCAGGCTCCCTAGGACAGGTTGCACAGGTAGGCATCCAGACAGGTCTTGAATATCTCCAGAGAAGGAGACTCCACCACCTCCCTGGGCAGCCTGTCCCAGGGCTCTGTCACCCTCACTGTGTAAAAGTTCTTCCGCATGTTGGAACTTCCCGTGCTCCAATTTGCAGCCATTGCCCCTTGTCCTGTCTCCACAGACCACTGAAAAGGGGCTGGCCATTTCCCCCTGCATCCCATACTTAAGATATTTATAAACATTAATAAGGTCCCCCCTTCATCTTCTTTTCTCTAGGCTGAACAGTCCCAGCTCACTCAGCCTTTCCTCATACGGGAGATGCTCCAGGCCTTAACCATCTTCATAGCCCTTCTCTGGACTCTCTCCAGGAGATCCCTGTCTTTTTTATACCAGGGAGCCCAGAACTGGACACAATACTCCAGGTGGGGCCTGACCAGGGCAGAGTAGAGGGCAAGGATCACCTCCTTAGACCTGCTGGCCACACTCCTCTTGATGCACCCCAGGATCCCATTGTCCCTCTTAGCCACCAGGGCACACTGCTGGCTCATAGCCAACCTGTCATCAACCAGGACCCCCAGGTCCTTCTCCACAGAGCTGTTCTCCAGTAGGTCATCCCCCAGCCTGTACTGATTCAAGCTGGAGGCCAGATGCCCACCAAAGCTGCTCTATCACTCCCCTTTTTGTCTGGACAGGGGAGAAAAATATATATTGAGAGGCTGAGGAGTTCAGATAAGGACAGGGAGAGATCATCTGCAGTTAGTGTCACAGGCAAAACAGACTCAACACCGAACACAGAAAATAAAATTATCTCATTTCTTACACTGCACTGCACACCCAGTGACCCCAGAGTCTGGTAATGAGAAGTGCAACCAGATCTTCAAGCACCTCCCCCCGCTCCTCCCTTCTTAGCAGGCTTCACTTTAGTCATGATTTTGCTCCCTTTTTTCCCCCGATTGTGACATGGGGAGGGACATGGATGGGGCAATGGGGGTTTTGGTCAGTTCCTCAGAAGTTGGTTTCCTTCTTGGCTGGGGAGGCATTCCTCACACCCTTCCCCTGTTGCCCTGTGGGGTCCCACCCACAGGAGACAGTCCTTCATGAACTTCTCCAACGTGGGGCTTCAGCTCCTCACCAATTGCTCCAGCATGGGTCACTTCTATGGGGTGCAGTCATAAATCACTGAATATGATAAATCACTGCAGAGAGCTTCTGTGTGCTTCTTGCATAAGCCACACCTGCAGCCCTCTCTTTCTCCACCAGAACCCAGCCATGCAAAACTACAACACATTTTCAGGGTAATCAAAAGAATTTTAACCTTACATTGTAAGAATTAGTATCCAGTATTTATTATGGCAATACACATTCCCAAATCACACAGATTATTTTCAGAATTTCGATGTAGATGTCATTTACTTTCAAGATCTGTCATCATTCTCTTTGTTCAATTCTCCTTGCCTCTTCTCCCAAATAGCTGGATTTCTACATATTTTATTGGTGGTTATCTTGATTTCTAGATAAGTTGATATTACTTAAAATAGTTACTTCCTAATATTTTTCTCATTGGACAAACTGGATTTGCAGGTTAATGCTTCCATTGCATCCAGACCTAATCTTCTGCACTGCTTGCTTCAATACCTGTCCTAGTGGGATGCTTCCTACATGATTTAAAAAAACCCCAAAAGTCCCCAAAAATCAAAACACCACCTTCCCATTCAAAATAAAAAAGTAGAGGTTAGATAATGCACTGTGCCAAATATGATAGTAATGTTTGTTTCATTGATTCCTATGTTTTTGGTGGAGTTCAACTGAAAATTGCATCTGAAAGAATATTTTGAATTACTTGGAACTTTACCATTTTTATGAAAATTAAATAAGACCTCCCCATACTTAAGATGATAACTAAAGAACTGAGAAGTGAGAAAAATTATTTGTAGCATGTTGTAACATGTAACAATGGAAAATCTTGGGTTCTGAGGAACAAGATGGAAGTTAAGCAAAAGGTAGATTAGCTACATTCTTAGTATATTTAGGTCTGTGTAATTCACATATTCATAATTAAATTTCAGAAGTGAACTTAATGAAGTTTTTTGAAATTTATCTTTATGCGTGATAGTAAGGTAATACAAGAAGATCAAAATTGTCTTATCATCTTGCCTTCAGTGATACTATCAGAGTTGACCTACTAAGATTTCAATAATTGGTAAAAAATAAGTTTAACATGCTTAGTCACTGTAAGTAAACATTTAATGTAGTAGTTTTTCTTTATAGCTGATTTATCAGTGTGATATAGACTGAGATACCTACAAAAAGTATTTAAAATTATTTGTAAGTAACAAACCACATTAACAGTAATTATTTTTAGATTAGTCTTCCATCATTTTTTATTTATTTAATGTTTCAGTTAAAAAGAAATTTCTCCATAACACCAAAAGAAAAATCAATGAAATCATCCATGTGAAACAAATACTTGTCATACGGCTTCAAATTCAATATAGGCATCAATCTGCCTGACCAACCTAGTAGCTTTCTACAATGGAGTGACTCCATCAGTGGACAAGGGAAAGGAAATGGATGTCATCTATCCAGATTTCTGCAAGGCCTTTAACACAGTCCCCCACAACATCCTTCTCTCTAAACAGAGGAAAGATGGATTTGATGGGTGAACTGTCTGGTGATAAGAAATTGGCTGGATGGTCACATCCAGAAAGTAGTGGTCAATGGCTCAGTGTCCAGTTTCATTCTGAGACCAGTGTTATTAACATCTGTTAATATCCCACTGTTAGAAAGGCTGTGGGATCTAGTGCACCCTCAGGAAGTTTGCAGATTACACCAAGCTCAGTAGTGCAGTTGACACACCAGAGGGTCAGGATGCCATATAGAGGGACCTGGACCAAGTAGAGAAATGGGCCCATGCAAACCTCATGAAGTTCAATAAGGACAAGTGCAAGGTCCTACATAGGGGTTGGGACAATCATTGTTATCAGTAGAAGCTTGGGGATGATGTAATAGAGAGCAGTCCTGTGGAAAAAGACTTGGGAGGTATTGGTAGATGAAAAGCTGGATATGAACCAGCAATGTATACTTGCAGCCCAGATGGCAAATTGCATCCAGGGTTGCATCAAAAGTGTGACCAGCAGATTGAGAGAGGTGATTCTGCCTCTCTACTCTGTTCTGGAGAAACCCCACCTGGAATACTGCATCCAGTTCTGGAGCCCTCAGCACAAGAAGGACATGGACCTGTTGGAGTGTGTCCTGAGGAGAGTCTCAAGGATGGTGAGAGGGCTGGAGCACCTCTCCTAGGTAGACAGGCTGAGAGAGTTGGACTTGTTCAGCCTGGGGAAAAGAAAGTTCAGGGGAGACATTAGAGACTTCTGCTTTCCACAAACTCATTGATTTCTCTGTATGAAACTTCATTTCCTAACAAGATCTTCCCTTTTCAACCTGCTGTCACAGTCACTCAACTATCCATAGAGGAAATTGTCCCAGAAGACAACAACAGATTGGACCACATTCTCAGAAAATCTGAAAATTCACATACTTGGCCACTTCGAAATCTTTGTTCTTGAATTGACACTATTTGCTACTAAACCAGCTGAAGAAGAAACATGCTGCTAGATTCCTTTGAAGTTTGGAAACATGCCATGAGCAAAAAATACAGCAAACTTCTCATAGAATTTGTTAGGTTGTAAGGGACCTTTAACCATCATCTAGTCCAATTCCCCTGCGGTAAGCAGGGACACCTTTAACTAGAGAAGGTTGCACAGAGCTTCATCAGGCCTTCCTGGATGATGGAGCCTCCACAACTTCTCTGGGCAACCTGTTCCAGTGTTTCACCACCCTCATAATAGAAAAATCTAGCAACATGTTTTTTCTTTAAAAATACAGTAATTTATTGGTTTTGACAAGTATGTAGGAAAAAATAAGGTTTCCTGAAAGCTCACTACCCTCAAAGTAAAGAATTTCTTCCTAACATCTAACCTAAACTTACCCTTTTTTAGCTTGAAGCCATTACCCCTTGTCCTAACACTGCACACCCTGGTGAACAGTCCCTCTCCCACTTTCCTGCATGACCCCTTTAAGTATTGGTATGCCACAGTTAGGTCACCCTGGAGCCTTCTCTTCTTCATACTGAACAACTCTCGCAGCCTGACTTCACAGGAGCCCCTTGAACATCTTCGTTGCCCTCCTTTGGACTCATTCCAATAGCTCCATGCCTTTCCTGTACTGGGGACCACAGAGCTGGACGCAGCATTCCAGGTGGGGTCTCAGAAAGACCAGAGTAGAAGGGCAGAATCACCTCCCTCAACCTGCTGGCCACACTGTTCTTTTTGCAGCCCAGGACACAGCCGGCCTTCTGAGCTGCTAGCACACACTACTGCCTCATGTTGAGCTTGTCATCCATCAGCACCCCTAAGTCCTTCTCCTCAGGGCTGCTCTCAATCCATTCCCCACCCAACCTGTAGTTGTGCTTGCGACTGCCCTGATCCATACGCAGGACCTTGCACTTGGCCTTGTTGAACTTTATGCAGTTCTCAGGGGCCTGTTTCTCCAGCCTGTCACGGACCCTCTGGATGGCATCCCTTCCCTCCTGCATGTCGACCTCACCATACAGATTGGTGTTGTCAGCAAGCTTGCTGAGGGGGCACTAGATCCCACTGTCCATGTCACTGACAGATATATTGAGCAGTGCTGGTCCCAGTACTGACCCTTGAGGAGCAGCACTTGTCACAGACCTCCATGTGGACATTGAACCATTGACCACAACTCTTTGGGTGCAACCATCCAGCCTGTTCCTTATCTACAGTGTCGAAGGCCTTGCACACATTCAGGAATATGATGTCAATCATCCTTCCCTTGCCCACCATCTCTGTCACTCCATCGTAAAAAGCCACCAGATTTGTCAGGTGCAATTTGCCCTTAGTGAAGTCATGTTGGCTGTCACAAATCACCACCTTATTCTCCATGTGCCTGAGCGTAGTCTCCGGGAGCATCTGCTCCATGATCTTTCTGGGCACAGAGGTGAGACTGATCGGTCTGTAGTTCCCTCAGAGTTTTCTATCACCTGCAAGCTTATTGAGGTGTGCTCCGGTCTGCAATGAAGGTCATTAATGAAGATGATAAACAGTACTGTACTAAGTATTAATCCTTGTGCGTATTCACCTAATGACTAGCCTCCAGCTGGCCTTTGTGCCACTGATTACAATGTTCTCTTGTTGTTAAATTCCATTCAGAGCTCTTACTTTGAAATATGTGTACTACCTACTACATTTTTCTGAACTTTGCAGACTTGAAAACTCATTCTAGGCATAAGAGGTGATTTGTGGATTCTCTCTCAGGCTTTACTGTTGCACCCGTATGCTTATATAAAGTGCTTGTCACTCACAGGAGGTACTCGATGGTGTACCAAGGTATAAGCTGGTTCTGTGATGCCTTCATAAGAATTGCATGATAGGCATGACTATCAAATTCATACAACATTGTTGGGCTGATTCTGCTAACAAAATCCCTTTAGCCTGCAGTGGCATTTAACAGTGTACTGCACAACCATTAGGGACTGTAGCATGAGGTCCTTCAAGCATATTTAGGACTACTCAGTGAAAAAACACAGCAGTTATAATAACAATGAATATGTGAACTCCACCTGTAGTTTGTAACAGAACTTTCTGAGCTATGGCTCAAAAATTGGTCTTCCCTTACCATAAACTTCTCCATAAATATTTCTCTCTCAAATGCCAGAGATTTGTTGTTCAGGCCATTCTTTTATCTGTGCAACATAACTGTTTAAACAGCTTTATAATCGTCATTGATCCCTTTTCACAGATCTCATATTTTAGTGTGCTTTTATTTTCCCCCTGTAATGATGGTTGTGCTACTGTGTTTCTGATGATGTGGTGATACCAAGTTTCATGTATTTCACCAAATTAACTCTTTTTTTGGAGGAAATGAAATGGAGGGTCCTAAATCTTTGATATTTTTTGACACACAAGGTTGTAATTATCCAAATCCATTTCCTAATCAGATTAGACACAATCCTTTCATTAACTTCTGCTTTATTTGCTTATAGTCTCATCAGCAGTAGTATCTTTCCCTTTGCTTTTTATTATTTAATTAATTTATTAGCTGGTTTTCTCACTTAAAAAATCATGAGTGGAATTACATAAATCTTTCTGAGCCTTCTCTCCTTATTTCTTATTTTGAAGTTTTAACTAGATCATGTTGGAGCAAATCACAAATTAAGATAAAATCTAAGCTTTGAGAAGGATCCATTCTCAACAAACTGCTGGTAGTGACTAAACATCCTAGAAGCTTGGTGATAGAGTCAGCTCTTAAGGTATTATATTTTATTGTGCTTTTGTTCTTCCTGTAGAAGCTGGAAGAATCTTAAGCTCATTTTGTGTTCTCCAGTTCATTAGGCACTGCAGAGAATACATTTGCTCCTTGCCAGCTTCAGAGTCTGAGTTTGTTGTGAGCTGTTTACCTTCTTACATTTTCTCGGTCTGCTTTCTGGCTCTAATATGGTAATGCTTCAAAAGATGTACTGCTTGTCATAAACAGTATGGAGTGTGCTGGATCTCATCATGTTTCAGTGTTGCTGTGTTACATGTGTCAACTCTGCTCTTTATGATTACTTTTAAAAGGGGCACAGTTACATTGCTTAGGTGATTATTTCTCTCTCTTGGCATACTAAATGACAGCTTTTATTTACGTAATGGTTTACGTAGTGTAAATCCAATAGTTATCTTCAGAGAAGATCAATTTACACCTCACACAACAACTTGTTAGGTGTGTGCATGTATAGGGTACCGAGTGGTTTGAAAGACACTAGCTTCTGGATGTTTATTCAATGTCCACAAAGCCAATAATCCCAGCCTTTAGGTTGAAGTACAGAACAGGTCCATTCGCAGGGCTGGCTGGCAGGGTATTCCCCTGCAGACTGTCGGCCAGAGGTGATAGAAGTCCTTGGAACTGTGTGTGTCCCCCAACCCTTGGTCCAGCCACACAGGCCCCCATCTCTATGTCCAGATGACTTTTGAAGACCTCCAAGGATAGGTGTGCCACAAGTTGTGCCAGTGCTTTTTTACCTTCGTAGTAAAAGTGTGTTTCATGATGTTTAGTGAGAACCTCCTGTGTTTCAGTCATGCAGTGCAGAATGAATATAGTCTCCACTGTAGACCTCTATGGGCTGCCAGCAGAATAAACTCTCTCACCATGGTCTTTACGACTGGCTTCAGGGGAATCTCTCTGCCAACACCTGGAGCAAATGATATCTGCAGAGTTATTCTTCTCACATTTTCTCACTCTTCTCTTTCAACTGCTGTTGTATAACTTTTTTACCCTTTCTTGAATATGTTATTGCAGAGGTGCTATGACCATTGCTGATAAGCTTAGATTTGGCCAATGGTAGGTCTGTCTTGGAGCCAACTGGAAATGAGCTCCATGGCAGCAGCTCCTGGCACCTTCTCACAGAAGCCACCTATGTAGACTACTTTCTACCAGAACCTTGCTATGTAAACCCAGTACGGAAGCCCAGAACTGGACACAATACTGCGAGCGTGGCCTCACCAGTACTGCATAGAGCACAAAGACCACCTCCTTCAACCCGTCTTCAGTACTTCATATAATGCAGCTGAGGAGATTTTTTACAACATACAAGCTAGTTTCTTTCGGGAGAGCTTGTACTTGGGGTGTTTCTTAAATTCAGGGTGGAATCTGTGGTGCATGTTAACATGCACATCAGTAGTTTAAACATTGAAGTGTTTTCTTTGCACACTAAAAATCTACGTTATGTGGCATCCAACTCTAACAATGTTAAGTGTAAATAATCAGTGTTTTATATTGGGAATGTTTGTATTATGTTAGAATTTATTTTAATTTAGTTGGAGGAGGCAACTTTTAAAATAACTTCTTTTTTTATTATTATTCTATAGTAACTTATATAAATGTTCCTTTTTTTCTGTCCCATAGTTCATGAACATACTTTGAACAAACTATTTATATTTGGCTTATTTGCAAACATATTAATTATAAAAATATAATGGATACAACAGGAGCCAGAGCATGTATCTGTCTATTTTTAAACTCCTGTAAGTATTGTCACTAAGCTTATTTTTTTATTTGGTGTCAGTTGAACTACATTTCTTTCTCCTGCCTTCTCAAAGCACACGGTAGCTGTGTCATTATCTTGATTCACCAAAAATGGAGAGGTACTTGGGGACATGCTAGGTTTTGACATTTTAACTGACTGCAAGTATTTTAATTTTGGTTGCAGAGTTCTGTTGGGTTTTTTTTTGTTTTTCTTGGAATAGAAAAGGGAATTCTGTTTACTAGATACGGGGAATTTTACATAATACAAGGAATTGTTTAGGTTTTTCACTTGGAAAATCAAGAGTGAAGACAAACTAAGTTTATGATGTGGGGGTGGTAGTGGTCACTTCAGAATAATGCAAAGGAACTTAGCAAATCAATGTTGACTCTGGTAAGCTGAAAAAAATCTTGCAGTAGCTTGGTACTTTATTCTACTTTGTAACAGAAATTTAAATCACAATCCACAGAATTTAAGGAAAGCTCTTTACCAGAAACTAAAACCCAGCAATTTTCTAGGCATGATGATCTCAAATATTAATGTGTATATATAATAGCTACAGTGGCATACGTGCTGTGAGCAGTAACACTTAAGCAAACTTGTTTAAAATGCATAGCAAAGTATGTGGATTCTGACAGGCAAGTTTTCTTTTGCAGGCAAAGAACTCCCTGTACAATGACTGATAGTTTTTGAATGCTTTGTTGAACCTTAGTAGAACTGCCTGTCCTGTTTCTTGATTTTTGTTGTGGGTAAAGTAAGAACTATTTGCTATCCCATGGTGTGGGAGTGTTGAGTGGGAAGGCAGGAAGGCTCTGCAGAGGGACCTGGACAGGCTGGATCAATGGGTAGAGGCCAGCTCTATTGGGTTCAACAAGGCCAAGTGCCTGGGCCTGCACTTTGGTCACAATAACCTCAGGCAATGTTACAGGCTTGGGGCAGAGTGTCTGGAGAGCAACCTGGAGGAGAAGGACCTGGGGGTGTTGTTTGACAGCCGGCTGAACATGAGCTAGCAGCGTGCCCAGGTAGCCAAGAAGGCCAATGGCATCCTGGCCTATGTCAGGAATAGTGTAAGCAGCAGGAGCAGGGCAGTAATAGTTCCATTATACTCAGCTCTGGTAAGGCAGCACCTTGAGTACTGTGTTCAGTTTTGGGCTTCTCACTACAGGAAGGATGTGGAGATGCTGGAGTGGGTCCAGAAGAGGCCAACAAAGCTGGTAAAGGGTTTGGAGCACAAGTCCTGTGAGGAGTGGCTGAGGGAGCTGGGGCTTTCTAGTCTTGAAAAAAGGAGGATGAGGGGAGACCTTACTGCTTTCTTCAACTGCCTGCAAGGTGCTTGCAGAGATGTTGCGGTTTGTCTCTTCTCTCTGGTGACAAGCGATAGGTTGAGAGGAAATGGCTTAAAATTGCACTGGAGAGATGTAAGTTAAGTATCAGGAAGAATTTCTTTACTAAAAGGGTTGTCAATCATTGAAACAGGCTGCCCAGGGAAGTGATGGAGTCATTTAAAAGTATTTTAAAGTATTTAAAAGGCGTGTAGATAAAGTCCGTAAGGACATGATCTAGAGGTGGACTAGTCATGGTTAGGCTATGGTTGGACTCAATAATCTAAAGGGTCTCTTCCAACCCAGGTGATTCTGTGATTCTGTGATCGGTGTAATTTTTGGAAAGTAAGGAACTCAACGTAGGGGATAAAGCCTTCTTATGGACCAAATGTGTGAAAAGTTGCACTAGGAATCAAGCTGTTTTCAGGGAGGGGAACAGGCTTACTACTGCAATGCTGCAAGGTGAAATAATTCTCATGTCCCTTTTAACTAGAGACAGTAAGGTATGCTATAATCCAGCAATGTGAATAAAAATCTGGCAAACTTCACTATTAATCAGGCAAAATTACATGAATTGGGAAGTATGCTAATTTCTTATATCTTGCCAATTGTTTTTGAACTAACTATTTTCACCTGTCAGATGATAAAGTCTTTTATTTGTGGAATGATGTTCACAAACTCACTTTTTGTTGAATTTTTTCTTACCTTAAAAATACATAATTTTCTTTTTACTTGTAGTTTTTAAAACTTTACCTTCCAGTCTGCTTGCACCGTTTTTGTGTCCCGTTATTATTTGGAGTACAACTGTGGTGCATCAGATGCAGGCAAACTGTTTTCACTCTTAAAACCCAGTAGGCTCTGGAGCTAAACCATCAGTAACTTCTCTTAGTTTGCTTTTGTCTTTGCTGCAAGGATATATCTCTCTTTTCCAATTTTCCTTACAGAGCACCAGTTACTACTAAATACTTAGTATACTGTTTTTAACATGTCAACCCTTAATACATATTAGTCAAGTTGTTTATTGAGGTCAAAAAGACTTCAACAGGTACGTGTTTCAGTGAAGCAAGTTAAGGCCGTGCATAATTGCAGCTACCAACACAAATAAAGCATATGAAAATCTTTTTTCCTATGACTTTCATTAGAATAGAAAGCACATAATACACTGAGATTTGTACCTTTTAATTTTCACAGAAATAAATGAATAGATATTCCACTCTCAGTTCATTAAACAGTTCAGTCCTTGCAGTTTCATTTTGCAATATAAAATAAAGCTTTCAAAGTATCTTGAAAGACAAATGTTCTACCATTGTAAATGCTTTCAAGCCAGGGACAAGTGTTCTGCTATATCAAATGCTGTCAAGCTAGGGACAGTCCTAAGTAGTCTTAAGAAGGCAGAAGGATGCTGTCCATTGACAGATAAAGTGTGTCAGATTATGGCTTAAAAACATATAAGCCTCCTGATAAGTAAGAAGTCATAGGCCACCCATTTGTGGTTGGTTTAGAACCTGAATTTACTAAAAATAAATTTTTAAAAAATTCTTCCATTGTAAGTTTCATATTTTCAGGTTCCAGACCTTCATATGAATTGCATTACACCAGAAAGTTTCATTTCCTTGAAATAGTTAAAAAACACTTTTCAGTTATGGTAACTCAGAGGTTGAATGTACATGATACAGTGCAGAGATGAGCAAGCTATGCCAGTATTCAGGTCTGACAGTTACTGTAGTGCAAAGGACAAGTTCACATGCCTTGGCCAGAGCATTCCAGGTAATTCATGTATGAATGTGATCAGTAAAGAAGATTTGCACTGAAATGATTTCAATTCACAAAACTTTGGCTCATTCTGAACCTCATCCAAGATAATTTCTACCTTGTTTCTGGTACTTTTAAATTTTTTTTTAGTCAGTGCGTCTGAGGAGAATGCACTTGTACCCTTTAGAATATTTTTTAGGTATTACCTAACTTTAGTCTTTTCTTTTTTTTCATATACTCTTTCAGCAGAAACATAAACAAGGTTAAGTTGGGATATAAGGGTAAGTTAGGAGGAAGGTAGAAGGATGAGCAAGGCTTATTTGGCTAGACAGTTGCCAAGTGCAGAATGACAGAAGATATAGATGATTATGATGATGTTGCATCTGGACACAACTATGTGTCCTTGTCCCCTTCCCCACTCACTGCCTGTTGACATCTTAAATCTGTTTTAGTTGCATTGTAGTTCAGAATTATCTTGCCTTCCGTGTTTTCCTCTCCATTTTGCAGTGATTTGGCACCATACTAAGCAGATCTCAAGGTATGGCTATGGTGTGAATTGTTGTAGCTGTTATTGCTGGGTAACTGGGGATTGTTGTACTGGGATTATTCTGAAACACATCAGCCAAATCTTCACATTTAAGGCAAGCATTTATTTAAGCTCAACTAGTAGCCAATTAGCCTGTTAAAAACTAAAAATCAAATGCCTTAGTTAAGCCATAGGTTTACAGTGTGTAAACTTGATGGTTATTGTTGGTTCTGATGGCCATAGTCTTTGACAGGTCTTAGTATCTGTGTTCAACGTGACCAACCAGCCTTGTGAGCTCTGTCACAGAAAGCTGGAATGAAGTTGGGCAATTTTTCTCTATCCCCATCATCCACTGGGTGTCACTGGCATGTAAATGCTTCTCTGTGGGTCAAGACCAATCTGGTCTAAAGGCTACCTTGTTTGTGTTGGTTTATGCTGGTTTCTTCAGAGGGATATTGTGCATTTGCAGACTGCTTTCCAGTCATTTGTTTCCTTCAAATAGTTGCAGGTTATGTCAACCAAGCAGTTACGACAAAATATTGTTCTGATTCTAATTTGAACAGGTTTTTTAGGTGTCTGGGTGTATGGCAAACAAGATTTTTTTTTTTTCTTTTTTAAGGCAAGCAGTATTATATGTGAGAGGAAGAATAAAAGGCTATGTTTCACAAGTGGGCCTTCACACTACTGGGAAGGAAAGCTCTAGTGAAACATATATCCAGTCCCTCCAACTTAGCAGGGTAAAGTAGTTGCTAGCTCATCTGCTGACTTGCATGATATACCTCCTCCTCTTGCAAAATAATATTGCATATTGAGGAAAATAGGAATGGGAGAGGCTGGTGAGATGATATTTTATGCAGTCCATTCATTATTTAAGCAGATTACTTATAGATATGCCTGCAGTAAGCCTACAGATATCCCAGTGGTATGCCTTTTTGCATGACTCCTAATTCAGTAGGGAAAGGATTTGCTTTAGGTTGCTTGCTTGTTTTAAGCCAGTATTTTTGTTTACAGTTGTCACTCGAACTGCATTCTTCTTGAAGTCTTCATCCTTGATATTTTCATAGATAAAAGATGATTGTAACTTCTGTATTCAGTAACTGAATGGATTTTGTATGATTCTTCATCTTTCCTATTGTATGTTTTCCAGACCGTAACACAGATAACTTTAGAACATTCTTCTCCAAATAACTTCCAGTGTGTCAACAGTGTTTTTAACTAAGATTCTCAAATCTCAAAGCAGAATTCTCTATCTTACTAAGTTAGGAAAAGATTATCGTGATGTAGAAATAGGAACAGTGGAGTTAAGTGTCCAAAAGCTGGTATAATACTGTCAGAAGATGGGATACTTCCTTTTTTTAAACAGTCCTATTTGATATAGACATATTAGTTAAATTTTCTATCATAGACTTTGTTTTGTTAGTTGCTACTAATGACTTAAACACTATTTTCCTTAAGAATATAAAATTTCCATTGTACTGTAATGCAGTTCTTCCAGAAAAGATAGTAAAAAAAGAATTTCACTTTGAATTATTGCATACACAGGGTAGGGAGTAGGGGCAGGGAAGAAAACTCAGTTCTGAAGCCAATCTAATTCTACTTTCAGAACCATATAATTGATGCAGAAGTGACAGGAACTTTTTTGTACAGGTGGTACTCCTGCTTTCATATTCTTCCTCAGAAATCACTGGTTCTTAGGCAAAGTGCCTTGAGTAGAAATAGTCAGTGCTTCAAGTATTACATAATGTCCTGTTCCCACCCTGCCCTGGACCAGCATGTGGAAACAGGGATGAAATTTCATCAAACTACATTTTGTGGCCAGGTATTTTTAAAGGTGTGAAGTAACAACATTATACATGTTAGACTTTATAATTAATTCTGCTAATATCAGTGGTGCACCAAAGTGAGATCTTGGCCCAAGCTAGAATTTCCTTTTGACATTTTAACTATCATTCTGCAAAGAAGTATTTTGGGAATCACAGAATATTAGGAGTTGGAAAGGACCTTGAAAGATCATCTAGTCCAAACCCTCTGCCGGAGCAGCATCACCTAGACTAGATCACACAGGAATGCATCCAGGTGGGTTTTAAATGTCTCCAGAGAAGGAGACTTCACAGCCTCTCTGAGCAGCCTGTCCCAGTGCTCCATTGCCCTCACAGTGAAAAAGTTTCTCCTTATATTCACATGGAACTTTCTTTGCTGTAGCTTGTACCTATTGCCCCTTGTCCTATTGCTGGCCATTACTGGGAAGAGCCTGGCAACATCCTCCTTACTCTTGACCTTTACGTATTTATAAAGATTAATAAGGTCACCCCTCTGTCTCCTCTTCTCCAAGGTAAAAAGGTGCAGCTCCCTCATCCTTTCCTCATAAGGAAGGTGTTGCACTCCCTTAATCATCTTGGTGACCATGTGCTGGATTCTTTCAAGGAGTTCTATGTCCTTCTTGAACTGAGGGGCCCAAACCTGGACTCGATATTCCAAGTGCCATCTCACCAGGGCAGAGTAGGGTGGGAAGAAGGACCTTGCCATCTCCAAGCAATTGGAAGAGAAGAAGGTCTTGAGGAGGAGTCAGCGTGGATTCAACAAGGGGAGATTGCTCAACCAATCTCATAGCCTTCTATGATGTCATCACCGGCTGGGTAGATGGAGGGAGAGCAGTGGATGTCATCTACCTTGACTTCAGCAAGGCTTTCGATACTGTCTCCCATGACATCCTGATAGCAAAGCTGACAAAGTATGGGATAGATGAGTGGACAGTGAGGTGGGTTGAGAACTGGCTGTTGGACCTAGCTCAGAGTGTGGTAATCAGTGGAGCAGTGTCTGACTGGAGACCTGTGACTAGCGGTGTTCCACGGGGCTCGGTGTTGGGTCCAGTCCTGTTTAATATCTTCATTGATGACCTTGATGAGGGAATAGCATCCACCCTCAGCAAGTGCCTGATGATACAAAGCTCAGAGGGGTGGCTGACACGCAGGAACACTGCGCTGCCATTCAGCAAGACTTCGACAGGCTGAAGAGCTGAGCAGTAAGAAACCAAATGAAGTTCAATAAAAGCAAGTGTAGAGTCTTGCACCTGGAAAGAAATAACTGCTTGAATCAGTACAGGCTGGGGGATGACCTGCTGGAGAAGAGCTCTGTGGAGAAGGACCTGGGGGTCCTGGTAGATGACAGGCTGGCCATGAGCCAGCAGTGTGCCATGGTGGCTAAGAGGGCCAATGGGATCCTGGGGTGCATCAAGAGGAGTGTGGCCAGCAGGTCGAAGGAGGTGATCCTCCCCTTCTACTCTGCCCTGGTCAGGCCCCACCTGGAGTATTGTGTCCAGTTCTGGGCTCCCTGGTATAAAAAAGACAGGGATCTCCTGGAGAGAGTCCAGAGGAGGCTACAAAGATGATTAAGGGCCTGGAACATCTCCCATATGAGGAAAGGCTGAGTGAGCTGGGGCTGTTCAGCCTGGAGAAAAGAAGACTAAGGGGGAACCTTATTAATGTTTATAAATATCTTAAGTATGGGATGCAGGGGGAAATGGCCAGCCCCTTTTCAGTGGTCTGTGGGGACAGGACAAGGGGCAATGGCTGCAAATTGGAGCACAGGAAGTTCCAACATACAGAAGAACTTTTACACAGTGAGGATGACAGAGCACTGGAATAGGCTGCCCAGGGAGGTGGTGGAGTGTCCATCTCTGGAGATATTCAAGACTCGTCTGGACACCTATCTGTGCAATATGTGCTAGGGAGCCTGCTTTGTCAGGGAGGTTGGACCCAATGATCTCTTGAGGTCCCTTCCAACCCCTATGATTCTATGATTCTATGACTTTCTTGACCTACTAACCACACCCCTTCTGATACACCCCAGGATGCCATTGGCCTTCTTAGCCACAGGGGCACATCGCTGGCTCATGGTCATCCCGCTGTACACCCAGAGGACCCCCAGGTCCCTGTCACCTACACTGTTCTCCAACAGATCTGTCCCCAGCCTATACTGGTACCTGGGGTTGATCTGATCTTCCCTAGTTGCAAGACCCTACACTTGGTCCTGTTAAATCTGAGTAAACTTCTTCCCGCTCAACTCTCCAGCCTGTTAAAATCTTGCTGAATAGCAGCACAGCCCTCTGATGGGTCAGCCACCCCTCCCAGTTTTGTGTCGTCAGCAAAGATGCTGACACTGCACTCTATTTCCTCATCCAGGTCATCAATAAATATATTGAATAGTACAGTTCCTAGTACTGACCCCTGAGGGACTCCACTAGATACAGGCCTCCAGCCAGACTCTGTACTATTGATCAAAACTGGCTGGCTTCTTCCCTTCAACCAGCTCTCAATCCACCTCACTACTCGATCCTCCAGACCACACTTCCTCAGTTGAGCCACAAGGATGCTGTGGGAGACAGTGTGAAATGCTTTACTGAGGTCAGGGTAGACCACATCTACTGCCCTACCATCATCTATCCACCTGTTTATATCCTTATAAAAGGCTATTGGATTGGTCAGACATGACTTCCCCATGGTAAAACCATGCTGACTGCTAAAACATGTTGACTGATAAAACCATGTGAACCAGATAGATGATCCCACACATCTAGGTCCGTGACAAGTGGTATTCCTCAGGGGTCAGTACTGGAACCAGCACTGTTTAATGTTTTTGTCGGTGACATGGACAGTGCACCCTCAGCAAGTTTGCTGACAACACCAAGCTGTGTGGTGAGGTCGACATGCTGGAGGGAAGGGATGCCATCCAGAGGGTCCGTGACAGGCTGGAGAAACAGGCCCCTGAGAACTGCATAAAGTTCAACAAGGCCAAGTGCAAGGTCCTGCGTATGGATCAGGGCAGTCGCAAACACAACTACAGGCTGGGTGGAGAATGGATTGAGAGCAGCCCTGGGGAGAAGGACTTAGGGGTGCTGATGAATGACAAGCTCAACATGAGGCAGTAGTGTGTGCTAGCAGCTCAGAAGGCCAACTGTGTCCTGGGCTGCAACAGGTACAGCGTGGCTAGGAGGTTGAGGGAAGTGATTCTGCCCCTCTACTCTGGTCTTGTGAGACCCTTACTGTGCCCAGCTCTGTGGTCCCCAGTACAGGAAAGGCATGGAGCTATTGGAACGAGTCCAAAGGAGGGCAACAAAGATGATCAGGGGGCTGGAGCACTTCTGTTAAGACAGGCTGTGAGAGTTGTTCAGTGACCTAATTGTGGCATACCAATACTTAAAGGGGTCATGCAGGAAAGTGGGAGAGGGACTGATCACCAAGGATAGCAGTAGGACAAGGGGCAGTGGCTTCAAGCTGAAAGAGGGTAAGTTTAGGTTAGATGTTAGGAAGAAATTCTTTGAGGGTAGTGAGACACTGGAACAGTTTTCCCAGAGTGGTTGTGGAAGCCCCATCCCTGGCAGTGTTTAAGGTCATGTGTGATGGGGCTTTGGGCATCCTGGTCTAGGGGAGGGTGTCCCTGCCCATGGCAAGGGGGTTAGAATTAGATGATCTTTGAGGTCACTTCCAACCCAAATCATTCTATGACTCTGATTCTATGCTTATCCCAGCCCATGAAAGTTTTTTTCATGTGTTAAAGACAGGTGCCTAAGTATAGGAAAAGTACCTGAGTACTATTTAAGGTAGGTAGCACTGGACTAACTGTGACATAAAAGCTATAGTAAACTTAGCAGTGTAATCATTAACTCAAAAAGCACACTAAACTTATAGAAATGTTCTGTGATTTATTTTTTTATCAAAGTTGTGCCTTGTTAATCAGAACAAAATACCCATTGTAACATGGAAGTTCACATGAACCTCATTCTAATGAAGATTGTTTCCTAGAAACATTTTAATAAACTATAAAGAGCTTGTATCCCTCCATTGCTGCAGGCCATTTGTGTGAGGCATCCCACCACCTTCCTGTGATCCCAACAATATTGTAGCCCTGCAAATGCACACAGTTCTCTAATTCCTCATGTTTCTTCTGACCCTTGCATAAGCCTCATTTTTTCATTATATGTTTCCTTTCATTTACGTGATACCAGGCTCTTTGCTTATCAGTCCTGTCCACTGCTCCTTCACAGGGTGGATGGTAACTCTTTCCCTCCCCACATCATTCATGGTTTAAATCCCTTCCTACCAGTTCAGTCACACTGTTCGTAAAGAGACCTCTGCCCTGATTAGTGAAGTGGATCCCATCTCTCCTGAGACGATGTTACCCCCAAAGAGGTTCCTATGGTCATAGAAGCCAAAGCCTTTTTGCCAGCACCAGTTCCACAAACGGTAGTTGACAGCAGTATCAGTGCCCTCCTCGTTCCTCCTTTCACATGTTAAAGGAGGAAATCACCTGGGCTCTTTCAATCACAGAATCTCCAGTGGGCAAATTAATGCCTTAGAATAGCATAACTAAAATTGATGATTTGCTAGTTTTGCTTCTAACTGTTGTACTTGAAAGTGTTGTCCTGACATAAAAACATTGAGAAGTTTTGTTTTGTCCTGCTGTTTGTGAATGTAATCATGTCTGATGTGTATTGATTTATAGGGCTGATGTAAAATACTGATAAATTGTCTGTCAAGAGTAAATAAAATTTTGAAGTTGTAGCAGGTAAAATTACCTAGTAGATTAAAGTGAAAAAGACATGAAGTAGTAATTCAACCTAAGCATCCATATGGTCTCCGTGATCTTCTGGAAATACAGAAATTTATAATGACAATTGTTGAATAGTACTGTTCTTAATAATGTCAAGACATCACTTTTTGATCTTAAGAACTTTATTTGAAGGAGTTACCACTTGCATTAGTCCCTTCCAGTATGCATCTCTCTGTACTTCCCCTTTCTATTACTCTGCTATTGTAAGGTTTTGCAACTGGAAGTTATAAATGAATCCAGAGAATCAGCTTATATACTTCATTCTGTGCCATTCAGTTACGTATTAGTCCTCCCATAGACTTTTTAAAAACTGAAAAAATAGTATTGAAATTAATGTTGCTAACTAAAATATTTAGCAACTAGTCCTTCTATCAGCAGAGCCCAGCTGCCTGCTTTGGTATCCCCAAGAACCTTGGGAAAGAATAAACAAGTAGTGTTTAGGAAGAAACTGTTGTTCTAACATGAAAATACATGAGTATCTAAAAATTAATTATTATTTTTTTATTTCCTGTGAATAAAATGTGTAAAGTGCCTTCTGCTTTACAGGTAACATGCTTCCTTTAAATTCATAATATTGCTTGTTTGAAAGCAATTATTCATAAATTTTTTGTTTACAGAAAAATTGAAGAGAAATGCTTACCTAAAACCCTAGTGTGTTATTGAAATTTGTTCCCATTTATACTATTGTCCAGGAACCAAGCATTTTCTATTACTTGTTGATACTTAATGCTCTGAGAGTTTTCCTTTATTGTGAAACACATTATGTTGCCAGAAATTTATGACTATATTTGTGATTCATAATTATAAATAGATAAAATTTTAAGATTAGCCTTTTATCCTGACCATTAAAAAGCCTAGTTCACTTTACGTTCTGTGATGTTTTGTTTAGCCTTATAAGGGAGAAAAAAGAAATTTCCTGCTGCACTTGAAAGTAGATTACAGGCTTACATTGTCTGCAGTGAATTAAAGCTTCTACAATAAAGCATATGAAGCTGAACAAAACTTTGCAAACTCTGGTAGCTTAAAAAAGTAACTTAGTTCAGGGTGAAGTAGTTCAGGAGTAGGCATTGGAACGGGTTGCCCAGGAACTTGATGGTTTAAGGAAAGGTTGAATGAGGTACTTACGGACATGATTTTAATAAGTAGTATACGTTGTAGGAGGACAGTTGGACTAAATGATCTTGGAAGTCTTTTCCTTTTCTATGATTCTATGATAGAGCAGAGTAAGGTAGGTTTAGATTAGACATTAGGAAGAAATTCTTTACTGTGAAGGTGGTGAGACACTGGAACAGGTTGCCTGGAGAGGTGGTGGAGGCCCCATCCCTGGAGACATTCAAGGTCAGGCTTGATGAAGCTCTGAGCAGTCTGATCTAGTTAAAGGTGTCCCTGCTTACTGCAGAGAGGTTGGACTAGATGACATTTAAAGGTCCCTTCCAACCTAACATTCTATGATGAGTGTACCCTGCTCTGTTTCTGTTACTCAGCTTTTGATTTCCACTGATCTTCCAGATCGCCAATGGTTTTGTCTAGGTTACATGTAAGAGTGAGTGCAGGCTTTCTCAGACAAGCTGTCTCCTTTTTTCCTGCAATTTTGAAGGAATTTTCCAAGTCAAATGCAATGAGCTGAGAAAAAAGTACAGATTACTGAGTTAAGGTGAAAGGACATCCCTAAGTGAATAGACATATCCATAGGGTATATTCCTGTGTTTTTGAAAAATTATTTAAACCCAGAACTTTTGCTTTGCCATGTGTCATTGATCTTCAGTTGGACATGAAACCGTTGACTACAATTCCGTGAGTCCAACTGTCCAGCCATTTCCTTACCCACTGAGTGGTTCATCCATCAAATTAATGTCTCTCCAGTTTAGAAACAAGAATGCCATATGGGACAGTGTCAAATATATAACTTTGGAAAATAGTAATTAGAAAAAGAGATTGTTTTCTAAATAATTTTAATACAAAGAAATTATCGATTATTAAATAGCAATTGGCTTTACTTTCTAATTAGGAAGAATATTTATTTATTAAGAAGTCTGACTTCATTAAGTGAAACATCATTTATAAGTCAGTTAAATGTATTTTGAAGTTCATAGTTTCCTTTAAAAGCCAGTTTCACCATATTTCCTTCTTTTGAAACGTTGATCTTTTTACAACTTAGTTCTTTTTTGTTAGTGGAGGCTTCATGCTGTGCAAGGACTGAGTAAAACATGAATTATTCAAATTTAGAAAATAGTTACGGTGTTTAAGTATATAACTAGAATACTCTACTTATTAGTATTCCATTAGGAATGTATCCACTGTCATTTGTCATTTGTCATGCTGTAGAAGCACCAGAAAGTACTTGGTATCCTGTTGTGCTGTGCTGCTAGTCTATTTAAGAGTTATAATAATCACTGCTATAGTTATTATTTCCTTATATGTGTTAAGGCATATAAAGCTTTTGTGGGTTTATGTGGCAAGGTTGGGGGGCATGGGGGTGCTGCAGGGGTGCCTTCTGCAACAAGCCGCTAGAATCTTCTCCTAGGTACAACAGAGTCAATACCAACTGGCTCTAAGGTAGTGTCTCTGTGTTAGGATAATTAAGAAGGAAAAAAAAAATGCAAGCAGCTGCTTTTTGCTGCCAGAGAAAGGAGTGAGAAGATGTAAGAAACTTTGTAGACACCAAGGTCAGTGAAGAAGGAGGGGGAGGAGGAGATGGTGCTCCAAGTGCTGGAGGAGAGATTCCCTTGCAGCCCATGGAGAAGACCATGGTGAAGCATGTTGTCCCCCTGAAGATGCTGGGGAGTAGAGATCCCACTTGCAGCCTGTGGAGGATCCCATTCTAGTCAGCAGCGGGTCTATCTTGGAGCTAGCAGGCACTGGCTCTGTCAGAACTAGGGGACGTTTCTAGCAACTTCTTGCAGAAGCCTCCTTGTAGTATAGGGGCAGAATCACCTTTCTTGACCTGCTGGTCACATTTCTTTTGATGCAGCCCAGGATTTATCAGTGTTTCTGAATATTTCAGAAGCAGCAGATAAATCTGTCAGGTACCACAGGCATAGTTCCACGGAGTTTAAGCAAGTAATTGTCCTACTTGTCAAGGTCCTTCCCCTATCCCCTGCCTCCATCCTAAGTTTATGTACCTCTTTCCTGCTTTGCACTGACTACATTTGAATGCAGTGTGAGTCAGAAGTAGGTAGAGGGACTACAGAAGCCCTGATTTTAGATAATCTTAAACTGCTGTGGAACCCAGCTATGAAGGGAAGGTCTGTTGCAGCTGGTTCAGTTATCAAGCAAAGAAAACACTGAATTTTCTGAGAGGTTTGAAGGGTTTTTTTTTGTTACAGTAATGTATTCCTTCTACAACATATTGTTATGCTTCTGAATAGAGATGTATTCTATTATGGTTTTGTCTCAGAAATATTGTAGGGTTTTTTTGTGGTGAGGTGGCTATTTTTTAGTGAGGAGAGCAAGGATTAAACTAAATATTCAGTTAAACTAAGAAAAATCATCTTGGTAGAGCAGTCTAAGTATTTGTACTTTTTTTTTTCCATACCTCTTATTATGCAAGTTAATGGTCATTCTTAGTGATAACTAGTCATCAGGTTGCCAAAGTATTCTGTAACTAATATAGATTAATAGAGATTAAGGGTACTAAAATTTTTAGATCACAGAGCATTTTTTTGCAAACTTGTAATTTGTTTATTTACTGTAATTCTTTACAGAAACATGCAATCTTCTGCTTTAAAATTACCAGGTGAAGAAGAACCTGTTTCATCTGGTTATTTTCGGCAATTAGTCATCCACTGTTTGGAAGAAATTTGAAAACAAAACAGCAAAAAAAGTCTTAATTCCTTATTTTGGATTAATTTTGGTTTGTCACACAGTGAATTAATTGTATTATCATTTCTGCTGTGCAAAATTGAAGAATCCCATAGGTCCCAGTCTATGTTTCCTGTGAAGGCATAAGTTACCCTCTGATGTATTTCTGATAAGTTGGGTTTTTTTTGTAAGGCATTTTCCTTGATTCTCAAATAATGTCTGTATTCCATTCAAATTCCCATTGTTCCTGTTAAATGTCAGGGCCTTTTCATATGTCTTAGGCGCTCTTCTACCACATATGTATTTCTGTATGGTTTTAGTGTCAAAATATTTCTTTATCTCTGATTTTAACTATAGTGCTTTAATGATTCTACTGAAGAAGCTTATTTGAATTGCTTTTTCACTATAATGCATTAACTGCTTTTCAGAGTTTGCTAGTTGGGGGAAAAGCTTTTTGGCTCAGACCAGGAGTGGTATGAGCTAGTTTTAAGATGCAAATAGAGGTAAATGACAAATTAATGTGATAATGTATGTGAAAAAAATCCAAACTGAACAAAAAAACCCCAACAGCAAAAAAAAACCCAAACTAAAAAACAACCAACCACACAAAAATGCACTAACCTTTGGTTTTTTTCTCTGAATTTTGTGCAGAGATCACAATGCAGACATCAGAGACTGGGTCGGATACAGGTTCTACTGTGACTTTACAGACATCTGTGGCTGGCCAGGCAGCAGTGCCCACACAAGTCGTACAACAAGTACCAGTTCAGCAACAGGTAGGTGGCTGTTATTTATGGGAAGATAAAAAAAAAAGAAGGATAGTTCTTCACAGAATGAACCCTTCATTCTGCTTTTCTTAATTTTATTTTACTGGAATTAAAATAGCCAGAGAAAGCAAGCCATTTGTAGCATCTGTTCCTTCACTATCTGACAAGCACTAGTAGTATATATAAATTATTCTAACTGTAGGTTATTATGGAATTCATGTAATAGCTAATAGAAATTTATTTTATTTTGTGCTACTCATTATTTACATTTTTTATACAGGCCTCCATTTTATACAGCCTCCATTTTTGTACAGGCCTCCATCTAGACTCTGTGGCACTTATCACAACCCTCTGGGCTCTGCCATTCAGCCAGTTCTCACTTCACCTCCCAGTCCACTCATCCAACCCACACTTCCTAAGCTTACTAACAAGGACGTTATGAGTGATAGTGTCAAAGGCCTTGCTGAAGACAAGGAAGACAACTTCCACTGCTCTCCCTTCATCCACCCAGCTGGTCATGCCATGATAGAAGTCTATCCGATTGATCAGGGATTATTTCCCTTTGGTGAATCCATGTTGACCACTCCCGATAAACTTCTCTTTTAGATGTTTACTGATAACCCCCAAAATCTGCTGTTCCATCACCTTTCCTGAGGTTGACTAGCCTGTAGTTTCTTGGGTCCTCCTTGCCCTCTTTGAAGATTAGAGTGACACTGGCTTTTCTCCAGTCCTCAGGCACCTCTCCTGTTCTCTATGACCTCTCAAAGATGACTGAGAGTAGCCTAGCAAGAACATCTGCCAGGTCTCTGAGCACTCGTGCTTGCATCCCATCAAGGCCCTTGTATTTGTGGGTGTCAAGCTTCTCTAGATACTCTGCAACCCAATCCTCCTCAACGAGAGGAAGGTCTTTCCACAAGGCTTTCTCTCCTGCCTCCAAGGTCTGGGTTTCCTGAGGGCCAGCCTTAGCAGTAAAGTCTGAAGAAAAAAAATCCATTCAGAAACTCTGTCCTCTCTGTGTCCTCCATCACCAAAGCACCCACCCCATTCAGAAGCGGGCCCTCATTTTCCATAATCTTCCTCTGACTGCTGATGTACTTGAAGAAAGCCTTCTTGTCTGTGACATCCCCTGCCAGTTTTAATTATAGCTGGGCTTTAGCCTTCCTTGTGTCATCCTTATATGCTCTGGCAGTGTTCCTGTATTCCTCCCATGTGGCCATTCCCTTTTTCTACCTGCTGTCAGCTTTTTGTTCCCTTTGAGTCTTTCTAGGAGCTCCTGGCTCACCCACACAGGTCTCCTTCCTCCTTTACTTCATTTCCTGTTCTTTGGAATACACTGGTCTTGAGCACAGAGAAAGTGGTATTTGAATAATGAGCAGCTTTCTTGGTCTACCTTGCTTTCTAGAGACTCAACCCGTGGGATTCTCCCAAGGAGGTCTTTGAGAAAGGCTGAAGTTAGCCTTCCTTAAGTTCAGGGTTGTAGTCCTACTTACTGCCCTACTTCTTCCACACAGGATCCTGAACTCTGCCATCTCACAGGATCTGCAGCCAAGATTGCCAGCAGTCTTCACATTTTCAACCAGCTCTTCTTTTTTTGTTGCACAAGGTCCAATAGCACCCCTCTCCTTCTGGGTTCCTCTACCACCTGCATCAAAAAGTTATCAACCATACTCTGCAGGAATCTCCGGGACTGTGCGTGGTTGGCTGTATTGCTTTTCCAGAAAATATCAGTGTGGTTGAAGTCCATCATGACAACCAGGGCCTGTAACCATGAGGCTACTCCCAGCTGTCTGTAGAAAGCTTCATCCACTTTCTCTTCCTGATTAGGAAGCCTGTAGTAAACACCCACAACAGTGTCACCTGTATTAGCCTGCGTCTTAATTCTTATCTATATGCTTTCAACTCTTTCATCATCAGCCCCTAGGCAGAGCTCAACACATTCCAGCTGTACCCTCCCATGAAGAGGAACTTCACCACCTCACCTAGCAGGCCTGTCTTTCCTAGAAAGCCATCCATGAAGGCATTCCATTCACGCGAGCTGTCCCACCATTGCAGTGTAAACATGGTCCTGTGACTGCACACAGATCTCCAGTTCATCCTGTTTATTCCCCATGCTGTGTGCATTGGTATATAGGCATTTGAGGGAGCTAACTCAATGGCCATTTCCCTGAGGAGGCAGAGGAGGATACATCATAGCTACACCCACCGTTGAGGTAGTTGGTTTTCCAGTTCATATCCTGGGAGGCAGCTGTAGGACATCACTGCTTTGGTTAGCCTGGCTCAATCCTCAGCTATATATAATGGTCTGGGCTTCACTGTTTTGGGCCACACACTCCTGAGCCCTATTTTAAAACCCTCTTTACCAAATTGGCCAGCTTGTTGCCAAAAATCCCCTTGCCTTTTCTAGTGAGGTGTAGCCCATCCCCAACCCTCTCTAACAAGTTATAATCAAAGAATTTCCCATTGTCACAAAAGCCAAAACTCTCGCTATGGCACTAGCTATGCAACCAGGAATCCATATACATTATGCGCCTTGTTTCTGGCCACTCTCTTTCCTCTCACTGGTAGGACTGAGGAAAAGATAACTTGGGCACAAATGTTTTTTACTTGCCTCTCCCAGGATTTTGTAGTCTTACTTGATTCTGTCCAGGTTCTGGTTTGCAGTGTCCCATGCCCACGTGCAAGACTAGCAACAGATAGTAGTCTGACTTCTGACCAGTTGTGGCACCCTCTCAGCAATGTCTTGGATCTTGGGTATAACAGTAGGTAATTCATGATGTTCATTTGCCAGCAAAGTAAGAGCACACTTGTAGCAGCTAGCACAGTGCGCAACTCTTACATAAGACAATCACTCTCTTGTGCAGCACCCACAAGCTTTGGAAGGAGTGGTGGCTGCCCATATGATGGGTACTCTGGGTGACATCAAAAACTGACTTCACAGTTTCATAATTAATGATATGAGAACTGGATGTAGATTTTTAAATAGTTAAATAGTTTATCAAATAGTGTAATTGTTTTTTGTAGCAGTGTAGCACTTATCCCTAAATTAACTTCTTCAGCATTTGTCAAGTTTAGCTCTAAAATTCCACGTGGTACATTTTTATGTGTGTGTTCCACAGTGTTGTTCATTTCACTAACATTTCTGGGGCAGGGAGAAACCTAATGAAATTCAACAAAAGCAAGTGTAAAGTCTTGCACCTGGGGAGGAATAACCATCTGTATCAGTACAGGCTGGGGGATGACCTGCTGGAGAAGAGCTCTGTGGAGAAGGACCTGGGGGTCCTGGTGGATGTCAGGTTGGCTATGAGCCAGCAGTGTGCCCTGGTGGCTAAGAGGGCCAATGGGATCCTGGGATGCATCAGGAAGAGTGTGGCCAGCAGGTCTAAGGAGGTGATCCTCCCCCTCTACTCTGCCCTGGTCAGGCCCCACCTGGAGTATTGTGTCCAGTTCTGGGCTCCCTGGTATAAAAAAGACAGGGACCTCCTGGAGAGAGTCCAGAGAAGGGCTATGAAGATGATTAAGGGCCTGGAACATCTCCCGTATGAGGAAAGGCTGAGTGAGCTGGGGCTGTTCAGTCTGGGGAAAAGACTGAGGGGGGACCTAATTAATGTTTATAAATATCTTAAGTACGGGATGCAGGGGGAAATGGCCGACCCCTTTTCAGTGGTCTGTGGAGACAGGACAAGGGGCAATGGCTGCAAATTGGAGCACAGGAAGTTCCAACATGCAGAAGAACTTTTACACAGTGAGGGTGACAGAGCACTGGGACAGGCTGCCCAGGGAGGTGGTGGAGTCTCCTTCTCTGGAGATATTCAAGACTCGTCTGGACGCCTATCCGTGCAATATGTGCTAGGGAGCCTGCTTTGTCAGGGGGGTTGGACCCGATGATCTCTTGAGGTCCCTTCCAACCCCTACGATTCTGTGATTTTGTGATTCTGTGATGTACTCATTTTATAATGCCTCATAGCTCGTTTATAGTTTCTGCTTATCTTCATGTGTCTTTTAGGATGCAAGGTCATCCTAAAAAAAAAATTCAGAAAAGCATTGAATTTGGAATTATAAAATTATACTAAATATTTGTCTTTGTGTATTTGCTCAGAATTCACCACTAGTGAATCAAAAATTGTTTGAACTATTTTTTTCCTGAAATCAGACGGTTAAATAGCTTGCTCTCTTTACTTGAAAGTTGATTACTCTTGAATACTATTTTAGGTTATAACTGAAGCTTCCATGATGCTTGAACTTAGGTAAATTTTGTAAGAAATCTTGTCTGGGTAACCCTTTTGTAAGGTTTGGGACGCACAGGATGTTTTTCTTTATGACCTACAATCTGGATGGTTTGTCTGATTTTTATGTTCTTTCATGATGACAGATGTTTAATAAATGTACTTTATGTGATTTATTCTTTATTAGTTTTGTATTTCAGCTTTTCACATAGGAGATGAGAATTTGGTGATGCTACATTGTTGCTTGTTTTAAGCAAATAGGGTATATGTACAGTGGTCTAATATTGCATACTAAGTGTTATATATTTGAAGCACTGGTAAGTGTGAGAAACTGAGGAGTAGTAACCAATTAATGGAATGTAGGATACTTGTACTATGTAGTTCTAATAAACGGATTGATTGAAATATAGGGATAGGATGTTCTATGCTATTTCTATCCTTTACAGGAAAAATCCTTCTATATTATTTTTATTGTATTTTTTTCACAAGCAAAGGAATAATGAGCAGGGCTTTGGTGTTTATAAACTTTTCTTGCACAAAGTTTCTACCATTCTGAAAACTTGTAAGATAGAATTGGCTCCTTATTTCCCCCCATAAATAATAAATAGTGCATTAATCTTTGTCACCAATTGTTGGTATCTTTTCTGAAGTTATTTAAGTTGCCCTGTATTAATGTAATACTTGTGTCAAAACACAGGAGCAGGGTTTTTGTCTTGCTTAATTATACCTTAATGAGAACAGGAAACTTTTTTTTTAACTGAGTATGCAAAACTGACCCTCATCAATCTTACCGTCTCCTTTAGTACTGCTGTTTCTGAGCATTCCCTTTCATCAAATACTGCATCATTATATTGGATTATTTTTCCCTCTGGGTATATGAAATTGTATTTTTCCAGTTGGCTCTTAACACTGACTGTAGGAATCAACATAAGGTGAGAAAGGAAAGCTAAGGATCAACCCAGACAAGGAAGAGAAGTTTCTTCAAAATTTTGCATGGATTGAAGATGCAACAAGAATGCTGGGAAATCCAATGCATGCAGTATTTCAATGATTAAAACATCGTATGTGTGGCAGATTTCTGGAGAAAGAGGGGACGGATTATGGAAGTTAATGTGTGATGAGGGGTAAAGGAAAAGTGAAGATGTGAATGTAGTATGCCAGCAAGAAATGTGATGAGGAATATAGGTGGGATAGGTAATTTGAATTGTAGGGTGGTGGGTTTTTGTTTGTCGGGGTTTTTTAAAGGAATAGCAAACAGTGAAATAATCACTAAGTTAAAGGAATTCTAGTTGTAATCAGCCTTGAGGCGTTCTCTCTGTGTAGATCACATTTGCCTAAAGTTACTATCAGCTTTATGTTCATTTGATAGCAGTGGTCTCATTTGCCTAAAGAAAATCAGGAAAAAGAGTGCTATTTTCATAGTCATTCTTTTGATGGCAGGGGTAAGACTTACTATTTCTGCATGTCCAGATATACCAATGTTGGAAGTTGGAGGTAAATTTTTAGCTGCATAGTATATAAGATAGGTTTTTGGGTTTTTTTCTGTGGTTTATAAAAGACATATTTAATAATGTCAGCTCTATCCCAAATATGTGGATTATGTTCTCTTGTAATGTAATTTAGAAAAACAGTGGGACACTTATTGATCCTCAGGGGTCAGTCCTGGGTCCAGCCCTGCTCAATATATTCATCAGTCACTTGGATGAATGGACAGAGTGTACCCTCAGCAAGTCTGCTGACCATACAAAACTGGGAGGGGTGGCTGACACACTGGAAGGCTGAACTGCCATCCAGTGAGATCTGGACAGGCTGGAGAGTTGGGCAGAGAGTAATATTATGAAATTCAACAAGGGCAAGTGTAGGGTCCTGCACCAAGGAAGGAATAACCCTAAGCAGTGGTACAGGTTAGAGGCTGACCTGCTGGAAAGCAGCTCAGTGGAAAAAGACCTGGGAGTCCTGATGGACAACAGGTTAACTATGAGCCAGCAGTGTGCCCTCATGACCAAGAGAGCCAATGGCACCCTGGGGTGTATCAAGAAAAGTGTGGCCAGCAGGCCAAAGTAGGTTCTCCTCCTCCTCTACTCTGCCCTGGTGAGGCCTCATCTGGAATAGTGTGTGCTGTTCTGGGCTCCTCAGTCCAAGAAAGACAGGTGAGGACTGGAGAGGGTGCAAACAACGGCTAACAAAGATGAATAGGGGACTAGAACAGGAGGCAATGGGCATAAATTCCACCTAAACGTAAGGAGGAACTTATTTACTGTGAGGGTGGCAGAACACTGGAACAGGCCCCCAAAGGGGTTGTAGCGTCTCCATTTTTGGAGATATATTCAAAGCTCGCATGGATTCTGTCCTGGGCAGCCTGCTCTAGGTGATCCTGCTTTAGCAAGAGACTGGTGATCTCCAGTGATCCCTTCCAATCCCTAACATTCTATGATTCTGTGATAAGTGTGTATATGCAATAATTTGGTGTTAGCCAAAACTCTGTATTATTATGTTTACAGTAATTTATTAGTAATTTTTAGCGAATTATGTAATTTTAGATGTATTTGGTTTCAATTAATATTGAAACAGTGTTCACTATTTCATCTTTCCTGATGTGGTTTTTGTTTTCCGTGTTTCCATTCCTGTATATACATCATACTTAAATTGTGTACATTAATTTGGAATTGTTTTCATGTCATCAGCATTTTGTTTATCTTCACAAAATTTATGATGTCTTTACCAGGTTGGAATATTTTTCGCCCTGAAGTAGAGCAAGCTGAATAAGTGCAAGACTGGACTAAACCCCTTTTTCCTACAGTATAGTTGTACTGAAAAATCCTGGGTGGTTTGTTTTTTTTTTTTGGGGGGGGCGGGGAGACTCCACTTTTGATATTTTCAGCAAAAACCAAATCGCTAATTTGCATATAGCTAGTATAAATGTGGAGCTCATAAAAGTCTGCTGTGATGCTCCAAAGATAGGAAAAAAGGTACTATTAATGAAAACTTGGGCTTCTTTTCTGGTGAAAGCAGCACTTTTGGCAGCTGGTTTCATGTAGCTCAGCAGCTGTCACTGTTGAGATGGGATAGGGGGGAACGTTAAGGGAACAGATATGTCCACATGGAAGCAAAACCAAGAAGAGTTAAAACCAAAAATGTGGGAGTGTATATAAATTCTGTATCATTCCTTTTTCAACAGACACTTTTAACACAGTGCAGTAAGCTTCTAAAGAATCAAAATTAACCTCACTTTGTTGTTTACAGCATGCAATATGGAAAGCTTGGAGAAATAATAATTAGAATGATTCAATAAAATCTATTTTATAAAAATATATCCATTCATCAAAAGTTGAACAAAGCATTCTTCATATTAACCATACACTATGCCCATTGCATTCACAATGCACTGTATCATTAACTGAAGATGAAACCTTCTGCTAATGAGAATTACTCTTAATCCAAAATCATGCTTTGCATATGAAAAACATAATCATGAACTGACATTAGCCAATATATAAATATGAATACGCTTAGAATATTACAGCGTGTGCTATTTGTATGTTGCTTGCCAAAAGTAATCTAGACTAATGAAGGTACAAAAATTATTTTTATCTCTGTGAACAGAAAACAATGCCCATGCAAATTGTTTGCTTAGGCACTCTGGATAATTAATATATTCTTTTTGATATGTAGCTTGAAGATCCTTATATGTTTTGCCCTAGTTTCCTGCTTTATGCTTAGTAGAGCTTTGAACATAAGCACTTCATCAGAAATCAAATGCTCTCTTTTGTTTTTATACTTCAGTGGAATTTTGGAATTTTGGTATGCTTTTATGCACTTTATTTTTTGTTGACAAACTCTCATAGGTATAGCTTAGTTCTTCATGTATTCCTCCAAGGCAGTATAATTAAGAATGTAATTTATTCTTATTTTTCCCCCTCAACTAATAATTATAATTACACATGTTTATTGAAAACTGTTTTCATTCATCTCTTGTTCTTCTGGAACATTTCAACTGCTTATTTCTGATCCTATTCCAGATATCTATTTCAGGCTAGAATCATTGAAGCAAGAGGAATAAAAGATTTTTTTTGTCTGACCCTAATTAACTTGTTATTTCCTATACAAGTCAGTTAATTTTCTGTTTTCTAGCCAGACAATAAAAACAATTACCATGACTCATCATTCCAGCCTAGAACATAAAATATTTTAATGTGCATATCGTCACTTTTTAATAAATATTTCATTCTGATTTCTATCTTCAGCCCCAGTTCTTTAGTTCTTGGAGTATTTTGTAATGGAAGAAGATTATTTAGGTTTAGGTCTCTGTTGGATATTCTCTGTGTGATTTTAAATTTCCACTCTTCCTCAAAAACTGTAGAACACAGCTAATACAATTTCTTTAAAATCTTATTAAAAGGTGCAAGAAAAATTGTAAGTAAAACAGAAGAAAGAATTTCTTTCTTGGGTTTTTTACTATTCCAAAAAAAATTGTGATTTTTTTTGGTGGTGTTTTATTTCCTCATAACCACGACATACTTTTCATATACGAGACCACTTACTATATCCTAAAGGTCACTTAGTTATTTGTCATTTCTTGACAGGAAAAAATACTTACCTCTAACTTGCTCTACCTTGAGTTTGTTCTGTGCGTTGCAATGCAGTGTATTGACTAAAGCTTCCTTCAGGACCATAATCTATTTAACTGTAGCAGTACTGATTTTCAGAGAAGCTGAAGCAAAAGAACTGGAGGGTTTTTATTGCTATGTTGGAAAAAAAATAACCTGATTCAGTGGGCCTTTTGTATTGAACTTCATTGCTAAAATTTTAAGGTGAAAGAATTCTGATCTACAAAAGTAGGTAAAATATTTTAATAGCACTGGTAGTCCACTCTTAAATGTTGGTTTTAAAAATGTTATTTTATTTGTATGAACAGTCATTAAATTTCCACTGGTGCTATCTGTTAGGTTAATAAAGAATTAAACTTTTTTAATATTTTGTTTTATGGCAAATTAATTTGTTGTTGTTCCAAATCAGAAAACAAACAGTTTCCTGTCCAACAGACACTGACCTTTGATACACTCTATACCACTTTGGCCCTGCAGGATTTTCTCAGTTCTGTGGTAAAGATCTTGCACTGTCCTGAATATGTTGGTTTTGAGATGGCAGCAGCTTGTATCTGAGAATTATGCAAGAATATAATACCTTATATAGAGCGGGAATGTGACTTGCATTTACTGATGGGAAGCTTTTAATGCTGTGTTTTTACATAATGTAGACGAATTACAGGGAGAAAATCACATTTCCTTCATTAATAGAAAAATAATGTGTGGGGTTTTAATAAGGAATAAGCCACATCCAGTGTGTGAAGAAAGGGAATGAAGTGCATTTTGGGAGAGGTTGGACAAGAACATGGATTTGGTACTGACAACAGCATTATTTCCACATTCTTTCCCCAGCTGCACTCCTCGGACAGAAAAAGGAGCATATTCATTACATGGCAGATGACAAATTAGCAATTTTAAGAACAAAGCCTGCTTTCAAGATGTTTTCTTACTGTATAGGTCATGTTGGTGCTTTGTGATAGACTGATCAACAATGACTTCCCTTCTCCATTGATTAAAAGATGTAGACTGTTAGTCACTGAAGGGGTGACTTGTCTTGATGCTTTTAAAGTCAAATTGAAAAACTATCATGATATATTTCATATGTTTCACAGTAAAGTGCATCTATATTTTGGCCAATATTGCATGAGTAGATGGTTTTGTAACAGATTGGTGAAATAGAATATTGAGAAGTACTATTTAATAGCAGGCATAACTTTATTATAGTGGATTTGGATCAAACCCATTCCATGAAATTATGATTTTAATTAATTATGCAGTCAAAGGTGATGGAAATAGAAGTAGTTTAATTCCTTTAAAAGATGTTTGTACAATACATCTATTTATATTTACTTAGTTAAAAAAAAGTTCCAAAGTCTAGTAATGTGCACAATTTGGATCAGAGATTTTTGTGTTGATTTTGTAAAACAAATCTTTTTGTTAGAAACCTAAATATTATTAGGAGAGGAAATGTACACAGCTGTAACTTACCTTATTTTTTTTAAGTTGAGAAATTGTTTTTTAAGTATATTTATCAACTTATGTAAGGATTCATGTGGGAAATCAGACAGCTTTGGATCTTAATAGGTATTTTAACCACTGTGTTGTGTTTCATTGCTGTTAATGGATAGAAGCATCCAATTTTTTATCATGCTAGTATAGCTCCATTCAAAACCTTGTGTGTTCTTTTTTTTTCAGAATTCAAGTTTTATTGTCAGTGTAAGGGCAGGTTTCTGTGAAAATCTAGATTTTCCCTTCACAGTCTGATACTATAAAAGGCTAGGAAAAAATGTGCTTATTTACAGAACCTTTTAGACTACAGCAAAGTTGAAGGCTGTTCAGCTTGGAGAAGAGAAAGCTTTGGGGGCACCTTATAGCAGACTTCCAGTAACTACAGGGGACCTATGGGAAAGGAGGAGAGGAACTGTTTATCAGGAAGTGTAGTGATAGGACAAAGGGTAATAGCCTTAAGCTAAGAAAAAGTTAGATTTAGATATTAGGACAAAATTCTTCACTATGAGGGTGGTGAGGCACTGGAACAAGTTGCCCAGAGAAGTGATGGATTCTCCATCCTTGGACATGTTCAAGGTCAGGTTAGATGGGCCTTTGGGCAACTTGGTCTAGTGGAGGATGTCTCTGCCTGTGGCAGGAGGATTAGAACTAGATTATCTAAGTCCCTTCCAACCCAAACCATTCTATGATTAAATGAGGGTATTCTCTAAGAGCTCTTGGATATGATCCATAAAATGCATGAAATCCAGATTCATCTGAGATTATGATGTTTGCAGTCCACAGGATCAACTGTATCAGGCAGAAATTGCCTCGGAATGAAACATCTGAGAAAAAGAACCGTCTCTTAAAAGTAGTTTGTAGTATATCTGTTTACTAAATATGCACATTCTCACTTTCTTTGTTCAGTGCCTTTGGTAAAATTATACCTGGCCATGAAATCTCTAAGTCCTTTTGCTCTTGAACCAAAATATGGCTTCTCTAAATGATGGCAGGTGTAAATATGGATTTCTCAATCTATTCTGTGGCAGAAAACAAAAAATTAAGAGTGGAAAGGAAATTTGCATAACCTAGAGCTTCCCTACATAAATCAAATGAAATTATTTGTGACTATGTATGCTTTTCTAAAATAGGTATGCCATCTTGGCAGTATATGTGAAGATGATCCATTCCTTACTGCCTTTTGTTCTTAAGGTCATTCATTTAAAACCAGGTTTTACTGGAGTTTGTTATAGCTGATGATATTGTAGGAAGCGGCTTTCTCAGACTGGGAATTTTGATCCATAATTGTACATTGGTTCAAAGGATTAGGGGGAAAAAAGCTTGTATCTCTGTAGTTTAACTCCAGTTAAACAAGAAAGACCTAAGCCATCTTAATATGAACCTTTATTTCTAAACTTACTGCCACACACCTGAACTCTGATTTTAAGGCTTGTACTATTTGACTGAAATCAAATAAGAAAAGGCATATATGTCATCAAATTATACCATCTTCCATAGTAAATGTAATTCTTCAGCTTGGCACAAAGCATAGTTACTCTTAATTTCTTTCCTATTATGCTTTCTGGTTACTTCTGTCTTTGGCACTGAAGTTATGTACGCTCCTTGAGAATGTTTGGGTTCCACTTACCAGACTTCCCGCGCAGTAACTTTCTTCACTATTGCTATGACATACCTTCAGTAATTTTGAAAACAGAGATATCCCATATTGTTTTGAAGCCATTAGATGCACTGTATCATCAGTCCTTCTTTATGATATTGCACATTTATGGTGTTCTTATTTTCAGGTACAGCAAGTGCAGACTGTGCAACAGGTACAGCATGTCTACCCAGCCCAGGTTCAGTATGTGGAGGGAAGTGACACAGTCTACACTAATGGAGCTATGTAAGTTGGCAAATTATCAGAATCTGAATGTTCATTTTAAAGTGAAATTCAATATATATTTTCTGTCAGATTTCATGAACTAGTATGTCTTAGTTAGAAAGAAATTAAATCAAAACTTATTGTCAAAATAGGTTTTTGGATGAAAAGCTGAATTCACACTTTTCATTAAGGCAGAATTTTTGTGTAAATAGAATTCTTGCAATTGTTAAGTTGGACTTAGGTGATATTACATGTACAGCATAGTGTTGTTTGAAAAAGTACCGAAGCTTTCAATTTATGGATAAGTTCTGTCGTGAGTTGGCTCAAACATAAAAGTGGGATCATGTTCCTTGGGAAGAATTTCTCTACCTCTTTTTTATTTTGGTGTGGTTGTTTTGTTTGGGTTTGGGGTTTTTTGTGGGTTTGATTTTGTTTTGTTTTGGCTTGGTTTGGTTTGGGGTTGGTTTTTTGGGTTGTTTTTTTTTTGGCTGGTGGGTTAGTTGGGTTTATTTGTTTTGTTTTCCCTTGTTTTTTCTTTTGAACCCATATTTTGCAATTTTTGCTTTGTTAGTGGCTTTGGGGAGAATTATGATTTAGAAAGCTGCTTTATTTTCTGCAGGTACTTATTTGTTGGTGGTAATCCAAAAGTGATTCAAAAGACAGATATTTTTTGGACCAGGGACTTCTGATAATAACAGTGGCATCATTCTTTGGTCATTTCTACTTGCATATTTTCCTTAAGAAATTTTTCACATACTGTCTTGTCTAGGTTTATTTCTCAGTTTTGAATCCTAAACAATGTATCTTAAATATGCATTAGACTTCCCTATTGTATTAGTTTTGCCTGGGATAGAGTTGATTTTCTTCGTAGTACCTGGTCATGCTATGTTTTGGAATTGTGCTGAAAGCAGATGTTCGGCCATCTCCAGGAAAGCAGGGCTCCATCACATGTAACAGTTACTTTGGAAGACAAATACCTTCACCCTGAATATCCCTCCCTTCCTCCACCCCCCAGCTTTATATGCTGAACATGATGTCTTCTGGTATGGAATATCCCTTTGGTCAGCTGGGGTCTGCTGTCCCAGCTGTTCCCCCCCCCCAACTTCCTTTGCATCCTCATCCTACTGCCTGCTGATGGGAAGTGATGAATGAATTCCTTGTTTCGCTTTTCCTTGTATGCATGCCTTTTGCTTCACTTGTTAAACTGTTTTTATCTCAGTCCACAAGTTTTCTCACTTCTACCGTTCTGATTCTCCCCCCCCCATCCCAACAGACAGGAATTGAGTGAGCCGCAATGTGGGGCTTAGTTGCCAGTTTAACCATGACAGTCCTTTTTGGCACCCAGCATGAGACTATGGGGTTTTTTTTGTCTCATCTTGTCTTCTTCAGACTGGCCCAAGTGCTGTAGCATCAACTATCTCCTGTGGGCTGATTGGCCAGGCCATCAAACTCACATTGTCCAGCAAACCCAGTTATCCCCGTCTTCCACGTGGCCAGGGGCAAGGCCCCTTTATTGCTGGTCTGAGTATTCATTAGCTGATTTTTATAACTCCAAAAGGTTCCTACACCTGGGGCAGTTGATTCCAGGTGTACCTGATGCCACTTGAAGGGAAAGCAAACTGCAGCCTGCACTCTGCTGCCAAAGGCATCAAGAAAAATGTATTTGCAATGTTAGCTGTGGTGTACCGCTTGACTGCCTTTGACTCTAGTTCGTACTGGAGTTCTGACATGTCCTGTATAGCAGCATTTGGCAGTGGCATGACTTCATTGCAACCGTGATGATCCACTGATAGCCACCAAAAGAGGTCATTCTTAAATAGGCTTTATTCAAGTTTCATTTTTCATATATCACTTGTAAGTTCTTATGCGAGCTGTTGACATGGGCAGTTTTGGCAGAGTATGAGGTATGTACTATGTTACTGCTTACAGTCCTTGGAAAAAACGGTTACTGACTGCTTATTATGAACCTTCAGGTTTCTATGATTTTATTGTGTTTATATACCTTAATCCATTTTTCAGGTTCTGCAAAATTCGTTAGTGGGGTAGAAGAGGCTTTCTTAACACAGTAAAAAAGTTCTCTTTAGCAGGTGACTCTAATCCAGATTGTCTTTCCCTCCCATGGAAGAATTTACCTGTGTTGTTCTCAACAACAGTCTTCACAACAACATTGTGAACAGCCAATTTGTTGTTCAATACTTCTAGGAAAATTAACCTTTCTAAAGATTATGGTTTCATTCATGGAGAATGAGGCCAGTCTGTGTTTCTACTTGGAATTTTTAAAGACTGTGAAACATGTTTTCACACTATCCTCTAGATTAAGAATGGAAAAATGTCATTTATGTAAATTAAAGTTATTGCATATTTATATTGCATGTTATAGTGCCATTTATTTGATAGGTGAAGGAGGGTGGGGATCTAAATTGCTGATGGCTAGCTTCTTTCAGAGATTAAAGAATTGAGGGGTTTTTATTGTTACCAATGGTTTTAAAAAAAAACTCCTGTTCTTGTTTTGCCACTGAACTAACTTATTTGGAGCTGTATCAATGTGAAAGAGCAACATTTTAGAATTTTCGGAACTGAACAAAAAGCTTAATTATATCCCTAAACAAAGCTGCTATAGATTGTGTTGAGTCCTGCTGTGACAGAAAACAGTGTCCAACTTCTCTAGTTCTAGAATATTTAAACAAGTGTTCAGATTACAGTTCTTTTATTTATATTCTCCATACTGAAATCTGTGAAAGATGAGCCTTGTGGATCCTGGCAGATTCACAGAAGTGTGTTACAGCCAGTTTGTCCAGTTACTCCGACTCCAGAAATTATGTTTCACTTTCAGAAAATAGGAATAGGTTTGTAAACAGTGTGGTTGTCTAGAGTGATCACTGGTTTGTCTTTTAGGTTGTCTACCTATGATTATATATTTGATTTATTTTATGACTATGCTAAATCAAAATATTAAATTTAACTCAATATCAGATGTAGAGTGTTTCCATAAACTTATCATGTGACAGTACTTCTGTCATAATGGAATAACACGTCTGCAACCTATAGTTAGGGTGAAGACATTAATTCAGTGTACAGGCATCTCTGGTTCAAATGTTACAGCATCCCTAAAGAAAGACTCATAGAATCATGGAATCACAGAATATCCTGAGTTGGAAGAGATGAATAAGGATCACTGAGTCCAACTTCTGACTCCACACAGGGCCAGCCAAGTCTGAGCATGGGACTGAGTGTATCATCAAGACACTTCAACTCAGTCAAGCTCAGTGCTGTGACCACTTCCCTGGGGATCCTGTTCCAGTGCCTGACCATTCTCTCAGCGAGGAACCTCTTCCTAACATCCAGCCTAAACCTCCCCTGTCACGGCTTCATGCTGTTCCCTTGGGCTCTATCACCAAAGAGAGGAGGTCAGCACCCGCCTCTTCGCTTTCCCCTGTCAGGAAATTAGCCTTTATTTCAAAATAAAGTATGTTCAAACCAGTATTTATTTAAATCCCTACATGATTCATACACAGTTAAATATATGTGAGGAATGCATTACCTGATTCTTTTGATTCTAAGGGTAAGAAGTTTTTTAGGCTTCTCAGTCTTTTTCAAGTGTAACTGTTGTATTCTTATAACACAATTCTTTCCACACATTTTATATCATGATTTGTCTACACTTAAAAGTTACATGGTTTTACTGTAATTGGAAGCATAATGATAATACAAGGGGTGTAACCTACAACTTGTCACATATGTTATATAATATGAGAATATTTGAATTATGTTCTCTACATTTGTGTCTGGTTAATAACAATTTTACATGTCAAGCATGTCACTTTCTACTGTAACAAAAATGCATTGTTGATGTGATGACATGTACAGGCTTACCTGGCAGGTTGGAATAGATAAAGAATATTGTGGTTTCACCTGTATTAAGGAAACCGAATGAGTCCACTGTTCTGGACATGAACATTCTTCATACATAATTTGTAATGTAAAAATCAAATTTGGCTATTTACCTGATAATTCTGGCGTGGCAAGGAGGGTTTTAATTTCTGGAATTGCTCAATGATTGCTGTTACATCTGAACTGCATTCTTCATCAATTTGTTGTACTACAATTTGTTTGGTTTTTGTGGGCAAATCACAGAATCACAAGGTTGGAAAAGACTTTTAAGATCACCAAGTCCAACCGTTCCTGTCCTATGCTAAACCATATCCCTAAGTACCTCATCTACCCTTTTTTAAAACACATCCAGGGAAAGTGACTCAACCACCTCCCTGGGCAGCCTGTTCCAGGCTCTGATGACTCTTTCATTAATTTTTTTTTTTTTCTAACATCTAATCTGAACCTGCCCTGGTTCAGCTTCTTGCCATTTCCCCTTGCCCTATCACCTGTTACTCAGCTGAAGAGACCATCTCCTACCTCTCTACAACCTCCCTTCAGGTAGTTGTAGGCAGTGATAAGGTCTCCCCTCAGCCTCCTCTTCTCCAGGTTAAACATCCCCAGCTCCCTCAGCTGCTCCTCATAGGATTTGCCCTCCAGCCCCTTCACCAGCCTGGTTGCCCTTCTCTGGACACGCTTGAGGACCTCAATGTCCTTCTTATGGTGAGAAGCCCAGAACTGGACATAGTACTCGAGGTGCAGTCTCAAAAATATACGTTGTAGACAGAACAAAGAGTTTACTGGTATGCTAACTGTAATCTCATCAAATCATAGAATTATGATTCAATTCAGTTAAAGTTGTTAACTTCCTGCTACTTCCTCATATCCATCCCTTCTCCTCTGACACTTTCCTTTTTACTGGCCCTCTGTGTACTAAGGTTAATGGCTTCCATCGGAGAAAGGGTTACAACAAGTTACCACCATCACAGGTGTTCAGTCTGCAGAAGCATGATGTATAGTGGAGGGCTCTTCACTCACATTGGGTCCACTCACAGCTATTTTAAACATGCTTTCTAGCACAGAATCTTATTCATTCTTCATTTCCATATTACATCTGAATTTATGGTATAGAGTGTGTTTTACATTTTCTGGATACTTGAATACTGTCATTCCATGCTCATGATCCTTTTTGCTACATTTTTCATCTAGGGTCATTGATTGTTTATTCTGCAGAGAATATCTATTCAGTATTACTGTCTATTAGAGCAATGAATCAGAGTTTTAACTGTAGGCTTTATACCACACAACAGTAGAAAGGTAAGCTAAAATGGAAACAGATGAAGTAGTGTTTATCTGATTGTTTGACAATTACCATTACAGTTATGCTAGAACAAAGCTCTAGACCAGCACAGACACGTCTAGGCAAATGAAGCCTAACAAGCCCAATGCTTGAGATCTTGTAAATGCAGTGCAAACTCTGTGACATATTCCTAGCAGTGGCGGTACTGTATTTCAGCAGTCCTTCATCAGAAATTTGAGAGGTCTGTAACCAAGGTTCCCTTATCCATCTAACTTATAGGTCCTAAGAATATAATTTGTAGGATTTCTCCCCTGTTTTCCTTTACTTCATTCCCTGCTTTACTGGGTTTTCCTGCAGTCATGCGTTGTGCTTTTATTACCTTTTTTCCATGTGGAAAAAGATCTTGCATTGAGTGTTGAAGATCTTAAATTCTTTTTTACTGATAACAAATGCCTGTCAGTAATATATTTACTTGGATTTTTAATGTGACAAATAAGAATTTATTTATATGGAATAATACAAGTCTGTTTTAGGTAAATTTTATAAAGCTGGCTTTGGCTGGCGTATTTTAAATTGTCCATTTAGAGAAAATGCATATGCCTAAAAGGAAGTAAAGTATTCATTACTATAAAAAAAGTTGCTTATTTTGCATTTTTGCTCTCTAGTTACAGATGCATTAATTGACCTTTCATAGTGTAGGTTTTGATCTTTGGTTTTAGAAGTTTGATTTGATTAAGAGGGATTGGTGAAAGAAAACAAAGACTTACTGTTTTGCGAGTTCTTCCGTCTCTGTCTTTAGAGCAAACGAGGAGGCTTTTGTGGAAGAAGGTTCTTGCTTCATTGGGATTTTAAGTTATTAAAAGCCCTGAATCAATATTCTGGTTACAGGAGTAGATTTCTTTGTTGGGAGGCAGGAGGTTGTATGAGACATGATGTAGACCTCTCTGTAATCATTTGACTCCTGTATCATGTTCCGTTGTGTCAGTGTTAGGATATATGGCACTTCCCTTTCTTCCTGTTGTTTATGATACACCACCTCTGGAGGCTGCAGCAATGCACTGGCTGTGATAAGGCCTGCTCTCAGTGTTAGAAACTGTTCTCTCTGCTTCCTGTGAAGCACACCATCAGCTTGAGGACCACAGGATAATATTAAAACCTTAAAGGGGTTGAGGATATTTTTCTGGCATGAAAGACTTGGTTATCTTTCATTCATGGCTGTTTTCTACCATATTGCAATACTGTAGCATTATTGTGAGCATTAGCCACTCTGCATATTATTTTCATCTCGTCTTTATCATACTTATATCCTAGGAAATAATACCTTAGTTAATTGTGTACTATAAAAGGCTAATTCCCATTATGGAGATGACAGTGGGAAAATACTTACATGCCTGTCTGCTAAGCTATGTAGGTAATCCATACCAAAACCCACAAGAATAATTCTTTGATTATCATTTGATGAGTAAGATAATTTTTATGTTACTTGTTTGTTTGAATAAGAAATTGACACTGAGTGGTTTTCTTGTTTGAATTAAGATGCTGTTCTTGAACAGCAACTCTGAAGGGATGCTGGTATTTCAAGTGAGACTATAAATGGTACATATCTTCAAGTAAAAAAATCTATCTATATATATATATTTGTATGCATTTTACCCAGAACTTGAATTTTCCAAATTGATGTGTACAGTTAGTGATAAGAATTCAGTAATTACTTTTTCTTCAAGACACGGAAGTTACTGGGATATAATTTCAAGTTGAAACCTAATTTAAAACAAGCACAAACAGTACTTGTTAATCCAACTGGTTTTCTAACATGATTTAAGAATTTTTATTTAAAAACACTCTGCATTTCTCAGTTCTTGGAAGAGGAAATAAATCTGAATGGCTGTTGTTTTTCTAAAACTCCAAGTGATGGAAAAAATCTTTCAATAAGACAGATATTTCTAAGATAAATAAAACAAGCATAGGTCTGTAAGTGATGTTTTCTAGGCAAATATAAATGTGGAAAAGCTTAAGGAGGGGTAAGATCAAATAATGAAGCTTATGAAACATTTAGGATTTTAAAACTAAAATTTTTTTATTTTCTAAAAGTTTTGAAGAGGAAAGAAGAAACTGTTGTGGCCACAGTTAATACAACAGAAGTTCTGACTTAGGTTGTTGGCATGGTGCCATGTTTTTTAGTCATTTAAAAGTAAGGATTTTTCTGAAGCTAAAGTCCATTGTTTACTAATTAATTAATCTTATGTAAGTTTCCATAATTAAAAACCAGTAACACACACAGTAAATAACCATGACCTTTTATTTCTAGTCCATGGATAGGTATATTAATCACAACCTTACTATGTAAAACATGGATGCTGCTTCTTGTTTTCTGGACAAAAGTTACAAATTTTTTTGTTGAACTAGTGTAGTTGCATGGTATTGCATGATTTTGTGTTTCATTTTATAGTGAACTAATTGGGGATTTATGCTGATATTTTGCAGCTCCATTTTCTCTGAATCATAGTAATTTAAAAAATTTATTTACCTGGTGTAAGCACATCGAAGCATATGGAACTCCAAATTCATGGAGAACAACTTCAAATTTCTAAATATTTTTGCATTTTGATTACAAGCAATATTATAGAGTTTTATGCTTAAATAAGAAAATTAATGGTTGGGCAAGCTGTTTTTTACCTTCTGACCTTTCTATTATGCTTGCCAAGGTACAAAGCTTAGCAGTCACCAAACAAGATAATATTTCCGAAAAGACTTTTCCAAAACGATGAAGGTGACCTTTAAGATTATGAATGCATTTACTTCACAATTTTGAAATAAATTGATTTCAAGATCAAATTTAGTACATGGGTACAAATACACATTGAAAAACTATAGATTACAGGCTATGAAAAGTAGTGATTCAAAATAAGGGATTCAAAAGTTTCTGTAGCCAAAGTTTCCTAGGGTGAACTGGTTAATTAGGTGTTAACCTTTCATACTTGAAAGTAGTTTTAAAAAATATTGCTGTTGCATATCCTTAACTTCATTCATCTTTGTGTCCCTTTTACAAGTTGTAGTTGTGTTTTGGTTTTTACTTCATAAATGCATTTTTATCATAACATCAATTCAGGTTGAATTTTGAGTTCACCTTGTAAAAATAACTGCATTTCCCAGTGAACTCAAAATTTCAAACTTCCGCCAAGATCTTTAATGGATTTGAAGGCAACAGATTACGTAGGATTCTTAAACATTGGGCTCTCTTGGCTGACATTTGTATGAATTGTTTGCAGTTTTGCCATATGAACAATATACAGAATATACAATACCTGACTAAAGTTAAAAATTTTATTCTCAGATTAAAAAAAAAATTTAAACAGCTTTATAAATTTCTTTGCAATATATGAATAATTAGATGAATGTGTATCATACTTCTCTTCAGGTAAGACTGACAAATTTTTCTGTAAGGTTTGGTGGATATGTGGTTTAACATAGTCACTGAATTAGGTATTTAGTGCTTTGACTTGGTGAAATGTTATTCTCTGAGGAGACAGGGATTGTTTGCCAATCTTTTTAAATTTGGTTATAGTTATTGTACATAGATGTAATTGTAAAATTTCCCTCAGCTAAATGAACAGTACCAATAATTTATTTTTCTTTTGTTTTCTTTTCTTGAAGCCGATCAACAACTTACCCTTACTCAGAAACCCAGATGTACAGTCAAAACACTGGGGGAAATTATTTTGATACTCAAGGAAGTTCTGCACAGGTGACAACAGTGGTCTCGTCTCATAGCATGGTGGGCACTGGAGGGATTCAGATGGGTGTCACAGGAGGACAACTCATTAGCAGCTCAGGAGGGACCTATCTGATTGGCAATTCAATGGAAAATTCTGGTCATTCAGTGACTCATACAACGCGGGCGTCCCCAGCGACAGTAAGTACTTCAGACTGATGCAAAATCTTTTAAGACTAGTTTCTTAGTCACTGAGATGTTCTTGCAGACTGACACAGTTTTTGTGACAGAATGTGTAGTAATATTACGGTGTTAGAATAAGTACTACATGGTAATTTTGTTAAAATACTAGAGTAAGAATAGTGTGAAAACTTAAAAATGAAGGCAGAGCTTCCCCCTGACAGCTTATGGTTATTTGCATTTCATAGGTGACATTTTTGTATTCAAGTAATATCAGTGAATACTTTGGGAATACTGATATAATATTTCGGCTAAGCTGAATGTTTGTTAGGTTGGGAACTAAAACTCTTTTAACGTAAGTTACAGATACACATCTGTAACGTCCTTGCATTCATTCAGTATGTTTGCTTGATAATAGCGTAGCTTTGGTAGCTTATTTCAGAATATTTCCAATTGTTCAGAAATCTGAGATACTACCTTTTAACACTTTGTTCTTACTTTTCTATGGCGTGTCTCTAAAGCCTATTTCAGATTAAAAGCTCATTGTGGAAATGTCCTACAATGCTATGGGAAGATGAATTCTGTTACAACTGTGCTAGATTATACTGCGGACACATAAAGCCAGAACTTTCCCATAAGAGCTTAATCAGCCCTTATTTCAATTAGGAAAATGAGTTTATGCCTGGTCTAGCTTTGCTACATAGCCCTAATGAATGCTTCCACTTAATTCTCCAGTGTATTCTGGTCTGCTCGTAGAGATTTTGAAGTAATGGGAAAGAGAATTGTGAAACATAGAGCAAATAGAGTTGAAAAATTTAGTAAAGGACATTAATAATACAAATACATCAGTACCCAAATGGGCAATGAAATTAGGATATTTTATTTTTAGAAACCAATATAATGCATAAAAATCTAATACTCTTTTTGGTAATTATGATTAATGTTTACAGTTGCATTGGATAATATAGATGATTAGAGATGAAATCTCTTTATTTTGATTCTTAAGGTGTTCAGTGTGGATAAATACAAAAGTTTTGTACAATGTAAAAAAAATTACATCTAAAAATATGCATTATTATTTTCTCAGAATAAAAAGTATAGAGAGTCATAATTCATGAATTATATAAATATAGCATAGTAGGAGCTTTCAGCTAGCAACAGAAAATTTTATGTTTGAGTAACAAAAGAGAATATATATTAACATTTGCCTGTATTTTACGTTAGTAGAAAAAAAGAGTTTCTGAAAAGAGAGGCATTCTTCTTTCAGATTTGTTTAATTAAAATCAAGACTTTAACTACTTTCTTTTTTTCCTTTTAAAGTTGATGAAATTTTTCGCCTGACTGATTGCCAAGCCCAGGCAAAACAAATCGTTTTCTATAGGCAGATGTAAGGAATACGTCTACATGGCATGAAATTTTAGAAGTGATGCTTCTTTAAATACTTAGATAGCAATGATATTCCTGTGTTTTCATAGTTGTTCTAAATTGTTCTGCAGTTGCATAAAAATACTGCCTCTTTAACAGATCATGCTTGTTCTTTCCTGAAGTAAATAAGAACAAATGCATTTTTGTGTTTTGCTGTAAGTTTTGTTTTATTCACTGACAACTGAATTCAGTCAGTGTAAATGTTTCACAGAATGTGAAATTAACTAAGTCTTAAGTGCATCCAGTAAACACGAATGAAGAGTTGTAGACTTAATTTGAAGTTGGATATCCTAGAATTATTTAAATGATATCAAAACTCCATGCTATGTTTTTCAAATTAAAAACTGTCTAAATTTTTTCCAAAATTAGAAGTAAAAATTGCCAAAATTCAATAAAATTTGAGATTCATACTTTCAGCAACATCTTTTCCTTGCTTCATGTGTCATTAAAACAGCGCCAAGTAACCTCAACACTGCTGTATCAACTTGCCTTTAAGAACAGAAAAAATACAGCTAATTTAATTTAAATTATTAAATTGGCATTTAAACATTAAAATTATTTCCTCCATTTTTTAAGGTGCTGTTTATTTTGTATAGTATAGATCTGTAAGTGCGAGACATTAGAAATATATTTCTTGCTAAGGAATTGGGACACAACATGATTTTATATTTTTTAATTTAAGCTTTTGGTGTGTATGGTTCAGCTGAAATATTGAAGAGTCAGGTGAAACACAAAAGGTTCAGCTTAAACTGTAGCCAAGTCTTTTTTAATTTTACTAGAGGGCAAATTGAACTATGCAAAATACATCAATGTAATATTTTTTTGGATTGCACATTAGATAGGTAGACCTTTTTTCATCTGTGAATTTACAACTTTTTATGTTCTTGTGCAGGCTATTTATTATTTGCTATCATAATGGTCAGAAAATATTTCAAAATTTTAAATTAGTTTGGAGAATTTTTATATGGAGGCTTTGTTTCATTGTCCCCTTGTGATCAAATCAGTAACTTTGTAATAAATTAATTGTATTATTGATGTTATCTATTTCTAATATATGTAGCTTAACAGAGCAGTTTCAAGTTAGTCAAATGTGTAGAGTAAGTCAATTTTATTAACTGTCTTAGGTAAATGAAATGTGAAAATCTAATGTACGTTTCATCAGGTATGCTATTTGGTTTACACAGAACTCAATAAAAGATACAGACTATTTTTTAAAGTGTATCTTCAATTTATTTTCTGTATGGTTTAATATAATTCTAAGTTCTGTTTTGTGTTTAATAGCTAATATTTTGTTTACAACATTTCATTCATTGTAATTTCTGTCAATCATACAAGAAAGCTGTCCTGCTTAAGCTGTATCAGGCAATAGCAGTGTTTTTATAGCCAAAATATTAACAACTGTACACAATCAGAACTATTCCAACATACGCACAGTAGTGGTTTGTGTTACTATGCATGAAGAACATCTGTTAGCTCTTTCTTTAGTGAAAGGGTTTTTTTCACTAAAACAGAAAGGCATTCAGATTATAAGACCCTGTATGTAAAGCATTAGGTAGATAAACAGCATTCAAAAATGACCATTTTCATGTGAATATATGTGGATTGGTCAAGAATGAATTGTGATTGTGTTGAACAGGAAATTACTTATGCATATGCATGTTGAAACCTGCATGAAAGAGTTGTATGTTTTGTTTATCAGCAGTTATCATTAAAGTGGCAGCTATATTTAAGAGACTAGAAAATTGGATTGTCATATTAATAATGATATCTAAGTCACCTTGTGCTTTTTTCTGTATTTAAATGTCTAAGGAATGTTCTTGTGATAAAACAGGATGATCTAATGAACATATTTTGTAATACCACAAGGCTAAGAAATTCATAGCTTGTAGTAATAAGTGTTATGTGTATCGACCAGTGAGAGGCTTCCATCTCTTAGTCTTGCTTTCTGATAAGTTTTATGGCTGATCTGCAATTTAAGCTGTCATTCATTAGTCATCACCAGCCATAGGAGGTCTCTACCCATGCTATTGCAGAAATGTATCCTATTTCAGTGCAAATTTGAAATGTGTAGGAAAATAAAAGCAAAATGAGTATGTATGGAATATATCACCACAAATTATTATTTCTGGTAGTAAACACAGTGTGCAAAATTTGTGGTATCTACACAAAATGTGTGGAGGGAGAACAAGAAATAGTAGCGTAATTACCATATCCGGATAATATAATTTTAGTGGAAGTATAATTATTGTAAGAACAAAATGTAACAGAGTTTTAGATGGTCGATTAAAGGTGGAGGGGTTTTAATTTAGAAAACAGGTTTAAAATGACATTTTATTTATTAATCCCTTTCTCGATAGAGGAGCTTTTTCCTCCCCCTCCATTCCCCAGGTTTACTTTTTATTTTTATTTAGCTGGATCCATCTTTGCATAACAGACCATTTCTGATCAAATCAAAGATGCACAATAATACTACAGAGTATTATTGAGTCATTTGGTCTTGTACTGGTAAGACATTTACTTATGACTTCTGTAGCTGAGCACAGTGATATCTTTTGAGAAAAGCACCCATTTATGGATACAATAAGGCAAATAATATTTTTTCTCTTTAAATAAGCCATAAGAAATATTAATCACTACTACTGCTGAAACAAAAAGTAAAATTATGTGTTAACAATTAGCTGTAAAGGTGAGAAGTTTAGATGATCTTGTGCTTTTATCAACCTCTGCTTCCAAAACTTTTCTTCCTGGTTTCATTTCTCCTTCAGAGCTGTCAAGTGTCATGGCTTCTCCCTCTCTCTTCCTGAGGTTTCAGGCTAGCAGTGTGAGTGCACTACGGGGCACTCTGCCCCATAGAGTGCCTTGATGCTCCACTGTAATGTCTTGATTTGAGGCCATGTCCTTTTCACAAGGCAAGGAATGTGGGCAGAAGGGATAATGACCCTGCTAAGATCAAATACACTTACCCTGTATTCTGGCTTCACCTATTTCTCTTCTCCTACAGTCTGGCTTCACTTTCAGTTGTTGTCTTTGTGTATGTTTTCTGCATAAAAACCCTGTAGTGCCTTAGGTCATTTACAGTTTGGGCAATTGAATGTTCATTCTGGTATTGATGTATCAGTGTGGTGGTTTAGCCCTGGCTGGAGGCCGGACGCCCACCAAAATCAGACTATTGCTCCCGTTCTTAGTTGGACAGGGGAGAAAATATGTATCAAGAGGCTTAGGAGTCCAGATAAGGACAAGGAGAGATCATTTTATCAGCAACGATACGGAAAACAGACTCAACACAGAATGAAAAAAGAAACTATTCTAGTTTATTACACTACACTAAAAAGAACAGTGAAAACCGGAGTCGGGAGCGCGACCAAATCTTAAAACAAATGCAAGCAGATCTTAAAACATGTTCCCCCCACCACTCCTTTCTTAGCAGACTTTAGTCAGGGTTTCTTTGCTCCCTTCTTCCCTCCTGTTTGCAGTACAGGGAGGGCAGGGACTGGGGAAAAATGGGGTTCTCAGTAGCACCTTCCCCCCACCCCTTCATTCTAAGCAGACTTCCCTTTAGCCATGATTTTACTCCCTTCTTCCCTCCCTGCTCACAGTGCAGGGGGAGGTAGTAGGGTCTAGGAAAAAATAATGGGGTTCTCGGTTACTTCTTCATGAGCTGTTTTCCTTTTCCAGATCTTAAAACACCTCTACCTCCCCCCCTACTCCCTTCTTAGCAGACTTCACTCTAGTCATGATTTCACTCCCTTCCTCTCCCCGATCACAGCACAGGGGGGCAGGGACTGGGAGATGGGGGCTTCGATCAGTTCCTTGCAAGTTGGTTTCCTTCTCGGCCAGGGAGGGGGCATTCATTCCACACACCCTCCCCCTGCAGCACCGTGGGTCCCACCCACGAGAGACAGTCCTCCATGAACTTTCTCCACGTGAGTCTCTTCCCCCAGGGCTTTCTCTCTTCATCAGCTGCTCCACCTGGATCACTGCTATGGCGGGCAGCCATAAATCACAATGTCTCTCAGGCCCAGTTCTCCATGGGGTCACCAGCCTCCCCCCAGAAAACCTGTTTCGGCGCAAAACTCTCTCTTGCTCATCTCTGTGTCTCTGTTTCTCTTCATGGGCTGCAAGTGCTGGCAGGGGGTCACAATGTAGGGTCACAGCTATTTCTCCACCTGCTCCATCCAGCGTGGAGTCCCTCCATGGGCTACAGGTGGGGTCTCGGCCTTTTCCATGGGGTTGGTTTCTCCACAGGCTGCAGGGGCATCTTTCTCTCTGGCCTCTGGGGTGCCTCCTCCCCCGTCCTCCCTGGCCTTGGTGTCTGCACAGCTCATTACATCTCTTCACTCCCTTCTCCGGTGGCAAAATGCAGCTGCTTCCAGGTTGTTTTCTCCTATATGTGTCTCTCAGAGGCGCTATGACTATCTCTCATTGGCTTGGCCCTGGTCAGCAGTGACTGTGCCCTTGACTTTTTTATACTTTGGAGCTGTGGAGAACTCCAGCAGCTCCTCGCAGCAGCCATTTTCTGCACCCCTGTTCTTTTCCAGCACCCAACCACGCAAAACTGCGACAATCAGAAATCAAGATGTAGTGTTGTTGGAAAGTCAGTTTATTCCAATATAGCATTCCAGTTACTGACAAAAAAAGTAAGAAACCTAATTTTTAAAATCCTATTACAAATCAGTATCTCTGAATCCATGAAGAAACGCGTAAGATGGATGTATGATGCATCCATATTTGATAAGGCATAAGTTGGATGCCACTGATGTTCTCACAACAGTCTGAATGTCAATTGCATGAAGGCATCACTTATCTAAAGGACTGCATTTTTTTTTAATTAAATACACATTTGCTCTAAAATGGCCACTCTACCTCTCTAATAATCTCTGTCTTGTTATAAATATTTTCAAGTCTGGTTTTAATAATCATCTGAACTAAAATTTCCTTTTTAGTTTCTCAATTCTGATTTTCTGGTGTTAAGTTCAATGTGTTTCCACCTGTTTTCCAGTGTTAGGTAGTATGTCTGTGTTCTAGAAATCCTTATAATTGGCTTGACAAGGGTTTCTTTGTTTGTGTTTTTTTTGTTTTCCTTTATTTTTTTGTACTAAATATGGGGAAAATGACCATAAGGAAAAAAGTTTAGTATCTGAAGATGTCTTTAATAGAGGTGAGTTATAGAAATAACCAGATGATCGAGGGGAGAGATGGTGAATTGGTCAGCATGACCATACACTTGAGAACTTCTGTCAAGGAACATAAACGTGAGCAGTGACGTATCATCCGAATTAGGGAAGAAGAAAGTAATCTGACTGGAAATCCAAACATTTTTGAATTTTTCTAGACTAGAGAACATATTACATTCAGTAGTGAGTATGCACACCTTATATAGATGCAGACTACCGGAGGTGTGCATTTTCAGAAGGTGTTTTCACCAGTAACTCTTTATGTATATTAAACTTGGATTTTATATTTACAAATTAATCCATTTTAGGGGGAAAAAAATTGCATTTCTAAGATTTTAATGTCTATCAGCATTCTTTTTAGGCCAGCATATGTAAAATACCATGCTTATTTTACATCTTTTTGTGTACTTCTCTTTCTGCATATTTCCATTTCTTTCCTTCCAAGAGACTTTAAAAAGTGTATTTCTGTCTTCAGAGTACTGTTTCGTTCCTTTGAAATTCTGCTCATAGAGCCTATTCACAGGTGCTGAATGCAGATCCTTTAATTCTTCCCACTGTAAAGGCTAGACCTGAGTTCTCTTGGTGTGGCCAATATTATTTCGTTTTCAGGCTGGTTTTTTCCTAAATAAGTTTATATGCCGCCTAACACAACCCTCTGGCATAAGTTTCAGAAAACAATACAACATACAGGAATATTCTGTTCTGAAACAGAATTGAAAGCCACATAAATACTTCATTTGTGATATCCTAGAAGAGCAAAAACACATTTTCAAAAGCTCTGAGTCCATGTGTCCTTTAGCTTCAGGTTAGTTCCCAACGTGTATACACCTTATTTAGGTAAGCACAGTTGTCAGAAGTACCAAGGACTTAACTAGCTGTCCCAAATTAATCTTTCTTGTACACATACAGTGAATTAGTAATTCCTTCATAATGGAGCATGTAATGAAAAGCCCATTAGAATTTTACTTCATTTAAAATCTAAAAGGGCAAACATTTGCAAGTATAAAAAAGGCATTGTGAATGGGTGATAAGAGACATGAGATATCTTATTTGAACATGATGCATGGATTTTAAATTGCCACCAAAAGTAACCTGCTTTGTTGCTGGTGGGGGGTGGTTTGCAGATGCAGCCAGATAAAGAAAATAAATTTTAGTATGTCTAGATTAATCGCAAAACATCAGGGCTTAAACTTCTGTGGATTATTTATGTCCTGACCTCCTTAGAACAATTTACTATAAATGCTTTGTGTTAATTAGTTGAATCATGGAGAAGTACTATTTCTTTCATCTTAAGAGGAATGTGGTTTTTTTCAGAGTTTGGGATATGTCTGTTTATTTAGTATGTCTGTGCTGTAAATATCTGAGACTATTATGTATAATCTGTATATCTGGTAACATGCTAATGAATGCAAAGACATGGACTAGCAAGAACAGTTAATAACTTCCAAATTAGTAGACCACATAATGACTAAACATTGTAGGAATCCAGATGCGTATACTGGAATGAAACTGTTGAATTTTTTAGCCCTGGTGAAATACCCTTAATCATTAATAGCTGTGTCAGAGTAGCAAAAGAGTAGAGAAGCAAAGTAAATTGAAGAAGTCTACAATCATATTTTTCATAGTGTCAGCTCATTTTTATATTAGTATACAAACTGTATGTCATTCCTACCAGTAGTGTAACGTTTAACGTGGTTTAGTTGGAGTTCAGTGGGAGTTATAGTGCACATTTCAGTTATCAGTCAGAACATTTTAATAAATAATTGCTTTAGTCTTGCTAAAAGAAGAATTAGAGAAATGTAAGGCTGATTCAAAGAAATGAACATGTGATTCTTGTTATCATTTAGAATTTCAGATATATATGTCGTTATTTGTGCCTGGAATCTCTCAGTACTTATTGCTAAAAATGCAGGTTATCAGCCTTCATTTTGTATTTATGCAGAATATAACTTTAAATGTTAAAATTATTTTCATATTCTTTCCACAAAATATCATAATAAAACCTACTGCATTACTGAAGTAATTCATTTGGGTATGGGCTTAAATGCTGATTTGAATAGTGATGACTTTATATTTCGTTCTTCTAGAACTAAGTAATACCCAGCCAAAACTTAGAACTTCAAAGCCTGAAGGAACAGATCCTTCATATAAACAACTCAGGTAGCTGTTATTTCCCATACATATGGCACTCTGAGTCATGTAGATCATCGTGAAAACCCAAAACCTAGAATAAGAGATTAAAATAAAATAGAATATTTCAGCCGGAAGGGACCCATGACCATAATGTGGCCCAACTGCTTGACCACTTCAGTGCTGATCAGAAGTTAATGCATGGTGTTAAGGGCATTGATGAAATGCCTCTTAAACACTGTCAGGCTCAGGGCATCGACCACCTCTCTTGGAAGTGGGTTCCAGGGTTTGACCACACCCTTGGAAAGAAAATGCTTCCTAATGTCCAGTCTAATCCTCCCCTCACACTGCTTTGAACTATTCCCAGGCATCCTATCACTGGATCCCATGCAGAAATACTCAGCATCTCCCTGTCCACATCTCCTCTTCAGGAAGCTGCAGGGAACCATAAGGTTACCCCTTAGACTCTTTTTCTCCAAACTAGACAAATGCAAAGCCCTTTGCTGCTCCTCACAGGACATGCCTTCCAGCCCTCTCACCAGCCTTTTTGCTCTCCTGCAGATGTATTTAAGGACCTAGACGTCCTTCTTAAATGGTGGGGCCTCACACTGCACACCAGTACTCCAGGTGAAGCCGCATCACGTCTGAATACAATGGAACAATTCCCTCTTTTGACCATCTGTTTATGCGGTGCTTCATGAATCCCAGGATGCAGTTTGCCCTCTTGGCTGCCAGTGTATTGTGGCTCAACTGGAAACAGGACAAGAGCATGCTGCTGGCTCATGTTGAGCTGCTGACAACCAGCAACCTGAATTGCTCTCTGCAGGACTGCTCTCGAGCCACTCCTCTCCCAATACTCAGTGTTAATCTGTCCCAGACGCAGAATGCATCACTTCATTTTGTCACTTTCATGTCACTGTTCATTGCTCAGTGCTCCAATCTATCTAGATCCCTCTGCAAGTCCTCTCATTCCTCCAGAAAGTCAACATCACCTCCCAGTTTGGTATCATCAACAAACTTGCTCATGGTGCACTCAGCTCCTGCATCCAGAACACTGATAAAAGTATTGAACAGAATTGGCCCTAGGCTTAAGCCCTGAGGAACAGCAATGGAGGGAAACAGAAAATAGCTGGAAAATTTTAGAAAGGGCAAGTTTAGAAAGGGCAGTGTCTAAAAAATCTGTCTTCAAATCAAACAAATTTATGCTGAAAAAATAGAGAAGTGATAGTATAGCCTACATAGGAAGCAGGGCTTCTGCTATTAGAGAGATACATATCTGTCACATAAAGATGGAAGGTTAATTTTATCAAAATTTTGACTAGAAATAATGAATAAAATAAAATAATGAATGAATTGTGAGAACAATTTTTCTTCCTCTTGAGAAGCTTGTCGTAGTAGAATATGATGAAGACTCATTTTAAATATAGCTCACATCTTTCTGAGGTTGATTAAGTAATCAACACGTTTTAGTGGTGACCAACACTGCTTGGCTTATATGTGTTCTACAAGTGAACCCAGGTTTATTGTCTTCAGTTGCTACTGGTGAAATCTACATCTGAAAGAAATTACATCAAGAAAAATCCCCCAAATTACAAAAAAAAAAAGGAACAGTCTCTTTATTTGTCTCATTGGATAGCACCAAAAGACATTGAAGCAATATGGAGCAAGGAATGAGTGTCATCTGTAATGACACTTTCCCTTTTAAGTCCAGTTACTACTACTTTTTAAACAGATAGGTTCTCTGGACAAACAGATCCAGAACAAAAGGACAGTGTAGTGCAGTGGTGGAACAAGCAGCAGGAGGTGTAAATGTAGTGATATAGTAGTACTGCTGTGGAACAAGTAACCTAAGATTCAGAAGTAGGATCTAAATGTGTATATGGTCTTCATTGTTTGTAGCAGTATAATGAAAAGGGGAATTCTATGGCTGCGGTATATACTAAGGTGACCTTACTATGATTATGTTTTAAATAGTTTTTATCATGCAACATGCTTTTAAAATTTGATCTTTCCTGCGTGATTCATAGTATTTTCCACTCAGGCAAGAAGAAATCAGGATATGTAAAAAAAATAATATGTAAGTTTTCTTACAGAGGAGTTGTGTATTTTAAATAAGGTACTTTTTATAGAAAGACTTGTATAGCTAATATTAAACAGTTGTAAGAGAGAAACAAGAAGTGATTCCTCACCAGTATTGCAGTAAAATACTTGTCACTTTAATCTTCCCTCCTAAGATAGGGAGGGCTCATTAAAAAATATCTATCTAGAGAATGATGAGTGTCTTTAAAAACTATTAGTGGTGGTTTCCATTGCTTTCATTTTGCCCATTTAATGTAGCTAATCAATTGCATGACTTTTCTTACTGCATGTCCCATTGTCTCCGTCATTTTCATCATTGTATTTGCTATTCTAGGTCCTCAGTTAAATTACAGTTAGGTTCTATTTTTTTTTCCTATAATGTTGTTCTTATTGGACTGATCAAAATAACCATTGATATTGAAAAAGAAAATAATGGGAATGGATGTGAGTATTCGTGCATTTGAAGAAATGCTACTTTGTGTTTTAGTAGTGCTGTATTTTCTTTTCCTTTGTAAAAAGACAGAATTATTGTGAAAAATCTGCTTTTCCAAAGGCTACATCCTGAAGTCTGTATAACTCCTGACTTTACATTTACTTTGGCAGCTGGGGATATTCTAAGGGTGATGGCCTGTCCCAGTGAAGCTAATGTTCAAAAACTTCCTGAATTAATTGGGTTTGGGATTTGATTCTGTGACTCCCAGAGCTGAAGTTTGTTTCTAATTCAGTTCTCATTGCAAACTATGCATGTCTCTTTCTGATATGGTGGCAGGGAAAATATATGGAGGCGGCGTTTCTTACTTTTTTTTTAATTCTAAAAATTGATTTATTTATTATTAATTATATTTTTTATCAATTAGGGTTATTTTTGTTTCAGTCCAGATCACCAGTAAATCTACTCATTTAATTTCCTGAGCAGGGTGTAAGGTAAAATGGACCTTAGGGGTGTGATTCTGTAGTATAAATGGAAGCAAAATGCCTTTCTGACCTCACTAGGATCATCTGTGTTCACTGAGGCTCTGGAATGAGGCCTTTTAGTAGAACCCTAGTATTCCTAGTCCTACCCAGGAATAAAGCAGGCATTTCTGTTGATCTATAAGCAATCTGTCAAAACTTCTCTGATCAGGCTTTTTTACTATCTTGTCTTGAGTCCTTTTTTTAATGACATCTATTATCAGATTGAAATGGCGATTGAGACACTGCAAAAGTCTGATGGTCTGTCCACTCACAGAAGCTCTCTTCTCAACAGCCATGTAAGTTGTCTCTTCTTCACATACACTCTCTCTTGCTTGTTCTGCATGCTTAGCCTGCCTCTAAATGTTTGTTTTATTTTATTACTACTTTTTGCTCTTAATCTTTTCATCTTAATTGCTTGTAACCTTCTACTACATCTCCCATGGTTTTATTTTGTCAGATGAAATGTCTTTATGGTATATTGCAGAGTGTTACCTGTCTCCTATGCTCTACACCTGTGTTAAGTTAACACATTTGACTGTTTTGCAGATTGTGGTGTAAATGTCAAGATAAAGTTCAAATAATTCTAAATTAGCAGGTTTTTGACATATTAAAGAAAGTTGTCTACAAATAAAAAAGTTATTAATTTTGGAGCATGTGAAGAGGAAGCAAAGAAACAAACAGCATGCCTAAATTATATCTTTAGATCACAGAATCACAGGGTTGGAAAAGACCTTTGAAGATCATCATGTCTCACCAATCCCATCCTAAACTAAACCATGTTTCTTCATTTATTCTGAGTAGATAATTTATTATGAAATTACTTAAGAATCCTAAAGATCCTTGGGACCTGGCAAAAAAAAAATGAAAGCATTATCTTAACTTGAACTATTCAAGAATGTGTCTTATTCAGCTGCCTTTTGCTTTGATCTTTCACTACAGATCTTAACAGCTAAATACTTTCCATATACAAAACTAAAAGATATTTGGGTAAAAACATAATCTCCAAATATAGTGATAAATCCATTTTACGTAAATTTAAAATAAAAGGGCCCTGCATTAATTTTAAGCTTACTATATAAATAATAATATTGCTTTGTAAGATGCTACTCTTTCTTGAGGGTTTTTTTTTTTCTGTTTGTATTTGTGGGTTTGTATTTCATAATTTTTCCATGTTGATTAATTTGCATTCCTCTTACCTCTTTTTTCTTTATCAGCTTTAGTAATTTTACAAATTCAAATTCTTTATTGTTTTACAAAAGAAATTTCAATTTTGGTTTTGGTCTTAATGTAAGAATATGGTGGTAGAGACTGTCACTTAGAATTCAAATTAAAAATGCATATTTTAGCAGGTTAGGATTTAGGTTGGATTTTTTCTATAATGCTCTGATTATGTCAAAGCAAATTGCTTTGTGGAAATTCTAAGCAAACTTTTTTTCTTCAGAAAATGCCAAAATTGAAATATGCAAATTGTATTAGAAAAGATTACACAAGAAATAATACTGGACTTTTTGATTCTACCTTGGCTGTTTACAATTTTGAAGATATGATAGTGTCACATATTATTTAAATAATAATAGATAAAATAAAAATTATTCTTTAGAGATAGTTTTTAAAGGAAGCATAACTTTTTTTTTCAAAGTACCAGAAACTTACGTTAACATTTGGAACACTTAAACTGTTGATAAGATTGTATTTAATCGTATTATGAAGTCCAAAAACTTGGTATAAAATCAGCTGTGCCCCAGTAAACTGTCTTCCACTCATCCTTAGTGCTATGCCGTGTTCAAAATCTGTAACTAATAAAAAGATACATGTTCAACTGTTAATTCTTAGCATGATATTTCTTCCTTGAGTGTGGTGGCTTTTTCAAAATTTTTCTGATAGGGTTATATCTTGGTGGGGGGAGAAATAAAATGATCCATGTGCATATTTTTGTGGCAATCAGTCTTTCCTAGCATTTTGGAAGACATTAACAATCTAGATCAAACTTACTCAATGTTTTGCCTATTTTTAAAGTAAAGCTTCTTGTCTTGAAACTTGAGCAGTATGGAAGAAGTTTAAGTGTAGATTTAGTCTTTGTCTCTTCAACTGTTCTTGGACTTCTAATGGTGTGGTTTGGCATTTATTAAAATAAATGGGTTTAATAGTATTTACAATAGAATTCTAAATTGTGTATTTAATTAACTTTCATTTTTCAGATGATAGATTAATTTGTGTGAAAATGCTAGGTTTGGGATTGGGATTTTTGCCCTCTATGAGATTTTCTATTGTTTGGGTGTTTTTTCTTAAATTCATGTGTGCTCATCTGAAGCAGCTTGTAATTTCTCCCATTTTCTGATTTATTTCTGCATGAGATTGAGTTAATTAATTGATAATTAAATGTTTTATAAACATTGCAGCTTAATTGAAGTCAGTCAATTTAACAGGTCTGACTGTAAACATTTCATACTTTTACCCATCATACCCGTACAGTATCCTCAGTACTATGAATTAAAAAGCCGGGATTCAAACCTGAACAGCTTAATTTTAGAATTATAGGCCATCTTGGTAGAAAGATGTTTATGACCTTTTTTTTTTCACTTTGCTTACAATAGTTTTATAATGTTTGGAGGTAAATTTACATTTAAAATCATATATTAACTGCACTTTTTCTTCCAGGCTATCATCTAGTGATCTAGCAAATAATGACTTCAAGCTTTTGCTACAAAGTAATTCCTCCAAGGAGCAAATATTCTTATATCGTACTTATCTTTTCATTTGTTTTTTCTTTGGTGTTAAATAATGCAAGTTGGTTGAATAATAGTTGAAATAACATCTCTCAGAAATTTGTATTGTTAATGCAGTGCACTTACAGTCATAATAGGTTAGAAGCCATCTGGAAGAAAATAATCTATAATGCTACATAAAGAATTTAACTGGAAAATAATTACTTTGTCAGTCTGTTGGGATTGAGAAAGTTCTCTCTGGAGAAAACAGAAATACTTCATTTTCCATATCTCTTCTGATTAAATCACAGATTTAATAATATATGACAAAGGTTATATAAATCTATATACACTATATATATAGGTCTAATAATATATTTCAAATATAGATAAAATGCAACAGTTGAAAGATATAATTACCTTTGTTTCTAAGCCTAGATAGCCTTATGTCAGGTCATTAGTGAAATAAATTTAGTACACTCAGATAAAAGTTAGTGGTTTTGATTATACTTTTTCTTCAGCTTTATTTCAAAATGAAAGATGCTCAATTTGGAAGTACTTGTGAATATTAAGACTTTAAAAATAGTGATATGGTAATTGATATAATAATGATTAACTGTACTTTTTCATTTTGTATATTTGTAATGCACATTTACTTGCAAATTGAGACTTGTACAGGTTTGTGATGAAGAGGTCAGGACTGAAACATTTTGTAGCAGTTGCACACTAAAGTATTTGTGTACTTTGCATGGTAAGTTACACTGAATGTTGATGGAACAGAAATTGTGCACTGCTTTAACAGAATAATTCTGCAAAGGAATAAATAACACATCTTTTGTTGTTATTTAATCTTTGTTTTGGTTACACTAGTTGCTGCTTCGCTGGACCAAAAACTTAACACACCTGTGTGAATATCTAGCTTATCAGAGTATAAGATTTTGTCGCAAGACTTGAAGACACAATGTCCTCAGTTTGCATTTTTATCAGATGATTAAATTAAATTCAGAGTTTTGGTAAGATCTCTGATCCTAGCAAGCTTGAATATTCACGCTCTACTATTTTGCTATCAATACTTAGTAAAACAAAGAAATAAAACACAAGGAGAAAATTAAATTTGTGAATCATTCAAGCTATTTCTAAAGGGAAAATTCAGGGAGCTGAAGCCGTGGCAAGTACTGGCAAAAGATAAGGAACATACTCGCATATCAAAAATTAAAACAATGGAATTTAAATGTATTCTTAACTCATTTCTTACATATTTTATCATTCTCCTATAATGTTAAATGTAGGCGTATTCAGTTGTCCTTTTTAGGTTTTGTATATTAATGATCACTGGAGGTGTTTCGTGAGTGTGCAATAGTCCAATGATTTTACATAAAAAGTTTTTCCAGCATATGTCTAATGATTCTTAAGACAATTACCTGAAAAGATTAATATTTTTCCAATAATCTCCTTCTGTTTCCCCTGGAAATCAACAGCAAACAGGTTACATTTAACAGGGATTGTACCCCTAATGCTTATTTACCAATAATTTTCAATGATAACTAGGTTTTTCCTTGACTAATATGGAGTAGTCTTTTTTCTTTATGTATCTGATAGTAAAAAATTCAGTTAGGTATAGTAATGTTTCTTAACACTGGACAAAGAAAAACAGTATAATAGTCCAGGCTTATAAATACAGTAACTGTTGTTAGACCAAGGGGGTTGTTTTCTGCAATTTATGTGAAATATATTCATGATTACTTTATTTCTTTGCAGTGCTAACAGTTTGTCTCCCAAGCATAGAAACCATTATCAAGTATTGGTATGGGGTACTGAATCAAAAATACTGTAAGAAGTGGACACTTATCTGAGGTCACAAGTGCAATGAGTTCTGCTATTTCCTGATGATTATGAAGATCCTAAAGCACTATGGTATAGATAGCATTTAAGGAGTCACTGAAGAAGGAAGTAATTGTTTGTTCAATGGACTTGAAGGTTTTAAAATGGTCCTAAGCGAATATTGAATGCTAAGATATTTTTAATAACCTAATAGGTTTTTTTCTTTTTGCTTTTTTTTTTATGTGATATAGCTTCAATGGCTATTAGACAACTATGAAACTGCAGAAGGAGTGAGCCTTCCAAGAAGCACCCTTTACAACCATTACTTGCGTCATTGTCAGGAACACAAGTTGGATCCAGTCAATGCTGCCTCCTTTGGAAAACTCATACGGTCAATCTTCATGGGATTACGGACCAGAAGACTTGGAACTAGGTTTGTGTTAATGAAATCTTGAAGTATAATTGTAAGTACAAGTAATAATTATCATTAAGAAACTTGTCTGCTAGCAAAATATAAATAAAATTTGTATTTAAATATTACTGGTTTTCTGTGAGTTCTGTCTATTCATTTTAAACAGTTTTATGCTTTTCCAGATACTGCTTTACTTTTTCTGGTTTTGTTTATGTACTTAACATTTTGATATGCTGCAGCTTTTTATCAGTACAAATAAAATATAGCTTGTTGTTTAGGAATTATTACAGATTGTCTTTCTCCATAACTGGATACAATGCATTTATTTGCATTTTATTTTTCTTTATAAAAGTGGGTTACAAGTTAAAGTGCTGGATACTACCTGTTTAAGAGAGTGAATTAATTTCCCAAAGCTGGTAAAATGGCACCCATGTGAAAAAGGTATGACAGGATAATCGGGGCTCATTTGTGGGAATTATTTTCTAGTCATTGTAAATTGTAGAGTAAATGTAATGTAGATGCATAAAATGAGTTACACTGTTCTTTTAATTCTTACTCTTTTATAAAGGGGGAATTCCAAATATCATTACTATGGGATTCGTGTCAAGCCAGACTCTCCTCTTAATCGACTACAAGAGGACATGCAATATATGGCTATGAGACAACAACCCATGCAGCAGAAACAGAGGTAGAGTGTGAAATGACCATGACTACTTATTAATATTTCTGGGTCATAAAGCCTTACTTTTCCTTACATAGAAAAGTTGAAATTTTATTGTAATTTTTGTTCAGTTTCTCTGCTATGCAAAATATGTTACATATCCAGTTGATGTCACTGAAGCTAGGTATCATATACCTAGGAATTGCCATAGATTTTCAAAAATAATAATAAAGCGGATATGAACAGACTTAACTGCTTTGAGCTTTTATCCCTCAAGCTGAAGAAAAGCAGTAAGAACTGAAATTTAAAATTTTGCTATTTGTTTTCACTACTAATATCATTTTTTGTTTAAGCTGCTAATAAGAGAGCTTATGATTAAGCTCAATTTAGTGTTTATTTCCTCTCCCTGTGAAGAATTAATGTGACCATAATGGTTTACCTGCAAATTGTTGGCCCGTAAAAGTATTTTCCCTCAGCATCTGTTGTTTCTGAGGACCTGTGAAAGTTTGGAAGTATTTGAAAGCAGTGGCACAGTGGCCATGAAGGGCTACACACTGGTGGTAAAAGAATCTGTGAATACGCATTTGAAAAACTCACCATCTTGAACAGAAAGATTTTTGGTCAAAAATGGAATACAGGACATTTGTTGAAATTAATTTTTCTTTGATTGATCTCACAGCTTCCCATAAACTTATAGGTAGAACAGCAGCATTTTCAAGCATGATATCTTTAGAGATGTTGCCCTAAAAAAAATCCAGTTGAATGAACAGTTTGATATAGTATCCTAACCGTATTTTGTAGCCTTGGACACAAAAGGGATGTGGAAAGCCAGCTTTAAACTTCAGCTATAAACACGGAATAATTTCAATCTGAAATTATTTCACTGTCTACTTCCAGAAGTAGTTACAGCATGAAATACACATTCATGGTAAGGCACATGTTCTTCACTCTCTTGTTCTGGGCATGAGATGTCTCCCAATATGATCATTAAGAAAATTCTTGTTAGAAAAATCATTGCAGGATGATCGCAGGTGAGAAGAGGTGATAATTATTTACAAAATCTCCAAGCAAACTTATTTTTATCCACCCAAGCTAATTCATTTACAGATTTCATTCACTCATGCTCAGAATCACATGTATGCAGCAAGATATGTGCCACAAGAGTCTAAATAGAGTTCTTTATAGGTAATTGCACCTGGAGAAATTATGCCAGTTTATCCACTCATCATCGCTTCTCTTGTCTTCTGCTTGATTCACAATGACCAAGTGATTTGAAGTCTGGATTAAATAACTTTTAAGAGTTGATGCTATTTTTCTTTATTATTTGCTCTATTATCTTGTTTAACACCACCGTATATCTAGGCAGTTCCCTTATTTACCTTACCTAGGTATGTTTGGTGTAATTTTCTTAAAATTATGTCAGTTTGTTCCCTGATTTTATTTGAATGAAATCACACATATGGCAGTTAGTGCAAACATTTCCTTTAACCCGTGCACATGCATACATGCACAAGCATGCTCCCATTCATACTCAGTTCATACCAGTCTTAAGTTCTGCTGTGAGAATCTCTAAAGAAATTGATGTAGGATGCAAACTACAAGGCACTGGATACTTAACACTGAATAGGTAGCTGTTACATGAAAACTGCTGCTGTAGAAAAGTTGGTGCTGCATTGCCTTCAACTGAGGCTAGCAACAGGATGAAGAATAGGAAAAGGAGACAAGTGGAAGTCTATCTGCAATATTGACTGCAGAAAAGGCCGCTGTGCTATTATTATCTTAATAATAACAATTACTTTGTTAGTAAATCCATTAAAGCATCTGTCCTAATATACCTTTCTAGATGAAGCTGCTTCTCTTTGCTCAGGAACTTGCATGACTTACCCTCTTGTCTTTTTAGACAAAAGGTATGCTGATCACTTAACACTCTTGAAATCTGGTGGGATACCCTGGAAATAGAAGTAGTTCACGTAGTCCTACTGGTGTACTATTCATACAAAGTAGTGCTGAGGATCTTTGTTCATCCCTTAAGTCTGAGCACACAGATCACTGTAAAGTATTTTCTGTCTTTCCAAAATCCCAGAATTCTAAATAAAATAAATACAGAGCTTAAGGAGTTAGCTAGACTTTGACATTTGCACTCTGAAAAATGCATATTGTATGTTTTCTGCGTATCATGAAAGATACGTTGAAAAATGGTAACTAATGAGCCACTATAACTTACTTATACTGATCCAGACCACAAAACTGCAAAATATTCTTGTAGAAACAGGGATTTTTAAAGCCAAGTGTAATGATTCCAGAACATTTTTGTCTCATTGGAATGTGCTGATTAATAGTAGTCATTTTAGAAAAAGATTTAACAAATTATTCCACAATCTAGACAGTTTGCTTAGTTACAGCCACTCTCTGGCATGCAGCAATCATGAACTTTGGACCATTCTTCTCTCTTTATAGCCATATTTCTTAATTTTAGACTAGCCTTTTTGGTTGCACAATGTCAAGTTTTATTCCACATGATGAAATGTATATTTTTTCTGATTAATTTTAATGGAAACTGAGATATGCTTGTCTTTTGTAGCCCTCAGAAGGCTTCAGAGAAAAAAGAATTACTAAATATGAAAACGGCTTGACTTACAACTCTCAGTGCACAGTTTGAAAAGTAAACTTGTATTTTTTAAGTAAGATTTCTTCCACAATTTCAGGACATGCTTACCATTTAATTTCATTGTTTGATATATGTCTGTCATGTTTGTATAATGGTTATCCTACTGTATTGAAGAATTCTAGCAGAATTTATTAAGAAATAACTAAAGGATTGAGTACTATAATTTAAGGATTAGGGTAATACTACCCTTTCTCCAACTTTCTAATGTTTGTCCTTTAAATCACTGCTAAATTGAATACCCTTTTTGTATAGTTGTACTACCATACCTATCAGACACATCTGATTGGATAAATGCTTCTAGTCCTTTTTGGCAGACTGTAGTCTGAATGTATGCTAGAGATAATTTTTCTTCATTTCTTCAGTCGTGCACCTTTTTTAGTTGCCTGACTTGATTAGTGCTCTTGCGTGTTCATGTTCAGATTTTGTTCTGGGCTTCAATTCAAGGGTCTGAGATTTCAGACATGAATTTCAGATTTATGGTAATGCCGTTAGTTGCTTAGTCTTGGTTGTCATCAGTGTGAGCTGTTGGGAGTACTCGTTCTTTGTTCCAATCAGGAGAAGAGAATAACTACAGATCTTTCAGCTGAGACAGTTGTTAGGTGACCACAACCATATGTTAAGAGACAAAGCATCTTTGAACTTAAGAAATGTACAGTAAACAACTAATCTTGGCTGGAAGATAATAGCTGACACCTTGCCTTTCAGTTAGACCTTCCTTATGGCTCAGACTAGCACAGGAAGACCTGCCTTGCCTCTCTTTTCCTGATCCTAAGTGTTTTCCAGGGTAGTCTTGCACTAAATACTTGCCACTTTAAAGTATAATCATTTATGAAATCTCCTTCCCATAAGCATTCCTTGCCATACTATTTAAGGGAACTGTATTAGAGATGCTGTTCCTTAAGTTCCATTTTTAGCCTGTTTTTATTTAGCTCTTCATGAGTAGAAGCTCAGAAGCTGAATTATGTTTATGGATTAGTCTAAGTAAATTAATACATGTATCTTGTTTTTTCTCTAGGGCATTCATAACACTGTATGTTTTAAATTCTATTTCCAGAAGTAAGCCTCTATCTCTCCAAGTTAATTTCAAATATATCTTTCAGTTCTTGCACACAATTACACCTTTTCACTTTCATTTATGGGATCTAAATATTCAGCTAAGATTTTTTTTTTTAAATACAGTAACTGTATTGTTATCTACTGTACATTATAACATTCAGCTAACACATACATTACTATTCTAACTTCAGACCCATTGGTCCAGTCTGCTCAGATCCCTCTGAAGAGCCTCTCTACCCTCAGGCAGATCAACACTTCCTCCCAGTTTAGTGTCATCTGCAAAGTTACTGAGGGAACATTCAATCCCTTCATCCAGGTCATTGATAAAGATGTTGAACAAAACTGGACCCAGGAATGAGCCCTGGGGGATGCCACTCATGACCAGCCTCCAGCTGGATTTTGTTGCATTTACCTCCACCCTTTGGGCCCGGCCATCCAGCTAGTTCTTAACTTATATTTCTACTTGATTCTTGGTATTGAATATGGATTGTTTGCTGCACATGAATTTTAGTCGGGTAGTCAGGAAGGTATTAATCTGCAGTGAGAGGAAGTTTCTATTAATGAAGGTATTGTCACAGTCTGACTATGGAAGCTGATGAAGATTTATTCTAAATTAACTGCAAAGTGAGACTAGTCTATCATTTAGTGTAATTTCTGAATTACTTGCATCCATGCTCTGATTTCAGTGGTTTGGGGTTTTTTTATTATTTTTATTTTCACAGCTTTGTACAAATTGAGAAGATGTTATTAACAGGCTTTGCAAACTTCTACTGTGTTTATGCTAACCTATATAAAATTCAAATAGTGTCCTTTCTTATCAAGTATCACTAGAAGGCTATTCATTTAGGGTCACTTGTTATTTTCTGCTCCCAGTCTTCCAGTACCTCATAATTTAAAAGAAAAGGGAGAAAGATTAAATAATGTATAGGTTAGTATTGAGTAAAATGCAGAAATAGATTAAAAATTTGGATAATGTTAGAAAATGTAACTCTTATGGGTTAGGAAATCACACCTTTTTTTTTCATGCAACAAAAATGGCTCTAATTGAACCAAAGAATTGATGTGTAAATTGCCGAAGCTCTACTGGTACATAAAAGACAGCAGATCTAAAATTTTTAATTACTGTCTGCTTGTGCTTCATGTGAAGCCTCTGAAAAACATTTTTTCTTATTTTTTTGCTCTTTGGTTTTATGTTGCAGGTGATTTTCTAATCCTGTTGAAACTGATTAACTCCTGTGACAAGTTACCTGTCACAGTGCCAATATTAAGAATTTTGCCCAGCATGTTTTATGTAAAACACAGTGGAGTAACTAGGTAGAGAATCCTGATTCCTAGAACCAAAGGATTAAGTTGACTTTTATACTTTAATTAAAAGTATAAAAAGTATAAAAGTTTTGCACTGAAAAACTCTTAGAGTGTTATTTTTATGTATTCAAAACATTTTGAATCCTATTTCAGGAGCTGAAGGGTCAATAAAATAATAATTTTGTAGAAAGTAATGGAACTATTTTAAGATATAGGTTTAGATGACCTGGTATTTCCAGAAACTGATCTTCTGCCTGACATTTGTAATTATAATACATCATGAAAGTCAAGAATTCTTCCCAGATGAACTGCCTGGATTGCAGATAAATTTATCAAGTAATACCAAGCTCATCCAGAAGAGTTCAGTGCTATTGTGATACCAGAGATGAACTGTTTTCCTTTATTAAAGTTTATTTAAGCTTCATTATTGTCTTTCTGTAGGTTATACAGCAGGCCATTACAAAAAGTGAAACTTGGTATAGGATATAGAGATTTGACAGGTATAGGTGTTGTGTTTTTTCCCAAGCATTGAAATTTCTGAAGTTATAAACCTATTTTTTAATCACAAAGTCTTTTAGTTGAAAAGTGTACTTTCTGTCTGTCTTTTGTTATTATATACTTAATTTCATGCCAGGAATGCCTAAAGCTTTGAAATGATATTTTTCATTGGATCTTCCTATTAAAAGGAAATCTTAGTAGTTACATGAGATTTATGTTTACCAGCAACAAAATATAATTTATAACTGATTAAACTGCTTCTCAGAGTAATGCATCAAGAGTGGAAGTGCTTGTCACTTTTCTGAAGTTAGCATGGATCTGCACAACAGTCTGCACAGCAGTTCCTTTATTGGGTGATCATTAAAATAGCCTTTGTTTAGCTTTAGGCTTTCTATTATTTTCCAGTGGCCACAATTCTTTAAAAGTGTAAAGCATCCAAGATGTTACCATTGAGACCTCAGTTCTGTTGGAAGTGACAGGCATGATCTTCAGCCTGTCTGACTGATTCTTGAGACAACACTTGACTATCCAAACTAGCATTCCCATTTGTGTTATTGCAATTTCTGTCCTTTATAAAAGATTCAGACAGTTGACTAGGGACGAGTTTAGGTTTCCAAGTAGCTCCTTACATCCTTATGAGAGAAGTTAGTTGGATTTGAAGTCTTTTGCTATCCTCAGACAGTAGTGTTATTCTTATGGTAATTAAATACTATTTTAATTATATAATTATTGGGAAGTCAAGTTATTTATAAAGGGAAAGATTCTATTCCTTTTGATGTAACTTAGCTGGTCTAATGGTATGCTGTTCCTAAGCTACATTCCACAAGAAATTAGTAATGGTGTTGTAATAGCAACTTTATAAATTCTGTAATGCATTATTAATGTTCTAGCTTCCCTTAGTAGTTGTTTCTTCTGTTATTTACAAAATAAATAAAAATATATAAATTATTTTGTTACTTTTCCTCAAAATTTTATTTTGAGATGGAGAAATCAGAGCAAACATAGACTGGAGGATCTGAACGGAACAGAAAGTATAATTTTGTACTTGGTATTTTTGTAGGTATAAGCCTATGCAGAAAGTGGATGGAGTTGCAGATGGCTTCACAGGAAGTGGTCAACAGACAGGCACATCTGTTGAACAAACTGTAATTGCCCAAAGTCAACATCATCAACAGTTTTTAGGTATGAAAGCAGGTTTTAAACCGCTGTATAAATAAGCATGAACTGTGAGTATCAAGTCACACAAGTACAGTAGTTGCTTCTAAAGGTGTCATGCCCTATTTAAAATTCTTACAACAGAAGAAAAACGCAATTAAATTACATGTTCTGTGTTGTGAACTTTATGTCATTTTTAATATGCACTATGGAAGTTTAAAAGGAACAAATAAGTAAATTCTGTATTTGTGTTGATATATTTAATATTATACAAATCACAATGCAGTTGCTGTGCAAAGTTATATTAGATACGCATATTGAAATTCCTACGATCAAAGCTGTTCCCTGCATGTGCATTACAGCGCTTTTTGTTTTATGTGGTGGGGAGGGGGAGGATAGTGGTGTTGCATTACTATTGCAGGTTACCCATTCAGTGGGTTGTTTGGAAGTGTTCTGCAGTACTGTAAGTGGAAAGAGCCAAATGGTTTCAACTAGAACCCCAAAGTTCATGTTTAAAAACATCCAAGTTGTGGATTCATTGATCCAGTATGAATTCTCAGTAATGTAAACAAGTCATAGTTGGTTAGTTATTTGTTTATGTAGACTCTCCAGATGTGTTATTGCAGAAGGTTTAGACTTCTCTGCGATTTTTCAAGCACTAAACCCTTTGGAATAACTTCTCTGTTACTTAAGTCGTTGGGAGCATAAGGGAAGAATTAAAATCTTTTTAAAGCTTCCTTTTCAGGTACCTTTCAGTCCAGCATTTTTCTCTTACTATATAAGAGAGACCTTGTCTCTTGGAAACTGTGACAAATAGTAAAAGCACATATTGGGTCTGCTTGAAAATTTAGTAAATTTCAAATAAAAATGTATATTGACTCTGCTAAGCCCCATCATATTTGTCTACATAGAAACACTTCAGTTGAATAAGAAAAAACTATTCAAGAATCAATCTCTCATACACTGACATGGATGCTTTCCTTCATCCTGTAAAATTCTGAAAATGGTTGTGTTAGCTTTTCTAGATAGGTGCAGTATGTACATGTCATCTTTTAATGTCTTCAAGAATAATTTTGTTTGGTTTTTTTTAATTTAAAAATGCTTTCTGTATTTGTTTATTATTTTAACATACAACCATTATGAAAGACCTTTCTCTTTGAACTTTATGACCTTTACAAATTTATATGTATTTGTAACATCTTTATTTTTTTTCTTAATCATATTGTAATTGGCACTGTTCACAACGGCCCTCTTTCATTATGTTGTCATGGAAACAGATGCATCTCGAGTACTTCCAGAGTTTGGAGAAGTTGAAATATCTTCTCTACCAGATGGTACTACCTTTGAGGACATCAAATCACTGCAGAGTCTTTATCGAGAGCACTGTGAGGTATTTTCTATAAACCATTTATGTTTTTAAGCTCATCACTTCTTGTGAAGGTCAATACAAGAGCGTAATGCTAAATATATTGCAGCCATGTTAATGGTATGTCACTTTTGGGTTTGTGTGGCAGCGGGGGCATGCTGCAGGGGTGACTTCTGCGAGAAGCTGCTAGAAGCTTCCCCTAGGTTTGACAGAGATAATACTAGCCAGCTCCAAGACAGACCCACTGCTGACCAAAGCCAAGCCAGTCAGCAGCAGTGCTAGTGCCTCTGTGGTAACATATTTAAGAAGAAAAAAAACCCCAAATGAATGGCAGTTGGGGATTTTTGTGGCCAGAGAAAGGAATGAAATGATGTTAGGAACTTTGCAGATACCAAGGTCACTGAAGAAGGACAGGGAAGAGATGATCTAGGCATTAGAGGAGAGATTTCTCTGCAGACAGGCCACAGTGAAGCAGGCTGTTCCCCTGCAGCCCATGGAAGATGATGGGGAGCAGAGAGAGATGCTGTCTGCAGCCCATGGAGGACCCTATGCTGGAGCAGGTGGAGACACCTGAAGGACTTTGTGTCCCCCTGGGAAGCCCACACTGGATCAGGTTTTTGGCAGGAGCTGTGGTCCCTTGCAGAGAGAAACCCATGCTGGAGCAGGCTTGCCTGACAGGACTTGTGACCCCATGGGGGACCCACACCAGTGTAGTCTGGTCCTGAAGGACTGCACCTTGTGGAAAGTACCCATGCTGGATCAGTTAATGAAGAACTGCAGCCTAAGGAAAGGACTCGTGTTGGAGAAATTCATGGAGGATTGTCTTACATGAGAGGGACCCCACACTGGAGCAGGGTAAGAGTGTGAGGAGACCTCCCCCTGAGAAGGAAGGAGCAGCAGAGACTACGTATTATGAGCTGACTGAAACCCCTATTCTCTGTATCCCTGTGCTGCTCAGGGGGAGGAGGTGGAGAAATCATAAATAAAGTTGAGCCCAAGAAGAAGGGAGGGGTGGAGGAAGATGTTTGAGAATTTAGTTTTATTTCTGTTTTGATTTGGTAACAAATGTAGGTGCATTTTATTCCATGTTGAGTCTGTTTTACCCATGACAGCAACTGCTGAATGATCTCTCCTGTTCCTTATCTCAACCCATGAGCCTTTCGTTAGATCTTCTCACCCCTGTCCAGCTGAGGAGGGCAGTGATGGGGTGGCTATGTTGGGCATGTGGCCTCCAGCCAGGGTCAACCCACCACACTGACTTTTCCCAAAAATACTTTGCTTATGTAATTGGAAAGGATATTAGTAAAAAGCTTTTACTTGATGGTCCCCCTTACAGGGGAAAAAATTAATATGTGATAGATGCTGAGAATCAAATGTAGGGTTTTGTATGTGTTCAGAATGTTAGATGAACTAGACTTCAGATCATATATCAGATCTTTGGTTCAGTCATTAGGAAATGTAAATCAAGTTAAGTTATAATTTCTTTTCTTCTATATTAAAAGCAATAACTGTTCCCTCATTTTAAAGAAACTGAGACATTTAAGCCACATTTGATATTGAATAATTGGTCTTTTAAAATTATATTTGAAGGCGATTTCAAACCTCTACTGAATTATGAAAATGAATAAAATAACAGGTTTCCCTTGTGTTTGCGGTAGCATTAAATACTGTCTTTGGGTGAATTTCTCTGATATGTTTCCACAGGCCATGCTCACTTCTGGATGCACACTTGACCTTACTCAGGTCGCTGTGCACCCCAGTTTATGGTGCTGAATAATTTCTGGATATCAAAGTTATTAAATCAGGTATTATTTATAACTTAAGAAATGTACAGTTTACCACCGCTCCACTACATAAGGAAGGAAAAAAAAAACCCTATAGATCTGTTTGAAGCTGGGGGCCAGGGGGAAGCCAGGTAGAAGAAAATCTGTACTTGTGTTTTATTTTCTCAGGCAATACTAGATGTTGTTGTGAATCTCCAATTCAGCCTGATAGAAAAATTGTGGCAAACTTTCTGGCGCTATTCTCCCTCTGCTCCACCTGATGGCACTACTGTTACTGAACCTAGGTCAGTAAACGTTTTGCTTTGCTTACTGCTTTTCATGATGATATAATATAACACAAGTGTATAAGAAAACCGCAAAAAACAAAACAAAAGAAAAACCAAAACCACCACCACCAATAATAATAATAAAAAAAAATCTTACTGGTTTTACCTGCAGAGTAATATTTTATATGCTAGTTTTTCAAATTAAATTTTTGTTGTCTGCCATTTTTGTATAGGCTAGGTTTATGCCAAAGTGGAGTCTTGAAACGATTGTCATCCATATTTTTCATTGCTTGGATAACTACAGTAAAGGAGTCTTCTCCCAGTATTCTACCCAGTTCATTTCAGCCAAAAGAATCATTCATACCTCTGCATAATTTCTCAGCTGTAGCAGAGCTATGGAGGCATATTTTAAATCCATTTCCATGTGAAAAGAAGTGTGTAAAGAAGTTATCTTCAGTATAGTTGAGACAACTACAGTATCTTTATAAAATAATACATTTTAGTATTGATCACAGGTTTTTACCTGCTGTAAACACATTATCATCTGCTTGTTTGCCACGTTTTTTCACATCAGCAATCTCAGTGAAATAGAAAGTCGACTTCCAAAAGCAAAGCTGGTTACTCTGTGCAAGAATGAATCTATTCTGAAATGGATGTGTAACTGTGACCATGTGATGTACCAGGCTTTGGTGGAGATTCTCATTCCTGACGTCCTTAGACCTATTCCTAGTAAGTTGAACATCTGAAATGCTTTGTAAAGATTTTTGTGCATGCATGTCTATGCAGCTTTAGGAATAAATTTGAAAGTTAGGAAAGTATTGGTATCATTTATCCTTAATTTTGTTGAGTAGGAAGTTGTGGTGAGAGTTGATGTATGTTTTGTATTTTAAAATTATATGCAGTTGGAAGATCTAGATTTCAAGATACGGTTTTATATTAAAGGTACCTCTTTCTCTGCATGTTATATTTTCCGGTAAAAATTATTTCTTTTTTACCCTGATAGGCTTAGATATAAGTCCTGTGGCCTTAAGCTGATATGCACTAATGTCAGTTAGTCCTTACACTAAATTCTCTAATTTTAATTTAAACATTACACATTAGTCTTTGATTAGCCTGAAAAAAGTGTGTCAGATCTTTTTCATTCCATTTTTGGACAGGTTTTTTTATTTGCTTCTTATCAGTGACTGATGAAAAAAATTTTAAGGACTGTTAAAGCAATGAAAAATTATCTCAGAAATTTTTAGGCCACTTTATAATTCCAATCTACTGTTCTTTCTGTCATAAATCCTGCATGAAGGAAACAGCGTCTGGCTGTTCAACCACTACAAAGAGTACCATTTTTTTTTTTTTTTCCAAATTAATTGTATTAGAATCCCTCATTGCCCCAGTTGTAATTTTATGGCTATTATTGGTTAAAAATTAATTTATGTGTAGAAAATTGAACTCCTTTATAAAGCTTTCATGTTCTCATATATACTGGGCTAAATACTATGAAAAAATGTTAAAAACCTACTATAAACCTTATACCTCCTCATTTTATATCTTTTCTATGAAAAACAGTAGTCACTTTATAAAGTTGTATTAATATTAAAAAAATAAAATAAAATTGGACCTTAGATACCTTTGTAGCTAACAAAGGTATTTTATTATGCAGTGAACACCTCTTCTGCTCCAGTGGCTTCAGCAGTAATAAGTGCTCCATAGGAAAACTTGTAGGCATTACCTTGCAGAAAAGTTTTATTGACTTTTTGCTTGTCAGTGAAATAAAATTAGGTTTTAGTAAGGAAGCAAACAAAAAATTGGAACTGATGAAGGCTGACATTTACAAAGACCTTTCTAAGAAGGGAGTACGTTCTTGGTAGAGATTGACATAATTTATCCTTTCTTCTATGTAAGAGAATAAAGGAAAAATGTTTTCTTGAACATATGCAATTACTGAGAACCATTACTTGTATCAATTAGTTTGCATTGTTTATATTTGATGTTTTACCTTTCTATCTAATGACAATGTAAGTAGGTAGGATGTCGATTTTAGAGAATTATGTCTATAATTTAAAATCCCCATAAATTACAATTAATAGGTTGAATTAGAACTCTCTCTTCCAATAGCACATTCTTTTCTAAATATGAAGGTGGTGCAGACATGGACTTTCGTCAAACCTGCTTTTCACCTTGCTTTTTACTTGCTTCTTCACAGTCTGGCAATCTCAAAAGAAGTTTTTGTGTGGTAGCTCCTTAGTTTGTGGAGTCTTCCTGCCTTGTTTCATAAAATGCATTGGGCACTGCCAGTAGAGGTTTTCAAGAAAATGGGACAGAATCATTTAATATTGATTACAGGCATCAGGTCCTTTTCATACTATTTCTTTCTTTATAGTTACCAGTCAAATTTGAATAATTGATAGTGTATTTGACATTTATATTTTTGGGATGATTATCAGGTGATTTGATGCAAACAAATCATCCAATCCCACGACAAATTCATCCCAGGGGACTTCTATCTCTATTTGGTGAACAGTCCAGTGGTTTTTCTGCTCAGATATCCACCCACTGAACTACCTTTGGAAGACACTAAAATATTTTCTTGTTTTTATCTTTAGGACCCACTAACTAAATAGCTTTTTCTAGTCAGTTTCCTGTAATCATGGTTCCATACAAGTTCTTTTTTCACTGTTAAATATTTCAAATATTAGTAGGCTTTTTAACTCCTGGTTTTGAGTTAAAATATTGCCAGTCATTACAAAAGACAAGGAGGAAGGCTTAAGTTTGTGCTTAATGAATAACTATGACAATAATGGGTCTGGTTGAGATAGACAAATTCATGATCTTCTGTGGGAATATAACAGTTTATAGGAAAGTTTGGACTCTGTAGAGGAAAGGGGACTGTAAATACTTCATAAAAGGCATGTGTATGATTTTCTTTTTCCTAAATATATGGAAAGATATTTACAGCAGCTGGTCAAAATAGGAAAAAAAGTTACTATTGGAAATGCTCTTTTTCAAGTTCACATTTTCAGTGTTTTTCTTCTAGAAAAATGTTAACTGTTCTACTCAGTTGTGTGAAACATAATACAGGAGTAGAAAAAAAATTACCATTGAGGAAAAATTGCTTTACTTTTAACCTCAGTGTTAGATTTGTCAGGTAAAATGTTTAGCATCCACAGAAAGACTGAAGAATTGCTGTGTTTAAAACAGCAAAATTACTTCTCCTAAGAAAAGTGAAATGCTACCCATTTGAATCAGGAATAAAGACCAGAGTTGTCTAATGTCTCAGCTGTTAGAATGGATTTTTTACATTCTCACAAGTGACAGAAAGAACAGTAACAAACTTGTCCATGAGGTAGTTTCTATAATAGGTGGAGAATTTATGCTAAACATATTTCCACACCATTTTATTCCACACACCATATCACACCATTCCAGGCAGACAAAAGTTTAAAGTACTTAAAAGACTGTAAAGCCTTTTTATGAGATTTACAGGTCAGAGTATTTTCAGGTGAGAACTCAAGCTTTTTAGGTGCTTATCCAAATCATCATAGAATCATAGAATGCTTTGCGATGGAAGAGACATGAAAAATAGTTCCAAGACCGCTGCCATAGGCAGGGACATCTTAACTACACCAGGTTGCCCAAAGCCTCATCCAACCTGTCCTTAAACACTTCCAGGGATGGGGCTTCCACAACCACTCCGGGCAACCTGTTCCAGTCCCTCACTACCCTCATATTAAGGAATTTTCTTAACATCTAATCTAAACCCACCCTCTTTCAGCTTGAAGCTATTACCCCTTGTTCTATCATTACACTCCCTGGTGAACAGTCCCTCTCCCAGCCTTTCTATTGGTAGCTGCCATTGCAATATCATTTATTGTGTGTCTATGAATTTAAAAGAAGTCATTAAGGACATAGGTACGTGCTAATGGCTAAATATGTACTTAATGTTGGAATATGAGAAAAATTCTGTATTTAATATGGTATCTCCAAAGCTCATTAGAAATAAGTACAATACCAAAGCCCAATTATCTTCATTAGCAGATTTATTTCTTCAGAATGGAATTCCTTACATTTGCTCCGCTTTCTTTATAGTTAAAGGCCTTTCTCAATACCTGAGCCATTTTCCCATATTTATTTTCAAAGATCAGCATTAAAATTATGCAAATAATTTCATAACATATAGTTGGTTAAAAAAGAATAATAAGCAAATTAGAAGTGAAAAAGCACTAATATTTTCCTTACATATTGCAGTATTTACATTATCCTTTCCACATCACATTTTCTTGTTCTAGAGGTAAGAAAATGTGAGTGAATACATAGTTAATTAGTCAGTGCACAGAAAGTAAGTTTACAAAGCAGCACAAGTGAGTGAGGTCACTGATAGGATTGAAGAAAAAAGCTTTTTCTTCACATGGAAACCTCAAGAGAAAAAAAACAACTGTTACCATAGACTGTTCAGCCAATACAGATACTTTGCAATACCAAATTGTGTTCAGCTAAAAATCCAAATATGTGGTCAGTTATATAAATGACTGATATGGATTCTACTGCTTCTCACTGTAAATTTCAAGAAATGTGAAAAAGATGTCATGAAGAATACATTTTTCCTTTTAGTAAGTTTCCTTTGGTAGTAGAATGCTTTATTAAAAAATGAATCATCAATAATCAAATGGTAAAAGAGCGTTTCTTAAAGACAAGTTCTATCAGGATTAAATTTTTACTCTACCAGAGCCTAACATACAGAATCCCATCAGTCTTTACATGGACTGTTTCTTGTCATACGTAGCCAAAATAGTTTGAAAATCTGTATTATTCCTTCTTTCTGTTTTTCTCCTCTTCATGTTTGTAGTTATGTTCATTCTCTACTAGTATGTAGAAGCCTGTAGGTTTTTTTGCCTTCTAGTCTTTGTATCCATTTGAGTGGATGCTATTATGTCAACGACCAAGTGGTAGGTTTGGGAAACCAAGTTTTCTACTACTCTGGAAATACATTTTCTATTTTCTTGGTGCAGTTCCTTGGGAAAATACTTCCTGTCCTCCTCCTTTGAAAAACAAAAATGTGTATTTTAAGGAGTGCAGATTGCTATGGGGACACTTGATTTTCTTTCTAAATCTCAGTAATTACTGTGGGTTCTATATAGTAAAGAAAAAAAATGCATGCAAATTCCACAGCTGTTTGAATAATCTCACTTTGTCAGTGAAACACATTCTGATATCTTGCTAACTGATTATATCCTTAAGCACTGCAAGTGGGATTTTGTTCTTTAAAACTGAAGTAAGTAGCATTATGACATGGCTTGAGGTTAATTTGGGTTTATTTGGGGAAACTGCGCTATTGCGGTAACTAGTTTTTTTCCAGTGTTTGCTCTTCAAAAGAGGTGCTTAGATGAAACAGAAAGATCAAAGTATGTGATGGAAATGTCCATCATAAGTGCTACAATTACTGATGTCCTTCTATAGGAGTGCCCAAAACAATACTGCAGCTCACAAACTTCTTGGAAGATTGTTAGGTGAGGAAGTCAGTGCTGCGTTTTAAACCACAACTAAAATCATTATTGTATAATCTGTATCTGAATGATGCATTTTGAACCTGGAATGAATTTGTCTTTTGGTAAGTAAAAGCAGTGGACCAGAATGTTGAGTACGTAAGTACTGAGGATGCAAAACATTTCAAGACAGGTACATTGCTTTCTTTTAATTTTGTTTTTGGTTTTTTTTAATGCACAGGTGCCTTGACCCAAGCCATTCGCAATTTTGCAAAAAGCCTTGAAGGTTGGCTTTCAAATGCCATGAACAATATTCCACAGAGGATGATACAAACCAAGGTAGACTAAACTGTTGCAGTATTATTCTTGCAATGGCAAACAAAGTTGGCAGAATCATCTGAAGGCGGTAGTATTTTAACTTTATTGCTAAATTTAATGTTTAATATCAAGTATCAAATAATAAGACAAAAAAAAAACTTGGCTTTGACAAAAAATTATAAGAAAGACATTATTTGATCATGGACATAATTCACATATGAAGACCCATTAATACAGAACATTAAAAGTAAGGTAAAGACTCAATCTGTAGAATTAATCTACTGATAAGGAGTAAAATATTTTAAAATATATTATTTTCTTCATAGGTTGCCGCTGTAAGTGCCTTTGCCCAGACTCTGCGAAGATACACATCTCTTAATCACCTGGCTCAAGCAGCTCGTGCTGTCCTTCAAAATACTTCTCAAATCAACCAGATGCTCAATGATCTTAACCGTGTTGATTTTGCCAATGTTCAGGTAAAGTGTAGCTTTAAATGAAAGGCTTATTGTCTTTAAAAAGTGTTATTTCCCCAGCAGTTTTGAGCTTTATTTTTAGCTGTCATTATGCTATCAATAGAGCAAAGTGAGAACATTTTGCTGATTCGTATGTGCAGTGTTTCAGTCCAAACATGACAGGTTACACTTTAGTAAAGTAGGAGGTCAGAACTGTCACCTGTTTCCATTTACTGTCTTGAAGTGAACATGTTCTTTTAACATCTCTGCAAATACAGAACATTCTTAGAATGGGTACCATGAATCACACTTAGTAATACCATAAATTATATTTTAGATGTCAGATAGTAGCATCATTCTGAATCTCTCTAAAAACTATTAAAAGCACAGCATTGTTTTTACTGGAGACTGTATCATTATTTCAAATACAATACACTTATAGTGCTTTATCTAAGTGCCAGTGCTTAAATTTAGATGATCTCCTGAGTAATTAATTGGATTAGTACAGATTAGAACTAATTTCCAGTTAGCTATAAAACATAAGCTTACATTTTCACTTTCTCCATGTTTCTGCTCCTCTGAGGAAAAGGACTTTTTTCCTTTTGCCCAGTAAAGTGCAATGTTCTGGATTGTTCTATGTTTGTCTCTTATTTCCTTATGTACAAGTGTTTTAATGTACTTGTTAATAATCTTAACAATCTGTCCCGTGCTTGACCAAAGATATAACAACCCCATGCAGCGCTACAGGCTTGGGGGGACTGGCTGGAGAGCTGTCAGGCAGAGAAGGACCTGGGGGTGTTGGTTGACTGCAGGCTGAATATGAGTCAGCAGTGTGCCCAGGCAGCCAAAAAGGCAAATGGCATCTTGGCTTGTATCAAAAACAGTGTGGCCAGTAGGTCTGGGGAGGTGATTGTGCCCCTGTACTCGGCATTGGTGAGGCCACATCCCTAATGCTGTGTCCAGTTCTGGGCTCCTCACCATAAGAAGGACATTGAGGTCCTCGAGTGCGTCCAGAGAAGGGCAAGGTGACACGCATAATGGATAAGGGTAAGGCTGTGGATGTGATCTACCTGGACTTTGGTAAAGCGTTTGACGTGGTTTCTCACAGCATTCTGACTGAGAAACTGGCTGCCACTGGCCTGGACAGGTGGACCCTGAGCTGGGTTAAAAACTGGCTGGATGGTCATGCCCAAAGGGTGGTGGTAAACAGAACAAAATCCAGCTGGAGGCCGGTCACGAGTGGTGTTCCCCAGGGCTCAGTCCTGGGTCCACTTCTGTTCAACATCTTTATCAATGATCTCGATGAAGGGATTGAATGCTCCCTCAGTAAGTTTGCAGATGACACTAAACTAGGAGGAAGTGTTGATTTGCCTGAGGGTAGGGAGGCTCTTCAGAGGGATCAACAGACTGTTCAACAGACTGGACCGATGGGCTGAGACCAATGGGATGAAGTTTAACAAGGCCAAGTGTAGAGTGCTGCACATGGGACATAACAACTCCATGCAACACTACAGGCTTGGGGGAGACTGGTGGCCAGGAAGGCCAATGGCATCCTGGCTTGTATCAAAAATAATGTGGCCAGTAGGTCTAGGGAGTTGATTGTGCCCCTGTACTCGGCATTGGTGAGGCCACACCTCAAGTACTGTGTCCAGTTCTGGGCTTCTCACCATAAAAAGGACACTGAGGCCCTGGCAGGAGTCCAGAGAAGGGCAGCCAGGCTGGTGAAGGGGCTGGAGGGCAAATCCTATAAGGAGTGGCTGAGGGAGCTGGGGCTGTTTAGCTTAGAGAAGAGGAGGCTAAGCAGAGACCTTATCACAACCTACAAGTACCTGAAGGGAGGTTATAGAGAGATGGGTGATGGTCTCTTCAGGCAGGTGACAGGTGATAGGACAAGGGGGAATGGCAAGAAGCTGTGCCAGGCCAGGTTTAGATTGGATGTTAGGAAAAAATTCTTTACTGAAAGAGTTGTCAGGGCCTGGAACAGGCTGCCCAGGGAGGTAGTTGAGTCACCTTCCCTGGATGTGTTCAAAAAAAGGGTAGATGAAGTACTAAGGGATATGATTTAGTTTAGGATGAGAATGGTTGGACTTGATGATCTTAAAGGTCTTTTCCAACCTTGTGATTCTGTGATTCTGTGAAAGATACAGGATAATAACTATTGTAATCTGTTAACATGGATATAAAGTCTGTGAATGAGGTGTTAACTTGGGACATGATAGGAAGAGCTTAAGGAAATGGTTTGCAGTTAATGAGTGTTCATGTTTGTCTCTTAGTTTCTGAATTGACCAGCAAGCCTAATTAAACTTGATAATGCTGACTAAATTTCTTCTTATTTTATGCAGACTGTGTTTCTCCATTTGCATGTTGTACTTTAAATAACATGTGATTTATTACTTCCTATAGTCAGCAAACAAAACAATCCTTGTTTACATACAAAGTTGTATTTTATAAGACAATTGAACAGAAATTGTTTTGAAGCTTAACTTTTATTACTGTAGCCTCCATTTAACACTTCTGCTTGCCCTGCTGTAGTCCCTGAAGAAAACTGACAAGTCATGAATATTTCAGTGGAAAAATGATGAATGAGGAAAGTAGAAGCCTTTTAGAAAGAACATGGAAAACTACAACATACATTTATCATTGCCATTGATGGTTCTCATTTCTTTTAACTGATGTCTACTTTTATGCACTGTGCTTTTCCCACCCATTTGCTGTCAACAAATTTGTAATCAACATAAATATAAATCCTGCTTCTTTCTTTGTCTAGTAAGTGTTCTTCATCATGCATTAAATTGCTTAATCTTTGAGAAAGAATTATATTCTGTGCTTTGGTGTGTTTATTGCTAATTAAAGAGTTGCTGCCATGTGCTGTAACAGGAGCAGGCTTCCTGGGTGTGCCAGTGTGATGACAACATGGTTCAGAGACTAGAAACAGATTTCAAGATGACTCTTCAACAGCAGAGCACTCTGGAGCAGTGGGCTGCCTGGCTTGATAATGTAATGATGCAAGCGTTGAAACCATATGAAGGAAGACCCAGCTTTCCTAAAGCAGCACGGCAATTTCTGTTAAAATGGTCTTTCTACAGGTAGTATTTAATATTTCATCTATTCTATTATTTACTGATTTGTCTGCTATATTAAAGTTGACAGATATAATATCAAACAGCTGCTCACAACGTCATGAAAAATGTGGGCTGGTTTGGGGTTGTTTTCAGAAAATTGTTGTTGCTAACCTTGAACTTGGGGCTACTTGCAGATCATCAGGGACCTAAATGATCTTTTTTTACTGTTTTAAAGGCTACTCACAAATGAATGTAGGTGGAATTTTGTCCTGAATTAGAAACTTTATATGATTTAGGCAGGTTGAATATTACACAATTATTAAGCCACTTTTTTTGTATTATTTATTAAAATACTCTGGTATCTATGTTTATTAGATAAGAAGACAAAACCAGTTTTCACTGTGCATTAAGACAAGCATTCCATGTTAGCTGCTTATTGAAACAGTTATCAGAGTAAACCTCATTCTTTGGAAAGGACTGTAGCAACTGCTTGCTGAAGATACCAGAATTTGTCAGTATACTATGGACACAGGAGCCTATATTTTTGTAATTTTAAGTTTCACAGTTTTAAAATAGTGGCAATTAAAAACCTTTGTACTGGGAAGGTGGACACAACAAACACTATTTAAGCATTAGTTTGTTTAAAATTGGATAATTTTCTTACTATTTTGGTTGTTTAAGTTTTCAACAAAGTTTTCTTTCAAGTTAGGTTTTACATATGCCAAAGTATTGGAGTTATACATAAGAAAGAAAAACTGAAAACAGAAAATCTGGTTATTTCTTATATAATGTGGTGTCCACTAATACCTTCAGAGAAAGGAGAGATGGAAATGACTGCCTTTCCTGGACTCCTCTTTCGGATAACATATGTTTGAGAATATTGGGTTTGAGGTGAAATGTCTGCGTGGGTAATTTTAAAATTACTATGACATATAATTCATAAATATATATATTTTTCTATTTTTGAATAGCTCAATGGTGATTCGAGATTTAACCTTGCGCAGTGCTGCTAGCTTTGGCTCGTTTCATCTGATCCGCTTGCTTTACGATGAATACATGTTTTACTTAGTAGAACATCGTGTTGCTCAGGCAACAGGAGAGACACCTATTGCAGTTATGGGAGAGGTAAGAATACGTAAGAGACTAGATTGATAGATTTAGTGATGAATTTGGGTATGCGTCTTAGCAAATTTTTTAAACATTTATGTGGCGCTGCAGGATGTTCTGTAGAACAACAGACTGGGTTACAAATACAGCAGTTTCAAACTTGTTTCATTGCCTGATTGTCAGAGTACTAAAATGATATTGAATTCTAACAACCAGTTATTTCCAAATGAGCTTACTCCTTTACATATCTGCATACAGATTCAAACAGTTCAAAAATGTTAATCAACATGCAACCTTGACAATTGAATCTTTCATGTGAAAATAAAGAACAGAGCAATTGGACACTGTTACTTACATGGGTCTGTTTACATGTATTCACACACATGTTGAATTCCCACACGAATGTTGACACAAACGAGTATTCTCACTGTCTTAAGAAGGATGGCATACATGCAGAATTTTGGCTTGTACAGTAACTGTTCACATAGCTGTAATGAAACTGGTACAGACCTGCACATGGGGTTGTTTTTCATGCATGTGTTGTCATACATGTTTCAAAGGTTATTGGTTTATCAAATGGAACAAGAATCCAAATTCATAACTAGTTTTTTCTACTCATCTATGGCATCTGCAAGGCAAAGCTTATCTCATCCCTCTTTTTTCAAGCAGCTCAGCTGTAGGTAGTGTAAAAATTTTGGAGGTGACAAGGGCAGAATAAAAGTAGCAAGTACTCATTAAATGCATGGCTTTCTATGTTCCTGTGTATTCAGGGACAGTGGCTAAAAAAAATGAGGAAGTCTAAGAGTGTGTTCTGACAAACATCATGACAGAGTATAAACTGGTGTTGCAGCTGAGAAAAGTGTTATTTTTCTCCCTTCCTCTTCTCCCAGCTTTGGACACAGTTATTAGAAAAATACTTCTGAAAAAGACTGGTATCATCACTTATGGTTTTATCTAAATAATGTACTCCTTTCATTTGAAATTCATTGAATCCTGCTGATTCTTATTTAAGGGAAACTTTGAGAATTCGGGAATATAAAGGGGGGAAAGTTGTAGCACTAGCTGTGAGCTACGGTTTTTGAACGGTCTTTTTTGATGTAAGTAAATTGGCTACCAGATTATAAAATGTTTCTCAGCTGTGCCTTTCATCTGCCTTACAGGTAGATTTGCAAAAGTGTGACACCTTCAATTTCGTTCCAGTACCATTAAAGTTGTCCATGGGAAATTTTAAAAAGAGGTTTCTGTTAAAATATTGGCAGAATTTTAAAAAGAGGTTTCTGTTAAAATATTGGCAGTTTAGAATGGATAATCTATAGTTTTATACAAGGCAAAAATAGCTCACTTCAAGCCACAGGGGCCCTGAGGAAGCAATCTTTAAAATGTTTATACTTCCTATTTTAATTTTGAGAATTTATTAGTGATAATTGTCTTAATAAGCACAAGACTGGGATAGAATGGAAAATTATTTGCTGTGCTGTGGATTTCGCTGCAGCCATGATCGTGCATTCGAATGCTAGCCTCAAAAAGATCTGCTCCATCACAAATATTCCTAGGTTCACATTTGCTTAAGACTGTGTCCAATTTTTTTTTAATTGTTTTTTTATTTTGCAGTTTGGTGATTTAAATGCTGTGTCCCCTGGAAATATGGATAAAGGTAAGCCTTTTAATCTCTCCAGTGTATAGTTCTGTATAGAGCTAATGTGTCACTTTGAGCAAAGTAAGTCCTTTCATTTTTTTAAAAGTGCACCAAAACAGAATTTAGAGCTCTATCACGCTTTAAAGTGCATGTACATGTTATACACATACATTAACATACTATATGGGTACAATAAACTATGTAATGTAATGATCAAATCTGACTAACATATTACATGGATACATATAATATGGATACAATGAGCTATCTATGTAATGAAATGATCAGAGCTGACAGTCTGTTTTTTCTGTTTGAGATAATAATTGACTTTTTCCGGTAAAATTCTACATTTTCAGTTTATGTGATTGCTAGTCTTCTCTCTGTCTTTGTATTTCAACTATTATTTGCAAAATAAAGGCCTTTGCATTAGAATTTTCCCTTGGTGCTAGTTTCATGATGCTTTGTTTATGCAGATGAGGGCAGCGAAGTTGAAAGTGAAATAGATGAAGAGCTGGATGAAAATGGAGAGCCACAGTCCAAGAGGGAGAAAACAGAGCTAAACCAGGCATTCCAGGTGGGCTGCATGCAGCCAGTGCTTGAGAGTGGAGTACAGCAGAACCTCCTGAACCCAATCCATAATGAGCACATTGTTGCAACTACTCAGACTATCAGACAGTGCAGTGCTACTGGAAATACATATACTGCAGTCTAATACGAAATCTCCTCATGCACCCTGACACATACCCCATAACATTAGCCTTTGGGTTTAATATGGAAGGGGAAAATAAAAAATAAAATTTAAAAAAAAAAAGTCTGAAGGTTGACTGTTGTCAAATTTTAGCTGTGCTGAATATTATTTTATTGGAGTTGTTAAATGGAATAGGTGTATGTATTTTGCCAGATCTGTTTAAAAAAAAAAAATTTTTTTTGTAAACAGAAACATTTTACATTGGCCGCTCAATATCAAGAGTTTTCTTAGTATCAAATGCAAGAAAGATTTTTCCAGAGCTTAATGTTAATGTTTTTGTTCTCTTATAATAATTTAAATTTTTCATAGTTTTTAGAAAATATTTTAATGTTAACTATTAGTTATGATGATTTCATATAGATAGGTTTTTAATTAGATGCATTTCTGTGAAATATCAAAAGAACTATTTTCTTTGATTTACACTGGAGGCATACTTATTTGACAGCAGATGTATCAAATTTCTTATAAAAGGTGCTTTTCATTGGACAACGAGAAGACACTATTTTGATAAAACTGTGAGCATTCATGGGGGATTTTTGTAATAATGCTGGAGGATTGGGAGATCTCCTAATTTCTTTCTGTGAACGAGAAGCAAGATTAAATGACAGAATTGTAACAGAATGTGGTAATGTGTACGTCATAAACGTACCTCATTATCTGAACATCATGTAAACAGTGCAAGCTTCCTTTAAAGTCAACAGTTCCAGATACTATTTGCATACCAGTTCCTCTATTTTGAAGACTACTGATTCTATATGTGGGGCCACTGAACAGGTACTTTGGGCTGTTGAGTGGTACCGTAGTTGTTAGAAACTGAAACTGAAAAATAAGTGACTTGATTATTAATTTTAAGTGTACGTGCTACTTATGCTGAACTGGACATACAGGAAAATATTCCGTTTGGATGACTTTCTTCTATTCCAGGTCTTTTCCTACTATTGGTTCAATCTGCTGCTCTTAGAAAAGATGATTTATAGAATGCAAGGAATGTAGCAACCTGCATCATTTTCCTATAAAAAATATTTCCTTGTTGTTGAAATGGATTTAAATTTTTACAAAAATTAGATAAGGCAGTGTAACTGGCACACCTCACTTGTACTTATTCCCAATTGTGTAGAATTTGAATAGGTGGCTAGATGGACCATTGCCATTTAAGAATGTACATCAGGGATCATTGTACCTCGGCTATTACATGGTGCCTTAAACAGAACTGAAGCTAAGACTTAGTACCTTTTGTTATTCTTAACTCTTAAATTAATTCAACAAGGTGTGCCTGTCATTTTACAGATTCCCTAAGAAATATGGACAGGTTACATAGCCTTCAAAAGAATAAAAGGATTTTTTTATTATTGAATGATTTTAATATCCCTCTTAGAATGACAATAAACCTATTTTTCTTCTCCTTTCTAGCTGGATTTCACTTTATTACAAATAAAATTTGCTTGGGAATTTGAAAAGCAAAACTAGCTTTAATACCAACTTGACATGTTAAAATAGATTGACCATAGTCCCAAGCATAATTATATATTTTCTAAACCCATGCCTACTTTTTATTTTAAAAACTAAAAAGAAATAAATGAGCAGGTACATAATGCAGAGCATGTTTTCAATTTCTATATTTTGTGGGATATCAACCAGATAACCATTTTAATGGTTAAGTAATGACCATTTATGGAGACCATGTTAATTATTAATATTAATATGGATAATAATGGCGACCATATTAATTGACATTGAAGAACTCAAATTTTTCTTCTTAAACATTTCATTATGCAGACACATTAATTTGCTACACTAAAATATGGAATTAAATAAGCAAAAAAGCCAAAAAGTGAAGGAGAGCACAAAAAGATCATCTTTACAGAAAAGACTGCATAAGAAAATTAGGGATTCTTTCATTTTGGCTTATCTAGTGTTTCTGAAAATGACTTTAAAGTCATATGTACCAAATGGGAGAAGAGCATGTAAAATGAATAGCATATTTATAGCAGAAGAGTTTGTTGCTAGAGTTTACATATGCTCCAAATATAGCTGCACATCAACTAAAATGTCCTAACATTATTGGTGTACAAAATTAAATTTCAGTTCCTTTGCAGACTTGGGAGGTAAAGCCATCCTGCTCATTCTATGTTGGCATAATTCCTACTAATGTCAGTAGATGGCTTTTGCCTCAGTAAAAAGTGAAAGTGAGGTTTATGTTCATTATTTCTAAACTCATAACTGCACTGAATCTCATTAGATTTTGTTCTCACATACATGGCTAAGTATGTCCTGATTTTTCCTTGGAAATCAGCACATCTGTACCCTTCACCAAAAATGCTAAAACTAAGCTGTGATAAATATTTACTCCCCTTTCATTGTGCATTATAAGATGTTTACAAGTAAAATAAAGTGAAATAAACTCTTTTTATTTTCAGCTTTCTTTAATACTGTAGTACTTGTTTCAGTTTTTGTGTTGAAGGACCTATAATGTTTTCTTATTATTGTCCTTTCTTGGTTTAATGTTGGATTTGTTGTTGCTGAGAAAAGAGTCAATTGTAATAGGTAAATCTAGATTGCTAAAAAACGGTGGGACCTGAGTATCTTTTGCTATTTAGCTCCCCACTCCACTCAGTTGTTCACTGTTCACAGAGTGCAAAACAAAACTGAACAAAAATCTGAATATAAGAATGGAATGTATTTTATAGCTTCTAAAAACAGCGACTTGTCAAAACAAATTGGAACTATCCCAGGATCAGAAAACTGAATGGAGTCTGTATTCCTATGCTTAAATTCTAAACGTTTCACCAGATTTTTTAGAAAGAACTATGTTACTGTAAGATGTATTGTGTATTTACAAGTTTGGGGGTCTTCTGTTTTATTTTTGCTGAAATTTTAATCAAACACTTAGATAAAACATTTTGCACAATCTTGCTATTTAATAGTTGGGCTTTAGTAATCATTAAACTACAGAGATACAAATACCTCAGTCCATATTCTGTAATGTGTAGCATGTGGCTGCATTGCCACACCAGCTCTGAAGTCTGTTGGTAGTGCTCCAGAGAGGTGTAGCACGCATCCGCAGGGTAGACATTATGAGAGTTGACATGGTTTATGTATTTTATCTAATCTGGATGTGGAATCCAAAATTATTATTTTAGATGCATTTCCCCCATTAGCACAAATAGCACAGTGAACAGTGGGGTGAATGGGTATTGTTGAACTACCTTTTCAAAACACAGGGCCCAATTTTCAAAAGTTTCATATTTATTAAAATTTGTTGGTACATTTTCATCTTTCTCATGGTGAATCAGTTTTAAAGCTTTTTTTTATCTCCAATTTTCAATTATTATTTCTGTGGTTTACTCTTGTACTGTAGCATGCTTTAAGCACCTTCTTTTTAAAAAAATCCATAAAAATTTGGAAACTATACTTTTAATTATTTACTTATAAAATTACGATTTACAGCATTGATGCCTTTAGTTCAAAAATAATAAATAATTTTCTGTCATTCAGTATTCTATAGGTCTATATACCATTTTAATTTAAAATGAGGTATTTTTGAAATGTCTAAACCACTTCTTTATTTACCTTGTTTTCCCTAGGAGAAGTGATCTGATATCTTTGTCATTCTCACCAATTGCCAACTGCACTGTATAGAAAAAGAAAATTATATTAGAGATGCACTGCAATCCAATTTAATTCATAAAAACAAGCATTGATAGCCATAGAAGTGCTGAGGAAAAATAGATTTATTTGTAATGTTCATATACAACAATAATTTCAGAGTTTAAAACATTAATTTGAGAGAGCAGTATGAATTTCTGAAAATTGGGCCCTTGTCTCTCTGTCAGGACATCCTCTTTGTATATGGTTTAAAACAAATCAATAAATGGAAATCTAGTATCTCTGCTAATATGTTTGGTGATTTAAGACAAACAATAAAAAACTGGAATAGAAGCATAAACACACAGTGCTTAGTTCTAGTATTAGAAAATTAATTTGATATAATGCCTTGCATTAACCCTTTGAGCATTGTTAGCAACACAATGGGAACAAACCTTTTTAGATAGTTTTATTAGTCCATTAAGCATATACTTTGAAATAGATGATAGTATTGTAGAAGGTTGTTTTTAATTCTGTCTAGAGTAAATACTTGCATACTATACAGGAGTGGTTTTGTTGTAAGAGGCTCAACAGATGGAAGCAAAACATTCACTGCCATTACTGTGTACTTCCTAACAGAGAACAGTACTTCAGCTTCTTTTTTTTCATAATGGCATAAATATATAAAGAAAATCAAACATATGTTTCTACAGATATGAACTTGTCTACTTTAAGATGCCTTCAGAAGATAAAGGTTTAGAAAATATATTGAAATTATTTTGAAGACCTCATGATGTGGGTTAGTATTGGAATACTTTGGTACTGTAAGAGAATCTTTAGGATAAAAAGAAGGCTTAGTGAAGAAGAATTAATCTTGCAGAACATTTGGTATGTTTGCTTTGAAATTTTTGGCAGTGTTTTTGATAAAGTGATACAAAAAGTGCATGATTATATTGATATTCCTTTTAAAACTCAGTCATTGCAATAATGACTAGGAGTTTATCTATAGGGGTGCAGTTTGGATGGCCCTGATTGAATATCAGAACTTAAAAAGCAACCCAGAAATTGCACAAGCCTTTTGCCATTTAAAAAAACCCACAACCCTTTGTTCTCACAAATGCTACTTACAAGAACAAGGGAACAAGTGTAGTAGCAAGTGGACATTCTTTGAACTGAGAGATAGAAATGCCACCTTACTAAGTGAGAATAATACAGTTTCTACTTGTTTCTTGCAATATCAATCAGTCAGCAAACACTAGGTGCAGCTGTACTTACTTCATGCTAGCTAAGGGCAACAAAAAAGGGTCTAATTTTTAAGTTATTTAATGGAATTATGTCAATAATATAGTGCAAGTAAGTTGTAAACATTTTTAGTCAGTTAATGCAAATCCATGCATAATTAATTAACATAAATGCAATACTCAAAGGGTTTTAATTTAACAACTTTTTTCATTCATAATTTACTGTAAATGCTTCTGAGTTTGCATGCCTTGATCATTGCTGCTAGTGATTTTATGTGCCAGTAGACCTGAGTTTAATTTACCAGTTTAACTAAGAAATAGAAAAAGCCACTTACAAAGTGACTGCCTAGTGTTAGTTTGAAGTAAAAGATGCCTTAGTTTGAAAGTAATCATTTTAACTCTTGTTTTATTCTGATTTTCTTTTTCCTTTTCCTGTTGAAAAAAAAAATAGCATTTTGGGATTGGAAGCCCTGAGTAGTTAAATATTTGGTAAGAATTGTTCTTGTAGATTGCTCATTAAGGCTGAAATTCACTACAGAAACGAAGGCCCAGAACAAGCCAATGAGTATCGAGTGAGCCTCACTTAAATCTAAATCAGGAAAATGTTATTTGTATATTCTTAATCACTTTCTTGATTATGGTGCAAACATCTTACAGCAGTTTTCAGTTCTTGATGAATTTTGCTCTGAAATAAGACACATGTCATGGTAAGAGGAATTTAGACTTCAGAGGAACAACATTGCATGGATTGGTATTTACCAGGAACTCAGTTCGGTTCTTTCTGACTCACTGATACCAGCAAGAGCTTTTTTTACACAAAGAATACTTAATGGGTTCCCCAAATGAAGTTTCCTTCGATGCAATATTAAAGTGATTGTCTTGTATGTAAACACTAAATATCCATCTTAAAGTAACCCAAGTAAGTGATTTTAAAATATCCTAGGAAAATACCACTTTGTACCAAAGCAAGTTGCCCATTTCCACTCATCTTCACTGAAAATTTGGATATACAGTTAATAACCAATGAGGCTGTTAAAGAAACTTTGAGTGCCTTTCAAAAACTTGGAAAATTGTGCCTGAGGTGGTAAACTTTAATTAGGTTAATTCTAGAGCTACCAATCAGTAATTTTATCATCACTCAGGGCTTTCTTACCTTCTAGGAAACTTCCTTTGTTGCATTTATTTTATACTGTATTTTTTTTAAGTGCCATCATTTAAATTTCACTTAGTAAGTGGCAGATTACATTATTCAGTCCCACAGCACAGAAACACTAGGACATATTCAAGTTTTTATTTTCCAGTTGAATGAATATATTATGTAAATGAGGTAAGCAACTTTTTGTAGATTGTATGTGTGAGATAATGTAATGTTCTTTTCCAGTTTTTGGACTACAGTTGAATATACTTTTTAATTATTTAAAGAAAACATCTTTACAGAATAATGTGATGTTTTTTTTGTATAATGTATTTGATTTTGTAAATACGTATTTCCTGATGTGATTTTTGTGAGAAATGCTAAATCTTTTAGTATATCATGTCCTCTCAAAACTGGCAGGAGCTAAATAATAGTTTGTGGGCAATTTGTATTGTGTACTGTACAATAACTGGGGAACTTTTATAATTATAAAAATATATATTAACTTTTAGTGTGTTGTTTAAAAAAATGACTGGAACATACTAAAGACAGTAGGATTTTTCTGAATATTTCAGACTTGAACTCAGGCTAGCTTTCTTGTGTTTTTCAAAACAAAATTGTGTCTTGTCTTTTAAAATCAATAAATTTGTTTTCTTGTTACAAACATATCTGAATTGTTTCAATTCTTATATAGCCAGATATTCTGGATTGTGGTACTACTTTGAGGGAAAATTTATTTCAATTTACACCTTTTAAGTAAGACGTTTTTCAGCAGCAACAGAACTAAGTGGCAAATGTGTTTCAGAAACTAGCATTTTGAAGTGTCAATTCAGTTGAGTAGCTGTCACGTTCCTAGTAAACAGACACGATAACATACTTATTAATTTCAGTATTAACAATCATGTCACATTACAGATTGAGCCAGTGTCGCAGTTTTGCCTGGCTGGGTGCTGGGAGAGAACAGGGGCTGCAGAAAATGGCTGCTGTAAGAGCTGCTGGAATTCTCTGCAGGCCCCAGACTGTAAACATCGGCCAATTCAAGGCCAAAGTTGCTGCTGACCAGGGCCAAGCCAATCGGTGATGGTCACAGCACCTGTGCGAATCACATATAGGAGAACAAAAACCTGTAGGCAGCTGCAGGTTTTGCCACCAGAGAAGGGAGTGAGAAGATGTAACGAGCTGTGCAGACACCAAGGCTGGGGAGGGTGGGGGAGGAGGTGCCCCAGGTTCCAGAGAGGAAAAAAAATGCCCCTGCAGCCGTTCGAGAAACCCATGGTAGAGTGGGCGTTCCTCCTGCAGTCCATGGAAAAGGCGAAAACCCCACCTGTAGCCCTTGAGGAGGCCCCATGCTGGGTGAGGCAGGTGGAGACATAGAGAAGATGCTGTGACCCGCGTTGGAGCAAACCGCTGCCAGCACTTGCAGCCCATGGAGAGAAACAGAGACACAGAGATGAGCAAGAGAGAGACTTGCACCAGAACAGGCTTACTGGGGGGAGGCCTGTGACTCCATGGAGGACTGGGACTGAGAGACATTGTGATGGCTGCCTGCCATAGCAGTGATCCACAGCAGAGCAGCTGATGAAAAGATAAAGCCCTGCAGGGAAAGGACTCATGTTGGAGAAATTAATGGAGGACTGTCTCCCCTGGGTGGAACCCCACGGTGCAGCAGGGCGAGGGTGTGGAATGAATGCCCTGCTGCCCCCCCAGCCCCACCCCCGCCCAAGAAGGAAACCAACTTGCAAGGAACTGACCCAAGCCTCCATCTCCCAGTCCCCGCCCCGCCCCATGCCACAACTGGGGGGAAGAAGGGAGTGAAATCTTTACTAGAGTGAAGTCTGCTAAGAAAGGAGCAGGGGCGGGGCAGCGGGGTGAGGTAGAGGTGTTTTAAATTTGGAAAAGGAAAACAGCTCATGAAGAAGTGACTGAGAACCCCATTTTCCCAGGGAAAGGGAGGGAACTCCATTTTCCCAGGGAGGGAAGAAGAGAGGAAAATCCTGACTAAAGTCTGCTAAGAAGGGAGGGGTGTGGGGAAGGTGTTTTAAGATCTGGTTGCACTTCTTATTTTCTGACTCTGGTTTCACTGTTTCTGAAGTGCAGTGTAATAAGTTAGATAGTTTTCTTTCCTTCACTCTGTGCTTAGTCTGTTTTGCCCATGTCATTGGTGACAGGATGATCTCTCCCTGTCCTTACATTGACTCCTAAACCTCTCAATATATATTTTCTCCCTGTCCAACTACAAAGGGGAGTAATAGACTGACTTTGGTGGGCATCTGGCCTCCAGCCAGGGCTAAACCACCACAGCTAGTTAACAGCTGTCAGTGAGGGAGCATGCAGACTTTGGCCTCCAGGAATTAGTTGTGTCTGTTACCAGCAGAACCTACTCCTGCAAGTTTTGCTCTAAATACTCTGAAGAATGCGTAGCCGGCGCAGTTACCTAGCTGCACAGCGGTACACAGGGAAACCTGTGGGGGCGCATATGCAGTTCCTGTTACAGAGCTGCACAGCATCAGACAGCGAAAGAACACCGACCAATCACAGAAAGAAGTTTCTACTCTCAAACAGCATATAAGTATGAAACTGGAGCTGTGCAGTGTGCGTCTTGGTGGAGTGGAGAGACTCCTGAAGCACCTGGTGCTGTCTGTGCACCCCAGCGCCGTTTGCTTGCCTTTATTTGTTTAATAAATTGTTCAATTTGGTTATAATCCTGTTTGGGACTGAGTCATTTCTCACAACTGGGGGCTCATCCGGGATGGCTATAGTTCCTGAATTCTGACTTGATCTAGGAGGGGCGCCCCACCATTTGGTGGCTCCTGTTCAGGTCAGATCGGGACTAATGCCATCCTGAACCTGAATAAAGGCAAGCAAAGAATTTGATTTTTTTAAGCTCCCTTGCTGGCTGCAGCAGTTTACCATTCAGTTAGATCCCAAATGAAGGTGTATTTTGCCCGTAATTCTGCGCGTGAAGATCCGAACAAAGACAACAGTCTTAAAGCGTAAGGCATATAAGTCTTAAAGCGTAAGGCGTATACCATTTGGATGGATCCGAATGAAGACAACGAAGTCGAATGCATAGGTGTATACCATTTGGTTGGATCCAAATTAAGATGACGGAGTCGTAAGTGCGTATGCATATACCTTTCGGTTGGGTGGGATTCGGTTGCCTGTGTGTGAGAGAGTGTGACTGAGACAGAATGTAGTTCTGAAGTGAGTGCAGAGGTCTTCTAACCACGGTTCCAATCTCCCGCGAAGAACTTGGCTGATGACAGACCAAAGCGATTCGTATAGGATTCGTGGGTGGGTGATAGGTTCTAAACCCCCTGCAAGACACTCTTACTGGTAACCAAGGGCTGTAGGAGTTGCCACAGTAAAATTCCTAGGGACCAGAAGAAAGGGAGCAAATTATTGGACGTCCATTAGGAATAATGATTAGGACATTGGAACAATCGGGGCCCCAGAAAAAGAAAGTCCAAATTAGTTCAGTGTTGTATGGTAGAATAGCCAAAGGAGCTTTTAAGACCACAAGTCTTTTGGCCTGTTTTTTGGATCCTTTGAAACATCAAGATGTACAAACATGCATGTAAATTCAAAGAAGCCTTTTAGATAGGAGGATAATTGTGCAATCAGGACTTCATGTCCTTCTCCAGCTTCAGTGTTTGCACTAGAAAGTAGGAGAAGGACTTGAAGAAAAAGAAGAAAAACAGGAAAAAGAAAAAGATGATAAATGGGAGCCATTGGATAACCTACCACCTTCATATTTTAACAACCCAACCCTGGCGGAGGCTTCCCCTCTGGTGGCCATGGTATTTCCACCAGTACCACCATTGCCCCTGCCTCCACCATCAACAGCACTGGAATTAGATCGACCTCCAGCTGCATGTACAAGAAGTAGGACTGCCATATCTGAGAGAGCTTCTCTGTATCCCTTACGAGAGGTACCCCTCGGAGGTAATTATAGAGGCATTGGGTTTGTGGCAGTCCCATTAAACACCACAGATATAAAGAATTTTAAGAAGGAAAATGGGTACTGCCCGCTGGGCGAGAAATGTTGCCAAAAGCATACACCAGGCAAATATTGGAATGTTTGCATACACAAACACACTGGGGTACAAAGGCATTAAGTGAATATTTTCTTACAACGATTTGGTTCTATTGGAATTTTTGAAATAGCAAAGCAAATTACACAAGGTTGCTTAGTTTGTCAAAAATAAATAAAGTATTTCAACAAGCAGCCATGGGCAGAAGGAAAACAGCTTGCAGACCTTTCGAGAAAGTACAAGTTGAATAAAATATGTATTGGTAATAGTAGACAATTTAACACACTGGGTAGAAGCTTACCCTGTACCATGAGTTATGGCACAAGTTGTGGTTAAAATTTTATTGGAACATTTAATACCTAGATATGGGATAATCCGATATATTGATTCTGACCAAGGCACACATTTTACTTCAAAAGTAATAAAACTATTATGTCAATCATTGGTTATTCAGTGGGAATACCACACTGCGTGGCACCCACAAAGCTCGGGGAAGGTAGAAAGAATGAATAAAACAATAAAACAACAATTAGCCAAATTGATGATTGAGATACAAATGCCCTGGACTAAATGCTTACTGTTGGCACTTTTAAACATAAGAATAAAACTATATAGTGAAACTGGATTATCACCATATGAAATGTTATATGGTATGCCTTATTTTCAAGGAATGCCATTGGGAAACAATATAATTGAGGATCACAGTATCCAAAAATATTTAATTACCATTGGAAAAACATTAAAAGAATTAAGAGAGATTGGGATGGTGGCCCAAACACCACCTTTGGGGTTTGCAATTCATCAGTTTGAACCAGGAGATAAAGTTTTAATAAAAACATGGAAAGTAGAAAGCTTATCTCCTCTCTGGGAACAACCTTTTCTTGTCTTATTAACTACAGAAATGGCTGTGAGAACTGCTGAAAAAGGATGGACACATGTGTCATGAGTGAAAGGTCCAGTAAAGGAGTGGAAAGTCACGTCGGAACCCAGAGAAACTAAGCTAACAATCAGACAAAATTAAAGAGGCCAAAAATCAAAAAGAGTATAAGCTAAGTTGCTGTGGGAATTTTATTGTGGTTACTCCTGTAAAAATAGTAAACAAAGGGACACCTGAAAAGATACCTATTGGAAATACACAGAATTTTTGGGACATAGCATACAAATTAGAAACAGGACACTTATAAATTCATTTGGGTACTCAGAAAAGGGACAACCCTTAAGATCATAGAGGAGGGCAAGACAGGATAGGGAACCAGTGTTGCGGCTGGGAAGGTCTGCCGAGGGCTGCAACCCCTTCGGGCTGTGACTGCCGACCACTATGGCCCTTACTGGACCTCTTCTAATTCTGCTTGGGGTGAGTTCCTTAACCCAGGCTACAGCAAACAATTGCAGTCAATGTGTGGTGACTACCAGGAGGGGAAGGATAAACTCCCAAACTTTGGTGTATCACATGGTTTATAAGTGTAAAGATCAGAAAGTAGGAAGTTGTATTTATAACCAAACCCAGTATGCTCTATGTAAAGAAGGTAACAAGACCGTATGCTATGATCCAAAAGAACTATGATCCATATGCTATGATCCAAAAGACTATTGGATAGAAATAAGAACAAATTCGACAGTAGGGAGATTAATTGGAACAAATGAGGTTATAGCCAATTTGAGCACATTGGTGTCATTCATTTTTGACGCATGCGATATTATAGATGATGATCTGAGCACTAATTGGACAGGATCTTGTGTATTGGGAACTATAAGACCCAGTCTTTTCCTGTTACCCATAAATCAGGGAGAGCGACTAGGAGTTCAAGTGTATACTGAAGCTGATGAGATAGGAGAAAGACACCACAAACGGTCCAACTGTTCCCATCCTACGCTAAACCATATCCCTAAGTACCTCATCTACCCTTTTTTAAAACACATCCAGGGAAGGTGACGCAACCACCTCCCTGGGCAGCCTGTTCCAGGCTCTGATGACTCTTTCATGAAATTTTTTTTTCTAACATCTAATCTGAACCAGCCCTGGCGCAGCTTTGTGCCATTTCCCCTTGTCCTATCACCTGTCACCTGGCTGAAGAGACCATCTCCCACCTCTCTACAACCTCCTTTAAGGTAGTTGTAGGCTATAATAATGTCTCCCCTCAGCATCCTCTTTAGCCTACAAGGCTAAACATCCCCACTTCCCTCAGCCGCTCCTCATAGGATTTTCCCTCCAGCCCCTTCACCAGCCTGGTTGCCCTTCTCTGGACGTGCTCGAGGACCTCCATGTCCTTCTTATGGTGAGACGCCCAGAATTGGACACAGTACTCGAGGTGCAGCCTCACCAATGCCAAGTGCAGGGGCACAATCAACTCCCAAGACCTACTGGCCACACTGTTTTTGATACAAGACAGGATGCCATTGGCCTTCCTGGCCACCTGGGCACACTGCTGACTCATATTCAGCCTGCAGTCAACCAACACCCCCAGGTCCTTCTCTGCCTGACAGCTCTCCAGCCAGTCTCCCCAAGCCTGTAGCACTGCATGGGGTTGTTATGTCCCATGTGCAGCACTCTACACTTGGCCTTGTTAAACTTCATCCCATTGGTCTCAGCCCATCAGTCCAGTCTGTTCAGATCCCTCTGAAGAGCCTCCCTACCCTCAGGCAGATCAACACTTCCTCCAAGCTTTGTGTCATTTGCAAACTTACTGAGGGACCATTCAATCCCTTCATTGAGATCATTGATAAAGATGTTGAACAAGACTGGACCCAGGACTGAGCCCTGGGGGGCGCCACTCACAACCAGCCTCCAGCTGGATTTTGTTCCATGTACCACCACCCTTTGGGCACGGCCATCCAGCCAGTTTTTAACCCAGCTCAGGGTCCACCTGTCCAGGCCAGTGGCAGCCAGTTTCTCAGTCAGAATGCTGTCAGAAACTGTGTCAAAGGCTTTACCAAAGTCCAGGTAGATCACATCCACAGCCTTCCCCTCGTCCATTAACTGGGTCACCTTGTCATAGAAGGTGATCAGGTTAGTTTGACAGGATCTACCTTTTGTAAACCCATGTTGACTAGGCCTGATCCCCTGGCCATCATGCATGTGCAGCATGATAGCTCCCAAGATGACCCTCTCCATGATCTTCCGCGGGACTGAGGTCAGACTGACAGGCCTGTAGTTCCCCGGATCCTCCTTCCGACCCTTCTTGTATATGGGTGTAACATCTGCCAGCCTCCAGTTGAGTGGAACTTCCCCAGTCTGCCAGGATTGCTGATAGATGATGGAAAGGGGTTTGGCAAGCACATCTGACAGCTCCCTCAGTACCCTCGGGTGAATCCCATCTGGCCCCATTGACTTGTGGGTATCTAACTGGCCAAGTAGGTCGCTAAACATTTCCTCCTGAACCATGGGAGAAAAAAAAAAAAAAAAAATTTATCGCTGCCGCCGTTTATTTGTGCCGCCAGGGGGCGCCCCATCCCGGCCGCAGAGGGCAGGAGCGCCTCAGGGCACGAGCGCCTTGGGGCCCGTCCCACCGCCACCGCCCGCTCAGGGGCTGCCGCTGGCCCGCGCCGCGCCGTGCATCCCAGCGAACCTCCTCCTGGCGTAGTTGTACAACGTTCGTTTCCGGTCCTGCAAGGACTGATGCCGCTCCACAGGGGGCTTTGCAAATTGCTTTGTAGCTGGCTTCGAGGAAGGTACAGCTACGGAGCGCTGGATGCCAGAAGCAGCTGCAGCCTGGGAGGTAGACGGAACAGACAGGTCAGTACCTGCCTCCCTACTTTCAGGGAAGAAGGGCACCCTCCTCTCCAGCAAGTTAGCAATGGTGGTATCCACACAGTTGGTTTGGGCCAGCTTTATCCTTTTGACCTCCAGAGGCACATGGGGCAGCACCTCCTTGACCTGCTGAGCTATTGCTGTGATCCACCCGTCCTCAGGAGCAGCACCAGTCAGACTGGAAGGCACCCTGGGCCTGGCTGCCAGGGGCTGGCTTGAGGCTGGGGCAAAGGGGAGAAGCAATGTGTGTCTCAGACTCTTCATGTGTTCATTTTTATCTGCTGCAGTGAACCATGTGGATACTACACTCAGCTCCATGGCCAGGAGCTCCGGAACTCAGAGCACAAAATCCTCATTCAGTTTTCCAGCTCATCTGGGGACAGACGGCATCCACCTTACTTGATAAACTGTGAAGGGAACAAAGAAGGTCCAGACCAGCTCTGTAATCTAGGAGGAGTCAGCCACACTCACAGTGATCAAAGGCCTCCGAACCTGTAGCGCAACTGGCTGTACCACATCTAAGATTGAGAACAGCCAAGAGCTGAAGTGGAGCAAGCTACCCTGGCCATTCGTGGCAGCTTCCTCCAGGAACAGCAGCAGTGGTGGGTTTTCTCTGTGGAATGAATAAACGTTCAAGGAATCCACCAGCTCAGCTCAGCTTCCTGTTACTCCCAGCTCCATGAATCCACATGACCAGCAGATGAAGACGGGCACGGTTCAAAGCAGACGCATTACATGACATCAGAAGTTTGATGATGTTGTGATCAAGTTGTGTCACGTGGTTGGTGATATACACCCTCACATTGACGTCATGAAGCTGGGGATCGCTTTGCCGCACAAATAAACCCAGCACCGAGCACATCATACGTACAATAAACCATTGCAGCACGCTGTCAGGCAGGGTGCAACTGACCAGAAAGAAGTGTACGCGCATGAAGAGGTGCAGGATGAGCAGGCAGAGCCCCATGGGTGCATAGAGTAGCAGGGCCAGAAGCAGGAACCCATCGGTGGGAAACCACTGCAAGTCGAAGAGCTGTCCAGGGCCTGGGGCTGCAGGAGTCTCCATCCCCACCGCAGGCCAGTGCCTCAGGGATGCCCGACACCTACTGCCATCTTTCCCATGGCCACCTGCCCGGCCCACGTGGAGCAGCATACATACAGGGGCAAAAACCTTTAAGAGGCGACAGCTCTGTTTCAGAAGGGGTATTTAAAGCCAGGCAGGGAACTGTGCTACTGTGCCAACAGAAGAGACAAACCATCCCAGTCATTAGTTCAAACACAGGCTTAGCAACACGCATGCCACTTCACTACAGTGTGGGGCATAAGTGGCTCACAGGAACACGTGTGTGGATACCTGGCAGATCATCTCTTTGCACAAGACAGTCTGCCGCATTTGGAATGGGTACGTTTGCTCCCTTTCCAGCTGGCTAGGCTGGATAGCGCAAGTCACCATTTGGGTCCAGAGAACATTACTGACTGAACATACTAAAATTACATGTAGAAACTCAATGAGATGCGCTTTAAACTTTATACAGTAATTTTAAACTCAGAGGACTTCTCAAATATTCACTAGCCTTCACAGTGCCTCTCTGACACAGAGGCATATGAACAAAAGTAACCGGGGGGGTGTTGCTATTTTTTGGTGAGGTGGTGGTTGCTTTTGTTGGATTATCCTTTAACCAGAATGGGAGAACTGAAAAAAAAAAAAAAGGAAAACCAAAAAAAAGCAACAGGAAAACCCACCCAATCGACCCCAAAAACACCAAAATGTAAACCAGCAGATGCCCCAGGGAGAACTTTCCCAGCGGGATGGCGACACATGCTGCTGGACATTACCGTCACACTCTGAACGCTACCCGAGGACAAAGTCAGAACGGGAAACACCAGGGTGGGAAAAGACCAATTCCCTGGGGTTTAGGGAACCTCCTTTCGTCACAGCCAGACTTTTAGCCCGTACAAACGACCTTTCCCCGCCGCCTGTGGCAGGAACCCCGCCGCCGTCCCGCGTGCCCGCTGCCTTCCCGCCACGGCCGGGAGAGGCCGCTGCGCGCCTCGCTTAGCGCGCCCGGGCGCGGTTAAGTGGCCCAGAAGCTCTTGGGAGGTGCGGTGCAGCTGTCTCGGGAGGCGTTCGGGCTGCGGAAGCGGTTTGTCGACGAAGCGACCCCAGCAGTGCTCCCCCCGGTGCCCTCACGCCCTCCCTCCTTCCCCACGCCGTAGCCGATTTCCCTCCGGTTGGCAGACGGAGGCGGGAGCGACAGCGGCTGTCGGCAGACGGGGATAATGGGACCATGGCCGCTCAGTCTCCGCAAACACAGCGGCAGCCGCTGCGGTGCGGCGTGAAGCTCCTCCCCGCCAGGTAAGAGCTGCCGGCGGGGCTGCAGTTTGTCAGCCCCAGTCAGAAAGCCCTGCAGCTGGAGGTGCAGCCAGAAGAGGAGAACGCAGACATGATTGCGACAGACAGTTAAGTACCGAGCTCCGCCGTGCCTCGCCAATCCCTCCCCCCAAACCGGCTTCCTTTCTTGCGGCGGGCACCGCTTTTCCCCTCTGCCATGAAGCGGCTGGCCCTGGAGCGGGACGGGCACTTCCCTTTGACAGCTCCCGGGGGGAAGAAGCCCCGTGGGGAAGGGGGACTGCCGCCGCGTTCGCTCGTGGCCAGGCGCCGGTAGCGGCGGGACCGCATCTCTTCCGGTGTGGGTCGATTCGGGTCAGGCGCCGTCAGGATCAGTTCAGCTCTTGGGAGGAGGTGGCTGTCCTAGGTGCTCTCGTCGAGCTTGCCGGGCGCTGGGGCGGGCGTTGGAACGAAACAGCGATAAACTCACGGCGAGGAGCCAGCGGGAACCGGTGTCGTCTGGGGGGGCCTTGCGAAGCGATGCACCCCCGATTTCCCCGCTATTGTTCCAAGCTCGCCAGCGGCAAATTGCCCCTTGGCAAGCAGTTGCTTTACCGGAGAAAAAGCTGGCGTTTCGGGCTCGCTTTTCCTTTCTGTTCTTGAGTGTTGTCGAGCTTGTAACTTCAGGCAGGGATGTTCAGAAAAGATCTTTTCCCCTTTATCTGAAGGAGAAGGTCTTGATTTCTTCCTACGAAGCCAGATGGAAGAGACAAAGTGTTATAAACGGCAATGACAAATTGTTCACTCGGTCTAAATAGAATTTATTTGAGCAAGCAATAAGCAGGCAAAACAGCGCTGGGCGGCCGGGGAATCTCCTGCTCCACCAACGGCGCGCGCACCTCACTCCCCACCAGCGTCCCTTTTTATAGTTCAGTAGTCCCAGGTTTACGTGGCACATTCAGGTATCTTTCTGCGGCTGCGCGTACTGTTGCTAGGGGGTCGTCCTAGTCTCTCTGGTGGTCGTAAAGATGAAGGCCGTAGTCTTCCTCAGGTTGAACTTTTCAACTCCTTCCCCTGGCACATGCTAGTTGTGATTGTTCCAGATGGGCACAATTATAATTGGGATGTTTCTTTCTTATCTATCCTAGGCACCACCTTCCTAGGGATGCTTCCTCCGTATCAGTCCTGGGTCTGCTTTAAATTATTCCAAGGACACTAATCACTCAGGACTAACTAGAGTTGTTCAAGTGAGACATTGTTTATGTGAGGTCGCCTCTGACATAACCACTATGGCACTTCAAACTATCTTGTTAGTAAGCCCCCCCCTTAACCCTTTGTAAGCATCTTGTTAGTAAGTAAAAGTGTGTGCACAATAGTTCAATAGCTACAATCAAAACATTCAAACAATTAACAATTGGGGGACCTACCCCCCTTCACCCTCATCTGCCGGTTTGAGAACAAATTCCTTATGGATTTTTATTTATTACACAAAGTAGCAGAACTGGAAACGGGAGGAGGTAAAGAAGCCACCGTGTACTTGTGCGAACATTTGTTTTTCCTTCTGTTGCTGCCGGGAGGGCAGCGGTGGTGAGAGGGCAGCGAAGCACTGCCGTGCCGCGGGGTGCTCCTGGGGAAAACCCAAACCCATCCACAGGGGCAGCGCTTAGCCCTTCCACAATTCTCTCCGGCTCTGCTGCGTGTAGATAGGCTGTCTGAAGGTGCACAGGTGATGCCTGTGTGCACACACTTCTAATGAATTTACCGAGAGCAATCGTTCTTGGTAGCAGAGCTAACATTTTAAAACAAACTTACTGAATTTGGGTGATGGGAAGATGGGGGGGCGTAGGGGGGGGGTGGGGTAGGGGGGACGCGGGGGGGAGTGAAATCACTGTATGCATAGAAAGTAATCAGAGATGTTCCCAGTGAGGTGAGATCTCCTCTAGACTCAGCAGGTCTAGACACACAATACCTGTTGTGGCTTTGATTTTATTTTTTTTTCTTCAAAAGTGATCTCAGCAACTTCTGACAGGATTGCTGGAACAGTTCGATTGCAGTCATGCTTGGCTTTCAGTCAGCAGTGTAAATGAAGCAGTTTATGATGCTGGTTGATAGTGGATATTTGCTTGTGCATTTAAGATGTCATTTAAGAAAACATATGACAGCTGTATAGAAATCCTGGTGCCTTTTGTCTGAATAAGTATTTGTATTATAGGCCATATATTTACCTTTTTTTTTTCTTTTTTTTTTTTAATTACATGAAAGGGAAACTATGCAGCATTGTTAGACTCAAGAAGAAAGCATTCTATTTGCACTTTAGAACAAGGGTGCTAATTAAAATTTCACAGGTTGGAAAATCCATCACTGCTAGTCCAGCTCCACCAACTCAGTGCTAGCAAAATTCATGGTAGTGAGCTTCAGACTTTAGTGAGCTGGACTGGATACAAACCATTAACCACAAGCAATAAACCACATTCTTTTACTCAGCCCTTGCTTATTTCTTTCCCATGCAGTACCTTGCAATATATTGCATAGTTTTTTTTCTCCGATCCCATAATGAGTCCAATCTTAAATCCTAAAACATTAGGAGATTTAAGAAGTAGAATAAATCACTCACTGGTTGAAATTCCAAAGTATCAGGTTTGGATGTGGTGGACAATGTATTAATAGTATGAATGCTTATGTTCTAATATTTTACATTCACATGCATTGCACAGATAGTACTATCAGCAGCCTTAGTGTGCTGGTAGAGGACAATTACTGCCAGTAGTTGTAAATATCAGCACCAGTGTCATTTGCCATTTCTTTTTCCACTGTGAAAAATCTTTATTTTCCTAGTGGGGAACTAGTTGTTAGAGCAACTTTGAAGGGACAGCACAGTTAACATTTTGTGTGTATAACTCATATAAGCTCTCACATGCAGGCAAGGTGCAGGCTTTTAGTTGTCCTTTCCCACTTCTACATCTTTAGTGCCTCACCTTTATTGTTTGGTAATTGGCTTTTTTTATTATTATTTGTATCAGTATAGATGAATAAGTATATATGTACACATAGGTGTGTTTATATAGGTAGGTAGCTTCACATAAAGAGAGGTAATAAAGAGCTCTTTTGGTGGTTGTGGTTTAGGAGTTTGGCTGGTTTTACTTCTGCTTTCTTGTATCCTATGTAACTCTGTTGTGCTCCTATGTTGTACTATTGCATTGCATGTTCTGTGTAAGAAATGTACTGCTCTGGCTGTGGGTGCAAGGATGGTGTAATTGAGAGATGTGCGTTCAGCTTTGTGTTCTCCCATAAAATGCCTGCATCAATAATACAGCTAATCCTGTAAAATATGGTGATAACACTGCTTGAACCATCAACCATATGGTAAAGCTAAGCATTTTAAAATTGTGAGGCACAGAGATTGGCAATGGGCCAATATGAATTTTAGGTGAAGCCTTTTATTTGGTGAAATCACACAGATTATATACATTTGTTACTGCAAATGTGGCAAGATAAAAAATCGCTAATTGGTTACACATACTGTTCACACCACACTGATTGGTTAGTAATTATAATGAGTTCTGATAAGCATATCTTATAGCTAAACATCATTAGTTTACCTTTGATGTCTAAAAGTATCCTTACACCTCCTGTTTTGACCATCTATTATGGCTGGCTCTTAACATGTTCAGTTACTCCCAAATACCTTCCCATAACTCCTTCTTGGATTAGGGCAGTTTGTACCCCTGTCTTCAAGGCTGCTGTGTTTTGAGAATGTGATTACCAAAAACCTCTCAGCATGAGTAACTTTCCTGTCTCACAGGAACACGAGGATATTGTGAGGGCCTATGTCTTTTGTGAGGAGAGTCAGGCTGCTGGCAGGCCTTCTGCCTTCCCTGACAGTGAGGTACTCGGAAAGTGTGATGAGACCATCAGTAGATGGATTGAAGTAGCTTCACAGTGGCTGGTACTGGAAGCATTGGAGTTGAGTTTACAGTAGTGTTGCCTTATGGTGAGAAGCCACTGTATGTTCAACCACCCAGATGTTTGCTGGAAAAGTAGCACAACAAGCTGCAGGCAATCCAGGAGATTACTGGTATGAATTGAGGATAACTTCTTAAACTGGGTAATAGCCCTACCAGGGGAGATGCAGTACTGGAACGTGTTGGTCAGCAAAGCAAGTGAGCAAATCAGTGATATCAAGATTGGAGGTCATACACTGGTAGAATTCTCAAGTTCTGAGGGATATGGACCTGGCAAAGAATAAAATCAGTATTCTAAATTTCAGGAAAGCAAACTTCCAGTTATTGAAGGAGTTAGTCAATAGGACTCTCCAAGGAAACTGCCTGCAGGGCCAAGGGAGCAGGACAGAGCTGGCAGATCTTTAAGGACACTTTCCATAGACCTCAAGAGCTCTCCACCTCCAGGTGTAAGACATCTGTAAAGGCAGTCAAGACACTGGCATGGATGAAATGAGACCTGCTGGTCAAACTAGAGGGGAAGAAGGAAATACTTGTACATGCTTGTTTTTCACTGTTTTGCAGTGCTGCTCATGTAGCTTTAATAAAAGCTGATGTTTCTAAGGAAGAAGACACTGCCAGAAAGTTTTTTGAACCTATGAGTCAGCAACTAAGCGTGACAGTAAATGCATAGGTTGAGTTTAGAGTATGTTTGTAATTGAAGGAGGAGAAAGTACTGCCCTCTAAAACAGGTTTCTGGGCTTGTTCTAGGGAACAGGAGGGAGGTTATTCAGGTTTGTAGGGGCAGGGGAGTATTTTGCTGAATTACCTAAGTCGCAGGCACAGAGAAGAGTGGATACATGTGAGAGTTTTATTTATAAAAGGCCACTGCTGGTAGCAGAAAGGTTCTTTCTGGCTTCCAGGGAGCTCTGATCAGCTGCTGCCTGTCCCTTTTCAACAAGCAAGCCAATTAAAGGGATCAGTGTATCATAAAGGCAACAAAATGGCAAGTGGAATGTTTCCACAGCTGGTAGAAGTTGTGCTCAGCAATGCATTTAGTGATGTGGGCTTGCACTTCTTTCTCTAGCACCGGAAAAGCCATCACTGTTCTGTTCTGTGTACTACAGATGATGGAGTTAGTTTTTAATATGTGAAAGGATTTCTGTCTAGTAGTTGTGTTATAATCCTACTCTCACAGGCCACTTACACATGCTTGTTTGCATTGTAAGAGTCCCATTGCTAGCTCTATTGGTTTTATCATCTCTTCCTGTTCTATCTTGAATTTTCTGTGGTGAAGTTCAGCTGAATTTATCTGCAGGGGAAATTAAAGCTGTGTATAAATACATTTGGATCTTGAGGTAATAAATCTGAACATAAATTATTTTCCTCTTCCAATAATCTTACATGCTCCCTATAAATCAATTAAGGTCTCTGCACCTGACACTGTAATTTGAAAATCTTGTATCCTTCTATGTTTAGCTATATAATTTTGAATCCCTATCCTGTGAAAATAGTAATTTTGCCTCTGATTTATTGCCATTGACTTCAGTTGGCAGTATTCCTGGAAGTAGCCTGGGTGGCATTACATCTGCACGTGTCCATAGGATCAAGTTCTTTTTACCCAGAAAACAAATTGCAACTCTTTAATAAGAGACATCTGGAAAGTGAACCTTCTGCACTGAGGTCACGATGGCCTGATCATTTCGGTGCCAGCTGCTTGTATGCTTTTTCTGCAAGCTACAGAGTGTGGACTAGAGAGAGGCTTTCCATTCATTTCACACTGCCACACCTATGGAATGTTCCAAATGTGCTTCAAATGCACATATAGTTAAATATAATTAAGCAATAAAATGGTTCTCCAGTTTTGGAAACAGCATCAGGAGATGGCTGAAAATTGCAGGCTATGTGACTAACTATAGGGCACTGTGGTAAGGCAGTAAAGATTTGTGATGACTGAAGATTTGTTTGCATCTTCTGTTTTATTTTTCTTCCCTGCTCCCTCTCATCACTGCTTAAAAAGATAAGATACATCTGACTTGCTCATTAAAATGTAACAGATCGTGTAGAGGTATTGGTTAATCACTACAATTTCTTAATTTCCCTATTTTAAAATTGCCACTCATAAACAGAAAGCTAGTTCCTTTAGATATCCATGGATAAGAGATTCTTAATTTACTGCTCTCCTTTCTCTTTATTAAAAGATGAAGTTTTCAGGAAACAAACTATCTCTTAAATTCACTTTTGATGATGCTTTGTATTAGCCACTAAATATTTAGACATAAGATTTAACATGTTAGTTAAGTCCTCATTTAGTCCCAGCAAAATGAAAGAAGCTTGTATCTTAAAGTGATACAGATTAATTGTGGCTGGCATTTTTTGCTGTGCTGCACCCACCAAGTCTTTAAAGACTACTACTGCAGAGTAAATTGGGCTTTTCAGTTTAAAGGATATTGTGTTTTTAAATCATGGGGTGGTTTTTTTGTTAAAATTTAAATAAAAGGGTCAGAAGACCTGTATCATCAAAGCTCTTCCTTAATAGTTTCATAGTAGTTTATTCTTTTTAATTCTTACTTATGTAATGCAGTCCAAGTCTCTGACTGCAGACAGTGACTGAGCCTGTCACCTTTAAGGGGGAGTAGTGGTGATACCGACTGTGTGTGGTGTGAGCAGGTGGATGATCTGCTCAGCATGATGGAGGTGCTTAGGGAGGAGGTGGAGTGACAGAGGAGCATCAGGGAGTGTGAAAGGAAGATAGATTGGTGGAATCACTCCCTGTCATCCTCAAAAAAGAAGCACCAGAGGGTGTGCTGCAAGTTACTTTGCAAGTAGCAGAGGTTCCCCTACCCTGTCACCATCAGGGTGAAGGAGGGGACCCAGAGGAAGAGGCAGGAATGGAGACAGGTACCTACTCGGAGATACGGGTGCCTTAGCCCTCCCTGGTGCCCTTGCAGAACAGGTGATTGATAGAACGCGAGGGAATGACATGAAGCTGTGACAAGGGAGGTTTAGGTTGGATATTAGGAAAAGGTTCTTTACTGAGAGGGTGGTTGGGCACTGGCACAGGCTCCCCAGGGAAGGGGTCACAGCATCCACCTTGCCTGAGTTCAAAAAGTGTCTGGACGATGCACTCAGTCATGTGCTCTGACTTGGCTGGCCCTGTGTGGAGCCAGGAGTTGGACTCAATGATCCTTATTGGTCCCTTCCAACTCAGGATATTCTATGATTCCATGATTCTAAATCCATAGTTGTATGATTCATAATAAGTTTTCTTAATGTGTAATAGAGTATACAATATGGACAGCCACTGCATCTTTTGTTTCTATTATTGGATTCTGAGGAAACTAGCACTTCTTTGGGGGGTAATAAGTTTATTTCTTAGCCTTTTCTTTATAAGGACCATAGAGTGAGAGAATTGCTTTTCCCAAAAAGTTTTGTGAGAAAGAAAGTTCTCATTGTGTCCATGACTCATGATGCATAACTTGAGACGAGAGGTGAATGGCTTTGGGGCTTTCTGCAAGATATTCTTTTGTCATTATTTGAGAAAGTTTAGGGTCCTGAACACACAGGCTCAGAATTAGTAAAAACAAGTAAGCTTGTAAACTGAAGTAGATACAGTGTAAATACCTTTCTTTTGCAGTGAAGCTGTGATTTGAAGTTGGATTTGATTCAAAGATCTTGTGATTAAAGTACAGGATTAGCAGACACTGGTTCTGTACTTCATCATGTTGCAGAATTTCAAGGGGTGGTGGCAGGAATGTTTCCAGCTCTCTTCATGGCACAACATCACCAGGTGTAATGAATGCGGAGGAGCACCATGCAACTTAGTGCAGACATTTTTAGAAAGGCTGTTCAGAGGCTGTCTTGGCTAGCATCTCAAATAAATCAAAATATTCCACGAATGGCAGAATTAGTGAAGCCTGGTTTTCCTTTAACTGATTTACTTTGTTCATACCCATCCTAGTGTCTTCCTTATGCTTTCATCAGGTAATAAACAGTTTGCCTCACGATGGCTGGCTGTTAACACAGCTACTGAACAATGTTGTGCTAACTATTGAACGATTTGATTAGTATGAAATAATCACCGTAAGGATAATATCCATTTCTGTTGAGTTCAGAGGAGACTAAACTTCATTCTTCCAATGCAGCAACTTTTGGAAACTTCTTTTAATGATCATATTTGTAATGAGGATTTATCAAGGTCCTGTGAGTAAGTGTGTAATCTTACGAAAAGGTTAGACTGTTCAACAGTGTAAAAAAAGCCCCAAAATCTCTGACCTGAATAGGAAAAAAGAAAAAGAAAAGTTCAATATGTTACCATTCTGCTTTGTACAGACTTCTTCCTTGTTATGTACTCCGAATGTAAAATGTATTCTGAGGATGAATGAAGAAATTTTTTCACCAGTCCGTATCTGTTTAGTGTGCTTCTGCTTTAATAGGGTAACAGGCTCTCTACTTTAGCTATACCACTGTCTTACATTCTCCCGCTGACCACCTCAGTAAAGAGCCTGGCTTCATCTTCTCGAAGACCTCTGTGTATGTGTTATGTCCCACAAAGGTATCTCTAGGCTGCCAATTTTGAGCCTCCAATGCAAAGAAAAAAGAAGTAAAAAAAAATTAATACAGTCATAGAATAATAGAATGATCTAGGTTGGAAGTGACCTAAAAGATCACTTAGTTCCAACTCCCTTGCCATGGGCAGGGAGAGAAGGTGCCCCAAAGCCCTATCCAACCTGGCCTTGAATGCTTCCAGGAATGGGACATCCAGAGCTTCTGTTGGCAACCTGTACCAGTGTCTCACCACCCTCATAGTAAAGAATTTCTTCCTAATATCTAATCTACATCTACCCTCCTTCAGCTTAAAGCCATTAACCCTTGTCCTATCACTACATGTCCCTGTAAGCAGTGCCTCTCCAGCCTTCCTGTAGACCCACTTCCCATAGCCTTCTCTTCTATTCTCTAGGCTGAGCAAGGCAAACTCTCAGCTCTGATTATCTTTGTGTCCCTCCTCTGGACTTCAGCAGGCCCATGTCTTTCTTGTGCTTGGGACTGAGATGCAGTATTCCAGGTGGGGTCTCACAAGAGCAGAGGGAGAAGATCACCTCCCTCAGTGTGCTGGTCACACTTCTTTTGATGCAGCCCAGGATACTCTTCGCTTTCTGGACTGCAAGGACATGTTGCCAGGACATGTCCAGTTTTTCATCCACCAACACTCTGAAGTCCTTCTTCTCAGGGCTGCTCTCAATCCATTCATTGCCCAGCCTGTATCTGTGATTGGATTGCCCTGCTCCAAGTGCAAACTGAAACACAGGTAAAAAGACAATTTCATGTGTGTGCTGAGAGACAATGTAAGCTAGAAATGGATTGATTCACCCATCTGCTGCTCTACTTTTAGGGTATCTTGTTTTTACAGCTAGCTCGTTTGTTTTCTTAATACTGATTATTCTAAATATGTGAAGCATTATTTATACTTTTAAAAAAGTTTATGGGGAAGATGGTATTGATGGCTATGGGTGGAAGAAAAGCTTGCATATTGGGATATGTAAACAAGATGTGCTTCAGCCAGCACTTCTGGAACACCAGAAGTCCATGTGCTGACCATTTTACAAAGTTGTGAAATGGTTTGGTAAGCTATAATAAGCCCAAATAGATAGGAAACTGCGGTAGATGGTGTACAGGAAGAGTACACCACAAGAGCTGGCTCTGCTTAGCACTGGAAATAGAAGTCTGAGTGTGCCTTTCATGTATAAATTGCCTTTCTACTCAGCTTTTAATAATAATTTTGAGATGTGTATTTTCTGCCCCTTCATTCTGGATTTCCTTCAGGTTTTTTCTCTTGCACGCTTTTTTTAGTATAGTGCAGTATATCACTTTTCTGTCTTAACTGCTATTTTGTGAACTATTGCTTTTAGTTCTCTTTTTGTTTCTATTTTGCCTCAAACATTTTACTTTTCCTAGTTCTGGTGAGTTTTTTTATTTTGTTTAATCACTTCTCTTCAGAATGATAAATTGTGCATGGGAGAAATACAATAAATACTTGTCAGCAAAATGGACTAAAATGCATGAAAGAATGGTCCGGGTATATGAAGTTCTGAAGCTTTGCTGCTTCATATAAAACACCACCTCCCCCCCAATTTAAAAAATACCTACTATAGCCCATCTCTGTAGCTTCCATTTGCATGAGGTTCCCTTTCAGACTTCTTTCAGGTTTCTGAAAGTGATAACGTGCATCTTGACTGACAGTTGCCTCCTGACAGCTGTGAGGCTGATAGTGAGACAATGTGTACTGATGTACTGCACCACTTAAACCTCTGATATCGGATCCCCCTCCCCAAGAAACGCAATACACAGCCTTGCCCTCTGCTGCTCCTGTTCCCAACTCTGAAGTACTTAGCTGTTCTTCCTTGTCTGACAAACTGCATTGCTTTTTCTCACACAGTAGGCTTACTGATAGTTATCGTACATGGTGTGGTACGTAGTGTATGTTTGCTGGAAAAAGGTAGTTTACTTCTCCTTGTTCAGCCAATGTAATTGATCCCTGGCTCTTTACTCTGCCACTTCATTTGCCAGAGCAGAATCTCTAGAGGTTCACAGAACTTTGGCACATAGGAAGTAGACAAAGTAGAAAAAAAATGTTAATTTAAGACCATTAGTATCCAGGTTAAAATTGCCATTTCTTCTGACGACAGGGCAGCTTCAAGAAACAACGGATGATAAGTGGGATGGCAACTGTAGGTCACAGGAAAATGGGCTTAAGAAAAAACATGTTAGAGAAAGTATGTTTTCGCAAAGTTACGCACTCCAAAAACATGCTTATGTATATTTTTAATCAAAGAAGCTATCTAGATCTTTATGTGGTGTTGGTTTTAACTGCTAAAATTTTTCTGAAGTATTTTTTTCCCTTCAGCTGATGAAATCTATGTGTTTAAATGCTTGGTTAACAGAGACACTGAATACTGTCGTGTGGGAAGACAGTCTGTGTTAATTACGTTGGGATACAACAGTGCCTTGCTCCAGTTCAAGTCACAGAATCACAGAATCATAGGGGTTGGAAGGGACCTCGAGAGATCATCAGGTCCAACCCCCCTGCCAAAGCAGGCTCCCTAGTACATATTGCACAGATAGGCGTCCAGACGAGTCTTGAATATCTCCAGAGAAGGAGACTCCACCACCTCCCTGGGCAGCCTGTCCCAGGGCTCTGTCACCCTCACTGTGTAAAAGTTCTTCTGCATGTTGGTGGGGAACTTCCTGTGCTCCAGTTTACAGCCATTGCCCCTTGTCCTGTTTCCACAGACTACTGAAAAGGGGCTGGCCATTTCCCCCTGCATCCCATACTTAAGATATTTATAAACATTAATTAGGTCCCCCCTCAGTCTTCTTTTCCCCAGGCTGAACAGTCCCAGCTCACTCAGCCTTTCCTCATACGGGAGATGTTCCAGGCCCTTAATCATCTTCGTAGCCCTTCTCTGGATTCTCTCCAGGAGATCCCTGTCTTTTTTATACCAGGGAGCCCAGAACTGGACACAGTACTCCAGGTGGGGCCTGACCAGGGCAGAGTAGAGGGGGAGGATCACCTCCTTCGACCTGCTGGCCACACTCTTCTTGATGCATCCCAGGATCCCATTGTCCCTCTTAGCCACCAGGGCACACTGCTGGCTCATAGCCAACCTGTCATCAACCAGGACCCCCAGGTCCTTCTCCACAGAGCTCTTCTCCAGCAGGTCATCCCCCAGCCTGTACTGATACTGACGGTTATTCCTTCCCAGGTGCAAGACTTTACACTTGCTTTTATTAAACCTCATCTGGTTTCTCCCTGCCCAGCTTTCCAGCCTGTCCAGGTCTCTCTGGATGGCAGCGCAGTGTTCCTGAGTGTCAGCCACCCCTCCCAGCTTTGTATCATCGGCGTACTTGCTGAGGGTAGATGCTATTCCCTCATCAAGGTCGTCAATGAAGATATTAAACAGGACAGTCACAATCTGGTAAGTACATCTTGCCTTTGTGAGTATCTTCTGCTGCCTGCCATGCTACTATATTGGCAGAGTTTGCTTTAAAATAGGTTGTCTCCTACCTGTTCATGCTGGCTACTAAAGCATTACATTTTGTTATGATGATCTATCTCCTGCAAGTTCATTTGCCTCTAACCCACTCCTTTTGTGGAATATGGACCATTCACAGAGTGGACATAACCTTTTTTGCTAAACAATTGCACAGTAATTTTCTGAAGAAAGCAAAAGCAGGTAACAGATTCATGTGACTTAGCTTCATAAACTCTTAAGAACTGGTGAACGCAATGTTTTGTGTTGGCAATCTGCCACTTGTTGCTCCCCATTCATAAATTGCCTTGCACGTCTGTCTGTCTGTATAGTTACTTGAGATAGTTTAACATACACCTGCAGTTCTCAGGGTAGATATTTTGTGTGTAGTGATGCTCAAAAAGAAACTCACTCTGTTGTAAAAACATGACTGTATTTTAGTAGGATGTTGAGCTCTGTATATTTATACTTCCACCTGACTTGGGTCTTTGTAAATCCAACAGCTGAGACTGCTTAATATGTGCTACCCTTGTGTACTTATTTTGGCTTTTGGAAAAGTATTCTTAGTTTTTATGCAAGGATATGCAGAAGCCAGCCTATTTACTCTGCATAGTTTGCATCAGGGCTGCAACTCATTTTCGAATAGTGTAACACAGCTTCTTCTTTAGCAATAACTGGGACTTCTCACATAGCAGGCTACATCAGTAAGCCTGGTGATTTCCAGGAGGCCGCTATTGTTATTTCCATTTTATATGGGGTGGAAACTGAGGCACAGAGCAATTAGATTTTCTTCTTATTATTTTTTTGGGGTTTTTTTTTGGCAGCTTATTTAAAGACACATACATGTTTCAAAGCATCAAGGTCTGAGAATTTGGATGGAGATGAATTTGATAGTGCAATGAGTTGCTAGTCCTGTGTCTTGTAGTCACAATACATAAACTCTTGAGTCCCACTCTACTAGACACTACAGGTTCTAGACTAACCTGATTTTTTCAGTTGGGTGCCTAATCTTGGAGGCCTTTGAAGTCCTACCTAGGTACGGCCTGGTTACTTCTGTACTCATCCAGAAAAACTATTCACATTTTCATCCTCTTACCTTACTAAAACAGTATGAATGTAAGCTGACTGCGAGTGCCTATTTGTTCTGTAATCTATGTATCAGTTTTTCAATTCAGTACTCTGCTTCCATTATGTTATTTATTTTAAGACTGCAGAACAATATTGTCTCTTACGGAGACTCACGTTGTAACTGAAGTGGTAGTTGAGATTAGGTTGTTCAAGGATTTATTAGCTCACTGCTGAGATAATGAATAACTAATAAGTAAAGGGTCAGGAAAGCTTTTCTGTACTCTGGTCTGCAATCTCTACCATGTCTTACCTACCTAAGGAGGATCTAATTCCAAAAGGCACTGATACTTTAGGATCCCAAGGGAAAAGAGGTTTCTCTTGATGCTCTTCCATATCCAGCTAATTTCTGTACAGTTTGGAATTTTTCCTGAGATTAAATGGTAAATTCAGTTCTCTCTTTAGCTATATTCCTTGGTTAATTGTGTTTATTTAAATATCTGTATATTGTGAATAGGTAAGAGCAGTATAGATAAGTCTTCTTTTATTACTTCTGATTGCTTCTTAGCATGACAAAACTTAGTGTTTTCTATATTTTTTCCGTCTTTGATACTCAGGGAAAAATAAATTTAAATGGCCTGTTAGCCCATGCAACAAATCATTGATAAACTGAGAGGGCTATAGTGGATTGATCAAAGCCATTGTTCAGATTAAATGACAAACCTGCTGATATCAAATGGAATGTGTTGCGTGCTGTATTAGGTTGAAAGTTACTTGTAGGATATTATTTTGCCATGCTTGCTGGTACCTTCTTCTATGTGTTTGGTATATTAAATAGCACCTGGTCTTGAGAAATTGCTATGTTTTTACAAAGAAGTCAAGGCTATAGAGCGGAAGCTAACCTTTTGTTGTTTGCTGTGTAGGTGTTACTCTCAGTTTTATATATTTGCAACGTGTATGTGTGTATAATAACTTAAAATAATGCTGTTAGAAACATTTGAATGAAAACTCCTTTTTCATAGGCTAAAATTGTTAGTTATGAAAATGCACTGTAAAGGTCTTAGGTTCTTTTGAGTCCTCTGTCTTTTAGGAAGGTAGAGGAAGATGAGGGAAGAGGAATGAGGGAGATGGAAATTCATACCCTGCTTGTGCCCACACAGAGAATTACTGTTCTGTTTCTAGCATTTAGACACCCATAAATCATGGTCTGTATCTTTCATTTCCTGCTGAACATATGGTAAACATCTGAACAGGATCAAACAGGCAATAAAAATGAAAGTTAGTAGCCTACAAGCTTTTCCTTCAAAAACAAATATTGTTTATCTGAAACAGACCAACCAACCAGTCTGTAAGTCATCCATGGCAGAGTTGGTATGTAGCTCTCTACTCCTTGGTGGAAATGGCCTGCTTAATTTCACACAGAATTAGTTCATGAGCACAGGATGTGCTTTTTTTGGGGTTGTGACAGAACGCAGGTTCTTTTCTTCTCTTTCAAACCTCAGAACCCTGATCTCTAGCCACTTTCACAGTGTATCCAGGCATTGTTTTACTATAGAACAACTCACCTTAAAAGTTGTCTACTAGCTGAAGTAGCTGTGCCATTTACATAGAAGACAATACAGGTGCAGGAAGAAAAGTGTTATTTATGCTTTTCAGTTATTTATAGCATGTAGTATTTGTGGATCTCCGCATACTGAGGCATTGTCACCGAAAACTGGGAACAAACCTCGTAGCACCTATGTACCATAAAGAGGCAGGCATTCTTTATTGGAGCACTGGATTTGCAATTCTGTTGTTCTAAATGGAAGAGTGGGTCCCACTGCTTAACAGGAGACAGCCTGAGCTGTTTTATCACTTGATACAGTCATATCATAGCATCATAGAATGGTTTGGATTGGAAGATACCTCAAAAACAGTATAGTTCCAACCTCCCTGCCACAGCCAGGGACACCCTTCACTAGAAGTGAATAATCTTGGGATAAGATGTGGACTCACTTCCATTCATGTTTTCCAATGCGGTCAGTTATGACCAGGCCAAATTTACTGCTAAATGTAGGTAGTGCATTTCAATAGTAGCCTGCCGCAGATAATGTAAAATAATGTAGGAGAAGTGCTTCTCCATGGCTTCACACTAAACTCCTTAGATCAGAAAATCGAACAGCTGTTGCTAAAATATATTTATTTAATGGTTTGGGTTTTTTTCTTTTTTGCAAGTAGCATTATTTTGGATTGCTGTTGTGTGGAGTTTGTGGTGTTTTATTCCCCACTGAGTTTTAGTCCCTTTATTCTGTGCATACAAGTTTTGGGTTTTTTTGCCTTTCTCCCCAGCAACCATGAAGGTTTATTACTGGAGCATTTTTTGGTTAGTTTCCCACTAGCAAGTTGAAAAAAACGCTCAAAACTTTACAAGTGTTAGTCCTGTCTTTACAGGAGTGGCAAGTTAATTAATTAAGGCTTTAAAATGTAACTCTTACAGTGCATTTACACTTTCCCATGCATTGTAAATCTTCCAATAACTATTCCAACAAGAATGACCTGATGTTACTGGGGGCAGGGGTAAGCAGACATATTTATTGCCTTTTAAGATCCTTTTCAGGACCTTAAAACCCTTCCCAATTCAAAACTCTCCCCAAATCCGAAGTGGTTTCTCTTTCAAGAAGCCTCATCTGGGTGTAGTTCTGAAAATAATAGAAAATACTGGGATGCAGACCACTATGAGTATGCAGCTTAATCTAGTTTGTATTAGCTAATCCGGACACTAGTTAATTTAATTTATTTATTTCTCATTTCCTCACAGTCAAAATCTGAAAACAGAAATTAATTTGAAAACTTTTACCTTGACAGGAAAGGTGCATCTTGTTGAAAAAGTGAAGCATTTTGTCTGTAAAGTTTAACTAGCTGTACACTTCAGATAACTAACATTTGCTGTTGGACACTAAATGCCCACTAATCAATTATATGATTTGACAATTTCTCAGAGATATTCTGCAGATATGAGCGCTCTGATAGCCTAATACCTGAACTGTGTAGAAACTGAATAAATGCCAGCTAAAATTGATTCCTGTGACCAAAGGTAACAGGAATGTCCTTCCAAAGAGCACAGCTTCTGTATCTCTTTTGCACTACTCCCTTCTCAAAAAGGACAGCAGAAGTCACAGCCAGCCCCTGTAGCACTTCCCACAAGCACATTCATATTCCATTTCTGGTAAGTTATGGCTCAAATTGTTGCACTCTGTGTAAGCAGAACTGCTGTACTGATTAGCCTTTAAAAAATGGTTATCCTGACAGCAGACACAGACACATAAACATAAGCTATTATGAGCCACCTAGGAGAGGAGCACTGCTGGATCCTACTCTCACTAAAAAGGAGGGTCTGGTTGCAGCAATGAAGGTTGAAGGCAGCCTTGGCTGCAATGATCACAAGATGGTGGATTTCAGGATCTTATGCGGTAGGAACAGAATACCAAACAGGATCACAACCCTGGACTTCAGCAGGGCCAACTTTGGCCTTTTCAGGCAATTGCTAGGGGAAAGCCCATGGGACAGGGTACTAGAAGAAAAAGTGGCCCAAGATAGTCGGTTTATATTCAAGCAATGCTTCTTCCAAGCTCAAGATCAGAGCATCCCAATAGGTAGGAAATCAAGAAAGGGAGCCAGACCTGCATGGTTAAATAAGGGACTGTGGGGCAAACACAAGTGGAAGAAGAGAGTCTGCAGGTCATGGAAGGAGGGGATGGCCACTTGGGAGGAATATAAGACTGTTGTCATCACATGTAGGGAGGCAACTAGGAAAGCTAAGACCTCCTTGGAGTGAGACCTTGCAGGGGAGGTCAAGAACAACAGAAAGGGCTTCTTCAAATACATTGCAGACAAAACTAACATTAGAGGCAATATAGGCCCTCTGCTAAATGAGGTGGGTGCCCTGGTGACAGAGGATGCTAAGAAGACAGAGTTACTGAATGCCTTCTTTGTCTATACTGCTGGAGACTGTCCTCAGGAGCCCCAGACTCCTGAGGAAGTCAGGATAAATGAGGAGCTTGCCTTGGCTGATGAAGTCAGTGATCAGTTAAGCAATCTGGACATCCATAAATCCATGGGTTCTGATGGGATGCATCCATGGGTGCTGAGGGAGCTGGCGGAAATCACTGCTAGGCCACTCTCCCTCATCTTTGGTAAGTTGTGGGAATCAGGAGAGATGCTTGAGGACTGTGGCATTCAATACCGTCTCCCACAGCATTCTCATGGCTAAACTGACGAAGTGTGGCCTGGAGGATTGGGTAGCGAGGGGGATAGTGAACAGCTTGAAGGAGAGAAGTCAGAGTTGTGGTCAATGGGAGAGAGTCTAGCTGGAGGCCTGTATCTAGTAGAGTCCCTTGGCTGAGTTGGTACTGGGCCCAGTACTATTCAATATGTGTATCGACAATGTGGATGAGGGAATAGAGTGCACAGTAAGCAAGTTTTCTGATGACACAATACTGGGAGGAGTGACCCACAAGAAGGCTGTGCTGCCATCCAGAGACCTAGACAGGCTGGGGAGTCGGGAGGGGAGAAACATGTTGAAACAGAACAAGAGCACGCGTAGAGTCTTGCATCTGGGGAAGAACAACCCCAGATACCAGTATCAGTTAGGGATGAATCTGTTGGAGAGCAGCACAGGGGAAAGGGACCTGGGGTTCTTGGTGGACAGCAGGATGACCATGCACCAGCAAGGTGCCCTTATGGCCAAGGAGGCCAATGGCATCCTGGGGTGTATTAGAAGGTCTGTGGTTAGTAGGTTGAGAGTGGTTCTCCTACCCATCTATTCTGCCCTGGTGAGACCACATCTGGAATATTGTCTGGTTCTGGCTCACTCAGTTCAAGGAGGACAGGGAACTATTTGAAAGAGTCCAACACAAGACCACTAAGATGATTAAGGGAGTGGAACATCTTCTTTATGAGGACAGGCTGAGGGAACTGTGTCTCTTTAGCCTGGAGGAGACTGAGGGGTGACCTCATCGATGTCTATAAATCTGTAAAGGGCAAGTGTCAGGAGGACACAGGCTCTTTCTTAGTGATGTTCAGTGGTGTATTGAAAGTCACGGGCTCCGATTGTAGTGGATTGAAGACAACTTTAATAACAACTGAGCAAACTTTTATACCGTCTTAGTGGCTGGTGCAACAGCCTGGAGTCAGGTTTCAGTGCTTTTTAATTAACACAAGAACCACAACTTTCTTATACAAAAGGTTGTGCCACCCTGGCAAACTCCTACTGTGCAGGCGTCTGTCTGTCTACATCTTCTGTAACATTACAAAGCACACCATGCCAACTCTCTCACAAACAACACTCAAATTTACATCTCTACAAGATGCCGCACATTCCATCTTGTGCTTTACTGCTTTTTCTCTTGCTTCCACAGCTTCCCTCCAACAAGCATAACCGATTCTCTTTTCCAGGGCCTCTCTTCATTTCCTACAATGTTCAAAGATAGGACAAAAAAAGCCTTACTTTCGAGGGATCAGCCTTGCTTTCAAGGGATGGGGAGCACTTATCCGCTAGGGGCAGAAGGATACTGTCTAAGAAGCTAGCAGGGCTCATTAATAGAGCTTTAAACTAGGCAAGAAGGGGACAGGGCCAGGCTAGATGGAAAAAAGCCTGGGTGTGGTGGTGGAGTTACTGAGGGATGGTGTGCTAGCAATGACCTCTGGTCAGCCACCCTAGTTAACCAGTCCTAACTCAAAGTAGAGATGTAACTAGTACTGATAGGCTAGGTAACTTAAACAGCTGACACTTGGGAAGCAAGGCTTCCCCAAGGAGCATAACAAGATCAGTAGACCAGCTGAAGTGCATCTACACCAATGCACGCAGCATGGGTAACAAAAAAGAGGAATTAGAAGTCCTTGTAACTACAGGAAATTACGATGTGATTGCCATCACAGAAACGTGGTAGGATAATTCACATAACTGGAGTGCTGCTATGGCTGGTTACAAACTATACAGGCGAGACAGGCTGGGTAGGAGAGGAGGCGGGGTAGCCCTGTATGTCAGAGAATGCTTTGACAGCCTAGAGCTGGAGTATGATGAAGACAGGGTCGAGTGTCTCTGGGTGAAAATCAGAGGAGAACAAAATCAGCGAGATATAGTGATGGGATTCTGCTATAGACCCCCTGACCGAGGAGGAAGCTGATGAGTTGTTTTTTAAACAACTGGGAGAAGTCTCGCGATCACCAGCCCTCGTCCTTATTGGGGACTTCAACTTAGCGGATAACCTGGAGGTACAATACAGCAGGGAGGAAGCAGTCTAGCAGGTTCCTGGAGGGTTTGGAAGACAACTTCCTGACCCAGCTGATAAATGAACCCACAAGGGAAGGTGCCCTGCTGCACTTGTTGTTTGTCAATAGAGAAGGCCTAGTGGGGGATGTGAAGGTTGGAGGACGCCTGCGGCATAATGATCATGAGCTTATAGAATTCTTAGTACTGGGAGAAGTAAGGAAGGGAGACAGCAGAACAAGCACCTTAGACTTCCGTAGGGCTGACTTTGGACTGTTCAGAAAGCTGCTCAGTAAGATTCCATGGGAGGCAGCCCTTGAGGGCAAAGGAGCCCAAGAGGGTTGGTTGCTCCTCAAGAAGGTAATCTTGGTGGCACAAGAACAGGCTGTCCCAGTCAGTCAGAAGAGGAGTCGGCGAGCTAGGAAGCCAGCTTGGCTGAGTAGAGAGATCCAGGAAGATATACGGGAAAAGAAGGAAAAATATGAGCTTTGGAAGAAGGGGCAGGTGTCTTGGGATGATTATAGGAATTTAGTGAGATCATGTAGGGAGAAAGTCAGAAGGGCTAAAGCTGATCTGGAACTCAGGCTGGCCAGTTCTGTAAAAGATAATAAAAAGTCCTTCTATAGGTATATTAACAGTAAAAGGAGGGTCAAGGAGAATCTCCAGCCCTTATTGGATGCTGATGGCACATTAGTGACAAGGGATGAGGACCAGACTGAGGTCCTTAATTCCTTCTTTGGCTCAGTCTTTAATAGTAAAGATGGATATTGCCTGAGTACTCATCCTCCGGAACTGGCTGACAGGGAGGGGAAGAATAACATAGTTCCCATGGTTCAGGAGGAAATGATGAGCGACCTACTTGGCCAGTTAGATACCCACAAGTCAATGGGGCCAGATGGGATTCACCCGAGGGTGCTGAGAGAGCTGTCGGATTGTGCTTGCCAAACCCCTTTCCATGATCTATCAGCAATTCTGGCAGACTGGAGAAGTTCCAGTCGACTGGAGGCTGGCAGATGTTACACCCATATACAAGAAGGGTCGGAAGGAGGATCCGGGGAACTACAGGCCTGTCAGTCTGACCTCAGTCCCGCGGAAGATCATGGAGAGGGTCATCTTGGGAGCTATTATGCAGCACATGCATGATGGCCAGGGGATCAGGCCTAGTCAACATGGGTTTACAAAAGGTAGATCCTGTCAAACTAACCTGATCACCTTCTATGACAAGGTGACCCAGTTAATGGACAAGGGGAAGGCTGTGGATATGATCTACCTGGACTTTGGTAAAGCCTTTGACACAGTTTCTGACAGCATTCTGACTGAGAAACTGGCTGCCACTGGCCTGGACAGGTGGACCCTGAGCTGGGTTAAAAACTGGCTGGATGGCCGTGCCCAAAGGGTGGTGGTACATGGAACAAAATCCAGCTGGAGGCTGGTTGTGAGTGGCGCCCCCCAGGGCTCAGTCCTGGGTCCAGTCTTGTTCAACATCTTTATCAATGATCTCAATGAAGGGATTGAATGGTCCCTCAGTAAGTTTGCAAATGACACAAAGCTTGGAGGAAGTGTTGATCTGCCTGAGGGTAGGGAGGCTCTTCAGAGGGATCTGAACAGACTGGACTGATGGGCTGAGACCAATGGGATGAAGTTTAACAAGGCCAAGTGTAGAGTGCTGCACATGGGACATATCAACCCCATGCATCGCTACAGGCTTGGGGGAGACTGGCTGGAGAGCTGTCAGGCAGAGAAGGACCTGGGGGTGTTGGTTGACTGCAGGCTGAATATGAGTCAGCAGTGTGCCCAGGTGGCCAGGAAGGCCAATGGCATCCTGTCTTGTATCAAAAACAGTGTGGCCAGTAGGTCTTGGGAGTTGATTGTGCCCCTGTACTCGGCATTGGTGAGGCTGCACCTCGAGTACTGTGTCCAATTCTGGGCTCCTCACCATAAGAAGGACATGGAGGTCCTCGAGCACGTCCAGAGAAGGGCAACCAGGCTGGTGAAGGGGCTGGAGGGCAAATCCTATGAGGAGCGGCTGAGGGAGCTGGGGCTGTTTAGCTTAGAGAAGAGGAGGCTGAGGGGAGACCTTATCACCACCTACAACTACCTGAAGGGAGGTTATAGACAGATGGGTGATGGTCTCTTCAACCAGGTGACAGGTGACAGGACAAGGGGAAATGGCATGAAGCTGTCCCAGGACAGGTTTAGATTGGATGTTAGGAAAAAATTCTTTACTGAAATTGTTGTCAGGGCCTGGAACAGGCTGCCCAGGGAGGTAGTTGAGTCACCTTCCCTGGATGTGTTCAAAAAAAGGGTAGATGTGGTACTTAGGTATATGGTTTAGTTTAGGATGTGAATGGTTGGACTTGATGATCTTAAAGGTCTTTTCCAACCTTGTGATTCTGTGACAAGGGGCAGTGGGTGCAAGCTGGAGCATAGGAGGTTCTATGCGAATGTAAGGAGAAACTTTTTCACTGTGAGGGTGACAGAGCACTGGCACAGGATGTCCAGAGAGACTGTGGAGTCTCCTTCTCTGGAGACATTCAAAACCTGCCTAGATGTGTTCCTGTGTGACCTAATCTAGGTGATCCTGCTCTGGCAGAGCGGGTGGACTAGATGATCTTTTGAGGTCCCTTCGAACCCCCAACATTCTGTGATTCTGTGAAAGAAATCAGCGTTGTATATTTGCATGCAGAAACAAATGGAGAGAAGACAGGCTATTGTAAATTGTTGGTGGGTACAGAAAGTAGACTTGGTGGATGTAGTAAATCGGCTTGAGGTATAGTATTTTCTCTTCTAAGGAAGAGATATGGTGTTCCTTGTCCATACTGAAGAAAGACAAAGCAGTTTCTCTTTATAGTAGAAAGTACGTATTTGGGAGGATTTCTTAAGAGCTTCAAAATATCTTTGGCACTTTTCCCTGTCACATAAATGAATGTGTATATGAACTCTCAGACAATATTTGAAACTGGTAGCAATTTTTATGAATAATTCATAGGCAATTTGCATTCCCCAAGAGATTTCCCTTTAGAATCCTTTGACTGTTTGCATTAGAAAGAAAAACAGTATCCCAAATTCACATCTGAAACAGTAATTCCTACCTTACAACCTGATCTTTAGTTTGTAGCTGTTTAGCTATAATTTCCCTCAAATTGAATGTAAAAGTGAGTGAAAGAATTTTTGTTAATGTTTTATTTGTAAGTATGTTGAGGATCAACTAACATCCACTGAACAGATGAGAAAAAGAAGAGGAGCAAATATGTTCTGTAAGGGGACTTTTCACAGTATGTTTATTCAGTCAGCACAGGATCAGACAAGGCTATGAGGGTTTCTGGAGGGCATAATCCGTAACTTTCCATGGATAAGTTTTAAACCAGTGCTCTTGGTTGCTATTGCTTTTTTCCCACTGGAGCGTGTTTTTCCCTTCCAAGGTAATGACAGGTACTAAGTTTATAGTTCTGTTTTTATGCTCAGTTGTTTTTTCTCAGTGTTAGCCGCTGATGAATGTATAGAATGTGGAGTTTGGCTTTGAAGTTTCTGAAAACATTAACATCTTCTAAATGTAAATGCTGTTCCTATTTTTATTACTGAATCTTTACTGCCATAGAGAAGATTTTAATTCTGTATTTTTCTTGAGTGTGATGAGTGAAACGAGACACTTTTCTCCCCTGTAGTCTGTCAGAGCCTCTTGTGAATTTGTGGAGAAACTGTTAAGAAAACTTTTAAGGGCATCTGAGGTCTGTTATGAAAGACTGCAGAGGAACTCCGTCAATATCTTGTTCTTTCTGTTTTGATGTGCCCTTCAACTCAGTGAATCCTAGTTTTGTAAATTTCCAGGCCTTTGAAGAGCTCTGGAAATAAACATCTTATTTGTATATAAAGAATTACTGTGTCATAAGGAAATACCTTTTTTTTCATAGAATCAATGAATAATTAAATTGGAAGAGAATTCATATGGTCATCTGGTCAAGCCTCCTTAGCAAAGCCACAGGTTGCTTAGAGCTTTGTACAGTTATTTTTTTGAGAACTTCTAAGGATATAAACTTTTATGACATAACTCTTTAGGCAAGCTTTTCCATTTTTTCTTACAGTGTTCTGGTTTTGAAATCCATTCTTATCCATGCCAAAGATACAAAAGATGTTTTTCTAAGCTACAGAGGTCTCTGCATAAGTATAAAAATAATGTGTAAAGAGTGACTAGAAAATAAAGGAATTAAACATGTCCTTGGACATGATGCACACTATAAACCAAACGGAACAGTCTTTTCAAGTGTGACTCTATGTGTTCTCGTTACTGGATATTTATCTTAATTTTTTATCCTTGTGTTTTTTGCTACATTTGTGTTTCTGATATTTTTCTTTCCCAGATTACAACACATTTTCAAATGCATTGAAGAGATGCCATAGCCAAAAGAAGGAGAATTCTGTGTTCAGTCAATGAACAGATGAAGCATCTGCTGCTCAGTATTTTCAGGTAATAAACTTCAGTGCCACTTTGTGAAATCCAGGTTACTGTTGTTCACTTGACCTTAGTCACCAGGTCAATTAGAAAGATATCTTAGATTTTTTTATAAGGTGGCCAGGACCTTGGTAAATTAAGTAATTTAAGGGCAAGATTGATAGAATATGGGATTTATGCTTTTTCTGGTTTTCCTCTCCTCCTTTTCTTTTAGTTTTATGGCTGTCTGTCTCAACAGCAGAATATGATGCAGGATTTTGTCAGGACAACCACTTTCACAGAGCTCTCTTACAGAACCACATACATTTTAAAGATAAGGTAATCTCTGTTAAGAGTCTTAAATGTTCCAATATGCTTCTTAAATCTAAACTTCAACTTGCCCTGTAGAACAACACTGATCAGACTGGATAGAGCAACACTGATCAGACTGGAGACTTTTCTCCTGGAACTTTGTGTGCATGAATATGCTAATTCATGTGTGCTTTATATTATTGTTATTGTTAAGCACATGGATGACAGTACATGATGATGATACATCTTCAGGATGGATGGCACTAAACATGGATCCAAACATGAGCTACAAATGCCTCTGTCTTCTGTGGACAGTCTGGAAATCTACACATATATGTTTCTTGACATTTTGGGCTGTCGTCATTGCCATTGGTCTTGCAGTTTGAATACAATACCAGTTTCCTTATCTTAACTGTTGACTGTGTGTTTGTTACTGTGTTATATGGTCTCTTGCAAATAACCTGCAAAGGTATTCTAGTTTATGTCTTTTTCATGGAGATCTCCAGTGTATGTTTTTGCACCACATAGTTGTTGCAAACTGAGCAAGCACATCAGTCAGTGGCTGCTATGACTCCATTTGTACAAGGCAAAGATTTAGAAACAATTCAGGAATTTACAATTTTGGATGCCAAACTCATCTCTAAAATATGTATATACATTATAAAGATTACTGTAATGAATATAACGATGATTATTACTTCTTTATCTAGTCCTCTGCCTCTCACATTGTCCAAACTAGATAGTTCAGCAGAAGGCAAAAGAAAATTTACACTGGGGAGATTAGGAGCCACAGATTAAATAATTTTATAATTTAATTTTTTAGCGTACTTGAAATGGAAGGTGGAACACTGATAGATACATTTTACAATGTTCTTTTATCTTTTTTCTTTCTGTTGCAATTAGTCACACAAACTAGAGACTTTCTGACCCTCTCCAGGACAAGTCCTCTTCTACACGCTTCTCTGATTCCACACATAATATAACAAATCAGTAACAAATTCTATAGTACAATGACACCTTATGTGGAGAAGTATCCCATTCAGTAAGACACTTCATTCATCAGTTTTCTAACTCTATTGTTTTCCTCTTACATTGTGAGGCAAAAGGGGATTGAAGTTGTAATTTTTTTTCTGTCATTCCTCCATTGTGTCAACGTTTGTTGTATCCTCTTATGTAGTTTTACTTCTGAGGCCAGTGTTCCCAGTCCTCTCTTTATTTCTGTATGAAGGAATTGCACATCCTCTGTTACCATTCTTGCTCTCTTTCTCAGTGTCACCATTAATTCTGTGGGACCTGTTTTAAGAAGGATTGGCAGGAGTTATGCATGGTAGTGTAGCCAATGCCATATAATTGATTTATATTGCAGAACTCTAACTTCCTGGTTATTCTTTACTGTATTTCTCACAAGTCTTGACATTTTTTGCCTGGGACCACATCTGTCCATTGAGCATTGATCTTCACCAAACAGTTCCTAACAGTACCTAAGATCTTTGTTGTTGCTGTTGATGATGATGATTCATTTAGAATTTGGCTGGTACATAAAAAATTTGTATTTTCCACAAAATTGTATGAATAGGTGCTGAGTTCAATTTATCTGTGTGTTGTCCAGTGGCCTATCCTCACTAGCTCTTTCTGCTCTTCAGTCACTGGATGTCATCTGCATATTTTGCTGTGACACTGCTCACTTCTCAATAACTAAAAAACAGAAAAAAAAAAAAAAAAGACCGCGTGTGACCTGTAAGCAAATAGGCTTACAAAAGCAGCAGCCTAGCAGGAATGTTTTCGAGGTCTCAGAACAGCAGCTGAGACCACATGAGCTGTTTATAATGTTTCGGGCAGCAGACTGCAAGCAAAAATGATGGAAACCATGAAGTTGCAATCATTTATTTACTTTTACCTTGTTGACATTTTTTGTCTTTGCTTTTCTTTTACAATATATAAGAAAATACCAACAAAACATTTCCCGTTAAGTGTGTAGTATCTTTATTGCCAAAATGAGGAGAGTTGTGTGAAATTTATATGAATTCTTTTAAAATAATTTTTAAACTAGTAATTTAGTAATAACTCCAAGTGCAGCTGATAATTTTTCTTTGTATACAACTTATGTATTTCCTTGTCATACAACTTATGTATACAACTGCTGCTTATTTAAAAACTGCGCTTAACTATTTGCTTTCATAGAAATGAAACAAACCTTTACAGAAATTAAAGAAGTGGGTTTCAATCTCTCATATTTCTTTCAGGCCCAAGATAGTCCTCCTCTCCTATTTAATTCAGTGAGGTGTGCACAGAGGTGCTACCCCCAAAGCATGTAGTATTGGATGATACCAGCTGGGTAAGTACCGCTAGTATATCATTGACAGGTTAAATTTTGTAATACGTAACTTGAATTTATGGTGAAAGAAACAGCACAGTGAGCTTGTGTAAAGTTTTGACTTGTTTTCTGACACACAGTTGACAAATGTCATCAAAAGTTAATGTTTTACATGGAACAGGTGTTTCTAAAGAAAAAATTGGAATAAAAAATTTAATTTTTCATCAGCGAGGTTTTATTTGCCATTGGCTTCCTGCCAAATAGGATGCTCCTGTGTTATAATGCAAAAGGCAGCTTTAGTGCTTTAGGTAACATATCAATTCCATTTTTTGTGCCTGCAGTAGGGAATTCAGGTTTTGCATGCTCTTTGTGGGAAAGCTTTCTGCTGTGCAGCAGTATGGCTGGCTTGCTTTTGCTCTTGGTTTATTTTTTTCCCAACTCTTGGAGGTGCCTTGGCTTCTCTTCAGCATACCTAATAAAACTGGGTGTTGTTGGCCACCCACCTAAAAAATGATCTCTCTTTTTCCCTGATTCTGTAGAGAAACGATATTTTCAGAATAAATGTATGTGAAGAAATTGAATTAGCTTCATTGTGGCAAAATGCTTTCCCATGAGAAACTGAGAAACCCACTATTCTGAGACTATTCTGGGCTGCATCAAGAACAGAGTGGCCAGCAGGTCGAGGGAGGTGATTCTGCCCCTCTACTCTGGTCTTGTAAGACCCCTCTGGAATGCTGTGTCCAGCTCTGGGGTTCCCGGTTCAGGAAAGACACGGAGCTGTTGGAGCGAGTCCAGAGGAAGGCAATGAAAATGTTCAGGAGGCTGGAGCACCTTTCCTATGAAGACAAGCTGTGAGAGTTGGGGAAAGCTCTGGGGAGACCCCATTACGACCTACCAATACTTAAAGGGGTCCTACAGGAAAGTGGGAGAGTGGCTGTTCAGCAGGGTGTGTACCAACAGGACAAGGGGTAATAGCTTCAAGATGAAAGAGGTTAGGATTAGATTAGCTGTTAGGAAGAAATTCTTTGCTAGGAGGGTGGTGAGGCACTGGCACAGGTTGCCCAGAGAGGCTGTGGAAGCCCTATTCCTGGAAGTGTTTAAGGCCAGGTTGGATGGGTCTTTGGGCAACCTGGTTTAGTGGAGGGTGTCCCTGCCCATGGCAGGGGGGTTGGAACTAGATGATCTTTGAGGTCCCTTTCAATCTAACATATTATATGATCTGTTCATATTTATTTTAAAATTCTACTTTTTCAGAAATAAGCATACTCATACCATGTATTGTTATGTCACTTCATCTTAATGACTGCTCTTAGAGCTCTGCTAGGATGCTCTTTCTATCTAGAGGGAGCAAAGCTTTCTATAGAAGATGCCCATGATAATAGCCGTGTCACCTGGGGAGAAAGGTGAGCTATCATTAGATTAAAAGTAATTTAGTTCAGAAAGAACCTCTGAACATCCCTAGTCCAAATCTCTTTTGAAAGCACAGCCAACTAGACCAGATTGCTTAAGGTCTCTTCAGTTGCATTTGAATGGACCCAAGAATCACAGAACCATCAAATCACAGAATATCCTGATTTGGAATGGACCCATAAGGGTTATTGAGTCCAACTCCTGGCTCCACACAGGGCCAGCCAAGTCAGAGCATGGGACTGAGTGCATTGTCCAGACACTTCTTGAACTCAGTCAAGCTCAGTGCTGTGACCCCTTCCCTGGGGAGGCTGTTCCAGTGCTCAACCACCCTCTTAGTAAACAACCTCTTTGTAACATCTGACATAACCTCCCTTGTTGCAGCTTCATGCTGTTTACTGAGGTTCTATCACTGGTCACCAAAGAGAGGAGATTGGTACCTGCCCCTTTGCTCCCCCTCGTCAGGAAGACATAGACTGTGATGAGGTCTCCCCTCAGCCTCCTCTTCTCTGGGCTGAACAAACCAAGGGACTTGAGCTTCTCCTCATAAGACTTCCTATCCAGACCTTTCCCCATCCTTGTTGCCCTGGTCTGGACACTGTCCAATCCTTTTGTGTCCCTCTTGTACTGTGGCACCCAAAACTGCACACAGTACTCAAGGTGAGGCCTCACCAGTGCAGTGTAGAGTCAGACAATCCCCTCCCTGGACCGTCTGGCTATCCCATGCTTGATGCACCCCAGGATGCTGTTGGCCCTCCTGGCTGCCTGGGCACACTGCTGGCTTATGTTTAACTTGCTGTCAACCAAGACCCCAACTCCCTCTCAGCATGGCTGGCCTCCAGCATCTGATACCCCAGTCTGTATGTGTAGCTGGGATTGCCCCTTCCCAGGTGCAGGATCTAGCACTTGTCCTTGTTAAACTTCATGCGGTTAATTATCTTGGTGGATGTCCATGGAACTTGGTTGAATATGTCAGTGTCTGTCTTGTATTGGGGAGATCCAAACTGGATAGGGTTCCCCAAATCACAGAATCACAGAATCATAGGGGTTGGAAGGGACCTCGAGAGATCATCAGGTCCAACCCCCCTGCCAAAGCAGGCTCCCTAGCTCATATTGCACAGATGGGTCTTGAATATCTCCAGAGATGGAGACTCCACAACCCCCCTGGGCAGCCTATTCCAGTGCTCTGTCACCCTCACTGTGTAAAAGTTCTTCCACATGTTGGAACTTCCTGTGCTCTAACTTGCAGCCGTTGCCCCTTGTCCTGTCTCCACAGACCACTGAAAAGGGGTTGGCCAATTCCCCCTGCATCCCACACTTGAGATATTTATAAACATTAATAAGGTCCCCCTTCATCTTCTTTTCTCTAGGCTGAACAGTCCCAGCTCACTCAGCCTTTCCTCATATGGGAGATGCTCCAGGCCCTTAATCATGTTCATAGCCCTCCACTGGACTCTTTCCTATACCAGGTTGCCCAGAGCTGGAAACAATACTCCAGGAGTCACCTTAAAAATGGTCTCTCCCAGACTTCTGCTGGTTGCGTCCTTGCTAGCACAGGCCAGTATGCAGCTGGCATTGGCTCCAAAGCCGGACTCATATTCACCTCATTGTCCAGCAGAAGACCCTTAGGGCTCTCTTTTTATAAAACTGCATTCTAGCAGTCATCCCCTCGCTGTGGCAACATATTCACTACCATAGCTGCTCTGCTCAGCTTATTAATCACTACTGATCAGGAAATTATCAAGACACTGCAGAAATCCTCTGGGTTAGTTGTAACTCATCATATCACCCTTCCAGTAGGAACTGGGGTAGTTACATAGAGCGTATAATCATGAGGCTTCCTCCAGAAGGCGTAATTTCTGTCTTCGTCTTGATCAAGTTGTCTGTAACAGATAGCTACCTCAATAATATCTGTATCCCTACCCTGTATCATCTCATCCCTACCTGTAAGGTCTCAGCTAGCTCATCGCTTATTCCCAAAGCTCCAGCCCTTGATTCGTTCTGTGCATAGTCTACAACTCCTCCAACCTTTCCAACCTATCCTGAGAGCCATCCAACACAGTATTAGCTGTTCAAGTTACCTCACCATGTCTCTGTCATACTTATGGAGTGAAAGCCATGCCTTTGTGAATGGATTTCAGATTTCTCATGTTTGTTTCCCATGCTGTGTGTGCTTCAGTACATGCATCTCAGATGTCTCCTCTGACTTGCTGCTTTCACAAGGGTTGGATGAGGACCCTCCGTTGCGCTGTCTCCTGAATGATTCTCCTCATGTCTTCACATTTTTTCAGGCTATGATGACCTCTGACAACATGTACCTAGTTTTTCAGCCCTCCTTTTTAGATTAGAAAACTGATGGCAAAAGCACTCTCAGCCTACTTTTTTAAACGGTCCTTTCTCTCCACAGTCATCCTCATTCCTCAAGAAGGTACTGCACTCATAAAAGCTGCATTTCTGTCTGTGATACCAGCTGCATAGCCAGGGCATTTGCCTCTAAAACCTGTCTGTGAAGATCCCAACTATCTCCTGTTGAACTTCCCTAGTGGCTCTGTCTGGTCCTCTCCACACATTGCTTCACGTCTCATGGTTCTTCCCAGACAGAGCGCACCTTCCCCACAGATCAACAGCAATCCCACGCTCAGGGAAAGCCGTCATCCGTTCCATGCAGCCCTGCACCCACACAGCAATGTCCTCCCTTACAGGTTCTGTCCTGGATCATGGTCTTTGATGTGCCAAGGGATGTTGATCTAGCAATTCTTACAGGGCAAGTCTTACTATGCCTTGTTGTGCAGCTGTACTACTTGCTGATGTAGACATAAATATAATGTAAGAAACAGCAGGAGAATGAGGTCTGGGGGAAAAAGACATTCTTCTCCACTGGAGTTTTTATGTTGAACTCAAGCAGTTGACCCTTCCTTACACATTCCACATATGCAGAGAGAAAGTATTAACTGTCTTTCCATGAAGTGTAGGCAAGCAGCCTACCAAACCTTCTCTCAGACCTATGCTTCAATGAAATTGTCTTTGGCTTGTCACTGTCTCCTTTCTTATTTACATAACCGATATTTATTCTCACTTGCTGTTCAGAAGAGCTGGTTCTTCTAGGCAGAGACCATATTCTAACACCTGTCAAAGCATAAAAATAAAACGAGTTCTGTAACAGCCTGATAAAGAAAAATGAGCATAATGAAATCTTCCTCTGGGAAAGAATATTATTAAAGACAAGGTTCTAAATTCTATGCCAAACTTGAGACCATGTGCAATATCAGAAACAATGTTTATTTATCTTGCAGTGGAGTACTTCAGTAACACAATTTCATATTATCAACAACAGATTCAGGCCATGTCTGTCAGACTACATTCTTCAATACATAACCTAAATGCCATGCAGAGTAACTTTTGTGGAGTAGAATGTGCCTTCAATCAAAGTGATTTTTTTTCCTGTTAAAACCATTCTGTTCAAATACACAAAATTTCCTGTTTTAAAAGGCTGCTAAGTAATGTGCATACTATCAGAAGCTGGGGCAAAGAAGCAATAAGGAATGGGGGCGGCTGGTGGTATACTAAGCTGTAGTCCATACTCAGAATCTGTATTAAGTTTAAGCTTCTCTGCTCTTAACTCTTGAGATTGGATCATGGCTACAGCTTGGTTTCATGTTTGAAGTTCTTTGAAGTCTTAGGAGGTTCCAGGTGGCTTAAATCGCCTAACAGGTTTGTGAATTTCGTATTTTGGTTCAAAATTTAATGATAATTTCAGCCACAGGGACAGTAACACTGTTGCTCCTTTTTTTCAGTCCAGCAAAAACCCATAGGAGGAACCTAAGTGGTGAGCTGTTCTGTGAGATATTTTTTCTAAAGCTGATATTAAAATATGGGGGAAACTAGGCACTGGTAATAGCCTAATTTTGCTGAGCAATGTAAAAGTGCACTTTGCATCAAGGATCACATCAGTGACATCATCTTAACTATGTCTCTGGCAGTTGGCCTCTGTTTCCATGTTCTTATGCCTTTCACAGTTGAGTGACCTGCACAACAGGATAAAGCTTGGAACTAAAGGGTTCTCTGGACTGTTGCAGCAGCCACTGACTTTGCACTAATCGAAGCAAAAATTTTGAGACTTTGAAACATTTCAGTCATTATTTGGCTCGCAACAGGTGAGCCACCAGACTGGTGAAGAAAATGAGGCTTTGGGGATTTCTGTTGAACTGAGAGCCTTTGAGAGACACCACAACGAGCAGTGCAATTAAGTCTCATGCTGCCATCATCAAGCAGAACCACTATGTGGACAATGATACATAGTTTGCTTTTATCAAAGCAACTTACTCAGAGTGATTTTTGATTCAGAAAGACATGATTCTGTAGTCCTTCAAAGACTTACTATTTTCATGTCTTCCCTCCCTCACAGTGTATTCAGGCCATGCTTGCTTTTCAGTTTTTTCTCCTATAGAAACATTATTTTAAAAATATCCTCCAAACCATAACCAGGTGTTTACTCATTAAAACAATCCACAGTCTTTTGAAAATATGCCCTTGCTGGTAACATGAAAGTTAATGACACTAAAACTCTTCAAAACCCTTTCACTTTCTGAAATAAAATTAGTCATATTCTTGTATAATGCTATGCTTCTTAAATGCAGGGTACAGCTATGAAAACTTAGTTATGTAACAGAGGTGTCAGAAGTGACTTTTTAATTACTTTGTTTCTTTTGGTCTGCCTTTTGTTTTCAAGGTGGTCCTAGATGTTGGCTGTGGATCAGGAATCCTTTCATTTTTTGCAGTGCAGGCCAGAGCTAGAAAAGTCTATGCAGTGGAAGCCAGTTTAATGGCAAAATATGCAGAGGTAAGTGTTTTTCACTTACTACTGTTAGAATGCCATGGAGTGAAAGTGTTAAGAGATCTAGAGCTCTGCCTCAAAAAGACTTAACACTGAAGGCTTTGCAGTGTTTTTTCTGAGAAGCTGGGGTCTCTTAGAGGCAACACTTTTTTCAAAAGTAATTTTTGAAGGTATTCTAAACATTTTAATATGTAAATATACTGTATGATTGTTGTTTCTATGAAAAATGGTGAGCAGTCATAACCATTACTACAACTTTTACTTTCAGAAGGGAAAGAAAATTAAACCACGTGTTGTTTTTCATGGGTTCTGTGCAAAAATGTTTTAGTGGGTTTTTCCTAACTCTTGGACATATGTGTGATCAGCTGAGATAGTTTCCACCGAAGTGTGATCAGTTAAGTCTTTCAATCTTATAAAACTGTGTTCTTAGGGTTTAATTAGGACATGTCTGAAAAATGCAATTAGTTTTAAAACCTGGTTTTTTTCAGGCATTGTTTTTACTAAGCATTCTAAAACTATTTAAGAGAAAGGAAAAAAAATAAAAGCACTTAGTGTATTTGTAACTAAATATTGTAGGAGAAGTTCATTTCTGAAAAAGTTCTAATCCCAAATAGCAGTGGCAGGAAAAACCTCCATGTTTTTTTCTCACAGTCTCCACTTATTTAGGTGAACATCAGAATGTGTGAGGAGAAATGTGAGCATGATCATTATAAATTTTGTCAATGTTAGCTGCCTCTAGCTGAGTTTTAATGTGGAACAGTATGAAAAATGGTGAAGCAGAGGATTTTTCATCCAATACCTAGAAAAAGTTAGCAGTATGTAGATGTTAATTTTTCTTTACTGATCCAGAATATATATGTTCCTGAGGGACTTTAGGAGTCCATAGTTCCTCTAAGTCCACACAGTGAGTATGCAGCTGTTCAGTGAAAGTTTCTCCCGTATATCCTAATGCAGGAATCCAGCCACACTGTTGGAGAAAGGATGGAAAACATCAGTTGTCAACAGTAACACTGCGAAGAAAATGCATTGCTATTGGAAACTGAGATAATTGCTTACATCTTAAAGAAGAAAATGTGGATGTTTTACGTATTTATTTCTCTCCAGATAGAAGTAGCTATTAATGTATAAATTCTTTGTATTTTTCATTCCAGTTTAAATACAGAACTCCATAATTGCATAAAATTCAGTTTTATTTGCCCTTAAACTAAAAATTACAACAGAAGATTTGTAATGTATAAAATTTTAAAATGCAGGTATTACAGCCCAAGGACTACAGTACTTTGCTGTTTCCCCACACTGAAAAGAACATCATTCAAAGGAATTCTGATAACTATTGTCCCATTTTGTTTACGTTCATGTCAGTCTACATTAGTGACCCAAATAGTAGGAGTTGAGTACATCCTTAGGAAGTTTGCTGATGATACCAAGCTGAATGGTGCGTTTGATAGGCTTGAGGGAAGGGTTACCATCCAGAGGGACCTTGACAGGCTTAAGAGGTGGGCCCATGAGAACCTCATGAAGTTCAGGAAGGCCAAATGCAAGGTTCTACGCAGGAGTTAAGGGAATCCTCAATATCAATACAGACTGGGTAATGAATGGATTGAGAGCAGCCTTAAAAAAGACTTGGGGATACTGGTGAATGCAAATTGGACAAATATGTTTGCAGCCTAGAAAGCCAACTGTAAGCCTGAGCTGCACCAAACGAGGTGTGCCCCTCTACTTAGTTCTCATAAGGCCCCACCTGGAGCATACAGCTCTAGGGTAGTCAGTGTAAGAAAGACAGGGAGCAAGTCCAGAGGTGGGCCACAGAGTGATCAGGGAGATGGAAGACCTCCCCTATGAAGACAGACTTGAGAGGGTTTGTGTTGTTCTGCCCAGAGAAGAAAAGCCTCTGGGGAAACCTATTTGCAACATTTCAATACTTAAAGATGGAGATTATTTTTTATCAGGGCCTGTAGCGACTGGAAAAGGAGTAATGGTTTTAAACTGAAAGTGAGAAGGTTTAGATTAGACATAAGGATGATATTTTTTATGATTAGGGTGGTGAGGCTCAGGTTGCCCAGCGAAGTAGAGGCTTCCCCATTCCTGGAAGTTCTCAACATTCAGTTGGATTGGACTTTGGGCAACTTCCACTGGACCAATGGAGGACATCCCTGTCCACAACAGGAAGGTTGGACTAGTCCCTTCCAATCCTATGGTTCCATGACTCCTTGTATTCTTTGGAACTAGTGTAGAATAAACATCTCATTCATACACTCTTAGTTTACATCTACATTTAAAAGCCTTAGCAGTTCTATAAAGTGTCGACCAAGCATTATATTTTAAATTCTGATGTAAGTATAATTAATTCTGAAAGCTCCTGTTAGGTGGTGTCAGAAAAGTGACTTCCAGTCTTGGATAAATGCAGCTGTTGCTGAAGTGCAAAATCTGACCTGGTGGAGTTGTATAAAGCTACCTGATACATTAGCTCTACTAATGTGACTTTTCTTTTGCAGCTGCATACCTGTACTCTTATCTATGACGGTTGATGATTATAACCAATTAAAGATTCTGTCACATTTTTGTTCAGCATCTTGGGTGGGCTGTCAGTCTTGCTATTTACTTTTGGAAAGTGTGAAGATAATGTGTATGTCAATTTAAGTTTGTATTACTGTTTGGTTTAAGTGCTGCACACAAGCATGTTGTTAAGAAGTACATATATTCACCTACTTGAGTCCTCTGAGTTTTCCATATACTGTGAAGAAGTTATTGTTTTCTCTGTAACCCACAGCATTCAGTACATCAATAAATTTAATTACAGCAGGATGTTTCAAACACCTAGTCCTTATGCATACCTGAAGGGAACATATAAACAGGAGGGGAGTCAGCTTTATGAAAGAGTAGGCAATGGCAGGACAAGGGGTCCCTGGAGGTATACAAGGCCAGGTTGGATGGGGCCCTGGGCAACCTTGTTTAGATCATGCCTGGAGGTTGGTGGCCCTGTCTGTGGCAGGGGTTTGGAACTGCATGATCCTTGGGGTCACTTCCAACCCAGACCATTCTATGATTCTATGATTCTAAAAGGCATGTACTTGCACAACTAGAGAGAAAGCCATTAGACTGTATTTCACCATTAAGGATGCTGCTAAACCGTTTACTGTTTTGGCAGGGTTGATATAGCAGTGCTATCAGGGATTATCTTTTAAATCTATGTGAAATACTCTGACCTGTTTGCTGACTTTTGGAGACCTTTGGGAGTCAGTTGTTTGGGGTTTTTTATTTTCAGAGTTTTGGTTTTGTTCCATGAGGAATTTTGCAATTTTCTTTGGTCTCCAGGGAAAACAGACTCTTGATGTTCAAGATGGATCCTGGGGTCACAATATGAAACATTTTATGATATTTTATAGTTGTCCTGGTTTCAGCAGGGATAGAGTGAATTTTCTTTCTAGCAGCTGGTGTCATGCTGTATTTCATCAATTTGCATGAAAACAGCACAATGCCCTCACTTTCTCACTTCCACTCTTCTCACTCTCCCAACTCACCAAAGTGAGCAAATGTCTGTGTGGTGCTTAGTTGCTGGCTGGGGCTAAACCATGACAACAGTGTTTAATTATATTTATGGGGGAAGTCATATGGAAAAGGCTTGAATTATTTATAGCTTTGTGTGTTCCATAACACCAGTTATAAGGCTTACTGAACAGTTGGGCCTCTTTTTGTGTCTCTGTTTCACTGGTTGAGAGATGGGCCATGTCTGGATATCAAACTGGACCTTCCATGAGGAGAGATGTATGTGAGAAGTTTATGCTTACCTGTATGTATTACAAAGATAGTTTCTGGTATGTTTTTTGTCAAAGCAAACCCTTACTATTTTACCAAAGACTTCTGAGCATTTAATTTTCATGAATGCTGCATGAAAAAGGTAAAGGATGGCAGACTGATGCAATTCATGTGATGTAAGCGCGTATACCAGATACAAATTTAACTGTATTTTGGCTTAAGGTTGCAGTTTTAACTCCCATCACTGTAATCTTGCTCTGCTTTTGAAGTCTTCTGACTGAGAATTACAAGAGAGTTCAGCTGTTGAAAACAACGGACTCCTTTCATTTGTCATTGAAAAAATTACAAAATACTGGGTGGATTGGTTTTTTCCCTTCACTGCAGCTATGAAATATTGAAACTACTTGACTCCTTTTGTTCAAACACATTGTGCTGACTGTAAGTTGGTGATTTCAGGAATTTATGGAATACTCTGTGTGGGAGTGAAAACATTGTCAGCACACGTACTCAGATATATCTCCTCTCCTTTTGCCATAGATATGCTATTGATTCACAAAGGCACTCAGTCTAAAAGCTCTATTGCCATCAACCATTAACTGCTTGTTCTTCATTTGTCAATAAGACTTTTTTCAAAAAGGTACAAAAATTCTGAATATTTAAGAAAGGTGTTTCAATTTAGGTTAGCAAAACAGGCAAGCTGTCAAGATGAAGATACGGGTAGGGGGTTTTTGTATAAGAGACAAATAGTTTGTTTAAGGCCTGTCTTCTAAATAGTAATGCAAATATTTTTGCCTAAGTAGCAAAGTAATTTTGTTGATGGCAGAAATAACTTCCCGTGTTTAAACCCCTCAATTGATGAAGATGCTGTACAGGTTGAAGTAATTTAATAATCCTGTCCAAAATAGAATCATAGAATCAGAGAATGTGTTAGGTTGGAAGGGATATTTAAAGGTCATCTAGTCCAAACCCCTGCAGTAAGCAGGGACATCTTCATTAGATCAGGTTGCTCAGAGCTTCATCGAGCCTGATCTTCAATATCTCCAAGGATGGGGCCTCCGCTACCTCTCTTGGCAATCTGTTCTTGTGATCTACCACAGATTTCCAACATAAATCTACCTTTCTCAAGTTTAAAGCCATTACCCTATTGCTACATGCCCTCATGAACAGTTCTTCTCCAGCCTTCTATAGGCACCTTTCAGGTATTGGAAGACCACTGTATGGTCCCCCTGGAGCCTTTTCTTCTCCAAGCCGAACAAGCCCAACGCTCTCAGCCTGTCTTCACAGGAGAGATGCTCCAGCCCTTTGATCATTTTTGTGGCCCTCCTCTGGATGTGCTCCAACAGGTCCATCTCCTTCTTGTGTTGTGGGCTCCAAAGCTGGACACAGCATTCCAGGTGAGGTCTCACCAAAGCAGAACAGAGGGGCAGAATCACCTCTCTCGATCTGCTGGCCACACTTATTTTGATGCAGCCCAGGATGTGTTTGGCCTTCTGGGCTGCAGATGCATGTTGGTGGCTCATGTCCAGCTTCTCATCCACAAGTACTTCCAAGTCCTTTTCCTCAGGGCTGCTTTCAAGCACATAATTTCCTAACCTGTATGGATAACATGGATTATCCTGATCCAGGTTCAGGACCCTGCACTTGGTTTTGTTGAACCTCATGAGGTTCACCTGGGCTCACTTCTCCAGCCTGTCCAGGTCCCTGTGGACAAGGTCAGTTCAAACAAGATGGAGGTAGTTGGGACAAAGAGTTAGTTTACAGATGTTAGCTCTTAGCGGTCTGTAAATGATTGATTGTTTGATTGATTGATTGATTTTTACATCTCTGTTTTGGGGTAATATTGCCTGGGAGTAGAAGTTAACAGTATTGTATATGCATTTGATATAACACACTTGTATTCTGTATCTGTTGTCAATTATTTCTGTTAATTCTGTAGAATCTTCCTCCTGTAGAAAAGACATGCATGGACTTTGTGGGAGACTGTAGCTGTCCAGTATTTAATGTCAATTGATTTTTCTTCTGTTTCTATGATAATGAATCAGGTTCCTCAGTGCATGGCAAATTTCGGTTTCAGAGAAATCATCTTTGTGTTTAAAAAATAATTTTTAAAAAGTTAAATGTATAAAACATTCAAACCTGCCACCAATCTTGCTAGATACGCACTGTTAATTAAGCAGCTGTAAAAATCACGAAAAAAATAGCTTCCTTAAGACAAGAGATCTTATCCCTGAAATAAGTCAATGTCTTAATCTAGTCTGTCTCAGATATGCATGTATAAATATCTGCTTAAACTAGTGTTCATTGACTTCCTGACACTCTCTTTACAGACTGAGTTTTTGGCGGGTGCAGAATTGGCTTGATTCGTCAGACCACTGTCAGAGTGTCTTGTATGAATAAGCAGAGGTTTCTATTCCCTGAGTCTCTATGGCCAAAACCTGACATCAGCTAAACTCCTTTTAAAAATGCAGTTTCTATCTGTGTTGAGCTTTAGAAGGCCAAAAGCCAGGGAACTTTAGTAGTCCCAAGTAATAGCTATACTGTAAAGGAGATCTTTGCTGATGTTCAAAACCTACTGGGATACGATCTGTGCAGCCTGCTGTAGGTCACCCTGCTTTAGGAGAGGGGTTGGACTAGATGATCTCCAGAGGTCCCTTCCAACCTCTTCTGTGCTGTGATTCTGTGAGAAACAATTAGTACTAGCAGTCTTTCTTTGAATTTTCATTGATTTTGCTGTATCTAAAGGTAGGAAAGCATATAAATATAGACTTTTTAAAAAATTGTGTAATATTAATAATTGTAGTAGTAGCAGCAGTAATAATGATAATTATAACAACAAAATAGCAATGAAAAAAAATTCTATTGGTCTGCATGCTACTATTTCCAGTAAAAGTTTTCAGAATGCACTCATCTCCATTGCTTGTGATAGAGATATAATATTCTGCTGCTCTCTAGCAACCTATGTGATTTCTATGTCACAGTCTGCAATGTTCTGAAATTATTCAGGCTTCTTGCCTAGTACTGCTGAGTAGTTACTTGACAGTTTATTTAGGTTCGGAATTCACCTGTGAGCAAAACAGTAATTTCATTTCCAAAATGAAATCACATCACGTGTCTGCTCACATCGTCTCTGGTTTGAAGAGTCTGAAAAACAAAATCTGTCAACCTGTTCTTAGAAATGGATACAAACACTTGTCAGTAAAAGTATTTACCAAATTGATAGCATCTTAGTGTACAATGATTTTGGGGGGGGTTTAGAAGTTTTATTATCATATTAGCATGTGGTTTATATTGGCCGGCTGTGGCTGAAAATTGCTAATTGTATCACTCATTCAAGCTTTAATGTAAATCCTTCACACAGATGTTATATTTATTAGACTAGCTATAAGCAAGGAAGGTGCTGTAATTCCACTGGATAGTGTTTAGAAGGTGTGTAAACCTTCACTTCGCTTGAAAATATCCCAGTATTTCATATAAGACCATAAAACTGATAGGACTTTATGAAGTACTCTGGTCTGGTCCATAAGTTGTTCTGGGTTGGGCTTGCTACTCACTGCCATAGCACATTCACATTTCTGTGAATCAGCTAATACCCTCATTAGTCTCTTTTTCTCATGTTACAATGAGTTAGAAGTTTCATCACTGTTACCTTAGGGCCAGTCTGTTTTGGAAAAGGTTTGCTGCCCCAATTGTGCGCTTTCATTAACACTACAATTACTCCTATGCAAGTACATCCGTGAGGGAGTATTTTCTGCTACTTAACTGAATTGTTTATACTTGTTTTTCCTGGTATCTCTGGATACGAATACAAATCTACTGTGTTGTTGTAAAGGATGCTTCATTTTACAGTCTCTCCCAGTAGACACCCAGATTCGTGTGAAGTAATTGCTTCTTTATAAGTTTGTGCCAGAATAATCTAGATTCTACTAATTCTTTAAACATGAGGAGTTTAGATACTTCCCTGTACATCTGAGGACGCTACAGCCAAATAGGATATGCATCTATGTGGAAATAGAGTCCTTGGAAACGTTGTTCTTTTCCTTGACTTGCTGTATCAGACATTAATTTTTAGGTTCATTTCTTGCATTCACTAAACTTTTTGCTCCGAGGTTCCCTATGGATATAAATAGAAGCAGATAAGTCTCCAGTATCCTGGCTCAAAGTGCTGGCCCATTTGAATGCATTGATTTTGCTCCAGCAGGAGGGTTGAACTAGATGATTTTCAGAAGTCCCTTCCAACCCCTACCATTCTGTGATTCTCTGCGATTCTATGATTTATGTGGATATAGTGCCATGCTCCATTTATGCTTAGAAGGTACCACAAACTTCTCAGCTCTTGAGTTTCTTCATGCATTCATGGCTATGTAACTCACTCAAGAAGAGATTTTTTTAAAATTTGGAGAATTATGGAGATATTTCCTTTGTAACCTTCTGTACTGAATTAAAAGGTCCACCTTTTCCTGGTAGATATTTTTTCTTGTAGATATTGATTACAGTTATCTCTTACAGGACAACAGTACTTGTACTGTCACTTGCTGATCCCACACAATCCACTTATTTGAGTTTGCTTCTGTGAGACTCAGTCTTAAGAAAGTTTAGTGTAGCAAGAAAAAATATGTTACCTTTCTATTTTATTCTGTGTAACAGACCGAGGGAGTTGTTTTATACTATGCAGGGTTTAATGCTAATTAAAGATCTCTGATTCAAGTTCTGCTCATGCAAGGAGTCAACACTTGCCATGTGCTTTTGTTTTTCCTCCAGCTGATGGTGAGAAGCAACAACCTTTCTGACAAGATCGCAGTTCTGTCTGGAAAAATTGAGGAGATTTCCCTCCCTGAGAGTGTTGATGTAGTAATTTCTGAACCAATGGGTTATATGCTGTTCAGTGAGAGGATGTTGGAAAGTTACCTCCATTCCAAAAAATGGTTGAGTTCAAATGGTGAGTGTGTCACCACAGTTGCCTCCTGCATACAAAATGGAGAATAAAAAGCTTCTCAAAGAATCAAAAAAGACTTGAATTGATAGTCCAGGATTTTCTGGCATTACACCCTAATTCTACCTCTACCACCACATAACATCTAGGGGGCTCAGGGGAACTAACATAAAGATGCAGCCACCAGTGCAATTATACTATGCTTTGACTTCTTGCTGTTTCACATTGGAAAGAGCTTTGAGTGTGCTGTTGTTGGACTGCTGAGATCTACTTGAGCTTTCATCTTAACCTGCTGTTACCTACACTATGATTCCATCTCTGTTGCAACATATCACAATAAATGATGGCGCAATAACTTCCACTGCCAGACAGTGGAATGTAGATGAGAATGGAACTGTTAAATGATGGGTTGTTTGGGTTTTTTTTTTTTTTGTGGAGAAACTCTAATACATTGTTTTGGGAAAACTAAGATCAAATTGTTTTGACGTCCTTTCATTGGGCTTCTCTCAAATACCTTATTCTAATACCTGTATGTTCCTTTTTGAGTGACATGACAGATTCACAGTGATCTGTATTTTACCCCTCCTGTGTTTGTCAGAGTTTTGAATAGAATCTGTAAATTCCAGGGCCTTATGGGAATCTTCTTTGTGAAGCAAATATGAGTATTGAATTGAGGAATGCATTCTTGAATGGAGAAAAGAAGACTGAGGGGGGACCTAATTAATGTTTATAAATGTCTTAAGTATGGGATGCAGGGGGAAATGGCCAACCCCTTTTCAGTAGTCTGTGGAGACAGGACAAGGGGCAATGGCTGTAAATTGGAGCACAGGAAGTTCCGCACCAACATGCGGAAGAACTTTTACACAGTGAGGGTGACAGAGCCCTGGGACAGGCTGCCCAGGGAGGTGGTGGAGTCTCCTTCTCTGGAGATATTCAAGACTCGTCTGGACACCTATCTGTGCAATATGTGCTAGGGAGCCTGCTTTGGCAGGGGGGTTGGACCTGATGATCTCTCAAGGTCCCTTCCAACCCCTACAATTCTGTGATTCTGTGATTCAACATGAACTCTTGAAAACCAGCTATGAAGTCTCTCTTTAAAAGACTTCTTAAGGAGACCTCTCTCAAGTAAAATTACTGCAGCACAGTTGTTTTTGAGGCATGGGCTGAATGTGCCTCAATGCAGGGAGCTAATGACTTTGCTGTTGCTTCAAACTTGCAAAGCACATTTGGTTGGTATTTTTAAAGTCAGCCACTGATCTTTCCCTACGGTCCAGTTTCAGAAGAGGGCTTCTGAAAGCTGATAGGTAGGCAGTTAATTTTGAGTTTTGAATTAGTGAATTTAGTTTTAGATTAGTGAAGCTTTTAAAGATACACGCCTAACTTTCCACTCACTTGTGCAGTGGGGTTGAATCACTGTATCTGGTGATTATCAAACTTAATGATTGTCTAAGAAGTGAGCTGAAATTGTGACATTTTGAACAAGTTACTAATATTTAGTACCAGTTACATTCAGAAACTTTCTGTTCCAAATTCTCTCCAGACTTGTTAATATTCTCCCCACAGCCAGTTTTAAAAAGCAATGTCTACTTTGTGACAGGGTGTTGTTCTTTATTTAAATTCCTGTTGTCTCCTCTTACATGACATACCTACAAATAGAAAGCTGTTTCTTTTCCTTTCTCTCCTTTACCTATCTTCCCCTTCAACTTTGTATGCATTGTAGTTTGTGCCAGATTTAAAAAGGGTGAAGGTATATGCTTAAATGTAGTTCAGAATGTCCAGGTGTTGTCTTCTGCTTCCACTGGCACACATGCGAAATAGAGCACAAGGGCTTACATTTAAGCTGCTAGGCAGTCTCCTGCACTGTCCACAGAAAATAATGTCAGGTACTACCCTTTATTGGTAGTTCAGACTGGCAGTGATGGGTTTGCTGATAGAAGCCTGAGGATTATAAAAAATGATTTTAGGAGGCTGGGGAAGTTAGTCGATGGAGCGGGCATACAAGTTGTGTTTGCCAGTATTCCTTTGGTGGCAGGGGCAAACACTGAGATAAGCAGAAAAGGCCATCTTATAAATGCATGGCTGAGAGGCTGGTGCAAACACAAAAATTTTGGATTCTTTGATCACGGGGCGGTCTACTCGGCACCTGGCCTGAGGGCAGCTGATGGGAATTGCCTGTCTCCGAAAGGGAAACGGATACTTGCCCAGGAGCTGGCAGGACTTGTAGAAAGGGCTTTAAACTAGATAGGAAGGGGGAAGGGGATAAAGCCAGGTCTGCTAGAGATCGGCCTGGGGAAGTGGTATTGGGATTAGGAGAGAGGCAAGGGGCTCAGCTGAGGTGCGTCTACACTAACGCACGCAGCATGGGCAACAAGCAAGAAGAGTTGGAAGCCATAATGCGGCAGGCAAACTATGACCTGGTTGCCATAACAGAAACATGGTGGGATTGCTCCCATGACTGGAGTGCTGCAATGGATGGCTACAAACTCTTCAGGAGAGACAGGCAAGGAAGGAGGGGTGGTGGTGTGGCTCTATACGTTAGGGAATCCTTTTCTGCCACTGAGATTGTGACTAGGGATGATAACATTGAATCCCTATGGGTAAAGATCAGAGGAAGGGCTGACAAGGCAGACATCCTGGTGGGTGTCTGTTATAGACCGCCAAACCAGGATGAAGAGACAGATGAGGTGTTCTACAAGCAGCTGGCACGAGCTGCATGGTCATCAGCCCTTGTGCTCATGGGGGACTTTAACTTCCCTGACATATGCTGGGAGTACAGCACAGCACAGAAGAAGCAGTCTAGGAGGTTTTTGGAGTGCACAGAGGATGCATTCCTGATGCAGCTGGTCAGAGAGCCCACAAGAGGAACTGCCCCGCTAGACCTGCTGTTCGTGAACAGGGAAGGTCTGGTAGGAGATGTGAAGGTTGGGGGCTGCCTTGGACAGAGTGACCATGAAATGATACATTTCTCAATTCATGGTGGAGCTTGGAGGGGGAATAGTAAAACTGCTACCTTGGACTTTCAGAGGGCAGACTTTGATTTGTTCAAGAGACTGGTAGGGGGAGTCCCTTGGCATTCAGTCTTAGTGAACAAAGGGGTACAAGAGAGCTGGTTGCTCTTCAAGAAGGAAGTCTTAAGGGCGCAGGAGCAGGCGGTCCCCCTGAGCCGCAAAATGAGCCGGCGGGGAAGAAGACCAGCGTGGATGAATAGGGAGTTACTCTTGAGGCTCCGTGAGAAAAAGAGAATCTACCGCCTGTGGAAGGAGGGACGGGTAACTGAGAATGAATTCAAGGAAGTTGTCAGGATGTGTAGAGGTGAAATCAGAAAGGCAAAAGCCCAGCTTGAATTTAACCTGGCCGCTGGGGTGAAAAAGAATAATAAACTCTTTTATAAGTACATTAACAGTAAGAGGAGGACAAAGGAGAATATCCACTCTTTACTGGATGAGGCTGGGAATGTGATCACTGAGGATAAGGAAAAGGCGGAGGTTCTGAATGCCTTCTTTACGTCTGTCTTTAAAGGTCAAACAGATCCTCAGGGTACCCCTCTCTCTGACCTGGTAGTCTCAGCTGGGGAGCATGCTAACTCCCCTGTGATTCTGGAAGAAACAGTCAGAGACTTCCTACTCCAACTGGACTGCCACAAGTCCATGGGGCCGGATGAGATCCACCCGAGAGTGCTGAGGGAACTGGCAGAGGTGGTAGCCGAGCCGCTTTCCATTATCTATCAGTCCTCCTTGCTGACGGGTGAGGTCCCAGAAGACTGGAGGCTTGCCAATGTGACTCCCATTTACAAGAAAGGTTGTAAGGAGGATCCGGGGAACTACAGGCCTGTTAGCCTGACCTCGGTTCCAGGGAAGGTTATGGAACAGATAGTCTTGAGGGAGATCATGCGGTATGTGCGGGATGGCCGGGGGATCAGGCCTAGCCAGCATGGGTTCATGAAGGGCAGGTCCTGTTTGACCAACCTGATCTCCTTCTATGATCTAGTGACCCATCTGCTGGATGAGGGAAAGGCTGTTGATGTGGTCTACCTAGACTTCAGCAAAGCCTTTGACACTGTCTCCCACAGTATTCTCCTGCAGAAGCTGGCAGCCCGTGGCTTGGATGGGTACACCCTCGGCTGGGTAAGGAGCTGGCTGGAGGGCCGGGCTCAGAGAGTGGTAGTAAATGGAGTTAAATCCAGCTGGCGACCGGTCACGAGTGGTGTTCCCCAGGGGTCGGTGCTGGGGCCTGTCCTCTTCAATATCTTTATTGATGACCTAGATGAGGGCATTGAGTGCACCCTCAGTAAGTTTGCAGATGACACTAAATTGGCTGGGAGTGTGGATCTGCCTGGGGGTAGCGAGGCCCTACAGAGGGATCTGGACAGGCTGGAGAGCTGGGCTGAAGCCAATGGCATGAGGTTCAACAAGAGCAAATGCCGAGTCCTGCACTTTGGCCACAACAACCCCAGGCAGCGCTATAGGCTTGGGGCGGAGTGGCTGGAGGACTGTGTGGAGGAAATGGACCTGGGGATACTGATTGATGCACGGCTGAACATGAGCCGACAGTGTGCGCGGGTGGCCAAGAAGGCCAACGGCATCCTGGCTTGCATCAAAAATAGTGTTACTAGTAGGAGCAGGGAGGTAATTGTCCCCCTGTACTCAGCACTTGTGAGGCCGCATCTCGAGTACTGTGTTCAGTTTTGGGCCCCTCACTACAGGAAAGACATTGAGGCTCTGGAACGCGTTCAGAGGAGGGCTACTAAGCTGGTGAGGGGTCTGGAACACAGGCCTTACGAGGAGCGTCTGAGGAAGCTGGGATTGTTCAGCCTGGAGAAGAGGAGGCTTAGGGGAGACCTTATAGCTCTCTATAACTTCCTGAAGGGAGGTTGTAGTGAGCTGGGGGTCAGCCTCTTCTCCCGTGTAGGCAGTGACAGAACTAGAGGGAATGGTAGCAAGCTGCGCCAGGGGAGATTCAGGCTCGACATTAGGAAGCACTACTTCTCAGAAAGGGTAGTCAGGCACTGGAATGCACTGCCCAGGGAGGTGGTGGAGTCACCAACCCTGGGGGTGTTCAAGGAAAGACTGGATGTTGTATTGAGGGATATGGTTTAGTGGGAGCTAGTAGTAATAGGTGAATGGTTGGACTGGATGATCTTCTAGGTCTTTTCCAACCTTGATAATTCTGTGATTCTGTGATTCTGTAATTCCTCTGCTTTCCTGAGCCCTTAGAGCATGAGATCCTAATGAAAATGCATTCTTGCAAATTTTAGATCAAGATTTTGTTTCCTGCTTTGTCACTGATTTGCCACTTTATGCAGATAAAATTTGGTTTCTTGACTTCAGCATGTGTAAAACAAACCCCCGAAGCCCAAGGTGTAATATGTATTTTTGTGTTTATAAAAATGTCAGTATTTTTCTGAAGTTTTCTGGACAAAAGTTTTAAGTCTGAAATGCGTATAATTACCTCATTCATTAACAGCAGTCCTTTGGATTTTTACCAAAGGCATACCCAGCAGTTTAATTCAAGATCAAGTCTGAACTTTAACTCATCTACTCCACACAGATGTTATATTTATTGGATTATCTATAAGCAAAGAAGGTGCTCTAATTCCACTGGATAGTGTTAAGAACGTATTTAATACCTAGCATTTCACTTTGCTTGCAGGAAGCTAAGTAATTCCAATATTGAATATAGGACCATAAAATTATTAGGACTTTATAAATTATTCTGGTCTGTTCTATAAGTTGTTCTGGGTTTGGTTTTTTACTAACTGCTTTAGCATATTCACATTTCAGTAACCTGTGGGGTTGAACTATACAATCAAAAAATATCTTGAGTTGGAAGGGACTCACTCTGGAGGATCATCAAGTCCAACTCCTTCTTTCATAGAGGGCAACAGTAATATTAAACCACATATTTAAAGAGTGTTGTCCAAATGCTTCCTGAACACTTGCCTTTCTACATTATATTGTCTTCTGTTTTTCTAGGAATGATGTTCCCAACATATAGTGACATTCATTTTGCTCCTTTCTTTGATGAGCAACTGTATCTGGAACACTACTCCAGAGCCAATTTTTGGTAATGATTATTTATGTTATTTTACCCAAGATTCGGTAGAGGTTAAAGATTAAATCAGTTCCCTTTTTTTAGCATAAACTATCTGTCAACACTGGAAGAGAATTCTGTTATGTTCTCCTTGTTCACTTCTGCTCTGGCCTACATTTGTACTGTATTATTGTGCAAGTCCAAAGGACCAGTAAGTGCTAGAATTGACTGGCTCTCCTTTGGAAAGAGAAAGTGACTGCGCAAATTGGCAGTGAATCAGGTGCTAGTGTTTCCTTCACTACAATGAAGTGTAGTATCCTGCAGATGGTGATCATTTTATTGCCTGAAGTCCCTGGCACATGAGCACAGGAAAGATTCCTTTTTAGTTTTCACAGAGAGTAATTGTTAATTCCCATGTCCTGAACAATTTCCAATTTAATAGCTACTTTCTGGGAAGGTTAATTTTTAATCATCTCCAGTCCTTCATGAGATAATTTAGAAATAAGCCATTTGCAGGTTATTGCTTAAAGGTTTTGGATAAAAGGTACTGTGGAACTCTGGGGTGAACCACTTTTAAATCTTTTGGAAGATTATAAATGCAGGCCTTCAACTGTTCTTCCAGTTTGCAATATGGAATATGAACATTAAGTGGTCTTCATCAAACCTATTTGTTGGTTTCTTAGATTAAAGACAAAGTTGTCTCCATGCCTGGTTTATGGCATAACTGCTTCTACTTCAGATGTGAATTCTGGCTGTGTCTGAAGTAGACCTGTGACAAAATCTTAGTTTAACTAGTGATTAAAGGAGTGAATGGAATTTGAGTGATTTCCACGCTGAATCCTTTGCTGGCAATATTAGTTTATACAGACAGTTTATGCTCTTTTGTCTCACTGTGTAGGTTGAGCCAGTTTTTAAACTTTAGTGTTGTATATCTACAATCACAAACCCCCTTAACATTATCTTTCTATGTTGAGATACTGAAAAAAGAATGTAGAAGTTACTTTCAACAAGTTTTTGTGCTTCAACTTTCATTCTGGTTCCTCTTCCTAAAGATCCTGTTATTTTTCCTTACATGTCAACATTAGAATCTAAATTACAAGACTAAAGTACAGTTTTATACCATGATGCAGATTCTTTATTACTTAAAAATAAAATAGATACTTAGTAGTTTGAAGCAGAAATACAGCTTTTATTTTCACAAGCCTACACAGGTGTGAATGTTACTGCCAGTATAAAAACATTTAATTTAAGACTGCTTGCCATGCTCTGTTATCATTTGCAATAAATGCAAGAGCTCTGTGGAATATCTGTGGTGTAGATACAAGGGTATTGTGTGTGTTTATCTCCATGAACAGACATATATGGTAATGTTATTGGTTGTGGAAAGAAATGTGCTCCCTTTTGTTGTTTAAGACTTTTAGAGTTCAGAATAAGTAGTCCAGTTAGACTAATTTTTTAGTTTGTTAACACAAATACACCATCTGCATTCTAAAAAAAACCCCAAAAACAAAATAAAAAACCCCTACTACATCTAAATTTTTTATGAGAATATTTCAACCAACTGGCCACAGAAATGTCACACTGTGATCCTTGATTATACTCCTTGTATATCAGGTTCTGTTTTGACATGTTCCTAGACAAAATAGCTTGTGTTCTTACAATATAATTTATTGTTGTCTTGAGATGTCCACTCAGCATAGGGCTTTAGTATCAATCTCCCTATCAGTCCACACAGTTGTAGTTTTGTATGGATGTGTGCCCACAACATCGCTTGCACAGGAGGTTTAAATACTCTTGAGGTTACTGAGTGCTCTGAAGACCAACAGATTAGTGTTTCTAATGTCCGTTTGACCTAATCTGAGATACAGAACCACAGAATGGTAGAGGTTCGAAGGGACTTCAGGAGACCATCTAGTCCAACCCCCCTGCTAAAGCAGGATTATCTACAGCAGGTTCCACAGGACAGCATCCAGGTGCCTTTTTAGTATCTCCAGAGAAGGAGACTCCACAGCCTCTCTAGGCAGCCTATGCCAGTGCTCTGTCACCCTCACAGTGAAGAATTTTTTCCTCGTGTTCAGATGGAACTTTAGGTGTTCCAGTTTGTGACCACTGCCCCTTGTTCTGTCACTGGGCACCATCAAAAAGAGTCTGACCTCTTTCTCTAGACTTCCACCCATCCATCAGAACATTCTGAGTAAGAGTGCAGTAGTTCTGCACCACTGCAGAACATCTTTGTTCTTTATATTAGAAGTTCTGGATATCCTGATAGATCCAGTGCTATTAAAGTCCATTTCAGACAAAGCACTTTCTGAATGCTTTCTTGGACATACGAACTAAACCACCAGGAACTAGTTCACAACAGCCTGTGATTTGCTAAGCTCCAAATTCCAGGCCTCAGGAGATAGATTTCTTTCATTGTCCAGCATTGTTACTTGGAACAGAGGATGTTTTTTGTGTGTAATAAAACCTTTCCTATTTAGCCAAATCTGTGTCAGAGATTGGATGTGGTGTTAAAAATAAAGAACATTTTGCCTGTGTTTCTCATTGGTGATAAATAATCAACTCAATTAAACAGTAAAAGAAAAATATGAAAAAGGGTAGAAGATCACTTGTGTCAGCTGATTTCCTCTATTGTGCTTCTTACTTGAGTTCTTTCCATAGAGGTATCATCTGCAGAATTTATCAGTATTAAAGGGGTATTGCCAGATCGGTTTAGATTTATCCACCTTGAAAAAAGTTAGGATAGTTTAGGCATTGTATAACCTTGTAACAATGAGGACAAACATTTAAAGTTTCCCTTATTAAGTGCTTCTGAAGACTTGGAAGGCTTAATCATGGTTTTGTATATAGAAGACACTTCTATCACAAGGAGTTAAGCTTCCTTTTAATCCCCCTTTGTTATCTAGAAGTAAAGATACCCTTAAGCTTTTCCATCAGTTGATGGTTGTATACAGGAGGAGCATTACTGCAAGCATGTATATTTTCATTTCAAATTTCATACTGGAAGTAACTTGAATATACATTAAATGCATATTTGCATAAATTAGTTAAGATAAAAATACTGGTTTTTTCCACTCATTCAGTTGGTATAGGAAGACCTTTATTTTCATCTCTAGAGTGAATAAAAAGAAACAGACCTATAATACAGTTATCCTCGTCACTTTTTGGATTTATACAAAGTCCACCCTCAATTAAGGAATAACTCAAGATTACAATGGTAGATTAAAAGTGCCTCATCCCTTCTGTTTATTCACTGCTTGCTGAGCGGATTCTATCAGAAGCAGAGTGTGAAATGTCACCATACGTCCATTCAAAGGGATCATGTCACCTCAATGCTGCATGGGATGTCTGTGGGGAAGGTAAAGCAAGCTAAGGAGGGCTGCAGTTTGACCTAGTGGGAGACAGGAGAAAGGAAAAGAGGTGTTAACCACACTTTACCTACCATATACAGTTACTATGTTTGGTTCTGATTTGAATCCAGGAAAAAAAAAACATTTTTCACTGAACACTTTATATGTTACTCTTTCTAGGTACCAAGAATGCTTTTTTGGGGTGAACCTGTCCAGTCTGCACCGTGCAGCTGTGGATGAGTATTTCCAACAACCTGTTGTGCTAAGTTAATATATCTGGGGGTTATTTCTTGTGGTTTTCTTCGGCTTTCAGTCAGAGAATGGAGCAGTCTGTATGACTGCAGCACATACCTGCATCCTGTATGAAGTATGTGCTTGGCTTTGATTTCTTGGTTGAGATTCTTCCTCTGTTGAAGATTAGAAATGCATGGTCTTGTTCTTACATGGGTTCACTGGAGGGAAGTGATATAAGCCTTTATGTTAAGAGTTCACTTTGCTTTTGAAAGAGCTTGTGAACCATTATAGATTAGAATTCATGCATGTGATTAAAGAAGAGAAATGAAGGAAAAAGTTTTCATTTGCTGACTGACTACTTCTAAGATCTTTTCTGGAGAGCCACATGTATTAAGTAATTTTGCTTCCTATACTTCATAATTCAATTTTCAAGTATTTCCATACTGTTTTAGTGTGGTTTACTGAACTGTGCAGTGCAGAAGAGCTTATTAAAATGTGTGTAGTTTAAAAATAAAACCAATCCCAAATAAACCCACTATTTTTTTTTTTAAAGTGATCAATTTTTGGATAATTTTTATTGTCTCCAGGTTGACTAAAACAGTCTTTGATAAGTATGTAAGCTATTAAATATACTAAATCCTGGTAATATTCTAAAATCTACAAGTGTTCTAAGGGACATTAAATAATGAAACATTTAAAAGAAGTTTATTGAGACAAAGGTTGATTTTTTTTGTCTTTTTTCCCCTCAGTTTTTAAAGAGAAGGCAAGTTTATACACTGCCACGCCACAATGAAGATTTGCCACACTTGTTTTTTTCTCTGTCTTGTTTTTTTTTTTTTAACCCCTGTAGGATACTTTTGATGTAAGAGCTCTGATGGCCCAGACAGTGAAGTACACCATTAACTTTGTGGAAGCTGATGAGGAAGATTTGTATAGGTCAGCAGATGCCAGCAACCTACTCTTAACCTTTCATTTTTGCCACTGGCTGTTTATTGTCGGTGCTCAGAGGCAGAAAGGTTTGGTGGCAAACATGGAGAAGGGAAGGTGGCATGCCAGAATAATTAGTATACCACTCATAACAGATTGGAGCATTCACCTGCATATGATATGTCTAGTATTAGCAGAGACGCCTGTTTGTGAGCCTGTGAAACACCAGAGATCCATTCACAAAATTTTCCTACTGAAAGGTGTAGAATGGGCTCTGGAGACAGTGTTTACTTCTTAGCATTATAATTTGGGACACATTTAAATCTAGTGAAAAGGCAATTTTTGTTTTTCTCTGTAGACACCCTAAAAGGCTTTGTCAGATGGTGTCATCACTGCTGCCTTGCTGAACTTGTCTGTCTCCTTTTTCTGAAACATTTTCCACTCTAACAGAAGCCAGCTGTGCCTGTTTCCTCTAGAGCTCCTTCAAATCTTTAATCAGAAAGTCTAACCTACAAGCCTTGTGTCCCAGAATGACAGCAAAGAAGCCTTCTTAGTACATCTGTGAAATAAAATGTTCCATACGGGAGAACTTGATGGAGTAGTTCAGGTCCTTGAAAGACACTGTAATTGGGAAAATATCACAGACTGCCTTTGAAACTCTCAACCTTTGTTGTTTCAACACGACTCATAACTAATTGTGTAAATGACATGATCTAGTGAGAGAGAATAATTGCTCTAAAAGGAGGGGAATACGTGGAGAATTGTTTTCCAGTTTCAGTTCGATAGCGCTGACTTCCTTCAGTTCTCAGAACTAATGTGTCATACCTGAATGCTAATTTTATTGTGTCTCCACAAGAGTGAGATTTGGGTTCAACTACATAGTCAGTAATAGTTCTTTCAGAAGGGAAAATATTCCAGCTAATATTCCACCTCTTGCTCAAGCAGCTCCAGTTTTTCCTTCTGGTCCCAGTAGTAGATCTGTTTGCAAATTTTTAGTGGGACATTTTCCAGTTCAAAACAGTATTTAAATTAAATCCAAGCCCTTCACTAGGAATGGGAAATTTTCACTGGGAAGACTATAAATGCCTGTGTTTGTAACAGTCTGAAGCAGCAATGCAGTAGCACTTGTGTAGTGGCGTATTTGATACTACTGTTGAATATGGCCCACAAAAATCCTGATGTTGTTGGTTAATTCTACTGATACAGAGAAAAGGAGCATATCCTTTCAAATACATAGAAAATTAAGACATAAAACTCATCAGTAAGAATGGAAATACATAAAACAATACAAGGTACATTTCTGGTGAAATTTACAATACTTTTTGGAAATTACTTTGGCAGCATGTTGCTTTTTCTCCTGCAGAGTGGAAATTCCTTTGGTTTTCTAAATGATACAGTCTGGATTAATTCATGGCCTAGCCTTCTGGTTTGATGTGGCATTTGTAGGATCACTAAGTACATTTTCCTTCTTCTTATGAAATACTAGTGGAGAAAAAATTGCCAGATCTTTATCTGGTGCTGACTTTGTCTGTAATGTAATTCCTTCATAATAAAGAAATAATTCCTTCTGGAGTTAAAGATAAAGATGATAACCTACTGCTAGCAGTACAACTAATTGGTGGTGATCTTGCTTCTCACTAAGTGAGGTCCACATTATCTATGGTAGACCATATCCAGGATTTCTGAGGGTCAAATTGCACTGTTCTGCCCAATTCTGGTCCTTTGCAATATTATATTCCATTCTGGTTTACATTATCAGTAAAGCAGCAGCAGTGTTAGAACATACGTGGAATTTTCCTATTTGGCTGGTCTTATTTGTGGGCAACATGAGAGTGGGTTGCAAGTTCCAGCTAACAACATGGAAATGGAGAAAATTTCACCAGGCATGGGAATATTTTTCACTGTAGCAGCAGGCTTTTTTACCAATATAGGAATACTCATATAGCAAGCAGGTGAAAATTATATAAACTTGCTCAGGTATTGAATACATAGAATTCAGCTATCTGTGTTTAGGTCTTAGGTAAGTTTTGTTGATTTCCCAGTTGAACTGATCTAGGTTTAGATGAGGTGATTTTTTTTCAATAAATTGTAAAATGCAGTTCTGTTTATTTATGTTGATAAATGCCTCTTTTGAGACTTTGAAATGAGGATTGTTGAGAATTCAGAACAGTATATCCATTTTAAAAAATGGACGTATGTGCATTTGTATTTACATTAACAGCTGGTAGCAAAATTTTTAATCCTGCAAATGCAACCAGGAATCCCATATAAATTAAAACCATAGACAAAATTGCAAATTTGTTGGAACTGACTGAAATCCTCTGCTGAGGAGGCCTCCATTTTGGCGTAGGCAACTGCTTAATCAGCAGCTCTTTCATGTTTCTACAACTCTGCAAGTTCTTCATCTTTGCACTTGAAATCTCAGTGGACTGGGCTCACAGCATTACCTGTGTTATCCCTTTATTTGCACATACAGCCCCTTTCAGTGTATTACTGAAGATCTCTGGCAAGTGAAACCTAGGTATAGGACCTTCTTGGGGAGTGTTGTTTAAGGATGAAACTACTGTTGTGAAGAATCATGTTCAGGACAAACATTCATTTCCTGTAATTTGTTGGAATTGTCTGAGTGGTGAGAGGAGAAAGAACTGAGTATTTTCTGTGTGGGAGGAAGAGAAAACAGAGTCTGAAGAATCTGGTTTTTTGAATCTCCATAATTGGCTTCAGCACACAGATGTGGTGGTGACAAGCACAGTGTAGATAAAGAGAAAAATGAGGCATAACATCTTGATTTCCCAACATAGGGTAGACTTGCTCTGAGTTTACTTGAAAGCAACTTAAAGTTTATCATAAGCAGGTGAGGCCTGGCATACATAATGGTCTAACAGCTTAAAATTGTTTCCGAAAGGAGAAGACAGGAGAGAAAGTCTAGATAGTTTTTCTGGTTTGTTTTAGGGTTACTGTTTGGTTATCCACTGCACCGACAGAACCTCTCACTGACTGGTACCAAGTACGCTGCCTCCTTCAGACACCCCTCTTTGCTAAAGAGGGGGAAATTCTCTCAGGGAAAGTCTTATTTGTTGCAAATAAGTGGTAAGTGTAAAAGCTTCCCAGGAAAATTTTGTAGTTTGGCTGTTCTTGTTAGAGGTACCCAGAAAGACACCACTTTATCTTGGGGTATGCTTGTACCCATATCTGTAATTTCTGGTACTGTTACCAATGTATATGTTATCACTGATACAGTTACGTAGGCACTGTTAACCTTGTGAAAGCTTGCTCACCAAAAGTTCTCCATGTTCCACTTCAGTTACCTGTGATGTTCCTCCTCACCATTACCTATTTTTTATACTTCTCTTTCTGATGCAGACAAAGTTATGATATTCAGATTGTGGCTGTGGTGGACCAGACAGGATTTAAATCTGTTAGTATTCTTGATTTAAAGAATCCATTTTTTAGGTAAGAAATGCTTTTGAGTAAAATATACCATAGTAGAGTGGTAGCATCCTGTATGACAGAAAGCAAAGCACACCTACCCTGGAAGATTAAGTTTCTAACCTCTTATAGTTTATTTCTACAGTATCAGGGCATCATTGTTCTGTATTAGCGGTGGTTACTTATATAAACCAATATTGTATTTAGGCTGTGTGACAATGAGCAAAATAAACAAGATATAGTGATGTGACAAAATAGCAGATATTCATTTACTTGAACTAATGTATACTTGAAATACTTTGCTGTTTCCTGTTGTATGCTGAGATGCTGAGTACATAACCTGGTGTTACTATTTAATGTGAAGCACCTATCCTTTTTCTATCAAGCATGAGGGTAGGAAAAAACCCCCAAAACTAAGTACTGCGATTCTTTTCAGCTGAGCTGGGTCCTTCACTGGGCATCGCTACAGCATGATATTTGGGGAAAAGCTGTCAATTACAGATCAAACAAGCAGGAGGCAGGAGCTATCAATTCTTCCATAACAATAACAACAAAAAAGTTTTTGAGAAAAACAGGCTGACTATGTTCTGTTCTCATTCTTACGCTGCATTTGGTATAAAAATAGGGAAATACAGCTGGTGGAAATGGTTTTTTTTTCCAGAGCAACACGTGGGAAATCCTTCCCTTGTTCATTGTGTGCTTCCTGTTTCCTTTTTCTTTGACTGAGACCCATACAAAAATTCCACAGCAATCTTATAAACCAAAGTATCCTTTGTGTTTCATGAAAATGAATACATTTTCATCTGTTCATCAAATGTGTGGCACATCAATCATTTTGGCTTTTGAATGGGGGGTCGCTTTGATAAAATAAGTAAAAATATCTTTGTAATAAACACTGTTCATGGAAGACTTGCAATAACTGTAAATAAAATCATGCTCTGGAAGGTTAATTTCCTTAGATTTGACCTCTGACATGGAGAGTGCCTAGCTCACTTTTTTGGTTTGGCTAATACCAGTTTCAAATCTAAAATGTTTTTGTGAGTATGATTACAAGTAAGTTTACAGGCCTTCTAATATCCAAGTACTTATTCTAAGCACCTGTCGCAGAAGTGTGGGTGATTTTTCAAAGATGAAACAAGTCTCCTCATTTAGAAGCAAAGGAGGCTTTTGTTAAGTGTTTACTTGCATAAAATTAAGAAATCACTTTGAGAATGCTATCACTCACTTGCAAGAAAGCAGGAGGAAAACAGTCAAGTTGTGTCTTACACACAGAAATGCTTTAAGTTATATGAAACAATAGTCTAGCTTGAAAATTGAATGCAAAAATGTCGTGTGATTTTCATGGTTGCTAGCCAATTAGCCATATTGAGTTAGATGATTTAGACTGCTGTTCTTTTATACATTAATCCTTAGAGCACTTAGTTGTGAAACCCTGATGAAACACACTATCCTTATTTAACCAGCTTCCCCTGTGAGGCTCCAATAGGGTTTTTTTGTCTATTGATTCTCCCTCTTTTTCCCCCTGCCCTCTCATAGTAATTACCAGAACTCTGAGAGTTGAAAAAACAATGGCAAAGAAAACTTCCTTAAAGAAAAATGCTTATTTATAAACATGGGGTAACTTTTGAAGCATCTGTAAGGTTTTCAAAAATTAAAATCTAATCCAGATTTTTAAAGTAAGACATGCAAGTGAGTGTGCATAATGGCCCACTATGCCAGTGCATCCTGCCTAGCTCTCAGCTACGTCACTGTTTTTTAGTGTCCCTGATATAAATACTTATCTCTGTAGCACAGGGATGGATAATAGGGAGGGGTGTAAAATAAGCTACAGTGGATCTGGTAGCATTTTACTCTTACTTGAAGAGCTGTAAATCTAGATGAAAAGACTTACAATTGAAATTTGAAATCACACTGCATTTAATCCAGTAGCAGCACAGGGGGACCGACTTCCTGGCTTTATTCCAGTAAGACATCTGATACACACTGGCTGACTGTTGTGCTTACAACTTCCCATTTCATAGAAGTCCTTATTACGTATCAAAAAGCAGTCAATAGTTTTTATTCCTGAGGAAAATAAAAGCTGTACAGAATTCCTTAAGTTTAAGCTAGTGCTGTAAGCTGTCAAAGAACTACGTATTTTATTATAACTATATTTTATTCTTTCATCTATTTTTAGGTATGCTTAGACTATATTGTAATATGACAACTGAAAACAGAAGTGAGATTCTCTCCAAGCTGAGTAACCAGTGAGACTGGCATTAGTTCAGTTCTTAGTGGGCCTCTGGTGCTTGTATAAAATCATTTTTGTAACTATATATCTGTAATTGTATATGAGTCACATGAGAAGGGAGTACTCTCCTTCCATCCTTTCTAACTGAAATTTAGCCTGTACTCATATTTAGAGACTTGCAGCAGATTCCGTTTTATTCCAGAAAGCTCATTTGGTATGGAGCAAGAATTATTCCTGTTTGGCTTTATCTGTTTTATAGTAAGCTTCCCTGCCCATGGCCAGGGGTTAGAACTAGATGATCTTTGAGGTCCCTGACAACTCAAAGTATTCTGTGATTCTATAAGCTCACATTGGTTCACTCTTTTTTTGGAGGTGTGGTGTTTTGGGTTTTTTTCTAAATAATCTAGATTATTAACAAAACCTACATCTTGATTATAAATGTAAAACATCAGAAAATCTTTGAGCAGGATGCAGCGTCCATGCTTTAAGCCTTCAACACTTACTTGCAGGCATTTCAATGTTTCGTTCTAATCTTCTCGGTCACCAGGACAGTGAGTTAAGTACTTTAACTTTCTCTCAACAGATGCATTAAATTGTTTCTCTTAGAGACTTAAACCTGAAGTCATCTTGTATATACATATCAAGCTGTGACAGGATATGTGTAACTTTCTACGTCTTTCTGTAGCTCTGTGAGAAGGACAGATAGTCTGAGCTATATAGAGATATATTTTTGGTTTGTGTACCTAACAAATGAGGAAGCCTGTATAGTACAGATTCTAATGAGGTGTCTCTCCAGACAATGTTAACCATAAAAAGCACATAATGACTTCTGTAGAATTTGTTTCTGTCATTTGAAGTGTAGGCCTTAGGTTGAATGAGTGAATGAATAAGCTGGAATCTAATGAGAGATGTAAATGTCATTTTACTACCAAAACCACAACTGCAGTGATACCTCAAGCAAGATATAGCTAGACTTTAGCTTTCCACACATAGCTGGAAGGCTGGTTTGAATGAAAGTCCCTATGAAGATGGACCCCTCCCTCAGGAAGTTGCATGCGTGCTGCATTTGATCAGAAGACCAGCTAAGGACCCCTGCAGAGGGTACTTAGAAAACACCTGTAGTTTTAGAGGGTTTTCTCCAAATCTACCCTCATTTGCAGCTATTTAAAAATTGTTTATGAGATTATGGAAACTAATGTATAACTTGTAAAAGTAACATGAACTTGCTGGCTGAGGCCATGAAGCTAATTGAAGTTAGCATCAGAAAATGATTGGTTTGTTAGTTCTAGTAGCACTCAATAGAGCAGGTGAGAGACTTCTACTATAAAAATGTTGTTTTGCACAATAAGACTGTTTTGTTACACATATATATTTTAGAAACAGTATTTTCTGTGGATTGCTGCCCCAGAATGGTAACAAGTTATCATTCTTAACCTGTATGAGCAGTGGCACGAGATTTCTGATGCAGTGTCTGATGACTGGCTGGCTATCTGTCCTTCCTGAATTTAGTCTGTAGAGTGGTTGGTGGTTTCATGCTTATGCAAGAGAAGGAAACAAATATTGGAATAGCCAATTTCACATATCAGGCAGCTGTAGTTCAGAGTTTTCTAGTTTGGCAGAGTTACCACAGCAATTTTGAATGGAGTATATGAAATCTAAATCTGAATTCAGCATATAGATTTATAATGCCTCCTCTTGATCTACGTTATCTGTCTGATCTCACATTTCATTTTGAAACCTCATCTAACAAGTATCTGTATATCAAGGACTTCTGTTTTCCACAGGAAAAGACCTTACATTGTGAATTTCCCGTGGCAACTTTTTGAGGAGAGGGTAAATAAAGGGGAGGAGGAATAACAGCAGCACACAGCAGTGTCAGGCTGTTTATGTTTATTTCAGAGTAAAATGTGTATGTATCTACTCACTGCACTTTCAATATATATAGAAAAACTGTTTCCCTACACACTAAGAAGTAAAAAGAATATTTCCAAGTGATTGCTACTTCGAAGTGATTAGGATGATCCAGGAATAGTGTTTGTATTTGTCTCTACCTCAGGAATTCACTTTATTCCAGACTGTATGCTAAAATCAAAGAGAAGATTGTACTCTTTACAGTGTGAAATAAAGTCCTGTGGCTGCCTTCATGTCTTTATTATCTAATATTTTCTTCTTTCCTGCTTTTGAAGTGCTGGTGATTTTGAAATATACAGGAGCCTGCCTTCGAGGACTACAGTGACTGCTTTCACCTTACAGAAACTTATGGGTTTAAACATGAGAATATATTTGCAAAATGTTTTTAAAACAACCTGCCAATGAAAATATTGTATTGATACAAATGCTGGTGTTTTGATTTTTTTTTTAACTGAGGCAACATTAATGAATGATAGAGACTGTAGGGATAAACTAAAGGTGAACAGTGATGTAGCAAACAGTGATGTAGTTTCACAATTTAAGGCTTGAACAAATTGGACCACATTATGAAATACAGCATTTTCTAATTTATTGTGCTAGAGGCTGTATTTATCCTGATGAAAAACAACACATTGTCTTGCATCCCACAGACTCAAAAAGCAAAATAGGAAAGACACTGTATTTCCTATTAAGGAGCTATAAATTTTCATGCTTTGTGGGATCCATGGTCATTTAGAATGTTCATCTTTGAGAAACGACATGAGTCAGAAGTGATTTTAACACATTGCATAGAATTATTTTCCTTTACCTGCACCCCAGAGAAATGCACTTAAACTTTTGTAAGAAGCCACTTGTACATAGGGATTCATGATAAATTGCATTTCAGTAGTTATGACTTTCATTCTGAATGCCTATCTATAGGAGCTCTCCCACCTGAACTGATGATTAAAATATTCCATGCTTAGGAATAGTATAGGAATTCAGTGTGGTCACGAATACTATAGTGGATCCTAAAAGAAGTAGTGATTTACTGCATATTGTGTGTGCTAGACACAGAGAAATCTTTCTGGTAGCATTCTTCATAATACTTACCAAAACTGAGGTTGAAAAGCAATCTTGATGCAGCTGAATGTAAGTGCTGTGAAACAACTGACTGCTGTTAATTTGCTTAGCTAAGTTTCTATGAGGTGTGATTTTATCCTCAAGATAAAAAAAAAAAGAGGAGAAAAGAAAAAACAAAAGGCATTTAGAGGTTGGGAAAAAAATCCAGATGGTATGCATTTTATTTTTCCTTACACCTTGGCACATAGTATACAGGTTTTCACACTTCTTGGTTAGATAGCACATATATTTACAATTTTGCAGTGATCCAAGTTGAGAGCTAAAACTGGGGAAGGATACACTGTCGAGATGCAGCTGAAGAATAGGTAGAATGGAGGACAGCAGTTCAACAGGAGACTGCAGGCAGAAAAAAAGAGTTTCTTGCTGGAAGCACCCAAGAGGGTATCAAATACCTGAGCTCACCAGGTTCAGCTCACCAGGTTTGACCCATACTGATTTTAGTGATACTCAGATTTGTAAATTTACAGAAGAAAAAAAAAGAAAAGCACCTGAAAGAAAACCAAAGACAATGGAGTGAGAAGTACAAAAATGTCTTTCTCGAAATGGCTACTCCTCCCTAAGTTGACCAGTTATCAGACATGTCACCTTGCAACACTGAACTGCAACTTCAGCCTACATTGCATCACTGACTTGAGGCTTCAGCCTGGTTTTGCTCATACTTCAGCCCAATACACAGGAGGCTTTCGATGTCCTGTAGCTAACTAGTCAGTAGTCAAATATCTGGTGGATTGTGATACAGAACTACTGTGAACAAAGCAGTGCTCAATAGTTTGAAACAAATAGTGCCTTCCCAAGAAGTGTTAGGAATGTAGGTCTTGCTCTGGCAAACCTGTAGATGGAAGAGCACTACTGATCTTTATATGGAAAACAACACAAGAGAAAAAGGCTAGCCTTCACTTACAATAGGCAGCTATCCAGCTGGACTTCAGAGGATCTCAGAAATTCTCCCTGAAACACTGGTGTTAGGACATGCACATTAAGAATTCTGTTCTTTGGCACACTCCATTCACCCTGGAAATAGTGAGCTAAGAAATAAGAAGAAATGACTGCAACTGTTTTGAGCCAACTTTGGAAAAAAAGGAAATCTAAGTCACTTGTGTTGTCATGTGGTTGGAACTCTTGGCACTTATATTTAACTATAAGCAACAGCAAGTGAGCAATATCAAGATGCACCAGGAAGGCTGCTGTATTTTTCTGAATAGGTGGCCAAACTACTTCTGCTCTGTCACTTCTGACAGGTCTTTATACTTTGGAAAATGAACAGAAGTTGAGTCCTTTCTCACACAGCCTAAGTAAGGAAATGAAGCAACATAAATGGAAATTAGTTTGTGGTTCTCAATGTAACCATGTATCTCAGAGCAACATGCTGTAGTTACTACCGAGAATTCATCGTTTACTTATGATTGCATCTCATCATCTTTTCCAACTCCATTGACTTTTAACAAACATTGCACTGAATTCTAAGTCACTCATGAAGTTAAAAATGATAACGCAAGAAGCTAGCAGGCAGCTACAGACAAAAACAAAATAGGCAACAGACAGCGTGGGACAGTGAAATACCCATGGCTCCAGAGCTTCCTTGGCTACAGTATAGTCCAGGAAATGGATGGTCACTCACACAAACATTACGTGCTGTCACTGCCCTTTCCAAGTCCATGGCAGCAGGAGTAACTGGCCTCACCACTGCTTATCACTCAGGAGCAGCAAGTTCCGGGCTGTCTTTAGATGTCCATCTTTGGGAATCCTTATGGGCAGCAAAGTTAACTTGTGCCTACCTACCAGATGATGGCAAGAAAAAGAATTTTTTTTTTCCCATTATGAAAGGGTTGAATATACTTTGTCAGACTAAAGTTATATATATAACCCTCTGTTATATACTTCACAGAATCACAGAATCACAGAATAACAAGGTTGGAAAAGACCTTTAAGATCATCAAGTCCAACCATTCACATTCTAAACTAAAGCATATCCCTAAGTACTTCATCTACCCTTTTTTTGAACACATCCAGGGAAGGTGACTCAACCTCCTCCCTGGGCAGCCTGTTCCAGGCCCTGACAACTCTTTCAGTAAAAATTTTTTTCCTAACATCCAATCTAAACCTGCCCTGGTGCAGCTTCATGCCATTCCCCCTTGTCCTATCACCTGTCACCTGGCTGAAGAGACCATCACCTATCTCTCTATAACCTCCCTTCAGGTAATTGTAGGCGGTGATAAGGTCTCCCCTCAGCCTCCTCTCTCTAAGCTAAACAGCCCCAGCTCCCTCAGCCGCTCCTCATAGGATTTGCCCTCCAGCCCCTTCACCAGCCTGGTTGCCCTTCTCTGGACGTGCTCGAGGACCTCAATGTCCTTCTTATGGTGAGGAGCCCAGAACTGGACACAGCACTCAAGCTGTGGCCTCACCAATGCCAAGTACAGGGGCACAATCACCTCCCCAGACCTACTGGCCACACTGTTTTTGATACAAGCCAAGATGCCATTGGCCTTCTTGGCTGCCTGAGCACACTGCTGACTCATATTCAGCCTGCAGTCAACCAACACCCCCAGGTCCTTCTCTGCCTGACAGCTCTCCAGCCAGTCTCCCCCAAGCCTGTAGCGCTGCATGGGGTTGTTATGTCCCATGTGTAGCACTCTACCCTTGGCCTTGTTAAACTTCATCCCATTGGACTCAGCCCATCGGTCCAGTCTGTTCAGATCCCTCTGAAGAGCCTCCCTACTCTCAGGCAGATCAACACTTCCTCCTAGTTTAGTGTCATCTGCAAACTTAGTGAGGGAGCACTCAATCCCTTCGTCGAGATCATTGATAAAGATGTTGAACAAGACTGGACCCAGGACTGAGCCCTGGGGGACACCACTCGTGACCGGCCTCCAGCTGGATTTTGTTCCATTCACCACCACCCTCTGGAACTTCATCAGAGCAAAGTATAGCCTGTGTTACTGATTAACTTATTGGTCATCTTTACTGCAGTACCTAGAAAACAACACAGAGAAGAGCTCTCTGGTGTACTGGAGCAGCACAGACACAAATGCCTTTGGCTTTGTCTAGAGGTCAAAGGTCTGCATTGCGATGACAAGGATTAAAATATATATATTTATATATATATATATATATTCTGTAGGAAGCATTTACAAAGTCCACTTACAAAGACAGAAGAACAGTCCACTTCAAAAATAATGTAAGCTATAAAGTAAGTCTTAGACAAGGTGCATGTAGCTGTGTTCAGCAACTGAGAAAGTACCTTCACTACCTTTTGTAAATGAAAATTGTATGATGCAGATTTATCTGACTTCCATGGTTATTAGTCTCCTACTGCCTTGGCAGTAAGAATAGGTTATGGCTGTGGTTACACCCCATTTTTCTAACAGCTTTGCACCTCCCAATGGCTTGCTGAAGGAGGCTTGCAGTCTTCCATAAAAAATATTTTAATGTCTGTTCTTCTGTTTTCTCTCTCTTCTGTATGCTGTTTTGATTCCATGGAGATAAAAATGATTAAAGAATCAAAAAGATAAACATGAAAAAAAATTAATTTATGAACATAAGTAACACTGAAGTTCACTATTACCCGTCTGCCAACAATAGACGTTATGGTATCTGTGCTGATACATGACTCTGAACACACTTGGGAATATCCTGGAGGTGTGTTTAGGTCAAGAATTATCTTCTGCGATTACAGACTCTTTTAAGGTATATGAAGATCTTTAAGGAACCCTTAACTGTATTTTATGAAAGACAGATTCTTGAACCTGTAAGCTGGTTGACTTCAAATCTCTGTCTGACATTCAAAAACTTTATTCGTTTGTTCTCTGGGATACATTTGTCTTATAGCAACCAAACTGAACATAGCAATAGATTTTCTAATGTCTTAAATGTTTATGGTCTTAATTCTTGAAAAGAAACCACCAAAAATCTGGAAAATGTAATTAACATGAAGAATAGACTTACTTCAAGGATCTACAGAAGTTGTTACAAACACTGAAGCAAAGCATTTTACCAGTGGAAGCAGGCAAATTTGTGATACTATGTCTCTTGAATTAAGCCAAGCTCCAAAATACACACTCTGCCCATCCCTATCCCTTTTAAAAGACACAATTTTCATGGCATTTTGACAAGCATGATGTTTACCATTTCACGGCATGGGAAAACTAAACACCATAATCCTGCCTATGCCCATTCTATTTTGCAAGTCACTTCCATGTACTTCCCAGGAAACACATAAAACAGTACTATCACTGGTTGTACTATGTTTTACTCCACTGAGTAATTTATCTACATCACTTATGCAGTCAAATATACTGTGGGTAGTGTTTACTACGCCCTTATTTCCTGTCAGAGCTACTGTAATGAAGGGATGCAAAGGGTTAATTAAAAGACCTTTGTGAAGCCAACTGTAGTTACATGTAACAAGAGCCCTGAACAAACAACATATCCTTCTTGACTGTTAACATACTAACAAGAAAGCTATGAATAAGGTCCTTTAGTTTAGCAGAAGAAAGGCCTCACGGAGAAAACTTTGTAAGTAAGCAGAGCTTTGAGGAGGACACTTTGTAGATAGAAGAGGAATTCTTGCTGTGAATGGATGCGCATGTGGAAATTGGACGAACCATGAACTTCAGTGAACTGAAGAGTGCTATGGGATGAAGCTGTGACCCTTGAGGAAGACAAGGATGAGGAAGAGCAGCCCTCAACTCAAATTAGTTGAGAGGAGGAAATACCATAAAAGGAGGAAAAGAGGTGGAAGTCCCAATTCCCAGAATAGCTATTAACGTGTATTAGATTTCCCATAATTCTGTTGCATATGTATGCAATGCTTGTATATAAACACACCACACCTGCAACTTGGTGTGCCTTAGCAGGAGCGATCTTCTAAACACCCAGCGCTGCAATAAAGGATACCTCCTTAACAGTTACATTGGACCCCGACTCTTAACTGAGTTACGACATCTCAAGAATTGCAACTAATTAGCACATTCCTGAATACGGGCCCCTTTTCCACTGGGAAGCAGTGGCAATTTAATACCTGACTATGAAAACAACACACGACGCTACCATTTCACATAGCTAGTCACATCTGCATCGCCTAGAACTAACGGCTCCTCCTGCTGTTCTCCCAGTAGACCCCTCCCTGGCAGCGTTCAGGGTCAGGTGCGATGGGGCGCTGGGCTGCCTGGGCAAGTGGAGGGGTCCCTGCCAGTGGTAGGAGGGTTGGAACTAGAGGATCCCTGAGGGGCCCTCCCAACCCAAATCATTCTGTGATCCTACGCCCGTTGTTTTTAAGGCAGGATGTTATTTACGCCATGCACCGGGCGGGCCGCGCTCCCGACGATGGAGCAGGAGGCGAAGACGGAACAGCGAGGAGAGGGCAGGCGCCACGGCGGGCCTCGAGACTGGCCGAGGCGGTTTTGACGGCGGCACCGCGCGCCAACCGCCGCCCTGGTGAGGCGGAGGGGACGCGGGGGAAAAGCGTAATGTCCTTCGCCTTTCGCTTGACGCTTTGCGTCACTGCCGTGCGACAGCGGCTTCCGGGCCAATGGGAAGCCGTGTCCGCCGGAAGGGGGCCTTGCAGTGCGTGCGGAGAGGCACGGCACGGCACGTGAGCAGAGCACTGAGGGGCTGGAGGCACGTGCAGGGGTGAGGAGAAGGGAGGGCAGCGGCAGCGGCAGCGGCAGCGGCGTGGGGGGTGGGGGGGGATGTTTTCCACGGGCTCCCCCTACCTCACGCCTGCTCCCCGCGCCAGACAGCGCGCCGGCGGTGTGCCGCGTCCTCTCGGGCGCTGGGGATCCCTGGGGAGGGGGGGCCGGCGCCTCAGCCGCTCAGATGCGGTGAAGCGTGGGCTTGCCTCGCTGAGCCTCCGTGCCGCCCGGTCCCTGCGCGACGTCTTCGGGCTCCACTCCGCTGGCAAGGGCTAAGCTCCGCCGAGCGTGCAAGCCGTGTTCTGGAAGGGCAGCGTTAGCGGGGAAGCCGCGGTGGTCCAGTAACTCTGTCTTCTGCTCCGCTTGCAGCGTTGCCGCCATGGAAGCCAAGGGCAAAAAGAAGTTCGCGGGGAGAGGTGGAAAAGGACCACACGGGAAAAGGAAATTTAAAAAAGGTAATGATAAGCGGGCAAAGACTTTGTTGAAGGAGTCCCGTCAGAGTGGTTATTGTAGTGTGAGGGCGTGCTTTAACTTAAATTTTTATCTTTGTTAGTTTATGGCATGAAATGACAGGGTTGGTATAAGAGTGAAGAGCAGTGGATGTTGTCTGTGTGTGCTTACAGTAATGCTTCTGTCAGTATGTCCTATATGATCCTCATAGAGGTGTTGGTGAACTACGGACTGGATGAGCAGGCAGTAAGGAAAATTGAAAGCTGCCTGAAGGCCTGGGTCCAGACATTGGTAATCACTGGTGCAGAATCTAGCCCAAGGCCAGTAACTACCAGTATACTTTGCAAGCCAGTGCTGGGTGTAGTTGATGATCTGGGAAATGTGGTGGAGCACCAGAGGTCGTGCTGCCCTACAGAGGGACCTAAATAAGCGTGAAGAATGGGCTGACTGAAGCCTCACAAAAGTTCATCAAGGGTGAAGTCCTCACTGAGGAATGGGATCAATCATAGTACAATTTGGGGGAACATATCATCCATTTTGGGGGAAAGCAGCTTTACAGAAATGACCTGGGACTCCTGGTGATCACAAAGTCAAAAACAAGTCAGCAATGTGCCCTTTTTGGAAAAGCTGGCTAATTTGATCCTGGGTGTAGTCAGAAGCCACGTGGCCCTGGGCACCCAGCTTTGGGTGGCCCTGTGTGAGTAGGAAGGTTGGACCAAATGGACTTCAGACCTCAACTTCAGTCATTTTGTGGTTCTAACTTGCATTCAAAACTGTGCTGACTATATCATCAAATAACGTAGAAAATGTAAAGCTGAAATGTTTTAAATAGATTACTGCATTGTAAGCCCTTCAGCTCTATTTGAGAGTCAAAACTACAACGTGTGAACTGCTGTGTGTTAGGATTGAGAAGATACCTTTCAGTGTTAACACTCTTCTGCTTAAAACAGATGGTGTCGAAACAGCTCTGACCATAAATGATGAAGAGACGATTTCGGAATTGATGATTTGATGTCAGAGGTGGCAAAGTTCTTAATTTAGGATAATCCTTTTTGTGCCTTAGTCATTATAGTGCTGTCCAGAAAATACTGGCATGTAAGAATTATTGTGTAGTTTTTATATATATATATATATTCATATTTATGTATTTTTAAAATATGGTTACTGCAAAGTAATTCTTGTTACATTAATAATTTGTTATTTTGAAGCAACATTAGCTCTAGTGCAACATTTTAATTACTATTTTGATGGTTAATAGTTTCAGGTCCACCAAAGAAACCTTTTGACAAAGTAGATGAGGGGGGAAAGGCTAAATCCGTTTCCAGGAAGTTTGTGAAAGGACCCTTAAGACCTGTAAGAGCTAGTGTGAAACAATTCAAGAATAAACAGCCAACAGAAAAGTTTGCAAAGAAGAGGAAGTTCCAGGACGATGAAGAGGGAGGTGAGCAGATTTTTAAGCCTAGATATCAATGAAAACTAGGTTTTGGATTGTTTATCTAGGTTGTCCTCTTCCCTCCCCCCTTGTTATCGGTTTCCAAATTGGTGGTATGACTCCCAAGTTTGGTTCGTGTTTAGTATTTGCTGTGGCAAAATTTACTTAAACTGACAAACCTTGAGGCCAAAAGCATGAGAATGAACACTTATGAATTATTACCTTGAAAGTGAGAAGTAAAGATACAGTAACAAATTTAAATACATGATATTCCATCATAAAGCTATGATTATTTTAATGGTAGTATTAAGTGACTAGTTTGAATCTTTTTTTTAACACAAATTTGGAAATTACTTTTTTAGAAATTTAGTCCTCTGTTCTAAAAGTACAGGCTCTAAAATTTGGAACACTAAAAAAATTATGAAAAAAGGTTGATTAAATTTTTTTTTTTCTGTGGTGCAAACTATGTAGACACTTTCTTTTAAGAGAAACCATTGATGTCTCTGCTTTTGTTTTATGTTTATACAGAGAGGCTAAATGAATGTCTGCTTTTATCACTCTTTTTTCATGAGAGATTCTGAAGTCCTACATAAAAACACTGGTTGGAAAGGCAGCAGAGGGTGTTAAGTATTTTGTTGTTGCTTTTGTTGTGTGTTTGCAGAATGGCTTCAGATGCTGATCTCAAAGCAAAGTGTTACTGCTTTTGCATGTCACTGTTGCTTTAGGAGACTGATAGAAAAACAAATTGATAGCAAGCTTTGTAAAAAAAAAAAAAAACAAAACAAAAAAAACCCCAAACAACCAAACCCAAAAAAAACCCCAAAACCAAAAAAACCAAACAAAACCCAAAACAAAACATGTTTTTTGGAGAGGTAAGACGTTAAATGCGTGCTGCTAAATACCAGCAAATTGTGCTTTAGTGTCTAAAAATATAAACCTTGGTCTTTAATGTTAAGTATAGAGGTAGCAGGTAGCATGACTCTTCTGTGAAACCATGTAATATAAAATGATATTTTTTCTCGAGGTGCAAATAAAACTAAAACCAAATACTTGAAGTTTTTCTGTAACTAATTTGTGGCGCTTTCTATAAAGTTACCTTTACTGAGTTTGTTTTGTGGGATTTGGCTGAACAACAAGATCAAGCAAGTTAAAACGCTTCAATTTTTTTCCTTTCTCTGAGATTTCCAATATATATCTACGTTCAGGGATCTTCTTTTAAGAGAGGGAAAAGTTATGTATGAGTACAGGATGAACTAAAAATGAAGTTACCTGGTGTAGTCATAGGCTGCTGTGTGCATTTTGAGACAATTTTCAAGCTTTTAGGAGGGATGCGATGTATCCTTTGACAGAGCTTTGAGGAAAAATAGAAGTGGAAATTGCTAGTTTAGCATAGTTTCTAAACATTTACACTTTCATATTAGCTATCTGTGTAACTGCAGGCAAAGCTCCTAAGTTGTTAGCAGTTCAAATCAAAGGATTCCATTGCTCTTCTTTTATTGATATATTTTATTTTCGTCTTCAGGCTCAGAGTCTAAGAAGCCGAAGTGGAATGACTTCAAAAAGAAAAGGAAGGAGTTAAAGCAAACCAGACAACTTAATGATAAAAGTAATTATGACATAATTGTAAAATCAAAGCAAATATGGGAAAGTGTGAGAAGGTAATAATATTTTTTGTTGTTGTTGCTTTTGTTCAGTAGGCTTTTAGTCGTAAGTTGTGAGAAAGCTGGACTGCCTTTCTCCTTTTGTAATTACATGAAACGGTATTTCAGTGCAGTTCTATAGCTGGTTCAAGCACAGTATGGTGACTGACCCATGGTGCTGGAAATGTCTGGATTGAGCTCAGTTGTATTTTGGGCTGAAATTTGTGATTAAATGCTTAAGGAATTGTCTTAATTTTTTTCAGTCCTAAAGCACAGAGCGTGTACTGACTCAGCCTGATTTTGCAGTAGGATCACCGCATGAGTATCATGTGGAGGTTTCTATACTCTCTCTGGGCAGGTGTATTTCTAGAACTGGGGCCCCACATCAGAACAAGGAGTTAATTTTACCTGCATGTTTCACTGTAAGATGCTTAGAGATCTTTGGATCTGTAAACAACTCTGGCTACAGATCTGAATTTATGTTCTCTTTAATAATACTGTTACTCAGAAAATAATAAAATATGGAAATCTGGTTGGTTTCTAGGAACCAAATCTTGATTGTATCTATCTGCAGGTTTACTGAATGGCAGTGTAAATTTGTATCAGTAAGAGCTAACTGTTTTATTACGTTCTTGCTTCTCATTTCAAAGTGTATCATACTACAAAAAAAGCTGCTTCCGCAGTTAAGATTGTTTTACTTCTTTTTGGTTGTAGGAAGAAATGCGATAAGGAGAAGCGAGACAAGCTAATGAATGAACTACAGAAGCTTCTTCATGGAAAAATTAAAAGTGTAAGAAAAAATAATGCCATAGTGCACAAATTCACAAAAGCTTCTTTAAAGAATGGTGAAGCAGAAACACATTTTTAATAATATACCACTAACCCAAAAGCTACAGGGATATATTTATTTATTAACTGTTACTTAAAAAAGAAACAAAAAAACAAACCAAAAAAACCAAACCAAAAAACAAAACCACTTGATAGGCTGCATTTGGCACCTGGATTTTTGGACAGTAGTCCTGGGATGCATTGTCTAGCTGCTGGAATTTATAACAGCTGGCAATTATAAGGCTACCTATTTTTCCAAGCAGGTTTAGTCCAGTGAAATTCTGCGTTAACTGAAGTTCAAAACTCCACTCAGAGTTTTGATTATTTACAATTGTTGCTTTGAAGTTTTCTTTTAGAAAAGTTAATGTCCTGATATTTAACTATATTCAACTGTCTACTGAATTCTTGAAATGTATAAATTTGCAGTGAAATACATGTTAGATTTTGAAAGCAATTCTTGGCATTCCATCCCAAAGCGGAGTTGTATTGTCACGCTCATTCTGAAATTACAGTGAGAGAAAAGGAGATACCGTTTTGTGGTTCTCTTTTGGTATTGTAACCTTGATGCATGTCCTCAATTATCAACAACTGTAAGCATTGTCTGTATTGGGTTTGGTAAGAGTACTTCTAAGGTGGTAAAAAAACATTAGAACAATTTGTTATAAACAGGTAACTACTTTGTTAAATTGCGTTACATGCTGCACATGGACTAAAACTCTGTCAGAGAGCAAATGCATTAAAATTTGGTGCATAATGTTTGAACAGCCTGTAAATAAAACATCTCTTTTCTGCAGCTGGCATTTGCACATGATTCAACTCGAGTGATCCAGTGCTTTATTCAGTATGGTAATGAGAAGCAAAGGCAAGAGATATTTGAAGAATTGAAAGGTACCTTCTTTCCATTTTAATTTTACCTGTATTGTTTAGAGGCATTAAAGCAAGACATATTATTTTCTCTTGAATATTTTTAACTTACTGCTGAAATGGCGTATCATTCATAGTGAGTTCTTAAAACTTACTTAAATAATAGCATCTTGTTTTGTAAAGTTAATGTAGTGCAAAATGAAACAAGCTGAATGTTTTTGTTTTTCTCCTTCTAGATAGCCTCGTAGAGCTGAGCAAGTCAAAGTACTCCAGAAATATTGTGAAGAAGTTTCTTATGTATGGGTGAGTATGAAGTGAATTTGCTTGGCTATGCTGCACTGTTTCATTTCCAGTGTGACTGCTGCTTGGTCATGAGCAAAAGAATATGTCTCTGAAACAATCAGTGTAATAACAAAGACATAGGACAGTGTCTGGTGTTGATAACAGCAGTTTACCTTTTGCAGAAAGTAAAGCTAAGGCTGTACAGATAGGGGAAAACATATGCAAAAAAAAGCTCAAATATATGCTCAAAGTTGATATTTGTCTTATACAAAAAAACCCCCGAAAAAAAACCCCAACCAACAAAACCACAAGGCTTTTAGACTTTTTTCTGCTGAGTCTTTCAGGAAGACATCCTTTATTCTGTAGATTTTAATCACTGGTTTCTTTTCTTTCCATCAGAACACTTTATGATTTCTTCAGATTCCTGTCTGCCTTGCCATCTTTTCGTAAATGCCATAAGTCTCATCCAGATGCATGTATTTCCTTGTTCTGTTCTAAAACTTAACAAGTAAATGTGCTTCCAAAAATAAAACTATTGATAGGTCAGCTTATCCGTAGCTTTAACTCTTGCTATCTCTCTTTCCTGTGAAACAGGACAAAACCACAAGTTGCTGAAATAATTAAAAGTTTTAAAGGTCATGTGAAAAAAATGCTCCGTCATGCTGAAGCATCTGCTGTTGTGGAATATGCATATAATGACAAAGCCATTTTGGAGCAGAGGAATATGCTGACAGAAGAACTGTATGGGAACACTTTCCAGGTTTATAAGGTGATGTTTCCATGCATAATAGTCTAAGGAGTTTTAGCATTTATTGTGTTAGAAATACCTTACTCAACTTACCTACTGTTTCTTTCGATGTCAGCTGCCCAAACGTAGCTTAGTTTAGAATCATAGAATGCTTTGGATTGGAAGGGACCTCAGAGATCATCTAGTTACAACCCGCCAACACGGGCTGGGACACCCTCCACTAGACCAGGTTGCCCAAAGACCCATCCAGCCTGGCCTTAAACACTTCCAGGGATGGAGCTTCCACAGCCTCTCTGGGCAACCTGTTCCAGTGCTTTTCCACCCTCCTGGTAAAGAATTTCTTCCTAATGTCTAATCTAAACCTACTCTCTCAGCTTGAAATCATTCCCCCTTGTCCTGTCACCGCACTCCCTGGTAAACAGCCCCTCTCCCACTTTCCTGTAGGCCCCTTTTAAGTATTGGTAGGTTGTAATTGGGTCTCCCCAGAGCCTTCTCTTCTCCAGGCTGAACAAGCCCAGCTCTCTCAGCCTGTCTTAAGAGGAGAGGTGCTCCAGCCTCATCTTCGTGGCCCTCCTCTGCACTTGCTCCAACAGCTCCATGTCTTTTCTTTACTTAGCATGTTTAAATGTTATGATTATTTGCACATTTCTGTTGTAGGTAAATTGTTGTGGTTTTTTTCAGTTTGAGCTATGTAAAATATATTCTGTTCATGCATGAGCTTTCTCTGTTCATCAGAGGCAGTCTAATATATCATGTAGTTGCAGTTAACGTGTCGTAGCGTCTAGCATGAAGTCGTAACCCTTGCTGAGATAAGATTTAGGCTTAATTCCCTGGTAATGCTATAGATGTTTTTTGTGTCAGAACTGCCTTGTGTCTTGTGAGAACTGAGTGTGTGCAGAATGTGTTTGTATGTATACATGGTGTTCCCTTTAGGCGTTTTTCTATTTTCCCATGGAGACTATAGGACTTGAGTCCAAACTCCTGAAATCATTTAGATGTGTAGATCCTCCCCAGGCACTGGAAACCTTTTAAAGAAGTACAACCTCCTTTCTTTGAACTTCTGTTTTTACTTAATTCTTGCTGACTTGGAAAGTTGGTTTCCATTACAGGCATGAATACATTTTATTTGCTTTACACAATTATTAACTACCTTGGAGTGACTTTTGCACCCTGGTGTGCAGCACAGTACACTTTTACCCAAGATTTGTGTTAAAATTGTATAATAAATTAATACTCATAGCTGTATTGCTGGTTTTTTCTGCACAGGTTTTTGTTTGGCTTAGTAAGGCATTTTCCAGCACTAATAAGTATATGGTGTATGTATTCATCCTCTCTGCTGTTCCTGAACTGGAATCTCCTGGGCCTTGGTCAACTTACCAGTTCATTTGTTGCTGTGTTATGAGTTTGCTGCTGCGTCATGCATTTGTGACACATTTGTCACACCTGTCATGCAGGCTTTCTGCTTAGCTCAGGACTAACACAATGCCATTTTTGTGTACTTTAGCTTTTATCTGACAGTCTCATGAAGGACTGACTGTAATTGGTAAAACCCAGTTCAGAACACAGCTTTTGTTTACAAAGGATGAACATTCAGTGTATAGAAACATGAATATACAGTTTGACGTACTCAAAGTAGATTAAGCTTTTTATTTTTAAAATTGTAAAAGCTATTAGTGTTGTATAAAATTATTGTTGTTTGTAACAGTGTTGACGAATTTATTTGAAAAAGAACTAAAGATTACAGTTTTCTATGAACTCAAATGCTTAACTAGGAACAATCAAATGTCTGATGGTGCGTTTGTTTCAGACACCCATTGTCCCAACGCTGGATAAAGTGTTGCAAGGTCAGCCTGAAAAGAGAGAGGCCATCTTGGATGAAATGAAACAGATTCTTACACCAATGGCACAAAAGTAAGGACAAAAATTAAAGGTGTGACAATCTAGCGTGAACCAGTTTATTTCTGACATACAGATAGTGATACTGGTACCCTTCTAAGCTGTAACATTGCTGTGTTGTGTAGTAAGTAAGTATGGTCTTGTCCAAAGTGTCCTAATGAATATCGTTGCTTAATTTGAACTCCACTTACATAAACTCAAGTGTCTCTTGCCCCAGTCAAACAATTGGTAGAAATCCTGCAGTGTGATCTGCTTCCATAGTGCATTATTGGATAAACTTCTGCAGTGGTCATTAGGACAAAGTATTTTGCTAAGTTTTACAATCTTCCACATACTGTAAATGCTAAACATCTAATCCAGAATGAGTATGTGTTTTCTACACACCACACTGCCTAACTTTTTAAAATACAAATGTAATATTGCTAGTTTGTCTTATAACCATTATTTGTGGGGAATTTCTTGCTTATTTTCCTCTTCCCAAATACAGAGAGGCTGTGATAAAGCACTCACTGGTACATAAAGTATTTTTGGACTTTTTCACTTATGCTTTTCCAAAGCAAAGATCTGTAAGTATGTTTTGTATTTTTGTCTTCTTTTGCCTTTACGTGGAATGTTTTTAATCTTATCATTGAAGTGTTGTAACTAGACAAAAATTTTTCACATCTGGCAATCCCAGATTGATGATTAAAGACTGCTGTTCTATGGAGATTTCCAGTCACAGTGAACTTTGACACTAAAGCATAGTGTCTGTGATACTTGAATTAAAAAAAAATACCTAATGGAATGTTTTTTCATCATGCTAAATGCTTCTTAATAACTAGAGAATAATTAAATCCAGGGACTTTGCTTCCAGCAGTTTAGCTTCCCAGTGTGTAGTTTGTTAACCACTTCTGGCCATTGTCCAAAAAACTTGACCAAAATACAATCGAATTGTGTCCTTCTGTCACCAGCCAAAACTTTTGTCTTCCGCCTCCTTCTGAACCAAGCATATGGCTTGTATTTCTATGTCTGTATGTAATTCCTGTTTTAGGCTTACTCCAGCCATTCTTGCTGAACCTATGCCTAAATCCACCTGTGTGATGTGACTCTCTATAAGCTGGTATCCTGCTTGACATCCCTTGTCATCAAGCTGTGTCCATCAGCCTCACCCTGCCCCTGCATTTCAGCACCATCTCACTCTAGGCCAGGTGCAGCCTTCTAGAATTCTCTTACCTAGTTCCACTGGACTAGACTCCTGAACTTTTCTTTGTTACTCTTAAGAGACCCAGAGCCAAGGGTAATGAGCTTGACTATTCATGGCATATTCTCAGTCCAGATCTTACCTAATTAAAGGTTCCTATGCATGGTTTCATTTACTGCTTTGTCACAGAATGCTTCTGGATTCACAGCCTATGTGAATCAGGGAAGTAAGGGCATATCTTTTCCTCCTTGCTTGGCTTTTTGTGCAGACATGGTATCATACGGATATTCTTTTCAGGGTTTGGAAACGCCTTTTAATAGATCCATGCCTGCCGGTGCGTAAATCTAGTGATGCCAATTACGTTGTGACTGAGCAGTTTCTAAAGAAATGATAAAATGCGTGAAACCTCTGGGGAGTGCGAAACTAGGGATAGACATGGAGACAGCTTTCTTTGACATTAAGCTTCCACCTATCAATGGTAACAGCAGTAGTAACTAGAAACCTGTGAGGGTTTGGTTTTGTTTTGTTGGGTTTTTTTGGCTGATGTTGTTATATGGCTTTAGAATCTCATTCCTTTCATACAAAGACTTAACTTTTGACTGAATCTTGTATATCTGATGTGTAACATCACCTGGTACTTAAATGACTTCTAGTTCTTCATACTTTCTGACTAATACCCTGTATGTGTAAATAAATTGCACAACCTTCAAAGATGTTCTTCCTAAATCAGTGATTGCCTTTGTCTCCCATAACTTTAGTCTCAGGTCTGAGCACTTTCCCTTGAATTGTCTACAGCAAAACAACTGACAAGTTCCAGTACAGTTCTGATATTTTAGGATGAATATGGTGAACAGTGCAGTTTTGAAGGGGAAAAGTTTTAAGTCATTTACAGTCCTTTGGGCTCCATTTGAGGACACTGTTCAGAGTTTGAGGCAATGACAATAGCTTTGTAGAGGCAGTGATCTCTTTATAGCTGTGGGTAAACAAGAAATCCTTTCATGTCCTCATCCACCTGCCATGAGATTTCTCAGGCTTTTTCTTTCACCTTTTTAGTTTACCACCTTTTCTTCCCCAGGAAATGATAGAAGCTATCAGAGAGGCTGTCATCTACCTAGCACACACTCATGATGGAGCCCGAGTAGCGATGCACTGCTTATGGCATGGCACTCCCAAGGTATTGTTTGATTTCAGTCTACCTGGTCCTCTTTAATAATAGCCTTGTCTGAGACTGTGAGTGTGATGTCTCACGTGGGTCCTTCTGCCAGCGCATACTGTGATGCAGTTAAGTATTTGAGTTCAGGGTTAAATTGGCAAATACAAGCAGTAGTTTTTCATCAATCAGATGCTTTCATTAGCGCTTACATTGGGCCCATGTACTTTCATTTTTAGCAGAGTTCTTGGGAGATTATACATAAAGCTTTTGCATTTTCAGATTACTGACCATTCATTCATACTGTAAATTTCTTCAAGCAGGTTTAATTGGGAGAGGACAGTGAAGAAGCATAATGCTGAACAGTGGCTTGGTTTTGGCATGCTAAGACTTGGAAAATACCATAGGATTTGTATTTTAGTTTTTTTTGCTGATACAGCATCCTGAAATAGTTTTTATATATGCCATCATCTCTTTGGAAATACTGTAATGCCTCCTATCTTTATGTATTACAAAAAAACCCCCAAGAACTACTTGTGAAAATAGTCTGCTTATTAGAGTGCAGAAAAAGATGAAGTTTCTAGGATCTAGGTGTAGTGATGAGCCTATAGAATACCTGAGCAATGATTGCAATACCCACAAGTATAAGCACTGAGGAAATTTTAGGCTGGAATATCTTGTTGGTAAAAGGGTTTTGAAACAGGCTAGAGTCCTTGCTATTACATAACTTTTAGGTCCTGTTGAAAGTATTTCCTTCCAAATAAAGAGCTGAAGTGCAGTATTCTGTAAGTCATGAGCAAGATACAGGTGAACTTATGTGCTGGTTTGAGTCTTTTGTTGGGGTTGGTGAGAGTTTTTTTCAATTTGCCCTTTATGGTGCACTGGACTTGCAAATATATTACAGAACCTCCCTGGGAGTGCATGTTTCACAGTTCGGGGTTAACTCTTCGTGCTGTTTCTAGGTATTGACTAATAGTATGAATATAAGACACTGGTAAATTGCCTTTTCTTTAGTAAGCGAATGGGAGGTTATGTTTTTGAAGGTGCATGTAACAAGTTATTCAGAATCACTGGCATCACAGGTTTATTTGTTTCCTTTTGAATAGGACAGAAAAGTCATTGTGAAAACTATGAAGACATATGTTGAAAAAATGGCAACGGTGAGTGGTCATTAGCCATTTATTGCATAGCAGTGTCTGAAAGACAAGTGATTTGATGAGGCTAATTTGAATGTGCTTTGGTACTGAAAACTATTAGATTTTAATAAAACTAAGTTTAAAATAGTGGTGATGTGTTAGATAATAGGAAATATGTTGAACTTTATGGAATATGTAGAGACATACTGAGAAGCTTCATTGCAGGCTCTATATGTAGTACAGTCCTCCTTTAAAATAGCTGAATTATTGATGTCCTAAAATTTTTGTTCTGCTGCTTTTTTTTGTTTGTTTGGCGCAACTTTACATTACATTTTCATATGGCTCATTGGTTAATTCTTCTCATTTGGGAGTAAAATACCATGAGTTACAGAAGAGGAAAAAAGGTTAAGATGTGTTGGGGATGTCATTGGAAAGCCCATTTGAATGTATGTATTTCTTATAAGATGCTCAATAACTTTATAGGTCAGGAAGATTCAAAAGTAATTAATACTGAAGGCATACAGTAGAAGTCTGTATTTATTTTTTTCTGCCAAGAGACATGTACATTTGGAGACTGTACCACCAGTAGAGTAACAGTTGAAAGGAGAATTCATAGTGCTGGACAAATCTGCAACTGTGAAGAAAAGCTCTTTTAAATTCTTCCGTTTGTGGCTGCTGTATTCTCTTTGCTAATAGTTGGCATGGTCTCAGTCAGTGAGCTCCAAACACTTTTGATGACACAACCCTGATGTGCATCCTATATATATGTGTGTGTGTGTATATATATAGTAGTGCTGTATTAGTATATATTATAAAATATAAATACAGAAACAGAAAATTTTAAAGGATGAGATTAAGTTAACCAGTAGTTGGTTTTTAATTATTTATTAATGGTACAAAAAAGATTTTTCTTCCTGCACAGGGATGCACAAGTACATCCATTGTCTTGTGCATCCCACTTCAGAGGCCACTTGTCCCAGTAATGTTTTGTCTTCATGATTTTCTAGTACCAGAATAAATTAATGACTTGTTACGTTTTATAAAACGGAAATCTGAGACATTAGGTAGTTAAGAGCTAAAACAGTATTGGAGCACTGACTATCTGGCTTCACTTTGACACAGAGTCTGATTGCCATCCAAGGGACTTGGGTAGCGCCCTTCTGAGTATGGTAGAGGCTTGCTCTCCAGTAGTGTAGTGGAGACTGTATGACTCATTGCAGAGACATGATCTCCAAGGATACAGTATGTGATTTATCTCAGTTTTAAGCAAATTCTATGTTTTCAAGGATGTAAGGCAAATCATGTGATTTCAAATGATGATTCAACAATAGGATTAGGTTAATAGGTTGGCTGTGTTAAAGCAGCATATCAACTTAAAATGGCAGATCAATCTTTCTTTTTAATACCATGCTTCTCTTAACAAGCCTTGCTCTTGGAGAGAGAGCAAGCCTAAATGTTGGACTTCTCATCCTGTGACAATAGAATTTTCTTCTGGTTCATGTTAGGTCATGTTTCAGACAAACTTTCATAAATGTTTAAGTCAATTAGTATATTCATAAATCTTGACTGCATGTGTTTTCTGATGTGTCATCTTTGAAGGGTGAATTTTCTCATCTGGTCTTGCTGGCAGCATTTGATTGCATCGATGACACTAAACTTGTGAAACAGTTAATTATATCTGTAAGTAATTGAATTTTTTCCTCATGAAGTATACTAAATAGTGTCAGTATAGGAGGATAAGAATAGGAATCAATCTACTTTTTTCAAACCACTAATTTCTTTCCACCTTTTCTGTCTCATTATATTTGTGTGTCATTATTACTTTTATTTACTTTTCATAGAAGACCTCGGCATTTTCGATAAATTCTATTTAGTTATTTATTTGAATTAGTTTTCAAGCTAGTTCCATTGCTTACCAAAAAGTACCCTTTTCGTACGTATTCGGTCTGGCTATGCATGACTGAAATATCTTTAAATCAATGTCTTTGTTATAGAAACTTGCGCAGTTCAGTAACAGTTCTGAAGATTAAATGGGTGGAAAACTTTAGGATAAGGATGTCACCTTATCCATTTTAGCAACAAACCTAAGATGTCAAGGGTATCTGTGCCTAGAATGTCCTTATTGTGTGAATTTATGGTAAAAAAGGGTAAAAGGCATATTTAGCTCTTTTATTTTGCAGAAGTAGCATCTCAGAAAGTGATACCTCATGATAAACTATAGTAAACTTTCAAGAACTTTGGAACAGGCCTGAATATATAGTATACCATGACGTCATACAAGAAGCAGTACTTGGAGACACTTGTCTGGGTGCTGAAACTGTTAACTCACATTAATTCACAAAAGTTACATTTTTACATAGTATGTTGATAATTAAATGATGACTAACATTCTGGATAAAATCATGTAATATTTTTTTTTTCTCACTTCCAAAGTGCATACAGATAGATGACTGAAACATGAAAGCACTCAGCTGCTTTTCTTCACCTACATGCAGTTGCAGAATGAACAGTAGGATATTATAATCTAGTTTGCTTCTGCTTACTTTCGGGATGCCCCATTTCCACACCTTCCTTCCAAAAAAATATCTAATAGGTTTTCGTGAAGTGTGTACACTTAAACTTTGCATGTAAACATAATCACCTTGAAGATGGTTTAATCTGTAAATTACTCTGAAGTTATACTTTCACACTGATAAGAGACTTTATAGTGCACAGGTAATTTTCACGCCAGCAGGATAAGTAACATTGATGTATAGGATGTAATGTGTATAGGATGTATGATTCTATGATGTGCTTAGAGTAGAGCTCAGGCTACAGCTTTTATGACTGAGGGGACGAGGTGCATTGGCAGGGAGATAAAAGATGAGGCACTGTGGAGGAGGAATATGAACATAAGACGTTTGTGATGAGGCTTGCTTTAAAAAATATGAGCAGTTCTTCCATTGAAAAACTTTGTATAGGGGGGAATGGTTTTTTTTGTACTGTAGCATGGACACTTGGTCCTAAGTCCGTGCCTTTCTGGGTGCGGAGAGATGAAAGCATCCCAGGGTGGAGATGGCTTTTGTTTCTTGGTTATGTTAGGTGTAATCACTGCTGGGTTTTGTTTACAGAGTATGGTATACAGTGTAACAATTTTTGTGCAAGTTCCCAGCAAATAAGACCTGACAGATCAGTGCTGTCAAGGTACAAGATCATTGAGGTCTTCCTGTACCATGTTACAAGCACTCTACTTCCTGGAGGGTTTATTAGTTCAGATACTGTGTTTGGCTTTAGCTGAGCTTCCAAGGTGTTGTTTAATGCCATTTAATTCCTGAATCTGTGGTTTTCCACCATCTGAGACTAAAGGTAATGGAGTGTTTACTGTTATGTCATCCTACCGAATCAATTTGAACAGAAGAGGAAAGGCCATCACACATACAGAATTTGCCCATCTGGGTTTATATGAGGTCAAGAACAGGGAAATGGTGACGAGGAAAATGAAAACAAAACAAAACCCAGCCAGATAAGATCAAACCCAACTTTTCAGATCATAAATGAAAGCTAGTAACAGAGGATGAGGTGGAAGCATGTAGAAAACAAACAATTGACGCATGTTCTATAAAAAGAATCCAACCCTTAAAATTCTCTTGAAGAGAGAATAGTCTCTTCTAAGACACTGTATACCAATTATCATTCTGCCCATACTAAAATCTGTCTTAAGGAATGTAAGGAAAATAAAGATTTGGGAGGGGGCAGATAAAGCAGTGTTTGGGCAGGTCTTACTTAGGGTTGGGTTTTTTGTTTCGGGTTGGTTTGGAGTGGTTTTTTGATAGTATTATGAAATTCATTACTTAGGTAGATAGGCAGAATGGGTGGAGATTTTTAGGGAAGGGAAGCTTTTAAGCTCTTTATGTTCTTCAAGGAAGGTCTTTCCTTACCTGTCAGTTCCACAGAGTCTTAGTCCAGAACCAAAGAATATATGGTGCTTTAAACCTTCATGTGATTGGAAAGGTACATTGTGAGCTTAGTGCATCTTGGGATTCAGACAAATTTTAGTGGGAAATACCTTTCTTCCATGAGGACTCCATGCAGGCAGTGCTAGGGACACATTATCAACAAGAGACGGTATCTAGAGTTTCATCTGGTACTTTTGCACAGTTCTGGTACCGAAAGTGACAAATTTACTAATTTGCCAGAATCATAGAATCAGTCCCTTTTGGATTATTTAAAGAAAATTGTGTCTATTGTTCTATTGGTTTTTTTGTGTAAAATGTTACAGTGTGCTTATCAATGCATTTCTTTCTCAGCTATGGTAGTGCACAAGTGTATGAGGTGCCCACTCTGTAGCTTACAAAGTTGTTGCTTCCAGCTCAAAAAACCTGCAGGTAGTACTCCCAGTAGAAGTCAGCTTTATTCTGTTTTCAAAACTTGATTTATTTTTTTTCTTGGTGAGTGTTCTGCCATCAGTTTAAGATGGACTTTGCCTTTCCATGGACACTTGTTGCTGTCTAGGTACTTACGTACACTCCCTTGAAAGTCACTATGTCATCAGTAATTACTCTTCGGTGATGCAGCAGGTGATCCTTTGTATGTCTGGTCTTCTGAGGTTATGACTTTTACTGCAGTTGTATTTATACAGCATATGGTATACTAGAATATGTGTCGTTCTTTGTACTTGCATGTATTGGTGAAAACAAATGCAGTCCTTTTGTAGTATTTTCTAACTGGTGACATCAGTGCATCTGATGAACACATTTTGAACCTTATGTATTTTTTCCTCTAACTTCTCCAAACTTTCCTTCTGAATAGAGGATATTTTTATTTAATTCCACAAGCAGACATTAATCTTAGTGATAGTATGTGATTTTTCTTTCCTAACCTTTGCATTTGGAAGGTAATCAGTAGTTACCAGTGGCTCAGAAGTATTATTTCATTAATGTTTTTTGCTGTTTTTTAACTTTTGCAGGAAATAAATGCTTCTTTGCCCAACATAATAAACAACAAATATGGAAAAAAGGTCTTGTTGTACTTGCTAAGTCCTAGAGACCCTGCACATTTTGTTCCAGAAATCATTACGCTTCTGCAGCAAGGAGATGGAAATGCCTATAGGTAACTTATATATGACAGTTGTTTTCCCTGAGTCCAGAAGAGTTCATGCAGCTTTCTGACGTGATTAAGTTCAACTTTTCTTCATAAAATATCTAAGTAGTGTAAATACGTAAGCATTACTAAATATGTTAATCTCTAGTTCTCTTTCTGCGTTTTTGGTTTAAAGTTTGTATATATAATACTTGGTGGCCAGTGACTTATTGGTGATTAGCAGTTAAATCCCATTTGTAAATGGTAAAAATTACTCTGTGTTCTTAATTTAAACTCGTATTTCAGATCTGGCATAGCAGCAAAATTGTAATATGCGTTATTGGTGTTTTGAGTTGCATAAAAATACATCTCTAAATCTATAAATGGAAATTGTTAATTGTAATTCACTCTCTGGTATTCACATTGCTTGTCAGCTTTTGAAGAAGGATCAATTTTAGATTATTAGACATACATCTCAGTAGTCGATAACAAAATTAATAAAAATAAACACATTGAATTATCATTGTTAAGGAAAAACTCAGGTTTACTGGCAGTCAGCTTTAAACACTTTCTCACTCTGTGTGTCTTAAAACGTGTAATGTGTATGTTTAATTATATGTAAAGCAGAGAGAAGAGTAATGCTTTGTTTTGATCTTCAGTAATTTACAGCTGTCTTGAGTAGCGTATATGTTTTGAATTTCTTTTTGCTTGATGTGCTTAGAGAGCAAGTCTTGTACAGTAATGTTCTGTCTCCTTCATCAGTAAGAAGAATACTGACATGCGCCGCAGTGAACTCCTGGAAGCCATTTCCTCACCTTTGCTAGAATATTTGCAGGAACGTGCGCAAGAAGTAGTGATAGACAAGGCTACCTTTGTCTTGGTTGCTGACATCTTAAGAACAGCTCGTGGTGACATCCAGCCAGTACTAGATGCAATTGCGGACTTAGCGGCTGAAGAGCTGGTTCCAGGTGGCCATGATGGGCAGGTAATGTAGCAGAGGACAAAGTGTTGATAGCTTGCAAAGCATTTGCTTATTTTGTGTTACTAAAGTGAAGTCTGCTCACTTTTTCCTTTATATAAGATGTCATCGCATTGCCCTGATAGTACTCAGATATAAGACATGGTGTCTGTTTTGTGACATTTTCCTTCCATAATTTATTACTATTGCATCTGTAGTGGTAAAGGCTTGAGCCAGCATTTCCTTTGAGTTGTAGGGCAAAGTACTTCATGATCTTGGATCTTCAGAACTGCTTTAAACACTTTGTGGGAAGGTAGCAGTCTCACTCTTAATGTTAGTAAAATTTTGTAGTACATTTGACTGTTTACACAGAGAGTGATAAGGTCTCTTAGCTTTCAGGTATGTGTATCTCTATGCAAGGAAAGATATTAGATAATGACCTTTCATCTTTACAGTAATAGCTGATTGTCTTTTTACAGTATGACCTCTTCACGCTGTGCTACTCCCCTGTTTTGTTAAGCTCAGCCAGATATCATAGACTAGTAGAATCATACAATGCTTTGGGTTTGAAGAGACTTCAAAGATAACCACGGTTCCAACCCCTCAGCCATGGGCAGGGACACCTTCCACTAAACCAGGTTGCCCAAAGCCCCATCCAACATGGCCTTGAATACTGCCAGGGAGGGGCAGCCACAGCTTCTCTGGGCAGCCTGTTCCAGTGCATCACCACCCTCACGATTAAAAATTTTGTACTAATACCTAATCTAAATCTACGCTCTTTTAGTTTAAGCCCATTACCCCTTCCTTGTCTATAACTGGGATATATATCACATTGTATGTGTCTGTAGACTAGAAAACAAAAAATGCTGCATTCAGTATGTTCTCCAGGTTTTCATAGTTGTGTTGAATTTGCTGTATTTCCTCTTAAGATATGAACTACTGATGTTTTCTGTGATTTTCTGAGTGTTAAAACATCATTATTAAATAATTTTGGTTTTTCCCTTAAAGCTTCACATTGCAGAGCACCCAGCAGGCCATCTAGTTTTGAAATGGTTAATAGAGCAAGACGAAAAAATGAGAGAGAGTGGAAGAGAAGGTATGTTGGAAATTCAGCTTTGATTGGTCACATTGTGACTTCAGAGTAATCAGTTACATGACCTAAAATAAGATTGCTGCATTTATTTCTTTGAATATATTAATATATGGGAAATTTAACAGAGCCTCTAAGGCTAATCCTTCAGTTTTTGCTGTTATGAGTTATTACATGAACAGAATGACAAAGATGCGTATACAATTTCTGCAAAGCAAGTATGGGTCTGTTTTTGTGTTTATTTTTCACAGAATCACTAGGTTGGAAAAGACCTTTGAGATCATTGAGTCCAACAGTACTTGTCCTTTACTAAACCATATTCCTGCCTACCTTTTCCATCTGTCTTTTAAATACATCCAGGGATGGTGACTCAACCTCCTCCCTGGGCAGCCTGTTCCAGTGCCCAATAACCCTTTTGTTGAAGAACTTTTTCCTAATGCCTAATCTGAACCTGCCCTGGCGCAGCTTGAGGCCACTCACCCTTGTTCTATCACCTGAGGTTTTTTCTCAGAGGTTTACTGTGTATTTAGGACAGGGTTAACTTCTGTGCTTAAAATATCTTGATAGCTTTGCAAAATTATATGACAATTTAAAGGATAATAAGAGGAAAAGTAAAGACTTTCTAACAGAAAGACTCCTTTCATTAATGCTTGTGAGACAAACTGAAGTCTTTACTGTGTTCAGTAGTGCTGCTAGGTTAATGCTTTGTGACTGTTACTGCAATAGTTCATGCACAAAATAGGATGTCTTTGCTGTTTTTTATCACAGAAGTCAGAGCTTGGACTCAGCTGATCTCATCTCAATATAGCTTTTAAATTTACTTTATTACATAACTGTAAATTCTTGTGAGAATTACCATACCCTAATAGAGATTACTTTTTTTCCATACAAAACCCTCAAAATATGAAAGGATGGGGGTGTGGCATAGTATAATCTGGAGATAACTCCTCTGTGTGTAGGGGGCTTTTTTCTTTTTAGAATTATCAGACCTTGTTAAATGCTGGTTTTTTTCTTTTAACTATATTCAGGTGCCCACTCTTTCCTTTAAAAGTAAAAGTTAGTTGACTTTTATTAAATGTTTCCAAAGAGAGGCTGTTTTGCTACTTCCCCAGATGGCTGATTAAAAGTGTACAAAGGGGAAGTTTTATGTAAGTCTTTCAGAGGCTAGCTTAACTGAGGTGATTATAACTACGTGGATTTATTTCTGCTGACATTTCACAATTCCCATTTTAAACACAATCTCTTCCCTTTGATTTCTTTGTTTTTTTCCAGAGAGTGTACTATTCAGAATTGTTGCTCTGAGATTGGGGAATTAATATTTAAAAACTACCAAATTGTTACTGTTTAGGGAACAGGTTGAAGAAAAACTGATTTGCTCTTCAGATGAATTTTTATCTAAAGTGACAGTGAAAAATAGCTTCAGTATTTGCTTGGTGCTTGCCTTGAAGAGTCAATTATTTTGTGAGAGCAAAACTTGGAGAATACTCAGAGGCTAAAAATATTTGATGGAATCACAGCTGCAGACAAGTTGTAACATGTGGAGGAATGGCTCCATGAGAATGGCCACATATTCCTCACTCTCTACCCCTGCGAGCAAAACAGCCAGAATGAAACATCACTCTGAAGGAATGTGGAGCTAGCAGCAAAGTCACATAATGGGTTAAGGAGTGTGGACTGTGAATAGAAGCTCCTAATTCTGAAACATTCCTCTGAGACAAGATAAGATACAGGCCTTGCGCAGGTGTCTGCTCTATCGCCTTCACTGTTTTCACTTCCCTCTCCCGTGGTTCCCAGCCATGCTTTGTTAAGCTTGCTAGAGAGTATATAATCACACTGCTCTGTAGAATAAAGTGAACTGACTGCTTTTAGCCACATTGATCTGCGGTCTGATTCCTAGCACCGTCCTGCTCTTTCGAAGCCCCTGGACCTAAAAGTTTCCCAAGATCTGGATTAGGACGCGGGGAACACTCAACAGTAACAAGCATCTTTCTATAAGGATAGTCTAATTTTTTTTTCTTCTCCTTACCCCTTTTCCATACTTTACAGTTTGCTTTGGAAGAACATTGGTGGAACGTGTTGGTATTGAGAATATGAAGACTTGGGCAGAAGTAAATCGAGGTGCCATTATTCTTTGTTGGTATGTCACATGTCTATTTCTGATTGGGTTTCAGTGTTAGTGTCTTAAACGGCTAAGAAAACATTGGTTGAAATTTCTACCAGCAAAACGCCATTTTTCACACAGTATGTTCTGTCTTTCATGCCACTGGGAAGTCTGTGACGAAGTAGGGTACTGGAAGAATTCGAAACAGTGTTTCCATAGATTGTTCCTTGAGCTCAGGCTTTTGCAGTTATTAGGAAGTAGCTCAATATTGGAAAAGCTTAAGATTGAAGATAAAATGTATTTTTTACATTGTGCTTGCCATGTCTTGCTTTAACAGCAGAATATTCTTAAAAGAGCACTCCACAAACAGCTACATTAAAATAATTAACTGAAATACCTGTGACAGGCTGGCTGCAGCATACAAGAATCCAGATTTTTGTATGATTTTTTGTTTTCACTTACTGCTTTGTGTTTATTTCTTAATTGTGGAGCCTGAGTATGTCTCATACTGAAATGGAAAAGTAGAATAGTCCATAGAAAAGAACAGACCATGCAAAGGCTTATGATGAGATATCTGACTCAGAACTTCAAAGCAGTAAACTGTGCAACTAGTGAGATCAAAAAGACCCTACAGGAATCAGACTAATGTTTTGTCAAATGTGAACAGCTATATTAAACATTGTTGTTTTCACTTTGTAATACTTGTCAGTTTCAGGTCACGGAAACCTAAGCGTCTGTCTGTACCCTGAAATGTGCTGCCTGTTTTCTAGAACTGCTGGTCAGCACTGCACTGTTGGCTTGCAGTGAGCCAAAATCAGTAAATAATTCAGACTGACTTCATAATTTTGAAAAATAAAACCTTCTTCCCTTTTTTTCTGCTCTACTTGTCACTCCTGTAAAGTTACATTGGATTCCTTGCTGTTTGCTTTCCATCTCTGCTCTTTATGACTAGAGTGAGGCCACTTTGAGATTCATGGCCTTTTGCAAGGTGAATCAAAAGCTGTTTTCAGTAATAAGACTTTTGTTAGTTAATCTGAGTTTAATTCTTAACTTTATTCTATTCATAACCATTCAGAGTACTAGTAGAAGAATAGTTGCAATACAGATATGAAACCATTTTATGAAACATCAAAATAGTCACATGGATCTGGCTGTTAAGATTGTTAAATGCTAACTTCTAAAATGATAACATTTGATAACACTTTTTCTTTGCCTCTCATAACAGGCCTTTGAAATTCAATGAATGACTCAAACGCCTTTCAGTTATGTGATCCTGCACACAGATGTGCAGTAGAGGTTCATTGTTAAGGCAAGTTCACTGACAGTGTATTAGTGCTTCGGCTTTTTTACCTTAATGAGGCTGAGGAGATTCATTTCACATGTGGTGTTGCTGACTTATGTACTGAGCTGTTTTGAATATCCAGATAAATTTGCAAAGTAAATTAGTGGAAGTTTTTCCATGTATAACGCTTTAGGCTGTCACTCTCACTACAGTCTCTTAATACCTTCTGAAGATTCGTAGGAAAAACAGGAAACCAGTAATTGCTTATTAGCAAAATACAGCACAGTAGTGGTGTGGAAAAGTCTTTGTGGAATGTCAGTCTTTCCTCTGCTATTACTCATGGCACTACAAGGTGGAGCTTTGACAACTGTGCTGTATTACCAAGCAGAGGAGTTTCTTCCAGACTGTAACTTTTTTCCCCCAATACTGGAACTCACCTAACAGGAAAGAGAGAAAAGTATGGTGGAGGAGTGTTTATTTGTTTCCCCGAATTTTATCTTTAGAGGGTTGGGGTTTTTTAATTAAATTTGAATTCTTTGTAGCTTGAACGTCTCTTGATGACATCTTTAGACATGATGTCCTTTTGTTTAGGCAGCTGAGAACATGCAAACAGTTTTGTTGCTTTTGTTCCATTTTATGTGACACCTACTTGCTTTAACATAACAGTAATTAGTCTCATGTTTGTTTAACATTGAAGCCAAGGGGTTACCTAAATCATACAGCAATGATAAATTAAATATGGTCTGGTATAGATAGTAGCTGTGGTTTGGGGTTTTTTTTACATGAAATGATGGTTGGGTTTTAAACCTTATCATGAAGAGAATATTCAGATGCTTCCTTTGTCATAAAGGAGCCTTCATTCCTTAGACAGAGTTAATTTTCAGACACTACCAGTTCTCACATAACCTAAGATTGATTTTTGTTTTGCTGTTGGCTTGTGAAAGCTATCTGTCACTTGCATGCAGATCTGAAACTCAGAGTTACCCTGTTGTCAACCTGTTGGAAGATTTTTGGCTTTCCAGTCATTTAAGCTTATTCACTAATTATGAGCAGTTTATCGCATGGGCTTGATTAGTTCAGTGGTATCCTCTGGACCTTATCCTTTCATTGCCCTACTTGTTCTTAATTTGTTTTTTATAAAAAAGGTCTGGGGCCTGATTCTGATCTAGTACAAGTGTGAAGAGTCCTAAGGTAATGAGAGGGCTCTTTGCAGATGTTACAATCCAGCTTAGTGTAAATCAAGTGTTTTAAGTACTTGAATGTCATGGATGCCGGTCTGTTTACATCTGACCTCTGTCTTTTTGAATTTGTCAGTGATGTGTAACATCAGGGTAGAAAATGCATGAAAACATACTTCACCAACATGACTTATTGACTTCCATATGCCATTTCTGTAAAAGTTATGTTTTATATCCACGAAATACATATGTTTCTGCTTACCAAGTCTTAGAAGAACTTTCAGAATAATTAAAAACCCCCAACAATTTATGTGGGTGTTTTGGCTTTATTATTAGGCAGGTAGATCATCTATCTTAAAAATAGGCTATCTTGAAATATCCATGGATGCTAAAAGTTTGGAAGTAGCTTTACGTGTAAAGCTGTTGGCCAATGAAGTGCTTTTTTAAAGATAAATGAAATTCAGTCCAGTGTGTCTTGTTACTTTGTATGCTCTTTGTCCCTGGTGGGGAACCATGTGAGTTTTCTCCATGTTAAGTACCTATGTGTTCAGCACATCCGTGGTCACTACTCTTGACTTTCTTTGTGTTATCAGTGGTACATGACTCACAAAAAAAGCTGAAACAGTGTTACCCTCACCTGTGGTGACTTCAGTTTCAAAGTTAGTTACATAGGAGTGTCACAGCTATAATTGCCTCAGAGGTTGCTGCTAGAAGTTATATTTATAGTTACAGAAGTAAATTTAGGAATGAAGAAGCTGAAAACAGTGATATGGTCAGATGGGCATCCCATGTTTTACTGCCGTATAGCCTTGCCATCCTGCATGAGTTTTGGAATCCTAAGGAGTCAAAATTGAAATCTCACCTGAAGCTACATAAATTTATTTTCTGCCTTACTCAGTTCAGCTTGCCATGTCTAATCATTGTTTAAAATTAGGCAGGTAACAAGCTGTTAGGTAGCTCCAAATTTGGGAGATGTTTGGAAGAATCCTAAAGATTCTGAAGACTTGTTGCATCGTGCAGCCTGCTTGGTACTAGTACATGGGTGTTTCAGTTTGTTTCCAATCTTATTTTATTTGTATGCTTGTGGAATTTGCAGTTCTGTTCTGGATTGCACACACTGGCTGTAGAAGACATTAGTTTTTTAGGCAGTGTTCAGCCATCATTTTGAAGTAGCAAATCAGGTGCGCCATTACCTCTGCTGCATTACCTCTGCTGTATTATAATCCAACAGCATTTTAGAATCACTGCCTAGGTTTATCTGGATAGCACAGAAGCTTTTTCTTTCCTAATAGTATTTTACAGCTTATGATGAATTTCCTTGTTTCTGGGGAGGAAAAGTTACCTAGAAAAGCTGATTTGTTTTCCAGAAGCAGTATTTTAAAAAGATCTGGTAAGGTATTTTAAAAATCCTGGTAAGGCTCTGCAGTCCTGTGCTAAAAGAAGAGAGTACTTGATGTGTGTTAGATGTACTTCACTGCATCCAGTTTTAGGACACCCATTACCAGAAAGTTATCAGCAACTGGAGTGAGTTTAGTGGAGGGTCACCATCATAGTTGTGGGCTGGATCCCTTAGCCTGGGAGGAGAGGCTGGGGGACTAGGACTGGTTCAGCTGGGAGAAAGGATGGATTTGGGGCATTCAGCAGCATTCCCAGCAGTGGAAGTTATGGAGGAGAGCATGGGCTCTTCACAAGCACTCTTGTGACAGAAGCAACAGAGTGGGAAAGTGAAAGGCAGTGGCACGAGCTGAAACAAGCTGAAATGTGGGAAGCTCATGATGGAGGCAAGGAGAAGGCTTTTTACTGTGAGAAATCATGGGAATTGCATCAGTCTAATTTATGTTGTTTCGGTTGTGTTCTCAGTTGGTGTTTCTTGCTTCCTAAAAAAGTCTTACATCTTTTTCTAATATGAGGTGATAGAATCTGCCCTGACCCGTGTTCTTCCTAAGTAGTTATTGCTTCCTTATATGGTCAGAGCATTTTCCTATGACCTGCATGCTGACCTTTGACATCCTTGTTTTTTTTCCGATATTTCTTGTAGCCTTCTTCGGAGCACTGATGAAAAAACGGCAAATACGGTGAAAAAAGGACTGAAAAAGCTTGTCCCGAAATTGAAGCTGAATAAAAATGCAAAAGGAATAGAAGCGTTATTGGAGAAATTGACTTCCTAATGTAAATGATCCAAAAAGACAATTTACATCAGTGTAACCGAGAGTTGGTAAGGTTTTGCATCGTGGTTGTTGTAAGAAGGGTTGTATGCATTTGTAAATTAAACAATTTCTGAAACATCTGTTATACCCATTCTGTTGTGTGCAGTAAATGGTTGTTCTGAAAGATTAACATCTCAAGAAGACCTAAGAGCTAGTGGAAACTTCTAAATGTGTAATCAAGAAGTTAAATCTTTCCTGATAGCAAGACTTCAAAACATTTTTTTTTGTGCAAGTTAAAACGTGTGTGTTTGTTGTCGTAGTTACCATAGAAGCAGAAACATCTGTTCTGGAGATATTCTTGTGTAGTGGACAAATACACTAGTTCTTAATCCCTTTCTCTCCCGGTTTCCTCAAAAAACTCCCCCCAGAAAACCCAAAACCAAAAAAGGAAACCAGAAAAACAACTCTAGTCCCATTCCTACCCTGTGAAGGAGTAATGGAGGCTCTCATCCCTCAGGAACTACAAGAATAGAATTAAAATACCATCTCTGCCCTATTATGATGTAGAAAAATCAAGCCAATGTTTTATTTTCTCATTTTTAAAGAAAAAAATCTTTCTTGGTAAGACCCTTTGTAAAACACCCTGTTGGTGCTTAATGCCTTACTGATAGACTACTCTAAACAGTGGACCAAATTAATTAAATCTCTAAGTGTAGGAGTCACTATTCACTGTTGCTTAGCCTGATATGATGTGGCTCCATTTTTAGTAGGAGATAGTTAGCCATTATTTCTGCTAAGATACAGCTTCCTCAACATACAGCGCAATGAACTAATTGGAAGTTGGCTGGGGTTAAGTAAACTGGCTTAAGTTTCTGTATTGTACCTAACTCAAATCAGTTGGATGTCATGATGATCCACAACCACCAGGAACTGCAGTGCTCAGCACCCGTGAAAATGAGATTACCCAGTTTGAAACGCAAGGTTTGCATGCTTAGCATGAGGTGAAACATGCTGGTTGTCTTTGCAGCACCTGTATGAATACAGGTGCTGGACGTGTTAAGTATGTTTTCTAGATATGTATGTTTTAAGTAGAAATCATTTTTCCAAAGCAATTAAATATATTATTTCACATTATTAAGTAATTTCTTGCTTCTCATTGGTCCCCTCTAGGGGGAACATTTTTAGTATTAAAAAAATTACAAAATAACTAAATAGGCAAATTAAAAAAACAACCCAATTGTAATTCATGGCTTGCTTAGGTTAATCTAAGCAATACATGAATATTAGGATGAGTGGTTCTAACATTGTTTGTGTTTGCTGATTTATTTATACTTTGCTGACTGTGCTTCCCTCTAATTCCACCAAGGCTTATGAGTAGCAATAAATACAGAAAGGTTAATCCTAGTTAGACCTGACTGGCACTGGCATTAAGTGTTCATGCTTGTAAAGACATCCTCTCAGTAACTGAAGGTTGCAGCACATTAGTTTCTGTAACAGGATTTTCTTTTGTGACAATTAAACAGATCATTTTAATTAGCAACAGATAACGAATTTAAACTGTAGTGAACTGTTTCCAAATAAGCCTCAGTTACTGCCAAAAAGCCCAATGAAACAAATGACAGATTTTGTGATTGAATAATTAGTAATAGAGTAAAACAGGGGTGAGGGGATGGGGGAGGGGAAATATAATAACTTCTCAATTTCCAGGCTATTGAGGGGAGTAAGCTTATTCTTACAATCTGGCATAGACATATTTCCGATCAAGACAGTTAAAGGGGGCTGTGAAAGTAAGTTATAGGTGAAGATAGATATTAATGAACTGAATAGCAAAGAGCTGTGTAAAATGTGTGCTTATGTGAATGTGATTTGATGCTTAAGTTGTGCTCTTTAATTCCGGTTAACTGAGTGACTACCAGGCAGTTTATTTAAAAATTATGTGTAGTAATTGGGAGTGACTGACTACTGCTTTTCCTTGCCAGAATTTAAAAAAATGCCATTCGTGGTTAAGTAGACATCAGTTAAGGTTATGCTAAAGATAGGGATAGAACGTAAATTTTACCATCAAGATATGTCTTTAATGTCAGTTGAAACCAAATTCTTGAACTAGCCTAATGGAAGGAGAGGAAAAGGAGGTTATGGGGGATACTAAAACTTGTTTCAGTGCTTAAGGTACTTCTCAGAGTGATTTTTCTTGCTGAAGAAGTTGGTTGGATGCAGTGCAGTTTCTTCTGCAGTCTGCTGTGGGGGGTCTCTGACTGTGAAGGCTGAAAGACTGAAGCAGAAGCATTTTTTCCAGTGTGTCCTCTTCCTTGTGTACTTGGCAAGGATTTCTGCCTACTCTAGATTATACAAACTGCTCAAATTATGTCAGCTTCTTAATATAGCCATCAGTACTTTTATTGTCAGGAAGACAGTGGAACTGCATGTGCAGCAAGTAAGTGTCTGCACCTGTGCCACTCTCACAATAGAGGCTGTTCCAAGAAGTACAGAGCTCTTGTTTAAAGTTGTTGTCCAGAGGTGAAGTAACTGTTCCCTTGGCTACCCAGAGCCAACACTGCTCTTTCATTCTATGTAGCACAAGTTGGAGTGTGAACAGCCAGTGCTTAATCATTGTGAATACTAGGGCAGAAAAGGTGGTGGTGGTTATTTTATTTTTGGCCCTTAGAAGGCAGAGGACCTGTTACCTTAGTAATAGCATATATTTGTGTGTAATCATCTATTTCCCATTACCTTTGAAATAGGGGTGTATGGATAGGTACTACTGCAACTTAATACCTCTTGGTTTAGGGTGGAAAAGGCTTTCTCCTTTGCTGCTGGTAGGACTCTAACCCACTGGTAGGACTCTAACCCATGTTCTTCAGTGGGACTCGCACACTGGTGGGACTACCCACGTCCTACCCAGGTTCCAGAGCTCTCTTATTTAAAGAAAAGAATGCATTACTACTCAATTCTAGGGGACTTACTTGGAATTCTTCAGTCTGGGGAATCAGAGCTTCTCCTCAGTGCCACAGCTGGAGGTCTTGTGATCCCATGGATATGTTGGGCTTCACAAGCACAATCCTACCTGGGTTGCCAGAAACTGTCACCGAGTACCAAGAATAAACCCTGTGGCACAGGTTAGCGGTGTTAAAAGGCAGGCATTCTTTATTGCCATGCTGGATGCACAGGGGATAGCTCCACCTAACGTACATACCGCACAGCCAAAAGCTTAGAGGCTTTGTAGAATAAAGATATACATATTCATTATATTTCTTGGAAAAGGCGGTGTTATGATAATGGTTTCTTGGAAGTTATCTGCATATTCTCCTCCCTGTCATGCATGCCCTGTGACTTGGGTCAGTGGTCCTCAAGGGTCCCTGGTGGTCATTGGTGGTTGCACACCTGTGTTCATGGGCTTGCGCAATATCACCAACCTTATGCAATGTAATTCACCTATCCAGAACGACCTTGCTTCATGCTCAGTGTTCCTTGGCCTCTTATCAAGATGGGGTATGACTGTACAAGAAGTGTAGCAACACTGTTCGTTGCCATGGTCAGTTAGCTTCACCCATTACCTCATCCGCCATCATCTATTAGCGTGGTTACAAAATTACACATCAAACAAGCTAATTTCCATTGCGTTGGTTATAGTTATGTTTTACAGAATATAAAAGTCTTACGGGTTCCCTAATTTGCCCTGTCTTCCCCAGAGCAGTTAGTCTGTGCTAACTGGAGTGTTTCTACCTGGATTACATCTTCTATTAGAGTAGTCGGACAGTCTGGAAAAGCATATTGGAGGGAGCTGGCAGGCGCTCTGGGTATATAGGCATATATGAGGAAGTGCTAGAAGTCTTCAGAAGTTATCAGGTTTTCTCTGTTCATGAAACAGATACAAACAAGATACTTGTAAGGCAAAAAAAAAAAAAGAAAGCAGGGCTTTTAATTTTAAAAGATGTACTGGTTTATAATCATTCCTGATAAAACATTTTTTGTGGAAAAAGTTAAGAAGTGAATATGAGAATTGGTTATATATGTTGCATTAGTTAAACTTTCTTCTCCCAGTGAGTGGTTAGAGGAGGAAAATTAGGTGACGCAACACCAGCAATTAAGTCATCTTCATAGCGTGGGGTGATAGCACCAGTTTTCATGGCAGTCAAAAATCATTCTTCTGTTTGAAATGCTTTCAGAGGCTGTTTTACAAATTGGTGCCACCACTTTTTTCTCTTAAGCATATTTTTTTAAATGTTTTTTCTCTGTTTGTCTGAAGAGGTAAAATATGTAGAGTCTGTTTCAAATTCAAAGTTTTTTGATAGTGGGCAGTGAAAATTTAGATAGTCTGGATTGATGGGCCAAGGCCATCTTCATGAGGTTCAACAAGACTGAGTCCTGCACTTCAGTCACAACCTCATGCAACACTACAGGTTTGGGGGAGACTGGCTGGAAAGCTGCCTGGTGGAAAAGGACCTGGGGGTCTTGGTCAGTAGCTGGCTGAATATAATCCAGCAGTGTGCCCAGGTGGCCAAGAAGGCCAACAGCATCCTGGCTTTTATCAGAAATATTCTGGCCAGCAGGACCAAAGAAGTGATCATCCCCCTCTACTAGGCACTGGCACGGCTGCACCTTGAATACTATGTTCAGTTTTGGGTCCCTCACTATGAGAAAGACATTGAGGTGCTGGACTGTGTCCAAAGGATAGCAAAGTTGGTGAAGCATCTAGAAGACAAGTCTTATGAGGAATGGCTGAGGGAACTGAGGTTGTTTAGCCTGGAGAAAAGGAAGCTGGGAGAAGATCTTTAATTCTCTACAACTACCTGAAAGGAGGCTATAGCCTGTTGGATGTTGGTATCTTATCCCAAGTAACAAGAAATAGGACAAGAGAATAGGGCCTCAAGTTGTGACAGATGCACCCAGCCCAACAGAGCTCATGGAAAAACCTTTCTGCCACAGTTTGAGTTATGCCCACACAAGAGGTGACAAGGCTGAGGTCTTTGGCCAATGGGAGTACTGCATGGCCATATATGACCACAGGTCAGATTTGAATTGAGTATAAATAGAGTCCCTCAAGAGAACTATTATGAGTTGGTCTCCCTGAGAGGAGCAGTCAGTGGTTGGAGAGTCTCCATTTGGGTTGGGACACTACCTACAGTTCATCTATACAGATTGAGAGACTTCATCTTACATGGGTAAGTGATTATGAGCAATTTGGTTCATCAACCCTAAACCTTAGGACCTCTTAAGTCAGCAGTGCAGTATTAACATCCTGAACCTGTGGATTGTTAACATCTATTGGAGTCTCCAAGTGGTTTTGGTTAGCGTAAAACTTAGTTTGATTTTGTTTCCATCTTGTAAAAAATAAATCACCAACCAAGAGGGTTGCCCATCACTGGAAAAGGCTGCCCAGGGAAGTGGTTGAGTCATCATCGCTGGAGGTATTTAAATCATACATAGATGTGGGGTTTAGGGACACGGTGTGCTGATGGACTTGGCAGTGCTAGGTTAACAGATGGACTCAATGTTCTTAAAGGTCTTTTCCAACCAAAACAATCTGATGATTCTGTGATATCCTTATGTCCTCCATATTTTGCCAAGAATCACTCCTCTTTTCTTGCGGTGACTTTTGGGGAACATTTTAGGCATTGGAGCTGTCTTTTAGAAACAAAAGGAATGGGGAATTTAACCTGCACTGTACTTAATGCAGCATTAGAGTGAAAGTTCATTCAGTCCACAGTGATTATGATACAGATTTCATAGTATCGATTAAAAGTCACATTACCAGAAACATTTTTGCTGACAGGACTCCAGGCTTTTTTGGGTCATAGACTGCACCTGAAGAAGACGTAGCAGAGCTAGCTAATGTCGCAGGTGGCAGGCATTAGGCATTCTCAGGGAAAGGGGGATCCGGCAGCCTTTAACCTCTGGGCGGCAGCAATGAACAGATCTTTATGCCAGGGACTGCACTTCCCACGAGGAGATCCGGCCACCTTCCCCTTTCTCTCAGGGTGTTTCGGCTGCCCTATTACAGTGGGACGTGCTGTCACAACCCATCTACAACTTCTTGAATTTTCTGGAACTTGCTGGTTGGGTGGTGTTTTGGTTTTTTCCCGTTTCTTTACCCAAATGAAATACTTGGATATTAAGGTATTTGGAAGTCAGATTGGTGCAACCCTCAGGACTTGGCTGGAGCAGACTTAAGGGTCATGGAGTCCCTTTGATGTCAGTGTGGATCCAGCTTCTGCCAGAGCTTGGATACAAAGATCAAGACCTCAGAGCTCAGCCTTTCTGTTACAGGTAGGCTGTTGCGTTCATGTGCAGTCCATGTCTTCACCTCCTTATATAGTTTTTGATAAGGAAAAGAGGAAGTGTCCCACTAAGTAAGGCTGTGCTTACATGGGTATTGAAAAGTTCCTGTGCTGGCAGACATGCTCAGCAGCAGCACTAGCAGGCTTTAGCCTTAGCTCTGCATGGCTTCTCTTTGCCAGGTGGTAGTAGAAATGCTTTCCAGGCAGCTTCCTGTGGCAGAATCAGTGAAGGGAAATGTTGCATGGGTATGTGGTGGCCTGCAGAACAGTTGTGAGTGTAGTGTGAGACTGGCTTTTAAGTATGGTACTGCTTATCTCATTATTAATAGGGGGAAAACACTTTTGCTTATTGACAGAGCAAATCTGCTTCAGAAGTCAGAATGACAGTATGGAGTCATGTTGTAGTGTAGAATTAGAGTGACAAGTTTTATTTATAAACCTGAACAATCTGTATCTCAGGAGCTATCTGTCGAATGCTTTAACTTTTCTCAGCATATTTCCATTGAATTACCTGAGTACATAAAAAGCTAGTACCTTTGACCTTTCCCTTTTTCAATCCAAGATAAAGAGTTGGATTGCAGTCAAATGCCATCTAATTTCTCTACTACTGCATAAAGAAGTTAAAAAAGGTTTTGTAAATAGCAGATAAGCAGGAATCAGATATTTTTGCATAACATCAAACAAGAACATTCTAAACAGTTGAAGCTATTTTTGAGCAAGGAGACAGTATTTCCTTCCTAGGATTATAGATAGTCCTTGTTTTTCTCCAAAAACTTTGAGGTATACCTAGTATATAATCTCTAAATTTATACATATTTAAAGAGTGAATATTACTATCTGCCTTAGAAGGCTGGGAATACCACCAGATGCCCATTAATCTGAGGCTTACTGTAGCTACTTCGCCTTTAAGTGCTATCTTTCCGAATGAGAAAAGCAAACAGCTGCTGACTTGGATTGAAAAAGTGATGTTTTTCTAAGACAAGGATTTGTGCAAAAGCATACTCTAATCGGAATTCTTTCTACAGTCTCGTGTAGTGACAAACAGACTCTTTAAATTTCTACCATACCCACTCCTGCTTTTTTTCTTCTTTTTCCTTTTTTGTTATTTCTTCCAGCTTTCTTTTTCATTTTTTCATTCCTTTTCTTTTTTTTCAGTGATTCCAAGGTCCGAAATGATCAGAAGAAACAACATGTAGTTATCCTAAAATGAATTCAAGGCATCCAGATAAACTGAATGTTTATTTGTGTACCAGAGACAGTATGTTTGCTAAGTCTGTAGTGAAATATAATGATAGAACACACTTTACTTCTCCCTCTAGGGCTCATTAATACCTGCAGTTAGTTAAAATATAAGACTTACTATGGCCATGTTCAGAGAGGTTTCTAATTACTCAGTGGTTTGAGAATCATCCACCATTTCCCCAAAACCTCAGCTATGCCAAATTAACATGTCATAAAACAAGATCTATCTACTTTAGTTTTAATGTTGTTGCCCATCTTCGTCATGTTTCAGGATATTTTCCCTTGATTGTGGTTATTTTGAAATCTTTTTATTGTCAAAGCCCTGTGGCATTCAAGTAACAAAAACAATTACAGCTCTCCTCTGCATTGTTTTTGGATATCATCGTGTACCATTTGACGGTTTTGTTTGAGTAATCTAGGGCCAGCAATGATAACAGAGGAGAGTGAGTGGAAAGATTTTTCTTCCTTGTCAGGGTACTTTCATAATTCTTTATTGAAGCAGGGCCTGTGACCCACACCTTTCCACCCAGCCAAGTGCTGCAAACACCAAGCTGGACAGTCTTTCCTTTACTGTCATATGGTGGTTCATTATTTACTTAGTGCAAAGTGGAAAAGCTGCAGCTAGAGGAGTTGGAGGGACCCACTCCAAGCTGCATTTGAATAGTTAGAGTAGGTCTATGGGATGTGTGCATCAAAATAGTGTTGGACAGCTAAGAAAGCACTTGCTGAGGACATTGAATTTTGACTCCTGATTAAAAGAGAGAACAGTCCTTTTTCTCCAGCTCGTGTTTTGTCCTTTGGAAAGCCTGTTCTCTTGCATGCCTTGAAGAACAGATGTTCTTCTTGAATGAATCCTGCATGTGGAGCAAGGTGGGTGGAAAACAAGGCTTGTGATTGGTGTCAAGTCTGTGACTATGAGGAAGTCTAGCCCCAGCAAAGTAAGTGGACTTCACTAGGGGGCAAAAAACTGCTGAGCTTGTGATGCAAGGTTGAGCATCTGCATCCCATCTACATGATACATGCAAGTTCTGATTCTTTCAGACAAATTAATTTAGGCTGTCCTATATCTTGGAAAGTTGGATAATAACCAGCATGTAAATCCTTTTAATGAATCTAACCCAATCTGTATGTTGAAAAGAAAGCAGAGCAGTGCTTTTGCATGCTGGTAACCTGCCACCTTGCTGAACTGCAATGGGGGTATAAGAGACCGGTTTCCTGTGGTTTCAGGAAGCTCTTCATCCTGTTGTTGCTGTGCAGAAGAGTCATGCATGCAAATTCGTAACAGTAACCAGAGCCAAAGTAAAGCAGCTATTCTTTTCACTTGAGTGCCAGGATTCTGCGTGCTGCATTGTGTGCAGTCCAGAACAGCAACCATCTATCACATTCAACTCACAGGGCTCAGCTGTACCTTAAAAACACGGTTTAGCTTTTAACAGAGCTGATCAGCACACACAATGTGCTGACTGTCACTCCTAAAGAACAAAATGACAGATGGGCTTATGATATGTTTGTCCGGAGATTGAGAATGAGAAGAGCAACTTGGTTACTAATTACCTTCTCTCCGCTGAAATGAGAAATGTCCCCATGCTTGACAAATTTTGCACGGATGTGGAAAATTAATGAACTTTTCACCCTTGGCTGTCCCAAGAGTGAGCTTCACACCGTTTTCTCCAGTGTGGCTCTGAGATTTGAATGTGGTCTGTTTGCGTTCAGCAGAGCAGCACAGAGGCAATGTGAGAGCTCAAGAATTTCAGAATGGATTTCTGCCTTCAGGTTGTCTTGCAGCAAGAGCACTGCTGACTAGCAGCTGTGGGTCATACCAGTGACTGCTACCACTGCTTCCTTCTGTTGCCTTTTTTTTCTTTATGCTGTTTGTATCTGGGTATCAGTAAAATAGCTATCCTTTCAGATCTGTTATTCAGCTTACTATTTCTAAACTGATAGGAGTTCTCTTACAAAGAAAGAGAATACTCCTGATACACTGCAAACTAATACATGAAACTCTGATTCCATTTAATTGTTGTTATTTGTTGCATAGGTTTTTGGAATGGGTTTCTGATGCATTACAAATTGCATCGAGCTGTGTAAGGAAACTCAGTAAATCTTAGAAGTAAGGTACTACTGAGGATAAGCTAAGGTGTTGGATTTGTGTCCTTAATAGCTTTATGTACCAGACAAAATATCTTGACTTTGAATTATGTTTAAAATTGATTACAGATAAGTGCTGATACGATCCTTTGTATGGAAAGCCTTTATGTGATGTTATCTCTTACGTGTTTTGGTTTGTGTTTTGGTGGTTTGTTTGGGTTTTTGGGGGATTTTTTTTTGGTTTGGTTTGATTTTGGTTTTTTGATGCTTCTCTAACACTTATGCCTTGTTATTATTCTACCAATTCACTAAGTAGATACATTAAATCCTGTGAAAATAAATTTAGTTTCTCACTTAATTCTACATTTAAAGAAGATTTTGTTTTGGAAATGTTTTCAGAATTGATCAATGACATTAACCAACTCAGACTACAGACTTATTCACTAGTTGTTGGCAGGATGAAAGATTATTATGGAGTTGGTAGGGAGGGAAATACTAAACGCAGTGTGTTGCTTGCCTAGGTATAGAAATGGGAATCATTTGCAGGACTGCATATGAAAAATAAAACTGGATCAGTGAAGAACAGATATCTGACAGTGGAAACAGAATTGGAAAGCTTAAGGAGTATAGATGCTGCTAATATTCAGGTAAATGCTTTAGGCAGTTTTCCTGGTTTTGAAGGCTAGTGTAAAATCAATTTCATCAATGTAGTCAGTATATTGGGTGTTCTATTTGTTTAATTTTTGAGACTGCCTTGACAGCATTGAGGTGGCTGACCCTCAATGGCAGCAATTTGCTTTCATTTATGATTATGGTGGGTCTTTATTGTGTGCCCATTCAGTGGCAGGGGGTTACATCTTCATGCAGGCCTAATTCAGAGGTTTTGGGTGGTTCATCTGAAGAATTTCAGACATTTGAGTGCTGCGCACAGCCTAACAAAGCCAAGAAAAATATATCTGTTGTTGTAATCTGAGCCTTATTTCTTTTGAAACCAACCCCCTTATAAAGAGATCTCACCATCTACTTTTGTCACATTTGGCCCTTTCAGTTTATCGTCAGTTAGCTTTTCTGATCTGTTTTTCTTCTTTCAGCTTCTCTATTCCCTGCCAATATCCAAAGCACACATTATATCAGTGCTGTGATGAAGGGTGGGTTGCACCTTCTCCGCAGCATTCAGATAACTTCTTCATGGCTCTCCTCGTGAAGTCCACCTTCCCCCTTTCTTTCTTGAGAGCTGTGTACTCGTAGGCCTTCAGCTTGCTGTAATAGTCTGAGAATTTGTTGTAGAGGATGGAGATGGGCATGCCATTCAGGATTATTCCAAATGCAATGCAGAGGAAAGCAAACAGCCGCCCAAGGTGAGTTTCTGGACACATGTCTCCATATCCCACTGTAGAGATGCTGACCTACAGGCAAACCAACATTTAGATTATTAGGTGAGAAGAAACATAAAAACAGGTATGGCAGGGAGTCAGGGACAATTTTGAAGTTAGTGGTTTTGCACTTCACATCATAAATCTGAAATACTCTCTGCTGTATTTCCTTCTGTACTGCCCATCTTCTGCAAAAATCCACATCTTAAAAATCTCTCTCCCATGCAGTAAAGGAAGACAACTGTGGTTTGACACCATGCAGGGGGACTATATATTATATTTAGTATATCTGCTTTGGATAAATCTGTATATTATTCCATCAAAATTTCACAGTTGTTTTTCTTCTCAGCCATCAGCATATTCTCTTTCTAGGCTGTGGATGTATAAAACAACTGTGTTTTATTTGGACCCATTACTATATCAAGTATTGCAATACTTTCCCTGTAAAATTTAATTTCAAAAATTCATTAATGCCACATATGAATTATTTACTCCCCAAACAATCAACATAAAATAACTCCTAATCTGTATATTTCCATGGCACACATCTTAATTATTTATGGTTTGGTTTTTTTTTTATCGTTTAGGAAATGTAACTTACTTTTCTCTGTTGGGTAAAAAAACTTGCAGGCTTCTGCTATCTGGCACTTCCTAGTCTGTGCAAGGGACCTTTTTTAGCCAATTACTTTTATCTGCATTTTTTTCACAGTATCTCAACACACTGTGCGTATCTGTGAAACAGTAATCTAAAACTTGGGCAGAAATAAACAGTAGGACATTTCACTGGAATGCCCCTGTGCTTTTAGAACCGTAAGTCTTTGGAAGGTCACGGTGTGCAGCCTGCTATTCTCTAACATGCTAAATGTTATTTCAAATGGAGAAAGCATTAAGGTATATGAGACAGCACTGGGTAAGCACTTCTGTAGGATGCACCTGGTGCTTCCTGTGGAATAAAACGGATTAGTCACTTGCTTTAATGGAAATTAAGTCACTGGATTTGAATAATACAGGATAAATATCTCCAAAAATAAATACTGAGATGAAGGCAAGATGTTTATCTCTACCAGCCAGGACAAAACCATTCTCCTGTGATAAGATTGTGGTCCACTGGCACAGTCTTACATATTGCCTGTGACAGTTTGAGACAGAAACCTCTCCTCCTATGTGTGTAAGAGCATTAATGCTGTCAGTCTTTAATGAAATTTGAGTGATACGGATATTTGATTTTCATTCTTAAAGAGAGAATAGGCATTTAAAAGAGATTTATTTCATGGAATTGTGATCTGCATACTACAGCTCCTCTTTTGGAGACACTTGCTCAACTAAATAGGCCTTATTCACGTACTCATAGTGGTACAGGTAGGAGTATCTAAGTGATTATGGTGTCACCAGCTTGCAGATAAGGGCCCTAAAATGTAAGGCCAATGTCTTTATTCTGTGTATATAACTTAAAGATGTCCTGTGAAGGTCACATTACAGGACCCTTTCCTTTATTTTTCCCATTTTCCTGTGCTCCACCTTAAAAAATATTCAGTACATGTGCAGACATATCTGTGTACATATATAAATGTCTATATGTGTCTATAGGGGCATTTTTTCTGCCACATGCTGTATCACTGCACACATGCGTAGGAAAGCACCACACCTCATCAGCCATATTCCAGGGCTGCTGGCCAGGAGAAGCGACCTTGATGGGTTGGGGTTGCTGTCCTGTGGGCCTAATACACAGCTCGTTGCATTCAGTGCTGATAAAACAGCATGAGAAGATGTCCTGACTCCTGTCCAGTCCATTTGCATGGGCTTGCTTCCCCAGGGAAGTGACTGGGGCATAGCTAGGCCCAGGGGTCAGAAATGCTCCTGCCATAAACATGGTTTATGGAGGCTAACATCGGATGCTGCAAAACAAAGTGTATGTGATGGCAGACTAGAACAAGCCTTAGAGTCATGGACAGTCAAAATATAAGCCCTTTGCCTTCTCTCAGCACCTGCAATGTCTAACTATCCTCTGATCTAGTCTAGGCTGCTATAGATATGCAAAACTTCTGCAGCAAAACAAAGCTGTTGCTTTCCAACTCTGAAATGCTGCAGGCGGCAGCATCACAAGCAAGGATCAACTTTACCCTCTCACCACTACCCTTGATAAAACCACCCTGCTCCCTGTTAAAACGCTACTGTAAAAACAATAAATGTGACACTGCCATACTTGTGCATGAATATCTCCTGTTACAGATTTAATTAAAGCCTGCAGTTCCCTCTCCGTTTTCTGCTAGTCTTGATAAACCCAGAAGTGTTTCTTTTGTCTTCACAGCTCACCTTGAAGGACAAAAGTATCATTTTGATCTCACAATAGTTTGATAAGGATTAGTTAGGCTTTTATAAGTGAATGTCCATCCTTGGGTGTTAATGCAATCCAAGTCCAGAGTTGAACTATTTCCCAAACCTCTTAGATGTTATTTCCAAGTTCAGGATGCTGGAACAGTTCTGCCAGGACATGCCAGTGACAGGAGGCATTTAAGCAAAGTGGAGGACTTTAAACCCTCACAGCATTGTGTTCCTGGATAAATCTTTGTGTCTGGGAAAAATGTGAAACCAACAGACTGGAAAACGCTGCCTCAAAAACACCCCTTCACATAACACAGTATACTGCAGGTCAGTGACAGTTCAGACCTCTCAAGGAGATGTGCCCAAATGCCTCAGAGCACTAACACAGGGGCAGAAACAAGGTCACTCTGTCTTAATTTCTGAGAACTGTCAGCTGAAAGCCAGTTTCCTTCACTACAGGTGCTTGGGATGACCTAAAAATCACACTTTTTCTGGCAGAGGTTGCAAAAAAAAGGTGACATTAACCATCTCTCAGTACTGACTGATGGGGGATTCAAACCAGTGACCTACATGCAGCAGGCAGTTTATCCCGTTATCAGCCCCTTGAGTCATTCTGCTTCTTTTTGTATTTATCCTTCAGCAGGTTGTGCATAGTATAAATAACTGCCAATGTTTTGTGCGTGTGTGCAGACTTGCGCCTTAGATGTGCCACCTAGGGAACAGGACACATTCTCCAGTGTAGAACAACTGTTGGTCCTGATGCATTTTTAATGGTGGAGCTCTGGAACAGCTTTGGCTTTGCAAGTTGGAGTAACCAGACTATAGTTAATAAACTGTGGCTTATCTTGCAGTTCTATAATGGGTCATGGTAGATGTGCAAAAAAACCAAGAATGAAAATCTTGTGCCCACCTGCAACAAGTGAGCGTGATGCAAGCTTTTTTATTTTGTTTTGCTTTTTTAGTTTTTTTTTCCAATACTGACAATGGATCGAATGGGGAAATTATTTTCTTTCCTGTCAGTTTGCCTACTTCTTTAAAAGTGAAAGTGCTGTCTGCATTTGGTCAGATGGGAATTTCAATGCTGCCTGCTTAATCCTTGATTTAAGCTTACAGCAGAGGTGAATGAGTGCATGTGGGTGTGTGCGTGAGTGAGTGCATATGTCCTGTAAGCCCCGAATTCAGAGCAGATGTTCACTGATCTGAGCCTGCCGTTTTCAATACCGTTAACAACTCTAGCAAGGAAGGGGAGGGGAAGCAAGGGGGGGTCTTTGTCCACACAGCAAGGTGAGATGTGTTTACTTACGGCGGCCCACCACCAAGCATGGGGGATGCTGGTGAAGTTGGTACTGGAGACGTCGTGCTCCACTGTGTAGACCATGGCAGAGAAAGCGAAGATGCCCATGGCAATGAAGAGCAAAAGGCAGCCCACCTGCTGGTAGCACTGGCGCAATGTAAAGCCGAAGGCACGCAACCCTGTGGAGTGGCGGGCTAGCTTGAGGATGCGAAAGATGCGCATGAGGCGCATGATGCGAAGCACTTGTCCCACCTTGCCCACCCGTCCCACCTTTTCGATATCGTGCTCATGCTGAGAACCCCGGCCTCGGGGCTGGTCATCATCAGCAAAGCATTCGAGCAGCAGCTGCAGGTAGAGGGGCAGGATGGCAATGAGGTCTACTGCATTGAGGGCGCTGCTGGCAAATCGTCGCAGGTCTGGGGTAGAGATCAAGCGCAGCAGATACTCTAGTGTAAAGAATGCAATGCACAGGGTCTCAATGTGCTCCAAGACAGGCCGGCTCTCCCCACTCTTCCGATCTACCTGCTGCATTTCCTCCACTGTGTTGAGTGCTAGGGCCACCACAGAGATGAGCACAAAGAAGCTGGAGGCCACTGCCATCACCTTGGCGGTGATAGAAGAGAAGGGCTTCTCCATGAGGTTCCAGAGGCGCCAGCGCTGGGGGCCATAGTAGCGCATGTGGTGGAAAAGTTGCTCGTTCTCCTGAGCCTCTGCCTGAGACCGCAGCTCACGCTGGACCTTCAGCTGTTCACTCAGCTCATCACGGCGCTCCTCAAAGCAGATGCGGCAACAGCGAGGTGTGTATTTGAGCCGAACACCCCAGTAGCTCAGCTCCTCCAGGAAGCTACGGGGGCACAGCTCATCCCGCACACGCAGCACCCCTGAGGCATAGAAGTTGTACACCAGCTGGAAGACAGCCGGGTCCCTATCGAAGAAATACTCATCCACCTGGGCAGCATAGTCATCACACAGGCCCAGCTGGCAGCGGCGGTCAGTGGAAGTAGCCAGGCGTCCCAGGCGGGTCTTGGGATAGATGGCCACTGCCTGATAGGTGAGACGGTAGCTTTGGCCACCGACGTTGATGTTCAGCATAGACGAAGTGGAAGTGGTGGCTGGGGCTCCAGAGGAAAGGGCAGGGGAGCAAAGAATGGATGACAAGGGCTTGTTTTCTCTCTCAAATATGTCTCCACGTGGCCATTTTCCTTGTTCTTTCTCTTCTTCTTCCTCATCTTCATCATCCACATAATAGTTGTAATTCCCCTCAGGTCCCAGGAACAGCAGAGGCTGGGAGTTCAACGGAGCAGTAGCAGAAAAGCCACTCTGCTTGTCTACATGCACGCCTTCATTATCTTTCCACTTGTCAGACTGTGGGAGGACGTTTGGTGCTTCCCTCTCTCTGCCTTTATGTTTTAGGAAAGGAAACTGACGCTGCATGTTAAACTGCAACATACTGTTTTTCCTTACTCTTCTCCCTTCTTTGCATTCACCTGGTCAAGGAAGCAACACCAGTCCTTTCCAACACTACAAAGACTCAGAATCCTGGTTTCTTCTCCCTGTCTCAGTAGTATCATGCACAGCAGTGCTTCTGCATTTTTCTCCCTACCAGCCACCACTACAGTTGTGAAAGCTCTGTGTGGGATAGACACATGAAGACTGCTGTTGACTGTTTTAATCTTGCTGACAGGGAAGATCTGAGTGCTTAGAGAAGGGGATTTATGGGCTATTATCCCTTTACAGCCTCATCCCCTTCAGGCTGTGACGTGAATGATTATGGATCCATAAATCTATGAAAATTCAGTGTGTTGGGGGGAACCCTCTGAAATTTTATGGCTAATAAAAAACCCATATATTTTCCTAATTCAAATATCTCGAAAATTTATGGGGGTTGGGTGGGAGAGAGAGAGAGAACATTACAGATTTCTTTCATCTACATGAGAAAATAATGAATAGTTGATAAGCAACTAATTGATTAATGGGTAGGAATTCACTACAGTAGTTCTTAAAATGTTTTGCAAAAGTAAGCAAATAAAAGTTTTCCATTTTTATTCCCAGTTAGAATACCTCCACCTGGTTAAGGGCTGAGGAAAGTCACAGTCTCTGCCTGAAGCTGTGACTGTGCTCTGGGAGCACCCATGCCTCTCTGGACACAGTGGAAGTGAAGGGCAGTGGTGTGAAAGGGGTTTCCAGCACACCACTTCAAACTCTTCATGAGTTGCTGAGAAACATAATAAATCCACTCTTGTTTCTCTTGCAGGACATGTTTAATAGCATAAAGCCACACTAGATACCTAATAGGACAAGAGAGATGTTTCTTTGTTTCAATGGAAAGAACATCATTAGCTCTGGCTGAGCCAGCCAAAGTATCTCCAGTAACAATGAGCATGCTGAAAAACTTGTTACTTCCCCTTATTGCTGGGATTACTTCAGCTGAGCTACAGCTCCTGTGAAGCAGAGGATGCACACAGTAAAGGGATGGGTCCTTCAGCATGCTCTTAGCCCCAAGTTACAGCTTCTTAAGATCAGCTCAATATTCCTCCTATATCTAGGAAGACACAAGGCACTAGAAAACTGCTAGCTTTGGCAACACCCCCATTGGCCTGGAAGGTCTTCCATCTGCAATCCTATAGCCTGCCTTCCACTTACAGCTCCCCACCCTTTCACACAAGCTGCTGGGACAGTGTATCCCATACCCCATGCAGCAGTATTTTTCTTTTGTTGTCCTCAAACCTGTTCTTCAGGTTTCACTGTTAAAGCCTGGATTATTGGCAATTCTTATTTAGCTGCACTTAAAAGAGTTTTGCTTCATGAATTTGTCTCCTCTGCCCACTCTCTGTCTTGATGTAAAAAAGGCAAGGATAATAGGGATTATCAGTGTGACAGAAAGACACTTGAGTGCAGGGTTTTAAAAATAAAAATAATTTATTTTTGAACCATGTGCATTCAATACGCCGCTACTGCAGGTTTCATGGATACAATGGAGAAATGCACTATTGCTGTTTAGAAGTATGACTACACTTACCACAACCACAAGAGATTCACAGAATACACTACTGACAACACAACAGTCACCGAATTCAGTACTACCGCCCGCAGCCGAGTCACGTCACTCACTGTTACCGCCTGCAGGCAGTTCACAAGGTTCACTATTACAACCAGAGCAGGTTCACAGAACACACTATCACAAGCACACTAAATACTACACATGTGTTAGTTAATTACCCAAGACTACAGACTTCAAGCATAGCAAATGTTCACTTACCCATCTCTCTGGTAAGGGTTCTCAGTATGTTACCTTAGCTAGCATCCTGGCCAAGGGGGAAGAGTCTCCTCACAGAGTTGGAAAAGTGGCTCCCCCATCTCAGACTGAATCCAAAGGGGTTTTATTTCATTTTTTGTCTGATGTACGTGTCAGTGGGCAGGACTGTGTCCTAGTGGACAATGCCACCTTCCATGTTTGTCATTAGCAGTGATCCCCCTTATCTTATGCCCTATCTTTGCATATCTTTGCATTGTAGACCCTCTGGCTGGCCTTTCTCTTACTGCTGAACAGATGAATAGTGGCTTGATTAGAACTCAGGGCATATTGTTTGTTGAAGGAATTCCATGGCTCAACCCAGGTTTTGGTTCACCATTTAGCCTCGTTTTGCAGGACAACTCCTGTCTGAGCCATCTACACAGCTCCCCATGGGCTGTCTCTGCTGAGATGAGGCCTCAAGGCAATTCAAGGCTGAGTCGCTGTACAATCCCCCATGAGTTGATGGCCTAGACATTGCCAAAACCTGTCTGTGGAACTCTGAGCCAGGTGATGCTTACAACCAGTGCCTTATTACATATACAAACCTGCTTTGCAGTTTGCTTTGAATATTAAACCATGCTGTGGTGAGTCCTTTGTGAGCAGCGTTAATGCAAATTAATGACCAATTTCAAGGCAGTTTCTATCTCCTAGGCAAATGAATTCAGACATAAGAAAAAGAAATCTGGAATGCTATCCTTTACTACTAAAAATTCTTAAATGTTTCTTAATCAAGATTCAGAGTAGGCCATATTCCTCTTGCCAGCCTCCACTGGAGCATTTAATTGGGTTTTTTTGGTTGGGTTTCCTGGTCTCACTTCTGAGAAGTATCCAGTAATGTTTATTGCTCACTATTCAAGAGATCATTTCTCATACTATACTGTAGTAGTAGGAGCTTCTATCCGATGGACTTCATGACTGATGACAAAACCTCCTGTGTCTGGACTCCAGAATTTGGACAACACTACTGAGAAAACCAAAAAAGGTCATTAGCTTTGCTTCTGCTCAGACTAATTGCTTTGATCTAGATATTATTGGGAGTAAGTACATGCTGCTTAAACTTGCCTCCAACTGACAAAATAGGTAAACTAAAATCACTTTTTGTTCTTTACTTTGAGGTGAGACTCAGTTCTGAGCTGCTAGACTCTCTGCCTAGATAGATAAGAAAATGAAGTGATGAGGAAAGACTTCCTGCCCCACACCCTGCCTTTTTTTTTCCTTAGCTACCTTATTCAGTGTGCTGCATATCTTTATAACTGTCATTAAGAGGAATTGCATAGCACCATCTTGTATGGGGAAGAGCAGACACTGGGGTGCTGAAGTTAGTTAGCTAGTTAGTAAGATCCCCTGGGAATCTGCTTTTGAAGTTATTGCAATCTATGAATGCTGGCCACTTTTTAAGAGCCATCTTTTAAGCAGGTGGAGCAAAAGGTCGGCTTGGCTGAGCAGGGATCTTCTTCTAGAACTTAGGCACAAAAGGGAAGTGTACAGACATTGGAAGTGAGGATAGGTGACACAAGAGGATGAGAGAGATGCTGTCCACTATTGTAGGGGGAAAAAAAATGATTGACCAGTGTTTGATTAGAGTTCAAGTTGACCAGCACTGTGAAGAACAATGAAAAGGGCTTTTTAAAATATGTTAACAGCAAAAGGAGGATCAGAGATAACATTGGTCCATTACGTGATGTGGTCAACTACCTCACAAATAGGGACACAAAGCAGAAAAGTTTAATGGCTTCTTTGCCTCTGCCTTCAACACCAATGATATGCCCTAGGACCCCAGAGCTCTGTGTTAGAAGACCATGACTGGTGGATGTTAAGCTCCCAGCTGACTCTGAACTTGTTCATAACTTGCGGCTCCAGCTGGATGCACATACATCTATGGGGCCCAATGAGATTCATCCCAGGGTACTGAAAGCACTGGAGGATTCACAGATTCACAGAACAGTAGGGGTTCTACTAAAGCACCTTGAACATACTGCACAGCATTATGTCAAGGTGGGCTTTGAATATCTCCAGAGAAGGAGACTCCACATCATCTCAGGGCAGTCTGTGCCAGTGCTCAGTCACCCTCAGAGTAGAGAAGTTTTTTCTCACTTCCAGCTTATGCCCATCACCCCTTTTCCTGTCACTGGAAACCACTGAAAAGATCAGCCCCTTCCTCTAGACATCCACCATTTAGATATTTATGAACATTGATGAGATCACCTCTCAGCCTTCTCCAGACTAAACAGATGCAATTCTCTCAGCCTTTCTTCATAAGAGAGATGTTCATGTCCCCTCATCATCTTTGTAGCATTCTACTGGACTCTGTGCAGTAGTTCTCTGTCTTTCTTGAAGTGGGGAGCCCAGAACTGCACACACTATTCCAGATGTGGCCTCAACAGGGCAGGATATAGGGGCTGGATAACTTCCCTTGACCTGCTGGCCACACTCTTCTTAATGCGCCCCCAGGGTACTATTTGACTTCTTGGCCACAAGGGCACACTGCTGGCTCCTGGAGAGCTTGCTGTCCACCAGGACTCCCAGGCCCTGTTCTGCAAAGCTGCTTCCCAGCAAGTCAACCCCTAAACTGTACTGGTGCCTGAGGTTATTCCTCCCTAGTTGCACGTGACCATGTTGAACTTCATTAGGTTTTTCTCCACCCGACTCTTTAGCCTGTCCAGATCTTGCTGAATGGCAGTGGTCTATAAGCTGCTTCTCACAGTTTTGCATCATCAGCAAATTTGCTGAGGGTACACTCTGTCACCCCTATATATTGAATAAGACCAGACCCAGTACTGACCCCACTAGCTACAGACCTCCCACTAGACTCTGCTTATCACAACCCTGAATGACTCTGCCATTCAGCCAGTTCTCAGACCATCTCACCATCCACTGATTGATCTAGCCTACAAGTTAGATCCTAACTAAGTTTGTAATAAGTTTCCTAAGTTTGCTGAAAAAACACTTGCTGAAATTAAGGTAGAGAATATCCACTGCTCTCCCTTCATCCACCCAGCCAGTCATGTTATCTTAGAAGGCTATCAGATTGGTCAGACATGATTTTCCCCTGGTGAATCCATGTTAACCATTCCTAATAACTTTCTTCTCCTCCACACGCTTAATACTAATATCCCCATTCCCTTTCCCAGGATGAAGGTGAGACTAAGTGGCCTGTAGTTTCCTGAGTCCTCCTTCTTGCACTTTTTGGAAGTGCCACTGACTTTCCTCCAGTGTCACTCCAGTCTTCAAGAAGGGTAAGAAGGAAGACTTCATAGTTACTTGTGAGTATCACTTCAGTGCATGAAAAATTATGGAGAAAGTTATTCTGGGAATTATTGAAAAACACTTGAGAGACAATGCAGCCATTGGTCATAGCCAGCATGGGTTCAAAAGGGGAAAGTCCTGCTTAACCACCTTAATTTCCTTTTATGACAAGATTACCTTTCTAGTGGACCAAGGGAAGCCAGTATATACGGTGTTTTGTTTGGTTGGGTTTTTTTTCACTTTTACAAAGTTTTTGATACTGTCTTTCACAGTATCCTTCTGGACAAAGTCTTCAGTACACAGCTAGACAAGTCCATAACACACCAGGTGAGCAGTTGGCTAATAGATTGGACTCAAGTAGTTTTAGCAAATGGGGTTACATCAGGCTGGTGACCAATCACCAGTGATATTCCCCAGTGCTCCATTATAGGGCCAGTCAATAAATTATCTGGATGCAGGAATCAAATGTACATTAAGTACATTTGTCACTGATACTAAACTAGAAGGACCTGTGGACTCCCTTGAGAGTAGAGAGGCCTTACAAAGAAATCTGGATAGACTGGGATATTCAGCAAGTGTTGAAATTTAACAAAAGCAAGTGCAGGATTGTCTACCTGGGACTGGGTAATTGTGGTTATACATACAAACTGGAGAAAGAGAGGTTGGAGAGCAGCCACATGGAAGGAGATATGGGGGGTTGTGGTTGATGACTAGTTGACTATAAGTAAGCAGTGTGCCCTGACAGCCAAAAGCACCAGATGTGTCCTGGGTGCATGCCCTGACAGCCAAAAGCGCCAGATGTGTCCTGGATGCATCAAGAGCAGCATCACTAGCCAGTCCAAAGGTGACAGTCATCGCACTCTTCACTACATTGGCACAGCCCCACATGGAGCAGTGTGTGGCGTTTTTGGCACCTCAAGATAAGAAGGACATCAATTAGACTGTGTCCAGAGGAGGATGACCAAGATGGTGAAAGGCTTCAAGGACAAGACTTATAGTTAAGGTCACTTGGTTCACTCAGCTTGGAGAAGAGAAGGCTGAGGAGTGACCTCATTGCAGTCTACAACTTTCTTAAGGGAGGCTGCAGGGGATGGATCCTCATCTCCTCTCTCTGGTGACAGTGAGAGGGCACAAAGAAATGGAAGGAAGTTGCATCAGGGGAAGATCAGGTTGAGCATTAGGAAAAGGACCTGTGACTGAGTTGGTGATCAGTCACTAGAACAGCCTCCCCAGGGCAGTGTCACAGCACAAAGTCTGTTCAAGGAGCATCTGGACAACATCCTTTAGTCATATCGTTTAGTTTTACATAGTCCTGCAAAGAGCAGGGCATTGGAGTTGATGACCCTTATAGGTCCCTTCCAACTGGAAATATTTTATGATTTTATGCTATTATGGGTAGAAGAAGCATGAAAACCTGGGTGTCAGTAATAGTGGAGAATGCTGTCCAATCAACCAGACAGTGCTCTGAGAAAATAATTCTCACAAGAAAAAAACTGCATAATTAAACCAGAAGAGGGTCATGAGAAGATGAGTCTTTGTAAGCTTTCATCTTAAGGAGTACTGACTTTTCCTAGAATATGGAGTTGAATAACTACAATGCCTTTTTGCTGAGCAAATCAACTTCAGAGTTCAGCATGCTTGCATTGAATTAGTTAAAAAAATTGAGAACTTTTACATTAAAATTGTCTTAAAGAATTTATATGGTTCTTCAAGGCCTCAGTGGATTAATTCCTACATCACTAGAGGAACTGTTCATATATTAGTAGTTCTTTAAGATCAAGAAAGGCCTGTAAGATCATCTATTCTAACCTACTTGAATGATGACCCTAGAATTTCACTAAGTATTTCTGCTATTGTGCTAAAAAGTGTAGTTCATACTATTTTAACATCTTGGAGACTTGAAATTTAATGCTTCAGTTACTGTATTGCACTGAAAAATTACCTGGGGCTTTGTTTCAAATGGTCTAGCAGGCTTTCTTGTTAACCTCCAGTGACCTCTCAAGTTATGTTGACAGTGTGGAAAATACTGCTTACAGTGATTATTTATCATATAATCATTATTAATGTCCGGTTTATCATATTAGGGCTCTCAAAAAGCATAATAGAGTTGAAGGGAAACTGACTGCAGTGTCTGCTAAAACTATGAGGGGTGACTCAGGGAGAATTCGGATTTTGTTATGTCTGTCTCCCCACATACCAGTTCTTTACAAAGAGTGATTGTCCAAACAAAAACAGTAAGAAAAAACCCAAAAATGCTCAGCTAGAGATTTGCCAGAATACCAGAACTGCTCAGAACTGAAGCAACCTTCACTCTACCCTTCATCTCCTCCAGTGCAGTTAGTTATACTCAAATGCAGGCAGCAGTGAGCAAGAGGATCCTTCCTTCTCTGTGATTTCAGGCATCTTTGCACCCTGGTACCCTGGCAGACTTTCTCAGCCTTCAGAGTACCATGGTGCTGCTGAACAAATGCTTCCCTGCTTGTTGCTTTCTCTGTTTCTGTCCATTTTGGGGTTTTTTGGGGTTCTTTTTTTTCACTTGCCAACCCTGCTGCTGCAGCCACCCAGAAAGTGCTTAGAAAGGGTAGACGTGGGAACAAAGGATGATTGAGGGCTGGACTAATCAGTGTCACCCAATCACTCACATCTTTCCCTGCTCACACGTTACAGGGAAGCTTGTGTGCCTGTGCAGTCCTCTGCACTGTGCATCAGTGTTGCCTGCACCTACAAGGAAAGAGAATGCAGAGAAAGAATGTATGCAGGTCAAAGGAGGTGATCCTCCCCCTCTACTCTGCCCTGGTCAGTTCCCAGCTGGAGTATTGTATCCAGTTCTGGGCTCCCTGGTATAAAAAAGACATGAACCTCCTAGTGACCCATCTGCTGGATGAGGGAAAGGCTGTTGATGTGGTCTACCTAGACTTCAGCAAAGCCTTTGACACTGTCTCCCACAGTATTCTCCTGCAGAAGCTGGCAGCCCGTGGCTTGGATGGGTACACCCTCGGCTGGGTAAGGAGCTGGCTGGAGGGCCGGGCTCAGAGAGTGGTAGTAAATGGAGTTAAATCCAGCTGGCGACCGGTCACGAGTGGTGTTCCCCAGGGGTCGGTGCTGGGGCCTGTCCTCTTCAATATCTTTATTGATGACCTAGATGAGGGCATTGAGTGCACCCTCAGTAAGTTTGCAGATGACACTAAATTGGCTGGGAGTGTGGATCTGCCTGGGGGTAGCGAGGCCCTACAGAGGGATCTGGACAGGCTGGAGAGCTGGGCTGAAGCCAATGGCATGAGGTTCAACAAGAGCAAATGCCGAGTCCTGCACTTTGGCCACAACAACCCCAGGCAGCGCTATAGGCTTGGGGCGGAGTGGCTGGAGGACTGTGTGGAGGAAATGGACCTGGGGATACTGATTGATGCACGGCTGAACATGAGCCGACAGTGTGCGCGGGTGGCCAAGAAGGCCAACGGCATCCTGGCTTGCATCAAAAATAGTGTTACTAGTAGGAGCAGGGAGGTAATTGTCCCCCTGTACTCAGCACTTGTGAGGCCGCATCTCGAGTACTGTGTTCAGTTTTGGGCCCCTCACTACAGGAAAGACATTGAGGCTCTGGAACGCGTTCAGAGGAGGGCTACTAAGCTGGTGAGGGGTCTGGAACACAGGCCTTATGAGGAGCGTCTGAGGAAGCTGGGATTGTTCAGCCTGGAGAAGAGGAGGCTTAGGGGAGACCTTATAGCTCTCTATAACTTCCTGAAGGGAGGTTGTAGTGAGCTGGGGGTCGGCCTCTTCTCCCGTGTAGGCAGTGACAGAACTAGAGGGAATGGTAGCAAGCTGCGCCAGGGGAGATTCAGGCTCGACATTAGGAAGCACTACTTCTCAGAAAGGGTAGTCAGGCACTGGAATGCACTGCCCAGGGAGGTGGTGGAGTCACCAACCCTGGGGGTGTTCAAGGAAAGACTGGATGTTGTATTGAGGGATATGGTTTAGTGGGAGCTAGTAGTAATAGGTGAATGGTTGGACTGGATGATCTTCTAGGTCTTTTCCAACCTTGATAATTCTGTGATTCTGTGATTCCTGGAGAGAGTCCAGCAAAGGGCTACAAAGATGATTAAAGGAATGGAGCATCTGCCCTATGAGGAAAGGATGAAAGAACTTGGGCTGTTCAGCCTTGAGAAAAGAAGACTAAGAGGGGATCTTATTAATGTTTATAAATATCTCAAGTGTGGGACACAGGGGAAAATGGCTGCAAGTTAGAGTATAGGAAGTTTCGCACCACATCTGGAAGGACTTTTTCACGGTGAGGGTGACAGAGCCCTGGGACAGGCTGCCCAGGGAGGTTGTGGAGTCTCCTTCTCTGGTGATATTTAAGGCCCATCTGGACGCCTATCTGTGCGACCTGTCCTTGGGAGCCTGCTTTGGCAGGGGGATTGGTCCCAATGATCTCTGAAGGTCCCTTCCAACCCCTACGATTCTGTGACTCTGTGGTTCTGTATAACTACCAGACATAGACAAGAGGCAGAGGGACAGACTGCAAAACCTGACTGGGGATAAGCTTTCAGCTTGGCACCTGAGCAGTTAGGCTGCGTCAACCAGGGCAACATCAGTGATGTATATCCAAAGGATGTACCTGATGGCTGCAGCAATGTACGCAAGCCCAGGAACGGAGAAGTTACAGGAGCTACCATCACCATGTATCAATGTGTCCTTGCCTGTAACTCATTTCACCTCTGCTACTCCGTGCTTTCTCTTCCATCTCCGAGTGAATTTCCTCTATTTATTGTAAACTGCAGTTTTTTAAACAGATAAACCTGCAATGTTTACTGTAGCTGATCCGTAGATGCTTGTGCAGGCAAATATCCTGTCATCTAAAAACATACTCAGTCTGAATTACCTGCAAAGAAGACAACAGGAGCTGGTCAGCCAAAGTCCAGAGCAATTTACATCAGCTCTTAGACCTGCTCAATGTGAAGTACATTGGCATCTGTGCATCTACCGGCTCTTACTGGGCTCTAGGCACATTGAAGGTATATGATTCTGGCTACAAAGCTGAAAGCTCCCCTAAATTCTGCCCTAAACCACACACCTGAAACTGTCAGAGGACTACAAGGTTACACAGATGATATTGAAGAATAGCAGAATAAAACACAGGATTATAAATAGAAGGGGGTATGAAAAGCCAAATCTCTGGACAGCAACAATAAATGGTATTATAATAATCTAATGCCTGTTTCACTAAATCTTGAGCCCGGCTGTTGTTGTTTGAGGAGTATGGTTTGGCTAAGATCTTGCAATGATCTGTAAGAGGGAAAACCAGGAAATACTGATTCGCTGATTTGAAGAAGCCATGCTGCAACAAGAGATAAAGCGAGGCATAGGAGACACGAGGGAGGATCAGACAAGAGAAAACAAACCCTAGTCTCCCCTGTGTTTTGGCTCTAGGTGCAATCCAAGGACGCTAGCCTATGCAGTACTTGAGGTGTAAAAAGAGATCAAGATCCAAGATTCTGGATTGTTTTGTCTTAATTTGGATCTGCTTTGGGCAATTGCTGTACAGCAGCCACTGCATGAAAGAAGAAACTGGAGAGTCTTCAGAAGAAGATACGCACATGCAAACTATCTTTCCTGTGGAATCCCAGCAGGAGGCAAGCAAGCCTTTGCATAGGTACAGCTAGCAGTAAAACAGCAGTGCAAGTTAATCTGTGCAGGCAACAGGTCACCTCACACACATGTTCAGACACCAACGCAATGAGGAGAGATACACCACAGTGTATCAAAGGCTGACAGTGATGGGACCTATGGGCATAAAGCACTCTTAGGAAAAGAAAACAGGAATTGCTTCTCTGCCTACCAGGTATCTCCCAACACATGCAAGAGTCCCACAGTGGACAGGATAGAGCTAATATGGAAGATGGAGTAGCATAAACATTAGATAGGATGAAACCACATTACAGAGAGGATCCCCAAATAGTCTTGGGTGTCCTATTTATGATCAGAATGTGCATGAGCCTGAGGGCACAGACATGGTCAAAGTTACCAAAGTACATGAGATCAATGGCACAAACTGAGCTATAGAGGCTATAGGTACACAAGGTCTAAACCCACAACAAATGCAAAATAACACAACTTTCACTTAACCTTCTTGCTCTGCAAGCTTAAATAAATCCTGTGCTTTGTGTTTGCTATATGTTATGGGTATAGACAGAGACCACAGCTCTGCTTACATGGAATGACTTGTTAATGACTTGCCTGTAAGCCTCAGTCTTAACATGCTCAGTGGTGATACCTTTGATATTCTGACTACGTAACCAGAAACAGCTTTGTGTCATGTGGGTCATGTGAGTAGAAAATCTGGGTAAATAGCTATATCGGGCACATTCTTCAGCAAGTCAATGCATTACAGCAGCAAACATGCATATGAAAGAGACACATACAAAAAAAAGAACAATATCATATTTCTTTAATGTAAAGAATTCATAACTACTTCTTTTTACTTTTTTCTTCCCTGTCCCCACCCCCCCAGGTGCAATGCTGTAGAACAAAATTATTTAACCTGGAAACAAACAGCTGAAGAATTAACCAATGTTTTCTGTATTGCACATTGCTGTGTCTTCCACTGGGCCTTGCTGACTGTATGGTGTGCAGTGGCTCATTCGTAAACATTAGCGGCTCTTCAGACCCAGGCAGCTGGTCCCAGCCCTGCTGTGAACACAAACATTGGAAAACACACAACTGCCGTGGCAGGAACAAGTTTTACTTAATGAGTGGGAATGAATATCAGCTGTATGTAAAGAAACAGGAAATAAACTGGAAGCAGCGACCAAACAAATGACAGTTAAATACATCTAAGTGTTTGGGTAGGTGGCCTGTGTGATTGACAGGCTTCATGTTTTCTGAGCATTATACGTTTATGTAGAGAAATGCTTTTCTTGCTGACAGTGTTCAGCTGACAGTTTTGGTTTGAGATTTTTTTTTGTACTGCCAAAAGGAAGTATGGACGGGTCTATACAAAGTGTTTGCACCTCCTTCCTCTCCCAGGAATTAAATCTTGCAGGGTTTTTTTCTTGTTCTTCTGTTTTCTTATTTATGAGAAAGGCACTTTTGACAAGCAACATATAGTGCTCTTTTTCTTCTTAAATGTAGTAGGAAGGACCCTGCACAAATAGTGCCACCACACCTAGTGAAGTACGTCTAAACGTCAGTAGTGATAAAGTCACAAAGATGAAGCCCCAGATGAAAGTCTGTCCTGAGAAACAGCAGTCCCTCTGTCCACACAGCTGTTCTTGGCCTGCTAAGCAGTGCAGCACATAGTTCCTTCTCAGGCTTAAGGATCTTATGATGGGTTGGACACCCACCGGTCCCATAAAAGGCAAAGACCCTCCGGAGTCTGTAAGATATATCATCCTGGTACCATTCCAGTCAATACTTCTTCCCATTTACCTGTTTGCATCTTATACCTAGGAAGAACCAGACACCTATGTCACAAATCTCAACCTGGCATAGTTTATGATGATCCATACATCAGGATCAGGGCGGGGGGAGTGGGGAGGGAATAAGGTGGAGGGAAGAAGAGGTATATTCAACCTTGGATTCCTTTTAGTGATACAATGGTGAGTTGTATTGGATTCAGTTAAAAGGGAATCTGATAGATACATGTGCCGTGGCCTCTGGATAGCCATCAAATAACCATTTCTCCCAAGATATGCATTCTGTCACACACTCTACTGAGACCTGTTGATTCTTTATATAGACTTTATTGACACCAGCCAGCAACAGGAAAAAAGACGACAGCCCATTCCAGTACATTGCACACAACAGGACCACATGTATCCAGGAATATTTTTCAAAACCACTGACAGTATTCTCCAAGTTGGGTCCCTTGAGAAACATCCAGTTCAGTAATTTTTTGCTGTAATTCCTTCTGCAGCTGCATGGCCTCTGCTTTTCTGACATCTATTTCTGAATCTGGGTCTGGCTTCCTTCTCTGCCCATCTTGTACCTGCCTTGTACTCCCTTCGTTCTGTCTGTCCACCTGCTCAACAGCAGATGCTCTTTCTATAAAATCAGTGAAACCAGCAGTCTTCAGTTTTGAGTCAGTTGTGTATAAATCTCATGAAGACTTTCCTGTCCATAGCACGCTGGAGGGCTCATTTCTTAATTTCGCTATGAGTTTAATAAGTTCTGTCACCATGAAGTTCATGACATTCTGCTTTTAGCTTACAAATAAAAATATTTAACTGCAAAATTACCAGAGTCTCCTAATACACAAGAGCCATGAGTTAAAAATAAACAAGCTACTCCTGGGACTTTTCAGAGCATGTTAGATAACTTTCTGCAGTGGAAGAAAATATTCCTCTCCTTTTTTAGATGCTTCACTCAGACCTAACTGTGATATTAAATTCCAGGAGAAATTTTCCAAACACAAATATACATTCATAATAAACTGTTCTATCTACAAAGTTGCATACCAAAGAACACATCTGTTGAGGGTCAGAGAAAGCTTTTGCAGCCTGGATTTTAGCCAGGTTTTGTGTGTGTGTGTGTGTGTGTGTGTGTGTGTGTGTGTAGGTGTTTGTACACAGACATTTTTATGCATATGTGTGAAAATCTGTTAGCAAGATTGCTCTCCCTACCCAACCATGTGCCATTTGTAAATTACTTTAATACAGTGAGCTTGTCAGGCATTTCTTTAATATAGGGTTGAGTGGTTTTAACAGGTTATCTTTTATTCTCCCACTCTCTCAACACTCACTACAGAGTACTGGCTTGACTTACAGGCTAAACTTTTCTATAGAAGTAGAATTCAGCTTCAAACTGCTGTTCTTCTGCTCAATGGAGTGAAATACTCAAAACTTCTCTTTCTTTGGTATTTGTCAGGAATTGTCATTTAGGAAGTGAACAAGACAGAGAAAAGATCTTTTGCTGATATTGCCTGTGAAGAAATAATGAATATACCTTTAAATATTTTTTTTTTTGTTTTGACTTCTGGAAAAAAAATAAGAGGTTCTTCCCTACCCTCAAAGGCTGGCAAGAGAAATAAACAGGTAGAGCTGCATGACTGTGTAAAGTTTTTGAATGTGATAGAGTATCAAATGTGTGCTTCCCTTAATCACTAGCTTTGTCAAACACTATTTAGAAAATCATCCTGGAAATTGGTTCTTTTAGAAAATACACTAGACTCTGTGTTACACTGTTTTAAAACCAAGTTATGAATCCCTATTGTCCTGGTTGTGGCTAGGATGGAGTTAATTTTCACAAGGTTAGCTGAGCTGCCAAGGGTGTTTTCCATGCCATGTGACATCATGCTCACCATAAATAAGGGCTAGTCAGGGAGGTGCGGCAGTCTGACTGTGGGTTGAGTGTCTGGTCTGTTGTTAGGGGTTGGTAAAGTGTCTTGTGTTACCACAGTTTTGGATTCTAAGTCCTGTTGTTGTTTCTCTCTCCCAGTGCTGTCCCAGTAAGCTGTTCTTATCCCAATCCCACAGTTTGCCTTTGTCTGCGCATTCTCCTCCCCACCCCACCAGAGGAGGGGTGAGTGAGCAGCTGCGTGGTGCTCAGCTGCTTGTTGGGGCTGCACCACACCACCTATTCAGGAACTATGAATGTTAATTTTCCTATAATGACAGGTTAATTGCATGATACTTTATGTCAGATTAGAGTTGCTGTGTGATCTAAGACCTCTGTACACATGATGATTATTTTCACGTTTGCTTGGAAGACAGGATTTAGCAAATATTGTGCAGAAACTTGACATAATACATTTGTACTGCAGATCACTGAATTCACAGGTGAGGGGAAACAAAATTTGGTGTAGGTAGTTGAGGAGGGTTTCTCCATCTTTTTTTTCATCAGACTTAACGTTTGTCCATTCTTTCAATCTGTTTAGAGACAGAAATCACGATGAGATCCTTCCACAGGCAGGATCCCCAAAGAACTACTTTTAACAATTACATACAAAAGTCCACATGGAGCCTCTCTATACCAATAGTGACAGCTCCTGAATGATGTTGTCTTAGTCTGCTTCTCTCTTGTCTGGGCTTGGTTCATAGAATCATAAAACAGGTTGGGTTGGAAGAGACCTCAAAGATCATTTAATTCCAACCCCCCCTGCCATGAGTAGGGATACTCTTCACTACACCAGGTTGCCCAAACCCCGATCCAATGAGGCCTTGAAGACTTCCAGGGATAGGGTGTCCACAATCTCTCATGGCAACCTGGTCCAGTGTCTCACCACCTTCACTATAAAGAATTTATTCCTAGTATATAATCTAAATCTACTCTTTTAGTTTAAATACGTTGCCCCTTGTTCCATCGCTCCATCTGCTTGTAAACAGGCCCTCTTAATCTTTCCTGTAGGCCCCCTTCAGGTACTGGAAGGCTGCAATAAGGTCTTACCGAAGCCTTCTCTTCTCCAATCTGAACAAGCCCAACTCTCTCAGCTTGTTTTCATAGGAGAGGTGCTCCAGACCTCTGATCATCTTCATGGCCCTCCTCTGGACTAGGTGCAACAACTCAATACCTTTCCTGTACGGGGGCCCCTAGAGCTGGATACAGTACTCCAGGAGAGTGGAGGGGCAGAATCACTTCTCTTAATCTGCTGGCCACACTTTTGATGCAACCCAGGACATGGTTGGCTTTCTGGCCTGCAAGCTCCTCTTCAGTTTGTAATCATCAACACCCCCAAGTCCTTCTCCCCAGGGCTACTCTCAAGCCATTCTCCACCCAGCCTGTAGTTGTGCTTGGGATTGCCCCAAGCCATGTGCAAGACCTTGCACTTGGCCTTGTTGAACTTCATGTGGTTTGCATGAGCTCACCTCTCAAGCCTTTTAAGGTCCCTCTGGATGGCATTCCTTCCCTCCAGCATGTTGACTGCACCACACAGCTTGGTGGTGTCAGAAAATTTGCTGAGGGTGCACTCAATCCCACTGTCCATGTTTCCAACAAAGATGCTAAACAGTGCCGGTCCCAGTACTGACCCCTGTGGAATGCCACTTGTCACTAGTCTTGATTTGGACATTGAGCTGTAGGTCACAACTCTTGGAGTGCAACTATCCAGCCAATTCCTTACCATCAAGTGGTTTCATCTGCCAAATCTGTCCCTTGACAATTTAGAGACAAGTATATGGTGTGGGACAGTGTCAAACACTTTGCACAAATCCAGGTAGATTACGTCAATCACTCTTTCCTTATCGACCAGTGCTGTAAACCCACCATATAAGGCCACCAAATCTTTCAGGCATGATTTCCTCTTAATGAAGCTATGCTGTCTGTCATCAATCACCTCCATAATTTCCCTGTGCCTGAGCATAGTTTCCAGGGGTATCTCCTTCTGACTTTGCCAGGCACAGAGGTGAGAATGACTGGCCTGTAGTTCCATGCGTCTTGCTTTTTTTCCTTTTTAAAAATTGAAGGGTTACTTCTCCCCTTTTACAGTCAGTAGGAATTTTACCAGACTGTCATGACTTCTCAAATATGATGAAGAGTGGCTTAGCCACTTAGCCACTATTTACACCAGTTCCTTCAGGACCCACAAATGCATCTCATCAAGTCCCATGGACTTGTGCACTTTCAGGTTCCTTAGATGGTCTTGAACCATCTTGAACCCTATAGTGGGTGATTCTCCATTCCCTCAGTGCCTGCCTTTGCCTTCTGTGTCTCGAGCAGTGTGACTAGGACCCTTGCTGGTGAAGACAGAGGCAAAATATTTGTTGAGTGCCTCGGACTTCTCCATATCCTGGGTCTCCTTACATCTCCCATTTCATTCTGGATGGGGTCTACATTTTCCCTCATCTTCCTTTTATCACTGACATGACTATAGAAACTGTTGTTGTTGCCCTTGCCATCCCTAAACAGATTTAATTCTACCAGGGCTTTATCTTTCCTAATTTACCTGGCCTTGCTTCCACCATCTGTAGGCTTCCTTTTGTGTTTGGGTTTGCCCAGGAACTCTTTGTTCATCCATGCAGGCATTATAGCCTGACTTCCTCTGTTTGGATGCATTGCTCCTGAGCTTGGAGGAGGTGATCCTTGAATCCTAAGCGGCTTTATTGGCAATCTTTTCCCTGCAGGGCTTTGTCCCATGGTACTCTACTAAGCAGGTCCCTGAAGAGGCCAAAGTCTGCTCTCCTGAAGTCCAGGGTATCTAGTTTGCAGCGTGCCCTCCTTCCTACCATAAGGATCTTGAACTCCACCATTTCATGGTGACTGCAGCCAAGGCTGCCCATGAGCTTTTCATCCTTTACCAACTCCTCCTTGTTGGTGAGAACAAGGTCCAGCACCTCTCCTCACTGGCTCCTCTATCATGTGGAGAAGGAAGTTATAATCAGTGCATTCCAGGGACTTTCTGGGTTGCTTATGCCCAGCTGTGTTTTCCCTCCAATTGATGTTGGGGTGACTGAAGTCCCCTAGGAAGACCGGGACTTGTGAATGTAAGGCTGCTCCTACCTGTTTATAGAGAGCCTTGTGTGTTCCATCTCCCTGGCCAGGTGGCCTGTAGCAGACACCCACTACAAGGTCCCCTGTCCCTGCACTGCCTTAAATCCTCTATATATGTTTCCTACATACCCCTATGCAGTCTTTGTGTCAGGTGAGATGCTAGTATTGCAGTGGGATTGCAGCAGTTTACTTCAGCCTACATCACGCCTAATGCTTTTGAAGCACTGAGGTAAATCCCACAAGACAGCTCAAACCTGATATTAAAGTCAAGGTTCAGGAAAATGTTAAGAGGAGAGAGAAGAAATCCTCTGATTCTTTTATTTCTCATTGTGATTTTGCTTGTCTTTTGTTTCTACTGAAAATCAGTCCACACTGGTATCAGGATGGAATAATATCTAAAGAACATATCTGCTACCTGTGAAACTGGAGTTCAGTGAGAGTTCTTCAGAGCTACTATGTTATCTTGATGTATCCTGCTTCACGGTGACCGGGGATTGCAGAAGTAAAGGATCTAGGCAGCTTAAAAATCTCTATCAGCAGACTTGCGGTTTACCTCTGTAAACAGTCTCAGAAGAGTAAACAGAAGTGAAGAAATCTGAATCACTGTAACACCAATATGATCAGGAGGAAGGGAGGGAAAAGGGAAGGCAGGGAGGGAGACCTTCCCAGACCAAGGTGGCACAGAGTGGCCTGAGGCAGCAAAAAGGAGAATGAGAAATACAGCTAGGGAAATACACAGTTCGTTCACAAATGAGTGAGCTTGGGGAGAAAATAGTCAGACATAACTAACTGATAACAGCTAATGTAGGATCTTGGCAGTGCATCAAATAGTGATTTGTATGGGATATAGAACTCCTTGAAAGAGTCCAGTACAGGGCCACCAAGATGATTACGGGGGTGGAACACCTTCCTTGTGAGGAAAGACTGAGGGAGCTGGGCCTCTTTAGCTTGGAGGAGACTGAGAGGGGACCTTATTAATCTCTATAAATATATAAAGGGTGAGAGTCAGGAGGACAGAGCTAGGCTCTTCTCAGTGATGGCCAGGGATAGGACAAGGGGCAACAGCTGCACGCTGGAGCATAGGAAGTTCCATGTGAAGGTAAGGAGAAACTTTTTCACTGTGAGGGTGACAGAGCACTGGAATAGGCTGCCCAGAGAGGTTGTGGAGTCTCCTCTGGAGACATTCAAAACCCGCCTGGATGCATTCCTGTGTGATCTAGTCCAGGTGATCCTCCTTTGGCAGGGGGGTTGGACTAGATGATCTTTCAAGGTCCCTTCCAACTCCTAACTTTCTGTGATTCTGTGACTTGTGTAAGTTGTCAGCCCCTGTGTTTGAAATCTATTTGCACACCTGGAAAGCAAAGATGAAGTGTAATTATGCTGCATGTTAAATTTTTTGATGTGGGTTTTTGTGATGCCTGCAGAATTTCAGCCTCTGAGTTCATGGCCAGGAGGTCAGCTCTAGCATGATACTTGGCTTCTGATTATTCAGTCATTTGTCATGGGTGAGGCACTTTCTAGAACAGGCATGTGGGATATTTTCCTGCCTCAGAGACCATATATTCCAATAGATATTTTCATGTCCTGATGCTCAGTGATTTCCGTAATATGTACAGTACAGCTGTCCTTCTCTGTAACTTGCTAAAATCATCTGCTAGTACAAGGAGGTCCTGAAGCACAGTTCTCTGTCACCATTCTGCTTCATTAACTGTTGTATCTTACTTTGTAAACAAACATATCATCACTAACACAAACACATCACCACAAATGGCAGCATTAATATCACTGATGTAAAGAGCAAAGCCAGGGAAGAAATCTTGGATTGCTCTCTTTTGTGGTTGAAAGCAGTAAGGAAGCCTAGACCTTAGACCTGGTGACAAGAAGCTGCTCCTACACAGTGCACCAGGAGCACAGCAGAGGAGGGCAGCCAGCAGCACAGGAATGGTAATTTGCAGCCACGGAATACTGGACTGAACACCAGAGAAAAGGGAAGGTGGTGAACTGAAAAACACCAGAAATTACTGAAAGCAGTATGGTTCATCAAGAATTAATTAAGATTGGAGTTTACAGCAAGAGGTGAGGTGGGTTAATGCACACATGGGAGAAAGCTTACAGCGGGAGTGAAACAGCAGTTTGATAAGCAGCAGCCAAAGCTCCTCTGTTAACCTCACATTTGCTGGGACTGTCATGAGTTTGTAGACCTTGGGAAGAAAGCTTAATTTTAAAAGTACGGGAGATGTTTAAAGAGAAAGTTGCTCTCTGAATTGTTTTCCTAGTCTTGCCCCCTCCCACCCAAACTTTTGCAGAAGCATCTTCCATAGCTATTCTCTGTTCTGGCTCTTCCTCCTTGTCTCCCCATTGAGATGAACCAATGTTTTCCCACAGAGTCTGCTGGAGGCAGGACAATACATGGTAGTCATAAAGCATCACAGAGCAGCTCTAAACTTGCCATACATGCACTGGAGCAACATGCTAGACTTCAAATAAAGTATTTTTCTTACAATTAATTTAGCATTTGCACTGTTGTTTGAGGTTCTGGTAGTTCAGATATTCCCACTACTTTGCCACAGTCTCATCTTCTTGCTCCTGTCTGTCGCCACAGCCCCTCCTGTAACCTACGAACAGTGACTATATAACACCTTTGGGGGAACATGTTACCCCTTGGAGAAAGGAGGGGACCTGGGCATACATTACAGTGTCCTGGTTCACCATTTTCCTTGTTCTTATTATTAGAAACTGCAGCTTGGTATGGTTTATTATGAACTACGTTGTAACTTAAATCTTGATCTTAAATTAACCCTACAATATATCTTTATCTCAAGGATTCCTTACACCTTCTTTCTGTATTGCTTCTTCTCCTTTTTTATTTTTTCTCCTCAGATATGAGCAACTGAATACCCATTCTAGGTTGGCGTAAGTCCAGAACTAATCTGTAATGATTGCAGAAAAGACATAACCAATTTGGTAAGTGAAGCAGCATATGAGGAATACTCTTTACTTGACTTCAGCCTAATTCATAAATTAAACTCACACACACACACACACACACATAATACATTTAACAACAGATGGCATAAATCTGTCTGCTTAATTTCAGAGTCCAAGTTACAAAGCACTAAGGAGGGTGTTTAGAGTGCAAGGGCCTGTGGTGTGGAGCCGAGGGAGTTGTACCTCTTCAGCTGCATCACCACCACTGTATTCCTCCAGGAGCAACAGCATGGGACTGCAGCCTTTTGCTCCACAGGGAGCACCACTATCATGGCTAAAATCCACACCCTGCCCCCCATCTGTGCTCTTAAGTGCCTCTGGGAGGCTGACTCCACATTTGGGTGGCTGTCCCTGTATTCCTGAGGACCCCTCAGCTATGGTTGTTGCTTATCAGATAAGCAGGGGTATCTTAGTCACTAAACCAGGGTGCAAGTGGAAGAACAGCAGCATGAACCAGGTTAGCATGGGTGGGGAGAGCTAATTAATGTAGGTGCTGCCTTAGGTAGCAATGGGAAGCAGGTAGGTTAGATGGCTCCCCAAGCCTCAGCTGAATTTTAAGCTGAGGCGAGGTATAGCTGTGCCCCTCTACTCAGCTCTGGTATCAAAAGCAAGTCTTCTGCAAGATTGATCCTCTGTCCGAATAAAGCAACGTAAATTAATATGACATTGTGGATACTAGAAGGGAATGCAGCCTTAGCTGCAGGTCTAACAAGTCATACTGATGGAGTAATGGGGTTTTAGTTCATTTAAGATGAATTGATGCCTTGCTACTCAGACAGTATTAGACATGTTGTAAAATAGATGCTAATATGTCACTGACAGACAAATCACTTTTTAACATTTTGACTATGCAACCTTCCAGTAGAGTCCCACCTTAAAAACCAGTGATGACAAAAATTACAGCAAAGGAAGGATTTAGGCACTGCATGTTGTCTCTAGTTTGAAGTCAGTACCCTGTGTTCAGACTGCAGATGCAACACCCTGGGACCTGTAAAGGTTACTCACATGAACAGTGCAAACAGGATCCAATGGCCCATCCATGCTGATAATTATGACTGGCAAACCAAGAGGTGGTTTGTGGTTGTTTGGTATTTTTCCTGTTGTGGCTGGTGACTGGAGGTATAAATAGGCAGATGGCTTAGATGGATAGAAAGGTTGTCTCTTTATGGCATAAAATGCCAGTTCAGCTGAAGAATTCTCTGCACTTCAGTGTAATGCTTGCACAGCACATTTATTTACCCATGAGATCAAAATTTTATTTTTAATGAAGCAGACTTGGTCTCTCAAGGAGGAGAAATACCCTGTGGTTTTTAGAACATTTCCAGGGATAATCCTGTAATGTCAGAACCCCAATATATTTCTGGAGGGAAGGAGCTCCTAATAAGAGCCTTGAAAGAGAAAATCTCCTTCAGAGTAGTTAGGATTGCAAGGTTTGGGGATTTACTGACAGAGTCTCAGCAAAGTGCTAGATGGAAATACTACACTTGTCATTTTTCATCAGTAATGCCCTGAAGGGAAGTTCTATTTATCAGGCCTGTTCACAGGAGAGTTTATGTCCTGTCTAATGAACTGAAAAAATGGATTTGTTTCTGTATTTTAATTTGTTGTGTTAGCTGTAAAGTTAAATTATATTAATTGTTTACTGTGTTTCTGAGAGCTGGAGTACCTTAGGTAATTAATCACAATGGAGTTATTTCTCTCTCTGTGCAAAAAGTGTAATATTTAGTATGTTGATGAGACCAGACACGGTCTTGTTTCCTGCCTGCCTGAATTCAGCAAGATGGCTAAAAAACAAGACCTTGCAGTTTCTCCAGCTGCGAGTGGCATGTGGAAACCTGAAGTCAAATGCAGATAGATAGGAAACAGCCAGCTTTGAACATGACTTGGCACGGCTGATTTGTGGGGAAGGTCTGCATCTTGGCAATTTAGCTGAGGAATGGCTGAGTCAGGTTGCTGGGTGTGAGGCTGAGGATGTCCTGGCATACTGAGCAGAGAAATTCAAATTGCTCTGTTGCTAGCCCCCTTCTCTCAGCTTCAGTGGAGAAATTCACTTCAGTGCTGGACTTCACTAAAAGCTCCACATCTGCCCCAAAACCACTGCTGTCCATTGAGTGCAGATGCAGCTCTGTGTTGTGCTGCCAGTCATCATGGATGGGCTTGATGGGGATGGTCTTGCCACAGCTGCCACCACTTGCCCCATGTGTTACTCCTGGGGGACAATCTGCCCTGAGTCTAAGGTCCAGCCTGCTGCTTTCTTCAGGGAGCAGCTCCTTTCTGCTGCATGTACAACTGTCTGCACACACGCGTGTGTGTGTACATATAATAGATGGAGACAGACAGAACTGAAGGTTCATGCATGCTCTGACTGATGGTGTGCATGCAACGAAAGTAAATCAGCCTAACACTCCCCAGGCAGTCTAAATGTGGGGCAAGGCAGCTCATGTGCTCTCATGTAGACCTTTGTTCCCTTTTCCTTGGGAGTTGCTCAATCAGCAGCAGCTCTCAGCCTGGGGAGGAGAGGGCTGAAGTTGGGGGTCATGACAAGATTGTGCATGGTGCAGTGATGATAGGCAGAGATTTTTCCAGAGCGGTAGGCAACGAATGAAACAGCTGAGGTTCTCCTTTGCACAACAGCTTGTAAGGCTGTGAAGCCCCTCACTCAAATATGCTGTGGGTGCTAAAATTTCCATGGTTCACAGATTGGACTACATGAATTCTTGGGAGAAAACTTGAAAGACTGTTATAAAGGAAGACTGCATTTAAATGAGAAAGTCCTTGACTTTCTAATCTGTCAAGATTAGCTGAGTATTCTGGCAAAGTATCACTATATGATGTCCTTAAATTCTCCCTAAGCATCCACAGATGGCCACTGCCAGGCACTCGAGACTGGGTTAGATGGATCTCTGATGTTCCCTGGCACAACTGATACTTTCTCCTTGCGTGATGACCTTGTCCATCTGCTATATCCATTGTTTGTAATATTCCTATAGACAGGAAGTTATTCTGTTCTGTATTTATAAAATCGCGGGATTTGGGTAAATATTTGGGGTTCCTAGGTATGAGACATACAAATAACAATGTTGAGAGAAACGTTAAGCAGTGCATGTGTTCTTCTGTAGTTGGTACTCATGAAATGGTGCGAGCTCCATTTCTGTCCTAATGACTTTTGAATGTACAGTATGCTGCAATCCTGAACTCAGCCACAGTTTTGTGTGAAGGGTTATAAAGAGTTGGTTTAAACAGAAAGCAGACCATACTCCTCTGCTAAGGAAACATTCTATAGCCTGCAAAAACTTAAAATTGTAGTAAGGGTTGTATAGCCTGCCACTGCTATTGGTTGAGAAATGGGAAGGTAAGGGAAAACCTTTGCCTTTGAATCGAAAGTTGATTTGTGCCAGAGGATTGCACCCTGAGTCAGAGGGGATATCCTATGGGCCCACCTGTGTCTCTATAACTACAGAATGTAGCTGTGAGTATGCAGCTTGTCCTTACCACAGCATTTTCCTCTTGTTGCACTAAGAACACAGTTCTCTCAAAAGGTTTTCAAACACTTACATGATCAGGTAAAACATCTGCAGGTAGGTAAAACCAAAGACAGGCAGCAGTCCAGATAAATGAAGCACAATGTCTTGCATTAGCCTAGTGTGCCATATTGTCAGTTACTGTGTGTAACAATTCAACAGGCAAAATGAAGTATTCTCATAGGAGCTAGCTTTCATGAGAGTCCAGATGGCCCTTCCTCCTTCTCGCAGCATATAACCTAAATATGTAATGACTTATTCACCATTGCACTGAGAATCTGTTACTAGAATGGCACAACAAAGTGAACTGCTGGAGGAACAGAAGACAGTTTGTGGACTTTTACATAATGTTCCCCTCAGAATTTCAGGCTTAAAAAAAAGAAAAGAAAAAAAAAGTGTTCTATTTCAGCATGCCTCATAGTGGGAACTAAATAATTCAAAGGAGGATGTGTTTTCATTGCTTTACACCTGAAAAACAACAAAGGTCATTGTCCAGGAACAAAATTGCTCTAGACCAAATAGCCAGAATATCTTCCTCCACTCATGCGATGTCATCTTTATCCACCTAACCCTATTCAAATTATGGCTTAAGGAGCAAAATAAGCTTCAGATTTTTTTGACTGACTGGATACAGGAGAAAGGGCAGATGTTTCAAAAAGCAAAACCACAAAAAGTGCTCAGTGCCTTCTGTTGCAGGTGCACACTTTCATTTGTGTGCCTCAGGGTAAGAGAGAATCAGAAGTGCTTTCAATTTACTGTACTTAATTTAACTTCTGAGAGTAACAATCTGTTCAGGGACTCAAACTGTGATTGTGGAAATATGTCTGGTTTTGGTTTTGCATTCAGGAACTATTTGGAGAAGAGAACAATACAATACTCACCCTAGAAGTTTACTCGCAATATCCTGCTACGGTTACCTGCTTGACACAGGATTGAAAATGCAGTAACTCTTGAGGTAAATAGTTTCTTCATCATAACTCATGTCTCCTTGGGCCAAAATGTGAAATTCATCAGTGTAATTTGGAATCAGGAGAGTGAATACTAATAGGGTGTGTAGGGCATAAGGTAACTTCAAGAACCTTTATGGCTGGTATATCTCTGAACAATGTTTGGGTACATCATTAAAAATTAATAAGGAACTGGTTAAAGAGAAAAAGATTTCCAGTAAATGTTGATGTATTGGCCAGAGGAGCTCAGCTGATATCTTTTCCTCAACACTCTTGTCCTTTGAGAAAGAAATTTGTTGGCTATGAATCATGTGGTGGGAAGCCTTTGAATGTATGTACATCTTTTAGCTCCCTTGAGAACTGGATGGATGTGCAGAATTTGACATTACAAGTCTTTCTTCAGTTGCAGAATCCAAGTATGAAGCAACAGTTCCATAGATGAGAGGTTAGTACAGGAATTATGGCACACTTTATAGGTCTTTTTGTCTTGGGGCAGATAAATGATTGTGAGTCATTGACTGTGATTTCTGTGAGGTATAAAAACATGATGCCATTGGACCCTATTAATGAACTGCTGAGAGCCACACTCCACAGTAACCAACATTCTCTATTTTTCCAGGGAGTAAATCAGTACTATTCCGTTAAGTTTAATGGGCTCAAGGTAATTTACACCAACCGAGGATATCATCCAGTAAACTCCACAGTGCATGGATTGCTTCATTCATCACAGAATCACAGCTGTCTTCAGCTGGCAGAGAGCACCTCTTCAGCTCCTTAACACTGCCCAATAAAGCACAGTAAAGCAGGAAATGAATAGGAATATGAGGCCCACGTGGGGCTGTATGGTGCATGTATGTTTTCTGCACATCATATGGTGCGTGTGGTTCAGTCACTGCTTTTCAGGATGGGTGAAAACAGTTTAAAATCTCTGTAGGATCTTAAGTTCTGTATAATGCAATAGTCTATCTAACATAATTACAGGATAGTGTAGGTACTGGTTTAGTCCATTTGTGCGGTCTTTGAAACCTGACAGAAGTTTAGCAGAGAATATGTTATATTTAAATGCATTACTGCCATTTTTCTTCCAGTTATAAACCTGAAATGAAGGATGATATTAAAACACTTGAACAAAGCAGGCATTTCCCATGGGGCCTTTTGTCCTTTGGCAGCCTTTTCACAGTTTTCCTAGTGGTGAATGTAATGTAGTAATACTCAGAAGAGAAAAAAGGAGTAATACAAAATCTATCTAAATTATTATTTCTACTGAATTAGGATTCTTCTACCTTATGTAGTATATATTTCTATATATAGTATATATAGTGTGACTCCTACTGTAATGATCAGCAGTACTACCCTGAAGGAGAAAGCTTAAACAGAATTCAGAGACCTTCTAATAGGCAATTTAATCATCTCTGAAAAAATACAAATATAAACATTGGCCAAAAAAAAATTTGCCTTTTTTCTTCCACTCTCCCTAAGTTCCAGAAACAGGATCAAAATAGAGTTTTTGACACTTCTGCATGCAATCTCACCTTTCCAGGACAGTCAGTACCGGCTGCTTTGCACATCTGTGGTAACAGGAAGATACTACCTGGATTGTTGGCACCAGAAGTAGGCAAAATGGGCAAACTGAGCCTCCTCAGCTATGTCCTCGGTATTGATTTAATAGAATCCATATGAACTAACTATTGGGAAGTTTGTTAAAAGAATGAGGAGAGGTTTGGGCTGTAGGGAGGAAATAACTGTTTTTTTCATTTCCCTTAGTCGTTTTTTTTTTAAAGGTGTCTAATGATGGAAGAGTTTTGAAGGCTGAGATTTTTGAGCAGAAGAAAAAGGTGAATCCTGAGAAAGGAATGAGGTGGGCATAAGACCTGTGGAGTTTCCTACTAAGCAGTTATCGGGTCAAAGAATGAAGAGGTAGAGCAGTTGGTACCTTTGAAATCAAACTTGTCAAAGGAGAGCCTATAAGATTTTTACAGATGACAGTAGTAGGAGAGACAGGAAACATATAAAGAATAATGATATATAAAGAATCCATTAAGAAAATATGTGACTTACAGTGTCTGTAACCTTAGTATATCCCCAGAAAGTTAAACAACAATTCTTAAGTTCTTAAGTGCAGTCCTCAAGGGGCAAATCTATTCTAAGCTCCAGAGTCTCCATCACAAAGGTGAAGAGAGGATCTTGCTACATCTGCAGATAGGGGTCCCAGATTGAACAGCAGGTGATAGTGACAGGTATCAAAGAAGGTACTCAAAGAAGTACTCAGACATTAGCTTTCTATCAGTTCTCATTTAAATACAGCTGCATGAATCCAAATATGGCAAGTTTGTTATATGATTGTGCTCTGGACCTACTTGTGTGAAAAATGCTTTATAACTTTTGTTTCTGATGATTCTTTCTATGCCATGTCTGCTTTTGTTCCTATTTTTTCCAGTTACACTTTCATCAAATATGTGCCTAAAAAATATCAGAACCCTGCAAAATTCAGGTCTGCTATAGTCATCATCACATTTTTGTTGGGGGAAGGCAGGTTGAGGAAATCCTGACACAGATACCCAGGTCTCCCTCTCTACCCCTTTTTCGGGATGAAATCTATTAGTACTGCTTAGAGCTCTGGTTTTTGGAATGAGGTCTGAAGGTTTAGCATTGTGGGTCTAAAAATTATGATATGCAGTCTGTTTGATAAATCTACATGGCTTTTATGATAATAAAATAAGGATTTTCTTAAAGAATGTTATGATTTTATATTTTGCCTGAATTTATTTATTTATTAAATTACACTCTGTTCCAAATAGACTAGAAATTCTTTAGGGTAGAATAATTTTTCCTGTTCCTATCGATTACTTGGTACAAGGCAGCCCTTACTTTTATGGTGACTTTGGGCTATGCTAAAATACCAATAACATCAAAATAAAGGTGTCATTCTTGTATTCACATACTGGAGATGTGGCACAGATTTAAAATCATTATTTGTTATTATTTTTGCATAGCACCAAAAGTTTATTGATTGGTTGATTGATTGATTTTGGCAAGAAATTAAGTATTGACTTTACTAACTATATAAATACGTGGTAAGCGAACCTGCTTGGTAAGTTTAAAAATAGATCTGTACAAATGCTTTGTAGTATTTCTATGCTTTCTTTGGCAACCACAGACTGTGACCTTATACTAAGAGTCAATCATAAGATTCATCAATACCCCACATGGTCTTGCAGGTGTTGCATCTGTAAAACAATACCTCCAAGATCAAAAGAGTTGTTATTCATCAGCTGTTATGCCATGGAAGCACCTAGCTAAGGAATAGTGGCTCAATGTTCCTTCTTCAGACTGATAAAACTTTAACTAGGGATGTTTTGACACATTTCAGTTCTGTACATAAATAGCTGTGAAAATATGATCTGCAGAGGAGGATGAACAATTTAGAGGATTCATTTTAAGCTCTGGAAATCTCTGCTCCTTTTTTTCAACTCCAGTTTTCACCACGGTCAGTAGTAGAGCAAAAAGTATTATTATTGCTATTATTGTGTCTTGGCCACCACTGTGAAAAATGAATTAGCAGTCTCATTTCTATTATTTGTGAATGTGCTTCAACATTACAGCTTTCATCAGAAGGCATACTAATGGGCACTCACAGCAGACACTCCAATGGTCTAGATGCCAAATCGCATTGGAGCAATGTGACGAAGTTTGCAACAAAGGAAATGATTAGGGGTTTTTTTATTTTTTTTTACCAGACTTAAATTCTTTTCTGAGGAAGTTTTCCTTTTAGACAAGAAATTATAGCCTGAGGAAAACATCTGCTAGGAAATTGACTAATTCAAGACTACACTCCCTGTTGTATCAGTCAGACTGGAAATGGGAGAATATGGAAAGTATAACTGAAAGGCTGGAGGACAGTAGAAGTAATTAATGGTAGTAAAGGTTTCTGAAAGGCCTGGATTTACATGGACAAGCTATGGCTTAGCAATAGGGCAAAAAAGTCGGAGGCTCATCATTCTTAGTGTCCTGACAAAGGTTAATTCATTAAGACACAAACACCCTAAAAGCTGTCCTGGGTGTACGAGCATGTCACACAGTGTGATTTTTCCCGGTCAGCTGCATGCCAGACAGAAAGAAGACCAAACAGCCACCGAAGGCAGTTTTATTATTACTTTCCCTTCCAGCTAAGTGTAAGGTTCCTTGAGTCTAATTGAAGGAACCATGGTATTGGCTTTAAATTGTGCTACTTGCACTGTATTTTCCATGCTGGGGTCCTCTGGTCTTCTCTGAGCAGTCACGGGAAACAGAAGTGCCCTTCCTGAGTCCCTTGCCGGCAGCTGGAAAGCAGCATGGAGAGCTCTAAGCCCCACAGGTGCCCTGCCAGGGAGTCACACAGGTGGTGGCATCTCCTGCCTCTGCCTAGTGGTTAGCCAAGCTCCAATCCCTTCTCTTCAGCTCTGCAACGTTGTTTTAAGGTAACTTAATGAAGTCACCTGAAATTATACTTGCTGTGTAGAGTCAGTCATGGGAATCTATGTTCCATATCCTCTTGGATACCACATCACTGTGATGCTCAATGCACCACATACTGCCATCATGTTTGTGTCTTTAATGGCATGCTTGTCTGGCTGTTCAGGAATTGTTCCTTTTCACTGGGTATCTTGGTAATGAAGAAATAATCATGTTGGAAGATTTATGGCTCATGAGTTGTAATCACTGGTTCTGACATTTCCCAGGATGCTGCTTGAAGGGGTCATAGCCACCAAAGCCCCAAAAGCTGAGGCTTTGTGTAGCCATTCTGTGATGAACCAAAAATCTACATGTTGCCTCTAAACTTTTCCTTGTGATGGGTTCATTTGGTTCTTTCTATCTGTAGCGAAATCAGGTGGGTAAATCAATGTAAGCATATGTATTTCATGTGTAAATCAGACTTATTTTGGTTAAACTTATTTACACTTCAACCAGTTTGGGTCAGGTTTAAACACAACCAAAATAAATACCAATACCAGGAACCACAGATAGTTTTGCACTGGTTTAGCTGTATTGACATGTTTTTGTACTCAGAAACCCATCACACACACTTCCCCACCTGTTAGGAGACACCCACCCTGCTCTGTGTGGAGGAGAGCACAACCACAACCTACTGGAGTGAGTCAGTTTTCCAGTAGAAAATCAGTTCATAGAGTTTCTATGTCAATGTTCTATTTACCATCTTTATTTGAGCAGAAAGCTGCCTGGAGAGGTGGTTTTTTATTCAGCTCTGTGGCATGGTGCTTGGCCTTAGTCATTACCAGTTACAGGACTTAAAAACTTTCTGTTAAACAAGTAAAAATGTCAGTTTAGCAACATGGCCCCCTTTCAGCTTATCTCAGGCAGACATAATCACAAGAGAATCATGCTGGCTCACAACAAGCACTTGGATAAAAATCTACAAGTATAGAACAATGGTCCTATGCTAATTTGATAAAACAATCATCTAATGCCTTTAAAACCTATTCCATGATTAAAATAGTAAAAAGTGAACTAAGATTGCCTCCTTATTGCAGCTAGCTATTGAGGATTCCTATGGAAACATAGGAAAAAATATTTACATCACAGGAAAGAAACTGTATATATTAATATCTATACAGATAAAACATTTATGAAAACATGTTCTGTGGTGGAAAAGGTGGAAGGATCCAGTGAGGATCCATCCCCTAATGCAGAGTTCAGTCTACAGCTTAAAATACACAAGTGTAAGAGCTAGTTGTTCAGAGGAGTTATTACAGTCTGCTCAGTGACATAAGGGGCAGCCATGAGCCCGGGAGAAGTCATTAACATGAAAGACAGTGGAAATGCTAAAGTGTGAATGTATTATCTCCTGATTTTCTGTCCCCTTTCCCAAGAAGGAAAAGAGGACATTTATGCAATATAAAAGAATAAATGAAAAAGGGCCAAAGAGAGAAAAACCTAGTTCCAGCTGGTCTAACCACACCAATTCACTCACTTGCATATTTGTCTCCCCTTTAGAGGAAAACTCAGCATGACTTCTGAGTGTCACATAAACATTCTCTGTGTGTCACATAAACATTCTCTGTGTGTCTGTGTGTGCACGAGCGCATGTGCAGATGGAGAGGGCACATACTTAACATTTTGGAAGAAGCATCAAACTGCAATTCCTTATTTTTTTCCTCCCAGCTGGAACATAGCATTGCCTTTTAAGTAGATTTTCTTGCATTTAATTTGTTGGATTAACATAACAAAAATGGTGGTCATAGGCCAGAAAAACATTGTCTCTATTTCTTTATTGGCCTGCCCTCTGACAGCGTTATATTTCACTGTCTGCTGGTTGGGTGACAGACAGACAGAGCTTTGTCATGTTGCCCTCCGTGGCAGACACAGCAACATGTCATAAGCAAAGCATCCATGATGTCATGAATGGTGGATGTAAGGCACAGAAAAGAAAAGCTGTAAAACAGCTGTTTGGGCAGATTTCCTTGCTCCTGCTGGTGGTTCACATTTTTATATGTATTATTTTTCTTCCATTAAATGTTTACTCTCTGTTACATAACAAAAATTAAATCATATCCTTTCCTTAAACCAATCACATGCTTTTCTGTTTCATGGGTCTTGATATTCAAGTTCAGACTTCGTTTGGAAACCCTGAACTAACAAGGCTCTTTGTGCTTATTTAGCCAACGTATCCTCAAAATAAGCTTATGTCTCACAACAACACTAGATGGAAAACACACATATGATTACATAAAACATTGCTTCCAATTACTTGATTCTACCCAAATATTAAAAACTCTGAAGATGCCCTCTTTCACTCAAGGCAGGTTGAATTTTAGAATGACACTATTTAAATAGGTCATATGTGTTTTCTTTGAATTGTTGCAAGTAAAGAGAATTCCTTCTGGCATTCAACACTGTGTGCTAACAATAGATGTCTCAACCAAAAAAAAAAAGATGTAAAAATATTTTTGTTTCTTTAAAGGCAGATGGAGATTTCCCACAAAGCTGAGGATTATTCTAAACTGAGGGTATCACCTTAAAGCTTCACTGTTTTATTAAACTGATACAATTGTGGCAAAGCCCACCAACTCCAGAATATTGCTATGCAATAATATACACTCCAAACCTTTACAGCATCATAGACATTTCCCACTAATGCCAAGATTGTGTTGTATCCTGCACAGAGCAGTCAACAAACTACCTAGTAATTAAGATGGAAAACCTTTGCTGTAAAATTTAACCAACTCCTCTTAATAATGTCTTCATTACCATTTAGGCTATCCTGATCCTAAAGACTTCTCTTCTGTAAAATACATCTTCTTGAACTTAGTTGACTGTTATTTTCAGGCTATTACAGTGTCTGTAAAGCTGCTAATTGGAGGAAAACAGGTTCCAGCCCCAGGGTTCCTGGTTTTCTGCAGGTGTTTGAGGAATGACTATGCCCTAGACTGTGGGCAAACATATCACACCGTAGCATCTCAAACATGGAAAATTATATTTTTATGCTGTTATGTCAATATAATAAAGGTGATATCTAACCTAAGTAAGATCCATTAAAAAAAGGAAATTATTCCTAATACATTAAATGTCTTTTTGTATTCCATGACATTCCACTCTCCCCTTCATCCAGAGCAAACAATTTTGATTTTGTTGAAAGCAAGGCAAACTTTCTTGAACATTCAGAAAAACAATTTTTGTTCCACCTGCAGTGTGCACAATGTTACATATGATATTGATTGTTAATGCCTGGGCACAATCATGCATCCATATTAGTACATGCCTCTCCTTTTTAGTTGCCTGAAGTGAATTTTAATTAATTGGAGCTAGGATGGAAGAGACAACAACGGCAGAATCTACAGCTTTCTTTACACAGAGCAAGATACTGTGTTGTGCTTCTTGTTCCATCACTTGTCTGTACAGAATAGATAGAAGAGCTGGTCAGGGTTTAGTGCTGTTCGACTACCATTTGGTATGCCCATTAAATTACTGCACAAAGCAGAAAACAATCCAGATTCAAGCCCTAAGTCCTGAATTAACTTTACTGCATAAATAGATCTCCAGGTTTAAAAACAGTTAACAAAAGAGCCACCATGGAGTGATTAAGATTTATTTGGGTGCTGGAGTGCACAGCTGCTGCAGGAAGGCAGGAGGGAAGGAGGGAGGGAGAGAGGGGTGGGAGGCCGCACGCATCCTCAGGGCTCACCTGTGCTCGACACAGATCCCAACTTTGAGGGAAGAAACTGAGAAACTGTACAACCTTTGTGCTTCTCTGCTTCCTCAGGGCTGGCTGAATCCCCCAGCATGAACCAGATCAGCCCCAAAGAAGTCAGCACAGGGTTTGCCAGACTGCAAATGGTTAACTGGTTAAATGCCATCTCATATTCCTGCTCCTGTTCCACTCCACCACCCCCCACCATTTGATCAGTTGTTTCTTGCTTCCTGTGTTACTGCTTATCCCAGGCTGCTCATGTCTGATAATGACCTAAGAAGCCTGTTGAAAAGGCAGAGTAGCACTAATCCAAAAAGCAAGCATCATGTGGGCAGTACTAACGGTCATTGAGACCATTTTAAAAATGACCAGTTGTGGTGGAAATGTGCCTATTCTGAGGAACTGAGAAGCACACGATTTAAATTAAGATAAGCAGAATGAAAATAATTATCTTCCAAATCAAGAAGCCATTCCCATATTCAGCAGCGTAGATTTAGCAGACCTAACAAGTGGCTGATTTTTAATTGTTGGTTTGGGTTTTTTTTAATGACATCAGATAGTTTTCTAATAGCAGGTTTTATTCAATTGTCCACTTTTAATGCAACAACAGATGGGCAGCCTGGTACAGTACATCCAGCTACTACACCGGTGTCCTTTCTTCCTAAGACAAAATGGTATAGTGGTACAGGCTGCATTAATTTGATTTTTACTGTTTGAGTTTGGCATGAAGGAGCTAATCAGCCCAAAAGATGTTCTTTTTTTTCCCCTTCAAGTTACACTTTTGATAAAGATCTCCACTCCTTTAGGACAAAGATGGTTTAGCACTACAATAGTGAAAAAGTCACAATCACAGAGATGCATCATGATTTTTTTTTTTTTAAGAGGAATCTTTTTTTTTTAAATTTTCTTAGTGGCATAGTCTTAAAAACTCAACAGAAACATCTGAATGTCAGAAACACTACATACTTAAGGCCTCTGTTTGATGCATCTGAAAATGTATTTATGTATGTTGAGTATGTTAGTGCATGACAAATGCAGTAGACATGACAACATAAAGCAAATCCAGATTATTCTTGAACTTCCCATGTAACCTGATCAGTCTTGGAGCTACTGACCCAGGCTGTGAATAAACAGAAAGTTTAAGTCTTAAGCATGTAAACTTACACTCAAAAGCCTCAGTGAGTCAGGTCCTGAAGTACATTTACTTTCATTGAAAGCATTATTTTAGTTGTGCTAAAGAATAACAGTTTCTTAACCGCTGGTTTTGTGGTCTTATACCAGGAAATCTTAGTGATTTGTGGCTAAAAAAAGCTAACAGCTGAACAATAGGTTGATCAAGAAAAATAGTGAAGTCTGATCTACATGGCAAACTGTGAGATACATTTAAAAAAAACAACCAAACAACTTCAAAATTCTTGAAGGTGTCAGTGATGGAGACCTGAGCAGACTGCCCTGAGGCCATGGCAACTCCATCCCCTCAGTCTTCAAAACTTGTCCAGAGAAGGCCCTGAGCAATGTGATTTAGCTTTGAAACAAGCCTTGCTATGAGGAGTCTATACTAGACGTCCTCCAAGGATTTTTCCATGATGGCCTATATGAAATCCATTAATAACATTACAGTGTCTGTTTACTCTTCTTGTTACTTTCAAACTTGCTGCTTGTATCTCAGACTATAGTAGCGTATCTTGAAGAATGAACATATAAACAATTTATGTGGTTGGATTAAATGTCATATAGATGTAACTTCTGCTTGCAACTAACAGTGAATTAAATGTCCTTAGGGTGCACATCACTACACTGCCTACTGGAAAAACCACAGCAGCAGCAGAATTCACCTCAGGTCTTTGCTAGAATTTCATTAAATGACAGCAGTGAGCATCATTAAGTGAAATCTCCTTATACATGTGTGCATGAGTGCATGCATACTCTCCTAGAGCTTTATATGCTCTGGTTAATATTCACAATGACCCTGTGACTTGTTACAAGTGGAAAAAGTGATGTGCAGAAAAGAGATTTGCTGCAAATGCAAGAGGAACAAACACCAGAATGACTGGAATACATTTTCTACAAGACCTATTTAATAGCCTTTTGTATGTACCTAATCTGAAGGCAGCTGCAACTCCTTACGAAGCACAGGACTGTATTGTATAGTCTTACTCCTAAGGTCCATGAAGCTTAAACAATCAAATGTGATGCACTGATGCACAGAAACTCTGGAGTGCTAGGGAATCCTGTGACAATACCTCTTTGTAGCTAAATCTGTCAGCTTGTATGCTTAAGAAGACAGATCGCTGAGGGGTTTGACAAGATTTCCAGAGGTCCCTTCCAACCCCTACTATTCTGTGATTCTGTGAGTGAAGCATTTTCTTCTGCGCCAGGCTGAAGATCTCTGTGACTTTTGCACATTTCTTTCTTCTCTTGAAAACATTGTAAAAAGTAAACCTGACTGTTGGTATACTTACCTGTGTACTTCTTTTAAAAGAAAACTGTTAAGTTCCAAGCAAGTCAACTAAAAATTTGTCAAGCTGCAAACAGACACCAATTTGGTTTCCTTCCTTTTTGTACCAAATAAAAAGCACAAAGCATGTGCAATGTATATTCCCTGCTACTCACTGGTTATGGTAATCTTAATCTTCATTATTTTAGTAGCTAGAGAATGGCAATACTTCTTTCCTCTCCTCTATGTACTTAGTACATCTTGTGAGTAACAGCCTATACCAAAGAGACAAGTGACTGTGGCAGTACTTTCAGCTGTCTGTAGAAGGCCTCATCAACTTCCCCATGCTGATCAGGTGGCCTGTAATAGACACCTACAACAGCCACCTATATTAGCCTGCCCCTTAATCTTTACCCACAAGCTCTTCACTTGCTCTTCGCCCACCCCTAGGTAGAGCTCGATAAATTCCAGTTGTTCTCTCACATAAAGAGCAACTCCAGCACCTTGCCTTGTTGACCTATCTTTCCTGAAAAGGACATAGCCATCCATGACACCATTCCAGTCACATGAGCTATCTTCACCATGTCTCAGTAATCATTGGGCCCCTGTCAGCCCATACTTTCCACATCTGGAAGTCCTTCAAGACAGCAGCTTCACTTTTGAGTATATTCAGGGGTTCTGCACCCAACACCTACTTTTGTTTAGTTTGACTCTAAAGAAGCCTGCCTAGAAAAGGGGGGAAGGACCTGGAAACAGCTTAGATTTTCTACAGAGGATATCGCCACAGAAAAAAGTTTCTTCTAAATATTTGGGTTTTAGTCACTTGTCTTGATTTAGTGCTTAGTATTGCCTATGCTCAAGCAATTTATCACAGACTAGTCTTTAAGTTAGCCTTCAGTGTCTATCCAGGTTGTGGTACTTGTTTCCCCCACCACTGCCCCCCTGTGTGACATGGCACATTCTTCATTCCTTGAGAGGTGCATCCTGTTTGGGTTGTGCAAAGGATAATTAAGACCACCAGCAGTTCCACAGGAAATCTGTATTTTGGATGTGATTTCACTGCCTCTTTGTCCCTCTCCTGCTCTAGAATTTTCCACCTGATATAGGCAAATTGCAGAGCTTTTTCATGAGGAAAAAGGTAACAAATAGTAAACTAAAACATTAAGTCAGCTTCTGTATTTCAAGAAAACCAACCTCTTTAAATACCTTCTTCCAGTAAGTGACAATACCACTATTGTGAGCCAACTCAAAATAGGAAAGCAAGAACACTCCTTCACAGACATGCTGTAGCATATCTACAGAAAGAACTGGCAATCCTTCACTTGCATCCAGGTTGGAGTGAAGAGTACTTATATAGATGCAAACATTTTTCCTTTATCATCCTGTTTCTTATAGCCTGAGTCCTTTACTATCTCCCTAATCCAGGAAGATTCAGCACTTACAGGAATAGATAAAATTGATCTTCAGTATTGATCTGATGGGCAAAAAAGGTATGCCCATTTAAAATGAAAGCAAATACAAACTGGGTTGCGAAAAGACAAACTTGCAGCTTGGCTGTAGAGGAATGGGGTACAAGAAGAGAAGTAGAAAATCCCACTAGCAATTTCAATTCTCTTGTGTTCACTTTCCTCTGGTTTTGCCAGTACTGTAGATTTTTTACATTTCTCAAAGGCAGATCAACTAGGATACAAAAAGAAAAAGAACATGGGAGCAGAGGTACGATATTAAGAGAAAGGAAGTTTCAAAACTAGCTTTTGCACTCACTGACTACCAGACGCTGAACAGAAGTAGCCAGGATTTAGAACCAGAGGGCTTTCATCTGGGAAATAAAAAACTTATGCCATTACCTTGTTAGTTATTGAAGTAGTATTCAAAAGGCATATCTATGTATCTATTCACAGCAAGTTCTTCAAAAGAAATATGAAGCCAGCTTAGTAACCTGTTTGCTGTAGGTTTCAGTGATGTCCCATTGCTCTGGGAGCCCATGAGACTGCAGCAGAGGAGCTGAGACAAGGATGCTATCTTAGAATTCACTTAGTGGCCACCAGCACAGCCACAGGCAGCTGCTGCAAGAATGATCAGTGCAGCAATACCACCTTCATTAGAAGCCAAGAGTCACATGGCAAAGCAATAAAAGAGTCAAACACATGCAGATGGCAGAAGGAAAAAAAAAACTGTTCAAAGATAGTAAGGCATTTGTCTATGCAAGCTGCATCTGTTTTACAGAAGGAATCCCTGACTATGCTCCAAGCCTGCTGTAAGACAAACAATGATTTCATAATACAAAAAGTAAAGAGAAGCAGGGCAAAGTAAGTCTAGTCAGATTAAGAGCCAAACACATCTGCGACTAGGTACAGGCTTTCTCATATCACCTCCCACTACTGCCTGCTATTCCCCACTCCTCCTTGTTCCTGCTGTTTGAAGGCATATTAGTTTTCCTAGATGTTTCATCTGGTAGAGGGTTAATTCTCCTATAGACTACAGAAAACACTTTGGTGTGCCAAGGGTAATTATTCTGGTAATTTTGTTCATCACATTGGGCTGAAGTCAAAAAAGTTAAGAGTCCACAGGTTCTGTAACAACCGAGGTTCCTAAAATAGATTTAAGTTGCTACTTCAACTCAATGTTAACCTCAGGAAGAAGTGTCTTTGTCTACTCCAAATACCATTTGGCATGATACTAGTGACAGCAGTGGGAGGGGTGGCTGACACACAGGAACACTACGCTGCCATCCAGCGAGACCTGGACAGGCTGGAGAGCTGGGCAGGGAGAAACCAGATGAGGTTTAATAAAAGCAAGTGTAGAGTCTTACACCTGGGGAGGAATAACCGTCTGTATCAGTACAGGCTGGGGGATGACCTGCTGGAGAAGAGCTCTGTGGAGAAGGACCTCGGGGTCCTGGTTGATGAGAGGTTGGCTATGAGCCAGCAGTGTGCCCTGGTGGCTAAGAGGGACAATGGGATCCTGGGATGCATCAGGAAGAGTGTGGCCAGCAGGTCTAAGGAGGTGATCCTGCCCCTCTACTCTGCCCTGGTCAGGCCCCACCTGGAGTATTGTGTCCAGTTCTGGGCTCCTTGGTATAAAAAAGACAGGGATCTCCTGGAGAGAGTCCAGAGGAGGGCTACAAAGATGATTAAGGGCCTGGAACATCTCCCGTATGAGGAAAGGCTGAGTGAGCTGGGGCTGTTCAGCCTGGAGAAAAGAAGACTGAGGGGGGACCTAATTAATGTTTATAAATATCTTAAGTATGGGATGCAGGGGGAATTGGCCAACCCCTTTTCAGTGGTCTGTGGAGATAGGACAAGGGGCAATGGCTGTAAACTGGAGCACAGGAACTTCCGCACCAACATGCGGAAGAACTTTTACACAGTGAGGGTGACAGAGCCCTGGGACAGGCTGCCCAGGGAGGTGGTGGAGTCTCCTTCTCTGGAGATATTCAAGACTTGTCTGGACGCCTATCTGTGCAATATGAGCTAGGGAGCCTGCTTTGGCAGGGGGGTTGGACCCGATGATCTCTCGAGGTCCCTTCCAACCCCTACAATTCTGTGATTCTGTGAACTTCAAATAGAGCTGTTCATCTTCTGTACAAAGACTGAAAAGGCAGAGCCCTTTGCCTCTATCTGCCATGCAAATTTAAAAGCTTGCTGAAAATTTTTATGTTTCGACACAAATACTTTGTAGTATCCAGAGTTAAACACCAAACTGGAGAAGCTATATTTTATCCAATAACTAACAACCCACACATTAGGCTGATATGAAAGCCACTTTATCACAGAAAGTATGCAACTAAATAGATTAATACTCTTAGCCAGAAACTTTAGAGGCAAGACTTGCATTCCAGATACTGAAAATGTCTACAGACAGTTGCCAGGGATAGCTGGCTAGAGGCTTCAACTCCCCAAAGAGTAGTGAGCTTGGTAGAAACAACTCATTTTAAATCTGCAGAAGTTGGCAGCTGTCCTCATCTGTCAAGAAAGGAGTCCACAATACACAGGAGGCCATTAAGACAGCAGACTCCAGCTGTTACTGCAGTGAGAACAAGGATTAGAGTCAAGTCCAGGAACTGATCCAAGTTCTGACTCAATGATTTTTATTGTTACTATTTTAGAGATGTGATCTTTGAGAATGATTTAACAAGTTATCATTAAAGCATAGCCAGATTTTCAACTTCTTCAAAATTATGTCTTAGATCTGAACCTGCATCCAATCAGGAGTAGTTTTTTCACCTTGAAGGGGAAAGGATTAGCAACAGTAAAGCAACACCTCTTGCTATTGTAGTTATGGCCTTGATTGTTGCCCCAAGGTCCTGTAGTGTTAGGGGAGAAACACAGAAAAGTAACTTGTCATTAGGGAAACTACTGATGGCTAGGTAAGCTGCCTTTGACTCAGTTGGAGACTACCAGGTAGTTATGTCATAAAGGTCAAAAGCTTCTGCTTGCTTTATTCCAAACTTGATCAGAGCAATATGCCTGAAGACCACAGAACCTGCAAGTTAATTCAGTCTTAATCCTTCGCTGTTGCACAAAGGAGTTAGATATGTACTGCAGATAACATACTTGGTGCTACTAATTTATTTTTCACTCTTACGGTAACCCAAGAGAAAGCCTTCACTGCTTCAATTGATAGCTACCGTAGAGCCATTACCAAGGTATTGAGTTCCTATAGAGGAGAGGACACTAGCTCATTGATGCTCATTGCAGGGAACCTGTCTTTACACATGGAAGAACAGGCTTTTCAGGAGCAAGACTGCTGGAGCAGGCTGCAATGATTAGGTAACAAGTCATGGTTCTACGATTCCTTTATAGCTACAAAAATTCCACTTGAACTGATGTTGCCATGAAGAATAACTGCTAACTGCTTGACACCACTATGAACTTGTGTATAACATCCTTTGCAAGGACCTTACACTTACCTGGCAGAATGCTTTGACCTGTGTCCACACAGCATCTATCAGTGCTACCTCTGAAGATGGCCACTGTCAACCTTAGTTTAGGAATACAGATGACTCCTATGAAAGGATACCCATTCAGTCTAGTACAGTATTAGTCTCAAGAACAATCCTCAGTCACCTGGCATGTCAGTACCATCTTAGCAGTCTGGGGTACTGCTGCAGTAACTTAAAAACATCATATTCTGGACGGCAGTAGAAGTGCAGCCCACTGGATCTTCTAACTTGGGAAGTGCTCTATTTTACTTCAGTGCTAACATAATAGAAACCAATACTTCAATTGCTCGACTTTTTTATTTATTCCCCTTCTCTGTGTTTACAGTGGCTTCTTAAAGAGCTTTCATACTTGTACTCCTCTAGGTGACAGACAAGATTGTTTCAGTCATACATAGAAAATTACTTATGTTTACAAATTTTTGGCAACCATAGTAACCCGTTTTTTCCTATTGCCATTGCCCCAATCATTGAAAAAGACAGTGTACAATAATTTACATTTGAAGTATTTCAAAGTGCTTAACAGTGATTTTCCAAGAATATTTACAAGTGGCCTATACATATATGTACAGGTGTTACAAGTTGTGGCTGGAATATGGCTTTCTATGGAAAGTGCTCTGTATTTGGTCAGTGGTGTTACTGACTGACCAATCCAAGGGTTACAGATAAAACAGTAACCACTAAAAAGCTGAATTGTTGTGGACAGGTATTTACAGAGTCGTTAAGCTGTATAAAATAGCTATTTACATAAGTTCCATACATACAGAAAGTATCTTCTTTCTTCCAAGAATGGAGGAAGTCTTTCAGCCACAAACCTGGTTACTATCCCCAAAGAGTGTAAAACACAAGTAAACCAGAAGTGATTGTTGATCCAGTGCTCAGACCATATCATCATCTGTGCTTACAATGGATATCTGCACAAAATAAGGACAAGTTAGCTACAACTGTACTAACATTATTATATAAAACAATGCATATTATCACTAAGCAGCAGTTTGTAACAGGTTAGTTCCACAGACCAGAAGCCATATTCAGCATTGATTACTCCATCTCAGGTATAAGACAGTACTCACCTACCACAACTAACTTTGACAAGTTCTCAGCTCATTCAGCTTAGTGGTTTGGCTGCAGCCAGCAGCTTCAAGAGCTTACACCTCTCCTAAACTCCTCAAGTCATATCATTTGGCAATGTTTATGTCCATTCTGAGGATTAACTTGAGTATGACATGTCAACAGGTTTACTTACCGCTGGGTAGGTGTGCCCTACTGAACCACTGTGTCTTCCAATATCAATTGTGAGGTCCTCTTCTGTAGTTTTCAGGTAGACAGGATTATCAAAATTCATGCTCTTCATGTTCTTGTACTGCCAGTTACGCCACATGAAGTAGCCAGCCACTGCAGCCACCATAAGCAATGCTTTAAGGAAGAGACACAAGACTGTCAGTACAGAGTAGAGGCAAGTCAAGCTCAGGGCTAGGAGTGGCTTGTCCCATCACACAAGGCCCCAAAGGCTAGTGAATGTTGTACTCACAGACAGGAAGAATAATCCAAGCTGCTGATGCTCCCCCAACTGTAGCTACTTCAGATGCTGTACCACTAACGTTGACTCCTGCACAAGAATTTGAAGTAGTAAGCTCACTTACTGACAGGCTGTCAGATTTTGTCATGTGCAAGCACCTCCCAAGCCCAGAAGCTGCTAGCATACATTAGTGTCTCAGTAACACACTGGAAGACCAGCCTAACAGGCTTCATCCTGTATTAGCAGAGAGCTTTTTTATTGCTTGCCTTCTGAGTGCTCCTGGGATTTCATGGACCCTATAGGTTCCACACTGTCACAAACTGAATTAGTTCACTTATCACATGCTCCAGCTCTTGTATTACACACGACCTGGCTCATGTTCTCTAGATGCATGCAAAGGAGAAGAATTCCAAGTAGACAAGTGGATGAGTTTGCATTTAATTTCTCTAATGCTTAGCAGTCTGAGTTATTTGGACCAGTACCTCCAGGAACTAGTCCAACAGTTGGAGATTTTTCTGTTGTGCTGGTATCTTTAGCCTCAGTGTAAGCCACAGTTGTTCCAGTACCTGAAACTAATTATAGATCAAGAACCCAGTTAATCCTGAAGTTCTGCAATGGCTTAGCTATGAAAGCCATGGTAGCAAATGTTTAGCAGATGGCAGAATGATCATGCAGCTTGTTACCTTTGATACACTGACATTTTTGCTAGCACACCCTCAGCTGAGGGTTTTTGATCAAAAATAATTCCAAGAACAAGGCTAGACACTTAATCAGGCATGAATTACAGGTATTTGGAGTCATGGCAACAGTAAGCCACCCCATCCTTCTCTCCAGCTTTTCCAAGTGAGATTTTAGTGCCACAAATTTACTGGTTAGGTACAGTCTTCGATACTTACAGCAACCCTTTAGAGCAGACAACTGAGGGCAGTTTCCTTGCATTCAGTGCTCTAACTATGGCAGTCAGAATCCATGTGCAATGTAGTAAGTGGCACCTCAGAGTTTCTAGTTCCACTGGACTGGACAAACAAGCCTGTCATAGTCAGTGCTCAGGGCAGTACCAGCATGTTTGTTCAGACCATAAAAGGAAGTCCATACGTATTTCCTTAGCCAGAAAAATTAGCCTATGAGCTCTTCAACACTGTATTTATACATTGTAGAGCCCTGTTAAGTTTATGCCCCTTGTTTTATAAGAAAGGTGCTCTAAGTTTTGTGGGTGTGCTCGCTGTCCACAGAAGACATGGACAAGCTGTTGCTGCAAACGATGATGCAGAAGCCAAGCATGGACTTTGAAAAGCATCCACAGACTTTGAGGATCAGCTTAACACATGCTAGAAGACCATCCCCTTCAAGAATAATTATATCAGAGTAACTCATGCAAAGCTGTCAGCCTATCCTGCCATATTTCCCTCTAACAGAGTCAATACCCCTACTCCTTCTCCATCCATCCTGGAAAAGTTTTCAGTTGTTACCATACCTGCACATCTCAGACCATCTTCCCACAAAAAGTATCCAACAGGACATGTACAGGTATACTTTGGAGAGTGTTCATTTATCTGTGGAGCAGGCAGGCATAGGTAACTACAGCCTCCATTTGGCATGTTCTCTTCACACCAGTTCCTGCCTGTTGGTACAGCAGATGACAGGAGTGAGCCTTCCTACTCCAGGTGTACAGCATAACTATTTGCTCAATAATTGCTCAAGAAGAGTTACTAGCCTCTGCAGCTTATAGATATGCAGCTGCTCTGTCTAAGAAAGAGCAATCGCAACTAGACCTTCTCTCACCCCCAGTGGGGTTAACCTATGTTATAAGCTCTAAGCACACTTAAATAGAAGTGGACATCTATACATGGGAGGGATACCACCACTCAAGCAGGGTAGGCTTCTCACAAGTATATGCTGGCATAACTGTAAATATATTAGGAGTTACCTGAAGGCTGAACAAGTTCATGATACACAATGATGTCCTGTGCATCATTCAGGTTGTTCACTAACGTAACCAATTCAGCTCCAGTAAATTTATTGGCACCATAGACTGCCTCATTCTCTCCATCAATCCAATACACACGGTCCTAGAAGACAGTCATTGCATCCCATTACCTCTGTGTTCCTATCAGCACAATTTACTAGCCATGTACTAGCAAGAAGAGTCTCTCTGACAAGTGTTACAGGAAGTCATTCTTACTTCAAATATTGTTAGAGCAAGAGGATGAGGGAGGAACATATGAGACTTCAGCACAACTCTACGGTCCTGGCCATTCAAGTCCACACTTGACAATGTATGTAGTTTAGAATCAACCCAGTAGAGACGGCTTTTTACAAGATCTAGGAGGAAAAAAACAAACTTTTAGTATTCACATGTAAAAACCTCCAAAGCCTCCTGCAGAAGTTCAAACACCCACAGGTTCAAGAACAGTTCAGTGTTGCCCTAGTTTCTTCTGTCCAGGATGCAGAATGTTGCTGTAGTGTTGCCTAATTGGCCTGTGCCTCAACTATATTATAGCACAGTACAAGAAAAGCTAGTACATCAGCATCTGAAAAGTGGTATCTATGCTTGTTGCAGTGTTTCCAGGTATGCAGGGACTTCCAATTCTCAGAAAGTGAAGATAGTTCTCTGAAGAGAGTTATTTGCCTTGATTCTTGAAAGCCAAGCTACCTTGGCTTTTGTAGCAAACTAATTGCTAAAGCTCCAAAAATACCTCTGGCAGAGATGAGTTCAACATACCTAGAGCAATTCCATTAGGCCACTGGATTTCTGTTGTCACAAGCTGTTGTCTGTCAAATCCATTCATTCCTGCTTTTTCAATTTTTGCTGGCTCACCCCAGTCTGACCAGTACATAAAGCTGTGAAGCAGAATTTATGTTGTATGATGCACTATAGCATTCTGTAGTATCACTAATTATGACCAATAACTAAGAAAGGCTATCTAAGTTAGTTATCAGGACATGAATTAGTTGGTAGGTCCACTCTTAAGAGAGCTGGGACAAATACTCACCCAGAGAGAGGATCTACAGCAATAGAAGCTGGCTCTCTCAGTTCAGAGAGAAATAAAACCTTTCTTTTCGTGCCATCTAGGCTAGCCACTGAAATGGTCTTTGCAGTTGAGTCAGACCAGTAGATGTTCTTATAAACCCAGTCAACAGCAATTCCTGCAGGGCTGTGTACGTTGTCCAGGATTCTGACATGTCTTCCAACTTTATCACGGGTATCAATAGAGGCACTGGAAGACAAGAATTACTTGTTTTCAACCCCTTCCCTCCACAGATACTACTACTTGATATGCCTCAGCAAATACTGCACACAGGTATCAGGCAGACAGTGTAGAAGATGCACTTCCTAATAACTGCTGCTACAATTGTACAAAAGGCAGTCTGGGGAAGTGCAATATGCATACATATTGCTAATTTTGGGAACTTGCACCTACTGTACTTTGACTTCAGGACATCAGGAATCTAGTTAGTCTCCAGAATCTTAAGTATCTTGGATGAAGTGTGGAATGATTTAGACAAGCAGACTAGGGTTAAGAGGCTGAGTCCACTTACCTGTAGATTGATTTTTGGCTGAAGTCCGCCCAGTAAAGCTTTTCCTCAGCAATATCAGCATCTAGAGCTACAGTGTTTCTTAGCTGCTCTACTAGCTGAATGTATTCTTTCCTCTCAAGGCCGATCTTTCTGATATCCCGACGGTTGGTGAAAACTAGACATGGTTCTTTCCCTGTGAAAGAGAATAAGTGTTATCTGTACTTCTAGACAAGCAGTCAGATACTGTTATTTTATGATAACTCTTAAACTTGTCATATTTAGTATGTGCCATCCCATAGCTACTAGTGGATACTGACAGAGGTCTTGGATACACCGTATCTCATTCTTTTCTCCCTCCACTACTTGATAGGGAGTGTCCTCCTACCCAAGGAGGAGGCATGCAGCTTGTATCAGGCAGCTTTAAGTACTATACCATAGCAAAGTGTACAGACCTGAACACTCCTAACAAGTTACACTGGTAACAGTACAACTAGTATCAACACCACAGTAGCAACTGAAGTGGGGATGTAGAAGTTTTATGCCAGTACTCACCCACTGCCTTGCACACCCCAGTAGCAAGATCCATCTGATAGCCACGGCTACATTCACATTTGTAGCCCCCTTTCAAGTTGATACAGATTTGACTACAGATGCCAGGGTTCTGGCATTCATCGATATCTGTAAAGACAACAATTTAATTTTTTCTCATCTCCAATACCATTACTAGGGTCCGTTCTAACCTAGTTGATACTTGCCTCCACAAGTTCTCTTGTCTGTAAGCTCAAATCCAGCTGGACAATCACATTCATAGCCAACAATGAGATCTCTGCAGATATGTGAGCACCCACCATTGTTCACCAGACATTCATTTACATCTAGAAGAGAAGAATTAGCCACTTCTGAGACACCACACTAAGTCTTGAAATCTTAAGTCATTAAGTGCTTTACCAAATACCCATTTATTTTCCAATGATACCTGCCAAATCTGATAAACCACTCTGGCACTTGAAGTCATATGCAGGAGATACTCCTCAGATTCACATTTGTTTAGCTATCATAAACACTAAGGTTACAATTTGGCAGTAGCAGACAGACTGAGGTTCCTGAAAGTTTGAATTTCTTACGCCTTCAGGTGCCTTCTGGCAACTGAAGTAAGCCATCCTAAGAGCCAGTTTGGCTATTCTAAAACTAGCCTATTAACTAGGTCACTCTTGGTTGTTTGTTTTGCTACCAAGGAAGTGCAGATGGACATTCCAGACTGACATCTGGTAGCTCTGAGGAAGTATCCAAGTATGTCTAGTGGTCAGCATTTCATAAAGAGTTTGTTCACTTACTACACTCCTTGAGGGGCTCATCACTCCAGTCCTTGCAGTCTCTCTGCTGGTTACACACTTTATTGATATCTATGCATTCTCCACTTCTGCACTTGAATTTACCAGGTCCAGAGCACTGAATAACTGAGATAAGATTGTGAAGGTGACTACTAACCTCAATACATCTTTTGCAAAGACTTCATTTTTGCTTTGTGCCCCACTTACCATTGTTACAATTTGCTTCATCAGTACCATCTAGACAGTCTCTCACACCATTGCACTGCCTACTCCCATGGATGCAGTTCCCATCTTCACATCTGAATTGGTCTGGTCTGCAGGTCCGAGAAGCTGAGGACACAGCCATTAGAGACTTAAATTTCTGAGGTTTGCTGAAGGAAAGAAAAGCAGGAGCCAACCTCCTACAGAAGAACAAAGTTAACTTACGGCAGTTGACTTCATCACTTCCATCCTTGCAGTCAGGATCTCCATCACAGCGCCACTTTTTGTGGATACATTCACCTGAGCCACATTGCACCTCACTCGCAGAGCACTTCACAGGAGGTGCAGGCTGGCGGCCACACTGCTCTAATGATTCATCTGAGTAGTCAGAGCAGTCAGCATCATCATCACACACCCAGCTGATGGGGATACAAGTAGAGCTCTTGCACTGGAACTCATGAACTCCACAGGTAGGAGGTGCACACTCCAGTTCATCACTTCCATCACTGCAGTCATCTTGACCATTACAAACAAAACTCTTGGAAATACACTGTCCACTGCTGCATGTGAACTCTGCTGGGCTACAAGTCACATTGCCTGGAGTAACAGGAGTAAGAGAGATTAGCAGATCATAACAAGAAGGCAGACTTTTGTATGAAGATGTTTTGCTTTGCAGGATCTTCATCAGCTGTCAGCTGACAGAAGGTCAGCACTAGAACCTGACTGACCACCTATGGGACACTCAGGTCCCACACTGACTGTCCTTCTTGCCTTTGGATGTTACACATGAGAGGCATTAGTTTTGATCTATGAGTGAAAATAACCTCCTTCTGAAGCAGCTAGGCTGTTCTGCTTCAGAGGTGAGCCTTTTGGAAAACAGACTCAAACCCTGTGAACCAGAGTCAGAAGGTAAGAGAATTTTTAACTCTAAAGTACATACTAAGGTTAACGTAGCCAGATGGTCAGCATGCACTGTAGTTTGAAATGGAAGTGTTTTATGCTGGTCCCCAGGACAGTGGTGGCCCATTTGTCTGGACCACTGGGGATTACAGATCAAGATCTTGTGGTAATAAGCACACCCACATAACTTACCAGTACAAATTTGCTGTTTTAGTAGCAGTGTAGCTAGCAGCTCAGTATGCCTAGGCTGATAGTTTTATCAGCTTCATTGGAAGTGCTGTCTCTAGATCTACTTGTCATTTGCTTGCCAAGTAAGGCCACAATTCCATATACACATAGAAGCCTGGAGATCTGCTTCATTAGCCCATCCAGGTTCAGTGGCTCTGATGGAAGCCAGCCCCATGGCTTTAGTTAGAGCAAATTTGTCTTAGGAAAACTCACACATAAGCAAGTTCATTAGAAGAAACCAGGAATGCTGCACTAACGCTGGCAGTGGCAGCTTCACTTCCTTACTGGCCTGAAGTTACCCCTCCCAACATCTGAAACTTAGCTTCCCTAGCCTGTGCTTTCAGACAAGCACATAAGATACTCCCAGATAGGGCTATAAAGCAGTTCAGCTGTGCCCTTGGCTACAAGTCATTGCTACACTTTAGGAGACCACTTGTTTATTTAAGCAGTATCTGGAGTTACCTGTTGAGAGTCTGCAGAGAACAAGTTCTGGTGGTTTGCCTGACACATGACTATGCCTATGGCTATTGACAAAATTAGCCAGAGGCCAAAGATAGATAGATGCTGATAGCTTATATTGCTGTAGTTCTTAGCAGAATAGAAGAGTGTTAGAACAAGTCCACTTTGTTAAGCAGGCTGCAATACAAGATGAGTGTAGGTTTTAGGAGGTATTGATAGTATGAGAAATTTATCTTCCCAGGTATACTGCCCAGCTATCTCCTTTCCAGACAAGTCTATTTCAAACAGAGTTATGCAGCCACTGTTTCTTCCCTTACCACAATTCTCTTCATCTTCTCCACTGTCACAGTCTTTTTCACCATCACATTTCCAGGACACTGGGATACACTGGGTTGACTGAGGACCACAGCTGATTTCATTTACCCGGCATGTTCTCATATCTATTGGAAAAAGTTTAAGTTCAATTTAGGAGTTCTGAAATTTAAGAGCTACTGATCTTGGGTTTTAGCAGTTGTCCTGAAAGTTGAGACTGAAAGCTTCAGCTCCAGAGTTGCAGTTAGATGCCAGCATCCATATAAGTTGATGGCTCCATCATGGAAGATGTTACACTAGTTTGTAGTGTTCAGTAAAAAAGGTGTTTCCATCTCCTATCAAAGTACTATTTTAAGAGTATCTTTGCAGAGGTCGTTTTGTGATTGCACACCAGTTACAATGTAGAAGCTTGAGCCTATAACACAGAGTAGTAGACAGGAGTAATGCCAAAGTGCAGTAGGACTTGGGGCTGAAGTATTCCTCAGTGTAGATCCTATCCATATAGAGAAATGAAGCTTCACAGATCTATATTCCTTGATTAGTTACCACCACACTTAACTGCTAACTGCAAGACCTCACAATCAGGCCTCTGTACTTCTGCTTCTCTACCCCCCCAACAGTTACACACTCAGTTCCTACACTAGCTTCAGTTATCTTTAAAAGTAGTTGACTTGGAGAGTGATACTTGGTGAACAAGTCACAGTAACGTTCAGGCCTGCTGTGTTGTGCTTGCTGCTTGTCACTAGCAGTAAACCCAGTACAACTCGCTATCTGCTACCAGATACAAACGCAGAGGCCCCACTCAGTTCTGCATCTTTGAAGTAAAGTCTTGACAAGACCCTAATGTGGCCAAAGCCAAGCTAGCACTTAGGAAGGTGCTCCCCATGACATGTTCACCTTTCCTTTTGGAGAGCCAGACTGCAAGCCGGCAAGAAATCAACACATTACTCCCCACAGGCCTACCGCCTGCACCACCAAGCCAGGATCACTTACGGCACAGGTCAGCACTCTCGTCAGACCCATCCTCACAGTCCGGATCCCCATCACACTGCCATCTGTTAGGCACACACTGGCCACTGACACACACAAAGTCAGATTCAGCACACGTCTTCTTCACTGCAAGGGAAAAGGAGAGCCACTCATTTAGAGACTAGACCTTAGAATGTTTGTTGCAGCTAGAGATAAGCTGCCTTGCCCTAGGAAAGCAATGCAACATCCTTAGTTCTTCAACAGCTGATGCTGTCCTCCAGTCTAATGGCAGCACTGTTTTTAACACTTTTTAGAGTGTAACACTGTACACAGAAACATTTATCTTCCTGTAAGCAAGCACTGAAGGTCTGTTATTTTTAAGGGAGACTGTGCTCCTAGAATAGCCCTTGCTATGAACACACTTGAGTTAAGGTCTATAACATTATGCTCAGAGTTTGAACTCTTGAGTTTATTATCAAGGCATTTGATTTGTCACTACAGAAGCATGGTACCATGTAACCCCAAGGTAACAGTTTAGGTTTGCTTGAGCAGACTGACAGTTCAGCCACATCAACGCTGCATATTGAGTCTATTGTGCTTCATCTTTAAGTACATCTAGTCATTTATCTTGGCCTCTGTCTGCTTAAAGCAAGAGCTGGCAGCCAAAGCTGCCCTTACAATTTACAGGATACTCAGCAGAACCACTTTCACACTACAACAGGGCATTTAACCATGGAATAACCAACAGCTAAGTCCTAATAGCAAATAGTTTATACTATGTTTTCAAGCAACAACTAAGAACAGGTTTGCATTCTGTTCTTGACAGTCACCACCCCTGCAAATAAGGGGCTTTAGTAACTGAGAAAAAAGCTTGTGACCAATTCCAGGAGACTATCATAGCACTCAGGAAAATAACTGCCTTAGATGGATACAAAGCATCAAGATTGTTGTTCTAGGGAATTTGTCCTCTACTCTGTATTCTGTCAAAAGGGCTAGCTAGGATAAGCATCTCTTCAGCTACACACTATTAATCCTCCATTGCCAACTAGCAAGTACTACTACAGAGATATTATTTTGATTACTTACCACAAGCATTCTCATCACTGCCATCTGAACAGTCTTCATCACCATCACATTTCCATAGTAAAGGAATACAGCGTCCATTACCACATGGAAATTGAGATTCTTCACATTTTGCTCGGGCACCTTCAAAGAAAAAGGAACCTAAGCCCAGATACTGTTTGGCAATACTTTCATGCTTTTCCCCACTGGTAATCAAGACATTTCCCGGCTTAATAAAGAGCATATCATCATAAAACCAGATCTGAGTTCCTGAGCTTTGTAGTTGCCTTATTCAACCACAGAAGTAGAGCCAGAAGCTTTCCTATACAGTGCAAGTCAGAGCTTAAGCACTATGGCAGTCTACCTGACAGACAACAGTAGACCAGCCTTAGTGTTTTTACCAAATTTTCCTTCTTAATGCAGAGTCAAGTTTGCAAGACAGATAGATGTGGCTTCTGTTGTCTAATGCCTAACACTGCATTCTCAAAACTCTACAAGGTTTAAGCAAATCAGTTTAAAGTTGACTAACATCAAGATGGGTTAGTACTTTAGTACTCCACCGCTAACACTTTAAAGCAGAATCCCCAAGTTGTCTGTAAAGACAGCTTAGATAGCTGCTCTGTAGTTGACTAAGTTTTCATAATATGTTACTCTTCAAACAAGGGCACTCAGAGACATTCATTAGTATACACAAAGAGAAGTGTGATTACTTATCTGGATCTTTCTTACTAAAGCTAGATTAAGCACAATGCTAAGAGCAAAACAATTTATCACTTCCTTCTGGAATCAAGTCTTGTCTCTCAACTGGTAACAGTCTTTATTAGCTCATTTGAATAAGGTACCGCTTTCTGCATGGTGCAGAGTGCATTTTTCAGAGTATCTTCAGATGTAAATCTGTATGACCCCATCCCTCAAGGGAACCTGCTTTGTCTTGAAGCTGTGTTATAACTGTCACCAAAAGCAGCAGTCTGCTTCTTTAGCAGCTAAGTCACAGCTGTTTCATGTAATGCATGCAGGCAAGTGTGTGTCAAGGTAAGCACATGTAGAGCATTGGCTGCACCTGCTCCTCCTTGGTTTATTCATCATTTAGTGGAGGTACTTCATCTTGGCATTCCAGGGCTCAAAGAAGACATCAAATTTTAGTAGAACATTACTTATTATTCTATCTTCTGTGTATGACATGCAAAATGCAAGACAGTTCCCAAGTGGAAGGCAGTTATTCAGCAATGTCATATTAAATCAGGCAGCCATCAGGCACTAGGCAATGGAAAACCCTGGACACAATATAAGCAAAGGCAACATGGACCTGCTGATCATCTCATGTAAATTCATGCTACAAGTACTTGAAACAGCAGCTTATTGAGCTCTGCTGACATTTTCAGTTCTACTGGTAGAAGAAAACACAGAGAAACAACTTGTTTCATGGGAACAGTGTCAAAAAGTGCCAAAAACCCCTGAACATTGGCTCTTGTGCTCTGTATTTCCACCCTTCTTTTCCTTTTCAGGATAGGACTACACCAGCATGGAATTTCTAATAGCGTGGTTTTGTAAACCTATCTGATCAGGAGCTGTCAAACAAGTAGCTTGCCTTGTGCTAGAAGGTACACCCAAGCCAGCTTAGAGGGGGTGCAGAAGCTGCAGCTATCTGCTTGCTCTGTTATCACCTTGTTGTCCAGCATTTTACTTGCAAGCCCTGGTCACACATTATTCCAGTTATTATTCAACTACCACCTAAAATATGCAACAACTGACTCCTACTTGTTGAGATATTCTTATCCAGGCTTTCAGAGTGAGAACAGTCAGCCTTTCCCAAAATAGCATACTAGAGATATTAGCCTAAGCTTGCCACTCAGGATATCCCAAAATAACTCCACAGTCCATAGTTACTCTATTTCAAGCTAGAATAACCAGAAAACACTTGCTAAGGCAGAGTACACTGTGACTTAAACACACCATTTTGATCAAATGCTACAGGGAAGCTGTATGGCTAAATGAAAGAGTAACTGAGCATGGAGTAACAGCTAGAACTTCACAAATACAAAAAGCCATTCTAAGAAGATACGATTGCTTCTGTAGCCAGTATCAAGTAAAATATCAGTGGCTACGTTTGTTAACAAGTGAAGAACTGACAGTACCTAACACCCACACAGGTGGGCAAAGGTAAGGGTCATCATCTGTTGCTGCTCCTGAAGATGTCTGTCAAACTCTAAAGGCCACTTGGAGCGAGCTCCAGTTAAGACTGAGGTTAGCTGCAGCCAGTAACTAACTGTGATGCCTTGTGACTTGCTGAAACAAAGCACAGTCCTGCAAGGCCAGGTAACCATTTAGTCATGATACTACCAGTCTAACACAATGCTATTTGAAGCAACAGAGTTAAACCCCAGCTGCAGATTCAGTCACTAGACACTTAATGATTTTTTGATCACCATCAATTAGCCGCTGACTTCTCTTCATGTGTACATCAGAAGCCTCTTCACACTTTTTCTCCTCCTTGGGAAAAGACTTAAGTAAACAAGGTAGAGAACGGGTAACTTCACAGCCTATGTGAAGTTCACCTAACTTCACTCACAGATTTTACTGTTCCCCAGGTAACTACTAAGTAGAAATTGGTTCATAATAAACAAAGTGTGTGGGGCAAACAAGCACAGTTACAATGACTACTCAAGTTAAACTAGCTTTCTCCATACATCTGCTGTCACTGTTTGTCTCTGCGTTTAAGCAAGTCGTCAGATTATTTGTCTGGACAGCCTCAAACATGTGACACTTGTGTGCTGTCATATGACACCAAGTCCCAAAAAAGCTTGCAACAGTGATTGGGAAACCTTGAGGAACTAGCCAAGACTCCCCACCCAGACCCTGGCAATTGCCACTACTAGCAGGACAGCTGGTGAGAAGAATCAGACTAGCTTGGTGGGCCAGAGTTGCCCCCCACTGACTTCAATGCACTAGCAGCTTCAGTGCCAGTCAGCCTGATCCTAAATACTACAGTCATGTCTGTTGTAAACTGGACATGGGAAGAAATTTGCATGATCGAGAACTGAAGAGTGACTAGGCAGACATCTCCTTTGATCGTCCTTGTATGAGGACTGGATGTAATAACACCATGGCTAGATTTTACCTAGCAGATCCAGTGTCCAAAATATACTGCACACAGTTAGGACTGCAAGGTCCAGCTGCCTTTAAGCATACCTCAGCAACACATTCAAGATCTGACAGTTAAGCACACTTTAGGGCATTACTCAAGAGATTAAGAGCCATACAACAATGCAGACATCAATTACCCAACAAGGAGACTTGCCTAGACCTCAGATTCTGAAAGAAGCAGTCAGCCAATTGATTATGAATATTTTTACTTGACCATCCAATTGGCTTAAGGCGCGGGTCCGTCTACCACAGGCTAACAGCTCGTACGCTGGGAGGCAGCCCTGGACCTGGAGAGCCCAGCCCACGAGAAGGGATCCGGCTAGACTCAGCCTTGCCACCAGGTGGAGATCCCTCATGGTGGTTACACCGGCCCTGAGCTACAGCCATGCCAATGCTGCTGGATGCCACAAAACCAAAGTTGCACAACAGTTTGACAGCACCTTTAATGCCGCAGGCCTTCCAAGGGCTCCTCTTCTTTCTCCCACGACAAAGCCCCGCTCCTCCCCGACACCCTCACGCCCGTAAGCCCCAGGCAACGCAGACCCTACCCCCCGGCACCAGACATCGAGCAGGAAAACAAACCCTCCCAGCACACCCGGGTCGTTCCCGGGAGAGGTGGTCGCCGGGTCTGGGAGGGCCGCTCGGGCAGGGGCTCAGGCCCATCGGCCCGGCGCGCCGCCCGGAAAGAGCCCGGGGGGGGGAAGACGGCACCTCCCCCAACAAGAGGGGCGGCGGACAGACTCCGGCGGCAGCGCCCCCTTGTTTCCCCAGGAACCCAGCCCTGCCCTGGCAGCCCCTCCACGGAGCTCTGCTGTCCCTGGAGGCAGCACGGAAACAGTTTGAGCTACAGCGCGCAGGGGGAGTTGGGGGGTGGTGGTGAGGGGGGGTTGAAGGCAAGAAATGGGGGAGGGGAGGGGGGGGGAAGAAGGAGGGGAAGGAGGTGGTGGGAGAAGAAATTATTGCGAAGGGCGGCGGCAGCAGGAGCCCCAACGATGCAACCCCCAGCCCCCCGACCCCGCACTCACCATCGGCGGCGGCGCACAGGCAGCTGAGGGCGAGCAGCAGCCACAGAACCCAGCAGCACGGGACCGCCCGTCGTCCCGCATCGCGCCTGCCGCCGGCCGCAGCGCTCGCGTCTCTACACTGCTGGTCCAACAGCATCGTCGCGACGGAGAGGCAGGGGGAAGGACGGGCGGGCAGGCGCCGCGGTCGGAGAGGTGAGGAGGGGAAGAGGGAGACGGAGACATGCACGGGGGGAGGGTGTCCCCGCGGCGCTCTTATACCAGCCGCCCGGCCGCCCTGCGCGGCCGCTGGTGACTCACGGCACCGCGCCGGGCCCCGGTTGGCTCGCCAGCGTTGCCCGCCCCCGCTTCCTCCTCCACGGCACCTGCGGCCGCCGCGGCGTGCCCGGACACCAGGTCGGCTCGGCTCGGCTCGGCTTGGCTCGGCGCGCTCGGTAAGTGGCGCTGCGGAGGTGCGACGCGATACTGCGCCGTGCCGTGCCGTGCCGCGCCGCGCTGCGCCGTGCTGTGCCGCAGGCAGATCTCCACGCACTCCCCCCTACCGGCCTTCCTTCCGCGGGGTGGGGGGCGGTGCGACCCACTGACAGCCCCTGCAACCGGGGCGGTGGAGCAGGGCAGCCCCGGCGGGACTGGGGGTTTGGCGGCGGAGGGGGGTGCGGCGGCGGCGGCTTTGTTTCTCCTGCTTCCTCAAAACGCTGATACCGCCGCCCGCACCCGCCGCGGGCTCCCCCCAAGCCCCCCGCCCCGTTCTGGGCGGCACAGCAAGGCGTACCGAAATCCGCCCCGAGGGATGCTTTTCTCCAAAAGAGCGTTTCCTCGTTGCGGTGCCCCTCACCCTCCGCCCCATGCGCACATGCTTGCATGCCTGTTTTGTCGTGTCTCTCCCGCGCCCCCAAGCAGAATTTGACTTAAAGCGAAGCAGGCGCCGCTGTCGAGGGAAAAAATAACAACTTCTGTGTCCTCCGATCGGGGATCTCAGTTAATTAGTAATTGCACGAAATGACACGCCACAGCCATGCAATTACGAGTTTAACCTTTCATTTTAAGGAGGAGAATTGGCAGTTTTATTCCACGTTTGTAGAGTTTTGAGCATCCAGTTCTGCCTCGGTGAGGCAGAAAAAGCTGGTAAGATGCAAATTCGGTTTTGTTCATAGCACTTAAAATTCGAGTTTGAGGTTTGGCGATCTGCTTTTTTTCATTTATTTTCAGGGATTTGCTATTTTGTGATAATACTGTGTGCTGCACTTGTAATGAACCTCAGAAAGCTGCTTCACCCAGAAATGATGAAAAAGCTGCTAGCTGGTTCTTTCCTTGGAAATGAAGCCTTCAGTTATTAGCCTAATTCTTTAAGTCCTTTTCAGTGATGCAGATGATTCCTCCAATGAAGCAAGTACCTTTGCGACTCCGTATTTCCCAAAGGTCGTAACATATTTCTTTATACGTTATTTGCAGAGTGAAGCCCTTTTTGAATCACATCCAGTTGTGTCATAGCCGCTCTAAAGACAATTCATACCACTGCATGAATAACTCTGGAGTGGATTATTTCTTGCAGTTCATCTAACAAATAAATCATCCAAGTGGTCAAACAGTTGATGCCTCAGAGAATCGTTAAAGAATCATAAAATATCCTGAGTGTGAAGGGACACATAAGGATCATCGACACCCAACTCCTGGCTCCACATAGGGCCAGCCAAGTCAGAGCCTGGGACTGAGTGCATTGTCCAGACACTTCTGCAGTCAAGCTCAGTCCTGTGACCACTTCCCTGAGGAGACTATGCCAGTGCCTGACCACTCTCTCCGTAAAGAACCTCTTCCTAATACCCAATCTAAATCTGCCTTGTTGCAGCTTCATGTTGTTCCCTCAGGTTCTATCAGTGGTCACCAAGGAGAGATCACCATCTGCCCCTTTGCTCCCCCTTGTCAGGAAGTCATAGTCTGCGATGAAGTCTCCTTTCAGCCTCCTCTTCTCCAGGCTGAACCAACCAAGTAACTTCAGCCTTTCCTCATAAAACCTCCAGACCCTTCCCCATCCTCATTACCCTCCTCTGTACACTCTCCAATTATTTTGTGTCCCTCTTGTACTGTGGCACCCAAAACTGCACATGGGACTGTAGGTGAGACTGCATCAGCTCAGTGTAGTGTAGGACAATGCCCTCCCTGGACAAGCTGGAGATGCTGTGGTAGATGCACCTCAGGATGTGGTTGGCCCTCCTGGCTGCCTGGGCACACTCCTCGCTTGTGTTTAACTTGCTGTTGACGAAGTTGACCAAGAGTTCCAGCTCCCTCTCAGTATAGCTGGCCTCCAGCATCTGATCCCCGTCTGGTGTGCAGCCAGGGTTGCCCCTTCCCAGGTGCAGGATCTGGCACTTGCCCTTGTTAAACTTCATGCAGTTGGTGATTGCCCAGCTCTCTAATCTGACCAGGTCTCTCTGCAAGGCTTCTCCACCCTCAGTAGAGTCAGCCTAACTGAGCTTCGGATGTATTAATTTTCTCCCTACAAAGGCAAATAGTATCCCTGTAAACCTCCCACGTTCCCTGACCCTGCTCCTGTTGGCCATGTACTTTCTTTTTCCACCTAAGCTCCAGAAGATCCCTGTTCAGGCAAAGCTGTCCTCATGCTTGACTTAGGATGTTTTGGAATTGCCTGTTTCTGTGCATTTATGAGGTGATACTTAAAAAGTGACCAGCATTGATGGACCCTGATGCCTTCAAAAGCAGTTTCGCAGGGGACCTTACCAACTGGTTCCCTGCGCAGCCCAAAATCTGCTCCCCAATATCTACTGTTGAAGTTTTGGAGGCAGTCTTCCTCCTCTCACCAAAGATTTTAAATTCCACTACTTCATGGTCACTATGGCCAAGACTGCCACCTCCCACCACTTCCCTCATGAGACCTTCCCTGCTCACAAGCAACTGATCTAGGAGGGCACCTTTCCTCCTCAGCTCCATTAATACCTAAGCAAGGAAGTTATTATCTGGTTGCTTTAGGAATCTCCTGAACATGTTTGTATCAGCTGTATGGTGTTCCCAATTAACATCTGGCAAGTTGAAGTCCCCCATAAGGACAAGGACAGTTGATCTAGAGGTGTCTCTTAGTTCCCTCAAGAATATTTCAATGATGTTGTTGTTCTGTCCAGGCAGTCTATAGTAGACTCCCACAATCACATCCCCTTTCTTTGTCTGTTAGTCCTTACCCAGAGACTCTCAGTTGTGTCACTGCCAACTGACAGCTCAGTGCAGCCCAGCCCCTCCATTACATACAGCGCCACCCCCCCACACACCTCTCCTGCCCTGCCTGACTCTTCTGAAGAGCCTGTAGCCATCCATCGCCGCACAGCAGTCACAGGACTCTTCCCAGCAGGTCTCACTTCAGCCAACGATGTCATAGATGTGGGACCCAGCCAGGACTTCGAGCTCTTCTTGCTTGTTCCTCATACTACATGCATTGGTACAGAAGCACTTCAGATGTGCTTCAATGTACCCTGCACCTCTTAGAGCAGAACTAAAGAACTCACTAACACACAGTACCTCTGACTGTAGCACGCCATCCTCTATTTTATCACCAGCTCTGTGGACACATTCCAGCTGGACTTTTGGTCCCAGCCCCAACTCTGACATACTGCCCCTCGACTCATTTCCTACTCATTTCCCCCATTTACCACCAGCAATCCCAGTGCTGAATAAACCACCCCATAATCAAGAAAACCAAAATTCCACTGATGGCCCCAGCCTCTTAGCCGTGAGTTGGTGAGGGGTGTTTTTCTGTTCCCCTCAGTGTTTTTCCTGGTTTCTAAAGGGATGGAGGAAAACACCACCTGTGCCCCCCCAGCTCTAACTAATAACCCCAATGCCTAAAGTCCCTTTCGATAGCCCTCGGGCTTCTCTGTCATTTCATCACTGCTACCTGGAACACCAAAAGTGGGTAGCAGTCGGAGGGCCATCCCAGTTTAGGGAGCTGCCTAGTGATGTCCCTGACCAGGGCATCAGGGAGACTTCCCTGTGGGTAGGGTCTGGGTGACATTGGCCCCTCTGTTGCCCTCAGAATGGTGTCGCCTATGATAATTTCTTGTTACTTGTGTCGTTTCTCAAGACAAAGGCAATGCCTAAATGGTGCACTTAGCTTGTTGACAACCTTTTGCCGTTGTTTTCAAGGGAACATCACTAGATGGATATTCTTGTAGAGCTTAGGTGGCAAAAGAAAGTGTACAGCCAATGGAAGGAGGATCAGGCAATGTGGAGGTTTACAGGGATGAGAGGGAGTTGGGGGTCTTGCTGAACAGCAAGTTAAACATGAGCCAGCAGTGTACCCAGGCAGCCAGGAAGCATCAAGCACATCATTGCCAGCCAGTTGAAGTAGGGGATTGTTTCACTGTACGCTGCACTGGTGCAGCCTTACCCCGATGACTGTATGCAGTTTTGGGTGTCACAGTACAAGAAACAGTTGGAGAGTGTACAGAGGATGGCAATGAGGATGGGAAAGGGTCTGGAGGGGAAGTTTTATGAGGGGAGGCTGAAGTCCCGTGGTTTGTTCAGCCTGGAGAAGAGGAGGCTGAGGGGAGACCTCATCATGGTCTATGACTTCCTGATGAGGGGGAGTGAAGGGGCAGGCACTGATCCCTCCTTGGTGACCACTGATAGAACCTGAGGGAACAGTTTGAAGCAGTGACACAGGAGGTTTAGATTGGATATTAGGAAGAGGTTCTTTACTTGGAGGGTGGTTGAGCACTGGAACAGCCTCCCCAGGAAAGTGGTCATAGGACTGAGCTTGTCTGAGCTCAAGAAGCATCTGGGCAATGCACTCAGTCCCATGCGCTGACTTGGCTGGCCCTGTGTGGAGCCAGGAGATGGAATCGATGGTTCTTATGGGTACCTTCCAACTCAGGATCTTCTATGATTCTTTGTAAACTATGTTAAGGCTTATACTGTGGTTAAAAGTGCTAGTCACATCCATGTTCTGTGTTTTGTCTGCAGTTTTATGGGAGGATAGTTGAAAAAACCCAAACAACCCATTTTGCACTAATAAAGCACCTTTTCTGTGGGGTTCTCAGAATATCTAGCAAACAGCAGAGTAAGACTCATGAAACAGTCCCTCTTGCCCTTCATATCATCATCATCGTTGTAAAAGTGAGGGAGAGAGAACTAGTATCTCACTGTCATCTTAATACAAATTTTCACTTTTTCTTTTTTTATCATTAGTGGTACAAGAAACATGATAGTTATCACTGAAGTAGATTAGAAAATACTTGTCTTGTTTGATATATTCTTCAGAATGGAAAAAACATTGGGTACAATCCTTGACCTGCCATAATCAATTGGAATTTGCTGCTGGTTCTGTAAGGACAGGATTTCGTTCTTGGTGCTTCTAATTACTCAATTTTCTTGTATAGTCACTTACTAATGGGTTTCTTCTGTTTGTGAGGGTCTAGCATGTGTGTGATAGGAGCATGAATGCCATTTTAATAGCACTGCAGTATTGGACTGTGGTCTTCCAATAGTTAGGATCATGTTAGGATCAGAACCTATGTGTGTTTATTTTGTTTTCAAAACCTAAATCCATGTTTCATGTGTGGTACTTTGCTGTGCATGCAGTGCAAAAACTTGTAACAATTTGCAGTTGTAAGTTATGCATTGGAATGAAAATTTCCACTAGGTTGTATGTTCATTGATTTTTTTTTTCCAAGAATACATGACTAATCTTTATTTGTGGCTGAAAAAGTACTAATATTTCTGTCATATATGGGACAGAATACGGCTTCAAATTACAGCCTTGCACATTTTGCAACGGTGTGGCTAGTTCCACTTTTTAATGTTTATCTTTGGAAATTAGATACTCTTTAGAATATCATAACCTCATGGGACATCAATTGTATATGCTTAGTAATAAAACAAATATAAACTGATCTTGCTGACATGGCGAGATTTATTTTCAGTGTACATGGGCTGGCACATATTTTGCTGAGCTTTTCTGGTGAGACTTATACCTGTAATACAAATATTTATTATAATTCCTCCAGAAGTACATGTTTGTAAAACTTCCCAGTAGAAAAAGAGGAATTTAAGGTATGTTTGTTTTAGTTTTTTTTTTTAATGTACACTCATGAGTAGAATAGTGTATAAGTTTGCCTTTGTGGAAATACATGTGTTGGAGTGGCCATAATGTTCTGGCATGCTAGCAGAGACGTTTTTAATCAGATACGGAAATGATGAGGGTGTCAGTGCAGATGTGTGAAAAGAAATACTACTTTCCCTTTACAGAAAATGTGAGCATTTTGGGAATGTTCAGATTTGGAGGGTAATACGGAAACGACATACAGTGTATTAGCCTGAATATAGAATTTTTTGAATATTTTCTTAATTTGTGAAAGAGGTAAGAAATGTGACAGAAAAGTGTACCTCTGTAGAAGGATAAGGAGCAGAACGGCATGCTGGGGGAGCTCTCCCTGTTCTGGGCAGAAAGGCTGTGGCACTTGGTAGTAGAAGAAAGAATGAACTACCAATATGGTATGAGAGCTGCTCTGGGCTCATTGGTTATTCAGGGTTAATAGTGGGTTGTATTTTCCATGTTCCATAGTTGCCACAAAAATGTGTTGTCACTCTTTACATTGCCTACTCATATTGTAAATGCAAATTTCATTTTTCATCCCTAAGGGTGTTGTAAGCTCTTGCCATTTTCATTAACTAGCCCTTCCCATTCCCCATATGTTTGATTTTCACAGTCTTTTCTTGGATACTGTCATTTGGTAGGAGGTGAAATATTTGACAGGGCAATGGTCAAGCTCCTCTCTTGTGCAGGTGGTGTTTTGCACAAAGTGGTAGACAGATGCACAAACTGAGGAAACTCAATGTTAACAGCACTTCCTTTAAATTTTAAATTACATTGAAATTGGTTGGTACTGATGTCTTGGCATTTATATGCAAGATAATATTGTTCCACATGCTGAAATACTGTTAGATTTTGCCTACAGGAAGCTGCTTCTGTGTAATGAAATAATGTAAGGAAATAGTTTATCTATTTCAAGAATGCGATATAAATTTGTCTACAGCAATACATAGACTCTAACTTTTATTCTGCTGATTTAGGCCAGAGCTATCTCGAATAGGATAGGACATACTTGGATAGGATAGATACATTTTATTCTTGTGAGGTCAGTTACTTCCTTGTTACAGCTGTTTTCAAAAGGAAGAGTTGGGTTTTTTTTATAATAATTAACAGAGGACTGGAAAGGAAGGCTAAGTCTAGTGTAGTCTCGTGCAGGGGAAAGCTAAGTCATAAGTAAAGCGTAAGTCGATCATGCATCAGATTGCAACCCTTTAGAGGGTTGTTTATAGAGGCTTGCTTGATTTCTTTGCTTTATTCACAGTGACATCTGTTGTAAACCTTATCAGGAGTACCTCTGTGTCTTGTTCCTAGGATACCTGGTTATCTTCTAATTTTCACACCATTTACTTCTCTTCATTTTGTGTCTATTTATTCTGAGACTGACACTCACTTTCAGTGACTTTGCCTGATATTCTTCCCTGTACTCTTTCAGCTCCCTTCGTTTTTCCAAATTAAACTAGCCACACTGTTTTGGGCAATTCATTGATGATAGACCATCTCTCCAAAAGTTCTGCTCGGGATCATTGTCATCTCTTCCAGCTTGAATCCACCTTTTCCTGGGCTTGACCGAACGGAAAAGTAGGCAATGCAAAGATCTTCACAGTATGTCTCATTCCAGCCTCCTGTCCTGACATTGAGCTGACATTAATACTTTTCTTGCTAGAAATTCCTTGACTGGCACCCCATGTTCCCTTTTCCCAGTTGAATCAGATGGTGTCTGTGTTACAAGTATCCATCTAAGTATTCAACTTGTGGTGCAAGGTTACCTGTATAAACAAGGGGGAAGAGATGGACATTCCTGCACTGCCATTTGCAGGCAGGAAAGCAATCATTATTAGTAGTTCAATGTGTCAGTTGCCTGCTGCTGCCCAACCTTATGTCCTGAATTTTGTTAACCCCTTCCTAATTTCTGTAGCTAGATTATTAAGTAAGCTTGGTCCCATGGCTGATCAAAGGTAACTCTCTTAATAACCCCCTTCACCCTAATGTGTTCAGCATTATTCCTCATGTTCCCTGTAAGGTATCTGTTACCCATCTGGCAACTCATACAAATTGCCAACGTTTGCTGCTTGACTTAATGGTTCCTTGTGCGGGACTCAGTCATAGGCTTTACTGAGTCCCACATGGACTTGGTCCAGATACTTTGTTGAAACATTCAGATAACTTAGGGCAGGAAGGACTTGAGTTAGCTGGGTACAGTCTCAGTCTCCTAAATCCACATTGTGTTTTATCTCATTTAACAAACACATTGAAGTTTATGGTGTCTTCTCATCCGTATTTGTCCTAAAATTATTGACTGAGTGAACAGCTTAATGCAAACAATGTTCATTCAGTTCTCCTGCATGTGTCCTGCATCCTAGCATGTGTCCTAAAATAGACACTGCAAGCTCTTTGGAATTTCATGCCTATTTTATTTTGACAATTCTTGTTCTGTATCCTTTTTTTTTTTGACTGTAGAATCACTCTTTGGAAAGTGAATCAATGTTAATTTAGTTAAAGCATCTTTAAGTTAGTGTCATATGCAATGCACTTTCTTTTTTCTTTATAAATATATTTGATGAGCATTTGAAGGAATTCCAAATTAATAAACTCTCTGGTTATCTGATTTTTTTTTTTTAATCTGATCTTTTATGATAGAGAACTTAATTTTCTGTATCATTTACTTTGATTTAAATTGAGTTGGCCTGTGATGATTCAGGTCAGATCTTACCTGATTTGATGGAAGACTTCAAGGAAAACAAACTTACAGTTGAATCACAGCAGTATGAGTTAATCGGTACCTTGGTGAAGATGCACCCATCACTTGTGTCTTGAAGTAGCCAGAACTGTCAGCTATCATTAGGATTTGTTCTCTGTGTGTGGAAAGTTCAATTCCTCTCTAATAATACACTGTCCTTTATCTTTCTCCCTTCTAACACTGTAGAGATGTGCCTGTCTGTTGCCATATCTGATGGCCTGTAACAGACTCCAACTCTATCCCACTAGACCTCTCCTTTTCCAGATTGATTTTGTTGTCATTTTTTTTTCGTGAAGTCTATCACACCATTAATATGCAAAACCAGTACACTGTCATAATCATTATTTCATTTTAACCAAACATTTCAAAATACAGGCAAAAATCCTTCAAAAGCTGTGGTTTTGTCATGATTGCTATTCTATCATGTCTCTCTTATTCATTGAAGATCCATTTAATCATGATATCTGTAGTCACTCATTTCACTGCAAATACATCATAGCATCTCCTGATAGAAGAAGATAAATCTTATTTGCATATAATGAATGGTTCCTTAGACTTTTCAGTTGCAGCTACCTTGTCTCTTTTTTTCGTAAGAATATAGCTCTGAAGATACTGAACAGCAGCTCAGTAGATCTAAGTTCAATTTGTGGCTTGGCTGTGTCAAAATTTTTTTAAAATTTTCTTGTGCAGTTCAGTTTTTCTATGCCTCCTTGGCTAGTAAAATTGAGATTAAAATGTTTCCCAGTGTCAGAAGGCATTTCCAGGGGGTATACTTATTAATGATTGGCAAGTGCTCAAGTAGTTTAGTGGTAAATACTGTAGAAATAGCGACAATCTATGGCCTTCAATACATCCTCTAGTGACTGATTGGCTGAATCTCCAGAATAGCAGTTCTGGAGATTGTCAGATTTTTTAAAAATTAAAATTTAAAAAAAATGTAAAGCACACCAACAATTGTGTACAATAAATTCAGTCCACACTAATACTGGCCATTACTGCAGCTTTTGGCCTTTTTTCAGGGAAATATGCTCCATTATTTAAATTTTAAATTTATATTGATTTATGTAAAAGGAAACCACCTAGAGTAAAGGCTTTGTTCATAGTTTCTATTATGAGATCCTGCTTTCTGGCTGAGTCTCATAGTTATTTATTAATTTAACAAGGGTTGTTTTTTCTTATGTTTCTTAGCACATGGTGGAAGAGAACTGCAATATTTTGGACATGTTGAGAATACTCAGAGCTTTTCTCCTTTACTGACAAGTTTTTGTGATTTGCCATTTGAAAATGAGGTCACCCATGCCTTTCGAATCCATCTTTCACTGTCATATAAAACACACCCATCTTTTCCCAGGAGATAGTATTAAAATAATGACACTCTGGTTCTGTGATTTTGCTGCATTTGGAATGGTGAATACAATTGAGCTCCCGTAATGTAAAAATTATTTTAAAAATAGAGAAGATACGAAGCCAGTAATGGATGATGTTAGAAAACTAAGATATACTGCAGAAAAAGACACTGACAGAATTGCATTAAATGGAGGACTCAGGAGATTTACAGTTACAGACTACAAATAATTGCAAAGGTAATAGTATAAATGAAAGAAGGGAATTATCCACACTTTCAGAAGAAGGAAAGACAAGGTGCAATGACCTGAAGCTGAAACAGGAAAATCTTAAGTCATTAAGCAAGCGCTTCTTACAATGAGACTAATTAGGCAGCAAGCAAGAGGGTAGTGCAGGTCACTGCAGATGGGATACCGAGGCCATGGGCATCCCTGCAAAGTGGAGCTGGACAGATTAGGTGATGTGGAGGTGCTTCTCCAGCTGCTAGTCATGTCAAGAGCTTAGAGAAGTCATCCTGTTTCCCTGTATCATCTTCATAAAATCCCACATCCGTCTACAGCTGCCAGTCACATTCTTCCAATGGGATTTCATTCTGAAATTCGTCTTTACAGCCAGAATCATGAATCCTAGAGGCTTCACTGAGCTGTGGGTGAATCTCATTGTGTTTTCCATTGAAACTCGTGTTTTCTGCTCTGATTTTCCCCAGCATGTCCCATCTCTGTGTGACTGCTGTTTACTCAGCCCTTTGTAAGTTAACTTTATTGTGTCCAAGTGTGCTTATGTGTAAGCATCACTGGTGCTAGTGGCAAGTTACCAGAGGACCCCCTTCAGTTCAGATGAAGAAAAAGTTGTATCTTGTTCTGATATTTTAGCTGTAGACAGTAGTTGAAGCCAGCATGCGAAGACAGTTCAGTATGACCCTATTCTTTTCCTCTTACTATGTGCATCACTCTGTTGCTAGTGACCCCATCTTTTTCTTAATTTCAGCCAGTGTATACAGCTATAGGGTTTATCCAGGCTTTAGTTGGGTTATTCAGAGGGAAAAAAAAAAATTAAATATGCAGGTCATGGCCTACATGCGTTTGGCTTGAATATGACAGAAGCCTTTGTGGTGTTACACTATTCCAGGGAAAAACAGAAGCTAAACTCCTGTGCGATAATTCCTGTATCCTATGTCCTCTCATGTTAGGAATTAGAAAAGTGTAACAGTTTTTCTAGGTCCTTATTAGTCCAAATAAAAACTACCCCTAATTTGTCTTTGGTTGTTTTGCTAGTCAGTCATTCCTGTGATGGGAAAAAGCCAGGAAATGTATGTTTAATGTGTTCTCAGGGTTTTGTATGTCATGCACTGGTCTCCATGCTGTCCATGGGTGTCACCAAGCAATTGGTACTTGATAGTTTGCCCTTGTCCTTTGCAGTTGTTGAACGACTCTAAACAAGCAATAATCATTGACACTTCTTGCTTTTAACCTGAAAGGTAGCTCACAGATTGTGTAAAGCTCCAAATAAGCAGCCCAAGTGAAAGGCTGAAACCTGGGAATGTGACTGTTAAATTACAAAATGGGAATGTAACCAGCTTAGCTGCTGTATGCTGCTCTACAACTGGAGATGAAAGGCTCATCTGCAGGGTTAAGGTCAAAGTAAGATTGAGCCCTTTCTCAGCAGGCTGTTAGTAGCTGTGGGATCTCGTCTGTTTCTTATTTATTTTTCCAAGAAGAGAGGTCTTCGGCATCTACTGACATGTTGTGCTGTGCAGATATCAATAATTCAAGCTTTGAGACAGTTCTATGAGAGAACTCATGCAGATGAACCTGAGGGACAGCCACAGGACTGGTTCAGCAGGAAGGCAATTGTCACATTAAGCTGCCCTGGTTGTTTACCCACTTCTTGCTGCCTCACTGCACCAGGTAGTCCCTAGCGCAGTTTTACTTGTTACCTCTTCTGAATACAGCTATTGTCTCAGAAGATGGTTCTGGGAGAACGACCTGGACCTGTGCATCTGAGGGAGAAAACCTTGGAGCTAAAGAAGAAATGGGCTTTAGTGTAAGCACTTGTATCTTCCCAAACACCCTGAGGCTTGTGAAACTGGATTATCTCTGTGTTGCAGAGACCAACATCTCCCCTGGCAGTGAAGGGAAGAGCCGTGAATTTCTCCTATGCCAACTGAAATGACACCTTCTAACACAGCTCCCCTCTAAGCCTTGCCTAGATCTAAGTTCCAAACTTTTTACGGAAATGTTAATATGTGTATTTTCTGTGTGTTTTATGGTGTGCTTTTTCCCATTAGTTCAATTTGAATACAAATTCTTCAAGGAAGTCAATATTTTTATACTTTTCTGCTTAATGTTGGGGTCCAGATTCTATATTTCTGCTCACTTTGAAAGTTAAGGAGTTTAAAATGTCCAACTGTGGACCTCTGATTCAGTCAATGTGTCTTGTTTTTTGCTTTCTCCCCCTGTGTAACTGTGTGTAGTAACAATTCTCAGAGCAACATCTTGCCAAAGGCAGGCCTGGCAGCTGCCTGGGTATAGTTAGTCGCTGCAGTTCTGCTTTTAGTATGGATATAAATGAAGCGACAGACTGCCTGACTCCCCAGGTTTCAATTTTGGCTTTTTTTTTAAGCTTTGCAACTGGGGAAGTCACTTTTTAATCAGATTCCCTCTTTATTTTTGAAGACTCCACTAATGCTTCAGTCCATTGTTTTAACAGAGTATTTGTAATATCCATTAATTGGAACATTCTGTTGGTGTTATGAGCTTTGGTTGGTAAGTAAATATATAGTTACTATATCTGCCTGTGTAGAAGAAGCATCTAACACTGTGTGAGTTGCAGTCTGGAGACGGGTCATCTCAAGCAGAAAGAAAGCTTATAAAAAGAAATATTTGTAGAGGCACTGTGCAGCTGCTCCTGAGAAACCTAAAGTATAATGATGTAAATGAACAGAAAATTGTCTTACCACTATGAAAGTATTATATCTTATTATTTGTTGTTATTTTCTAGCTGCTTTCATCATTATTAATTATTTATAATTATTAACACTGATTATAGAAAAGGTAATCAAAAAGTAACAAATTTTTTGAAGCGGTTGCAGTAACTCTTGTCAGACTTGGGATGAGCAAAGTCTGAAGTTGGTGTTTGCCTTTGTAAGTTGCCTTTGTAAGCTGGCTAAGTGCAGATGGAGGTAAGCAGATTAAGGCAGACGTACAAAAAAACTGGGCGAGAGGGGCCTCTCCAGAGTCATCTGATCCAGCTCCTTCTCGAGGGAAGGCTCAGATGTTCCTCTGTTGCTCTTGACATGTTTGTCTAGTGTGTTTTTAAAGCCCTCCAACAATGGAAGATCCAGGCCCTTTACTGCAATAACACACTGTTGATTCTTCAGTTTGCAATCTACAGGTTTTCTTCTGATATTTAAATGCATTAAGCTTTATTGTGAGGAAGTTAACTGTATGCTAAATATACTCCATTTGTCTTTCAGTTTGGATGAGAATGAGAGGCTGTGGGTGTATCTTTGCAAATTTAAATGACATAATTTTTTTCTTGGTTAAACAAGCCAGATGCTTAGAGCCTGCTTATCTAACGTATGGAGAAATTTTCAAGGACATTTAGCACAGGTGGAAACTTAAGTTGCAGCTGTTCTGTGAGGCAGAAGCACAGTATTATGCACAAATTCACTGTATGAATTTGAATGTGACTAGGCAAAAACATTACACCAGAAGTCAAAGGATCGTGAGTCTTGTGAATAATAAGCCCAGTGTACACACTGCCAACTGGACTCCTTGCTCGTCAAAGTCCTGGCGCAGGCGCGTGATGAAATGTACCCTTTCCTAGCCAAAGGGCAGAAGGCAGAGAGCGGGATGGCAGCCAGCAGTTCATTCCTTTTCCCATGTGCACAGGCAGTGAGGCCCATCTCTGTGCCTGCCCCACACCAGCCTCTGACCCTGCTACAGGGGAACGAGCCTGATCCTCCCAGGCTCCTGCCCATGACCTATGTCTGTTTCCAAGGCAGAGTTTTCCATTAAATGTTACTTCTGCGCTTGTGGATTACAGAGCAGTAATAAAGTAAAATGACAGCTGTCTCTGTGCTAGGGACCTCTGCAAATGTTGATTTTCAAGTGGTTTCAATTCCCCACTGTACTAGGTCACAGGACAGAGAGTATGTGAACATCTCTCTTTCTTCTCAGTCCCACCTTTTTCAGGTAGTAGCTCCAGCAAGTTCATGTGGGAAGGTAAGTCTTCTGTGATTCTAATGTGAGCATCTCAAAATGTGTATGCAGGGGCAGGGTGGTAATACTGCGTTCATGACCAAATTAACTTCTCCATAAAAGTCTCCCCTGTTCTCTTTTTCAGTGGTGGGCCTCACACCTCAGGCCAGACTGGATGGGTTTTTATAGTTTGACACACAAGAACGATGCCTGAGATTGTTGTCTTCAGTGTTAATGTAAGAAGGAAATACTTACCTGAGTGCTTGCTGCTTTAAAGTGTGTTGTTTCTTTACATTCACATTCATTAGATGGCTTGACATAAAGGTATAGCATTCTCCTTCCACGTAAATTCCCTGATTTGAATTGTTATCAGCAGCAGAATTGCGCAGGAAGGTACATGGTAGGAGAACAATAGCTCCATTATGACCTACTAACATTGTAATCTAATTTGAGTTTAGAAAAAGACCTATATATTAACATCCAGCACAGTAGGATAGCTGAATGCATTTTTATAGTACATAAACAGCAATTTGTGGCAGTTTTTAAAGGAATTTTTGTTTCACTATTATTTAGATTACCATTTCTAATTGTTATAGTTGAATTGTTTCTCACCTGTTAACTAAGTTTGGTTTATTTTGATCTATATTTTTTTGTTGTTTAAATGTTAAAAAGTTTGAAAAGCATATGATGCTGAAAACAACTTGTTAATTAAGGAATAGTTCTCCACTTTTGTTTCTTGAAACATTGAATACATAGAAATGCCTTAGTTTACTCACCGTGGCCTAGATTAAAAATAGTAGTGTGATCAGTCATGACCTGTATCACGAGCTGAACAGCTCACAGTCTCTAATGTATGTGGGATGTTCTGTTTACTCAGCTGTACAGGCTGAGGTATCTCAAGGCACAAGAAATTAAACAATTTCCAGTCATAGCAGGACCTCTGCAACTGAGCGAGGAGTTTGGGTATCAGCATTTAAGATCCTTTCTCTCGAGTCATATGGCTAAAGCCCTATAAAGAGCGGGTTCACATTCCCATATGGACCAGATTAGCTGTACTCTGTATTAAAAACATGTCCACAAACTATTTATTGCTAATGCAGTATGCCTCACTGGCATAACCAAAGTTAAATTAGCATGAATTTATTATCAAATACCGCAAAACTGTGTAAATCTTGCAAAAACAATAAAGGTAGCCCAGCTCTTGCCCTCCTTGGAGGAGGTGGTAATTAGTGGGATCTCTGTTGTTCTGAGGTTATACTCCCGAAGACACCTCCTTTGGGTTTATTTAAGTGAATTAAGTTAAAGATATCCAGAGGGAATCTAAAGGATCAAGTTTAGGTTGTTTGTTTAACTCTCACTACAAGCACTGACGTTCCTGAGTCACATAGGCAGTTTAAAAGCACTCTTTGCTCATTCTAATGAAAATCTGAATACTGGTCCTTGAGACAGATCTCAGTTATATATATAGTGTGGCATCTGCTACTTGTTTCCATTCCCAGAGGGGGAAAATACCAATTGTTTCTTTTTTGCCATTGAATTTGGGGTAACGGAGATGTTTCCTTTACTGCAGGCAAACTGCATTCAGCCATTAACTTCAGTTGCTTAATTAGAAAAATTGAAAGTTTCTAATTTAATTTGTGCCAGTTGTATGCTTAAATACATTTTTTTTGTACCAGAAAAGTTTTTCCAGTCATTTAAAGAAACATCAATACTGATACCTTTTAATAGAGTTTTGCTTCCACAGTGTCCAGCTTATGAATCACACTTCTAAATTCAATATTAAATAAGCTATTAAGAGTACTGAGAAGGCTGCAAGATATATAATGACAAGTAACATTGACAGTTTCAGAAAGAGAGAAACAACTGCTCATCGTTATGTATGAAATTAAATAGGTCCTAGCATCATATATTAAAACTGGCCTCTCTTGATATGAGGTAGATGTTGCACAGAAAAAGCACAGAATTATTAAATAACTTAGCCAGAAGAGTCTTTTAATTTCTTTTTGAGGTATTACACATGCTAGCTGTACATGCTCACTTCTCAAAGGAAAATTCAACATTCATCTAGCATGCAGGTATTTGCCAGACACACCTAAGTTGTTAGAATACCTGCCTAACATACATGGTATGCCTATACCCCACTTGAAATACCGCATTTCAATTTCTACCTGAATTACACAATAGTGGGCCTATTTTCATGCCCCCATGCCCCCACCTCCTCCTGTGCTGATTTTTAGATTTGGCTTTCCTGCTATAAGTACCCTCTAGCATCTAATAACAGCTGTCATTTTCTGCTCTGTACTTCATATAGTCAGTTCTTTTGTGTAGACAGACTGTGGTCTTGCTTTTCAATTTGCTTTTCTACACTTATTTTGCTTTCTGTTTGCATAACCTTCCATGTTTTTTGAGATATGGAGCACTAGGACACCCAGCTTTGTCAATAGTCTTACCTGGCAGTGAAAAGAGGTGAAGAGAGAGTGGAAGAGTAGAGTTAAGTTCCAACTGCATACATGAAACAATGCAAGTAATAAAAATGCTTCCTTTCCTTTCAGTGGTGGAGTGGTAAATAATTGCAACAGCCCAGCTGCAGTACCCAGTATGAACTGGGTAAAACTAATAATGGCCAGGTTAGAAAATGTATTAGCCTTTAGCTGGGCTGAATGCTGATTCGAAGCAATGTGAACTAAAACAATTGTTAACTATGTTGTGTGGTCAAAATAATTATTGGCGTCTTACAAAAACATGCTTGCAAAAGCAAGGTAATTAAAGGAATTTTCCTCAAACCATATGGAAATAGGTAGTTTCTGCAACAAGGGACAGCCAAGTTGTTCATACAATTTATCAGGTATAAACAATACCAGAAGATGATCGGCTAGCTCGTATAATGCAAAAAAATTCCCTTGGTACAGAAGGGAAGGTTAAATGAAATATATGCGGATGCTTAGATCTTCTGGAGAAGATCTGCATGTAGCCTTCAATGTGATATACTATGAGATACTACATGAGACTATGTCTACATGGTTGGTTGCAGTCTTGCATGGATGCCCTTTGCATGTGCATTCAGCTGCCTGGACACAAGCCAGCCACAGTGCAAAAGTATGTTTGTGAAGCCCAGCCCAGATCGCTCTGCTTCTGAGCACGTCTTACTAGCATGGGTACAGTGTCACCCTAACAAGGTCACAAAGGTTTTCACTTTGGAGATGGCTGGAGGCACATTAGGTTGGGTGGAGGCAAAGGGAGCTCATATCTTTTTGTGGCAGCTTGTTTATGCGCATCCAAAAAATGCTTACTGGGATGCCAGGACTGGGTAGGTACCCACTGTGACACTGAGGTTAAGAAAATGGAATAACATGCTCTGGAGTTCTTTTAAAGAAAAATTGCTTTAATTAAGGAAGCTTGTAAATTACTTGTGGAGTGGGTCATTCAAAGACTTTTAAAGGCCATGAGAAGGAAGGTTGAATACTTTTACTTAAAAGCAAGTTAACACATCCTATGCCAGCCCTGTCCATTGTAAGGCTTGCAAGGCACACTTGATCTGCAGGACAGTTTAACCCTCTTGGCAGCTCTGCAGCTGCTTAATTAGCTGCAGTCTTGCCTGCTCCAAAAGGGATGACACTATGCCTGCCACCATGCTTGGCTGCTCACCACCATGGCTCCGCATTGCAAGTATGAATTTTGCACAGCCACACGGAGACCTGGGTGAGTAGACCAACATGGCTAAACCCCAGTCTTTCAACTGTTGCTAGGTCAGCTGAGCAGTTCCGCAGATCCATCCCACTGAATGACCACAGGAGCAATGGTGCTGGCACAAGAGGGTAAGGCAGCTGTGGACATGGAGAAAGGGGCGAGACTACTCCTTTCGGTGCAGAATCACAGAATCACAAGGTTGGAAAAGACCTTTGAAGATCATCAAGTCCAACCATTCTCATCTTAAACTAAACCATATCTCTAAGTACCTTATCTACCCTTTTTTTGAACACATCCAGGGAAGGTGACTCAACCACCTCCCTGGGCAGCCTGTTCCAGGCCCTGACAACTCTTTCAGTAAAAAATTTTTTTCTAACATCCAATCTAAACCTGCCCTGGCACAACTTCATGCCATTCCCCTTGTCCTATCACCTGTCACCTGGCTGAAGGGACCATAACCTATCTCTCTATAACCTCCCTTCAGGTAATTGTAGGCGGTGATAAGGTCTCCCCTCAGCCTCCTCTTCTCCAGGCTAAACAGCCCCAGCTCCCTCAGCCGCCTCTCATAGGATTTGCCCTCCAGCCCCTTCACCAGCCTGGTTGCCCTTCTCTGGACGCGCTTGAGGACCTCAATGTCCTTCTTATGGTGAGGAGCCCAGAACTGGACACAGCACTCGAGCTGTGGCCTCACCAATGCCGAGTACAGGGGCACAATCACTTCCCTAGACCTACTGGCCACACTGTTTTTGATACAAGCCAAGATTCCATTGGCCTTCTTGGCCGCCTGAGCACACTGCTGACTCCTATTCAGCCTGTAGTCAACCAACACCCCCAGGTCCTTCTCTGCCTGACAGCTCTCCAGCCAGGCCCCCCAAGCCTGTAGCGCTGCATGGGGTTATTATGTCCCATGTGCAGCACTCTACACTTGGCCTTGTTAAACTTCATCCCATTGGTCTCAGCCCATCAGTCCAGTCTGTTCAGATCCCTCTGAAGAGCCTCCCTACCCTCAGGCAGATCAACACTTCCTCCGAGTTTAGTGTCGTCTGCAGACTTTCTGAGGGACCATTCAATCCCTCCATCAAGATCATTGAAAAAGATGTTGAACAAGACTGGACCCAGGACTGATTTTGATCAGTTTTAACTTTGCAACCATCCCTGCACACCGCCTACCACTCTTGAAGTATGCCTCTATGGCTTAACATCAAATTACTGAGCCCCTTCTGAGGGACATCATAGCTCAGGTGTTGTGGGTACTGCTCTTGAGTCCCAGTTTGGCTCATACCAGAGCCAGGCATTGATTAGAAACAAATAGGAGTTAATGAAATCTAAGCTTAAATGCCACTAAAATTTACCTTGACAATATCTGTGTGTTACTTTATATATATATAAAAATATATATATTTATATGTATACATCTATATTTAATTTTATGACAGACATGGTGGGTTTTTTGCCTCATGTTACTTTTCCTGTGCTGAAGTCCTGAAAGCTGTATTGGTCCTGTTGTAGAAACTGAACCTGGAGTAATATGTGATCAGAAAGTGAAATTGTTTAAATGTAAATGACTTTTCATATTTCCCAGATGTGTTAGCAGGAAAGGTTTTTTTCTCAGATCGTCTTAAAAAAGTGAAAAAGTGGAGTGTATCAAAGAATTGTCTTTCAACATATGACATTGAAGAAGAGGATGGAAGAGTTATGAACGGGAAGTAGCTCCACACTTTCTAGCTTTCATGCCTTGTCAGTGCTTTTTCTGATAGCCTTAAACTTTGATAAATGCTGATTGATGGAAGTCAAAAATGAAGAAATAAAAGAATTTGATTTTGTTTTGAGGTCAGTTGAAACCAGGCACGGCCTTAATGACAAACTGTGTGTATGGTGTCTTAACAGCCAGGAAAAAAACCCTCTGTTCTTCAGCATAGGAGAATCTGCTAAACATGTTATGACAGGCATTGCGGAGACAATGTATGGTTACTTTCAAAGTTACTGCTATGGAATAGCTTTTAGTTCTTCAGTAAGAAGTATCCCTTGAGGAGTAGAAGGTGAAGCAAGACTAGAATTTACACAGTTTTAAGTTACACTTTTTTCTATAAATAGACTGCCTATTAAAATGAAAAAATAGAGCACCTATTAAATTTGCCATGGATTTCAGTGGGAACAGAAGTGGGTCATAGGTCTGCATAGAAACTCAAAAAAAAAAAGAAATTTTATGCATGGCAGTGCCAGCACAATGCCCCAGATTCTGTATCAGGTTTTCTACTGTTTGTTTTCCACATAGATTTGAGTTCCTGCAGTGACTCATGATCTAATATTGTTCATATTTGTAGTATGTTTCAACAAAAAAGCATGATTAGCCTTGTGTTCTGGATATTGCCTTGTCTCTCTGGGCAACTTTTTTTCAGCTCTTAGGATTTGTCTTACCCACAAGCATAGAAATTGCATAGTACCAACCCTCACTGATAAGGTTACCTTCTGTCACTGTTGTTACATGGTAAAGGATGCAAAAGATGCATTTAAGTCCTTTCAAGTTACATTTACAGATTTTATATTATCAACGGCCATTATGTTGCAAGCAAAATGTAGAAGGACCGTGGAGTGATGGGGGATTCCCATGCCTACCTCAGCGTAGGAGGAATGGCATTAGCAGGTGACCACTGTAGCTAAGATACCAAATAAATGAAAAGACAGATGTTAGGCTGGCAGAGCAAAACACAATGTCCAGTTATGCAGAGAGCCAAGTTTTGCTGCTCATTTGAGTTGACTTTTTATCTTTACATCTGGATCAATAAATCATCAATAAATATTTTATATCGCAATTAGAAGGATAGGTTCTGTTTATTGTACATACAGACGGCAACAAAAACGCATTAAGGGCTGAAACAATGTCATACTCTCCACTAAGAATCTTCAGTTTGGTTAAGACTATTGGAAGTCAAGAAAGTCTATTATGAAATCGAAAAATATTCTAGTTTCTACAGAATTTTAAAAATCTGGTGACCTGGTAAACACATACAGGTGTGATGGCCATTGTTTCTGAATTAGTACTCAGGATATAATATTCTAAATAAAAATGTGTGAGAGGCATTAAAAGGTAAATCTTGCCCTGATAATATAAGAACATATGGCTTGGCATTCCAGATCAGATTATTGATTACAGTCATTGTTAGCAGGTATAATCAATGTTTCAGTTTTAAAAGACAGTTGCTGTTGTCTGCGTCTAACCACTTGTATACCGGAGTACATCGCAGAGCAAATTCCTTCCATAAGTGATGGATCCATTTATGCCAATAAACGAGATTTTATTACCTTTATCTCAGTGCTTGTGTGAACAATTTGAAGTTTTCAATTTTCTTTTATGTCTTCCAAATATGAGAGGCATGCTGACTGAAACAGATCGGCAGGAGAAAAATAAGCTATGTGTAAACTGCCCTATCTTGAATACTGTTTAATATCTGACCCTTCCTTCAACCGTTTTAAGCACTCATGAACATAAGAATATCAAATATCTTTTCATTTAGATTTCTAAGTTCACAATTCTCATTTTTAATTTGCTGCATTTTCGTAGTGATTTTTAATGGCTCAGAACCTATGGGTATTTTAGCAAAGTTAATTTATAGGCCAGTTGTAACAGACATTCCAGTTGGTTTCTTTAAACACAGAAATGTAGCAGATTAGGAAAAAATGTGGAAAAGGATGGAAACAAGGGAATGGAAACTATCCTTTGTGTTTAAAGATGCAGCATGCTCCCTGCTTGGCAGCTTGTAGCCTGTTATTTGATGGGTTAGCGTAAATTCTGAAACACTTCCATCCCCTGTATCCTGTATTTCAGTTCTCTGTGATCTTAAATTTTGCACAATTCACTGCAATGTAGGTTGTCCCTTTGCCAGCAGAGTTTGTTGTCTTGCTGGGCACTGTGTCATTGAAGAACCTTCTGTCTGCTTTTGTGTATTCTAGGTCTGTCATGACTCCTCTGCTAGATGCAAAGTGATGGCAAACTCCAAAAAACCCATGTGTTTCAGAAGAGAGAGAATATTTACTCTCCATGTTCAGGTTCTCATTAAAAGCCACAGAGAAGCTTCCCGGGATTCCATTTGTCATAAAGCAAGGGACTTCACTGTTGTACTGAAGGATCTAGGATATATTCTCATGGCAGTCTCATAAGTTCTACTGATCTAGCAACATTATCAGTGTGTATTGTCGCTTCAGTAGCTGATACTGTTGTGCTGGATCTGACCAGGATGGAGTTCCTAAGCAGTCAGCCAGGGTTGATAATGCACCAGTGATAACTCTCCAGTCTTTTAACTGTTGCTGAATAGTGCTTCACAGTGTCAGGGCTTTCTCTCCAAATCACCCCTTCACCCCCAGTGCCAGTAGGCTGGGGGTTGGCAAAAAGTTGGGAAGTGACCCAGCAGAGTCAGCTGACCAAAGCTGACCAAAGGTACATTCTATACCATATGACATCATGATTAGCAGTAAAAGCTGAGACAAAAGAGGAGGATACAGGGACATTCCTTGATATGACATTTGTCTTCCCAAGCAGTCATTTCTGATGCTGAGGCTCAGCTTTTCAGGAACTGGCTGGACATCTGCCTACTGATGGCAAGTTGTGAGTAAATTCCTCTTCTTCCTTTGGTCACAGCTTTTGCATGTCTTACTAAACTGCCTTTTTCTCTACCCATCTGCATTGAATGCATTTACAAAGAAATGCTACTTTTAAATAGATGGTGATGTACGGTTTGCAAAATAAACTATGACAGATTTGACATGCATTTAAGACAGTGTCATTATTCAGGCTTTCCATTTTCCTCTTTCACAGGTAATGCCTTCACAGTGACTCAAAGGCTCAGGAACTGTTAACATAGTCGGTAATTAAGAGGGTTCCTCACTCCGTTACCAGCAGATGAGATTATGTCAATATGAAACTAAATTTCAGATTGCATTTCCTGCAAAGGATTAGAAATAGGGAACTGTGGAAGTCCATGTGTGAAGGATATGGAGAACCAAACAGAACAAAAAATTAATTTGAGGTCAGAACAGTTTCTCTCATTTGTTGCAGGGAAAAAAATGCATGAGAAAGCAAGGTAAAATATTGGTGGATATTATGAATAAAGGCAACTCTCCAGACAGGTCTTTCTTGAACAGTGCACTCCTGATTCATTCAACCATATAAAATTATAATTAATCATGTCCCAAACTCAGCACAGACTTGCTGAATTCGCTGTTTATATAAGATCCCTGTAGCAGACTTAGGAGTCATAGCATAAGAAATGAGTGCTAGTGTAAAAAATCAAACAGCTTCTCTCATAAGAAGCTGTAGCACAGCTAATGTCTTGCAGCCAAAACCAGCTATATGTAGATGCAAGAATCATATGCTGTTCCAAGCTAGAACTTGGATACTTTCTGCATGTGAATATGGCATCTGTGGAACCTGTTCTAAAGCTACTGCATTGACCAAAAGACGCAGCATGAAAATCCTACCCTCACAGAAATGAGTGAAAGTTTTGCCATGTATTTGACAGGATCATAACTTTATTAATTGACATGGCTAGCAGAAGCTGGTGGAGCAAGGGAGGGTGATCACTTGGAGATCAGCCTATGGGGTGTAAGTACACACCCAACCAACTCTCACAGAATGCCACAAACAATGATGCAGTTGCTTCTTATTACAATGATGGCAAGCAACCTCCTGCTTTATGATGGAGTGGTAAGCTTTGGTAGCTCAATGTTCGTGAGTCTTCAAACTGGAACATGAAAAATGCCAGTAAAAAGGGCATTTTAGAGCTTTTTTGCAGAGTCTGGTAAGTATCATAGCTGGATATTTAGCTGGAAACAGACTTCGTGCTTAGAAGTGTTCTTTGACATTCCTTGAGGAAATTTGTCTTAGGGAGATTTAAAACCAAAGCATTCAAGCAAGCAGCTTTTTCTCCTGACTGGGTAATTCAAGCACGTGGAGCAATGCTTGTGTCTACAGTCATGAATCTTCCTGTTCTGCTTTTATAGAGCACTTTACACTGGGAGCTGTGTGGAGGAGCAGAAAGCGTGTTATGATAATACAAATAGTAAATATAGGAATAACCAGCAGATGGGTTCTTCACGCAGCTTTTGCTGAGGAGTATGACAGAACACCATAATGGTGCAGCAGGCCACACAACAAGGGATGAGGGAGCAGTCCGGGTTCTTATAATTGAAATTAACTGTATGTTGTTTCAATTAATTCTTCCAATTAGTCTCTCTTTCTTTTCTGTTATGCTTTTCTGTAACACTATCACCTGGGATGCTGTGAGAAATTGAAAATGCGCTAATGGTCAGATGTTCATCAATTAAAGAACTTCCCATTTCTAATTAGCTCCTTGAGAAGAATTCATTGTAAGAATGAAAAATTCTATAGGTGGAATGAGTGGGGAGTTGTTTTTATTTCAAGGCTAATTTTTCTTTCAGTGGTAGGATTCTCTCTGCTGCCAAAAATAATTTTTTAAAAGCCTTAATAGTGCAGAAATGAAAGAAACAACTGGTTTCTTGCTATCTAGGAAGAATTCCTTGGTTTTGTGAGGAATCTTTCATAATGATTCAGTAGCTAGGGTGCAAAAACCTGACAGCTTTAACTCAATTAAAAAAAAAAAATCCAATTCACACTACCACTTTTTATGAAGTTGGATCAAAAGGTTTCAGAGTTTTAGTCAATGGGGCAAAGACTATAAATAAACAAACAAGCAAACAGGAAGTCCAGTTCTAGAGCTGGTTAAAATATTTCTGATTTATATTACTGTTTGGGTTTTTCTAATGGAAAACTGAAGTCTAAGATGCAGTATCAAAAGTTTTCTTTCCCCAGTGTTTATTTGCACTAAAATTTCACGCAGTGCTGTGAACAGTTGCTAGCAGTTGTTTCCCCTGAGACTATAAATGCACAAGGACAGAAAGCTCTGCCTAACAGATGCTTTCTGCCACAGCCTGTAACCATCTCCAAATCCAGGTGGAAGTATCACACTGTTTTAATTATACTAAGATTCAGGGAGACAGGCTTTTCAGATTTTTGTTGTGGCTCACAACATGCATCTTAAACTAGATTTCTGAAGCCTGCACACCAAGAAAAGGCCTCCAGTGTAAGAACTTACCCATAAACGGAGCTATTTGTGACAATGCCTAGGGCTAGGCAGCATGTAAGTATACTTTGTGAACAGGTGCGCCCTCCTACATGACTTTAAGACAGCACAGCTGGACAAGAAGCTGTACTTTTTTCTGCTTAACCTCTATTAGGAATGCTAAGACAGATTTCCAAAGTTGCTGTGTTACTTCAGCTATGGTGTTCCAAGGATATTTTGTCACACAGAGGTGATAAAACTTAGGGAAATGCACTGTCATCAACTCTATTATAAGGTATGAACAGATGGCACATGCTGCCTTCCTCACCCTCTTTCATCTTCATCAAAGATATTTTATCAACATGACCTAACTCTAATCTTTAGTCTTCCTGTCTCGTTTCTGGTCTTCACCTTAGAGTATAACTTTGTAGTAGTCACTGCAGATTTGAGCACTGGTTTAATTTTTATGTGTGTGTGCATGTGTGTATATATATATATATTTATATTTGTGTGTATATGTGTATAGGTACATATACACATACACACACATAAATGCATATATATATACATACATCTATGTATTTTAACTAAGTTATAAGAGAACTTTCATTGCAGCCTTTGCTCATGATTTCCAGGTTAAAAAGTCTGCAGTTAAACCAAAATACTGAATGAAGCAAGGCTTGTAACTTCTCCATCCTAAACCTTGCTTGTCAAAGGTTTCACCTGCTTTTGGAACTTCTTAGTAAAAATAGGTTAAACAGCACCTGAAATAGAATGTTTTTGCTTCTAACTAATGTTATTATCATTACCACAGCGCTTAAAATGGTCATGAACTTGGTTTTTTGTATGCCTCTGTACTGACTATATGATCCATTTAATAACCACTACACCAAGACAGCAGAGGCATCAAAATTAGCTTTTTGGTAGATTATCTGCTAAATAAAATACTTCTATAGGTAGCTTTTATACTTCTGACATATGTGTTATTCAAAACGTATGGGCCGCCTTTGTCATTCAGGTGAAGAGAACAGAACAGAGCACCTTACTCTCAAAGCACTCAGAAGTTATAATACAAATTTCCTCCAAGTCCTGTCCTAACCAGAGATTTATGTAACCAGTCATGATTTATACAGAAATGAACCTCATCTCCTTACATCTCTTACAATGTGTGCCACTTTCCTGTGTTCTTAGGGGAGCAAGAAGGAAGTTTACATTAAAAAAAAAAAGCAGCATTTGGCAAATCATAAATCATGGCTTCTCAAAAGGCAGTCATGCATTTCTCTGTTTACACAGTATTCCTGGAGTGAGAGTACAATGGCCCTGTCCATAAGCTGTGGTCAAGTTCACAAGACATTCCTGCAGCCTCTTTTGTGCTGGCATCAGCAGCTACATGGCTTTGGTGTGAAACTGGAGCTTTCCTTCTTTTTTTGCGGGTTAAATGTTCTGCAACATTAGTGAGCATTCCATATTGCTTTCGCTTATACCAATTGTGAAACCCACCATCTGTTGGGAGGGTAAGAAAAGAATTTTCATCAGTATAGTAAGCTCATGTTTACAATGTTGTCCTTCATCCTCTGTTCTGCATGGGAAAAGATGACCAGCCAAGGGTGAACCAGTCCGAAAGGTACATGAATTGCCTAGGTTATCACGGCATGCTGTTGCTCTCTGCTACTTTTCCATTTCCAACACCACCTCTTGACTGAATTGCCAATGATACCTGTGTTTCCTGCTAGCACTTCTCTAGTGTCCCTTGATGTCCATGTTCATTCCCTGTTTAATGGCTGTTTCTACCTCCTTTTTCTTAATATTGAACTCTTTAAATTCTTAAGATGTCTGTAGCTTCAATTTAGCTGTTTCTACTACATAAAAGAGGATTACACAGCAGCCCATTCAGGGATGAAGGAACTCCACCATTTGCTTTTATCAGCCAGCATGTCCTGGTAAAGAGTTTCTGACACTGTGTAATACTGATCTTCAAAATCTTTACATATTGGGTTTTGCAGATGGATGACTGCATGGTGATAGTAAAAAGAAAGAAGAGAGGTTACATACTTCACTGTAATTAATTGTAGTAATAAGCCTTTGGGTATTGTTTCTACGTACCTTGGTACCTATATTTATTTACTATTGGGGTAATTTTTATTTTTATTATTTCCTCTTAGAGCGAGAGGATTAAAAGCCAGAAAACATGCTGTGTCTCAAAATAAACCTGTTTGTTTCTGTTTTTACATAATCTCAGATATATGCCTGCTGTCCTTTTTGAATTAGTTGTGAAGTGCCTGCAACTTTTTTTTTTTTTTTTTAACAGAAGGAAATGTCCAGGGCATGCCCAGCAAGGGATCTGGATCGAGTATCAGTGGACTTAGATATCATGGACCCCTCCCACTGGTGCATACCAAATGGCTCACTACATGCAAAACACTAGTTTGTGTACGCACAAGGTTTTAAGCATGCTGCTGCAAAGCTTTTCATCCCACATGGTAAGTTATCTAGCACTCTTTAGCTCAAGCTACTGTTTCAAGATGATCTATTGCACCTTTCTGCAAGGGTGCATTCCTGTTCCCGAATGTCTCATGCCCAGAAGTACCCCTTCTCCCTCAGTGGTTTTGAAGGCTATGTTGGGGTCAAAAAGCTCAGTAGGGAGGGCTGGAGCTAGCCCAGGAGCTGAAGGCCAGCTTCAGGTGACAACAGAGCCGGAGAAGATGGTTTCTTAAGCACAAGGATGGAACCCAGTGATGCCATAAGGACCTTTGTTTTTGTGGTGAGTGAACTAGGCATCCTGGAAGCAATGGTGAGGGCACTTCTAATGGCTGTGCTCCTTACCTTGAAGAGTCTTTTGCTGGCTGGCAACACACCTGGGTGAGGTCACCTGGTAAGACTGTAGTCTGAGTGATTGCAGGGTCTTAATCCCCTTCCCTACAAGGTGTTCTGACAAACTTTGCAGCTACAGTTCCAATCTTTTGTGTGAAAACGTGCCTTAGATTAAAAAGATGATTTTTGTGTAAAATTACCAAATACAGCATTATAGATCACAAAAAGCTTTTGTTTGTAGTGAAGCAGTCCAAATTACAGGTTGCCCCCATTCTTCGTTTTCCTTAGGATCTTGGGGATCAAATTCTGATCTGAGGTAGTTCAAATCCTAGTTTCCTTTACAGACAAACCACAGAGAATGGAATGTCTTGAGACCACCTGTCTGGACCAATTATCTAACTACATGCCTGCTACATGTAACAGGTCACAGCAGGATTTTTGTGGGAGAACACTTGTCCAAAACAGAGCACACCAGTGAGCATACTCTTCATCATTCCGCTGCTGTGGGTGTTGTATTGTCTCATGCAATTCCAGGAACCTGTTTGTGACAAGTTATAAAATTTGGCAAGTGATTGTAATGTACTTTAATAGCCTCTAATACCTCAAAGGGAAGCAAGATTTTAAAAAATGTTAACTCATAGTCTCAAGACATTCATTGCTACAATAAATGTCTAATACTGTATCTAATATTGCCAGTCTCAGATGAGTTGACTTCACAGCCTTCCTTTCCAGGGAAAAACTTTTAGAATGTCTTTTCCTCTATGTCACAGCAACTCTTTTTGATGTTCTTGTTACTGCCACCATATATTTGTTTAGCCCCAGCTGGCAGTTGAGAGGCACAAGGCTACGTGTTCACTCCACCCCCGACCCCACCCCCTACCTGGGTGAGATGGGGAGGAGAATGGGCCAAAGCAGAAGGGATATAAAGATAGTTTACTTGGACAGCACAAGGAGCGGTGAAATAACAACACCACTTAGAATATCAAAGCAGATGATGCACAGTGCAATTTGCTCACTGTCCTGAAACCCAATGCCCAGCCAGTCCTTGTACAGTGACCCTCCTGCCTGGCCAGCCCCTTTTATAGACTCCGTGTGACATATGGTATACCCCTTTGGCTAGTTTGGGTCACCTGTCCTGGCTGTGGCCCCTCCCAGCTTCTTGTGAAAATCAACTTTATCCCAGCTGAAAACCAGGATATTATCCACCCTTTATTCTGTACAATCTGCATCATGCCCAGGTCCTACATTTCCTAATTAATCATCACCACTCTTCCTGTCTTTGTCTTTTATGTGTATATATATACACACACATATAAATATCATTACCTTAATCTATCATTCGCTAAGATGCCTGCTGAGCTCATGTAGTCCATGACTTTGGGCTCCATCTCTCCCAACAGTCAGTCAGGGCAGAGAGATGGTGTGTGGCGTTGGATTGTTGCATGCTGCATCCAGAGCTAACGGACAGTATATCACAGTCTGTGAGCCGAAGATGATTTTGAGAAAGTTGATGGGTGCTGGTCGTGGAAGTCAGTTTTAATTCTATCATCTCTGTGCTTTGTTTGGTGTCATCAAAACTAATCCTTCATTAATCTGGGTGATTCTTAGTGTAATACCATTGATACAGCATATAGTAATTGTTGTAGTGATGACATACAATGTCAGGGTTATTTAGCAATTAGCATCATACAATGTAATTTATGGGCTATTCTCACTTGAAATCAAATCCCCTTAGGGTACACATTGGACTTCCCCATCCTTTCACATCACCCACCAAATGCACCCAGGCCCTTGAGAAAAAGCAAACTCACAGATGGGTTTGCCTTTGAAGCAGGAATAAACCAGACCATCTCCCCCAACATGTTTTTCATTCACAGTATCGGGACTCTATCTTCTACAGTGTGTGGAAGTTTCAACTGGGCAAGACAGCTTGATTGGTAAACTCCCTAGTGTTAACTAACCATGTAGATTTTGCTAATACACCATCATCATCATCACCATCACTTGTAAACAAAACTCCATCAGGTACATGTGCTGTTCACAGCTATTTTCATAAGGAGTTTGACACAGATATTATGTGCAGTGTGGTACAAACTTCATTTATATCAATTTGATATGTCAAATGTCCAAAAGGACCACTTACAGGGGGAAATAGCCAGCCTACAGGGGGAAATAGCCAGCCTCTTTTCAGTGGTCTGTGGAGACAGCACAAGAGGAGATGGCTGCAAGTTAGAGCATAGGAAGTTCTGCGCCAATATGCGGAAGAACTTTTACACAGTGAGGGTGACAGAGCCCTGGGACAGGCTGCCCAGGGAGGTGGTGGAGTCTCCATCTCTGGAGATATTCAAGACTCGTCTGGACACCTATCTGTGCAATATGAGCTAGGGAGCCTGCTTTGGCAGGGGGGTTGGACCGGATGATCTCTCGAGGTCCCTTCCAACCCCTATGATTCTGTGGTTATTAGGGATGCCAGTTGTAGAACAAAAAGTCAAAGGCTACCTCTGTGTTTTATAGGAGGGGTAGCTGTACTGGCAGTGGAGGCTCTGACAAGCGGTAGTCAATGGTTTAGGCATATGCATTAGGTGCTATAAGATAGAGCCTGTGTGCTTCTGAGAGTGGTAAACTATAAAATATCAGCTTCATTGTGCAACTCCATACTGTTTGCTATTAACTTCTCTGACCAGATCCAGGACTTCCTTGACCTAAGGCCAGAGGAGACTCCACAATCATCACAAGAACCATTGGTTTTATACTTAGCATCTGTTAATGAGCTGTGAGGACCCTCAATCCAAACAGCCCTCAAAGAATGGCAGACAGTCTAAAGCCAGTGTTAACCAAAACCTCAGGCTTCCGATGTATAATTACAGTCTCTCTATTGCACTGTAGTAAATTAATTTAACCCACCACAGATTCCTCAGCTCTGGTATTAAGGGTTGTAGGGAATTGACAAGGAACTGATTATGAAAACACCTTTAGCCTCCTAATTTGCCTATAAAATTTTAATCTTCTTTGATTATGTACTGCAGGCCTTCAGCATTAGGAGCTATAAATCATTAACTTCTGGACCAATTATTTAAAATGCATGGTGTAAAAAGAAGAATGCTGCGATAGCACTTAAATAGTCTGCTAGCCAGAGGCTGTGACACCTAGGCAGAATTTCATTTCTTAGGTGTCTTTTATCCCATTCTTTATCAAATAGATCCTTTTTGGTCAATTTATTGGATATGGTTTCTTCTTTGTGCGGTCTTCTATGATTTATCTATTTTGGAAGAAATAGCAGTATCAGGACTGTTGGATTGTTCATCAGAAAGATCCTTTGTGATTTCAGTGACAGAAAGGAATATAGGCAGAGGGAGTGTCAAAATAAGCAGAAATCTAGGAATAGCCTTTGCGATTTTTAAGCTTTTTACTTCTGGTAAGGAAGAGAGTTGGTGCTTACCACTTACTGAAGGATGTCTCCCTGTAGATGAATAAAGGTGGTGTTACTGTGTTGTGCTGGTTTATCTGTGCTAGATAGTTTAAGATAGCATTAAAAACCACCAAAAAACCCGTAAGGCACACCCAAACGGTACACACTCTCCTATGTGCCAGCAACTTGAACGTAAGCTGTTCAGGGAACAAGGGCACTGAACCATTCATTCTCTTCAAGACATAGCCCATTAGGTTGCTTGCTAACTGCATAAGTAGTAGCATGGGTTATCTGTAAATGTTCTTAATTTCCTTTAAGAATGGGATAACAACATATCTGAGGTCTGAATGTGCTTGTGGAGGGACTACAACTCAACTACATCTGGCATATTCTTCTTTGCCTCTAGTTTAGCTAATCAATTTGTAAGGCAATTTGCCAAAATTTGCTGTTGTGTTAGCTCTTTGCAGCTGTATAAGATGAAATGTATCTGAAAGTCCACTTTGTCTTTAATGAAACTGAAGTTTACAATTATTTATATTAATTATTGATACTAAACTCCAAAGTATGTGGCAGAGGGAGGAGTACCTCTAGTACAATTCACACTTTGCTTTCTTGTTGCAGCACAGCAATACAATTACCTTCCTATAACATCATCTAATGACTTAAAACATCTTGTAACCATAATCTTCTCTGATACCCCAATATCAGCACAAGTCCTCACAGCACAAGTCCTTGCCATCACAGTCCCTACAACTGAGGTTCCCCACGCAGACCAAGTAAGAGCCTGGATACAGGAAAAAGCTTTGCTGATTACTTGTGGTGTGTTGTCAAGGTGTGGAATAAGCATCTGCATATAGTAGTATCCACTGTTGACTTGCTGTAGGCTTTTTGCCTTGCTTCTGAAATATGCAAAGAACATCTTCAGCACAGATGTCTAAAACAGTTGAAATGGGGTGAGAGAAAGAAGAGGAAAACCTGAAAAGGTCATAGGTTTCTTACATAAGCATGAGTTTTAAAGGCAAAAGGAGAAAGTAGTGAGGTAAAAAAAGAACAGAAATTATGGAAGGCAATACGTTCAGGTAGCAAGTACTATGCTGTTGGAAGTGCTAGCCTATGTCCTTGCTATGTAAGTGATACTTTTTGCAAGAGCGAAGGCTTGACACTGTAAAAGATGCTTTTGCAACTTCTTAATTTCATCTCAAGCAAAAGAAGAGGTTTGAAACCAAATTGATCCTCTGGACTTGGAGAGAGAGTGGTTATCTCCTTGGAAACCATCTTCCAAACCATCTTCATGTATTATTCTGCCTAATGCCCTTGCAATGCATTGTTTGTTTGATACTTGCAGGCAAGATGTCCTCCAGGTACAGTAGACAAGGGAGATGATTTTTATGTATAAACTGATGGCTCTGTTATAAACCGCACAGCTGATGGGCATGCACTGGAGCTTGTTCCAAAGAAATCAGCAAATCTATTGCATGGGGTCGATGGCTCAGGACTAGTCTTGGGCAAGTCCTGTCAGGTGCTAAGTGCCCTTGCCTTGCAGATCACAGCACCCATTGACTGCCACGGGGTTACATGGGAGAAAGGCTGTGGTCCCATTTCAGACTGTTACGTTCCTACCTGTGAAAATCTGTTCTGGAGTTTAAAAAAGCAAGGTTTTATTACTTTTTAAAATACCAAACCCTTCTTGTGCTAACACTGCAAAATAATTCCCTTTCCAAGCTCAGAGATGTCTGCATGTTGTGTGGGCAAATCCACAAAAACTTCAGAAAAAGCAATGAAACCTCTGAGGATAAGGTTCTTTTAATTTATATAAAATATCCCCAGCACCCCCAGAACATAGACCTTTTTCCCAAATTTCTAAAAATTTATTAAAATCCGTGAGACTCTGCATGTAACTCTATTTTTGTAGTGTCTTGAGCTATGACCTTTGAGCATCTTTTGGTTTTGGCTATCACAGTACTTATAGGGAGCTGCATTACCCCAGGGAAGTCTCCAGGCAGGCCACGGGCTGAAAACAGGTTTCTTGGGCATATTGGCTGTTTATAATTGTTTGGCCCACACATTAGCTGTGTGGGGTACAAGGAGCAAAGCTGTAAGCTATCTTCTGAGAATGATTGGGGTTCAGCAGATAAAACTGCAGGGCCTTCATTTACTTGTCACAGCCAAAGAAATTGTCAGGTTTGGCACAGTCTTTGATAGAGTGAACTGGATTAATCCAGCTCAGATGTGATCATGCCTGGGTTGTTGCAACCATTGCTTATCTGGGGAGAAGCTCGCAGCTGGAGGTGATAAAGGGCCTTCTCACAGCCTTAGTAATATATCCTGAGGGCTTAACTTGATGCACTTTGAGAGATGCTCTGTGGAGGATAAGGCCAGTCGTTCTTCAAAGGATTTCTCCTCCCTAATCAGCACTAACTCAGCCATACTGGCTCCTCTTGAGATCAGCCTCGGAGGCTGATGCCCTCGGGGACAGCACTGTTGGCCAATAGACTTAGGGTTTTTGCTGGCAATAGCCATGGGTCCATTGTTGAAATGCCTGGAGCAATCTTGGCTGTGCTCCCTCAGGACAGTCTTTTGGTCGTTGTGCACGAGGACAGTATCTGCCTACATGACAGTTACACTGTTCAAAATCTAGGTTATGTTCCCAGGCAAGCTGTTGGTCTTCTGCACCGAGCTGAGAGGATACTCACAGCCAGCAGCAAATTGATGTTCCCCTGAGGAAAGGAGAACTAAGGCTATTAATGCCTGACTCACTCCTGTTGTGGCTGCTGCAGGGGATGAGCATCTCTATTCTTACCCTTACACAGGTTATGGAAAACCACTAGTAAATCCAGTATTACAGGCGGTAAAATAGTTGTCCATGCTGTTAAGGGTTTGCATACTCTCTTCCAGCTCCTCTGAAGTTACTTATTCCATAACTGCTCGTCACTCACTGTTCCTCTTTCAGTCTCCTGGTAGCTGCTTTCTTTGGTCAGCCTACAGAGAGGTCCAGGGGGAGTCCTGTGTGTACACACTTACAGACCATGCTGCTACTATTGCAATGTGTATGCTGATGATTGCTATCAGCCTCTCTCACAGTATGTTGTTTTTCAGCACACATCTCTCTACTGGACAGCCATTTCCTCTGCTCCAAGAGGCACCATTTTCAGTCCTTAAGTGAAGCCCTGGGCATGAAACTACCTGCTCTGTCATGTACCATTTCCCTCTTTCCCATGAAGGGTTTGGGAGCATAAAGCCAAAGGTGGCTGACCTCATTTCTGAGCAATAATAACTTTATTAGTCAGCCTTAGCAGCTGAACAAATAAGAGGGTGGTACACACAAGCTTAATCATAGATATTAAGCTATTTCTGTAAAAAATTGTGTTGCTAAAAGTTTGCACAAAAAATTTCTCCTTTTGCAGAAAACCAGTATAGAAAAGCAAAATGGCTTTTCAATTAAATACATCAAATCCTCTCTCAACATTTATCAAACCTATCAGTGTATTCTGAAGAAAGACTGTCCATTCTTCTGAGCATGTGGCATTTGTTCATCTTCTATCTACAAACAGTGAACTGAAGACATTAAATGAAGTGTACCATTTTAAGACTTTTGTATGCTTGGAAAAGTGGCATTGTTTTATTCTGCATACACATATAAGGCAGCAGAAACATCCCAAGTGTTCATTGTGATTTTTCCAGGAATATCTCTTGGGATTCTAAGAACAGGCTTTTGCATTTGCAAATATGGAAGAAGTAACAATGGTCAATTCTCACCTTAAAAGTGGTGGGAGGAGAAGAGAAAGAAGTCAGACAATCATAGAATCACAGAATGGGTTGGGTTGGAAGTGACCTTAAAGATCATAGGAAGAAACTTTAACACCATCTAATTGCAACTCCTGTGCCATGGGCAGGGACACCCTCCACTAGACCAGTTTGCCCAAAGCCCTATCCAACCTCGCCTTGAACACTGCCATGGAGGGGGCAGCCACAGATCCTCTGTGCATCTTGGTCCAGTGCCTCACCACCCTCAGTAAAGAATTTCTTCCTAATATCTAGTCTAAATCTACCCTTTGTCCTATCACTCCATGCCCTTGCAAACAGCCCCTCTCCAGCTTTTCTGTTGGTCCCCTTCCAGGTACTGGAAGGCCACTACAAGGTCTCTCTGGAACTTTCTCTTCTCCAGGCTGAATAATCCTAACTCTTTCAGCCTGTCTTCATAGGAGAGGTGCTCCAGCTCTGTCAGTATCTCTGTAGCCTTATCTTTCCAGTTACATATATGGGATCTTTCTGTATAAAAACCAGTGCATGTTCCATAAGAATTATTTCATATACAAAGGAAAATTATGTAAGCCCAACACAATTGGAATGACAGATGGGTACTTATGACTAACAAACAAATTTTTAGCTTTTTGCCTTTTACTTCCACTTGCTTTGTATTTTGTAGAGGACATGAGTTGTTTTTTATTGACCTTAATATCTAACACAACAATGCTCCTCCTAGTCAACAGAAGATAATAAATAGAAAAGAACCTGTTGTGTGGATAATTAAAAAATATAAAAGTTAATGCAGGTACTCTAACCTAACATCTGTTAAAGCTACAGCATTTGTTTTAAGTATCTTGAATGACTCTGAGTATGTTCAGTAAAATGTACGTGTCAACCCACAACTTTGTCTGGCTGGACTCCTGTGAAATCAGATAAGGTACAGGTTGGTTTCTTCATCTGAGTCTTTGGAAGATACTGTCTGGGTGGAAATGTTTAGTAAACTTAAGTAAGAGTAGCTAAAATGCTAATTCATGACAGTCTTTGCATTTGCTCTAATCCTTGAGACAGAGACAGGCATAAACAGGCATTGTCATCATTAAAGCCAAAGGAATGGGTATGGTTGAACACACCATCGGTATGGTTGAACAAATGCAGCTTTTGCATGTAGCCAATATGTTAGCAAAGTAGTTTGAAAAGAAAGAAGTGTACAAATGCAGTAGTTATTTTTATCCTATTCAGAGATTGATTGCTCTTAATAACACTGAGATTATAAAGGGGTTTTTGGACTGATGATCAAAGCACATGGCATGCTTCCTAAACCAGAAAGGGGGAGGTGGAAAAAACATGTACAGGACTGGGAAAGATTTCAGAAGATGTAGGAAAGGACACTCCTTTCAGCGAGGAAGAAGTTCTGCCAATTTTCTCGATGACGTTGTTCTCAATGACGTTGTTCTCTGTTCAGAGTGTTTATGTAAGTACGTATTTATGCTTAGCAAGGTAGGACATGTCAAACCACAAATAGCAAAGTAAGATTCTTTGGGAGCAAAACCCTGTAAAGGATGTGAAGGCTGATGATATACTATTGGATGCCATTTCTCGGGCTGAGTGAGCTTTCTGCACCAAATAAGTTTTCTTATTTCAGTCCTTTTGCTTGCTGATTTTTTTCTTTCTTGGTTGACAACATGGTTTCAAAGTGGAATCTTCAGTGATTTTTGAAGTAATTCTTAAAAGACTGATAAGGCAGAGCAATTAATTAGTCATTGTGGCCCTTGACATTTCGAAATAGTTCTGCCCTGCTTAACTAGGAAGACATGATGGAGGAACCATAGACTTGATTAAAAAAAGATGTTGGTCTATCAGGGATGAATAGGTCATTTGGTGATTATGTAAATATTGCTTACAGAAGTTCTGTGTGAATAGAATGGTATATCAGAGGGATGCTTTCTCCCAGAAATCTGAGGTGAGAGAAGGAGGAAAGCAAAGGAGGATGTCAGCTGCATAAAATAAATGACTACTCTTGAGGAACAGTTGAATGGCTAAGAATATAAGCTGAGTGATGTAAGTTTAATTGCAGCTACCAAAAAAGATGCTCATTATAGCGTAGACTGACCTGGATTTCCCCGCTTCTGTAAGGGAAAGGACAGTACATACTGAGTCCTGGTGTACTGAAGTTTTAGGGTAATTTCCTCCCTCCTTTCCTGTGAAGTCACAGTGCTGTGCTGGTTTGGTTTTTTTCTTTTTTTCTTTTTTAAAAAGCATGCTGAGAAGTGCTACAGGTCTCAGGCTTTGAAGATACTGTAGCTGCCCTCATGCAGTTCATCCTGACCTAGTAAGCCAAACAGAATCCCCTATCACTGCATGAGCAGTGCTGCTCCTTGAGCCTGCGTGACGACAGTCAGAGTGCTCTCCCATGAGATAGTGGAGCCCAGGGCATTCATATTTTTTCACAGGACCTCTCCATGAGGCTGGAGAAAAACTGTATACCTGCTTCCAGACTTTTCCTAGCCACTGTCTTCTCTCTACAGATATAGGCATCACCAATTTTATGTGGTAAAGCAGGCTACTGCATTGACCAATTCACCCCCTAAAGTAATTTCTTTTCAGGAAAGCTAAGGCACATCAACTGAGGGTGTGAAAATGAAGTGTTGAATTAAACCATGTTATGCTGCTGTGGAAGCTCTCATTCAGTGTAACATTATTGCATTGCAGCAACTTTCTCATTTTCAGTGGAAGGATAATTTATTGTGATCAAAAAATAAATGTACAGGAGGGAATAGGAGTCCTCTCAGAGGCTGAAGGGCTAATAATCTGAATTTATGTACATCTACAGTCCTTGTGTGGCAAACCCACTCTAATGAGTGGTGTGGTTGACACACTAGAAGGAAAGGAAGCCATCCAGCCATCTTGACAGGCTGGAAAGGAGGGCCCGGGTGAACCTAATGAAGTTCAACACTGGAAAGTGTAAGGTCAGAAGAATCCCAGACATAGATACAGACTGAGAGAAGAGCTCCTTGAGAGTAGCCCTGCTGAGAAGGATTTGGGGATTCTGGTGGATGAGAAACTTAACATGAGCCAGCAGTGTGCTCTTGCAGCTCGCAAGGCTAATGGTATCCTGGGCTCCATTAGAAGAGGGGTGGCCAGCAGGGACAGGGTGGTGATTCTCCCTCTCTACTCTGCCCTCGTGAGGCCCCATCTGGAGTCCCGTGTCCAGATCTGGGGCCCCCAATACAAGAAAGATGTGGCACTGTTGGAGAGGGTTCAGAGGAGGGCCACAAAGATGATTAGAGGGCTGGAGCACCTCCCCTACGAAGAGAGGCTGGGGGACCTGGGCTTGTTCAGCCTGCAGAAGGCTGTGGGGGGACCTCATTGCAGCCTTCCAGTACCTGAAGAGAGTGTAGAAACAGGAGGGGATTCAACTTTTTAAAAGGGTAGACAATGGCAAGAGAAGGGGGAATGGATTGAAACTGAAAGAGAGAAGGTTTAGATTAGATATTAGGGGGAAGTTCTTTACAGAGAGAGTGATGAGGTGCTGGAACAGGCTGCCCAGAGAGGTGGTGGATGCCCCGTCGCTGGAGGTGTTCAAGGCCAGGTTGGCTGGGGCTCTGGGCAACCTTGTGTAGATCCAGGCCTGAGGTTGGTGTCCCTGCCTGTGGTAGGGGGGCTGGAACTCTATGATCCTTGGGGTCCCTTCCAACCCTGCCATTCTGTGATTCTATGATTCTATAATTGCCACAGAGAAGTCTGGTTGAGATTTTTATTATTACTTTTTGTAGCAATGTGTTTTTAAAAGGCAAGCAAAACCACCTGTGTCACCTGCTTAGTTTGGGTGCATGCTTGGGGCCTTTAGTAGTATCTCACTTCTCACCTTCAAGTCCCTGTCCCCACATAAAACCATTCTGCAGGAGTCTGGAAGTAAGTCAGTCCTGCGCTGGCACAGGATGTGAAAACACACATTTCGAATGCAAGAACTTTGTGTGACCTTCTCATCTGGTTCATTTTACTGTTCTGCCTAGCTGCTGTTACATGTCATGTCACAAATTTTCCATTCCCTTGAGTCGAGCACCCAGCAGGGTACTGAAGCTATGGCAGTGTGCAGATTTCAGGGCTTGCAATTGCTCCCTTTATACAGAAGTGATTATTCTTGATTTTAGTGACTTGAGACCAAACCAGAAATTTTCCACACCACTCCCTCACCCCCTTTTTTGGGTTTGTGTGTTTCAGGTTGGGAGGGTGGGGGGATGGGATGTGTGCATCTCTGTCCTGTAAGTCTAGTAATTACATCAATATGGTCCACATAAGGTAGCTAAGAGACCCTGCTGGCAGGAAGATAGATCTTGCTGTGCAAGGTGTCCAGCTTTCCTGGGAAGAATTTGGGCATTCACAGATTGAAAACCCCTGCAGAAAACCCAGTGGCACAGTAAATGCCTCAGGATTAATGCCTGCTTTATTTGATAAGAGGTTTGTTTACATGGTTTAATATCTTTAATTAGTCTGCATTGTTGCTGAACTGCTGCTGTAGTTTGCATTACAATTGTTCTTTGAGGTTGCTAACTGAATACATTTCCTTCAAGTATTTACGACTCTTTAGGCTTTGATTTCATGGGTCCTTGTGCAAAAATATTGGCTTTTGATTGGGCTCAGCAGGTATTCCTGTGACCAGTCTGACCAGCTGTCTTCTTTCTCTTTCTTTTGTGTTCACAGATCAAATTTATCTCACAGAAACAAATGCTGCCAAGTGGTTTGTATTAATAATACACTGAAAGCTGCAGCCACATCTGATGTTTTCCCCTACTCTTAAGGAAAGGACTGTTTTACACCTTGAATGTTCCTACTCCTTCCTGTTCCAGTCTGAGTAATCTCGAGGGCTCTTGAGGTACTCTAGGAAGGCTGACAGGAATGTTTATGGGCTCTTCGGAAAAAAAAAAAAGAAAAAAATCCTACTTTTTCAGTTAGTTCCAAAGAAGCTTGTCTCCTGCTGTGGAGGAATCCTTCTCAAATACAAAAGGCCTGGAACACATTCTACCCTGTGGATTAAAAATGGGTAATACTTTTAGTTAAATTAGCCAATATTATGCAGGATTGTTTCTTCTGATGTCTTTTTATTGTGGGGCTTTATTTTTTCCCTGGCTCATACTTAAAAGAGTCAAAAGATGGAAGGTTTTTTTTTTCTTATCCTCATAGTGGAGTTCATCTAGGCCCTGAACATGCTTTGTTGCTCTCTAAATTTCATCCCTCCTTTGAACATCTGTGTCTTTGCAGCAATCAGATCTAAATTCTTCTACTGGTGTCCTAGGGACCTTGGCACTATCTATGGTCCTGCAGTCTGGGACCAGGAGTGAGGTGCCCGTGCTCCCTGCCCCTGCGTGGAATATGGCTGAGTAGTGGTGCTTACATGTCTTGGGGCTGCACGGAGACAGCAAAAAGGACATAGTATGCATGGGCATTTGAAGTTCTATCCATCTCTGTTGGACCTATCTTTCCCATATGTCCTAGAAGCCTGCACAGAAAATGAGGGACCCGTGCATTTATTCTGCGATCTTTTCCCAATGTCAGAACTCTTTTCATAACTCACTGAGTGGCAGTTATTTACAATAGGAAATGCTGGTTCAGGGCATCTTCTCCCTCACTTGTACTAGACCAAACCTCTTAGTGCTCTCCCCTGGCAGATGGAAGATGAGGCCGTGAACTGATATTGTCCTCTTAGCCCTATGGAAATCCTGTGGTAAGAGGCAATGTGTTTCCCAATATCTTTCTTCCATTCTCTCTGGCAGCAAATCCATGCTTAAGCCACCATGGTTAGCGTCAAGGAGCTATCCTTAAAGATTCTGAGCTACTTTCTATCAACCATGTTCCTTAACATGGTTGGTTGGGCTTTTTTTACTAACAAGATCTCATTGTACTTTCTGCTTTAGTTTCTGTCTTTTCTTCTTTCATCATTCTCTGTATCTTTCCCTCTCACTGAATTGACAGATGTGATGAATACTAGTATCAGCTGTGCATGTCCTTTGATTTCTTTTCCAGTCTATAATGTGAATGTTAAACCAGGTGCTGGGTCTCCCATGCTTCCTGCTACATCTGTCTCTACAGGTCCTCATGAGACAAATGCACTTACATAGGTAATTATCTTGCATTTGCATTTATTTTTTCAATTAGGCAGTACTCACTTGCAAACTTGTGTGAGTGTAAAGCACTTCGCAATTTCTGACAATAAAAATCAAACTCCATTTATGGCAGGGTGTTTTGTGTGGAGTGGTAGTTAGTTGGTTTTAATGCCACTAGATGTTTTGGTAGACTGACACTTTCACACGTGGTATTGCAGGCTGACCCTGCAAACACTGATAAGGCATTGAAATTCCCATCAAAGGAGTGAATGGACCATCGGCTGATGTTATAAACCAGTAATAAATATTTCAGAAATGTCTGTATCTATCTTCTGGGGAGACCTGCAGAAGAGAAAATTGTAAACAGTGGCTGAAAGTCAGCAAACTCTTTTGAAATCAAAATAAATCTTTATGTTTATTTGGTTACACTGATACAGTTATGGGCTGGTGTTTCACTGGAACAGTGGTCTTGAGCATGATTGGTTGGCTTTTGAAGTAACAGAACACCAACCAAAATAAATATGAAACTATAGGATTAGTGGGGTTATTTCTTTTCTTGTTTTCATAGCGTCTAGCACACCTACTACTCTATTGCATGCAGTTTTTCTCATATATATATATATATATATATCAAAACTACAGGTTTATCTGGAGATATCTGCTGGATCCCAGTAGGAAGGTTTCTGAAACAGTCTGAATGTTCCCCGTACCTTGTTCTGTCTTTTATAGTATATATCCCCTAGGAATCAGGCCATTTATGGCCCTGTGTGTGACTTTGTGTATGTGTGTGCTGCATGCACAATCTTAAAGTATGTTACAGCAGGGCAAGGAAATCTGAGGGTGACAGGTGTAAATGGTGGGTGGGACCCTTGGTGCGGGGACCACATGCTGGGAGGATGTAGTGGTGCAAAGGTGAAGGGAGCAAAACAAATTGAGGTACTTGTGGCAAGTAGAGATGAGCAGCGAGACTGGAGCGTGTGTAGAGAGAATAACAGATCTAAGGAAGATGGGAAAAGGAAAGAAGATTGTGAACAGCTGAATGTCTATGTGGGTTAGCTTGGAGTGTAGAAAATTGGGAAGGAAGAGAGCAAGTTAGAAAAAGCTAGAAAGGGCAGAGAAAAGGGAACTGCATTATTAGGAGGAGGTGGTTTGGGAAGAGTCTGTGAGCTTTGGCATGGTGGAGAAGAGAGGAATATATGTGCTGATAATTTCGCATTGTCAAACAACAGGAATTCTTCAAGTCTAGGAACACCAGTCAAAATCTATTATTGGGGAGTTAAGTAAAGGTACTGTTTTGCCAAGAAGCATTTTGTTAGTTCCCCACTACGCCGACTGCTGTGATGAAGAAATGTGATTTTCAGGAGCAATTGTTCAATGGAATATGGATCCTGTTGTGACAACACAATTTTTAGTGATCCCAAAACAGTTTGCTGTAGGGAGATAGATTTTGAAGGAAAATCCTCTGAATTTAATGGGGAGATGGGGAGAGAAGGTAAATCACCAAAGAGAATTTCAGACTGTCATTTTGCTACTCTATTCAGTGCCTACCATAGTCCTCTCTACGGAAAGATTCCACAGGCCTTGGGCTTTTCTCAAGTCACTTTGAAGGTGTAAGTGGCTTGTGAGCCTTGTGGGGGGCATTTGCAAACAGCTATATTTTTGTCTTTAAGGCACAGATGGTGCTACTGTGAAACATGAATGTTAAAGCTGGGTTTTGGTACAAGAGCAGGTTCTGTCTTCTGATATAAGCGATTAGGTTTACCAGGAAGCTGCAGTTGCCAGTGATTACTTGTAGGGAAGTTACCCCTTTGGCCAGGCCTTTGCTTACTAATGAGATAATTTCTGTAGCAAGACGCTTCGCTTCTCAGGGAATTAATACAGCCACCAAATTTTACAGTGATGCAGGTTAAAAATCAAGCCAAAGAATGTCACTTATGTTCCTGTAAATGAATAGAAATGGTAGGCTTATAAAATCATCATCAGGAAAGCAAAGTATAATGAGGAGGCTCAGTTTCTTTTTTACACTTACTCTAAAATAGCCATAAAGTGGGTAAGACAAATAAATGCCAAAAATACTTTAAAATAAGATGCCATTAGATTTTTATATCTGGTGCTCTTTCCTGTTTATACTCAAAGATGCTCTAAGGCATTGCAGAGATTTCCCATGAAGCAGAAAACTGTATCCGATAAGCAAGCTCTTGACTCTAAAATCTATTGAAAACTTATATGTTTCTATTATCCTTCTTCTAAAAAAGCTGGCCACATTAACAGTAACAAAAGCATTCCAGAGAGAAAAATAAGACCTTGAGAGCGGCTCAGGGTGTAAACTTGAGCTAAAGAGGGAATAGGAAAAATCCATGTGTGTTGTGCTTACGCTGTGTCACACTGCTTTCCTGTTTACTCCTGAGGGCAGGTGTAAGCACAGTTCCAAATCAAAACACGGTGAAACTGCTCTGCTGAACTTGAATGTGTAGGTAGTAGATGTTGAGATAGCCTAACTCTGAACCGCAGAGGATGTTATTTTTGTCATTTGAAACCTTACTGGGAGATCTTTTACTATTAAAGTCCTGTTACCTGTGAGTAGCTTGGCAGAGAAGGGTAACATTGATTCAGGTCTTCATCATTCAATTTCTCTGTGTTCTGATCTGTGAAAACGGTGTAACAAGAGATGGATATATTTCTGACACAATTTTGAAGATTGAACTGGAGCTAGCAAAAGCACTCTGTACTCCTTGCATGCACATTTATCAAGGAAGATCAATTAAGTCAAATACCCTATTGATTCCTGTAAAGAAAGTTTGATATTAATTTGATCAGATGGGACAAGTACTGAAAAATGCATCGCTGGAGACACCCACTGTGTGAGCGCCTTGTCAGATTCTGTAGATGATTGCTGCAAAATGGGCTGAATCTGGTTATCCCTGGTAACATGTATCCAAAGGTATCGGCAGAGTAGGCAATGATTAAAAGAATCGCTCAAATTTTTTTTTTCAGTAAGCTTGTAAATGTGTAGCAAATGCATGGGAGAGCCTGCTCTGTTTCAGCTGCTCTGCTGGACCACTTCATCACAGAAAGACACAAATCTACTAAATTGGCAACCTATAATTCTGTACTGGTATGGCTGGAGAAAAAGAAAATATATCTGGACCTAATTTCCAGTGTCTTTGCAGGGTTCTTGAATTGTTTGAAGCAGTGTAAGGGCACCTTAATATTCACAGGTAATCAACCGATCCTTGAATACTTGACAAAACGCAAAGTTGTTTTTCATAAAAACCAGTGCATTATGTATTGCTTTTATAAATCCTAAATAAAGACACCAACAATAGCTCTACACAACAGTTTACACGGAAAAAAGGAGCAGTTCTTGCAAGTCAAAATGAGAAAATCTTAACTGGACTAGCTGAATTTTCCCTAAGATTATGTGGATTTAATGAAATATAGACAAAACTAAACAAATTTCTGTGTCAATAACAGTATAAAAACTGCTCTGAATATAGGACAGGATGACTGAGTTTTCTTCATAAACTGTTATTTTTGCACATTCTTTTATGCAAATATTGTTGGCACATCTCAATATTTTGATTACAGTCACATAAACAGAATGGATTCTGATACCTCTGTACATGAGGTTATATGTGAAGTCAGCTTTCCATTTGATGCTACCTTAGCACGACAATTTTGCAAACAAATCTAATTCTCACATTAAGAAGAAAGCACGTCCCTTTTCAAGTCTGTGAAGAAAATTCTGTAATTTAGAATAACTGTAAATAAGCAACACAGAATGTCTATGCCTTATACCAACACTTTGAATATCCAATGTGTGCATAAGGGCACTCCAACAGTTTCCTTTCCAATCTTCCAGTAGTTACTCATCATTGACTCAAGTTGGATATGATTCCACATACCAAAAAGAAATCTGTGTCAATTTCCCACCCCACCCCCAATATTCATCACTGTTTCTTAGCATTTGTTTTTAGCAGCTACATGCTCATTCAGATACAAGCTAGACTCCCTTCCCGGAGGATTTAGTGAGAGAGTGCTAAGCTGTAGGAGTTCAGTACAGGTAGAGAGAGTCACCTGCATGCAAATGCCAATTTAAGTCAGAGCTTTTATGAACAGTTCTAAGTAGAACGAAGAGTAAGATTCTCAGCATTTCCTTCTGTTTGTATAAAAACAAACAATGCTCTTGTGTTGATGTACTGTAGTGAATCCTTAATATGGAGCTATAAATATAATTCACATTAACATAGAGACATTCAACAACATGATGGGTGAGCAAGCATTCAATTCCCTGTTCAAAGGCCTAGTTATCCTCTGCTCCTTAAAGACTGTGATTCTGGCACTTCTGAATTTTTGACAGCATAAAGCAATATAATTTTGTAATATTGACTTTGTGTATTGAGAACTTCTCTGGGTTCTCTGACTCAGAACGTCAGATACTTATCCTGCAGTAACTGTCTGAGTCAATGTTGCAGGTGAAGTACTCAGAACAGCTTTTTCAAGCTCTTGCACAAAGGTGTTTGAATGGTCCACACCTACTGTATCCACATCGACCCCTATGCATAGTTAAAACGACATCACTTCACATATCTAGGCTTTAAAATTAGAGCTGAGCATTGCAGAGGGAATGAGCAATATTTCTTAAATACTTCAAGTGGAGAAAAATGCTCAAACGTAGTAAAAATTAAGAAATACAGAGAAGCATAGGAAGTTTTAATATCTTAGGCAGTCTACACCCCCACACACACTTTCGCAGCTTTTTCTGTACTTTGCTGCTTTTGTTTGCTGCTCATTTCTCTGCTCAATCCCTCTCATCTACACTTGAACTGTGGGTGAAAACCACCTGCAAGTGCAGATGGTCATCCATCTCTGGTGAGCAGAGCACTGGTGCCTCTGACTTATATTTAATGGGACCTAGTGACTAAAGCAATTGAACCCAGCACAACTTCAAGACCCAATGGTTCATCTCCAGCCTCTATTGACAGAAGTAGAAAGTCATTCCTGGTGATGGCTTTTCAGTAGCCAGGGAGAAATAATCAAGCGCTATTAGCCTATTCCTTGTGACTAAATTGCTTCTGAGTAAAACAAACACCCTGGAGATTAACCCGTAGGCAGACTTCAAGGCTTGAGAGCAGAGAACACAAACACTGCATTGATGCTTTGAAGGCTGCCCAATTAGGTCAGGAGTAAAATGTGCAGTGAGGAGAATATAGACGACCTGTCTCTTGTTTCAAACACTCCTTTTAGATACCACATTCAGTTAAAAGGAGAGGGGGAAAAAAACCACCTTGCTTGAAATAGCCTAGCTTGCAAGTACAGTAAGAAATGGCACAAAAAAGCAAGGAACTGCACAAGCTGGTTATTGCTGCTTCTGTACTTAAGAAAAAGTACTAGAAAAATATGCTGTGTTTGCATAGGAACCGTAATAATGGTTTGCCGATATTTACATACCTAAACATTTATGGCAGAAATAGTCCCTTGAAATGGAATTGTTGGATCTGTGTAGTTTGTGTATCCCCACCCAAGGTGTCCCTGCCTACTTGAAAGAGCTCAGTATGTCTGTAACACTGAGATGTACCTGATAAAATCAGTGCCACCTTGTTCCCAGCACCCTCTCACATACTGACAAGACAGCCTGTGTTCCTAAGTATTTACAGTGAATAGAGATAAACTGATCATCCTCTATTCTTAGACAACAGGGAAGTAAGGCATAGATTTCAGTCAAGCTTAAAAGAAGAGGGATGGCCAGCAAGGACAGGGAGGTGATTGTCCCTCTGTACTCTGCCCTTGTGAGGCCCCATCTGGAGTCCCGTGTCCAGATCTGGGGCCCCCAATACAAGAAAGGTGTTGGAGAGGGCCCAGAGGAGGGCCATGAAGATGATTAGAGGTCTGGAGCACCTCCCCTACGAAGAGAGGCTGGGGGACCTGGGCTTGTTCAGCCTGGAGAAGAGAAGGCTGTGGGAGGACCTCATTGCAGCCTTCCAGTACCTGAAGGGAGCATACAAACAGGGGGGGATTCAACTTTTTGAAAGGGTAGACAATGGCAAGAGAAGGGGGAATGGACTAAAGCTAAAGGAGAGAAGGTTTAGATTAGATATTAGGGGGAAGTTCTTTACAGAGAGAGTAGTGAGGTGCTGGAACAGGCTGCCCAGAGAGGTGGTGGATGCCCCGTCGCTGGAAGTGTTCAAGGCCAGGTTGGATGGGGCCCTGGGCAACCTAGTGTAGATCCAGGCCTGGAGGCTGGTGGCCCTGCCTGTGGTAGGGGGGCTGGAACTCTACGATTGTTGGGGTCCCTTCCAACAGAGATCATTCTATAACCATTCTGTGATATTGGAGAGATAGATTATCAGTTTGCAGTGGGTACAGAAGAGCAGACCAAAAACTGGCACACGGTCTCCAAACTTGGAGAAATCAAGGGCATAGGAGAAGTACTCAACAACATGTCTGCAGTTCCTAGCTGCTGGACAGGCCACTTTGTTATGACTGTTTTTCTGATCATAAGCAAATGGATACAAGAGAGTAAAATAACTTTGCCTTAAGTTTTACTTAAAAAAACCCTCACCCTTGCCCCCTGAAATTTGAAATTTGCTACTGGCTGCTGCAGTATTGCAACACTATTTCTTGCATACAAGACCTTGATTTTGCCTTTTCACTGTGTGAGTCTGCATGCAATCTTGTAAATAGTCTGCTTTTGCCAGATGACAGCAGTGCAAACTGGTCTTCCTGGTCATGTTTGCAATGCTTGGCTCCATATGTTTTCCAGTGACTCTAGAAAGCCCCATGCTATTTCAGAGTGTGAAGCATTTGAAATCCTGTCATCCCAGAACTTTTGGAGGCAAAACTGGAGGGAGATCTTTGCTACAAAAGCACCTTGTCTAGTCTGGCATGTTTATTCCAAAGCAAATGACTATTAATTTGAAAGTTTCATTACCGAAGGGCTGAAATTAATCCCTTTATTTCATCTCCCTGGATTTTAATCTAAAGACAAAACATCTCATTGGGATATTTTTCTCCCTACTTCCAAGGCAACTGCTTATTCAGGATGGCTTCTTTTAATTTTGTGTGGGGAAATAACTATGTTCTAAGAACCGGTCAGCTCTCCAAAGGCAGAACCGGGCTTCAAGGGGGTGGAAGTGCTCTTTCTTCTTCATCCTACAGACAAATCAAATGCTGGACTCTTTGCAGGTGATGAAATAACATTTCTCTGCACTTGGGTCAGGAGCAATCTTTGCTGTAATAGCCTTTGCCAGGGTAATAATAGTAATAATGTATAGCGTGTAAACTGTAGTAGAAACAGTGCCATTCCAAGAAACAGTATCTTGTCTGTAAAAGGATTTATAGAGAAATGTCTTTTGTTCCCATCTTTACCACCCACTCTCACACGTACTTTGCGTTTATATTGCATCTTTTGATGTTTAGCCTTGTTAGTTCAGCTCTGACAAAGACCCTTCTTTGGGCAAGGGGTCTCATGAACATGTTGAGCTGACCTGTGGGTTTATTGTCCAATGTTATTTATGGAGTAACACAGAAAGACTGTGGAAAAGCAGGTACCCACATGCTTTTCCCATGTTGCAGTAGGATACTGTTGTGAGTGTGAAAGGATGTAGCTTCAGCTCCAGCTTTTGAAGCCTGTGGCTGATTTTGGTTCCCTCACCAATTTTTGGTTTTGTTTTGGAAGTGGGAGGGAGATTGTTTTCCAAATCACTTCACAACTGCAGGAAATACTGCCCTACTGCTGGGCTCCTGTCCTGCATGGCTGCCTGATCCAAATCCAGGCATTCCAACTGAAAAGCCAAACATGAATTGTCCTTGCTCGTTGCGAGATCACTGGGTAAGGGGATTTATCAGTAGATCCTGTTCCTCTTCCCTTTGGTTATTTAATCTCCTGGTGATGATTCCTACTTCTGAAAACAGGTATTGCCTCTGCCTCTGTTGAAATGTTGCTCAGTGCACTAAGTTTTTCAGCTTAATTTGGCCATTTGAAAGCCTCTGTGCAGAGATTAAAACTAGTGGTATCAAAAGTATATGTGTCCTTACCCTCCACTCCATAGCATACACTTCTGTCAATGTGTAATTTGTCTAACCTTGTTATGAAAAACTGTGGTGCTCATATGGTCCTGGACTGGAAAGACTGTTGCCAGGAGAAAAGCAGATGCCTTCTTTTGCCTGTCTTTACAACCATCAGGACAGTGCAGTGCTTAGGGGTAATTTCTAGGATGTGATTGCACACACACCCCGCTTTATAGGTTGTTTTAGATGAGGTAATTCTTGTTTTTTATAGAAGACAGTATTTAGTACTTTCTTCCAGTGAGCACAATAAAGTCCTGTAGTCCAAACAGGCTTCATTTGTAGATGTATCACTATCACTTACTTTCAGAACCAGACCGTGTTGTTAATATATTCACCTTGCTCAGAAACCGCACTAAAATTCACTGGAATTGGTTGCTACAGGTCTTCCCCTCTCTTCTCATTAAAGCTTGTCATATAAAATCAATTTAGCAAGAGTTTTTCAGATCTGTCTGTAGGATTATACATGTCTAGAGTGAGACAGAAGCTCACTGTACTTTGCTGCAAAGCACACTAATGTTTTGTTTCGGGTTTTCTCTTAAGATGAAAGGAAGATACTGTGCCACATACAAATGCCTTGGTTGTCCTGCAGCACTTGCCTTGCTTTCAAAATAACATCTTGGGTTCTGAACTCTAAAAGCCCCGGCTCTAGGCAAAACCAAGGCTGCTGTTATGGAGCATGCTCTTTCCTTCCATGGCAAGGGTCAAAGGACAGTTCATGGTCATTAGTTTGACAGCAAAAAAACAAATACAAGCAAAAGTCTGCAGATTAAGGTGGCAACCATCCCCTTGTCCCAACTCTGCTGCAGTGTTTGACATATAATTTGTCAGCTGTATAACAATAAAGACAATAACATACAGGTCTGGAACGAGAAAGGTTCAAAAGGTGACATGTCCAAAAACTCTGCAAAAATTGCTACTCTTTTATGGAATAATAGCCAGCCTTAAACTCAGTTGTGCTTCTCTGAAATGAAGAGAAATGGCCAGTAATATCTCATACATCCATACCTATCTGTTCAGCTTTTACACGACACCTACACGCTCCACTTGAGTGTCATTAAGCAATTTCAAGAAATCTCTTCTGAGATCAGGACTGGAAAGAAACAGTGAAATTTGTAATGTGCTTGACCTGGGAAAGCTACTTGCGTTAAATACAATTTAAATATTACAGGCTATGCACCTTAGCTAATCACCTGTTTTGTAAACGTGTCTCTTACAGGGATCTACTATGGTCCAGAACAACGTGGGTTTTTTTGAACATACTGAAAATCATGAGAGGTGTACATGTCTTGCCCATTATGTAAGTATTAGGATACATAGTCTTAGGGTACCTCTGAGGGGAGGGGAATGCTGAACAGTTCAATGGCTTATCACTTTCTCTTAAACAACCCACCATTCTAATGCTCCTAAAATAACTGTATCAGAACCCAGTCCCCCGTGGGCTAAACTCGTCTGGGCTGCCTGATAGCTCATGCACCATTAAAGATATAGCTGATTGCTGGTGTCAGGGTTTGGCATGCTGTACTTTTTTTTTTTTCCCCAGATCAGGGTACTAGGCTAAAGAGCAGGCAGACTGCAAAGTCTAGAATTAACAAAGTATGGGATGAGGCAAGAGTCTGGTGTTGATTTTGAAAATGTCATTCTCATGCAGTGATTTGTAAATGGGAATGAGATCAAGTTAGCTCTGAGAGGCTTTGATAGATCTCTTTATTTTTCTTTTGTTTTGTCTTGTTTTGTAACACTGAATGAGGAAGATTGCTTTGTTTGGTCTACGGCAAACAACAGTGTTAGATGACTGGTTTATATCTCCAGCTGTGATAAACTTTCTTAAGGAGAGATGAGGAGGAGGATGAGTATACTGTTAGGGCTTCCTTGCACAGTACTCTGGGCTGTAGAATGACCTTCATTAGAAGAGCACTGGGCAGATGTACAATGTGAAGTTCACTGCTGTCCAAATAACAGCTATGAAGGTAGTCACTAACAAAAAGACTATAAGCTTTTAAATGAAAGCAGTGAACAAAATAGGTATTTCAATTCGGGTGGGTAAATTGCCTTTCTAATTATCTGGTTTTAGTTGGATTGCCTTTGAAGCACACAGCCTGTAGATGCACAGGCCATATTTCTGTGAAGACTTTGCTAGTATATAGCCTGATTCAAATGAAGGGATTTTTTTAGTGGCTCTTCCTTTCATAGGAAGAAGTAGTCTTGTGGCTGCATACTGGACTAGGACCATTCAAGCATGGGATCCGTTTTGGCACTGTCTTGATTATGGATTTTGACAAACTACTGCGTCTCTGCCTTGCACACAGGAAGCAGGGCCTAGTAGTCACTCCCTCCACTCTTGTGTTAGACTGCTTGCTAGGGACTGAAGTATAGTGACAGGAATGCTGGACTGACTCCCACATACAGCTTCTAGCTCATCTCCAGAATCACAGAATCACAGATTCACTACGTTGGAAAAGACCTTTGAAGATCATCAACTCCAACCGTTCCCGTCCTATGCTAAACCATATCCTTAAATACCTGATGTACCCTTTTTTTAAACACATCCAGGGAAGGTGACTCAACCATCTCCCTGGGCAGCCTGTTCCAGGTCCTGACAACTCTTTCAGTAAAAATTTTTTTCCTAACATCCAATCTAAAGCTGCCCTGGTTCAGCTTCTTGCCATTTCCCCTTGTCCTAACTCCTGTTACTTGGCTGAAGAGAGCATCACCCACCTCTCTACAACCTCTTTTCAGGTAGTTGTAGGCGACAATAAGGTCTCCCCTCAGCCTCCTCTTCTCTAGGCTAAACAGCCCCAGCTCCCTTAGCCTCTCCTCATAGGATTTGCCCTCCAGCCTCTTCCCCAGCCTGGTTGCCCTTCTCTGGACTCTCTCGAGGACCTCAATGTCCTTCTTATGGTGAGGAGTCCAGAACTGGACACAGTAGCCCAGAACTGGACACAGTTCATCTTCTTACAGAGGAAAACCTAATAATACACATCAAATCTAAAGCCTTTAATAATACCACTCTTGAAGAAGAATGTGGGCAATGAAGCCCTTATCTCACACTTCTAAAACATCTCGAGGACATGCTGCTGTTTTATATAAATATATTAATGTCCAGTCATGAAATTGATGTTAATATTCAAACCACGGAATGCATACTTAGTTTTGAAACCTTCTGTTTTCTACCTAGGCTGTTGTATGATGTTTTTAAAGTGCCGGTGCCTGGAACAAAGCTGACTTTTGTTGCCTAAAAGTGTAGCTGCTTTCTGAGAACTTTGGAAAAGTTTTGTTAAAGTCATATTGAAAAGAAAGTCTGTCACACAGACCCTGAGCACTGATGAGAAGCTGAGCACAGAACTGAATCAAGGCTCTACTGTTTTTTTGCTTCAGACTTCCAAAAATAATTTTCTTTGTCTATTAAACCCAGAAGGATGCACCCTGCAAATGCAATGCAAAGCCAGACTCATATCCAAATCAGCAACTGCTTTGAACAGAGCTGTTTGAAGGCCTGAAGGCCTGAGATAATGAAGAAAGCAGGAGAAATTAGGAGTTAATTTCATAAGGAACTTTGAATTTTAACTGTGTTCAGAAATCTTAGTAATAATCTTGATCATACCTAAACCATGTGGCTTTTCCTTATCAAAACTCATTTACCAGGACTTGTACTATTCCCCATAAGGTGTGAATTGCCATATTAAATGACTTTTCTATTCTAACATATAAAATATCAACATAAATGAGTCTATATTTCCTATCCATCTGACCTTCATTTTACTGTGGCATGTGAAATCAATGGTCTGTCTTCAAAGCAAGCAAGAGCAACAAATGATTTGATCTGAGGTTGTGACCTGATGCATAAAAATAGAATACAAAAAGGAAACAGAGCAAGAGAACCAGCTTTTTTTTTTTTGCTTTTTTTTTTTCCCTGTTAAGTCTTGGAACTGGTTAAGATGTTTTATCTTGAAAGTCTCAGTCTCTGGCAAAGATTTTTCTCAGATAAACTATAGTTCAGCAAACATGAAATAAGACAGTGATAATAGGGCAGAATTAAGATCATACTAGTCAACAGAATGCATCTGCTGTCTGTGCACTTTCCACCAACCTGCTCACGAATATTATTGCAACGCTTAAAAGTTGAGAATTTCTTCCTTAAATATTTAATCTTCACCTCTTAAGACCATAACAGTTTTCATTTTACAGACCTTACTCAGCTCTACTTCATATATGTAGCTGTGTATTTTCTAAGCATGTATTTAATAATTATTGGTTTTATCTTGTTCATAAACTGGACCCTTTCCTATCTTCTCATGCCAAGAGGTTCAGTAACCTTAGAGTTACTACATTTAATAACAGAATAGCCTCTTGTAATAGAATGCCATCTCCTGAGATACTGCTGTCTTGTAAAAGTACTGTGTTTTGTTCTCCTGGAGAACCACTCATACAAGAACAAGTTAGCTTCTCTCTGGTTTTGACAGTAGGTTAGATCAGTGTCTGATGGGTATGCTAACACAGACACTAAATAATAGAAATTGCAGATTAGACACTAAAAGCAGGCTGTGGATGCTGTTTAGCATTTTAATGCAATAAGTGGTCCCCAAGCAATCAGGCTACATTTACTAACAGTCTTTAAATAGCTGAGCATGCTCATTCTAAAAAGGGTGCTAAAAACTGAGAAGTTCAAACACTTTTTCCCCTCCATAATTATGCATAAAGACTAACAGGTTTGTCATTGAGATGGAGTGGATTTGTACCAGGAACTAGTGAACAAGACCTGAAACTTTGAACTATTTGGGAACATCAGTTACAATAATAAAACCTATGCCTAACAATAAGGTTTCTGGATTGAATCAGTGTATTCTGGAGCCACAGGACTAGGCACACCATCTATACGCAGTCTGTAAAATCTCTTTTACGTCTCTGGCACTTGCATGGTTGTACAGTGAGCCAAGGACATTTTTATGTAAAGGTCAGGGAGTGTCATGACAGAATGAGGCAAACTGGTTGTGCCACGTGGGCAGACCCCTGTAACATGTCATGCTTCTTGCTAATGCCAGTTAGAGATGGGAAAGATATTCTGGAACTTCCTTACATTAAGTCTTAAAGTGAAATAGACTTTGTACTGAAAAGTGGAATTAAGGTGAAAGACTGTGGCATCTTAATCTTACTTGTTTGTTTGGAGATAAAGTCCCTTGTCCATAAGTGTCAATGTCTATCTGAACACATTTTGCTAGGACGAGACAACACTGAGTAAGGGTGCAGGATGTACCAATGTCAGGTATCACAGAGTAGTTCATAGAGAAAATCTGTGTGCCAGCATTCCTGATTTCAGGTTATTTTAAAGTATTACCTGTGACACAAGTTAGGAATCTGCATGAGGCAGCTTTAGGTACAGAAGTTTTCCTTCTGGATGCCCTTGACTGCCAAGCAGTTACACTAAGTCATGCATTTGGCATAGGTCTTCTTCTTCTAGCCACACAGCTACCTGACACTGATAGTACTCTGAAAGAGAATGTGGGGTTTTAATTAATTAATTGAACCTTTGGTAGATATGCAAACCAGATTTTAAAACAGCTGTATATTTGGAAACTGCATGAGCCACTGAATTGATTTCAACTCTCAGTTTATGGCATGGGTGTGCAGTGTGGGCCTGGCATGGGGAAAAGGAGCTTCTGAGTCACTCACCAGTGACTCCCACTGGTCAGGAAGGTTTCCCAGGTGGCATCTAAACCTGTTATTAACAGCCAGAGTGGAAGTCCTACCATCAGTTTAAATGGAAGCAGAGAACAACTCTTTATAACAGCATGACTTCAGAAGGTCTTTCTTTTTATTCTCTGGGATAGTGTGTGCTGGAAAGGCTCTTTGTCATGCTGGTTAGTGGATCCTAACTGACACTTGTGTGAGAACTGATGGTGATGATGGTTCCCCTTCCTTCTAGTTAAACTCCTTGAAGTCCATGAATGAAAGAAGAGATTTGATGTTAAATTGCCCTGGACTAAAAGCCTACAATCTAATGCTAATTTTACAGTCAGTTGAACTACTTCAGTTTTTCCACAAAGCATGGGAGAATTTCTGCCTATGCATCAACTCTGACATCTGGAGTAGTGATGGATTGTTCTCCTCTATCCAAGAGTTACCAACCTGACCAAGATGATAGAGAAAATGGCACAACTTTCTGTTGACATAGGCCAGCAGCAACCTGCTAGCAGTCCTGATGACTCCTGCTTGGAGGACCAATGTTCATTTTTACAACCATACAGTTTATTTTAATAGGAAGATCTGTTGCTACTAGAGAAGAACGCACTTCCCAAAACATTGACAATTCAGAACATTGACTTCACACATTTTCTTTCTATTTGCTTGGAGCCTCTAAATCAGCTTGGGTTTTCTGGAGAGTTTGGGGCAGGTTTTACTTTTCTTTAAGCTATCTAATGGGTTAATAGAAACTGTCCAGCTGACTGCCTCCTGAATTGCAGTAATCATGGTTGAGTCTGTTACATCATTTCCAAGTGGCTTGTTCCATTACAACACTACTTTGTACATGAGACCGAACAATGTAGAAATACAAGTTCATCTGAAGACAAGTTCAAAGATGAGGTAATAAGCTGTTCCCTTTTTCTTGTTAAACATCTGCTTGAAATATCAGTGTGTTTTATTTTTCCATGCCACCTACATCAATTAAGTATAGTTTCAGTACCCCAAAGATGCACTGAAGCTTACCATTACACTTGCAACTAATCCAGCTGACTTGTTTCTGAGATTTGCTGTGCAGGCAGAAAGGAGAGAGGTGGTTGTAACATACAGTGCCATGGGAAGAGGAAGGTACTTCAGAAGCTGGTATGTACGCTTGATGTACTTTGGAGCACAATTTCTGAATCTGAGACAAACACAAAAGCGAAAGGATTATGAGAGAGACAAGGTACAGCCAGGGCCTGGCAGAAGAACTTGCTCGTGACGTAAAATGCATGCCTTGCAGGTACTAATGCTCTGGCCTTATGCTATAGGACTTTACGTCAGGTGTAGCAAATAAATAGTAATTAAAAAAATAATACTTAGAACAAATCAAACACAAATTTTTGAAGGAATATCCTCCCTTTCCTGCCACTTATTAGAGTGACAGAGTAAAATGAGGTCAGACAACTTCTAATCCTGCAGAACAGATATTCCCTCAAATATTTTAAGCTGTCAAGAACTAGTCTGTCAGATCTTTGAACTCGAAATGCTTCGATAGTGCTCAACTGCTCAGCCCCAAGGTGTCTGCAAAGGATAAAGCTGACACTCCACTCCTACCCCAGTGTTTTGCCTAATGGCAAGCTACACAAACCCAAGAAGTCCATGAATAATTCCAAGGAAGCATCACTGCATTACAGCTGTGTTTCCATACACATTAGATCTGAGATGTAATGAAAGAGTTTTGAGAGCATATTACCGTATTTAGCCAAGTTGAAAATTAATCTTTTAAAGACATCTGACTGTTTGGAATAAAACACACCAGTGAAATAATTTCACTGCTTGTAAATATGCTTTTTTTTGTAACATTGTAGCCTTGAGGCTGATGCTTTAGATTATGTTGTCAGGTTTTGTTTCCACACCAGTCAGGAAGATAATTGAAAATATATTTTATACACTCTATGGGTTGTTCAACATGGACAGGTCGCAGATCAACCCGTGTAAAGTTACTGCACAGAAGAAAAAAAGAGTTTAAGGTTTTGACAGTGTTGATCTAACTTTGCATTTTGACTTTCCTAGGAGCCTAGTATTAACGTCATACTAGTTTCCCCTTGCTCTAACTTTGCCTCTTGCATTTTAAGAGATGCAAGTGAATTCTGTGTATTTCGTGAAATATTGATAAGCCAAGACAATCATTCTAGTTTGATGTGCAGGACCAAAGCAATTTATTGTGGTATAGAATTTTAAAGGTATTCTTGCGCCCTTAAATTAATATCAGTATTCTTGGAGGGTGGAGTAGATTGGATGTTTTGCTTCCCCCCCTGCACCACCATGTTGGTACTGGTAGTCAGAGCTGGGGTAATAGTTCTCAGCATAGCAGCTGTTCCTCATCGTACAGCACTGTATCACAATTAGGGAGAAAAAGTCCAGAAAAAGAAATCTTCATTTTTTCAGGTTGAATTATGCTTTGGATAATCAGGGAGGAGACAGAAATTCCTCAGCATCTAATTACTCACTGCAATCCAGAAGAGTGAAAGCCATTTCTGTTTTATGTCTTCAAAGTGGATAGCCATATGACGCAATAGAGGCAATGCTCTCTACATGTGGCTATCGACAAAATAGGTATTTTGTGCTCCTAAAATATGAGGGTGGAGAGATTCCCTCAGTTAATTTCTTCATGCATAAACCACCATTTTCCTAGAAGTTTAGTATTATCAGCAGCTCCGTAGAGAGCACAATGCTGAATAATATGTATTTCTAAACCAGAGACCTTGTTCCCTACAGCTTTTGTAATCTTTTAGCTGTGTGACAAGAAATAGTAGTCTCTACATGTCTCACAGTCTGCCAAGGCACTGCTCTGCTACAAGACACTGCTCTGCTTCAAACATTTTCCTTACCCAGTAGCGCAGTAATCTTTATCCTCCGACTGCTGTCAGATTTGTTTTTGCACCAGTCTTCTGGCATATGACCTTGTCAACTCACAAGAACAAGACTGAGCGTTTTGCAAGTGCCAGTCTCACCAAAAGCCAAATAACTTGTGCCTTCCTCTCCTCCATTTCATCTTTTTCAATAATAGGAAAGAAAGACTGAGAAGGCAAGTTTTACTTTAGCGTAGAACTCATCTGCTATATGACCACTGTTGGCTCAGTAAAACATTTCTCAGAAAACTTCCTTATTAAGGTTGAAGGACTATAAAAAATAACATCTAATACTTCAGTTCGTTCATATAAGACAAATGCAGTAATAATTAACATCTTTCTTTGAACAAGGAGGCAACACAGGTTGAAACTTAGTAGTATCTCTTCTGACAGTAAGAACTAGGCCACTAGTAAATGAACAGTTAGGAATCACTAAGCTCCAAGCTGGAAAGGCAATCACTCCATGTTATCACTGATTAATTTTGTGGAGGATTCATAGTTGTTCTGGCATGTATCTTTTCATGCGAATGGATTTCTCTCTCATCCTGCAGACAGAATTATGTGCTGCCATGAGGCTGCATTGACTCCAGCAGGCACAAGAGATTGTAGGCACTGAAGTTCCAAGGACTCTGTCTCTTAAAGCTAAGAAGTGTAGACAGGTAAATGTTTCCAAAATCTTTGTGCATATGTAGGGAACATCTGCTGATTTGTCTATCAAGAAACACCGTATAGCCAGTCTGAAAATTGGTGGGCAGTCAGCACTTTGAAGAACTAGGCTTGTGGAGCGAATTTTCTGTGAATGTTGCTTCCCTTCTTTCAAGGCAGTGGGGAGGGAGAGGGAGGAAATCTGAAAAGAATGTACTGCACATTTTTTTATCTTGATATTTTAGAAAACATACCTTTTCAGATTTCATTGCTTGTAAATTGCTCCTTTATATGCTTTATGATTTTTGTCATGTGGCTTATAAATAACTGATAAAGAAGTTCAAGGAAAACCACAAAAATTACTTAAAAGGATGCTGTCAAAATGTATGTTACCTTTAATTTTTTCCCTTGCCTTCAATATTTAATGACTTGATTTTCCTTGTTTCGTACTAGAAAAAAAAAGCTCCACCATGCAGCTAAAGTGTTGGATCTTTTTTAAAATAGAGCACAGTAGAATCTCAGTTATCTTACTATGTATGCCTTTTTGAGTACTTATGAAATAATATGCAAAAAGTATTATTGTGGCTTTATTAGATACTATGAAACAAAGTCCACCTGTTCAGCTATTTAAATCAGATTTGAAGATGGTCCATATATGGTTTCAGTGAGACTTCCAGACTCTGAAAGTAGATCAGTGCTAAAGACAGGCCTGGAAAATGGAAAGACATGGAGTCTATTTCTATGGAACTCCACAAGAAAGCCGTGGTTTTTTTCTCCATTGGTGAGTTCAAAGTTCAGAACTCTCCAGGTCACTTCCTAGAAGGAGAAGAGGAATCGATGCTGTGTAGTGATATGGTATATCTGATACCATGTTTACGTAAGTGAAGTGTATGCCATTCACAATTTTGGAGCACAAGTCATGAAATTACAGGAGAGCATTTTCTTACTTCCAGCCATAAACATCTTTTAACCAGCATTCAGTTCAAAACTTCACTTTGCTTTTCCTCAGTCCACACAGAGATCTCCCTTTTTCCTTCTCCCTAACCTTTCCACTGCTTTGGGTGTATGATCCAAAGATCCACAGTCCAACTACTGGTCTTATTTATGTATTTATTCGCCATTGTTATTTGGTCTCCAAGGAAACCCTTTAGACCACAATTCAGTTTTCTTTTAAGCATTGTCATGTGCCGATAACTTATATTCTTTTATGTATATATATATAATTGTAATTACATTAAAACTACACCCAAGCTGTTAAGAGTTTAAGAGAGACCACAGCAATAATACTTGCTACTTTACAAAGTGATGGCATAAAGGTGATGGGACAGAGTGATCTAGTGAAAGGACATGATCTAGTATTTGCAACAGAGTTGTTCTGGATCTGCCTGTTTCCTGGCTCCTGCTACACAACACAACATAACCTTTACTTTGATCCTGGAATAAATATAATTTCCTCAAACAGCATTTGATGAGCTGTGAAGTGAGTAGAATGGCAATTTTGTTACTGTCCTGTAGAGAGAATGGACCTTCCCACCATAGAAAGCAAAGCTGAACTTCTAAGAGAAAAGGAAACTTGTGCTGTGGAGGGACTGAATCCTTATTCATTCAGAGATACTAAGGGTAATTTCTTCCTACTGAAAGGTCTACAAGTTTTCAGAGATTTATAACTGTACATTTTTTCACAAAGCTAATTTGACAAACTGTTTATACAATGATAAGCATTGAAAAGTAGAGCAATTAGGAAAAGTAGAAACTAAGTAAAAATTATACAACAGTCATACAAGAGTAGGTGATATCAACTGTGTCAGGTGTGAGCTGGTGGATGATTTGGTCAGCATGGTGGTGGAGCTTAGGGAGGAGGTGGAGCGAAAGAGGAGCATCAGAGAGTGGGCAAGGGAGACGGACTGGTGGAGCCACTCCCTGTCATCCTCAGAAGAAAGGCATTGGGCATGGGGGGTGCTCCATAAGATGCTTTCAAAATAGCAGAGGTTCCCTTACCATATCTCCGTTAGGCTGAAGGAGGGGACCAAAGGGACAGGGAGGAATGGAGGTAGGTCCCTCCTCAGAAATGCAGGTGCATCTCCTCCCAGTCATCTTTGCCTTCCCAGGTGCTCTTGCACAACATGTTTGAAGCTCTGGAATTCAAGGGGCAAGAAAATGAGGATTACACACCCAGGGGGTCAGCTAGGGTGAGTTCATCATCCCCACACTTCAAGACTGCCTCTGCAAAAAAAAAAGGATGATTGTCATAGGTGACACCATTCTGAGGGGAACAGGGGGGCCAATATGTCACCCAGACCCTACCCACAGGGAAGTCTCCCTGATGCCCTGGTCAGGGACATCACTAGGCAGCTCCCTAAACTGGGATGGCCCTCCGACTGCTACCCACTTTTGGTGTTCCAGGTTAGCAGTGATGAAATGACAGAGAAGCCCGAGGGCTATTGAAAGGGACTTTAGGCATTGGGGTTATTAGTTAGAGCTGGGGGGGCACAGGTGGTGTTTTCCTCCATCCCTTTAGAAACCAGGAAAAACACTGAGAGGATCAGAAAAACACCCCTGATCAACTCATCACTAAGAGGCTGGGGCCATCAGTGGAATTTTGGTTTTCTTGATTATGGGGTGGTTTATTCAGCACTGGGATTGCTGGTAGTAGATGGGGTCCCAAAGTGGGAAAAGGATCCTAGTGCAGGAGTTGGTAGGGCTTGCGAAGAGGGCTTCATACTAGATCTGAAGGGGCTAAAACCAGGTTCCCTAGCAGTGAGTCAATAGGCAGGGTGTCAGAGTTGGAGGTGGGACCAAAAATCCAGCTGGAGTGTGTCCACATGGCTGGTGATAAAATATGGGATGGCATGCTACAATCAGAGGCCCTGTGTGTTAGTGAGTTCCTTAGGTCTGCTGCAAGAGATGCAGCGTACATCGAAGCACATCTGAACTGCTTCTACACAAGGCACATCACATGAGGAACAAGCAAGAAGAGCTAGAAATCCTGGCTTGATTCCAGAGGTATGACATCATTGGCTGGGAAGAGTCCTGTGACTGGTGTGCGGTGATGGATGGCTACAGGCTCTTCAGAAGAGACAGAAGGGGCAGGAGAGGTGTGTTGGGGGGTGGCGCTGTATGTAATGGAGGGGCTAGGCTGCACTGAGCTGTCAGTTGGCAGTGACACAACTGAGAGTCTCTGGGTAAGGATTAAAGGACAAACAAATAAACAGGTTGTGATTGTGGGAGTCTACTATATGTCTAGAACAATGACATTATCGAATTATTCTTCAACAAACTAAAAGGCATCTCTAGATTGACTGTCCTTGTACTTATAAGGGATTTCAACTTGCCAGATGTTAACTGGGAACACCACACAGCTGATACAAACAGGTCCAAGAGCAACCAGATGGTAGCTTCCTTGTTCAGGTATTAATGGAGCTGACAAGGAAAGGTTCTTTCCTAGATCAGTTGCTCACAAACAGAGAAGGTCTCATGGGGGAAGTGATGGGAGGTGGCCATCTTGGCCATAGTGACCACGAAGTAGTGGAATTTAAAATCTTTGGTGAGAGGAGGGGAACTGCCTCCAAACCTTCAACACTAGATACAGGGAGAGCAGATTTTGGGCTGCTCAGGGAACTAGTTGGTAAGGTCTCCTGGGAAACTGCTTTTGAAGACATTGATGTCCATCAATGCTGGTCACCTCATAAATGCACAGGAACAGGAAATTCCAAAACATCGTAAGTCAAGCAGGCGAGGCAGGAGGCCAATTTGCCTGAACAGGGGTCTTCTAGACCCTAAGTGGAAAAAGGAAGCATATGACCAATGGAAAAAAGGTCAGATAATGTGGGAATGTGGGAGGATTACAGGGATGCTGTTTGCCTTGGTAGGGAGAAAATTCATATGGCCAAAGCTCAGTTAGAGGTGAGGCTGGCCAATGCTATGGTAGACAATAACAAGATGTTTTTCAAATGCATTAACAAGAGGAGGACCAGAAAGAACATTGGTCTGATACTTGATGAGAACGGTCACCTTATGAACAGGGACATAGACAAAGCAGAGATATTTTAATGCCTTCTTTGCCTCTGTCTTCAATATAGTCGATGGGGTCTGGGACCTCAGATGCCCCTAGTTGCAGGACTGTGACTGCAGTAATGATAATGTGAACCGCGAACTTGTGGGCAATCTGCTGCTCCACCTGAATCCACTTAAGTCCATGGGCCTCTGTGTGATTCATCACAGGGTGCTCAGGGAGCTGGCTGATGTCATTGTGAGACCTCCCTCAATATTTTTCAAAGGTCTTGGGAACCTGGAGAGGTCCCAGTTGACTGAAAGCTGGAAAACGTTGTCCCAGTTTTCAAGAAGAGTAAGAAAGAAGACGCTGGTAATCACAGGCCTTCAGTCTCACCTCAGTTCCTGGTAAAATTATGGAGAAAATCATGCTGGGAGTTACTGAAAAACACACAAAGGACAACATAGTCATTGGTCACAGCCAACACAGGTTCAGGAGAGGAAGATCCTGTCTATCCAATCTGATTTTCTTTTAGGACAAGGTCACCCAGCTGATGACCAAGGGAAACCAGTTGATGGGAGGTTTTTGGATTTCAGTAAGGCTTTTGATACAGTGTCTCACAGTATCTTGCTGGACAATTTTGTGTCCTGCATACAACTAGACAAAGCCATAATGCATTGGGTGGGCAATTGTCTGAAGGGTCAGGCCTAGAGAGTGATAGTAAATGGGGCTACATCTGGCTGGTGGCCAGTCACTAGTGGGGTCCCCCAGGGCTCCATTTTAGACCCAGTTCTTTTTAACATTTTCATAAACGACCTGGATTCAGGACTAGAGGGTATCTTAAGTAAATTTGCAGATGATACCAGATTAGGAGGAGCTGTTGACTCCACTGAGGGTGAAGAAATCTTGCAGAGGGACCTGGACAGATTAGAGAGCTGGGCAACCACCAACTTTCTTGATGACAGGTTGGCTATGAGCAGCAGTGTGCCCTGGTGGCTAAGAGGGCCAATGGGATCCTGGGATGCATCAAGAAGAGTGTGGCCAGCAGGTCAAAGGAGGTGATCCTCCCCCTCTACTCTGCCCTGGTCAGGCCCCACCTGAAGTATTGTGTCCAGTTCTGGGCTCCCTGGTATAAAAAAGACAGGGATCTCCTGGAGAGAGTCCAGAGAAGGGCTACGAAGATGATTAAGGGCCTGGAGCATCTCCCCTATGAGGAAAGGCTGAGTGAGCTGGGGCTGTTCAGCCTGGAGAAAAGAAGACTAAGGGGGGTCCTAATTAATGTTTATAAATATCTTAAGTATGGGATGCAGGGGGAATTGGCCAACCCCTTTTCAGTAGTCTGTGGAGACAGGACAAGGGGCAATGGCTGCAAATTGGAGCACAGGAACTTCCGCACCAACATGCGGAAGAACTATTACACAGTGAGGGTGACAGAGCACTGGGACAGGCTGCCCAGGGAGGTGGTGGAGTCTCCTTCTCTGGAGATATTCGAGACTCATCTGGACACCTATCTGTGCAATATGAGCTGGGGAGCCTGCTTTGGCAGGGGGGTTGGACCCGATGATCTCTCGAGGTCCCTTCCAACCCCTACGATTCTGTGATTCTGTGATTCTGTGTAACTGCATGAAGTTTAACAAGAGCAAGAGCTGGATTCTCCACCTGGGAAGGGGCAACACTGGCTACACATCCAGACTGGGGGATCAGATACTGGAGGCCAGCCATGCTGAGAGGGAGTTGAGCTCTTGCTGAACAGCAAGTTAGACATGAGCCAGCAGTGTACCCAGGCAAGCAGGAGGCACCAAGCCAGCATCATTGCCAGGAGGGCATTGTCCCACTCTGCACTGCATTGGTGCGGCCTCACCTTGATTACTATGTGGAGTTTTGGTTGTCACAGAAACTGTTGGAGAGTGTCCAGAGGAGGGCAACGAGGATGGTGAGACTTGGGAAGTCTTACGGGGAAAGGCTGAAGTCCCCTGGTTTGTTTAGCCTGGATAAAAGGAGACTGAGGACATGCCTCATTGCGATATATGGCTTCCTGATAAGGGGGAGCAAAGGGGCAGGTGCCAGTCTTTGGTGACCAGTGATAGAACCTGAGGGAATGGTATGAAGCTGAGACTGAGGAAGTTTAGACTGGATATCAGGAAGAGGTTCTTGGAGGGTGGCTGGGAACTGGCACAGGTTCCCCAGGGAAGTGGTCACAGCACCGAGCTTGGCTGAGTTCATGAAGCAAATCCTTAACATCAGACAGCAACCATAAATTTCTCATTAAGATCCATGCTTGGAAAAAAATTCCTTGCATTACCAGTTTAACAGGAGCTTTAGGGATTACACTTTAGCAATCTAGTTTTGATATGTGCTCAACCTGGTTGGTGACTGGAGGGCAATGGGAATATTTAAGATTTCTCATAAAGACAGGAATCAAATAGCATTCTACAGCACCATCTCAGGGACAACATGACCAATCTAGAGCAAGAAGTATCTTAGGATCATCACTGTCATATGTTATCCTCCTAGAATAACAACATCTCTGGAAAGGTATGGATCTTTGCTGCTTCAGTCCATATCGAATTGCATTGAGACAATGCAGGCTGCAGTACAGTGGTGGTCAATGGAGAGATTTCCATTCATTTTCAGTAGCTTTTGTATTAGAGATATAACACGGGTGTTTTGCTGTCAGAATTTGCTTAGGCAGACCATGACAAGTAAGTATGCATTTCTCAGAAGAACAGTAGAACACTGAAACTGGTCTATTCCCTGCAGCTATATCGAGGATCATGCCTAATTGGCAAAGCTTTCCAGAACATTTATTCTTCAAATTAATTTGATGGTCATGCTCAGCACAGGCTAACACAGCAGCTAAATGTTCTGCAATATTTATTCACATTTTTAAATGAATGGTTATCAACAGTATTTTATTTCTCTTTGTTTACCTTTTTGATAAATCATTCTGGTGAATAAGTCTGCTAGCTGGAAGGGATTGCTGATACAGCAAACCTTAAATTGGTTGTACTCTTCAGTCTATTAGTGGTGAAGTCCATGCTTGCTATAGCTAAGGGTGCAGCTGCAGTTTGCGTGGTTGTGCACAGGCAAGTTTTGTACTCTTAGCTGTGCTGAGTGGTCTAATTTATCCAGCAGATCACAACATGCAGTGTAGCCACTGCAGATTGAGCTATCTCTGGATCCTAGTAAACACAAGACTGGCACAGCTTTTTTTAGTGGAGTGACTGCTGTTGGCAGTGTATGGGAAAACGCATCACTTCTAACACCTACAAGTTGCAGGGAATTTATGTCTGGTAGAGATATTGCACATCAGCAGGTTTTAAAGGCAGTGCCCAGTGTCAGTAGGAAAAAGTATGAAAGTAAACTAGCCACCTGATTTGTTAATGCTTATTTTACAGAGTCCTTAAAATAATTTCAGACATTGCAACAGTTGGTATCTAAGTTTCTTTAAAAATCAAGACCCTGCCACATCCATCTCTTTCATAAGATGCTTTCTCTAAACAGTAAAGCCATACAGAGGTAATCAAGAGGATACCACCAGTTGTCTACTGTGAGAGAAAATAAAGGATGAGTCTGTAATTCATGATCTGGATTTTAGAGGTCTGGGCTCTTCCATTTTCATTGCTTTTCTGACTGACTTCTAAGAAATTGCACATTCTCCTGTCAGTTCTCTAGTATGAAAAAGGAAGAATCTCCTGATTTTAGGGAGAAATTTGACGATTTTTTACTACCTGCCTTGAAATCACTTATATTAGAATTGAGCAGATCCAAATCAATGCATTGAAAATGGTGCTAGAACGGCTTTTACTTATACTGTAGTGCCATTGTTTATTTTGTAATTGTTAAGACAACATAGAAGAGGCACTTCTTGTACCCAAGTTTATAGACTTTTCTGGAAGTCATGGGAAAGAGCTATCATTCCCAGCAGATAGTTAACAGGTGGCCACAGTCTCTGTGGGAATTTCTGATTGTTGATACTTGTAGCCTGCACTAATTCATGGTCAGAAAGAAGCTGTTCTGGAAGGTCAGTACTCCTACCATACCATCCAGAGAAATGGGAAAATAAAGTGGATTTATGGCACCACACACACAATTTCAGCTTTAAAACATCATCCACTATGAAGGATGTGATTCTGTATGATCCTGATGGGTAACATGACAAGTTGGTGAACAGGCTACAGCTTAAGATATTTACTCTGTCCTCAAGTGTGTGTCCAGGATGGATCATCTGCACAACCACAAAATGTATGCAAGTGTTAGGCATACATAAATATTTAATACATAGAAGTCTGTAAAATTTTCAGTAGTCTTCAAGACGAGGCACTATTCTTGCAAAAACTGTAAATCAGACAAGCTTGATAAAAGCATGGATTAGACCTACTGCTTCTCCAAGCAGTCACAGGATGTCCCCAGCAGGATATTGCTCCTGGCATACATGCTGATCTGGCTCCCCCTTCATAATGCTGCTTCATAATGCTCTTTGCACCAAGTAGGGTACTCTGACTGAAACTGCAGACAGCAACTTCCAGTATTTTGTGTGAATGTTTACCATTCTTCTACTGGGAATGAGAGGTGAAGGGAGAGATCTTTTACCCTGAAGCCAAACAAACCCTCAGCCTTGAAATCGGGTATTAGTTATTAGATACGTAGCAATTTGTATTGTCAAATGCAGGCAGAAAAGATACTAAAAACATCCAAACATATCATTGGAGTCCTGGGAAGGATTTTCTGTTAGCTGTTACAGGTTCTTCTGAATGTATCACTGGAGAATAGAGGAAAAATTGGGAAATTTTTCTTTAACCATAGGCAGTAAACAATTTCTTAGAAAGAAAACACTAGAATGCTTTCCTCATTTTAAATTAGCAAGCATAGCTGAATACATTTATGTTCTGCTGATGCATTATATCTGCATTATGAATTGTATCTTCATATAATAATATATTATTCATTAGATGTTCCTATAAACCTTTTTCAGCCCTGTTAAATAAACTCCCCCATAACACTGCTAACAGCAGAAGTGACAAAGTACCTTTCGCTGTGCAGATGAAATACTTAGAAGATACATTCTGACTTGCATCTTTAGGGATTTCTGTCTGCTTTCCTTCCTGTTGTAAAACTCTTAAAAGAAACTTTGAATGGGTAGGGAGAAGTATTCAAATCTTTCTGCTTTGAATAAAAAAAAAATCATCTGTTGTCTGATACTGCTTTCTGTTCCACGAACTATTTACAATCCATACAAACACAGTTTATGATGCTGAATTTATTCCTCCCTGAAACTGAATTTATTCTTCCCTGATTGCTGAATTTATTCTTCCATTTTGTTCAGGATGGGACAGACTGATCATTCAGTAAAAGGACAATCAAATCTTGCTCTGAAACTGTGAAGTCCTAGAAAGCACCCTCCTGAGATCAGCATGTTCCTGGGAGCTGTTTATGGCAAATCATAGAATCACAGAATCATAGGGATTGGAAGGGACCTCGAGAGATCATTGGGTCCAACTCTCTGCCAAAGCAGGCTCCCTAGCTCATATTGCACAGATAGGCGTCCAGATGAGTCTTGAATATCTCCAGAGAAGGAGACTCCACCACCTCCCTGGGCAGCCTGTCCCAGGGCTCTGTCACCCTCACTGTGTAAAAGTTCTTCTGCATGTTGGTGCGGAACTTCCTGTGCTCCAGTTTACAGCCATTGCCCCTTGTCCTGTCTCCACAGACCACTGAAAAGGGGTTGGCCAATTCCCCCTGCATCCCATACTTAAGATATTTATAAAAATGAATCAGGTCCCCCCTTAGTCTTCTTTTCTCCAGGCTGAACAGCCCCAGCTCATTCAGCCTTTCCTCACAGGGGAGATGCTCCAGGCCCTTAATCATCTTCGTAGCCCTTCTCTGGACTCTCTCCAGGAGATCCCTGTCTTTTTTATACCAGGGAGCCCAGAACTGGACACAATACTCCAGGTGGGGCCTGACCAGGGCAGAGTAGAGGGGGAGGATCACCTCCTTTGACCTGCTGGCCACACTCCCCTTGATGCACCCCAGGATCCCATTGTCCCTCTTAGCCACCAGGGCACACTGCTGGCTCATGGCCAGCCTGTCATCTACCAGGATCCGCAGGTCCTTCTCCACAGAGCTCCTCTCCAGCAGGTCATCCCCCAGCCTGTACTGATACAGACAGTTATTCCTCCACACGTGCAAGACTTTACACTTGCTTTTGTTGAACCTCATTTGGTTTCTCCCTGCCCAGCTTTCCAGCCTGTCCAGGTCTCGCGCAGTGTTCCTGCGTGTCAGCCACCCCTCTGAGCTTTTTATCATCAGGTACTTGCTGAGGGTGGATGCTATTCCCGCATCAAGGTCATCAATGAAGATATTAAACAGGACTGGACCCAACACGGATCCCTGGGGAACACCGCTGGTCACAGGTCTCCAGTCAGACACTGCTCCACTGATCACCACCCTCTGAGCTTGGTCCGACAGCCAGTTCTCAACCCACCTCACTGTCCACTCATTTATCCCATACCCTCTCAGCTTTGCTATCAGGATGTCATGGGAGACAGTATTGAAAGCCTTGCTGAAATCGAAGTAGATGACATCCACTGCTCTCCCTCCATCCACCCAGCCGGTGATGAGATCATAGAAGGCTATGAGATTGGTAGCACAATCTCCCCTTGGTGAATCCATGCTGACTACTCCTCATGACCTTCTTCTCTTCCAGTTGGTTTGAGATGGCATCCAGAACAAGCTGTTCCATCACCTTTCCAGGGACAGAAGTGAGGCTGACTGGCCTGTAGTTGCTAGGATCCTCCTTCTTGCCCTTTTTAAAGACCAGAGTGACATTGGCTATCCTCCAGTCTTCAGGCACTTCTGTTCTCCAAGACTTGTCGAAGATGATAGAGAGCAGCTCAGCAATCACTTCCGCCAGCTCCCTCAGCACACATGGATGCATCCCACCTGGGCCCATGGATTTATGTGCATTAATCCCTTTGAGATGCTCCTGGACCACCTCCACCTCAACCAGAGGGAAGCTCTTCATTTCCCAAACTCTTCTACTTTCTTCCAGTGTCCATGGGTACTGAGGGGCCTTTGAAGTGAAGACCAAATCAAAGAAGGCATTCAGTATCTCCACCTTCTCAGCATCCTCCGTAACCAGGACACCTGCCTTGTTCAGCAGGGGACCCACACTATCCCTAATCATCCTCTTACTATTCACATATCTAAAAAAACCCTTTTTATAATCCTTTATGTCCCTTGCCAGTTTCATTTCCAAGTGGGCTTTAGCCTTCCTAGTTGCATCCCTACAGGCCCTGACAACATTCCTATATTCTTCCCAGGTGCTCAGACCCTTTTTCTACAATTCATAGACCTTCTGCTTCCCTTTGAGTTTACTCATTAGCTCCCTGCTCATCCACACAGGTCTTTTGCCTCACTTTCATGATTTCTTGCTCAAAGGGATGCACCAGTCCTGGGCTTGGTAGAAGTGCTGTTTAAATGCTAGCCAGCTCTCACAGGCTCCCTTTCCTTCTAACAGCGTAGCCCACGGGATAGCTTCTATTAGGTTGCAGAAGAGCTCAAAGTTAGCTCTTCTAAAATTCAGGGTAGCTATCCTACTTTTTGGCTTGCTTCTTCCATTCAGGATCTTGAACTCTACCATTTCATGGTCACTATGTCCCAAGCTGCCTCCAACCTTCACTTCCCTAACGAGCCCATCCTTGTTGGTTAAAACAAGGTTCAGTACCCGCCCTCCCCTTGTAGGTTCCTGCACCATCTGTAGCAGGAAATTGTCTTCTACACATTGCAGAAATTGTCTGGACTGGGTACAACTGGCACTGTTGCTTGCCCAGCAGACATCTGGGTAATTTAAGTCCCGATAAGGACCAGTGCCTGGGATCTCGAGGCTACTTCTAGCTGCTTGTAGAATGCACTATCAATTTGCTCCTCCTTATCAGGGGGCCTGAAGTACACACCCACAACTGTGTCACTCATACTAGCATGACCCTTGATTCTTACCCACAAGCTCTCAACTGATGGATCATCCTTCCCCAGGTGGAGCTCAATACATTCTAGCTGCTCTCTCACATAAAGAGCAACTCCTCCACCTCGCCTCCCTAGCCTCTTTCCTGAAAAGCACATAGCCATCCATGACAGCGTGCCAGTCAACCAGGCTGTCCCACCACGTCTCTGTGATCGCAAAGAGATCATGGCCCCGCAACCACACAAAGATCTCTAACTCTTCCTGTTTATTAGCCATGCTACGTGCATTCACATATAGGCACTTTAGGGAGGCAGCAGATGCAGGTATCCTCAGCAGGTCACAAGAAGATTTCCGACAGGGGATGGGCAATGGTGGCAAATTAGGAGTCCTCAGGGCAATCCACAGAATTTTCCCTACTATCACCTGGAACGACATCCCCAAGTCTGTCACTGTGCTGTTGGCTTTACCTTCTTCTGCCAATTAGCTCTAGTCCTGTCTCCTAAAGCACTTGCCTGACCCCAGCAGCCTTCATGACATCCCCGTCCCCCTTCCTAACTAGGTGAAAGCTCGTTCAATGAGCCCTGCCATCTTCTGGGCAAGGATCTGCTTTCCCCTTGGGGACGGGTGAGCCCTGTCAACCGTCATCATGCCAGGAGCAGAGTACACCTTCCCTTGGTCAAAAAACCCAAAGTTCCTATGCCGGCACCAGCCTTTCAGCCACTTGTTCAACTCCTGGGTTCTCCTAGCCTACTCCGAACCCCTCATCCCACTAGTAGGGATAGAGGAAGATATTATTTGAGCTCTCCCTCCCTCAACAAAGTGCCCTAGGTCTTGGAAGTCCCTTTTGATAGATTGCAGGCTACACTTCGTGATTGCATCACTGCCTGCTTGAACTATCAATAATGGGTAGTAATCAGAGGATCTCACCAGCCCTGGGAGCCTTCTGGTGATGTCTCTGACCTGGGCTCCAGGGAGGCAGCACACCTCCCTCTTGTGTAGGGTTAAGTCTGCATATGGGGCCCTCCGTCCCCCTGAGGAGGGAATCTCCTACCACAACTACCCTTCTCTCTTGCCTAACAGAGGCAGTCTTGAGGCGTGCGGTCGATCGCCTCACTCTAGGCACTTGCTTCCTCTGAGGCAGAGGGGCTGCCTTCGTCTCTTCACTTACCTCCTTCTCAACTTCCAGGGCCCCAAACCTATTGCTTAGGGGAATCTGGGGGACCAGGGTAGGCAGGCAGGTGGAGTGCCTACAACAGTGAGCTGGTACTATCTTCCAGCCCTCCTCAGGGTTCAGGTCACTCCCTTCTGCCTGACCAGCACAGGACAGGGGGACCATCACCAGTTGCGGGGTGTCTTCCTGGCATGCTTCCCTCTGGGACACCAAGCAGCTACTCCACCAGTCAATCTCCCACTCACAGTCCCTGATAGCCCTCAGTCTTTCCACCTGTTCTTTTAGTTCAGCCACCATGCTGAGCAGATTGTCCACCTGCTCACACCTTACACAGGTGAAGTATTTGCTTCTTTTCCCTGGCAGCAGCAGACTCAGGCATTCCCTGCAGCCAGAGACCTGAACGGCGGCATCCCTAGGCAGGCCCTCTGTCGGGATTGCCACATTTTTGTAGGGAGAACCTCTCTGCCTGATGGAGACCATGGTTTAACTGTCAGGGCACACAGCAGACAGGAACACCCTTGGCTCACCCTGTATACTCCCTGAGCCTCCTGCAACAAGGTTCGTGTCTGAATGCTGTGGTTAGTGTTACACAAAAGGGGCAGGGGTTCCTGTGACCTCTACAAGAATTTTTTTTCTAATCATTTGTGGCAGCTCTCTCTGATATCAAGCCTCAGTGCCCACACCCTTTCTCTCTGTGTCAGACTGACAGAAAGACTCCCCATGCAGTTGGACCACTTTCCTCCACTCAGCTCCTCCCCACAGGCCCAGCTGTTAGAGGCACTTGGTGAAGTCCATCCTCCCTGCTGCAGCTCCCTTCTGCAGAAATATGGGACAGTTTTACTACTTGCTTCAGCTTGGCTTTTGCCACACATGTTTAGCTGCTTTGGATTTGCCACCAACATACTGTTTCCTGCAGCTTTGGGGGGTTTTGTGCTCAGCTTTCCACTGGCAGCTGCAGTGCCATGTCCCACCCTGTCACCCCTGGATGTCACCTGCATCTGTGGAAGTTCAGTCAGCCCCACACCACCTCCACAGTGGTAGCACTGGTGGAATAACACCACCATGGAGCAGGTTACACCACCCTTGATTTTCAGAAGACTTTTTGAGACCCTCTGTACTTGGTTACAACCCCACATATCTTCCCCATTCAGGTGGGCTAGTGGCTCTGTGGAAAGTTTTCCAGAACACAGAGCTTAACCCTGCTTCCAGTGAAGACAGCAGCAAAAATGATCACAACCTCAGTACCTGCAGGGCTGGATATACTGTAAAGAGAGGTGCAGCAGCAAAGCAAGTTCAAAGTGCATAGCATCCTCCTTTCATAAACCTGGGAGAGGATATAGCTCTTACATGAATGGAAGGATATGGGTCATAAACTTGTGCAAGCAGCCGGTTCTGGTATGGGAGAAATACTTTGAAAATATATGATTTCATTAAGAAGATTACATTTATCCTGAATTTCCAGGAGAGGCAATATTTCATTTTAGCCTTACACACCTACTTTATGTGGCTTTAAGTGTGTAGCTGTATTAATATTTGCTGATTAAAAGCTGTCTCCAATAAGAGATGATCAATAATAAGCCTTCTCACACTCCTTTTCTCAACCAGTCTGTCTTGGAGTGCTGTGAGTAGGACTGAGCAAAGCCTGATGAAAATGAACACATCTGAAAGTCTTCCCACTCCTAGACTGGCAGAAGCAGGAAGACCTTAGTGCTTTATGATTTCACAAACACATCACCCCTCTTTGTTTCTGAGCAAAGAGGGCTGGACTCATCAGGTAAGGCAGCAGGTGATGTTTTAGTGTGCATCGCACAGCTTGGTGGGATCACGGTGAGAGAGGGAGAGAAAACTTGCTTCTGTCACTTCTCTGGCATTTTAAACCAACCTTGTCTGGGATTAATTTGAGTCGTGGCTCTCTGTCTCTTGTACCAACATCCACATCAGACCAAGAAATGCTTTAATTAAAAAAAAAAGGCTCCAGCTAGTGGTTCTGGCTGCTTTCATTGGAACAGCTTTCATCAAGTAGTGGTGCGGGTTGTGGTTGGCCTCCGACTTTCCAAGACAGAGCAGTCTGGTGCTGACCACATGCTGACTGTTGCAGAACCCATTCTTGCCTCTGGATCTGCCTCCAAATCAACAGCACTGATTCCTGTGAGTGACCAGAAATACACTACACAGAGCAGTGACTACAAGACATAGAGGAATCAAACATTCTGGTCTTCTAGCTGCTGCTGGTCAGCTGCTGCTAAAGTATATTTTTAAACACTAACCTTTTGCCGTAATTATTATGCCTACAGCAAATTTTTGAAGCCATAACACTTTATTTTTGAAAACACCTGGCAGCAGCAAGTAGCAACCATTATCTTGAAAAGTTTCTTTTCACCAGTGTCTGACTTTGTAATCCATCCCTCCCACAAGGTTTTGTTGTGCATTGATTATCTCTGTGGCCTTGTTTCATGTCAGTGCAAAGGTGGCAATGCCTCTGACTTTAAAAATAGCTCAGTAGCACCAACTTTCTGTGGAAAAAAAGTTTTTATGAATTTCACGAACTAGTTTCTGGGTAGATCTACTGGGGCTTTGAGACTTCCATAAAAAGGAATTTTAGCATTAAGCTTTAAAAAAAAATCAGTGATAGACTAAAAGTGGTCTGTCTTCAGTGCTGGTCACACATGAAGACACACCTCTAGAACAACCTGAAATGCTACCAACCAGAAAATTTACCACTGGTGTGGATGCAGGGTGGCAGTCAGGACTGAAGCAGCTCCTAGCTGCTGACTGGTCCTGCAGTGTCAGTGCATCCTGACTGTGAGAAAGGGAAGACCCAGGGTGACAAGATGTAGTCCAAGTGAAGCATACAAAGTCAGTGACATGTAGGTAGTGACACCCAGAAATATAGGTGGGACTGGAAGCAGCAATTCACTCTTTATACCCAGCATATCAGTTGCTGGTATGCACTAACTCCAAAGACGCATCTGAAGAGGGACAGGACAACATGCTAAAAGCCAGTGAAGTTAGGATGGAGGGTGCTGGCAGCTGACTTTCCAGGGAGAACTTCACACCCTCTCAACCTTGAAAAGTACGAAAATTCAAATGACATTTTACAGACTTCTGCCATGTATAAGTTTTTCCCAAAGCATTTTGATTCCTATGGCTATCAATACACATCACAGATCAACAGAGAAACAAATTAGTGCAGTGGGAGGAACTATTAAGCTTTTTGTAGCTATACATCTTTTCCTATCTCACTTGCCCAGCTGCAAAGGCATGTGATGACACAGCTTGTGATAAAAAGCCAGACAGATATGCACTTATTTCAGGACTGAGAGTTTCACAGAACTGGGTATCAGCTCAGTAAAACGAGCAGGTTGTGGAGAGCGAAGGCGCTTGCAATGAGCGTGTTGTCCCCTTCCCTTCAGCAATGGGATGTGGGGAAACACAGGTAAGACCTTCACATTACACGTTGGTTTAACCCCAGGCAGCTGTTTGCAGATGAGAAGATCTTCGTGCGTGGCTTATAAATCTCTGTGCAAAGCAGCGGCAAGAAGCAGCAGTCTACATACACCAAGTGCAGGAACTGGAGCTTTGATGCATTTGACTGCAGGGTACAGTAACAGGGTGCAGATGATACTGCCACAGCCAGAAATCATTCATTCCGCGTCTCATGCTGTGTAGACCCACATTCAATAGGCAGTTTAGTTCCACAGTCACTGGAAGATCCTCATTGTGTCATTCACAAAATAATCTCAAACTGACATCTTGATATATCTTATTGAAAATCCTCTGGGAGACATTAACGTGCAAGAGCCCTCCCAGGATTGCATGGCTGCTTTAATCACATAAACTAATTTTTAACTATTTTAACTGACATTCACATAATATCAGTATTGCTTTTTCATTTTTTAATTTCATTTTTTATTTTTTAAATTAATTTTTTTTTTCAGACTTCTTTTTCCTAAGGCTATCTACCAATGGTAAAAAAAAAATCCAGGGTAACCACACATTTTCTTTATATGGAACCATATACATGACTTTAACTTACGTCTGCAGCAGGATTTAATTTAAGATTTGGGTATTGAAGAGTGAAATGTTTGCCCTCCAAAAATTCAAAACACAAATGTTTTCTTGTCAAACATAAAGAACCCATAATAAAAACTGCATAGGCTTCGTAGCCTGTATTGTTCTCTATTGAACTTTTCAACCCTTACACAGTGTGGTATTCTGTGTGAGTGAGCAGTGGGTACGCATGCAGCTCTGCCTGAGCACATGCAAAAAACCACTCAAGAGCTTATAAATTAGAGGGCAGACCAATGTGAGCAATATTTTAGTGGGTATCTGCTAGAGAGACCACCTGCTCAGAAAAAAATAGACAAGGGACCTTTTCAGCTGGAAAAAGCCTCATTTTCAGAGGTCCTGAGACATCAAAGTACCCTGGTAGCTGCTGGAGGGGCAACACAGCAGGACACAAGCATTCAAAAAATGTTTCTGAAGTCTGTCAACAATGACTTCTTGACACAGGTGATTGAGGAGCCAAACAGGAAAGATGCTTTGCTAGACCACATATTTACAAACAAGGAAGAATTGGTGGGAGATGTGAAGATTGGGGCAGCCTTGGCTGCAGTGTCCATGAGAAGGTAAAGGTCAGGAACTAGAGAGAGACTAGCAGCAAACTAGCAGCAGAATCACAGCCCTGGACTTCTGAAGAGCAGACTGTAAGTACCTCAGAGACCTGCTTGGAAGAATCTCACAGGAGACAGACCTGTAGAAGAGGAGTCCAGTTTGATTTTCAAGGACCTCTTCCAAACTCCAGAACACTCCCTGCCAACAAGCAGAAAAACTCACCTGGAGTTGAATCATAGAATCATAGAATGTGTTAGGTTGGAAGGGACCTTTAACGTTCATCTAGTCCAACCTCCCTGCAGTAAGTAGGGACATCTTCACTGGAGCAGGTTGCTCAGAGCCCCATCAAGCCTGACCTTGAATATCTCCAAGGATTTGGCCTCCACTACCTCTCTGGGCAACCTGGTCCAGTGATCTACCACCCTCATATTGAAGACTCTTTTTCCCAATGTCCATCCTAAATGTGCCCTTTTCTCATATAAAACTATTACCCCTCATAGTATTGCTACATGCCTTTGTCAACAGTTCTACCCCAGTTTTCTTACAGGCACCTTTCAGGTACTGAAATGCCACTATAAGGTCCCCTTAGAGCCTTCTCTTCTCCAGGCTGAACAAGCCCAATGCTCTCAGCCTGTCTTCACAGGAGAGGTACTCCAGCCCTTTGATCATTTTTGTGGCCCTCCTCTGGATGCGCCCCAACAGGTCCATGTCCTTCTTGTGTTGAGGGCTCCAAAGCTGGATTCTGTGTTCCAGGTGAGGTCTCACCAGAGCAGAGTAGAGAGGCAGAACCACCTCTCTCTCGAGCTGCTGGCTACACCTCTTTTGATGCAGCCCAGGATGTGTTTGGCCTTCTGGGCTGCAGATGCACATTGGTGCCCAGCTTTTCGTCCACATGGACCCCCAAGTCCTTTTCCTCAGGGCTGCTTTCTAGCACATCAACTCCTAACCTGTATGGATAACGGGGATTGTCCAGACCCAGGTGCAGGACTCTGAACTTGGCTTTTTTTGAACCTCATGAGGTTCACCTGGACCCACTTCTCCAGCCTGTCCAGGTCCCTCTGGATGACATCCAGTCCATCCAGCACATTAACCTGGTATCATCAGTAAATTTGCTGAGGGCGTGCTCAATCCCACTGTCAATAGCATTACTAAAGATATTAAATAGCACCGGTTGCAGTACAGACTGCTGAGGAACACCACTTGTCAGAGTCTTCCATCTGGACATCGGCCCATTGACCACCACCTTCTGGATGCAACCATCCAACCAATTCCTTATCCACTGAACAGTTCACCCATCAATTCCGTATCTCTCCAACTTAGACATAAGGATGTTGTGTTGGGCTGTGTCAAGTCCCTTGCAGATATCCAGAGAGATGACATCCTTAGCTCTTCCCTTGGCTACTGATGCAGTTACTCCACTGTAGAAAGCCACGAGATTGGTCAGGCAGGACTTGCCCCTAGTAAAACTATGTTGGCTGTCTTGAATCATCTCCCTGTCCTCCAGGTGCCCCAATATAGCTTCCAGGAGAATCTATTCCATGATCTTCCCAGGCACAGAGGTGAAACTGACAGGTTGGTAGTTCCCAGGGTTGTCCTTCCTACCCTTTTTAAAAATGGCTGTGATGTTTCCTCTCTCCCAGTCACTAGGGACTATACCTGACCACCATGACTTTTCAGATATCATGGAGAGTGGCTTGGCAACTACATCAGGCAATTCCTTCAGGACTCTGGGATGCATGTCATGAGGTTCCATGGACTTGTGCATGTTCAGGTTCCTCAGATGGTCACAAGCCTTATCTTCACTTACAGTGGGAGGGACTTTGTCTCCCTGGTCCCCGTCTTGTGGGCCATCAACTTGAGAATGGTGAGGAGAGAGGTTGCCAGTGAAAACTGAGGCAGAAAAGCTGTTGAGCACCTTAGCCTTTTCCTCATCTGCTGTCACCAGTTCACCATTGTCACTCATTGGGGGGTACACTTTCTTTAACCTCCCTTTTCTGGTTTATGTACCTGTAGAAGTCCTTCTTGTTTTTCTTGGCATCCCTTGACAAGTTCAGCTCCAGCTGTGCCTTGGCCTTCCTGACCTCATCCCTACACAACCAGGTAACTTCCCTGTACTTTTCTCAGGATACCTGTCCCCGCTTCCACTGCCTGTGTAGTTTCATCTTCCCTTTTAGTTTGACCAGCAGTCTTGACTCAGCCATGCTGGTCTCTTGCCTCCATTGCCTGATTTCTTACACCTAGGGATCAAGAGCTCTTGTGCTCTGTTAAAAGTGTCCTTAAAGATCTGCCAGCTCTGTTCTGCCCCTTTGTCCTTGAGGGCCATTTCCCAGGAGGTCCTATTGCCTAACTCCTTTGAGAGATGGAATTCAGCTTTCCTGAAATTCAGGGTCCTGACTGCACTTTTTGTTATACTAATTTCTAACCTGAACCTCCCCTGGCACAACTTGCTGCCATTCCTTCTTGTCCCACCACTACTTATCCGTGAGAAGAGGCTGACCCCCAGCTCACCACAATCTCCTTTCAGGCAGCTGTAGAGAGTGATAAGGTCTCCCCTGAGCCTCCTCTTCTCCAGGCTAAACAGTCACTGTTCCCTCAGCTGCTCATAAGACTTGTGTTCCAGACCCTTCACCAGCTTTGTTCCCCTTCTCTGGACACACTCCAGGGCCTTGATGTCTTTCTTGTAGTAAGGGGCCCAAAACTGAACACAGTATTCGAGGTGAAGCCTTACCACAGCTGAGTACAGGGGGATGATCACCTCCCTGGTCCTGCTGGCTACTCTACCTCTGATACAAGTAAGGATGCCATGGGCCTTCCTGACCACCTGGGCACACTGCTGGCTCATGTTCAGAAGCTTATTCTTTCAGACCTTCAAGCAATAAAATGAATGTGATATCTACTTCCCTTGAAGCTTTCTTTTTGTTTCAGAGAATGGTGTAAACAGTGACATTTTAAGAAACCTAGTGGGGGACAATGGATTGCAACAGATGTCCCAAACTCAGAGGTTTCTAATTTTCCAGCTCCCAGTCACTTCGACTAAAATCTTCCAAAGACTCCTTTGGATACTTAATGAAAAGCCACATTAGCAGCTGCTGGTAATCACAATGGATAAAGTAAAAAACTTAAGTCTTGCAGACTTGGGGCTATGCAGTATTACTTGTGCCTGCAACACAGCTTCATGTCTGCTAGCAAGCTGGAAATTATTTCTGACCTGGCAAGGATATCCTATACCCTGCAAATGAAAGACCCCACATGAGCGCAAAGCAGAACAGTGTTCTGGCATGACACGTCTCTTGGTTTCTTTGGTTGGTTGGTTGGTTGGTTGGGGGGGAGGGATTATTTGTTTGGGGGGTTTTGTTGGGTTTTTTGGGGGTAGTTTTATGGGGTATTTTTGTTGGTTTGGTTAGTTTGTTTGTTTTTCAAAAGTGTTATGGATGTCAACAGAATTTCATATGGGGTCACTTTATGTTTTAGCCATAAGAAAGGTCTTCCATACTCCTCAATTTATTCATCATGACACACAGAGTGTTCACTTGATTTGGCTATCAACCTGCTCTGTGGCTTTAGGCAAGCTATTCTATTGTCTAAGTTGCCTTTGTAAAATGAGGACAGTGACACTAGCATCCTTTTGAAAAGGCTTTCACATGTACTTCATGTACTGCCCAGCAAGTAAGAACTGAACATGCTGTGCTTTAGTGCCAGAGATGCAGCTTCTCTGTTCCTGGGGAGATCAAAACCACTTTGATGCATGAATCAATTTCAGTAGAGATAAGATCATATTAATGGCATTACACAAGGCATTGGCAAAATTTCTGCAGCATACTGTGCAAGTTTCTCATTGCCCATGCTTAGGAAAGATCTACCTAAATTGAGAAAGATATCGGACAAGATTGGCAAAATTGTTAGGAGAAGGGGATGTAAACGTCTTTGACTTGCTTAGTTTAGAAAAACCTTAGTTTTTGTTAGAGGTCATGACTTCTCTCGAGAAATACCCAGGAAAGGAGGGAGATCTGAACAAAAAAAGAGAGAGAGGAAATCAGTTAACCAATGTTGGCATGGGAACAAATGGGCAGTGCCTGGAGAACTAAACCAGAAATTAAAGGTTTAGTTCTTCCAGGCTAGTGAGGTTGTCTGTACTTTGGCTAATAGTGTAACGAGATCACAGGGAAGCGCCTGTTCATTTTATAAACAGTATTACTGTTACTGTCACCAGTATTGCAGGTTACTGGTGATACCTGGGACAGACCGGTCTCAGTGATAGGAAAAAACATATGATGGAACGGTATGTTACTTCCCTCTGAGTATCCCGTCTGTTACTCCTTCTTACTCCCTTCAGCCTCCTACCTTCACCTGGTGCCAGTAAGAACAATGACCTGAGCAAAGGTTAAATGGGGGAACCAGCCCCATGTTGCACTGAAGATCACTGCGTGGTAATGTCTTTTAATAGCCTGCTCTAAAAATTACTTGGGCAAAGGAGGCACAAAACTTCTTGAATTAACCTTGTAAGCAATATAATGACTTGGAATAAATGGTGAAAGCTTTTAACTAAATTAAATTAAATCCATTGGAAATGTAATTTTTAAATGTCTTACCCAGACGGAAAAACATTTATGCGTGTGTTTTGTCAGTGCTGAATTATTTGCACTAATCCTTATAAAACAGTCTTGTGTGATGACTAGGGTTTTACTTTCCCAGTTGATAAAATAAAAAGCAGATGGGAAAAACGTTGCTGCCACAGATGTGGCTGCTCTTTCTTCATAATCTGCCTGCCTTTGAGCAAACTGTAACATAGATGTTGAGATGCTGGATCCTGTCCAGTAATGAAAAACTGTCCTCAAAGCTACAGTATGCTTTCAGGCTGCAAACACAGTCTGGACTCTGAAAAACCTGTTTAGACAATCTTGTTTAACTCTGTCGTTGCTGGCTTCACAGTACTCAAGGTCTGTGACTCACATGCAAGAAAATATGCGTTTCCCTCTGCCTCACTCCAAGCAGCCAGGGCACTGATCATCACAGCAGTTATGTGAGGTGGTGTCTGGGGGCCTGCTCATGTGACCCATGTGCTGCAGGAGACCCAGAAGCTCACGGTCCCATCCCTTCCCAAAAAGATCCAAAGGTGGTGAGAAGATGAGATCAGCTGGAGACTAAGAGAATAGAACAATGGAAACATGTTGGATATATTTGTATAAATTCAACAGTAAAATGGGAGGGACAGCAAATGCAAAGGAAGGTACATTTTCGTCTCCAACGTCATAAAAAGATTAGAAAACATAGGAAAACTTCTAAGCTCATTTTTTTTCCCCTGGATAACACTTAAAGGCTTGCCTATAGAATAGACAGGCTTTACATCTGGATTAAAATTAACAAAGGTAATTTGATATTTCACTCACTTTATAAATTAGCATATCGGCATCCTATCCATGGCTGAGTGCCAGCACCCTGTTATGGAGTGTTTCAAAGAAAAGTGAAGTCCCAGTAATTGGTAATTATGGAGCAAGCTGCCCCATGGATGCCTCTTCGCTCCTGTCATTTAATAGTTGGGTTATGGTCCTAAGCACAGGTGTTTATACACAGAGAGCTCAATGCATTTCTACTTCCATGTGCTGTGTCAGAAATCCACATAACTTGTTTTAATAATCTTGCTGAATGCTCTTCATTTTCTTCTCCTTTAACACACCTCCCTGGCTGCACTCATGATGGAAGTGGTATGGAGAGGCCTAGCTCAGCAGCCTTGCCTGAGAGAAACATGCTCCCTCCTATTAAGCCAGTTACAACAGGACTGGAGCTCTAAGCAGCTGGAGCACTGTTTACTCTGTCTCTACAGGGTTTCAGAATGGTTGAAGATTGAAGGGACCTTGTCTAGAGAATATCTAGTCTACTGTCCCTGCACAAAGGAGGGTCAGATTGAGCAGGTTGCTAAGACCTGTGTCCAGCAGAGTTTTGCATTCCTCCACTGGTGGAAACTCCATTACAAATGACACAAGACAGGTTCCTCAGCATTCGGTGCATCCCATCAGATCCCATGGACTGGGCTAAGTGCAGTTTGTTTAATGCTTCTGAACCTGATTATCCTCCAGCAAGGCCTAGTTTGCATCACCGTGGCCTTTCCCCTTTGTCTCAGGGACCTGGGATTCCTCAAGGCTGAGGTAAAGAAGGCACAGATTAACTTGGCTTTTGCTGTATTCTTTGCCATGAAGTCCCTGCTTTGTGTAGTCACAGGACTACATTTTGTCTAAGATGTCCCTTATATCTGGTGTTTCTCTAACAGTCTTTCTTTTTTACCTTCTGCTAGAGTAAACTTGAGGTGAGTTTTGGCTTTCCCTCCATGGCCAGACAGCATGTTCCTCTTGAGTCAACTGCCCCTGCTTCCATATCCTGTACACCTCTCCTTTACATCTGAGTCTAGTCGGGAGCCCTTGCTCGTCTATGCAGGCCTCCTGCCCCCTTTGCTTGGTTTCTGTTTGCGGCATGGACCATTCTGGAGTTTGGAGGAGGTGATCCTTGAAAATCAAACAGCTCTTCTCGATTCTTCTTCTCCCTAGGGCCATATCCTATAGGATTCTTCCAAGCTAATCTCAGAACAGGACAAATTCTGCTCTGCAGAAGTCCAGGGCTGCAGCCCTGCTGTTTGTCCCATTATTCCATCCTCTCAGATCCTAATCTTCACCATCCCATGGTTCCTGCAGCCAAGCTTGTTCCTGATCTTCACATCCCTGATCAATTCCTCGTTTTTAAGTATCAGATCCAGCAAGGCACCTCTGCTCCTTGGTTCCTTGATCACCCATGCTGGTAAACTGTTCATTCTCACACTGGAAATGTCTTGAACATCAAGTCTATTGGTGTAAAAACACAGTAGGTAACAAACCCTTTTGGAAAGAACAACTTGTTAACTTCACAGATGCAGGTGTTTGCTATCTATGTAAATTCTGACCTCAACCTGAAACACATCTATAGTTTTTCTTATTGCACAAACAGGAATCTGAGGATTACAGTGACTTATTTCTCAAATGAAATTGGCACAGATGTCAATGCTTGACTCCATCAAGCAGTGGAATGATGGTTCAGTTCATCAGTAAGTTGTCTATTTTAGAAGCTGCTGGGCTGTAAATTACAGAAAAACATAACTGTAACTTTGCATTTCTGAAATATGGTTACTGCACAGATTTGTAAATCTGTACCAAATGTGTTTTGGGCTTGCATGGCAAGGCTTTGGTAGTGTGGTGGCTACATGGGTGGTTTCTGCAAGATATTGCTAGAAGCTTCCTGTAGATCTGACAGAACCAATACAATATGGCTACAAGATAGACCCACAGCAGGCTAAGGCCAAGCCAATCAGTGACGGTGGTAGCACCTCTGGGAAAGCATAGTTAAGAAGGAAGTAAAACCAAACAACCTGGAAGCAGCTTTTGCAGCTAGAGAGAGGAGTGAGAAGATATGAGAAATTTTGCAGACACCCAGGTCAGTGAAGAAGGAGGGGAAAGAGTTTCTTCAGGTGCTGGAGCAGAGATTCCCCTGGATTCCCCTGCAGCTTGTGGAGAAAACCATGGTGAAGCAGGTTGTCCCCCTGAAGCACATGGAATATGACAGGGAGTGGAGATCCCACCTGCAGCCCATGAAGGACTCTATGCAGCAGGTGGGTGCACTGCGAGGAGGATGTGACCCTGTGGGAAGCCATTGCTAGAGCAGTCTCCTGCTAGGACCTTCATGGAGAGAGGATCCCATGCTGGAGCAGCTTTGCTGGGGATACTTGTGACCTCATGGGAGACAAGAGCAGTCTGGTAGAGCAGTCTGGTCCTGAAGGTCTGCACCCTGTGGAAGAGACCCATGCTGGAGCAGTTTGTAAAGAACTGTAGCCCATGGGGGAGACTCATATTGAAGAAGTTAATGGAGAATTGTCTCCTCTGAGAGGAACCCCACACTGGAGCAGGGGAAGAGTGTGAGAAGTCCTCCCCCTGAGGAGGAAAAAGTGGCAGAGACTACACGTGATGAGCTGACTGCAATACCCATTCCCCATCCCTCTGGTGCTGCTTGTGGGGAGGAGGGAGAGAATTTGGGAGTAAAGATGAGTCTGGGAAGAAAGAAGGGGTGGGAGGAGGTGTTTTAAGATTTGTGTGTTTTCTCTACCTGTTTGGCTTGGGTAATAAATTAGGTTATTTTTTTTTCTAAGTTGAGCCCACAACAATGATCAGTGAGTGATCTTTCCCTCTCCTTATTTAGATCCACAAGCCTTTCATTATATCTGTTCTCCCCTGCCCAATTGAGGAGGAGGAGTGATAGAATAGCTTTGGTGGGCATCTGGCCTCCAGCCAGGATCAACACACTGCACAATGACATGGACCTTAAACTTACATTTTTTACTGTATTAATTTACCATATCATTTTATTACATTTAATTTGCTGTTTGCAGTATGTTTATTTGATTTTTGTGCTTCTAATTGTGCTGTGAGGAAGGCTTCTGTAGTGGCTCCATCAAAGATCTTATTATACAGTGATGGTTTAACTAATTCTTGCTCCATGCCCTCCTTAATTTTTAACTTTCATTCATAGTTGAAGACATTCGCTTGCTTTTGATTTGGGTTTTTATGGGGGGAGAGGCAGGGGGGTTGATGACTGGTTTTTATATAAAACAAAATGGAGGAATTCTAAAAATGTTTTGTCTGCCAGTCTTTATTTAATAATAAAGGTTATCCAGAATAGGGAATGAGGGTTTTTTTTTATTTCAGTGAGTGTAGAACTGCCATGTGGGATGGGGAAACTACATTTTACCATCATTAACTCTGCTCTTTCAAAGCCCTTCCAAGGCTGGAGGAGGAAAAGGAGCATGAGTGCAGAAAAAGGGAGAGAGGAATCTCTAGTGCATCCTACAAGTCATTAGGAAATCAACAGTTACAGTGCTGCAGGCTTAGAGGGTGGTCTTAATGCTGTAAAATAGATCCAGCCCTGTGACACTAGGAACAGCTGGTTGGGGAACAGTCCTTGCCAGTATGGTTTTCTTACAAAAAGAATCTTTTATCCTGTTGGCTGAAACAGCCAGAATCATGAGGGCTGCAGAGAACAATGCAGCTTTTGCTGCCCAGCAAGCCAAGGAGTATTTTGTTCTCCATTTTCACCAGATTCCTCAGTCTTCTTGCTCCTTTGGCATATTGTCAGTTCCTGCTATAAAGTACAATGAACTCTGTGTTTGTTCTCACCCAGAAGGTGAAGCCAAGTTTAGAGAACCATAGAACCATTTTGTGCTTCTGTATTATTGCTTATACACAACAAAAGGGTCCAAAATCTAAACCCTTTTCGAACAAGTTATTTCACGTAGAGGTTAAGTCCAGTTAAGGTCCAGTTAAGTCCAGTATATTCAAACTTGGAGCAAAGTGTATATACTGATACACCCATTCACCTTGTGCTATAGCTCAAGAACTTGAAATATTTTAGAAACAAACTTTATTTTATTAATAAATTACCCAGTTAATAAGTTAAAAATTAGAATTCATATGTTTACTTGTTTATTTAAATAGATGTTGTAGTGTTTTCATGCAGGAGAAAGTAAGTGGAAGGCAGTGACAGAAGAACAAATGGACAGTAACCTCTGCATTAAAACTTTGCTATTCAAGACTAGTATGGAAATAAACCAAAATTATACTGTTCCTGGAAAAATCTGGGACAGGACAGAATGCCTTATTTATCTGTGTTAACTAACTGCCTGCCACAGTGCTGGGGCTGAAGCTGTCAGCTATAGGAAATGCTTCAGAAGTTGGTTATACACATAAAATTTCATGAGAATATAATTCAGCCACCACCATGCTGAAATGGGTCCATTCTCTCCCTATTTATTGTGCTTATGGAGATACAAAATGCATTGAAACCAAAGCAAGCAGTACACAAGGAATGCAGAATTAGCCCAGTGAATGACAAGTTTCTAGAAGATATTTATGTGTGGAATTGAAGATTAATAGCTAACAGATTTTAAAAACAAGGAGCCCTAATACAGTTTTGGTACAAAATTTTGCACCTGGAGAAGCATCTTATTACACTGTAAAAGTCAAACAGAAATATTTCAGGAGTTCTAGTGCTTATTTGCACTGCATCCAATTTAAACAGCAGGCAGGGCTGAAGAACTGATAAAGATCTAACAGCTAAAGTCTATCTGATGCCAAGTTACGCCAAGACACAGAAAGTGAAGTTGATCTCAAGCTTGTTTGGATGATCCCTATGGGTCCCTCCTAACTGGAGATAGTTTATGATTCTGTGATTCTAAATTCAGTCTAGGATAAGAAAATGTCATTGTAGGACAGTTGCATTCAGGAAATGAAAAACAGTGCAGAGATTATTTTACAGGCCTGTTTTCCTTCTTTCATACTTTAAAGAGTTCTATGCTTGTTTCCAGAGGACTTTTGACCCAAGCCTTTGGAAAAGGCTTTCCTTAGAACATGGAATTTCCTCTTGGAGTGCAGCAGAGCTGGAAGTCAGCACATAAGAATTTGTATTTTGGCTTCTCATTGTCCATATACCTTTCAAACTGGATGACTAAATTGAAAAGGAATGGAAGTGTTATAACTCTTAGCTTGAACTTTATATGCAGATAATATGCGGGATACTTGAGACTGTTCAGTTCGCTTTTACAAAGCCAGGGCTTGTCACCTGGGGATATACCACTCAAGCAGATGATCTTATTTCTGCCTTGACCAAAGCACTTTTGTGAATTACAGATGTTTGTATGAAATATAGTCATATGCAGACACTTAGTGGGTTCAAAATTTCTGACCCGCCCATCTAGCCCCATTGCACATAACACACAAGAGTGTTATCTTCCATGAGTGTGGATGTTCTCTGCACTTTCTGACAACATCAACTGGATGGGTTGTTCTAGACAACTTAGATGGAGCATTTCTGCTGGTTTGTCTCTAATTATAACCTCCAACATGTCAATCATTTAGGGAAGAAAGGTATAGTTATCTCTCTTTAAGAAGAGAGCAGATAGACCAAAGTTATGGTTGGTTTTTTCCATTAAAGGTTTCATCAACAGGTAATACAAAAAGCAAAAAATACGGGCATAGTATATTTAGACTGAGTATCAAGGTGGTTTTAATCCACGTAATCCTGCTTGCATTTTTTGACATTCACATTTTTACTCCCAATGAAGCATGAAATCCTTTAATAATTTTGGTACTAGTATTTCCAGATGTTGCAATAAGAAGTAGATAAAGTAAAGTAAAGGCTACCCAGGGAGGTGGTCGAGTCACCTTCCCTGGATGTGTTTTAAAAAAGGGTAGATGAAGTACTTAGGGATATGGTTTAGTTTAGTATGTGAATGGTTGGACTTGATGATCTTAAAGGTCTTTTCCAACCTTATTATTCTGTGATTCTGTGATTCTGTGATTTTCAAGCTAAAATAAAGATAGAACTTAAGGTATTTCTGTAACATTGCTTGTCTTATCACAAGGACAGCTTCATGTTACCAACCCATTTTAACTTACCCAAATTTTAGCAAAGGTTATCCAGACTTTGTCTTGTCAATCATTATTACTCCAACTATTTTTCAGCATTTTAAAGCACAACTTAGTCTTCTTTTTGCTGTGTTCCAATAGTCCTAGTAAAGCAGCACTTCTAATGTTTCAGGTTAGATGTTCAGAGTAAACTGGACCATGCTGACCTTTTCCTACTTTTTCTACAAGGCTGAAAGAACTTCAAGATATAAATACTGTTTATTTTACATGTAACTGAAATATCAGAAGTAGCAGAGCAGTTACACTTTATGATTATCAAACATATCTATGAGTTAATGCTGAAATGAAATTATGTTGTTTGTGTTATTATGAAGAACTATAGACACACAGAAGTTGTGGAACTTCTTATTTCCTGCCAGCCATTTTAAATGACAAAAGAGAAGACTCATTTGGTAAAATTCCAAATGAAGAGACATAGCCAGGAAATCAACTTCAACGTTCTTATTCTTTAAGTTGTTTCAGAACCTCTTAAACATAAAGCCACATTATTAGCATGTTGCTCTGTTGAAGAGAGGGTGAGGCAAGCAAGCATTCTCACTGATGGAGTTCTGGTGTGGATTTAAATTCTCCCATTAGATATGCTCATCTATATTTTCAGAGTGCTTTGCTAAAAGTGTAAGTACTAAAAGCACTACTTGTGCACTACTAAACCCAGCAGCTTTCTTATCCATATTTACACTGTAGCATATCCACCAGTTGCATAAAGCTGGCTACCACATACTTTGGGACAAAAGCACTGACAATATACAGTTAGGATTGTTGGTCGGCCAATGTGTTAGCATATTGACATATTGCTTATGTAGCTGGTACACATAATGCCTGTAATATTAAATTAACCAGAACGTTTAGTCCAGTTTGAAATATCTTGTTTGTTTCTCTTTACATTTCATGGGTATGTTCTTCCTTCCTTTTGGGTTTTGCAGTCTTCCTCCCCAGCACCTATGTTGAAGTGAGAGTGAGCAAAGTCCCATGCTTTAATTTTAAATTACAGTTTTAAGCTAGCCTTAGGGATCATTCAACTTCTTGAACTACACCCACTCTCCTTAAGATTGAGCAGCTGTATTGTACAACAGAGGCAGAATCAAGGCAGGAGGTTTGTTCATGTGTTTCATAGCCTGTATTATACACCCTCTGTATTTCTGCAGCTAGAAAATGATCCTTTTCAGTCACTACTAACATGTGACATCCCCTGTCACACCCCAACAGCTGTGTGTGTTGTGTCAGCTTTCATGGAACTTGCCTGATAAAATTATCACAGATGAAGCCATCAGGATGATTACCTTAAAATATGCTTTATTATCTCTGTTGCTTTTTTGGACCAGAATTGCTACCAAGCTCACCTCTAAGCTGTGGAAATCAATTTTAAATGTTGCCATTTGAGAAACAGCGGCCTAGAGTTCAGAAACCTGTTACAGGTGGTAGCAAATACCCTTGCAATGGCAGTTGCCACTTCACTTATCACTCCTGGATATCAGTCCAATAGGCTGATATCCAGGAACTGTGACAAGTTTCTACAAGTGATCTCTTTGCACTCCCCTACCTTTGTACATTTTCAGCACCCACCCAGACAAATCCACATCTGATCTGACTGATGCTTCAAGAAGTAGGTTAGACTGGGTGCCTTCCAGACATATTTCTTTGTACTAACTCATAGAGGAAAACTGTCAGGACTCAACGTCTATGGATGGAGTTTTTCTGTTTGTTAGCTGTTGTTTCTCAGAACAGGCAGCTCCAACTGCTTAGATTTTCTATTGCATAGACTGTGAAAAAGATGCCTGCTCTGGCCTTGTGCTATGAAATTGTCCCCTTGAGCAGAACTAGTATGTAGCTGCAGTGTGATGCTGTTCTGTCTCAAAACACAAGGAAAGTTATGTTTTTTGTGATCATGAAGACCTAGACAAAAAGTTTAATAGTCTACTCAGGAAGAACCCGAACAAACTGCTGTAACAGGAGTTGCGTCAAACAAAACATGACCAGCAAGGATTAAATGAAGCTGTTCTGTATAATCATCTGATCACTGGAGGTTGTTTGCATCTCAGTACTCCAGAGAAGTGCAAAACTGGGGAGAGAAAAGACAACCCACCTGTGTAGAAGAAGCTATGTTCTGCAAAGTAAGTTCAATCTTCAAATATTAATGGTTGAGACTATAGAAAAAGAAACAATCTGTAACAATTGTACAACATGTGAACAAGTGGAGGGGAAAGCCCTTCAGGCCAGTACTAATGCAAACAAAAATCACATGGAATAGGTCAGATTTGAATGCCTTGACATAATGCTAGGACTCATAGGACAGCAGGTCCTAAGTTCTATCAACTTAAATTTAAAAGAAAAATCATTAAAAGTAGCAAAAGAGGGAGGTTTTCTTTAGAAAACTAACATATGTGAAGAGAAAATTACATGTTAGCTTTGACTTTATTTGGAGAGTCCTTAAAGCCAAGTTCTTTTTGTTTGGCATTACTGAGTCCCCTTGAAAGACAGTATGGCAAAGGTTAGAGATAGTCTCTAATGTCCTATTCACTGTAGCCTGACTTTAACTGACCACACACTTTATTTATTTGGTAGTTATCTTGTGGCTTCTATCGCTGTGCACTGAAATGTTTCCCAGGTGTCTTAGTGATGTCCCCATGTCAGCAAAATGTATTTACTGCAAGTTGTCTGAAAGTTATCAGGTCCAGGTTGACTATTTTCCATTGTTTAACACATCTTAGGATATGTTCCTTTCCTATTAAATGTTCATGTTTTTACAGAGTTTGCTGTATGTTGCTATATGTATTCCTTTCTAGAGTGACAAAAGTTACTACACATTCAGGTTATGTTGTCAACAGCTTGCAAAATGAGTGGTGGATTGCAGTTTGGTAACAAATGCAAGATGATAATATTTTCTCCATCTTTGATATCTTGCTATCACAACTAGATAGAGGTGGACAGCAATGGAAGACCTTTCACATGTATAAATCCAGGTCAAATTTTTCCACATTATTTCCCTGAAATAATTTTTGTAATGTGATAAGAGGATTACCTACTGGAGCAACTTCCTTTCAGCTTGTCATGTAGAAATCAGAGGCCCTGGACATCTTTCTGGGGCTCTCTAACTACTTTAAAATATGACATTAATTTGCAGAGTTATCTAATATTTCAAAGATACTTACACCCAGTTTAATTTAGTCCTAATCCATACTTGTACTTCTGATCTTTTCAGGTTTGTTGCATGGAAAGGTGCAGTCTTGATGTTTTGAATAAAGTTGTATTTATCTTCACAATAAAATCTATATAGATTGTTTTTCTGCTCTATGAAAAAATCCTGAGAATAAAGCATGGGAAAACATGTCCTAGAGAAATTCTTAGATAGAAACAAACAGCGGGTCCATCTTTAAAAAAAATGTTTTAGTGGTTCTTAGCAGTCATACGGATGTGACTCTATTGGGGTCTGAATCCCATTTTCAAGGTGTCTCTGGCTCTTCAGGGAGAATTTATAACCTTTAAACGTGGCTATAGATCTTCATCTTGTTACTGAAAGATACGTATCTTCAGGAGGCATTCAGAAGATCTGAATAAATGCTGAGTGGTAAACCACGGAATTAGCTAAAGGTAACAACATGCACAGAAACTGCTCTATATTATAGAAAACTTGCACCTCATTAATCAGTGAGGACTATATAACTTTAAGTATTTGACACTAGTTAATGGTAGCAGAAAACACATTTCTATGCCATGTCCAAGAAGCATCAGAAGAGTGGTTTTATAAGCTGTTAAAACATAGTTCCTCCAAGTTACATTGAGAAGCAAAACCACAGAAACCAGAAGGGTCACCCAAAGGGCTTGAGAGACATTTCTCATGATAGCTCTTCATCCAAAATCACTGTGGCTGTCTGCACAGACCTTGACAAGTTCGGTCCCTACAGCAGCTTCTACAGTGTACTGACCTTTTAAGTGTGCTTCTCTGTACTAATTAATATCCCCACTACTTAAGCGAACAGGAGCAGGATCTGTGAAATGCTGGTGCTTATTTCACCAGCACAGATGTTTTTTGGCATGGACTGAATGCTTTCTTCCAGAAAAAGAGAGGACATGATATGCATATCTTTTTTGTGCATGAATCCTAAATATTTGAGTTGGTAGCATGCATGAGATTTACATTGCATGTTACTCTGCCAAAGATAGACCCATTACCTTATTGCCACAGTTTACAGTTCCAGAGATCAAGTTTAGCCACTCTGCTATAACTTCACTAACTTCAGTAAACATTTCCTTCATGTCCTCTAACCCTTCCCACATAACTCTGTGGTCTGGGCATACACTTAGGCCAGAGTATGTCTCATTTGTTTAATGACCAGATAGAGCACTGTCTTATTTTATCATTATTTTTGGTAAAGGTGAGGAACAGTGAAAAACCCGATGATGACCAGTGAGTCCCTCCTGTGAGAAGACAAAGTTGTCTTCCATGTTAAAGCTAATCATTAAAATAAATAACCAAGTCCTATCTTGAGGTAAGTAGCAGAATAAATCAGCAGAATATAATGACATCAGAAGAATAGTTCCTTCTAGATTGATTTTACCAAGTTTTGCTCTGCACAGGAGGCACATTTTTGTTGTCTTGAACGGATTGCATTGTATTTCCAGCCAGAGAACCATGAAGTTACAAAAACCACAATAACTTTACCATCTTCTGCCTGTATACATCAACATCCATATTCATACATTTAAGCAAGGATATTCCATGGGCATTTTTAACCCACCAACAAGCAGCCACTTAATTATGGCAAAGAGTTAATCCTACAAAGTGGGGAAAGGGAAGAGGGGACATATGGGTCAACTCATCGATAGAATAAGGGATTGAAAGTCCTTGACTCATTTGTTTCTGTACTGTGTCACAGAGAAAGTTTGCTGTCAAGTTTTAGTTGATAACCATTAAAAGCACCTTCCAGAGTGTTCCCTTGATAAACAATTAGCATGTTTAAGTCAAAACTCTTAGATCCAATTAGGTAACCAAGGAGGTATAGACAGAAGAAAAGGAAGGACTGCATTATGCAGTCATGGGACTGGGATGCATGACAATTAGGTCCCCTTCCCTGATTTCATCCAGATGAACCAGCCTTCTGCAGGGCAGATGGGTTTAGTCTGCAGCTTCAACTAGGTCCCTAGTTGAAGGCTGCTGAGTGTTCTATGTACGGTTTTAAATCAGCAGGAAGAAAAGAAAAAATACCAAGGAATAAATAGATGTTTAGTTGCAGCCAGCCAGCTACCTAAGAGAAGGGAATGTAGGTACAGAGATTACACCATGGAAGGTCACCTGCAGAGCACTGCCTCTTGTGAAGCTGCCCTGCAAACAGGCAGTTTTGAACTCCCATGGGTCCTGCCTCTGAAGCACACAGCCCGGTAAGGAGGATTTGTGCTAAGGTATCAAGTATAAAGGCTTTGGCCAGAACAGGGCAGACTTCTATTTACTAGTGTAGTCACAAAGCATATTTAAAAGTCATACAACATGGACACACTGCTTGGAACATTTGTGTTTTACATGAGTTTTAAATGATGTTTTTTTCCTAAACATGTTCATAGTGCAGCCAGCAGTTAGATTAATTGAATAAAAGTGTCTGAGTTGCTCTAGGGTACCACCTCTGACTCTGTGATTATTTCCATCTAGTTAACCAAATTCTCAAGCTGAAACTGTTCAATTTGAACCTTTCCCTATTTCTGGAAACAAACAAACAAAAACCACTCCACACGATCAACACTTCTCTTAGAAGAGGGAATTTGCTTGGCAAGCTCAACCTGTTGCCTTTCTACTAATTTAGCCTCCAAAAGAGAAAGAGTTGCAGTATTAAGAAACAGAGTGGAAGGGAGAAGTAAGCCAATCAGCTGTGCCAAGTATTGGTAGTTATTCTGTGGCTTGGTCGATTAATTTTTCATCCTGGCATATTCTAAAACAATGTAGTGCAGAAGAAATCCTTCCCTAGTGTCATGCTTCTTTCCTTCTCTAAAGATGCTCCCATGAAGGCTTCTGTAGGCGTGGGTGAAAGAGATGAACTTTGGCATCATCTCAGTGCTCACTGAATGATGCTGGTGAGTGCATGTTTTGCTGCCTCTCCTCCCCGTATTCTTTCTTCCACATGAATGTCATCTTCTGATGCCAAGCAGGCAAAAAAAGGCATTTGAAACTCTTGTAAGATTTCAGTAGAACAGTAACACAACAGTAAGTTATTAAGTATACCAATTCCTCCAACATTTAATTTATAAGGAAAACAAACAGTGGGAGAGATCAGCAGGACAATGGAAGATTTTGGCTTCCAACAAGCATTCTGTGTTCAATTTCAAAGTGTCTATCAACTATATTGAGAAAAACAAATGGCTCCTTTTTTTCCTGCCTGGCATCATCTGTCCTTTGATAGTGCCTTTTCAAAACTGTATGAACTCATTGGATTGTTAACATGCATTAGTGTGGTAGTGTGACATTTTCAACAAAACATTCTAGTCATCCAAGATCTAAATAGCTACCCAGGAATTCACGCACTGTGTGAAGATACAAGATGCTTTTCTTTATCTGCATCATCAGCAGGAGATGCTATTCAACATGGGCCCCCTCTAGCAGGGAAAAAAGTGAGAAAGAAGTCTCTGCAGATAGAGCAAGCAACATTAAGCTGCTGCTGACATCAATGACCCAGAAGAGTTTTGTTTTGTGTGTGAGTGTGCTGCAACTAATTTTTCCTTTGCAATCTAGAGATTAGCACAGGTGCCACATACTTTGACCTCAAACACAGCACTCAAATCCAGTTATAATAGATCAAATTGAGGATAATAAATTCCAAGATTGGCTGAATTCTTCTGAGTTTGTCCATGGGTATTTTTTCACAATCCTTAAGTGACAGTGTAGTAGTTATTTTGTCAAAAGCATGGTGCAGCCTAAGCAGAACACATCTCAACAAGCAAGACTGAGCTGCCTTTTCCCTATACTGTATGAGATCCTGAATGTGCATGCTACACTGCTTATTAGAGACACAGCCAATATATTCTCAGGGAAACATGAGTGTACCATGGAGTGGTATGCTTCATCAGTTCATCAGTGATGAACTTCATGCTGAAGTCTGAATGGACATTTCTAAGTGCCAAACTCAGAACTTCCACTTCAGCCTTTATTATAAAAAGAGAAAAGGTGATGGAAAAGCATATACTTTGCATACAAAGTAAATTCACACCTGACCTTTTTTGAAGTAATGGTTAAATTGTAGATGTCTACATCACAAACCCTCTTTCTCCCTTCAAATTGCAAGATGCAGGAATAGCACATGGGGCTCATTACAGCACAGTTGCATTTTCAGTTGATGCTCTTTCTTATTTTTAGCTTGATCAGACAAACTCAACATGAAGACTCACTAAGATCAATCCCTACACAAATAGTCCTCTGCAGTAGCCAGAGGCAACTTCCCCATGGTGCTGGAGCAAAGGAGGTTTGGCATGGAAACCAAGATTTGTACTTCAACTGTGCCTTGAGTCTCTGTCCTGGGCCAGAGGGATCCCTCATTCACTCTTCTGAGGCCTTTCATCATGCATCAATTCAGTGTGGCTTTGCACAAGACAGTATCAATTTACAGGATACTTTGTGAGAGGGGCCTTTTGAGTGACAACCTCTCCTGTCCACCTTACAGGGCTGCAACAGAGCTCACCTTTCACAGATTCTTTATGGGAACCAGGTGTTCATTTCAGCCACTAGTACCATGTCCCTGTACTCCAGGAATGTTGTTAGTTTCATGTCTCATTGCAGACTGCTGAAACAGGAATATTTCATTGATAGTAACAAAGCAGAGCCAAGTAGTGGCTTCCAAAATAGATTATGCCATAGAAAAATATTAAACAGGCATAATACATAGTGGGAAGCTGATAACATTCACCCAGTTCCCTCTGTACCATGACACAGTGGAATGGATTTGTTGCATGGCTGCATCTCTATTTGTTTTCCTCCTTTTCCCTGCACGTGGGATTTTAAGTTAAACAGTTCTATTTCTACCCAAATTCAGTACTGTATCCCAAATTGGCTCCTCAACAACTTCATGGACATTTCTGATTCATAACGTCTTCATCCAGAGACATTACAGTAACTGAATATAAGAACAGACCTTTTCCTGGACAGTTGTCCTTGGGATTTTAATGTAAAAAGGCACCCGTATTAATTGAAAGTTTATCTGGAATGGCAATATGGGTGCAAGAGCTAATCCTGTTTACATGAGCCATTAAGAATGCACAGGAATGTTTGGTATTTGCACTCAGCTTCAGAGCAACCATCAGCCCAGGAAGCCTCAGTTTCTGGGTCATTTGACCAAGGATGTTCACAGCATTATATGTAATTTTCCTGAAAATCAGGCTTATTTTCTAGACAGCAGTGAGACAAAAATTTATAGACAAAGCACTGCACTGTAGATGAATCAAGATTTCACAAAAAGTTCTGGCGAATTAGTTTCAAAGGAATCATCTGTTTGATGCTGTAAGGAAGGTGCAGGAACAAAAGCTTTAATTTCCTGAGTTTCCAGGTTTTTAACCTGGACATTGCCTTTTTCTTTTTTTCCCCTGGAAGCACACATGCATACACACAGTCCTGTTATATAAAATTTCGTTATGTCTAGGAAAACCTTGTCAGTTAATGCATGACTTCAGTGATCTTCTTCCAACAGATATGACAGAGCTGTTACTGTTTATACAGAGTGACAAGATTCTCCATACTTGGCCCTGTCTCTCTAGCCACACCTGGATCTACCAGCCAACATTAGTTATTCAACCCCTTTTGCTTTTGTTTCAAGACAAGATGGACCACCTTGAGGATCCTTATATCTGCCTAGCAAAACCTCCTTTTATTTCAAAGCTTAGTATTCTGAGGGGAGATGGATGGTGAACAGTCATTTAGTTAGCTCAGCACAAACCAGTCTAGTGGAGAACTGTAGAAACCCATGTCCATAGTTTGAAGTGGCTCTTCATAGTTGTGAGGTTAGGATGGTAAAGGGGCCTGCCTAGATATGGCAGGATGCAGGCAGGAAGTAGAGGAGGTAGATGAAACAAAAAGATAGATGTAAGGTAGATGTGGTACAAACATACCCCTTGATTTCTTTCTGAAGAAAAAAAAACCCAGATAGAGTTGCAGCAAGGGGTGCATATCCAGCATTTATGTCAAAATACTGTTTCCCCCAGTGACAGGCAGCTGTCAAGAGTAAAGACAGCAGAAAGGAGGAAAGCTATAGGAGGCAAATTTGTTATTTACAAGAAAAAGGAAGGGGTGACCACCAAGACAACCATCATCAGGTTTTTTGTTTTCACAGATTCATCAGCCTCATACTATCTCCATTTGCAACAAGTCTTTGTGTGCTTCCAGTTCTGGCATTTCAGGTTGAGCTTTTGTTCCAGAAGAAATCTGGCCAGATGAAGAAAAAAACCAAAATAAAACCTTGTAAAAAAATCAAGCACAGTGTCAATCTAATTCTGATGAAACATTAACCAAATAATGCTTCCAAGGGAGCCCAAAAGGCCAAATAACTTCTAGCTTGTGTATCAGTTAAGTGCTAAAGAAAGAGCAAGAGGAAGAATGGAATGGCTGTGGAGATGGAAACAATAAAGTGGTTATGGTCTTTCAGAAATACAGGCATGAAAGACAGACATGCTGAAGGAGCTGCATACAGTATAATTTGTGTTTTAGAAATGGCCTTTCTCCCTGTGATCACAGCCTGACCTTCAGCTGTACCCACCACAGATCCTTTCACTGCTACTGGACAAAATGCTGGACCGAGGCCAAGGTGGACACATTTCTTGTTTTGTTACGGAGGATAAATGCCAGTTTAAGTGCACTGTAAGCCAAGAGCAGAACAGCTGCCATAGAAGGGGAAGACAAGAGGAGATTGTCTGAGCCATTAACTCTGCTTTGTACCCCTAGGCAATAGGCCACAGGGCAGCAAAATGTGGCAGTGGCATGGGATTCCCAGGGGACACCCAGAGGGCAAAGACACTCTTAGCCTTTCTTTGCATGTTCAGCATAAAGGACACAACCAGAAAGAAAGGAACCAGACAGCAGACCTCTTCATCTGGCTTCTCCAGAAATTGTGCTGCCCACAGCTGCCCAGCTCAGAGAAGCAGTTCATAGCCCAGGAACCCCTGGGGACTGCATCACTGCTCACAATGCTGACACAGGAAAACTAATAGTCCTGGTTACTACCTTCTTTCCTTCTAGCTGTAGACCACTAAAGCCCTGATCAGCCCCTGATCCAAACCCTAGCATCACCAGCTCCTGTAAAGCCTCCTGCCCCTTCCTTTCTCCTGCTGCTGATGGCACAGCATCCATCATCTATAGTGGGGTTCCACCCTCCTGCTTGAGAAAACTTGTGGAGTCCCTGTGGTCTTGCATGAGGAGGACTCATGTACTACTAGGCTTACAGTTTTAAACACCATCTTTTCCTTGCTTTTGCTTATTTTCCAGAGCCTTTTAATCACAGCTTCCTCGTGTTGCTCCTGCCAATACCCTCCAAACAGCATCTGGGCCCTCCAGCCTTTTACAGCTTCTCTTTAAGCTTCACAGGCAGTAATTAATTCTACGATGGTGGACCAGGCCAAGATCCCCTTATAATGTTCACACCATCTCAGACCTGCCCAGGCAGCTGGAATAGTACAGCAGAGATTTAGATATGCTCCTTCCTCTGTGACCACTGTCTTCATAGATCCTGGCTCCAGAATCACACATATTCATGCCAGCAGGTCAGGAAGGATAATGTTTGAAAGCCCAGCTGCTAGAGGAAGCAACAGTGGCTGGCTGAAACGCCAGTACAGTGAATTTTGACAACATCCTAAAATGCACCATCTGGGATAAAATGGTAGAATAAGCATTTGAGGTCTGACATAAGGCCATTGACTCAAATCAAGAGAAGACTTTTCCATACTTTATACAGGAGTGCTCATGGTCTGGATCACAGAAGCAGCCCTGCTTTACCAGGCTAAGCTTCACATGAGACTTAACAGGAGATGGCTACAGGTGGATTCCCATCTTGCCCTTGCTTTACAGTCAGGTAACTAGGACTTCTCTACTGAATACTCCCAAAATGCTTTTGTCTGAAGGAGTAAACGATTTTGTCTTAGGTGCTAAAATCAGCTGAAGCTGGGTTGAACTTAACAAAGATGAAAGGATTAAACCAATAACTATGGGGATTTGTTATTTTTTTAATATGTTCTACTCATCTGAATTAACTTTTATTGATCAGAAATGAGAGGGCATTAAACAGATAGATTTAGCTCTTTCCTCCTCCCTTATCTTTATCTATGAAGACTTGGCTCTTTCCTCCTCCCGTATCTATAATTCGATTTGGTCCACATGATGTGTCTTTCTGATGTAGGAAGCAGGAACTGAAAACTTTTCCCTATTTGTTACATCAGAAGCTATTTCTTAGTACAAGGCTGTTTCATGGCATTTTGCCAGCCTTCCCCCAAAAGAGTAGGTGAACGATCAGTACAATAATATTGGCAGACCCAGCTGGTGTGTCATGCCCTTGTATTTTACTCTCAGGTGCAACACAGATAAATTTGCACAACCACCTTCCCTGCACACACATTGTATTCATGCATGCAGAAATGTTTCTGCAAAGCCAGCAGGGGAAGAAAGTAGGGCCAGAGAAGGCATGAATTGCATTGGCACCTAAATTACTGAAACCTTGTAGCCCAAAGGGCGCAATGACAGCATTGTAAAACCCTCCTGAAGTTACACTCAAGATATTTGCATTTGGAAAATCCTCTTCTGTTCTACCATGGAGAACAAGAATAAATCAGTGGTATGGAGAGAAAAAAACCCCATTTGCTTCTGTAGTGCACACTGAGAGGGTGGCTGGAGAGAGAGAATCTTGTTTTCTGTGTCTAACTTGGGCTGGGAGATGTAGTCTGTTGTTTTGACTGTGAAACTGCATGAGACATCTTCTTTTTAACCACCTAGTTGCCATGCTGATAGTGATTTACTGGATAGAAGAGTGATTTTAGCAAACAGCTGTAATCTGTACAAAAAATGTATGTGTGTAAGTGGTAAGCAAATGATGGCTGAGCAGAGGTATGATTGAAAATGCTAGAATATATCTCTTTACAGAACTTACTTATTTGTATGTATACATACATAGATTTTTTTTATTATAGACACACATATACCCTTATGCAGGCTGGATTTAATTTTTGCTTTAGAAATAGGGGGGTTTTTGTTGGTTGGTTTTGGTTGGGTTTGTTGGTTTGTGGGGATTTTTTTTCTTTTTTGTATCATTGCTCTCTTCCTGTCCTCCCCAGAGAAAAATCAATTACGTACTCAAACAGGATATTGGATGAGTATTGGACTTGGAGTATCATCGGTTAATTAAGTTAGATAAAGTAAATCCTTTACATGCCTTATTTTAAATGTATCGAAAACATCTCTTTATCAGTTTAGAACACCAAAAGTAATTGGTGATCAAAAGCTGTTCAACAGTTTGTTGTGCTACAGCTCTGGTGAGATGTGGGACAAAGCTGCCTGGGTTATACCAGAGTCAGAAAAAACAAGAGGCTTGTGCTGGGCACATCTTTTTTACTTCAATGTCTTCTTCCCACAAGCCCTCTTTCTGTGAATTGGGGAAGCATCAGCAGGAAAGCTTGGGGTTTGGAGGAAAGAGGAGACATGCTGCTAAGTGGGCCAGGGAGAGTGGAGCAGCCTTGAGGACAAGGGGAGGGAAAGGTTGGAATTACAGTGGGAAAATAACCAAGGAGAAAGGCACTGGGAATGCCATGTGTTCTGCATATGCACCTACTGGGAAGGGGGACTACTGCAGTCAGAGGATGCTACCACAGAGGCGGAACCAAGGGGAAAGATTAAGTAGCAAAATGGTTTCTTTAAAGGAACAAAAAATGGAAAGAGGACAGACATGGTGGTAAAAGGAAAAGAAAGACTTGAAAATGAGAGCTTGGATAGGAACAAGGTGGAAGGGAAAGACAGAGACAGCCGGTATGGTATTTTAGACATTAAATGTCAACAATACATTGTGGTGATGGTCTCTGTATGTGTCCGTTCCTCTTCTCAGCTCAACTTGTGTCAGACTGTGGGACAGTCTGACATAGGAAAAATTATGATTTACTGATATGAATCTTAAGTGTAGCAAGGAAAAACTGCAGGAATTTCACCTTGGACATGTGTCTGGGAGAGGGAAGGAGGTTACTGCTCTCCTGTCATAGTGAGTACCATTACAATGCCTAGCACAGACTCCCTTCAGACTCCTTAAGGAAATCTAACTTACTTGGTTTAGAGTTTGGAAATGAAAGTTTATGTAAATTTACTATGAAATAGTAAATTCTGTATACTTCGATCACAATAATCTCTTGGTTTATTACATGGACAGCCTGAGGCTGTGCTTATAGTACTGAAGAGCGACATAATCTAGTCTTCGATATTGGTTTATGTCTTTTCAGACCAATGGGTAGATCTTTAAACATTTTGCATACTCAGGCAGAGGTAACATAACTAAACAAGAACAACAAAAAATCCCCAACTCAGTAACATTTTTTGAGAAAGTTTATCATTTCACTCTCTTTTCTTTTTCATTTTAAAAATTTTTTACACACTAAGTCCTGTACAGATGCTATGAATACATACATGCAGTTTAAGTACCTATACCCATATAAAGTGGATTTCCCACCAAAAATAATTCTTGGGGATACGACAGATCAAAAACAGTATATTTGATTCACTCAACAATTTTGACCCGAGCCTGAAAATGAAGGTAAGACAGATCAAAAGACACTTCTATGAGGAAATGAGGAGGGGTCAGGATCTGAACTCCCATAGAAGAGGTCCCTGTGGCTTTCACAAAGGGGTCAGAGAGGAATAATTGTTAGCATTTTCTAATCACATAGCTTTGGTGTGGGAATATATCATTGTTATTTCAAAGTTGGGAAAATCCGGGCACAGAGATGACAATGTGATTCCTTCAAGGGCAGATAATGAATCAGAGGTGGAACAACACAGAGTGATGTTCAGATTTCCAGGCTGGAGTCTTAGCTATTGGGTGCGCTGACTCCCTTGCCAGTATCACATGATGAACATGCCCGATTATTTACCAGTTGTAGAATTTCTGTTTGCACTTCCGATAAAAGCTTCCAAAGACCCAGAGCCAGGCTCAGGCATCTCAATACCCAACTCCAGTTAACTGTTAATTAAATGAAGAGCTGTTTACACTGAGGCAGGAGTACATGAACGCAGAAACACCACTCTGTGTTTAGGCAACTTTACGGCAAAACTGTGGTGCCATGGAGGTAGCAGGCTTTCAGTAGAGGTGGCAGTTGCGCTGAAGTGATAGGAAGGTATTTGGGAGTTTAGGTTCTGAGAGTAGGACTTAAGGAGAGCTTGGGTCCTTAAATCCTTTGTAAAATTCAGCCCTTGAATCTCAATTTGTGCTTCTCTTTCTCTGTGTATCGATCTTTTCTGATTTAAATAGCAATGTAACAGCAGAAGGTCTAGTCCCACTCACAGAATTCTTGAATATCTGGCTCCAGGAATCTCATCAGAAAGGAGTTCATTGCATTGACATCCTATACACTCTCCAGTGCTCTAATATAAAAGATTTTTTTCCCTCTGCATAAGATGTTCAGTTGCTGAGGTAGCAGCTTGGCAGCTTGAGAGTTGTAGGTGTGCACACAATGCAGCCAGTGATCCACTGCAAAATGTTATTTCTATTGCTGTTTTCAGGGTCACATCTAATATTTCTACATCTTTTTCTGATTTTAGATTGTCAGAAACTAGCAAGTACACAAGGGTTATTGATTTTATGGCACTGGTGACTGAGACACCATATATACACACCATCATGCTTGACACACTGATAAAGCTTTTGGACACATCTTAGAGGGATGCATTCTCTTTTCACATGAGCCAGGCTTAGTAAACTGAAGTTTGTAATGGCATAATGTGGATACAATTCTGTGCATTTGTGTAAACATGAGAAAAGACTCATGTGCCTTGCAGTTCCAGTGCAAGGAACCTGTGTTGCCAGGCTAGTATTTCAGCAGTCTAAAAGTTGGCATTTTGGAGGGTCACAAAGCTGGATTTTGCACATGTGTTTGAAGACATCTTTTTATTACAGTCACTAGCACAGAGGTTGCTACTGAGGCATTCGGGAGCAGTAACGATGCCATACACCTCAGACATCAAGAGAAGCACGTTTTTCCTCATGCTTCAGACCCAAAGGAGAAACTCGTGAAACGTAGCTTTTGGGGGTTTGTTTTGTTCTGTTTTTTCCCCCTTAATGTAACTGCAAATGCATGGCCCCATCTCTGGTGCGTTTCCCTATGCACCACCCCTTCTGTGCAAGGCTGCTCTGTCATTGCCTTCCAGTGAAAGTTTTGCCGCTGCACCTGTATGCTGACAAACATGGCAGGTGAGTCCAGTTTTCCAGCATGCACAGAGAGGAGCCAGAAAACAGCCAACCAGGGAGAAAACACAAGCGTCTAAATCCAGATTTGACCTCAGTTGTTTTCAGGCACATTGCAGGTTCTTCACATCTCATTCTTATCGGTGCTACTGGGGCTTGGACAGAAAGCTGTATACCAGTGGAGACAGGAGGACTGTGGTTATAGGTAAGGGAGGGTTATTCGACAAGTTGGGGGAGTATCCTTGCTACTGCCTTCAGTTGTGAAGAATTTTCAGGGAATGACCTTGGAGTTTCTGCCTCTCGGAAACCATGGCAACCAGTATTTGTTCTCGTAAAATAATTTCTTGTCTTGCAGTGAGTGATTACATGCCTCATCCAAGCTCTGAGGTAGAATCTCTCCATAAAGGAAAAAAATATATTGAAGAGAAAGCCTGAGTTGATTGTTCTGAATTGCTATATCCTAAATAATGCACTGCAATGTAGTTATCTGCTGCCAACTGAACAACAAGCTGAAGAGTAGCTGCTGGATCATGGTTCATTCCTGTTTCTAGGTTAGCATAACTAAGCCTGAAATAAACACAGACATAGTTGGTGAATGCTGTTCATCTCCCTAATTAAAATCTGACAACTCTCAGGAAAAAACAGCCCAAGATTATACAGAGGCTTTTGTTGAGCCTTTCATGTTTGTGAATCAGTCACACAGGCATTTGCCTGTTCTTAAACATATTTTAAAGCCATTTGTGAGTTATCTGTTGCTCATAGAGTCAGTCTGTGTGATTCTGCCTGTAGCACCTTATGTATCTTTTGCTCATTCCATGGAAAATATCCGATTATCTGGCCATATGATGGAAGATAAATGACTCATACATCTATACAGCTGAAAAAGTTTATAGGGAAAAAAACCCACAAACAAAAAAAAAATTTCTAAAAAAGATAAAGCTGCAGTAGCAGCTGAGATTGTCCTTACACCACAACATGCTCCACTTGTGGCCTCTCAGCAGTGAAAAAAAAAGCACTAAAAAAACATGGACAAGCCTCCATACCTGCTTTATGGTCATCTCTGAAGTGGCTGGCATTTCATTTTATGGGAAGGCAGGTTGCTAAGGCAGTCAACTGTGGTCTACTCATCACAGCTTTATAGCTGCTTCCTTTAATCTGAAAAAAGGTGCAGATGCTGAAAATCGGATATTTTAAGTCTGGGCCCTAAGGAAATAAATCCTAAGGGAGATCCAGCTGGTTTTGCCAGTGTATAATCCCCCTTCTGCAGTAATTTTCAGCCTTTTGGCAGAATTCGAACACATCTGAATGAGGAGGTGGGAGACTTGAGGACACTGATGATCTTACAGGTGGGCTGAGCACTAGAACTTGAGTAGGAAACAGACACCAATATTCCCTTCCTTCCCCTGCTGCTCTCTGCCCAATAGCTCTGCACATCCCAGCAGCAGATCATGAGGTGATGACCCCAGCTTGCTCCTGAGAACCCTGTAGTTGTCTCCTCTGGGTCCACAGGGAGTCCCATAATTTCAAGTTCTTTAAGATGTGCCAGGGTAGGTTCAGATTAGATGTTAGGAAAAAAAATTTCACTGAAAGAGTTGTCAGGGCCTGGTACAGGCTGCCCAGGGAGGTGGTTGAGTCACCTTCCCTGGATGGGTTTAAAAAAAGGGTAGGTGATGTGCTTAGAATAGGACAGGAATGGTTGGACTCAATGATGTTAAAGGTCTTTGTCAATCTTGTGATTCTGTGATTCTGTGAAGTCCAGAGTCTTCGGCCTGCTGCATGAGGCAAGGAGAAGATGCTGGGAACATACATCTAACTGCTGTTGCAGTGGCCCTTTAGAGCATTTCGTTTCACCTGACCTACCTCTCCTTGCAGCCTGTGACCTCCCTGGGAAAGCTAACCCACAACAGGTTTGCATGCCCGCCTACTGCCTGCAGTCCCACCATCTCAGCAATTTCTACAGCACCCTGTCCCAATGTCTGACCCAGGGGGCACAGCCACTGGAAGGGCAACAAGCAGGCAGGGCAGTCACCCCAACAGCACTAGGGGAGACCCTCTTCAGCCATTTCACTCCATTGGGTCTCTCCTGGACCTTCCTTCAGGGCTCAGCCACCTTCCCTGGAGCCTGGATCACCCCTTTGGCCCCGTCACCTGTGCACCAGACAGACTGCATAGGAAAGATTTATGTGTGCTGTAGTATCCCCACAGTTAATGCCATTTTCTGCTTTCCTTTATCACAGACAAATATCTCTACATTAGAAGTAATTATGATTCATGGCATTATTAGTAGCAATTAAATGTCATACTTGAAAACAGGCAATATAAACTCTTATTCCATCATGAGGCTGCTTTCCTGTTTCTTGCAGCTTTAAATCACTGTGCCATGGACCGCAGCTAAGCCAGGATTTGGAGTCCTCCTATCAACACCAACACTCCCCACAACCCCACAAACAGCCTCAGGGAAGATGCAGCAAAGGCTCATTTTTAGGGGATCAGAACCTAGGGTGCTCCTGACCTCTGGCCAACATGGTGACTGGGAGAGGGGCAGGTTACAGTGAGACCTGCGTGTACCAGTTCAAGGCACTACTGCCGAAACTGTGGCAGTAGAGGGGCCATGAGCCGAGGGGGGATACTGGCTACTTGAGGAGGCTTGCTTCAGCATGTGGTGGAGTAACAGCCCCATGCAGAGGTCTATTTTGGAAGAAAAAGGATCTCTCTGGGAACTCTGATTGCTCTTAGGTGCTTTGGGACCACAATAGGGTCCATCACAGACCCACAAAAACACCAACACCTGTGGTTTTGTGCAGGGAATGTTATTGCACTGATGCACACACATGGACTCAGTGTCCATACCATCCCAGCCTCAAAGGCTAGGAGCCTGGAGACCAGAGCTTTCCCCAGCCCCAGCCAAAGGGTTTTACAGAGGGGTGCAGTGGTGCTTCAGCCAGACCTGTAGGAGCCCTATGTCTAATAGATCCCCAACCCTCTTGGGCCACAAGTATACATTGCCCAGGTGTCTCTTTTGAAAAGAAATGCTTAGTAGACATGTGCATTAGATCCAAGAATAACTCTGCAGCCTTTCCCAACCAGCCACTAGGAAGTGGGAATTGAGAGCTGAAAGCATTGCATGGAATTAGCCATGCATCTGCCTTTAAAATCAATCCTCTGCTCCGCTTTACACATCTCAATTTCCAGTTATCTACCTCCAGGACACAAGGGAAGAAAAGAGAGGAAAGGAGGAAAGAAGGAGGGGGAGAATGAATCCAGAAACTTCTCATATATACACATTGTGAGTACGTGGCATTTCTTAATGATATTGGAAGAGTTTACTTTATTCATCCTGACAAGATCTTCAGATTATTTTAGTTCAGGTTCATTTCTAAGTGTCTAAATGAACAGAAGCATAACACAGGAATCAGGGAAGAAAAAAAGGATCTACTTGTTTTATATTATACTACTGGTCTCAGGTACAAGACTTAACTCAGGTCCTAAATACATGCATTTTTCACTAGATTAAAAAGAAATACAAATGTCTATTTTCTGTTATTATAAATTTAGGGTTTGTGTGGAGGGTTGGGGTTTTTTTGAGCTTTATCCCAGGTGAGGACTTCAGTGCTTTCCATGCAGCATGTGTGCAAGAGACTTGCATTAACAAACAAAGCAACACCTGAAAATCTTCTGTGATTGCTCACTTCTGGATATTGCCATCTTCAGAAATCAAAAGCTGCAAGGCATGGTGTGGTCATGAGCTAGCGTGGGGGGTTGGTGGTCACAAGCGATGTATGTTGGGAAAGAAAGAAGCTAGAATGATAAAACAAAAACAGTTTTTAAAGTTGCAGGGGAAAAAAAAAAGTTAAATCCATGAAGCAGGTGGTTAAATGTTTCTGTGTATGGTCCCAGGTTTTTTTTCCAGAATAATGTTTAATATGCCAGACACAGAAAAGCTGGGGTACCTGTTGGTGTTAGGAAATGATACCAAAGAAAAGAATCATATCACAAAGCAAATACTGATCGCAAAGCAATCACAAAAAAACCCCATCACAAACCGACAAGGTAATTCCTAACTTTGTTCCCCAGCTGCTTTACACCTGTTTCTTATGGAGGTAGATCAGAGTGGTTGACTTGCCCTTTATCCCCCATTTGGCTCCCGCAGCAAGGGAGGTCTAACAATGTATCTCTCTAGGAAGAAAAATGGGTTCTGAAAGTGAATTGAGGGTAACAGTGCCACAAACTGAGAGACCAAGAACCAACCCAGAAAGAGAGGACGAAAGATGTTGTAAGAGGCAGATTTCCATGGGCTAGGGCAACAAGGAAAACAAGGGGAAAGAGGTGGCTGCTACAGACAAAGGAGAGGAATCAGGCTGCTGAATGGGCACTGCAGCTGCTCATCTTTACCTTTATTCCCAGTCCCAACATTTCACTCTTCATATGACTATGCTTATTTGTTAAGCTGAAACCTGAAAAATTCCCTTTTGTGCCAGTTTTCATTCTAGCCTAAACAAAAGCATCTGATTTTGTAGCCAGTGTTATCAAAAGCAGAAGCAGCTCAAGGGTGAGCAGAGCAGCAGAGAAGCAAGGTCACTTTTCTAACCACTAAGGACAAAGGACCCACATCCAGTGCACTGCTTCCTCACATCTCTGTCTATTTTTCAGGTTTTGAAGCAGGGGTGGTGAGGCTGTTCCCTCTGCTAGGAACCCTCCCACTTCATGTGTCACCTTTAGTTACTTATCAAGCAGCAGCATCCAGGTGGCTAGGACATTAGCCACAGAGAAAGAACATGAAGATTTTCATCCCAGCTCCACCAATATCTTAGTGATTTTAGCAACAGGATTTCTGTCCCTGAGATCAGAGGGAGACACTGGACCCTAGTCTCACACACCTTAGGCAGGTGCAGCCCTCGATAGGAGAAACTGTTTAATTAGTAACAAGTCTGTTGCCCACCACCCTGGGCCTGACCTTTATATGAAAACAGTATCGAGTACATTGTTCAATGAAGAAATCAGTTCCTCAAACCCCACAGCTCAGGAGAACGGCTCTAACAGCTATAGCAGCACTGAGAAGGCTGTGAAACAAAAACAGGGTGGAAGTTGCTCTGTGTTTCTAAGCATTTTAGTAGTAGGCCTGCCAAAAGACAACACCAAAATACTGAGTGAGTATGGCAGCTGCCAAACAGGGTTTGTGCTGGGGGAGAGGGTGAGAGAGCAGAGATGTCACAGTAAGTGCTGCCTGTAAAAACAGTAAGCGGGTAGAGAGACAGTTTCATTGGCACAACACGTTACTAACCACTCGTGACCAGCAGAGCTTCAAGATGCACAAATGCTTGGAATAATTAGGTCATCTCTGTCTAGATGCAGAGACAGTTAGACTGGGCTTTGCTGTGCTCTAGCTTTCATCAGGAAGCTGTCGCCGTCACAGCATCGGAGCTTAGGAGAGGACTATAAAAGAGGGTACTAAAGCTACCTTATTGCCAACAAACTGAACAGGACATAGGTGCTGCCTGCACCTAAAAACTCCCTTTGGTCCCTGAGGATTGCTTGCATAGGTAAGTGTTTGACTGCAGAGGCTAAGTGTGAGTAAGCAGGGGAGATCAAATGTACCCATCCTGTTTAAATAAAATTGTCTATATGGCAGAACATGTATGTCCATGCAACACAGTGTGTTTTCAAACCAAAGCTCACACTGAAGGATTTCTGTGGGCAGGGAAGGACTCTGGGATGGCAGCCTGAATGTTAAGTAGCTTCACCATCTCCACAATATCAAAACATGACCTTATGGTCAAAGAGGATTCTTTGATTAATATGATTAGCACTATTTGCCCTGGTATGTGAGGCAGTAGGTCTGTCAGACCCAAGTTTTCACTGGCTCCTGTTAGCACAAAGAAGGGAAAGAGTGCTTCTGGCATCAGAGCTAAACAAGCATGACAGCAGCAGGCACACAGGGAGAAGCTCCCTGAGTTGCTGTCTGGCAGACTGCAGGTGCATGTGAAGCATCATGGTCACTCAGTCTTGCAGAGGTCAGTTTTTCAGCATCAATGAGAAACATACTGCTAGAGGAAGGTGACAGAGTGTTTTCTGTAGAGATTTCAAAACCTGATGGTGGCAATTTGTTTTACAGTCACATCACCAGGTCCCAGACAGTTGCATCAGTGTCCTCACACCAGCAAAATCAAAGCAGTAACCCGTTCCTGTAGCACTATTATCATTTTGTGTTCATAATGTAACAAAGAACCTCACTAGCAAGAGCACAGGAAACTAATCCGGTTTGGTTTTGTTTCGAATAGGAGATTTGCAGGTCCCTGTGACAGGAAAAAGAAAAAAGCTTCTCTTGGTGTAAGAACAAAGACCGTAATAAATAAGTTCTTGAAATTGGCTGCATTCTTATAATGAATCAAATACTCACTCAAGCAACTATGTTTCCTTCTTTGGTGCACATTACAGGCCACACCATTTATTTTTCATTTGATTTAAAGTGAAATACAGAGAAGCTTGCTAATTGGCAGTAGCACAAGACTACAGTACAAGCCTGTCCCATGCTCTGACTCAGCTGACCCTGTGCGCAGCCAAGAGTTGAACTTGATGATCCTTATGGGTCCCTTCCAACTCAGGGTATTCTGTGATTCTGTGATTCTATGTTTCTAAGTGGAATCTAGATATTTGGTAAGAAAAAAAGGACATTTTTTTCCACATCGGCATTCAGAGATTTTATCCCCACACATAGGAGTTCTTTTAGCTGATGATGCAAATTATTCTGAAGAAACCTCACTGCTAACAGAATTGCAGTCCTATCCAAAATTATTATATTTTACCTTTATTGCTAGCCCTCAGCATTTTAAACATTCTCTACGATTGCCATAATTCTTTTCTTGCCTGCCACAACAATATCAGTAAAGAGCTTAGAGCCAAATACAGTGGCTTATACTACAAATATAAATAGATCAATAAAATGTCACAGAAAAATAACAACTCACAAAACAGCAGTTACTGAAACAGTACTAGTTGATTATCTAAGTACTCACTTACTTCCTACATTCAATCTCTGTGTATCCAGTAATTTATGAAGAAAGCCATCGTATTTTAATATACACTATGCTTACTATAGACCCCACAGGGTTTCTAATATCATAAGATCTCCTAGCAGCTTTCAGCTGTGGAAGCAAAGAGTGTAACCATGCCAAGGACATTACATCATACACAGGCCCCGGTCAGCCAGTACCTTATGAGAGAGTTGTGGAAAAGATTAGACTTTTATATTGTAACTCACAACAGCATACCACCATCTCAGGAAACAAAATATGACAGCAGTTGACAGGAATATACCATATTTCCAGATGACAACTGAAGGATGTCACCCTGCCAGGGATAGGACAACAAATGGGACTTAACAATGTTAAGTGCTGAAAATTAATTAGAAGCAGTGATTCCAGGATCTGGATTTCACTCTCATCTAAAAGGTAGCACGTACTATGTGCCTATGTGTTTCCTGTCCCACTGTTGCTTCAGAAAAAAACCTCACTTTGTTTCTCCTCATGATATTAGATATTTCCTGGGATAAACCCTGCTGTTGCCCAGGTGGCCAACAGCATCCTGCCTTTTAAGAAGAAGAGTGTGGCCAGCAGGAGTAGAGAACTGACTGTCCTCTTGTACATCCATCCCCATTGGTGAGGCCACAGTGTTCAGTTTTGGACCCCTCAATACCAGAAGGACATTGAGGTCCTGGAGTGGGTCCAGAGAAGGGCAATGAAGCTGGTGAAAGTTCTAGAGCACAAGTCTTATAAGGAATGGCTGAGGGAACCAGGGTTGTTTAGCCTGGAGAAAAGGAGGCTGAGGAGAGACCTTGTCACTCTACAACTATGTGAAAGGAGGTTGTTATCTGTGTGTGTGTTGGTGTTTTATCTCAAGTAAGAAGTGATAGGACAAGAAGAAATGAACTCAAGTTGTGCCAGGGAGGTTTGGATTGGATATTAGGAAAACTTTCTTCACCAAAAGGGTTGTCAGGGATTGGAACAGGCTGCCCATGGAGGTGGTTGAGTCACCATCCCTGGAGGTATTCAAAAGGCTTGTAGATGTTGTGCTTGGGGACATGGTTTAGTGGTGGACTTTGCTGTGCTAATGGTGGGATCTGATGATGCTAATGGTCCTTTCCAGCTTAAATGATTCTATGGGTCTATAATTCTTTTCTAATCCCTATGCCTGCACTTTGAACACTCACAGCACTTAACAGTCATCTTTTCTGCTAAAATGCTGGTTATGTTACTGTAAAGGGTGAGCAGGTCCTGGGAGCTTCTCAAATGCAATGTTCTTTGGTGCCCTCTTTGGGACTAAGAGCCACAAAGCCCTCAGGGAAACTGGCATGGGCAGCTGGGAGCAGAAAGTGCAAGAGGAGGCCTAGGCAGAGTGGACCAGCAGTGTAGCAGCAGTTCAGCTCGAGAAAGGAGTCTTTACACAGTAAAGCTTTGGGAACAGTTCTCAGGCCATCTGTACTACCTGTACTAGCAAGGGGCTGTCCAACCACAGCACCAGTTACCCTGAAGAATTGAATTACAGAGGCTCCAGCTGTACCCAACCCTGGGTTATCCTGCGGGCTTTGCCCTTTCATGCAGTTCCTTTGTGTATTTAAATGCCTCCAATTAATTAACTCACTACTTGTGTCTGGAAAGGGAGAGCAACCGGCGAGGTTGTTTGCCAAGGAAGGGGGATTGGCCAAGCTTGCATCACTTTAACATTTCCAGGCAATCCAGCCTACTGGGACTGACAGAAGAGATGGTAGCCAGGAGAGAAAGGAGATCCTGGGAACACTTAACACCACTTGGCTCTGCTGTCAGAACCCAAGTTCAGGGCATCTGTTTGCAGTGTTGTTTTGGGGGTGGGATGAAGCTACAGCGACAAGCTTTAGGCAGTGAGGAAAACTGCTGTAAAATCCTCATGTCATTTGTCCCATCTTTCCTTCTGGAGAATCCCTTGGAAATGTCAGTGTCTCTGAGCCTGATCACAGAGAGGCATCCAAACAGCAGTTCTTCAAACAAAAATTTCATTCTTGGCTTATTTCAGGCTTACATTAAAATGGCCAAAATTGAGAGTGAATTCTTCTCCAAGAAATGGTAGCACTCTTTAAATGAGTCCTTTTACTCAGACTGCAGTGTTGAAAAAACTGCATGTGGAATGTTTGAAGTTACAACTCACAGTTTACTTAATTTTTTAAAAATTTAATTATTAATTCTGTATTGCTAGGAGTAGCACTGCCTTATCAGGAAATAGAAAACAACAAAAGCATTACACATCATCCACATGTCAAACTGTTCAGTGCAGCACAGACCTGAAAGGGACATCTTATCAGTGTGTAGAAGTACTTAAAGAGAGTAAAATCGTCTGAGCACACTGCTGGACAGCCAGTGCCAGGTGGCTGTCCTTGAGCAGAGAGGTTGGACCAAATGATTTTAAACTGTGTTATGCTTTCCCAGATGTTGTTGTACTTTTACTTTTTCTGGGTTTGACTGTTTATGTGTTTACATTTTGATGTGCAGAGGTCATTTCCAGCCTCAGATATTCTATGACTATGTGAAAATCTGTATTGCTTTCAGCAAAATTAGTCCTATATATTTATTTTAAAAAAAACCAAAAAAAACCCCAAAAAAACAAAACCGTGCATCTTTTTACTTCTAAGGACAACAACACTGATTCATCTGTAGTGCAGCATACCTCGGACCCTGTAGCCTCACCTGGAGAATGTTGTGCTAGAACACTGCTTTGGAAGTCATTGGTTTTATGCCTATTACCTAAGCAGAGGATGTGTTCAGGATCTTTTAGTGTATTATCAAACAATGTTATAAAGAAAGTGTGAGAAATCAAACCAGAAAGTGGATGTGCATCATTTTCTCTCCAGAGTGATGCATCATAGCCTACCTTCTATTTATATGTGCCCTGCACAGACTGACAGGACAGAAAGAGACCTTGATTTTTCCCTTGGATTTCATGTTCCTTGGAAGTCTAGTGCTGTTTCCTCTGAAATAAGTTTTTAAATTATCATTAAGTTTAATGAGAGTGGGACTGGTCTACCTGCCTTAATTTGAAAAGTGAGTCTTAGGCTGAATAGCCGAAATAAAATCAGAATATTGAATAAGGCCTTTATGTTTTCTGCATGTTGTTATGAGTGTCTGTGGACATTATTGGGGAAGAGCATTAACAAAATAGGCTGTTAGCAAAGGATGATGGTTCCCTGCTGTTAGATGGGTTCAAAAGGGAAGATACGTTTATCTCCCTGTGACAGTGCTATGTTTCATTTAACTTCATTTTTCTTCAATTGTTTTTGTATGGTGTTGATAATTTTTCCAAGGGAAATTAGTGCTATTACCCTTTCTTTCCCTCCCTGCCTCCACAAGTAAGAAAGGAAATACTTAGTTTTCAACTGTTACAGATGCTATACCTGGTTTTCCACTATTACAGACACACCAGCGGATCAATTTCCTAGAGGTGAAACCACGAGATGTTTACATTGGATGTGTGCTTACACAAACTGGGGTTTTAATCAACAACGTCTGATGGACCAGACAACAGCTAAGACACTGTTGCACAGCTGTGTTAAACTTGAACCGGGTCTCGTTCTGACAGGAGATGAGGCAGCATGCATCTACAAGACCACTACTTTACCAGTGTTGTTCAGTGGGGTTCAGCAGAGCAGTATTCCAGGAGTGAATCTGGCTTAATGCTTTCAGATCAAACACGCTTACCCTGGAATCATGTTGTTTGAAGTTTCGTGCAAAAGGGAATTTATAAGCTTATTGATGTGGGATTCCTTATTTTTGCCTGTTTTGTGAAAGTAAAAGTAAAGCTGCAGCAATTACTGTGAAGGTTAATTACCAGAATCTACTAAGAAATGGTCGGTTCTTTATTTCTTACTCTCTCCTGATCAAGTGTAGAATTTTTTTTTTTCTTTTTTTTTTAATTCTTTTGTTTGGGTTGGGGTTTTTTTCTGTGTGTGAAGGCAATGCTTTCTTTCATTAGACACCAATTTTAAGACTCCACATAGAGTAGCTGGGCAGAACTGTATGGTGTGCATCAAGCAAGAACTCACTGCAAGCAGCCAAGTAGTGCTTTCTGAGCATGTGATCTATTAAAATAGGGTAATAAAACCCAGCTGCATTACACTACATAGGATGAAATCCCTTTGGACTGAAACTTTCCCTAAATTTGAAAAAAAAAGACTAACCCAACCCCAAACCAAAATGCTGTTTTTGCAGCTGAGCAACAAAACAAAAGATTCCAACAGTAATTCCCAAGAAAGGAAGTAGTCTAGGAGACAAAGCTGTAAATAAAAAAATACACGTTTGGCAATTACTTTTTTTTTTTTAATTCAGGCCCTTGCAACTTTTATGACACTATTACAGCTAGAAGCTAACCTAATTCTTATCAAGGCACTTTGTAAACTACCTGCACTGACTAATTGTTTTTTCTTTTACTGCTCTGCCAACTCTTTCTTAGAATGAGAGCTTTACCTCCTCCCCCACCATCATCCCTGCATAACTTTCTAATCTTGGAACATTGTGCTCCTGTTCCCTCCTCGTTAGATTATCATCATCAAAGCAAACAGAGCATTGCTCAGGTCAGACAGGACGGAGCTTCTCAAGCAGCCCACACAAAGGAGTGCGGCTTTCCCAGTAGCCGCCTGTTACTTTAGCTTGTAGCTTTAGTAGCACAGTGTATCCTCATTAAAAAAGCTTAGATTATAAAAACTGGTTAGCTTCCATGCTGTATGACAAGATCATGCCCTCAGATGTTCGCTGAAATTCACTTCTTTCATAGCTGTGGCCCTCGGTCTGCTGAACGTGTTCTCTACCACTGCACTGCATAAGGGGAGAGAAAGAGCCACACAGAAAAATCCCAGAAAGATTTCTCTAGGCCATCCTGTGAATTTTATCTATGTCTGTTTTGAAGACTTCAGGCTAGCCACAATAGAAACAGTGTTTTATTAGTGTCTAGCTAAGGCCAAAATTGTTGTTGCTGCTTGACTAGAGAGTGATAGGGATGCACGTGGTGGCTAAAGTGTCACTTCAGGACCAGGGTAAAGAAATAGAGAAGTGTAATAGTTTCCTTGTCCTACTTAGGTTGCCTGGATGTGTCGCAAAGATAAACACATTCACCAGAATATGAATTAACCTAGTTCGCTAATTGGACTGAAACCACCTACAAAGACAGAACATTTCAAGTTAGCATCTTTTTCCAGTGGCAGGTGTCCTTCATCGTGAAAACACAGGTAAGAGAAAGATGAGTGACAGTCATCTGGGAGCTTGGTACAAATGAAGAACATGTTCTACCATTTCAGAAAGGCAACCTCATGCAGAGGCTGTTCCTGAGAACAGATTTCCCAGCAAAGGCTGCTGGTTTGCTGATTCCTCTGTTCCTGTGGCCTGACTTGGAAAAGCTGTGGTGTGATTTCATGAAGCACGAGGCACCTGCCACTCTCAGAGCACTGTTAGCATTTCCAAGCTTGGTGTCGCTCACCAGTGAGCCAGACACGCCAGAGGTTACCTCTGTGTCTGTAGGGAGGTTCCATATCTACTGAGAGTTGTCAGAAACACCTGATCTTGCTAGCATCTGCACAGATAAAACTTCTCAAGGGAATCACAGAAAGGGCTCCTCTGCTCTGTTAGGTGCATATAAAGTTCAGATCTCAGAGATCCACTGAAAATCAAAAGGTGAACTTGAAAATACCGGTCTTCTTAAATACTTCCTAAATCCCGCTCAAAAACTTGGCTCGATGGGACTTTGGGCAACCTGGTCTAGTAGAAGGTGTCCCTGCCCAGGCAGATGATCTTAAAGGTCCCTTCCAACCCAAACCATTGTATGATTCCAGGCTAGTCTGTCTTCTTTTTCTCTCCACTCAGGCACACTTGGGTTTTTCTATTCCAAACAAATAATAAATAGAATTAACCACAGTGATGATACAGTGTAAAGAAAAGATTCAGTTTTGCTCAATGTAGCTCAAGACAGATACTTCAGTAATACAAGAACAAAAGGAGTAAAAAAAGCCATGGGGTATTAAGCAAAGTTTCTTTTCAAGCAGAAAGTCAGTAGCTCAAATATTGAGGGTAAAAGACAAGTGGTTTTGGCCTAAAGAAGTCATTGTAGTAATTCTCCCTAGGCATTTCACCTATGATGATTCTCACTCAGGCAAAATATTAACAAATCTGGGGAAAGCTTCCTATTTATTTAGCTTTTGTGATAGTAGAATAAGGGCAGACTGAAAGGAAAAGCATTTCAGACCAGGAAATTACTTCATATGCATCACAAGACCACATGGAACTCATTGTCACAAATTAACAGTGAAACTGGTAGTTTAGGAGGATTATTAGGACTGAAGATTATTTAGGAGGATTATTTAGGACTGAAGAACAGATATTGGCAGCATGGCATCCAGCTACTGGAGGCTGCCAAAGACTAATTACTGTCCAGAAAAATCATTATGCCATTACCATGAGAATGATAAAAATAGTAAAATGTTTCCTCTTTGGGCCGAATAGTTTCTGACAGCCTTTCTTGCGTGTTCTTCTAATACATCTAACACTAACCTGTCAGAGACAGAAGCAGGACAGGTCCAACCAGCTCTGGCTGACTGGCTAGTTCAGCTGTTTTTACTCATGCTTAGGCCTGTCTTTGTTAGGCAGGGAAAGTGAGCAAAGAGGAAAAGCAGGAGGTGGGCAAGTGTGAGGAACGTTTCCTCAACTCTTACAGCAAAAAGGCACATCAGCTGCTGAAAACAGTCCATTCATAAAAGAGATGTCAGTTGGTTGGCAGTCGGCTCCATTATGGTTCTTCCTAAAAATAAAACAGATATGCTTGTGGTGGTGGGCGTTTTTGAAGATGCAGACACTGACAAAACAGCACCTCCTTTATCTTTGCATTTTTCTCTTGATCTCTCAGTAATCCTCCCATGTCAAATATTTAAAAGAGAGCTATCTTTTCCTAATCAATGTATTTACTCCTCCAGAAATGCTAATAGGGACTCAGCACCAAAATAAGAAAGGAACACAAAGAGGGCAGCAGTGCTGTGACTTTAATCTGCTACAGCAAGCAGCTGTCAGTGCCAGTATAAAAATTACCCCACAGGCAGGCATCCAACTTTATGCTAAGTAAATATTTCATGAATCTATCACATACAGCAGGAACCTAGTTTTTCTCTGGTCAATGCTCTGAGTAATTATTTCCCATTCTTTCTTTCGCAGATTCACAGAATCACAGAGTGGTAGTGTTTAGAAGGGACCTCTGGAGATCCTCTAGTCCAACTTAGCACCTGCTAAAGCAGGATCACCCAGAACATGTTGCACAGGATCACATCAAAGTGCGTTTTGAGTATCTCCAGAGAAGGAGACTCCACAACCTCTCAGGGCAGTCTGTGCCAGTGCTCGGTCACCCTCAAAATAAAAGAGTTTTTTCTCATGTTCAGAAGGAACTTCCTGTGTTCCAGTTTGTGCCCATTGCCCCTTGTCCTGGGCACCATCGAGAGGAGTTTGTCCCCATCATCTAGACATCCACCTTTTAGATATTTCTAAGTATTGATAAGATTCTCCAGATTGAACAGACCCAACTCTCTCAGCCTTTCCTCTTGAGAGAGATGTTCAAGTCCTCTGATGCCTCGGAAAGCCGGAATCAAAACTCAGTAGCCTTGGTGACTGTTAAGCAGGTATCCTTTATAGCAGTGCTGAGCACACAGGGGATCGCTCCTCCGAATGTGTGCACCTATTGAAGCCAAATTTCTCATATTTATACAGATTAACTATACATATTCATTATAATGTCTAAGAAAAGGCAGAGTTATGCTGATTATTTCTAAGAAGTCACTTGCATTAACCCCTCCCAGATAGAGCATGCTCAGTGACACTCCAGGGGGTCTTCCGGTGGTCTTCATGGATGAAGGCTGGACGTCTTCCTCGCTCTCACTGCATGCTCTTTACGTTTCTCCTCCATGCTTATCTGGGCTCCCAACACCTGCACTGACTAGTTAGTGCTTCAATGAAAACAAGATATACTCTGTCTCCTAATTGGTTGTTAGTCTTATTATTTATGACTCCTCTATCTCCTGCTCCCTCTAGTTTCAAGGCTGTTGCACTGTTATGGCTGAGTTTTGTAGCTGCTTTCATGAAACCACTTATGTGATGACTGCTAAAATCCAAAACTAATCTATTCCTAAAAACACACAAATTCTTACTTCTTTATCTTCAAGGCTGTTACCGTTGCATTGTTATGGTTAAGTTTTGCAGCTGCTCTCACAAGTAGCCTACACAGTTACAGCTTTCTCCTAAACTGATCTATTCTTAAAACCATGAAAATTCTTAAAGTTATATTAATTGTCTCTTGAGCTACACCTATATCAATCTATTAAGCATGATTACATTTCACTGAATCACCTCTCATCATCTCTTAAGCCCTCTGCTGGACTTTATTCAGTAGTTCCTTGTCTTTCTTGAACTGCGAAGCCCAGAAGTGCACACAGTACTCCAAATGTGGCCTCACCAGAGTAGAGTAGAGGGGGAGGAGAACCTCCCTTGACCTGCTGGCCTCACTCTTCTTAATGTGCCCCAGGATACTATTTGACTTCTTGGCCACAAGGGCACACTGCTGGCTCCTGGAGAACTTGTCCACCAGGACTCCCAGGCCCTGTTCTGCAGAGCTGCTTTCCAGCAGGTCAGCTGCCCAGGGTTATTCCTTCTTAGGTGCAGGACCCTATCATTTGATTCTTCTTTGCCCAGTTCTCAAATCTGTCAAGATCTTGCTGAATGGCAGTACAGCCTTCTGGTGTGTTGGCCACTCCTCCCAGTTTTGTATCATCAGCAAACATGCTGAGGGTACACTCTGCCCCCTCATCACAACTCGTCAAGCCCTGCCATTCAGCCAGATGTCAATCCACCTCACTGTCCACTGATCCAACCCACACTTCCCAAGCTTGCTTACGAGGATGTTATGTGAGGTGGTGTCAATAGCCTTGCTGAAGTGAAGGTAGGCAACTTCCACTGCTCTCCCTTCATCCACCTGGCCAATGATGCCATTATAGAAAGCTACCAGATCGGTCAGGCATGATTTTCCCTGGTGAATCCATGTTGAACACTCCCAATAAACTTCTTCTCCTCCACATGCTTATTAACAACACACAAAATAAGCTGTTCCATCATTTTTCCAGGGATGGAGGTGAGGCTGACTGGCCCATAGTTTACTGGGTCATACTTCTCACCCATTTTGAAGACCAGAGTAACATTGGCTTTCCTATTGTTCATACATACACAAAGCCAGTTACCTCACTGTGGAAAGCCACCAGGCTGGTCAAGCATGGTTTCTCCATTGTAACTCCCATGTACTGTAGAAGGGGATGAAGTCCCTGTAGTGTGCATGAAAAACCTTTTGGGGGAGACAGTCTGGATTATCTTTGCTTCAGGCAAACGCAAACCCATCTATGGGACTGCTTTTGATCAGGGACCCAAGTGCACTTGGTGGGTAATGCGAATGCACAGGCATGTCCAGTGTGTGCCCCAAGGGGATTTGATTTTGGGTGAGGACAGACAATAAATTAAATTGTATAATGTTAATTGCTGTATGATATATCAATGGTATTATTTTATGAACCATCTAAATTAATGAAGGATGGACTTTGATGAAACTGAGCAGTTCTGTGGTAATAAAACTAGACCTGATGTCAGCAACCGGTGCCCAGCATCTTCCTTGAGATTGACAGCTTCAACACACAGACTGCAAGCATGGACCACACCAGGCACACCCCAGCTGCAGGTTCCAGATGCAGCATTCAACAACTCGACATAATACACCATCACTCCTGCCCTGAGAGACTGTTAGGACAAATTTAACCTGAAGTCATGGACTAAATGAACTCACTCAGCATCTTAGAGGGATGGCCCATGGACTGAAGGAATAACATCTGTATGTATGTCTTAAAGCAGCGGGAAGCAGTAGTGTTTAATTGAAAATGTAGGATCCAGACATGATGTAGATGTAATGGAATAAGGGGTGGATAATGCCCTGGTTTTTGCTAGGATAGAGTTAATTTTCACAAGGAGACAGCACAAGTGAGCTGAGCTGGTCCAGGGTGTTTTCCATACCAAGTTGAGGAGGGTCCATGTGGCTCCAGGACTGCAGGATTGTGGGCTGAGTGGCTGGTCATAAGGTTGGTAAAGTGCTTTGTATTATCACCACTTATGCATTCTGTCACAAGTCCTGCTGTTGCGATTCCTCTCTCCCTGTGCTGTCCCAACAAACTGTCCTTACCCCAGCCCATGGGTAGTTTTGTCAATTTCTCCTTCCCATCCTACTGTGTGTGGTGTTCAGCTGCCAGCTGGGGCTGAACCACAACACTCTTCTCTCTAGAGCCATATCCTATAGGATTCTTCCAAGCTAATCTCAGAACAGGACAAATTCTGCTCTGCAGAAGTCCAGGGCTGCAGCCCTGCTGTTTGTCCCATTATTCCATCCTCTCAGATCCTAATCTTCACCATCCCATGGTTCCTGCAGCCAAGCTTGTTCCTGATCTTCACATCCCTGACCAATTCCTCCTTGTTTGTATCAGATCCAGCAAGGCACCTCTGCTCCTTGGTTCCTTGATCACCCATGCTGGTAAACTGTTCATTCTCACACTGGAAATGTCTTGACCATCAAGTCTATTGGTGTGAAAACACAGTACATAACAAACCCTTTTGGAAAGAACAGCTTGTAACTTCACAGATGAAGGCTCATGTCAGCCTCCCTGACGCTGCAGTGATACAGCCATGCTGGTCTGAAAAAAAGCTCTTGGACTATCATCTGCATTCCCGTTGCACACCAGCAAGTGAGCAAAAATAAGGAGAAACTTTAAAATGACCAGTAGGTATGGAGAGAAAAGAGAATTTGGTCAGTGCTTTTCAGAGCAAACAGTACTGGCACTGAAGTTTGGAAGTCAGTGTCAGGATTTGTGGAAACAGTAATGAAAGGTTGTCAGAATGTGCATACAAAGCATGACATCTGATCAGCCAGACACTCTGATACGGGGGCTAAAATACTACTTGAACTAAAGATTAAATTTCTTTAACAGTTACCCTTCCCTTAAGTCACGTGGGCAGAAAAGAGTTGCCAATTCCTTAGAGAAAACCTTGTTGGACCTTGTTGAAACCAGAAGCGCAACAGGATGCTGTAGGTTACTGAACCATCAAATGCAATTCTAGTGGGAATGCAATTCTTTACTAAGCTGAACTGAATAGGTATGGAAAAGCTGGGTGAAGTGCCAGGAAGGCAGCGTGGGCTGGATGCTCCTGCCACTTCGTTCTTTAACTGCCAAAAAAACCCACTCTTTCAGTCACTGCCATTTCCTCTGTAATGCAAAGAAAGAAAATTGCAAGATTTGTGCTACGAATGGAAATGCCTCAACACAGGGATATGACAAAAGCCAGGCTGTCTGATAATTTGCCGCGTTAAAGGCTTAGTTCCCACTTGCAGGACCAACAAGGGACCTGTCCACAACGATGCCTTTCAGTGAGTCACAGTCTGGTGGTGATGTTTAGCTTATGCTCCAAGGACTTAGAACTAAGCCTGCTTGGCCCCAGGCTGTGATGCTGACTGAAGAGGACAAACTAAATGGGTTAATTCCCAAAGCCACTTCATGGGAAATTGGGAGAAGAGGTCAGAGCAGGAGAAATGGTAGACTGAAAGAAAGCATGAGAGGAAGAAAAGGAGAGAGAAAGACACCCGCTTATAATGCCTGATTAAACAACTCAGCTGAACTCCTGCTAAAAAGAAAAGCAAGCCCTCTGACCAAACTTGTGCAGAAACACATAGCAGAAATTCAGGGCTATTGTGGCTCCTAAAAGAACTGGGTTTTGTGGACTTGATTTATTTTATTAATTAGTTTATGTGTAACCCTAAACATAAATATTGAAGAAAGCCAACTTAATGCAGGAGAAAACTTATGGACCTCCCAGAAAGACTTTAGTTGGCGCTGAGGGATAAAAAGTGCCACAAAGAAAGCACTTTATTTCGGTGACTTGCTGCAGCCAGAATAGAAGAGGAAACAGTAGATCTACTTCTTTCCAGACTTGAGGTCAATTGGAAAGGAAAAGACTTCTTTGAGCCTAAGCAAGTTTTTCCATGATCTGAATGTCAGCTAACTTTATTATGCCAACTAATTAAGAGAGAGGAAGAATGAAGCTTTCCTCAAGCAGCAGGATCCCATCACAGGATTCAACAGACTGTACCAAGTCACATGGGGTGAGATTCCAGGGCTGGTGGTGACCAGCATCCATGTGCAGGCTTCTGGTGCTGGGCAAGAATGTCCTTGGGGATTTTACTTTCTTACATTCCACAGAGAATGTAAGCAGGAAAAGAGGAAGTAGAAGAGCACCTTCACCATTTTTGACTGAGATTTCAGATTTCTGCACCATTAAAAAAAATCAAAAGCTCTATAGGTTAGAATGGTCCACTTTGTTATGCTATTCCCTGATCAGTCACCAGCTGCAATTCCATCGTGGAAGGAACATTTCAGTTTAGGTTGGCCAGGAAGTAAGGAAAGAAATGACTTTTTATTTCTTTAGGTTGATGTAACAAAGTGGCTTTGAGCTTGTTAGAGGTGAAGTGAAGGTTTACATTCTGTATGCTGTGAGTTAAAAGGCAGAAGTCTGCTCCAATGAGAAGTCCCCGTCACCTGAAGTTGCTATCTTGGTTAAGAGTTAAATATATTTCATAGGCTGGTTTTTGCATTATAATTACCATGGCTGTCCCACTGTTCAAAACAAAGAGTACAGTCATGCACCCCCCCGCCTTCCAGACCTGAGGACAAACAACAGAGAGATGAGAGAAAGTAAACAGGGACAGGCCAAGACTAACACAAGGTGAAAAGTTTGCAAGCAAACACCCCTAAATTTGATTTCCAGCCATACACTCACTTTGAGGACTTACACACTTCTTTGCTGATTAGGTTTTTTGATACTTTTGCCTTTTTCTTTCTGATAAAGTTTTATTTCCATGGAAACAGACACTGTATTGAGGCAAACAAGGAAGCAGGTTCTAAAAGCTGACAATTAAAGAAAACCCACCTCTTTGTACCTGTTTATGCAGAAAGGTACTATTTTAACAGCAAACTGCATCTACATGGTCCATCTGTCCATAGAAACGTAAAATTTTGGATTGCAGCAGTCAGCCTGGTTTTATACATATATACCACCCACGGAAGGCTTTTGTTTCAAACAAGCTTTTGTCCCTTGGCTCCAAAGAACATTGTACTACCTCAAAGTGTAGTGGGGCCTTGTTCAGAGAATACCTGGTCACTTTACTGCTTCATCAGTATAAATTATTGACATTGACCTGTCAGTGCATGAGTTTTCAAGGTAGAAGTCTTCAGAAATTCAGATTATTCCCCCCAACCAGATCCAGTGGAACAGTCTGTGGTTTTCCTTCATTTTATTAGGCTTCTAATTATAATAATCCTAAGCAGACCTGGATGAGACCATTGCTTTTGGTTAGCAGCAGCCCCTTGCATATACATGAGCAGCCATTATTCAGCTGGGGTAACCTGTGGGCTGGTCTCTGAGCATGACCTTGGCTATGTGCCTGTCCCAGTGGTGAGGGCCCTGGTCATTGCCACTGGCCTGCCATGCCACCATCTGCCACTCCCAGCTCCCCTGCCCTTGCATGGCTCTTTGTTTTCCCTCCATGACAAGGCTGTTCCTTTGCTCCAGGAGTATTAATTTCAAATTATGTCTTAATTACTACCTGTTTCTATGTTACAGTTGCATTAATTTACAAGGAGAAAAAAGAATTAAAGACCCCAAAGTACAAGATCGTTAATCAAATACCTTCCTTGTGCAGTAGTTGTGGGTTTACATAACGTTCTTTTAGGTTCGCTAATATTTTCAGTTGTTGCAGTATATTAAAGCTTGGGTTATGTTTCCAGCATTCTAAGATGCCATTAAAATACTCCATTGGTACGTATAGGTTTACACAGAGTCATAAAACCAAGAAGCTGATGGTTTGCTTAAGGAAGTATTACTGCAAGGCATGTTTCTCCCATTGAAACCCAAGAAACCTAAATACTTGTATCCTTAAATGCTTTTTGTTTGTTTGCTTAAATCAGTTTTCTTTGGCAATGTTTGCAATTTGATGTAATCCAGAGATTCCCATCAGGCTTGAGATATACCAGCGCTCTTCAGAGATTCTTGGAGAAATGTTTCCTCTTCCTTGGTCTATTAAAGTCTGGAGAAGAAATAGATGTATTTCCATGCTGAGAGTGCAGTCAAACCCTGGAATTGGCATTCTAGAGGTGGTCGATGCGCCAAGCCTGTTGGGGTCTAAGAGTTCTTTGGACAATGCCCTTAATAACAGGCTTTAACTTGTGTTCAGCACTAAAGTGGTCAGGAAGTTGGGCCAGATGATGACTGTAGGTCCCTTCCAGCTAGAAATAGTTCTGTTCTGTTCTATTCTAGTCTATTCTATTTTTATATTTTATTCTATTCTACTATTCTATTTTACAGTGGAAAGCAATGAAGCAAAACATTGAACATAATGGCTGAGCAAACAGGCTTTTCAAATTTTTTTTTTAAATTTTCAATTAAGTGGTTCTACAGCAAAAGGTAAGTATCTTTTCTAGCACCTAGTAATGCCACCCATGTCTTAGTCTGCATGTCTTCACATTCACTGCATTAACGTTTCTGGCACTTCTGCTAGAATTCATTCATATCGTTGGTTTTGTTTGTTTTTTGTTTGGTTTTTTTTGTTAGTTTTTCTTTCCCCAGAATGTATATCACAGAGCAAGTCATCTCCTCAGCTTTATTTCTCTTTTCAATGAAAAATGACACAGAACAGGATATCTGTCGGACTATCTGGAGTCTAGAGTTGGAGAAGCAAAGGACTTCAGGTGGCCAATTAGGAAAGCCTGACATATTTAATCCAGCACCACATTACAACTGCCTTATGATTCACTGGGAGGAAAGGAGGTCAATGAGTAGGATCGGTCAAGATTTTGAGGTCTGTAAAAGTTCACACAAGCCTGAAAAGGGAAATTAAGTCACATGACATTTAGCAAAAACATAAACAGAGGGAAGGAAAAGACGTAAATCTGATAGCCAGGGTGGAGCAGGATGATTCTGTAATAGGGTTTATACATGCCTGTAAATATTGCTATTTGCAATTGTAGCAACATATATTTTTCATGTCTTTCAGTAAAAATTCTAAGAGATTGCTTTTTCTAGTATTTTTCAAATGGACTATTTTTTCCTCATTTCTCTTGTATCTTTTGTATTCCTTTTCACACACTGGGATACTTTGGACAGGAATTTTGGGGTCCAGTAGGACTGTGCTGAAGAATGCGTGTTAGCAAGAGCTCAGCACTCGCTCAGTGTAGCGTGTGTCCTGCGCCTTGAATCAGACTTAAACCCTCGCTGCCTTCCAAAGCTGTTGTATGAGCCCACAAATGACACTAAGACAAAAGAACAGAATCTATACATAATATGAGCTTCCCTTCAAGTTAGCTGTAATTCACTCCTACGTCAGGATTTCAGTGACTGCCAGGTGGAGGGGCAGCTTTGCTAAGGTGTTTGTCCATGACCACTGTGAATCATGATGTGCAGTTTCAGAGGTTTAAGAGAAAAATGCAAGCCAGAGGTGCAGAGATAGAAATGCAGAGGGTTACAGGCATATTCCTGTTCCTTTCATATATTATCCTCTTTATTCTTTTTACAGGACAACATAAGTTTCAGACAAAATCTCAGTGGGCTTGACTTTCTTTGCACTGAATTGTTAATAAGTCTGCTTTCCACTTGCTGTACACCTGCAAGTAGATCCTGTCACTGATGGTACTCCCAAAATATTTCATAGAATCAGAATCACAGCATAATAGGGGTTGGAAGGCACGTCTGGACATCATGTAGTCCAACCTCTCCCTGCCAGAGCAGGATCACCTAGAGTAGGCTGCACAGGACAGCATTCATGTGGATTTTGAGTATCTCCAGAGAAGGAAACTCCACAACCTCTCTGGGAACTTTGGGGTTTTTCTAAAAATAATGTTTAAAACAAAGAGCTTCCTCTTGTGATGTTGAAATTTAGACTGTGTTTATGAAACATCACTACCCAGATAGACGTGAATGAGAAGAAAATATTTATTAAAAATAAACAGAGGCTACTACATAGCTCAAAGGATCAACTGCAAGGTTTGAAACCTGTCAGCTTAATTTCTGTTCACACTGGAGGAAATAAAAGCTGAGCTTGAATTTACTCAGACAACAATTGCTACTATTTGTCATTTGCTTGCTGGTTTACATGAAATACTGATAGCATAAGTCAAATTCTTGTTGGACAGGTATCCTCAGTGCAACCTTGGCAGTGACTGAGGCTGCTGCTCATCTGAAAGAGCCTGATGACCAAAGGGCAGAAGGAGCAAGCTATCCTCTCAGCCTCTATCAGTGGTTTCTCCCATTTGAGACTTGGAAATATCTTCATGGGTATCTGATAATTTACAAGTAAAAGATGAAAAATTCTGTGGTGCACCTCTCCTACAAAAGCCATTTTGTTCCAAATTTGTAACAGTCTATGCACACATTAATACTTGGAAAGGATCAGGAATTTCACTTAGTATTAATTCTACCTCCAGCCTGGAGTCCCCCCAGGCAAAGGCTGCTTGGCCTAGCCCAGGTCTGCAACTGGAGAAAGCAGACTTCCCTGGGCTCTCCTCCACCTCCTCCCCTGCAGCAACAAAGAAGCTCCTTGCTGTAGCAGGGAGACCACATGGCCAGAGAGGCCTACAGAGGCTCCTTGGACTAAGGTGGCTACTCGCAGCTCTCTGAACACACACCTGCAAGACCTGTCATCAGGCTGAAATTAATTTCTGAAAGAGAGCAAGAGATACTTCAGTAGAGATCTCAAAAAAAAACTTTCTCAACCATGAAACAAGGTGGTTTTTTACACTTCCCACTCACTCCTCACTTAGGGAGTTTCATTTTTGTTTAAACACCCCCCAGGGCTTGCCGTTAGGAAAGTAAAATTGTCCTTGCTATCTAAAGTCTTCAGGGGAAAATACAACCCTCTGCAACAAATTAACCGCAACAAGGTGTCCTGGTACCAGAGAATGATAAGCCCTAAGTCAACGGTCAGACAGTGCCTTTTTCCTCCTTCTTTCTCTCATTTCATGCTGGAAGGGCAAAGGAGATGGCAAAAAATGCTGCACAATAAAGCAGAAACTGTTTCAAGTCTGTAAGGCATTCAGGTGAATTTAAAGTTGATTTCAGGGGAGGGTTATGGGCAGAGGAGCAACTACGCTGGAAACCCGAAGGGATAATATACATACTCGATACTACTAGAGTAAAATGGGATGTAAACCGTAATGCAAATAACACACGTGGATATAAATTCAGCTGATGTTTGACATACAAATAGTTCTCTTTCATTTGCAGGGAATTCATGTCTTAGGATTGGGGTCTTCTCTTCATCTCCATCTCCTGGTGTGAGAAGAGCCTATGTAACATCTGGGTTCACAGGTGACACAAAACAGTCGATCCCATCAAAAGTGTAAAAAGTAATGAAGCATCAGTGTACGTCGCCACAGCAATGAATTGTACGTGAAAATATGACACTAAATACCAAGCACTAACTAAGGAGGCAGCTGCCCAAGCCAGAAGTTGTCATGCAAATGGTCTCTGTCTCAGGTATAATTTCCAATACAATTCTTCTGGTCACATAAAATAATTTTATTTGCCGTGATTCATCCTTTAACAGCAATTTGGCATATATGGGAAGAAAACACAATCTGTCATCATCTAATAGGAATGAATTTCTTGCAATGTCTACTGTGGCCATGAAAATAAGGGAGAAGCAAAATACCATATGTATTGAAATACAAGCTCGGTAAGAGAGGCAGAGGAATAAAAATATTTTACCTCCTAAGTGTCAGATCAAGGCAGAGAGTTCAATATGCTCTTCAGCACAATCACCTCCATGTGTGAACACAGAGTCAAAAATATGGCAAGTATCACCACATTCACAACGTTCACACAAGAAAAGCACACAGAGACACAAGGTCAGTGCCTAGAAAGCAGGTGTGACCTCTATGTGAGAAAGAAGTAGTGATAGGCCTGCACCAACCTTCTCTCACTTGAGGAAAGGATGAGCTTCTGGTTAAGGGGAAGTAAGAGAGGGGTGCTGTAATCTCCAGTTAACTTCTGTTTTATGTCACTTTTAAATAATTGTTGGATAAAATCTGATTTTCTGACTTTCCTCATAGAGAATAACCAGACTGCATCTGGATAATCCCTTATGACATTTTTGCTTTACATTTTAGTCAACAAAGTCACCTCAAACATAAATATGGTCCTTCATCTTTAAACACCTAAACTGTATGACTGCACAATCCCGAAGTAGAGCTTCCACAGAACAGGATATTCCAATTTCAGTAAAAAAGAACTACATAAATGCTTATTGGTAACTTGTTTCACATCCTCTGCTTATTTTCTGTTTCATCTACCTTCTATCCCTTGCTCAGCAGAGTAAGATGGGTGATGAGGTACTCCTAACATGATATACAGTTCTACTGCCAATGGACACACACAATGTACTTTTGCTAGCACCTTTTGTGCACCTACGGAACTTGGCATACAGTCAAGTTTCAACTTACAGTTTGAACCCCTATTGAAAACTGAAAATTAATTTTTTTGGAATTCTAAAATATTTCAGATAATGAGCAGAAAGGAAAGAAAGAGACCAGACTAAAAATCCCTTTATAAAACCTTCCCAACTTGTTTTTAATGTGTTGTGACCTGTTTTGTAGAGCAGACAATGTGTTCAGTAAACCCGAGTTTCACTATTACTGAAAAAGTGGCAGCAGGCTGTGTTATTTATGTCCTGATTGGGTACCTGACCAGGACTGAGCATGTATCAACAGCTTAATAAGCGGATGCTGCTAGAGGCTTACCATAGCACCAGCAATGCCTTTGTCTTACAGCACATAGAAGCTGTGGCATCATTTCACAGAATCACTAGGTTGGAAAAGACCTTTGAAATCATCAACCAACTGTACTTGTTTGCTACTAAACCATAATCCTGAGAACCTCATCCATCCATCCATCTTTTAAGTACGTGCAGGGATGGTGACTCAGCCACCTCCCTGGGTGGCCTGTTCCAATGCCTGACAATCCTTTTGGTGAAGAATGTTTTCCCAATGCCTAATCTGAACCTGCCCTGGTGCAGCCTGAGTCTATTCCCCCTTGTCCTATCACCTGTAACTTGGGCAAAGGGACCAACACCCACCTCTCTACAGCCTCCTCTCAGGTAATTTGTTACAATACACCCTGCCCCATCTCTCTGCCTCAACTGTCACTGAGTCACCAGCTTTGTTCATGACCCAAGTGAGTGACCAGAGAGTGACTGAGAAACTGGCTGCCGCTGGCCTGGACAGGTGGACCCTCAGCTGGGTTAAAAACTGGCTGGATGGCCGAGCCCAAAGGGTGGTGGTAAATGGAACAAAATCCAGCTGGAGGCCGGTCACGTGTGGTGTCCCCCAGGGCTCAGTCCCGGGTCCAGTCTTGTTCAACATCTTTATCAATGATCTCGACGAAGGGATTGAATGCTCCCTCACTAAGTTTGCAGATGACACTAAACTAGGAGTAAGTGTTGATCTGCCTGAGAGTAGGGAGGCTCTTCAGAGGGATCTGAACAGACTGGACCGATGGGCTGAGACCAATGGGCTGAAGTTTAACAAGGCCAAGTGTAGAGTGCTGCACATGGGACATAACAACCCCATGCAGTGCTACAGGCTTGGGGGAGACTGTCTGGAGAGCTGTCAGGCAGAGAAGGACCTGGGGGTGTTGGTTGACTGCAGGCTGAATAGGGGTCAGCAGTGTGCTCAGGCGGCCAAGAAGTCCAATGGCATTTTGGCTTGTATCAAAACCAGTGTGGCCAGTAGGTCTAGGGAGGTGATTGTGCCCCTGTACTTGGCATTGGTGAGGCCACACCTCGAGTGCTGTGTCCAGTTCTGGGCTCCTCACCACAAGAAGGACATGGAGGTCCTCGAGCACGTCCAGAGAAGGGCAAGCAGGCTGGTGAAGGGGCTGGAGGGCATATCCTATGAGGACCGGCTGAGGGAGCTTGGGCTGTTTAGCCTAGAGAAGAGGAGGTTGAGGGGAGACCTTATCACCGCCTACAATTACCTGAAGGGAGGTTATAGAGAGATAGGTGATGGTCTCTTCAGCCAGGTGACAGGTGATAGGACAAGGGGGAATGGCATGAAGCTGTGTCAGGGCAGGTTTAGATTGGATGTTAGGAAAAAATTTTTTTACTGAAAGAGTTGTTGGGGCCTGGAACAGGCTGCCCAGGGAGGTAGTTGAGTCACCTTCCCTGGATGTGTTCAAAAAAAGGGTAGATGAAGTACTTAGGGATATGATTTAGTTTAGGATGTGAATGGTTGGACTCGATGATCTTAAAGGTCTTTTCCAACCTTACTATTCTGTGATTCTGTGATTCTGTGTGTGTGGGCGACAGGGACACCCTGACACTTCTAAAGGCGGCATACATGACAAGGAAAGCAAAGACACATGTGGGTCTGAAAACAAGAGCACTTTGCACTGAAGATCAGACACATTTAAGCAAGAAAACTACTTGTATTAATGAGCAAACGGTTTTGCATGTTGTTTCTTTCAGAAGGTGTGTGAGGGGAAACGAAAGAATATTAATAAATCTGAAATGTGTAAAAGCCGTTAAATGTTATTCATCTGGCCCACTCCCACCGCTGCCTGCTTCCCAGGAGAAGCAGATGCAACAAGAAAACCTCATGCTATTTACTTCACTTTGTTTACCTCCCTTGGTGCCCAAGCTATACCATTTCTAATTTTACTAGCCAATTTTCTGAAATTAAGGCAGAAAATGAGTTAACTTCTGTCAGTACGGCTTGTGGCATTGGGCTTTTATTCATGTATTGTCCAAATATTATTCCAAGTGCTCTGCAGGTCAGTTTGTGTAAGAAAAGGAATCATGTAAAACAGAAAGCGTCCTTCCATCTTTAACACGGACTTGTACACATCTTATAAAAATATTTCTCTGGTTTTTTTTTTTTGGTAAAGCATTTGGAAGGTTACACATGACAACAATTTACCTAGAACCTTTTTCTTTATATAGTGAAGAGCTGAGATTACCAGAAAAAAATGCTCTTGCAAAATGCAATAAATTCATACAGAGAAAGAGCAAGATAACAATTAGAAAATTACTCTGGGAAGAAATTAATTAAAATGCTAAGCAAAATAACAGGACCAAGTGCAGTGGAGGTATAGGCAAAATTTAACAGTCATATATAAATTTTAATCCAATGATACACACAGTTGTTTCTTCTTGAAACTCAAGAGGGTTATTGAAAATATTTTTAAATTACTTAGACCTGACAAAAACTAAAATTGGCAGCAAGGAATTAAAATGTATTTCTTCATGCAAACCAATAGGATCCTCATACAGCTTATAGTTACTGATTTAAAAAGTTATTTTCATTTCTAACAGAAACGTTGGGTCATCTTAGTTCATTTTTATTCTCCAGCTGAACACTCATCTGTAAATAATGAGTTCTTGAAAAATAAATCAAAGTGGGTCACTGCAAAGTCATCAGGCACTCTGGGGATGGGTAACATGATACTGTGCTTTTTACACCTAAGTTGCTAGTTTAAATCCAGTCTAGGCCAGCAGCAGCCTACTGCCAGATGTTTCTTGTCATGCATAATGGGTTGGTCGGCTTAGTTCATTTTGCAGTGAAAGAACACCACTTATATATGGTGTTGTGAAACCATCACTGAAGCCAACATGGCTTCTGGAAACCAAACTATGCTGTAGCGGAGAATCACAGAGTGGCTGAGTTTGGCAGGGACTTCTGTAGGTCATCTGGTCCAACCCATCTGCTCAAGCAGGGCCACCAACAGTCAGTTGCCCAGGACTGTGTCCAGGTGGCTTTGGAATGGAGACTCTGCCACCCCTCTGGGCAACCTGTTCCAATGTTCTGTCTGCCCTCACAGTAAAAACATGCTTTTTTGATGTCCAGAGGGAACCTTCTTTGGTTTAGTCTTTGCCCGTTGACTCTGGTCACATCACTGGACAGCTCTGAGAAGAGCCTGCCTCTGTTGTCTTGGCACCCCACCCTCCCTTCAGATACTAATTCAGCTCTGTAAGGTCCATTTTGAGCCTTCGCTTATCAGGCTGAACCATCCCACCTTTCCCAGCCTGCCTTTTTAAGCCATGTGCTGCAGTCCTTTAACCATCTTAGTGGGCCTTTGCTGCACTGGCATAGTACGTCCATGTCTGTCTTCTACTGGGGAGCCCACCACTAGAAGAGGGACTCCAGATATATATCATCAGGGCAGAGTAAAGGGGAAGAATAACCTCCCTCAACATGCTGTCAATACTCCTCTTTGCCACAAGGGTGCATTGTTGGCTCACATTCAAGTTGGTGAACACCAGGTCCGTTGGGTCATTATCTGGAAAGCTGCTACAGACATTGGTCTCATCCGTGTGTCCCTCTGAGACCAATGGTATCTCTCTGTGAAATACAGGCCCTTCCATTCACGTGGGGCACACATTAAGAATGAAATGTTTGAAGTTGCTAAAACTTCTGCAGCAAAGCTGACTTTCCTCAGTGCAGGGCTAAGACATACAAATGGGCACCAGACAAACTTTTTTCAACTGAACTAGAAAAATCTGGAGCAGTTAACATTCTGCAAGGCAGTACACAGAGAGATGATGCAGACACATACTGAGAAACACAGTTCCTGTAACAAAGAAATGTTCTGTTTACAAATCAGCTCCTAGGCTTGCATATTTTCTACTCAGTATCAGTTCTAATCTAAGAAGTTTTGATTTTCCAGAGTAACAACGTTAACTGTAGGTGCATCATTCAAATTTTTAGACTACCGTATCTTGGTGCATCACAACCCTGATACCCCAAGATCATACTTAAAATACACTTAGAGTTGGGCTGACTGCCTGCATAACTAATTGTATTCATGCCCACTGAGACCTATGGACACACATTTCTCGAAAGAAAAAGAAACGTTTATTTTATTGCTTAATCACTTCAATTGTAATTAGGTTATGAATTACACTTCTACTTCAAGGTGTTATTTTACTACTTCGATTTTATTATACTTATTTTAACATGTATTGCATATCTTCTCTCTGTCTCTGAGGACGTTGCTTTGGTATTTGAATGAGTTCTTATTTGACATTCAGGACAGACCATACTGGACCTCTCTATAGCAGACATTCCTGTCCTCCTGTCCCTACTATAAAAAGATTTTTGTGGAACTCGTAACACAAGGTTGCTAAACTATCCATTAAGAAAACACTGACACCACAGTCTTCAAAATTACTGGAATTTTATTTGCCTCAGGCTTATGACTTGCAACCAAAGACACTGTGCAAAGAAAGCAAAGATTAAGTACACTTTAGGGAAAAGGTGATAATCCACATTGGTAACAGAAGATCAGTTTGATGAAAAAAGCCATCCATTACACTATATAAATTGCAATATTCAATAGCATTTTTTTAACCCAACCTTTTTAATCAAGGAAAAAAAAAGTTAAGGAAAGTTTACAGTAGACATAAATTTGATACAATTCAAAAAGCATTTTTCTGAAGATCATCAAGCGTAAAGTGGAAAAACATATATGGGACAGGCAGATGAAGGCTAACTACTGTACATTTATAAGCTATTAAAACAAAGTTGCATATATGTACCACAGTGTAAAAAATCAATGCAGGACAAATAAAAACTTTGAAAACTGCCTGATGAAAAATAAAATAACCAGTGGCTTTTAATGGCTTCTCCTGGTTATCAATGCTACAAAAGAATTTTTTGTCTTTCTGATGCCACTGAAAAACATCACTAAATGATAAAACCAGGCATAATCAAACCATTACTGAGTCAAAACCGGTCTATAGAAATATACTATCAACCCACATTTTCCATCAAAAGCTTTTTTGCTGTTGTTTTATTTTTAAATCCTTTGAGGCCCCACTTAGTCACAATATGTTACATGTTTTCCTTTTTTTTTCTTTTTACACTATGATATCATATGTTTGTCTGGCACTATCCTAAAGCTAATTTATAGAGTATGAGAATACAGAAACAACCCAATGTCTATTTGACAAAATGAGTTCACTGGGTGTAAAATAGGAGAAAGGAGAAGAGAAGGGGAAGGGGTCAGTTCTGCCAAGAAAATAAACCCTATGGATCACTCATCATCACTTCCGCTTGCTTCCGACTGGTCCTAGAGGTAAGAGACACAAGACAAGTGAGAAATTCTTTGCCAGCTATTCTCTGGAACTTGTTAAAGAAGGAAAAATAAAGTAAAAGGAAGAAAAATTACAATTAAACTGACAAATCAAGACAACCTTAAGAAAGGTGCTTTGTTATCTAATATTTTCTGTCATGTCATTTAATTTAATTGCTGTAGACTTCTTTAGAGAAGGGAAGGGAAGAGACAGAGTTAGGAAACACTGTATGCTTCTTTATACCCAGACATTTAAAATTAAGACAGAAGAGGTCTGTTTTCATTTGTTGCGAGAGTAGCAGCACCCACCAAAAGAAAAAATCAAGCTGAGAATAAAGAGACCATTAGCTTTAAATGTTCAGTGGAAGTAGTAACAGCTCCAAACCTCTTAAGACTTCTTGTCTTTCAGCACCAGGACCACTTCTCACACCCAGATACAATTAACACCCCTGCCCAATTATCTCAAAGATCATCAATACAGATAAAAAATGTGCTTAAACATGGACTGTTGGGAATTCTGACAGGAACCAGAATAGAGCAGAGACGCAATCACTGCAACCACTTCCACAGCCTCAATGAACAGAACTTACATTTTCATCTTGATCCTCATCACTATCATCATCACTCACGACAGGCTTGGCTTTTGCTCGGCTTTGCCTCTTCTTGCCTTTTCCTTTCTCCCGACTTTTTTCATCCTTCTTATTTAGCTTGATTTTGACTTTCACTGATTTTGCTGCAAAAAGTTTTACAGCATACATGAATGGAACTTTCACTTACCAACTTTTAAATGCTGTCTATGTTCACAAAAATTCATGCCTGGAAGCAACCTGGAAAGATACCCCCTCTGTTCTTTACGTGGACTGTAGGACAATGAAGCCAAAGGATTTGCTTTTATTTCCTTACTTTTAGATAGTTTTAATGGTAATTCTGTTAAACTATAAGGAATAACTTTTAAGTTGGCCATGCGTATCTTCTTTTCATTTTCATAATGCATGGTGTCTAAATGCCTCTTTCGTCCTGTGAGTGGAGGCATATCTAAAAATAGTTTCTTCCTTGCATATAGGAAGGTTTACACCTTGTACAAACAATCAACTTCCTTGCTTTAAACTACAGAAGTGCTATATGGAGATGACTGGCAAATTCTGAGTTGAAACTTTTCTGAAGAACATGTTAATATCCACTCATTTCCAAATGAGGCGCTCAAGCTGCATGCTTTGCACACCCATGTCACATACTTGGAAGAGTAGCTCAGGGCTACCCATGGGTAGATGGGTGGCAGAAAGAAAAATGAAATGATCCCTCCTTTTCCAACCATATCATATTTACAACTCTTCAGGGACTGAATGAGTGTAACCTCCTGCTTTTGAAACAATCAGACTTGCTGTCGCACTGAAGAATATTTGCAACATCTTCTGGTTCTCAAACTGGTGATGAATTCTATGTGTCACACGATGCCTGAATATTGACCGCCCATGGAAAAAGGCTGTTTTTACAGGCATTTCCATTTAAAAATAGCATGAGCAGAACCAGAAGGATTCACAAATGCTCATGGTCAGTCAGACCTTCTTCCACAAAGTACCTCTGTGATTTGTTTCTGGCTTAAAAATAGTTTACTAAGCTCTAAAATGTAGAGCTAGAACGTACAGCCAAAAGACTGAAGCTCAATGTTAACACCCAAAAGCAGCGAACTCAGTAAAAAGTTACTTCCACCCATGTCAAACAGACCTTCTAATCAGTCTCCAGTAGAAACTGGAAAACTTCCCCTAGATGTACTTTCTTTTCCATATTTAGCAGGGCACTCACATTCTGATTCTGATTCCTCCTCTTCATCATCATCTTCATCATCATTGCTTTCATCCTCACTTTCTTCTTCTTTGGCAATCTTCTGTCGTGCACTTTTGAACACAGACTGAAGAACAATGGAATCCTCATAGATCTACAGTATGAATACAAACCTCTCTCAGAACCACTAAGTCAAGCACTATCAACAATTGACAGAATATATCTTAATTTCCTGTGCAGAGTCACGTAGTACATGGCCTTTTCAAATACTGAATAATAATACTTGAGGATGAGAGGACTCTCAAGAGTGAGAGGACTACCTTTTAAGACATTTCTCAGATAAACACAGTAAAAATTTTGTGGTCTTGCTGCGTATCTGTGACTTCATAATCACCTTAACAAATGAGGTTGTACATTTTGTTCTGTAAAAGGTCAGAAGACAAGCACTGGGCATTTCAGAACTAGACAATTAAGAACATTTAACAGAAAGGTAGAGAGTCCTAAATTGTATCTGGTTTTGTCATCATCATCATCATCACTTGAACTACATTGGCTGTCCTACTATTTCTCTGGATAAATTACAGACTTTCTTGTATGAAGGGACACCAGGTATTTGCGAGAAAGATAACGGAAGGATTTTTGGCTGCCATTATATAATATGTATATTAAAACCCATGAAACTGCCGTAACACTTTGCAGGTTCAACAAAATTAATTAGAGATTTTTTTTCAGAATACTTCACATGACACATGCTTTTTTTTTTAACTTGAGTGCCAAAACTTTCTTAGAAAAACCGTCTCTCACTGAAGATTGTTCCCCAGTTCTCTAAGTACTGCTGTGCTATTTGTTATGAGGTGTTTGATAGCTCATGACCATGGTAAAATTCCTTGACAAATACTTATAATGATCATTAATGTTTTGAAAAAGCTCTTTTCCTATTGTCTTAAAACATTAGTGGGCTGTGAGACCCCACAGTTCCTTCCTCAAAGTCACATGACTTTTTACCTACTTCCTTTCAAGTCAGATACTGATGGAAAATCCCGAGTTCCTCCTGAGGACCACTTATTTTTCTAATGTATTCCTTTGTTTTTAGGAATGGCTCTTTCAATTAACCCTGCTGTCCTTTCTCAGGCCGTATGCTTTTCTACAACAAAAAGAATTAAGGACATGCACAAGAATATACTTTTTTAACGCCAGTTAGTACATATCTAGGGTAACACTGTGACCCAGATTTTAAACAGAATTTCCTAGGGAAATAAAGGCGATTTAAAAAATATTTTAAACTTCTTAACATGAAGTTATTTGTAATATTCAGTATCTATTTTGATTCAGAATAAACCCTGGACTGCTTCAGGAAAAGCTCTGCAAATGGAAGCTTTCTTATTTTGACCAAAATCCAACTCCAATTGATTTCATGAACACAAGCAGCAATGACACTGGAACTTCCTTCAAAAAGGGAGAAGCAATGATAACACAACTTCATGATAAATCTTGTTTCAACAGAATGCGTATCATTTTTAACCCATGCCTGTGCTTCATTTGACCATTACAACATGAAACACTTCAACCTGCTAAGGTTTCAATGAGGAGAAAAGACTCAATACATAAAAGTCTCTCTCCCTTAAAACCCCTCCTAAGGTTCCAGCTTAGATGGAACAGCTTTGCTTCAAGGATACATCATAAAAACAGAACAAACACGTAGAATTTCACTTGAAGTCACTGTGTACTTAATTGCCTGAAGTAGCCTTCTGATTTTGGATATGGACACAACTGATCTGGTTTACTAAAGTGAATTATGTCAGTGCACAGGTGGACCCAAAGTATTACAAGTAACATGAAGAAGCCTTAAAAACTGGAGGGACTGCTGCAGAAATGTCCTGCAATTCACCGGAAATCAAAATGAATGATAAGAGTACTTACCAGAAAGAAACCTAAAAAAGTATTTTAGAAATTAGTTATTTGGGCTTCATGACATAGAAAGTAATACTAGCCTTGCTAATTAACGCTGGGACATTGGAACGGAAAATAACACTGCAGCACACTGATACTAGTCGGGATATTTCCAAACAGCAGCAACTAAACTTTTCTACTGAATATTTCTACCCACTCTGGATTGATTCCTGTCAATTCGCCACCTCTGCCTAATGAGAGACAAGTTTCCCATTAGCAACTTTATGCATTCTGAGGAGGAGAAAAATTTTTTATTTTTCCCATTTAGCTACTGATTTATCTATGCCTCTGCTTTACCTCCTGTACCAAATTTTACCATTTTCCTAACTTTTTAGTATTAGCTTTCCTTCACTTTTTTTTATCATTAGATACTTAGAGCTGTTTTACTGCTACGTGACTAAGCAGTAAACTGGCAATTTACCTTTGGAAGTGCAGCAAAATTTTGTCCCATGCTTCCTATAGTCATAAATTTTCTTACTATTAAATGATTTAGCTGAACTATTTTTACATTGTTTCCATAAAGATGAAGAAAGTAAAAATACCTCATGCACATGTAACAGAAAACATTTTCTGTATCTAGATAACAAAAACAATCAAAAGATGGTAAGCTGTATTCAACAATCCTTCCTAGTTAATTGCATGCTCATTTAAATTTTTAATTCTCAAATTTTAATATGAACTCCCTATTTTAACTAACGGCTATGAGTAATATTTAAGAATTTAAAGGATGCATTAGTATGGGCACCATCAACCTTAGGTTTTTTTAATGTAATTTTTTTTTTCCCTTTTACACATTATGGGAGTTGCTTTCATATCATCTGTTTCAATTTAATATTGTGTGTGCGTCACACTATTTGGATCTCATCTACAGAAGTAATCATCCAAGACTACGTTTCACTGTATTGTGAGACAACTTTCTTACGTTTTGTTCTGATTTTGTAGTCTTTTGTGTCAGTGTCTGAATTCACAGCACTGAGCGCAATCATGTGTGTGAAACATCTGTTTGAGATAAGAGATATTGCCTTCAAAACCTCATCCAGGATTTATTATTACTGTCTCTTAAAACAGACACTGATCTTTCAGCAATAAAAAATAAAAAATTACCAAAGGGCTCAGACAGTATAACACTTCACATACAAAGCCTCACTGCTGGACAAACCTTGTATCTTCCATTAGCAGAACTGGAAAGTTCTGCTATGAAGTATTTCCTCGACATCCCGTCTGAAGCTGTACTGTCACATCTGTGTCCATGGCGGCAAATCCAAGCTGATGAATCCCTCCACATGCACTGCCTTATCTAATCTTACCACAGATTCAAATGGTCTTACGGCAGCTCTAAACTGCACACAGATCAGAAAAACCTGATCTCGGAATTAGCATCAAAACAAACTCCTCTGCAAGTGTCGAGTTAATTCTGGATGATTCTAAGAATCCAACCTTTTATCAGTATTCAAACTAAAAATTAAAACACAGTGTTTATAACATTACATAATGTAATAATCCACAAGCACTGAAATATTAGGTAGGGGAAACCTCATCTTTAAACACTAAGTTGCTCATACAGACCTGTGATCCCTCTAAATTGAACGTCTGAGCGTTGTGACACAGCAACATGACATCCTTCTCCAAGTCTCCAAGACTGCGGTACTTATGGTTGCGAATTCTCTCCTGTTGTGGAAATGAAGTACGGATGTTCACAAAAAACCCCATCAGACAGGACACTGAATATGTGAAGCAAGTCTTAGAATGTATTGCTAACATATCATTAAAAAAAAATACAACAGGATAACAGGGTAAAAATTAAACAATGGCTGTGTGAACCAGAAGGGACAAAAGCAATGCAGATGGAACGCTTTTGTTAAAAGGAGTTCCAGTTTCTTCTTTCTAGCACAGAAACAAATTAAGCTATGACATGGGTCAAAGTCACCTAACACGCAATAAGCTGCCCAAACCGCACCTGCACAACTGTGTTTGGATCTGATCTGACTGTTCCAAGATGTGATGCTAGTTTAGGAATTACTGTATTCCCCTAGATCCATTAAACCCTCAAAAATGCTGTGGTTTTACCAAATATTTGCTTACAGATTCACAGTTCAGTCTTTGCAAAGAAGACACTGAGATGTCATCTCTGAAAGTGCCATTCATGTCACACCACTACATTTTGATCTGGCTTTGAAATTACAGGGAAATATCGCTCTTATACACTAAAAACTCCTAGCAAGGTAGGTGACAATGATTAAACTCTAAGCCACAAATAAAGGTACATGTAATAGTCATGTTGTTGTAATTTTAATGACGACTTCATGCTCACCCTTCTGTATTACAAAAAGAAATGGAGGAATCTCCATTTCTTAAAAAGGTAATTACCTTTATCTTTTTGAAATCCACGGGTTTCCTAATCAATTCATAATACTCTGGTAATTCTTTCCTAGATGGGAGCTGAATGAAGACTTCACTTAACTGCCGTCCTGAACTGTTGAGAAAAACAAGTACATCATGCAAAGAATTATTACAACTTTCTCACAAAAAACACACAATCTATTCATAAGGAAAAAAAAAAATCACAATTTCTTCTTTCAAATAATTAGAAATTTAACCCTGCTCTGAGTTTTTAGTTTGGCACAGACTAATTTGCAGTATGAAGCCTGTGTCTTGTGCAGTTGTCCTAACACAGCACTATTATTATAGGATCATATGTGTAGGAGGCCTTACAGAAGCAGGAACAAGATTTGAATCTGAATTCCATAGTGGTTTGTCGAGTAGTCTTAGCATTTTTCAGTTTTGTTTTAAAATTTTTGGCAAGTGTCCCTCCTGTTACTTCTGACTGGTCATTTTGTGTTGCTTTGTACCTGCTGATCATTGCAAACCATTTGTTCATGCTGATTTCCATTGACAGCTGATTCCTACCAGACTAACTAGAAGTTACAACACGCCTTCCCACCGGGGCAATTTCCATTAATGTCTCTGAGGTTTCTGCTAACATCATTGTAACTGTCCTGAAAATCACCACTGCCATTTGGACTTTTTCAGTCATCTGAAATAAAGCAATGAGTTAACTAAAACCCTAGGATACTCTAGGAACATTGCCTATTACTTACAGGTGTTTAGAATTTTTCAGATTTCCATATTTCCCATTGTTCAACCTTTATTAATGGCTATTTTAACACTTCCAACTTCAGAGATTTTTCTGATCTTATTTGTGGCTTCCCAAATAACACATGGCTATGTCACCTGGAGAGGAAATGTGTTAATGGCACTTACGGGCTTAGTCTTTCTCCCCCATCCCACAGGTTCATGTTTTGTTTTCTCGCAAAGCAGCAGAAAAAAAGCTTCTCTGAGAAGAGCTGTAATTCGGTGCAGATAGCACTCAAGCATTTTCCAGTCTACATTTGTACGGTTCCTCCTCGCAGATACTCCAAAAAGGTCCTCTTTTCTCACCTGCATCTTCAGTTGGTAACTCAGAATACAAAAACTTCACAGGACTTTGGCAAGAAGGCTGCCAAGTTCTGATCTCTACCTCAGCTTCTCTCTGGCAGTCACCCTCCACAGTGTTGTAGAATCTTATCATACTGAATCTGAGGTTAACTGAGGTACTTCTGCCATGGAGGGTAAGGATGATAAAAAGCACAGAACAGCTCTGCCCTTTAAGAATAAAGTCATGAAAGCCTACAATGTCTTAGGCATTTCTTAATGTCTGAAATAACATCAGAACTTGAGGAGTTGCTGCTTATGGACTTGACAGGTCAATGAAGAAGTAGGAATAAACAGAATTTCCTCATTTCCTAAGTAGCTGTTGCTCACCTAATCCAGGACTTCTTACTGTTTTCAGTTTAGTGCTGGGACACTGCTGCTCCTTATATACTTTGCCATCAGAGAGGACAGTAACGTAAACAGCTTGCTCATCAGTGCTGTTCAACTAATATCCTGGGGGACAACTGGCAACTAGAGTATTTTCCAAAAGCCTGTATCTCATTCTGGCAATTTTTGTGTGGCTTGCAGCAGCTTAGCAGTAACTGCTGCCTCCCAGACTGCAGCAGAATTTCGGCACATGCATGAATGCACTTCTGGATGCTGCTGCTGCATGGTGAGACAAGGTGGTGTAACTGTGCATCTCTTCCAGGGAAGGTGAGAGTCAACTCTCTGTACCCCATGCAGCTACTGGGGTAGATACCCTGACAGACCACCTGCATGTCACAATCCAGGCAATTATTAGCAATTTCGCGCAGCAGATCTAATTTATTTGGGAAGCACCCTGCTACCGAAATAGAGGAGACCATAAATTGGCCAGATAATTGTCATCCCAAGTGTAACTACTTCTCTCCTGTCAGCAAATAACTGTGAAAGTCAGACCACTGCACTTCCCATCTCCTTTGGTACTGATTCACACCAAGGAGACAAACTCATTACTTTCATACTTCCCCTGTGGAAGTGGGAGGTGTTTGTACTATGGACTTAAAGGCACCAATCTCATTAATGATCTGCGTGAGAGACTACGTCATGCCGCATGCCAGAACTTGTCATCTTCTCATCCCTCCCAAAGAGAAACTGGAAGCAATACAAGGAAAAGCAATGCATTAAGTACATTTTACATGAGTAAATTAACAGGTGTTTCTGCTTCATTGCAAACTCAGGACTGTATTTTATTTTTCTTAATAAAGAGAAGCACTGAGGACTCATAACTGCAACTGAGACCAATGAAATTTGTTCTGAACCTACAGAACACTAAGCAGTCTTGAGAAAGCAGTTCTCTGGTGCCCCAATGGTGTCTTCCAATTAAAGTTTCTCTTCCTTATTTGTAAAGTTAGAATAAAATGTGAAAAAAGTTCCGTATATCACAGAATCGTAGGGGTTGGAAGGAACCTCAAGAGGTCATCAGGTCTAACCCCATATGGAAAACATTCAGACTCCTTATGAACACTGTGAATAAGCCCAGGGGGAATTCAGCCATACATTAAGTGATCAGTGCCCACCCTGTATGTGCCACACGCTGGTCCTGTGGAAAAGGAAAGCAACACAGAGCAAAGCAGAGCAGTACACTGCTGCACCATTACACAGTATACTGTAACATATCTTCCTGAGGGAATTGCATTAGGTTTCCTTTTTTTTTTTTTCTAAATATTTTTCTGTTGGCTTGACTATACGAACATAAATAAATCTGTGCAATACACTGACATATGACACAGATGTAATCTAATCCTTTTAATAGTGTGAAAAGTTGCTTTCAAAACTTTATGCAGTCTGAATCTGGATTTGCTATGCAGTGCTTTAAGTTTCAGCAGCTTCTTTTAGCACAGGTATCAATTTGGAAAAAATTACTAAACCACTGACACTGGTGTTGCTTCAACTATACAACAGAGTCTAGCAATAAACAGAATTATTTACATATACAGGAAACAGCTACCAATAATCTAATTTTGATCAGATTTTAAAACATATATAGCATATTTCTCCTATTAAAAAAGGTCCTGATGTTTATTATAGATCTTTTAATCTCATGGATTTCCCCCCCCCTTTTTACATACCCCTCCATATTGTATTCTATATTAAAAATATAACGGTAGTAAATTATTAAACTAGTATTCTATTTTCAAGATATAAATCTAGCCAACTGTGATTTGTTCACACATGTTATTAAACTAAGAATGCCAAAGAAAACCTTCAAGCTTTGGCTTGATGTAGTTAATTACTGAGAATCATTTAAGGCCATGAAAGAAAAGCACTGAGGGCATGAAATATGCAACAGACAGAAGAGTAATGCCTGATTTTGTCTACCCAGATCACTAACAGTTTATTCTTTTCTACCATTTTTATAGAACTTCCCCTCACAAAGGCACATTATCTTCTGCTCCCTTTCTATGTACGCGTCTATACTGTAGATTAATGTGATCTTTTCTTACATCATCCCAAATGCCTGTGTTGTGAATACAAAAGGAGAAAGTAATTATTAATGCAACTCCGATTTTAATCTGTCCCCGCTTTTGTAATTACAAAATAATAACCACCACAGCTACCACATAAAACTCATGCGCAATATAAAAAAAACACACTTGTGGTTGCCTAGCAACTAGCAGGATACATGCTGAAGGGAAGAAGGACCAGCATAAATTAAAAGCCCTGACTGTGAAAGAACCATGAGTGACAGTTCAGTGCTGCTGCATCAGCTCAATATGCTAGCCTTATGTGCGCTCACATAAAAAAATACTTGCATGGTATGAAAGTTAAAAATCATCAAGAAATACTGCCAGTTTAAAAAATATTTTTGCTTAGAAAAATATTTGTGCTTTTTGTTTTTTACTTGCATTCATTCTTGTCAAACTGCTTACAAGGTACACAGAAGCATGTATTTCCACCCATTTATTCAGCATTATCTTCAGTGGAATTAAATGCAGGAGCAATTAGGACTCATTTGTACAAATCTCCTTTTGTATTTTTTTCTCCTGGCAGTATGTGGCCAGAAGTAAGCCACCACTGACCTCTCTGCAATCAGTACCTTTTCTCCTTTGGAATCAAAGTAAGAGGCAACTACGAAGCTGAAAGCACAAGATATTCTTATATTTCTGCCAAATTTCACAGTTCTAACAAATACTGAAATTCAATTTGTGGGTATAATAAAGAGTGGGTAGAATAGAGTGCTGAATGCTCACAGAACCACGGTGTGCAAATTAAAACTCCTAATCAAATGCAACTCTCAAGGATGCTCTTTACAAAAAGTGTGTGGGGGAGAAGAATTAAGAGCTCACACATCGAGGTAGCTCCTCCGTATTTAACAACTTCCCACAGTAACCCAGCAATGTAGGAAGATGATTCATTTTTGTTACATGTATTTAACAGTGCTTCATTTTTTGAACTGTCTACAGTAATACAAGTGGACCTGTCCCCTCATTGAAATGGAAGTGGACAAAAATACTTAAAAATCTAATTCCTGGTTTTGACATCTAGCTATAGACTCCATTGCTGTGGCTTTGCTATGAGGAAGGATTATTTACTTTGCCTATTTGAATACTCAAGAGTACCAGTTGGCATAATTAATTGTTAGATTAGCAATGGCTAATTACATTACTTACCATTTTACAAGAGTTACAAACTGGCCACATATGGAAAGAGCTGGAAATATTCTGAGTAAAATTCATTTCACATATAGAGAAAAACAGTATTTCCCTGAGTTATGTACCATCAAAACTGAAATGCAGTAGGCACAAATTAAGGTATTTTGACTTTAACAATGCAGTGATCAAAATGCTCCGACTGTGTAATCAGTTTTTTATTAAAATATGGTCAACAGCCACGTTTTGTGAAGTTATCTGGTACATCATGCAAGTTTTTAAGTCTTATGAACAGAGCAGAGATCTAGGGAGATGGCAAATGAAAATCACTCCATGTAAGACAGCTATCAGCATCCTGGGCCTCTTGAAGTCAGCTGCTGCTATCTAAACCAAGCTAATGCTAACAAGCAGTTGCTTCAAATCCACATCTAGACAAGAAACATCAAAATCTGATGCAAGGCAGAAGAGGACAGTGGATTCGTAGGTAAACTGAAGGATTATAAAGTATGGAGTAACATTCTTCACTTAATTTAACAAGGAAAGGGAACCTACACTTACAGCTTGTGTTCTTCAGAAAAAAAAAACAGAAGAAAAACTTCAAAAGGGAAAAGGATAGTCTGGAGGACTAAGCCTGCACGCACATGATGCAAAATAAGCATCTGGGGCTCATATTTGTATACAAATTCTTAATTCTGGAAAGAACATCTATCTCCAGTAAAACTGTCCCTGCTTTCAAGAGGCTGAAGCGTTTAAAGTAGATGTACAAACTAATTTTTCTTTCTGAAAACATAAGCATTACACATCTGATTCTATGATAATCCATTTCTATGTAAGTCCCTAATTCTAGAGGGCAGTAAAGAAGGGTTTCCACTGGAACTGAGAAAAAGTGTGATGATAATACCGGACTGATGCATTTCAACTTGCTCTCTTCTAAAAAAGTGTTTTATACTGCAAGATCAGAACAAGGTACAAGGGTGCAAAGGAACCTGAATCTTAGTTTACTAATTAATTGCAACAAAATCCCAGATTAAAATATATTATTTACATGGATAGTCTGCAAAGATGATACCTATCCTTCGCACTGAAGAACCAGGTTCTTCAATCTAGGTCCTTGGTATTGTAAACGATCGTATGAAAGTTTTGTAACCAAGGAACAAAGGTATTTCTGAGCCACTACTCCATACGGAAATATTCCAGGACTCTTAGTTAACAACTTGAATGTATTCATGAAAGTTTATAGTCATACGACCTTGTGATCACATCCTGTATTTCACATATTTCTACGCTCTCCCTGTCTTTATGCTTCCCTTCTTTCCCACATGTATTTACTCAGAGCAATCGCCTTCCCCTCTGATAGCTCTGCGTTTGGATAAACAAACCAACCTGTCTCCTCTTGCAAGGCTCTCACATCCTATGTATTACTGAAATAATTACTTGCCCTTGTCTCAATGTAAACTGATCTTCTTTAATGGAAAAAAATTCAAGCGCTATATACACAGCAAGTCAGAACCATTAAGAGTGTCGAATATACCAGCATACACATTTAACGAGTATCACCACACAAGCAATAGTACCAGGGCCAGGCTCGTATTTTCTTATGGCTGGACAATACTGATGGCTCATAGTTAGCACTGATCAGTAATTTCTTTGCCCAGGTCATTATTCATCTGTCAGTTCCACATGATGAGCTTTTCAACTCAAAAGTTTCATATTAAGTACCTTATAATGTACTCTGAGGTATTGTATTTCATGCCAGTTCTTTTACTTCAGACATAACTGTGTCACTCCTCCATTAATACCATCTCCATATTAATATTTTAAAACTCTATTTTGGCTAGGACACTCCTTGACTTTTTAAATAAGTGATCTGTGATTTGTAAATAAACAGTCTGATCTGAACATATTCATGGCACCTCATATCTCTGTCCTTTTTATCTTTCTTTATTTTTTTCTTTCTTCTTCCTTTCCAAGGGAGACTGACCAGGTACCATAATTCCAGGAAACTAATGCACTTAGGCTGCCAGTCAAGTCAAAACTCAGCATAAACACTGAAGTTTTCTCTCCTTCAGTGTGTTCCTAGTTCTCTACAAAGACCCAGAGAATCTCAGCTGTAGTTATAAATTGTTCTGTAAGAAATATTAAACTTCCCATTAAATGAATAGTTCATTAAAATCAGTATTATGTTGGAATGTGGGGGGGAGGGGAGAAATAAAAGGAAATGAGAGTTGCTATACACTACGGCACAGGAGAGAAAAATCTAAAGAACAAGCTTGAATTTGCACTGAGGATATGACAGCGACAAACAGTAATTCGACCTCAATGATAACTTCCACTATCTTCCATGCAGTTCTTCAACTGGGGTTTGCAAGAAGCTGGATATATACCTCTGAATTTCCTCTTGAAAGGATCATATGCTGTATTTCTGGACACTGAACTTTTACCTCAAACGTTGCTAATTTGTCTGATTAATCTTTATTTTAACCTTTATATAATTGTGTAGCTCAAACTTCAGTTTAATAGAACTTACTGCTTGCATTATTGTAGCCTCCCAGACATAGGAAACCCAGCCTATTTTTTTTGATTTTTTTTTTCAAGCAAGGAAAGGATTCTTTTGTCCCCAGATGTCTTCAACAAATCAAATACAAAGAAGTTAGGAAAGTACTTGGAGACTCTACATAGACATTATATAGAATCACTACAGAAAACCAAGGTAAACTCCTGTTTTTTGTGGGCACCATGGAGAAACGTTTTTCTAAAAGGAAAGATTTTAGTAAGAACAAATAAGCAGTTCTGTGTTGATAAGCAGCTCTTCTCAAAAGCAAGGGGAAACATGAGATAAAGCACACAAAATTTTATTGATTTAGCAATGCATTTTCCTGGTTTCCTGGGGTGGGTATTTTTTTTTTCTTTTCCCTGAGTTCTTAACTGCAGCAAAACTTTATTAAAAACTGTAGAATTGGTTTTGGCAAAGAAACTCAGGCCAAAGTCAGTAGATTTTGGATGGTATCATTTGACCATGTTTTGGTACACAATCAGCTCTCTGTGGTCCTTATCCACCATCTGGGCTTTCATATAGTGGAGATGAAACATCTAGCACTGGAAACTTAGCTTAAGACAAAGATTCTAATAGTAAATACATGAAGAACCTTTTTTTTATTTCCCCAGATGAAGCTCCTGGCCTACTTTTCTTCCGATTACTCTGTCCCTCTATACTTGCCCCAATTGCCTTCACACACACAAAAACCTAGAGCTGAACAAACATGAGTCTCCAAAAAAAGCTGAAGGGTTCCAACGCCTAAAACCCAGTTAGTTCTACAGCTGCAAATCCTAGAAATGTTCATTGAAGTCTAGAAGAACCTTAACCTATAAGACTTTAAGACATTAAAGTTTCCCAATGCCCAAATTTGCAATTTTGTTCTGTTCCAGCTTTAGTAGGACTGAGTGATTTGATGCTAGCTCACACAAAAAAAAATCTGAATACAGGAGTGTGGAACTCCTCTGCATAGCTAATCACACTACAGCTCAGTTTGACTAACGTTTTTAATTCCTAACAGACTACAGCTCCATACACTCTTTAAAGTGGGAACCGATTCTGTCTTGCATAAACGTGGGTTCCTGGGAGACAGAATATTATGCCTTGTCACTACACAATAGTACTGCAGTTAACTTTTTTGACAGGGATCAGGTAAGAACTTTCTGTGGAGAGGTAAAACCCTTTAACTTCCCCAGTAACTACGAGTTACTATCAGCAGCCATCCCCTACTTGGAGGCTAACAGAAGTAACTTAGCTTGCTATTTTAAAAATGAGAAGTAGGTGTCCTGGCAGAAGTCCTTTCCTTCAGGAGAACGCTCAAGGCCAGGAATCAAAAAATTAAGAGATACTTCCTTGCAGTCCTGTCTGAAATACTTGAACTTTAAGCATTTCTCCCTTCTAAGCCATTCCATTAGTTAAGAGTGGCAGTAAGCTGAATATGCCAAGTTTGTAGTCAGTTTCCTGCTCATCATATTCACTCCTGTGATTACTATTCCAATGAAATAAACTTTTTCATAAATTCTAGAGAGAGCCCACAGGTAACAGAAAGCTGCGTTTCAACAGTTACATGACAAAACAATAAGAAACCACAGTTCTGTGTGCTTCACCAGGTAGGTACCACTCAAGTTAACCTTGTACAGACAGGCAGACCCTGAAACAGTAGCTGCAAAAAGGAAGAAGTCCAGCTTGCCATTTGAAGTCACAGATTGAAAGCTGTTTGTATGTGCAAAAATTATACTGTTAGGATTGTGCGGGTCACCTAATGCAAATACTTCTTGATTTTCTCTGATTGCATTTAATATTTATTTAGCTTACAATTGTTCTTTACATGATTTAAGTAATCCAACGTACAGCTAAGAAGGGACAAGTAGACAAGAAGGCTTTACTGACTCCTGGAAAACAGCAGTTGAGTTAAAAATACAACTTTCACAAGCAGGTCTGCTTCGAAGATGCTATTAAGTTATTCTCAATTTCTTCCTCATGAATCACAGATGATTTGCAGTTTGAAAACCTGCAAAGTAGAAGTCTTCAAATGACATTTCAGATTAGAAGGGATACTTTTTCCTAAGGTCCAATGATTTAGCATTTTGTTATTCTGAAAATAGGGATTTTTTGACAAACAAGCTTGCATCTCAGCTGCGGACCACATAATATGCTCAGTATTTCTCCATTTTTTATTTTGGCTCATGATGTGAGCTCTACATTTTTTGGGAAGTCTTTCAGATCATGGTGAAACCCAGGTTAACTTGCATTAATAAATCTGTAGTTAGGTATTCAAAAAGATTAACCATAACAGACACTGCACAACTAAACTGAAAGAAAATCCCGCTCTAGCCAAGTGTTCTTAAATACAACTCCTGAGCAGAATGACTTAATTTCTAAGCTGGAACTCTACACCTGCTTTTTGTATTTGTGTTTCAGCAACTTCCTACCAGATGGGACAAAAAAAAAAAAAAAACCAAACCAAACAACCACCTTTCTCAAAAAGTGAGACTTACAGGATCAGGCCCTAAGTGGAATTACATTTCAGAAATGCAGTGTCAGGAAATCCTTCTAAAGACTAAAAAAAGTGAAGCCATTAAAAAACACAGAGAGAGATAGAGACAGGGAGAGAACACATGCATCAGGGACAAACCACCTCCAAGCTCACCTATCCTTGTAGTTTATCACAGTATCAATGATAGCATTCATTTGCTTTGTCAGTTTTGGAGGATTTGGTGACAACTTCTCTGCAGGAGGTCTGCCTCTTCTTTTCTTTGCTTTCTCTCCATCCTCCTTCCCAGAATCTTTATCCACATTTCTTCGTCTCTTCCGTTTTTTAAGGCGGACCTCCTCTTCCATTTCTTCCAAATTGCCGTCCTCAATTGCCTGACAACCACGGATTTCAAAAAAGTAAAATTTAAAAAAAAAAAGAGATATTGCAAAAGAAATTACAAACTGCTTTTAAAAAAAAAAAAACCAAACAACAAAACCCCATAACTCAAAATGTTCAGCTAATTTGTAAATGAAAGTACAATGAGAAACTGAGTTACTGGAAATCCAAGGGACACTAACTATTCATTTGTTCCAAGAATCCTGCTGTCCTCTAAATAGATGTGTATTCCACAGTAACTCAGTTTCACACACAGCTATGGCCTGTATCAGTAAACGTACAACAAACATTCATTGTTCACATCAGTGGCAGATATAGCTTATACAGTTCCATCCAAAACAGACTGATATCGCAGGTTTTCAAACAGGACAGTCTGAACCATGCTTGGCTCCCAAAGCCAGATCACACTCAGCTCTGTCTATGCAAACACCACACAGGTACTTTATGCAGTGAACAACCCAACTTCTCCCCTGTATAGCTTAAGCAACTTCCAAATCTGCTAAGCATTAAACAATATCTAAAATGTATTTTTTTTACAATAGTAAACAACAGGTAGAAGTACTAACGGTACAGTATTTTACTGTAAAAAGCACTCAAAAAATAGTAATAAAAAAACCCAAACCAAAACCCGAACCCCACACAGCCACAAAGAAAGAACACTAGTTTCGATTACCTGGATGTATGCTTTTAACCAGACCCAGCAGCACTATGCAGAGGGATAAAAAAAATTGCTACAAAAAACCCAAGCTAGGAATGAAGGGAACCTGTTCATATACTGACTATCAGATCCACGTAATAAAGCAAGCAGCTGAACTTTTCTTGATTTGGGAAAACCAACAAAAGATAAGGAAAAAAAAACCCCAGATCATAAGAGATGAAATAAAAAATAAGCAAAAAATATTTAAAATAATATTAAAACTAGGCTTTCTGACTAAAGCTTTCTCAGAGCATAACTGATGTTGATATTTGTCTCTTTTGCCTCTCAATATTGCCTTGAGTACATGCAAATGCTAATCATTCCTTTCTCGTAGCTCAAAGAGCTCTAATCATAAGGCAATTACCTTCATTTTTCCACAGCACCAAACATGGCTAATATTTATGATCATGTGAACATAACAATCAATATAAAAAGAGTGATTACAGCCCAGACATAATTTTTCTCAATTGTGTACAATGTCTCTTGAAAACATTTTGTGAACAAAACCTGATATACAACACAAAACAACCTGGCATGTTAAAAACACCAGTGGGATTTTGAAATCTGTTTCCTATGCATTCTCCGATGTGCAAATCCACAGAACAAACACGAATGCAGAATCCTGAGGGACAGCCTGAAACTAGGCCTTAATAATCAAAAGACAATTTACATCATGCTTCCGCAGCATTCAGATAACCACTATGAAGGAGGCTTGAGATCTGATGAGTTAGGAAGAAAACGGAAGGAAAAGAAATATTATAATCTGCACACAAATTCATTAATATTAATTTGGCTAAAGCAGGACACCCACTATAAACCACTGCAGCTAACAAAGGTTACGAAAAGGAAATTTCTCTGCATACCTTGGAAGCTAGAAAAGCAAATTGTAAATACAGCATGCAAGGCTGTCAACAGTTAATGTCATTGCTCTCCTTAAGCACTCAGTGGTACATCGAAATACAGAGAACACCGACTTTTGATGTTTTACACACCTACACATGCCTGTGATGTAGGTCTACTGAATCTTCAAGACGGCAATGAAAAATGATATTTACCTTACCACTATCAGCAGGCCGGCTATCGGAAATCACAGTTAGTGGGGATAAAATTAACAAGCCAGCAAAGCAGCGAGCTGCTAGTCTCTTCATCAGCTGATCAGGAAAAAAAAGAGAGCTGGGGAAAGGCTATGTTTTCATATACAAGTAATTTTATTTTACTGAAAATTTAATACAGAAAGGATTGTGGCTACTCAAATCTGCTGTTTCATTCTACCTACTACAAGGCCCAAAGCCTCACTCCTTCAGCCTGCTTTGATATTGACAACTACTTATCATATTTCTCCCCTTGTTATTCAAGGCATCCAACTTAAGATTTTTAGCTGGGCAGTTACTGATTCTTGTTAGCATTTTAATTACAATAAGACGATTACAGAATTTCATGTACAATTTTAAAACTGAAATAAGCTGCATGCACTTTGAAGATGCATTTATTACAGAAAATGTATTCCTACTGCTCTGCAGGGAACAGATCAGCTTTCGGTTATTGAAACCAATTAAAAAAATCTATTCTGATTTATAAGAAATTAATCCAAAACAGAACAAGTTATTATTTTGTTCATTTTGGTAGCGTTTTGCTGTCCTTCAGAAAACCAGCATGCACCTAACAAAAATATACTTTTGTTTGCCTCACAAATTTTCTACCACTAAAAAATTAACAGTGGTGCTCTCTCTGAGATGTTTTCTAATATCTCACTGTAGAACTTTGCATAAAGTTCTTGTTTGGAGTAGGAAATATTGTATATCATGACAAAATGAGAAAAGTAAAAATATTTTTAAAATATTGCATATGATAATGTAGCAAAAAAAAAAAAAAACCCACCACCCAAAGAACCCAAGTAAACTAACATACACTCCTGCACTTTTTAAATTAGTGACTCAGAGTTTGCAAATTATTTCTTAGCACATTAAAGATCTGTAAACAAATACTGGCCCAGCTACTTAGCTAGTAATATATAATTTGATTACTATACTCTGCTTTCAAAATGTAGATGCACGAATATAAACTCAGTTTTCCTTAATTTAAGACTTTAGTGACACCACTTGAAAATGTCCATGACAATACCAGCAGTCCAGTATTGTTATTATGACTCCTAACTTTATTTTTCAAATGGCAAATTTATATTTTCTATGTGAACAATGATATTTAAAACTCAACCTATATGATTTAGGCTGCCTTAAAAGATGGCTCAAAACTGTATTACATAAATCAATTATCAGCAGGGATATTAATGCTCTGTCCGTATGTCTACACATATTCATGTGTGTTTGAGCAACAGAGTATTTATCGAACTAATTCATCTGACTGAGCCCTTTTGTTAGAAAAAGTTTCTTTTCTAGGGCTGAAGTTCCACACTGAAAAGAATGACCTTCCAAACATTTAGTGGTATGATACTGATACAAATCCCAGGCACAAATCTCCAGTTGGTAACAGACTATGTGAGAGTACAAGATAGCACAGACATCTCCCATGTTCGGATGCCTCTGGATTAGTGAGGTGAACACCAAGGGAGTCAAGGAAAGTAGTACACAAATAAAAATTTAATGCTTCCCTTAAGGAAACAGGACAAAAGAATACAATAAAATTTGGAGACTTCATTTTTTGAAAGAAAAGCTGTGAAAATTTAATGTCAGATTTTGCAAAGGGAGGGACACCTCATTAAAGGCAGACATGCCAGTGGAAGTGTGAGGACCCAATGTTAAGTCCAGTACTGACAAAATCTTCCTGCTTTTAAGAATTTTATTGCTGTATCCTAGTCCATATACACAAAACAATCTCCCTGCTAAAGAGTTAAGAGTATGCCAGTGTTGCAGTTTTGTGTGTTTGGGTGCTGGTAAAGAACAGAGGTGCAGAAAATGGCTGCTGCAAGGAGCTCCTGAGTATAAACAATTCAAGGCCAGAATCATTGTTTACCAGGGCCAAGCCAATGAGAGATCGTCACAGCGCCTCCAATAATCACATATAGGAGAAAACAATCCGGAAGCAGTTGCATTTTGCCACCGGAGAAGGGAGTGAAGAGATGTAACAAGCTGTGCAAACACCAAGGCCAGAGAGGACAGGGGAGGAGGCGCCCCAGGTGCCAGAGAGGAAGATACCCCCTCACAGCCCGTGGAGAAACCCACCCCATGGAAAAGGCTGAGACACCACCTGTAGCCCGTGGAGGGCCTCCACGCTGGATGGAGCAGGTGGAGACATAGAGAAGATGCTGTGACCCTACATTGTGACCCCCTGCCAGCACTTGCAGCCCATGAAGAGAAACAGAGACACAGAGATGAGCAGAGAGAGTCTTGCGCTGAAACAGGTTTGCTGGGGGGAGGCTGGTGACCCCATGGAGGACTGGGACTCAGAGACATTGTGATTTATGGCTGCCCGCCACAGCAGTGATCCAGGCGGAGCAGCTGATGAAGAGATAAAGCCCGGGGGGCAGAGATTCATGTTGCAGAAAGTTCATGGAGGACTGTCTCCTGTGGGTGGGACCCACGGTGCTGCAGGGGGAGGGTGTGTGGAATGAATGCCCCCTCCCCAGCCGAGAAGGAAACCAACTTGCAAGGAACTGACTGAAGCCCCCATCTCCCAGTTCCTGCCCCCCTGTGCTGTGATTGGGGGGAGGAAGGGAGTGAAATCATGACTAGAGTGAAGTCTGCTAAGAAGGGAGGTAGAGGTGTTTTAAGATCTGGAAAAGGAAAACAGCTCATGAATAAGTAACCGAGAACCCTATTATTTTTTCCTAGACCCTGCCCCCCCCGTACTATAAGCGGGGAGGGAAGAAAGGAGTAAAATCATGGCTAAAGGGAAGTCTGCTTAGAATGGAGGGGTGGGGGGAAGGTGCTACTGAGAACCCCATTTTCCCCAGTCCCTGCCCTTCCTGTACTGCGAACGTAAGGGAAGAAGGGAGCAAATAAACCCTGACTAAAGTCTGCTAAGAAAGGAGTGGTGGGGGGAACGTGTGTTTAAGATCTGGTTGCATTTTGTTTAAGATTTGGTTGTGCTCCTGACTCCGGTTTTCACTTCTTTTTAGTGTAGTGTAATAAATTAGAGTAGTTTCTTTCTTCATTCTGTGTTGAGTCTGTTTTGCCCGTCTTGTTGCAGATAAAATGATCTCTCCTTGTCCTTATCTGGACTCCTAAGCCTCTTGATATATATTTTCTCCCCTGTCCAATTAAGAAGGGGAGCAATAGACTGATTTTGGTGGGCATCTAGCCTCCAGCCAGGGCTAAACCACCACAGCCAGCTTCTCAGGGCACTAGAATTTTAAGAGAGCATACTGACTATGGATTAAAGAAACCCTGATCTTCCCTCAAAAGGGAGAGCATTCTTCCGCCAAAATCCAAAACTGGATTTTTAAGAGGCAAGTAGAAGTGAATTCTGAGACAGCTAGCCTTCCTATTGCTGCCTACAATTACATTTTCCTCTTTATAAAGGAAGATAGCGGTTCTGAGGTGGAAGGATTCTAAGTGAACATTGATACAGATAGAGAAGCACCACAGAAAACAAAATAAAGCTCATATAGAAATTACTTTGTTTCTCTATTTGAAGAGTAGGGCATTATGGGTGTATTATTAACTCTTTAGAACATGACAGAGCACCATGACCAGCTTTCCAATTGAGAATTATGGACCAAATTAAGCACTAAGAGCTACAGGTCTGAATTTTGTTTCATGATTGCCTCCTACTATTCAGCAATCATGACAGTCTTATATTAGTTTTAAATTAATTTTACAGGAACTGAGTAACTCAAGTGTGGTCACAGTCAATCAGTGGAGGTGTCTAAAATCAGTTCTGGTGTCTAAGTGTCTGTCTCTGATAGTAAGATGACACAAAACTCTAAGACATAGTTATTATTCCAAGAGAAATTCAACATTTTTTTTCTCTTGCTCTATTTGAAATCCTGACTCTCTTCATTTTACTTTATTCTTCCCAGATTGTATCTCACAACCGATGAAGACTTAAACTTTCCAAGCAGGTGGTCATCTGCTACAAAAGATCTCTTAAAAATCTAGTTCTTAGTTTCTCAACAGTGACATTCCCGATGTCTAATTTGATGACTCTTGCTGATTTCCACACACTGGAATTATTTCTTGGGTCTCTAGAGCAAGTTCGCTTACAGTGTAACTAATTATCTCTTGCTATGCTATAGCATAGAGGTCAGGATACTACAGATAAAGGCTGAAGAACAGTGCCATGATAGTTAACAATTACACGAAAGGGCGTAAGATACTCTATCAACAGCGCAATACTTGAAGATAATTATAAAGAATGATTAAGAGTTATCCTGTCCTTGCCGGGTATTACTGCACAACATTTACCAGACCAGTTTTGCTGGGAGTGAACTGAAACAGAGTATAAATTAGTATCTGCCAAAGATAAAAAATTAGTGAATACATCCAGTTTTTCCTTGCCTTTACTGCTGACTCATTTTCTCACACATAAGGAACATTCCAAAAAGTCTCCATCCAGCACTTAGGCAGAAATGAAAGTGGTTTTATTTTAAATGCAAACAAAATACCAATTATTGCAAAAATACAAACTTGTAATAAATGGTCTTCTTGGATACGCTGAACTTCCATAAAAAAAATGAAACTGAGTCCTTCACCCATATGTTGATCAGTTAGGGTCTGCATCTTTATTGGCTGCAACTGATGAGGAGAAGGCTGAGGTACTGAATGAGTTCTTTGCCTCAGTCTTCTCTGGCAGCCAGGATTCTCATAGATCTCAAGTCCCAGAACCTTGCATCCCTAGACCTCTAGGTGGGAACTGGGGGAGCAAATCCCCCTCACTGTAAAGGCAGAGCAAGTCCGAGACCGCCTCATGAGACTGAACGTCTACAAGTCTGTGGGGCTGGATGACATGAATCCCAGGGTCCTGAAGGAGCTGGCTGATGTGGTTGCCAAGCCACTCTCCATCGTATTTCAAAAGTCATAGCTGTCAGGAGAGGTCCCTGGGGACTGGAAAAAAGGTCACGTCACTCCCATTTATACGAAAGGGAGCAAGGAAGACCCAGGGAATTATAGGCCAGTGAGCCTCACCTCTGTGCCTGGGAAGATAACGGAACAGATCCTCCTGGATGACATGTTGGAGCACATGAGGGAAGAGCATGTGATCCGGGACAGTCAGCACGGCTTCACCAAGGGAAGGTTGTGCCTTACCAATCTGGTGACCTTCTATGATGGAGTGACAGCATTGGTAGATAAAGCGAAGGCAACCAGTGTCATTTACCTGGACTTGTGCAAGGCATTTGACGCAGTCCCCCACCACATCCTTATCTCCAAATTGGAAAGATGTGGATTTGATGGGTGGACCACCCAGTGGATAAGAAACTGGTTAACAGACCATAGCCAAAGGGTGGTGGTCAATGGATCTATGTCCAGGTAGAGGCCGGTGACAAGCGGTGTCCCCCAGGGGTCTGTCTTGGGACCTGTCCTCTTTAACATCTTTATCAATGACATCGATGATGGAATTGAGTGCACCCTCAGCAAGTTTGCGGATGACACCAAGCTGAGTGGTGTGGTCGACACCCTAGAAGGAAAGGAAGCCATCCAGAGGGATCTTGACAGGCTGGAGAGATGGGCCCGGGTGAACCTAATGAGGTTCAACACTGCAAAGTGTAAGGTGTTGCACCTGGGCCGGAAGAATCCCAGATATAGATACAGGAAGAGCTCCTTGAGAGTAGCCCTGCTGAGAAGGATTTGGAGATTCTGGTGGATGAGAAACTTAACATGAGCCAGCAGTGTGCTCTTGCAGCTCGGAAGGCCAATAGTATCCTGGGCTCCATTAGAAGAGGGGTGGCCAGCAGGGACAGGGAGGTGATTGTCCCTCTCTACTCTGCCCTCGTGAGGCCCCATCTGGAGTCCTGTGTCCAGATCTGGGGCCCCCAGTACAAGAAAGATGTGGAAATGTTGGAGAGGGTTCAGAAGAGGGCCACGAAGATGATTAGAGGCCTGGAGCACCTCCCCCACAAAGAGAGGCTGGGGGAGCTGGGCTTGTCCAGTCTGGAGAAGAGAAGGCTGCGGGGGGACCTCATTGCAGCCTTCCAGTACATGAAGGGAGCTTATAAGCAGGAGGGGATTCAACTTTTTAAAAGGGCAGAGAATGGCAGGACAAGGGGGAATGGATTAAAACTAAAGGAAGGAAGGTTTAGATTAGATATTAGGGGGAAGTTTTTTACAGAGAGAGTGGTGAGGTGCTGGAACAGGCTGTCCAGAGAGGTAGTGGATGCCCTGTCCCTGGAAGTGTTCAAGGTCAGGTTGGATAGGGTTCTGGGCAACCTTGTGTAGATCCAGGCCTGAGGTTGGTGGCTTTGCCTGTGGCAGGGGGGCTGGAGCTCTATAATCCTTGGAGTCCCTTTCAACCCATGCCATTCTATGATCTTTATATCACTGACACTTGCTTCTTTTTGAGAGGCAAGAGAAGATTTTCTGTTTTGTATGTGGAAACTATTCATAGTTGTGTAATTATTTGCAAAGAAACTCCAGGTGCCTTTTTTTAATTTGACATTAAAGAAAGCAATACTGCAAACTATAAATAGCTTTTCCTTGCATTTTGACTTAAATATTGATGCAAAAAAGATGTGATAGAACCATGCAAAAACACACTTACCTTTAAAGAGAAATGGTCTCAACCAAAGAACAAAGCATAACATTAAAATATGGTATCCAGGTATCTGCATAAAATATTTACAGGATAACAGCTTTTCTCTGGTCTGGGTAAAAATATTTTGGATAAATTATCCTCATACTTAATATTAATGTAAAAATACCTTAGTGCTTAAACTTAATCTTTAATCTGACAATTACTAAGTAAAGCATCACACAGAGCCAGCACTGATAAGCTTGCTCCAAGTCATAGCAAACTACCCTGATAAGGATATAAATTTTCTTCTGCTCAAAAATGAAATCTGTTTAAAAAAGTAGCAATAGTCTCATTCCTCCCTCCTGCAAAAGACAATGATTTTCAATGGAAGTACTCAAATTTATTTTGCACCTAATAAGGTTTTCATAAACTTTGGGGCCAGTGAGACTGAAGAGCACAATAATTACCAATGACACCAGGATCCACAGGCCTGCTCAGAGAGCACAGAAGTGCTCCACTAGGGGGAAGGAACTGGGTGATAAAGGGAACAACTGTACCAGGTTCTGTGTTTTTCAAATCTCCTTTCCCAAAAGTTAAATCAGATTTTAAAAAAAGATAGTTAAGAATTATAAGAACCTCCTATCAAGTCTGGTAAAGAGAGCAGAAGTCTTGGATTTTTTGATGACTTCAGCTGCCAAAGGCTTGCTGAAGTAAAATAGTCAAGCAAGAAATTCAAGCAAACCTCTGACAGGAACTCAAGTAGGAAACATTTTATTTCACAACAATCACAGAAAGGTCCTATATTTAGGAAAGAGGGCTCTGACAAGTCTTCCTTGGTATCTCGTGTAGTCTTTCCATTTGTGAATCACAGAATCATAGAATGGTATGAGTTGGAAGGGACCCCAAGGATCACACAGCTCCAACCCCCCTGCCACAGGCAGGGCCACCAACCTCAGGCCTGGATCTACACTAGGTTGCCCAGGACCCCATCCAACCTGGCCTTGAACACTTCCAGGGACGGGGCATCCACCACTTATCTGGGCAGCCTGTTCCAGCACCTCACCACTCTTTCTGTAAAAAACTTCCCCCTAATATCTAACGATCTATTACAGGCTGTTTTCACCAGCAAGAAAAATAGCTGATGGAAGATAGATGCTTCCTGACTTCAGATTCACCAGCAATCCATCTTGAAGTAGAATCTAACATGACAGATGCCTCATTTTTTTCCCCTTTATCTTGTTCACTATGACAGAGATGCATAGACAGGATTCTGGAGCAGTTAGTGACCAGTGTTTCCTTCCTTTTTTCTTTTATCAATGTTTCCTCCTTGATTTATCCAGAATTCTCACTCAGGAAAGCCTATTTCAGCAGTGTAGAGGAAGTATACTGACAAAGATATTGTGAGATAACTACTATGCTTTTTTTTCTTGATCAAGTGCATTATTTTCTCTGGAAGAGGTGAAGAAAATGCTGCTTGAGAAAATTACCTTTTCTGAGGGGTGCTGGGGAAGTGAGAGGTTTATTTTTCTTTTTCCTAAATTCCTTTAAAATAACAAGCATGGAATTTAGTCAATGGCATAACACTTTCATGCCCTACAAAAGGAGATTTACTGTTTTCCTTCACATCTTCAGAAGGAAATACAATTAAGCTTTTTTATGGCTTAGTTTGCACTGTGGCTTTCACTTTCAGATCTTCCTTCTTTAGTCTAGAATAAATCCTTTTAATGGAGAGATATACCATTTTGCTGAGATCAATTTTTTCTTCAATTTTTAATGATTTGCTAAAATCATTGATAATTAGTTTAGAACTTAAGAACGAAATTTAAGACAGTTTACTAGTATTTCTCTTAACATCTACATTCCGTTCAGGCTCACAGACAAATGTCAGAGAGCAGGAGGAAACAAGCTGCAATAAAGTCATGAAGATACACAAAACTAAAGACCAGATCCCAAAAAACCCCAGAGGAATTCTACAACATCTGTAGGATTTACTGTCTCCCAGTCAGATAAGACACTGCTTTTTGTATTTATGAGTTCACTTGAAAGATAAACAATCAGAAACACATTTATATATGACCACTGTTCTATAAGATGTCTTCTCTTCAAAGTCTTGAGACAATTATTCTCTGTTGCTGTTCACCTTCTCTTTCACAAAATGCTGTTGCAGTTGCCAAAGGTCTTTGGTTCCTTAGTACCTTAGTACCATACAATTATTATTTTGTTCTTAATAATAGGATTAGTTTTATTGACGTTTACCATTTTTATGGACATTATGTTCTTCTGTTGTAATGTTGCATGCCCTCGTAGACTGGCAGTGTAGCTAATGTTCTGCAGTTAGTAATGCTGAGAACTAAAGACAGACCTCTCATGTTCAACTTTCTTCCTCATCAAAAAGTTCTCAAAATTAAATCCTTCGAAATGGATATTAATGGATTGTATTAAAATTTATTTTATAACTTTCCAGGGCTTAGCCTTCCTTCAGACAAAGAGCATCACCTTCATTTTCTTCTGAGACCCTAACAATTAAATGAGAAAGATATGCAGTATAAAGATAGGGTTTATACCCTTGCCAATCAGTCTTTTGTAAAATAACTGCAGTATTGGCTGTTTCCAAGACCACATTCAATTCCGGTGAACGTTGCTGACATTTGCAGTTACAGGTATCTTTTCTATGGTAAAAATAAATTTGACAATTCTAAGCACTGGATAAAACTAACTAGAGAGGACTAACTCTTGTGCAACTCACCCAACAGGAGGATATCATAGCCTAGTAGAAAGAAAAATACTAGAAGTGTTTTCTCCCTTTTTGATCAGCAATAGACTTAACTAAAAACATCTATTTTATGGGTGAGCATAAATTTTAGGTGTGCCCTGCGACACTACTGTTCTAATGATGGAACATGAGAAGTTTGTAGTACAAAGCTTAAACTGGCACTTTTATGTATGTCAAAGTAAATTCAGCTTCTGACAACAGTCACACCATGGTACTTTGTTTCCTATGTTCTCTTTCTGCCTTGTATTCTAAGAATATTCACACATTCTCAGACACTTTTTATTCCAGGTTTGAAATGTGGAAGATAACCAAACAGGAGCAAGATGGAGAAAATAAATTCAAAAACAAAACAGGTAAAATATCTTGCATAAAACAAATATAATGGGCAAAAGAATAGTTTTCAGAAACTGTTTATTTTCATTATTTTTCAGTGGATGTTCATAGCATCTCTTGTATCTATTTATTCATAGAAAAGGATTTTTCCAATAGCATGGGAAATTTGGATATAGACATCTATCACTATTAATGCAAGTACTCTGAGGCAATTAAGAATGGGGAGCATGCAGTGTTAACAGAGCATGATACAAGAAAACGTGCAGCAAGAGATTAAACTAGTCACCTATACTGCCTATGACCTATCATTGTAACTGTCAAGGAACGTTAAGGAACATAATGATGGGGTGGACCCACATATTAAAATGTTTGCTGCTCTCTTTCCAGTGCGAAATGCAGGTCGTAGTAACACCAACATTTCAAAATTTTAATGCAGACTTTCATTTTTTGTGGATCTTGTGAAGTACTTAACAGTTGTTTGTGTTTCAGTTTTGGAAGTTTACCTCAACATTTATCTTCAACATGAAGAGTATTTCAGTCATCTTACCTTTTGCATTTGAAACAACAGCAATACAACAAAACCTGAAACCCAGAGTTCTACCTCACAGTTGCTAGGCTGTATAAACTTAGTATTTCAGAAAAGTATAGCTGTTTCAAAAAAACTGCATTTTATTTTGGTCGGATGTTTACAATACTATAAACCCCTTTTAAAAATACACGAAGGTCTTTATATGACATTATTATTTTAATGTTTTCTATTACATTCTAAATGTAACAATTCAAATCAAAACACATAGAACATCATATGGACTAAAGCACAGACTAAACCCAAAGAAATCCTACAAAATTGTGGCAAGATGTTTTACTGACAGGTATTCTTCTGAAACAGCTGTTCAGATTTCCTGACTTGAGGTCCTTCTCACACAGAAAATATCTCTGGAACACTAGAAATTTCTTGACTGATAATTACTCTAAAATATTGAAAAGGCATTTCAAAGCACTTTGCTAGTTTCCAAAATTAATACTTTTAATCCTGTCTCTATATTCTAAGAAAGCTACCCAGAATGCAAATAAGGTTCTTTTCCTTATGAACAAACCATCCTGCTAAAATAGAGAACAAATGCAGGTAGATGCATTTAAAATTCCCTCTCATACACCAAAATCCAAGAAAAGCTCCTTTTTTCTAAACTGCTTTAATTTCACTACTACTTAACTGTAGCCATTTTTCTTTTCTTTCTCCTAAATAGATTTTGAACTGAAAAGAGCATGAAAGATAGTATTGTCAGAACATAAAAATGGCTTAGCTTCGTGAGGCCTTAAAGTCAAGTCCAACTTCCTAATCCTTCCAGAAATCAGCTTCCGCATGCACAAAACTTATCAGCTTCACCTTGCACATTAAAAAATAGTACGTGGGGCATCCTGGTGATTGCTGGTCACCAAATAGGCAACACCCTGGGACAGTGGACTTTTTAAACCTCCAATGACAAAATCTTTTACATTACTTTAAAATGTGATTTGTTTTTCCCTACAGCTTAACAAATTCAATTGGATCTGCAAGTCAATACTACAGAACACAGTTTAGATCAGTCTGCCATTTTCTTCAAGCAAATACTCACTCAGCTGTTAAAGAGGTTTAGCAGCAAGTAAAGAAATTTTGGAATTGTAACCAGAAATGGTATAAAGGACTAAGGAAGGGAGAAAACCAGGGGTGGATGGGTATCATGTATGTGAACTACGCAGATAAGACATGCACTGGGTAAAAAGTTAATTCTTTTCTCCTCCTTCACAGAATCTTAGCCTACAGCTCAGACTATACAGAAACCTCTATTACAATTGAAAGTAACAACCAGTAGATGAAAAATTAAAATATCAAATGTAAAGCAAATTTTCCACACAGTGTTTTCAGTACCTAACAAAGACTACTGTACAATCAAAGTTTACAAAACATGTCCTAAAATACCTTCTTAGTATTAATTCTAAAGCTGTGCACATAAAAGTGAAGCTCTCTCAGAAAACACAAACCTAATTGTAAAAAACATTCAGTAATTTATATCAAGTTATAGCAAAAAGTTGGCCCAACTCTACTACCTCTTACACCAGACCTGACAGACTATTAGAGAGTGTGCAAAATAAAAAAAAAGTTATGTGAAGTTCTAGCTGATGAGAAAACAGTTGAAAACATGCCAAACCTTTTCCTGCTAGGTAGTTTCATTTACTATACAACATATTTACCTTTGTAAACTTACACAGAAAAGCAAATAAACCTGCTGTCACAATTACATTAAACGACATTCACCCAATATTCTGTATGTATGAAAGCCAGCACCATTTTTCTTTAAATTTAAATAAGATTGGCTAATTACAGACCAAAAGCTTGAAATTCACTTACAATTTTTTAGATCAGCAAAGCAAGTAGTTCAGAATAGTTGACTTTTGCCTGTGTGCATAAGGTAAAGAAGATACTGTTCATTTTGGACTACACTATTTCCTTGACCAACAGCCAAAGCTATTTCAAATGAACTGCACAACTAGGGAGTAAAACTTTGTTCTTGTCACCTGGTCCGCAATTAAACTGAATGAGAAGCTGAATCCAGGTGCAAATGTCTTAGGAATCTTTTAATTACTCAAATAAATCCTCTGATTCTTGGAAGAGTGCCCTACGCAGTGGAGTCTTTAGTAAATGACTCTTCTAGAAAATAACCTTCCACGGAATCTAACAGAGCATTCTGCAGTCCTGTTAGAATGGTGTGAAAGGATAGAATTTGCTAGTGTATGAAATACTTCCAGAACAAAAATGCACTGTAGGTTCAGGATGCAAACTCCTCCTTCCTGTGTGGGTTTCTCTTTTTTTTTTAACAAACTGTGGTTGCCACGACAACAGTTACAGAACAGCAGGCTGCAGCGACAGCTAGTGATGAAGCCTGTTTGTGTCTCAGGGAAGCTGTTAGTGAATTACAGGTTGTTCAGAGTAGCAGCACAATCTCTCAAAACACTGTGTTTGTTCATAGACTAGGCTTCTGTAATTATTTTGTCTCCTGCTTCCAAAGTCAGGTACCTGACCTCCTAGCAAGGAGGGAGGTGACGTACTTGTTCAGTATATTCAGTATACATGAATGCATACAGACCTTGAGGTGTACAGCAGAACCCATGGGGATCTGCCGTGACCTTAATGAGACTCAGAGTCAGGGCCTAACTGAAAAGCAGCAGGTAGTTACCGTCCAGAGTTGTGGCTGCTGACTGAGGCAAATCTCCTCACAAGAGATCTAATTAACTTGCCCAAGGCACATAAAGAAAGACAACTGAGGACTGGGTATTGATATGAAGTGCACTTACTGGTCAGAAATGTAAAGTTTTACTCCAGAAAACCCCAGGAGAAGATAGCTATAGAGCTGTAACAGCAGCACAGTGAAAGACAAAATGAAGGGTACCCCCTGAAATAAATGTCATTCTTCTGTAACACTACAGTAAAAATAGGACTATGAACAGTTACTTTTGGAGATTGGCGGGATATAGCACATGGGTAAAAGGGTGTCTTATAAATTAAAGTACTATTCTTAATCCAGAACTTACCAGATTTTATTTTTTTCTGGTTTTACTTATATAAATAGTTCACTGCATCCAACTTCATGTGCAATGATTGATTCAAAGTTTTCATGCAATATGAACAATACTGCTACCTTAAAAGACCTCAGACAGTCCCTTGAAAATGTTGTACAAGATTATTATTGCTTTTTCTACAATTTTCCAGAGATGTCATTACAGAAAAAGGGGAACACTTAATTCTCAAAGATGGCACAAAAGTGATGGCGGTAGGAGATCAATGGATGTGACAGAACTCTGTTTTATGCACACACGTGCACACACACACACACTGAAAAGTATAAGACAATACTTGCATTTGTTTGAACACACTCTCAAGTCCACCTGAAAGCATAAGTTAAAATATGTGTACAATAGTCACAGTTCACTGCAATGCACTGTGAAGCAATGTAACCATATTTGACAGTAAAGCACTTAACACAGGTATCAAAGCCAACACAATACACAAAGCATACAAGCTGAAGCTATTTTCTACGTTGCCATATGCAGAGTATGCCATCATTAAAACTAATCAGCTTAAAATAATCTTGAGTAGATGTACACCATACTGCAAAAATTTCCACTGTAGGAAAGGGTAAATGCTTGAGAATCTGGACAGGAGTTTATATTTCAAGGTTTTTCTTCTCCACTGACTACTTGAAAATTTCAGGTATGTGTAATTTAAACCCTTTGCCCTAAACTTTACACTCAGCAGCTGAATCTGAATTAGCTTTTACTGTAGCACTGCAAAATGCACTCACACAAATACCACATTTGTAACAGAATTTCTACCTATCTTTTGTAAATTATACAAAAATACAATGCTTCATGCTGCCATAAAGGCATGAACATGACAGAATGTACTCTGTCAAACCACGTAGACTAGTTTTGCATATACAATACTTTACACATTTTGGAAATCATAACATTATCAGATTTCCTGGTCTGAAAAGACTTTCCAACAATTAATCCTCACCTCCTTACTACCCCTGTTACCACCATTCTAAAAAGGCACATGCATTACAGTTCATTAGATATAGTTTGCACGAGAATGGCAATCTTCAAGTACAACAAAATCACCAGTTCAGAAGTTCAGAATCTTTATTTTCAGATCTTAAATTCTTGTATTATTTATCAAGGGTTTTGATCTCAGCAGAGCCAAGCAATATTCAGGACTTGAAAATGAAAGAGCCTGAGAGAAAGTAGACTTATGTGGAATTTTCCAAATTCTTAAATGGGTGAAACTCAGGTATTTAAAAAAATGAAATAAAGCTTCTGCAGCAAAGAAAATTGTTATATTCAGTGATCACTGCTCCTCTCCACTGGAAAAGAATTCATGTATCTTAAAGATGTAACTTATGAAAGTGTCTAAAGGTGAAGATACATGTCAAGATCCATAGCAACAGAATAGTTGCAATTGAAAACTATCAAAGTCCTGATCATAGAATCATAGAATGGTATGAGTTGGAAGGGACCCCAAGGATCACACAGCTCCAACCCCCCTGCCACAAGCAGGGCCACCAACCTCAGGCCTGGATCTACACTAGGTTGCCCAGGGCCCCATCCAACCTGGCCTTGAACACTTCCAGGGACGGGGCATCCACTACCTCTCTGGGCAGCCTGTTCCAGCACCTCACCACTCTCTCTGTAAAAAACTTCCCCCTAATATCTAATCTAAACCTTCCTTCCTTTAGTTTTAATCCATTCCCCCTTGTCCTGTCATTGTCTGTCCTTTTAAAAAGTTGAATCCCCTCCTGCTTATAAGCTCCCTTCATGTACTGAAAGGCTGCAATGAGGTCCCCCCGCAGCCTTCTCTTCTCCAGACTGAACAAGCCCAGCTCCCTCAGCCTCTCTTCGTACAGCAGGTGCTCCAGGCCTCTAATCATCTTCATGGCCCTCCTCTGAACCCTGTCCAACAGTTCCAGATCCTTCTTGTATTGGGGGCCCCAGATCTGGACACAGGACTCCAGATGGGGCCTCACGAGGGCAGAGTAGAGAGGGACAATCACCTCCCTGTCCCTGCTGGCCACCCCTCTTCTAATGGAGCCCAGGATACCATTAGCCTTGTGAGCTGCAAGAGCACACTGCTGGCTGATGGAACCTTTAGTAACACTGATAAAAGTTTCATCAATGCCGCCGAAAACTTACTTCTGCCATCAACACAGGAGCAAAACTTGGATAATGAGGATATTGGGCATTAACTAATTAAGTACACTGTGTTTCCCTGGTGCAACTCTGCAGTCTTGAAGAAGAAAAAAAAATCCACTATGAACAAAGTACTTTCAACTATTTAAAAAAAGGGACAACCTACCCGCAGCCATTGTTTCTCTGTGAGAGCATCACTGTAGTCCACATCCCTGCGTTGACGGGATCCTCTCCCAAATATTTTCTCTTCTTCTTCTTCACATGTAAGCCTCTCAACTTCAGCATCATCCTTAATAATCCAGGATGGCAATTCATCCTCCTCCATCAAGCGAGGCTTACGCTTCGGGTTTCTGGCATCCTCCCTGCGTCTGTCCATGTCCATGCGCTGAAATGGCAGTTGCGAAAGTATAAAACATTTGCTCTGTTAGTGAACCATGGAAATTCCTGGCTATCTAATGATATTGGAAGCTAAATCCTTCCATGATACTTGTAAATACTTCTAAAATGGAACAATAAAAAGAAGCTACACTAGACTGTTGATTTTCAGTCAGGTTCACTACTCCATAACTAGGTTTTGCTGAAGTAACCGAGAGAAATACATGCTTTTACACCTCTTAAGCCTAAATACATTAACAAACTAAACCACATTTTTCTTGGATATTACAGTTCACTGAATTCTGATTACATTTGCACAACCTTAAAAAGAGGGAATGAGGCAGCACAGCACTGAGGTAAGGAGAACATAAACCTTTATGCGACTTATTCAACTATGCAAGAGCTAAAATATTGATAAAAAGAAGACAAGCCCTGACCGCCAAACTTGTTTTTCAGGCTTTTCTAATTAAATTTACTAAAATGAAAGCAAAATTCTTTACTAAAATTTAAAATTATTTCATAGCCATATTGAACTTCACTATTTCTGTTCTAAGTACTTTCAAAACCCCTGCCTTTCACAAAGCATGTTAGCTTTGCCATCTTCAAATTTTTATTACCTACTAACAAATCTCTAGTCTCTCTTAAATACTTCCATGTAAATTAATACAAATAACAAAAATTCAGCCCAAGTAGTGCTAAAATTGTCTTCACTCTCTGGCCCTCAACTGTTTTACATAACGGCTGTCAATAGCCTTCAAACATAATCCATTAAGATGAAGCTGTAAAAATTTCCTGCAAACAAACAAATTCATCAGCTTCTTTCAATCCATGGAAAGGACCTTTCCTTCTGCATCTGAAGGAGGAGTACTGATAAGATTTTTCCAGCAGCAAATCCATTTCCACAGAACTCAGCGTACTTTCAGACAATAGCTTGACTGAAATTATTCCTTCTGAGTTTTGAATCAAATGGCCACCTCTTGACTTCTGTCATGTAAATCTCTTACAACTGAATTACTGAAGGAAAATTTAAAAAGACTGGCATCTGTAAGCATTCATTTTCTCTGTAGTCTAGCTTTAGGGATGTCAGTTCTGAGATGGTGTTAAATGAAACTTAGCACAAAAGAACTCAACTGGTAAGTCAGCAATGGTAAAAGGCATGACCATGTAGGAAAATATAGAGTGTGAACTATGCACCTGAACAACTGTTCCCCAAGTAAAAAGTGTCCCTGCACACATGTAACAGTGAAGTGTTACAGAGAAATCCTTCAACAGAAGATGGTGAGGGATTAAAAACTTGTGGGTTTTTATGGTTGTTTCTATGGATACCATGTGATGCATTTTTTTATGCACATATGAGTGTATCCTGTTCCACCTTGCAGAGCAAAGCAATCTCTGTAGAATCAGAGGGGATGGTACTTCATCTTCAGTAGTTAAGCATTCGCATGTTGCTGTGTCAGTGAATCACAAAGGTCCTCCAGCAACCTCACGCTACACTCACTGAAAGACAAGAGTCATGCCTCCACTGACATTTTAGTAATCATTCCATCAGTGTTGTTTCAGCACTAACAAAAAAGGAAATACTAATAAAAATGAGTTACTTGCATCTGAACCACTGTCACTACCTCTACTTCAGTAACTGTTCAACAGTTGTAGCAAAAGAGATGTGGCTAACTGGGTCCTGGACAAAAGGCATGAGCGAATCCCAATTAACTCACAAAGAAAACAGCACTGTCAGTCTACTAATTTACTATCCTGTTAAGTTCCTGTAGTTGTCCTTGCCAATATCATAGCCCGAAAGTTGGAAGAAATATTGGGGAAAAAAAGGGCACTGTAGAATTAGCAAGTCAAACTGGGACCATCAATTTTGCACTGTAAATTTCTCAGGTTACGCCAGACTTTTCCTCCAGACTGTAACTGTTCCACTACACTGCTTGCAAGGATCTCTGAAGTCTTTCTGTCATGTGAGGAACTCTGTATTAAGTACAGTGCCCTTCTTTACTCAAATAAACAATGCAACTAAATACAGCCTATTCATCTCACAGAGTTTCAGAAAATTTGAATGCCAAAAGGTTAATGCCTTTATTAAAAACACTACAGAAGATATTCTACTTATAATCGTATCATCCTTACCATAAAGAGATCAAATTCCTCCTCACGTCGAGCAATCATCTGATTCAGGGTCTCATCATCAGGAACTTCATCTTCCTCCTAGTTACACAGATGGACGAAGGTGTTAGAAAGAACCTACATACAACTTGAAGTAACAGCCTCCATCAGGCTAGTGTTGGCCAGGTCACCGTACTATCACGACACATGTGAGAGATGAAAAAGGAAACCAAAATCTCTAAAGTGTTCAGCAATTCAGAAGTGATGCAAAACACACATAATTAGAGAGACAATCGGGACTTATTACCACCTTCATAAATTCAGAATGAGGAAATGAGCAAAAATGCAACCAGGAAATTCTGGGTTGTGGTTTTCCTGGGTCAGACGCACAGTTAGTGCTTCAGTTAAAACATATGCATTTCCATTCTGCTGTTCCACTGTACTCCTTTCACAAATACCATTCTGTATTACAAGGCCTTTGCTGTCAAACCAAGGAAGATGAAAAAGAAGAGAAACAGGAAAAAAAAAATAAATAAGAGTCATTATCCTGAAATCCTTTCTGCTGAATCCCTCTTTCTCTTGACTATTATCTGCTTATAAATTGAGATATGAACCTCCGACTTTGGACAAAAAGAATTATTTCATAACGACAGTAGAAGTCCTTAGAAAAACAATTTAGAAATGTAGAATTCAACTAAAAATGGTACATATTTTAACACAATCAGAGTCCACAATGTTCAGTGTTCCTCTCTGAATTATTTTGAGAGCACATGTCATTTAAAATCAGACAACAGGTTAATCAAAAAAGAAAAACAAACTACAGATTAGTTCCTACATAGAACAACCTGTGTTACATAGGTTCCAACCTATGCTACAGAATGTTGCAGCCATTTTAATGAAAACTCAGTGAAATGGAAGTACAGAATACTGCATATAGCACCCAAAAACCTAGCATTCCATAACATTTTTCCCCCCAAAATAAACAGAAAAGGCCTTTATCTGTATCCATACATCTTATTTTCCCCCCATGTGCAAAATTTCTAGACCTAAAAAAAAAAACCCCAAAACAGTTCTTATCAATGCAATTCTCAGTGAACACCTCTGCACCTTAAAGTACATATAATTTAAATTTTTACATGAAAAAAGCAACTGAGAAAATGACAGAGAGTTCTTATTTCTAGTCAGTGCTCCTTCAGTGTTCAGGAAAAGGAAGCCATATAGTTACACAAAGAAAAAAAGAGTACACATCCCTTCTTTTATGATCAGTGAAGAATGTGACTCTCATGAAGGTTCTGCATGCTTCCCATCACCTCTAACAGAGCAACCTGCCACCTGAAAAGAAATGGATCTCACAGAAGCTTTCAGAACAGCGTCCACATCATCTGTGGTTAGTGTGAATAGTGCTACTGCCAACCAGGTAGGCTTGGCAATAGAAAAAATTATAAACGCTAGTGCCAACAAAATCTAAGTGCAAAAAGTTTTGATATGCAAATTCAAGGCATGCTTAGCATGGGAATATTTAAGTGGTGGTCACTAATCAATCACTTTATTATATATTCCAGTCTGTGTTTGCAAGTCAAATTGTTTTGATATTAATAACTTTTAACTGAGAGATTTACTTTTTCTTATCAATCCCTTATTTGATACTCAAATTTTCTTCCCAGTGCTATTACAGTGAAGAAGCAATGGCTGACCAGTGCAGGATGGTGCAAATTCAATCCCTCTTACTGCCCCAGCAGTTTCAGTGTTTGGGCAAAGTTTTGCATAGTCTCTGTTCACAAATTTTACTTTAAAGTTTCAGCTTCAGTCTGACTGTCAGGAGTCAGACTACAATACTAATGCTTGCTTTAAAGACTGATGCTGGCTTATGGCAAGTAATTAAACCTGTACTTGATAAAGGATGGTGGATCAACTGTCTTCAAACAACACACAAGAAACAGATTGCTCTGAAGCCATCTATGAAATAAAGCATGTCAAGTAGGCTGGTCTGGCTTTCTCAGAAGTCCTGACTTCTGAGATATTTGCAGATAAGTATTTTCCAGGGCTTTGAAAGCATAAGGTTATGCCAATTTTAAAAGCAGATCCACATACTGGAAATTTCTATCTTAATCTATCTTCTCATATAGATGGTGTTGGCTGCTTGAGAACTAAACTTTTACTTCATCAAAAATGGTACATATATGTCACTGCATTTCTGGTTTCACACCCTAAATAAGACAATTACTGCTAAAATTGTCACTCTTTAATTTCTTATGAAAAATACTAAAACAACAATAGAAAATTCTATCCTGAAAATGTACTAGCTTTTTATAAACACACAAAAGTTTTAATTACTGAAGAAGTAAACTCCTTGGTTTTTGAAACTTCACACCACATAATGAAGGATGCCAGTGAAACAGACTACACAATCTTTTCTTTCAGTGTGCACCATATTCAGACACATAAGGCAAACTAAGAAGCAAAATTAGGCTTGCAATCTCTGTGTCTTTAACCACTACAGGGTATTCTTGAGCTGGGAAAAAGTCATTGCAGAATGGGGTATCTGTGTGTGTGTCTTCAGCCTAATTTCTACATTTATACACACTCTCTTCCATAAGCAGCTTTCATCCAACTGCTGAACTTTGTTCACACCGAGAAGAGTCTGCAGTGACAGGCAGATGGAGGGGCTAACCATTCCATAATCACAATTTCAGAGAAGAACACAATGAAAAGACAGGGACATAGAATCAGTGTTACTATAACCTCACTTCCCACTATTATAAGGACAGACTTCCCAGCTGTTTTTAAACAGTGAATTGTTTCTTGAAGAATAAGCAGTAATGAGAAGTCCAGGTTGGACACAGCAACAGAAAGAAACTGTCATTTTGCTAGCTAACCCTAAGTCCAAAACACATCAAAGCAGATCTTAACTCTTTCCCAGGATCCAAGAGGAGGCCAGTAAGCAGGTCTTTCATGACTTGAACCTAAGTAGTGTTAGTTGCTCAGCATGTCTGAAAAACAGATTACCTAGTTTAGCATATTAACTGAATTCAGAAACTGTATTATCCGTTTTGGAAAAAATCTTTGGATAATTTTTGCCAAAATTATGCAAGGACAGAACGGGCTTAAGTCACAATGCCTAATTCTACACTAAGATTTAATCATAAATACTCCATTATGACCACTGCACTATAATCTGCTACTGTGACCAAAAAAAAAAATATTAAGTTGTTTCTTTGACTGGGTGGTAAGAATAAGAATATAATGACATTTCTGATTTCAAAGGGCATGATAATCTTTAGTTGATGAAAAAAATGACTTGGTACTTCCTGAAACATCCTCTTTCAGATTATTTCTAATTACCTTACCTCATTTTCTTCTTCATGCTCCAATATAGCCTGTAGGAATGCTCTCCTTTCATGGCTTGAAGATTTCTGATCAAACATTCCAGCCTGAATGACTTTCTGATCTACATTCAACTTATACTTTGCAGCAGCAAGTATTTTCTCTTCCACACTGTTCACTGTGCACAGCCGCAGGACTCGAACTTCATTCTGTTGACCAATTCGGTGAGCTCTATCTTGGGCCTGCAAGTCCTATTAGACAAAGAACACAGAGAATTACTTATATTCTAGATGTGCCACAGAAGTCATTCTCTACTTAAAGGATATTATAACGTTGAATTCTTTTTGATATAAAAAGTAGTCAAACAACAGTCCACCACAATTCACACAGTTCGCTTCTCATGGTTTTCTTGCCCAAAGTTTTGTCAGACCCAGGTAGTGGGAAAACAGAAAGGAAAGAAACATGCTCTGTACAGTGTAAATGCAGTAAGCCAGTAACTTCTTGAAAGCATGTGTAGTGACTTGAGAAGGACTGATGTATATATTGTTTCCTTTCTATTAAAAGATCATGATTTTCCAAGCTGGAATGAACCTTAAAGTAAAGTATCTCTAGACTGCAGGAAAAGAAAGCACCAAAATTACTAAGAGAAATGCTATATAAAATCTGCCAAGGGAAGGCTATTGCTAAATCTTAACTATGATAACTAAACATTATTTGATCTGGGAAATTGACTTTTAACCTAGAATATCTATGTTAGAAGAGCTTAAATATGATCTTCCTGATTGAAAGTTCTTACGTACAAGACTATGACCCAATGTAACTGTTCTCATCAGGTGACTGCATTTAGAAGTCACCTGCACTGCAGGTCATCACTAAAGAATTTCTTTTACTAACTCAAAATCTTCTTTGTCGAAAAGAGAAATCCATTAACTCCCACAAATCATGTGTGTATACTTCAGCATAGTGAGATAATGAAGACTGCCTAACTTAAAAATGCTATCACAGTTTCATACTACCTCACAATGCAGAAAATCAATATAGAGGAAAAAAAAAAAATCACAGGCAAGGAGTTTGCCTGTTTCAGACCAACACCTTGCTTTTGCTACCACTCTTAGCACTGCATACAATGCAGCTGCTGTCATCTAAAGATGTATTTGAACATTAACAGTGAAGATGAAGCCATAATATGAATTTATTTGTAGAATCATTCTTGGAAGCACATGAAAACAGTAAAGCAAGGAAAGAGAAGTTTTAATTTCTGGAAATACAGTGTTTTAGTGCTACTCTCCAGCCTGCTCCCTGCCCTAGCTATCCCCTTTTAGAACACATCACTCCAGTCTGCAGTAGAGCAGAAACTGAATATATTGAAAGGAGGCTGAGGAGAGACCTTATCACTCTCTACAACTACCTGAAAGGAGGTTGTAGGCAGGTGCTGGTCTGTTCTCCCTAGTAAACAGTGACAGAACAAGAGGAAATGGGCTCAAGTTGTGCCAGGGGAGGTTTGGATTGGGTAAAATTTCTTCACTGAAGGGGTGGGTCAGGCATTGGAACAGACTGCCCAGGGAAGGGTGGAGTCACCATCCCCGGAATTATTTCAAAGATGTGCAGATGTGGTGCTTAGAAAAGTTTAGTGGTGGACATAGCAGTGCAAGGTTAGCAGTTGGACTTAATGACCTTAAAGGTCTTTTCCAACCTAAATGATTCTATGATTTAGCAATCTGCCTATTGAGTAATCCTGAAAATATTCTGCAACTTTGAATTCAAGGATTTATTGCTATCCAACTGTTGAAATATGCAGTACCATACATTAAACTTTTCTGTTAAAGTGACCTAAACACAACCAGAAAATACAAAGAATGAAGTGCTTTCTGATCTCATTTTAAAACCCCTAAACATAATTGCTCTGGATTTCTTTAGCCTTGCCTTATAGAGTTCACCATGGCATCTATGGGAATGCTGCTTTAAAAGTTCTACATAAAGTTCTTTCTAGTCTCACTTCCCTTACTTTTACATGTGGCCACTAGAATGATATGGTTTGCATATATTTACGGAATAGCTGACAGCAGACACAGTGCTATGTACTTCCAGAGGTATCTAACTTACAGTCTTTAAAAAAAGGCACTAAATGACAGACTGCGGGTAGGCTCTCCTGGCTATTTTGAAGAAGCCAAAATAGTTTGATACCCTTTTTTCCCCTGGTGATCTATACTCACAACTGCACACACAAACATTCTAACTTAGTGTCTCAAGCCAAGACTGCTGTACTCACACAGTCACTAACTTCCTAAAACAGGTAGTGCTCTGCACAGCCTTTAACAAAATATTGCAAACTACCTAACAAGGACTCAAAATGGGGAGTACTAAGGGTTAAAGAATTAGTTATATAGAGGTAGGTGTATAAAGCCCCTAGTTCTGCGGATTGCTTGAGATGCAGATAAAACATACACAGAATTACTTCAGTGATTCACACAAAAACATTTCCTGATTACAGCAGTTTTCTTCTCAAAGCAGAATTTTAAGACTTACCTGGATCTATTCATTTCACCCTAGGCTATACTTCCAAGTTAAAGAAGCAACCCAAAAAATCATTATGTATTCTTTGCAGAATTCATGAAGGTAAGTAAATAAAAATAACCTGGTGAGGATTCCAGTCACTATCAAAGATTATAACAGTGTCGGCAGCCTGGAGATTTAAGCCCAGCCCTCCAGCTCTTGTACTCAGCAAGAAGATGAAATATTGTGATCCAGGTTCATTGAACTTCTTCAGCAGAGCAGCTCGATCCTCTGATTTTGTTGTTCCTGAAAATAAATAATAAAAAACCCCATACCTGTAACAAAGGTGTGAACTGAAATAATGTAAATACAGTGTCACTTGCTAAAGATTCATATGAAAGGGAAATTTTAACTCATTTGCTCTTTGTCATCTCTGCCAAACTTCCCGTAATACGAAATAAATATTTAATGTTTTGGTCAACTGCCTAAGAGGCGGATTTCTTTCAGACATTTCAAAGGCAGACTTTAAAATGTTGTATAGCATTGTTATATCTTTTTATGTCTCACATAAATTGCAGTTGAAGTTACGACAGTATAAGCTAACAGGGAGAGGGGTACTACTGGACCTAGTGCTGACAAAGAAAGAGGGTCTGATGGAGAGCATTAAGGTTGGGGGCAGCCCTGGTTGTAGTGATCATGAGAAAATAAGAACTCAGTCGGACTGCAGCCTTGGACTTTAGGAAGGCTAATTTTGACCTCTTTAAGAAACTGCTCAGAGAAATCCCATGGACCAGGGCTCTGGAAGGCAAGGGGGGCTCATGAGAGTTGGCTGATATTCAAAGACCACCTCCTCCAAGCTCAGGATTGGTGTACCCCTAAGAGCAACTATACAGGCATTTGAAGCAGCAGACCTGCTTGGTTGAGCAGAGCGCTTCTGAAAAAGCTCAAGTGGAAGAAGGAAGTTACATTTTGTAGAGGAACAGACTGACCACTTGGGAAGATTACAGAAATGCTGTTAGGGTAAGCAGGGATGAAACAAGAAAAGCCAAGGTATCCTTGGAGCTAAGCTTGCCAAGGGACATCAAGATTAACAGGAAGGGTTTCTTCAAGTATACTCCTTCTCTGGAGATATTCAAAACCTGTCTGGATGCTGTCCTGTGCAGCCTGCTCTAGGTGATCCTGCTCTGGCAGTGGGGTTGGACTAAGTGATCTCCAGAGGTAATTTCCAACCCCTATCACTCTGTGATATATAAACAAAGGAGAGTTCCAGTTTTGGTGATGCATTCTGACCACTACAACATCTAAGTATTTTTAAAAGTTATTTACATAGAGATTTAACAAAACGTCAGAGATGTCTTTCAGAATCATAATACGAAAACTGAGAGTTGTTAAAATTCCTTATCTTGAGGGTTATGGTGTACAATGCCTGAGGGACAGCAGGCAAGGAATTCAATCACAGTGAAAACAGACAAAGATGCAGAGGACATGATTTTTCTTCTATTACACTGGGGGACTGTCCGCCTCCAACCCACTTCTCTCACTCCTCCTCCTCAATAGTACAGAGAGAGAAAATACAATAAAGAAGCTCCAGAGCTGAGTTAAAGGCAGTTTGATCAAAGCAAAAGATGTGTATGCAAAGCAAAAAGAGGAATTTATATACTACTTCCCATCAGCAGGCAGATGTCCAGCCACTTCCTGGAAAGCAGAGCCTCAGCACCAGTAATGACTTCTTGGGAAGACAAATGCTGTAGTGAGGAATGTCCCTGCGTCCTTTTATTTCTCCTCAGCTTTTATTGCTGCCCCAGCTGGGTCCCCTCCCAACTTCTTACCCATTCTGAGCCTACTGACCTTGGGGTTGCAGGGGTAATTTGGAGAGGAAGCCTTGACACTGTCAAGTACTGTTCAGCAACATCCAAAACACTGAAGGCTTACCCCTACTGTGTTATGAATCATGCCAAGCCAAAAATGCAAAAGCACGCACAGAACTGTATGAGCTGCTAGGAGGAAAGTTAACTTCATCCCAGCCAGACCCAGTACAGTCACAGGGCAAACCGCTGGCCCACAGAATCCCACTCCCTTAAGAAGCACATGACTTGGGCAGTAAGTACTACATCTGAGAAGACAGACCGATAGAAGCTATACATTTATTACAAAATGGAAGGTATCTGTCATCATAAAGAAAAGAGGGTTCATCATGCTAATTTAATCAATTAGCTGCAAAACCTTAAAGAAAACAAGGAGTTGTATTTACTGTGCTGCATATTTTGATAGATGTTCTATCATAAAGAAAATTAATTTTAAAATATGTGGTGTGAGGTAATTTTAAATGTACTATAATTAATCTTTCTTGAATGGAAAAATTAGAATAGCTTCAGGCCAGAGGTGTTAGTGTGATACTATTTTCTTCAGCCAGTTTTAACAAAGACATTCTGTGGCACAGTGAGACAGCTTGTTTGTGTATCAGTTTCATTGTTCCATCTTACATTTGAGGTAACAGTGTTTCAAGTTTATGTTCATTAATATTTGTAAAGAAGGAAAACAATTATGAGAATTGCTTTTTCTTCCAAATAAGGCATAAAGTCATGAGTCAACTTAAAACGCTGTAAAAAGAATATTCAAAAGGACTTAAACTCTCACTTTATTCATGCTGTTCTCTATGTTTTTCTTAAATCACTGCTTTACTATAACAAAGGTATTCTGATAAATGCTGCAGGACCTATGTAATTCTATGATTTGGGAGATAAATGCATTAAGTAAAAATAATCAGTATTTAAGCAGGTCAGTAGGAGGTAGATCATGAGCATGGAAGAAGGACATGGTTTAAGCCTCAGGTGGGATATAGTATTTTTAGTATTTTTCCTTTCAATATGGAAACTTTTAAACACCACTGTATTTCTAAACATGTAGACATAAAGTAGTAGAAGAGAAAAAAAAACAAACAGGAAGAAAACTACAGGTCAACTACTACAGCAAAACTACTATTTTCATCACTGAAATTCAGCTATCCTGGGAAGAATAGCAGTCTAACTTTAAACAGGCACAAATTAATTAATTTTACTGGAATCTAAGTAGAACATTGGCATTATGTCATTATGAGAATACTTCCAGGCAACTTTGCGATAACTCTTTCGGACCCTGGATTTTAAATCTTGTCCGAAAGAGAGAGCAGTCCCTCCAAATGAAACCTACACATAATCTGCATTCCACGAACAGATTTGAGTGTTCATCAACACAATCCCTGACCGAATGGTTTGAAGGTTAAACAGATAAAATTGTGAAAAATCCAGGGAGACTGAGAACTACTTAAGATCAACTCTACCAAGAGAGGCAAGAATACATCCTGCTCAGTATCTTGTCTGTAAGAACAGGGAAAATTCTAGTAAGCTGTGGCTTAAGCTACTGCCATAACTTGATGATAAATACACTTGTAGACTCTTCATTCATGGATTTGTCAAATCATCTCTTGAACTTGTCTACACTTTTGTATAGCCACATCACAGCATTGGTATGCCAGAAAGACACTAAGAAGAGGTCCTCCCATGCCCAAACTAATAAAGCATGCTATCTCCTAACATGTTAGTTATGTTTTTTAGTTATCTTACCATCCAGACGCAGGTAAAGGAAATTCCGGAAGGCAAAGTAGTCTTCCATAATAGTCATAAGTGATGTCATTTGACAGAAAAGAAGCACACGATGGTTAGTAGCTCGTAACTTTGGTAGGATACGATCAAGTAGCTCAAATTTCCCTGAGGCTCGATAAAGTTCAGCTCTGTTGAAGAGAAAAAGCACAGTGAGCCTGTGTTTAGAAGTTTTTAGTCATTATCACATCAGAGTATAACAGAGAGATTAATTTACTTAAGATAAAGAAGACTAGTACCACCTCTCTCTTTAAAATTGTTTATGTTACTTGAAAAAAAAAACCCCAAACCCAAACCAAAACATAACACCCATGTATTATTCCCTGTTTGGAAAGGACTTTTCTTCAACTGCAAAAACACTGTGGCCTTTAAAACACATCAAATGCCTTCCTTTATGAAACTCAATTCTATTCATTATTTATTAAAACAAACTATTTCTCAGCTAGATAAGCCTTTTATCAGCTAAGACATTCACCTGCTAATTTTGGTTTCAACTGGTATTTACTTTAGCTCTAAGTTGTATTCATCAGGCACATGTTAGAAACAATTCCCCTTCCACTCAATTACTATGCACATGGAAGTTAAATATTCCAAACTGAACTCATATATAGAGATAATGGGAGGAACTACACAGGCTCTTTAACCATATAACCTTAGTAGTCCTGAACAAGTTACTTTGATTAGCTGCTCTTCTGTCTTCTATGCCGTGAGTTATGAAACAGACTCTTAGCACTGAAATTCAAGTGGTGACTGAGAAAATGAATGAAAGTGGATGTCTAAATCAGCGTAACAGTGATACGCTTTCCAAAAATAAAATTCTCGTAACTTTTTTCTAATCTTGAGTCTGTACTCTCAAAATACAATTTATCATTAGCAACAGTACAATTAAAACCACAAGATACATGGCCTTCTTGTATGCATACATATGTAATCAGCAATTTAGGAGACAGGTATTCTCCCAGTCTCCTTAGCTAAGGCGAAAATGTGGTCTTCTATGTAAAAAAAAATTAAAAAAAAAAAGAAAAAGAAGATGTTCATTAACAAGAATGGGGTAGGTGACGGCTGCACACCTTTCCTTCAGAAGGCAGCCATTTCTAGACAGTTGCACGCAGAAGTGCCAAGAACAAAATATTAATCTATTTCATTTCAAGTAATGGAAGAAATACTGGTTTGTTTTGGAGTAAAGATGGCAGCAGAAGGCAAAAGTAACAAGTAACAAGAAAGAGAAGAAAATCCCAACTGTTCCAAATGATTTTCAGATGGTAGCTAATCTATTTCAAAATAACAAGAAGACATCTGTTTACAGCCTTCTCTGCCTGTTCTCCTGAAAGAGACGGAGGTTCATAAAAAGCCCATAGAATACGTCTGGTACTGCTCTTTAGCTTTAGATATGTGGCTTGTGCTTCCTCTGACTTTCTAAAAACTGCTCAAGTTTGTAAGCATGCACATTTTAGAAAAAGAATATCATACATTACTTCAAATACAACATTATGAACAGGAGGAAAAACCGAGACTTACCCATTGATGACACCATTTGAGTAGCCTAAATGTTCAGCAAAGGACTCCTGCAGAGTTACAAGCAATAAACAGATTATTGAAAACTCCACAGTAACCCAAAATTTGGCATTCTTATATAATTTAAATTAAATCCATGACCTGTTCATGTTATATTATATTCATACTTTTGGAATACACCTTGGACCAACAGTGTTCTGCCTAACGTTTCCTTGTACTACTATCATTTGAATTCATAGTTTGCAGAAGTAGCTTCTGTTAGTGTACATTTTACCAGACTACAAATACAGTAGAACTTGATTAATCTATATGGAAGATCTATTTGCAAATTACTCAATGAATCAGCAAACTGGAGGAAAAAAAGGAGTGAAATTATAATGATAATACTTCACAACACATAATTATCCATTCATAAATGTAGCTCAAGTCCAGGTATTTATGACACTTGATCTTTCCAGATACTATATGCTATATAGAAAGTATAATTTTGCTCTAAAAAAAAAATGAATAGGTCAATTTGGTTTGATACTTTAAACAATTAGCAGCCTCCTATTTATAACGATACTATACACAGCACTTTGAACTATAGTCTCTACATCATAAATTAGGTCTCAGTAAATATTAAATTGCTCTGAAACATCTTACATTCAGGAAACCTCCACTTTCTCCACTTTTTAAAGAAACTGTCTCCACAAGATTAAAAACTTCAGACTCCAGATTACCAGTAAAAAGCTGGTGGTTGGTCATTTGTTTCCACAAATAAGGGACTGTAATGATTGTGTTTTGCAAATGTGTCCATAAATGAAGTAGACACAGATGTCCTCTCCCACACATGTATGATCAATGGCAGTTTTCTATTATGCTAGCCATCTACTAAAAGCAACTCTCAAAATCAACCCTGTCAGTCTTACCTCAATGTGTTGAAACATGTATGGGTGATTGCATATCTTTCTCAACTGCATGATAGTGTTCATCAGAGTTTTTGCCCCGCCTTTTCCCTATGGGTACAAATAATGCAAATCAAAAGATGAATCTAACTTCTTTAATTATTAATGAAGGTTCTGAAAGGTATTTTTAAATGCAGGCATAAAAACACTTCTACCTCAATCCTGAATGCGACACCACTACTGAAAAAAAAGTAACCCACCCAAAGCCCCCCAAAAAAACCAAAACCAAAACCACCCCAAAACGACACCCCGTTCCCAAAGGGGAAACAAACCAGAAGCTACTGTGCACTAAGTTGTTTTGCTGTATAAACTAATCTATTATAAGGATGCTTCACTACAGAAAAGGAAGACCTGTAAGTGATCTGTGAACTGCATCATGTCTCTACCTGCAGTATTTACAGTGGGAAGCAGGACATCTACAGTCCTGCATACTGTTTATTTATACTGTTTATTATGAAACCATACAAATTCCATAGGGTCTGAACCCTCTAACAGGAAATAATGCTAGCTGGATGCTTTTCAATTCCACAGTATCTCCTCTTGTCTGTTAACCAGATATACGAGTTTCTCAGGCCACAAAAAACGCAGGGCCACCGGCAGATGAAAAACTAGTGATAAGCAAATCTCACGAGTCATGTTAATATTTAACAAAGTATAGTCTCATAACCTATTGTACAGTGAATCTTTTTTAGAACCAAGGACAGATTTCAGACAATAGTCAGCTGTGGTAAACTCAACTGTATGGTTAAAAACTAATTGTATCCACCAGTTGCAAGTTTGAGAACTTCATAGTAACACTGCCAAACACCTGACACTTTCAGATGCTGGGGTTTTTTGTTCCAATTTTATGAGAATATAATCAGAGTAATGTAATATGATTTGTGGCAATATTCCAAACTTACTGCTTGACTAGAGATTTATTTTTAAAGTCCACAAGATAGCAATTTGCAATAGTAAGATTATGGAAGAGTACACCACTTGATCACACTATATACTAGCAATAGTCTATTCTTTCCTAGAAAGTACACCGAAAACAGTAACTTCCATCTAGAGCAGAGGTTTTATGTTTAAAAAGCTTATTTTAGTTCTTTTCAAGTCCTCTCAGGTATGCTCCAAAATGCAGTTCATACTTGTTCTAAGAGTAATTTCCTAGAGCTTTCCAGCTCAAGAAATCCTCTATAGTCTGAGCAGTTTTCCTAACATAGTAGTTAGTTGAGCATTAAAGGCAAGAATTCTCAACAACCACTTCCCTCTGCTGGAAACAGGTAGCATGGATAAGAGAGTCTAATGAAGCTATTAAAGAAAAAAATTAATTGAGAGATGGTGGCAAGAAAGGAAAAGTTTTAGACCCTTAGGTAGAGGGGAAGGAGATAGAGGTGTTCAGAAGACAGGAAAGGCGATTTGAACTGGTTAAGCAAAAAGCTGGGTGGAGAAGCGAGTAGGGAAAAAGTTGCAGAAGAAAAAACAGCTCTGAAATATAAGATGAATGCCCTTCTGCCACAATCAAAATTATTCAAGTACATTATTGGATGAGACTTGTACATGGGAAATGCTGGGGTTATGGGCTTGGGATTTTTTTTCCAAACATTGCCTGTCTGCCAAAAGACACTGTAACTACACTGAATACAAGGGCTATCCTTCCCTTGGGAACAGAGGGCATAAATTTCAGTCTTGTAAAACAAAAGCATGTCTGACAGACCTATCTTTTCCCATGACAGATACCTACAGCAAGAGCCTATATACTGATTTTGTAAACAGAAATATTGTTACATGTTTAATTGTAATACATTGTTTCCTACATGTTTAAGTCTTTCTGTTGTACCTTCTTATCTTTTTCAGAACCATCTGTAAGAAGGATTCCTTTGGCTTGCATGTGACGGTACAGGATCTTCTGAAGAGCTGACATATCACATTTGATAACATACTCCACCTGGTATAAAAAATTCAAACCCAACCATAAACACACTGACATAATGTTAGTAGGATCTAACCACAGATTCTCATCACCCTAAAATAAACAAAAAAACCCCTAATCTTTTATCCATTCCCTGACACCACATACAATTCCAGTGGGCAGCAGTCCAACTGCAGGCACAGCAATGAGCATCTCTGAAAATTATCTGAGACCCACAACTACTATGGGACATTTCAATTTAAATAAGGCAAATGCAGAATTGTCAAACGTTTTTTCTCATTCTGCAATTTTAACAATTTTTTTCATATTTAACATGTAATTAAAACCAAAATATGTTTAATAGCCTGTGGTCTTCAATGTGGCTGTAAAGCATTATAAAAATATCATCCTTGGATACAGAGCAAATAAGCAACCCTCAGAGTGTCTAATTAGCATTATTCTTATGGCTGTATTACTCTATGCCTAGCCTGGCATAGAAATATGTTGCTTTCTCAACATCAACTAAAACCACAGAGAATTAATCAAGCACTATGTAACTCCCACATTCAGTTAGACTTCTTCTTCACCTTTGAGACAATACATTTATTAAAGTGCACACTATCTTCAAATCCAGTAATACAAAGACTTCATATCGCAATTTAAAACTTTTTTCTATTACTCAATTTCCAGATTAAAATCAGTATGTTTTTAATAGATTATATAAAAAGTCCCATAATAATACCACACTAGTGGCTAGAAGTCTTTAAAGTGGTACCTAAAAGAAAAAGTGTAAGATTCCTAATGTTTGATAAATAAATAGAATAAAAATTATCAGGTTATTTTCCTCTCAGAAAGACAGGAGGATGAAGTGGCTCTTTCTTCGATGGCTTCTTTACAAAGATTTTTAAGATCAAATGAAACTGATTAACAGATTTTGGTTAATAAATTCACTTCTCATAGTTGGACTAATTTCTTTTTTCATAAACAAATTAGTGGAAACAAAAAGAAACATGGTCCTCTGAGCATCAATATGTATAAAACCTCCAAATCCTCCTCCTCCAATGCCATTTAACAGCTTTATCAAATTCAGCGGCTCTAAGTAGCAGATACTGGAATAGAAAAATATTTCAGTTATATTTTTAAATGTAAATGTTCTTAAATGTTTTTTCAAATAAATGCTTCTGAGGATACTGAGAATCTGACATTTGAAGAAACAGAAATTCACAACAGTAACTGTCCACAACATTATAAAGATAAGACATTTAAAAAAGCCTTTCCTTTGAACACTGTCACTAAGCATTTATACAGAGCTCTTTGTTCATTCAGCCAGTGTTACTCAGTCTGTAACGCAACTTAAAAAATTCCATTTTCGTATAGCTTTAACCCAGCTGACCTTAGCACTCAATTTTCTCTAGCAGAGGAGGAGAGGGTGGGGCAAGGTGAGGTGCCCAAAGATAAAAACAATGATCTCTCAAATCAGAAAAGAAATTTGTGTTCTTAATTAAAAAGCCAGTAGTTTAAAAAAACCAACAACTTGTGCAATTTCAACAGAGTGTTTTACACAGAACCATGTTCTGCCTGCTTCATAAAGTTATGTAGGACTTCCAGAATTTCAGCGAACTAGCTAAGGGAGCAAAGGTTCTACATGGTGCAAGAAGAATGGGACAGGAAAGAATCTAATCCTCAGTGTATGGCTGATTCACTTCACAACTTGAATCCAGGTATTACAGGAATAAGTTGCACATTTTATATGAACTGCTACAAATGGAATTAAAGCTGAAAGATTGGTTCAGGTATTCAGGCTTCCTCCATGGCCAACTTTCTTTGCAGAGTTACGAACAAACCAACCACGGCAAAAACACATGCTAAAGAAGTCCTCTTCTGCAAAACAGATCTGAAAAAGGAACATTACACAATGCTTTAAAAAAGTATTAAACCCCTTCTACAACTCCTCTCATTGCAAACCTTTTCTGGCAGCTGAGACTCAACCTCTTTCTTCAATCTTCTCAGCAAGAAGGGTCGGAGGACTTTATGGAGACGACGGATGATCAGAATAGTTTCTTCCTCATTTAAGTCCACCTACAGAAGTTTATAAAAGTCACTACAAGGCAACTTAGTATATTAGGTAATGTCTTCTCTCACATGAAAGGTTAAGCATGTGCAATATTTACTTGCATGTTACAACCAAACTGACTCTGAGTCAAAGAGACACTGCTATTAAAATCTGCTGGCATTATAAAAAAAAAAGGTGGCTTTTAGTTATGTTAACTCCCTAAGTACCAGGGAGACTTCAAAAACTAATCCTTCTGTATAAGCTCCTTTCTCTTTTCAAAGTGGTTTGTTTCTGATGTTTTAAAATAAACTGCCACAGTACCCTTTCTCCAGTCATGGCAAATGGAGCGTTGAACCACTGTTCAAAGGTGCTACAGCTCTTGAAAATGGTTGGGAGGAGGAAATTGAGAAGAGCCCAAAGTTCAGGCAACTTGTTCTGCAATGGAGTCCCAGTCAGCAGTATTCGCCTGGGGGCCACATAGTGAGTATTCAAGACCTGAGTCAACTTGCAGTGGTGGTTCTTCATTCGATGGCCTTCATCTACTATCATATATTTCCACCGAATCTGTAAGAAAAAGAAGTTGGCAAAGTGAGAGCAGATCAGACTTGGGTCAAATTCCTTCCAGCAGGTGTAAAGCAAAAACATTTCAAACCTGAGACGTAAGTCAGTCTCATTTATGAGAAAAGCCAAATCAAGCATCATCCAGGCAGCAGTGCCCTCCAAGCAGCAAAACCAGAAAACAAACACGAGGTACGCTGAGTTTGATGCTGAATTCTGGCTTGAAATGAAACAGCAAACAGTGGATTTCTCCCATATCTGGGAAAGAAATTAAGGTGACTGGTTCTTTAAGGCTAGAATAATGTCCACAGGGGAAAAAAGAAGCCACATAAACTCCAAATAAACTCACCTTTAACAAGAACCTTGGCAGGAGATAAAAGCATTTTCAAACATAACTATCCTCACAAACAACAGCAACCTTGAACCTTTTTTTCATAGAATCACAGAATATCCTGAGTTGGAAGGGACCTATAAGGATCACCAACTCCTGGCTCCACATAGGGCCAGCCAGGTCAGAACATGTGACTCAGTGCATTGTCCAGATACTTCTTGGAACTCAGTCAAGCTGGATGCTGTGACCCCTTCCTTGGGGAGCCTGTTCCAGTACCTGACCACCCCTTCAGTAAAGAGCCTCTTCCTAATATGCAGCCTAAGTCTCCCCTGTCGCAGTTATGTTGTTCACTCTTGTTTTATCACTGGTCACTGAAGACCAGTGATAGAAAACAAAGGTTGTTTTGTTTCAGGTAATCCTACATTTTTACTCAAGAAGGAAATAGCATAATTACAAGTATCTCATGTTAGTTTCTGCATCTTCAAATGAAGCTTCTTTTTCTTAAAATGACGGCTTAAATGTAGTCTGGAAAGAAAGTTGTTCAAGCTCTTTGTTACCACCTATACTACAACATGGACAGTCAACACACATGCCACATTGACCATATGACCACGTGGGCCTAAGTTTATACTCTTATAGGTGACAATCCTTTCCCCAGGACAGGTTGAATGGCATAGTGCTATCCTTATCTTTTAGCAAGGGTGGGCAAAAACCTATAGGGGAAGGGAAGTCTCAAATGGTCCTCAAGCATTCAGAATTGTGCTAAGAAAATATACTGCCTTTCTAGCAGAGAGAAAAAATAATACGCAGTATGTAACAGAATGAAAGAAAGTGAAAATGAACAAGAAAGGAACAGTATGACCATATGGTTTCTCCCTATAGCAAAATAGTCTTTAGTACTCTTTGTGCATGCATGAAATAATCTCAGATTACAGTACCTTTCAAATTAAATCATTATAGTTGAGGCACACATGTTGACAGTGAGTCTTTAAGAACACAGCCATATGTACCAAAGAGTACCAAATTCATTATACATATAACTGTTTCATTATTTGGCAAAACCCAACCACATAGCTGTGGTTCTAGCAAAAGTGAGGTTCAGGTCAGGAAAAAAATGGAAAAAAAAAATCAAGCCAGGGGTGCAGATGAGGTTAAATGCCATTAAGCAGAAGGGAGAAAAGTCATGTTTTTGCAAGAACAGCCAGGCATACAGTACTGGCAGAATTGCAGAAAGGAAAAGTCTCCTGGCCATGTACAGGAAAATCTTGGTGCTTACAGGGAGAAGCACTGTGACTGAGAAGTCCAACCATAAACAGAGGAACAGAAAAGTAAATGAAATCTTTTTTTTAAAGGACAACTGGGGCCTTCTCTGTAAAACAAAAATGTGTTTTGTGCTATGCACCATATGGTGTCTCCAGGGTCTTGCTGTTAAGAGATAACAGTCATTATTACCTTAGCAAGGATATGTTTGTCCTTTATTATGTACTCGTAAGTAGTTAAAAGAACATTAAATTTTCCACTTCGAAGCTGAGGAACAAGTGAGCGGCGCATTGCAGGTGTACCCTAAGAGAGAGAAGTGAATGATCAAGAAAATATACCATTTTTATGAATAACAAACACAGAGGAGCCACACGAACTTGTAATCCTACAGTACTGTATACAGGAAATTGATGCAGTTCAGATTTCTTCAGAGTATTTTCCCTAAATGGTTGCTAGACCATAAAGCTCTGTTTATTGGGCACTACAAACGTAGCTAGTGCTCTAGTCTCCTTAAAAATTGCTTGGCCATACCAGTGCTACAGTAGCCAAACAGCAAATTATTCAGTTATGTATAAATTGTGAAGTAGTTTTCATTTGTATTACTCTCATCAGAAGCCTTGCAGTATGATAATTAACAATTTTACTCTGAATTTCACTACGTGGAAGTAATTACAGTTTATTACAGTTGTTGTCTTAGTATGATTAACTCTCACTGCTTAGTAGCTGATCTACATGAATCAACAAGCAAACAGCTTGGAAATGAATGGAGAGGCAAAGGAAAAACTGCCTCTGTTATCATAGAATCATAGAATGGTATGAGTTGGAAGGGACCCCAAGGATCACAGATCTCCAACCCCCCTGCCACAGGCAGGGCCACCAACCTCAGGCCTGGATCTACACTAGGTTGCCCAGGGCCCCATCCAACCTGGCCTTGAACACTTCCAGGGACGGGGCATCCACTACCTCTCTGGGCAGCCTGTTCCAGCAACTCACCACTCTTTCTGTAAAAAACTTCCCCCTAATATCTAATCTAAACTTTCCTTCCTTTAGTTTTAACCCATTCTCCCTTGTCCTGTCATTGTCTATCCTTTTAAAAAGTTGAATCCCCTCCTGCTTATAAGCTCCCTTCAGGTACTGGAAGGCTGCAATGAGGTCCCCCCGCAGCCTTCTCTTCTCCAGGCTGAACAAGCCCAGCTCCCCCAGCCTCTCTTCTTTGTAGGGGAGGTGCTCCAGGCCTCTAATCATCTTCGTGGCCCTCCTCTGAACCCTCTCCAACAGTTCCACATCCTTCTTGTATTGGGGGCCCCAGATCTGGACACAGGACTCCAGATGGGGCCTCATGAGGGCAGAGTAGAGAGGGACAATCACCTCCTTGTCCCTGCTGGCCACCCCTCTTCTAATGGAGCCCAGGATACCATTGGCCTTGCGAGCTGCAAGAGCACACTGCTGGCTCATGTTAAGTTTCTGATCCACCAGAATCCCCAAATCCTTCTCAGCAGGGTTACTCTCAAGAAGCTCTTCTCCCAGTCTGTATCTATGTCTGGGATTCTTCCGGCCCAAGTGCAACACCTTACACTTTGCAGTGTTGAACCTCATTAGGTTCACCCGGGCCCATCTCTCCAGCCTGTCAAGATCCCTCTGGATGGCTTCCTTTCCTTCTAGGGTGTCGACCACACCACTCAGCTCGGTGTCATCCGCAAACTTGCTGAGGGTGCACTCAATTCCATCATCGATGTCATTGATAAAGATGTTAAAGAGAACCGGTCCCAAGACAGACCCCTGGGGGACACCGCTTGTCACCGGCCTCCACCTGGACATAGACCCATTGACCACCACCCTTTGGCTATGGTCTGTTAACCAGTTTCTTATCCACTGGATGGTCCACCCATCAAATCCACATCTTTCCAATTTAGAGATAAGGATGTGATGGGGGACTGTGTCAAAGGCCTTGCACAAGTCCAGGTAGATGACATCGGTTGCCTTCCCTTTATCTACTGATGCTGTCACTCCATCATAGGAGGTCACCAGATTGGTAAGGCACAACCTTCCCTTGGTGAAGCCGTGCTGACTGTCCCGGATCACATGCTCTTCCCTCATGTGCTCCAACGTGTCATCCAGGAGGATCTGTTCCATGATCTTCCCAGGCACAGAGGTGAGGCTCACCGGCCTGTAATTCCCTGGGTCTTCCTTGCTCCCTTTCTTATAAATGGGAGTGATGTGACCTTTTTTCCAGTCCCCAGGGACCTCTCCTGACAGCCATGACTTTTCAAATATGATGGAGAGCGGCTCAGCAACCACATCAGCCAGCTCCTTCAGGACCCTGGGATGCATGTCATCCGGCCCCATAGACTTGTAGACATTCAGTCTCATGAGGCGGTCACGGACTTGCTCTGCCCTTACATTGGGGGGCGGGATTTGCTCCCCCAGTTCCCACCTGGAGTTCTAGGGATGCAAGGTTCTGGGATTTGAGAACTATGAGAATCCTGGCTGCCAGAGAAGACCGAGGCAAAGAACTCATTCAGTACCTCAGCCTTCTCCTCATCAGTTGCAGCCAATTCTCCTTTCTCATTTACCAAGGCGGGTACGCTCTCTTTGGCCTGTCTCTTCTGGCCAATGTACCTGTAAAATCCCTTCTTGTTGTTTTTAACATCCCTCGCCAAGTTCAGTTCCATCTGCGCCTTGGCTTTCCTGATCCCATCTCTGCAAGTCCGAACAGCATCCCTGTATTCTTTCCAGGCTACACACCCTTGCTTCCAGAGCTTGTATTTGCCTTTCTTTTCCCTCAGTTTGACCAGCAGGTCCTTGCTTAGCCATGTTGGCCTCCTGCTCCTCCTGCCCACTTTCTTATTCAGAGGGACAGAGATCCCTTGAGCTCTCAGAAAGGCATCCTTAAAGAGTAGCCAGCTGTCCTCAACATTTCTGTCTCTAAGGACCACCTCCCAGATCTTGGCCAACAAGTCCTTAAACAGCCTAAAGTTTGCTCTCCTAAAGTTCAGTGTCCTGATCCCACTCTTCGCCAGGCCCACATTCCTTGAGATCGCAAACTCAACTAGAGTTATCATTCCTTCAACTTTATAATCATATAAAAGCAAATCAAACCTTGTAAGATATCTTCACCACAGAAGGAGCCCATTTGTCAAATTCGTATGTCCAATTGGATAAAGTCCTATCATGGAGATTATAAAGAAGAAAATAGTAAGTTTCATCATTTGCAGGTCAAACTTTATAAATGATTCCAAGTGGCTGCAAACTTTTCAACACATTTCAGGTAATCCCCACAATTAACAGTATATTTTAAAAAATGCACTTTGTATACTGTAATAAAATACAAACATCTCTGAGGGGGGGAAGTAAACAGAAAAAAGCAAACACACTCTTACAGCTCATATTCAGACGCCTCTTTGAAACCAATTTAGAATAGTATTTTACTTGCATCCTTGTATTTTGGAGCATATGAAGGATAAGAAAGACAACCCTGAACAAAAAATAACTTTTATGTTGTTTTTTTAAAGCTTTGTAAGTTATACTGCTTATGATCCAAAAACTGACATTATAATTTTCCAAATATAACCTCACTAAGCTGATGATAGAATTCACTTGTGTTCTACTCAAGTAGAACTACTCATAGTGCCACCCAGTGCCACTATGCAGGTCCCTTTTTGTGCTATGTTTCTTGCTTTCTGATCACAACAAATAGGTTTTCATGGTTAAGCTATTTGCTATCATGATACAGCAACAAAAAAATAACCTTGAGATTTTTATGGTTGCTTTGCTTGGGGTTTTTTTTTTTTGTTTGGTTAGTTCGGTTTTTCTTTTTTCATTTAGGTTTTTTTTTTCTTTCTTCTTACTGGACCTGTGATGGCAGCAATACTAACTATTAAAGAACAGCAAGGAAAGGTGACTTTTACAATGTATAAAAGAAAGGCCAGCTCCTGTCTCTTAGTCAAATCAGTTACTACTTCAGTACAGTCAGAAGACAAGATACCTCAAAAGAAAGCAAAAGAGATGGTCATGGATAAGATGTATCCCAAACCTGCAAAACATCTGCATGCTCAGCACAATTGTTGGATACATTATCTAGCAAAAAGGACAGGGAACTTCTGCACATCAAGTCATTTATACAAGTAAGCATAAAATATTCAATATCCTACATCAGTTTTACAATGCGTGATAGTTCTTATTTAAAACACAGTACTTCAAGTCACTAAAACCCACATTTAGCCTTTAGAGAAAGGAAGCACATAAGAAGATGTGTATAAAATGCACAGCACCTTGGAAAGCTAAGGAAAAGAAGAGGTTGGCACAATAAACAGTCATGATCTGGACACCTGAACAAAGTGTAAATACTGCTCATCAAGGCTGCATCCAGGTCTCGTTATACAATACTTAAAAGAACATCCAACCTCATTAAAGCATGATTACTTTGTATCAGATGGGATGCCAGTTGCAACAGATTTTTAATGTCGCAATTATTAATAGAATGGGGAATTCAGGCATGCAATTTTGAAGAAATACCACCCCCTCTTGTGGCTTAGGAGTGAATTACAGTAAGTTCACTCAGTTTACAAATAGAATCAGGTGCTTTATCAGCTTTCTGGTTATCCCTCCAATGGGGATATTATCTTGGAAGAAATGATCAATGAAAACAGTGAATACATGCTCACTGAAATCCCACTGTGCATTTTATCGTGTCGTGAGAAACAAGTATTTGTTCTGAATAAGTCAATCTGTGATGCTTTGAATGGTAATAGCAGAAAGAGATCCTTTACTTACGAAAGGGGAACGATGATGAGATAGGGACCATTGAGTCTTTTGTGCTCCATCAGGTAAGTGATGAGTGCGATAGTCTGTATTGTTTTTCCTAGTCCCATTTCATCAGCTAAAATTCCATTCAGATTATTATTATAGAGCGAAACCATCCATTCCAGTCCCTGGAGCTGAAATCAGCAATAATGTTTTCAGTTCTTTAAGATCCACACAAATCATTGACACCAGTACTACAGAACCAATCTGACATCTCTCTCTAATTTCCTTTAACAATACTATATGCACAGGGATCCCTGGCTGTCTAAACAGCTTCCCCTCAAAAAACCAAAACCCAAACCCAATATAAACTTCTGGCAACAGCTATATGAAAATCATCACTCCTGTTTAGCAGAGTCCATAATATGAAGTCAGATTTCATATATAGATGGCCTTTTTTGTACTGTACACAAAGCAACATAAGGACTCGGATGTAAGGTTGATAAACACTCAGCATTACAAGAATTTGTTCTTCAAGCTCTACACAGTCAAATGTTAAACTTTCTGTGTATATTTCATGCCACTTACCTGTGTCAGTTAAAAACTCTCAAAACCAAGCCTATCAAGTCCATACAAAACATCTAAGCCTCATGTGTGCCAAATGCACCAGTCGTACACTAAAGCTCTTTTAGTACATATCCATTTAGTGTCTGTTGTATACATGTACACGTCACAGTTGGCCCCCTTGCGTATAAAATCCCAGAGCTAGAGGGAAGCCAGTTAGCAAAGAAATGTCTAAGTAACAAAGTTTCCCTAAAGTGTACTGCTAGAAAGCACTGACTCAGATGGTTCTCATCACAGACTTCCACCTATATGTGTATCACGTGACTCAAGTAAGTGCAAAGTAAGTTTTTTTCTAATATCCAGACTTTTTGCTTGTCCCTGCATGAACAGAGAATTAAAAGACCTGAAGAAGTTCAAAAAAACCGACACTACATACTTGAAGTAACCTGTTTTCTCTGTGAGAGAGCATCCAAAATAATTTTGCCAATTTACTGGCTTTTAGGAACACAATGATTTCTAATATTAAATACACAGGCCACTAAAGATTTCACCAGTATCTGCAAGTCCCATTTACAAAGTAGCTTCAGAACTGAGGACAGGAAAACTGTCTCTTATGTCACTGTCCCCTGTTAGTGGAGAAAGTTCAATCTAAGCAAACTTGACATTAGTACACATGGAAAAGCAGGAAAAAATGTTGAGAAGGAAAAGTATGTAAAAGCAACAGGACACAGCAATATTGGGAGTGAAAGGGACAGCTGCACAACAGTCTCCTTCTGAACATTTTTCCTAGAATCGCCAAGCCTCAATGCTCCAGACATCCATCTCTCCTTAGGCAAGTTGCCCCTTACCTCTGGTGCAATAACTATACAGAACAGACACCCTAACAAACAAATCTATGTATTGAATTGCTGGATACCATATTGAGCAGCTAAAGGACCTGCTCTGATTGATAATCCTTGTGAGTGTCTGTGTAACTCCACAGACTGAATTATTTTTCTTTGTGGCAGAAAGGGAAATTGCACTGCAAAGCACAGGTCTGGATAATTTAAGAGTATTTCTATGCTCCATACAATTCAGGAAATAAAGGAATTACCACCATATTAATTTCTCATCCATCAGAACTTTAAGACAATATGGCAAACACATTAGTATCATTATACACCATTTAGTACACCAGGTAAACCTTCCCAGACAAGGTTATGTGGTAAAGTGCTGACTTCATCTATTGGCTTTCTGCTTCATTGGGTGCACAAACTGGACACAGAGGCAGCAAAAATAAAGATGGTATCATAGCTGAGAAAACAGTGTATTTTTCTGTATCTCTCCCTCTCTCAAGAGCCCATGCTCCACCACTGTCTTCTTCTGTACACCCAGTCTGAACCCTCATTTCAGCTTTTGTTTGTCTCTTTCTTCCCCACCATGTCAAACAGTGAGGAGCCCAACATAAAAATGCTAAAATGCTTTGAAAAGAGAAATCAACTTAACTCTTGAATTTTAAAGGACTTAAACAAGGTACTGTAATAGTTGTCAGTGCTGAGGAGCTTAGGAATCAGGAGCTTTAATCATAATGCTTTGCACACTTAGGAAACAAGTGATCCTCCTAGTTCTCTAAAAGTAGAGATATACATATACGTGAATAAGTATTATTACTCTTTATGTAGAAATAATGTTCTGACTGAAGAAAAGATGCAGGTTCCAGGAGTTTTGCAGAAAGCTGTACAGTAACAGAAACATTGAAAACATGTACCAAGGACATTTTCAATTATGCATGAATCTACCTTATGTCAGAATACGGAAGTATAATACAGAAGGACACCAAAACCTAAATATTATTTATCTGCAATGAAATAAAAAATAACAGGCATATGCACAAAGTTAGTATTATTCTTCAAGCATTATGTTTGAAATGTTAGCTGTGATAGGTAACTGTCATTGCTTTGTCCATATAATTCCCAAATTCTAATTATTAAAGAGCTTCTATTTCTTAACAGATTTTCAGTTTGCCACTTGAAATACCACACTGAAATGTCAAATGTAATTCCAGCTCATGTATTTTAATGATTTCTTACCTGATAATGTTTTAGTGTGCCATTAATGAGGAGGGAAGACTGTTTTTCCACCCTTTCTGTGATCGCATGGGCAACAGTGTAGTAGGACTGAGACCCTCTAGCACTATATTGCATGCTATATTCATCATCCACATCTTGTTTGGCTGTCCTGGAAAGCAGAAAAAGAACTAAAGTGAACTTCCACAAACCAACAGGTTTTTTTGACTACAGCTCACATAGGCGTGTCTCAAGAAAACGTGCCAATTCTCAACTGTGGTGAGTACACCGAAGGGTGCAAGCTACTTTATGAACAGTATACGATTAATACCAAATGACCATACTCCTTCTGCAGATGTTCATGCCAGAGAAGCTACCACAACTCAGCGTACTCTAGAGCAAGATGCTTTTCAGAAACACCATCGTAAGAAATTGTAATTCCTAGCAAAAAGCAGCACGTAATCAACACTCACTCAATGATTTGCTTTGCATCTTTCTCAGAAACTTCCTCACTGTTAGGATCCAGGATGATCTTCTCATCTGCTTCTAACCTGCTCGATTCTTCTTCATCATCCTACGGAATACAGAGAAATAACAGGGGTGCTAGGAAGTGCAGCATCATTCAAAGTCATACTTTGAACTTGCATTCACATATTCATATATTTCATTGGTCAAGGCTTAGTAAGAAAAACCTGAGTAATAAAATTCAACTTGTACCTATTCTGCAACAGAATAGCACCATAGTATATGACGACAAATTTTGAGATACATTAACCAATAAAAAGTCATCATATTTTGAAATACTCCTTTAATGATCTTACTTTTAAAAGCCTTACTCTGTCCACCATATTCACCAAGAGAACTCCAATGCCATGTGTAGATCGTATTCCAGACTCACAGAATTACAGAATAATAGGGTTTCGAAGTTACCTCTGGAGATCATTTAGTCCAACCCCACTGCCAGAGCAGGATCACCCAGAGCAGGCTGTACAGGATAGCATCCAGATGGGTTCTGAATATTTCCAGTGAAGGAGACTCCACAACCTCTCTGGGCAGCCTGTCCCAGTGCTCTGCCACCCTCACAGTAAAGAAATTCCTCCTCACGTCCAGGTCAAACTTCCTATATCCAAGTTTGTGCCCATTGCCTCCTGCCCTGTCACTGGGCACCACTGAAAAAAGAATGATGCCATCCTCCTGCCACTCCCCCTTCAAGTATTTGTAAGATATCCCTTCAGTCTTCTCCTCTCTAGGCTGAAAAGTCCCAAGTCCCTCAGCCTCTCTTCTCAAGAGAGATGTTCTAGTCCCCTAATTATCTTTGTAGACCTTTAGTGCACCCTCTCCAGTACCTCCTTGTCCTTCTTGAGCTGGGGAGTCGGAACCACGCACACTATTCCAGATGAGGCCTCACCAGGGCAGAGTAGAGGGGGAGAAGCACCTCCCTCCTCCACCTGCTGGCAACACTGTTCCTGATACACCCCAGGATGCCATTTAATAGAGCTTAAAATGTGGCCAAGAGCTACTACTTTAGGACTCCAGTTTCTTTCACAGAATCACAAGGTTGGAAAAGACCTTTAAGATCATCAAGTCCAACCATTCTCATCCTAAACTAAACCATATCCCTAAGTAACTCATCTACCTTTTTTTTGAACACATCCAGGGAAGGTGACTCAACCACCTCCCTGGGCAGCCTGTTCCAGGTCCAAACAACTCTTTCAGTAAAAAAATTTTTCCTAACATCCAATCTAAACCTGCCCTGGCACAGCTTCATGCCATCTCCCCTTGTCCTATCACCTGTCACCTGGCTGAAGAGACCATCGCCCACCTCTCTATAACCTCCCTTCAGGTAGTTGTAGGTGGTGATAAGGTCTCCCCTCAGCCTCCTCTTCTCTAAGCTAAACAGCCCCAGCTCCCTCAGCCGCTCCTCCTAGGATTTGCCCTCCAGCCCCTTCACCAGCCTGGTTGCCCTTCTCTGGACACGCTCGAGACCTCAATGTCCTTCTTATGGTGAGGAGCCCAAAACTGGACACAGCACTCGAGGTGTGGCCTCACCAATGCCAAGTACAGGGGCACAATCACCTCCCCAGACCTACTGGCCACACTGTTTTTGATACAAGCCAAGATGCCATTGGCCTTCTTGGCCACCTGGGCACACTGCTGACTCCTATTCAGTCTGCAGTCAACCAACACCCCCAGGTCCTTCTCTGCCTCACGCTCTCCAGACAGTCCCCCCCAAATCTGTAGCACTGCATGGGGTTATGTCCCATGTGCAACACTCTACACTTGGCCTTGTTAAACTTCATCCCATTGGTCTCAGCCCATTGGTCCAGTCTGTTCAGATCCCTCTGAAGAGCCTCCCTACTCTCAGGCAGATCAACACTTTCTCCTAGTTTATTGTCATCTGCAAACTTAGTGAGTGAGCATTCAATCCCTTCGTCGAGATCATTGATAAAGATGTTGAACAAGACTGGACCCAGGACTGAGCCCCGGGGGACGCCACTCGTGACCGTCCTCCAGCTGGATTTTGTTCCATTCACCACCACCCTTTGGGCTCGGCCATCCAGCCAGTTTTTAACCCAGCTGAGGGTCCACCTGTCCAGGCCAGGGGCAGCCAGTTTCTCAGTCAGAATGCTGTGAGAAACGGTGTCAAAGGCTTTACCAAAGTCCAGGTAGATCACATCCACAGCCTTCCCCTCGTCCATTAAGCGGGTCACCTTGTCATAGAAGGTGAGCAGGTTAGTTTGACAGGATCTCCCTGTTGTAAACCCATGTTGACTACGCCTGATCCCCTGGCCATCATGCATGTGCTGCAGGAAAGCTCCCAAGATGACCCTCTCCATGATCTCCATGATCTTCCTCGGGACTGAGGTCAGACTGACAGGCCTGTAGTTCCTCAAATCCTCCTTCCAGCCCTTCTTATATATGGGCGTAACATCTGCCAGCCTCCAGTCGATTTTTAGTATCAGAGCACATTTTACTTTTTTAAAAAATAACTTATTTTCTGGCTACAGTTGCAACCGGTAACCTACAACTTAAATTCTCACTGATGAAGCTGAACAAAACACTGCTCTGAGTTCTGCAAACATATTCTAAGAATTACTTCCGCAGTTCTAAATGACACTGCTGCTAAAGAGTCTCTGCTTAAAGTGTAACATTCCTCCTATAATATGACATGTATCAGGCCCTCTCCTCTGTCAATACTGAGATCTTTGTAGAATTACATTAGCAGTAATCAGTTCTACAAAGGCATGGGCCTTAACATCATACAGTCCAGTCAGTTTTGGTGGTTATTTGGGCTAGTATTATAAAGGCTGATAGACTTAAGAATCTGAATTCTATACTTAGTTCCACTACAAGCCTGTTGATTGAACAGGGTCATTCTCAGTTTTCCTCTCTCTTAGAAAGCACTTATCTGAAAAATGCTACACAAGTATTGGCACTGAGTATTCATAATATCTAACACCATGACCCTGAAGAGTTGGGATCTTTGTGTGTGTTAACTTTCAGATACTTTTTAAATTTCTGTAGTAAGAATATTTAAATCATCATTAAAGTACTGAATACAATAAGGCTAGCCTTAACTGTCTGAACCTAAATCCCTGGCATAATCCCCAACTTTTTAATAAAAATGAATATATAAATAATAATTGTGCTATTCAGAATAGCCAATAAAACCTCCAATGCACAAACATTAAAGACACTAACTTCATTCAGTACAAAGCCACAATACAGCCTTTCCTGACATTTTTATTTTAAAATAGGAACCTGCTTATATTCTCTAGTTCGTGATTATTAAGTCAGAGTGCAATAATTACTTTTCCTAAGCTTGATGACCAGTTAGGCATTTACAGCATGTATAAAGGGCAACTGCTATGAACTGAAAAGAACAAAAAAACTACTTACTTTTCCTGTTTGTATTATTCTTAAAATACCTACCCACCTGCTACTATTTTCCTTTGTTATAAGAAAAGGGGAAGAGATCACATGGACTAAGTACTATTTTTTACCGAATTGTTTGTCACAGTATTTTTTTTTAAAACACATACCTCCTCCTCATATTCAGAGCCACTTTCATCTTCACTGTCTGACCTGGGAGCAACTTCATAGCTATACAAAGATGACAAAAAGATTAGGAATTACAGGTAAGAGAAGACATTAGGTTCAATACGTCTACTCCACTTACACATAAAAAATTAATTCTGTAGATGAAAAAAGAGTAACAAAGAGAAGCCCATGAAAAAAATCAATAAATAATGCAAACAGAAAAAGCAGTTTACTTCTAAGCTAACTACTTACCCGGGGTTCATTTCCAGCCAAGCATCCAGCTGACTTGCTTTTGGTGCTTCTGGACCAAGAAGAACTTTGCCTGTTTCAGTGTGAGTCACTTTGACTGGTAGGTCACTCATCTGACTGCTCTCATCTATGGGCTAAAAATTCAGATGAAATTTTACTTTGTCATGCTCAAACATAATACAAAGAACTAATAGCACCTTGGAAATTCCAGATTTGAAGAAGCAGTGAAGTTTTGTTATCATAAGCCACACCTTCCCACATGACTATCAAGTAAAAAATGAGCCACAGTATTTTTGTATCTAACAATACTCTTATGACATCCACAAACACATAGCAGTATTGCAAATAAATTAACAAGAGCAGCATGGATAACAGAAACGCTGTTGGCTTCTGTGAAACAAGACACAGGGTATGTATGTTTATAGACATATAATCCAGTTACATACATCAATAAACATCTGAAACAAAAAACCCATTCACAGAATCACATAACAAGGTTGGAAAAGACCTTTGAAGATCATCAAGTCCAACCATTCACATCCTAAACTAAACCATATCCCTAAGTACCTCATCTACCCTTTTTTTGAACACATCCAGGGAAGGTTACTCAACCGCCTCCCTGGGCAGCCTGTTCCAGGCCCTGACAACTCTTTCAGTAAAAAATTTTTTTCCTAACATCCAACGTAAACCTGCCCTGGCACAGCTTCATGCCATTCCCCCTTGTCCTATCGCCTGTCACCTGGCTGAAGAGACCATCACCTATCTCTCTACAATCTCCCTTCAGGTAGTTGTAGGCGGTGATAAGGTCTCCCCTCAGCCTCCTCTTCTCTAAGCTAAACAGCCCCAGCTCCCTCAGCCGCTCCTCAGAGGATTTGCCCTCCAGCCCCTTCACCAGTCTGGTTGCCCTTCTCTGGACTCGCTCCAGGACCTCCATGTCCTTCTTATGGTGAGGAGCCCAGAACTGGACACAGTACTCAAGCTGTGGCCTCACCAATACCGAGTACAGGGGCACAATCACCTCCCCAGACCTACTGGCCACACTGTTTTTGATACAAGCCAGGATGCCATTGGCCTTCTTGGCCGCCTGAGCACACTGCTGACTCCTATTCAGTCTGCAGTCAACGAACACCCCCAGGTCCTTCTCTGCCTCACAGCTCTCCAGACAGTCCCCCCCAAATCTGTAGCACTGCATGGGGTTGTTATGTCCCATGTGCAGCACTCTACACTTGGCCTTGTTAAACTTCATCCCATTGGTCTCAGCCCATTGGTCCAGTCTGTTCAGATCCCTCTGAAGAGCCTCCCTACCCTCAGGCAGATCAACACTTCCTCCTAGTTTGTTGTCACCTGCAAACTTAGTGAGTGAGCATTCAATCCCTTCGTCAAGATCATTGATAAAGATGTTGACAAGACTGGACCCAGGACTGAGCCCTGGGGGACGCCTCTCGCGACCGGCCACCAGCTGGATTTTGTTCCATTTACCACCACCCTTTGGGCTCGGCCATCCAGCCAGTTTTTAACCCAGCTGAGGGTCCACCTGTCCAGGCCAGTGGCAGCCAGTTTCTCAATCACAATGCTGTGAGAAACTGTGTCCAGGTAGATCACATCCACAGCCTTCCCCTTGTCCATTAAGCGGGTCACCTTGTCATAGAAGGTGAGCAGGTTAGTTTGACAGGATCTACCTTTTGTAAACCCATGTTGACTAGGCCTGATCCCCTGGCCATCGTGCATGTGCTGCATGACAGCTCCCAAGATGACCCTCTCCATGATCTTCCTCAGGACTGAGGTCAGACTGACAGGCCTGTAGTTCCCCGGATCCTCCTTCTGACCCTTCTTGTATATGGGTGTAACATCTGACAGCCTCCAGTCGACTGGAACTTCCCCAGTCTGCCAGGATTGCTGATAGATGATGGAAAGGGGTTTGACAAACACATCTGACAGCTCTCTCAGTACCCTCAGGTGAACCCCATCTGGCCCCACTGACTTGTGGGTATCTAACTGGCCAAGTAGGTCGCTCATCATTTCATCCTGAACCATGGGAACTTTGTTCTTCTTCCCCTCCCTGTCAGCCATTTCCGGAGGATGAGTACTCACGGAATATTCTTCTTTACTGTTAAAGATTGAGGTAAAGAAGGAATTAAGGACCTCAGCCTTGTCCTCATCCCTTGTCACTAATGTGCCATCAGCATCCAAGAAGGGCTGGAGATTCTCCTTGACCCTCCTTTTACTATTAATATACCTACAGAAGGACTTTTTATTATCTTTTACAGAACTGGCCAGCCTGAGTTCCAGATCAGCTTTAGCCCTTCTGACTTTCTCCCTACATGATCTCACTAAATTCCTATAATCATCCCAAGACACCTGCCCCTTCTTCCAAAGCTCGTATTTTAGCCTTCTTTTCCCGTATATCAGCCTGAATCTCTCTACTCAGCCAGGCTGGCTTCCTAGCTCGCCGACCCCTCTTCTGACCGACTGGGACAGCCTGTTCTCGTGCTGCCAAGATTTCCTTCTTGAGGAGCAACCAACCCTCTTGGGCTCCTTTGCCCTCAAGGGCTGCCTCCCATGGAATCTTACCGAGCAGCTTTCTGAACAGTCCAAAGTCAGCCCTATGGAAGTCTAAGGTGCTTGTTCTGCTGTCTCCCTTCCTTACTTCTCCCAGTACTAAGAATTCTATAAGCTCATGATCACTATTCCCCAGGAGCTTGCAACCTTTTCTGTTACATGGAGTAGCAATTTAGCTAGCTTTTTAAGTAAAGAAGGTATATTGTCAAGAGTTAATGTCCTGACTTCAATTACTCTGACAGAAAACCTACAATAACAAAGCCTTTTACCTATTCTTGTTCTCTAACAAAACCAAAATAGTATCATTACTTTTTCTATTACTTCTTTGCCCTGTTCAATCACAGGTTTAATATTTTAAAAATTTTATGCCTTCTAATATTACTTCTCCTGAAAAATCTTTTCCTTCTATACATGAACAAGAAAAAGTAATTCTGAAGAATTATAAATGCAGTGACTGACACAGTACAAAACTTACCCCATTTCTAGAAATAATGAAGTTTTAGGAATGTTACATGTAACATTCCTTGTGCAACCATATGAAAGGATTTTTCTGTAACTTTTTAACTACATCAGCAAAAATATCACTCTTAAGCATAAAAAAGACCAAAAGTAAACCAATAAATGCAATTCTCAAGCCTTTATATAAATAAAATGGGACAGAAAAACAGCATTAACAGAATAGTTCTTAATGAGGCAGCAGACGCTCTGCTACTGAATGAAAAATATTATTCAAATGACACAGAAAAATTGCTCGTGTCCATTTACTTCTGAGAAAGAAACTTTTTCATGTCTTAAGCTATTATAATACTACAGTCTATCCTGTGTCTGAATGGTAATTACGTGTAATATCAGTAGTGTATTTTATAAAAATGAGAAGCTAGAATATATTATGTTTACAATCTCATTTTAGAAAGTAAATGGTGTTTACACAGAGACTGCAAAAGCACCATTTACTTTTAAGCCTGTAACAAAGCTGAGAGGGACTCTTCAGTATAATCAAGAGAGAGATTAAATGTATTTTTCTTTAAGTCTTCAACTTTGAGACAAATAGGCTGCATAAATGCTGGTCAGGATAAATTTTTCTTGCTGGTTATAAACAACAGCTCTTCTTAGAGCATTTCTAGTCATGATTTTGTTTTTAGGCCATAGCAATGGCACACAGAACAATCATTGGAGAGTTAAAAAACCACCTCCTTGTAAAATTCATACCTCTCCATCAGGACCAAGACCAGACGCCATTCCTTCTGCATTTTCTTCAGCCTTCTACAACAAATGAAAAAGTGAAAAATATCATGGTCAGATTACAATTACAGAGAAAATACTTTATATGATGTGTTTTGGACCATGAATATGTTTCACTCTATTTCTGAATAGCCTGGGATGCTCGTAATTTAAGGTGTGGGTGGATATAGATAGGCACAGAGTTACTACCGCACACACAGAACATTTACTAGTATGAATGGTGTACCTACAACTCTAATCACTGCAATAAATCTATATCTAAGTGGCTGGCCTATTCTGGTCCGCCTAGAGTTCCGTTGCTTACCCGTGGTTTCCCTAGGCACTGCAGATTGAAATTCATGTAGCACTTCTGGTTTGGGTATGCATACAACTTTTTTTTTTGTCTAACAGCTAACTAGAAAGGGTATTTAAGGAGTTCTTTGCAGTATGTTTCAATTAAATTGAGACACCATCATGCAAATTACAAACAAGAACCCCGGAGTTCTTAGCTGGATTAAGATAGATTTTCTTTTTCCCCAGGCATCACTCTAAGAAATAAGTAGTATTTTCAACAAATCCTGTCCTCATTTCCCCTACTTAAAAATATCAGGATAGTATGAGAAATTGGAAGACATAGGTACTTTCTGAATTGGAACTTTACTAAACAGTTCTCACAAAGAGCAAGAAAGGCAAGAATACAGCTTCTGCACCTGTCACAGTCCTGTGTTTGTAGTATTACAGCACAGTTTTGTTTTGGTTACAAATGTAAACAGACAAGACTAACAAGACCAGTTCTCTTAAACTGTGTTTTATAGGTGAACAACTTCCAAGCACTGTTAATGTGTGATCAATTTAGATAATCCAGTAGTTTCTTTTTTTAAAAGAAGTATAATTGAGGAATAGCCACACTTCCAAATGTTGTGATGACCTTCAGTATTTCCTTCAGATCAAGCTTTGAGCCTTTGTTTTTGCCTCTGAAGTCCTTTTTCCGAGGCATGAACTTCAAATGAACATGCAGCAGCACACATAGGTCAATTCTACATTTTAAAAAATCTTGTACTTTTTCACAGCCTTCATACTTCAGGACATATGCCTAATTACATTTGTCAACTACTCTTCCACCAGTATTACCATAAATGAAATCTGGCTAGGCTTAATTCTAGTCTAAAACCTTTAAAATATTTATGAACTATAATACTCTTAATATACAAAAAATAACCTGAAGAAGAGGCTTATAAATACTTCACTGGGCTACACAAATATCATTGGTCCTGATCAACACATAAACAGCTGGTGCTCAGTTAGAACCCCACCAATATGAGCCTCAATGTTACTTGTGTAAGTGTTCCAGAGCCATAGGTATGTTTGCTGACAAAGAAAGGAACTGTACTAGAATTAAAAAGTTTAAGTGAACAGAGGGGGAAGATAAGTTACAATAGCACATATCTGATCTCAGCTGAATAACCTATACTGACCAAGGATACTTCTTCCTGGGATGAACGAGGAGAGAGGTCCACTCTTTTGCAGATGAGACTGCTCTCATAAATAAAGACTGTTACAGCTTAGCTATAGTCAAAAGAACCTTACAACTCAAACCACCACAAATAAGCAGTAAGCATCAGTGCTGCTCACTGTGCAAAGATTAGATCCTGTTATGAGACCACAAACATGTTATAAAGGAGATCAATGTAAATAATGACTCGTATCTTGCACTTGTATTTTGGGCTATGCAAAGATGCCTTTAATCTTGAAAAATTTGCTCCTTGACAAGGAAATAAGCAATTTTATAGAAGTAGGAAGCTATGCTTCCTTCATTCTCCATATAATGATAGGAAAAATTCCTACAGACAAAGGTGAAGGCCTGCAGAGAAAGTTAAACTGGCCCATCAGATGAAAATTTAATCTCAAGGTTTGGAATTTTTTTTAAATATATGACTGCAGTTGCAGTGTGGGACATTACATGAACAAGAGGCTAGAGACAGATGACACAAATAAAGAAGTGTGAAAAAAGCAAAGAGGGAAAATCTACCACAAAGATTCCCCAAATTGTATCCCAGAAAAAAAAAAAGAACTAATCTGAAATTTTATCATTATAAGAATAGATAATATATAATGTGAGCCCTGGCAAAGACAAGTACTTCTTCATCTTCCACTTCCTCATTGCCATTTCTAGGAGAAACTCCTAGAGAACTCCCTTCTCTCATTTCTCTGTAAATACAAAATATTTAACTCCAGGTATTAATACATTAAACTTTATTTACATGGATTAAAAACATAAAAGGGTATTAAAAGTGTATGGCTCGGGAAAAAGGCATAGTGCCCACTAACTTCAATGAGTGCTGCAGATGTGCAGTAACAAATTTATAGAATGTTAATTTAAGAGTGCATCCCTGTATTCTTATGAGATAAGTAAAAGCTTGGTGGAAAGAACTTAATTATAAACAGAACACTGCAAATGATCAAGACAGAGTTGAAATTTTTTTTCTGTTAATCGTCCTTTAGGTTTCAAGCTGGATTAAACACTGAATATTTATGGAACATATTTCCTTCTTACTTCAGTGACAGAAAATTATGTCTTTATTGACATGGTCAGAAGATACTCTGTACCTTTTACATACCTGAGCTAAATTAACATAGAAATAAAAAGATACCATAAAAGTAGAATTTTGGACGAATTAATATTTTTCATTAGAGCAGTGCATTTATTCCACACACTATCTCATTAAGGATTATCTGTACTGTAAATTCCATACATTAATTCAGGCCTGCTCTCACTGGCAATACAGGTCAAGAACTGCATGTAAGTTACATCTTAACTTTGTAGGTGGAGGACTGTTCATAGGTTAAGAACAACAAAAAGTTGTTCTCTCAACAAAAAGTACATAGGTTTTGGAGAGAGAGAGTAGAAAACATGCAAGCATTATTTAGGTCATTAATCTCCAAAATTACAGGGTTTTATATGCTGGTATTTATTAGCATATTTAGAGTGCTGCTTGTAAACCATGTAAATATAAAGTTAATATTTGTATCAGCAACTAGTAGCAAACCAGGCATAGAAACAGCTTTATAAAAATCCTCTTATCCATCCTGCAAGAGATGAAATGTACTGAGGTCACAAAAATTAATGTCTTAATGTTTATTTCACACACAGAATTTTTTTCCCTTTTTTTTTTTTCAAAAATAGTATTGCTCAGTTTCCACAACTAGTCTCTCTCACAGGGTAAAGTATTTCATACAACGAAAAGTAATTTTGAAAAGCTTCAATTAAATGTTAAGAACGCACAATGAACAATAGTACAGGAAGAATATCCATTTACTATAATAAAACTACCCAAGTTCCAACAGTCCTTGTTTCCAATGGTCCTCATTTTCAGTGGTCCTACAAAATGGACTGAGCCAAGTGCATAATATGGATGTCTAAAAAAATTACCCTGTATGAAAGAGATGCATAAACCAGGCTTCTCCTAACTTCATGTAACGTATTTCAGTTTTATTGCAACCTTTTGGGATACTTTCATCCAATTTGTATGTCTGGCCCAATTTTGCCTCTACTAAGTTTATTAACAGGCCACAACTTTCTAATCCTGCCTCCTTCTCACCTTCTTTGGAATTAATGATAGCAAGTTTCATATATAATTCAGTGGAGAGAGGCGAGTTAAGAATTTGACAGTGTAGATGATTTTAGATACTCTGGAATGACAATTGGGTATCACTACATTTATCAACATTAAAAGTGAATTTGAAGAGGAGGTGGTCTTAAAATACCAGCTGTAATTACTTGCCTTCTTTCTTCTCCTTCTCTTCTTCTTCTCTTTGGCTGCTTGTGCCTGTTTATGCTCCCATACCAGGTTAGTCAAGTTAGCCACATACTCATCTGTCTGCTGCAATAGGTAGGCCAGGCGTCGATCCTTCTTTTGGTCAATCAACTTACGGTACCCTTCTTCATCTTCAGCCTAGCAATACAAAACAGACATCAGCCATGACAGCAATACTTTCAAAGAACACCAACTTATTCCCATGTCAGTAATCACTTGCCACATTATATAGGTCATTATGATCTGTGTAGGACACCTAGATGGATAAAGAGCTCGACAGATGATCATACCTAAAGGGTCATACATTTGCATTAGTAGATAATCGGATTCTAGAAACATAAAATCACAGAATGGTTTGTGTTTGAAGGGACCTGCAAAGATCATGTAGTTCCAACTCCATCCAACCTAGCCTTGAGCACCACCAGGGAGGGGGCAGCCACAGCTTCTCTAGACAGCCTGTGCCAGGGTCTCACCACTCTCCCTGTAAAGAATTTCTGCCTAATATCTAATCCAGATCTATCCTCCTTCATCTTAAGGCCATTATCTGTTGTCCTATCACTACACCTGATGATAAGCAGTCCCTCCCCATTTGTCCTGTAGGCTTCCTTTAGGTACTGGAAGGCTGCAATAACATATCACCAGAGCCTTCTCTTCTCCAGGCTGAAGAAGTCAAGCTCTCTCAGACTGTCCTCATAAAACAGGTGCTCCACCCCTCTAATCCTCTTCACAGCCCTCCTCTGGGCTTGCTTCAACATCTCCATGTCTTTCCTGTACTGAGGATGCCAGAGCTGGATGCGATATTCCAGGTGGGGTCTCAGGAGAGCATCATCTCCCTCAACCTGCTGGCCACACTACTTTTGATGCAGCCCAGGATGCAACTGGTTTTCAGAGCTGTGAGCATGCCAGCTCACGTCTAGCTTTTCAGACAGCAATAACACCCAAGACTTTCTTTGTAGGGCTGTGGAGGGTCATACTCTATCCAGAAACAATAAGAGGAGGGATACCACAGGGTCCATCCTGGGGCATGTCATGTTTAACATTTCTGTCAACGACCTAGCAGAAGGTATGAAGAGCACAGCATTTAAGAATGCAGATGACATGGAACAGAAGGATACTAGTCAATATATTTGAAGACTGGGCTGCACTTCAGAAGGACCTGAACAGTTACTTGAACAGAAGTTGTACCCTTTATGATCACAGTTTTTCAAGACACAACTAAAAAAAAAAACCCTTGAGTGACCTGCTTTGAACACGTTGGTACTGCTCTGGGAAGGTAGTGAACTAGAGAGCTCCCTGTGAGTCTGAGTGACTCCAGGATTCAGTGACTCTATGATTCTGAGCATTTTGTACTATAATGGACTAATGACTGGAAAGTCTACAGCACTTATAACAGGTAAAGGGAAAAAAACCCACCATAATTACTTAATGTCACCACAAACATTACAATGTCCCAAAACAGAGATGCTTGGTAAGTCTCCTACAGATGACTTTTCAAAGACATGAACTGCAGGTAGTCCATAACCACAGGAACGATGTTGGAGCTGGATGTGAACTTGCATTTAGTACTTTTTCCATTTTAATACAAATCTTTTTCATGTTAAAAGAAAATTTTCTTTTCGGCAGATGACTTATCACCTTTCTACACTGATGTTATTTTATCTTTGATCATTATCTTATTATCAGAGACAGCATTCAGTAGATAAGCCGTTTCTCTGAGTCGTTCTGGCACCTTCTGCATTCTTTATGGCACTGTGTATTAGGGGTAGGAGACACCAGGAAGTATTATTTTCATGTGCTTCACATATATCATGTAAAGATATAATGCAGCATTTGATCTTGTCAGAAAAAATACAATGAAAGCAGCAGAGATGTTTTTGTCAACTTTGGCTCAAACAACAAAGGAAGTATACAATGACTAAAACAAACCCCTAAAAAACCTAAACATAACTAAGAAATATTTTAAGATCTTTAGAAGATAACACTCAGGGAGATACAAAAGAATCTCTTGCCTTTCTGGAGACAGAACGCAACTCCAAAAGTTGGCAACAACAGCTGTAACATTCACCGTCAGCTTGTAAAATTGTTTGAAAATTCAGTTCTGAAGTTCAAGCATTCAGAACTACTATACTGGAAACCTAAGTTGTTATTGTTTTTTCATTATTATTGCTGAATACACTGTCATTGTAATATAGCCAAGATACCTCCTTTATACATCTGAGCTTGTCCAGACAGTATCTTTTAAAATCATACCCATGCTCATTCCTCCATGCGACATATAATATCATTAATGACCTGTGACACAATCACAATTCCTAATCTTAGTCAGTGAATGACAATCTGTGGTATTAATTCAGTATTCCTGAAAAGATATGTGATGAATTTTAGACACAGCACATTTCCTAGAACACACCAAACGTGTGAGAGGAGATGCTTGTAAAAATGTACATATCTTCAAATTAAAAATTTATCACAACTGGACTAAAAAGTAATTACGAACAATAGCCCCATTAACATACAAACTTTATTTTTTCAGAAGGATTTAACTGAGCAACAGGAGCAAAGGGTTCTGAGTGTAAAGACACAAACTAAAAATGAAGTGCTGTATCTATGGTAAGAGCTTAACCACAACTTTGGTGAAACAGTTTTAGGAAAAAGCACCAATATTCTGGAAGCATTGGTATCCCCTCCCATTTCATAAAACCATAAAATCACAGAATACCCTGAGTTAGAAGGGACCCATAAGGATCATCAACTCCAACTCCTGGCTCCGCACAGGGCCAGCCAAGTCAGAGCATGGGACTGCGCGCATTGTCCAGATGCTACTTGAACATGAACTCAGTAAAGCTGGGTGCTGTGATCACTTCCCTGGGGAGTCTGTTCCAGTACCCAGCCACTCTTTCAGTAAAGAGCCTATTCCTAATATCCAATTTAAACCTCCCCTGTCACAATACTGTTGCCTCAGGTTCTATCACTGGTTACCAAAGAGATGAGATTGACACCTGCCCCTTTGCTACCCCACTTATGAGGAAGCCATAGACCACAATTAGGTCTCCCCTCAGCCTCCTCTTCTCCAAGCTGAACAAACCAAGGCCTTCAGCCTCTCCTTATGCATCTCCCCCTCCAGACCCTTCACTGCCCTCCTCTGTACACTCTCCAACAGATTTATGTCCCTCTTGTATGGTGGCGCCCAAAACTGCACACAGTACTCAATGTGAGGGCACACCAGTGCAACAGAGTGGGACAATGCCCTCCCTGGACCATGCCTGATGCACCCCAGAATGCGGTTGGCCCTCCTGGCTGCCTGGGCACACAGCTGGCTCACTTGCTGTTGTCAAAGACCCCCAACTCTCTCTCAGCATGGCTGGCCTACAGCATCTGATCCCCGAGTCTGGATGTGTAGCCAGTGTTGCCCCTTCCTAGGTGAAGAATCCGGCACTTGCCCTTCTTAAACTTCATGTGGTTGTGACTGCCCAGCTCTCTAATCTGTCCAGGTCCGTCTGCAAGATTTCTCCACCCTCAATGGAGTCAACAGCTCCTCCTAATCTGGTATCATCTGCAAACTTACTTAAAACACCCTCTAGTCCTGAATCCAGGTCGTTTATGACAATGTTAAAAAGAACTGGGCCTAAAATGGAGCCCTGGGGGACCCCACTAGTGACTGGCCACCAGCCAGATGTAGCCCCATTTACTATCACTCTCTAGGCCTGACCCTTCAGACAATTGCCCACCCAATGCATTATGGCTTTGTCTAGTTGTATGCTGGACACAAAATTGTCCAGCAAGATACTGTGAGACACTGTATCAAAAGCCTTACTGAAATCCAAAAACCTCCCATCAAGAGGTTTCCCTTGGTCATCAGCTGGGTGACCCTGTCATAAAAGAAAATCAGATTGGATAGACAGGACCTTCCTCTCCTGAACCTGTGTTGGCTGTGACCAATGACTGTGTTGTCCTTCGTGTGTTTTTCAGTAACTCCCAGCATGATTTTCTCCATAATTTTACCAGGCACTGACAGGCCTGTAGTCACCAGGGTCTTTTCTTACCCTTCTCGAAAACTGGGATGTTTGCCAGCTTTCAGTCAACTGGGACCTCTCCAGGTTCCCAAGACCTTTGAAAAATAATTGAGGGAGGTCTCACAATGACATCAGCCAGATCCCTGAGTACCCTGTGATGAATCACACTGAGGCCCATGGACTTAAGTGGATTCAGGTGGAGCAGCAAACTTCCCACAGGTTCAGGATTCACTAGGAATCTATCATTACTGCAGTCATAGTCCTGCAACTAGGGGCATCTGGAGTCCTGGAGCCCATCGACTGTCTTTAAGACAAAGGCAAAGAAGGTATTAAAATATCTCTGCTTTGTCTATATCCCTGTTCATAAGGTGATCGTTCTCATAAAGTATCAGACCAATGTTCTCTCTGACCTCCTGTTAATGTATTTGAAAAACCCCTTGTTATTATTTGCGACAGCATTGGCCAGCCTCATCTCTAACAGCTTTGGCCACAGGAATTTCTCCCCTATAAAGATGAACAGCGACTCTAGAATCGTCTCCCATTGTCTGACCTTGCTCCCATTGGCTGTGGAGATTTTCTTTTTCCACTGAAGCTCTAGGAGAGGATCCCTGTTCAGCCAGGCTGGCCTTGTGTCCTACCTGCATCATTTCCGACATTTTGTAATTTGCTGTTCTGGTGCTTTTAGAAGGTGGTACTTAAAAAGTGGCCACGATTGATGGACCCCAATGCATTCAAAAGTAGTTTCCCAGGGGACCTTACCAACTGGTTCCCTGCGCAGCCCAAAATCTGCTCTCCCCGCATCTAGTGTTGAAGTTTTGGAGGCAGTTCCCCTCCTTTTACCAAAGATTTTAAATTCCACTACTTTGTGGTCACTATGGCCAAGACTGCCACCTCCCATCACTTCCCCCATGAGACCTTCTCTGTGTGTGAGCAGGAGATCTAGGAAGGAACCTTTCCTTGTTGGCTCCATTAACACCTGATAAGGAAGTTATCATCCAGTTGCCTTCAGGAATCTCCTGGACCTGTTTGTATCAGCTGTGTGGTGTTCCCAGTTAACATCTGGCAAGTAAAAGCCCCCCACATAAGGACAAGAACAGTTGATCTAGAGGTGTCTCTTAGTTCCTTGAAGAATATTTCAATGATGTTGTTGTTCTGTCCAGGCAGTCTATAGTAGACTTCCACAATCACATCCCCTTTGTTTGTCCGTTAGTCCTTACCCAGAGACTCTCAGTTGTGTCACTGCCAACTGACAGCTCAGTGCAGCCCAGCCCCTCCATTACATACAGCGCCACCCCCCACACACCTCTCCTGCCCTGCCTGACTCTTCTGAAGAGCCTGTAGCCATCCATCACTGCACACCAGTCACAGGACTCTTCCCAGCAGGTCTCACTTCAGCCAACAACGTCATAGCTCTGGGACCCAGCCAGGACTTCGAGCTCTTCTTGCTTGTTCCTCATGCTGTGCACATTGTTTAGAAGCACTTCAGATGTGCTTCTATGTACCCTGCACCTCTTGCAGCAGACCTAAGGAACTCACTAACACACAGGGCCTCTGATTGTAGCATGCCATCCTGTATTTATCACCAGCTGTGTGGACACACTCCAGCTGGAATTTTGGTCCTACCCCCAACTCTGACACCCTGCCTCTTGACTCACTGCTACGGAACCTGGTTTTCACCCCTTCAGATCTAGTTTGAAGCCCTCTCCACAGCCCTACCAACTCCTGTGCTAGGATCTTTTTCCCACTTTGGGACCCCATCTACCACCAGCAATCCCAGTGCTGAATAAACCACCCCATAATCAAGAAAACCAAAATTCCACTGATGATCCCCAGCCTCTTAGCCATGAGTTGATCAGGGGTGTTTTTCTGTTCCACTCAGTGTTCTTCCTGGTTTCTAAATGGATGGAGGAAAACACCACTTATGCCCCCGCAGCTCAAACTAATCACCTCAGTGCCCTAAAGTCCCTTTCGATAGCCCTGGGGCTCTCTGCCATTTCATCACTGCTACCTGGAACATCAAAAGTGGGTAGCAGTTGGAGGTCTGTAACAGTGTGGGAAGCATTTCTGGACATTTAAATTTGCTTCATATTTTTCAGCGGTGGAAATATTATTTTTCACACCACATGTAAGACTGACATAGGTCAGCCTCACTATGTACAAAGACATTTCTAAAATATCAAGATTACTTTTTTTTTTAAATTGGCTCTTTAATCTTTAACATTTTTGCGAGCTTGGTTACACAGACGACTCGTAATTAACTCTTATTATAAAAAAAATCTCTGTAATTCTGATTACTGTGTAATTTTAAGAAAAGCTCTAGGGCCTAAACATTTGTCATTCTCTTATGAAGGGCCTTTACTTAAATTTTGCACACACTTTTATTTCTAAAGATGGTCTCAATCTTGAAGCTCTCTTCCAACCCAAGTGATTCCATAACCCTAAGTTTTTTTTATCATTTTTATTTTGTATTATTTCTACATTTTATTTTGTGAATTTTAAAACCAAACTGTTCAGTTCTGCTCCACAGTGGGAACAGATTTTGGATGGTGACTAGAGTTTTGAATTCTCTGTACCCAACCTTAGACATTTACTGTTTTTTACCAGCATGTTTCAAAGTAAGCATGTTAATTCTCATTCAATTCCATGTTGGTAAAGTGCTAATAAAACCTTAAAAATGAGCTAACAAATACTTTAAAGAAGTTTTTCCAACCCAAGTTGCTAATATACTTATGCATATGCATTAATCTGTCTGAACCTTAAATTCCAGCATTATTTAACTCCTGAAATGTTGGCAGCCCTCTGGTTGGTTCCACAGCATTCTGAAAATACAGTTATACACATCCCCTCTACTCTGTCCCATGAATGATAAAACTGATATTGTGCAGGTGCAAACAAGGGAAAACTATGAAACAGGAATAAGGATTATGATGCTGGAGCATTCATGGGTAGAATCTGTTACTATTAATTCCCAAGATACACGCATTTATGCTATTGGTTATGTATTTTCGTATGTGAAATCATCTTTGTGTGTAAGTTGCAGAGTAATGCCATGAACAAGTTAAATCATATGGAATCTCTAAAACTATAAACCTAGAAATAAAGCACAATCCAGCATTTATACAATGGATGGGTACTCCTGTAATTATGTAACACTGTTAATATACGAAGGTCATGAGATTAAGTAGTGTTATACAGAAGTGGCTGCGCTAAGTCTTCATGCTGGTACAAAAAACAATCTTAAAAACCTTAAAAAAAGAAGTAGCTGTAAGTTAAAATGAACAGTGTCACATCACTACCCCTACCAGAAATACACATCAAGCTGCAGCAGCTCTATACTTTTTGCCGTACAGAGGCTTTAGTCTGCAAAGGAAATACAAAGGTCTGGCTGAGACTGAAATACTAAAAAGATACGGTATGCAATTTCACCTAAAATAACCACATTCCTTCTTCCAGGTCTTACCATTAGTCTCCTCATTCTTTCTTTCTCGATTCTCTCAGTTTCTTTTTTCTGCTCACGCTCAGTGTTGGCATGCCAAGTTGCCACAGCTTTAGAAAGTTTTTGAATTTTCCCAGCAACTGAACGGTGGTACTCTTTAAAATCTTTAGCATGCTGCAATATGCTATTCAGGTATTCCTAGGAAGAGAAACAGGTTAGTGCAGACACTTGGACAAAGCAATGTATTTGAAGTTAGGAATACAGAAGTTCTAATCTTATCTTTTTCCAATTGCTTATCATATGATTTGGAGGTTTTTTAAATCTTAGAAACTAGAAAGGTAAATACAATACACAGTAGAAAAGATCTGCACAGCAAGCAAGGTCCATTTCTGTCATGGGGCAAATAGCTCATAAGTTAAAATACCTGATGCTTCTGCCTACGTTTCCTTTCCTGTTCTATCTTCTGCTGTTTCTCAAGCTTTTCTGTCATACGGGCCTCCCTCAAAGTCTGACGCTTGCTTCGTTTGTAAGCTTTGGAGTTCAGTGCTGTCTCCAGTGTTGTGTCACGACGCATGCAAGCTACTACCTCTTGCCTTAGCTAACAGCGGGAAAAAGAAAGAAAGAAAAACCTTCATTTTAAAACATGGAGGAACAATGTTATACAATGATTTGGTAGAGTCAAATATTAACAGTCCAGAAGATGTTCCAGCCTCCTCTTCCCTTTCCATTAAGGTTCTGAAAAGATTCTATACAGTTGCAGCAGCTATGTTCCGCCTCCCTAAACAAATCTTAAATCTCCACAGGACAGACAAAAGAGTTAATCAATCTTGGGTAATCATCACTTCTTCCTTCTTTACAAGATGTTGTAAATAACTGTCCTGCTGCCATGCAAGGTGCTAGCCAAGATGTTACACCAAAGTAAAACAAATGCATAACATAGGTATTTTCTAGCGCTGTACCTGAACATAGCTGACAACTTGTTTCATTGCAGCTGCACAGGAGACAGCAGGGAGAGGTAAATGTTAAGAGCTTGGAACAATATTGCCCCAGTCCCAGCGGTAAAGCAGGGAGAGCATGCTGCTTTTCATCTGACCTCTGACAAAACTTCATTATAAAGGAATGCCAAGGGGAGAGGGAAGGAAGACTTGGACAACATGGCACAATTACTGCCAAGGCTTCTGTCAGGAAGTATTTTTGCTTGATCTGACAAATCACATCTTTGTTCTTCCAAACTAGCTAGAAAAGCCAATGGCATTAGGCCCGTAAGAGTCTGGCAGTGTGATTCCTTTTCTGAAATTAATTTACTGATACATGCAATCAACATCCAACTTTTGTCTTAGGTATGATCTTGTTACATTTAATTTTCAAAGTCCCTGTACTACAGCAGAAATCCTGAAAAGAGAACACAGAGATATACCACACACAATACCAACATGCAACTCTTCCTAAAACAAGGGGACCCATGACAAACATTAAGTATGGCCACAAAGAGATGTCTATTGGGATTTGTGTTGAAAATCCACTTGCAGACAGTCCAGCTCTTGTTTTGTCTTTGTGCCAGTACCATGTTCCTTATTATAGGCACAATTCTACAGATACACTTTACTGACTTGGAGACACACCACAAGGAAAGCAGGAAATGAAATTAACTCTTGCACATTTTATTAAGAAAACAAAACCTAAGTTAAACATTTTTGTGGCTTCCTTATTGGTTGAATTTGCTCTTATCCAAAACGTCCTGCACGGGCTCCGTGCAAAATCTCTTGCCAGTTTACTCTTTGCTACATGAATACATTTGACTGTGACCTCTATGAGAATTTTCCTGAAGCTAAAGGCATTACCTGACGTTGGAAATTCAGTAATCTGAGTGCCTTCAACTCCACTGTGGCTTTGGTTCGCAGATCAGGTGGAAGAGAACCAGGCAAGTTCTCCAGCTCCTGGATTCTGTGAGCAATTCGAGCCTGCAGCCTAAGTAAATAGAAAACTGGGTAAGACACCAGGAGAAATCTTTACATGGTTATCAAAATTACGCAGTAAAAATAGGCAATTTTTCTCAGGCATTTATTTGGCTACTAATTGTTTCTGAACTAATAGGCTTTTGTAGAAATGGCATTAGGTATCCTTTTCCACTTTGAAAAGAAATTGGAAAATAATGAAATTGGCTCCTGATCCTTCTTTTAATTTTGACTAAAAGTATACGCATGAAAAGAAACTTAAGTATTTTATTTTACTTATATAGGATTCAAAGACCCTTCTTTCACGGGTGCTGTTTTATGCACAGCATAGTCAGTGATGACACAGACAGAACCTCCCTCAATAACTGGCATTCTCCTTGCTTATTTTATCAACAAATTAAAAGTTCATTTGTAAAGTATTCATACTTACATAGCTGTTGCACTGTAAATGAAATTGTATTTTACTCTTCATTTACAAGCTCCTTTTGCATTCTTTTGAAATTCAAGAGAGAAAGAGAATAATGGACAGGCCAGACAGAACTTTGTTGGTTTTTTTTCTTTCTTCTTCTACTTTTTATATTGAATAAAGGTCATAAAGCTAACAATTGTATAAGCTTTGTGGGCTTGTTTACAAATAAATCCTTCTGTTAACTGCATTTTTTGACACTGCACTAAAATAACAGACCCCAAAATTTTAAGTTACCCAAAATCTGTATCTAAGTTCAACTGAATCAATGCTTCCACTTCCCGCATGCTTTAGGGAAAAAAACCCACACCACCAAGCCAAAAAACCCAAAACCCCACCTGCTCCTTCCCCCATAACTAGAGTCCCCTCTCCCAAACTCAAAATCCTAAAAAAACAAGAACAGGAAGGTATCTCATCTCCCCATAGAGCACAGATGTGAAAAAATTCTCTTTTCTTTATTTTCACAACACATCAGATAAGGACAGTAAAAGGTGTCTGATGAGGTCTTTGGAACAGCCATGGAGAGAAAAAGAACACACTTTCTACGGGTCTTCTTTCCATAAAGTGATCATGCCCTTCCTACCCCTCATCACTCCACAGTGACAAACTCTCAATATGTCACCCTCACAGCTGGAAAGTAATTCACACAAGGCAAAATCGCTACACCTGGTATATGGAGGAAGAACAAATCAAAAAACTAGTATCTCACAGTAAACTCCATGCATCATGATTTATGTATAATCTGAAAAGCAACTGGAATAACTTGTGCAGTTCAGAAACACCTTTTTCAGGGTCAATGGTGTAGTTTAACCCTGCCCAGCAACTGAGCAGCACAAAGCCACTGGCTCACTCCTCCCAAAACCTGGTGTGATGCGGGGAGAAGGGTAAGAGTGAGACAGAAACTCAAGGGTTCAGATAAAAACAGTTTAATAATTACAAAAAAAAAGAAACACACAGAGAAGAAAATACAATCCAAGAAAAACAAGTGATGGAAATGAAATCAATTTCTCACCAACAACTAACCAATGCCCAGCCAGTCTCTGAGCAGCAGGCCCCTGTCAACCTCCCTTCTTATTGCTGAGCATTATGATGACAAAAGGTATGGAATATCCCTGAGGTCAGTCAGCCATCCCAGCTGCGCTCCCTCCCAACTCCTTGTGCACTCCCATCCTATTCACTCATGGGGTGGTGTCCAGGTCTGGGCCCCTCACTGCAAGGACATCAAGGTCCTGGAGCATGTTCAGAGAAAGGCAACCAGGCTGGTGAAGGGGCTGGAGGGCAAATCTTATGAGAAGCAGCTAAGGAAGCTGGGTTTGTTTAGTCTGGAGAAGAGGAGGCTGCGGGGACACCTTATCACTGCTCATAATTACTTGAGAAGAGGTTGTAGAGAGGTGGGTGATGTCTCTTCACCCAAGTGGCAGGAGATAGAACAAGGGGAAATGGCCTTAAGCTGCGCCAGGGCAGGTTCAGCATAGATGTTAGGAAAAAGTTGTTCACTGAAAGAGTTCAGTGGAACAGGCTGCCCAGGGAGATGGTTGATTCACCATCCCTGGATGTGTTTAAAAGATGGGTAGATGAGGTACTTAGGGATATGGTTTAGTAGAAGACAGGAATAGTTGGACTCAATGATCTTAAAGGTCTTTTCCAACCTAGTCATTCTGTGATTTATTAAAAAAGTTAACCAAGAGACTGCAAGAGACAGACATATCATAAGACCTTCACTAACTTCACTATTTTCAGGATAGAAATGTTTGTTTGCTTTTTTCTATTCACTTTTTATGAAGAAAATGGGAATACATCATGTTTCTGTATTAAAATTGCCAGTACTAAGGCTAAGTCTAGCACTGTCCAAAGCACAGAAGCTGTTAAACTTCCTTCTTTTCAAAGTTTTTCTCTGATTTTACTTACATAGTCTTAAACGATGAAAAGACTTCCAGAAGTTCTAAGGATTCTGGTATGCAAATAAAACCAAATTCCAGTAGTGTTCAACATTAAAACAGCTTATATCGTAATAAACCCCTTCTGCTGCAGAATCCTTATCAAACTTCCACTTTAGAACTTAAAGGATATGCTGTATCTGCAACTGGTTCTCCAAATTAGTAAATGCAATATCACTATTTTCTGTCACTCCTCACTGTCCTCCCTTTATGCATACTAAGACATAACAGCTTGGCACAAATAGTTCACTGGAGAAGCACTGGAAAGACTGGAGGAGTGACTATGGACATGAGTTAACTCATGGAGAAACAGTTACATTATACTGGCCACATGATTCTTGGCTGAGGTTAGTGCTACAGTTCTTGACTCAGAGCAAGGGTGAATCCAGTGTGCTCTACAAGCTTTTGCAAAAAAGATGTTAGAGAACAGAGAGGGCTCATACTGAAACAGCTGTCGCCATTCAGTCCTAAGATATAAAGGGCAAGACTGACAGAATGACCACAACAACAGCCAGTAAATTACTTTAACATTATCTTGCCCAAAAGGTAAGGCCTTTTCTGGGATCAAGGCGTCAATTATGGACATGGCACCACATCCTAAAACACTTCACGGTGTTTTAACTTCATAAAGCAACAGGCAGTAAGTAAGTCTTCAGTGAGATCACTATCCCTTTTGGCTACTTTTCACTACAAACCCATTGATACAGTAACTGGAAGATGCATCATCATTCCAAAACAAGCAAATAAAGTGCAGTTTCCTTCCTCTGAGCAATAATGATCAAAAACACATTCTAGGTGTAGGTCAAGATCTTTCCACCTGGCAGATTCTCAAGGTCAACTGTTTAAAAGCCTTGTTGATGGAAAGACAAAGAGGTCTCTTTATAACTTAAAGAAATAAAATAAATGTCATCCTCTATACTTCATAATTAATATAATTCACCATCTAATTAGGGAAGTCAGGAGGCAGCTTTTAAAGATTATGCTTTTGGTAACACCTTTTTTTAATCTTACCTGTGACTTCCTTAATATTCTCTCTACTCTTTGGCAGTGCAGCCAATCCCATCATGAATAATAAAATTTGGTTTTGCTGGGGCCACTAAGTCATCAGCCTCTGTTCTCTTCAAACTTCCCTTTTGCATATAATTTTGAAAGCTTTCTACACCAAATTGTTTTCTCTGTAGATTACAAGGATTTTGATTTCCTAACTTTCAGTGTATGCAGCATCCAACTAACACATTTACTCAGGAAAGTCCTTGAGCCTGTTTAAAGTTTACTTGGGTAGCATTGAGACTGCCAGTATGCTTTACTAGTTCATAACTTGAGGTAGAATTAAGTTCTTTGTTTTCTTGTTTCTGTACTTCTCTTCAACACAGTTTCTCTCTGGAAACTCAGTTTTTATTACTGTTACTACAGTAGCTGATTGCAAGGTGTTTCGTTTGAGAAAGTGAAAAGCAACAACCTGCACATGCTTTTGAAACTTGTTATTCACTTTTACCTATATTCACGTTCTTGGAGTATTTCAACAGGATCCAGTCCCTGTGGCTTCTGGATAGGGCTGATGCGATTCTGCTTTTGCTGCAGCTGAACAATGGGCGAAGGCTGGCCAGGTGGTGGCTGTGGTACAGACGGCCCAGGCATGGAGGCAGCAGGCTGTGCAGGTGTGGGGGCAGGAGAAGGCCTCCCGCTGGGCGGGGGAACAGGAAGCTTCTGCTGCGCATTGGAGACACTCAAATCTGGGTTTTGGCCTGAATGATAAAACATGCTTATTCATAACATGAAATATGGAGGCAGGGAAAAGAATATCAAGATGGTTTCTGAAGACTGAACATGAAGCTAAGGTAAACACCCAAAATTAGCAGAAAAAGCACACTGAGACAGACTCCACTCCATATTGAAATAACATATGAAACTATGACACGTCACTTCTTTCCCCATTCCTACTGACTATGGATTCTAGCATAAAAAGAAGTAAAACAGCTGGAGAACTGATTTCATGCAAGTGTAGGACCTAATTCTGCCTCATGTTCACTACCCTTCCAGCACTTAGAAGGGATGTATAATCACAACCTAACAACAAGCACAAGCAGGTCTGCTTGTATAGCTCTATCAGAATTAGACAGCCATATTAAAGTTTCTACAACTGTACTCAGAAGTACCTATCATATGTGAATAGCCTTTGCTTCGTTATGATCTCCTATTAATTGTATTTAAATATTTCAAATACCATGAATTTGATTACCGGTTTTTCTAACAGTCTTGAAAATTAACCTCAGTTAACATGAAAATAGTACCTGCCATTTACAGACACAAAGGGTGATATATTCCAGTCTGTGATTATGATAATCAGTCACTCATGCATTCAGACATTCTAAAACAACAGACAGTTGCCACTACAAAGATGTCACTTAATTTTCCAAGGAGTCATTTAACACTAGAAAAACAAAGTACATGTACAGTCTTGTCATCAACCTTAATTCAAACACAAGATCCTGAAATCTAGGTAAAAAGATTCCTTCAAAGATCACCATTTGTCCTTCAAACATCCACATCAAACTCCAAAATAGCAACTTGAGCACAAGCAGCATATTCTGTATTTAGCAACACCCCATTTCAGTTGATACAAAATAAAGGAACCAAGAACACCAAAAAGCTCTGTGTAGTCAGGGAATCATGTAAATTGACCTGTAAAATAGACACTACCATGAACAACTATGTAATGAATGAAAAAAAAAAAGAATTAAAGAATAAGCACAATCTTAAAAAATACTTCAAATAAAACTTCCAAAGAGATACAGCTAGGACAAGTATTTTTTTCTAATAACAATATCAGCAATGAGAAAAGACAATTGTTAAAGAGGTTATCGTTAAACAGGATATATTACTATGACATACTGGATTATTTACATAAAACTATCCATCTAGGAATTCAGTATGCAAGCCAGCCAGCATTTTTAGTAGCAGAATTTGATCTAGAAGGCACTATGTCTGGTAAATGCATACATACAACCTCTTAAAAACACTTTTTCTCCTCTTTACTATCCTATTCAAATTGTAAGCATTCATTCCAAGAAAAGCGGTTCTACATCTGATTACACACTAGCATTTCCATTTTCTGCTGCCCTAAGGAACAGACTAACTACAGGGAATTTCTTATGACAAACTATCACAGAGTCACTGTCCCCAGATTTAACCATAGGCAACAACATGTCCTAACATTTCTCCCATATAAGCAGCCTGTGTTATTTGCAAGCCTGCATGCAATATTGAATTTACTCTTAAATGCCTCCAAAAAAACCCCCAAAACTTCAAACAATAAACATTGCTAAGAATTTCTAATTCTTTTCAATACAATACTTCTTCCACTCTACTTTCAAACAATAAAATCAGCCTGTAAAACCAGATCTGAATGACTTGACTCAAAAACTTATTATCACGCAGTAATAAGTAAGTTACACTGTTCATTAGATTTCAAGGACTTCCAAAGCAATCCAATTTAAAAAATAAATTTTTACCAAGGTTTGAAAACATTTGTTTATAACAGTAGCAGAGACGATAGTTGAAAGACACACTTGCTGCAATTATGCATGCTCAGAACATAACTTATTAAGTAGATTTTATGGGTGTCCCTCAGGCAGCTTACATATTTAATTCTGATTGTAAAAAAGTGCTTCAGGTTCAGGCTGCCTACCATCTGCAGTAATTTCATGTGGTTGAGTCATTCTTGGATATATAAATGGTTAAGACTCTCCTTGATTCAAGTCCTTGCCCCAATAAAGGTTATACTATTTTACTGCATGCCTTTTTACCTTTGCTTGCTTCCTGCATCTTTTCCTCAAAGACTACCCACTTTGTTTAATCCTAAAGTCTGTACATGACATACAATCAGCAATATAATCTGCTATACCTTCAGTCCAAGTTTTAGGGGTAATGGCAGCTGTATGTCCAGGCACCCCTGGAGCAGGCCCTGGTCCAGTTGCAGAACCGCCCATTGTATGTAACCCAATACCTGCAATTTGACAGAGGAAACAATTTTATTAAGATACTAAGCATTTCCAAATATTCAAAAGTTATTCTGCTTTCTAGCAAGCCAGTCTGTTCAGGCAAGTATTATTTTTCTTCATGAAATATGGATTTAACTAGGAAAAAACCTCATGTAATCGAGTGTATTAAAAACATGCCTCCTAAAAAACCACCTTGGAAGCACAGCCATATCCACTAAGTGAACAGTGTAATTATGAAAATCATTACTAAAAAGAGTACACTCAATTTCTAATGAAAACTCAATAATGGCAGTGGTTAGAAACTAACAAGCACAGGATATTTAATGTAACACGGTTTTCTTAGGACCAAAACATGCTTGCTTGTGGCACTGTAACATCTATCACCATTAGGAGAAAAAACTCCACAATACAACATTTTCTTTTCCTTGTATTTTGTCCTTGACAGCACATTATACATTGTTGGTTTTACTTTCAACAACCTTAATAATCACTCAACTTACTCCAGATTTCTTAATCTACTTTTCTGCATAGTGACAGGAGACTGAAAATTCACTATAAGAAAAACTAAAATTACGATCAGTCAAGTTTGACTAATATTCAAATCAGGACAGACGCAGTACTGCATATTGAAATTCCTTCTATTTCAGTTTTCACAATATCCTGTTAACAACAGATGTGTTCTATGCACTTGCTCAAGCTCAAAACCAAAGGTTGCCGTTTATTCAGATGCCAAAACGCAGTCCCAAACTGCAGTCCTGCAGAGCAGCTGTTTCTTAATTTTCCACAGGTAGATCTTTGAGAATTACCCACAAATGACACAAGGTCTAGATTCACTTACCAGATTGTCTGTTGAAGGCACTGGGAGGCTGCTGCTGCTGAATGCCAGGCAGGGTCCTCTTGCCCTGAACAGCAAGCTGAAGGTTTTCTGGTAAAGGCTGACCTCTAGCTAACATTTTGTATGCTAGAATCTGAGCCCGCAGCTGATGCAGCTGTACAGGGCTGAAAGGGGAAGGACCTCTGTTAGGTTGACTCATAACTTGTGGGTCTCCTGGTATAACGGGTCCCGGCTGGCTGGAAGTCATCTGGGGTGGAGTTGGACCTCCTCCTCCAGACATGGGACTCGACACATGCTCTGGTGCTCCTAGTGGGGATGGGTGTGGAGACATATAACCTGGAACAGGTAAGACGATCACAAACTCAACACTCTGGTTAGTCAAATCTAAGTTATATCAAATTTCTTTTAACAATACATGGAATATAAAAACATCTCTCCCAAGTCAGGATAGACAAGTATTTTCAAGACTCATCTGGACGCCTATCTGTGCAATATGTGCTAGGGAGCCTGCTTTGGCAGGGGGGTTGGACCCGATCATCTCTCGAGGTCCCTTCCAACCCCTACAATTCTATGCCACAGCAAAAAATACACTTTATTGTTGTTTTATAGTATAAAACAGGATTTATTGTAATGTTTATCCATTACTATACATTTCTAAATAAATCTCAGAATTTACTTTAAATAGCACCTACTTTGAATTACATTATTTTCAAAACTGCCTTTCAAAGAAAGGTTTCATTCCCTCCTCAAGTTATATTGTCCCAGTTACATATTCCTTAATTACTGATAGATTTCAGACCCAAGATCTTGAAATTCAGCTGGACTATAAAAATCTAAAACTGTGCTGTACACTGTCCTGAGCACCTGTTTTCAGTCCTGACAGTTCCAGCCACAAGTCTGTGAGTTTGCAAAGAGTTTTCAGAAGCAGGCATTTTTTTTTTTAGTTTTCTCAATATGTATTACTTACGCTTTCTCTCTCCCTCAAAGCCCTATTCATTAAGACTCTTGGCAATAGGAAACTAGGCCTGATGAGAGTAAGAAGGAAGAAAAATAAAATGCAATGAAATCTCAGGAAAGGAAAAAAGCTTTCCAAACTTCTTGTAAAGGCTCTAAAAGGTGACATCTACAGAACTTTCGTTTTGTAATGCTGTATTTTCCAAATTTTAAAGCTTTCATAAGATTTAGCAGTGTGACAATATATGTAGTCACAAGCCTGTCCTAATAAAGTCTTTATACCACCTGCTATTGTTCTTTATTATTACATATCAATCCAGGTGAGCATGCAAACATGCGCTCTGAGTAAGACTCACAAAGATTGAGATAAAACAGTGTATGTCATAAAAGAAAAAAACCCCAGTCCATATGAATGTTTAGTATACAGTCAAAGACAGACACCTTCTTGAACTTTGCTAACTCACTTTCATCCACTATGAAGTACTTCAAATGTATTTTCTTACGGCACACAGGTAAAATTTTCCTGATGATCATGCTTGCATTTCAAGGAAATCAGTGGAAAAGTTAACTGATGGAGAATTTGTCTCTGAAAAGTCAGTCCTATTTTACTGAACTGATTATTGAACAGTGTGATGGAAAAACAGTACTTTCTAGTGTTCAAGGTCCCAGACAGGGATTCAGCTGACAAACAGACACTAGGACTTCAGTCACAGACTGAAAAGTCAGAATAAAGTTCAGTCTGAGTAATTTTGGTCATGTGTACCTATTTTCTCCTTCCAACATTTCTCTTATCCTATGTAATAAATGTGTAAATACATCAAACAAAGACCAGACCATTTCTTAACAGATTTTTACATTGTGACAAACCAGGTTGAGATCCTTCAGTTGTTACTGTAATATACTTAACTATGCAATACTCAAAGCCTTATCTGCTGAACTAATAAATACTAACAGGAGTTAAATCTCCAACATATTGTGCTGCTTATAAAATGCACGTCCTTTTATACTGCATACCAAAGGACACGAAGCAGGCACATGGCAATGTAGTAAAACAGAGTTTCCACATTCTGGCATAAAAATTTTTTGGAAAGAACTTTAATCAGTTCTTGACCAAACATTATAGATATTAGAGCAGGCTTGTCTAGGTTTGCTTGGGTTCTTCTAGCAGGTTCCTGGAGGGTTTGGAAGACAACTTCCTGACCCAGCTGGTAAATGAACCCACAAGAGAAGGTGCCCTGCTGCACTACTTGTTTGTCAATAGAGAAGGCCTAGTGGGGGATGTGAAGGTTGGAGGATGCCTGGGGCATGATGATCATGAGCTTATAGAATTCTTAGTACTGGGAGAAGTAAGGAAGGGAGACAGCAGAACAAGCACCTTAGACTTCCATAGGGCTGACTTTGGACTGTTCAGAAAGCTGCTCGGTAAGATTCCATGGGAGGCAGCCCTTGAGGGCAAAGGAGCCCAAGAGGGTTGGTTGCTCCTCAAGAAGGAAATCTTGGCAGCACGAGAACAGGCTGTCCCAGTCGGTCAGAAGAGGGGTCGGCGAGCTAGGAAGCCAGCCTGGCTGAGTAGAGAGATTCAGGCTGATACACGGGAAAAGAAGGAAAAATACGAGCTTTGGAAGAAGGGGCAGGTGTCTTGGGATGATTATAGGAATTTAGTGAGATCATGTAGGGAGAAAGTCAGAAGGGCTAAAGCTGATCTGGAACTCAGGCTGGCCAGTTCTGTAAAAGATAATAAAAAGTCCTTCTGTAGGTATATTAATAGTAAAAGGAGGGTCAAGGAGAATCTCCAGCCCTTATTGGATGCTGATGGCACATTAGTGACATGGGAAGAGGACAAGGCTGAGGTCCTTAATTCCTTCTTTACTTCAGTCTTCAATAGTAAAGACGGATATTCCCTGAGTACTCATCCACAGGAACTGGCTGACAGGGAGGGGAAGAATAACAAAGTTCCCATGGTTCAGGATGAAATGATGAGCGACCTACTTGGCCAGTTAGATACCCACAAGTCAATGGGGCCAGATGGGATTCACCCGATGGTGCTGAGAGAGCTGTCAGATTGTGCTTGCCAAACCCCTTTCCATGATCTATCAGCAATCCTGGCAGACTGGGGAAGTTCCACTCGACTGGAGGCTGTCAGATGTTACACCCATATACAAGAAGGGTCGGAAGGAGGATCCGGGGAACTACAGGCCTGTCAGTCTGACCTCAGTCCTGAGGAAGATCATGGAGAGGGTCATCTTGGGAGCTATCATGCAGCACATGCATGATGGCCAGGGGATCAGGCCTAGTCAACATGGGTTTACAAAAGGTAGATCCTGTCAAACTAACCTGCTCACCTTCTATGACAAGGTGACCCGCTTAATGGACGAGGGGAAGGCTGTGGATGTGATCTACCTGGACTTCGGTAAAGCCTTTGACACTGTTGACTGGCGTCCCCCAGGGCTCAGTCCTGGGTCCAGTCTTGTTCAACATCTTTATCAATGATCTCGACAAAGGGATTGAATGCTCCCTCAGTAACTTTGCAGATGACACTAAACTAGGAGGAAGTGTTGAGCTGCCTGAGGGTAGGGAGGCTCTTCAGAGGCCTCCAAACAGACTGGACCAATGGGCTGAGACCAGTGGGATGAAGTTTAACAAGGCCAAGTGTGGAGTGCTGCACATGGGACATAACCCCATGCAGCGCTAAAGATTTGGGGGGGACTGTCTGGAGAGCTGTGAGGCAGAGAAGGACCTGGGGGTGTTCGTTGACTGCAGACTGAATAGGAGTCAGCAGTGTGCTCAGGCGGCCAGGAAAGCCAATGGCATCTTGGCTTGTATCAAAAACAGTGTGGCCAGTAGGTCTAGGGAGGTGATTGTGCCTCTGTACTCGGCATTGGTGAGGCTGCACCTCAAGTGCTGTGTCCAGTTCTGGGCTCCTCACCACAAGAAGGACATGGAGGTCCTGGAGCGAGTCCAGAGAAGGGCAACCAGACTGGTGAAGGGGCTGGAGGGCAAATCCTCTGAGGAGCGGCTGAGGGAGCTGGGGCTGTTTAACCTGGAGAAGAGGAAGCTGAAGGGAGACTTTATCACCACCTACAGCTACCTGAAAAGAGGTTGTAGAGAGGTGGGCGATGGTCTCTTCAGCCAGGTGACAGGAGATAGGACAAGGGGGAATGGCATGAAGCTGTGCCAGGGCAGGTTTAGATTAGATGTTAGAAAAAAAAAAAAAAAAAAAGAATTCTCAGAGCCTGGAACAGGCTGCCCAGGGAGGTGGTTGAGTCACCTTCCCTGGATCTGTTTAAAAAAAGGGTAGATGAGGTACTTCGGGATATAGTTTAGTTTAGGATGGGATTGGTTGGACTTGGTGATCTTCAAAGGTCTTTTCCAACCTTATGGTTCTGTGATTCTGTAATTATTCACCTTGCCCTGTGTTATCAGTTCAGCCATTCCAAATGCAGCTGAATGGAAATAATTGGAAAACTGTAACAACTGACTCTTTGTGGAACAAAGGGGCCCCAAAATCATACAACATGTATAAACCTTGGCTATGCTGGTCCATTGGACTCTGAGGTGGGCCCATTCCAGGGTGAGGAGGTCGCATACTCTTCATGGAGCCACAATGAACATCTTCAACCATTCCTTTTTCATGCAAGCCATCCATAGACTGTGAAAACAAAGTAAGTATTTATATAGAGATAGTATATAAATCCACTACAAGAATCCAAAGGACTTTAAATAAAATTCTAAACAAATTGGTAGAGAGCACAAACTTCTCTTATCAGTCCTTCAAAGTAAATACAATAGGAAACTTTATCCTGGATCAGACATCAGGGGAAGCACAGAGCACAGTTAGACTGCTTGCTCCCTGCTTCCTTTTTTGCCTTTTTTTTTTTATAAACTGTTTAGCAATGCCAGAAAGGCAAACTGTCCAAATACAAATGCACAAATTGCATTGGGCTCATATTACAAAGCAGTGTAACACACACCAACTTATGAAACTACAGCCTTTGGCTTGGCTCAAGTTATTTTTAGCCCAAACTTTGCCCTTTCAGTCACTGCTCTACTAGAATGCCCCAAACACGCTTTCTTTTCAAAAACAAAGATGACATTGCAGGACATAACCTCTTCTTTACGGGCAAAAGCAGGGATAGCCTGTCAAGGAAGAAAATAGGTAGTTCTACTCAAATACTTGAACTCCCTAGAGTTCCTGCTACCTCATTCACTCCTCAAAAACTAGTTCTCATGGTACTTGAAATGCAAAACAGAGCCAAATGCCTTCAGATTGAAGAGCAGACAGCCTGGAGTCAGAGAAACACACTGAAGGCACGCAGAGCCCTGGAAAACGCTCCATAATAGAAAATGGAGGACTCTGGATGTGAAAATAGGGGAAAAGTAACATCAGAAGGAAGATATCTTAAGAAAACTAAAAAGTTTTACTTGAAAGCAAAAATTACATAAGGTCCTTAACTAGGGAAGAGATCATGCTCATTAACTTAGAGGTCTGCAAGGCTGGCAAAAAAAAAATGCTGGCATCAGTTCTCTCTACAGCAATACACAGCTCTGCCACTCTCAGTAACACATGCATGCCTGCACATTAAATACTGTTCTTGCAAACTGTACAGGCTTTGCAGTCAGTTTTACTGAAATGCACATCTATTTATTGACAATTTCTCTTTAAAAGCAGTTAGAAAACTGACTTCCACAGAAAATACAGGAAGTTAATAAAGAGTGTGCATGAAGTTACATCAAGAAATACAAGTACACTGTCATGTTTCTGATTTTTGACCGACTTGCTGCATGAGTCAATTTAAGCAGAACTAGATATAGGTCATCCTTTATACAAAGGAAAAAAATTCTTCTATTTTTTCATTTGTAAACCCTTCATATAAATATTCCAGGTCCACTGCAACAATCAGATTTGAAGTATATTTATGTACTTTTTTTTAATCAGCATCTTTCAATGATTTCACTATAGTTTTTCATTATCAGAAAGTATGGGTTATAGGAGGAGAAAAGTTATAGAAAAGGAGAAGTAAAATAGAATTTTGCATTTCATCAGATAGTTTAGCTATCATGACAGTATAAACACACTTGCAAGAGAACTTGTATCAGAAAAATATCCTTTACTTGAAAAGCTATTTTTGATCACAAGAACTTGGGCTATGGAGTAGAAATGTAAAGATAGATGACTGACACACTAAAAATAGTTCCACTATGCTATCCAAGTAAAGCCCAACACCCTTTCCTAAGGCACGAAGATCCCTTCCTCTTCCTTCATCCCCACTCAAAGACAACCAACCCAGAAGGGAGCACTCAGTTTACGTTCTGCTTGCAGGAGCTGAATACTTCAGAAACTGCAACACCTGTAAAGCTGGATCAATTCCTATTTTATCATGGTATGTGTCAAGGCAACCAAGACGAGGGCCCTAGAGGAAATTTGGTCTGATTTCTAGAGCAGAGGATACCAGCTGTACACATTTGTAGTGTTGATGCACTAACGGGTGTTAACTTTGAAACTTCTGTGAATGTAGGCAGCTCTGAAGGATAAGCTAAGATGGGATACAGCACTGATACTCAGGGCACTAGAAGTACCAGCATATAGAAAGTCAGGAAAGGAGCATTAACAAAGAGCAGCAGTAAGAGGAAAACAACTGTGTGGCACTTCATAAGACAATTTAAAAAAAAAAACCACCAAAAAACCCAACCCAGGAACAGAAAGGTAAAGATATGACCATACAAAAAAAATCATCAATTTAAGTGTTTCTACTAGGCAAAGTTACAAAAGATGAAAATGGAATAAACTTTTTTGAACACAAAACTAGTTGTACTGATCACAGTTCTGCTAATTTATGCAGAGGCTTGTATTTCCAAAAATATTTTTCATCTAAAAGCCCTTCTGCTATGTTATGTATGGAAAAAGGCTATAAAATAGGGAAGACAAGTCAGTGGAGGACTACAAGATCTGAAAAAGTTATTTTTCATAGTTTCTTTGAATCACTGTGTAATTATGGGGTTAGATGATAACTTTAGATCTATGTACCAGGTTAAAAAATTACAGAAAGGATCTTAGAAATAATGTGATTTCTAACCTATACTACCACTATTACCACATTGGGGTGTTTGTTTTTATTCTTTTAGTATGACAGAACAGAAGGGAAACAGGAAGTTGTGACATATTCAACTTTGAGTACACATGACTTAACTGGTCCCTGTAAGCAAAGGACAAGCACAGAACAGGCCAGATATATAAACAGTGCTTCCAGAAAAGATAATGAGGGATGAGCTTCAACTGTATGCAAGCCCACACCTACAGACTTGGCAGAATTACAGACTTTACATAATGCCTAACACATAAGGAACATTTTGCTTACACTGCTTCTACTCTGAATTTAACTAAGGTCTTCTCATAGACAGTATTGCATCACAGTTTGACCTATTTCCACGTAAACAGTCAGATTATGGTGTTTTCTTTTGTTTCCTTCCTTCTTAAAAAAACAAAGACACAAAACACTGGCCTTGATATTAGAGACTAAGATCAAGTATCAAACTAGATTTCTGCTAGACCAGGCATCCTTTATACCAACAAAAATTAGAAACCAAACAGCAATGTGTTGCCATATAACTGCACAGCATAACTGAACACATCACTGTTAGATGGCCAGACTGACTCTGGTTGTCATTGCACTAGGGATTTGGCTAACAATTCTGCTACTCTCTTATAAATCACTGAAACACCATTTTATATGAGGTCTCTGCTGATTTTTCAAAGTTGACAAAAATATTTTGTCTTTCACTAATGTACATATAAAAATATGCAAGGAACATGGCTGTTGAATAAAAATGCATTATTTCCATGAGAGAATTTCAATATTCCCAAAATGTCGAATGTGCAGACGTATGATTCAACAATATTTGAAATAGAAAACCATTTACCTTCTGTTTTAATGGAATATCTGAGTGAACAAATAATGTATTGATTAAAACATACTATTTTTGTAGGAAAGTACACTTTTTTCCCCTCACTCATCAAAACCAGTAATATTGCCCATGAAATCATAATTTTTCCATAGCCAGTAATCATTTACAGTAGATACCATTACAAATTCATAAAAGAAGTAATTATGGTTCAGGTTATGATTACATGGAAGAGAAAACAAACTAAGAACTCATAGTACTCTTCCCATCCCTCAAGTGATAACCATGCAAACTAAATAGATATAATGCGATAACCAAGAGTTAAGCAGGTAAAATCATGTGTAAAACATAGAAGGCTGAATCTGTTCAGACTAAAACCATCTAACCCTATCTGCTACCTCCAGAGGAGCTCATATGTAGATGCTGAGGAAAAATAAGACTAGGGTAACCATGTAAAAATGCTTTGCTTTAGTATCTTCCCAGCTTCCAAATATTTTCTTCTCATGAGACTCTCTGAAACTGTTATGGTTTGTTTATTTAGCAGTACCCCCCAACAGCCTTGCAAGTGTTTCTCCTTAAGTGCCCCTGTCTTGCATCCAGGATATACCTCAGTAAAACCTGGAACTGTAAGAATTTCCCTGGCAATTTGATCAATATTCTAAATATCACTTATGAAAACTAGCTTATTTATAGTTTCTTCCAATCAAAAGTAAATTTTCCTATGAAAGGGTTTTTTGGTTACTAAGTGATTAAGCAGTCAAATTTCCATATTAACATTTGTTAAGTAAACATATTTTTTGAATTATGACTTATTTCTTTATATCAGCCAGTGTTTTATCTATTATTGGATACTTTTGATTTTTAGTTTTCATATATTTTATTAAAACATCTAACAGAATGAAGGTTTCATGAATTTTACAAGAATCACGTCCCACTGCATACATGGGACGTGTACCCCACGAGCAATTGCATAACTGGGACACAATCTGTGCAATCTCTCACTTTTGCTGCATTTCACAAGAAAAAAATTGGTATGTCACACCAGGATGTGAAAGTCAAACTACTTTGCATAACACTACACAAAAGAACATGTTTACTTGGTCAAACTGCATGTGGCTGATCAGTTTTTCAATTACATGGAAGAACAGTCACATAGTATTTGTAAAATAGCCTAGAGACACCTTTCCATAGCATTTCTTAAACAGACCTGTCCCTCAGTTGTCACAAAGCACTGTTTCTGGGTTTGCTCAGGAAAACAGACCACAAAATTGGTCTAGACTGAAAAAATAACCAAGATTTTGGTTTTCTCCACCTGGATCAGTTTGACTGACCCATTTTCTAGCTTAGTCACACACACACAAAGGCATAGTGGACCTTGTGAAGTGGCAACCAAGAGGACAGCAAGGCTGTCGCAGCTAAAATAAAGATTTGTGAAATTATAGCCTTTGTTCCACTATCAGAATCAAGGCATAGAAAATGAAAGTAGTTTTATTATAACTATTCTGATTAATCATCTTTTAATTAGCTATTCAGGCTCTTCACATTCATGGTACATTTTTCAAAACATTTCAAAACACAATTCAAAACTAGAATTTCTAGTCTGGCTCACTGAACTTCTGATACTTCTGAAGTCTCTGAAAGAACTTAGTAGGATCACATTTGTTGGTTTGTTTTTCTTGCTATCATAGCATTAAAGATAAGATGAAAAACAGGATACAGCAGCTAAAAACATCATGTATGGAGTGTTCAACCACTCAAACGGAAAATTTGTGGTGCTTTCTCTTCTGCAGGTACAGAATCTCTTCAAAGCAGAAAGAAACAAGAGAAATGAAGGAGGTAAAACTCTGCCTGTCTGAAGTTCAGGGCAATCCCTACAGTCCTGGAAGCTTGGGCTGTAACTGACCCCAAAAACAAGGAAATGCCAATTGCAAACATCTCATCTGGCTAACAGCTAAATTACACATTTCAAGATACAAATGCAAAGATTTTAGTTACTGAATGTACTGCCATCTCAGAAATCATAACAGTTCAGTACAAATGAACAGCTGGATCATGGTCTTCTTCATTTCAGCTGTCTTTACACTACTAGAAATTTTAATCATACATTTCTTCATGCAAAAGGTAGTAGTGTCATGTCCCTACTGACTAGACAATGTTTTAATTCTTTTAATGAATAAAACTGATCCATATACAAAAATGGCAATTTGAAAAAGCTGCCAATTCATGAGCTGTGGAGGGATGGCTCTGTGAGAACGGCCACATATTCCCACTCTCTATCCCTGCGAACAAAACAGCCCGAATGAAATATCACTTTAAAGGAATGTGAAGCTAGCAGCAAAGTCAGATAATGGGTTAAGGAGTGTGGACTGTGAATAGAAGCTCCTAATTCTGAAACATTCCTCTGAGACAAGGTAAGATATAGGCCTTGCACAGGTGTCCACTCTATCGCTTTCACTGTTTTTAATTTCTTCTCCCCGTGGTTCCCAGCCATGCTTTGTTAAGCTTGCTAGAGAGTATATAATCACGCTGCTCTGTAGAATAAACGGACTGACTGCTTTTAGCCATATTGATGTGCAGTCTGATTCCTAGCGCCGTCCCGCTCTTTCGAAGCCCCTGGACCTAAAAGTTTCCCAAGATCTGGATTAGGACGTGGGGAACACTCGACAATGAGCAAAAGTAAAATATGCTTATGTTACTTTAGAACTATATTATTATTTTAAATTTAATTACTTTCTATGTGTATATAATGATTCCAAGTAGAATCAACAACAGTTATCATAATGTTTTCAGTATCTTAGCTCTAAGCTGTTTATGCATTATTTCTGAGAGTAGGACAGCAGTGAAATTGAAATCATCCTAAGCTCTAAATCTCTGGTGCACAACCAAATAAAAATGACAACATAAAGAGACAGTTCTCACAAAAGAAATTCTACACAAGCAAATATTTCCTTAAAGCAAAAGACATTAACAACAGCCTAAGCACACATGTAATTTTAAGTGAAAGAAAATAACCACTAAAATCACTAAAATGCAATTACTCACATGTTCTAGAGTACATAATTTTAAATTCCTTCGTCAGATGAAGGCTTTACAGAATAACTTTGGGAAATCAGGTTTTTCAACATGAAAGAGTTAACAGATTTGTAAGCACATGCACATTAAGAGTTAAATTTTTTTTTTTTTTAAAAAAAGTCCATGCAAAACTAAAAACCACCCCAGAAAGGCAAAAAATATGTCTGGACCAAAAAGAAAAAAAGGCAGCAATTAGAACTGCCTACCACAAAGTTTCAACACTATAGTTCTTTTTTTTCCCTAGTAATATCTATCTTACTGAAAAGTATAGTTTACAAATGAAAATTTGCAAAGAACAAAGAAACTCTGTTTAATTTGATATATACATCATCTTTAGTAAGACAGGAGTGTAGCTGCAGTTTTTCAGGTGATACATGTGTTATAGCACTTACGCAGGTCTAAATGTACTATAAGTAGTTTTTTCAATCTATGGAGAGGACTCTAGGAAAAAAAGGTTCACTTTTAGTAATAAAGTATTACCTTATGCATTTGGTGCATGCCTTCCTGTGGATAATCAGTAGGCCCCATTGTTGGCATTGGATGTGGGACACTGGGTGGACCAGGACTTGGACCCATCATGCTGTGAACTGAGCCAGGAGATGGCCCTGGTCCTGGGCTAGGTCCTAGAATCGGTCCAGGTGAAGGTCCCGGCCCAGGGGAAGGACCAGGATGAGGCATAGTGCCAGGGTCTGTAGGCGTGGACATCTATTTTCTGTCTCCTTTTCAATTAGCAGAGTATCTCTAACAACAAAAACAAAACAAAAACAAAAACAGAATTTTTATGTGACATTAGGAGCATTGAAATGTAACAAAATCTACTGGCAAGCATTACACAGACACACAAGCTGTGTTCTGTTGCTGCAGAAGATGCTTAAGTGAACCGTAATATTGCACTGTCCTTCTAAAAGCCAGCTAGAAGAATGAGGATCTTGGTAGTTCAGTCAATTTCTGGATGTTTGTACATTACTCATAGAGCAAAGCAACTGCTACTATGCTACGAGAAACATCTACCAGAGACAATGGTAGTTCAACTGACTTGCTATCATCAGCTGTATCACGTGGGGTCAAGCACAGTACTACTAAAGGCAGAAAGACACCCAGACACCTCTGTAACGTATGTGCATTCAGAAACCTCTCCCTAAAGGGATGTGACTGCACTGGGATTTGTACTTACAAAATTGATGTTAACACAGCAAAACAAGTATTAAAAGCATTATTATTTCCTGATTTTTTTTTTAAGATAGACATTAATGTAGGACCTCTCCAGTTACCTTTATATGCTTTCATAATATCAAAAGAAACAGACAACAGAAAAGACAATTACGTTAGGCTGAAGAGTTGTAATTCACTCCAGGGGTTCTGCTGATGTCACAAGCCAAAATAGTGTATCTCAAGTGGCTTAAAAAACACTAAATGCCCTGAGAACAAATGACAGGCTTTTACAGGCTGGAAAACCAACTATTATTTTAGTTTTATTTCCACATTGCTAGTAGAACAAATTGAAGCAGGCTACAAGAATTGAAACAATTATTCGGTTTTCCAAGAACTTCTATTAATGTCTAGTATTGGGAACTTTTTGTTTACTAATGTCAGAGTACCGTAACGCAGTGACACAGCTGCGTTATTTTTACAAAACTAATTGTCAGTTACTGCTACAACATCAGTCATGTTTCTTGATGTTCCACACACAACAGCATCGTTTTCATGTGCTTGATCATGCAGTGACCTCATTATCTGAATAGTTAAACTGGCAGGAAAGTAATCATCTACTAAAAAAACCAAAAAAACCCAGCACAAACCAAAACCAAACCAAAACAAAAGCCAAACAAACCATCTAATGATTCAGGTTACTAAACTGACTTTCTGAACAGGCAGATTAGTCCCAGTGCGAGCACAAGGAAGCAAGCAGGATCACCACTTTCAACAGTAGACTTACTGCTAGCACTCAGGGAATTAAAAGTTTACAGAACTGATCCTCTTTTTTCTTTCACAAGCAAGAGCCTTTACTTATCAGAACCCACACAGAAGATAATATGCCACTACATCAAGCCCATTTTAACTTACTTACCCCCAATTACCTAATCACTCTGTCAGAATCAAACCCAGCTTTGTAACTTTTGCTTATAAAGTCCCTTTTGTTATGTTTTAATAGCTACTATTCTCTTCTGATTAAAGGCAAAAAAACCTGCACTCATTTAAAATAAAATATCCCCACCTGAAATAAGCTACCTTGGGATCCTGCTTCCTTGCAAGATAAAACAGGGATAGGTCTACGAAGCTTCCCTGTTCAAAACAAAACATTGTAGTCGTTAATTAGTCCCCTACAGCCCCACATTACCACAAAAGGAATTAAGTTATTAAATGGTCACAGCTTCATACACCATGCCCTATCTTCCTATAAGAGCCCTACCATGTAGCTGTAGGAAGGACAACCAACATCTCCACAAAACAAAGAGTTTTTATATGAGGCAACCATTACATTGCAAAACAAGACCTACACTCCCACCTCTGACTCTTTCTCTACCTTGTAACCCAAATTCAGTCAAGGCAGAACCTAAGAATGCCACTGCTATCCAGAGAAAAGAATACTGAACCACAACACAATCAATACAAAACTACCATCGGTATACTGTATCACAAAATATCCAATTTCACAAAAGACTTCTACCTACATCTGTGCATTAAAATGGGTACAAAAATCTCCGTATTCACCTGTTTCAAATTTAACTTCCAGTTCTCATAAAAAGTAACTGGCTCCAGTCACAGCTTCACTAGTTACACTGTTATTTACATACACATTAAACATGTCTTGTACTTTTTTTTTAAATTAAAATTTAATGGGCTAGCAAGTGTCCAACCTGTGAAAAAACACTAATTACTAGAGGGGAAGTTGCATCTTATACCAGACCAAGTCCTTTCATTATCTTGCTGTAAAAGCATATGAGCTCACCTAGTCATGTATGTGAACTGTCTTAAACAGATTGATATTGAGAGATTTTTTTGTATCTAGAACACACTACTAAAGTTCTTTATAGAATCTGTATCAGCAGATCATATATTGGGAAATACTATCTGAACACAAGTAATAAATCCTGTCCAAAGTGACCCACAGACATAAAAAGACAAAGCAATTTTCTCTGGCAATAGTAGCCCATGAAATTAAAAAAAAACCCAGCCACTGCCATACACCAGAACATGACACATGGTTCTCTCAACTACGGATCTATTCAAAGAACAAAACTGCTAAAAATCTCATGATTAACATGTTTCAAAACTAGCTTTGTTTATATTTACTAAGACTGTATAAAAAAACCTTAGAAACAGGCACCCTTCTGTTCTTAAAATTCAGTAAGAGCTAGATATCTAATTTCTCTTGGCCCTCATAAAAGTCTCACTAAGGTCAAAGCAAAAAATCTAAGAGGCAACAGGTGCAACAGTGGCCAAGTTCCATCCAGACAACATTGCTATTTGTTTGGGTAAATTCTGGTGTCTGTAAAGAAACACGCAAAAGCAAACCAAACTCCTGTCAAAGCCAGTGTTAACCCATTTTTCTGGACTATGTTTTAATGAGTAGTACCTGTTAGAATTACAAAGTGAGGAAGAGAAAGGAGGAATAAAAACCCTAAATGCTTCTATGAGATTATAAGGACTTTAATAAATTTAAAAAAAACCAAACAAAAAACACACACCACCCCCCCCAAAAATACAGTCTCATTGTCTCAAATGATAGGACTTTCTCACAAAATCAGGTCTGCTGGCCCTGATTCTCAAACACGTTACATACTTCCCAGTTGCTTCTCCAGTATCCAATCTTAACATTTCCTCAACATACTCATGGGAGTAGTATTATTCACATAACTTCAAATAAGACCTATCTCTTCTTGAACTGTAATCCTTTCTCATTTCTTAGTTTTTTTTTAAAACATCATCATCAAATCTTTTTTTGGGAACAGCCCAACAGAGAACTAGCAGGGATTTAATTACTTGTGGTGTATCACACAGTTCTTCCTATGGTCCTGGAGAATTTTTCCACCTCTGCTGGACACACCAGAGTAAAGGCAGAGGAAAAAAGAAAAAAAAATCTATCATTGTCAAGATAACTTCAGCCAGATGCAAACAGAAAGAAGAAAAGCCACTAAACTAAGAACTGAAGCTGCAGAGACAGACTTAGGACATCTGCTCAACTATTTCTAAATCAAATGGTTTATGACAGTGAGCATCTGCATTACAAAGAATTTGTGGGAATATTCCCCAAGTGTAAATGTTTCTGCACTATCACTTTATATGCACCTACAATGTTTTCTAGTTATAGCTAACTCTTTGTATAATAGGATGTCCATCAACTCAATGTGCTTGGATGTTGTGGGTCCTGAAACATCATACATACTTTGCTACCAACCACCTACCAACCCAAAGGTAACAAAGGCACAGATTTCTTCCACACGAAGGAAGCCTACAATATTAGTATATCCAAAACTAAAACACAGCAGTTAAACTACTCGCATCACTTAGGAATGCAAGAGCAACTGGATACCCAGAGAGATCCGGTGATTGTAGAAAGCTCTGACACAGGGCACACACCCACCAAATCAAAGAACAGATGGAGCAGTAGGTATTTATAATTCTTCTAGCTGTTTCCCTTCACAATCCAATAAAACTTCTGCCTTTCCATGACACAGTCAACCCAAATTGAACTTCAGCCAGGACATTTTGGCTGGAACGCCTGCCTTGTGATAGGTAGCGGAAAGCAAGGAAACTGCACCATTGAGATCTGATGAAAAGGAAATGTGGATCCACACAGCAGCCACACATAGACTGCAAAGCAGACTGTAACTCTGCCTTTGCAGAAAAATAATTACCATCTACTTCTGTCCACACATGTCCAACTGAAGTCATGATTCATGAGTGGCTTTGAAAAGACATACTGTGGAAGTGCAAAAGGCGTTATCTTTATTACCCTACCACAGAAAACACAGAATTATACTGTCAATGACTTGTAGGATTGGCTTAATCTGCTAGCCATAATCAAATGAAGATGTTAGAAGTTTAAGAAATCATTAATAATGACACCAATACATCATTATGAAAATAACTCAAAATGCTTAGAAGCAAATCAGTGGTTTTTTATGATACAACCTCACAGGACACAGAGTTAACATTTATTAGGATTTAACTACTGTAATTTCATCAAACAATGATTCTATTAATAAGCAGGTTTACATAAAACAACAGATCAGTAGGAGAAGAGGTGAAGATTCAACTAATATAAATCAGTTAGTTCACATAAGCAAAGCCAAACAGTAATACCAAGAGCTGAGAGACTCTGCCTTTGCATGCTCTTTTATGTGACTTCATTGTAATTTCAAAACCTTCTGGAAGGGAATTTGCAGTGTGAACTACAAACCACAGAATCAGAAATGCTGCACCTTAGTTGCTTATCCAGACATTCAGGCCAAAGACAAAAAGTTCTGGACACTGCTTTAGGCACTTGTTTGGCTGTCTACCAAAGACTGCCTTCATGCACTCCTGCAGTGCCAGCAGAATGGCGTGCTCACAACAAAAACTTCACTGTAAAGTCACTCAGCATAGACTCCTTTCCACATACAAAGTCAGTTTACTATGGTACTCCTACCCACCTTCAACTCCTTACAAATATTCTTCTAGAAATTCCTATTCCTACTGTGTAGCTGTTTTGAGTTTCTCATAAAGTAATTTCTCCACTACTCTCAACTTCCAGCTTACTTTCCTAGGAAAAACTAAAATCAGCACCAAGAAATGACTGGCCAACTGCTGGGTATTCAATGCACTACAGTCAAAAGGCATCATCACAAGTCACAAGTTCATACAAGTCAGGCTAAACTGTGCCACCAAGTCTTTCAATGAAGAGGCTAAAGCACAGAGGTATGAAATGCAGAGGGCAACTGCATTCAGAAAGAGGAGGGCATACAGCTGCAGTCAGAAGTTTTAAGTGACTTTTAACTCCTTAGCTACAGTCATGGCAGACAACAAGCCCATGTTTGCCAAGTGTGTAGATTCCACTTGGGCACGAAAAACCCGACTTATGACAGCACTGATTGGTTACAGATTAAGTTTCCATACCATGACCTTTACTACGTGTATTCATTACAGTTACTGAACATCTTCACATTAGATTCTAAAACACAAAAGCCATAATGAGAGGCAGGCAGAAGGAAGGGTATTATTAATGACAGGGGTTTTTTTTACTTAAATGAAGAAGCAGAGGAGGAAGAAGGGAAGGGACTTTTACATACAAGTTAATTATGGTAAAATATCAGTGGAGAAAAAAATGGTACAGTTTCTGTAACAACAAAAGCTATTTTTAACATCATTCCCAAAGGTCTCAGCTCTGAATGATCACCTAGGTGCTCTACCAAGTGGAGACAATGAGGAAAATTTTTATGCCTAAATTGATGTGTCAGAAACAAATAAAACTATTTAGTTTTAGTTGTCTTCTGCTATACTTGCAAAATGCTCACATGAAAGGGTTTTTCCCTTATTCACCCTTCCTTATTTTATCTTGCCAATTAGGCATAAACTTCTCTGCTGCTCCCAGTGATCTTTATGTTACAGTGTTAGGATTACTAGAGGATCAAAGAAACGAACAACTAAACTAAGTTCAAAAGAGGTGAAGGTCAAGGAAACACTCTTTACACCCAGAGAGCATAAACTGCAGCAGAAAAGACAAAAAAACCATAACCATTTTCATTAGTAACTTGCAAAAGTATTCTCAGTCCTATAAAGAATGTAGTCTTCTGAAAAGGATCACCACTTCACAGCAATATTACTAATCAAGACCATTGAAACTGGAAGGAAAAGCGCAGACGTGTTTTAAAGTTGCTGCTGTGCACATTCTGACCTTAACTTCAAAAGTCCAACAAAAATTGAGAAAATATATCCGTATATATTAATTTCATACAGACCTTTGTCAAGAATATATTTAATATAAGAAAGCTGGCTAGAGAACTTTTTTTCCTGTCAATTTCAGGTGCCGGTGAAAGCATTTTTCAAACTTGACAAGAAACACTCACAGACCACTTCAGAAATGAACAAAAGAAAAGATCTAAGACTGCTTTGAACACGCTCTTCTGGCACATGTTCTGTGAACCACCATAGCAATACTAGTCCTAAGTATTTAATGAAGCTTTACACTCACCTCTGTGACGCCCACATATGCTGTAAGATACACTTAACTACAGAGTTATTTTTGAACACTTATTATCCATACTATCTTTTTGCTTTCTATTACTTATGGGCATGAAAATTTGCCTCCAATCCTATCGTTCTGGTGCACTATTGTTTTGGGTTTTTTCTTTAGAATAACAAAAGGAAAGTAGAAACAAAGTCAGTAATGGGGCAATTACGTTCCCAAAGAGAAAGTGTGCCTTTATTTGCACAACAATACTAATTTACACAGAAGAGACTACCCCACCCCAAACGTGTAACTGGTATACTCCCAAAGGAATTAAACTGGTATAACGTTGTCTGGGTCTTAAGAGACTGCGGTTACAAGGAAGTAACGCTGAAAAAGTGTGAAGTAAAACAGAGAAAGAATGTAAAAAGAATAACTTGTTACAGATCCCGTATTTTTTTTTTACAGAAAGCATGCAGAACGCTTGAAATGGTAAAAGAAAAAAAAAAGTAAAAATCTGTATTGCTTCGTCAATTGGTTATTTAGCTACCTACCTAAAATATGCACCAAAAGACATCTTAGAGCAGCGCTAACGTTTGGACAGTCTGAGTATCAAACACAAGCACCGGATACCAAGGCAATCCAATTTCAGTGAGACCTATGAAGTCATGCTGACACCTAACCACTCTCTTTCCCTGACCATAATGAACACTTAGGAGGAAAAAATAACAAAACCAAATAAATCAGGACAATCAGTTAACTCGCTTCCGCGGAGTTTAGAAGAGCTGTAACTTTTCCAGCCGTGCGCCGTTCGTTGTCCGTTCCAACAACGTAAATTTGGGCGGGGGAAAGGGAGAGGAGACAAAAACTCCATCTTCCCCCGCACCACGGACATAATGAAACGCAGTCGGACGGGGGGGGACACGGGACAGACACGGCACCATGTGTTCGCGCGGGCACAGGGCCGGCCGCACGACACGGAGCGCCTGCGAAGGGTCGGCAGCGGGCCGCCCGCTGCCTCCGCGGCAGCGCTCTGCCTCGGCAACGCCGCGCGGGTCTTCCGGCGCTGACGGGCGGCGCGTAGGCCTCAGCGCCGCGCCACCCGCCGCCTTCCCTAGCGAAGGCGCCGCGGCAGGCGCGCACGAAAAGCGGAGCCCTATTCTCCACCCCCCCCGCTCTTAAAAGTTTTTGCCCCGGCCGACAGGCTCTTAGACGCCCTTGTCCAGAGATCCAGCCCCGCTGTTTTCCCGAACCCCTCCACAAACCAATGGCTGCGCCGATCCCGGCGGCGGGCCGCGCAGGGCCCCGTACCTCGACGGCGGTGGAATGGAGGAGCTCGGCGGCGGCAAGCTGGCGACCAGCCGGGGGCATGCCTCACAGCCGGGCTGGGCCCGTGTCCCTGCCGCTCCTTTCCTCCGCCACCATGTCACTCCGACTAAACATGTCTGTGCGCCTGTGTGTGGCGGCGGTGACTTCCTGATCCTCCGCCACCGCCCGCACAGGCAGAGGGACGGGAAAGGCCATCCCACACCGCCACCGGCGCTTGCCGCCGCCTCCCTCTCCCCCGCGGGGGGCCCGCGGACGGGCTCCGCTGCCCTCCTGCCGCACCCAGGATCTAGATGCAGCAGCGGCCCGCAGCCTGCCCCTCCCTCCAGTCGGGGAAAGAACTTTTCCAGGTGGCGACCACCGCCGTCCCCTTCTCCCGGTGGAGCAGGCGAGCCGCGTCTACCTGAGCATCCGTGTATGCATGCATCCTCGCTCCCGCCCGACACGATCGGACAAAAAAAAAAAAATTTCCGCGCACACCGGAAATAAAATGCTTTTTGCTTGGAAGGCTATTACAAAATTGCAAGCGCATGTTTCGTGCTACTCCGCTTCGCCGACTGCTGCCAGGCGAGGGGTTGGGGGGTGGGCGGGGAAGGATGTAAGGGATGATTTCTGCGGAGAAGACAGGGAGAGGGGAAATAACAAGGTATTTCGGGAAGTAAATCGCGACACCTTTACAGCAAGATTGGCTGACTGCACAGTTAAAAACAGAGACCGAAAAGCAACAGGAGCCACAGGGGCGAAGTCCCAGCCCCCATCTCCTTCCCCCTCCCCAGTGTGTGTAGTGCTTGTGACAGGCAGGCAGGGAGATTATCCTGATCATGGCATCCCTGGCTCTGCCGGGTAACGCCGCTACTTTCACAGGCAAGACCGCTCCCCCACGCACCATCTTCCTCCGTCCTCATACCTCCCCACTTCCCCTTTCTCGGCCGAGTCAACGCGAGCGTGTGCCACAGCGGAGAAAACAACCCCACCGCAACACACTCTCCTGCCGCCGGGCACTCACAACTTCACCCTGCCAACCCCCGGCAGCCGCCGAAACGCAGCACACCAGGCGCGGTATCAGGCGAGGCCACCCCCGGCCCACCGAACTGCCCCGGGGAAAGAGGAGGAGGAGAACAGACTGTCGCTGCCCCGGATCTGTTTCTCTGCCGGTCGCGCCGTGCGGAGCTTGCGACACGCTCGCTTGATCGCAAGACCCGGAGGGGGAAGGGGTGCCACAAACCGGTCGTCGTGTCCGGGCGAGCCCGCCGGCCGCGCCGGTGCGAAGCGCCGAGCGCCCCGCCGCACGCCGCGGCACGGCGGTAACAGACGCGCGGGCACGGCGCCCCGCCGCTCCCCGGTGCCTCCCGCGGGTGTCACTGACTCACAAGTCAGCCACAAGCGACGCCTCGGGGGTTTTTCCATCACAGCCTCCGACCCCGGAGACTTGCATCGATATTGTTCCAAAAATACCGGATCAAAACTTTCTTCTCCCCACCCACTGGGAGATGTAAATATTCGGGAGGGCCGGGCGCCGGAGAAGGTGCGGAGCGGAAGCAGGTGGCACGGCGGCGCCGGGAGCCAGCGGGAGCGTGCCTGGGGAAGGGGAGGGAAGGGGAGGAAAGGTGGGCACGGAGCGTGCCAGTGCGATCACTAACAATAAAGGACGGCGCAGGCATCGCTGTGCCAGGGACGGGGAGCGGGGCGGACCGAGTTGCAAGTTACATTTACCTTCCGCCGTGCTGGACGTCGCTCCTCTCCCCCCTCGGTGAGTCATCCGAGTCCGGAACCGGAGCGAGGAACTAGATTATGAACATGACTTCACTGATGACAGCCATTCCCTCCTCTTCCTAAACTCCTGCCCCTCCTCCCCCTCTGCCACCGCCTCCCCTGACAGCCACCACCGCTCAGGAAGCGGCGTTTTTATTGGTTTGAGGGCTAAGGAGTGCCCGCCCCGTGCGCGGAATGGGCGGCTCTATTGCTGCCGGTTTGCTGTCGCTCACCGGAGAGGCCGAGCGGGAGGGAGGGGTTGAGGAGCGTGGCGTGTGGAGACCGTTGAGCGTCCGCCCGCCAGCCAAGGGCTCCCGCCTGTGTGATTGCCATGCACTGGCGGGGCGGCTTGGGCTACAGCTCTGGTGGCTTCGGCGCCCTCTCACCACTCCTCGGCTCGGATGCCCTATGGGGAGGTGATGGGGGACAGCGCCGTCCGTCTGGGAGCAGTGGTAGAAGAAGTCGTGGGTGTAGTTTGAGGGGAGGCAAAGAAGGTGCTGGAATTCGGTCGTGCTGCTGCCCCGGCCTGCCGGGGCCAGCCCGCTGCGGCTGGGAGGGGGTCAGGGAGGAGCCAGCCTGTGCTGGGGTTTCCTGTACCTGGCGGGGCGAGGGGAGGGTGCCCTCTCCCGCCCTTTAAGAAACAGAGCGGGGGAAACGACAAAAAGCGTGGGAGAGCGCTGTCAGGCGCCCCGAAACTTTACATACACGCATCCCCATCACCGCGACCCCAGCCCCAGTCGAGGAGGCACCTCCGCGGCTGGCGGGCGGGCATTTACCGCCCGCCCGTTCGGCTGACTCGGCTGCTGCTCGCCGCCGGCCTAGGGGCGGCTCTTGGGAGAACTCGCCAGATACGATAAAGTTGTGTGAGGAGCGGAGGTGGATCTCACCATGTTTCTTAGGGTAAATGGCGCAACCGAGTGTGTTCCGTCTCGCTTTCTCCCCTCCTTGCAGCTTTTTAACAGCGGGTTTGGAGCCACGCTTTCAAACTCGGCGTGCCGGTACTTTTTTATTATTGTTATTTTTTAACGCTGTAGATCTTATACCCGATTGCAGGGCTCTTGCCTTGTTTGTTTGCAGAAGCTATACTTGTTTAACGAAGCGAACGACCACGTATTTCATTAAAGTAATGGGCCTGCCTGTCTGAGGGTTTTGTTTTGGGGAAGGGGGGCGGTTGGGGTTTTTGGTTTGGGTTTGTTTGTTGGTTTGGTTTTTTTTTTTTGAACACTAGCTGTAAAATCGACTTTAAAAACAGAACAGAAAGGTGAAGCTAGGTTGTATGAAATTACATATTTTCTTTATTTTGTCACATGGGGAGATATTTGCCGTTCTATTTGCCTAGCGTGACCCTCCTATGGCGGGCTTTGCCTTGTGCTATGGGGTAACAGTGCCAGGAGGAGCTCCACTATTAAAATTCTCAACTACTACGGCCGTTCAGGCTAACAGGATTTTAACGTGGAGTTCCTCTGCTGTGGCCTGGTGGAGTAGCTAAGGTCCTGAAGCAATGCTGGAAGCACCGGAAGTACCTCGTGGTCATGAAGTGACAGCTATTGTTTACGGGGTGTTTCGCTTGGGGCTTTTCCGCTGGTTGAATGGGAGAAGTATCTCCCAAGTTGCAACGCTTGACAGTCCAGTTCTGCTGCGGGCTTACAGGGTGGTACGAACTGTTGAGCTTCATCGTTAGTTGTTAAGTAGCTACCAAAATTCCGAAAGATAGGGGGTAAGAATTAGCACTGAGTATGCGGGGGGAAGTGGGAGGGAGGGAGGAAAGCTGTATTCTTAATTAGCTGTTGTCTGTGAAAAGTACTTGTTTGGGAACAAAATAAAAAAATACAAATACAAAATACAGTATCATTTTGTAAAACTTTCAATCCACAAGTAACTTACAGGTTTGATTTTAGTTTTGTCTTACATGAGTTGCAACCCAGTGTCTTAGAGATAAAAGAATGTAGTTAACATTCTTGGGAAGTGATGGCAATGGAAATAAAAGGGGTAAAGGGATTGTTCCTCTATTTCTTTTTTTTTTTTTCCATGGTGTATCGTAATTCTCATTAGGCTTTTTTTTTTTCCCCCCCTTCCTCTATTCCCCAGAGTAAATCCGAGGGCCCTTTGCCTATCCTCTTTCTAGAAGAGAAAACAAGCCTTAAATAGTGGAGGGGAAGCTTCTTTGCAAAACAGCTCAACTGCTGGTTGGACTCAGCAGCACTCAAACCAATCTAAACCATGTCAAACCATTCTTTTTGGTAGAAAGCATATAGAAGAAAAAAATGAATGTAAAATTAATCTTTCAGGCAAAAGAATAAAAAAAGTTCATTTGATTTTGTGATAAATTCTCTTACGTTTAGTTAACAATTCTGCTTCTTTTGTTACGGCTGCAATTTTGGGGCAACAAAATCTCCAGTTGAATGGGCATTTTGTTGATGTCAATCTGAAGGCTTTTTGTGTCTTGATGAAGTATCATTTAATCTCCTTGTAGCCTATATTGAGGCTTTTGTCAAGTCAGGCATATGTTCAACTGATGTCAAAATCTTCTTCGAAATTGGTAGGATCGGTAAAAGTTTACTATGAGACATGGGCAGCTGAAACTTCATGCATAATGAATATGCAAATATGGCGAATAATCACCCAATAAAGTATAAATTAGTTTTCCCCTGATTGATTTGTCCATCTTAGCAAAAGGATAAAAGCATGACCCTTTAATTGAACTAATGGATGGTGCGGACAACAGCAAACTTGCGCATAAAATGTTTTAACTAGATGAAAGTACCACAGTGAAATAGGTGCCATTTTGATTAGCTAGATGTGGTGGCGTGAAACTAAAGCTCGTTCATATGAGGGGTGATACCAGTATAGTTAAAACTGTTTCAAAACTGATAGATGAGTGGAAGTCTTGCAGGATGCCCGTACACCAAAAGAAGGTTATTACTATCAGGCAGTTGCAGATGTGTACAGCAGATGTTTATACCTCAGGACCCCTACTGTAATAGTTTATGGTGCTGTTTCTCTGTTTGGTGCCAACTCTGCCAGAGGTTGCAGCCACTGGAGCAGAAATGGCAGCATTTTGTAGTGTGTCAGCTAGTTCCTAGCAAAGTCCAGATGCCTAAATGAGGTGGCCAGTGAAAATGGGTTTGAGCTAGAATGTTCCATGAAGATTGCTTAATGCTCAGGTTTCATATAAAAAACAAAACAGAACAAAAATATTATTTCATATATGTTCAGGGAAGTCATCAGCAAACAAACTTAAGACCTGCCTTACAGAAATGTACAACATTTTTGCTTATGTTTACTTCTTTGGTGGGTAGTGTTTGCCTCAAAAATCAAAGAGAAAAAACATACGTGTTTGAACTTTAATCAAAGCATTTGAAGGTGAAAATGGGGTAATGGCAAGATACTTCTGCAGCTTTATAGTGAGGTAAGTTCATTGAGGCATCATCAGATGGGGAAGGAAGACTGGCCTCCATGACTTTGCTGCAGTAGGGTGGAAGTTTCATGTCTTGTACACCAAGGTTATTTATTTCTCTTGGGTAACTAACGAAAAAGAAAAGAAGGGGTTTTTTGTTGATTGGGTTTTTGTGCTAAGCAGTGAAGGCAAACTCTGTGTTTTTACAAGAATGTAACTTCGAAATTGATTTTACTGAATGCTGTCTTAAGCATTTCTGAGCTTTTCTGCATTTTCTTGACATTATTTTCAGTTCTAATCCTCTCTTCTAGGGTCACTAGCTTTGTGTGAGCTGCAGACTCTATAAACAAACTAATCGCCGAAGTAATTCAAATTAATATAGAATAGAACAATGCCCAGAATGGATTTCTCTGAGATTCTGAGGTGTCCTCTGTTATTAAGTAGTCATTCCTGGGTGCTAACCTGATCAGATTCTGGCATCTTTTTCTATGTTTTGCTAAGGTAATGTGTTTCTTAGGTCAGACTATGCCTGGCCTGTTGAACTGCCTGCTGGAAGTGGTCAAACAACTTCTGCTCTAGTGGGGCAAACCCAAGATTCTGAACTGGTTCCAGTAGTTCTGAGAGAGGCCCTTTTGCTGCTCTTCTGGTTAGTAGTGCTCCTACTGCAAATGTGAACTTGCCCATCTTGAAACAGACTCTGTTTGTCTCTTGAGCACAAGAGACAGAAGTAAAGTCACTTGTGTTATGCTTTCTTCCCTGTATGTGTTCCTTCAGTGCTGTTTATGCCAGTGTCATGCACCTAAGAAATACTCAAATGAGAACTCACTATTTTTACAAAATTCAAGAACCACTTACGATTAGGCTCCACTTCTCGAAATACGGACATGGTTTTGTCCAGATACAAGCATGATTAAAACAGTGGAATCAAAATAAGGCTAAATCTGGCCCAAATTTTTAAACAGCTTCTAGCACGACTACGTCCTTCCTAAATGATTTCTCTCATACTTGGTAACACAAAAGATGGGATACACTTTTACTGACAACCAAGGGTGGGGGGTGGGGAGACACAAAAGAATAACTAACTCATACTCTGAAGAGGAAAAAGTAGAGATTTTGGCCAATTTTCACAGTATTATTTTGTGATAGTGTTTCCTGTGTTCTCAGGTGTGAGACTACAAAGTGGTGAATCTACAAGCAAAGCACAGGTTTTGTCAGTGTAATTCTATTTTGTTCCGTGAATAGTAGAATATGTTTGCAATTTTGGGATCATGGCATCTTTTTTTTACCTAATAGCACTTATCAAGTAAGAGCATAAAAGTTGAAGTATGTTTTAAGTCAACCCAAACAAAATGCTGTTTTGTATCAAGTAGCAGAATATGTTCAGATTCTCTCCTACTTAAAGGTGTAACTCTTGAGACAAGTCCAAGAACTTCTCATTAACCTTCGTATCTCAAAAATGTATTTTATAAAAAAATCAACCCAGTGGGTATAGTGATAAGGGAAAACAAAACAGTAAAGCAGGGTAATGGTCAATTATTTCAGCATTTGTTAAATATATTTCCAGTGTGCAAGGGCAGTTTTGACATGTGTACTATAATACAATTTCCATGGGTGAGTGACAGCTGTCTGCTCATTTACACAATTTGATCAGAAAGGCCAAAGGCAAATAGCAGACTTGGTATGTGTAAGCTTCTCCAGATGCTATCAAACACCTAGATAAATTGGGACCATCTCTGTTGTCCTTCAACGTGCAGAATAATGGCATGGTACAGCCTAAGGTTGTTCCGTTCTTTCTCACTTATGAGCTCATTGTTAGCTGTTACAGGTAAGTCAGACTCTGGAGATATTTTTATTTTATTTTATGCTTTTTCCTCACTAAATAAGACACATGAACATGAAATACAGCTGCTTGGTAAGAAAAGTATCTGATTTAAAGTGTGGAGTTTGATTTTCACTAGAACATACTGGCCACATCAATATGCAGACTTTCCTAGTTTTCACACACTGGTTAAGGCATAAGAATGGTTTGATTCCATTTTAGTCAATTGATCTTGAAGCCAAAATAAATAATTTGCCATGGAACCATGTACAGGATACCCCTAGATTTAGCTGTGCCAATGGAAATATCAGCTTCTGCCACTGCTGTTTACAGTAGTCACTTCTTGCAGTGATTTCCCCACACAACAATTCATAGGACCACTCTAATACCAGAAATGCAGATATATCAGGTTAATTTTGACTGCAAGGTAAATGGTGAGAGCCAACCCATCAGATTTTGCCCAAGTAATGCTGCTACAGAGGTTTTCAAGGTACCGCTGAGAATTTCATTCTTCACAAGAAATATGGCAATGGGTGAAGATAACATTTAATCCAAGAAAACAGCTGAACCCGGAAAGGGATAAATAAAATTCTGTAAATAATTTCTTTAAATAGGACTTAATACAAGAGATAATAAATTTTAAAATTTTAAATTCATGTGTTCTGGTTAAAGTCGAGGACTTTATGTTAAAAGTATGTCTGCTGCTTTCAGAATGACTTTTTCAGCCTTTATACCTGTTCACTACTGTATCACTGAGTCTGATACCTTGGCTTGGCTAGTATGGGCTTTGTGTCTTTTGTTGCACTGGCTTTGTCTGCTGTCTGAGAATTGGAGCCCCTTTACCTTTCACCATCTTGTTCAACAACATGTGCAGGTTAAATTTTAAACCACTTACAAAATATTATTTTAAGACACAGTGTTTTAGTCTACCTGAGTCACTTCCTTGTGTAAGACATGGTGATGTGCCTGAAAATTTCAGGATGGGATAGGGATAATACTAATTAACTGTTCAATTTGTCTGGTGCAACAAATGTTAAAGTAGCTGAAGTTGCCACAGGCTAACTGCCCTTGGCTAAGAAAGCTCTCAGAAGAGCTGTATCTACATACTGTCTTCACACCTCAGGAAATCTAGTGTTTATTAATTTCAGCAAAAGAGGTATAAATGCAGGTAAAATGCCATAGATGAAATTGTGGGTCTCAGCACTGAAGACGCTACTCAACTTTGACAGAGACTTGCTATGAGAAATTACTAAGATCTTCAAAAAGTATTCCTCTATCTATAGCTCTGAAACAAATTCATATAAATTAATAGCACACTGCCTCATGAGTAGTCGTTCTGTCCCATCAGCCACATTAGATTCTTCTGTAGAGACAGGAGAAAAGACCATGCTCCTGGAATTGGCCTACTAGACCCTTAGATGTTTGTGGTGATAAGCTACTGCCAGAAGCTTGAGTGTGCTGTCCTAGGGTAACCTGTGGTAGCTGAGGTGTGGACATGGCACTGCTGCTGAGCCAAAAACCTGGAAGTGCTGATTTTTGCCATGTCAGGCGATGTGAAATAGGACACAGTGATCTTACAAAGATGTGGAAGAGCAGCTTGTGCTGAGGATCAGTTGGGGATCTGAACTCCTTGGAAACAGCTTTTCTCTTTAGAAGGTGTGGCGTGGAACTGGATCTATATGCTGAAGGCTTTTAAAAAAGGCAAAAAAGGCAAATTAGTAAACATGCAAGATTCAAAGACAAAATTACTCCTTTAAGAGAACATTAAAGGGTAGTGGTGACTGACCCAAATGAGAAAAGAGATTCTGTTGCTGTCCATTTCACAAAGTCACCCCATTCTTTTGCTGAACTGAAACTAAAGCCTACTGAAAAGGAGTCATCATAGTAGCTGGGACACTCCGTTTTCCTGGATGGCAAAAGGCAGGACTATCTGTGTGTTAGTAGTACCATAAACTGCTGCTGCAGTTTGCTGCAGTGCTTCTGAGACAGTCCTACAGCTCTTTCCAAGCACTCTTTAACGCTCAGGTGAAATGTAATATATGTGAGACACCATTATTACATCCAAAATACCTTGTTCTGGTCACCTGTTTGCATTTTCAGACTTGTAAACTGTCAAGAAACAAATTATTTTATTTCACTTTCTCTAGATGATATAAAATATACACATTTTACCAACCCTCCTAAATTTCTGATAATTTACCACTTCCCAAAAGTACCTAGGACTTTTCTGTGAAATTAATGATGACTCCTTCCTCTGTAAAATGTGTATAGAATGACCTGCTAAGAGCAGTAACAACAAAATAAAACAAAGAATCTTAAATGTCAGGTCACTCCCTGGGGCAGAGTAGGGAAATCTGGGGAAAAAAAGTCAATTACCATTTGTTATTTGAGGTAGTTGTTGGGGTCATAAAGAGTCTTAAATGACTTGAAAGTAGTTTAAAAGTATTGCTATAAGATACTACTGAGAAAGATGTCACAGGATCTTAACAGACTAGTATCAGGGAGAAAGTAGGTAAGTTTAAAATCTCAGAATTCATTTGCTCAAGATAAGAAATGAAAGCATCAAAGAGAACTGCACATCAGGCGACTGGGCTTGTACTAGAGAATTGTTTGTTTAGGAGGGATTTAAACTCTAGAGCACTTGCTAATTTCAGTAAATATACAGGGATGAATTTAAATGGATCGTATTTGGTTAGAAGCTTTTGCAGGCAGAATGATTCGGCTCTCTGGAAGCTGATGAGCTAGATAAACTTACATTCCTTAGTTAAGAAGAGCCTGATGCTAATAGCTTGGAACATGGAAGTGGGTATATATATATATTCCATATATATATATATGTATAAAACTCATATTTAGCAGGACAAATGAATTTTTGTAAGGAGTCAGGGGTGCAGTTCCCTGCCTCAGTGCTGTCTCTATTCATTCTGATAACATTATGCTCATGATAACATTAAAGGGCTATGCCTGTGGTGCGCCTTTTGCCCCTGACTGCCATCTCCCTTCTGGCTATTTTGGTTGCCTGGCAAATTGGCCTGCGGAGCAGGCCTGTAAAACTCTGCTTGTCACGACATGAAGAATTTTGGAAGAAAGGGATCAGACCATGTACATGAATACCTTAAGGCAGTAGCAACAAGATGTCATTTCAGCCCATGGGCAACTTGATGGTAAGGCTGTTAAAAAAACTCCTGGATAGTGGGGTCTCACTGCTATGTAGCCAGCACCCACAGAAAATGTTTACAAGGTGTGGTACTGTACTACTCTGCCCAACCTAGAGGTGAGGCTCCATTACCAGCACTGTTAATATATCCATAGTTACATGCTGCTCCCTGTCCTACCACCTACTAAACAAGCAAAATTTTGGCCAGTCTGAAGAACAGAGGATGCCATTAGAGAATGTGTACTTGTCTACGCACCCATTTCCTTTCCTATACCAAATTCTTTCTTTCCCTTTCCCTTTTTTTTTTTTAATCTGTCCTCAAATGTGCAAACATACATAAAACCTGCCAGCTTGCTTCTGTATTAGTATCTGCTATGCATGGTCTGCCTGGATGAAAAATGGACTTTGTTTATTTGAGGGAGGAGGAGAAGAATAAAGACAGTGATGATCAGAAGCAGCACAAGAGGAGGTAAGAATGAGAGGCAGGCCATAATGGCAATGAGAAATAAGCAGAGACTAAGGAGATGGAATTCAGGTCAGGGAGTGTGACATGAAGGTTCTTGGCAGCTAGTGGGAGGAGCATTAGACTGAGCCATTTTTTTTTGCCTTCTCATGTCTCCTTCAGCTGTTGCTGGTGTATAACTTCAAAACCAGTATTTATGTGTTGCTTCATCAGGTGTTTTTTGAACATGCTGCATAAACAACTTCTCACAGCAGTTATGATTGTAGTTGGGTGTAGGATGAAGTAGCTTGTGTAGAGATTGAAGTAAGTAACCCTCTTAACATGCTACCTTGACTAGTGTACACTTTGTTGTTTTCTATTACAGTTAAAGCAATGGTAACTAATTTAAGAAACAAGTACTTAAACACTTTTGCAACTGTGGAGAGGTTACTGCTGATCTGAGGAGTAAGGAAGTCAGCCTTCAGAGAAGATATTATTTATTACGTGGGCAGGCTGGATCAATGGGCAGAGGCCAACTATATGAGGTTCAACAAGGCCAAGTGCTGGGTCCTGCACTTCGGTCACAATAACCCCAGGCAATGTTACGGTCTTGGAGCAGAGTGTCTGGAGAGCTCCCTGGAGGAGAAGGACCTGGGGGTGTTAGTTGACAGCCGACAGAACATGATCCAGCAGTGTGCCCAGGTGGCCAAGAAAGCCAACAGCATCCTGGTCTGTATCAGTAATAGTGTGACCAGCAGCAGTAGGACAGTGATAGTTCCATTATGCTGAGCTGTGGTGAGGTGGTGCCTTGAGTACTGTGTTCAGTTTGCGGCCCCTCACTACAGGAAGGATGTGGAGATGCTGGAGCAGGTCCAGAGGAGACCAACAAAGCTGGTGAAGGGTTTGGAGCACAAGTCCTGGAGGAGCAGCTGAGGGAGCTGGGGCTTTTTTAGTCTTGAGAAGAGGAGGCTGAGGGGAGACCTTATCACTCAACAACTGCCTGCAAGGTGGTTGCAGAGATGTTTGGGTTGGTCTCTTCTCTCAGGTGACAAGCAATAGGACAAGAGGAAATGGCTTAAAATTGCACTGGGAATATTTAGGTTAGATATCATAAAGAATGTCTTTACTGAAAGGCTTGTCAAGCATTCGAATAGGCTGCCCAGGGAAGTGGTGGAGTCACCATCCCTGGAGGTATTTAAAAGGCATGTAGATCAAGTGCTTAAGGACATGATCTAGAGGTGGACTAGTCAGGGTTAGGCTATGGTTGGACTCGATGATCTAAAGGGTCTCTTCCAACCCAGGTGATTCTGTGATTCTGTGATCTCCTGTTTCAGTCATTGCCACAGTACCATTTTCCAGGCAGCGTTGTTCAATACGTAGGTAGATTTTTTTCTTTTGTATTTTGGGGTATTTTCACTAAAGAAACCTTCTGGCTATTAGCAGGCACTAGTGAGTAGAAAATTGTTTGCAGAAAGGACTGTGATGCTTATCACAGGCCATACAAGAGAGCAGTATAACCCACAGATCAAACAGACAGGAACAGAGGTCTGCAGCTGTATTGTGTTTTGTGTTGAACATCCAAGCTTTGACAGAGATCTTCTGGAAAAAAAACAAAGCACTGATTCCGAGAACTGGCAAAGATACTAGTGCAGATGGGACTTGAAATGTCATGGGTGGAACATTTCCTACTTTGTTTCTGAAAGTATACACGTGTGATAGGAGTTAGTCCTTCTTTGGAAATTCTTCGATTTTTAACTTAAATAACAGCAAGTGAATTGCTGCCAAAGCTTTCTGGAACTATACTGCACATAGCTAGCACATTGTTATCTTCCTGAGAATACTGCTTTCATTTATTTTATACATTGGGTTAAAGAAAGCAGCATTAATTTGCTTTGGATGCTACACTGAGTTAGTAAACAGTACCAAAGCTCCTGTTCAGATCCCTCACACTGGCCTTCTTAAGTCCTGGCATGTGAAGCCATGTTGACACATGATGGTAGAATTTCTAGCTCAGCATGCCATGATGGTGAATTTTATCCCCCAGTGTTTCTTATTCTCTGCAAGTATACTGTGAAGAATAATACCCTCATTTTGCAAATGCAATTTGGCCAAGCACCAAATTCTTGCAAGATAGAGAGTCCCTACTTTGAAAGCACAAAGACAGCATGTGGTTTCCCAAAAAGAAAAAACAAACTAGTGGCTGAGGTATGGACTGCAGACAGCGGTCAACTCTTTATCCAGTGACCTAACTGGTAGAAATGTTGATTGTTGATACAGTGACTTTTCCCTTGCAGCTCAATAAATTGCATTAATTACTTGAGGAAAGAAAACGGGTGTTTTGAAGGCATTCTGTGGAACAGCCACTATCAACAAGAAATATGATGGGTAGGTTTAAAACTTGTAGCTTTAAATTTGTTTTCCATTTAGTTAAAAACAATCTTTAAAAAACCTTCCAAGAATAGTTAGTGAAAATAAATAGTGACTTATCCTTGTAACAACTTGCTGAATAACTCCATGGGATGGAAATTGTTTGTAGGAGGATGTACTTTGATTTCAAATACAAACAGGGCTTTGTAAATATGTTCAAATTACTGTGCACATAACGGCTTTGTGCCTGGAACCTATTTCAGATGGGTTATATATAAATGGAATACAATCCTCATGCTACAGTTACAGTATTATGCAATTAATGTATTTAAAGGTTTGCTAAGATACCTTGCAGTTTTCTATCCAATCCCATAGAAATTCTGCCATCCAATGGATCATCGATTTTTTGCCCTTCAGAGTTTCTTTGGTGGTGTCTCCAAAAAGCACATTACAGATCTGCCGCAGTATCGGTCTGTGCTTGTTTTTTTGCCTTGCAGCTGGATTGTTGATTGCATAAGTCAGGGTAAGACTACATCTACATCCAGTTCCAGAAGAGCCATTTTTTGGTTTTAATTGGTACAGCTCACCGTGACTCGCAATCCACTGTCTTCAAGATCCACAACCCACAACCACTTTTTGGGTAAATTTAAGGCTGAAAAAGGGGCACCAAATAGTGGCTGAGTCACTTCTGTTGTATGCCAACAAGTCATTCGTTTGCTGATTGGCCACCTGCCTTTGATCTGGATTATATCTTATCAGGGAACGGCTCCAGCTGGCCAAAGACTGGAGATTGTGAGCTGTAGTCAAGGATACCTGCAAAGCACTGGGAGCTGCAGCAGAGCGTCTTTGAAGAGAAGCACAGGGAAAGGCAAATTAGAGAGAAGGCAAGGGAAAAATAGGGGCAAGGAGCCAATTTCTGATCTCAGCATCACTGATGTCACCAATGAGAATCTGGTCCACAGAGTGCTGGGGAAAGAAGAATAGAAACAGGTCAGAGGGAAAGGTGACAGACAAGCAGAGGTGACAGAGGGGATAATTAATCATGTCTCAACTCTAATCTTAATGACTGCTCTGCTTTAACACTTGTAATGCCACTTACTCTGCCAGGAGCACAAAATTAGTAAAATCTTTCTAGGAGACTGGCCTGTCTGTCATGGCAGCTCCAGCAGTGATTTTTACTGGTGGCACACTCAGCTGCAGTTCCGTCTGAAGAGCAATTAAATCCCATGTTTCAGGTAAAATCCTATGGTAATAAGCTTACACTTAAGATCTACTTTCTTGTAATTTTCTACACATTTCCAATGTTGCTCAATTTGCTAGTACTCTAAAGCTAGATCAACACCAAAAAGCTTTTCTGCTTTTTTTTTGTTTTTTTCAAAGTTTCAACTACACTTCAGAATACGCTTCTCTCAAAAAGTTCCAACACAACAAACCAACCTTCCTGAAAGATTTTCTTTTGAAAACACCGATGCGTTGGAACTCTATTGGCAAGTCAAAACAGATGAAAACAAATGTTATGTTTGGTGTGAGGATTTTTTTTTTACTTATTTCAATAGACTGTTGGTTCAGAAATGAAGAAGGAAAAGTATGCTGGAAGAATGCTTTTCTGCTTCCTAATATTCTTCAAGCTACAAAAAAAAAGGTGTTCAAAAAAGTTTATTCTTGAAAATGTTAATAATTATTTTTTAAAGTTTAAATAATAAAAATACTATCATTAAAATTGTAATTGTTATTAATGTTATGTTTGTATTTTTAATTATTTGCTCATAATGATTCCATTCCAAATTCTTTGATTTTACAAACACTTGCCCAGCAAAAAATCTTGTGTAGGTTGACCTGCAGTCATAAAACTAAGGCAGCATCAGTTTCACGTGCCTTTCAGTATTAAAAGATATATTTCAGTTACTGCCTTTCCCTAAAGAGGATACCTTCCTCTAAAATAAGGCCCTGGAATTCTTTGTTAGTTGAACAGCTGCCTGGTTTTCAGAAGTGCTGTCTCAGAAGTTCCACTGAACTGTGAGAAAGGAGGGATTGTCTCCTATTTCTGTGGTGCAGAAGGAGGCCTGATCTAGCAAGAAGATGTGCTATGTCAGTTTTCTGACCATTGCATTAGAAACTGCAATATTTTTTTTGTGAAATATTTTTGAAAGCTTGTCTGTGGCTTGAAGCTGACAAACTTTGTCAAGGTTGGAAAATACCGTGCCCCCCAAAAAAAAAGCTAAGAAAATTTTACATCCAGTTAGTGACAGCCTTAGACATAACTAAAATAGGTATGGCATATTAAAATCACGGACATACCCCTGCTCTGATAACTAAGCTTTTTACAAACTCATTTGAATGTGTGGCATGTAACTCTCCATATAACATACAGACACCGGTTTTTAATACTGCTGGATGAGGTCATTCTCTCCTCCTAAATTGGAAAAACCTTCCTTAGGGATAGATACCTATTATGAAAAGTCATTGAGGGAGTCAACAGGATCATATGGTTCTCTGTAAGTTCAGGAATACCTCTAGAGTTTTGCAAGTCAGTTCCAAAGTTAAAGAAATTTTAGAATGTGAGATGTCTTGCTGTATTAAGTTTACAAAATGTTGTAATACTATTATTTTTGAAAAATAAGTTGTGCGTAGATTTTTACTACTGTACTTACGTCCCTTTACAGCATCTGGGGCTGAGTTGCAGTCTATGTCTTCCTGGTATAACTTGTCTAATAACTCATCAAAGTACAACCATTAGGGACAGAAATTTGCACTAAACTGCTAGTATAAACTCCAGTGTGCCATATATGTGGCCAGTCAACTTCTTGCCTGGACAGCTTCTCTCCTGGTCTGCTGGTGAGGGATCTCGCCACAGCAATCCTTTTTAGAAGAGTGATCTGCTCTTTGTTGTATACTCAGTAGGGAGAATGTGTGAAACCCCCAATGTGATTATAAGGGTTCCTTCCCTTCAGGCTTGATTGGCTTCTCTTTCTCATGTCTTAAACAAAAAGTCTATTCATTAACAAGAGAGCATTCTCCATTTTTTCTGGGAGAATGTGTCATGAGATAATCATATGCCACACACCTCCTCTCAGCAGTTCATCTTCTCCTATCTTGCAGTCCACACAGCTGCTAGCTTGGAGATAAAGCCCATTCTGTGCCGAGTTTGCCCAAGCCAGATTCCTTTTCAGGTGATTCCAAATAAAAATGATCATATTTCAAAGTTGAGTCTATAGTTTCACCAGCATTTGTTGATACAAAGGCATGTTTAAGAAGATGTGTATTAATGGCATAGGACATTCACAGATGGTTTGGTTTCAGACAAGTGCTTTCAGAAATGCATTTCAGTCCCTTATTAACATCCATTTTACATGCTGCTCGTTTGAGAAGATTCCCCTGTTACACATATTGCAGACAGGAATAATGAGATGTGTAAGGACCTATTTGAAAATGAGATGACACCTTTGACATAAATGAGTGTAGGGGTCATAGTACCACTGACATCATAGTGGTGGGTTTGCTGTAATCTGTAGCAGATTGATTCATTGCACATTGCAGGATACATGCAGATAAGCTCCTTGCATCGCATGTACTAAAGAGGCCCTGAAATCCCCAACAAGAATGTTTCTGCTCTGCATTCTGCAATGAAGAATGATATCTGATGAATGTGAAGTATATATACCAGGAATGTTATCAAAAAAGATGTTGTCTGAGGTTAAAATTGTATTTGATCTGGTAGAAAAACAATGGAATTTAGCTCCATCCAAACAATATATTTTTCCACTGGCAATGCCTGCTGTTCCCCAAAAGCATAGTCTGCTTTTTCATACTATTGTCCTTTCATTCATCCGCTTGCACAGTATTGTCTTGCAATTTGTTTAAATATAAGATCTTTCTGGCTCATGGAGCTGACACGAAAGATGTGATCCTCTCCCCAAGCAAGAACATTCTTCGTGCTAGTTTGCAAACTACAGTCAGGCAACACATGGGAAATATTGCTTGGGAAAATTCCCATGATTTCTTGATGAAGTTATGGAAGAGCTGCTTGTTTCCCATTCTTTTATAAATCAGGTTAATATAAAAAGCACTTATGTAATCTGCTACAGGAACTGATGCCAGTCTTAATGTGATTTTAGTAAGAACAATATAACTGATTTTAAGTATAATTTATTCTTTCTGGCAAGTTACAATCATCGATAGTTCTTCAATCCAATCACTTAGCCAATCCTATAACTTCCTGTAGTTCAGACATTCCTCGTTAATGCACTTCAAATACCAGAAACAGTCAAAGTTTAAAAGATGTGCTGAAATCTGTTTGGCTTAATCTTTACCATGTTTTGAAGTATCAACAACAAGGCATGCTTTAATTGCAAGCAGAAATCAAAGATGCTTGCAATATACATAGTGGGTGCTCATAGAGCTTTTTGAAGCCTCCAGAAACTGAGTTTATGCATTAAATCCTCATAGCTGAGCTGTGAATCCTTACGTATTTCTGATTGCTTCTCCTTATGACAGGTTTGGTTTTAGGCATTATCCCCTCAGACTACTTTAGGGTGTTGGTGGTCCAGCACTCTCTGTGTATCATTGAAGTGCTGTAAGGTAGTGTGCTGATAAAATAAGGCTCCTGCTGTTTTCCCAGAGTGACTTGGAAGTAGCTCTTTAATGTAAACAACTGTAATGCTTTCCAGCTTGTGTGAATGGTTTGCCCATAACAGGTTCGCATTTTGTCCAGAAACCATAATTCCATTCTCTTCAAAAGTTGGATTTCTAGTCTTGTAAAAGAAATTGCAAGATGTGCGTGTGTTCTGTGAAGCTTGGAGGTGATCTTAGAAAAAAAGATTATTTGGCTTCCAGTTATAACTACACCTCCAAATATAATCGGAATGCAACCTATGCTATTTTTGCCTAATCTCAGTAATTTCTTAGGTTTTTTTCCTGTAACATTTTCCTAAGAATTACGAATGGAGAACTGAATATACCTAAGCAAACAGGTTTTGATCCGGTGTATAATTTTGCTTTTTCTGATCCATCTGCCATTGCACAGGAAAAGGAAGTCTTTACAGCTATGTACTTTTTAGCTTCATGATTGGAAGTGTAACCGGATATAACTACAACAAGGAACACTGACGTCCGCAAGAGTTTGAGTATTAGTGACATTGAGCTCCATCCAAATACAAATTGCTCAATGGAAACCTCTGAAAAACCAGTGTTATTTATGAGACTGAGGCTGCTGCTCACACAGTTTCAGTGATCAGAAGTAGTCCTGTGTGGGTTGCTATCTTTTCTGACAGCTTCATGGACCTTACTTAGTTTGGCAATCATAGATTTGAAAACGGGTATGAAAGAGAATCCAAAAAACCCTAACAATTCTTACTTCTGGCAAGACAGTATTAAATGAGCACTTTTGTGTCCAAGTAATATGGTTGGTGAATGATAATGTGTTACTGAGCTCAGACCATTATTACTATTTTAATTAAATGACAGCAGAATGCATATTGAGACAGGAATAAGTCTTTTATATTGCCCATCTAGAAGCATCCAGACACTGCTTCCTTGTTTATGAAATACGCAACATACTTTTCCATCAAAAGGTTGATGCCTGTATTTCCTTGGCCACTACATCTTGCATTAAGAATGTTTGTTAAGCTCCATACTCCAAGAAGAAGGAAACAAAGAGATCTTTATTTCATCTTTTTTTTTCTCATTAGAAAAAGCATAGAACAGACATTTCAGGTTCACAACAGGAGAAGATGCTGACAGTAGGTGTCTGAGTGCTTTAGTGCCAAGACTTGTTCAAGTACAGCACAGAGATCTAGTGTGTGCAAAGCTGATTCCCAATGCCGCAGAAACCTGAAGGGCTAGAGCATGTAAAACCATCTGAAAATAAAAGAAAGGAAGCGATAAGGAAAAGGAATTTGTAAGGACTATTTTCCTTTGTGAGAAAGTTGTTGAATGAGTGACTGTGTACTCAACAAATGACAATACCTAAATAAATAGTAAAACCAGCTTCTTAATACTAGTAATCAAGGTCAACATTTTCAAAAGCTCAAACTATTAGTCATGGAAATATGGGACCTAATCTTACAATCATTATCATAAGGAAAATTGTCTTGGATACACCAGCAGTTCTCACCAGATTAAATGGGCTAAGACCAACCCTCTGTCACCCCAACTTCACACACAGAAGTTTTGTCACCACTGACTGGCTAACACTGGATTTTGCTTTAGTGGTCACTGTAGAGGATGCTAGAATACTGGTCATATTGGTGTCTTGCTTTTGAAAAAGGGAGTGGTGAGAGAAAGGGAGTGCTGCTGTCTAAAAAGCAGAAACAGCTGCTGGGATTGTTAACAGTTGTTTTTTGGCTGAGTTCAGCAGCAGAGCGCTTCGTGGTTGATACTTCCCCCAGAAATTCTAAACAATGTAGTTAGAGCAAATTTCTTGTTTGCAGAGAAGCAGCCTAACAAGGCAAAGCCTACTTTTAAAAATGGGGTACCTGTGGCACCAGTGGTAATAATCTTCAGGGTTTCTTACAGCTGCATGGCTAACCAGGATTCTTACAGCTCAAATGATGTTAGAACTAACGTTTCCATAAGTGATCCACACATAGAAGCTGACAAATCCTCCAAATGGCTCATTTAACCTTCTTCAGCCACCAGGGAGATACTTGAACTTAGAAGCACAGCTTCTTGAGAAGCTCAGGAAGCAAATTCAAAGCTGACCAGAACTCCGACGTTTCCATTTTCACTGACTGCTTAAGGTTTCCCTCTTGCAGTGATTTAAATAGACCTGACAATCCGTGTAGATAAAAACAGGCAGACTTTCATCTTACTTCCATTGTTTATGACAGATTGGGCGTTGCTTGGAGGAAGGTGCATGTATAAACAAGCTCCAAGGTAAAATAATGGCAAGTTTGCAAGAGCTTAAAATTGAGCATGCATCATGCTGAAGTGCTTCCTCAGCAGAGAAAAACAATCCTCGCAGATGCTCATCTCAGAAATGTTGCACAAGATGTCTAAGATTCTTGAAAGGAAAAGTGATGTAGGTGCCAAACTTGTTAAGCTGTTTCTAAAGATCAGCCTGTACCGGGTGGAAATGAAATAAAATGTGCCAACTTGCACTTTCAGTAGTGAAAATAACGTTCTTTAGGTTGGGATAATTGAAATGTATTAGCTAAATTTAGCTGAAACCCAGTCGTTTATCCTTCCTTGAAAGTTCTGGAAGACTGCTGGGATGATTTTTCCTGCAGTCCTCAGATTTATAAGAGGTTCTTTTTCTTGTAATGCTGGAAAGTGAGAATTTACTTTGTGTACTTTTTCCATTGAAGAATTTCCTTATAGAAATTATATCCAACTTACAGTGTCTCTCTGATGTGATATAGTATAACTGTGTGCTAACACTTGTTTTATATACCAAGCAGGTTATTTAATTAGCTTTTTCAAATATTCAGCTGTAATATTCATTTTGTTCTGTAGTGAAATTTCACTCACAGATTGGGATAAATATGATATTAAGTAACATTTTTGCCAAATCTCTTTAATTTTTATAAAATAAGTAAATATTGCTCTCGTTTTACAGGTTGGCAGTCAGGACAGAGTGGCTAAGTCTCTTAATGTGGTAGAGTTTGGGCACTTAGAAACTAAATCAAAGCATGTGATCCATGAGGGTAAAAGAATCATGGTCAATGAGGCTGCTGTGCTCTTCTAGCAGATACGGCAGGTTGCTTGGGTCTGTGTCTGGTTGATTTTGAGTAAGGATGGAGAATATGCATCATCTCTGGACAACCTTTTCTACTGATCACCCTCACAATATATATATATATTTAATTGTGGTTAAATGGAATGTCCTTTATTTTGGTTTGTGCCCTCTGCCTCTTCTCCCTTCACCTGATATTACTGAGAAGAGTCGGAGTCCATCTTCTTTATTCTCTCCCACTGGCTATATATGTATATTTATAAGACTGCCCTGAGCCTTGTCTTCTCCAGGCAGAACAGTCTCAGCTGTCTTAGCCTCTAAGAGAAGTGCTCCAATCCTTTCATTACACCTATTCCCTGTCATTGGACTCACTCCAGGATGTTTCTGGTGGCCTAGACCTTTACCAAGCATCTGCATGTACGTCATCAGTGCTGAACAGAGGAAGGGTCACATCCCTTGACCTGTGAGCAACATAATTCCTACTGCAACCCAGGACACCATGGACTATTTTTTTTCCAAGGGGGCACATTGCTGGTTCACGGTCAACTCAGTATCCATCAGGACCCCAAATATCTTTTCTGACAAGTTGTTCTCCAGCTGTTCAGTCCCCTTTGTGTAGCACCCATGTCCAATGGACTCATATATGTCCAGTTTGTACATAGGCTCATCTGAGGGTGTAGACACCTTTCATCATAAGGTACTCTAGGTACCTGTCCATGCCCAGGCTGCAGCTGACTCAGCAGGTCTGAGCGCTCTGCTTTCCAGGTCATGCCTCAGCCTGTTCAGAGGCTCTTTGGTAAGTGAAGCTGTGCCTGTAATTCCAGAGGGATCCGGTGCCGTAACTGTGTTTATATCATACACTGATGTCAGTGAATCATCCCAAAAGAGAGTGCTGTGGTCATTTTCATCCTTAAACACAGCTAGCAGTCCAGGCAAACATCCATCTTCCTTTTTATTTTCCTTTTTTTTTTTTTCTTTGCAGCAGGACTTGATCATCAAACAAGAAACTGGGCTTCTTGGTTTTTGTCAACTTCAGGAAGTTCAAAATAACATCTTCCAGAGAACTCAAGTTCAGATTAATTTATTTTCGAGCCAGTGCCTATATGCTGTTGCATACCCCTGGCATGATAGTACCTTTAAGAGCTCAGCTAGTCTGGATGCTGTTTGTAGGCCTGCAGCAACAAGCTGCCTTTTGCAGTGGTGCTCAGATACCATGGCAACTGTCACTTTATAAATAGACAGATAGCAACCCAAGACCCTGAACCATCCCATTGCCCAGAGCTACTGAAGCTTTGCAAGTTCCAGTAAACACTGGGGACCGCAGTAAGCCTGATATAAGCGGCCACAACTCCAGTGACTTCAAAGGAGTTTGTCCCAGTGTCACCCTCACTGATGTTACTATTTCAATGTCAGTGAAATAATTCCCATCAAGTGCAAATTATTTGGAACTTTTGGGACAAGTTAAACCTATTCATCATAGCTATGATAAGTGAACCGAAGACAGGAAATCAATCTAATTTTACTATTTTATTAGGATGTGTCTTACCATCACTACATGGAGAGACGAGAGTAATTTGTCTTTGTTATGAAAAGATAACATATGATAACTGTGGAAAGCGTGGGACTGCCAGAGGGCAGACTGAAAGGGCTCATGTGCTCGCCAGGTAAGCCAGAGAGCTAGGATCCCCTGCTACTGTACTCAGCCGCACCTTGAGTACTGTCTTCAGTTTTGGGCCCCTCACTACAAGAAAGACATTGAGGTCCTGGAGTGGGTCCAGAGAAGGGCAACAAAGCTGATGAAGGGACTGGAGAGCAGATCTCATGAGGAGCAGCTGAGGGAGCTGGGGATGTTTAGCCTGGAGAAGAGGAGGCTGAGGGGAGACCTGATCATCACCTGCGACTTCCTGAAAGAAGGTTGTAGAGAGGTGGGAGATGGTCTCTTCAGCCAAGTGACAGGTGATAGGGGAAGGGGAAATGGCACAAAGCTGCACCAGGGCAGGTTTAGATTAGATATTAGAAAAAAGTTCTTCACCAAAAGGGTTATCGGGCACTGGAACAGGCTGCCCAGGGAGGCGGTTGAGTCACCGACCCTGAATGTATTTAAAAGATGGGTAGATGAGGTACTTAGAGATATGGTTTAGTAGAGGGCAAGTACAGTTGGACTTGATGATCTTAAAGGTCTTTTCCAACCTTGTGATTCTATGATTCAAAGCATTCATTCTGGGTCTGGCTGAGATGGAGAGCGTATTCTCTATAGCAACTCCTGTGGTGCTGTTAACATACTGATGTTCTGGGTACTGCTGGAACAGTGTTGACACAGTGACAAAGCCTACCCTGCTCACTCTGCCCCCACACTGAAGAGATTGAGATGCACAAGAGTTTGGGAGGGCACACAACCAGGCAGATGATCCAAACTTCCCAAAGAGATTTTACATGCCAGTAATTAAATGGGGGAGAGGTGTTTAGGTAGGTTAGCTGTCTTTTACTCAGGAATTGGTGGGGCATCAGTGTAGCATGGGAGGTGGCTAGTGGTTGTCTTTGCATCACTCACTTTGCTTTGTTTTCTTTATTTCTTCTCCTTCTCCTCCTTCATCTATTAAACTATTTTTACTTTGACCCATGACTTTTCTTGGTTTTACTCTTTCATCTTTCCACTTGGCACTGGGTTGTGGGTGAGGCAGTGAGAAAGTGGCTGCATGGTGCTTGGCTGCCTTCGGGGGTTAACACAAAACAGGGTTTTAGTGTAACTCATGTAAATATCAATCTTCAGGACAACACTTTAGGTGTATCTTTAAAACCCATGAACTAATGAAATTGAAGCTTTTTGTGGATCAGTTTTATGCTATAAAGCCCATGGAAGAGATGAGCTTTGAACAAGCAAAGAAATTTCCCACATTGTCTGGAGAGGACAGTGTGGAGTGAGACAGCATCACCAAATCCCTCCAGTGTTTTCCTTTTCTTCTTTGTCTTTCATTAGTCAACAGTGGTGACTGACAAGACAGTCTTTAAAATTCAGTCACCTTGGGAATGTGTATGTCAAGAGAGATGAAGACTACTAATAGCACTTGTTTCAAACCCATTGTGTCCTTCCTACCGAAAAAAAAATAATCTTACTGCCTATTAGTGGTTTTCAAATTTCATGGAAGAGTTGAATTCATTTAAGAGAAAACTGAATTTGCCAAAGTAATTGGGACCAAGAATGTTGTCCAGCAAATCATGTGCTGGTTTTAATCAGGAATTCGGAATTCAACTTGGTTACGAATTTGTGATGAAATTAGAGTTTAGTGTCTTGAGTATCCAAGATAAAAATGATCCATGGTCTCTCACCTGAAAGATGCATCTCATTCAGTGCTTTCCTATGCCAGCTGAGCTTAGCTGACAAACTGCTCCCGTTCCTAAGTGGAGATGCTGACAGACAGTTTTCAACTTCAGTCTCATTTTCCTGTCACAGTGGCCTGTAAATCTACAAAATCACATCTTCCTGTTTACTTGCTTACCCTTTCAGTCCCCTCCCACTCAGTGTGACATATGACAGTCTTACAAGTCACTCTTGATAAAACAGCTTGATCTTAGAAATCAATGCTGGTATAAACACTCGAAGAACAGCTTCAAATCCTCTCTGTTGAAAGCTAATCTATTTTTTTCTAACCAAGACATACCTACTTCCAGAACTGTTGGATTTCTCACTGTGCTAAGACATAAGCATGTGTTTAATTGTAAGTATATGCTTGAGTCCCCCAGCACTCATTGAGACTTATGCGCTCAGTTCAGCTGATGATGGAATAGAAACTGAGATGGCAATAGCTTTAAGGATGTCTTCTTAAAAAATAGGTATTTTGGTCTTTGCTGTGGTTATAAAGGCCATTCCAGAAGAGGACTTACCTTTCCAGGCTATTTATTTGTTTGTTTATTGTTAGGATGCATGAAAGGCATGTGGAGAATTGCAATTGAAATGGTTTCCATCTTTTTTTGGTTATTTCAGTAGGTGTTTACGGACAAGGTTAGGCTGTTGGCAGACCTGGTTATAAGGGTATAAAGGTTGCTGAGTGGAGGAATTTGAATCACTGTGTTAGAAATATCAAGGGTCCTAAGAAAGGACTCGAGGTAGACACTTTAGTGAAGCAGTAATTTATTATACGTTCTTGCAAGAGCGGGTGACCTAACAAAGTAGGCACACCTTTGGTCACAGTTAGTAGGATTTTTATACCATATCCTCGTCCAAAATTATTAGATTACATCATACACCCATACATAGTCATAACCTGTCCCACTTTGTATTAAAATGAGTTCCAAGAAGTCATTTCCATAAACTCCTCCCAGCTGCGCCTGCGCACTGCTATTTGGTGGTGGTCGTTGAGGGTCGTGGGGGATGAAGTCGGATGGCTCCTCTTCACCACCGCAAGTAACCTTCTGTCTTGCACAGACTCAGCTTCCCCTTGACTCTGATCCAAACTACAAACCCGGTTTCAGCAGGTTTTGCACACTTTCAAAGACAAGGGAGAGCTCGAACTAGCTACAATGAAATACTTTCTCTGAATTTATGACCAATTATGAGACAAGCAAGAAATTCCTGAACAGATAAGGAGTTCGTTAGACCAATGTGGGAGACTAGAACTCATCAAAGAAATAATTCTATTTTCACAGAGCTCATAGTAGGCATTGTTTATGCAAGGTCATTTCTGACACAAACTGTTAGTAAGCCCCCCTTACCAAGCATTTTATTAGCAAGCACCCTTTAACCCTTTGTAAGCATCTTGTTAGAAAACCCCGTATCAATCCCCCCTTTTCTATAAAGTTAGTAAATTCTTTTACTACACCTTAATCCTAATAGAATGATTCTCTGTCTAACTTTTCAAACTATTTGTCTGATTCTAGCTTTCGCCTTCATTGGATTCATGCATGCGTGAGCTTCCTTTTCTAGTACTTTCTGTGGGGAGGTTGGGGGAACACTGCGCCTGCGCATTTCCAAAAACACATAGCTAGGGGAACGAGCACCCGAGCAGCAGAAAATGGCTGGCGTGGGTGAAGGGACCCCAGATCCTCAGACTTCCCAAGAGGTAAGGCCTCCCCTCTACAGCACTATAGCCAGGCAGTAGGGACAATGTCCTTGCTATGGCTATAGTGGTGTATTGTTCCTTTACCCTTAGATTCTCAGGCCGTCATCGCCTACCAGACGGGTGCTTTTTCGCCTCCCAGAGCAACCAGAGAGGTGGTTGTTCTTGAGACTGAGTGGTCTCTTCAAACTTAGATAGTTGGCCTAGAAAGGATCAAGGCCTTCCTTTTCTGTTATTGCTTTATTTCTAGGCAGATGACCCATGCCTCTCCCCACAGGGTGGCACATGATGAGGAGATGTATGAGCGACGCCTGAGGATTGCCATCTATGCACTGATAGCAGTTGCTACTATTATGGTTTTCCTCATGATTGTGACTGCTTACCTTTGCTGTTATGATTGTGAACACTAATAAAGTTTAGTTTTGTTTAATTAATCAGGAGTTTCTCTATATAAATCTATTAGACAAAAGTGGGAAAAAGGGGTGGAAAGTTGCTACACCGTGTGACCGATAACACGTAAAGTAAAAGTTTCCCTCCCCTTTATCTTATGTGCTATTTGTTACATTTCTGATGAGACAGCCTTAGTCCTCCACAAAATACAATAGCCCTTTTCAGTTTGCAAAAGCAACATTTCTCAGCATTTCCCACAACTGGAAAAGGGGATCAATATCTGTCAGGTTTCTTCAAGGCTTCCAAGCAATACTGTGTACTTGTGATCACTGCATCACAACAAAGAAGGTGCTTCCTCCTCCATGCAGTGTTAGAATTACTGAAAGAACAAGACAAAGTATTATTGTTCTCATCATTGCTTCAGGTGTAACTGAAGAATAACTGGCTTCAGGCACTGATAGCTGGCACTGAAAAGGGTGTAACATCATGCAGTTTGAGTCAAGGTATGCCTGCGCTGTGAATTAAGCACAGACTTCATTGTGCTTTTTGCCCAGGCATGCTCAGGAAATGCAATTCATTTGTAAGGCAGTGCTAGGATACCAATTTAGACTCACCTCCATGATACTTAAGGACAAAGTGTGAGCCTGCACCGTGCTTCAGCCTAGGTGAACTGTTTCCTTTATATGATCTGGAAGGACTGAACACGTTCATAGCACAGGCCAGTCCACATAAAGCTGTACAAAGATTTAATCTTTCAGACAACAATGTTGGTGTCTTGGAATCTTGAGTTTTTGCCAGGCTAACCAACAGCACGGGCCCTGGAAAGAGACCAGGTGCTGGGAACCAGCCTGCTCATGTCTGCTGTCCAGCTTGTGCTTCTTCTTCCAGGGTGGGCGAAGCATGAGGGCTGGCTCATGGGCATGCCCCCTCACATTCTCTCCATCTGCACATCCTCCTCCCATCCTCTGCATCTGAACATTACCTGTCTGCTGCCTTGAGATTTTTGTTTTTATCACTGCTTCTTCTACTTCTTTAGTCATTATTGCGTCATGCATTGTAAAATGTCAAGATATGATTCACAGATAGAGTATGAATAATAAGACCCTTTAAAAAATGCTAATAATATAAACCTTTCTGATTATATCCTTTCTGTTACACATTACACAGGGTGATTTGCCATTACTGTATAGTCCCCGCACTTGGCAATGTAGTGTCTTGGATCAGAAATGACTCTGACAGTGTGACAAGTGCCTTTGTCACAATTCTTTCTGTATTTACACCACCCACCAGGTGACATATTCTGATAAATGAACTCTTCAGTGCTAGATTTTATATCAGCACACTTACGCTTGAGAGTGTAATGTACTTTTACTTTGAGTATCATGGCTGTTCACACAGAAAGTCCTGGATTTACTTCATCATAGCCATAACGAGGAAAGCATACGTGTGCATGCTGCATATTATTACTAAGGGCTATAGAAGTGCATAGTACATCATTGTTTGATGGGTTATTCCCAAAATACAACTCACAGTACATATAACAAATGAAAGTTCAAATTGTCTGAAGGTTACAGTCTAGGAAGCACTGCATTCACCAGCAAGGAATTCATGGAACACTAATCCATTAAACAGTCGGATGGATCTTTTTTGCCCATTTGGGGAATCTATGATACACTTTCTTGCTGTTTCCATTTCAACACTTTTTTCTGCAACCTGGATTGGCTCTCACAACATTATATGCCAATTTCTCTCTGCTATTGTGTCCCTGGACTTATTAATCCATCGTTGTCTTTGGCCTGACATTTGAAATGTTAGATATAAGCTGTGATATTTGTCTTGGCTATCACAATAAATAGGTTTGGAATAGTCACTCAGAATGCTTCGGCAATGGCTGTGTCCACCTCTTGAAGAGCAACCTGATGGAACTACCTTCTGCCTGATTTAATCCTTCTTTTCACGCTCCCCTCCTTCAGCAGCTGCTACAGAAATAGAGAAAAAGCCACGAGCACGCACACACACACAGAGCACTTCTCAGCTGCTGGACAATGAATGCTTTCCTCTTTTCAGATAAATTGTAATAAACCTGTAGAAACTCCTGTTAAAGAAGGTATGTTACGACCTTGAACTACACAACAGCGTACATCTGAAAAAAAAAATCAGATGAGGACCACAGAAAAAGCAATTATTTCCTTACTGAAATGTATAGTTGTAATTGCCATTATTTTTTGCAGGCTGTGTTGGTTGCACTCTGTGATTCATGAGGAGAAGGCCAATGGAGAACCAGGTAAAAACTTTCTATTAAGGGAAGACAAAAATTTCCTGGACATTAATTGATACAGATTTTATAATACAAGAAAAATAAAGATCCATGTTATAGCTGCTCCATCTGTTTGCAAGGCAAGCTAATTCATATAAATCATTCATTGACTGAAATCAATTGTACTATGTGGTTTTCATTGCTGAGGTCTTCTGTGAAACCTGTTACTGTCTGCTCAAGTCAAAGGAAAAATAGTATAGGTCATTAAAAAAATATAAAATACATAGAAACAGTATGACCAATGTATAATGATTTTGCTAGATTTAGGAAAAATTCAATCAGTGATACTCAATGCATTCTCTAAGCTTACCCACAGGGATTGATGGATGGGCACAAGCTTGCATATGAAAAGAGAGACCGAAAGAAACATCCCAAATACAACCTAAGCCATGGAAGTGGAGCTGGAGGCCTGGGCCAGAGTACCTCTTATGAATAAGGTATCCCAAATGAACAATCCAGCTATAAATAAACTAACAACATTTGAGAGATTCGGAAGAGACAGGAAAATAAAATGTACAGTGATGACATTTTCATGGTCTCACATTTTATGGACCTCCAGCACTACTTCCTTGATTTACACTTCTTTTTTTTTAATGCAGAAGTATGGAATCTGATGGAAAATAATAAAGACAGTATTAGAATGCAGCTCCTTCTGTGTCAGAGAGGAGGAAGTATTAATCAGAGCTACACAATAACTGCAAACAGCTGAGAATACCCATAAATATAGTTGAGAAGCAGAGCTTTCCATGCGGCACAAGAGGCATATTGAAATGACAAAATGGAGGAATAATTACCAAACTGGCAATGACCATCGCTGTTGAGTATGCTTTGCATAGCAATGAGTATGCTGAGCACCATCACCTATCCTAGCTACCTGGGCAAGCTATCAAGATTTCGTAATGTTGCAGATAAATGAGGCAAAAATGTTTGCGGTAAGGGCTGGTATCTTCTTCATCACCAGAAACTCACAATGACAGGGAAGGTCTTAATTCATAAAGGGCATTTTAGCAATGAATGATTATTTGCTTATTGCCTAGGCATTTAAGGCAAAAGTCTTTTGAGAACATCTGCAAAGGAGTGTGATGTTTCCCTGGGAGCCGTGTTGGTAAAGGGAATAACCTACAGACCAAGATGTGTTTTCTGAGTTTGAAATAAAAAGGCATGGAAGTTCCTCCCATGAAAGGAGCAAGAAAATTATGCTCCTGCTCTTTTTTAGATAATACTGTCACTTTTTCTTCGGGAACAATTTATACATGGCCTCAATCAGATGTTTTTGAGGCCCTGACACTTAAGTGCTCTCCACAGACAGATGTCTGAAATGAACTGCTCCTCCTTCATTTCTCCAGAGCTATGGCTCACTTTCAAATGAGGAAACTGAGAGCATTCCCTTTCTTCACAAAGTCCATGTTGTCCACTGTGGTCAGCTCTGCAGTCCAAAGATTGCTCCTGGAGCACTACGCTTCAAGGCTGTTGGGTGGTTGGCATGGCTTCCTGGGTATGGAAGGTGTGTTTTAAGAGATCTTTGTTAGTGATCACTCCAGTGAGAGCTTGTGACAAAATAGGAAGTGACACTGCAAAATATCCTAAGTGATGGATTCCTCTATTTTAAAATTAACTCGTATTTCTATTTAAATAGATCATGGCTCTGATATTGATTTGTATTTACATCATTTCAGTCCAATATATTTTTAATGTAGTTTTGGCTTTCTGGGGATCCAAAGTAACAGAACACAAGTATGCATGGGGAATATGTTACTATACTCCATATAATGATCTCTTTTATAAAGTACACTTATGCCATTGGGGTGATTTAATTTAAGGTTACGTCCTATGTACATCTAGTAGGAATCAACTATTCTATTTGAACTTGGTTCTACTTGGCTTAGCCCAGCTCTTTGTGGTTTTCTTATCTTGATGTAAAACCTTGTGATTAAATTCTGGCTGTTAGAGACACATGAGTACCACACCAGAAGGGCAGCAGAGTACCTCACAAGCCCTTTATTATCAGTAGGAACTTCTTTCAAAGTAAGACTATTCACATGGTGTCACCAGAAGATGTGAAAAAAATAGACTAAGCTGTTAACAATTACAATATTGGGAAGTAAATCTAAACCAGGTAGTCCAAAGCATGCATGGGTGCTCATGTGCATATGGGAGCATATAATGTAGTTGAAAGTAGGAAGGATACCTTGGAGGATTCATCTTGCTGTCAAGCAAAGATACCAGCTGGTATCTTAGAGAGAGCCCTAATATTTTATAGCTTTTAATAAAGACTCTGGACTCATTTTTGATAGCAAAATATCTGTACAGCAAACCACCTGACATTTCTCTTGGTGTTTAAGGTGCCCATCTTCTGCTTATGCAAAAGTTTTCTGTTCATTAATTTATTCCTGACAGAGATAAAAAAATCAGATAAAACCTTCCGTTCTACTTTATTGCCAAGTCATTCAAGGCAGATACTCTTCTAATAAAACATGAAATTAGTAGTCATTATTTCCTTCCAATTAGTCTACCATTGCCTTACACAGTATAAAGAGAGTGCATGCAAAAGATAGCGATGCAGCTGTTTGGCTGTGGCTTGCCTGTCCTTGCTCTACTCTATCCATCAGAGTGCACGCTGCTTTCGGTGGTTGATCTGCTTTGATCTGCAGCACATTTGGGGCATCCAGCTGTCTACCTTCTGCACCATCAGTGGTCTAGTGACATTTTTCTAGCTTACTGGGTTGTCTGAATAAGACAGAGCAAGCAAGGGACTTGGCAAACAGTAGCAAGTGGCACGGTTCAGGACAGGAGTGTCCACGTCTCAGCCCCATACCAGATCTCACCGTGTTCTCTCAGGCATGCTCTGCTCCATCATCCCTGGGACTAATGCCTCCCCTCTCTGACAGGGCAGAGGAAGGCCCTTCATGCACAGCAGGTGGACTTAAATTTTAAGTCACCAAAGTAAGTTAAATTTTTTTTTTTTTTAAGGAGAGTCAAAGCACTGGGTACTGTCAATATATAAACCTGAGAAAGACCTTTCACTCAGGAATCACTGTGAAAACATGACCAAGTCAGAGATCTTGATCAGATGGCATTCTCTATTTTAGGTAGGGGTGCACTTAGGAATTTTTATAAACTTCATAAAAGGAAAATTGGGACAAAACAAAGCTATTTTTTCCTACTTAGCAGCTGGAAGTAATGTGACTTTATAATCCCTACTGAACCACAGTGGACCACAAAGACAAAAACCAAGTGAGTAAATCCAGCACAGTATTCCATGATTAAAATGATCTCCACCTTGACTTGTATACCCGGAGGAACAAACTTTTTCTTACAGGGTAGATGTAATTCAGCCTCACTTTTGGCACTTAGCTGAGGAGAAACTGTAAAATAGTAATTATTTATTATAGGGTTGGGAGAGTGTGTGTGTGTGTGTCTAAACAGCTGTAGTTCAGTAGGGACCGAAAAACTAATTTTCAACTAGGGTGGACTTCATTTAAAGCAAAAATTAGTATTTCACTGGCTAAGCCACCAGATCCTCTTTTTCTCCTCTTTCTTTCGCTTTCCACTCTTCCAAATACTCCCCATATGGCATCTCCACACATATCCAAGTATATAAATATAAATACAACTGCATAGCTCCTCCCTGCCCATCTATAAAAGAATTTGTTCTGTTGCAGTGGGAAGCCCCAGCGTATCTCTGTCTAAGATGAACCTCAAAGCAAGCATTTCATCCTCTGTCATGCAATCATCATGAGGTAGAAAATCAGATTTCCAAAACCTAAAAGCATGCTGCAGAGAGCTTCAGAGCAGCGCATGTCAGTTTTTTCTTTGATGTATGCTCTGTTTAAAAAAAGCTGGGGTGGTGGGGCGGGGAAGGGGCGGGAGAGGAAAAACATGCACTGAGTGTCTTCCTTGAGATTTCCTCTGTTGCTTAACTCTTTAGTTGTTAGTGAGATTTCAGAGAAGGAAGAAAATAATCTCTCCTTGCTGCCTAGAGTGAGAATGAAAGTATTCTGAGGAGACATTGTAAGAACTTCATTTAGCGAGATGGATGGTTTCACATTCTCTCTTGCATCTTAATGAAGCAAGCATCACCTCGAGAATGGCAGTGAGGGTGTAATGGCTTTTAAAGCGTTGGTAGGATCAGCTGACAAATGCCAGCTACTTTGTTTCCTGACATGATTTAGAAAAGTAAGACTTAATCTCAGGCTAGTGAACTGTATCACCTGACCCAGAAGTAAGGACGTATCATCCTGGGGGAGCTGGGATTTATTGTGTGTGTTTATCCAGGCAATGAGTGTTAGTTTCCAAAATGCCTACTGCTGTTTATTTCCTAGGAGAGCCAAGTGGAACTCCTAAGGGTCAAGTGCGGTTGAATGCATTAATGTCTTGCTTTCTCTGTCCCTCTCTCGTCTGTTCAGTAAGACATTTCAGCACACACTGTACTATGCTCCCGAAGCAGAGATGGATGTTTTTCTCCCAGTGGCAATTGAATCCTCCCTACCTGTTTTCATCATTCAGTTGAGTCTTCAAAATAAGAGCTCTTTTTCTTACACACTTTCCCTAAGCCAACTTTGGATCTCCCTCCCTCCTCTCTGCCACCTCCTATTTGCACTTACAACTCCTATCACTGTCATCTGTGCCTGCCATCTGCTTCCAGAGTATTATGAAGCTGTAATCATAGGACATTTTGAAATTTATTCATATAAATTAAAGATGTTAAGTTCCTTTTGGATTTAGTGCTTGGGAAGGCATGGTTCTCCTGGCAGAGACTTTCAGAACCAGCAGCTGGCAGAGAGAGGCTGCAGGAGTTTTCCCTGCCCAGTTTAGCCATCCCACCTAGCTCATGACCTTCGGCATTTCTGCATTCTCAGGGCTGAATTCAGCTGAGAAAAATGGACTAATTGTGCCAGATTATTTGCCATTTAGTGATGAGCTTGAATCCGTGTGAGACCAAAGTAATTTTTCACTTGTGACTGCATTTATTCCTCACGGAGAAAAGCATATAGCTACACCAGTAGCCTCTCTGTCTTGTTCACTTTACAAATAGACTGTGGCTCAGCTTATTTTCTCTATTCACATTGTTTGGGATAGGAACTACTTATTAAGTCCAAGCAGTACGTAACACAGTGGTCTGATTCCTGTCAAGGGCCTCTAGGTGGTATTCCAATACATGGTGGTAATAATGTTGAAATGCCTGTTGTTAGCTAGCTGTGTGTTCCCACATGGATAGCAGATGCTAAAGTTTACTCCTGCACTGCTCAGTTTTATACTCTGAGCTTTCCAGTTTAACAAAAGAGGTTGTAATAGACTTTGTTTGCATTTTGAAGTGCTTCTACTCCTCTCTAGGAGAGGTCCTACAATCTGAAACAGCTGGTGCCAAGGGCCTGCATACACAAGGTGCACACTTCAAGGTGGTGAGGATTTTTTTTTTGCTTTGGACTCGCTCTCATCCCCCGGACTGAACATACATCTGGTACAGAAGTGCATAAGGTGCATTCTTGGTGTGCAGCTTCCAGTGTAGCTTTATCCAAGGGGAGTCTGATCCATGCTCTGTGACGCCAACCAAAGTTCAGGTGGTGGAGAACTGCATGCTTCTGTTCCAAACTATAAGGCTGATGTGGATGCAGCCAAGAAAACACTGGTCTCTGCAACACAAAAAGTCCATTCTTTCCCTCTTGCTCTTTCCAGAGTGCTCCACTGACTTGGAAACTATTTAAAGTCAGTTTAACAAATTTTACTCTTTCACAGTTCAATATATTTGGTGCATTGGTGCACCTTTTAGACTGTCTCTACTAGTTCTCCCAGTTTCTGAAAGCACCTGCATGTATGCCAGCGTTTTTTATAAAGTGCCTTAAATGAAATCATCATTATGTGAGAAAGGCAGTAGCGATGAAAAAAGAGCCATTACGTATTTCTGCAAAAGCAAACCAATCCCCAAATGGCTTCCTTTTTCCCCCAAGACCTTTTGAGAGATGGAGATTCAGGCTGTATATAATGTGCCTGTGGTCTCAGTGAACTGAATGCACATTGCCTGTGCTGCTCACGGCAGCTAAACTGTCGCAGGCTCAGCTAGTAGCTGGGTGCCAGCCAGCTCAGGATCCTGGAGGCTGTAGGCACAAGCCAAAGAACTGTGGTCAACTGCTTGGCAGGTATTAAGCCACAGAAACAAAATGTATAGAAAAGTTTCATTTGGCTCCATTGTCACCACTGAGTTGATGAGTGGGAATAAAGAAGTGTGACCTACTGATTTGCACTGGCAGTACGGCAGCCAGAGGCCTGCAAAAGCATGATGCTTTAATCCTAGACGGCTTATTTTTTAAATTTAGGAGAGGCCTTCAAAACACACTGAGAGGAGCTAAATGTGACACACAGCATAAAGAGAAGCAGCATTTCCAAGGGATCAGATTTAGGATTAATTGATTCCCCATAATTGCCTACCTGCCCCCCAACTGGTGCCTCAGCACTTATTAGTATCCCCTCAAAGGTGGGAAAAACTGATGAAGGTATACTTAATTTGAATTTTAAATCCCTGACAAGGACAAAAATGTACATCAGGAGAGGAAAGGTTAAGAGTCAGCTGGTGCACTGGCTTTGCGAGGGACTGCAGCTGGTAACCTGTCAACTGAAGGCTGACAGTGACGCAGATGAAAGGGCAGACATGGAAAGGATCAGCAAAGGCAACAGTAATGAGAGAGAAATACCAGAGACAGGGGAGAGGCCACTGTATGTTACTACCCTGGATGAAAAGCCTGAACCTTGGTCCCATGGTGACAGTTTGCCATCTTTGCTGTCAGGTCCTGTGGAGCAGCAGTAGAGATTCAGAAGTGCTGGAGAAGGAAATGGTGTTCATTGGGTTTTAACTGGGGAAAGCAGTCAGTAAGGCACTGGGGTCCTGAGTCACGCTGCTGTGTGGAGGCTGTTGTGGCCACAGAATGGTGAAGCAGGCAGTGACACCTACCAAAAACCCATTCCAATTCTATTAAAAGATTTAGAACCCAGGCAAGCACATGCTTCTTTGTAATGCTGGTTCCAATCGTCTCACAAAGGAGCTGTATCATTTAAATTAACTTCAGATTATTTCAGGTGCAGGTCAAAGAGGTATGAGAAGTTCTGCTGCATCCAAAATCATAGTGTCATAGAATGCGTTAGGTTGGAAGTGATCCTTAAAGGTCATCTAGTCCAACCCCTGCTACAGCAAGCAGGGACACCTTTAAGTAGATCAGGTTGCGCAGATCTTCATCAAGGCTAACTTTGAAATACACAAGAACAACTGCAGCTTACTTGGACAAGCTGAACCAGCCTTCAGTTCCTCGCTCTGTCCCACAGCTCCTATGTGAACATGCTGATGTGCATGGCTTGGGATGGGATGTGCAGCCCCTTTACCTATTATGCTGCTTTCACCATCAGAAACAGGAAAATCTTATTAACTCGGGCAAGGAACTTCATCATGCTCATCATGGAGCTTCAAGTCCTTGTCCTGGGCCATAACAGGCAGGTGTGAAAACAGGGGTTGGAGCTAACGTGACTACTTCTGAGCTATGTGGAGTCAACATGTGGGCACATCTATGCTGGGTGGTAGGTATAGGGTACATACCTCAGAGAGCCTTGAAAACCTGATCCTTTGCTGTCAAGGTCTGGACAAACAGTTTCCTCTCAGGCTCTTTTTTTTCCTCAGTATCTTTTCTGTGAAAACCATAGGGGTATGAGATGACAGGACTCCCGGAGAAATACACACCTTACTAGGGTATGCGTCTAGGGTCCCAGGAGCCTTCCCAGGTGCTTCAGGGGCATCCCGGTGCCTAAGTTCCCACCACTTTGATGGGGATGTGGCACTTCACAGATAGTACATTGCCTGATAGTTGCCAGCAAGGATAGGCTTCACAGCCTTAGGACAGTCAAGGACACTGGCAAGAAACTGATTCTTGGGAAGCAAAAGTTCAAGGCAGAACAAAAAAACATTGTTGTCTTCTTGCCTAAATTAGCCATACATAGACTTGTCTGGGTTTGAATGTAGGTGGGTTATGGGGTTTTTTAGAGAATGCATTCAGCAAGGCAGTTATAAACAGCTTGGCTCCTGGCTACAGAGCTTCACACCTTTAAACTCTGTTAGTTGTACATGTCTAGCTACAGACTATGTCGGTTATAAACTAACATGTATTAGATCAGTAGTCTGTGAACTGAACCTCAGTCTCTTTCACACAGCTTCAGCTCTCAGCTATTTTATCTCATACCTGTCTTTGAACTGAAAAAGTCTGCTGAAGTAATTATTGCTGTGAAATGGGTAATACGATTATTTTTATGTGCAGCCTTCAGTGAAACATAGGTACGTATCCATGGGTCATGCATAAGTCACACAGAAACCTGGCTTTGGTAGTAGACTATGAAGCTCACAAATGTTGCTTCTTCAAATCCAGCTCAGTATTCTTAGTAGGACTGAAAGAAACACCTACTGCTGACAGTTCAGGGTAGATGATTCAGTGCTCCCAGGAGTCCTTAAGGGGCATATGTTTGGAGGAGCGCAACACCTATCTTCCTAAATTCTCAGATCTGATGTTAAGTGTCTGGCTAGGGAAATTATTATAGGCCAGTCTTGTGTGTGCCAGTCTTGTGTGAGAACTCAGAATGGGACAGCATATGAAGCTATAAAATAGGAAACTGCAACATTAATTTGAAGGAAAACATGAACAATTTCTATTTGGCTTTTCTTTGCACAGAATGATAAGTACCATATTTAGAACAAATAATGTGACTTTTCAAGGTGCTTCTTATTAGGAGATTCAGATTGAGGCTTACTGTTTGCTCACGATACGCTGATGATAAATATTTTGCCTTTTACAGAAATATTCTTTTGTAACCCAAGGACTGATACCTTCAGCTAAACTTGTGCTTCAACATGCTCCTCTGACATGAAAAACACTCATAAATTATGATCTAAAATGCAATTTCACATCCTCTTAGAAACCACTCTAACAGAGGCATGGCAAGTCATTGAGCTAGTTGGCAGGGCAAAGCCTGTCAGTACACCAACACTGCAGGCATGTAACCTGCTTTCCCTTCCTCCATCTGCCACATCAATTTGGGATTGGGTAGGCATTATGCAGAGCAATAGCTGCTACCATTTCAGAAATATCTATAATTTCCCTTTGTTTCACAGTCATTTCTTTCTCATCCTATTGCATCATACATGTGGTGCTTTATGAATCTGAGGGAAAGGGAACTAAAAACATGATGGGAGCCATAGTGTTGCCAGGAACATGGTAGACTATGAGAAGACCATGGACAGATGGTCCATTAAATGCTTGTCCTTTACAAGTGTGAAGAATATCACTCACACAGTATTTTTATGTGTGGCCTCAGGCCACCCCTACAGATAGGAAACCTGCAGAGGAGAAGAGTGCTGCACATTTTCCAAGGTCAGACTCAGTGATAGAGTCTGGAGACTTGAAACCTTGAGGACCCTATGGGATTGAATTCCTCTTGCCTTCTGTAGTTGGAGCATAGTGGAGCAGCCTGGGGTGTCAAACTACCACAGAGGCCAGCCCTGGTGACACAGAGACTGTGGAGAACAGCAGGGGTGCCATGCTGCACCAGGTTGCTAAAACATTGCTAAGGTTACCCACGGTTACTGTCCCGGGTGTAGGGCACAGCCATGAAATCAGCACCTCTTCATGCCTTCAGCACCTCACCTTGTCTTCATGTGGATGCATGATGCCCTCGTGTCTTTCTCATGGGAAATATTGCTCTGAGACCACTGTGGGTTTTGAGTGTCACTACCACCTGTCTCTCCCCAGTGCCATCCCCTGAATATCACTGTACTTAGAGGAAGCACTCTGGATGCAGTTGCTTGTTGACAGAGAGATTGTTCAATAGTCAAAGTGAAAAACTCCAATAAAGGGAGTGGAAGATAAGAAAGTAAGCAACAGCAGAGAAAGGGCGAGGCTTTTACTCAGCCAGAGACTTTCCTTTTTTAGAAGTAAAATCAGGACATGTAACAAACAAGGACAAATTGGAAGAAAAATTATCCCCTTGTGTCTTGTTTTGTGTTTTCTCTTAGGCTCAGACTTGTACTGTGTTGGCAGCCTAGACTCCTATTAGAGACATCTGTTTTGAGTTCAGACAGTTATTTGTTTGGTGTTTTGGAATTTTTTCTTTTCATTTTTCTCCCTCTTGATTCTTTTCTTTCTCTGAATTTCCTCTAGTAATATTTCCACAGCTTTTGTCTTATCTTTTCCTCTTTTTTTCTTTTCCACTGCTGTCTCTCCAGGCATGTTTAGCTGTGTCTGACTGCTCATCTAGATCCTTGAGATGACCAGTGTTCAAGCTTTAGAAGACCTCTTCTTTCCTTTTTTTTTTCTTTTTTCTTTTCTTTCATCACCTTTTACTGTCTGCAAAACCAGCCACAGAGTGGGAGAGAGTCTTTCCCTCCTTCCAAGGACACAGTGCCACCTTACTTAGAAATGGTTTTCCTTGACTTGTGCAGCTAATGGAATAATTTCCCCTCCTAGTTACTTTGATGTGTTTCTTTCTCTATCTATCTCCCAGTGAGTGAGGCACCCGTGTATGGGTTATTGGCAGCCAGGCACTTTATCATACCCTCTCTCAAGTAATGGGTTTGATTTTCATGTTCATTAAGGTTGCTCAACACCTGGTAAAGTGCTGCTTTTAGGACTCTCTAGTCTCCGGAGTTAGTGTAAAAGGGGTTCTGGCACAAGTGAGAATAAAGACCAATACTGTTATTACCTGCTGTTCAAAATTACATGTTACTTACTTTTCTCTGTGAAATTTTTGCTATCAGTGATATGAGAGAGGGAGGATGTTCTTGCCACTAAAAACAATGCGCAGTGGCTTGGGGGATTTCAGACTCACTAGTATTTTTGCCTATTAGGTAGTGCATAATGCCATTAGGTAATACAGCTTGAGCCTAGATTTTGTCTCCAAAACATGAAAAAGTGCTTCCCTTTTTTAAAGGTGCAAGAGGATTTTAGGATTAATTTTGATTTGTACAGCAGAGATGGCCCCACCCCCTTGTCTTCACATGAAATTAATCCAAAAGCCTCAACTGAAATAATTTTCTTTTTGTAGATGCACTCATTTCCTTCTCCTTGGATATAGTAATCTGTAGAATGTTCATGAGAAGGATTTTTGCATAGTCTGAGCTTTGCTTCTGAGGTGGTAAAGCCCAGCTATCACTAAGCTCTTAGAAAAATACACTATTTCATATGCTGAGTTTGTGTTGAGCACCATTTTGTTTTAAAATCAATTTTGCTTTAAAATCAATGTCTATTTTATTTTTCAGTGGTTTCCCTTGAACAAAAATTGGAGATGAAAACTGTGTATTAATTCTGGCATTTATAAAACATTGATCCTAATCTGTGCTTAAAAATAAATAGGTTTTCAGAATTTCAAAGACCTGTCATTTAATGTTCTTCCATAGCTCCTTCTTCAGTCAAAATATTCCCTTTGAATGACTCACCCGTAAGTAATTTCCACAACATTGGCATTTCTTGACCTCACACTTTCATAATAACTGTTATAATTTGCTTCAGTCATTTTCTTTGTTGGTGGGATGATGTACGTCCATTAGATGACCTCTTAAATTCTCACCACTCCCCCTCCTTTTTTTTTGTGTGTGTGTAGGAAATGGATGTCAGGTCTGAGTAGTCTTTCTCTATATATTAGAGTATCTCTCTGGTGCATCATCTCAAAGGAGACAAGGAGTGTGAGTTTGCAGATAGATGTTACTGCATCTTCTCAAGGTCACAGTTTCCAGTGAGTGCATCTACACCAAGGAGCAACACTGCCACAATGCCAAAAGTCGTCAGCCTTTGTCTGCCAAACATCCAGGTCTCAATGTGCTCCACTCGCTAAGCAGTTCTGTCCTCATAGAGGGTGTTCTGGAGTCGGCAATAGCCTGTCCAATAGAGTAATTACGCACTCAATAAATCTCAGAATAATGGGATATTATATTTAATTTTATATTGTCCTTATTTTTAATAAGGTACAGATTATTAACTTCAGAATTCGGGAAGTTCACACCTTTTCAGTGTTTTTTCACTTAATGTGTTAAGTTTTGAAGTGAGGCCCGGTGTTTCTCTCTTGCCTTGTCTCCCCAGAAAAAGCATAAATTACAGTGCTTTCTACCTAGAGAGATACTACTAGTTCTCTTTTACAAACTTCTGCTTTTGGCAGTAACATGGTTTGACAGACTTCACACAAGCTGATTCTCTTCCCTGCAAGAAGGTGAGTCTGGCTCTGTGTCAGCTGCATTTCTCCACACATTAGGCTACTGCCATTTTCACTTTACTAACGGCATTAATGTCTTAAAGCTGATTTCATGTGAAACAAAACTTAACTTTTCAGAGCTCTAATGACTGATGGGGCATTGCCCATCTCTTAAGGAATTACTGCAGGAACTGTCAGCCTTTAGCATAGCTGACCTTTAGCGGCCGAGATTTACCTGACCCCAAGCTATTATTAACTGGCTGTAAGTGTCCAACCAGACAGTCATTACATCAAGCATGAAATAAGATAATTCGCTTTTTTTTCTGTGTTTAAAAGTTAGTGGCTGCATGTGGCGCATCCTGAGGCACTGACCACAGAGGAGCAACAGTCCCACCTTCTGCTGCCAGCCCTGTCCTGCTTGCTCAGGAGGCAGCAAGTGCTGGAAAGGCTCTTGTCTTTCCCACTTTCAAAGGTTTTTCTCTTTCAAATGCCAGTGTTCCTTTTGAAGGAGTGTGCTGCTGTTCTGCCATTGTGGCTTCAGACCATGAAAGTGCAAACAGAAGTGAAGCCCTCACACTTTTCCTGACCCTGGGTGAAATTATTCTTACTTGAACCACATTTGGGGTTCAGAAAAAAAATCCAAGATGCTGATGCTGTGAAAAGCCAAAATCAAAACTCAGTAGCCTTGGTGACTATTGAGCAGCTATTCTTTATTGCAGCGCTGGGCAGCACAAGGGATCAACTGCTTGCCAAACAAGTTAGTTGCACAGCTTATATGCAGCTTATACACACCTATTCATGACCTTTCTGAAAAAAATTACTAACATAGTCATTACTTTTCCAAGAAATCATTATCATAGGTTTCCACCCTTTTCCGCACACATACTACAGTTTTTAGGTGGTCTTCAAGGACCCTGGCGGCTGTTTACTTCACCCACTCATCTTCAGTGCTGTGTTTTTGCCATGAACTACAGCCCTGATCTTTCTCTTCCTGTTTATCAGAGCTGTGGGACTAGTCTTGGGCCCCTTTTAGCCTTGAGTTTTCTTGTTCTTGGAGATAGTCCTGCTTGAAAGCTCAAAATGTGCTGGTACACACATTCCACAATACCCTTGCTGCAAAATATGTTACTAATATCTAAAAAAGTCTAGACAGTGTCTCCATTAGATTCATTGCTGCTCAGTATGTTGCTGACACCCACAAAACTCCAGACAGGAAGTCCCCACCAGATCCAACCCTCTTCAACACCTACAAAAAGAAAAGTCATTACTGAATTTGGGTAGATTCTGGGTCTTGTGGAGAAAAACAGGGGATCCTTGCAATCAGCCTGCAATCATGATGGGTCTTGGCTTTCATTTTTTCTGGTCTTTAAAGCAGGCTAGTTTTCTTTGAAGGGATAACTTTCAGGCTACATTCCCTTTGTACAGTAAAGATGTTCTTTGTGCTAATTCAGCATGATTCCCAAGTAGGATAATACACTGTTTCACGGAATCACAGAATCACTAGGCTGGAAAAGACCTTTAAGATCATTCAGTCCAACCATACCTGTCCTTTACTAAATCATATTTCTAAGTACCTCGTCTACTTGCCTTTTAAACACATCCAAGGATGGTGACTTAACCACCTCCCTGGGCAGCCTGTTCCACGTCCCAACAATTCTTTCAGTGAAGAATTTTTTCCTATCACCTAATCTAAACCTGCCCTGGCACAGTTTAAGGCCATTTCCCCATGTCCTGTCTCCTGTCACCTGGCTGAAGAGACCATCGCCCACCTCTCTACAACCTCTTTTCAGGTAATATTAGTCTCCCCTCAGCCTCCTCTTATCCAGACTAAACATCCCCAGCTCCCTCAGCTGTTCCTCATAGGATTTGCCCTCCAGCCCCTTCACCAGCCTGGTTGCCTTTCTCTGGACTCGCTCCAGGACCTCCATGTCCTTCTTGTGAGGAGCCCAGAACTGGACACAGTACTCAAGGTGTGGCCTCACCAGTGCCGAGTACAGGGGCACAATCACCTCCCCAGACCTACTGGCCACACTGTTTTTGATACAAGCCAAGATGCCAGTGGACTTCCTGGCCACCTGAGCACACTGCTGACTCCTATTCAGTCTGCAGTCAACCAACACCCCCAGGTCCTTCTCTGCCTGACAGCTCTCCAGACAGTCCCCCCCAAATCTGTAGCGCTGCATGGGGTTGTTCTGTCCCATGTGCAACACTCCACACTTGGCCTTGTTAAACTTCATCCCATTGGTCTCAGCCCATCAGTCCAGTCTGTTCAGATCCCTCTGAAGAGCCTTCTTATCCTCAAGCAGGTCAACACTTCCTCCCAGCTTAGTGTCATCTGCAAACTTACTGAGGGAGCATTCAATCCCTTCATCCAGGTCATTGATAAAGATATTAAACAGAACTGTAAATAGTCAAATATTCCTGTCTAGGCAAGAGGGCTTTTCAAAGGAGAGGCTGAAGGAATCAGGCATCCTGCACCAGCATGTGTACAGATCTTGTCTTGCAAGTGCACAGCTGATGGCTGGGCCTTAAAGGCCCAGAATCACATGTAGATTAGAGTGAAGTGTTTCATACATTTTATGTGCGTAGAACAGCTAAGCAGGCTTTAAGAGGTTTTTTTAAGCAATTCAAGCAGCCTACAACTACTGTGTTACATAAATGTGTGCCCATTACACATAATTAGGGTTCTCATTAGCAGCCCTGTCAACAAAGCGTTAATAATACATATTTGAAAATGGATCACCTTCCAGTGCAGGGAATTTTCTGATTATGCAGGCTTCTGATTAAACAAATTAAGTTTTCCTGAGCTTCTTTTTTTTCTAAGAAATAACACAGATAATAAAGTTTTATTGGCACATAACTAAAGCAAAAAGCCCCAAAGCCTTGCACTTCTGAAATTTTGCAAAGTTTCTGATGTTTTCTCCAGGTCATAGACACTGCATGCAAATACCTGTTCTGCCATTTAGCCAGTGAGGTAAAAGCTAAAATCAATCCCTTCCCTGGAGTAATTGCTCAGCAAACAGGATGCATGTAATCCATTTTCATTATTAATACTTCACGTAAGATTGTGGTACCATATTTTACTTCTTATAATGAGCACAGTTTTACAATGGATGTTTGGAGCTCACAGTACATAACATCACTGACAGCTGCAGAATTCCTGTCATGTGCACCAGGGCTGGATTAAATATAAGTACATTTCTCTGGGCAGTAATAGAGTGTAGAGAGATAAATTTGCAACATATGCCTACTTTACTGCCTGTGTGCAAACCTTATTTTCCTCTTTAATTCATTGCATGGACATATCTGTTACCATTTTATTTATCCACAAAGCTAAGTTCTTGCTTATAAATTGCAGCTCAGTTTCAGAAAGATTATTAACCTGTGAAAACTACTGTGGTGATTGGTCCTCTGTATTTCCAGATCCCAATTATTTGGCATCCTTTCTAAACTCTCATATAATTTGGGATGAAGGCCCGAGATTATGTACTTCACCCCCTAATTTGTTTGCAGCATAGAAACAGGAGATTTTGATTTCTGTAATAGCAGCGACTTGGCAGATTTGTGGGTTCATGATTTTCTTTGGTGCTAGCTATATCCTGAGAAGAGCAAACAGGAACAGAATGGTCATTAAAAGAAATCTCTCCAACTACTGCCTGGTTTTCATTCAGGTTTTCATGCACTGGTGGGCAATATTTTCCTGTTTCAAACAAAGATTATTTCCTAATTGCCACAGCCCTCACGAGAATGCTTGTGCAGCTGATTAAGAACTATCTTAACTATTTTTTAAACAAAGCTTTTAAGTTGCAGACCTGCTGTCCCCCATGAGTCATCCTCCTCACTGACTGTTAGAATACTGCTGGGCCTGGCTTGAGCTTGGCTTTACTGCACTGGTGCTTGTTTAAGTCTCATGAAAGAGCATCATGGAGTTTGTGCATGAGGCCAGACCAGGGAGGGGGGCACAAGCTTTTGGGGCCTTCACCTCATACTGACAGCTGATGTTCACATGGTGTTCAACAGCATGCTCCTTCAGCAGCATGCAAGGTGAAGAGGATCTCTGACCTTCCTCATCTCAGGAGAAGTCCTTTCAGGGCAGAAGGCTCCTTATTTAGTGCATTGGTGGAAGTGTGCACTGCAGAGGCAGTGTTGAATGTGGATCAGTAGAAATAATTGTGCCTCTCAGGGTTTTCAGGTGCCATTTTTTCACGTGCACAAAACTGCAGGTGGAAAAGCAAAATGAGTAGGACAAAGACTTCATTTTCAGCCACTGGAGAGGTTGGACTCATTTTTCCATCCTTTTTTTCATGGCTACCTATAATTTCTGGGGAAGTTATCTACCTCTCAATCCCACCAAGGTTATTCTTTCATCTAACCTAATAAAATCTATAGTGTGGGCTCTCAGGTCCCCCGTGTAAATATCTAATGGCTACCATCTAAGTACAGGAAGGTATGAAGATGAAGCATGGAGGTAACATTTGTGCCAGAGATATTTCCTCTCCCAGCTTGGATGTTGCGTGTCATGTCACATTGCCACGTTTCTCCACAGTTTATGCAGCCAATCTCTGTATTTCCATTGTCTCAAGTGGACCTCGTGCTGTAAAGTTGTTTTGAAGCACCAAAAGCATGTTTTGAATTTTCTGGATCTCTGCTTAAGGTACATGTAACTCTACCAGCATGTAACTGCTCAGGACAAAAAAAAACCCAAAACCAAACAACTGCTGAATGATCACAAGATTATTGTTCTCTCACTGTAGGGAAATCTGTTTAATCTCCTATAACAGACTATTCATTAACTAAACGCTCTGGTCCAGTCACTGTGAAGCAGCTGACTGTGCACAGCCAGAAATACCAGTGGGAAACAATGCACATCACGGAGCACATTCCTCCCCCTGCCCTGGAGATACTGAAGAAACAGAAGGGGAAATCTCCTTCAAACTGGTACCAAGCCACCCACCGCACAACTTTCATCAGAAAGGTGCTATTAGCAATGCCCAGTTGGAGCCCAACTCCTAATCTATGTTAGGCTTTTATTAGGATTCACTCATAAGACATGTGGAGACAGTAAATTTAGCATCTCATACAGAAAGTGCTCAATTTTTAAAGTATTAGGCTTGACTCACAAAGGCAGGCACAGTGCAAATCTCCAAAAGATACTCAGACACCATGAGCCCTGTGGAGGGTGCAGCCTGTCCTTGCTACCCATCAGAGAGAGGAGAAAGAACAGACCCTGCACTATAAGTGGTAGCTCTTGCAGAGGAGAGAGAGACATCCTCTCCTGCACTTAAATTTGTGTCCACAGGCAGAAGAGCAAAAGGCAGTATGGTCTTTAATATGGGAAGAAGAGTGTGCAGCAGAAAGGAATTCAAGCCACTCCAGCCTGTGAATCAACTTCATTTGGGCCCTAACTGAAATTCCTCTATGCAAATGCATGTAGCATGGGGGATAAAGGAGGAATCAGAGAAGTGCACATGCTTGCAGGGCAATGATCTCATTGGCATCATGGAGACATGATGGAGTTTTGGAATGGAAGGATACAGGCTTTTTAGTAAGGATAGGAAGGGTATATGAAGAGGTGTGTCCTCTATCTTAGTGACTAGCTGGACCACGTGGAACTCTGCCTCGGAATGGATGAGGTGGTGACCAAGAGCTTATGAGTCAAGATAAAAGGGTGTCCAGGGTCAGGTGACATTATAATTGAGGTCACCCAACCAAGAAGACTGAGATGCTGAGGCCTTCTATACATAGATAGGAGCAGCTCCATGTTCATGAGCTCTAGTCCTCATGAGGGAATTCAACCCCTTCAATATCTGTTGGAAGGGCAACACAGCAGGGCATAGGCAATCCAGGAGGTTCCTGGAATGAATTGATGAGTGTTTCCTTCTGCAAGTGATAAAGGAGCCAACAAGGAGAGATGCCATGCCTGATCTTGTTCTCACTAACAAGAAGGGGCTGGTGAGGAGTGTGAAGTTCAAGGGCAAACTTGGCCACAGTGACCATAAAAGTGTGGAGTTCAAGATCCTCAGGCAGCGAGGAGAGCACGCAGCAAGCTCACTACCCGGGACTTCCAGAGAGCAGACAATTCAGGGACCTGTTTGGTAGTGTACCATGTGACAAAACCCTGGAGGGAAAAGAACCCAAGAAAAGTGGTTTAATAGTCAAGGATCCTCCCCTCCAAGCTCAGGAGCATCTGCAAGGGGCTTCTGGGCAAACTCAAAGACAAAAAAGAAGCTACAGAGGCTGGAAGCAAGGGCAGGTAACCTGGGAGCAACACAGAGAAACTAGACCCAAGAAGCTAGGAATCAGGTTAGGAAAGCTAAAGCCCTGGTATTATCAAATATGGACAGGTACACCAAGGGAAAGACAGGTACACCAGAGATAAAAGGAAGCCTAGAGAAAATGTGGGACCTCTCCAGAAGGAAATGGGAGACCTGGTTGCCCAGGATATGGAGAAGGCTGAGGTACTCAACAACTTTTTTGCCCCAGTCTTCTCCAGCACCTTTTGCCTTAGCCACACTACCCAAGCCACTGAAGGCACAGGCAGGGACTGAGAGAATAAAAAAATGCCCGCTGTAGGAAAAGATCAGGTATGAGACCAACTAAACAATCTGAAAGTGTACAGGTCCATCAGACCTGATGAGATGCATTTGTGGGTCCTAAGACAACTAGCGGATGAAATCGTAAGACATCATTTATCATGTTTGAGTAGTCATGGCAGTCCAGTGAACTTCCTGCTGACTGGAAAAGGGGAAACACAACCCCCATTTTTAAAAAGGGGAAAAAAGAAAACCCAGGGAACTACAGGCTGGTCAGTCTCAACTCAGTGCTCAGCAAGATGATGGAGCAGATCTTCCTGGAAACTATACTAAGATACATGGAAATTAAGGAGCTGATTTGTGACAGCCAACATGGCTTCACTAAGGACAAATTGTGCCTGACAAACTTGGTGGCCTTCTATGATGGGCTTACAGCATGGATGGATAAGGGAAGAGCAACTGATATCATCTACCTGTATTTGTGCAAAGCTTTTGACATTGCACGTCATTGTCTCCTCTCTATCATTGGAGAGGTGTAGATTTGACACATGGACCACTTAGCAGATAAGGAATTGGCAGGATGGTTGCACTCAGAGTTCTGGTCAACAGCTCAATGTCCAAATGGAGATCAGTGGCAAATGGTGTTCTGCAGGGGTCAGTACTAGGACTGGAACTTCTTAGCATGTCAGTAACATGGATAGTGGGTTCAAGTGTATCCTCAGCAAGTCTGCTGAGACCAAGCTGTGTGGTGCAGTCAACATGCTGGCGGGAAGGGATGCCATACAGAGGGACACTGACAGGCTTGAGAGTGGGCCCATGAGAACCACATGAAGTTCAACAAGGCCAAGTGCAACATCCTGTCATATACCTGAACTTGTGCAAGACTTTTGACATGGTCCCCCACCACATCCTTATATCTAAATTGAAGAGGTGTGGATTTGACAGGTGGACCATCCAGTGGATAAGGAACTGGTTAAAAGGATGTGGACAAAGGGTGGTGATCAATGGGTCTATGTCCAGGTGGAGGCCAGTGACAAGTGGGGTCCTCAAGGGGTCTGTCTTGGGACCGGTGCTCTTTAACATCAATGACATCGATGATGGAATTGAGTGCACCCTCAGCAAGTTTGCGGATGACACCAAGCTGAGTGGTGTGGTCGACACCCTAGAAGGAAAGGAAGCCATCCAGAGGGATCTTGACAGGCTGGAGAGATGGGCCCAGGTGAACCTAATGAGGTTCAACACTGCAAAGTGTAAGGTGTTGCACTTGGGCCGGAAGAATCCCAGACATAGATACAGACTGGGAGAAGAGCTTCTTGCGAGTAGCCCTGCTGAGAAGGACCTGGCTGTTCTGATGGACCAAAGACTTCACATGAGCCAGCAGTGTGCTCTTGCAGCTCTGAGAGCCAGTGGTATCCTGGGCTCCATCAGAAGAAGTGTGGTCAGCAGGGACAGGGAGGTGATTGTCCCTCTCTCTATTCTGCCCTTGTGAGGCCCCATCTGGAGTCCTGTGTCCAAATCTGGGGCCCCCAATACAATAAAGATGTAGAACTGTTGGAGAGGGTTCAGAGGAGGGCCACGAAGATGATTAGAGAGCTGGAGCACCTCCCCTACTGAGGGAGGTGGGCTTGTTCAACCTAGAGAAGAGAAGGTTGCAGGGGGACCTCATTGCAGCCTTCCAGTACCTGAAGGGAGCTTATAAGCAGGAGGGGATTCAACTTTTTAAAAGGGTAGAGAGTGGCAGGACAAGGGGCAATGGATTAAAGCTAAAGGAAGGAAGGTTTAGATTAGGTATTAGGGGGAAGTTCTTTACAGATAGAGTGGTGAGGTGCTGGAACAGGCTGCCCAGAGAGGTGGTGGATGCCCCATCCCTGGAGGTGTTCAAGGCCAGGTTGGCTGGGGCCCTGGGCAACCTTGTCTAGCTCATGCCTGGATGTTGGTGACCCTGTCTGTGGCAGGGGTTGGAGTTCTATGATCCCTGGGGTCCCTTCCAACCCATGCCATTCTGTGACCCTATGATCCTGCACATGGGTTGGGGGAACCCAAGCACAGCTACAGGCTGGGTGGAGAACGGATAGAGAGCAGCCCTTGAGGAGAAAAGGACAAGAAGAAGGGGGAGGGAGGAGAAGAGGATGAGTACAGGAAAAGGATTTGGGATTGTTGGTGGACAAGAAGCTCAATACGAACCAGCAATGTGCACTTGACCTGTTGAAGCAAGTCTGGAGGAGGGCTATGAAGAGTATCAGAGGGCTGGAGCACCTCTCCTATAAGGACAGGCTGAGAGAGTTGGGCTTGTTCAGCCTGAGGAAGAGAACATTTCAGGAGACCTCATATCAGCCTTCCAGTACCTGAAGGGGTCCAACAAGAAAGCTGAAAAGGAGCTGTTTACATGGACATGCAGTGATAGGATGAGGGGTAATAGCCTTAAGCTGAAGGAAGGTAGACTTAGATTAGATATGAGGAAGAAATTATCTACTGTGAGGTTAGTGAGGCCCTGGCACAGGATGCCCAGAGAAGCTGTGGCTGCACCCTCCCTGACAGAGTTCAAGGCCAGGTCACATGGTGCTTTGGGCAACCTGCTCTAGAGGAGGGTGTCACTGCCCAAGGCAGGAGGGTCTGAACTAGATGATGTTTAAGTTCCGTTCCAACCCAAACCATTCTGTGATTCTATGATTCTAACTCATGATGAAGTTCATCCAACAAAAGACCCTTTTCCATAGCAGCAACCAATGCTGATCTTCTCCCTCTCCTCTTTCTGTCATGATTTTTTTTTCAGAAACCTATTCAAGAATCTCTCAAACAAGATGCAGATTGCCTTCCCTGTCTCCCTCCTCTAGGATGATTTTATCACAAAATAGCAAATCTAAATAGTGTTCAGTGCAGTGCCAATCATACTTTGCATGCAAATGTGTAGACACGGCTACCACAGGAATGAAGTCTGTTGAGGTATGGAGTGAGGAGAAGCTGGCTGCTGTCTTCTGAACAGACCAGAGTGGAGTAAAGAGAGGTTTACATATTCAGGGAGAGCAGGAGCAATATCACTCCTGCTTTCACCAAACTATTAGCTTGGACCTTACGGCCCAGTAGGAGACATCTTCAAATTCAGAAAGCCAACAGGGAGTTAGCAGCAGGGAGATTAGTCCTCTACCCAGACAGCCAAGCAGCTCAGATCAGCCTCGTACCTTTTATATGAAACCAGAAATGTCTGCATACTCTCCAGATGGCATCAGGTCTTTATTTGCCATCAATCCTCAGCTTCAGAGAAGCAGTAAATTATTCCTTGCCCATACAAAGACCAGGATTTCATAGGAAGACATATATAGCCTGCTGGTTGCTGCATTACCTTGGCCTTTTAGACTCAGGCTGCTGAAAACACTCCACAGGTTGTTTCCACGGATTTTATACTATATCCCAAAGTCACATCATAATCATCTAGCCAGCACTGCTGGTACCTTCATATGCCTGTGCTGGAGGCAAGACCTTCCAAACGCACCAATATACAACACAGCACCAATCACCATTTCCCAGCAGTGTGCAGCTGACATGTGTGATGGAGGTATTCTGTCCTGACACCTCTCTCATTCCCATGAGAGCATCACAGCACACTGTCAAAAGAGCTTACTTGTCAACTGGCAGCCATCCGTGCTACAAAAATTGGGTGCAGCCCATCTTGTTTTTATTGCTATTTGTTAATAACATTTCACCATTTGCTGAAAGCTGATGGTATACAGCAAACACGCTTGTCCAGCTGTGTTTGTGAAACACAAAGATATCAATTTGATCTAAGTATCGTTCTCATCTTGGCTGTTCATGCTTCCTGCACCCTTATCTGAGTTGCTTCTACACTTCATACCTTCTGTTTCTCCTGCTGCTTCGTGTCAATAATGTCTGTTTACGCTGCAGAGAACATCCAGGCTTTATTTGCACAACAGCGCGTACAACAGGGCCCCAAACTTGGCTGGGGCTTCTTCATGGACAGAGTTCCTCCTGCAGATAAGGCTTGAATTTTAGCATTATTCTGGACTCAGGCTGAAAGATGCACACACTCATTCAGGCTAGGATTCAAAGGCAACAAATAGCAAGGTGACAGATAGGTACTTCTGCCTTTTGGTATGTAAGCAAAGAAATTAGTCGGCTGTAACCATACTGGCATACACAGCCTGGAACAGACTCTGAAATAGACAGGCACTGATGTTTGTGTCAGATAAAAAAGACAGCAGCAACAAAATTGTAGAACAAAGAACAGTAATACTTCATAAAGTGACAGGGAAATCTCAACTACCATCAGAACAAAACATTGGCTAAAACTTCCAAAGAGCAGAAGGACCAATTTTAAAGTGCTCAGCATGCCCAGTCAGGGCCAAGTTTTCAATTTAGCTCAGTTCCCATGGAGGCAGCTAAACAAGAGCCAGATTTTTTAAATCAGTCGGTATCCAGCTGTTTCCATTGCAATAACTCTGTCCCAGTTTTTTAAAAGAGCTCAGCACCACCCATCAGCCTTTGTCATTTCAAAAGTTTGCCCTAAGTAACTTCACACCTAGGGTCATTGCTTTCCTGGCTACCTGTCAGAGGCTCAGGTCAGCTTCATTTCTGTCTTTCTGCTCCTTTTCTGCGGCCTGATGTGGTCTGAATAATATGAACCATCAAATAACTTTTCTGGGTAAGTGTAGAGAGGAAATATCAAAAGATGTACCACACGGACTGTGGCATGGTGAGCTTCATAGCTCTGCCAATTTACCATGTGCTTTTGAGCTGCAAGAGCCAACATTATGCTTTGACCTGCCAATCATGTGACTTACATCAAATTATGTCATCTTCCAAATGTCTGAGTTTGGAGATGTCAACCCATTTTCACATGCAGATGAAGCCAAGAGTTTCTTTCTCCTGAAACCTGCAGGAAAGCTGAAAAGACAAGAGACACCATGATTCAGGGAAGGCTGTATGTCAGGTAGTATAAAACATTATCTGGCTATCAAGATAGCTATAGAAACTGCAGTCTTCCTTCATCAGCATGTCAGTGTACAAGATTTCAAGGGCTGGAGTAATCCCTTGCTAGTTATTTCAGCTTGAGAGTCCTAAGTCACACACAGATCCTGTACTCTCTGTACTCCCCGACTTTCTGTGAGCTTGTAGGAAGAACTCGATAGACAGAAAATATGGATGGGAAGGGTAATGTCTTCTGCACTAGTGCTGAGTGTTTTGCATGGTTCTTGTGTAAGCGGAGATGGGCAATTCAGTGTAGAGGATGAAGTGCAGAAATTCTCAGCAGAGTGGTCTACCAGAAGAAAAGAAAAAGCAAAGTTTTTCCCTTTTGTTTGGGCTGCTTTTGTTTTGTTTCTGATTTTTTGGGAGTTTTTTTATGTTCTTTGGTTGTTTTGTTGGGTTTTTTTCTTTCTTTTAATTCAAGATCATGGAGATATACAGAAAGCAGAGCTGATCAAAAAGGCATCCCACCACACAGACAGCCTCAGGCACGGTTAGCTGAAGACACATTTCTGCTTTCAAAGCTAGTTTAAAATGTCTTTTGCTCAAGCCAAACTCCCTGAAACAAGAGAGGACTTGAAATGCAGGTGAATTTCAGCCTCTTTAAAAAAAGATGCTGTTGTTCATTTCCCTGTTGGAAAGGGATGGATCTCCCCATTTGAAGCTTCTTGTCTGTCATTCCTTCCTCTCATTTCCTCCAGCCCCCTTGCTGTGTGACCATGTGATACACAGCTATTCAGTGAGAATTGACAGAGATAGTGGCAGTCGGGGAGCTGTTGTTCCTGCTTATGTATGCAAAGAACATAATTGCTAAGTGCATCATCTGTTGTAATTTACACATACACGCATGGCATAGATCAGGGCAGTCTTCACATAAGAATGTAGTGCCTTATTTTCTTCTCCTCTGCTCTTCTGGGCAGGAAAATACTAGGTTACCTAGACCTCATTGTGCTAGGTGCTGCACAAATTCCCTAAAAGATGATCCCTGCCCCAAATAGCTTATACTTTTAATAGAGCTGCAGAGAACCAGCATGGGTGACGGTATTTAGCTCCACCACCTCACTTACAGGCAGCGCAACTTTTGGCAACAACCTGACTAAAATCATATAGGAGGTCTGCAGCAGGTGTGGGAGAGAAGCTAGGAATGCCAAACCTAGCATTACAAAACCCCTCTGCAGTCACAGAGCCACTGAAGCAAGAGCTGTGTTGCTCCACAGTGTTACCTAAGCAGGACGCAAGCAAGAAAGCAGGCAGTGAACACTGGCCTGCAAGACAAAAATAGCAGCTCTGTAATAATAAGGGAAAACAAAAGTCTTAAAAAAAAATAAATTGAGATAGAATGTAAAAGGGATTCCTTATCGTCTTCCCTGTCAAATGTTTTAACTCTCACTGTCACAAAAATTTGGCTCCTCACAATCTTCTGCAGCAGAAGCCAAGACAAGGTCTTCTCCTTTATAATCTTCAGATGCGGGTCAGACAGAGACCTGTCTGAAAGCGAAGACCACACAGGAATATCAGAGACCTCAGAAACCAGCACTGTGCTCCGTGATGACTGAGAAGGGGGGTTGTCATCCCCTTCCCACTCTGTTAGGTAAATCTGCAGCTCCCAGTGTGCCCTGAATTCCTTTACCAGGTTGCATCTTTTGCACAAGATCCCCAAGTATCCTTTAGGAACTTCACCAATACACCCTCACTGTCCAAAAAGGATTATTATTTTGTGGCAAACTCCACCAATGTTTATTTTAGGATCCTTTGGTCAGTGGCCTCTGACCATATTGTCTCAGGGGTTTACATGCAGCCTCATCTCCTTCCCTGGTGCCTGGAGTGCTAAATCTCCATTTTAAAAGAGATTCCAAAGAAAAACTTTCTTCTCCAACATCATTCTTTAAAACACTGTGTCTTGTGCAAACACAAGGAGGGCCCACGGAACATCGACCACTGTTGGCATGCTGGTTCTTTTGCTCTCTAAAGCAGAAAGCTGCGCTGTTGGATGCTACTTTCTGTACAGCACCACCAGAAGTGGGGGAGTTAGGGGCTTTCATTGAGCACCAAGCATTTCTATACATGTGCTTTCAGGTGATGCTTTCTTTGCATGTTCATGCAGAATGCTTCACTTGCTCCACGTGTGCCATGGGGACATGGCCCCCAGGCAGAGCCACAGCCATTAGAGGGCCTTCGAAGGACACCAGAGCAGCAGGCAGCTGAAGCCCAGACAAGCCAGCCCTGGCTCTGTGATCCACTGTGCCGAAGTGTGGCATACAGCAAGCAGTCTTATCCCAGTGCCTTTCTCATCCTGTCTTTCTGCGGTTGCCCCTGGATGCTCTGGGTTAGTGGTTTGCAGCAGACTGGGCATGGGTTGTTCTCATGATGTGTCTGGGTCTGCTGCTCTGAACGGGCAGTAGACGATGTAGAGCAATGCTGCTGAATAGACCACTGAATAATCACATTTGATCATACCTTTCAAAATAGCTATGGATGTAAATATTAGACATGGCTTTGTGCATCAGTTTTAATCGGCTTTCTGCACCTCCCTCCTCTAGTTTTCCCTGGCATTAAGTCAGAAGTCCGTGATTTTCATGCCTTTTCTCATCTCTCTATGGAGAGATCCGCTCTCAAAGGGCAACCTTTAGCTAGAGAATGCATCTATGATGACCATACCTACCTCTTTCAAGTCCATTGCAGTAGATGGAGGGATTGCATTCTAGATGAAGGCCACGACTATCAAACAAACACACAAAATACTTGCAGGGACTTATGTAGCTGTCTGTGATAGAAAAAGAACATCCTACACAAACTACATGAACTATTTCAGTTTAACCAGTTCTCCCCTGGCCTACCCCTTTCCTCTCTTCCTCCCCCCCCTCCCTTTTTTGAAAGTACACCAACATTATAGGACATGAAATAGGAGTACATCCACTTGCAGAGTGGGTTTCTATGCAGATGGGTCCCCATGGGAGAATTTGCATTAAGGAGTTCCAGGTTTGTATGGCTGGAAGCTGCTCTGTATTGGAGAAAAAGGAAAGGTAGAATGAGGGTGAGCTTCCACATGCTGTGGGCAAAGAAATATCAGCATGAGAACTTTTGCGTTAGTACCTGTCAGGCTATTCTTGAGTATGAGAATGACCAAGTACCACCTCCATTGTCTCCAGATCAGTTTGTCTGGTAAAACTGAAGATTCTCAGGAGCACCTTTCTGAAGAGGAGTCTTACAGGGTTGGTACCAGGAAACCTAACACTTTTCATAAGCATAACGAACACTGAGCCAGCATTGCATCAGGCAGTTCAAACTCAACAAAACCAAAAGGCAAACCATGTTTATCCCTCAGGTATCCTCAAGATGGGCCAGTTGGCTTTGTGGTGGGGATTGGGAGCCCCATGATGTTGCGTTAACTGTAGCAGTGCCCAGTTTATCATTAGAAGTCTGGTCACATTCCATGCACTGAACTGTCATGATTATGGATTCACAAATAACGAAATACACCTTCAGTCTAGTCGTGTTTCTTGAACTACCATGGCTGCCTTTAAGAAGAGTTCAGTCACGTTCAATGAGAACTATCATGGCTAGCTTAATGGAAGTGCAGTTTATTAAAGCAACAGATACACAGGTTCTTTTGGATTGCCGGTGATAAAGTCACTGTCTGCAAAGCACTTGTAAATACCAAGGGTCTTAACTACTAACGTGTTACAAGATATACAGCGACTCTGTAGAGATGTATAGTTTCCCAGGGAAGTACTTGGTGTAACCAAGTGTTCAAATCTTAACCAAAGGTGTTCCAATGGGGTGAAAGAGAGTCGGAATAGTACCCCAGGAGTCGGAATAGTACGCCATGATATCCTCCCATATGCGATGGTGTCTTCTCTAACATCCTCTCTCCCATACGCTATGTTTATGGTATTTCTTACCTCTAAGGTGGAGGTTGAGAGACTCTAGCCATACATACGTCTGTTACAACTGATATAAAATTCTCTCACTTCACCTTTAAAGGTATAGACTAATAAAATTCAGAGTGCATGCTCAGTGGGGGTTGGTCGCACCTTGGAGATGGGTGGCTTTCAGGATGGAGGTGTGTTGTTCTATTATAATGATATTACAATGGGAAAAGTTTACTAAAGGACAGCATTTTGTCAAATGCACGACAGATTGTTGGCTCAGGGTAGCAAATACAGTTTGTCAGTTCCGTTTAACCTTTGAGTTCCATACTGTCACAGAGCCTGTCTATGATGCCTCCACTCCGCTCCAGCCTCCATGCAGCTATCTCAGGGTTAGCATATGAAGCTCCCCTGATGTTACCAACCTTCAAGATTGCCTTGGAGCTTATTGTGAAGAAGGATGTTAAGGAACGTATGGTGACAAGGGTGCTTGACAAGGGTGCTCCTCAGCCTGGAATGTTTTTTGATTGCTGAACCTTTCTTTAGAATGTGAACATAAGTTTAGTTTCTAAGTTACCCCCAGAAATTATCAAGGCAGAACTCCTGGGTGAGACTCACATACTGTGCCTGGTGCACAACATCATGACTCCTTGCTACTTGCCAGGATGCAGCTGGTGTGTTGTGGGAAAGGTAGGCTGGCTTTATCTCAGGACACACATTGTGGTTGTGTGAGCACCTGTCTGCTCTTGGGGGCAATCCTGCTGGACATGTGATGTAGTAACGGTGAGCTTGTGCTTCTTGCACTACCCTTCAGCTTTCAGAAGCTTGGTTTGAGCACATCACAATTTATGGTCAAGTGAGGCACATAGAAATCTACTCTTCAAGTTTCAATAACACCTCAACAGTCGGTACTGGGAATATTTTTATGTCTGAGTTAGGGACAACGAGTGTTTCCTGGGACACGGTAGCAGATCTATGGATAGAGCATGAGAATCTTGATACGTGATTCTGAGTCCAACATTCAGCTTTTATGTAACAAATCAGCTTTTTCACACATTGAACTGTCTGTCTCTGCTCGTGGATTAAGACCTGGCAATCTACAAACTGAACTAATTGTCATATTTTTTCCTTAGAAAGAGATTTTTTAAAAAAAACACTTGTACTGGGAAGTGTGAGTGTTACATTCTGCCTGGAAGAAAACAAATTATCTCTCCAGAAGGCAAACTCAAGATTCCCCAGGGTTCTGAAAGCAGCTGAGGATGATGCCTTCTTGTTTTAGATAGTTGGGGATTTGAGAGGGATGATTCGAGGTGGGAGCAACGGGGAAAATTCCCGCCTTGCTTTCTCATTCTCTTCTCTTACGTCACTGTCACACAACAGCTGCTGAACAGGCTTCCTCAAAATCATTATGGCAAATGCAAATGGCATATCACACACAACAGGTAGTTACTGCAAATCTTGAGAGGTCCATCCTTTAGTGTTATAGTGGTTTCAGGGAGGCCACAAATGCCTTTGCTGATCAACAACCTATAGTTTCCCCCACGCCCCGGGATGGAGGACTGCTTGGAGGACTGAATTAAGTAAATTATTTCTTTCCTAGAATGAACAGAGTGCACTTGAGTTAAACAGTTAAAACTCCCTACTGCTGCTGTTTTCAGGGCAGCTATGTCAGTTTAGGCTTCTTAGTTCTGCTCATGTAGCTAAGAGAAGAGTAGTGTGGTCCCATAACCCTGCCTACCACAAGCTCTTGGTATTTCCTTTGGACTGCTATGCAAATTCTAGACTGGAAGGCACCTCTGGAAATCATCTGGTGAAGACCCTGCTTAAAACAGGGCTATTGTGAAGATACCCTAACCTGATAGATCAGGTTGGCTGAGGTGAATGTGGCATTCATACACATCAGGTTTCAGCCATCAAGAGGGGATGCAAGCTTCATAAATCATGTTTCATCAGTTACTTTACTAGTAGTCAAGGCTGCACACATACTGGGTTTTACGGTGAGCTGAAATCAGGTGTGGAAACCCTAAGATACCACCTTTGTGGAATCTTCTTTGCTGCTGGTGTGAGTCTTACCCTTGTGGTGTGTGTTATGGGGGACACACAGCTGCTGTGCTTCAGTGACATCAGTATGAAAAGGGCAATTTTACAACATCAGAGATTAATTGGACAAAGGTAGAAACAACCTTTCAGGTTAGCCACCAAAAATCCTGTATTTGAAAGGTGTATTTGCTTTCCTATATCAATACAAGTTTGGGAAGTGCTGGGATACAGAACATTCAAACAAAACATTGGAAGATTGGGTTCTGCAGGAATGGGCTTTGTATATAAAATGTTGATGTTCTGCAGAAATTAAATAAATTATCACTATTGTAGTTGAGTTATGGGAAAATGAAGATACTGAACATACAGAAATTATAAACCTTACATAGGAATATATCTTCCTCATGACTGAACTGAGGAGGATCGGGTAGTGAGGTGGATTGTGAACTGGTTCAAGGAAAGAAGTCAGAGACTTGTGGTCAATGGGAGACAGTCTAGCTGGAGGCCTGTATCTAGTGGAGTGCCTCAGGGGTCAGTACTGGGACCAGTATTATTCGATATATTAATCACTGACTTGAATGAGGGAGTAGAGTGCACCATTTGCAAGTTTTCTGATGACACAATACTGGGAGGAGTGTCTGACCCACAAGAAGGCTGTGCTGCCATCCAGCAAGATCTGAACAGGCTGGGGAGTTAGGTGAGGAGAAATGTAATGGAATAGACAAGGGCAAGTGTAGAGTCTTGCATCTGGGGAAGAACAACCCCAGGTACCAGTATCATTTGGGGATGGATCTGTTGGAGAGCAGCACAAGCGAAAGGGACCTGGGGGTGCTGGTGGGCAGCACGCTGACCATGAGCCAGCAATGTGCCCTCGTGGTCAAGGCAGCCAGTGGTATCCTGCAGTGTATTAGAAGGGGTGTGGTTAGTAGGTCAAGAGAGATTCTCCTTCCCCTCTACTTTGCCCTGGTGAGACTGCACCTGGAATATTGTGTCCATTTCTGGGCCTCTCAGTTCAAGAAGGACAGGGAACTATTTGAAAGAACCCAGCGAATGGCCACAAAGATGATGATGGGAATGGAACGTCTTCTTTATGAGGACAGGCTGAGGGAACTGTGTCTCTTTAGCCTAGAGAAGAGGAGACTGAGGGGTGACCTCATCAGTGTCTAGAAATAGGTAAAGGATGAGTGTCAGGAGGATGGAGCCAGGCTCTTTCTTCTTCTCAGTGATGTCCAATGATAGGACTAGGTGCAATGAGTGCAAGCTGGAGCACAGGAAGTGCCGTATGAACATACGAAAAAGCTTTTTCACTGTGAGGGTGACAGAACACTAGCACAGACTGCCCAGAGAGGCTGTGGAGTCTCCTTCTCTGTAGACATTGAAAACCCATCTGGATGTGTTCTTGTGTGACCTAATCTAGGTGATCCTGCTCTGGCCAGGTGGGTTGGACTAGATGATCTTTCGAGGTCCCTTCCAACTCCTAACATTCTGTGATTCTGTGGTATCACGATTACATCAGGAGTAAGAAGGACTAAAGGCCAACATTGGTCAGACAGTAAATATAAAACAAGCATACTGTACACTGACTTATGAATAAATAAATACAAGCTTCAGTAATTTCTTAAGGTACCCAAAGCGTCTTTCTGAGCTATGTTTGCAGAAAGAGTTGTCGTCCATAGTGTATAAAACATGGTTCTGCGATGGGCACACATCAGTATTTGCCAGCATTTGTCTAAGTATTTGTGCTAATGCACTTACTAAAACTAGTTGAGATGAAGGCATGTGGTGGCATCACAATTAAAACAGCGTAAGCAAAAGTTAACATTCTTATTTTTGGGGTTTTTTCTTCTGGTGATAACATTTGCTGTAATAAGATGACAATGACTTCTGCTATGAAGGCTTTGATAGGCCAGTGTAACTTGTAGCCCTGAACTTTGTCATCTTCCTGGTAGAAACACAGAGGAATATTTGGAGGTGTGTGTTTGCTGGCAAAGTGCCTAGTTTCCTACAGATAGGTGCATTAGCTACGTGTAGTTTTTTAAACATTTTCTGATTGGCTGTTTCTATTCTGTGCATCAAAACCCTTAGCCTTCTCCCTGACTCCCTCATTAAGCCTGCTGGAAGAAAGGTCTGTGCTCTGCCTTTTGTGCAGCCTAAGGTATCTCAGGAGACACATCTTGGTGGGTGAGAAGAGTACCCCAAGAATAACACATGAACTGGAGGCATAGAGCAGTTTCTGACTCGGATTGGCTTCCTTTTTGTTCCTGTCCCAATCCCAGCTCCCACACATTGAGAGCCACACATGTGGAGTGAGTAAGCAACTTACTGTAGGGCCTTTTATGCCCCTCAAAATGTGACTTTCATTTTACGCAAAACAACATTTTGGCTGGGGCAAGCTCTCAGTTACACTTTGGCCACCAGAGTTTTTTCAACATTACAATCACAAGAATCTATCTGGGAAGAGTAGATTGCAGGTAGAACAGCTTACTGAGAAGAGTGTTGTTTTTCTGTACCTCATTCACAAGAGCAAATAATAGCTATTAACATGAATTGAGTGGATTTCTAGTGTAGCTGACCGAGACAAGTGTTTGTCTTCTGCTGAACGCTTTCTGTTGCACTCTGCAAACACAAGCTGCCAGGATGACCTCAGCACTTTTTTATCTTTTATTCAAAGTCATCAAGATGTTTATGATTCAGTTTCTTCCCCATCTCAGCAATAAATACCTACACAGCAAAGGCCTGTAAACCTGCCATTCAAGCAGCAAAAACAACAACATGCCAACTCAATAAATGACTCCCTCACGTTTTTTTTATTATACAGAGGGCTTTTTCTGTGCTCCATCCAAGAACATCATCCTGCAGGGGTTCCTTTGTAATAAACCAGGAAAGTCCAGCAGAGATGGGCAGCACATTAGAGGAAAAATAGTGTCACATACACTAAAGCAGAGTGAAAAAAGAGAAGGCGGCCTAATTACCCACTAGCGTTTTATTAAATCTTGAAATGGCCAATGATTCTGTCACAGTCGCTTATGATTTTTTGGAAATGGCCTTTCACAGCTGCCATCCATGAGTGCCTGGATGTTAGAGCAGTGCTGTACGTGTTTTGCTATTCTTTCCTGCTTCCTGGCTTAGAAAGCAAATTATTTGTCCACACTTTTTGCTGCTGACCCACTAGTAAGGGATGATCAGTCTACAGACAGTTGAAGCAAACTGTTTACAGGCAAATCATGAACTTATATACGTCTACAAAGTGTATTTTAAATTCTTATGAACAAAACAACCTGTCAGATTGTAAGCCAGTGCATACATCATTTGCAAACTGAAGAAAAGACTGCCTCTCACTGTTGAGCACCAAAGAAAGGACAACAATCTCATAATGCCTTTCTCTAGCTGCAGAAGCAGTAATATTGCTCCAATTTATAAATGCACCAGAAAGACAGGGTTCTTGTTCCACTATAGCTGCTTTGCTTTTGAGAGCCAGGGAAGATTTGATCTATTAGCTTTTTTAAATTTCCTTAAAAAGATAGATTTTCAACATATCTTTGCCACTTAAGAATAAGGATAAAACACCTGCAGACAATTAAAAAAACCAAACACCACCAAACAAACAAAAAAACCAGCAGAGAATGAGGAAAAGAAAAAGGCCCAGAGATCAAATGCTACAATCAGATTGGCTCAAAGGCTTATGTCCTTAAGGACTTGATTGTCTTCCATATGTCTGAGTTCAGCTGTGACACAGGCACCAGGACATTTTCCTTCTTCAAAAAAAAAAAATCCATGTTCCATCGTGGCACAAAGCTATACAAATAGCTTTTTACCTGCCCCAGAGAAAAGAAGAGGAGGAAACAACCAGGATGATTTTATTAGTTTGTTGGATAGATTTACAAATAAAAACCCATGGCATTTGCTTCAGTGGGTATGTTTTAAACCTGATACTAGGAAGAAAAGTTGTGGGACTGGGAAACGGAGAGGAATCCAGAGGCACTCCAGTGGAGAAATACTGCAACACAATTAAGGGGGAAGAATGAGCAGAGAAGGGAGATGTGAAGAAGGACTGATGGCAGTCTTGAAAACAAGATGAACAGAACATTGTAGAGAAGACAATGTTAAAAGGAGCAATCAGCCGAGGAAGATGAAACCAGGGGATCCTGAAACAGGGTGCAGTGTTGGAAACATGAAAAGAGAGGAAAGGAAGATGGCAAAAGTCTCAAGACCAAGGAAAGCTAAAATGTTGAAGCAAGGCAGAAGGAAGAGAAGAGGTTAGCACAGCCTCTGTTCTTCTGTACAGTGGCAGTGAGGGCTTAATGTGCGTGCACACTTGCACAAGGAGAAGGGCATAACACAGACCATCTGCACAAGGAGAAGGGCATAGCAGCACGGAGTGTGACTGCACTGCAGCTCATTAAAAAAAGCAGTTTCCACAAGAAAGAGAGAGAGACGCACACCAGAGTGTTTTAGCACCAGCTGTGCTGATTATTTTTTTAATGGGAGTTTTCCTTGCCTTGTACAAACAAACCTAATTTCGAACTGAATATTATTGTCCCTTCACTGCTTTCCCCTGCAGCTGATGCTCTGACAGTATCCCCTACCCTAAAATGCAGACCACACTGTAACGATGCTGTAGTGCACAGACAGGAGCAAGACCTACACTCTGATAATTGTGCTGCCACTACGACAGCAGGAACAAAAACCCTTCAAAAAGAGATGGTCTGACTGCTCCTTATTAAGGCGTTTAGTACATTTTGTCAAGAAACAGTGTGAAATCACGAAGTAACCCACTGGGCAAAGCACAAGGCCTGAGGAACAATGGGAAGCCAAGGGTGACTCCTTTTATCGAGCTTCAAAGTACCTTGTTGATCGTGGCATTGTAATAATAGTGCTTTGCAGGCAGACTCTGTTCCTCTGCAACACTCTGTGGGAACAAGGGAAAATTAAAGGATATGGAGCTGTTGCCCAGCTTCCCCTCCAGCAGGACCCGTCCCTGGAGAGAAGCAGTGCTGCCCAGGGCAGGAATAAGGACTTCCTTACGGGGGGCTGAAAGGTCAGTTCTAAGAAGAACAAAAATATGGCAGCTTTTAAAAAAAACAGCATCCCAGCTGTTTGAAAATATCTTGACAAAGACAAGATAACAGCTTGCTCCTGCCTCTTTAGTCTCTACTTATTATAAACGCCAGCACCCTGCTATGCCACAGGACTTAAAAAAGTATTTCTGCAGGCCTGATTTAAGAGCTGTCTGTGGAAAGATTATCTAAGATGTCTATCTCAGGTACGTAGAAAACCTTAAGACATCTTTATGGCAGAGAGCTGTAGTTACCTGGCACACCAGAAATATGATTCAACTACATATCTATTGCAGAAGTGGAGCCAAAAGCCACACCAAAACTCAGCACATTTTTGCGTTTCTTTGACTGCAGAAGACTGCGTAGTCCAGTAACAGTAGCATTGTGTTAGCCTCAAGGAACTGTATTCAGCATGCTACAGGTTTGCTCCCCACAGCCTTGCACTACAAAGGAGGTAAGAGCAGAGGTCCCTTCAGGCATTGCGGTGGAACTGTGCACTTCAAGGACAATTTTCAAAATGTGGCTTAAAGCAAGAGTAACATACGGTATCTTTAGAGCAGTGTTACTTCCCAGAAATGCCGCCTTGCTTAACTGCCCTTGCTAAATAGCCAACCCACCAAAAAAATAGAAAGGTAGGGCTAGCACAGAGCAGGCATGGATGATGTGCCCTCTGAGGCTGCATCAACAAGGCAGGCTGGGGAACACAGCAGCACAGGCAGAGAAGAGAAGAACAACCTACCCAAGAGGTGGGCAGCCCAAGTCTGCTGAGCTTTGTGGAAATTCCGGTGCTCTTTCTGGAGCCGTTAGTCATCAGCCCAGGGATGCACTTCTTCAGGAAATGTGTAAGAGTGTATATACATGTTCCCCGAGGACCTTGAAAAGAGGATAGGAATTCTGGCATCAGTGTCATTCATCCCAGATCAATGCAGGCAATAATTTTTTTTCAGATAGTTATGGGGATCCTCAACATTGCTTTACTGAAACTTGTGTAAAATCTCACCCAAGTTCTAGCACCCCTTTTTCTAATACCCCTTTTTTACTTAGCCTTTTCTCAGGAAGATTCTCAAACAGCAAACAAAAATGGACTTTGAAATCTAACTCTCGGAATTTATTTTATCCTGTAACAACAGAGGAAAGTGAGTTTCTTTCAGCTCTAAGAATCTGAAAAAGATCTGTAAAGCACATCCACAAGAAAAGTTCTCTCTCTGCAGCCCTCATTTCTTGCCACAGTAGGCCTGTTAACATTTCTGCTGATGAGTTGTTCAGCTGCTGGAAACGAAACAGCTCCCAGTCTCTCCACTGAAGTTTGCTCCGTTTGTATCATAACTGGCCATATAGTCCTAACTGCAGTGTCTCGGATTTTCATTGCATCCTTCTGAAATGGGGGGGTCGGGAGGAGGATGGGAGGAAATGCTTAATGCACAAATCTTCCTTTGCCTAATTTTACATGCCACGTCATTTTTACAATGTTTAGAATTGCTACACTTAGCCAGCATTCACCCTCACTGCTGTGGCAGTTTCAGTGAGTTACTCGTTCAACACACAACACTGAATTTTCATTGTGAGCAATACCCATGCTGTCTGTGTGATAATCAAGCAGAACAGCTTGAGGCATAAACTCCCACACCAAGCAGCATTCACCTTTCTGAAGAGGACAGGCCTATGCATCAAGTTCTGCTTGAATCCCTACACAGATCATATGCTCCATGGACAGACTCCAGCCCTCTTTTCCAGGGCTCCACAAGTCCAAGCAAAACTTAAGAGGAGCACAAGTCGCCCACTTGCCCATCAGTCGTACAGCCTGCTGTTTCCAAGCATGCCTTTCTACCTTGAGCTCACCTGCTATTTTCAGGGTCTGGAAATGATGCACCAGGAGAGGAAACCCTTACCAGACTTTCCTGCCACAGTGCTCTGTGCCTACAGGACCAATCAGCACACTGGTCCTACCAGCCTATCAAACTGGACTTGGCTGCAGCAGGCAGGAGCAGGAGCAGGGTGGAGCCCTTGTGAATTCTAGATCAGTTGCAAGATTGCAGGCAGTCCTGCTCCCTCAAAAGTATAACCTTCCCTTCAGGCCAGGATTGGAAACCTTCACATCACCTTAGCTAACCTTGATGAATGCTCACAGCCATATATTCTCCTGCTGGAGACTTGTTGTTGGCTTCAGTTCCTGAAACAAAACGAATCAGATAGAGCCACACTTGAATTAAAAACTGAAATTTAAAATCCTGTTTTGTTGTCCACAAGCAGCATTAGCTGAAGGACGTCACAGCAAGAGAGCTGTTGTAAATAAACTCTCTTTTTCTTAGATATACCGACACAAAACAGTAGCCTCATGGTTCCCCTAGCATTTGTGTTTTATGTCACACTGTGAAACAGTCCCCTTATGGATTTCATTCATCTGTCCATAGTGAAAGTGCTTGTAATAAGGTCTTGGACCACACATTCAAGATCCCCTCAAACTTGCTCAAGACAAAACCAGCCAAAACAATCTCTTTAGGGAAGAGGTTTTACCAGCATGAAGGTGCTGAGTGTAAACATCATTCTTCTCTCAAGAAAACGTAATGATGAACATGCAAGTTTAAGGGAAAAGTAGTAAGGCAGATGCCTCAGAGCATGAAACTCATGTCCTCTCATCCATATTTTCCTCCTTTCCCCAGATTAAGGTCAGGACTCCAGTTTTAGTTGCTACTGGAATTTTTCCCCTGGGAAAAGGTTCAGACTTGAAAATTATCATTTCATTACTTGTGAATTGAAGCAGCTGGTGAATGCCTTGAGAAAGGACATCCATCCCAAGGTTAAAATTAAGGAAATGGTCCTTCCTGGAGGACCACTTCACCTGCTGTCAAGCCTTACGTCTTTCCCATGATTAAACTGCTGCCCACAGCAATAGCTACTCTCCACACCTCTCCATGACTGCTTCCATCTATACAATTATGTTGGGGTCGCTACAGTAACATCTGAAGCTGTTCTCAACCTTTCCCTCACATATTCATTTGTCACACAGACAGTTTTCCATCTGGTGGGCCCACTGGTGGTGGAAGAGTCGTTTTGAATGTGAGCATTGGAACACCTGCCCTACAGTAGCCATTTCTGAATCTATCTAGGGAAAAGGCACTAACTGTTTATTCCTCCCCTCTGTTAATTAGTGATGGGGACTTCCTATAAAATGCCCCAGCACAGGTTTCCCAAAACACCATTTTGCATCTAACATAGTAACTGTCTAAATCAAACTCCTGGTTTGAGCAGCCCTTGGGAAGAAGCTCCATCCTGGATGTCTGCTCCCAAGACTGAGGTGCACAAGGTTCCACAGCATGGATATCCCCACAGCTATTAATCTGTGCTTCAATGTGCTTTGGAAGAGCTGGTCTACTGCTATAGAAGTTACAGAGATGCAGCCAAGGGGACTGACATCCCCAAGGCCCAGATCCTGTGAATGACAACCACACAGATTCATTTGAACTGAGGGCCTATTAAAAGTGTTGAGTCATTTTATTCACAATGACAGACATATAAAAGGCCACACCCCCACAGTGATAAAGAGGATACACTTACGCAAAAAAATGGGACAAAACCAAAGAAAAATCTGTTGTTTTTACCTGAAAGAAATAGCCCATCTCCTGGCCAGCTCACCCAGGCAATGGTCTGGTACACTAACTGTATAGAATTGTTGGGAGACCTTATGATTTTGCAGTCATCTTCAGCTTAACATGAGTTAAGTGAAAACTCCGTCATGAATTCCTTTATATGCCTTAGTAGTAGGAAATTTTGACATTTCCTTTCTATTTTCTCTGCTTTCTACAACTTCATGGCATGTCAGCAGCCTTTAGCCCTCACATTTGGTCCCCTGAACATTTACCAAAGATTGTACTGCTGAGAAACACTCCGTAGCATCAAACCTACTTGCCAACTGGGATGCTGGCTGTGCAACACACTGTGGAGGGGCAGAGTAGGTCTGTGCATGGCTCAAGCAACCAGACTGTGTCTACCATGCCTACCTCGTTCCTTCCTGCAGTCAAAGGTGTACCCCAGCATGGGTGGAGTCCCTGGGCAAGTTCTAAAACTCTTCCACATGCAGAAGAGTCATAGCACTGAACTCCAGCCTTTTATTAACAAGCTTTCCACAAAATGTGACATAGACATGTTTTAAAGCACCTATTTTAGCATGAGTGCCTGTTGTGTGTCCTTTCCCAGCTGAGGAGATGTGCATGAGGAAACACCATCCCATTATCCCCTCCTTGTGTGGATAGAATGATTGACCTATGTGCATAATAGGAGCTTAAAGATTTCTGGAACTAAAAAAAAAAACCCACCACCAAAACACAGTAAGAATATACAAAGAAAACTCAGCTGAAAAGAAATGAATTTTCCTTCATCCTTAATAAACAGTTGGATTTTTAAGTTTGCTATTTTTATAGCCACAATTTTTTTTTTTGAGAAAATTCGGATAACGACAACCAAGAGAAATACTTTTTTGTGTGTCACATTTGAATTAATGACTGAGACATTTTCATTCTCAGAGAAGTGTTCAATACAGAAAAGTACCTTCTGGGAATGCAAATAGACCACACAAGGTATTTGGCAGTGATAAACAAATGAACATTTGCACAGGTGTAATTAAGAACAGAAGAGACAAATCTGTGTGCAGAACTGATTTGCAGAACAAATTCACCTGCGTTGACAATCCAGATTAGATTGCATGTTGCTGGATTATCAAACTGGTGTTTCAGAGATGTTGGATTACCAGATTTTCAGAATGGTGTAAATTAGGTGATAACTGTGGCGTCAACCTCTTAAGGTGGAATTGGTTTAAACTTAAGCAGTGTCAATGGAGGGGGCAGGATGGGGTGTGGGGGCTAGCAGCTTACTGCAAGAACTAGAAGTGTGTCTTCCCAAATACAAACACAAAGAACTCCAGGCCATACAAAACACTGAAGTAGAAAGTAGCGTTTATCTTCACAGCAGCGTGGCTTTTCCAAATAGCACATGCATTGATACATAATATTTTTCACATTGACAAATTTGTGCTTGCAGTGCTGAAGTAAGGACAAAAGCCTATCTGGGACATGCACAAGATGCTAGAAAATGCCATATAGTATGCGGGAGTCATCATAAACTTCTATCTGAATCTAATTCTGCTATTGCTAGTGTCAAGATCTTGAACACTAAAATCAGACTACAGCTCAAACTTGATTTTGTGCAACTCAAAAAGTTTGCTAAATCTTATCACAGAAGGACTAGTTCAATTCTTTACTCCTCCCTTGCATTGATCAGCCAAACCTGATTTCAGCAAATTTCAGGAAACGGAGAAACCTACCAAAGACTCTAAAGAGGATTTGAGGAATTTCGAGTCTTCCCTACATCTCATCCTCAAAATACGTAACGACCAGCAGATGTCTCTGTAGCTACCTGATCAGCAATGCACGCGTGTGGAAAAGCAGGGGCCGGGGGAGGGGGGTGCGGAATTTAAAGACTGAGCCTTTCTCCTAAAGATTTACCTCCAGAATCGTCAAACCTACACAGAAAATCCTGAAAAAGCCATCTGATTCTGACAGTATTACATCAACAATCCCTAGGAAGGAAACAGCCACAGACTCGTTTTAGAAATAGTACCACAAATGCCTAAGAACTCTCTGCAATCAGGTTGGTGAATCAGTAAGTTTCTAGATCTGGTGTCTTTGCCCGTATTTTCCAAGCTATTTTGTTATGAAAAAGGGCAGGTTTGTCCGCCTTCCCGGGAGCTGACGTGTGACTGTGGAATGAGCTTCCACAGGTAGAGATGTCTGTCACAAGCATCCCCCACACTGCTCCAAAACAAGGCAAGCAGCTTCAGGCTTTCCTTTGCTAATGTATACAGAACAACATGTGAAAAAAAATAGTATTTATTCTAGGAAAAGCCCTCTCTGCTGTACATTGAATTCCCTCCATGGAGACAGGCTGAGCTGGAAAATGAGCCAGATGATTGTTCTGAGTCACACTATTTAATACTTTGTGGTAAGGCACTTAAATGTTATGACTGTGAGAGCAATAGGAGAAGCTATCTGCTAATAAAGCACATATTTTCTACCACTATGATCTGATTTGTATGCCCATTGAGTTACTTACTAGCAGCCTATGGTCTCCTGGTAGCATAATTTTTATTGAACCCTGCTGATATTCAAGAACACCTGGCAGGTAGATTTGGCTGGTGTTTGTGCTTTTGTATAGAGGCAGTCCCCCTTGGCACAAGGTTGGGCCTGGACAATTGGCTTCTGACTTGGGACAACCCTGACAACTATATGCACTCTGCTTACAGACTGCTGTAAAAGGAAAACATCTTCCCTGCTCTTAAACAGGGAAACAGACATTGAAGGTATAGACAGGCTGTTGAGTGTGAGTGCAGGTGCTGCATCTCCCCCATGCGGTGTCAATGCTGTGGGTGGTGGGGAGCACAGGTTGGGGTTGCACACTGAGCAAAGAGCCCCTGCTCTGCCTGCTGTGTCCCCTGACCTGTCAGACAAGCGCAGGGTACTTGCTTCAGAAGCTGTGGCAGTGACACCTACATGCATATATATATATATATATATATATATATATATATGCCCCTTTATGGGAAGAAAATCTTAACATGTAAATTGCTGCTCTTGATGCACATCTCAGAATATGTATGCACAGGGCCACAGTTTATCAACTGTTTTCTCCTGACTATCTAATTATTAAAGTCCAAGAATTCCATTTTATTCAGGTAATGCAATAGGAAAATCCTACTGGCCTTCTGGTTCTTGGTTGAAGGCAAATAACAAGTGTGAAGCTTCTTCTCCTTCCCTTTCCAAGCGAGACAGTGGGACATTTGATTTGTGGGGAAAAAAAGGGCCAGGTGGCAGCAGACATCTTTATTATATGACGTATGTTTGTATAAAAAGTTTTGATTTTCTCCTTTCTGTAATTTTCAAGAATTACATTTTATTCCCTCCCTTTGTTTTCACAAAGTACATAGCAAAATTTGTATATACGTTTTACAACTATTTTATGAAAAGGTTGCAGTTCGCACCTGTTAAATGCAATGTATGATGTATATAGGAAAAGTAGCTAGTGTTGTTACAGACCTTCATCTTAATTATGAAAATTTTTACTTTAAATGTAGGGCTGAGCATATAAAATAACAGTACTAGGCCATCTGTTAATTTTCCATCTGGGCTCATTTGCAAAATACTCTCTGTTTTCCTCCTAAACACTATTTATAATCTTCCTTGGAAAACAAATATGACTAATCTATGGCACACTAAAGATGGCTATTTGCATGCAGCTTTTAATAGAAGTGGCTATGTGGTTCCAAGTAGTAACAAAATACATTTGTTTTGTTTTGCATGCAGGTGTAGATGAGTGGACAGTGAGGTGGGTTGAGAACTGGCTGTCAGACCGGGCTCAGAGGGTGGTGATCAGTGGAACAGAATCTGAATGGAGGCTTGTGACTAGCGATGTTCGTCAGGGCTCGGTGTTGGGTCCAGTCCTGTTTAATATCTTCATCAATGACCTTGATGAGGGAATAGCATCCACCCTCAGCAAGTACCCGATGATACAAAGCTGGGAGGGGTGGCTGACACACAGGAACACTGCGCTGCCATCCAGTGAGGCCTTGACAGGCTGGAAAGCTGGGCAGGGAGAAATCTAATGAAATTCAACAAAAGCAAGTGTAAAGTCTTGCACCTGGGAAGGAATAACTGTCTGTATCAGTACAGGCTGGGGGATGACCTGCTGGAGAAGAGCTCTGTGGAGAAGGACCTGGGGGTCCTGGTTGATGACAGGTTGGCTATGAGCCAGCAGTGTGCCCTGGTGGCTAAGGGGGACAATGGGATCCTGGGATGCATCAGGAAGGGTGTGGCCAGCAGGTCTAAGGAGGTGATCCTCCCTCTCTACTCTGCCCTGGTCAGGCCCCACCTGGAGTATTGTGTCCAGTTCTGGGCTCCCTGGTATAAAAAAGACAGGGACCTCCTTGAGAGAGTCCAGTGAAGGGCTATGAAGATGATTGAGGGCCTGGAGCATCTCCCCTGTGAGGAAAGGCCGAGTGAACTGGGGCTGTTCAACCTGGGGAAAAGACTAAGGGGGGACCTCATTAATGTTTATAAGTATCTTAAGTATGGGATGCAGGGGGAATTGGCCTCCCCCTCTTCAGTAGTCTGTGGAGATAGGACAAGGGGCAATGGCTGTAAATTGGAGCACAGGAAGTTCCGCACCAACATGCGGAAGAACCTTTACACAGTGAGGGTGACAGAGCCCTGGGACAGGCTGCCCAGGGAGGTGGTGGAGTCTCCTTCACTGGAGATATTCAAGACCTGTCTGGACCCCTATCTGTGCAAAATGTTCTAGGGAGCCTGCTTTGGCAGGGGGGTTGGACCCAATGATCTCTTGAGGTCCCTTCCAACCCCTACGATTCTGTGATTCTGTGATTTTGTGATTCTGTGTAAAAGCTGACATGGCTTCTAAACATGCAACAAAACCCAAACCCTTCTATGATAAATACTTTCAACTAGCACAAAGTGAAAATCCTCAAGATGTCTGATTTCAAGGGAAATTTACAAACTACAATGAGCGGCTAGCATCTCGTGTCTCTGACCATGATTTCTGCAGCAGTTCTGAAGTGTCTTGTATTCCAGACTTGCTCAATCTGAAATGTCCCCAGAATCCTGATTTCCAAAGATAAGCACTCAAGTCATTGCAAAGTATTTTGAGCTAAATATCCCAAAGTTAGTGTAACCCCTAGTTCAAATCCCTATCTGCCACAGCAGTAGAAGCACAGATGACTCTACCTCAAAGCAGGAGTTGCAGTCAGCCTGCTGGAAGCTCTCTGGGAGATCTATGCATGGAACTGATTCTGGGCCACTCCCTAAGGCCTTCTGCAAATCACTACCAGTGTAATCCAGGGCACGGGCAATGAGCTGCTGTGATTTATGTCCTATTTTCTCTCTCCAGTCAGCACCGCAGAGAGGTGAAGGCCTCATTCCCAGCTGGCTGCTCCCTAAGTACTCTTTTACATCCTTGAGTCAGGTATCATGAAGTACCTTCTCAGGTCTTCCTAGCTAGCCCTAGTACGTAATCTTTGGCCAAAGTCCATTTGAGAGTTTCCAGAGTGGAAAGCAAAGAGAGGCTTCTTTCAAGGGTTTAATGAAGAGCAACTATTTAGTCTTCGTAGCATCTTACTCTCCTCTTCATCTTCTAATTTTTCAGCAGACTGAAAAATGCCTTCAGACTCCCCTGTTTCATTTTAATTCTTCATTAAAAGGCAAAAGCTAGTTTCTCCTGACTAACTTGCATGCAGAGTTCTGAGTAAGTTCTTTGCAGACTCATGTGGAGTCTTTTTTGTGAGCAAAACTAGAACGATTTTGTTCTAGAAAATGCATTTTAAAAGTCTGGAGTAAATTTCAGGCTCCCTGACACTGCACCTTCTCTTTGTGTCATCATATTTCATTGCTCTTGCCTGTCTTCCTGCCATCCCTGTCTTTTTAAGTTCTCTGCAACAAAGACTGCCTTTTTTTCTCCCATTTTCATTAGTATCTGGCATAACAGCATTATTGCAAGCTTCCAGGTCCCTGACTACTGATTGTGAAATGGATCACACCTGAAAAGGTGCAACATCCCATGTGCAATGTCCTTATTGTAGCACCTGCAAGGCCTGAAAACTCTATGCAGCAAGCTGGCTTTTATTTTATGCTAATAGCAACAAAATGGCACCCCAAAATACCAACTGTCTTTTTAATTTCTCCCTGTCAAAGATGAACAAGCTGTCTTATCTCAGCGTGTTGTATACATTTACAAGGAAACAGAAAATCAGAACAGATGCAGGAGACACAAAAGAGAGATAACATACTGAGTTTAAATTACTATAATGCAAACATTAGTAGCTATTTACTAACAATTTAATTAACTCCCCCTCGCCCCACCACCATGATATCTCAATTTCAGTTCTTTCAATACCGTTGTGAAAACATTTCCCCCCAAAAATGGTTGCGTACATAGGACTGGAGGTGGATCAGGATCTGCAGGCACATAGTGGGCATGTGGCTCCACTGGTGAGGCTGAGCAATGTGAGACTAAAATAGACCTCAGTGAGACTTTGGGCCACATGGTTTCCCCCTTCAGTGAGCTTCAGAGCCCTCTCTTTACCCGTTTTGGCTCCTGCTGGCTGTTGTGCTGCTGGTGTTTGTCCTGCCCTTTGCACACCCTTTTCTGCTTGTGTGATAGCTGCAGTTAGACCCACCTCTTCATCCTGGAACCTTCTGAAGGCATCACATTGCTGCTCATTGTCAGAGCCAGCAGTGCGGGCTGCCTTGTGGAGAGATCCATTCTGAGTCAGCTGGCACAGAGAATTCCCGAAGCCTCTCCTGTTATTTTCCAAGAAGAAAATAAACATGAAATAAGACTCTTTAGAAGGTCACCGATAGTGAAGCTTACTCTTGACCCTTCAAAGGTTTTTCCTTATGAGCCAACATCAGCATGTATCCTTCCCAGCTAAGTCAACAGAGCTGTTCGACGTCCAGTCACTGTTTTCTGCTGCACATGGTTTCTATGTCTGGGATGGAGGCAGCAGAAAGGCACCTACCTATTCTAACAGCATCCTCAAGAGTGGTGTGTGTGATGGTTGCAAAAAAAAAACCAAACCAAAAAACCCAAACAAAGCACAGTGGCAGCACAGAAGAAGGGAAGGGGAAGGGAAAGAGGGAGTGGGAGGCAGAGGGCAGGGGGGAAAATACTAGCAACGGAGAAATCTCTGTAATCCATTTGTTGCCTCTGGTATAGTATGAGGTTAAAGGTAGAAATGACATAACTTGATTTCTCAGTAGGTCAAGACAGGTCCAAGCAATTACTCTGTATGTGTTCAAAGGAATTGATTTCAAATGTTAAACTAAAGTTCTAAGATGCAATTCTGATTCGCAGAGATGTAGTAAAATTTATGTACCATGAACATGCTGGTCAGTCTGCAGTCGGCATGAGGGTTTAATATGAGCTGTAGGAGCTAGCAGTAAAGCTTCCACAGTGGTTATGATTAAGGAGAAACAACACAGTTTTCAGAACTACTAAAAAGCCACATTTTTCATCAGTTCTCATGAGATCTGCAGATGCTCAAGACTTTTGAAAAATCATGTTAGCCTTGCAAGTGAATTATTTGCTAAATGGTCTGTTGAGAGATGTCTTCGAGGTTATTGTTATGTTAGTGTTTGGGCTGGTTACTGTCATGCAAATGGTTACTCTTTCTAACAGGATTTTGCAGAATCTGTTCTAGAAATTTTGTCATGCTTTAAGTCAAACTCTTAAATACCACATTTTTTGGAAAAAATGAATAAAGATGTCAGATGGCAGATTCACAGAATTCTTTTCCCTTTTCTCTTAACAGGTTAAAGGAAAATTTTCCATGGCAACATAGAAACAATCACTAACCCATTAACTGAAAGCCCTGATTTATTTTTTTCATTGTAACAAGTATAATTTTATTTAATTTATCAATATGTCTATTTCCCATACTTTACTACTCAACACTATTTTTTTGTTTCAGTCATTTAGATTGCTTATAAATAAATATTTGTTAATGCCAAGTGAATCCTCAGCCCATTATTAACTTTACACAGCCTGAACTGCCCATCTGAATGAACAATGAAGTACTTCTGGATCTCAGCACAACAGTGAGCAGATATAAGGCCATGTTGCCATCAAGGAAACAAAGCTTGCCATGTCTGACTACTGCCATGTCACACCAGAAGCAGAGGAGGTGATAACGGGTTTGTTTTGCAACCTCAAGCTTTGGCACAAGACAAAGAATAACCATAGTTTCTACTAGCAAGAAAAAAAAAAGCCTTGTTGGCATCGCTCACATTCTCCATATGCTTGATAGCATGCAGAAACAAACACAATTTATGCTTCCGTACCACCAGTATGTTTTTTAAGAGATTCCATGGTTCATTTCCCAGGAGAGGGAGAACCAGCACTGTTCAACTTGGGTTTTATTTTCAAAAAAAGCCCATGATTCATTTGTTTTCATGGACTGGAAAGGATGGAGTGCATTCTGTATTGGCTGTTCCCAAAATGGGCAAATACACCCTGCCCTCTCTCATGGTAAATCCAATGCAGATGCACGTTATTGCTTGAACAGAAGCTCTCACAAACATTGCCTAATTGTGTATCTCCAGGAACAACCACACAACACTCCTGTCTTGCTCCCTAGAAGCTGTGCTTTTCCGAGAACCACATTATTAGACAGACCAAACTGGGAAAGTCAGTCTTCGTGCTCTGTTTATTTGGCTAGAACGCTGCTCGGCACAAACAGCTCCGAGCTTCACAGCCTGCGGTGGGTTTTGTTTTCACTAGTGGCTAGGGTAAATCCAGTCATCCTGCTGAAGCTACCTGGAGCTATGCCAGCCTGGGAAGACCAAAGACAGACTAAATCTATCCTAGCAAACTCTGCCAGTTTGAGAAAGGGATGGGGGTGAATTCCATACAGCTGGGTACAAGAATAGTGACTAGGTCTCAGTTTATGTTGTTTGAATTGTCACAGAAGAGGTACCTTCCTCTCTTACCCGTGTTTGCCCATATTTTTTATTATATCTTTTCTGCACCATTGTTATGGCACAGAACTGTGCACCCAAAGCCTCAAACAACTCTAATAGGACCTGTAGAGGTGTAGAGGTGAGATGACCCTGTTGAGTGATAGTGTTTTTGAGAACACAAAAAGTTTCTTAGGAAGAGAAATCTGCCGTGGTGATCAGTTACTCTCCCAGTGTACCATTCCAATAAAGAAGGCAATGACATTAAGTCATCTCTAGGCTGCCATTCCTCAACCCACTCATCACCCCAAGCCCTCACAGCATCATGGTTCAGGCAGAAACAGAAAAAAGTGCAGATGCTACTGTGGAAGAAAACACTCTTTCACACAGCTGTTAATGCTGCTTTCAGCTTCGCAAACTCCTTTGCCAAGGCTGTTCTCTACCTCAAAGAGACCACTGCTCCCAGGCTGACATCAGAGTCCAGAGGGACAGCTGCACTGAGAGGACTCTGAGTAGGCTGACTGATGTTGACTGTAAACCCAACAGCAGAGAAGACATGCTCCAGAGCTATTGCTGAGCCACCAAGTCGGCTTAAAGAGCTCAGGGTCAGGTCCTTGCTTGCTCAGTGAGGCAAGTCACTGCAAACCCTTCAGAGAAGTAAGGAGAAGGGATTTATCTTGGAGATTTGCAGCTTAGTCATTGTAATTTGTGTTTTCTTTTTTTGAGGCTGCCCTCACCTGCCCTCTGGTGCAAAACTGTGCAAGTGAGAGCCTGAGTCAGGATGGTTCCTGGGGTTTGGGGGGCATTAGACAGGCTACAGGAACATAGAAGAAGCAGGTGGGACTTCACTGGTTCTTATTCCCCTCTGCAGATGATGAAGGGCTAAGGCACCCTAGATCCCTCACCTGCTGCTGCAGCAACTCACCTCACTCATCTTGACAAGATAGTGGGGAGAGAACTCCGGCATATCTCCTGACCCCATCACCTCTCTGGTTTTACCCCCAATTGGAAGGGAGTGTCCTTTCTTTTCCCTTTAATCCTTGTTGAGCAAGATTTGATTTATTTTCCCGCTTTAATCTCTCACAGCTTCCCTTGGCTATACTTCTGAAAATTACTCTTCTTCCAGTCAGAACCTGAACCTCTATTTCAGAGCTGGTTTACACTAACACACTTGCATTAAAATATTATCTGTTGCAAAATTCTGATTTATCTATAGATCTTTATTTTTGGGTACCATTGCTTTTTACATCTTTCTAATTTATATAGCCATTTGTTTTGGCTGTCAAAACATTTTTAATTTTAATTACCATGTATCATGCTTCTGGGTATAAAACTGTCAGATAAATCTGAGTATCTGTGTAAAAATGTGGCGAGCTGCATTTGTAACTGCTCAACAATTGCTGGTGGGCAGTTAGCAAACTCCTGTGTGGGATCTGTGTTCACAGCTGCTGCAGAGTGGCACTGGTAGGGATGAACTGCTGATCAGTTGTCGAGCCATGTGCAGTTATGTCCTTGACTCTGTATTAACACCGACTATCCAGACTACCAGGCCCTCAGAAAAGCAGTGTGCAAAGTAGTGTGCACAGTCAACTTTTTACTCCAGTCAGTCAAATCCAAAGTGCTCATCTGGCGGGACACCCCAGACAATGGGTTTTTTCTGTTCGTAAGAGAAAAAGAGGCATCATTTGCTGTATTGGGTGGTCAGCAGAAAGGTGACACCTTGTCAGTCCCTAGGAACAGAAACTTGTGTTTGCGTTTGGCCTTTTCAACAAGGATAAGCCTATTTTCTGTGTGAAGTGACTGGAGTCGCCCTTCACCAGCTGGGAGAAGATGAGCTCTGCAGTGCCAGCTTTGTGCTACTGACTCCACACCGTAATGGGGCACCATGAGCGGTCACTTACGCCCTCCTCCCTGGCTTAGGTCTGAACCAAGTCAGGCACAGGACCCATAGCACTGAGGCACAGCATAGTCTGGACTCTGAGCGCCTCGAGGAGTGAGGAGGCTTTCTAATCTGATAGTGATATCACTGCCAGACAGACTGCAGCCACAAGGCACCCTGTGAGCACAATCAAGTGTTCCATAGTAATATGTTCCATAATAACATGTCCTGCCAGCGTATCTCCAGTGCTCCTGGAGCCCAGCATGACAGAGGTCAATCAAGTTTGCAAGGGCAGCAGTTCCTCTAAGGAGGCCAGGAGAACTTTAGTCCATACCAGCATCCTGATGTGCTTTTTCAGCTGGACTGTGCAGCTGAACACTTAAGAAGCTGCATCTCCACTGGGCCTAGAAAAATCACATTTTTCCCTGATATTTTCTGTCTGGGAAGATGTCCCTTTATTACCTGGTCAGAGCAGCCTTGGATTTGTTCAGTAATGGCATTCCACTACACAAGACAGGATTTTCCAGGTCTCCATGGACCTCCAGACCTGAGACTTCAATTGATTATGACAGCAAAAAGTTTTCTCCTCATCTTTTTCCAGTACCATGAACTTGCTGTTCATGTGAATAGTCAGCAGTACTTGGTGCCTCTATCAAACTGCTCACTGCTTTGGAGACACAGACAAAAACAGTCCTTCACACACTGCCTACTGACCTTGTCTTTGTTTGCTGTCCCTGTTCCTACTGTCTCCTCTGGCATTTGTAATTGGAGGTCCACAGGGGTGGGACTCCATGCGTCTGTGTATACAGTACCTGGCACAGCAGAGAAAGGCAGTTCTGTACCACAGATAGAATGTGTTCTCAACCTGCCAACCTTAGGGGAAAATATATGGAGCAAATAGGCAGCAGACATGCCAATGCCAGTGGCTGTTCTTACTCAGCACAGCTAAGGAACAGCTACAACGTTTCTGCAGCTGTTGTTTCAATTAATCCTGCTGCAAGTTAGACATAAAGCAGATCTTCTGGCAGGCTTCTCTTCTGTTTACTCCTGGCTTAGGTCATGTTGTGCTTGCAACTATTTTGCTATTTTTGTTGCTACAGATGTATTAGTTCACTTTTTAATGAACAGTCTGTCTGAGGCAAAGAGGGAGTTGCTGTGATCTTTTGATAAACTCATCTTTGCTTTTTCATTTTGTGCCTCAGGTGCTCAAATCGAATGAACTTTACTGCCATCTGGAAATGCAGTATTTTCATTTCCATTCATCATTCTACCTTTGAATCTCATTAAAGGCCCTCAATCTGGGGCTTAAAGAATAAAAGCATTTGGGAATTTTTACTTACTATAATGTTGTACTCCTCTCCAAAGCAATTAGGTGCTGAAACAAAGGTGAGCTCTGGCAGCTCATGATAAGTTTGAACCAAGCAGGCTAATCCACCTAACAGCAGGCCCCTGCATGGTAGATGTGGACTGCTTTCAGTGTCAGGGGAAGATGATGCTGATCATAGAATCATAGAATGGCATGGGTTGGAAGGGACCCCAAGGATCATAGTATTCCAACCCCCCTGACACAGGCAGGGCCACCAACCTCCAGGCCTGGATCTACACAAGGTTGCCCAGGGCCTCAGCCAACCTGGCCCGCCTCCAGGGACAGGGCATCCACCACCTCTCTGGGCAGCCTGTTCCAGCACCTCACCACTCTCTGTAAAAAACTTCCTCCTAATATCTAATCTAAACCTTCCTTCCTTTAGCTTCAATCTGTTCCCCCTGGTCCTGCCATTCTCTACCCTTTTAAAAAGTTGAATCCCCTCCTGTTTGTATGCTCCCTTCAGGTACTGAAAGGCTGCAATGAGGTCCCCCTGCAACCTTCTCTTCTCTAGGCTGAACAAGCAAGCCCACTTTACTCAGCCTCACTTCAGCGGGGAGGTGCTCCAGTCCTACTGATACGCTGCAGTGCCACTTACGGCTGCCCAGAGAGGTTGTGGAGGCTCTCTCTCTGGAGGCTTTCAAAACCCACCTGCATGTGTTCCTGTGACATGGATCAGGTGAACCTGCTTGTCAGGGTTTGGAGTAGATGATCTCTAGAGGTCACTTCCAACCCCGATGTTTCTGTGATTCTGTGGTTGGTCTGGGACCCAGGGGAATGAACAGGTAAGCCATGCCCTACATCTGAAATCTATCATTAGCTGGAATGGGTCAAGTGCTAGATGGAACAGGTGTTGAAGGTACAGTTTTTGGATTTCACAGAATCACAGAATGACAGGGGTTGGAAGGGACCTCGAGAGATCGTCGGGTCCAACCCCCCTGCCAAAGCAGGTTAACTAGGACAGTTCGCACAGGAAGGTGTCCAGATGGGTCTTGAATATCTCCAGAGAAGGAGACTCCAGAGCCCCTCTGGGCAGCCTGTCTCAGTGCTCTGTCACCCTCACTGTGTAAAAGTTCTTCCGCATGTTGGTGCGGAACTTCCTGTGCTCCAATTTACAGCCATTGCCCCTTGTCCTGTCCCCACAGACCACTGAAAAGGGGCTGGCCAATTCCCCCTGCATCCCATACTTAAGATATTTATAAACATTAATTAGGTCCCCCCTCAGTCTTCTTTTCTCCAGGCTGAACAGCCCCAGCTCACTCAGCCTTTCCTCATACGGGAGATGTTCCAGGCCCTTACCTTACCTTATTTTCTGCTGCGCTGGTGTAACCTTTTGTACTAGGCATAGCAGTGCTGTGCATAAGTAACAGGTCACCAGCTAGGATGTACATTCTGGGTGTGAATGTATGCATAAGAGGGGTACATGATCTTGTACAAGAGCCAGGAAATGTCACGTCAGCCCTTGCAAAACACATTACTAGACTCCCTTGGAACTAAGGACAACATTATTTCAGTACAGAAACTACAGACTACCAAAGGAATTGAATTTAAAATGAATGAAAGGTAGTTTGGGTTTTTTCTTTTGCTCAGTAAAGCTTGTGAAGCTCCTTCCCAAAGGAAGCTGTGGATGCAAAGCATTAGTATCACATCAGATGAAAATGGGACTAATGTGTAGAAGACAGTAGGCTACTCAGCAAATCACATCAGCCTCAGGAAATCACCTGTGAAGAAAATAGGTCAAGGATGGGAGAGTGGAAAAGTCCTGGAGACACAGCAGGGGATATGCTTGTACTGTTCTTACACTTTCCTGAACATCTGCTAATGGCAAATGCTGGAGATGGGATGCTGGGCTCAATGCACCATTTTTTTGAGAAAGCACAGCCCTCCTTATGTTGTCATTTTATTACGACAAACTTAACAACTGGAGGCAAAGGGATTGATGCAAAATAGGAGGAGTATTGAAATTTTGGATAATTTAAAATTGCTATTTTTTTCGCTTGACACAAAGGTTAATTAATTTATGAAAGCTTGGGCTCAAAGAAAGTAGAAAAAGTAAGATAGCAGTTCTGATACAATTTGACATAAACTTTTTTCCTACTTGTCATAACATAAAGTACGTTTGATCAAAGCACAGTAACATTAACAGCTCAGTACTGCTTTTCACATGCAGTCATTCTTACTAGTAATCTTATAGTAGTTATCTGATTAATTAGAGTATCTGTGAAGTTATATGGGTTTTTTTCAGAGAGGCACACTTGTTCTTTGATGAGGGGTCAGTATTAAATACAGGGCAGAGTGAAGGTTCTTGTGATAAAAATGGTCTTGCACTTTGCACTCACTAAAAAAGAATAATGCAACAAATAAATTATAATCCTTGTTACTTTTTTAGTTGCTTTAGAGGGCTTGAAACTGATGGGGGGAAGGGGAAGGGGGGACAAGAACTTGCCGCTCTTAAAATATCATCAAGACTTGGATTACATTGACACAAGCTGTTTTTATGGCTAACATGCATAGAAGAGAATAGCTCACTGAGTAGGATGGCAAGTTCTTTGAAACCCATCCTTCCTCACCCCAGCAATCTCTCCTGCTATTTTCATACCCCAGCCAGTAACTGGAATTGCAGCACCTGTGGTGTTTCAGATGTTGTGTACCGAGCTGCAACAAATCGAGCTAAGGCACCATCTACATCAGGACATTTTTCAGTCAATATCCACTGGTTCATCACTCTAGAGTGTGACCTCAATATCCATGCTGCACTCCTCACATGACCTACTTCAGGTCAGTTATTGGGCAACAAACCCCATGTCAACAGGGATTTGGCAAGATTAACTGTTAGCTTCAAATTACTAGTTGTTCAAGGTTTATCTCATGTTGTGTCTTTAATTACCAAACTAAGATGTAAACTACAGTGTCCTTCACAAAGTCAGCCCTGTGGGAATAATTTCAAGAGCCTGATTGCTGTTGCTGGGTAGTAATTGGGAACCAAAAGGGATTTGCATATGAATAGTAAATTAAGGTGTCTAGTAGTAACAGGAATTTAGTACTTGGAATGTTAGAGTTCTTAATGACCCCATTAAAAGGAAAAAGGTCATTTGTTATTTAAAGTTTCAGGAGACACTGCACTTTCTAAACATACAAAGCATACACCAGGTTAAGCACAAGGGTGAGAGCAAGGGGATGTCTGTTGTCCATTGTTAAGTACTGCCAAGCACAGTTAGCCTTCTGGGTCAGAGCATTTCTTACACTTTTTTAGTGACAAAATGTGTTAAAGTCCCAGATGTTGACTGCCTAGAAAGTGTGAATTTAGGCAAGCTAATTTCATACATCTCATGTGTTTTACATGCCTGAGTTTCACAGGGCAGAGCTGATGAGTAGGTAGGATTTACAGAGAAGAGGCTAAGGGAATTTGAGTGCTTCAGGTGTTCTGGCTGAAGAACCAGGTGGGACAGCACTTTCTAAAATTAGTAGGACAGACTCAGTCTTCTGTTGCATAAATGCTGAAGCTCAGTATTGTGAATCGGGCTATCAAAATAAATATGAAAAGTTGGAATAAGAACTGAAGACAGGTGAATAAACTGTATGGACACGCTTTCAGATTACAACTCACATGAGTCCTGGTTTGAACAGAAGACGTATTCCTGAGCTTCCTCACATCTCAGCTGAACACCTGCATCACCATGTCTATTCTAGAAGCCGCTGTAAAAATGACAAACATCAGTATTTAATCCTGAGGTAAAGGAGGAAATGTATTTGTGTAGTTTTGGTAAATTTCATGGGATCTGAATGTCACTTCCCACTTCTTTCTAGTTACTCTTATGACACAGCTTAGAGTTAGACCCAGAACTCAAATCCAAGTCTCCTTCAAATCCCAATCCACATGCAAATCAAATCCCATGTAGCTCAATCCAGACAACATATAGGTGAAATAAAAATCTAACAAACTTGAGTAAAAACAGCTGAATATTTCATGACAAGAGCATGACAAAACTGATAAAAATAAAGAATATCTAGATCTGAGAAGCTCTTTGCTTCCATATTTTCCAGTCAGGAATATTGTTAGATTCAACTCTGATGCCCAAGGCAAGTAGCCCACTTACACATACAGAAGCTTGCCTGTATGTTGGAAGTCACAGAATCACAGAATTGTAGGGGCTGGAAGGGACCTTGATAGATCATCGGGTCCAACCCCCCTGCCAAAGCAGGCTCCCTAGCTCATATTGCACAGATAGGTGTCCAGACAAGTCTTGAATATCTCCAGAGAAGGAGACTCTACAACCCCCCCTGGGCAGCCTGTTCCAGTGCTCTGTCACCCTCACTGTGTAATAGTTCTTCCGCATGTTGGTGCGGAACTTCCTGTGCTCCAATTTACAGCCATTGCCCCTTGTCCTGTCCCCACAGACTACTGAAAAGGGGTTGGCCAATTCCCCCTGTGTCCCATACTTAAGATACTTATAAACATTAATGAGGTCCCCCCTCAGTCTTCTTTTCTCCAGGCTGAACAGCCCCAGCTCACTCAGCCTTTCCTCATACGGGAGATGTTCCAGGCCCTCAATCATCTTCGTAGCCCTTCTCTGGACTCTCTCAAGGAGATCCCCGTCCTTTTTATACCAGGGAGCCCAGAACTGGACACAATACTCCAGGTGGGGCCTGACCAGGGCAGAGTAGAGGGGGAGGATCACCTCCTTCGACCTGCTGGCCACACTCTTCCTGATGCATCCCAGGATCCCATTGTCCCCCTTAGCCACCAGGGCACACTGCTGGCTCATAGCCAACCTGTCATCAACCAGGACCCCGAGGTCCTTCTCCACAGAGCTCTTCTCCAGCAGGTCATCCCCCAGCCTGTACTGATACAGACGGTTATTCCATCCCAGGTGCAAGACTCTACACTTGCTTTTATTAAACCTCATCTGGTTTCTCCCTGCCCAGCTCTCCAGCCTGTCCAGGTCTCGCTGGATGGCAGCTCAGTGTTCCTGCATGTCAGCCACCCCTCCCAGCTTTGTATCATCGGGTACTTGCTGAGGGTGGATGCTATTCCCTCATCAAGGTCATTGATGAAGATATTAAACAGGACTGGACCCAACACCGAGCCCTGACGAACATCGCTAGTCACAGGCCTCCATTCAGATTCTGTTCCACTGATCACCACCCTCTGAGCCCGGTCCGACAGCCAGTTCTCAACCCACCTCACTGTCCACTCATCTATCACATGATCAAGTCATGATCAAGTCATGAAGCCATTAGTACCAGTTCTCTTTAAACCCTTTCAAATTAACAGAAAAGAATTCCTGGACATTCAAATCCTAAGCAGAAATCTTGTCAGTAAGAGGGCTGGTCCCTTTCCCAGGAATGTGAAATTTTTGGGAGAAACAGGAACTTAAGCCTCTAAGTTTCCCCCCTCAATTATTCACATAACAGACTGTTCACATAATTTCAGTAGGCTGTTTAGGCTGCCAGTCTTCCCTAAGAGCAAGGGTACTGACTAAATGCTGCAGCTGGGTCCTTTCTCCAGGGAGCTGGGAGGTTGGATCTTCAGCTCCCAGTCCCCCGAGAAAAGCTGCACACTGTTGCCACAAGAGATATCTTGTCTTTGGTCACTTGTATTCAAAGTTAACTGTGCTCTTCAGCTGGGTAAATGTAGTGAAATGGGTATGGGTTTGGTGTTTGGGTTTTTTCCTGAAAGACACATGCACAGCCTTTGGTGGCATTTTGTCTTCCCTCAAGACTGCCTTTCTTAGTCTTAGAAATGTTAGCACTTGGCAGCACAACATTACGAAATAGTAATGCAACTTCTGCTCACACATAACAACATGAGAAAAACCTGTGCTAGTAAAGTCAAAAAGGTACAGTGCTTCCAAGGTAAACATATATATAGTGCCTTGCAACTGGAACACCATCTGACTGTTATTTTGTTTCTGATATCTATTATTTTGCTTTTAAATGAAGTTCCACAGAACAAGGAAATAAGCCTGACTTTTTATTGGGCTTATGTCCTGTACCTTTGCAGTCGCATCTCTACAATAATTAGCTTTCCTTCCTTTCCTTTTGCCCAGCAGCTTGCAGCTTCCCTCTGCATCCCTGGAACACCTCCTTCACACCCTGTACTATCAAAGTGAGCCTACAGTTCCAGGTTACTTACACTATAACATCTGATGGCCAGCCAGCCAAAAAGGTGGTGGGTGAACTTCACTTTTTCTCTGCTGTTAGTGGAGAAACCAAGTTGAAAGTGTCTCTTGCAGCCAACTTCCTATTTCCTACAAGACACTGAGCTATTTTTGATAAATCAATCCCTATCAAATTTCCTTGAGCCTGTTCTTCAGTTATCAGAAGTGACTGAAAAAGTAATCATTTAAGCTCGTACACCTTCAGAAGCCAGGGCTAAACATTTTCATTCATCTGTTGTATAAAATAGCTCAAGCAGCTTACTGATCATTTTTGAAGCATCATATTGTAAAGGTAGTCAATAGCTATGCATGGTAGCCAGTATATATAAGTACATTTATTGATTTAAATAATGCTTTTTGTCAATTAAAAGACAGTTCTTATGTTACCAAAGTGTGCCATCAGTGATTCTGTGACTGACGTTAAATGGTCCTGGTATTTTACAGTATTTTGGTGACTGGGTCAGAGAAGCTCACTACATCATGCTGTTCATTGACAGACTTTTAAATAGATAATTAGCTGAGGCTGGCTGCTTGTTAACTGGCAGAGGAGAGGCAACCTAAATGGTTGAGCCTGGGTAATACAAATTATGTATTTGGGTTCCTACACCCAAGAGTTCAGTTACTTTTAGCTGACAAGACACTTTCCTGTTCTGATTTTTTTTTCCCAAAAAGAAATGGTTTTAGTAGCCACCCTGCAAATATATTATGACAGATATGCTGAGCTTCCTATGTTGCTCTTGCCTTCTGCTTGCTGAATTTTCCACTTGTACTTCATGTGGGCAGGGCAGGAAACAATCAGATGAGGTACTGGCCTTGTTCCATTGTTGTCAGCATGATTTTACCTCACTTTTGTTGCAAGAAGTATGCACCTCAAACATTTCTATAGGCCACCGTCAGCTTCCCTGAGTGTGACAGAGCTCTGTGTTGACACAGGTGACAACCCAGCAAACTGACATTAGAGTAAAAAGTGCTCTGAGCATCTGCCTGCATGAAGCGGTCTAAGAAAATATGACTGAAAGGTCAAATTCCAGTTTCCCTTAATGAAATTCTCTTTTGTCTAACACATACACACACACACACACAGAGTGTTTTGACTGCAATTCTCCCTATAAGCTCATCAATTTACCAATGATCATTTTAAATTGAAATTAACTATTCTTTTTATTGACTACTCTTTGTATTTCATCAACTAAACGTTTCTGCTGCACCCATCCAAATGAATTGAAAAAATGCATTACCTCCTCTTGGAAACAAGCTTACCAAGGGTGGTGTTGCCAGAACTGAAGAACATTCAGATGAGAGTGATGAAGGCTGGTGGTGATCAAGGAGGTCAACTGTGTAAAGGCTACAGACATGAGCTGCTTGCTGTGAAAGGGAACACTGGTTTTATGGTGGAGAAAGATGAGTTGCAGTAATTTCTCATCTCCAGCTCTGAACTATGTGTCCTCATTTTCTCTCCATCATTCTTAGGAGGATGCAGCAATGGAAGGTCATTTTTCTCTGCCTGTTCCCTGGCAGAGTTCAAAGGGATTTTCCAGTCCAGACCAGCTGCCACAGGAATGACCACGCTCACCACCAGCTTACAAACAGCTTCTAGAGAGCTTTGTCCAGGAATGTGAGAATAGTAAGTGGAAATCCAGTCACCTAAAGGAAGAAATGAGGGACCAAAGCAACTATCCTCAGGAAATTACATAATGTATCCTTGGGCCTACAGTGAACTTTAAGTTGCATTGCTCTCAGCAAGCAAGCTACAGGTCAGAGCAGGACCCCGGCCTTTCTGGGCCCTTGTTCGTGAAGCTACATCACATTTTCTATTATTGTGTAAGACTATTAAAACCCATGAGTTTGAAAAATCTTTACCTAGATAAAAATAGATACTATTAAGCATGAAAAAGATATTCTTTAATCCTACCTTTTAATTCCCAAATTCTCCTTAACTTTGAAAAGTTTATTCTCAGAACTTAAACTTTGCAAATATATGGACAGAAACACTCTTTATTGATCAAGATTTGTCTCTGCCATTTCTATATGTTGCTTCCTCAAGGCTACATCTGAAATGCTCCACCCAAATCTTTACAGTGTTTTTATTCTTCAGATTTTCCCTCAAGAGGGGAACATATTCATTATGGTTTAACAAGCGGTGGTGGAAAAATAAGAGATGTAGTAAACTACCTCCTTTTCTAAAACACTTAAGCACTTTAAAAGTGGACTAGAATGAACATATAGGATTCATTAGGGAAAATTGAAAAAAAAAGCCTATTTCCTTTTCTTCACTCTACAGGAGTCCAGTCGAACTTCTAGACAACTGGCATCAGCACAAAGACACCAAGCAAGTTTTTATGTTGTCAAAATGATTCATTTCCACAGCTTCTGATTCATCTTGGAAAAAAACCCCCAACAAACCAAACAACATTAAAACAGATTATTCCACAGTCTCTAGCCTAAGAAAACTGCAGTATAATCAGTGCTGAGGACTGCCTCACAGCAATCATTACCTACACATTAATTCCTTCACATTTCCTTCTCCACATGCTTCTCTTTCCTCAGTCAAATAGTTACCAACAATAATTAAAAAAAAATTAAAAAAAGAGATAGACACACCAAATGCAGGCATTAAGTTTTTCTCATGTGCTTACAACGTAACCCAGTTCTTCAAGTATTCATGAGAATCTTGTAGTCACAGCCAAAAGGTAGTATTATACAATTACACACCAGCAACAACAGCCTTAATGTTCAGACAAGCCTTGATCATTCTTGTTATGCACACATTATCTGGTTGCTGTGTTCTGCAAGCAAACATCAAAATGATCAGTAGCGTAGGTAAGACCCTGAGGGATTTGGTGAAGCATTGAAAAGCAGAGCAACAGAGCATGATTTTCATGTGTCTTGAAATGCACGAAAGCAGAGTCGTCTGTCTTATTCTTTCTCTGTTCCTTATGGTGTTGCTTGTGGTTCCAGAGGTAACTTAATCTGCTTGGTCTGAGAAAGATGCAAAAGGTAATTACTGCTGTGAAATTTCCACAGCTTTCACCTGAGCAGTAATGCAGCTGAGGAAAAACACAGGTAAAAGGCATTTGCTACCTTTTAATTAGGACAATGAGGAGTTTTTCCACTGCTTGGTGTCTAGCCTGAACTATCTGACAGGTGAATTTTACTCACTCGGATACATGATCCTTGCTCAGTGGATGTGTCAACAGGAGGAGACAGGAATGATAGAGGAAACAATAGTCAGAGAAGAGCCTTATTCTCACAGAGGATGATATAGGTAAAAACGTACTGACTTAGAGTGTTCTATTAGATCTTCAATTTCCGCAGAAAGAGATTAAAGATCTTCATAGCTCCTTGGATTTTCTAGGCAACCTATAAAGGATAAGCAAGTTGATTATGTTACCCCATAACAAAGGTTGGCAAAGTTACACAAAATATAAAATCATGAGCAATCTGTAAGGTTAATAACAACGTATCTCTATATTTGAGGATACCCTCCTACCACAACATTTATAGACAAAATGTCCAGGTCATAAAGGCTCTTATTTACCACTGTCCTTGAACAAGTGTATAGCAGGAGGGACTCAAGCTGAAACAAAATTAGGAAATGTTGTTTGCTATGTTTGTGTATATCATTTTTATGTATAAAAATCAGATTTTGCCAATTAATTCTTCCTGATTTATAGAATCACAGAATGGTTTGGGTTAGAAGGCACCTTAAAGATCATCTAGTTCCAATCCCCCTGCAATGGACAGGAATATTATTCCACTAGACTAGGTTGCCCAAAGCACCATCGCACCTGGTCTTGAACACTGCCAGGGATGGAGCATCCACAGCCTCTCTGGGTAACCTGTGCCAGTACCTCACCAACTTCATAGTAAAGAATTTTTTCCTCATATCTAATCTAAGTCTACCTTCCTTCAGCTTAAGGCTATTACCCCTCATCCTATCACTGCATGCCCATGTAAACAGCCCCTCTTCAGCTTTCCTGTTGGACCCCTTCAGGTACTGGAATGCTGATATGAGGTCTCCTGAAACCTTCTCTTCCTCAGGCTAAACAAGCCCAACGCTCTCAGCCTGTCCTTATAGGAGAGGTGCTCTTCATCTGGACTTGCTTCAACAGCTCAATATCTTTCTTGTGCTGGACACCCCAGAGTTAGATGCAGTACTCAAGGAGGCGTCTCAGGAGAGCAGAGTAGAGGGGCAGAATAACCTCCTTTGACAAGCTGGCCATGCTTCTTTTGATGCAGCCCAGGATAGAGTTGCCTTTCTAGGCTGCAAGTGCACATTGCTGGTTCATATTGAGCTTCTTGTCCACCAACAACCCCAAGTCCTTTTCCTGTACTCATCCTCTTCTCCTCCCTCCTCCTTCTTGTCCACTTCTCCTCAAGGGCTGCTCTCTATGCATTCGCCATCCAGCCTGTAGTTGTGCTTGTGTCCCCCCAACCCATGTGCAGGATGTTGCACTTGGCCTTTGTGAACTTCATGTGGTTCTCATGGGTCCACTCTCAAGCCTGTCAATGTCCTTCTGGATGACATCGCTCCCCTCCAGGATGTTGACTGCACCATTTGCTGAGGGTGCACTCAATCCCCTTTTTAAATATGGGGGTTGTGCTTCCCCTTCTCCAGTCAGCAGGACGTTCACTCAGCTGCCATGACTTCTCAAGCATGATGGATAGTGTCTTAGGAGTTTCATCCATTAGTTGGCTCAGGACCTGCGTATGTATCTCAAGTCCTATTGACTCATGCACCTTCAGGTTCCTAAGTTTCAAACCACTACAGAATATTGTCCTACAGTGGGTGTTTCCCAGTCCTTGCCTCTGCCTTTTGGGTCTTGGGCATTGCAAATAGATTGTTTTCCTTGTCAATAAATTAATAAGTAAGCAAAAATATATGGAAAGTAATTAATAAAAATAATTTGATGCTGTTTTTAAGAATGTTAAGTACACTAGCACTGTATTCAACATTAAACTTATAGCAGAAATTAATTTAAATAATACTATAATCTTGGACCTGATGTATACCATTATGTTCTCTTTTATTAACGAAACAGTAACTTTTGACTTGAAGATATCTGCTGCCATTTTTGTGGTTGTCTTTTCAGTGAAAACAGACTTTAACAAATGATGGTACAGAGCATCAGTCATTCGGGGGGGGGGGGTAATTTTGTACTCTATATTAATGGCCTAATCATAATGTTTTTTCATTATAAGAGCATGAATCAGGAAGAACACATTTGCCACAAGTACAGGACATCATAGCACTTCTCCAGGATTTTCACTGTAATTCAGCCTTCATTACCTGTATCATTATGGTAAAGTGCATTCTCAGACACTGTGTTTCCATTACGGGAAGTACCTTAGCACTCTCCAGAGAAAGTACTTTCAGAAGATATATTAAGAATGGAGGGACTTGGCAGCTGGTGAACCAAGTATTTATTCTTATGTCACCCAAGACATACATGGGATACACTATTTTTTTGTTTGTGGTTTTGGGGTGGGGTTTTTTTCAGGTAGAGTTTGCCACTGAAGAATGAAATTCTGTACCTCTCCTGTGCATTACTCATGCACATCCTGAATAGCCAGATTCATGGGCCAGGCAGCGTCTGCTCAGGACAGGACCAAACATTCTGACCCCATTTAAGGCATCTCTAGTTGCATGATAAATACATTAAAAAATAACATTTCTGTAAAACACTTTTTTAAAAGTTCCAGAAGGTCTTGGAAGGGTCAACAATTTCCTACAGAATTTATTTTTAGATAAGAACTCCTGCATGCACTCACAAAATTTTTCACTAACAGCAAAACTCTTTTTTCTTCTAAAACGTTAGCCAGTGCTCTTCATCTCTAGCATGGTGACTGCAAAGATAAATCAAATGAAATCTTTTTCCCAAAACAACATTATCAGGTACTCTCCAGGGAAATGATTTGTTTCTATATCTTAAATATCTATCCCAAAATGGCAGCAGTCCAGCAAGGAGAGATTTTCATTGATCTTCGTGCTTAATTATATCTGCGTGAGAATTATTGTGCACTCTAATTAGGCACCTGTTCTCTCTCCACTTACAAGGAAAAAAGTATCAATTATAGTAAAAAAATCAAATGATTAAAGCACTGTCCTTTTCACTTTTTTTTTTCCCCCAGATGATTAGAGGAAAATTGGCTTGAGTGTTCAGACATTAATCCAGGACTCTAGTCAGGTTTTATATAATAAAATAACAAGGCTGAATTCTGTTCTCAGTTAAATTATGTAAATGCAGAGCTGTATTAAGTCCATTAGCAGATCTGATGTTCACCCCACTCAGTACCAGGAACCTCTCTTAGGTCCTTTTACACTTAGAGATCTGCGGAAGTAACACTATTCCTTCCTTTCCCAAAATACCTCTATGCAAACTTGGAAGGGGAGGAGAAAGAAAAACACTTTTCAGAAGCTGATATTTGTAAGCAACACTGAATGCTGCAAGTGGTGTAGGTGTAGAATTGCTAAGTGATGAGCTGCACCTCTTGTGCACAAGGCAACCTATTTTCTCCATTTTACTAACAGGTAACCCCCACTGATGGAATTCACGGATGTAGGTGGTTATTGGGTTGAATAATTTCATGTGTTATGAGGAAAAATTTGTGGTGCTGCCTCCACATAGGTGTGTGGATAAAAACCAGAAGACTGCAGGCTGAATTCCTGTTGTGGACGTCCTTCTTGTGGTCCTGAGAATCACAGAATCGCAGGGGTTGGAAGGGGCCTCAAGAGATCATCAGGTCCAACCCCTCTGCCAAAGCAGGCTCCCTAGAACAGGTTGCACAGGTAGGCGTCCAGATGGGTCTTAAATATCTCCAGAGATGGAGACTCCACAACCCCCCTGGGCAGCCTATTCCAGTGCTCTGTCACCCTCACTGTGAAAAAGTTCTTCCGCATGTTGGTGTGGAACTTCCTGTGCTCTAACTTGCAGCCATTGCCCCTTGTCCTGTCTCCACAGACCATTGAAAAGAGGCTGGCCATTTCACTGGATCCCCCCTGTGTCCTACACTTGAGATACTTATAAACATTAATAAGATCCGCTGTTAATCTTCTTTTTTCAAGGCTGAACAGCCCCAGTTCACTCAGCCTATCCCCATAGGGGAGGTGCTCCACTCCCCTAATCACCTTCATAGCCCTTCACTGGACTCTTTCCAGGACATCCCTGTCTTTTTTATACCAGGGAGCTCAGAACAGGACACAATACTCCAGGTGGGGCCTGACCAGGGCAGAGTAGAGAGGGAGGATCACCTCTTTTGACCTGCTGACCACACTCCTCTTGATGCATCCCAGGATTCCATTGTCTCTCTTAGCCACCAGGGCACACTGCTGGCTCATAGCCAACCTGTCATCAACCAGGACCCCCAGGTCCTTCTCTGCAGAGCTCCTCTCCAACAGGTCATCCCCCAGCCTGTACTGATACTGACGGTTATTCCTCCCCAGGTGCAAGACTTTACACTTGCTTTTATTAAACTTCATCTGGTTTCTCCCTGCCCAGCTCTCCAGCCTGTCCAGGTCTTGCTGGATGGCAGCGCAGTGTTCCTGCATGTCAGCCACCCCTCCCAGCTTTGTATCATCGGCGTACTTGCTGAGGGTGGATGCTATTCCCTCATCAAGGTCGTCAATGAAGATATTAAACAGGACTGGATCCAACACCGAGCCCTGGGGAACACCGCTAGTCACAGGCCTCCATTCAGATTCTGTTCCACTGATCACCACCCTCTGAGCTCAGTCCAACAGCCAATTCTCAACCCACCTCACTGTCCACTCATCTATCCCATACTCTCTCAGCTTTGCTATCAGGATGTCATGGGAGACAGTATCGAAAGCCTTGCTGAAATCAAGGTAGATGACATCCACTGCTCCCCCTCCATCTACCCAGCTGGTGATGAGATCATAGAAGGCTATGAGATTGGTCGAGCACAATCTCCCCTTGGTGAATCCATGCTGACTCCTCCTTATGACCTTCTTCTCTTCCAGTTGGTTTGAGATGGCATCCAGAACAAGCTGTTCCATCACCTTTCCAGGGACAGAAGTGAGACTGACTGGCCTGTAGTTGCTAGGATCCTCCTTCTTGCCCTTTTTTAAGACCGGAGTGACATTGGCCATCCTTCAGTCTTCAGATACCTCTTCTGATTGCCAAGACTTATCACTTCGGAAGGGAAGGCAAAAAAACATATCAAAATTACAATTACAAACTAAATTTTTGACCATTTATGTTATGTGTGGACCTGTATATACTGTGGTACTATCTAAATAAGGCCTAGGAAAGCAAGCAAATGCATTATCCTCTTTTTTCCAGCATGTACTCCTAAGACATAGGCCTGACATATCTGGAGCCACACATGCACGTTCCCTGATGAGCACAGAGGTACTGCCCTCACGCTAGGCAAGGACAGGCTGCCAAGCCAAACATCTGCTGTATCATTGCCTCTTCTTCTTTGCTTCTCTCTTGTTGTGTGCACAGAGGGGTGAGCTTCTCCTCTCCTCCCCTCTCCAGCCAACTGCTGATGGAGGGGCCTTGTGAAATGTGGTCCCTGGCTCTCCTGCTCAGATACATTACCTGGGGCAGGTAAATGTACTGGAGGGATTATTCCGTGACACCTTTCCTTGGCAGGAGCCTGTCACCTGTTTTGGCTGCAGGCACACTTCCAGCTCTTCAAGCAACCCAAAGACTTATTCCTTTCCCTTCGAGTGGGCGATGCTGATGCTCACTGTTATGCAGATGGAGTGGGGAGAGGAGCAAACCAAGGAAAGAAAGCGGTCCCCAAAACCCGAGTGAGCTGCCTCTAGGAGGAGCTTGCTTATTATTTTCTGTCTCCTCCAGCTCCTTCCGCCACCCCAGATTTGGGGCTAGCCCAAGTCTGTTGTTTAAATAGATTCGGTCAGAATGTAACACTAGCTTTCTAACACCTGTTTGCATTTGCATAGAGACTAACATAGGAAGGAAATGTTATTCTAAATCAGCACACACATGGTCCTATCTCAGGTTGCATCCTTCCTGGGAGTAGGGGAGCATTCAGATGTTTTTCATCTGCTTTCTTTTGCACAGTTTGGGCTTACACTACCTTCCCTATCCATCACTGTCACCATCCCTTTTAGGGCCGTAAGGGAAAGGCCATCCTAAGGACCTCATAACTGATATTTCCATGTCAGATGATGGAAGATATTACTGGTGTTTGAGCTACCACTGCAGCCCCTTAGATAAGACTGGTGTCTTATTGTCTCTGACTGCATTCAATAATATTCTAAGAGACATTCTGCTATGAGGAACTTGTAGTCTAGACAGACCTGAACGGATAAATATACTTCAGGAAACTGAGGCACAAAGCAGCACTTTCGCCTGTCCCTAATTCTACAGAAAAAAAAGCAGATACAGAATTCTGCTGGCAGTAATATAGATCCCTTTGGGACTGATTTTGTGTTCAATGGGCAAAAATGTATGTAAACATGTTCTTAAACCACCATCAAGTTTCAGTATTAATTTCTAGTAAGGGTGCAAAATTAGCCTGGGACTGCAGAGGGACAACAATTCAGAGCTGAAAGGCTGGAAGTGCATTAGGTTTCATCCCCGGCTGAGGCTGGGGAGGTCAATGGTCCCTGTGAGCAGTGTGCTGCTGGGGTGAGGAGCCGAGATGTCTATCAGTGCCTGCAGTGACACCTCCCCCCCCAGTTCAGACTGGGTAGCACAGGGGGCAGGTTGCTCCATCCTATCTCAGCTTGCCTGCTGAGATGGCTGCAGGTGGCTGAACCCATTGCAGCTAGCAAAGGGGCTCTTGGGTTCTCTCAAAATGGAGAACAAATCCTGCTGTATAACAAAGTCCTGTTACTTAAGCACAGAGCTCACACTGATATCACTTGAAACAAGCCATCTCATCAGTCTTGTACACCTGGGTTTCTTCTCCCCTCTGGCTCACCTACTCAATAGGAAGGGCGATAATCTTTCCCCAAAGCAAAACTCTGCCTCTTTGATTCAGAGTAGAGGAGAAGATGGGGCAAGCCACTTTGGGCGGAATGGGCTCTGACCTGAACATCTGCCTAAAATGGAAATTGTCTTGGTCTCTAAATGTTCTTTTTTCCAGTCTTGCATGTCTGTGCATCTTCTGGATAATGTCTTGGAAAATGAAAAAAGGAGCTCACTTATCTGAGATCTCAAAGCTTCTTTCCAGACTTAAGGAGGTTTGAATGCACTTGCATAAGCAAGCCAAGTTGGCTTGTCACTGAGCAGTGATTTGGTATTTAACTAACAAGTTTATAAAATCATTAGCTGCTGGAGCAAAACAAACAAAAAAACCTGATCTGTGACAATGCTAAATGCTGATCTGGTTCAAAGTTTCCTAAATATTTTATCCAGTGATAATGTACTGAAGTTCTTTCATAAAACCCACACATGGAGGAATGTAATAATAGAGGACTCATCTAAATTATATCTCAGTCCATGTAGCCATCTGGCAAATCACTTAAAACATGGCATTGTCCCACGTTATCTACATTATGTTTTAAATGAGTCAAGGCTGCAAAAATTCAATCTAGATGCAGAGATCCACTCTGCTTCATCAACTAAACCAGTACAGCAAGTAATAAATTATAAAGAAAATGTATTCTTTCATTATGCCAACAAATTATTTAGAGTGCTAGAAAAGGTCAAGGAGGCCATCTGATAATACATATGAACTTGAAAACCCTTTCAGAAATGTAAACAAGGGGTTTTTTTGCCTCAGACAGCAGATGGTGCAGTGCAGTGTCAGATAATGTATTAACATCAAAACGAGAGTGCCCCATTAAATTTCCAGTGTAGACAAAATGTAGATGATTGTCTAAAGAAAAAAGAAAAAAAAGAAACAAACAGCATGAAACCAGAAATAGTCTGAAGTAGCACTAGTTTGGTATCAAATTGGTGGAAGTCAAACAGACTTGAGTATGGAGCATTTTTATTTTATTTAGAAATCAGTCACATTCAAAATTAGTGTCACATTTGCTAATATAATAAATGTGAACTATGAATGGTGCATTTCACTCATTTACACTGGTACTAATACTAACCGGTCAGGTTTTTTCACTCACAAAAAAGTGTCCAGACTGATGCTGAAAAAGACAAAAAATTGAAGTCCACATTTGTCTTTTTTGGTGAACGTGTAGGGTAGTATACCATCTTATGAAACAACATCAGAGACATAATTGTGATAATTTCTGACATTCAGACTTCATAATCAAGTATATGTATAAATACAGCATCAGGAAAATTTTGCAGTCAAGTTTAAAATTTTCAGGTGGCAGATACGCAGCCCCACATAAAGATTATGATCCAAACTGCTCCTTCACTGGTGATTTATCTAGCACTACCCATGCAGCTTTTACTTGCAGTTTTCTTTATCTAAACCCACTGATGTTCAATATTGAGTCTTGGGAAACTTCTCCCACAAGAACACTGCAACACCAGATCTTGATTTGCTGAGAAATCACCTTCTACAGTCAGATTTTCTGTAAGAAATTTGTATATTCACTAATTTTACAGGCAAGCCATTGGCTATAGACCTCTATAAACCACCATCAATCGATGTAGTCCTTTTTGTAGGCGTGCTACAGCCATGTTTTTTGATGCCATGTGGAGTAGCACAGCACAAAAGACCTGGACTTGTCATCTAAGTTCAGGCACTTATGGCCTCTGCTGTATGTTTTACAGGCTCATGGTAATGAGACAAGGAACTACACAGTCAAGTAGCTCAGATGAGAGCTAGCTCCCTTCCAGGAGCTACTGTCCTTTATACAGTGACTACTGAGTGGCATCTCTGCTTTTGGTAATGCAGGTGCTTAAAGCAGCTGGGGTGAAATAGAATGTCACAAGGGTGGCTCCTGACCAGGAGGCAGTTTGTTCAGTGACATAAGTCATTCTTCTTCCCAGAGAATTGGAAGGACTTAACCCACAAAAGTGTTTAACTTCATCTGTGCTGCCAGGTTTAGGGCAGTGAGTGCTGAAGGAGAAGAGAATCAGCTCAGGGAAGAAAAAAGCTAATGAGCCTTCACACTGCTGTAAGGGTTGGAAGAGGAAGAGGAAGCAGCAAGATGTGCAGTGCACACTTGTGTTTTCTAGTTATCAAGTTTCTGCTGTAATCACTTCAGGAATGCAATCCTGAACTGGGGTATGCAAGAGTGGCACCCTCCTCTGCAGAATTTTGGGGTCAGAAAGAGCAGAACCAGCTCAGATAGCTGGAGTTTAGGAGCCTGAAGCTATGGACCAGTGCTGGAGCAGGGAAGAATGCTCGTAGTTGTCAGGAACCTCTTCTGATGTGTGCCTGGTAGCACCATTTTCATGGATTAAAGGAGCTGAGCCTGTTGCATTGTCTCCTGGTGAACCATGTGCTCCTCCTGTGACTGGAAACATTAGTTTGAGCTTTTGGCAAAGAGAAGATAGCCCATCCCCTGAGAAAGCACAGTCTCAGGCTACATGAGGAGTCTGGGCAGGATTGCAGTTATTGGAGGTTTGAAGGCTGCAGAATTGGAGACAACACCAGCCTTTACCTTTCTGCCTGTGGACATCCTCTGGGTTTTACTGGAGTATTGGTTTGCTGCAAGTTTCCAAGGACATATATTCTGCTACTCCTGCTACTTAGAAACTTTCTGGAGTGTGGCATGAAATGAAATAACCTTAAGACCATGCAGTCCTATTCAACTTTTCCATCCTCTCCTCCTGTGAAGGAGTCCATCAGTAGTACTGACACCAACCACAGTAAGTAATGACTTGGGCAGGGAGAAACCTAATGAAATTCAACAAAAGCAAGTGTAAAGTCTTGCACCTGCGGAGGAATAACCGTCTGTATCAGTACAGGCTGGGGGATGACCTGCTGGAGAAGAGCTCTGTGGAGAAGGACCTGGGGGTCCTGGTTGATGACAGGTTGGCCATGAGCCAGCATAGAGGCTGGCTAAGAGGGCCAATGGGATCCTGGGATGCATCAGGAAGAGTGTGGCCAGGAGGTCTAAGGAGGTGATCCTCCCTCTCTACTCTGCCCTGGTCAGGCCCCACCTGGAGTATTGTGTCCAGTTCTGGGCTCCCTGGTATAAAAAAGACAGGGACCTCTTTGAGAGAGTCCAGAGAAGGGCTACGAAGATGATTAAGGGCCTGGAACATCTCCCATATGAGGAAAGGCTGAATGAGCTGGGGCTGTTCAACCTGGGGAAAAGAAGACTGAGGGGGGACTTAATTAATGTTTATAAATATCTTAAGTATGGGATGCAGGGGAAATTGGCCAACCCCTTTTCAGTGGTCTGTGGGGACAGGACAAGGGGCAATGGCTGCAAATTGGAGCACAGGAAGTTTCACACCAACATGCGGAAGAACTTTTACACAGTGAGGGTGACAGAGCCCAGGGACAGGCTGCCCAGGGAGGTGGTGGAGTCTCCTTCTCTGGAGATATTCAAGACTTGTCTGGACGCCTACCTGTGCAATATGAGCTAGGGAGCCTGCTTTGGCAGGGGGGTTGGACCCGATGATCTCTCGAGGTCCCTTCCAACCCCTACGATTCTGTGATTCTGTGATTCTGTGATTCTGTGACTTGTTCTTCACACAACGATTCTTGGGGTCACAACTTGTATGATTTGAGAATCCTGGTGGTGCCATTCCACTAGCAGGATGAGCAATGGATTCTGTTAATAACTTCCTAGGAACATTTAATCAGAAAAGAAAACAGAAACTGAGCAAGGACAAAGTTCACACCATTTTTATCTCAAACTATACAGTCCCTGGACCATGACAGCTTTCACTGGGGTGGTTCCAGTTGAGTAAGTCCTACATCTTAGCATGAGATCATCCACAGCACAGGTGGTCCAGACCCACAAATTGCAGAACAACCCTCTCCAGCACATCCAGAGCAGTGTTCCAGGATCTTAGGCCTGGAAATGAGAAATTTGCTTCATATAATATTGTACAAGACAGGCAGAATAAACAATTACTGTAATAAGCTGCCAGAAATGCCGCCAGAAATGGTCTTAATATCTTGTGGGTGGATGAGGATATCTGCCACCCTTTGTCTCTGCCAGGAAATGACAGAGCCTCCCTACTGGACTTTGCTCAGTACACATTCACAATTTCTTGTCATTTCCTGGGACAGCAACATCTTCTTCCCCAGCCCGTGCCTAGGTGGGCCAAACTGCCAGTCATGTTTGGCCACAGTCCTGCAGGGACTTCTGCAAACAGGTGTCTTCAGAGAGTCTGCACTTGTAATGTGTTGCTCCCAGTGGCTTCAAAAACAGTGTTCAGACATCTGGTGCTTGAGTTAAGGGAGAACGAGAAAGAACCCATAGAAATTAGCAACCAATTTGTAATACCAACCAGCAGCTTTAACTCTGAATAGTAATAATGACATATACTAATTTATTCACAGCTAAAGTAAAAAGAATTGAGAGTAAGGCAAGTGCAGCTCAGAACACACAGCAAATGCCAGCCTGCTGTGCTTACAGAGGCTGTCAGGCAGTAGCTCTCAAGCTTTCAAGATACAGTTTGCTGTTTCACCCTAAAGATCCAGCTGAGCTCAAAGGCTAGAAATAGTTTGATTGTCCTTTGAAAGGCTGAGTAGCAGTAATCAACCGTGGCATTTACACAGTGCTTTTCTCTTTGGTGTTTTACAGACATTAATCAATCAATTCATATGTCTCTCCAGGGAAGAAGGAACTAAAACACCCCTTCCAGGAATGAGGAAATTGAGAAAGAGTAGCTAAATACCTTCACATGTCTTACAGAGATTCAGTCTCTGCAGAGGCTGCTAATCCAGGAGGTTTCATCAGCACCCACCCTGCTTAGGCCACACTTTTCTGTCAGTGTAACTGCAACACAAATGCTTCCTCCTTTCTGAGTGCTTGCTGAGACCTGGGGCAAGTATCTAACTCTCAGGTACCTCAGTGGATGTGGTTATGCCACTGACAAGATTATAACACATACGAAAGTTTGTTCTTAGAGTGTTGATACATATGCGGATGTAGGAAAGGCTTATTAAAGATTAAGCTACACTAATAAAATTCAAAGGTAATTCAGAATCAAAAATCCTATGATTTAAAGTCAGTGGCCAAATACTGGATCATCTTCTATATTGTTAATAAATTAGAACAAGAAAGGCACAGAATATCTGGTAGAAATTAAAAGCTTTTACCTAGTTGCCCCAAGTGGAGTCTGTGGGCTTTTCTGTGCTAGGTAAACCCCAGTGCCTGTGTGAGAGCCTTCTCCATGGGCACTGGTGGCTTCACTTGCAGTCTGCCAGTGCCAAAATAGCTGGGGGGTGACAATTTGTGGAGAAGGTCCTGATGTCACCCCTCTTTCAGGTCCATTTGCTCGGGTGCCTCTAGTCAGGTGCAAAGAGCCTCAGCAAACAGGATATGCACAGCTTTACAAGCACACAGCAAGTATTTACTGGCTGGCACATGCAAAAGATAGCTATGATTTGATGAGCTACAAGACAGAGCTACAAGACATTCACCACCTTTCATAAGGCCTCCAAGGAGCCTGTGTTGAACCAGTGGGCAACCTCCAGAGGAGAGCATCCACCACTGTTTTCTCCCTGGAGCAAACCCTTGGCATTGCAAACCCAATACCTCCCACTAGCTTCATCAATACCAAGGTCACCCAACAACCCAGCAACCAACTCCCCATTTCTTTCCATTAGAAGTTTAATCCTCACCATGTCAGTTCCTTTCCTCTCAAATTCTTGAGCTACCTTCATCCCTTCCCTGTAGTTTTACCTTGGTTGTTATTGCTTCTTTACTACAGACATTTGCACAGTTCTTTGTCACAGGTCAGTAGCTTCAGCAGCAGTCTGAGCCAAAGTTATACAGCCAGGCGGGAGCAGAGTTGAGGCTTAAATCCCTGGAGCATGAGCAGTCAAGCCCTAGAGTGGGGAAAGGTAGGCAGAGAGAGGGGTGCAGTGCCCTCTATCACCGTCACACTTAGGAATCTATTCCGTACCTTCTTGGAAAACCTTTAGCCTCAGACATTAGCCACGTTTAAACGCTCTGTTAAGACTTTGCACTGTTTTGCTCCCTGGCAACCCAACTGAAGTCTGAGATTATGAGAGGGGTAAAGAGCTGAAAATTTAATAGAAACTTACAGCACCTGAGGAGCTGAACAAAGGAAATAAAAGGGCATTCCTCAGCACATATATCCATGATAATCAATGCCTTCTCTGCATAGTGCTGCTGAATGCAGTGTGACTGTTCCTGTGAGCAGATAACGGCTTATGCAGTTGTGATCTTTAGTGTTTCACCTGTCACAGTCTGGTTCTGAGGCATTGACATTTTATTCAGGGTCTTGAATCACATCATATGATGATGATCAGCATAAAAAGCTTTTTATGCAGAAACCCTGCCATTCTGACCTCCAACTAGGCACATCCCTTGGCCTCTGCATAGCTAGGATATACTGGTGACCATGACAATGGTCTCCCACAGGGGTTTGTAAGACATCCATCCTTCGGGGAATGGCATGCCTCATGTCTGATCATTCTTTCAGCCCTAACACCAAGTTTTGCAAATAGAAGAACACTTCAAAGCTGTAGATTCACAATAACGGAATTTACCAAAAGACCAGATCAGATAGCAAACACATTGTTAAGTTTATATTTAATGATGAAGATTTTCCCTAGCTACTGCAGTACTGCCAGTTGCCTGTGATTCTGACTAATCAGTCCCTGAAGTGTCCTTTAAGGCTAGCATATCCTGGAGAGTTTTAGATCTGTGTCTTTTCTGCTTTAATGATAATGATGACTACAGGAACCACCTGTAACAATTGCTTTGGGCAGTTTGGTTTTTTTTTTCCCCAAGTGTATGCAGAAATATCTCCTCCACGTCTCGTGTGTTCTTTCACACCCACACAGTTCCCAGTCCCCCATCTTCTTATTTTACAGTCCCTTGTCTCCGAAGATGACCTGTAAGGGTTGTGGTGGTCTAAAAAAGAGCTTAATTTTGTTTTTCCACTAAGGTCTCTTAATTACTATTTCTGTTAATATAACTGAACTACAGCACTGCTAGCTTCAAGCTTAAGCCATATTTTCAATTTACCAAGTCTTCTAAGACACAGTGGTGTGGCTCTACAAGTCATATATTCAAGAAGTTAATAACCAGCTAATAATCATATATTTTACTAACCTGGAAATCAGTTTACTCTCAGCACCACACAAAGTCTAATCACAATCTCTCAGCATCACAGAAAGCATCACCGTGAATGACAAAACTAGAAAGTGAATTATCTTGATTGGGTAAAACTTCTTTACCCCTCTGTAGTTTCAGATCCCCACAGGAACATGGTCACAACACTGCTGAATATTCATCCATTTGAATGCTGTGCTATTAGTTTTCACCATTTCCAACTAAAGTGCAGCTGTCTGCATGACCTGACATGTTCCCCTAAAGCAGCATTTCATCAGCTGTTATAGAAGCTGGTGTATCCTCTGGAGTGCCCATTTAGTGCCTTCAAACCACAGGCTGTTCAAGTTTTCTAGTTTGAGATTTATTTTACTCAGTTACACAACTCCCAGCTGACCTCCAGCCAGTTCATAAGTGACAGAATATGCTCATCTCCTTCCAGCTAAATTAAGCCAGGGAGTTTATGGAGTAGCACACAGATGTGAGTAAACACCCAACCAGCAGCAAGAGACATGGTATAGGAGACAGTATTTTACACCCATGAGAAGTTCCCACTGGGTTCCTTAGAATATTTTTGCAAATCTTTTGTTGGCTGTGTGCATTATGTTACACGTTTGCTTGAGAGAGAGAGAGCACACCAAACTGAGCTAAAGAACTGGGAAGGGGTTTGGCTGATGCAGCATGACAAGCAACAGCAACCCTTCAGAAGGCAGCGAGTGAGTTGGAGGGGTGCTGATCTTTGTACCAGCTCTTGCTGTGTGACTCTCCTTTGCCTTCCGAGATCTCAAAGCGCTTCACAAAAGCGAGCATCACTATTTCCATTCCTAGGTGAGAACCTTGGGAGAGAGATCATGTTTTGTCTGGGGCAAAGGGTTTTAACACCCAAGGCACACAAGCCCACCTCTCTCCTGACTAGCTGTTGAGCCACCAACCTAAAAATCTCAAAGCAAAAGGCTTCATTTTCCAGCGACCTGCCTGTCCTGCTCTTCTTCCTAATTAAAAAATAGTCATTTCAGGGAACAGGCATTTTACAAAATTTAATCCGAGATGTGTTTGGACCAGTATATGACTCTGTCCCCTCCAGCATCTGGGCCACATATAGAGGTGGGTGTGTGTGGACCTGAACTAACGGAGCTGTGTAAGCAAAGACATCTGCAGGTACAAGTTCCAAACCCAGCTGGCAAGAGGTATGGGGGAGTATATAAAATGCAGGCCAGAGAGGATTTTTGTGACTCCTAGAAGGCAAAGATGAAAAACTAATGCTGCATGTGAAGACTGGGAAGTTGATGAACAAAATAAGTCGGGCAGAGAAGCACAGTGGTAAGGAGATGGTTTTCAGAGTGTTGCTTTGAACAGAATGTGGGGAATTAAACGTTTACAATATGTTCAGTAATGTCCTTTTACAACTGCAGCCTAGACAAATGATGAAGGAGACAATGTGCGAGAGCCTCAATGTGTGAGTGCCACTTAAGCTAAGCTTTTTGACTTTAAAATAGCTAATTCTGCATGTTTGACAAATTCTGAGAGTTACAGTGCAATAAAATTCCATTTTTACTAAAAATAAGTACTTTTTCACCTCCTGCCACTTTATCTATCTGCTCTCTGTTATGACAGCCCAGCTCTTCCAGTAGGTCCTTACTTCTGTAGAGAACTGTCTCTGACAGATGATCAGGCTGTAGCTCTGGCAGAGATCCATAAGCACAGGAGCTCTTAACAGTTGTGGATGACACAGATTGACAAGGTGGCAAATAACTCTGAGGATTCAGTGAGTGTAGTAACACATATATATAAAATATCTAACACATAGTATCTATAAAATATATGTAAGTTCATAATACCCATATATAACATATATGAGGCTTATGTATACACATACATAAAAGTGTACACATGCTTGTTTATGCAGGTTGGGTTGCTCATAAGATTGGAACTACTTGTGCAAGAGATGCTTTAATATGAATATTTAGTACATGCTCACGGTCGTAAAAGGAAGAACTGCAAGTCATGCAAACAAATGCGTGCAATGCGATGTGCAAAGAGGCTCAGCTCAACAGGAGCTCATCTGTCAATGCAGGAGCAAAGTAGATTTTGCAGCTCTTGGACGGCTAAAAAAGTGGGTAGAAGCTGAAAGCACAGTTTGCCTTCTGACACTGATGATCTGTTACTGTGCATCTGTACTGTTTTGAAGTTTACACACTCAACACACATACACACATGCAAATATCAGACATGTAGAGGGTACAGAAAAAGAGCAATAAGGTGATCTGACAGGGTGGAGGAAGTGTATTAGAGCAAGGATTTAGAAACCCCTTCTTAAAGTCTTTAATAACTTTAAGCTACAGAGAAAACCAAAAATTGTTTAATAAGCATCTTTAGGGATGCCTGTTAAACAGCACAGATTAAAGCAGGTATTGCTTTTACTACGACTTTATGTTTACACAATATTAAGTCACAAGTGCTTGTTAATCACTTTGAATCGCATGAACTTTTCAAACATTCCACTTACATTGATATACAAAATAAAATAATTTATTGAAATAAAATATCAGCTGAAAAATCACTGTCTCTTCTAAGCCTTCTGTATTAGAGAAGGAATAAGGATTGTATTTCATGGAAGGCTACAGCATATTATCCATCATTATTGTTTATACCTCAGGAGAGGTTATTTCAGGTTTTGTGGATTCCTAAGGTAGGAGAAGTGTATTGTCAAGCTCAAGTGTTCTGCATGTGCAAGCATGATCTTAATGAAGACCAGCCTGTTATCTGAGAGAGGAAATTCTGTGAACTGGAGTGTAATCTTGCTGATTCTCATTTGGAGTGGATCCCTAAACCCAGAAGCAAATCAGATTTGCAAATTTGTGATTTCCTTTGAAGCTTAAACTTGTGAGGTATGTAGTACCTTCATTTACAGTGTCATTTCTGTTCTCAGATCTCCCTGAGCTTTCTGCTCCAGAAACAGGGCTAGGACACTTTAGAAGCTGCATATGGGTTGAATATATGATGAACGCTGGCAAGGCTAATCCATTGTGAGCCTCCAGATCTCTACCATACACAGGATGCTCATCTGGCTGCCGTTGGGGACACAGAGGGAGAGAAGTCATACTATTGCTGCATGTGCCACAGGAGAGAGGAGGTGCTGAGCATCTGCATGGCTGTGGCAATTTTGTCTCATGGAATTTTGTATGCTACAGCTCTCATTCCCCTGGCCAAGTTTTGGCCAGTACTTTACAGCTGACACAAAGGGAAAACAACCTGAATTTGTCACTCTCTCATGCACAGGTTGACACTCACACAGGCAGAGAGCCAAGTAATGAATCCAGGTGTTTTCCTGACTGGCCTTGACCTCTCAAACAACAAAATACACCAAGAGTTAGAAGTGACAGAGTAATTCAGGCTGGAAGAAACCTAAGCAGGTCATCTGTCTCAGCCTCCTGCTCAAAGCAGGACTATGTTTCTTTAAAACATGCAGGACACTAAAACCAGTGTTCTAAAGATATGCTCCGCAGAGGGTGGAGGCAGTGATTGAACCTATCGGCCTTATGTTAGAAACAAAGGTGACAGAATTTATTGGCTTACAGGCAAGAGAAGCCCACACATTCCCTTGGCATCAGCTGCAGCTGCCAAAAAGAACCAGCCATGAGGAAGTAAATAAGATCTTGCCTTGGCCCAAGGGTCCCCATGCACTGTGGTGGATGCAGTCAGCTGTCACTCTTTCCTCCCCAGTCTCAAGGGCTATTTCCCAGCGGAGTTTCGGACCTGAAGCTACTCTAAATAAGCCTAAAGCTTAGTATGAAAAGCTAGTTTCAAGAAAGCTAGTTACTCAGAGAAATCACATGGGTGGGGGAACAAAGTAATACGTCAGCTTGAAGTATCTCTTTTGTCTGATAAAAGTTAAATGTCATCTTGTTAAGAAATCTCACACTGGTGGTTGCAATTCTTAAGCATCCAGTAAGGATACAGTAAACAGTGAGAATGGTCAGCTCTGGAATACCAGAGTATCAAAGTATCTCTAAAATACATTAGTTTCTATTTCTGTCCTCCTGTGCTTGAATTATTAGTAAATATCTTCTTAGGAGGTTGAAAAGTGCTTTGCCAGTGATGAAGATAGTATATCGCCAAATAAAAAAGATTTATGTCAATACCAGAGTTTCTATGTAGTTATTCAGAATCATAGAATCATTGAATCATAGAATGGCATGGGTTGGAAGGGACCCCAAGGATCATAGTGCTCCAACCCCCCTGACACAGGCAGGGCCACCAACCTCCAGGCCTGGATCTACACAAGGTTGCCCAGGGCCCCATCCAACCTGGCCTTGAACACTTCCAGGGACGGGGCATCCACCACCTCTCTGGGCAGCCTGTTCCAGAACCTCACCACTCTCTCTGTAAAAAAACTTCCCCCTAATACCTAATTTAAACCTTCTTTCCTTTAGCTTTAATCCATTCCCCCTTGTCCTGTCATTGTCTATCCTTTTAAAAAGTTGAATCCCCTCCTGTTTGTATGCTCCCTTCAGGTACTGGAAGGCTGCAGTGAGGTCCCCCCGCAGCCTTCTCTTCTCCAGGCTGAACAAGCCCAGCTCCCCCAGCCTCTCTTCTTTGTAGGGGAGGTGCTCCAGGCTTCTAATCATCTTCGTGGCCCTCCTCTGAACCCTCTCCAACAGTTCTACATCTTTCTTGTATTGGGACCCCCAGATCTGGACACACTACTCCAGATGGGGCCTCACGAGGGCAGAGTAGAGAGGGACAATCACCTCCCTGTCCCTGCTGGCCACCCCTCTTTTGATGGAGCCCAGGATACCATTGGCCTTCCGAGCTGCAAGAGCACACTGCTGGCATGGGCTGGCTTCTTTTTTCTCACATACCAGTATATTTACACCTCTGATTGACTCCAGAGAGGTGTGCTTCACAGAGTCTTTACATTTCAGTGGCCAATCTTGCAACAGAAGCATTTTCCAAGACACTGAGAGCTTCCTGTTTTCAAATGGTCTGGTAATAATAATTACAGAGGCATGTGGAAAACTGAAAACGAGGGAGCTACAAACCTACAGTAAATGTAAAACTCATATCCTTGAAAGTTTCTTATTCAAACTAAACCTGAGGGGGGTGATCTTTGGGTTGGGGGAGGCAAATGGTAGCCATTATTACAAAGAACAAATTCTAAATAATTTGATAAAACAAAAGATATGGAAAGAATAACAGCCTGCTCAGAGGAAAGTGGGGTGTTTGTCTTGTTCCTGAATCTCCCTTTCCTTCTTTCTTTGATGCATCTTCTGTCCTCCTGATGATACCTGTAAAAACAAGCCTTTCACATTGTTTCTGATCACCTTCTCTTGGCAATCTGGAGTTTAAATTTTGCATCATGCTCAGTGAGGTTTATATCACACTTTGATGTCCCTCAACACATATATGGGAGCCCATAAATGTTGAGGAGTGAAAACCTGGCTGTCCAGTGCTTGGAGGGACATGGCAAGAATGTTCAGATGTTTTAAGTAGCCAGGAAGAGGCACTGCAGCATCACACATTTGTTTTCTTTCCCTCCCAAAGATCCCAGTTTCCCTGGCCTGACCTGAATAGGAGGAAGGAGAAATCACAGAGATATTTTAAAGCCAGGTCTCCAGCGTAATCAGAAGGGTTTAGTGTCTTTAAGATGACTGGGTGGAGACAGGGGAAGGGAACTGAAACTGTTTTGAAGTAATAGCAACCTCAGCTGCTGCAATAGGGTGCAGAGATATGTGATATATTGTGATTATTGCCGTTTAGAGGCTTCCTCTTCAGACCACGACATTTTTCACTGTTTTCGGAAACAGGATTACATTACAGTTGTTTCAACCTTTCTTCAGAATCAGACTGGCGAGGGAACTGTAAATCTAAATCATGCCTGCCCTCAGGAAACCTACCAGCCTGTAAATACAATGAAATGAGTGAGATGAAAGCATCTGAGTGAGAAAATTAATTTTAGGCATTCCACTGAAGTCTATTTAGTTTTTACAGTCTGGCCCAGCATCTAGAAACAGCAGCTGGGGAGGACATTCTAATTCTCGGTGAGTAATGATGGGAAGATTACCTTAAGCTTGAAATCTTTGCATAGGGGTCTGAGAGGAAAGAGAAAGCTTATTCTCTCATTATTTCTCATATTTTTTTTTCCATGCTGCAGAAGCACAGTATGCTACCTTAAATAGCAAGCTTTCCTATGTCTGAAAGCTTATTTGATAAAACTGACGAAGTCTGCAATGAGGAGTTTATGTTGAAAGGTAGCTGAAAGTGCAGGTTGACCACAACAGTAACTTTTCGGGACATTGCTTGTTTTGTAGCTTATTTCCTCCCTTGGCATATTTGTCTGCTTCAGAGGGCTTTCTAGTTTTCAAAGGGGTCTCTCTTCTCAGAGACTTCTGCTAACAGCTTCAGCCCAGCCACAGCAGGTGAACGTAAGTTAATAATGTGGGAACCATTCAAGAGGTTTTTTTCATGTTCCTCCATCTGAACCTGAGCAAAGGTTCCTTTTAAGATATAAAAACCTTTTAAGATACAAATGCTCCTGTTCATTAACGTGCTTATCCCTACCTCTACTCCATCATTTTTTAATTTTCACACATTCCTGCATGTCGTCTGAGCACAATGAAAGAAGCTGAGACATTGCAAGAACATTTCCTGTCCAGACTGTAACAGGCTGTGAGCCTCATGTCAGCTCATTTTCACAAGATTCCCAGAGCACTTGCACAGATTTCAGAGTGGAACAGCATCCAAGAAACACACATTACTACCTACACCAAATGTTCCTGGCAGTGTAGTGACCTGAAGAGTCACCTGGCTTCCTTTAACATCTTTCAGACAACATTCATATCTCTGATAATATGTTTTTCCCCTCTGCTTCCCACAATCTCTACAGCCCTCCTGGATACATTGCAGGGGCTATTTCTTTCCATCTTTCTTATAAAGCTCCCTGTGAAGTACGCCATGGGGGTTTGCAAATAGGGGGATGCTGGGCAACTGCAAAAGGAGACGGCAATGAGTTCGCCACTGTGACTCCTTATCCCCAGCTACCAGGAGCTTTCCTTCCTTTCCAACCTGTCATTAACATCCCCACTGGGTTTTTTTATAGCTTCCATCAGTAAAACAAATGTTCACTGTCCAGCAGAAATGAAATTTACAAGCTGTCCATCAGCCCATTTTCTCTTCCACAGCTGGAGAGAATAAGCTGCTGCTTCATTTAGCCCTATCAGACTAGCTGAACTAGGTGTAGATGTGAGCTGATCCTACAGTGATGGTTCAGTCTGTCCACACTATGCTACCAGAAGGCAGCATTGTGCAGCACTATTTTTAAGACAGGCACCAGTCTCAGGCAGCAGGCCACCTCTTCCAAAAGCTCAGGGGGTTGTGGAAAAAGAAGGGCTACAGTGTCCTCTTCACTTCTCAAATAAAATGGGCAGTCAATAGAGACCCATTTGCCAACCAGATGCACTCTCTAAAGAAGTGTGCTGCTTACCGGGGACTCAGATGAGGGGTATGACTGAGAGACTACCAAGCCTTGTGCAGTCCACTGACTATTATCTGCTGCTGTTGTTTCACATGGGCACCAGTGATAGCACCAGGGGCAGGCTGAAGAGTATCAAGAAAGATTACAGGCCCCTGGGAGTGGTGGTGAGGTACTCTGGAGCACACCAAGTCAAAGGGAAGTGGTTTGAAAGGGACAGTTGAACCTGGTGAGTAAAAAATGGTTACATGACTGGTGTCACAACCAGGAGTTTGTCTACCTAGACCATGGGACTTGCCTTGAGAAACCTGGTCTACTAAGGGTTGATGGGGTTCATCTGTCAGAGACGGGAAAGAGCATTTTTGGCCATAGGCATGCCAAGCAAGTGAAAAGGTTTTAAACTACAGTTTCTGGGTGAGGAGAACCTTAATCCATCCCACTCCTACCAGTTTGATGCCAGTGTCAGCAATAGATGCACAGAGCTAGGAGAAGAGCCATAGGTCAGCAGGAGAACACCTGAAGTTTGGCACAAAGGAATTCAAGCCACTCCAGCCAATGTCATCTTCATCAGGGATCTAAATTAACTGCCTGTATGCAAACACACATTGCATGGGAAATAAATTAGAAGTCAGAAATGTGTGCATGCCTGCAGGGCTATGATTTCACTGGTGTCATGGAGAAATGCTGGGATGGCTCTATTCTGGGAGTGTTGGAATGGAAGGATACAGGCTCTTTAGTAAATACAGGTAGGGCAGACAATGAGGGAGTGTCACGCTCTAGCTCAGTGACCAGATGGAATGCATGGAGCTCTGCCTTCGGATAGATGAGGAGCCAAGTGAAAGCTTCTAGATCAGGACTAAAGGGTGGCTAGGGACAGGTAACATTATAGTCAGGAGTTTGATGCAGGCCACACAAACAGCAAGACTGAGAAGATGACGCCCTCTATAGATAGATAGGAGCATCCACATGCTCACAAACACTGGTCATTATGGGGGACTTAAGCCACCCTGATTTCTGTTGGAGGAACACCACATCAGGGCACAAGCAATCCAAGAGGTTCATCGAATATGTTGATGATAACTTCCTTCTCTAAGTGATAGAAGAATCAGTGAGGAGAGGTGCCATGCTGGACTTTATTCTCATGTATAAGGTGTGGTACACAACAGGCTGGTGGGGATTGTGGGGCTCAAGAGCCACCTTGGCCGCAGTGACCATGAAATGGTAGAATTCAAGATCCTCAGGGCAGTGAGGATAGTGCACCATGACCTCACTACCCTTGACTTTTGGAGACCAGACTTTGGCCTCTTCAGGGACCTGTTTGGTAGCGTCGCATGGGACAAAGCCCTGGAGGGGAAGAGGACCCAGTAAAGCTCAGGAGCAATGCATTCCAACAAAAAAGGGAGTCAAGCAATAATAGCTGGAGGTGTGCATCGATGAACAAGGAGCTCCCGGGCAAACTCAAACACAAAACAGAAGCCTACAGAAAGTGGAAGCAAGGGCAGGTAATATAGGAAGAATGTAAAGAAATGCAGTAAGGGAACAGTTTATGAAAGCTAAAGCCTTGATAGAATTAAAGCTGGCCAGAGACATTAAGGGCAAGAAATAAAGCTTCTATAGTTAACAACAGGGGTAAAGAAAGACTAGAGAAGATGTGGGACCTCTCCAGAAGGAAATGGGAGACCTAGTTACCTGGATGTAGAGAAATCTGAGGTACTCAATAAATCTTTGTCTCAGTCTGCATGAAGTGCTTAGCCACACCACCCAAGTCACTGAAGGCAAAGGCAGGGACTGAGAGACTAAAAAAATGCCCACTCTAAGAGAAGATCAGGTTTGAGACCAAGTAAGCAATCTGAAGCTGTACAAGTCCATCGCACCCGATGAGATGCATCCATGGGTCCTGACGTAATTGGTGAATGAAATTGCTAAGCCAGTAACCATCACATTTGAGTAGTCACGGCAGTCCAGTGAACTCCCTGCTGACTGGAAAAGGGGAAACTGAGCCACCATTTATAAAAAGGGAAAAAGGAAGACCCAGGGAACTACAGACAGGCCAGTCTCACCTCTGTGCCTGGCAAGATCATGGAGGTGACTGGAAACTATGCTCAGACACATGGAAAAAAAGGAGGTGAGATAACATGGCTTCACTAAGGGCAGCTCATGCCTGACAAATTTTTACCTTCTCTGACAAGGTTACAGTACTGATGGATAAGGGAAGAGCAACTGACATCATCTACCTGGACTTGTGCAAAGAATTTCACACTGTTCCACAGGAAATTCTTGTCTCTAACCTGGAGAGACAGATGGACCCCTTAACAGATAAGACATTGTCAGGATGGTCGTACTCAGAGTTGTGATCTACAGCTCAATGTCCAAGTGGAGATGAATGATGAGTGGCATTCTTCAGAGGTTGGTATGGATGGAATGCCATGTTTGGGTGTTAGGATGAGAACAGTGCTGATAGCACCCTGATGTTTCTGGTGGTTGCCAAGCAATCAAGGACCTTTCTCAGTTCTTCATACTTCCCTACTAATGAGAAAGGAGGGGACACAGCCAGGACAGGTGACCCGAATTGGCCAAAGAGGATATTCCATGCCAGTTACGTCATGCTCAGTATAAAGAGGGACTGGGGGGAAGAGGAGGAGACAACGCCAGGACGTGCAGTTTCTGGGGACGGTTGGGTTCTGGGACGGCTCTAGGCTGTGCGGCCTGAGTTGTGTGGTTTGGTGAGAAATTGCATTGTGTATCACCAGTTTCATCTATTTTGTGCTTTAAACTTATGTTATTGTTATATCTAGCTTTCTGTTATTGTTTAGTAAACTATCCTTATCCCAACCTGCGGGGTTCTGGTTTCTAGGTTGTGGTTTCTTTTCCTCCTTTCTTCCTTCCCTTTCCCCCCGCCCCCCCCCAACTTTCCTTCCCTCTTCCTTGTAAAAGTACAAGCAACTGTGTGGGGTGCGGCCCTCAGCTGGGGCAAAACCACGACAGAAGCTCAGCATAATCCAGCAATGTGTGTAGATTTAGATTAGATATGAGGAAGAAATTCTTCACTATGAGGGTGGTGAGGCACTGGACCAGGTTGCCCAGAGAATCATAGAATCACAGAATGTCCTGAGTTGGAAGGGACCCATAAGGATCATCGACTCCAACTCCTGGCTCCACCCAGGGTCAGCCAAGTCAGAGCATGGGACTGAGTGCATTGTCCAGATGCTACTTGAACTCAATCAAGCTGGGTGCTGTGACCACTTCCCTGGGGAGCCTGTTCCAGTACCTGACCACCCTTTCAGTAAAGAACCTTTTCCTAATATCCAACCTAAACCTCCCCTGTCACAGCTTCATACCATTCCCTTGGGCTCTATCACTGGTTCACCAAAGAGAGGAGATTGGCACCTGTCCCTTTGCTCCCCCATGTCAGAAAGCCATAGACCATGATAAGGTCTCCCCTCAGCCTCCTCTTCTCCAGGCTGAACAAACCAGGGGACTTGAGTTTCTACTTGTAAGACTTTCCCTCCAGACCCTTCACCATCCTCATTGCCCTTCTCTGGACACTCTCCAATAGTTTCACATCCCTCTTGTACTGTGGCACCCAAAACTGCACACAGTACTCAAGGGGAGGCCTCAGCAGCACAGTGTTGAGCATGACAATCCCCTTCCTGGATGAGCTAGCAATGCCATGCTTGATGCACCCCATGTTGGCCCTCTTGGCTGTCTGGGCATACTGCTGGCTCATGTTTAACTTGCTGTTGACCAAGCCTCCCCATATCCCTCTCAGCATGGCCAGTCTCCAGCATCCGATCCCCCTGTCTGGATGTGCAGCCAGGGTTGCCTCTTCCCAGGTACAGGATCTGGCATTTGCCCTTGTTAAACTTCATGCTGTTGTGATTGCCCAGCTCTCTAATCTGACCAGGTCTCTATGCAAGGCTTCTCCACTGTCAATGGAGTCAACAGCTCCTCTGAATTCGGAGGAAATTTACTTAAGACACCCTCTAGTTTGTGAGAAGCTGTGGGAAACTAGAAGTTGTGGCTGCTCCCTCCCTGGCAATGTTCAAGGCCAGGTTGTAAGGGGCTTTGCCTACCTGTTCTAGGGGAGAGTGTCCCTGCCCATGCCAGGGGTGTTGGAACTACATGATTGTTGTGGTCTCTTCCAACTCAAACTATTCTGTGATGATTCTATTCCATGCCTTTAGGTGGAAGGGCTCCCAGAATCACTGCCTTGTTTACTGCAGTGAACCTGTACTAAGAAATATGGGGAGGGTCCCATGGATGACTTGTAAGAGTCACAAAGTAAGAGAAAAATATTTGAAGGGAGTATGAAACACATTCATATTGGAAGCATTTACTGATAGAGCCTGGGAATGGTAGTGACAACAGGAATGTACATCAGGCCCGGAAGGAAATGTTCTAGAGGTCTCAGAATTTGTAGTGGCAATTCATGCTGCACGAAGTCTTTTTGCTAGGTTGATCAAATTGACATGGAACCTAAATTCCTGGGCAGGCTATGATGGGCAACTGCCAAGCCTCCTCCATTTTGTATTTGTTCTGGTCCTGACAATGGTGCAGAAATTAATCCCATTCTGAACATCTGGGAATTTAATGATTTTGGGCTACCCAGCGCTCTCTTGAATAATGAACTCTGTGTCAGGAGAGATAAAAGGCTCCTAGGCCTTTCCTTCAAGATCAGCAACTAGAAGCAGGTAGAAACAGGGCAAATGTCTAAAGAGTCTCTCAACATTTTTCCTGTTAGATGATGGTTTCAGTTTTTCTGAAAAGATATGTGGGAATTCAGATAATTTTATTTATTTATATATTTATTTATTTTCCCCTAAAAATAATCCACCCCTTGCTGTCTTTCCTAATATTATTGTTTTCAGGTGTGGAAACATATTTATTGTGCATCAAATCTAACTTAATGTCCAATATTCACTAATATTGCAGTTTTGACCATGGAGCAAGAATTAGTTTTAAGTAAAGAATCCTAATGGAATAAATAATGATGTATACCTCTAGAAGCCATTCAGTTTCCAAAATGTATAAGACAATTAAATACCTAAAAAAATGTCTGTATATACATTCAGATGTACAAGCATGCACAATTTTTGGAATATTTTACATATTCACAAATATGTTAGTTTTAAGAGTATATATTTTAAAAGCATATAGGTATATTACATGCAGTAGTAATAACATTATATACTTATAAATCATGCTACAGAAATAAAGAAGCAGCAAAGTTTTCTGCTTTGAAGTGTGTTACAGAGCAAGAAGAATAACTCCACCCACCTTGTGCAGCATTGCGAAGAAGCAGATCTGATTACTTTAATACAGTTATGTTTTTGGATATTATAAATGGTTATGATTGAGCTGTTAAAATGTTCCAGAAAACATCTGTCAAGAAATTGCCGTCCGAAGCATGATGTGTGCGTTTATAAAAGTTTGTCTAAATATTTCTGATGTTAATGGATCTAAGACAGACTTTGAAGACTTTGAAGATGGTGTTTGAAGTCTTTTCTATCCACACAGGTAGATTACAGGTGAAAACTTTAGGATTCTGAACTATGCTTCATGAGTTTCCAACTCATTTTTAAAGACACTTCGAAATAGAGTGAAAATCACATGGTAGAGTCACTTCTGTGACTTGACCCGTGTCTCATTATGCAGTCTTGCAATGACAACAGAGGTCACAGCTTTCAAGATTTAGAACCCGATCCTAAGCTGTATTTCAGCACTCACCTCTGACATGGCACCAAGAGGTGCTACATGAACAATTTCACATCCTGAGCCTGTTTCCTTCCAGGTAAAACAATTGAGGCAACACAGACTGTATTTCCCAGATCAAAGGATTTCTTGGAGGCAGTAATAAATACCAGGCACCAAGATTATTCAGAGAGAGAGATGTGCCAACCCAGTCTCCCACTGGTTCTGAAAAGTCTAGGCTTCATATGACATCTTATGTCTTTGTAACAGCCTGCAAGACAAGATCACTAAATTTACCTTCAGATAAAACCAATAAAAGACAGAATTAATAACACGATTGATGGGCATCGTGGCAAATGTTAACATCTATAGAGAAAGGGCAGGAGAAAGTTACCAACAGTTTAAGTTAAACAGTTGCTTTCTAGCATAATGATTCTTAAGCTCTTTGAAAAATTAAACCAGAGTGAAGTCACTGCTGCAAAGACAAAGCTCGGCATTTATGTCTGTTCTCTAGTATAAATACTTTGAATGTAAAGAAAGCAAAAATATGTTTCAAATCAGCTCACTGCATGGTTCTAGGAAAGTGTCTGCAAACCTGTGTTCCCTATTAATTTGGAGTTTTGTGTCACTTGAGCCTCTCTCACAGATAAAAGGTTTCTTTTCCTTTTTTGATGTACGTCTCTGATTTCTAGATAATTGAAACAAGAGAAGCGGAGTGTACTTCAGACTGATACTTTCTAAGCTGTTCTTGGCTCAAATCCCTGATGCAAGGCTTCCCCTCCTGATTTTTTTTTTTTTTTTAATGTGTAACAAGCTGTTGGGCTGATAAACAGCAAGCTGAGAAGTCTGAAAAGCTCGAAAGAAAAGAGGGGAGAAAAAAGAGGAAGGGAAGGGAAGGGAAGGGAAGGGAAGGGAAGGGAAGGGAAGGGAAGGGAAGGGAAGGGAAGGGAAGGGAAGGGAAGGGAAGGGAAGGGAAGGGAAGGGAAGGGAAGGGAAGGGAAGGGAAGGGAAGGGAAGGGAAGGGAAGGGAAGGGAAGGCAAAAAGGTCTATTCCAAGCCTGCAGGTACTCCAACTTCGCCAAACTTTTCGTCCCAAACATCCCTCGCTGCATCCTAGAGCTGGACGCATAGGGTAACTTACGCTACCAAAAGTGACATCACGTAGGAGCGGAGAACAAAAGGCAGCGGAGCACCGTCCCTTGGGGCCGGTGCAGGGTGGCGGTGTGTGCGTGGTTTGGGATTCGGTGAGGGGGCGCACGGCTTCCGCGGCACGCCCCGGGACGATCTCCCCCGGAGCCACAAGATGGCGATGCACACTGCGCTACCTTCCGGCCTCCCTACAGCCGCCGCTCAGCACGCAGGGCGAACATTACTGCTCTTTTTTTTTCGTTTTTCTTTTTTCCCTGCTGCAAATATTTGCTGCTTCGTTAATTGTACACGTTCGTGCTACCTGTCTAGGTATCCAGACGCCGCGTCTGCCGTCTTGACCTAGGAGAGGAGATCGGGGCACGATCTGTTTATCTCTCCGACTCCAGCGAGACGCGGGACGCTGCCTCAGGGGGGTACAGGGAGCGCGTCTCTTACCGGTTTTAATGTCTTTCCCGCGAATTCGTGTCAGCCCTTGGATTTAGGGCTTGCTTCTTCTACCTCCGCAGTCCTCCAAGCAGAAATCCACGCCCTCCCACCACAGATTATATAGATTGTAAGCTGAAAATCACCGAGGCAGGGGGAAAAAAAAAAAAACAAAAAAGCAAAGGAACTTTACGTTGAACAAGTGCACTCTTCTACATAGAAATTACACTGTCACCTTCCTGTTCCGGTAGAAGAGGAAAGTGAGCGAGGCCCGAACTGTCCTTTCATCTTTACAGGTGTAAAGGAGGCTTAATTCTGCCAATGCCGCTGCGGCTGTGCTAGTGCAAACTTGGTGCTAGATCAAAACTGAGCCCCAGATAGTCTGTCTTGCGAGGAGGTCATGAAAGGATTTTTAGGATACTGATGAGCTCAGGTAAAAGGATAAGCAGACTCGCTTTGGAAATGCAGTCCTTGCTGGATGCCAGCAACAGTGAAAGGGTCTAAATTTTGCTGCGTTGCAATGACTTTTCTGCTATGTGAAGCTATTAGTTAAACTGTAGCACTGTCACATAAAGAAAAATGCTTGAAAGGCCACACCTTCCATTGGGGTGCTTGAGTCACCATCTCTATCAGAGCTAGATGAGGCATCAGTTCGCACTTCCAGCTCTAAGAATGCAGCTAAAATCAATGTAAACAAGTATAAACACTCCCGAATACTACACATATGTGCTAATTTGTACCAGGATCTGATGGTTTCCTTTAGGATAAGTGCTTCATCCAACCTTTACAGATTCCTGATGACTTGTAGTTTTCTTAGCACAACAGTCTTGGTTTTGGAAGACAACATTATTCAATATACATATCTTATTACACACTATAGTAATTTCTGTCCATCTTTACTGGGAAACAGCTAATAAAGTAATCTTAAACTTCATTAATGACTTACTGAAATGTCATTTTTACCGTCATAGAGAGTTCAGTTCAGGTTAGACTCGTTCCTTAAAAGCCAAATGGATAGATTTTAACAGAAAGATCAAAGTCCAGTCTACCAGTTCATGTTCCCAGATCACTGCCCCACAGAGCCTACATTGCTTCTTGCTCCACGTGTCCTGAGTTTCTAGTTCCTAGACCTGTTACATATTGCATCATTGCTTCTGGTACCTTGCTCTAGAGCCCAACAGAGACATGCGTTCTGTTACTTGGGGATTTCAGTGAAGTGCCTCAAAAGCCTTCAACTAGGTTTCTAGGAGGGTAAATTGTTTCAGCGAGCAGATTGGTTGCTTGTTCTTCTTGTTGTGGAGTTGCATGAGAACAGATGCATTTAAAAATTCATACCCTAGCCTGGCATGCACCCTTGGGCAGACCCAGCTGTTCTGAGCAGGGGGACACTCTTAGCTTAACTCATGTAGTCCAGAGAGGTGATGTAACTACACCAACTGGAAAACTACTGCTAAAGTATACAATATCTGTGTAAACACAGCTTAAGCCAATTTAATGTTTGCTGGCTCCACTGTAGCTGCAAAGACTGCAATGTATAAGGGGCCACTGCTGGCCTAGATAAAAGCAAGGGAAATAATATTTATTTTCTAAACACTGTTCAGTGGTACAGTCATCTGTCAAAACAGCTGGTGTTTTGGGAAGTGTATCTTGTTTTAAAAAGTGCAGTGCTGACTTATTGACAATGTTTACCTACAGAAAAACAATCCTTCCTTGGGAGGAATTTACATTAACTGGTTGGGTTTTCAGGTTTAGATGGTGTTGACCACATCTTATTTTAATTTCATTCCCCACATTAGCTTGGTCACATTATTACTATGGCAACTAGTGCATTCCCTTACCTTGAACACAAGCGAAGAACCTCCATGGATATTTAAGTGAACTGAGTTTTATTCCCTTGATTTTGATTTTTCATTGTCCATTTTTGTCTCCAGCTGTTGTTGGTCCAGTTTGCCCAGCTGTGATAGAACTGAGAGACTCCTTATAGGGCAGTGTGGCACTGGGATTAAGGGGCAGCCTTGTGCATCCAAGCTGACAGAAAAAAAGTCTTACAAATCCCTCAGGAGGTCTTGCCACCCCTCTGGCCCCATGGATGAACATTAAAGGATAAACTACCTGTAGTGTGTCAGGCAAAAGGCCAGCATAATGCTGTGGTCTGTCTCTGGCAGTGTCCAAGAGCAGATGCCCAAGAGAACAGTGTAAGAACAAGGCAAGAACATAACATGCTATCATTTTTCCAGTCTGTACTTATTCAATCCCCGTGCCATCTTGATCTTCATAGAATCACAGAATTTGTTAGGTTGGAAGGGACCATATAGGGTCATCTAGTCCAACCCCCCTGCAGTAAGCAGGGACATCTTCACTAGATCAGGTCACTCAGAGCCCCATCAAACATGACCTTGAATACCTCCAGGGATGGGGTGTCCACTATCTCTCCAGACAACCTGTTCTAGTGACCTACTAGTGATCTATCTTAGATTGTGTCTTTTATTCCAGCCCTCCCTTGCTGTTGCTTGTTCAATCACTTTTTGAAACCACAAGTACTTTTAGTTTCCACACATCCTACACAAAGCAAGTCTATCTCCAGAGGGGGTTATGTTTTAAGATTTTTCTTTTGATATTCAGGAGTAGACAGGTCGGGTGCTGAGGAGACACATGCATGCATGGGGGTGAAGTGTAAAAGCAGGGCTCATAGACTTGCCCTGCTGTATCCAGAATCGCATGTTGAGCACCAGACCATAGAGGAAGAATAAAAGGCTTTTGCCCTCTCTACGCACTGTGTGAGCCAACTGATATGCAGGATTCTTGACCAGTCTTACTCTGTATCATTTCCCCGGAGTCACCCCCAGCTCTTGCAGTGCACAAAGCAATCAGCAGATGTTCACAGGCCCTGCACAAGGGTACTCTCTGTATGTCACATTTCCCACAATGCTGAGATACAATGTCTTAGCTGTGCCCAGACTTTCTGCAGCAGTGAGGACTTAGGCTTGACTTTGATGGAAGCTCATACACTGTATATACTGTATGGGGGTTTGTGGGGTTTTTTCAAGAAAAAATGTATTTCCGGGTTTTGCTCTGATGGCAGATTGTGGGTATTTGTGCTTTTCGCAGAGTATGTTTTTGAGGCATTTCTGTTTTAAACAATTCCCTGTGCAGTCCAGTCGAAGAGCATGAAATAGAATTAACACCAATATGAGCTTCACAGTTGCTTTATTTAGGGCTGCCTTTTGAATGCTGATGTTACCTGACCTGTAAGCAGCTGTTACCAGTAAATGTAAATCAAAACCAGGAAATTGAATTATTTTATACAATAGGAACAAATCTTTTCTGCTTGCAGTATAGAAAACATTTTTCCTTTCCTCTAAATGGTTTGGTTGTTATTGTTATTACAGAGTTGTGGCCACACAGCTCACTTTTCTTTTCTTTTCTTTTCTTTTCTTTTCTTTTCTTTTCTTTTCTTTTCTTTTCTTTTCTTTTCTTTTCTTTTCTTTTCTTTTCTTTTCTTTTCTTTTCTTTTCTTTTCTTTTCTTTTCTTTTCTTTTCTTTTCTTTTCTTTTCTTTTCTTTCTTTTCCTTTCTTTTCCTTTCTCTTCTTTTCTCTTCTTCTCTTTTCTTCTCTTTTCTTCTCTTTTCTTTTCCTCTTTTCTTTTCTTTTCTTTTCTTTTCTTTTCTTTTCTTTTCTTTTCTTTTCTTTTCTTTTCTTTTCTTTTCTTTTCTTTTCTTTTCTTTTCTTTTCTTTTCTTTTCTTTTCTTTTCTTTTCTTTTCCTCTTCTTTGTTTTTTTCCCTCTTAATGGTTCTGCCTAAATAGTCAGACACATTTATTTCTGCAACTAAGTATTTTTGGGTTTTGATGACAGTGACATAGTAAGCAGGCTAAGCTGCGCTGAAATAGATGAGATCTGTTACACTCATTCTGATTTATCTGGCTCCTTTACTGATTTGCCAGCTTGAAATCTTTGGCATAGTTTCAGACCATGTCTCTGGCAGAGCTGGGATCTTTTTCTTTTGTCACTGCTGTTGAAAATTCTTTCTCCATTTTTGTTATAGATGATGTGGTTCAAACTTAAAAGTGACACAATGTAAAATCTGTCTGTTAAATCCAACTCATTTTTTTTCCTTTTCCCTACAGCTGTAAGACAGGAAGAAAAGTGGCTCGAGGGGGAGAGGCAGTTTCTCCACCCACAGAGTCACACTTTTATCACCTGTTCCCACATGAAACACTTTAGACCGACTTTGGAAGGTAGGCATCTGCATGCAGCAGCAGTGTGTGGGTTATGTCCTCTACTGAAACCACTGCAAAAATTCTAATGACCGGCCTTGAAGCTTTGTACACCAGCTAGTCCTAGGCAACCAGCCCAGAGCGATGCCTGTGGATGAGCTGACCCAGTGGACCACTGATCTTGCTGAGGACTGTGCATTAGTAGGTACCACGCAGGTTGACAAGCCACCAGCTTCTTGAAGTGAAAGGAGTTCTGTCCATCTGATCAACAGATTGATACACTTATCTTTTTTTGTCCTTTCTTATGCTAACCAAGGAAGTACCATTTTTGCACACTATGAATTTAACACATGGTGATGAATTCCATTACAAAGTAACTTCAGCAGGAGAAAAAAGAAGGTGGCTTTCCAGACCAACTGGTGTTCTGGGAGTACAGAATGGAAGGAAGCCGAGTGTATAAATATTTGCTCTATGAGCCATTCCTAGGACCAGTCATTTTTTTCCACAGGCAGCACATACTTCTGGGAGCCATCTGTCCAGTGTGGGAGCTCTGATTTTTCTCCACTTGCTAGCAACTGCAATACGTAAAGCTAATAGAAAAGGATGTCCTTTCACCTTCATAACCCAGCATAAACTACATACTTTTATTTGCTACTGTTTCTACTTCTGTTTGATACGTTTTCAACATTGTCATGAAAAAGGATAAATTCAGTACAAACTGCTAGTGAAATTAAAGAATGGTCCAAATTAATGGTGTTAAGAGACAATGCAATCTGCACCAAAACAAATACCCTCTCTTTATCAAGACTTATTTAGAGCACATCAAACAGAAAATATTAAGATATTCTTCTTAAGAGAAGTAACAATAAGTAATAATGAAATTGTTCATGATACAAATCTATAATTGTATTGTCCTGAGAAATGCCTTACGACATGCTATGCTAATAAATTCTCCACCAGAGCTCTGTTCCCTTGCAGGAGAAATATTCTCTTACCAAATATATTTGATCTGGTAAAATTATTTCTAGATTTGTCTTAGAAAAGTACTTAATGCATGAGAAAATCTCACAGTCTAGATGCTTTGGCCTAGTAAAGGAATTAAATTAGAATGACTGCAGATAGACCACATGCAGAATGATCAGAGAAACACTAGAACCCATTCAAGCAAGATCATCAATCCAATAATGTTTTGAGAAAGGAATTTGAAGTCTTCCTTGAATGAGGCATTCAAATAACACTCCTAGATAGCCTGAGAAGTTCACATTCATTCTTGATGGGCTTCGGGTGGAAAAAATACCTGTATCATTTGGCAGTGTTCAGATGATTATTCAGCTTTTGAGGGTTATGTATGACAGGGAAGGATGAGGACTTTCATTTAGCAAAAAGGAAAACTAAATAAAAATTTGTTTTTTTAAAAACATATATGTTGACCACAGGTAACAAGGAGGAGAGGCATCACATCAAATTCAGATTAATCCCTTTGCTCTTAAGAAGTTTTTAAGTAGCAGTGTATTCTGAACCTCTTCCTGTGAGCAGATACTGTATTCCTGATTTAATTCTTATATGACAGCTGTTGGCATAAGTAAAGATTGTTTACAGGGACTACATTTTGTTGCTTTCTTTTAGTGTTTTTTTTTTTCCCTTCTCTATTTCTAGTGATTCCCCTTCTCTATTTCTAGTGATTATTGAAATCTGAGGATTAAGCCTGCTTATATTTCTTGTTTCTTTTTTTTTATTCATACTTTCATACTGATAAGCATAAGCAGCCATTTCCATGGTATATTGTATTGCCATAATCTAGACATTACCTATAAAACTTCCAATACAAATCAATCAACATAAATTGATTTGGAACAGAATTGTTCCATTTTGAGAGATTCCTGACAGAAATTATTGATTATTGGGACCAAATTGAGCCAAGTACTTAAGAACAACCTTTGTCAGGGTCACTTTCACTCTTGGAGTTAACTGGGATTGCAATTTATCTTTCATTAAAGCAGCACGATTAAGAAAAGAAATCTCCTTAAGTCATTTGAGGAGAGAAACAATTCAAATCTCTTTTGACATAAATACTTCCTCGGGAAGTACATCGGACAGGTTAATAAAAAGATCAAGACAAAAAAAAAGTCCTCAGTACAACCATTATGTGTACTTTATGGATGAAAAAAAAGACAATATTTTAGGAGCCTGCTGTCATTTAATCCCAGATGGCAGCTAAGTACCACACAGAAGCTCACCCACTCTACCCTCAGTGGGAGGGGGAAGAGAATTGGAAGGGTAAAAGTGAGACAAGTTGTGCGTTGAGATGAAGTCAGTTTAGCAGGTAAAGCAAAAGCTGCACACACAAGCAAAGCATGACAAGGAATTCATTCACTTCCCATGGGCAGGCAGGTGTTCAGCCATGCCCAGGAAAGCATGGCTCCATCAAGCATAACATATACTTGGGAAGACAAAGGTCATAATTATGAACATGTCCCTCTCCGTAAACTTCTTCCCCTCAGTTTTATATGCTAAGCATGACATCATATGGTACGGAATATCCTTTGGGTCATTTAGGGTCAGCTGTCCCAGCTGTGTCCCCTCCCAACTCCTTGTGTACCCCCAACATCCTCATTAGGAGAAAGGCCATGACACTGTGTAAGTGCTCAGCAAGAACTAAAACATCTCTGTGTTATTAACACTGTTTTCAGCACAAAGCCAAACCACAGCCACATACCAGCTACTATGAAGAAAATTAACTTCATTCCAGCCAAAACCAGCACAGAGCCCAAATAAAACTGTCAGATGTAAAGCTGCTTGTCAGCTTGCTCAGCTTCTAATTTAGTGGGTTAATGTAAAATTACAGTACTGCCTATCAGAAAAGCAGTTTGGGAAAGTCAAACTATGAGAATTTGTTTCCCGAAATGTTATGAGAATGAGAAGTGAAGGTAGAGTCACCTGGCTTTTAGTCTACTGTGAACTAGAGCTGGCCTTCTCACTGAGGTCCCCTTCTCTGCAGGGAAAATATAACCTTTCAACGTTAGAGAAACAGTGCAAGGAAACATTATTGCTCTAAGCATACCAAACCTTTCACATGGGTCAGGACCACGCAAATTTTCACCTACCAGAAGCAGGAAGTGGCAGATCCAGAGGCCAACACCAAGGATCTCTCAGTTCTTGATGGGCAAAGCCATGGCCACCTGAATGCATGCTTTGTTCTAGAGGTGACAGGGCAAGTTGATGTCATTCGTCTTTTTGTATTAATTAGTGTGATCTTGCTGGCTACAGGAAGTTTGTCTTTAAGTCCCTCCTTGTGTTGGTTTGTAATTGTGGGATGGAGCAGGGTTTGGAATAGCTTCTTAGCTAGTTGACAGTGTTGAAGGCACTGCTGAAAGCAGGGAGGAACTTGGCAGAATTGAGTGTAGGGAGAGAGGGAGGGTTAGTTAGAGGTGCCTGAGTGGCAGAGAACTCTCTGTTTTCTGGGCCTGAACTATATTCTGTTGCTGATCCAGTCCTATAATCTTTGATCTCAAGTTAAAGAATATCTCCTGATTGGTTTCCAGGTGGTCCGTATGACATTTTTCTTCTTCATCGTTGCTCAGAGACCGCTGTTCATATGCCTTCATCCGAACGGTAGCAGTCATAAATCCCGGAAGACCCACTGGCATCAATATTCTACCTGAGACTTAATCTGCTGATTTTGCCTTTGAAGTTTCTGAATTAAGATAGCATAAACCATTACCTTTGATGGGAAGGGAACCGTAGAAGATGCTTCATTTCAAAGACTGTGTCTATTCAGAAACTCAGTGCTACATGAGTGGAAATGAGTACTGGCAGAGCCTGCAAAACATGTGAAACACTGAAGATGCCTGACCCTCTCTTCCCACCTCCATCTTTTTGTTTCTCATTTTGTGACTAGCTGTCTAACTAGGTCCTATTTTGTATTTAGATAATTATGTTTATAGAAAAATATAAGCATTATATATGCCTATATAAATACACACACATAAAAACAACTCCTATTTAGCAGCAGGAACAAAAGAGATGCACAGTTACAATGGGGATCCAAAGTGCTTTGGGAAATGGGCTGCTTGCCCAGGAAAGACAGGTGAGAGTAGCAGAGATTGAGAAGAATGCAAGGGAGAAAAGACAGGGACATAAGAGAGAGGAAACAGGAGACCAGAAAGAGGGGACTCCAGGCTGAAAGCAGCCTTCACACTTAATTACAGGATCTGCTTTAGGAGGAACAGAAAGACCCGGTCCCCCTCCCTCAGGCTTTTGCAACTGCAACATCAGAAGCTCCAGTACCCAGAAAGGACATAAAACAGCAAAATCTGATGTTTTAAACATTTGCCATAACAAAAAAAAGGGTTAAACAGATTTCTGAAAATGACACCGCATGCAAGGCAAGAGGGAGATCAGACAATGTCTGTCCAGAGCCCAGATCATTGTCTGGTGTTTCTGTGTGGTACCATAGTGCAGCCAGGAATTATTTATAACAACAGCTAGGGAGGCTTTGTAACGATAGGTATTTTATTCCTTGTAAGAAGCAGCTCTGAATCTCTTTGACCCTAGCACCGCAAATACTTCTTTTTCCAGACCTGGCAGCCATAGTCACACCACAGTGTATTCATCTCAAATCGAGATTTTATTTTACCGTTTTGTTTGATACTTTCTCAGAGTTCACTTGGAACACAGCTTCTCTGGTGTTTCATGCTTCTTTTTTGGTAATAACATCTAATAAGCAACTGAGAAAGATGGGGGGAAGGCAAGTAAAACACTGTTTATGGACTACAAATTACTTGTAAAAATCCAAAGACTACAAGGTATTTTTTGATTCAGAATATTGTCTTACAAAACAAATCCCAAAATGCTATGCATCAGACATAGTGTCAGACGCATCGCATCACCATTGCAGGACCCATTGTTAGCAAGTTGAAATCACGTATCACTTTTCAGTCTAAAAGGGGGAGTATCAAATGAACAGCCAGAAACAAAACATGTCAGTTTTGCCCAGAAAGCCATTATTCTGCACTCACTAAATAAAACTAGGTGATTATCTTTCAAATGGATGGGCTGCCACGATATAAAAATATCAAATGCTATCTATTTCTTTCAATGCCATAGAATCACTGTAAGGACTGAAAAGAGGAGTCTGCTGCAACACTTCTTTCTGTCACAAGGTAATAACATGTTTTTGAACTTCAAGGACTAGTAATGTGAAGGAACTTTAGCTGCTTCCTTCTCAGGCATGTGCCCCATCTTAGTGCAGCTGCATTTGCAGAAATGTCAGGTTTATTGCTTTTGTGACATCTTGTTGCTTTTATCAAGCAAGATGTTTGTGGCTCTGTGGACCACTTGTGTTCAGCAACAGTTACTACAGCCATATGGTGGAAAGGTTTATGAGTAGCATTTTGATCAGGACTACCACGTCTGTTTTTCAGGACAGAACCTGAGCATTATCCCATACGTGCTCTCCTTTGAAAGGGTCTTTTTTAACATTACCTAGAAAGACAATAGTTAATGAGGTGTAAACTGATTTACTCTGAATATCATAGAATCATAGAATCGCAGAATGGTCTGAGTTGGAAGGGACATTAAAGATCACCAAGTTCCAACCCCCCTGCCATGGGCAGAGACACCTCTCACTAGACCAGGCTACTCAAGGTCCCATGCAACCCAGCCTTGAACACCTCCAGGGTGGGGGCAACCTGGTCCAGTGCCTCACCACCCTCATAGTGAAGAATTTTTTCCTAATATCCAATCTAGATCTAGCCCCTTCCAATTTAAAACCATTCCCCCTTGTCCTATCACTACACTTCTAAAAAGCCCCTCCCCAGCTTTCCTGTAGGCCCCCTTCAGATACCGGAAGGCAACTATAAGATCGTCCTGGAGCCTTCTCTTCTCCAGGCTGAACAACCCCAACTCTCTCACCATGTCTACATGAATGCGTAAATGTATGTATTGCATCATGCTCAGCATGATGGAGATACTAACAGAGGTAAGGGTACTGTAATATGCCACACGTTTCCTCCAGTAGTTTAGAAACAATAACTTCTGAAGCTACCACTAATTCTGTTGCCTAGTAATTATGTATCGGGCCAGATTTTTATTACCTCAGCCACATCATTTACATCAGGTCTACACAGGTCCATACTTTCTTCACACAGGAGCGATGCAGCACATCTTTTATGTATAGGAAGAAGGAGGTCTAGAGTGAGATGGTGGCTGTGAAGGAGCAAGACTGGAGATACAGGAGTCATGTAACCTCAGGTTGTCAAACTGCCTTCATCTTTGTCAGCAAGAGTTTACATTTGCAAATTCAAGTCACAGATGCCTAAGCTGTCTTTTATTTACACTAAAGAGCATTTCCAGACTGTGGACACTGATTTAGTTCTGCCATATCTTCAGCAGAGTGGTGTGTCTTTTTGCTGAAAAGCAAAGGTATGAAACAATTCAGAGGACAATTTTATGTGTAGTCCAAAAATGCTGCTTCAATTAGGAGATGGCACAAGAGGCAAGGGGAATGTTCTATGGTCCTTGTCATTTCTATGATTAAGTCAAATGGTCTGTTGGTTTCTTCCCATTCAATAACATATTACTCCATGGAATGCTGTTACTCTCACTTTATGACTTGAGAGTCTGGGCACAAGCACAAAATAAACTTTGCAAGGTCTTTCAGAAAGTGTAAAATAGAGCAAAGTCTTCCAAAACCTTAAGATAGTGCAAGAAACATAACAAGTTCAGAGCTAAGAGATTAACAGGGAGATAGATCTTTTGTTTAGCTATTCAGTAATAGATATCTCCAGTCCTTCACCCTTTTGATGAAAACTGTAGCCTAAAGACTGCTGGGCTGGGATTTCTGTGACTGCAAGTGCAGCCAAGCATGGCTGTGAATGAGAATTCAGCTTATATCCCCAGAACAGCCTAGGAAGTGTAGTTGTGTTTATAGTCACTGGAATAGTTTACTAAGTTCACTTTTGAACTACATGTTTCACTGATTGTTTATTTGAAGTCTGGAACAAGAGCTTTGATAAAAGTATTTATTTTATTTAGCACCTGTGCTGAAACATTAGTAATGCTGGACTGAAGTGTTCCACATGTTTCTCTTACCTCAGACTAGTTAAGCAAGAGCATTCACACATTTCCTTAATCCCAGTCATCATAAATCCTTTACAAGATCCCTGCTTCATTGTTCTTCTCTCAGGGGCTTAGCAAAACTCTTGGCATGCACAATTTATCTCTCCCAGGCTTACAATAAACCTCATCGTTGTCTTGTTCTGGAGGGTTTAACAGTGCTGCTGATGAGGAAATCAGGGAGAAGTGGTAGAGAAGAGTTGAAGTGTAAGGACCCTAACATCAGCGTCTTGCCCAAGAGTCCATGTTGCAGTATTCTTACATACAGAAGTAGCTTTCTACATTTTTGAAGACTGGACTCAGCTACAGCAGTAGAAAATATTGTCACAGCAAGATTTTTGATTAGTTATCAACAGCTAGCATCAATTGAGGGGTGTTTCTTTAGCAAAACAAAAAATCTGGCCAAAGTTCATTATTTCTTAACCAAGCAGGCCTTTAGGTATGTCTGTGTGCATTTAGGGAGAGTCCCATCAGCTTACCCTGTCTGCAACACTCCTTAAACTGTGTTATAACAGTGAAACATGCCAATAGAAAAATGCAGCAGTGAAAGTGGCTAGTTGGCAAGGTTTCTTTTCAGCAGTTTGCTTGTGTGTGTAAATACATTTGGCAGGAACTCCACGAGCAAGGGGATTGTTCCAATCCTTTTACTATGCTGACTCAGAAAGCAGCCTTTGGAGTGTTTCTCTCCACCATATATGGCTGTAGTAGTATTTAAGTACTTTTATGCGTTAATACCCCCCAAAAATTTCAAAGTCAGAGACACATGACCAGGTCCAGGAAAAAGTGCCTTAAATTTTCTTTTTTATAAAGATCTGTTTGTTTCTGACTTTCACATCACTAGAAGGCACAGGGAATTAATCAGGATTTCCCAAAGGTTACTATCACTTTTCTCCTTTTTGATCTGGCAAAACCTTTAATCCAAAAACCTGTTGATAAAACATGATCCTTGGTGAAGTCAGTGTTCTAATTATTTCATTATGGTCAAGCACTTGCTTTAGTGATCTAGACAGCCACTCAGCTGTGCTCAGGCTAATATAGACTGGTCATACTAATAATTTTATGGATTTATTTAACTTATTTACCTTTGTAAACCACATTAGCACGAGAACCCACACCACTTAAAGATACACACACACACACACACACCCCTTTTGGAGAAGGCTTTTATGAAGATACTATAAAAAGGAAAAAGCCCGTCTCCCTCTAAGAGCTCAAACCACTTTTCAGTTCTACCATTTACTTGGCCCTGTGACCTTTTACTGCTTCATTCTGCTTGCTGGTCATGCTTTGCTTTACACCTGTCAACCTGAGCATTTAGAAGCTTACCTTGCTTCATGTTTAAAGAGTGTTGCTTTCTCTTTTGATGAAGGGAAGGGGAAAGAAATGGGGAAAGAAAATGGAAAAGGAAAAAAAAAAGCAAAAACATTCAGCCTAAAAAAAGTAGAAAAACAGAAGGAAAACTCTTCCTGTCTTGAAATTTAGGTAGTTTATAGTCTGAAGTTACCAGCGTGCCTAAAGCCTATGAAAAATAATTACTGAAAGACTTAAGTTTTCAGTGGTTCATTGTGAAAATTATTCTGTTTTAATTTTTTTCACAAAATTGGTTCTTCCACAAAATTGGTGATAAATCATCCTGGTCTAAATGCCTAAAAATGCTTTTAAATATTATTAGGAATTTGAAAATAAAACTTCCAGAAAACTGGACATTGTTATGGGCAAGGAAAGCTTTAATTTGTAAATACTACATCTCTAAAACAGTGCAAGGAGCTGTAGATAGTCACAGAAGCTAAAAATAGAAGCAAACACAATAATTCTCCAAATTGCAATGAAGAAAGTAATTATCTAACTTGTCTAGTGACGTTAATGAAAGAACAAGTACATATACAGAGAGAAATACCAGCAAATCAAGGTGCCATGTTTTGAAACTTTTTCAATGGATTTTCAAGAGCAATAGGACTAGTTTCCTTTCTGAAAGGACTCATGACATAATCTCGTAATTTCTAATGCAAAGGTTCTTTGAGGGATGGAAAGATACTGTTATAAAAAAGATACACGGGGATTTGCTGTTTTGTGGCTAATTCAGTGCCTAGTCTCTCCTGGGCCTACCTTTATGGATCATGATTGTTGTCAAAGAGGCTATCTTGCACAATTCAGGTTATGAAAATAAATCTATGCATATAGATTAAATTATAGATTAAATGTATGCTGCATTGCATTTTCTTTACAGTTCATTTTCCATTAGGAATTATTTTGTGACCCTTCTTCTAACCGCTGGTGCAAGGTGAGGGGAAAGGCACTGCTCAGTGGTGGGGGTGAGGTATTTCCATGCTTTTGGCAGTGATGCACCCATGAGTGCCTGACACCGCCCACGGAGCTGTGACTGGGAAAGACAGGGCAGATGCTTCATGCTCAACAACTTTATAATGTGTTTTGTTGATGAGGATACTGTGGCCTAAAATTCCTGGAAGAGTTTTTCATTTTCTCAGTTGAAACAAAAAAAGAAATTCAGAGTGTAAAAGAGAACGTCACTGAGCAATTTTGTGCTTATTTTTCTATTATTTGTTACAAGGATAGATGGAGAATAAATTCTGAAGTGCTGGGAGGTAAAATTTATATAACAGCTTCTAGGACCAAGAGTCACCATGCAAAAGTCCAGCTTTTATAGGCCAAATTATATGGAACCTGAGAAAGTTCTTCATGCAGTAAGGATTAGTGTTGGCCTTCCAAAACGAATTCTAAAAGCAGAGTCCTAAAATTCCCAAATCATCCTGTACAGTGTTTTGTTAATGCCTTGAATAGATATATTAAATAAAGACATTTTAAATATCAAAAGAATACAGTTCTGCAAAGATTCTGGGTCACCCACTGACCAATAGCTAATATGCTAGATCTGTGCTGAAGTCTCTTCAGTCCAAGCATCAGGAAATGCAGGTATGTCCTCTTGTTCTCCTTGTTTTAGGGACACCAGTATTTGTCTCAGACCGAGACTTTTGAGGTCAAGTGGAGCAGACATCTATGGAATAGGCAAGAGTGCAGACTTGCAGTGATACTCAAGCAACAGTTATTCCGGTATTTTACAACAGAATGGAGGAAATTACCTGGTCTATATGTAGCAGATTTTAAAGAAGGAATACAGGATAATATACCAAGGATTTTGCATAGTAATTCTTTTTGTCCAGATTTGCTCTTGAACCATCCCAGCATATAGCCATTCCCACTACATAAAGTTTTATACAGTGCACATCTCTGCCACCTGACTTTTTTAGCTATGGCTGCCTCTTTGTTGTACCCATAGCTGATGCAGGAGGATTGATAGAAAAGTGGGTAATTTTTGAGTCTCCTTTTTCTACTTGTGTTTTCTCCTCTGTTCTGTATTTCTGAGTTGAGGAAATTCAACAGATGCAACCACTTAATTAAAGCTTTAGTTAACCTGCTTGTTACTTTGTTTTTTCTCTGTGAGTGAGTTTGTCTACTAACAGTTGACTTCTCTCATCCTTGTGCTGGCATTGCTGGGAAAGCGTTTACTTATTCAGATGTAAGGAACACAGGACTAGTCTCCCGTCTTTCTTTTTAGTTTCACATTGACAGTGGGGAGCTGACAAATAGCCCTGAATAGTAATTTGCTCAAAGTAGCTCTTCACATAATGGCATAGGGGTGGAGGGTGAGACATACCTTCCATTTTTTCCCCTTTGTTGCCATGCTGTTAAAAATAACCAGCAGTTGTAATGCAGGCCGGGAGATTAAATTTTATTTGTCATAATAAACACAGATGTGCAAGGGCTTTTTCACCCTTATGCTGTGCCTGCAGGAACTTGTATAGGATTTGCAAGTAATGGAAGGGTTTTTCTCCTTCCTTTAAATTTCAAAACAAACTCAAATATCCATGTATCACTTGGCTGTTTAACTATTTCAGAACTTTGCTGCATGTTGAGGTGTCGTGGTTTTGCCCCGGCCGAGGGCCGCACCCCACACAGTCGCTTGTACTTTTAAAAGGAAGGGGGAAGGAAAGTTGGGGGAGGGGGAAAAGGGAAGGAAGAAAAGAGGGAACGAAACCACAACCTAGAAACCAGAACCACGCAGGTTGGGATAAGGATAGTTTACTAAACAATAACAGAAAACTAGATATAACAATAACATAAGTTTAAAGCACAAAATAGATGAAACTGGTGATACACAATGCAATTTCTCACCAAACCACACAACTCAGGCCGCACAGCTTACAGCCCGTCCCGGACAACCCAACCGTCCCAAGAAACTGCACGTCCTGGCGTTGTCTCCTCCTCTTCCCCCCAGTCCCCTTTATACTGAGCATGACGTAACTGGCATGGAATATCCTCTTTGGCCAGTTCGGGTCACCTGTCCTGGCTACATCCCCTCCTTTCTCACTAGTAAGGAAGTATGCAGAGCTGAGAAAGGTACTTGATTGCCCGGCAACAAATCGGAAACATCAGGGTGCTATCAGCACTGTTCTCATCCTAACACCCAAACATGGCATTCCATCCACTGCTAAAAATAATTAACTCCATCATAGCTGAAACCAGGACATGAGGGTATAGAACAGAGATTACTCATGCATGGGGACTTAGCTAAGATATGGTTTTAAAGAGTCTAGGGGAGCATGTGCACCAGTAAATCACAGGCAACTTCTAAGGAAGAGACCTTTTAGTCCAAAAGCTTGCTTTTCAGTTTTGGCATTTTTTTAAAAGCATCATCTCAATATTCAAACTGTGCCAGCAATGGTAACATTTAAAGCAGTCTGTCCTAGCTGATCAGTAATGAAAGTATGCATTTGCCAATTAGCATTAGCTTCCAGAAGGCTGTCTTCTAAGGCCTGTGTAGTTGGGTTTGAGTGCTTTTGCCTAACTGATGCTTATAAAGTATGGAAAGTATCCTGGTGTTTAAGAATCATTTGTGGTCCACTTTAACTAGCATCTTCTGCTTCTCCCAGAATCTGTGTTTGGTGACTATCAGATGTTGTGATAAGTGGATATTTTTATTTGATCAGAGATTCTTATTTCCATGTGTTTGTTCAGGTGCAAATGCACGGGAGTCTTTCTGCAATGAGTAGCAACAGAAAACTAACACACTTTGTCATTGCCATCTGGCTAGAGCTTTTGCCCTAATTCAGTAGCCTGCAATTTTTTTCTATGGTAAGAATCAAATAAAATCAAGGCTCATAGATTTTCAGGCCTCTGTAAAATGTCTCCTATGGAACTGATGTCATGAGTCCGTAAATAACAAATTTCAAGCTTTTACACCAAAAGGAACCCAAGGGACTGCAGTAGTCCCTCATGATAATCCATAGGATGACTAGGTCTTTCCACAAGAGAACAAGGTTGTCACCACAGAGCCACTGCTCTTTACTTCATTTGCAATGTGATGCCTGTGTGCAGCTGACACAGACAGACATTTCTGACCACTCATGGAAACTAGGCTGGTCTGGTTCCATTTCACACATTTTCAGTCATTTTCAGGAAGCTCACAGTAACGTTCCAGCTCTAGTTACAGGAGAAAGGGCTTAGGTACAGAAATCAGATCCTACCTTCCATTTTCTTTGTTAGACTGGCAGGGACCTTTCTGGTACAAATCTCAGCCTTTCAGAGCGGGACGTCATTGCTGCTGCAGAGAAATTACACTGCAGCAAAGCTCTTGTCAAATTTGACAAGAGGTATGTTTGGGTTTATTATTTGGATATGGAAGATCACAATTCTCTTCACTAACAGTGCGGGTTTGCTTTTGTTACGTGGACACGTAAAGTGCAGTTGGTGTCTTCATTTTAAGCAGATATAGAAAAACACAAAAAGTTTTCTCTTGTCTGAGAATAGAGCCCTTGCAATACTGGAACAATAGAACTTTCAGGCTCTGTTCTTATCTGCTTGTAATCCTCTCATGGTTTTTTGATGTTTATCAGTACACCAGAGACTATGCTGCACTAAAAGAAACTGAGTCTGGATCTCCTTCACAGATGCTGAGGGTGGGCTTATAAACCAAGAAGATGATCAAGGTAAAAAGTATGGCTTATTTTCCATTTTTTTCCTAGTGTATTCTGCTTAGACTGATTCCTTATGCTGGCATGCCTCTTATGAGCAGGGACATCACTTAGCGGTGGTTTTGGCGGGTTAGGCTGATGTTTGAACTTGGTGATCTGAAAGGTCCCTTCCAACCAAGACAATTCTGTTTTTCTATGTTTCTACTTCCTTTAAACCAGCTAAGAAACCTGCCTGTAAAATTCTCTGCAGTGACTTGCACCCAGCCATGGTCCCCGCCGTGGTTACAGCAACTTCAACCAGGAATCTGCAGGGAGCCCACACAGCAATGGTGGGGTCAGCATCCGATGTCCTCATGCATGCACCCAGGGAGATGGCTCCATTCACAGTGTTTAGCTCCAGCCTCCTCTGTGGCAGGTGGGAGGTGTTTGAGGCTTGTCTTTGCATAAAGGACCTCGTGCAGGCAACATTAGCATTTTTCAAGTAACTGCCGGCATATCCTTTTCGATATGCAACACAAACTTTTACAGTGAAATGGAGTTGGAAACACAGCAGCACCTCATCACAGAGGTCTAAAAGAGAAAGTTCCTTTCATCCGTAAAATTCCAATATTAAATACCAAACACTTAACACAAGGAATCACAGATTTCTGTACTAATGTAATCAGCACATCTTTATTAACAAGTAGTTTTGAAAGTGCATGAAATTTCTTTAGGTCTTTTTGTTCTAGGTTAAATTCCTAATGTTCACTACAAATGGGTCTACTACACTCCTTTAAATATTTTTTTTTTGCCCTATCTTGCTACAGATTTTATCTTTGGTAATGTGCAAGACTTTTGTGTTTATTACTTAGTTCATAAAGCAGATTAAGGGGGTGGTGAGGTGTTCTAGGTTTACTGTTTAGTTGGTGGGGTGGGGGGGAAGACTTTTTGCTTCCTTGTAGTTGGCACTGGAAACTTTAAAAAGCCTAAATCTGAAAGTTACACAATGATAAGAATGGAAGTACTGCATTTTATGAGCCTCTTTACTCGCCAGGCACTGACCTGAAGAGCCATAGAGAACTCCTACAGCTGCTTTGCAAGGGTGTCATTTTAGGCTGGAAAAATCTTAAGATTCTCACACAGAACAATTATTAATTTCCTCTTTTAAACAGCCATTTCCTCCACTGTTTCCCTGATCTTCGTACTTTACTGTTGTACGAATGCCATAGCTTATGCATTCACAGCCTATGAAACTTAAAGTGCTCCCTCACTCTCACCTAGAAGAAAATACTGTTATCAGACATTGGCAACTTACAGACCTTTTGGTTATGTTTCAGCAATAATTGGGATAATGTACATATCTACTTGTAAAGAACTATTTGGGGGAGCCAGATTACATTTTTTTCCCCAGAGCTCTGCATTGGCTGTACGTGTGTCTGTGTTTCCATGTGAAATCGACAGAATTCAAGCTGGGTAACCAGGATTATTGTATGAATACTGTGTCTGGAAATAATTCTTTCTAACTTTCCATTGTCTGTAACAGATTTTCTTCTTTGAACCAGACCATTGCATGGCCATATGTTAAATCTGGCCTGTTATACTTAATCCTTTGCACCTACAACTACTGGAACTCCTCTTGTCCAGCACATTCTGGACAGTGTGACACCAGCTGTAAGGCCAGCCTGCTCACTGGAAAGGCCACTGCCACTAAAATGGTCTAGCTGAAGAGAAGTCAGAATGTGCTGCACCCCTAATGGTACCTCTTATCTTCCCAAAAACCCCAAAGGAGGATTCATGCTGATGTATCCTGGGCATGCAGTCTTTAACTTTTGGATGATAAAAATCAACTCCTTATGGGCTTCATAACTTAAAAGGAGAAGGAATGGAAAGCTGAAATGGCAGCCTAAAAATGTCCACCGTACACTCTCCACTGGACTTCATGGTTTTTAATTGTTCTTTTGAAAGCAGTCCCAAGTGTTACCCTCTGGGCAGTGTGCTCTTCCTGACTGAACCTGTGAGAGTTGAGCTGTTCAGAGCTAATGATAGAAATTCTCTTCAGAAGTCCCTTTGCCTCTAAGAGACAGCCTTGCTGCTTCTTCCTTTTGAAAGTGATCTCCTAGGTATGTTACCAGCCCTTCCTTGTTGGACAAAGTGGTGTGCTTGAATCAGCATTTAGAATATCGTCGCATCTCATTGTTCCTCTTCCTCCTAGTTGGTGTGCCTTGTAATCTCTCATATAAAAGGCAGCTTCTAGCAGTTGCTTCTGTCTTTACACTGGGAATAGACACTGTGTGCATGCATAATTGAGTCCTTTTTACCAACATGTCATCATGAACAAATCACCCACAAAGCTGGAAAGAATCACAGAATCACAGAATCACAGAATTGTAGGGGTTGGAAGGGACCTCGAGAGATCATCGGGTCCAACCCCCCTGCCAAAGCAGGCTCCCTAGCACATATTGCTCAGATAGGCGTCCAGGCGGGTCTTGAATATCTCCAGTGAAGGAGACTCCACCACCCCCCTGGGCAGCCTATTCCAGTGCTCAGTCACCCTCACTGTGAAAAAGTTCTTCCGCATGTTGGTGCGGAACTTCCTGTGCTCCAACTTGCAGCCATTGCCCCTTGTCCTATCCCCACAGACCACTGAAAAGGGGCTGGCTGATTCCCCCTGCATCCCCTGCTTCAGATAATTATAAACTTTGATTAGGTCCCCCCTTAGTCTTCTCTTCTCAAGGCTGAACAGTCCCAGCTTACTCAGCCTTTCCTCATAGGGGAGATGCTCTAGGCCCTTAATCATCTTCGTAGCCCTTCTTTGGACTCCGTAACCAGGACACCCTCCGTATTCAGCAAGGGACCTACATTATCCCTGGACATCCTCTTACTGTTCATGTGTCTAAAAAACCCCTTTTTATTATCCTTTATGTCCCTTGCCAGCTTAATTTCCAAGAGGGCTTTAGCCTTCCTAGTTGCATCCCTACAGGCCCTGACCACATTCCTGTATTCTTCCCAGGTGCTCAGACCCTTTTTCCACGATTCATAGATCTTCTGCTTCTCTTTGAGTTTGCTCAATAGCTCCCTGTTCATCCATGCAGGTCTTCTGCCTCTCTTTCCCCATTTCCTCCTCAAAGGGATGCATCGTTCCTGTGCTTGGAAGAAGTGCTGTTTGAATGCTAGCCAGCTCTCGCAGGCTCCCATTCCTTCAAACAGTGTAGCCCACGGGATAGCCCCCATTAAGTGTCTAGTCTGTTCTTGCTGGCGGGATACTGTTATTAATTATACTTATTAGCATGTTATAAATAATTAATTTAACACTAAATATTCTGGAAAGTAGTTCTGAAAATGTTACAGAAATTTTCTTTGCCTTCAACACCTAACTGTAGTGAAATTTACAGAGTCAACACAGTCATTTCACTTTTGTGGAAAGGCCCAATTCAAATTCCCACAACACCTATCTTTGTCCACATCCCCTTGGAAGCAAGCAGTAGCACATGAAAGAAAGTATTCCTGGCACCCAATCCCTCAGTTTTCCTGTTTGGTTTTCATTCTCCTAGTCCTATTAACAAAAAACCCACACTTTTTCTGTATGTGGTGATAATTCCATTACTGCTGAATGACAGATTTTTTGTATAAACCAAAACAAAAGTACAGCAGAATCTCCAGATATTCCTTTTACATAAACCACTGATTTCACTTTTAGCATAGTTAATAAATGCATAGCATATTTAGCATATTTAAAACCTGTACTACTATATGTTTCAAGTGTTACATGTATAAGGCAAAGATACTCTAACAGTAAAAAAAAAGCTTTTAAAGGAATTTAGCAAGACTTCAGATGCAAGTCTGTCTAAATTATGTTTATACAAACTTAAATGTTATTGCTTAAAACTTGAAAACACATACCAAATTCCCGATACCTCTGCTACTCATAGCAGTGTCAGGCAAGCACACCAAGAATCATGGAATGTACAAGAAGGAAGGTCACAGTACCTGTCAACTAGCAGAGCTTCAAAAATAATTCTGCTCAAGTTTAGAAAGTATGGTGAAGTTCCCGTATGAGTAGTCTTAAAACTGTAATCAGTTGGCCAACTAGTGAGTTTGGTACATTTGTTCACATCATGTTATGCCTGTGTTTTGGCTTTGCGTGGCCAACAGCCCACTATCCCAACCTCTGGCTTTTCCAGTTCTACATAGCCTCTCTAAGAGAAAGGCTTCTCTTGGCAGATTGTGTGGAGCATAAAGACAACAATCTTTCTCAATTTTTCTTGAATTTGCCTCATCATGCTACGAAACAGCATAATCCACAATGTTCAGAGGTTCTTCAGTCTTTAGTTAGCTCACAGACTGTGTCCCAAAGTTCATATATACCAGTGGCTGTACAATTCCCAAGCCAAGATGTCTTCGAACTGCTGTACCTGTGCAGTTATTTTACAGGTACATGTTACTTCTGTCAGCTTTCTTTTTGCAAAGCCAGAAATTGTTTTGAAAATCCTTGTGCTGTGATCGGTGTCTTTCAGTCACTTCTTTTTTTCCTTTCAGTTTTTGTGGCATGAGGCTTGGAGGACAAAGCCTCAAGCACTGCTAGGTTAATAGATAACGCAAGATAACACAATGGAGCCTTTAGGCCATAAACCATGGCATGTGGCAAGATTGTAATAAACAAAGTTGCATGCCCCCTGCTGGGACAGGCTCTGGAAGAAGCCTCTGGTTTAGATAACATATGCCTGATGTCTGGCGAGTTTCAGAAGTTCTATTAGCATGATTAGGTAAAGTCGCTGGCGTGACAGTAGATTGCTGACCAACCAGATGCAGCCCCACGAGCAGTGCATGTACGAAAGGACCAATCTGTTTAAAGCACGCCATCTTCTGAGCGTATTTAAAGGAATGATTTTATACAATAAATTGACTTTTGCTTGCCAAGTAGCGTCCCGTCTTTCCATCACGGCAAGTTTTTGAATTACAAGCATTTTTTTTTTGTTCATTACGTGATACAGACTAATGCATTTTAGAGCTTTGAGATGAAGTATACACATCACTGTTAATTGTTCTACTGTAGATAAACAAAGGTTTGGCTTCTAATAAAGACTGTCTGTGGTTATTTGCCTCTCTGCTTTTCTTGGTGGAAGTTCCAGTCCTGTCCTTTTCAGATCAGGCAATATTCGTCATTCCTCATTCAAGTTTGGCTCAGCTTTCAGTGGATCTATGTTGAAAAGCATACATGCTCTGGGAACAATTATAACAACATAGTGAGATACAAAGCACTTGTATTTACAACAGAGCAGTGAATTCCTGTAAACTGAAATTAGTAATTCCTGAGTCGATGGCACCCCTATTGCTAACTTCAGGAATAATAAGGAATGAGAGCTGGTACTTGAAAATGCTCATTCCCGCTCTTTTGCTGATTTTTCTGCCAGTGTTCCTCTGCTGTGGGTGGGAGATATCATGCTTAACAGTCTGAGCCTCATTGCTATGACATGCTAGTAGCTCTGTTCATATGCAGCTCTTCTAACACTGTGGGCAGGGTGAAAAGGGACAATAAAACCTACTGAAGTTCCTTGTGGAAAATAGTAGGGGCAAAAGAAGACAAGACTTTTGATCCTGGAAATAATTTTTTTACTGAGTTAGCTTTCCTATTTTCTTTTATATTATTGAAGTGCTTTGAAAAGAAGACAGCGCTGTTGTGGTCCAAGTTGTTGATGGTGTTTGTGTTAGAGGGAGCAGCCATGCTGGTAGTGCCAGTTGTTGCCAGTGTAACTCTTCCAGCAGCAGACAGAGCTCCTGGAAGACATCTGTGAAGGGAGTCCTGGTGCTGAGGAGGTGTGAGAGGATGTCAGGAAGGAGGTGGGAATGCTATAAGGACTTTGATTTCTTCTGCTAATGAGCAGACAAAGGAGAATGCACCATCCCCTGGGATCAGAGAAAAGGAGCCTGGGACATGTACTCCCCTGGCTGCTCTGTTGGCCACACTTGCTCAGGTGTGATGTTTATGTTGCACAACTGACAGAAGTTTTTGCGTGGCTCTGAGTGTAGCTTTCAATAACTGATCTCAGACTTGAGCTCTTATCAAAATTGTCTGGAAGTTTGGATTTAGATTGCAGTCTGTTACATTGCTACCCTTCTCATGGTACCACTATTCCCTGACTTGTCATGAGACGGAGGAGCCCTTTCAGCCCCAAGTATCCCTGGATGTGACTGAGTCCTGTCTCCTCCTCCTTCATGGGGATGGAGAGAATTTCACTCATGAGTGAGTCTCCAGTGAGAAAGAGTCAGGGATACAGGCCAGAGTCAAAATGATTGCACATGCTTGACATCAGGGATAGCAGGGGCACTGGGAACGGAATAATCCTCCTCCCCAGGGTGCTCCAGTATGGATTAACTGACAGAGCAGCTTGATCTCCATCCCCTAGGAGTCAGCAGCCTTGCTGCTGTGATCGGGAGAAGTGGGTAGGTGTAAACACAGACCACCAAGTGCTGGCTTGAGATCACACATTTCCCATGAGACTTTACACAACTATTCCACATACTCTCAGGGAGACAGGGCATGTGTCTGGTGGGACCTTTGCCCTAAGCACTGGCACACCTAAGTTTTTCTACTACCACTCAGACAGTATTCCATCCTTCTGCATTGCCTGATGCAGGAACACTTTAAGTCCTGCTGACGCACGCGGCCAGCTCCAGTGACAGATCTTCAGATAGCGCGTTGCTGCAAGTGAGCAGGTGCTGCCTAAAGCCAAGGACACATAAAAGGAAAGAAAGTTTATCCTGTCAGAAGCCCTGTCATTAATCATCTTCAAATGCCATACTGGTCAGATGTATTTCTCCCCATTAACAAGCTTATACAAGCATGCTTGTTTGGCTATAGCTGGTGGTGACTGTAAGCCACTAGCAATCCACTGCAGAGTGTTTAATTTTTTAAGTTTTCTCCTTTCCAAGGGTGTTGAAAGGTCCCATTTGTGGGTAACACTGCCTGCATTGTTCACTCTGAGGAAAGACCTGCGTCTGTCAGCCTCTGGAGAGCTTGTTTTGTTCCTCCCCCTGCGGTCCTGCCCTCTGTGGTCACCTGCAATGGAGGATAGCAAACAGCAGCCTAAACTTGCCTACCTTCTTTTCTTAACTCCACAAAGTAACTTGTCACAGCCATGAGAAAAGGTTTTTATTTAAAAACAAAGAGCTGTGACCGCAGAACTGTGACTAATATTGGAATTTAGCAAGAAGTCAGCTCTTGTTTCAAGAGGTTGTGTTGCAAGTTTGGGAACATTTGCTACTAAAGCTCTTGACGAATGACTCCAGGAAGAGGGAGTTAGTTTTTCTTATTTCTTCTTCTCTTTCAGTGCTGGTTTTGCACAGATGATAATGAGGATTGTCAGGCAAGCATGTAACAAACTGTTTTCTCTCTCTTGACGGAGCAAAGCTATCATTATGCCAGCCTGACATTGAGAATCTGCTAGACTTGGACAATAAATAGATTTAGAGAGAAAAGCATTAAAAAAAAAAAAAAGAAAAAAGAGAAGGAGTAACCATTATAAATCACTTTGCTCTTTCAGGACTGAATCATTCAGGATATCTCATAGGTGTCCACATTTCATCCTCTTGCATTCATTTTTTTTCTGCCCCCACAACGTACAGTTCAAGTTAGAACGTATAAGTGAAAAGCTTTAAAAGATTGTCTCCTTTTTCCTTTTGTTTCTCTTTTTCCTTTTCTTTTTCTTTTTCTTTTTCTTTTCTTCTGACATCTTATTGACATATTTACCATAGACATAAGAAAAACTGACATACTCCCAATTCAGATGGAAGTGGCTGCCCAAATCCAAAATGAAAGATCCAAAACCCAAAAGGGTCTCCACAGGTTCTTGGTACCAACACTTCTCCTTTGCTGCCTCTGGCAACAAGGTTTGCTCCTGTGTCTCTGTCTGGGTTTGCCAAGCAGGGTCTCCCATAGAAGATGAAATATAACATATTTTCTGCAGAATAACTACTTTTGTTAACATTTTAGAGCTGAATTTGTTGCTAGTTTCTGTTACTAGGTAGGAGACTTTTTTCACAGCATGCAAACTCCTATTCTGTCTCTTTTCTGGAACAAAGAGGAAGGTGGAAGCACTGCACCTCACACAATTACCCAAGCTGTGCAGTTTTGTCCAGCAGATTGTGCAATGACCGTTTCCAAACGTAAAAATTATAATTAAGTCCCTCTTTTTCAGGCTCTGGGCTGCTCATCTTCCTGTAGGGCATAAGGAGTTTTATCCCTATGGGAAAGCCTCATCAGCCTATGCTTCCCTTTGCTTCATTCCTGCCCACCATCCAGAGGACTCTTGCTGCAGGGTAGAAAGATGCTTTGAGCCTTGTCTGCTCCCCTGCTCTCTCACACACTGTTTCAGCTGCCATGCCCTTCTTCTATTTTGCTTACAGATGTGCTGATTCCCTGGAAATTGTGTTGAAGGCATCTAGCTTCACTAGGAGATCAGCTTTCACCTGTTTCAAATCCTGTATGCTCTAATCTTGTTAATGGTGACAGATGCACCCCTTCAACCAGGCCTGGTGTCCACACCTCAATTACTAATCATGGAAGAGGATCTCGTACAAGAATTTACCAAATTAACACTTATTTCATCTGGCTCACAATTCCCCAGTTGACTTTGCTGGATTGTGGTTTCAGCATTAAGACAAAATCAAAAATATTCAGTATGCAGTGCGTCTCAAAATGAACTTAGCTGATTGCTTCCCCACTCCCACCATCCACCTCAGTGTTTATTATTTTAACAGACTACTCGAAGCACAGTAGTTACTTCAGAGACACAGAAAAAGGCACAACCCCAGCTGTTCTGAGGTGGCCAGCATCCTTCTGACACTCAGATTAAGGGTGGCCAACACTGGGACATATTCCACTGACGGAGACTGGCATCACAAAGCTAGCTCCAGGCACACAGGGTGTACACATTCTCTTTCTAAGCAGACTCACTTTCCCTGTTAGTTCTTACTCTAGATAAACTCTGTAAACTCCAGATCAGCCATCTTAATCCACCATTCCACATTTTCTTCTGAAGAGAGGCAATTCCTCTTGTTAGAGGACTAACAGCGTATGTTCCAGAGATGGTCTGATCTGACTCCCCCTTACCTTTCCTTCTTAGCTGTAGTAGATTTAGTGCTAGTCATCCTGTCTTAATTACAGCGCAATAAGATTTCATTTTGAAAGCCTTAGTTCAATTAATTTCTAATTAATTCTTAGTCCTCTGATAAAGCATCATTAAATCTAAATTGCTTCCTATCTTGAATATTTAGAACTACATGACATAATAAAGCTTCAAAGTCACCCAGCCACCAGTTCTGCTGTGATAACCTCTTTTGGACTCAGTGGTTTGTTCTCATTTATCATGACTAAGATACCACTCAATACTACCTGGATCAGGAAGTGAATAGGCAAGATTTATATGCACTAAAGCTGACCCTTGCAGATACATAAACATGCACCTATTGTATCAAAGATAGAACCGTTTCCATAGGAGTCCAAATGCTGTAAGTCTGAAGATGTAATAGAGGAGAATATTTACCTGAACCATCTACAGCTTCTTCAGAAAGTATGTCTGAGTGGAATTGAAATAAATAGTGGATATATGCAAAGACTGAGGATCATATTTATGGCCTTAAGAGATATTTAAGTTGTTGTCTGTGTGCCATCGCCTTTTGGTTTGGAACAGTTCCAAATTGAAGTAAATTTCAATAAGTTAGAACAAATTAAATGACTGATAAGAACTGCATCATGCCTTTGTTCCTGTGCTCATCTCCTACTCGTTTCCAATGCTGCACCACAATGGACTTCATTGGCCATGCACCTGACTACTTATAACAGAAAGGAGGCTACAAGCATGCTTAGGAGGTTATACGCTCCATCCAAAGCCTTTTGCAGACAGTGAAGAACTCCTGCTGCCTTCAGGGGGATTTGGATAAATGCCTATGTGGTAAAAATAAAGCCCAGGCAGGGCTTTCTGATTTAAAAGTTCTATGTAAATATATTATTTAGTAATGTTTGTTCTAATTCTTCCTGTTGATGCGGGTCATTATTTCAGGACATGCAGCAATACAGAATTAGTATTTGACATGATGGCAGCATGTTCACACACATAGGCTTTTTTGCTACCATGCAAGAATTCTGAGGCTCCATATGAGATTTTTTTGTTGGAGTTCTTAAAGTATGTAGGCAAAATGTGATCGTTATTTTTGTCAAGTCTGCAAAAACCTGCAAAGCCAATTGTTTGCCATACTATATGTATTCTTCTTGGAGCAAAAGCATCGAGCGAGTGAGACAACATCTTGTAGAGATACTGTATACTTTGGAAGCAGTTGCATGCAGATGACTCATCCTAACACAAAATCCATCACACAACAGCACACCAGTGAATTCTGTGAGACAGCAGTCACTGAGAAAGGGAATGGCACCATGTCAAGCTGCCAGCATCAGAGCAACACCAGACCACCAATCTTTGGGGTTGCCAGTAATGACCGGTCAAGTTTTAAACTCCACAGAAGTGCCTAAATCTCACGTATTTCTCTATTGCACCAAAACACCGCAGTGCAAACTCCTTCTGTGTTATTGGCATGGTGTTGAAGGCTGCTGCCACAGCCTTGGCTTACATTTATCTTCAAAGCACAGAGTTGCTGATGTGATGCCAGCAAATCATCTTTTGACATCATGAATTGAAGTTCTGTGGGCTTGCGTCTGGAAATTGCACCAGATATGGCACCATTCACATCAAGGAAATTTCTCATTGGCCTCCCCTCTAGAAGTACATTTCCCTGCTTAAGAGCAACTCTCAGTGCATACCCTAGCTAAACCCCTGTATCCTTTGACTGCAGTGATTTACACTCACCTTCCCCTGGAGTATGTAAGTCACCCTCCCCAAAATGTTCGTCTTGTTAATACCAGCGTAAGCCTGGATGATAATTTATTTGAGTCGTAGAAATAATTCATTTAGACCCTAATGTGATTTTTCTATCAAGCCATGAAATCTGATTTTTTTTTCCATCATCATGTCCAACTGATTGAATGTGTTTTCTGTCTTCATGATTTACACTGTACCTAATTGCAGCATGAACAGGTTAGCTTCTCAGAAATAACTAACAGGTGTACAATTATGTGCACTCACATTACTGCCATCCGGGTGATTTCACACTCCATATCCAAATGCAGCAGCTTATTTTTCTTTTTTGGCAAGTGGTTGAAAATTAACTCAAGGTGGAATGTGCCCTGCTGGAAATCAAACTGCAAGCATGAAACTTCATTACGTTCTTAAGACAATGTTTGCTTCATGTCATAAAGAACCGTAGAAAGTTGTCAGTCAGGTGACTTCATTATTTGTGTATCCCATTAAGTGTATTTTAAAGACAGATCACCATTTATGTAATTTTAAGGATGACATAAGGTGGGACAATTGTATCAGTAATGATGCCCCAGATAGTTTCCTCTATGCTGTATCTGGATGCAGAGTGCTCAAGACACTACACTCAAAGAATCATGAATAAGAGGCATAACTTTGCTAATTTTTTTTTAAATTATAGAACAATTTAAATTTTAGCTAGTTTACAGCTTCCATTGCCATTCCTGTTGTGCAAATTTTATTATATGTATTATATATGTAAATTGGAGACTTCCATTTACTTTTGTGTTTAACAAAATGAGCTCCCTAAATTGAAGCAAATCTTCAATTTTCCAAATAGTTCTTTCTTTAAGTCCTTCCACTGGCAACTTGTCTATGCAGACCTACAGGACAGGCTGCCATTCATCCGAGTACTGAATAACTGAGGCAATTCGATCTCTGAAATGAAGTGAGTGTGGGAAGAGGTGAACTGCAACGACTGGAAAACTAATAATTTTACAGAAATGGTTTAATTATATTTTTATTGGCTGTGTCATATCTTTAGCTGTCTCTTTTCTCTTTAAAGCCAGCTGACTCACCTTGATGCTGAACACTACCTTGAGCAGTAACTGGAATTCTTCTTGCTGTCTTCTGTGTTCCTTAAGCATGTTAATGCCATTCCTAATGCAATGTTTTTAAGATAAGGACTTCATGTACTTCATCCTAGCATTTAAGACAATTTCGTCTTGTGGAAAAGCATTGCCTTTCTAGGGGGACTTCACCATGGGTTCTGAGCATTGAACTCTCCCTTATTTCAGTTGTGATACCAATTTCTATCCTGCTGGAAAGATAGCTCTGAAAACTCAGGACTCTGCTATGAGTATGAGAAACGCAAAGTTGATTCTAAGAAAAAGATGTGCTTGAAACATATTGTGAAAAGATACCCTGTGGCCAGTATAACTTCAGAAGCTGTTAGGATTTAGAAGGGAGCTATCAGAGGCACATGCAATAAATTAAGGGAGGTTAAGAACCTACAGGAGATGCATGCAACTGGGTCTTCAGTTTATCCGCAGTGAGATCAACTAGCATTAATTACATACTGACTTCAGTGTGAGATGGACAACAAGAAAGGTAAAACAGAACAAAATGCGGAAACGAGGTGATTTTAAAAAAAAAATAAAGGCGACTGAGGGCAAAGACCTCTTTCTAAAAGAATTTGTAGTGCTCCTTACAGAGCCTACAGTTCATGCACATATTGAATACATGACTTCTGCACACTTGGCTTTTCTGGGCTCCATAAAGATGAAAGAGGAGCTAACATACTGCAAGACCTTCAAGAACAAGCTGTAAATGTATGGCTGCTCTCCAGAGGTCTTTCCCTGGTTTTGTTCAGCAGTAATTGGTACTAATAGGCATTGCAAGAAGGCCAAGTGCATGCTGCATCTGTTCAGTATTTTGCACATCATTCAAAAAGGGCTTTCAGAACAAGATTCTCTCGTATGTTGTTCCCTGGAATTAGTCTCTCCCTTTGAGTTATGCAGAGCTCCTTTAGAGGACAAAGCCCTTCAAACATCTGAGCTACCTTGCTTCCCCTGAGGGACTGTGATCCGGGCAGTGCTCCACACTGGGCAGGTTTGGGCTCCTGGTCTCTGCCAGGTGGACAAGGAGCTTGCCAAGCTGACCAGGTGGGCTGTGTTGAGGAGGCTACACCTGAAGGAGGCACTACAAGGCAGATGGATAGTTCCAGTAGGAAAACAACCTAATATTTCTCTCCATGCTACTCCTTGGTTTCTTCAAGACTGTCAGAGACCTTTCTGTGCACCAGCAATCACATCACGGAGACCCTTTCCCCTTGCTGTGTCAACTGCAATTCAAGGCTGAATGTCCAGTCTGTGACAGTCTGCATATCAAAGCAAGGGAGAGGTTGCTTGTCCTGCTGTTATCCTGGTATTCTCTACAGCCTGGTCATATTTCAGGCAGGGTCATACATTAGAAGCATGGAGATTTAAGTGACTCTCAGCCAGTCATAAAGGGATAAGTGAATTTCACCTCTCAGAGAGGATAATATGGGGAACTGTAACTGTGAAATGTACCTTGTGAGGCACATTTGGAACAGCTCATGTTTTTCCAAGACTCGTACATGCTGCCAGCCAACAGACCTTCCAGTACTGCAAGAAGCGCATCTCTGCCAGACTCCTTGGTAACCTGTAGTACCAAGAGTTGAAGGGACTAAAAGATACTCACTGTAGCAGCATGGAGCAATGAATGTCTACACCTGAGTGTAGACAGAAGTGTGGAGGCAAAGTGGAAAAGGTTTATGCGGCTGATTGTCCTGTATATATCTACAAGTAAAAAAGAAGACGCCTGATGGAAAGTTTCTTTCTGACAATAGCCATCCCCAAGGAACTTCATGTTTTAAATGGTTTCAAGTAACCTGGATAAAGGATGTTACATATGATATGGTAGTATAGACATTTGGAGAGTGCTACGTTCTACAGGAAAATGAGATAATGTGTTTTCAGATGAGGAGTTTAGAAAGGAGGAGAAAGGTGAAGTATCTTTCAGGGCTGGAAAGCCAACCCTCTCGTTTTGAAGAGCCCCTGACAAGAGAACCAGAGGGTGACACAAGGGTGGTGTAAAATATTCATGAACAAATTAATCCAAGGCCCAGAACTGGCCACTGACAAAGCAAAAGCATAGGAAAAGCTGCTCAGGCTTGACTGCATGTTTATCAGTGAACAAATTCCTCAGAAAGCATCATTAGGGCCACACTCACACTTCACCAACAACCAGCAGTAGAGGAAAAGGGCACAAACTTCAGTGGATCACAGCTCTTTGCAAGAGATTGCCAATGCCAGTGATCAATGAGGACAATTCAGCAATCGTCTAATGCAGTTGTCTTTCCTTGAGGCTGTGTGAGAGCACCATTCTCCCAGGGGAATTCCTCACTGGAGAAAAGGGGAACATTGCACAGGGAAAGAAAGGACTGTCTGAAATAGGATGAGCCATTGTTAAGTTAATCTTGGGCTCTGGTAGATAAGCACCAGAAACACAGGTTTGCTCTGAAACAAGCTACAGGCTGTATCAATTAAACAGAAGTTTTAGGCTCTACAATGATGTGTTTGTCATTCATGAAGTGTCTAACTGGAGGTACCTTTTCACAACAACTGAGAGACTTTGATATTTGTATTGTACAGTGACAAAGTACCCATAATTATATTTGTGAGTTGTCATTGAGGACTCTAATGGGCAGAGGATAACATAGTTCTCAATGGGATACAGACCTGTGCTGATGAGGTCAAATTGTCGTATCACTTACTGCTTTATGAAGAGTTCCAACTTTCTTACAGAGAAACAAAAAGAAGGCAAAGATACAAGTTATCCTGCTGTAGCCCTGGTAGTTACACTAGAAGAACCAGGTGAGTTAAACAAATATCATATTCCCTGTTAAAGCAGAAATGCTAGGAGAGAAGGAAGGCAGTGGGGGTTTTTGGTTTGGTTTTGGTCTATTGGGGTTTTTTTTCAGCCAGGCACATGCCCATTAGTGCTTGTTCAACCACTTACATCATCTCTCAGACCTCCATTTGGGTAGCTTTTGGTATGGAAAGGGTTTTGATTATGAGGTGTGCGGTCTGTGAGTTGATATGAAAGGTTTACAGAGGTGATGCTTTGGTCTGATAGGAAAAGAAATGGAAAATATGGTCAAGTGGCAGCCTATGTCTCTTTTTTGCAGAAGGAGACCGTGCTGCTGAACTAAGGTGGAAACTTGACATCACAAAGTCAGACATCAGGGAGAGTGATCATGGGTAAGGTGCATCACAGCCTGGGGGGCCATCACTGTACAACAGAGTAGCAATATGATACACCAGGTACCAAAGCATAAAGAAAGCTATCAGCAAATATTTGCCCAGCAGGTAAGAAAAAATGGGGAAAAGGCTTAAAGCTGTGGCAGATACAGCACAAGTTAACTTTTAATTTGCAGTGTTGCTATCATGGCTAGACTGTTTTCAGGACTCTACCTAGTTTTGGCCACAGCTCTCCCAGATCTGCCCATAATGCACAGCACCGGCACTGCTTTTTGCACAGGTTTGTTGCTGTGAGCAAACACTGCACCACTGGGCCACCTGACATAGTCTCCCTGGACCTGGGTCAGGGGGTGATACTGTGATGTGATTAAGTCTGCAGGGCTGTGTCAGGTGAGATCGGTATTTGTTTCATTCCCTGGAGCCGAGCTTCCTCAGGCAGCAGCTGCTGCAGGCAGCTTCGTGGTGGGAGCAAGAAGCAGTGCTGCTGTGGGGCTGGCCAAGCCCTAATAGGTAACAACAGAAGTATTTTCTCCAAAGTTGTGGTGGAGGATCTCACAAAGGGAGGTTGTGTGTTCCCTGGATCTTCCACCTGAACAGCTTCTTCCAACTTCACAAACTGCAAATCCTACCTCATTAAGGGATCACTGAAGTAAAGTAATGACCACAGGATACTTATGGTACTCTCTATCAGGCTTCACCTTGCTACAATTATGTCCATTGCTTGGGGAGCATTTCAAGCCAGGTGTATTTACTGGATTCACTCTCTCTAAATTTATTCTGGTATAGCCTTTTGACTCACTCTAAATATGAAAAAGAGATCCAAAGAAAGCACTGGTTATTATTTTCTTAGGCAGAAAACACTATGAAAAGTGTCCTGGTTTCAGAAGAATAGAAGGCTTATGTGTAAGACAGTCAGTAAAAAATCCTGTCACAAGTGAGAAAGCAGATATACGAATACATCCAAGGAACTGGAAATGAGCTGAGTAGAGCTTGGCAACCAATACAATCACTCATATTTGAATCCCTCATCTCCTGAATAGCTCAGCTTGTGCTACATTTTGAACGTTTACACATCTTCCGCTGCTGGCTTGGTGACTGGCCTTGCTCAGGAGCAAACAGACATCCTTAAGAGTTGCATTGGTTTTGTGGGGTTTTTTGTGATTATCAAAGCCTGTAGGATCACCAAGAAGTGCAGAAAGGCATGGCATCAAGGAGGGAGGAAGATAAAGGGTGATGGGTGGGACAGACTCATCAAACAATGCTTTGTGAAGAGGAGGTCCTTGTTAATGCAATAGCAAGGAGGACTTTCAAAGATAGCACTGCCTCAGCCTAGAAAAGAGCACAGCCATGGCTTTGGCTCTGAAGAAACAGTAGCGCAGGAACTCATGACATAATTCCATTCGTACAATCTGATGGCAGTTCAGGGAGAGAGGACTCTTGTAATTGAGATGGATCAAGAAGGACTGACCTCTGGATTTGTTCTTACGACACCTTCCTCCATTTTGCTATGAAAGCAGCAAGACTTGGGGCATCACAGCAATTAAAACTGAGCATACATTCAAGCCAACTCGGGGACACCCATCATCCAACACATGTACAAACACAGATTCCCACTGAGACAGGGCTTTAACCCAAGATTCAGAGCCCATTCACAGTTTAAAGAACTGTCTGGGCAGAGCCTGCTTCACCTCTGCCTGCAAGCTAAGAGCACTAAGTACAGGTAAACCTGTATTTCAAGCAGATCTTCCTGAGGAGCTGCTGACTACTCCTTGGAAGGCTTGTGTCTATTCATGTTTACTTTCTGAAGGGACTTCAGTAGCCTAAATCTCATGCCTAGGCATGAGGCTTCAGAAGTACAATACAGACACTGTGTGGTACTAGTTACAGGCAGGAATTCATGCAGGAAGTCTGTGGGATACAGGAGTCTGTTGATTTCATGTAGCTCACAAGTGCCACTTTCTTCTTCCAGTATGGATGTGACCCTATTTCTTAGTCTGTCTGTTGGTGAAATGAAGATACATCTTACCTATAACATGTGGGAATAATAAGCCTCAACTAAATGATGCTTACAATGGGCTTTGTATTCCTTGAAAGGAGCATGTTGTACAAACACAAAATATTTCACTCAAACTTCAGGTAAAGGTTGCATTTATAAATGGTGTACAAGTGGGTAACAAATGATTAACAGATGTTATAGCCATGCTACAGAGATTAATGTATACTAGATTATTATAAACTATCTATTGAGTTGTTGGACTCCTTAAGGATCTAGAGAAGTAGATTAACCATGGATTAAAATATCAATCATGTTAAATTAATTTATAAATGTACCCTTAGTAAAAAAATGTTAATATGCATTTGACGAGGTTTCATTCATGGGAAAAGAGCAGCAGTGAATCAAGCCTGTAATTTCACTGTTACCAACAGCATGGAGGGAAGCATTACTCTTTCACTTAAGGAGCTTTATTTTGTTGATACAAGAGTTCACATAATGGAAATTACACATTTTTAGCCCCCTCCTCTTTTACTCTGAGAAAGACTAAACTCCTTTGTGCCTGTGGATTAGGCTCTTTGCAGTCTTCACCCACTCAGCTACTAAAGTGTGTTAGTTATATCATTCTCCTAAAAAATTGTTACAAACTTGAAAGACATAAACATAGAAAAAAACCCCCTCAAATTATTGAACTCCCCCAGGGAACCAACATTAATGAAGCTAATAAATTATGTGGTAGCAAAAGCAGCTTTTTTATCCAGTTATTACATTTAACTTCAGTCTTTGTCAGCAGTGTTGTTCCAGTTCAACAACTGTTACTTAAATACAATTATTTACAGCTTTTAAGTAGCCCCATGAAAAAATATTCCAGCATTGTAAGTTATTCAGCACTCAGCTTTCTGGTCCCATCCTCTGTTCTTCTATATTTTTTATAATTTCTAATTATAGCATCCTTGAGTGCTCAGTGTCATTTAGTAGCCACTGTATTGCATCATAAAAGTGATCCTACCCTTGTCTACTCTGGTGCAAATCCAAACAAGTCAACTAAGGTACAGGTGGTGTAACACATCAGCATAGAAAATGTCTAGAAGGTCTGACCTTCGTCTAAATAACTTTCTATGCCCCCTCTTCTGCCTAGTTCTGTTCATTGAGGTGTGAGTTGTTCTACTGAAAATCATTACCACCATAATCTCCCCACAGGGATATGGTCAGTCTGTGCTTTAAATCAAATTGGCTGCTATTTTGCCTGATCTTATGGGCTTATGAAGGACATACCCTGGTACCCTTTCTGGCATGCATATAGCAACCCAGGGCTCCTGTATTTATTAGCCACCATGTCTCTAAATACGGAAAGAAAAGTTTTAAGGAGTAAAATCATGGATGTTTGAGACAGAAACAAAGGATTACCATGAGAACAGCCTGCATAAAATGGTCCATGCTAACCATCAGCTATCCACTCACTGTTAACAAAAGGACCACTCATTCTCAGGCTCTGCTAAATGACAACAGCTGATAAATAATGACCTGTACATAGCCTGTGGTAAACCAGTTTGACTAGATCCATCAACTTTCTCCTAAGATTTAAATTCATAAAATCATAGAGTCACAGAATAGCTTGGGTTGGAAGACACCTCAAAGATCACCTAGTTCCAACCACCCTGCCATGGGGAGGGACAGCCTCCACTAGACCAGGTTGCTCAAAGCACCGTTCAACCTGGCTTTGAACACTCCAGGGTCAGGGCATCCACAACTTCTCTGGGCAACCTGGTCTACTGTCTCACGACCCTCCCCGCCAAGAATCAATTCCTCATATCTAATTTGAATCTACTTAATCTGAATCTACTATCCTTCATCTTAAGGTCATTACCCTTCATCCTATCACTACATGCCCTTATAAACAGTCCCTCATTATCCGTTAGGTACTGGAAGGTACTGGCCCTCTTCAGGTACTGGAACACTGCTATAAGTTCTCCCTGGAGCCTTCTCTTCTCTAGGCTGAAAAAGCCCATCTTTCAGCCTAGCTTAACAGGATAATTGCTCCAACCCTTTCATCATCTTCATGGCCCTCGTCTGGACTTGCTCCAATAGCTCCATGTCTTTCTTATGCTGGGGACTCCAGAGCTGGACACAGTACTCCAGGTAGTCTGAGGAGAGCAAAGTAGTGGGGCAGAATCCCTTCCTTCAACCTGCTGGTCATGCTGGTTTTGATACAACACAGGATACAGTTGGCTCTCTGGGCTGCAAATTCATAAACTGTTACTCCTCCTTGTGCTCTAAACTCCAATGAAGGGCAGTAAATCAAAACAGGAAGACCTGTAGACTATCCTGATCGAGCCACAGCTGTGGCATGGAACAGACATTCTGAGAAAGATTGGCACACGCAACCCTACTTGGGACCATAGCAAGTGAGGATTCATTTTTATTTTTAATCTTTATTTTCCAACAACATGAGACAATTTTTTCTTTGCAAACTACATGTTTTCTGCTCCCAGCCTGTTATTTACCTCCCTTTACATATGAATTTTATTTCAGGTTCTTATTGAGATCTTCCCCCCTTTCCCATCCCTTGCTTTGTGTTTCACAAGTAACAAAAGAAACTGTATCGAATCAATAAATTCCTGGCTGAGAGGCCAGCTCCATCTAAGCCCTTAGACCCACTGGGCATTGGCTTGCTGAGTGTAACCTGAAATCTTAAAACACTTTCTAGATGAACATTAAGATACAAATGAGGGCTGGTTTGTCTCTCAAGTCAACACTTAAAATGAAAAAGCTGATGATGTTTTCATTGAGGTGGAAAGAGTGACAGACAGCCTCTTGACAGAGGATTACCAGGAGAGAGAAAACAGAGCTAAAGTTCTGTTTTCACTTTCCAACTGCAGAGTGAAGGAGGGAGGTCCGGGGGCTGGGGAGGAGGTTGGGAGTGGGGAACTGCATTTTTCCTTATGTTTTTTTGTTGGGATCAGTTACACATATATCACCATGGCTAAATTAAAAGTCCTGTATTCTGCTGATGGATGGGCAGTAGGTTTTGCATGGAACCACAGGAACTCTCAGGATAACATTGGCAATACCTGCACTGAAGGGAAATTGACAGTATGAGCTGAGTGTTAAGCTTCCCTTCCAGTAACAGACTGGGATTCAATCCATGAGAACTCTTTCTGTACCTGTCCTTCTGCAGCAGAACATTTTAGACATCATTTAGGGCCCAGTCCTCAACAAAGTACTTAAAGACAGAGGAGGGGAAATTCACATTAAACTCCCCTGCAAAAGCTAGAAATGGGAAAAAAATGACTCACATATCATGAGAAAAAAAGCAGTGCTAATTTTGGGGTCCAGACATGTGCTCTGAATTGTATTTCTCCTGCAGAACCAGCTATTCCAACTGGGAATAGGTGTTCCCCAGACAAAGGGAGCAAGGATGAGCAATGATAACAAACACCCACACTTCCAGCACTGTTCAATGAAAACAAGGTGAAGTTTTCTAGTAATTCACAACCTTGTCATGGTGGAGACTTACTCCTCATCCACTTTGGCGTCAGGCTGTCCTCTTTAACTGTAAATTGTAACACCTCGCCGTCTCACTGCTGCGGTCCTGATCCTGAGGCATCAGCTATGCCTTTGCCTTTCCAGATGTGTCTATTTCCCTTGCTTTGAGGTAGTAGAATATTCCCATCAGTGGAGACCTCTGACCCCAGCATTTCCAGGAGGAACAACTTTATTGTCTCTGATGATACTAATGTTTCTTGATTCTGGGCCTTTCTGTGAGAGCAAAGGAGACCCAGAAGACACAAAAAAGCAGCTACCATCTCAATGACCTTCTGCCCTCTTGCTGTTTGGCTCATTTTGCCCACATAACTCTGGACAACAGTAGCACAAATGGGACAATTGGATGTATGCCCAGTCAATAAATCTATTTTCAAAAGGAAAAAAATTATGTTACTGTCTGAAAACCAAGCTACTTTTTAGGGTTCTTCAGGTCATGCTCCCTCATAATTCCTGCCATCTCCTGAAAAAAACCCAGCAAAATAAAACTACTCATAACATCTGACAAATCTTGGCAAGGTCTCTGAAATCTCATGGCCAGAGTAAACACTACGAAAGACCCACCACACACATGTTCCACCAATGTCTTTCCTACACTATACATGCTCATGCAAGGGTTGTTTTTTTTAAAAAAAAGGTAGAAATAAACAAAGTTAAAGACTATTGAATAAATCACACATACAGTGAATGTGAACCCAAGTGGAAATGTTTAGCATGTTATAAATTATCTTTCATTTTTAAGAATAAAAAAATACATAGTAGAGACACATCTCCAGAAAGTCTGACCATAGGGTGGAAGGCTCAAAACATCATAGAACTGGATGGCTCCCCTGCACGGCTTGGTGCCAGAGTATCATGCATGTGCCACTGGATTTAAAATGAGGGCAAGAATTAGACCCTGAGGCAAATGTGTAGCAAAAGGGAACATCAGAATAGACCTCTGCCTATAGAAAAGCAGCAATATAGTGAAGACAGGACTAGGAGTTCTGAAAGAGATCAGGTTCAGAGTGTGATGTGGGCAATGGGACAGCAGGCACTGATCATGAGGATGGGCCAGCACTGGAGAGCAACTGCAATGGGATTTTAGAATGTAAATTAGAGATGTGAGAACTTCCAAATGCAAGTTAGCAAATGAGGCTTTGGGTTCTTTTTACTTTTGCTGTTTGCTAGCTGAAGTTGTTGTTCAGTCTGATCATTTAAATTTCAGCATTAGTGGAGTTAACTGACTTGTCAGTTAATTTAAATGCTATGTAATCACTTGAACATGCATTACTGCCAGAACACCCAGATTTTTTTTTTAAATGCAAAAATGTAATCAGTTGACAGAAAAGGAAGATTAAAATTCAGTTAAAGAAAGAGTAAAATAAATTTATAAAAATCCAGAAGTTAGTAATACTGAATGGAAAGTGTAAGGACATCCACATGCATTTATGTGACTTTTTTCTGACATTTTCTGTGTTTTACTACATTTTCCTGGAAAAAAACCCAGAAGCCTCAAGAACAGAGGAGACCACCTTGCATTGGTGATGGGCATCCTAGGCTGACTAAGAGTAAAAGAAGTTTGGACATACAGGTAACCCAGGGACAGCATTGTTCCATTTGAACGGTGCATCATCTGAGGTTGCTTTATATCTCAGAGTTGTGTAATTGCCATGGGTGGAATATTTTCCTGAGGTAACTTGGTAGCAGTCAATAGTAGAGGTATTTGTGTCCATGAGAATTTTGATACCTCTTTCCTCCCTGTTGACAAGCAACACGAATAGGAAAAACACGTGCACTTCATTATGTCAAGCCAAGGCTGAGGACTTCTTAACTGGTCACATCTGGGAGATAATTTCACTCATTTTGAAATACATTGCATGCAGTCTACCTTAATCTCTTAGAGGAAGCAAATCCTGAGGCACAATAAAGATAATAATCATAGAATCACAGAATCTTTAAAGTGGGAAATTACCTCTAAGATCATCAAGTTCGGCCACCAACCCGAAACCACCGTATCTACTAAGCTGTGACCCATCTGCATGTTTTTGAACACTTCGAGGGATGATGACTCCACTGCCTCTCTGCACAGCCTGGTCAAGTGCTCGATAACCCTTTCAGTGAAGAAATTTTTCATAATATCCAATCTAATCTTCCCCTGACTCAACTTGGCACTATTTCCTCTTCTTCTATTATTTGTTACTTGAGAGAAGAGACCAACCCTCACCTCACTGCAACCTCCTTTGAGGTAGTTGTAGAGAGTGATAAGGTCCTCCCTCAGCCGCCTCTTCTTCAGACTAAACAACCCCAGTTCCCTCAGCTGCTCTTCATAACACTTGTGCTCCAGGCCTTCCCTGCAGATGATTTTGCCTGTACAAACCATTTGTAGTGAGGGTTTTTTTCCCACTGCCTGAGATATCCACCACCACCATGTGTCACCATGGCACTAAATCCACTGTGAAGCAGAGACAACTGAGCTCCTCATTAGCTCTCTTAGTATCAGGGCCACTCTTTGTGCCGGTGTCTTCCATTGCAGGTATTAGGTAAGGTATTTCTTTTGAAGGCTTCAATAATCTAACCATAAAATCATAAAATGGTTTGGGTTGGAAGGGACCTTAAAGATCATCTAGTTCCAATCATAAAAGAAAGCATAAAAGGTAGATAAGAGAATTCCTGTTTCCCCGCAGCTCTCCTCTCTGTTTCTGAGAACAATTACTCCAAAATGAAGGTGGCAAAAGAAACCTACCAGGAGTAAAACAGAGCTATTCTGTACCCATGCTGTACTGTGCCTCTAAAACCCTTAAGTCTGATGTCAAATGTAGTTGCGGTGATACTGGAATATCACTTCCAGCAGTAGTGGTGTGAGTACCTTGCATCCTCAAAACTGGGTAGTGCTGTCCTTGTGTGCATAAGGAGGAAGTGGCTGTTATGAGCATTATATGTGCATTTGTTATTTTCCCAGGACACATACACAACAGGAATAGAGGAAAGACAGATACATAAATGCAGATATGTGTTTACTAAATACTCGATGAGGGGGAAATTGGCATGCAATGGAATTGGCATGAAATGCAGCTGCACAACTTCTGTATTTCTTTGGGAACTGACAGCAGACCAGAGGACATTTCTCTCCAGAGGTCCACACAGGGACCCTTTTCTTTCTTTTGCTTCCCTTGCTGTGCTCTTTCTTTGGCATAGACGGTGTGACAGGCTTTCCTTCACATACTTCTGTATTCAGAGGTATGTAAGAACAGATGGCAGAATAGAAACATTTGCCCTTCAACTGTCCTGCAACTTCTGAATGCAGAACACACTTCTTAACTATCTCATTAACTATAATTTTCTAATGAGTGAAAACACTTCTTCCAGCTGCAAGAGAAAGCAGGCAGGTAGATCTCCAGGCAGCAAACAGCAGATGTTGGAACCAGCTGAAGGGATTCAATTCACGTCCCTACCAATGTTTCTCTCCATCATTGGTGAAAGACATATGCCACAGCTTCACCAACAGGGAAAAAGCAAGAAGACTAGGCAGGATCCGATTGGCTGTGCATGAGCAGAACAATACAGTGTTGTGGCCCATCTGCTCCATTTCGAAGGATTCATTCTACAAGCTTTTTTCTGCCTCAAAACTGCATGCCTGCCCACAATGCTGCTGCAGACCAATCCCCTTCCCACCCTGTGAAGTGGCAGAGATATGAAGCCAGAGGAAATTGTTGCCCCATAAAAAAAAATAAATTTCTCTCAGGTCACGTCATGCTGTCTCCTACACACTTAAAATTGAAATAAGTTGTAGTATGGCAGGAAAAAGGTCGATTTAGCCATGTTTTCTGTCTCATGGAGGTTGGAGGTGCAGGGACATCTACATTCAATAGGTATAGGACACCTACACCTACAATACACCTCAGGTATTGGAGGTATAGGTGAAAAAGCACAGCCATACAGTGATAGTATCCATCATGATCTTCCAGCTTCCAGATACCTGCAGCTCATAAGGTTCAGAAACAGAGGTAGCATCTTCATGTTAGATAATCCTTGATAAGTCTTTTTCATCAACTTAGCTAACACATTCTAAACAGTCGTGCATATGACACAGAATCATACATGTGTACTTTTCCTGAGATTAGACTAGTCTGCTTTTTTTATGGCTCATCCTGTATTTCCTGTTGGAAAAGCTGAAATGTATTTTACTCTGGCTCAGTTTCATGAACACTGATGAAAATATCAGTCCTCACAAGAGTAGGTATAAAATGAAATTTCCTATTTCCACATTACTGAACATGTAAATATTTGGTAAGCTGTTATGTTTACATAGTAATATTTAATTAAATATCCTAGGATTAACAGATGTCCTAAATCCTTTTATGTGCAGCCATTTCAGATACTGCCAAAACCAAAATAAATTATGACAAATTTAGAAATACACAAAAAAAGTTAATTTTTTTTGAAAGAAGAATTCATAAACAAATCTTTGTACCTTTTGAGAAAACAGGTACTTCATTCTAAATATTTATTATAGGAGTATTATTAAGAAAGAGGCAGGAGCCATGCAGCTGGTACTAAGCTGCTATGATTAATTTTGTTAAACACTGTCAACAATATTTATAGTCTGTCCAAATTGTGCCAAATTTTTTACACACTATTAAGAAGATAAGAGCACATACCTATTGTAGTGTTTGGCAACTCACTCAGAGCCAAGAAGTCTGGCTGAACTCCATCCCAGTCCATGCCTAAGCTCTTAACTGATCAGCATTGTTCAACTTGCCACTCCACGCAGCAAGTGCTTTCTAGAGGTGCAGTTCTCAACCCCTATGCTCCTGCCCAGCTGTGGCTGAGCAGTCATATGAAATGGGATTCAAGGAGAGAAAAGTAATTTAAGCCCATAATACAGCGAGCAACAGATGAGTATTTTAAGTATTTTAAGAGTCTCCTTCTGGCCAAATTCTCATTTGGTGGAGACATGGCAGAGAGAATTACACTCTGTTGTACACAAACAGCCTTCAACTTGTCTGTGTGAGGTTGGTTTGCGGTCAGATACTCTGCTTTGTTACTACAGGTGAGTTCATGAATGCAAATGAATGCATGAAGTATTACACTACTCACAAATTAAAGATGACTGTATGCAAATATGCATGCATAAATACTCACAGGGTATAGATCTAAAATAGTACATACAGATCTGATCAAAACTGAGGAATATATGCTCACTGTTTTTTACTTTACCTACTTCTTACGTTGTAAAAAGTTGACAAATTTTTCAAATGCAGGCTATTCCTTACCTGCATGGTTTCTTTTTAAAATGTTTTAATTTTGTTTGGATGTCCCCGACAGCACTTTGCATTAAAAATCAGGTAGGGTCAAGCCAATAATTTTTAAACTAACAGGATTACTTCCTTAGAGCATTCAGTCATATGGTTTAGTTTTAGGTAGCCCTGTGAGGAGCAGGAAGTTAGACTCGATGATCCTTGTGGGTTCCTTCCAGCTCAAAATGATCTAGAATTCTATGAAAATTATATGTAGACTGATCTTTTTTGCCTACCAAACCTTGGAGGAAATTAGATCAATAGGGTTGTCATTCCAGAAACACACGAAAATAAAATTTGTTGTCTATCAATCAAGTTCTGGCTTTAATCCAGAGGACTGAATTTAGGAATATCTTTAATTTGTAAACTCTAAGTTTTAGCACAGATCGCTTAAGTAAGCAAGGTCTGTGAGACTAGAACTGCTACCTGTTTGTATTTGTACATCCTGCTCACCACTAATAAAGTTTCAGCCATTAACAGTTTTGATCCAGTCTAACAGAGAATATGAAGTCTCCACAATCAACAAGTTTCTCCAGATCCAGAGAAAACAGCATCCAGGCAGCGAAAAGGAATACCTGTGGTGATGCCTTACAGGGGGCTAGAGGCATCAAAATGGAAAGAGCCTTTACAAAGGCTTCATACCCCAAAAGAAACCACGGGTCAGAGTTCTTGCCCAGCCTTAGCACATCCCAGCCTCCCCAGGAGATAAACCCATTGGAAGCCAAGCATCAACTCTGAGCCTGAAGACAGCCATGTGTGTGGAGGACAGGCACTGCAGGCCACCGGCGCATTTGCAGGTGGGTGGCTCTGCATGTCCTTTAGCGACGTGAGGGGCTTTTAGTCAGCAGAGACACCGGTTACTCGACCCTCTGCTGGCTCCGACGGTTTGCGGGGTTTCAGTGCGTGCCGATGCTCGCCGCTGCCCACAGGTGGCAGTGGCCCTTCACCGTTCGCAGGAGTCCCCGTGAGCCGCGGCGCGGGGGTTTGCGGGCAGCGGCAGCGCGGCCCCGTCCCTCCCGAAGGCCAGTTCGGGGTGCTGGGATCTGGCTTTTCTGGAAACTACTTAGCGGAGGGCTGGCTGCGCTTTCCAGTCCCTTTTCTGCACACGCCGGAACATAATCTGCGCGGCTGGGAAAAGTTTGTAGGCTGGTGAGAATGAGCAAGGCCTGCCAAAAAAAAAATCATTCGAATCTGCAATGTAAAAATGTGGCAATGCCGTCAGAAAAGTTATGCTTCAAATGGGAATACGTTGCAGGGATGGTGGCCATTTTAATATTTATAGCTGCCAGAACACATTCCTGGTAGGAAAAGGCAGAGCGAAGTAGGGAAAAAGGAAAACAACTGAGCAGATCAGCGGAGATCAGAAAATTGCCCATGCTATTCAGTGTAATAAACTTCACTGACAACAAGCATAGCTTCCCTCGGATTTTCCAAAGGATAACAATCACTATTGTTTACATTTAAGCACTCTCTCTCCCATGTCCTTTATCACAATTCCAAAACACTTGCTGAGTTCAAGCTTTTGAACCTGCATAGATACATAGATTAGATTAATTAGACTCTCAGAACAAAAACAGTGGAGCTGAGTGGAAAAACAGACAGTAAGTAACATTTAGCCAACCTGTACATTGATTACGTTTGTACACGCCATACAAAATTTAGGTCCCTTTTTTTTTCCTCCCCCTGGAATCAATAACTACATGAATCATGTTGTGTCAGTGAGGATCCCCCCTTTTTGTCTCCAGCAGCAAACATCGAAGTGACCAGTAACACCAGCAAAGCAAAAAAAGCAAACAAATGTAAATTTTTTTTCAACCAGGCCACTGCCCAAAAATGAATTAACTATGTGAGTTTTTTCCTCTTCTCTCAGACAGCTGTGAACACCTGCCAAGTGACTGGAAGCCTGTTGTATATGGTGCCACCTGTGTCTTGATATATAGCAACAAGACAAGTTTTGCCATCATATATGTCTTTGCATCCCCACTGGATCCACTAAGGTTGCATGCATGTAACTGAGAGTTTAATCTCAGTGGAGCTCTGTTATGCTGCCCAGTGACTAAGTTCAGTGGACTTCAGTGGAGTCACAGGACACAACCAAGATCAGACCCTCTCTACTTATCACTACGCACAGTCTGGTGCCCTGCATGGAAAGTTTCCCCTAAAAATGGGTATTCTGACAAGTAGAGAGCTTTGCTACAAGGCAGCTCCAGCTTGGTGGGCTGATTTTAAGGCAAATGCTACAATGAGGCTTCTGTTACTTTCTCACGAAAAAGCAGAGTTCTGTGAATCCTCCACTCCCAAGTCCCTGGGCCAAAGCAGAGGCACAGGTCCTGTGGGGATGACTAGTTCAGGACTAGCTCAGGATCTACAGCTAATGGGAAGGATGTCAGGGAACAGGACCTCAGAGGCCATAAGGGCCCTGCCTCTCTGAGGCAGTGGCCAGACTGGATTTCTGTGTGACAGCAGATTCCTCATGTTCAGCACCAAATCCAAGCTGATTTCTTACCAAAGAATAAGACTCCTGCCCTGGAATGGCCCGCATCTGGATATTTGAGGAAAGTAGAAGACCCAGTCATGAGAGCTGGCAGTGTGTGTACAGAAGATGAACTCCATGTTTTGTCTCAACAAACATGTAGTCACAAAAGAAAGGTTTTATCTAGTAAAAGATACAAGACATGCAATGTCTGTGTTCTTCAGGAAAACAGAAACATCCTACATATTACCTGAGGGATTCAGTACATAATGTTTAACTGTGATTGAGATACCTTGAGGGAAAACATCATGTAGAAATTTACATTTTACATGCTGTTAAGTAAAAGAAATCCTTGAAGTCTTTGGTATTTTGTATACTTCGTGCATTTGCAACTCTGTGTTTTGGGCAGAGTCAATTTCACATAGTCTGCATATGGCAATTTTATGCAGGAAAAGAATTCACATACAAGCAAAGCCAGAATTGTCTGGCACATAGCTCCTAGAGACAGATGGTGCCACCTGCATCCTCAACTAAGAATAGTCCCAGCCAGGTTTGTAGACAATGACCTATTTAATTGAGAAAGGGGTCAGGGGGTGGGGAGGGTAGGATACACAAGCTCTCTTCCTTTTCTAAGTACAGAACATTTACAGAAATAGAGAATGACAAAAATGAAATGTTAATGAGAGCTGCATCCTCACACCGAGACACAGACCTGAAAGAGAAAACATGGAAAGAGAGATATATGTCCTCAATGCTCTTCAAATCTGCTACTTCTTTCTAGCCACACAGCTTCTCTTCCAAAGATGTGTTTTGAGCCACAGGTTCTGGGTTTATACTGAAATTACCAACCTCCAGGTCTCCCTTCTCCTTCTTCTTCTTCTGACCAAGGTTTTTCAGCCTTGCAGTTTATCTTAAGCCAAGGGTTTTTGATAGGTTTATTGCTGCAATGAATTTGCAGTTGTGTGCTCATCTTGATATCATATTCTCTTGCCCCTGAAATGAAAGATGTCACAAATTCAGCTCTGAAAGGAGCACTGAGAGTTGAAAATTCACTTTTATGAATTTGCTTTAACAAGCAGCAGTAACATCCAAAGGAAGGTAAATAAAGGAAGGAGAAAGAAGGGTAAGTATGAGAGTTTTTCTTAATATGTAAAGTATCCTACTTACAGGAAAACCATTTATTTTATCAGCTATTACTGGACTTCATGTCCTGGTAAGAAAAATGTGTTATGTGCTTTTTAAATTTCATCTGTTCTTTGTAGAAGGATGTCTGAAAACAGATATTCTTTCACTTATTGAATAACCAGTTGCTCCCAAAAATCATGTGCAGTTGTATGGGTATACAGATACATGGCTATACACCAAGGCTTTAAACTATGTACAGGCACTAGCTGACAATGCTTTTGCTTCTTTTCCAGCATTGTTAATAGGCACTCTGATAAAAACTGATTTCCTTCTAGAAATGAGAAGGTAAATAAACTAAACTTTTTAACAGTACAGGACTTTCTTGATTTCTTGTATCTAATAATCTGACCTTTGTAGCTGTTTGGTGTCATTCCACCTATTGAATGTCCCCTAAATTTCAGCACCTCACCATTTGGAAAATAGACTTAATCAGTTGTTTTCTATGTAGAGATAACAGTAAAAATTTAATCCATAATATTTTCATACTGTTACCATTAATATCTTCTATTGGGCTGAAGAGTAGTGCACTGGGACACCCTTTCTGTAGTCTTGTTCTTCTTGGTCAAAATAAAGAAATGCTAAAAAAACCCACCCCATACTATACATTATCAAATTTTTAGCAACTTACAAGGAAGGTATTTTTTCATTTGCATTTCAGGGTGGAGTTTGGATCTGTCTTTAACTCAAATACCCAGGGTTTTTTTCTATTTCTAAAGTGTTTTGTGGTGAAGGGTATTCAGATCAAAAAATAAAAACTGCTCTCTCCCCTTGGTGCAGTTAGGTACCATGGGAATGAACGTTCAGGGACATGCCACAGTACAAACACCTGGTCATTAATTGTTTTAGCTATTTTTTATTAAAAAAATTATAGGAACATGGTTTGAAGACTGACTAAAGCTAGAGTAGTGGTTTTGTATGCCATCTAAGCAATTTAGATAGAAGTGGTATGAGAAAAAAATAGGATATTTATAGCTAGTGTTACTTTTCTGTGATGCTTGAAGTTTCTAGATGTCTGAATGCTCTTCTCTTTTTAAATGGGAGATCCTGAAATAAGTTTTTAAAACACATCGTTAGCACTTGTGTTTTCATATACTGTATTTCTATTTTACTGTCCAAATACAATATGTGGGATATTCCTTTTCCCAGGAAAGCAAGGCTTGATAAATTCAAATTAAATGGAATTTAATGAAAAGAGATGAAGGCTTAACACTTTGGTTAACTGAATTGTTTTGTAAGTTTCAAATTAAATGACACATTGAAAATAACTCCTTTGCCAAATTTTCCAGCAAAAAACAACTACAACAAAAGCTAAGTAAAGCTCTTCTAATGTTTGAGTTACAGCAAAACCATGGGAGAGTTTTTAACAAAAACACGCTACAGACAGCACTGGACAGAGTCTAAAAACTGACTTCTGCATGTATAAGCCTCAGTGGGGTGTTAGGCTCACATGCATAAGGTAATCTAGTAGAAGGAAATGCAGGCTTTCAAACTGCTTCTTTTACCTTAAATTTAGTTTCTCAGACCTCTCCAGGTGGGTTCTTGAGCAACAAACTGACCACATCGTCATAAATTGCTCTATTCCTTCAAGTGCCTTTGACAAGTTATTTTACACACTAGTATTACCAAATGCTGAATTTCTGTTAATGACTGGATACATGACCTTCATCTTTCAAAGGAGGTTGTTTCTCAGGACATATAAATAAAATAGATAGATAAGTAGATAGATAGATAGGTAGATAAGTATATAAAATCTTATTTGTTTCTTCAGTGGTTTTGGAGGGTTTTTTAAACCCTGCTGTCTCAAAGATGATATGCCAAAAACCTGTCAGTAAAATTCCGATGATCTTTCTAAACTTTTTCTGAAACTCTTTTAAAAGCTTAAAAATTTATTTCTCATTTTTAGGTTTGCTGTCTATAATTTTCCTTAGACAGTGTAAAATGAATTCCTGACATATCATTGTTGCCAGTATTGCTATTCCTATGCTTTATATAACTTCTTGGTACTGAAAGAGAGAGGAAGAGAGAGGGAGGGAATAAAAGGAAGAAGGGAGGAAGACAAGAAAGGAGGAAGGGAGGAAATCTGAGTTTCTTCTGTAATTAGAAGCAAAAATAGAAATTAAAAAAAAAGACTCTTTGGCTTACAGAGCACCTGAACACTGAAAGTGAAGTTCAGCTCTTGGTATGAAAGAGTGCTACAGCTGAAGGCAGACATTAAGGATAGGTGGCGTGGCTGGTATTGCTTCCCTGGAAGCAGTCATCCGGGAACTTTCTTCAATGAACTAGGCAGCCTGGCTATCAAGCGTTTACTGCCACACGCAAAAGACTTCTCTTTTCACCTCCTTGTAAGTTTGCTTCATATTTCACCCATCCACAGGTGAGCAGTTCATGGTTTTGTGAATGTTTCCTTCTCAGCATAGAAAATGTAGTGAAATGAGAAGATCACCCCTCGTTGGAAGACTGAGAAAACTTTGGCTGAGAATGGAAGAGTAAAGAGAATATAACCATAAAAGATAAGCGGGAAATCAGAGCTGGTCAACCCATCAATAGGGCTGTCCAATCCCTCAGTGCCATAAGGATACTTGGAGGGAGGTGCAGAAAAAATGGAACCAGACTGAATTAATACATTCTCCTGGGGTTCGTGGTGCTTGCTAGAACAACCCACAGATTCTTAATCCAACTGAGTCACAAAATATTTGCTTGATGCTGACTTCGATGTCTTTGAGCTAGCCAGATTGAAGTTTCCCACTGGCTAATGTGATCAGACACTCAACTCAGAGCAGGAAAAAGCTTGAAATGTTCCTCCAGGAAAACAAGAATCAGCCAGGAGGATGGTTGGTGGATCTTGGCCAGAAGAGAAGAAGCAGGTGTTTAAGAAATAGTCATCAAAATCTGCCAATAAAACTGGAAGAAAAGGTATGTTATTACAACTGTTATAAATGGATGCCTTGAGGCTGCTATTGCTATTCAACAGTTTTGAAGGATATTCTTTTCAGAGGTAGGCTTGCAAACTTACAGAAATTAGTTTTTTTATGTAATATCAGTATATCTGCTTGTCTTGTTTGTGTTTTTATCATGATTATCAATTTGCTTTGACATATCAATGAGTTCTGAGGACCAGGATACTACTCTGCCAGGTTGTAGATTGGAAGCCTATTGCTAAGCATAAAATAAAGTAATGGCAACAGTTGGGTAACATAAAGGCAGAAGTGAATAGTAATGGTCAGTATGTGTACTGGGTCTGCCTGGGGTGGAATAAATTTCTTTTGTAGCAGCTCAGGTTGTGCTGTGGTCTAGATTTGTGACCAAGAAAATTCTAATGACACACTAATGCTTAGCTGTTGCTGAACAGCATTTCCACAGCATCAAAGCCTTCTCTGCTTCTCACTCTGCTGCCCATACTGGGTATGTGCAAGAGATTGGGATGCACAACGAGGCAGATGACCTGAACTAACCAACTACACACCATACAACATCATGTTCAGCAATACAAATGGAAAAGAGAGGGTTTTTTTAGGATTAGCCATCTTCTGCTCAGAAACTCTCAGGGCATTTGTCTACCCATGGCAAGTGTAGAGTCATTGCCTTTGCAACACCCCTGTTTTGCTTCCTTTTCTTTTTCCCTTCTTCCACTTCCCCTTCACTTAGCAAAAAACTTTATATTCACCCACGATTTTTCTTTCCCACTGGGATGAAGGGGGGACATATGCAAGAGGCTGTGTGGTGCTTAGCTGCCTATGCACAGTAATATGATAGCCCAGCACATGGGCAAGAGCTTGTAGAGGAAAGTGAGTTTTAAGGAGTGATTCAAGAAAAGATGACACATTTTTAATTTCTTAGTCCTGGCATGATGCAACTGCCAGTTATAAGGGGTAGCATGAAAAGAACGCAAAGATGTTTGAATATCAAATGGGTGATGGATGTGGAGGGGAGAGCTGACATATAAGAGAGTGAGACATGTAAAACTGGTATGCAGAAGGCTTGAAGGACTCCTAAAATAAGAGGGATTTTGTGGGAAGATTCAGAGTAGATAAAAGTCAATTCCTCTCTTTCAGTTTCTTTATTATTATTGCTCTATTATTACTACTTGTCTAGCTAGTAACAAGGAGTACTACTATTAAATGGAAGTAACAACATAAGGACCCTGTGTATATAAGGCTAATTTAATCTACCAAGTGCTGGGAACTGGTATATTCTTTTCTTTCAGAAAATACAGGGTGAGCCTGTGTTCATTATTCACCCTTCAGAATTATTTCTACAGATGTGCCCAAGCTCACACACTGCCTGACTGACTTACAAGCACTGCGTCTTCATACTCAGATGTCCAAGTACAGAAGCCGACAGAGAGATTTAGTAAGCTTCTTGGTAACACACACAAACAGACAGCAACATCTGGGAAAAAGAACACCAATAAATTTTCATAGTTGCCAGTGTGTTGCTTGTTCCATTAAGCCACATCGATCAACCTCAATGCCATTTTGCATGGCTAACATACCTGAATGCAAAATGCCAAGCTTGTGCCAGTCTGCAGAGGCAGGATAGTCCCAACCTGTGAAACAGGTGTTTTTCCTCAGCAGGCTGTGTGCCTGGTAGAAGGCTCAGGCCAAATGTCCACATTTGTTTTGATTGTGAAACTGCATGTGACCCAAGCCCACTGGAAAAGGCTACTGCTGAGAGAATGGAGAGGGACAGCTTGCAGAAAGACCAGCCAGAGGCACTGTCTGCACAGAATCCGTTCCCACACACAGACCGCACTGTGGTGCAAGCCCTCCAAGACCTGCCAAGGAGAAATGGAGGTACTGGAGTTCCATGTGGCAGATTGTACAATTTAATTTGTTTTCTCAGAGCTTGCGTTGTAAGCACTTTAACATCTTGCTTGTTAGGAAGGGTGCGGTAGTGCAAAAGGAGGAAAGCTGCCAGGTCACAGTCATCTTCTCCTGAAGTGTGCAGTCCAGGTGGCTTGGAATAGGTCAGAGGAGTCCTGAGTACAAATGCAACTTTATAGCTGCAGCAAGCCTCAGAGACCAGCACGGTACAAGGCAGAGGGAGAAACACCATCCAGAGGGCAAGTAGAAATTAGGAATGCACCAAGAGATGAGCTTCATGGGCAATGGGAGGAGAGAACAATTTCTGATGGACCTAGAAGGCACACTGCAGAGGTGGTTAAATCGCAGGGAGTCAATTAAAATGTGGGTTGAGGCACAAACTCTGGAAAAGGATCTTCCTCTGCAAGAATATGGTAGGGAGAAAATTTTGCCCATAAAAACTGTCTAGCAGATTAACACTGATCTATTTCAAATGGAAAGTTGCTGCAATTTGGGTTTTAATATGTTGTTTGTTTGTGTTCTGGCAATATTTCATACAGGAAACGAGCTCATTTGAGATGAAAAATCACATAGTGACTCCAAAGAGAAGCTACAGGTGCCTACTCTGCCTGACGCTGGGCCGCTCAAGATCCTGCTTGTGCATGCACCCTCTATGCCTCACTGCAGAGCTTAATAAAGCCATTTTGTGAAAAAACAGTGCTGGTAAGATCATAAGAAGTATGTAGGGGCGAAGGAAATAAACAGACCAGGAAAGGACAGGAAGGCACTGAATTCCAGATACCCATGGTGTATATTCATTGGTTTCTGAATAATTTCAGAAGTTATCATTCTGTTGGATACTAATGAGGTTGGACAGTGCCAGGTCTAGCTAAGAAAACTTGTACCATTCTCCTTTCAGAATCACCAAGCAAAGCTGATTTTGCTATTGTAATTCCATCTTACCTCCCTGGAAAAGCACTCCTCCCATGCTAACTATTATGTATTCAGACAAAGAGGGCTGATGAGACTGAAGTCCCATGATATGTCTGCTTTTTTAGGATATGTAAATATATTTTATATATATTGATATACTTTGGGTTTTAGATAAGGTATAAAAGGCAGATTCTATAAACAAACTGTTGTAAAAGTAATACAGGTCACACCAGGAGAACTGGGACAGGATAGCTCTTCTAGCTTGCAGAAAATAGTTAGAGAAGTTAGTCAATGTTATTTATATAATCATTTCAGAGTTCGTCTGGGACAACTTAGCACCAATCTCATAGCCTTCTATGATCTCATCACCGGGTGGGTGGATGGAGAGAGAGCAGTGGATGTCATCTACCTTGATTTCAGCAAGGCTTTCAATACTGTCTCCCATGACATCCTGATAGCAAAGCTGAGAGGGCATGGGATAGATGAGTGGACAGTGAGGTGGGTTGAAAACTGGCTGTTGGACCGGGCTCAGAGGGTGGTGATCAGTGGAGCAGAATCTGACTGGAGACCTGTGACTAGTGGTGTTCCCCAGGGCTCGGTGTTGGGTCCAGTCCTGTTTAATATCTTCATCAACGACCTCGATGAGGGAATAGCATCCACCCTCAGCAAGTACCTGATGATAAAAAGCTGGGAGGGGAGGCTGACACGCAGGAACACTGCGCTGCCATCCAGCAAGACCTGGACAGGCTGGAGAGCTGGGCAGGGAGAAACCAGATGAGGTTTAATAAAAGCAAGTGTAGAGTCTTGCACCTGGGAAGGAATAACCGTCTGTATCAGTACAGGCTGGGGGATGACCTGCTGGAGAAGAGCTCTGTGGAGAAGGACCTGGGGGTCCTGGTTGATGACAGGTTGGTTATGAGCCAGCAGTGTGCCCTGGTGGCTAAGAGGGACAATGGGATCCTGGGATGCATCAGGAAGAGTGTGGCCAGCAGGTCTAAGGAGGTGATCCTTCCCCTCTACTCTGCCCTGGTCATGCCCCACCTGGAGTATTGTGTCCAGTTCTGGGCTCCCTGGGATAAAAAAGACAGGGATCTCCTGGAGAGAGTCCAGAGGAGGGCTATGAAGATGATTAAAGGCCTGGAACATCTCCCCTATGAGGAAAGGCTGAGTGAGCTGGGACTGTTCAGCCTGGAGAAAAGAAGACTGAGGGGGGACCTAATTAATGTTTATAAATATCTTGAGTATGGGATGCAGGGGGAATTGGCCAACCCCTTTTCAGTAGTCTGTGGAGATAGGACAAGGGGCAATGGCTGTAAACTGGAGCACAGGAAGTTCTGCACAAATATGCGGAAGAACTTTTACACAGTGAGGGTGACAGAGCCCTGGGACAGGCTGCCCAGGGAAGTGGTGGAGTCTCCTTCTCTGGAGATATTCAAGACTCATCTGGACACCTATCTGTGCAATATGAGCTGGGGAGCCTGCTTTGGCAGGGGGGTTGGACCCGATGATCTCTCGAGGTCCCTTCCAACCCCTACAATTCTGTGATTCTGTGAGGTTTCAGAAGACTATTTGCATTACTCACATGTGCATAATAGCACTTGAGAGGATGTAAAAATTGTTCTATTTACAGTGATTTTTCAGAGTGATGAAACACTGACAAGCATCTTCTTTGTCAGGAGCAGAAGGGCAACCCTCTTCCAGCAGAAAGGATGGCACTCTCTGCAAATGCAAACAGTTTTCCAATACAGGAGGCAAAGTTCTCTTCCAGTACATCAGATAGCAGCCTGTATAGAAAGTATGCAGTGTTTACTATACACAGATATTACTAAACTGCAACTGGACAGAACTACAAAGGACACATCTTAAACTGGTTTTGTAGGGCATAATTTCTTCTCTTAGTCTTACTGCTCAAATGCTTCTAAATACTGACTCACTGTTGTACCATACTTGAAATGTACAGCTTCAATTGTCTCTTGTAACTTCTTCATAAACACTAAACAGAAAAACAGTTCTAAAACCGGTGGAGATAACATCTTAATGATGTTGATGGCTACTTACTAGGGTAGGAATGTCTCACTTCCCACATATGTGGTACTCAAGTTATGTTTCAGTGACCTTCAGAAATGTTTTCAAAAAGTGTCTAACCAAATTGGGAGGAGCTGTTGACTCTGTTGAGGGTGGAGAAGCCTTACAGAGACACCTGGACAGATCAGAGAGCTGGGCAATCACCAACTGCATGAAATTTTATCTGGGCATATGCCCTGGGAAGGGACAACCCTGGCTACACATCCAGACTGGGGGATCAGATGTTGAAGGCCACTCATACAGAGAGGGAGTTTGGGGTCTTGGTCGACAACAAGTTAAAGATGAGCCAGCAGTGTGCCCAGGCAGCCAGGAGGGCCAACAGCATCCTGGGGTGCATCAAGCATGGCATTGCCAGCTCATCCAGGGAGAGGATTGTCATGCTCTACACTGCGCTGGTGCAGCCTTACCTTGAGTACTGTGTGCAGTTTTGGGTGCCACATTACAAGAGGGATGTGAAACTACTGGAGAGTGTCCAGAGGACAGCAATGAGGATGGTGAAGGGAAGGATGGGAAGTCCTATAAGGAGAGGGTGAAGTCCCCTGGTTTGTACAGCCTGGAGAAAAGGAGGTTGAGGGGAGACCTCATCGCAGTCTATGGCTTTCTGACAAGGGGGAGCAAAGGGACAGGTGCCAATCTCCTCTCTTTGGTGACCAGTGATAGAACCTGAGGCAACGGTATGAAGCTGCAACAGGGGAGATTTAGGTTGGATATTAGGAAGAGGTTCTTTACTTAGAGGGTGATCAGGCACTGGAACAGGCTCCCCAGGGAAGTGGTCACCAGCAACCAGCTTGACAGAGTTCAAGAAGCATCTGGACAATGCACTCAGTCCCATGCTCTGACTTGGCTGGCCCTGTGTGGAGCCAGAAGTTGGACTCGATGATCCTTATGGGTCCCTTCCAACTCAGGATATTCTGTGATTCTATAAAACTCAAAAGAATGCAGAGGTACAGTATGAATGTATCTCCCTCCCCTTGCTTGTATAGTTGCAAAAATAACTGTCACACCTCTGAGAGAATATGAGAAGTATGACTTGAGGTGCAGTCTGCAGCAGCAAGAAAGCTCCTACATTCTTCTTATGTCTAAAAGCCTACAAGAAAAAATAAAAATGTTCAACCTGTGCTTTTGCAAGTAAACTTAACAGCATTTTCTGGGTCAGTATTTTGAAAACAAGGAAAAGGGTTTTTGACCCCTTTTGGCAACAGAAATGCAGTGGGAAACAGACTTTATGCCATTGAGGGAGGAGAGAAAAACTTCAGTAAGAGTGTCTTCAAGTTTTTGAGACAGTACCATCACCAATTAGGTGGAATTAGGGTATGGCTTCACATGGGGGATACTGATGAACATATTTTTATCCTAGCTAACACTTTGTTTGTGACAAAATGTCAACAAAAAAAATATGGTCAATATGAAGAATCTGTGTCTGCTTCAAAATGTTTTAAACATTTCTGGAGGGCTGGCATGGAATTTTTTTACTTTGAAGTCATTCAAGGAAGGATAGTTACTGGAAGCATTTCTCATGTCTCCTCATCCCATATAACCTGTCAGTAAAGGGCTAAGAAGAAGAAATATGGGACAAAACCCATGCAGAAACAAAAATCTAGCAAAAGGAATATATTTCATTTCCACGTCAGAGAAATTGGCCTTTTCCTTTCCACTGTTCTTCACTTGCGGCTAAGAAACAGACATTACAGAGTTATTCTAAAGTTAAATTAGTAATTGGGCCCAAAAGCTGCTCTGAGGAATGTCAGAAGAACTCTGAAAGTCTGACAACAGAAGAATGCCTCACAATGGTGCAACATACTAAAAAGGGAGAAAAGTGTACATTGCGTATTGGTTGCAGGTCCAACATGGATTCCTTAAGGCCACAGATCTTATCTTAGGATAGTCCTGGAAGACACTGTACAAAGGTAGCTGAATTCTAGGCACTCATTAAAACATGGGACTGCAGATAATCTCCAGAAGCCACCTGCCCTGCAGGGGAAGGAAAAACTTTCTGTCTCTAGACAGTAATTGCCTTGGGGCTGAGCCTGGGGCTCCTGAGTCGATAATCATTATATCACATATTTTTTCTTGCTGCAGTTTGATTCCCCTTTTCACAACACATTTATGACAGAGGTTGAAGTGGGCCACAACTCTCCCTCAAGGACGTTGGTGCCTCCCTTCTAGCCTTCCCTCCAGCCTGCAGTGCACCTGCGACCTGGCCTTCCCTTGGGAGAGGGAGAGCTCTGCTTGCTCCTGACAACCAGCTGAAGGCAAGGGGAAGCCTTGCATCTTTGCACACCAAATACCTAATAATACATGCTAAATGAGACCTATTTTTTATAGGTAGTTCAAAGTCCTGGTATGTGTCACCCAACACAGTCAGTTGCATTGCTCCAGTCACTCAGATTCATAGGAAATCTGGGACCTTTCCACCACACCATACCAGGACAACAAAGGCTATTTTCATAGACTTCAGTAACTGTTATGAGGCTGAAATAATCACAAACATTTTGGGGTGTGCCACAGCCTATCCAATTCTCATTATAATTCCCTTCCAGCATATAAAATGTTACCTTCAGTCAGTCTCAGAATGCGTCTATCAGGAAAAAAAAAATCTAATTTCTATATCTATATTTTTATCTATATTTTCGCTGAATTTATAGGATGCAAGTGGAGAAGAAAAATGGCTGGAGTCTGCTGCTAAGTGAGTAGGACATAAAGATAGCTTTTTTTCAGCATTAAACATCACTATGTACTTTACTTGTTTTAAGGGGTAAAACTTTATGAAAGGAGTCACAGGGTAAAAACAATTTGCAAAGTGAATTTGCACTACCTCTTTGTATACTTCTAAGGTTCCCTTTTCTTCTGCCTTTGAACACTGGGATGCATTTTCTGTATGCCATCAGATACAAAAGGCACTCTGCTAAATGCAATTGTAATAACAGAACAAAAAGTTAGAAGTGAAAGATTATAAACCCTAATGTAGTACATATAAATGGCAAAGTTCTCAGTGATAACTGTGCCTGATAATTTGGCAAATAGCAGGGTCAGTCAAGTTGTATTTTATAATTTGAAACTTGACAAAGTTATATAAATAACAGGTTTTTTACATTTTACTGTGTATTTTAGAGCCTGATACCCCATCTATAAATCTTGATGTCACACTCCTTTCTCAAAAATACTAGCTTAATAAAAAGAAACCCAAAAAACCTACCTGTAAAAGACCACTTTCCTTATTTTTACATAAGAGTTTAGAAAAAAAATCTGCAAGACACAGAACATACAATGTGTTCTTGCAAGGAAAGATGATACGTGTGATGTCAGATTATTGAAGAATTACTTGGCAGATGGAAGAGAAACAATTAAACCCTTAAGACCCAGCTCAAACTTCGGATGATCTTGCGGCTAATTGCACTGCAGCTGTCCAGCAGCAGGCCTCAGAACATGCCGAGCCACTTCTTCACACCTCCAGAAATATTTAATTTCTTATACATGCCTAAAAGTTGTAGTTTATTTACACCTGGATGTTTGCAGCAGTTCATGCTTTGCAACCAAGAACAAACTATTCTCAGACTTCCCCCCTGTTCTCTTATTTCTTCCCAATTCCCTTGATAACCAGACAATACAGTGCAGCTGGACAGAATTTTAAATATGCATTTCCTATACCATCTGCACTCTTCCTCTACAGCCTCCTGCCATCCCCCACTGCACCAAGCAGAAATCAGGGTTCAGCTAACGGAACTAAGAAAACCTTTCTTATAAGTTTTGAATTTATTTTTATGCAAGTGATACAGTAAAACCTGTTCTCCTTCTGCTTATCTCCTTGCTGTCAAAGACGTGGCAACCAGAGCTAGCTCAGAGATGTTTTTTTAATTAGCTCAAGACGGCACTGTTGTTACAATGCTGAAGATAGACCAGCTAGCCAAGGCCACTTGAATTTTTACAGTTTATGCTGAGATACAAGTCAGTCTGTCAGCAGAGCAGTGACAAGGCTGGCTAACTGAAATATGTCATCTCAGGTGTTTCAGCAAGCTTCATTTGTACCTCTGCCCGACATGTGGGTAACGCTTTGCTGACTGTATTTGAAGCACGGGGTTTTACCACATCAGGGTTCAGGGATGACATTTTCTGCTGTTTGCCCTCCGAGTGCACTATGATTCACTGTCATTGTTTAAGAGCTCTGCCAATGACCTGAGGCAACATGTGAGCACCAGTGTTCATGAGGTCCTGCTCAGCTGGGTGTGAGCTGAAATAATGTCCATTTATGTGTTCATGGGCACTGACATGTTCAGCTCCACTACCAGATGGAGCTGAAACACTTAACCAAAACACCTGTTAAGTGATACAATTTAGGTGGGTGGGGAACATAGGGATTTTCTGCAAGAAATTTGCTCTTAGGAAGAGCTTTCACAGACATCGTGGTCTTCTTGCTCAAAATGTTCTCCTTCTTGCTTTGACTTCCTTGCTGGTGTTCCTTCACAGTGGAATTGTGGTGTGCAACTGACTTTCTCTTGACGCAGGGATGAGAGCACTGCCAGCTATACTAATCAAACTCTTTATCAGTGACACCATTCCATCTCCACTGCAAAGGGACTGCTTTTGAAACCACTGCCCTTTCACCCCATTTTGTGCTGAATAGTTTCACTCACATTACCAAGAATTAACAAATAATGAAATGTTTCCAAGGGTCACATTTTTATAATGTCAGTTTCTCTCATCAGCTAAAGTCATAGTCTGGGTCAACTGACACTTTTCAGAAAGAAAAATCCTTCTTTACTTCTCCCTCTCTGTATATCACTAGCCACCAAACCTGCTTTGCAGAGGTGTAAGACATGTAAAAGGTGTAGATAAGGCCTGAACATGCCCAAATGAAAGCTTTTTTTGGAGACTGGAGCTCCAATTACACTCAGTATACCAGTTTATATCATTTGGTCATTGCAGATGGATCAGCAATGGAAAGCCAGAAACTGTGAGTGTATTATACTACTAATGTATCTTTACTTCTGAGTATTTCTCTGCCAGACCTTCCAGAATTCTGTTGTCCACCAGACCACAAACACTCGAGAGTGAGGTTTGGCTCTCTGGGACAGGCAATCAGGTTCTGTCCTTTGTGGTACGTTCAACTCTCCTAAAGTGGCATGGTCTAAATATTTCTCTCAAAATGTTTTCCACTGGATATTCTCATAATGCCAGGGGTACTTTGGCTATTTTTATGGCTGAGCCATTTTTAACACAGCACATATGTAAAAAGGCACTCACTAACAGATTTTTTGAGTTCCAGTATTGGTGTCCATTTCTATAAGCACTCAATTATGTTTCTAATCTTTATGAGATATGGATCCTTCCCCCTGTTCCCATACCATAATGAACAAAATGTCGAGTCTGTATTTGAAAAATCCTTGCAAAACTTAAGTAATCTGTAGTATATCTGGACAGATTTCACCTCCAGTTACATGATGATTAATAATTACCAAAAAATTATATGAGTTTTATAAACACCTTAATTGTGCTATGGCAAGGAGGAGTATGTCTCTCACAGGACAAAAAGATATCTAGTTATTCCAGTGGAAAATGTGTGTATTTGTGCTATAAAATTATAGTGTCTTTTCTACTATTTAAATGCGCTTCCTTTTCTAGCCATCAGTGATCATTTAAAGGTTAATTTCTCTGCTCCTTTGACTGACAGAGCCATCAGTTGATGGGTCTGAATTTCACTTTAAAAAAAAAGTACCCTGGAAAAGCAAAGCCACAGTTTGTGACTGCTACTATGAGTCTTGCCTGAGTATCCAAACTTCTGACTTACGCATCTCCACCAGTGCAAGGCACTGCTTCACATCATGAGGATCTGATGTATATATTTCCCCTTAAGGTCTGTTTTTCATTCAGGTAGCATTGATAATAAGGTTTGCTTCATAATTCAGAACCAATTTTAACAAACTGGGACTGGGGTTCTTCGATGGGTGTTCAGTGAAGTGCGTCACCTTGTAGGAGATACTCACCATCTCTTTGCTGAATAAAGCAAATTCCAAAGAAACTGTGACATCAGTAAGAATTACCAGTTTGAAATCATGATACTCTATTTCTGGGGGGTTTTTATAAGAAAAGCTACAGAAAGCTGAAGACAACTCATGACATAGATGAAAACAGCAACAGGACAATGCATTTAAGCTGTTTAGAGAGGAGGCAGAACCTGTAACAAACTTGTTCCCTTTCATTCACCCTGCTCTGCCACGTGTCATTTTTCCACACATTGTAGCAGGACCTGCCTGCCTTGAAGGTCTGTTTCTCTTAAAAAAAACCAAGAACCAAGGCCTCCAGGTATTCTCTAAACCTATAGTACATCCTCAGCATTGAACTATGCACCAATACTAAGGTAAACAGGTCTTAATAAATTTCTGTTATTCCCAGGAAGTGCTCTGCTCCATGTCTACCTACCCAAGCAGCAGATATTGCTGAAAAATGCTGCAAGGGTAAAAGCGAGAACAAGGCAGGAAGCTGGGAAGCCTGGCCACTGAAGGACTTTACATCCAGACCAGCTGCCTCCAGCTTTCTGCAAGCTGAGAGACTAAACTCCCATCACCCAGCTGGGTGGTGGTCCTCAGGATGCAAGGAAGGTTGAGTCACTTTTTCCCCTTGAACTGATCTTGCACACACATGCACACACATGGAGTGTCAACTTTGCCTGAGGGGGCAAAGCTACCCAATATGTGTTTATAGCATAAACTCCCTAGGGTAAAGCAACCCTCTTTTGTTAGTTCAGTTTGGGGTTTAAAATCAGATGCTCAAAAGTGTGTCAGCTAGGATAGTGGTACTTCATCTTTTGGTCCCCCTATGTTGTATATAGAGTCTTCCATCATGAACTTCAAACAAGATTAGTTTATTTCCTTTTCTGAAACTGTGGTGCCCATCAGGATTTGCACCATGAATTTTAATTTATGTTGTTTGCTTTTGTTTTGGGATGTGGGTTGTTTTGCTAGGGTTTTTTTTTGGGGAGGGCACTGTAACACTAAATATATTAACACAATGTGTAATCTACTGAAAAGGAATGTATTCATTCATATTTTGATTAATGTAGTTATCTGTAGTTGTGGATTTCTAATATTTCCTTTCCGTATCAGTTCCCATCAATAGACCTTCCTGAAAAATTCCTGTCCACTGAAAAAGGTCCATAATGTCTCAGGCAGAAGGACTCATCTGGGAAGAAAAAAAAAAAAAAAAAAAAGGCTAGTGTTTTTTTTTCCCATACACACAGTGCAGATAATCACCTAGTCATATCAGCAGAATTTGAAGAGGAGTATGTCCTGATGTATTTATAAGATGAGAAAGGACAAGACAGCAACTTTGTTGAATTTTGATGGAAGTTAGTAGATAAGCCATTTTTCAGCTGTTCAGACCGTTTACAGCAGAGAATAAATTTGTAGGATACTTCTCTGCATCTCTTGCAAATGTGACAACTAACTTAGGGACAGAGTACACTTTGCTACATTAAGCCAATGGTACGCTAAAACAACAATGGAGAAGCCAAGGCCTTAACAAGGTTTAAATGAAGGACAGCATCCAGTGGCCCAAGAAGGGAGAACTAATGACTTCATGGGTTATTTCTCTTGGGATTCTTGCTTTTTAATTTCTTGTCATAGTTGACTGGGTAACTGATTATTTCACCACCAGAGCTATTTATATGTTTTCAGCTTTGTCATCATCACCAGGTGACTTCAGGCACTTAGGTCTTATGAGCTCTTAGTCACTGTCTTTAAATGCAGTAGCTGGGGCAGTCTCTGGAGCAATAGAAAGAGTAAATTCATTCATTTCTTCACCCTCAGCTGTTTTTGAACCATTCCAAATAGTTCCCTCTTTAATTCAAATTTGAAATGTTAGAAGAGATACTCTATAGTCTGTTCCAGCTATAAAATCATATTTTCCTTCTCATTCTGAGTGTCTGCAATTGTTCTCTCATAGTTCTTAACCTTTAAAGTCAGGAGGTCACTTGGAAGCTCTCCAGTATGAAATGCAAACGTCCATATTTAAAATACAGAAACCCTTTTAAAAGGTTGAAGGTATTTTTATTTGAAAGCTCAGTTTATAATGACTGTTGTCCATCAACCCAGAACTACTTTCTCGCCAGGGATCTTTATTGTTTCTTTCTTATTACATGGTATAACAATTCTTTGGTACTCATTTCCTGAAGAAGATTACTTTTCAGTATCAAACTTCGCCAACAGGTCTTTTTTGGGCCAAAGTCTGCAAATCTGCATTGCAATGAAGCAGGGCGGCTTTCCAGGCATTGCCGACTGCAAAGAAAAATCTGATGTCTGTTCTACCGTTTCTTTCTCAGCACATTTACTGCTGATCATGAATGTATGCACTCTGGGCTGTACTAAACTAAGAATTAGAGTTTCTTGCAATGAAACACAAAACCAAGAGAAACTCGGCTGGTTTTGAGTTTCATTACAAAATCAAAACTCAGACCAATTTGGTCTAAAGGTTTGCTAAGGTTCTCAAAGTCTTTGAAATAAACTGGGTGCACTTATGACTCAACTTGGCAGATTTATGGTCTCACATTGAAACAGGCATTTGATGAAAAATGGACCATCAAAATTAGCTGGAATTAAAGTGTCATTTTTAGATGCACCTCAGTGACTTACAAGTCCCGTTATCAGAACTAGCTTAATCACTTCTCTAAATTTTGCTCCAGAGCTTGGCACTGAGCTCCAAGGCTAAAGAAGAAGTGAAATTTGGTTTGATTTTATGGTGCTGCTGTCACGTAGGTTTTTCAGAGTTATGGTATGTTATCACCAATTTGAAATTTCACTCTTTGCATTGAAAAGTAGTACTTTGGTTATTTTCAAAAAAATCCACTTCCTTGAGACAGACATTAGAGGCACATCCAGATAAAAAGCGTAACATTTAACACCTTTTCAGTAAAGTGTAGAAAAGATAAATGAATTATGATGTGGACATGGTTGAAAATGTAAAGTCACCTGGCACCAAGTTTGCCCCATAAATAAACTTTTCTTAACAGTGTTGCAGAGCACCATGCTAAATGTATCTGAGACTGGATTTGATATTTCAATTCCTTGAGAAAGTGTGCAAAATATCTAGATATGAATGTTAAACTTAGGTAAAATTAGGGCCAAACTTCCTTTGACCCAAGTAATATTTGCTTATTTATGAAAGACGGAACAGATCCAGCAAGAGAAAGAGAATCATGACCGCAGCTTGGGTCTTTCCTGCTTTCTGTGGATCATTGTAGTTGTGGCTTTCATCAGAAAGTACAACCTCTCATCTTACTGCTATGTATTAAAAAAGGTGTTGTGGATCAAGGTAGATGACAGCCTTGTGAATGAGACCTTGGATTTTCTAAATTTGACTTGTATTGTTTAGTTGTGCACATCTGTGGAGGACTGGATCTGATGTCATCCTAATTAACCAATAACCTGGTGGTTACTACACTCCATAGATGGGAAGGGAAATTATTCGTCATACTCTTGTAATATTCTAGGATGGATCATTCTTCCTGGGAGAGTCTTCATTAGACATTCTTCCCATGTCTGAGAAACACTTTATCACAAAAGCTTTATCAAAGAACTGAAAAATTCCAGTGAGAGGTCTTAGTGCAAAGTCACAGGTTTTTACCATAAAAAAATTTCAAATTATTTTTTCTGCAGAGTTCCTAATCCCTTCTCATATTTCACCAATAAAATTACATACAGAATCACCATTGTGTGTAGAGTATCACCTTTGTGTGGGGCACAATTGCATAATCCCAATAAGAGGATCAGATGTAAAGCAGGATATGTTCAAAGTTTACTGGAGAAATGGTTTGGAATTGAGGTAGGCTTTGGTTGCAAAGCATTTAAGTCAGAGTTTTGAGCCTGATCCATCCTTTACAATAGCGTGGTGAAATTATTTCACTTTGGTTGGGCATATAATTAACACAGAATTTGTATGTTTTCCTCTGTGCTTGATTTTTTTATTTTATTTCTTTTTGGAAATGTAGTGCAAGAAATGAACAGGTCTTGCCAGCTATAAAGTTTTTCCAAGGTTTTCATTTTCAAAAAGCTGATAATTTTTTTTGATAATGCTAATGCTTTTTATAAAGGACTCAAATCATAATTACTTCCTTCAACAATCTACAAAGAGTTCTTTGTTAGCTCTGTGTTAGCTTCTAGTGCCATCAAAAATGTAATTTCATTTTTATCGTAACACGTTTGAAATTTTTTTAGGCATCAGATTATAGCCAAATCTTCAAACTGGATAATTTTCATTGTAACTCACAGGATCTTTTAACTCAGCAGCCTAGCTTTCCTAATGCGGGGCAAAAGATGAAGGGTTGAGAATTCCTGAGCCCCACTGGGAGACTCATGAATGGTCAATATGAAACTCTCACATGCCTTTCAGAAGGCCTGAGATACCATTTGTAGAAATATGTCATATGACCAATATGCAGAACGATTAAGTATTTTCCTAGCCAAACAACAGTATATCTAATGTAACAGTGGAGCTGTCTTTAAAACCTTTCTGCACCAGCAAAAAAGAGAGCAAAAGGAAATAAAATAGAAACAAAAAAAAATTGAATAGGCTAATGGCATGAATAGGGAATGGCATGAAGCTGTGCCAGGGCAGGTTTAGATTGGATGTTAGGAAAAAATTTTTTACTGAAAGAGTTGTCAGGTCCTGGAACAGGCTGCCCAGGGAGGTGGTTGAGTCACCTTCCCTGGATGTGTTCAGAAAAAGGGTAGATGAGGTACTTAGGGATATGGTTTAGTTTAGAATGTGAATGGTTGGACTCGATGATCTTAAAGGTCTTTTCCAACCTTGTGATTCTGTGATTCTGTGATTCTGTGAATATCTTAGTTGGTGATGTTACGGGATTAACAGGTCACTGTTATGAAATTGTCTCCACTGTCTTCTTCACACTACCAGGATTATTCTGCAATGGGCTGTGCACTATCTGCTCTGCAATGTAACATTAAGCAAAGTTAGTGTTTTCCATTCAGAGTGACTCTGCAATGAGTTAAGCAAGCCTGACACAAAACAGGGTGCATATCAACTTGATGGACAAGGAACTGATGTCAAATCAAGATGGCTGGCCCAATGAAAGATGTTACACACATTTTTGTTATTCAGAGCAAGGACAGAATTTGCTCTTTGGGAGACATGAGATCTGCAAAGTTTATGGAAATATCTTGGGTTTTTACATTTCAGATTGTCTAACATGTATCAGATTGTAGAGCTGGGTTTCCAACCAATTCTCCCAGGAGAGACTTTTTGTTTCCATGAGAAAGAAGACATTCTTATCTCCAACTTAATTTGATAACTGAGGTGGCCCAACTGTTTAGTTCTTCTCCAGCAGTAGACTTTTTATGTTGGATACAACAAATATTTCCTAGCAAGAGAAAATATTACAACTCACAACTCCCTTCCAGGAAGATTTCTGTTGAGTGGGAGCAGTAAGATGGCAGTAAGCGTCCCAGTTGCTCAGCACTCTCCTCCACAGTGAAAAATGTGTTTCTGCTTTTTACTAGCATTGCAGTGAGTTTACCTAACTCAGGTACTTCTGTGACTGGTAAAGTTACCTCACAAATCAGTCTGCCAGACTCTCAGAACTGGCCAAAGGGTAACCTGCAACACAGCTTTTCTTCTTGCAGTGGCTCAAGGGTCCCCATCTGTTTATAAACCTCTTTACACTGCTCAGCACTTTTACTTATGGTGAACGTGCTTCACCAACCTTGTCATGTCACCTCACAGCCCCTTGTTAACATATGGTCTTCTAAATGTAGATATTCATCTGCCTGACTTTCTTTAAAGCTACTAGTAAAAATTTTTTAAAAAACCCAACACCTAAATATGAAACAGATGTACAAGTGCACCTTGGGATGGATGTATTACAGAGGCAAACCATCATCAGGCTCCTTGAGATTTCATTCTAGGGTTGTTTTATTATCACCTGGTCATGTGGTGTGCACCTGTGCTCTGATGGCTCTGCAACTGGCTTCAACGCAAGAGCTCGACAGGTCCAGAAATAGCTTGATGTTTTTAATGTCTCTTGTGAGTATTTACTTTATATTTTTTTTGTGCATTGAGTTTTATGACTCTCGGGGCTTCTGTGTGCTCTCATTGCAGCAGGACTAAGCATCAAGCCTAATTTTTACCTAAACTGTATACATTTTATATGAAAAAAGGAAGGGGATAAATGGATAAATGCACTAGAAAAAACAGAAAAAGAAAGAGAAGAGATGTCAAAATGTCCATCGGCCTGAAATCCACAGAGAGCGAGCTGGTGTGTGAAAGATGGTAATTAAATGGCATGAACTGTTAAGAGTTCAAAACGCCAACACAGAACACACATGCTCCTTCAGCTGCAGAACACCTCCATCCGAGTGTCTCAATGCTGGGCTACAGAGCTTCCAGAAATATTAACACTATCCTCTCCAAACCTTCTTCCCCTGGGTTAGCGCCTGCTCAGCACCCGTTTTCCCCACTTTGTGTCCTAGGCGAGCCAGAGTGGCACCTGGCTACTTCCTTCAGGGGAGACCTGGCTTGGCAGGTAGGCTCAGAGCACCTCCAAAACTTAGAGGACCAACAGCATAGTGACCAAGCCACACTCCTCTTCTCTGAAGAGGTAGATCTGGTTGTAACTGCCAGCCCAACCTTCAGAGCACGTGCTTTGGGAATAGGTGTGCTGTGCCTGAGGGAGATCTCCTTCGGGGATCTGGAGAGTTACGGGATCCCTGTGACAGACCTCTTCCCTTGGGGAGCTTGGCTACCCTGTGGAGAGGAAGGCAGGAGGCTGAAGGTGGAGAACAGCAAGACAGAGGTGACAGGACAGCAATCAAAGCACCGGGGATCCTGTGCTCACTCCCTACAGTGCTGTTGGGCTTAGATCCCAGGTCTAAACTGCTTGAAAAGCAGAACCAGCTGAGGCAATGCCATGCATTGGCTTCACATGGTTTGAATCCCCCTGAGTCTAGACTGAGATTTTTTCCCCCCTTGGGACATCTGAAATGCTGCATTCCTCATCATACTTATGAAAATCTGGGGGAATACATGAAAACTGATAGATTCCTGGTTAATGATGTTGAGAGTTGTTACCATCTGATCACTTTGGTTAACCTGACAGGACTAGAGTTCTCCAACAGTTCCTAGTGGAGAGTTCTCTGCATCATAGTGGATGCTGCCTGGCATCATTTTAATGGCAATAGTTACTCGTACATATCCACAGATCCCCAGAATCTATCACATGGTGAGCATGTGGTCATGTAGCTCTCCTGCTGCTTAGTCTGCTGATGCTTCAATATTCAAAGAATTAATATATTTTTAAATAGTTTATAATAGTTAAGCTTGTTTTCTGATACTAAATTTTTAAACTTCTTTTATTGTAACAAAAACCCCCTAAATTCTGCTCCCTGCACTTAATACTGTAACAGGAAAACTCCACTTGCAAGGTACAACTGGCACTGTATGAGTTCCCCTACTGTAGCAACACCAAGCGTGAGCCAGCTTCCTTTAGTGAGAGTCATTGTGCACTAAATTAAACCTCAGCTCAGTGTACCTCTAGAGCAGCAGTGAGGAGCCAAACACAGCACTTCATAAAGAGCTAGTACTTATTGAAGAGGGGAAGCCTATTCATACAGAAATTAGGATGTGGGAGTGCTAATTTCTATTTGATTAAAACAGAGGTGTGTGTGATTTTTAAAAGTGGTTAGGAGCATTGATCTTTGAGAAACTAGATTGTATGAATTGCCTCCACTCACTGCAGATTCAGGGGAGGCAGATCTGCAGGCTCACAACTGTATGCCCAACCAGGCAAGCAGCTACCCTACCCAGAAATCCAGACAGTTTGTCTGGAAAAGGGTGTGCATAGATGATTCACTGCTTTCCTACATGATTTACCTCTCATATCTGTAATGGGGGCTGAAGGGGTTTCAGTTTGGTTTGGTTTTGATGGAAACATTCAGTACTCGGCATTGGTGAGGCCACAGCTCGAGTACTGTGTCCAGTTCTGGGCTCCTCACCACATGAAGGGCATTGAGGTCCTCGAGCGCGTCCAGAGAAGGGCAACCAGGCTGGTGAAGGGGCTGGAGGGCAAATCCTAGGAGGAGCGTCTGAGGGAGCTGGGGCTGTTTAGCTTACAGAAGAGGAGGCTGAGGGGAGACCTTATCACCACCTACAACTACCTAAAGGGAGGTTATAGAGAGATAGGTGATGGTCTCTTCAGCCAGGTGACAGGTGATAGGACAAGGGGAAATGGCATGAAGCTGCACCAGGGCAGGTTTAGATTGGACATTAGAAAAAAATTTTTTCCTGAAAGAGTTGTCAGGGCCTGGAACAGGCTGCCCAGGGAGGTGGTTGAGTCACCTTTCCTGGATGTGTTTAAAAAAAGGGTAGATGAGGTACTTAGGGATATGGTTTAGTTTAGGATGAGAATGGTTGGACTTGATGATCTTAAAGGTCTTTTCCAACCTTGTGATTCTGTGATTCTGTGATTAAAGAAACAACTTCGGTCTTCCTTCAGGCAAGTTATTTAAGCTAATACCAATTGCAAGGCAATGTTTCACACTGATGTACAAGACATATTGGTATGCCAACTGTATCCGTCTTACATAAATATCCAATATCTTCAGGTTTGCTTTTTTTTTTCTTTCTGGTGCATCATCTTACTGTATTTTCAATGGTCTATCTTTGCATTGCAATTGCAACTCTTTAAACAGCAAACCACTCTGTATTTTTTTTTCTTAAAAGCCATAGGTTTTTAAATTAAGGGTTTCTTTTATTAAGACTTTAAATTAAGGAAGTACCTCATTATATTCAGATAATTTTCACTGATAGTATAAGATGGACAGAGAGAATGAGTATTTTCTGTTTTCATTGTGTTCTAAAAATGTTACATCACATTTCGGAATGTGGTTTTAAAATTATTATATGCACTCTATTTAAACTTCAGCAGAACTGAGGTACAAAGTACCTCTCAGGATCCAGATTAAGTTGACAAATAAAGGACAGACATCTGATACATCAAGCTCCCATTAACAACCTCTTGGTATTCTGTTAAAGAAAGAGACCTCATTTATTGATCTGCTTTTAGGGTGCTATTCCAATCTTAATAATGTACAGAAGGATAAAGTCAGGGTTGTATATAAGCTAAGGGACATTTCTACAGGCATTCAGGAAAAGTGAAGTTCAAAGATACTCCAAAACCAGCAGTTTAAAGTACTCAAAAAAAAAAAAAAAGGAAGAAAACCAATGAAGCCAAACATTTTTTCCCCCTATAGCATATCCTTTCCTTGCAGCATTTTTCCCCTATAACATGCTCTCTTTCCAGGGAAACAATAAAATCCCCTCCTTTAATCCTGGTTCAGGAGAACTTTGACAGACTTGAATCCCTTCCCCAACTGCCTCTAACTTTTTTTGCTAGTGGCAAATGGTGAGAGAGGGAGGGAGAGTACGTCTGTGGATGTGCTAAAGAGGGAGGGAGACAGCAGTTTGTCAGAAATGCCTGTAATCAGTTGTAGGTCAAAGAGGCTATGCCAAATTGCTGCTGTGGATTAGGTTTAGGTTGAGGATCAGGTTCAAGGCTGAACTGAGGTTAAAAGTTTTGTGTTACTGTACTGAAATTTTGAGACAACCTTGTGAAATTATAGCCCCAAATGGTGGCAATTGAATGATAGTCTTCCTGTAAGTCCAGTGAAAAGACCAGGTTGTGCATACGATTTGGAGGGATTATTAATTTGGGGATTTAGCTGACAGGTCTAAGGTTTGAATTATGTGAAATTTATCATTACAGTCAGAATTTACCTGCATGGGAGGGGTAGAAGGAGAGAGAGTGACTATTTGTTATATTATAGCTTGCTGCTTCCCTTCCCAGGCTGAGGGGCGAGGGGAGGCTGGTGTGTTTTTTAGATTATTATTTGTGGCTGAGAGATGGGTTATTATGTTTAGATTAAGAATGGAAGGGGATACAGTGAGTTACAAATGTGGCAGTCCAGGGAGGAAGCAATTTTAAAGAGTCAGGAGATCCAAACACACCTCACCGAAGAAATATTTGCTTTCTTTTTAAAATGTAACTAAACCTTTCCCCTTGGGGCGATTCAGTTAGTTAGCAAGCCAAAATCTGACTTCATTATTTACCGGCTGACCCTCAGAAGAGAGAACTGGCTGCAATCACCCCTTCAGCCTTTCCAGGAGAGGCGATGGATGAGATGGCAACGCTGCACATGAACAGGGCAGTGGGAGGTGTATGCATTTCTGGAACAGGTTTCAAAAGGAAGCCCAACATTTATTTTTTCCATTACATGCCTTTGCCTCCTTTACTACAAAATACAGAAAAAGACTTTAGCAGCATTACAGAGTTGCAGCATTCTTTGCAAGAATACGACCCTCACGGGGTTCTTTTTGTGATGAGTACTGCTTGTGACACCTGTAGTTTCCTCCCACAACTATTTTACTGCCCTGTGCTTTGCCTCCCTTTTTGATCCTACTGGCTGCATAGTGAATGTTTGTTGAGACTGAGATACCTATTCACAGAAATTACTTCAATAGAGATGAACATTCAGCTTAAGATTCGTAGTGTGTCGTAAGTGCTGCCATTGTAAATGTTCTTGCATGAAGGCATTGGTCTTAATTTCTTTCTGGTGATTCTAAATCTTGAAAGAAATCTTGTGACCCTGTATCAAAAGAAATGGTCTTATTCTGTTCAAATTATAAGACTGGGTGATACCTGTAGACCAAGGAGATAATGCCACACCTGGGGTGACTCTCTAGTGAAGAGTGGTTGCTGCATACAATCTCAGAATTTAAATCAGAGCCAGTTGCACTGTGATGTGGGGATAAACCCATAAAATGACTGTCCCCCAAGGGGATGACAGACCCTGAGGTCATTCTCCAACCTGTACAATTAGGTAGAGAGGTAAAAGGCAAAAACTGTATAACACAGTGTCTAGGATGATCCCTTTTCTCCCCACAGCCCATGTCCTCAGTCTCTTGCAGGAACCAAAGGCTTGTGCAGTCCTCTGTCTTCTCTTATTCAATGCTGAAGTAAGGATTGCACGTGATGCTGATGCATGGCCAGGGCTGGACAGCAGGATTCCAGTTTTCCCCATCACAACTGTAGGCAGATGTAATTCTAATGAAAACTAATGGAAACATTACTGGAACACAAATCTAAATCTCAGTCCTGCTTATCTGTTCTGATACACAACTTTCAAAAAGTAACAACGTTTTCTTGTGAAGGCTACAAGGCAGTATTTATTAATTAAATAATTACAAAAGGACTGAGAATGGATGGAAGCCATTTTCATGAATGTGTGAAGGGATCTGTTTTAAATATTTATTCAGCACTGATTTATAGTAAATATCTGTTCTTGTGGAAAGCACTTGTAAGCTGTTTTATTGAACTAAAGTTATTGTAAAAATTAAATGTTCTTATGGTTTGATTATTTCCACACACTTTTTGTTGGAAACTTATACTAGAATAGGGGTTTGGCATGTAATAACAAAAATTTATCACTTTATTATAACTACAACACACATGTATCCAGAGAGTTTTCATTACTTCAGACATCTGCCTGTTGACATACAATTTACATTACACAGAATGTACCCACTAAAAACTCATTTGGCTGGATATGTAAAATGTTTTTGTAAAGTCTGTATTCTCAAACAGCATGGACTTTATACAAAATGTTTCCCACAGCCATTTCAGTCATAACAGCGTTAATTTAACTTTTGCAATGGCTGCTTTTTCTTACAAAGTAATTCTGATTTCTACAACACTCAGATGTTTGCACTGAGCTCCAACATTCAGCTATTTTTTGTTTTCCCGTCTCAACTCACACACAAGTTGTAATACCACGGAAGCAGCGTGGCTTGCTGCTTTCCTTTGGAAATTGTCTATACATGGCGGTCAAATCTGTCATCAGGTGGCAACAAACAAATTCATTACAAGAAATAGAATTCCAGCCAGTTGTATGAGTGACTCACCAACGAGAACTGCTCTTTTATTTTTGAAGTCTGTTTTATCCCATTAAACTTCGAGTTATGAGTTTAATGGCAAGTATGAGTAAATCTCCCTCCATAATAAAAGAACAGACCCACTGTGTTTTAGTACTTATCAGCATTATTCACTCAAATTTCTACGACTATTCTTGTTTTGGTTTGTGTCTTCGTTTTGGGGTATTTTTTACATTTTATATAGAATGTGCTCGAGTCTCTAGTTCTTTTTCTGAGGATTAAAAGACTTCTCTTACACCTGAATGAGCAACTTTCCTGCCCTTTCTTTCTCTTATCTAACATAGTGGAACCATTTCTGCTTACATCAGTTAGATCTGCACTGGACTTTAAACAGCATCTGTTCCAATAAAAACCTGCATCTCCTTACCAGGAAAAAAAAAGAACCAAAAACATAAAAGAATCCTAGTGCTTTAAATGTTAAAAAAAAACCCCCAACCAACACAAAACCTTCCCTTACATTTTTCTGTGAAATATGCAGCTCCCATGCATTGTCTCAGCATTATTTTTTTCCATATAATTCTACTTATACACTTTTCTCTTTATAATGTCCCGGAAAAATATCCTTATCATGTTTTTAACACTGTAAAGTAGCAAAACATTGTCACTTGAAATATATGTCTGCTTGATTTGGACTGATTTTGGACAAAATCTATATGCTGAACCTAAGCACCCTTAGCTTTTATCCACTCTTGTGGATTTAATTTCCCTTTGTAGGTTTTGTATTCTAACTGGACTGTCACTCTGGAAGGAAATACTTACTTCAGTGTATCCATCCTTTGCTAGCTCAGTGGTAACAGTCCTGGACAAGTAAATGTCTTGGTCCATGTCATAATTTACTCTCCTGATGGCCTCAAGTTTAATTTTAATCTTTTCGTGTGGTTGTAAGCAATATCATGAAGTCAGCTAAGAAGTGAACCTATAATGTTGTGGCAAAAAAAACATTAATGCACAGTATATTATTCTACTAGGAATAACTTAGCTATTCACAGTCTTCCAGTTGCCCAGAGCCAAGCATACTTAAAGAAGCACTGAAGACCATTTATCCTTGACGGCATTGAAAATCTACATTGATAATAAACTAATTGTTGTTATCCACAGTTCACCATTGTTGTCATAGGCAGAGGAAGGTACCAGACCTCTATCCCTTTCCCTTTTTCATGTTCCTCAGTTCTTGTGCCTCTGTTGGCTTCATGAAGAACAGCAGTACAAGGTTTTGTGATGGGTCTTATGATGCTAGGTCTTTTTATGAAAGAAAGAGTTGGGCCATACAAGCTCAAATAACTGCTGAAAGCACCTCTCAGTGGGGACTACTGGACATGACCCAGAAAACATTAGGTGGCCTCTTGAGAAATCATACAGCTTTGACATTTCCAATGGCTGCAGCAAAGCAGTAACCAACTACTCCTTGTTCCAGTCAAAGAGGCTGACTCTTCCTCTTTAAGGATGAACTATTCAACTTAGGAGAAAGGAATCTTCTTGAAGTGATGCCTTTGAATATGTTGGTAGGTCTAACAGACATCCAGAGCAGAGCCAATTCTGGGCTCAGACCTGGCTGCTCAGTTGTGAAACTTCATCCAGTTGTGGCTTGAAATCTAAAACGTTGAAGACAGCCCAGACTTTCTGGGCTCTGGCTCCAGTGCTAGACCACCATCATGTCCACTCTCTATATCCAGCCTGAGCCTCTCATATTTCAGCTTGCGCTGCTGCCTCTCACCCTCCCACCACACACGACTGTGAAGAACCTTACTGCACCATGATTTGGCATGATTGTCCCCTTGATAAATCTATGCTGACTTTCCAGTCACCTTCTCTGTGGATGACACCAAAGCTGAGTGGTGTGATTGACACCACAGAAGGAAAGGAAGCCATCCAGAGGGATCTTGACAGGCTTGAAAGGTTGGCCCAGGTGAACCTAATGAGGTTCAACACTGCAAAGTGTAGGGTCTTGCACTTGGGCCGGAGGAATCCCAGGTATATACAGAAACTGGGGGAAGAGCTTATTGAGAATACCCCCTCTGAGAAGGACCTGGCAGTTCCGGTGGATGAGAAACTTAACATGAGCCAGCAGTGTGCTCTTGCAGCTATCCTGGGCTTCATCAGTAGAGGGGTGGCCAGCAGGGACAGGGAGGTAATTGTCCCTCTTGATTTCACCCCCGTGAGGTCCCGTCTGGAGTCCTGTGTCCAGATCTGGGGTCCCCAATACAAGAAAGATGTGGAACTGTTGGAGAGGGTTCAGAAGAGGGCCACGAAGATGATTAGAGGGCTGGAGCACCTCCGCCTACAAAGACAGGCTGAGGGAGCTGGGCTTGTTCAGCCTAGAGAAGAGAAGGCTGCAGGGGGACTTCTTTGCAGTACCTGAAGAGAGCAGAGAAACAGGAGGGGAATCAACTTTTTAAAAGGGTAGATAATGACAGGACAAGGGGGAATGGACTAAAGCTAAAGGAGGGAAGGTTTAGATTAGGTATTAGGGGAAGCTCTTTACAGAGAGAGTGGTGAGTGGTGAAGTGCTGGAACAGGCTGCCCAGAGAGGTGGCGGATGCCCCATCCCTGGAGAAGTTCAAGGCCAGATTGGATGGGGCCCTGGGAAACCTTGTGTAGATCCAGGCCTGAGGTTGGTGGCCCTGCCTGTGGCAGGGGGATTGGAACTGTATGATCCTTGGGGTCTCTTCCAACCCAGATCATTCTATGATTCTATGATTCTCCTTTTCTAGTTGATTGCCATTATTTTCTTCGCAAGCTTGTGTTGAATTTGGGTCTGAAATGCAGGCCAGATTTGTATAAACATTTTGTTTGTAAACCTTCCTAGCCACAGAAGAACTTTCCTTCACTCAGTAACAGACTCTGCAGAAGTTTAAAACTTCTTGGATGCAGGAACCGTATCTTTATACTGATTTTTACTACATGCAGTACAATTCAACCACTGTTTTGATTAAAGACCAGGTACTGGTGTAACAGAGACACTGAGGAGTAATACAAGTTTTGTTGAATTTTAAGTAGGCCTGAGACTTAAATCAGGCCTGCCTGAAGGAAAAAACAAAGAAAGCACCCAAAATAAATTGTTCAATAAACACATTTGTTCACGGCATTTATTTCTGTCACATGAGATAAAAAAACACTTTGCTTTAATTTCATGCTCTGCAACAGAACATTAATTCATACTAAATTACTGTAGAATTCCTGTGTTACCTTACACCCACAGCAGAATCACCCTTTCAGTGCACAGGCTGGGCAACAGGACTCCTACAAACTGAGGGAAAAGTAATATGAAGTGTTAGGGCAAACATTTATGGTGTGAATTTGTCAAGAGCCCACACTAAACTGTATGACTTTTTGCTTTACGTAGTGTTTGATTTGCTGCATCCAAAAGAACCTCAGCACTTTTTGGCTCTGCTGTGCCAGACAGTACATGCTGTTTTCTGTGTGTCAGCAGTGTATAAATTTCTAATCAGATTGTATCTGATAACATGGCTTTCTGATTGCTCTATTCATCAGCTTGTTCTAAATCTCTTTCAAACCCTGTTTGTATGACTGCATTCATGACCCAAATCATCCTGGCTACAGCAAGCAGGATAATGTGGATTTACATTAATCTGAGATACTCAGCACAGCATAAACTGGAGATTTAGATTCAGTTTGGTTCCTAAATGTTCAGGACCCAGTTGGAGTTAGAGCTTACATGCACAACACTGCAAAGCAGTATTTTACCTATATTTGAATAGCAAACATAATACTTTCATATTTCTTTAAATCCTTTTCATTAAGTAAAATGTTTCATGCCAAGCTTCCTCCAGGCTCACATTTCAGACATCCCATTTCAAGCTTCTGTACAGAAACGCACTCAGTGGATAACAAACAAAATACCTTAATGCACTTCGTCTGTAGCTGCACCACAGGAATTGGCCTTGCACTGGTGCACAGTTATATTTTGTATCTGAATGAGTCTTTGACCTACCAGTGCCAAGAAACAACATGTTTCCAGTGTGGGGAACATCATCAAGTTACAGCCATTGAATGGGCTAACAAGGAACCTGCAGCAGTGCTAAGCTGTGGTCGAACAAAGGAGGGCTGTGTCTGGGTGGAAATCATCGCAAATCTCAGTAGAAAGGAAAGTTTAAACCTTCTGCCATCATCAGGTCCCCTCTCTCTCCCACAGATACACAGACAGACACACAGCCCTCAGCTCTGCTCTCTGACGGTCTGGGCACAGCCACTAGTAATGGCAGAAGCATATGAGGAAGCCAGTTGACTTCTTGACCCCAAATCATTTTGTAGATGTCACAAGGATGCCAAATGTGAAGCAGAAGGCTGTCAAAGATGAGCTTGGGCTCAAAGAAAGACTATGAGCTGTAATACAAAGCAGAAGGAGCCTCTGGGGTACAATCTGTCTTCCTACAAAGTCTTGTGAACTGCTTTTTAGTATCAGGTGCATCATCTTGAGAAACCATCATACATTCCAAGTAAAATTAGTTTAATATTCCCACATAAAAAGGACCACTGCCAGGTGGAGGATCAGGATTGGAGCACACAGTGTGGAACTAAAAAGTTTTGCATGTTGCTGGAAAAAATTTATGTGGAAATATATTACAGATACATTTCATATGTAAATCACAGCCACTTATTAAAATGGGTATGAAAGTGGGTGATTTTATGAGTGCTAAATAACTCTACATGGTAGCCTTTTGGATGGGAATGTTTATTCCCACCAGGGAATTTTTACAGGTAGTGGGAAGCATGTACTTACACTCTCACACAGTGTCCCCAGTGTTAGGGCAGGTTTTGGGATTTTTTTTCTTCTTCTATTAGTTGGAGAAGGATCAGGTCCCAGCTCAGTCATCCATCCTTTGAGTAAAACGGACAGTACAATACTGAAAGTATTATAAATGAGTCAGCAAGCAACAACTAAAATTAAGATAACTGACAACTAAATCACTAATCCTGGCCAAAAATGTGTGCTACATTTCATAGTAATCAAACTGTTTTGTAACACAGTTATAACCCTGCATCCACTTGAATACCTGCTGCATTTTCTATCCTGTCTTTTGTTATTCTACTGCCATCCATAAAACTATCATTAGATGCTAATACATTACCAAATCGTCTGACCTTGCTCTGAGTAGCCCTGAGAGAAAAAGTAGGAGAAATGCATGGTATAAGTTTATGTTAAAAAATGTATATCATAGTAATGGATTGAATTTTGCCTAACAATTGCATTTACAGCTTCTAGACATAATAAGCCATGTCAAGATGGGGCTTTTCTGCTCATTTGCTCATGATGAGTGGTTACCACATGTTGCTTGCCCACTGCACCATGTTGAAGTTCACGAGTGCTGTAAGTGTCAAAGTTATGTTACAAGCCATGTGTTTTAGTTTTGTTACAGTGAGAATGTTGTTAGAGCCTTTTTAAGTGTGGTATGTCATGGGCTACAGTGCTAGAGAGCATTTAGGAGGCATGTCCATTCAGTTGAATCAATGTGAAAAGTGCAACATGGATTAAACACAACTTTTCTCTGCCAGTTTAAATGCTCAGGGTCTTCTGGTTAACCTGTTTGACTGAAGGATAATGCTTCCAAGTCAAGTCATTCTGCAGACAACTGTTCCTGTCTAATGCTAACATATAAGGCTATTCTACATTATTCCATTATTATTCCTGTGTGAAAGAGGGGGATTTATTTACTTGGCATTTATCAATGCAGTGGGATAAAGAATAGTCTAGCTAGGAACAGCAGACGTCCCAGAACATATTAACTTGATTCATTTTTTTTAAACCATAACCTATGTCATGTCATGGTTCAGATCATTTGCAATACCTGATGAAAGCTTAATCCAGAATTTGTAGAACTATAGTATATGTCACAGGCAGAAATGGAAGGTAGGTATGATCACTTAGAACGCAGATTTCCTTCTTTTATGCTTCATCATTGTAATATGAAACATGTCCAACAAAAATATTCAGCCCATTCAGTAACAGGTCAACACTTAACATGCAAATGCATGTTATCATTAAATGTTATGCTAGGAAAGGTCTTTCAAATGATAAATGTATTTCCATACCCTTGCCTGCAAGAGAATCCAGCCAAGCCCACTGTGGAATATCTACTACACTGTAACTATTCCATTCTAATAGGGCTTTTCTAGAATATTTCCCTGATGTGGACACCCTGTCTATTATTCCGGAATAATGACCACTCTTTCTGAGTATGGTTCCAGAATTAACTCATTCTGAAGAAGACAGGGAGGACAGAATGGTGGAGAGAGGTAAGCTCCTCACTACAGGTCCAGAAACGATGTGTTGAACCTTGCTCTTGTCCTGTGTCAAAGGATAACTTGTGCATAAAGGGCTGCTGGGTTATTTGGCCTAGAAAATCAACAATTTACATATGGCTACATCGCTCCCCATATGATGTTTGCTTCAGAAATTGGCATGCCTTAACTACACAGTAAGAGCCATCTAAGAAAAAACACTCTGTTTTGGATCTTACTGTCCACATGAGGAGTTGTTTGGAGTAGACATAGTTCAACAGTTACTTAGCAGTAGCTGTTCCGAATCACGAAGGCAAACCCAGTAGGCACACTATCAGGGGAACTTGCTAACAAGTTGACTCCATGCTGTGTCCTTGGAAGCAGTAAGGAACAAAATTCTCACCACTGTGATCAAACCTCCGTTTTCTTAATATTTCCTAAACAAGTTGCAGCTGACACAGGAAAAAAATTCCTTCATTAGCCTAAGCAGAATTAGTAGGCAGTTCATGTGCTGAAAATGGCAGACCCCATAAACCTTTCAAAGATTAGCCAAAAAACAGGGTGATAGGTGACTCCCCTTTAATTTCTTTTTCTCCTCTTGTTTGTTTGCCAAATGAAAGGCAAGGTTTTGCTTCTGAATAAAGACAGTTCTGCATTTGTCTGCACAATCCCACGGGTGCAGAACTAGCTGATGTGTTGGGCTCAAACGGTTGTATTAAATGGTGTAATATTCCTGGTGGCCCTCACTAGTGCTGTTACCTAGGGATCAATTTTAGGACCGAATATTTTTTTCTTCAATGTTTTTGGCCTGGACACAGGGATTTAGTGCACATAAAGTAAGTTTGCCAATGATACTAATGCCTGCAGTGAGATCTCGATAGCTTAGAGCACTGGTCAATTATCAGCTGCATGAAATTTAACAAGAACAAATGCAAGATTCTACACCTGGGAAAATGTAATCCTGGAGGCATGTATAGTGGGAGGATAAGAGGCTGGAGTGCCCTTGTAGGAAGGGATCTGGGGGTTTTGATTTATGGTAAGCTCAGTATGAGTCAATAATGTGCCCTGGCAGCCTAAAGAGCCAAATAACCTGGGGTAGATTAAGCACAGTATAGTTAACTGTTTCAAAGTGTTTTCCCAACATTGGTGCAACCTCACCTCAAGTAATCTGTCCACTTTTGGGCTCCAGAATATAAGAAGGATAGACAAATACTGGAATGTCTCCAAAGGAAAGCAACAAAGAGGATGAAATTACTAGAGGGTATGACTTCTGAGGAATGGCTGAGGATATTTGGCTTGTTTATCTTATAAAAGAGGAGTCTGAGGGGTGAGCTCACTGCTATCTACAATGTCTCCACTGTTCTTCCCAGTGTCCAGTGATGTGCCATGAAGGAATGGCTCAAAGCTGCACCAGAGAAAGTTCAAGTCAGATAGTAGAAAAAAATTTCTTCACTTCAGGTGGAAGTTAAAGATCATAGGAGATGTTTATATGATTTGGGGGGGGGGGGTGTGTTTGTGCATAATTACTTTCACATTTGACTGCATTGCAAGTCCACCAGCAGAGTAGCTTTCAAAAGGAACATTTTAGTACTGCCAGTACACATAGTTTTGAATAAAAGCAAAATCCAGTCTTTGTATCTGAGCTACCTACATCCATAAGCATTTAAATCTGTTCACAAATATGAATAGATGCTGCCTCCTTCAAGTGTAAATTAAGGTAATTAATTGCCATTTTGCAGTTTAAATTCACTTTCTGGATCACAAATATTTTGAAACCATGGTCAAAGTCGTGTAAAAGAGACACATTTGTCAGGCTTCTTTGTCTGTAGTATTAATGCATATAGATATATTACACAGAGGGTCTGGGTGAGAGGACTACTAAGGTACGTGGAGTTGCATTAGAGAGAACACTGGTGGCCAGGGATTCAAGTGGTACCATTTCACCCTCCTCTTCTTCGGGAAAACAATGAGCCCCCATGGGCTTCCCACAGCTCTGACCAAATGATCACACAAGGGGTGAGGATAGCCCGAATTTACACCCCCAGGTCCAAGCAGTTACATACTGCAACTGACTGCAACTGTGTGGATGCACCCTAAATTCAAGCATCACCCTGTGTATACATCAATAATTAAAATCCTGTAGTCTTGTTATACAGGGGGCAAAATTTGGTACACACTTGACGCTACATTTTGTGCATACTGGCAGTGAACTTGGCCCCATGAGCTCTGTCGTCTCCCACATGCCAGGGATCTGTGCTCTGTAGCTGGCAGGGTGGCTGTTTTTCTTCTTAGGGATCAAACAGCAAGAGCTGGAAGTAAAGGGGATAAATAAGGGTGGCAGTAATACGGAGGAAGCCTTCTAAAGGGGGATTCAGGCCAGCTGTGCGAGCAAAGCACATTACAGCACTAGTGTTGCTGTAGCTGTTGTTGCAGGACAAGATGCATCAGGGGCAGAGGGAGAGGTGCCATGATGTCCTTATGAGACTTAGTCATGTAATTGGGAGACCCAGGCAGCCAGGATTCCGGGTCCTCAGTGCAAAAGTTGAGACTGATAGAGAACTTTGGAGGCTGGAAATCCCCCTCTGTCCCCTCTCTCATTCGAACGATTGCTAAAAAGTAAACAAGGACAGGCTTGCTAAGTGAAGGCAATGGGCTGTGAGCTAAGAAAATACCAGTGATTTATCCCTTGATGCAAAAGCAATGAAGTTACTGTGATTTTAAAGAAAAATAATGCATCAAATGTTTTATATACCTCCACAACACATTTATGTTTAGTTGTATAAAGTGTGTTGTAATAGAGTATTCCACTTCCAGACTTTACAGAAGATTATTGCAATAGGGATTCGGTTCCATATTTTCCATCTCACTTAGTCACCAGCTTATGAATTGTCTCTCATCAGAAGGGCTATCAGAAGATATTATTAACAAGGTTGGTAAAACTCTGATGGCTTTTAGATGGATTTACATGCTTAACGGAATCATTTGAGAGCTTTAAGCTACTACTGTCTCCAAAAATAACCTTGTCTGTGTAGCTTCCTAAATAGGGAGATAAAACACTTGACAGCACCCCTTGATCTAATTTCCAGTTTGAGAAACACATTTTTGTTCACTCCACTACCTGCACCCACAAAAGCAAGAGATCCCCCTGGCTCATGAATATGGAGGTGTGCTTTAAAGCATTCAAGTTCAGGTTTTGGTGAGAGTATGTGGATAAATACAAGGAGATAGTGAAAATTCAGGCTTTCAAGATAGACTATGTACATTCAAACACAACTTTCCTTGGACACAGCAGAACTGAAACATGACCAAGAATTTTAGATGAAAAATGATAGCCTCCACTCCGTTGCAATTGATTTTAGCTTTTATGTTTCATTATTTTTATCCTTCTTTGTTCTTTTGCTATGTGAAAGTGTACAATTATTTCCAGTCATTATATTATTTTTATACAACTTTGATTTAAGAATTCAAAAAGCAATAACTATTGGGAAAGTCCACAACTTTTCATTTAACATAAGGGGGTTTAATATTAGCTTTAAAGTTAAGAAGTGAAAAAAATCAAACCACTCATCTTTTCAGCATTTCTGAGAGCAAAGTTACTTTGAAACAGTATCAATTTAAGGATCTTAACGCTAGTCACACATTCATAAAGTTCCAATCCATCTTTTTTTAAACTGACATCTGAGTTTCCTAGGAGGAGTATATTTAAGCTGTTCCTGGAGAGGTTCTCTTTCTCAGAAACAGCTTTAAAAAATAATCAAAAAGGGCTTCATAACTTTAAACTTGTACACAAAATCCCATTAGCTTTGAACAAAGTTTAAGCAGAAGCATAAACGTGAAAGCACAAACTGCAATACTGTCAAATAGGACTGTTCCTTGAATAGGAATGCTTTCCAAAACAGACATCTCATCCTGCAAGGAATTTGTTGAAGCTAGTTAATGCCCGGTTCAGAAACACAGAGAACTGGCTGAGTGAAGCCTTGAAGTGCCTAAATGCAACTTTGCTTTTTCCCAGCCATGGAATCCCAGACAAGGTACTTACAAAGTTTTCTTTTTCTCTTAAGCAAAATTTCTTGCTTCCCCAATGTTCATTCAAGAATGTCCTAACACATGTGGTGTGCACTGTTAATGAAAGGCATTTGCATGACAGAGCTTCACAAAGAGCGGGAGCGGCTTCTCCCCAGGCAGAATTCCCAGTAATGGACAGGGTACCATTATGTTCTTAAAAAAATAAAGCACAGCAAAATTCTAACAGGGGATACAGTAATATTATGGGTGATTAGGAATTTTAAAGCTAGACAAGGTTGGAAATTTAAAAAAAAAACTTTGTCAAGGTTATTGATGTTTTCTTCATTTACAGGAATAAGGCTGGGTGATTTTCTTCCCCTGAAAAGTATTGAGAGAGGCTTTGATTACAGTACTATGTGTATCTTAGTCTAAAAGCTTGTTTAATGTAACTATAAAATTCATGACATTTCAGGCCCTCTGACTGGTAAGGTCTGTACATTGGCTCATGTTCCTTAAAAAGCCATGTATCATACAGTCAACAGTACACCTGTCAGCTACTGAGCAACCAAAACAGTTTAAAAATAAATAAATTACAGTGGATAAAACCAGACTGTGATTAGAGACATACTGGGGAAAAAAAAAATTCTGTTATCTGGCAGCAACCAAATAATCCTGGCTATCCGGTGTCCCAGGAAGAGTAGGTCCAAAACATACATGTCGAGTCCAAACAGCTGGTGAAATCTGGTGTTTCCCAGTTTTTTACTGCTTCTTTTATTGCAGATTTGTTCACAGTAAAAAAAAAAAAAAAATCACTCAAAATCAAACCAAAGTCATTACCATATTGTGAAGGAAATTACAACAATGAAATGAACAACTGTTATACTCAGCAAAGTGCTTATAGCCAAGATCCCGGATAAGAATAGCCTCAAAATTAGTGGAAGTTCAGCATCCTATATAGAGGCATCTGAACCCAAATTATGTCCCTGGACATCACTGCTGTAGTAGACTGAAACAAAACCCCATCTAAAGACTTTCTGTCTTAGTTCTGGTTCTGAATTTTGTGGGTTTGGTGTATCATTACTTAAACGTAGCTGCGAATGTTTGTGCCAAATCCCTGCTGCCTTCCCTCTCCATCTCTGTTTAATAAATCACTATAACATTTTACTTACCAAACATAAAATTTCTCTACATGCAAGAAAAGTCTTGGTTTTCACTTCTTTAAATCATAAATAATAGCAAAACCTCAGCTACAATTCTACATCAAATTATCTGAAGAAAAAGATTCTTATATTTTAGGTCCAAATTTTTCTCTCTTTAAACAAATAATCCAGTTTCAGAAATGCCCATGACAACTGGGGAAAAAAAATCAACCTGTATGAGTCTGGTACATGTGGTTTGTTATTTGTGTCTTATTTTTTAATTTTTAGTCTATTTTTCTTTAAAACCAGGTGATAGTAAATAACTCTTCAAAACTGTTACTTGTTTTAGGAACTAATAATTCTTATTATGAAAATTAACCTTTCTTCTAAGGAAATGCAGCTGGTAAGAGTCCAGGCTCTGTTTACTCTTTCCAAAGTCCTTCCCTACTCCTTATGTTTAGCTTTTAAGCAACTCTTCTGTAAATATTGGAGGTGATGAGTTAAGCTGGCTGCCTTCATGCTGATGCAGTCTGGAAATAGGTCCGCTGCCTCCTCACACAGCTGAACGGTGTGGGCAATTTACTCTTAAAGGTGAGCAATGGACAGCAAGAAGAGGAAAGGCGGGAGCTTCTTACGCTGCTCCAACTAGACCTGAAAGCACATCCCTTCATCCCCTCAATGCGTTCAATTGATAATTTTTGTGGTTCTTAAGCAGGTACAGAAGAATTTGCCAGATCAGGGCCTTAAAGACTCAACATCTGCTTTCATGTAGTCTCAAAATAATATAATTTTCCAGTTTCTGTGCTAAACCTTTTGTAGCTAAAACTGATAATCATCCCAGGTTCCCTTGCTGGGTTTTCTAGTCCCTTAAGCTTCAGTTTAGTAACATTTTGGCTGATCAATTGGATACAAAACCCTTTATTTTCTGTTTAAATTCCCATTCCAATAAATAAGGCTTTTAGGCTTAAGTCTACATAACTCTCTTTTGAAAGTTTGAGCCAGACAGTCAAGAGTCTAAAAAAAAAGCCACTCAAAACACATTTTCTACTTTGTGCATGTTTTCCATGTTGTGATCTCAAAAGAACAAGTTGGAGTTAGAACCAAAGAGATGGAAGCAGATATTGCAATTTCCATAAAAAAAGCTTTCTTGGAAGACAAACTAACCTTCTTTTTTTTAATGTTAAAGCCCCACAGAGTTTACTTAACTAATAGTTTTCATTTAAAAGTCTTAGCAGTGAGACGTTAGGGCATTGTAGCTCTACCCCTACTTAATTTCACATTCTGTACAAATTATTTCAAGCTTCCTGAGATCCCTCCATGTGATGCAGACTAATCAATAAATTATGAACCAGTTTTATTTATACTGTATGTTAAGTCATATAGCTGTATTTTAGAATCCGGGCTGTTGCTCTGTGTTTGCATATTTGCATTGTACCTTTCCACGCTGAGGCAGATTTAAGAGTTGTTATCCTAGCTTCATAGTAATTGCAAGAAAATCCAGTCCCATCTGTTTCTGCCAACATATGGAAATTAAATGAGAATATCAACAGAAAACGGCACTTGCTCAATATCAAGTGCACACCAGCTATTGTATTTGTTATAGAAACTTGTAGTCGAGCAGGCTGAGAGAAGTCAGTAAGCTGCCTGTCTGGTAAGAAATCTGGGTGCTGATCTTTCTCATGCCAGTCTGTCAGTTGTCAGTTGCTAGATTTCAGGTTAATACAGCTACTTCTATCACTTACGGATGATGTGCTGCTGAATGAGACATGGTTTGCCCTGCACTGCTTAATATGAAGAAAGATTTTCACTGCTCCAAAAGACAGATAAGGTTTTGTTGGAAAAATGAGCATCAGATCTGGAGAGGGATAAAGAATATGTAGAACATAACTTCAGAGGTGGGAGGTGAATAAGATTACCATTTTATCCACCACTAAGTAATAAGTCTTAAATACTTTTCATTCCTAACCAAGTCATCACATAACTTTTGAGAGGTTACAATAGTTGCACTGTATTACCACTGTCCAGTTTTGCAACAGGTTAGAAAAATGTAAACTATATTTTAAAACACACATAGGAAGAGAGAAGTGAGTTGTCTCCCAAGTGCCCCAGAAGTTCAAACCTCCCTGAGTACAGAACAACTGTAAAATAAAGTTCTCCATTAAACACATACGCTTCTGGGATTCCTCACACTTCAGATGCTGCCTTGCTGTGCAATCCCCATTAGACAAGTTTGAAGTTGGCTGGGTTTTGCTTTGCAGAAATGTTAGAAATGTTGTTTTTTCTTGCATAAGCTGTTCTAAAGCTTTTTAAGTCCAAGGACGTTGAAATAGGAAGAATGTGCTCAGGAAAAATTGTGCAGCCCTGAAGGATGCAGACAGACAGACAACCTCAAGCAATCATGTGAGGATGATGTAAGCAGTTGTGTCTCTGTAAGTGAGACTCACCATGTCTCTGATGATGCATGAGCTGATCATGCATGCATCTATTTAAAACACATGTAAAATGAGTTTTCTTAGATCAGCATGAGCATCCGAGCAAATATGGGTACCTCTCAAGTACTTATTTCAATTTCTCTTGAGTCCATGCTTATTCCCTGTGTTTACACCAATACTGAGAGGTTTTTTTCCCCAGATTTGACACCTAGAAGACCAGGTGAGCAATGCCCTGCCAAGTAAAATCTACCACAACAGACTTACTTGTGCATGTCTGCATTTCTGAACTTCTTAATGAAATGGTTCAAGAAAAGTCATGATCACAATGTGAGAAAGAAAAAACACCTGTCTTGTAAAAGACATCCTTTCCTTTCTCCTCCTGTAGATCGGCATATTATTTTCCATCAGACAAGCAACAGAGCTGTTAAATTTATATAACCCAGACCTCTGAGTAAGCAAAGCAAGGGTGCATGTTGCAGCAGATCGATGAGTGACTTTGAGTCTGTGCCCCAGGAGGATGCCTGCTGAGAGCTGTCTAACATGGCTCAGCCAGCTCTGCATTGGTAGAACTTCTACACACCTCTGCACTGCAATGCCATTCATGCAGTCAGTGACCTGAAGGCAAGAAGCTCCTCAAGTTATTTCCATTTTCCTCCCCCACCTTGTTCCCTGCTCCCTTAATTGTGATAAAAAGCCTGTGGCTTTAAGAACACTTAACTGTAATACAATTTTCATAGCTCAAGTTACATGCTAAGTAAGTGTTTAATATACCCTGTTTGTGAAAGACCAGACAAGCTCTTTGTAGGAAGGTAAATAATACTTAAAGCCCCGATCATAATCATCCATCCATCTCTGCTCTGTGATTTAATTTAATACCGATTATCAAATGTTTTATTTTTAAGAATTCATGTGGTGTTTGGCTGCCAGAAATGCGTATTCATTGCTAGGGACTCAGGAATTAGGCAAATATAGCATACTGGATTGCATATCACAGCATAAAGCTGCTTATAAGATGTTACTGTCTTCTCAAACAAAAAAAAATGTTGGAAAGCTTTAAATTCAGGGAAAGTTCAGTATCACATTCACTGGGTTTCATCTCTTCCCAAGTTCTCACCCTATTTTGCTTCTCAAATAAGGGGGTACTGGAAAGTAACAACCTTAAAGAATCTTTTCTCAGAAACCCATTGCCTCTGATTATTTTACGTTCAAGATTTTTCCATTGTGCAAGATCCAAGCCTCTTACCTATCTCCCTGCAAGTGTTAGGCATGCTCCAAAGACAAATGATGCATTTTCCCGGTCCCAGTGAGATTATAGATGAGAAATATAAACAAAAAAATAAATATAAAAAATGTGTGGGAGAGGTGAAGGAAAGGACTCTAGGGGCAAAGTAACACAGTCGTAATGAATTCTGAGCGTCACAGTTGGCTCAAGGATTTTTATTTTTTCCTTGTCATATTTAAAAGGGGCACATTACATCCTTACCTTCCCACATTCCCCACAAAAGCCAGCCCTCCTTCTTGCCTCACACTGGTGTCAAGCTTAATACTTGCACATCCACTTCCTTGCCCAGTCTTCCCAGGGCTTTCTGCTCCTTCCTTCTTTTTCCATACGAATGAAGCAGTCAAAAAAGGTGTTGATAGACAAGTAGAAGACACGGGCCTTCATGAGAGGCCAAAATGAGTAGCTTTGCTCTCCTTTTGGCTTGGTGTATCTCATGTTTCAGTCCAGAGCTTCCATTAGCCGAGCAGTGCCAATTCGCACCAGCACCGCACCTGTCCCATTCCGTGTCTGCAGCCATGGTGCGTGCCTGCCAGCAGCACAGACGAGCGGGACCAGCAACATGCATGGCATCTGTGACAAATAACACGAGCCATACATTTCCCACTCCCCAGCCAAAGGAGATTGCTTCTACTCTCTGATATCCTTGATACAGTCAAATATTTGCAGGATTGGACACACAGGGAAGTCCACAAAAATCTTGGATGAATTGTTTCCCATTGTAAAAGCGACCTGTGTTAAGGCTGGGAAAAGTTGTACAGAGCACAAGTCTGTAAGAAGAGTGAGAGACTGAGAAGTAAAACCAGGAATGCTTTTTGGGTTTGCATTTTTATCCTGGCAACTTCTGATTAGCTTCATAATATTAAACATTTTGTTGTGTTGCCTTTTCAGATTTAGCCTGCGTGACCTAGCAGCTGTTTCACTTGGCTTGGGGCATTTATGACTTTATTTTGGACAAATCTTTAACATTTTCATTTGATTTTTCCCAACTCAGCTTTGTGCCTCAAAATTTGTTTTAAATTTTATGGTCTTTCCTTTTTTTTCTACCCTCCCCCCCCCCCCCCCCCTTCTTACCCTTCTTACCCTTCTTACAGCTGTAGGCTCTGGAAACCAACAACTGTGGTGTTCCTCTCCTCTGCCAGAAGCCTGTTTTACAAGGTGAAGACAAAAGAAAGGAGGGCATTTTGGAGGGAAAGAAAAGTAAGACAAGAAAAGAAGGAAGGAAGAAAGAAAGATGCAGGAGAGGTCTTTTACTGGATCTACTCAGAGCAAGCTAAAACCTAACACTATATAAATACTGAAGTACACAGTAGACTAAAAGTATTCAATAAACATTTACTGTGAATGGAGGCATTAGGAAAGGCTTAGGCCCTGCCTGAATTCCCATGAAATTTATAAATATTTCTTTCATTTGTTCTCCATTTACAATTAGTTGCGGTCAAGCTGATCAAAGACAGAAGAGGCCTGTTGCATGTGAACCAGCATCCCTCACAATGACATTCACAAAGCAGAATGAAATATGAAATATCAGGTTTCCACGGATGTATGAACTTGTAAAAAATCTGAAAGAATAGGAGGTTTTTCACACTGAGTAATGTGAAACATTTGGTGAGGATTGTAGGCCTCTGAAGAGGAAAACTGAGAGCCAAAATCCATCAGGCAATAAAACAGAAGCAGGCAAAACTTAAACCAACAGCCATTCACTACGATCTATTGATTTAGATATCATGATTGTCCCTGCTATAGCAGTCATGGATGCTAATGGGAGCTTCCACTTAAATCATTACCAGGAATAAACCCCAGTGCCACAGACCTGAGAGCGGGCTGGAATAACATTTGTGTCAGGAATACACTTTGCTCCCTTCACTTTAAAAAAAAAAGAAAAGAAAAAGAGGGAAAAAAGCCTTGCCACAGCTTGTTCACACTGCTCCCAAGTGTTTCCAGCCAAACAGGTGCTAAGGTTAATTGGGTAAGTAGCCTCAAGCTTCCAGTTTTCAAACGAACTTTAAGTAAATAAATAACCACAAGTGGATCCAGGAGGATAGACTTGCACAAAGCCCCTGAGCAGCATGTTACAGCACTCGAGGTTCTCAGTTTTATCTCTTTTGCAGATCCGCGCCTTTCAGTGAGAAGGGCCCATTGGCCTTTGTGACTAATACAGTGTGCTTTAATTGCTTCCTATGTCTTTCACAGCTGTCAGCCCCTAATGGGGTCAGGGTCAGCAGGGGAGGGGCACTTGGAGGGTTTACATCCCTTCATCTCCTGAAGTGCTCCCAGGCTTGAGAAGGACAACACACCATAGAGCATCTGGGAAACCTGTGGCTCTCACTGAAACGAGACATGTGCCCAGTCCACCCCAGAAGTCACTCACCCCACTCGGATTCACCCTTTTTAGATGCTGGAAAAGGTACAGGCAAGTACAGACAGCACCATTAACCCACTCCCTGACCCCAGAGGCTGTAATTGCTTCTCAAGTTGTGCAAAATTTGTTTATGATATTAACCAGTGTCAAACAACAAGGAAGAATGTAAAAATAGATGCTTTCACATTGTTTTGAGAAAGATTTGGAAGGATTAAAGATTAACAGGAGCCTGCTAGCATAAACAGAGTAGACACTTCATGCTGTTTATGGTATAAATCCCATTATGTTTCAGTCCATACCAGAAAATGTATAACGAGAGGTAAATAGGAGGTAGGGGAAAAAACAGGAGGCATAAACGTGTTGCAGATGTCCTTTCCAAGGAAAGACCTTCACAGAAATGGTGAGGCAAATACTTCCATAAAGGGACTGCACCAGAAAATATCTGAGAATTCATACTGTTTCCTTTTCTTCTTTAAACTCCCTTAAATCAAAAATGCTACCTATTCTCAGGCGTGGAATAGGAGGGTGTCAGGGAATACGTGGTCTTGCAGTTCACAGTACTGCTAAAACTGAACACCCAGAAGGCTTGTGTTGGGGCCCCAAAACTCCTGAGAACACTTTACAAAAAGTAATATGTGTATGTGTTTTCTTAAATTGACACACTTGGGGTTTTTATGTTTCTCTCAGCACTCGCAAGAGCTAGAAACTTACTTCTTTAGGAAAGCTGAGAGTGTGGGGTAATCACGTATCTCCAAGGACTGAGGCTTTAAGAAAAAAAGTCTAGTGCTACTTGACTGACAATAAAACCCTTAGAGAAAAGAATACTAGGACAGAAGAATATTGGACTGTGACTTACTTTCAATTCCCTGGGCTAGGTGATCACAGAATCACAGAATCACAAGGTTGGAAAAGAACTTTGAAGATCATCAAGTCCAACCATTCTCATCCTAAACTAAACCATATCCCTAAGTACCTCATCTACCCTTTTTTTGAACACATCCAGGAAAGGTGACTCAACCACCTCCCTGGGCAGCCTGTTCCAGGCTCTGACAACTCTTTCAGGAAAAAATCTTTTTCTAATGTTCAATCTAAACCTGCCCTGGGACAGCTTCATGCCATTCCCCCTTGTCCTATCTCCTTGTCACCTGGCTGAAGAGACCATCACCTATCTCTCTATAACCTCCCTTCAGGTAGTTGTAGGTGGTGATAAGGTCTCCCCTCAGCCTCCTCTTCTCTAGGCTAAACAGCCCCAGCTCCCTCAGCCGCTCCTCATAGGATTTTCCCTCCAGCCCCTTCACCAGCCTGCTTGCCCTTCTCTGGATGCGCTCAAGGACCTCAATGTCCTTCTTATGGTGAAGAGCCCAGAACTGGACACAGCACTTGAGGTGTGGCCTCACCAATGCCGAGTACAGGGGCACAATTACTTCCCTAGACCTACTGGCCACACTTGTTTTTGTACAAGCCAAGATGCCATTGGACTTCCTGGCCACCTGGGCACACTGCTGACTCCTATTCAGCCTGCAGTCAACCAACACCCCCAGGTCCTTCTCTGCCTGACAGCTCTCCAGCCAGTCCCCCCAAGCCTGTAGCACTGCATGGGGTTGTTATGTCCCATGTGCAGCACTCTACACTTGGCCTTGTTAAACTTCATCCCATTGGTCTCAGCCCATTTGTCCAGTCTGTTCAGATCCCTCTGAAAAGCCTCCCTACCCTCAGGCAGATCAACAGTTCCTCCTAGTTTACTTTCATCTGCAAACTTAGTGAGGGAGCATTCAATCCCTTCATCGAGGTCATTAATAAAGATGTCGAACAAGACTAGGCCCAGGACTGAGCCCTGGGGGACGCCACTCATGACTGGTCTCCAGCTGGATTTTGTTCCATTTACCACCACGCTTTGGGCTCGGCCATCCAGCCAGTTTTTAACCCAGCTCAGGGTTCACCTGTCCAGGCCAGTGGCAGCCAGTTTTTCAGTCAGAATGCTGTCAGAAACTGTGTCAAGCGCTTTACCAAAGTCCAGGTAGATCACATCCACAGCCATCCCCTCATCCATTAAGCGGGTCACCTTGTCATCAGGTTACTGAAGTAAAGAAGGAATTAAGGACCTCAGCCTTGTCCTCATCCCTCGTCACTAATGTGCCATCTGCATCCAATATGGGCTGGAGATTCTCCTTGACCCTCCTTTTACTGTTAATATACCTATAGGAGGACTTTTTGTCTTTTACAGAACTGGCCAGCCTGAGTTCCAGATCAGCTTTAGCCCTTCTGACTTTCTCCCTACATGACCTCACTAAATTCCTATAATCATCCCAGGACACCTGCCCCTTCTTCCAAAGGTCATCTTTTTCCTTCTTTTCCCGATTATCTGCCTGGATCTCTCTACTCAGCCAAGCTGGCTTCCTTGCTCGCTGACTCCTCTTCCGACAGACTGGGGCAGTCTGTTCTTGTGCCGCCAAGATTTCCTTCTTGAGGAGCAACCAACCCTCTTGGGCTCCTTTGCCCTCAAGGGCTGCCTCCCATGGAATCTTACCGAGCAGCTTTCTGAACAGTCCAAAGTCAGCCCTACAGAAGTCTAAGGTGCTTGTTCTGCTGTCTCCCTTCCTTACTTCTCCCAGTACTAAGAATTCTACAAGCTCATGATTATTATGCCTCAGGCATCCTCCAACCTTCACATCTGCCACTAGGCCTTCTCTATTGACAAACAAGTGCAGCAGGGCACCTGCCCTTGTGGGTGATGCAGCACTCTGGACAGGTATCAGCATGGCCAACTTCAGCTCCTAATAGGAAATCCAAAAACTCCCATTCCACCTGTGTGCTTCTTGAAATTTCCACATAACCTCAGTCAAGTCACTTCATCAAGCTGTGCCTAGGTTTTCCAGCTATTTTAATATTCCGGAATTTTTAAAAATAACTCATATAGTCTGTCCAGGGATGTGTCTGCAGAGATTATTCTATACCAGGAAAGTGAGCAGGAAAGGGTTTAGAGTTTGGAGAGGTAGGTGCTAGCTTAAAATACTAGATAAAAAACTAATGAGACATTATTTTCTAGAGTAATAGACACCAGGGATCTTAACAAGGGAAGAAATCAGAGTCCCAGTGTTAAAAATCAACAAAGCAGGATTCCTCAGTTGTGTAGAGGAATCTCTGCAAAGTGTCTCTGACAAGTTATGTCAGTGTTAGGGGAGAACACAGGAGTGTAGCACTGGTTGCTGTTCTCCAAAAAAAAAAAAGGTGTAACAGAATTGAACGCAGTGGAGGAAGCTTTTCCAGCATACCAAGCCAGTAAAATTCAGTGCCTGTCTACTAGACAGGCAAGTGTGGGCTTGTGCTTCTAATGCCTTCCTTTGCAAAAGTACAAAACTTTCCATGCTGATGGCAGATTGTGAACTATTTTGATCACAATGGGGAACAGCCAAGTAAAAAGAAAACTAGACATATCCATAAAAACATGACAAAAGCCAAGTCCTAGAATCTAACCAAAACCTCCTCCAAATGGAGTTACCTTTCTCATCATTGCCTAAAAACAAGTTTTTAGAATTCTTCCAACCCAGTACAGAAATTCAGGGAGACAAAGGAAAAGCAAGAGGCATAATTTCAAGGACCAACCCCTTCACCATCTCCCTTAGAGTGCCCACTATTTACAGTCCCCTCTTCAGAATATCCTACAGGTATAGGCACATATAATGTCAGCTCTCTGTCAGAGGAGTAAACACTAACATCCAATTTATTTCTTCCTGCACGACTCCTGTACAACCACCAAATGTGGCTCTGATCACAGAATCACAGAATCATAGGTGTTAGAAGGGAGCTCTAGAGTTCATCAGGTGCAACCCCCCTGCCAAAGCAGGCTCCAAAGAAGCCTACCCTAGAACTTCATTTCTTCCTTTCACATCCTTCTGAGGAACCTCAATACACTGGTTTGCTCATCAGCTCTTTCTTACTCTAACGGTTTTGATGGTCTCTCTGGTGGCTCTATTCTTCTCTTCATTCTCCTTCCCTGGCTAATCTTACTTCTTTATTTGTTTCTAAACACCCTTGGGAACTATTTGATGGCAAACCTACATAGATGTGAAGAGACATTGTAAGTGGTCTAAATGTCACTAAGACACATAGCTAGGTAGGAAGGAAATATTTCACAGGAACAAGAAGTACCTTTGCTTCACCACTGGCTCACCTTTAAGCAAAAGCTGCATTGTGAGTCGTGTTACCTGGATCTTGATTTCTCTCTTTTCTTCTCCTCTTTTTGCCACATCAACATGAATAAAGGTTCGAAAGGTAAAACGGACATTTTCAGTCACATTTAGTGAATATTTTAAGGGCCTCTCCCCTTGAGTTGGAAAATAGTAAGAGATTTTTGAGAGAGCAGGAAAAGAATTCTCTCTGTCCAAAAGTAACTTAGATTTACTAAAGTTCAGTCTTCTACTTATGCTTTCCAAAAAGGCAAGCATAAACATGTGTACGCAGGGAGTTCACTATCCCTAAGTACCTTTCATGACATAGATGTTTGTCTCCAGATTAACATTAAACAAAATCAGGAGCCGAGGCAGGCAGACATTCCCCTACACAGACGCACCTTTTTAAGGTTTCTTTCTTATTTATTGGCCAGAAAATTCCACTGCAGAAGAGGCCTCTGAGATAAATGCACTGTGCCTTCCCTCAGGGGTGTACCCCCAAGCTTTGTTTTCATTTCATTGCTTGGAGTGGGAGATGAGGGAAGCTGAGTAATATTCAATGAAATAGCTACTCCTGCTATAAAACTGAAAGAAAATTACATTTTATAAACATAATTAGATGATCCGTGTACAATCCTGCAGTGGCTGTGGAAGTATATGGTTTAAGTTTCTACCTGTTTTGGTTTGGTCCAGCTACTTGCGCAGCTAAGACTTTTCAGATGAGCCTAACCTCCTCACATGATATGTTATGGACAGTATCAGAATACTGTACTGTGTGTTCATCCAAAAATCAGTGTTCTCATTTTTATTGCTCAGCATGTTTCAACATTTGGTTTTGCTCAAGTCCATTATAAAATATATATATATATCCTTCAGAACTTTTTATGGCAATATAATACGCGTTAAGTCCTTTTGTAAGCCTGCCTTATCACGAGTCATAAAGGTCAGTGTTCAAGAGACAAACAAAATGTGGTGATTTAGCCCTCATTGTCTTCACACATTGCTCCTGCCAACAGCAGAAGGCTGCAGAGATGTATTGAACTCAGCTAATGAGCACAATAAGTCTCTTAGCTCATAGAGGAACAGCAGCCACGAAATGGACACATCTCCCATCTACACCACACATGCACAGTAGCAGTCCTGGACAGACCCAGGTTAAAAGACCATAATGGTTCAGCCTCCTGGAGCAGAGCTCCTCTGTAGGACATCAGTGGCTGCCATCAAAGTATATTTTAAAACTGGAGACAGAAGATAGAGAGGCAAATAAATAAAGAGAGGAAAAGGGAGAGAAGAAGAGAGGTGACAATATTGAAATTGAGATAATTTTTTTACATTTCTTTTATAAAGTCATGGAGTGTGATGTGAGTTTAGCCTCCTTAGGACTCTCTTTTCATTTTCCTAAGCTTGCCAGGGAGTCACAACAAGGTTTGCAGGCTCTCCTGTCAACAGAATGCTTTCCCACACCCATATTTTTAGGTGTGGATTACAAATTTACTTTTGTTTTTAAACTCACCCTCCTATGAGGGGCCTCATTAGATTCATATTGTCTTAACTCAGTCTGTCAGAACACGTCTGCACTGTGAAAGATACAAAAGTTAATTCCAAATAACTTATTTTCACACTTATAGTGCATCCCTTTTACTTTATTGACTCATTTGAGATCCAGAGCTATTTGTCATGTTTCTGCACCATATAATTTTGTGCAAGGTACTTACATCTTAGGTTATTTGCTTTCAGTCTATTGTTTCCCAGACTACTTGTCCATCATAGTCCACCGAGGAAAGCAAGCTCGTATATTCTCTACAGCAATATATATATATATATAAAGGTATCTGCGCCTCTCATGAAAACATACTGGAGATCCACCAAGCCAGTCAGTTCTTTTATCCAAGAAGAACATCTCAAAGTAGACTGTCAGTACAGCGCAAGCCCTGTCAATAGTAACAATGATGGCTTTATTTCCTTCTGCAATTCACAATTCAGCAACTGATTGCACTTTTCTTGTCCTGCTATTTCTGAAGAATATTGGCAAGATTTATTTTTGCTTTTGCTTTTTTCTTTTTTTTTCTTTTTTATTCCTCACTCTGGGTACTGTAGAACAAATATTGTTGTCTAAATGTTGCTTGTCTATTAATAGTGCCTGTTGGAAATATGCACCAGGTTATAGGAGATCTGGGATTAAACTTGACAGGAGCACTTTTCCCTTTATGATGAGATCAGAACAGATTCCTGAACAAATCATTATGTCTCTGTTTCCAGAAAACATTACAGCAGAGCTTTGTTCCTGCTACTATCATAAAGGCTTCCACCAGTATTTCTATTACAATCTTTATTTTCAAGGGGTTTTAACTCAGCCAGAACAATTCACTGTGGGCTGAAAGTTGTCATTTCATGGTGTTCATGCCATGAAGGAATTTGTTTCACCATAAACTCTGAAAAATAATAGCACAAGCTATTTTGAAGCTGGAAAGAAGGCTAGTGGAAGGTAGTGGTTTCCTGCAAACCCATTGTTTAATCAACCGAAAACAAAATCCAGGGGACACTTTCTTTTGTTTTTAAGCAAAGATCAGGCATAAGGAAAAATATGAAGGGACTACCATAGCTTTCAAAATGACAAAGTCAAATCCCCATCCCACAAGTCCACACAGAAAAAAATCTTTCTGCCTAGTGAACTTCAGACTTAAATCTTCTGCATCTGTGAATTTCCAACAACCCACAATGTCCCACAAATAGCAAAGGAGAAGATGTGGGGCCAAGTTCCTTTGTGGTGTGAATTGCTAATTGTAAACTAGTATAAACAAATAGCTTCCGTGGAGCTTAAGCAGCACCAGGTTACTTAAAGGGTCTGGTTCCCAAAGGCACAAGCCATTCGTTTCTTGTTTTGCAGGCACAGCTGGAGCACTGGAAAATTCTCTTTGAATGTACATCGGAACTTTTGTCATCTGTAACCTGCAATTTCTATTCATTTCGTTGCAATTCAATGGTGTGTTCCTACTTTCCTGTACCTGCTTCTCTTCCAACTATTCATCTTAGTTGTCTATTCTGTACTGTTCTCCAAGCAAGACCTTTCTCTACTGTCTCTGCAGCAGCTAGCACAATGTCAGTTTTACCTGAGTCCTCTAGACTTTACTGTACTACAGGTAAAAATAGTAGTAATGAATAATAAAAAGCTTGCTCCGTTTCTTCACTCTTTCTCTTCCATGAGAAAAATCTCATCCTTCAAGACTGGAATTCTGCCCATGATAAATCCACAAAGTATGAGGTTCAATCCAAACTTTCCATATTGTAGCTCACAAGTTTGGCTCCAGGGTTTTGGTTATGGCCCATCTTTATTACTAAAACATTTCTCTGCCTTCCTCTGAAACATCCTCTCTACACCAAACAAGATTTCCTGGGATAGGGAGTACAATTCGCATTATTGCACATACTTTTTCTGCTTTAATTTTATCTCCAAAATATATTAAATCTACATTTATTAAATGGAGTTACTTTTCCACCCTGCAGGCATCAGCCCAGTATCTTGAAAGATGTAACAATGAGGCTTATGATTAAAACCTTTTTTGGAAAACATGAACAAATTATAACCAGTTGTGATAGTTTTCCACATTTTTATAATATCTAAAAATATGTTCAAATATCCAGAAATGATCTTGTGATTTGATTTATTCACAAGTCCCCTGAAGTGTTTAATAAGTACAATATGGTACAACTAAAATCATGCTTATTACTGCTATTAGCTTGGTAATTCTCCAAGATGAAATCATACTTTTCAGGTTATAAATACACATTTTTATTGTTGATTTTATGCTGCATTTTGAAATATTGCTTCTCTGCTTTCATATTTTCAGTGCTGTATTACAGTACTATAAATCAGCCCAGCAGTAAAGGTATTCTAATTGGTATCAGGTGATTTTTTTTAAAATAGGGAAAATGTTAAACTTATATCCTTTTGAATGAAGATAAATTCTCTTGAAGCTCTTAAAAATATATCAGATGTGTCCAGAATGTATATGATTTATCTTTTTGAAGGACTAATCAGATAAAAGTATGCGCAGTACACATCAAAGTATACGTAGGAACTCAAAACCACCATAAAAGATACCTCTAGATGTCTAAGTAAGTACCGAGAATCCTTTCTCTGCTATTTTTTTCTTCTTTGTCTATGCTGTTTCCATTTTTCCATCTCACTAACTACACAAGCTTGTGCTTCTGTTCTGCCTCCTTTTTATCCATGTATTTTATTGGTCTTAAAAAAAAAAACCCTGTAGATGTATTGCAGCAATATTTTACTAATGTCTCAGCACCTCTATAGAGCCAATCTGATCCTTAAACTATTGATTTTTTTCAGTGATGGACCTGCCCAGGGATGCTCTTTATATCCATCTGTACCATGTCCAATGCAGTAGTCAGTCTAGCAAGCTACAATCAACCATGCATTATGTGTCAAAGTACTGGGATTTATCATGAAAGTTAGTACTCTGTGGTTAAGGAAAAGAGCAATAAATTAATAGGTTTGAGGTAAAAAGCCAGAAAACACACACTGTATACAAGATATTTCAAAACAACATTATGGACTTCCCTTTCCCCCAAAACTACAGGAAAGAATTCTTAGAAAACTTTTTTTTTCCAGGAAAAAAAAAAAAGCAATCAAAACAAAAAATAGAGATTTGATTCCTGTGCATTGATATGGTAGCGATCAAGATGACAAGTCAGGGATGGCATGAGGTGGAGTTAGGGAGTACAAGCAGAGTCTGTGCAATAATTCATGAGCAACATAAGCCTAGCTTGGGAGCCAGCTTTGACTATCCCATTGGTGCTTCTGCAGGCCCTCCAAAAAGGGAAGCACTTCAGAGCATTCAGAGGGCATCTTACAGGTTTCTGTGGAACCCTGTATTTTTTCATCTGAAGTTTTGGGCAATCTGGCATATTTTCATAGCTCCTTAGAAGTTCCTGGTTTTTTCTCTACTCTGTGCCACAAAGCAGAAATCCGCAATTCATCACCAGATACTTCCAAGAGAAAAGAAATACGCAGAAGAAATAGCTCTCCTTTTTTCCCAGACATCCCCACACTGTGCTGCCAAGCTCTTTAGCTGAACAACGTTGGGACAGAAAGCTATAACATTAATGGGATTAATTACTCAATACAGTATGCCATACAGAGCTACTTTTTTTTTTTAGAGTGACTGAGTTGCTCTGTGCACACTTGAAGCTCTTGAATAACAGGAAGTTGACAGAGAAGCTCTGTCATGAAGTCCAGAAGATTAAAAATGAAATGGATCCAAATAAAAATCATGTTAAGCAGATATTTAGCGGAAAGACATCTCAGCAAAGATGAAACAAACAAAAGGATATATATATACACACCTTGGACAGCTGCTCAGAGTCAGCCAAAAACCAGATGGAGGAAATCAAGAGGAAAATAAGGCTGAACAAGGCCATATTTGCAAAGATAGAAGGTAGCATGGAAAGTCACCTTTCATTGGGGTACAACACTAAAATGACAAAATATTACATGACTTGGGCATACAATCTAATGCCAACAGGATAAGAAGGATAAATTTTTGCATCCACTGAACTTTTGCTCCATGAAGGCGAGTGGAGACAACACTTTAGGATTCCTCTGTGGTCAATAGAAATGTGTGCCTGGCATAGAAAAACACAGGTCATAATGTGAAAGCTCTTGTTATTTCTATGATGCTTAGGGAGTCCATTAGTAATCTCTGCATTGCCTAATTTTCCAATTGCTAGGAAAAACTTGTGTGAACTGGCTTTTGTATCCTCTTTCCATTGTACACCAAGGTCTTCTCCAGTAGGGGAATATCTCTCATCACATCTCAAATTTTTCTTCCAGGCAAGGTTAAGTCTGTCACTTCTCCCTGTTGTGCACTGTTAGGTATTTTTCCACCTATCTTTGGGCTTTCTGACTCACTTAGGCTACTTCCCCATCATGCCTCAAGACTGGTAACATGTCTCCAAGAGTGAAGTTGAGATGAAGTGTAACACAAAAGACACACCCAATGCTTCCCCCTCTATTCTCAGGTTCCGAAACACATACTCATCTGCAAGAGCACTATCCCCAGCACCCTGCTCCTCAACATAACTCCTGACTGTAGAACATGATGTTCACTGTCAGATAACTCCCATGATTTCATGACTGACTCCCTAGTGTTACTGAAAGGAGAATTTTGCCCAACATTTAATATTAATTGTTGAGGTAATACCACAGCCAGAGTTGTACATGAGATAAATTTAGTCATATAGTAGAAGAATATGTAACTTTCAGGTTGCATGTGTGGCTAGGCTAGTTGTGTGTCATCTAGCGTCAGCCATCTGGTCTACACTAGCATAAGAAGCCTATCTTAGGGTTTGTTGGAAGATCCTTTCTTATTCTGGATATGGCATGCAAGGGTGTTGGTGACCAGTTTAGACTAAATATTTAGCTTTTATATGACTGATACTATATCATGTGGATCTACAGATCACAGTAACAACAGATGATGAAAAGACCACGGTTCTCAACAACTTTTTTGCCTCAATCTTCAATGGCAACCTCTCTCCTCACTGCTTTCAAATTGATGGCCCACAAGATGGGGACCAGGGAGACAGAGTCCCTCCCACTGTAAGTTAAGGTTCGTGTCCATCGGAGGAACCTGAATGTGCACAACTCTGTGGGACATGAGTCCCAGAGTCCTGAAGAAATTTCCTGATGTAGTTGTCAAGACACTCTCCATGATATCTGAAAAGTCATGGTGGTCAGGTATAGTCCCTAGTGACTGGGAGAGAGGAAACATCACGGCCATTTTTAAAAAGGGTAGGAAGGACAACCCTGGGAACTACTGACCTGTCAGTTTCTCCTCTGTGCCTGGGAAGATCATGGAACTGATCCTACTAGAAGTTATGCTGAGGCACATGGAGGACAGGGAGGTGATTCAGGGCAGCCACCATGGCTTTACTAGGGGCAAGTCCTGCTCGACCAACCTAGTGGCTTTCTACAATGGAGAAACTGCATCAGTGGACAGTGGAAGAGCTATGGTTGTCATCTCTCTGGATATCTGCAAGGCCCTTGACACAGTCCCCCACAACATCCTTCTCTCTTAGTTGGAGAGATATGCATTTGATGGACGGACTGTTCAGTGGATTAGGAACTGGATAGATGGTAGCACTCAGAGAGTGGTGGTCAATGCCTTCAAGTCCAGAGGGAAGACAGTGACAAGCAGTGTTCCTCAAGGGTCCATACTGGCACCAGTGCTGTTTAATATATTTAGTAATGATATTGACAGTGGGATTGAGTGCAACCTCAGCAAGTTTGTTGATGCCACCAAGCTGAGTAGTGAAGTTAATGTGCCAGAGGGATAGGATGCCATCCAGAGGGACCTGGACAAGCTGGAGAAGTGGACCCAGGTGAACCTCATGAGGTTCAACAAAGCCAAGTGCAGGGTCCTGCACCTGGATCGGGACAATCCCTGTTATCCATACAGGTTAGGAGATGATGTGCTATATAACAACCCTAGGGAGAAGGACTTGGGGTTACTCATGGATGAAAAGCTGGACATGAGCCACCAATGTTCATTTGCAGCCCAGAGGGCCAACCACATCCTGGGCTGCACCAAAAGAAGTGTGGCCAGCAGATTGAGAGACGTGATTTTGCCCCCCTACTCTGCTCTGGGGAGAACTCACCTGGAATACTGTGTCCAGCTTTGGAGCCCACAACACAAGAAGGAGAGGGACCTGTTGGTGTGCGTCCAGAGGAGGGCCACAAAAATGATCAAAGGGCTGGAGCACCTCTCCTGTGAAGACAGCCTGAGGGAATTGAACTTGTTCAGTTTGGAGAAGGCTCTGGGGGGAACTTATAGCAGCCTTCCCATATCTGAAAGGTGCCCATGAGAAAGTTGGGGAAGAACAATTCACAAGGGCAATAGAGTGTGGGATAATGGTTTTAAACTAGAAAAGGGGAAATTTTGATTAGATATTAGGAAAAATAATCTTGAATATGAGTGTGGTAGATCACTGGAACAAGTTGCTCAAAAAGGTAGTGGAGTCCCCTTCCCTGGAGATCACAGAATCACAAGGTTGGAAAAGAACTTTGGAGATAGTCAAGTCCAACCATTCTCATCCTAAACTAAATCATATCCCTAAGTACCTCAACTATCCTTTTTGTGAACACATCCAGGGAAGGTGACTCAACCACCTCCTTCGGCAGCCTGTTCCAGGCCCTGACAACTCTTTCAGGAAAAAATTTTTTTCTAATGTCCAATCTAAACCTGCCCTGGCACAGCTTCATGCCATTCTCCCTTGTCCTATCACCTGTCACCTGGCTGAAGAGACCATCACCTATCTCTCTATAACCTCCCTTTAGGTAGTTGTAGGTGGTGATAAGGTCTCCCCTCAGCCTTCTCTTATCCAAGCTAAGCTGCTCCTCATAGGGTTTGCCCTCCAGCCCCTTCACCAGCCTGCTTGCCCTTCTCTGGACTCACTCCAGGACCTCAATGTCCTTCTTATGGTGAGGAGCCCAGAACTGGACACAGCACTTGAGGTGTGGCCTCACCAATGCCGAGTACAGGGGCACAATTACTTCCCTAGACCTACTGGCCACACTTGTTTTTGTACAAGCCAAGATGCCATTGGACGTCCTGGCCACCTGGGCACACTGCTGACTCATATTCAGCCTGCAGTCAACCAACACCCCCAGGTCCTTCTCTGCCTCACAGCTCTCCAGCCAGTCCCCCCAAGCCTGTAGTGCTGCATGGGGTTGTTATGTCCCATGTGCAGCACTCTACACTTGGCCTTGTTAAACTTCATCCCTTTGGTCTCAGTCTGTTCAGATCCCTCTGAAGAGGCTCCCTACCCTCAGGCAGATCAACACTTCCTCCCAGCTTAGTGTCATTTGCAAAGTTACTGAGGGAGCATTCAATCCCTTCATCCAGGTCATTGATAAAGATGTTGAACAAGACTAGGCCCAGGACTGAGCCCTGGGGGACGCCACTCATGACCGGCCTCCAGCTGGATTTTTTTCCATTTACCACCACGCTTTGGGCACAACCATCCAGCCAGTTTTTAACCCAGCTGAGGGTCAACCTGTCCAGTTTTTCAGTCAGAATGCTGTCAGAAACTGTGTCAAGGGCTTTACCAAAGTCCAGGTAGATCACATCCACAGCCTTCCCCTCGTCCATTAAGCGGGTCACCTTGCCATAGAAGGTGATCAGGTTAGTTTGACAGGATCTACCTTTTGTAAACCCATGTTGACTAGGCCTGATCCCTTGGCCATCATGCATGTGCTGCATGATAGCTCCCAAGATGACCCTCTCCATGATCTTCCCCGGGACTGAGGTCAGACTGACAGGCCTGAAGTTCCCCAGATCCTCCTTCTGACCCTTCTTGTATATGGGTGTAACATCTGCCAGCCTCCAGTCGACTGGAACTTCCCCAGTCTGCCAGGATTGCTGATAGATGATGGAAAGGGGTTTGGCAAGCACAATCTGACAGCTCTCAGCACCCTCGGGTGAATCTCGTCTGGCCACATTGACTTGTGGGTATCTAACTGGCCAAGTAGGTCGCTCATCATTTCATCCTGAACCATGGGATCTTTGTTATTCTTCCCCTCCCTGTCAGCCAGTTCCGGAGGATGAGTACTCAGGGAATATCCTTCTTTACTGTTAAAGACTGAGGCAAAGAAGTAATTAAGGACCTCAGCCTTGTCCTCATCCCTTGTCACTAATGTGCCATCTGCATCCAATATGGGCTGGAGATTCTCCTTGACCCTCCTTTTACTGTTAATATACCTATAGAAGGACTTTTTATTATCTTTTACAGAACTGGCCAGCCTGAGTTCCAGATCAGCTTTAGCCCTTCTGACTTTCTCCCTACATGACCTCACTAAATTCCTATAATAATCCCAGGACACCTGCCCCTTCTTCTAAAGGTCATATTTTTCCTTCTTTTCCCGTATATCTGCCTGGATCTCTCTACTCAGCCAAGCTGGCTTCCTTGCTCACTGAGTCCTCTTCCAACAGGCTGGGACAGTCTGTTCTTGTGCTGCCAAGATTACCTTCTTGAGCAGCAACCAACCCTCTTGGGCTCCTTTGCTCTCAAGGGCTGACTCCCATGGAATCTTATCAAGCAGCTTTCTGAACAGATAATCAAGGTTAGGCTTGATGGGGCTCTGAGTGACCTGATCTAGTGAAGATGTCCCTGCCTACTGCAGGGGGGTTGAACTAGATGACTTCTAAAGGTCCCTTCCAACCTAACACATTCTATGATTATATGATTCAACATTCTGAGGTCGACACCAGCCTTTAAGGGAAGTCATCACAAAAACCATAATGATACCTACAGAAAATATTTGAACGATATCCACAGAAAATATTTGGGGGACCATAATGGATAACTGCTGTCTTAGTTTCAGGAAATCTCAAGACCTTGAAACCAGGAAAGAACTGAAGAAAACAGGCATAATCCCAATGATAGTGACTGAATATGCCAGCTTCTAAAAGAATTCAAACCAGTCCAAGCAAAGAAGAGGACAGTAAAATGATTAAAAGCAATGAGTGCAAGATGATGACTCTGCAACCAAAGCCAGGTGTGGGAAAGGGTCACACTAGCAGGAAGTGATTGAGTGGCATTGAGGGCAGGCTGGGAGAGGAGGAGAGGAGACGTGCTTCTTGCTTCCCTCAGAACTCCATCCTGTACACACAGAGTGGCTTTGTGGCAGTGGATTGTGGCAGTGGGTGACAATGAGAACAAGGCAGGAAAGCAGCCCTATGGCACTAGCAGGCAGGAGCAGTTCTCCCCTCTCTCAAAGGCTTCCTTCCTCCAGGACAAAATTTCACAATGTAGCAATTCTGAACTAGAAAACACAAGATGCGGGACTTCTCATGGAATTAAAGACACGGAACAAGGATTGAAGCAAGGGACCAGGCAATCAGACAGGCTTACCCTTAGCTCACCTGGGATCCACTCCTGTGCCCACTGAGGACAGCACTCTCAATGGACAGGGTCTTGGCAGCGCATAACTGCATTTCCAGCAGACCTGGATGGTCACATCGCATCTCCACCCACAGCCATTTGCTAGCTATTGTGAGAGCATTTACTTGTTTTGGATGTTTATAAACTCTTGTTGGAACACAAGGTCTATATGGGTTCATCTAAATCCTGATCCTTTTGATCTGGAAAACCTTCAGTAATTGAAAAAAATCTATTTCATCTCTTGCTTCAGAACATCATGTATAGTTTATAACCTACAAACCCATGGCTCAGATTTAATGGTAATCATATAACATCTGTTTAATTTTAAAATTTATATGGAGGCTTTTTTGGAAATCCCTTGGAGTTTTTCAACTTTCTGTCTTCTCTATGCACACAGAGAATGTAGAAAATTAATTTCCTGTATAAAAATACAAGATGACAGAAGGTCCAAGGTTAAACCTATTTACAGAGCAAATCACTGCCAGTGTTTAGAAAATTCTGCTTTTATTTGAAATATTTCGAGGTGTACCTGGCTTCCCATGTCCTCATGGTATTTAAGCATATAAGGCTTTCTGTCCAATAAACTGTAGTGAAAACCTCCTCTGTATTGATTTTTCCCTGATGAATTGTGAACTGTCTATTCATATGGTGATCCATTTATTTTAATAAAGAAGACAAACCTGTAGGAGTTTCTTATTTTTCCACCCCTCTGGCCTCTTGTGAAAGGGCTTAGCCTGCTGCAGAGGCCAGATGAAACCAGATGCCACTGGCTGACATACACTTGGTTACTTTATGGCAGAGGTAGCTCGCAGCAGGGTAGGAACGTGTCTGTCCTTTCCTCTACACAAGACAAAACATGAAGCAACACAAAACCCAGACATGGCAGAGACCATAGCAAGGGTCTCGGTGCCAGGGAAGCATTGGCCCTCATTTCTTCTATTTCTACGGATGCACTGGAGTAAATTAGGACAGAAGTATTTGATACTGTAGAAGAAAAGATAATCCAGGCCACTGCTGAAGGAGATCATGAGGTCATCAGCTCAGTCCCATTTGGTGGTGGAAGCCATTACTTATTCTTTCATAAAAACTTATATGAAATGGATCAGGTCTTTTATTCCATTGCACAGTTTTTATATCATTAGCTTGCAATACATAGCTTCACCACAGAGAGCTGGGAAGGCACCTTATGCCTTAGTTCTCAGAAAACAGAGGAAGAGCTGAACAGAAAGCCCTTTTACTACCAGAACACCTGGATAGCAGTGGCGAGGAGCAGCTCAGAGGGAGGAGATACTGGGAGGTGGTACCCAGGTGTCTGACAAAAATCGAGCACAGTGACTCTAGCGCTCCTGTGATCCACTGATTGGGACCTCCTCACCATTAATCACTGCCATCCTTCAATCTGCAGTCTGGGGTTCCCTAATCCTTTGCCCAAACCCGGAAGGATGAGAACCTCTGGCAACCCAATTTTAACACGAACACTTAGACCTGTAACTCCATGTGAGAAAGCCTGGTAAAGCTGTGGTCTGTGTCCACTAAGTAAATAAATAGCAAGCCAAGATGCAGCAGCGAATACTCCAGAATTTTTCTGTATACCATGTAGCATGGGGTGGTTCCTCTGTTTCAGGACACCTCATGAGACTCTGAAATCAACCGCTCTCTTTGATGCTGGATATTTATTTTTTATTTCCTTCCCAACAAAAATTTCAAAACATCAAGTTTTCATCTTTGTTCAGATTAGAAAGGCTTCCAGAAGCCCTGAATTTCCTGCTTCGGATAGCTCTATTGTAAATTATCATTGCTCACATTGAAATCTGAAAGTAGCCTGGAGACTGCTTTACCAAAGCATGGGCCAGGTTTGTATTAGGCCTGGACTATGGTTTTGCACTTTCAGTGAATTCCTGAATGTCAGGGCCCCACTACTGTCATTTCTTATCATTGATCTCTGTTCCAAACAGTCTTAATTTTCAGGTTTTCACTAATCTCCACTTTCATCCTGGGCTTTGGCAGTAAAGTTGCTTTCTTGCTACCTGAAGCTCACCCATCAGCTGCAGACCCAGTAAAGTCATCAGCTACCAAAGCAATAACACCTTGGAACCAAAGAGCCCTGCAGTAAAAACAGTGAAGTTTCATTGCTCCAAATAATTATGCAGAGGTTAACAAGCACATGACTTTGCTGATGAAGTCCAAGACCAAAGGCAATTCAATTCACTCAAGCATCACTGCACTGACCAGGTGTTAAAAAACAGTAAAAGCTTATTTTTGTCAATAAAAGAAGTTCATACAACTTAATATGAGTAGGGGCTGTTGAGTTAAAGGGTGCTATTTTTACAGTCCCTTTTTCTGAGTAGAACCACACTTTAACATGAACTTATTCTAAATTGTTAGCTGTTTGATCTTCTTTTTTCTTTACAATGTCAGTGTTTGGGGAACAGCTAAGGATCTAATAAAGGACCCTATAGCATTAGGCACTATACATAATGCAAAGTAACTGTCCACAAGCTAAAGAAACATGCTATGCCAATGCAAGCTGGCTAAAGGTAAGATTTGCTACTTTTCCTCTTCCCCACATGACTTCCCCTTCTTACAAACTCTGGGCACACGCTTAGCAATTCAGGTCATTCCTGACAGCAATAAAGCTCCTCAGTCTCTGCTATGGTCTGGAAAGAAGAAGCAGTAAAACGCTTCACACAATTAAATGTACCTGGATTAAATGAACCTTTGATACAGGGCAGGTCATCCACAGGAGAAGACAAGAAAAGTATAAACACTGGGAAAGTTTTTGCTGCAACAGAAAAAAAAAGAACATGTCACTGTAGCTTAAGCTGCAGACTAAGTAACGAAGAAAATCCAAGACAACTAATAGTACAGTGTTCACTGACAGAAGGACAGGGCAGATGAGTTAAATATTTGTATTTAGGTGCTTTTCTCCTCATTCCACTAATGCTTTTTATCAGTCTGAGGAATCTGACTATATGTCTTTAAAACTAGTCAGTGAAACATCTTTCTGAAATGCAAAATGCCCTGGCCACCACCGAGCAGAAGAACAGACAGACCACTTGCTTCACAAAGCATTATTGCTTGCTGCTTTGCCCTGTGGCATGCACAGCTTTAAAGAAATATTAGCATCTGCCTAGAAAAGACTGAAAGAAAGACTGTTGCTGTAGAACAGAACATTAGAGGAAAATGTTGAACTGTTGTATGCAGTTCCTCATCTGGATATTATTAGCTCATATTTTTTTAATCATGAACAGTACTTTTACAGATTGCTGATTGCTACTGTTTTTCTTATACACGTCTTCTTAATAAGTATAAAATACAGCACAATTTATTTTTGTCTATCATATGAACCACTAGAAAATACTTTCCCAGATGATTTTAGTATGTAGTTGGGGTCATTGTAAAATAAAATAATAATTTGCTGGTTTATGTGTGCAAGGAAGCTTTAAGCCATGTACTGTGTTATATTACTATGTTGTAATTGGTAGAAAACATAACAATAACCTAGACAGAGAGAACACCAAAACTGCATTTGAGACTTCTGTGGAAAGGTGAACTACAAAAACTAAATCTCTTTTGAGACTTCCACAAGGATATAGTGATAAAATAGTTATAAAAGAAAGTACGTTGGTGGCAATTTATTGACAACTGAACCTGTTAAAAAATATGAAAAATCTGGGTTGCGATTTTCATCATGTTGGTAATACCAGAACTATAAAACACTTCAATGACCCACTTTAATTGTTGTTTTTACTCCTTTTTCTCGTTTCTGTGTTTGTCAATGTCCTGTTCAAATGTCTGGGCTAACAACCCAACCAAAAAACCTCCCTTGGTGCTCTGAAGTCTCTAGAGCATCCCTTCCAACCTGCACCTGAAGCAGGCAAAGATCGCATGCTGTTGTACTTCCTCACAACAAACCTGAAATCACTCAAGGTTTACAGAATAATGGAAAAGTACTTGAAAAGTATGCAATAGAGGCAAAACATTTTCTGTTCAAAACTCTCTGTGGTCATAGCATAAGGGAAGGCTACCCAGGAATTAAATTTTTTATTTCCCACTACCACCCCAGTTTACTGGGCCCCTTTAAAAAGGTATATCATATTCACTGCTGTTTCATATTTTGCAATCTGCACAAATCACGTGATGTGCAGCTTCTACTATGCCACTTGTTGTGAGGGTTCATTGTAGACCCTCTAATGAGCTTGCCATACTCCTTCAGCATGCACTGCACCATCTTCTCAATCATGCCTTTCAAGAGATTAAGATTCAGTGATGCAATACAGCCCATGACACAAAGCCTCTTTTCAAACATAAAAGAGCCAATTGTTTTTACAACCACCAAGCTTGCACAATTTTTGCTTCACATGTCCATGCAATAAGTGGCCTAAAAGTTTCATATCCTCCTTGCAATATGGAACTTGACCCTTGAAAATCCCTCCTGACAATTCAACTAGTAAAGCGGAAATCTTTTCCCAAGACCCTAAGGACACCGGCAAAATATTTGTACTATTTCCATGTATACGCACTCCATTACACTGTCCTCCTTGCATATTACACTAACTAACAACATTTTTGAAGCCATGTATCCCCTTGTCTTTTCTGTCCATAAATTATCTCAGCTGCCTCCAGACCCTTCAGATTAAATTCTTTACTCCCAGCTCCTTCTCACAGGAGCTGCATTTTGGAGTGTAGCTAAAACCTCTCTGCTTAGGCCAACACTCACTGCATGAAAACAAGGGGGACACAAAGAAACTGACCTTTGCAAGCACAGGGAAGTGTTCAAAGCTCAGTGATTTTAGGTTGTGCTTTTAAAGCATGGGGCTGATATCATCAGGGCACAAGAGTTGGCCTGGAGGAGGAGGCATCTCTGTGCAGGTGCCAACCCTGCTGTAGAAACTTCAGAAAGGCACATGAGATGTATTCAAGCTAACAGATCAGTAAGTGTCTTGATGTTCTGGTCCAGTCATCTGAGCTTCTTTGGCAGTCAACAGCAAAGGAAACACCTCTGCAGGGTGACTTACCCAAAGTGCTCTCAGGGCTTGTTTTGGAAAGCAGCAAATCACCATGGGGGTGCCTGCCTTAGCAGTTGCCTTGGCAAGGACTACCCATGTCCTGCCTTGCAGTCCCTTGCATGTGGCATGGGGACAAAGTGCCCTGTCATCCCTGGTTCACGCTAGTGCTGCTGTCATAAATACCCTGCAGACTTTGACACCCCCAGTTACTGTGTCATCCATGTATGTGACTGCTTACAACCCTGTAGTAGTACTGCATCTGTGGAAGTAACCTGCTATTTAATAGGATGGCACAGGCCCCACCCCCTCCCCCCCCCCCCCAAAAAAAGCAAAGGTCCAGAGAATATTATGTTTGAAAAAAACCAATCGAAACTAGATACTGCTAAACTTGGTTTTCCCTTTCATTGCAATACCTGTGATAAATACCTCTCCAAAGCCTTCTTGTTATTAGGCTGTTAATCAGGAACTGCCCAACTGGCTCAAACCCACTGGCCATCTAAACCCCACATTCTCTCTCTGGAGGCGGCCAGCATCAGATGTTTCACTCTAAGATGGAAAATTCAGTCTTCTCCACAGGTCAGAGGTTCACATGAGTCATTGTCACCCCTAGAATTTCATTTCCAAACACCTTTACTAAGAAGTGAGTAAGAATTTCTTTTCAAAAAAACCAGAAATAAAAGTGTCAGCTTCATTATACTTTTTTAAGTGAAAAACAGAAAAAGTTGGAAAAGGAATCTGAGTGGAGACAATCCCATTTATTCCAGTATATAAAAAAAGAAGCAAATAAAAAAGCAACTTAACCTTTCCTGCATTCTAATACACTTCTTTTGAAAACAGTATCCAGTAGCAATATTTCACTCTCTTCTCCATTATTTGCTACGACATTCACCCAGTTGATGAATTTTTCTGCAAGATTTGATTTTCTTTAGACAAGTGTATTAACTCAGTGTGTTAGACCAGTTTCTTCACTGAGTGACGAAAACTGTGTAACAGCCCCTAAGCCCTTCAGTGGCCTGTACAAGAGCTGTCTTAAGGTTCATCAATCTCTATTACCAATCAACAAACATCAAGTATTTCAGAAGGCAGATTCAGGTAAATATACAGCTGTCCAACCTGCCCTCTAGTCAATTCCTTTTAAATCTCAGGAAATCAAAGTCAGATTTTTCTAAGATCTGCATTGTTTGTGGCAATGATTATTTGAAAGTTTGGAGTGCTCTGGAGCCACGAAGTTATTGCTATCTTTTTTTCCTCAAATTTTAATGTTTTCAATTCTACATGGAGAACCAAAACTAACAAAACCTTCTGCAGACAGCAATCAATGTGAAAAAGATGTGTGACTGGTTAGAAACTTTTTCAGTGAATAAGTGAGATATCAGTGGCACTGCTGTCAGATATAACACACCCATAGCGACTGTATCATGTCTGGCACTACTCAATCTTTTCATTAAATGTTTGGAGCAGACAGAATTCTCATTAAATTCATTAAAAAAAAGAAAGTTGAGCAAGACAGTTCATCAAAGGAAAAGTTGAGAATTCCAAGTGATCTTGAGAAGTTAGAGGACAGGTCTGAAATAAACAAGATACAGTTCAGCCAGGAGAGATGCAAGGGTTTCAGGGAAGAACAACCATCTGTATCTAAAAAAGATGATGGGGAGGCCCTGGCAGAAACATGGTGCTGCAGAAAAAGGTCTGTAGGTTGTACCAGAGTTTGAAAAGAGCTAGTTGCTGGGGAAAAAAATCCAATTGCCCTACCAAAATGGCTAGGCAAGAACGTGATCTACTGGGCACATAATTTATTTCTTCTGCTCCACTTGGCTCTGTTAAGTCTCGAGCTCAGGAAACGTTTGGCCCTGCTTCAAGGATGACTAGAAAAATATTATCTTCAGGGAAAGACTGAAGTACTGTACTGTTTATATTGGAGAATGGAAGACAAAGAAAAGATGGTAGTGACCGTCTTCAGCTACATGGAGGGTGCGAGCAAATAGGAAGGAAACAAGTTCTTCCCTGTGTCCTCTGGAGATAAGAAAAAAAAAGTAAATTAATATAATTATCAACAAGAAAGACTAAGATTAAATGTTAGAAACGCTTTTTAATGGCAATGGAAGAGAAACGCTGGGAGGTCTTACAGCAGAGAAATTCCGGGCATGCATTGTCTCTCACAGGCATTGCTCACTAAGGACAGACTAGACGCCTATTTGCCAGAACAAGATGCTGGAATAGCTGATGCTGGGAAGGGGCATCAGAGGTAACTAGATAATTCCTTTGAGCTCTGCTGTCCTGCAGTTCTATGTGGAGTCAACATCCCATTCCAGGTGACATGTCAAGTGATGCAGATGCTTTACTGGGCATCCCCACCGCCTCACAATGCCTGATTTCACAGCACAGAGTATTTCTCCCTGTCCACCCTGCTGTGCCTGAAGGGGAGCCCATGTTTGCAGGGCACTGTAGACCTCCCTGGCATCATGCTGATGCTGCAGGCTGAGTGGGAGTGGAGAGTTGGCTCCACACTTGCTCTGACCTGTGCCAGCCCATCCCACCAACCCCAGTCCAGCAGCTCCCATTCCCAGATCAAAGCAGTCTCAAGTCAGCATATACTTGTGAAATAAATTGTCAAGGTAGGTGAGAAAAAGAATAGGTTAAAAAGGGGGAGGCTGTCAGCTGCAACAGAAACAATGAGGAGAAGCATCTGCTCATGAGGTGTTACCTCAGCAGTTAACTGAGTGGCATCTTCAGCCGGTTGTCTCATCTGCAACCTACATGCTGGCTGACCCATTTGGAAGAATCACAGAATCACAGAATCACAGAATTGTAGGGGTTGGAAGGGACCTCGAGAGATCATCGGGTCCAACCCCCCTGCCAAAGCAGGCTCCCTAGCTCATATTGCTCAGATAGGTGTCCAGGCGGGTCTTGAATATCTCCAGTGAAGGAGACTCCACCACCTCCCTGGGCAGCCTGTCCCAGGGCTCTGTCACCCTCACTGTGAAAAAGTTCTTCCGCATGTTGGTGCGGAACTTCCTATGCTCCAACTTGCAGCCATTGCCCCTTGTCCTATCCCCACAGACCACTGAAAAGGGGCTGGCTGATTCCCCCTGCATCCCCTGCTTCAGATAATTATAAACTTTGATTAGGTCCCCCCTTAGTCTTCTCTTCTCAAGGCTGAACAGTCCCAGCTCACTCAGCCTTTCCTCATAGGGGAGATGCTCTAGGCCCTTAATCATCTTCGTAGCCCTTCTTTGGACTCTTTCCAGGAGATCCCTGTCCTTTTTATACCAAGGAGCCCAGAACTGGACACAGAAGCCTTGCTCCAGCAGTTTTCTTCACTGTCCCATTCTCTTTTCCCCTGTTCCATGCCTTCCACTCTACCCATATTAAACACACTTACTCTTTCCCTCTGTTACCAGCCAAGGGACATGGAAAACTGCCTTCTTGTTGGTTTTTTGATTTTGTTTCTTTTTTAATGCAGGGCTCAGTTGTTTTAATATAAACCCACAGGTCCTCTAGTTAGTGAATTCTAGCGTTTCAAACTGTAATATAACGTGCCATAAACGACATTCCATGCCATAAAATGTTGCAGAAAGATATACTTTTACTCCTAGAAGCAGTGGCTAGATTCTGTTGGACTGAATGTAGTAGAGATTCAATCAAAACTGAGACGAAACAAAGGAAAAAGATTCCAGGTTCACTGCAGAGTTCACTTACATTTTTTCTGTCCCCAACAATAAGAGGATTACCTTAAATCAAGAGCATCAGTGTCAATGAAAACCAGAAAACTTAACACATAGAAGGGCAAGAAGATCAAAGCTTAGCACCTGGAGAATACCACATGCTCTGGATTAATATAACAATACGCTCTGTTACATAAATCTTGAGCAAGGTTATTTGTGGACACACATACAAAAAAGAAATTACTGTAGGGTTCAGACAACTGATATTTAATACTAGTGCTCTGTCTCTATCAGAGAATACCCTCTCACATTATAGGGGTGTTGACACAGAGCAGTGAGACATTATTTTGTTTTAAACACTTTTAGTCTAAACTTGACGTTACAGTTTTTGGACCTGGATATTGCACATCTGCAAGCCAGCGGAAATACCAAATTCTTGCATGCTCCTTTGATTGTTACATTTAAGGTATCATATATGCTACCAGCTCAGCTGCTGCAAGGCATTAAAGTCCATTACTCCAAGCTTGTAAAGTACTTTGGAAATGCTATAGACAAGGATTAGGGAAGATGAGTATTCCACATGGCTTCAGAAGGGATGATAAAGAGAGGGTAAATGCACTGTAAAGTGATATATTGGCTACATGTGGGGAGCAATAGCACGAGATCCCTTCTGATGAATATTTTGTTGAGTGGTTTTGAAGCTATATGCTTTTATCAAGCCATTATATTTCTAAGAACAGCTAGCTCTGTTTACGGTGCCTTATCCTACAAACTACTGACAGGCTGAAAACCAGCAAACTGGAGAAGCTGGAACTTGGAGTACAGCTTAATTTAGGATCTGTGTGTGAGTACAGTTTGAGAGGTTGCAAGAGGGGAGAAGGGATAGAAAGAAGATAGTCCAACTACAGTTGTCAGTTTCACAAAGAAATATTATAATCAGCGTTAAGACCATAAAGTTCTTTATATAATAACTTTAATCATAAAGTGAGCCGGTTCTGTTTTTCAACAAAGAGGTAAATTCTCCTTCAGATGTGAAAACAGCATCCAAGTGTCAGGTTGTTGTCACCTACAGATGCAACAGAGAATCACTCATCTGTGTAGCATAGCCACTGCAGGAAAAAAGCAGTTCTTTAATGTAGGAGCACTTCACCCTAGAAAAATGCAGGACAGGAAAGGAAGAATAAGCATCCCTCTAGCCAACATACTGGGCTATCCAGAGTCACTGGAGAAAGCTCCACCCTGGAAGTGGTACAGCTATGCTAGGAAAGTCTTCTCCATCATGTCATGTTCAGGCTTCGCATGGCTTTCAGGGCCTCTGCCAATTTTCCAATTTCTGTTGAGGACCATAGTGCCCACACAGCTGCGATGGAGGAAAGCAAGTCTTTTATGCATTTAAAATCCAGTTCACGAAAGTTCATAATGACTTAGAATATGTTGGTGCAGAAGTTTCACAAGATGGCATAGCCAGGTTCTGACTGAACTTGTTCCTAAGTGCTGGCAAAAAAATAAACCCAAGCAAACTGTTTTGGTATAGAATCCAGCTGAGAGCGCTAAGTCACCTTTCCTTCTTCGGTGCTCTTTAGCACTCTGTTATTTCAGCACCTGCAAACTGAATCGTGGTTTATCATTATTAATTGGGCACAAGAGACTTGAGAAGACCATAAGCAGAGGTTAAACTAGATGACCTCCTGAGATCTTTTCACATCTGGGCTTTGAACATGTGGTCTTAGCTTGAGTTTTTTTCTATTAAAAGGAAATGGAAAATTAGTAGAACAGAAGGAAAGGAGAAAATTGTTGTTGGTGTCTGATTCAGAAAAAAAATTAAAAAGAAAAGGTTTAAACTAAAAGTAGAGGTCAACAGGAATCTCAGGGGAGGTCAAACTTGGTGAACTGAAAAGAAGATGGCAAATGACAAGCATGGGAAGGACTCTGGCCAGGTGAGCTCTCTGGGGCAGGACTCATGGAATGGGTAACTTCACATGAGCAAGGATGGATGCCAAGCCAATTTAAGGCATACAGGGCAGTCAAGGGAGTAGTACAGCAGCTGGGCAAAACACACTCCTCCCTCATATGACCCCAACACTGTCTTGTTGCTTAGGCTGGCCCTGGATCTGCTTCTGGGGCCAAACCAAACTCCATCTCCCTTTGCTGCCAGCCAACACTCCCCACCAGGAAACAGGCTGGGTTTTACTATTACTCCTCCAATACTGAGTGGCAATTGTTTGAGCAATGGAGCTAGGCTTTTGATCTACTTACTGACATAATTTACAGCTTGGCATTGTCAACAGGGATCTCCCATTTGCAGGTTCCTTCCCAGGCCCTGTCATAAACTTGCTTCATTGCCCAGACTGCTCATGGACTCAGTTTACCCCTACTTAAAATGCGTTTTATATAGGACTATGAATTTAGATGGACATAGTGAGACTTAATTAATGTCAGTCACATTATTGAACTCTTCAAATGAAAAATACGGAGTTGCTGTAAATTGAAGGCACAATAACAAAAAGCTTCACAATCTTTAGAGAGTTCCTCTTCAGTAGAGTTGTAGGGAAAATGTAGGGAATGATAATAAATACATCATAAACATTAAAGAGCCATAAAATAACCACATATAGATCCTATAAAACCTAATATAGAAATAATTCAAGCTGGGCCAAAAAGCAAATACCTCCCACTCCTGAAAGCTTTTGCAGTAACTTGGGATCCCAGGAAAGGCGGTTGATATCACAGCTGTGCTGAGTGTTTATTGAGACTGACACTTTCTTTGAAGGTCATTCTGCCATGATATTTTCTAAAGCCCTTTGAGTAGTCATGTATCAAACTTAATTTTCTTTTATAACTGAAATAGTCCACTGGAATTCTTTGATATCACCAGATCTGTTTTGAGACCAAAAAGAACAGTGTATCTGAGAGAAATAGAGATTGCACCATTTAAAGCTGAAATGACACTGACAAAATACCTTTAACCCCCTTGAAGTTATGTTTGCTATGGTTACAACTTCAAAATCTCAGAGGTTCACTTGAGCTTTGGGATGAGTAGATTTTATGGCAAAAAGACTCCATTCCAGGATGTTCCAAATATCAGAAGAGTCACAGTCTAGCATTCTGGTAGTAACGTTAAAATGTGACTTTTACTAAAAGTAAGCATATCAAGTTCTTAAGAGATGTTCTCAGTTATCACAATAAGGAGGCAGAAAAGACACACAGGTCAGAATGACTTTTCCGTAAGCCCTAGGTAGATTGGTAATCATATGCAAGATTACTCCATGGAGGAGCTTTGCTGAGTGAGTATGTTTGTCCAGATTTCCAGCCCTGGGTGCATTTTGGGAGAGGTGTGGATGCAAGTCTGCTGCCTGGGCTCCCCCCTCCATACTGCAGGCACTGGGACTTTGGGCCAGCTCCTCTGCAGAGACTCGAGGAGCTCTGGGCTGCCCGGTTTGCCAGGTCTGCTACAGCTCTGAGGCACCTAACTTCTACTGGGGTGCTGATGAGTGCAAGCTGACACTGGAAGCGTGAAGGTGTGAGATCAAGATCCCTTTTCAATGTCTATCACCACCCTGGAGGCTCACCGACTTACGCTGGGGCAGATGCAGAGCCCTTCCCATTCCTCCCACCAAATGACCTGCACAGTGTACAGGCTACAGATACCCTCAGTCATCTCCTTAACCACGCATGGTTCAGACATAATTATCTCCAACTGTCGTTCACGTGAATCTTAGTGGTTTAAAAGTATTTATGGCATGGGTGAGATTCTTTTCTTATTTCCACAAAGGAAATCAAAGATATTTCTAAGTGTTGCTGTTCAGAAGATATAGACTTCACAGTTGTCAACAGCTGTCTCCTGATTTAGTTTAGATCTGCCACCCTGTCAAAGCCCACAGTCTGCTGGTGCCTGTGTGTCAGAGAAGGCTACAAATCTTAAAGCTTTGCATTTATTTTATTTAAAGGCAAATAATGCAGTAGCCATTTTAGACGCATGTACAAACATCTGAAGTGAACTTCATCAAGTATCAGCTGAGGTGTTTGGGCTGAAACACAGAGCCTTAATTTATTATGCTAGAGGAAGAAAGCAACTAAGGCATAGAAGAATGTAATCCTTCTATAAATATTATTCCTGGGAGTACTTTTATCACCAAATGTTCAGCTTCAAATTGAATTATGTATTTTCATCACAGGTCCACATTCCTGGGGCTTGGTTCTAAAATGAAACTGTTTATATAGACAAAAAATATCTGATTTTATGACATGGCAAGGAAAAGAAAAAAAAAACGACACTTTGTTTCTGACTTTTCTCAACACAATCCCCCTAAGCCAGCCTCCCATAGCTGGCACATAAAGCCCTTCATGGAATCACCTGGGTTGGAAGAGACCCTTTAGATCATCGAGTCCAACCATAGCCTAACCCTGAGTAGTCCACCTCTAGATCATGTCCTAAAGCACTTCATCTACACACCTTTTAAATACCTCCAGGGATGGTGACTCCACTACCTCCTATTCCAATGCCTGGCAACCCTTTCAGTAAAGAAATTCTTCCTAATATCTAACTTAAATCTCCCCTGTTGCAATTTCAAGCCATTCTCAGTGTGGTGCATCAAGGGTAACCCATGCAAGGCCTTATCAGCACAACAGAAATAAGGAAGCCTGTCCTGGAAAGTATGGTGCACAGCATAGCTTCTCCCAAGGAATCAAAATAAACTAGTCATGGTCTCCTTCAGGCATACACCAGTTTACACCATCATTATAAAAGGCATCTCAACTTAAAAAACCCAAAACCCAAACAGCACCACATGAGGGAGAGAATTCCCAGCTGGGCCAGATGCCTCCTCCACTACTGATAGGTTGTTTATCTCTCCTCACCCTCGATTCCTCATGTACAAAAGGAAGGTAGTGAAATGAAGGTGTTACAGGTGATAAATGGAAAGAAGCTCTTTGCAAAACGAGGCTTGGATGCTTGTGTGGACCAGTCTGACAGGAGCCAAAGAGTTCAAGTTTCCACATGTGAGCAGTTGGAAAAGGTACTTCTTCAGCTGTGCCAGGGAGCAGCTGTGGCAAACAATCCCTTCTGACTTCAGTCACCGTGCCAGCAGACGGAGCACACAAGGCAGCTGGAAAAGCTAGCCATATTTAATTGATAATTCAAGAGCAAGCTTTGTTTTCAGCTATAAAAGTACAGTTGCTTCATAAGCAACATGTCCAGAAACATAACTTCTTTCAAAAGCTGAGCAGTGCTTGGGACAGCCCCTCCCAGAGCACCAAGAGCACTTAGGAGGAGCTGTTTTTACCTGAGCTAGGGCACTAAGTGCTTAAGCAATACTCAGGCATGGCTCCTATAAAAATGCCATTTATCTTGCCATCCCCAGCTAGTCCAGGTGCTCACCATGGTCATACATGGCAGCTAGGGGTTCATTCAGACCCACAGTTCTGCTGGCTTCCATTGGATGACGCTCAATTTGAGCCAAGTCTTCTGCATGTTTTAACCATGCACGTGTTTTAACAGAGGGGTTTTATGGCAGGCTGTGAACGCTGCGAACTTGAGTACATTAGAAACAAAAATAGAACTGCACCAAAACTCCAGATTTGATCCAAACCTCACAGCAGGAGCATTTCCATGTAACAGTCTGGGGAAAAAGCTCAACGAGTTAGTTATACATAATGCTGAACTTTCAAAATACTCATTATAAAACCCGAACCCAAACCTTGCAGCTTGCATCCATGTCTAATGAAACAAGGTCTGGACTTGAAGTACATTAAACAGCACGGCACTGCACCATTACTCACACTGATTTCCTTGGACAGTTTGTAGGACTGCAATGCAGAAAATTCAGTGATTTTTGTCCACCCAGCAAAATGCAGATGATGAGCTATTTCTGTAGGGGTGGGAGGAAGCTTCTTTTTTAGATATCTTGATTGGCTGGAGAGGGGAAAAAAAAGAAGAGCTTTTCTTCCACTAAATCCTTTTGAGATCTAGGTTTTAGGCAGTCTCAGAAGAAGGATGGAACACAGTGTTCATTGGTAGGCAGAGTATTCAAAAAAAATTAAAAATGTTTACAAGATGCAGTATAAGGAGTGACAGCATCAGTAGATAAAGGGAAGGCAACCGATGTCGTCTACCTGGACTTGTGCAAGGCCTTTGACACAGTCCCCTATCACATCCTTATCTCTAAATTGGAAAGATGTGGATTTGATGGGTGGACCATCCAGTGGATAAGAAACTGGTTAACAGACCGTAGCCAAAGGGTGGTCATCAATGGGTCTATGTCCAGGTGGAGGCTGGTGACAAGCGGTGTCCCCCAGGGGTCTGTCTTGGGACCGGTTCTCTTTAACATCTTTATCAATGACATCGATGATGGAATTGAGTGCACCCTCAGCAAGTTTGTGGATGACACCAAGCTGAGTGGTGTGGTCAACACCCTAGAAGGAAAGGAAGCCATCCAGAGGGATCTTGACAGGCTGGAGAGATGGGCCCGGGTGAACCTAATGAGGTTCAACACTGCCAAGTGTCAGGTGTTGCACTTGGGCCGGAAGAATCCCAGATATAGATACAGACTGGGAGAAGAGCTTCTTGAGAGTAGCCCTGCTGAGAAGGACTTGGGGATTCTGTTGGATGAGAAACTTAACATGAGCCAGCAGTGTGCTCTTGCAGCTCGCAAGGCCAATGGTATCCTGGGCTCCATTAGAAGAGGGGTGGCCAGCAGGGACAGGGAGGTGATTGTCCCTCTCTATTCTGCCCTCGTGAGGCCCCATCTCGAGTCCTGTGTCCAGATCTGGGGCCCCCAATACAAGAAGGATCTGGAACTGTTGGAGAGGGTTCAGAGGAGGGCCACGAAGATGATTAGAGGCCTGGAGCACCTGCCCTATGAAGAGAGGCTGAGGGAGCTGGGCTTGTTCAGTCTGGAGAAGAGAAGGCTGCAGGGGGACCTCATTGCAGCCTTCCAGTACCTGAAGGGAGCTTATAAGCAGGAGGGGATTCAACTTTTTAAAAGGACAGACAATGACAGGACAAGGGGGAATGGATTAAAACTAAAGGAAGGAAGGTTTAGATTAGATATTAGGGGGAAGTTTTTTACAGAAAGAGTGGTGAGGTGCTGGAACAGGCTGCCCAGAGAGGTAGTGGATGCCCTGTCCCTGGAAGTGTTCAAGGCCAGGTTGGCTGGGGCCCTGGGCAACCTAGTGTAGATCCAGGCCTGAGGTTGGTGGCCCTGCCTGTGGCAGGGGGGTTGGAGCTCTATGATCCTTGGGGTCCCTTCCAACTCATACCATTCTATGATTCTATGATTCTATACTGCATAATGCAATTACAAACTTTTATTGCCAAGATATTCTGATATCATATAAATCCATATATATAAATTAGTTTTGAATGCTGACCAGGATTCTGCAGAATTGTCAGCTAATTAGCTAATTAGATTTTAATGACGATTACACCTCCTGTGACTTTTTTCACACTGAAAGTTAGTAATTTTGCAGTTCAACAAATCTGAAACAAAAATATTAATAACCTTAAGGGCATTTTAAATTGTGCAGGCTTATGTGTGTGTATAAAGAAATACTTAGGAAACCTCATCCGTCATCATTTGTGATGTAGTGAGTTAGATGCACAAGTACCTTTGTTTACTTTGCCAGAAGAAAGCAAGCAACTAAAGTATGGAAGAATGTAATCTTTCTTTAAATATTATTCCTGGGAGTACTTTTATCACCAAATATTCAGCTTCAAATTGAATTATATATTTTCATCACAGGTCCACATTCCTGAGGCTTGGTTCTAAAATGAAATTGTTTATACAGACAAAAAATAGTTGATTTTATAGCATGGCAGAGAAAGACTCAGGATTGTGTTTCTGACTTTTCTCCCCATAACCTCCCTGAGTCAACCTTTTACAGCCTGTATATAAGGTGTTATGCACTGTGGTGCAAATGCAGAGTAGCACATGCACTGCGTACCAAATACAAGCACAGAATTCATTTCCCTTTTACAAATAAATGTCTTGTATACTGTGGATCGTATGACTACAGTGACTCTTAGTCTCAGATCTGGGGGGAACATCGTATGAATTTCCAGGAAAAATGTTGAAGTGCTACACACATTTATAAGTCAGTGCTGTGGTGTCACAAAAATCTACATCTTCACAACAGAAGCTCTTGGCTGTCCCTTTGTGCTCCTCTGCAACTTTTCTTCTCTATTAGGATAACCACCCTACCCTGCACAGATCGCAACCTTGAAAGTCAATATGAAGTCTGAGTATGGATGTATCAGACAAGTACTGCTCCAGAGGGTTCAGAAAGTGACTATGTTACCACTGAGAAATAATTCCTGATGTTATGGCTGAGCTCTTTGCATATATCACCCTTTCCCATAGATTACCACACCTGGGTTTCCCCACCTAGAATGGAGCTGCCCCCGGCTCCGTTTGAAAGCTGTCACCGTGTGCCACAGTAGGAATCTCACTGAGCAAAGAGTGTCATTATCTCTTTAAAGAGATCTCAGCATTTTTACAGTCTCATCCCAAACAGGATCCTGCTGCCAAAAGGACACTTGAGCTGGCAGGAATTCAGTGTATAGATCAGAAGGCAAGCAGATAGCTCAGTGACATCAACAGTCAAGAAAAGTCTGAGGTACTGGTTCTTCCCTTCCATTTCTGTCTGTCTGCATGGATTGAGGGCAGTGCCTTACCAAATAACCAGTTGGAGACAGCTCTACAGGAAGCTTTTCACAGAGATTCTGGCATTAGAAACCCAAAATGAAGTGGCTGGCAACATCTGGTTGGCTTAGGAGGATGTGTGCATGGTTAGAAAGTCACAGACAGTACAGATGGAGAAGGAATACCTGAAGGACTTTCATAATGATGCTTTGCTTTGAGGAGATAACTTATTTGGCTTGGGGTTAACATCCACAGTGTTTGTGGTGTGAGTTTGCCAGGGAGGAGTGTTGTTCAGTGGTCTTTGACAGACAATCAAATTATACCTCTGTGGTGCTACAAGGTCTTGCACAGAGACAGCCAAGAGAGGGTATGCGAGGTAAGGCTGAGCAAGGAAATCAGTGCAGGAGATGTGCATACCTGTTAAGAGGAGAATATCTGTTGAAGCCCCTCCAACCATGCACTGTGCAGCTCTGGTCTGGACGAGATTTGTTGTTATTCCTTGGACCCAGTGTCCCAAGTACTTGTATGGTTTGCAGTTACCCAGAGGACCAGGCGTTTGATCTGAGTCTGCTTCCTCACAAGGGATTGGAGAAAACTCACTGAGTTCGTGAAGCTGAACTTTGGGACTGATTTCTTACAGGAAAGTTTCTTCTCACAGGAATTGCTCTGCAAATCACAGAATCACAGAATGTTAGGAGTTGGAAGGGACCTCAAAAGACCATATAGTCCAACCACTCTGCCAGTCCCTGTGTAAATCACACAGGGACTTCAGGAAAGCAGCAGAGTTTATAGAGCCACTAGGTTGCTGGAACCCAAAATCTTGACCTCAGCAGAGCAAGAAACAAGACAGTCCTTCACCTCTAACCCAAGTGAGGTAAGTGGAGGAAGTTAAAGGATTTGCTGATAAAACACATTAAAATGCTGTCATAGCAACTATGGAGTAAGAATACAAGGTGCTCTGTATTGCCATCACAACAGCACACATAACCTGCAAGCAGATAGTACAGTCTTTCAAAATGGTTTGTATGTTCTTACTCAGTGTTCTGATATCATTTCCCATGGTGGAAAGAGGAGAGAGAGAAAAACTACATTCAGTGCTCTCATCTTCTCAGACTCTTGTGTTACTTGTGGTCTTGTGTTGCTGTTTGTTGAAAACAGTGAACCAAATAAAAGTCACTGGCAAACTGGAATCCTGCAGAGATGTTGCCTTAAATATGGGATAAACACGGCAAAATGCAAAATGCTTAACAAATTATACTGAAAAGCAAGTGTAAATATGTAAGAATTCATAGCAAAGAAAAAAAAGGAGTTGGAAACATGACTGCAATGCACACTATCTGCTAAAATAGATGCTTTTCATCATTCAGGAATTAGGGAAAAATTCCACCCACAGAGGTTCAGAATCTATTTCTGAACCAAACCTCAGTGGTTCTCTTGGGAAAACCATCGGTACCATTGGTACTAATTGAGTGTTTTCTCCTAGTATCAGAGGGGTAAGGGGAGCAGAAAAGGGAGAGAAGAGCTTGTGTGCATACATCATTTCCCAGGAAGTCAGTTCTCTTCCCTAAGAACTGACGAGAGCATTGTAAGCTGTTACTTTGCTTTCTCCAAGAGCTCCCTCCTCACCTCCACAATTCCCATACCTTGTCCTTTTGACTTTGCCTGCCCAGTCAAAAAACAACAAAGGGGAAGACATTGTTGATTTGGTTGTAGAGTGCACCTTTTTTGTATCTAAAATGGAAGACATGAGATGGAACAAATTGCCTTTAAGGCCCTTTGCATTTTCTTGTGCTTTTTCCATTATCATTTTTATAGTTGAGATTTCTGTGAGGATTCACAGTGAGTCATTTTATGAGACAGCTCTGTACCATCTGCAGTAAAGAGTTTCCTATCACTCTAGACATTACGTATCTCCTTATGGCAGCCTGGACACTGTAGGGAAATTGCCAAACCAGGTCACATGCCAGTGGGCCATCATTCATCCAAAAAAGGCGGGCAAAATCTGCTTACAATTACTTTCAACCCTTGGTTCTGCATAACATGTCCCTGTGGCTATGGTTTTTTTCCTGCCAGCCCCCCACAGTGCTCAGAAGGAGTCCTAGAATGGTCAGCGCCTGACCAGAGGGAAGAGGTCCTGGCCTCTCTCCTTCCTTCTCACCCTTTTTCAATCTTTGTAAAGAACGATATGTTTTTGTATTGTGTCATGCTGGTAGTAAGTACAGCTGCCGCTCTAAACGTTTACAAAAGAAATGTAGTTAAATGCCAAAATGTTTTTATAATGAAAAAGCTAAAACTTCATGGAGAAAAAAACAGCTCATAAGAAACATTAATCTGAGCTCCTAATCTGCAAAAGGAAAAACTTTACTGAGAGTACTACATAACTACAAATGAGCCAGAATACATATAATGTAAAGAGGGCTACCATGTTATATCCGGACCTCTGTTTAATGGTTGAAAACACATTCAGATGCAACCATACTCCTGCAGCATAATCTGGTTAAAACTGTTATGTGGTAGATTCCAACCTAGCAGCTGATCATGTGAGGTTCAGGGGGTGTTTCTCCAGAAGAAGCAAAAACTTTGATCTTAAAGATGGTCTGAAACTGGTTATCAGCAAATACATGTAAACTCAGAAAATGCAGTAACCTATTAGGAATTTCCTCTCCCTCTCCATCACTAGCCAAGTCTTGAACTCAGTCTTTGCCACTTGTTCTTGGCAAGTTCATTCATACATACTCAAGTGTAAGTGGTGCTTGTGGTGTCTTCTGCTGGAGCAGGAGTGGGACATTAAATGACTGTACTAGAGTCTACTCAGGAAATGCTTTCAGGCAACTTTCAATGTGAAACTTCCCTTAAACAGGCAATATAATTTTAGCCCAGTGTCCATTCTTTATTTGGGCATGCCTCGGAGGAACCAAAATCAATATGGCTGCTGGGAATGCCAGTAACAGAAGTAATGATGGAATCATAAAGTCACTGCATGATTTAGGCTGGAAGGGACCTTAGAGATCATCTTGTTCCAGCCTCCCCCCCAACCCTTCCATGAGACCAGGTAACTCAAAACCCCATCCAGCCTGGCCTTGAACATTTCCAGGGAGGGGGCATCCACCACTCTCTGGGCATCCTGTTCCCATGCCTCACCACCCTCACAGCAAAAAATTTCTTCCTTATATGTAGACTAAATCTACCCTCTTCCAGTTTATAGCCATTACCCCTTGTTCTGTCGTTACATGCCCTTGTAAAAAGTCCCTCTCCATCTTTCCTTTAGGCTCCCTTCAGGTACTGGAATACTGATGTAAGATCCCTCTGAACCCTTCTCTTCTCCAAGGTGAATAATCCCAACTCTATCAGCCTATCTTCATAGGACTGGTGCTCCAGCCCTCCGATCATCTTTGTGGCCCTCCTCTGGACCCACTCTAACAGCAATATTTCCTTCTTATGTTAAGGTCAGTACTCCAGCCGGAGTCTCATGACAGCAGAGCAGAGGAGCAGAATCACTTCCCTCGACATGCTGGCGACACTTCTCTTGATATAGCGCAGGATCCAGTTGGCCTTTTGGGCTGCAAGCACACATCACCAGCTCATGTTGAGTTTCTCATCAACAGACACCCCCAAGTCCTTCTCCTCAGGGCTGCTCTCAATCCATTCTCCACCCAGCCTGTATTTGTGCTTGGGATTACCCTGAACCATGTGCAGGACTTCACACTTGGTTTTGTTGAACTTCATGAGGTTGGCATGGGCCCACCTCTCAAGCCTGTCAAGGTGTCTCTGGATGGCACCCCTTCCCTCTAGCATGTCAACTGCACCACCCAGCTTGGTGTCATACATTAATTTGCTGAGCTGCATTCAATTCCACTGTCCATGTTGCCAACAAAGTGTTGAACAGTAACAGTCCCAGTACTGATCCCTGAGGAGCACCACTTGTCATCGGTCTCCACTTGGACATTGAGACGTTGATCACAACTCTCTGAGTGTAACCATCTATCCAATTCTTTATCCAGCAAGTAGTTCACCCATCAAACCCATATTTATCCACTTATTGACCAGGATGTCATGCAGGACAGTGTCAAATGCTTTGCAGAGGTCCAGATAGATGACATCAGTTGCTCTTCCTTTATCCAGTGATGTGGTAACTCCATTATAAAAGGCCCCCAAGTTTTGCAAGCACAATTTGCCCATGATGAAGCCATGTTGGTTGCCACCAATCACCTTGTCTTAATTTTCCATTTGCCTTCAGGAGCATCTGCTCTATGATCTTGCCAGGCACAGAGGTGAGACTGACTGGCCTGTAGTTTCTCTGATCTTCTTTTTTCCCTTCTTGAAAATAGGGTTATGTTTCCCCTTTTCCAATCAGTGAGATCTTCACCAGACTGCTATGACCTTTCAAATAGTAGCTTAGCAACTTCATCTGCCAGTTCCCTGAGGATCCATGGATGGATTTCATTGGGTACCATGGACTTGTGCACCTTCAGGTTCTTTATATGGTCTCGAACCTGATCTTCACTTACAGTGGGTAGGTCTTCCTTCTCCCAGTTCTTTCCATTGTTTTCTGCAACTTTGGTGGTGTGGACAGAGCCCTTATCAGTGAAGACAAAGAAGTTATTGAGTACCTCCGCCTTCTCTGCATCACTCGTGACCAGGTGTCCAGTCTCCTTCCAGAGAGGGCCCACATCTTCCCTAGCCTTCTTTTTATGACTGATATACTTGTATCAATCCTTCCTGTTTCCATTTATGTCCCTGGCTAGATTTAATTCTGTCCAGGCTTTAACTTTCCTAACCTGGTCCCTGACTGCTCAGCCAGCCTCTTTTTTATTCTTCCCAATTAACCTGTTCTTGTTTGCACTCCCTATAGACTTTCTTTTTGCACCCCAGTAAGTCTAGGAGCTCCTTATTCATTCATGGAGGCCACCTGGCATCTTTGCCCACCCTCTTCTATTTTGGGACGCACTCTTCTGGGGCTTGGAGCAGATGGTACTTGAATACCGGCAAGCTTTCTTGGGCCCCTCTTCCCTCCAGGGCTTTGTCCCATGACACCCTGCCACACAGATCCCTGAAGAGGTCAAAGTCTGCTCTCTTGAAGTCCAGAGTAGTGAGTTTGCTATGCTTGCTCTGTAGTGTCCTGAGGATCTTGAACTCTATCATTTCATGGTCACTGCAACCAAGGCTGTACTTGAGTTTCATGTTACTCACCAACCCCTCCTCATTGGTGAGGACCAGGTTCCACATAGCACCTTTTCTCATGAGTTCATGTAGCACTTGGAAGAGAAAGTTATCATCAATGCATTCCAGGAATCTCTTTGATTGCTGGTGCCCTGCTCTGTTGTCCCTCCAACAGATGCTGGGGTGGTTGAAGTCCCCCATGAGGACCACAGCTTGTGAGGGTGAAACTGTTACTATCTGTTTATATAGGATCTCATCCACCTAGTCTTCCTGGTCAGGCAGCATGTACCATACCCCCACTACGATGTCTCCTATGTCTCCTTTCCCAACATTTCCTTTAGCCCTGTCCCAGAAGCTCTCTGGCAGCTCCTCATCCACACCCAGGAGGAGTTCCATGGACTCCAGAAGGTCACTGATACAGAGGGCAACACACCCTCCTGTTTTCCCCTACCTGTTTTTTCTAAAGAATTTATACCCATCTATTCCTATACTTCAGTCATGAGAGCCATCCTACCATGTCCCAGTGACCCCAATGACATCATAGCACTGTAGGCATGTGTAGGAGGTCCTCATGGGGGACTTCCTGCTTGTTGCCCATGCTTTGTGTGTTAGTGAGCAAGCATTTAAGTTGGGCCTTCATCAAAGCCAATTTACCAATTGGAGTTCCCTTGTCCTTCAATTCAGGTACTTTTTTCCTGGCTTGTGATCCTACTCCAGGCCCAGGGCATCCATTATCACAATCAGTCTGGAAGTGTCCAAAACAAACGTTTTTCACTGCAGTTATTTTCATGATCATTGCAAAGACTGTTGTCATGATAGAGTAACTGTAAATGGTCCAACTGCAAATGGGAAAGTACCTTTGTTCCCATAGATGATACCCTTCTCACCTTGCCTTAACATAGTTGTGGGATAGGAGCAGAAACAAGGTACCATCACCTACAAATTGGCAGCTGAAAGGTCTGTTCAATTACTACCCTCTTCTTGGAAAATGGTCTTGGAAAACAATATCTGTACTATTGGTGAGAGCATCAAAAGGAATAGCACTACTATAGTAAGGAGAAATGCAAATTAGACATACTAGTCAGAGGCACCTCTATTCATGGAAGGTTCTGCTTCATAACCTTTATGAATTCCCCAGAATTTAAGGCAAAAAGAACACTTGCTGGTAAAGGTCATGTTTATTTGCATAACATAGTATATTTTCATAAATGTAGGCGAGTAAATGTTAGGGAAGCAAGGCAATGGCTTTAGGAATGAACTCATTGTGATCCTGAGGACAAAAGTGAAGCTGTCTGCGATTCCAGGTGCTTTGGAGTCCATGAAAGGTTTCTGTTCTATCTGCTTTGTTTTTTCAAGGAACGAAATGTTGAACCAACTCAGTAGTCTGGAAGGACACATGCATACAGTGAGAGAGACTTGCCGTTTCTGAGCATGGTTACCTCTGATCCAGATGGAAAAAAAGAAACTGTTTCCCTATTACCTGCAAGCTGGTGCATAAATTAGTCAGCAGGGGAACACAGAGAGGCTCAAGGCTTTGGTTCAAACTTTCAAATTTGCTTCTAAGCATGTGCTGTTGGGTTACAAACTTGTGTAAAAACACTCGCACAGCACTGACTCTTGAATCATCTGAGCTCTGCTATGTCAGCATATATCCAAAACAATTTGCTGAGATTGCTGTGTTCAGCATCTTGCCCTGGAAACCACTTGCTGTGGTCAGCACCACTCATAACTCACTCGCTAGCTTGCCGGTCAAGTGTGTAATGGCTTGTGTGAAGAATGCTGCTGGCCTCTACCCTCAGGGTAAGTTTTACCTGTGGGATCACGGGCTAATTAACAAAATCTGGAGGAACCACAGGACTACTGTGGCTTGAACTAGAGTTGGCCCTTGGCTCATTAGCTTACTCCTCAAGTCTGGCAAGTGGAAGAAACACCCTGCAGCCAAATTATACATTGGTGCCAACACCACCCAGTTGAACAAAACTGGTGGAGCAAAGTTAAGAACAGCTGCACCAGAAAAATTCTTGTCCCTGGAGAAGCAAGACATACCTGCCAGGAAGCAAGTGAACATGAAGACTCTGCTAGTGGTGGGAAGTCTCATATGGAGGACAAAAAATTGAAGACGTAGAAAAGGAGAGTAGAGTAAATTTACAAGAAAGGCACAGATATAGAGAAAACTGCAAAAGGCATGAAAAAATTAGAGATATGAGAGGTCAAAGAAAAAATAACAAAGGGAGTATATATGCAGTGAAAAAAAAATATCCAAGGACAGAAAGGTATATAGAAGAAAAAGCGGGCAGGAAAGAACAGCTTGTATTTAATTGTATTTGTATCTGGTATACAGTAAAGAGCACTTCAGATGTAGTGCTGTCATTATTTTTTTCCTAATATTGATTGTTGACCTCGGGAAATCCTTAGTAACAGGTCATAAGTCCCTCATGCTCCAGGCTTGTCACAGTGAGCTCCCAGAAAGACTGTCTCTGGGATTTAAACAAGGGGACCCAGGGATTTAGAGTCTAGATTATTTTTGTTGAAGAAAGCAGGGAGAAGAAATAAGCTTTGACAACTGCTATTGGGTGAGGCCACTCTTCTCCAATATGCTAGGCTGGGTCAAGGCAAAGCCAAAAGCCTGTAAGGACTAGAATAAGCAGATCACAGGATAGGAAGACAGCAAGTCAAAAGACTTCCAATTGCTCTCTGCTTGCTAGAATCTGAACTAACACTGCAGACTACATGGATAGGAAAAGTCATGGCAGCTACAGCAGCAGGAGTCTTTCAAGACCAAAACTTCACTCAATGAAAATCTGGTCGCAGCTAGGGCACGTGTCATTTCTCCTGTAAGTCTAGGCTTTACCAGCCAGGTCTTTTACAGAAGCAGCCACAGGAAACTGGTCAGGTTTTCATCTCCAGAACTGCTGGCTTCTTTTCTTTTGAACAACAGAATGGAAGGAAAAAAAGCAGGAAGTTCAAAAGTCTAGGAAAAATTAATACTGTAACCATTAATTCATGAAATATCTCTACTTGAGCCCAGTCCTTTTTTTATCCTGAATCAGCTCATTCATCCAATAAGGTTAATAGTATGGGGAGAGGAGGGGGAGATGAGAACCTTTTCTATTGTGTGTACTTCAAATGAGCAGAATAAGGCAACTTTTCTGCAGAAAACACACACAAACAAAGACTACACTTCACAAGTGCCATGCTGCAATACCTCTCAAAATCAGACCATTTGCTGTATTAATTTTTTGTCTAGTCTTTTTGTGGCCATCTTTTTCCCCTTCCTCTGACTTTGCATGTGCTGAAAGACCCTAAGTAGCCCAAGTTGCCATGGAAAAACAAGTGTAAGTGGCACATTTACAAACTTATCCTCTCTATACTCAATGAGTGCTACCACTCTGGACCTATACAAGAATTTAAGAGGTGCTGCTTGTCATGTTTTTTTTGCATTCAGTGCATTGCCTTTAAACACACTGGACCTTTGGGGTAGAAAATGGGAGATGCCAGGGAGAAGCCTAACAGGGGATTCATAGCTTCTGGTTTGATAATTGCTCAACAACTGAACTAAAATTACCACACCTCAGGGAGATAATAATAAACAGAGCTGCCATCAAATTAATTGAGGCACTTCCCATATGTCTGCACTTCTTTTATATGCACGTGTAAGCAGAGGGAGAGGAGCAGGGAGCATTCACATCAAGTGATAAATACCAGCCCCTGGGAGTTCTTGAAAAACAAATGGGTTAATTTTTGAGAACCTAACTATCACTATTATGATTATTTATTATTAAGACCCATGCAGTAAGAAAAAGCAGCATCAGGTGATTATTGCTATGTACATAGAGAACTTTCAGCATTTAATGTAAAATATTCCTTCATGTCAAACCAATAATCACCCTTTCAAAACGATGCCTTGGAGAGTCATATATATGGAGTGTTGAGTATAAATCTTTTGATTCCCTGTTGTAATGTGCAAAGTGTCGCCTCTCACATGAAGGCTGCTGCTGCAGGTCTTTGTGGCAGCTGAAAAGCACATGTTGTTCTTCCCCCACCTTCTCCTTCCCTTCTTCTTAAGGTTTTCCAAACTCTCTCTTGATAAATGTCTTCAGAAAAATATTTTATGAGGTGCTTACCTATAAAAATATATCTTTCAAGGCCATGTACACAATGAAGCCTTAAACACTAACCACACACAAGAAACACTGTTCATTTGGTCCAGCATGTAGATGGGAGGAAATCGAAACCCATCAGGGCATGGTCAGAGCCAAGGTGGAACCTATTAGCAGTTTGTTGTGACTTGATGTTATTCACCTGCTGCAGGAGAGAATAGAAGAGAAGCCCCTCACAGAAGATGTCCTTTTGTTTAAACGGCTGTTCGTGCCTCAAGATGTAGAGCCTGAAAACAGCAGCATGTATGATCAAAGATGTGGGACAGCTTCCGTATAAGAAGAAACTAAACATGCCCAGACTCCTTGGTGGAAAGGGGGGAATGCTGAAGGGAGGATATAGCCCAGGTCCATGAATGGTTTGAAGAAATGACTGGGGAACAATTATTCACTGATTGTTTTTTTTACATAGCACAGGAACAAGCTATTGAGTTTAAAGCAAACAAAGTCAAGTATTTTCTCAACTGGCACATAATTATGCTCACTGTCACAAGACATAGTAAAGATGAGGAATAGGAGTGCATTCAAAAATCAGACGAAGGTTTCATTAGTAACTTGCCTGTGCATTCATACATCAGTGAACCAGCAGCAGGCCCTTTCTGGCCGGGGGAGAGAAATGTTATCAGGCCATCATGGTCATGAAGGATAAATCTCAAATCTCATAGCTGACACCTTCACCTGTGCAGTGCTTCTTAATAATTTGTAGAGGCATCAGTTTAACTATTACCCACGGGGGAAAAAATTACTTTTTAACCCCTGGGACATGTTTCTGCTGTGTTTAAGATTCCCAAAATATCATGGCCATTATAGTCCCATTTCAGAAGCAGGTAATTACAATTTCTTGTTTTTATGAAGTATTTTCCATTCTTTTCACAGTGCGTTTGCTATATCGCACTGAAGGGTAAACAGCTTGTAATTTCCGAGACCCAGTACATTTACTGTTACAGCTTTTCAATTCAGAAGAAAATTTCCAGGGAAATCTGAAGTCAAGGTAGCCTGACAAGTACCCTTCATTCTCCCTTCTCAATATATTGCTAGTGTCCTCTTAAATCCTGAAGTTTTACTTTCTAAAATAAAAATCTGTAAAACGTGACACAGTTACAGTTCAACTCAATATAGCAGCTCAGTTCCTCATTTTAGGTGAAATTATTCCAGCTAAATAAAACAAGGAGACATCACCAGATGAGGAAGCACATGTTTTATCTCTTCCTGTTTCTCTGTACAGACTGCAAGAAAGTATTATCAGCATGGCTTACTAGCTGATTCCATTCAGCCACTGTCCTTTGCCCTGAGATCTGTAAGTCTGCAAATTGCTGAGACAGAGCTGCATTTCAGTTGTTCTTTCCTTTAAAACAAGTAAAATTACAATACCAAAGAAAACAGCACACTGAGGACAGATGAAAACAGGGCTGCCAAGGTGCTGTTCCCTCTTCCACTGTCCACATGAAGGTCTTTACACTGATATTAGAAAAATAGCCAATTCCAGGCAGGGAGGTACCAGAGAGGTCTAGGATTTCACATGGTGTAGGTGCTAGAGTTTGGTTTTGCCATTTTAAGGAGTCAGTGGTGAGTTTGATTTTTGCAATATCAAACACGATATCAATATCAATACATGAAGAGCAATAGAAATATGTTAGATTTGCATTGAAATGCTTGTAGCTTGTACTTTAGGGAAGTTTTATCTACTCTAAGAGCTTTAGCTCTAAAACCAGGAGACAGTCATCTACTGCGTTTGTGACTTAGAAGCCTTCTTTGGGATTCAAGCTTTTTATATTAGCTAGAAAAAAGGAACAAATCACTTCACAGTTTCCGTAAGGATTTCCCAGTACCTACCTGTGTTTCTCAAGAGGAAAGAGGCATCCTGCTTCGATCAATCCTTGGGCTTCACAAGAAGTGAAAAACAACATAAAATCATATCATACATCAACTCATTCATGTGAGATCATCGGTGGCAGACAGATACCTTCCTGCCCCTCCATATCTGCCCAGACACCTAGTTTTCAGTTATTTCTATCACTGTGAGACAGCAGAGATCCAGTTGTAAGTATGCATTATAATATAAGTGCCTTTTTTCAATTTGCAATTTGTGTGCATTTGCAAGTAAATGTAGAGTAGCTCCTTTACTTTTCATCTTTGCACACTAATCTATTGTACAAATGTTTAAACATAGCATGGCAACCCTAGGTGATAAATTCATGGAAGAAATATCACCTGTAGACAATGACTAATGTCTACTTCAGGCGTTTCTGCCCTACATTCTACCATACATTTGGGGGGGGGGGTGCGGGCAGGAGATATCATATGGATTAAGTTAGTAACACTCATACTCACATTTTCAGGGAGTGCTTCCCCTTAAATCATATGTCTTTGGACCCTGACAGGCTTTTACACCTAGTCTTATTTCATGCTGGAACTTTCCAGGGACACATTAGTCGTGCTTCACAAATCACCATGTTTGCTGGTTAATGAAACACCCTAAGCAAGCATTACTTAAATCCTTGAAGGAATTGGGAACATTTTACACTTCTGACAGTGGTGAGCAAAAGGGCCTATCTCCTTCAGGCTTCTACCATATGTTTTGTTCCTAAAGTAGGTATCTTAATAAGGCAGTCACAGAAGACTCTGATTAGTGTAAGGTTCCAATGATATCTTTATCTCATAGCATCTTTCCTCTATATTTATCTGTAGGATTTTTGTTGTTGTTGTTAATCTAAGGGGTGCTAATTTGGGATCATAATAGGGGGTTTTAGCCACTTACTTTCTTATCTTGGTTCACCAAAAATGTATGTACTCCCTCCAGTTTAATATGTCAATATATCATACAGAACAAATAGATAAATAGCAAGTGTCTTTTCTGCATATAGATCACCTGATATTGAAGATCAGGCACATATTACTATATCTAAACAGTGTAAACTAAACCATAGCTTTGAGGGGGGACAAAAAAGACTTTTATGAAGCAAAGTATCAAGTCTTTAATCTGGAAAATAACTTTGAAATAAACTCTGAAAACAACAGAAAATCAATAGCAGAAGTCTCAGACACAATATAGTCTTCTTCAGAAATATGTGACAACTTAACTTCACCTCAGATAAGTTACCACCATCCTGGTGGCCATACAATTTTCAAAACACTTTTGAGACTTTTAGCTGTAGTAGTGTGAGTCTTGAAAGAGCTGAGTTCCAGGAAAGCATCATCCAGCTCAACTGCTGGCTTTACAAATCAGGTGGACTAAACCCAGGCAGCACTAACAAGCAAGCATTCAAAGGAATGTTCTCAGGCAATAACCCAGCAGAGCATGACACAAATGCCGGGCCGAAGCAAGTCTTATCAGTTCCAGGAACACTGAAATTAGTAATGTTATAACCAAATTTGGACAGGAGACCATTTATTCCTGCTCATTGTGTTTGACTGCCTTTTGCAGAAGACCTAGCTCCTGAAGTCTGCAGAGGCAGTGCAGGTCAATGGTGTTCTGATAACGATGAGTATGGATTTTGGGTAATCTGAATCATTCATTGGAAACAGAATTAAAGAATCACACCATGAGATGCCACATTGTGACATAAGAGAATGCCATATAGCCATGTCATAACAGGAGATCTCAGGCTGATGAGGGCTAATTTTGAGAGTTTCTTCTATAGCTTCCAAGACATCTGTGCAGAAACTGATTTTTTTTTCTTCCCCAAGGAGTGCAGCCTGTATGCCTTAGTGCGACAAGGTACATCAGTTGGCTGTTGTTGACACAAACTTCCTACACTAGGGCACAAGGTCTTTTAAGCTTCTTCTGTTCTTGGAGGAGAAAGATAAATACCTCAAGAGGTCAGTAAATCTCATCTGAAGACAGGCAATCTCTGGAGCTGCTTATCTACTAATCATGAAGGCAGAGTGGACTACGAACTTACAACAGACAGCTATGTTTTAGACAGTTAAACATAAAATAGATTTGCCCTATGTCCTGTTGTGCACCCATGTAACACAGAAGGGGCAAAAGGACTACTCCCATTTAAGTGTCCACAACCTGGCTTCTGCACCCTGGCAAGGACAACTTTAAAGCAGGAAAGGAAGCCAGCTCTCGACATTTTCCTGTAAAACTATCTTTTTTCTGAAGACAAGTAAGGAACAAAACAATAAACAAAACTGTGCAAAAGCAGAGAGCTATATCTCTGGTCTGTACAACTAATTAAGTTGTCTGGTCTTAAAAAAGGCTCAGGCCAATTAATTATAGCAATTAAAATCGTGTCCTTTGGGGCAACTAAAAGAGCAAGTGCATTCCCTGGGTAAAAAACAACGCCCTTCAAATTTATGGCCATCTTTAATGTTAGTCTTACCCGTTTGAATTGAACAGCTCACATGCCTACAAAAAACTGTTAGCTAGGAGGCGTATCATCACCAAGGTCTCAATGTTGTTCAGCTGAGAAAATAGAACAGACATACAGGTAACCAGCTCAGTATAAACAAGTGGCGAAGAAAGCAGAACAAATCAGTACCACTTCATCAAGAAGCCTGGATGTTGCAGAAATATGTTTTGGGCTGTTTGGTGTGTAAACTGCATGGTCACTATGAACTAACATACGACATAGCTTTCTGTCTACCCTTAAACATGGTTCTTTGTCACGGTAACAAAAGCCACAGCTGTAAACAGTTTATGGTGCAATTGCTTGATCAACAGCCATCAGAATAAAAGTAAGATGAGCTTGCCTTTGTTGTCTCAACAGCCCTCACCTCTGCTACAAAAATGCTTTTTAACTGGCTGCAGACGGGCATCTTCACAAGTGTTTCTAATTCAGCTAAACATCTTGATACGAAATGTCGTAAATTACATGTATGAGACTGTCAGTAGAATTTTCAACAGACGTAACATGAGTTCATATTGAAATAAAATGAGAACCTTGGACAAATTTCTGAGCCTATAAATGTTCAACTTCACCTACAATCCCACTCACAAAGACATTTGGGAAATCTTTGATGATCCCATCTAACACGTGATTGGTGAGAGTGGGAGACTCATAGGCCATAATTTCCCTACACCTTGGACAGTAATCTTCCTGCATTTTTCCACAAGTGATTCCACTTACAGGTTTCAGAAGTGATAAAATGTATCACAAATGAGCTATTGTGTCCACTTGCTGAATACTTATCTCAGGCTGGGAAAAAAATTTCTCTTTGCACTTTGATATTTATTTCCAGGTGTATTTATTTCTCTGGTAGGCATTTGAGATCTGGGTGCTGAAAAGACGCATGCATGTACTCAACGTTATATATGTGAGTACCACCATTGATCTCAGCAGGACTACCTTTCGTCTGAAGTCAGTGAGACTACTCGTGTCTGAAATTGGGCAAGTAAATTAAACCCTTTCAGGATTGGGGTTAAAGCAAACATTTTATCGCTCAACAGCAGTGAATGAAAAACAAAACCCAAAACAAACAATCAAAAAAAAAACCCCACCCCCCAACCAAAACCTTCCCTTTCAGAACTACTATTTTCTTTTGACACTTTTGCTATCAATAAAGGTATCTCAGTTGAGAGACTAATTCTGCTCTATTTTTCCTGCAGTTGCTAAAATTCCCTGTTGGAATCTCTGTAAAACTCAGATCTTCTTGTTTGCACTGCAAACTGTGCTTACTTTGAAGTACTGTATGCTACCATGTTAGCCACATTTTAGACGCTTTCATTGGTTTCCTGAGCAGTTAAGTATTTCCACTGCATGTGGTTCTTTTCTATTTTATGGGATTCATATGCCACTCTACTTACTTTTATGCCTCTGGTTCTTCATCAAGGTGTGTGATTAACATCTATCATTGTCAAATTTGCATTGAAATAGAAACCATTGCTTTGAAGCATCGCAAAGTTGAACTCCATGTTCTGGAACTGATGTGTTTCTACACACACCACTCATCCTAACATGGTTTCATGTTAAGGCCAGTTGTTGCATATCTATAACTCACGGTCTTATCCACATTTTGACCTCTCTGGAGTGCTCCTTCAAATCTCTACTCTTGAGCTCCTTTTTTTTTTTTTTTGGTTAGCTAAGCATTCTCAGTAAGTACAGCTGGACTTTAGCAAATGCTGCTTTTCCTTCCCAGAGCATATAAACAACAATAAATATAACAATAAATATAGCAACAACTCATAGCAACAACTAAGCAGCACACTTCAAAAAGCTGCTTATATTAAAAAGGAAGAACAAGATTAGCGAAAAAGGAGGTTATAATATATCAAGAATCTGTACTCTTGTCCTTCTTAAACTAAGACAAGATACCTCAGAAAAAGTCTGGTTTCTTCAGACTGTAAGGAAATGTGAGAAGCAATTCCTCAGTGGCCCTATGGATGGAACGAGATGTTTTTGTTGTTTGTTGTCCTTTTCATGTGTTGCTTCTCATAAAGCCACATTTGGTGACAGTCAAAGCAACAGGATTTCCGCAAATAGCAGCTCATATGTGGCCATTTACACTTTAGAACTTTTTAACTCCGAGGTGTCCTACCTCCACATGATTTTACTGAGCAAGGTTTACGGTCATTCTAACAGCAATCAGCAAGTAAGCGCACATATTCAATCAGCAATTATTTAAGTAACCCAACCACAAGTCCTTAGTAATAAAGCAACGTAGTCCATATAGATGTTTATGTGTATATACATTTTATACATTGTTCTGTGGATTCTAACACTAATTCTAATTTCCTATACTTCCTGTCCAATCTAAAGAGTTTCTTTTTCTTGTGTTCACAGAAAAAATATTATCAACTGCATAATAAACTTGTGATGGGATTCTTTAGGAGTGGCTGAAATTGGATGCCTTAAAACCATACATAGATTGCATTAGATCCACTGCTGTAAAATTGCTGAATCAGATAGTATCCATAGAAATGGCTCTATTTCACAAGAAAAGGGTCTGGCTAGCATTTTCTTGCCAGTCTGGAAGTACTCAATCTGAACTGATGCTTTCATAGCTGTGATTTTGTTTCCTGGCAAATAACATTCAGAGAGATCCCAAATCATTTCCCATAATGGGCCCATTAAAAAAAAAAAAATCCTGAGAACTGTTGTCTAACCCACTTCTATTTCCAGCACACTCCTTCCAAATGATTACTGAAGCAAGCAGCACTAGGCAGAGAGCAAATACAGTGAAGGTAGTTGAATTAGAGGAAGCAAGTCAAGGAAACAGTTCTCAGCCTGTTTCCTGAGGAAATGTACTTGTACGTGCATCTGTTCCTCTGCCTGTTTGTACCTCTGAGTCCTGATATTTTCTCATTGCTTGTCGATTTTAACCAATCTCAGAGGTCATAGTGAAATATATTTTCATATATTTTCTGGAAAGAGAAATTCAAATAGAGGGGAGAAAGCAATGAGGCAAAGGTTACAAGCTGCACTTAACTCTAATTTGTTCTCATGGAGTCCACATGGGTCACAGGTATCGTGAACTTCCCAATGAAAGGAAAATCTCTGGTCAGCATTTACACTTCACAAGGGATCAGACAGCCCAGCTTCGAGGCATAAATTCACAGGACCCCGGTCCTACTTTTCCTGTTCCTCCTGGAACTAGTTATTGATCCGTCTATTAATTATCACCAGCTGATCAGCTGAAGTTCTCTGCAACGCCTATAGAGGCATATACAAAGTGACTCACCAGTTTGTGAGACTTGTACTGTTTCTACTGCTTGTACAAGTACAGACTTGTACTGCTTGGTATCTAAATGTTCCTCTAATGTTGGTGTTCACAGTAGTCATAATAGAACTTCAGAGTTGTGTGTTTGTTTCTTTTCCACCACAGATTACAAAAAAGATTCAGAAAATGTGTAAACAATTTTACTTCTCTTTCACAGAGGAGGTACAGGGTGCTGGTAACATGTAGATGTGTAAAGAGACACCACATACCTCTGGCTCCAGCACTACCTTCTATTTGGTTATGTCACCAAATGACAGCAGGTCCTACAGCAGTCATTAGTAAGTACAGTGACGCCAGAACCCACACTGGAAAACAGAGACACTTTTAATGAAATCTTTAAGTATCAGGGCAAATAGTAGGAGTGGAAACATTCACCTCTGCCTCACCTTCTAAACATTTCTCCTTACCTATGTTTTTAGCTTTATGGATCCACTATATATAAAATTGCCAAATCACCATATAGTTAAGTGATTCCAGGTTCCCATTACAGTATGCATTGTGGTTGGGAAAATATTTTCAAATACTGTTTAAACTTACAATACTCTTCAGAACTTGTTTTTGTATTTGACTCTGGCCTTTTATCTCTTCTTAGTGCAGACAGGGACCTGATTCCATTAATCTGCAACTGATTTGTGTGATGGCAACATTTGCAGCAGCAGAAGTGCTGTAACATCTACACCTAAATTAGCTCATGAGTCAACATATCCAGTTGGGTTATTACATGTATTGCATCAATTATCTACAAATGAAATACAGCTGCGTTGTCTGTTGCACCATTTTAAAACATCCACTTAACGAGCCTTAGAGCTCAAAAAGATTGGGAGCATTTGGTGACAACAAATAAAAAGGAAACCTAATCCAGTCCTGTATTATCCAGCTGTAATTTTTTTTTTTACTAGAACCTAATCAGGTGTTTACCATAAACATGGGCAGTACTTTTAGTTTATTTGCTAAATAGGAGTTGGACACAGGAAGCATGCCTGGGTCACAGTCAAAGGCTTTCACTTGCAAAAACAAGGTCACCCAGGTCTTTGTGACAGATACTTGAATTAAAAAAAGCTTCTTTTCCAGCAATTCAAGATCAGGCTGACATTTTGATGTATCCTCCTTAATCATTTTCATATTTTCTTTTAGTAAATGGGGCAGCATCAGTATGGCCTGACAGTTTCCTCCATTTCTGGGAGGAGGGGAAGCAAGGGAATTAGAGGGGAAGCATAGGAATTGGGGGCTGGGAAGTTGTCTCCGTATTTTCAGCAGTTGAAAGAATCTCCGGAGAGCTCCCAAACTGCCTGTATACTTTTTTATGTGCAGCATGTCGAGCACCTGTTTTCAATTGCATCTTCAGATCAGAAGATCCTCCTACTTGGGGTCTGCAAGCCTGGCCGTAACATATAAAACGTCCCATGCATATGGCTGTCATTTCAGTTTTCTTTGCAAATGATTTCTGTTCCGTGTGTAGGTGAGAGGCTTGTTTGAGGTCTGCTTACATCATACTTATGGAACTTGATCCCCACTGTAGGAAATGCGTACGGAGGGCATTTGTTTAAACTGTTGGTCAGTGGGGGTCATTCTCATTGTAAATGGATTTTCACTCATAAACTATGTAAGATTACTTTAAGTCCTCACTGGAGACCCCAGCTTTGCTGAAATCATGGCACATGAAAGCAAGTTGACTTCTCGTTCAAGCTTGTCCCCGTGCAACTTCCAGATGCTGGTACATCAGCCAGCAGCTTTTGCACAGCTATCTATCACAGCTGCAGCAATGAGCAAGGAAATTCCATGTTTCAAGAAACTGTTGTACACCCATTCCTGGGAAATAGCTGTTTCAAAGTGGGATCACCAGAAGGAAACTGACCCTTCCACTCACACAAATTGCCCCTTATTTGGTAAATCTTAATGTCAGACCTGGAGACAGACCCATACTGTAGGGCTAAAACCCGAGTGTGATTTCAAACACCCACGTTTGTGGGAGCTTAAACACCAGTGCTTGACTGAGTTCGTCACTGAGATATAGTTTGGAAATGGTAAACTAAAGGAGGTGTAAGGGAAAAGAAGAAGAAATAAGCCGTTAAGAGAAACCAGTCAACTATGGATTAAACAGGCTGTTTATTCACAAAATGTCACAACAAACAACAAACTTGCCTGAGGAAGCAAGTTAGCACTCATCTTCCCCCAGAGAAGTCAACAAGAAAAGAGTAACGAAAGATGTAAGAGGCTCAGTGAGCAAAGAAGCACCCCTTTCTTCCTGGTCCGTGGGCACTCATCAGCTGCCCAGTGCCTTTCAGTGTCACCTCAGGACCTACAGACCGCCCCCAGGCAAAGACTGCTGCCATGGTGCGCAGAGGTCATGTCTGGAGAAGGCTGTCCCATGCACTAAAGCATCCTCATGTGTCTCAGAAACTTCAGTGTCCACGCTGCAAAGCAGGTGCCTCCATGATGGACATCCTCATGCTGCCAGTGGCTGCACCTGTGACAAGGTCTACCCACCAAGCAGCTGAACTGGCTTCTCATAAATGACCTTTTTTTAACTAATGAAGCCACAAGTTGGTGGGACCATTGAGTGGGTGTGGAAAAAAAATAAGGTGGGAAACAGAAGTGTATGAGACATTAGATGTTCCCCTCCAAACTGATAGCACAGGACACCAGCTCTGTGGCTTTCTCCAAGAGGCCTTCAGATCTGGATGTACCTCTGATGCTTGGCCTTCCCACCACCTTCCATGAGATCCCAGTCTGCCTCATAGGGTGGCAATACCTCTGTTGAGACCACAGCAGGTCCCCCAGCCTCCTCCTAGCTGCCCACAGTGCCCAGGAAGGGGAAACTGCATCACAAGTGAGGCCCAGGGCTGGTCACTTGCACATGGAGGAGCAGGCGAACACTGGTCCCCCTTGTGCTTGCGTAAAGCTAACTTCTAAACATCCTTGACGCTTACATTCCTCTGGACCAAGGCTTTCACACTTGAGCCCCCCAGTGTTTTCCTTCCCATTATCATGATTACAGAGCATGTAATCCCCCTTCTCCTCTTTTTTTTTTTTTGGCTTCATTTGATCTGTCATCAAGGATCTGTTTTCTTTCCTCCCCTGGCTTCTGTGCCCCTCCCAACCCTGGCCATCTCTGGGAAACACACACAGGCACACATGGCCTTTACTGTAGGGCATCCCTCAAAGCAAGGAAAAAAAAACCCAAGATCAAAAAGTCACAAGTGTAGCAGATGTCAAGTGGTCCCTCAAGACCTCTACTTAACCCCTTCCTCAGGCTTTGCTGGACCTTGACAAGAAATCAATCAGAGGGAAAAGCAAAGCTTTTCTTAAACTTTACTGTGTTTTATTATAGATCATGGCTCAGTTTATATATATCCTAATGCCTTGCTCGACTGCAGGAAACATTTAATGAAGCCAGAACTGGCTTAAAACCCTAGCTATGAACCTACTTACTACTAATTGGGATTGTTTATGACTTTATGTAATAAAGTTTGACATTGCAAACTGTGAACACTTTTTACAGTACTTCCTTCTCTTTCTAACCCTGAAATGTCATCTAAAACCAGGTGTATGAAATGTCTGTGCAGCAGTTAAGCAATCAATGCCTCTTATCTAAATGACAGAGATGTATGGGGCATTTAAAGCCTAATGATTATAAATGGTGGAGAAAATAAGTGTGGAGGAACTTTTCCATCTTTTTTCTCTAAGTACAGTATGCCTTGCAAATTTATCATATTCTCTGCAAGCCACCTCAGGATTGCCTACAACTCCTTACACAATGAAAAATTGCAAACCATTTTGCAGAGGGAAAATATCTTCTCAAATTGCAGTTTTGTCTACAGTTTGCGGAATACTGCCCAAGTCAAAATGAGGGAAAAAAGAGTGAAATAAAAAGCATGAAGTCAGTCTGAAGAGGTAGAAAAATCTGAAAACTGTTTTTTGGAACAAAACATTGGAAAAAAATATATTTTCCTGTGAGCATAGTGGGCTTTAAAGGTCCTCTGATGACTGGGGGGGTGGTGTGTAAGGGTTCTACCTGTATATTTTATTCTGAGTCAGTTTTAGTTTTCAGCTGCAGTTTCCCGTTCCACAATCAGTTCTAGCCTGGCAGACCTTTTCACCTATGCAGAGATCCTGTGAGAGCTTTTCATCTTTGCACAAGACATAACTCCCTCAGTTAGATCAGATTGCAGGATCAGGGCCTGAGCATGAATATATCCAGTCCTCACAGGAAATGCTTCACTCGGCCAAAGAAGTGTAAGTCAAGGAATAACACTCTACTTCATATGGAAAAAACAACTTCACTGAATACAGTGCATTCTGCCACTGCCACCAGCAGCTACAAGAAAAGGTGACATTTCTTCCTTCCCTGGCATGCCCATCCTCTGCCAGGATCATTTTGGAAGAGTAAAAGAACAACTTAATTCTGTGCAGGCTTGGAGGTCCGTAATTATGGCTTTTCAAGCATGACTGGCATCTGTACTGTGTATGATGCAGTTTGATCTTTATCTGCCTTATTACAGGGACAAGGAGAACCAGGGGCATGACCTTCATCTCTACCATACCAACCCCAGCAGTGTGGGTAGTTTCAGCCCATGGTCAGTTTTATCATTGGCAATCCAGTCCCTTTCCAAGCCACAATAATGGAAGTTTCTGTCCAGCAACTACAGCACACGTATGCTTATCTATTCATACATCACAGCCTTACGCCCTTGGAGGACCTCAGCCACACTAACATGTATGAACCAACTGCACACACACCAGACCTACTTTCAGTAGGTCTGCATAAGACAGACTCTCTCCCCTTAACTTTTTTCCTCATAACTGACATCCTTCACCAAGCTTTGCCTTGCCTACTGGCTAAGAAGAATGAATTTCACCTCTCATGGCATATGCCAGGAGAGACATCCAGCTAGAGGACCAAAGGTGGAAACCTGGAGCATGTGAGCTAGCAAGGAATACATCCAGCGTCATGGACCCAAAACACCAGAGAATACAAAGTGACCCGCAAAAGGGCCAGACTGACATTGACACACAAAATCTCAGCTGACCTGAAAAGACACAGGTCGAAAGCAGAACTACATGGAATTGTGCATACCTCTGTGAACAACCACCTTTGCATGAGCTCTGGGACAGGTTTGGCCATACTGGGGCACTCATATAAATGTGATCTAAGCATGTGATTGCAGACTCACTGGAATTTTCAAACAAGTCTAAGCAGGATAGTTGTCTGGCATCAAATTATCCTAGGTCTTCAACTTCCAATTTGTCTTGCTGCATCTGAAAAGTTCGGAAGCATCTATCTATCTATCATCTATCTCCCAAGATGTCCAAATACCTCTGAAAAGCTGGAAGCTGGATATAGAGAACAGTGCCCCATTATATCGCTGGGATTCTCAGTGCAATGCTTCATGTAGCATTATATATTATTCACTTAGCTCCTGTAACAAGTAAATTTATTTCTATGCCATTTATAAAAAAAAAACCTATAAAGTCAAGTCAGCTTCTCTTTTTTCTTGAAGTCTAAAGAGGATAAAAATATAGTGCAAGTGTAATTAATCTTTTTTAAAAACAGTTCACCTTTCTCTAAGTACCTCCAGTATAGCATCAAGAAAAAAAAAAAAAAGAGAAATGGCCTTCTCTGGTGCTACAGGATTTCTCTCCTTAATCAAAAACATTTGATGGCTGATCATTAATAACATGTTTGTCAGTAACTATAGTCTGGTTCAAACACCATTCTTTGAACTGGAGTATCATATTTGGGTACATTGCAAGTCCACAGTGATTTTTACACAGCGTTTTATTTTACCTTTTCCTTGTGTCAAGAGATTCAAGTTACATACGAGATGACAGGCAGATGCAATAGATCATCTACAGAGAATGATGGTAGGCAATGGGTTTTGTAACTTTTCAAAGTATACTGCCATATTTCAGGTGTCTAACCTGGTGATGAATCTGCTATCATTTACCATTAAATGCTTTGGTCTCTGCCTTCAGAAATTACTTTTTTTTTTCTTTCCAGCTTTGTCATGAAATATGAAGAATGACCAATTTTGCTTTTATTAAAATCCATGCCAGAACTATAACAGGCTTCAGCATAAGCAGGAAAAACCCAATATAAGCCTATGAAATCATGTCATGTGGCAACCTAGTCATAACCTGGAAGAGATATCATTGTCACAAACATCTTCCACAGCCATCAAAGTCTGTAAGAATGCCTGATTATGTCTGGCAGTTGAACAGCAGCAAATAAATATTTAACAGTATGAGGAGATGTAGGTTTTTGTGCCAGACCCACACAGGGTATGAGTCTTTGATCTTTGAAAGAAAAGAATTATTCTTTGTCAGAAAATAAAAACAAAAGGGGTATGAAATTTTACAAAGATTTCAGAGAGTTTGGGTTTGGTTTGGTTTGTTTAATGTCTCTGATGTTGGCATACACAATGCACGGAAATGACAGATTGATGGTCACCACAAATATCAAAGAATATCACCTGCTGGCCAAAATATGGTGTACCCTTATGGTATCAGATTCTTCTTGTGCTTTTTATTACAGCTTACTTAAAAAGGTCAAGGTAGACTGAGAATCCCAGTGAAATTCAATCTCTCCATTTAACAAGAAATCTAGTAAGATGTCTTGAATAGGATAAGAAAACTGTATTTTGAGGACTTCAGTAATCCCAAAGGAGTCTTATCGTAGCCACAGATGAAATACAACAGATTTGATACTTTATTCATAGCCAAGAAATATTTTACTTCTTGTTTTTAATCACAATTCTATTTGTCAACTTTTCAAGGAGTATCTATACATACAGAGTACAGGTTTTCTGAAAGACACCACAGAGGAGTGGGGAGCAGTGGTAAATTCTCTTTGCACAATGATACATATATAATTGTAATTAGAATTTTAAAAATCTCTCTCCAAACTCAGGAGCACAGAAGCGTTGAAGAAAAAAAATCCATGGCTACTAGTAGCAATTTATTTGCCCACATATCTCCTCTGTAAGGTATATGAGGAACAAGGGAATATGATCTCATTGAAGAATGAATGATTTCCTCATCCAGGTTACCATTAGCATACAAACCATAACCTCACATTTCAGAATATCAAATTCAGTCCCACAGAACAATGCACTACACCATAGGTCTTTGTCAGTTCCTCTTTTCCAGAATGCCAAGAAGCTGTCCCGTTTAACACTGTCACAATAGCCTCATATGCTTTTCTCCCACCTCTGATGGAGGTTTTTGCCCTTCAAAGATTATTGACTTTTTAGCATATGCATGCAAATAACTCAAAAAAAAGTCAAAGTCTAAGACAAATGTCTCACAATTTTTAAAGATCACGTCTGCTGGTGGAAAGAAAGAAAAAAAAAATTGAAAACCAGAGTTTTAGTTACCAGGGTGCTTGCTTTCCTTCATATGGGACAATGTCACTGCCAAGGCTGGAGAGAAGACTTCTTTCACAGATAATCTTTGCAGCCTAGGATCAGTCCTTAGACATTGCTTATTTATGTTTGACTCTAGTGAATGCAATTAGTCGCCCTGCTGTCATAACTACTAAAACTGCATGCAGCTTCTTCTGAAGAAAAAAGCAATAGTCAGTTCCGTTTCACTGGGCAGTAGACCCTTGCCTGCAGACAAAATACAGGCAACATTAAGAAAGAAGGCAGCCTTTAGAATTACATGCAAGACTTCCTTTACAGCACACTGCAACAAAAAGCAGAACCATCAGGTAAGTATGTGCAATAAAAGGCAAAAAGTTCTTACAGCATCAATCATCCACGACAGAACACTTACAAAAGCCACATCCCCTTTTCCTTCTCTGCTCTACCCTCCACCATCAGTCACTCCCTTCAAGCCACAAGTGGAAACCATTGAAGTGTTCTTGAATTATTTGTTAGCATATGATGTGTGTAGCGTATTCTAGGTGAAATGGGTTCCAAGAAGCAGCTTTTGAAGGATCAGTCAGCCTCTCAGCCTCTGTGAGAGCTCCTCAGGAGGGTATTCCTCTGCCGTGTCCCTACATTAATGTCAGTGAGATGGCAGGAGGAGTGGGGTCAGGAGATACTGTAGAATGTTCTCCTTAGCTGAAGTATGCCAAAACAGTCGCAGAGACTTACTGCATGCTCATGATTGTCTACTGAGAAATATAATTCAAGGAATTAAAACTAGGTCCCTGATTCAGCTTCATGTTTTTCCCTGAAGTGGCTAAAATCGAGCAACAGGTGACAATTCAGCCCCTAGCATGTGACAGAAGCAAAGGTCTTCAGACATGGAAACTCAGTTGCCAAAACAATTTTCTGATGGGTTAGTGTGTTATACTGTCTAATAGGCTGCCCTTTAAACCAGTTTATCTTCCTTTTCCCTTACCATTCTTTTGGATCCAGGATGTAGGTCTGTTCCCAGACAAGTCAGTAGGAAAATAACCCCATCAGAAGTTCCAGCACCTTCACACCTCTTGGAGTCCCTCCCAAAAGAAGTTAATGCTTCTGCAGGTGAGCAGCAAGAACATCTGAGCAGAGTGGTCTGGGATGGTGAACGGCTCTCCTGAGAAGTCATTGTAGTAGCTTTGGCATTTAAATCTTCAGGAAACATTGCAAGCAAATTGCAAACTTTGGGAAAGGACAATCTCTAAAATGTAGGGAAAATTTCAGACACAAGGACCCCACTGTAGCCTGATTTTGTCATAAAAGATATCCTATTTAGGGTGCAGTCCATACAGATGAAAAATAATCACTTTATCTTTATTAAATACTTAAAAATTACAGAAAAATATTTAAACATTCATTCCTATTCCTATATGTTATCATAGGGATAAGGTTCAGCAGAAATTTTTATTTTTAATCAGAAATTAAATTTAGCCTTGATAAAATTTGGTGGATTTTCTCAGAGTAGCTGTGAAACTGATATCAAAAAAGGCAATGAAGTTTCAAATTTTGTGGCATATCCCATTACTCCAAAGGAGTAGGTGTAGCTACTCACAGTGAATTAGCAGTGCTGAACAGCATCTACTTCCAAAGCAGGAAACATGGTAAAATTCCTACAAAGTAGGAAACTTCTGGTAGTATTACCCCTACCTTGGACCTTCATCTGGAGCTGACTGAACCAGCTGCAAGAGGAGAAAGAGCACAGCTCTTGTCACTGTGACCGTGCATTTCATCCCAGCTCTCCAGGGTCTGCCTCCGACATACCAAATACTACTGACTGTACAGGGACACTAACACCTGTTCCCTGGAAACTGTAGTGGTGTAACCAAACACGTTTTTGTTCAGATTGTGAAAAAACTGTTGACGCTGTTGATCGAGACTGGGAAAACTTACTTTTCTGTAATGAGCTCTTTTGCGGTTGTTTTTCAGCTTGTTTTTTTGGGGATTGTTTCTGGTTGTCAGTACGTCTCCTTGACAGCTTACAATCAGGTATGTATGTGTAGTAACAGCCAGGAATCATTAAACAGTTTTCAGGGTTAGTCCACCATATACTGAGTTTGCCCTCTCTCTGTCTACACTCAGGACTGGACACAGAATTTGAAACAGGTTCATTTTTGCTAGTACATGAAAGTGGAAACTGAGAGCATTGAAGGAGGGAAAAAAAAAAAGTTCCAAAATTAAAAGCAATAATCTCACCAGGATATGAACGATAATGTATTCAGCAGCTGTGTGTTCTTTAGGTTGCACCAAAACTCACTGTGTCCTTGGTTAAGAGGGGAATCCAGAAACGAACAGTCTGTATCTTAACCATAACATACACAGGCCACCACATACGCTGCAGCAACACTGTTCAGCAGCAGCCAGCTAGAAGAAATCAATGATCTCCTAGAAGAGCTCTGGGCATGTTTAACACAGGAAAATTGCTGGGTTTTCAACAGTTATAATCAAGTTTCTGAAGAAATTATAGGCCTGTGCCTTGCCAAGCTGCATAAAAATGACTTCTGCAACAAGCAAATTCCACGTGACGCAGATCTTCTGGAGAAAGAACAAAAGATACAGCTGCTCTGAGGACAGTGCCTCAGCAGTCTTTCAATCATGCAGTAAGAAACTCTGGATGAGACTGCAGTGTTTATATCGCTTATACCGAACTGCCAAACATAAGCAAAGCTGGCACTCAGGTAAGTCACAGACATAGTGGTACAGGAAACAGTAGAAATCACAAGGGGAACAGAACATCATAACTCTGCAGAAGGAAATGCATGAACAAAAAAGAAGGCAAATGATGGGCTGGAAAGAACCTGAGGAAAACCTCACATGAAGCAAATGCGCAGTTCTATCATTTTGTTGAAATGGGCAGACCACAGAGGATTTCTTGTCTGGCTTACAAGTACACCACACCTAGAGATGGGAAACAGTGTATAGGGCAGCATCCTGTGTACTAAAATTTCTTTAAAAGCATTACATACTGGATAAAAACCACTTAACTCATGATATTCAGTCATCCATAATAATATCTCAGACTATGGACTAAAAACGCGTCTTTTCAAACTGTTAGGGAAAATGTGGAGAAGGGTAAATTGAGCTCCAGAAGAAGAAAGTGCAAATATACATCAGCAGTGACAAGTGTGGACTGAGCATTAGATAGACCCCTGCCATCACAGATTGCCTCCTTTTCACAGACCAGTTAATCAGACTGCTGAGCAGTGGCAACTGCCTGTGCTGGTCAGAGAGAGAAAGAATGGAAGCACTCAGCAGCCCAGTCACTACCTGAGTCAAGGCAGATGTCATTTACCTGTGCAGCTCAGCAGAGAAAGGACTCCATTCACATTCCATTGTTACCACACTGCAGGCATTTTAGGTCCAAAGGCATGGCAGAAGGAATATCAAACAGACAAATACGCAGGGCCAAAGAAGTTTATGAGAATGACCTAAAGTGTTCCCAGAAGTAAAGCCTCAAGATCCAAGGTTATTACAGAGATCTATGCAAATACATAAATCACTGCACTTCAGTGAAGGATTACTATGTATTAATGTGACATTACAAATGCATTCTTTGTCCCCAGTCAGAAAACCTAACCATGGACACAGGACAGTGAGATGAGCACCGTTGTGAAACATGATCGGCAGAACCCAAGCTGATAAGCAACCAGAGTCCATTAGGACTGGCTGTCTCAAAATCACAGGCCCAGAAAAAACACTTTGTGATGACAACCTGCTGTCATCACGAGACTAACACCCATTATATCAACCATGCCCCCTGCAAAGAATCTCATCAGGCTTTTTAAAGCGTGGAAGTACAGCTGAGGGGAAAATAAATTAACACACAAACAAATAAAGTTGGGGGGGTGAGGAGTGTGTGCAGAGAGAAATACAACTTTGGAAAATTTTGCATTAGTTGTCTGACGATATTAGATGTAAGGAGCACAGTCAGAATGCTAACCAGGTTAGAAATGGCCATGGGTATTGTAGTAAATTTCAGTCTCTCAAATGAATCTGGCACACAGACTGTTATGATGGACAGATTCGTGAAAGAGGAAGAAGATAATACATGTAGCAACATAAAAATTCTGTTCAGAGGAAGTGCTTAGTGAGATACTAGGGAGAAAGAATAAAGAGAGAATGTAGTGTTTTCATGGTTTCTTCTCTTTCCTTATCATGTATAATAGAAAATGGAGAATGCTTTTCCCACTGAGGGCAACAAATCTCCAGAGATCTCTGCAGATACTTACTGGAACAGTCCTGGTGCAGATTGACTGTGTTGAGGTTAAAAGTTAAACAAAATTCTAAGTTCAAATACATATTGGAAAATATGCTTGAGCGAAACAGAGTCCTCAGGGCTAACCAATGAGTCAAATGATTAAGGTTCTGCTTGGAACAGTTCATAAAACAATTCCCAGTTTGGGCTTGACAAACTTCCTTTCTCACCTGTAGTTTTGTTAGCTACCTTCTACCCTTCCAAGAACAAATCTGGCTTTCTGAAGCTCAACTGCTTCTCATCATTAAGTGAAATGAAAAGCTTTTGTTAACCAGTTTGAGTTGTTTGACTGGGATGAAATAGTTTTGATTAGAGAATGTTTTATGTTACTTTCCAGAGTTTATTTTTCCTTTTAAAGGTAATATGAGACCATAGGTTAGATTTAGAGTTTTCTTAAGTAAAGTAGTTTGTCCAGAGGCGATAGATATTTTGGTGAAGGAAAAGCTATCTGTCTTCACTTGCATTATGCTCTCTGTTTGTCTTCTTCATAACATGCAATGCGTTTTACCTGCTGTGTTTCCAGTACCATCAGCAGTCACGACTTGCCATTGACCCCGTTAAGACAAGTACATGCTCTTAATGTGAGCTTTGTAATTTCCTATGAAACAATAGAGCTGAACTACTTTCTGGTTCTGCTCCGAGGGGATTTATAACACCCCACGGGCAACAAATACACATGTTCACAAGCTCAACATGGAAATGGAGAAACCAGGAGTGAAAAGGCTGTAAGAAGAGCTGCACCCATCCCAAGCAATATCACTCTGATCCAAACTGTAGCACGAAGGGGGTGACTGACAAAACAGAAGAGATTCAAGACAGAACTGGAGGCTTATACAGGATATTTTTAAACCCACACCATCTCCATTGTGGGGAGTGTGGTCTCTTAAAGAGTGATTAACCACCATTACTGCAAAATAATATTGATCGAGCATATCAAAGGCTAGGAAGAAACAGCAGATGAAGAGATTGAAAGAAATATTCAAACAGCAACCTCCCAGGTTTCATGGCACATTGACTTTTCCATCACACGGTCAGTACTTACTCCTCAGGGACAGCATTAAAGGGAAATTGGAAAATACATAGTTTCAGGCATATGGATTCCTTTATCATACATACAGGGAGAAAACAGAAGAATATTTACTTTTTTGAAGACTCACAAAAGAGATGGAAAAAGCAAGAGTCAATTAAGATCGAGACAACTGTCCATAAACTAGCTAAGCACCATTAAAGGTCTGTGAGAAAGATACTTTGCCCTCAATATCTTCTGTCCCACAGACAAGGAAGGTTCACAAAGTAGACTGGGCATTGTAACACTACCCAAACTACTGCCTTCTTTTCCTCTCCTGGCTGAAGACTCTCTTTCAAGATTTTCAAAGGACAGAGGACAAAGGTACTACTTCCACAAACAATGATGCACCAATGAAAACGGAACAGGAAAGAGCTGACACTTTCTTTTTTTTTATTTCCATACTGTTTGCTTCTGCATCTGTTTTAACAGAAAGGGACTAATAATCAATAACCAATGTGTATTTCATCTCTATGTATGCATTCTTATATAACTTACAAACTTGCTAGTTCACACTTGGTTTTCTAATTACAAAATCTCAGTCATTCATAAAATCCAGACATAACTGCCCACTGAATTTTTTCCACAATGTAAATAAATAACTAAACAATGTAATCCCAAGGAAAGCCCAATGCTTTTCGTGTCAACAACCATAGGCTGATATGCACCCAAGAACTAATTCTTGAAACCCCTGAGAAGAACAGAATGCCATTTAGTGTTCATTTAGTATTTCCTTCCATAGTCTGAAATCTCCCTGGCCTGTCCCAGGGAGCCATTTCATCCTCTTGAAATGTAAATCCAGGCATTCCTGTTGTTTTTGTCACCTGAGACAGCACAGTGACAAAATACACCGAAGTCTATGAAGATGTCTGACACCTCTTTAGAGCTTGCATGGTTTTGAACACTGACATAATGGTTGTATTTGCAAATCAAATACTTACCATTTCATTGTAGGACTGGGAACTCTCCCTTCTTTAATGTTCATTCATTATAATACTCAAGTGTTCATAGCATTTGTCTACTTGCTAAACCAAATACAAAATGCTGAGCTGTCACAAAGATTTTTATGTCATCTTCCATTAAGGATAAAAATAGCTCCTATCCCCAATCCTAGTGCCACCTGTAAGTACACATAGAGCCTTACGCAAACAGGGCCAGGCATTTCTCACTAATTACTGATTTCTCTCTGCAGTGAATACGGGGACTCTGATAGGGAGTAAAATCTTTGTGTGCCCAAGTGAGAAGAAGAGACAACTGATCTCAGAGATTAGCGAACTGGGATACTATCCTCCTTCTATCCCAGACTTTTGTAAAAGACTTAAGAACTCACCCAGAAACTTATGTCCTCCTCTGGGGAAGAGGAGGGAAGTGGTAGTGGTATATCCTATCCTCCTCCCATCACATGGGATCAGAAAGCCTGCACATCACATTTCTCAGTTTTCCTCTCTGCAGTGCCTAAAGATGTGTGGCTGGCATGTGCTGTCATACTAAACAACAAAGAGAGAATTTAACTCCTGGCTTTTTTTCAGTTACTGTTCATAATGTGGAGGGGTTGGGGTTTTATTGTTGAAACTCTACATTAGAAAGTAGGGACAGCCAAGATACAGAACAATAATATGGAATAATATAGCTTGAATGAGACCTCTGGATGTTTGTGGTCCAATATTCTGCTTATAGCAGGGCCAGTTTTGAAGCGAAGTCAGGTTGCTCAGCCCTGATCAACTCATTTTGAGTTCAATGTATCTCCAGTGACAGAGATGTAAACACCTCTCTGAGCAACCTGTAGATTATATCTGATCCCTCTTGTCAAAAGACATAGGTAAGATAAAGGCACAGTTAATGTATATTGCCTAATAACTTAGGTGTTGCTTGTACAGAAGTGTAGGAAAGTAATTCTTAGGCCATATTAGAAGTTTCAGTTTACTTTTCAAAGATACCACTAAGGTGGTCCTTTTCACCCCTTGTAGGCAGTCTTACTGCCTGAGGGTTGCAGGCCAGATTCCAGAAAATAATTGGACTAAATGGAGCTCATCTCATTTAATCTCCATTGGGGTTTTTTTGTTGGATTTTTTTTCCCCAGCTCAGTTAGAGACATTATTTCTCTTTTTTTTTTTTGCTTTTCCAAGTTTGGGGGTTGGGGTTAGCTTTCCTAAAGAAGTTAGTTGCAGTCACTCCATTTCAGACTAACCCCTTTCATCATTTATATGGTACCTTCTCAAAATAGCCAAAATCATACCACAGTCTTGGCAGCACTGACTTCATTAGTTCAGAGAGGTGAATCATGGATATCATTTTCATAAACTCATTATATTTAAATCAAAGAGCATTCTGTGTGCTTTTTCTGATATTCACTAGCATCTAAGTCCCTCTGCCTTGATCATTTATAACCATTGTTTTTCTTTAATATGCAACTATGTGTTACTGCTAGTGGTGTTGGATCAAGACCCCTGGACAATACAGTCTTCTGTTGTCCCTTAGAACTGCAATTAGCAATGTGGTGGTCGCAGCATGCCAGCTAGCGGGGTGACTGCTGTGAGAGGAGACAGCCTCTGTCTTCTGTCCAAATGAGATCCGACAGTTACTGTAGCAACCAGGAAGAACTTTTTATAAAAATAACATTTGTGTACTATAAACTGAGGATGTAAAAAAGAACTTATATTCAACAGCAAACACTTCCTTGTAAGTTATCTTAAGTTAAATACCAGAGAAGTTCTGGAAACACCCAAGCAATTAACTTTGTGTTTCCATAAACTCTACGGACACAATATGGACCGTGGCACGGGCTGAAAGAATATTTTTAGTTGAAAACCAAACCCACATAAACCAGTTGCATTCAAATTGTTCATAACACCACATATGATCTGGGTCAAGGTTTCACTGCAGAAATGTGGTAAGGGAGCAGCTTTCTTGGAGCAGATTTTTCTCCAGCCATTCCCTCTCCACAGCAATTGCTGGCACCACGTGGTCTGTACTTCTGCACAGCAGTGCATACCAAGGCAGAGGAGCGCAGGAAGTGGAGCAGATTAGAGTCTCCTGTTCGGGCTCCCCATGTCATGCTGATGGCATGAGGGAGTACAGAGGTGTGACTGGTGCCCTGTAGGGATCATGGGAGCAAGCAGCACTGCAAGGAGGACCCTGTACATCAGCATCCAGAGCCATCTCAGCTGTGGAAGGAAAAAGGCTTTGCCTGTGTGACATTTTCTGGGGGATGAAAAATGATAGCGAGGGTTGAAAAAAGGATTGGTGGAAGCAGAGTGCTGAAGGAAAGCCATGCCTTAGGAAGAAGAGGAGAAGGGGAAGCAACGGTGTTCTCAGAAGGGGAAAGGAATGATAGACTCAGGAGGGAGAAAGAAAAAGGTAAACAGAAGAAAGAAGCCAGGAGAAGTACAGCAGAAAGCTAGACCTTATGCAGAGGACCAGATGGTCACATTGGCAAAGCTGACATGGCAAAGCCCGCAGCAGAGATGCAGCGTCCACAAACAAGAGGCAATGGAGTTGGAAGAGGTAGCAAGATACTTCCTCTCCACATTTCTCCTCCCCTCTGTCCCCATTTATATGAGCACACTAAAACATGCCTCAAGTTCATAAGCATCTCTAATATTTGTCTTTCCACATGCCATGCCCCATGACACCACTCATGTGACGGCTCCCAGGACCGCACACAAGCAGCAGAGCTCCCAGCTGCTGCCTCCTGTTTTGATCTGGTTTAATTACTAGTGAATGCCGAGCCAGCAGCTTCCCATACATGTCTGCATGAACCCAGTGCACCATGACTGCTAAGCCAGGACCCTCAGCAAGGCTGTGCATTGGCATCCTCCCTGCCAGTCAGTGCACCGAAGCCTCCCTGAAACCCAAGCTTGCAAGCAACCCCAGCAAGTCAAGAGAGCTGCAATATAAAGGGCTGTTTTTCAACATTGGGCAAGCAACCTCAGGACTTTGACATCAGCCTCACATTTGAAAGTAAGTCAGTGATACCACGAACAGCAATACATTTTCTAAGTAGACCCACTGAGACCCTGATATTGCAGTGTCTTGTTTCTTGACATCAACATAGCAAGTCAGGGGCATCAAAGATCTACAGTCATACTTTGGAGCACGTGAATGAGACTGTGTCTACACACCTCTGCAGCCTTGAAACCTACAGCTAGCCTTCCTTCTGTTGAAACAGACATTTTGTCACAATCTTGTCCTTCTTCCATCTATTTTCATCACCCTCCACCTTTGAAGGCACCTTTTTAGATGTAGCTGACTTTAAGGTATCTCCCACATGCTGGCTCTGTGGTCTTTCTTTACTATTTTTTCTTTTCAGTCTTTCTAGGTTCCATATGGTTGTGTTTCATTTGTTTATTTGTCATTATATGCCAATGACTGACACCTCTAATCCTGCATTCATTCCTCTGTTCAGAACTTGAAACACTGCAGGGGTGAGGCACCTTACAGATCCCACTGCTATTACTTATGGGGTCCATGCTGTTCTAAATAAACCCAAAAAATTATATTCATATTCCAGTGTTTCCTGATCAACTATTACGGTGAAACAGTCAAATGCATTTAAAAAGTGATGTAGCTAAGAATTTTATTAACAAGAGAAAAACTGACACCAGTCATAACTTAAGTTGAGACTTGAGTGGGCTAACTGGCAAAACATTCTGATTTATTTTGCTCAGTGAGAATATGATCACTACATAGTTAACGCAATGGCTGAAGGCAAGTACATTCTGTAAAGTGCTACTGAAATGTGTTTCCTTCATTTCCTTGACAGCAAAAGGAAGCAATGGATGCCTTAAATCACAGAAAATATTTATAATATGAAAGATAAATGGAGGTCACATTCATCTACTGCAGTACAGAGAGTGGCCGATATTTTACTAGGTTCAGCTGGAGTTTATGGGAAATGATCTCTGAGGTTGTTCTCCCAGGCTGGGCCCTACAATAGCTCCCTCACAAGGATCACAGTCTGGTATTACCCTTCTGACAAGGATTATGTGGGGAAGGGAAGCATAATGCCGGGCTGCTGAATGGCTTTCCTGCAGCAGTCCGCAACACAGGAGAGTAAATCTTTGTGTGTTGAGCCCTATACACTTTGAGGAATAATATGTGAAAGGAAAGCCAACCTAACAGGTGCATGCAAGTTACCACTCAGGTGAATAATTCAGTGACTTCTGTCACTTTCCTTTCTACACTCTGTAAACACTCCAGCAAAACAACGTCTGAAACCTCATGCTGGAAAACGACAGTATTGGGTTCATACTTGAAAGTACTATTAGGAAGCAAACCTGAACTCTTTCTCTGTAGTGGTCTCACTGGAGAAAGTCAGCCTTCATGCAGGCAGAACAAGAAAACACACACACTATTATCCATGTCAACCCCTGCCCAGGCTTTCAATGGCAATATTTGGCACCCACATCCAAAACTGCACCTGGAAATCAGTGATTTGCCATTTGCTTCCTTTCCAATCTTTCCAGACAAAAAGCCAGCAGATTAGAACAGATTAAGAGAGATTTCAGACCCAAAATACTTTTTTTTTTTTTTCTGTTAACACATATTTTTAAAATTTCATTTAGAAAAGAGCAAAGAACTCAGGCTGCATTGGTTCCCCCTTTGGCCATCTACCTGACAAAGAACAATTGCATCATTCAGGATAGGTTCTTTACCACATTTTCTGCTGGAAAAGCTGAGCCCTGGGTTTACATATATTTTCTATTGTGTGCAGTCAGCATAAAATCTCTATGATACAGCTGCATGCTGGAGGACTAAGAAAGACACTGTAAGATGTCAGAAAAACTCAAAAGCATCTTGATTTTTTCTGAGTGAAAATTGAACTGTACGACAATACTTAGCCAAAAAAGTGGAGTGACATTCTCAAACAGCTTTACTGACACAGGCAAACGTTGGGAGCAAAACCCAGGTGAAGCACCATACAAGGAGGAGCTGTTTTGCAATGTGTAGGTGCAGGTCTCTGGAGAGGCTGAGTGAGGAAAACATAAGAGCCCTACAGTGTAAGCCATCCTGACCCTGGGTGCTCACAAAGGCTGGACCAAGCTTGAGCAAGCCAAGGCCAGCCAAGTCCATCCCCCACTCTTTGCTTCTGCATTAATTTGCACGAAAACATCCCAAGCGCCCTCACTGGCCTGAGGAGCCCTGGATCAGAGTGCAATACCTGGAGGGGCAACCAGAGCAACCAAACAGCATTTCCATGAGTTTGCCTTGGCTGAGAGAAAAACACAAACAGCGAAAAGAAGGGTGGGGTTTACTTTTCACTTAAGAAAGGACCTTAGGTATTTTAATACACTTCGGCATATATTTTTGCTTGTTGATTTTTATAATAATCCTTTGGAAGCTTGAAACTGGAATATGTTTGATATCTGATATATTCTTTTCTTTGATTGCTGAAAAGGAAAGAAAAGGGAAGGGAGAAAGGAAGGGAGGGAGGAAGGGAGGAAGGAAGGAAGGAAGGGAGGAAGGAAGGAAGGAAGGAAGGAAGGGAGGGAGGAAGGGAGGAAGGAAGGAAGGGAGGGAGGAAGGGAGGAGGGAAGGGAGGGAGGGAGGAAGGGAGGAAGGAAGGGAGGGAGGGAGGAAGGGAGGAAGGAAGGGAGGGAGGGAGGAAGGGAGGGAGGGAGGAAGGGAGGAAGGAAGGGAGGGAGGGAGGAAGGAAGGGAGGGAGGAAGGGAGGAAGGAAGGAAGGGAGGGAGGAAGGGAGGAAGGAAGGAAGGGAGGGAGGAAGGGAGGAAGGAAGGAAGGGAGGGAGGAAGGGAGGGAGGAAGAGAGAAAGAGAGAAAGAAAGAAAGAGAGAGAGAAAGAGAGAGAGGGAGAGAGAAACAGAGAAAAGAAAAGAAAGGAACAGAAAGGAACGGGAAGGAGAGGGAAGGAGAGGGAAGGAGAGGGAAGGAGAGGGAAGGAGAGGGAAGGAGAGGGAAGGGAAGGGAAGGGAAGGGAAGGGAAGGGAAGGGAAGGGAAGGGAAGGGAAGGGAAGGGAAGGGAAGGGAAGGGAAGGGAAAGCTACAGGAAAAATTACCTTTAATATATATTTGTTGTTTCAACACAATAGATTTTACACCATAATGATGGGTCCTGTTACATATGCAAAGGCTCCTTGGAGCAACTGGGGTGTGACCACAGCCAGGCAACCTAAAAACTAAATAGCAGAGCTATAGCTCAAACCCCACCACCTCACAAGAGTTCTTTAGTTTCTTGTGTCCCGTTTTTCTCTGTGGAGCAGCATATGAGAAATGTTGATTTCCTCTAAAAAAATAAAATTCTTTCCATGGAGTTGTTCGGTGATTTATTCTTTTTGAGCACAACTGAGAGTAGAATTATGCTGAGTTGAGATTTTGGTAGGGTTTGCTTTGAGGAGTACAGGTGCAATTGGTCATAATTACGCTCAGACGCTGTTCCATGTCGTTTCTCACCCAAGGCAATAAATCAATTATGGCAGAGCAAGTCCAACCCAATACCTTAAATGTTAGTTACAGTATCAGTAACTTTTGCACATGAAGCAATAGGGCACCAAAATTAAAAAAAAAAAAAAGGGTCATGAAAGAGGATTAGGTCACAGTTTCAGAGTAAAAAAGAGCAAGGCATTTTTCAAGCAAAACAACACAGGCTTGCATTATGTTTTACTACCATAGTTTTGAAGGGCTGCCGTTTTTACACATTTTTTTAAAAGGCAATCTCAGTTTACAAAAGCTGTAGTCTTTATAAATTGATGGGCAAAGTATCTTCCCTTCAAAATCTTTTCGTGGAAATTCTGCTCATAATAATAATGTTCTGGAAGGGAAGTGAGTGATAGCATTTAATTTTATCATGCAAAAATATTTGCCCTGGAAAACAGGGATCCTACTTTGCCACTTGACAAGTTTTTTAGAGAGAAAGGCACATAAAGCAAAATAAACGCTTGCAAGTGACGTAGCTAGGCACTAACGGAGTTGCCACACATTCAGAGAGTTCTCTTGTGCCTTTTCTTATCCTTTTGATTTGACTGCAACATGAAAGAGAAGAAAGGATTTCAGATACAAGATGACTTAAAAGACTAGTAGCCTGATGATCATTTTCCTCTTCAGGATCATGCTGGCATTCAGTAGTCTAAGCACCAAGGAGCTGAAAGATTGGCTCTGAGCTGCTTTTGCAAACATTGCCTTGCCTTGAACCACACAGGGTGCCAGACAGACACTCCTGAGGCTCTGACACAAGAATCGAATGATCCAGCACCTCCAACTCACATAAGTACTTCTCTGAGTACTGAAAATTCAGTTTCAGCAAATATTTGCATATGCAGTTTTCCCCACACCTACACAAATGCCAGTAAAATTTGATGAGTGGAATATCCCTGAAAAATAAAAAATCATAGAGAAAGAAACAAGTTTGGCATGGTTAGAGCCAATTAGTTTGGCAGTTGAGTACATCATTGTAGAAGGGATTTTTCACAGTGTTTGCCCAGCGACAATAAAAAGAAGCAATGTATACTACTACGTAATATGTCATGTACCTACCTAACTGGCTCATATAATACATAGTTGTGCCTGCCTGTTTAACAAGCACTCCTTGGTCATTAATGCTTAAAACTGTGACTGTGGATCCCCAAATGGGAAAGGGGAGAAATCAATGAGAATTTAAAGTGCCTGTTTTCTGGCTCACCATGCCCTATTGCTAGATGAGGTCAGAGGAATTGAAGGGTGGAGCATTTCTATAAAGATGGGGCTTGTTCAGCCTGGAGAAGAGAAGGCTGTGGGGGGACCTTACAGCGGCCTTCCAATACCTGAAAGGTGCCTATAGGAAAGCTGGGGAAGAACTGTTCATGAGGGCATGTAACAATAGGACAAAGGGTAACACTTTTAAACCAGAAAACGAGATATGTAGGTTAGATATTAGGAAAATATTCTTCACTATGAGGGTGGTAGATCACTGGAACAGGTTGCCCAGAGTGGTAATGGAGGCCTCATCCCTGGAGACATTCAAGGCCAGGCTTGATGGGGCTCAGACCCAGTGAAGGTGTCCTTACTGCACGGGGGTTGGACTAGATGACCTTTAAAGGTCCCTTTCAACTTAACACATTCTATGATGCTAAGGATCTCAGAGGATGCCATCTGTGATGGAATGGCAAATGACAAGTAAGAAACAGTGAATTTGTAGGATATGTCTGATTAGATTGCAACTGGGGCAAACTAGGAATATGGCATAGATATAGCAGTGTCTACACCGATGGGTGGTAGCTTCTTGAACTTTTCCTTGGCCATAGTTGCTCACAACTGAAATACCAACACTGAAATATAAAACCAGCAGAAAAAAAGAGCAGCACTCAGAGATATGACTGCTCAGATAACTAAGCACTACTAATAATGGCTGAAGAGCAGTTTTAAAGGCCAGGTTTTGAAGTGAAATGAAATGGGATAACCTGTTATCCCTTTAGATGAGTGAAGGGGATTTATGCAAGCAAGAAATGTCAGCCTTGAGAGGGACACTCCAGAAAGCAGCTTATGAACATTAGGACAGTTTTTCTCCAGCACATACTGTACTGGGTCATGGAAAGTGTCTTTTGAGAACACAGGTCATTCTTTTTTCTTTTAGTAATGTTCTGAAAAGCAAACTAAACAAGTGCAAAACACATTCAACCAAGTAGAACCTGCATCTGTACACTCTCTCAGTGGCATGCCCAGTACATTTTGACCTAAATGGATAAATAAAGAGGTGTGATCACCAGTTGATTGGGCAGGAACATAAACACATGAGTTTACCATGTGAAATAAGCTGACTTTTCTTGTTCGTGTTTCTGTTTCAGCAAATCATGTAGAAGCTATCCCTTGCCTTCACCCCTTGTTCCCTGTTCTCCCATCAACAGCACTCTTTTCTGTTATGTTTCAGGAAACCAAACACCCGTGCTAATGATGTAAACCCATGCATTGACAAGGTTCTGCTCCAGTGCAAGTCTGGAGGGAAAAAAAAATCTCAAGATAAGGTGACTGGCTTTTTATGGTATCATTTCTAAAGCCAAGACCAAGAAATCTTTTTGATGAAATGACTTAATCAATTGCCAGCAGAAAACTCTTTCTCAATACGGACTTCAACAACTTCTTTCCTTCCATGGGGATTCTACATGTAATACATTGCCTATTTATCTGAATGTGACTTCTGAAAGATAAATGTTAAATACTAATACAGAATAATAAAATGTTGGATAGACTACTTCTTTTTCAGACACTTTTTAGGAAAAGATATCTTTACTGAAAGTACAACTTTGTATGCTCATTACACCAATGTCCCAAAAGTTAAGCTATTCCAGGCTGAAAGAAGCTGATAAGTCTGAGAAAAATAACATATATTCAGGCATACAAGCAGTTATACGATCTTCTCTTTCTATTGTCTCATTTCAATTTATTGAGAGTCTCAGTGGAAATAAGACTTTCTTTCCCTTCCAAATCAAAGACTCTCCTTTTCAGCAATTTTCATTTTGAAGACCACGAAGTATAGTCATTAAAAGTTACAAGTAGTATTGGAAAAGGTTCAATGGACCATAGACCATTTATGAGGTTTTCTGCCACATCAAACTCAGAAATACATTTGATAATATTATTTCCTGTCCTCTATTGTTCCTATTGCCTGTCTGAACATCAAAAAGCCTTGAACAATTCAAATATTGAAACAGTAACAAAAGAAACAGTTACCCAACTCATTAGAAAGAAATTCAGCCACACAAGTATCACTTTCAGTGTGCCAGCTCCAGCACTGTGGTCTTCCCTTAAACACACTGATTCTTCACGTCCCAGTTGCTCTGCAGTGGAACTGTCTCCCATATCAAACACCTCACCCACTCTTTTATGTTTCCAAGGTGCACCAGGGTTGTGAAGGCTCTTGCCAAAGTGGACAGAGCCCAGCACAAGTGACTCAGACATCTACAGAGGCAAGTTGACCAGGCCCTCCTTTTCTTGAGAAATGGAGGGTTCAAAAAGAAGGAAAGAGATTCTACCTGAAAAGGAAAATAAATCAGGGCCATTTCAGGCTGTGGAGGATTTAGAACTGAACCCAAATTAAAATAATGGTTCTTTAGAGAGGTAACCTGCTTAAATAGCAATTTACCTCAGAAGTTAATCCTGCTGCACGTTAGCATGTCTGTGCACTGTCCAGTTGGTAGCAATGGGTTGTCATTACAGACTCCATGAAGCTGCTGGCACTTCGCTCTTTCGAGAACAAAATCTTTGCTTAGGTGTGGGGTTTGGTCCCCATCCACATAGTCAGTGTTGCCTATTTATATGCTTCCAGATGTTATATGGAAGCTCCACGAGCCTGAAGGGATGCCAAGTTGGAAAAGCCATTCATTTCCTTCAAAGGACCATTTACTTCTTTTTCCCAATCAGGAAACTGTCCGACAAGAAGTGGAGCTCCCAACTGCTGCTGCAGGATGCTGCCCAGTTTCTGTTTCTCTTGATGGCATGGGTATGCCTGGCAGGATTTAGCACCAAACGTATGTACAGGTCATCACAGTTCTTGCTGTCAGAGACACACAACCCCTTGGACTTCCTTCCCTCCCCTCCTCTTTACCCCATCTTTCTTTCTCACAGTCAGTCCTGCCCCATCCTCTTCTATTCCTGCGTCCTCATATGTCTGTGGGGCTGGTGCTCAGGGCACTGGCCGTGCTAAACACCCTTTGCCAGGAGGCTCTCAGCCTTACAAACACAGCTTAGGCAAAGCTGAGCAAAAGCTCCAAGGGACGTACTGGAGGGGCTCATTTCCCTAGCAAATCTTGAAAATTCCGGTTCACAGTTACCAAATTCCTTCCTGCCATGTCACTGAAGGTTGTGACTTTTACCACAAACATGCTTCACAGAATCATAAAATCACCAGGATGGAAAAGACCTTTGAGGTCATTGAATCCAACCATACCTGTCCTCTGCTAAACCATACCTCTGAGCACCTCATCTACCCATCTTTTAAAACCATGCAGGGATGGTGACTCAACTGCCTCCCTGGGCAGCCTGTTACAGCACCCAATAACCCTTTCAGTGAAGAATTGTTTCCTAATGTCTAATCTGAACATGCTCTAGTGTAGCTTGAGGCCATTCCCCCTTGTCACTTGGGCAAAGAGACCTCTCTGCAACCTCCTTTCAGGTAGTCATAGGTAGTGATAAGGTCTCCCCTCAGCATCCTCTTGTCCAGGCTAAACCACCCCAGTTCTCTCAGCCACTCCTTGTAAGATTTGCTCTCCAGCTCCTTAGCCAGCTTTGTTGCCCTTCTCTGGACCCACTCCAGGACCTCGATGTCTTTCTGGGAGTGAAGGGCCCAGAACTGAACACAGTTGATGCCAGGCACAGGTCTGCAGTTTCTGGGGGGTTTTTTATTCTCAGAGGAAATTAAGAGTTAATATTTTTGCATGCACAAGAAGTTCCCTCAGTGCTATGGTCTTTCATTCTTAGCAGCAATTCAGGCAGAATTCATAAATATTTTGTGGGAGTTTTTTCCCCATTTAAAAAAAAAAAAAGGAAAAGCAATGAATGCCTGCTGACAACAGCCCACAAAGAGCATAGCTTTCCTTCTCATCACCACCACCTAAACATCCTTCTCAATGCCATTAGAGTGCCACTGATTAAAGTGTCAAGAGCCATCTTGAATGCTTTCTCTATCCCCATGTTTCTTATCATTGTGCTTATTACTTGCTATGAAATTTAGTTGAAATAATTGTTCATATTCATACCTCAGAGGAGGGTTTCCAAAACTCAAAGATAATTATTGTATTTTCCATTAGTAAAGCACAAATTATTGGTCATCCAGATACTTTATATAGAACTAGCTATTTTCCAGGAGATCTACATGGACTTAGTCAACAGGCACTGGCAAGGAGTTATAAATTGTCCTTACCAGTGATCCACATATGGTGGGCATCATGGATAGAGGTAGCTGGAATCTTTTGCAAAGTCACCAATGAAAAAGAAAAATATGGAGCAAACTGGAAACGTGAGGAAAAAATCAAGTTGGGTGGGAAAAATCATGTGTGAATTACTTCAGCTTTTGTTATCACTAGTTTTTAAAGAGTCTGTAATATTATATTGACACTGTTTACAGAAAACATTTTCTTTCTGAGGTGTTTCTTTGGGCAAATTCTGAACGAGGTATTAATAAATATTTCTGTAATGGCTCAAAACTAGAATTTTACCACTCTGAAACTGTAACCACAACCCAAGCCAAGTAAAAGAAAGAGGAGATCAGCAAAAAAAGCTGTCTTTGTCAGACCTGGAAAAGCCTGTACTGTACTGAGTCCAACCAGTGAAGTGAATTGTGTCGGGTTTGCACCCTGCCCAAATGCAGCCACTGGCCTGTGCATGCACAGAAGTCACACAATCTCCTACCCTCAAAAATCCCTTGAAAAAAGCAATGAAAAACACTTCACAGGAAGCCAAGGTTCCCAGTGAACTACCACTGCAGTCCTAGGTGCGCTGTTTGGACACTCCCAGCTGAGTAGCTGAGTAAGTTTTTAGATGGATGGTCCCTTTGCTGATAGCTGATGTAAATGCCATTGCCTATGTAACAGGAGCAGCTGGAAAGCAGAACTGGAGAATGGCTACTGAAGGCCTATTGCCTGTAAGACCTTTGCCACAGCTCTGTGTGTTTCCACCACTGTGTTACCAGCCATTCAATTGCAGTCAACTATTTCTCTCCTTGAGCAGTCAGTACATCGGCAACATTTATGTACTGCAAAGGTGAGTGTGCCCTTATTCAGCAAAAGTAAAAGAAATACAGTTTGCTTGAATAAACATGTTTAACATGCCATGGCATCAGTCACTTGCTGCTGGGAGAAAAGAATTGAAATGTTACATTTTTCATCCCCCAGCAATTCATTGCTGTAATGAATGACCTGTTAAGCACCCTACAAAACTGACTAGCCAGGAAAGCTGGGATTGTTCAAGTCACTCTTGCAACACTGAGCACTGTTGACTACAGCACTTTCTTAGTATGGTTGCAGAGAGCTATTTGCCACTAATTAACCTCCAGCTGCACATCTGATAATGTCCTAAATCATGGCTATGACTTTCAGCGAAAAGATCTCCATGATCTGAGAGGTCCTTCCAATCTCCAGCTGTGAGACTTGCATGTCACTGCTTTAGAGCATTTTACTGCCATAGGATTTATTTTATGGCACCTGAAATCATACTAAATCATCTACGCTCTTTTCCCTTCCTCTCTGGACCTCTTCCTCCTGTCTGACTTGCTGCCTCCTTGCTCCTCCCCAGGCACATTACCAGTGAGGAAACAGAAACTTTAGCCTCATTTTCTGTTCACCTGACTAGAATTCGTTTTCCTCTAAAATACCAGCCATTAAAAAACCGCAGCTTGTGTTCACTTGGCTAATTTCACTTGAGTTCACTTAAGTTCCCTGAGCTATTTGCAAGCTTAGTACCCAGAACATCTTAAACCAGAAGCAAGAATGTCTACTGTTGAGGCATTAAAGCCATCAAACTGTAGCAAGTTCATTACTCAGTTATACAAGCCAGACATTTAAGGGTCAAAGACTGCCCCTCTGAAATGTGTCATAGGTGCAGGCAGGTTTTCCTAGCTGTGGCTCAGTTCCCACTGACACTCAAAGATAGGATTAGCCACTTCTGATAATGTTTTCCAGGTTGGCTGTAGGCAGCATGGTTTCAACTTCTCCTCAGTTTGTTTTCAGTCAACACTGGTAGCAGAAATTGCAGTGCAGACTAATCCAGCAGGAACTCATTATTCCTGAAAATGGGTGATCAAAAGTGACACACACAAATTGTTTTCCGCAATTATATTGGTGAGTAAAGTTCATGCTGTCTATAGTCAAAACAAATTCTGATAACACTCTGACTTCATATTTAGAAAGCTCATCGTTTGGAAAATTACCTAATAACATTCCCTGAATAGCTGTATTTTTTCCCCTTTCTTCCTTTTTACTGTTGTAGAGGAAAAGAAGGACTCTATTCTCTCCTTTCTAGCTCACTATTCACTTTGTTGATAGCTACACAATATTTTCCCCGTTAAGTATTTTCAGTTTCCATCTTTTCTAGCCATGTGACCATGAATCCATAATTCATGGGGAAAAGTCTGCTCAGTGACAATATTTAGCTGACTTGCTTCTTCAGAGCTAGTACCAATGTTGTGCCCCAGCACCATGACTCTTCATGGTAAGCAAAGGAAAAGGGAAATTCCCAGCTTTTCTCTGTCCTGGGCTAATGTAACAGGGTCTCAATATGTCTCCTCCTTTTCCAGGAGCTCAGTGAGGATCCAGAAGAGGCAATGTTAGAGAAGAGCAGGTGAGTCAGACCTTCAATGAAACTGGCATCAATGCATGTGTCACAGGATTTTCCTTCTGCTTCTGCCGTATAATGTTCACTACCACTTCTGGGTGCTCTTTGTGTTCATTTTTAGTCACAGCCTAAACCTACTTTCCTTTTCTGATCACAGCAGATTCACTGTGCTGCTCATGACAAGGTGAGCCAGGCAGTGGGCCACCATAAGTATCCTAAGAGGGAGATTTAAACTAGATCCAATTAGTAAACCCTGTATTCTAATGGTGACAGAGGTGCAGAAAGTGTGATGTTTTTTGAACAAGTGCTAAATAAAACAAAGCTAATTATGTGTTTGTTGTCTTCTAACAAACAAGGAAAGTTTCTCACTGTCAAGAGTCAAGATTCCCAAATACAGTTTTGCAGAATGCCAGACATAATTTCTGTTGACCGTTAGTGCTGGAAAAAAATGTTTCTTGAGGAATTTTAATTTTAATTTAGTTCCTTTTTCCATATCATAATGCCTCTCTTACTTTTTCACTAAATATAGCTAACATCAGCAAGGATTTTTTCCTGCAAATATAGCTCTTGTGTTTAGCAGAAAGTAACAATAAATTTTTTTATCCTTACAGCTACAGAACAAACCTTTTCCGTTCAAACTCACAGAGTAAATTATTAACAGAGTAAATTACCTAACAAAGGCTAGAAAAACAAAAGTTATGTCCAAAGGTTTTTCCATATTATTTAATTTGAGAACACCCTTCCTGATATCTAGGAATAAACAGTTTCAAAACTCTTTTGTAAAGAAGAGTTAGAAGTGAGACACCTGACCTCTCAAAACACTCAACTTGAAACAAAAGTTACAGCGTCTAGAAGCCAGAAGTAAAAAAAAAAGTATCATAATGCCAGGTGATGGATTAACATATTCCAACGTGGCTTTAAATTGTCATGCCATGCCAATATACTGTCAGTCATGAAAGATTAGTCTGGCATTGTAAAGATTTTCCTCCAACAAAAGTACTGAGAAGTTAAAAGTATGCTGTCTAGTTTTATATCAACACAATGTAGAGTTATATTAAGTAAATATGGAAAAAAATTGTATAAGAGGTATAACTGTTGACATGCAGGTTTAGAAACAACAAAGGGAGCCTTTTAAAATGTCATTGCATTCAGATAAGAAACGTATCTTTTATCACTTTAGCAAAAGGGGGGCAGCCCTCAAAGTATAGTTTCCAAGAAAAATAGACATTAACTCACGGGGAAGAGAAATTTCACCTTTTCACCAGCTTAATCCACACATGTTTTAGGGATACCTGATACTTTTATTTATGTGTTTCATATCCTATTCCCTTACAAACTTTTTGTTAGCTTAAGTAGCAGGGCCTATAAAGGTAGCAGAACTGGCACAATAAAGACCCTGATGCTAAGCAGCCCAAACATGGTTAACAAGAGCATGTTGCAAGCACCACAGAGGGCATGGCCAAGACAACCACATCCTGGATCCCCAGCTGCGAGCTTAGCTGCTAGCCTGAGTGCAGGCACTGGGGTGCAGTGGGTGCCTCCAGCTCTCCTGCCCACCCATCCCAGAAGCAGGACAATGCCAGAAGGGGCTGGCCAGAAATTGGGTTATTCTCTCAGGAAGCTCTGTCTGGAAAGTAAATTATTTTCATGCTCATCACAAGCAAAAAATCTTTAACATCCTCCCCCAAGAGTGAATGCTTCTTGCACCACAACTTGGGGAAATGCAGAAGGTGGATTTGCAACTTTTTGTGAATCTGAGCTTCAACGGGCACATAAAATGAACAGAAAATTAAATGTGGGGGTGGGGGTGGGGGGGAAGGGGAAGAAACACACACAAACTCCAATTGCTGACATTACACACACACGCCTTGAAGGGAGGATGATAATAGATGACTAACCATGTGAGAAATGCATCTTTGTAGCTGGAGCACAGGACCAGAAGCCAAGAAATCCTCAGTCCTAAAACAGGACCCTGAGATGGATTGCTTTTGTGGCTTTGGCCAGCTCACTTAGGCTTCCTTGCTCAGCGTGTCTGTTTCAACCAGGGAGCTCAGAGATAAGCACAGTTTGTGGAAAAGGAATATATTCAACCCACGGCAGGGCAGCAGAGGGTGACAAATGGCATCATTAATCACCACTGAGCAGGATCAAGGATCCCCTCCGCTCAATCCCCAGGACTGATCCTGGGCAGAGGAATTGAAAACTACAGGGACCCATAACTGGGGCAGAAAGTAAATGTCTCTCTCCAGGGCCCTTGCAAGTTTTGGAGGATGTCAGCCCAGACTAGCTGTTGGCACGTGGCAGTGATCAGTGTTTCATTAGAAGCCCACTCCATGAAAAGAGCCTTCATGCTACCTCTGAGAAGCTTTTACTGTACAAAGCACAGAGAGTGTCAGCCTTGGGCCTCACCAGCCCAGTGAAAGCACACTGCATACTGGTGTGTGTCAAAGAATGATGTACACTAGAAAAACTGCATGGGTGAAAAGGCACCCTGGACCACACACAAGTCCAGGAAGAGCCATGAATTTAGAACCCCACCCTGGGCAGCAGATTTCTATTTCAACCCATTTCTCCTGGCCAATCTTTCCTCTGCCAACTTCCTTCTCTGTGTTATATTAGGTACAAGGATGGGGGAACACACAAGTGGAGAAAGAATATATTCAACTCATGGCAGGGCAGCAGAGGTGATGAGGTGATGATCAAGTGGAGGTGATGATGATTACTAACACTTCCTGTGTCCACCTCTGACCTTGGGGGACAGCACAGCTCACCAACCACAGCCCTCATGCCCAGCTTTGCATGCAACTTGCCTTTACTTCTGCTCCAGCTGGGACACTAACACTGTATCTCTGCTGCTGTTCGCCATGCCCAGCCAAGTCCTGCAGCCTGGGAGACTTGAGGTGTCCATTAGATGCCATACTTCCCTCCACGTTGCTGTTTTCCCTTCTCTTTGCAGAGATCACCCCAAAACTCAGTTCCTACCGCTACAACTCTAATAATACGTGCACAGGATGCAGCCCCTCCGTATCTAAGTCCCCAATTTGAATTCCTCCAGAATATTCCCATTACACACCAGCTGTTCAGACTATCACGTAAGCAGCAGCCTCAGCAGAAAGACCAAGGCCTGCGAGGGCAGAGGAAGTGAGCTAAGCCCTCACCCTCCCCAAGTAATCCTTCCAGACCAGGGTGGAGGTACAGTGGCTGCAGCCTCTGTGGGAAGGTTTAAAGAGCCACCCTGAGCTGTGTTCAGGCAACAAATACTAGACTGCAGTCTCTGACCTGTTGTGTTAGCATTATATTTATCTTTTGCAAGCATGGAATTCAATTCATGCCACTTTAAAAAATGTGTATTTTAAATAGTTCAAGCCTGAAAATTATTCTTGTTCTCACAGTTTCACATCAGCTTTTTCCACAGCTGCCAACAGCCCACACACCCCCTTGCCTAGCCCACCTGTGTAAACACTAGGAAAGTTTCTTCTTGTGAAGCACAGGTAAGGTCTTGTGGCTTGATAATGTGCAAAAAAAAAAAAAAGGGACAGATACTTTCTTTACAATACCAGATGTGGGAGGGATCTGACCTGTCCAAGTAACTGTGTGTCTGAGGGTAGCTTTTCAACTTCTTTTATAAATAACTTTGGTTTCGAAGTATTGTATGGGACATGTCTGACATTTTTGACCAAAGTAATATTTTTAAAGCCTCTTTAAATTATTTCAGATTGAACGGCATTGCAGAAGGCAGCTGATATGCAACAAATACTGCACCCCTTCTCATTTGCCTTGTTCTGTGTTTCTTATCCATGCTGAATTACACAATTTTATGCAAATGTTACTGTTGATTTCAAAGAGCTTAAGCATATAGGAACATATTCAGCATCAGTTAGAGCTGATGAATCAATTCTTCCCATTCTTCTTTCTAGGTTCAATGGACATGAATGTGGTGAAATTGGAAAGAGAGCCATCAGCTTGTTATGAAGGAGATTTTGTGAGAGTAGTCTGAAAGATGGGCTGAGGAACATCCTGGCACAAGGTCTCCAAATGACTGTTTCCAGGACAGCCTCTTGAATTTGTTAGTCAGCATTGCACATTAGGGGTTTACCAGTGTTATATGGTATGAACAAATCTACTGAAGAGGAATAGCATGTTTCTTATGAACACTTACACCACCAAGCTCATCAGTAGAAGTGTGACTGTCTGAGAAAGGAGTAAGGAGATGAGAAATAAGTCATTTTCATGCCACTCCACAGCAGAAATACCTTACATAACAACTAGCCACAAATTTGCTGATGAGGCCTCACTGTACCTTCACCTTGGACCTGATTCCTTTCTCAGAGAAGTTATGTTCAGCAAAACTCCATTTTCTGCAATAAACCAACTCTGGAGTCACACCAAAGCGCTACAAAGGGCTGCCTGGATGAGGGCTCATATACCATGTGTGGCCTACATGCAGCAACTTTACTGGGCTTTACAAGCCCAGGCTTGCTCATGCTTGGCAACGAGAAGACAAACAGCCAACCCAAGGCAGGGCTGCTATTCATTTCTTGTTCCACCTCAAACCCAGCCCAACACCCAGATCTCTCATGCCTGGCACAGCAGGAGGAGTGCTTCTCCACATTGCCTATAGGCTGCACGGGGCCATGACATGCGCTGGTACTGAACCATGCAACTTCATTCACGCTTTGTATGACTGAATCTGAGCTTTTAAAACAGGTTTATTACTGCCCAGCTGTATTTTACATGCCACCTTCAGACTAAGAAACACAACTTGTCTGTTTAGCCAGGGATAAAAGTCGCTCAAATGCTACTGCAGAAGAAGATTTTTAAAAATTAATTATGGGGGAGATCATGACTAGCCAGCTTGCTTATAGGTCTTGTTTAACCAAAGAAAGCATGCTGTGTCAGGCTATGTGCTAGCCAGCATTTTCTAACAACTGCAGACTGGAATGTTACTTTGCCCATGTCACTGTCATGGTTTACCCCATCTGGCAGCTAAAACAACCACACAGTCATTCACAACTCACTCCACTCCCCAACCCCAGCGAGATGGGGGAGAGAACTGACAATGGAAAAGGCGAGGTGGGGGGAGGTAAACTCACAGGTTGAAATAAAGACAGTTTAATAGGACAGAAAAGGAAAATAATTCACAGTAGTACTACTAGTAGTAATAATTGCAATAAAAGAATATTCAAAACAATGAGTAATGAGCAACACAATTTCTCACTGCCAAAAGTCAATGCTCAGTAAGACCTAGAGCTGCCCTGCCCCCCAGCCAACCCTCCAGTTATATACAGAGCATGATGTCTTATGGTATGGAATATCCCTTTGGCCAGTTTGGGTCAGCTGCCCTGGCTGTGTCCCCACCCATCTTCTTGGATGCCCCCAGCCTTCTCATTGGCAGGCCAGTATGAGAAGCTGAAAAGTCCTTGAGTGCTTAGTAACAACTAAATCATCAGTGTGATATTAACATGATCCTCATACTAAATCCCAAACACAGCACTAACCAGGTGCTAGGAAGAAAATTAACTCTATCCCTGCCCAAACCAGGACAGTCACATCCCAAGACAGTGATCAGAGGTAGATGATGTTAATTATTTCTATCCATTTTTTCCCCAACTGAGACGTGAGAGAAATGCAAATCAGGCCATGCCTGAGACATCTCTCTCTTCATGAATCCCTGGATTCACTGAGGCCTTTCTGCAGAGAAAGGCACATACCACTGGGAATAAGAGAAGTTTTTCAGACAGATTTGAGTAATCACATGTTGGAGCTTGTCTATACCGTGAATGCAAGGGTATTGTGATTGTTTTATGGTTCTCAGAAGGTATAAAGCTGCTTGGATGCATTTGTGGAAGGGAAAAAACACTGGACGTGTGCCCATTCTTGCTTCTTCCTAATGCACAAGGAGGACCTGAATAATTTTGCCTTTTGGGGAGATGCAGGACAATTTGCCTGCTTGTTACTGCTTTCACATTAAGAAAGAGTTTTGCACAGTGCAAAAGAGCCTATAATCACCAGTAGAAGCACTGATTAGTAGCAGTAACTGGTAGCAAAGAGGGCGAAACTGGGTTAATTGAGTCTGTCTAAAACTGTCTAGGCATTTTTAGTATGAATCACACATACCAAGAAGAAAAGACATCCTAGGTAATGAAACAGCACAGTCAGTGCTTCAATTAATGGCCAACAGTGGTCCTAACAGACATCTCTGAAGGTTCCAGGAGGACAGCCAACGAAACAAGGGCAGGAAAGACTTGTCAGTCTCAGCAGTCCCAGGATTAAAAAATAAAAGCCAGGAAAAGTCAGTTTGAAAGCAGCTTCAGTTCCTGATAATATCTTAGAAAGAATTCTCGTTCAGAAAACATCTTTGAAATAATGGCATATATGACTGATTATTGTATTTAGCAGCATGATTGCTTACTTCCTCCTGATTCAAACCCACCTTTCTTCTCTGCCTGTTCTTTTTGAAGCACTCCAGGAGATGGCCCAGGTCTGTCAGAATGAACAGCTGCATGTCACTTGGGCTGTGTCTCTCTCTACAGACTCCTACCACAGCCAGCATACACTTCAACTGCTAAGTGACAGGGTTTCACCTTTAGCCTCTGACAAACTGAAGATAGGAAGATATTGCTGTACAGCATCTTTCATTTTTCCCATCCAGACTTGCAATGTCATCTTCAGAATACAAATAATGAAATTAAGCGGGAGCACCTGCTTCCAGAGGAAAAAACTGGTTTTGGTTTCTTGTTTTTTTTTTTTTTAAACTGATCTTGATAATTTAAATAAATGAACTTGTTGTAACTAGCCATAATGGCTAGTCAATCTATTTTTATGATCTGTACTTAACCTTTAGTCTTAACTCCACTGCATATTTTTTACATAAAATCATGCCTTGTTTTTGTGGACTCAAATATGCTAATGCAGAAAAGGCAGGCAGGTGAAAAGGAGTGCCCTTTGCTGTTCCCTAAGTAAGGCACCGATTTAGCTCTGCTGCATGTGCTCCTGAGGCACACCACTAGCTGGAGGACTTCGCCACTGATGACTCCACCCTCCATTCACTTTTTTCCTGCGTACATCTACAAGGCATGCACTACAACACGGAGTATCAGTAATGTACCTGTTTGTTGGTGCTGTGGCTGTTTTCCAATATTCTTTTTCTTCCTCACTTTGGTCTCAGGTTGTACAAGTCAACATCATTGGGTTTTTTGTAGTGTCGAAGCTTTTTCTCCTTCTGAAGAAATGGTGAAGCTATTTAACTATGTCTCTTCACAGGCTAGTATCCCAGGAGCCAGGTGAGACAGGGTGTGAGGGTAGGAAACACATCTCCGCACCTCCACAGTCCTTGCAGGTGCACGGCGGTGGAGAGGTTTTTCAGCCTTCCTTGCTCTGGAAGCCTCTTCGCACCACACACTCACCCCACGTACACAAAACGTGGAAAACCAGGAGGGAAGCTGTGAGACCTTCCGCTCCTGCCGTTGCGAGCTCCTGTTAAAATCACAGGCGTCATCTAGTGGGCGCCTGGAGAAACGGGGGGCCCCGGCACGGCGCTGACGGGTGATGCTCCAAGAAGGCAAGAGCGGAGACTGGGGGTGGGAGCAGAGATGCAGGCGATGCCGCTCCGCAGCCAGCGGAGGGGAATGGCCAGGACGAGCTGCAAAGCTGCGCTTCAGTCCCGTCGAACTCGTGGCAAACACCCGGGAGCTGCCGCGAAACGGCCCCCCTTTTCTCAGTCGAAACGCTGCTGTCACACGGCTCGTGAGCCCTAATTTGTGCTCGCTGTAAGCCCGAGAACGCATGGACTTGGCGAGTCTAAGGAAAACATTAGACTGTGCCTTGGGAAGGACTGGAGGAGAGGAAACAGCTCCTCTGTCGCTCCGTGGCTACTGAGAATTTGCGGCTTGCTGTTGGTTCCGTTCAGTGACAAACGGCGAGCTGGAGCAGAGGAAGCAATGCTTCTGGGGGTGAGCTGCCACCTAAACAAACTGTTCATCTTTAAAAGGCAGTTTGTAATTACTTCTTTTTTTGCAGTGTTCATATTTGTGCAGAATAGAGGATGACTGTTTGCAGTTGATTAATTATTGTCTTTCAAATGTTTTATCCCCTTATGCCTAATTAAGAGCATCTCGAGAATCATGGCAGCACTATTCAAAATACTGATATAGTTATATTGGGTGGCATTAGCAAAAAGCACTTTAAGACCTGGCCAAAGACCATCATAAGATTCAGATGACTTTGCCTTCATTTCTCACTTATTAGCAGAGGTAAGCAGCCTGTCTATTCACAGATTTGAGCTTTATTAGAGCAGCAAGAAAAGCTGATCATGGTACTAGTCACCATGAGCACAAGCCACTCTAGAGAAGGGACTGTGCCCTGAAAGGTGGCATAAAGCATATAATAACCATGCCCCTACCTAAAACATGAGTTTTAAGCAACCGTGTTAGTGCCACAAGGCTGGGAACATGTCTGTGGTGTTCACACAGACCAGTCCATACAGACCTTGACCTGCTGGTACACAACAGCAGCTGTAAAGGGTAAGGGCAAATTCAGTGGCCAGAAACCCATGAAACAGATGCAGGACCAGCACTGACAAATCAGGCATTAGGGTGTCCTCGTGACCCCTAGACTGTCTGCATAGAAGCGCTCTATCTGCTAGTCAGATTACTTGTGATACAGAGGAGGCTCAGTCTCACCTAGCATGAAAAGCTTACAGTAAGATGCTGCTATAATGGATGCAAGTCCTATAGCCTTACTTATGAAAGATATGCCTGATCAAACTTGCATCACAGCAATACTACCAAATGGAAAAGAGCACATGCCAGGGAAATTCTTCATTGAAAGAGTTGTTGGGCATTGGAGCAGGCTGTCCAAGGAGGTGTTTGAGTCACCGACCCTGTATGTATGTAAAAGACGGGTAGATGAAGTGCTTAAGGATATGGTTTAGTAGAGGACAGGTACAGTTGGACTCAATGATAGCAAAGGTGTTTTCCAACCTAGTGATTCTGTGATTCTGTGAATAAGAGGAGCCTTTTAGTAGGCTTACAGGTCAGTTGCAGCTCAACTAAGCACAGTTTGCTGAGCTGAGAAGAGGTAGAAGCAGCCTAACAGTGGGTAAATATCTTCTTGTGGGGAAAAAACCCCACATGGCTAAGGATGGTATTAGTGAAGCAGCTTATAGACAGCGTACAGTTGGATGTAGAGGAGCACCTTTTGCTGCAGGACAGAAGCCCTGACACTTGAAGCCCTTGTCAAAGGTGATTGTAAGGTGTCTGTGATGAAGAAGTTCAATGTGTGAAACGTGGATGGGACAAACTGCGCTCAAGGAAAGCTGGAAGACAGCAGGGTGGGAGCATGATTCTCTGCTGGCGTAGTCACAGCAGGAGGCCACCTACTAGCCTTGGGGATGGACACAGCTCAGGAAGGAGTGGCTGCAGGACTGGGCAGGGAACAGAAATTTCAGGGTACTAACAACAAGGCAATACATGGTGCCTCAACTCTGTACTGATTCAGAGAAAGCACACTCCTCCTCATCACCTGCAGCCACAGCAATTCCTCAAGCACCATATAAATCATATCAAAGCTGTCAGGAAGGAAGGCAGAAAGAAGATGCTCTGCATACTACAAATCAGCCCTCAAAGTAGTATTTAGGTTTGTCAAATTTAATTTTAAATTTAAAATTTACACAACCTCCCTGTTCTCACACTTACTTTCTGTGGGACCATAAGGCTTCTGCTGAGATATGCAAGTTCTCCATAAAAGAAGCCAAATGCCATGGTCCCAGATTACCTGCAGAATCAGGAGCAACAGCAAGGCATTGTAAAAGATACAGAAAGCCATTAAAATCATGTCTGTGTCAGAAACTGGTGTAAGTAGGTCGGATTTAGCTGAAATCCGGCTCAGATAAGCTCTTTTGGCTAAAGTAAACCATTTAAGGGAGATTAGCGCTATCACTTCCAATGACAGTTGCCCAATAAAAGAGCAATGCCTACATGTGTCCTGTTGTGTAGTGAGTACCTGTTGTGGATACAGGTAAATACTGCATTTTAACAACCTCTGGGGTAGGAGTATGCACACTGGGATCTGGACCCTGGTAGCAAGGACCAAGCTAGGCACACACATGCAATTTGCAGGATTTGGGAGCTCCTGAAATGGTTATTGTCTTCCTGTCTGGAAGATGGCACAAACTCAAAATGCTGTCCTGTGGTCACCTACATTTCCCCCTAGACAACAGCTGACAGTAACTATTTCTTTGGAGCAGGTGTATGTTCATGCGAAGCATGAATCGCTGTTGGGCTTCCCATCTCCAGCCTTGATATCCTTGAAAACGTTTATCCAAACAGGGACTGATGGCATACTCAAGAATAGTTATTTCCCAACTCCGTCTGCTAGGAAGTTTTGACACGCCAGTTCTGATACACTGCAGCTATTTTTAATTTACTTTATTGACAATATCTGCAAATAACATTTCCCCATTCTAAAACCCAGCCCTTTTGCGATTAAACCTATTTGATAACAATATTGCCTCATAAGCAGGAAGGTAAAATAATCCAGGAATGAAACACTGTATAGGGCTTTTGGAGGTTGACATCTGAATGTACTTAGTGGAGAGGAAACTTCTTTCCTCCCCCCCCTTTTTTTTAAACTTTCATTTCTTGCTTCTTTTATCCTTAAGCTCAGCAATAAACTAGCACTCCATGGTTAAAAAGTCAGGAGAACAGATGTATGGTACCAGTGCATCAGAATCTGTATTTCTGCTATGGGGTGTAAATTATAAGTCCTTCCAAGAAGCTTTAAGAGTATCTAGCTAGCTTTTGTTGCAAGGATATTGCAATAGCAAAGATTATGGTGATTATTATTATAATTATCATTATTATTATTACAGTCATTTGATTACACTAAAGTAAACATATCAGTCAAAGTTCAGTCAGGGTTCACCATTTAGCTTGCTGCTTTTAAGGTGAATCCTGAAGAAATTTCACTGAGCCCTGCACATTTTGCAGCATGTTTCAGTCAGCTCCAAGCCAGGCTTCTTACCAGGGGCCTGCCTGTCCCTCTGCTAGCTCTGCAAAACATTTGAAGACCAAACTACATTACCAAGCATCATACAATAAATGTTGAGGATTTGGGTGTTAGCAGCCACATGCTAAAGTGATTTTACATGGCTCCTTTCTTATCCCTAGTTTGTCCTTCACTCTTTTCATGTACATGTCCCATTTGAGAGGGAATATATCCAGCAATTACAAGCATGTGAAAGCTTGTTTTTATTACATTTGGGTAAGGTTCCTTTACCACAGAGAGAGTTGGTTAGCAGTGAGAGAAGAGAGTCAAAATGCCTGTGTTCCGTGTCTGGATGTGGCTTAGCCTCAGGGTGTGGTGCTGGGCAGACTGCAAGACCAGCCTCCACACTCCACCTCAGCCCCCAGTGAGCAATTCCCAATGGCCACCTGAGGACAATTCAGGGCAAGTGATCTGTTCTGATCCATCCTGCAGCCTCCCTCATGCTGCTGTCCACAGAAGCCACCTGAAGTCAGGGCAGTGAAAGGCCCCTGCTCTTCCTTCCAAACTTCCAGAGTACCTCTTCATGGGTTGGGACCTGTTAGTGTCTTCATGAAATATTTCACGATAACAGAGGAAAAAAAAAATTATACATAGTGCTTATCACTGAAGTGCAAACCTTAGCAAAGTGTCTCTACCTTCAGTTGGTGGCTGTGGAGGGTAGACCAAAGTGGTGAACAAGCTTTCCCAAGCACATTCCACAGGGACGTCTCTCCTCTCAGGCAGGACACAGCGTACTGTGCTCATTCTGCCTAGAAAGACTGTCAGTGTTCTGGTGTGACATACTACCAGGTGGGCAAACCAGGGAGATTCAGACTGGATCACCTTGCTTTCTAAACCGCTTCTCAGAGAGGAGTATAAGTGCAGCTGGACCCAGTCCTTCCCTCAGACCTGTCTGTCCCATCCCAGCAGATGGGTACGCACAGAGTTAACCTTCTCTACCTGCCCCAGGGGTTGAGTTACTCTCAGCTAATCTCTTGTAACAGCCACACTGGTGCGGTTAGCTTCTATAACCCTCAGTCCAGTACTCAGGAGTAACAATTACCCAGGAGATCCAAGCAAAGCACAACTTTACTTAAAAGTGAGTAGGATTATAAAGCCTGCAAACACAACTATACCACGCTGTATATATAGAGAGAGCAACATATTACAATTAGTAGAATTTAGCAAAATTAGAAATGCTGTTACTATTATGTGCTGAGAATAAAGTTGGAAATTGAGAAAGAAAGAAAGAGAAATAGAGAAACACATCACCACCCAGGGATCCAACATAGATCAGCTTAAAGTTGTGGTCCTTGGATGGCAGGTGCACACCAGACATCCCGAATCTGCAGCTTTTATGCTCCCTGGCCTCACCCTTCAGGGAAGCCAAGCCTATCTTGCACAGAATCAGTGCTGAGTTGCAGAATGTTCTGGAAATGAATTAGTGGGGAATGGAGGTCTCAGGCGGTCATTTAATCCCCGCAACCGGGCTGATGGATCAATGACCCCATTCAGTTGCCTCACACAGGATTTTAGTAAGAAGGTGCTCTGCCTCCACAGGACCCCACTTGCCTGTCACTGTTCCTTATGTTCCTTTGCTGTCCATACGGATAGCATCCTGGTTATCAGGGTGGCTACCAAATGAGGGGCCACCCTTGCAGGGACACCGTCCAGATGGTTTATCGAATGAGGACCCAAGCCGAGCACAATGGCCAGTTTGTCACAGCAGCTGCTTTGAGATCAAGATCATACCAGTCTTTGGAGGATGGGGACCCTAGTTCACCATCTCACAGGTTCTTGAAGGATGGAGCTCCTTGTTAGGTGAGAGCCAGTCCACAAAACATTACCCTGCCTCTGCAGGTTCTGCTGCCTTGCAAGGCAGATTGTTTGAGACAAATCACTTATTCCAATTTGCAAAGAGTTGGTATTTGGAGCAATTCATCTGGAAACCTGTATATGATGTGGGTAGACTGGGAGGGTCTCGCATTAATTTGTTAATCTAGTGATCTAAATAGATGGACGTGAAGATGCCCATTTTTATTAGTCAGCATGTGCTTTTTCCCAGAAGCACAAAGTGGTACATCAGGCTGCTATCTTGGCAAAGAGGCACTCTGTTCAGCAGCTGCAACAGCAGCTTCAGCCCTTCCTCTCCACACCCAGAAGGAAGTGCATTAACGGGGTCTTTGAAAAGATTTTCATGGCACCAAGGCTCCTAACACCAGAGCATAACCCCATCACATCTATCCTTGTTTGTGAAGTGTTCTTCTCCCACCTTGCAGGCAAGGAACAAAGAGAAGAGCGGCATCATCAGCTTTGGTGGGAGTAGAACTGAGCCCTCAGGTCACACAGCACACTTGCAGGGCATCCAGGGCCAAGACACTGCAGATCTACATGCAGGCATCCAAATCTTTGGGAGCTCTTGTCCTTTTCTCAACTCCCCATGGCAAATGGCCAAAGGACCAGCCTACAAACTCACCACTGAGCTGTCAGAGGCAGAGACAGAAATCCTGCTTGCACATGGTGTTGCCCTCCCACTATCTGTAAAACCCAGACTGAAATATGGGAGCCATCTCTTTGTTGTCTAAACCAAGTTTTACACAATCTATTCAGATATAGAATGACTAGAGATAGGTCAGCAGATATTGCTGGGCCCACATGGTTTTCCAAGATGCAACCCTTCTCTTGAGTAAAAGTTTTTCTTAAAAAAAAAACCCAAACCATCCAGATGCTCCAGTGTCTTATCATGCTAGATGCTCCCTGTCTCCTAGCTCCATGAATTTGACCTCCTCACCTGGCACAGACCAACAGATCAACCTACCAGTGCTTGCTCCTTCTACTTCAGAATTGCTTTGCCCCTTTCTTAGGAACAGATGGCCTGTATTTACTTCTCGCTTAGTGTAACCAGTCACCAAACGCCCTGTTGAAGCAAGGAGTGGCCAAGCAGGGCTGGAAATGGTGCTAGTTTCTACACCATCAATGCATTTCATTCAGCCATTTGAAATCTAGAAGACTTTAATAAGCAGAAAGAGATTTGCATTGTTGATGATGCACTCTAAAGATGGCTTGACAGGAGTTAGCTGACTTTCTCTTACGTGTGGGCACTGCCACCTGGGATACACTGAAGAGGGGGTTTCTGGCCTTCCTTTTGGTCCAAACATCAGTACCAAAATTCACTGTATCTTCTTTTCATAGACTACATTATCAGTAAGATGCACAACGGATGGCAGAGCAGATGGTCTTCATTTTTCCTGCTCTCCAAGACAAAGTCTCTGCATGTACCTCAGCTTTCTGCCTCAACAGCTTTAATCTCTCGAACACTATAGTGTATTTGCTTAACACAAGAATGCATTTCTTCAATATAAAAAAACCAGCAATGACAGAGCAGTCCAAAGCAACTGTAGGAAAGAATTAATCATATTGGCTACATAATAGAGCATCAACCATAGGACTGAGTCTTCACTTTTTATTCTTGAAAGATTAAGGCTATACTTTGAAAACTCTTCAGCAAACCAATGGCCTGACAGCTTGAACATAAAACACTTCCATTTAAGCATGCTCAAGTATGCATCTGCAGAGCGCACCAAACAAGCATTTTGGAGGCCTGTTTCCTGGACTCAGCAGTTAACACCAAACAAGTACCACACAGTGTTTTAGAAAAGCTTGCAACTGTTTTTTCTGAAAACCTTCATTCTGTCAGGATGTCTCTTCTAACAAGTGGCTGCATGGAGATAAACACCTCTGCTTCTTCTTTGACAGCAATAGAAACTGGGACAGTTATAACTTGCGGGTTGAAAGACTGAGCCCTGTATTTTCTCCTGCTCTCACAGTCTTTTCTGAAATAACATGTCAGAGGAACATTCGTAATTGTAACGTATTCCATACATTTTCTGGTATAATCAGTGCACAAGAGACTCTTCAGATGTACAGTCACTAGGGAGTGGTGCCTACCCTGTTTTGACTCAGATGCAGTATGATCCTTAGCCTTTGCTGTAAATTGGCTCAGAGCACATCTCTATGTCTCAGTTTTGCCTACTCACTTTCAGATGTTACCAGCTTCCAGTGCTATGGAACTGCTTTGGAATACATGTGATTTTCATTTTACACATTTTTCAGTTCCTTCATATGCCCAAATGAAAAATCCAGCGTTCAGGGACATCACATGGATTTATGTTACTCTGTGGTGAGACTTTGTGTTCAGAACCCAATGAACAGATTATCCTCATCCACATGTGACATTTCCCATTTGTGGGAAATAGGTCATTTTTCCGTGTTTATTTCTCAGCTTCCACACATGCGTGCTGAGCTGGTTGCTTTCTAGAAAGCTTTTACAAGTCACTTGGGTGGGGGGGCCTGTTTTGTGGCACAAGAACCCAATCCTGGGCACAGAGTGCCAGTGCTCAACTGCTGCCATGTGTAAAGGGAAGCACAGAGCTCAGCACTTATTTTGGAGTCATCACTGGTATATTGTAGACAGAAGGAGATATCATGTGTGGCAGGAAGGAGATTAGAAAGGTACACAAGATTAACTGCCCAGGAGAGGATAACAGGGAAAGCATATGCGAACTAGCCTTGTTTCCCAAAACATATTGCATCTACTCCGCTTTTGAAACTATTTCAGCTCCATCTGCAGACACTAGCAGTCTCAAAGAGAGCAAACAAGTGTCACAGATACAGTTAGTTGGATTGAGAAGATACACTGTACAGTGTATCTCCATTCCAGGAGAAAAAGCGGTAGGAGGGGCCCTACTTTTATTAGTTCCACTAGGCAGAATCCAACTCAAAGACGACATTCTGCTGGGACCCTGACTTCAAGAAACACATTGCTGGCGGAAGGGCTTGATTTGCATTTGCAGGTGTAAAAGTGAGTGCCAAGTAAAAGCAAAAGCAAAGCCAGTAAAGAAAACACATACCAATCTACTACTTCTCGTGTATCTGCTGGAATGATATCAGCCTGTATCCACCAAGTGTATGCTTTGATGCTGTGGGAAGTTAAGTGTGAGCTGTTGTGCAGTGAGCAGTACGAAGAAGCAGGGGAATACAAAGATAAGTTCTCTTTTATTACTGGTGATCCTGTTGTTAACATGTGTATCCTTTCTTTTCTGTAAGCCTGGACTTATTACTGGTTGTCATAAATTACAGAAGATCATGGACTCAGCATAAACTTCTACTCATATTCTCCTCTGTTAGACACAAACCCCTTTATGGTTAGCTACACCGTCATGGCTTTGAGGCTAAATTATTACAAATAAAGCTCACGGCCTCATGGGCTTACTCTCAGTTGTTCTTAGTTCAAAATCCCCGAGTCACTCTCCTCTGAGCAAGGAATTTAATGGACTGAAGAAAAGAGTTTTATCCCAGAAACCTTTTTCCTCTCACTTCTTTGCATTGCAGAGCCTCTGCCTAAAGCCTCCACACCCCGCAGAGCATGCCTCCTTACTGATACATCTGCAAACTGTTAGCCCACAATTGCTACTCACGCAGAACACGTCAGCTTTGTAAGCAAACAGTTTTGCACTGGGGGATACTCCACTGTCTAAAAAAAAAAAAAAAAAAAAAATAATTTCATTTTGATTGAAAAACGCTCTCAGTGAGCTCCAAAACTGGCCACCACCCATCCATCAGGATGAGGATGGTTGGCTGTCCCTCTGTGACCAGGCAGATGCTCAGATAGTGGTTGTACTGTCTCTGACTACCTGTGGGAAGCATGCAGGTGCTGGGGTCTGTATGGCACTCTGCTGCCACTCCCCATCTTTCCAAGGCCAGTAAGGAGAAGGTGTAAATCAGGCAGAGCTGACTGACCAGCCACTAGGTAAAGTTCTTCTTGGAAGTTTTAGTCTTCTTTTTCTCTGTAATTTTCTGCCATACCAAGATCACTTCCCAAAGCGACAAGGCTACCAGCTCCCTCTATGCACATCCTAGATGACAAAGTAACTTCAGTATGAAGCCTTTTGTTCCTGAATGCAAACACTAGACCAGTTTGCCAGAGTCAGAAGGAAAGTAATTTTAAGTTATCATAAAGAGACTCAGTTTTCTCAGTCCATTTATGAAAGGGTAATATGGGAACCTATGGTAAGTGATGAGGTGGACATTACGTTTGAAGCTGCAGGAAGTCAGCTGCGGTGGTGTGACACCAGATGGAGGCCAGACACCCACCGAAGTCACTCTATCGCTTCTCTTTTCAGCTGGACAGGGGAGAAAATATGTATTGAGAGGCTTAGAAGTCAAGATAAGGACGGGGAGAGATAACTCTGCAATTAGTATCACGGGCAAAACAGACTCAACACAGAATAAAGGAAAGAAAACTCTCTAATTTATGGCACTGCACTGCACACCCAGTGACACGAGTCGGGTAATGAGAAGTGTGGTCAGGTCTTAAAGCACCTCCCCCCAAACTCCTCCCTTCTTAGAAGGCTTCACTTTAGTCAGGATTTCGCTCACTTCTTCCCCCCACCATTGTGGCACAAGGAGGGGCAGGGCCTGGGGGACAGAGGTTTTGGTTAGTTCCTCACAAGATGGTTTCCTTCTTAGTTGGGGGGGTAGGGGCATTCCACACACCCTTACCCTGCTGCACCGTGGGGTCGCACCCACAGCATACAGTCCTTCACAAACTTCTCCAACCTCAGTCCTTTCCCACGGAGCTTCGGCTCTTCACCAGCTGCACCAGCATGAGTCACTTCTATGGCGTGCAGTCACAAATCACAGAATGTCTCTCAGTCTCTCAGGCCCAGACTGCTCCAGCCTGGTCCTCCATGGAGTCACAAGCTCCCCCTTCCCCAGCAAACCTGCTCTGGTGTGGATCTCTCTCTCTCTCTCTCTCATCTCTGTGTCTCTGCCTCTCCACGGGCTGCAAGTGCTGGCTGGGGCTTGCTCCAACACAGGTCACAGCATAGGTATGTCTCCACCTGCTCCAGCATGGGATGTCTCCATGGGCTGCATGTGGGGTCTCGGCCTTTTCTATGGGCTGTGGAGGGACACCCGCTCCACCATGGGTTTATCCACAGGCTGCAAGGGCATCTCTCTGGCACCTGGGGCGCCTCCTCCCCTCTTTCCCTGGACTTGGGAGGAGAGGAGGTGGGGTAGCCCTGTATGTCAGAGAATGCATTGACAGCCTAGAGCTGGAGTATGATGAAGACAGGGTTGAGTGTCTCTGGGTGAAAATCAGAGGAGAACGAAATCAGCGAGACATAGTGATGGGAGTCTGTTAGAGACCACCTGACCTGGAGGAGGAAGCTGATGAGTTGTTTTTTAAACAACTGGGAGAAGTCTCGCGATCACCAGCCCTCGTCCTTATTGGGGACTTCAACTTACCGGATGTCTCCTGGAGGTACAATACAGCAGGGAGGAAACAGTCTAGCAGGTTCCTGGAGGATTTGGAAGACAACTTCCTGACCCAGCTGGTAAATGAACCCAAAAGGGAAGGTGCCCTGCTGCACTTGTTGTTTGTCAATAGAGAAGGCCTAGTGGGGGATGTGAAGGTTGGAGGACGCCTGGGGCATAGTGATCATGAGCTTATAGAATTCTTAGTACTGGGAGAAGTAAGGAAGGGAGACAGCAGAACAAGTACCTTAGACTTCTGTAGGGCTGACTTTGGACTGTTCAGAAAGCTGCTAGTAAGATTCCATGGGAGGCAGCCCTTGAGAGCAAAGGAGCCCAAGAGGGTTCGTTGCTCCTCAAGAAGGTAATCTTGGTGGCTCAAGAACAGGCTGTCCCAGTCGGTCAGAAGAGGACTTGGTGAGCAAGGAAGTCAGCTTGGCTGAGTAGAGAGATCCAGGCAGATATATGGGAAAAGAAGGAAAAATATAACCTTTGGAAGAAGGGGCAGGTGTCCTGGGATTATTATAGGAATTTAGTGAGATCATGTAGGGAGAAAGTCAGAAGGGCTAAAGCTGATCTGGAACTCAGGCTGGCCAGTTCTGTAAAAGATAATAAAAAGTCCTTCTATAGGTATAGTAACAGTAAAAGGAGGGTCAAGGAGAATCTTCAGCCCTTATTGGATGCAGATGGCACATTAGTGACAAGGGATGAGGACAAGGCTGAGGTCCTTAATTCCTCCTTTGCCTCAGTCTTTAATAGTAAAGATGGATATTGCCTGAGTACTCATCCTCCGGAACTGGCTGACAGGGAGGGGAAGAATAACAAAGATCCCATGGTTCAGGAGGAAATGATTAGCGACCTACTTGGCCAGTTAGATACCCACAAGTCAATGGGGCCAGATGGGATTCACCCGAGGGTACTGAGAGAGCTGTCAGATTGTGCTTGCCAAACCCCTTTCCATCATCTATCAGCAATCCTGGCAGACTGGGGAAGTTCCAGTCGACTGGAGGCTGGCAGATGTTACACCCATATACAAGAAGGGTCGGAAGGAGGATCCGGGGAACTTCAGGCCTGTCAGTCTGACCTCAGTCCCGGGGAAGATCATGCAGAGGGTCATCTTGGGAGCTATCATGCAGCACATGCACGATGGCCAGGGGATCAGGCCTAGTCAACATGGGTTTACAAAAGGTAGATCCTGTCAAACTAACCTGCTCACCTTCTATGACAAGGTGACCCACTTAATGGACGAGGGGAAGGCTGTGGATGTGATCTACCTGGACTTTGGTAAAGCCTTTGACACCATTTCTCACAGCATTGTGATTGAGAAACTGGCTGCCACTGGCCTGGACAGGTGGACCCTCAGCTGGGTTAAAAACTGGCTGGATGGCCGTGCCCAAATGGTGGTGGTACATGGAATAAAATCCAGCTGGAGGCCAGTCACGAGTGGCGTCCCCCAGGGCTCAGTCCTGGGTCTAGTCTTGTTCAACATCTTTATCAATGATCTCGACGAAGGGATTGAATGCTCCCTCACTAAGTTTGCAGATGACAATAAACTAGGAGGAAGTGTTGATCTGCCTGAGGGTAGGGAGGCTCTTCAGAGGGATCTGAACAGACTGGACCGATGGGCTGAGACCAATGGGATGAAGTTTAACAAGGCCAAGTGTAGAGTGCTGCACATGGGACATAACAACCCCATGCAGTGCTACAGGCTTGGGGGAGACTGGCTGGAGAGCTGTCAGGCAGAGAAGGACCTGGGGGTGTTGGTTGACTGCAGGCTGAATAGGAGTCAGCAGTGTGCCCAGGCGGCCAGGAAGTCCAATGGCATCTTGGCTTGTATCAAAAACAGTGTGGCCAGTAGGTCTAGGGAGGTGATTGTGCCCCTGTACTCGGCATTGGTGAGGCCACACCTTGAGTACTGTGTCCAGTTCTGGGCTCCTCACCATAAGAAGGACATGGAGGTCCTGGAGCGAGTCCAGAGAAGGGCAACCAGGCTGGTGAAGGGGCTGGAGGGCAAATCCTATGAGGAGCGGCTGAGGGAGCTGGGGCTGTTTAGCTTGGAGAAGAGGAGGCTGAGGGGAGACCTTATCACCACCTACAACTACCTGAAAGGAGGTTATAGAGAGGTAGGTGATGGTCTCTTCAGCCAGGTGACAGGTGATAGGACAAGGGGAAATGGCATGAAGCTGTGCCAGGACAGGTTTAGATGGGATGTTAGAGAAAAATTTTTTCCTGAAAGAGTTGTCAGGGCCTGGAACAGGCTGCCCAGGGAGGTGGTTGAGGCACCTTCTGGATGTGTTCAAAAAAAGGGTAGATGAGGTACTTAGGGATATGGTTTCGTTTAGGATGAGAATGGTCTTTTCCAACCTTGTGATTCTGTGATTCTTGGAGCCCGAACAGTTTCTAACATCTTCTCAGTCCCTTCTCTGGTGGCAAAAAGTGGCTGCTTGCGGGCTTTTTTCTCCTAAGTGTGATTCCCAGAGGTGCTGTGACCATCGCTGATGGCTCGGCCTTGGTCAGCAATGACTCCAGCCTTGAGCCAGCTGGTGTTTGTTCTCTCAGACCTGTAGAGAGCTTCTGTCTGCTTCTTGCAGAAGCCACCGCCGCAGCCCTCCCCTTCTCCACCAGAATCCGCCATGCAAAACGTTAGCCCTTCCTAACACAGAGCTTTTTAGTCATGCACTACACAGATACTTCATCTCGAGCCTGAGCTGAAGTTTTAGCATCACCCTAATCCCAGGTTTGCGTAGATTTGCAATATGGTTGTTGTTATGCTTTCAGAATTCCACAAGTTGTTTTTTTTTTCTTTTCAGGTCTTGCAGTCCTAAATTTGTAGGGAGCCACTTCTTTTTGCACTTACTCCACCATTAATCTAGTATGCAATGATTTAACAGGGAAAAGTTTATTTAATTCTTGTGCAGATGACAGTGTGCCTACCTCTGGGTGCTTGGTGGGTTGGTCACGAGGGCTTTGAACTCCAGACTGCCATAGTTCTGGGCTCCCTGGTATAAAAAAGACAGGGATCTCCTGGAGAGAGTCCAGTGGAGGCTACGGAGATGATTAAAGGCCTGGAGCATCTCCCCTACGAGGAAAGGCTGAGTGAGCTGGGGCTGTTCATTCAGCCTGGAGAAAAGAAGCCTGAGAAGGGATCTGATCAATGGTTATCAATATCTGTGGGGACAGATATCAATATCAAGTGTGGGACACAGGGGGAAATGGCCAGCCTCTTCTCAGTGTCTGTGGGGACAGGACAAGGGGCGATGGCCTCAAGTTGGAGCACAGGAAGTTCCACACCAATCTGGGGAAGAACTTCTTCCCATTGAGGGTGACAGTGCCCTGCGTCAGGCTGCCCAGGGGGGTGTTGAGTCTCCTTCTCTGGAGAGATTCCAGCCTCGTCTGGACATCGACCTGTGTGACCTGTCCTAGGGACCCGATGATCTCTGGAGGTCCCTTCCAACCCCTATGATTCTGTGACTCTGTAGTGTTGCAAAATATCTGGCTTGACATGTACTGAGACAGGGTGGCCCAGCTGGACACTGAGTTGACCAGAAGGCGTCAGTGTGCTGTTCAGCAAGTTTGTCCTACGTATCCTGGTCTGCACTGTGCAGTGTTGCCAACATGTGAAGATTGGTGATCCTTCCTCTCTACTCAACCCCAGCAAGATACACCTGGAGTACTGTGTCCAGTGCTGGGCTCCTCTGTACAAAAGGACATACTGGATTGAGTCCAGACAGGTGCTTTGAAGATGGTTAATGAACTGGAACATCATTTCATGAAAGGCTGAGAGAACTGGGACTGTCCAGCCTGGAGAAGGGTAGGCTAGGTAGCCCCTTGACACTATATATAGGCAGTGGGAGCAAAGATAGTCAAGCAAAGAAAACAGATCATAGAATCATAGACTCATAGAATCACAGAATTGTAGGGGTTGGAAGGGACCTCGAGACATCATCGGGTCCAACCCCCCTGCCAAAGCAGGCTCCCTAGCTCATATTTCACAGATAGGCATCCAGATGGCTCTTGAGTATCTACAGAGAAGGAGACTCCACCACCTCCCTGGGCAGCCTGTCCCAGGGCTCTGTCACCCTCACTGTGTAAAAGTTCTTCCGCATGTTGGTGCGGAACTTCCTGTGCTCCAATTTACAGCCATTGCCCCTTGTCCTGTCTCCACAGATGACTGAAAAGGGGCTGGCCATTTCCCCTTGCATCCCATACTTAAGATATTTATAAACATTAATTAGGTCTCCCCTCAGTCTTCTTTTCTCCAGGCTGAACAGTCCCAGCCCACTCAGCCTTTCCTCATAGGGGAGATGTTCCAGGCCCTTCATCATCTTCGTAGCCCTTCTCTGGACTCTCTCCAGGAGATCCCTGTCTTTTTTATCCCAGGGAGCCCAGAACTGGACACAATACTCCAGGTGGGGCCTGACCAGGGCAGAGTAGAGGGGAAGGATCACCTCCTTCGACCTGCTGGCCACACTCCTCCTAATGCACCCTAGGATCCCATTGGCTCTCTTAGCCACCAGGGCACACTGCTGGCTCATAGCCAACCTGTCATCAACCAGGGCTCCCAGGTCCTTCTCCACAGAGCTCTTCTTCAACAGGTCATCCCCCAGCCTGTACTGATATAGATGGTTATTCCTCCCCAGGTGCAAGACTCTACACTTGCTTTTATTAAACCTCATCTGGTTTCTTCCTGCCCAGCTTTCCAGCCTGTCAAGGCCTCACTGAATGGCAGCGCAGTGTTCCTGCGTGTCAGCCACCCCTCCCAGCTTTGTATCATCAGGTACTTGCTGAGGGTGGATGCTATTCCCTCATCAAGGTCGTCGATGAAGATATTAAACAGGACTGGACCCAACACCGAGCCCTGGGGAACACCGCTAGTCACAGGCCTCCATTCAGTTTCTGCTCCACTGATCACCACCCTCTGAGCTCGGTCCAACAGCCAATTCTCAACCCACCTCACTGTCCACTCATCTATCCCATACCCTCTCAGTTTTGCTATCAGGATGTCATGGGAGACAGTATTGAAAGCCTTGCTGAAATCAAGGTAGATGACATCCACTGCTCTCCCTCCATCTACCCAGCTGGTGATGACATCATAGAAGGCTATGAGATTAGTCTCGATCTCCTCTTGGTGAATCCATGCTGACTACTCCTCATGACCTTCTTCTCTTCCAGTTGGTTGGAGATGGCATCCAGAACAAGCTGTTCCATCACCTTTCCAGGGACAGAAGTGAGGCTGACTGGCCTATAGTTGCTAGGATCCTCCTTCTCGCCCTTTTTAAAGACCGGAGAGACATTGGCTATCCTCCAATCCTCAGGTACTTCTCCTGTTCTCCAAGACCTGTCGAAGATGATAGAGAGTGGCTCAGCAATCACTTCTGCCAGCTCCCTCAGCACACGTGGATGCATCCCACCTGGGCCCATGGATTTATGTGCACTGATCCCTTTGAGACACTCTTGGACCACTCCCACCTCAACCAGAGGGAAGCTCTTCATTTCCCAAGCTCTCTTACTTTCTTCCAGTGTCCGTGGGTCCCGAGGGGCCTTTGAAGTGAAGACTGAGGCAAAGAAGGCGTTCAGTATCTCCACCTTCTCAGCATCCTCCATAACCAGGACACCTGCCTCGTTCAGCAAGGGACCCACACTATCCTGGCCATCCTCTTACTATTCACATATCTAAAAAAACCCTTTTTATTATCCTTTATGTCCCTTGCCAGTTTCATTTCCAAGCAGGCTTTAGCCTTCCTAGTCGCATCCCTACAGGCCCTGACTACATTCCTATATTCTTCCCAGGTTCCCAGACCCTGTTTCCACAGTTCATAAACCTTCTGCTTCCCTTTGAGTTTACACATTAGCTCCCTGCTCATCCACGCAGGTCTTCTTCCTCTCTTTCCTGATTTCTTACTCAAAGGGATGCACCTATCCTGTGCTTGGTAGAAGCGCTGTTTAAATGCTAGCCAGCTCTCACAGGCTCCCTTTCCTTCTAACAGCGTAGCCCACGGGATAGCTCCTATTAGGTTGCAGAAGAGATCAAAGTTATCTCTTCTAAAATTCAGGGTAGCTATCCTACTTTTTGGCTTGCTTCTTCCACTCAGGATCTTGAACTCTACCATTTCATGGTCACTTTGTCCCAAGCTGCCTCCAACCTTCACTTCCCTAACGAGCCCATCCTTGTTGGTTAAAACAAGATCCAGTACCCGCCCTTCCCTTGCAGGTTCCTGCACCATCTGTAGCAGGAAATTGTCCTCTACACATTGCAGAAATTGTCTGGACTGCATATGACCGGCCCTGTTGCTTGCCCAGCAAATATCTGTGTAATTGAAGTCCCCCATAAGGACCAGGGCCTGGGATCTCGAGGCTACTTCTAGCTGCTTGAAGAACGCACTATCAACTCGGTCCTCCGGATCAGGGGGCCTATAGCACACACCCACAACAGTGTCGCTCACATTAGCCTGCCCCTTGATTCTTACCCACAAGCTCTCAACTGATGGATCATCCTTCCCCAGGTGGAGCTCAACACATTCTAGCTGCTCTCTCACATAAAGAGCAACTCCTCCACCTCGCCTCCCTAGCCTGTCTTTCCTGAAAAGCACATAGCCATCCATGACAGCGTGCCAGTCATCCAGGCTGTCCCACCACGTCTCTGTGATCACAATGAGATCGTGGCCCTGCAACCACACAAAGATCTCTAATTCTTCCTGCTTGTTTCCCATGCTACGTGCATTCATATATAGGCACTTTAGGGAGGCAGCAGATGCAGGTGTCCTCAGCAGGTCACAGGAAGATTTCTGACAGGGGATGGGCAGTGGTGGCTCCACTGAGGAGTCCTCAGGGCAATTCACAGAATTTGCCCTACTACCACATGGAGCAGCATTCCCAAGTCTGTCACTGTGCGTTGGCCTTTAACTTCTTCCGCCATCAACACTGTAAAGACACTTCAGCTGGGCTCACTACCTTTTTTGAGGAGCCCTCCCTCAAACCTCTGGGAGGAATCTGAAGTTTTCCCCCACTGCCTCCTAGAGGGACATTAAAAGGTTCCAGAAGGGGGGTCAGCAATACTACTTCCTCTGAGGACTCCCCAGAAGTTCCTATGGGACACTTTAGAGGTATTTCCCTACAGTCTTGTAGAATTTCAGCATCCCCGAGCCCTTCTCTGTCTCGTTGAATTTCTCCCTCTTCAGCCTTCGAATCTAGTATAAAGCTAGAGGCTACTTGGTCTATACCCTGGCAAGCCTCACTATATCCCCTCCCCCCTTCCTAACTAGTTTAAAGCCCTGTCAATGAGGCCTGCCAGCTCTTGAGCTAGGATTCTTCTCCCTCTTGGAGACAGGTGGCACCCGTCTGCTGCTATCAGGCCAGGTGCTGAGTAAACCACCCCGTGATTGAAAAACCCGAAGTTCATAAGGCAGCACCAGCCCCTCAGCCACCTATTCAACACCTCTGCTTTCTTGGCCCACTTCGTCTTCTTCACTGCCCCAAAATGGGATAGAGGAAAACACCACTTGCACTCCCCCTCCCTCAATCAGCTTCCCTAAACCCTTGAAGTCTCTTTTGATAGTTCTCAGACTTCTTTGAGAGATTTCATCACTGCCTGCCTGAACTATGAGTAATGAATAGTAATCAGAGGGATGAACCAGATCCGGGAGTTTCCTAGTTATGCCCTTGATCCGTGCCCCAGGGAGGCAGCACACTTCCCTACAGGTAGGGTCTGGTCTGCATATGGGGCCCTCTGTTCCCTTGAGAAGGGAGTCCCCAACCAAAATCACCTTTCTGTCTTTCCTAGTGGAGGCAGTCTTGAGGCGTGGAGTTGACTTCCTCACTCTTGGCCTCCTATTAGGGCGACTGTCCCCCACCTTCCTATTTGCCTCTTCTTCAACTCCCAGCACCTCAAACCTATTGCTCAGAGGGACCTGGGGAACCAAGGTAGGCAGGGAGGATGTTTCCATGGCGCCGAGGCAGGACTATCTTCCAACCCTCTCCATCTTTCTGGTCAACGATTTCTCCCCATAGGGCTGGGGATCCATCATTTTTTCGGGAAAATTTCCATGGTGACTTTCCTCCAGGCATGCCAGCGAGTTACTCCACCAATCAATCTCCCTTTCACACTCCCTAATGCTTCTTAGTCTCTCCACCTCTTCTTTGAGATCTGCCCCCATGCTAAGCAGATCTTCCACCTGCTCACACCTCACACAGGTGAAATTGTCGCCACCGTCTGCCGGCAGGAGCAGGCTCAGGCACTCCTTGCAGCCAGAGACTTGCACAGCCTCACTCCTGGACAGCCCCTCGGTCTGGGTCTCCATGCTCTTAATGGGGTGAGCCCTCTGCCTGGTGGAGACTACACTCCTGGACAGGCCCTCAGTCTGGGTCGCCACACTTTTAATGGGGTAAGCCCTCTGCCTGGTGGAAGCCATGGTAATCTGTGGTCTCAGAGACTGTCAGTAGGTGAGACACTTCCCCGGGTGATGACAGACAGAACTTACCTGCCCTTACTCTTGTAGTTGTGTCCAGGAGAGGACAAGAGGCTATGGGCACACACTGGAATACAGCAAATTCTGTCTAAACAGAACTTTTTTGCCTGTGCAGGTGGACAAACACTGAACAGGCTGCCCAGAGAGGCTGTGAAGTCTCCATCCTTTGATACATTTGAACCAAACTGAACATAGCCCTGAGCAACCTGCCATGATTGACCTGCTATGGGCAGGAGTGGGACTGGGCACTCTCCAGAGCTCCTGTCCAGCCTCAGTGCCACCACAGTTCTACTCTACAATTCTATCACATAGCATTAAGTTCCAATTAATAAACACATTTGAGGATATAGTAGAGGAAGTAGTAGTGCTCTGCAATGTAAGGACAGCTCAGATGGGAACATGTAGATAAAGCTTCTAAAATGAAAGATTAAATCAAATGTGATTTTCCACACAGGTTAAAGCTTAAGGTGCCTGTACATTTGTCAGCTACAAGTCACTTTCTAAAACCTGCTGATTCATTCACACTTACACTACTGCAAGTCTAAAATTTCCTGAAAGGAGCTGGCTTTACCTATATATATTTCACAGTAATGGGGGGGGGGGTGGGTGTGTGTTGGGGGGATCCTATCTGTATACACAGCTCATCTTTCTAAATCTATGATCCAACAATTCTGTCACGACTTACAAAATCTTTCCACAGTAGACTAACTCCAGTGTGTTTTTCATGACCCAGAGGCAAGCATCCCTGAAGCTAGATAATTCACCCATGTTTTCTGTCTGACTTGGAAAAGTGAAGACTGGCCATGGCCAACTTATGTAGGAGGTCCTTTGTTTAGATAAAACAGACGAAGAAAACTGGTCTGGGTGTAATGAATGCCACTATTAGCTCCTGATACACAAATACAGAAACTGTACATCACACATGGTACTAGTTCAATCTACCTGTTTCCTGCCAAGCAATGAGTGAAAGTTCTAGTCAGGTTTTAAGTCCAGATTCGGCCAGCTGCAGTGAGATACAGACACAGAGGCTGTCTACCAGATAGCATGATGGAAACCTGGCAGTCCTCAAACCTTTGTGTCTCTTCTAAATGTATTTCTATATTCCCTCTTGCAAGGCTAAGTACATATCTTAGTAGGCTCCAGTTAGTATACACGTCAGTAGTGTTGCCTGTGCAGTTTTTCACTTTTTCTTCAGTGGATTTAAACTGAAACTATTTTTTACAAAAGTTGGGAAAAGGGCCACTGCCCTCTTCCAAGATTATTTTTCATACTTCAAATTATTCCAACATAATATCTCAACATAACTGAATACGAAGAATCATTCCTTTCTTTTCTCCTGGTCACTGGAAGCTCTTATTTGTCAGCAAAAAATAGACATGGCAGTATGTCCAGCAACACACAGGTTAGGTGGTGAGTTTACATTCCAGAGACCCAAATGCCCCCACATCCAGGCAAAATTTGGAGCACTGAGTTCAGGGTGAGGGCTAGGCTCCTACTTTCGGCTTGTAAGCATGGAGCAGCATCAGCCCCTGTACTGTAGGCAGTGGGTCACAATAACTGCAGAGCTCACTGGCCTTGGGCTACCAACTCCAAATGACAACAAAAAGAATGGTTGCAGCCCACAAACCTGATTTCTGGCCTGTTTCCGCTGGACAGAAAAGATATTGTATCTTTTTCACAAAGAGCCAGTACTGGGGACAGGAAGAAAGAGCAATGACAATGTTAAATGATTTGATTTTTTTTTTTCAGTTTGCATGTTTTCACTCTTTATGAAGAGTGATGCTTCCTCACATAAAATATTAACTGGTTCCTGTCTCCCCAGTCATGCTGACATTCCTGACACCAGTTTCCACCTGCCCACACACGCTTACCTAGCAGCCCTTCTTGCCTAAGCCACAGTTTGTCATGGTTTCAATGCAAGCAAACAGAAAATGGCTGATCATTACTATCTGAAGCATTATGTGTATTTTATGCAGTTCAGCTGGCACAAATTCAGAGAAGCAACTTAGTGATACAGTGAGAATCTCATTCATCATGGGCAATGACTCCTGGTGCCAGCTTTCACATCAAGGTCAGCTGAATGGAAAGTGTTGGGTACAGGAAATGAAAGGCCTGATCATGCAAACAAGCTGCCAAATCAAGATTAGAACATACCTCCCTGTTCTACACTTAAAGAAATTTAAAGAGTGTCAAATTCTGTAATTCCAGAACAATAGCAACTGGAAGGTGGTTAATGTTCAGTCTTCAGAGCCATTAACTCTACAGAGACTTGTGCCTTCACAGCTGGCCAAAAAGGGACATACATGCTCTTACGATTCTAAGGAGATGAGGAGCTCTGACTGCAAAACTCATAGAGGCCTTTGTCACAGCAGAAAGATAAGCAGACAGCGCAGAGCTAAGTCATGTTCTTGGACCAGAATGCAAATACATTCACCTGATGATTTCACTGGCGTTTCTGTCTTGACATAGCTTAATGACTTGAGTCCAATTATCCACCCACCAAACTCTGTACCTTGACCTACCACCCACCACCAGGTACTCTATGCCACCAGGCCAGTTAGTAAGACAGGTGCTGTCTGGGGTACTATTAATTCCCAGTTCCTATAGTTCTATACACCTCTGCACACCTGTAATTTTTTTTTTCTCTCAGCCTGCACTTCCAAAGAGTAGCTGGTTGTCTCTCACAATGCCACCAGTTAGGATTGCTACTTTGCAGACCAAGTGAATACTCCTTTCCACATCCATTTGGAGCTCCGCAGCCAGCACAGGCTCTTGGCCTCCTGTCCCAACCCTAAAGCTGATCTTCCCAACAAGCATGTCTGTTCCACCGCTGAGGTCAGAGAGGGATTAGAGGGAAATGCAACCCGATGTCCATGAGCACAGAGCTCAGAGACCAGTCATGCTGTACAAGAGATACAAGCATCCACACATCCAACAGATACCACAGCAAATCTCTTGAAGAAGCAGGAAGCACAGGGGACCATAGGATATTTTAACAACTGACCTATTTCCAGGGAGACACTGCCTATCAGAAAGTGCTAGACAGTTCCAGGGCAACGACTTCTTTTCTCTACAAGTTTGTACAGTCGCACCAGCACTCGCAGACAAGTCACTATTTCTACTCTAAAGAAGTACATGGCTGAAAGAAGCAAGGGTGCTGTGCCTCCACTGCAAAGACGTGTGAGGGAGGTCACACAGTGTCTGTGTATGTGCTACTTGCTCAAGCTACTCATCATCCTCTCTGTGAAAAATAGACTTTATGCATGTTTTTAAGAAGGGAACGGAAAAAATCAATCTGGGTGCAACAAGCTTTCAAAATGCACGAGAGGTAAGGTCCTGAGTCTGTGAAATGAAAGGAAGCAAAGTACAGGGACAAATCGCTAATGGAGCTGAAGGAAGGTGTGAGGAAGTGACAGCAGGACAGGGTGGCCAAATGCTGACTCCAGTGCAACTTACTTGTTAAGCATAGCAAACAGTTTGTCCAGCCTCCACCTCAAGGGTCACATTTCTTCAAATAGTATTAGAAATGTCACTCCATTTTCTGATGCCTGGGACTTGAACAAAAGTATCTGGAGCATGCATATGTTTTGTATACGGGCATGTGTGTGTGTGTGTGTGTGTGTGTGTGTATGAATATTAGTGTTTGGTGTATCTTCAGAAATTGAATGTATTCAGTTCCGATGGTTCTTTAAAAGGTCAAGGGGTACCAGTCTATTGGTTTCGTTTTCTGGTTTTTTGGTTTTCTGATCATTTTTTAAGAGATAAACAAAGGCAAATGACTTCCTGGAAATATGTTTCAGATGTGAGATTGAACAATGTTAGATGCACACACTGTCAGGCGAAAAAATATTTATGCGGGACTAATTCCAGCGTCCAATATTGGTTCACTACATAGATTGCTGAACTCTCTTTCATCTGTCATCCTAGTTTATGCCATGAGCTTGAAAAACAAAACAGATCATATTTTTAATAACAAAGGAAACCCTGCTTAAATTAAAACCCCTTGTAAGCATTTAATGTTCGACTAAGCCAAAGAGGCAAGCTGTGGTGAAAGCAAACAAATATGAAATGTGAAGAATTTCACTCTGTTTACTCCGGTTTAGGCTGTTTGGTCTGACTGCTGAACTAACAGGCAGATTCATCTCTGAACTAAGTTAAAACTCCCTCTAATGGCAACTGGATAAAGGACAGAGTTTGAAAAAAATGTAAAGCTGCATTTGAAATGTATTTTTGGCGAGGCAAATTCTAGTTAAGCATGATTGCTTTTGAAAAGTGAAACTTTAGCTAGTGGCCAAGATTCTCTTAAATTACAACTTTTTTTTTTACATTCTTGACATAATTTTGTGTGTGTGTGCTTTCTAAGGCATGTTATGTAAAAACTTACACATGATGTAAAACGCATATTCTCCAGTGTGCTTGTTGCTTTAATAAAGTGGCTTAGATTAGCACCCACAGCAGACAACTTCTCCCATCCATGGAAAGGGTCCAGCCATTTGGCATCACCACTCCAAACAGAAACACTAATCACTTTCAGAGACATTTACAGAATCAGAAATTCACCTGCTCAGATTTATTCCTAGTAAAATAAACAATTAACACTACGTGATGTGTGAAATAAAATCAGAAATTACATTCTGCTCACAAATATCAGAGATTGCCCTTAGAAAATAATACAAGCCAAGAACAAACCACAGCTCCTTTCAACCAGCTGAACACTGTCTGCAGGATAAAAACCTTAAGGAAGGAAGGTAACCAAGGGATTACCAATTAACATTAGATGTGTTAGCACATGGAAAAAAAAAAGGCCATATAAAATCATGAATTTATAAAGCTTCAAACTCAGCCATAGTGAGAGCTGGCATTGCCTTTTTCTGCAACCTTGAGGGCATGCCAGGTTTCTAAGTAAATTCTACTGGTTACTCTCCTCTATTTCTGCTATCGCTGCAAAAAGGCATAGAATTACAAAACAGAGAGATCATGACTTGATTTCTCATTAGCAGTGGTGATTCTGTGCATGATTTTTACAGCCTAAAGGTCATTTCAATTACCACAACACAAGAATCTCCAGCTCTTGCTGGTCAAAGGTGAAATGTTTTCAGAAGGAAAAAATTCTAAGGGGTGGAAAACCTGAGTGAAGTCAGCTGAACATAAAAAAAAAAATCACAGACTTTTTATTAAAAACTGATTTTTAAAAAATGCTGACTTTTTATCCAAAACCTCACCCCAGAGCCATTCTCCTCAAATCCAATGGAGTAACTCTCTGATTTAGGAACAGAAGCTTCTACGGAGACATGTGGAGTAAACCAGGTTTTTTTATGCTAACATGCACTCCCCCTTCTGAATAGGAAAGGCATTTGGAACCTGATCCAAACCTCACTTAAATTAATACAAAAAAGTCTTGTGAATTCACACTAATTTATGTGAACTGTTTTTACCTCTTCTGGTAACTTCTTGTTATTGACGCTTAAAGCAGAAATGACCACTTACCCCACAAAGATAACTACTGTTGATAACATCAGATTAAAGAGTATGTATATTCTGAATGTATGGCATGCTTCCCTGTGAGTTATTAAAGACAAAGAGATTGGCAAATACGTCTATACTTGTAGATAAACTCATTTTATTGAATGGCTTTAAGTGTTGCTTAAAATAACAACACTTCACAGTCTGTACATGCGGTTTCAATGTATAAATTTTTTTTTCAGAGAAAACATGCATATTTATGTACATCATTTTGAGATAAAAGAATTACCATAAACAGCAGGAATTCCTCTTTTTAAAAATTTTAAGAGACAAGGCAGGCAGTAGCAATTCTGCAGAAAGCAAAACATACAAATTCTCTACACTGAAGGTATAGTTTATTCATTGAGAGACATTAGCAACTGCAGAAGAAGGTCGTTTAAGGATGGATTCAACTGAAAATGACAGTGGCTCAGTCGTTGAAAGTTTTATTGTGGCTTGTTTGGCCCCAAAGAAGCCTTTTGTGCATTTGTCTATTGTGAACTTGTATTTTCGGTTCTCTTTAATAGCACACTCTCTGTATTTCTTAGACACATCGTCAAAAGACTCTTTCACAAGTGTTCTCAATTCTGTTCCTGGTCTGTCAGGAAATGTTTGCTGGAACATTGTCTGAAATTTACTGTATTTGATCGGTGGAGGGGGCTTGCTACTGTCTTTGCTGATCTTGCTTAATACCTGTTCCTGAGGAACCAGAGAGTCCTTATCAGAAATCTGAGAGAAAGTCCTTTTTGGAGGAGAGAAAGCTGACCCCTCACGAGCTTCCTGAGGAAGGCACGGTATCTCATTACATGGCTGCTGAATGTCTTGCATGTGGGTCAGAACGAGTGAATTTTCCAGTTTTGGAGACATGATGTTGTGCTCAGTGTTTGGACATTCCTGACTTTGTGAGACCTTGGTATCCCAACCTGCCCCAGGTTTGAGAGCTTGGACAGTAGTAGTGTTTAACAGGCACTGCTGGTAGAGGAGAGCGTCACTAATAGGGCCACATTTTGGCCACACTAAAAGCCTAGAAGACAGGGGATACTGCCTGTAGGTAGTAGCTACACTGACATTTGAAGAAATTAGTTCCATGTTGCTGGATCCTGAATACTGCATGGTTAAATCAAGGCAGGTTGGTAAAAAGTTGCAAAACTCCTTGTTTGGAGTATCAACTTGCGTAGCGTTGAAGGCTGTTTTATAGGAGTTGTATTCAGCTCCATGCCCCATGCGATTAGGGAGAAAAAGGGCAGCTGCTTGCGTAGCTTCCATCATCTCTCTCTCTTTAAACTCTCTCTCTAGCATAATGTTCTCCAACTCTTTATCAGCAAAAGCCCGTCTCTTTCTCATCCTGTCACTTACAGGGGGTGGCAAGGGTGCATTCCCGCCCAGGTAAGGGTCTGTTGGAATAGGACGGTAACCTATAACAACAAAGCAACATTAGGAATGAAGCCATGTAAGAAAAACATGAAATCTGTGCTTGTAGAAGGGCTCCATTTGGAGCCAGTCCCACCAGGTGCCGAGCGCTTGCTGCAAACCTTGGATGCCATCAGGTCCTACTGAAGTCACCATGCCACAGAGCCTTAGCTCCCTACGCCGCTGGGCATGTTCAGTACTAGTTCCTCAATGCAGACAAAGCAAGCCCAGCTCCTCCAACATGTGCGGTTTTCTTTAAAGCTAGCTGATTAGTAACTTTAAAAAGCATTTCAAAAACAGCAGATGGACTGGAAGGGGGGGCAAGGGGAGAGAGCAAAAAATCCTGCAGCGTTTGTTATGACCAGGACTGCATTATGCAGCTTACAAAGGTAACCGTCCGTTTTTAACAAACACAGAAAATATTAAAATATTTTATTTTGTAGGAACTAAAAAGAAAACTTTAATAAAACATAGAAATCCAGTCACTAGAATATTCCACTACCAAGCTAACTGGCTTAATTTAATATAACAAAAAAGGTCCAATCCTGTTTGCTATACTCAGGCAAGTAATCCCATTGAATTAATGAAATTACTCACATGACTAAGGAGAATATGGTCTTACTCTGTTTTCACTCCCACTCCTCTCACATGGGTTTCCCCACTGCCAAGGAAGATACCTATACCTACAGTGGATGCCTTTTCTATTCTCTAAAGATAGATCATTAAGTACACATTGCTACAGACTGTAGAAAATTCCGAGGAGAACTAGGAAAAAATAAAAAGAAAACTGAGATAAATTAGAAGAAAGAATACAGAAGGGATTTTTTTTTAAGTGTGACCTGTAGCTGAAAATTAGAGATTTCTACCAAGACAAAATTTTAATAGTACTTTCACACTGCTATTAAAAGAGCTTCCTATTAAAAAAAAAGGGAAAATAAAAGCTAGATTTGAGAACTGTAACACTTTACAGAGCTACAGTTTGGAAAGCAATCAAAGCAGACATAGAAATAAATTTGAGAACGATCTGAAGTGGGAAAGTGGAACAAAAAAAAGGACACCCTCTCACTAAAAATATCCACCTTTAAAATGTCGTTCTTCCACAGTTAGTGTTTTTTTCCATTAAAAAAAATTAAAATGGGCAGCCTATTATGCATCTCTTACTATCGATAATGTAGCTAATGGTGCAGCTGTGTTAGGCGTTCAGATCAAAAGGAAAAAGAGGAAAAAAGAGAAAAAAAGAAAAGGAAAAGGAAAGAGGGAAAAAATGCCTGATTTATTCCTTTGCAGGATAAAAACACCCGCGAACAAATTAACCGGCACTGCAAAACGCTTCTGGATAGTCATGTAAAAAGAATGTCAGCTTGTAACAGTAACTCTCGAATTTCAAATTGCCGTTGCTAGCATTTCAGGCATTATTTTGGGCGCGGGGGGAGCGGGGGAACACGACTGAATTTGCCACATCGATTCCAGACACGAAGGGCGGGAGCCGCGGGTGGAAGCTGCGAGGGCACCCGGCGCACGGAGCGGGCCGCGCTTTAGCGCCGTTCCCGCATTGATTTCGGAAACTAACGCTGCATTTCACGCGTGTCCGTGAGCAGCCGCGCCTCGGAAGGGACGTACTGGTTTTCCTGAGGAAGAACGGGCTTTCCCCGCTGCCGGCCGGTGCTGCGGGGCCGGGTTCAGCCCGTGGTGGGGTGGTGGGTGCGCTTACCTTCCAGGATGCTCTTTGCCAGGAGGCTGGGCGTCCGGACGTGCCTCTGGTAGACGGCTTTGCGCTCCAGGCTCGCCTGCTTCCCCGCCAGACCCTTCTTGTCCTAGAAGAGCGATCGGGCGCCTCTGTCAAGCCCGGGGAGCGCCCGTCCCTTCCCGTTCCGTCCCGACCCGACCCGTCCCCTCTCACCTCGGTGGCCTGCTGCCGTCGGAGCGCCACCTGAGCGGCCATGACGCGCTGCCGCTCTACCACCAGCAGGCAGTTGGCGCACTGGCAGTCGCGCCAGCGGCAGAACCGCTTGTGCCCCTTCAGGCACGACACCACGCCGTGGTTGCGGCACCGGGCGCATTTGGGAGTGCGGCTTAGTTTCCGCGGCTCACCCCGCCGCGCGGCTGCCGCCGCTTCCTCCCCTTCCTCCTCCTCCTCTTCCTCCTCCGGGCCGGCGTTGCTGCACGGCACGTCGGGTGCCTCGGCCGCCTCCCCCTCTACGCTCTCCACGTCGATCTCCCAGTCGGCGGCGGCGCGTACTTCAGCCATGGCTCCTCGGCGGCGCAGCTGCAAGAGAGGGGTCAAGCCGCCCGCCCCTGCAGCGGGACGGCAACGCGGGGGGCTCCCGGTTCTCCAGGTGCGTGTCTCGGCCCGGCCCGTCGGCAGCCTCGCCGAGATGTGTCCCCGTCGGTGTATCACAGCAGAGCCCTCTGGCGATGTCATCTCCCTCCTCACCGTCTGCTCGGCTCTCTTCCCTCACGCGGAGCACCGCTTAACCTCGACGGCCACTTCCCCACCGCCCGCCCCGGCTTTCCCGGGAAACCGTGTTGTCCCGTGGCAGGCAGAAGTGCATCTCCAGAGTTGGAAGATGCCTAAGGCACCGCCCCAGTGCGATGCCGAGCGCCGCAGGGCTGCGGGACTGTCAAGTCCCCGCGGGGACCTGCTTATTCTCAGGATCCTGACAATCCTCCTGCCCGCTGCATGCAGACTGAGGGGACAGGTAGGGAACACCTGGGCTTCGCACACCGCCGCTGTCCGCTCCAGCGACCAGCAGCTATATGGGCTCCTGGAGCTCTCTGCACCGCAGAAGAATCAGTGCCTTCAGACGCCTCCCACCCGACCTCCCCATACTTCCTCCCGCACTTTACACTTACCGCAGTTCAGATCCCCAAGCCGGCAGGCGGTGCAGGCAGCAGCGCAGCTCCCGCAGCTTGCAGGGCCGCCTCTATACAAGCACAGCCAGAGGCAGGGGACTTCCGAGCCCCGCACCTGCGGGACAACTGCTACCCGACAGCCGGGACGCCGCGCCGTCGGGGGAACGCCGCGTCGCAAGGCGGCGGGTCGGGTCGGACCGGAGCGGAGAGGACCGGACAGAGCCGAGCCGAGCCGCTCGTGGGTGGAGTACGGGTGCGCGCTCGCTGCGCTAGCGCCAAGGCTGACACCCGGCCGCACACCCGCCGCTACCGCCCCGCGTACAGCGTCCGATGCGCCGGCCCCGCCGCGTTATCAGCGCCGCCCGCCGCCGCCCGCACCGCCCATTGGGCCCGCGCCGCGCGGCCGCAGCTCTGATTGGCCCAGACCCCCGCCGCCCCGCCCCTGCTCCCCCCCCCGCACGTGTGCCAGCCGCACGCTCGTGGGTGCGGGCGGGCGCGGGGTGCGTGGGGCCGGCGTGGCTCGGCACCGGACCGCACCGCACCGCCGAGCAGGAAAAGTACGCCGGGGACATGATCTTTAATTTTGGGGCTAGTAAGGTGCGGCGGGGCGGGGGAGGGAGCAAGGAAAGAGAGAAAAAATGGTAACGCGCGTGATGGTGACAGCTAGGGAGCCCTTTCGGCGGGCGGGCGGCGTCACGGTAACCGAGGAGCAGACCGGAGCCGCAGGTTTTGGGAGGCCGAAACAGGCACCGCGGTTTCCGTTTGCCGTCGTTCTCGTCGTCCCCGCGAGTGGAGAGGGCACTTAGCAATCACTTTTTTTCCGAATCTGAAAACGCAACGTAATCGTTGAAACGTTGTCTCGCCGCCCTGGCGAGGCAGGAAACTGAGGCGAGGGAAAGTATTCGTTTGTTTTCTCAGCCTTCCCTCCTCGCGGCGGCGTTTTCCACAGGCCACTGAGTTGTTGAGTAACTTTTTACACGCACGCACTCACGCACGCACGCTTCCCGACGGAGGCTGCTCTTCGGAAGCTGGGGAATACCCCATGTCTCCCAAAACAGGGAGCGATCGAAATCGTAGCGCACATAGCCTCAGCCGTGCCAGGGAGGTGTTGGAGCTCGGGGATTCCGTCGGTGAAAATCCCCACGGGGGCAAAAGCGAACAAAATGCACCTCTCGGGCGCGTTCGGCACCGGGCGGGGGAAGAGTGAGCGAATTTGAACAGGGTATCCCGGGGGCAGGAATAAAATGGGAAAAAACCAAACACTATAACCAAAACCCAAACAGTCAAACAAAGAAGGCATACGGGAGAGCACCGGTTCCCCACCAGTACAGCCGAAACTACCCTGCGAAAAGAGAAAATATTTTGCTCTTTGCCCGAGTGGCGTCTGTGTATAACAAATATTGATTATGCTCGTGTATATAATAAACACGGACACACGCTTATGGTGACCACACCGACCGGCTGCCGGACACCGGTTCGGCACGGAAAAACCCTGCTCTTGCAGCCCTGCCGCTCGGGACATAGGCCAGCGGGCGAGCGGGGCGGGGGACGTGAGGCCGCAGGACAAGCGCGGCCGCCGCCGCCGCCGCCGCCCGCCCGTCGTCCGGAGCTCCCAACACCGCTCCGACCTGGGCAGGGCTCCGGTCCTTCCCTGGCTCCCGGGCTCCGGGCACCGGCGGGGCGGGAGGGAGTGTTTCTCTTTGTCGGGAAGCCTCCGACTGCTGATGCCGGGACAGCGGGGAGAGAGGAGCTGCGCATCCCCCGACGGCAGGTATTATTCATCCCAAAAGAGATCCTGGCTACTGTTTTGACTTACAAGCATGACTAAAAAGCAAATACCCAAGGAATTCCACTTTCCCCCTCGGGGTCCCTCTTAAAAGGCACAAGGACCCGCTAGCTTAGGAAACAGAAGTCCCCTTCGCTTGTAAACCGACACCAAATTACAAAATACGGTTCTGCGGGCCGCTGGAGTGAATTACAAAACAGTTCGCCTCCTGTTTACTTTAACTACAGGGAACTGTGAAACCCAGCCACGATTTTAAAGCGTGTTTGTATAACTTTCTTCTGCTCCCCTTGTTTGCGCTCGGCTCCGCGGCTCGTTTGCACTCCCCTGCAGCTCCGCTCCCCTTTCCCGCCGGGAGGGAGAGATGCCCCTGCGGTCCTCCGGCGGGACGCACCCGCGGCAGGGGAAGCCGGAGAGCGGTCTCTGGCACCGCTGCTTCCACTCCCGTACGGCGGGGACTGCCGCTCCCGCCCAGCCCTCGCTTTTGGACGGTGGTTCAGCTGTGCCAACTGTGGGTTGACGCGAGCCGACGCCGCGCCGTGCCAGGAAATGCACCGATTTCCACGCGAGGGAAGGCAGCGATGTGCCGGCTATCTATCCACCGGCCTCGATACAACGCTCCCCGCTGGAGCGTCCCGCCGCCCCCCTAGTCCCGATCCCCGGGGCTCCGGCTGCTCACGGCCCGGGCTGCTGGGACGCTCTGGGGCTCCTTCAGAGCCTCCTCCGCACACCTTCAGCCGTGCCTCCCCCCCATCCCGCGCACTGCCACGGGTGTCCCCGAGAGCCGCACTGCGATGCGCCAGACACCGATGAGGGGCCGGGGATGCGTCCTCAGGCCGTGCAGGCGGCGGCAGGTTGCTGCCGGGCTTGTAGCAGCGTCCTGGCCCGTGAAAAAAGGGAGAGGAAAAGCAGCTCCAGGGCACTGCACAGGCTCTGAACAGAGACCGGCGGCAGCGGGGCACCGCGCTCGGGGACCTGCTTTGCATTGCACTGCCGTGCGGCGGGGACGGCGGGCGTGCAGGTGCAAGTGCCGCGGTGCCCTCGCTCCTCGGCTCCCCAGTGCTCCCTCCCTCCTTCCCTCCCGGGAAATTTATTATCGAGGTAAGCGCTGGCTAACCAAACGGCAACCCCGGGTGCAATTTCCCCAGGAGGAATGCTTTGATCTTGCCTTCTCCCCGCGCCGTCGGGAGCAGATTGCATTGCCAAACGCGGGAGATCACCGCCGCTTGTTTGGTCAGTGATCTTACTGGCTAATCTGAAACAAATTGCCTCTGCCCGTGCCTCGCCCGCCGGCGCGGCCCCGGTGTTCGGCCAGGGACACTACCGCGCCGTGCGAGCCTCGCACCGGCGGCGGCAGGAACCCGCACGGCACACGCTGCGGCCCCGAGGCCGGGCCCTGCACGGCAGCCGCCTTTTGCTCTGCGGAACATACGGTTAAACATCTATTTTATCCAGCGGAGACGCTGAGATTCACCAGGTCATCTAAACTTGGGCGGGGAAGGAAGAAGTCACCTTTTCCGGGATGATCCAACCAGTAAACCCCGTGATTTCTTTTGCCGTTTTCTTCCATAAAACCGTGGAATTATTATTATTGTTGTTGTTGTTATTAAATTTTTCCATGTCAAATTCCCTCTGTCTCTTCTAAACAGCACTTACACTAAGGTAACACTGAATGAGATTTTTAATCCATGACACAGTCATTTCTAAACTGATTGTACAGCGTTTTAAACAAACACAGTCTAAACTGTCTGTGTTTGTGTTTTAAACAAGCGTTTTAATTTCATATTTTTTTAATGCATTGTTACCTAGCATATTTGTAAAGCAGCCAGATGCAGAGCTAGAGAAAGAATTTTCTGTTATTCCTGCACGTCAGTCAAATAAATATAATAAATAAGTATTATAAGGACGCAAGAAATGTCGTGATGTGTTCACAATACCATGATATGAGAGGAAATTTTATTGACTCTGGGAGTGATTCAACTGCCTCCGTAGGAATGTTTGCTTTGGCAAGGAGGTCAAGGGTTAGCCTTTATAGCAAGACGTACATATCATACCAGGATAATCTTCAGTCACGTAAAACTGGATTGATATCAAAAGCAGTAGAGGTGAGCAGAGCAGAATTGCCACCTCAAGCAGTTAGGGAAGGTCTGATGGGAAGTCTGGAGGTGTCAACAGAAAGTTTCCCATGGACATAGACAGTTTTGGATTGGGCACGGGGTACAGCAGATTTTCTTCCCACCTACAGCCCTTCTTCACCCTGGCAGCAGCTGCCTGGAAGAAGGGATGAGCTCCGGAAGAGGAGGAAGGGGTGGGCCATGAGGGAAGGGCAGGTTTGGCCGCTGCAGCTGGGGGCTCTGCCCGTTTATTAGGGCTGCACCAGGGAGGCAGGCAGACTCTGGCCCATGCCTCTGCAAATGGGACCACGCAGGCGATTGTCGTTAGACAGGGTGAGGAAGAAACATATCTATTTCTGCTCAGCAGAAATAGAACTGCCTCCTCTGTAGCCTCCAGGTTCATGTCCAGGGGACATCGAGGCAAACCCAGAGAGGGTCCTGGTCAGAATCAGTACAAACTAGTACTTTTCCAAACCCATGCTGGAATTTTGAATTAAACAAGAAAAATGCCAAGAGGGGGGCTCAGTGTGCCATCTGCAGTGGCTTTGCTGTGGTTCACAAACAAGGCTGACTTTTGGTTTGCCAGCATTTAATAAGCCAGTAGACATTTGGCAGGTCTCTTGCTAAAATGTACTAGAAAGTTGGATCAACTCTCAGCGTGAATATCAAGAATCCACTATACAAGCACTGAGCATAGCAAATTGTCAAGTCAGCAACTAATGTATTTCACTATAATCTTCCCAAATGTCTTAGGTAGTTTGGCAAATTTCTTCTTGCAATAAATTCTAGTGAAGTTTTGGGTTTTGTTTTTTTCTTTTTTTCAACATATGGCCTTAAATAGTAACTTAGCCAAGAATATTTTTAGAGTCATTGCAGAGTTTGCTGGAGATGTTGTCTCAAAACTTGTTTGCACTCTGGCAGTTTTATTCCAATGTCAACCAGATGCAGAAAGTGTGGGGTTTTGTGTTGTATTTTACAATCCTGGAAAGTAAAGGTCAAGTCCCTGCAACATAAATTTTCTTTTTGAATGCCGTATCAAGAAGCAAGAAAAGCAAGAGGTCTTACTAATAAACTGTTTTGTGGTGTTTTGTTTAGTTTTTGTGGAGTTTCGGTTTTTGTTGCGGGGTTTTGGGCGGGTTTTTTTGCTTTATAATCGTATGCAAAATATTTAAAACGCCAGTAAGACACCTGCTAAATCAAATAAGTTGGGCAGGCTATGCCGTGCTTAGCAGTAAAAACTCAATCATGTAACTGTAACCAGCCAGACTGTGTTCTCATTTACCAAGTAGTGGTGCAGTCACCGAGTAGCCTTACTGAAATTAATAGTGTGACCTGAGGTATTAGTCAGCATGAAAACCTGGCGATACATCGGTTAGCATAAGCCAGACAGACTCAGGCCGTATCGATACATCCAGCTACCCAGGTGACGCAAAAGGCTGCTTGTTGCCCTCCCACTAGTAAGCCTGTAGAGCCACTGACGGAGTGTGATGTTGCTACGGATCCACGATGGAGCGTGCAGGTGTAGGAGATCCAAGAGGCGAGTGGGATCTGCTCAGCATTCACAGTGTGTCAGAGTGAGCGCGAGGCATTTTGGCTCCCCAAAAACTGCGCAGAAAACGCAGTGTAGTACACCCCCATCCATGGCATTTGCACTGAAGCTCTCTGAAGGATTTTACCATCTGCCCTTCCGAGAACTTACCTTGAAAACCAGATGAGTTTTTGCTGTAATTCCATAGAGCAGGAGATCTGTTCATGTGATGCGTGGACATGTGCAGGTACTGTGAACCTACACTCATTTCTTGGACACAGTTGAGGAAATGGGAAAGCAAGGGATGAACTATCAATAGAGCAGGTGCAATGCTGATGAATCTCAAATTGCTCCCATACCTAAAAGGAAGCATTTATGGGTGCAGGGGCCTTCTTCCAGAAGATTTTAGATTATGTTTAAGGTGGAAGAGACTTCTGCAGGTATACAAGTAAAATCTGGGCCTTCCCCCCACATAAACTTCCAGCTAGTACTTCTGCAAATTATTTGTTTTGCTTTGTTGAGGGTAGGTTCAGAGACAGCACTGTGAGAATCAAAAATTGCATGGAGCACAGAAAAAGAAACAAGTATCTTTAGGACTCTGGAGGTGGAACCCTTGCATTGGGAGTACCTAAAAAGTACCCCAAACAGCCTAGAAAAAAATTTTGATAGCCAGGGAATTTCCCAGTACACCACACTTGGTCCACAAATCTTTCCTACCAAGTATTTTGGAAGGGAGGTGAGTATGGTTGCTGCCAGCCTTTCTCTCTTTATCTCAGCTGCCAACACAGGGACCTCTCATTCCTCTCAGAGTCAATATAAAAGGAGGGGTGACACAAGGGTCACTTTCTGAATGGATGGCATTGCCACCACAGGAGAGAAGCAGATGCCCTGGCTGGACACAGCATCTATGTGCTAAGGGAAATTCAGGAGTATCTCATCTGGTGCTTCTCTTGCCCTGCCCTTGACACAGTTCTGTTTGCAGTGCTAAGCAGTGGCTTTGCAAACGCTCTTATTGGGCAGAGGTGCCTCTGCCCCATCTTGTGAATCTGTCCCATAGCAGAAGGGAGCAGGACAGAAACATCCATTTTTTTTACATCTGTGAAGGGAACACAGAAGCTGTAACTGCCTCAAACACTTTACCTCTTGCAAGTGCACTTGCTCATTGACTGGCTTGACTTTGACTCTTGAAATAGATATCCTGGTCACGCCTGTATCAGAGCCCATCCTCACCAGACACCTACCAACACATGGCCCTACTGCAGAATCTTCTGGATATGTTGTTTTCTGAAATAATCAAAGAAAAAACAAAAATACTTGAATTTTTTCCTTCATTACATAGACCATTGCTAGAGTGGAATGTGTTAGATCCCTGATAAACACTGTATTTATTATTATAAACACAAATCTAGGTGAAAATCTAACACATAAAGCCTTCCTAAAAGGTCCAGCCATTCAGAATTCTGGGATCAAACTCTTCCCTTCATTCCATACAGACACCCCATTGAAATCCTTAGATTAAATGGGCATAAGTCTGAGTTAAACATATTGCAGATGTGTATATATATTAAGAACATTGGATGCATTGTACTCAAAAATGCTATTTTACTTACAGTATTTTTTCAGCACTTATGATTGCTTGCAATAATAAGAAAGACTATTCCACAAAGTATGCTAAGATCATATGACATGGCGAGCACACTGTCATCTGCTTCATGATTTAACATCTGTGACACTATGGTAATTCACGGTCTTTGGCCATCCAACATGATATCAACTACACAAAGCATCAAACCATCCCATGCAAAAAAAATTAACTGATTCTAGGAGTTAAAGGGCTTTGACCAGCTCTGCTGAAGTCAACAGAAAACCTTCTGTGTAGACTGTAGGAGAAATTGAGTAAGGCCTATATTTATCTTTAGGGCCCACTTTACTCGTTTGTAGGGGACATTTTCCAACCTATACCAGGCTGCAGCACAGAAGCACCAACACCTCAACTGTAATGTCCAACCAGCTGATACTGTCTGCTTTAACCCTGTGCTAGAGACCTGGGTCATACACCATTCGGGGAATATAGAGCTATAAATGACAACTCCCTTTTCTACATAGTGATGGGAAAACTCTTTCAAAATACATCTGAGATACCAAGACACACCCCAACAGTTGGTTCAGAAAAAAATAAAATTAAAATCCAATTTTTAACCAGAACATTACATGGGAATATGTCCAGGGATGTAGCCTGTTTGTGGTGGTGTACTGACTTAGAAAACTTATCATCACTTCAACAAGGCACCAGAAATTCATGCCATGATGGTTAAGCTAGTGAAGTGCACTGGAGGATGTGCAAAACCAGGATATACACCCCAGGGTCAAGTGCTGGGTGAAGAGTGAACTCTTCTGATTTCAGCCAGAGGCACCATAAAATCCTAACCATGAAATTGTGGATGTAAATGGTGACTTGCCCACCACTTTCACTTAGCGAGACTGCATCCAGTTAGGGATCACTGCAACGTGCATGTGCTAATCTCTTGCTGTCTGGATTCCTTCCAGCTTTTCTTTGGCTGTGCATCATGCATCTCCTAAAAACAGTAGAATTACCATACATTAAAAGGAACATATTACAGGGATGTCAATGTGCTTCAATACAAGCAAAAAATTTCTGGGACCTGAAAGGAATGCTCGCCTAGCCAAGAATGAATTTTAATCAAAATAATTTTTAATTTTTTTTCTCCTTTGTCTACACAAGAACTAGTTTACGCCTGGGAACAAAAGGCAGTTCTAACAGTAAAGGTTTAAGAACACCAAGGTTTTCATTGTAACTGAATTGCAAATAACACGGATGTAAATCAACAGATGTCTTCCTTATACTTGGGAGCAGAATGTGCCCTCTAATGCAGTCACATCCCTCTTCAAGTCAGGGGCTGCTCTGCATTAGGGCTGCCTGCCCAGCAGCATGTAACACACACAAATGCTGGCAAGGTAGAAATGTCATTGTACATTATTTGAGAACTCTATTCCATGATATACCACAATAATAATGCACAATAATAAATGAGAGTCCTCGGCTTCTCTTTGGCTGAATAGGTCTAGCTGAGTCAGAAGAGACCGCATCTCATTTTTCCAATGTGTGCTTTTGTTAGGTCAGTAGACAGACTGTTATAGAGTGGTAACGTGAGCTGGGTAATCTGTGCAGGTTCTGAGGCTTTATTGTGTCCCTGCTATGTTAATTAGTATTAGGAACATGATGGATTGGCAACACGTGTACTTTCTGACTCTTAAACCAGCCCTGAAAGTTTAGCACTCCATTAGTTACACATCACAGGAACCTGGGGATGTTTATTCAAAAAAGTATCGCTTACAAGAATGAAACATTCTAATTCATTCCTGATAGGGGCCATGGGGAACACCCGCCCACATTCAGACCCTGATGGACCATGCTGCAGCCCAGCCTGGGGTCACCCTGGGCTTCCCACATCAAAGGTCTATCTGAAGCAGCTCTCAAGGGAGGGAGAGATGGAGAAGCACCAGCCTGGACAAGCAGGCACTTTCTCTTCGCACCTTCTCTGGTAGGGAAGATAGGAGCAGGGATTTTGGCAAGAGATGGGTAAGACACACGTCTCAGGGAAATTCCTCCACAGAAGAGCAGACAGAGGAACTGATGGTCCAGCTTCCTTCCCGGGCCCCAGCAGCTGCCTCTCCCCCAGTAACACCAGCATACCAGCCATCAAGGAAACTCTCCTCTCTGCAAACTGGAGATGCAAATCATCATGAGGGCCAAACTTTTGAAAGAGCCTCAGCCCTTCTCAGAGACCCACGGAGAAATGGCAGCAAGAGAAGCTGAATATAATTTTTCTCATAGACAGAGATACACTGATCCTTCCACATACCATGTAACAAAGACCTCAGCTATGCTCCCTGACAATGTGCCTCCCTGGAGCAATTTTTTTAAATTTCCTGCCCTTCAGCAACATGCCCTTCCCACATACTTCTTTCAAGGAAGCATTGGGACCACCAGAAGACAACATCAGATCTATTTCCTTTTTTCATGCAAGCTTCCTCTCATTACCTGACAAACTCACAACTCTCAGGAACGGCTGTCTTCCTGGCACACACCTTTCTTCCCCATGTCAGTCCTCTTCACCTCAAACCTGACCTGTTAGGCTAATGTTTGCCTTCGTACTGTTAGACTTGAACATTCTCTTGCAGAAATCTGCAAGCACAACAATGTAAAGAACACAAAAACAAATGCCATCTTCACCTTCCAGCAAATCAGTTCCATGCAATTCTGCAGCCACTCTGTAGCACTGGTTTTCTACAAAGATTTTACAGGAAATACCCTGCAATGATTTGGTGTCCTGAGCGTACGCATGGGATTACCCTTCAGCATTCCAGTTACCGCCATTAGCAATTAATAATTAGCAGAGCAGGCCCTGGCAAAACCATGGACCTGACAGTGGCCCAATACTCCTCTTGTTAGGTTTCTGGCATGTCTGGTAGTAGTTAGAAACACAAATTATTTGTGCAGCCAAGTGTGATAGCAGCAGTGGTTGACGTAATTACACATCAAGTTGGCCTTGTGCATGTGTTTCAAATTCCATAAATATGAACTCAAATAGTTAGTTACCAATAAGAAAAGAAACATCAAAACCATTTCCACATTGTCACTGAATTATCTTCTCTCTACAGACCTTATTTTTATATTGAGTTATGTCTGTGTAATCTGACAGACAATTTGGGTTAAATAAGCATATCCATGAACACAAACTGGATTTGTTTTCTCATATTCCTGGTCGTATCACCCAATCCATGGACAAAAACCCATTTTCACCTGTGTTCAATCTAGCATCTCAAGCAAGCACAGCGCACTCTGAATTGCCTCGGGAAGCAGGCATGCCATGCTGATCTTGCCATCCTGACAGTCAAAAATAAATGCTACATTAACTCGACAGCTAAAGATGGACACTCTGTATCTTGCTGGAAGCAAAAATATATTAATTTAATAATCTTTTGACTGCAACCATATTTTAAGGAGTGCTGTGATTTTAATTTTTTTTTTACAGGAATGAAATCGGTGTCAACAGTGCTGCTGTCCAAAACTACACAGCTAAGAGGCAATCTGATATAATTAAAATAACAACTAAAGGGCTTGGTGTTGATTTTTTCAGTTCTGCATCAGGTCCTACAATATATAGCATGTCTACTTTTCAGCTGTCAGAACATGTCAGCATCTGAACAGTAAAAAAATAACACACCCAGGACGAGCCAGATGTGCTGGCATGAACGACCAATTTGTTATTGTTACAGAGAAGCCAGATCAGGATGTGGCGAGGCACTTCAGCACCGCAGGTTGCTTCGCCACCTCTAGGTACATCAGGCAAGAATGACCAAAATCGTGAGTACGATGCTCACTCTCTCCCAGGCCAGTTGGACAAGCAGATCCTTCAGCTCTGTAATGTTTATTAACTTGCATTTCGTATTGAACCTTGCACACTGCAAGCCTAAAACCTGACAGCAGTCTCTGAGCAATGCCAAAATACAAGCAGGCAAGTCCAATAATAATCCTCTGCAGGATGCTGTGCTCTGCAGTCATTTCCTGCTTCTCGCATGTAAAGGTAACAGACACAGCTAAAGAGGCTGAAATGGCCTTTATGGCTTGGCACATCTCTAATAGAAAAAAAACCTCACAAAAAAACCCAAACAAAACCTGATCATATGAAGAAAGGGACAGTTCTGGGATATAAATACTGCAGAAATTGGGAACTCGTGTGGCAGACAGAACATCTGTTTATTACATTTTCCAGTGTTTTATTTTCAGTTGCCCATGACAAAGAATCAGAACTTTTACCAGCGTAAACTCTGCTTGGTCATAAACACAACACTATCCTCTTAAGGTACCTTGAGCATTATAAAGCAGCAGCTTTATTATAGGGAAGTGACAGAAAGTCAGAAATCAAGGCACAGGAAAGACAGTTCGCGAACAGGCCACCTTTTATGAAGAAAGTATTTTACTTACAGGTGAGGGGATTTATTTACTGTGAACATAAATACTTTAAGCAGCATGAAGGAAAACGTTGAGAAAAGCTTCTTGTGGTAAAACAGTCTGCACCAAAGTCCTCCACAAAATCCCTACAACAATATTAACCTACTGACACTCATGTTGAGGAATGAGTTCTGGTAACATAAACTTCATTCTGTGTTGTACGTTAGCACAATATCACTGCTGAATGAGGATGAGGATGTGTTCCAAAAAATGTTATTGTTAATGGGAAAATCAGAAAACACCACACTCAGCAGCAAAGTCCATAAGGAAATTCACTTGAGGCCACATCCAAGGTATTACTGTCCTTGATTTAGTCTTCATTTTATGTGCACCACTGAAAAGTGTTACATGGTGAACTCACTTCACTGTAATGCAATGCTGTTTTGTTAAATATACCTTTAATGGGTCTCTGGGTCAGCCAAAGACCTCGGAATGAGACAAACATAAAGTACGGCAGTCATTTGGTAAAATGAAGATCCTACTCAAACTCAAAATAAACCAGAGCAAGGTGGCTCTATGCAGAAAGAGCACTTCTTGGATCTACTGAGAAGGAATAGAATATGAGATTAGAAAATCAGCCTACATCCATTGGTGTGACTTATTTGTCCAGATTCTTCCACTCTGGAGGCAGGCAAACAGCCTCTCCACAGAAAGTCTCTCCACAGAAACCCTCTCCCAAAACCCTGGCATCCCAAGCATCCACACAAAATTTTCATCAGGGCCCTGGAGCAAGGCCAGAGCAAACCACTGAGTGTCCCCTACTACCTATGTCCTAAAGATAAAGCACACGAGCCAAAGCAAATTAGACCAGAAATATTAGACATTAATGCCACCTCTCCCAACACTAATGATTTGTCAAAGTGCATGACATTAATCACTTCAACAGGGGGAAAATGTCCCTATGCATTCCCGTAATTGCTAGAAGGTTACTGAATTGGCTGGATCTTGTCCTTCCAGTATCTGGAGTTGCAGCAGGAACCAGCAGAAGGATGGTGGCAATGGGAATTTCCTGTGGCCTTTGAATGGAGGGCTTGGATGAAGAGAGTTGTACCAGAAAGCTCCCACAGCTCCCTGTCTCCAGGCAGGGTGAACTCTACGCTTGCTACAGACATAGTTAAAAGTACAGCATATATAACCAAACACCACATATTTTCCTTACATCCTACATGATCGTATGCCACCACTTATGAGGGGGAAATAGGGTCACAGAGAATCCAGGCTAACTCCTACCTGTCCCTGACCTGGCAGCTTTAGCCTACCCCTGTAAGTGCTTGTCTTACCCCAGGAATTTCCCAGTCCCCTCTTGACTGACTGGTACCAGCACTTGTGGCATCCATTGGGTATGTCAAAGCTTACGTTCCTGATTGTATTCCAAGTTGTTGGGTAACATGGCCGCATTTGCTTCTGTGTGCCCTAGACATCTAGCATGACCTTTAAGCCCAAGCACACCTAGCGTCAAATGCCTACAGCCAAGAGCAGCAGTGCCTAAGCTGGATTTCCACAACTTATATTAATATATATATTTCTAAACATAAAGGGTAATTTAGATGGGGGCAATGTGGAACAGGACACAACTTACTGTTTCAAACTAACCTATTGAGCTCTACTACTAGAAATAGCGAACAGGATGTGGGTTTTTATAGGTGGGCACCTTGCCTACATGGAGCAAAGGAAGCAGAATAGACAGCTTTGCACAAACCAAAAAATATCCCACCAGCAAACCAAACCCACGCCACCTCTCCCTCACTTCAAAATCAAGACTTTATTGAGCATGTCGCAAAAAGCAGTGCAGTCAGGATATTTTTAAAGCACAGAGGATTAATTTCAAGCCCACCTGGCTGCTTCAGGCTGGGTGTAACAAGGACGGTTTGGCATGAAGAGAAAGATACCCTAGGAAAATCTTTATTACACCAGATACACTGGGCATTAACACAGGCAATCCGTTTTGACTACAAAATGTTTTTAATTTCAGAATAGGAAACAAAGTGTTGTATTTGGCATCAGCTTCGCTTTACAAGCAGATTAACATTTAATCTTCTGATAAAGTAATAGTCTAGCATTGACTATAACCAAGAGAGTACAAAATAAAAAGTGCCAAAAAAAGGGCTTGAAATGTCCAAGACAATGGTAACTGGGAAAAAGGCTTGCCTCTTCCTAGCAAAAAGCAGCTAGAAGCTAGCAATCCAGCATGAGAGGGCCTCAGGTAAAAGGGCATGCACATCGCCCATGTGTATTGCAGACTGCTGACATTGCCAGACACCTCTGCACTGACCAGACACTAGTTAATTTTCCCCTACTGCCACCATTCTACCCCACAGTGGCAAAAAAAGTTTTGGCAACTAACATCGTAGAAACTGAAATAAAAGAGTAAGTCTCTTGAACGATAAGGCAGAAAGGCAATTTTCAGGTGTCTCGAGACCCTGGGATGCTTTATGAGTCAAAGGTTTGGCATACGGCTTCCTCAAGTATTGCCCCTTTATTTTGTTTGGGCCCCTTCCACAGTCAGGTAGGATAAACAAAATACCTTTGACATCTCAGACTTCTTGTGAAAGAAGAGTTCAGAGAGAAGTTTTATGTGTATGCATGCAAGGTGCATGCGTAGGCAAATGGACACTACTGCATTGCTTTCTGATTTTCTCCCACTAAATACAGCTTGGTGACTTTGGTTGTATCTGTGTTCCAATGCCACTATTAATGGCAGTATGTCCATGTGCATGAAAGTGATGTCAATCCTCTGGCTGTTCAGTTATGAGCTAGTTTTCCTGTCTACATTGGTAATGTCCCAGTTCTCTGAGAAGGCAATGTACAGGTATTTGAGGATCTGTTCAAAAGCTCCTTAGGACTTTGGGGTCATATATCTGGAAAGGCTAGTAAGCAGCAACTAACATGTTAAAGAAAAAAAATACATTAGGAAGTAAGACAGATGCAGCTTGTTTCTTGAGGAACTTAAATCATTATATGGAGTGATACTAAAATACAGTACCACAGTCTGGGTCTCATGTCAAATGTGACACCAAAACTAGTGCAAAACCTGACAGCAGCTCCAACCAACATATTTTGATTCATGTACAGAATCTTCTTCTTCCTCCTTCTTCCTTCTCTTTTTCTCCCCCTCCTTCTCTTCCCCTCCTTCTCCTTCTCCTTCTCCTTCTGCTTCTCCTTCTTCTCTCTCCCCCTCTGTCTTCCCTCATGCCTTCTCCCTTCTTCCCCTCCTCTGTAGTCGTCATCATCATCTTTGTCATCACTACCTCTGTTGTTATTCATCCTAGTCAAGATTAAAATAGCGTTTAAATATAAAACTTTAAATTCTTCGCTAATGAAGAAATCCTTGTGGTGCTTGAAAAGTAGCACATAATGACATCTTTCTTGACCTTAACCTGTTGAAATAGCTTCCTTGACAACTTTTTCAACAGTTCCAGCGTGACAGGTTGCATTAACTTACCTAGGAATTTCCATAGGAAGGCAACTGGAGTGCTGCCAAAAAAAAAAATCAGCATGAGATGTATTTACTTTTTTTTTTTTCCCACTGAAAAGACAAGATCCATGTCATTGTTGTACAAGGAGCATATCAAACTGCCCATGTTCCCTTTCAAGAAGCCAGCCAGCCAGTCAGCTTATTTTGAGCAGCAGAGTGGCATGGGCTGATGGAAGATGCCTCCTCCATTGACTTGCTCAGAGACGTGGGTTTGTCCATTTATCGAGCTTCTGGATAAAACTTCAGGAACAGATAGGAACTACATTCAGGCATGACAAGCAAGTTCAGGGGTAAAGGCCACATCGTCTCCACCAAGTTGCTACAAGATAAATCACACCCAGTACACATGATGGGGAAATCTCATCCTGTATCTGTTCCTTTTTTGCTTACATATTGTGAGGAAGGTACATTATTTTTTTATGTTGTTACCTTCGGTACTGCCAAGAAACTTGCTTGCCTTTTGACAGAGGACCTATCAGTCTATTGAAATGCATTTTTTATGCGTCCACACAGTAAATCTAGCCAGCAACAAAACTAGGAGCAACACATGGCATCTCAGTGTTAATGGAGTACTTCTTCCAGGAGCTCACAGTACCAACTGTTTTCAGTCAGCAAAAACGGGCACTGCCATCCTTACTTATTGATTTTCAGAGCCTGCCACAAGAGCCATTAATTTTCCCCATGCATGTGCCAGGTAACACAAGGCAGTGGCGCTGGAAGTGCCAGTGCCCTGAAGAAGTGGGTTTTCCGTGTAGAGCCTGTGCTGATCCTTCCTTGCCAGTCTGTGACTTGCACACGGAGATGTTTTTCCTGCCTGTTCACCCTGCCCTGTCATGTCGATGCAGCAGTTACCTGGGCTGCCTGCACTGCCCAACCAACCTTGGGAGGAGCGAAGCTCAGCAGTGGGGAGCCACTGGTGCCAACCTCTTGGAAACATCTGCCTTGGCAGAAGCCTCCCTTGGTGAACTGCTGGTCTAGTGACCAGCGTGTGAGACGTGCTGCTGGGCTGACTTCCCCCCGGCTGGTGGAAGCTCTGTACTGCCCATGAAAGGCCAGCGACCGCAGATGAGCTGGTGCCTGCGATGCTGCTGCCCGGTGCCTGCCTTCAGGTCCTGCCAAAACCGGCACCCGTGGCGAGGGAGAGGGAGTCCCGGTGGCCCCGCCTCGCCGCTCTGCTCCTCGCCGCTCTGCTCCTCGCCGCTCTGCTCCTCGCCGCTCTGCTCCTCGCCGCTCTGCGCCGGGGCTCAGCTGGGGCGGAAAGCACTCCTCAAATCCAATGGCGGCGCAGAACTGGGGAAAAGGAGGCCCATCCCTCCCCGTTACACGTCATCCTGCAGAGCCACCCGGCTGCACGGTGGTTCCGCGCAGGCGAGGCGGCAGGCGGCCGCACTGACACTAGGTGGGGCCATCGGCTAGAAGGAAGGAGGCCGCCCGGGGTCAGGAAGCTCCGGTTCCCGTCTCCAAAGAGCCATCGTTTCTCCGCCCTTACAAATTCACCCGGAGTTCGGCTGAAATATCGACGGACTGCCGTACTTTATGTGCAGGTGAGGCCGCGTCTTTGATGTACAGGTCGAGTTGCGCAAGACAAGAGTTTGTTTTAGGTTCGAATATGTGCTGCAGTTGTTTGTGACTGACTCCCTCCTCTGAGCTTGGCTCAGGGATGCATTCAAAGACAGTTGCAATTCCAGACATTTGGAAGGGAAAAATACAGCCCATTTCCCAAGGAGCTCTCAAATATCTTGTACTCACAGTTCACATTTTTGCCTGAAGTTGTACTTGGCCAATTTAAGGAGGAGGAGGGAGCCCTGGGCAGAAGGACTGGAGTTCTTCAGCATTGATGATTTTTGGGGTGCTGGTGAAACAACAAAAAAAATCAATTTGAGTCCCTTCAGAGAGTTGTCTGAAACGTTTGCAGATGAATTAAAACCAGGTCAGAGTAGTTGGCCTGTGAAAGTATGTACAAAACAGGACAGGCGGTGCTGTAGGGGAGGTGAGGAGTCGGAGTACAGGTACTGTGAGCAGAAGGGCGGTGACTGTGTTGCCTCTCAGCACACCCGCAACCACAGTTACTTCTCCGATTGCCAGACCAACGGGACAGCAGAAAAAGTGAGAATCTGTTAAAACAGCAACCAACAGTGATGGCCAAATCAGGAAATACATGAATGCCAGACAATAATTCAAGAAGCAGGACATTAGCGTGAGATTTCAGATGTTAAATATATAAATATATATATCTTGATCACATGGAGAATTAGTCATAGCTTTCCATAGCCATACATCACACAAGTCTGCAAAAACCTCATGTGGTGAACTTTCTGATGGGAGTGCAGGGGATGGGGGGGAGGAGCAAGGAAGGAAAGAATGAGGGGAGTCAGGCAGTGAGACCAGCCCATCTCTTGACTTCTGCTACAGATCACTCTGTTCCCTTTCCAAGGCAACGGCAATACACATGTTGACTCTGATAGTGCAGGCTTGGGTCCAGGAAAGCACTGCTCCCCACATCCCTTGAGGGTGAGAAATTAGCCACTCCCTCACTCCTTACCTGGTTCAAAGTTCTGCAAGGCAACCCAAAATCCAGCCCAATCCCCACTTGTTCACAAGGACTGCAGAGATTGATGCCTGTTCTGTGTTCACCCAGCACAGGTGAGAGCAGCAGAGGGAGGTACATGTGGGTACAAGGAACCAATCTCCTCTCTCTGGGCCCCCAGAAATAGTACCACCTACATTTTTAAGTATTTGTGTTTTCAACAAAAATTCAAAATAATTTCACTTCTCCCCACCCTCCCCCCATCTCAGACTATGAATTATTTGTCGATGGGGCTAAAAGAAGCAAAATACATGTGGCTAAATGTTCCTCTTGTTTATGCCTCTGCGGACACTTAGAAAAAAAGAAATCACAGAGGAAAGAGCAAGAAGGGTAATCCATAACTTAAACGTAGCTGGCCATAAGGGTATTAGTGAGTAAGCCACATAGAATAAAATGTAATAGCTAGCTGTGAGTCGGGCCAAAGCTATAAAGGGTGTTGAAGTTTCCTGGAAAGGGCTTTGCAGTAAGCATAGAGTTATGCAGAATCATTTTCTGCAACTTAGGAACCGTTCTTCTTAAGAAAGTGTTGCTTTTATATATTATTATATATAAAGATATATTTCATATATAATAAAAATATATATTTCATATATATTTATCTATTTTAATATGTTCATCTGTTTATATATATATAAATAAATATGGTTATATATATATAAAGGAGGAACGTGTTAGGTTCAAGGTAAGAACCCATCAATTTCTCTGCCTAGGGAAGATGCAAGTTGTGCCATGTGAACAGCCTGGAGAACCCTCCAGGAGCCTGCTCCTAATGAGTGAGCCAAGTGATTAACGTGCAGAGGAAGAGAAACCTGAAGTTTTACTGCAGTGCTCCCTTGGGTGTAATGGCCCATCAGGATTGCTTCTGCACCCCTTGTCACATCAGTCATGTAGCCCTTTTAAACGATAACACCATCTAGATTTGACAAGTCACAAGGAAGTGCATATCACTGCATTTCTGTGTATTTCAGTGTCTCATTTATATTTCTCTGCATATGCTTAGTTTTATCACGCTCCTTCCAGTTTATATTCCCCAGGACAAGAAGGAATCTCGGCAATGCACAGGCAAGGCAACGGGACTAGGCTCCAAAGGAGGGTGTTTCTGAAGGGGGGTTTGAGCTTCACCACGTGCAACGAAGCACAGAAATAAATTCTTCCAGTAGTTTCCACAAACCCCTTTACAATCATGCCACTGCCATGCTACTGCCTTTCTCCTCCAACACGCACCCACCGTTGAGGGGGCTGTAGCCCCCCAGACTGAGGCGCGTACTGCTGGGAGAAGTGCCAGTGCATGCTCACCCACACCCCTACAGAGACCAGGACGAGACCAGCATCTTCTGAGCCTGCAGATCCCCCTGCCTGAGGCACACAAATGGGGCCTTAAGAGGCTTAGAAGAAAGTACAGGCTTCCCTGTGCCTTAAGGCCTGCTTTCTTACTTTTCCACAACCTTTTGCTGGCTCATGTATTTACTCTGCCTTTGGGAAAAAGAAGGGCAGTTGGTGCAATTTTATCGCAAGATTTCTTGTGTTGCCTGGACACCACAGAGAAGAAAGTTGAAATGTACGAAGTCCTCAGGCTCAGAAATGTGACAGATTTTTACCTTAGGTCTCTTGACTTTTAGCCATTGTATGGCAGTGGGCAACTCAGGATTATCTGGGGATTATCCCGACCTTAGCTTTTCAGGGCAGCCCTTGCTGAAGGCAAGCACTGTTCAGTTATTGAAAAGCTATAGCAGCCCTCTCTGGGAGAGGAAAAACGAGAAAATCTTATGCTGCATCCTCTGGTAAATACTACTCCCTGCACTCATGTTTACAGAGGATTTATATTTTTAAAGAATTTTCAGATAACAGCCATGAAATCCTTGTAGCAGCCTTTTTTATCTCATGGAGGGGGGAAAAAGAGACAGCAGAAATTTAAACTGACCAGTACAATCTTTCTCAGGTTAGTGGGCAAAGCAAGGGTGTAACCCTGCAAAGGGTTCCTGCTATCCATCACTCAGCGTAATCTCCTGCACAGCTTGTGAAGATGAAACAGTCCCAAGGATGCTGTAAACACTGTCTTTCTGTAGCAGCTTCAGGACATCTTGGTCTGTGGCAGCATTACCTCCTTAGGGTAATCTCCCTCTGCAGGTGCCAAATCTGTCTGTACACATAATGGTCTGTATCCATCTTCTGTAGGATCTGCTAGTGCTCTAAGGGTTTGATCCTCTGCTTAAGGTCAGGATTGATGCCTGTGCACAGGCATGGTCAGTGGAGGAGCCTCCAGGGAGTTGCTGAGTCATGCACCAACTCTGCCTGTGACAGTGCAGAACGCTGCAGGGAGCACATTAACGAATCGCCGTTTAGGGAGAAAAGACTTGTCTTTGTTATCTTCCAGTGGCAGATGAGTGAGAGAATGTTAAAATACTGTATTAAGTTAGTTGTTATAGGGAAGGGAGAAGAATGATGCTTCAGAGTTATATGTCCACTAAAATTGAAGTTTGGATAGTATGCATTCAGAAATAATTTTATTTTCCAGTAATGACAATATGCAATATCACGTAAGAAATGAAATTGAAGAATTGATCTTATTCTTCAAATACAGGATAGCTTCAATATTAAAATTAACATATAAATTTAGCATCAATCTTATTTCCCCACTCACGTCTGTTGAGTAAATGCACATAAAGAATGAATCACTGAAACAGTATACTGAGAGAATCAAAGTAATTTTTCAAAGGTGTCAGCGCAAATGCGAGGTGAGCCTGTTCACCAAGCATCCGACAAATGTTGTAGGGGTGGCTCTCCAGGCCCATAAGAAGGACGTCAGGGACGCCCAGCGGGAGCAGCACAACCACCAGCAAAGGCAAGGCAGGAAGGAGTTTGTGGTAGGACAGACTCATTGCACAGTGCTCACCCTACACCTGACTCTTCCTTTATCTACAGGTATGTGAGCTGTCAGGTGATGTGAGCATCACATCAGGGCACTCCACAGCACTCCTGAGGGAAAAGTTGTGCTATTTACATCTTTGTTGGCCTTATCCACCTTATCACAGGTAGCATGGCTCAAGCAGCGTGCTGCTGGGGCAGCAGCCAGCCTCCGCAGAGTGCACGGCTCTGGGGCCTGTGGTGGGCCTGCACTGCTGCTGCTGCTGCTGCTGCTGCTGAGAAGCACAGCCATGGACAGAGAGACAGCTTCCCCTGGCATTGCCCGTTTTGTGTGCACCCACAGAGAGTGGATGGTGAAATCACCTGCCTGACAGGACAAAAAGCAGCCCTGGGCACCCCAGAAAGGCATGGCTGCAACTGCTCAAACAGGAGCAGGAACTGTGGGGAGGGCAAGGGGCGAAGATCTTTTGCTCTAAGAAAGCCACAACATGCCAGCACTTCAAAAAATAAACCCAGACAAGCAAACAACAAAAAGCCCGAACCCCAAAGACCCCTTCCCCTTTGGTTTCTGGTCTTCAGCAGAGACATCGCCATGCTCAAGCTATCTTTCCTGACGCTTAAATTCAATTTTTTTCCTGCTGGGTGTTTTTAAGCATCGATGCCTTCAGCTTTACCCCTCCTCACGTGATTCTTCCCCCTTCCACAGCTTGCTCCGACACAGAAATACCCCGATTTACCACAAGATGGGGCTGGAAAACGCAGGGTTTGGGAGCTGTACCCGCAGCCCTTCTCCCGGGCCCCGCAGCCCTGGGGAAGGACGCTGCAACGCTGCGGGTTCCGGACACAGCCCTGCCACCGACCCCGGTAAAAGCTCGGCCTGGGCCAGAACGGGTCCCACTATCTCGGGGAGAGGGGGGATGACCCCTTGCGGACCCTGGCCGGCCGGCGCACCCAGGGCTCCTGGAAAAGAGGGCTTCCTCGACCCGCTGTTACCCAGGCAAGGGTGGGGGTGAGTGGTGGGCATTCCCCCACCGGCATGGCAAGGGTCTGAGGAACAGGTTACAATGTGTGGGCAGAAAGAGGTCCTGCCAACATGCCCAGGGCTCCTTGCTCTGCAGCAAGTTAAAAATCGTATTTGCTTATAGTGCCAGCCTGGAAAGCACTGCTGGACGAATAATTTCTCCTGGGCGTCATTGCAAGCCAATCCATATTTTAAAAAATAAATTAATTAATCTTTTGGATAGCCAAAATAGTAAAAAAAAAAAACCTAAACAAAAACCCTCCTCAAGACCAAAAGTTGTATTTTTTATTTTAAACACATTTGGATTTACTTTATTTTTAAAAAAATTGAGTCAAAAGCTGTAACACCAGACAAGGACTATTTTAACTCGTTTGCTTTTTCAGAAAACAGTTTATCAAAAAAGATCTGATTTTAAGAATCATAGTGCAAATCCTGCACTTTTCCCCACAAGTGTTCAGAGTAATAATAGTACACCTGGCTTTAGCCAAGGGTCACCTTTCTTTGAAAGATGCTTCCCAGCTCCAAGACGCCAAAATTCTGTTCTCTGAACCTGACAGGCCATAGTGCGTGAGGTCACTATGACCTGCTGCAGGTGTCAATGTCTGATCCTTCTGCTGGAGCTGATTCACAGTCTGTAGCGGGGGAAAAAAGAAAAAAAGAAAAAAAATCTCATTCAAAGCACAGGGCTGCCAAGATAAAGGTTTCTGCCGGAGGAAAATCTGCTTGCTGTGTGAGCAGCTCCCAGACTACTCTTACCTAGCCTTCAACAGTTTCACCATGACATTGGAGTGCAGCATTTCCCTACATCATCACTTTGTGTGTGCACAATGAAGCCTATTTTACCTATCACTTTTCCTCTCCAGAGTGGCTGAAAGATGAATTTGTTTACAAGTGCCATATGAGTGCAGACAAATCTGTCGGTAAAAGATTGTAATTCTGCATTTATGAAAATTCCAGGTGTTTTCACATTTATGCTTCCATAAGGGAAGCCACTTGTTTCCTTCCCTCCCTCCCCCTTGCCTTTGTGTCTTTGCTCTGTAGTATGGCCAACAAAACACTTTTCTGAACAGGCTGGAAATTTACACAAGAAAAAGTATCTTTCTGTTCATTTATCCCCTAAGGAAAATAAAAATTGTTATTTTATTCTCCTTTTTGTGCGTGTTCAGTACCCTTACAAATGCAAAATCCACAGGGTGCACAAACCTTACAAAATACGGAATGCCATATGAGAACACAGGCATTTCGACCAGCATGGAGACCGGGTAGCGTGCCTGATATATATTACAGATTTAAGGCCCATCTGCTTTAGAGTCCAACTTCAGGGCAGCCTCAACTGTATTTTTTGGGGTGTGGGACTCACCCATACACCTGGCAGGCCTGGCAGCCATCTCACCTGCCTTCAGAGGTGTGTTCTGGAAAAGCCAACTAGCTGTCAAGCAGACACAGTCACTTGTGAACAATTCAAAAAAAAGAACTCGGCACTAAAACCGTAACAAATGTCTAAGCAGAGAATTAATTTAGTGACATTCCTCATCAGAAGCAATTCCTTATGTCACTCTGATACACGTAAGATATGCAGCGATACCGATGCATGCAAACATGCAATAAATTGTTCAATCCGTTACTTTTCTAGATTTAGGGAAGTTGCCATTTGGCTAAACATTATTTTAAAGAAATGCCTGGTATTACATCCTATTTTCTTTTTTTCTACTTCTACAGTATAGGAAAAGAAGCCACTTCTGAAGCACTGGGAGAGCCTTTTATTCTTCTTCCTGTGACTGTAGCAAGCTCTGCCTTACTCAGCTGAGCTTGAAAGTGTCTGCAGTATATACCCAAGACACCTCAGCTCCCCTGATGACATTTGCCTAATCTCAGCTGTGAGCTACAAGGCAGGGAAGCAGAACCCAGACTCGGAAAAAAAAGAGGCTTCCCTTGGCTGCAGTTGCTGGACGTTTTAACCCTGTCTGAGAATTAATCAGCTCTGTATCTTCAGAAATGTTATTTGCCCAGTATAAATGACATAAACCAAGATCATCATCTTAGTTTATTTTTCTAGAGTCCTTAGCATGCTACATTAACCTGACAATGCTTAATCTGGTGTTCATTTCACGATACACTTCATGCAATTCACAGCTGTAATTGGTTTTACACTGACATTACACGTTTCGACCTAGCCATGGGAAAGGAATAACTCTTAGTATTATTTCTCTGAAAAGCGTCCAAGCTCAAATGGCACAGAAGCAGCTCATGCTAGTTTCATGTGCGTATTTCTTTCTTCTACCTTTTCTTTCAGAAATGATCACTGGCGTGAGATTGTAAGGTCCTTGTTTTAGTCTGTTTGCAATTGAACTACGTTTGTTTGTTTTCTTATGTCCTGAGGAGTTCTCTCTTATAAAACAGCATTCAAGTATTCTAGTTTAACATCCCCATTTTTCTGAGTTAAGGAACAAAGTAGACCTCGGGCTTCTGTTTCCAGTACGAGTCTTCCAGAGTCCCATAAGTGATAGCCATGAAGCCTGCCTTTGTAACACACACTCAGCATGAAAGCCAGAGTATTGCTATTTGGCATTATCCAGTGAAGTGCAAGAAATTTAAATAAGTTATGTCTTTATTGCTATAGTACAATACCAAGCAAAGTCACTTTTTAATACAATTGCAAAGGTTCCACAGAGTACATGTCCCTCCTCTTATGGTCCAGTAGTTCAGCTGCACTGCAAGTATCACTTAGCTATTGCGTGTTGAACGTCAGACTAAGAAGATGTGTTGAGTATTCTTGAGTCTGAAGAATCAGACCTTTCTTCATACTCATCTTCCGTGTATATTGGTTGCTTAGACACAATAGGACACGCTTCATCGGGGATTGAGATCCTGGGATCTTCCGATGAGCGGGAAGGAAGGACAGGCGAGCTTCGGAAAACGCTGGCTGAGTTGCTAGAGAAAGGACTGACGTACTGGGACCGCAGCTGGTACTGCTGCTGCAGTGTCATGGTGTTCCACAGGGTGACATCATTGGGCAGGAATGGGCTGGACTGGTTTCTTGCCAAAGTGTTCCTCAGCATCAGCGGGTAACGTGGTGGCTGAGGGAAAGGGTGCTGCAAAGGTACGGCCAGAGGATTTGGCACAACATTACTGGAATCGGCAGAGAACCTCAGCGTGTCAGGAACCCTAAATGCCGAGCCCACAGACCACTTGGAAGAAGAAATAGGGTACGAACTCAGCGTGTGTTCAAAAATGTGCCCACTGGAAGGCAAAACAAGACCATCAGATTCTGCAGAAGTTCTCTCTCCACCAGCCACTGAAGATCTACTGGACAGGAGAACCTCTACTGCACTCACCAGATCACCGCCGCACCCCTTCAGGATCAGCTCAAGCACCGTTGGCTTTTGGTTAGGGAAGATCTTTTTCAAGACTTCAAGTGGAGGTCTGTTGGCTTTCAAACTGAAAGGTAAAGAAACTGTCCCAGAAGGACCTTCTATCAGGAGGTGGTTCTGCTCTGGATGGTACTTGGGGCTGTCTGGACGGCTCTCTGTGCTCCCACCATTTTTCTGAACTGCATAACCGACCTCATCCACTGAAACGATTTCAGGGCTTTCAGGGGTAAAGCAACTTTTGGCTTTAGTCATGTCTGGGGAACTCCTTTGGTCTGTGTCTTTGTCACTGTAGGTCTCTGCATTTTCTGCTCCACCAGCATCACCCAACCGCTCCTCATTCATGTCTGCAAAGAGAAGGCAGAGAAGTTAACAAAAAACTGAGGCCAAAAGCTTTTATAGACATTTGAGGATACAGTCTTCTTAAAGTGAGCTGAGCAGGATCCCAGGGGAAAAACAAACAAACAAAAAAAAAAACCCAACCCAAACCAACCAAACAGAAAAAACCCCACCAGTTTTCATGGAGAAGTAGTTTGAGCCCATCTAAGCATTTTGTGCTGCCTTATGGATACCTGCCTCGTTCTCCCATATACAAGAAAAGCAGTAGTGGTCATTTTTCTGCTGCATCCATCTTTTCTCACTGGCTACAAGGCAGCAACAGGTGCAAGCTTTTGCAGAGGAGTTTCAACAGTTGCACAGCGTAATTCCTCACTATCACCATCACCATCTCACTGACTGAAGATACCCAGACAGCACTTGGGAGACCAACATTCCCTCTGCAAGTCCATTGTCATTGGTGGAACAGCTCTGTGTGACTACTGCCTGAAGGTTGAGCAAATGTTCAAATAAATCAGTGTATCCTAGTTCTGGCTCTACCAAAATGAGTTCCTCCCCCAGCAAGAATCACAGGTTCTTCCTTCTTCAGCCTCTGGAGCACAGCTGATGCCTTGGCTGTAGGAGCACAGAATCTAGAAAAATCTGGTTTGGAAAGGACCTCTGGAAGGCATCTGATCCAACCTCCGATTCAAAGCAGGAGTAACTGAAAATATGGAGCAGGTTGCTCCCATCCCTGCTCAGCTGAGTTTTAGATAATTCCAAGGATGGAAACTCCACAGACTTTTATTACAAGTGCCTTGCTTTTTGTGTGCTGAACTAAGAAGGGCAAGAGCTGAGTACAGGACTGAAAACAAGCCTATTGACCATGCTGCCCCCAGGTGGATACTCAAAAATGGGGATACCCCAAATCTCTGGTCACTTTGGCAACACCTGCCCAGAGTATGGAAACCTTTGGTGTAAGGAGAGAGATGACCAGCTTTCACAGTTTCAGCGCAAGGGGTGCAACGTGCTCACTTCAGGCTGTTTGCAGTAATTTCCCAAGGACGCTGTTCTGCTGGCTGTCTTCCTGCAGCACAACGATGAGCTCCCTGGGAAGCATCAACATCAAGGGAAAGGCTTCTTGTCCAAGCAGTGGCTGAAAGAACCTGCTTTACCTGCGCAGGCCTGGCTTGTGAATGCACACATGAGAGACTATCTGCGGAAGGCGATACAAGCATTTTCTCAGTTTCCCAAGCCCCTGGTGATCAGCCCAATTAGATAAAGAAGCAAGCACAGGCTCCCAAAGTGTGCTGATGACCACCTCTGCCCGATCAGGATGGAACAAGGTAAGACGTGCAGGTGCCTGAGCCTCGCTGCTCACCGCAGACAGTCCTGCCCAGGCCCTCTCAGCCCAGGAATGGGGCAGGGCGTTTCCCCGTGCAGAAGGATGTTAAGTGTCAGACAGGTTAGCTCGAGGGTAACCATCACTGCAATTCACTCACCTTGAGAAAGGACCCGGGGTCTGAGCAAGCCTGCCGCTGAGTGAGAAGCCCCTGTGCTCACCAAAATGGGACTTTTAAATAAATATGAGATTCTGGAAGGGCAGAGTCTGACGGTCAGCGCAGCAAAGGGAGGCTTTCCTCATGAGAGAGAGAGAGCACTGTTTCTGCCAAGCAGAAATGATGGTCCTACAGAGTTGTGGGACGCTGCTAGTTTGGGCTGCGGAAGATGAGCACAGGAGTGGAGTTGAGGAATACAGATGTGCTTCTGAAGATCTTGCTCTTCTGTTTTAGCAGGCTAACCTGGTTTGGGTGTCCATTTCTATACTGGTTATGTTCTCTGTCCAGTGCCAACAGAGAAGCAATAGCCCTTCACGTTAGTAGGTAGTGAATGAATGCTCTTCTTCATACACTCAGTGCATGAGTCTTGCTTTCCCAGCCAGAGGGCAAGGCAGGAGGTGTTGGCCAGCAGCAAACTGGCACCCCATATCCTGTTGAGGAGATGGTGAGACCTCGGCACAGCTCACTCATTATTTGAAAAAAAAAACCCAACAGAACAACAAAGAAACAAAAAACAAACAAACAAAACCAAACCAACAACAACAACAAAAAACCTAGCCAGAAACAATACCGGGAGGCTCACACTAGTTTCCCTCCTAATCCTTTCATATGCTCATAATAATGCATTTATTACAAAAGATGGGATGGCAAGAATAATTCACATCTGAATGAATGGGCAATTTATACATCGAAGGCTTTCCAGGCAGCCTAGGGACGGCTAATTACCTCTGTCTGTGTCTTGCCAGCATTAGAGGGGCCCTTAAAGGAGACGACAGTCCTAATTTCCACATAAATGGATTACACGGTGGTGCCAAATAATACCAAATGGACCACATGCAAGTACAGCCTATTTCAGAACTACTGCGCTTTTCCAGTGTATCTTTGTGAGCTGGTAACAATTACCACTGGGGAGGAAATGTATGCTTAAGGAAGAAGAAAAAGAAAAATTTAAAAAAAAAAGGAAGGAAAAAGAAAAAAAAACTAAAGAAAAAAACCGAAAGAAAGAAAAAAGAAGCACCACCAGCACCAGATTAGATCTGCATAATACTCTCATTGATCCTTATAAATTATTATTTTCAGGATATTTTGTTTAGCTTTCGACACAATTAAAAGTATCTTTTTTTTGGGGGGAGGGGGCGTTAGCTAAAAATTTTCTTCAAATTCGGAAAACTCGTCGCACCGAAGTTCCCATTGTTACTATCAGGACAGTGCACGGATCCCGGCTCTCGGTCCTGCACAGGGACAGCCTCCGGATACACACACATCACAGCGGTGCATCCCATCAGACCACTGGGTTCGCGGGCTCAGGCCCGTAAAACAAGATTTCGGCAATGTAAATCAAACGCTATCACCCTCCGCTGGTAAACACCGAGTTTGGACGCGGGTTTTTTTTAATTATCATTTTTTTTTCTCTCCCTCTCCGCCTTTTTGAGACCATTTTTCGCTACCGGTGTCAGGAGTTTTTGGGTTTTTGTGGGGGGTTTTGTGTTTTGTTTTGTTTTGTTTTGTTTTTTCCTCGGCGTGCTTCAGCCCCGGGCTGCTGAGGTGTCACCCACCCCCGCTGCTCCGAGGGGGTTGGGTCGGTGCCGGCTTACCCGGCGGGTTCCCGGTGATGCCCTGCCTACCAGGTCCGTGTTCTGGCAACACTTTTCCCTCACCTGAACACCCCTTGCACACCACGATCACGGCGCGGGGAAGAGTCAGGTGGAAAATGGGGGGGGGGGGCACTGTCCCCACCTCTGCAGGGGAATTGCCGAGATCAGGGCTTGGGGTTTTTTGGGGTTTGGTTTTGCTTGTTTGGGGTTTTTTTTTCGTTTGTTTGAAACGGGCACCAGCCAACGTTAAATAAACAAACATTCGGGGAGATGATGTACGTTATAAACATCCGTACGTGGGCACTGAATTGTACGAATATTGCACACGTGTCTTCACTCCAAACATCTATATTTTTCAGGTACAAAAACATTAATTTTATGTTCAGAATCTTCAATCCCGCTGCTCTTGGCCAAAGGTATTTCTCCCGCCGCAAGCAAGCGTGTTCTAGGCTTTAGGACAGAAATCTCGTTTTCAGGTGTTTTCAACGCTTGTGGGATTTGGGAGGTTTGCGTCGTGCCGTCCCCGTTCATCCCCCCCCCCCCCTTTTTTCTAATGCCAAATTCATTCAGGTATTCACTTATCCAGCCCCACGGAAACAAGGGGAAATGTTTTCTTACAGATGCAAACGATGGGGGAACATTCACCAAGCAGCGTGCGTGGAAATACGCACCCAGCTCTGCGGAGCGCCAGTACAGGCGCGCACGAAACACAGTTCAGCGGGACTACCGTACGCGCATCCGCGGTAAAGCCTTCATCAATAAATAAAACCTCCTATGAATTTGGAACAATATCTAACCCGGTATTTCCTCGCCGATTTGTACATTAAGGATCATGAGGCGAATATTGTAAAGGGGCCAAAAAAAAAAAAAAAAAAGTGTGCAACGCGTGAGAGAGAAGCTGTTCTCTTCAAGTTAATAACTTGTCTGGAAAACTTGGTCTAATACTTTGGAACCAAATTTGTTTCCTTGATATTCCCACCGCTGCCCCTCTGCTGAAACAGTTTGCGCTTCGATTATAAGGACAGCTCCTTCTGCAACACGGATTTTCCTGGATCACAAAAACATCTGCCTTTTTCCCTAATTCTATTACTAGGGTGGACTGATACCAGAACTAGCATAAAACCATATAAAGCTGAGGTCGTGTAAAACTTACGGGGGTATTTGTTGGGGGTTTTGGGTGTGGTTTGGGTTGGTTTTTTTTTTGGGGGGGGGGGTTGGTTTGGTTTTTTGTTTGGGTTGTGGGGGTTTTTTTAATTATTATTGGTTGGGTGGGTGTTTGTTTTACTGTTTGTTTCGGGTGGGGTTTTTTGGGCGGGGGGCCTTTTAATTAGAATCACTCCAGACTTTCTACCTTATCTTGAGTGGTCTAAGGTGCTATGTACGGGAGTAGTCACTACTCCCAGACTAACACTGGAACGGCGGTGTTACGTTAGGACGTAGGCTCTGCAAATCAACAGAAGCCTCAGAATAGCATCGTATTAAAAAGTTTAAAAGCCTTGATAACTGACACTAAGAGAAGTGTAACGTGCTCACGTGGGAGATGAAAGTTCACTAGTGGGGTGTCAAGGGGAGGAAGGAATTATTCTGGGTGAGCGCAGGCAAGCGTCACAGGGTCAGTAGCTCCGAGGGGCTGTACTTGTGTCAAGCAGAACTTTACTACTGCCCCACCGAAATGGCCGGTTAGGTGGGAAGGAATAAAAATAAACGGGTCTGATTCGTCCGTGCCTCGGGAAATACCTCATAGAAACGTCCAGGACATCAGTGTCCGGGGCGGGCACCAGGGTGGGATGGAGGAGCAAATAATTATATACCCTAACTCTGATGATTCTTATCATACAGATAGCGGGGAAGAGAAAGTGAAAGCCCTGCAGGTCAGAAATCATCAGGTTATCTGGTTAAACGGTGTCTGCTGATAGCAGGACACCCCCACTCCCCTCCCGAGGAGATAATATTTCGCTTTCCTTCCACATAGTCCCATATTCATAAAAGGACACACACCCCCTGTACACACCCCACCGCTGTAACAATCAGAGATAGGGGCAGTAGCTTCGAGGGGCTGTACTTGCGTCAAGCAGAACTTTACAAACACAGAGCTCACTCGGGGATGCTTCCCGGGTTCCAGGGTGCCCTGCCTCCCCCCCGCCCCCCAACCACGGGCAGAGACGGGAGCATGTGTAGCGGGTCTTGATTTATTAAGATCTCCTCCGTTTGGGTTTGTGGTTGGGTTTGGGTGGGTTTTTTTCCCCTCCCCGTAAAGCTGTTAGCATAAAGTGCTGACTGGCTGGCAAGGAAGAATTTCTCGTCAATACACTTTGATTGTATTTTGCAAACAAAATGCCTGTTGCTTGGTAACATTTCACTTGAGCCTGACCTTCCCCAAAAGTTATTGCTATCAGATTCGATTTACACTGTCCTCCCGTGATTACTGTAATCTTTTAAGCTGGGAAGTTCATATATCAGGGGAAAGAAAAGTTGGGCGTGCAAGTCAATACCTGTCCGCCAGATTTATATTCTGCTGGCGAAGTTTATTTGTTTCGCTTTCTGGAAGGAGTCAAGGTGGGTTGTTTTTTTTGTTGTTGTTGAGTTTTGGGGCGGGGGTTCCACTCCCTTTTTTGTCCCTCGGTTTCTCCCTCCCCCTCCCTTAGGTCTCTGCCCCGGCCAAGGGCCGTCGCGGTTGCGGGGCCCAGAGAGGCTCCGCGCCGACGGGAGGCTGCGACCAGTGGGAAAGTTGGGGTGCAGAAGGACCCCGGCTGTGGGGCATGGCGGGCAGAACGGGGCCGAAATGCAGAGGTCGGGGAGGGACAGACCAAGGGGAAGCGGGTCTTACACCGACCGACCGCGGGGTTGTGTCTTCCTCAGAGCTGGAGGAGCTGTGCCCCGTCTTAGGGCCCCGACAGACTGCTCCGGGGCCGGGACCGCTCAATACCCATGCCCTCACAGAGAGACCTACTGGTCCCACCCCCAGCCCCGCCGAGGACTCCGGCCACCTGGCAGTAAGCCGTAAGGAGCCGATCTCTGCGGGAGCCCAGGGTTTGCCATTACCCGCCCGGAGCACCAGATAAAATTTCGTCTCAGCTGCCGCTTGTCCAGCGGAGTGGGCTGCCGGGCATCCCTGCCGGGGGAGGCTGTCGGCTCCTTCTCGGACGGGGAAGAGGACAGTGTGTCCGGAGCGTTGCTTTTGCGGCCAGAAATGTGTGTTACCGGTAGGTCGCACTCACAGGATGCCGGTGGCGGGCGGCGGTTTCTGGGTCAGTATCCCCGTCCAGGACGCGGCCCGGCGGGACACGCCGGGGCGGGAGGGAAGCCGAAAGAGCCGGCTCGCCCAGCTCATGCTCTGCCGGCCCCGCCTTACGCCGCAGAAACCCTCCGGCTTCTGGCGCCGCTTCCGTCCTGAAGCTCCCTGTGGGGGTTTTTTTCCCTGGACGAAGTCCCGTATCCCAGCACCCTGTGTGCGGGAAGTCGGGGAGCGGCTCCAGCCCGCTCAAATGGGGCCAGGAGCGGCGGATGGACGCGTGGAGGCGATCTGTGGAGGACGCAGCCATTTCCCGACCGGCCGCGGAGAACGGGGCCGCCGGCGGCAGGTCGGGGAGCCAGTTAGCGGTCGCGGCGTTTGGCTGTCCCCTCCGCTGGTCCCGGCGGCTGCGAGCCCGGCCGAGGAGCGGGCTCAGCACTTAGTGGCTCCTCGCTTTTTAAGTGGGACTGACCGCACTCGCTGGGGTGCAGGAATGAGCCGGGGCTTTCCCTGCTTCCCCTTCCCACGACGCCCAACGGGAGGAGGGGAAAGTAGTCGCTTTTCCTCTCTCATGCACCCGTCTCCCGAGACCCGCCCGCCGGCCCGGGCGCTGCCTTCCCTCCCTTCCTCTATCCCTCCGTCCCCCACCTCCCCGGCCCCGCATATTCCCCCACGGCGCCCGGCCCGGCCTCACCTGCCTTGGGGAGCGGCCCCGGAAGCGCGGGGGGCGGCTCGGCGGCCCAGCGCAGGGCGGCGGCGGCGGCCAGCTCGGCGGGGGCCCGCGGCGGCGCGGCGCAGGGCGGCGGCCCCGGCGGCGGGGCGGGGGGCTCGGCGGTGCCCGGCGGCCCCGGGAGGGCGCGCAGGGAGTCCGGCAGGAGGCTCTCCAGGCTCTCGTTGGCCTGCTGCCGGCGCAGCGCCACCTGCGCGGCCATCACCCGCTGCCGCTCGATGATGAGGATGCACTTCTCGCAGGTGCAGTCCTTGAAGCGGCAGTAGCGCTTGTGGCCCTTCAGCCAGGACAGCACGCCGTGGTTGCGGCACCGCGCGCACTTGGGCGTTCGCTGCAGCGGAGCCCGCGGCGGCTGCGACACCGGGCCGCCCATGTAGAGGTACGGGGAGCCGTAACCGTTCATGCCCGCGGGAGGAACCCGGCCGGCTCCGGGGCGGAGAAGGGGGCAGCGGGGGCAGGCGGAGGCCGGGGCGGTGAAGGAGAGGAGAGGAGGCGGGCGCCTCTGCCCGGGGGCTTCGCGGGGGGCGCGGCCCCAGCCTCAGGCCGGCGCGGGTAGCCGCTGCCCGCCGCGGTGGCACAGGCGGGCAGAGCGCTGCCGCCGGCCGGAGCCACACTGCCGCTGCCCGCGCCGCCCCGCTGAGCCCAGCGCCCCTCCGCCCGCCCCCGCCCCCCTCCCGCCCCCCTCCCTCCTTCCCCGCCGCAGCTGGGGGAAAGGAGGGAGAGAAGGAGGGAGGGAGTAAGAGGGAGCCGGGCGGGGGGATGGGGAACAGCAAGTGGTGAGGCCTCTGACCCGCCGTCGTGGGCGACGGGGATGCCCGCGCCGTGCCGGAGGCGTCTATCCCCCAGCGGGCCAGTCCGGGACCGGGACTGATGTCGCCACCCATGCCCCCTCCCCACCCCCCTCCTACGGCTTACCCCGCGAAAGCTCCCGGAGCTGGGGGCTCGCAGGGTCTAGGACGCTTCCCCTCGCTCTGAACCTGACCCCATGGGGTCGGGAATCTCAAAAGTTCGGACAGGGCCTTTGGATTCCGCACGGGAGCCCCTCGAAAGCTGACGGGACACTGCGAACGGCGGCACGGTGGTGGCTACTGACACAAAACCGACCGGGGCCCAGCGCTGCGGGGAACTTCGAGCCCAAAGTTTAGTCAAAGTTTTGAAGCCGCAGGAATCTGCCCCGCAGCATGAGCTGCCCGGCAGCAGCGGCGCAGCGCCGCGGGCCCTTTCTGTATCTCCGGCCGCGGGGAGGTTCCTCGCTGGAAAACGGGTATTTCCAATCAGGGAAAGAGGGTTTTTAGATCAAAGTGGAATGTATTAGTGAAAGACAGTGTCGGAATATCGGCTGGGGAGAAACAAAGTCGCTACAAAGCGTTTGTCTGCCCGCGCACCGGTTCCCAGCGGCACAGAGTCGGCCGAGCGGCTGGGGCTGCTGCGTGGACTCGAACCCGTGTCACTGCCCCGAGAGCCCCCTACTTTTATCGGGCACTGAAACCGCTGCACGAAACCAAACGTTTAACGCGGGAGAGTACGTAACTAGAAAGTCAGATTTGAAACTCAGGAAGCACTTCGCTGGAGAGAATAAAATGCGTGATGTGTGTCACGTTTTTTGCGTGATATTTCGTTACCGGTTTCTTCACGAACTCCTTTTCTAGTTCTGGGGGAAAGGGACTCGGGGAGCTCTTCCTCTCCGGGGCCCTGTGGAGCGGTGTAAGGGAGGACAAGCTGCCCATCTCAAGTACCCTCTGCTGCGGGTTAACCACGCCGAGGAGGGAAGGGGAATCGGATCACGTGCGGGGAACAGCCCGTTTTCCTGCAGCGCCGGTGGGATCCCCCGTTTCTTTGCAGCCCGCCATACTACCGCTTACTGGCCTCACCCGCCGGGCATCTTAAACATTCGCAGGTCCCCATCCGGGGGGGTAAGGGAGCATGTGCGTGTAGAAAAACAATCCAGCGGTGCTTCCTCCGCGGACCAAATACATATTAAACAAAATAAACATTAAATAAAAAATGCAAGAAGCGCGTAAAAGGCGATGCGCAGCCGCCCTCGGGAATCCGTTCCACCAAAACGAAGAAGCAGGGTGCAAGGGCCCGGGCAGTGAGTCCGCGGGGGTGGAAGACACTCCTCCCCTCGCCAGCAGAAGGGCCCACGGGGCGTTTCCACCACCTCGGCCGGCCGGGGGGCTGCCTGCTCCCGGCCCGGGCCGCCCCGGCGCGGCGGCGGGCTGGCTCAGGGCCGGGGGGCCCCTCTCTCGCTTGGCTACACACCGGGCGTTCAGGCCGAAATACTCGTTTGATATAGTGCCGTAATCCTTTTCTCATATTTGATGGGAATGTTTTCCATGTTCCTGTATTTGACAACATCTCCCCATAGGGCCAGGTTCGTATTTATGTTAGCAAAACGTCCCCTGCCTGAAAGTCTATTGTAACTCAACACCTGACAACCCCAGTTCCCATTTCTGCTCGCAAAAAGGGTTTATTCAAGCACATAATGGGATCTCAGCAGAAGGCTTTTCAGAAGGGGCTGCGGTAAACTGCACCACAAGAACTCCGGTTTCCAGGGCTATTAAGCTTTTAATTGGAAAATAGCAGAGGAAATTTCAAGGTGACTATAAAGTGTTAGCAGTTAGTGCCCAGAAGAATAGGCTGGAAGAGAATAAACGTGCGAAACATATGCTCCAAATAACATTAAGCGGAAAGGGCCTGGCTCCACCAAAGAGCTGGGCTTTCCGAGAAGGAAACGCCGACGGGGGTGGGGACGAGGATGAAAAGTTAAAAACCGGCCTGACTTCGCCGGCGTTTCGCTACTTTTCGATGCAGAGCCGTTTCGGAGACAGACCCACGGAGACCCGCGTCCCGATCGGGCGGACAGCGGCAGCCGCCGGGGCCCGCCTCGCCGGGACAGCCCGAGCGGCTCCCCGAGTGGGCGCGGTTCCCCGGGCTTTCGGGGGCTAGGGAAGAGTGCTAGTGAGGAGTGCTCACTAGCGCTCGCCTCGCTCTAAGATAAGCGTTCGGGGAGGTGGCATTCGCGCGGGACTGAGTTACCGCTGCGGAGGTGCGAGCGGCGGGATTTGTTTCGGTTACACCTCACCAAAACCCCTTTTAGGCAGCGGCCGCGTTACAGGGAGTTACTCCGAGTCGTTCTGCACGTCGATCTTGTCATATAACGAGGGGAAGAGGAGCACACGCCGGCCGCGCAGGGCGTCTCGCTGGAGGGGAGCGAAACTTCACGGCAGACTTCGGAGAAAGGCGTGAATTCCGCACAGGGTCACGCAGACCA